>JAUMJJ010000006.1:0-5000000 GCA_033556795.1 Tapera naevia
CTGATTTCATTTTCCTCAAAATATTCTATTTCCACTCCGCACTTGGTTCATTTTCCCCAAAATCAGGATTTTTCCCCATTACTGCGTTCATTTTCCCCAAAATATATTTTTTTCCACAAAACTGGGTTTATTTCCCTACAAATTGGGTTTTCCCCACCAGACTGGGTTCATTTTTCTCCAAAATCCGGGGTTTTTACCCAATTACTGGCTTTATTTCCACAAAATATTTTTTTCCCCCCCAAACTGGGTTCATTTTCCCCATAATCAGCTTCTATCCTCCCAAACTGGGTTCATTTTCCACAAAATCCTTTTTTTCTTCAAAACACTGGGTGCATTTTCACACAAATCAAGTTTTCCCCTCCAAACAGTGTTCATTTTCCCCAAAATCAGGTTTTTTTCCCCATTACTGTGTTCATTTCCCCAAAATCGGTTTTTTTCCCCCAGAACTGGGTTCATTTTCCCCCAAAATCGTTTTTTTCCCTCCCAAACTGGGTTGATTTTCCCCAAAGTTGGTTTTTTTTCGAGCAAAACTCGGTTCATTTCCCTACAAGTTGGTTTCCCCCCCCCCCCCCCCAAACTGTTCATTTGCAAAAAAAATCGGGTTTTTTACCCGATTACTGGGTTCATTTTCCCCAAAATAATTTTTTTCCCCAAACTGGGTTCATTTTCCTTAAAAATGGATTTTTCCCCCAAAACTGGGTTCATTTTCCGCATAATCAGCATTTTTTTCCCTCCAAAACTAGGTTCATTTTCCAGAAAATCCCTATTAACCCCCAAAACTGGGTACATTTTCACACAAATCAGGTTGTTCCCTCGAAACTGATTTCATTTTCCTCAAAATATTCTATTTCCACTCCGCACTTGGTTCATTTTCCCCAAAATCAGGATTTTTCCCCATTACTGCGTTCATTTTCCCAAAATATATTTTTTTCCACAAAACTGGGTTTATTTCCCTACAAATTGGGTTTTCCCCACCAGACTGGGTTCATTTTTCTCCAAAATCCGGGGTTTTTACCCAATTACTGGCTTTATTTCCACAAAATATTTTTTCCCCCCCAAACTGGGTTCATTTCCCCCATAATCAGCTTCTCTCCTCCCAACTGGGTTCATTTTCCCCAAAATAATTTTTTCCCCAAAAAAACTGGGTTCATTTTCCTCAAAATATGTTTTTTCCACCAAAATGGGTGTTTATTTCCCTACATATCGGGTTTTCCCACCAAATTGTGTTCATTTTCCCCAACATATGGATTTTTGAACCAGTTACTGGCTTTATTTCCCCAAAATCTTTTTTTTTCCTTCAAAACTGGGTTCATTTTCACCAAAAATGTTTTTTTCCCCCAAAACTGGTTTCATTTTCCCCATAATCAGCTTCTTTCCTCCCAAACTGTGTTCATTTTCCCCAGAATCCGGGTTTTCCAATTACTGGGTTCATTTCCCGAAAATTATTTTTTTTTCCCCATAATTGGGGTAATTTGCCCCAAAATCGGATTTTTTCCTCCCTAACTGGGTTCATTTTCCCCAAAGTCAGTTTTTTTTCCACCAAAACTCAGTTCATTTCCCGAATTTTGTGGAAAATGAACCCAGTTTCAGAGGGAAAAACTGATTATGCAGAAAATGAACCAGTTTTGGGGAAAACAATTATTTTGGAGAAAACGAACCCAGTAATTGGGTAAAAAAAACGAATTTTGGGGAAAATGAAAAAAGTTTGGGGGGGAAAAACCAACTTCTAGGGAAATGAACCGAGTTTTTGGTGGAAAAAAACCCGAATTTAGGGAAAATGGACCCAGTTTTGGGGGAAAAATCTGTTTTTGGGAAAATGAACCAAGTGTGGAGTGGAAATAGAAGATTTTGGGGAAAATGAATACTGTTTTGAGGGGAAAACCTGATTTGTGTGAAAATAAACCCAGTTTTGGGGGGAAATAAGGATTTTGTGGAGAATGAACCTAGTTTCGGAGGAAAAATGCTGATTATGTGGAAAATGAACCCAGTTTTGGCAGAAAAACCCGTTTTTAAGGAAAATGAACCCAGTTTTGGGGAAAAAAAATATTTTGGGAAAATGAACCCAGTAATTGGGTTAAAAAATTCGAATTTTGGGGAAAATGAACAAAGTTTTGGGCGGAGGAAACCAACTTGTAGGGAAATGAACCGAGTTTGGGAGGAAAGAAGCTGATTATGGTGAAAATTAACCCACTTTGGGGGGGAAAAAACCTGATTTGTATGAAAATGCATCCAGTTTGGGGGGGGGGGGGGGGGGGGCGAAGTGATTTTGGGGAAAATTAACCCAGTAATTTTGTAAAATTTTGTAAAAAACCCTAATTTGGGGGAAAATGAACACAGTTTGGGGGGAAAACCCAACTTGTAGGTAAATGGTCTCTGTTTTGGTGGAAAAAATCGATTTTGGGGAAAATGAAGAGTGCTTTGGGAAAAAATTATTTTGGGGAAATGAACCCAGTAATTGGGAAATAAACCCGGATTTGGGGGAAAATGAAATCAGTTTGGAGGGGAAAATCTCATTTGTGTGAAAATGCAGCCAGTTTTATTTGGGGGGGGGGGGGGAGGGGGGGAAACGATTTCGGGAAAATGAACTCAGTTTTGGTGGAAAAAAACCGATTTTGGGGAAATGAATCCAGTAATGGGGAAAAAAATGATTTTGGGGAAAATAAACCCAGTGTGGAGTGGAAATAGAAGATTTTTGGAAAATGTAATCAGTTTGGAGGGGAAAACCTGATTTGTGTGAAAGTGCACCCAGTTTTTGTGGGGAAAAAAGGATTTTGGGGAAAATGAACCCAATTTGGGAGAAAAAAACCCGATTTTGGGGGAAATGAATCCAGTCGGGGGGAGAAAAAAACCCTCATTTTCCACAAAATATGTTTTATTCCAGCAAAACTGGGTTCATTTCCCTACAATTTCATTTTCCACAGAATCTGTTTCTTTCCACCTTAACTGTGTTCCTTTCCCTACTAAATTGGTTTTCCCCCCCCAAACTCTGTTCATTTTCCCCATAATCGGTTTTTTCACCATTACTGGTTCATTTTCCCCATAACTGGGTTTATTATATTCAAAAACGGCTTTTTCCCCACAAACTGGCTTCATTTTCCCCATAATCAGTTTTTTTTCTCCCAAACTGTGTTAATTCCTCCCAAAATCTGAAATGACTGTTCGTCAGGGAGGCAAGAAGAAGACCGCCGGGATGTCTTTAGAACCGCGGGCAGAGGCAGCTTTCCGACCGGCTTCAGTTTAGAGAGCTAGCCGGTAAGAGAAGGCGCTGTCTCCCGAACAACGTAATGTTTGCAGCCGGAATGTGGTGTGAAAGCCGGGGAAACACTGTGAAGGCTGCTCAAGAAAGCAGGAGCAGATCTTCTCTTTGCCTGTATTTGTAAGCCTTCGAGAGAGGAATACCCTGCCGGTAAAAAGCTTTCTCTTCTGGCAGCTATTCATGGAAGGAAATTCCAGGATTCTTTAAAATCGAGGGGTTAGTTTCTGCTCTCATTTGGAGAAACACAAAACCGTGCCGTTCAGAGAATGTGCTGTGGATTCCCTGCCTGCTGTTTCAGTAGAAAGAGTTTGCAGAGGCTGATGAGACTACACTGGAAAACAGGGATCCCTCGTCCTTGAAGCACGAGCAGATCATCTGATAATTTTCCCTTTAATTACATTGTTAGATGAAAAGTCATGCTAAAACAATTTTCATAAATAGCAAGTTTCTAAGAGAGAAAGATTTTAGACTCATCTGCATGCGCTGTGATGTGATGCTAGATATCTGAAATGACTGCTCCTCAGAGCGGCAAAGAGCAGACAGCCGAGATGTCTGTGAAACCGCGGCCAGAGACAGCTTTCTGAGCGGTTTCAGTTTAGAGTGCCAGCCGGCAAGAGAAGGCGCTGTCTCCGGACCAACGTAATGTTTGCAGCCGGAATGTGGTGTGAAAGCCGGGGAAACACTGTGAAGGCTGCTCAAGAAAGCAGGAGCAGATCCTCACTTTGCCTGTATTTGTAAGCCTTCGAGAGAGGAATACCCTGCCGGTAAAAAGCTTTCTCTTCTGGCAGCTATTCATGGAAGGAAATTCCAGGATTCTTTAAATTCAAAGGGTTAGTTTCTGCACTCCCTTGGAGGAAAAACAACCGTGCAGTTCAGAGAATGTGTGTGAATTCGCTGCCGGCTGTTGTAACAAGTTTCAGCAGAAACAGTTTGCAGAGGCTGAAGGGAATGGACAGGAAAAAAGGGATCTCTCGTCCTTGAACACGAACAGATCATCTGATTATTTGTCTTTTAAATACATTGTTAGGAGATTAGATGTCATGCTAAAACATTTCCAAAATAGAAAATTCCGGGGTGGGTAGGAGGCAAGATTTTAGACTGCTGTGGACGCGCTTTAATATGCTGCTAGAAATCGGAAAAGACTGTTCGTCAGGGAGGCAAGCAGCAGACCGCCGGGATGTCTGTAGAACCGCGGCGAGAGGCAGCTTTCCGACCGGCTTCAGTTTAGAGAGCTAGCCGGTAAGAGAAGGCACTGTCTCCCGAACAACGTAATGTTTGCAGCTGAAGCCTACTGTGAAAGCCGGGGCTACACTGTGAAGGCTGCGCAAGAAAGCAAAAGCAGCTCGACTGTTTGCCTGTATTTGTCAGCCTTCGAGAGAGGAATAGCTTGCCGCTAAAATGCTTTCTCTTCTAGCAGCGATTCATGGAAGAACATTCTGTGATTCTTTAAAATCAAGGGGTTAGTTTCTGCTCTCCTTTGGAGAAACACAAAACCGTGCCGTTCAGACAATGTGCTGTGGATTCCCTGCCTGCTGTTTCAGTAGAAAGAGTTTGCAGAGGCTGATGAGACTACACTGGAAAACAGGGATCCCTCGTCCTTGAAGCACGAGCAGATCATCTGATAATATTCCCTTTAATTACATTGTTAGAAGATGAAAAGTCAGGCTAAAACTATTTTCATAAATAGCAAGTTTCTAAGAGAGATTTTAGACTCATCTGCATGCGCTGTGATGTGATGCTAGATATCTGAAATGACTGCTCCTCAGAGCGGCAAGGAGCAGACAGCCGAGATGTCTGTGAAACCGCGGCCAGAGACAGCTTTCTGAGCGGTTTCAGTTTAGAGAGCCAGCCAGGGGTTAGTTTTTGAGATAAATGAACCCATTTTTGAGGGGGGGGGGGGGGGGTAAAAGGATTTTTGAGAAAGTGAACACAGTATTTGGGAATAAACCCTGATTATGGGGAAAATGAACCCAGTGTAGAGTGGAAATAGAAGCTTTTGTGGAAAATGAACCGTTTTAGGAGGGGACAACCTGATTTGTGTGAATATGCACCCAGTTTGGGGGGAAAAATAGGATTTTGGGGAAAATGAACCCGGTTTGGGAGGAAAAAATCTGATTTTGGGGGAAATGAATCCAGTTTTGGGAGGGAAATAATGATTTTGGTGAAATTTTTGGTGTAATTTTTGGTGAATATTTGATTTTTTTTCCCCAAAATCTTCTATTTCCTCTGAAACACTGGGTTCATTTTCCCCAAAATCAGGTTTTTTTTCCCCATTACTGGGTTCATTTTCCCCAAAATAATTTTTTTCCCAAAACTGATTTCATTTTCCCCAAAATAATTTTTTCCCCAAATCTGGGTTGATTTTTCCCATAATCGGGATTTTTCCTCCCAAACGGGGTTCCTTTTCCCCAAAATTCGGGTTTTTTTACCCAATTACTGGGTTCATTTTCCCAAAAATAAATTTTTTTTCCCAAAATTGGGTTCATTTTCCTTAAAAACGGGTTTTTTTACCCAAAACTGGGTTCATTTTCTGCATAAATAGCTTTTATCCTCCGAAACTATATTCATTTTCCACAAAATCCTTATTTCCCCCCAAAGCTGGATGCTTTTTCTCCAAAATCAGGTGTTCCCCTCCAAACTGATTTCATTTTCCCCAAAATCAGTATTTTTTCTCCATTACTGGGTTCATTTTCCCCAAAATAATTTTTTCCCCCAAAACTGTGTTCATTTTCCCCAAATCCGGGGTTTTCCCCCAAAACTGGGTTCATTTTCCCCATAATCACCTTTTTTTCCTCCCAAACTGGGTTCATTTTCCCCAAAATCTGGTGTTTTCCACCAAAACTTGGTTCATTTCCCTACAAATTTGGTTTCCCCCCCAAATTGTGTTCTTTTTCCCCAAAATTCGGGTTTTTTACCCAATTACTGGGTTCATTTTCCCCAAAATCGTTGTTTTCCCCCCAAACTGGGTTTATTTTCTGTAAAAACAAGTGTTTTCCTCAAAACTGGATTCATTTTCCCCCAAATCAGCTTTTTTCCTCCAAAACTGGGTTCATTTTCCCCAAAATCCTTTTTTCCCCAAAAAACTGGGTGCATTTTCACACAAATCAGGTTTTCCCCTCCAAACAGTGTTCATTTCCCCCAAAATCTTCTATTCCCACTCTACACTGGATTCCTTTTCCCCAAAATCAGGGGTTTTCCCAATTGCTTGGTCCACTTTCCCCAAAATCTGGTATTTCCCCTCCACACTGGGTTCATTTTCCCCAAAATCGGATTTTTTTCCTCCCAAACTGTGTTCATTTTCCCCAAAATCGGATTTTTTCCTCCCAAACTGGGTTCATTATCCCCAAAATCTGGTTTTCCCCGCCAAACTGTGTTCATTTTCCACAAAATCTGTGCTATTTACCCAATTTCTGGGTTCATTTTCCTCTAAATCAGGGTTTTTTTCCTCCCAAATGGGATTTTTTTCCAAATATCTGATTTTTTTCCTCCCAAATTGGGTTCATTTTCGACAAAATCCGTATTTTCCACCAAAATTGTGTTCATTTCCCTAAAAATTGGATTCTCCCTCCCCACACACTATGTTAATTTTCCCCAAAATCAGTTTTTTTCCCCAAAATCTATTATTTCCCCTCCAAACTGGGTTCATTTTCCCCAAAATCGTTTTTTCCCCTCAAAAATGGGTTCATATCCCAAAAAATGGGGTTTTGCCACCAACTGGGCTCATTTTCCCCATAATCAGCTTTTTCCTCCCAAACTGGTTTCATTTTCCTCAAAATCCTTTTTTTCACACAAAAACTGGGTGCATTTTCACACAAATCAGATTTCCCCCTCCAAACAGTGTTCATTTTCCGCAAAATCTTCTATTTCCACTCCACACTGGGTTTATTTTCCCTAAAATCAGGTTTTTATCCCCATTTCTGGGTTCATTTTCCCCAAAATCTGGTATTTCGAATCAATACTAGGTTCATTTTCCCCAAAATCTGGCATTTCCCCTCCGCACTGGGTTCATTTTCCCCAAAATCGGGTTTTCTTCATCCCAAACTAGGTTCATTTTCCCCAAAATCTGTTGTTTTCTACCAAAACTGGGTTCATTTCCCTACAAATTGGGTTTCCACCCCCAAACTGTGTTCATTTTCCCCAAAATCAGTTTTTTCCCAATTACTGGGTTCATTTTCCCCAAAATCTTTTTTTTCCCCCAAAACTGGGTTTATTTTCCTCAAAAACGTTTTTTTTCCCTCAAAACTGGGTTCATTTTCCCCATAATCACCTTTTTTCCTCCCAAACTGGGTTCATTTTCCCCAAAATCCTTTTTTTCCCCAAAAAACTTGGTGCATTTTCACACAAATCAGGTTCTCCCCTCCGAACTGGGTTCATTTTCCCCAAAATCTGGTATTTCATCTCCACTCTGGGATCATTTTCTCCAAAATTGCTTTTTTTCCTCCTAAACTGGGTTCATTTTCCCCAAAATCTGGTATTTCCCCTCCGCACTGGGTTCATTTTCCGCAAAATTGGGTTTTCTTCATCCCAAACCAGGTTAATTTCCCCAAAAATCTGTTTTTTTCCACCAAAACTGGGTTGATTTCGCTACAAATTTGGTTTTCCCCCAGAACATGTGTTCGTTTTCTGCAAAATCTGTGTTTTTTACCCAATTACTGCGTTCATTTTCCCCAAAATTTTTTTTTTCCACCAAAAGTGTCTTCATTTCCCTACAAATTGGGTTTTCCCCCCAAAACTGTGTTCATTTTCCCCAAAATCGTTTTTTCCCCCCAAAACTGTGTTCATTTTCCCCATAATCAGCTTTTTTCCTCCCAAACTGGGTTCATTTTCCTCAAAATCCTTTTTTTTTCCCCCAAAACTGCGTGAATTTTCACACAAATCAGTTTTTCCTCTCCAAACGGGGTTCATTTTCCCCCAAATCTGGTATTTCATCTCCACTCTGGGTTCAATTTTCCCAAAATGGAATTTTTTCCTCCCAAACTGGGTTCATTTTCCCCAAAATCAGGGTTTTTTCCCCATTACTGGGTTCATTTTCCCCAAAATCTGGTATTTCCCCTCCACAATGGGTTCTTTTTCCTCAAAATCTCTTTTTCCCTCCCAAACTGGGTTCATGTTCCCCAAAATCCTTTTTTTTTCCCCACAAACTGGTTGCATTTTCACACAAATCAGGTTTTCATATCCAAACAAGGTTCATTTCCCATCAAATGAAACAAATACCAAAACAGGGTATTTCCCATCCACTCTGGGTTCATTTTCCCCAAAATCGGGTTTTTTTCATCACACACCAGGTTCATTTTCCCCAAAATCTGTTTTTTTCCACCAAAACTGGGTTCATTTCCCTACAAATTTGGGTTCCCCCCCGAAAATGTTTTCATTTTGCACAAAATACGTGGTTTTTTTACCCAATTATTGCGTTCATTTTCCCCAAAATGATTTTTTCCACCAAAATTTCCCTACAAAATGGGTTTCCCCCCTCCACACAGGGTTCATTTTCCCCAAAATCAGTTTTTTTCCAATTAGTGTGTTCATTTTCCCCAAAATCGTTTTTTTTCCCAAAACTGGATTTATTTTCTTCAAAAATGTTTTTTTCCCCCCAAATTGGTTTCATTTTCCCTATAATCAGTTTTTTCCTCCGAAACTGTGTTGATTTTACCCAAAATCCTTTTTTCCCCCAAAAACTGGGTGCATTTTCACACAAAATAGGTTTTCCCCTCCAAACTGGATTCATTTTACCCAAAATCTGGTATTTCCCACCCACTCTGAGTTGATTTTCCCCAAAATCAGGTTTTCTTCATCCCAAACCAGGTTCATTTTCCAAAATCGGATTTTTCCCCCCCAAACTGTGTTCATTTTCCCCACAATGTGATTTTTTTCCTCCCAAACAGTGTTCATTTTCCCCAAAATCTTGTATTTCGAATCCACACTGGTTCATTTTCCCCAAAAATCAGTCTTTTTCCACCATTAGTGGGTTATTTTTCCCCAAAATCTGGTATTTCGACTCTACACTGGGTTCATTTTCCCCAAAATCTATTTCTTCCCCTCAAAACTACGTGCATTTTCACACAAATCAGGTTTTCCCCTCCAAACGGGGATCATTTACCCCAAAATCTTCTATTTCCACTCCACACTGGGTTCCTTTTCCCAAAATCAGATTTTTTTCCCCATTACAATGTTCCTTTTCCCCAAACTCTGGTATTTTCCATACACAGTGGGTTAATTTTCCCCAAAATCTGGTTTTTTTTCCACCAAAACTGGGTTCATTTCCCTACAAATTTTGTTTCTCATACCAAATTTTGTTCATTTTCACCAAAATCCGTGTTTTTTACCCAATTACTGGCTTCATTTTTCCCAAATTCATTTTTTCCCCCAAAACTGGATACATTTTACTTAAAAATGTTTTTTTTTTCCACCTAAACTGAGTTTATTTTTCCCATAATCAACTTTTTCCCTCAGAAACTGTGTTCATTACCCTAAAATGCTTTTTCCCCCCCAAAACTGGGTGCATTTTCGCATATCTTTTATTTTCCCCTCCAAATTGTGTTCATTTAGGTCCAAAATCTGAACTGCACGGCTTTATGAGAGCAGAAACTAACCCCTTGATTTTAAAGAATCCTGGAATGTTGTTCCATGAATCGCTGCTAGAAGAGAAAGCATTTTACCGGCAGGGTATTCCTCCCTCGAAGGCTGACAAATACAGGCAAACAGAGGAGCTGCTCTTGCTTCGTTGAGCAGCCTTCAGCAGTGTTTCCGCGGCTTTCACACCAGCCTCCGGCTGCAAATATTTCTTTGATCCGGAGACAGCGCCTTCGCTTACCGGCTAGCTCTCTAAACTGAAGCTGCTCAGAAAGCTGTCTTTGGCCGTGGTTCCACAGACTTCCCGGCAGTCTGCTTCTTGCCTCTCTGACGAACAGTCATTTCAGATTTCTACCATCACATCACAGCTCGTGCAAATGAATATAAATATTTCTCCGTCATAAACTTCCTATGTTTTAGCATGACATTTCACCTTCTAACAATGTAATTAAAGGGCTAATTATCTGATGATCTGCTCGTGCTTCAAGGGCGATAGATCTCTGTTTTCCTGTGCATTCTCATCAGCTTCTGCAAACTCTTTCTGCTGAAAGGTGGTACTAGAGCAGGCAGCGAATCCACAGCACATTCTCTGAACTGCACGGCTTTGTGTTTCTCCAAGGGAGAGCATAAATTAAACCCTTGATTATAAAGAATCCTGGAATGTTGTTCCATGAATCGCTGCTAGAAGAGAAAGCATTTTACCGGCAGGGTATTCCTCCCTCGAAGGCTGACAAAGACAGGCAAACAGAGGAGCTGCTCTTGCTTCGTTGAGCAGCCTTCACAGTATTTCGCCGGCTTTCACACAAGCCTCCGGCTGCAAATATTTCTTTGATCCGGAGACAGCGCCTTCGCTTACCGGCTAGCTCTCTAAACTGAAGCTGCTCAGAATGCTGTCTCTGGCCGCGTTTCCACAGACTTCCCGGCAGTCTGCTATTGCCTCCCTGACGAACACTCTTTTGCGATTTCTAACTTCACATTAAAGCGCATCCACGAGTCTAAAATCTTGCCTGATCCCACCCCCGGCACCCCCCCCCCCCCCCCTTAATGTTTTGTTTTGGAAATGTTTTAGCATATGACATTTTATCATTTTATCTCCTAACAATGTATTTAAAAGACAAATAATCAGATGAACTGTTCGTGATCAACGACGAGGTATCCCTTTTTTCCTGTCCAATCCAATCAGCCTCTGCAAACTCTTTCTGCTGAAATGTGGTACCACTGCAGGCAGGGAATCCACAGCACATTCTCTGAACTTCAAGGCTTTGTGTTTCTCCAAGGGAGAGCAGACACTAAACCGTTGATTATAAAGAAGCCTGGAATGTTGTTCCATGATTCGCTGCTAGAAGAGAAAGCATTTTACCGGCAGGGTATTCCTCCCTCGAAGGCTGACAAAGACAGGCAAACAGAGGAGCTGCACTTGCTTCGTTGAGCAGCCTTCACAGTATTTCGCCGGCTTTCGCAGCAGGCTGCGGCTGCAAACATTTCTTTGATCCGGAGACAGCGCCTTCGCTTACCGGCTAGCACTCTAAACTGAAGCTGCTCAGAATGCTGTCTCTGGCCGCGTTTCCACAGACTTCCCGGCAGTCTGCTTCTTGCCTCCCTGACGAACAGTCATTTGCGATTTCTAACTTCACATTAAAGAGCATCCACGAGTCTAAAATCTTGCCTGCTCCCACCCCCCGCCCCCCACACCAATTTTCTACTTTAGAAGCCTAAGACAGCTTTCTGAGCGGCTTCAGTTTAGAGAGCTAGCCGGTAAGAGAAGGCGCTGTCTCCGGATCAAAGAAATGTTTGCAGCCGGGAGTAGGTGTGAAAGCCGGGGAAACACTGTGAAGGCTGCTCAACGAAGCAAGAGCAGCTCCTCTCTTTGCCTGTCTTTGTCAGCCTTCGAGAAAGGAATACCCTGCCGGTTAAATGCCTTCTCTCCTAGCAGCGATTCATGGAAGAGCAATCCAGGATTCTCTAAAATCAAGGGGTTACTGTCTGCTCTCCCTTGGAGAAACACAAATCCGTCGAGGTATAACCGGCCGGATAAGTGCTTTTTTCTTGTAGTATCTAGTAATGATGAACCACACATTTCACGCAAATCAGGTTTTCCCCTTCAAATCTGGGTTCATTTTCCCCAAAACCATGTATTTCCACTCCACACTGGGTTCATTTTCCCCTAAACGGGGTTTTCTTCAACCCATACCAGGTTCATTTTCCCCAAAATCTGTTTTTTTTCCACGAAAACTGGGTTAATTTCCCTACAAATTGGGTTCCCCGCCCTAAAAGGTTAAATTTCGCCATAATCAGCTTTTTTTCTCCCAAATTGGGTTCATTTTCCCCAAAATCTGAAATGACTGTTCGTCAGAGAGGCAAGCAAGAAGCAGACTGCCGGGATTTCTGTAGAACCGCGGCCAGAGACAGCTTTCTGAACGGCTTCAGTTTAGAGAGCTAGCCGGTAAGAGAAGGAGCTGTCTCCGGACCACCCCAAATAGCAAGTTTCTGTCTGTTCCTCAGGGAGACAAGAAGCAGACTGCCGGGAAGTCTGTGGAACCGCGGCCAGAGACAGCTTTCTGAGACGTTTCAGTTCACAGAGCTAGCCGCTAAGAGAAGGCGCTGTCTCCGGACCAAAGTAATGTTTGCAGCCGGAGCTTGGTGTGAAAGCTAGGGAAACACTGTGAAGGCTGCTCAAGAAAGCAAGAGCAGCTCCTCTGTTTGCCTGTATTTGAAAGCCTCGAGAGAGGAATACCCTACCGGTAAAATGCTTGCTCTCCTAGCAGCAATTCATGGAAGAACATTCTTGGATTTTTTTAAAACCAAGGGGCTAGTTTCTGCTCTCCCTTGGAGAAAACACAAACCCGTGCAGTTCAGAGAATGTGCTGTGGATTCCCTGCCTGCTGTGGTAACACGTTTCAGCAGAAACAGTTTGCAGAGGCTGTTGAGAATGCACAGGAAAACAGAGATCCTTCGCCCTTGAAGCACGAGCAGATCATCTGATAATTAGCCCTTTAATTACATTGTTAGAAGATGAAATGTCATGCTAAAACATTTCCAAAATAGCAAGTTTATGAGGGAGAAATATTTTAGATTCATGTACATGAGCTGTGATGTAGAAATCTGAAAAGACTGATCGTCAGAGAGGCAAGAAGCCGACTGCCGAGAACTCCCTGGAACAGCGGCCAGAGACAGCTTTCTGAGCGGCTTCAGTTTAGAGAGCTAGCCGGTAAGCGAAGGCGCTGTCTCTGGATCAAAGAAATGTTTGCAGCCGGAGCTTGATGTGAAAGCCGGGGAAACACTGTGAAGGCTGCTCAAGAAAGCAAGAGCAACTCCTCTGTTTTCCTGTATTTGTTAGCCATCGAGAGAGGAATGACCCTGCCGGATATATGCTTTTTCATTGTAGAATCTAGTGATGGATGAACCACATTACATTTCACAAAAATCAGGTTTTCCCCTTCAAACTGGGTTCATTTTTTAGGAGACTATGTGTCATGCTAATACATTTCAAAAAAAAAAGGAAGTTCATGAGGGAGAAAGATTTTAGATTCATATGCATGCGCTGTCATGTGATGCTAGAAATCTGAAATGACTGGTTTTTTCTCCCCAAACTGGTTTCATTTTGCCCAAAATCGGGTTTTGTCCCTTAAACTGGGTGCATTTTCCCAAAATCGATTATTTCCCCCCCCAAACTGGGTTCATTTTCCCCAAAAGCTGAATTTTCCCCCCAATATGGGTTCATTTCCCCCAAAATCGGTTTTCCCCCCAGACTAACAAGTTGATTGTTAAACAACCCAGACTTGTTCATCCATGAATAGCTGCTACAAGAAAAAGCATATACCCTGCAGGGTATTCTGTCTCGAGGGCTTACAAAAACAGGCGAACAGAGAAGCTGCTCTTCCTTCCTTGAGCAGGCTTCACTCTATTTCTCTGGCTTTCACACCAAGCTCCGGCTGCAAACATTACTTTGGTCCGGAGACAGCGCCTTCTCTTACCGGCTAGTTCTGTAAACTGAAACGGCTTAAAAAGCTGTCTCTGGCCGCGGTTCCACAGACATCCCGGCAGTCTGCTTCTTACCTCCTTGAGGAACACTCATTTCCGATTTCTAGCATCACATCACAGCGCATCCAAATGAGTCTAAAATCCCTCATAATCTTGCTATTTGGGAAATATTTTAGCATGACATTTCATCTTCTAACAATGTTATTAAAGGGCAAATTATCAGATGATCTGCTCGTGCTTCAAGTACGAGGGATCCCTCTCTTCCTGTGCATTCTCATCAGCCTCTGCAAACTCTTAGTGCTGAAACGTGTTACCACGGCAGGCAGGGAATCCACAGGACATTCTCTGAACTGCACGAGTTTGTGTTTCCTCGAAGGGAGAGCAGAAACTAACGCCTTGATTTTAAAGAATCCAGTAATGTTTTACCATGAATAGCTGCTAGAAGATCAAGCATTTTACCGGTAGGGTATTCCTCTCTCGAGGGCTTTCAAATACAGGCAAACAGAGGAGCTGCTCTTGCTTTCTTGAGCAGCCTTCACAGTGTTTCCCTGGCTTTCACACCAGGCTCCGGCTGCAAACATTACATTGGTCCGGAGACAGCGCCTTTTCTTAGCGGCTAGCTCTGTAAACTGAAACTTCTCAAAAACCTGTCTCTGGCTGCGGTTCCACAGACTTCCCGGCAGTCGTCTTCTTGCCTCCTTGAGAAACACTCAGTTCCGATTTCTAGCATCACATGTAATTCATAGGCAAATTATCAGATGATCTGCTCATGCTGCAAGGACGAGGGAACCCTGTTTTCCTGTGTATTCTCATCAGCCTCTACAAACTGTAGAGAAAATGAACTGTAGAGAAACTGTAGGCAAAATGAACCCAGTTTGGCGAGAAAACCGGATTTTGGGAGAAGTGAAACCAGTTTGGGAGGAAAAAGCTCATTTTGGGGACAATGAACCCAGGTTGGGGGGAAAAAAACCGATTATGGAAAAAAAATGAACCCAGTTAGGGGAAAAAAAAACTTGATTGTGGGAAAATGAACCAAGTTTTGTGGGAAAATTCTTATTTTGGGGAGAATGAAAGCAGTTTGCGGGGAGAAAACCTGATTGGAGGGAAAATTAACCAATTTTAGGAGTAAAGGCCGATTTGGGGGAAAATGAACCCAGTAAGGGGGGGAAAATCCTTGATTTTGGGGAAAATGAACCCAGTTTAAGGGACAAAACGCGATTTTGGGAAAAACGAAACCAGTTTGGGGAGGAAAAAACTGATTTTGGCAGAAATTAAACTAGTTTGTATGGAAAAACTCGATTATGGAAAACAAATGGACCCAGTTTGGGTTTTTCCCACAGAATGAGTTCATTTTTTTCCATAATCGGTTTTTCCCATCAGCACTGGGTTCATTTTCCCCAAAATCAGGTTTTTTTCCTCCCCAAACTGGGTTCATTTTAGCCATAATCGGGTTTTTTTCCATGAAACTGGGTTCATTTTCCCTAAAATCGGGTTTCTCTCCCCAAAACTGGGTTAATTTTCCCCATTTTCCATTTTTTTCCTTTCAAACTGGATTGATTTTCCCCAAAATCGGGTTTTTCTCCTAAACTGGGTTCACTTTCTCAAAATTTTGCGAGAAATGAACACAGTTTTGGGGGAAAAAACCCCGATCTGGGGGAAAATTAACCCAGTTTAGGGGGATAAAGATGATTTGGGGGAAAATGGACTCAATTTGGGGTGCAAACCCCCGATTTTGGGGAAAAAGAACCCAGTTTGGGGGAAAAACAAAATTTTAGGGGAAAATGAACCAAGTTTTGGGAGAAAAAACGATTTTGAGGAAAATTAACCCAGTTGGGGGGGGTGGTGGAAAGCTCTATTTTGGGGAAAATGAATCCAGTTTTGGGGGGAAAACCCGATTTTAGGGAAAATGAACCCAATAAGTGAGGAAATACTCAATTTGAGGGGAAATGAACCCAGTTTGGGGGAAAATACCCGGTTTTGGTGGGAAAATGAACCCCTTTTGCGTGGAAAAACCCAATTTCGTGGAAAATTAACCCAGTTTAGTGGGAAAAACCCTATTTTGGGGAAAATGATTCCAGTTTGCGGTGAAAAATGGGTAATGGAAAAAGTGAACCCATTTTGGGGGAAAAAAATCCAATTTAGAGGAAAATGAACCCAGTTTTGGGGGGAGAACCCCAATTTTAGGGGAAATGAAGCCAGTTTGGGGGGAAAAAAAACAGTTTGGGGGAAAATTAACCCAGTTGGGAGGAGAAACCCGATTTTGGGGAAAATGAACCCAGTTCTGGTGGGAAAACTCGATTTTGGAAAAAAATGAACTCATTTTGAGTGGAGAAACCCGATTTTGGGGAAAATGAAAGCAACTTGAGGGGATAAAAATCTGATTTGAGCAAAAATTAACTCTGTTCAGGGGGATAAACCCGATTTTAAAGATAATGAACATAGGTTGGTGGGGGATAAAACCCGATTTTGAGGAAAATGAACCCAGTTTGGGTAAAAAAAGCTCGATTTTGGGGAAAATGAATCCAGTTTGGGGGGAAATACCAGATTTTGGGGATAATGAACCCAGTAATTGGGAAAAAAAACCCCTGATTTTGGAGAAAAGGAACCCAGTGTGAAGTGGAAACAGAAGATTTTGGGGAAAAGGAACACTGTCTGGAGGGGAAAACCTGATTTCTGTGCAAATGCACCCAGGTTTTTTTGGGAAAAATGGAATTTTGGGGAAAATGAACCCAGTTTGGGAAGGAAAAACCAGATTTTGGGGAAAATGAACCCAGTGTGGAGGGGAAATACTAGATTTTGGGGAAAAAGAACCCAGTGTGGAGTGGAAATAGAAGACTTTTGGGGAAAATGAACAGTGGAAGGGAAAACCCTAATTTGTGTGAAAATGCATCCAGTTTTGGGGGGGGAAATGAATTTTGCGGAAGATGAACCCAGTTTTGGATGAAAAAAGCTTATTATGGGGAAAATGAACCCAGCTTTGGAGAAAAAAAGGATTTTGGGGAAAATGAACCCAGTTTTGGGGAAAAAAATGATTTTGGGGAAAATGAACCCAGTTTGGGAGGAAAAAAATCCATTTTGGGAAAATTGAACCCAAAGTGGAGATGAAATACCAGATTTTGGGGAAAATGAACCCAGTTTCTGAGGAAAAAGCTGATTATGGGGAAAATTAATCCAGTTTTGGGGGCAGAACCCCAATTTTAGGGGAAATGAAGCCAGTTTGTGGGAAAAAAATAACAATTTTGGGGAAAATGAACCCAGTTGGGAGGAGAAACCCGATTTTAGGGAAAATGAACCCAGTTTTGTGGAAAAAAAATTCGATTTTGGCAAAAATGAACCCAGTTTGGGGAGGGAAAACCTGATTTTGGGGAAAATGAACCCAGTTCTGGTGGGAACCCTGTTCTGGAAAAAAGTGAACTCATTTTGGTTGGAGAAACCCGATTTTGAGGAAAATGAAAGCAGTTTGGGGGATAAAAATCTGATTTGACCAAAAATTAACCCTGTTCAGGGGGATAAAAACGATTTTTGGAGATAATGAACCTAGGTTGGGGGGATAAATCCCGATTTTGAGGAAAATGAACCCAGTTTGGGGGGAAAAAAATGATTTGAGGGAAACTGAACCCAGTTTAGGGCCAAAAATTTATTTTGGGGAAAATGAAACTTTTTTTGGGGGGGGGAAAAAACAAATTTTGGGGAAAATAAATCCAGTTTTTTGGGGAAAAAAAGGATTTTGTGGAAAATGAACCCAGTTGGGGGGGGGGGGGAGCCAATTTGAGGGAAAATGAATGCAGTTTCTGGGGAGAAACCCGATTTTAGGGAAAATGAACTCAGTTTCGTGGAAAAAACGATTATGGCCAAATTGAACCAAGTTTGGGAAGAAAATAACCTTATTTTCGGGAAAATGAATCCAGTTTAGATGGGAAAACCCGATCATGGAAAAATAATGAACTCATTTTGGGGGAAATAACCAAACTGGGTTCACTTTTTTTCCATAATCGTTTTTTTCCACACAAACTAGTTTAATTTCCCCAAAATCAGTTTTTTTCTCCCTAAACTGGTTTCATGTTACCCAAAATCGTGTTTTTTCCCTTAAACTGGGTTCATTTTCCCCCAAATCGGCTTTTACCCCTAAAATGGGTTAATTTTCCCTCAAATCTAGTTTTCTCCCCTCAAACTGCATTCATTCTCCCCAAAATACAAATTTTCCCACCAAACTGGGTTCATTTCACCAAAATCAGTTTTTTCCCAAAAAAAAATGGGTTCGTTTTCCCCACAATCAGCTTTTTTCCTCCGAAACTGTGTTGATTTTCTCCAAAATCCTTTTTTTCCCCCCAAAACTGGGTGCATTTTCACACACATCAGATTTTCCCCTCCAAACTGGCTTTATTTTCCCCAAAATCTGGTATTTCCCCTCCACACTGGGTTCATTTTCCACAAAACCAGGCTTTTTCCCCATTACCGGGTTCATTTTCCCCAAAATCTGGTATTTCCCCTCCGCACTGGGTTCATTTTCCACAAAATTGGGTTTTCTTCGTCCCAAACCAGGTTAATTTCCCCCAAAATCTGTTTTTTTTCCCACCAAAACTGGGTTGATTTCGCTACAAATTTGGTTTTCCCCCAGAAAATGTGTTTGTTTTCTGCAAAATCTGTGTTTTTTACCCAATTACTGCGTTCATTTTCCCCAAATTTTTTTTTTCCACCAAAAGTGTCTTCATTTCCCTACAAATTGGGTTTTCCCCCCAAAACTGTGTTCATTTTCCCCAAAATCGTTTTTTTTCCCCCAAAACTGGGTTTATTTTCCTCAAAAATGTTTTTTTTTTCCCCCAAACTGGGTTCATGGTCCCCATAATCAGCTTTTTTCCTCCCAAACTGGGTTCATTTTCCTCAAAATCCTTTTTTTCCCCAAAAAAACTGCGTGAATTTTCACACAAATCAGTTTTTCCTCTCCAAACGGGGTTCATTTTCCCCCAAATCTGGTATTTCATCTCCACTCTGGGTTCAATTTTCCCAAAATGGAATTTTTTCCTCCCAAACTGGGTTCATTTTCCCCAAAATCAGGGTTTTTTCCCCATTACTGGGTTCATTTTCCCCAAAATCTGGTATTTCCCCTCCACAATGGGTTCTTTTTCCTCAAAATCTCTTTTTCCCTCCCAAACTGGGTTCATGTTCCCCAGAATCCTTTTTTTTCCCCACAAACTGGTTGCATTTTCACACAAATCAGGTTTTCATATCCAAACAGGGTTCATTTCCCATCAAATGAAACAAATACCAAAACAGGGTATTTCCCATCCACTCTGGGTTCATTTTCCCCAAAATCGGGTTTTTTTCATCACACACCAGGTTCATTTTCCCCAAAATCTGTTTTTTTCCACCAAAACTGGATTTATTTTCTTCAAAAATGTTTTTTTCCCCCCAAACTGGTTTAATTTTCCCTATAATCAGTTTTTTCCTCCGAAACTGTGTTGATTTTACCCCAAATCCTTTTTTCCCCCAAAAACTGGGTGCATTTTCACACAAAATAGGTTTTCCCCTCCAAACTGGATTCATTTTACCCAAAATCTGGTATTTCCCACCCACTCTGAGTTGATTTTCCCCAAAATCAGGTTTTCTTCATCCCAAACCAGGTTCATTTTCCAAAATCGGATTTCCCCCCCCCCCCAAACTGTGTTCATTTTCCCCACAATGTGATTTTTTTCCTCCCAAACAGTGTTCATTTTCCGCAAAATCTTGTATTTCGAATCCACACTGGCTTCATTTTCCCCAAAAATCTGGCTTTTTCCACCATTACTGGGTTATTTTTCCCCAAAATCTGGTATTTCGCCTCTACACTGGGTTCATTTTCCCCAAAATCTATTTCTTCCCCTCAAAACTACGTGCATTTTCACACAAATCAGGTTTTCCCCTCCAAACGGGGATCATTTACCCCAAAATCTTCTATTTCCACTCCACACTGGGTTCCTTTTCCCAAAATCAGATTTTTTTCCCCATTACAATGTTCCTTTTCCCCAAAATCTGGTATTTTCCATACACAGTGGGTTAATTTTCCCCAAAATCTGTTTTTTTTCCACCAAAACTGGGTTCATTTCCCTACAAATTTTGTTTCTCATACCAAATTTTGTTCATTTTCACCAAAATCCGTGTTTTTTACCCAATTACTGGCTTCATTTTTCCCAAATTCATTTTTTCCCCCAAAACTGGATACATTTTCCTTAAAAATGTTTTTTTTTCCAACTAAACTGAGTTTATTTTTCCCATAATCAACTTTTCCCCTCAGAAACTGTGTTCATTACCCTAAAATGCTTTTTTCCCCCCAAAACTGGGTGCATTTTCGCACATCTTTTATTTTCCCCTCCAAATTGTGTTCATTTAGGTCCAAAATCTGAACTGCACGGCTTTGTGAGAGCAGAAACTAACCCCTTGATTTTAAAGAATCCTGGAATGTTTTTCCATGAATCGCTGCTAGAAGAGAAAGCATTTTACCGGCAGGGTATTCCTCTCTCGAAGGTTGACAAATACAGGCAAACAGAGGAGCTGCTCTTGCTTCGTTGAGCAGCATTCACAGTGTTTCCGCGGCTTTCACACCAGGCTCCGGCTGCAAACATTTCTTTGATCCGGAGACAGCGCCTTCGCTTACCGGCTAGCTCTCTAAACTGAAGCTGCTCAGAAAGCTGTCTTTGGCTTCTAAAGTAGAAAAATGTGTTTTTCCTCCCAAACTGGGTTCATTTTCCCCAAAATCATTTTTTTCCCCAAAACTGGGTTCATTTTCCCCAAAATCATTTTTTCCCCAAAACTGGGTTCATTTTCTCCATAATAAGCTTTTTTTCTTCCAAAACTGGGTTCATCTTCCGCAAAATTCATTTCCCCCCCCCCAAAACTGGATGCATTTTCACACAAATTAGCGTTTCCCCTCCAAACAGTGTTCATTTTCCCCAAAATCTTCTATTTCCACTCCACACTGGGTTCATTTTCCCCAAAAGCTGGTATTTCCCCTCCACACTGGGTTCATTTTCCCCAAAATCGGGTTTTCTTCATCCCAAACCAGGTTCATTTTCCCCAAAATCTGTTTTTTTCTACTAAAACTGGGTTCGTTTTGCTACAAATTTGGTTTTTCTCCCCGAAAATGCGTTCATTTTCCACAAAATCCGTATTTTTACCCAATTACTGCGTTCCTTTTCCCAAAATGTTTTTTTTCCAACAAAACTTGGTTAATTTCCCTACAAATTGGGTTCCCCCCCAAACTGTGTTCATTTTCCCAAAAATCAATTTTTTTCTCAATTACTGGGTTCATTTTCCCCAAAATCGTTTTTTTCCCCCACAAAACTGAGATTTTTTTTTCTCAAAAACGATTTTTTTCCCCCAAAATGGGTTGATTTACTCCACAATCAGCTTTTTTTCTCCCAAACCGGGTTCATTCTCCCCAAAATCTGGTATTTCCCCTCCACACTGAGTTTATTTTCCAAAAAATCTTCTATTTCATCTCCACTCTATGTTCAATTTCCCCAAAATGGAATTTTTCTCCTCCCACACTGCGTTCCTTTTCCCCAAAATCAGGGTTTTTTTTCCCCATTATTGGGTTCATTTTCCCCAAAATCTGGTATTTCCCATCCACACTGGGTTCATTTTCGCCAAAATCTGTTTTTTTCTTCCCAAACTGGGTTCATTTTCCCCAAAAATCCATTTTTCCCCCCAAAACTGGGTGCATTTGCACAGAAATCAGGTTTTCTCCTCCAAAGAGTGTTCCTTTTCCCCAAAATCTTCTGTTTCCACTTCACACTGGGTTCCTTTCCTCCAAAATCAGGGTTTTTTTTTCCCCAATTACTGGGTTCATTATCCCCAAAATCTGGTATTTCCCCCCCAAACTGGATTCATTTTCCCCAAAATCGAGGTTTTTTTCCCCAAACTGGGTTCATTTTCCTCAAAATCGGGTTTTATGCCCCCCCCAACCTTAGTTCATTATCTTCAAAATCGGGTTTATCCCCCTGAACAGGGTTAATTTTTGCTCAAATCAGACTTTTATCCCCTCAAGCTGCTTTTATTTTCCCCAAAATCGGGTTTCTCCACTCAAAATGAGTTCAATTTTTTTCCAAAATCGAGTTTTCCCACCAGAACTGGGTTCATTTTCCCCAAAATCAGGTTTTCCCACCCCAAACTGGGTTCATTTTGGCCAAAATCGATTTTTTTTCCCACAAAACTGGGTTCATTTTCCCTAAAATCGGGTTTCTCCTCCCAACTGGGTTAATTTTCCCCAAAATTGTTTTTTTTTTCCCCCAAACTGGCCTCATTTCCCCTAAAATTGGGGTTCTCCCCCCAAAACTGGGTTCATTTTCCTCTAAATTGGATTTTTTTCCCCCAAAATGGGTTCATTTCTTCCGTTACCCATTTTTCCCCGCAAACTGGAATCATTTCCCCCAAAATAGGGTTTTTCCCCCTAAACTGGGTTAATTTTCCACAAAATCGTTTTTTTCCACGCAAAAGGGGTTCATTTTCCCACCAAAACCGGGTATTTTCTCCCAAACTGGGTTCATTTCCCCTCAAATTGAGTTTTTCCTCACTTATTGGGTTCATTTTCCCTAAAATCGGGTTCTCCCCCCAAAACTGGATTCATTTTCCCCAAAATAGAGCTTCCCCCCCCCCCCCCCCCAACTGGGTTAATTTTCCTCAAAATCGTTTTTTCCCCCAAAAACGGGTTTGTTTCCCCTAAAATCGTGTTTTTTCTCCCGAAACTTGGTTCATTTCCCCTAAAATTTGGTTTTCCCCCCAAACTGGGTTCTTTTTCCCCAAAATCGGTGTTTTGCACCCCAAATTGAGTCCATTTTTCCCCCAAATCATCTTTATCCCCCTAAACTGGGTTAATTTTGCCCCAAAATCGGGTTTTTTTCCCCAAAATCTGTGTTCATTTCTTGCAAAATTTTGAGAAAGTGAACCCAGTTTAGGAGAAAAACCCGATTTTGGGGAAAATCAATCCAGTTTGCGGGGAAAAAAATGGATAATGGGGAAAATTAACCCAGTTTTGGGGAGAAAAACCCGATTTTAGGGAAAATGAACCCAGTTTCATGGAAAAACCCGATTATGGTAAAAATGAACCCAGTTTGGGGAGGAAAAAAACCTGATTTTGGGGAAAATGAACCCAGTGCTGATGGGAAAAACCGATTATGGAAAAAAATGAACTCATTCTGTGGGAAAACCCGAACTGGGACCATTTGTTTTCCATAATCGAGTTTTTCCACACAAACTAGTTTAATTTCTGCCAAAATCAGTTTTTCCCTCCCCAAACTAGTTTCATTTTACCCAAAATCGCATTTTGTCCCTTAAACTGGGTTCATTTTCCCCAAAATCAAGGATTTTCCCCCCCTTACTGGGTTCATTTTTCCCCAAATCGGCCTTTACTCCTAAAATTGGTTAATTTTCCCTCCAATCAGGTTTTCTCCCCGCAAACTGCTTTCATTCTCCCCAAAATAAGAATTTCCCCACAAAACTTGGTTCATTTTCCCACAATCAAGTTTTTTTTTTCCCTAACTGGGTTCATTTTTTTTCCATAATCGGGTCTTTCCCCCCCAACCTGGGTTCATTGTCCCCAAAATGAGCTTTTTCCTCCCAAACTGGTTTCACTTCTCCCAAAATCCGGTTTTCTCGCCAAACTGGGTTCATTTTGCCTACAGTTTCTCTACAGTTCATTTTCTCTACAGTTTGTAGAGGCTGATGAGAATACACAGGAAAACAGGGTTCCCTCGTCCTTGCAGCATGAGCAGATCATCTGATAATTTGCCTATGAATTACATGTGATGCTAGAAATCGGAACTGAGTGTTTCTCAGAGGCAAGAAGAGGACTGCCGGGAAGTCTGTGGAACCGCAGCCAGAGACAGGTTTTTGAGAAGTTTCAGTTTACAGAGCTAGCCGCTAAGAGAAGGCGCTGTCTCCGGACCAACGTAATGTTTGCAGCCGGAGCCTGGTGTGAAAGCCAGGGAAACACTGTGAAGGCTGCTCAAGAAAGCAAGAGCAGCGCCTCTGTTTGCCTGTATTTGAAAGCCCTCGAGAGAGGAATACCCTACCGGTAAAATGCTTGATCTTCTAGCAGCTATTCATGGTAAAACATTACTGGATTCTTTAAAATCAAGACGTTAGTTTCTGCTCTCCCTTCGAGGAAACACAAACTCGTGCAGTTCAGAGAATGTCCTGTGGATTCCCTGCCTGCCGTGGTAACACGTTTCAGCACTAAGAGTTTGCAGAGGCTGATGAGAATGCACAGGAAGAGAGGGATCCCTCGTACTTGAAGCACGAGCAGATCATCTGATAATTTGCCCTTTAATAACATTGTTAGAAGATGAAATGTCATGCTAAAATATTTCCCAAATAGCAAGATTATGAGGGATTTTAGACTCATTTGGATGCGCTGTGATGTGATGCTAGAAATCGGAAATGAGTGTTCCTCAAGGAGGTAAGAAGCAGACTGCCGGGAAGGCCGTGGAACCGCGGCCAGAGACAGCTTTTTGAGCCGTTTCAGTTTACAGAGCTAGCCGGTAAGAGAAGGCGCTGTCTCCGGACCAAAGTAATGTTTGCAGCCGGAGCTTGGTGTGAAAGCCAGAGAAACAGAGTGAAGCCTGCTCAAGGCTGCAGCTTCTCTGTTCGCCTGTTTTTGTAAGCCCTCGAGACAGAATACCCTGCAGGGTATATGCTTTTTCTTGTAGCAGCTTTTCATGGATGAACAAGTCCGGGTTGTTTAACAATCAACTTGTTAGTTAGGGGGTAAAACCGATTTTGAGGAAAATGAAACCAGATTGGGGGGAAAATTAAACTTTTGGGGAAAATTAACACAGTTTTGGGGGGGGGAGGAAATTATCGTTTATGGGGAAAATGCACCCAGTTTATGGGACAAAAGCCGATTTTGGGCAAAATGAAACCAGTTTGGGGAGAAAAAAACAGTCATTTCAGATTTCTAGCATCACATCACAGCGCATGCACACGAATCTAAAATCTTTCTCCCTCATGAACTTGGTTTTTTTGGAAATGTATTAGCATGACACTTAGTCTCCTAAAAAATGTATTTAAAAGACAAATAATCAGATGATCTGTTCGTGTTCAAGGACGAGAGATCCCTTTTTTCCTGTTGATTCCAATCAGCTTCTGCAAACTCTTTCTGCTGAAATGTGGTACCCAAGAGCCAGAGAATCCACAGCACATTCTGTGAACTGCACGGTTTTGTGTGTCTCCAAGCGAGAGCAGAAACTAACCCCTTGATTTTAAAGAATCCTGGAATTTTCTTCCATGAATTGCTGCTAGGAGAGAAGGCATTTTACCGGCAGGGTATTTCTTTCTCGAAGGCTGACAAATACAGGCAAAGAGAGGAGCTGCTCTTGCTTCGTTGAGCAGCCTTCACAGTGTTTCCCCGGCTTTCACACCAGCCCCCGGCTGCAAACATTTCTTTGATCCGGAGACAGCGCCTTCTCTTACCGGCTAGCTCTCTAAACTGAAGCCGCTCAGAAAGCTGTCTTTGGCCGCGGTTCAAAGACATCCCAGCATTCTGTCTCTTGCCTCTCTGACGAACAGTCATTTCAGATTTTGAGGAAAATGAATTCAGTTTGGAGGGGGAAGAAAAATATATTTTGGGGAAAATGAACAGAATTTGGGAGGAAAAAAATCCGATTTTGGGGAAAATGAACATAGTGTGGAGTGAAAAAAGAATATTTTGGGGAAAATGAACCCAGTTTGAAGGGGAAAACCTGATTTGTGTGAAATGTAATGTGGTTCATCCATCACTAATTCTACAATGAAAAAGCGTATATCCGGCAGGGTTATTCCTCTCTCGATGGCTAACAAATACAGGAAAAACAGAGGAGTTGCTCTTGCTTTGTTGAGCACCCTTCACAGTGGTTCCCCGGCTTTCACATCAAGCTCCGGCTGCAAACATTTCTTTGATCCAGAGACAGCGCCTTCGCTTACCGGCTAGCTCTCTAAACTGAAGCCGCTCAGAAAGCTGTCTCTGGCCGCGGTTCCAGGGAGTTCTCGGCAGTCGGCTTCTTGCCTCTCTGACGATCAGTCTTTTCAGATTTCTACATCACAGCCCATGTACATGAATCTAAAATATTTCCCTCATAAACTTGCTATTTTGGAAATGTTTTAGCATGACATTTCATCTTCTAACAATGTAATTAAAGGGCTAATTATCAGATGATCTGCTCGTGCTTCAAGGGCGAAGGATCTCTGTTTTCCTGTGCATTCTCATCAGCCTCTGCAAACTGTTTCTGCTGAAACGTGTTACCACAGCAGGCAGGGAATCCACAGCACATTCTCTGAACTGCACGGGTTTGTGTTTTCTCCAAGGGAGAGCAGAAACTAGCCCCTTGGTTTTAAAAAAAATCCAAGAATGTTCTTCCATGAATAGCTGCTAGAAGAGCAGGCATTTTACCGGTAGGGTATTCCTCTCTCGAGGGCTTTCAAATACAGGCAAAGAGAGGAGCTGCTCTTGCTTTCTTGAGCAGCCTTCACAGTGTTTCCCCAGCTTTCACACCAGGCTCCGGCTGCAAAGATTACTTTGGTCCGGAGACAGCGCCTTCTCTTAGCGGCTAGCTCTGTGAACTGAAACGTCTCAGAAAGCTGTCTCTGGCCGCGGTTCCACAGACTTCCCGGCAGTCTGCTTCTTGTCTCCCTGAGGAACAGACAGAAACTTGCTATTTGGGGTGGGGGAACCCCCGGTTTTGTGGAAAATGAACACAGTTTTGGGGGAAAAAACGGTATTGGGGAAAGTGAAATCTGTTTGTGGGGAAAACCCGATTATGGGGAAAATGAACCCAGTTTTTGGGCGGAATAACCCGATTTTGGGGACAATTAACCCAGTTTAGGGGGAAAACCCGATGTAGAGGAAAATGGCAACAGTTTTGGGGGAAAAAAAAAACAATTTTGGGGAAAATGAACGAATTTTGCTTGGGAAAATACTATTTTGGGGAAAGAACCCAGTTTGTTGGGGAAAACCCAATTTTGGGGAAAATGAAACAATTTTGGGGGGAATATACTACTGTTGGGAAAATGAGCCCAGTTTGTGGGGAAAACTCTATTTTGGACAAAATGAATCCAGTTGGTGGGGGGGACACACCATTTTGGGGGAAAATTAAACACAGTTTATGGCGATAAACCAGATTTTGGGGAAAATTAACCCAGTTTTGGCATAAAAAAACGATAATGGGGAAAATGAACCCAGTTTGGGTTTGGGAGGAAAAACCCGATTTGAGGGAAAATGAACCCAGTTAGGTGAGAAACCTGATTTTGGGGGGAGTGAAACGAGTTTGGGAGGAAAAAGCTCGTTTTGGGGACAATGAACCCAGGTTGGGGGGGAAAAACCCGATTATGGAAAGAAAATGAACCAAGTTTGGTGGGAAAATTTTTATTTGGGGGAGAATGAATGCAGTTTGTGGGGAGAAAACTTGATTTGAGGGAAAATTAACCCATTTTAGGGGTAAAAGCCGATTTGGGGAAAAATGAACCCAGTTGGGGGGGGAAATCCTTGATTTTGGGGAAAATGAACCCAGTTTAAGGGAAAAAACCACGATTTTGGGCAACATGAAACCAGTTTAGGGAGAAAAAAAACTGATTTTGGGGAAATTAAACTAGTTTGTGTGGAAAAAAACGATTATGGAAAAAAAGTGAACCCAGTTTCGTTATTTCCCCCAAAATGAGTTCATTATTTTTCCATGATCGGGTTTTCCCATCTGAACTGGATTCATTTTCCCGAAAATAAGGTTTTTCCTCCCCAAACTTGGTTCAATTTGGCCATAATCGGTTTTTCCACGAAACTGGGTTCATTTTCCCTAAAATCGGGTTTCTCCCCAGAAACTGCATTCATTTTCCCTCAAATTGGGTGCCCCTCCCAAACTGGGTTCATTTTCCACAAAATCCTTTTTTTTCCCCCCAAAACTGGGTTTATTTTCCCCAAAATTTGTTTTTTCCCAAAACAAAAAAAAGTTTCATTTTCCCCAAAATAAATTTTTGGCCCTAAACTGGGTTCAGTTTCCCTCAAATCAGTTTTTTTCCCCCAAACTGGGTTCATTTTCCTCAAAATCGGGTTTTATCCCCCCAACCTAGGTTCATTATCTTCAAAATCGGGTTTATCCCCCTGAACAGGATTAATTTTTGCTCAAATCAGATTTTTATCCCCCAAACTGCTTTCATTTTCCCCAAAATCAGGTTTTCCCTCCACAAACTGGGTTCATTTTTGCCAAAATCGATTTTTTTTTCCCACGAAACTGGGTTCATTTTCCCTAAAATCGCGTTTCTCCTCCCAACTGGGTTAATTTTCCCCAAAACTGTATTTTTTTCCCACAAACTGGCCTCATTTCCCCTAAAATTGGGGTTCTCCCCACAAAACTGGATTCATTTTCCCCATAATCAGCTTTTTCCTCCGAAACTGGGTTCATTTTCCTCAAAATCCTTTTTTTCCCCCCCCAAACTGGATGAATTTTCACACAAATCAGTTTTTCCTCTCCAAACTGGGTTCATTTTCCCCAAAATCTTGTATTTCATCTCCACTCTGGGTTCAATTTTCCCAAAATGGATTTTTTTCCTCCCAAACTGGGTTCATTTTCCCCAAAATCATTTTTTTCCCCAAAACTGGGTTCATTTTCCCCATAATAAGCTTTTTTTCTTCCAAAACTGGGTTCATTTTCCGCAAAATTCATTTCCCCCCCCCAAAACTGGATGCATTTTCACACAAATTAGGGTTTCCCCTCCAAACAGTGTTCATTTTCCCCAAAATCTTCTATTTCCACTCCACACTGGGTTCATTTTCCCCAAAAGCTGGTATTTCCCCTCCACACTGGGTTCATTTTCCCCAAAATCGGGTTTTCTTCATCCCAAACCAGGTTCATTTTCCCCAAAATCTGTTTTTTTCTACTAAAACTGGGTTCGTTTTACTACAAATTTGGTTTTTCTCCCCAAAAATGCGTTCATTTTCCACAAAATCCGTATTTTTACCCAATTACTGCGTTCCTTTTCCCAAAATGTTTTTTTTTCCAACAAAACTTGGTTAATTTCCCTACAAATTGGGTTCCCCCCCCAAACTGTGTTCATTTTCCCAAAAATCAATTTTTTTCTCAATTACTGGGTTCATTTTCCCCAAAATCGTTTTTTTTCCCCCCAAAACTGGGATTTCTTTTCTCAAAAACGATTTTTTTCCCCCAAAATGGGTTGATTTACCCCACAATCAGCTTTTTTTCTCCCAAACCGGGTTCATTCTCCCCAAAATCTGGTATTTCCCCTCCACACTGAGTTTATTTTCCCAAAAATGTTCTATTTCATCTCCACTCTATGTTCAATTTCCCCAAAATGGAATTTTTCTCCTCCCACACTGCGTTCCTTTTCCCCAAAATCAGGGTTTTTTTCCCCATTATTGGGTTCATTTTCCCCAAAATCTGGTATTTCCCATCCACACTGGGTTCATTTTCGCCAAAATCTGTTTTTTTCTTCCCAAACTGGGTTCATTTTCCCCAAAAATCCATTTTTCCCCCCAAAACTGGGTGCATTTGCACAGAAATCAGGTTTTCCCCTCCAAACAGTGTTCCTCTTCCCCAAAATCTTCTGTTTCCACTTCACACTGGGTTCCTTTTCTCCAAAATCAGGGTTTTTTTTCCCCAATTACTGGGTTCATTATCCCCAAAATCCGGTATTTCCCCCCCAAACTGGATTCATTTTCCCCAAAATCGAGTTTTTTTTCCCCAAACTGGGTTCATTTTCCTCAAAATCGGGTTTTATGCCCCCCCCAACCTTAGTTCATTATCTTTAAAATCGGGTTTATCCCCCTGAACAGGGTTAATTTTTGCTCAAATCAGACTTTTATCCCCTCAAGCTGCTTTTATTTTCCCCAAAATCGGGTTTCTCCACTCAAAATGAGTTCAATTTTTTTCCAAAATCGAGTTTTCCCACCAGAACTGGGTTCATTTTCCCCAAAATCAGGTTTTCCCACCCCAAACTGGGTTCATTTTTGCCAAAATCGATTTTTTTTTTCCACAAAACTGGGTTCATTTTCCCTAAAATCGGGTTTCTCCTCCCAACTGGGTTCATTTTCCCCAAAACTGTATTTTTTTCCCACAAACTGGCCTCATTTCCCCTGAAATTGGGGTTCTCCCCACAAAACTGGATTCATTTTCCCCATAATCAGCTTTTTCCTCCGAAACTGGGTTCATTTTCCTCAAAATCCTTTTTTTCCCCCCCAAACTGGGTGAATTTTCACACAAATCAGTTTTTCCTCTCCAAACTGGGTTCATTTTCCCCAAAATCTTGTATTTCATCTCCACTCTGGGTTCAATTTTCCCAAAATGGATTTTTTTCCTCCCAAACTGGGTTCATTTTCCCCAAAATCATTTTTTTCCCCAAAACTGGGTTCATTTTCCCCATAATAAGCTTTTTTTCTTCCAAAACTGGGTTCATTTTCCGCAAAATTCATTTCCCCCCCCCAAAACTGGATGCATTTTCACACAAATTAGGGTTTCCCCTCCAAACAGTGTTCATTTTCCCCAAAATCTTCTATTTCCACTCCACACTGGGTTCATTTTCCCCAAAAGCTGGTATTTCCCCTCCACACTGGGTTCATTTTCCCCAAAATCGGGTTTTCTTCATCCCAAACCAGGTTCATTTTCCCCAAAATCTGTTTTTTTCTACTAAAACTGGGTTCGTTTTACTACAAATTTGGTTTTTCTCCCCAAAAATGCGTTCATTTTCCACAAAATCCGTATTTTTACCCAATTACTGCGTTCCTTTTCCCAAAATGTTTTTTTTTCCAACAAAACTTGGTTAATTTCCCTACAAATTGGGTTCCCCCCCCAAACTGTGTTCATTTTCCCAAAAATCAATTTTTTTCTCAATTACTGGGTTCATTTTCCCCAAAATCGTTTTTTTTCCCCCCAAAACTGGGATTTCTTTTCTCAAAAACGATTTTTTTCCCCCAAAATGGGTTGATTTACCCCACAATCAGCTTTTTTTCTCCCAAACCGGGTTCATTCTCCCCAAAATCTGGTATTTCCCCTCCACACTGAGTTTATTTTCCCAAAAATGTTCTATTTCATCTCCACTCTATGTTCAATTTCCCCAAAATGGAATTTTTCTCCTCCCACACTGCGTTCCTTTTCCCCAAAATCAGGGTTTTTTTCCCCATTATTGGGTTCATTTTCCCCAAAATCTGGTATTTCCCATCCACACTGGGTTCATTTTCGCCAAAATCTGTTTTTTTCTTCCCAAACTGGGTTCATTTTCCCCAAAAATCCATTTTTCCCCCCAAAACTGGGTGCATTTGCACAGAAATCAGGTTTTCCCCTCCAAACAGTGTTCCTCTTCCCCAAAATCTTCTGTTTCCACTTCACACTGGGTTCCTTTTCTCCAAAATCAGGGGTTTTTTTCTCCCAATTACTGGGTTCATTATCCCCAAAATCCGGTATTTCCCCCCCAAACGTGATTCATTTTCCCGAAAATCGAGGTTTTTTTCCCCAAACTGGGTTCATTTTCCTCAAAATCGGGTTTTATGCCCCCCCCAACCTTAGTTCATTATCTTCAAAATCGGGTTTATCCCCCTGAACAGGGTTAATTTTTGCTCAAATCAGACTTTTATCCCCTCAAGCTGCTTTTATTTTCCCCAAAATCGGGTTTCTCCACTCAAAATGAGTTCAATTTTTTTCCAAAATCGAGTTTTCCCACCAGAACTGGGTTCATTTTCCCCAAAATCAGGTTTTCCCACCCCAAACTGGGTTCATTTTGGCCAAAATCGATTTTTTTTTTCCACGAAACTGGGTTCATTTTCCCTAAAATCGGGTTTCTCCTCCCAACTGGGTTCATTTTCCCCAAAACTGTATTTTTTTCCCCCAAACTGGCCTCATTTCCCCTGAAATTGGGGTTCTCCCCACAAAACTGGATTCATTTTCCCCATAATCAGCTTTTTCCTCCGAAACTGGGTTCATTTTCCTCAAAATCCTTTTTTCCCCCCCCAAACTGGGTGAATTTTCACACAAATCAGTTTTTCCTCTCCAAACTGGGTTCATTTTCCCCAAAATCTGGTATTTCATCTCCACTCTGGGTTCAATTTTCCCAAAATGGAATTTTTTCCTCCCAAACTGGCTTCATTTTCCCCAAAATCATTTTTTTCCCCAAAACTGGGTTCATTTTCCCCATAATAAGTTTTTTTCTTCCAAAACTGGGTTCATCTTCCGCAAAATTCATTTCCCCCCCCAAAACTGGATGCATTTTCACACAAATTAGGGTTTCCCCTCCAAACAGTGTTCATTTTCCCCAAAATCTTCTATTTCCCCTCCACACTGGGTACATTTTCCCCAAAATCGGGTTTTCTTCATCCCAAACCAGGTTAATTTTCCCCAAAATCTGTTTTTTTCTACTAAAACTGGGTTCGTTTTGCTACAAATTTGGTTTTTCTCCCCAAAAATGCGTTCATTTTCCACAAAATCCGTATTTTTACCCAATTACTGCGTTCCTTTTCCCAAAATGTTTTTTTTCCAACAAAACTTGGTTAATTTCCCTACTAATTGGGTTCCCCCCCCAAACTGTGTTCATTTTCCCAAAAATCAATTTTTTTCTCAATTACTGGGTTCATTTTCCCCAAAATCGTTTTTTTTCCCCACAAAACTGGGATTATTTTTCTCAAAATCGATTTTTTTCCCCCAAAATGGGTTGATTTACTCCACAATCAGCTTTTTTTCTCCCAAACCGGGTTCATTCTCCCCAAAATCTGGTATTTCCCCTCCACACTGAGTTTATTTTCCCAAAAATGTTCTATTTCATCTCCACTCTATGTTCAATTTCCCCAAAATGGAATTTTTCTCCTCCCACACTGCGTTCCTTTTCCCCAAAATCAGGGTTTTTTTCCCCATTATTGGGTTCATTTTCCCCAAAATCTGGTATTTCCCATCCACACTGGGTTCATTTTCGCCAAAATCTGTTTTTTTCTTCCCAAACTGGGTTCATTTTCCCCAAAAATCCATTTTTCCCCCCAAAACTGGGTGCATTTGCACAGAAATCAGGTTTTCCCCTCCAAACAGTGTTCCTTTTCCCCAAAATCTTCTGTTTCCACTTCACACTGGGTTCCTTTTCTCCAAAATCAGGGGTTTTTTTTCCCCAATTACTGGGTTCATTATCCCCAAAATCTGGTATTTCCCCCCCAAACTGGATTCATTTTCCCCAAAATCGAGTTTTTTTTCCCCAAACTGGGTTCATTTTCCTCAAAATCGGGTTTTATGCCCCCCCCAACCTTAGTTCATTATCTTCAAAATCGGGTTTATCCCCCTGAACAGGGTTAATTTTTGCTCAAATCAGACTTTTATCCCCTCAAGCTGCTTTTATTTTCCCCAAAATCGGGTTTCTCCACTCAAAATGAGTTCAATTTTTTTCCAAAATCGAGTTTTCCCACCAGAACTGGGTTCATTTTCCCCAAAATCAGGTTTTCCCACCCCAAACTGGGTTCATTTTTGCCAAAATCGATTTTTTTTTTCCACAAAACTGGGTTCATTTTCCCTAAAATCGGGTTTCTCCTCCCAACTGGGTTCATTTTCCCCAAAACTGTATTTTTTTCCCCCAAACTGGCCTCATTTCCCCTGAAATTGGGGTTCTCCCCACAAAACTGGATTCATTTTCCCCATAATCTGTTTTTTCCTCCGAAACTGGGTTCATTTTCCTCAAAATCCTTTTTTTCCCCCCCAAACTGGGTGAATTTTCACACAAATCAGTTTTTCCTCTCCAAACTGGGTTCATTTTCCCCAAAATCTGGTATTTCATCTCCACTCTGGGTTCAATTTTCCCAAAATGGAATTTTTTCCTCCCAAACTGGGTTCATTTTCCCCAAAATCATTTTTTTCCCCAAAACTGGGTTCATTTTCCCCATAATAAGTTTTTTTCTTCCAAAACTGGGTTCATCTTCCGCAAAATTCATTTCCCCCCCCAAAACTGGATGCATTTTCACACAAATTAGGGTTTCCCCTCCAAACAGTGTTCATTTTCCCCAAAAATCTTCTATTTCCACTCCACACTGGGTTCATTTTCCCCAAAAGCTGGTATTTCCCCTCCACACTGGGTTCATTTTCCCCAAAATCGGGTTTTCTTCATCCCAAACCAGGTTCATTTTCCCCAAAATCTGTTTTTTTTCTACTAAAACTGGGTTCGTTTTGCTACAAATTTGGTTTTTCTCCCCTAAAATGCGTTCATTTTCCACAAAATCCGTATTTTTACCCAATTACTGCGTTCCTTTTCCCAAAATGTTTTTTTTCCAACAAAACTTGGTTAATTTCCCTACAAATTGGGTTCCCCCCCCAAACTGTGTTCATTTTCCCAAAAATCAATTTTTTTCTCAATTACTGGGTTCATTTTCCCCAAAATCGTTTTTTTTCCCCCCAAAACTGGGATTTTTTTTCTCAAAAACGACTTTTTTCCCCCAAAATGGGTTGATTTACCCCACAATCAGCTTTTTTTCTCCCAAACCGGGTTCATTCTCCCCAAAATCTTGTATTTCCCCTCCACACTGAGTTTATTTTCCCAAAAATGTTCTATTTCATCTCCACTCTATGTTCAATTTCTCCAAAATGGAATTTTTCTCCTCCCACACTGCGTTCCTTTTCCCTAATATCAGGGGGGTTTCCCAATTATTGGGTTCATTTTCCCCAAAATCTGGTATTTCCCATCCACACTGGGTTCATTTTCGCCAAAATCTGTTTTTTTCTTCCCAAACTGGGTTCATTTTCCCCAAAAATCCATTTTTCCCCCCAAAACTGGGTGCATTTGCACAGAAATCAGGTTTTCCCCTCCAAACAGTGTTCCTTTTCCCCAAAATCTTCTGTTTCCACTTCACACTGGGTTCCTTTCCTCCAAAATCAGGGTTTTTTTTTCCCCAATTACTGGGTTCATTATCCCCAAAATCTGGTATTTCCCCCCCAAACTGGATTCATTTTCCCCAAAATCGAGTTTTTTTTCCCCAAACTGGGTTCATTTTCCTCAAAATCGGGTTTTATGCCCCCCCCAACCTTAGTTCATTATCTTCAAAATCGGGTTTATCCCCCTGAACAGGGTTAATTTTTGCTCAAATCAGACTTTTATCCCCTCAAGCTGCTTTTATTTTCCCCAAAATCGGGTTTCTCCACTCAAAATGAGTTCAATTTTTTTCCAAAATCGAGTTTTCCCACCAGAACTGGGTTCATTTTCCCCAAAATCAGGTTTTCCCACCCCAAACTGGGTTCATTTTTGCCAAAATCGATTTTTTTTTCCACAAAACTGGGTTCATTTTCCCTAAAATCGGGTTTCTCCTCCTAACTGGGTTCATTTTCCCCAAAACTGTATTTTTTTCCCCCAAACTGGCCTCATTTCCCCTGAAATTGGGGTTCTCCCCACAAAACTGGATTCATTTTCCCCATAATCAGCTTTTTCCTCCGAAACTGGGTTCATTTTCCTCAAAATCCTTTTTTTCCCCCCCAAACTGGGTGAATTTTCACACAAATCAGTTTTTCCTCTCCAAACTGGGTTCATTTTCCCCAAAATCTGGTATTTCATCTCCACTCTGGGTTCAATTTTCCCAAAATGGAATTTTTTCCTCCCAAACTGGCTTCATTTTCCCCAAAATCATTTTTTTCCCCAAAACTGGGTTCATTTTCCCCATAATAAGTTTTTTTCTTCCAAAACTGGGTTCATCTTCCGCAAAATTCATTTCCCCCCCCAAAACTGGATGCATTTTCACACAAATTAGGGTTTCCCCTCCAAACAGTGTTCATTTTCCCCAAAATCTTCTATTTCCCCTCCACACTGGGTACATTTTCCCCAAAATCGGGTTTTCTTCATCCCAAACCAGGTTCATTTTCCCCAAAATCTGTTTTTTTCTACTAAAACTGGGTTCGTTTTGCTACAAATTTGGTTTTTCTCCCCAAAAATGCGTTCATTTTCCACAAAATCCGTATTTTTACCCAATTACTGCGTTCCTTTTCCCAAAATGTTTTTTTTCCAACAAAACTTGGTTAATTTCCCTACAAATTGGGTTCCCCCCCCAAACTGTGTTCATTTTCCCAAAAATCAATTTTTTTCTCAATTACTGGGTTCATTTTCCCCAAAATCGTTTTTTTTCCCCACAAAACTGGGATTATTTTTCTCAAAATCGATTTTTTTCCCCCAAAATGGGTTGATTTACTCCACAATCATCTTTTTTTCTCCCAAACCGGGTTCATTCTCCCCAAAATCTGGTATTTCCCCTCCACACTGAGTTTATTTTCCCAAAAATGTTCTATTTCATCTCCACTCTATGTTCAATTTCCCCAAAATGGAATTTTTCTCCTCCCACACTGCGTTCCTTTTCCCCAAAATCAGGGTTTTTTTCCCCATTATTGGGTTCATTTTCCCCAAAATCTGGTATTTCCCATCCACACTGGGTTCATTTTCGCCAAAATCTGTTTTTTTCTTCCCAAACTGGGTTCATTTTCCCCAAAAATCCATTTTTCCCCCCAAAACTGGGTGCATTTGCACAGAAATCAGGTTTTCCCCTCCAAACAGTGTTCCTTTTCCCCAAAATCTTCTGTTTCCACTTCACACTGGGTTCCTTTTCTCCAAAATCAGGGGTTTTTTTTCCCCAATTACTGGGTTCATTATCCCCAAAATCTGGTATTTCCCCCCCAAACTGGATTCATTTTCCCCAAAATCGAGTTTTTTTTCCCCAAACTGGGTTCATTTTCCTCAAAATCGGGTTTTATGCCCCCCCCAACCTTAGTTCATTATCTTCAAAATCGGGTTTATCCCCCTGAACAGGGTTAATTTTTGCTCAAATCAGACTTTTATCCCCTCAAGCTGCTTTTATTTTCCCCAAAATCGGGTTTCTCCACTCAAAATGAGTTCAATTTTTTTCCAAAATCGAGTTTTCCCACCAGAACTGGGTTCATTTTCCCCAAAATCAGGTTTTCCCACCCCAAACTGGGTTCATTTTTGCCAAAATCGATTTTTTTTTTCCACAAAACTGGGTTCATTTTCCCTAAAATCGGGTTTCTCCTCCCAACTGGGTTCATTTTCCCCAAAACTGTATTTTTTTCCCCCAAACTGGCCTCATTTCCCCTGAAATTGGGGTTCTCCCCACAAAACTGGATTCATTTTCCCCATAATCAGCTTTTTCCTCCGAAACTGGGTTCATTTTCCTCAAAATCCTTTTTTTCCCCCCCAAACTGGGTGAATTTTCACACAAATCAGTTTTTCCTCTCCAAACTGGGTTCATTTTCCCCAAAATCTGGTATTTCATCTCCACTCTTGGTTCAATTTTCCCAAAATGGAATTTTTTCCTCCCAAACTGGCTTCATTTTCCCCAAAATCATTTTTTTCCCCAAAACTGGGTTCATTTTCCCCATAATAAGTTTTTTTCTTCCAAAACTGGGTTCATCTTCCGCAAAATTCATTCCCCCCCCCAAAACTGGATGCATTTTCACACAAATTAGGGTTTCCCCTCCAAACAGTGTTCATTTTCCCCAAAATCTTCTATTTCCCCTCCACACTGGGTACATTTTCCCCAAAATCGGGTTTTCTTCATCCCAAACCAGGTTCATTTTCCCCAAAATCTGTTTTTTTCTACTAAAACTGGGTTCGTTTTGCTACAAATTTGGTTTTTCTCCCCAAAAATGCGTTCATTTTCCACAAAATCCGTATTTTTACCCAATTACTGCGTTCCTTTTCCCAAAATGTTTTTTTTCCAACAAAACTTGGTTAATTTCCCTACTAATTGGGTTCCCCCCCCAAACTGTGTTCATTTTCCCAAAAATCAATTTTTTTCTCAATTACTGGGTTCATTTTCCCCAAAATCGTTTTTTTTCCCCACAAAACTGGGATTATTTTTCTCAAAATCGATTTTTTTCCCCCAAAATGGGTTGATTTACTCCACAATCATCTTTTTTTCTCCCAAACCGGGTTCATTCTCCCCAAAATCTGGTATTTCCCCTCCACACTGAGTTTATTTTCCCAAAAATGTTCTATTTCATCTCCACTCTATGTTCAATTTCCCCAAAATGGAATTTTTCTCCTCCCACACTGCGTTCCTTTTCCCCAAAATCAGGGTTTTTTTCCCCATTATTGGGTTCATTTTCCCCAAAATCTGGTATTTCCCATCCACACTGGGTTCATTTTCGCCAAAATCTGTTTTTTTCTTCCCAAACTGGGTTCATTTTCCCCAAAAATCCATTTCCCCCCCCAAAACTGGGTGCCTTTGCACAGAAATCAGGTTTTCCCCTCCAAACAGTGTTCCTTTTCCCCAAAATCTTCTGTTTCCACTTCACACTGGGTTCCTTTTCTCCAAAATCAGGGTTTTTTTTTCCCCAATTACTGGGTTCATTATCCCCAAAATCTGGTATTTCCCCCCCAAACTGGATTCATTTTCCCCAAAATCGAGTTTTTTTTCCCCAAACTGGGTTCATTTTCCTCAAAATCGGGTTTTATGCCCCCCCCAACCTTAGTTCATTATCTTCAAAATCGGGTTTATCCCCCTGAACAGGGTTAATTTTTGCTCAAATCAGACTTTTATCCCCTCAAGCTGCTTTTATTTTCCCCAAAATCGGGTTTCTCCACTCAAAATGAGTTCAATTTTTTTCCAAAATCGAGTTTTCCCACCAGAACTGGGTTCATTTTCCCCAAAATCAGGTTTTCCCACCCCAAACTGGGTTCATTTTTGCCAAAATCGATTTTTTTTTTCCACAAAACTGGGTTCATTTTCCCTAAAATCGGGTTTCTCCTCCCAACTGGGTTCATTTTCCCCAAAACTGTATTTTTTTCCCCCAAACTGGCCTCATTTCCCCTGAAATTGGGGTTCTCCCCACAAAACTGGATTCATTTTCCCCATAATCAGCTTTTTCCTCCGAAACTGGGTTCATTTTCCTCAAAATCCTTTTTTTCCCCCCCAAACTGGGTGAATTTTCACACAAATCAGTTTTTCCTCTCCAAACTGGGTTCATTTTCCCCAAAATCTGGTATTTCATCTCCACTCTGGGTTCAATTTTCCCAAAATGGAATTTTTTCCTCCCAAACTGGGTTCATTTTCCCCAAAATCATTTTTTTCCCCAAAACTGGGTTCATTTTCCCCATAATAAGCTTTTTTTCTTCCAAAACTGGGTTCATCTTCCGCAAAATTCATTTCCCCCCCCAAAACTGGATGCATTTTCACACAAATTAGGGTTTCCCCTCCAAACAGTGTTCATTTTCCCCAAAATCTTCTATTTCCCCTCCACACTGGGTACATTTTCCCCAAAATCGGGTTTTCTTCATCCCAAACCAGGTTCATTTTCCCCAAAATCTGTTTTTTTCTACTAAAACTGGGTTCGTTTTGCTACAAATTTGGTTTTTCTCCCCAAAAATGCGTTCATTTTCCACAAAATCCGTATTTTTACCCAATTACTGCGTTCCTTTTCCCAAAATGTTTTTTTTCCAACAAAACTTGGTTAATTTCCCTACTAATTGGGTTCCCCCCCCAAACTGTGTTCATTTTCCCAAAAATCAATTTTTTTCTCAATTACTGGGTTCATTTTCCCCAAAATCGTTTTTTTTCCCCACAAAACTGGGATTATTTTTCTCAAAATCGATTTTTTTCCCCCAAAATGGGTTGATTTACTCCACAATCAGCTTTTTTTCTCCCAAACCGGGTTCATTCTCCCCAAAATCTGGTATTTCCCCTCCACACTGAGTTTATTTTCCCAAAAATCTTCTATTTCATCTCCACTCTATGTTCAATTTCCCCAAAATGGAATTTTTCTCCTCCCACACTGCGTTCCTTTTCCCCAAAATCAGGGTTTTTTTCCCCATTATTGGGTTCATTTTCCCCAAAATCTGGTATTTCCCATCCACACTGGGTTCATTTTCGCCAAAATCTGTTTTTTTCTTCCCAAACTGGGTTCATTTTCCCCAAAAATCCATTTCCCCCCCCAAAACTGGGTGCCTTTGCACAGAAATCAGGTTTTCCCCTCCAAACAGTGTTCCTTTTCCCCAAAATCTTCTGTTTCCACTTCACACTGGGTTCCTTTTCTCCAAAATCAGGGTTTTTTTTTCCCCAATTACTGGGTTCATTATCCCCAAAATCTGGTATTTCCCCCCCAAACTGGATTCATTTTCCCCAAAATCGAGGTTTTTTTCCCCAAACTGGGTTCATTTTCCTCAAAATCGGGTTTTATGCCCCCCCCCACCTTAGTTCATTATCTTCAAAATCGGGTTTATCCCCCTGAACAGGGTTAATTTTTGCTCAAATCAGACTTTTATCCCCTCAAGCTGCTTTTATTTTCCCCAAAATCGGGTTTCTCCACTCAAAATGAGTTCAATTTTTTTCCAAAATCGAGTTTTCCCACCAGAACTGGGTTCATTTTCCCCAAAATCAGGTTTTCCCACCCCAAACTGGGTTCATTTTTGCCAAAATCGATTTTTTTTTTCCACAAAACTGGGTTCATTTTCCCTAAAATCGGGTTTCTCCTCCCAACTGGGTTCATTTTCCCCAAAACTGTATTTTTTCCCCCAAACTGGCCTCATTTCCCCTGAAATTGGGGTTCTCCCCACAAAACTGGATTCATTTTCCCCATAATCAGCTTTTTCGTCCGAAACTGGGTTCATTTTCCTCAAAATCCTTTTTTTCCCCCCCAAACTGGGTGAATTTTCACACAAATCAGTTTTTCCTCTCCAAACTGGGTTCATTTTCCCCAAAATCTGGTATTTCATCTCCACTCTGGGTTCAATTTTCCCAAAATGGAATTTTTTCCTCCCAAACTGGGTTCATTTTCCCCAAAATCATTTTTTCCCCAAAACTGGGTTCATTTTCCCCAAAATCATTTTTTTCCCCAAAACTGGGTTCATTTTCCCCATAATAAGCTTTTTTTTCTTCCAAAACTGGGTTCATCTTCCGCAAAATTCATTTCCCCCCCCAAAACTGGATGCATTTTCACACAAATTAGGGTTTCCCCTCCAAACAGTGTTCATTTTCCCCAAAATCTTCTATTTCCACTCCACACTGGGTTCATTTTCCCCAAAAGCTGGTATTTCCCCTCCACACTGGGTTCATTTTCCCCAAAATCGGGTTTTCTTCATCCCAAACCAGGTTCATTTTCCCCAAAATCTGTTTTTTTCTACTAAAACTGGGTTCGTTTTACTACAAATTTGGTTTTTCTCCCCAAAAATGCGTTCATTTTCCACAAAATCCGTATTTTTACCCAATTACTGCGTTCCTTTTCCCAAAATGTTTTTTTTTCCAACAAAACTTGGTTAATTTCCCTACAAATTGGGTTCCCCCCCCAAACTGTGTTCATTTTCCCAAAAATCAATTTTTTTCTCAATTACTGGGTTCATTTTCCCCAAAATCGTTTTTTTTCCCCACAAAACTGGGATTTTTTTTCTCAAAAACGATTTTTTTCCCCCAAAATGGGTTGATTTACCCCACAATCAGCTTTTTTTCTCCCAAACCGGGTTCATTCTCCCCAAAATCTGGTATTTCCCCTCCACACTGAGTTTATTTTCCCAAAAATGTTCTATTTCATCTCCACTCTATGTTCAATTTCCCCAAAATGGAATTTTTCTCCTCCCACACTGCGTTCCTTTTCCCCAAAATCAGGGTTTTTTTCCCCATTATTGGGTTCATTTTCCCCAAAATCTGGTATTTCCCATCCACACTGGGTTCATTTTCGCCAAAATCTGTTTTTTTCTTCCCAAACTGGGTTCATTTTCCCCAAAAATCCATTTCCCCCCCCAAAACTGGGTGCCTTTGCACAGAAATCAGGTTTTCCCCTCCAAACAGTGTTCCTTTTCCCCAAAATCTTCTGTTTCCACTTCACACTGGGTTCCTTTTCTCCAAAATCAGGGGTTTTTTTTCCCCAATTACTGGGTTCATTATCCCCAAAATCTGGTATTTCCCCCCCAAACTGGATTCATTTTCCCCAAAATCGAGGTTTTTTTCCCCAAACTGGGTTCATTTTCCTCAAAATCGGGTTTTATGCCCCCCCCCACCTTAGTTCATTATCTTCAAAATCGGGTTTATCCCCCTGAACAGGGTTAATTTTTGCTCAAATCAGACTTTTATCCCCTCAAGCTGCTTTTATTTTCCCCAAAATCGGGTTTCTCCACTCAAAATGAGTTCAATTTTTTTCCAAAATCGAGTTTTCCCACCAGAACTGGGTTCATTTTCCCCAAAATCAGGTTTTCCCACCCCAAACTGGGTTCATTTCTGCCAAAATCGATTTTTTTTTTTCCACAAAACTGGGTTCATTTTCCCTAAAATCGGGTTTCTCCTCCCAACTGGGTTCATTTTCCCCAAAACTGTATTTTTTCCCCCAAACTGGCCTCATTTCCCCTGAAATTGGGGTTCTCCCCACAAAACTGGATTCATTTTCCCCATAATCAGCTTTTTCCTCCGAAACTGGGTTCATTTTCCTCAAAATCCTTTTTTTCCCCCCCAAACTGGGTGAATTTTCACACAAATCAGTTTTTCCTCTCCAAACTGGGTTCATTTTCCCAAAAATCTTGTATTTCATCTCCACTCTGGGTTCAATTTTCCCAAAATGGATTTTTTTCCTCCCAAACTGGGTTCATTTTCCCCAAAATCATTTTTTTCCCCAAAACTGGGTTCATTTTCCCCATAATAAGCTTTTTTTTCTTCCAAAACTGGGTTCATCTTCCGCAAAATTCATTTCCCCCCCCAAAACTGGATGCATTTTCACACAAATTAGGGTTTCCCCTCCAAACAGTGTTCATTTTCCCCAAAATCTTCTATTTCCACTCCACACTGGGTTCATTTTCCCCAAAAGCTGGTATTTCCCCTCCACACTGGGTTCATTTTCCCCAAAATCGGGTTTTCTTCATCCCAAACCAGGTTCATTTTCCCCAAAATCTGTTTTTTTTCTACTAAAACTGGGTTCGTTTTGCTACAAATTTGGTTTTTCTCCCCTAAAATGCGTTCATTTTCCACAAAATCCGTATTTTTACCCAATTACTGCGTTCCTTTTCCCAAAATGTTTTTTTTTCCAACAAAACTTGGTTAATTTCCCTACAAATTGGGTTCCCCCCCCAAACTGTGTTCATTTTCCCAAAAATCAATTTTTTTCTCAATTACTGGGTTCATTTTCCCCAAAATCGTTTTTTTTCCCCCCAAAACTGGGATTTTTTTTCTCAAAAACGACTTTTTTCCCCCAAAATGGGTTGATTTACCCCACAATCAGCTTTTTTTCTCCCAAACCGGGTTCATTCTCCCCAAAATCTTGTATTTCCCCTCCACACTGAGTTTATTTTCCCAAAAATGTTCTATTTCATCTCCACTCTATGTTCAATTTCTCCAAAATGGAATTTTTCTCCTCCCACACTGCGTTCCTTTTCCCCAATATCAGGGGGTTTTCCCCATTATTGGGTTCATTTTCCCCAAAATCTGGTATTTCCCATCCACACTGGGTTCATTTTCGCCAAAATCTGTTTTTTTCTTCCCAAACTGGGTTCATTTTCCCCAAAAATCCATTTTTCCCCCCAAAACTGGGTGCATTTGCACAGAAATCAGGTTTTCCCCTCCAAACAGTGTTCCTTTTCCCCAAAATCTTCTGTTTCCACTTCACACTGGGTTCCTTTTCTCCAAAATCAGGGGTTTTTTTTCCCCAATTACTGGGTTCATTATCCCCAAAATCTGGTATTTCCCCCCCAAACTGGATTCATTTTCCCCAAAATCGAGTTTTTTTTCCCCAAACTGGGTTCATTTTCCTCAAAATCGGGTTTTATGCCCCCCCCAACCTTAGTTCATTATCTTCAAAATCGGGTTTATCCCCCTGAACAGGGTTAATTTTTGCTCAAATCAGACTTTTATCCCCTCAAGCTGCTTTTATTTTCCCCAAAATCGGGTTTCTCCACTCAAAATGAGTTCAATTTTTTTCCAAAATCGAGTTTTCCCACCAGAACTGGGTTCATTTTCCCCAAAATCAGGTTTTCCCACCCCAAACTGGGTTCATTTTTGCCAAAATCGATTTTTTTTTCCACAAAACTGGGTTCATTTTCCCTAAAATCGGGTTTCTCCTCCTAACTGGGTTCATTTTCCCCAAAACTGTATTTTTTTCCCCCAAACTGGCCTTATTTCCCCTGAAATTGGGGTTCTCCCCACAAAACTGGATTCATTTTCCCCATAATCAGCTTTTTCCTCCGAAACTGGGTTCATTTTCCTCAAAATCCTTTTTTTCCCCCCCAAACTGGGTGAATTTTCACACAAATCAGTTTTTCCTCTCCAAACTGGGTTCATTTTCCCCAAAATCTGGTATTTCATCTCCACTCTGGGTTCAATTTTCCCAAAATGGAATTTTTTCCTCCCAAACTGGCTTCATTTTCCCCAAAATCTTTTTTTCCCCAAAACTGGGTTCATTTTCCCCATAATAAGCTTTTTTTCTTCCAAAACTGGGTTCATCTTCCGCAAAATTCATTTCCCCCCCCAAAACTGGATGCATTTTCACACAAATTAGGGTTTCCCCTCCAAACAGTGTTCATTTTCCCCAAAATCTTCTATTTCCCCTCCACACTGGGTACATTTTCCCCAAAATCGGGTTTTCTTCATCCCAAACCAGGTTCATTTTCCCCAAAATCTGTTTTTTTCTACTAAAACTGGGTTCGTTTTGCTACAAATTTGGTTTTTCTCCCCAAAAATGCGTTCATTTTCCACAAAATCCGTATTTTTACCCAATTACTGCGTTCCTTTTCCCAAAATGTTTTTTTTTCCAACAAAACTTGGTTAATTTCCCTACAAATTGGGTTCCCCCCCCAAACTGTGTTCATTTTCCCAAAAATCAATTTTTTTCTCAATTACTGGGTTCATTTTCCCCAAAATCGTTTTTTTTCCCCACAAAACTGGGATTATTTTTCTCAAAATCGATTTTTTTCCCCCAAAATGGGTTGATTTACTCCACAATCAGCTTTTTTTCTCCCAAACCGGGTTCATTCTCCCCAAAATCTGGTATTTCCCCTCCACACTGAGTTTATTTTCCCAAAAATCTTCTATTTCATCTCCACTCTATGTTCAATTTCCCCAAAATGGAATTTTTCTCCTCCCACACTGCGTTCCTTTTCCCCAAAATCAGGGTTTTTTTCCCCATTATTGGGTTCATTTTCCCCAAAATCTGGTATTTCCCATCCACACTGGGTTCATTTTCGCCAAAATCTGTTTTTTTCTTCCCAAACTGGGTTCATTTTCCCCAAAAATCCATTTCCCCCCCCAAAACTGGGTGCCTTTGCACAGAAATCAGGTTTTCCCCTCCAAACAGTGTTCCTTTTCCCCAAAATCTTCTGTTTCCACTTCACACTGGGTTCCTTTTCTCCAAAATCAGGGTTTTTTTTTCCCCAATTACTGGGTTCATTATCCCCAAAATCTGGTATTTCCCCCCCAAACTGGATTCATTTTCCCCAAAATCGAGGTTTTTTTCCCCAAACTGGGTTCATTTTCCTCAAAATCGGGTTTTATGCCCCCCCCAACCTTAGTTCATTATCTTCAAAATCGGGTTTATCCCCCTGAACAGGGTTAATTTTTGCTCAAATCAGACTTTTATCCCCTCAAGCTGCTTTTATTTTCCCCAAAATCGGGTTTCTCCACTCAAAATGAGTTCAATTTTTTTCCAAAATCGAGTTTTCCCACCAGAACTGGGTTCATTTTCCCCAAAATCAGGTTTTCCCACCCCAAACTGGGTTCATTTTTGCCAAAATCGATTTTTTTTTTCCACAAAACTGGGTTCATTTTCCCTACAACCGGGTTTCTCCTCCCAACTGGGTTCATTTTCCCCAAAACTGTATTTTTTCCCCCAAACTGGCCTCATTTCCCCTGAAATTGGGGTTCTCCCCACAAAACTGGATTCATTTTCCCCATAATCAGCTTTTTCCTCCGAAACTGGGTTCATTTTCCTCAAAATCCTTTTTTTCCCCCCCAAACTGGGTGAATTTTCACACAAATCAGTTTTTCCTCTCCAAACTGGGTTCATTTTCCCCAAAATCTTGTATTTCATCTCCACTCTGGGTTCAATTTTCCCAAAATGGATTTTTTTCCTCCCAAACTGGGTTCATTTTCCCCAAAATCATTTTTTTCCCCAAAACTGGGTTCATTTTCCCCATAATAAGCTTTTTTTCTTCCAAAACTGGGTTCATCTTCCGCAAAATTCATTTCCCCCCCCAAAACTGGATGCATTTTCACACAAATTAGGGTTTCCCCTCCAAACAGTGTTCATTTTCCCCAAAATCTTCTATTTCCACTCCACACTGGGTTCATTTTCCCCAAAAGCTGGTATTTCCCCTCCACACTGGGTTCATTTTCCCCAAAATCGGGTTTTCTTCATCCCAAACCAGGTTCATTTTCCCCAAAATCTGTTTTTTTTCTACTAAAACTGGGTTCGTTTTGCTACAAATTTGGTTTTTCTCCCCAAAAATGCGTTCATTTTCCACAAAATCCGTATTTTTACCCAATTACTGCGTTCCTTTTCCCAAAATGTTTTTTTTTCCAACAAAACTTGGTTAATTTCCCTACAAATTGGGTTCCCCCCCCAAACTGTGTTCATTTTCCCAAAAATCAATTTTTTTCTCAATTACTGGGTTCATTTTCCCCAAAATCGTTTTTTTTCCCCACAAAACTGGGATTTTTTTTCTCAAAAACGATTTTTTTCCCCCAAAATGGGTTGATTTACCCCACAATCAGCTTTTTTTCTCCCAAACCGGGTTCATTCTCCCCAAAATCTGGTATTTCCCCTCCACACTGAGTTTATTTTCCCAAAAATCTTCTATTTCATCTCCACTCTATGTTCAATTTCTCCAAAATGGAATTTTTCTCCTCCCACACTGCGTTCCTTTTCCCCAATATCAGGGGGTTTTCCCCATTATTGGGTTCATTTTCCCCAAAATCTGGTATTTCCCATCCACACTGGGTTCATTTTCGCCAAAATCTGTTTTTTTCTTCCCAAACTGGGTTCATTTTCCCCAAAAATCCATTTTTCCCCCCAAAACTGGGTGCATTTGCACAGAAATCAGGTTTTCCCCTCCAAACAGTGTTCCTTTTCCCCAAAATCTTCTGTTTCCACTTCACACTGGGTTCCTTTTCTCCAAAATCAGGGTTTTTTTTCCCCAAATTACTGGGTTCATTATCCCCAAAATCTGGTATTTCCCCCCCAAACTGGATTCATTTTCCCCAAAATCGAGTTTTTTTTCCCCAAACTGGGTTCATTTTCCTCAAAATCGGGTTTTATGCCCCCCCCAACCTTAGTTCATTATCTTCAAAATCGGGTTTATCCCCCTGAACAGGGTTAATTTTTGCTCAAATCAGACTTTTATCCCCTCAAGCTGCTTTTATTTTCCCCAAAATCGGGTTTCTCCACTCAAAATGAGTTCAATTTTTTTCCAAAATGGAGTTTTCCCACCAGAACTGGGTTCATTTTCCCCAAAATCAGGTTTTCCCACCCCAAACTGGGTTCATTTTTGCCAAAATCGATTTTTTTTTCCACAAAACTGGGTTCATTTTCCCTAAAATCGGGTTTCTCCTCCTAACTGGGTTCATTTTCCCCAAAACTGTATTTTTTTCCCCCAAACTGGCCTCATTTCCCCTGAAATTGGGGTTCTCCCCACAAAACTGGATTCATTTTCCCCATAATCAGCTTTTTCCTCCGAAACTGGGTTCATTTTCCTCAAAATCCTTTTTTTTCCCCCCCAAACTGGGTGAATTTTCACACAAATCAGTTTTTCCTCTCCAAACTGGGTTCATTTTCCCCAAAATCTGGTATTTCATCTCCACTCTGGGTTCAATTTTCCCAAAATGGAATTTTTTCCTCCCAAACTGGGTTCATTTTCCCCAAAATCATTTTTTCCCCAAAACTGGGTTCATTTTCCCCAAAATCATTTTTTTCCCCAAAACTGGGTTCATTTTCCCCATAATAAGCTTTTTTTTCTTCCAAAACTGGGTTCATCTTCCGCAAAATTCATTTCCCCCCCCAAAACTGGATGCATTTTCACACAAATTAGGGTTTCCCCTCCAAACAGTGTTCATTTTCCCCAAAATCTTCTATTTCCACTCCACACTGGGTTCATTTTCCCCAAAAGCTGGTATTTCCCCTCCACACTGGGTTCATTTTCCCCAAAATCTGTTTTTTTCTTCCCAAACTGGGTTCATTTTCCCCAAAAATCCATTTTTCCCCCCAAAACTGGGTGCATTTGCACAGAAATCAGGTTTTCCCCTCCAGACAGTGTTCCTTTTCCCCAAAATCTTCTGTTTCCACTTCACACTGGATTCCTTTTCTCCAAAATCAGGGTTTTTTTTCCCCAAATTACTGGGTTCATTATCCCCAAAATCTGGTATTTCCCCCCCAAACTGGATTCATTTTACCCAAAATCGAGGTTTTTTTTCCCAGAACTGGGTTCATTTTCCTCAAAATCGGGTTTTATGCCCCCCCCAACCTTAGTTCATTATCTTCAAAATCGGGTTTATCCCCCTGAACAGGGTTAATTTTTGCTCAAATCAGACTTTTATCCCCTCAAGCTGCTTTTATTTTCCCCAAAATCGGGTTTCTCCACTCAAAATGAGTTCAATTTTTTTCCAAAATCGAGTTTTCCCACCAGAACTGGGTTCATTTTCCCCAAAATCAGGTTTTCCCACCCCAAACTGGGTTCATTTTGGCCAAAATCGATTTTTTTTTCCACAAAACTGGGTTCATTTTCCCTAAAACCGGGTTTCTCCTCCCAACTGGGTTCATTTTTCCCAAGAATTTTTTTTTTCCCCCAAACTGGCTTCATTTCCCCTAAAATTGGGGTTCTCCCCCCAAAACTGGGTTCATTTTCCTCTAAATTGGATTTTTTCCCCCAAAATGGGTTCATTTTTTCCGTTACCCATTTTTCCCCGCAAACTGGAATCATTTCCCCCAAAATAGGGGTTTTCCCCCTAAACTGGGTTAATTTTCCACAAAATCGTTTTTTTCCACGCAAAAGGGGTTCATTTTCCCACCAAAACCGGGTATTTTCTCCCAAACTGGGTTCATTTCCCCTCAAATTGAGTTTTTCCTCACTTATTGGGTTCATTTTCCCTAAAATCGGGTTCTCCCCCCAAAACTGGATTCATTTTCCCCAAAATAGAGGTTTCCCCCCCCCCCCCCCCCCCCCCCCCCCACTGGGTTAATTTTCCTCAAAATCGTTTTTTCCCCCAAAAACGGGTTTGTTTCCCCTAAAATCGTGTTTTTTCTCCCGAAACTTGGTTCATTTCCCGTAAAATTTGGTTTTCCCCCCAAACTGGGTTCTTTTTCCCCAAAATCGGGTTTTGCACCCCAAATTGAGTCCATTTTTCCCCCAAATCATCTTTATCCCCCTAAACTGGGTTAATTTTCCCCCAAATCGGGTTTTTTTCCCCAAAATCTGTGTTCATTTCTTGCAAAATTTTGAGAAAGTGAACCCAGTTTAGGAGAAAAACCCGATTTTGGGGAAAATCAATCCAGTTTGCGGGGAAAAAAATGGATAATGGGGAAAATTAACCCAGTTTTGGGGAGAGAAACCCGATTTTAGGGAAAATGAACCCAGTTTCATGGAAAATCCCGATTATGGCAAAAATGAACCCAGTTTGGGGAGGAAAAAAACCTGATTTTGGGGAAAATGAACCCAGTGCTGATGGGAAAAGCCGATTATGGAAAAAAATGAACTCATTCTGTGGGAAAAACCCGAACTGGGTCCATTTGTTTTCTATAATCGAGTTTTTCCACACAAACTAGTTTAATTTCTGCTAAAATCAGTTTTTCCCTCCCCAAACTAGTTTCATTTTCCCCAAAATCAAGGATTTTCCCCCCCTTACTGGGTTCATTTTCCCCCAAATCGGCCTTTACTCCTAAAATTGGTTAATTTTCCCTCCAATCAGGTTTTCTCCCCGCAAACTGCTTTCATTCTCCCCAAAATAAGAATTTCCCCACAAAACTTGGTTCATTTTCCCACAATCAAGTTTTTTTTTTCCCTAACTGGGTTCATTTTTTTTCCATAATCGGGTTTTTTCCCCCCAACCTGGGTTCATTGTCCCCAAAATGAGCTTTTTCCTCCCAAACTGGTTTCACTTCCCCCAAAATCCGGTTTTCTCGCCAAACTGGGTTCATTTTGCCTACAGTTTCTCTACAGTTCATTTTCTCTACAGTTTGTAGAGGCTGATGAGAATACACAGGAAAACAGGGTTCCCTCGTCCTTGCAGCATGAGCAGATCATCTGATAATTTGCCTATGAATTACATGTGATGCTAGAAATCGGAACTGAGTGTTTCTCAAGGAGGCAAGAAGACGACTGCGGCGAAGTCTGTGGAACCGCAGCCAGAGACAGGTTTTTGAGAAGTTTCAGTTTACAGAGCTAGCCGGTAAGAGAAGGCGCTGTCTCCGGACCAATGTAATGTTTGCAGCCGGAGCCTGGTGTGAAAGCCAGGGAAACACTGTGAAGGCTGCTCAAGAAAGCAAGAGCAGCGCCTCTGTTTGCCTGTATTTGAAAGCCCTCGAGAGAGGAATACCCTACCGGTAAAATGCTTGATCTTCTAGCAGCTATTCATGGTAAAACATTACTGGATTCTTTAAAATCAAGGCGTTAGTTTCTGCTCTCCCTTCGAGGAAACACAAACTCGTGCAGTTCAGAGAATGTCCTGTGGATTCCCTGCCTGCCGTGGTAACACGTTTCAGCACTAAGAGTTTGCAGAGGCTGATGAGAATGCACAGGAAGAGAGGGATCCCTCGTACTTGAAGCACGAGCAGATCATCTGATAATTTGCCCTTTAATAACATTGGTAGAAGATTAATTGTCATGCTAAAATATTTCCCAAATAGCAAGATTATGAGGGATTTTAGACTCATTTGGATGCGCTGTGATGTGATGCTAGAAATCGGAAATGAGTGTTCCTCAAGGAGGTAAGAAGCAGACTGCCGGGAAGGCCGTGGAACCGCGGCCAGAGACAGCTTTTTGAGCCGTTTCAGTTTACAGAACTAGCCGGTAAGAGAAGGCGCTGTCTCCGGACCAAAGTAATGTTTGCAGCCGGAGCTTGGTGTGAAAGCCAGAGAAACAGAGTAAAGCCTGCTCAAGGCTGCAGCTTCTCTGTTCGCCTGTTTTTGTAAGCCCTCGAGACAGAATACCCTGCAGGGTATATGCTTTTTCTTGTAGCAGCTATTCATGGATGAACAAGTCCGGGTTGTTTAACAATCAACTTGTTAGTTAGGGGGTAAAACCGATTTTGAGGAAAATGAAACCAGATTGGGGGCAAATTCCACTTTTGGGGAAAATTAACCCAGTTTGGGGGGGAGGGAGGGGAAATCATCGATTATGGGGAAAATGCACCCAGTTTAAGGGACAAAACCCGATTTTGGGCAAAATGAAACCAGTTTGGGGAGAAAAAAACAGTCATTTCAGATTTCTAGCATCACATCACAGCGCATGCACACGAATCTAAAATCTTTCTCCCTCATGAACTTGCTTTTTTTGGAAATGTATCAGCATGACACTTAGTCTCCTAAAAAATGTATTTAAAAGACAAATAATCAGGTGATCTCTTCGTGTTCAAGGACGAGCGATCCCTTTTTTCCTGTTGATTCCAATCAGCTTCTGCAAACTCTTTCTGCTGAAAGGTGGTACCCAAGAGCCAGAGAATCCACAGCACATTCTGTGAACTGCACGGTTTTGTGTGTCTCCAAGCGAGAGCAGAAACTAACCCCTTGATTTTAAAGAATCCTGGAATTTTCTTCCATGAATCGCTGCTAGGAGAGAAAGCATTTTACGGGCAGGGTATTCCTCTCTCGAAGGCTGACAAAGACAGGCAAACAGAGGAGTTGCTCTTGCTTTCTTGAGCAGCCTTCACAGTGTTTCCGCGGCTTTAACAGCAGACTACGGCTGCAAACATTTCTTTGATCCGGAGACAGTGCCTTCGCTTACCCGCTAGCTTTCTAAACTGAAGCCGCTCAGAAAGCTGTCTCTGGCCGCGGTTCCACAGACATCCCGGCAGTCTCCTTCTTGCCTCTCTGACGAACAGACTTTTCAGACTTCTACCATCACTTCACAGCTCATGCACATGAATCTAAAATATTTCTCCCTCACAATCTTGCTGTTTTGGAAATGTTTTAGCATGACTTCATTTTCTAACAATGTAATTAAAGGGCTAATTGTCAGATGATCTGCTCGTTTCTCAAGGGCGAAGGTTCTCTGTTTTCCTGTGCATTCCATCAGCCCCTGCAAACTGTTTCTGCTGAAACGTGGTACCACAGCAGGCAGGGAATCCACAGCACATTCTCTGAACTGCACGGCTTTGTGTTTCTCCAAGGGAGAGCAGAAAGTAACCCCTTGATTTTAAAGAATCCTGGAATGTTCTTCCATGAATTGCTGCTAGGAGAGAAGGCATTTAACCGGCAGGGTATTCCTCTCTCTTAGGCTGACAAATACAGGCAAAGAGAGGAGTTGCTCTTGCTTCGTTGAGCAGCCTTCACAGTGTTTCCCCGGCTTTCACACCAGCCCCCGGCTGCAAACATTTCTTTGATCCGGAGACAGCGCCTTCTCTTACCGGCTAGCTCTCTAAACTGAAGCCGCTCAGAAAGCTGTCTTTGGCCGCGGTTCAAAGACATCCCAGCATTCTGTTTCTTGCCTCTCTGACGAACAGTCATTTCAGATTTTGAGGAAAATGAATTCAGTTTGGAGGGGGAAGAAAAATATATTTTGGGGAAAATGAACAGAGTTTGGGGGAAGAAACCCGTTTTTGAGGAAAATGAACCCGGTTTTGGGGAAAAAAAATATTTGGGGGAAAATGAACCCAGTATGGAGAGGAAAAACCTGATTTGTGTGAAAATGCACTCAGTTTTAGGGGAAAAAAGGATTTTAGGGAAAATGATTTTGGGTTTTCCCCCCAAACTGTGTTGAAAATTAACCCAAACTGGGTTAATTTTGCCTGAAATCGGGTTTCCCCCAAACTGCATTCATTTCCCAAAAATTGGGGTTTGTTTTCATCCCAAACGTTGTACAGTTTCTCCAAAAATCATGTTTTTTTTATTTTTTCCGCCCAAATTAATTTATATTTCCTTATAATCGGGTTTTTACCTCCCAAACTCGGTTCATTTTCCCCAAAATCGTGTTTCTTTCATCCCAAACTGGCTTTCAATTTCTCACAAATGAGGATTTTCCCATTTAACTGGGTTCATTTTCTCTAAAAGTGGGTTTTCCCCCCTAACTGGGTACATTTTCCCAAAAATCAGAGGTTTTATTTTTCTCTCCAAAACTGGGGGAAACAGATTTGGGGGATAATGAACCCAGTTTGAAAGGAAAAAATCCGATTTTGGGGAAAATGAACATAGTGTGGAGTCAAAAAAGAATATTTTGGGGAAAATGAACCCAGTTTGAAGGGGAAAACCTGATTTGTGTGAAATGTAATGTGGTTCATCCATCACTAATTCTACAATGAAAAAGCGTATATCCGGCAGGGTTATTCCTCTCTCGATGGCTAACAAATACAGGAAAACAGAGGAGTTGCTCTTGCTTTGTTGAGCACCCTTCACAGTGGTTCCCCGGCTTTCACATCAAGCTCCGGCTGCAAACATTTCTTTGATCCAGAGACAGCGCCTTCGCTTACCGGCTAGCTCTCTAAACTGAAGCCGCTCAGAAAGCTGTCTCTGGCCGCGGTTCCAGGGAGTTCTCGGCAGTCTGCTTCTTGCCTCTCTGACGATCAGTCTTTTCAGATTTCTACATCACAGCTCATGTACATGAATCTAAAATATTTCTCCCTCATAAACTTGCTATTTTGGAAATGTTTTAGCATGACATTTCATCTTCTAACAATGTAATTAAAGGGCTAATTATCAGATGATCTGCTCGTTCTTCAAGGGCGAAGGATCTCTGTTTTCCTGTGCATTCTCATCAGCCTCTGCAAACTGTTTCTGCTGAAACGTGTTACCACAGCAGGCAGGGAATCCACAGCACATTCTCTGAACTGCACGGGTTTGTGTTTTCTCCAAGGGAGAGCAGAAACTAGCCCCTTGGTTTTAAAAAAATCCAAGAATGTTCTTCCATGAATAGCTGCTAGAAGAGCAGGCATTTTACCGGTAGGGTATTCCTCTCTCGAGGGCTTACAAATACAGGCAAACAGAGGAGTTGCTCTTGCTTTCTTGAGCAGCCTTCACAGTGTTTCCCTGGCTTTCACACCAGGCTCCGGCTGCAAACATTACATTGGTCCGGAGACAGCGCCTTCTCTTACCGGCTAGCTCTGTGAACTGAAACGTCTCAGAAAGCTGTCTCTGGCCGCGGTTCCACAGACTTCCCGGCAGTCTGCTTCTTGTCTCCCTGAGGAACAGACAGAAACTTGCTATTTGGGGTGGGGGAACCCCCGGTTTTGTGGAAAATGAACACAGTTTTGGGGGAAAAAACGGTATTGGGGAATGTGAAATCTGTTTGTGGGGAAAACCCAATTATGGGGAAAATGAACCCAGTTTTTGGGCGGAATAACCCGATTTTGGGGACAATTAACCCAGTTTAGGGGGAAAACCCGATGTAGAGGAAAATGGCAACAGTTTTGGGGGAAAAAAAAAACAATTTTGGGGAAAATGAACGAATTTTGCTTGGGAAAATACTATTTTGGGGAAAGAACCCAGTTTGTTGGGGAAAACCCAATTTTGGGGAAAATGAAACAATTTTGGGGGGAATATACTACTGTTGGGAAAATGAGCCCAGTTTGTGGGGAAAACTCTATTTTGGACAAAATGAATCCAGTTGGTGGGGGGGACACACCATTTTGGGGGAAAATTAAACACAGTTTATGGCGATAAACCAGATTTTGGGGAAAATTAACCCAGTTTTGGCATAAAAAAACGATAATGGGGAAAATGAACCCAGTTTGGGTTTGGGAGGAAAAACCCGATTTGAGGGAAAATGAACCCAGTTAGGTGAGAAACCTGATTTTGGGGGAAGTGAAACCAGTTTGGGAGGAAAAAGCTCGTTTTGGGGACAATGAACCCAGGTTGGGGGGAAAAAACCCGATTATGGAAAGAAAATGAACCAAGTTTGGTGGGAAAATTTTTATTTTGGGGAGAATGAATGCAGTTTGTGGGGAGAAAACTTGATTTGAGGGAAAATTAACCCATTTTAGGGGTAAAAGCCGATTTGGGGAAAAATGAACCCAGTTGGGGGGGGAAATCCTTGATTTTGGGGAAAATGAACCCAGTTTAAGGGAAAAAAAACACGATTTTGGGTAACATGAAACCAGTTTAGGGAGAAAAAAACTGATTTTGGGGAAATTAAACTAGTTTGTGTGGAAAAAAACGATTATGGAAAAAAAGTGAACCCAGTTTGGTTATTTCGCCCAAAATGAGTTCATTATTTTTCCATGATCGGGTTTTCCCATCTGAACTGGATTCATTTTCCCAAAAATAAGGTTTTTCCTCCCCAAACTTGGTTCAATTTGGCCATAATCGGTTTTTCCACGAAACTGGGTTCATTTTCCCTAAAATCGGGTTTCTCCCCAGAAACTGCATTCATTTTCCCTCAAATTGGGTGCCCCTCCCAAACTGGGTTCATTTTCCACAAAATCCTTTTTTTTTCCCCCCAAAACTGGGTTTATTTTCTCCAAAATTTGTTTTTTCCCAAAACAAAAAAAAGTTTCATTTTCCCCAAAATAAATTTTTGGCCCTAAACTGGGTTCAGTTTCCCTCAAATCAGTTTTTTTCCCCCCAAACTGGGTTCATTTTCCTCAAAATCGGGTTTTATCCCCCCAACCTAGGTTCATTATCTTCAAAATCGGGTTTATCCCCCTGAACAGGATTAATTTTTGCTCAAATCAGATTTTTATCCCCCAAACTGCTTTCATTTTCCCCAAAATCAGGTTTTCCCTCTCCAAACTGGGTTCATTTTTTGCCAAAATCGATTTATTTTTCCCACGAAACTGGGTTCATTTTCCCTAAAATCGGGTTTCTCCTCCCAACTGGGTTCATTTTCCCCAAAACTGTATTTTTTTCCCACAAACTGGCCTCATTTCCCCTAAAATTGGGGTTCTCCCCACAAAACTGGATTCATTTTCCCCATAATCAGCTTTTTTCCTCCGAAACTGGGTTCATTTTCCTCAAAATCCTTTTTTTCCCCCCCAAACTGGGTGAATTTTCACACAAATCAGGTTTTCCTCTCCAAACTGGGTTCATTTTCCCCAAAATCTGGTATTTCATCTCCACTCTGAGTTCAATTTTCCCAAAATGGATTTTTTTCCTCCCAAACTGGGTTCATTTTCCCCAAAATCATTTTTTCCCCAAAACTGGGTTCATTTTCCCCATAATAAGCTTTTTTTTCTTCCAAAACTGGGTTCATCTTCCGCAAAATTCATTTCCCCCCTGCCAAAACTGGATGCATTTTCACACAAATTAGGGTTTCCCCTCCAAACAGTGTTCATTTTCCCCAAAATCTTCTATTTCCACTCCACACTGGGTTCATTTTCCCCAAAAGCTGGTATTTCCCCTCCACACTGGGTTCATTTTCCCCAAAATCGGGTTTTCTTCATCCCAAACCAGGTTCATTTCCCCAAAATCTGTTTTTTTCTACTAAAACTGGGTTCGTTTTGCTACAAATTTGGTTTTTCTCCCCAAAAATGCGTTCATTTTCCACAAAATCCGTATTTTTACCCAATTACTGCGTTCCTTTTCCCAAAATGTTTTTTTTTCCAACAAAACTTGGTTAATTTCCCTACAAATTGGGTTCCCCCCCCAAACTGTGTTCATTTTCCCAAAAATCAATTTTTTTCTCAATTACTGGGTTCATTTTCCCCAAAATCGTGTTTTTTTCCCCACAAAACTGGGATTTTTTTTCTCAAAATCGATTTTTATCCCCCAAAATGGGTTGATTTACCCCACAATCAGCTTTTTTTCTCCCAAACCGGGTTCATTCTCCCCAAAATCTGGTATTTCCCCTCCACACTGAGTTTATTTTCCCAAAAATGTTCTATTTCATCTCCACTCTATGTTCAATTTCCCCAAAATGGAATTTTTCTCCTCCCACACAGCATTCCTTTTCCCCAAAATCAGGGTTTTTTTCCCCATTATTGGGTTCATTTTCCCCAAAATCTGGTATTTCCCATCCACACTGGGTTCATTTTCGCCAAAATCTGTTTTTTTCTTCCCAAACTGGGTTCATTTTCCCCAAAAATCCATTTTTCCCCCCAAAACTGGGTGCATTTGCACAGAAATCAGGTTTTCCCCTCCAAAGAGTGTTCCTTTTCCCCAAAATCTTCTGTTTCCACTTCACACTGGGTTCCTTTTCTCCAAAATCAGGGGGTTTTTTTCCCCAATTACTGGGTTCATTATCCCCAAAATCTGGTATTTCCCCCCCAAACTGGATTCATTTTCCCCAAAATCGAGGTTTTTTTCCCCAAACTGGGTTCATTTTCCTCAAAATCGGGTTTTATGCCCCCCCCAACCTTAGTTCATTATCTTCAAAATCGGGTTTATCCCCCTGAACAGGGTTAATTTTTGCTCAAATCAGACTTTTATCCCCTCAAGCTGCTTTTATTTTCCCCAAAATCGGGTTTCTCCACTCAAAATGAGTTCAATTTTTTTCCAAAATCGAGTTTTCCCACCAGAACTGGGTTCATTTTCCCCAAAATCAGGTTTTCCCACCCCAAACTGGGTTCATTTTTGCCAAAATCGATTTTTTTTTTCCACAAAACTGGGTTCATTTTCCCTAAAATCAGGTTTATCCTCCCAACTGGGTTCATTTTCCCCAAAACTGTATTTTTTTCCCCCAAACTGGCCTCATTTCCCCTGAAATTGGGGTTCTCCCCACAAAACTGGATTCATTTTCCCCATAATCAGCTTTTTCCTCCGAAACTGGGTTCATTTTCCTCAAAATCCTTTTTTTCCCCCCCAAACTGGGTGAATTTTCACACAAATCAGTTTTTCCTCTCCAAACTGGGTTCATTTTCCCCAAAATCTGGTATTTCATCTCCACTCTGGGTTCAATTTTCCCAAAATGGAATTTTTTCCTCCCAAACTGGGTTCATTTTCCCCAAAATCATTTTTTTTCCCAAAACTGAGTTTATTTTCCCCAAAATAATTTTTTTTCTCCAAAACTGGGTTCATTTTCCCCATAATAAGCTTTTTTTCTTCCAAAACTGGGTTCATCTTCCGCAAAATTCATTTCCCCCCCCCAAAACTGGATGCATTTTCACACAAATTAGGGTTTCCCCTCCAAACAGTGTTCGTTTTCCCCAAAATCTTCTATTTCCACTCCACACTGGGTTCATTTTCCCCAAAAGCTAGTATTTCCCCTCCACACTGGGTTCATTTTCCCCAAAATCGGGTTTTCTTCATCCCAAACCAGGTTCATTTCCCCAAAATCTGTTTTTTTCTACTAAAACTTGGTTCGTTTTGCTACAAATTTGGTTTTTCTCCCCGAAAATGCGTTCATTTTCCACAAAATCCGTATTTTTACCCAATTACTGCGTTCCTTTTCCCAAAATGTTTTTTTTTCCAACAAAACTTGGTTAATTTCCCTACAAATTGGGTTCCCCCCCCAAACTGTGTTCATTTCCCAAAAATCAATTTTTTTCTCAATTACTGGGTTCATTTTCCCCAAAATCGTTTTTTTTCCCCACTAAACTGGGATTTTTTTTCTCAAAAACGATTTTTTTCCCCCAAAATGGGTTGATTTACCCCACAATCAGCTTTTTTTTCTCCCAAACCGGGTTCATTCTCCCCAAAATCTGGTATTTCCCCTCCACACTGAGTTTATTTTCCCAAAAATCTTCTATTTCATCTCCACTCTATGTTCAATTTCCCCAAAATGGAATTTTTCTCCTCCCACACTGCGTTCCTTTTCCCCAAAATCAGGGTTTTTTTCCCCATTATTGGGTTCATTTTCCCCAAAATCTGGTATTTCCCATCCACACTGGGTTCATTTTCGCCAAAATCTGTTTTTTTCTTCCCAAACTGGGTTCATTTTCCCCAAAAATCCATTTTTCCCCCCAAAACTGGGTGCATTTGCACAGAAATCAGGTTTTCCCCTCCAAACAGTGTTCCTTTTCCCCAAAATCTTCTGTTTCCACTTCACACTGGGTTCCTTTTCTCCAAAATCAGGGGTTTTTTTTCCCCAGTTACTGGGTTCATTATCCCCAAAATCTGGTATTTCCCCCCCAAACTGGATTCATTTTACCCAAAATCGAGGTTTTTTTCCCCAAACTGGGTTCATTTTCCTCAAAATCGGGTTTTATGCCCCCCCCAACCTTAGTTCATTATCTTCAAAATCGGGTTTATCCCCCTGAACAGGGTTAATTTTTGCTCAAATCAGACTTTTATCCCCTCAAGCTGCTTTTATTTTCCCCAAAATCGGGTTTCTCCACTCAAAATGAGTTCAATTTTTTTCCAAAATCGAGTTTTCCCACCAGAACTGGGTTCATTTTCCCCAAAATCAGGTTTTCCCACCCCAAACTGGGTTCATTTTTGCCAAAATCGATTTTTTTTTTCCACAAAACTGGGTTCATTTTCCCTAAAATCAGGTTTATCCTCCCAACTGGGTTCATTTTCCCCAAAACTGTATTTTTTTCCCCCAAACTGGCCTCATTTCCCCTAAAATTGGGGTTCTCCCCACAAAACTGGATTCATTTTCCCCATAATCAGCTTTTTCCTCCGAAACTGGGTTCATTTTCCTCAAAATCCTTTTTTTCCCCCCCAAACTGGGTGAATTTTCACACAAATCAGTTTTTCCTCTCCAAACTGGGTTCATTTTCCCCAAAATCTGGTATTTCATCTCCACTCTGGGTTCAATTTTCCCAAAATGGAATTTTTTCCTCCCAAACTGGGTTCATTTTCCCCAAAATCATTTTTTTTCCCAAAACTGAGTTTATTTTCCCCAAAATCATTTTTTTTCCCCAAAACTGGGTTCATTTTCCCCATAATAAGCTTTTTTTCTTCCAAAACTGGGTTCATCTTCCGCAAAATTCATTTCCCCCCCCCAAAACTGGATGCATTTTCACACAAATTAGGGTTTCCCCTCCAAACAGTGTTCGTTTTCCCCAAAATCTTCTATTTCCACTCCACACTGGGTTCATTTTCCCCAAAAGCTGGTATTTCCCCTCCACACTGGGTTCATTTTCCCCAAAATCGGGTTTTCTTCATCCCAAACCAGGTTCATTTCCCCAAAATCTGTTTTTTTCTACTAAAACTGGGTTCGTTTTGCTACAAATTTGGTTTTTCTCCCCGAAAATGCGTTCATTTTCCACAAAATCCGTATTTTTACCCAATTACTGCGTTCCTTTTCCCAAAATGTTTTTTTTTCCAACAAAACTTGGTTAATTTCCCTACAAATTGGGTTCCCCCCCCAAACTGTGTTCATTTTCCCAAAAATCAATTTTTTTCTCAATTACTGGGTTCATTTTCCCCAAAATCGTTTTTTTTCCCCACTAAACTGGGATTTTTTTTCTCAAAAACGATTTTTTTCCCCCAAAATGAGTTGATTTACCCCACAATCAGCTTTTTTTTCTCCCAAACCGGGTTCATTCTCCCCAAAATCTGGTATTTCCCCTCCACACTGAGTTTATTTTCCCAAAAATCTTCTATTTCATCTCCACTCTATGTTCAATTTCCCCAAAATGGAATTTTTCTCCTCCCACACTGCGTTCCTTTTCCCCAAAATCAGGGGTTTTTTCCCCATTATTGGGTTCATTTTCCCCAAAATCTGGTATTTCCCATCCACACTGGGTTCATTTTCGCCAAAATCTGTTTTTTTCTTCCCAAACTGGGTTCATTTTCCCCAAAAATCCATTTTTCCCCCCAAAACTGGGTGCATTTGCACAGAAATCAGGTTTTCCCCTCCAAAGAGTGTTCCTTTTCCCCAAAATCTTCTGTTTCCACTTCACACTGGGTTCCTTTTCTCCAAAATCAGGGGTTTTTTATCCCCAATTACTGGGTTCATTATCCCCAAAATCTGGTATTTCCCCCCCAAACTGGATTCATTTTCCCCAAAATCGAGTTTTTTTCCCCAAACTGGGTTCATTTTCCTCAAAATCGGGTTTTATGCCCCCCCCAACCTTAGTTCATTATCTTCAAAATCGGGTTTATCCCCCTGAACAGGGTTAATTTTTGCTCAAATCAGACTTTTATCCCCTCAAGCTGCTTTTATTTTCCCCAAAATCGGGTTTCTCCACTCAAAATGAGTTCAATTTTTTTCCAAAATCGAGTTTTCCCACCAGAACTGGGTTCATTTTCCCCAAAATCAGGTTTTCCCATCCCAAACTGGGTTCATTTTTGCCAAAATCGATTTTTTTTCCCACAAAACTGGGTTCATTTTCCCTAAAATCGGGTTTATCCTCCCAACTGGGTTCATTTTCCCCAAAACTGTATTTTTTTCCCCTAAACTGGCCTCATTTCCCCTGAAATTGGGGTTCTCCCCACAAAACTGGAATCATTTCCCCCAAAATAGGGTTTTTCCCCCTAAACTGGGTTCATTTTCCTCAAAATCCTTTTTCCCCCCCCAAACTGGGTGAATTTTCACACAAATCAGTTTTTCCTCTCCAAACTGGGTTCATTTTCCCCAAAATCTGGTATTTCATCTCCACTCTGGGTTCAATTTTCCCAAAATGGAATTTTTTCCTCCCAAACTGGGTTCATTTTCCCCAAAATCTTTTTTTTTCCCCAAAACTGGGTTCATTTTCCCCATAATAAGCTTTTTTTCTTCCAAAACTGGGTTCATCTTCCGCAAAATTCATTTCCCCCCCCCAAAACTGGATGCATTTTCACACAAATTAGGGTTTCCCCTCCAAACAGTGTTCATTTTCCCCAAAATCTTCTATTTCCAATCCACACTGGGTTCATTTTCCCCAAAAGCTGGTATTTCCCCTCCACACTGGGTTCATTTTCCCCAAAATCGGGTTTTCTTCATCCCAAACCAGGTTCATTTCCCCAAAATCTGTTTTTTTCTACTAAAACTGGGTTCGTTTTGCTACAAATTTGGTTTTTCTCCCCGAAAATGCGTTCATTTTGCACAAAATCCGTATTTTTACCCAATTACTGCGTTCCTTTTCCCAAAATGTTTCTTTTCCAACAAAACTTGGTTAATTTCCCTACAAATTGGGTTCCCTCCTCAAACTGTGTTCATTTCCCAAAAATCAATTTTTTTCTCAATTACTGGGTTCATTTTCCCCAAAATCAAGGATTTTTCCCCAAACTGGGTTCATTTCCCTCAAAATCGGGTTTTATGCCCCCCCCAACCTTAGTTCATTATCTTCAAAATCGGGTTTATCCCCCTGAACAGGGTTAATTTTTGCTCAAATCAGACTTTTATCCCCTCAAGCTGCTTTTATTTTCCCCAAAATCACGTTTGTCCACTCAAAATGAGTTCAATTTTTTTCCAAAATCGAGTTTTCCCACCAGAACTGGGTTCATTTTCCCCAAAATCAGGTTTTCCCACCCCAAACTGGGTTCATTTTTGCCAAAATCGATTTTTTTTTCCCACAAAACTGGGTTCATTTTTCCTAAAATCGGGTTTCTCCTCCCAACTGGGTTCATTTTCCCCAAAATTGTTTTTTTTTCCCCCAAACTGGCTTCATTTCCCCTAAAATTGGGGTTCTCCCCCCAAAACTGGGTTCATTTTCCTCTAAATTGGATTTTTTTCCCCCAAAATGGGTTCAATTTTTCCGTTACCCATTTTTCCCCGCAAACTGGAATTATTTCCCCCAAAATAGGGTTTTTCCCCCTAAACTGGGTTAATTTTCCACAAAATCGTTTTTTTTCCACGCAAAAGGGGTTCATTTTCCCACCAAAACCGGGTATTTTCTCCCAAACTGGGTTCATTTCCCCTCAAATTGATTTTTTCCTCACTTATTGGGTTCATTTTCCCTAAAATCGGGTTCTCCCCCCAAAACTGGATTCATTTTCCCCAAAATAGAGCTTCCCCCCCCCCCCCCCCCCCCCCCACTGGGTTAATTTTCCTCAAAATCGTTTTTTCCCCAAAAAACGTATTTGTTTCCCCTAAAATCGTGTTTTTTCTCCCGAAACTTGGTTCATTTCCCCTAAAATTTGGTTTTCCCCCCAAACTGGGTTCTTTTTCCCCAAAATCGGGGGTTTGCACCCCAAATTGAGTCCATTTTTCCCCCAAATCATCTTTATCCCCCTAAACTGGGTTAATTTTCCCCCAAATCGGGTTTTTTCCCCAAAATCTGTGTTCATTTCTTGCAAAATTTTGGGAAAGTGAACCCAGTTTAGGAGAAAAAACCCGATTTTGGGGAAAATCAATCCAGTTTGCGGGGAAAAAATGGATAATGGGGAAAATTAACCCAGTTTTGGGGAGAGAAACCCGATTTTAGGGAAAATGAACCCAGTTTCATGGAAAAACCCGATTATGGCAAAAATGAACCCAGTTTGGGGAGGAAAAAAACCTGATTTTGGGGAAAATGAACCCAGTGCTGATGGGAAAACCCGATTATGGAAAAAAATGAACTCATTCTGTGGGAAAAACCCAAACTGGGTCCATTTGTTTTCTATAATCGAGTTTTTCCACACAAACTAGTTTAATTTCTGCCAAAATCAGTTTTTCCCTCCCCAAACTAGTTTCATTTTACCCAAAATCGCGTTTTGTCCCTTAAACTGGGTTCATTTTCCCCAAAATCAAGGATTTTCCCCCCCTTACTGGGTTCATTTTCCCCCAAATCGGCCTTTACTCCTAAAATTGGTTAATTTTCCCTCCAATCAGGTTTTCTCCCCGCAAACTGCTTTCATTCTCCCCAAAATAAGAATTTTCCCACAAAACTTGGTTCATTTTCCCACAATCAAGTTTTTTTTTTCCCTAACTGGGTTCATTTTTTTTCCATAATCGGGTTTTTTCCCCCCAACCTGGGTTCATTGTCCCCAAAATTAGCTTTTTCCTCCCAAACTGGTTTCACTTCCCCCAAAATCCAGTTTTCTCGCCAAACTGGGTTCATTTTGCCTACAGTTTCTCTACAGTTCATTTTCTCTACAGTTTGTAGAGGCTGATGAGAATACACAGGAAAACAGGGTTCCCTCGTCCTTGCAGCATGAGCAGATCATCTGATAATTTGCCTATGAATTACATGTGATGCTAGAAATCGGAACTGAGTGTTTCTCAAGGAGGCAAGAAGACGACTGCCGGGAAGTCTGTGGAACCGCAGCCAGAGACAGGTTTTTGAGAAGTTTCAGTTTACAGAGCTAGCCGGTAAGAGAAGGCGCTGTCTCCGGACCAATGTAATGTTTGCAGCCGGAGCCTGGTGTGAAAGCCAGGGAAACACTGTGAAGGCTGCTCAAGAAAGCAAGAGCAGCTCCTCTGTTTGCCTGTATTTGAAAGCCCTCGAGAGAGGAATACCCTACCGGTAAAATGCTTGATCTTCTAGCAGCTATTCATGGTAAAACATTACTGGATTCTTTAAAATCAAGGCGTTAGTTTCTGCTCTCCCTTCGAGGAAACACAAACTCGTGCAGTTCAGAGAATGTCCTGTGGATTCCCTGCCTGCCGTGGTAACACGTTTCAGCACTAAGAGTTTGCAGAGGCTGATGAGAATGCACAGGAAGAGAGGGATCCCTCGTACTTGAAGCACGAGCAGATCATCTGATAATTTGCCCTTTAATAACATTGTTAGAAGATGAAATGTCATGCTAAAATATTTCCCAAATAGCAAGATTATGAGGGATTTTAGACTCATTTGGATGCGCTGTGATGTGATGCTAGAAATCGGAAATGAGTGTTCCTCAAGGAGGTAAGAAGCAGACTGCCGGGAAGGCCGTGGAACCGCGGCCAGAGACAGCTTTTTAAGCCGTTTCAGTTTACAGAGCTAGCCGGTAAGAGAAGGTGCTGTCTCCGGACCAAAGTAATGTTTGCAGCCGGAGCTTGGTGTGAAAGCCAGAGAAACAGAGTGAAGCCTGCAGCTTCTCTGTTCGCCTGTTTTTGTAAGCCCTCGAGACAGAATACCCTGCAGGGTATATGCTTTTTCTTGTAGCAGCTATTCATGGATGAACAAGTCCGGGTTGTTTAACAATCAACTTGTTAGTTAGGGGGTAAAACCGATTTTGAGGAAAATGAAACCAGATTGGGGGGAAATTCCACTTTTGGGGAAAATTAACCCAGTTTGGGGGGGGGGGAGGGATAATCATCGATTATGGGGAAAATGCACCTAGTTTAATGGACAAAATCCGATTTTGGGCAAAATGAAACCAGTTTGGGGAGAAAAAAACAGTCATTTCAGATTTCTAGCATCACATCACAGCGCATGCACACGAATCTAAAAATCTTTCTCCCTCATGAACTTGCTTTTTTTGGAAATGTATCAGCATGACACTTAGTCTCCTAAAAAATGTATTTAAAAGACAAATAATCAGGTGATCTGTTCGTGTTCAAGGACGAGAGATCCCTTTTTTCCTGTTGATTCAAATCAGCTTCTGCAAACTCTTTCTGCTGAAAGGTGGTACCCAAGAGCCAGAGAATCCACAGCACATTCTGTGAACTGCACGGTTTTGTGTGTCTCCAAGCGAGAGCAGAAACTAACCCCTTGTTTTTAAAGAATCCTGGAATTTTCTTCCATGAATCGCTGCTAGGAGAGAAAGCATTTTACGGGCAGGGTATTCCTCTCTCGAAGGCTGACAAAGACAGGCAAACAGAGGAGTTGCTCTTGCTTTCTTGAGCAGCCTTCACAGTGTTTCCGCGGCTTTAACAGCAGACTACGGCTGCAAACATTTCTTTGATCCGGAGACAGTGCCTTCGCTTACCCGCTAGCTTTCTAAACTGAAGCCGCTCAGAAAGCTGTCTCTGGCCGCGGTTCCACAGACATCCCGGCAGTCTCCTTCTTGCCTCTCTGACGAACAGACTTTTCAGACTTCTACCATCACTTCACAGCTCATGCACATGAATCTAAAATATTTCTCCCTCACAATCTTGCTGTTTTGGAAATGTTTTAGCATGACTTCATTTTCTAACAATGTAATTAAAGGGCTAATTATCAGATGATCTGCTCGTGTCTCAAGGGCGAAGGTTCTCTGTTTTCCTGTACATTCCATCAGCCCCTGCAAACTGTTTCTGCTGAAACGTGTTACCACAGCAGGCAGGGAATCCACAGCACATTCTCTGAACTGCACGGCTTTGTGTTTCTCCAAGGGAGAGCAGAAACTAACCCCTTGATTTTAAAGAATCCTGGAATTTTCTTCCATGAATTGCTGCTAGGAGAGAAGGCATTTAACCGGCAGGGTATTCCTTTCTCGAAGGCTGACAAATACAGGCAAAGAGAGGAGCTGCTCTTGCTTCGTTGAGCAGCCTTCACAGTGTTTCCCCGGCTTTCACACCAGCCCCCGGCTGCAAACATTTCTTTGATCCGGAGACAGCGCCTTCTCTTACCGGCTAGCTCTCTAAACTGAAGCCGCTCAGAAAGCTGTCTTTGGCCGCGGTTCAAAGACATCCCAGTATTCTGTTTCTTGCCTCTCTGACGAACAATCATTTCAGATTTTGAGGAAAATGAATTCAGTTTGGAGGGGGAAGAAAAATATATTTTGGGGAAAATGAACAGAGTTTGGGGGAAGAAACCCGTTTTTGAGGAAAATGAACCCGGTTTTGGGGAAAAAAAATATTTTGGGGAAAATGAACCCAGTATGGAGAGGAAAAACCTGATTTGTGTGAAAATGCACTCAGTTTTAGGGAAAAAAAGGATTTTAGGGAAAATGATTTTGGGTTTTCCCCCCAAACTGTGTTGAAAATTAACCCAAACTGGGTTAATTTTGCTTGAAATCGGGTTTCCCCCAAACTGCATTCATTTCCCAGAAATTGGGGTTTGTTTTCATCCCAAACGTTGTACACTTTCTCCAAAAATCATGTTTTTTTTTTTTTTTTCCGCCCAAATTGACTTCATTTTCCCCATAATCGGGTTTTTACCTCCCAAACTCGGTTCATTTTCCCCAAAATCGTGTTTCTTTCATCCCAAACTGGTTTTCAATTTCTCACAAATGAGGATTTTCCCATCTAACTGGGTTCATTTTCTCTAAAAGTGGGTTTTCCCCCCTGACTGGGTACATTTTCCCCAAAATCAGATTTTTTTTTTTTTTTTTCTCTCCAAAACTGGGGGAAACAGATTTGGGGGATAATGAACCCAGTTTGAAAGGAAAAAAATCCAATTTTGGGGAAAATGAACAGAGTTTGGGAGGAAAAAAATCCGATTTTGGTGAAAATGAACATAGTGTGTAGTGAAAAAAAGAATATTTTGGGGAAAATGAACCCAGTTTGAAGGGGAAAACCTGATTTGTGTGAAATGTAATGTGGTTCATCCATCACTAATTCTACAATGAAAAAGCGTATATCCGGCAGGGTTATTCCTCTCTCGATGGCTAACAAATACAGGAAAACAGAGGAGTTGCTCTTGCTTTGTTGAGCACCCTTCACAGTGGTTCCCCGGCTTTCACATCAAGCTCCGGCTGCAAACATTTCTTTGATCCAGAGACAGCGCCTTCGCTTACCGGCTAGCTCTCTAAACTGAAGCCGCTCAGAAAGCTGTCTCTGGCCGCGGTTCCAGGGAGTTCTCGGCAGTCTGCTTCTTGCCTCTCTGACGATCAGTCTTTTCAGATTTCTACATCACAGCTCATGTACATGAATCTAAAATATTTCTCCCTCATAAACTTGCTATTTTGGAAATGTTTTAGCATGACATTTCATCTTCTAACAATGTAATTAAAGGGCTAATTATCAGATGATCTGCTCGTGCTTCAAGGGCGAAGGATCTCTGTTTTCCTGTGCATTCTCATCAGCCTCTGCAAACTGTTTCTGCTGAAACGTGTTACCACAGCAGGCAGGGAATCCACAGCACATTCTCTGAACTGCACGGGTTTGTGTTTTCTCCAAGGGAGAGCAGAAACTAGCCCCTTGGTTTTAAAAAAATCCAAGAAGGTTCTTCCATGAATAGCTGCTACAAGAGCAGGCATTTTACCGGTAGGGTATTCCTCTCTCGAGGGCTTTCAAATACAGGCAAAGAGAGGAGCTGCTCTTGCTTTCTTGAGCAGCCTTCACAGTGTTTCCCTAGCTTTCACACCAGGCTCCGGCTGCAAACATTACTTTGGTCCGGAGACAGCACCTTCTCTTAGCGGCTAGCTCTGTGAACTGAAACGTCTCAGAAAGCTGTCTCTGGCCGCGGTTCCACAGACTTCCCGGCAGTCTGCTTCTTGTCTCCCTGAGGAACAGACAGAAACTTGCTATTTGGGGTGGGGGAACCCCCGGTTTTGTGGAAAATGAACACAGTTTTGGGGGAAAAAACGGTATTGGGGAAAGTGAAATCTGTTTGTGGGGAAAACCCGATTATGGGGAAAATGAACCCAGTTTTTGGGCGGAATAACCCGATTTTGGGGACAATTAACCCAGTTTAGGGGGAAAACCCGATGTAGAGGAAAATGGCAACAGTTTTTGGGGAAAAATGAAAACGAAAATGAACGAATTTTGCTTGGGAAAATACTATTTTGGGGAAAAAACCCAGTTTGGTGGTGAAAACCCAATTTTGGGGAAAATGAAACAATTTTGGGGGGAATATACTACTGTTGGGAAAATGAACCCAGTTTGTGGGGAAAACTCGATTTTGGACAAAATGAATCCAGTTGGTGGGGGGGACACACCATTTTGGGGGAAAATTAAACACAGTTTATGGCGATAAACCAGATTTTGGGGAAAATTAACCCAGTTTTGGCATAAAACACGATAATGGGGAAAATGAACCCAGTTTGGGTTTGGGAGGAAAAACCCGATTTGAGGGAAAATGAACCCAGTTAGGTGAGAAACCTGATTTTGGGAGAAGTGAAACCAGTTTGGGAGGAAAAAGCTCGTTTTGGGGACAATGAACCCAGGTTGGGGGGAAAAAACCCGATTATGGAAAGAAAATGAACCAAGTTTGGTGGGAAAATTTTTATTTGGGGGAGAATGAATGCAGTTTGTGGGGAGAAAACTTGATTTGAGGGAAAATTAACCCATTTTAGGGGTAAAAGCCGATTTGGGGAAAAATGAACACAGTTGGGGGGGAAAATCCTTGATTTTGGGGAAAATGAACCCAGTTTAAGGGAAAAAAACACGATTTTGGGTAACATGAAACCAGTTTAGGGAGAAAAAACCTGATTTTGGGGAAATTAAACTAGTTTGTGTGGAAAAAAACGATTATGGAAAAAAAGTGAACCCAGTTTAGTTATTTCCCCCAAAATGAGTTCATTATTTTTCCATGATCGGGTTTTCCCATCTGAACTGGATTCATTTTCCCGAAAATAAGGTTTTTCCTCCCCAAACTTGGTTCAATTTGGCCATAATTGGTTTTTCCACGAAACTGGGTTCATTTTCCCTAAAATCGGGTTTCTCCCCAGAAACTGCATTCATTTTCCCTCAAATTGGGTTCCCCCCCAAACTGGGTTAATTTTCCACAAAATCCTTTTTTTTTTCCCCAAAACTGGGTTTATTTTCCCCAAAATTTGTTTTTTCCCAAAACAAAAAAAAGTTTCATTTTCCCCAAAATAAATTTTTGGCCCTAAACTGGGTTCAGTTTCCCTCAAATCAGTTTTTCTTCCCCAAACTGGGTTCATTTTCCTCAAAATCGGGTTTTATGCCCCCCAACCTAGGTTCATTAGCTCCAAAATCGGGTTTATCCCCCTGAACAGGGTTAATTTTTGCTCAAATCAGACTTTTATCCCCTCAAGCTGCTTTTATTTTCCCCAAAATCGGGTTTCTCCACTCAAAATGAGTTCAATTTTTTTCCAAAATCGAGTTTTCCCACCAGAACTGGGTTCATTTTCCCCAAAATCAGGTTTTCCCCTCCCCAAACTGGGTTCATTTTTGCCAAAATCTATTTTTTTTTCCACGAAACTGGGTTCATTTTCCCTAAAATCGGGTTTCTCCTCCCAACTGGGTCCATTTTCCCCAAAACTGTATTTTTTTTTCCCAAACTGGCCTCATTTCCCCTGAAATTGGGGTTCTCCCCACAAAACTGGATTCATTTTCCCCATAATCAGCTTTTTTCCTCCGAAACTGGGTTCATTTTCCTCAAAATCCTTTTTTTTCCCCCCAAACTCGGTGAATTTTCACACAAATCAGTTTTTCCTCTCCAAACTGGGTTCATTTTCCCCAAAATCTGGTATTTCATTTCCACTCTGGGTTCAATTTTCCCAAAATGGAATTTTTTCCTCCCAAACTGGGTTCATTTTCCCCAAAATCATTTTTTTCCCCAAAACTGGGTTCATTTTCCCCAAAATCATTTTTTCCCCAAAACTGGGTTCATTTTCCCCATAATAAGCTTTTTTTCTTCCAAAACTGGGTTCATCTTCTGCAAAATTCATTTCCCCCCCCCCAAAACTGGATGCATTTTCACACAAATTAGGGTTTCCCCTCCAAACAGTGTTCATTTTCCCCAAAATCTCCTATTTCCACTCCACACTGGGTTCATTTTCCCCAAAAGCTGGTATTTCCCCTCCACACTGGGTTCATTTTCCCCAAAATCGGGTTTTCTTCATCCCAAACCAGGTTCATTTTCCCCAAAATCTGTTTTTTTCTACTAAAACTGGGTTCGTTTTGCTACAAATTTGGTTTTTCTCCCCAAAAATGCGTTCATTTTCCACAAAATCCGTATTTTTACCCAATTACTGCGTTCCTTTTCCCAAAATGGTTTTTTTCCAACAAAACTTGGTTAATTTCCCTACAAATTGGGTTCCCCCCCCAAACTGTGTTCATTTTCCCAAAAATCAATTTTTTTCTCAATTTCTGGGTTCATTTTCCCCAAAATCGTTTTTTTTTCCCCACAAAACTGGGATTTTTTTTCTCAAAAACGATTTTTTTCCCCCAAAATGGGTTGATTTACCCCACAATCAGCTTTTTTTCTCCCAAACCGGGTTCATTCTCCCCAAAATCTGGTATTTCCCCTCCACACTGAGTTTATTTTCCCAAAAATCTTCTATTTCATCTCCACTCTATGTTCAATTTCCCCAAAATGGAATTTTTCTCCTCCCACACTGCGTTCCTTTTCCCCAAAATCAGGGGGTTTTTCCCCATTATTGGGTTCATTTTCCCCAAAATCTGGTATTTCCCATCCATACTGGGTTCATTTTCGCCAAAATCTGTTTTTTTCTTCCCAAACTGGGTTCATTTTCCCCAAAAATCCATTTTCCCCCCCAAAACTGGGTGCATTTGCACAGAAATCAGGTTTTCCCCTCCAAAGAGTGTTCCTTTTCCCCAAAATCTTCTGTTTCCACTTCACACTGGGTTCCTTTTCTCCAAAATCAGGGGTTTTTTTTCCCCAATTACTGGGTTCATTATCCCCAAAATCTGGTATTTCCCCCCCAAACTGGATTCATTTTCCCCAAAATCGAGGTTTTTTTCCCCAAACTGGGTTCATTTCCCTCAAAGTCGGGTTTTATGCCCCCCCCAACCTTAGTTCATTATCTTCAAAATCGGGTTTATCCCCCTGAACAGGGTTAATTTTTGCTCAAATCAGACTTTTATCCCCTCAAGCTGCTTTTATTTTCCCCAAAATCGGGTTTCTCCACTCAAAATGAGTTCAATTTTTTTCCAAAATCGAGTTTTCCCACCAGAACTGGGTTCATTTTCCCCAAAATCAGGTTTTCCCACCCCAAACTGGGTTCATTTTTGCCAAAATCGATTTTTTTTTTCCACAAAACTGGGTTCATTTTCCCTAAAATCGGGTTTATCCTCCCAACTGGGTTCATTTTCCCCAAAACTGTATTTTTTTTCCCCCAAACTGGCCTCATTTCCCCTGAACTTGGGGTTCTCCCCACAAAACTGGATTCATTTTCCCCATAATCACCTTTTTCCTCCGAAACTGGGTTCATTTTCCTCAAAATCCTTTTTTTCCCCCCCAAACTGGGTGAATTTTCACGCAAATCATTTTTTTCCTCTCCAAACTGGGTTCATTTTCCCCAAAATCTGGTATTTCATCTCCACTCTGGGTTCAATTTTCCCAAAATGGAATTTTTTCCTCCCAAACTGGCTTCATTTTCCCCAAAATCATTTTTTTCCCCAAAACTGGTTTCATTTTCCCCAAAATCATTTTTTTCCCCAAAACTGGGTTCATTTTCCCCATAATAAGCTTTTTTTCTTCCAAAACTGGGTTCATCTTCCGCAAAATTCATTTCCCCCCCCCAAAACTGGATGCATTTTCACACAAATTAGGGTTTCCCCTCCAAACAGTGTTCATTTTTCCCAAAATCTTCTATTTCCACTCCACACTGGGTTCATTTTCCCCAAAATCGGGTTTTCTTCATCCCAAACCAGGTTCATTTTCCCCAAAATCTGTTTTTTTCTACTAAAACTGGGTTCGTTTTGCTACAAATTTGGTTTTTCTCCCCGAAAATGCGTTCATTTTCCAAAAAATCTGTATTTTTACCCAATTACTGCGTTCCTTTTCCCAAAATGTTTTTTTTTCCAACAAAACTTGGTTAATTTCCCTACAAATTGGGTTCCCCCCCCAAACTGTGTTCATTTTCCCAAAAATCAATTTTTTTCTCAATTACTGGGTTCATTTTCCCCAAAATCTTTTTTTTTCCCACAAAACTGGGATTTTTTTTCTCAAAAACGATTTTTTTTCCCCCAAAATGGGTTGATTTACCCCACAATCAGATTTTTTTCTCCCAAACCGGGTTCATTCTCCCCAAAATCTGGTATTTCCCCTCCACACTGAGTTTATTTTCCCAAAAATCTTCTATTTCATCTCCACTCTATGTTCAATTTCCCCAAAATGGAATTTTTCTCCTCCCACACTGCGTTCCTTTTCCCCAAAATCAGGGTTTTTTTCCCCATTATTGGGTTCATTTTCCCCAAAATCTGGTATTTCCCATCCACACTGGGTTCATTTTCGCCAAAATCTGTTTTTTTCTTCCCAAACTGGGTTCATTTTCCCCAAAAATCCATTTTCCCCCCCAAAACTGGGTGCATTTGCACAGAAATCATGTTTTCCCCTCCAAAGAGTGTTCCTTTTCCCCAAAATCTTCTGTTTCCACTTCACACTGGGTTCCTTTTCTCCAAAATCAGGGCTTTTTTTTCCCCCAATTACTGGGTTCATTATCCCCAAAATCTGGTATTTGCCCCCCAAACTGGATTCATTTTCCCCAAAATCGAGGTTTTTTTCCCCAAACTGGGTTCATTTCCCTCAAAATCGGGTTTTATGCCCCCCCCAACCTTAGTTCATTATCTTCAAAATCGGGTTTATCCCCCTGAACAGGGTTAATTTTTGCTCAAATCAGACTTTTATCCCCTCAAGCTGCTTTTATTTTCCCCAAAATCGGGTTTCTCCACTCAAAATGAGTTCAATTTTTTTCCAAAATCGAGTTTTCCCACCAGAACTGGGTTCATTTTCCCCAAAATCAGGTTTTCCCACCCCAAACTGGGTTCATTTTTGCCAAAATCGATTTTTTTTTTCCACAAAACTGGGTTCATTTTCCCTAAAATCGGGTTTCCCCTCCCAACTGGGTTCATTTTCCCCAAAACTGTATTTTTTTCCCCCAAACTGGCCTCATTTCCCCTGAAATTGGGGTTCTCCCCACAAAACTGGATTCATTTTCCCCATAATCAGCTTTTTCCTCCGAAACTGGGTTCATTTTCCTCAAAATCCTTTTTTCCCCCCCAAACTGGGTGAATTTTCACACAAATCAGTTTTTCCTCTCCAAACTGGGTTCATTTTCCCCAAAATCTGGTATTTCATCTCCACACTGGGTTCATTTTTCCCAAAAGCTAGTATTTCCCCTCCACACTGGGTTCATTTTCCCCAAAATCGGGTTTTCTTCATCCCAAACCAGGTTCATTTTCCCCAAAATCTGTTTTTTTCTACTAAAACTGGGTTCGTTTTGCTACAAATTTGGTTTTTCTCCCCGAAAATGCGTTCATTTTCCACAAAATCCGTATTTTTACCCAATTACTGCGTTCCTTTTCCCAAAATGTTTTTTTTTCCAACAAAACTTGGTTAATTTCCCTACAAATTGGGTTCCCCCCCAAACTGTGTTCATTTACCCAAAAAACAATTTTTTTCTCAATTACTGCGTTCCTTTTCCCCAAAATCAGGGTTTTTTTCCCCATTATTGGGTTCATTTTCCCCAAAATCTGGTATTTCCCATCCATACTGGGTTCATTTTCGCCAAAATCTGTTTTTTTCTTCCCAAACTGGGTTCATTTTCCCCAAAAATCCATTTTCCCCCCCAAAACTAGGTGCATTTGCACAGAAATCAGGTTTTCCCCTCCAAAGAGTGTTCCTTTTCCCCAAAATCTTCTGTTTCCACTTCACACTGGGTTCCTTTTCTCCAAAATCAGGGGTTTTTTTTCCCCAATTACTGGGTTCATTATCCCCAAAATCTGGTATTTCCCCCCCAAACTGGATTCATTTTCCCCAAAATCGAGGTTTTTTTCCCCAAACTGGGTTCATTTCCCTCAAAATCGGGTTTTATGCCCCCCCCAACCTTAGTTCATTATCTTCAAAATCGGGTTTATCCCCCTGAACAGGGTTAATTTTTGCTCAAATCAGACTTTTATCCCCTCAAGCTGCTTTTATTTTCCCCAAAATCACGTTTGTCCACTCAAAATGAGTTCAATTTTTTTCCAAAATCGAGTTTTCCCACCAGAACTGGGTTCATTTTCCCCAAAATCAGGTTTTCCCACCCCAAACTGGGTTCATTTTTGCCAAAATCGATTTTTTTTTCCCACAAAACTGGGTTCATTTTTCCTAAAATCGGGTTTCTCCTCCCAACTGGGTTCATTTTCCCCAAAATTGTTTTTTTTTCCCCCAAACTGGCTTCATTTCCCCTAAAATTGGGGTTCTCCCCCCAAAACTGGGTTCATTTTCCTCTAAATTGGATTTTTTTCCCCCAAAATGGGTTCAATTTTTCCGTTACCCATTTTTCCCCGCAAACTGGAATTATTTCCCCCAAAATAGGGTTTTTCCCCCTAAACTGGGTTAATTTTCCACAAAATCGTTTTTTTTCCACGCAAAAGGGGTTCATTTTCCCACCAAAACCGGGTATTTTCTCCCAAACTGGGTTCATTTCCCCTCAAATTGAGTTTTTCCTCACTTATTGGGTTCATTTTCCCTAAAATCGGGTTCTCCCCCCAAAACTGGATTCATTTTCCCCAAAATAGAGCTTCCCCCCCCCCCCCCCCCCCAACTGGGTTAATTTTCCTCAAACTCGTTTTTTCCCCAAAAAACGGGTTTGTTTCCCCTAAAATTGTGTTTTTTCTCCCGAAACTTGGTTCATTTCCCCTAAAATTTGGTTTTCCCCCCAAACTGGGTTCTTTTTCCCCAAAATCGGCATTTTGCACCCCAAATTGAGTCCATTTTCCCCAAAATCATCTTTATCCCCCTAAACTGGGTTAATTTTCCCCCAAATCGGGGTTTTATCCCCAAAATCTGTGTTCATTTCTTGCAAAATTTTGGGAAAGTGAACCCAGTTTAGGAGAAAAACCCGATTTTGGGGAAAATCAATCCAGTTTGCGGGGAAAAAAATGGATAATGGGGAAAATTAACCCAGTTTTGGGGAGAAAAACCCGATTTTAGGGAAAACGAACCCAGTTTCATGGAAAAACCCGATTATGGCAAAAATGAACCCAGTTTGGGGAGGAAAAAAACCTGATTTTGGGGAAAATGAACCCAGTGCTGATGGGAAAACCCGATTATGGAAAAAAAATGAACTCATTCTGTGGGAAAAACCCAAACTGGGTCCATTTGTTTTCCATAATCTAGTTTTTCCACACAAACTAGTTTAATTTCTGCCAAAATCAGTTTTTCCCTCCCCAAACTAGTTTCATTTTACCCAAAATCGCGTTTTGTCCCTTAAACTGGGTTCATTTTCCCCAAAATCAAGGATTTTCCCCCCTTACTGGGTTCATTTTCCCCCAAATCGGCCTTTACTCCTAAAATAGGTTAATTTTCCCTCCAATCAGGTTTTCTCCCCGCAAACTGCTTTCATTCTCCCCAAAATAAGAATTTTCCCACAAAACTTGGTTCATTTTCCCACAATCAAGTTTTTTTTTTCCCTAACTGGGTTCATTTTTTTCCATAATCGGGTTTTTTCCCCCCAACCTGGGTTCATTTTCCCCAAAATGAGCTTTTTCCTCCCAAACTGGTTTCACTTCTCCCAAAATCCGGTTTTCTCGCCAAACTGGGTTCATTTTGCCTACAGTTTCTCTACAGTTCATTTTCTCTACAGTTTGTAGAGGCTGATGAGAATACACAGGAAAACAGGGTTCCCTCGTCCTTGCAGCATGAGCAGATCATCTGATAATTTGCCTATGAATTACATGTGATGCTAGAAATCGGAACTGAGTGTTTCTCAAGGAGGCAAGAAGACGACTGCCGGGAAGTCTGTGGAACCGCAGCCAGAGACAGGTTTTTGAGAAGTTTCAGTTTACAGAGCTAGCCGCTAAGAGAAGGCGCTGTCTCTGGACCAATGTAATGTTTGCAGCCGGAGCCTGGTGTGAAAGCCAGGGAAACACTGTGAAGGCTGCTCAAGAAAGCAAGAGCAGCTCCTCTGTTTGCCTGTATTTGAAAGCCCTCGAGAGAGGAATACCCTACCGGTAAAATGCTTGATCTTCTAGCAGCTATTCATGGTAAAACATTACTGGATTCTTTAAAATCAAGGCGTTAGTTTCTGCTCTCCCTTCGAGGAAACACAAACTCGTGCAGTTCAGAGAATGTCCTGTGGATTCCCTGCCTGCCGTGGTAACACGTTTCAGCACTAAGAGTTTGCAGAGGCTGATGAGAATGCACAGGAAGAGAGGGATCCCTCGTACTTGAAGCACGAGCAGATCATCTGATAATTTGCCCTTTAATAACATTGGTAGAAGATGAAATGTCATGCTAAAATATTTCCCAAATAGCAAGATTATGAGGGATTTTAGACTCATTTGGATGCGCTGTGATGTGATGCTAGAAATCGGAAATGAGTGTTCCTCAAGGAGGTAAGAAGCAGACTGCCGGGAAGGCCGTGGAACCGCGACCAGAGACAGCTTTTTGAGCCGTTTCAGTTTACAGAACTAGCCGGTAAGAGAAGGCACTGTCTCCGGACCAAAGTAATGTTTGCAGCCGGAGCTTGGTGTGAAAGCCAGAGAAACAGAGTGAAGCCTGCTCAAGGCTGCAGCTTTTCTGTTCGCCTGTTTTTGTAAGCCCTCGAGACAGAATACCCTGCAGGGTATATGCTTTTTCTTGTAGCAGCTATTCATGGATGAACAAGTCCGGGTTGTTTAAGAATCAACTTGTTAGTTAGGGGGTAAAACCGATTTTGAGGAAAATGAAACCAGATTAGGGGGAAATTCCACTTTTGGGGAAAATTAACCCAGTTTGGGGGGGGGGGGGGGGGGGGGGGGGAATCATCGATTATGGGGAAAATGCACCCAGTTTAAGGGACAAAACCCGATTTTGGGCAAAATGAAACCAGTTTGGGGAGAAAAAAACAGTCATTTCAGATTTCTAGCATCACATCACAGCGCATGCACACGAATCTAAAATCTTTCTCCCTCATGAACTTGCTTTTTTTGGAAATGTATCAGCATGACACTTAGTCTCCTAAAAAATGTATTTAAAAGACAAATAATCAGGTGATCTGTTCGTGTTCAAGGACGAGAGATCCCTTTTTTCCTGTTGATTCCAATCAGCTTCTGCAAACTCTTTCTGCTGAAAGGTGGTACCCAAGAGCCAGAGAATCCACAGCACATTCTGTGAACTGCACGGTTTTGTGTGTCTCCAAGCGAGAGCAGAAACTAACCCCTTGATTTTAAAGAATCCTGGAATTTTCTTCCATGAATCGCTGCTAGGAGAGAAAGCATTTTACGGGCAGGGTATTCCTCTCTCGAAGGCTGACAAAGACAGGCAAACAGAGGAGTTGCTCTTGCTTTCTTGAGCAGCCTTCACAGTGTTTCCGCGGCTTTAACAGCAGACTACGGCTGCAAACATTTCTTTGATCCGGAGACAGTGCCTTCGCTTACCCGCTAGCTTTCTAAACTGAAGCCGCTCAGAAAGCTGTCTCTGGCCGCGGTTCCACAGACATCCCGGCAGTCTCCTTCTTGCCTCTCTGACGAACAGACTTTTCAGACTTCTACCATCACTTCACAGCTCATGCACATGAATCTAAAATATTTCTCCCTCACAATCTTGCTGTTTTGGAAATGTTTTAGCATGACTTCATTTTCTAACAATGTAATTAAAGGGCTAATTATCAGATGATGTGCTCGTGTCTCAAGGGCGAAGGTTCTCTGTTTTCCTGTGCATTCCATCAGCCTCTGCAAACTGTTTCTGCTGAAACGTGGTACCACAGCAGGCAGGGAATCCACAGCACATTCTCTGAACTGCACGGCTTTGTGTTTCTCCAAGGGAGAGCAGAAAGTAACCCCTTGATTTTAAAGAATCCTGGAATGTTCTTCCATGAATTGCTGCTAGGAGAGAAGGCATTTAACCGGCAGGGTATTCCTTTCTCGAAGGCTGACAAATACAGGCAAAGAGAGGAGTTGCTCTAGCTTCGTTGAGCAGCCTTCACAGTGTTTCCCCGGCTTTCACACCAGCCCCCGGCTGCAAACATTTCTTTGATCCGGAGACAGCGCCTTCTCTTACCGGCTAGCTCTCTAAACTGAAGCTGCTCAGAAAGCTGTCTTTGGCCGCGGTTCAAAGACATCCCAGCATTCTGTTTCTTGCCTCTCCGACGAACAGTCATTTCAGATTTTGAGGAAAATGAATTCAGTTTGGAGGGAGAAGAAAAATATATTTTGGGGAAAATGAACAGAGTTTGGGGGAAGAAACCCGTTTTTGAGGAAAATGAACCCGGTTTTGGGGAAAAAAAATATTTGGGGGAAAATGAACCCAGTATGGAGAGGAAAAACCTGATTTGTGTGAAAATGCACTCAGTTTTAGGGAAAAAAGGATTTTAGGGAAAATGGTTTTGGGTTTTCCCCCCAAACTGTGTTCAAAATTAACCCAAACTGGGTTAATTTTGCCTGAAATCGGGTTTCCCCCAAACTGCATTCATTTCCCAAAAATTGGGGTTTGTTTTCATCCCAAACGTTGTATAGTTTCTCCAAAAATCATGTTTTATTTTTCAGCCCAAATTGACTTCATTTTCCCCAAAATCGTGTTTCTTTCATCCCAAACTGGCTTTCAATTTCTCACAAATGAGGATTTTCCCATCTAACTGGGTTCATTTTCTCTAAAAGTGGGTTTTCCCCCCTAACTGAGTACATTTTCCCCAAAATCAGATTTTTTTTTTTTTCTCTCCAAAACTGGGGGAAACAGATTTGGGGGATAATGAACCCAAATTGAAAGGAAAAAAATCCAATTTTGGGGAAAATGAACAGAGTTTGGGAGGAAAAAAATCCGATTTGGGGAAAATGAACATAGTGTGGAGTGAAAAAAGAATATTTTGGGGAAAATGAACCCAGTTTGAAGGGGAAAACCTGATTTGTGTGAAATGTAATGTGGTTCATCCATCACTAATTCTACAATGAAAAAGCGTATATCCGGCAGGGTTATTCCTCTCTCGATGGCTAACAAATACAGGAAAACAGAGGAGTTGCTCTTGCTTTGTTGAGCACCCTTCACAGTGGTTCCCCGGCTTTCACATCAAGCTCCGGCTGCAAACATTTCTTTGATCCAGAGACAGCGCCTTCGCTTACCGGCTAGCTCTCTAAACTGAAGCCGCTCAGAAAGCTGTCTCTGGCCGCGGTTCCAGGGAGTTCTCGGCAGTCTGCTTCTTGCCTCTCTGACGATCAGTCTTTTCAGATTTCTACATCACAGCTCATGTACATGAATCTAAAATATTTCTCCCTCATAAACTTGCTATTTTGGAAATGTTTTAGCATGACATTTCATCTTCTAACAATGTAATTAAAGGGCTAATTATCAGATGATCTGCTCGTGCTTCAGGGGCGAAGGATCTCTGTTTTCCTGTGCATTCTCATCAGCCTCTGCAAACTGTTTCTGCTGAAACGTGTTACCACAGCAGGCAGGGAATCCACAGCACATTCTCTGAACTGCACGGGTTTGTGTTTTCTCCAAGGGAGAGCAGAAACTAGCCCCTTGGTTTTAAAAAAATCCAAGAATGTTCTTCCATGAATAGCTGCTAGAAGAGCAGGCATTTTACCGGTAGGGTATTCCTCTCTCGAGGGCTTTCAAATACAGGCAAACAGAGGAGTTGCTCTTGCTTTCTTGAGCAGCCTTCACAGTGTTTCCCTAGCTTTCACACCAGGCTCCGGCTGCAAACATTACTTTGGTCCGGAGACAGCGCCTTCTCTTAGCGGCTAGCTCTGTGAACTGAAACGTCTCAGAAAGCTGTCTCTGGCCGCGGTTCCACAGACTTCCCGGCAGTCTGCTTCTTGTCTCCCTGAGGAACAGACAGAAACTTGCTATTTGGGGTGGGGGAACCCCCGGTTTTGTGGAAAATGAACACAGTTTTGGGGGAAAAAACGGTATTGGGGAAAGTGAAATCTGTTTGTGGGGAAAACCCGATTATGGGGAAAATGAACCCAGTTTTTGGGCGGAATATCCCGATTTTGGGGACAATTAACCCAGTTTAGGGGGAAAACCCGATGTAGAGGAAAATGGCAACAGTTTTGGTGGAAAAAAAAACAATTTTGGGGAAAATGAACGAATTTTGCTTGGGAAAATACTATTTTGGGGAAAGAACCCAGTTTGGTGGGGAAAACCCGATTTTGAGGAAAATGAAACAATTTTGGGGGGAATATACTACTGTTGGGAAAATGAGCCCAGTTTGTGGGGAAAACTCGATTTTGGACAAAATGAATCCAGTTGGTGGGGGGGACACACCATTTTGGGGGAAAATTAAACACAGTTTATGGCGATAAACCAGATTTTGGGGAAAATTAACCCAGTTTTGGCATAAAAAAACGATAATGGGGAAAATGAACCCAGTTTGGGTTTGGGAGGAAAAACCCGATTTGAGGGAAAATGAACCCAGTTAGGTGAGAAACCTGATTTTGGGGGAAGTGAAACCAGTTTGGGAGGAAAAAGCTCGTTTTGGGGACAATGAACCCAGGTTGGGGGGAAAAAACCCGATTATGGAAAGAAAATGAACCAAGTTTGGTGGGAAAATTTTTATTTGGGGGAGAATGAATGCAGTTTGTGGGGAGAAAACTTGATTTGAGGGAAAATTAACCCATTTTTAGGGGTAAAAGACGATTTGGGGAAAAATGAACCCAGTTGGGGGGGAAAATCCTTGATTTTGGGGAAAATGAACCCAGTTTAAGGGAAAAAAACACGATTTTGTGTAACATGAAACCAGTTTAGGGAGAAAAAAACTGATTTTGGGGAAATTAAACTAGTTTGTGTGGAAAAAAACGATTATGGAAAAAAAGTGAACCCAGTTTGGTTATTTCGCCCAAAATGAGTTCATTATTTTTCCATGATCAGGTTTTCCCATCAGAACTGGATTCATTTTCCCGAAAATAAGGTTTTTCCTCCCCAAACTTGGTTCAATTTGGCCATAATTGGTTTTTCCACGAAACTGGGTTCATTTTCCCTAAAATCGGGTTTCTCCCCAGAAACTGCATTCATTTTCCCTCAAATTGGGTGCCCCTCCCAAACTGGGTTCATTTTCCACAAAATCCTTTTTTTTCCCCCCAAAACTGGGTTTATTTTCTCCAAAATTTGTTTTTTCCCAAAACAAAAAAAAGTTTCATTTTCCCCAAAATAAATTTTTGGCCCTAAACTGGGTTCAGTTTCCCTCAAATCAGTTTTTTCCCCCAAACTGGGTTCATTTTCCTCAAAATCGGGTTTTATCCCCCCAACCTAGGTTCATTATCTTCAAAATCGGGTTTATCCCCCTGAACAGGATTAATTTTTGCTCAAATCAGATTTTTATCCCCCAAACTGCTTTCATTTTCCCCAAAATCAGGTTTTCCCTCCCCAAACTGGGTTCATTTTTTGCCAAATTTGATTTTTTTTTCCCACGAAACTGGGTTCATTTTCCCTAAAATCGGGTTTCTCCTCCCAACTGGGTTCATTTTCCCCAAAACTGTATTTTTTTCCCCCAAACTGGCCTCATTTCCCCTAAAATTGGGGTTCTCCCCACAAAACTGGATTCATTTTCACCATAATCAGCTTTTTTCCTCCGAAACTGGGTTCATTTTCCTCAAAATCCTTTTTCCCCCCCCCAAACTGGGTGAATTTTCACACAAATCAGTTTTTCCTCTCCAAACTGGGTTCATTTTCCCCAAAATCTGGTATTTCATCTCCGCTCTGGGTTCAATTTTACCAAAATGGAATTTTTTCCTCCCAAACTGGGTTCATTTTCCCCAAAATCATTTTTTCCCCAAAACTGGGTTCATTTTCTCCATAATAAGCTTTTTTTCTTCCAAAACTAGGTTCATCTTCCGCAAAATTCATTTCCCCCCCCCCAAAACTGGATGCATTTTCACACAAATTAGGGTTTCCCCTCCAAACAGTGTTCATTTTCCCCAAAATCTTCTATTTCCACTCCACACTGGGTTCATTTTCCCCAAAAGCTGGTATTTCCCCTCCACACTGGGTTCATTTTCCCCAAAATCGGGTTTTCTTCATCCCAAACCAGGTTCATTTCCCCAAAATCTGTTTTTTTCTACTAAAACTGGGTTTGTTTTGCTACAAATTTGGTTTTTCTCCCCGAAAATGCGTTCATTTTCCACAAAATCCGTATTTTTACCCAATTACTGCGTTCCTTTTCCCAAAATGTTTTTTTTCCAACAAAACTTGGTTAATTTCCCTACAAATTGGGTTCCCCCCCCAAACTGTGTTCATTTCCCAAAAATCAATTTTTTTCTCAATTACTGGGTTCATTTTCCCCAAAATCGTTTTTTTTTTCCCCACAAAACTGGGATTTTTTTTTCTCAAAAACGATTTTTTTCCCCAAAAATGGGTTGATTTACCCCACAATCAGCTTTTTTTCTCCCAAACCGGGTTCATTCTCCCCAAAATCTGGTATTTCCCCTCCACACTGAGTTTATTTTCCCAAAAATCTTCTATTTCATCTCCACTCTATGTTCAATTTCCCCAAAATGGAATTTTTCTCCTCCCACACTGCGTTCCTTTTTCCCAAAATCAGGAGTTTTTTACCCCATTATTGGGTTCATTTTCCCCAAAATCTGGTATTTCCCATCCACACTGGGTTCATTTTCGCCAAAATCTGTTTTTTTCTTCCCAAACTGGGTTCATTTTCCCCAAAAATCCATTTTTCCCCCCAAAACTGGGTGCATTTGCACAGAAATCAGGTTTTCCCCTCCAAAGAGTGTTCCTTTTCCCCAAAATCTTCTGTTTCCACTTCACACTGGGTTCCTTTTCTCCAAAATCAGGGTTTTTTTTTCCCCAATTACTGGGTTCATTATCCCCAAAATCTGGTATTTCCCCCCCAAACTGGATTCATTTTCCCCAAAATCGAGGTTTTTTTCCCCAAACTGGGTTCCTTTTCCTCAAAATCGGGTTTTATGCCCCCCCTCAACCTTAGTTCATTATCTTCAAAATCGGGTTTATCCCCCTGAACAGGGTTAATTTTTGCTCAAATCAGACTTTTATCCCCTCAAGCTGCTTTTATTTTCCCCAAAATCGCGTTTGTCCACTCAAAATGAGTTCAATTTTTTTCCAAAATCGAGTTTTCCCACCAGAACTGGGTTCATTTTCCCCAAAATCAGGTTTTCCCACCCCAAACTGGGTTCATTTTTGCCAAAATCGATTTTTTTTTCCACAAAACTGGGTTCATTTTCCCTAAAATTGGGTTTCTCCTAAAATTGGTTAATTTTCCCTCCAATCAGGTTTTCTCCCCGCAAACTGCTTTCATTCTCCCCAAAATAAGAATTTCCCCACAAAACTTGGTTCATTTTCCCACAATCAAGTTTTTTTTTTCCCTAACTGGGTTCATTTTTTTTCCATAATCGGGTTTTTTCCCCCCAACCTGGGTTCATTGTCCCCAAAATGAGCTTTTTCCTCCCAAACTGGTTTCACTTCCCCCAAAATCCGGTTTTCTCGCCAAACTGGGTTCATTTTGCCTACAGTTTCTCTACAGTTCATTTTCTCTACAGTTTGTAGAGGCTGATGAGAATACACAGGAAAACAGGGTTCCCTCGTCCTTGCAGCATGAGCAGATCATCTGATAATTTGCCTATGAATTACATGTGATGCTAGAAATCGGAACTGAGTGTTTCTCAAGGAGGCAAGAAGACGACTGCGGCGAAGTCTGTGGAACCGCAGCCAGAGACAGGTTTTTGAGAAGTTTCAGTTTACAGAGCTAGCCGGTAAGAGAAAGCGCTGTCTCCGGACCAATGTAATGTTTGCAGCCGGAGCCTGGTGTGAAAGCCAGGGAAACACTGTGAAGGCTGCTCAAGAAAGCAAGAGCAGCTCCTCTGTTTGCCTGTATTTGAAAGCCCTCGAGAGAGGAATACCCTACCGGTAAAATGCTTGATCTTCTAGCAGCTATTCATGGTAAAACATTACTGGATTCTTTAAAATCAAGGCGTTAGTTTCTGCTCTCCCTTCGAGGAAACACAAACTCGTGCAGTTCAGAGAATGTCCTGTGGATTCCCTGCCTGCCGTGGTAACACGTTTCAGCACTAAGAGTTTGCAGAGGCTGATGAGAATGCACAGGAAGAGAGGGATCCCTCGTACTTGAAGCACGAGCAGATCATCTGATAATTTGCCCTTTAATAACATTGTTAGAAGATGAAATGTCATGCTAAAATATTTCCCAAATAGCAAGATTATGAGGGATTTTAGACTCATTTGGATGCGCTGTGATGTGATGCTAGAAATCGGAAATGAGAGTTCCTCAAGGAGGTAAGAAGCAGACTGCCGGGAAGGCCGTGGAACCGCGACCAGAGACAGCTTTTTAAGCCGTTTCAGTTTACAGAGCTAGCCGGTAAGAGAAGGCGCTGTCTCCGGACCAAAGTAATGTTTGCAGCCGGAGCTTGGTGTGAAAGCCAGAGAAACAGAGTGAAGCCTGCTCAAGGCTGCAGCTTCTCTGTTCGCCTGTTTTTGTAAGCCCTCGAGACAGAATACCCTGCAGGGTATATGCTTTTTCTTGTAGCAGCTATTCATGGATGAACAAGTCCGGGTTGTTTAACAATCAACTTGTTAGTTAGGGGATAAAACCGATTTTGAGGAAAATGAAACCAGATTGGGGGGAAATTCCACTTTTGGGGAAAATTAACCCAGTTTGGGGGGGGGGGGGGGGGGGGGGGGGAATCATCGATTATGGGGAAAATGCACCCAGTTTAAGGGACAAAACCCGATTTTGGGCAAAATGAAACCAGTTTGGGGAGAAAAAAACAGTCATTTCAGATTTCTAGCATCACATCACAGCGCATGCACACGAATCTAAAATCTTTCTCCCTCATGAACTTGCTTTTTTTGGAAATGTATCAGCATGACACTTAGTCTCCTAAAAAATGTATTTAAAAGACAAATAATCAGGTGATCTGTTCGTGTTCAAGGACGAGAGATCCCTTTTTTCCTGTTGATTCCAATCAGCTTCTGCAAACTCTTTCTGCTGAAAGGTGGTACCCAAGAGCCAGAGAATCCACAGCACATTCTGTGAACTGCACGGTTTTGTGTGTCTCCAAGCGAGAGCAGAAACTAACCCCTTGATTTTAAAGAATCCTGGAATTTTCTTCCATGAATCGCTGCTAGGAGAGAAAGCATTTTACGGGCAGGGTATTCCTCTCTCGAAGGCTGACAAAGACAGGCAAACAGAGGAGTTGCTCTTGCTTTCTTGAGCAGCCTTCACAGTGTTTCCGCGGCTTTAACAGCAGACTACGGCTGCAAACATTTCTTTGATCCGGAGACAGTGCCTTCGCTTACCCGCTAGCTTTCTAAACTGAAGCCGCTCAGAAAGCTGTCTCTGGCCGCGGTTCCACAGACATCCCGGCAGTCTCCTTCTTGCCTCTCTGACGAACAGACTTTTCAGACTTCTACCATCACTTCACAGCTCATGCACATGAATCTAAAATATTTCTCCCTCACAATCTTGCTGTTTTGGAAATGTTTTAGCATGACTTCATTTTCTAACAATGTAATTAAAGGGCTAATTATCAGATGATGTGCTCGTGTCTCAAGGGCGAAGGTTCTGTTTTCCTGTGCATTCCATCAGCCTCTGCAAACTGTTTCTGCTGAAACGTGGTACCACAGCAGGCAGGGAATCCACAGCACATTCTCTGAACTGCACGGCTTTGTGTTTCTCCAAGGGAGAGCAGAAAGTAACCCCTTGATTTTAAAGAATCCTGGAATGTTCTTCCATGAATTGCTGCTAGGAGAGAAGGCATTTAACCGGCAGGGTATTCCTTTCTCGAAGGCTGACAAATACAGGCAAAGAGAGGAGTTGCTCTTGCTTCGTTGAGCAGCCTTCACAGTGTTTCCCCGGCTTTCACACCAGCCCCCGGCTGCAAACATTTCTTTGATCCTGAGACAGCGCCTTCTCTTACCGGCTAGCTCTCTAAGCTGAAGCCGCTCAGAAAGCTGTCTTTGGCCGCGGTTCAAAGACATCCCAGCATTCTGTTTCTTGCCTCTCTGACGAACAGTCATTTCAGATTTTGAGGAAAATGAATTCAGTTTGGAGGGGGAAGAAAAATATATTTTGGGGAAAATGAACAGAGTTTGGGGGAAGAAACCCGTTTTTGAGGAAAATGAACCCGGTTTTGGGGAAAAAAAATATTTGGGGGAAAATGAACCCAGTATGGAGAGGAAAAACCTGATTTGTGTGAAAATGCACTCAGTTTTAGGGAAAAAAGGATTTTAGGGAAAATGATTTTGGGTTTTCCCCCCAAACTGTGTTGAAAATTAACCCAAACTGGGTTAATTTTGCCTGAAATTGGGTTTCCCCCAAACTGCATTCATTTCCCAAAAATTGGGGTTTGTTTTCATCCCAAACGTTGTATAGTTTCCCCAAAAATCATGTTTTATTTTTCCGCCCAAATTGACTTCATTTTCCCCAAAATCGTGTTTCTTTCATCCCAAACTGGCTTTCAATTTCTCACAAATGAGGATTTTCCCATCTAACTGGGTTCATTTTCTCTAAAAGTGGGTTTTCCCCCCTAACTGGGTACATTTTCCCCAAAATCAGATTTTTTTTTTTTTTTTTCTCTCCAAAACTGGGGGAAACAGATTTTGGGGATAATGAACCCAGTTTGAAAGGAAAAAAATCCAATTTTGGGGAAAATGAACAGAGTTTGGGAGGAAAAAAATCCGATTTGGGGAAAATGAACATAGTGTGGAGTGAAAAAAGAATATTTTGGGGAAAATGAACCCAGTTTGAAGGGGAAAACCTGATTTGTGTGAAATGTAATGTGGTTCATCCATCACTAATTCTACAATGAAAAAGCGTATATCCGGCAGGGTTATTCCTCTCTCGATGGCTAACAAATACAGGAAAACAGAGGAGTTGCTCTTGCTTTGTTGAGCACCCTTCACAGTGGTTCCCCGGCTTTCACATCAAGCTCCGGCTGCAAACATTTCTTTGATCCAGAGACAGCGCCTTCGCTTACCGGCTAGCTCTCTAAACTGAAGCCGCTCAGAAAGCTGTCTCTGGCCGCGGTTCCAGGGAGTTCTCGGCAGTCTGCTTCTTGCCTCTCTGACGATCAGTCTTTTCAGATTTCTACATCACAGCTCATGTACATGAATCTAAAATATTTCTCCCTCATAAACTTGCTATTTTGGAAATGTTTTAGCATGACATTTCATCTTCTAACAATGTAATTAAAGGGCTAATTATCAGATGATCTGCTCGTGCTTCAAGGGCGAAGGATCTCTGTTTTCCTGTGCATTCTCATCAGCCTCTGCAAACTGTTTCTGCTGAAACGTGTTACCACAGCAGGCAGGGAATCCACAGCACATTCTCTGAACTGCACGGGTTTGTGTTTTCTCCAAGGGAGAGCAGAAACTAGCCCCTTGGTTTTAAAAAAATCCAAGAATGTTCTTCCATGAATAGCTGCTAGAAGAGCAGGCATTTTACCGGTAGGGTATTCCTCTCTCGAGGGCTTTCAAATACAGGCAAAGAGAGGAGCTGCTCTTGCTTTCTTGAGCAGCCTTCACAGTGTTTCCCTAGCTTTCACACCAGGCTCCGGCTGCAAACATTACTTTGGTCCGGAGACAGCGCCTTCTCTTAGCGGCTAGCTCTGTGAACTGAAACATCTCAGAAAGCTGTCTCTGGCCGCGGTTCCACAGACTTCCCGGCAGTCTGCTTCTTGTCTCCCTGAGGAACAGACAGAAACTTGCTATTTGGGGTGGGGGAACCCCCGGTTTTGTGGAAAATGAACACAGTTTTGGGGGAAAAAACGGTATTGGGGAAAGTGAAATCTGTTTGTGGGGAAAACACGATTATGGGGAAAATGAACCCAGTTTTTGGGCGGAATAACCCGATTTTGGGGACAATTAACCCAGTTTAGGGGGAAAACCCGATGTAGAGGAAAATGGCAACAGTTTTGGGGGAAAAAAAAACAATTTTGGGGAAAATGAACGAATTTTGCTTGGGAAAATACTATTTTGGGGAAAGAACCCAGTTTGGTGGGGAAAACCCAAATTTGGGGAAAATGAAACAATTTTGGGGGGAATATACTACTGTTGGGAAAATGAGCCCAGTTTGTGGGGAAAACTCGATTTTGGACAAAATGAATCCAGTTGGTGGGGGGGGACACACCATTTTGGGGGAAAATTAAACACAGTTTATGGCGATAAACCAGATTTTGGGGAAAATTAACCCAGTTTTGGCATAAAAAAAGATAATGGGGAAAATGAACCCAGTTTGGGTTTGGGAGGAAAAACCCGATTTGAGGGAAAATGAACCCAGTTAGGTGAGAAACCTGATTTTGGGGGAAGTGAAACCAGTTTGGGAGGAAAAAGCTCGTTTTGGGGACAATGAACCCAGGTTGGGGGGAAAAAACCCGATTATGGAAAGAAAATGAACCAAGTTTGGTGGGAAAATTTTTATTTTGGGGAGAATGAATGCAGTTTGTGGGGAGAAAACTTGATTTGAGGGAAAATTAACCCATTTTAGGGGTAAAAGCCGATTTGGGGAAAAATGAACCCAGTTGGGGGGGAAAATCCTTGATTTTGGGGAAAATGAACCCAGTTTAAGGGAAAAAAACACGATTTTGGGTAACATGAAACCAGTTTAGGGAGAAAAAACCTGATTTTGGGGAAATTAAACTAGTTTGTGTGGAAAAAAACGATTATGGAAAAAAAGTGAACCCAGTTTGGTTATTTCGCCCAAAATGAGTTCATTATTTTTCCATGATCGGGTTTTCCCATCTGAACTGGATTCATTTTCCCGAAAATAAGGTTTTTCCTCCCCAAACTTGGTTCAATTTGGCCATAATCGGTTTTTCCACGAAACTGGGTTCATTTTCCCTAAAATCGGGTTTCTCCCCAGAAACTGCATTCATTTTCCCTCAAATTGGGTGCCCCTCCCAAACTGGGTTCATTTTCCACAAAATCCTTTTTTTTCCCCCCAAAACTGGGTTTATATTCCCCAAAATTTGTTTTTTCCCAAAACAGAAAAAAGTTTCATTTTCCCCAAAATAAATTTTTGGCCCTAAACTGGGTTCAGTTTCCCTCAAATCAGTTTTTTTCCCCCAAACTGGGTTGATTTTCCTCAAAATCGGGTTTTATCCCCCCAACCTAGGTTCATTATCTTCAAAATCGGGTTTATCCCCCTGAACAGGATTAATTTTTGCTCAAATCAGATTTTTATCCCCCAAACTGCTTTCATTTTCCCCAAAATCAGGTTTTCCCTCCCCAAACTGGGTTCATTTTTTGCCAAATTTGATTTTTTTTTCCCACGAAACTGGGTTCATTTTCCCTAAAATCGGGTTTCTCCTCCCAACTGGGTTCATTTTCCCCAAAACTGTATTTTTTTCCACCAACCTGGCCTCATTTCCCTTAAAATTGGGGTTCTCCCCACAAAACTGGATTCATTTTCCCCATAATCAGCTTTTTTCCTCCAAAACTGGGTTCATTTTCCTCAAAATCCTTTTTTTCCCCCCCAAACTGGGTGAATTTTCACACAAATCAGTTTTTCCTCTCCAAACTGGGTTCATTTTCCCCAAAATCTTGTATTTCATCTCCACTCTGGGTTCAATTTTCCCAAAATGGAATTTTTTTCCTCCCAAACTGGGTTCATTTTCCCCAAAATCATTTTTTTCCCCAAAACTGGGTTCATTTTCCCCATAATAAGCTTTTTTTCTTCCAAAACTGTGTTCATCTTCTGCAAAATTCATTTCCCCCCCCCAAAACTGGATGCATTTTCACACAAATTAGGGTTTCCCCTCCAAACAGTGTTCATTTTCCCCAAAATCTTCTATTTCCACTCCACACTGGGTTCATTTTCCCCAAAAGCTGTATTTCCCCTCCACACTGGGTTCATTTTCCCCAAAATCGGGTTTTCTTCATCCCAAACCAGGTTCATTTTCCCCAAAATCTGTTTTTTTCTACTAAAACTGGGTTCGTTTTGCTACAAATTTGGTTTTTCTCCCCGAAAATGCGTTCATTTTCCACAAAATCCGTATTTTTACCCAATTACTGCGTTCCTTTTCCCAAAATGTTTTTTTTCCAACAAAACTTGGTTAATTTCCCTACAAATTGGGTTCCCCCCCCAAACTGTGTTCATTTCCCAAAAATCAATTTTTTTCTCAATTACTGGGTTCATTTTCCCCAAAATCGTTTTTTTTCCCCACAAAACTGGGATTTTTTTTCTCAAAAACGATTTTTTTCCCCCAAAATGGGTTGATTTACCCCACAATCAGCATTTTTTCTCCCAAACCGGGTACATTCTCCCCAAAATCTGGTATTTCCCCTCCACACTGAGTTTATTTTCCCAAAAATCTTCTATTTCATCTCCACTCTATGTTCAATTTCCCCAAAATGGAATTTTTCTCCTCCCACACTGCGTTCCTTTTCCCCAAAATCAGGGTTTTTTTTCCCCATTATTGGGTTCATTTTCCCCAAAATCTGGTATTTCCCATCCACACTGGGTTCATTTTCGCCAAAATCTGTTTTTTTCTTCCCAAACTGGGTTCATTTTCCCCAAAAATCCATTTTCCCCCCCAAAACTGGGTGCATTTGCACAGAAATCAGGTTTTCCCCTCCAAAGAGTGTTCCTTTTCCCCAAAATCTTCTGCTTCCACTTCACACTGGGTTCCTTTTCTCCAAAATCAGGGCTTTTTTTCCCCAATTACTGGGTTCATTATCCCCAAAATCTGGTATTTCCCCCCCAAACTGGATTCGTTTTCCCCAAAATCGAGGGTTTTTTCCCCAAACTGGGTTCATTTTCCTCAAAATCGGGTTTTATGCCCCCCCCAACCTTAGTTCATTATCTTCAAAATCGGGTTTATCCCCCTGAACAGGGTTAATTTTTGCTCAAATCAGATTTTATCCCCTCAAGCTGCTTTTATTTTCCCCAAAATTGGGTTTCTCCACTCAAAATGAGTTCAATTTTTTTCCAAAATCGAGTTTTCCCAGCAGAACTGGGTTCATTTTCCCCAAAATCAGGTTTTCCCACCCCAAACTGGGTTCATTTTTGCCAAAATCGATTTTTTTTTCCACGAAACTGGGTTCATTTTCCCTAAAATCGGGTTTCTCCTCCCAACTGGGTTCATTTTCCCCAAAATTGTTTTTTTTTCCCCCAAACTGGCTTCATTTCCCCTAAAATTGGGGTTCTCCCCCCAAAACTGGGTTCATTTTCCTCTAAATTTAATTTTTTTCCCCCAAAATGGGTTCATTTTCCTCTAAATTGGATTTTTTTCCCCCAAAATGGGTTCATTTTTTCCGTTACCCATTTTTCCCCGCAAACTGGAATCATTTCCCCCAAAATAGGGTTTTTCCCCCTAAACTGGGTTAATTTTCCACAAAATCGTTTTTTTTCCACGCAAAAGGGGTTCATTTTCCCACCAAAACCGGGTATTTTCTCCCAAACTGGGTTCATTTCCCCTCAAATTGAGTTTTTCCTCACTTAGTGGGTTCATTTTCCCTAAAATCGGGTTCTCCCCCCAAAACTGGATTCATTTTCCCCAAAATAGAGCTTCTCCCCCCCCCCCCCCCAAGTGGGTTAATTTTCCTCAAAATCGTTTTTTCCCCCAAAAACGGGTTTGTTTTCCCTAAAATTGTGTTTTTTCTCCTGAAACTTGGTTCATTTCCCCTAAAATATGGTTTTCCCCCCAAACTGGGTTCTTTTTCCCCAAAATCGGGGGTTTGCACCCCAAATTGAGTCCATTTTCCCCCAAATCATCTTTATCCCCCTAAACTGGGTTAATTTTCCCCCAAATCGGGGTTTTATCCCCAAAATCTGTGTTCATTTCTTGCAAAATTTTGGGAAAGTGAACCCAGTTTAGGAGAAAAACCCGATTTTGGGGAAAATCAATCCAGTTTGCGGGGAAAAAAATGGATAATGGGGAAAATTAACCCAGTTTTGGGGAGAAAAACCCGATTTTAGGGAAAACGAAGCCAGTTTCATGGAAAAACCCGATTATGGCAAAAATGAACCCAGTTTGGGGAGGAAAAAACCTGATTTTGGGGAAAATGAACCCAGTGCTGATGGGAAAACCCGATTATGGAAAAAAATGAACTCATTCTGTGGGAAAAACCCAAACTGGGTCCATTTGTTTTCCATAATCGAGTTTTTCCACACAAACTAGTTTAATTTCTGCCAAAATCAGTTTTTCCCTCCCCAAACTAGTTTCATTTTACCCAAAATCGCGTTTTGTCCCTTAAACTGGGTTCATTTTCCCCAAAATCAAGGATTTTCCCCCCCTTACTGGGTTCATTTTCCCCCAAATCGGCCTTTACTCCTAAAATTGGTTAATTTTCCCTCCAATCAGGTTTTCTCCCCGCAAACTGCTTTCATTCTCCCCAAAATAAGAATTTTCCCACAAAACTTGGTTCATTTTCCCACAATCAAGTTTTTTTTTCCCCTAACTGGGTTCATTTTTTTTCCATAATCGGGTCTTTCCCCCCCAACCTGGGTTCATTGTCCCCAAAATGAGCTTTTTCCTCCCAAACTGGTTTCACTTCTCCCAAAATCCGGTTTTCTCGCCAAACTGGGTTCATTTTGCCTACAGTTTCTCTACAGTTCATTTTCTCTACAGTTTGTAGAGGCTGATGAGAATACACAGGAAAACAGGGTTCCCTCGTCCTTGCAGCATGAGCAGATCATCTGATAATTTGCCTATGAATTACATGTGATGCTAGAAATCGGAACTGAGTGTTTCTCAAGGAGGCAAGAAGAGGACTGCCGGGAAGTCTGTGGAACTGCAGCCAGAGACAGGTTTTTGAGAAGTTTCAGTTTACAGAGCTAGCCGCTAAGAGAAGGCGCTGTCTCAGGACCAATGATTGTTCGTCAGAGAGGCACGAAACAGAATGCTGGGAAGTCTGTGGAACCGCAGCCAAAGACAGCTTTCTGAGCGGCTTCAGTTTAGAGAGCTAGCCGGTAAGAGAAGGCGCTGTCTCCGGATCAAAGAAATGTTTGCAGCCGGAGCTTGATGTGAAAGCCGGGGAACCTCTGTGAAGGGTGCTCAACAAAGCAAGAGCAACTCCTCTGTTTTCCTGTATTTGTTAGCCATCGAGAGAGGAATAACCCTGCCGGATATACGCTTTTTCATTGTAGAATTAGTGATGGATGAACCACATTACATTTCACACAAATCAGGTTTTCCCCTTCAAACTGGGTTCATTTTCCCCAAAATATTCTTTTTTTCACTACACACTATGTTCATTTTCCCCAAAATCGGATTTTTTTCCTCCCAAACTCTGTTCATTTTCCCCAAAATTGGATTTTTTTCCTTTCAAACTGGGTTCATTATCCCCCAAATCTGTTTCCCCCAGTTTTGGAAAGAAAAAAAAAAAAAATCTGATTTTGGGGAAAATGTACCCAGTTAGGGGGGGGAAACCAACTTTTAGAGAAAATAATCCCAGTTAGATGGGAAAATCCTCATTTGTGAGAAATTGAAAGCCAGTTTGGGATGAAAGAAACACGATTTTGGGGAAAATGAAAGCCAGTTTGGGAGGTAAAAACCCGATTATGGGGAAAATGAAGTCAATTTGGGCGGAAAAATAAAACATGATTTTTGGAGAAACTATACAACGTTTGGGATGAAAACAAACCCCAATTTTTGGGAAATGAATGCAGTTTGGGAAAAACCAGATTTCAGGCAAAATTAACCCAGTTTGGGTTAATTTTCAACACAGTTTGGGGGGAAAACCCAAAATCATTTTCCCTAAAATCCTTTTTTCCCCTAAAACTGAGTGCATTTTCACACAAATCAGGTTTTTCCTCTCCATACTGGGTTCATTTTCCCCCAAATATTTTTTTTCCCCCAAACCGGGTTCATTTTCCTCAAAAACGGGTTTCTTCCCCCAAACTCTGTTCATTTTCCCCAAACTATATTTTTCTTCCCCCTCCAAACTGAATTCATTTTCCTCAAAATCTGAAATGACTGTTCGTCAGAGAGGCAAGAGACAGAATGCTGGGATGTCTTTGAACCGCGGCCAAAGACAGCTTTCTGAGCGGCTTCAGTTTAGAGAGCTAGCCGGTAAGAGAAGGCGCTGTCTCCGGATCAAAGAAATGTTTGCAGCCGGGGGCTGGTGTGAAAGCCGGGGAAACACTGTGAAGGCTGCTCAACGAAGCAAGAGCAGCTCCTCTCTTTGCCTGTATTTGTCAGCCTTCGAGAAAGAAATACCCTGCCGGTTAAATGCCTTCTCTCCTAGCAGCAATTCATGGAAGAAAATTCCAGGATTCTTTAAAATCAAGGGGTTAGTTTCTGCTCTCGCTTGGAGACACACAAAACCGTGCAGTTCACAGAATGTGCTGTGGATTCTCTGGCTCTTGGGTACCACCTTTCAGCAGAAAGAGTTTGCAGAAGCTGATTGGAATCAACAGGAAAAAAGGGATCTCTCGTCCTTGAACACGAACAGATCATCTGATTATTTGTCTTTTAAATACATTTTTTAGGAGACTGAGTGTCATGCTAATACATTTCCAAAAAAAGCAAGTTCATGAGGGAGAAAGATTTTAGATTCGTGTGCATGCGCTGTGATGTGATGCTAGAAATCTGAAATGACTGTTTTTTTCTCCCCAAACTGGTTTCATTTTGCCCAAAATCGGGTTTTGTCCCTTAAACTGGGTGCATTTTCCCCATAAACGATGATTTCCTCCCCCCCCCCCCCCCAAACTGTGTTAATTTTCCACAAAAGTTTAATTTTCCCCCCAATCTGGTTTCATTTTCCTCAAAATCGGTTTTACCCCCTAACTAACAAGTTGATTGTTAAACAACCCGGACTTGTTCATCCATGAAAAGCTGCTACAAGAAAAAGCATATACCCTGCAGGGTATTCTGTCTCGAGGGCTTACAAAAACAGGCGAACAGAGAAGCTGCAGCCTTGAGCAGGCTTCACTCTGTTTCTCTGGCTTTCACACCAAGCTCCGGCTGCAAACATTACTTTGGTCCGGAGACAGCGCCTTCTCTTACCGGCTAGCTCTGTAAACTGAAACGGCTCAAAAAGCTGTCTCTGGCCGCGGTTCCACGGCCTTCCCGGCAGTCTGCTTCTTACCTCCTTGAGGAACACTCATTTCCGATTTCTAGCATCACATCACAGCGCATCCAAATTAGTCTAAAATCCCTCATAATCTTGGTATTTGGGAAATATTTTAGCATGACATTTCATCTTCTACCAATGTTATTAAAGGGCAAATTATCAGATGATCTGCTCGTGCTTCAAGTACGAGGGATCCCTCTCTTCCTGTGCATTCTCATCAGCCTCTGCAAACTCTTAGTGCTGAAACGTGTTACCACGGCAGGCAGGGAATCCACAGGACATTCTCTGAACTGCACGAGTTTGTGTTTCCTCGAAGGGAGAGCAGAAACTAACGCCTTGATTTTAAAGAATCCAGTAATGTTTTACCATGAATAGCTGCTAGAAGATCAAGCATTTTACCGGTAGGGTATTCCTCTCTCGAGGGCTTTCAAATACAGGCAAACAGAGGCGCTGCTCTTGCTTTCTTGAGCAGCCTTCACAGTGTTTCCCTGGCTTTCACACCAGGCTCCGGCTGCAAACATTACGTTGGTCCGGAGACAGCGCCTTCTCTTAGCGGCTAGCTCTGTAAACTGAAACTTCTCAAAAACCTGTCTCTGGCTGCGGTTCCACAGACTTCCCGGCAGTCGTCTTCTTGCCTCCTTGAGAAACACTCAGTTCCGATTTCTAGCATCACATGTAATTCATAGGCAAATTATCAGATGATCTGCTCATGCTGCAAGAACGAGGGAACCCTGTTTTCCTGTGTATTCTCATCAGCCTCTACAAACTGTAGAGAAAATGAACTGTAGAGAAACTGTAGGCAAAATGAACCCAGTTTGGCGAGAAAACCGGATTTTGGGAGAAGTGAAACCAGTTTGGGAGGAAAAAGCTCATTTTGGGGACAATGAACCCAGGTTGGGGGGGAAAGACCCGATTATGGAAAAAAAATGAACCCAGTTAGGGAAAAAAAAAAACTTGATTGTGGGAAAATGAACCAAGTTTTGTGGGAAAATTCTTATTTTGGGGAGAATGAAAGCAGTTTGCGGGGAGAAAACCTGATTGGAGGGAAATTAACCAATTTTAGGAGTAAAGGCCGATTTGGGGGAAAATGAACCCAGTAAGGGGGGGAAAATCCTTGATTTTGGGGAAAATGAACCCAGTTTAAGGGACAAAACGCGATTTTGGGTAAAATGAAACTAGTTTGGGGAGGGAAAAACTGATTTTGGCAGAAATTAAACTAGTTTGTGTGGAAAAACTCGATTATGGAAAACAAATGGACCCAGTTCGGGTTTTTCCCACAGAATGAGTTCATTTTTTTCCATAATCGGCTTTTCCCATCAGCACTGGGTTCATTTTCCCCAAAATCAGGTTTTTTTCCTCCCCAAACTGGGTTCATTTTTGCCATAATCGGGTTTTTCCATGAAACTGGCTTCGTTTTCCCTAAAATCGGGTTTTTCTCCCCAAAACTGGGTTAATTTTCCCCATTATCCATTTTTTTCCCCGCAAACTGGATTGATTTTCCCCAAAATCGGGTTTTTCTCCTAAACTGGGTTCACTTTCCCAAAATTTTGCAAGAAATGAACACAGATTTTGGGGAAAAAAACCCGATTTTGGGGGAAAATTAACCCAGTTTAGGGGGATAAAGATGATTTGGGGGAAAAATGGACTCAATTTGGGGTGCAAACCCTCGATTTTGGGGAAAAAGAACCCAGTTTGGGGGGAAAAACAAATTTTAGGGGAAATGAACCAAGTTTCGGGAGAAAAAACACGATTTTAGGGGAAACAAACCCGTTTTTGGGGGAAAAAACGATTTTGAGGAAAATTAACCCAGTTTAGGGGGTTAAACCCTATTTTGGGGGAAATGATTCCAGTTTGCGGGGAAAAATGGGTAACAGAAAAAATGAACCCATTTTGGGGGAAAAAAATCCAATTTAGAGGAAAATGAACCCAGTTTTGGGGGGAGAACCCCAATTTTAGGGGAAATGAAGCCAGTTTGGGGGAAAAAAAAACAATTTTGGGGAAAATGAACCCAGTTGGGAGGAGAAACCCGATTTTAGGGAAAATGAACCCAGTTTTGTGGGAAAAAAAAATCGATTTTGGCAAAAATGAACCCAGTTTGGGGTGGGAAAACCTGATTTTGGGGAAAATGAACCCAGTTCTGGTGGGAAAACTCGATTTTGGAAAAAAATTGAACTCATTTTGAGTGGAGAAATCCGATTTTGGGGAAAATAAAAGCAGCTTGAGGGGATAAAAATCTGATTTGAGCAAAAATTAACGCTGTTCAGGGGGATAAACCCGATTTTGAAGATAATGAACTAAGGTTGGGGGGGGCATAAAACCCGATTTTGAGGAAAAGGAACCCAGTTTGGGGAAAAAAACTCGATTTTGGGGAAAATGAATCCAGTTTGGGGCGGAAATACCAGATTTTGGGGATAATGAACCCAGTAATTGGGGGAAAAAAAACCCCTGATTTTGGAGAAAAGGAACCCAGTGTGAAGTGGAAACAGAAGATTTTGGGGAAAAGGAACACTGTCTGGAGGGGAAAACCTGATTTCTGTGCAAATGCACCCAGTTTTGGGGGGAAAAATGGATTTTTGGGGAAAATGAACCCAGTTTGGGAAGAAAAAAACAGATTTTGGCGAAAATGAACCCAGTGTGGATGGGAAATACCAGATTTTGGGGAAAATGAACCCAATAATGGGGTAAAAAACTCCTGATTTTGGGAAAAAGGAACGCAGTGTGGGAGGAGAAAAATTCCATTTTGGGGAAATTGAACATAGAGTGGAGATGAAATAGAAGATTTTTGGGAAAATAAACTCAGTGTGGAGGGGAAATACCAGATTTTGGGGAGAATGAACCCGGTTTGGGAGAAAAAAAACTGATTGTGGGGTAAATCAACCCATTTTGGGGGAAAAAAATCGTTTTTGAGAAAAAAAATCCCAGTTTTGTGGGGAAAAAAAACGATTTTGGGGAAAATGAACCCAGTAATTGAGAAAAAAATTGATTTTTGGGAAAATGAACACAGTTTGGGGGGGGAACCCAATTTGTAGGGAAATTAACCAAGTTTTGTTGGAAAAAAAAAACATTTTGGGAAAAGGAACGCAGTAATTGGGTAAAAATACGGATTTTGTGGAAAATGAACGCATTTTCGGGGAGAAAAACCAAATTTGTAGCAAAACGAACCCAGTTTTAGTAGAAAAAAACAGATTTTGTGGAAATGAACCTGGTTTGGGATGAAGAAAACCCGATTTTGGGGAAAATGAACCCAGTGTGGAGGGGAAATACCAGCTTTTGGGGAAAATGAACCCAGTGTGGAGTGGAAATAGAAGATTTTGGGGAAAATGAACACTGTTTGGAGGGGAAACCCTAATTTGTGTGAAAATGCATCCAGTTTTGGGGGGGGAAATGAATTTTGCGGAAGATGAACCCAGTTTTGGAAGAAAAAAAAGCTTATTATGGGGAAAATGGACCCAGTTTTGGGGAAAAAAATGATTTTGGGGAAAATGAACCCAGTTTTGGGGAAAAAAATGATTTTGGGGAAAATGAAGCCAGTTTGGGAGGAAAAAATTCCATTTTGGGAAAATTGAACCCAGAGTGGAGATGAAATACCAGATTTTGGGGAAAATGAACCCAGTTTGGAGAGGAAAAACTGATTTGTGTGAAAATTCACCCAGTTTGGGGGGGAAAAAAAGGATTTTGAGGAAAATGAACCCAGTTTCGGAGGAAAAAGCTGATTATGGGGAAACTGAATCCAGTTTTGTGGGGAGAACCCCAATTTCAGGGGAAATGAGGCCAGTTTGGGGAAAAAAATACAGTTTTGGGGAAAATGAACCCAGTTGGGAGGAGAAACCCGATTTTAGGGAAAATGAACCCAGTTTTGTGGAAAAAAAAATCGATTTTGGCAAAAATGAACCCAGTTTGGGGTGGGAAAACCTGATTTTGGGGAAAATGAACCCAGTTCTGGTGGGAAAACTCGATTTTGGAAAAAAATTGAACTCATTTTGAGTGGAGAAACCCGATTTTGGGGAAAATAAAAGCAGCTTGAGGGGATAAAAGTCTGATTTGAGCAAAAATTAACCCTGTTCAGGGGGATAAACCCGATTTTGAAGATAATGAACTAAGGTTGGGGGGGGGCATAAAACCCGATTTTGAGGAAAATGAACCCAGTTTGGGGAAAAAAACCTCGATTTTGGGTAAAACGAATCCAGTTTGGGGGGGAAATACCAGATTTTGGGGATAATGAACCCAGTAATTGTGGAAAAAAAACCCCTGATTTTGGAGGAAAGGAACCCAGTGTGAAGTGGAAACAGAAGATTTTGGGGAAAAGGAACACTCTTTGGAGGGGAAAACCTGATTTCTGTGCAAATGCACCCAGTTTTGGGGGGGAAAATGGATTTTTGGGGAAAATGAACCCAGTTTGGGAAGAAAAAAACAGATTTTGGCGAAAATGAACCCAGTGTGGATGGGAAATACCAGATTTTGGGGAAAATGAACCCAATAATGGGGAAAAAAACCCTGATTTTGGGGAAAAGGAACGCAGTGTGGGAGGAGAAAAATTCCATTTTGGGGAAATTGAACATAGAGTGGAGATGAAATAGAAGATTTTTGGGAAAATAAACTCAGTGTGGAGGGGAAATACCAGATTTTGGGGAGAATGAACCCGGTTTGGGAGAAAAAAAGCTGATTGTGGGGTAAATCAACCCATTTTGGGGGAAAAAAATCGTTTTTGAGAAAAGAAATCCCAGTTTTGGGGGGAAAAAAAAACGATTTTGGGGAAAATGAACCCAGTAATTGAGAAAAAAATTGATTTTTGGGAAATGAACACAGTTTGGGGGGGGAACCCAATTTGTAGGGAAATTAACCAAGTTTTGTTGGAAAAAAAAACATTTTGGGAAAAGGAACGCAGTAATTGGGTAAAAATACGGATTTTGTGGAAAATGAACGCATTTTCGGGGAGAAAAACCAAATTTGTAGCAAAACGAACCCAGTTTTAGTATTAAAAAACAGATTTTGGGGAAATGAACCTGGTTTGGGATGAAGAAAACCCGATTTTGGGGAAAATGAACCCAGTGTGGAGGGGAAATACCAGCTTTTGGGGAAAATGAACCCAGTGTGGAGTGGAAATAGAAGATTTTGGGGAAAATGAACACTGTTTGGAGGGGAAACCCTAATTTGTGTGAAAATGCATCCAGTTTTGGGGGGGGGGAATGAATTTTGCGGAAGATGAACCCAGTTTTGGAAGAAAAAAAGCTTATTATGGGGAAAATGAACCCAGTTTTGGGGAAAAAATGATTTTGGGGAAAATGAACCCAGTTTTGGGGAAAAAAATGATTTTGGGGAAAATGAACCCAGTTTGGGAGGAAAAAATTCAATTTTGGGAAAATTGAACCCAGAGTGGAGATGAAATACCAGATTTTGGGGATAATGAACCCAGTTTGGAGAGGAAAAACTGATTTGTGTGAAATTTCACCCAGTTTGGGGGGGAAAAAAAGGATTTTGAGGAAAATGAACCCAGTTTCGGAGGAAAAAACAGATTATGGGGAAAATGAATCCAGTTTTGTGGGGAGAACCCCAATTTCAGGGGAAATGAGGCCAGTTTGGGGAAAAAAATACAGTTTTGAGGAAAATGAACCCAGTTTGGGGAAAAAAACCTCGATTTTGGGGAAAACGAATCCAGTTTGGGGGGGAAATACCAGATTTTGGGGATAATGAACCCAGTAATTGGGGAAAAAAACCCCCTGATTTTGGAGAAAAGGAACCCAGTGTGAAGTGGAAACAGAAGATTTTGGGGAAAAGGAACACTCTTTGGAGGGGAAAACCTGATTTCTGTGCAAATGCACCCAGTTTTGGGGGGAAAAATGGATTTTTGGGGAAAATGAACCCAGTTTGGGAAGAAAAAAACAGATTTTGGCGAAAATGAACCCAGTGTGGATGGGAAATACCAGATTTTGGGGAAAATGAACCCAATAATGGGGAAAAACCCCCTGATTTTGGGGAAAAGGAACGCAGTGTGGGAGGAGAAAAATTCCATTTTGGGGAAATTGAACATAGAGTGGAGATGAAATAGAAGATTTTTGGGAAAATAAACTCAGTGTGGAGGGGAAATACCAGATTTTGGGGAGAATGTACCCAGTTTGGGAGAAAAAAAGCTGATTGTGGGGTAAATCAACCCATTTTGGGGGGAAAAAATCGTTTTTGAGAAAAAAAATCCCAGTTTTGTGGGGAAAAAAAACGATTTTGGGGAAAATGAACCCAGTAATTGAGAAAAAAATTGATTTTTGGGAAATGAACACAGTTTGGGGGGGGAACCCAATTTGTAGGGAAATTAACCAAGTTTTGTTGGAAAAAAAAACATTTTGGGAAAAGGAACGCAGTAATTGGGTAAAAATACGGATTTTGTGGAAAATGAACGCATTTTCGGGGAGAAAAACCAAATTTGTAGCAAAACGAACCCAGTTTTAGTAGAAAAAAACAGATTTTGGGGAAATGAACCTGGTTTGGGATGAAGAAAACCCGATTTTGGGGAAAATGAACCCAGTGTGGAGGGGAAATACCAGCTTTTGGGGAAAATGAACCCAGTGTGGAGTGGAAATAGAAGATTTTGGGGAAAATGAACACTGTTTGGAGGGGAAACACTAATTTGTGTGAAAATGCATCCAGTTTTGGGAAGGGTGAATAAATTTTGCGGAAGATGAACCCAGTTTTGGAAGAAAAAAAGCTTATTATGGGGAAAATGAACCCAGTTTTGGGGAAAAAATGATTTTGGGGAAAATGAACCCAGTTTTGGGGAAAAAAATGATTTTGGGGAAAATGAACCCAGTTTGGGAGGAAAAAATTCCATTTTGGGAAAATTGAACCCAGAGTGGAGATGAAATACCAGATTTTGGGGAAAATGAACCCAGTTTGGAGAGGAAAAATTGGTTTGTGTGAAAATTCACCCAGTTTGGGGGGGAAAAAAAGGATTTTGAGGAAAATGAACCCAGTTTCGGAGGAAAAAGCTGATTATGGGGAAAATGAATCCAGTTTTGTGGGGAGAACCCCAATTTCAGGGGAAATGAGGCCAGTTTGGGGGAAAAAAATACAGTTTTGGGGAAAATGAACCCAGTTGGGAGGAGAAACACGATTTTAGGGAAAATGAACCCAGTTTTGTGGGAAAAAAAATCGATTTTGGCAAAAATGAACCCAGTTTGGGGTGGGAAAACCTGATTTTGGGGAAAATGAACCCAGTTCTGGTGGGAAAACTCGATTTTGGAAAAAAATTGAACTCATTTTGAGTGGAGAAACCCGATTTTGGGGAAAATAAAAGCAGCTTGAGGGGATAAAAGTCTGATTTGAGCAAAAATTAACCCTGTTCAGGGGGATAAACCCGATTTTGAAGATAATGAACTAAGGTGGGGGGGGCATAAAACCCGATTTCGAGGAAAATGAACCCAGTTTGGGGAAAAAAACCTCGATTTTGGGGAAAACGAATCCATTTTGGGGGGGAAATACCATATTTTGGGGATAATGAACCCAGTAATTGGGGAAAAAAAAACCCCTGATTTTGGAGAAAAGGAACCCAGTGTGAAGTGGAAACAGAACATTTTGGGGAAAAGGAACACTCTTTGGAGTGGAAAACCTGATTTCTGTGCAAATGCACCCAGTTTTGGGGGGGGAAATGGATTTTTGGGGAAAATGAACCCAGTTTGGGAAGAAAAAAACAGATTTTGGCGAAAATGAACCCAGTGTGGATGGGAAATACCAGATTTTGGGGAAAATGAACCCAATAATGGGGAAAAAAACCCCTGATTTTGGGGAAAAGGAACGCAGTGTGGGAGGAGAAAAATTCCATTTTGGGGAAATTGAACATAGAGTGGAGATGAAATAGAAGATTTTTGGGAAAATAAACTCAGTGTGGAGGGGAAATACCAGATTTTGGGGAGAATGAACCCGGTTTGGTAGAAAAAAAAGCTGATTGTGGAGTAAATCAACCCATTTTGGGGGGAAAAAAATCGTTTTTGAGAAAAAAAATCCCAGTTTTGTGGGGAAAAAAATGATTTTGGGGAAAATGAACCCAGTAATTGAGAAAAAAAATTGATTTTTGGGAAAATGAACACAGTTTGGGGGGGGAACCCAATTTGTAGGGAAATTAACCAAGTTTTGTTGGAAAAAAAACATTTTGGGAAAAGGAACGCAGTAATTGGGTAAAAATACGGATTTTGTGGAAAATGAACGCATTTTTGGGGAGAAAAACCAAATTTGTAGCAAAACGAACCCAGTTTTAGTAGAAAAAAACAGATTTTGGGGAAAATGAACCTGGTTTGGGATGAAGAAAACCCGATTTTGGGGAAAATGAACCCAGTGTGGAGGGGAAATACCAGCTTTTGGGGAAAATGAACCCAGTGTGGAATGGAAATAGAAGATTTTGGGGAAAATGAACACTGTTTGGAGGGGAAACCCTAATTTGTGTGAAAATGCATCCAGTTTTGGGGGGGGGGAAATGAATTTTGCGGAAGATGAACCCAGTTTTGGAAGAAAAAAAGCTTATTATGGGGAAAATGAACCCAGTTTTGGGGAAAAAATGATTTTGGGGAAAATGAACCCAGTTTTGGGGAAAAAAATGATTTTGGGGAAAATGAAGCCAGTTTGGGAGGAAAAAAATCCATTTTGGGAAAATTGAACCCAGAGTGGAGATGAAATACCAGATTTTGGGCAAAATGAACCCAGTTTGGAGAGGAAAAACTGATTTGTGTGAAAATTCACCCAGTTTGGGGGGAAAAAAAAGGATTTTGAGGAAAATGAACCCAGTTTCGGAGGAAAAAAGCTGATTATGGGGAAAATGAATCCAGTTTTGTGGGGAGAACCCCAATTTTAGGGGAAATGAGGCCAGTTTGGGGAAAAAAAATACAGTTTTGGGGAAAATGGACCCAGTTGGGAGGAGAAACCCGATTTTAGGAAAAATGAACCCAGTTTCGTTGAAAAAAAAAAACCGATTTTGGCAAAAATGAACCCAGTTTGGGGTGGGAAAACCTGATTTTGGGGAAAATGAACCCAGTTCTGGTGGGAAAACTCGATTTTGGAAAAAAATTGAACTCATTTTGAGTGGAGAAACCCGATTTTGGGGAAAATAAAAGCAGCTTGAGGGGATAAAAGTCTGATTTGAGCAAAAATTAACCCTGTTCAGGGGGATAAACCCGATTTTGAAGATAATGAACAAAGGTGGGGGGGGGGCATAAAACCCGATTTTGAGGAAAAGGAACCCAGTTTGGGGAAAAAAACCTCGATTTTGGGGAAAATGAATCCAGTCTGGGGGGGAAATACCAGATTTTGGGGATAATGAACCCAGTAATTGGGGAAAAAAAACCCCTGATTTTGGAGAAAAGGAACCCAGTGTGAAGTGGAAACAGAAGATTTTGGGGAAAAGGAACACTCTTTGGAGGGGAAAACCTGATTTCTGTGCAAATGCACCCATTTTTGGGGGGGAAAATGGATTTTTGGGGAAAATGAACCCAGTTTGGGAAGAAAAAAACAGATTTTGGCGAAAATGAACCCAGTGTGGATGGGAAATACCAGATTTTGGGGAAAATGAACCCAATAATGGGGAAAAAAACCCTGATTTTGGGGAAAAGGAACGCAGTGTGGGAGGAGAAAAATTCCATTTTGGGGAAATTGAACATAGAGTGGAGATGAAATAGAAGATTTTTGGGAAAATAAACTCAGTGTGGAGGGGAAATACCAGATTTTGGGGAGAATGAACCCGGTTTGGGAGAAAAAAAGCTGATTGTGGGGTAAATCAACCCATTTTGGGGGAAAAAAATCGTTTTTGAGAAAAGAAATCCCAGTTTTGGGGGGAAAAAAATCGATTTTGGGGAAAATGAACCCAGTAATTGAGAAAAAAATTGATTTTTGGGAAATGAACACAGTTTGGGGGGGGGAACCCAATTTGTAGGGAAATTAACCAAGTTTTGTTGGAAAAAAAAACATTTTGGGAAAAGGAACGCAGTAATTGGGTAAAAATACGGATTTTGTGGAAAATGAACGCATTTTCGGGGAGAAAAACCAAATTTGTAGCAAAACGAACCCAGTTTTAGTAGAAAAAAACAGATTTTGGGGAAATGAACCTGGTTTGGGATGAAGAAAACCCGATTTTGGGGAAAATGAACCCAGTGTGGAGGGGAAATACCAGCTTTTGGGGAAAATGAACCCAGTGTGGAGTGGAAATAGAAGATTTTGGGGAAAATGAACACTGTTTGGAGGGGAAACACTAATTTGTGTGAAAATGCATCCAGTTTTGGGAAGGGGGAATGAATTTTGCGGAAGATGAACCCAGTTTTGGAAGAAAAAAAGCTTATTATGGGGAAAATGAACCCAGTTTTGGGGAAAAAATGATTTTGGGGAAAATGAACCCAGTTTTGGGGAAAAAAATGATTTTGGGGAAAATGAAGCCAGTTTGGGAGGAAAAAATTCCATTTTGGGAAAATTGAACCCAGAGTGGAGATGAAATACCAGATTTGGGGGAAAATGAACCCAGTTTGGAGAGGAAAAACTGATTTGTGTGAAAATTCACCCAGTTTGGGGGGGGGGGGAAAGGATTTTGAGGAAAATGAACCCAGTTTCGGAGGAAAAAAGCTGATTATGGGGAAAATGAATCCAGTTTTGTGGGGAGAACCCCAATTTTAGGGGTAATGAGGCCAGGTTGGGGGAAAAAAATACTGTTTTGGGGAAAATGAACCCAGTTGGGAGGAGAAACCCGATTTAAGGGAAAATGAACACAGTTTTGTGGAAAAAAAAATCGATTTTGGCAAAAATGAACCCAGTTTGGGGTGGGAAAACCTGATTCTGTGGAAACAGAAGATTTTGGGGAAAAGGAACACTCTTTTGAGGGGAAAACCTGATTTCTGTGCAATTTTAGGAGTAAAGGCCGATTTGGGGGAAAATGAACCCAGTAAGGGGGGGAAAATCCTTGATTTTGGGGAAAATGAACCCAGTTTAAGGGACAAAACGCGATTTTGGGTAAAATGAAACTAGTTTGGGGAGGGAAAAACTGATTTTGGCAGAAATTAAACTAGTTTGTGTGGAAAAACTCGATTATGGAAAACAAATGGACCCAGTTTGGGTTTTTCCCACAGAATGAGTTCATTTTTTTCCATAATCGGGTTTTCCCATCAGCACTGGGTTCATTTTCCCCAAAATCAGGTTTTTTTCCTCCCCAAACTGGGTTCATTTTTGCCATAATCGGGTTTTTCCATGAAACTGGCTTCGTTTTCCCTAAAATCGGGTTTTTCTCCCCAAAACTGGGTTAATTTTCCCCATTATCCATTTTTTTCCCCGCAAACTGGATTGATTTTCCCCAAAATCGGGTTTTTCTCCTAAACTGGGTTCACTTTCCCAAAATTTTGCAAGAAATGAACACAGATTTTGGGGATAAAACCCCGATTTGGGGGAAAATTAACCCAGTTTAGGGGGATAAAGATGATTTGGGGGAAAATGGACTCAATTTGGGGTGCAAACCCCCGATTTTGGGGAAAAAGAACCCAGTTTGGGGGGAAAACCATATTTTAGGGTTTAACCTAAAATTAACCCTGAACAGGGTTAATTTTTGCTCAAATCAGACTTTTATCCCCTCAAGCTGCTTTTATTTTCCCCAAAATCGGGTTTCTCCACTCAAAATGAGTTCAATTTTTTTCCAAAATCGAGTTTTCCCACCAGAACTGGGTTCATTTTCCCCAAAATCAGGTTTTCCCACCCCAAACTGGGTTCATTTTTGCCAAAATCGATTTTTTTTTCCACGAAACTGGGTTCATTTTCCCTAAAATCGGGTTTCTCCTCCCAACTGGGTTCATTTTCCCCAAAATTGTTTTTTTTTTCCCCAAACTGGCTTCATTTCCCCTAAAATTGGGGTTCTCCCCCCAAAACTGGGTTCATTTTCCTCTAAATTGGATTTTTTTTCCCCAAAATGGGTTCAATTTTTCCGTTACCCATTTTTCCCCGCAAACTGGAATCATTTCCCCCAAAATAGGGTTTTTCCCCCTAAACTGGGTTAATTTTCCACAAAATCGTTTTTTTTCCACGCAAAAGGGGTTCATTTTCCCACCAAAACCGGGTATTTTCTCCCAAACTGTGTTCATTGAGCTTCCCCCCCCCCCCCCCCCCCCCCCCAACTGGGTTAATTTTCCTCAAAATCGTTTTTTCCCGCAAAAACGGGTTTGTTTCCCCTAAAATTGTGTTTTTTCTCCCGAAACTTGGTTCATTTCCCCTAAAATTTGGTTTTCCCCCCAAACTGGGTTCTTTTTCCCCAAAATCGGGGGTTTGCACCCCAAATTGAGTCCATTTTCCCCCAAATCATCTTTATCCCCCTAAACTGGGTTAATTTTCCCCCAAATCGGGGTTTTATCCCCAAAATCTGTGTTCATTTCTTGCAAAATTTTGGGAAAGTGAACCCAGTTTAGGAGAAAAACCCGATTTTGGGGAAAATCAATCCAGTTTGCGGGGAAAAAAATGGATAATGGGGAAAATTAACCCAGTTTTGGGGAGAAAAACTAGTTTAATTTCTGCCAAAATGAGTTTTTCCCTCCCCAAACTAGTTTCATTTTACCCAAAATCGCGTTTTGTCCCTTAAACTGGGTTCATTTTCCCCAAAATCAAGGATTTTTCCCCCTTACTGGGTTCATTTTCCCCCAAATCGGCCTTTACTCCTAAAATTGGTTAATTTTCCCTCCAATCAGGTTTTCTCCCCGTAAACTGCTTTCATTCTCCCCAAAATAAGAATTTTCCCACAAAACTTGGTTCATTTTCCCACAATCAAGTTTTTTTTTTCCCTAACTGGGTTCATTTTTTTCCATAATCGGGTTTTTTCCCCCCAACCTGGGTTCATTGTCCCCAAAATGAGCTTTTTCCTCCCAAACTGGTTTCACTTCTCCCAAAATCCGGTTTTCTCGCCAAACTGGGTTCATTTTGCCTACAGTTTCTCTACAGTTCATTTTCTCTACAGTTTGTAGAGGCTGATGAGAATACACAGGAAAACAGGGTTCCCTCGTCCTTGCAGCATGAGCAGATCATCTGATAATTTGCCTATGAATTACATGTGATGCTAGAAATCTGAACTGAGTGTTTCTCAAGGAGGCAAGAAGACGACTGCCGGGAAGTCTGTGGAACCGCAGCCAGAGAAAGGTTTTTGAGAAGTTTCAGTTTACAGAGCTAGCCGCTAAGAGAAGGCGCTGTCTCTGGACCAATGTAATGTTTGCAGCCGGAGCCTGGTGTGAAAGCCAGGGAAACACTGTGAAGGCTGCTCAAGAAAGCAAGAGCAGCTCCTCTGTTTGCCTGTATTTGAAAGCCCTCGAGAGAGGAATACCCTACCGGTAAAATGCTTGGTCTTCTAGCAGCTATTCATGGTAAAACATTACTGGATTCTTTAAAATCAAGGCGTTAGTTTCTGCTCTCCCTTCGAGGAAACACAAACTCGTGCAGTTCAGAGAATGTCCTGTGGATTCCCTGCCTGCCGTGGTAACACGTTTCAGCACTAAGAGTTTGCAGAGGCTGATGAGAATGCACAGGAAGAGAGGGATCCCTCGTACTTGAAGCACGAGCAGATCATCTGATAATTTGCCCTTTAATAACATTGTTAGAAGATGAAATGTCATGCTAAAATATTTCCCAAATAGCAAGATTATGAGGGATTTTAGACTCATTTGGATGCGCTGTGATGTGATGCTAGAAATCGGAAATGAGTGTTCCTCAAGGAGGTAAGAAGCAGACTGCCGGGAAGGCCGTGGAACCGCGACCAGAGACAGCTTTTTGAGCCGTTTCAGTTTACAGAGCTAGCCGGTAAGAGAAGGCACTGTCTCCGGACCAAAGTAATGTTTGCAGCCGGAGCTTGGTGTGAAAGCCAGAGAAACAGAGTGAAGCCTGCTCAAGGCTGCAGCTTCTCTGTTCGCCTGTTTTTGTAAGCCCTCGAGACAGAATACCCTGCAGGGTATATGCTTTTTCTTGTAGCAGCTATTCATGGATGAACAAGTCCGGGTTGTTTAACAATCAACTTGTTAGTTAGGGGGTAAAACCGATTTTGAGGAAAATGAAACCAGATTGGAGGGAAATTCCACTTTTGGGGAAAATTAACCCAGTTTGGGGGAGGGGGGGGGGGAATCATCGATTATGGGGAAAATGCACCCAGTTTAAGGGACAAAACCCGATTTTGGGCAAAATGAAACCAGTTTGGGGAGAAAAAAACAGTCATTTCAGATTTCTAGCATCACATCACAGCGCATGCACACGAATCTAAAATCTTTCTCCCTCATGAACTTGCTTTTTTTGGAAATGTATCAGCATGACACTTAGTCTCCTAAAAAATGTATTTAAAAGACAAATAATCAGGTGATCTGTTCGTGTTCAAGGACGAGAGATCCCTTTTTTCCTGTTGATTCCAATCAGCTTCTGCAAACTCTTTCTGCTGAAAGGTGGTACCCAAGAGCCAGAGAATCCACAGCACATTCTGTGAACTGCACGGTTTTGTGTGTCTCCAAGCGAGAGCAGAAACTAACCCCTTGATTTTAAAGAATCCTGAAATTTTCTTCCATGAATCGCTGCTAGGAGAGAAAGCATTTTACGGGCAGGGTATTCCTCTCTCGAAGGCTGACAAAGACAGGCAAACAGAGGAGTTGCTCTTGCTTTCTTGAGCAGCCTTCACAGTGTTTCCGCGGCTTTAACAGCAGACTACGGCTGCAAACATTTCTTTGATCCGGAGACAGTGCCTTCGCTTACCCGCTAGCTTTCTAAACTGAAGCCGCTCAGAAAGCTGTCTCTGGTCGCGGTTCCACAGACATCCCGGCAGTCTCCTTCTTGCCTCTCTGACGAACAGACTTTTCAGACTTCTACCATCACTTCACAGCTCATGCACATGAATCTAAAATATTTCTCCCTCACAATCTTGCTGTTTTGGAAATGTTTTAGCATGACTTCATTTTCTAACAATATAATTAAAGGGCTAATTATCAGATGATGTGCTCGTGTCTCAAGGGCGAAGGTTCTCTGTTTTCCTGTGCATTCCATCAGCCTCTGCAAACTGTTTCTGCTGAAACGTGGTACCACAGCAGGCAGGGAATCCACAGCACATTCTCTGAACTGCACGGCTTTGTGTTTCTCCAAGGGAGAGCAGAAAGTAACCCCTTGATTTTAAAGAATCCTGGAATGTTCTTCCATGAATTGCTGCTAGGAGAGAAGGCATTTAACCGGCAGGGTATTCCTTTCTCGAAGGCTGACAAATACAGGCAAAGAGAGGAGTTGCTCTTGCTTCGTTGAGCAGCCTTCACAGTGTTTCCCCGGCTTTCACACCAGCCCCCGGCTGCAAACATTTCTTTGATCTGGAGACAGCGCCTTCTCTTACCGGCTAGCTCTCTAAACTGAAGCCGCTCAGAAAGCTGTCTTTGGCCGCGGTTCAAAGACATCCCAGCATTCTGTTTCTTGCCTCTCTGACGAACAATCATTTCAGATTTTGAGGAAAATGAATTCAGTTTGGAGGGGGAAGAAAAATATATTTTTGGGAAAATGAACAGAGTTTGGGGGAAGAAACCCGTTTTTGAGGAAAATGAACCCGGTTTTGGGGAAAAAAAATATTTGGGGGAAAATGAACCCAGTATGGAGAGGAAAAACCTGATTTGTGTGAAAATGCACTCAGTTTTAGGGAAAAAAAGGATTTTAGGGAAAATGATTTTGGGTTTTCCCCCCAAACTGTGTTGAAAATTAACCCAAACTGGGTTAATTTTGCTTGAAATCGGGTTTCCCCCAAACTGCATTCATTTCCCAAAAATTGGGGTTTGTTTTCATCCCAAACGTTGTACAGTTTCTCCAAAAATCATGTTTTTTTTTTTTTTCCGCCCAAATTGACTTCATTTTCCCCATAATCGGGTTTTTACCTCCCAAACTCGGTTCATTTTCCCCAAAATCGTGTTTCTTTCATCCCAAACTGGCTTTCAATTTCTCACAAATGAGGATTTTCCCATCTAACTGGGTTCATTTTCTCTAAAAGTGGGTTTTCCCCCCTGACTGGGTACATTTTCCCCAAAATCAGATTTTTTTTTTTTTTCTCTCCAAAACTGGGGGAAACAGATTTGGGGGATAATGAACCCAGTTTGAAAGGAAAAAAATCCAATTTTTTCGGGAAAATGAACAGAGTTTGGGAGGAAAAAAATCCGATTTTGGGGAAAATGAACATAGTGTGTAGTGAAAAAAGAATATTTTGGGGAAAATGAACCCAGTTTGAAGGGGAAAACCTGATTTGTGTGAAATGTAATGTGGTTCATCCATCACTAATTCTACAATGAAAAAGCGTATATCCGGCAGGGTTATTCCTCTCTCGATGGCTAACAAATACAGGAAAACAGAGGAGTTGCTCTTGCTTGGTTGAGCACCCTTCACAGTGGTTCCCCGGCTTTCACATCAAGCTCCGGCTGCAAACATTTCTTTGATCCAGAGACAGCGCCTTCGCTTACCGGCTAGCTCTCTAAACTGAAGCCGCTCAGAAAGCTGTCTCTGGCCGCGGTTCCAGGGAGTTCTCGGCAGTCTGCTTCTTGCCTCTCTGACGATCAGTCTTTTCAGATTTCTACATCACAGCTCATGTACATGAATCTAAAATATTTCTCCCTCATAAACTTGCTATTTTGGAAATGTTTTAGCATGACATTTCATCTTCTAACAATGTAATTAAAGGGCTAATTATCAGATGATCTGCTCGTGCTTCAAGGGCGAAGGATCTCTGTTTTCCTGTGCATTCTCATCAGCCTCTGCAAACTGTTTCTGCTGAAACGTGTTACCACAGCAGGCAGGGAATCCACAGCACATTCTCTGAACTGCACGGGTTTGTGTTTTCTCCAAGGGAGAGCAGAAACTAGCCCCTTGGTTTTAAAAAAATTCAAGAATGTTCTTCCATGAATAGCTGCTAGAAGAGCAGGCATTTTACCGGTAGGGTATTCCTCTCTCGAGGGCTTTCAAATACAGGCAAAGAGAGGAGCTGCTCTTGCTTTCTTGAGCAGCCTTCACAGTGTTTCCCTAGCTTTCACACCAGGCTCCGGCTGCAAACATTACTTTGGTCCGGAGACAGCACCTTCTCTTAGCGGCTAGCTCTGTGAACTGAAACGTCTCAGAAAGCTGTCTCTGGCCGCGGTTCCACAGACTTCCCGGCAGTCTGCTTCTTGTCTCCCTGAGGAACAGACAGAAACTTGCTATTTGGGGTGGGGGAACCCCCGGTTTTGTGGAAAATGAACACAGTTTTGGGGGAAAAAACGGTATTGGGGAAAGTGAAATCTGTTTGTGGGGAAAACACGATTATGGGGAAAATGAACCCAGTTTTTGGGCGGAATAACCCGATTTTGGGGACAATTAACCCAGTTTAGGGGGAAAACCCGATGTAGAGGAAAATGGCAACAGTTTTGGGGGAAAAAAAACAATTTTGGGGAAAATGAACGAATTTTGCTTGGGAAAATACTATTTTGGGGAAAAAACCCAGTTTGGTGGTGAAAACCCAATTTTGGGGAAAATGAAACAATTTTGGGGGGAATATACTACTGTTGGGAAAATGAACCCAGTTTGTGGGGAAAACTCGATTTTGGACAAAATGAATCCAGTTGGTGGGGGGGACACACCATTTTGGGGGAAAATTAAACACAGTTTATGGCGATAAACCAGATTTTGGGGAAAATTAACCCAGTTTTGGCATAAAATACGATAATGGGGAAAATGAACCCAGTTTGGGTTTGGGAGGAAAAACCCGATTTGAGGGAAAATGAACCCAGTTAGGTGAGAAACCTGATTTTGGGGGAAGTGAAACCAGTTTGGGAGGAAAAAGCTCGTTTTGGGGACAATGAATCCAGGTTGGGGGGAAAAAACCCGATTATGGAAAGAAAATGAACCAAGTTTGGTGGGAAAATTTTTATTTTGGGGAGAATGAATGCAGTTTGTGGGGAGAAAACTTGATTTGAGGGAAAACTAACCCATTTTAGGGGTAAAAGCCGATTTGGGGAAAAATGAACCCAGTTGGGGGGGAAAATCCTTGATTTTGGGGAAAATGAACCCAGTTTAAGGGAAAAAAACACGATTTTGGGTAACATGAAACCAGTTTAGGGAGAAAAAAACTGATTTTGGGGAAATTAAACTAGTTTGTGTGGAAAAAAACGATTATGGAAAAAAAGTGAACCCAGTTTAGTTATTTCCCCCAAAATGAGTTCATTATTTTTCCATGATCGGGTTTTCCCATCTGAAGTGGATTCATTTTCCCGAAAATAAGGTTTTTCCTCCCCAAACTTGGTTCAATTTGGCCATAATCGGTTTTTCCACGAAACTGGGTTCATTTTCCCTAAAATCGGGTTTCTCCCCAGAAACTGCATTCATTTTCCCTCAAATTGGGTTCCCCCCCAAACTGGGTTAATTTTCCACAAAATCCTTTTTTTTTCCCCAAAACTGGGTTTATTTTCCCCAAAATTTGTTTTTTCCCAAAACAAAAAAAAGTTTCATTTTCTACAATATAAATTTTTGGCCCTAAACTGGGTTCAGTTTCCCTCAAATCAGTTTTTCTCCCCCAAACTGGGTTCATTTTCCTCAAAATCGGGTTTTATCCCCCCAACCTAGGTTCATTAGCTCCAAAATCGGGTTTATCCCCCTGAACAGGGTTAATTTTTGCTCAAATCAGACTTTTATCCCCTCAAGCTGCTTTTATTTTCCCCAAAATCGGGTTTCTCCACTCAAAATGAGTTCAATTTTTTTCCAAAATCGAGTTTTCCCACCAGAACTGGGTTCATTTTCCCCAAAATCAGGTTTTCCCACCCCAAACTGGGTTCATTTTTGCCAAAATCGATTTTTTTTTCCACAAAACTGGGTTCATTTTCCCTAAAATCGGGTTTCTCCTCCCAACTGGGTCCATTTTCCCCAAAACTGTATTTTTTTTCCCCAAACTGGCCTCATTTCCCCTAAAATTGGGGTTCTCCCCACAAAACTGGATTCATTTTCCCCATAATCAGCTTTTTTCCTCCGAAACTGGGTTCATTTTCCTCAAAATCCTTTTTTTTCCCCCCAAATTGGGTGAATTTTCACACAAATCAGTTTTTCCTCTCCAAACTGGGTTCATTTTCCCCAAAATCTGGTATTTCATTTCCACTCTGGGTTCAATTTTCCCAAAATGGAATTTTTTCCTCCCAAACTGGCTTCATTTTCCCCAAAATCATTTTTTTCCCCAAAACTGGGTTCATTTTACCCAAAATCATTTTTTTCCCCAAAACTGGGTTCATTTTCCCCGTAATCAGCTTTTTTTCTTCCAAAACTGGGTTCATCTTCTGCAAAATTCATTTCCCCCCCCCAAAACTGGATGCATTTTCACACAAATTAGGGTTTCCCCTCCAAACAGTGTTCATTTTCCCCAAAATCTTCTATTTCCACTCCACACTGGGTTCATTTTCCCCAAAATCTTCTATTTCCACTCCACACTGGGTTCATTTTCCCCAAAAGCTGGTATTTCCCCTCCACACTGGGTTCATTTTCCCCGAAATCTGGTATTTCCCCCCCAAACAGGATTCATTTTCCCCAAAATCGAGTTTTTTTTCCCCAAACTGGGTTCATTTTCCTCAAAATCGGGTTTTACGCCCCCCCCAACCTTAGTTCATTATCTTCAAAATCGGGTTTATCCCCCTGAACAGGGTTAATTTTTGCTCAAATCAGACTTTTATCCCCTCAAGCTGCTTTTATTTTCCCCAAAATCGGGTTTCTCCACTCAAAATGAGTTCAATTTTTTTCCAAAATCGAGTTTTCCCACCAGAACTGGGTTCATTTTCCCCAAAATCAGGTTTTCCCACCCCAAACTGGGTTCATTTTTGCCAAAATCGATTTTTTTTCCCCACAAAACTGGGTTCATTTTTCCTAAAATCGGGTTTCTCCTCCCAACTGGGTTCATTTTCCCCAAAACTGTATTTTTTTTCCCGAAACTGGCCTCATTTCCCCTGAAATTGGGGTTCTCCCCACAAAACTGGATTCATTTTCCCCATAATCACCTTTTTCCTCCGAAACTGGGTTCATTTTCCTCAAAATCCTTTTTTTCCCCCCCAAACTGGGTGAATTTTCACACAAATCAGTTTTTCCTCTCCAAACTGGGTTCATTTTCCCCAAAATCTGGTATTTCATCTCCACTCTGGGTTCAATTTTCCCAAAATGGAATTTTTTCCTCCCAAACTGGCTTCATTTTCCCCAAAATCATTTTTTTCCCCAAAAATGGGTTCATTTTCCCCATAATCATTTTTTTCCCCAAAACTGGGTTCATTTTCCCCATAATAAGCTTTTTTTTCTTCCAAAACTGGGTTCATCTTCCGCAAAATTCATTTCCCCCCCCAAAACTGGATGCATTTTCACACAAATTAGGGTTTCCCCTCCAAACAGTGTTCTTTTTCCCCAAAATCTTCTATTTCCACTCCACACTGGGTTCATTTTCCCCAAAATCGGGTTTTCTTCATCCCAAACCAGGTTCATTTTCCCCAAAATCTGTTTTTTTCTACTAAAACTGGGTTCGTTTTGCTACAAATTTGGTTTTTCTCCCCGAAAATGCGTTCATTTTCCACAAAATCCGTATTTTTACCCAATTACTGCGTTCCTTTTCCCAAAATGTTTTTTTTCCAACAAAACTTGGTTAATTTCCCTACAAATTGGGTTCCCCCCCCCAAACTGTGTTCATTTCCCCAAAAATCAATTTTTTTCTCAATTACTGGGTTCATTTTCCCCAAAATCGTTTTTTTTCCCCACTAAACTGGGATTTTTTTTCTCAAAAACGATTTTTTTCCCCCAAAATGGGTTGATTTACCCCACAATCAGCTTTTTTTCTCCCAAACCGGATTCATTCTCCCCAAAATCTGGTATTTCCCCTCCACACTGAGTTTATTTTCCCAAAAATCTTCTATTTCATCTCCACTCTATGTTCAATTTCCCCAAAATGGAATTTTTCTCCTCCCACACTGCGTTCCTTTTCCCCAAAATCAGGGTTTTTTTCCCCATTATTGGGTTCATTTTCCCCAAAATCTGGTATTTCCCATCCACACTGGGTTCATTTTCGCCAAAATCTGTTTCTTTCTTCCCAAACTGGGTTCATTTTCCCCAAAAATCCATTTTCCCCCCCAAAACTGGGTGCATTTGCACAGAAATCAGGTTTTCCCCTCCAAAGAGTGTTCCTTTTCCCCAAAATCTTCTGTTTCCACTTCACACTGGGTTCCTTTTCTCCAAAATCAGGGCTTTTTTTTCCCCAATTATTGGGTTCATTATCCCCAAAATATGGTATTTCCCCCCCAAAATGGATTCATTTTCCCCAAAATCGAGGTTTTTTTCCCCAAACTGGGTTCATTTTCCTCAAAATCGGGTTTTATGCCCCCCCCAACCTTAGTTCATTATCTTCAAAATCGGGTTTATCCCCCTGAACAGGGTTAATTTTTGCTCAAATCAGACTTTTATCCCCTCAAGCTGCTTTTATTTTCCCCAAAATCGGGTTTCTCCACTCAAAATGAGTTCAATTTTTTCCAAAATCGAGTTTTCCCACCAGAACTGGGTTCATTTTCCCCTAAATCAGGTTTTCCCACCCCAAACTGGGTTCATTTTTGCCAAAATCGATTTTTTTTCCCACAAAACTGGGTTCATTTTCCCTAAAATCGGGTTTCTCCTCCCAACTGGGTTCATTTTCCCCAAAACTGTATTTTTTTCCCCCAAACTGGCCTCATTTCCCCTGAAATTGGGGTTCTCCCCACAAAACTGGATTCATTTTCCCCATAATCAGCTTTTTCCTCCGAAACTGGGTTCATTTTCCTCAAAATCCTTTTTTTCCCCCCCAAACTGGGTGAATTTTCACACAAATCAGTTTTTCCTCTCCAAACTGGGTTCATTTTCCCCAAAATCTGGTATTTCATCTCCACTCTGGGTTCAATTTTCCCAAAATGGAATTTTTTCCTCCCAAACTGGCTTCATTTTCCCCAAAATCATTTTTTTCCCCAAAACTGGGTTCATTTTCCCCAAAATCATTTTTTTCCCCAAATCTGGGTTCATTTTCCCCATAATAAGCTTTTTTTTCTTCCAAAACTGGGTTCATCTTCCGCAAAATTCATTTCCCCCCCCAAAACTGGATGCATTTTCACACAAATTAGGGTTTCCCCTCCCAACAGTGTTCATTTTCCCCAAAATCTTCTATTTCCACTCCACACTGGGTTCATTTTCCCCAAAATCGGGTTTTCTTCATCCCAAACCAGGTTCATTTTCCCAAAATCTGTTTTTTTCTACTAAAACTGGGTTCGTTTTGCTACAAATTTTGTTTTTCTCACCGAAAATGCGTTCATTTTCCACAAAATCCGTATTTTTACCCAATTACTGCGTTCCTTTTCCCAAAATGCTTTTTTTTCCAACAAAACTTGGTTAATTTCCCTACAAATTGGGTTCCCCCCCCCCCAAACTGTGTTCATTTTCCCAAAAATCAATTTTTTTCTCAATTACTGGGTTCATTTTCCCCAAAATCGTTTTTTTTCCCACAAAACGGGGATTTTTTTCTCAAAAACGATTTTTTTCCCCCAAAATGGGTTGATTTACCCCACAATCAGCTTTTTTTCTCCCAAACCGGGTTCATTCTCCCCAAAATCTGGTATTTCCCCTCCACACTGAGTTTATTTTCCCAAAAATGTTCTATTTCATCTCCACTGTATGTTCAATTTCCCCAAAATGGAATTTTTCTCCTCCCACACTGCGTTCCTTTTCCCCAAAATCAGGGTTTTTTTCCCCATTATTGGGTTCATTTTCCCCAAAATCTGGTATTTCCCATCCATACTGGGTTCATTTTCGCCAAAATCTGTTTTTTTCTTCCCAAACTGGGTTCATTTTCCCCAAAAATCCATTTTTCCCCCCAAAACTGGGTGCATTTGCACAGAAATCAGGTTTTCCCCTCCAAACAGTGTTTCTTTTCTCCAAAATCTTCTGTTTCCACTTCACACTGGGTTCCTTTTCTCCAAAATCAGGGGGGGTTTTTTCCCAATTACTGGGTTCATTATCCCCAAAATCTGGTATTTCCCCCCAAACTGGATTCATTTTCCCCAAAATCGAGTTTTTTTCCCCAAACTGGGTTCATTTTCCTCAAAATCGGGTTTTATGCCCCCCCCAACCTTAGTTCATTATCTTCAAAATCGGGTTTATCCCCCTGAACAGGGTTAATTTTTGCTCAAATCAGACTTTTATCCCCTCAAGCTGCTTTTATTTTCCCCAAATTCGGGTTTCTCCACTCAAAAAGAGTTCAATTTTTTTCCAAAATCGAGTTTTCCCACCAGAACTGGGTTCATTTTCCCCAAAATCAGGTTTTCCCACCCCAAACTGGGTTCATTTTTGCCAAAATCGATTTTTTTTTCCCACAAAACTAGGTTCATTTTCCCTAAAATCGGGTTTCTCCTCCCAACTGGGTTCATTTTCCCCAAAATTGTTTTTTTTTTCCCCAAACTGGCTTCATTTCCCCTAAAATTGGGGTTCTCCCCCCAAAACTGGGTTCATTTTCCTCTAATTTGGATTTTTTTCCCCCAAAATGGGTTCATTTTTTCCGTTACCCATTTTTCCCCGCAAACTGGAATCATTTCCCCCAAAATAGGGTTTTTCCCCCTAAACTGGGTTAATTTTCCACAAAATTGGGGTTTTTTCCACGCAAAAGGGGTTCATTTTCCCACCAAAACCGGGTATTTTCTCCTAAACTGGGTTCATTTCCCCTCAAATTGAGTTTTTCCTCACTTATTGGGTTCATTTTCCCTAAAATCGGGTTCTCCCCCCAAAACTGGGTTCATTTTCCCCAAAATAGAGCTTCCCCCCCCCCCCCCCCCCCAACTGGGTTAATTTTCCTCAAAATCGTTTTTTCCCCCAAAAACAGGTTTGTTTCCCCTAAAATTGTGTTTTTTCTCCCGAAACTTGGTTCATTTCCCCTAAAATTTGGTTTACCCCCAAACTGGGTTCTTTTTCCCCAAAATCGGGGGTTTGCACCCCAAATTGAGTCCATTTTCCCCCAAATCATCTTTATCCCCCTAAACTGGGTTAATTTTCCCCCAAATCGGGGTTTTTTTCCCCAAAATCTGTGTTCATTTCTTGCAAAATTTTGGGAAAGTGAACCCAGTTTAGGAGAAAAACCCGATTTTGGGGAAAATCAATCCAGTTTGCGGGGAAAAAAATGGATAATGGGGAAAATTAACCCAGTTTTGGGGAGAAAAACCCGATTTTAGGGAAAACGAAGCCAGTTTCATGGAAAAACCCGATTATGGCAAAAATGAACCCAGTTTGGGGAGGAAAAAACCCTGATTTTGGGGAAAATGAACCCAGTGCTGATGGGAAAACCCGATTATGGAAAAAAATGAACTCATTCTGTGGGAAAAACCCAAACTGGGTCCATTTGTTTTCCATAATCGAGTTTTTCCACACAAACTAGTTTAATTTCTGCCAAAAACAGTTTTTCCCTCCCCAAACTAGTTTCATTTTACCCAAAATCGCGTTTTTGTCCCTTAAACTGGGTTCATTTTCCCCAAAATCAAGGATTTCCCCCCCTTACTGGGTTCATTTTCCCCCAAATCGGCCTTTACTCCTAAAATTGGTTAATTTTCCCTCCAATCAGGTTTTCTCCCCGTAAACTGCTTTCATTCTCCCCAAAATAAGAATTTTCCCACAAAACTTGGTTCATTTTCCCACAATCAAGTTTTATTTTTCCCCTAACTGGGTTCATTTTTTTTCCATAATCGGGTCTTTCCCCCCCAACCTGGGTTCATTGTCCCCAAAATGAGCTTTTTCCTCCCAAACTGGTTTCACTTCTCCCAAAATCCGGTTTTCTCGCCAAACTGGGTTCATTTTGCCTACAGTTTCTCTACAGTTCATTTTCTCTACAGTTTGTAGAGGCTGATGAGAATACACAGGAAAACAGGGTTCCCTCGTCCTTGCAGCATGAGCAGATCATCTGATAATTTGCCTATGAATTACATGTGATGCTAGAAATCTGAACTGAGTGTTTCTCAAGGAGGCAAGAAGAGGACTGCCGGGAAGTCTGTGGAACCGCAGCCAGAGACAGGTTTTTGAGAAGTTTCAGTTTACAGAGCTAGCCGCTAAGAGAAGGCGCTGTCTCCGGACCAATGTAATGTTTGCAGCCGGAGCCTGGTGTGAAAGCCAGGGAAACACTGTGAAGGCTGCTCAAGAAAGCAAGAGCAGCGCCTCTGTTTGCCTGTATTTGAAAGCCCTCGAGAGAGGAATACCCTACCGGTAAAATGCTTGATCTTCTAGCAGCTATTCATGGTAAAACATTACTGGATTCTTTAAAATCAAGGCGTTAGTTTCTGCTCTCCCTTCGAGGAAACACAAACTCGTGCAGTTCAGAGAATGTCCTGTGGATTCCCTGCCTGCCGTGGTAACACGTTTCAGCACTAAGAGTTTGCAGAGGCTGATGAGAATGCACAGGAAGAGAGGGATCCCTCGTACTTGAAGCACGAGCAGATCATCTGATAATTTGCCCTTTAATAACATTGTTAGAAGATGAAATGTCATGCTAAAATATTTCCCAAATAGCAAGATTATGAGGGATTTTAGACTCATTTGGATGCGCTGTGATGTGATGCTAGAAATCGGAAATGAGTGTTCCTCAAGGAGGTAAGAAGCAGACTGCCGGGAAGGCCGTGAAACCGCGGCCAGAGACAGCTTTTTAAGCCGTTTCAGTTTACAGAGCTAGCCGGTAAGAGAAGGCGCTGTCTCCGGACCAAAGTAATGTTTGCAGCCGGAGCTTGGTGTGAAAGCCAGAGAAACAGAGTGAAGCCTGCTCAAGGCTGCAGCTTCTCTGTTCGCCTGTTTTTGTAAGCCCTCGAGACAGAATACCCTGCAGGGTATAATGCTTTTTCTTGTAGCAGCTTTTCATGGATGAACAAGTCCGGGTTGTTTAACAATCAACTTGTTAGTTAGGGGGTAAAACCGATTTTGAGGAAAATGAAACCAGATTGGGGGGAAAATTAAACTTTTGGGGAAAATTAACCCAGTTTTGGGGGGGGGGGGGGAGGAAATCATCGATTATGGGGAAAATGCACCCAGTTTAAGGGACAAAACCCGATTTTGGGCAAAATGAAACCAGTTTGGGGAGAAAAAAACAGTCATTTCAGATTTCTAGCATCACCTCACAGCGCATGCACACGAATCTAAAATCTTTCTCCCTCATGAACTTGCTTTTTTTGGAAATGTATTAGCATGACACTTAGTCTCCTAAAAAATGTATTTAAAAGACAAATAATCAGATGATCTGTTCGTGTTCAAGGACGAGAAATCCCTTTTTTCCTGTTGATTCCAATCAGCTTCTGCAAACTCTTTCTGCTGGAAGGTGGTACCCAAGAGCCAGAGAATCCACAGCACATTCTGTGAACTGCACGGTTTTGTGTGTCTCCAAGCGAGAGCAGAAATTAACCCCTTGATTTTAAAGAATCCTGGAATTTTCTTCCATGAATCGCTGCTAGGAGAGAAAGCATTTTACGGGCAGGGTATTCCTCTCTCGAAGGCTGACAAAGACAGGCAAACAGAGGAGTTGCTCTTGCTTTCTTGAGCAGCCTTCACAGTGTTTCCGCGGCTTTAACAGCAGACTACGGCTGCAAACATTTCTTTGATCCGGAGACAGTGCCTTCGCTTACCCGCTAGCTTTCTAAACTGAAGCCGCTCAGAAAGCTGTCTCTGGCCGCGGTTCCACAGACATCCCGGCAGTCTCCTTCTTGCCTCTCCGACGAACAGACTTTTCAGACTTCTACCATCACTTCACAGCTCATGCACATGAATCTAAAATATTTCTCCCTCACAATCTTGCTGTTTTGGAAATGTTTTAGCATGACTTCATTTTCTAACAATGTAATTAAAGGGCTAATTATCAGATGATCTGCTCGTGTCTCAAGGGCGAAGGTTCTCTGTTTTCCTGTGCATTCCATCAGCCCCTGCAAACTGTTTCTGCTGAAACGTGGTACCACAGCAGGCAGGGAATCCACAGTACATTCTCTGAACTGCACGGCTTTGTGTTTCTCCAAGGGAGAGCAGAAAGTAACCCCTTGATTTTAAAGAATCCTGGAATGTTCTTCCATGAATTGCTGCTAGCAGAGAAGGCATTTAACTGGCAGGGTATTCCTTTCTCGAAGGCTGACAAATACAGGCAAAGAGAGGAGCTGCTCTTGCTTCGTTGAGCAGCCTTCACAGTGTTTCCCCGGCTTTCACACCAGCCCCCGGCTGCAAACATTTCTTTGATCCGGAGACAGCGCCTTCTCTTACCGGCTAGCTCGCTAAACTGAAGCCGCTCAGAAAGCTGTCTTTGGCCGCGGTTCAAAGACATCCCAGCATTCTGTTTCTTGCCTCTCTGACGAACAATCATTTCAGATTTCTGAGGAAAATGAATTCAGTTTGGAGGGGGAAGAAAAATATAGTTTGGGGAAAATGAACAGAGTTTGGGGGAAGAAACCCGTTTTTGAGGAAAATGAACCCGGTTTTGGGGAAAAAAAATATTTGGGGGAAAATGAACCCAGTATGGAGAGGAAAAACCTGATTTGTGTGAAAATGCACTCAGTTTTAGGGAAAAAAGGATTTTAGGGAAAATGATTTTGGGTTTTCCCCCCAAACTGTGTTGAAAATTAACCCAAACTGGGTTAATTTTGCCTGAAATCGGGTTTCCCCCAAACTGCATTCATTTCCCAAAAATTGGGGTTTGTTTTCATCCCAAACGTTGTACAGTTTCTCCAAAAATCATGTTGTTTTTTTTTTCCGCCCAAATTGACTTCATTTTCCTTATAATCGGGTTTTTACCTCCCAAACTCGGTTCATTTTCCCCAAAATCGTGTTTCTTTCATCCCAAACTGGCTTTCAATTTCTCACAAATGAGGATTTTCCCATCTAACTGGGTTCATTTTCTCTAAAAGTGGGTTTTCCCCCCTAACTGGGTACATTTTCCCCAAAATCAGATTTTTTTTTTTTTTTTTTCTCTCCAAAACTGGGGGAAACAGATTTGGGGGATAATGTACCCAGTTTGAAAGGAAAAAAATCCAATTTTGGGGAAAATGAACAGAGTTTGGGAGGAAAAAAATCCCATTTTGGGGAAAATGAACACAGTGTGGAGTGAAAAAAAGAATATTTTGGGGAAAATGAACCCAGTTTGAAGGGGAAAACCTGATTTGTGTGAAATGTAATGTGGTTCATCCATCACTAATTCTACAATGAAAAAGCGTATATCCGGCAGGGTTATTCCTCTCTCGATGGCTAACAAATACAGGAAAACAGAGGAGTTGCTCTTGCTTGGTTGAGCACCCTTCACAGTGGTTCCCCGGCTTTCACATCAAGCTCCGGCTGCAAACATTTCTTTGATCCAGAGACAGCGCCTTCGCTTACCGGCTAGCTCTCTAAACTGAAGCCGCTCAGAAAGCTGTCTCTGGCCGTGGTTCCAGGGAGTTCTCGGCAGTCTGCTTCTTGCCTCTCTGACGATCAGTCTTTTCAGATTTCTACATCACAGCTCATGTACATGAATCTAAAATATTTCTCCCTCATAAACTTGCTATTTTGGAAATGTTTTAGCATGACATTTCATCTTCTAACAATGTAATTAAAGGGCTAATTATCAGATGATCTGCTCGTGCTTCAAGGGCGAAGGATCTCTGTTTTCCTGTGCATTCTCATCAGCCTCTGCAAACTGTTTCTGCTGAAACGTGTTACCACAGCAGGCAGGGAATCCACAGCACATTCTCTGAACTGCACGGGTTTGTGTTTTCTCCAAGGGAGAGCAGAAACTAGCCCCTTGGTTTTAAAAAAATTCAAGAATGTTCTTCCATGAATAGCTGCTAGAAGAGCAGGCATTTTACCGGTAGGGTATTCCTCTCTCGAGGGCTTTCAAATACAGGCAAAGAGAGGAGCTGCTCTTGCTTTCTTGAGCAGCCTTCACAGTGTTTCCCCAGCTTTCACACCAGGCTCCGGCTGCAAACATTACTTTGGTCCGGAGACAGCGCCTTCTCTTACCGGCTAGCTCTGTGAACTGAAACGTCTCAGAAAGCTGTCTCTGGCCGCGGTTCCACAGACTTCCCGGCAGTCTGCTTCTTGTCTCCCTGAGGAACAGACAGAAACTTGCTATTTGGGGTGGGGGAACCCCCGGTTTTGTGGAAAATGAACACAGTTTTGGGGGAAAAAACGGTATTGGGGAAAGTGAAATCTGTTTGTGGGGAAAACACGATTATGGGGAAAATGAACCCAGTTTTTGGGCGGAATAACCCGATTTTGGGGACAATTAACCCAGTTTAGGGGGAAAACCCGATGTAGAGGAAAATGGCAACAGTTTTGGGGGAAAAAAAACAGTTTTGGGGAAAATGAACGAATTTTGCTTGGGAAAATACTATTTTGGGGAAAAAACCCAGTTTGGTGGTGAAAACCCAATTTTGGGGAAAATGAAACAATTTTGGGGGGAATATACTACTGTTGGGAAAATGAACCCAGTTTGTGGGGAAAACTCGATTTTGGACAAAATGAATCCAGTTGGTGGGGGGGACACACCATTTTGGGGGAAAATTAAACACAGTTTATGGCGATAAACCAGATTTTGGGGAAAATTAACCCAGTTTTGGCATAAAAAAAGATAATGGGGAAAATGAACCCAGTTTGGGTTTGGGAGGAAAAACCCGATTTGAGGGAAAATGAACCCAGTTAGGTGAGAAACCTGATTTTGGGGGAAGTGAAACCAGTTTGGGAGGAAAAAGCTCGTTTTGGGGACAATGAACCCAGGTTGGGGGGAAAAAACCCGATTATGGAAAGAAAATGAACCAAGTTTGGTGGGAAAATTTTTATTTTGGGGAGAATGAATGCAGTTTGTGGGGAGAAAACTTGATTTGAGGGAAAACTAACCCATTTTAGGGGTAAAAGCCGATTTGGGGAAAAATGAACCCAGTTGGGGGGGAAAATCCTTGATTTTGGGGAAAATGAACCCAGTTTAAGGGAAAAAAACACGATTTTGGGTAACATGAAACCAGTTTAGGGAGAAAAAAACTGATTTTGGGGAAATTAAACTAGTTTGTGTGGAAAAAAACGATTATGGAAAAAAAGTGAACCCAGTTTAGTTATTTCCCCCAAAATGAGTTCATTATTTTTCCATGATCGGGTTTTCCCATCTGAAGTGGATTCATTTTCCCGAAAATAAGGTTTTTCCTCCCCAAACTTGGTTCAATTTGGCCATAATCGGTTTTTCCACGAAACTGGGTTCATTTTCCCTAAAATCGGGTTTCTCCCCAGAAACTGCATTCATTTTCCCTCAAATTGGGTTCCTCCCCCAAACTGGGTTCATTTTCCACAAAATCCTTTTTTTTTTCCCCAAAACTGGGTTTATTTTCCCCAAAATTTGTTTTTTCCCAAAACAAAAAAAAGTTTCATTTTCTACAATATAAATTTTTGGCCCTAAACTGGGTTCAGTTTCCCTCAAATCAGTTTTTCTCCCCCAAACTGGGTTCATTTTCATCAAAATCGGGTTTTATCCCCCCAACCTAGGTTCATTAGCTCCAAAATCGGGTTTATCCCCCTGAACAGGGTTAATTTTTGCTCAAATCAGATTTTTATCCCCTCAAGCTGCTTTTATTTTCCCCAAAATCGGGTTTCTCCACTCAAAATGAGTTCAATTTTTTTCCAAAATCGAGTTTTCCCACCAGAACTGGGTTCATTTTCCCCAAAATCAGGTTTTCCCACCCCAAACTGGGTTCATTTTTGCCAAAATCGATTTTTTTTTCCACAAAACTGGGTTCATTTTCCCTAAAATCGGGTTTCTCCTCCCAACTGGGTCCATTTTCCCCAAAACTGTATTTTTTTTCCCCAAACTGGCCTCATTTCCCCTAAAATTGGGGTTCTCCCCACAAAACTGGATTCATTTTCCCCATAATCAGCTTTTTTCCTCCGAAACTGGGTTCATTTTCCTCAAAATCCTTTTTTTTCCCCCCAAATTGGGTGAATTTTCACACAAATCAGTTTTTCCTCTCCAAACTGGGTTCATTTTCCCCAAAATCTGGTATTTCATTTCCACTCTGGGTTCAATTTTCCCAAAATGGAATTTTTTCCTCCCAAACTGGCTTCATTTTCCCCAAAATCATTTTTTTCCCCAAAACTGGCTTCATTTTCCCCAAAATCATTTTTTTCCCCAAAACTGGGTTCATTTTACCCAAAATCATTTTTTTCCCCAAAACTGGGTTCATTTTCCCCGTAATCAGCTTTTTTTCTTCCAAAACTGGGTTCATCTTCCGCAAAATTCATTTCCCCCCCCCCAAAACTGGATGCATTTTCACACAAATTAGGGTTTCCCCTCCAAACAGTGTTCATTTTCCCCAAAATCTTCTATTTCCACTCCACACTGGGTTCATTTTCCCCAAAATCGGGTTTTCTTCATCCCAAACCAGGTTCATTTTCCCCAAAATCTGTTTTTTTCTACTAAAACTGGGTTCGTTTTGCTACAAATTTGGTTTTTCTCCCCGAAAATGCGTTCATTTTCCACAAAATCCGTATTTTTACCCAATTACTGCGTTCCTTTTCCCAAAATGTTTTTTTTTCCAACAAAACTTGGTTAATTTCCCTACAAATTGGGTTCCCCCCCCCAAACTGTGTTCATTTTCCCAAAAATCAATTTTTTTCTCAATTACTGGGTTCATTTTCCCCAAAATCGATTTTTTTCCCCACAAAACTGGGATTTTTTTTCTCAAAAACGATTTTTTTCCCCCAAAATGGGTTGATTTACCCCACAATCAGCTTTTTTTCTCCCAAACCGGGTTCATTCTCCCCAAAATCTGGTATTTCCCCTCCACACTGAGTTTATTTTCCCAAAAATCTTCTATTTCATCTCCACTCTATGTTCAATTTCCCCAAAATGGAATTTTTCTCCTCCCACACTGCGTTCCTTTTCCCCAAAATCAGGGTTTTTTTCCCCATTATTGGGTTCATTTTCCCCAAAATCTGGTATTTCCCATCCACACTGGGTTCATTTTCGCCAAAATCTGTTTTTTTCTTCCCAAACTGGGTTCATTTTCCCCAAAAATCCATTTTCCCCCCCAAAACTGGGTGCATTTGCACAGAAATCAGGTTTTCCCCTCCAAAGAGTGTTCCTTTTCCCCAAAATCTTCTGTTTCCACTTCACACTGGGTTCCTTTTCTCCAAAATCAGGGCTTTTTTTTCCCCAATTACTGGGTTCATTATCCCCAAAATCTGGTATTTCCCCCCCAAACTGGATTCATTTTCCCCAAAATCGAGGTTTTTTTCCCCAAACTGGGTTCCTTTTCCTCAAAATCGGGTTTTATGCCCCCCCCCAACCTTAGTTCATTATCTTCAAAATCGGGTTTATCCCCCTGAACAGGGTTAATTTTTGCTCAAATCAGACTTTTATCCCCTCAAGCTGCTTTTATTTTCCCCAAAATCGGGTTTCTCCACTCAAAATGAGTTCAATTTTTTTCCAAAATCGAGTTTTCCCACCAGAACTGGGTTCATTTTCCCCAAAATCAGGTTTTCCCACCCCAAACTGGGTTCATTTCTGCCAAAATCGATTTTTTTCCCCACAAAACTGGGTTCATTTTCCCTAAAATCGGGTTTCTCCTCCCAACTGGGTTCATTTTCCCCAAAACTGTATTTTTTTCCCCCAAACTGGCCTCATTTCCCCTGAAATTGGGGTTCTCCCCACAAAACTGGATTCATTTTCCCCATAATCAGCTTTTTCCTCCGAAACTGGGTTCATTTTCCTCAAAATCCTTTTTTTCCCCCCCAAACTGGGTGAATTTTCACACAAATCATTTTTTCCTCTCCAAACTGGGTTCATTTTCCCCAAAATCTGGTATTTCATCTCCACTCTGGGTTCAATTTTCCCAAAATGGAATTTTTTCCTCCCAAACTGGATCATTTTCCCCAAAATCATTTTTTTCCCCAAAACTGGGTTCATTTTCCCCATAATAAGCTTTTTTTTCTTCCAAAACTGGGTTCATCTTCCGAAAAATTCATTTCCCCCCAAAACTGGATGCATTTTCACACAAATTAGGGTTTCCCCTCCAAACAGTGTTCATTTTCCCCAAAATCTTCTATTTCCACTCCACACTGGGTTCATTTTCCCCAAAAGCTGGTATTTCCCCTCCACACTGGGTTCATTTTCCCCAAAATCGGGTTTTCTTCATCCCAAACCAGGTTCATTTTCCCCAAAATCTGTTTTTTTCTACTAAAACTGGGTTCGTTTTGCTACAAATTTGGTTTTTCTCCCCGAAAATGCGTTCATTTTCCACAAAATCCGTATTTTTACCCAATTACTGCGTTCCTTTTCCCAAAATGTTTTTTTTTTCCAACAAAACTTGGTTAATTTCCCTACAAATTGGGTTCCCCCCCCCCCAAACTGTGTTCATTTTCCCAAAAATCAATTTTTTTCTCAATTACTGGGTTCATTTTCCCCAAAATCGTTTTTTTTCCCCACAAAACTGGGATTTTTTTTCTCAAAAACGATTTTTTTCCCCCAAAATGGGTTGATTTACCCCACAATCAGCTTTTTTTCTCCCAAACCGGGTTCATTCTCCCCAAAATCTGGTATTTCCCCTCCACACTGAGTTTATTTTCCCAAAAATCTTCTATTTCATCTCCACTCTATGTTCAATTTCCCCAAAATGGAATTTTTCTCCTCCCACACTGCGTTCCTTTTCCCCAAAATCAGGGGTTTTTTTCCCCATTATTGGGTTCATTTTCCCCAAAATCTGGTATTTCCCATCCACACTGGGTTCATTTCCGCCAAAATCTGTTTTTTTCATCCCAAACTAGGTTCATTTTCCCCAAAACTGTATTTTTTTCCCCCAAACTGGCCTCATTTCCCCTGAAATTGGGGTTCTCCCCACAAAACTGGATTCATTTTCCCCATAATCAGCTTTTTCCTCCGAAACTGGGTTCATTTTCCTCAAAATCCTTTTTTTCCCCCCCAAACTGGGTGAATTTTCACACAAATCAGTTTTTCCTCTCCAAACTGGGTTCATTTTCCCCAAAATCTGGTATTTCATCTCCACTCTGGGTTCAATTTTCCCAAAATGGAATTTTTTCCTCCCAAACTGGCTTCATTTTCCCCAAAATCATTTTTTTCCCCAAAACTGGGTTCATTTTCCCCATAATAAGCTTTTTTTTCTTCCAAAACTGGGTTCATCTTCCGCAAAATTCATTTCCCCCCAAAACTGGATGCATTTTCACACAAATTAGGGTTTCCCCTCCAAACAGTGTTCATTTTCCCCAAAATCTTCTATTTCCACTCCACACTGGGTTCATTTTCCCCAAAAGCTGGTATTTCCCCTCCACACTGGGTTCATTTTCCCCAAAATCGGGTTTTATTCATCCCAAACCAGGTTCATTTTCCCCAAAATCTGTTTTTTTCTACTAAAACTGGGTTCGTTTTGCTACAAATTTGGTTTTTCTCCCCGAAAATGCGTTCATTTTCCACAAAATCCGTATTTTTACCCAATTACTGCGTTCCTTTTCCCAAAATGTTTTTTTTTCCAACAAAACTTGGTTAATTTCCCTACAAATTGGGTTCCCCCCCCCCAAACTGTGTTCATTTTCCCAAAAATCAATTTTTTTCTCAATTACTGGGTTCATTTTCCCCAAAATCGTTTTTTTTCCCCACAAAACTGGGATTTTTTTTCTCAAAAACGATTTTTTTCCCCCAAAATGGGTTGATTTACCCCACAATCAGCTTTTTTTCTCCCAAACCGGGTTCATTCTCCCCAAAATCTGGTATTTCCCCTCCACACTGAGTTTATTTTCCCAAAAATCTTCTATTTCATCTCCACTCTATGTTCAATTTCCCCAAAATGGAATTTTTCTCCTCCCACACTGCGTTCCTTTTCCCCAAAATCAGGGTTTTTTTCCCCATTATTGGGTTCATTTTCCCCAAAATCTGGTATTTCCCATCCACACTGGGTTCATTTTCGCCAAAATCTGTTTTTTTCTTCCCAAACTGGGTTCATTTTCCCCAAAAATCCATTTTCCCCCCCAAAACTGGGTGCATTTGCACAGAAATCAGGTTTTCCCCTCCAAAGAGTGTTCCTTTTCCCCAAAATCTTCTGTTTCCACTTCACACTGGGTTCCTTTTCTCCAAAATCAGGGCTTTTTTTTCCCCAATTACTGGGTTCATTATCCCCAAAATCTGGTATTTCCCCCCCAAACTGGATTCATTTTCCCCAAAATCGAGGTTTTTTTCCCCAAACTGGGTTCCTTTTCCTCAAAATCGGGTTTTATGCCCCCCCCCAACCTTAGTTCATTATCTTCAAAATCGGGTTTATCCCCCTGAACAGGGTTAATTTTTGCTCAAATCAGACTTTTATCCCCTCAAGCTGCTTTTATTTTCCCCAAAATCGGGTTTCTCCACTCAAAATGAGTTCAATTTTTTTCCAAAATCGAGTTTTCCCACCAGAACTGGGTTCATTTTCCCCAAAATCAGGTTTTCCCACCCCAAACTGGGTTCATTTCTGCCAAAATCGATTTTTTTCCCCACAAAACTGGGTTCATTTTCCCTAAAATCGGGTTTCTCCTCCCAACTGGGTTCATTTTCCCCAAAACTGTATTTTTTTCCCCCAAACTGGCCTCATTTCCCCTGAAATTGGGGTTCTCCCCACAAAACTGGATTCATTTTCCCCATAATCAGCTTTTTCCTCCGAAACTGGGTTCATTTTCCTCAAAATCCTTTTTTTCCCCCCCAAACTGGGTGAATTTTCACACAAATCAGTTTTTCCTCTCCAAACTGGGTTCATTTTCCCCAAAATCTGGTATTTCATCTCCACTCTGGGTTCAATTTTCCCAAAATGGAATTTTTTCCTCCCAAACTGGATCATTTTCCCCAAAATCATTTTTTTCCCCAAAACTGGGTTCATTTTCCCCATAATAAGCTTTTTTTTCTTCCAAAACTGGGTTCATCTTCCGAAAAATTCATTTCCCCCCAAAACTGGATGCATTTTCACACAAATTAGGGTTTCCCCTCCAAACAGTGTTCATTTTCCCCAAAATCTTCTATTTCCACTCCACACTGGGTTCATTTTCCCCAAAAGCTGGTATTTCCCCTCCACACTGGGTTCATTTTCCCCAAAATCGGGTTTTATTCATCCCAAACCAGGTTCATTTTCCCCAAAATCTGTTTTTTTCTACTAAAACTGGGTTCGTTTTGCTACAAATTTGGTTTTTCTCCCCGAAAATGCGTTCATTTTCCACAAAATCCGTATTTTTACCCAATTACTGCGTTCCTTTTCCCAAAATGTTTTTTTTTCCAACAAAACTTGGTTAATTTCCCTACAAATTGGGTTCCCCCCCCCCAAACTGTGTTCATTTTCCCAAAAATCAATTTTTTTCTCAATTACTGGGTTCATTTTCCCCAAAATCGTTTTTTTTCCCCACAAAACTGGGATTTTTTTTCTCAAAAAACGATTTTTTTCCCCCAAAATGGGTTGATTTACCCCACAATCAGCTTTTTTTCTCCCAAACCGGGTTCATTCTCCCCAAAATCTGGTATTTCCCCTCCACACTGAGTTTATTTTCCAAAAAATCTTCTATTTCATCTCCACTCTATGTTCAATTTCCCCAAAATGGAATTTTTCTCCTCCCACACTGCGTTCCTTTTCCCCAAAATCAGGGGTTTTTTCCCCATTATTGGGTTCATTTTCCCCAAAATCTGGTATTTCCCATCCACACTGGGTTCATTTTCGCCAAAATCTGTTTTTTTCTTCCCAAACTGGGTTCATCTTCCGCAAAATTCATTTCCCCCCACATTTTCCCTAAAATCGGGTTTCTCCTCCCAACTGGGTTCATTTTCCCCAAAATTGTTTTTTTTTTCCCCAAACTGGCTTCATTTCCCCTAAAATTGGGGTTCTCCCCCCAAAACTGGGTTCATTTTCCTCTAAATTGGATTTTTTTTCCCCCAAAATGGGTTCATTTTTTCCGTTACCCATTTTTCCCCGCAAACTGGAATCATTTCCCCTAAAATAGGGTTTTTCCCCCTAAACTGGGTTAATTTTCCACAAAATCGGGTTTTTTTCCACGCAAAAGGGGTTCATTTTCCCACCAAAACCGGGTATTTTCTCCCAAACTGGGTTCATTTCCCCTCAAATTGAGTTTTTCCTCACTTATTGGGTTCATTTTCCCTAAAATCGGGTTCTCCCCCCAAAACTGGATTCATTTTCCCCAAAATAGAGCTTCCCCCCCCCCCCCCCCCCCCCCCCCCCCCAACTGGGGTAATTTTCCTCAAAATCGTTTTTTCCCCAAAAAACAGGTTTGTTTCCCCTAAAATTGTGTTTTTTCTCCCGAAACTTGGTTAATTTCCCCTAAAATTTGGTTTACCCCCAAACTGGGTTCTTTTTCCCCAAAATCGGGGGTTTGCACCCCAAATTGAGTCCATTTTCCCCCAAATCATCTTTATCCCCCTAAACTGGGTTAATTTTCCCCCAAATCGGGTTTTTTTTCCCCAAAATCTGTGTTCATTTCTTGCAAAATTTTGGGAAAGTGAACCCAGTTTAGGAGAAAAACCCGATTTTGGGGAAAATCAATCCAGTTTGCGGGGAAAAAATGGATAATGGGGAAAATTAACCCAGTTTTGGGGAGAAAAACCCGATTTTAGGGAAAACGAAGCCAGTTTCATGGAAAAAACCCGATTATGGCAAAAATGAACCCAGTTTGGGGAGGAAAAAAACCTGATTTTGGGGAAAATGAACCCAGTGCTGATGGGAAAACCCGATTATGGAAAAAAATGAACTCATTCTGTGGGAAAAACCCAAACTGGGTCCATTTGTTTTCCATAATCGAGTTTTTCCACACAAACTAGTTTAATTTCTGCCAAAAACAGTTTTTCCCTCCCCAAACTAGTTTCATTTTACCCAAAATCGCGTTTTGTCCCTTAAACTGGGTTCATTTTCCCCAAAATCAAGGATTTCCCCCCCTTACTGGGTTCATTTTCCCCCAAATCGGCCTTTACTCCTAAAATTGGTTAATTTTCCCTCCAATCAGGTTTTCTCCCCGCAAACTGCTTTCATTCTCCCCAAAATAAGAATTTTCCCACAAAACTTGGTTCATTTTCCCACAATCAAGTTTTTTTTTTCCCCTAACTGGGTTCATTTTTTTTCCATAATCGGGTCTTTCCCCCCCAACCTGGGTTCATTGTCCCCAAAATGAGCTTTTTCCTCCCAAACTGGTTTCACTTCTCCCAAAATCCGGTTTTCTCGCCAAACTGGGTTCATTTTGCCTACAGTTTCTCTACAGTTCATTTTCTCTACAGTTTGTAGAGGCTGATGAGAATACACAGGAAAACAGGGTTCCCTCGTCCTTGCAGCATGAGCAGATCATCTGATAATTTGCCTATTAATTACATGTGATGCTAGAAATCGGAACTGAGTGTTTCTCAAGGAGGCAAGAAGAGGACTGCCGGGAAGTCTGTGGAACCGCAGCCAGAGACAGGTTTTTGAGAAGTTTCAGTTTACAGAGCTAGCCGCTAAGAGAAGGCGCTGTCTCCGGACCAATGTAATGTTTGCAGCCGGAGCCTGGTGTGAAAGCCAGGGAAACACTGTGAAGGCTGCTCAAGAAAGCAAGAGCAGCGCCTCTGTTTGCCTGTATTTGAAAGCCCTCGAGAGAGGAATACCCTACCGGTAAAATGCTTGATCTTCTAGCAGCTATTCATGGTAAAACATTACTGGATTCTTTAAAATCAAGGCGTTAGTTTCTGCTCTCCCTTCGAGGAAACACAAACTCGTGCAGTTCAGAGAATGTCCTGTGGATTCCCTGCCTGCCGTGGTAACACGTTTCAGCACTAAGAGTTTGCAGAGGCTGATGAGAATGCACAGGAAGAGAGGGATCCCTCGTACTTGAAGCACGAGCAGATCATCTGATAATTTGCCCTTTAATAACATTGTTAGAAGATGAATTGTCATGCTAAAATATTTCCCAAATAGCAAGATTATGAGGGATTTTAGACTCATTTGGATGCGCTGTGATGCGATGCTAGAAATCGGAAATGAGTGTTCCTCAAGGAGGTAAGAAGCAGACTGCCGGGAAGGCCGTAGAACCGCGGCCAGAGACAGCTTTTTGAGCCGTTTCAGTTTACAGAGCTAGCCGGTAAGAGAAGGCGCTGTCTCCGGACCAAAGTAATGTTTGCAGCTGGAGCTTGGTGTGAAAGCCAGAGAAACAGAGTGAAGCCTGCTCAAGGCTGCAGCTTCTCTGTTCGCCTGTTTTTGTAAGCCCTCGAGACAGAATACCCTGCAGGGTATAATGCTTTTTCTTGTAGCAGCTTTTCATGGATGAACAAGTCCGGGTTGTTTAACAATCAACTTGTTAGTTAGGGGGTAAAACCGATTTTGAGGAAAATGAAACCAGATTGGGGGGAAAATTTAACTTTTGGGGAAAATTAACCCAGTTTGGGGGGGGGGGAGGAAATCATCGTTTATGGGGAAAATGCACCCAGTTTAAGGGACAAAACCCGATTTTGGGCAAAATGAAACCAGTTTGGGGAGAAAAAAACAGTCATTTCAGATTTCAAGCATCACATCACAGCGCATGCACACGAATCTAAAATCTTTCTCCCTCATGAACTTGCTTTTTTTGGAAATGTATTAGCATGACAGTCTCCTAAAAAATGTATTTAAAAGACAAATAATCAGATGATCTGTTCGTGTTCAAGGACGAGAGATCCCTTTTTTCCTGTTGATTCCAATCAGCTTCTGCAAACTCTTTCTGCTGAAAGGTGGTACCCAAGAGCCAGAGAATCCACAGCACATTCTGTGAACTGCACGGTTTTGTGTGTCTCCAAGCGAGAGCAGAAACTAACCCCTTGATTTTAAAGAATCCTGGAATTTTCTTCCATGAATCGCTGCTAGGAGAGAAAGCATTTTACGGGCAGGGTATTCCTCTCTCGAAGGCTGACAAAGACAGGCAAACAGAGGAGTTGCTCTTGCTTTCTTGAGCAGCCTTCACAGTGTTTCCGCGGCTTTAACAGCAGACTACGGCTGCAAACATTTCTCTGATCCGGAGACAGTGCCTTCGCTTACCCGCTAGCTTTCTAAACTGAAGCCGCTCAGAAAGCTGTCTCTGGCCGCGGTTCCACAGACATCCCGGCAGTCTCCTTCTTGCCTCTCCGACGAACAGACTTTTCAGACTTCTACCATCACTTCACAGCTCATGCACATGAATCTAAAATATTTCTCCCTCACAATCTTGCTGTTTTGGAAATGTTTTAGCATGACTTCATTTTCTAACAATGTAAATAAAGGGCTAATTATCAGATGATCTGCTCGTGTCTCAAGGGCGAAGGTTCTCTGTTTTCCTGTGCATTCCATCAGCCCCTGCAAACTGTTTCTGCTGAAACGTGGTACCACAGCAGGCAGGGAATCCACAGCACATTCTCTGAACTGCACGGCTTTGTGTTTCTCCAAGGGAGAGCAGAAACTAACCCCTTGATTTTAAAGAATCCTGGAATGTTCTTCCATGAATTGCTGCTAGGAGAGAAGGCATTTAACCGGCAGGGTATTCGTTTCTCGAAGGCTGACAAATACAGGCAAAGAGAGGAGCTGCTCTTGCTTCGTTGAGCAGCCTTCACAGTGTTTCCCCGGCTGCAAACATTTCTTTGATATGGAGACAGCGCCTTCTCTTACCGGCTGGCTCTCTAAACTGAAGCCGCTCAGAAAGCTGTCTTTGGCCGCGGTTCAAAGACATCCCAGCATTCTGTTTCTTGCCTCTCTGACGAACAGTCATTTCAGATTTTGAGGAAAATGAATTCAGTTTGGAGGGGGAAGAAAAATATATTTTGGGGAAAATGAACAGAGTTTGGGGGAAGAAACCCGTTTTTGAGGAAAATGAACCCGGTTTTGGGGAAAAAAAATATTTTGGGGAAAATGAACCCAGTATGGAGAGGAAAAACCTGATTTGTGTGAAAATGCACTCAGTTTTAGGGGAAAAAAGGATTTTAGGGAAAATGATTTTGGGTTTTCCCCCAAACTGTGTTGAAAATTAACCCAAACTGGGTTAATTTTGCCTGAAATTGGGTTTCCCCCAAACTGCATTCATTTCCCAAAAATTGGGGTTTGTTCTCATCCCAAACGTTGTATAGTTTCTCCAAAAATCATGTTTTATTTTTCCGCCCAAATTGACTTCATTTTCCTTATAATCGGGTTTTTACCTCCCAAACTCGGTTCATTTTCCCCAAAATCGTGTTTCTTTCATCCCAAACTGGCTTTCAATTTCTCACAAATGAGGATTTTCCCATCTAACTGGGTTCATTTTCTCTAAAAGTGGGTTTTCCCCCCTAACTGGGTACATTTTCCCCAAAATCAGATTTTTTTTTCTCTCCAAAACTGGGGGAAACAGATTTGGGGGATAATGAACCCAGTTTGAAAGGAAAAAAATCCAATTTTGGGGAAAATGAACAGAGTTTGGGAGGAAAAAAATCCGATTTGGGGAAAATGAACATAGTGTGGAGTGAAAAAAGAATATTTTGGGGAAAATGAACCCAGTTTGAAGGGGAAAACCTGATTTGTGTGAAATGTAATGTGGTTCATCCATCACTAATTCTACAATGAAAAAGCGTATATCCGGCAGGGTTATTCCTCTCTCGATGGCTAACAAATACAGGAAAACAGAGGAGTTGCTCTTGCTTTGTTGAGCACCCTTCACAGTGGTTCCCCGGCTTTCACATCAAGCTCCGGCTGCAAACATTTCTTTGATCCAGAGACAGCGCCTTTGCTTACCGGCTAGCTCTCTGAACTGAAGCCGCTCAGAAAGCTGTCTCTGGCCGCGGTTCCAGGGAGTTCTCGGCAGTCTGCTTCTTGCCTCTCTGACGATCAGTCTTTTCAGATTTCTACATCACAGCTCATGTACATGAATCTAAAATATTTCTCCCTCATAAACTTGCTATTTTGGAAATGTTTTAGCATGACATTTCATCTTCTAACAATGTAATTAAAGGGCTAATTATCAGATGATCTGCTCGTGCTTCAGGGGCGAAGGATCTCTGTTTTCCTGTGCATTCTCATCAGCCTCTGCAAACTCTAAGTGCTGAAACGTGCTACCACGGCAGGCAGGGAATCCACAGCACATTCTCTGAACTGCACGGGTTTGTGTTTTCTCCAAGGGAGAGCAGAAACTAGCCCCTTGGTTTAAAAAAATCCAAGTATGTTCTTCCATGAATAGCTGCTAGAAGAGCAGGCGTTTTACCGGTAGGGTATTCCTATGGGTATTCCTTTCAAATACATGCAAAGAGAGGAGCTGCTCTTGCTTTCTTGAGCAGCCTTCACAGTGTTTCCCTAGCTTTCACACCAGGCTCCGGCTGCAAACATTATTTTGGTCCGGAGACAGCACCTTCTCTTACCGGCTAGCTCTGTGAACTGAAACGTCTCAGAAAGCTGTCTCTGGCCGCGGCTCCACAGACTTCCCGGCAGTCTGCTTCTTGTCTCCCTGAGGAACAGACAGAAACTTGCTATTTGGGGTGGGGGAACCCCCGGTTTTGTGGAAAATGAACACAGTTTTGGGGGAAAAAACGGTATTGGGGAAAGTGAAATCTGTTTGTGGGGAAAACCCGATTATGGGGAAAATGAACCCAGTTTTTGGGCGGAATAACCCGATTTTGGGGACAATTAACCCAGTTTAGGGGGAAAACCCGATGTAGAGGAAAATGGCAACAGTTTTGGGGGAAAAAAAACAATTTTGGGGAAAATGAACGAATTTTGCTTGGGAAAATACTATTTTGGGGAAAGAACCCAGTTTGGTGGGGAAAACCCAATTTTGGGGAAAATGAAACAATTTTGGGGGGGATATACTACTGTTGGGAAAATGAGCCCAGTTTGTGGGGAAAACTCGATTTTGGACAAAATGAATCCAGTTGGTGGGGGGGATACACCATTCTGGGGGAAAATTAAACACAGTTTATGGCGATAAACCAGATTTTGGGGAAAATTAACCCAGTTTTGGCATAAAAAAACGATAATGGGGAAAATGAACCCAGTTTGGGTTTGGGAGGAAAAACCCGATTTGAGGGAAAATGAACCCAGTTAGGTGAGAAACCTGATTTTGGGGGAAGTGAAACCAGTTTGGGAGGAAAAAGCTCGTTTTGGGGACAATGAACCCAGGTTGGGGGGGAAAAACCCGATTATGGAAAGAAAATGAACCAAGTTTGGTGGGAAAATTTTTATTTTGGGGAGAATGAATGCAGTTTGTGGGAAGAAAACTTGATTTGAGGGAAAATTAACCCATTTTAGGGGTAAAAGCCGATTTGGGGAAAAATGAACCCAGTTGGGGGGGAAAATCCTTGATTTTGGGGAAAATGAACCCAGTTTAACGGAAAAAAACACGATTTTGGGTAACATGAAACCAGTTTAGGGAGAAAAAAACTGATTTTGGGGAAATTAAAGTAGTTTGTGTGGAAAAAAACGATTATGGAAAAAAAGTGAACCCAGTTTAGTTATTTCCCCCAAAATGAGTTCATTATTTTTCCATGATCGGGTTTTCCCATCTGAACTGGATTCATTTTCCCGAAAATAAGGTTTTTCCTCCCAAATTTGGTTCAATTTGGCCATAATCGGTTTTTCCACGAAACTGGGTTCATTTTCCCTAAAATCGAGTTTCTCCCCAGAAACTGCATTCATTTTCCCTCAAATTAGGTTCCCCCCCAAAACTGGGTTCATTTTCCACAAAATCCTTTTTTTTTCCCCCCAAACTGGGTTTATTTTCCCCAAAATTTGTTTTTTCCCAAAACAAAAAAAAGTTTCATTTTCCCCAAAATAAATTTTTGGCCCTAAACTGGGTTCAGTTTCCCTCAAATCAGTTTTTTTTCCCCAAACTGGGTTCATTTTCCTCAAAATCGGGTTTTATCCCCCCAACCTAGGTTCATTAGCTCCAAAATCGGGTTTATCCCCCTGAACAGGGTTAATTTTTGCTCAAATCAGATTTTTATCCCCCAAACTGCTTTCATTTTCCCCAAAATCAGGTTTTCCCTCCCCAAACTGGGTTCATTTTTTTGCCAAAATCGAGGTTTTTTTCCCCAAACTGGGTTCATTTTCCCTAAAATCGGGTTTCTCCTCCCAACTGGGTCCATTTTCCCCAAAACTGTATTTTTTTCCCCTAAACTGGCCTCAATTCCCCTGAAATTGGGGTTCTCCCCACAAAACTGGATTCATTTTCCCCATAATCAGCTTTTTCCTCCGAAACTGGGTTCATTTTCCTCAAAATCCTTTTTTTCCCCCCCAAACTGGGTGAATTTTCACACAAATCAGTTTTTCCTCTCCAAACTGGGTTCATTTTCCCCAAAATCTGGTATTTCATCTCCACTCTGGGTTCAATTTTCCCAAAATGGAATTTTTTCCTCCCAAACTGGGTTCATTTTCCCCAAAATCATTTTTTTTCCCCAAAACTGGCTTCATTTTCCCCAAAATCATTTTTTCCCCAAAACTGGGTTCATTTTCCCCATAATAAGCTTTTTTTCTTCCAAAACTGGGTTCATCTTCCGCAAAATTCATTTCCCCCCCCAAAACTGGATGCATTTTCACACAAATTAGGGTTTCCCCTCCAAACAGTGTTCATTTTCCCCAAAATCTTCTATTTCCACTCCACACTGGGTTCATTTTCCCCAAAAGCTGGTATTTCCCCTCCACACTGGGTTCATTTTCCCCAAAATCGGGTTTTCTTCATCCCAAACCAGGTTCATTTTCCCCAAAATCTGTTTTTTTCTACTAAAACTGGGTTCGTTTTGCTACAAATTTGGTTTTTCTCCCCGAAAATGCATTCATTTTCCACAAAATCCATATTTTTACCCAATTACTGCGTTCCTTTTCCCAAAATGTTTTTTTTTCCAACAAAACTTGGTTAATTTCCCTACAAATTGGGTTCCCCCCCAAACTGTGTTCATTTTCCCAAAAATCAATTTTTTTCTCAATTACTGGGCTCATTTTCCCCAAAATCGTTTTTTTTCCCACAAAACTGGGATTTTTTTTCTCAAAAACGATTTTTTTCCCCAAAAATGGGTTGATTTACCCCACAATCAGCTTTTTTTCTCCCAAACCGGGTTCATTCTCCCCAAAATCTGGTATTTCCCCTCCACACTGAGTTTATTTTCCCAAAAATCTTCTATTTCATCTCCACTCTATGTTCAATTTCCCCAAAATGGAATTTTTCTCCTCCCACACTGCGTTCCTTTTCCCCAAAATCAGGGTTTTTTTCCCCATTATTGGGTTCATTTTCCCCAAAATCTGGTATTTCCCATCCACACTGGGTTCATTTTCGCCAAAATCTGTTTCTTTCTTCCCAAACTGGGTTCATTTTCCCCAAAAATCCATTTTCCCCCCCAAAAATGGGTGCATTTGCACAGAAATCAGGTTTTCCCCTCCAAAGAGTGTTCCTTTTCCCCAAAATCTTCTGTTTCCACTTCACACTGGGTTCCTTTTCTCCAAAATCAGGGGGGTTTTTTTCCCAATTACTGGGTTCATTATCCCCAAAATCTGGTATTTCCCCCCCAAACTGGATTCATTTTCCCCAAAATCGAGTTTTTTTCCCCAAACTGGGTTCATTTTCCTCAAAATCGGGTTTTATGCCCCCCCCAACCTTAGTTCATTATCTTCAAAATCGGGTTTATCCCCCTGAACAGGGTTAATTTTTGCTCAAATCAGATTTTTATCCCCTCAAGCTGCTTTTATTTTCCCCAAAATCGGGTTTCTCCACTCAAAATGTGTTCAATTTTTTTCCAAAATCGAGTTTTCCCACCAGAACTGGGTTCATTTTCCCCAAAATCAGGTTTCCCCACCCCAAACTGGGTTCATTTTTGCCAAAATCGATTTTTTTTCCCACAAAACTGGGTTCATTTTCCCTAAAATCGGGTTTCTCCTCCCAACTGGGTTCATTTTCCCCAAAATTGTTTTTTTTTTCCCCAAACTGGCTTCATTTCCCCTAAAATTGGGGTTCTCCCCCAAAAACTGGGTTCATTTTCCTCTAAATTGGATTTTTTTCCCCCAAAATGGGTTCATTTTTTCCGTTACCCATTTTTCCCCGCAAACTGGAATAATTTCCCCCAAAATAGGGGTTTTCCCCCTAAACTGGGTTAATTTTCCACAAAATCGGTTTTTTTCCACGCAAATGGGGTTCATTTTCCCACCAAAACCGGGTATTTTCTCCCAAACTGGGTTCATTTCCCCTCAAATTGAGTTTTTCCTCACTTATTGGGTTAATTTTCCCTAAAATCGGGTTCTCCCCCCAAAACTGGATTCATTTTCCCCAAAATAGAGCTTCCCCCCCCCCCCCAAGTGGGTTAATTTTCCTCAAAATCGTTTTTTCCCCCAAAAACGGGTTTGTTTTCCCTAAAATTGTGTTTTTTCTCCTGAAACTTGGTTCATTTCCCCTAAAATATGGTTTTCCCCCCAAACTGGGTTCTTTTTCCCCAAAATCGGGGGTTTGCACCCCAAATTGAGTCCATTTTCCCCCAAATCATCTTTATCCCCCTAAACTGGGTTAATTTTCCCCCAAATCGGGTTTTTTTCCCCAAAATCTGTGTTCATTTCTTGCAAAATTTTGGGAAAGTGAACCCAGTTTAGGAGAAAAACCCGATTTTGGGGAAAATCAATCCAGTTTGCGGGGAAAAAAATGGATAATGGGGAAAATTAACCCAGTTTTGGGGAGAAAAACCCGATTTTAGGGAAAATGAACCCAGTGCTGATGGGAAAACCCGATTATGGCAAAAATGAACCCAGTTTGGGGAGGAAAAAAAACTGATTTTGGGGAAAATGAACCCAGTGCTGATGGGAAAACCCGATTATGGAAAAAAATGAACTCATTCTGTGGGAAAAACCCAAACTGGGTCCATTTGTTTTCCATAATCGAGTTTTTCCACACAAACTTGTTTAATTTCTGCCAAAATCAGTTTTTCCCTCCCCAAACTAGTTTCATTTTACCCAAAATCGCGTTTTGTCCCTTAAACTGGGTTCATTTTCCCCAAAATCAAGGATTTTCCCCCTTTACTGGCTTCATTTTCTCCCAAATCGGCCTTTACTCCTAAAATTGGTTAATTTTCCCTCCAATCAGGTTTTCTCCCCGCAAACTGCTTTCATTCTCCCCAAAATAAGAATTTTCCCACAAAACTTGGTTCATTTTCCCACAATCAAGTTTTTTTCCCCCCTAACTGGGTTCATTTTTTTTCCATAATCGGGTTTTTTCCCCCCAACCTGGGTTCATTGTCCCCAAAATGAGCTTTTTCCTCCCAAACTGGTTTCACTTCTCCCAAAATACGGTTTTCTCGCCAAACTGGGTTCATTTTGCCTACAGTTTCTCTACAGTTCATTTTCTCTACAGTTTGTAGAGGCTGATGAGAATACACAGGAAAACAGGGTTCCCTCGTCCTTGCAGCATGAGCAGATCATCTGATAATTTGCCTATGAATTACATGTGATGCTAGAAATCGGAACTGAGTGTTTCTCAAGGAGGCAAGAAGAGGACTGCCGGGAAGTCTGTGGAACCGCAGCCAGAGACAGGTTTTTGAGAAGTTTCAGTTTACAGAGCTAGCCGCTAAGAGAAGGCGCTGTCTCCGGACCAATGTAATGTTTGCAGCCGGAGCCTGGTGTGAAAGCCAGGGAAACACTGTGAAGGCTGCTCAAGAAGGCAAGAGCAGCTCCTCTGTTTGCCTGTATTTGAAAGCCCTCGAGAGAGGAATACCCTACCGGTAAAATGCTTGATCTTCTAGCAGCTATTCATGGTAAAACATTACTGGATTCTTTAAAATCAAGGCGTTAGTTTCTGCTCTCCCTTCGAGGAAACACAAACTCGTGCAGTTCAGAGAATGTCCTGTGGATTCCCTGCCTGCCGTGGTAACACGTTTCAGCACTTAGAGTTTGCAGAGGCTGATGAGAATGCACAGGAAGAGAGGGATCCCTCGTACTTGAAGCACGAGCAGATCATCTGATAATTTGCCCTTTAATAACATTGTTAGAAGATGAAATGTCATGCTAAAATATTTCCCAAATAGCAAGATTATGAGGGATTTTAGACTCATTTGGATGCGCTGTGATGTGATGCTAGAAATCGGAAATGAGTGTTCCTCAAGGAGGTAAGAAGCAGACTGCCGGGAAGGCCGTGGAACCGCGGCCAGAGACAGCTTTTTGAGCCGTTTCAGTTTACAGAGGTAGCCGGTAAGAGAAGGCGCTGTCTCCGGACCAAAGTAATGTTTGCAGCCGGAGCTTGGTGTGAAAGCCAGAGAAACAGAGTGAAGCCTGCTCAAGGCTGCAGCTTCTCTGTTCGCCTGTTTTTGTAAGCCCTCGAGACAGAATACCCTGCAGGGTATATGCTTTTTCTTGTAGCAGCTATTCATGGATGAACAAGTCCGGGTTGTTTAACAATCAACTTGTTAGTATGGGGGTAAAACCGATTTTGAGGAAAATGAAACCAGATTGGGGGGAAAATTAAACTTTTGGGGAAAATTAACCCAGTTTGGGGGGGGGGGGGAATCATCGTTTCTGGGGAAAATGCACCCAGTTTAAGGGACAAAACCCGATTTTGGGCAAAATGAAACCAGTTTGGGGAGAAAAAAACAGTCATTTCAGATTTCTAGCATCACATCACAGCGCATGCACACGAATCTAAAATCTTTCTCCCTCATGAACTTGCTTTTTTTGGAAATGTATTAGCATGACACTTAGTCTCCTAAAAAATGTATTTAAAAGACAAATAATCAGGTGATCTGTTCCTGTTCAAGGACGAGAGATCCCTTTTTTCCTGTTGATTCCAATCAGCTTCTGCAAACTCTTTCTGCTGAAAGGTGGTACCCAAGAGCCAGAGAATCCACAGCACATTCTGTGAACTGCACGGTTTTGTGTGTCTCCAAGCGAGAGCAGAAACTAACCCCTTGATTTTAAAGAATCCTGGAATTTTCTTCCATGAATCGCTGCTAGGAGAGAAAGCATTTTACGGGCAGGGTATTCCTCTCTCGAAGGCTGACAAAGACAGGCAAACAGAGAAGTTGCTCTTGCTTTCTTGAGCAGCCTTCACAGTGTTTCCGCGGCTTTAACAGCAGACTACGGCTGCAAACATTTCTTTGATCCGGAGACAGTGCCTTCGCTTACCCGCTAGCCTTCCAAACTGAAGCCGCTCAGAAAGCTGTCTCTGGCCGCGGTTCCACAGACATCCCGGCAGTCTCCTTCTTGCCTCTCTGACGAACAGACTTTTCAGACTTCTACCATCACTTCACAGCTCATGCACATGAATCTAAAATATTTCTCCCTCACAATCTTGCTGTTTTGGAAATGTTTTAGCATGACTTCATTTTCTAACAATGTAAATAAAGGGCTAATTATCAGATGATCTGCTCGTGTCTCAAGGGCGAAGGTTCTCTGTTTTCCTGTGCATTCCATCAGCCCCTGCAAACTGTTTCTGCTGAAACGTGGTACCACAGCAGGCAGGGAATCCACAGTACATTCTCTGAACTGCACGGCTTTGTGTTTCTCCAAGGGAGAGCAGAAAGTAACCCCTTGATTTTAAAGAATCCTGGAATGTTCTTCCATGAATTGCTGCTAGGAGAGAAGGCATTTAACTGGCAGGGTATTCCTTTCTCGAAGGCTGACAAATACAGGCAAAGAGAGGAGCTGCTCTTGCTTCGTTGAGCAGCCTTCACAGTGTTTCCCCGGCTGCAAACATTTCTTTGATCCGGAGACAGCGCCTTCTCTTACCGGCTAGCTCTCTAAACTGAAGCCGCTCAGAAAGCTGTCTTTGGCCGCGGTTCAAAGACATCCCAGCATTCTGTTTCTTGCCTCTCTGACGAACAATCATTTCAGATTTTGAGGAAAATGAATTCAGTTTGGAGGGGGAAGAAAAATATATTTTGGGGAAAATGAACAGAGTTTGGGGGAAGAAATCCGTTTTTGAGGAAAATGAACCCGGTTTTGGGGAAAAAAAATATTTTGGGGAAAATGAACCCAGTATGGAGAGGAAAAACCTGATTTGTGTGAAAATGCACTCAGTTTTAGGGGAAAAAAGGATTTTAGGGAAAATGATTTTGGGTTTTCCCCCAAACTGTGTTGAAAATTAACCCAAACTGGGTTAATTTTGCCTGAAATCGGGTTTCCCCCAAACTGCATTCATTTCCCAAAAATTGGGGTTTGTTCTCATCCCAAACGTTGTATAGTTTCTCCAAAAATCATGTTTTATTTTTCCGCCCAAATTGACTTCATTTTCCCCATAATCGGGTTTTTACCTCCCAAACTCGGTTCATTTTCCCCAAAATCGTGTTTCTTTCATCCCAAACTGGCTTTCAATTTCTCACAAATGAGGATTTTCCCATCTAACTGGGTTCATTTTCTCTAAAAGTGGGTTTTCCCCCCTAACTGAGTACATTTTCCCCAAAATCAGATTTTTTTTTTTTTCTCTCCAAAACTGGGGGAAACAGATTTGGGGGATAATGAACCCAAATTGAAAGGAAAAAAATCCAATTTTGGGGAAAATGAACAGAGTTTGGGAGGAAAAAAATCCGATTTGGGGAAAATGAACATAGTGTGGAGTGAAAAAAGAATATTTTGGGGAAAATGAACCCAGTTTGAAGGGGAAAACCTGATTTGTGTGAAATGTAATGTGGTTCATCCATCACTAATTCTACAATGAAAAAGCGTATATCCGGCAGGGTTATTCCTCTCTCGATGGCTAACAAATACAGGAAAACAGAGGAGTTGCTCTTGCTTTGTTGAGCACCCTTCACAGTGGTTCCCCGGCTTTCACATCAAGCTCCGGCTGCAAACATTTCTTTGATCCAGAGACAGCGCCTTCGCTTACCGGCTAGCTCTCTAAACTGAAGCCGCTCAGAAAGCTGTCTCTGGCCGCGGTTCCAGGGAGTTCTCGGCAGTCTGCTTCTTGCCTCTCTGACGATCAGTCTTTTCAGATTTCTACATCACAGCTCATGTACATGAATCTAAAATATTTCTCCCTCATAAACTTGCTATTTTGGAAATGTTTTAGCATGACATTTCATCTTCTAACAATGTAATTAAAGGGCTAATTATCAGATGATCTGCTCGTGCTTCAGGGGCGAAGGATCTCTGTTTTCCTGTGCATTCTCATCAGCCTCTGCAAACTCTAAGTGCTGAAACGTGCTACCACGGCAGGCAGGGAATCCACAGCACATTCTCTGAACTGCACGGGTTTGTGTTTTCTCCAAGGGAGAGCAGAAACTAGCCCCTTGGTTTAAAAAAATCCAAGTATGTTCTTCCATGAATAGCTGCTAGAAGAGCAGGCGTTTTACCGGTAGGGTATTCCTATGGGTATTCCTTTCAAATACAGGCAAAGAGAGGAGCTGCTCTTGCTTTCTTGAGCAGCCTTCACAGTGTTTCCCTAGCTTTCACACCAGGCTCCGGCTGCAAACATTATTTTGGTCCGGAGACAGCACCTTCTCTTAGCGGCTAGCTCTGTGAACTGAAACGTCTCAGAAAGCTGTCTCTGGCCGCGGCTCCACAGACTTCCCGGCAGTCTGCTTCTTGTCTCCCTGAGGAACAGACAGAAACTTGCTATTTGGGGTGGGGGAACCCCCGGTTTTGTGGAAAATGAACACAGTTTTGGGGGAAAAAACGGTATTGGGGAAAGTGAAATCTGTTTGTGGGGAAAACACGATTATGGGGAAAATGAACCCAGTTTTTGGGCGGAATAACCCGATTTTGGGGACAATTAACCCAGTTTAGGGGGAAAACCCGATGTAGAGGAAAATGGCAACAGTTTTGGGGGAAAAAAAACAATTTTGGGGAAAATGAACGAATTTTGCTTGGGAAAATACTATTTTGGGGAAAGAACCCAGTTTGGTGGGGAAAACCCAATTTTGGGGAAAATGAAACAATTTTGGGGGGGATATACTACTGTTGGGAAAATGAGCCCAGTTTGTGGGGAAAACTCGATTTTGGACAAAATGAATCCAGTTGGTGGGGGGGACACACCATTTTGGGGGAAAATTAAACACAGTTTATGGCGATAAACCAGATTTTGGGGAAAATTAACCCAGTTTTGGCATAAAAAAACGATAATGGGGAAAATGAACCCAGTTTGGGTTTGGGAGGAAAAACCCGATTTGAGGGAAAATGAACCCAGTTAGGTGAGAAACCTGATTTTGGGGGAAGTGAAACCAGTTTGGGAGGAAAAGCTCGTTTTGGGGACAATGAACCCAGGTTGGGGGGGAAAAACCCGATTATGGAAAGAAAATGAACCAAGTTTGGTGGGAAAATTTTTATTTTGGGGAGAATGAATGCAGTTTGTGGGAAGAAAACTTGATTTGAGGGAAAATTAACCCATTTTAGGGGTAAAAGCCGATTTGGGGAAAAATGAACCCAGTTGGGGGGGAAAATCCTTGATTTTGGGGAAAATGAACCCAGTTTAAGGGAAAAAAACACGATTTTGGGTAACATGAAACCAGTTTAGGGAGAAAAAAACTGATTTTGGGGAAATTAAACTAGTTTGTGTGGAAAAAAACGATTATGGAAAAAAAGTGAACCCAGTTTGGTTATTTCCCCCAAAATGAGTTCATTATTTTTCCATGATCGGGTTTTCCCATCTGAACTGGATTCATTTTCCCGAAAATAAGGTTTTTCCTCCCAAACTTGGTTCAATTTGGCCATAATCGGTTTTTCCACGAAACTGGGTTCATTTTCCCTAAAATCGGGTTTCTCCCCAGAAACTGCATTCATTTTCCCTCAAATTGGGTTCCCCCCCCAAACTGGGTTCATTTTCCACAAAATCCTTTTTTTTTCCCCAAAACTGGGTTTATTTTCCCCAAAATTTGTTTTTTCCCAAAACAAAAAAAAAGTTTCATTTTCCCCAAAATAAATTTTTGGCCCTAAACTGGGTTCAGTTTCCCTCAAATCAGTTTTTTTTCCCCAAACTGGGTTCATTTTCCTCAAAATCGGGTTTTATCCCCCCAACCTAGGTTCATTAGCTCCAAAATCGGGTTTATCCCCCTGAACAGGGTTAATTTTTGCTCAAATCAGATTTTTATCCCCCAAAGTGCTTTCATTTTCCCCAAAATCAGGTTTTCCCTCCCCAAACTGGGTTCATTTTTTGCCAAAATCGATTTTTTTTTTCCACAAAACTGGGTTCATTTTCCCTAAAATCGGGTTTCTCCTCCCAACTGGGTCCATTTTCCCCAAAACTGTATTTTTTTCCCCCAAACTGGCCTCATTTTCTCCTAAAATTGGGGTTCTCCCCACAAAACTGGATTCATTTTCCCCATAATCAGCTTTTTTCCTCCAAAACTGGGTTCATTTTCCCCAAAATCTGGTATTTCATCTCCACTCTGGGTTCATTTTCCCCAAAATCGGATTTTTTCCACCCAAACTGTGTTCATTTTCCCAAAAAATCAGGTCTTTTTCCCCATTACTGGATTCTTTTTCCCCCAGAATCTTTTTTTTTTTTCCCCAAAACTGGGTTTATTTTCCTGTAAAACGGGTTTTTCCCCCCCCAAACTGGGTTCATTTTCCCCATAATCAGAATTTTTCCTCCCAAACTGGGTTAATTTTCCCCAAAATCGTTTTTTTTCCCCCAAAACTGTGTTCATTTTCTGTAAAAGTGAGTTTTTTTCCCCAGAACTGGGTTAATTTTCCCTAAAAATCCATTTCCCCCCCAAAACTGGTTGCATTTTCACACAAATCAGGTTTTCCCCTGCAAACACTGTTCATTTTCTCCAAAATCTTCTATTTCCACTTCACACTGGGTTCCTTTTCCCCAAAATCAGGGTTTTTTCCCCATTACTGGGTTCATTTTCCCCAAAACCTGGTATTTCCTCTCCACACTGGGTTCATTTTCCCCAAAATCGGATTTTTTCCTCCCAAACTGTGTTAATTTTCCCAAAAATCGGATTTTTTTCCTTTCAAACTGGGTTCATTATCCCCAAAATCTCGTTCCCCCCCCCAAACTGTGTTCATTTCCCCAAAGTCCGTGTTTTTTACCCAGTTACTGGGTTCATTTTGCCCAAAATCTATTTCCACTCCACGCAGGGTTCATTTTTCCCCAAATCAGGCTTTTTCCCAATTATTGGGTTCATTTTCCCCCAAATCTGGTATTTCCCCACCAAACTGTTTTCATTTTCCCCAAAATCCGTGTTTTTTACCCAATTACTAGGTTCATTTTCCCTATAATTGTTTTTTTCTTCAAAAAACTGGGTTCATTTGCCTCAAAAATGTCTTTTTCCCTAAAAAACTGGGTTCATTTTCCCCATAATCAGATTTTTCCTCACCAAACTGTGTTCATTTCCCCAAAATCCTATTTTTCCCCAAAAAAACTGGGTGCATTTTCACACAAATCTGGTTTTCCCCTCCAAATTGGGTTCATTTTCCCCAAAATCTGGTATTTCATCTCCACTCTTACTTCATTTTCGCAAAAATCGGATTTTTTTCCTCCCAAACTGGGTTCATTTTCCCAAAAAATCTGTTTTTTTCAACCAAAACTGTGTTCATTTCCCTACAAATTTTGTTTTCCCCCCAAACTGTGTTCATTTTACCCAAAATCGGATTTTTTTTCCCCATTCCTGGATTCAATTTCCCCAAAATCTTTTTTTCCCACAAAACTGGGTTTATTTTCCTGTAAAACGTGTTTTTTCCCCCCCAAACTGGGTTCATTTTCCCCATAATCAGAATTTTTCCTCCCAAACTGTGTTCATTTTTCCCAAAATCTTATTTCCCCCCCCCCCCAAAAATGGGTGCATTTTCACACAAATCAGGTTTTCCCCTCCAAACAGTGTTCATTTTCCCTAAAACCTTCTATTTCCACTTCACACTGGGTTCCTTTTCCCACAAATCAGGGTTTTTTCCCCATTACTGTGTTCATTTTCCCCAAAATCTGGTATTTCCCCTCCACACTGGGTTCATTTTCCCCAAAATCGGATTTTTTTCTTTCAAACTTTGATCATTTTCCCCTAAATCCGTGTTTTTTACCCAATTACTGGGTTCATTTTCCCGAAAATCAGGGTCTTTTTCCCCCAAAACTGGATTCATTTTTCCCATAATCAGCTTTTTTCCTCCAAAACTGGGTTCATTTTCCTCAAACTCCTTTTTTTCCCCCAAAACTGGGTGCATTTACACACAAATCAGGTTTTCCCCTCCAAACTGGGTACATTTTCCCCAAAATCGGATTTTTTCCTCCCAAACTGTGTTCATTTTCCCCAAAATCGTTTTTTTCCCCCAAAACTGGGTTTATTTTCCTGTAAAACGGTTTCCCCCCCCAAACTGTGTTCATTTTCCCCATAATCAGAATTTTTCCTCCCAAACTGTGTTAATTTTTCCCAAAATCCTATTTTTCCCCCCAAAAAATGAGTGCATTTTCACATAAATCATGTTTTTCCCTCCATACTGGATTAATTTTCCCCAAACCGCTTTTTCCCCCTCCAAACTGGGTTTATTTTCCCCAAAATCAGATTTTTTTTCCCCAAACTGACTTAATTTTGTCCCAAAATTGTGTATTTCCCGCAAAACTGGGTTCATTTTCCCCTTAATTGTGCTTTTCCCCCAAAACTGGGTGCACTTTCACACAAATCAGGTTTTCTCCCCCAGAACTGGCCTCATTTTCCCCAAAATGATTTTTTTTCCATCCAAACTTGGTTCATTTTCACAAAAAATCGGGTTCTTCCCTCCAATATGGGTTCATTTTCCCCATAACCGGGTTTTTAACCTCCCAAACTGAGGTAATTTTCCCCAAAATCTTTCCCCCCCCCTCAAATTGTGTTCATTTTCCCTAAAATTGTGCTTCTCCCCCTCAAACTGGGTTCATTTTCCCCAAAATCGGGGTTTTTTCATCCCAAACCTCGTTTACTTTCCCCAAAATATGTTTTTTTTTCCCCCAAATTGAGTTCATTTTCCCCATAACCGGGTTTTTACCTCCTAAACTCTGTTCATTTGCCCCAAAATCGAGATATTTCATCCCAATCTTAGTCCATTTTCCCCATAATCAGGATTTTTACTTCTTAACTGGGTTCATTTTCCTCAAAATCGGGTTTTTGGGGAAAAAAAAGGATTTTGGGGAAAATGAACACAGTTTGGGAGGAAAAAATAACGATTTTGGGGAAAAAGAACCCAGTTTGGTGGGAAAAACCCTATTTTGGGGAAAAAGAACCCAGTTTTGGGGAAAATGATCGCAGTTTTGGGGAAAGAAACACCATTATTCGGAAAATGAACCAGTTTGGGGGGAAAACCTGATTTGTGGGAAAATTCACGCAGTTTTTTGGGGAAAAATGATTTTAGAGAAAATGAACCCAGTTTTGTTGAAAAAAACCACGATTTTGGGGAAAATGAACCCATTTGGGGGAATAAAACCAGATTCTGAGGAAAATGAACCCAGTTTGGGAGAAAAAATCCTGATTATGGGGAAAATGAACCAAGTTTAGGATGAAAAACCCAATTTGAAGGAAAATGAACCCAGTTTGGGAGGGGGAAAACACAATTTTAGGGAAAATGAACACAATTTGAGGGGGGGGGAAGATTTTGGGGAAAATGAAATCAGTTTGGGAGGTTAAAAACCGATTATGGTGAAAATGAACCCATATTGGGGGGAAGAACCCGATTTTGGTGAAAGTGAACCCATTTTGGATGGAAAAAAAAAATATTTTGGGGAAAATGAAGCCAGTTCTGCGGGAGAAAACCTAATTTGTGTGAAAGTGCACCCAGTATTGGGGGAAAACCACAATTTTGGGGAAAACGAAACCAGATTTTGGGGAAAAAACAAGTTTGTGTCAAAATGAACTCAGTTTGGGGAAAAAAAATATCTGATTTTGGGGAAAATAAACCCAGTTTGGAGGGGAGAAAAGCGGTTTTGGGAAAATGAACCCAGTTTGGAGGGAAAAACTTGATTTGTGGGAAAATGCACCCAGTGTTTGGGGGGGAAAAAATGATTTTAGGGAAAAAGAACCCATTTTTTTTTGAAAAACACCCCCCAATTTTGGGGAAAATGAACCCAGTTTGGGGGAATAAATCCGATTATGAAGAAAATGAACCCAGTCTGGGAGAAAAAAATCCTGATTCTGGGGTTAACAGACCAAGTTTGGGTTGAGAAACCCGATTTGAGGGAAAATGAACCCAATTTGGGGGGGGGGAAACCATGATCTTGGGGAAAATGAATACTGTTTTTTGGGGAAAAGAACAATTTTGTGGAAAATGATCCCAGTTTCATGGGAAAAAATCCGATTTTGGGGAAAATGAACCTAGTTTTGGGGAACAAATCCCTATTTTGGGGAAATTGAACCGAGTTTGGGAGGTAAAAACCCAATTGTGGGGAAAATGAAGTCGATTTGGGGGAAAAAACATGATTTTTGGAGAAACTATACAACGTTTGGGATGAAAAATACCCCCAATTTTTGGGAAAATGAATGCAGTTTGGGGAAAACCCGATTTCAGGCAAAATTAACCCAGTGTGGGTTAATTTTCAACAGAGTTTGGGGGGAAACCCAAAATCGGATTTTTTTTCCCTTCCAAACTGGGTTCATTTTCCCAAAATCGGGTTTTTCCTCCCAAATTGGGCTCATTTTCCCCAAAATCGGTTTTCACCCCCAAACTGTGTTCATTTTCCCCAAAATTCGGGGTTTTTTTTTCCCCAATTATTGGGTTCATTTTGCTCAAAATCGGGTTTTTCCCTCCAAAATTTGTTCATTTTCCCCAAAATCTTTTTTTTCCAACATTACTAGGTTCATTACTGGGTTCACAAAATCGGGTTTTCCTTCCCATTCTGGCTTCATTTCCCCACAGATCACGTTCTTTTCCCCCAAACTGGGTTCATTTTCCTCAAAATCGGGGATTTTTTCAACCCAAACCTTCTTTACTTTCCCCAAAATATGTTTTTTTCCCCCAAATTGAGTTCATTTTCCCCATAACCGGGTTTTTCACCTTCCAAACTCGGTTCATTTGCCCCAAAATCGAGATATTTCATCCCAATCTTCATCCATTTTCCCCATAATCAGGACTTTTACTTCTAAACTGGGTTCATTTTCCTCAAAATCGGGTTTTGGATGTGAAAAAAAGGATTTTGGGGAAAATGAACACAGTTTGGGAGGAAAAAATAACGATTTTGGGGAAAATGAACACAGTTTGGGAGGAAAAAATATTGATTTTGGGGAAAAAGAACCCAGTTTGGTGGGAAAAACCATATTTTGGGGTAAAAGAACCCAGTTTTGGGGAAAAAGATCGCAGTTTTGCAGAAAAAACACTTTTTCGGAAAATGTACCAGTTTGGGGGGAAAACCTGATTTGTTAGAAAATACATCAAGTTTTTATGGGGGATAATGATTTTAGAGAAAATGAACCCAGTTTTGTTGAAAAAAACTCGATTTTGGGGAAAATGAACACAGTTTGGGGGAATAAAACCCGATTCCGAGGAAAATGAACACATTTTGGGAGAAAAAATACTGATTATGGGGAAAATGAACCAAGTTCAGGATGAAAAACCCGATTTGAAGGGAAATGAACCCAGTTTCGGGGGGGGGGGAAACACAATTTTAGGGAAAATTAATACAATTTGAGGAGGGGGGGAACGATTTTGGGGAAAATGAAATCAGTCTGGGAGGTTAAAAACGGATTATGGTGAAAATGAACCCATTGTGGATGGAAAAAAAAATTATTTTGGGGAAAATGAAGCCAGTTCTGGGGGAGAAAACCTGATTTGTGTGAAAGTGCACCCAGTTTTGGGGGAAAACCACAATTTTGGGGAAAATGAAGCCAGTTTTTGGGGAAAAAAACCCAAGTTTGTGTCAAAATGAACTCAGTTTCAGGAAAAAAATCTGTTTTTGGGGAAAATAAACCCAGTTTGGAGGGGAGAAAAGTGGTTTTGGGGAAAATGAACGCAGTTTGTTGGGAAAAACCTGATTTGTGGGAAATGCACCCAGTGTTTGGGGAAAAATGAACCCAGTTTTTTTGAAAAAAAAAACCAAACCCAATTTTGGGGAAAATGAACAGAGTTTGGAGGTAAAAAAACGATTATGGGGAAAATTAAGTCAATTTAGGGGAAAAAAAAATGATGATTTTTTGCAGAAACTATACAACGTTTGGGATAAAAAAAAAAAACCCTAATTTTGGGGAAAATGAATGCAGTTTGGGGGAATCCCGATTTCAGGCAAAAATAACCCAGTTTGGGTTAATTTTCAACACAGTTTGGGGGGAAAACCCAAAATAATTTTCCCTAAAATCCTTTTTTTCCCCTAAAACTGAGAGCATGTTCACACAAATCAGGTTTTTCCCCTCCAAACTGGGTTCATTTCCCCAAAATATTTTTTTTCCCCAAAATCCGGGTTCATTTTCCTCAAAAAACGGGTTTCTTCCCCCAAACTGGGTTCATTTTCCCCAAAATATATTTTTCTTCCCCCTCCAAACTGAATTCATTTTCCCCAAAATCTGAAATTACTGTTCGTCAGAGAGGCAAGAAACAGAATGCTGGGATGTCTTTGAACCGCGGCCAAAGACAGCTTTCTGAGCGGCTTCAGTTTAGAAAGCTAGCCGGTAAGAGAAGGCGCTGTTTAGGGGGAAACACTGTTAAGGCTGCTCAAGAAAGCAAGATCAGTTCCTCTGTTTGCCTGTATTTGTCAGCCTTCGAGAAAGGAATACCCTGCCGGTTAAATGCCTTCTCTCCTAGCAGCAATTCATGGAAGAATATGCCAGGATTCTTTAAAATCAAGGGGTTAGTTTCTTCTCTCCCTTGGAGAAACACAAAGCCGTGCAGTTCAGAGAATGTGCTGTGGATTCGCTGCCTGCTGTGGTATCTCGTTTCAGCAGAAAGAGTTTGCAGAGGCTGATGAGAATGCACAGAAAAACAGAGAACCTTCGCCCTTGAAGCACGAGCAGATCATCTGATAATTAGCCCTTTAATTACATTGTTAGATGATGAAGTCATGCTAAAACATTTCCAAAATAGCAAGTTTATGAGGGAGAAATACTTTAGATTCATGTACATGAGCTGTGAAGTGATGGTAGAAGTCTGAAAAGTCTGTTTGTCAGAGAGGCAATAAGCAGACTGCCGGGATGTCTGTGGAACCGCAGCCAGAGACAGCTTTCTGAGCGGCTTCAGTTTAGAGAGCTAGATGGTAAGAGAAGGCGCTGTCTGCGGACCAATGTAATGTTTGCAGCCGGAGTCTTCTGTGAAAGTCGGGGAAACACTGTGAAGGCTGCTCAAGAAAGCAAGAGCAGCTCCTCTCTTTGCCTGTATTTGTCAGCCTTCGAGAGAGGAATACCCTGCCGAATAATATGCTTTTCCTTGTAGAATCTATCGGGTGGAAAACCAGAAGGGTTTAATTTGAGGGGGGAAATCTTTATTTGTGTGAAAATGCACCCAGTTTTGGGGTAAAAAACCGAATTTTGGTGAAAATGAACCCAGTTTGGAAGGAAAAAACCCGATTTGGGGGAAAGTAAACAAGGTTTGGTTTGAAAAAAAAACCTATTTTGTGGATCATGAACCCAGTGTGGAGGGGAAATACCAGATTTTTGACCTAAGTGAACACAATATTAAGGGGAAAACCTGATTTTTGCCAAAATGCACCCAGTTTTGGGGGGAAAAAAAAGAATTTTGGGTAAAATGAACACAGTTTCGGAGGAAAAAAGCTGATTATGGGGAAAATGAACCCAATTTAGGGGTGAAAACCCGTTTTGAAGGAAAATGATCCCATTTTGGGGGAAGAAAAATCGATTTGTGGGCAATGAACTCAGTAATTGGGTAAAAACCACGGATTTTGGGGAAAATGAACACAATTTGGGGGGCGAAACCAAATTTGTAGGGAAATCAACCGAGTTTTGTTGGTAAAAAACAGATTTTGGGGAAAATGAACCTGGTTTGGGAAGAAGAAAACCTGATATTGGGTAAAATGAACCCAGTGTGGAGGAGAAATACCGGATTTGGGAGAAAATGAACCCAGTAAGGGGGAAAAACCTCCTGATTTTGGGAAAAGGAACCCAGTGTTGAGTGGAAATAGAAGATTTTGGGGAAAATGAAGCCAGTTTGGAGTGGAAAACCTGATTTGTGTGAAAAAGCATCCAGTTTGGGGGGAGAAAAAGGATTTTGGGGAAAATGAACACAATTTGGGAGGAAAAATCAGATTTTGGGGAAAATGAACCGAGAGTGGAGATGAAATACCAGATTTTGGGGAAAATGAACCCTGTTTGGATGGGAAAACCTGATTTGTGTGTAAATGCATCCAATTTTTTTTAGAAAAAGGATTTTGGGGAAAATGAACTCAGTTTCGAAGGAAAAAACCTGATTATGGGGAAAATGAACCCTGTTTTAGTGGGAAAAAACCATTTTTGAGGGAAATGAAGCCATTTTTGGGGAAAAATGATTAGGGGGAAAATGAACACAGTAATTTTGTAAAAAACACGGATTTTGGGGAAAATGAACACAGTTTGGGGGGAAACCAAATTTGTAGGGAAATGAACCCAGTTGTGGTGAAAAAAAAACAGATTATGGGTTAAATGAACCCAGTTTGGGAGGAAAAAATCCGATTTTGGGGAAAATGAACATGGTTTGGGATGAAAAAACCCGATATTGGAGAGAATGAACCCAGTGTTGAGGGGAAATACCAGATTTTTTGGGGAAAATGAGCAGAGCAATGAGTTAAAAAAAAATCTGATTTTGGGGAAAAAGAACATAATTTGGAGGGAAACAAAATTTGTTGGGAAATGAACCCAGATATTTTTTCCCCCCAAACTGTGTTCCTTTTCCCCAAAATCCGTGGTTTTTACCCACTAAATGCGTTCATTTTCCTCATAATAGTGTTTTTCCCCAAAACTGGGTTCATTTTCCTCAAAAATGGCTTTTTCCCCTAAAACTGAGTTCATTTTCCCCATAATCAGTTTTTTTCCTCCCAAACTGTCTTCACTTTCCCCAAAATATATTTTACTTCCCCCTCCAAACTGAATTCATTTTCCCCAAAATCTGAAATGACTGTTCGTCAGAGAGGCAAGAAACAGAATGCTGGGATGTCTTTGAACCGCGGCCAAAGACAGCTTTCTGAGCGGCTTCAGTTTAGAGAGCTAGCCGGTAAGAGAAGGCGCTGTCTCCGGACCAATGTAATATTTGCAGCCGGGAGATGGTGTGAAAGTCGGGGAAACACTGTGAAGGCGGCTCAACGAAGCAAGAGCAGCTCCTCTGTTTGGCTGTATTTGTCAGCCTTCGAGAAAGGAATACCCTGCGGGTTAAATGCCTTCTCTTATAGCAGCGATTCATGGAAGAACATTCCAGGTTTCTTTAAAATCAAGGGGTTAGTTTCTGCTCTCCCTTGGAGAAACACAAAGCCGTCGAGAGAGTTATACCCGGCCGGATATGTGCTTTTTTCTTGTAGAATCTAGTCATGGATGAACCACAGATTTCACACAAATCAGGTTTTCCCCTTCAAACTGGGTTCATTTTCCCCAAAATCATCTATTTCCACTCCGCACTGGGTCCATTTTCCCCTAAACGGGGTTTTCTTCAACCCATACCAGGTTCATTTTCCCCAAAATCTGGTTTTTTTCCACAAAATCTGGGTTTATTTCCCTACAAATTGGGGTTCCCCCCCCCAACAAGGTTAATTTTCGCCAAAATCAGCTTTTTTTCTCCCAAACTGGGTTCATTTTCCCCAAAATCTGAAATGACTGTTCGTCAGACAGGCAAGAAACAGAATGCTGGGATGTCTTTGAACCGCGGCCAAAGACAGCTTTCTGAGCGGCTTCAGTTTAGAGAGCTAGCCGGTAAGAGAAGGCGCTGTCTCCGGATAAAGAAATTTTGGCAGCCGGAGCCTAGTGTGAAAGCCGGGGAAACACTGTGAAGGCTGCTCAAGAAAGCAAGAGCAGCGCCTCTGTTTGCCTGTATTTGTCAGCCTTCGAGAGAGGAATACCCTGCCGGTAAAATGCTTTCTCTCCTAGCAGCGATTCAAGGAAGAAAATTCCAGGATTCTTTAAAATCAAGGGGTTAGTTTCTGCTCTTGCTTGGAGACACACAAAACCGTGCAGTTCACAGAATGTGCTGTGGATTCCCTGCCTGTCACGGTACTACGTTTCAGCAGAAAGTGGTTGCAGAGGCTGATGAGAATGCACAGAAAACAGAGATCCCTCGTCCTAGAAGCACGAGCGGATCATCGGATTATTAGCCCTTTAATTACATTCTTAGAAGATGAAATGCCATGCTAAACCAATTCCAAAATAGCAAGTTTATGAGGGAGAAAGATTTTAGATTCATGTGCATGATCTGTGAAGTGATGGTAGAAGTCTGAAAAGTCTGTTCATCAGAGAGGTAAGAAACAGACTGCCAGGATGTCTGTGGAACCACGGCCAGGGACAGCTTTCTGAGCGGCTTTATTTTAGAGAGCTAGCCAGTAAGCGAAGGCACTGTCTCCGGATCAAAGAAATGTTTGCAGCCGGAGTCTGCTGTGAAAGCCGGGGAAACACTGTGAAGGGTGCTAAATGAAGCAAGAGCAGCTCCTCTGTTTGCCTGTATTTGTCAGCCTTCGAGAGAGGAATACCCTGCCGGATAATATGCTTTTCCTTGTAGAATCTATTCACGGATGAACAAGGCCGGGATTCTTTACAAACGATTGGCTAGTTTGGGGTGGAAAACCTGAGGGGTTTAGTTTGAGGGGGGAAAACTTTATTTGTGTGAAAATGCACCCAGTTTTGGAGTAAAAAACCGAATTTTGGTGAAAATGAACCCAGTTTGGAAGGAAAAAACCCGATTTGGGAGAAAGTAAAACAAGGTTTGGTTTGAAACAAAAACCCGATTTTGTGGATCATGAACCCAGTGTGGAGGGGAAATACCAGATTTTTTGACCTAAATGAACACAATATTAAGGGGAAAACCTGATTTTTGCCAAAATGCACCCAGTTTTGGGGGGAAAAAAAGAATTTTGGGTAAAATGAACACAGTTTCGGAGGAAAAAAGCTGATTATGGGGAAAATGAACCAAATTTAGGGGGAAAAACCTGTTTTGAAGGAAAATGATCCCATTTTGGGGGAAGAAAAATCGATTTGTGGGCAATGAACCCAGTAATTGGGTAAAAAACACGGATTTTGGGGAAAATGAACACAATTTGGGGGGCGAAACCAAATTTGTAGGGAAATCAACCGAGTTTTGTTGGTAAAAAACAGATTTTGGGGAAAATGAACCTGGTTTGGGAAGAAGAAAACCCGATATTGGGGAAAATGAACCTAGTATGGAGGAGAAATACCGGATTTGGGAGAAAATGAACCCAGTAAGGGGGAAAAACCTCCTGATTTTGGGAAAAGGAACCCAGTGTTGAGTGGAAATAGAAGATTTTGGGGAAAATGAAGCCAGTTTGGAGTGGAAAACCTGATTTGTGTGAAAAAGCATCCAGTTTGGGGGGAGAAAAAGGATTTTGGGGAAAATGAACACAATTTGGGAGGAAAAATCAGATTTTGGGGAAAATGAACTGAGAGTGGAGATGAAATACCAGATTTTGGGGAAAATTAACCCTGTTTGGGAGTAAAAAACCTGATTTTTGCGGAAAATAAACCCAGTTTGGAGACGAAAAACCTGATTTGTGTGAAAATGCACTCAGTTTTAGGGGGAAAAAAGGATTTTAGGGAAAATGAACCAAATTTGGGAAGAAAGAAGTTGATAGTGGGGAAAATGAACACAGTTTTCGGAGCAAAACCGGTTTTTGAGTAAAATGAACCCAATAATTGGGAAAAAAAAACCCGGATTTTGGGGAAAATGAACAGAGTTTGGGGAGGAAAACCCAAAATCTGATTTTTTTCCTTCAAAACTGGGTTCATTTTCCACAAAATCGGGGTTTTCCTCCCAAATTGGTTTCATTTTCCCCAAAATTGGGTTTTCACCCCCAAACTGTGTTCATTTTCCCCAAAATCAGGGGTTTATTTCCCAAGTATTGCGTTCATTTTCCCCAATATCGGGGTTTTTTTTTGCACCAAACTGGGTTCATTTTCCCCAAAATCCTTTTTCTTCCCCAAAACTGGGTAGTTCCCCTCCACACTGGGTTCGTTTTCCCCAAAAAGCAAGTTTTTCTTCTTATTACTGGGTTCATTTTCCACAAAATCGGATTTTTTAAACCGAAACTGGGTTAATTTTGCCTGAAATCGGGTTTGCTCAAACTGAATTAATTTTCCCAAAAATTGGGGTTTTTTTTTCATCCCAACCGTTGTATAGTTTCTCCAAAAATCATATTTTTTTTTCCCCCCAAATTGACTTCACTTTCCCCATAATGGGGTTTTTACCTCCCAAACTTGGTTAATTTTCCCCAAAATCGGGATTTTTCTTTTATCCCATACTGGCTTTCAATTTCTCACAAATGAGGTTTTTTTTCCCATCTAACTGGGTTCATTTTCTCTAAAATTGGGGTTTCCCCCCGAACTGGGTACATTTTCCCCAAAATCAGGGGTTTTTTGCCCCAAAACTGGGTTCATTTTGCCTCTAATCATGTTTTTTTCCCCCCAAACTGAGTTCATTTTCCCCCCAAATCGGGCTTTTTCATCCCAAAATGTGTTCTTTTTCCCCAAAATCGGGGTTTGTTCCCCAAAACTGGGTTCACTTTCCCCAATATCGGGCTTTCCCCCAAAAATTGTGTTCAATTTCCCCAAAATCGGATTTCCCTTCCCAAACGGTGTTCATTTCCCCTCCAATTGGGGTTTTTTTCCCCCAAAAATGTGTTCATTTCCCCATAATCGGGTTTTCACCTGCCAAACTGCTTTCATTTTCCCCAAAATTTTTCTTTTCCCCCACAAACTGTGTTCATTTGTCCCAAAATCACGTTTCCCCCCCCCCCCAAATTGGGTTCATTTTCCCTCAAATCGGGTTTCTCATCCCAAACTCAGTCCGTTAACCCCAGAATCAGGTTTTCTCCTCCAAAGAGTGTTCATTTACCCCAAAATCATCTATTTCCACTCCACACTGGGTTCATTTTCCCCTAAACGGGATTTTCTTCAACCCATACCGGGTTCATTTTCCCCAAAATCTGTTTTTTTTCCACAAAAACTGGGTTCATTTCCCTAAAAATTGGGTTTCCCCAAAGTAAAACAAGGTTTGGTTTGAAAAAAAACCCCGATTTTGTGGATCATGAACCCAGTGTGGAGGGGAAATACCAGATTTTTGACCTAAGTGAACACAATTTTAAGGGGAAAACCTGATTTTTGCGAAAATGCACCCAGTTTTGGGGGGAAAAAAAGAATTTTGGGTAAAATGAACACAGTTTCGGAGGAAAAAAGCTGATTATGGGGAAAATGAACCAAATTTAGGGGTGAAAACCCGTTTTGGAGGAAAATGATCCCATTTTGGGGGAAGAAAAATAGATTTGTGGGCAATGAACCCAGTAATTGGGTAAAAAACACGGATTTTGGGGAAAATGAACACAATTTGGGGGGCGAAACCAAATTTGTAGGGAAATCAACCGAGTTTTGTTGGTAAAAAACAGATTTTGGGGAAAATGAACCTGGTTTGGGAAGAAGAAAACCTGATATTGGGTAAAATGAACCCAGTGTGGAGGAGAAATACCGGATTTGGGAGAAAATGAACCCAGTAAGGGGGAAAAACCTCCTGATTTTGGGAAAAGGAACCCAGTGTTGAGTGGAAATAGAAGATTTTGGGGAAAATGAAGCCAGTTTGGAGTGGAAAACCTGATTTGTGTGAAAAAGCATCCAGTTTGGGGGGAGAAAAAGGATTTTGGGGAAAATGAACACAATTTGGGAGGAAAAATCAGATTTTGGGGAAAATGAACCGAGAGTGGAGATGAAATACCAGATTTTGGGGAAAATGAACCCTGTTTGGATGGGAAAACCTGATTTGTGTGTAAATGCACCCAATTTTTTTGGGAAAAAGGATTTTGGGGAAAATGAACTCAGTTTCGAAGGAAAAAAAGCTTATTATGGGGAAAATGAACCCAGTTTTAGTGGGAAAAAAAAATTTTGAGGGAAATGAAGCCATTTTGGGGAAAAAAAAGATTAGGGGGAAAATGAAAGCTGTAATTTGGTAAAAAACAGGGATTTTTTGGAAAATAAAAACATTTTGGAGGGGAAACCAAATTTGTAGGGAAATGAACCCAGTTGTGGTGAAAAAAAAAAACAGATTATGGGGAAAATGAACCCAGTTTGGGAGGAAAAAATCCGATTCTGGGGAAAATGAACATGGTTTGGGATGAAAAAAAACGATATTGGGGAAAATGAACCCAGTGTGGAGGGGAAATACCAGATTTTTGGAAAATGAACAGAGTAATGGGGAAAAAATAATCTGATTTTGGGGAAAAAGAACACAGTTTGGGGGGGAAACAAAATTTGTTGGGAAATGAACCCAGATTTTTTTCCCCCCAAACTGTGTTCATTTTCCCAAAAATGGCTTTTTTCCCTAAAACTGGGTTCATTTTCCCCATAATCAGCTATTTTCCTCCCAAACTGTGTTCATTTTCCCCAAAATCCTTTCCCTCCCCCAAATTGGGTGCATTTTCACACAAATCATGTTTTCCCCTCCAAACTGGGTTCATTTTCTTCAAAATCTGGTATTTCACCTCCTCTCTGGGTTCATTTTCCCCAAAATCGGAATTTTTTTCCTCCAAAACTTCATTCATTTCCTTACAAATTGTGTTTTCCCTGCCAAACTGGGTTCATTTTTCACAAAATCAGTTTTTTTCCCCATTACTAGGTTCATTTTCCCTAAAATCGTTTTTTTTCCCACCAAAACTGGGTTTATTATCCTCAAAAACGGGTTTTTCTCCCCAAACTGAGTTCATTTTCCCCATAATCAGCTTTTTTCCTCCCAAACTGGGTTCATTTTCCCCATAATCTGTTTAGGAGGAATTTAGGAGGAAAAATCCTGATTGTGAGGAAAATGGACCAAGTTTGGGATTTAAAACCCCATTTGAGGGAAAATGATCCCAGTTTGGGGGAAAAAACACAATTTTAGGGTAAATGAACACAATTTGAGGGGGAAAAAAGATTTTGGGGAAAATGAAATCAGTTTAGGAGGTTAAAATCTGATTATGGTGAAAATGAACCCATATTGGGGGAAAGAACCCGATTTTGGTGAAAATGAACCCAGTTTGGATGGAAAAAAAATCACTTTGGGGAAAATGAACCCAGTTCTGGGGGAGAAAACCTGATTTGTGTGAAAGTGCACCCAGTTTTGGGGGAAAACCACAATTTTGGGGAAGATGAACCCAGTTTTGGGGGAGAAACACAATTTTGGGGCAAAATAAACTCAGTTTGGAGGGAAGAAGTATGATTTTTGGGGAAAATAAACCCAGTAATGGGGAAAAAACCTGATTTTGGGGAAAATGAACCCGTTTTGGAGGGGGGAAAAAGCGGTTTTTGGGGAAAATGAACCCAGTTTGTAGGGAAAAACCTGATTTGTGGAAAAATGCACCAAGTAAAAAAAACTACTTTCGGGAAAATGAACCCAGTTCTTTTGAAAAAAAACCAACCCGATTTTGGGGAAAATGACCCCATTTTGGTGGAATAATACCCGATTATCAGGAAAATGAAGCCAGTCTGGGAGAAAAAATCCTGATTCTGGGGTTAACGGGCCGAGTTTTGGGATGAGAAACCTGATTTGAGGGAAAATGAACCCAATTTGGGGGGGGGGGGGGGGGGGGGGAGAACAATTTTGGGGAAAATGAAAGCAGTTTGGGAGGTAAAATCCCGAGTATGGGGAAATGAACACAGTTTGGGGAGAAACCCAATTTGTGGGGAAATGAACACAGTTTGGGAAGGAAAATCCATTTCGGGGAAATGGAACACAATTTTTGGGGGAAAGCCCGATTTTGGGGAAAATGAACTCTGTTTCAGGGGAAAATCCGATTTTGGGGAAAATGAACCCAGTTTTGGGATGAAAAAGCCCGATTTTGTGGAAAATGAACTCAGTTTTGGGGAAAAAAAATCACTTTGGGCAAAATTAAACCAGTTTTGGGGGGAAAAATCTGATTTGGGGGAAAATGTACCCAGGTTGGGGGGGAAACCCCAATTTTAGAGAAAATGAACCCAGTTAGATGGGAAAAACCTCGTTTCTGAGAAATTGAAAGCCAATTTGGGATGAAAGAAACCCGATTTTAGGGAAAATGAACCAAGTTTGGGAGGTAAAAACCCGATTATGGGGAAAATGAAGTCAATTTGGGCGAAAAAAACATGATTTTGGAGAAACTATGCAACGTTTGGGATGAGAAAAAAACCCAATTTTTGGGAAAATGAATTCAGTTTGGGGGAAAACCGATTTCAGGCAAAATTAACCCAGTTTGAGGTTAAAAAATCCGATTTTGGGAAAATGAACCCAGTAATAACTAGCAAAACCTGCTTTTGGGGAAAAAGAACTCAGTGTGAAGGGGAACTACCCATTTTGGGGGAATAAAAAGGATTTTGGGGAAAATGAACCCAGTTCGGGGGAATAAAAACGATAATGGGGAAAATGAACCCAGTAATTGGGAAAAAAAAAAAACTGATTTTGGGGGAAAATGAAAACAGTTTGGGGGTGAAAACCTAATTTGTAGGGAAATGAACCCAGTTTTGGTGGAGAAAACCCGATTTTGGGGAAAATGAACCAAACAGGGTTCATTTGCCCCAAAATCTATTTCCACTACACACTGGGTTTCATTTTCCCCAAAATCAGAGTTTTTTTCCTCATTCCTGCGTTCATTTTCCCAAATCTGATATTTCTCCTCCACACTGGGTTCGTTTTCCCAACAATAGGGTTTCCTTCATACCAAACCAGGTTCATTTTCCCCAAAATCTGTTTTTTTTTACCCAAATACTGGATTCATTTTCCCCAAAATCGGGTTTTTTCCCCACAAAGCTGGGTTAATTTTCCTCAAAAACGTGTTTTATCTCCAAAAAAAATGGGTGCATTTTCACACAAATCAGGTTTTCCCCTCCAAACTAGGTTCACTTTTCCCAAAATCGGGTATTGTGGAGAGACTTACTGAAACCTGGCTCACTGAAAGCAGACATGAGCCTGACAAAAGCAAGCTGTTTAGGCCTTGAGTGGGAAAATACTGAGCTAAGTGAGAAAATACTGACCAGCAAGGTCAGGGGGCCCCTGTTGTGCAGTAAAGCTTAGGCAAGGGAGATAACAGGATGTCTCCCACAGGACCAGATGGATTACTAAAACTACAGGAATGTATGTGCAGTGATAAAGTCTGTAACCAATAAGGAGCTAAAGTTTTACAATATGTATAACCTAATTATCGTACGACCAATAATGAGCCTGAGCTTTGCAATATGTATAACCTAATTATCGTGGCTATAACAGTGATTGTAACACGACCAATAAACGAGTTCCACTGATGAACCATCTGGTGTCGGTGACTCCCTCCGTCTTCAACAAAATGGTGACCCCGACGTGCCCCGTTGTTAAAGAAAACGGGGGAGAACACCATCGGTGGACGGAGTTGGGTTGGGCTCTGAGGCGGCCAGAGCGGTGCTCAACGCTATCGGAAATCGGAAAAGGCAGGAGCAGCACCCCCAGGGATCATAAGAGGTGGTACTGGGCCGTACGTGCTACCGGAGCCGGAGGACCGCAACAGCGCTGATATGGATCGGCAAGTAGCATACGATTTATTTTTAGCAAATATAGAAAAGCGAGGGTTGAAAGGGCATAGCAAGAAAGATATAGTGGGATTGTTAGCCTGGGGGCATGCCAAGGGCTGTTTTCAGAATCCTCACACAGTTCATGAACTTTCGGAATGGCGTAAATTAGGAGATGAGCTTTATGACGCCATTCTAAACGATGATAAAACTGCAAAGAAATTAGGTAAAATATGGCGGGGTATCCATAACGATCTTTTAAAGCAACAGGCAGAACGTAGGGCTGCTGCCGCGGCTCTGCAAGCTTCCCGTAAAAACGCTGGATATGGCCAAGAGGGTGAGCCGTTGGCTCCGGGGGTGTCAGCTATAGTGATTCCAGCTGGTGGGACAGAGAGTACATCCTCCGATTCCGTTAAACCGTCAGCACCTCCATTAGAAGAAGGGAGTGCAAGCGGGGATGTGGAAAGTGACAAGAGTGAAGACGAGGGCAGTGGGGGAGCTACACATGCGCTTAAATTGGGCCTCCGAAAGCCTGCATCGCGAGCAACCATGCCGAATCGCTATGAATCCACCACCTCCCCCACCTCCCCCATCCCTGGGGCGCTCAGCGACCTGTGGGAGGAGATGGCTAGGGAGCGTCGTGAGGCGTGGGCTGCTATCGCCCGCAAAGGGGCAGAGGAAAGCGATGAGGTGTTGTTGGAGGCTTCCGGCCCCCTAGTCTGCCCCGTTACATACACCCCTGTAGTAGACCAAAACGGTCAAGTAACGCATCATATTGGTAATTATTCCCCCTTGGACTGGAAGTTACTTGCACAGCTGCGGCAGACAGTAGCACAATTTGGCCCGAAAAGCGAACCAGTCAAGCAGATCCTAGATTACCTATTCGATACCACTCTCTTACTCCCGAATGACTTGCGCGGTATAGCTAAGTTAGTATTTACACAACACCAACAATTGCTGTTCAACGCACACTGGCAAGCAGAAGTTCAAGAGGCAGTGGCGGTTCAGAGAGGACCAGGTGATCCACTCCACGGGCTCACTATGCAGGAAATGATGGGATTAGGGCCGTATATAAGAACCGAAGCGCAAATGTTATTGGGGCCCGACAAGGTTCGGGAAGCGATGAGGCTAGTGAGAAATGCCATGGGACGGGTTAAAGATGCTGGCGGCATCCCGATGTATATGAGCATAAAGCAGGGTCGAGGAGAAAGCTTTGGGGGGTTTATAGACAAAGTGGCTGCTGCAATAGAAAAGGCAGGAGTACCAGAGTATATGAAAGGCGCGCTGTTAAAGCAGTGCGCATTGCAGAATGCAAATGAAGAGACAAAAAGGATATTGTTAACATTAGGAGCAGACTGGTCAATTGAAACCGCATTAGAACGAATGTCATTACAGCCAAACGGGTCGCAGGTGTTTATAGTTAAAGCACTGCAAGATTTAGGGTTGGGATTGCAAAAACAGGCAGAATCTAGTCAGGCACAAGTATTAGCCGCTCTTGCGCCCCTCCAAGCCACCGCTGCAGCACCGGCTAGCATGAACCCAAACCGCCCATTGCCTCCAGGCGTGAGGTGTTACCGCTGTGGCAAGCCCGGGCACATGCGTCGACAGTGCCGTACCTCCGGAATCTGGTGCCAAACCTGTCAGTCCAGCTCTCACAACACGTCGGCTTGTCGTCGGAGGTCGGGAAACTCGACAAAGAGTGCGCAGGGCAGCTGCGCTCCGACACAAATCGCCGCCTCAGTGACCGCAACATCAGCCTCCAGCCAGCCACTGCAGGCAGCTTGGGACTCGACTTGGCAGCCAATGTAGATGTCACCTTAGCTACAGCTCGCCCCGAGAAGATACCAACTGGAGTAAGGGGGCCACTCATTATCAACGGACAAGCCTATGGAGCTTTGTTATTGGGAGATCCTCAACAACTATTATGGGACTTTTCGTGCTTCCGGGAGTTATAGATGCAGACTACTCCGGTGAAATTCATATTATGGCATATACTCCATTTCCACCACTGAGTGTCGCTGCAGGACAACGTATCGCGCAACTTCTACCGTTGCCACAGCTAACAAAGGGACTAACCCCTTTAACACAGAAGAACCGCGGAGGCCAAGGCTTTGGCTCCTCCGGATTGGCTATGTTAACCATGGATCTATCTACTCGACCCACTAAGGATGTTACGATATTGTACCAGGGACACTCTGTACAATTGACAGCCTTATTGGACACAGGGGCCGATACTAGTATAGTGCAACTGGAATGTTGGCCAAGCCATTGGCCCCAGCGGGCCACAATGGACACAGTCACTGGAGTAGGAGGTTACACATTGGCGAAAAAATCTCCCCTGGTAGTGGTAACCCTGGACGGACAAACAGTCAATACTGTGTTGACTATAGTACCACTACCACCTACGGTAAAATGCCTCATCGGGAGAGACATTCTCGCGCAGCTCGGAGTGGTATTATCCAATGATCAGCGCCCTTTAGTTTAAGTGCCATTGCTTGGACTTTCCCGATTCCACTCACCTGGAAAACAGACGAACCAGTGATGGTAAAGCAATGGCCTTTAAAAAGGGAAAGCCTTGAACAAGCACATGCCTTGGTAGAAGAACAATTTCAGCGAGGTCACTTGCGACTCTCGACCAGTCCATGGAATACTCCAATATTCGTAATCAAGAAGAAGTCAGGCAAATATCGTTTACTCCATGATTTACGAAAAGTGAATGAACAAATGGAGCCTATGGGGGCCCTTCAGCCCGGGTTACCTAATCCTGCCATGCTGCCTGAGGCATGGCCCCTTTTAATTATAGACTTAAAGGACTGTTTTTTCACTATAGCGCTACATTCTGATGACATGAAGAGATTTGCATTCACTTTACCAGCAGTTAATAGGGGAGAACCAGATAAGCGATTTGAATGGACTGTTCTCCCGCAAGGGATGCGGAACTCCCCTACTCTGTGCCAGCTTTATGTGGATACTGCCCTACAGCCCTTACGGAAGGCATGGCCTGAAACTATCATCTATCATTATATGGACGACATCCTCTTCGCTCAAAAGGAACAGTTTAGAGAAAATCAACTGCAAACAATTGTAACAACCCTTAAAGCATCATCACTAATTGTTGCGCCTGAAAAAATACAGCAAACTAGTCCATGGAAATATCTTGGTTGGATTATAACTATGCAGACAATTACTCCACAAAAGCTCCAATTAGACACAAACATCACTACCTTGCATGAAGCACAGAAATTTATGGGAGAAATGCAATGGTTGAAGCCAGTCATAGGCATCCCAAACAGCCTACTTAGTGCACTTCGTCCTCTGTTAAAAGGAACAGACCCAGCTTTACCTATTCGACTCACCTCTGCACAGCGCCAGACCATCGATTTGATCGTTCAATGTATTGGCAATCATTACCTGCAGCGCAGAGACTTTGATAGCCCAATAGACTTGACTGTTTGGTGTGCCCGAAGCCATCTGTTAGCAGCTCTGTCCCAAAACTTACAGAAAACAGGGGAGACGAGGGTGTTAGAATGGCTCTCCCCTCCATTACAAGCAAGAAAAACTGTATATAGTAAAATTGAGCAACTTGCAGATGTAATAAAGCGGGGCCGTCAGCGTATCATTGATGTCGCTGGACAAGAACCCACTCAAATTCAACTACCAATCCAAAAATCAGATTTGGACTGGTTTTTAGCTAACTCCGTGGAATTACAAGAAGCTTTATTGGGAGCAGGAGCGATTATTAAGACAGGCCCGTTGCAACCAAAAATGCTCCAGTGGCTAGCGGAGTGGCAGTGGATAGTGAAACCGTGGCGATCAACCACACCCCTTGAAAATGCTACTACAGTCTATACTGATGCCGGAAAGAAGTCTAGAAAGGCGGCCATGACATGGAAGGAAGGCAAGCAGTGGAAGCACAAAATATGGGAGGCTGAGAGTCGAGACAGCTTGCAGACCCTGGAGCTGAATGCAGTCTTACAGGCTTTTATACAATTCCAGGGACCGCTGAACGTGGTTACAGACTCTTTGTATGTTGCGGGGGTATTGCAAAGAATAGAGGATGCCAGCATCAAGGAAACTCATAACCCGCGACTGTATGATCTTTTGTTGCAGCTAGTGAGAATGTTGAAGCAAAGGAAGGCACCTTATTGCGTGTTACATATAAGGAGCCATAAGTGGAATATTGGAATGGGAGAGGGAAATGCGTGAGCTGATCAACTGGTCATGCCAGCCTCAACGCAAAGCAATTTGGAGCAGGCCCGGGAAGCACATGCACGCCTACACCAGAATGCAAAAGGGTTACATCGAACTTATGGGATTCCCATCACACAAGCTAAGCTAATAGTGCGAGCGTGTCCAACATGCAGCCATCACAATGGGGGAATTGGGTTAGGATGTGGAGTGAATCCAAGAGGACTAAAATCAAATGCCCTATGGCAGGTGGATGTAACCCATGTAGCAGAATTCAGAGGACTCAAATACGTGCATGTGGTGGTTGATACGTATAGCAAGTATGTTTGGGCAACTGCTCAGCGTGGGGAAAAAGCGCTACATGTTATGCGGCATTTGACTGCTAGTTTTGCAGTTATGGGGGTACCAGAAGCGATTAAAACAGACAATGGGCCCGCTTACCGCAGTACCACAGTTAGAGAATTCTTAAAATTTTGGGGAATAGTGCACACAACAGGCATCCCGCATTCTCCTACGGGACAGGCTATAGTAGAAAGGGCCCATCGAACTCTAAAACAATATCTCAGTAAGCAGCAAGAAATTGTTGACCCCCAACAGAGGTTGGCGCAAGCTGTTTATGTAATGAACCATCTTTGTGTATTTGGGCAAGATCAGGACCCTCCTGCAGTCATACACATGAAAGAAAGTCAAGGCAGTAGCCACAAGCGTGCATTAGTGTATTATAAGGACCCAAAGACAGGATTGAGAGAAGGGACTGTGGAAGTGATATATTGGGGTCGAGGTTATGTATGTGTTTCCGCACCTACAGGAACCCTATGGATTCCTGCAAGGTGTGTTAGGCCTGCCCTGATGACCGTCTAGCCGCAGAATATAACCACTGCCGATTTGGACCCCTGCGAATTCTGTCTAAATTGGACTCGGCCTGCGATGCGTGGCAGGAGGGAGAATGAATTCCCGGTAAATGGACCACATCGATCGTCTCCTAAGACCTGTTCACCGTAGTGAAGAGCAGCGACTGTTGTCCAAATTACGGCTTATCGTCCCTCCGATTTTGGGCCAGCTGCCAAAAGAACTGAAGTATCTATTGGTCAACATTGACCCTGACTATTTCAACATTATTTTGAGAGATTTAAAAAATCTGATAGAATGGGATGCACCTAGCATTTATTCCTGTCCTTTATGTAAAACTAACTGTAATGCTTTTATAGATCTTTATTGTGCTTATTGTACCCAAGTAGTGCATTGTAGGAGGAAAGATTTGCAATCCTGGTTTTGCCCCACTTGTGACTATCAAATTAATAGACAAGGGGCATTTGCTTTGTATTTCTTAGCTGAGTTTAATGGTTTTGATATTGACTCCCCGGAAGAAGCTCTGCAATTGTACGAATCACCTGAACAGTTGTTTTTAGCCGAGCAACGGGCGAGACTGACCTTCTGGGTTAAGGTTGCTAGTAGATCAGTAGAATCGCATATACTGAAGCATTATTGTAAGAATTATTATAAGAAATGTTACAGGAAATGTTACAGGCATTGATTTTGCTTTGGAAAATAGAAGTAGGTTTTGCTTTCTTTCCAGTACAATCTAAACAAAATGTATGGGTGACTTTGGCCAATCTTACAAAGCAAAACGCTATTTGTCTTTCAGTGGCAACCCCTTCTAATCCCTTCTCGACGTGCCTTGTAGGAGTGCCTGACGTTGATTGGCCGTGCCCAGTAAGTGTACCGACCTGTAATAATTCTAATTTAAGATTAACCGCAGATTCCTGGGATTCATGGATGCCTTACCGCCCTATTGCAGATTTGGAACCACAAGAGTTGGAGATTTTAGGCTCTCTGACAGCAGATGCCTGCATTTACTTTAACCACTCCTCACGCCAAGCGGGCCACAGTTATTACACGACGGTCAATGCCACTATACCTTATTATCGCAATGCCAGTTTGTGGTGTAACTATACCTCCACAAACCTTTCTAAATCTTCAAATAATCCGATCACTCTCCCACCAGGATATTTTCTCATATGTGGGGATCGCGCATGGCCCGGAATTCCATCCCACATTAGAGGAGGTCCCTGTACCATTGGCAGGCTAACCTTATTAACTCCCAATGATAGCATGATTCTTAACATCTCCCAAAATTCACGAGTTCGGCTAACTCGTTCCCTACGGCATCGATTTACACAAGATTGTAAGGACAATGTTAATTTTTGGTCCGTTGAGCAAATTATATTTGGTTCCTTTTTTACTCCGAATGTTGCTGTAGCTGGTGCTCTTAGTCAGCTGCGCAACCTTGGGTGCTGGTTGGCAAAACAGACCAACACAACCTCTCAAGCAATATCGGATTTACTTGTAGATGTTGATTCGGTCAGGCATGCCACTCTTCAAAATCGTGCAGCCATAGATTTTCTGTTGCTAGCCTATGGTCATGGCTGCAAAGAATTCGAAGGCATGTGTTGTATGAACCTTTCTGATCATTCCAAATCCATAACTGCCCATATACAAGAATTGCATGACCTCACTGACCACCTACAGATTAACTCAGGTTTTGGATTGGAAGATTGGCTCAAGTCTCTAGGTTTTGGTCCTTGGTTAACTAGCTTGTTAAAAACAGGGTTAACAATCTTACTTCTGTTTTGTTGTATAGTGCTCCTTTTGCCGTGCTTCTGTAACTGTTTGCAACGTATGATTGAAAAGACAATACAGTCCATGTTATATGGGGTGTACCCTGTGGTTAAAGAAAACGGGGGAGGTGTGGAGAGTCAGGAGTCAGCCATTAGGGACTGGTTACGAGATAAAGGCCATAGTCAGACAAATCTGCTTGAACTAGAGGACGTGGCATGAAGCAAGCAAATGGACATGCCCAGCAGTCGAGTCAGTCAACCGAACACATGAGAGCCACAGCAGAGAGTAATAAGCATTCTACTGTAACAACTTCAAACAGAAATTAACACATCAAGCAAGAGGTTTCGCCCACGATATGTAATTGTGAACATACTTGACTGACAAGTACTGAGAGGGGCTTGAGAATTGAATTCTGTTATAGCTATTAATTGTGATTGCAATTATGTACATTGTAATTGTGCTTTGAATCTTTTATTAGAGTGTGGAGTTTGTGCCAATAGGTTGATAAGAAATAGTCATATAGTAGCAACTGAAGGTAGTCTTTGTATTGCACATTTTCACCAGAATTTTGAGGATTTTTATATAGCAGCAGGTATCACATATAATCAGCCACATTTTTATCATTTTGCATCAGGAAGTGCTTTTCGCCAAGCTCAAGCAATTTGGTACTTAAAACTTGCCATTCAGCAAGTTAAACAATCTAAGAAGTCGAGACTGATTGCTTTACAATGTGGACCCAATTGACTCAAATTAAAGGAAACAGATGATGTTCTTGGAAATTGATTCTCAATTTGGTATTACAGGCTGGCTAAGAACACTCCTGATCAAAGGTATGTGTTGTTTAAATCTGTCTGATCACTCAACATCAATACACAAACAAATAACAGAAATGCAAACACACTTAAAAGACTTTAGCTTACAGACCCATTATGAGAATGATTAGCCAATATTGGATTTGGACCCTGGGTATCAGAATTGTTGAAACAAGGACTAGTCATATTAATTATAAATTTTGTCACCTTACTGATTCTCCCTTGTATGTTTAAATGTTTGCAGAATGAACTTGAAAAACCTAGTGCAAAATATGTTACAAAGCCACATTGCCTTAAATAAAGAAAACGGGGGAATTGTGGAGAGACTTACTGAAACCTGGCTCACTGAAAGCAGACATGAGCCTGACAAAAGCAAGCTGTTTAGGCCTTGAGTGGGAAAATACTGAGCTAAGTGAGAAAATACTGACCAGCAAGGTCAGGGGGCCCTTGTTGTGCAGTAAAGCTTAGGCAAGGGAGATAACAGGATGTCTCCCACGGGACCAGATGGATTACTAAAACTACAGGAATGTATGTGCAGTGATAAAGTCTGTAACCAATAAGGAGCTAAAGTTTTGCAATATGTATAACCTAATTATCGTACGACCAATAATGAGCCTGAGCTTTGCAATATGTATAACCTAATTATCGTGGCTATAACAGTGATTGTAACACGACCAATAAACGAGTTCCACTGATGAACCATCTGGTGTCGGTGACTCCCTCCGTCTTCAACAGGGTATTTCATCTCCATTCTGGGTTCATTTTCCCCAAAATCAGGTTTTTTTCCCCATTACTGGGTTCATTTTCCCCAAAATCCTCCCCCCCCCCCAAACTTGGTGCATTTTCACACAATTCAGGTTTTCATTTCCCCCAAACTGGGTTCTTTTTCCCCAAAATCCAGTATTTCATCTCCACTCTGGGTTCATTTTAACCAGAATTGGAGTTTTTCCTCCCAAACTGGGTTCATTTTCCCCAAAATCGGATTTTTTCAAACAAAACTGGGTTTATTTCCCGACAAATTGGGTTTTCCCCACCAAACTCTGTTCATTTTCCCCAAAATTCGGGGTTTTTACCCAATTATTGGGTTCATTTTCCCAACAATCTTTTTTTTTCCTCCCAAAACTGGGTTCATATTCCTTAAAAACGGGTTTTTTCCCCCCAAACTGGGTTCAATTTCCCAATAATCAGCTTTTTTCCTCCGAAACTGGGTTCATTTTCCCCTAAATCTTTTTCTACCCCACAAAACTGGGTGCATTTTCACACAAATCAGGCTTTCCCCTCCAAACTGGGTTCATTTTCCCCAAAATCTGGTATTTCATCTCCACTCTGGGTTCATTTTCCCCAAAATCAGATTTTTCCCCATTACTGGGTTCATTTTCCCTAAAATCGTGTTCCCTCCCCCAAACTGTGTGCATTTTCACACAAATCAGGTTTCCCCCTCCAAACTGGGTTCATTTTCCACAAAATCGTTTTTTTCCCCCCAACATTACTGGGTTCATTTTCCACAAAATCGGGTTTTCCTTTCAAATCTGGCTTCATTTCCCCACAAATCGGGTTTTCTCCCCCTAACTGGGTTCATTTTCCTCAAAATCGGGTTTTTTCCTCCCAAATTGTGTTCATTTTACACAAAATCGTTTTTTTTTCCTCCCAAACCAGGTTCATTTTCCCCAAAATCGGGTTTTTCCCTCCAAAATGCGTTCTTTTTCACCAAAATCATTTTTTTTTCCACCAAAGATGGGTCCATTTTCTCTAAAATTGGGTTTCCCCCCCCCAGCTGTGTTCATTTTCCCCAAAGTCAGGGTTTTTTCCCCAAACTGGGTTCATTTTCCCCAAAATCCTTTTTCTCCCCCTAACTGGGTATTTCCCCTCAACACTGGGTTAATTTTCCACCAAATCATGTTTTTTTTCCTATTACTGGGTTCATTTTCCCCAAAATCGGGTTTTTTTCATCCCAAACCTTGTTTGCTTTCCCCAAAATCGGGTTTTTTTCATCCCAAACCTTGTTTGCTTTCCCCAAAATCGTTTTTTTTCCCCCAAATTGAGTTCATTTTCCCTATAATCAGGCTTTTACCTCCCAAACTCGGTTCATTTTCTCCAAAATTGGGGTTTTTTCATCCCAAACTGGCTTTCAATTTCTCACAAATGAGGTTTTTCCTATCAAACTGGATACATTTTCTCTGAAATTGGGGTTTCCCCCCTAACTGGGTACATTTTCCCCAAAATCAGGTTTTTTCCCCCAAAACTGGGTTCATTTTGTCTCAAATCGGGTTTTCCCTCCTAAACTGGGTTCATTTTCCCCAAAACCGGGTTTTCTCCCCAAAACTGTGCTCATTTTCCCCAAACTCGGGTTTTCCTTTCCAAACTGGTTTCATTTCCCCACAAATTGTGTTTTTCCCCCAAAACTTGTTTCATTTTCCCCATAATCAGGATTTTTTCTCCCAAACTAGGTTCATTTTCCCTAAAATCATTTCCCCAGAATCCTTCCCCCCCCAAAACTGGGTGCATTTTCACATAAATCAGGTTTTCCCCTCCAAACTGGGTGCATTTTCCTTAAAGTCTTCTATTTCCCCTCCACACTGGGTTGATTTTCCCCAAAATCAGGGTTTTTTTCCGCCTTACTGGGTTCATTTTCCCCAAAATCTTCCCCCTCCCCCTCCAAAAAATGGGTGCATTTTCACGCAAATCAGGTTTGCCCCTCCAAACTGAGTTCATTTAGCCTCAAAATCTGGTATTTCTCCTCCACACTGGGTTCATTTTCCCCCAAATCAGGTTAACCCCACACTGGGTTAATTTTGTCTGAAATCCTGTTTTCCCCCAAACTGCATTCATTTTCCAAAAAAAATTGGGGTTTTTTTTCATCCCAAACATTGTATAGTTTCTCCAAAATCATGTTTTTTTTCCCCAAAATTCAGTTCATTTTCCACATAATCGGGTTTTTACCTCTCAAACTCGGTTCATTTTCTCCAAAATCGGGGTTTCTTTCATCCCAAACTGGCTTTTAATTTCTCACAAATGAGGTTTTTCCCATCTAACTGGGTTCATTTTCTCTAAATTCGGGTTTTCCCCTCTAACTGGGTACATTTTCCCCCAAATCAGATTTTTCCCCCCAAAACTGGGTTCATTTTGCCTCAAATCATGTTTTTCCCCCAAAACTGAGTTCATTTTCCCCAAAATCGGGGGTTTTCATCCCAAAATGTGTACATTTTCCCCAAAATCAGGGTTTGTTCCCCAAAATAATGTTCAATTTTCCCGAAATCGGATTTTCCTTACCAAACTGTGTTCATTTCTCCACAAATTGAGTTTTACCCCCCAGACTGTGTTCATTTTCCTCATAATCGGATTTTATTCCCCCAAACTGGGTTCATATTCCCCAAAATCAGGGTTTTTTTCAAAAGAACTGGGTTCATTTTCCCTAAAATCATTTTTTTCCCCAAACACTGGGTGCATTTACCCACAAATCAGGTTTTCCCCTCCAAACTGGGTTCATTTTCCCCAAAATCGGGCTTTATTCATCCCAAACCATGTTCATTTTCCCCAAAATCGGAATTTTTCCTCCCCAACTGAGTTCATTTTCCCCAAAATCTGTTTTTTTTCCACCAAAACTGGGTTCATTTCCCTACAAATATGGTTTCCCCCCCCAAACTGTGTTTATTTTTTTCCAATATCCGTGTTTTTTTTCCGAATTACTGCGTTCATTTTCCCCATAATCATTTTTTTCCCAAAATTCGCTTCATTTCCTTCAAAAAAGGCTTTTTCCCCTAAAACTGGGTTAATTTTCCCAAAACCAACTTTTTTCCTCCCAAACTGGGTTCATTTTCCCAAAAATCCTTTTTTTTTCCAAAACTGGGTGCATTTTCACACAAATCAGGTTTTCCCCCCAAACTAGGTTCATTTTTCCAAAAAAAGTGTTTTTCCCCCAAAACTGTGTTCATTTTCCCCAAAACTGGGTGCATTTTCCCCAAAATAGGGTTTTTCCCACCAAACTGGGTTCTTTTTCCCCAAAATTGGTTTTTTTCCTCCCAAACTGTGTTCATTTTCCCCAAAATCCTTTTCTTTTCCCCCCAAAACCCGATTTTGAGGAAAATGATCCCAGTTTAGGAGGAAAAATCCTGATCATGGGGAAAATGGACCAAGTTTGGGACGCAAAATCTCGATTTTGGGGCAAATGAACCGAGTTTGGGAGGTAAAAACCCGATTATGGGGAAAATGAACTCAATTTGAGGGAAAAAAACCCCGATTTTGGGGAAAGTAAAGAAGGTTTGGGATAAAAAAAACCCCGATTTTGAGGAAAACTAATCCACTTTGGGGGAAAAATCCGATTTCAAGAAAAATGAACCCAGTTGGGGGGAAAAAAAATTTCATTTTGGGGAAAATTAACCCAGTTTGTGGGGAATAAACCCGATTTTGAGGAAAATGAACGCAGTTAATGGGGAAAAATCCTGATTATGGGGAAAATGGACCAAGTTTGGTATAAAAAACCCCGATTTTGGGGAAAATGAACCCAGCAATAGGGAAAAAAAACTGATTTGTGGGAAAATAAACACAGTGTGGAAGGGAAATACCAGATTTTGAGGCTAAATGAACTCAGTTTGGAGGGGCAAACCTGATTTGCGCGAAAATGCACCCAGTTTTGGGGTGGTGGGGGGGAAGATTATGGGGAAAATAAACCCAGTAATGCGGAAAAAAAATAGATTTTGGGGAAAATCAACCCAGTGTGGAGGGGAAATAGAAGACTTTGTGGAAAATGCACCCAATTTGGAGGGGCAAACCTGATTTGCGCGAAAATGCACCCAGTTTGGGGGGGGGGGGGGGAGGGGGGGGGAAGATTATGAGGAAAATGAACCAAGTTTGGTGGGGGGAAACACAGTTTGGGGGGAAATGAACCCAGTTTCAAAAGCTAAACCCGAGTTTGGGGAAAATGAACACAGTTTCGAGGGTAAAAACGAATTTTGGGGAAAATGAACCCAGTTTTGGTGCAAAAAAAAGTTTGGGTGAAAACGAACTCAGTTTTGTGGGAAAAACCCGATTTGAAGTAAAATGAACCCAGTTTGGGGGGAAAAATATGATTTTGGGGAAAATGTACCCAGTTAGGGGGGAAACCCCAATTTCAGAGAAAATGTATCCAGTTATATGGGAAAAACTACATTTGTGAGAAATTGAAAGCCATTTTGGGATTTCCACCCCGATTTTGGAGAAAATGAGCCAAGTTTGGGAGGTAAAAACCCGATTAAAGGGAAAATGAACTAAATTTGGGGGACAAAAAAAAACCATTTTGGGGAAAATGGACCCAGTTTGGGAGAAAAACCTGATTTCAGGCAAAATGAACCCAGTTTGGAAGGAAAAAAAATCTGATTTTGGGAAAAATGAACCTGGTTTGGGAGGAAAAAAAACGATTTTCGGGAAAATGAACACAATTTAGGAGGAAAAAAAACTTTTGGGGGAAAATGAACCCACTTAGGGGGAAAGGAACGCGATTTGTGGGGAATTGAAGCCAGATTGGAAAGGAAAACCCGATTTTGTAGAAAATGAACCCAGTAATTTTGGAAAAAAAACAGATTTTGGGGAAAATGAACACATTTTGGAGGGGAAAAACCCGATTTTGAAAATGAAATCAGTTTGGATGGGAAATCCTGTTTTGTGAGAAAATTAACACAGTTTTTTGGGAAAAAAAAGGATTTTGGGGATGATGTACCCAGTTTCAGAGGAAAAAAACTGATTATGGGGAAAATGAACGCAGTTTTGGGGGAAAACCCCGTTTTTAAGGATTATGAATCCAGTTTTGGGAGGATAAAGAAACGATTGTGGGGAAAATGAACCCATTAATTGGGTAAATAACCCGGATTTTGGGGAAAATGAACACAGTTTCGAGGAAAAAAAACAAATTTGTAGTGATATAAACCAAGTTTTGGTGGAAATAAACCGATTTTTCAAGTTCATGATGGAGAAAGATTTCAGATTCATGTGCATGCGCTGTGATGTGATGCTACAAATCTGAAATGACTGTTCGTCAGAGAGGCAAGAAGCAGTCTGCCGAGATCTCTCTGGAACCCCGGCGAGAGACAGCTTTCTTAGCGGCTTCAGTTTAGAGAGCTAGCCGGTAAGCGAAGGCGCTGTCTCTGGACCAATGTAATGTTTGCAGCCGTAGCCTGCTGTGAAAGCCGGGGAAACACTGTGAAGGCTGCTCAAGAAAGCAAGAGCAGCTCCTCTGTTTGCCTGTATTTGTCAGCCTTTGAGAGAGGAGTACCCTGCCGGTAAAATGCTTTCTCTTCTAGCAGCGAGTCATGGAAGAACATTCCAGGATTCTTTAAAATCATGGGGTTAGTTTCTGCTCTCCCTTGGAGAAACACAAAGCCGTGCAGTTCACAGAATGTGCTGTGGATTCGCTGCCTGCTCTGGTACCACGTTTCAGCAGAAAGAGCTAGCACAAGCTGATTGGAATGGACAGGAAAAAAGGGATCCTTTGTCCTTGAACAAGAACAGATCATCTGATTATTTGTCTTTTAAATACATTGTTAGCAGATAAAATGACATGCTAAAAGATTTCCAACATAGAAAAATTGAGGGGTGCCGGGGGTGGGATCAGGCAAGATTTTCGATTCGTGGATGCGCTTTAATATGAAGTTAGAATTCGCAAATGACTGTTCGTCAGGGAGTCAAGAAGCAGACTGCCGGGATCTCTGTGGAAGCGCGGCGAGAGACAGCTTTCTGAGCGGCTTCAGTTTAGAGAGCTAGCCGGTAAGCGAAGGCGCTGTCTCCGGATCAAAGTAATATTTGCAGCCGGAGCCTGGTGTGAAAGCCGGTGAAACACTGTGAAGGCTGCTCAAGAAAGCAAGAGCAGAGAATGTGCTATGGATTCCCTGCCTGCTGTGGTACCACGTTTCAGCAGAAAGAGTTTGCATAGGCTGATGAGAATGTACAGGGAAACAGAGATCCCTCGTCCTTGAAGCACGAGCTAGTCACCTGATAATTTGCCCTTTAATTACATTGTTAGAAGATGAAATGTCATGCTAAAACATTTCCCAAATAGGAAGTTTATGAGGGAGAAACATTTTAGATTCATGTGGATGCGCTGTGATGTGATGCTAGAAATCAGAAATGACTGTTCGTCAGAGAGGCAAGAAGCAGTCTGCCGAGATCTCTCTGGAACCCCGGCGAGAGACAGCTTTCTGAGCGGCTTCAGTTTAGAGAGCTAGCCGGTAAGCGAAGGCGCTGTCTCCGGATCAAAGTAATGTTTGCAGCCGGAGCTTGGTGTGAAAGCCGGGGAAACACTGTGAAGGTTGCTCAAGAAAGCAAGAGCAGCTCCTCTGTTTGCCTGTATTTGTCAGCCTTTGAGAGTGGAATACTCAGCCGGATATATGCTTTTTCTTGTTAAAACTATTCATTTATGAACCATGCCAGGATGCCTTACAATCGATTGGCTAGTTTGGGTTGGAAAACCGAGGGGTTTGGTTTGAGGGGGGGGGAAATTTGATTTGTGTGAAAATACACCCAGTTTCGGGGTACAAATCGAATTTTGTGGAAAATGAACCCAGTTTGGGAGGAAAAAGCAGATTTTGGGGAAAATGAACACTGTTTGGAGGGAAAAACCTGATTTGTGTGAAAATGCACTCAGTTTTGGGGGGAAAAAAAAGGATTTTACGGAAAATGAACCCAGTTTGGGAGGGAAAAGGCTGATTATGGGGAAAATGAACCCAGTTTTAGGGGGGAAAAGCCGTTTTTAAGGGAAATGAACCCAGTTTTGAGGAAAAACACTATTATGGTGGAAATGAACGCAGTAATTGGGTAAAAAACCCGGATTTTTGGGAAAATGAACACAGTTCGGGGGAGAAAAACAAATTTGTAGGGAAGGAACCCTGTTTTGGTGGGAAAAAAAAACATATTTTGAGGAAAATGAACCTAGTTTGGGAGGAAAAAATCCGATTTTGGGGAAAATGAACATGGTTTGGGATGAATAAAGCCCGATTTTGGGGAAAATGAACCCAGTTTGGAGGGGAAAACCTGATTTGTGGGTAAATGCACCCAGTGTTTGGGGAAAAAAATGATTTTAGGGAAAATGAACCCAGTTCTTTTGAAAAAAACCCTGATTTTGGGGAATATGAACCCAGTTTGGGGGAATAAAATCCGATTATGAGGAAAATGAACACAGTCTGGGGGGTAAAACTCAATTTGTGGAGAAATGAACACAGTTTGGTAAGGAAAATCCGATTTCGGGAAAATTGAACATTATTTTGGGGAACAAACCCCGATTTTGGGGAAAATGTACACATTTTGGGATGAAAAACCCCGATTTTGGGGAAAATGAACTCAGTTTTGGGGGAAAAACATGATTTGAGGCAAAATGAACCCAGTTTTGGGGGGAAAAATCTGATTTGGGGGAAAATGTACCCAGTTAGAGGGGAAAACCCGAATTTAGAGAAAATGAACCCAGTTAGATGGGAAAAACCTCATTTGTGAGAAATTAAAAGCCAGTTTGGGATGAAAGAAACCCCGATTTTGGAGAAAATGAACCGAGTTTGAGAGGTAAAAACCCGATTATGTGGAAAATGAACTGAATTTTGGGGAAAAAAAACATGATTTTGGAGAAACTATACAATGTTTGGGATGAAAAAAAACCCCAATTTTTTTGGAAAATGAATGCAGTTTGGGGGAAAACAGGATTTCAGACAAAATTAACCCAGTGTGGGGTTAACCTGATTTGGGGGAAAATGAACCCAGTGTGGAGGGGAAATACCAGATTTTGGGGAAAATGAACCCAGTAATGGGGGAAAAAAACCTGATTTTGGGAAAATGAACCCAGTGTGGAGTCGAACACCTGATTTGTGTGAAAATGCATCGAGTTTTGGGGGGAAAAAAAGGCTTTTGAGGAAAATGAACCCAGTTTGGGAGGAAAAAATCCGATTTTGGGGAAAATGAAGGCAGAGTGGGGATGAAACACCAGATTTTGGGGAAAATGAACCAAGTTTGGAGGGGAAAACCTGATTGGTGTGAAAATACACTCAGTTTTGTGGGGAAAAAAAGATTTTGAAGAAAAATGAACCCAGTTTGGGAGGACAAAAGGTGATTATGGCGAAAATGGAACCAGTTTTGGGGGAAAAAACTAATTTTTTAGGACTATGAACCCATTTTTGAGGTGGAAAAAAAACGATTTTGGGGAAAATGAAACCAGTGTGGAGGGGAAATACCAGATTGTGGGGAAAATGAACCCAGTAGAGAGGGAAAAAAAACCCTGATTTTGGGGAAAATGAACAAAATAATTGGGTAAAAAAACCCACGGATATAGGGAAAAATGAACACACTTTGGGGGGAAAACCCAATTTGTAGGGAACTGAGCCAAGATTTGTTGGAAAAAAAAATTTTGAGGAAAGTGAACCCAGTTTTTTGGGGAAAAAAAAAACAACCCCCCTTTTTTGAGGAAAATAAACAGTTTTGGGGAAAAAAAAGATTTTGGGGAAAATGATCCCAGCGTGAAGGGGAAATACCAGATTTTGGGGAAAATGAACCCAGTTTGGAAGGGAAAACCTGATTTGTGTGAAAATGCACCCAAATTTGGGGAAGAAAAAGGATTTTGGGGAAAATGGGCACAGTTTGGGAGGAAAAATCTGATTATCGGGAAAATGAACCCAGTTTTGGGGGAAAGAAAGCGGTTTTTGTGGAAAATGAACCCATTTTTGGTGAAAAAAAACAATTTTGGGGAAAATGAATCCAGTAAATGACTAAAAAAACCCCGATTTTGGGGAAAATGAAGACAGTTTGGGGGGGAAATCCCAATTTGTACAGAAATGAAACCAGTTTTCGTGGAGCAAAAGAGATTTTGGGGAAAATGAATCCAGTTTAAAAGGAAAAAATCGGATTTTGGGGAAAATGAATCCAGTTTGAGAGGAGAAAACACCCTGATTTTTGGGGAAAATGAACCCAGTGTGGAGTGGAAACAGAAGATTTTGGGGAAAATGAAATCAGATTGGAGGGGAAAACCAGATTTGTGTGAAAATGCAGCCAATTTTTGGGGGAATAAAGAATTTTGAGGAAAATGAACACAGTTTTGGAGGAAAAAATCTGATTATGGGGAAAATGAACCCAGTTTGTGGGGATAAACCCATTTTTGAGGAAAATGAATCCAGTTTTGGGAAAAAAAATTGAATTTGGGGGAAATTAACCCAGTAATTGTGTAAAAAAACCCCTGATTTTGGGGAAAATGAACACAGTTTGGGGAGGGAAACCCAATTTGACTAAAATGAACCCCATTTTGGTGGAAAAAAACGATTTTGGGGAAAATGAACCCAGAGTGGAGATGAAATACCAGATTTTGGGGAAAATGAAACAAGTGTGGAACTGAAAACCTGATTTGTGTGAAAATGCATGCAGTTTTTTTTGGGAAATAGAAGATTTTGGGGTAAATGAACACAGTTTCTGGAAAAAAGCTGACTATGGGGAAAATGTAGCCAGTTTTAGGGAAGAAAACACGTTCTTGAGGAAAATGAACCCAGTTTTGGGGAAAAAAAAACCCATAATTTTGGGGAAAATAAACACAGTTTGGGGTGGAAAACCCAATTTGTAGCGAAATTAACCCAGTTTTGGTGGAAAAAAACAGATTTTGGGGAAAATGAACCCAGTTTGGGAGGAAAAAACCCGATTTTGGGGAAAATGAAGATGGTTTGGGATGAAAAAACCCAAAAGTCAGCTTTTTTTCCTACAAAACTGTGTTCATTTTCCCCAAAATCCTTTTTTCCCCCAAAACCTGCGTGCATTTTCACAGAAATCAGGTTTTCCCCTCCACACTGGGTTCATTTTCCTCAAAATCTGGTATTTCATCTCCACTCTGGGATCATTTTCCCCAAAAATCTTTTTTTTTCCACCAACCTGGGTTGATTCTCCTCAATTTGGGTTTTACCCTCCAAACTGTGTTCATTTTCCTCTAAATCCTTTTTTTTTACCCCAAACTGTGTTCATTTTCCCCAAAATCCGGCCTTTTTACCCAATTACTGCATTCATTTCCATCATAATCGTTTTTTTTCCTCAAAACTGGGTTCATTTCCCTTAAAAATGGCTTTCCCCCCCCTAAACCTGGGTTCATTTTCCCCATACTCAGGCTATTTCCTCCCAAATTGTGTTCATTTTCCCCAAAATCCTTTTTTTCCCCCCAAAATACTGGGTGTGTTTTCACACAAATCCAGTTTTCCCCTCCAAACTGAGTTTATTTTCCCCAAGATCTGTTATTTCATCTCCATTCTGGGTTCATTTTCCCCAAGATCAGATTTTCTTCCTCCCAAATTTGCTTCATTTTCCCCAAAATCTGTTTTTTTCCACCAAAACTGGGTTCATTTCCCTACAAATTGGGTTTTCCACCCCAAACTGGTTTCATTTTCCCCAAAATTCGGGTTTTTTCCCCCAAAACTGGGTTCATTTTCCCCAAAATATTTTTTTCCCCCAAAATTGGGTTTATTTTCCTCAAAAACGGGTTTTTCTCCCCAAACTGGGTTCATTTTCCCCCAAATCAGGTTTTTTCCTCCCAAACTGGGTTCATTTTCCCCTAAAATTCTTTTTTTTCCCCACAAAACTGGGTGTATTTTCACACAAACCATGTTTTCCCCTCCAAACAGTGTTCATTTATCCCAAAATCTTCTATTTCCACTCCACACTGGGTACATTTTCCCCAAAATCTGGTTTTTTCCACCAAAAGTGGGTTCATTTCCCTACAAATTGGGTTTTCCACCCCAAACTGATTTCATTTTCCCCAAAATTCGGGGGTTTTTCCCCCAAAACTGGGTTCATTTTCCCCAAAATCTTTTTTTCCCCCAAAATTGGGTTTATTTTCCTCAGAAACGGGTTTTTCTCCCCAAACTGGGTTCATTTTCCCCCAAATCAGGTTTTTTCCTCCCAAACTGGGTTCATTTTCCCCTAAAATTCTTTTTTTTCCCCACAAAACTGGGTGTATTTTCACACAAACCATGTTTTCCCTTCCAAACAGTGTTCATTTATCCCAAAATCTTCTATTTCCACTCCACACTGGGTACATTTTCCGCAAAATCAGTTTTTTTTCCACCAAAACTGGGTTCATTTTCCGCAATACCTGGTATTACCCTTTCACACTGGGTTCATTTTCCCCAACATCTCTTTTTTTCCACCAAAACTGGGTTCATTTCCCTACAAATTTGGTTTTCCCCCAAAAAATGTGTTCATTTTCCACAATAACCGTGTTTTTTTAACCAACTACTGGGTTCATTTTCCACAATAACCGTATTTTTCCCCAAAAACTGGGTTCATTTTCCCCATAATCAGCTTTTTTCCTGCCAATCTGGGTTCATTTTCCCCAAAATCATTTTTTTCCCCTCATTACTGGGTTCATTTTCCCCAGAATCTGGTATTTCATCTCCACTCTGTGTTCATTTTCCTCAAAATCGGACTTTTTTTCCCTGAAAACTGGGTTCATTTTTCCCAGAATCTGTTTTTTTCCACCAAAACTGGGTTAATTTCGCTACCAATTGGGTTTTCCACCCCAAACTGTGTTCATTTTCCCCAAAATTATGGGGTTTTTTCCCAATTACTGGGTTCATTTTCCCCAAAATTCCTTTTTTTCCCCCAAAACTGGGTGCATTTTCACACAAATCAGGTTTTCCCTTCCAAACAGTGTTCATTTACCCCAAAATCTTCTATTTCCACTCCACACTTGGTTCATTTTCCGCAAAATCATGCTTTTTTCCCCATTACTGGATTCATTTTCCGCAATACCTGGTATTACCCCTCCACACTGGGTTCATTTTCCCCAACATCTGTTTTTTTCCACCAAAACTGGGTTCATTTCCCTACAAATTTGGTTTTCCCAAAAAAAATGTGTTCATTTTCCACAATAACCGTGTTTTTTTCCCAATTACTGGGTTCATTTTCCACGAAATCGTTTTTTTCCCAAAAAACTGGGTTCATTTTCCTCGAAAACGGGTTTTTTCCCCCCATAACTGGGTTCATTATCCTCAAAATATGTTTTTTTCCACTAAAACTGGGTTCATTTCCCTACGAATTGGGCTTCCTCCCCCCCAAACTGTGTTCATTTTCCCCAGTATCCGGGTTTTTTACACAATTAATGGGTTCCTTTACCCCAAAATCAATTTTTTTCCACAAAACTGGGTTCATTTTCCTCAAAGACGTGTTTTTCCCCACCAAGCTGGGTTCATTTTCCCCATAATCAGCTTTTTTCCTGCCAAACTGGGTTCATTTTCCTCAAAAGCCTTTTTTTCCCCCCAAAACTCGATGCATTTTCACACAAATCAGGTGTTCGACTCCACACTGGGTTCATTTCCCCAAAATCAGGTTTTTTTCCCCCATTACTGGGTTCATTTTCCCCAAAATCTGAGTTTTTCATCCCAAACTATGTTCATTTTCCCCAAAATCGGATTTTTTCCTCCCAAACTAGGTTCATTTTCCTCAAAATATGTTTTTTTTTTCCACCAAAACTGGGTTCCTTCCCTACAAATTTGTTTTTCTCCCCCGAACTGTGTTCATTTTCCCAAAAATCCGGGGTTTTTACCCAATTACTGCGTTCATTTCCACCATAATAGTGTTTTTCCTTAAAACTGGGTTCATCTCCCTTAAAAACGGCTTTTCCCCCCTAAAACTGGGTTCATTTTCCCCATAATCAGGTTTTTTCCACCCAAACTGTGTTCATTTTCCCCAAAATCCTTTTTTTCCCCAAAATACTGGGTGCATTTTCACACAAATCCGGTTTTCCCCTCCAAACTGTGTTTATTTTCCCCAAGATCTGGTATTTAATCTCCACTATGGGTTCATTTTCCCCAAAATCTGATTTTTTTCCTCCCAAACTTGGTTCATTTTCCCCAAAATCTGATTTTTCCACCAAAACTGGGTTCATTTCCCTACAAATTGGGTTTTCCACCCCAAACTGATTTCATTTTCCCCAAAATTCGGGGTTTTTTCCCCCAAAACTGGGTTCATTTTCCCCAAAATCTTTTTTTCCCCCAAAATTGGGTTTATTTTCCTCAGAAACGGGTTTTTCTCCCCAAACTGGGTTCATTTTCCCCCAAATCAGGTTTTTTCCTCCCAAACTGGGTTCATTTTCCCCTAAAATTCTTTTTTTTCCCCACAAAACTGGGTGTATTTTCACACAAATCATGTTTTCCCCTCCAAACAGTATTCATTTACCCCAAAATCTTCTATTTCCACTCCACACTGGGTACATTTTCCGCAAAATCAGGTTTTTTTTCCCCATTACTTGATTAATTTTCCGCAATACCTGGTATTACCCCTCCACACTAGGTTCATTTTCCCCAACATCTCTTTTTTTTCCACCAAAACTGGGTTCATTTCACTACAAATTTGGTTTTCCCCCAAAAAATGTGTTCATTTTCCCCAAAATCCGTGTTTTTTTACCCAATTACTGGGTTCATTTTCCGCAAAAACTGTATTTTTCCCCAAAAACTGGGTTCATTTTCCCCATAATCAGCTTTTTTCCTGCCAATCTGGGTTCATTTTCCCCAAAATCCTTTTTTTCCCCCCAAAAGTCGAGGCATTTTCACACAAATCAGGTGTTCGACTCCACACTGGGTTCATTTTCCCCAAAATCATTTTTTTCCCCTCATTACTGGGTTCATTTTCCCCAGAATCTGGTATTTCATCTCCACTCTGTGTTCATTTTCCTCAAAATCGGACTTTTTTTCCCTGAAAACTGGGTTCATTTTTCCCAGAATCTGTTTTTTTCCACCAAAACTGGGTTAATTTCGCTACCAATTGGGTTTTCCACCCCAAACTGTGTTCATTTTCCCCAAAATTATGGGGTTTTTTCCCAATTACTGGGTTCATTTTCCCCAAAATTCCTTTTTTTCCCCCAAAACTGGGTGCATTTTCACACAAATCAGGTTTTCCCTTCCAAACAGTGTTCATTTACCCCAAAATCTTCTATTTCCACTCCACACTTGGTTCATTTTCCGCAAAATCATGCTTTTTTCCCCATTACTGGATTCATTTTCCGCAATACCTGGTATTACCCCTCCACACTGGGTTCATTTTCCCCAACATCTGTTTTTTTCCACCAAAACTGGGTTCATTTCCCTACAAATTTGGTTTTCCCAAAAAAAATGTGTTCATTTTCCACAATAACCGTGTTTTTTTCCCAATTACTGGGTTCATTTTCCACGAAATCGTTTTTTTCCCAAAAAACTGGGTTCATTTTCCTCGAAAACGGGTTTTTTCCCCCCATAACTGGGTTCATTATCCTCAAAATATGTTTTTTTCCACTAAAACTGGGTTCATTTCCCTACGAATTGGGCTTCCTCCCCCCCAAACTGTGTTCATTTTCCCCAGTATCCGGGTTTTTTACACAATTAATGGGTTCCTTTACCCCAAAATCAATTTTTTTCCACAAAACTGGGTTCATTTTCCTCAAAGACGTGTTTTTCCCCACCAAGCTGGGTTCATTTTCCCCATAATCAGCTTTTTTCCTGCCAAACTGGGTTCATTTTCCTCAAAAGCCTTTTTTTCCCCCCAAAACTCGATGCATTTTCACACAAATCAGGTGTTTGACTCCACACTGGGTTCATTTCCCCAAAATCAGGTTTTTTTCCCCCATTACTGGGTTCATTTTCCCCAAAATCTGAGTTTTTCATCCCAAACTATGTTCATTTTCCCCAAAATCGGATTTTTTCCTCCCAAACTAGGTTCATTTTCCTCAAAATATGTTTTTTTTTTCCACCAAAACTGGGTTCCTTCCCTACAAATTTGTTTTTCTCCCCCGAACTGTGTTCATTTTCCCAAAAATCCGGGGTTTTTACCCAATTACTGCGTTCATTTCCACCATAATACTGTTTTTCCTTAAAACTGGGTTCATTTCCCTTAAAAACGGCTTTTCCCCCCTAAAACTGGGTTCATTTTCCCCATACTCAGGCTTTTTCCTCCCAAACTGTGTTCATTTTCCCCAAAATCCTTTTTTTCCCCAAAATACTGGGTGCATTTTCACACAAATCCGGTTTTCCCCTCCAAACTGTGTTTATTTTCCCCAAGATCTGGTATTTAATCTCCACTATGGGTTCATTTTCCCCAAAATCAGATTTTTTTCCTCCCAAACTTGGTTCATTTTCCCCAAAATCTGATTTTTCCACCAAAACTGGGTTCATTTCCGTACAAATTTTGTTTACCCCTCCAAACTGTGTTCATTTTCCCCAAAATTCGGGGTTTTTTCCCCCAAAACTGGGTTCATTTTCCCCAAAATCAGGTTTTTTTCCCCCATTACTGGGTTCATTTTCCCCAAAATCTGAGTTTTTCATCCCAAACTATGTTCATTTTCCCCAAAATCGGATTTTTTCCTCCCAAACTAGGTTCATTTTCCTCAAAATATGGTTTTTTTTTCCACCAAAACTGGGTTCCTTCCCTACAAATTTGTTTTTCTCCCCCGAACTGTGTTCATTTTCCCAAAAATCCGGGGTTTTTACCCAATTACTGCGTTCATTTCCACCATAATAGTGTTTTTCCTTAAAACTGGGTTCATCTCCCTTAAAAACGGCTTTTCCCCCCTAAAACTGGGTTCATTTTCCCCATAATCAGGTTTTTTCCACCCAAACTGTGTTCATTTTCCCCAAAATCCTTTTTTTCCCCAAAATACTGGGTGCATTTTCACACAAATCCGGTTTTCCCCTCCAAACTGTGTTTATTTTCCCCAAGATCTGGTATTTAATCTCCACTATGGGTTCATTTTCCCCAAAATCTGATTTTTTTCCTCCCAAACTTGGTTCATTTTCCCCAAAATCTGATTTTTCCACCAAAACTGGGTTCATTTCCCTACAAATTGGGTTTTCCACCCCAAACTGATTTCATTTTCCCCAAAATTCGGGGTTTTTTCCCCCAAAACTGGGTTCATTTTCCCCAAAATCTTTTTTTCCCCCAAAATTGGGTTTATTTTCCTCAGAAACGGGTTTTTCTCCCCAAACTGGGTTCATTTTCCCCCAAATCAGGTTTTTTCCTCCCAAACTGGGTTCATTTTCCCCTAAAATTCTTTTTTTTCCCCACAAAACTGGGTGTATTTTCACACAAATCATGTTTTCCCCTCCAAACAGTATTCATTTACCCCAAAATCTTCTATTTCCACTCCACACTGGGTACATTTTCCGCAAAATCAGGTTTTTTTTCCCCATTACTTGATTAATTTTCCGCAATACCTGGTATTACCCCTCCACACTAGGTTCATTTTCCCCAACATCTCTTTTTTTTCCACCAAAACTGGGTTCATTTCACTACAAATTTGGTTTTCCCCCAAAAAATGTGTTCATTTTCCCCAAAATCCGTGTTTTTTTACCCAATTACTGGGTTCATTTTCCGCAAAAACTGTATTTTTCCCCAAAAACTGGGTTCATTTTCCCCATAATCAGCTTTTTTCCTGCCAATCTGGGTTCATTTTCCCCAAAATCCTTTTTTTCCCCCCAAAAGTCGAGGCATTTTCACACAAATCAGGTGTTCGACTCCACACTGGGTTCATTTTCCCCAAAATCATTTTTTTCCCCTCATTACTGGGTTCATTTTCCCCAGAATCTGGTATTTCATCTCCACTCTGTGTTCATTTTCCTCAAAATCGGACTTTTTTTCCCTGAAAACTGGGTTCATTTTTCCCAGAATCTGTTTTTTTCCACCAAAACTGGGTTAATTTCGCTACCAATTGGGTTTTCCACCCCAAACTGTGTTCATTTTCCCCAAAATTATGGGGTTTTTTCCCAATTACTGGGTTCATTTTCCCCAAAATTCCTTTTTTTCCCCCAAAACTGGGTGCATTTTCACACAAATCAGGTTTTCCCTTCCAAACAGTGTTCATTTACCCCAAAATCTTCTATTTCCACTCCACACTTGGTTCATTTTCCGCAAAATCATGCTTTTTTCCCCATTACTGGATTCATTTTCCGCAATACCTGGTATTACCCCTCCACACTGGGTTCATTTTCCCCAACATCTGTTTTTTTCCACCAAAACTGGGTTCATTTCCCTACAAATTTGGTTTTCCCAAAAAAAATGTGTTCATTTTCCACAATAACCGTGTTTTTTTCCCAATTACTGGGTTCATTTTCCACGAAATCGTTTTTTTCCCAAAAAACTGGGTTCATTTTCCTCGAAAACGGGTTTTTTCCCCCCATAACTGGGTTCATTATCCTCAAAATATGTTTTTTTCCACTAAAACTGGGTTCATTTCCCTACGAATTGGGCTTCCTCCCCCCCAAACTGTGTTCATTTTCCCCAGTATCCGGGTTTTTTACACAATTAATGGGTTCCTTTACCCCAAAATCAATTTTTTTCCACAAAACTGGGTTCATTTTCCTCAAAGACGTGTTTTTCCCCACCAAGCTGGGTTCATTTTCCCCATAATCAGCTTTTTTCCTGCCAAACTGGGTTCATTTTCCTCAAAAGCCTTTTTTTCCCCCCAAAACTCGATGCATTTTCACACAAATCAGGTGTTTGACTCCACACTGGGTTCATTTCCCCAAAATCAGGTTTTTTTCCCCCATTACTGGGTTCATTTTCCCCAAAATCTGAGTTTTTCATCCCAAACTATGTTCATTTTCCCCAAAATCGGATTTTTTCCTCCCAAACTAGGTTCATTTTCCTCAAAATATGTTTTTTTTTTCCACCAAAACTGGGTTCCTTCCCTACAAATTTGTTTTTCTCCCCCGAACTGTGTTCATTTTCCCAAAAATCCGGGGTTTTTACCCAATTACTGCGTTCATTTCCACCATAATACTGTTTTTCCTTAAAACTGGGTTCATTTCCCTTAAAAACGGCTTTTCCCCCCTAAAACTGGGTTCATTTTCCCCATACTCAGGCTTTTTCCTCCCAAACTGTGTTCATTTTCCCCAAAATCCTTTTTTTCCCCAAAATACTGGGTGCATTTTCACACAAATCCGGTTTTCCCCTCCAAACTGTGTTTATTTTCCCCAAGATCTGGTATTTAATCTCCACTATGGGTTCATTTTCCCCAAAATCAGATTTTTTTCCTCCCAAACTTGGTTCATTTTCCCCAAAATCTGATTTTTCCACCAAAACTGGGTTCATTTCCGTACAAATTTTGTTTACCCCTCCAAACTGTGTTCATTTTCCCCAAAATTCGGGGTTTTTTCCCCCAAAACTGGGTTCATTTTCCCCAAAATCAGGTTTTTTTCCCCCATTACTGGGTTCATTTTCCCCAAAATCTGAGTTTTTCATCCCAAACTATGTTCATTTTCCCCAAAATCGGATTTTTTCCTCCCAAACTAGGTTCATTTTCCTCAAAATATGTTTTTTTTTTCCACCAAAACTGGGTTCCTTCCCTACAAATTTGTTTTTCTCCCCCGAACTGTGTTCATTTTCCCAAAAATCCGGGGTTTTTACCCAATTACTGCGTTCATTTCCACCATAATAGTGTTTTTCCTTAAAACTGGGTTCATCTCCCTTAAAAACGGCTTTTCCCCCCTAAAACTGGGTTCATTTTCCCCATAATCAGGTTTTTTCCACCCAAACTGTGTTCATTTTCCCCAAAATCCTTTTTTTCCCCAAAATACTGGGTGCATTTTCACACAAATCCGGTTTTCCCCTCCAAACTGTGTTTATTTTCCCCAAGATCTGGTATTTAATCTCCACTATGGGTTCATTTTCCCCAAAATCAGATTTTTTTCCTCCCAAACTTGGTTCATTTTCCCCAAAATCTGATTTTTCCACCAAAACTGGGTTCATTTCCCTACAAATTGGGTTTTCCACCCCAAACTGATTTCATTTTCCCCAAAATTCGGGGTTTTTTCCCCCAAAACTGGGTTCATTTTCCCCAAAATCTTTTTTTCCCCCCAAATTGGGTTTATTTTCCTCAGAAACGGGTTTTTCTCCCCAAACTGGGTTCATTTTCCCCCAAATCAGGTTTTTTCCTCCCAAACTGGGTTCATTTTCCCCTAAAATTCTTTTTTTTCCCCACAAAACTGGGTGTATTTTCACACAAATCATGTTTTCCCCTCCAAACAGTATTCATTTACCCCAAAATCTTCTATTTCCACTCCACACTGGGTACATTTTCCGCAAAATCAGGTTTTTTTTCCCCATTACTTGATTAATTTTCCGCAATACCTGGTATTACCCCTCCACACTAGGTTCATTTTCCCCAACATCTCTTTTTTTTCCACCAAAACTGGGTTCATTTCACTACAAATTTGGTTTTCCCCCAAAAAATGTGTTCATTTTCCCCAAAATCCGTGTTTTTTTACCCAATTACTGGGTTCATTTTCCGCAAAAACTGTATTTTTCCCCAAAAACTGGGTTCATTTTCCCCATAATCAGCTTTTTTCCTGCCAATCTGGGTTCATTTTCCCCAAAATCCTTTTTTTCCCCCCAAAAGTCGAGGCATTTTCACACAAATCAGGTGTTCGACTCCACACTGGGTTCATTTTCCCCAAAATCATTTTTTTCCCCTCATTACTGGGTTCATTTTCCCCAGAATCTGGTATTTCATCTCCACTCTGTGTTCATTTTCCTCAAAATCGGACTTTTTTTCCCTGAAAACTGGGTTCATTTTTCCCAGAATCTGTTTTTTTCCACCAAAACTGGGTTAATTTCGCTACCAATTGGGTTTTCCACCCCAAACTGTGTTCATTTTCCCCAAAATTATGGGGTTTTTTCCCAATTACTGGGTTCATTTTCCCCAAAATTCCTTTTTTTCCCCCAAAACTGGGTGCATTTTCACACAAATCAGGTTTTCCCTTCCAAACAGTGTTCATTTACCCCAAAATCTTCTATTTCCACTCCACACTTGGTTCATTTTCCGCAAAATCATGCTTTTTTCCCCATTACTGGATTCATTTTCCGCAATACCTGGTATTACCCCTCCACACTGGGTTCATTTTCCCCAACATCTGTTTTTTTCCACCAAAACTGGGTTCATTTCCCTACAAATTTGGTTTTCCCAAAAAAAATGTGTTCATTTTCCACAATAACCGTGTTTTTTTCCCAATTACTGGGTTCATTTTCCACGAAATCGTTTTTTTCCCAAAAAACTGGGTTCATTTTCCTCGAAAACGGGTTTTTTCCCCCCATAACTGGGTTCATTATCCTCAAAATATGTTTTTTTCCACTAAAACTGGGTTCATTTCCCTACGAATTGGGCTTCCTCCCCCCCAAACTGTGTTCATTTTCCCCAGTATCCGGGTTTTTTACACAATTAATGGGTTCCTTTACCCCAAAATCAATTTTTTTCCACAAAACTGGGTTCATTTTCCTCAAAGACGTGTTTTTCCCCACCAAGCTGGGTTCATTTTCCCCATAATCAGCTTTTTTCCTGCCAAACTGGGTTCATTTTCCTCAAAAGCCTTTTTTTCCCCCCAAAACTCGATGCATTTTCACACAAATCAGGTGTTTGACTCCACACTGGGTTCATTTCCCCAAAATCAGGTTTTTTTCCCCCATTACTGGGTTCATTTTCCCCAAAATCTGAGTTTTTCATCCCAAACTATGTTCATTTTCCCCAAAATCGGATTTTTTCCTCCCAAACTAGGTTCATTTTCCTCAAAATATGTTTTTTTTTTCCACCAAAACTGGGTTCCTTCCCTACAAATTTGTTTTTCTCCCCCGAACTGTGTTCATTTTCCCAAAAATCCGGGGTTTTTACCCAATTACTGCGTTCATTTCCACCATAATAGTGTTTTTCCTTAAAACTGGGTTCATTTCCCTTAAAAACGGCTTTTCCCCCCTAAAACTGGGTTCATTTTCCCCATACTCAGGCTTTTTCCTCCCAAACTGTGTTCATTTTCCCCAAAATCCTTTTTTTCCCCAAAATACTGGGTGCATTTTCACACAAATCCGGTTTTCCCCTCCAAACTGTGTTTATTTTCCCCAAGATCTGGTATTTAATCTCCACTATGGGTTCATTTTCCCCAAAATCAGATTTTTTTCCTCCCAAACTTGGTTCATTTTCCCCAAAATCTGATTTTTCCACCAAAACTGGGTTCATTTCCGTACAAATTTTGTTTACCCCTCCAAACTGTGTTCATTTTCCCCAAAATTCGGGGTTTTTTCCCCCAAAACTGGGTTCATTTTCCCCAAAATCAGGTTTTTTTCCCCCATTACTGGGTTCATTTTCCCCAAAATCTGAGTTTTTCATCCCAAACTATGTTCATTTTCCCCAAAATCGGATTTTTTCCTCCCAAACTAGGTTCATTTTCCTCAAAATATGTTTTTTTTTTCCACCAAAACTGGGTTCCTTCCCTACAAATTTGTTTTTCTCCCCCGAACTGTGTTCATTTTCCCAAAAATCCGGGGTTTTTACCCAATTACTGCGTTCATTTCCACCATAATAGTGTTTTTCCTTAAAACTGGGTTCATCTCCCTTAAAAACGGCTTTTCCCCCCTAAAACTGGGTTCATTTTCCCCATAATCAGGTTTTTTCCACCCAAACTGTGTTCATTTTCCCCAAAATCCTTTTTTTCCCCAAAATACTGGGTGCATTTTCACACAAATCCGGTTTTCCCCTCCAAACTGTGTTTATTTTCCCCAAGATCTGGTATTTAATCTCCACTATGGGTTCATTTTCCCCAAAATCAGATTTTTTTCCTCCCAAACTTGGTTCATTTTCCCCAAAATCTGATTTTTCCACCAAAACTGGGTTCATTTCCCTACAAATTGGGTTTTCCACCCCAAACTGATTTCATTTTCCCCAAAATTCGGGGTTTTTTCCCCCAAAACTGGGTTCATTTTCCCCAAAATCTTTTTTTCCCCCAAAATTGGGTTTATTTTCCTCAGAAACGGGTTTTTCTCCCCAAACTGGGTTCATTTTCCCCCAAATCAGGTTTTTTCCTCCCAAACTGGGTTCATTTTCCCCTAAAATTCTTTTTTTTCCCCACAAAACTGGGTGTATTTTCACACAAATCATGTTTTCCCCTCCAAACAGTATTCATTTACCCCAAAATCTTCTATTTCCACTCCACACTGGGTACATTTTCCGCAAAATCAGGTTTTTTTTCCCCATTACTTGATTAATTTTCCGCAATACCTGGTATTACCCCTCCACACTAGGTTCATTTTCCCCAACATCTCTTTTTTTTCCACCAAAACTGGGTTCATTTCACTACAAATTTGGTTTTCCCCCAAAAAATGTGTTCATTTTCCCCAAAATCCGTGTTTTTTTACCCAATTACTGGGTTCATTTTCCGCAAAAACTGTATTTTTCCCCAAAAACTGGGTTCATTTTCCCCATAATCAGCTTTTTTCCTGCCAATCTGGGTTCATTTTCCCCAAAATCCTTTTTTTCCCCCCAAAAGTCGAGGCATTTTCACACAAATCAGGTGTTCGACTCCACACTGGGTTCATTTTCCCCAAAATCATTTTTTTCCCCTCATTACTGGGTTCATTTTCCCCAGAATCTGGTATTTCATCTCCACTCTGTGTTCATTTTCCTCAAAATCGGACTTTTTTTCCCTGAAAACTGGGTTCATTTTTCCCAGAATCTGTTTTTTTCCACCAAAACTGGGTTAATTTCGCTACCAATTGGGTTTTCCACCCCAAACTGTGTTCATTTTCCCCAAAATTATGGGGTTTTTTCCCAATTACTGGGTTCATTTTCCCCAAAATTCCTTTTTTTCCCCCAAAACTGGGTGCATTTTCACACAAATCAGGTTTTCCCTTCCAAACAGTGTTCATTTACCCCAAAATCTTCTATTTCCACTCCACACTTGGTTCATTTTCCGCAAAATCATGCTTTTTTCCCCATTACTGGATTCATTTTCCGCAATACCTGGTATTACCCCTCCACACTGGGTTCATTTTCCCCAACATCTGTTTTTTTCCACCAAAACTGGGTTCATTTCCCTACAAATTTGGTTTTCCCAAAAAAAATGTGTTCATTTTCCACAATAACCGTGTTTTTTTCCCAATTACTGGGTTCATTTTCCACGAAATCGTTTTTTTCCCAAAAAACTGGGTTCATTTTCCTCGAAAACGGGTTTTTTCCCCCCATAACTGGGTTCATTATCCTCAAAATATGTTTTTTTCCACTAAAACTGGGTTCATTTCCCTACGAATTGGGCTTCCTCCCCCCCAAACTGTGTTCATTTTCCCCAGTATCCGGGTTTTTTACACAATTAATGGGTTCCTTTACCCCAAAATCAATTTTTTTCCACAAAACTGGGTTCATTTTCCTCAAAGACGTGTTTTTCCCCACCAAGCTGGGTTCATTTTCCCCATAATCAGCTTTTTTCCTGCCAAACTGGGTTCATTTTCCTCAAAAGCCTTTTTTTCCCCCCAAAACTCGATGCATTTTCACACAAATCAGGTGTTTGACTCCACACTGGGTTCATTTCCCCAAAATCAGGTTTTTTTCCCCCATTACTGGGTTCATTTTCCCCAAAATCTGAGTTTTTCATCCCAAACTATGTTCATTTTCCCCAAAATCGGATTTTTTCCTCCCAAACTAGGTTCATTTTCCTCAAAATATGTTTTTTTTTTCCACCAAAACTGGGTTCCTTCCCTACAAATTTGTTTTTCTCCCCCGAACTGTGTTCATTTTCCCAAAAATCCGGGGTTTTTACCCAATTACTGCGTTCATTTCCACCATAATACTGTTTTTCCTTAAAACTGGGTTCATTTCCCTTAAAAACGGCTTTTCCCCCCTAAAACTGGGTTCATTTTCCCCATACTCAGGCTTTTTCCTCCCAAACTGTGTTCATTTTCCCCAAAATCCTTTTTTTCCCCAAAATACTGGGTGCATTTTCACACAAATCCGGTTTTCCCCTCCAAACTGTGTTTATTTTCCCCAAGATCTGGTATTTAATCTCCACTATGGGTTCATTTTCCCCAAAATCAGATTTTTTTCCTCCCAAACTTGGTTCATTTTCCCCAAAATCTGATTTTTCCACCAAAACTGGGTTCATTTCCGTACAAATTTTGTTTACCCCTCCAAACTGTGTTCATTTTCCCCAAAATTCGGGGTTTTTTCCCCCAAAACTGGGTTCATTTTCCCCAAAATCAGGTTTTTTTCCCCCATTACTGGGTTCATTTTCCCCAAAATCTGAGTTTTTCATCCCAAACTATGTTCATTTTCCCCAAAATCGGATTTTTTCCTCCCAAACTAGGTTCATTTTCCTCAAAATATGTTTTTTTTTTCCACCAAAACTGGGTTCCTTCCCTACAAATTTGTTTTTCTCCCCCGAACTGTGTTCATTTTCCCAAAAATCCGGGGTTTTTACCCAATTACTGCGTTCATTTCCACCATAATAGTGTTTTTCCTTAAAACTGGGTTCATCTCCCTTAAAAACGGCTTTTCCCCCCTAAAACTGGGTTCATTTTCCCCATAATCAGGTTTTTTCCACCCAAACTGTGTTCATTTTCCCCAAAATCCTTTTTTTCCCCAAAATACTGGGTGCATTTTCACACAAATCCGGTTTTCCCCTCCAAACTGTGTTTATTTTCCCCAAGATCTGGTATTTAATCTCCACTATGGGTTCATTTTCCCCAAAATCAGATTTTTTTCCTCCCAAACTTGGTTCATTTTCCCCAAAATCTGATTTTTCCACCAAAACTGGGTTCATTTCCCTACAAATTGGGTTTTCCACCCCAAACTGATTTCATTTTCCCCAAAATTCGGGGTTTTTTCCCCCAAAACTGGGTTCATTTTCCCCAAAATCTTTTTTTCCCCCAAAATTGGGTTTATTTTCCTCAGAAACGGGTTTTTCTCCCCAAACTGGGTTCATTTTCCCCCAAATCAGGTTTTTTCCTCCCAAACTGGGTTCATTTTCCCCTAAAATTCTTTTTTTTCCCCACAAAACTGGGTGTATTTTCACACAAATCATGTTTTCCCCTCCAAACAGTATTCATTTACCCCAAAATCTTCTATTTCCACTCCACACTGGGTACATTTTCCGCAAAATCAGGTTTTTTTTCCCCATTACTTGATTAATTTTCCGCAATACCTGGTATTACCCCTCCACACTAGGTTCATTTTCCCCAACATCTCTTTTTTTTCCACCAAAACTGGGTTCATTTCACTACAAATTTGGTTTTCCCCCAAAAAATGTGTTCATTTTCCCCAAAATCCGTGTTTTTTTACCCAATTACTGGGTTCATTTTCCGCAAAAACTGTATTTTTCCCCAAAAACTGGGTTCATTTTCCCCATAATCAGCTTTTTTCCTGCCAATCTGGGTTCATTTTCCCCAAAATCCTTTTTTTCCCCCCAAAAGTCGAGGCATTTTCACACAAATCAGGTGTTCGACTCCACACTGGGTTCATTTTCCCCAAAATCATTTTTTTCCCCTCATTACTGGGTTCATTTTCCCCAGAATCTGGTATTTCATCTCCACTCTGTGTTCATTTTCCTCAAAATCGGACTTTTTTTCCCTGAAAACTGGGTTCATTTTTCCCAGAATCTGTTTTTTTCCACCAAAACTGGGTTAATTTCGCTACCAATTGGGTTTTCCACCCCAAACTGTGTTCATTTTCCCCAAAATTATGGGGTTTTTTCCCAATTACTGGGTTCATTTTCCCCAAAATTCCTTTTTTTCCCCCAAAACTGGGTGCATTTTCACACAAATCAGGTTTTCCCTTCCAAACAGTGTTCATTTACCCCAAAATCTTCTATTTCCACTCCACACTTGGTTCATTTTCCGCAAAATCATGCTTTTTTCCCCATTACTGGATTCATTTTCCGCAATACCTGGTATTACCCCTCCACACTGGGTTCATTTTCCCCAACATCTGTTTTTTTCCACCAAAACTGGGTTCATTTCCCTACAAATTTGGTTTTCCCAAAAAAAATGTGTTCATTTTCCACAATAACCGTGTTTTTTTCCCAATTACTGGGTTCATTTTCCACGAAATCGTTTTTTTCCCAAAAAACTGGGTTCATTTTCCTCGAAAACGGGTTTTTTCCCCCCATAACTGGGTTCATTATCCTCAAAATATGTTTTTTTCCACTAAAACTGGGTTCATTTCCCTACGAATTGGGCTTCCTCCCCCCCAAACTGTGTTCATTTTCCCCAGTATCCGGGTTTTTTACACAATTAATGGGTTCCTTTACCCCAAAATCAATTTTTTTCCACAAAACTGGGTTCATTTTCCTCAAAGACGTGTTTTTCCCCACCAAGCTGGGTTCATTTTCCCCATAATCAGCTTTTTTCCTGCCAAACTGGGTTCATTTTCCTCAAAAGCCTTTTTTTCCCCCCAAAACTCGATGCATTTTCACACAAATCAGGTGTTTGACTCCACACTGGGTTCATTTCCCCAAAATCAGGTTTTTTTCCCCCATTACTGGGTTCATTTTCCCCAAAATCTGAGTTTTTCATCCCAAACTATGTTCATTTTCCCCAAAATCGGATTTTTTCCTCCCAAACTAGGTTCATTTTCCTCAAAATATGTTTTTTTTTTCCACCAAAACTGGGTTCCTTCCCTACAAATTTGTTTTTCTCCCCCGAACTGTGTTCATTTTCCCAAAAATCCGGGGTTTTTACCCAATTACTGCGTTCATTTCCACCATAATACTGTTTTTCCTTAAAACTGGGTTCATTTCCCTTAAAAACGGCTTTTCCCCCCTAAAACTGGGTTCATTTTCCCCATACTCAGGCTTTTTCCTCCCAAACTGTGTTCATTTTCCCCAAAATCCTTTTTTTCCCCAAAATACTGGGTGCATTTTCACACAAATCCGGTTTTCCCCTCCAAACTGTGTTTATTTTCCCCAAGATCTGGTATTTAATCTCCACTATGGGTTCATTTTCCCCAAAATCAGATTTTTTTCCTCCCAAACTTGGTTCATTTTCCCCAAAATCTGATTTTTCCACCAAAACTGGGTTCATTTCCGTACAAATTTTGTTTACCCCTCCAAACTGTGTTCATTTTCCCCAAAATTCGGGGTTTTTTCCCCCAAAACTGGGTTCATTTTCCCCAAAATCGCTTTTTTTCCCCCAAAATTGGGTTTATTTTCCTCAAAAATTGTTTTTTCCCCCCCCAAACTGGGTTCATTTTCCCCATAATCAGCTTAGATCAGGTTTTTACCCCAAAAAACTGGGTGCATTTTCACTCAAATCAAGTTTTCCCACCTCAAACTAAACCCCTCGGGTTTTCCACCCCGAACTAGCCAATCGATTGTAAAACATCCCGGCCTTGTTCATCCATGAATATGTTCTACAAGGAAAAGCATATATTCGGCAGGGTATTCCTCTCTCGAAGGATGACAAATACAGGCAAACAGAGGAGCTGCTCTTCCTTTGTTGAGCACCGTTCACAGTGTTTCCCCAGCTTTCACACCAGCCCCCGGCTGCAAACATTACATTGGTCCAGAGACAGCGCCTTCTCTTACCGACTAGCCCTCTAAACTGAAGCCGCTCAGAAAGCTGTCTCTGGCCGAGGTTCCACAGACATCTCAGCAGTCTGCTTCTTGCCTCCCTGAGGAACAGTCATTTCAGATTTCTAGCATCACATCACAGCGCATGCACACGAATCTAAAATCTTTCTCCCTAATAAAATTGCTATTTGTGAAATGTTTTTTCCCCCTAAATGAGGTCATTTTCCCCATAATCGGGTTTTTACCTCCCAAATTCGGTTCATTTTCTCCAAAATCGGGGTTTGTTTCATCCCAAACTGGCTTTCAATTTCTCACAAATGAGGTTTTTTCCATCTAACTGGGTTCATTTTCTCTAAAATTGGGTTTTCCCCCCTAACTGTGTACATTTTCCCCTAAATCAGATTTTTCCCCCCATAACAGGGTTCATTTTGCCTCAAATCATGTTTTTCCCCAAAAACTGAGTTCATTTTCCCCAAAATCGGGGTTTGTTCCCCAAAACCGGGTTCATTTTCCCCAAAATCGGATTTTCTCTCACAACTGGGTTCATTTTCCCCAAAATCGGGCTTTCCCCCCCCCCAAATTGTGTTTAATTTACCAGAAATTGGATTTTCCTTCCCAAACTAGGAACCCACAAATTGGGTTTTTCCCCCCAAACTGTGTTCATTTCCCCATAATCGAGTTTTTACCTCCCAAACTGCTGTCATTTTCCCCAAAATTGTTCTTTTCCCCCACAAACTGTGTTCATTTTCCACAAAATCATGTTCCCCCCCCCCCCCCATTTGGGGTCATTTTCCCTCAAATCGGGTGTCTCATCCCAAACTCGGTCCGTTTTCCCCAGAATCAGGTGTTTTTTCTCCCAGACTGGGTTCATTTTCCTCATAATCGGGCTTTATTCCCCCAAACTGGGTTCATTTTCCCCAAAATTGGGTTTTTTTTCAAAAGAAGAGGGTTCATTTTCCCTAAAATAATTTTTTTTCCCCAAACACTGGGAGCATTCTCCCACAAATCAGGATTTTCCCTCCAAACTGGGTTCATTCTCCCCAAAACTGCTTTTTTCCCCTCCAAACTGGGTTCATTTTCCCCAAAATCAGTTTTTTTCTCCATTACTGGATTTATTTTTCCCGAAATCAGATTCCCCCCCCCAAACTGAGTTCATTTTGCCCCAAAATTGTGTTTTTCCCCCAAAACTGGGTGCACTTTCACACAAATCAGGTTTTCTCCCCCAGAACTGGCTTCATTTTCCCCAAAATGATTTTTTTTTCTATCCAAACTGGGTTCATTTTCACCAAAATCAGGTTCTTCCCCCCAATATGGGTTCATTTTCACCATAATCGGGTTTTAACCTCCCGAACTGTGTTCATTTTCCCCAAAATCTTGTTTCCCCCCTCAGATTGTGTTCATTTTCCCTAAAATTGTTGTTTTCCCCCCCAAACTGGGTTCATTTTCCCTCAAATCATGTTTTCAATCCCAAACTTTGTCCATTTTCCCCACAATCAGGATTTTTCCTCCTAAATTAGGTTAACTTTCCTCATAATCGTGTTTTCCCCCCCAAATTGGGTTCATTTTGCCTCAATTCGGGTTTTTCATCCCAAACTTGGTTCTTTTTCCCCATAATAAGGATTTTTTTCTCCCAAACTGGGTTCATTTTCCTCAAAATCGGGTTTTATTCCCCCAAACTGTGTTCATTTTCCCCCAAATCGAGGTTTTTTTTCAACAAAACTGTGTTAATTTTCTCTAAAATAATTTTTTCCCCCAAAACTGGGTGAATTTTCCCACAAATCAGGTTTTTCCCCCCAAACTGGGTTAATTTACCCAAAAATAGTGGTTTATTTCCCCAAAACTGCGTTCATTTTCCCCAAAACTGGGTGCATTTTCCCCAAAATAGGGTTTTTCCCACCAAACTGGGTTCTTTTTCCCCAAAATCATTTTTTTTTGGCCTGCCGAGTGGGTCCACTTTCCCCAAAATCGTTCTTTTTTCCTCCCAAACTGTGTTCATTTTCCCCAAAATCCTCCCCCCCCCCCCCCCCCCCCCAAACCCGATTTTGAGGAAAATGAACCCAGTTTAGGAGGAAAAATCCTGATTATGGGGAAAATGGACCAAGTTTGGGACGAAAAAATCTGAATTTTGGGGCAAATTAACCAAGTTTCAGAGGTAAAAACCCGATTATGGGGAAAATGAATTCAATTTGGGGGAAAAAACCCGATTTTGGGGAAAATGAACCCAGCAATAGGGAAAAAAAACTTGATTTGGGGAAAAATGAACCAGGGGGAAGGGAAATACCAGATTTTGAGGCTAAATGAACTCAGTTTGGAGGGGCAAACCTGATTTGCGTGAAAATGCATCCAGTTTGGGGGGGGGGGGAAGATTTTGGGGAAAATGAACCCAGTAATGTGGAAAAAACCCTGATTTTGGGGAAAATCAACCCAGTGTGGAGGGGAAATAGAAGGCTTTGGGGGAAATGCACCCAGTTTCGAGGGGAAGACCTGATTTGTGTGAAAATGCACCCAGTTTTGGGGGGGGGGGAAATCCTGATCATGGGGAAATGGACCAAGTTTGGGACGCAAAATCTCGATTTTAGGGAAAATGAAACAAGTTTTGGGAGAAAAAAACCTGATTATGGGGAAAAGGACCAAGTTTGGGGGCAAAAACACAGTTTGTGGGGAAATGAACCCAGTTTAGAAAGGAAAACCCGAGTTTGGGGAAAATTAACACAGTTTCAGGGGAAAACCCAATTTTGGGGAAAATGAACTCAATTTTGGGGAAAATGAACCCAGTTTTGGGGAAAAAAAATGATTTTGGGGAAAATGAACCCAGTTTGGGAGGAAAAAAACGGTTTTATGGAAAATGAACTCAGTTTTGGGGAAAAAACCTGATTTGAGGCAAATGAACCCAGTTTTGGGGGAAAAAAATGATTTTGGGGAAAATGTACCCAGTTGGGGGGAAAACAAATTTCAGAGAAAATGTATCCGGTTAGATGGGAAAAACCTCACTTGTGAGAAATTGAAAGCCAGTTTAGGATGGAAAAAAACCCGAGTTTAGAGAAAATGAAGTGAGTTTGGGAGGTAAAACCCGATTATAGGGAAAATGAACCCAAATTTGGGTAAAAAAAAAACGATTTTGGGGAAAGTAAACAAAGTTTGGGATGAAAAATCCCCGATTTTGGGGAAAATGGACCCAGCTTGGGAGAAAAACCTGATTTCAGGCAAAATGAACCCAGTTTGGGGGTAAAAAAATCCGATTTTAGGGAAAATGAACCCAGTAATAGGGAAAAAAAATGATTTGGGGGAAAATGAAAGCAGTGTGGAGGGGTAGAAAATCCAGTTTTGGGGGAGAAAAAGGATTTTGGGGAAAATGAACCCAGTTTGGGGAAAAAAACCCGATTTTGGGGAAAATGAACCCAGTTAGGGGCAGAAAAGCCCTGACTTTTGGGAAAATGAACACAGTCTGGGGGGGAAAACACAATTTTAGAGAAAATGAATCCAGTTTTTGTGGAAAAAAATGATTTTGGTGAAAAATAACCTATTTTGGAGGGAAAAACCTGAATTTGGGGAAAATCAACCCAGTTTTGTGGGAAAAAAACCCTGATTTTGTGGAAAATGAACCCAGTGTGGAGATGAAATACCAGATTTTGGGGAAAATGAACCCAGTTTGGAGGAGAAAATTTGATTTGTGTGAAAATGAACCCAGTTTTGGGGAGAAAGACCAGAGTTTGGGGAAAATGTACCCAGTTTGGGGAGAAAAATCCAATTTTAGAAAAAATGAACCCAGTTAGACAGAAAAAAAACCTCATTTGTAAGAAATTGAAAGCCGGTTTGGAATGAAAAATCCCGATTTTGGGGAAAATGAACCCAGTTTGGAACGAATAAATCTGATTTTGGGTAATATGAACCTGGTTTGGGAATATAAAACCCGATTTTGGGGAAAATGAACACAATTTCGGAGGAAAAAAAACGATTTTGGGGTTAATGAACCCAGTTAGGGGGAAAAGAACCCGATTTGTGGGGAAATGCAGCCAGATTGGAAAGAAAACCCAATTCTGGGGAAAATGAACCCATTTTGGAGGGAAAAACCTGATTTTGGGTGAAAATGAACCCAGTTTTGGGGAAAAAAACCCAGATTTTGGGGAAAATGAACCTGGTTTGGGATGAAGAAAACCTGATTTATACCCCACTTTAGGCCTGACTTATACCCCACTTTAGGCCCGACTTATACCCCACTTTAAGCCCGACTTATACCCGACTTAAACCCAAGTCTAAGCCCGACTTATACCCGACTGAAACAAACGTTTAAGCCGGACTTATACCTGACTTAAACCCAAGTTTAAGCCTGACTTTAAGCTCGACTTACACCTGACTTAAACCCAAGTTAAACCCGACTTATACTAGAATTTAGGCCCGACTTATACCCCATTTAAACACAAGTTTAAGCCCGACTTATACCCCACTTTAGGCCCGACTTATACCCCACTTTAAGCTCGATCTAAACCCAAGTTTAAACCCGACTTATACCCGACTTTAAGCCCAATTTATACCCGAGATAAACCCGACGTTAAGCCCGACTTATACCCGACTGAAACCCAAGTTTAAGCCCGACTTTTACCCGACTTTAGGCCCAACTTATACCACACTTTAAGCCCGACTTATACCCCACTTTAGGCCCGACTTATACCCGACTTAAAACCAAGTTTAAGCCCGATTTATACCCCACTTTAAGCCTGACCTATACCCCACCTTCAGCCCGACTTATACCCGACTTTAATCTCTATTTATACCCGACTTAAACCCAAGTTTAAGCCAGACTTATACCTGACTTTAGTCCCATTTATACCCCCACTTTAAGCCCTACTGATAAACCACTTCAGGCCCGATTTATACCCGACTTAAACTCAAGTGTAAGCCCGACTTATACCAGACTTTAGGCCCGACTTAAACCCAATTTTAAGCCCGACTTATACCCGACTTAAACTCAAGTGTAAGCCCGACTTAAACCCAAGTTTAAGCCCGACTTAAACCCAAGTTTAATCCCGACTTATGCCCGAATTTAGGCCTGACTTATACCCCACTTTAGGCCCGACTTATACCCCACTTTAAGCCCGACTTATATCCCACTTTCAGCCCGACTTATACCCAACTTAATCGCCAAATTTAAGCCCGAATTATACCCGACTTTAGGCCCGACTTATACCCCACTTTAAACTCGACTTATACCCCACTTTAGGCCTGACTTATACCCGACTTAAAACCAAGTTTAAGCTCGAATTATAGCCCACTTCAAGCACGATTTAGGAAAAAATGAACCCAGTGTGGAGGGGAAATACCAGATTTGGGGGAAAATGAACCCTGTTTGGAGGGGAAAACCTGATTTGTGTGAAAATGCACGCAGTGTTTTGGGGAAAAAAACAATTTTGGGGAAAATGAACCCAGTTTGGTAGGAAAACAGCTGATTATGGGGAAAATGAACACAGTTTGGGGGGGGGAAAGCCATTTTTGAAGAAAATAAACACAGGTTTTGGGGGGGGAAACTATTTTGGGGAAAATGAATCCAGTAATGGGGAAAAAAATTGATTTTGGGGAAAAGGAATCCAGTTTGAAGTGGAAATAGAAGATTTTGGGGAATATGAACAGTGTTTGGAGGGGAAAACCTGATTTGTGTGAAAATGAACCCAGTTTTGGGGTTGGGGGAAAGGATTTTGGGGAAAATTAATCCAGTTTGGGAGGAAAAAAACCCTGTTTTTGGGGAAAATGAACCCAGTGTGGAGTGGAAATTGAAGATTTTTTTTGAAAATGAACCCAGTAATGGGGAAAAATACCAGATTTGGGGAAAAATGAAATCAGTGTGGAGGGGAAAACCTGATTTGTGTGAAAATGCACGCAGTTTTTGTTGGAAAAAAAAAAGGATTTTGGGGAAAAAGAACAGAGTTTGGGAGGAAAAAAGCTGATTATGGGGAAAATGAACCCAGTTTTGGGGGAAAAAAAACGATTTTGGGGAAAATGAACCCTTTAATTTTGTAAAAAACCCAGATACTGGGGAAAATGATCACAGTTTGGGGCGGGGAAACACAATTTTAAGAGAAAATGAACCCAGTTTTGGTGGAAAAAAATGATTTTGGTGAAAAAGAACCCATTTTTGGAGGGAAAAACCTGATTTGGGGGAAAATGAACCCAGTTTTGTGGGGAAAAAACCTGATTTTGTGGAAAATGAACCCAGTGTGGAGATGAAATACCAGATTTTGGGGAAAATGAACCCAGTTTGGAGGAGAAAACTTGATTTGTATGAAAATGGACCCAGTTTTGGGGGGAAAGACCAGATTTTGGGGAAAATGAACACAGTTTGGGGAGAAAAATGCAATTTTAGATAAAATGAACACAGTCAGACAGAAAAAAATGCATTTTTAAGAAATTGAAAGCCAGTTTGGGATGAAAAATCCCGATTTTGTGGAAAATTAACCCAGTTTGGAAGGAAAAAATCTGATTTTGGGTAAAATGAACCTGGTTTGGGAGGATAAAACCTGATTTTGGGGAAAATGAACACAATTTGGGAGGAAAAATCCCGATTTTGGGGAATATATACCGAGTCAGGGGGAAAAGAACCTGATTTGTGGGGAAATGCAGCCATATTGGAAAGAAAACCCGATTTTGTGGAAAATGAACCCAGTAATGTTGGAAAAAACCCGATTTTGGATGAAAATGAACCCTTTTTGGAGGGAAAAACCCGATTTTGGGTGAAAATGAGCACAGTTTGGGGGGGAACACCTACATTGTGTTTTTTTCCCCCAAACTGGATTCACTTTCCCCCAAAACTGTGTTCATTTCCCCCCAAACTGGGTTCATTTCCTACAAAATCTGTTTTTTTTGACGCAAAATGGTTTCTTTCTCCCAAAATATGGGTTTCCCCCCCGATAACTGAGTTTATTTTCAAAAAAATGGGTTTTTTTTCCCCTTACACTGGGTTCATTTTCCCCAAAATACGGTTTTTCCCTCGAAACTGGGTTCATTTTCCTCCAAAACAGGTTTTCCCCCCGTAACTCGGTTCATTTTACCCAAAATTGGGTTTTTACCCCAAACTGGGTTCATTTTCCCTAAAATTGGCTTTTTTCCCACCAAACTGTGTTCATTTTCCCCAAAAGTTGTTTTTGTCGTCACAAAATGTGTTCTTTTTTTCCCCAAACTTGGGGGTTTCCCCCCGAAATTATGTTCATTTTCCCCAAAATCGGGTTTTCCCCCAAAACTGTGTTCATTTTCCCCAAAAACGAGATTCCCCCCCTAAACTGGTTTATTTTCCGCAAAATAGAGGTTTTCCCCCCAAACTGGGTTCATTTTGTCCAAAATTGGTCTTTTCCCCACAAACCTGGTTCATTTTCCCCAAAATCGGGCTTTTGACCCAAAAACTGGGATCATTTTCCTCTACATTGTGGGTTTTCCCCCAAACTGAGTTCATTTTCCCCAAAAACGGATTACTTCCCTCCAAACTGGGCTCATTTCCCACAAAATCTGGTTTTTTTTTGACGCAAAATCGGTTCTTTCTCCCCACATATGTGTTTCCCACCCCAAACAGAGTTCATTTCACCTAAAATCAGGATTTTCCCCCAAAATGAGTTCATTTTCCTCTAAATTGGGTTCATTTTCCCCAAAATCGGGTTTTTCCCTCCAAACTGGGTTCATTTTCCTCCAAAACGGGTTTTCCCCCATAACGGGGTTCATTTTCCCAAAAATTGGGGTTTTCCCCCCAAACTGGTTTCATTTTCCCCAAAATTGGCATTTTCCCCCCAAACTTGTTTCAATTTCCCAAAACTTGGGTTTTTCCAACCAAAACTGGTTCATTTTCCGCTACATTGGAGTTCTTCCCCCAAACTGGGTTCATTTTCCCCAAAAACAGGTTTTTCTTCCCAAAACTGGGTTCATTTTTCCCAAAAACGGGTTCAGCCCCCCCCAAATTGGGTTCATTTTCCCTAAAATCGGGGTTTTCCCTAAACTGGGTTCATTTTCCCCAAACTCTGTTTTTCCAAAATATTCCCAAAATATGTGTTTCCCCCCCTAAAACTGAGTTTATTTTCCCAAAAATGGGTTTTTTCCCCTTAAACTCGGTTCATTTTCCCCAAAATCAGGTTTTTCCCTCCAATCTGGGTTCATTTTCCTCCAAAACGGGTTCCCCCCCCCCCCGTAACTGGGTTCATTTTCCCCAAAATCTGTTTTTTTCATCGCAAAATGTGTTCTTTTTCCCCAAATTTGGGTTTCCCACCACCACCATTAGTTCATTTTTCCAAAAATCGGTTTTCCCCTTAAACTGCATTCATTTTCCCCAAAATTGGATTTAAACCCCCAATCTGGCTTCATTTTCCCCCAAAACGAGTTTTCCCCACAAAACAGGGTTCATTTTCCCCAAAATTGTGGTTTTCCGCAAACTGCATTCATTTCACTCAAAATCGGGGTTTTCTCCCAAACTGGGTTCATTTTTCCCCCAAATCAGGTTTTTCCTCCCAAAGTGGGTTTCTTTTCCCACAAATCAGGTTTTTTCACCCAAACTGGTTTCCTTTTCCCCAAAATCGGCTTTATCCCCCAAGACTGGATTCATTTTCTTTAAAATCGGGTTTTTCCCCCGAAAACTGGGTTCATTTTCCTCTAAATCAAGTTTTTCCCTCAAACTATGTTCATTTACCTGATTATCCCTTCTTTTCCCTGCAAACTGGTTTCAAATTCTACAAAATATTTTTTCCCCCCAAACTGGGTTCATTTTCCCCTAAATCGGGTTTTCCCTCCCAAAACTGGGTTCATTTATCCCAAAAACGGGTTTTCCCCGCAAACTGAGTTGATTTTCCCCCAAATCGGGGTTTCCCCCTAAATTGGGTTCATTTTCCCCAAAATCTGTTTTTTTCCCCTCAAAATGGTTTCTTTTTCCCAAAATTCTGTGTGTGTGTGTCCCCCAACTGGGTTCATTTCCCCCAAAATCTCTTTTTTCGACACAAACTGGGTTCTTTCTCCCGAAATATGGATTTTTCCCAGAAAACTGAGTTTATTTTCCCAAAAATTGGATTTTTCCCCTTAAAATGGGTTCATTTTCCCCCAAATCGGGTTTTTCCCTCCAAACTGCGTTCATTTTCCTCCAAAATGGGTTTTGCCCCCGTAACTAGGTTAATTTTCCCCAAAATTGGGTTTTTCCCACCAAACTGGGTTCATTCTCCCCAAAATCGGGTTTTTCCCCCCAAACTGGGTTCATTTTGTCCAAAATTGGTGTTTTACCCCAAGACTGGGTTCATTTTCCCTCTAATCGGGTTTTTCCCCCAAACACTGGTTCATTTTCCACTAAATTGGGGTTTTTCCTCCAAACCGGGTTCATTTTCCCCAAAATCTGCTTTTTATCTTCACAAAATGGGTTCTTTTTCCCAATTTTTGGGGGTTTTCACCTCAAAATTAGTTCATTTTCCCCAAAATCGGCTTTTCCAATTAAACTGGGTTCATTTTCCCCAAAATCGGGTTTTACCCCCCAAATTGGGTTCATTTTCCTCTAAATTGTGGGGTTTCCCCAAACTGGGTTCATTTTCCCCCAAAACGGGTTTTCCCTCTGAAACTGTGTTCATTTTCCCCAATATCGGGTTTTTCCCCCCAACTGGATTCATTTTGTCCAAAAGTGGTGTTTTCCCCACACACTTGGTTCAGTTTCCCCAAAATCGGGGTTTTCCCCTGAAAAATGGGATCATTTTCCTCTACATTGTTGTTTTTTCCCCCAAACTGGGTTCACTTTCCCCCAAAATTGGGTTCATTTCCCCCAAAACTGGGTTCATTTCCTACAAAATCTGTTTTTTTTCAACGCAAACCAGGTTCTTTCTCCCCAAATATGGGTTTCCCCCCCCAAAATTGAGTTTATTTTCCCCAAATTGGGGGTTTTCCGCTTAAACTGGGTTAATTTCACCCAAAATCGGCTATTACGTGCAAACTGGGTTCATTTTCCCTCAAATTGGCTTTTCCCCCCAAAACTGAGTTCATTTTCCCCCAAATCGGGTTTTTCCACCCAAACTGGGTTCCTTTTCCCCAAAATCGGGTTTTTTCCCCAAAGACTGGATTAATTTTTTTCAAAATCGGGCTTTTTCCCCGAAAACTGGGTTCATTTTCCTCTAAATCAAATTTTTCCCTCAAACTATACTCGTTTACCCCATTATCCCTAATTTCCCCCCCAAACTGGGTTCATTTTCCCTAAGATCGGGTTTTTCCCCTAAACTGGGTTCATTTTCCCCAAAAGCTATATTTTTCCCCTTAGAAATAGTTTCTTTTCCCCCAAATTTCTGTTCCCCCCCCCCAAACTGGGTTCATTTCACCTAAAATCGGGTTTTTCCCAAAAAATGTGTTCATTTTCCTCTAAATTAGGGTTTTACCCCTCAAACTGGGTTCATTTTCCCCAAAATGCGTTATTTCCCCCAAAACTGGGTTCATTTCCCACAAAATCTGTTTTTTTCGACTCAAAATCGGTTCTTTCTCCCCAAATACGGGATTCCCCCCCCCAAAACTGAGTTTATTTTCCCGAAAATGGGGGGGTTTCCCCTTAAACTGGGTTAATTTCCCCCAAAATCGGGTTTTTCCCCCAAACTGCATTCATTTCACCCAAAATCGGGTATTACCCCAAAAGCTGAGTTCATTTTCCCCCAAATCAGGTTTTTCCTGACAAAGTGGGTTTCTTTTATTGCAAATCGGGTTTTCCACCCAAACTGGGTTCCTTTTCCCCAAAATCGTTTTTTTCCCCCAAGACTGGATTCATTTTCTTCAAAATCGGGTTTTTCCCCCGAAAACTGGGTTCATTTTCCTCTAAATCAAGATTTTTCCATCAAACTATGTTCAATTACCCCATTGTCCCCTCTTTTCCCTGCAAACTGGGTTCATTTTCCACAAAATCTTTTCTTTCTTCCCAGACTGGGTTCATTTTCCCCTAAATCGAGTTTTTCCTACCAAACTGGGTTCATTTTCCCCAAAAACGGGTTTTCCCTACCAAAACTGGGTTCATTTAACCCAAAATCGGTTTTTTTCCCCCGAAACTGGGTTCATTTTCCCCAAAAACGGGTTTCCCCACCACCAAATTGGGTTTATTTTCCCTAAAATCGAGGTTTTCCCACCAAACTGTGTTCATTTTCCCCAAAAGTTGTTTTTGTCGTCACAAACTGTGTTCTTTTTTTCCCCAAATTTGGGGTTTTCCTCCCGAAATTATGTTCATTTTCCCCAAAATCGGGTTTTCCCCCCAAACTGTGTTCATTTTCCCCAAAAACGAGATTCCCCCTCTAAACGGGTTTATTTTCCGCAAAGTAGAGGTTTCCCCCCCAAACTGGGTTCATTTTGTCCAAAATTGGTCTTTTCCCCACAAACCTGGTTCATTTTCCCCAAAATCGGGCTTTTGACCCAAAAACTGGGATCATTTTCCTCTACATTGTGGGTTTTCCCCCAAACTGAGTTCATTTTCCCCAAAAACGGGTTACTTCCCTCCAAACTGGGCTCATTTCCCACAAAATCTGTTTTTTTCGACGCAAAATCGGTTCTTTCTCCCCACATATGTGTTTCCCACCCCAAACAGAGTTCATTTCACCTAAAATCGGGATTTTCCCCCAAAATGAGTTCATTTTCCTCTAAATTGGGGTTTTACCCCTAAACTGGGTTCATTTTCCCCAAAATCGGGTTTTTCCCTCCAAACTGGGTTCATATCCTACAAAATCTGTTTTTTCCCCCCGTAACTGGGTTAATTTTCCCCAAAATTGGGTTTTTCCCACCAAACTGGGTTCATTCTCCCCAAAATCGGGTTTTCCCCCCAAACTGGGTTCATTCTCCCCAAAATCGGGTTTTTCCCCCCAAACTGGGTTCATTTTGTCCAAAATTGGTGTTTTCCCCCAAGACTGGGTTCATTTTCCCTCTAATCGGGTTTTTCCCCCAAACACTGGTTCATTTTCCGCTAAATTGGGGTTTTTCCTCCAGACCGGGTTCATTTTCCCCAAAATCTGGTTTTTATCTTCACAAAATGGGTTCTTTTTCCCAAATTTGGGGGTTTTCACCTCAAAATTAGTTCATTTTCCCCAAAATCGGCTTTTCCACTTAAACTGGGTTCATTTTCCCCAAAATCGGGTTTTACCCCCCAAACTGGGTTCATTTTCTTCTAAATTGTGGGTTTTCCCCAAACTGGGTTCATTTTCCCCCAAAACGGGTTTTCCCTCTGAAACTGTGTTCATTTTCCCAAAAATCGGGTTTTACCCCCCAAACTGGGTTCATTTTCTTCTAAATTGTGGGTTTTCCCCAAACTGGGTTCATTTTCCCCCAAAACGGGTTTTCCCTCTGAAACTGTGTTCATTTTCCCAAAAATCGGGTTTTCCCCCCCAACTGGATTCATTTTACCCAAAATTGGGGTTTTCTCCCAAACTGGGTTCATTTTCCCCAAAAATCGGGTTTTTCCCCCCAACTGGATTCATTTTACCCAAAATCGGGGTTTTCTCCCAAACTGGGTTCATTTTCCCCAAAATCGGGTTTTTTTACCCCAAACAGGGTTCATTTTGTCCAAAAGTGGTGTTTTCCCCACAAACTTGGTTCATTTTCCCCAAAATCGGGGTTTTCCCCTGAAAAATGGGATCATTTTCCTCTACATTGTGTTTTCTTCCCCCCAAACTGGGTTCACTTTCCCCCAAAATTGGGTTCATTTCCCCCCAAACTGGGTTCATTTCCTACAAAATCTGGGTTTTTTCAACGCAAAATAGGTTCTTTCTCCCCAAATATGGGTTCCCCCCCCCAAAATTGAGTTTATTTTCCTCAAATTGGGGGGGTTTCCACTTAAACTGGGTTAATTTCACCCAAAATCGGCTATTACGTGCAAACTGGGTTCATTTTCCCTCAAATTGGCTTTTACCCCCAAAACTGAGTTCATTTTCCCCCAAATCGGGTTTTTCCACCCAAACTGGGTTCCTTTTCCCCAAAATCGGGTTTTTTTCCCCAAAGACTGGATTCATTTTTTTCAAAATCGGCCTTTTTCCCCGAAAACTGGGTTCATTTTCCTCTAAATCAAATTTTTCCCTCAAACTATACTTGTTTACCCCATAATCCCTACTTTTCCCCCCAAACTGGGTTCATTTTCCCCAAAAGCTATATTTTTCCCCTTAGAAATAGTTTCTTTTCCCCCAAATTTCTGTTCCCCCCCCTCCCCAAACTGGGTTCATTTCACCTAAAATCGGGTTTTTCCCCCAAAAATGGGTTCATTTTCCTCTAAATTGGGGGTTTACCCCTCAAACTGGGTTCATTTTTCCCCAAAACGGTTTTTCCCCCCGAAACTGGGTTCATTTTCCCCAAAATCGGGTTTCCCCGCCCAAACTGGATTCATTTTACCCAAAATCTTTTTTTCCCCCAAAGTGGCTTCATTTTGTCCAAAATCAATGTTTTCCCCACAAACTGGGTTCATTTTACCCAAAATCGGGGGTTTGCCCCGAAAACTGGGATCATTTTCCTCTACATTATGGGTTTTCCCCCAAACTGAGTTCATTTTCCCCAAAATGCGTTATTTCCCCCAAAACTGGGTTCATTTCCCACAAAATCTGTTTTTTTCGACTCAAAATCGGTTCTTTCTCCCCAAATACGGGATTCCCCCCCCCCAAAACTGAGTTTATTTTCCCCAAAATGGGGGGGTTTCCCCTTAAACTGGGTTAATTTCCCCCAAAATCGGGTTTTTCCCCCTAAACTGCATTCATTTCACCCAAAATCGGGTATTACCCCAAAAGCTGAGTTCATTTTCCCCCAAATCAGGTTTTTCCTGACAAAGTGGGTTTCTTCTATCCCAAATCGGGTTTTCCACCCAAACTGGGTTCCTTTTCCCCAAAATCGTTTTTTTCCCCCAAGACTGGATTCATTTTCTTCAAAATCGGGTTTTTCCCCCGAAAACTGGGTTCATTTTCCCCAAAATCGGGTTTTTCCCTCCAAACTGGGTTCATTTCCCTCCAAAACAGGTTTTCCCCCATAACGGGGTTCATTTTCCCAAAAATTGGGGTTTTCCCCCCAAACTTGTTTCAATTTCCCCAAAGTTGTTTTTTTCCAACCAAAACCGCTTCATTTTCCGCTACATTGGAGTTCTTCCCCCAAACTGGGTTCATTTTCCCCAAAAACAGGTTTTCCCTCCCAAAACTCGGTTCATTTTCCCCAAAAACGGGTTTAGCCCCCCCCCCCAAATTGGGTTAATTTTCCCTAAAATCGGGGTTTTCCCTAAACTGGGTTCATTTTCCCCAAAATCTGTTTTTTTCCCCTCAAAATGGTTTCTTTTTCCCCAAATTTCTGTTCCCCCCCCTCAAACTGGGTTCATTTCCCCAAAAATCTGTTTTTTCGATGCAAAATGGGTTCTTTCTCCCAAAATATGTGTTTTACCTCCAAAACTGAGTTTATTTTCCCAAAAATGGTGTTTTTTCCCCTTAAACTGGGTTCATTTTCCCCCAAATCAGGTTTTTCCCTCCAATCTGGGTTCATTTTCCTCCAAAACGGGTTTCCCCCCCGTAACGGGGTTCATTTTCCCCAAAATTGTGGTTTTTCCATTTAAACTGGGTTCATTTTCCCCATAATCTGGTTTTTTCATTGCAAAATGTGTTCTTTTTCCCCAAATTTGGGTTCCCCCCCCCAACATTAGTTCATTTTTCAAAAAATCGGTTTTCCCCTTAAACTGGATTCATTTTCCCACATTATGTCAATTATTTGTAGATGCAGCTTTAAAACTTGTTCGAGAAGCATGGCCTCAAACAATTATTTATCATTATATGGATGACATTTTACTTGCTCAAGAACAGCCTTTCACAGTATCACAAGAAAAGTTTTTACAACAGCAACTTCAAACAAACAATCTTGTAATCGCAGTAGAAAAAAATCCAGTGGTCCCCAGTGTGGAAATACCTTGGATGGAACATTACAGACTCACAAGTGTGGCCACAAAAATTAGTCATTCACTCAGAAATACGCACTCTAAACAATATACAGAAATTATTAGGAGACTTACAATGGCTATGCCCAATAGCAGGAATTACGAATGACGAATTTTTACGTCAATTTTAACAAGGGAAGTTTTACGTCCCTTGTTAAAGGGAACGGATCCCTCTACCATTGTTACATTATCTGAATCACAAAAAAAAAAATTCAAGAACTTAGTACTCATATTGTAGATCGTGCAGTTGATCACATTGACCCAGAATTGCCAGTAGAGTTTACCATTTTACATGGACTCAAGAACTTTATCAGTGCACTTACACAGTACAAAAAGAAAAAGGGGGAGACTGTGAGAGTATTAGAATGTATCTTCACTAGCATACAACCAAAAACAACAATCCAAGAAAAAAACAAAAAAAAATAGCAGAATTAATTTGCAAAGGAAGAACACGAGTCCTACAAATTATTGGATCAGAACCAAATGTTGTGTATTTACCAATTCGCAGAGAGGATCTTGAATGGTGGCTACAAAATTCACAGGATTTACAATTGAGTCTATTAAGTGAGGCCCTAAACATCAAAGTAGAGGCTTTGAAAGCACCTTTGTTGAAATGGATTAGTAATAAGGATTGGATAAAGCGGCCAAAACGTAGCGAACGGCCTCTAGCAAATGCTATTATGGTTTATATAGATGCCGGAAAAAAAGTCGCGGATAGCAACAGCAACATGGCATGAGGATGGTCAATGGAGACATCAAATCCTCCAAGCCGAGAAAGGCAATTCCTTATAAACATTAGAATTAGCTGTGGTTGTTTGGTCCTTTTTACAATGGATGAACGAGGAATTAAATGTAGTCTCTGAGAGTCAAACTGAAAGGCAAATGGTATAGGTGGATGGGGTGGAAAGAGACTACAGTGCGGGAGAGGTGAAGTGTCCATGAGTCACTGCAGTGGAGAGGGATGAGTCATGTTTTGGTGTAGAGAAAGGGTGTGGGGCTCATTCTGTATGAGGTAAGCATGTGCTGGGCGGGGCAGTTGCAACCTGTGTCTACGCTGTGGTGTCATTTGTGCAGTCTGTCCCCTGTATCTTACTTTCCTTACGTCTTGATGGTCACCCCTTGTCCAGTGAGCTTGGTGCGGACCTTAGCAAGTGTCTGTAGGGTCTTGACTGCACTGCCTCATTGTCATGGTACCAGTTGTGTGCTTGTGGTCTAGCAGTTGAATCCAGAAGCGTGGATCTGTCTTGTGTGTTTTGCTTCATAGATGTCTCTGGATGGTCATCTTTGCAGCAATGATCTGGGCAGCTCTTCTCATCTTGAGTGTTTTGTTTCCAGGGATTCCTCTTCTGAGGTTTCTTCCCCACATCCTTACAGTCCTAGGTCTTACTATCTGGCTTCTTGAGCATCAAACAGCCCAATTTTGACAGTGACTTTCTGCCACAGGCCATGGCATCTTACTGCATTTTCCAGCTCTACTGTAGAGCATCTGTGCCACGCTGTTGTGGCACCATAGGGCTTCTTGTTTGCTGGCACCTTTCCTGATCTGAGTGGTGTTTGTTTTGTCTGTGGTGCTCTTCCACACTACAGTGCTGTTGTGTGCAGTACCGGTCTATGTGTGCTGGAGAGTGTCCAGAGGAAGCCACAAAGCTGGTGAAGGGTTTAGAGGGGAAATTGTATGAGGAGTGGCTGAAGTCACTCGGTCTGTTCAGTCTGGAGGAGACTGAGGGGGGACCTCATAGCAATTTACTGCTTCCTCATGAGGGAAAGCGAAGAAAGAGCAAGCACTGAGCTCTTCTCTCTGGTGACCAAAAATACGACTGGAGGGAATGGCATGAAGATGTGGCAGGAGAGTTGGATATTAGGAAAAGATTCTTCACCCAGAGGATGGTGAAGCACTGGAACAGCTCCCTAGGGAAGCAGTCACGGCGCCAAGCCTGACAATATTCCAGAAGCAGTTGGACAATGCCCTCAGAGACACGGTGTGAATGTTGGGGTTGTCCTGTGCAGGGATAACAGTTGGACTCGATGATCCTAGTGGGTCTCTTCCAACCCGGGTCACTCTGTGATTCTCTGGGCTCCCCGCGGCGCTGCCCTTGGGTGCGCATAGGCGCTCCCTGCACCCCTCAGCAGGGACCCGAGTACCCGCCCACCCCGCCGCTCTGCTCCCGCCTCAGCCCCGGGAGCGCCCGCCCCTCACCCAACTGCTCTCCGCCCTCCACCGCCTCCGCGGGGCGGGGCAGGGGCGCGTAGCCACCTCCTCCCGGCGGAAGGGCTCTGGAGCGGCGGGAGCTCTTCCGGGGAGCGGCGAGAGTGGAAACGACCGGAGTGGAAACAGCAGGAGCGCTTCCAGGCGGCGGGAGTAGTGGCAGCAGCAGCAGAAGCATCAGAAGCATCAGCATCGTCGTCATCAGGACCAGCAGCAAGCATCAGCATCACCATGACGACGCTCCGAGCCTTCACCTGCGACGACCTCTTCCGCTTCAACAACATGTGAGCGCCGCCCCCCCTTCCCCATCCCCGCTGTGCCCCTCGCGCTCTCGCCGCTCCCCTTGCCCCAGGGGAGCCCGCGGTGAGCGCTGCTCTCCCACCGCAGCAACCTGGACCCGCTCACCGAGACCGTATCCTTGCCGGGGCCGAGGGGGCGGCGCGGGCGGGGCGGACACACCTTGGCTCCTTAACCCAGCGCCGCAGTACGGGATCCCCTTTTACCTGCAGTACCTGGCGCACTGGCCCGAGTATTTCATCATCACCGAGGCACCCGGCGGGGAGCTCCTGGGTTACAGTGAGTGCGGGGTCCGCGGGGCAGGGCTGGGGGTTGGAAACTCGAAGCCTTATTTGCCCTGAGCACTTTCATAGAATCGTAGAATTGCCTATTTGGAAAGTATCTTTGAGTTCGTTGAATCCAACCATACCATATCCCTGAGAAACTCATCTACCCATCTTTTAAACAACTCCAGAGATGGTGACTAACCACGTCCCTGGGCAGTGGTTCCAGTGTCTGATAAACCTTTTGGTGAAGAAATTTTTCCAAATGTCTAGTCTGAACCCTGGAACAACTTACAGCCATTCCCTTTTGTCGTATCGCCTGTCACTTAGGAGAACAGACAAACTCCCACCTCACTACAATCTCCTTTCAGGCATTTGTAGACAGTGATAAGGTCTCTTCTCAGCCTCCTTTTCTTTGGGCTAAACAACCCCAGTTCTCCCAGCCGCTCTTCATAAGACTTGTTCTCCAGCCCCTTCACCAGCTTCATTGCCCTTCTCTGGACACGCTCCAGCCCCTCAATGTCCTTCTTGTAGTAAGGGGCACAAAACTGAACACAGTATTCAAGATGCAGCCTCACCAATACTGAGTACAGTAGCACAATCACTCCCTGGTCCTGCTGGCGATGGTTTTTCTGATACAGGCCAAGATGCCAGTGGTTTTCTTAGCCACCTGGGCACACTATTTCTCATGTTCAGCTGCTGTTGACCAACATTCCCACGTCCTTTTCACCAGGCAGCTTTCCAGCCACTCTTACCCAAGCCTGTAACACCTGCATGAGGTTGTTGTGGCCCACGTGCAAGACCCAGCACTTGGCCTTGTTGAATCTCATCTTGTTGGTCTCAGACCATCTATCCAGCCTGTTCAGATCCCTCTGCAGAGCCTCCCTACCCTCAAGCAGATCAGTACTTCCACCCAACTTAGTGTCATCCACACACTCAATCCCCTCGTCCAGATTGTTGATAAAGGTATTTCCAAATGTACGTGTCATGTTCCCATTCCATAAGTGTCTAAGGGTGTTCTGTGGGACTCGGCAGTAGTTCTGTTTGATGCCCCTAGCATGGCAAGGCGTCTTGACTGGAGTAATGCCCAGCTGGGTTTTACACAGGTGAATGTATGCGCACAGACATCTCTGCAATCCTGGAATGAAGTCCCTGCGCTCAACCCTGACCTCCCACTATCAGCCTCAGTCAGTGAAATTGCTGGGCTTGGGTTTTGCATCATCCCGTAAGGAAAGGCTCTGGGAATTGATGTCAGTTGCTTGTTTGCTGTGGAATATTCGCGTTTTCCAGAAATGATTCCAAAGAGAGCTGCTGGTTTGTTTATTTCATCCAGGGTTTTTTTCCCTCTGAGGAGGAGGCAGAATTTGCAGGGACCTGAGAAATACAGTATTTAACACAGTAAAGATAAAGCACGTGCTGTACGGGTTTGTCCATACCCACCGCATCAGTTCTGTATTAGCACTGACTGTGGTGTTTATAGGAGTACCATGTGGAAGTCTGACCTAACACTGGTTTGGCTCCATGAGGAAAGGAGAGGAGCTACAAAGAAGCCCACCAAAACACTGTCCTGCCCCCTCCCTCCCCCTTATTTTTTTTGTAGATACACAGTGTTTGCAGGGCCTTGGCTTTCTATTGCCAGATTGGCAAAGCTTGCTAAGCTCTATTCCCCGACAGTCACCAGAAGTCTCCAGTACTTGCCAGGATGGTGAGACTGTTTGGGGCTTCTAGTCCTCTGTTACTTTAGTCAGATCCTGAATTTTGCTCAGTTAAAGACTCACAAGAGTTGTGTACAACTTGCATTTGGAAGTCATGAATTTGCAAAAATTGGTTTTTATATTAGTCAAGAAACTTCTGTAATAATTGAGCAAAATTACATTTGTAGTGGTTGACGAATCAGAGAGTGATAAGGTGTACACATCCCTGTTTGAGCTTTTACTGCATCATTGCAATGTTTATTTATGCACTGTGTGGTTCTTTTGTAAAGATGTGTAGCTGTGGCCAATGTGTTATAACAAAGGTGCCACTGCACTGATCCTCTGTGTGTTCACAGTAATGGGTAAAGCAGAAGGCTCTGTGGCTAGGGAAGAGTGGCACGGACACGTTACTGCTCTCTCTGTTGCACCCGAGTTTCGACGGCTGGGTTTGGCTGCCAAACTGATGGAACTACTGGAAGAAATTTCAGAAAAGTGAGTACCATGCTTATCTTAAAGTCATCTTTCTGCTAACATCTCTCCATGCCTTACATATTTGATTTGCATGAAACAAACCTAGAATTTTGCTTTAAATAATGTTCCGATTCACTGCAATTCCCCATTGTTAGAGAACAAGATTTATGAATGTTGCTTGGCAGTTTAAAATCTCAGGGTTTCTATGAAAGCTAATTTGCCAGAATCAGTAGGAAGTAGCCTGAATTCCAGTGGAGATACTGCATAAGAGGTCAATATCTTGATCGGACAAGTGCTTCATGAAACATTAACGTTATGGGAATGTTAATCTTTCCCACAGGGCCTCCAACATACTTGTTCAGTAATCCTGGGCTTTGTGCAATTTCCTCAGGCACAATCTTGAAAAAATTTTGTACACCAGACAGTATCTTGGCTCACTTTCCATCTTGTGCTCAGTTCCTTGTATCTGCATAAAATTTTACCCTCAGATGAACCCACGGGGAAATATCCCCAGCTCATGCTAGTAGGGCAACCCCATCGCAGTTGGTAAAACCAGAAAATAGTATGATGGTTTGAAAACTTTGCCTTGTGAGGAGAAGCGCTGTTCCCTGTTGGGAACTGAATGTTGTAACTGATACCCCCCACCCAGCACTTTGAAGGAGGCGGTCCCTAAGCCAATGCAGTCTGAAATATGATGGTTTTGTTGTTTGGTTTTTTTCCTTACATAATTTCTTATGGATATGAGGCTTGTGTGGGTGATTAGCTTGCCCTTCTGACCCAGCTGGTTAGTATAGAAGAACGGTTGTGTGACAAAAATGAAATAAAATTGGTGCCTGTACTTGATTTGTCCCTTGGTAAAGGAGTGCGTCTTTTATTACAGCTTGAAAGATGTTTGATTAGCGTTGTACCACATCATCAGACTTGCTCCAGGTCTGATTACAAGTTATGGGTTATTATTTAGAAACACATTTGTCTGCTATTCCTTACTGTGATTTTGTTTGTTTGTTTTTGTTTGTTTATTTGTTTGGTTTTTTCCAAAGAAAGGGTGGATTTTTCGTTGATTTGTCCCTCTAGCCTGCCATTTCCTTCCCATTCAGTTGAGTTTCATGTAGTGTTATATTCCAATTGATAACATTGCTGCTGAACAACATTAAGGACATGAGACTGTTAATGTCCAGAGGAGGGTGACAAAGATGATGAAAGAGGTCTTGAGGGCAAGGCTTATGAGGAGTGGCTAAGGTTACTTGGCTTGTTCAGGTTGGAGAAGGGAAGGCTGTGGGGTGACCTTATCACAGTCAACACCTTCCTCATAAAGGGCAGCAGACGGGTAATGCTGATCTCCTCTAGTGACCACCAACAGGGCATGAGGGAATGGAATAGGGCTGCAGATTGGACATTAGGAAAAAGTTCTTCACTGAGAGGGTGGCTGGTCACTGGAACAGGCTCCCCAAGGAATTGGTCATGGCCCCAAGCATGTCAGAGTTCAAGGAGCAACTGGATAACGCTTTTAGTCATATGATGTAGTTTTCTATAGCCCTGTGAGGAGCAGGGAGTTGGACTTGATGATCCTTACGGGTCCCTTCCAATTTCAGATCTTCTATGATTCTGTGAAATATTCTTGATTAAAAATTATCTTACTGTAATAGAGCATTACTGAATATGGGTTTTTACGATGACTGAATTTTATATTTTTTCTTTTGCCACAGATATGAGAAAAGCTCTTTCCAGAGACACAGAGAAGAAATCAATTATACCTCTGCCTCATCCTGTGAGACCAGAAGACATTGAGTAACCGTAAGCTGTAATTCTCAGGCAACTCACTAAGAGTGTCAGGTTCCTTCTCCCTCCAGCCCCCAAGAACTTACAGATGAGAAACCTTAGGCTCAATGTTTTTATCCATGAAATACCAAAGAGCAGTATTGAAGAGCCTACAAACACTGCCTCCTTGGTAATGGCTGCATACTCCTACACTTACACAATTATTTTTCCTTTCAAATATTGGAAATTCAGTGACTATTAAAATGAAATTACCTCATGTATGGTGTTTTCTTTGTTTTCTTTCACACCAAAAATACTTGAAGTCATCAGTAGTAAAAACTCTTCAAATGCATTTATTAATGAGCAATGAAAATACTGCACAATGCCCAAGAAACGCAGCAAGGGAAGGCAATGTATTAAATCTTGCATAGAAGATAAAGCAGTTTAAATATGTTTAATGTAGAAATGTCTTCCGTGTTTTCATGGTACAGACACAGGACTGAACTTAGATTCACTGTTGATTTGGAAAAGCCAGATAACCAAAGCAGTCAAGGCTTTTTCTCCACCAGATTCAAGACCAATCCTGTGTTCTGGGTACCCATGCATACCTTAACATGCTGTATCCACTGAAGCAATGTGCAATAAAGTTTTCTTGTTTTCCTGTGCTACTCTTGTTCAATTTCAAGCTCAATGTAAATTTTCCAAAGAACCAGCAAAAAAGGTCTATCCTTGTGTTCACAATGTCTTCAATAAACCCTATGTCTATCACTGAGATAATGTGATTTATTTTTTTAATGAAAGAATATAGATAAATATGGAATTTTCAGAAATTAAATTCAGAGATCAAATTATGAATTGACATTACAAGCTAGGATTAAAACTAAGTAATATTGAATCTTGTGCACATAATCCATTTAGCTTACTCCCATAAACATGTTTCTCCCTCCATGTCCATGTTTTATCATGGGTTTTAGTCCTGTGTACCCTGCCAAGAAACTGATGCTAACTTGGACCAGATACAGGCTAAGCCACTATGGTAAGCAGTTCTGTTCAGGCTGGTAGATCATTAGCCACACTGTGTAATAAATAATGGGTTCTGTTCCTGCTTTTCTTCCATCCTTATATCCAGTTTTCCATACCTTTTTTTTTCCTCTCACTTTCTGTCCAGTGTCCTGTCTCCTTTGTTGCTCCCTTGTTCTGTTTGCTCCCTATTACATTCCCTGCCACTATTTTGCTCCCTATATTTTCCTCTTTAAGAAGTTCTCTTGCCTTTTTTTTCACTCTCCCATTCCTCTGTCTTGTGCAGCGTCCCACTTTTGAGGCTATGGAAGTGGATATCAGGAGTGACAGTTTGTGAGAAGCAGGTCGTCCAGCCCATTGCTGTTTTTACCTTCTCTATCTCTCTGTCCCAATCTGCATCTCTCTGTATTACTTAGTCCCTTTCCCTGTTCTCTGTCCTCCATCCCAACGTCCTTTTCCCAGTACCTTTCTGTCTCTGCTCCTCAGTCCTTCTCCCTTGTCTTTTCCCTTTGTAACCCTCTGTCCTGCTTCTTGCCCCTTTCTCTCCCCCATCATTATCTCTCTCTGTTATTGTCTCACTCTCTCTCCGTTCCTGTTTCCATCACCCTGTCCTGCTCGCTGCCCCTCCTTTTCCCTTTCTTCTGTCCCTGTGTCCTGCTCCTCTTCTGTTGCTGTGTCTTTTTATTTGTCCTGTTCCACATCTCCCACTCCATTGCTCTCATGCTCCCCTCTTCCTTTTTTTATTCTCTGTATGCTGTCCTGCTCCCTGTGCCATCATTTCTCATTGTATCTCTCTCTCCAACTCCCTAATCCTATTTGCTTTGTCTCCCTCTCTGTCATGCTGCCTAGCCCAGTTTTTTCTGCATCTCCATGTTTCTCCCTGTCTTTCTTTGTCAGTCTCTGTCTTACTCCTCTCTCTTGCTGCTACCTCTCTCCCTGCTACTTCTTTCTCCATCTCTGCTGAGCTCCCTGTTCCAGTCTTTCTCTCGCTGTCCTGTTCTCTGCCTATCGCTTTCTGTCTATGCCCCCACAGTCCAGCCAGCTGCCACTTTTCTCCTCTTTTCTAGTGTCTGGCACCCCACTCCTCATTTTTGGCTGCCTCCCCCTCTGCCCAGCAGCCCATGGCTCCAGGAGCCAACCATCCGCTCTCCTCACATTGAGGAGCACGGCTCTGGGAACAACAGCCAAGGTGTTCCGGGGCAGGAGGGCGGCAGGACTTCAGCCCTGGCGCAGGCTTGTTCCCGGGACTTGTCACCTGCGTGACTGATGAACACTCGCAGTCTCTCCCGGCTGCATTCGTGCTCCCACTGCACTGGGCAAGGGGCTGTGAGGGAGCCTGGGGGATGCGCTGTGGGGTCAGGCAAGGGCTGCCTGCTCTTGCCGGGCCCCAGCGGTGGGCAGCGAGGCCAATGGCAGCAGTGCCTCCCTGTGATGGGGCAGCTGCCATTGGAGGCACACCTGCTGTAGGGTTTGAATGCAGTACATTTTTCTGGACTGGCTCAGTTTTTCCTTTTTATTTTTGTTAGGGTTTGTGTTAATTTGGCTCGGCCTTAGTTTAAAGTAACGGCATTTTCTGAAAGCTACCTGCATGTTTTCCAGACATTTTTCTCTATAAAAGTGATAACATAGAATATTGGTATGTAGAAAGGCCAGTGTTTGTACTTACTCCCCTAATAACCAAGGCCATCATCGAGCTAGGAAAAAGGGCCGCACTTGCAGGGAGAGTGGACAGGACAGGTGACCCCAAGCCCACCAACAAGAGTATTCTATCCCATATACATCATACTTGGTATAAAACTGAGAGATCATGAGGGTCTTGCTCTCTTCTGCAATGGCTGACATCCAGTGACGACCTCGTTTGATTGCTCCTGATTCTGGATCCCTGTGTTCCTGAATCCAGCAATTGTGGTGATGAACAGTCATTGAGGGCTGGGGTGGAGGGTGCAATCTCCGATAGTTGCACATATTTCATTCCTGTCTAATTATTTTAATCATTATTACTATTATTACCATTATGTCATTAAAGCTGTAGTTTTAGTTTCCAATCTGAAGCTGCCTTCCTCTCATTTTCCTCTCCCTTCCACTGGGCCTGGGGGGTTGGAATTTGGGAGCCTAACTGCACAATTTTAGCTGCCAAAAATTTAGCCAGGTTAGGTCTAAACTGTGACAAGTTTTAACATATTTCAAAAAGTAAAGTAGTTATTATAAGGGCAACTTCCATTGTATGGAGAATGTATTCTCTGAGGTGTCCCGGCGAAGGAGAAAGCTAACATTCCTCTAGGAATCCAACCTTGTCTTTCCATCTTTTGTATGGATAGTAGTTGCCCCATTAAGATAAGTGAGATTTACTGGATCTAAACAGGTCTTAAAATGTAACCTTATTCTTTGAGGGAGAGCCTACAGCTACAGATCAATTTTAAAAAGCAGCACTGTTTCCTATGGGTCTGTGAGTCTGGAATGCCAGTGGAACCCGGCACTAGACCAAAGAACTGGATGATCTTTAAGGTCCCTTCCAACCCAAACTGTTCTATGGTTCTATGATCTTGATCAGGGTAGGTCTTAACAAAGGCACGATTTTCACTTCCATGGCTAAAAAGGATAGCATCAGGGTCAGGGTGCTTTCAGCAATGCTTCAGAAACTTTTTCTTGACCACCATGAAAAAAAACTAAAAATAGCATCAGTGATGCGCTCAGACAAACCCCCACCCCGCGGCGGAACCGCGATACTGCAGCTCGGTGTGCTCGCTGCTGCCTCTGGGCGGCCACAACGCGGTACTGCAGCCTTGGGGGTGGTCTGTGCTGCGGGGGCGCGAGCAGCTGATTACTGGTGTTGACCAGTTCTGACTGTGCACACCGGTACTTACTGGTGCGGCCCCACCTCCAGAACGGTGTGCAGCTTTGGGCCCCGCAGTATAAAAACGACATCAAGCTACTGGAAAGTGTTTAGAGGAGGCTACAAAGCTGGTGAAGGGTTTAGAGAGGAAATTGAATGAGTAGCGGCTGAAGTCACTTGGTCTGATCAGTCTGGAGAAGAGGAGCCTGAGGGGGACCTCGTAGCAGTTCCCTCACAAGGGAAGGAGGAGGAGCAGGTGCTGATCTCTTCTTTCTGGTCACCAATGGTAGGACCCAAGGGAATGGCAGGAAGATGTGCCATGGGGGTTTAGGTTGGATGTTAGGAAAAGGTTCCGCATTCAAGAGGATGGTGGAGGACTGGAACAGGTCCCCAGGGAAGCAGTCACGGCGCCAAACCTGACAATATTCCAGAAGCATTTGGACAATGGCCTCAGACACACACTGTGAATGCTGGGATTGTCCTGTGCAGGGGTAGGAGTTGGACTCAGTGATCCTTGTGGGTCCCCTCCAGCTCAAGTCGTTCTGTGATTACACCCCCCTTGTGCACTCCCTGCAGTACCTTGCCCCTAGCCCGCCCCTCTCTGCGGCATGAAGAGATGGGGAACACAGGGGTGGTGTCCATAAAGACGTGCAGAGGCAAAGCAGGAGGGTTCTGAGTGGAAGGTAAATGCTCGGCACTTTCTATATGCAGACCTAGAACTTGCCTGGTATCACAGTGCTCCTGAGAGGTCCATCAACTGACTGCAGAATGGCTGACCAGCTGGAGCCATGCAGCATATCCATGCACTCCAGAATGTAAAAACTTCTGTGAGTCCTTCCCCACCCTGTTCTTATCCTCCTGCCCCAGCTCACTCCAGCTGCGGCTCTTCTGCCAGAGCTGGTAGGAAACAAAGTCCATCACGAACTCACAGTTAATTAAAATGCATGCCTTAACATCTACTCACAGACTATTATGTCAGAATAATTCAGTTATATGGAAGATATCTGTTTGGTTTTCTCCTTGTGATACATTTGTTTTGTTTTGTTTTGCTGTGCATCCCAGCATTTTTCTTGCCAATTAAAAGAGTGCTGCCTCTTGCTGCACTACACAGAGGAATCATTATAGCAGTAGGGTTGTAATAATCTCCACTTAAAGGGAGAGAAAGGGAAAAAAACTGAAATGTACAGGTTGTGTAAGCGTCCCATTTAGGTAATCGATACAGGACAACCTTATTATCTGTCGCCATCCAAAATCTCTGGCTCTCAACAAGTATATTTACTCTAAAGGTTCTCAAGGTACTCCTACCTCAGTTTCTCCTCTTATTTAGAATTAGTAAAATGGCATCCAGCTGAATTTAGTGAAAATTTTCTGCCAGTAACTAAATCAGCACAGCTGTACTCAACAAACTTCAACTTCATGCTCTGTTTCAGGGAGTAGAAGAACTGAGATGAAAGCCATCTTGCAACAAAATTGGACTTCAGCCGGCCCCAGAAAAATGGAAAAGTCCAAAGGGTGGATCCAGGTGCAGGCGCCAGCAAAGGTTCAGCTGATCTACTGGTTTTGGCTAACACAACCCCATTAAGTTAATTCATGAACTGAGAGCTGTCCTTCTCATGCAGCAGCTCCATCTGCTGCCAAAAAGGAAAGATGGATTTTGCATTGAGAATACATTTACAGAATAAAAGAAGAAACTGACTTGAATAATTTGAAATATCGCTGGAAAATTCCCCAACACTTCCCCAGTCTGTCCTCCAGCAGCAATAGGACCAACAGCCTATGTAAACCAACTAACCAAAACAAAAAAAAATGAGAGGAAATAACAATCACATGAGTGTCAGGGTTCTTTACTTGTACACCCTCGGAACTGGTCTTCTTGCAGCAAACTGATTCTTCACTGTCTGCAGTCGTTTAGTGCAGTGCTGCCTCAAAGTCCCGCATTACCAAACCACACCAGTGAGGGACTGACACTCTGCACCCCACAAGAAATGTGCCTAGGTATTCACAAATTGCAAGAGGGTTCTGGTGATTCTTAGTTACTTACAATAGGTTTATTTGAGTTGCACATTCATATTCTGAAGATCAATTCAGCTCCTAAACCAGAAAGTTGTTTCTTTTATGTAGTGTAAGACCTTGAGGACAGAACACAATCTTTCCACGCTTCTGCATTCCTTTACCAGGAGCACTATCAGGAGGTCTGTCCATAACAGCAGAGTTGTAGCAAGCCCGTGTCGACACAGAGCGTGTAAATTCCATGAGAACTACGCTGAATCGTGTATAACTTGGTGATTCTTGGTCTGTGTTTATTCGGGTTCCACAAACACTGCCAGCTTGGGGGGTAACTCCAGTGTGGTCCACGCTGGAACTGCTGGACCCTCGCCGAGCTCCTGGGCAGCACTGCAGTAGCAATTGAATATCCGCAGCGCCTGGCTCGCTGCTGGGCACTGCCCGGGGCACCGGCTAAAACCAAAGCCAGAACAGAACGTATTGGCGGCCGCCCTAAGCGCAGCCCCCCCGCGGCGCAGAGCGGCTCGCGCGCCGCCCGCAGCCTCCCTGCGGCGCGGAGCTCCCCGCAGCACAGCCTCCGCCCGCGGAGAGCGCCCCGCAACAGCCCCAGGCCTCGGCACTAAGTTCCCCGAGCGCCCCCCACCCCCTCCCCAACCCAGAGCTCCACGCGGGCCCCTCCCTTTCTCCCAGGGGCGTGGGGCGGTCGCGGCGCGCGCAGGCCCTCTCGGTGGTGCGCGGAGATTCGAACAAGTGACTCCGTGGTGCAATGGATAGCGCATTGGACTTCTAGCGGGTTCAAAGGATTCAAAGGTTCCGGGTTGGAGTCGCGTGTTATCTTTTTGTTGCCTCATCTGCCCTTTGGCCCCACACGCCGTATCTCCCGTCTGCGCTCCCTCCCCTCAGCCCGCCGCCGCAGCAATCCGGTCCACCCACCAGCGACGCTCTCCGGGCCCGCCTCCCATGCCTGACGGACACGGGCGGGGAGCGGGCGGAGAGAAACGGCACCGGGGATTTTGAAACCGCAAACCCCAGAAAAGCCACCGCGCAAACCCCTGCAACAACAACCGCGGCAAACCTGTCAGCATCCACAGCCCAGCCTCCCGTGTCGCTCCTCCAAAAGTGGCTCCACTGGAAAAGAAGGCAGTGATCTTCCTGGGCGTCCCCAGCGCGTTCATGGTTAACGCGATTTCCAAGCTACACAAGCCCACAACATGAGCAGACAAAACTGAAGCACTGAACACTTGGATTAATACCACTTTCCTTCCTAACCCACGCACACTTACAGGCAGAAGGTGAAAAGCTATCTTAATAACAGCAATCCAATTAAAAAAAATCGGGTGGTAAAACACAAACCAGTAGCAGCACTGAAACCTCCCTGATTTTGCTCAGGACTGAATTAATTACAAATTCATCCAGTTCATGATTTGTGGATTTTCTGATAAATTACTTCTAATCTCACATGTGTGACTGGGGTGTCTTTTTTGAACTATGATAATGTGTTATTTTTAAAGCAATAAAGGAAAAATCACATAATTGAAATGAAACACCATCGGGAACATCAACTATCACCATTTTGCAGCACAGTGACCCCCCTCAAGAATGCCATCCAGCCATACAATCCACGCTCAGGCAGTGACTGGCAAGCACAGCCTGCAAGTACCGGCTGCAGCCCAGCACACACTGTCCAGCGCTTCTCACCCCTGGCACACACAGGACACCACAGACACTTGCTGGGCACAGTGTGTGGCAAAACAGAAGACATCAGAAGAATCAAAGGAAGGGAAGTGATACAGAACACAAAACAAATCCCAGCAGCTTTGTTGTACCCGAAGCAACTTCTGTAACCACTACTGAGCAGCCTGAGCAACAATCGGGGTGTTGCTTGCTGTGCAACACCAAATCTTGCTTTTCTAAGGTTTTTGAGTTGTACAGTTTTTTCAGACCTGCATTTCAACACAATGACAACTACTGTCTTCTTTCCTCAGTGTTCAGTATTAATTTTTTGAGCTTCCATGCCTCATCCAGAGAACAAGACACCATAGTTGTTTTTATTTGCTTTATCACTTACACAGAATTAAGATATTAGCATACATATAATTGTATTAAGATAGTGTCTGCATGTTAGCTGAGACTTGGTGACCGGTGATTCTATGTGTATGTGTTTTGATACCTCCCAAAGCAACCACTTTACTTTGCACACCATCCATCTCCAGGCAGTCATGACTCTAAGGAATCTAGATTCCAGGCTGTCTCTTGTAGCAAAACATGGTGGTCAACTTCACAAGAATATAACACCCCCAAAGGATCAGAGGAAAATTTCTTTCAAACTTCAGTTGGTTATCAAATATATACCATGATACGCACTTCACTTTAGCTGTTTATTGGCACAAATGACCAATCCTTAAAAAAATGTCTGCTACTCATTCTCAGTGTAGAAAATTTCCTGGTTAAACACTGGTCAAGAGCATACTTCTTGTTTAAAATCTACGACCCTTAAAATCCAGTGCTGTTATGGTAAGAAAACAATCAACATCACTGGTCCTCTGATAATCACTTCTACGTCTTTCTCACCCAATTCACCTAAGAGAATGTAGTGACAAGTTTTCTTTTCTCTATGATCCGTTTTTCTCCTATGTACGGGCAGTAACAGCGTTACACTAACTGTAACAGCACTACAATAACCAGGTCATTAAAAACTAAACAAACACCACAGAAGCTCTCACAACCATAAAATGTTATGAACCATTGTGGAGAGACTTACTGAAACCTGGCTCATTGAAAGCAGACATGAGCCTGACAAAAGCAAGCTGCTTAGGCCTTGAGTGGGAAAATACTGAGCTAAGTGAAAAAATACTGACCAGCAAGGTCAGTGGGCCCTTGTTGTGCAGTGAAGCTTAGGCAAGGGAGATAACAGGATGTCTCCCACGGGACCAGATGGATTTCTAAAACTACAGGAATGTATGTGACACTTATGCAATGATAAAGTCTGTAACCAATAAGGAGCTAAAGTTTTGTAATATGTATGAAGCTCATTAACTAGACTATTTAGGTAGAACTACTGCTAATAAAGACTGAGACTTGTTAATCAAACACCATATGTGTGTCGTTAAGTCTCCTGCCGTCTTCGACAAATGGTGTCCTTAACAAATGGTGACCTCCATCACTAAAGGGGAACCAAACTGATGCCATCTCTGGTCCTATAATGGTAGCAGAAGCTATCCATGCTCACTCTGACTATTCCACATCAGCTCAGAACACCACGTGCACTCTACACCCCAGATAACAGACCCCACTGCCAAGGTATTTTCAAAAAGATCATTATCAAATGGTAAAATTTAATTAAAGCAACATATGACCAAATATTAAAATTTTATCTACCAGTAATACATACTGACATTATTTTTATTTAAAAATATGCATTTTATATCTTCATTATTTTTTAAACAATAGATATTATTTATATTGTAATATATATACGTGTGGTATATGTTGAATTCCAGGATATTCTCAGTTGTATTATGGTCAGTGTTGAAATAAACCCTTCACAACCAAACTATTTCTCAATACTTTCTCTTACAGATTTGGCCAGCAGCATCTCTGACAAGACATGGAAAAATCTGTTGTGGCACATAATGGGTGCCAAGGTAAATTACACACGTAATTCTAAACTGAATTTACTAATTTTTGATGTAACGACTGAAGCCTGAAAAGGCTACTTTGTGCAGAGAATTAACTATATGCTTTCATATAATTATCTTTTAAAGTAAACTTATTTTAAATAAAAATAAATTTACTTTTAAAATCTAAATCAATTTAAAATTAGGTACCTGACAATTTGATAAAGCTCCCTACCAGATTCTCACTGCAGGGCACTGCCTAAACCTCAATTTGCACATGACCTGCAGTCTTAAAGAAAAAAAACAACACAACCAAAGCATTCTGTAAAAAGTTTTATAATGAATAAGTTGTTCCTGCTTGCTATTTTTCTTGAAGACTTAATTGCGAAATTTCTTCTTCTTCCGATTCCTCTTCCCTGCTGCAAACGCTGCTTTTTCACTCATGATCTCCTGATACTTCTTTTTATTATATCTGAACAAAATAGATAATTTACTTTTAAGCATTGTAAACCAAAGTTCAGGAAAAGATAACATGGAAAGTACTCTACATACATAATTTGCCAAACTGAGTTATCTCATAATTTCTGAGTCGGATTTCTTTAATTTTAAACACTTATGCATAAGTAAGGGGAAATCAACACTTGGATTAATGATAAATGTATGTAAATTTGTTTTGGAAGTAAATTTGATTGAAAAATCTTTAATTTTGAATTAACCAGGGGATTCTTCACTGCATATACAACCACACTTTGGACAGTTTGCTAAAACACTGCTACTGTTCATAGTGGGAAGACTCATCAATTCTGACAGCATTATTGACAAATTCTACCCATTTTTATACCACCTTCTCAGCAAACTCAAGATAATCAACCTTACTCAATACTGAAGACTGAGATTAGTAATAAACAATGAACAGGATCTACTTACTGAACATGAGTTGACAGCTCCTCTAATAAAGATTCTTACATACCTATGCCACAACAGATCACTGCACACTGAGCAATACTGAGGATTTAAATTTCAAGTCTGAAACCTGACAAATATCTGCACTAATGTTGAAGTATCTGGTTAAAGCCTTTAATTAGCCACAACATAAATTAACTCATCAAATTTCAAAGACATTAATTTTAAAAAATTGCTTCTAATAAATATGTTATAAATCAGGTTGAGCCAGAAAACTAGTTAAGAAATAGCAATACATATTCTTCAAGTAAGACTTCCATTGCAACTTCGACTCCTATGACAGCTGGCAAACTGACATGGTTACAAAATGAAATCACATCAGCTTCCATTACAGTCAGCACTTTTCTATCAATTATGCCAAGGAAAATTAATCAGTCTTTAAACAGCAACAAAAAGTTCATGCACAGGCATAAATCCCTCATTCAGAGCCCTTGACTTTCGGCATAAGCCTGTGTGGACACTTCTTTTTAAAAGTGAACCAGAATAGGGCTGATTGTTATCTCTTCAGCATTGACATTATTTTAAGAGTGCCTGCCAAAAACAATGACCCAAGTTGGATAAAACCCTTTTACGATGATAAAAAATATGCTGTCTCAGTCTAATTATCCCCCATCTCTTACATATTCCCAATGACAGTGCTGCTCAAGTGCTAAAACAGACTGAAGTTCTCTTTAAAGTATAAAGAACTCATTTAAGCTGAATAAAAACAACAAATAAAGTTATATTGTTAAAAATAAAACTCCTCTCTTACGATATTCAAATTACAAAACAATTTTTAAATACCTTCTGAACTCAGAAGCTGCAAGCAGCTCTTCAGCAATTGTTCTCTTCCTTTGTTTCTTAAGGATTCAACTATGGTAAAAGTCTATGGGAGAATCAACTACAGTTCCAACCTCGAAAACAGAAATGGAAACATTCTTCCTGTACAGCAAAAGTTCATTTTTCTGTTTGTTTTTGTTTAAATCCCCTGTGACAAGTGTAGACGCCTACAGAGAAGATCAGAACCGTATCTTAAGAAAGTCCAAAATATTAAAAGAATTAAGTAATGCTGTGTATGCAGAATCACCTTTTGGCTCACTGTTTAGCACACAGAGGAGGGCCTGGGCCTTAAGGCCAGGTAGTTTTCAACACTAGACTACTGCATTAACACTTGTATTCATAAAAATAATCCAAGTCTTAACTTTTAAACATTTCACCAAGGAAAGGACACCCTTATGACCATCTTAACTCTTCTCCACCTCTGCAATCGTGATAGTTTTGCTAGATGAACTACATAGCAGTTAATCCAGCTCTAAGACAAGGGCTTCATCCTGGAATGCATCACATTTTTTCCAACTGGCATGTTAGCCAGCTCTGATGACTCAGGTTAGGAGTGGAGATACATGAAGTACATGTTTCATGTGGTGAAAACAGACCTGCACAGATCTCATGATGTGGAACACGTCCGTCTAAGTTTTCTGATGCCCAGAAACTTCAAAATATACAAGGCCTACCGTCAGAATGAAGTAATATTTTAAGAAATTTAAACAATTTCCTCAAGCATGCTAGCGGTTCAAACAGGTGCAAGTAGATGGAAGCCTATTTCTATTTTTATTATTTTTATTACGTAAACTGCAAAGTTGAATGCTAGAGCAGCAGAAATTTTGGCTGATCACAAGGCTAGCTGTCTCCATTCAAACCGTATTAGCTAGTGAGAAAATAAATGCTAATTATTTCTTATACCTTGCTAAAAAAGGCTAACATTTAAAAAAAAAAGTGAAAATCTAGTCCACGGAGCAACAGAAATGAAAAGAACACAGCATGTATATGCATGTAATAGAGTTAAGCAGTTGCAAACTGCAGCCAAATAATCGAAATACTTTAATAATTAAGCTATGAAATTAAATCAACATACAGGCTACCTATAAAATATGTAGGGAATAAGAAAACTTCATCAGTATAATGTCACCTTCTGCTGCTTCCTTACCTAGAAGTACTTGGGTAGACCATCTCCATCATTCTTCTTATAAACATGCTTAGGGTCCAACGAAGCTGTCATCTTCAAAACTTTAAGATCATTTTTCAGTTCACTTGTCATTTCTGGGGCTTTCATACCAAACCAGCCATCACCCGTCGTTTTCTCTTGTTCTGCCTAGGATACAATACAAAAAAAACAAATTTGCGTTCAGTACATAGGACAGGGTAAAGCATGGAACTCTCCCCACCAAAACATGGATAAAGCACTTGGAACGTAACTCTGTACCTTAAAAAAGTGTATTTTACGACCCTTAAAATATGAAGGCAATCAGCTCTGTATTAATGACAGATTTGTACAATCTGAGCACACCTTTTGCTTCATGGTCCTGGTGACTCCAAGGATCACTTTTCACAGGACGGCTCGAGGAAGACACTAAATTGCAGTTCATCACTCTGCTTCAGTGAGGCCTGTGCAAGCACACAGTCCCAGCACGGGGCTTTTGACCACAGCTTGTTCTGTTATTTGAGGCATTATCAGCTCTTCACTTACCCTGCACTGTTTCTTTAGCTGGTGAAGCGATTCCCTGAAGGGTGGAACACATTCCTTTTTTTCAAAATCTGGAGTTACTACACTATTCTGCAAGAGTTGTTAAGAATTGGACGTTAGACAGTCATCTCACTGACACAAATTTTACAGCTTCATCGTATTTACAGCAACGACCAAGAGAATCATGCAGAATCTAAGCAAGTACTATAATACAATACTTGAGCTTCTCTGATCCACAACAAAGGTAGTAGGGATCTTGAAAAGAGAACCGTGGCCAGCAAAAGAGAGCATCTGGCCAGCTTTGTAAGATGTGAAATAGCAAATACTCTAGAATAAAGAGGGCTAGCATGAGTGAGAAAATAACTTTAATGAAAATAACACATTCCTTTCATATCAAAGGGTGCTTTTGAAATAAAACTGTTAATTTCCTATTAAGGAGAGTATAGACTTTTATATACTGAAATTCATTCTTGTTTTGGCACTTAGGGACATGGCTCAGTGGTCAGGTTAACGGCTGGACTCAATGATTATGAAAGGTCTTTTCAAACCTAAACAATTCCCTAATTCTATAAATATCTTATTAGCAGACCTTCAGCTTGTGTACTATTAGGCAAAACTGCAGGCATCATTAGCTTTTGTTTTATTTTAAAAGATAATGCTGGTATTTGCACTGCTTTTCAGTTTTTGAAGCATCAAATACATTTACATACTTGCCCTTAAAATCAAATGCAAATCCACACTTTGCCATAAACTATGGAAGTTCTCAGCAAACCATAAAACAAGATACTTCTTTAAAAACAAGTAAACCAATCTTATTATATTAACATCTTTGTGTTACTGTAGTCACGGGTAACTGCATAATCATAAACACATTACCTTGTCCTTCTTTTTCTCCTTCAGTTGTTTAATTACACCTGATCTAGGCTTCTGCTTTTTTTGCATCAAAACTAATATATAAACCTCCAAGCTTCTTGATATTCAAACCAGGGTCTATGCTGCTGGAAAGATGTAAACTAGAAGAGAAATACTTAATAATTAGAATATTGTAACAATCATGCAGCCAAACCTTCTACTGTCCTCTGAGAAAAACGAACAGAAAAAATATTTTTCTTATTCTTCCCACTTAGGTTCAGTTCTACAATGATTTTAAGTCTCAGTATCTGGTGAAAGAAAGATGAGGGTGAAAAAAACCATGCCATTACAAGGAGTGGGAGTTTATTAAAGAACAATACCTGAGAATCACTTCCACAAATCTTTCCTATTACCTTTAATGCTGTATTTTTATCTTGGACATTACTAACTTCCATAAAATTGAGTTCTTAATTCACTCAACCTTGCCAAAAGAACTCATGAACAGCATTCTTCTTCTATACATTGAGAAGTTCCTAGCTAAAGATAAAAGAACTCCACAAAAGCACAAACATATGGGTGATAAAAATACTGTCAACTCTCAGAGAAAACTATAAAAAGGCTAGAATTCACCGTAGGAATGTCTAAGCCCTTGTCTGTACAGCAGTATTAGGAATAATCCTGTTAAACATCTCAAAGCTAGTATGTTTCAATTTTTCAGTACTTCACTCAGACAGCCACAGGAACGTATCCCCACACAGTGTACGATGGCTGACTCAAAATGAGGTTTCTGATGACAAGAATGCTTAAAAGCTATCAAGTATTATGGAAAAATATGGTAATAACCAAAGAGGTACAACAGATATTTATTGTAGCTTGAATTAATACAAGCCCTTTATAGCTTTCTATTAAACTGTGACTAATTTTCCGTAACAGCTCCACACTGAAAGCTTGGCTAAATTTTTGTAAGACTTCTGGCCTACCTGAAGGTTTTAGATAATTAAGACTTATTTATCCAACCTAGACAGAGTATTACACTTTAAACATACAAAGTATGTAAAGCGATTTGAGCAGAAGTTGGACAAAAAGTGCTCAGGAGATCCCATCCAACCTCAATTACTCTATGCTGGGCTGATTTCGCTTGAAGTGTCACCATCTCACAGCACAACAAGAACTGAAAACACAAAAGCATATGCAGCTGTTTAGGATTAAAAAACATGATCTCATTAAGCAAGGTGTAAGAAATTTACTGCAGTTTTTGTTCTTTATAGCCATACTAAAAAAAAATCTTAAGAAAACTATGACCTGAATAAGCAGTTCAGTCAGCCTGACATTTTTGGTTTAACGCATACAAGGCCTCCAGAAGTTTAAATATTTCAGAGTTCTGTTCTGCTACATACAAAACTGAAAAAAAGCTAAACCCTGAATTTATGGACTATATTTGTAATCCATGCTACCCCACCTTCCATGTCAATATGACTTATGTGATGGGACCACACCCTTATTTATTCACATCATTTAGCACTTAATGTACATACGATATGCATATGCTTGAATGAAATGCAGATCCCTTAGTTATTCCCAGAAAGATACTTTAACAAGTCAATCTTAGTTTTTAACAAATCATCATCTTCATCTTTCTCATCTTCATCTATCAAATCCTCTTCAGCCTCTTCCAGATCTGAAAGTTTTTCATCTTTTTCACTTCCTTCCTGCTTACTTTCAGAATCACTATCTTTGTATACCTCATCTAGGTAATACTTTTGGCTGGAACTCATGCCAGGCTCAGTATCAATTACAAAAAGCCCTTCAGCATGCAGTGAAATGTCTTTTAAGGATTTGTTGCCGGAAGGAGTATTCTCATCTGCCTCTTCTATACACAGATTGTCCTCAACTGTATCTGTGTCCACCACATCGTTATTTTCAGATTCATCACTTTCATCTTTGCTCAGAACCAGAGTAACAGAATTGTTTCCACTGCTTGATCTTTCACTGCTGTGGGATACAGACTCAGCATATTCTCCCGTTTGGTCTTTACCACCATCCACGCCAATTTCAAGCATCCTGGGTCCAGCAGCACTATTATTTCTTTGCACAACAGCTATGTCCTTTTGTGGACTAGACTGCACTAGACTGGTCATCTTCTCTTAGTTTACCATCATGGTTGACAGACCACTGTGCATCTGTCTCAGCATCTGCCTTTTTGCATTCTGGAATTTTCTTAGTTTCGTAGGGTGTTATTTGCCCTCAGTATTTTAACAGTTGTTTGGATCTCATGCAGTCAGTCAAAGAAAGAGTCATGCACTTTGATATTCCCTCCCTCATAAGTATTTTATTGGGTTGCTTTTGAATTTGGTCACGTGCTGCCTTTGAATCACCTACATCAACAGACTCTGTATTTTTAACTGCTTTTTTTTTCCAGGCAATTCAGTGTCACTTTGCTTCATTTTTGTAAGACTGTTGGGTGTCACATCATTCAAAACCTGTTCTTTCACATCTTCACTTAATGCTGCAGAGGAAACATCTTCTGTGTCAGAGAGAAGTTCTGCAGCAGGTCTACAATCAGAAATTATTACTGGCTCAAATTTAATGGTGTCCTCAATTAAATTCTCATCTTCTGAAACCATTCTGTTTTCCTTCTGCTTAGTATTTGCTGCTTCCAATTTCCTTTGCATACTCCTAGTAATTTGTTTGGTAGTGATGGATGGTTCCACGTAAGAAATTAAGCAGCACGACTCTGCATCAGAAGTATCTTCACTCTGAGCTTCACAAACCGTAACTGGTTGCAATTCCTTTTGCTTTCCCTCCTTCCTGTAGTTCTGGTAACACTAGGCATCTGGACACTAGAAGTGGCAGAGGAACAAGACTCGGCTTCAGAGACATCATCTTCATCCATAATCTTGCTTAACTTATTTAGAAGAGCTGTCTTGTCTTGTATTTTTTGTCAGGAGAATCTGACTGAGAAGGAACTACAAGTTGTCGTCTTCTTGTTACTCTTGCAAGCAAAGGTGTTTGAAGACCAGACACAGTAGAGCAGCTGGATTTTGTTTCTGACACATCCCTACCAGCCTGTGGTTCAGCAACTGATTGTGCTGAATGAACAGCTGTGTTCTCATTTCTAGTAATTTGCATCTCTAAGCTATCACTGACATCTGACTTTGTTTCTGCATGTTCCAGCTCTTCAAATTGAGAATCATGAATTACCTCTGGCTTACAAAGTGATTTAGTTCTCCTTCTAGCCATCCTGACAGGCACAGGAGTACTGATTTCGGCAGGTGCCATCTAGAAAGGGACAAGCAAAAGCATGTTATCGACACACAGAACAACTACACGAGAAGGGTGCCACACATATCACTAAATCTTTTTGAACAGATCTGCTCAAGCTGACAATACATTTACATGTCGCTGGGTAGCCCTATCTATTAGAAGAAGTGTTAACATGCCATCACTTGTGTATCTGCCTATTGTCCTTTGGTCAAGGCAGGAGAAATACACGCATCCCTTCAGAAATGCAAACACATACATTCAGAAACATAAACCAACACCTTCTGATCAAAGAGGCTCTGGCAGGCTGATATTGAAAATGCTGGCAAATATACTCTCTAAGACTTGTTTTGGAGCTTTAGAAAGCAGCATCATTTATTTCAGCATCGTACATATAAGGGAATGATCAATCATGCGTAATGAGAAAAGAGTTGGTTACAGAATGTATTTCCCACTTACACGCATTATGTATGTATTTTCCCAGAAGTCTTACGCATATTCTGTTTCTTTTCAACGACTAATTTTAATGTTCTTAGGAACTTCACAACAGCCAAATCTCTTGCTCATTGGAGCTTTGGAGCCAGCTCTGTCTGGCCTTGCATTTTAAACAGGGAAAGACTGCAAACAGAAGTGATTATAGAAGAAGACACATCTGTTCAGCACAGATCATACTTGACACAAGATGTTACAATTTCCTTCTGAACAGTGCCTGGAAAAGCACTATTTGAAAAAAAAAAACATGCTATAAAGAAAACATGCTCTCAGAGAGACATTCTGCCTAACTTTCAAAAAATACAATTATGTAGGTGAAACTTAACTATACTTTAGCTTAAATCAAAACATTCCACTTTATGCAACAGTGACTGCTGCCTGTACCCAAGCGGCCACGGGAGCCCAGCCCGAGGCGATGCTCAGGGTGGTGGAGCACTGGAACAGCTCCCCAGCCAAGCAGTCGGGGCGCCAAGCCTGGCAATATTCCAGAAGCATTTGGACGGGGCCCTCGGACACAGGTGTGAACGATGGGGGCGTCCTGTGCAGGGACAGGAGTTGCACTCGATGGTCCTTGGGGTCACCGTGGTTCTGTGACACACGCCGAAGCGACACCGGGGCCGCACGCGCACACGAAGATGGTGGCGGCCGCTGCCCCGCCCGGCCCGGCGGGTGCCACACGGCTGCCTACCCCCGGCGCCCCGTCCCCAGCTCCGGGGGCGCTGCCGCCGCCGCCCCCGGCCCGCTGCCCCCTGCGACGTGCCGCTTCCCGCCTGGTGGCCACCATCTTGCCGGCCGCGGCCGCCCCTTTCGCCGGGAGAGCGGCGCCTGCAAGCGGGCGGAGCCGGGAGCGGCGGCGTCCGGCAGCGCCGGGCGGGGCCAAGGCTGCAGCGGGGAGGCGGCACGAGCGCGCGTGGCGCCGAGGGACGCTGCTGAGGGATGGCGAGGGCTCGCACAACGCACAGAGCAAAAACCTGCGAGAATGCCAGATTTTAATTCAAACGCTCAGGTGCCTCACGGAAGGCAGCGGCACCTCCCAGCTGACACAAGTCACGAGACAACCCCACGCACTGTCAGGCTGTCAGCGGCTCGACAGAAACGGGGCCGCGTCCTCAGGTTCTCGTATGTTGGAACAGTTCCCTACAGCGAGCGAGCTGCGAGCAACTTACAGAAAGGAAAGAACTGCCCGAGAGCGCAGCCTGCACAGTGTTTTAGCACAATCCTCAGTTGGTAGCATTTCCATTTATAAAACTGAAGACACGTGCCAGTCCAAAGCAACACAGAACATCACCAGCCACACGCAGAGGGAATGCGCACAGCGGTCAGCATTAACAGCACACCAGGCAGAGCCGGCAGGGAAGCTTAAACAGAGACCCGTGTCACTTTGAAACCCTGATACACACCAATCCAACACTTAAAAAAAAGACTACATTGGGATTGGGAGGAAAAAATATCAAACTTTTATTTGGATGCATTACTAGTTCCAGTTCCCCCCCGCCTCTCTCTCTCTCCATCAGGAGAACTGAAGAAATCCAGTGGAATTTCTCAGTATTTACCACCTACAGATAAGATATTTGAGAACTCAAAAGGTATCTTGAAAAACATCTTTGAACTTAGTGGAATGGATTAGAGAAAGCTGACAACTAATTTGAATGCCTAAAGCAAGCATTCAAAATCCCACTAGCTGCCTACCTGACGGAATTTGATGTTGGTGAGAATGCATTCCCTTACAGTCCAAAGCTCAAAGTACGTTCAACTAAGTTAAGGAGTACTACTGGTGTGAAGCCCTGCTCCTGCATTAAATTAAAAGGAAAATAACTATTTCAGACAGTACCAAGCTCCTGCTGAACTACAAGCTGAGCTTTTGCTATCTATTCCAATTTAAAGGCCAAAGAAATTAAAAGGCCTCTTTGATAGAAAGACTATGTTAAACCTGAAGCCTTGCCTCAGCTGCAACAGTCTCTCTAGGATTCTGGCAATGCCAAATGCCAATGCCAATGCCAAACGGAAATACACCTAACCCTTGCCTACATAATTTCTGAATGTCACTCAGCACCAAAATCTCTTGGGGTTATCAAGAAGTCATGCATGTTACACATTCCTATAGGTGAGCAGGTTCAACATTTACTGTCTGTTCTGACTTGGGCAATTCTGGTTGTGTAGTTCACAAATATCAGAAAACAAGCCACAGCTGAGAAGACAGGCACAGTTCAATTTTTCATTAAAAAGCTTTTTCATCACTTGTTTTCAATTCTTATTTTGAACATTCACCCAATAATACACTTTCCATTTCAAACAGTAAAAATGCCATCAACACTTGTGCAAACACTAAACAAAGCATACTGAGGCACAAAGAAGCCTGAAGGAATTCAAGTAATAGTCAGAAAGTAATTTGTAAGATTCATTTTTTTCCGAATCAGAGATCTTTTACACTACATCAAAAATAAACCAATTTTCCCATCTACACAAATTAAACAGCAGACTTGCATATATATACATACCAAGTAATGAGATACTAATTTAATTTTTTGGGGTAATTTTTCATAAAAGATGTCAATTTTCTATAAAAACTAGTCCTTGAATGCTTGAAATCTATATAGCTACCAGACAAGTAACTATTATTTAAAAGAAATTTTTTATTTTTTGAAAAAATGCATATGTTTCTCTATACTACCCAATAGCAGGTAAAACATAATGATAATTTGACAGTGAACTGGTCATACAAAGAAAAATATTTTAAACTGTTTCTCCATAGATAACTTCAATTAAAAACAAACCCAAAATATTTCATATTTCAAATGAACTGGTCAATAGGTTAAGAAAGGAAAACAATGTTAGAACACTTCAGACACTCCTGCTGACATCAGACTGAATAATTACAACTTTTGGTCTTTTTTACAAATGCTGTAAAAGTGTTTCTATTAAAAAAGCAATGTTCCCCCCACCCCCAGGAAATTACCCCAAGAAATTAAAACAGTAAGTCATTTAAAAAAAAAAAAGTGTTTTAAGAGGCATTTCTTTTAGCTTGCATGATATAGCCTTTCGACTTGATAATTCCTCTGCTTTTAACAATGACAGAATATCGGAGAAGCCATAAAGGAATCCACTCGTGTGCTTTTGTGTTCTGGATGCTTTCCTGAAGAGCTTCTTGGAAACTTGCTTCACAAAGTAATTCTGAAGTTAAAAAGGCATATTCATGCTTTAAATAACAGCACATAAACAGATGCAAAAAGCAACACTTAGCAAGAGAAGCCTTTTCCTACACATAAGGATCTTAAGCAGTGCCAGATATTCCACAGATCCACTCTTCTGGAATACATGTAGAATAAAAGCAGATGACTACTACAGAGGAAATCTTCCAGACACTTTTCTTGCAACACTATTTACCACAAAACTAATTAACTAAGATTCCTAGAATATCAAATGGAGTTAATCAGCAGAGCCATTAGCAGGAAGAAATGAAAATTTAATTTGAGAGGCTAACTAGGCAAACCAAAGAAAAGTAGCACTGAGGCTGAAATCAGCAAAGTACTGAGCATTCTCAGCCATCTCTGCAGTCACTGGAAAGCCAACATTTATAGCATCTCCTATAACTGGGCTCATAACAACCACAAACCCAGAAAGCATTAAGAAAACAGGCTTAAATCCCACAAAGCAGAAAATGCAGGCAAGTACAAATACTCCTACTTTCCTCTGGAAAGTTAGTCAAGAGAAGTCTCTTTGATGAGGACTGTTCCCAAATCCCAAAAGTCTCCTTACTATTCAGCTGACCATTACAGAAAAGTTAAGCCAAACAAGGCACAAGGGAATCGCTACTTGCTTTGTTTTCTATAGAAATCCTCTCTCCTTCATTTTATGTCTCTCAATAGAGAGTACTAACTGAATCCACATTGCACTTTGGACTTCACAGGACATGGAAACTGTCAGATTGAATGGCGATTCATTGTGTACGCTGCCAGAGCAGTGCAGATATATGCTCAAGCACTGATGAAATTCATTAGTTGTAACAGCGGAACTATAAAGCATATACTACATAATAGCATTTCAAGTACTTTTTTTCTTTGAGGTGGAAATGGGAAGAAAGGAGAAGGGAGAAGTATGATCATCATGAATAGCTGGTCCTGAGGAAGAACGCAGGGAAGGAATTAACTAAAGGCTTCTTGCTTACACCTGCATCAAAATATTTAAGACATTATTAGAGTAAAGATTAGATTGTGTTGAGAGAAATTAATACAATATCTAAGACTATTCTAGGGAGCTGGTAACTCAGAGTTCTAGAGTCTAAAGGAAAGCCCCTAAGTCCTGGAAGCATTTAGTAAATGAATCATTGCACAAAACAAGTCAAGAATTTACACCAACTCTTTTTGTATTTTAAGAAGTCACTGCTTTGAAAGAATCCTGCCTAAGGCATAATAATTTTACATGTCTAACATGACTTTTGAGTAGTTTGGTAAACTGACCAATATTTTTATGCATGCTATTTCACAGCCAAGTTCTGGACAAGTGGACTTCCATTTGTCATTTACTGGCCTGCAGCAATACAACTGTCATTTCATTCTATGTTCTGTGCAAGTAAGATTTTTTGAACATACATAGTACAAATTTCTCAGTAGTCTGTTGCTCCATTTACTTTATTTCTTTGATTAAAATGATGTCAATAAACTATACAAGGCTGTAAGACTGCATTTTTCCTCCCTTTCTTGAAGCAAAAGCAAGAACTTAACATAAATATTTTATAGAGGAGAAACTTTTGGAATCCTTTGTTTAGCATTCAAATGTAGTGAACTTTAAAGTTCAGAGAAAGATTGCTGGTTTTGTACTGCAAAAATACATTTAGAAGTCTTCTGGTAAAGCTTTACCTTTTGGGTCATTGTGAGTTAACAGCTGTATGTCAAACTGTTTTGCAAATGCTGTGAGATCAGGTGGCATCACACAACAGGAAGCCAGGTTCACCTGATTACTACTCGGTTTCACCTGGAAGTAACAGAATACTTTCATAAGGAAAAAATATTGCTCTTATTTTAGTTGTTTCCTCCATGCCCTCTATTACAACAGAAATTTTGCTCTGAGCAATATGGTTTTGACTCTCATTTTGACATCTGAACAAGGCTAATTCTGCACAAAGCTGAACAGGCAACTCTACATCCACTATTCCCTGCAGCACAGAGCCCAAAACAAGAATAGGATCTAACTTCAGGTGCTGCCACAGCAAGATGAGTACTAACCTATTATGGCTTCTGCCATGCTCCCTAAGCAGCAACAATTTTTTTTCACTTCTCTAGTAAAAAACATTATAGCAGCATTAGTTGAAAAAGACTTAAAATGAAAAATAAAAACCACTAAACAACTTTTTGTTAGGAATATATAATCTGAAGTCTTCCCTGCCTTCAAGTGCCTAAATCAGATAAAGTTAAAAGAGACACTCTTCCACTGACTCTTTGTTCATCACAAACTGCATTCATGATCACCGTGCAGGTGGCCATTCATCCACTCAGTTATCCTCCTCTCGGTATACAGGAAACAGCGAGGAGCATAAATCAGGACTCTCAGCAGGACCTCTTATACAGATTCAGTATGCTCACATACCACAAAGTAGTGTTGTAAAAGGAGTATTCAAAGAACTAACAAGAAAACAGTAAACACGCAAGCTTACATGAGCATGGGCACACATGTGCATGGGTACAGACCTCCATCACTCAAAGGTTAAGAGGCAGCCTGGTCACACTGGACAACAAAATACTGTGTCACCTCATTCACAGCCTGTCTCCTTTACCACACAGGCTTAGTATTCAAATTTTTCCAAGGGGAAACCCTTCCATGCATAACAGAGCTTAAAGAGCAGACAGCTGTGTTTTTAGAATCACTGGAATATATATGAAGGTTTAAGAGTCCTGTTTATACTCCCTCCTAAATATAAAAGCATTCAAAACTCAAACCTTCACTACTTCAGAGCACCTGCTCCTGGACAGACCACTTTTGCTGGTCTGTACATAAGAACACTGAACAACTGAAAGTCACACTTTGAGCCTCCCTCACTTTGAACAACATTTGTGACCATCCATAAGATGCTGAAAATAACAGGACTAATTAATATTTTTTGGTATATAAGCCCATTTATAACAAGTTTATAATAACATAGCAGCCAACAACAGTTACTCTGTCCTAGAAATGCTACAAGTAGAAAGTTTGTTCTCACCTGTGCCCTACAGCTGCTCTAACATTGTTTTATCTAGGTCAGAGGTACCTATGGCAACAATCTTTTTGTTTTGAACTAGATTTTCAAGTTCTTGCCAATAAGGTTGCAAATACTCCAAGGAGAGGGTAGTTACATTGTCAATGGGAGGTGGGGCAATAATGACTGAGTCTAACTGAGCAACTCCGAGGGCAGAACATGCTGAGGAAGAAGAACAGAGACACTGCAAAGTCTTTCGTGAGATATGAACATAAGTATATGACTCTTCAAATTCAGAAAAAAACACACCTCTTTTTCACTCTGCTAGCCTCCCATTCACCATTTAAAACTGAGTGTATCAGCAGTAAAGGATAGTAACATAATGTTTTTAGCAAAGAATCAAACACAGAACTGAAGGCCAAGTTTCAAGACATAAGTCATGAGGCCTCTTCACAGCAAAAAGAATAAAACTAAGTAGCTAAATTATTTTCTTCTGGAGGAGGATTATAGCAATGTATTTATAACAAATAGTAATACAACTTACAATAAAGAGGCTGTTAACTGGAGTATTAATAGAAAAGAATGATATCTAACCCTTCATTCTTTGGTAACCCCTTATGCCCAACAATCTTCCAGTTCAGTGCTGCTCTCAATTACTGCTACGTTCATGTATCACTACAGCCATTGTATTGTATTTTCAATAAAACTTTGTTATTTCATTAGCTGCTTGCAGCATTGTTTTACTTTTAAGTAATATCTGAAATACTGCACTGTTAGTAGTGAAGTTAATCATGCTAAAAACACGTGGCAACTACAACAACTGGTAAGTAATATTGTATCACTGTTACCGAAACATCACATGCTATTCACTCTTTTAACAAGCTCTGTGTTAAAGAATAAAAACTTGCTTCTGCTTGCAGGAAGGAATCAGATTTGAGTTTGTGGACCAGAGGTTACAGTGATCCAAATTTAATAAGTTTGCTGACTGAACTAACAGGTAAATAGACTTGATTATCTAAGTCTCTCAATAGGAAAACGGGATATACTTGCAACAGTCACTAAATGCACCACTTACACAGAAAAGGTTATACTTTTATTTGTAAATACTAAAGCAAAAAAACTCTACCAGAAGAGTTGCACACTTACCCAGGTCAACTGCATCTCTGATTGACAAAGAGTTTGATCCAACGATGAAAAGTTTTGCTATTTTCAAAGAAACTGGAATCAATAACTTAACACACCAGCTATTATTAAATATATAGCTATTTACTCTTACTAGATACACTGTGTAAGAGTTCTTGGGTAAAGGATTCTTAGGATACACAACAATTACTTCAAAAACTGGAAAAAAAACATTCTAAAAGGTGACTACCCAATAAATGTAGAAGTTATTGTGCAGTCTCAGAACAAGAAATCATTCACTTAGATCATCTAATAAGCTGTAGAGCTAGGTCTTAAGCATCAAAACGCTAAGTAATAACCATAATCTCTATAAAAACCCCAAATGCAATAGCACAAACAGACCTCTTCACAACTTATTGAGACTCAAGATGTACTAGTGTTAGTTTGGATTACTCAAAATGTAACTAGTGTTAGCCTCCTTCAAGTTCATCATATTCAACCTGAAAAAATTATGCAAATAAATGCACTTCCAATGCTATTTCTTAATTACAGTATAATCTGTACTATTTTGCTTCAGAAAAGTAAAACATTCACAAAATACACGTAAAATGTCTTGATGCAAGGCAAACTAGAAAAACACCAAGCTGTTTTAAAACCTAAATTATGAATTCAAATCTTCCTCACCCAACTTCTAGATTGGCCAAAGCACGAGAATGTGCACTGATGTAATTTGACTTTGCAATTACAAAACACAGTGGAAGAAAATATACTTATATGAACATCTTATTGGAAATGCTCATGAAACCTTTTTATGCCATAGGATTTCTATGTTCTTACCTGATACCTTCAACTCATCCCTTTCTTCAGGATTTATTTTTTCCATAGCTTGAGGTACCGTACATTCCAGAACCTCCAGTATTTCCTGTAATAAGTATACACGATACTTAAGAACAACTAGTCAGGAGGAGAAAGTAAGTTCCTGAGAATATTAAGTAATTAAAAAAACAGCCTTACAGCAGTTAGAAACAAAAATAGTATAACAATACAACGACAGAAAGAAACTAAAACCCAGTGCTTCTTCATCCCTGAGGGGAGGTCAGGAAAACAAAGCTTTATGAACAGAACTGCATGTCCCTAATAAAAAATACAAATTGCTGATAAGAATTATTGGAATAAGATTTAGTAGTGTTCTGATTTTTGAAGAGAACAGATCTCTGTGCCAATTAAAACTGCTTTGCTTTAAAAACATTCTCAGAATTAGGAGTTTCGCCCATTGGGTGGGAAAATCTTTACATAAAAGTATTTTGCAATTTCATTGAAGCCTATGAAAAGTCTATAGTGAAAATGCTGTAAAGCACAGATTTGAAAAAATAATTTTGAAACTAAAAATTAGGTATGTTCCAGAGATTTCACTCTCTGACCTCATTTAAAACTAGGCTGACATCTCATGTCAGCTGGTACAAGGTGACTTTTAAGTCTTTACCTATATAAGAATTTGTATTATACACACAATCCCCACCCTGTCCCCAAGGAACACTTCTTTGGTAATTTTTGCTGCCCGACCAAAAAATCCTTAAGTGAGTCTTCGAGTTACTCTACATGTTTAAAAAAAAGTCAACTTTTTTTTTTAATTACTGGAAACCAATATAATTCATAACATAATTATGAAGTTGACATGTTTTGACAGAAAACCTAGCTTACGCTAAACAATTAACTCTAAATATCTTGGAGACAAATGTTCTCTTCTTGAGCAATCATTAGATCTTCCACAAATCATTCAGCAATAACTGCCTCACCACACTCCAGCATGGAATGCAGCAAGGTGCAGTTCACGCCACCATTACACAAGAACAAGTAACAAAACCCAAGGAAACGATGGGAAATTTGTTGCAGGCTTTTTTTTAATGAAACATGCTAATATTTCACAGAGCAAATAATGTATTGAATGGGAACTTATTACTGCTTTTCTGAATTTCAGAAGCAATAGTGAAAGGAGAGCAGGCAACTACACCGAGATCTTGATGTCAGATGCCCATGACTTGTTCTAAAATCACGTGGAAATCTTTAGCTCTTAAGAGAAAAATTACCACTTCTGCATCTTCAGAAATATTTCAGAGACAATCAAGGCTACATTTCAGAGTTCCCCTCCAAACAGGAGGATCTTCAGCTATCTAGTTTATCACCTCCATAGCTTAAATAATTTTGCACCGTGTTTTTACGAACATGGTAGGAAACTTCTCAGGGATAGATTTATTTTTTTTTTGTGATTGCCCCAGCAATTAACTTGAATTCTTATGGACTAGTACTTTTATTTTGCTAGGAGATGTCTTATTTGCCATCAATAGGCTTCTTAATTTTGTTATTTCTAAACAAATTTACTAAATATTAAAAAAAAGTGGGGAGACATTGAGAAATCCTCTTTCAAGATGTCTAGACCTGCAGATACTTTTACAGAAATTTAATAGACCAATTCATATTTTAAAAGGTGTGACCAACTACACAGTTCTTTGTTTTCACATGTAACACATAATACACGCAACAACTCTCCTACCTGATTTAGGTCTTGTCCAATCTTTGAGCTCCATTCCATCAGCATTTTCTGAATGCAGTCCCGCACCTACAAAATATTTTTTCCACATTGAAGTGTAGGTATGTTACAGCTGCACAGAAATATAGTGATTCATATGTGTGCAGGACAGACTGAGCAGGTGAACTAATGACACCATGAGTTCAACCACAGGAGATTCCTCCTTCATAGTTCAATCTGAAACTTGCTCAAACTTGTTTACTTACAAGTTTTTCTCTCCTCTTTCACAAAGAGTTTCAGCAATAATACAAGTACTGTACTTCATTTCTCAGATTAATGTAATCCTTAAAGGAAAGGACATGCTAAGCAAGCACGAACTAGGTTTTGGGTATTTGTTTGGGTATTTTTTATTGTTGGTGGGTTTAGTTTTTTTTTTTGTGCAGAGATTGTTATCACAGTATCACAGTATCATAAGGTTGGAAAGGACCTCTGAGATCATCAAGTCCAACCTATAAACCAACACTAACTCCAACACTAACACCAACCATCATCTAAACCATGGCACTCAGTGCCTCATCCAGTCTCCCCTTAAACACCTCCAGGGTCGGCGACTCCACCACCTCCCTGGGCAGCGCATTCCAATGACCAATCACCCTTTCAGTGAAGAACTTTTTCCTAACACCAAGCCTAAACTTTCCCTGACGAAGCTTAAGTCCATGCCCTCTAGTTCTGTCACTGGTCACCCGAGAGAAGAGACCAACCCCTGCCCGACTACAACCTCCTTTTAGGTAGTTGTAGAGAGCAATGAGGTCTCCCCTGAGCCTCCTCTTCTTTAGACTAAACAGCCCCAACTCCCTCAGTCACTCCTCATACGGCTCGTGCTCCAGCCCCTTCACCATCTTCATTGCCCTCCTCTGAACACATTCCAGTATACTAACATCTTTCCCAAACTGGGGGGCCCAGAACTGTACACAATATTCAAGATGAGGCCTGACCAGTGTCGAGTACAGGAGGACGATAACTCTTCTCTGGTCCTGCTCGCTACACTACTCCTGATGCAGGCCAGAATGCCATTGGCCTTCTTGGCCACCTGGGCACACTGCTGGCTCATGTTGAGCTTCCTGTCAACCAGCACTCCCAGGTCCTTTTCTGCCTGACTACTCTCCAGCCACTCTGTCCCCAGTCTGTAGCTCTGCATGGGATTGTTGTGTCCAAAATGAAGTACCCGACATTTGGACTTATTAAACATCATCCCATTAGAATCAGCCCATCTCTCCAATCTGTCCAGGTCCCTCTGTAGGGCCATCCTACCCTCTAGCAGATCAACCCTTCCTCCCAGCTTGGTATCATCTGCAAACTTGCTGATGATGGACTCAATCCCCTCATCCAGATCATCAATAAAGATATTAAACAGGATGGGACCCAACACCGATCCCTGGGGAACACCACTGGTGACCGGCCGCCAACTGGATGAAACACCATTCACCACCACTCTTTGGGCTCGGCCATCCAGCCAATTCCTAATCCAGCACAGAGTGCTCCCATCTAAGCCACAGGCTGCCAGCTTCCCTAGGAGTCTATTGTGGGAGACAGTGTCAAAGGCCTTGCTAAAGTCCAGGTATACCACATCCACAGCCTTCCTCTCATCCACCAGGCGAGTCACATGGTCATAAAAGGAGATCAGGTTGGTCAGGCAGGACCCTATCCCTCCTAAACCCATGCTGGCTGGGCCTGATCTCTTGGCCGTTCTGCAGGTGCCGCATGATTGCACCCAGGATTATCTGCTCCATGATTTTACCTGGGACCGAGGTCAGGCTGACAGGTCTATAATTACCTGGATCATCCTTACAGCCCTTCTTGTGGATGGGCGTCACATTGGCCAACTTCCAGTCTTCCGGGACCTCTCCAGTGAGCCAGGACTGCTGAAAGATGATGGAGAGCGGCTTAGCAAGCTCATCTGCCAGCTCTCTCATCACCCTAGGATGGATCCCATCCGGCCCCATAGACTTATGTGGGTCCAAGTGGCTCAGCAGGTCTCTAACTTCCTCCTCATGAATTGCAGGAGGGCCATATTTCACCCTGCCCCCATCAACCACTTCAGAGGACCAACTGTCAAGCGAGCCGACATCCTTACTGTTGAAAACTGAGGCAAAGAAGGCATTAAGTACTTCAGCCTTCTCTGCATCTTTGGTTACTATATTTCCCCCCACATCCAACAAGGAGTGGAGGGCGTCAGCCCTTCTTTCTACCATTGATATATTTATAAAAACTCTTCTTATTATCCTTAGCAGAAGTGGCCAATTTGAGCTCCAGCTGGGCTTTCGCTTCCCTGATTTTTTTCCTACACAACTTAACAACATCTTTGAACATGACGTGGCTTACGTCCCCTTCTTTCCAATGGTGATACATCCTCTTTTTCTTACTTAGTTCCTTCAGAAGCTCCCTACTCATCCAGGCCGGCCGTCTGCCCCTACGACTCTTCTTACAACACATGGGGACAGCCATGTAACATAACAGACTGTTATGTTATAATGCAGTCAGATAACAGCACAGGTGTAGCGACATTGTTAGAAGCGAGGCACTCCTGCAACAGCTAAAATCAATTCAGAGAGCCTTTAGTACCATGCACAAACTAGGAGCCAACTTCCTCCATAAAACTGGATATCACGAAGTTTAAGATATAATACAGTAATTATACTTTATGAATACAAATTCTGTACGTTCTTCCCCAGTTATTTAAAATGGCATGAAAAAAAATAACTGAGTCAAAAGGCAAGAACTGACTGCCTCCCCAAAGTGCTATCCACAATGCTGTAAACCTTTAGCCTGTCTTGATGCAACTTAGAACGTTATCTTTTCCTTTCTGAGGGGCAGTGAAACAGTGCTAAATGTGTATATTCTATATATTGCTACTCTGCAGCTGTCACACTTCATATTTCTATTGCAGTCAGTATGCACAAGGCTCTGTCTCTAAGGCACACATTCCTGCCCTCAACACATGTGAAAATCACAGCATATTTGACTGCTCTGAACAGCTTTTCCAAATACAGTTACATCCCCAAACTCCTCACGTTAAGGTTCATAATCTGCAAAGTTTTAGCTTACATTCTGTCACTCAGAAATATACACACTAACTACACCAAATAGAAGAGTTAAAAGCCAGTTACTTTCTGATAATTAAAGCAACGTATTTGCTTTCGGAATTCCAGCAACTCTGGAAAGCAGGCAGCCTTATGTTGACATGCAGATTTCCTTGTAAAAAAAAATTAATTTAAATACCTTAACTGATTAGTTATGCACACTTGGCTACTCTTTACTTAGCATTCCTCCAGAAACTACTTGCACAAGGGTGTCCATCATGATACAGCTATCCCTTTGCTACAGAATCAAGGTTTATTTCACACAGATCACAGGATGTTGTAATAATCAACCAGGCAAAATAAAAAGTTACTACCACACAACAACTAAACAAAAGGATGAAGAATTTTTCCTTCTTATTACATCATCATCCCAGTCACCTTTCTCATCATTTGTGCATGGTTAATATGTAATCAACCAACTTGCAGAATATCAACAGTGCCACTATATAAACCAGCCAAACCCATAGTTCCTCTGATTTTTGAGCAACCATTTCAGATTACCATGTCAGGACAAGACAGCAAATACAGTGGTTCTGAAGTCCATGGCCACAGGCTCTCCAGCCATTTATCAGGATTATTTTAAGTGTTGACTGCTAAAAGTTAATGTTTTAAAGTGGTGATTAAAAAGTTCTTTCAGTTTTAATAAAGAATGACCACTTTAGTCTTTAAATAAAATAGCAATGACTAATTTTCCTGAGACCTGTCACCACCAAGAAATACAATTTATTTCGGTTTAGAAAAGAATTTTCACTGCTTGCCATGCAAGCTCCTATATATCCCATCTTTGTCCTCTTAAAGGAGCATAAAGGGTCTCCTTCGCCCTCACAGGCAGCTCAAACTTTTAAGCATTTTAACTCTTCACTCCCTGCACCCCGAAACACGCTCTGGTTTCTTCAGAGACTCAAAACCCTGGAAAAGGTTCTGGGAAGACCTTATAGCAGCCTTCCAGTACCTGAAGGGGCTACAGGAAAGATTGGGAGGGACTCTTTACAAGGGCTTGTGGTGACAGGACAAGGAGGAATGGCTTTAAATTGGAAGGGGGAAGATTTTGATTAGACATAAGGAAGAAATTATTCACATGCACGTGAAGAGGCACTGGCACAGGTTACCCAGGGAAAGTGTGAATGCTCCTTTCTTCGAAGTGTTCAAGGCCAGGCTGGATGGGGCCTTGAGCAGCTTGGTCTGGGGGGAGGCGTCCCTGACGATGGCAGGGGGGTTGGAACTGGGTGGGCTTTAAGGTCCCTTCCAAACCAAATCATTCTATGAAAATTAGAAAGGAAAAGCCTGTCTTGCCTCTCCCGCTACGCATCCTGAGGGCGGGGTCGCGCGGGACACGGGCGGCGGGGGGGGGGGGGGGGGTCCCTCTTCCTTTCCGTGCCGGGCACTGGGCCGCGCTCCCCGGCGCCACGAACACGCACCCCACCCCGGGCTCTGATGGCAGCGGAGCGCTCTGATGGTTCGGGGCGTCCCCGCACCGCGGGCGGCGGGGGGAGGGGCACCCAAATCCCCCGCCACCGCCCCCCGGCCGCCTCCGTGCCAGCTCCGCAGCGCAGCGCGGCACCCGCGCCGCTCACCTCCTCGCCGGGGGTGGCCGGGCACTTCTTGCGCAGGCATCCCCAGTTGAGGAGGTTGCCGGTCTGCAGCGTGAGCGTGCCCGCCCGCTCCAGCAGGGCGCGGGCGCCGTTCGTCCCCATGGGGAAGCCTGCTGCTGCTGCTCCTGTCGCGCTCCCCGCGGCACCGGGCAGCGCCGCGCCGTGACTCAGCACAAAGAACGGCAGGGGGAGGCGGGGGCCGCTTTCTAACCGTCCCCGGTCACATGGCGCGAGGACAATGGGCGGCGGAGCGCGCCCGGGGCTGGAGAGAGCGCGCCGGGAGGCAGAGCGTGCCCCGCCAGCGCCCTCTGGCGGCCCCGCCGCGCGCGCCCGGGTGCGCCCGGCGTCCCGGCCCGGCGGGCAGGGACAGAGCTCGGTGTTGGTGAATGTTGGTGTTGGTGTTTGTTGGTGTTGAGGCACGCATGGCTCTGCTGGGCAGTCACAGCCCCGCGGTGCAGTCCTGGCAGGCCCACTGCCGTCCCCTTACAGACAAGGCTTGATTAGCTGCTCTGCAGGCTGAGCGGAATTAATGACTCCAGCTGGGCTGTAACTGTGATGGGAAGAAAGCAAATGCTGGTTTGATTTGGTTACTTTACCACTCTAGTGAAACAAGACCCAGTGCCAAGGCATCATTCTGGTTTCACACCAACGGGTTGCGGTGAAGACACGCCAGGTGACATAAAGGGCTATGGTTTGGGGATTTTTTAAAGACCAAATTTCTGAGAAGCCACACTCTGTTTTGGAGATTCAAGGAGAGGTGGTCTTTTGTCTTTCTTTTCCTGTTTTTCATAACTACATTAAATGGTACCATACACCACAAATTGCAATTTTGCTGTGAGCACAGGAATCTGCGCTGTGTTTCTAACAGATTTTCATTCCCCAGGCTGCATGCTTAGCTAATAGAACCAATTTGCTTAACTTCTGTTGTCCTGAGGATCTGATGGAATGCTTTTGGTACAGATGGTTAGTTTGTATGTTCTTTGTGTTCTGAGTACTTTTCCACATCAGATTACTTTCCTGTTTTCTTCATTGTACAATACAAAGCATATGGAAGTAAAATATACTAATATGTCAGCTTATTTGAAAAAGCAGTAATTTTGTTTTCTTTTTCTTTAACATAACCTGCCTAGAAGTTAAACCATCCAAACTCAATTGGCTTGTGAAAGAGCACATATCTCTATACGTCTTCATAGGTTTGCCCAATATTTACACTTGTAAATGCCATCCTGTTGGGTCTTCCAGATCACCTCCTGGCTTTCCAGTAGAGGCCTTTTCTTTTTGTGGAATTTATTCTTTGATATTTCATTTAAGTAGTTTTGATGGTGATAATTCTGTGGAAGCAGGTGAAATTTGGGGATTGCAGAGGGTTTTCAAACAGCGCACAGCATAAATCTTTCTAAGAGAAATGTATGGCAATGAAAAGAGATGTTCCTTTATTGCATTGTAGAATTTGCTAATATTTAATTATCTTAGCTCTAGAAATAGGACGTCACGTAACGAAGACTGGCTGGAAGAAAACCAGTGTCAGGCTCTGTCTGCTTTATGCCATGCATTTAATTCTCAGCGGCAGCAGGAACTCACTGCAGGAGAAGTAACCTCCGCAGGGTTCTGTCCTCAGTCAAGTCACCCTTGAAAGACGAGGTGAACTGTCAGAGAAAGACAGGAGGTTGTTCTTTAGTTCCTGGTCACTTGCGGGTTTGCAGGTTATCTCAATTAAGCCACTTCAGATCCGCAGAAATTATGAAATGCAGTAAACCTGTAATGTGCAGAGAACAATAAATTGCCTTTTTGAACGGTACCGGCGGTCGGTGCACACTGCTCTTCCCTCCTGGAGCACCGGGAGCCGCAGCACCCGGCCTGTGCGGGGCACTGCTGCTGCAGAGCGCCAGGGGCTGCGCGCGTCGGGCACCGACCCCGCCGGGCAGCGGCCCCGTGCGGGCGGGGCGGGGGTCCGGGCACCGCCCCCCCTCAGCGGGGCCGGGCGCCGCCTGCTCGACCGCAGCGCGGGGACCCGGGCACGGAGCCGCGGCGGTGGGAGGCGGGGACCCGCAGGATGGGCAGCAGAGCCGGCTTCTTCGAGGTGGGTGCGGGCGGGGCCGGGGCCGAGGGGCGCACGGGGAACCTCGCAGCCTCCTCCTGCCGCCCGCGGGGGGGGCTGCCCGGGCTCCCCGCGCTGCCTCCTCTCTCCGCATTGAAGCACCGTGCAGCCGGAACACTGGGCTCCCGGGGCTGCCCAGACGAGTGGCCGCCGCCGGAGCCGCTCGCCGGGGTTTCCTCGGGGCAGAAGCCCCCGCCCGCCCCGTCCTCCCCTTCCCCGGGCGCGTTCCCCTCTCCACTCCGCTCCCCGTGCCCCTCGTATTTGGCCCTGGAGGCGGGGGTGGTCCCCGCGCTCCCGGCGGGCTCCGGAGCCGCTGGATCCTTGCTCCCCGCGGATCCTCCCGAGGGCAGCGCCGCGGTCAGGCTGTCAGGGTGGGTCCGGCGGGGCATCCCAACCATCGGGAAAGAGCCAGGGTGAGGGATGTTCCCGGCACCCTCGGTCTCCAACTTCTTGGAAGCCTCCGTACGGGGGGAGTAAGGAGCAGCGGGGCAGAGCTCGTTGCAGGCGGCGCCTCGAGTGTGCAGAGGCGCGGGGCCTCGCGCGCCTGGGGAGTGCGAAGGGTGGCGCATCTGATCAGCTCACACCGACAGCCGCGCCGGCTCCTGGCTACAGTTAGACTGGCTAATGCAAAAATTCCCAGAAGCGGCTTATATTACAAAAACGAGCTAAATGCCAGCAATCCTAAATGTGCTTCTGCGGGCTTCCACTTCCGTTTCTCCAACAGTTCAGTTTCTTCAGCCCAAGACTCACCTAAAAATGAATGCAATCCCCACCCTTCGCACCTCCTCCCGTGCGAAATATAAGATAATTGGTTTTAAAACATTAACAAAATCTAAAACAATCTGAGAAAAACCAGCTGGTCCTTTGGTTACCATCACCTAAAAGTTCACATTTTGCGTTTAGAAGCTATAGAAGTGTTTTGGATATCACTGACAATTCAGCAAAATAAGCTGTCTCTAGCTATTGTGGGCGTGAGGTAGCCACTTGCACTGTGCCTTTGCTTCCGCGGTGTTGACCATCCCTGTTTTTTTAGGAAAGACAGCCAAGCTTTTCACTGCTTCCTGCTTTTCTGCTGGTGTCCCGAACTCTGGTGAGATCCAAATGCAGGAGCAGGCACAAGTGCATTATCATCCTGAATGTGTTCAGTCAGTGAGTGGTCTGCTGGTTTGCTCTTCTGCCTTAGCCTTACTGACCTTCTGAATAGCACTTATTACTAGAAGACCTCAAAAGCACAGATATCATTATTATTATCTGATCTTGCAGATAGAGAAACACAAGAAAGTGGAATCGTAGATCATAGAATGGGTTGGGTTGGGTTAGAATGACCTGATCCATCTTGCTAGGCGAAACAATACCAGCAGATACACTCTTCGAGTCCTAAATCATGATCCTGTGTTGGGTAACACTAATCCAAACTCAGAATGCCTCATGAATTTACATGTCAACTTTGAATGTCTTAGTCCTTTTCTGTGTACAGGAGATAATGGGTGGAAACAGATTTGCCTGTGTCATCCAGTGTGTGCCTGAGCTGACTCAGGGCTTACGATGTAGACAAACACAGCTTAGGCAACACTGAGCAGTGCTGGTGCATGTTGCTTTCTGAGCTGTTCTCCACACTGATTTGCTTCACTGATTTGCTTTCTATTTTAAATCCAATGAATTTGAATTCTGGATTGCCTTTCCCCGCTATGCATTCAAAACTAATCTGACAAAAGAGAGAAGGTAAATGTCCCACCCCTTCCAATGCTTCTGTGGGGAGGGTTGGGAGGGTGGGATGGGACAGAAATCTCTGTTGGCGTTATAAACATTAGCATTCCCTGTTTCAGGTACTGTATAGTTCTGTACATCTCTAAAACATTTATTCCTTTGTTACTATTGTGCTCTTATTGCTGCTTTGTAAGAATCACAAAGCACTTTACAATCACCAAACTGTCACTGTCTGATTTTTTTAGAATATGACTTTTAGAAGTTTAGCAGAGTTTTATTGGTGGAATATTTCTTTCTGTTTTGTTGAGTTTGTGCGTTTGATCATTCCTGGTACACAATCAGTTTCATGGGTTTCTGAGTATGTAGGAAGGTCTTCTCCGTAATCCATGGGTAAAATTACTCTTTGGTAAGCAGACCTCCAAAAAGATGGACGATAACATCTGACTGACTGAAAGGGTTGCCAAACACTAGAACAGACTGCCCAGGGAAGTGGTTGAGTCACCATCCCTGGAGAGATTTAAAAGATGTATAGATGTGGTGCTTAGGGATGTGCGTTAGTGATGGACTTGGCAGTGTTAGGTTTGCGGTTTGACTTGGTTATCTGAAAAGTCTTTTCCAATCTAAACTATTCTGTGATTCTGTGGCTACGAGTGCTAAGACACTGGATGTTATTTCCCTTCCTTTTCTTTATGAGTCTTTCTCAGCCAGCTAAAGACAGAAACACTTAAAAAGTAGGCAACGTTATATTAAAGTGACTATTAAGAAGCCAGTGAAAAGCAGAGTTGGCTTTGGAAGTACCTTTAGCTGTGTTCAAACTTGGTACCAAGAATTATGAGCAACAACCTAATTAAGCTGAAGTATGCTAAACCTAATGGATGGAAGGCAAAAAAACCCTGGAGTGGCTGCGTGATTTCTGTCTACATGTGAGATGTCTGTATTAGAACTGGTATACAAAATCAGATTGCTGTACTCCTAGACCTGTGACTCGATGGCTACCTCTACATTTCTTACTCTGTAATAATTCTAGAATAGGTCTTGTTTACATCAGGTATTGGTATGTTTCTAATTTCACCTCAGCTTTTTTATCTCTAATAGGTCAGGAGATGCTTAGCAAAAATAACTACAGTTTAAAGAAATATGTGCATATCGGAAAGTAGTGCACCTGATAATTTCAGATTAGCCTCCAAAAATTTATATGTTTATAATGGAGACTTGTATCTAGGTAAAAAATATTCTCTAGGAGTGCTCATTTCTCCAAATTGATTAGAGAGCAATTCTTCTGACCTATTTTAGATGTGTTTCAGAGCTTATGATGCAGTTTATCCTAAAAGTGCCTGCTTTTCTCCTTTCCTTACAAAGAGTGTCTGTGTGACATGCTTAGATGTAAATGTCTGTAACAGAGAGTTCTGAAGTTAGGCTAATGAATTTCTTTCTTTCTACCTGACAGGTTTAGGTTTTCAAAAGCATTTCATAGAAAGAAAAGAGCATGGTGCTCTAGTTTCCTGGAGGAAGGATGCTTGAAGAAATGTGCTCTGTGGAAATACTGTGGAAAATTAGTGTCATAAGAGCCACAGTTGTACTTTTGCTCACTTAACTGATTTGGATGGGAAGTGCCTTTTGTGCACAGTGGTAACCGAGAATGTTCTGGAGTTTTCACTCTCTGAGGATAGATTGAAATGACATATGTGATACAGTCTAAAAAGCAATAATGTGCTGCCCCCCCCCTGTTGCTGGCATATAATGCAAGGGGCCGGGGCGGGGGGGTGGCTGCTGCCTAGCTAGCATAGCTGAGATGTCACAGCTCCTGTTACAAAGATTTCTCCCACTTAGAGCTATGCTGACTAAAGCCTCAAGTACGAGCACTGAATGCAAGAACCAAAAAGAGGACTGCAGAGGATTTTAAGATTCCGTATCCTCCAAGAGATGCCTGAACAAGACAAGACCACATATGAGATACTTGAACAGTCATTTAAAGGGACGCTGCTGAAAATTGCTCTGCTATTTGAAAACATCTCTGTTTTCACAAGTAACACATAAGATTATTATCACAGTGAGAGACGAGATGATAGGGAAAAAAATTCTCCTTTTCCCTCACCACTTCTCCATACACTTACCAACATTTTCTACACTAAATTGTTCTGCTTAACTTAAAAGAGAAATTTGTCCTTTTTCTTTATGAGAATTGAGAGAGAAACTTAATTTTGTGTAGGAAAATATGATAATAAATATTTCTTGGCAGTACCTGGAACTACTCAAATTTGAAGGCTAGATTAGAAATCAAAAGTCTTATTTTAGAAAAAAAAAGTTGACTTCTTTGAGGTATATTTTAAAAAAGATTAATAAAAATCTTGTGAGTTCACCTGTCAGTATGAGGGCTCTAGACTTTCCAGTCTTGGTCAAAAGACAGCAGACCCATCCTTGATACCTCCAGGTAAAAAGAAAGGAAAAAAAAAAATCTCTCTTCAGTCTCTTCAATTCTATGTCAAAAGGAAGCACTGGATGTACATTTTGACATACATGTAGTGAATAACCCATGAAGAGTAGTAATGGAACTATAGATAATGAAATTCAACATTGCGAACCACAGTGCTGATGCAAAGAAATGATTGTGATCTCACAAAGAATTTATAAAACTCTTCTACCTGAATGTTGTCATTGTTAAAAATAATCACGTAAACTAAAGCCCTAAGGCAATGAATATTCTCTTGCACATGGAGAATGCTATGCAGTGGTATTGAAAAACCTGGGTGTCTATCTAGTATTGAGCCAAAGTTGGCTTAGATTCTTGGGTGGAGGCACTCCAGTCTGCTGCATAGTGACAGTGATACTTAGCGAATACTGTGACTCTTGAGTATGCCTGGGAAATTGGCAATGTGCAGCTGTGTGTTAGCCAGTGAAAGTAAATACCCTCTTGAGTCAGTATTAACTGGTGCAGGTTCCTTTCCCATTTTGTGTATCCTCCTGGAAGATGTCATGCTAGTAAAATCTGGAAAGCTTTCATAGCCTTCAAGAGCCAGAATTCACTTGTGAAAGCATAAATCTCTAACAGCTTCTTGCGAAAAATAAACCAGCCCCTCTCTCCAAGGCAATACACCTTCCTTTCCCTTCCTGACCTTTCCCAACAGACTCGTTTTATCCCCTGTCAATTATAGAAATGGATTTGTCTGTCTAAAGGTTGACCATTTGCAGCTCTACACTGTGACAAGTCCTCAGGACCAGGTTCACAAAGCGACTTGGGCTTTGCCATGCCTTGAGATTAGGCACCCACCTCCAAGAGTGGATGTGACGACTTGGTTAAGATATTCAAGTTTACCTCACTGAGTGGTGTCCCAAAAGGCATCCACTGTAAGGAAATGCTGAACAGAATGGCAATGGAAGGGAACAATGCTTGAAGCAGCCCAGAGAGACAGGAATTTAGGATTTCTTTTTGCTAGGAGACTGCCATTTTCATTGGAATACACTCAAGTCCTCTCCTGTTTGTACTTTTTAGTATCTCTTTAATTCTTTATTCCTGCTATGGGAGGAGTAGGGAATGGCAGAAGATGGTCTAAAGTAATTTTCCCACTTCCTGGCAGAGTGTCTGACTATTACATAGTGCATCTTCTTTGCTGACAGTTTAGTTTCATTCAGAAAAATCTAAATGCTGTGCAGTGTGCTGACCTTGGGATAAAGTTGCTTACTGGATCAAGGTCCTCAAGGATTTAGATGCAGGCATGCCTAACTCACAAATCTGAAACAGGTGGAAGAAATAAAAATGTACTGAGTTTCAACACAGTTCAGGTGGTGGTTCTCATTGGCTTGCATAGGAACAGAACTTAGGAAGGTAAAGCGCAAATACCAAGTGTGACTTGTGAACCTTTATCTGTTAGACATCTAAATTTTACTGAAGTGAAATTTGTTTGTATAAAACCTTTTGAGAATGGGTGTCACTGTATCCCCTCTCTTTCTGCACAGTGAAATAATGTAATAAGATTCTAGTATTATGAAATATGAGCTTCAGGGATGTAAGACTTTACTTAGTTGGACTACTTACAGAATAAGGTACAGCACTCCAAAGGTAAGATAATGAAATTTCACTTTGTGGTTAAACACTTGCCTTGGTTCAGCTTTGGGAATTCCTCATGCAGCTTGTGGCTAAGCTGTGGAACTCCCTGCCTCAGGACACTGCACATGCAAAAAGTTTACACAGGTTTAAAAGGCAAGTGGATAAACTAATTGAGGAGAAATCCATTAAAAACTACTAAATACAAAGTCAACGCTTCTGGTACAGGAGAATCAGTCTCTGTGTCTGTCTTCTCCCTTTCCCCCAGTCACTACATTCTTGTCCCAATTCATTACTTTTCCTGAGTTCCCTACTGTTGCTTGTATCAGAAAGATGTAGTTTTAGATAGATCCTTTGACTCATCCTCTACAACAGTTTGTACATTCCTGTGCGAGGGAAATCTCAGGCTGAAAGTGATTTTTAGCAGCAACAGGAGCACAAACATAGTTTTCAGTTTAAGTACACTTCAAGCAGTTTCCCTTTGCCTTAACTCTATTGACTTCAAGAAAGTTATTCTTGATATGCCCAGTGTGAGATCACGCAAAGACATGCTTTCTTCCTTTAGAAACAACACACTATATCAGGAAAGTCTAAAGAGAAAATTACTAATTCTGTAGGAAAACCAAAACGTTTAGAAAGATTTAATTAGGACTGTGGCAACCACTGATTTTTTTATTTTTAGTGTTAAGTTCAAGGAACCTGACTGATATAGGCACTCTGGTAGTTCAGGGAGAATTAATTCATTCTGCATTACTCTTTCTCTGGCTGACTGGTTCTTAGACTGTAAAATAAGCAATTTTTTTTTTACTGAGTAATTTTAAAAGAAATCAATACAATATATGCTTATGTCAGTGCTCACAATCTCACTCATCTACCGTTTACTGAATCTGTTGAGTACAAATGGCTGCAAATAAAACTTCCAAGAGGCACAGGCATGATAAATGTGTCAGTATTCCCATAATAGTTATCACGTAATTTTTGAAGATCTGTTTATCCTTAAGCATTTGATATAGCTTTAAGTTGTGGGAATTAGATCTGCTGTGGTTTTGTAATCCTATTGAAGGGACACTGCATCTTAACAATTGTTTTTTTAAACACTTTTCTCAACTGTTCTTCCCCTATGAATAAACTGTTCTCCCTTTTAGTTTTTCTTTTTATTTTCTGACTAAAAGTTTAACAGTTGAATGTACTTTTTTTCTGCATATATCACATATTGATTATTCTTTGCCGACAACCTGTTCTAAACAATAATAATTTTCTGTTTTTAAAGACACTGTCAATCTTTAATCCTTATGTACTAGAACAAATTTATCTTCTAAACATTGAAGATCTATATTTGTAATCACTTATAAACTAGTTTTAACATAGCTATCTTGCACAAATCTGCCTATTGATTAAGTTCTACTCAAAGTAGTTTTAGCATAGCAACGCTGCAATTTAAAGTGCCTTTAAAAAGTCATCAAGTAAGTGGACCGTAAGTCATACTGCACTGGTGCAGGCCAACAGTCAGTGTCCTATTGTGACAAATGCTTTGAAAACACATAGAAATTAAAGTTCTCTGAGCCAAATAATTTATGTTGAAAGGAATGATACCATCACTAAGTGTTCCAAGAACAGATTGCTGGGTATCTAAAAACTGTTGCCAACCAATACATTAACTGACTTGGTGCGGTGCCTGAAGACTGGAAACACTGTGTTCAGTGCCATGTGGGTTCATGTGATTGGCTGTTATGTTCAGAAAAGATAACATTTCTTGCCTTGTATCAGGCTTTTCTGTCCCTTATGCCTGGAACATCTAGGCACTGGGGGATGTTCTGATATAGCTAAGAAATGTGATAATTAGAGGAAAGTCACCTTGTTTTCACTCTGTCGTCACACAACTCTCTGTGGGCTGGAGTGGAATCTAAAGCTGTGTTCCTACATCCATCTTTCTGAAAAAGGAAAGAATATTTGATATTTGCTTAGTCTTGAAAGTGACTGAAATGTTTGAAGTTCAGGAATGGGCATCCAAAAATTTTAGTAACATTGAATAATCTAGACTGCTAGGGACTTCTGGAAGTCATGTAGCCCTACTCTTGCCCAAAGCAGATACAACTAGATCATACGGCGTTGGGTCTTGTTCAGTCCAGTTTTAAATACCTCTGAGGATGGAGATTGCACATCCTCTCTAGGCAATTTCTTCCAACCTTTGGCCAAGCTCATGGTGAAAAAAATTCCTTATATCTGATTGGATTCTCCCATATTGCAGCTGGTGTCTGTTGCCTTTTACCATTCTCTGTGCACCTTCAAGAGAGTCTGGATCCATCATCTCCTTAGGCTCCTTTTAGTTATTTGAAGAAATGGGCCAGTAGGGGCAGGTATGTCAGCTTGGCACTTCAAAGAGACATGCTGGAATGGAACCAAATAATAGTATAGAAATCTTGGATGTTTTGTTTGTTTGTTTTCCAACTGATTCCAAAAGTTCACAGAAATAATTAAATTTCTCTACAGCCACTCCCATGAAAACCACAGGGCAAAATAAAATGCGCTATAATTTTGTCTGTAATAACCCAATTAAAAGAGCATAGGTGGCAGAAAGCTATTCAAACCACTCTGTAACTGGTCTAGAGAAGATTTCTCTAAGACAGCCACTGAAGGCCATAGACTGAAATTGTTGCTGAGGAATTCTGACCCAAGATGTATATGCTGGGAGTGGTTATGGAACGGAAAGGAGACTGCTAAAACTGTGATTGCTGCTGCAGTCTGTAGAGCAGCCCAATGGTATTCATTGACATAAGAGCTTTGAGATATGCCAAAGGTTTCAATAACCTTTGGAGCAATTTGGCATCAGAAGGGACAAGAAGCAGCAGTACAGCCCCCACAGTACTTGTTCTGTGCGCTGTGAGAGTCAGAATGCTGTATTTCAAGAACAGCCTTCTGGGAAGGGAATCCACTTTGTTTGCTTTCCAATGGAGATGTCACACAAACAGAGACATTAAAACCTGAAATTTGTGTTATTTCAAATATAAAAAATTAAGGGGAAACATACAATATCGCAGTGATCTGTCACCCATTTGTATACGTATCACAAAGGAGGAAAAGTGATTACCTGCGTTCATATCCCACTTAGAGTTACAATGCACAAGTAGAAAACATCACGGGATTGGTATTCCTTGTGGAGATCAACTTTGATACTTCTGGCTGGAGCTGAAGTGCTCCATTGCTGCATCAAGCAAGAAAGAACAATTTGGGCCAAGTAAAAGAAGGAAATAAGATACTTTAACCAAGTGATCTCTTCAAAGCAACCCTATTAGAAAGATCCTGGACTGTGACTCCTATTTTTAGCAAGGAGTCATATTTGAAGTCTAATGTTAATCTATTCACTTGGCCAGTTAATACCAAACATAATTAATGCTACATATTTATTTAAAAAAAAAAAGAAACAAACTTTTTTGGTACTAAGTGATGATAGTCCCAGTCGTTTAGTGTGACAGATAAGCTATGAACTTTCACTCTTAGCTATACCACAAAGTTCCATTACAAAGTGTTTGATAAAAACAACTGAAATTAAAACACCATCACTCTATTTTAGGGGTATTTTTTAGCCTACTGCGACTGGGCTTTGAAACGTCTGGGGACTTTTCTGCTTGGCTGTTGATTAAAATCATAGCCTTTTGCCAAGGTGTCATTTGATCACAGAAATAAAGTGCCCTTTCCCTTTCAGAGCAGTAGCTAAACCACTGTTTGGAATATAGAATGCTAATAATTACTAATACGGGTGGTTTGAGAGGCAAGAGTAACACTGAACATTCCTGTAACAACCTCTTATGGCTTTGTGAAACCCAAATCTTTAGCTTCATCTGTTCATTATGTCCACCAATGTTTTCCACTCTCCTTAAGATTTAAATATTCTGGGAACAATGCACATCAATCTTCAAGCTGTGTGTACTCCAAATATTTGCTTATATGCCTATATATGCATATTAAATTTTTTTCTCGAACTCTCTTTCTAGTTTTACAAATCTTAACAATTCTGTTCTTTAGTGATTCCTCTGAAACTTCTCTATCTTTCACTCTAGCATAAGAAAATACCCCAGATCAATGTGTTTTGCTCAATAAGTTATCTACTTCTGCTTCTGAATATATCCAAGAAGACAATTTATGTGGCAAGAACAGTATTTTTTGCAAGTTAAGTGCTCTGAGAACATGGCTATGATTAAAGCTCTCTCTTGAGCCCATCAAAATTGGTTTTAACACACTCCACAGATGAGGGAAAAATGGTGTTTCACTCTGAACAATGGTTGTGATTTTGGGAATCAACTAAGAGTTTAGAGATTATTTAGCCAATGATTAGTAATGATCATTTTGTGTCCTGTCAGGTGGAAATCCTTGATTGGAAGACAAAGGAACAACTATGCTTCCTAGATAAGGTAAAACAAAAATCTGTTTTAAATGCTAGGTGGCTATTTAAAAATTACTAACTTTTCTTAAGTAAACTTAGTGTTTATGAAGGATATTTCATCTCCTGGTAGCCTTTCTTTGGCCACTGAAGAGGCAACCATTATGCACGCTTTATAGTGACTACAGAGTACTTAAATCCTTTTCCAGAAGGAGCTTTTGGATTAAGAGCACAACTTCAGCTGCTTCAGTAAGATGGTGACAGTTCTGCCTGTCTCACTCACAAACCATCAAACTGTCACTGCTGTTGTAGAAACTCCTGATCACTGATAGAGAAGCTGCCTGTGAAACAGATACCACAAATTGTCCTCCCTTTTTCTCATAAGAAGTACTTTGAGTCACCCATACCAATCCTAGCCACCTGTAAGAAAGCTATACTGTTACATTGTTTGAGTCACAGTCAAGGTCTTAGACCTTGTAGTTGTTTTTCAAAATACATATTTTACATATGAAATTTTTTTGCTGCCTAGGTGGAACCAAGTGCCACAATTAGGGAGATCAGACTGATGTTCCATAAATTATGTGAGTATAACTTTTGCAGCAGTTCACATCACATCAGAATATCCAGTATATAAATAGGATAAAACTACGTAACTTGAAACATGGGATGTACACACACATAATCCTAGATAACTTGCACATGGATACAATCACAGTGAGATTTCAGTATCATTTTTTATACTACTTATACACCTTTGTATTTTTTCTACTGCGTAATTTGTCACAGATGTTAATGTTGAATAAATAGTCCTAAAAATCTTTAACTAAATCTTTTCTTGTTGTGTCACATTTGCTATAATAGTGGATGCTCTAAACCAAATATTGTATATCACACAGTTCTGTATGGTCTTACAGATCCTCGGTGGTATCCGGCAAGGCAGTCGATAAAACTCGATCCAAGTAAGTACTCGTGAGGACTAGAGTAACAAAGTTCTGAGCAGGGGCCTGGCACAAAAGGTGTACTTTGCATGGGTATTAGCTCTTAAGACTGCGTTTCCAGCTATATTAATTAGCTTTATGAAGGCCAAAGAGAATCCAGAACAAATTTAGTTCTGTGAAAGCATTGAACAGTTCCACCCACATGCCTGGAGCTTGGTAATTAACTCAGGAGTCTACACATTGTTCCAAAGCACTTTCTAACTGATGAGCACTTTTACTTTCAAGACAGGTAGCACAGAGTCTAGATACTAATTTCCCTTAGCTGCAGTGAAATGATCTCCATAATGATGCTCAGCTTGAAGTACGCAAAAGGGCTGTGAGTTAGAGCTATCAATTCACGTAATCCTCTGCTCTCACTCAGGAATTACAGTTCTTTTGAGGTAAGCTAATGCAAAACACATTGCCATGGATGTAGGATTTGCTGACAAAGCTGATGCCAGCTGGCTGACTTCATTAATGCATTAGTAGGTAGAAGCCTTTAGTACATGACCTGGGTGCACAAAAGAAAGTGTAATTGCCAAACTGTGTTAGCATTCTTGGCATTCAGTATAAAATGTAGCACTTTCTGCTTTTTCTTCCATTAAGCATAATTTTATTTAAACAATCCCTTAAAAGTATGCTGGTGAAGATTAGTTCATTGTGTAGTATCTGTTCATGGAAAACAGCCGTTATGAGTATTTTATTTCCTTCTTCGAAGATCTACCTTGTCAGATTCCTCCATGGACTTATTTTGTGACACTTGCCATGAAAAAATGCTGGCCTTCTGGAGACGCCCTCAAAATCCAGGCATTAAAAGCTTGAGTACTAGCTCAAGTCCTATGGAATCACCTCCTAGCTGGTTAGTTGGGAAAAAGGAGGTAATGAAAATCCCTGTAGGAGAGCCTTCCAATCTCATCTTATCCTTACTTCTGTTTGTCTGACGATGAGCAATGAGAAGAGGGGAGAGAGATGGAGGTGCACCTGACTAGGAGGTCAGTGAACTATGTTAAAGGACAGTGACCCATCAGCAAATTCTCCTGTAGCAGTAATGAAGTGAGCCTACTAGACGAGGCAGACACATAGGACAGAGAATTCTCCTAACTGTCTCGGTGCAAATAGAGGATTCAGGCTTATATGTGATTACAGGGATAAATAAAAATTAAGTATAAATATTCGTAGTTTGTCTATTGAGATTACGATAAACCTACGCCACCTCAAAATATCACACAGATTGATTAAAGTGCAATATAAAGTTAGTATGCTACCAAAGTTGATTTATATTTCACTGAGATGTAATTAATTCTTTCCTTCTCAGAAGGAAAGTCTCTGAGGGATGAGGAAACCCTGCAGCATCTCCCTGTTGGCACAACTGCTACCTTATACTTTAAAGATTTAGGGCCACAGATAGGATGGACTACGGTGAGCTATGCTTCAAGCCTGAGCCATTTTAATGGCTGTTTTTCCATAATTGATCCTTACATCATTTTTTGTCTCTCTCCAGTATTTCTGCATGATGCCTGCTCTGGTAGTGGGTGCAGGCAATGAATCCTCATTGCTTCAGTTCATTTAATCAGGGAAAGCAGTAATAGAATATTCTGAATGCCTAGTTCCCTGGGAGAGCAGCAGTGGACAACGTGCTGCAGGGTAGGCTGGCTCTGCTGAAGTAAGGTGCAGATTCTAAAATGGATTTACAAGTCTACTGCAAAATCACTAGGAACTGGACGTGTAAGTGTCTTTGAGGATCTGGTTCACAGGTCCTGCGTAACTCTCCTGACAAAGTCAGGATTATGCTACTACAAGTTTGTCCTGCAAAAAGGCATGTGAGCAACTTCACATGTCAGTAATAGAAGTGACTTAAGCAGGAAAATGCACAAAAGTGAGACCAGTTGGCTGTCTGCATATGGCTGTGTCCCAGGACACTAGTGGCAGGCTAATGGCAGCTGATAATTTCTGCAATATCAGTAGCCATCTACAAAGCTCTGACATTTTTACTTGTCTTAGCTCAAATTCAAATTCTGTTACAACTCACTCAGCAGGAAACACAACACAGTGAGGTGACCGACGGCCCTTCCAGTTCTCCGGAAGGTCCATGATGCACATATTACACTAGTTCTAATGACACAGTGCAGCGCAAAGGGATCAGTACTGTGTAATTTAAAGGCAAATTTGCCATATCTTAGCTTGAAGCATTAATCTTTTGTTAATGAGAAATAGCGAAGACAACATTCATAGGAGGTAAAATAAAAAGAGTCAAACGTTCTGCAAGACTGAATCTTCACATCATTACTTTGGATGCAATGCTGATTAGTCAGGCAGCTATTACATAATCCAAAAGAGTAGGACAGGCAAAATCTTCTAATGGCAATATAGGCTCCAAGATGCACATGCATCAATAGATACCAGAATATCACAGTGCTAACACCAGACTTCTGCCATTCCATAATCTTTCCTTTACATTCTGCTGTCACTGCCCTTGAAGCTACTTCATCCAAGTGTAAGCCAAAAAATATTTCAGTTTTATCAAATAAAAAAGACAAACTTCTTATCTATAGTCAAATCTGATTTTCACCAGGGAAAATGCTGATTTTTACAGAAGTCAATAACACAACTTTTCAGAGTGTCAAAATAACTCTAAACACATTAGAAAACAGTGGTTGGGTTTTTTTGTTTTGTTTTGTGGTTTTAGGAGTTTTTTTTCAACAGAAGCACAATCCATTTCCTTTCTGTCTCCATAAATGAGGTATGGGCCTATCTTCCTCACTTAGAAAGGTGTGGAAAATTTAACTGTTAATGTTTGGTCTAAAGTTAACTTTGGTTTGAGGTGATATTCCTAAGAAATACACACCTATCTGAAATGAAATCAAGTTAGATAACAGCTGCTTTGGTTTCCTCTAATTTTTTCTTTTTTTTCTTCCTTTTTTAAAAAAATTGTGTTGAAATTAAAGAATGTTTGAACATCTACTGTGCTAACTATTCATACAGACAGGGTCACCTGTGGACAATTACAAGCTGTATATCCAGTTTAAACAAAATTAGTTCATTAAAAACATACTCCTCTTTTTCAAGATAAATTCTTCACCAAATTTCACTCTAATACAAAATAAAGTAACAGTTTTTGAGGGCAAGAGGAGAGTGAGAATTGTGTAAATGTAACATGCATGCGTATTTATCGTTATTATGCCATTATTATCTTTTCATACCCATCCTGTGTCAGCTGCACTGGCAATGGCTGTTTGTATGCAACTGAGGCAAGTGCATTGCAAAAACATTTATGTGCATGTGCACCAGTTTCATAGCCCAAGCCGAAACCTGCTGTTCCCTCCCTGCCTCTCTAAATGCCATCCTGGGTCAGTGGAGGTTTTTATCCTACTACATTAGTTATCACAAAGAAACCAAAGCAAAGCCACCATCTAATTCAGCTCTCTAATTATTCTCTCTCTTTTTGCAGGTATTTTTGATAGAATATACAGGTCCATTGTTCATCTATTTTCTGTTTTATTTCCGCATGCCTTTTGTCTATGGACTGGATGAGAGGTTTACATCAAGCCCACATCCAGTAGTTAAGTAAGTTTGTTTGCAGGCTTGAGCAGTATTTCTTGTTAGCATTGTAGTCTTATTCCAAATGTCTTGCTACACTTGTTTTTTTTAAGCTCTCTTAAATGCTTTTGTCTTGCTGTTTCTAGCTTGGCATGTATCTGCCATTCTTTCCACTACATCAAAAGGTTGATTGAAACAGTATTTGTTCATCGGTTCTCCCATGGGACTATGCCACTGAGGAATATTGTGAAGGTAAATTGTGTCAGAATCTATCCATAGCCCCCCTAACAAATCCGACCTAGCCAACCTATGCCTCTGCAGCACAGATTTTTTGGCATAGTTTTTGCAGTAATGCACAGCAAATCTCACCCATAAAACTGTAGTTCTTTCAAAAATTTGTTAATGTCACTGTTGTATAACCCACATGTTGCCATATTGTTATTCATGTTATAATATTTTCATTGCTGTTTTAGAATTTTAAACCTTCGGCATACCCTTTGTTTTCCCTCAGCAAACTCCTTCCCTGAAGGTTTTAGTAATGATGTTATCTTTTAAGGTAGCAAAGGTAGGCACAATGTTGAGAGGGTTGCTTTTTCATAAAAAAAATCTAATTTTTGTAACAGTCATTTTACCTCATCTTTGCCCCTAACACTCTGGTTGGTCTTAAGCAACTATTGACTTACTTTTAATCCAGTGCAAAGCAACCTGGTTGCTCTGCATATTCTTCTCCCTCAGGAGCACTCCCTAATGTTAGCAGTGCTGCTGTGGCACAGGGCAGCTGCTGAGATGCAGACACCCTGTCTCCTAGGTGTCTGTGAAGCAGTGCAATGGGCTGCGTGGTTCCTCACTGTCTGTGGTGATTTTACAAATGCTTGCATGAGAGTACACACCAGTATTAAAATACGCTTCATAGTCAAGAGACAGGAGATTATCACCTACAACTGGAAAAGCATATGTATCAGCATTTGGGTATTTAAAGTTTGCTATTTAGACAGTGTTATTATGGCAGTGATACTCCCAGCTTTACCTTGTGGCTAACTCCCTTCAGCTGTGCATCAGCTCTGGTACTTCTGCTGATAGCTTCATGCTTTCTAAATGGAAGGAGGGTTTGTAGTTGAGCAGTGGCCCTCAAAAAGAATCCTCCCTAGCAATTTACTGTGTTTTCTGCAGTGGAAGAGTGCAGACTTGTTAAAAGGCTCACAGATCTTTTAAAGACTTGTTCTTGACACAGTAGTAGGTAATGCATGCTAAACAGCAAATAAATGAGCAACTTTACTTTGAAAAAGAATCTGTACAGTGTGGTGAATCTTAATTTTCTCATTGCCAGCTCTGACAGCTACTCATTCCTTTCAGACCATACAAAGTGTTATTGCTAAAATTGACATTTTTAGCAGTTATTTTGATTGTTTCTACTTTTTCACTTTCTCCAGTTGGTGGTACTTGCTTTCATCTGTAAAGTTGCTCACAGTTCTTCTTCTATAATACCTGCTTAGTGGTGCTTGGGTTTGATTTGCTTTTATAATTTCATTGACTTTGGTGTCAATGTTACTCCAGAATTGTGCCAGTGAGAAAAATATCACATCCGCTTCCCTTTTTTCTCTCACATACCGATGGTAGACAAAGCTTCTTACTTTAAGTGTTTGATCACATACAAAGCTGATATAGACAGCTTATTTCCTAAGAGCAATAGAAAGCTACCTTTAACAACAGACACTTCAGTCTCAATAACCAGAGATCTGAGGTAGGAATTTATGAGATTTGTGATTTTCAACCTTTGTTTGCCAAACGGAAACAGGAGTAAATGATGCATAAAATGCATTTATGCTACATACTAACCTAGGATAATTCTTTCTCAGATACAAAATTTTTATAGGCAATGGAAAGGTAGAATACCTGATTATCTGGACTTACTAAACAGCTGGATCACTGTGAATAAAATAGGGATTAATACAAAAATTGTGTGATGATGAAAGAACTAACTAAAGGAAAGATGGTTGTGGTTGTGCCAGAAAAGGCACAAAAATTGTTGTCAAGTGTTTTTATGGAATATGAATTCACATGGACTATGAAAATTTCACAGAAACAATTTCTGTCTTTTAAGTGAGTTTATGAAGCCTGCATGCACTCTGCAGTTCCTATCTGAACCTCACTGGAGGCTTTTGTATGAACAATAAGGCTTATAGTGACAGCTGGAAATTTGTAGTGTTACTACTAAGGACCTCAGCAGTGGCAGACTCCACTCATCTTAAAGCTCCTTTTCTTATAACTGAGGAATACTCTTGCTGTAAATCATGTTCTTTGGATGAATATTACTTGTTCTTTACTTGTTCTTTAAGTTAATTACTTATTAATTAGAGCATGCATTGTTGGGAGCTGAGCCGTGATAATTTATTCATTTAATTTTACTTTACTGAAATCCATTGCCATATGGTCCATCCTGTCCCAAGCCCTGAAGTTAGGGAAAGGTTTTTCATAAGATGCCATTCCAAGATTACAAGAAATTACTTCCACCTAAGTTAGTACAGCAGTTAGTAAATTACTGATGATGGTGGAAGAAGCTAGGGAGAAAGCAGCAGCTTACGGATAGATTGTTCCTCACTGGACTCATTCTTCCAGCTCTGATGCTTTTCCTGGGGAAGAAGGAAGTCATCACGGAAAAGTTACTTAATCTCTCTGCCCTTTTGTCACACCTGATCTGTAATTATTGGTTAATAATTTGCTCTCTCATCAGTTATCTAGTAATTTCATAGCAAGGACCTACTATGTGCTTGTATTACAGCTTATCCAAAAGGGTGTCCATTTTATCTGAGGTCTCTGGGCACTTCGGTGGCTCAATTAACCTGAAATGCAAGTGGAAATACAAGGAGTTGTTTGATACAACTGCTTGCAGCAGATGAGAGGTTTACCCCTAACCAGCATTTTCAGCAAAATGCACCGTCAGAGATGCAGTGTGGGTTGCAGACGCTGAGGTAATCACTTTTTGGGGTGTTACTGCTATAAATGCAGTTCTGATATGTAGAGGGGGAAAACACTGCAAAATTCAAAGCAAAAAAAAAAGTACAAACAGTCAGGAAAGGAAAGAAAGCTGTGAAGGAGAAAGCAGAAACACCTAGAAATGTAAGGTATGTGAATCTATTGGAAGGCCAAGAAAAAAGCGTCACCAGAAAGACAATCACTGTGTTACTCAGGAGTGAGAATAGGAGGGAAGAAAAGATAAGAGGAAGGAAAAGAACAGGTAAAGTGGTGAAAGGAAGATAAAGAGATAAGTTTTGGTCTTGCTGAAGTCCAGGCAATAACCAGATGTGCCCTGAAACATTAAAAACTGAGGCACTGAGTTTGATAAGGAAGAAATCTTAACTGATGAGAGGCAAATTTATGAGTTATCGACACGGGTTAAAGCCTGCCTAAAAGAGAAGAGCATCTGGAGATGACAGCATAGATAAAGAAGAAGAACAAACCAAAAAAAGGGCTTCCCTCCTACTTACAGGTGTATGAAGAGGGAGAAGATAACCTGTTACCAAGGTATTGAAGCAGCAATGAGTATCAGAAGGAAAACCACAAGAGACAGGGCCAGGAAAGGCCAGACGAGATAGAGATTGTTATTATAAGTAGGTTTTTTTTTCATGGATGAGGCCTGTGAACAAGCTCTGAGACTGGTAAGGAATGAGTCAGTACAGCCATTAGGGACAGGTGTTTTATCAGAATTTGGAGAATGGAAGCTGAATCAGACAAAGCCAAGGACAGCAGCAAAAGGCACAAGCTAAAGACATTGCAGGGCAGAGGAAGCATCAGGCACGCCGACTTTGGGTAGGAAAAGTTAAAGCATGGGGAAGAAAGAAAAGTGATGGTCTGAAGGAGAAGAGGAAAGGCAAGAAATTGGGCAATGCAGAGTATTAAGCAGGGAAGAGAGCACAGTGCCTAAATCTGGTTTTACAAAGTCTCATGGGTTAGCAAAACAAGCCTCTCTCTAACATGCACTCTGTATGGTACTTTGGCCAAACAGCTTGCCAGACAAGATAAATCTGTTTTCAATAGTGTGGTCATGCTGTCTAAAACTGTTTATAAATATAACAGCTCCAAGATATTTGAGAGGAATTCTTACTCTATGAGCACTACTTCCTTCCTGTTGTCTGCTCCCACCTTACCACATTTAGTATTGTCATTTTTTTGTTGTATTATCGGCAACTTGAAGGATCAGCTCAAATCATTGTTGTCAGTGACTCTTGCAGTGAATACTGTCCTGAAGAATTGCACTAAAACAAAGAAAAATGCCCTGTTTTTCAGAACTGCTTGTATTACTGGGGATTTGCAGCTTGGCTTGCTTATTACATCAATCATCCTCTGTACACTCCTCCTTGTAAGTAGCAAAACAGCCTTCAATGTGATTTAAGTGCTTATGTGTTTCTATATTAGTACTAATCACACACAATTTTTTTTTTATAGCTTATGGAAAAAAACAGATAAATTTTGCTGTGATCATGTTTCTGGTAGGTTTTTTGCTCTTTTCATAAAATGCTAAAACATGTTGCGCGGAGGAGTGAGTAGGATAAGCAGATATTTAAAACTTGACACTTGGAACATACTACTAAAGCTGACCACTTGCACCCAGAAGAGATGAATCTGTCAGTTTTTAATATGATCTTGTACACAAGGGAGGTTTTGGATTCTGTATCCATTCCAAAACTGGGATATTTATCTGCGGAGATGATCTCTCATAATCTTTAAAAGAATGCTGGAGCTACCCATTTGTGACATGGTGTTTAAAAGCCAATTAGTTTGTTTTGTGAACTCTTTATTGTGTGTTAAAAATCACAGCAGGTCATAGAACTCAGAGAGCTGGCCAACTAAGAAAGTATGTTGCTGATTATTTCCAGGAATAGAGGTTCATTTTGCTGGGCTACAGAAATTTTTTACACCTTTCCTTATGAAGCAAAATCCTTACATCACTCTGTGTTCATTCTCATAGTTTCTAGGAACATTTCATACAGGCTGAAAATCCAATGAAGACGTACCCATTTTTCCTGTGCATGCATAACTTCTATAGAATGTCAGCTGTTTGCTTACTTTGAAAAACTAATAGTCCCTGACTGCAAGATCCCAAAGTAGTTTCCCAGTATGAAAATTCTGTGAGTTAATAATCTATTCTCTATTTATAGAGAGACCACATAACTGAAAGCACAGAGCTGGGAATAAAACTCAGGAGCTCTGACCACCTGTCATTTGCTTTAATAGTTATGCTTTGCAGGCACTGGAGGCTGTCCATAATCATATAAATGGGTCATTTCAATACACTTTCTGCATAATTGATTGGGGAAGTATTACTTAGAACCAGTGGAAGAAGCTGGGTCAATTACATTTCATGAGTCATATCAATTACACTCCAGAGAAGAAAACTTACTTAGACTCCATCCCATATCTTCCTTGGGATTTTAGCAACTTTTGAAAAACTGAAGTATCCAAATCCATTTTTGGGGTGTTATTAAAGACATAAGAATAACCAAAAGATAAAGGAAGAATCTCTTGGATTTACTTTTATTCGCTTTGGTTTATTGCCTTTAGATCTCATGAGGAGTTGTATAAGTAATAAAATTGATCTTTTGGACATTGAGTCCACATTTGCTGGCTAATATTGTAAATATATAACAGAGTATAATATGGACTCATGTTTGAACAGACATTCCGTTCTTCTGTCAGATGGCAATCTTTAATAGATTATTCCTGCCTCTCCTTTTATTTTTTTAAAGTAGCTCAGGAAATAACAAAAGGAAGAAAAGTAAATAGAAGGGAAGGACATTTTTAACTCTGTCATGCTTTTTCTTACAGCTATGTGAAGCTGGGAATTTTTCCATTCATGTTGCACTCAGTGACCTCCAGAGAAATGGTAAAAACTGCATTATCATATTTCACCTTTGCGCAGCCATTCAGTATTTCTACAGTTACTCGGCCTCATGAAAGACCTGATTCTGCCGGGCACTGGTACTGGCCCTCTGACTGCCGAGGGCATGCAGGTTGCTCAGCACTATAAAGACTGGATTTGTAGGGGAGATCAGACAGTGCAAGGAATCCAATGCCAGCACTTATCTTACTGTAATTTTGATTAGTTAAGGCCAGATTGTGCTGGGGGAGCAGTTATTTTAGTTACACTGGTAATGCAAAAGGCAACAGTGCTAAGTGTAAGCTGTGCTTTGGTGAGCAAGTGAAGGAAATTTTACTGGCTAGTACAAGGAGGCACAAGATCTCTGTGCATGCCAGGGTTACTTGGGCATGAACCAAACATCTTACAGGTCTCAACTATGACTGCTAAAATCCCATTCTGTGACCATTTGAGAAAAACATTTAACTTCTCAATCTAAAACTTGAGCTGTCTCTTCTTACAAGAGTGGCTGTGACCAAAGGCATATGGTGATGACTTTGTAATGATCAGAACATTTCCCCAAAGTTATTCTATTCCTTCTGGTGGGTCCAGAGGACAGCCCGTTTTCCCCACATCCTGCTTGTTCCCCGATAGAGATGAGACACATGAATAGGCAGAGTTGAGTTGACTTTATAGGATACAATGTATTTAGGAGTGTGAATATTTTTTAATTTGTTTTCTAATCTATAGGATCCAAAATCCGTAAGATCCCATACCCAACAAAGAATCCTTTCACATGGCTGTTTTTCTTTGTATCTTGCCCTAACTATACATATGAGGTATGTATATATTTTCCAACAAGATATTAAGATTTTCGATTTGATGAATGTGTTTTCATTTTTTTTTGTATGTTAAACATGGAAGATCCCCCTGAAACAGTTCAGCTCAATATACTTCCCGTCCTCCCTAAATCCCATTAAATCAAATTGTAGACAGGAACTTGTCTGTTCTTTCTCTCCTCCCTTGAGGCAGTATTTAGGGGCTAACCTTAAACAGACAGCCCAGACCCCGGGCCTTTTCTTCAGAGAGGCTGCACTTTAAAGCAGTGCAAAGTTTGCAGCTGGAAGCATGGAAATTGCCGCTGAATGTGTGTTGCAGTGAGGGGATTGAAGGTATCTGGTGGATTTGTAAGAGACCTCAGGAATATCACAGTATGCAGAAAGATAATGAGCAGATCAATAGAAGATATTGTGGTGAGAGAATGGGGAACAAGGTCCAAGTCTTCTTTCTCATTTTATTAAGGTACACAGTCACTGCTCTCAGTGGTGGCTGCTTTAGAAGCTTGAACCAGTTTATCGCTTCTTATTCCTTAATTGCAAAACAAACTCCTGACTCAGTTCAAAAGCTGTTCAAACCAGTGCAACTCAGTGTAAAAATCACTCTTGCACAGAGGATAGCATCAGGTTTTGATTCAATGGAGATTAACAGTCATTAATGAGGGCAGCATTTGGCCTCAGGCTATAGAAAGTTGCCACTCCCAGCACTGCTGGCGGTGTGACAAATACAAATTAGGCAGAGAAACAGAAAGGTCAGTGTGATGTAAATATTAAAATTTTGTAGCTATGATAACCATGGAAGCAAACACAAAGGTTTAATTTGTGATAATAAGGCACTGTTCAAATTTTTGGCTAAAGCTTATCAACACTAGAAATTGATCTGGCTCACCTTGCCTTTTTTATTTACCTGTACTAGGACAAGGTTGGTTTTGATCAATAGAGACATAAATGCAAATGGTGTCACCAGAAATATTTTAAATTTCCTTGGCCAAAACAGGTGGGGACCTGGATCAGTTTCACTATCATGACTCAGTGTGTTCCAGGTGAGTAATGTTTTGGTACTTCACCCTGAAATGATGTCAGCAAGCAGAGTGTGTTTTTAATCTGACAATGAAATGCATATTTTTCTCCCTTCCTTCTAGTGGGGCTGTTCACCTTGCTTTGCTTCATTCAGATGACAGTCTGGGCAAAGGATAAACACTGCACGTACCTACGAGAATTCAAGGATTATCCAAGTCTTCGAATGTCAATTATTCCCTTTTTGTTGTAAGAAAAAGGGTTTAATTTGAATATTGCACGGAACTTCAAGAAGAAACAGGTCATAAAAACTCCTGCCAAATAACTGAACTAGTTTAAAGGATTTTGGTGCATGTTGAATCTCTGCTGCTGAGGAAAACTGTATGCACTTGAAAGCTACATTTCCTTACATTCAAGAATTCTCAACTCAAAAGCACCTTCAGAGAATAAGGTTTCATTGCACAGCTAGTAGTGAAAAGCCCCTACACTTCACTGCAACTGGATTGAGTTAGATTTTCCTGTACTAGTCTATTTAGATTGATGCATCAGAGATACTGAGAAGTCTGTGCTGAAAAGCAGCTCCAAATTTAGCAGTGGCATTCTGCAAGACGTAAGTACATTGAAACAAGCACATACCAGCTAAGTACTAGAGAGCTCAGCTCAGCCAGCACAGCCAGCTGGTCTGAAGACAGTTGCATGATCTGCCTTGACTTGAAGAAGAAAGTGTGCTGCCTGGAGGCAGGTGCTTTGTAACAAATAACATTACCAAAGAATAGAAATAGTTCATGGAATAAAGAAATAGGCAATATCTCAAATACCTGATTTTGGTCTAACCTCTAATTTGCCAAAAGAATCTGAAGTAAGAAATTTTTGTAGTATTTGTGGATGTAATATTCTGCATTATTATGGGGTTTTTAGTTGTTTTTAGTGTTCTTCATTAGTAAATCGCATACCAGTAAATAAGGTTCAGAAGATCTCATGATCTATGCTGTATCTGTGATATTTGGCCTGTTTTCATATAATGAGTCCTTGTGATACTAAAGGACCTTTTACCTAGCATTTTATGTCAGCATTCTCTGAATAACTTTTAATACACTTTGTAAATACATGAAGTGACTGCTAGTCCTCAGAATGCCAGTTCCCTTCTATTTTCAGAGCCAGCAAAAAAAAATCAGCCACATTTTGGACTTCCTGTGTTTTCTTTTTCACAAGATGCTCAGTGGGACTTAGTTAGGATTTGTGCAAATCTAGTAAAAAAAGAGTATTGCAATGTATCTGAATAACATTTATAAGGAAACTATTTTAGAGTATGAAGAGAATGCATAAATACCGTTTTGTTTACTGATTAATTTATTTCTCATAATGGATGTATAGGAAGATTTTTGCAACTATTTGTAAGGGTGAAATATGCAATAAATTATAGAATATATTTTTAAATCAGATGAAATAATTACGGCAAAAGAAAACTGCAGCTGGTTACTGAAATTTTGTAATATTTTGTACAGCAAAAAGCAAGAGTGTCATTAAAAAAGAAAAAAAATCTACATCAACTGAAGAAAAAACCTAACAAAGCAAAAATACATGACCCAGATTTTATTTCTGTATGACATATCTTAGAGAAGGTTTCTTAGAAATGGCCTGAGCTGGTAGATAATAGAAGCAATACATTATAATGAATTTGTTTTCAGTAGTGTTATTTTCCACTATTTTAATTGTGAAGCAGACAAAAGAGCTAAATGTCAAATGATTTCCCACTGAGTGCAGTGTGGAGTATAAGCAGGTTAAAAATTTTCTTTCTGAGCACATAGAAAGCACATACCCTATCCACACTTCATACCCACTCAAGGTCCAGTCACAGGAAAGAAAAAAAATTGATCCTGTTTAGTAACAACAGTATTTTTCCAGGCCTCCATAAGAAAACAATTTGGACATACTTCTCTTCCCTTTTAATCTCCATTTTGATGTTCTGCTTCTATTTGAGAATCCTGAAGATGTGTATGAGATTTTCAATAAGATTCTGAGGGTATTTAGGGAAAGCCTTGCCTGGGTCTGAGATCTGAATTAATTCTCATTCTTGCTGATACAACCATCTGTTTTTTGCCAGCAGCCTGATGAGACCGTGAAGCCATCTCCCAGCACTAGTCCCATCAGCCAGCACTCATGTTCTGACCTTGGTAGTCCGGTGCACTCAGGGTGACAGGAATCCTCTTCTAAGCTGGGCAATGGTCTCTGCCCTGGGACCTGTCTGCTGGCAGTTGATTTAGAAGTTCAACAAGAAAAACCTACCAGCCTGAAAGGACCCTATAGAGAAACAGTCTTTAATGCTCTTTACTTGTCAACAAGGAGAAATGAGACTTCTCTTCTTGTATCTTACAATGAACTTTATGTTAGAGGAAGATTTTGTTGTGTAGCAAGGAGCTGCTGCTCCTTTGACACTTTCAGCATTTTTTATTCCTAGTAGAGCAGTAGAAGTTTACTGTTGCTAAGGCTGTTGCTGTTGTGAGCACAGTGCTCAGAAAGGTCCAAAAAAAAAAAATCATCAGTATAATACTGAGTGTGGAAACCTTTGTTTTATCCTTGTACTGCTCTAGTATGGCACAACTTTGCACTGTGCATGCTCTAAGTGCTAGTGACTGTAGGAGTAGTCTATGCAACTGCCTGCTGATGCAAAGCAGGAGACACCTTTCCTTCTCGGCTGGCTCCAGCTGCACGAGGATGCAAAGGAATTTCCTCATCTTCCATCTGCTGTTTAGCAAAGTTCACGAAAACCTGTGTAAGGAAAGCAGAAAATGTCACATCTCATCAACTGAGATGAGTTAGGGGAGTGTCTGTACAATTGCGTTCTCTTGGCCTCTCTGCAGGGAAGAGGCAGAAAGGGGAATCCATAGACATGAACTGAACTGACAGTACCTATCAGCAGAGATTATTAACTGTATTTTAACTTCCTTGCAACTTTCTTCATTTGGACCCATTTACCTGCAACTAAAATCCTCTATTTTCCTAAGCAAGAGATGGGTTCAGCAAGGTTTGCATAGCTTGCATCAAATAAGTGAGTGTGGTTGTGATGGGAAAGAGGAGACAGAATATTTTGGTAGGAAGTTGTAATGCAGCCAGGAATGTCTCTTTAGCATTCCCATCAAAGACAGCTCTGCATATTTAGACTCTCAGGTACTTAGGAAAGCAGGCAGATGGCGCTAATACCCTCCAGCAAGTGGGTGTTACCAATAGTCCCCGTGGACTTCCCAGGTTTTGTGTTGTCTAATAAAGCACATAACAGAAACATAAAAACATCTAAATAGATATCACAGTATCTCTGATACAACACAGTGCAAAACTCTGATTTAGAATAAAATGTCATTCCCAGCTTAGCAAGCCTCATTCTGAAGAGATGACCTTGCTCAGACTGCTGCTCCTGAAGGAATGGGTTGTGTGAATTCTGAAATCTGGGAAATGCTGTCTTACTCACTTTCAAACAGCACCTGTTTACAAGGGAATAAGTAACAGATTTCATATCTGGTCCACCTGCCTTGACAAGGGGTTTGGGAATTTTGGCTAAGAAACAGGTGCAAGATAATTCTCTGGACAGTTTTGTCCTTCAGTTGTTTGGATATGTTCCCATTGCATTGCCTAGTTCTCACCAGGTAGGCTTTCCCTTGGATGCTTTACCTTTTACTCACCTGATCTAAAGTTGTTTGAGACACAGAATATTCTTCAATGTGCAAGATTTCCTTATTGGAGATAATTAACCGAAAAATCTTAGCCAGAGAGGAGGAACAAATCTGATATTGCAGCATGTTGTAGTGTTTCTCTCTCTGTATACTCCCTGGGAAGTTCATCTGTATGAATTGCTCAGCAGGAGTAGGATCTGGAGGCAGCCCAGGCTTCGGAGCTTTGATTTTCAGAGTGACAATGTAGCCATCTCCAAACCTGGGAAGCACATGTGGATTTGGTAATTGGATGAAGAGATTGTTTCATTTTTCAGGAAGGAAATTAATTTTCAGCAGCTATGAAAACATTAACAGTAAGATAAAACAGCACTTAAGATCTAGCTTTTTAGCAAGCTCTGTATTTGCTCCAACAAAGTGGTGTTTGACTTAACAGGCTTGAAATGAGATCTGCTCAAATTATTCAGGATACCACAGAGTTGCACCCAGAAATGGATCTGTTAAACCCAGCTCTTCAGATTGGATTGCGGTATTAAGAACAGTACATGTCACATACACTAAGTTTTCCCATTTTAAAACCCATAAAAATATTCTACTTACTTGTATTTTAGCTGCTGAATGGTGCCCAGGCATTTGAATGTACCATTTACCATGATGGCTAAACGAGTGCAGAGGGCTTCACATTCTTCCATACTTTCAAAACAGAGAACAGATATTTGAGATAAAAGCCAGCAGATGAACTTTGGCTACTCTGGGATTCTGAATTATAAGACTTTTTACCTGTGTGATGTTAAAACCACGGATCGCCCATCTCTGAGCACACTGACAATAGAATCCCACAGGAGGCGCCGGGACTGAGGGTCCATGCCAGTAGTTGGTTCATCCTGTAAAAAGGAAGATCAGACAGTCAGAGACAGGGAAGCAGACACGAGAATCCATTTAGAGTCGTCATCAATCCATTTAGAATCATGAGTTTGGGCCTTAGCATAGAACTGCTTCCCTACTGAAATCTGTGCCTTGAGAAAGCACATGCACCTTGAGAAAGCACATGCACCTTGAGAAGTGTGTGAGTGAATGGGTACAAATGTGCTTCTTGGCACAACACAGTAAGGAAACAAGTGCAAGAAACCTCAGGTAAGAATATAATGCTGTCTGTGTAGGGCACAGCTACCGGAAGAGGAATACAGTGGCCATTACAACAAAGGCAGTCCCCAGTCCAGGGTCTTAGATATCAAAAATGTAGGCATTTGTTATACTCCATTATAAAAACATTAAGGACCCAAAACAGAAATAAACAGAAAGAAGCATATATAGTAGCAGCTACTTCTAATTGTGTCAAGTTTGGCTCCCATGTTTTGATGGACATTAGAGATATAGGTCTGGAGAAATAAAATAATTTTGTCTATAGTGCTAGTTTAAAGACAGAGATGGACATTTCAGATAAAATCTTCCTTTTCTGGGGTAGAAACTTTTGTAAGAGGGGAATGAGGTCTCCCTCAGTAATCTCCTTACTTATATAAACACATAGGGTACATTTCTCAACCCAAGAAGCTGGCAAAGTCTCTGATTTACACCAGCAGAGGATCTGGTCCTGCATAAATCAGTTAACCTGGTCAGTGACAAAAAATTCTAAAAAATTTTGGAGAAAAAAAATTTCATGCAACATTTTGTGTTAGGAAATTATGAGAAAATATTTTATCTGGCTGTTTTACTATGTATAGGCAGAATACATGTAAATGCATATTAAATGACACAGGGAACCATACTATTAAAATGATGTTAAAATGTTTAGGCTTTAGCCTTCAAATTAAGGTGATACACTATAATCAAAATAAAGAATTTTTGTAGTAATGACATTTATAATTTCCCTTGAGATAAGCAATTATCTGATAAATTATGTTATTTGATGAGAACTACATCTCAGTATTTCCATAGTTTAGCCTAAATTTATATAATTTGTTTCAAAGATATTAAAGGCTGTGAAAGTATGGCTTTCTTCCTCTGTTCTGCTGGATAAAGTAGCAAAGTATATATGTTGTAAAATCATCTTTTACATGAGTACTTTTACTCCGGCAAGAAATGTCTGCCAGGCTGAAACCAAGCATGGATTTAAATTCAGATTTGTGTGGAGTAGAGACTTGATCTCAAACTGGTTTTTGTTGAAGATCTTTCTTTTATAATCACTTGAGGTCCACTGGAAATGCATCCCAGTCTATCCTTGAAATTAAAGAACTCAAAATTACAGCAAAGTAGATGTAAGTTGAGGGCAGAAAGGAGCTTGTGAAGACTGTCATGAAAATCCTTGTAGCACTTTAGCATGTATTTTTATATGATGTCATATTGAACTATCACAGAGTTATGTTACCATGCCACTTACTAGCAAGACAAGCGGTGGGCAGCCTATCAGTGCAATGGCAGTGGAGAGCTTGCGCTTGTTGCCACCACTGTAGGTACCAGCCAAGTGGTCTGCATACGTAGGAAGTCCCAGTTTCTGGATGCCCCATTCAGCAACCTATGAGAAAGACCATCTTTTTCACACACCAGCTAACGTATAACAGACAAGATTGCTGATCCGCCCCTCTTCTGGCAGAGACATGGCCATCCACTGGGTTTAACACGTTAATTTTGGAACTGGAGCAGAGGAGTTCAAAAAATTTATGATGATGAGAGGAATTCTAACTACCTGAGGGAAAGCCATAAACGAGCCTCAGCTGTAGACTTCCTATCTGTGCAAGAATTTAGATTATTTTCTTCTGGAGTCTTCACATTTTCTTTCTTATACATGAACAACTTTAAAGACAAGAACAAAACAACAACCAGTGCAGTTCTGAGTCATAGCAATTGCGTCTTTAGCCTTCCACAGTTGACACCACAGTTTTGCAAATACCAATAGTGCCTAAGAACCTGCATTCATAGCACAGTCTTTTACTAAACTGTCCAAATGACGGGAACAACTCAGAGGACTGCCACACACAGAATGGCAAGCCCACTTTGGAAATTATGGCCCATGGCATGTTATGAAGCCAGTTAATCATCACAAATACTCACTATAATAATGTATAAGTCAAAACCAAGAATGCTTTACCCTCTTGATTTCCTCTGCTGGAACACCCCGCAGGCGCGCATGTAAATAGAGATGTTCTCGCCCTGTGAGCAGGTCATCAATAGCGTCAAACTGAGGGCAGTATCCCATGTTTTGATGGACATTAGAAATGTGGGTCAATATACTGGAGAAACAAAGAGAAGAATATTACTTCTATAATACTAGCTTGAAGACAGAGACAGACCATTTGAATATATAATGTTCCTTTTCTGGGGCAACAACTCTTGTAAGAGAACAAATTTTTCCTGATACAACATTCTACTAAAATATATGTCTGTTCAGAATAGCAGAGAGTATATTCTCATCAAAGTCATTATTGCTCATAATAGTAGTAGAAGTACAGAATCACAGAATGGCAGCTGGCTGCCCAGGACCATGTCCTGGCAACAAAATAGCTGTTCAAATCACATCAATGGGCAAAGAAACAAAGCTCAACTACACACAACAAACCAAGACACACAACCTGGATCTAAACTAACATCAATGAATTCCAGATCACACTGCATTAACTTGTGACCTTATGCCAGCACTGTGTAAATAAATGTGCTAGAAATAGCCAGCAGAACGTCCCAAAGCTCAGATCAAAGTACATTGTTGGACAGGTTATCTTATGTTTGTGAGCTCTTGCCGTCAGACCTGATTGCCTTGTCCCACTGTTAGCATTACTCTAACTTATCCACAGATTTTACAACAGAGTGCTGAAAGTATAAAGTGCCACTGTGTGTGAGCTGTGGTCTTGCTCAGTGACATAAAACTGGAAAAGAGCTGCTAGGTCATTGATACTACGATCTGGGCAGTTCTAAACTGGTAAATTAACTGTCACAGGGTTTTTTAAGGTACCTACCTATTGCCAGCCACTACAGCATCTCCAGACGTCACATCAGTATCTCCAGTCAGCATTTTGAATGTTGTTGTTTTGCCAGCACCATTTACTCCCAAAAGACCAAAGCACTAAATTACAAAAATTATCATGTTCTTTAGTGATTCCAACTTGCAAATCAGCAGGGGCTTGAAATCTGAACTGAGCTATGGAATGTAATCTAGTGTTATTGACCAACGTACCTCTCCAGGACGGATGCCAACACAGAGTCTGTCCACTGCAGGCTTCTGCCTACCTGCATAAATCTAAGTCGACAGAAAAAAAGAAAATTTCAAGACATCTACAATCTTCTGATTTTTTCAGTTTAATGCTATTGGGATGAAGCAACCTTAGAAACAAGTTAAGAGTAAATTAAAAAAAAAAAAGTAAATATTCCACAAAGTCATGTATTTATTTACATTCAATAAATGTGCAATAACCCCTAAAAATAACAATTTTTCTGCATGCAGCCTTTTACTTCATATCTTTAGCACTAGGAGAGAGACCTGATGCTTTGCTGGGGAAAAGTATCTCTGACATATCAAGCAAAGTGTAACAACACTGCAAGACTCTCTGAAGAAAGGTACTCCAGTTCTCTTAATATTTATGACATCCCAGCAATGTGTGTAATCTTTGTATTTCTGTAGCTTAAGTTTGTATGCATTCTGATAGCATAGCTATGATGCCTTCAATGTCTGGAAAGAATATAAATTAGCAATAACTGCAGCCTTTGTTGTGAAAACAACCAAATCATTAACTTGAAATTGAAACCCATCTGTGGAAAACAACAGCATTGTAGAAGGAAAGATTAGTAGTAGAAATGGACACTCAACAGATAACAGCCATATCAGACGAGGTGAGGTAAAAAAAAACCCAGAATTAAGCAGCGACAATTTTACTGTCCTTACCTGTGGTTTGATTTCTAATTAAAGGAAACAGCCAAAGAATATGTCAAGCCTTGACTTCTACAATGTTTGTTATTTCCTAGGGCTGATTTTGAAAACAATATCATCTGAAACCATGGCTGACGTGACTCTGAAAGAATAAATTTACACTAGACTAGTTTGTTTCATTCTCCTAAAAATTTTACCTTGGTCAGTTCTTGTAATTCTAAGATATTTGTTTTGTTCCCTCCGTTCATAATTCTTTGCCTTTCTTCTGCAATGTCCTCATCTTCACCAATAATAGGTGACATGGCAGTGTCAGTAAACCTGGAAAAGCCCAAGAGACTGATTGCAGAAACAGTGAGGTTCCCTGGGTTCAGCGTGAAACAGTAGCTAATCAATTGCCAAAAGTGTGACTGGTGGAAGCAATGGGATTGAAACTTCACAATGTGACACTGGCTGGAACATTCCTGATGTTGGGAGAATCCCTGACATTTGGAAGTTAATCTGTAAATACTAAAAAGGGAGGAAGTAGCTTACTTAAAAGAGCATGCCTTGTCAGTCACTGACATAACCTGCTCCCCAACCACAGCTTTCACTCTTCGGCTCCTCTTCAGCAGATATTGTCCTACAGATCTTTTGAGCAGACCCCCCTGTAAGACAATATTTCTATGACTGAACCAATTAGTACTCATGTTGGCACACTTGAACAGGAGTGAATGACCCACTGATCCTGGACAGTAGCTGTTTCATTGAGATAGAGGCACATCTCTAAAGCAGAGAGGGAAAGCCTGCGTAATGTCCAGACTGCAACTGTCCTGTGCAGTGGACTAGAATTCCTGTCTTGGAATGTCAGGCTAGTATCTCATGCCAGTACTACAAACTTTCTAAGTCATTTTATAATCCCATTATTACAGTGCCTTAATCTAAAAAAATATTGCATTTAAATCTTAATTTATGAAAATTAATTCCTTTGATAATGTATTTTTAACTCCTGTTAAGATAATGCACATTTGCAAATGTTTTCTTGAACCATGATATCAAGATGAATTAAGATGAATTCAGGCAAGTAAACAGGAAAAAAAAGCTGACAAATTGAGAGAAAAAGAAAGAAAAAAGAAACAAAAAGGACATAGAGAATATGGACATGGTAAAGGAACATTAATACAAACTTTCAGACGTACCATCTTGTGAAGAAAAACCGGTGCTGCATAAGGAGGTTCAGAATGAAGAATGAAACCCCTTGAACAGCCATGGCAACCAGGTTCTTCCCAACAAAGTCCCACTGAAAAGGATTGGAAATGTGCTCCTCACCTTTGGAGAAAGAGCACCAGAAAGCAAGGTGAAATAACTGCTGAAACAAAACACTCCTCCTCAGAGCAAAAGGTATATTCATAATCATTCAGGATGGCAATCTGTACTTTATTTGATCATGATCAGGCAATGTCTTCATTCTCCAGTACGTTATAAAGATTCTTAAGAAAATACACTTCAAGCTCAGCTGCTGTATGGGAGCAAAAATGAATATAAGCTCTCTGAATATGCTCTAATTTGGATATCATAACATGAAATTTGCATGGATTATGTGAAAGACATACATTTTCTGAATAGCAACACTTGAGTTCTGCTAAATGACTCTCTTCTAATAAGAAGTTTTATGCCAAGAGGATGCATTTGAAGAACAGCAGCCATTTTAAGCATTAACATGAGAGCTGCCGAAGTATTCAAATGAAATAATATATCTTCCTGTAATGGTCTAAGAACTTCAGAACAAGTGATAAAAAGACACCAGAGTCTGGCTCTGGACGAATGAGTTCATTTACAATACAGAATCCTGAGCCGTAGACTTCTGGCAGAAGCTGTGATTCCTTCAGAGAGGTTGAACTTCCATACTCGTCATCCACCTGATGATGTGGAAAAGGAGGATTTCAGAAACAGCCACTGATTTTCCAAGGTAACACTTCGAACCATCTCATCCAAGGTCAGGATATGTGACACTGATATAACTTGTTGCTTATTGGCTCTCACTTACCAAACCTGGCATATACTTCAGTCACAGCTTGGTTCATGGCCAAGTCAATGAGTCCACGGCCCAGGCAAAAATGTGGGAAGATAATCATCACATTTTTCAATGCATTATTGAACTTCAGCAAAGACTATGAGAAACAGAAATGACATAATAAGCAGCTGAAACTAGACTTCTTTAAGAAAACATAGAAACATGAGTGAAAAAATCTTGTCAGAGAAACTGCATGTTTCATGTTCTTACAACAAAGAAAACAAGAGTATTTATCAAGGCAGAACCAAAGCATCTGCAACCTAAAATACAGCACAACAGAATGCTGGCATACACTGCACCAGACAAGGTGCTTATGAAAAACTGCCAATGGGGAGAGAAATCGATCTTTGTAATGAAGTGTTTCTCTGTGTTTCAGGGGTAACAGGTGATTCTGGTGCCAGCTATTATAAACGGCTATGAGCAACAAGAAAGAGTGGTATTTATCTGTTGTAATATTTATAGTTGACATGATTCCATAACCCAGACTGCCACAATATTGAAAAGTACCAGTGTCTAGACATAACTACACAGTAGAGTTTGGTACAAAGAGAAGATACTCAAAACAGTGTAAGTGCCAGAAGCAACCTGGTTGCTTCAACAATGAATCCAGAAGGGCAATTTTCCCTCTGGGAACACAGTGTCTACAATGGGGATATATTCTCGAAGATAACAGTAGTGGCCTGATGTCCCACAGACTGAGCAGCAATAGGTTGAACCCTGCACTATCCAGGAGCACAGCTGAGACTGCAGCAGCATCAGGGACAAGGAAGTATTATAAAGCTGGGCCTTGAAACCGCGAACTGAACAGAGATCTGGAGAACGATAACACTTGATCAGCACATGGATTTTGAAAATGCACTGTCAGTAGTGATAGCTAATTGGATTGCTGTCAGATGTAGATAGGGTGTCAGTCTCTGGCCAGAGTATCAGCAGCTGCAGAGATGGTAGTAGTAGATACAAGCCAAGTCTTTTTATAAACTCATCTCTTAGTCTTTCTAAGAATTAATTTTGGCACCCACCGTATTCTGCCTATTCTTGTACTTTCTGTTACCTTCCTAGTGGTGTTGAACCGTTTTTGGACAATTCTTAAAATGTTAGCATAAGCAGAACATCTCCTCTAACACGACTAGCAGGAGCGTCTTTCCTTACTTAGTAGTGACTCCATGCTTTTCTACAATTTACCTCCTCCTGTACAATCCAAGCTGCAGAAGCAAGCACGAAGTGCCACGTCCCCACCTCTCCAACTGTCAAAGCGTACAGAAGTTTGCTCACAGAGATGAAAAACACTCAATGTCATTCCTTGTGTGGGTAGCCCAAAATAGCAATTGCCCTGAGTTGCTTTTCTGGATTATTTTGCCAACCTATCCCTGCAATTCAGCAATTGCTCGCACTACCAGAAAAAATGGCATGGCAGAGAAAGACAGCTACTGTTAGAGATGGTTGTTTTTGGACATTCTTTGCACAGCTCATTAAACCAAGTGTCAACAAAATTTTACTTACTGGGTTATTTTCAAATAACTCCAGGATGAACGTAATGGCACTGCTGTTGATCCCCACAAAGAGATTAATACAGGACAATACAACATAAGCAGTGCTAGGAACACTGAAGAAAGCAGAAGCAGGGTACATCATGGGAATTACTGCCCATCTGCATGCAAAAGATAGAAAAACTATTACAACTGCTTATCTGTATTCTCAGGTCAGTTAACCTAATGAAAACAAAAAGCTGAGATTTCTTCTCATCTGAAGTGTAATAAAATGGTGTAACTAACCAGAGTTGCCACTGCAATACTCTTTCCCTAGTTGCTAGATGAAAATTTTATCTCAGTTTTAAAATATGCAAAGACATTTTAAATGTCCATCCACGTGGTCATTAATTACTGTAATTTAAAAAATAGGTAGAGCCACAAACAAGTTATTAAAGATACCACTATTCCGCTTTAAAAAGATATAATGAAATATTAAAACAAATGAGCATTCTTGAGAGCACTTTTTCATATTGAGTATTTTACAGAGATTAAATGATGACATTGCTTTGTGTTTTCTCATTTCATTCAAAGAACATGAAAACTTTAGAAAACTAAAGGTAGTTTGCCCAGAAAACAACTATTCCTTCTTAGGCTTAATTTGTTATATAAATAAAAGGATATGAAAATCTTAATTTCTTTCTTTAACTGCAGAAGTAGAAGTGGTTGATCATTTTGTGTAGGCTACATCAGCTGCAGGGCTATTAGGAATATGATTTTATAGCTATAAATGCCTAATCACTAATTAAATGAGAGAAAGTGAATTATACTCAGCCTTATAAAAAGCCATTTTGCCAACACAAATACTAATTTGAAGTTAAAAGAATGTTGAAGATTCAGTACTCTGCCCTTGGGTTAAATGCCGAAAGACAAATGAACAAACACTAAATTCCTACACAATGGACATATCACATAGCAGCAAAATATTTCCCTGTAATTACCACATTTTATGCTTAAAAATGTAAGGTGGGAAAAAAAATTCCAGTTCTAACCTCTATTGTACTCACTCGTTTTTATTCTTTTAAGCTGGGTTTCACTAAGTACCAAGCTCAATAACAGGAAATCTCATCCATGCGAAATACAGGGCCCCACATGCAGGAACAACCTTGAACACTCACCCATACAGAAGCAGCAAGGCAACCAGCACGGGGAAATTAGTCGGAGAAGTGTATGCTTTCTTGTTGAATCCAACAAATATAATCACAACCATTCCAGCACTCAGCGCGTAATTTACCTGCCACATCACAGAGTGAAGATTAGGGTGTAAGACCTGAGAAGGTCTGAAAATTTATCCAGATCCTACACATTATTCCAAGAGGATTTTGTATTGAGGAACACTGGAATTTCTGAGCCAGAAAAGTCACAATCAAGCTTTTGGATCTATGGTTCCCTGGCAGCACTTGACATTTTTCTGAGACATCTTTTATCAGGCTGTTCATCAAAAATACAACATATATTATTGTTTATTAGATTGTGGTTTGGGAGCCAATTATTTCATGGTGCTTCTGACAGGCTGCCCACGGGAAAAAAGCCATGGGTATGCAAGAGAAGTGCAGTTTCTGGTGATGCAAAGACTGTGTATGAGGGGAAAATACTAGTTACTTGAGCTACATTCCCAGGAGAGGCTAAAGTGAATATGCTTGGCCACTGCTCTTCTCAGTGTCTCTGTTCTGTGTCAGTAGTGCCAGTCTACTGCAATGCACAGAGCTTCCCATGCAGAATGGGAGGTGGTGTTTCACAGATCTGCTAACACCAGTTAATGCTTTTGCATCGTGCTGTCAAGGACCATGGCCAAGTAGCATACCTGTCAAGAGAGCTGCTGGGAGGCTGCTGTGACCTGCAGGGGACAGGAACTCAGAAACCTCCTTCTTTTCCCTCATTTACTAAATCAACGCTTTGTTTTACACTTCTCCTAAAAGAGTACCTTCTGAAGCCCAAAGAGGTTTTAGCTTTTCAATTATTTCATTTATTTTTCTAATTTTTTTAATTCCCTGTTCATGCTTCTCTTATTGCATAAGCCCTTGGTCACTCTCTTTGTTGAGAAGGCACGGCTAAAAAACAAGCCTCATGCTGTGTGTTCACCAGGCAAATAATTTGCTCCTTTGCGACAATTTATTTGTAACAATTTGCTCCTTTATTCCTCCTGAGGAATACAGAGAAGGTAGCTGAGCCCTGTTCAAGAAAGCCTGATCCCGTGGTCTAAATTTTTTTGGAACAAAACAATGAACATGATTCAGCGACCTAAACAAATACATCTATGTCATTTTAAACACCCTAGAGTATTTTGTCTGTCCTCTGGCTACCACTCCAGCAGCCTTTGAATCTCCCACATAGATTTCTTGAATATCTTGAGGCACGTTATGGTTGTTTTAGAGGGCACGAGTGACTAGCATCAGGCAACTAGGCTTTATACTGCTATGGCAAGTTGTACTTCATTGTACATTTAGTTGTAAGGGCCAGAAAGTCTAAGATTACAACAATTTCATCTTCATTAGTTGAATAATGAGTTGTGCACCTGACTTAATTTCCACATCTGTATCTAGTAGGAGGTCAGATCCCTAGCATGGTCTCTGAGAAACGCTTGAAGGAATGAATGCTTTGCAATGCTCAGAATCACCTTCATGCAATTCACCGATTAGTCCCCAGTTCACGCAAACCCAGGAATAATCACAGGCTATGAAATCACACCAGCAGTTACTCACTATGTCCCACATGAAGTTAGTCAGCCAGTAGATTGCAGGGCTCACACCACTGACAAACTGTAGATGCTTGGCTTTTGTTATGCGTTCTTGAATCAGGTATAAGACAAAACTGGCTGGTATAAAGGACATGGCAAAAATCACACAGATGGCAACAACAGCATCCACTGAAGTGGTCAGCCTGAAACAGAGCAGAAGAAGGGACTGTGAGTGAGGGATTGGATGTATTTTCCCAAGTTGTGTTGGGGATTGTAGCTGGAAAATACAGATGTTGTTGGCACCATTCCCTGATTTTTTCACTGGCCTTCATTCTTTGGAATATGTATCTCCTACATATATCTTGGTTTGACAGGTTTTCCTGTACGGTGTGTCTCAAATTAAACATTAAGGCATTATAATCAAAGTGCTCTGGGAGGTGGGAAAAAATGGGTCTCAAAGAGGCAAGTTGAGGACAATGAGATGAAGCACAGATCTTACCTCTGTGCTAAAGAAGCTTTCATTTTCACTGAATTCTGAACTCAATAGGAGAAATGAGTGGGAAGTCCTGTCTTCTTAGGGGTGTCTTTTTCAAGAGATTATAGCTTATAGATTCTGGAATTCACCAACCCTACTATATGCCACTCTACCTGAGTGCTGTCCTTGGCACCAAGATAGAGGTTGTCAACTGCTTACTTGTAGTCAATTAAGCATAATTTCTGATTCTTTTTTTGATTATGATCTCTGTGTTATTTCACAAGTAGATCTATTTACTTTGGAGCATGAACAAAGACTTCAGAATCTTTGGGCTTGGGTATCAACCGAAACTTGTAATCATATATAATAAACAGCCATTGCTGTTATCCCATTGGGATGGGAATGAACATTTACAGGAATATAATGAGACAGAAAATAATAAATTGTATATCCAATTCTTGATTGGAATACACTTCAGGAGAAGTCCTCCACAAGTTGAACTATTTCTCCTCAGAGTCTGAGTGCACCAGAGGTAAGCTGTCAGGAGACGAGGGGTAAAAGCCAGCAGCAAAGCACAGGCAGACTTACACAGTAACTTCAGACAGTTGCTCCTTAGTGAGGTTCAGAGGATGGTTTACAGCAGTGATTCCATATTCCTCAGGAGCTTGGCCAGTCCGCAGGTTAGCTCTAAGAATTGCATTGTTGGCTACATTAAGGAAACTAACCATAGCATGCCAGCCTTTATTGTTAAACCACACCTAAAAGAGTCAGAAAACACAAATTCATGTAAGAAGTCTTGACTAATAGCGCTAACTGCAGGAGAAAATTTGGCTGCCTTTTATCTACTTTGGTGGGCATTGTCAGGAGGGAAGAATGCAGAACCAGGAATTTATAGCTCCTGTGCACAGTCCAGCAGGAAGAACTCACATACTATATTTTTAAATGGGTTGAATGACTATGGCAAGGGATTTTATAGAAGCATGTCTTAAAATTTAGCAGAATGTATCCTACTTGGGAGTATTTAGTACAGCAAGTAGTACTGAAAGCATGATTAAAAAAATCTCACATTAGAAATAACTTGGCATTAACACTGTATCCCATATCACTTACAAGTATAGTATTTCGGCTCTTCTTGAATCTGAGAACGCCACTAGCAATATTCTCACAATTTGAAATCTATGTCAAGAAAGACTGAGTTAGCAGACTGCTTTCAGCAAATACCTTAACATTATCTTCAGTTTCCATGTATTTAAGGAAATTGGAAATTTCTTTAGCAGCAGCCAGTGAAGTTTGCCCCTAAAATAAAAAGGAACATATTAATGACTGGCTGTCTGACTGAAATTGGCTGCCACAGGTTTTCAGAATTGTAACAATTCTTTAGTAAAGGGATTAAAAAAAAAAAATCTTGCTTACTCCAGTCACATTCATCATTCGGCCAAGATCACTTAAAAAATTGACAACTTGATCTCCAGAAACATGAAGAACTGGGAGCCTTCCTCCTATAGAGATTCCTCCATATCTAACAAAGAGAACAGTATCATCAGTCACTTGTACCACAGACACAAAATTCTGTACGTTGATTGAAATACTAAGAATCCATTTAATCTAAGTTTGATTTCTATATATCATATAATTAATATATAACAATCTCTACTTTTTTTTTTCCTAACAAGTTGGATTAAGTCTTTACAGGGCTTTCAAAAATCAGAAGTTCTATCAGTTTCTGAGATGTTCATGCCAGGCTCCTGAGAAAATTATTGTTTAAGATAGAAGACTTGGAGGAAACAGTTATTTCTACAGTGCAAAATCTTTAAATTAAGATAATTAATGCATAAATGTTTGGACAGCATGGACCTCAGTTAAAATTTCATTTCCCCTGAGAGAAACAGGTATTCAGCAATGCCAGTGCCAGTTGCATGAGATGAACCAAAGCTTAACCCCATAGAAAGTAATGTTTGAACAAGCAGATATTCTGTGAATAAAGACAGTCATCCAGCTGCTACCTTTGAAGTGAATTCTTACTGCTGATGAAAAACTACATCAGTATGTTCTGCAGACTAATCAGTCACCTTTCTAAGCTTAGTATCTACAGTGTAGACATCATACTGGGGTTAGCAGATGCCTCTACGTAAGCGTGGAGCACTGGTGGGATCTGTTTTGTAACTAATGCATGTGTTCAGAGCAGGGATGAGGAGTTAAGGTTACTTCTGCATTCAACAGGCTGGTGTCTAGGTTTCATCTTGCCTAGGTCCTTTTTTTCGTTTTATGTTTTTCTGCTGCACTTTGGAAGAGCTGTGACAGAGCACTATCATAACGGAGTGCATTAAAACTTCCCTTCACTAAGACCCCATTAGTGTGTCTTGTAGAGAATAAAACTCTGATAATTCTATTGTGTGCCTCTAGCCTTCACCTTTGTGAGGGCAGTCCAAACAAATATAACTCCTTGTCTTTATAAAACCCTAGCTGACCCCCAACCTATTTCCCAGTGAAGCCATCTCAACTGTACTATCTGGTACAGTTCCCCTTGTCAATTCAGAGAAATATTGCGAGGCTTCAGAGTTAAACAGAAATTCATTGTTCCTTTATTTACCACCATAATCTCCGAAATGGTTTCTTACCTTTGCTCATTGACCCAATATTTGCTCTTCAAGCTGAAACAGAAAAAGAGAATCCAGTCTTTTAATGCATTGAATCAAAGTCGATGGTATTGTCAGGCTTAAATGGAAATTAAAGGTGAATTCCTATGCTTTGCAGATGTCCAGTTTCCCCTAGTTAGCTTTTTTTTTTGGTTGATTTATTTGCTTTCTTTTTTAATTGCTGCTGATTACTTTGCATTGTGGGATTGTCAGGTCTTCTGGTATTCCCTGCAGTGGGTTCTTTGTTTTGTTTTCTGACATGATTAATCTCCAGCTCATACAGAGATAAAGCAAGATTTCTGAAGTGACACATACTGGCTCTATCCTAAATCCATAATTAATTGATTTTAAAAGATGTATCTAAACCAGTTATGACATGTGCCAAGAGGAATCAGTCAAAGGCAGCCAGTACATAGCTAATGTAATGGGAATTTCAAGAATGCTGCTGGAAGTTGAAAAGAAAGGCTTGACTCAAAAATAATAGGCCATGGACACTGCACAGATAATTACCATGCATGACACTCGTGCAAGCTGAGGAGCTATTGGTGGGACAGATGTATCTATGCAATATTGTCCTTTGGCTCTTTAGCACTTCTGGGAAGCAAACGATGATTAACTCAGGTAGATAGTCAAGCTGGTGTGGCTTCAGATCTTCAGGGACACAAACTAGTGTCTCTGGAAAGCAGTTCACCATGCTGTGTAGAGGCACCAGTTTGCTCAACATTGACACAGTTTCCATTAACATGGCATTCTGTCAACACTGAAACTTAGCTCTACCTATAAAGGAACATCTGATTATAAAAATAAATATAATTAAAACAATTTAACTCCCTTAAAATTAGCATCTCCTATTTTTACATCAAGAATACAGATATGATGTTCAAGTCTACACAATACTGTGGCACATCAGCCACTATGCTATTATTAAATGAGGATTTCATGCCCAGGTACAAAATATCACAAAAAAACCCTAAGACTCATCCCTACCTCCCTTTTATCAAAGTAGGATATGTTTTCACCAGAAAATCTGAAATATTCCTGTGGGTCAGATCTTGAAGAATTTCTGTGCTGTGCTGTACTCTCTGGAAAGAAAAGAAAACCAAATCAACCACAGTAAACTTCACAGTCTCTAAAGCTATTAAGGAAGTGTTTGCCAGGAAAACAGCAGAAGTGGCTTTGGTTCAGAGGGATTGTTCAGGTTCGCAGTATCACTGAAATGAGAGTGGGTCATTCATTTTCTAGACCAAACATCCTTGCTTTACTAAGCTTTCAGAAGAAATCACGAAAACACAGAAATTTGTGATGCCTGACACAAAACAGTTGCACTTTGCTCTGAAACTTGACCCGAGTTATTTGCAACAAATGTCAGGGTTGCTCAAGGCTTTTTCCTCACAGCGAAAGAGGAAAGCTTTTCAAATAAAATGAGGTCCATGTGAAGATAAGGCAGTTTTCTATAATTTAGCAAGTTAATGTAAAAATTAATATGAAAAATTCACCTTCACTAGCACGTTAGATACTTAGAATGAAAATTACTCTCTTTCTTTGTAGTAGAAATGATGCTGCATGATGCTTTTGTGAGTCTTTTGCAACTACAGGGTCGCTGTAAAGCTCAAGACCTTGAACTTGCTGAGTTTATCTCAAGGCAGTTTCAGTGGGCAAAGCTTGCAACCTGAAATGGTCCAGTAATGACCTAGAAACTCAGTTTCCAGAAGTTCCTATATTTGTCCACAGAGAGGCAGTACTGAATGACACAGAAGCTGGTCTAGCTGATTCCATACAATACAGCAACATCCTCATAGTGCCTTCATTAAATGAGCTGCCTATGCTCAGACATAATTCACAATCAGTTAAATATACTGTTGCTTCTCAGGAGGTTCAAATGTGAACTATTTTTTCTTGACAAGTTATACAAAATTATCATATCCTGCAAAATTATCAGGATAATATAATGATAAATACATTTCCCTTAGAGGATTAGCACCCCCACAAACAAATAAAAGGTTAATTTTGCATCCTATTTGGATTTGAAGTTTTCAACTGTGTTTCCTTTTCTAATACACTAGCATGCAATTAGCAAAATTAAACTTTGGCTGTCTGTTGGGCAGGGATTACTTGGAAACCAGAAATAAGTTGGGATGCTGTGAATACGGTCAGAATATAATTTCTTTATTTCTTCTTTTGCTTCATAGATGGGATTTCTACAGATATTTAAAACAGTTTTGCTTTGTTTTGTGAATAGTACTAGAGCAACCAAGGCAAGATTTATCAGTATTTGGATTTGGATTCAGAAACCGATTAAGCTCATGACATTAGTGTTAAAATTAAAACTAGAATTATTTTAGTCATTTGGGTAATGTGTGCAGCCTGGCAAACTTGGCAATATTGAAGTTAAACGGTGTACATGGTGAGACATTAAATTAGTGAGCTGTTACTCAGAGTGGCTGCAGTTCTGTTTTCTTTAACTTCTTAGAACAACATTCAGAAAACGTAAATGCTAACAGGCTGTAATTTTCCTTTGCTCTTCAAAAGAGCAAGCACATTTTATAAAGGGCACTACTAAGATTATTCATTGATAGGAACAGGTGGGAATGTAGCTCTTATGTCTACATACAGCAGCAGTAGTTATTAAATTACTCATCTTCATGCACATGCATACAAACACATATAGCTTAGATCTTTCTTTCTAGAAATGGAACCAAAAGACCTGTAAAAAAGTAATAATTTGGGGTTGACTCAGTATTATTCCAGTCCATGATTTTCAAAATCATGACATTTCTACTTTCCTTCGTTTCTTCTTTCTCCCTCCTTACTTTCCCTTCTTTAAAGGCAGGCAATCCTCTAAACATAATTGTTCTTTGAGGCAAAAAAAAAGAGATTTCTTTAAATTATTAGATAAAGAGCTAAAAATTCTTATTTTCTTCTGTATGAAAAGTTTTCAATTTGGATGAAGATAATCAAATTTCATTTAAATATGCGAGCTTTACCAATATCTCTGAAATTCTTGATCCCTTAAAATATGTACTCAATTTTTTTCCATGTATATTGGCATGGCACAGTACGTACATGCTAATCCTTTTTCCACTTCTTGCCATGAAAATTTTCTACCAAAATTTATGGCACAGGGACACTACCTGTGGTGGTGGGAGGCCTCCTGCTCCTGCAGGGCATTCAGGCAGCATAGTGAGTTTCTTCTGAGTACTGCACTTGCAAGAAGGTGAAGGATTCTCAGGAGTCCACTTCTGGCTCAGCAGGAGGCTGCTTAGGTTAGGATGAACTGCAGGTGTTTTCCAGGTAGTTGGCATATTAATGCATGGGTAGTTCCTGTGTAGAGGAATAGACTCTTTAAGCTATACAGGAATACAGCTAATGAGAACTCACAAATCCTCAAAATCACAATGTTCACAACAGATACTCTCCTCTCAGTCCTTATCCTGTGTGTTATGAATTATAAGAACATTTTAGAGTACTTGGTAAACATGAATAAATATAATTTCTCTGCACATCTGCCAAATTCACTTCAGTCTTCAGCTTCTGGATAGGATACTGAAGGAAAAAGGGGACTGTATTTGACTTGTCAGTACACACAGAATCTGCAGTGGATGCACATCTTTGCAAAGAAACTATCCTTTTGCTCACACAGTATCTTTTCTCTCTTTCATTTTTAGTTTACTTTTACTCTTTGTTCCTGCTGCCCCAGGCGGAGGAGAGGAAGGGGAAGGGAAGAGAGGACAGCCAGAAGAATCAAGTTGGTGGATATCACGACTGGGATAGAGGCAGGAGAAAAGGAACAAATGGCAAAGCATAGCATGTCAGTGACAAATGCCTTCATAGCAGGACTCACAGGCGGGGTAAGTAGGTAGGTCAACAAATGTTAAAGAGCTGTACTAATGCTGTCTATCAGAGTAGAAATGGCTTCAAATCATAGAGTCTGTCCTATTACTACTTCGCAATATGGGCAATTGCTGAAGCTCTTGCTTCCAAACAGCAGGAACAGGAGGAACCAGAAGGGACTCACATGTGGAAAGTGCCAGGGAAGCCATAAAGATTTGGATCTGAGCCCACTGGCCTACTGACACACATGTCAAGGTTGTGTAATTCTCGATAGAAGGCTCCATGAGCTGGCTTCCAGCAGCTAGAGCACTGTGAATCGTTCTTAATCCACTGGCATTGTTGTCTTGTTGTTTGTTTGTTATTTTTGACCCAATATCAGATATTATTCCCTGAAGCAATATATCTGAAGCATCAGCTTACTAAAAAGTCAAGCCAATTAATTGTTTCCCTAATCAAGTTTTACTAAGAATACCCTGCTAGAATCTTGTTTAAGAGAGATTAGCTAGCAACTTACTGAAGAGGTTGATTCTTCATGCAGCGATTTCCAAATCCTGGTTTATTCAAGAAAGCATCAGTGAGGGAGACCATCTGCTCACTGCCAGGGCGTTCATTGCTAAGGGAATAAAACAGGACTTTCTCTGTAAAAATGTTTTTCAAGCTATTATACTGGAATACGCTTAGCAACTGGTGAAGGACAGCCATATGGCAGAAGCAACTTTCCCCCCTCCAAATGCTTATGATTCAAATATTTTATTTATTTATGCAAACCCCCAGAACCTTCCAAGATGATTAACATGCTAAAGCAATGGTCCTTTTCTCCTAATATTGAAGCATGACTTCTGACATAGTCCTACACCAATTTTCTCCAAAAAGACTTGAATCCACTTTTCTACCCTCTCAGCCCTGTCATGGTCAGTATTCAGCAGGTGAAAACCATGTTCTGCAATTTCATTTGCTGAGGCCAAAGAGACAATGCTGCTAATAGTGAAGGGTCTTCAACAACATAACTTTAGACTACAGAATGTTGCTAGTGCCAAGTGTTATACACGCATGACTAACATGTAAAATAAATCAATTTCATGTGAATTTTCAGTATGAAACTCAAGGAAAATGCTTCAAAATTATCTGCATTCAGTTTTGCTGCTTTCTGCTATTTGTGATCTAGTCTAGGACTTAAAGGTTTTCTCTGAATTTCCTCTGAATTGCACGTGTTTTGAATTGGTGCAAGTCCAGCTTTGGAATACATGGAAGTGAAGGTGAAGTGTTCATGAGAGCTCAGAAGAGTTATGCAATGACCTGGAGATAAGAGGACTGAAGGTTCTATGAAGAATGAAAGGAAACAAAGTGCTTGTAGACAAAAAAATAAAAATAATTCAGCCTCAGCCAAAGGATGCTATGTGGGGAGAAACTGCTAAACAGCAGCATTAGTAAAACCTGAGTCTCTGCTTTCATCTTGTTTCCCCAACTTTGCCCAAATACTGTATTAACTGTTAATAAATCTACAGATAGATCGGCAGATAGGCTTGAATGTTCTTTAGGATTACAAATACAGGAGTAGTGCAATGGCAGATCAGAAACAGTCACAATTCTTACTGTGCTCGATCTCCTGTTAGGCAGGATACATAACTTTATAAGTCTGAGGTAATGAATTCATGCACAAAGAGGAGAGTACCAAAGATAGCAAGATATTTCAAGGACTATTGGTTAGACATATCAGCAGCTGTATTCTTCACTTGCACCAATTTTTTTGCTATTTTAAATCTGCTTATTCCAGTGGATTTAATCCTTTTTCATACCACACAGAGTGAGAAAAAGTCCAGTAAGACAGTGCCCCATGAACCTAAACGCTAGGGAGAAAAGGGTTTATATATGACAATGTACTTTTACTTGGTGATTCCTCTTACCTGAAGAATGTGAACTGTTGTCCATAGATCCAAGGGTGTAAGGTTAAGGCGGGATATTCTCCAAATGGAGGAATAATGACTGTAAGTATTAAAGACAGCAACACAAAACTAGCAGGGAGAACAATCTGCAGGGAACACGAAAACATCACTCTAGGTTATTAGAGCTATATTGTAGGGTGACATCATACACACCTCATCATACACATAAACAAATGAAAGACAGAAGGAGCACACAGATCAGATCTGGTTTAGTTCCTGAATACCAACAATTTAATTTTCAGTGCTTTCCATCAAGATTCTGATTGTCACAGATCTTTATTGTGTTAAAATGCTGGTAGCGATTGAATCATGAACTTGGTGCAAGCGATAGACTCACCGCAGAAGGAAGTAGAATAAGAGGCAGAACAGTGGGAATTGTAATTACAACAGTTACGGACACTGTTACCCATTTGCCGCACCTCAGTTGCTTCCCCAGACATTGCTAGGAAAGACAGGGTTGAGAATGGTGTGGCAAAGAGTCAAGAACAGCAAAAGTAAGTCAATACCTGGGCTAGGAAGTCCTTGTGGCTGCGGGAGGCATGGTGGAACCGTTTGATGAGCAGTGCTTTGATCTGCTGCTGTACAAGCTGAAAACCTTTATACTGTCTGGACCCTTTGCCTTCATTTTGATCTCCTGCTATGCCTACTGGCATTCGAGAAGCATCATCAGTTTTCAGCGTGGTTTGTTCATCTGTTTTGTTCTCAGTAGAAATTTTGCCAAGGGTAGAACCATTTTCTTGAGTGTCTCCTAGGTTAAGATGAAAAGGAGCAGAGAAGATACTTTATCCTCCACACACAAAGGTAGCACAAACATTTTAATGAGCTCCAGGTTTTGCCAATTGTATGTATCGCATCACCAGATTGCTTTAATTACAACGGTTGCATTGTGCCTGTATCTAGTAACATCACATAGGTTAATGCTCCTCTTGCGCAGCAGGATGAACAAGTCAATCAGGTATGTAGTTTATGGACTAATGGTCAGCAAAGTACAGTTTTGCTGTTAAGCCCATCGACATCTGGGGGCTTTACGCTCCACTTTCATTTACATAGTTAAGAAACATCAAATCTAAAAAGTCTTTCAGCTGACTTCATCTTGTTTCTCAGATATCCTGTTAGGCCCTAAAAACAGATATTTGTCATCGAATTTGTTTTGGTAGGAAGACCACACAAAGACTGAAATTCTGAGGCTGGTCTTTACTTGGTGTTAAGAATACAGAACAGTCACAAGAAAGTTTATCAAATACTGATTCATTTATCTATACCTGCTCTTTGCATTCCAGGATCAGCTTCTGCTGTGACCTTTAGGAAAACCTGCCATAGAGAAAAACATCTCTTGGTTAGGAACAGAACAGGTATAATAACCTGACCCCTGGAACACTGTGCATCATCCTTTAATGTAACTGAAAAAAAAAATAGATACTTTTTCAGTACTCCTGCTTGTAATACAATAAGAAGTCTCTTCTGAACTATCTTAGAAAATAAAGAAAGTTCATAAGAGACCTCAGAGAAGAAAAGAACAGAAAGAAAAGAAAGAAAGATATAAAGTAAAAAAAAAAATAAAATACAAAGAAAAGAACAAACTAAGATACAGAGAAAGACAGATTTCAGGCTAATGAGTCATGCCCCACCAGGCTAAAATTAAGTAAGGCTTGGATACTTTCTGTGCACCCGTCCCAAAGACTTTGAGTGTTCCACAGCATATGTGACTATGTTCCATTGGGAACTAGTACAATTGCCTGTTTATGAACAGGAACTGTCTCAGAAAACATTTTGGGTACTGATGGTAAGATCAGCAGATATTTCAATTTGTCCATTACCTCTTCCAGTGGTGTGTCGGAAACTCCAAAACTGCTGAGTCCCAGATCATCCAGTGTTTCCTCCAGTTCTCTGAAGAGACTAGCATAAGATCGCTGTTTAAAGTTTTTATTGGGCAAAAGGTAAATGAGTTCCTGACCAATGCTTTCAATTAACTTTGCTTCTGGGATATGATGATGAATTACTTCTGATAGCTCATTCAGATCTCCTGTGAACAGTCAAAACAGTGTTCAAAGAACGATTATTTAACTACGCTAAGCATGATTTCAAAAGCTGTTGTTTGCACTATACAAAAGGGGACTGCTCTATTACATAACTCAGATATCTCAGTTAATTCTGTACCAGACTGGGCTATGTTGCTAATTGTGCTCTGGAACTATGTAGCAGGAAGCTATTTCAGGTCTATTAATAAAGAACAATGAAATCTTCGGAAATATCTACTTAAGTTCTTCTCTTATGTAGAAAAGCCAAAATTCCTTTTTCTAAGAAACTTAGTTTCCTTTGCTCTAGGTATGCTTTAGTTTTCAGTAACGAATTACACATTTGGTGAAGACTAGTTCAAAACTTAGTCTACACTTCTAAAGCACACAAACTTCCAGTTTACCATCTGTACCTGAAACCAACTGTACATCCAAAATGGGCAACAGGAAACTCACAAAACCCCCTATCAAATAATACAGATGTTAGACATGAGTACTGAAGAAGTGGATCTCAGCAGCATTGATCTGTAAGATGAGAGTGCAGCATAACAGAAGACATAGATACTTGCTGGAATGTTGAACCATCCCACTTCTTACCATCCAGTTCCTGCTCTGGAGCTCCTTCTTTGTCCCTGTGTGCGCAGCTGGAACAGGAGCAGGAGCATTGAGATCCACAGCTACAAAGTGACTAGCATGGACAAGCAACAAAGATGAAAGTGGTTCAGATACGTTCGAACAGGATGTAAAGGCTGTCAGCCTTTGAATGGCTTGAATCAGTGAAAGATATGTCATATCTGGAGCATCTTGAACATATTATCTGAAAGTTATCTGAGGACTGGATTAACCAATGCAGAAAGCATAAATCCACCTGCACAAAGTATACCTCTTGGTTTGCATGCAAAATACCTGGGGAAACATGATCAGTACTGCACATGAGTGTATTGATCTCATGTGAACACTGAAAGCACTGCTGACAGCAGAAAGAATCCAGATTCCTACCTCTCAAGCAGTGCAAGGCTACTTTAGCTATGGACTAATGTAGACTCTGAGCTACAGACATCATGCTTACAACCAGTGTACTGCAAAAGCAAACATCAGAGAGACTTGTATAGGGACAAAGGCAGCTTGATTGATAAAAGTTTGGACATACTTCACTGACAAGAGTGAACTATAGACCACTGAGGGCTTCATATTCACCTATTATTTTCATCTGCCTGGCTGAATACATATTTATAAAAACAGACAAGGTTTTTACAGAGATTCAGCTATCCATATACTTTCATGAAGTGCCATAAAATTCTCTCATTGCTTTCTTCATTTTGAAGTCAGTTTTGTACACAGCCTCAAGCAGCATTTAACTGCTTTCTACCTTGGTGCACTGCACGAATACATGCATGTATTTCTCAGATTACACATGCAGGAAGGGAACTACACTCTTACCGAGTCCTTTCCAGTTCTGGTGTTTTTCATCTTTCGAACAAGAGTGAGATAGAAGCCAGACCCAAAGCAGTTCTTTAAGAACACAGGAGAGCCTGAGCAGAAGAGTTTCCCTTGGGATATTATGGCTACTCTGTCTCCGAGGATGTCTGCCTCATCCATGTGATGGGTTGAGAGGATGATAGTTCTGCCTAGAAGGAAGAAGGAGGAATGTTCAAGGCATGAACTCTCTCTGGAATTCAAAACCGCTTAGTCCTTTGGCAATTAATGCAGTTTTCTCTGCATCAGAGCCATGTCTCAGGTTTGCCACATCATAGCTATCTGTTCAAAGGATGTTATTTGCTTGTATTTGTATAACACTACTCATGTATAACACAGCAGGCACATGATGCATCTACAACAGGTTTTAAAAAAAACCCAAACAATTCCCATTTTCAAACCTGTTACCTGAGCGATACTTCAGCAGAAGATCCCAAATAGATCGCCTGGAATATGGATCAACTCCAGAAGTGGGCTCATCCAAGACTACCACTTTTGCTTCACCCACAAAAGCGATGGCAACAGATAGTTTCCTTTGCATTCCACCTGCCAGAGGACAGACACATCCAGGAGTCTGGGATGAGTTATGTAAGTGGCAGGGATATCATTAAGACTGCTTTTCAGTGTGGGGACAAACTGATACAAGCAAAACAAAACTCATTTTGAGACAAATATTTCTGCAAAGTCACATTTTTCTTCTGAGTCCTATTTTTAAAAATATATTATTCATCTATGCAACACATATTCTGCTTCTTGCCAAAAGTAAAAGCAGGAAGAGATGAGATTTTCATGCTCTCATGTGAAACTAGCCAATTTTTGTAGTTGCAATCAGGACAAAGTAGTACAAGAACACCTGGCTGTTTATTCAAATTAGCTTTTGACTCTGAAAGTGAAATGTGTTCAAATACACCGCATGCATTCATACCTTTAGAATGAAAGAAATTACTCTTACCAAATAAAACAGTATCATAGAGTACTGACCCAAAGAGTGGAGCAGTATGATAGTACAATATTAATTTTGTCTTGAAATCACAGAACATTTTCTTTTGTGGTTATTTTTCTTACATTGACAAGTTTGGGTTTTTTTTGTATATACACTCATTTAAAAATAACAGCTTGAAGTGTATTTGAATTTATTGTATATTTGTAAGAAACAGAAGCTTTTGGGACAGGTTGTGCCAGCTTCCTTACTTGTACAGTCCCATTTAGTCTTTGAGAGTAAAGGCTTCCCCAGTGCAGTGATGTGTTAGAATGCAGCCCCAAACATGTAATTAAAGCAACATTTCTCCAAAGACAAAACAGTAGAAAGAACAAAGAAAAAAACAGTAGAAAAAAAAAATCTTAATCCTGTGGGCACCTGACAAATTCTGAGCCTCTTCATTTCTCTTATGGGTGAGGCCCATGTCTTCTAGCATTGTTTCCAACTCTTGCTCAGCTTCATCCCTGGATCTCCCTTTCAGTTGAGAATAAAACAAGATGTGCTCTGCTACAGTAAGGCTGTGAAATCAGACAGAAAGGCACCAAGGCAATTTAAGTGAATAAGCAGATTTTTTTCCTAAGCAGCAATAAATTCACTCTAGCTTTATCTTGCTAAAAGAAGAGGGGCTGCTTTGCCCTAAATTTGGATCACAGATCTTCTCTGGGAAAGTGCCACTGAGGTATATCTACTGCTGGCACAGTCAGAGAAATAACACAGGTCCTGGGGATGTATCAAGCACGCAGATTGGGACCCTTATTCTGAAAGCTAATGTGGAGTGATACTCACTGATTGAACAAGATGTTGTGCTGAGGGCACATGCCTAATCTGTACCGAATGGAGTCCATGTGAATCTGAATATCCAGGCCGCCAACCAACACAGTTCCAGAGGTGGGTGGGAAGAGGCCTGTCAGTATCGACCTGGGAAAACAAAATGAGGAAATTCCCACTTCTTTCTTTTTGTACCAGATTAAGATGCATTGGGCAATTCCACTAGATGGAGCATGAACGCTTCTTACTGTGGGCCTTGATGAAACAGCTCCAGTTAGAAGCATACATGTAAATACTTCTGCTCTGCTACAGTGAGAATCTTACTAATCTGCTAATGCAATTTTTGATGCACCTGTCCGTATGGTTCTGACCTGCATTAAAAGGCTGTCTGAGGCAGCTATTCTGTTTCAGAGTAGTTCAATCAGCCTTTTGTATCACCCCTATATACACGAGTCTAAAATGAAGATCACTAGGACCAAGATAGAGAATAATGGTTTGAGCTCTCCAGCAACACTGACTCATGCCCTACACCTTTATTTTTTGTAAGGTGGAGTGGGAACAAAATGCTATGTTGCAAATGGGTGGAGCCTGTTACTAGGTTTGGATGAATAATGGATTTTTCAGTTTTGAAAATTTCAAAGGAATAGAAGAACAAAAAAATTTTTTTTCAAAAATTTTCAGCAGATCAGAATGCTTTTATTTTGGGTCCAAAAAATTTCTTGTGGAACAATTAAAAAAATACTACTTAATGTGCATTTGAAATAAAAGTATTTTTAAACTAAAAATCCTGATATATTCTGGGAAATATCATAATGAAACACTTCTTTCAAAATTTGGTGGACTTATCACAGACTCATGAAATGTTTTCTTCACCAATTAATCTTATTTCACCAAATAAAGTTCTGTATAAAGAAAATCAGACATTCCTAAAGTCCAGCTTTCTGAGATGCCAGGGTTCTAGGATTAAAGGAACATTTTAATCTGCACACACATTTTGCACATATGTAACCATTCTGTCTAAAGAATGCCTATATTTTTACGCTCCTTTGTACTCAGACCAAAAACCTTGACTGACTTAAAGCCAGACATAGAAACCAAGAACACATTGAATATGGCAGCTTTCAAATCTTCAGCTCTTTCAGCCAGATGATCTTTCTCCCTCTTAACCTATCTGGAGTTTGGCCATGGGAAATGAATCATGAGAGAGAGATTTGCTTCTTTCTCTCTAGACTTTCACTTGTTTGTGTCATGTCATGCATTGCCTCCCTCCCAGGGCTTTAGCTAATTCAGGATATCTTCTCTTTGCCTAGGGGCAGCATTTCCCTGTCTGGAAAACCCTAAAAAAATCTTGATGTTGTGCATCAAGCTGGCTGCAGGGGTAGTACAGAGACAATGGAACAGTGAAAAAACAACTGCTTCTCAGGACAGAGCAATAGAGCACTGCCCTGGATTTGCTTCTTCTGAAAGACTAACTTACATGGTGGTTGTCTTTCCTGCTCCGTTGTGACCAAGGAAGGCTGTGATCTGGCCCTCATAAAAAGTAATATTCATCCCATCTACTGCTGGCTTGGGCCTGCTTGCAAAAATCTTCACCAGGTTCTGAATGCATACTCCTGGAATCAGTCCTGTTGGCTCAGGCTCAAAGAAGGTATTTACTTGAAAGACAAGAAATCAAGAATAAAACCAAAATAAAAGCACATTTTAATCCCAGTTCTGATGATGACACATAAATAACTGCAGAAGCAACAGTACATACTCAGTACAATACTGAGTGCCAGGACCAGATTCTCCAGTCACACCAGTACCAAACTGAGGCAAGGTTTCTAACAGCAGCGCAATTTATTTAGATTCATCTGTGTATTAATGACAGAAGTGGAGCCCAGAATGGTAATGCTCTGTGGAGAGTAACTCATTGGATCAGGTGAAGCTGAACGTGCTTTCTCTTTTCATTGTGTAGCAGGAAGACTGGGATTGTTGTCTGTAGATACTTAGATAGGTTTAGAGTTTACATTAAGCAAGCAGCAGGTTACTTTTCTAGCCAGGCTGATGTCTGTCATTCGAATCATCTGCCCAGCTGTGCATTCTTTTACCATGATGATTTTTAAAAAAACAGCATTTGCCTTTAATCCTAGTACGTGAAATTTACCCCCTTGCTGAGGCCAGCTCAAGGCTTAGGCAGTTCCTAACATAAGCGCTACATGCAATGGGTTTCTCTCAGGATTAAAAATGCATTATTGTAAATAGCACCATCAGGACATTTTATTGCATCAGCTTCTAGACAAAACAAACTTCCTTTGAAGTAAATTAAGCCCTTGGGCGATGTGAATTATGGCAGTTGAGAAATTTAAACTAAAGACCCTGTCCACTTTTGTTTACACAGACTGCTTTAGGCTTTGTAGGGAGGCTTGTTTTGCAATTGCAGTTTACTTAAATTGTTCAGTACGCAGCAGGCCTGTGTGGATAATGGCCAATGCCAGCTGGGTGAAACCAGCCCCACTTCTGTCAGTGGCTTGTATGACTGTCATTATAAACAATACTCAGGAAAAAGTCCCAGATGTGTTGTACATGAGAGCTGTGTACAAAGCAGCTGAAATAACTCATCTAGAATGGGTAGCTTTATGTTAAATAAAATTATATTTATGACAAAATTATCTTTTGCTTTCTGAAGGAATCTACACTTCCCTTTACCTTATTGGGCCAAATACAAACATCGCTGTGTTTAGAAAAGTTCACATCGAATTGGTCTAGATCTGCACATACTGGCAACTGAGGTATCAGCTCCAGTTTCAGATGTATTGTGAGCTCAATTTATATTTGTCTGCAAGGTTCACTGGCAAGTTCTGAGGCAAATTCTCTGCTGATATTCCCCAGTATATGCTTTGGATCACCTAAAGAACACTGGTGGATATTTGAGCTCCCTTTTTAGTGATCCGTATTTCTCCATTCCAGCCCTACCCCCTTGGTGAAATTTTTGGGCATTTAGGTCTTTGTTCAGAAGTGGCAGCATTTGTGGTGGATGTGGATGGGACTTTTGTGAAAGCTCTACTTTAAAGCTATCAAGCAATTACGACAGATGTGTCTGCCCTGCTTTGCTAACCTGTGCTGGTATTGGACTACATTAGAGTTAAACCTTTAGAACTTTTTCCATTCCATTTCCCATCCCATTACGCTTAAATGAAGCCATTGTGGAAACTGTGTCCTTGAACCATACCAGGCCTGCTCTTGGCTTCTCTATATGTCTCCCAGTTCCTGTATCGCTGGCTGAAAGGGAAGGCAGGCTTTTTTTTTGTGCAGTGACAGGCCCTTCCCCTGTGGCCATGGAGCAGCTGGAATCTGGGAGCTGAGGAGTACAGCACCACAAACATAAGGCAGTACTAGGAGAAGATTGGCTGAAATAACCTTTGCCCTCTGCCTGTCTTTTTTCTTTTGAAGTCCTGTCCTGTTTCCATTCACCCTAAACGCATGTTTTCAGTGCCTACGTGAGGAGCTTTGATGACCCCACTTTTATCTCTAGTTTTTCAAGAGAGTCAGAGTGGGACCAAAGCTGTCAGTACCATTTACTTTTGCTACAGAATCCACATGCATTCCTCTGAGCATCACGTAGACAAAACTCCTCCAGTTGTGCACAAAAGAAGAAGACACTGGGATTTGAAAAAAAAAAAAAGGGATAGCCATTCAGGAATTCATAGGTGGTAGCTAATGTCAGCATCAGAAATGTCTGCAGACACACAGAGCACTTCAGATAAATCCTTTTGAAACCAGTCTTTCCCTACAGATGCAAGACACACTAAAGATACACACACACACCAAAAAATGGGGCTGGGAGAGAAGAACGTTCCTCTTAGCAAAAGTATTTTTGTCAAAGTCATGGCTCTGTTTAGTTCTAAGGAGTCAATGTACGTGTCTCTGAGGCTTCCCTCAGCATGAACACTGACTTTCTCTAGAAATAGCCTGCATTTGTGCAATAATAAAAAAAAAAGTTAAAGAGCTCTTCTGGAAGGCAGCTCTCTTATGCGTGATGGTTAAGTATTTTAAAGGAATTGTGACCATAGAAGAATTAGTAAGCAGGGAGCTGGGAAAGTCAGTGCTTCTCCTGGAGCTTAGCTCTGGCAGTCACATGTTATCCTCTGTAGCCTAGTAGGCATTTATATTTTTACTCCAATCATTCCTACATCTAGTTTGTTATGAAGTACAATGGGTACAGTATCTCAGAATACTCAGGTTGCTCTTTCTCCTTACTATTAATTTCATCTTTGTCCTGGACATCTGTCTTAGGCTTCCCCTGCTTGCCAGGCTCTTTTTCTCGTTTGTGTTTACATTGTTTGTTTTTACCATCCCTCTCTCCCTGGTTGTCACACTTTTCCCCTGGCTTTCCAGGATCTTCAGACTTTCTTTTGCTTTCATTTTTTTCCTCTTCCATGGCCTTCTGATCCACACAGCCTTCTGACTCTGGAACAAAATGAAAAGGTTAAATGAAAGGCAAACTGCTAAGCTTCTACTTAGATTAAGAGAGCAGCTCCAGGTCCAAGTGAGTGAGTTTGTGTTAACCTTTGTACAAGAATTTCTGGCTTTCCAACTTGGTGTTAGACCTTGCTGTCACAAAGGAAAACAGTCACATAAAATCACTACTAGGGACAGGCCTGAGCCAGGAAGAACAGAGACATAAGAAGTGGGAGACTCTGAAGGAACTGTTTACATAAGACAAATTCAAGCTGGCAGCCTGGAGTGCAACTAGCACAATCATAATTTATCAGATGGCCTAGGACTTAATTTTGTCGTGAATTTCACCATAATTTTCTGCTATAATAAATTTCAGCCCATAAAACTGTATAAAAGTACCTGCTCACAAATAGCAACATAATAAGTTCACTGCAACACCTAAAATGGCCCAGTGGGGGATAGTGCACTGATAGAAGAAAATTTTAAAAGTAGCAAGACAATATACCAGTTTAGCTTCATTTTCAGCTGTGTATTTACATTATCTGATGTTTTATTATCCAATTTTCATCCCAACACATTAACCTACTACAATAAATTAAGAAAATGGTTAGTATTACCCTTGAAGGAAAGACATGAGTTAAGAAAAGTTCTACAGTTGTTCATGAAAGTTGAGGCACCAGTAAACCTTAGTTCTTTAAACAGGTGAAAATCATGTGCCTCCTCCAAAGGAATTAATTGGAAATGACCTTTCCAACTGTCCCTGCTTGAGAAAACCCAAGGCGATGTTTTGTGGACAAGAGGACAAAATAAGTATCAGCACACTCAGGCTCGCTGTTGAGGCCCCTTTGAAGAGCTGCTTTGCACTCCACTAGTCCCTCCCATTTGGTAACTTCCATAAACTTGCTCATGGTGTCCTCTAGCCCACCAGTTAGGCAGTTAATAAAGTCATTAAACAGTATCTAAGTCAGGTGTCAGTCCCTGTCAGACTCCTACCACTGATAACTTGTCCCAGTTATACTTTGTACTGCTGATCACAATTCATTGGGTCCAACAGTTCAGTCAATTTTCTATCCACTTTAGTGCCCACTCAAGCATCTCATCAATCTGGCTATCAGAATACTATATGACTCCATGCTAAAGACCTTGCTAAAGTCAGGTTAAATGGCATTCACTGGTCTCCCTTTGTCCATTGATCCAATCATCACAGAAGAAAATCAAGACAGGTTAAGCAAGATGTGCTCTTGGTAAATTCATGTTCATCATTTCCTGTCACCTTGTACTTCATGATCTTGGGGCCAGCATCCAGAAAGGTCTGCCTCTTAGTCTTACCAGAACTGATGAGCATCAGCAGAAGTAGGATGAGAGCTGTGGAAGGGATTGCAAGATTGCCCCATTTTTTCTAAACAGTGAACCGCTAGATCAGCTCAGCTACCTGATTCAACACCACCTACAAAATAAATTCTAGGCTTCACTTAAGCAGAACATTTTATCTCAGTAATCTAAAAAATGCAATTAAAACTCATAAAATAAAAAAACTGCTGGCAATGCAGTAGTAACTGACCTACTGGAGCCAACGAATATTTCAGAATTTTCCAGGTTTCTCACAGTCTTTAGTTTGGATACTAAGAAATTATGAGTCTGCCTTGTATTGGAAATAACTCAAAGAACACACAGAACTTATGATGCATTATGATAACCAGAAAATGGATTTAATTTCAATTAAATTTGAACTTAAACTAAATGAATAGAAAACATATAAATCCTGTAAGTAACTGTGCTTCACATTTGTGATATTCAAAGGATCTCTGGTGCAGGCTATGCCCCAATTCCACAGAAAGTCAACGAGATGTTGTGGCTGACATATTATCTGGGTCTTTAGAAATTTTTCATTCATCTATAAACACGCTCCAAGTCCTTCCTCCTCCTTCCTATACAGTCAAATTCGAATCTGGTGGGCAGCATTTGCAAAGCTAAAGAAAGTTAACAGACTCTGTAATATCTAGACAAGCCCCTACCATGCTGAAAATCCTCACAGCAAGTCTAAAGAAAAACCTGTTAATTTCCTTAGAATGTAGCAGAAGGCAAAGCCTCTCCAAAAGAGCCCAATGTTATAACCTCCTCTTTTCTGATCAATGTGTGAGCAGTGGATGCATTATCAGCGTTTTCACAGAAAGGATTAACACCCCTCTAGTTTACAGGTATCACCCTGAGATGAAACTGCCTTGTCAGCAAGTCTGAGTTGATCAAAGGTAAGCATGGTAATGAGAAGACTGAAGAACTTATTACTTCATCTATCATTTTGGCTGGTTTTACTGTTACATTGTAAATTTAAGACCGATTTCAAAACACCACCTGCAGCAAGGCTCTACTCCAGACAGCAGTCATCATTCTGCATTAATTCCTATGTAAACACAATTGCCCACGTTATTGTTAACTACTCCAGTATCGATGCACAAAAAAAAATCTGCAAAAGCAGGACTTTTTCACTCATTCAAGTTGGTCCAAGGGTGACATCAGTTTTGATCTTGCTTACAAGCTTAAAGTAAACAGACTTAGTTTAGTGTTAAGCTAGACAGAAAAGAATCAGGTTTAGGAAAATGGAGGAGCCTCAATATAAATAAGATCAACACTGTATTTCTTTTTGACTCATTTCACAAATGCTGTGTTGGGCAATAAGAACTCCTCAAATGTCTCTAAAAGTGTTTGTTAGAGAGTGGGGATTTGATGTTGCATGTTAACCCATGCTTTAAACGCGCTCAGATGGATTAGTGACTCACCTCTAATAACTCTAATAATAGCAAGCCACTCCGAGTTCAAAGCCACCTCCTGAGATTCCCAATGGAAATGTTTTGCAGCCACCCCTAAGAGTATCAGTGGTTTTGATGTGATTTCTAAACACCAAAATTTTGAAAGGACTCACCATCGGCAGTTGTTGTTTTCTCAATATTTGGCTTTCTAGAGCCAAGCCAGTAAGATTCCTGCATAGGGAAATACCAAGGTTGTGGTAGCCCATAGTCCCCTAAAACAAAAATAATCAGGTAAAGTGCACTTCATAAACACAACCCTCAGTGGGCACAAATTCATATAGGCAAAGTCTGAGCTATAATTATGAACACTTGCAGTTCTAGCATTGCGTATCAGAAGGTCAAACCATTCACCAAGTACCTGACAGAACAGATTTTGTTTGCAGAGATTTTTTTTTTTCCTTTTGGACAGGAGTAAAATATTCAAAAAACGTGTGATCCGATTTGCCTTACCCTTTTTTTAAAGTAGAATGTGCTTTAATTACACAATGAAGCTACTTATTACTTGGGGACAATTTGAATCCTCACCAACTCATCAGCAGCTTCCAAGGAGCATCCTGATTTCTTAAGCTGGGATCCCAGCCTCACTCAGGGATTTTGTTTTAATGCCCACTTAACACTTGAGGGCTGACATGAGCGAAAAAAAAACTTATTTACACTTATTAACCTAGGCCTGAATTCAAAACTGGCAATGAGAAAAGACTCAGGCTGTTATTTCAGCACACAGTTTTGCAGAAAAATTGACAACACAGTAATCTTTTCGTTCAACAGAAATGGGCTTTTTTTTTTTTTTGGTTAATTCTCTTTTGAAAACAGAGAGCACAATAACATTATCAGTTCTTGCCAGAACAGACCAGAACTAGTGCAAGCCAACTGTGCTTTCCTGGAATCATATTGATTTACAGAATGCAGGGATTTGAGCTGCTATGTTTAAAACTGGCATCCTTGTGAACCCATGTTACTGGCCTTGTGCTACTTATTCAAAATAAGCAAAGGGAATTTGTAATGCTAACTGAAAGATGGTCAGTTTTTCTAAACCGAAACCCACTGTTTATGAAAGCGGCTGCTTGTTTCTGACCTACAAAAATATCCTCTCTGTCAGGCCATCACTTGTACTGCCATTAACGCACGCAAATGCTCTCTTCCCATCCATAAGCAGTTTGCCTTGCCCTTGTTATGCTGAATTATACCTTTTTGAAGCTGGTGGGTAAACCAACTGCTTCTCATTCAGGATGAATGCAAAACCTAAGTGAACTCCATTATTGAGCAGAATGCTCAAATAGCCAAAGGTCCAGTGTGCCAGTGGGTGGTTGACTGCAGAGAAAACCTGAGCGGGAGCTGAACCATATGGTTCAAAGTATTATCTAGGGAATTCACAGAGCAAGCTCAAAGACTAATGCATTGATGTGGTAAGTCTGAATGTGTGTGACAGAGAAATGCTATGAGAAATTCCACGGAAACAGAGGAGTAGAAAGCCTAGGAGGCATTCAGAGCAAATAATGGGAAGAACTGAAGATAATGAAATGAAGCACTGAGAGACATTACTTTTGTATAAAAGTGCTGGCTGAAAAAAAATTGCTCAGATCTATGAGCTAAGGAACTCCTGTTGTTTAATTCCTGCTGAGTTCATGGAAATAGATCATTGACTATGCTTTTTTAAACAAAGAGTTGCAATACAGGCTTCTCAAAGAGGAACTTTTTGGAAAGTTACTGCAAATCAGTTTTGAATATAAGTATGTTAAAATTGCATATAACTTCTTTATCAGGACACATTTATTAAAAAAAAGGCATTGATCTGGTGTAGCATACCTCACTTTGGCAGGGACACAAACAAAGCAGATTTAAGGTCATATTTTAATTTTGAAGCAAAATATCATCAGGCATATCTAAAATGATTTAACAAATGCGTATCTTTTCATGATTTGGATGAACTATGGTAAATGATGTGTGCAGACAAGCATGATCGTACCTTATCCATCATTAATTTTCTTTCATAGCTAGAAAATCTGGAAGATCTCAAATTCTGAGTAACCACTCCAGAACAAAAAAGAAACAACATAACAGATCTGCCAAGAAACTGTAGTTCACATGTGGGAATAAATAAATTAATGAAAAGAAAGCTCACTTTCTTGTACAGCATAAGAGTGTACATTCATTATATTTTAACAGTCGTCAATAATAAGCAAGATAACAATTTAAGCTACCAGTTTCTTGTAAGGAAAGTTCATAAACTTTGTTATTGATAACAAAGAAAATATTTTTGTGAACTTGCACTAGAACCAGGGTTCTCATTTAGAAATAAAATAAATCTACACAGGAAATTTCACAGCTGCCTAAAACACAGTACATGTCTCAAGAAAATGTAGCATGCTCTAAGAAACTGCTGGTGTAGTGTTGCCATAGTATAGATGCAAACTAGAACTGTTATTTCTATATTTTCAAAAATTTAAAACATTTTTACTAGAAATGGCTAAAACTTCTGAAAAGAAATATGCGTACACAAATTCTCTTTTTGACAGATATTTTTGTAGATTTATTTTCTACTTAAATTTTCAAACAGGCCCAGAAATTCCATCCTCCTTTCTACTCTTTCCTCCTACTCTATTATTTTCAGGATTAAAATAGAAGAAAGAAAAAAGAGAGAAAAGTGAAAGCCCTTAATAAACCAGTGTTGTTATATTGGATAATACTCATGGTCTGCAATGTTAATACTGTTTTTTTCTGACAAAGAAATACCCAGAGGTTGATCAGACCATCAGAATTCACAATAACTACCACTACTTTGTATGAATAAGAAATTGGCATACCTGGAAAAACATGATCGAGATACCAAGAAAGTATTCCATAGAGAAAAGCATCAAAAAGCATCATTTTAATGGAAAAAAGAAAACTATATTCATCTCCTTCCAAGGGACTTGTTCTGATGTTGCCCCATTGCAGGCCAAGACCTTGTTCTTCATAGCGTGACAAGTATTCTGTACCAAAACCAAAAGCTACTTGAGAAAGCAAACTCTGGAATAAAGGAAAAATGACACTCAACTCAGACAAAGGGACTCCGTAAAGCCATAAAAACAAAGATGACCTTTAGGAACTGGACTTCAAAACTTGACAAGGCTTAACATATGATCAGGGAAAAGTAATTTAACTTTATATTGGGCTGGGATGTTTAATCCTCTGAAAGGTGGCAATTCTAAGCAGTATTTAGCCATAATAGACTGAATTCAACCTCAGCTGTACTTTCTTTAGCTACTAGGCAGCCTTCACGATTTGTTTTTTCCGTTAATGTCTCAGGGCACATCGTTCAGCCAGGAATGACAGACCTTAGGAAAATAAGGGGACAGGAGGGATCCCAAAAGCAACTCTCAGTGAGGCATTATCATAGTATACTAAGTAAAAAATATTTTTCAGAAATACATTAATTGTTCAGTTACGTTACTTGACCTTAATGTTTTTTTCTTCCCTACACGTACACTTCCTGCCCCTTATCATCACTTGGAATTAGCTCTTCTTCAGAGACCAGCCTTTGAACAACAAATACCAAACCTATTAGGAACAGAAAAAATGTTTATGCTTCTGGCCAGCAAATTAATTTCTTGCACAGATGTCTCCTCCTGCACTTTAGGGTGAGGAGATAGTTGTCTTTATGCTTAGACTGTGCTAGTCTCAAGATTTCTTCCTAAATTAGAGGCCAACCCTACTCATTTCCTGACTTAATGACAGGATCAAGTTTTACACTTTATTGTCTTAACTGGAAGAACTAAATATAATATACTATACAAATGCAATATGTACTATCTAAAAAAGCTGTTTCCTAGCCACAGTTACACTTAGTTGTAGCTTTTAAAGAGTTCTGACTTCTTTCTCCTTTTTCAATAGATTTCCTAGTGCAAGTGGTGAAGACAGTACTACTTTTACCTAGGTTGTTAGAATGCTCAGCAAAGTTCAGAATACTGGATTCAAACACCAGCTCCCCTTCCTGATTCATAGGGCAACAGAAAATCAGTCTGAATAATCTTGTAAGTTCACAGTTCCATTTCAAAATACAGCAAAAAGTTTCTAGCTCTACTGAATTGCTAAGTATTTTACTTGTTATGGAAGAGAACCAGCAAGGAAGCACTGCATGGAAAATGTCTACAAATTCTTAGATGGAAGGTATTTCTCAGAGCTTTGACACTTGGGTTCAAATTCTAACTCTGTGTTCACCTAAAGAAGCAATGAGGTCTACTTGTCTTCAAATATTACCCCGTTAACTAGGTTATAGCATGAGAAAGATAACTGTCCCTGTTTTGTGAATTGTCTTTGTGTTTATTAAGCATAGAAATAGTTACATTTGCTTTGACTTATAAGGAACTGCTCAAAACTTTGAACATTATGCTTAACTTCCTAGCATTCAAAAACTAAGATAAACTCTAGTGAATTTTCTAAAAGTCATGAAAATATTTCTTTGTCTAGGCCTGCTGAAGGCTTATTCACTTGCAATCCCTAATTATTTGAGAAACATTCAGGGTCTCCCTCTCTGAATCAAAAAAAGCAGAGAGGAAGAGGCATGCGATGCTTTGTTTACTCCCATATGCACAGTGAGAAGGGCAGCTAAAATTCAAACCCAAAGATACCACATAATCAGTGAAAGGCTTACTGCCAGGATCTTCAGATTAATAGTCATGCGGTCCTTCCAGACAAAGCAGACAATGTGGGGCAGGTACAAGGCGAAGTAGATGACCCCACTGCAGGCAGCTGCCAGATTGGCTTTGGAGAAGAAGGTGCTGAACAAGAAACACTGCATTATGGTGGCTGTGGTGAATGTCAGTAGGAACAGAAAGAAGAGAAGTGGACTGCTGTAATGTAGTACTCGACCACTCTGTAAGAAAAAGGAAAAGAGAAAAATTCAGAAGTATTGCCACTTTCTGAGCGAGCAGAAAAGGTCAGAATTGACATTGATACGTAACATGTAACGCATAATAAGCCAGTCTTTCTTACCTACTGTGACTTCCAACTCTCCTAGGCATCAATGTTTGAACACTTGAGGTCATTACAATAACAGATCCTTCAACTGACTTTATCCCTGCCCCTGGATTGTGACTTCAGGTTAGTACAATAGTTTGTGGAGTTCATATCCATATTTGATGACTGAATTAAGATCATAACTGACTGAAAACAGACATTCTGCCATTGTCTCAATAAGCAAATGACTCTAAGCAAGATGTGCCTTCTTGGAAATTCATACATTTTAAGCAAAGCTATTTGAACTATCATAAGTAATTTTCATTGATCTCCTTTTCCTCAGTCCACCTGCTTAATGTGCAGGAAAGACAATGTAAGGAAGCCTGAAAAAATGCACCTTCAAAAAAAAAAACAAACAGGAAAATTATATAGCTTCTGCACCTAAATAATATTCAAACTCCAGAAGGATATCCCAGCTGAGGAATGCAAGTGCCATTTTTCAGAGATCTTAGCATACTAACTAAACCACTGGGAGACATTTTATTGACATTTCTTCCTTGCAGCTTTGGTAGATTAAACGGTTCTTCTCAAGAAGAGCATGGGCTGCTGGTGGTTATTTATTTACTCATGAAACCCAAAGCTGAGAACTATTTGTTATGCTCAGTTTTGTTTTGAACCTTACTTAAGACTCAATTAGGCCCATAAGGTTATAAATAGGTCTCAAAATTGTTGCAACATCCCACTGGGCCTCTGAGACAGATTTCTTTATCAACAGTGATACAACCTCTCGTAAGAATGTATTTACAAATACATTGTGGCGTCTAACAACCACATTGTGAAATCCAGAAAAGGCAGCCAAACTGTAGGTACAAGCACATTATCCTCTGGTACTGCATCTTTCCTGATTTTTAATTAAAATAGGGTAGCAAATAAAATAAACTTTCTTTATCCACTGAAGCTGTAACAGAACCACAAGGAACTAGAACAATTCATCAGGGGAGGCTGATAAGATAGAATGGATTGAACCCTAACTACACATTTATACCAATACCAGTTCCATTTATACCAATACATGGGAAAATATGCAAGGACACTCTTCCATATCAAAAATGCTACAGACTTATATAATCAAATACAGCAGCTAGGAGGATCTTGGTTCTCAGGTAACAGAGATAAGAGTTAGTCCTTAGAGTCAATATCCAAACTATCCTGAAAAGTTACAAAAATGACAGCTATTCAGAGTCACAGAAGCAAAAGGTCTCTTTTTTTTTCAGGCTGTCCTGAAAATTCTGTCCCTGTGGTCTTTTTCCATTGAAATAGTGGCATAATTTCTAAGTAAGCAAGCACTGGATATTATAAAAGAATCTTATACGGTGAATTACAGAATTAAAATCCTTCATATTATGATCCCCTCTACTTAAAGCAACAGTTATTTATTGGGAGATCTGCCTCTGTCTACAGGAAATAAAATATAAAATGTAATCAGCATGATTTATTATTCTGTAGGGAATCTTAGAAAAAGTCTTACTAGGGAATTTATCTATTTCTGCCAAGTGCTGATGCTGTCATGCGGTCTGCTTTGAAGAATGCGCCTGCTAAGTGTTGCAAACAGAACAGGCCACCAGCCATTCTCATCTCCCTGGCTGCTGTTCTTTCTCAACAGCAAATAGGTATCAGCGGTGCAAACACAAAGTGAGTCTGAGAGTGGCAATCCTTACCATAATCAGTACCGTGAGGAGGAATGTGCTCACAGCCATCATGCCGAAGCTGTCTAGGAACCAAGTGCACCAAATCATCCCATTAGTTATACCCCTGTTCTTCATAGCCTCTTTCAGACGCATTTCCTTCTCCAGCACTATACTCTTCACAGTCATGGAAACTGAATATACCCAAGCCAGCACCATGAAGATGGGAAAGGCACGGTTTAAGGTGATCATGAAGCTACCAAAGAAAGAAGGGAGAAATTAATTAAATTCAGGTAAAACAGATAAATATGGGGATGAAAATCAAAAACAAAAATGAAAAGGAGTGGGGAAAAATGCATTTATTAAAACATGGGAGTGGAAATCAGTCTGAACATCAATAACAAGTTCTAGTGAGCTTCACATGCAACCTAAATACTAATGAATTAATGGTTGCTGCATTCCCACGAGACAGATAAATGTTATTTTTATTTCACAAAAAGGTTCTAAGGGCTACTGAAGGCTACAATATATGTGGTGGATCATGAAAATACATCTCTCTCCATAGCGAATTTCCCTAACACTTTTACTAAGATGTACAAAGAATGTTTTAAGACATATGTTAACTTGTTAACCATTTGGTAGTGTCACTGCCCTTTCATGCTCCCAAGATTCAATCCCAAAAGAATTAAACTAATTAAGCATTGAAAGCCACTAAGGCTGCCAATAAGGCTGCTGAAATTCATCCAAACCATGACCCAGGGAACGTGTTGGTATTGTGTCATGGTATTGTGTCACGCAAAACCCCTTCTGAAATGGCAGTGCTGGGACAGGCTGCTGTGGGTGGCCCTTCACCTACGGTGATGAAGGTGCTGCTCCCATTCTCCACCTCTTGTCCCCAGAATCTATGGCTGCTCAGCCCTGGCAGATGCTCCTTGGTGAAGCACTGCCCCAAGTGTGCTGTCAGGGTGAGAAAGAGATTTTGGGGTGAAAAAGATGAAAACATTTTCTATGAATTTGGGAATGCAATTTTTCAATGAAATTACCCTGAAAACAAAATGGACCTGATTCTTCAAAGGCAAAAATCTTAGAGCTGCTAAAAACAATAAAGATCAAAAAACCTTCAGCTTCCTAAATCTGAGCTTTACAGAACTACATTTTTGCCATATGCTATCATAGCTACACTACTGTCAAAACAAATGGTAAATCTTAACTTTTCCATCAAGAATTCCTGGAGAGCAGCCTGGCCTGCTGAAACAAAGCTATGCTTTTGTGGAATGGGTTGGGATATACTGGGTTTTGCCTGTTGGTAGACACATGTAACCCAGCACTGGGCCATGCATAGCACAACATACATGTTTACAACAAGAATGAGCTTGCTTCACTTAAGCAGGCTCTCTGCAGAGGCTTGGATATGAGCCCTGAACTGTGTGTGGCTGCTGCAGGCTTCATAGAACTTTTGCGCAGGTGGGGCTTCTGCCTGTTCAGTATTCTCAGAGGGGAGGAAATAAACAGCATAATCTGAAGCTTGTGTCTGCACAGAAGGCACTGACAGAACTACAAAATGGTTGTTTTGAGGGGACCGTATGCCAAGACACTTGCAGTGGCACAGGTTGAAGCACTGAAACAGGCAAGATGTGATCAGGGAAGAGACACTACTTCACAAAATCCGGAGCACATGGGCTGGCTCAAGTAGTGCTAATGAGGGGTCACAACATCTAGAGCACCTCTGCCTCCATGTAGATGCAACAAAGGCCAGGACTAAGATTAGAGGTAGATTCTTGGCAAAGGCGGCTTCTGAAGTCTGGGTTATGGCAGGATAAGGGAAAGAACAAATTCATTCACTTATGTCTCAGTTATTGCTCTTGCATTTATATTTTAGGACTAGGATTAGAAATGGTGCTTGAGAGTCTTGAAGTACCCAGATATCCAAATATTCACCAGAATTAAGATGAAATGTTTTTACTCACACATCATCCACAAAACATGGATACGGCATTTGCTGCAAATAAATTCCAAATGGCACTTCAGTGTTGGTCTGAGTCTTTATAATCCCATGCTCAATCATGTCTTGGAGATATGCAAAGCCTCCCCAGATATAACGTAAATCATCTACAGGATCAGCTCTTGGACCAGGGTCCCAGTACCTCAAAACAAAATTGACAGGGAAATCATTTGGGTAAACAGCGGCTTTAGGGGAAGGGCCAGGGGGGAATAAATAACTACAATTTAGCTATTGAAATTGTAGGGGCACTGCCTGGAGCTGTCTTGTCTAGGTACCAAAACCTAGATGTGTCAGACCACATTGTCTGAGAAAGTATATGACTTGGAAAGTTCTTTTGTTTCCTTTAAGTTTCTCTACAGTGGCACAGAATAGTAATTCTGGCCAAAACTGTACCTGCAGCAGAATGACTGCTCTAGAATAGAAATAACTGTATTTGGAATACAGTATCTTTGGAAATTAAACTGGAACTGCTGGATTGCAACTACCAAACACCATTATATTCTCCTCTGTAGACAAGTTTGAGAAATCCTTTCTGCCATCCCTTTAAGTGAGTCCATTTGAGGGGAATTTGAGGAGGAACAGCAGAGAAATTCTGCTGTCCAGGTCACAATCCTCATAGAACTTCCTTGTCTGCCTCTCCCAGTGGTGGAGCTAACTGAAAACTTAAGCAGGTTACTGGATAGATTCTGATCAGAGTCATTCCTTTTGCTATATTTTCATGCATCTACCCACTGCCTCGCCTGTCACAAATATGATACCACTTGTGTCAGTACCTGGTGACAGGAGAAAGATTTTGCACTACATAACATACTAACTATTGGTGAATACAGCTGGGTTTTATGCATGAATACAGTGCAGGTTCTAATGTCTTTATGTCTCATATTCATGCTATGGCAGGCAAGAACCAAGCAGGAACCATCACTTACCTGTCTTTGATTTTGTTTGTTTTCTCAACTGCATCTATGTCCATCCGGATCTTGTATTTCACGTGTGGTGGAATACTGCTGGATGAAGGCTCTATGTCTGGAAAAATCACACCAGCCCAGAATTTGTTTTCCTCCAGCAGATGAAGGGCTTGATGAGTCAGTTGAGTTTCATCAAGATAACCTTCAAATTTATCCAAGGTCAAGCACTACAAATAATCACAATGAAAAAAATCACATGGGAAAAAACTAGTAACAGGTATATGTTAAAGCAAACATCAGTGGTTGAAAAGAGAGAAGGGGAGTAAGTTGTTCTTCCTGCTTCGTCTTCAAAAAGTTATGTTGAAACTACTAAAAGTTGACTCTCCTCCTTCCTGAATGTTTCCCCAATCTTAGCTTAATTCATATGACAAATTCAAGACACCCAGTATTGTCAATACAAGCTCAGAAACATCATTCTCCCTAAAATCAAAACCTCAGGTTTACCATTTGTGTGGTCAATGTGAGCAGACAAAATAATTCTGAAAACAGCTTATTCCTGATGTTTAAGGATCTCTTCCTCCAAGCTCAAGAAATGCCCCTCCTGACAAGTAAGAAATCAAGCAAGGGTGGCCACTAAATCAGGACTTGCTGTTGCAATTTCAATATGACAGGGCAAAATGTATCACCAGTACTAGGTTCAGCCGAAGCCTGAGGTGTCATGTGTACAAATTGGATAGAATGAAATCATTTTTTAAAATATAATTAAGCCGCTATTATCATCCCGCCATGGAAACTTGAACTCTTTTACTTGAACTATACTTGGAAGGTTCCCTCAAAAAGGCAAACATCTGAATTGGAAGGGCTAAAGCTGCAGCACAGATGAGGTTCTAGTACCAGGAACTGTCTCCAGTCTGTACCCAAGAGATAAAATTAACTCAGCCATAAAATGACCATCACAGCTTAGCAATCCAGTTGAAGAAAAATACTATCCTTTTTCAAGTTTTATTTCAGCCTAGGAAGTGCCTGAGTGAACACCAGGGAGCACATTAGCCATGGACTTCAGCTGAAAAGCACTTTGTCAAGTGAAGCACTGGCAAAGTCAGAGCATAAATTAGAATCTTAAAGGCTTTAAGGTATTTAGGCATTTATTCCTATTTAATGCCAGCCAGCTACTCAATTGATCTTACTGATAATATCGTGTCCCTGCTGAATTCTGCTGGCTGAAGTTAACATGCATCTGCTATCTCGATAGTAAAATGTAGTTTACCCTTCACAGCAAGCTCTTCTTTCTCAATCTCTGCCGTTATTGTGAAATTTATTATCACTCCGTCTACAAGACACCAACTCCTACTTAACAGGCATTCTAACATAAAAAGACTGTGAACACTACCATCTCTATTATTAGTTATCTGTAAAATTACAGACTTTTGTTTATATATTTAGCTTCCACCCTTCAGAATTGGTGTGATATTAACAGAGAGCAAAATAATTTAACCCTTTGATGGGCTGGGAAAATACTTATTGAATTACCTTGTTTCATGAAAATACTTATTGAATTAACTTGTTTCATAAAATTCCATGAATCTAAGTTGTTTGATCTTATCATACAGGCAACTTGTTATTCAATGCACAGACATCTTAAAGACTCCTTTGTTTAACATTTCCTTGTGATAAATCATGCTCTGTTTCCTATAAAACTTGAAGTATCACAGTTTAATGTGATCAAGATGAAGACATATTTTTAATTGGCAGCAAAATTTAATAATGCTTAAACTGATAACTTCATTATTTTGTAGCTTTACTCTTCCTTGTGTTGTGCAAATGTTCATTCTCCCAGTTTGCTCTACAAAATCAAAGTACATAGAATTTCAAATTAAAAAAAAAAGTAAGGTAAAAAACCTTTCTGTTTGTATGCCAGGAGAGAAATCAAATTAGACCGAGGGCTCAGGTTATGTTAATTTGTTGGGGATGTGTTTATGTCACAGTTAACTGAGCTCTAGAACTCAGTTCATTTCTTCCCAAAGTGTCAGTGTTTTTACAGCAAAGTCCTGCTGTGGAACTGTATCTTTGCAGTATCTGAAAGACTATTTGCTATTTCTTTGTTATGAGGAAGTATTTCAAGGCACTTGTTGCAGCTGCAGAACTCATGTAGCTCTCCAGGGAAATGTGTGGGAATGACACTGACAAATGACTGATCTTGTCTAGATCTTCACCACAGAATAGACAGTGCCTGGACTGGGCAGCCGAGCAGCTGTTTCCAGTCAAGGAAGGAGCAAGTGTTTGAAACAGATAACACAAATGCTTATAGATGTTCTACGCAAGCATGTTCTACGCAGAATGAAACCAAAGTTTTTATAAGAATATAAGCTAAAATGCCACTGTTGCAATAATGCATTCAATTTGAAAATGAAAAGATATTTTGTATGGTAAACGACTAGCCAAAAGCTAGATTTTCTTTTTCTTAACTTTAATTACACTCAAAAAAAAGGCTATATGCTCTTCCTAGGCTATTTTTTTTTCAGTGAATTGCAACACAGCCTGTGCTTTCATAAACCTCACTATGCGAAAATTCATTCATCAACCACTTGGGGAAGTTTATTTCAGATTTTGCAGTAATTATTTAGCAATTTAAAATAGCCCAATGAAGATGGGAAAACCAAAACTAAAATGCGAAGAACGGGTTTAGAAGATAAAACCAGAAAATAATAAGCGTAAAGAAGCGAATAGGTAGCTCTCACAAATAGTTAAGCTGTTTTGTGGCCTAAGGTGAGCAAAATGGAAGAACAGGAAATTCTTGGGGTAGTGAGGATGAGCAGTCACTGCTTAATTTGTGGGATTCTCAGTTACACCACAGCTTGCAGCAGAGATCTGGAGTCTCCAGTGGTTGCTGGCAGCACTCCTCTCCTCATTGCATACTAGGGTAAGGAATAGGATGTCCTGAAAAGAGCTGTTTGTTCCCATTGTGCTTGGCACAGTGTGAAAACATTCTCAAATGCTAACAACCCCGTGTAAACAGACTGAAAAGAATAAGCTCATTAGGACACAAAGACCTATTAACAGGTACAGTAACTGCCCCGATATTATGGATGTTTCAGCATTGACCTGCTGTAAGAAATACCTTTAGCTCAGCTTGAGTAATAAATAAATTCTGCTAATGTGAGGTAAAAAGATCATCAGAAGAATCAGCGGGGCTTTGTGGAAAAGCTTTAGTGTTCCCCTTTGTAATAGCTATAGGAGGGCAGATAAACTCTCAGTTCCTGCCTTCTTGTCGTGGATGAATGGTCTTTTAGACTGAACTGGAATGGAATTAGGAGAGCTGCGATTGGTCCTGTTACCTACAATTACTATCATTCTTCTCTGTGAGCTTGAGGGGCTTATTTAACTATTAAATAATAACTAAATGTTCACTTTTCTTTCAGAAATATTTGTAAGATGTAATTCTTCGCTATAAAGACCTTGACCCTCCTGCCTACTGCAACAGTTTTTTAAACTCTTGGAGTTAACCCTCAATTGTAGTTAACCCACTAATTTTTTCCTGGGCTCATAAATTTACAAATAGGAGTTGGCATTTCATTTATCTTATCTGGCATAAATCTCAAGTCCAGTTCCAAACACCTGCAGCCAGAAATATGCAGGATAAACCAACAAACAGCAACAACAAAAAAAACCCCAAAAAAAAGAGCCCAAACACCAAACCAAAAAACTCCTGTTGTCACTTACCCAGGAAGGGATGGATACAGCAGTTTGACTAACCCCCTAAAAACATAGAACCTTGTTTGCAATGGAGTTAGTCCAGGACTAGTAAACTCATTAGAAAATTGACTGCCCATACCAGAGTAACCTCGTATTGAAAGTATCTTTCAAAGCGTTTTTACAATGGCTCGATATTTTCATCTACATTTTTATCATTTTTGATTTACGTAATCAAACTTCGCTTTACTTTCTGCATTGTGGCTCTCAGAAAGTGTTAGAGAGTCCCACTAAAAACACAGCATTCTAGAGAAAGTGTCTCCAGGAATGAGACACAGACACCTTGTCAGAAGTGGGTACAAAACAAGTGGAAACTCCCTCCTTGGTTTCAACGGAATTCTGATCAGGTGCTTAAAAATCTGAAGAGGGAGCTTACCAAAGAACTGTTAGCTTCCTGGTTCCAGTAGTGCTGAAATTAGTGGCCTGTCAATTATTAGTACTTACAAAAAAAAAAAACATTTCTTTTAGGCTTTACATTCACTTTCTGCTCCTTAGTATCCAAATGTGTTCAGACATTCAACCAACATTTTGAATACAGCATTTGGGGATCATCAGATTGAAGGATTTTTTCATAATAATAAGTTTTCATGTCCTGGTAGTGCTGTATTATTTTAAAAACAAGTTTTTAACGCTGAGATTAAATTAGAAATAAATTAAGAAGTCTTATGGTTTTAACCTTCTTTTCTGTCGGAACAGACCCCAAGTACTGCCTACTTTGTTTTAAGATGTTCTCTAGAAGTATTCCCAGCAGGGCCCACCTTACCTCCAGGTACTGACTGAGCAAACGCAGAGCTTGGTCTGCAGGACCGAAGATGTTCCGCCAGTCAAAGTCTGCCATTCCCTTCTCCCGGCTCCCTGGAGGTCCGTTGTGCAGAAAGTTGATTATGTGTTCAGCGGTTAAGCCTTCAGTCCCCAGTTGGCTGTTCAAGAAGCTCCTCACTGTAGGATGCTTCAGAGAGTCCTGAGGAAACACATCAGGACAGCTTCAGTACAATGATCCTCCTCACACACCTTGTTTAACTAGAAAGTTGTACAAAAACATATGCTAAGGAATTGATTCTATAAATGGCTAATTGCTTAGCTGACCTGGAGGTGAGACTTGAAGAGTGGATGAAAAGAAATTTATCCTTGACTATTTATTGCATTGTTTCCTTATAAGCAAGAAGATAAATGTGGTAAATGTCTAATATAATACAGAAGAGTGTTAAAAATACCTTCTCTTGTACGAACTGCTTTATAAACTGCAGATATTATTTGCAGCTGATGAAAGTCAGATGTAAGGGATTTGGAAATAGGTAATTTCCTAAGGTAGTAAATTGCTGGGCAAGGTAAAAACATGATCCTATTCCCTTCTTTGTCTATGCAGAACCCAAGAAAATCAAGCTGTCTGTTCTTGAAGGACATTTTAGAGAGACAGGGAAGCAGTGAATGCTGCCTTTAGTAATAAGTCACGAGCCAGATTCGAGAGAGGTCCAGATCTGAGGTTTTGTCGCAGAGACACTGCAATGTATCTAAGAACAAACTAACCTTCACACCAAGCCCAGTAACCAGTCCAGCACCCTTAAAGGTCACAGATTACTTGCTGCAAAGGCTGTGCTTCCAGCCAAACCTTCCAAATTAATTCTTTTCTCTCTTAGTAAGAATAAAGGATAGTGAAAGGCTGCTCTTACTGAGGATCCCTGCTAAGTTATAACATACACGGATCATATTCATTTGCAGGCTGTTTTGAAAGAAGTACCACAGCTGAGGTCCTATTTCTTCCCAAGCTTTGGTCAATACTCTGAGTCGTTCAAGTTCCTCAAAGGTGGAGTTTGCCTGAGGAATAAAACAACAGAAAAGAGTGTTAGAAAGCTAAGGAGGTAAACCGAGTTTATGATGCAGACAAAAAAAACCCTGTAACTTACAAGTGTATTTTTTACCTTCAGTACTGAATAAACTTGTTAAAAGAGCAGACATGTTAACGATGCTCAGAAAAAGAATTTGTAAAATCCACTTGGAATCGATCATTTAGAACAAATTTCTGTTATACATGCAATGGGAAAAACAAGTGCATATTAATGCCAGTTAACTTGAATTTCTTTAAATACTCAGGTTTTAAGTAAAATAATTTCTTCGTCTCTCTTCCCCTTTTACTATTTCTCTCTATTAAAAACTTAAAAGAAAGACAATGATGTGGTAGATGAATAAATGAGAGAAAGTTGGAGAAGACAGATACTGTCATAATTAAAATATTAGTTAAGATTTGAAATGTTTGGCTGCTGTAAAACTGATGTTTTCACATGTGAACTATGAGCAGCAATTCTTCTGTGCCTTACGTAGATCTTAAGAGTAAGCGAATTGCTGATTAAGAGGTGGCCAACACCTAGGTCATCTGTGACCTCAATTTAATTGATTAGATTCATTCAGCCAGCTTCAGGCACTTAGATGAAAAGTCCAGGGTCCATTTTGTTTTTATGAAGTGAAAATTATTTACCATTTCAACATAAATAATACTAACCATGATGGTGCTATTGGTTTGTAATCTCTCAGTGTTAGGTCTCAATGAGTCTATCCAAGCCTCATAGTTGCCCTATTTAAATATTTACTGGCACAGAGCTGCTGATGTTCTTACATCTGTAAAACATATATATAAACATTACTATTTTTACTAGTGTAAATCATGCCAAAAAAAAGGCTACTGAGCTGGAAAAAGGATGTAGTATGGGCACATCAGTGTAGATGGGACAAATCAGTGAAGACCTGTCTCCTGTTTTTTAAATGAAGAGTAACTGCCCCTCTTCTGATGAACATGAGAACAAATGGAGTTCTGAGCAGAAAATATCATAAGGTTGAGGTAGCTGGGTCACTGTTCTTCAAAAGATGTTTCTTAGAATGCATTTTTTTTTAGAAATACACATTTTGTGTTTCAGAACATCTTACATTTTTTAGGATTTGCCGTACAGAAGGTGAATCAGGAGCAAAGAGAATTTTTCCCATCAGCAGGGGCTTCACAGCACTCCAGGCTATCTTTGTTAAAGGGTTTGATTCCAAGTTCTGGATCAATGTATTACAAAATGGTGCTAAAGGCAGAAAGAAAGACAGTTTTTATGTAACTCTACGTAAATCCTATGATACATAACATCCTGCAGGGCTTTTTTACAGGCAATGTAGATGCTTTAAAATATTTTGAGGTTTAAAGCATTTTGCGCCCAAATCAGTTAAGCAAGTCTTGCAATACAAGATTTTCCATCTGAATAGATGGAAAAGACTGTTATGTAGAAATTGCAGCTGTAAAGTAGATGCTATTGAAATTAGAAGAGCAAACACAAATAAATTTAAGCATTTGAAAGTTGCTGTTATTTATAAGGTATTCCAAAAGGAAGGACATGGAGACAGCTCAGATCTCACTGAATAATTTCGAGCTCTAAGTCATTAGATTTTCTCCTAATGACTTAACTCCTTTGTATTGTAGTTGATATAGATACAAAGCTATTTTTTCTCCTATTAGTGGTAATTCTTACACAGTATAAACTGTTGGACTGTAGATCCAGCTGGCTTGGCTGTCAAACTCCAAACAGTTCAGAACAGGATCCTACAACAATTTAGAACTAATCATTTTAATGTAAATATTTCTATCTTACCTCTGCATATGAGGTAATCAAATTACTTGGATAGCATTCAACTATTTTGTTCTCTGGCTGAAAAAATGAAATACTGTGTCTTTACGGGTCTTTTAAAGGTTCAGACACATAAGTAGGTATCAACACGAGCACTGAAATGTAGGAGTCTCTCTACAGGCAAAGTTCTTCCCTGTACTCCGTAACCATGTAACCATATCTATCATAGCAGAAGGGACATAGAAATATACTACCAGCTATAATATGACTGGCTGTACATAAAAAATTGCTAGCAGTCTCCACATAGAGAAAAACTAATTTGCGAACAGAAGGGGTCATAAAAAAAGATAAATTAACAAATGGTAGAAGAGGTAATATTGCTTCCTCTTTGTATTCTCTCCTACTACAACAGCAAGAAGATAAGTGAGCAAATAAAAGCAACAGAAAATGGCAAATGAAAATACTTTCTAAGTAAGATTTAGTTATCCTGTAGAATATTACTCCTACAAAATATACATAACTTTTACGCAGGAAGAGAGGAGATGCTGTATATCAAATTGAGTATTAGTTAAAAGGAGAGATTTCAAAATTCCTGTGCTCAAGGCCATCAACTAAGTTGACAGACTTTTAAAAAAAATTATCTTGGACAAAATTAATTCCAAAATCCATCACTGTATTTTCCTGGAACTTCTTCAGAAGTATCTAATTCTTTCTGGTATCAGTAATATATATTTGAAGATAAGACAGAAGGACTACCTTAATTCTGATGATTAAAAGAGAAAGACTGTCTTAATTATGATGATGATGGTGCTGTTTATGCCTTCATATTGAAAGCAAATGTATATTTCTGTCAGTCCTCTGTCAGTTCCTGGGCTTCCAGCTATGAAATATGAAATAAAACCATTTCACTGGTCTCCAATTTCCTGAGTGAACGTGTCAAAAATTTTATTTTCTAAAAGAAACAGTGGTATTTTAACATAAGTTGCACCTGTCTACAGTCTCTGTAATAGTCCGATGAAAAAACTTACTGGTTGTATTATCATAAAGATAACTGGATTTCTTCCTTGTTGAGTCAATCCCCAAGAAAGCTTTGTAGTTATTATCTTCATACCAGTTGAAGGAAAGCACTCTGGATCCACCTCCTTCCGGGTAGCCACAGAAAAGTTCAGACAAGGAGCTCACCAAGTGGCCTAAGGATTCCAGCCTTCCATCTTGTACAAATGGTTGCAGAACCTTCAAAAGGTCCTGAAGGCTTGGCTTCCTGGCTAGCTGCAGTAAGACAAGACTTTGTTAATTGTAGCCCTAAAAGGAGATCAGTATCTGTTGAGGTCTCAGTTGCGCCCAAACTGGTAAATTGTGGATGCAGTCAGAACCTCATGCTCTTATTTCCTCTGTCCTGGTCACAGGCATCATTTTCAGTTCTTGTTCTCTGATGTCTTTTCTGAAGAAAAGAACATTTTTCATAATTGCCAATAATTTGTCTACATTTATTTTGTATTGACAGAGGGAATTGGCCCTTCCCAAAAAAGTCTATTTTCTTTCAGATAAAGCAGGTAACAAACATAAAGAGAACAAAAGAAAAGGAAGACTGTGCACTACCCAGAAAAGCGATGTCATCTGTTATTAGACCACTGACCTTTTGCACTGCTTTGGAGACGTTAGACAGCACCCTTCCCCAGGCCTTCAGGTCAGCACCTGGTGAGTTTCTGTCCAACACGGTGGGAAGCTGTGAATACATTAGAAATACGGATGAATTTTGTATAGTTTCAACATGACAACAGCTGTTACAGTGAGAGAAGAAGATCTAAATGTCATCTCTTTAGCCATTAACTCTTTGGGTTATTTGGAACAGTGAGTCATGTAGTCCTGTCTTGTGGGGCCACAAACACAGTGCCCTGTGCAAACTCACACAACAGCCTGTGTAATTGTTCTTACTAATGTGAGGCTGTAACAGCCACAGGCCACTGAAAATATAGCTTGGGATTTGTTCTGCATATCTAAGCCTACCATGCCAAAAGGTGAAAAAAAGGAAGGAGGAATGTACGAACTGGAATTTCTGAGAAGCTGCTTATCACAGAGGTTATTCTTCCAGCGACGTGTGCAGATTCATTGTAATTTCTGAACTTGGCAAAGGTTGCGATATAGGAGCCCGCATTTGCCACGGAGGCAAATAACTGGTAGTACTTTACACTTGAAAGATTTCCTGATTTTGGAGACAGTTCAGTCCTCACTGTCAAATCTGGCAGAAACCACTACTTCTACAGGCTCCTGCAGGCTCACCAAATGGTCTTTCCAGCAGAAGTTAATGCTTCAGTTATCACCAGCTTCTTAAGAAACAGGTGACACTATGGTGTGCTGTCACATGCCACTTTTCTTGCATCACTGCATCCTTTTTTGTCACTGCCTAAAGAAACACACCTGCACTCAAAGTTACCACTCTTCAGGCTTTCCCAGGCAACTAATTTTTTCTTGTATTACAATGAAATATAAAGCTAGACTTTTAGATAGATAGACTGTAATTATTTATGAGATAAGCCCCTAAAAACACTTTCTCAAAACTGTGTAGCTATGCACTCTGCTGTTTCCCTGCCATTCCTTTCAGCTGGTAGGTAGTTAAGGAAGGAGGAGACAGCTGCACTGTGCAGGTACCTGGCAGGGAATCACAAAGGCAAGAGTTTTTACAGAAAGCTTATGTTAGCATGTTCTGATCTGTCACTTGCAGTTCCAGCAGGAAGTATACACACACAATGCTTCAAAATAGTCTTTTCCTTTGTCACCGAAGGGGAACCAGTCTCTGGAAAGACTATACAGGATTCTTGGAACATCTGCTTTAGCCTGGCCTTTTTGAAACTGTGAGCAATAGATAGTGTAAAACGATCTGAAGCAAATCAGAAAAAAGCCTGGGATAAATATGCAATAAAACTCTTTTTTGTAGCTAGAGAAAAAGAGAAATAGGGGCAAAATTACACATTTGCTCCTAAATATTGTTTCTTGCAGGAGGCATTCAGTATGAATCAAGTTGTAAAAGAAATATCCTAAACCAACTGAATTTGCACTTAGCTACTTCATTGTTCTCCAGAAGCACACACACAACAACATTGGCAGACATTACACACAAATTACATCCTCCTCTGACCTAAATATCAGAGCATACAGTTGGGAATGTTTACTGACCCTAAGCACAGACGAGAATGAAAGCTTTCCCTAAAAATATTTATCCAATCATTTTCATATTCACAGGAAGGGAATATGGTGTCATGAAAAAAATGGAAGAGCATAAACATTGAAGGGTTTCTTTCCAATGATAGAAGGCTCAGTTCTGGAATCCATAGTCAGCCACCCATCCTAAAATAAGCCCTACTCAAAAAGGAGCTCTGCAAAAATGATTTCTGGTATGTGACTGGTTATACAACTGTAGCCCTAAAACCATGAAGTACAGAGCAACTGACAGTATAAGAGTGCAGAAAATAACCTGGGTCTTGAATACACAGGTTTTTCTAATGTAGAAGTTTTAAAACTACTGTAGCCTTTTTTAAAAAAAACGGAAGATTCATTCTGCATATGTGATTGAAGTGAGATTTACACTCAGTTTGACTATATATCAAGTGCATGTGGTGATACTAGTGAAAGAGCTGTTTCAGCAACAGTTCTTTCTTAATGAAGAATTGGCTATCTCCATGCAAAATTGCAATAAGGTATTAAAGAATTTTGTCTTCATTTATTTGTAAGGTTTAAAGAACTTCAAATGAAGGTTAAACCAGCAGTTTCAAGAAGACCAATGCTCCAGAAAGAGGCTCATTTTCCTTCCTGCAGCTGAACCAGCAAGACAGTAAAGGAATGATCTTATTTTTCTGGTTTGCTTTGCTATCAAAAATGTGAGTACTTTAATTTGTGGAAAAAAGCCTGGGCTCATAAATGATTTGAGTGTATGTTTATGCACATGCATACCTGAACATGTTGATGACAACTTCAACAAGAAACATTAATTTCAAAGTATTGGGATGGTACATTGTGAAAATAAATGTGGCTAGGAAAGATTATGTACAGTCTGCCTTTTAGTTCAACAGGAGTAACTGAGATGGATTTTGATTTAAAAGGGGACTTCTGCCTTGGAAAAAAAACAGAAATATATTAAATTACTATTTAAGGGCTGTAATGATGAGAGTGTGTGAAAGCTTCTACCAATTTGAAGCCTCACTGTGCTAGGCGATATGAAAAGATAATTCTTCTCCACAGCTGGATGCACATTAAAATCCACTGGGAATCAGGCTATGGATACCCTTCCAACACATGGATTCAAATACTCCTGGGAAGACTTGGCAGACAGATCTTGTAGTAACAGACCAGACCTCAAGCCTGCATCTGAACACCATCCTTCACAACTCCAGATTTTGGTTTCAGGTTTATGTTCCAGTTTCCCATGTGAGTCTCTTTCTTTAAGCACAGACAACTGCTTCATAAAATCTCATATTTCCATTTTATTTCATATGGCAGCAAAATCACGATATGTTAAAAGCTTAATTTTAAAGCTGGGCTTTGCAGATGCATGGCTCACATGAAGTCCTTAATGCCGAAAACCTATCTTAGAAGTACTGTAGCACTAATTCTCTGTTATGTCCAGCAAGCATCAGACATAAAAATATTTGAGCATATTTTTAGAAATGGAAAATAGTAGCTTTGAAAAAGCTAACTACAGATTTTTATCAGGACTGGCAAAATCACATGGGCACAGTGAATGACTGTCAATGTTGCAATAATCAAACAGTAATTTGGATGGTGTATCAATTAAAGCCTCTGGTATCCTTTGTTCCCAGTTCAGAGCAACTCAAAGCTGAATAAAATCCATGGTAAATTAATCATGATGCTACACTGCTGTGGCAGATAAGTCCGTTCAATATTTTCTATGTAACTTCAGCAGCTGTTCATGTATCCTGCCTGGTGTCTACAGCAAACTGAAGATGTGATGGTCTCATGATAGCAAGTTACAATGTGAAAAAATAGCAAACAATTAATTGTTGAAAAATGTAAAGTCATGGGGAAAACAAAAACAGTGATGGGCTCTGAGTTTGCTATCATGCAGAAAGAGACCTTGGAATCTTTATGAGCAGCTCTTTGAAAGAACCAGCTCAGCGTGCAAAATACAAATAGAGTATAGAAGGCAAAAACAATACTCCCCGACTATGCTATTTTACATATGTAAATAAATATATATAACTATTATTACTTTAAAATATAAATAAAATATAAATAATAAGAAATAAAATGGCATATCTCCATACTGAACGAAGGTTGGAGTCGTGGTTAATTTATGGCAAGAAGATCATAGTAGAAACAGGAAGACCAGAAAGAAGCAAAACCACAAATGAGCAGAGCTAAGGAGAGGTTCCATAGAAAGAGTGATGAAAGCCTCTTCTGTTGGGTTTTGTGTTTTGTTTTTGGTATTTTTTTAAATAAAAGAATCATATGGCTACTTCAACTCACACTGCATCGCAATTTTGATGTCAGTATAAAATTCTGTCATGCTGGTTGCACTAAAGACAGAGTGGGCTGTAGGGAGGATTTTCAGAACCCTCAGCAAGGTCCCTGTATTTCTTGCCACACATTGTTTTGCTACACAGACTGGAAAGACTAAATAACTGTTCCAAACACACTCTGATTTCAAAACTGCATTTGAATCTTTTAGTTGTGTTGTACTATGAAACTCATCTGTTTCATCCCATAGCATACTCAGAACTGCCTGGTGTCCTGCTGGTGGTAGGTTAACAGTCACACATCCACAACCTTACTTTTGCAGGGGTAAATAAACAAAGACCACTTGAACACTGGTGACACATTACAAAGAAAGTTCTTGAAGGGCAATGAAATATCAGCCAAAAAAATGACAACATAAGGCAGGGTGATTATATTAATACTTACCAGCTGAAACAGCTTAAAGAAATCAACATTTGCATACAAGGCATCTTCTACTTTCTGTAGATTTTCCTGGGACAAGGCACACATAGCCTTGTGCACAGCAGGAAGACCTCTTCGGCTGCTGAAGATAATAAAGCGTTCCAGGAGCATCTGACTGCAAGCAATGTCTTTCAGAGTCAAGTTAGGGACACCGTAGGCAAACTGCAACCAAAACCAATGTTTAATTTACTATTGTGGAACCTTCATACTGCTCAGGAACAATTAAAGATTTATCAAAAGTGGACATCTTTATATCAGCCGCTGGAAATATTTTCATGAATGGCAGAAGGATGTGGTGAGCCGAAGCACCGACTCTTCAACCTCCTTCACTTGATATTATGCTAGATCACCTTGCCCTCTGTCACAATTTTCCTCTTCTCATTAGTGATTCTTCCTTTCATTGCAAAGTTCTTGCAAGTCTTCTTCCCTTTCTGTCATCTAAGCACATCTGAAGCCAAGCCACCCATCCTTGTGCTTAGGGAGAGATAGCTACAGCTTGCTTAACATAATAATTGTTAACACAATTGTTAACCTAAGTTGGACAGTGTGGAGAGAGGGAGAATATAAGAGGAAATGCAACTGACACACAGTCTGGCTTGCAAAAACCCTCCAAAACCAAACACTACCATTATCCCTCAAATTGGAATATTTGAATTGGATTTAACTAACCGTATGTCCCTGAAATAATTTGCTTATTTGATCAGTCATTTATGTCCTGGGGATGTGTGTGAAGACATCATTTTTTAACCATTGTCTTCATCTAGTGTGAACTGCAATGAAACTGAACTGTTAGAGAGGCAGCCTTGGAACCTTGTTTTGTCTTTTGAACAGAGGAAACTGTGACATTAACATTGAGAAGGATTAAAGAGAGACAAAAAAAAAAAAAAAGAAGAGGTTATTTACAAACTGTAACTGCATTTCAAGAATGTTCCTGAACAGATGGGATTAGAAAAACATGAGAACTCCACCCTTCCATTTTTTCCGGTAGGGTGGGCTGTGGCCAATCAGTCCTGAACTTCTTATTGTGTTTTAAGATCAGACTCTTATCCTTATCTTAAAATGACTCAAAAAAGCAGGCCCTCAGAGCAATATTTCAATACCTTTTTTTTTTAACCTATGTGTCATTACTTGGTCAAAGCTGCTAAGATCAAGTACAAATTATTTTTTCAGCTAGTTAGCTGTTTGATCAGGTTTAACTTTCAGCTGTGTGTGTGTCATTTCCTGCACTCCCAGGCAGCTCTGTCCTAGATCTGCAGCCAGTTGTTGGCAACAGTCAGGCTCTTGTTTACAAGTTGCTTTCAGGTTGATCAGCATCACAGTCAGAGGGAGAGGGTGTACAGTGAAATGCAAGTAAACAGAGAGTAGAGCAGCATGAAAAAATAGAGATGAACTACCATGGCTGATGACCACAGATCTAGATCCTAGTAATGCCTCTGCAACCTCTATCTAAACCAGCTAAAAGTCCAGCCAGAGTGACTTGCTTATCAAGAAGCTTTAGAGGAACTAAGTGATCTGTCTTCCCACAGGAGATCAAGTGTTCAATTCATATTGAAAATAATTATCTTTGAAAATTATGACATTAGTTTTTCTGCATCAGTTGCTCTCGGTGGAAATATTCACAGCACTTCTTTCCTCAGAGGTGTAAACCAGCTCTAGTGAGGTGATCTTGTATCCCTGTGATTATTGCTAACAAGAAAACTTTATGGAGGACATAAAAAGTGGTATTTAAAACCAGATCTCCTCCAGCTTTCTCTCACTGATGTTCTGATTTCTTTAATTTCCAGCATGAAGAGCACTACATCTCTTTGAGTCAGCACAAAAAATACAGCAGAAAGACACCATGTTCCAGCAGGTTTCAGTCATACTTTTGGTGATGGTGTTGAATACTTCAGGCAGAGTTTAACAGCAGATGAATGAACATCACTGGGGAGCTAATAGAGACTAATGCAGCAGCACAGCTCTCCCAGCATAGATCTCTGATGAAGAAGAGCTTAGAGACAAAAAGGGAACTAGAAGCCCAGTAGGACATCTATATATATATTCTACTCGTCACAAGCAGCAGGGAAACAAATTCTCACCATCTCAGCTGATACTGAGGTATCACTTGACACTGGCTTTGGTATGTTCTTGTGGTATTGCTTCGTGACAATGCGAGGAGAGGGGAGGGTTTCCCCTGGTAGTAATCAAGAATACAGAAGATAAGTAATCAGGCTGCTAGTCACTAGCTGGAACCTGCGTTGCACAAAAGAAACTGCCTGCAATTCCATTAATGCCCTCCCTCTTTCGGGTCACACACAGTTCCAGCATTTGTGTTTTACATGGCAGTGAAAAAAAGGAATTGTGTCTTTCAGCCTCAACTATTCAGTTGCTTCCACTCACACTCTAACGCAGAGTAGAAACCACTCCAGAGTTCAGATTCAGCAATATTCATTCATTAATACAGCAGTCCTTGCAGAACTCCCAGACACCAGCATGTGCAAAGGCAAGGACAACCTGGGATTTGGTCTGCAGTTTTCACCTGAATTTTATGAGTACATCTATTATTCAATCAGAATCTAAGAATAGAGGGTCTGCTTCTCACTCCTACCTATTCATATGAGAGTGTCATAAAGCCACCATATTACTTTGCTGACATTGAGGCAGAGAATTTAAATGCTATATTAAGAACCTCAGATACTTCTCTGCTGCTATTCATTAGCTCTGCTGTCTCAAAAGGATGCACAGCTGCCTTAGGCTTTTGAACCAAGTTTTTAACCATTCGGAAGGATGTATTGCTTGGCAGTATCATTTCTTGATGGTTGTTATTTGGGAGCAACAAGAGCATAGGACCAAATATCTATATTTAACACATATTTAACATATTCTTTAAAGACAAAATGAACACCTTTTCCTCTACATTCACAAAAAACAAAGGGAGAAGTTGTACAAACAGCTTGTAAGACAGCAGGTATTCTGGGCACGAAGCCCTCACTGAGGCTACTTTACACATATAACTCAAGGGATTGCATTCCATACTGATAACAGCTTTGATGCTGTTATTTTCTCACCTGTTCAGGGCGCACTTGAGCATTAATAAGCTGGAAAACAACAACATCTGGGAGGCCAGCATCTTCCAGCAAGAAGGAAGTGAGAGTCTCTCCATCTTTCAAAATATCCAGAACTCGTATTCCTCTTCCTGGAAAAAGAAAAGAGTACAGAGATGAGTGAGATACCAAAAAGAGGAAATTAAGGAACAACTTGTACTCTGGCTTAAACCTGCAAAAAGTATGTGCTTTGGCTCATATACTTAGCAGTGACTAATGGGGTCCAAAACTATTTTTGAAATTCAACATAATTTTAATCCTTTGTTGGGGAATGATCATCGGAAAGTGCTCAGCGTTCACTGCATACCCGATCTCTCAAAGATGTTTCATACTAGAACTTCAGCAATGGAAGTATTGAAAGCATCCCTGACTGCATTTGAAAGTCTCTTTTTCTGAGGTAATGCTTTATTTTAAATATTCAGATTAAAGTGTGCTGCTGTTGTCTGTGTCCATTCTTCTGAGTCTTATGTAAATAATTTCAGCCAACCATTTATGTTTACACTAATTTATCACTTGCTGTTGATTAATCTTAGCTAGTTAATCTTATTCTAGAGTAGTGCAGAAAAAAAACCCTTTGAAAATCTTTCAGGAGAAAAAAAATCACTTCCCTTGGAGATGTGTGAACTGTTTGTAGTCTAACAGTCACATTAAACTACAATACCAATTATTGAACTAAAAACTGGCAAATCTTCAGGCAAATCAATGAGACTACCCACTATTAAGTTAAACACACGTGAGATGCCAAAAATGTGCCCATCTACAACAATATTCAAAATACTGCTACTCTTAAAGTCAGAGTGCCAAACTTAATAACTTGTCTCAGTTACAAATCAGTGTTTGTGAATCCTGCCCCAGTGTGGTCCAAGCAAAAGCCAGGAAAGTGGATATTGCTCATGTCCATTGAATACAACAGCCTAAAAGGTAGCTGAAATAGCATCAACAGACTTCGGTAAAGAATGCCTGTAAAGCACAACTCGTTCTAGTTGAAACTGATAGAAGCAGCATGTATCATACTGACACAGGAAATGTCGCTTTAGACATCTCCACAAAAACGTGCACAAAACTGCTGCTGAGTGTCTCCATTCTGTGAATTAAGTAGAGTCTTGCCAGAGTTTGACAACCAACTTCCACAATTCCATCTGCAACAAACATATTCCTAGGGCTGCAGGGGCTGAGCAGAACTTCAATTGTGCTGTAAATTCCATGTATTTATTTAAGCTGTAAACACTGAATACAATAGCAAGGTCCTGTGTCTCATACATTCACTGACGCCTTTCCTGGCACCCAAGCATTGTGGAAGAAAAAGCACACTCCAGGAACACATCTCACCAGATGTGTCAGTGCAAGGAGAAATGGGACAAAGGAAGACTCAAGAAGTAGACCTGGTTTAAGGAATCAGGAGAGGGAACAATCTCATTTCTGATATTTGTTAATTTTTCTTTGCTCAGCTTTGCTGTTACAACAATATGCTGTTATGATTGCTGCTTACAGGCAATAGTAATAAGCTACACGCACAAATAAACACAAATTCTGCAGTATCTTCTTCTGTATGGAAAAATGTGGCAATTCACATTTTATTAGTTTAGCTCCAGAACTGACTTTGTTATTTTGTTTTATGAAAAAGGACATTCCAAACATTTATATTTTTTTTTTAAAGTAATATACATTATAAAACACCACAGATTCTGGAAGAGCATTAGCCAGCTTCACAGCAGGAGCGAGGAATGTACTATTTTTCAACTGCTGAGTAAAGCTGATATGGGATGGAAAGATAACTTCCTAAACCACGAGGTGTGGTCCCTTAGCAATGCATTGCAAACCCACGGCAAGCCATGCTCTTCCTCACCTCTAAATAGGTGAGTTTGGTTTCTACAGCTGTGAACAAACCACAGATCATATTATACTCAAGTTCTTGTTTGCATTCTGGGGCATTTTGATTGTCTCACTGTTATTTATGAGATAGTCCTTTTTTCACTCCTTGTTAGAAACCTATGATAAGACAGTGGACCTTGTTTATCAGATGGTTTGTACGTGTCTTAATAAAAATACATGGAGAGTGACAATTTGATTTTAATAATAATATTTTTCCTGTGGCAAAGGACTTTAGAATGGGAGAGATCAGTTTTCAAAGTGAGTCCATTTTTGCGCTTTTAGTTTCAGGAGGATCTTTTCAAATTTTGTAGTTAAAGCCAAAATATTAAATCAAAAATTTATTTTTAGTCTATTTCCAATTTTTCCCCAGGGTTCTGTTCTGAATTTGGTAGATAGTCTTGAGTAAAAATTAATGGAGTCAAGTAATTTCAGTATCTGTTTATAAGACATGTGCAATGCCTTCTCTCTCTCTAAACACATCATTAAAACAAGAAGAAAGTGTTTCCTTCTTCAATGTTCCAAACATATTTCAGCTAATGCTTGAAACAAAGCATCTCTAAGCTCTTCTCCAGGTTATGCTCCCAGCACACATTCAGATATAGTCCTAGCTTTTCACTCCTCTGCGTCTTCCAGTGATGCTTTCTTACTTCTTCTGCCTCTACCATAATAATAATGAAATCTCTTCATCCATGTGTTTTACTCCAGGTGGTCAGATATGCGTATTTTTGTGTTTCAAGTTTTGCCTCCTGTTATTTGAGGAAGGCGGTTGTAGAATGGAACTGATAGATTGCCTCCCTCATTTCTCTCCAATGAAAGGTGTTTGTTACAACACCGGATGAGTTTTAACTCACCCTCTCTCACAGTAGGCAGCCACATGTGAAATGCATTATAATGTTGTCAGCCTGTAGAGTAACTAGTCAGCTCCCAGAAGGAAAAACTCAGTAGTCTAAAGGATACAGACAAAACAATTACCTGCAATTCTTTCAGGATTAGTTCTCATTGTTTCCATAAACTGAGTCATAATGATCAGTTCTTCCCAGATTCTGCCAAGGTCACGGATTTCAGGGGCTTCCAGTAAGAGCTCCTGAGCGTCTTTATATACCCTTGCAAGGCTGAAAGAAGAAACAGTGAACCCAGAATAATTCAAGACTGATGACTCTTGAGTACCTTTCACATAAAAAAAATAATAAATTGGCTTTCTCTGTCTTAGGGATGAGGAAAAACAAGCAATTTTGTCCTCATTCTTGAAACTCAAAGCTCAGTTTTGTGGTGACAACAGAGTAATTTCAGGTGGTGTGGTATTCAACTAGATTTCACAGTTCACAGAAGGTTTATGACAGCTACCGATGTTGCAGAAGATTAGGCTCTCATACATTTTCTTTATTAGCTGTGCTCATCTTGGTGGGGAGACAGGACCTTCCCCAGATATTATTCACCTCATAGCTATGGTGCAAATCTGCTCTGGTTGCCACCGTGCTCAGCCAGGTAAGTGACATGGAATCACTCAGAAACTGAATCCTCTTCCTCTGAAAAAAATCTTATTAGCAGCAGGGGAGGCCATTACATTTCTTTAACAGTGTTATGTTTATCCATACATGGAATGGTATATCCCAGTCCTCATTATTTATTTTAGCTTACAGGAAACAGCAAACAGGAAGGACTGAATTCTTTCAAAAAACACAATGTATTTGTTTCCTCTCTAATGCACTGAATTGACACTGACTCACAAAGGGTCAGTTTGCTGCGCCATAAGCTGCCTAGAAAAGCCAGAATGTATAGAAAATAGAACCCTCTAGAATCACTGTGTGATTGACTGCACCCCACAAAAAAAATCCAGCTGAATATTTTAAATCCTGCTCATTGGGCACAAAAGGTCAAATGCAAAGTTAACTCCAGGCTACAGACTTCCACGTGACTGGAGCTTTAATGGCCTTGACATTGTCAGCCCATGAATTTTAATCATTGGATGTTCCAAAGTAGACTATTTGCACAGGGAGATTTGGAGTGTTTTTTCATAGATATTCTAACAGGTTTTTTACTCTAAGGGTCTTTGTTCACTATGCTGTCTTTCATGACTCAACTCAACTACAACAAACAGCTCTCCCACAGCTCTTTTTCACTAACAGTCTGGAAGTCTCCCATCCTCCTATTTTGTTAACAAGCTTAGTAACTGAAGGTTGCTGAGCTGAGTAAGTTGCACAAGTACATAGCTAAAGCAGGTGCTACGTAAGAACTGGCAGAGCAGAATTTCCTTTGCTGCTGCTTCATCAGAACTCATATTCAGAAGGGACACCTCAAGTGATGAGAAAAGAAAGCTTAGGGCTTTCCCACTTTAAGATTTGTCCTGAGACATTCTCTAAGCATTAGGCAACAGAAAGGATGGATTTTATTAAGCAAACACATGTTCTCTAGAGACCAGTACAACTGAACTCCTTCGAGAAAGGCCCAAACCTACCAGCATGAGTTCTGTTTCAAATTTGCTGACCACTGTTAAGAGTGAAATTGACAGGCTAGAGCTGAAAATTTTTGTCTTCCATTGCACCCCGGTGTTTTCTTTAATGCTCACCTTTCCCTTTTCATTCATATCACAGAACATTCTTAAAAATATCCTTCAGAGCACTGAGGGATCTTTCTAAGCAGGCTGAGGGAGCTCTGTCTTTTCTCCCTAAAAATCGTTCACACCCACGAATGCTCAAGAGGTGCCAAGAGCAAGCTACCAGCAATCGCCTATCAGGCCTGCATTACTGCAACCCAGTCTCACACACACTGCTCTGCTTACATGGAATTGTTGTAGTTGGACACAACACCTGGACCCTCTCCACGGGTTGGACTGCGGAAACAGGGGTTGTTCACGTTACAGAAGATGCCATGTAACCATGGCAGCGTTCCTGCAGATGGCATTGCCTTGTTTGGAAAATGACCTAGAGTATGGAAACACAAAATATAAATAAAGTGTTTTTTCTAATGCAGCCTGTGTAAATCTAAATAGCATGGTGGGTTGCCTCACTACAGAGGGAACGCAGAAGAAATCTTACAGGTTTTTCTTTTACTCAGAAAAAAAGTCACCAATATAAGCAATGTGGCTACTTTCAACTGAAATAAGTTCTCAGCTAACTTTTTTTGAAAAAATAAAGAGAGGCAGCATTTTCTCAGTATTAGAATTAGAGAAACCTACAGCTTGACAGAATCTTGAGACCTTGTGTAAGTACAAACACAAAGTCCAACTTAACTACTTGAAGAAAAGTCTGTTCTTCTGCCACTGGAGAACAATATTCAAACAGGTCCCAGTATCTCTGTCTGAGAACTTGTAGCCATTATCTAGCACAAGTCAGAGCATTAAAACAATCTTACATTCATGTTGGTGATACAGTGGATTAGCTTTCCTCAGCCAGACAAGGGCAAGAAATAACGACAAAGGCCATACAAGCTCCACCAGAAAACGAAGCTGGAAAAAAAAAAATCAAAATAAATTTTACTGATGAACCATGTATAGAGTCACTAAATGACCAAAGGGCTGAGGCTCTTTCTCACAGCAGCAATACCCAGACCAGCACATGCCCATGGTTATCCCTTGCCTGTTTCGTTATTTGGAAAGGATTTCATCAGAGCCACATGAAGCATCACAATTAACTCAGTGGCTAAAGAATGTTTAAGCACTCTAACTGAGGTAGAAAGAGGCTAAGGTAGGACTAAACTGCCACGTAGACCAGCTATAAGTCTAAATCATTTTTATGCAAAGTGGAAGTCTATACAGGAAAAAAAGGATTAGATGCAAGAAAGAAAAAACGTAGGGATGGTTTTATCTGCTTTTCTCAGTGCTGGGCTGTCTGCGCACTGTGCTTACCCAAAGCTAAAGGACTCTAGCATAAGTTTACATTCTTTGATCTTTACTTTTGCTTCTTTTTGCCATAATTCATTTCAACATAATTAAATTTCTAATACAGGTAGAAATGTATACATTAAGATCAAACACCTTATTCAATAACATAGAAGACCCCATCAAAGGCCATGTTATTGCCCAGGTCTTTCAAAACCCTTAGAAGCGTCACCAGGTCCCAGACATGACAGAAAACCAAGCGCACTGCTTTACCACAGGGCAACATCCTTCCTGGTTTTCAGTCTGTTTCCTCCACTCCTGTGTTTCAGTTTGTTTTACTGCCTCTGTATGTTTTGGCAGAGGTTTGAAATTACAGCCCTTTGATCCTGTGGGCTTTGGGCTCTGAGGACCAGCTATGGGATTTTTGTGTCCAGTCACGTGGTGCTTTTTTCTCTTCCCTGAAAGGGCCAGGACAAACTCTCTCCAGAAACAGGGTTGTAGCACATGCACAGGAAAGCCCTCCCTACATTCTTTTCTTTGTTCCTGCCTCCTGGACCAGGCAAAAATATGTAACAATAATGTATACAGCAGTAGAGCCAGAAACAAGATGGGTCATGTGTGAATGTTTTGTTTTTCTTTTTTTTTTTTTCCAGACTGAGCTATGCAGGGCAAGAGATACTCCACACGTTTTTGGATCTGCCTTCTTTTTTTTTCCACTATAACTTTGTCTAATAGCTTTAGTTAAACACAGCTTATGCTAACAGCAAAAGGGTGTCAAGTTTTTCACCAGGAAACCATTTACTATTTCACGCTTTTAAGGCTCTCTTTTTAAAAATAAAATAGCAACAAACTCCACCACCACGGAGGCAGTTATGCATGTCTGATATTTTTAAAGCCAGACAAAATTTTACTATCAGCAGAAGGCAGATGACACAATGTGTTAGAAAAGGAAATCTGCCATTGTTGTTCTCCTTGAGAGCCATCTTGCACAGCTCAGAACAGAGTATGACAGACCCATCTCAGCAGGGGTCCACAGGGTCTGATTAAGATCCATTGCCAACCATTTGATAAGACATTCAGGACTTTGAAGGTTAAACTGTAAAGTAAGTGTTCTTTCAAGCTGGTACACAACGTGTCCTGTGATAAGGACAGAACAAGTGCTGTTAGCTCTCTGATTCTTTCCTGTGATCCTTTTCCTGAAGACACACAGGTGTCTCAGAACTCACTACAAGGATCAGAGAGCAGCCCATAAGCCTCCAGATGAACCGCCAGAAATCCCAGTAATTTGCACAGAGAAATGGTATTTCCAGATGGAGCTGTGATAGACCATGTACAGGGTAACAATCATACTAATTTGACAAGTTTAAACTGGCTGTGGATCAACTGTTAACACTGTAATGAAGTATTTCCTCTTGCGAATTAGACTAAATGATGAACTTCAACTGATCTTATGATTGTTTAACCCTACTGATTTCTGTTATAATGGCAAAATCATCTGCCATCATTTGTTACAGCCTCACAGATGGCCTAATATGCTTTTAAATTGGTTTTAGTTTGAAACAGGTATTCTATCTCTATAGGACTTCAAAGGGGCTTTCTTTGTCTAGAAATAAGGCAAAGGGACTTCCTTTGCTGTACAGAAGTAGTTGCAGTACATCAGATGTCCAAGATCCTAGTTTAGGTTTTGTTTGACTTCAAGAAAATTTGGCTTAATAGAAAAAAAAGAAAAAGAAAATAAAAAGAAAAAAATCATGAAATAAGGTGGAAAGTAATAGATAAGTTTGCTCTAAGACAATGTATCATAAGATCTAACAGGATTTGAAGACTTACAATACTTCTCTGATTTCACTTTCCTTATGTCATTCAGCCATATTACAGAAGATAAAACCTCTGTGAACTTTAGAGACCTAACTGGATTCACATCTAAGAGCAGCTCAGTGTGTGGACAAATCTGAAATTAGGAATCAAACCTCCCCAAGCTGAATGATGCCCACGTTGGTTTCTAGCAGCAGGTCTTTTAACGTGAACATAAAATATTACTACCTGCAACTCTTCTCTTGGTACACAATACTATTTGTCTAAAAAACCCCAATACAAGTACTCTATGTTTAGTCTGTCAAGAGCAGCTTTGCAAACCGCACAAGACAAGATCCCAGATAGGAAGCCTATACAAAGATCACATTTGATTCTTTAAGGAATTTGTGATTTTTACATGCTGATATATTACCAATCACTTAATCCAATGGAGAACATGGTCCAAAGCTGAAATCCAAAGACTAATACTTTACCTTTTGTCTTTTCCGAAGGATCCAATTCTTCCAGAGTAGAAGTCTCACTTGCCTAAAGAAGCTCATTCTTCTGCATCAACACTTCTGGTTAACCTGTGGCAAAGGATGCATTGCCATTTCTCAGCTGACAGCTGAAACAGACCTCAGAGCAAAATAACAGCTTTTTGTTCTTATTTTAAGATTACGTTATCATAGAGATCGGTTCCTTTCATTGTCTGCACCATTTACTTTTGCACTTGATACACTATCATGCATGAAAAATTGTGGTTTTCCTTTGTTTGGAGGCTGTTTCCTGTGAAATATTTATCAGCGCCAAAAACCAACAGAGAAGAAAAGCATCTCTTTCGAATAAAAAGAAAGTCATTAACATTGAATCCAGTTTATTAACTTGGACTTGCAAGTAATGAAAACAGTTAATTTTTGCATCATTTATCACATTAAATGCATGCTATCAAACTATTTTTTTCCAAGAAAAGTGGCATGTATGCTGTTCTTCGGGAGTTTCCTGTGAGGTTCTCTTCACAGAGTTTCCAGCTATGGGCAGTCAGGAGGCTTTCTGACTCTCACAGATAACCCAGGGCTCTCCAACCTGCTGCTACTGTGAAGAATGAATTCTGCAACTGAACATATGAGGAAGAGCTCTTCCCTTCCTCTAAACCCCAGATAGACACCCCAGTCTTTCTGCAACAGCTGTGAAAGGAAATTCAAGCCTTTATGTCAAGGGCATAAAATCTGTAGTCTACCAACAGCCTGGCCTCTCTTCCTCCTGGCTCTTTACTGAGCCACGCATCATTAAGAGTTTCTGTCTCACTGAGACATTTCCCAGTACTACACAGAGTCTTAGCTCATTTCTAAATCCCTTGCTACATACAACATAGCTGCACCACTCTAACTTTCATTACTATTAGTGAGAAAATTTGTAGTGCAAGGCCATAAATAGGATTAGGATTGCCTGGTAAAATTGCTGCTAGCATTTACTCAGGAAAATCTAGCTATTTTTCTGAGACTAAAAATATAAGTAGGGAAATAATGGCAGTAAGGTTAACCAGATCGTGCTTGCTATTTAACATTTAAGGGTTTTTACATAAAACTTTGCTGGTCACTTTTGTTGACAGAGATGGGAAGAGGTATTACTTATAAGAGGAGTAATTCAATGACAGACAAAATAATGCATATGCACAAAGTGCCAAAAGAATTGCTCTTTAAGAAAGCAACTACTAGATTGATTTACAAGGCTAAGATTCTGCTAAATGAGTCAGAATTTAGAAGTACTTTTCCTTTTAGCCTAAACCAAACTATTCAAGTTATGGCATTAATGAATGAAGCGCCATCAATAGATAAAACTTTATTTTATTTTTATTTTAATTTTATTTTAACTTTATTTTAATTTTAATTAAATTTTTAATTTTAATTTTAATTTTAATTTTAATTTTAATTTTAATTAACTTTATTTTAATTTTATTTTTCTCATCAGACACACTTAAAAATTAGAGGTGATTCCAGGATGAACAAGAATTTTTCTTATTTTTTTCATATTTCCCTAGACTGCTTCACTAAAGGAAAAAACTTGCTTTCCAAAATGAAACATCTTCACTGATTTGAGCATTAAAATATATTAACCTTCTACTGCTTAGAAATCTGAATTACACAGATGAACATGAGACAAAGTGTAAGAAAAAAATGAAAATAATGCAATTGGAAGACACTGGACAGATAAGCCTCAGACTCTGTGGCAGCACAGAATAAATAAAGAATAAGTAATTGTGAGTCCTGAAATATCCTCTCCTGTCTGGACATTACTCAAACAGACTAACACAGAATTGGGTGGTTAAGGTTCAGGCTCTAATAATTTAAGTAGAGCAAAACATTATAATAAAATGATGGAGCAGGACCATGATAAAAATAGCTCCTAGGAATATGGTGTTGAGAACTCCACTTAGGCACAGGAGGTACATGAACTTAGTTATGGTGAATATCTATCCTCATTCTTTAAAGGCAGCACCTTGCTCTCAAAATCAGTGGTGGCTTGAGACAGTTGCAATTAGAAACAGCACAGGTACTAGAAGAAACTCTGTTTCCAAACCAGCAAAGTTTATTATGGATATTAACCCCTCCTCCCAAAACCAAAAAAAAGCCTTACACACTTACAAACTGTTTGGTTTTTTCTTAAGAAGCTAAGGCAAATTATGGCTGTTACGATTTAGAGTGGTTTATTCTTGCTGCCTGTAGTCAACATGCTCAAAGGATATGACATATCCATAGCATATTAAAATCTGTGTTTTTTTAATTTTCCTTTCGCAAAAACAGATTTCCTTTCCAGAGGGCTGACTGCAAGGGCCAACAAAAATAACTCTGTTCTATCACCAGCGCACTACTGAAGTGTGGGAAGACTCTTAAAGAACTTCAATTCAAGAAAATATAAAACAGCACTTACTTTTTACTTTTTTCTTTTTTTTTACTAGAAGTTCATACTATAATATGGAAGAATGATTTACTGCATATATTCAAAAAGAAAACATACATAACATTGATAGAAGACAAGAAAGTGAAATAAGCAATTGACTAAATCAGCCACTACTTCTAGTTTTAGTACATAGTATAATAAATCTAAATACCAATTTTAAATCAGTAGAATAAATATTTACATTTAAAAAACCTAATTTCTCAAAGTTCAATCTTAATTTACAACCTGCAGTATAACATCAGAAGAAAAAAATGAGGGTTAAAAATATCTTTAAACAAGGAAGTAATTAAAAAAGGCCTTTTCTTCATTCTTTTTCTGGTTTTGCACTTCAGCAGGGAAATATAGTTACAGCTTTTATCACCTACACCTTCTTGCTAGACAGCACATATTTTAGTGTTACAGTTGGAACCACAAAAACGTGTGTTGGTCAGCAATTAAGTTAACCACTTATTTCTCAGCTGATAATACAGGAGGCTGAAGACAGTCACGCAGTCAGTTACTTCCATATTTCACTTTATGTGAGGTAACGGCAAGGCCTAGAAATGAGATAAACAAAATGCCATCGCGTACACTAAGGTTTAATATTTTGACTGGCTGCCAGCAAGAAATAATAGCTCTTCCCTGACTTCATCATTCTGGAGGTTCAGAAGAACATTCTCTGCCTCCCAACTGTGGGCTGCAGTTAGCAAAGGGTCTTCTTGCCCTGCCTGTACTATATCAATTACATCTTTTTATCAAAAGCTATCAAGAATATCCCTCAGCTGAATATTTCTTTAAGCCACTGTCTTCTAAATGCTATCATTACCTGCAGTATGTTCCTGCTTTTTCTGAGGAGCCTGAGCTTGAGGGGTACTGCCATATCACAGCCTTCCTCTTTACCATTAGGTTAAGAACAGTGCAACATGTTCATTAATACCGAAATTCTTTAACATTATTGTGACAAACAAGCATCACCCTCAGTAATTTTATTAGTGGATTCTTTCAACTGTATGTCTACTGATACAGCCTTAGAGAAGGCAGAACTCTTTCCCACTACTTCAAAACTTAGTTCATGAGATTTTCAATACTTTCTCTAAGATCTGCTTGTTTCATGAAGGTGAGAGAAGTGGTTTATTCAATTGCAATTTCAGAGAGCAGGAATTAGTTCTAGGCTTCCTAGACAAATACAAACTGCAGTAACTGAAGATGATTTTTTTTTATTTCCACTCATTTTTAAAAATTATTCTGACAAAATTGATGCCCTTGCTGTTGCTATACTTCCTTTACAAAAGGCCTGGGAAGTTAATTCTTAGAAAATATCTGTGTGCAGAAATATAGGCAGTTCAGTACATTTCTTCATGGACCATCACTCTCTGAAAACAGAGAGAGCGAGATACAACAGTAACTGTTGCGCAACACTCCTACAAGAAGAAAAACAAAACTAGACTTTTCTCATTTAATCTAATTGTCATTTTTATACTTTCTAGAACTTCTAAATGACAGAAAGCTGCAAGCCCACATAGAAATACATTGGGCTAAACAATACATGACCTTATGTTCATTCTCTCAGATGCATTCAGAGAGCTTTTCAACAAGCTCTGTCATACTTCAACTATTATTTACAAAATCAAGTTATATATTAGTATCAAACAGCTCATTTCATTTCTCAAACATGTATTATGCCCAAGATCCAGGAGCAAAAAAAAAGCACTGGGTGAACATTGCATTCTTTACAGATTTTCCTCTGTGAGGGCTGAAAGAGAGCAATGCAGCAAAACCTCCTACCAGTGCTCACACCAGGCTCTGTGTAAACATCAGCATAGTTTCCCTCACTGCCTCGCTGTGGCTGCTCTTCCGATAGAAGTTTGGCACCAATCCAACATCCATTATAAAGAAAAAAAAGGATGTGGCAGTGTTTGCCTGTTTCTTTCTCCATCACAGGGCTTTGGTGAGACCTTTGAGAATCGTCCACTCAACTTCCTTTCAACAAATTTAACAATTGATAGGTTTCCACCAGACCACGTTGCAGCTCTGCCAGCAGAGCATGGCACTTAGCACACTGCTTCCTTCCCAGCACCATCTCAAGCCTCTGCACAGATTTGCCACCTAAACCACTGACTTGAGCACAGCTTCGTTCACAAAGGATTACATGTCAACCCCTGCTTTTAAAGGGCACTTTGAACTAATTTCTGTTGGACATACATTCATATCACAGCTGCAATCTTGACAGAGAAACAAAGGACTTTATAAAGCCACAGAGAGAAATTCACTCTAATTAATTGCCGTGCAAAGCAGAGAAACCAGTCACTCGGTGTAGACTGTGTGTAAGCACTACGATTTAACCCTGAGATTCTAAGTCAAGTTATTTTAAGAAAATAGATCTCCTTTTTTGCTCCTCGCATAGACACAGAGACAGCTCTAACAGATTAAACTAATCTCTCCTAATCAGATTTTTTCCATCACAACTGGATGATGGTAGGGTATATTTGTTTTCTATGTTCAATGACATCAGCTGTGCCTGTGACCCATTTTTGCTTTGTAAAGAGCGGGATCTTTGACAATAAATACATGGGGCCTATGAGTTCACTTGGGAGGGGAAAATACAGTTCAGCTTGCAGAACGAACTTCACAATTTCTCCAGTAGCTCCACCCACAGTCACCATTATCCCTTAGAGGTTTCCTAATGACCTGTAGTTTGTTACCAGCAGCCGCAAGAAAGGAGACATTCCATTTATATATTAGGACATAATGAACGCAGTGAGTAGAAATCGAGATTTGGTGATAGTTCCTGCACCATGCCTACAACAAATACCTGATAATGTAGAAGTTCCCTGTGATGCACATCCATGAACACCTATGTGTGATGCATAGGGTCATATGGTATGTATGTGCTGTTATCCCCTCATCTAGATAGGCTATAGTTTTAGTGTATATTTTAAATACCAGCTTTTTATTAATTTTCTTATTTCCAGGCTTATTCCTAACTTTCGACTACAAAGTCACTTATGGTTAAATGCTGTTTGTCCAGCAAAATATAAAAAACTACCCTAGCAAACTCTCCAGCAAAACAAATACTTTTCTAAATCTATTAGAATTTTTAAATTACTTGACAAAAATAGCTTTGAAAATATGTACACTTGTGTACTGGATGTGCTCATGGGCCAACACTTCTAATTTTCAGGAATACTTTCCAGCAGCCAGACCGTTTCTAAACTTGTGAGATGGTCTTACTTACACATGTAGAAAAGAACATCCCTTGACACAGCCTCACAAGAAAACACAACTAATTGTAACACTTTGCCCAAGTAAACTGTAGGAGTATGTATGTAAAAATGTATCTTATACAGATAAACAGATAACACCTATATGCATGCATAGAGGACACTACACATAGACAGGCTGGGGTTTTATGAGTTAAGACAGATTTTGCACCCAGCTATCTTAAACTGCTGGGGAAAACCCAAGCAGGAGAGGTTTTAAAGTTTTGCTTCATGTGTTTCAGAGGCCTTCCTCCATGAAATAGATAAGGACTTATCTGAAGGACAAAAAAGGGAAGCTGTGTCAAGCTGTGGTCATATAATATCTCTTGGATATGGCTGCTAGTAAAAAAAAAAAAAAAAACAAAACACCAAAGAAAGGAGATAAGAAGCAAGGAAATGAGTTGCACTACTTGAATAGACAGCAAAGAACAAGCTGCGAAGGAGCGCACACAAACTCGTGGAAGATATATTATTCACAAGATTGCTGATATAATGGTTCAAGGGGAGTGCTGGTAAGAAATCAGAGAATAAAAAAGGTGCAGTGAAACTTCAGTTTAAAATGTGTCTTTCTAAAAATCAAAGACAATCAGAATCAGACTCCTCCACATGTCAAACATAAGTAAATGTGGCATCTTAAACAGATCCTGTCTACATACAAACCCAGTGGTAGGCTAATCACCCCAATCCGTGGCTAAACAAGCACAAAGTATGCCCAGTGCTAACTCAGAAGGCTTGCTTTATACTTTCGGTGTAACCCAGTTTACTTCATGTAGACATTCTTCTTTCACTCAACAGTTTTAATAAAGGCTGAGGAGTTAGGATTCCCTAGCTTTGACCTTCTTCAAACATTTTACAGTTTGGAAGATTTAGGATGGCTTTTTCTTCTATCTGTGAGTGAAAACGTGTTTCAAAGATTCCATGCATGTCTGAATTAGAAACAGTACTCCTCTTTACAAAGATAAATGAGCACGTAGGCAGGACATTTTATTCAGAAAGGCTTACTCCAAAGCATCCTCCTGTGAAATGTATTTCCAACACCGACATGTTTACATAAAATAGCATTGTTTGTAAATAAAACATCTCCCCCCTCCTCCAGCTTTGCTAGGGAAAAGTTGAAGAGATTCGTCCCATTTTTTCAGTATATTAAGTCTACGCATACACCGACAAGCAGGACTGACAGAAACGGTGAGTGCTGAGGATGCAGCTACAGACTATTGTGCCTGAGGGCTACTTCAGATGAGCTCCAGTTTGGCCCCGTGGACTGCATGTACATTAGCAGCTGCAGCACATCAGGTGCACTGCTGAAGCACATGTTCCAGTTGAGTCTCACCCAAAACCAGACAGGTTTGTGCATTCTAAGATCACTCTGTACTGTGAGCCACAGTGTATGTAAAGGAGTCATTTATAAACTACAAACAGGCTCTGAACTAAATTACTGATGTCAGCGCATGCACATGAACTTGCTTTGCAGAGTGTTTCATGTCAGCTTTCAGATGAACTGAGCTAGACCTCTGCTACACTACAGAAGCTAAAGAATCCATGGATTTGCAAGCAGAACAAGAACTTCTTCAATAAAAGCAATAAGAAAATTGCAAAACTTACCACAAAAGCTTACCTCATGTGTGAGCACTGTTGTTCTACGGGAAAAAGAAAGGTTTCTGAAGGAATGTGCAGCCTGATTGCAAAGAAACATATATCTTGGATGCAGTTAGCGCCTGCAGAATAACACTGCTCAGTTGTAAGGAGATTGTTTTAATCCCCTGCATATTACAGAACAGCTCAACCTCCGACTTTAAGGATTCCTGAATAAAAATCCTCCCAAATGTCCGATATGACCAGCAAAAGCTCACTGAAGCCTGTAGTAGGAGGTTGATACTTCTGAATGTCTTCAGATCTGAACAAACCCTGTATTTGAAGAGGGTCCCAGAAGGACAGTTCTTGGGAGTGGCAGGGGCCCTGTTAAACAAGCAGCTGTCAGGACTAATTAGGTCAGGGACTTATGGAAGTCGGTACTCTGCCAAAGATTTAAGAGGGATGAGGCAGTGCATTAGCACTCCAGAAAACACAATTACCAAGCAAATCTGGCACAGAAAGGTTTCCTCCTCCGAGGGCAAGCCGCGGGGTGCTGGCACCCTCACGACCCAGAGCCCAGGCATCTGGGGCAGGCGGGTGGGTGGACTGCAATTCAGCTAGAGTGAAGCGATTTCTAACACAAGGCGTGGGCAAATCTGCATCAGAACCGACGGGAACAATAGGGACCATCAGTAACATTTCCAGCCAAAAAGCAAGTTGAAGCCTTTCCCAGCTGCTTCAGGTCACGTCCCACCTCTCCGCAGGCTCCTCAGGGAACCCACCCAGACAAACCGCAGGTGCAAGTATTTACAAAAATGACAAATTAAGGAGTCACACAGTAACCCTTAAACCACTGCCTCTCAGCTGCCCCAAGCTACCCACTCCCTCTTTCTGACAGGAAGATTCTGGGAAAGGACTTTGTCCCAGGCTTCTGTGGTGTCGCTATGCTGGGTAGCAGGGTCACAGCACTTCAGTAAGATTCAAAGGTTTTCATTTCAGAAGTGCACTCATTCCTTCACTTGTATTGCATAAAGAGTCAAAGGTACCATAAACCAGGGACATGTGTAATTCATAGCATGATAGGATGGTTTGGGTTGCAATCTCCCACCAGACCAGGCTGCTCAAGGCCCCACCCAAACTGGCCTTGAACCCCCCCCCCCCCCCCCCCAAGGGGGCATCCCTGGGCAATCTGTGGCAGTGCCTCATCATCCTCATCGTGAAGAATTTCTCCTCTTCCTATTGCTACTCACCCTTGTAAAAATTCCCTCTCAGCTTTCAGGTACCGGAAGTCTCCTATAAAGTCTCTCTGGAGCCTCTTCTTCTCCAGGCTGAACAACCACAACTCTCTGAGCCTGTTCTCATAGCAGAAGTGCTCCAACCCTCTGATCATCTTCATAGCCCTCCTCTAGGCCCATTTGAACTATTTAATCCCCAACATAAGAAGGGTATGAATCTTTTACAAGTGATGATTTTTTCATAAAATAAGGTGGTTTTACGAGACACCTACTCATCCACATACGCTGGCATCCAGAAGGGCACTGTGCTCTCCATTAGCTACCTAGCTATGGGAAGCATCGAACAAAGACCTGACACACATTTAACCTTTCACACTAGCAAAACATGGAAGCAAATGGTACACAGAAAACAATATGGTAACAACCTGTAGTAACCAGTATTAGTACCCAGTTAATAAACATTCTGTTTCTCACAGATTGCAATACACTATGGCAACTCTCTGCCTCAGCAGTCTGCTTGGGAGAGTACTGGAAACCCTCCATCAAACTAGGTGAACAGTTTTTATTACAATTTCTTAAGCTATTAGCATATTAAACATCAGTTGTGTTTTAGCATTTACCTAGACAACATATTTCATGTCAGTTCACAAATTAATTTGCTATCTTGTAGCTCTAATCTATACTGAGCAGCACCATCCTTCACAGCTGTGCTAAGAAGTTCTGCTACAATGCTTGCAACGCTTCATTAATACTATTGCTCCTTATTAACCAGTTTGGGGGGTCCCCCCCTCCATTGTCAAAGTGGAACAAACCCCTGTCTATGTCAAAAGCCTTTATCCCTCTTCTTATTTTGTTATACAATTCACAATACCAGGCAAAGAGCAGCATCTGGCACCTTCAGTTTTTCAAGTAGCATGAGACAGGCCCCAAAGAAGTGGCTTCTAGGATGGTCAGAACCATACCGAGGTAGCATGGACTTTGCCAAGACAGCAAGCTGTGCTTCCACAGAAATATGACAAGGAATGCACTGCAAGTTTAGTGTTTTGTTCTGGAACATAAAATAAGGTTTCCTCCACTGAATGCAGTGTGGGATTTTATTAGGGATATTTTGTGAAGAAGGACAAAGGGAATGGAGTAGGAAGGCCCAGTGTACTTTACATTGTAAAAACAGAAAAGTGATTCTTTGCTTCTCCTGTCCTCCAAGAGTCCTCTTAGTTATTTCTTCAGTAGAAAGTATCATGCTAAAATAACTGTACTCCATAAGTAAATGGGAGAGAGTCAAGCTAATTGTAATCTCATTACGAAAAGCACGTAACCCCCCCCTTCCCTTAAACACAGATGCAGTAGAGTTCTATACTATGGCAAAGGCCAAATGTCTGTATTTTAATAAGTTAGAAGAAATCCAGATATAGAAGCCATAGACTCACTGAAATGTTAACAAGTTAATATATTTTAAAGCAAATATAACACAGTGTACACAAAAACCATTTAATACAAAGTGAAAACCATTAGATGCACCTACTGAAGCAGATTTTTGGTTATGTTCAGCTCTTTCACTGAAACTTGGAAAAACTGCTCTTCATTTCAGTTATACCAGGTTAAGTGGTGAAACTGATCTATAGCAGGCAAATCTCTGCCTTTTTCAACCTAGGAAAGACAGCATCACTGCAACCGACAGTCTCTCATGAGGGGCATCCAATTGAATAAGGCTGTGCATATTGGCCCCACTTGCTAAGCTACACAAGAAACCAGATGTGGATCAATTGCTGCTTCTGAATAGTAAAGCATCCTTGCTGTACAAAAAAAAAATTAAAGTGACAACATAGAAAACTGGCAACAGAACACCCTGTCTGCCTAAAATATACACATATGATACGTAATAATAAGCCATGCTGGCCGGTAATGTAAGTCTGTTCAGGAGCAAAGCTTTAATTGCACAGATTAGGAAACTGAACAAATGTTTTTACAGAGCAAAGCACAAGCTTTGGTTTATGCTTAAATAGTGAACGTTAAACCTTCCATTTTTATTATGAAGTCTATTATGAAAAATGGCTCCTTTCACTGCTATGTGCAACAGTTGTTTCTCTACGATTAAGCGCTCCATTCCATACAATGGAACAAAGCTCAGTGTCTTATTCAATGAACCCATTAGCTGTGTCTATACTGGGAATGCATTAAATCTTTATGAAAAGCTACTGAATAACAAAAAGTTTGACTTCTTTCCTTCACAATTCCCCCATTTTTAAAATGCTGCATATATAAAAATAACTCCAATATGGCACAAAAGTGGGACTCTCAGGGGAAGGCAAAGGATAAAGGGCAAAGGGAAGCCTCCACCGGCAACATCATACTGCATACAGTCCAAGAGGAATTTGCACCCTATACAAAATGAGCTTCCCTGTGTTCCAGTTCTTGGATCCTTTTTGGTCTCAGTCTCTGGTAAGCAGGCTTCACATCTGTGGGGTGAGTATCATCTGAGCTATTTTTTTGTTCATTTGTGTTTTGTTCAGGATCACCTGATGGAAGTGCAGAGCTCCTAGCCAGTTTCACGGTATTATCCTGGCGAAACACAGAGCTAGCACTGGTTGGTGCACAAGCTTTAGCAGAACCCTCTTCATTTTGTTTTGATTTGTTAGAGGGTGGTTTATAAAATGTCCCTGGGGGTGGCTGCAATGTTCTTGGTGCCCTGAAAGCTGCCAGAGGGTTGGCATCAGGACCATTTCCTTCTGTTGCTGTCCTTCCTGACCTGACAGAAACAGAATATGGCTTACTAGGAAGAATGGCATTAGCTGAATTATCAGTGCTGCATGATGAAGATAAGGCACCTGCAGTTCCACTCTCAACTGCTCGGTTCTCCTGGGGCACATTAGTCATGATCATCGCTGTCCTTGCTGTGATATCATACTGTTTATATTGCTTGTCCCAACTTTTTCGCAGCATCTGGGTGTCGTAACAAGGAAGTCGGCAGCAGGTATTAGCAGCAGGGAGTGCCTTCACCTCTGAAACTTCTTCAATAGTAGGGCTCCTGCCAAGCTTCTCTGAACTTACTGCTACTGCATTTCGTGAATTTCTTTCATTCAAAACACATGGAGGAAGTATTTGTTCTACAGGGAGGCTCACAGGGCGAGCAGTTGGTTTTGTCCTTGGAACCCGCAGTGGAACTTTGGTAATCTGACGGTTAGGTTTTGCAGGAATTAAGTTTATTTTACAGCTGTCTTCACTTGGAGAAACAACTGAATCGTCTCTCTCTGAAGCTGGACTCACAGCATCACCTAGAAACAAACAAATTGATGTGACTGGATCTTTGCATCAAAATTAAGAGAAGTCAGCAAGACTTTTGTCAATAGAATATGAGCTTTATTAATGATCCCTTAATGCGGTATTTTAAAGCATAATAGTTTTGAGGTATACCTTGTACACATACTAGGAGTATCCTACTCTAACCAAATGTTAGTATTTCAATAGCAGTAAAACACGTATCATATAGATGTAACCAAGGAGCACAGCAAGGAAGAAACAGACATTGCACTTAGTTTTTGGTTGGTGCTTTCCCATCCCTGAATAAGTTTTAATAATTTTCAGAATGTTGTATTGTTGATGCACAGGACATAACTGAACTGGTAAAATTAGTTGAAAATCAGTATAATTAAAAGGGATCAAATATAGTTAGTTACTCCTAAATAAAGTAGATGAAATCATGCCTACATTAAAACAAACCACTGTAGTAGCACAGGCAGATAGAGAAAAAAAATCTCAGAGAAGATTTTTAGTTGGGTTAGCAAACCTCGCTTTTTTTTGAGCAGAAATATTAATATCCAAAATGCTGGTAGGTAATGATTCTATCAAAGAATTACTTCCAAAACCCTTCTGGTCTAGTTTCAGTAAGCGGCAATGATACACACTCTGGGGAAAACAAGGGTCAAAGTGTGTTAATTGCTGGATATTGGCTCACAGCATCATAATGGACTTCAGAAATCCACAGTCAGAGCATAATTCTATCTTTAAGTAGAAAAACCCAAAACACTTGTATTCTCTTGCCAAATACTTTAAGATTCCATAAATACAAGTTTCTCCAAAGTCTCTAGAAAGATTTAATTCCCTGTTCCTCTCACAAAGACAAACAGTATATCAAGCAGGTTTTATTACTTGCTTCTGTCTAAACTGAAGAGCTGCATGCACTGTAATCCAATGCATTCAGGACTGCTTATTCACCACCCCAAGACTAAAAGTACACTAACCAGTTACAGAGGTATCTACTTGTTCTTTTGTATTCTTGCTATTGTTCGATTCCAAAAATGATGCAGCTGTTTCTGAAGCTCTGCCTTCACTTGGAGCCATCAGAACACCCTGTCAACAAAAGTGAGAGCGAAAGTAAATGAGAACTCAAACAGAACGGCAGTCCTTAACAAAAAACAAAGATTTAATAGAAAAGCGCTCTGAACGCTGCAGTTTTTGACACAGAAGTTAAAACGGCACAGAGGACATTGCGGCAGTGCAAGAGAAGTCACTCACCTCCTTGACAGCAACAAACAGTTTCCTCTGCTGTTGTGGCTCCCTCTCTTCTGCTGATAAAGCAATTCTGACTGTAATGGCAGTTTCTTCAGACTGAGATGTGCTCAGAACTGGTTTCAATGAAACATCAAATATCTTTTCATAGTATGTTATGAGCAGCTCCACTACCCGAGCCTGGTAAGGGTAATCCACGAGTGACGACAAAGAAACTGTAGCATCTGTTTGACGTGGCCTGATGAGAGTTGGGCCAAATATTATGCCAAGGTTGCTGGCAGACATTTTGTTTTCATCAGACTGTTCTGTAACTCTGCATAAAGAGGGAACAAAAAATGAATTTCCCAAGAGTTAGGGTGTTTTACTACTTCAGAAATATTTTCAATATTTAAAATATCTTATGTCTAAAGAGGCTTAAAAGACAATAAAAAAACTGAAGGTGGGTTTGTTATGCAGGCAGAATCTTCACTGCAGACTGTATTTCACAGCATCTTGGACTAAGTGCTTTCCACACAGGGTGTTTTGATATCTTATTTGGTGGTTAATTTCAGGGTCTGGGGAAAACAATGTCTCTCTCATTCCCAGTAATAATACAGCTGTAGCCCAATATTACCCATTTTTACTGGTAGTCATCAGCTTGATACATCCTAACCACACATTATACAATTCAGCATGTGGAGGACAAGGAAGTGAAATGTAGCTGGAGAATGGTTATTAACAGACAATACAAGTTTTAATTTTCTGTTAATAAGCTCCAAATCACTGCTCTGTGTGGGTCGTATCCTGATTTAAATCACACCAAGGTCCCTGCAGTTGCCACTAGTTACTACTTGCTGATCCCAGTGCTAGCAGAGAATCAAGAAAAATGGAGATCAGCTCTTTCCTTTCTTTCACTCTCTTTCATGTTCTTCTCTAACCTGAGAATTCATTACATTGGAAAACAGCAACAGAACAACATCTTCTAATGCTATGTAACTTCTGCCTCTATAGTCATCAGAAAGGTACAAGAGATTCGTAGTACACAGCATGTAGTAGTTTATTTTTTAACATCAGCTTGCATTTGAAGTCTTTTCTCACCTGTGAAGGTGCCCAATAAGGTACTGAAGAGTGTTATAGTTTGGTACAGGCAGTTGTCTCAGAAGGTCTTTGATTTTAACGATGATCCTATTAAGTTCAATACAGAGCGACTGTCTTTTCTTTGATTCGGGGCTAGCTTGTTTACTGTCCAATTCCTCATTAACATTCTGGCTTTCTTTTGCAAGTCCAATGAACTCATTGTAAAGTCGAAACAAAATCAAGGGTTCTGGAAGCTAAAAAAAATAAGAATATTTCAGAAACACATGCAAAGTCTGAATTTTAACTTTGTTTCATTTGTTTTTCTCTTCAACTTTGTCTGGTCTAGCATCTTCTCTTACACGATGACATTGTTTAATCCTTGTTCATTAGCTCAAATCCAATCCATGTAACAAAACCACTCCTCCCTACACCGTTCTCTAGAAATCTTTTGCTAGTCTTTCCTGCAATAGCTTCAAGACCGAGCATTTATCAATACAGGTAAATTTCAAGAAGGTTGCTATGAGGGAGAGTGCTACACTGCATATGCACAAAACACATGATAATATAGCAGTTATTTATTTTTCCAGTCTTTCATAGTATATTATATGTGCATCAAGTTTGGTCTGTATTCCATTTTTTTAAATTCAATTTTAGGTCATGTAACATTCATTTTTAATTGTGATGCAAGTATTCCCTCAGTAGGAAAAATTAAAGTTAATAATTACAAAAGAATATGGAAAAAGAAAGAATCCTCAAATGTGACATTGCCCCAGCTCAGATAAAAGCAAAAACTAGATAAAGCTCAAAATAATTAGTTTTAATAATTAGCGTCAAATAGAGTTTAACTCAAGATTGTCTAAAAATATTTTAACTGCATATTTCTAACATTGCTCCAGCATTTAAAATGAGCAAGTTAATCAGCCATAAATGAAGTAACAAGATCAGAAGAAAACATGTTATTGAACTTCTTTTTAAATTATGAACTTTTTAAATTATGAACAATTAGATGATGGTTGGTGTTAGTGTTGGGTTATAGGTTGGACTTGATGAGCTCAGAGGTCCTTTCCAACCTTATGATACTGTGATACTGTAACTCTATTCAAAATACAGCACAGTGCCTCAAACTGGCAAACATCCCAGTATGATGTACATAATATGATACCTTTTTACCTGAATAAGTAAGCAGAGTACATATTTGTAATTTTTCAAAAGCAATTAACTTAATGGTGCTGATCACAGGAGTGGAATGCTCACCTCTGACAGCCAGTGTAAGGAAGAAAACAGGACGATGCAGCTAGGGATTATTCCTTTCAGGGTTATCAGATTTTCAGAGTGACTCAGTAATTTCACTGGGCAACATCCCAGCCCCATTTTTTCAGATATATACAGAAACAATTTTGGAAAACTCAATTGCGAAGCTTCAAAGCTCCATTTTGGAAGAAAATAACTCCTCCATAAAACACATCATCATGACCATAATGAGTGTTTCATGAAATTTATGTTAGCCATCTGTCTGAATGAGGAGCCAAGAATATGAGAATGTTTTAAACTTCACATAAGACCAGAATTTGGTAACTGGAAGGGTTTTAGAAATTAAAGCTTCACAAGTAGATAAAGAAATGCTTTTTCTGCATATGGTACTAATATTTAGAGAGACACTATGCCATGTGGAATACAAATTGTAACACCAGAAGTCAATAATCTCACTGCTTTCCCTGCTTCTGTCACAGGCTCCATGTGAAAAATCAAGAAGCCTACAGCAAACATGCAAAGCACTCATTTAATTTTCTGCTATTGCAGTGCTGAAAAGGGTTTTTTTGCCCTCTTGTACTGAAGGAATATGGTACACTACTTGGGTTTTCCATCTGATCTCTCAAGCACATACCTGGCGGAGATACAACTTGAGAACATTGCTGATATCATGTGCATAGAGTTCAGAGAGCTCGACCAAATCCTTTCCATTTTCAAAAGCTTGACACAGCTTTTCAACTCTTGATTTGGCTCCATTCACACGATAGATGCCCTGAAATTAAGACCAGCACAACTCTATCTTAAATTGCATGGTAAGTATAAAACACAGATGATAAAGGTACAACACTAACATCTTAAGAGTTGTTTTTTAAAAAGAATATTGTTCATTGAGTTTTATAAACAAACTTGAGCATACCTTCACATTCAGTGCTCTGCTTTCGATTTCTGACGTACACTTTTTGATGATGAAAGGAATCCCATGAGGAACATTTTTAGCAGCTTGGGTAAATTCCACACCGAACAAGTGAAGCCTTCCATGAAGTTTTTTGTGCCCACATTGAATAGCTAAAGTCTCTAAACACTTTTTATGGCATGCAAGTGAACACTACACGGGAGGAAAAAAAAAAGAGCCCACTGTTTGATACATTTGACACCAGAAGAAGTATCTCTGCTGTTTGTCACCCCATATGTGAGCAAAAGAAAGACTGATTAGTCTGACATGCTCTCACTTTGTGTTCGTGATGATTCTACAACCCACAAAGTTTCTACTTTTTTTTACAGAAAAATAATGCAGGTTTCCAAACTTCCCAATTTTACAGAAGTCCCAAGCAGCAATTTATATTACTTTTCAACTTACCTCCTCACATTCAGCTCCGTGAAATACCACTAAGCTGTCACACTCTCTGCATTTAGATGGAGCTCTCAGCTTCCGTAGTTTGTGTGTTTGTGCTGCTTTGGACATATTTGCATTTCTAAAAGGTCCTGGAGAATTTGCAGTTTCAGACGTCAGATCATTTAAACCTGGAGAGAATTTATTTCTTTGTTACAGTCATTCTAATATCTACTACTGGGAGAGGGTATTTGTTCTGATATTTTTAGAACTGTGCTGCAGAACACAGAATTCTGTAAGTAACGGCAACTAACGAAGTAATCAAAGACATTTCAATCACAAGGAAGCAAAACTGTTACATAATGGACACATTAACGATCAACTAATCTTACATAAAAGTGGAATCAATCAGTTGTGCATTTTAAGTATTTCAGTTTTCTTCTGTATTAATGGCATGTTAAAATATTAGGATATTTAATTCCAACTACCCTGCTGCTCAGGCAACTAACTATGCATGCAAGTTTCATTCCATGCATTTCAAAATCCTGTATGAGACAATGAAAGATGACACTATAGTTTGGCCTGTAGTGTATCTGAAATACTTAAAAAATAATACTTTGCAGCAGGCAAGAATTAACACACACACTCATCACAGCAGAACTTATAAAATAAAAAAGAATCACTCATTCTTAGACTTCTATGATAACTATTTTCTATAGGATTCTAAAACAGAACAGCTACTGGTGCTTTTTGTGACCATTTTTTTTTCAAGCAATTTACTTAAAATGCTACCAACTACTCCGTGAACCAAATCCTTTGTTTTACAGATAAAAACTTACAATTAACACATACAGTTAATTGCCCAGAAAGCATCTTAAAAGCTCAAGTATTGATTAAATAATACCACTCCAAGTGAAAGATTGCATTCATTAATATGTTGCCATACTTTAAATGTGGATCTAAATTATTACTGTTAACCACAGGCTCATTCCTAGAAGGCAAAGCATGCACTACAGAAATAAGGCCTAACTGAAGAATTTCCTAAGGCTTTACTGCGTAAGTGCCACAAATGTTTCAGAACTATATTTCAAGTGCTGCAGACATCCCATAGAACTATTTCTGATAATCCAGTTATTCAGGTTTCAGTGCCTCTGGCAACATTGTCTTTACGCAGTTGAAATTCATTTGAAAATTAGAAATGGTGTGGTCAAATCTGGGACAGACATTACCAAACTTGCTTATCTAAGCTGAAATGGGTAAATTCTCAGTTACTACCCTAAACATTTGGATCTACATTTTTTCAATTTGCCAGTTACGAACTCTATATCTGTCCATTTCACTTCAGAGTTTAGCAATGATCTTGTATGCCTCAGTGCCATACAGCTAATTTTAAATGAAAATGTCTGGAAGGAATGGTTAGTGGATCATTTACATTTTCCTCAGGAGGGTGAAGACACTAAAACTGTTCAAAAGCTGCCCATATAGTTCATCTAAATATATGAGGACAATTCTGCACCGCGTCATTAAAGTGACCTGAACATTATTCTTCAGGTCTCAACCTCAAGTGGATGCACACTGTATTGTAAAATAATGCTGCTGGTAATCACAGCCTTGTTAATGCCCTTTCCTTAAGTACATTAAAAAGAAAAGCCACACACTACAACAGAAAGCATCTTCTGAGGACTTCAGGTACGGAAACAACATTACCACAGTCTGAAGGAGATGGTGGCTCTCTTTCATCAAGATCATCTGCAGATGACATAGTACCCGTGGAAGGTGTTCGGGGAAGTCGTCTTTTGAAATCCCCTAGCAGATGAGAAAAATTTTCAGGAAGCTTTAAGTATCAGTTCCATCCAACCACTCATTTTCATTACAGGCTCTGTTCAACACTTGCTAAACTAACTTCATTAATGTAAAAGAGTTCAAAGAAAAAAAATCAAATTAGTATAGCAGTGAGTGTAGCTGTACCTGGGCTAGCAGATGGAGAATCCATGGATCGTGACTCACTGCTTCCTCCTGCACTTTCAGAATCACTGCACATTCCTCCACTCTGGTTGCCAACTGACCATGATCTGAATGGTGGTGGCCCCCGTGTTGCTTTTGAAAAGAAAATCCACAAATTCCAAATGTCAGTGCAAAACTACATTATATGTCTTTTCATTATTTAAAGACTATGATTGAATTCAATATATGACAATATTGCAAAAGTTACACAAACATGCCACATAGTGAAAAAAACACAGCATGTGTTCCTGTAAAAGCTGCAGGATGTAAAAAAAATGAATTTCAGAAACTTGACATTTGTGCTTCTACAGAAGACCTGAAAACAACATAGTATTTACAAAACCAGTGGATTTTAAATTGCTAAAGTTAACTGAAATGGTTTAGAACACTGAGTTTGACAGTACTTGCTGTTTGAATTGCACTTCACCTTTCTTTTCAACAAATCTAGGTACATACAAGTTGAAGCACATAAAGTTCAAAGCCTATAGAAAGAGTTAAAATGCATTTTTTTAAACTCTTCAGTGCTACATTTCTGACAGTGAGACATCAAGCATCTTTTTTTTTGGTATTTTTATTTAGAGAATGAACTCCAGATGAAATACAGAAGAACTACCTTGGATATCTGTGCTGCTGGAAGATCTCTTCTCTCCAATCTTTTGCGAACGATAATAAACTGGGCTTCCCACATCATCTATTGTCTGACTAGGAAAATCTCCTGAACACTGAGATAAGCTTCCATATGAAGTATGGACACTGTTGTTTGACTGTTTATTAAAAGCCCTTCAGAGAAAGAAGAAAGTAATTTGAAGAGTGATAAGAATTAAATAAAAAGCAATGTCTTTTTCTTTATACTTGAGCACTAAAAATGCTTCATTTAATTGCTATTCAGGTACATATTTAACATATAATTATTAAAACCTAAATTTAAAAAAGGGGGTGGGGCAATTTTTTTGATTAAAAATAAATTATTTTCAGTTAAAATTTCAGCATAATTTCCCAGTGCTTCCTCCCCCTCTGTAAATTAAGCTTTTCCATACCTCTACAAGGTATTATAACAATCACTTTCCAGACTTTGAAAAAACTGTAAATGTGTTCCTCTAAAGATCAGAATAATGCAGAGACAACTGCATCCTACTTTTATGCTTTCCTCCAAAAGATTCTCTACCCAGCCATGAGGTCCATTCACCAATAAACATACAGTATTAAAATGCTGTGCTGTTTTAAAAGCACAGAAAACACATTGAAGCTGCCAGAGAGCTTATAGGTCAGTCCATTGTGTAAATCTGCTCTCTGCTCTCAAGATAAGGACAGAAAACTGTTAACAGTAATTAATGTTAAATGCTGAAGCACCCTGTGGACAAAGTGGCCTGCCAGCCAAGTTTAGCAGCCAGGAAGCTGTTCCTTAATCACTTCTACCCTATCCAGCTGAAGGAAATAAAGACTTAAAAACATTAAAATTCACATTTGTCAAAGCTACTGTCCTTTAAATAATTGCAGACCTCAACAATAGAAATGATCTCTTCAAGTAAGTGAAGAATCACAAGGCCATGTCAAAAAAACCAAAAAGGTGCGGATAGGGGAAGAGAAAAAAAACACTCCTATAAATCTTAAGCAGTAAATAGATGGGAGAGCACACAAAGTTTGAAATTTCATGCTCATTAGTTTCTCAGCAGGGAGCTGCATAGTTAAATCCCCTAAGTCAAAGTTTATGAGTACAGCCTAAATCAGTCTTAAAAGGCAGGAAATTTACAGACAAGAAATAAGAATCTCAGCTTTAACTTAGAGTTTCCGGGCTTTTGTTGGTAGAAGGCTGATTTAACCTTTAGGTTTTTTTTGTATTTAGTTTCCTTTTGAAAGAGGATGATGTCACTTTCCTGTAGAACTGTGAAACACACAGATTGGAATGGATATTCTGGCACTTTAGTGCCAAGATGACTGTTCTACAAGTTAAAGGTGGAAAAATATTTGGCATACTAACACAAGGAGTTGCCTTTTTGTCTCGTAGTTTTTACTTCCACATTACCTGTATCTCTAATAGATCAACAACAAATACTACTGTTTCACACTGGCTGGAAAAAATAATGAAGATATAACACAGAGACATGTGGACCCTACACCTTTTTTTTTTTAGACAAAGCATGAGACAGAAATCGAGCAACACTTCCTGCCAAAAAGTTGCCAGAGGTAAACAATATGAAAGAAGGTATTGTAGCAACAAGGCCTGCAGAAGAGGAAAACTACCTCCTCAGACTTTGTAAACAGATTTTCAAGTACTACTGTCACACCACATCAGAGAGTTAAACAGTTACATTTTTCAAATTAACTAGTATCTACATTGAAACAGTTACAAGTTGATTTTTGCACAATTGTCAATGTTTTAGTAAGTCTTATTACACAAAATGACATTCTGCTTTAGTTTTTAATGTCAACATTATATATAATCTACCAAAAGATAAGTCAAAGAAATAGAGAATGGTAAAGCACGGTAATACATCAGGATTCATTTAATTCCTCAAAAGATGGTGGTTTACTGTTAAACATACATGCTTAGCATTTCATTCTAAACCAAGCAAATGCTACCTGTAGTTTTGGGGACTCACCCATCAACCTGGGAACTCTGGATTTCAAAAGAACCTGATTCAATAGGAACACCTTCCTTTGGCAAACTTTTCACAAACTCTGAATACTGCTGACCAGGGTCATAGAGTTTGGCACTCTCACAGAGGGACTGGCAGTTAACTGGAAGAGATACAACCTGAGTGTGCTGCAGCTGGAACAGGTTAACTGTTGCCTGTCGGAAGAAAAAAAATTTCAATATTTGTAGATCATTTACTAAATATTTCACTTGCACTCTGCACATTAAGGGAATGGGAACTGCATTCTTCAGGAAGAGTGACACTACAGCCATCAAAATTCTTAGAGACATTTTACAAGAATTGTGCGAGTCAGAGTTCCCACAAGGCAACAGCTGATAAAAACGTCAAAACCATTCAAGACAAACAACATCCCCCCACCTTTTTTGTTTTTTTTTTTTAAAAAAAACCCTCCTAACAGAAAGGGAACACCATAAACATTAAAAGTTCTCCTTCTTTTTCTAAGAATATTTATATACTTTGGCAAAAGATATTTTAAAAAGCATGCTTACTGCTTTAAGAGTAAGATCACACTGGTAAATAAGCTCCCGAAGCTGTGTTAAGACATCACTTTTAAAGTTTTCCAAATAATTTCTTTTTTCTTCAACCTCAGCCATGCTGGCTTTATAGTGTTCATTGGCCTCTTCAGCCTAGAGAAAATACAAGTATAAAGGGCTGTTGGACCACTGGCCTTGATACTAGAAGCAAGAAAACTTGATACTAGAAGCAAGAAAAAAAATCCATGCAAGATGCTTGTAACTGGAGATTCCTATTTAGGATAAATGTCCAAAAGAACATAGCATGATTAAAATTAAGAATTAAGAACAGAACACTTGCTCCAATGCTGCCATTGTGAAGGCGTGAGTAAAGCCAGTATGGGCTTAACTTTAAAAGCAAGGAACAAAAACTTACTTTCTGAAGAGCTTCCTCTTCTAGCCTTCGTTTTTTTTCCAGTTGCTTGCCGAAATCTTTCACAAAGCTTCCACTTGAGCTAAGATGCTCCTCCTCAGCACGAGCAGTGCAGGATTTTGCCTTTTCATATTCATCCTGACGCTGTGTATATAGCAACTTCGCTTTTCTTAGACCAGCTTCCAGCTCTTGCTGCAGAACGCAACCAGACAATAAAACAAAATAAGTAATGATTTTAACATTCCTGTTATTTAATGTGATGTTTCAAGTAGCTGTCATGCACAGGTCTGTGCACTGCAGTTCAGAGCACAAAGTCACAGAAAGACAACTACTTACTAATACAAATATATAATGACAGTTACTTGCTACATTCAGTAAGCCCTATATATTCCACATGTGTATTTAAATACATAACAGCCTAGTTTTAAAGTTTCATCCTTTTGAAAAATTTTAGATTGAATACTTTTAGACATGAAAGAAACACAAACCATTTTTTTCTGTTCTCGCTGCCAAAGCTCCTTGATATCCTTTCTTTGTCTATCCAACTCATTTTTCCTTCCAAGAAGAGGCTAGACAGGAAACATTAACAGAGTACATTAAAAGAGTTACAGGCTGCAAGTTTGTTCTTTTAAATAATCTGCTGTTACAAAAGCTTTTTAAAAACCTAAAAAATATCTTGGTCCTTTTCTTTAAGCTTACCTGTACAAATTTGTTAGACTGGAGAGCAGCAGCTGTTTGTTGCCGAAGTTGATTGTTCTCAATATCATTTTGAAAGGCATTAACGAATATTGATTGGAATGGCATATAATCCTAAAATTACACACAACAAAACATAAATGTTCAAGGTAGGGTAGAGGTACGCTGACATTCTAAATGTCTGTATACTGGAACAAGATTTTTCAATTAAATTTAGTAAGGTATTCACATGGTTGTGTATAAGTCAGGTATGAACACAGAAAATGACTAATTTCTCAGCTGCACATCATTTTAGTAGGAAAACACTCAGAGAGAAGCATACATGACAAAAAAAAATACTGTAAAAACTATAAGGCTAGTCTGCATTTTCAACAGGAATAAACTGATGTATCCAAATTTCCATAGGAAATGGGAGGAAATAAAAAACAGCAGATGTTTTAACCAGTGATTTACAGTATGAATCAATTCTTTATCAACTTAAAAATCCATTCCTCAATATCCTTCCACTTTTGGGAAAGGCATCCAATACATATTCAAGACTTTAAAACAAAGCCTTTAAACAACTACTTTAAAAACAAACATGTACTTACCTGGTGTCCAACAACAGCTTTAGCAGTTTCAGCCATTTTTGCTAAGTTTTTAGCACACTCCGCTTCTGTTAAAAAAAAAAAATCACAGTTACTGTTTAACAGTTGTACCACATGCTAAATGCTTTTTACATCTTCCTTTAACAGACAGGCTACATAGTGGACCACCTTCACTTTGTTACAGGCCTTTAATTATAGGAAATGCATGACAATTCTGTCCACTTAAGCAGAACAGCTACTAATTTAGAAATCACATCATCGACAGTCTGCAGCACAGAGGTCTGACAAGAGATTTAATTTCATCACGACAAAGCCGATTAAATGCCAGAAAGAGCCACTCACCCAAGCTAAGCTTTTTTTCTACCCATGCGACTACATCCTTGGTAAATTTTGACCATGCTTTAGCATAGGACAGTGCTGATTCAATTCCATTGTCACTTCTTAGAAGCATGCTATCAACCTCCTCTGCTCGAAGATGTCCTGAAAATAAAGCATAGAACACAAAGAAGTGATTTTTAGACATGACCACACACTGAGAGCAAAGCCAGTATTAGCCAACTGTGAATCCTTAAGCAGCTCTGATCTTGAGTTGGTCTTTAATGCTAGTTGAGTCTAAACAGGAGTGACAGAGGTTTTAGAACAAATTAAGGGTCACAGCATTTTACCTACAGTAGTCATATGGTCAGCATAACTTTCTTAAAGAAAGTGACCTAACAAAACTCCGATCATATGATGACATACAAAAGTGCTTCAGGCCTTGGTTCTTTTACCCCTGCCAAAAGCAACCCAGGTTGTTTTTTTACAAAAGCATAAAACCTCTGCAATTGCAAATTAAGTGAAGTTTTGATGGCAGTATAGGTGTAAAAAAGTAACTAAGCAACTTACAACATTTTAGAACACTAGAACAGATATAATAGCGTTTAGTAGAATTAAAAGAATGACTTACCTTGAATATCATCCTTTTCATGCAATGAACCTCCAGACTCCACAGAAAGATTCTCAAAAGACTGGTATACAAGAAAAAAAACCAAAACATTAAGCTAGGGAAGAAAAGCTCTCACTAGAACTGACAAGCTAACAAAATAAATGGCCTCATCTTCCCCCCCCTTTATTTTTGTAGATGAACTGCTGCAACTCCCTCTCATCTAAGACTTAATATCTTCTAAGCTGTCATAGCTGTTGATTGAGATATAATAAAGGGCAAATAATCATTATATATATATACACCTTGAAACCAACAACCTTGAAAGGCTGTGGTAAAAGTGTTAATTGTTTAACAAATCAGGTTGATATTTAAGTGACATCCAGCTTTTCTTAGTTCTCTACCTATCTTTTAAAAAGCACTTCATACAGACGTCATGTCATATACATCAACAGACACCATTCTACAAGCTTTTAGAATTCTATAGTTCTTCAAAGCAATAGTTATGATTTCTCCTAAATTAATTGCAAGTGTGTACTGTAGGCACAACAGCTGACAGGTAACACTTGCTAATGAAGCCCTGATAATCAGTACAACATGACAGAATTTAAAGCAGTAATAAAAGGAATTTCACACAAGATTTCATCCCTACCTTCATTCTCATGCTGCATTTTGCTACTCCTTTAATTGTGCATGTTGAACTCTTTGTAGGACTGTTCAGTAAACCAGGTCACTGAACAAATTTAAATGAATAAAAACTTTACCTAGTAACCACCCACCCCGAAAACAAAACCAATAAACAACACAGCCCTACATCATTTAATAAACTACTCTTGAAAACTCAGAAGTGGAGAGCAGGCAGAAGACAAGAGCTGAGAAATAGCTGCAAAGCTGCTTTAAGCTTTAGCTGAACAGCTTTCTTCCATTTTAGACTTTGGTGCTGGTTTGTTTTCAGACTTAGATCTGAAATGGAGCACAGTAACAATGATGCCAAGTATTTCTTCTTTGTTTCTGTGTTTAAAAGTAAATAGAAACTGATCATAAAACACCAAAAAATCCCTCAACATTGTTTACATCACAGTAAAAACAGCTTTTCCATATACTACACCATGCAAGCTATTCATCAATTACATTGCATAGAATTACACTACAGTCTAAAGAACAGCTCCATTCATTAGAAAGTGGAAGACTAGTACATTTACTGTACAATACAAGAGTTCCAGTAAAGTAAAAAAGCTCTTATAAAACAGATGGGAAATTCATCTGAAGCTGTCTGTCAGCCAAACAGATAAAAAAAATAGAGATGGATCAATATTTGGCTGCATGGAAAGCCTAAACATTCCTAAAGTTAATTCTGATTTGGGTGTAAGGTATTACTATCTTCAAGCAGATTTTCAAGTGGCCCACAGCTGTTAGGGAAGAACAAACAAGAAGAGGAAAACCCCCATACTTAATATTAACTCAGGAGGTACCTATGAATTCTGGTCCTAAAAATTATTTCCCATTCTATAAGACAGAAATAATTTCAATCCAGAGAACTGTTCAGTCCTTTCCAGTAATTCAGACACACAATCTGTTCAGGGTAGCTAATCAATGCTTATTCATCCATCAACATTCACCCCACTGCAAATACGTTTTAAAAGCAAGCACATGGACAACTACTCTTACTTACGTCCTACCACTTATCAGAACTTACCCCACACAGCTTGCCCCCTTGAGCATCCAATGACTCATCAATGGAGCCTAGCAAAAAAAAATCCCCCAAAACCAGCCTGACTTTTAGATTTCACTTCTCAAATTTAACCAGTGTATTCTTTTTTTGCCCATTACCCAAGAGCTCTCATCCTGACAGAGGCAAATCTCCGCACATATTTTGAAAATTTCATCCTTCTCCATTATTATGCTCTCAGATGTACATAGCATCAAACAGTACTCAAGTACTCAAGTGATGAAAGGTCAGACATGCCAATCTCTGCTCTTTCAATGTATTCAAAAACTCTTCTGTTTTTAATTAAGAAATATCTTCGCTTCTACCTTGTACTTCTGGTTGCACTATAAGAGCTAAAATGAGAACAATTACATTTGTTGAGGGGGTATACATATCATTTAACTTCAGCTTCCAAGTGGAATGCCTGAACCAAAGAATGTAGACTCCCCTGCAGCCAAGAGAAGCAAGATCAGCAACATCCCCTCCCCCAGCAATCCTCAACAGCTTAGGCAGGGAGGTCCCTAACTTAACAGGCAATTAAAATCTCTCTCTTTAATTAACCCTCAAGTGTTTCACATGTTAAATTCTACCAAAATGTTGCACTCAAATCTTTGTAAGTTACAGCTAGCTGCTATGTTCAACCACTGACTGCACACATCTACAGGATAAGTTAAAAGAACTAGTAAAATATTGTGCATTTTACTCCTCCTTACACTCCATTCCTAGTTGGCATCCAAATTGCTCTCTAAATTGCAAATCAAAGTGAAATGCCTTATCTGTTAAATGTGTATTTATTTGCCTGAATGAAAATACATTTAAGACAGATTTCAAGAAATTGAACCGTAGTATCCTACCACCTCCAAAATTTATAATTGTTCCCTTCCACACTAGGAAAAGCAAATGGCACTACAAAAAAAGGGCTTTTAAATATAAAGTGGTGACTTCTGGAACATCTAAAAGATAATTCCTTCTTCATTTCACTATATTCTAATTTCCCCTTTCTCTTCCTCTACTGCCATTTTCAGAACAGTGAATAGCAAAACATTCATTTCGCAATACAATATTTGGGACCACCTTGTTCTACAGGAACTTATTTTTGCATTGCAAAGCCATTACATGATTGGCAAATCTAGCAGCTTGCTTCTGCTGGTGAACCAATTAGCTGAAACAGTACTTGTTGAAATCATTTCATTTAAGTTAATCAAGATACTGGCTTCTATTCTATTTTATTTTATACTTCTTATCAACAACCTGATTCCAAGTATTCTGGAACCAGTTTTCGGAGCAGCTTTCTTCCCCTCCATGTTGTTTGCAAAGATAAGTTTTGTAGCAGCTACAGAAGCCAAACTTCTGTGATCATCCATCCTTCTCACGTGTGTTATAAAACGTACTGAAAATTTAAAGACTACTTCTCAGCTGTAGCTGCACAGCATTGTTACGATCAAGCTTGTATGAAGGAATGCTAAGCCTTAAGTACATTTCAATGAAGCCTTTAAAAAACTCCACAACCTAAAATTTTTAACCCTGCTACAACTTAGCTTATTATACACACCAATTACCAACTGCCTTTTCCTTGCATGTACATTTTAATTTGACCTGATTTACTTGAAAGTCTGCTTTTAGATACACAAAAATTCAGAACAGAATTTGATATTGGGCATACTTGAATTTCACCTTCGAAGTGTTTAAAGAGGAGTTTAAAATGCTAATGTTTTCTTTAACTACCTATCATTTGACAGTGGTATTTCAGTTCTCTTAGTGAATTGCTGTTGACACAGCTTCAGAGGAAACTAGAAAAGTTGATTTTGTAATGAATATTTGTCTTTAAAAGCCAAAAAGCTCATTAAAACTTTAGCTTCTAGGTCTAGCAGGTCTGTTTAACTATTCCAGTGTGCAAATAATTCAAGTAACTTACTTTGAAGTATTTAGTTCATTTCATTTAACTAATTTAAAAATCTCAAATACAATTACAGCAGGTTATCATCTACATATCAGAGTGCCAGCCCTCTTGAGTCATCACTGGTGTTTAGAACAGAGAATACATTCAAACGTATGGAACCTTGAAGGAATTTTTTTCATGAGTTTAATCTTGTTTTAACACTCAGAAGACTCCAAGCCCCGTGGTATACAGAGTTTCAGTTGATATGAAAATCTCCTTTAAAAGACATAATTCCACACTCCAAAAGAACGTGTTTAGCCTACCCGGCTTCTCCGAGATACAGGAAGTCCCAATGACGAGCCATTGTCTACATCTCCCATAAGGAAGTCTGAAACACTACCAGAAAAACAAAGAATTGTGTTACTTCATTACTCTACCTCACCAAGCAATTTCAGATCACTGACAGCAGAAATTCAGTTTTTCTAATATCCTTTAATAGTTCTGCAAAACAATTTTTGGAACTACTTTTATATTCCCTGCAATTTCTATGCCATCATAGTTTTTCTTGTTCTGGTAAAAAAAGCACCAAATCACCCAATCATCAGTAAAGCTGCTCTGGATATGGTTGAAGTAGTTTACCAGCTAATATTTTTCAAAAAAACAATTAAAGCTTTTGTTGTTGTTGTTTAGTTTTAATTTGATTCTGCTCCACTGAGATCTTTAAAATCCCCTTCTGGATTCCAACTTACACGTTTCCAAAGGTGAATGCCAATGTCTCGATGGAAGAAAATATCTCACTGAAGAGTTCTCTCTTGTTTTCTTCGTTAACTTCCTTGAAATTCACCGCTTAAGAAAAAAATGAAAACAAAAGGGTGAGAGGTGGGACCAAGCAAGCAATTTTTCTAGGCCTGAAGACAAGTTTATACACAGTCTTCTACAGAACACACAATATTATACTTTTCTGAACAACTGAAAAAACAAAGTTTCAAAAAAGATTAGTAAGAAAGTAAGCACTAAAGGAAAGAAATTAACCCAATCCAGATGCTTCCTACAATGAAATCAGATTACTCTTTCACTTCCTATAACTTCCCACTTAAGAAGCAGCTTTGTGTGGGAACGTGATGGTAATATGAGGAGTAGTGATTTACCAACAGAAGTCAAATCACACAGTAGCAGCAATACCATAAAGCAGCTCACAAATGCAGTCAAGTATTTGAATATTTCTTTTCTGGGCAAAAATTTCAGAATCCAGAACAGGAGCAGTCGTTTAGGGGGATGCCTCTCCACCCTGCAACTATACACGACCCTGCATATGTATCCAGAACACTGGGTTTCTTGCTTGAGCACAGACGAACAGAAAGCTATCAAAAGGTAGTGTCCACTGCAAAACCCTTCAATTATTAGCTCCATCACCTAGCAAAAGCCCTTCAGTTTTTCCTGTTAAAAGTGGGAAAGACACTTAAGTATAACTATTGTTGTTCCAAAATGGGAAAGGGATCAACTAGATGGTCTATACTGGTGAACAAGACCAGTATCTAGGCACTTAACATGGAGCCTTTAACAAGCTTCCATGACAAACTGGAATAATGAGACAGTAAGAATGATTCATCCAGAGTTTCTACTTACAACTACTGGAGAAGGGAGAAAGGAGAAGACAAAGCAGAAACGCTTTGGCCTGTTTCCAACTTCATTCCTTAATCATTGGTGATTGGGAATTTTTTTGTAGAGAAGTTAAGTACATTCCTTTGAACCAAAGCTGAGTCCTCTGGATAGTTTTCCCAGTTTTACATTGGGAAAAGTGATCGTTTCACATTAGTATATTTTTAAGCAATGCAATATTCTTAATTATCCAAATGCTTAAATTACACTTCATCATGGTCTGTTTCAGAGATAATGCATCTATTCATCACTTTCTGCAATACCTGTGACAATGTCAATTTATGTATCCTTCTCACATTTCAAGTACCAAGTATGGAAATAGTGGACCGCAATGACTTAAAGAAGCAGCAAAAATTAAACCACATTTAAGTGTTGCCCATTCTACACACGTTTTCTTAGCAAATTAAAGTAACAGACTTTAATTTTTAAAAGTATTCAAAACTTCCTGCCAGGTGCCTTAACACTAATGGGTAACAAACAAAGAAAGTACAGTAATCTGCTCCCCCATTAGACTTCCTTTATGAAAGGAAAAGTTTTTAACCAGTAAATCAATGCAGCTAAATCTATTCCTTTTTACACAGCACGCTAACAGGCCTGATCAACATTTTTATAACAACTATTTCTATACATAGCTATTATGGAAAATACGTATTCTTCTCATGGGCTATTTTCACAATTACTGGCAGATTTGGAAGAATGTGTCGTAATAAGCCTAAAGTAATAAAACACAACATCGCCACGTATTAGGAAAGCACGAATAGTCTCTGCTGCCACAGTTCACTGCTAAATTAAAGCTTCTTCTACCTCTTCATTCTTCTACATTTTGTAATTACCTAAAAATATGCCTCTAGCATCTTTGTTTGTTTGAAACGAGACTCGATAAAGCTCAATAGATTTTTTTAAACTACTTTGTAAATATCTGTGGATTTCTTTAATTTTTATTTTTTTTTTAATTCAGGTCATTTGAAAACCTCAGCTTTCCAGAGATAACACTGCTCATAAACCTAAACTTTGTATTCCAAATCATTAAGCAACAACAGCTATTAAAAGATTTATTGATTACCAGCTACTCGTGACTGGAAAAATCATTTGAGCGCCAGCATGAAAAGCAAACTGTTTCAAAACTAAAAAGGAACCAACAAAACTGTCTAGATTCAAAGGACTTACCACTAAAACATTCGTATATCCATTAGCTGTGCTGTCTTCAGAGAAAGAGCACTTCTTTCACTTTGCTAACAAGACATCAATACAGATAGCCTCTCCCTAAAGAAATGCCGTCTGTTTCACTGCCTTCCTGTTCCAGGAAGAGTTTTGTTAAACTTTACATGTTATGCACCAGATAAATCCTTTCTTTTCAGGATCCATACAAATTAAATAACCAATCTCAAGTTTTTCAGAATTACTACTTTTCCTTAAAAAAGTTAGTCCAAGCTCTTACTAATTCAGTGGAATACAAACACCTTTCTTCTAGTGTACTACCACTGGAATGCTGATGTACTTAACATCAACTTTAAACCATGCACGCTCTTTCCCCAGGACATCCTGACTGCACACAATAGCTACTGACAACAATGAACTGTAGTAATCTTTCCATGTCTGGAAATGACAGCTATCTATCTATAGTTCTACAGATTTCAAAGCAAGTATACAACTTAACACAGCCTTTAAGTAAGACTTCAGATGCCACATAATGATCTTCTATAATAATCTTATGACAGCAATACATTAAAATCCGGAATCTAGAACCAGAAATTCAAGCCTCGCTTACATTAAAGCAGACCCATATTTCCAAAGCTAGCAAGGCTGCATTCAAACTGAGGTGGGTTTGTTAATCTCATCAAAAAGCTGCAAGCCACTGCAAAGTTTCAACTCCTGGGTGATGCCATCAAAAGTGTTCTGAATCAAACACAGAACGCTGGGGAACCAGTAACAGCCATGCAAGTTTTGGAAGCCAGAATCAGCGCCTGAGGACATTTGAGCAACGCTTCTGAAACTATGACAAAGAAACTGTCAGCTGTCAAGACAAAAGTGCAACCAGAGCCTTTAAATGATGATGCTTAAACAGCTCACAGCAACCACAGCACAGCACACAAGCTCCTGCAAAGCTCACTTCTCCCCTTCCAATCACATCAAGACAGCACAGAGGACACAGCCATGTCAGAGGCTGCAGGAATTTGCTTGCTTCCTCCTTCCCATTCCCTATAGACACGTGCAGGACTGGTAGAAGCAAAGCTACCTCACCAACTGCCTGCAGAGCCTGGACAAGTCAAAACTACACCAGCTTGCAGAATTTACTCTTTGCAGGCCAGTTTTCTCATACCTAATTGATACAGCCAATTTTCTGTCCTTAAACCCCCAACAATATTTTCAAGTGATTTTAGAACTATTTCAAAAACCCAGGCAAACAAAAAAATCCAACCAAGATCAAAAAAACACTCCCTCCCACAAAATGAAGACTTGGAATACTTCTTGTTGTTATCTCTCATCTTTAAAAACAAGTGTAAAAGAACACGGGGAGGAACCTGAGTAAAAAGTAGTAATATTCAGACTGGAAAGAGACAGAAGAGAAGTGGTTCTTGGCATCTCACAGCTACAGACGATCAGCCAGCTGGCCAGGCCCCACCATTCTACTTTTAGTTTTCTCTGCTATATAATTTCGCCAGCCTGTACTTACTATTAAGTTTTGGCAGACTCCCCAACTTTAGATGGATGCAACAAGATAAGTATGAGGAACTGTTTCCTATTCCCTATAGGATAAATTTTGCTCTGAATTTACATCACAGATACACCGATAAAAGTGAAATTACTTCACCTTGCTAGAGATATTTAACTTTGATACAGAAAAATTAGGAAAAAAAAATACCTAAAAAGGAAAATTCTACAAGACAAGTGCAATTTTCAGCTTTAACAGGAACCTGTGTTCATTCTAGTGATTCAGCTAAGTCAAAAGGCACAATTTAGAGCAAAAGAACTTGTATTCAGCATGGGATCAAGAGAAGCATATACTCTGTGCCCATAAACTGTCAAGTCACTGACTGGGAAAACAACAACTGTGAGTATGATAGTGCGCCAGACTGGGAAACGACTTCCAGAAACAGGAACATAAGCAGGTTTCAGGCAAAATGCTTCAGTGAGTTTCCATTCTTACAGAATCAACTGAGGTGTCCTGAGAAAGAATGGATGAGTAAGAGAGTCCAATCAAAAAGCCCTGGTGAGCCATGTCACGTCCAAAATATAACAACAGAAATCAAGAGCGATTTTTTCCCATACATTTTCCTGCCATCTCAGTATAAAATGGTAGAAGTCTGACATCATCTGTTTTGCCAAACACCATTCTCTACAACAAGATTCAGATAGCACGCTACAGCTAGTTTTTCTTTCAATCTATGCAAAAGGAAAAGCGTTAGACATCCCAAGCAGAACTACAAGCATGTTCACATAATTTGGCCTGAGAAATGGCCGAGAGGGCACAAGCATTTGAATTTTTGCTAGCATTAAAACATTCCACTTGCAGTAATTTAAAGGATGCACTGGACATAAGATTTAAGTAACAGTGCAACTTGTCATACTTTGGAGAATACTTCACAAGCCGGAGTAAAGTGGCAATCAGTGGTTCCAAAGTTATTGTAACTGATTTCATTAAGAGCAAAGGAAGTAATTTGTTAAAGTAACCATTTGCTTCATGTGAAGTTACAAATACAAACTAGATTTTAAACCCTGGCATTATGCAGAGATTCAAAAAAGGTATTTCTAAAAGCTAAATCAATTATGCTTTTATTTCTGAAAGGAGGGGAAAAATGCCAATTGTAAATCCCAGCTTGTTTCTATTTCATCCTCTCCTAAACAAACATCAAGTTTTCCGTGCCAGGTTAATCTTTGTAGTCATAAATCTGACTACAGATACAGAGTGCTTCCACATCTTTTTATAGCTCTGTCCTCCAATGACAAGAAACAGATGAGTCAGATGAACTTCTTTCATAACGTCACATTTACACAGCCTAGGAAGACAGAGGAAAAAGGATACTGGTTCAGTCCTACCAGCTTCTCACATTCTCATAGCTTCCTGTTTATTCAAAAGTTACATTACTTCCAGTGAAATAACCACAGCTGAGAACCTGTGAATGCATGTGTTACTGACAGGCCACTGTAAGCAAACTTGAGGTTTCATATGCTTATAATTCACCACATCATGCTATATTTTTAGTTTAGCTTCCTCTGTTCCAGCAGTTGTACGCTTCAGTTTGAACACAAAGTAGGAGCAGCATGATCCTCACACAAAAAACAGCTGTAAAAAACAAATGCGTGCTACAGAGACAGACGAGCTGCCTTCCCATTTACCACAGGTTATGTGGGGGGAAGGTAGGCCATTTTCATACAGCAAAGGTTTTGCTGTTCTTACAGGAGTAAGAGTGAAGTAACAGAGCTGAAGTCCTGTAACTACCTGCTTCCATCTCCAAACATATGAGAAATACAATACATGGCTGAGCAAATAGCAATAGATGTTGTACAGTCTTCATACAAAAGTACTTATTTGTATCAAAGGCTACAAATATTGAAGCAAGACCGATTGAGATCACCTTCTTTATTGTGATGCAGAGCTCCCTTGCCTTATAACTAACTTGGGAACTCTGTGAGACCAGGTGACACGGCACTGGATCACAGGAATGATGACTCATCACAAAGAGTTTGTGTTTGCTTTAGCCAAAGAATGACAAATTTATGCCAGCCCCTCCATTCTAAGAGCAGAATGCATGCTGCTTGTGGGACAGATAAATAACTGAATGAGATATTAGTGAGAATGCTATGAACAGCAACTGCAGGCTTTAATTTTTTATTCCACCAGAAAACACATTTTTATTTATTTATTCAAGCTGGAAAATCACATTTGTATCAGATCAGCATTGTGCACCATACCACCAGTAGACTTTGGATCCTGTAGCAGGAATCTTAAAGCTACATTTTTCAGTACTGTCAAACCATTGCCCATAAGAAAATTATTCAGAGTGATTTAACCAACAATGGGAAAAAAGTCAAAACTCAAGCTTGGTTCCAGCTCAAGGACAAAGACTGTTACTATAACAAAATCAGCTCCCTTCTCACCTTTTTCTTTGAGAGGTTTCTCATCATATCAGATCATATTTAAAACAGTTCAAGTGAGCTATGGCTGAACACAGACTTTTAAGGTGTGCATGAAGTATGGTCTTACAACCTGACCCAATATTTGACAGACGATGGGAAGACATGACTGTGGCATTCTTAGAATAAAGAATGGAGTTACTTTCAAAATTCTGTAACGACACAATATGCACAGTGCTTTCCTAACAGTAGTTTTCTTTCCATACAGAAAATAATGCCATCTCTCCACAACTCTGTATCTTGCTCTCAGTCAACAAGAGTGAGCAGCAGGGACAGTAAATTCGGTCTGAAACCTGTGTTCAGCTTTGGGCCCCTCACTACAAGAAAGACATTTAGCTGCTGGAGTATGTCCAGGGAAGGGCAATGAGGCTGGCAAAGGGGCTGGAGAACAAGGCTTTTGAGGAGTGGTTGAGGGAACTGGCATTGTTTAGCCCAGAGAAAAGGAGGCTGAGGGGAGACCTTACTGTCCACAACTGCCTGAAAGTAGGTTGTAGCCAGGTGAGTGTTGGTCTCATGTCCAAATAACAAGCGATAGGATGAGAGGGAATGGCCTCAAGTTGCACCAGGGGAGGTTCAGATTAGACATCAGGAAAAATTCCTTCACCAAAAGGGTTGTCAGGCAGTGGAAAAGGCTGCCCAGGGAGGTGGCTGAGTCGCCACCCTGGAGGTGTTTAAAAGAGTGGTTTAAAAGGTTTAAAAGAGGTGTTTAAAAGAAAGTGCTTAATTCTCCACTTCAAAAGTGGAAAGGTAAAAATCTGGATCTGAAAAATTGGTTCAGCATTAGAACTATGAAAAGTGACCTTGGCTTTATGATGGACTTTGAATCGAGTACAAAAAATCACAAGATGACCAGCATAATTATAGAATCAATGTTACTGTGTGAGACACGGAAAACAATTCTACTGCTTTACTCTGCAGTGGTAAACTTGGACCTTACACACAGTGATCAGTTTGGGGCATTGCATATTGGGAACAATCTTGATAAACTATGTTGTCCAGAGAGGACAGATATTATTACAATAGTTTTTAGAAACATTATTTAGCACAGGTTGATGTAATTTGACTTCCTTGCATACCTTAAGTCAGTTCTTCTCAACCTTTCCTAAATTAACGGAAAAGCAGTTGAACATTGTCTTGTGCTCACTGAATTTAGGGGGCAGTGGTAATCTCACCGTTGCACTTAAGCATGGAAACAGTTCGTCTAAGGTGGATGTTGAATTATGGTCACTAGACATTTAACCTGTTCTGACAGGTAAATATGTGATTATCAGTGTACACATGTACTTAACTCTCCCCATGATTAACAGGAAAAGAGAAACCTCTCCAGGATGCCCTCTGCATTTCTGTTGTTATGTACAATTCTACAAAGCAAGTTCAGAAGCTGCAGAGCTATAATCCTGTGATCTTCTCTTACACAAGGGACAAACCTAGAGTAAACTCTACATGTAGCAGGAAGAAAATGCAAAGTAGGTTGTTAATGCCTGCCAAGACCAAACAAACTGGGAAAGCTATATATCAACAGCAGCAAAGGCCAGCAAGAAAAAGTATTAACATATATGGCTACAAGGCTTATTTGTTACTGCTGACACCTTTACCATGCTTGTGATCTGTTTGTAGAATTTATAAGTAAGTGCTAGGTCATTCAGATGTGAATTACTCATTTAAGTATTTATTCACTTGATATAAACACAACGCCATCCGTATAACAGAATTAAGTGGACATTTTTGGCAAATCAAGTGGATAAATATGAGATTTATCATTCTGCAATAGTATTCTGCAATACACAGCTAAAGAAAAGCTCAAGATCAAAGACTTTACTTTTGGAATTCAGTATAGGTTTGCAGCTAGCTTCCCATAAACAGAATTTAATTACATGAACAGGAGAAGAAGCAGGTCAAGGGAGGTGATTCTCCCCCTCTACTCAGCTCCTGTGAGACCCCACCTGGAGTGTTGTGCCCAGTTCTGGAATCCCCCAGCATAAGAAGGATATGGAATTGTTAGAGCGAGTCCAGAGGAAGGCTCCAGAGATGATCAGAGGGATGGAGCACCTCTGCTATGAGGACAGGTTGAGAGAGGTAGGGTTGTTCAGCCTGGAGAAGAGAAGGCTCTGAGGGACCTCATACCAGCCTTCCAGTACCCAAAGGGAGCGGGAAAGCTGGGGAGGAACTTTTTACAAGGGCTTGTAGAGACAGGACGTGGGGGAGTAACTTTAAATTTGAAGTGGGAAGATTAAATTAGACATTAGGAATAAATTGTTCACAGTGAGGGTGGTGAGACACTGGCACATGATGCCCAGGGAAGCTGTGGATGCCCCCTCCCTGGAAGTGTTCAAGGCCAGGTTGAATGGGGTCTTGAACAGCCTGGTCTGGTAGGAAGTGTCCCTGCCCATGGCAGGAGGGGTTGGAACTAGATGATCTTTAAGATCCTTTCCAACCCAAACCATTCCATGATTCTATTACTTTTCACTTACAGAATGTATTTTTATACAAATGTTATAGTATTACTATTAACCCCCCCATTTCTTCTATATTCATATAATCTATAACCCCAAGCCAGAGCCAATCAAGTCACTAATGCAGTTTTCCAAGAGAGATTGCAAATTTCTTACCTTTTACTTTTGCAATAACTGTTCCCGCAGCACTAAGAATATCAACGGAGTTAAGAGTTGGATGTTTATTTATTACTGCTTTTAAAACACGCAGCAACTCCCCGAGACGTTCGTGTACTACCTGATGCAGGCCATCTTGATTTTCTGAAAAAAGTAAAGGAGGACCTACATTAAAACAGTGAATTAACTCCCAAACAACAGAAATAATTTTGATGGTATTCAGCTGCACTGAAGTCTAGGCCATACAGAAGCTGGGCCTGCTTAGAATAAAGTAATTATTAAAAAAAGGAGTTACACAAACATTTGTAAACAGTTTACTTGCAATGTTGTATGCTGTTTACATATAAATTTATTTCTCCCAAAAGTCAAGCAAGTATATTTTTTAAATAAAAAGGGGGGATTCAACACCACTACTCTAGGGTTTCTGAATTAAACCATCTTCTCACATCACTTCAACTACCATCATTTTTATAATTGCATATATTCAAAAAAAGTATCAACAAAAGCAGATTTAGAGTCCTCATTAGATATTTCTTCACCTGATACAAATTCAACACCATTTCTGTATATTCAAAGAACTAAACAAAGAGTTTGGGCAAATGTTGGCTATCTTTCAACTCAAGTGTCAGTCTAATCTTAAGTATCTTTTGTATATAAGCCTAGATCTACAAAGGTCAGTCTTTAAGCATGTCTGTCCTAATAAAGAAGTTGATCACCTAAGTTATTTGTGGAATTATGCCTAATCTAGGAAAAAATTCGAACAAGCATACATATAGAATGATAGTTTTTATAGCATATGCCTCTTGCTATACGCCCCTAAATCCCCACATTGCCTTATTTTTTAAAGAAATAGTTCTGTTGCATACATGGCACAGGTTAAACCACAAGCGTTTCCGTTCTGTTACAGAAGAGGTGCTGGTGCATGGAATTAAAGTTTCACATGCACTAGAGTGCTGCGTTGCACGTTGCAGTAAAAAGCTTTCAAATTCAGGAAAGTCTAGTTTATGAAAAAGAAAAAGAGAATCTAATACAAGCTGACTCACTTCCCTGCCGTGCAAAAAGAAATGGCAATTTTGTGTTGTCTGTGGTCACGATAACAGGTCAATACAGACAATTACAGTACAGCGCAAATTGATCCAGTGTTACTCAGAAAACAGTTTCAAAATTGAGTCATTTTATTGTGGCTACAAGATATTATATTTACGCTAAAGGCACTTAAATTTTCTAATTTTTCTGAGAAACCAAAGATGACCCATCAGTATAGAATGTCACTACTGCCAAGGGGGTAGATGGGGGCTCTATATACAAATTACATACAATTTTATAAAGTGTAAAATCTTCTAAGGACCACTCAGCTTCAGGCTTTACCTCCCCAGCTGCCAAATATCAGGAGATTTTTTTTCAACTTGGAATAGCTTATACATGGTCAAAGGAAAAGCTTGACTCAGGAAGCAGACTAAGGCAAAAACTTAATCTACCATTCACCAGCACTTCGTGTGTTTTTTCCTGCTGGAAGGGAGTAGGAAGCTCTGTATCCTTAGCAGGACACACAGAAGTCCAGGAAACCCCATCTTATACAGCAGTAAATTAAGAAAGCTCTATGTAATTTATTAAAGAAACATAGTTGTAGCCTTAGCTTTATTTATATGTATACATAATGTTTTTTAACCAAGAACTCAAACACATCAAAGTCAAAAAAATGTCAAGAGGTTGGTACTAAATGCGACTGTGATTCAATACATACAGATTAGTAGGAGAGGTGGTTTATGACAAATACACATTGATCGAAAGGCTTACTACAGCTCAGACTGGGAAAGCAAACCATGCTTCAAGTAGTTTCCATGCAAGCAGCAACAGCGGAAGCTTGGATCTTGGATAAGAGATGATTTATAGGGCATATGGAAAAAATTCTAGCAAATCATGAAATAGTGGGTAGAATCAATCACTTGCCAATGTCTTTCAGTTAAACAGAACATACCTCAGACATTAAACAAAGCAGATTCAAAACAGAAAAGGGTAATTCTTCATGTAAGAGACCTGGGGAATTTCTTCTCCAGACACAGCACTGACAACAAGTTTTCATGGAAACAAGGAGAGAGCTCTTCTAATTTTCCCTGTGGGTTACTGAGACAAGAAATGCCTTATCAGGTCAGGCCACAGGTCCATCTAGCCTATGCTTTACATAAGAGTGGATGATGCTTCTTAGAACACTGGACAAGACTGTCTGCTTTCTGCAGTCCAGCTCAAAAACTCCCCTAAGGAGACAAAGTTCAGAGGACAGGAGTATCACACATGTCCAACAGAATTCTTACTTTTCTCTAGCTGCTCACTTTTTGCAGTCATTGGAGCTCAGATACCAAGTTAGACACCGCTTTAGTCTGAACCAGCATGGCCATTGCCACCTTCTAACACCCGGAGAAATCCTATAGGTGTCAAAATGGTCTCTTCAGGTTTTAATTCACCCAAGCCTCAATTGTACCCCATCAATGCAAGAACAAATGCTGTTGGGAGTTCTGGGCAGCTACACACAAAGGCAACGGGGAACAGAAAATACAGAAGAGCTGTACTGACGCCTGCAAACCAAAGTGGAACAGAAAATATAGAAAATTTATCTGAAAATTATAGTAAAGTTATTTTCATGCAATAGATATTACATAGTTAAAGGTAATTCCTATTAGTTCATTAAGAAACGTCTGGTGTATAAACTTAGATTTTGAAATACTTAAGGAAGAGGTAGTCTACAGAGGTAGTCTTACATCTTCTCATAAACCTCCGGAGACAGACAAATATTCCACAATCCTTCAATGGGACTAATTTATATTGGCAGGACTGGGACAGACAGGCTTTGAAGGCTATGTGCCACAAAGCTTCCCCATCAGCAGTCTCTGTCAAACTAGTATATATGCAGTCCTCACGTGAAAGGGATGAATTTTGTGGTCAGCTGACTAGACACAGTATGCACAAGTGCACCACTTGACCAGAACCACATCTCTTGCCTACCCAAGATGAAGGTGACCCTGTACTCTGATGCACAGATGTCCACTTGTGGCTGGAGAGAGGAGTTCCCAATCACACGATTAGGAATATTGATGCACATAACCCACAACTAGGTCGTTTTGGTGACTTGGCAGATAGACTTTTGGACCCCTAACAAGTAGGGGAGTGGAAAAAAGGCAAACGAATCTACAAATTACTCCCAGCCTGCGAGTCCTCTGGGAGGAATGCATCACTGGCATATGACAAACTACATGAATTATTCCCCAGAGTTTAGTGTGACCCACAACTACAGGCTTGTCATTACAGGATAAAACAACCTCTCGAGGCTCCTCATAGAAAGGGGGAAAAAAAAAAATCATACAGAAAACTAACTAAGGATTTGAAATCTTACCAGACCGACAGCGGGGGGGGGGGGGGGAAATCACAAAAAAGAGAAAACTTAAGGTATACAAGCATCTCCAAGTCTGAAATAGAAGTAGTAAGCTTCAATGGGAAATGCAAGATGAAAACAGCTGCTGAGTTGAATTAGATGTTTATCATACCACCCAGGAGAACATTATCAGTAAAATAAGTAAAATAATGCATTCAAGGATGAGATAGGTTGCTTGTACTCTCAAAAGCAAAGGTCTGACAACATCCAACTGAGATTTCTTTGTACTCCATCACAGTATTATTTGTTTACAAAATAACTGGAACATTGTTTCTATGTCTTCAGAAGACAAAAGGTTTGTGACACAAGGGTGCTTGAGGAGGGGTGGAGGCAGAACCACACAATTGCACTGCATTCAGCATCTGACAGTCACTAAACAGATGCTAAAACCGAGATTTCCTGTCCAGGACAGATTTATAAACCTCAGGCAGTAAAACAACCAAAATACACCGGATTAATAGAAGCAATTTTAATACTAAGGAGTTTGAAAATGGCTAAGAGATCAAAGCAACAACAGAGCAAATACTGTTTACTGTGAAAAGAATGCTTGAGGAAACGTGTCTCCAATAAGTTCCTGTAGCCATTCAATCTGACTTAATCAGTCATAAAAATTTATATTTACTTTCAGTTTTTCTTCTGTTCCTTGTCTCACTATACACAATCATTTATCTACATCAAGTCAAGCAGGAAATTCCTCCACCAACGATACTGTATCAGGTTTAAAAATCTTTCAAGCTTAAATAACAAAAATACCACAGAAGACTAGTTAGTGATAGAGATCAGAGGACTGCAATGGCTAATGAGCCTGCAGTAGAGAGGACCTCCCTGAGCATGTGAATCCAGCTGTTTGCTTAGGTGACAACAGTCTCCTGGAATAATCAGTCATCGCTCTAGCCCAAAAAGAAAAAAAAAAATAGAGCTCTTAAAACTGGGAGGAAGAAAAGTTTGGAGTAGCCTCTCTGTGAAACTTATTTCATTGAGGTTTGAATTGTCATTTAGCTTAGTTGAAAACAAGCTCTTCCTAAATTTAAAGGCAACCACACAAAGCATACCCTGCAGAAGTGAAGAAGAGTAAGAAAGCACGTATTCAAAGCTGACAAACATAATACACAAGAATCATCTAACACAGCAGCTGGGAGCCTGTCAGTGTTAGCCCAGCCATCTCAGCAGCACACTGTTGTCATTAGCCTCCCATTCCTCAACGGTTTCAGTCACCACATTTTATAGCCAATCATCTATCTTTAATGTAAAACCAGCATAAGCTACCTATTTCTAATTTCAGGTATTTCTCAACAGGAAGCCTTTGTTTAGTAAACATTAGCAAGCAATAACGGCCTCAGAGATATGGGTCCTGTTCATGGAAAACAACACAAAATCTGCTCATCAAGCTCATCAGCGCCAGTCACCCTCCTTGCCAAGTCAGGGCTGGTCACAATACGTGCAGTCAGGAAAGGCACTGCTGTGTCAGTTGGCTGGTATTCTTTTGTCTGACCTGATTTAGTGTTGGCCCAAACACTTCTGAAGCTATTTGTTTCAACTAATGTTTGCCAGGACAAGTCTAAATACAGACTAACACAGTTTTTCCCCTTCATGGCCACCACATATTCTACATCGCTGCTCCATTCTGCTTGCTGCTTCTCCATCTAGAACATGAGCACTTTCTAACAGCAGCAGAATTTCCTTCTACCACCCAATTTCCACCAGTCATAAGAAAAGGGCAACCATCGATACAATTATTGTTTTGCCATAGCTAAAATTTTGTTTAGAACTGAAGTTGGTCACAGAAAAGGAAAGATCAGTTATCAACGCAAATAAAACTGAGAAGTAACACATCCATGAAAAATTCTTGAAGTCAGATTATATATGAGACTTCAAAAAGAAATAATCTAGTGTACATCTAAAGGCCCTGCTTTCCATAGGAAGCTTTTTACAAGTAGAAAGATGTGATTATTTACATCTTGCATTCAATAGTTTTCAATGTTACGTATATGAAAGATACTGTCAGTGTGGAACAACCTGCCATATGTACTCTACAGGCACAAGTTTACGTACATAGACCAGTCTTTTGACTACAGGGGGGAATATATACATATAAACTCGTCTCACTTGTTGAGAAGAATCTTACTATAAACAAGGTACTTAGCATTTTTGCATAAATATTTTCTCTGTGTACCCTCACAAACATGATTAAATGTCTTATCTTTTATGCCCACCATGAGCTAACTCACTCCATGAATGGTACTGCTAGTTCAAGATGATTAACATGCAATGGGATGAGAACACTGAAATACCAGTTGTGTACAAAGCCACTGGGCCATAGCCAGTGGTAGAAAACAACCATCACCCTCCCTAGCCCTAGCCTCCATTTTAAGAACTCCATTTGTAAATTACTGTTTCACTGGGATCAGCTGAAATGTGTGTCCTTCCGCTCCCTTTTTATTTCCACAGAAATATAGGAGCCTCAGTTCAGGGTTTAAGGACCACTCCACATCTTCCATATAACTCCCAGTCTCCTTCAGAGGAAGGGGAGAAGCCAGGCAGAACAGTCTTGCAGGATGGTGGTAAGAATAAACCCACAAACTAAAAACCATTTCACCAATATCCAGATCCAGAACTTTAATAATGAAGTTTCACCTTATGGATGTGAACAGTCAGTTCCTCATTGCTTTTGATCTTGGAAGGGTTTGGAGGAACTACGTTTGAGCAACCAACATTTCAAACTGCAACACCAACATCTTGGCTAAAAGACTGTCAACTCTTATTTACTAATAACCTCATTTTTGGCATTAAGGTAAATTACATCTCATTTCTATTATGTTAAGCAGAAGAACTCCATGGTATCAGTAGTTACACAGCCTATGTCAGTGAGGGGTGGTGCAAAAATCAGCATTGGAATGAAGCTAATCCAAAGAAAGACTACTTTAAACTAAAATCACATTACTGCCATCTTCAGTGTCCATATTGAGTACTAGGAAACCATCAGCACTCAGTTCTGAACCTGATCCAAACTATGAGACTTCCAAATGAGCATCACAGAGCAGGCAAAACAAATCATCCACAATGAACTGTGTGGAAATCACTTAATTCCCAAACTGCAGATGTAGGAAACAGTCCCAGATTAACCCATCTTTTTTTTTTTTTCCCTCCTCCCCCTATCGGCCCCACTCTAACATGATCAACAGCCTGCTGTATTTGTCCGATTTGACAGAGGTCACTATCACACTCAAATCACAACAAGAACTATTGAAACTCACAGCAAAAGCATGTTTTACACTTGAGTATGACCATATGTAAAGCTGATCTATGTCACTGCTCTCTAGTCCAGTCTCAAGGAAGCTTTTGTAAGGCAGTTAACACATGGGCTAGATGTGATTTTCATTGAGGATACAGATACAAAATAAACTTTTTTCATTTAATGACGATGCTGATATTTTATTTGTTGGTGGTCACGCTTCAGAGGTGACGAGAAAACAGCAATCTTGGCTATCCTCTTTCTTCCTTGATTTGGCTCTATAGAAGTGCCACAGATGTAAAGAATGAAAATTTTAATTCACTGAAAAAACATCCTCAGAATTTCTGGAAGAATTTATCCTTGTAGAATCTCTAACAAGGCTGGAAGCTGCCAAAGGCAGCAGTGAAATCGTCACATTTCAACCCTGTGTTATGATACATAATTAGAAGTTGCCTACCCATCCCTATGGCAAGAAACATAGTACTTGAAGCCTTCAAAAGAGCAAGCTAGCCAAACCTAGCTTTTTTGTTCACCAATATCATGGCAAGCCTTGCTGTCATGTCATCATCAAAAGACACTACACGAAATTCATATAGTCTTTGGCACCATGTGCTCCAGAGTTGACTACAACCAATGTTTTTATCACATTATACTGCAGCAAAAGCAACAGTTTATGGAAAACAAACAGTGAAGCAATTACCTCAACGAAGAAAATTTAAGGATGTGTGGTTTGATAAAGAATGAGGGAAATAGAGACATACAAACAGTAACCCAGACCCCTATATCTGACATAAAAGCATTAAAGTCTGGGAAGTTTTTTTGAGAATAATCATATACAGATCCGATTCAGTGACAATGCATGGAAATTTGCTGCAAATAACTTACTGAATACAGTATATTGAAAGTAGTAATGTTTTATTTCATTTACTGTATGCAAACAATGTTTTTATAGAACAAGAAAATAACCTTTGGCATGTCAGTTGCCTGCTTATTGCTTAACTATTAAATTTGATCTTAAAATTAGCTTGTATGAATGTAGATTCAAAATTAAAAAACACTTGGTACTTACAATTCTTTTAATATTTTAAGTCTGGAAGCTCTCTCTTGACTTTGAAATAAACAGGGTGGAAATGCAGCCCTGCAACTTTTGAAGGAAAATTGCTCTTGCATAACACACAAAACTATCCCCATTAGTCCAGCATTCCAGGTAGATTTTTAGCATGATGGACTTCTGTTGTGCACTACAAACACACAACCAGTCCTTTACAGATTTGTCATTTGCTCTCGGGGTTTGGCCAAAATACACCAGTTTATCCATTTAGAACCAACCATTAACCATGCTGACTGGCTTCTGTGATGTGACCATAAGCTATGGCAGCTTTTGTTTGTTTTTAAACTGGGCTAACACTCCTACCTCATTTTAATTATGGACCAATTCTGTACTTCTGTAAAGTCAGAGTTTATGTAAGAAGTCCTTTTTGCCTATGTAAATTGGGCAAACCAAGACAAGATTCATTTTCAGAAATTAAAGGAAAGTTGTAAAAAAATGAGGTCTTAAAAAATATTTTCATAAGTCAAGAAAATAGGTACGGTGCATGCAAAATAGGTCAGAATGAGAAAAAAATTATAAATCTGCCTACGTTGAAAGCAGTTAAATATTTTCATTATGTTGGTTTGCCAGTTGACATCAGCAGAACAGTTGTTATTTCACATTCATTTCACATTTAAATTCATAGTTGAACTCCCCATTTGTGTATGTGGGGTAGCCTTTCAGAAAAAAACTACCACAATGCAGCTTTTCATTAATCTATTTCAATATGCTGTATGCCACATTCTTTCAACTTTTGTATTCTATTAGCCTTGAGATTCCAGTCAACTAACCTAGATGTGTTCAGCCATGCAGTTTAATCTTTAGAATACATTAATCTTTTATTAATGCAAAATTTAAAGTCTAGAAATCAGTAACGAAAATTGCTGGAGTTTCCTTATTTACCTGTTTCTGACAAATGAGAATGAACACACTTCATGGTCATTTTAGCCACTGCTCATATTATTTCTCTGAGTCTTCCAAGAGTTTAAGAATAAAACTAGGTGAGGATAATGCTTCAGCACTTTCAGAACACATTTTAAGTTAGAGTTGTAAATGGTCAAGTGGACTTCTTTGATTAATACATTTGCAATAAGCCTGATCAGTCACATTTCACTAGAAAGTCATATCCATCAGAATTTGTGACTACACTTTTAGTGGTATTCCACTTGTTTCTTATTCAAGGGCATTTCACTAAAACTTAGTAAAGCAGTCTCTGGACGGAACAGCTGCCAATCAAAGGCACTGTTAAAATATAACAAGAAAACTTCACGTTTTAAGCAACCATGATCCTTGCATATTTGTTCAAGTTCTGAAACCATATCAAGTAACACTCACTTAATGTTCACAGTACAAGTTTCTGAAAAAAAACCAGAACCAATCGCAAAAGGAAAGACTATCCCCAGAAAGCTGATCTTACCATATCAAGCCGATACCAAAGGGATAGTACAAAAGTTTTGTTTTCTTCATTCAAAAGAAAATAAGATTAACCTTTGCTAACCCACATCAAGACATTATCAAAAAAAAACCTTAACCTTTAACTCATTTTACTTTTAGTCTAAAAATACTGTTTGTTCTACATGGCTGCTCCTTCCACTTTTAGCCTAAGTCACTGACTGAGTGAAGAAGCTATTTTATTGCTGCCAGCCCACCTAGTTTTCAAAAGACCACACAAAGCCAGGATTATGAGATTATATGGTCTTAAACAAGAGGAGCATTACTTTGTGCATTTCTTTTAAAGGATCTTTTAAGCACAATTATGGACTGCTTTAAAATGTGATAATATCTCATTTCTGTTTTGTCGATTAAAAGAAAGAACTTACACAAAATCAGTTTAGATACTAAGCGGGATTCAAATCACTACAGTAGCAGCCGGTATCATTAGTTGTCTGAAAAACTGGTGAATATAAAGGATTAATTATCTGAAGTTCCAGCATCGAAGTCCTGATGAAACAGCCACCCAAGAGAGTAACGCCTGACTATACAACTTGCACAGGTGACACAGTGATGAACCATTTGAATACTGAAGAGGAAATACTTTCAAAATCTCCTCATTTCCTAGATTCAGGAACAGTCAATCCCCTCTGCCATATAACATTTTGGTATCGGATATTTCACACCAGCACATCTTTGACGATTTCATATGAAGAGAACAGACAACACTGCCATTACAACAGTAACCGATGTCACACAGGCACTTGCACACCCAGAACTCACTGCATTGCTCACTATGCATTTTTAATTATGTAGTTTCTTCAGAAATACATTAAAATAGAAAGGCAAAAAAGAAAAAACACAAAATCTGTTTGCTTTATGGTTCTGGATTTACATTGAAAATATCCCCTAGCACCACCTAAGTTGTCATTTCAGCTAGTAAATGTTAAACTAGAAAACAACCAAAGGATGTGCAGGCCAGTAAAAGCTACAGAATGTGAAAATTTTAACAAAAACAGGTAGAACTTCATCAACTACTTCGCTACTACTGAATAGTAGTGCCGTGCATCTAAATTTTCATCTGATGATATGCAGCATTTGATGTTGTATAAGAAGTTTCTCTCATTATTAATAATCTGATTTATTTATATTCTGCAGACCTATTGCTTTCTTTCCAAATTAAGTTCTCGGCCACCTCCTCTAAAATCTCATGTCTACTCATCAGCTGAAGCCAGCTACAGCTAGAAAGATTCCTCCATTCCTTCCTGAATTTGTTTGCTTGTACTTAACACAAGGGCTTAAACATGAATACCAGAGAGCATTTAATTTGAAACTTAAGCTTTCTTATTTCTTCCATACATTTTCCAATATCCATTTACGTTAAAAAATAAAAAAAGTTTGTATGTTATTTCACATATTAGACACGTAAGAAGCTGAGAGACTGAAGTCCCAGCATTCATTCTAGAGCAAAGTAGACATTTTAAATGCTGCCTCTTCACTAGCGATAGGACTGTGTAACTGAGTGCCCTAACCCCAGAAATAAGATTCCTTTAAGTTCCTTTAAAAGCTTTTCACTACTCCTTGTATTAGACATATTTTCATTGCCATTTGAAATTTAAATAATGGGGCTTTCATTGCCCCATTTCAGATTTAAGCAATAACTGGACTTACTCAAATATCTGAAGCAGCTTAGCCACAACCCTCTGAAGAGGTAAATTTGATAAACCAACCTTTGCCTTAATTTGACAGAGTCTCCAAAATAAAGATAACAAAAACTTGCAAATAAATATTCCCACATATTTCGAAAAATTAGCCCAAGGAAGTACCTTCAAACAATAAGCAAGGAAAAAATGGGAAATGGAAAATTCCTTTGTTCACCTAAATCACAACCTCTACAAAAAAAATCCTCAAGCCCTGTGTTTTTCAGTTACTCTGTTTTGTAATAAATGTCATTAAGATGAAACTTTAACTCAAATGTAACTATTTGCTACAGCCTTACATGAGTCACTTCAGTCTTCTATAAAAAGAGGCATCTTAGGGAGACAAAGGAATGAGTCCCCATAAAATCCCTAATTTCATTAAAAAAAGGAAATGGTTCCCAGCGAAGATCAAAGTCCACGCTCTGTATTGCACATCCTACCCTGCCACACAGTTTTAGCCCCACTCCATTAATGAGACATCAGATTTAACACAACCAAACCACTGCAACTGCCAGATTAGATCAACACTTGCTTGGAATTAAACTAATCGGTTTCAGTTCTGTGGCCTAGCTACATAAATAGGAAGAACAAACACTCCCAACGAAACCAATGCAAAAGGAATGATTCAGTCTGTGAAACCTTCATGAAGCCAAGACCATTAAGAGAACAGACATTTACAATTCATAACCCCATGCTGTCAAGCATACAAAAATTGCTCGTATTGATGTTCTTGTTTTATGTTGTAGCTTAGACAAATCAATGCATCAGACAAACGAGAAAACAATGTTTTTGTGGATACACTATAACACATTTTGCCAAGAGTAGGAAGCTGATTTAGGACAAGTGGTTTGTTTTGGGTTTTTCTTAAACACAAAAGCTGTCCACAGACAGGTTCTTGTGTTAAGAACACAAGACTTCACACTGGGTAAGGATGAAATATTTTTCAGGTGTTGGGTCAGAGTTCTTTGAGAGATGCAAGTCTTGGTGTGCTAGCAGTTTCCTAAGTAAACTGCAAACTATCTTAGAAGAATTTTTGTTGTTGAAAAACCTACCTTTACATTTACATTCAAAAAAAAAATCTGACTATTCATCCTCTTCATCACTACTCACCTTCCATCTTGCTAATCTTGTTATTTCAGTGTCATTTGTCTAGCTGCTGTGACAGAATGGGAAGGCAATTCTAATTAACAAAATAGCTACGGCTCTAAGTGTTTTGAGATTCTTTTGTATATCAGAAACGCAAAAAGGAGGAATAATGGAGTTTTGTCTTTTATTACATTTTTGGCACATCACAAGCAACATAGAAAATGCCTGTGCTCTCTTACAAATAGTTCAGAGCTGTCCCGAAGACAATTATGCTAATTATTTAAATCAACAAAAATATCCAGACGGCACATAAGGGTTGATTTTAAATTTTAAGCATTCACAGGCCTTCAAGACACACACACTCCCCTCCTGACTGCTGATCTTAGACACTATAGCAACAAGTGAACATTTGTTCTGAAGGAATGCGGAGTATGCAGGGCTGGGGGAGGGGCAGTACTATCAGCCACAAACTTATCTGCTGGTCCACTTAGTTAAATAATAACTTCAATCTTCCCGAAACTGAAGAAATAGCATTTACTATCCAATGTTAGAAACTTGTATTTAACAGGCAGCTTACTCTTTGACTATGAAGAGCACAGTTTTCCTTGAACTGAACTTCAGGGAGAGGTTGTTTTTTCTCCTCCGCTTGTTCAGAGTACTGGAAACAGCAGAATTGTTCCATGACTGCAGAGTAATTAAGCAGTGCTCTAATACTGCAAACCTCCATAGCAAAAGAAAGCATCCAGCTCTTCTGGCTCTGGTCACAGCACCTGGAAGTCCAAGACTCCCTAACAAAAGCCTGCAAGATGGCAGACTCGGAAAACAAGACACTTGGGCAAAAAAGGTTGTGGAGTGATCTGGAGTGAAATGTCAAGAAAGGGGGAAGATCTCTCCCTGTTTAAGTGTAACATTCCTGGGGAAAGTTATGGGTGTCTCCCACAAACTGCAAACTACTTTTTGTTGGATTGTCATGGACTTGCCTTCATTCAAGGCTTCTCAAGTGCTTTCATGAAAAAGTTCTCTAGAGTACACCAAACTTCTGCTTTCTTTGCAGAACTTCTGAGATATCTAGCACTGAACAGAAATGGGACTCAAAGCCAGGGATCTCAAAGCTATCGGCACATGAGAGAGAGAAGGAAGAAAGGACAGCGTGAAAGTAAGCGAAGCATGGAAAAATGATCAGGAAGTCGCTGGCTTGCTGTAGTCCTAGAGCTCTTCTACAAAGTGATACCTGCCGTATTTTTTCCTCTGAGTTTTGCCATAAAAAGCATCAGAAACTGTTAAAGAAAGATAATCACTACTATTGTGTTTGGGTTCTCAGCAACAATTTTACTTGTTAAAAAAAAATAAGGAAGTTCTTATCCTTGTTTACATCCTTCACATCTCTTAGCTTGCAATTCTTCCACACATGTCAAAGAACAGTTTCGATTTCAGATTCACAGAATATTTAGAAGCTACTACTACTTGGAGATGTGTGAAAGGGTATACTAGGGAATTTCCAGACCAGAAAAACTGGAAGCATGTATGTCTTTGCATATAAGCAGCAGGTTTTAGCAAGGCAATTTTAAAACAAGACTATCAAATGCAAATATGCCAAAAGCTCAGAGCTAAGAAGACTGATTAACTCGCCATCTCCAAGGAGAATTTTCTGTTTGCTGTTCTCCCCTCCTCTCCCCTCCCCCACCTTCATATACCCCTGTCAAACTCTGCATTCAACAGAGGAGGAAAAAAAGTTGTTTCACAGTTTAGCAGTGTAAGCTGTAAGGCCAGGGCAGAGAGCCACACCAACTCTGCCTAGACCCTCCTAGTTCCATTTTAACCTCTGGCCACTCATCCCTTTGCCAGCTGCCTTCACCCTCTATTGCCGGAACTCAGTAAAACTTTACAATCAGTCAGTTCATGGAACTTACCTCGCTGAAAACTAGTTCCTTTCTTCCCAGGACTAGTTTTCAGGCAGTATGTGCCCCCCACCACTGGCTTGCCATGTAGTCCACAGAAAACCACTGTGAGTGCCAGGAAAAAGTGGTGAGAGCACAGCTTAAATTTCTTCTCCTAAGCTGTTGTGGAGGTACACTATTAGCACGATTTAAAACAGAGCTCAAAACATACACTTTATTATAAAAAAATAATTTTAGATGTGTCTCAGATTTTCAGCAGTTACAGAACTGTACCACTGTTGTTCAGCTGTTGTATCAAAACCTGTAACTTCTGCAGGAGCATCTTCAGAAGTTATTCTTTCAAGTCATCTTACACCTGCCTCTGTCTGGTTTAATCCTGGCTTCCCTGCTACTATGGCTCACATGGTTACTTCTGCCAACTGTGCTATTGGAACAATAACATCCAAAGAAGCAAATACAAATTGTCAAAATTCACGTCTTAACACCTTATTTGGTTCAGCAAGAGGATGAATGATGTTATTACAGGCTAATACATTTAAAACATGCGGTTAGCTCCTCGTGGACCAAGTTTGAGTATAGCTACAAAGTAGAAAAAAGGTCATTTTAATATTAAGTTACAGAATTATTCCTGAGATATTACAAGTATGTAACACTTAGGTAGAACTTGGAAGTGATCAACATTAAAATTCCACTTCATGCTATTTGTCAACATCCTGAAATATTGTGATTTCTGTAATAGGATTTATTATCTACTAGATAGTTTGGTTTCCTGCTTTTTTTTTCTGCTATGTGGAATAAGAGAAACAAAGTGCTACACTTCACGTGAACTCCTCTGCCTTCTCCAGATGACTCTTGAAGGTCATTTAATCAATTCTCAAGAAGATTGTTTGCTGCCCTGACAGCATTTTACTCTCCCTTCCCCCATAATTTTTTTTTTTTCATTTAGGACATAAAATAGTACCAAACAGAAAACCAGCACCATATTCCACAAATCTAAAGAAATCAATCCAATTTCCATCAAAACAAACCCACCCAAACATTCCTTCTAGACACTGGTGTAAGGAGAGGTAAACACTTTCAGATCCTTATTTAGAGCTGTTCGCCCACCTACTGAGCGCTCATTGAGTTGTCATTAGACAGGTAAACACATTCAGTTAAAGGCGTTTCAAAGACAGTACCTTTCATTGAGAAACATCAAAACTGGAATAAAGAACAATCAGCAAAATTACACCTAGTATTATAAATTACCATAATTTCAATCTGTAATCTTCACTGCAATAACTAATGAACTTCCGATTTCCTTAGCAAACTGACTTTCAAAAATACTGCCTCAGAAAAAGGATATTAATATTTTACACTGTAAGAAAATAAAGAAAAAAATCTAATGCTAAAAACACTAAAGTACCTTAATAGTACTAAAACATGGATAGTTCTAAAAAAGCACATATTATCAAGCCTGGAAGGGTTGAAGAGAAATCATTCATCTTTCATCCTCAGGCACTACACTTGGTAGACAGCTTCTGGCTTTTAGTGCAGCATGTGAATAATACCAACCTCCAAAGTGCTAAAACAAGGGTTTGAACTCACTAAAGATCACAAGTTCCTTATTTTGTGGAAACTATTTAACTTGACACACCTTTAAAATTGTCCCACTGGGCTGAATATCTAATCCTTCAAAAATAAGGATCTGATAGGTTTCAAGTTAGGTAGCATTCCTGATCCTTTTGAAAGTATTACAACTGCTATAAAGAAGGTGCAGACACTCCTGACCAGGCTATCCAGCTTCACCGGTATTTTCACCTCTGCATCAGTTTAAAAAAAAAATATCAAAAACCAAAACAAAACAAAAACCAAACAACAAGAAACAAAATACACACTTATCAAACTAAGAAACCAGACAGCAAAATCTGATCCTCAAAGAGAAATCTGCAATGAAAGGTAACAGCTTTATCCTGCCATTCTGTTTTCTAAGATATCCGTAAAAAAGAGTATACTAATATTTTACAAGAAGCTACAATTTAGATTAGTTGAAGATAGGATGAACATGAGGAAAAACATTTTTGCTCATGAAAAGGACGGAGAATTACCCACATGACGCACACAATATCACACTTTGAAGATCACTTCAAAGTTGGTGATAAAGCATGCAATAACTCCTAAATATATTCTGAAATGCAGCCAGGAATATATTCAAGTACAAAGTATAATTACTTCTGCACTTTTCAACCACATGCAAATTTCACCCTTACAGCTATTCATAATGAAACACAGTATTTCCCACACTCTCGAGGGCAGATCTTACAGTACGAAGTATACATTACATTCCTCAAAAACAAATAAATAACAGATGTCACAAAACTAGTAGCTGACTATCTTCAGACTAGGAAAACAGGAATGCTTCCTCCAGCTCTGACGTGATACAAGTAAAAGCTACTGTTTACTGTTTAGAAGTGAAACACTTAGTGAAATTTCCTCTACTTAGGAATATTCTTTTGTGTGGTCCTTTTAAACCGGTGTAAATTAATCTCATTTAAGCAAAGACCACACAGTGGCATCATCTGCTTAAAGCAACAGTGGAATTTATTATACACAGTAACAGCACAGACTATAGTGTTGCCAATCTCATACATAAATGGCTATTCTTAAATAGAGTCTCAGCTTTACATATTTATGCAACAGCCAGTACTACTTGTGAACTGATAAATTCTCTAATAGAAGTTTACAAGAAGTAAATTCTCTAATAGAAGTCTGCATGTTTCATCCCAAAAAGTGGCTTTCATGCTTTCTAAACAACTTGTATAAAGATACAGGCATCCTTAGATTCTGAAATGATTGGACAGTATATAGCAGTTACCCTATACCTCCTATTCTCCCAATCAACGTATTATGCATATAGAAGTCACCCACCCTCCGAATTCAACAATGCTTACTTGTAGATGCATTAAACTCATGCTTTGGGATAAGAATTAAACCTCTTCAAGTTACATGATTTAGCTTAAGTATACTTCATACACTTTAAATTTGTAGTCAGGCTGTTAAGCCCTCAGCAGGTCACTGTGGGATGCGCATAGCTTCTCATTTCCTGAAACATTCTCTGCCATGGAAAGTTACTTCTGAAGATCACAGGTAACTCCAGCCTTTAGACTGTACTTCAGTGTATGTCCTAACCTTTCAAAGAGCAGTGTAAGTTGAAGGCAACAACTGGGTTCTCTCTCTTGACCAATAGCTGAAAAGTACTATCAGAAGTCAAAATATAAAAACTCATCGGCATTATGTCTTATATCAAGCCATTATGTCTTAACAGTTTGTAATTAGGGTGTACGTCAAAACTGAAACAAGAACTAAACCTGCAGTACATCAAGAACACAGAATGCCACCAGTAAAACTGAAAACTCAAATGAACAGTCTTAAAGAATAGTACAGATTGCTTGGCCTTCCAGGCAGGGATTTCTAAGGAACTGTTTTCATTTTCTTCTTATTAGAAAGGTAAGAAGACACTAACTTATTTTGAGTATCCTCAATATATTTTAATTATTTCTGACTTCATATGGTACAACTGCTACAAATGAATATGATCTTTCAGTACAAACACAAAGACACAACATCAATGTAACTATCCTTAACATTATCAGTCATATGACACAATCTCATTCGTCTGGAAATTTAACTGAAGATTGGACTGAGAGACTGATGCACTAACTGTTCATGCAGTTCAACCATTACCAGTTCAGCCTGTCATGAGGTAGAATCAAATAAAAAAATTGCTTATGAAACAGCACTGGATTCATTGACATAGTTTCAAAGAATGCCCAGATTGCTTTTTTAATGAAGACATTGGCAAAGTATCCTGATCCTGTGCCTCAAGTTGGATCATTTTGTCCAGTGAGTACAATGCCTAGATTCAAAAGCGAATTTAAAAAAAACAGACAGCAAGAACTGAAGTGTATGGAACGCGTGGTATCTCACTCAACACCAGAGGCAATTGCAGCTCCCTTATGTCCAAACAGCTGACAAACTTTTCAAGTCCACAGTTCTATTCAGAGGACTTTTTGTTTGAGTTTGGGGTGGGCTTCTGGGGTGGGGGGAGCAGTGGAAGTGTTTTGGGTTTTTATGCGAAGTACCATTAAGAAACAAGTTCCCTACCTGATATCAGCAAGAGGATTGCAAGTTTTTAGATTTCAGTTTATACAACAAACATTTTTGGGCAAGAGTCTGAAAATAATCTAAGTAACTAACAAGGCTGTGTTTACCTTTGTTGAAAAGCAATATCCAAAATTTATTCAGTATTAGGACAATGAGACTACTGTAAGAAATTAAATTATATTAGCATAAATAATACAAAGAAATAGCCTTGAAACCTACAGAACATTTCAGTTATATAGCACTCTCCCCTTAAACAATATGTCAACTTATTCTTCATGTTACACACGGACTTGCTTTGGTACTGTACAAAACACAGTAGAAATCTATAATCCAAGGGCACTTTCAATCTAGCTGAGACACAAATACACGTTATAATGCAAAACACCTTAGATTTTTCATCCAAGATATTATCACCACATCAGAAGTATGTTAAGTGAGCCATGGGCGAATAAACACTAGACTCTTCCAAAGCAGCCCAGATAACATAAACAGGGAATATAATCATCAGTCAGTATGAAATCCAGGGTGCTCGCCCACTGCAATCAACCTACCTACTGATCCAGGCCCCAGCAGTGGAGCAGCCAGTCCTGGTGACCAGGGAGTCACACGGTCAAAAGTGAAGTTACTGTGCATTAAAAAGGAGTTTTTAGACAAATGTTCTAAAGTAGTTATGACTAACAGCACATGAAGAAGCTAAATGAGGGAATAGTAGTTAGAAGCTGGAAGACAGCAGACTCTCGGAACGCTTGCCAAGCAAATACAAGAGCTCTCTTATGCAACCCTGTTGCACCAATTACATTTGCTACTTCTGAACTGTTTAAAGACGCACGCAGCATACACACAAAGTAATTTATTTTCTGTAGCTAGTAGCAGAATTTGATTTAGCTCTTATAAGTTTTAGAGTGAAGTTTTACTATTCAACAAAATCTACAGCAAGAATGCTGTCCAAAAGGGAAGAAAGTAACTTCCTATCCCTGCAATTGATTCCACCTTGGAATAATTCAAGTAACTAATTTCAGGATGAAGTACTCTGAACCAGAATTTTACGTGTAAGAAGTCCGTTCAATCTTACTAAGCTTTTGTCAATTTTTTGACAGACAACTATAAACATTTCCCAAGACAAACAAGATGGAGAAATGCAATCCAAAATAAGCAGCTTCCAGAAGGTTGTCTCCAGCCAGCAGTAAGCAAGTCCAGCATTACAGAGCTCACTCTATGATGAGGTTTTGGGGACAGAGGTAAAAAAGAACATTCCCAAGAGTGGAAAAGAAACACCCCTCCTTTATGAATTAACAATCCTCTAAATGGACAACACCGTTTCACAAATTAATTCCACAATGTAGTATAAAACAAGACAATGACTTCTGTCTTACATGTTAGTTTTTTGGATCTTCCGAGTCCAAAATTTTGAACTTTACATTAACTAATAATGGTTGCATGGCAACTGGAACACTTCAGTATTTTGAGAGTTTTTCCTATGGAATGCACATTTCAGTGTCAGTAGGTACCAGACACCCCATCTCACAAATAACACTGCTCATCCTCTGTGCTTGGCAAAAACATTGATGACATGAAGTGATCACTAGTCTCTATTTCTCTGTTAACATCTGTTCACACCTTTTGGTAGAGCTATTTCAGCTGTGTGCAGACTCACTTGAAACACAGGGATGACTGTGAATGCTCAGCACTCAGGACATCTCATAAAAAACTGCTCTGGACAGCATTTCAGCTACTAACATGATAATATTTCTGTAGCAGTTAGATAAAAGCTTTCCTGCTAATGACCAAAAATGGACTAAAACCATTTCCCTGAAGAACAGGAACACACGATCGTGCACATTCCTCATGAGCAAGAAAACTGGCAGTTTCCACCTGCTGGCAGAAGATGGTAAATACTTATATTGTAGAGGAAGGAAGTGCAGAGTTACATTCTACCTTACAGCTCACTCTACTAGTGTAGAAGAGTTTCAAAAACCAAACCAAGACAGCCTAGAAAACTGAAATCACCAAAATATTAACAGAATTCTTTGGAATTGCAGAAAATATTCAGGCGGTTAAAAACTAATTAGTTGATGGTCTCCCTAACTTTCAGCTCAGTCTAGACAGCTAGCTAAAAAAGCCTGTTTTCCCTTGTTATGATTATGTAATAGATTTCACAGTGTTTTGATGAGGAAATACAGAACCCAAACTAACAACCACCATTTCCCGTACCCATATCATGCTGGGGGGGGCGAGGGGGGAGCAAAGGAGGAAAAAGGGGGATGTTAAACAGCAAGGGGGAATAACCACAGTAAGGGCTAGTGAAAAACATACAAATAGAGTTGTGAGAGTTTCAGAAAGTCTAAGAACTAAGAATAAAGAAAAACCAACAGACCTTCTGAAAGAATGGCTTCCTTCAAATAGAGTAGCACATCTGCAAATTTTCTAACGTCATTCACCAGTTGCATTATATACTCCGGATCCACAACAGGATTATCATAGCAGTCAGAGCTGGAGCTAATGCTGCTCAGAGAGCTGCTCTTGGTGCTGCGCCCCATTCCCCAATTTCCTGAATTAGAGATGGTGAAGAAGTTGGAGGTAGACAGTCTGGCTAATCCCAAACCACGCTTGTTACTTCCACCGTTCTGTCGCAACATCCCAGCAGCTGCTGTGCTTGTAGAGCTCTCGCAGTTAACACTCAGTGTCACTTACTGTCCATTGGGCAAGCCAAAGGTGAAACCCTTAAAAATAGGAACGAGCGGAGGTAGAGAAGGAAAAATGTTGATTAGTATAGAAATATGTGAGGACTGAAAAAGTCCAAAATTTCTTTCAAGTTGATACTGCTTTACGTTACAATGCTTAACTGAAGTATTATTATTTCACTGTTTGAAGTTGGTTATATTTGTACAGCAGATATACAATGTTGCATAAAAATCAATAGTATGCAGAAATTATTTCAAAAGCTAATTATGATGCACACTTATTTAGTGAGAAAAGTTTCTTCCCTGAATATTTATTCTGGAAATCTTTAGAATCTAGCTCTTCACCTCTATCCTGAGACCTGATCTTAACCATGAGACATTACTACAACTGATTACAACTGTAAATACACTTGATGTGACAGGGACCATGAGCAACATCCTCATTTGCATCAAACACCAAGCTGTACCCAGCATCCTGTCTCTTAAGATGACAGCCTTGATCTGATAGGATGAATTTTCTTTGTGTAGACTGTGCTGAGCAAGAAAGTGTGGCCTATCACAGTTTGTCTCAGAAAGGAAAAAATCCTGCAAGTTATGGGGGCTCTTCAGCCTGCTGGCCTTTAATATGAAGGGCAAGCAAAGAAAACTTCCACAGCAATGAGGTTGGAACTGGATTATCTTTAAGGTCCTTTCCAATTCAAATCATTCGATAATTCTATGATTCTATGAAAGATGCAGAAAAGTGAAGAGATTTAAAAATATTTTAGTATCAATGTCTATCTGCAAATCTCAGTGCAGTTATCTTGAAGACTGCTGCTCTGCTTTAGTACACCTGATAAGTTACATCACAAAAATGCACAAGTTTGGGGGAAGTTATATTGTTATACCTAAGCAACTTCCTGCATTCCTTTCATTTAGGAAAACCAGAATGCTACTGTAAATTTCCCCATGTCAGGTTAAGCAATTCATTTCAAAGGAGCAAACTCCAGGTGGTGGCAGAGTCAGGTATGGTTCCAGCAGCTCGCACAATGCCTGCTATTATTCTCTCAACACCAGGAGAGATTCTCAATGTTGACACTATAAGGTAAAAACTACATGGGAAAAAAAAAAAAACAAAGTGGAACATGACAGCTAAAAAGCTAACGTGGACTGCAGATACATCCTCAACAACATCTCATATTCAACTATTTTTAGCTAAAAATAAAAATTACTAAGACCTAAGAATGCAGGTTGAGAGGGATTATCCTGCATATGTTTGCATTTGGTTACACCAGGTGAAGAGCAGCACCTTTAACACTTTAAACACTCCCACTAGATATTTCAAAAGGCGTTACTCTAATGAACTTAAAATTATTTTTTCCATTATTTCTGCTTTATCTATTTTTTTAATTTAAAAATATCAGAGTAAACACGGTGAAAAGAGTTGTTTTTGTAATTAAACAGGCAGTCCTTCCAGGGAGTCTGTTGGCGGTGGGGGCAACTTCAGAATTTAACACAAATTAACTGCTCTAATTTCTGTTTACCGTTAAAAGCCACACTAGAGTACACATTAGACCATACAAATAACAAAGATAATTAAGCAATTCCAAACACCTCAACAGATTGAAGTGAGTTTTACGTTAAACTTTAAGCACAATGTTTAAACAAGTTTCTTCTGTTCCCACATGTTATTCTTACTGCTACTTTGCAATTCCTCCTTGCAATTACAGAAAAAAAAAGCAAGCCACATAACCTTCTCTCCCTTTAAAAAGTGTGATATCTATTTATATTGAGACAGAGATTTTCATATTATTTAAAAGATCTGCCTCTTTTAAGTCTGGCCAGCTTCAGAGTCAGGTTTAAGTGGCACAAGGTGTTAGACCTGTTCCCGTAGTTTCTAAAGCTGAGTTATTTTACAGATATGTCTCTTTCTTATTATTCAGACGAACAACAAGTAGAACAACAATGCCACCACTTTGAAAATGACAGAAGCGATGACAAAGCGTTTCTTAATAGGAAAAACTCGAGAGAAACTTTTGCTTGTAGAGAAGCAGCAGCACAAGCTGAGCAATTCAGTGCAAGTCACCTTTACCTCGGCAACACCGGCCCCTGCGCCTGCTCCTCCTGCCTCGGGAGGCAGAGGGGAAGCTTCCCTCGCAGAACACATGCCTTTCATTACCGAGAGTGTTTCATATTTCTTCAGGAGGCTCTGCCTTTGAAAGAGAAAAGCGTCCACCCGCTTTTCTATAAACGCCTCCAGACTTCTCTGGTTAGGAGCGAGCCATTGCCAGCCCCGACGGGAAAAGGGGGGGAAAGAAAGAGTGCCAGATATTCCAGAAATCTGCTCTCCCAGCACAATTTCCCCTGTAGGGAGGGAAAGGGGGATGGAAACGAAGGGCCCCACCGGCAGCCCCGGGCGAGGGTCGGCACTCCGCCCCGCATTCCAGGCGCCCCGCTGGATCAGGGACGGACGCAGGACCACGGCCCCCCGGTACTGCGCCGGGGCACAGCCTGGCTCGGAGCGCCGAGACCCGCACCAAGGACCCGGTCCCCACAACCGCTCCCCTAGTCCCTCGTTCACCGCTGCTGCAGGTGACGCCCCCCACGCTCCCGCCACGGCGAGACCCCCGCCCCAGTAGCAGCTCCTCTTACCGGAAAGCGGCTGCCGAGCGCAGGCAGCAGCCGGGCCGCCGCGGGCCCTGCGTGCTCCTGCCCAGCTGCCCATGAAGCGCCCTCCCCACCGCGCGGCTGCCACCGCCGCCCACCGGGGTCTCCGCCGCTCCCGACACCGCCCCTTCACGCCCTCGGCTCGCCATTGGCCGGCTGCGTGCCGAAGGGCGAGGCTTCACCCGGGCCACGCCCCCTCGCTCCCGGGGAAGAGCGAGCGCGTGGCCGGGGCGAGGGGGCTGATTAGCGGGACACGATGGCCGGGAGGACGCGGGAAGGGAGGATTCGCCGACCCATGGGAGCTCAGCCTTCAGCTCGAGGGTGCGAGCAGCGCGCCGGAGGTGCGCAGCAGCAACTGGTGTGCACGCAGCGAGTTGCAGGAGAGAGAGGTCCACATTGAGGCTGCGTGGTGTTTAGCAAACAGGGATTGCTTTTAAGTGATTCGCCTAGCCAAAAAAAACACTGTGGCAAAGGGGAGAAGGCGCTTCTCGTTCTCAGCCTCCCACGCCCTCTGCTCCTGGATCCAGCGTATCGCTTACTGTCGGGAGGGAAGAAGATGCTTTTATTTCGGGACGAGTTCTGTTGGCTACCTGGGGAAAACAAAACAAAATCAAGATGTAACAACATCAGACGAAACACCCAGGATGGGATTAGATCCAGTTACACAGACAGCGCTCATTGTGGCATAATTGCTGAATGAAGTTGTACGTGCACATATATGCATTTTTTTTCTGGTTAAGAAGAAAAATAAGCTGCAAAAGCAGAAATTCGCAGCATCATACAGAAACTCAAATAGATCCTAGCAGCATGAGGACCTTTAGACCTCTGTACAGACTGCTCTTACGTCAGCTCAGCGGGACTGATGGCAGCAGTATTTCCATCTTCTCGAGGCAGGGACTATAAATCCACACTTCATTCAGCACTAATAAAAGCGGTTTAAATTCAGCAATCTTAGATCCAACGCCCAAGCTCTGGATGAGAAATACTTTCGATAATGTATCAAAGCCCTCAGCATCTAAACCTTAGCCTGGTCCCTCAACCCTAGCAGTTTCAGGCGGCATGTCTTGAAATTCTCCATCCTTGCTCCACTCTCCTTTCCCATCACACTACCTATTCAGTATTTTGTGTCAGAGCACAAGCCTTCTCCTTGGTCCATTCATACTCTCCATATATGCCATAATTTCTTCTACTGAAAGAAATTTATTCCCTTTCTATCAGAATTTATAAACCTGAAACTAAGCAACCAAACTAAAACAAGTTGCCTATCTTTAGTGTCAATGTTAAGCACTGTTCAATTACTTTACCTTACCTTACAAAAATCCTAAATGAAATGTGATGTAAATTTAGAAATCCAGTAAATGATTATAAATTCTTCAAGTCGTCTAAATGTGGAGAAAAGCAAACAGAGAAAACAATGCCCTGAATTTCAAAAAGATTTTGATCATTCAGGTAATTGATCCAGCAGATGTCAAAATCAGGCCAGAGTAAACAATTGTAAACTAATTTAACGTGAAAGCAAGGCACTACGGGTGGGGAATGCAAATTAAATAGTACAATTGACAATCCCATAATCAGAAAAAGTATTACAGGTTTATTGTGGGAAAAGTAATTGAAACCATTAGGTAAGTGTCCAATAGCAATAAAAAAGATAAACAAGAAATTCCAACTCTACGGGGCAATGGATACTATTTGGCCTGCCAAACCTTTGTTAGAAAGAAAAGCATAGAGCTGCAGCGAACTATCAGTCTTCCTTGAAGACACTCTTTTTGAAAACAGAAGTGGCTTTATCTTGCCATACTCACACCATTCCCAGGCATGTTTAGAACAATACAGGGAAGAATACACTCAGCTCTTCACAGTACACACACAACTGTAGTCCTTTCAGTGTTTCTGAAGTAGACATACTTTTTGTTACGCTTCAGTCCCTCCGTGAATTAGTATTCTTTCTCTCGTCTCGCCTCCCACATAGACTAACCTGTATCTATACAAGAATTCAGCAAATTCTTTTTGATGAATTATTTATTTGCAAAAAAAAAAAAAATAAGTTCCAGAGGTCAAACTGAAAGTAACAAAAAGTAGAAACGCTAGGATTATGTGGTCTTCTGCTTCTGAAATATTTTATTTCAGGCACTTCTGCTTTAAATCATAAAATTGTTCTACATTGTGGGAGGCCTAGCTTCAAACATCTTCTGAAAAAAGGATTTGAGCCCATATCTGCCACATTATGTGAATGTTAAGTGAAGCTTTGGGTTTCCCTCAAAGTAAAACAACAAACAATTGTACTTTTTCATTTTGGTTCTTCAGAGTTTTTTTTGTCCCTGTTTTCAGTTTGGCTACCTCCTAAATTGCCTTGGAAAGTATTACATGAAAGAAAAATGGAAATAACAGATCTACCTACAAGAAAATATGGCTTGCATGAAAGACCAGGTCTATATCACAGCTTGCAACATTTGTTGCAGTAGATAAACTGGAAGGAGGATTAAGGATCTGGCAGCTGCTGTATTTTGGTCATCCTTTGCTACTCTACAGAGCTAATAACCCTTTCTAGCCAAGTATAACCTACAGCATCACTAATGAAGGCTTCAGGGAAGCAACAGAAATTGAGCAGCTGAAAGGTTGCTTAAAAGTCACCTTTTTTCTGCACTTCATCCAACTATCATAATTTGCTTGGAACGAACCATCAGTACATTTAATGAACAATTAGTGAATTATTATGCAAACAGTGAGGACTGGGGCAATAAAAATAGTACAGTGTCTCAAAAATACATGAGATCCAACACAAAAACCCCAAGCCTAGCCATATATCTCGGGAACACAGAGTGGAGGGGGAGAGCCAAAGAGGTGGTTATAGAACGTGTTCTAACCTATCACCATGAGACAAGTCTCAACTCAATTGCTTCACTCAGTAAGGTGGACACGTGTTCAAATGTAGATGTTTTATTACTCTTGGTTGGAAAACGTCCGTGTGCAAGAGTGAACAGCAAGTTAACATCAAGACAACACACCAGCCCACAACACTTTGCCTGTGATGAAGTTTTTAACTAATAACAGCATCAGTGTGCTTGAGCACCCGCCCTGTTTGATCTTCCCAAAGATCACATCAGTACTCAAAGAAACCAAATTTTCTTGATAGAAGATGTGAAAGCAAAAACTATGGAGATCCTCAACAACATTTCAGGAAATGATTTGTGAAATTGCTTTGAACATTGACAGCATTGTATACAGCTGTATGTCAGCTGAGAAGGGAACCATTTTGAAAGTGATCATAGTTGATTTCTTTAATTTGCAAAATAAAAAGAATTACAGGCACAGTCTCAGGATGTTTTGTGTTGGACCTCTTAGCCTCCAAGAAGAGACACCAAAATCAAATTAGTCTTCATGAAAAATGCTGAATTTTGTTTTGAGCAGCAACTGAAATCTCTGACTCATTAAAAGCCACTTGGGTGATTCTTTTTAACAGTTTTTTTCCTGATACAGCATGTGCACACAGTGAAATAAAAGCAATAGTACATCTCTTTTTTTAAAAAAAACCACCAGCCAATGGAGTAAACTCCAAGTGCCTACTTCTCCCTTCTTAGTGTTGAATAGTACTTTACTAATACAAAAATCCCTTTAAAATCCAAGGAAAAGCCTGCCTGATGAAAGCTGCTCTGTACTGCAGCTTCTAAACACTCTCAGAAGAAACATTTCTAGGTAGCAGCATTAATGTAATCAGAACTGGGAAAATGACATTTGTTAAGAAAACAGTTTAGAATACTGTTTCTATTTCATGTATTAGTTTTTTCTCTCATGAGATCTCCATTTTAGCTATAATAAATGCCACTGACCTACCTGAGAACTCATGGAAATACCGAGATTCACATGCACTTCTAGAACATCCTACATTTCAGCCAGTGCAAAAAATGCCCTTAGGGGAGCTACCTGGGTGAAACTGTGGGAGCCACTATGCACTGGAATGAAACTGCAGAGCCAACTAATAGAAACAGCCCATCTCCTGCAGACATGCTTCTCCCTCAAGGATCAGCCATCTCTCTCTTCTCAGTCCTGATCTTCAAGGCAGATCACAAAACACTTCAAAAGATGAGAAACGAAAATGAAATTCATAGCTTTAGCAGGTATTGAAAGCTGTATTTTTTGTTTAATGGCTCATTACAGTTCACCCCCAAGATAATCCCTCCATGTTTCTTAAGGTGATGAACAGGCCTCTCTCTTTTCTATAGGAGATAATCACTTAATCACCTCTCCCCCTCTAGTAGTCCTCTTCACCACTAATCCTTCTTCTCTTTCACAATTATTGACTGTTTCTTTTCTCTCAGATGATCTAGCTGATATTTAACCCAATGCAGAGCAGTTATTCTCAGTTATTCTCAAACCTGATGTCCCAAACTTGTTGGCTTTTTCTTTTCAGTTGCATCAACCAATCTAATTTAAAACTTCTTCCCTGTTCTTTTTATACAACATCCTGCCCTACTCAGCATGAGCTACATACCATCGTAATCTGTTCCTCAAAAATGATGCAAGGCTGGAAGCATGATGTGAGAAATGCAGCTGGACACAGCATAATTCCATTTGCTAATCCTCCAGGGAAAAGGATCGCCACTGGCACAGGCAGCACCTCATTTCCTAACTTTTAACAAGCAGTTTATTAAAAAACTTCCACCTTAACTAGCAATTGCCAAGGAGGACAGTGGGTGGTGAGGAATGAAAGACTACATGAAGGCAACAACTTCCAGAACCTTCACATCTTGCCAAACACACTATTAACCAACAGTAATTATGGCAGAGCGACCTGCTGCCTGGGGAGTCAGGAGGCCTGCAGGTAACCACTCTGGCCCAGTGAGCCTCACCTGCTGCACCAGTACCAGCTGGATTTCAGGGAGAGAAATCCCAGCAATTAAGGGTTAGCAGAGAAACAGGCTGTTTCTAAAGGGAACAGGAGGTTTGTTTGTCTGGGAACTGCTTGTAGGTGGTATCTTGCCAAGGGCTGTCAACCGGGCTGTTGGTTTCATATGCTCTGGGTAGCAGGGTTACTGCCTGCCAGCTGAGAGGGAGGTGGGAAGCAAAGCTGTCGGTGCTTGATTTTCCTTGCGGGAGAAGGTGGTTGCGATTTAACTTCTGTTGGCTCTGTGATTTGAATTGTGTTTGAATTAGTTTATAAGATATAGAGACAGTGTTACCCAGTTCCTGAAAGTCCTCAGGATGCCAGACCTGCAGGAACTGCCCCTGGATTTCTTTCTCACTGCTCTGGAGCATGCCAAAATCCTCCGGAAAGCACTGACCATTGCCGCTCTCCGCTGTAAAGCAAAAATTAATTATATATTCTTGACAGATTTTAGTAGCTTAAGTGTTTGATAAATCAGATGCAAAAAAACAACCAAAAAAGTGTTGAAACTTTTCATTCCCTCTATTTGAATAATTACAAACACAAAGTAAGTCAATTTGAGCGTAGCAAATGCAACCCCTAATCATAGCTATTGTTAGAGGAGAAAATAGAATGTAAGTTAAAAATATTTCTTTGCCAGAGAGAACACTGTGTTTCAGGTTGGGAGAGGTAAGGTCCTTAAGTAGCAATCAAATGCACTACATGTGATTAAGTGGTTGCTACTTCCAGAGCTATTGCTTTTGCCTCTTCCTTCCTTCGCCGGCCTCTGATGTTGTGGCATGATTGTCCAAATCTAGTCCTTATAAAATGATGCAGGTTAAAAGAACCCCTGCGGTTAAAGGCCTTGCAGTTCACCAGGATCATTTTTGCCAAGAGAACAAGTACAGCTTGCCTGGATGCTCGCAAACCCAAGCATAGTATTAATAGTTTGTGATGGGGTTGATACCTCAGCTGTTGTAGTTTGTACAGGATAAAATTGTTTCATATTTAGCTTTTTTCCAATATATCTGTTCCAGATACAATGGTGTGTGTTTTCTGGATATTTTTCCCCCTCCTTTGGAAGCATAAAAAGAAAAAAAATAGTTAAACAAAACTATTCCAAGCTGCTTGCAATTCTATAAGAAAAAGCCCTGTCTTATACTACACTTGTAACAATATGTGGTATTCTCAGTATAGGTATTCTCATAACAGTGTAAGTGAACTTTATATGGGTGTAGTTAAAGAATAAAGATGGCTGGTATTGACTGGTAAGCATGATTGAGCTTATCATGGTGAATTTGAAGCACAGTGACTATGTGTGCTATTATAACAGTATATCTGAACTGTGGCTAGGGAACTGCTCTGATATAGAGGAGGGAAAGGTAATGAACTGTGTTCTGCTGTGCATGACTAATGGCCGGTATTTGGTACTTCAAGCCAAAAAAAGACTGGAAAATACAGGTTATTCTCATCATTAGAGAGCAAGGTATATTTTACTCTTACTATAGCACACTGATAATTAAGCTTTATGCTAAAGTAGATTACCTGCTTTCTAACTACAGAGGCAGCATCAGACTGTAATATTACCAAGACAAGGAAAACAAAATCCAACTATAATTTACAGCTTATCTGAACTTTCACTGAATTTCATATGCTGGTCACATTAGCTGAGGATGTATTTTTTGTACAAGTTGCTCATTCAATGGTTTTCATATCTCAGTCAAGTTCATTCAAACATCTTCTTACCAAATTAAGTATTAGAGTCTCCTTTGTGACACAATAGTCTTAATCGTCTGTATTAATTTAGGTCTTTAAAATAACATCCTACTTTATTGAACACTGGTGAGTATATATGCTAGAGGGTTTATTAATGAACTTGCTGAAGTGAACCTATGTGTTCATAGGTTTTGAAAGTCCAGTACTATCGCCTGTCTCTTTTGGTGTTAGTTAATTCAGATCAATATCCAGAGGCAATATTGTCACGAGGATTCTGTAACTATAGATATATAGTTATAGATAATATAACTGGATTAGCAGCAAAGGTCAGCCTCAGGACAGAGCTCTACTCCTACTCCTGTGTAACAGTTTACATAATTTTTCAGTGGTGTTTTTCATCTGAAAATATGTGCTTGCTTCTTTCAATGATAATCATGAATGCCTCTTGATCATGAATATGAGCATCAGACAAAGCTTCTGGGAGAGGACTTTCTATACTTATGTTCTTTTTTTATATTATTGACATTCTATTCTGGGCCAAGAACTGAAGTTTTCCACCCATGAGTATTCCTTTTCTTTTAAAGTATTGGATTTTCACTCAAAAGATACAATACAAACAGAGAGAAGAAACATCTGTCATGTGGTTGTGAGACGTGTCCATATGAATAGATCTGATATAAATAAATGCAGGTAGAAAAGATAGAGGTATGGGCTTTTTAAGGGCTAGAAAGTTACTAAATACCTATTAAATATCTTTGAGTATGCTAATTCCTGAACTACTGCACAAAAGCTTGTGTAAAAATAGTGAACTCCCCTCTGTTTCTGATGAAAACAGTTGTAGATGCCTGGTCCCAAGGCACAATTCCTGAGCTGTGATCTGGGCTGTGAACCTTCCCACAGCCTAAGTGCAGCACCTACATTCCTGAAGGGGATTTCCTGCTGACCTTAATGGCCCTTTGCTCAAGGCACAGGTAGTTCAGCTGTCCTATACTGAAGTTCCTAAATCTTCCTATTCACAATACAGGGAGTGTAGGTGCCTAATACTGGATTCCCTGCAGGCTGTGGGCTGGGATATCAAGTGTTACAGCCCATCAGTTTCTCATTGAACTTGGCCCAGAAGCTGCCAATCCAACACCAACAGTTGGTCGACTGTTTTATTTTGTTTCCTGTTTTATTTTGTTTCCTGTTTTATTTTGTTTCCTGTTTTTGCTTTAAGTAGTAATGATGAATCTGAATAGCTGTAAGACAGCAGATGCTATTGTAATATAAGATTCGAATAACAGATGTGAGAACAGACCCTGGCCTTTGTTTAAATGATATTTGTTATTTAATATTATTATTTATTTTCTTGTGCAATGGAATCGTTTTTCTGCTCTTTGAGAAAATCCTTACTGAATAATATGTGCAAAATCAGGACCATTATTATTTTATACATATATATAAATCTGTGAAAATATAATTTCTCTATCTAAAAGAGTAGTGTATATTTAGAAATATGATACAGATGACAGAAGGGTTAAGTGATAAACTAATAGAACTGATCTATTTCTGTCATCTCATCCAGTTAAAATAATCCAGTTATGCTTATAGTTAAAGGTCAACAAAGGAAATGTGTACAGCTCTGTTACTTTTGTTTATGTATATGACAGAAAAATAAAGAGTACAACTCACTACACTCAAACCCACAGTATTTTAACACATTTATTCTGACAAAAGCCAAAAGTGGCTTGCATTTACTGATAGCTCTTAAAAATTAGTTTCATTTCAGCAAATATAATTTTATAAATCCGTAGTCCTTAAGAGATATATAAGATATATATAAATAGAAAATGTAGTATTAAATAAAAATAAATAACCTAAGCCCTGCTTTTTTTTCCTCCAAGTTATTTACTGTCTCCCTAGCAGTTATGGGACTGTCTGTGATAACTGCATGAATGAGAAATCGAAATTGACAGGTTTGCAAAACTAGCGAATGGAAATACCACTGATGTCTCCTGAACTATGGCAGAATACACTCTGGCTAGAGACACTCCTCAAATTTCTTCCATGAATCCACTGTTCTTGATAAGAACACATGGGGATTCTCTGTGAGTACCCCAGCTTGCCTCATGATTCAGAAAACTGGTGATCCCCACATATGACGAGGTGCCTCTGTGAGGAGATTTAGACCACGTGTCAGGTCAAGATGACTGCAGATAGAGCCCTTTTGCTTTGGCAGAAACTGCTGATAGCTGCTCTGGGAAAGGGAGTCTGAACAGGTACGAGCCTACGGGCAGGCAAATTCCATTCTCCTAGCGCCAGAGGTCTGCACCACGGGCAGGCCACAAACCTGGCTGGTTCCTCCTGCTATTGTGCAATGAGTAAAACAATTCAGATAGAAGGGGGAAAGAGCGGGAGGGTATGGTCTTGGACATCAAAATGGCCACATGGGGCCATTTCCAAAATACTTTATAGCACACTTGTGTGTGCTCTGTGTGTTTTACCATGGAGCTGGAGTGCACACGACTAGAATTCCATTGATCTTTTTTTTTCCTTTTTGAGAAGTTCTGTTTTCAGTTTTTAGTGTATAGCAGTGTTACCAAATATGGGACACCACTCTGGACTTGTACCACCGCCTATGCACTGGGGATGCATAACCGATAGAGATTTTTTTCTTTTAATTCCAATAGTAAGCACAGATCACCTGTAGTCTTCAGTGCAGACAGAGAAGCTTCCAGGCGGGTGGTACAGTAGATCAGAATTTGCCTGCTTTGCATGCATACAAGTGAAAAAAAACCCCAACAAACAACTGTGAAAAAGAGTGCTGTTGAATATATCAGATACAGTAGGATGGGTTAAGCTCTTCAGATCACTTGCTTCAGAGACAATATATAACTTTTTTTTTCCCCTTCTGGGAGGAAAATAAACAGTTCCCTTGTCCCTAAGGTGGTAGCAAGCCCTAACAAGGAAAAGCAGGACACATTCCTTCCTTCCTTCCTTTATAACTAGTCACTGAATTGCTCCCAACACATTCCAGATCTGGTAGGATAGCTTAATTATCTTCACCTGGAGGCCACTGCCTAAATTCCTGTCAGTTAATATAACACCTATGGAGTGAGGCACCACAGTTTCTTTCTGATGAAAGTGGATTATGTTCCCAGTCCCATGGTCATGAACAGTTTCGTAGGTTTATTTGCATATGAAGATTTGTGAGTTTTCTGGGTGTAACTGCGCCTATAAAATTTGAGTATATAAGCATCATCAAATATAATTCCTCCCTAAAGACTTAGAATAGATATATGAAAGATAAAGAACTGTTTATCGTAATAAGTTGTGGTTAGGAGTGAAATTCTTAATTGCTTCCTTTACAATGAAATGTCTGTATGGAGAAGGGAATGCTGCTGGTTTGCTTTCACTGGCAGTGAAATAGGAAAATTTCTGTAACAACTCATGATCAGGTATGCAGTGTTATTCCACAAGGCAGCTGAAGATTTTGCAAAGCTATTCAGACAATAATTCTTGTCACAAAAAGTTATCAATCAATAACTCTGGGTCATAATTCTCCATTTCCGTAGCTACAGATACAATTCACACGGAATATGAAGAGGAGTCCCAAGATAAAAATCCTAAATCAGCAGCAAACTAGAAAGTTTATAACTTTTTTCCAAACTAGTAGCTAGACAATTAGACTAGAACAAAATAAAAATTCTTAAGCGTACAAATTCAAATGAAGTAGTTTCTCATTGTTATGTGCTTGTTCTATTCTATGTCATTTATGAAACATTTTGTAACAAGCTTTGAAACCTCACTTGTGTTGCCTGATTCTGTTCCAAGCGAAGTGAATTGTTAATGTTACATATGAAGACTCTGGTATAGCACTGAAAATAGTTGCTTCCCAAAAACCATTTTGACAGTTTGGTAAGGAATTAGGGAGTTCTACTCAACAGCATCTTATCACAATATTGTATCTGTTTTACCAATGCTATCTTGATATACCCAAAAGTGTTAATCTAATCTAAACTAGACTAAAAGTTTATATAAACCAGAGCTTTGGATTCCCTTGGATAAAGAAACAAATATTGAGTTTTGAAAACTGTATAGAATTATCATATGTTGTGTACTCTTGTATATATCCTGTATCAACAAGTCCGTATTTTGGGTTGTGTTCATATACTGGAAGTTACAGCTTCCAGTTCTGTAGCTGCTTATGATAAATTTCAAAATAAACCTGAGAGACAGATGGATCTTAAACAAGTACAGAGCTCCTACTAGAGTAAAATCAGTAAAATTTCTGCATAAGCTCAAAAGATTCAAAAAAGTGCTTCGGCGAACAACAAAATGCATCTGACAATGTTAGTCACTTTTATTTTACAGATCGTCCTCTGGATACTCACATCAACTATTTCAGTTATATAGGCATTCTTAGGAAGTTTCCTTTATGTAAAGAACTTTAATAGGAAAGGAATAGAATACCTGTTTCTCAGGTATTTTATACAAATATGCTTCTCTGTTGCTCCCATAACTACCAAAACATTACCCAAAGTAGATCAGCAGGGACTTACACTGGTTTAACTACTGTAACAGCAGAAGGAATACACTCATGAAATTCAGTTCTGGTAAATTAAATGAAAAATTTGATTATGAGATCTATTATGTAGATTATTAGCTTAATGGATGCACTGCTAATATTGTTTCCGCACAATGTATTTTACAGATATTTTAGAAAATCAAAGTTAAGAAGGCAAGAGGGCTACACTGTTCAACCAGCAGTAAATACCACAGTACAGACATCCCCTAAGACTGTAATTAATCACCTCTAACACATACCTGAGATTTGGAAATGAAGAGGAGATGAAAAGAGATCACGAAAATAACAAATTAACTGTGGGATTTAAATGATCTGCTAATATTACAGTAAATACAGCTACCGCCCGCCATTCAGTGATTCATATGTGCACTGATAATTTCCTTTAGCATCAGCTTTTTTTTTGTAACGTTAGTGGAAGTGGCAGCTGGGCGATTACAAACTCAGCCTTATGGCACCATCCTGTGGTAAGCTTGGTAATCGCACAGCTCCCGGCTGCTGTCACCTGGTTGTGACTGCAGGGCGAGAGCGGAGGAGAGCTCAGAGCTCTGCATTCCTGTCTCTTCCTGTGGACAAGCATCACTGTGGCTGCTCCAGCAAAATTTTACCTTTTCCAGGGGAAAGTGGTTTGAAGGGAAGGGAGTTTTCCCTACTTTTGATTCAAATATACTCCTCAGCCCATGGCTAGTTTGATTAACATAAATAAAATATAAACTTGGGAAATGTGTGTTTGTAGAGAAAAAAAATCGTGGGACCTTGACGGGCTTGAGAGGTGAGCCTCTGTGAACCTCATGAAGTTCAACAAGGCCAAGTGCAAGGTCCTGCATCTGGCTTGAGGCAATTTCAGGTGCAAATACAGGTTAGGCAGAGAATGGACTGAGAGTAGCCCCGAAAAGATGGACTTGGGGATGCTGTTGGATGAGAAGCTCAACATGACCTGGCAATGGGCACTAGCACCCCAGAAAGCCAAACCTATATTGGGTTGCATCAAAAGAAGTGTGACCAGCAGGTCAAGTGAGGGGATTCTCCCCCTCTACTCCACTCTCATGAAAGCTCACCTGGTTTACTACATTTAGTTCTGGAATCCTCAGCACAGGTAGAACATGGATCTGGTAAAGCAAATACAGAGGAGGGCCACAAAGATGACCAGAGGGCTGGAGCATTCCCCAGAGAAGAGAATGCTCCAGGAAGACCTTAGAGCAGCCTTCCAGTACTTAAAAGGGGCCTATGGGAAAGCTGGGCAGGGGCTCTTTATCAGCGTGTGCAGGGATAACATGAGGAGTAACACTTTGAAGCTGAAAGAGGGGAGATTTAGATTAGATATCAGGGAGAATTTTTTTACTATGACAGTGGGGAGGCACTGGGACAGGCTGTCCAGAGAAGTTGTGGAAGCCCCTTCCCTGGAGGTGTTCAAGGCCAAGTTGGATGGGCTATGAGTAACCCGATCTACTGGAAGGTGTCCCTGCCCATGGCAGGGGAGTTGGAACTGGATGACCTTTAAGGTCCCTTCAAACCCAAACTATCCTATATGATTTCAAAGAAATGTGTAAAATCAGTGGTACGTGATGAGAGAACAGGCAATGCATCTCTGAAAGGTCCTGAATTTGACCCGAGTTATCTGCAATAATTTAAAGGAAATAGGGAAGTAGTGAATAATCAGATATAAAAGTAGACATAAAAGTATTTGATTTAGCTTGTTATTTTTCAAAAATAACTTGCATTTCTGCACAAAGACAATGTCACACACTTTATTCAACTGAATATAAATAAAACACATTGTATGTTGCCATGCAGAAATTTATTAATTAAGGTGGCAAAGTTGATAATTTTTATAAGGATTATAATACATGCAAGGAACTGGTAAAAAGTGGTAGGGTACTGAAATGGAGACATGAAACAGAATGAAATTCTACAAAACAAACTATAACATCATACTTCTGAAGAGTAATAATAAAGTATTTGCTCTACGGAGAACAAAATATTTCAAATTAGCAAAACTAGTTAGTCTAGTTTACATTGGATGATAAGTGTGATACAGTTCTAAAAACATCAGGATTTACTCATCATCTGAGGTATTTCCTGCAGAAATAGGAGTGACACTGGTAAGACATTAAAATGGAATATTCAAGTAAATCAGTATGCAGAAAAGACACACATCACTGACACTGGTGCAGAAATGACTACTGAGGTGCCCAAGGAAAGTAAAAACAAAGGCTGAGTAAGATCAGACAGGATGGCTGCATATAAATACATTAACCAGGTAAATACTAAGGAGGGATATATTCTAAAGCAAAAGGGCAATGATGATGAAGAACAAACTAATGTCAATTTATAAATGAAGATTAGAATTTAGGAGAAAGATCCTTATCTTGAGGAGTGGGTTTCTAGGAGAGATTTCCAATTGGAACATGGGAACCAAATCTTCAATGGTGAATCTAAACAAAAGAACTGAGGTGATACAGTGCATCTAATAACAAACTGTCCTTCAGGAAATGTTGTTGAGTCTTCCATAAGCTGTTAGCCCAGCTTTACCTGTATTTCCCAGATTATCCTATAAACTAACAACTGGTTGGATATATTAATGTGTTAGAGCCATCTAGGAAGAAGCTGAATGCTACCTTCAAAAAGTGAGAATGTAGTTAAATAAGATAACTATGCTGGAATGTCTTTACAGTGAATAGTTGTAAGTGTCATCAGACTTCTGGGTTTATGTCATAGTTCGATGGAGAGTTTCATGCTACTACTAGGTTCTTGTTTGCATTAATATTTCCTTAGAAAAGCAAACAAAACCCACAAACAAACTGAATATGTAAAAAGTTGGTTTGGCTTCCCAAACCAAGAATTCATTACCACATATACAATCATTTTGAGTTCTTTTTCAGAATGTTGTTTTTATTAATTAGTATGTGGGAGGAAAACTAGAGCTATTGGCTTTTGTTTGGATGTTAGTCAAAGAATTTCTTTCTGCTGGAGGTAACCATGTCAAAATTTAGAGCACTTTAATCCTTATTCACATGTTTGCTCCACTTTTCTGTTCCTTCTCTTATGATTTGTTGCTATTTTAATTTAGTTCAGTGATGGAATTCAGAAATTCCAAGAGTACAAGTGAAAACATCCTCAAAAAGTTAGCACTCTGTTCACTGTGGCATTGCATTTTAATTCAAAAGGAAGATGATGAATCTAGAAATTTTTTGAGAACCTTAAATTTAGTTTGTATCATTTTCCAGAAGTTTGGAAGATGAGTTAAATTTTATTGAACCAGTGAGGTGCTGCTTACATAGCCACAACTGAACTGAACTGAATAAGCTTGGAGTCTAAGACTTGTTACTGTGAATGGGAGGTCCCATTATCCACCTCTAGAACTACTTAAGAATGACCATTATGACTTTAAATTACATTTGTAGGAACCTGCTCCCTTTTCTCCTTCCTTAGACTTTTCTTGATTGTTTTAACCTTTTTTTCTGAGATTCAATTTCTCCTTTGCTTCCCTCCTTTGTCCAAGTTAGGAGTCAGTGTTCTGCTTTCCCTAATATTCAGGTATGTAATCTTTTCCTTGTGGATATTCTCTTTGCAGAGCAGAGAGAGCACAGGCTATGGTTGTACTACATTGCTACACAAGCCTTATTTACATTATGAAAACAAACTTCAGATTTGCCTTACTGAGAAGATCTTGGAAAAAGTAGAGACATGTGTTTCTTAAGACATGAAGAATTGTACCCTGTAATTGGAACAATTGCTTCAAGCTGTGAGACTGCAGAAGATGAACCTGTTGAACATCCACCTGAGAAACAAGAATTTCAGTGGTGCCCGAAGTAAACTCCACAAAATGTACCCGCAAGATCAGTGCCTACATGTCTTGATCTCTTGCCTGCTTTTAGTAATTTTATTCATCCTCCTCTTCTTCAGGCCTAGAAAGCTTCTTGGAGAGAAAGGTGTTTCAACAATACAATCCGGAAAACATATCTGCTCTGCCTCTCATTCACCCTGGTCATCATATAAATCAAGCTGTATGGTTTACAATTACAGATTACAAAAAGCAATATACAATAAGCTTAAGTATTAGGGCACAGGTGCTTCTGAAGGTCAAATGTATAGCACAACTAAGTTTAGGAAGATAATTAGGAGGATTAAGTTTATATTTCTTTTTGCTTAGTTACCATATACAATTATTAATGGTTTGGTCCATACGTAGTCTTTCGTTACTTCTGCTGCCTGATTATGTTATTCACATCAAGTTAGTGTGAGATAAACCAGCGTGTGAACAGTCAGTGCATTAACAAAGCTGTGATAATAACACAGAAACATGTCTTTACTTGTGGTGAAAACTCACTGTCATTTCAGATAACAGGGCAATTAGCAGTTGACATCTGACTTGGAATGTTGCAATTTTGGTGATTATTTACTTTATAGTTAAACTGTGTATCTTCTATTAATGTATTCTGCATTAAGATGGACTGTGTGCGTTCAGTCTTGCTGAGCAAAGAAGCCTGCCCTACCTTATAAGCTGTGCCTTACCTTGCAGGCAGAGAGGATGAGCTTTCAGCTGCGGCTTAGGGTGTAACTCTATGTAGGATGGAACAGAGAATTTTCTCACGTTGATTACAGACATGCAACTTTATGCCTTAAGGCTGAATAATAATTTTTTTTACTTCCACTAGAATGGGATAAAACTTCGCTATTTATTTTTTCCTATAAAAGATTAACTTTTTTTCTGTACCAAAAAAGGAAAAAGTGTGCATATATATCTGAGTATTTACATATACACATGCCTACTTTCCTATAGGAAAGATGGGGACAGACTTTTTAACAAGGCCTCTTGTGACAGGACAAGGAGTAATGGTTATAAACTAAGGGAGAGAAGATTTAGACTGGATAAAAGGAAGAAATTTTTTACAATGAGAGTGGTGAAACACTGGAACAGGTTGCCCTGGGAGGTAGGGGAGGCCCCATCACTGGAAATATCCAAGGTCAGGTTGGATGGGGCTCTGGGCAACCTTATGTAGATAAATATGTAGGGGCATTGGACTACATGACCTATAAAGGTCCCTTCCAATCCAAAGCATTCCATGATTCTAAGATTCTATATGTATATTTACATACCTGCAGAAACTTTCACTATTTTTTTCTAAAACATGTTAAACTGTCACCTATACAGTATCAGGGTGACCGTCCTGATGGGTATCACACTTAGACAGTTATGTGCATTATATTCCCTGATGAATTCAGTTTCAATTTCTATTTCCCATGGACATGAGCCATACTAGAAATCCCTGTAAGCAATGTATTTGCATGCTGAACAAGATAAAAGATGTTTAGCTGCAAGTACTTGTCTTGGCTACTAGCAATCTAATCCTAGTGATCTGGCTTTAAGTGTACTACTTATCAGTAGTATCACAAACTATTAGTAGCAGCCAATATTTAATATTAGCAAATTAGTGGCAATATATAGTATTAGTAAGTAATAGTAACAATGTAGTATTAACATCCTTTTGGAAAAAAAAAAAAAAAGACAAGGTGTAGAACACCAGCAGTCTCTTTGTACATGGACAGGAACTTCATATTTCTTTAAAACTTTACTATTTTCTTCAAATTCTTCAGGGGTCTACTTTCTGCCTCCTCCTCTGCTGTTATTGATCCTGCGGTTATTTAACAAAAGCCTACTGGTTTCACATTTCTGAACTTTACTCATTAAATTACACTTTTTTTTTACCTGTTCCATGCTGTACTAGGAATGTATCTCTTCCTGCCTGTTCCATTAACTAAGGTTTATTATGTTATTAACCTTTTTTCCCTGGCCTTTTCCATTCCACTCATTCTGTGCAATCTTTGATGAAGACTATTTGAATGACCCTGAAGGTACCCTTCAGCCCTGTTTTTTACGATTCAATGATCTTTAATCAACATTGAGATCTAAATTATCTCTTGGTTTTATCAATTGTTGATCCACCACTTCTGTACAGTTCTACTACATTCTCTGTTTTCTTATCACTAGACAAGCACCAGCCATTCATGACTCGCACTGTTCCTTGTTGCTTTCTAATCTGTTACCAGTGCATTTCCTTTCAAAATTGTGAGAAAATTCAAATGCTTTGAGAGGGGAAGAAGGCAACTAGATCCTATTTATTGGAAGATTCTTTGATCCAAAGATTACAGATCTAAACCATCATCTCAATCATGACAACCCCTTGAAGCCAATGCATGCACTAGGAAAACACTTTTCTTGCAGAAAATGTTGCTAAGTAAAGCAGCTGGATTCTGCACATGTATCTTCTGGAATAGTCCCAAATAGGTCTGCCACAAAAGTGGTCTAAAACTGCCCAAGAAACTTGAATTAAGGATATAGCAGTATGCAACCTTTAATTATATGACTTCATATGTTTTTACCATGATATTGCTGCCTCATTCAGTGAGCAGACCATTATTTCATATTCATTTTTAATATTAAATTAATTTGTAATCAGTATCTAGCACTAGACTTTAATGAACACCATCAAAATATGATTCAAAATTTAAAAAAATATTATTATATGCTAAGTATTTTTAAAAATGCTATGTTTAAAAAAATACTATGTTTAAAGAAAACTCCACTTAACTGCAATCACTTAATAGCACAGAACTCTTCTGCAAATACCTCCCTGGTACATCTCATCACAAGCATTCTGAAAATGAGGAAAAATGTGATTATTGGCCAACTTTGAATGTGTTAGATAACTCACCCGGAAGCAGCATCATACAGTGATTCTATAGCAGAGTTAAAGTGCTAGTTTAGATTATCTTATTTAGCATTTATCTGCCTTGGCCATAGAACTGCAATTTTTCTTCCTGTTATCATCTCCCTCATGTGCTGTCTCTAAAATTTTTGTAATATATGACAGAGCAGGCCTATAGACAACAGCCTTACCTCTACAATCCTAATCCAGTACAGTTTCATGCAAGAACTGCACTTGAACTCCCTGTCAAATGGCTCTCTGACCACATTCCCTCCATCTCATCCACCATAAATTGTTAGCTCAGGTACCAGAGGCTCCTGATCCAGCCAGTTCCATCTCATACTTTCTCATTAGATTTAGGTTTCCTTCTTTCATCCTTTTTCTTCTCCAGTCAATTAGCTCTAAATCCCTCTGTTATGTTTTGCGTATTAGCTCCAAGTGTCATCCTCCTGTTTTGCAACACACACTCTGTCTGCTTTTCTTGCCTAATTATTTAATATCCTCCCAATACCAGAATAATTGTTTAGCATGTCTAATCTCCTTGCTCAACTGGTCTCTAGGTCCTCTTTCCATGGGCTTCCTGACCTGAGGTGACTTAGCCTCCTTTCTTAAACACTGTCTTGCTAAGCCGCTCCAGTTTCTGTAGCTCTTCACTGATTTCAGGTCAAGCATTTCATTTCTCTTCCACTCTGAATCTTGCCTCATCCTAATGTATTCCATTCATCCGTTATTTGGTTTACCCGCTAGCATTTACATCAGTGAGATTATCCTTAAGCCCAAAACCTGTTACCACTGCTCAGTCTCCGTGTTTATCTGTGTTTTGGTATTAGAGCCATTAGAGGAAAAGTCTTTGAATTTGCATAGTACTTGACCAACAGCTGACTGCTTAGTCTGTACAGAGGAAGGCTGCAGAGATTTGTAATATGATCTGTAAGTAAACTGATGGTGTGTGATTGTTTTTACAGTGATACATTTTGCTTAGCAGCAGGAGTTGTGGGGGACCTGAACATAGCAAATGATGGAATCTCCAGCCCTGTTGGTAGCTCAAAGCCAAGAATTGTTACAGAAGGCATACAGATCTATTGTTCAGAAGTCAATAATTTGGCAGTGTGAAGGAACAAGTGAAAAATTTTACTCAATAATGCTATGCAGAGATACTATATCACCTATTATTAGTGTGGAAGAGCAGACCATTAGACTCCTAGAATGTTCAACATCTCTGAAATGGCTGGAAAGAAGGGCTGCTGTAATAATTACCAATTTGTGAAACAATGGGTGGTGATAGGACTTCAGTTTTGGAAACCCACTTCATGTTACCACATTGCTCCTCCACCTTCTATCTGTCTTCAGCTGGCGAGTGTAGCAAAATGGTAATTGGGTCTGAGTGTTGCATACAGAGGAGAAATTGTAGTTCTATAATTCTCAAAAAAAAAAGATCTGAACTATATTGACTCAAGACAAGGATTAGGAAATACTGTACTTGCCATGGATACAAGTTTAATATGTAAAAAGTACTAAATACTAAATAGTTTAAAAGTCTCTACTGAGAGGAAGTAGGAGTCAGTAATTTCCTGTCTTAAGCCAAGAGGGAAAATGGTTCTGCAGTGTCTAAAAATTGGACCCTCACTATACTGATCTTTCACAGTGATTTACTAAGCAAATTGATCTGCACACAGAATGTATAAAAATCCTTGTTCTGTTATACTAGCAACCTTTCAACATTACCAATTTTAAAACCAAATTATACTGTGTTTAACGAACACATCATCATAATATATATTTGTGGCTATAATATATATATATAATAGTATAATATAAATTATACTGTGTTTAACGAACACATCATCATAATATATATTTGTGGCTATAGCTCCTGGAAAACAGAAAGATGGGTCCAATTAAGTTTATGGTTTAAAACTAATGTCTGATACCTCTTGACCAAGTACGAGAGAGAGATATGAGTCCTTTTTGAGTGGGTATAACAATTTAAAATTCATCACTTGAAACAAAAGGAATCACAGCATCAACACTGACAATGATACAGTTTTTTAAAACTTACATATCTCATATGAGCTAGTCTCTGCCAAATTTGACTCTGTATTGCACAGCGTGGAGATAAAGCACAATGACCTAAAAGTCTGTAATATTTTCCTAATACATTGAAAGTATGTCATTTTTCTATTGCTTTGTGCTCGGAAACTACTGGACAACACTGGCACAATATCTTTTATTGAAGAAATTAATATCCAACCTGAGGCAGAAAATTTCTGCCAACTTTCAGTTTGCGTTATTATAAATCAGGAAAGACATAAACAGCTGAAAAGCACCATTTATAACGGAACTGTGGGGCAAGCTCAATAAAAGAATTACAGCTCTACCTAGGAAATGGGAATTAGTCGTAAGCCTATTTTAAATACCTTTGTTTAAATTACTGAATTCAGATATCAAACTTGACCCTTTGACTTTGCAAAGATCTTTTATACTGTTCAAGAATGCCTTTTCAGTAAAATGTTTCTTAAAAACATCCTCCAGTTTTTTCACTTCTTGATGAAAACAGGAACAAATTTTAAAACAAGCATTATTCTAAGTACAAGAGGAAGACAACATCCATGAGTTCTTGTCTTCTATTTTATGTATCTAATAAAACATAAACCTATACAATCATAGAATCATAGAATTATCTGGGTTGGAAGAGACCTCCAAGATCATCAAGTCCAACCCTTAATCCAACACTATCATGATTACTAGATCATGGCACTAAGCGCCACATCCAATCTTATTTTAAAAACCTCCAGGGATGGTGAGTCCACCACCTCTCTGGGCAGGCCATTCCAATGCCTGATTACTCGCTCTATGAAGAACTTTTTTCTGATATCCAGCCTAAACCTTCCCTGGCAGAGTCTAAGCTCGTGCACTCTTGTTCTGTTGTTGGTTGCCTGGGAGAAGAGACTGACCCTCACCTGCCTACAACCTCCTTTCAGATAGTTGTCGAGAGTGATGAGGTCACCCCTGAGCCTTCTCTTCTCCAGGCTAATATTTGAGATAAGCTAGAAATAAATGCTGAGCACTGAAATACCTTGGCTTTCAGATCACCAGTAGGGATCAAGATCAAACTGAGCTATGATTCACTTCAGGGAAAAACTGAACAAGCTAAACAGGAACTTTTAGTTTCAGTTGCCATTTTCCTCCCCACTCACTGGGTAGGCAAGTGAAGCACAAAATGCCAACTGACCATTGACTGTTAAGAAATGCAAAGTACTATATTTTTGGAGGAAAAAATCTAATTCTGTATTTATTTCACACAGTTTGTCCAATGATATGACTTATAAAAGGAATATCAGCATTCTAAGCATCAACATGGACAGCTCAGTGAAGATATTTTTCTGTAGAACAGTCAAACCTAGAAACCAGCTAACAGGAAAACCAAATGAAAACAGTAAGTAACATATAGTAGAATTCTTACTACATTTCAGTGGTTTGCTCTCATGAAATATTAGGTGCGTTTTCTGGAACAGCAGAATATGAGATATTATAATACTTAATGACAACAAAAATTAGAATGCATGTCAACCTCCATACTTTAGAACTAAGTCAGTGCATAAACATTTGAAATTAGAATAAGATCCACCATGAAAGCAGATACATGGAGTCTATCCTGTATTTTAGAGTATCTGATACTATTCACATACAGACATGAGAGCAGATAACTTCTGAATCTAGTCTAATAATGTCAGTTCCTATGTACTTCCACATTTTCACATGGACTTAAATTTATGAGCTGTGCTTATAAAAAATCATCTGTTGACTTGTATTTTTTGAAAGGTATTAAGTAGAGGTAAGAATTGTTTTTACAGAGGATAGATCACAGTCACATTAAAATAAACAGCCACATAGAGAAAAAAACAAGGTCCAAAATCAAGGAAATGCAGAAAGTGTCAATTAACAAAGATTAGGACAAGTGTCAATTAACAAAGATTAGGACAAGTACTCCTGCCCAATGCAGTGGGAATGTAAGGCAGTAATGGAAGAGAAAGTTTGAAAGCATCAATAAATTTAAAAGCCAATGCTGGGTACATCCTAAGACCTCTAAGCATTTATTTTCTATACACTCCTTATTGTCTTCTCTCCACATTATTCGCAGATCATACTTTCTGCTCAGAAAGAGTACCTTCCCATGACTTACGTTCAGGTAAGATCCCAGTCATCTAAGGGGCATGCAGGAGGTGGGTAAGAAAAGGGCAAGAGCAAGAAGAGAAAACAGGAGGTATGAAGAAGTGGAAGAATGTCTTCTCTCTCTGTTCTGCAGATCAAAGAAAGTTTATGTCCATTTCAATTTCACCCTGTAAGGCCTCACTCTGAAGATCAAACCTGTGTTATAATCAGCACATGTTTCATGGAGGTGGAGGCTTATGGGTTTTGAGTGGCTGATACTATCCACATTACTTCACCCACACTGGAGTTTCAAGTTGTATGAAGTGACTAAACATAATGATTCCATTTGGTTGATTAGATGCATCGATGAGGCTGTCATTGAGAATAGTCCATATCTTTATTCATGTATACACATACACACATACATGAACTGATACATAAATTAAATGTAGCTTAACTTCAGATGTGTTATTTCCTTCTGTTAAAAATCAAGCAACAAACTAATACTCTGGTATGGCACTTCAGTAGAATGACAAGACTTTATCACTTAATGCTGATGACTGCATTAGTAATTTCCCTGCCAACCATGCCAAATTCTACAACTAAGAGATATACCTAAGAGATAACACAGATTTCACAAGACACCACACCAGTCCCTGGAAATGTCCTTCTTTCTCCACTAGCTATTAAGTTTTCAAATATCATAGTACATAACATGGAACAAGTGAACAAACTTACTGAATTTATATGGACTTAAAAATCAAGCAAGTGCAAGTCTACAGAATGGAGACCAGCACTATACAAATTACCTTCAAACTTAACTAATGTACATGGTACTATTTGAATCTTACAGTTTACTTCAAATTACATAAATCAATCTCATTCTTCTGCCACCTTTCACAACATTTGTTATTTGCTCTCCCTGATATTAATATGTTACAATAAACATGAATTTTCATTTAATTATTAGATGATATGTTGTTCTCAGAATGCAGTTGGGTGTTGTATGCCAAGTGCCAAATAATACAGGTTCTTCCAGTTCTGAAAGAAACCAAATCAGAGTTTCTTCTTATTTGTTAACCTAGACTCCATTTAAATAAAATGTATTCACAGAACTATTAGTAGGACAAAGTATTCACTTCATAAAAATTTCCTATATTCCTGACATGGACTCATTCTTAAAACTCAGCTGGCTAAAATCAATATTGACTGAGAACATGGCTTGAGAATCTGAACTGTTTAGCAATTGTATTACTGCTTTATACAACGTAGACTTTTTAAATATATCTATTGTGAAATTTGAGAACTGCTTAGGCAGATACTGCTGCTTAACACATCAGATAACAGGACCATAACTATTGCTAACTTTGGTAGTATGAGGCATCCTGATGACCATTACAGGGTTTTAAGGCTTTAATACTAAATACGCATTGTTCTTCCTACAGACTTCAGACTTCCAGAGTGCACTTTTTGCTTTAAATAGCTTGTTTTCAATAGATGTTCTTATATAGCTAGTAAGAAATTTGAATCAGATCGTAAACTATATCAAAAGAATAGCTGTCAATTTGATCTTGCTTCTTCAGAGAAACTACACACACTGTAATTAATAACAGGTGACAGGCGTGGTAGTCTTTGCTTTGTTCTCTTCCAAGCCACCTTTCCACCTCTAGCTTTTACATTTGAGATACATTTGAATTAATGTTGCTGTTATCTGCTACCTTGGAAAACTGTCACAGTTGATTTGCAACAAAAATACCAAGAAAACAAAATGGCTGCCAAGTATGAAGTATTGAAAAGCATCAGATCTCAAACTGCAGAACAAAGAAGGAGCTTTTGTCAGAGAATCATTTGATCAGTGTGGGTGTTTTTATCAAGGATATGCTTAGCCATCAGTGTTGTTGGGAAATGATGAAATAATGGATCAATAACAACCTCGTGTTTTGAAGCACCCATTTATCAATCATGCTATTAAATTTATTCTGAAAAAAAAGCAACACTCAAGAGTGGAGGCAGTAGAAGAAACAGCGGAAGACCAGATGCACGGGACAAGTTTCTCAGAAGATAACAGGCGTATGTGAAATCATTACAAGAAAGATTAGAAGAGAAATAAAATATATAATAGGACACGGTATTGCCTAGCCTCAAAAAGTGGGATAAGGACACTGCGGAAGACAAACATAGCAGAACACAAATCACACAGTCATGCAAACAACAAAGGTCAGCATGGCCCAAACAGAGGCACATTGTATGTAACCAAAGCTGGGCCGTATTAGATAGCTGGTTCTGTGGAAGGCTATGACCAACCTAAGCTTAAGGAGGGAAGAGGACTTGTAAAAAATTGTGTAGCAATATTATAGCACTCCTGATCTCTGCACAGATAATGACATTAAAAATAGCTGCAAAACTGTATATTAAAGATGCACTAAACCTGAAAACCTGAAGAAATTTTCCTTTTCATAATGTAAATTTCACAATGTAAAACAAGTTGCATTTATTAATGTGTGATTCTGCTGTGCATTTTCCTGAGCATCAGAAACACTTTATGATTTTTTTTTTTCCCAAAACACCAGTGTACAGCAGGTATTTTAAAGCAGGGAGATTACTGATTTGTCCAGTGTCACAGAACAAGCACCAGACAACTAGATTCAGTAGTCTTGACACTGGTGTTCCAGAAAAAAAGAACAATGTGATTTTTTGGAACTCAGGCTTTCACATCAAAACATAAACTTGCTGCAAAATGACTTATGATACCAAGCATGGCGAGAGGGAAGGAGGGAGAAAGAAAGAAAAGTGTATGTGGTGATTCACAACGAAGAGACAGAAAATATTTCTCATCAAATTGCACCTTCAGCCCTGCTACTGGCAAGCATATCTGAAAGAAATAGGAATACTTGATAAATGGACTAACGTGGACACTCTTCTATTACAATAACGAAAGCACAATATTCAAAGGTATTCAAATGTTGTCAAAAGCCTGTATGAAACCCATTTTTAGACTAAAAATAGATACACTGATTCTAACTGCATTTTGATCTGCATTTCTTTGACCAGAGAAATTGTTTTGTCATTTTGATGTTAAGCATTACACCAATACTAGCTTTAAATACGTAACTGGGCAATTCCTGCAGAAAGTACAGACACTTTCTATACAATACCAGGTGTCTTTCTGAGGGATATGACCATGGGGGAAGATCCAGTGTCAATACTGGCAAGACTGTTTCTGCTGATACAGCTCTCCTTGGCAAACTGTCATTAACTCTGCTGGAAAAAGCACCTGGGCAAGTGTGACTGGTTTTGTAGAAGGCTGGCTGGTATCTCCCGCTGTGCCTGGTGTGGCTCTGCCCATGCTATGGATTGTTTTCCTGGAGTCACACAGCTGAAACCTCATTCCACCCTCTGAAAGTCGATCTTGGCAGCTCCTCTCATGGCCCTAAAAACAAAAAAAGTGTGGCAAAGCTTACATCAAAGCCTCTCTCAAAGGTGTATTTCGGATTGTCTGCACAAGCACATTCACACTTCACCCTCAGAAATTGCCCTGCACACTGCACAGAGACTCCCTGGGCAAGTCAAGGGCCAGACCCCACCACAGCAGGAGGTGCCAGGCTGAATATCATAGAATCACAAAATGGATTGTGTTGGAAGGGACCTTAAAAATCATCCAGTATCTATTCCCCTGCCACGGAGAGGGGCACCCCCACACGATCAGGCTGCTCAAGGCCACACACAACCTGGCCTTTAACACTTCAAGGAGGGGCATCCACAGCTTCCTTGGGCAACCTGTGACAGTGTCTCACCACCTTCAGCATGAAGAATTTCTTCCTACTGTCCAGCCTAAATCTTCCCCCTTCCAAGTTAAAGCTATTCCCGCTCGTCCTATCACTACTTGTCCTTGTAAAAGTCCCTCCCCAGCTTTCCTGTAGCCCCTTCAGGTACTGGAAGGTGCTATGAGGTCTTCCCGACATCTTCTCATGTACAAGCTGAACAAGCCCAACTCTCTCAGCCTGTCCTCATAGCAGAGTTTCTCCAGCCCTCTAATCATCTTTGTGGCCCCCAGGTGGACCCCTTCCAGCAGATACATATCTTTCTTGTGTTGGGGATTCCAGAACTGGACACAGGACTCCGGGTGGGGTCTCACGAGAGCGAAGTACAGCGGGAGAATCTCCCCACTCTCGCCCTGCTGGCCACGCTTCTTTTGACGGTTGGCCTTGTGGGCTGTGAGTGCCCATTGCCAGCTGACGTCGAGCTTCTCACCAACCAGCGCCCCCAGTCGCGTAGGCCCCATCCTTTATTGAGACAGTGAATTGCCCTGATCCAGACGTGGGACCTCTCACTTGAGAAAACTAAACCGCAGGCTGGAGCGCCGCGGCTGCGCAGCCCAGGCTTCGAACGGGGTCTACCGGCTTCACAAGCACCCCTTGGGGCGGGGCAAGGGCATCCCTCGGCACCGCCCGCCGCTCCACGGCACAGCCCGGCCTTGCCGAGCCTCTGGAGGAGGTGAGGCCGGCGCGCCCCGCCCCCTTCCCAGCATCCAGCGCGCCCGCTCTGCTGAGCTGGGCTGCGTCGGGCGCGGCGGGGTTTGGCGGCTGTGCTCGCACCATGGCCGCCTACAGCAAGTACCTCACCGTGCGCCACTCCGCCATTGCCGGCGCCACGGCCGCCGCCTGCGCGCTGCTCTGCCTGCTCAACAAGCGGCGGGCGGCAGCGCTGCACGGGTGAGCCGGGAGCGCCGGGCCTGGGGGCGCGGGGCGGGAGGGTGCGAGGTCGAGCGATGGGCGAGCTGCTGGGGGGCCGGGGCGAGCGGGCGGTGCCGAGCGAGAGGCCTCTGCCCCCCACCCCGGTGCTGCGGGCGCTGCTGCCGGGAAGCCGGGGCCGGGGTAGAGGGGCCGGGCTGCTCCCACCCGCCCCGCCGAGCGCTCCGGACCGCCCGTGAGAGTATCCAGCCGCAGCCGCCCTGGTGCTCAAATTATCATAGAATCATAGAGTGGTTTGGGTTGGAGTGGACCTTAAAGACCATCCTATTTCAACCCCCCTGCCATGGGCAGGTACACCTCCCGCAGACCAGGCTGCTCGAGACCACATCCAACCTGGCCTTCCAGGGAGGGGGCATCCACACCTTCCCTGGGCAGCCTGTGCCAGTTCTTCACCACCCTCAGTGTGAAGAATTTCTTCCCAATGTCTAGTAAGAATCTTCCCCTTTCCAATTTAAGGCCATTTCCCCTTGCCCTATCCCTGCTTACCCGTGTAAAAAGCCTCTCCCCAGCTTTCCTGTAGCTCCTTTAGGCACTGGAAGGCCACTGTAAGGTCTCTCCAGTCTTCTCCTGGAGCTGTTGAGCCTGGAGGCTGAACAACCCCAGCTCTCTCAGTCTGTCCTCATACTAGAGGAGCTCGAGTCCTTTGATCATCTTTGTAAGCTGTCTTGTGAACCCATTCAAAACTATGTTCATTTTCTTTGTATTCCTGACTGTGAGCTGACGTTAATGAGCAGTTGGCTTCCAGTGATGTCCTAGGCTGCCCTGTCTGTGTAGGCAAACGATGGACCCTGGCTGTGGTTGTAATCCTGACGTGTGGGGGTAAGGTACAGGGATATCGATTTCCAAAGAGGCAGTACCTGGTAACACTGCCTCTGAGGATGCCTGACTGGTGTACGTGTGATAGGGTGTGGGTCTTTTAATCCTCTAGAACCACTTGGGTACCATGAAGTGTGACAGATGAGCAATATACCTCAGACTCAATATTTTGCGATTTTAGCCCATTTGCTCAATAATCTATGGCCATGTATCTACAGACAGAGTATGTTACAGTAGTATGGTTAGATATTGTGTAGTTGCTACACACTTATCCAGGTGCTGGATATTGACTTACTCAACAGACTTAAGTAATAGCATACCAGGGATTAAGCAACAATCCAATTTTATTTTGCCTAGTTCCTTTCATAGACATGTTTCATGGTTTAGCCCCAGCCAGCAACTAAACACCAGATGGGTTCTCGCTCACCTTTGTATGGGAAAAGGATGGAAGAAAAGTAAAACTCCTGGGTTGAGGTAAAGCCAGTTTAATGGGACAGCAAAATGGAGAGATAATAATAGTAGTAATAATGATAGAATATACAAAAAAATGTTGCTCACCACCCAATGACCGATGCTGATCCCCAAGCAGTGATTGCCCTCCCCCCAGCTAACTCCCTCAGTTTATATACTTAGCATGCTGTTATATGGCATGGAATACCCCTTTAGCAAGCTTGGGTCAGCTGTCCTGGCTATACTCCCTCACAGCTTCTTGTGCACCTCCCTGTGGGCAGAGCATTGGAAGCTGAAAAGTCCTTGACTTAGTATAAATACACTGCTTACGCTGCTGATTTTAGTTGCTTCTATCAACGTTATTCTCGTACTAAATAAAAAGAAAAGCTCTATATCAGCTACTGGGAAGAAAATTAACTCTGTTCCATCCAAAACCAGCACAACATAATATCTTTAAGAACCTCATGAGGTTAGATAACTTTATCATGCAACCTGTCAGAAATTGATATGCTGCCTTACATTGTTTACATGAGAGTGGAAACAAAGGGATTCCAGACTATTGCTGAGAGTTACTCTTCTGTCAGACTCCTAAGGAGACAGGATATTTTTCAGTTATCTCTGTTTATTTCAGTGAAATTCCGGTGTGAAAAAGGAAAAAAGCTATATGGAAACGCATCAAAATGGGTTAACTGGGACAGTTACTGAGAATGTAGTGCAAGATCTTCACACTTTGTGTGTTATAATGGTGTTTGTATGAAAGCCTAGGCCGTACAGATGTGCTAGGAGCATCTATGTTTTAAAGCAGATCAAGAATATTCTTCTAAAGTGACTCTCCCAGTTATCCTTGCTTACCTTGCTCTTCTTTATTGAGGAGCGATCCTGGAGCACACAAACGAGATGACATTCAGATTGGTGCACGTCTTCAAATGTGAATGTAAGTCCAGTGTAGTTTTCAAGTGCCTTTAGTATATTCTCACTACTAGTAGCATTCATTTGACAGGAGCAGGCTAGAACTTGTCCAGAGTAATCTCCCTGTCCCTGAAATAGCACGTCCTAGGTTGTCCCCATAAACTATTTTGCTTGCAAATCTTCTGATGTTGCTCTGCAGGACTTGACAATGGCAATGCATCTATTAGCTTGAGAGTCAGTATACTGAAAGTAAGCGTTAGCCTTAATGCTCCATACTGGTTTTGGAATGCATCCTTCTGATATGAATCTTCAGTTTTACTAGTTACAGTGTTAAAAATGTGAGGCATTCATATGTATTAGGTAGAGAAAACACTATTGCAATATTAGTGAGAACTGGAAAGTGGATATAATTAATAAATTATGTTCCAGTTAATTCAGTAGTTGAGGGGAGTTGAGAAAGCCTGTCCTGATCTATCCCTATTTCTTTGTCTGTACTGCAGTCTTTCTGATACTTCATCCTTTGCTGCTGTAATCTTCCTCTCTCAAGCCATTTTGCATTCTTAGATCTGTTAGAAATACAGTTGGTGAATCAAGTACCATGCTTGCAAACTTGTTTGTTCCGCTTGTGAGTGTGTGTTGCTTTATGCTTTTGAGGCCATGGAGAGCTTAGATCCTGTTTACTACTGGTATTGTATTGTGGCCATAGATTCCAAACTTCAAACATTCAGCTGTTTCTATTACAGCTGTGCTGCTGCTTGAATGCTATTTCTGAGGATGGGTTTTGCCCACTGGTCTTGTCTCCATGATTCCCTGTGAGGCAAACCTTGCCAGAGCCTTACAGAATGCTACCTATCAAGAGTAGGCAGTAGGTAAGCTACGTTGCTTATACCACCAGCCTAGACAAAACCATCCAGTTATTAGCATTGCCTCATCCTCCTTGAGCCTCAGTTCATGTATCATTCATTTCTTAATGCTTTGTTGTTAATGTAAATTACAGCCTTCTTTTGGAAAGGATTGTCGTTGTGCCAAATCTTTACATATCCTGGCATACTTGTGCTGCTGTGTGATACTAACATAATAACAAGTGGTAAACCTTTGTGCAGTAATGATAAAAATCTCCAGGGCTTGGTGTACCCTGTAATTTCTGTGTTGTGTATCTCTCTGCCTCTTGGGAAGAGGAAAAAAGTTGGGGAGTATGGCTGTCCTAAATTTATTTATTTATTCCTATGGAGAAGAATTTCACTTGCAATCTTGATAGTCTGGAAGAGGACTGGTAGTGTATGTGCTGCTTAAGGTTAGCTGGGTAAAATGTGCGAGGAACAGTGGTGATTTTGGTTTAGGTTGGTGAATTCCTTTGTTCACCTTGGTATGTAATGCCTGAAAATGTTGTGTCACATTAGTGTGAGATGAATTTCAGCTTCTGGAATTATGGAAGTTGAAATTCTAGTTTTGAGCTTCCAAAGGGCAAAGGTGAACGTTGCAGACAAATATAAAAAGCAAAACATTGGCCTAAACGTTCAAATGAACCATGGAAGTGTTCTAGTGCAATTGTAAACTTTACTTGCAAAACATCCTCCTTCTTCACATAGTTTATTTAAGAATACACACTTAAGTGTTTATGCTTATACATACTTCATAAGATATGGTATTATATTTTCCTGGAATAACTGTCTTTACTCTGTTTATTCTGTGTGCTTTTTTTAAAGTGTTGCTGGAAGGTCAGCAGTAGTTCAGGACCACTGTTGGCCACAGTTAGAAAGTAAAATAACTTACAAATTAAAAAAAAAACTATAAAATCTTATTTTAGCAAATCAAATGTCTTTAAATGTGTATCAAGAAAGTGATGTTACACAGACTTTTCATATTGTGTGGGGGTTTTGATATAGAGTAATAAGAAAAATGATAGCAGGAAGGAAAGAAGAGGCAACTTTCACCTACTTTTATGCTGTCAGACAATTGGGGCAAGGTCTGGGACAACTCATATCAAGTAGTAATGTATGAATAATTAAGCTGTATATGTTATGCTAACCTGCCTTAGTAGGTCAAAGATCACTTAATTAGTGCAAGCTGGATTAGTCACAGATGTTCTGCTGTAAGAGCTCTTACATCGCTCATCAGTTTTGCAGAACTGAGAGGTGGTGTCACTTGCAGTTTACAACATATTTTAAACACAGTGTCTAAAATTCTGCAAAACAGAACAACATAGAACTGTTTGTTCATAATAACTTGTTAGTATTGCATCTTACTTCATTGGAATAAAGTGTGGAAACAAAAATACACGATTTCTCTGTTTGAGTTACTCTCTTCAAAAAGTCTGATTCCTTGGAAAAACTTCACTTATTAGGAGGAGGGAAGTCAATATATGTAAATGCAACTTTGACTTAATTTGTAGTATTTGTGGGTTTTAGAACCATAAGAAATTGTCTTGTTTGAGAGGTTACATTGTCCTGTGTATGTGGTGCAGGAAAATGTAGTTATGAATTTAATCCATCATGATGTGTTTCTGCACACAGAAGTGACTCCAGCACTGATGATCAGTGTCTCGAGAGTTGAAAATGTTGCTTTGATTTCAGCAAATGTCTCAAAATTTGCTTTAAAGACCAGTAGTTCTTTTTTTCTGCGCTGTTGAGCATTGGAGAAAGATTTTAGAGTGGAAGAACGAAGCCAGTGGAAGTTGGACTGGTATTCTTTGTACTTTGTTCCCTGTCAGTTAAAATCAAGAGAAAAGTTTAATGCCCAAGACTTTGTCACTGAGCAAGGACTGAAAAGACTGATTTTTTCAATGGAGTTTTTTTAAGTAATAAAAAGTATTCAAATAAAACTTTGAAATAATTTTTCTTTTTTCATAAATGATACTTTGTGCTGTAATACAAGTACTCTCTGTTTGTGTGCAAACACAACAAATGTTTCTCTTTGAGCAGCTACTGTTACTAGTGGATCACAGTTTGTTGCTATGAATTACTGTTTTAATTGAACACCAGTAGTCTCAACGTTACTGCCAATGCATGAGTGGGGATTGTAGTCCATGTTTGTGCCATATTTAAAACAAAAAATGGCAAAACAGTTGAAATGCTGAGCCCCTCTTCACTCTCCTACTCCCCAGCCTTTACACTTCTGCTGCTCCAATTTTGTTCTCCTAAGTGTCATTCTTTAAACAGACACAAAGCCAGTATTAAGTATAAAGGCACTAAAAGGATTGTAAGAGGAAGAAAAAAGCCTGTCTTATACAACATATGTAAAATAAAATGAAATTGTTACCTTTCATCCACAAAAGTCTAATCCCATATCTATTTTATGAGCTTTGTTTTGAATATTGCACATTACTCTTCAAACAAGAAGCAGCAGAATGTTTGCTTAAGATTTCATTGCTTCACAAATAAAACCTTAAGAGGTATTTCCTAAAGGAGCTGGATGTTGGCCATTATCCCTTTAGTGAGAATTGCTGCTGAACATCCATGTATTTTAAAATAAACTCGTGCAACTTTCTGCTGGAAGAAGGGACTGAAAGGAGTAATGAATGTGATCAGGGTAAAGAGTTTGGAACTGCAAGATTAGGGAAGGGGAAGGAACAGAATGGAGGTAATAGGATGGAAATTGTAATACATGGAAAGGAGACAAAATAAAAGGTGTTAGAATCTGCTCCTAGACACACTTGCCTTTCCTGTCACTCAGCTGTGTACATCAGCATCCAAGAGGATGCTAGGGTATGAACATTGGGTTTTGTATGAATGAACTTCTGAAGCCCAGGTGTTTGCCATCATTTCTATAGAGAAGAAAATACATAAGGGAAGAAAGATATGTGCTTGAGCTTCAGAGATTAGACGTGACTAAAGAAAGGGGAACGGCTCATTTGAGTTCAGAGAGGTCAACAGAGTTGTTGGTACAGTGTATGTCAAGTAGGGTTTTACACAAGTCATCTTAGGTGACACATGACCTCTGCACTTGCTTGTCTTTGATTTTCTCAGCCTTTTTCTTGTGACGGAGTGGAAGTAGATATTCTGCTTATGTTATTGGCTGCACTGCCTGTGGACTTGCAGTTTGACAGTGACTGATGCAAGTACAATCAGAAATGATGGACACGTTCAAATATTTGGGAGGTGCTTTCAAATATACCACAGAAGTTTAAATATAACAAGTGAGAGTTGTAACTTGAAGCAATTAATGCATTTTTTATTCTGATTTTATATATGAAGGATGTTATTCTCTTTTGTAAGCTTGCCTCATTTCTTTAGGTTTCAAAGGTATTTAGGTGAGCCTTGCTAGTGTACTTTGCATGAAGGGACCTGTTTTAGTTGAGTCCCTCCTGACTGTTCGACAAGAAGGGTGAAATTATATTGCTGCAGATTAATAAACTGCTTCCATGTATCAAGAAGCTTTAAAGGGAATTTGTGCTGCTTTGTGGAAAGGTGGCAGGTGTCAAAAATAAAAAATCTCTACCCATCTAGATTAAAGTAGATTTATCCAGAATGTGAATGTGACTGTTCAGTCCACTACTTGCTTTGCATGCAGTAGTATTTTTTAAAAAAAAGACAAGACGTAAAGGTAAAATTGCTAGAAAATGCATCTAAAATCAAGTATTGTAGAAAAGCCTGCCTGGGGCTCCGAAAATCTGTATTCCGCTGTAGGGTATGGAGACAGGAGAAATCAGATGACTCAGCCCTACTTTTAGCATTCAAACTGCCTTTGTTTTGGACCTAAGTAGTTAATTAGTGGTTTCATTCTTATTGAGTAGCATAAAATGATTGCTGTCTAAGCCAAGATCTAGTGGAAGTGTATGTAAAGTTGTGTAACTGTTTTCTTTTTCACTTTGTAGGGGACTAGCTAGAAGTGGTTTTCTGCTCTTACCCATGAAGGAAAGCTACAGCCACAGCTCAGGCCAGAGCACAAGCTTATGGAAAAATTAATAATAGCTCTAAGGCTTTTCTTCATGTGTTACTTCATTATCAAGATGCAGACTTTTTCTGAAACTTAGAATTTCCTCTGCAACGTTTCTGCTTTGTTGCCGTCTTCTCAAACGTTCGTAGAAAATTTTGAGCTTTAGCAGTGCTGAGCAACTCCCCACTTGGAGTGACATAGCTGTCTGTGACCTTCTCAGAGTCCCCTCACATTATTTTTGGTTATGCTGCAACTAGCCACCAACCTAGAGCCAAGAAAACTATGCACTTGGTTTCAGTGTGTGCTTAGGGCGTGCTGCGTAAATGGGCATGCGTTTGGACTATGCCCAGGCTTCTGAGTAAGGTGACTGTCCTTGACCTTAAAAAAACTGTACTGTTGCTCTCTATTCCTCTGTGTGGAGTATGCAATATGAAGCTGTATCAACCAGTGAGTGTGCTATGAGTGACACTATCTTTCTCCCTATAGATGTTATTTCTTCACTCTGTAACAAGGTATGCTGTTGCCTTCCATCTTTAGTCATTGTTTTGTATTCTGTCTTTATAGTGTCAGAGTAGTATCTTGACTGCAACACTGATGTGAAAACTTCACAAATAATCGTGAACTAATATAAAACCTTTTATATTGTGTTATTTTAAAAGCTACAAAAATTGCCCAGTGCCATTCTAGAATATTAGATGTGTAAAATAGAAGTACAAAGACTGCTTAGAAGTAAAAACTCTTTGGAAATCTCCACTTATCCCTAAAAATGGTATTCTTCCTTTGCACTGCAGAATCTAGTCATCCTACTCTAAAGAAGGAAGGTGTCATGACCTGAAATTTGTAGCTTTTTTGCAATTAAGCACAGCATAACATTTTCAAACTCTCCTTTCCTCTTCACCTGTCTTTAAACTGGAAGCCTTGCTTATCTCTCTTTTCATCTGCGGTTACCTTTTGTTACGGTTAGCTTGGTGTGGATTGCTTCTGCTGAACTTTGTTCCGGAAGGAGGCAGGTATTTCTAAAGACAGTAATCCTTTAACTTTTTCCTGACACCTTTCAGCAAAAAGACTCAATGGCCTCTTGAAGGCTTTTCCAAGTTTCTCAAATCACTTTCTTCAGCGGTGTTGAGAATGATTCGTTTTGAGTCACCACCATTGTTGCATGTTTCTTTAGAGAGAACAGCTTGGAAATAGGGTTAAACTCAAAGACTTAGTGCTATAATGAATACTGATTTGGAGAATGAAATTGCGTGTTACAATAGTCAAGTTTTCTGCCTCCCCTCTGTGCTAGAGTGCTGCCCTCCAGTAGGATCAGTTGTACAGACTCCTGAAACTCTTTATTAGTTCCTTTAAAATACCTTGCTGGTTTTGGCTGATCATGTTTCTTGATGTTGGGGAAGGGTGTTTTGTTGTGTTGCCTACTGTCTGTTGGGTTAAGCACTTGCCTGCTTGCTTATCTTCAGTGAATTGGTACTCAGTTATCATATATGAATGAAAAGCTTGGTGTGGTTGTGTCATCCCAGTACTGCTGATACCTTTTGTCACTTGTTGCGTTTATGTTTGCTGCAAAATCTCTCTGCAATTAAATTATGGGTAGCAGGCTATGTCTGAGATGCTGCTTTTCCTGAGTCTTCTTCGGATGATACATGTCCAATCATAACTCCAGCCTGTTCACTATTTTTAAAAATTAAAATCATAGAATAATTTAGGATAGAGGGCACCTCAAGAAGTCACTTAATCCAAGTGTCTGCTCAGAGGATCCACATCAAAAGTAGAGCTCTACTGCAATTTGATAGTTGCTGCCTGAGTTATAGTAATATTTAATAAGTATGCGATGGATTGTATTAACCCAAACTGTCTTACAGGTGTCACTCTACCACATCAGTCAGTCAAGCATCAGTAGCACTTTCGGTTCAAGACACTCCTGTGGTATTAAAAAGCACAGTTTAACTTAAACTGGTGAGCAATAAGCGTGGATAGGGGAATCACTAAGGTTAACATTGCAGTAAAAGGCAGCCTTATGTTTCCGTTCCGAAGAGTCCTTAAACTATGCTGCTTGACGATGGTCCCTATGCCAGAGGAGTTATTGGCAGTAGGGAGTTTGAACAGTATGTAGCACATAACCTTCCAGCACCAATAGGGCTTGAGATGCTCCAGCATTAAGTAAAGGAGAGGTCTGCAATAGTAGCGAACTTGAATCTGTTCCAAGTGTTAGAGCTCTCTGTAACCAAAGTCTTGTTGTGTTCATGCTGACTAATTGAGGGTGTTACTTAGTATTTAAATTCAATGAGAATGCAACCACAATTCTCACGAAGAAGTTATACAATAGCCTAGTAGAGACTAGAGTTGTGCTGATAGGTATCATACTGAAAAATGAGACTATTGAGACAGAAAAGGTCTGCAGTAATTGGCCTGTGGAAGTCACATTCCAGGCAGAACTATGGCACAGTCTTTTGTTGGTTTTACTTGTTAAAATAACAACAGATTATTTATTTTAATAGAAGGAGCTTTGTCAGGGAAAGTTTAGGCTTGATGTGAGGAAAAAGTTCTTCACTGAAAGGGTGATTGGTCATTGGAATGCGCTGCCCAGGGAGGTGGTGGAGTCACCGACCCTGGAGGTGTTTCAGGGGAGACTGGATGAGGCACTGAGTGCCATGGTTTAGATGATGGTTGGTGTTGGTGTTAGTGTTGGGTTATAGGTTGGACTTGATGATCTCAGAGGTCCTTTCCAACCTTATTACACTGTGATACTGTGAATTTACAAATACTTAATTTTTATCTTAAACTTTATAAATATAAACTATAATTAAATTTCAGTTCACAATTAAATACAAGATCACTATTTCTGAACAGTTTTCTCTAATGGATAATCAGTTTCGGCTCAGTTCAGCAGTTTCAGCTACTGACTTTCTCTCAACAGCTAATATTGAAAAAATGTAAATAGATACATCAAAGTATGAATAATTCTCAGCCTCATTATCTTAATATATTCCTATTTTAATGTATTAATTTCTTATCCTTTCAAAGCTGAAACAGTTGTGTGTTATGAGTGTTGTGACTTCAAACGTTGGCAGGCCTTGAAGCAACAAAGCTAGGAATTATTATAGCATATCTGGAAGAGCAGCATGCTTTCATTTTGCATTATGGCAAGACGTGAACCATCTAGGGAAATACCCACATAGTTTGATCACTATTTATTCACACCTAAGACGAGTGCTTTACTCCTAGTCCCAAACCAGATGTGATTGGACTGATTGGTACTCAAGGACACTTTTAAAAAATAGGTCAATCTTTTGTACCTTGAGAAATAACAAGATGTATTGAGAAGTTCCTTGTATGAGCAATACATTGCTCCCAGGTCCCCAGGATGCAGTCTCTTAACTAGATTGTTTCTTGAACTTTGCGCACTGTTCCTGTTTCCACAAACATGTTTCCATCATGGCCTGATAAAGTGGTGTATCTCTCCTGAACTTTTGTTATTTCTCACCCAGTCTGCCTTCCATATTCTTTGTTCTGTCTTTTGCACAAGTAGTCTTACATTATTTTTATCTTCTCTCAGCCTTCCATCTGTTACCTTTAATTAAGTTCTTGTTAAACTGGCATCTCTCCCTTCTCACTTCCATGGTCTCCTTTTTCCTTCTTTCCTCATATTTTCTGCTACCTTGCCTCTTCCATATAATTAAATTATTTTTCATCATTGGTCACTGACATTCATAGATCTTCCTAATCATCAGAAATTGAAATAGGCATGATTTCATCCTCGATAATTTATTTGCAGAACTTTAAAACACAAGTGTGAAATAGTGCTGTTGATAAATTTGCAGGGTGACTGGTTGTGTGGTGGTCTGTGCTTGTTTTGATGTTGTAGGCAGAAGGAGCAGTGCCTGTCATAGTTCCTGTTTCCCTGTAATTTCCTAGGTGCTGTCTTGAAAGGGTATGAATATTGCAGTTTTAAGGCAGCCTGCTCTTAATGTTTTAGTTTAATGGTTGAGAAATGGTGGGTTACAATTTAGTGTGGTTGTCTGTCGCTTTTAAACTACATAAAAGCTTTCCCAACAGCTTTATGTGCTTATCCAATGCTTCAATGTTCAGAAAAGAAGAAGATGTGAGTTTGCCTTTCTTAAAAGGAGAGGAAGAATAGCAGCATAGTACTTCAGAATCTGTATTTAGCACTAGTTGATGAATATTTTTCCTGTGTTCTGTAAAATGTAGGGGTAAGTAAAAGGACATAATAAAAACCAGCTCCCCTTCCAGTGCACACCTTTGCAGGAACTTGGCTTTACAGGATCTGACCTTTTTCCCCCTGCAGCACATGTTTATGAACAAATTATCTTTAGATGTGGTAAAATGTGTTATTTGAAAGTCAAAAAGAATGCAAAACAAATCTGTTTAGGTTATGTAGATAGCACAAAACATCAAAGTCAGGTTGCTTGGATTGCTGAATCTGCATTCATGTGGCTTTCATTTGTGGTCAGTGGAGCCATGCTTGCAAAGTGTATGTTAGAAACATAAAAACACTAGGAGCTCATGGCACAAAAGCCAAGGTAAAGCAAAATATGGAGATGAAAGAGAGAGACATATTTTCCCTATGTGAAACTGAATCCTGGGAGGAATAAGGTTTCATTGGAATGGTATAAACACAGAAGGTAAGTGTGACATAAAAGGTAGCTATGCTGTGAAGACACTATACTACGTTGAAATAAATAGGTAGAGATATAATCCCAAGCTTTCCTTTCTTTTTCTTCTGTGTGGAGATCAAGACAAAGGAATGTGTCAAGAATAAGTAAAATACTTCGTTTTTTTCCTTCTACAGTAAAAAAAATGGAAAACAAGCATTGCAGAACAATGAGGTAAGTATTTCTTCATGTAATATATTTTTAATAATTTAAAATAATGGTCGAGGTTTTTTAACTTAATCCCTGTAGTTGTGGTTTTATTTTGGACAGAATGATGGCTCTGGTGCAAGTGATATTTTCAGACTTGCATTGGTGAAATGGATAGAAGAATCTGGTTAATCACTTCTGGCTGGAGTTTGACAGCTTAATGATATGTCCTTGATGTGTACCATGGGTTTTCTCATCTGTTTATGCCTTGAGAATGTTTAATGACTGGTGTTTGTAGGTTTAGCTGTTTGTGTAGCAACAAACAGCTGCCTGTGTTTGCTTTTAATTTGAAAGAAAAAAAAATGAAATAAGATGTAGGGTCTGGCTATTTCTAGAAAGTACTTCAACCTTCTAATAGGAGTTTTGGCATTTCCCTGGTATTTTGTGTGTCTGTTAGTTCATGTATTTGAAAAGGATATATTATGTCCCTTTAAGTCAAGTTTTTGTGTTTCACATTCAAATACTATATGACACCCAAAGGGTCTTGATTAGTGATATCGGGTTGTATGGTGGTATGAACAGGTTACTCTTCAACATCCTTCACCTTTGCTGACAACTTAAGAAAAGGCTTTCACTGGGTTAATATAAAGGTGTGTTCAAGTATCTTGTTAACTCCTAGCTAAACCTTGTCTGCATCAACACTTGTATTTCACGTAGCTATAACTATTTGTAAAAGTCTTAACTAGACTTCTCTTATTCCTACCCATCTTGGATATAATTATACCAAATGAGGAATTAATAATCTAAGGGGAAAAGCCTCTAGGAGAGAAGGTATTTGAATTAATGTAAGTGTAACACAAAAGCAGGAATGGGGAAGAGATGAATAGAGACAAAGAACAGGTTCAGTTCAGACATCAGATGTTTTTAATCAGGTATGTCTAGATGTTTTGCACATCAGACATGGTGTTTGTCATTTCTATTAAAGAGCAGCAGTGTAGGATGTTTAGGGTCATGCTTCATTAGGCCTGGTTTGTAGTCTTTCATCGTGTAAATAAATTTTAATTCGAATTTTTTATCTACCATATAGCATCCTATCTGGCTTGATTTTTTTATCCATAGCTTATGTTCACATAGTTTTTGTGAATAGGATAGAACTATAGTTGACTTCATCCCATGAAAAAAAAGATGTAGGCTTATTCACAGAGCAAACAGTAAATATGTGTTTACTGGGGCTCAGAGCTTGCACTTTTTGCCCATCATGTTGCATATGTAGACTGTAAGTGAAGAGATTAAATTGGGCTCTTTGTGCAAGTTTTTGTGGTTTTATTATCCTTGGAAATGAAAAATGGAGTGCTTAATAGGATTGAGTTGATTAATGATGATTCACAGACTACTTTTTTCTTCTTCACTGTCTTGTCTCCTTATCTTTTTCTTCCAGATTTCCTGTCTAACTATGTTCTAGGATTACTATAAGCATTGATAACTTAAACTTCACTTTAGTCTTGGGTGACAAAGATAGCCGGATTACTCTGATTAGACAGCACTTGTTTTAAGTACGCATGAATGCCTTTTTAGACTATTTTCAGGATTGAATCCTTATGCCACAACTGTGAAAGGGAAGAAAGAAAACAAAGGGAAGAACAAACAGATAGTTGGACCATTAGCTTGTTAAAAAAGCATTCAGGTTAGCCAGGACAGATGATAGGGGGTTATATGGAGTAAACAAATGCAACTGACCCAAATAGAAGGTGTTTGGTTATAGGAAGGGTTTTAAGTCTGGTAGATTAGCTCACTAGGAGTGTGTTGTGCTGTTTTTTTAGAAGTAAAGGAATAACAAATTCTGGTTTCACTTGGATTCAATTTGGGATGTACAGTCAAGGTTTTTAAACCATTGATGGGCTAGACAAATGATGGAAATAATCTTTAAAAACACTGGCTGATGGGTGTCTTCTAGAGCCAAGCAGTGTTAAGAGATGGCAGATTGTGTTATAACTTGTATTTTAATATGTTTTAATGGATGTTCTAATGATGTGGTCTGCATTATTTATGTATTACTTTCAGCATAGATATGAAATAAATAGTATTTTGTATCATGGCAGCTAATTCCTACTGCAATTTGTTTTGAGACCTTAGTTCCCTCACTTAGGCTTTCTGTTAGCTCTGTAGGTGTACGCTCCCGGTTACATTTCATTTAACTTGCATGAACAAGTCTTAAATTGGAGGGAAATATTGCAAACGCTGCAGAAGGAAGGTAGCTGTAAATAACTTGGATAGGGAAAGTATCACATCAACATTTAAATAATACATTGCAAAAAATCTCGCTTTTCTTGTTTTAATTGTTCTATGTGAAACAGAAAGAGGGAAAGAAGGAGCGAGCAATGGTGGACAGAGTCTTTATTGCAAGAATATGTCGAATCCTGAAAATAATGGTCCCTAGAACACTTTGTAAAGAAGTAAGTATGGCCTGCAGTATCAAATAAAAACAAGCATTTTAGAGTCAAGTTTTCTTTTGTAATTATATTGGAATTGAAGCAAAAGTAGATGACCTTCAGAGATCCCTTGCAATCTATATGACCCTATGCTTATGGCAGAAAAGTGTCTCAGAATAGCAGTAACTTCTTTATCGCTGCAATCCTCTATCTATCCTGTAGGATGTGTCTGCTATCTTTATCAACCAAATGCAGCTTCTTGAGAGACAAAATTTCTCCATACAAATTTAATTAGTATTTTATTAAAAATACTATATGCTAATATGTTTCCTGCAAAGTAAGTAAATATTGTGTTAGCTGCAGGCAGCAGGGTAACAACTTTTCTGCTAGATGGAATTAGACCATTTACTAGAAAAAAGTGGTGAATTTTATCCATTGTTTAACTGCTGCGCTTCTGTTTTTATATTAGACAGGTTATTTGCTGCTTATTGCTGTGATGCTGGTGGTCCGCACATATTGTGATATTTGGATGATTCAAAATGGAACAGTCATTGAAAGGTATCTATAAGCTTGTTATTTTTAGACATTCTTGTATTTAATAGAGAAAGTAGACTTTGTCAGAACGTATATTCAAACATTTTATACCTTGCTTATTTATTTAAAACAGTTGGAAAACTGGTATTCTTGTAATTTGGGGTGGCAGTATTTACTTAAAGAAAAAAAGTAATCTGCTCTTTTTCTGCTGTTGGACACAATTTTATTTTTTAAACCAAAATTTGCTTATTAAATGAGTTGCAGTTCTTCTTGTCGCATTTTGTATATTCATGCCTCTGAATCATATTGATCTGAAAGTACAAAAGGACACTTTAGAATAGCAGTATAGTGGTTGTGTCGTGGACTCAGACATTGTGTTTGGTTATTAGGTCTATTACTGCTTCCTACTGATCTGTTCGCTATTTAGATTGATAAATACAATACTTTCAATCTTATTGTTTCAGAAAGTGTTTTCTAGACCTATTATTATTATTGTTGCTCTTGTTGCTAATTGAACATGTCAGAATTTGTCTTGACTTGTGAATTCAAAATTATGTTGTATTTTAGGAGAGACTTTGTAGAATGGAAGGACTGCTTTGTTTCTCTCATGAGAATCTATGAAAGCAGAGAAGGAAAGGAACTGGTATTCTGTGACCTTCTGAGCCCTTAATGCAAGCATTTACTGCGGGAGCAGAAGGGAGATAGTTGTTTAATCTGTAATTTACCACTTAATTTAGAGACGTCAGTCATACTGGAACTTGCAGCTGATAGTACAAGTTGCCACGATGATTTTTTTCTCAATGTGATCCACTGAGAATTTGTACTGTTAAGACACGCTGGTTTGTACTTTCTTGTTTCTCTTGTAACTAACTCTTAGCTGATGGTCCTTTACAGTGCTATCATTGGCCGCAGCAGAAAAGACTTCAAGAAATACCTGTTCAACTTCATCGCAGCAATGCCTGCTGTAAGTGCTTTTCTTGTACCAGCCTTTTAGTAGGATATGTTTGAAATATAAATTGAGAATTGGAGAAAAATATATCAAATGAGTATCTTCAGACCCAGGGCAATCAGTTGTTTTACATGCAGGACATTATTAACGCATGTTTGATTTTCTGGCTCCAGTATGTGGGACGCTTTATCAGCATGTTTCCCTATTGATTGCAACTGTTTTTCTGACATATGTGTTTAGGTTTTCATGTTCATTTCATTGATGGCAATTTTGACTAATAGCTTAATGTGCTGTCCTACACCATCTCTGACCTACACCAGAGAGAAATCATTGTTACTACCTAATAGATAATGTACTTGGTTTACGATAACCAGATATTATTTTAATACCTGATCAAAAGTAAATTGATCAATTTGAGGTAGTGATTGTTAAATGATGGCTCTTTTCCAGAACTTATCAGAACAGCTAAAGATACGAACATAATTTGATGCTAAGTCTGGGAACTGGAGTTTTCAAAAACGTAGGCAGAAACCTGATCAGTAGTCCTGCAGACACAATGTAGTTGGTCTTAGGTGTGTTAATAGTATTATTGACTTTAAGGGGAGAATTCAGCTGTTCCAGAGTGTTTGCACAGTCTGTGCTGCAAACTGATCTAAGTACATTAAATCTTGTTAGCTAAATATTGAAATAACTGTCTCTTATTTTAGATCTCTTTAGTGAATAACTTCCTGAAGTATGGTCTAAATGAATTGAAACTTTGCTTCCGTGTAAGGCTTACCAGATACCTCTATGAGGAATATCTTAAGTAAGTAGCACCTTGTTAATATCGAAGGGTTTAAAAAACTAAATTGATTAAAATCAAAACAAGTAATTTAAGTACATAGTAAGAAGGTAGCAAGGTTAGGTATACTGGTTAGAGAAAACTTTGGCTTTTGGTAATTAAGTTGCAGTTAAGGGTGACTGGCTTATCCAGGCTGTGTGGCACAGATGGAAAGACAGCAAAGTTGGCTCAGTTGGGGGACAAAAAATGTGCTGTAGTGCTTCCATTACTGGGCTAGCTCCCAAATTACTTCAGTTGCTTTCATATGGTGCTAATAATCCTTCTGGTGGAATTCAGTGCATGAACTTGAGTAGCTCTTTATGTCCCTCTGCGCTGGATTTTGGTTGTCGGGTGTGCTGATGCAGAGTTTGTAAGGGTTTTCTAACTCTGAAGTATAGCAGCAGTGCATAGAGCAGCTTGGGCCTGAGCTTTGGCTAAGACATCCTGGAGCTTTAACAGTTCTACAGGATTTAATATGGATCTGGTTAAGCAGAAGCACAAGCTATGTTGACTCCATAGTTTCATTTAATGTTTACACTGCTTTCCATCTCAGTTATATGAAGCAGGGGGTGCCAATTATTTGAGGTTCCAGGTAATCAAATTGTTTTTCTCACTTAGCTATTGTTTTGTTTCAGAGCTTATACCTATTACAAAATGGGAAACCTAGATAACAGAATAGCTAATCCAGATCAACTCCTTACACAAGATGTGGAAAAATTCTGTAACAGTGTAGTGGATCTGTACTCAAATCTTAGCAAGGTAAGTCTTTCCAGAAAGAACTTTTGAGTTATAGCTGTGGACATTTAGTCGGACCTCAACACAATTGCTCATTTATATGTGAAGTGCTTGGAGTATGGTGCTAAAAAATACTGTTTATGATACTAGATAATTTTACACTCTCTGATTTCCTTGACCTCTGCGCAAGGACTGTTATGGATTGTTACAATTGGTATTTAATTTTCTTTTAAAGAACTTACCACATTCTTTAGCAGTTGAACAGTGATGAGTATGCTTTCTCAGCTAGTTAAGTTTCAGAAGAAATCCAATGGCTAGCTTTTAGCTACATACAAGTAATATTTTGGATAGGGAGGAATGGTTGAATTAAACAATTCCCTCTGTTTCTGGTGTAAATTTTAGGGAGTTTAGGTAATAAAGTAGAATACTGTTAGCATTTTTAGACTTAGGGTTTTTTTAATGCAGTGTTGTTCATACAAGCAGAAGTATAAAGCAAATTGCAAGTTGATGTGTTCAAAAACTTCTGTCTAAAAAACCTGTAGTTCAGCTGCCCTAGCTTTGACAGAGTTTGTATGGAACAGGAAGCTTGCAAATTGGAATATTGCTTCTATCGGGTACATAGCCAACTATATGGCCTTATTCCCTGTAGTGTTTCCCACAGTTACTTCAGTTATGAAGTAATTGTGGGATCTGGTTCAGTTTTGCTTATTGAGCAGAGTGTTATTACAGACCTAAAGTAGTGAAGTACATTTTTATATGGTATGAACTTCATCTGAAGATTGTGATGCTTTTCTGTTCAATTTTTCAGGAAAATGTCACATGGTTGAGATATCTTTTGTTTTAGCATTTAGTTCATATGATAGGTTAGCAAGTATTGTGCTTCTAATGCAGAGCTGTAACTGTTCTTGAGGTGGTTGGTGGTTTCTGGACGATTTTTTTATATTCATGTTATGTTGATGTTCTAATGTTTTTTTTTCTATGCTTCGCTTACAGCCCTTCTTGGATATAGTTTTGTATATCTTCAAGCTAACAAGTGCAATAGGAGCTCAGGTAAGTTGAGTAGTGTTTTTAGCGTTACAAGCACATTTTCCTTTCTTTGGTTATAGCCTTGTACCTATTCAGAGTCTGAGGAAAAATCTAGATGTTGATTATAGAGTCATATGTTATTTGAAGGGATATACTGAAAATATGCCTTTATGCTTAATGTTTTGTATGCTTTAGTGCTCTGTAATCTAAGGCAAGCAAAATAAAACCAGAATCTGCAGATCAATTATTTTAAAAAACAAAAAAGTTTTTTATTTTCCTCTAGCAGGTCCTTGGGAGTCCCATTAAATACAATACCCTTCTGGCTGCTTGTATCTTGCATGACTTCCATTTACAAGAGAAAATAAGTTTTCTGTTTCTTTGCAGCCTCTGTAAAGGGGACCCGTTCCTTACATGGAGCTGTATGATCATTATATTCTCTCCCCACCACAGTAAACTGAATCATTGCAAAAATAATTGCTCATCTTAGTAAAATGATAAACTATGAGAAATGTTCTGCATTTGACAAGAAGTAGCTCTGGGACACATGATGTAGATTTTGTAGAAGCAGACTGTGGTAATATTTCCCGTTTCAGATGTCTTTGCACTGCTCTCTAATAATAGATTATTATCATACTTAATATATTGGCAATTTATGCCAAATTCAGTTATGCCTTTGATTTTATGCTGTGGCAAACTTCAGTAATATTTAAACATGCTGTTTGGGAGTATTGGTCTGTAGAAGCTTAGGATCCAGAAGAATAAGAGTTCCCTACCAGGACTGCTTGAGTGTGTTGGAGACCTATGGATCAAAGAAGGGAAAGGCAGTGAAATATTGATGGCTGTGACAATGTAGCAAATATACAGAAAAAGAAGTACATAGAAATGAAGGAGAGGAAGTGAGAAAGGACTAGGAAATTGTTAATGAAATAAGCTAGGGCAGTAGGACATGGATATTGTACTGGGTGATGCTAAAACTTGACTAGAAGGCTGGGATGGGAAGATTAGTAAAACAGTATAACACAAAAGAAAGGAACGTAATGGGAATTGCAAGAGTAATTGAATTGGTAAAGTTGAAAACTGGGAGGTGAGAATCAAAGGATTCATGCTTTCTGGGCATCTTGAATACAAATGTTGACATTTGACACCGTGTAGATGGTAAGCTTTTTTCTTTTTTGATATTCACAGGGTCCAGCTAGCATGATGGCCTACTTGATTATTTCAGGGTTTTTCCTTACACGTTTAAGGAGACCGATTGGCAAGATGACTATTATAGAACAAAAGTATGAAGGGGAGTACAGATATGTCAACTCACGGCTTATTACAAACAGGTATGCATTTACTTGGATGGCAAGATCTAAGTGACAAAGTAATACTATGGTATAAATAGAAGCTGTGTGTTAAAATGTATTTTGAAAGTCTGATGCCATCAGTTCTAGGCAAAATGTTTCCATCTTTATGTAGACTATTATTAAATGATTTGTATGTGCATTGTATTCCTAATTCAAAAGACAAACTGTAGCTGGGCTATAATAAGCTTCTGTTCCATTGTTGTGAAAAAGTACAAACTCATTTCATAATGTAGCTGAAGGAACTATATTGCTGTGTTTTATGGCTGACTTTTTCTAAGACTGTGTTTAACAAAATGCAGTTTCATTCTTTGTGGGGTTTTGTTTTTGTTTTTGTTTTTTTAGTGAAGAAATTGCTTTTTATAATGGGAACTTGAGAGAAAAACAGACTATTCACAAAACCTTCCGTAAACTGGTAAGACTTATTTTTTGAAGCATTTAAAGCAAAACTTCAGTTAGTTTCATCATGGTGATTCTTTTCATATATAAATTGAATTATAGTGGCTTGGTGTTCATGCTGCTACTGTCATAAGATTTAAAAATAAATTGGTAGGCTGTGAACAGCCTTCTGTAGAGAAGTGCCTTCTTTATGAACATAACTGCTTCTGAAAAGGGCATTACTCTGGCAAGAGCTGTACGCTTCATTCACTGTGTTAACAAGTAGGCTCTTTACAATTGCTGCAGTGCAATATTCATCTATTAATTTTCTTGCCTAAAGGAATAAATCAGACAGAATGCTTAAAAAAAATTCAAGGAATGGAGCGTTTTCATGATACATGAAAGCATTAGCAGTTCATTAGACGGGATATGTATTTTTAAAGGTTCATTCTCTGTAACGAGTTCTTCATTCATTGTCAGCTTTCAAATTGCTAGCTGTGGTGGTTTTGCACATTTGCTTTGGTGGTAAATGTCTCACTATCTCAGTTCTTGTAATACAACTCCTCATGACAGAGAAGACAGACTTAATAACTATCTTAATGGAAGCTTAAGTACAGCTTAATTTGATATATTTACCTATACACATTCTCTGTCATAATTGGTCCTGAATCCATTGTGACAAATGCAGTAGGAATTTCCAGCAGTATCAGTACACTGCCCGTGGCTGCAGATATTAGGGATTTCTTGACATTCATTCCAATCTGAAAACAGAGGGACAGTGAAAATTAAGGCCTCTGAGCTACAGGGCTGGAAAGGTGCATTATCATGACCTTGACTTGAAATGGTTTCCAATAGTAGCAAGCAAAAGGCCATTCTTTCCTCCTTTTCACCCACCACAGTCACTGTTCTCTCACTGCTTAGTTTCACTTGCATGCTGTGTTGATCTAGAGTACAAGTCTTTGCCAGAAGGGTCACTTGTGCAGTGCTTGTCACAGTTAGGTGACAGGCACTGCTGAAGGATCTGTGACATGCTGAAAAATAACTATATTTGGAATCAAACTTCTGTAGAATAGTAAAAGATAGTACAATAGGTACTGATATAGTTTGACTTTTTCTTCTGTATCTTACCAGGTGGAACATTTGCATAATTTCATCTTGTTCCGGTTCTCTATGGGTTTCATTGATACTATCATTGCCAAATGTAAGTGCTTGACCAATGCTAATGGATTGACATAAATAATAAACTGCTAAAAATTTTTACATGACAGTTCTCTTTTTTCTTATTTCTTCAATTAATGTATAACTTAATACTTACTTTTAAACTGCAGACCTTGCCACTGTGGTTGGTTACTTGGTTGTTAGTCGTCCATTTCTGAACTTGGCTGATCCTCGTCATCAGAATAGTACTCATGCAGAGCTTTTGGAGGTAAACGTAACAGAATTTAAACAATTTCCTGAATTTTTATGTTGATAGTCCACATAAAGAAACTGTCTTCTACTCTAGGATTACTACCAAAGTGGAAGAATGTTACTGAGAATGTCTCAGGCTTTGGGCAGAATAGTGCTAGCGGGCCGTGAAATGACAAGATTGGCAGGGTAAGCTTAATAGCAGTTTTGTAAGATAATCTAAAAGTTACGTTCTTGGTTTAAGAAGCTGACTGTAGAATTAAAACAAAACTAGCTTATGTACTTCGTTCATTGAAGCACCCCAAAAATCTAGAAATGAAAAACATTTTATGTTGGAAAACATATCTCCAGTTGCACTAATTATGTCCATTAGATTTCGTATCTTGAGTAGTAGCAGCATACAGTTTGATTGTTCAATTGAAAAGAAATTGTCAAATGCTTGTAAATGAGATACATATTGATTATTTACCAAACTTTTTTTTACATCTTAAGAGGAATAGTTATCAAATATTTGTCTATTATAGCAAAAGGTTCTTGTAAATATTGTCAATATTGGACAACCTCAGTGCAATTCTAAAATGTAAACATTGTATTTCTGGGCTGTGTTGAGTAACTGTCATTTTGAAAGTTTAACTATACTCAGAGCTTCTATGGATTTCTAAAACTTCTAAAGATTAATTACTTTTTCATTTTTTAATTTTTTTTTAGATTCACAGCTCGAATTACAGAATTAATGCAGGTTCTGAAGGACTTGAATAGTGGCAAATATCAACGTACTATGGTATCGCAAGAGACAGGTAGATATGACGTAAAATGCAACATGTGCATCTCTGTGCAGTGCTCCAGTTTCTAATACTTTTTTCTTAATTTAAGATGCAGATAAAAAGCAAGATTTGCCTTTAATACCTGGATCTGGAGAAATTATCAATGCTGACAACCTTATCAAGTATGTTTATAGAATTTCCACAACTTCAGTATTTTTAACATAGTCTGACTTTTCATTCTTTCCCTCTACCAGTATTAATAAAGGGTTTAATACACATTATTACAATATGCAGTTTTTGTTGTACTGTAGTTTATTTGCAAATAATTCCAACTCGTTCCCACTCAGCATGTTCTGTAAGTCAATCTTTGTCCTCTCATGTTAGCAGAAGGCATAATCTGCTGTCTGGACTTTGCCCTGTTGGCAACGTTTCCTGCTGTCCTTTGTAATACCACTTCCCAGACCATTTTATTGACACTTCATGTTTCTAAGAAGAAACTTGATAATGGTTACAGATTTTATTCCATGATATAAAAATCAGGGGCAAGTCTGTATTCAGTTTCAAAGTATTTGCTTGTATTTCTGTGTACTTGTGCACTTCATTGATGTGCTGAAGTTGCAATCAGTTCCTCAGTTCTTCGCAGTCTGAGGAACACAGTATTGAACTTGTAGTGCTGCTTAAAGGCATAAGTAAAGCCAGATAAAAGATTAAATAGTCTCAATCTGGTTAATGTGTAAAGCAGATAGTGGAGCAGAGGGGAAAGGAAAAAAGAGGCGATACAGCTATTTTTATTATTTTATAGAAAAAAAAAAAACAAAGGGAGGGAGAGGTGAGCAGAGAAGTCACTCATTGTATCCTAGAACTGATGGAGTACGCTTCCACTAGCAGGTTTAAAATGAAGTGCATCCTTAAATGTAGGTTTCTATCCACAGGATGTTTTGGACACTAAAGGCTTAGAAGGATTCAGAAAAAAACGTATGTGAAGGAAAAAAAAAAATCTGTAGGTGTTTGTTAAACAACCAACCAACTTTTGGTTCAAGAACTTCCTTAGCTGTTAATAGTTGGAAACTGGGACAGTGTACTGAGTGAAGTACTGCTGAATTCTTGCCCTGTCCCTTAATAAATCTCAGTAAATGTGCAGTATCAGCAGTTTTCAGGCAACTGTTGTGTTTTTTTTTTTTTTTTAATCTTGCAATGAAAATAGGTTTGATCATGTTCCGTTGGTGACACCTAATGGAGATGTTTTGATTCAAGACCTTAACTTTGAGGTAAGTTTTTTAATATCATAGAAAACTATTTAATTTTATAGTTTCAGAGAAAATCTGGTTTTAAAAAATATGTGCAAACAAAAGTGGAGAGGTGCTTATATGGTTTGCATAAATTTGAACAAAATTAATCATCGTGTAAGTTTAAAAAAAGAAAAGGCAGTAAGCTGTTTTCCTAAAAACAGCTTTTGGTGGAAATTACTCTTTGTAATGTCAGAAAGTGCTATGCGCAAGTCTACAAGCATACCAGATTGTCTTCTTTTTAGTAGAAGCTTTCAACAATACTTTCTTGCTACCTTTTTTAATGTGTTGGCTTTGCATTTTTAGGTTCGATCTGGTGCAAATGTTCTAATTTGTGGGCCAAATGGGTGTGGGAAGAGCTCACTTTTTCGTGTTCTTGGTGAGGTAAAGGAACTTTTTAAAATAAACTGGGCAGAATCCAAAGCACTGTTGTAATTGGACTCTTGCTGAAGTTTAAACCTTTTCCTTCTTGCAGTTGTGGCCTTTGTTTGGTGGACGTTTGACAAAACCCGTAAGAGGAAAGTTGTTCTACGTTCCCCAGGTGAGGCAAAATACTTTAACTGAGAGTAGTGATTTATTTCTTCCTACTTTGACTATGTTTAGAAGTATTTGACATACCTATTTGTTTCTAACTGTACCTCAGAGACCATATATGACTCTTGGAACACTCAGAGATCAAGTTATATATCCAGATACTGTAGAAGATCAGAGAAAGAAGGGGATTTCTGATCAGGTAATGGTACTTTATGTCAATAACCCCTTGTGTCACTTAAGATGAGTAATGTCTCAGATTTAAAAATACTGACATTGCTACTAAACTCGCTGCATTTAGTTTGTTTTGAATATTTATTAGGGTGATAGTACACCGGTATAATCATAAAAATAACCTTTTTCAGTGATTTCTTTATTAAATTTCATTTAAACTCTCTTTGTCATTCCTGGTTCAATAACAGGTGCTGAAGGAATACTTGGATAATGTCCAGCTGGGTCACATCTTGGAGCGTGAAGGAGGCTGGGATAGTGTTCAGGACTGGATGGATGTACTCAGCGGGGGAGAAAAACAGAGAATGGCCGTATGTCTCAAGTATAATAATTAACAAATACAGAACACAAGTTGAAAATGTAATCTGAATTGTAGGTAATTTTCGTTTACTAAATATTAATGTTTTAAAGAAGAAACCCCCAACATGTGCAAAACCTAAGGAAAAAACTTAAAATAGTGCCTCTTGTATGCAGAATATTATAGGAAATGTTGACCTTTTACCATGGGTTGTATTTTGATTATATAAAAGGAAGTTCTAAAATAAATGCTTTTTAGAAGAAGTAAAGCTGATATACAGCTGCCAGATTTTCAGGCTTCAGTGGGTACCAAGTTAAGTGAAATTTGTGACAGTAAATTTGTGGATATTAGTTGTTAGTTTAACTTCCAACACAGCATTATTGGTTGTAGTTCTGATCCACAGTAGCTTTTTGTTTTGCATTCCAGATGGCAAGGTTATTTTATCATAAGCCTCAGTTTGCAATTCTGGATGAATGCACCAGTGCTGTTAGCGTTGATGTAGAAGGCTACATTTACAGCCACTGCCGAAAGGTAGGCTCTGTTTCTAGAATGATACCTCTGTATGTTAACATTTCAAGTTCCCTTGAAATGCTACAAGATTCATTCTTCCCTTACCCATAGCGCAGACTGAAAAAGAAAAAAAGTTTGGAAGGGCATGCAAGGACCACACACATTCGACCACACTAGAATTCGATAATTGTTTGGTAGTCTTCCGATAATTTAGATGTACATGCGGCCTCTGTGTATCAGAGAACTCTTACTAACTGATAAGTAACCTTACTTTTCCAGATAAACTCTTATAATGCCAATTGAAAATTAAACTGAAATTTTGTACTCTTTTGTGGTTTGTGAGGTCTCTTTCAGCCAGGGCAACAGAAAGAAAAGGCTGGAAATTAACACTTTCATCTATTTTGAGATAGAAAAAGCCAGGCACTCTAGGAAAATATGATCATATTAAATATAGTTTTCTTTTTTCTTTCCCTTTTATACTCGCCTTTCCAGATTCTACCTAATGCCATGTGAAATATCAGTAAGATTCAGTATCACACACCTACCCTGGCAAAGAATGGGCTTGAAATAACATCTGTTATTGAGAAGCAGTATTCTGGTAATGGAGGAGGGCTATGCATCCACTGAATTACATGCTTGAAACCCGAAATGGGATCTTAAAGAGCCCTTTGTAGTAGTAATTGACACTGGATGAGGACTATACAAAAGAAGGGATGTTATTCCTTGAACTAATTTTACCACGTTAATATCAATACCCTGACAATTTTCTATGCCTATTTTGCATATACTTGTTATTCTCTTAACTTGAATGTTCATTTGTGCTTTTGTTTTAGAGTTACTGTTGCCAAGCAGCTAATGCATGGTACTGAAAATTAGAATCCTGGTTAAGCTGTCCTTGAAGAAAGATAAAATGTTGCTCTGTTTTATCCTCAAAGCTGTTTTGTCCTTTAATTGGAGCTGCTGTTAGAGATACATAGTTAATTGAGTTTCAAGGAAACAAAGGGAGATTCTTCACCTTTAAATTGTCAGTTTAAGTTTATGATTCATTAATAGCGTTTGTGGCATGGGTTTTTTTACTGGTAAAGTAGACTAAATCCCTCCTGCTTGTTTTGAGGGTTTGTTTTGGGGATTTTTGATGGGTTTTTTTTGATTTTTTTTTTGTTTGGTTATTTTTTTTTTTTTACTGCAAAATCTTGTATTAAAGTTGCATATGCATAATGTAATAATAGAGTCCAGAGAGTCTGGAAGTTCGTGTTCACGAGTTTTAGCTCTTCAGCTGATATTATACTGAAGTATGAATAATATCTAACCCATGAGGAAACTTAACTGCTTTATTGTTTGTGTTTTTATCGCGTAGGTTGGAATCACTCTCTTCACTGTCTCCCACAGAAAGTCGCTCTGGAAACATCATGATGTATGTAGTCTTTGCTTTTGCTAAGGATATCTGTAGGTAGTAGGGGTTTTGTTGTTTGTCTTTCTATTAAACTGACTTTGTGATTCAAGGTGTTCTCATTTTACATCCTAATAAGTCACTTTCTGTTCTTTTTTAAAAAGGTTTAACTTTCATAATCCAGTTGCACTATTTGAAATATTCTTATGCTCCTAGTCATGAAGGGAAAAGTAACCAAAAATCCTTAAATGCGTCTGTAAAAATAGCCTCAAAAATAGGAAAGAATCACTGGATAATTGCTTTCTTTCTTAGCTTAAAAAAACCCTTGAACCAGAATCTGGTAAAAGCATGGAGTTTTTGCTTTCCAGATAGCTAATATATCTACACATTAAAAATAGTTAATCTCTAATACATGGACTTCTTTTCTTCCAAACTAAGATTTTATATTGTTATTACTTTTTATGCAGACAGACTGTAAGTGTGGGGCAAAAACAGTCAGTTAATACACAGGGATGAATGTGTACCTTAAGTATATTGTCACAAAACCCAAGAGGGCAGTGTTAAGTCCAAGTGTGACCATTAGCAGACTGGTGGATGATATGAACTTCTTTTCCAGAGGCAGTTGAATTTAATGAAATAGGAGTTGACAGAAGCTTACCCTCTGGCTAGCTGAGTTTAAGATTTTGCATTAAAACTACTTAAAAATGTAATTTGTTTAGCCATTTATACACCCGTTAATTATTAGGTGGTTGCTAAGAGATGTTCTTTTATTCCAGTTTTACTTGCATATGGACGGCAGAGGAAACTATGAGTTCAAGAAAATAACTGAAGACACAGTTGAATTTGGATCTTAAAGTCATTAATGGATCTGCTGTGGAGACTGATGAGTACAGGAAGTGTGTAGAATGGCAGATGTACAATAAAACTACTCAGCTTGTTTTTTAAAGAAATTAACTAGGATAACCTAAAACAAGCTGTTAAACGTTTACTATTATGTGGGATATTGCTAATTGTGTATATGTTGGTTTAATTATTGATATGTACTAAGAATGTCCTTATTCTTGTGGTTTAAAAACCTGCCTAAATTAAATTGGGCTTAAATCAGCAAGACCTGATTCATCCTGGGATGCAAAGCATTTAAAATCAGCTGATTTGCCTTTTGTAGACCTTCTTTCCCTTCAGTGAAAAGCCCTGTTAAAATTAGGGTTGCTACCTCTCTTGTTTCTGCAAAGCAGTCTTGGGTTTTTGCTCTATTCTATGCATATTTCTGAGTTTTCTCACATGGTGCAGGACATTCTCCCATCTTTGGATCTGTGCCCTGTTAAATGAAAGAGCTTTTTACTTCACCGAGTCTTGTGATATAGCCAATGCACCCTGATAAAGGATGTACTGAACCTAAAAGACAAAACTAATTCCTTCTGCTAAAAAAAAAAGCGTATTGTTCTCTGGTTTTGTATTCTCTTCAACATCTGTCCATCCATGCAATACTCTGCTGCTCAGCCATCCCATTCTCTCCCAATTTGGCAAGACTTTAATTCATCCCTCACCTCAGCTACCCTTTTTCTGTCAGAGAAATACTATGGTAATGAGGAGTTAAGAGGAGCTTGATCAAGGAAAGAAAAAAAGGGAAAAGATGTTCCTGTATCAATCTTAGGGATGTTTTCATCTCTGAAGAAATGAATGGCTCCCACAAGTAGAAATGGAGAAAAGAATGTGGATCCAGTAATTCTTCTCTTGGTATCAGTAGGGTTAGAATGGATTCAGAAATGTTAATTGTGAAATAGCAGACTGTTGTGTCCTCTGTGTGTGTTCAGTCCTGTAACAGAGCAAAAAATCAGATCTCCTCATGGTTTTAGCTGCCCTTCAGGTCTGAGTTTGAAAGCAGATGATAATGGTAGTTCCTGTTTGGTCTTCTAGCCTGTGGAGCCTAAAACGATGCTTTCATCCTTCACGTTTATTCTCTCATTTGTCAAGAGGTTACTTGGCCTCTGATATAAATTATTTCCTAGTGATTCACACTGTTGGCTAAGGCTCTCTAGTCCCTGCTAGTGTTCTAGTTCCAGCTGCCAAATCCCCTTGAAGAAACCAGACTCTTTAAATAGTTCACTGTAACCATTTTTTCCATACAAACGATTACTGTAGGTTGCCATGTGACTTTAACAAACATAAATGCAGCGAGGTGATTTTTACGATCAGGGAATAGGAACATACAACTCAAACTGGTTTGCTGTTTAGACTTTAAAACAAAAATTTACAATGCCTGTTGTACAGTGAAGGTCTAGTACTTTAGTGTTCCATGTAAGATATAATATAGGAATGCACTACATGAAGGCATGCATAAAATACGCAATAAATCTGTTCTCTGTGCATCTTTTTCAAAGGTTTAGATTAAAAATAACAACTTTTTATAAAATAGACATGTACTTGGATACACTACTTATCTGTTAGTTTTTGCCCAATTTGATTAGTCATCATCTTTCACATTGAAATTGCTACCTGTTAGTATTTTTCCTTTTATGATAGTACTGACAGGTATGGGCAAGAACTACTATTCTTTCATAGTACTCAAATGCAAACAGCAAACCTGATATACAAATCTAGCAACCACAGTAGATTCATACTATGAAATGAAAATCGAGGAAGCCTCTCTGAAGTTCTAAAGTGTGGAGTATTCAAGAGAATAGGGTATCAGAAAAATTTTCATGCTTGGACCACAAGAAAGCGGATAGATATCTCATTTTACTAATTGTTTTCTGTTTGTTCGGATTCTCACATCAGCCGTAACTTAGGAGGTAGCAGCATGCTGTGTGTGAGGTGGTAGTCTTTTTTTAATTGTAACCATGAAAATATGGGTGCCAGATAGCTGCCTTTTTTTTTTTGGTGGAAGTTCTCAGCACAAATGCAATTTCTTCCCTGGGAAGGGATGTTTTAGTAGCCTTTTAGAGAGACAAAGAAAAGATCTCTAAAATGAGAAAGTTGCTATTATCCTTGTGATTAGGGCAGACTTTGCAGTGGAGTAGTGAACTTGGGATACTTTAGTGTATTTCTAACACTGACAAGCAAACCCACACACAACACACTTATATAGCACCGCAACAGCCAATCCCAAGGTACTTTACAGTTCTATCAGTTCATAACAGAATTTTGTGTAATCTCAGATCTATTTTAAAAACTAAAACCAAAAAAAATTTAAAATCCAACTCCATAAAGGAGGGACAGGTTTGCCTTTAGATGTGCTGAAGCTCATTAAAACTGAGGATGCTAGTGTCGCCATAGGACCAGGACTTAGAGTTCCTAAATATACTAGAAAGAAAATATTCTTCTGCACTTGATTGTAAGAGAGCCTTGTAAAGAAAGTACAAAAAAGAATTATGTTTTAGAATGATTTTCTTAAAAGGCCTTACATTAAAGTATTTTGCGATAGACTTGGTCTAATGAAAGACTGTAAAAGAAAATCTGATGAAAATGATCCAAGTCTCAGTTCTGTTGCAGAATTGCACTGTGATACTGTATTTTAGCTGTTAGGTCTTTTTAATAGCACGAGCTGGAAGTTTGTAAATTGGGATTCTGAACTGTCTTAGCAAGACAAAGTACTGATGGATATTTTCAATCTCAAACTGTTGGTGCTTTGGAAATGGTACTGGTAATAGTGAGATGCCTGCATTTGAACAGTGGTGGGAAACATTCCTGTATGTAAATACTGTAAAGTGCTTTGGAGGGGGAAGTGGCGCTATATAAATGTAAGACATGAAGTGCCTCTGAAATAATAATAAAACTGAAGATAAAATATAACTAGGCTTTTTATGTTTCTTGATGATGTGATTAGGCGTTTTGTAACAACACAATGAATGCATACTCAACAAATCTCAAGTTACTTAATGAGCTGATTGACTTGTGTTCCATAGCACGGTCTGAAATGCATCTTGGAATCAGCAAGATGATGCTGTCTTAGCAAAAAAAATGAGGTCAGTATTTAAGGTTGTACTTGGAGCGGTTGGATTATAGGTGCATTGATCTGTTTTAAGTCTGTACCGATTCTGAACTCTTTCTCCTGTCTTTGTTGACCACTTCTTTTCCCATCAAGTTTTTTGGTTTTAGAAAGGTGTGGGTTTGAGTAAATTTAACACAGTGTCAGTACTTAATGTGGCAATTCTTTTGAGTGCTCCTTAATTTTTGTACTAAGAGGAAAATATGACAATCACTCCACCTTTGTTGTATTTGTGATTTTTAATGTTTCTCATTTGTTGTGGCAGATGTACCAGCTATCAGTATACTTGAAACCTGGTAGAGTTAATTCTGAAGCCAAGATGTGGTTGAATGAACTAACTTTTAAGGATGATCTTCTGTAATCAGTGTTTTACAGTATTAATTAGTACTAATTTTTCTTTCCCTTAGCTTAGTTGTGCAACAACTGTATCGTGTAGCATTCTTAAAGGGTAGAGCTCCCTTTGAAAGGAAATTTCTGAACCAAGGATGTATGCTAAAAAGCTAAGTGTCATTCAACTTCAGCTGATGAGCTGGAGAGAAAAAAAAGGACCTTCTGTGTTGTAGATGTGAAGTTTAATAATTTATATTTAATATTTAGAGTAGTGTGAATTCTGTTGTTTAGCTCTGGGCTCTCAGCTACCCATTTAATTCCAAATGCTTGGTCTGTATGCCTCAGTGCTTTAATTCTGCCTCATGTAGAGGACAAAACATCAGAACTGAAACCATGGAACAACAAATTCAAACTCCTTTTCAAGGCTCTTTTGAGAATGTTCATCTTCAGAGAATGTCCAGTATTTCTTAAAGTTTATTAAAGCTCCAGATTGTTAGCCTCTCTTAGCAAAAATTAAGCTTTCTTGATGAAGACTGTGTTTGGGAGGTGATGGCGCTTTCTACAGGACTAGCATGAGAGTAGAATAAGCTGCAAAGTGAACAGAACATCACTATGTTGTCTTGTAGGCTTGTAGTCTTCCACCCCAGGTGAAAACTGTGCTTCCCTGTATAATGGATTTTTTTTTTAACCAAAAAAAACCCTATAGAAACATACACAAAAATCCAAACTCTGACCCTTGTAGTTCTTCTGGAAAAACTTGTCAGCGTAAGCTACATCCTAGCAAGTACTCATGTTGCAAAGGTGTTTTTTGCCAGATGTGGCACAGATAGAGTGGAGTAGACACACCTGGCTGGACAGCTCTAACATAAAATTACTTCAGCACCATTTGAAAGTGACTTGTGCTATAAAAAATCTGGATGTATTACTACTTCATTAGTTCTGTACTGTGTACTAGAGAAGGTGACTGGTGAGAAACGAAGCAGCTTGGAGTGCTACCATGACACTTAATTGACAGGCTTTTTAATTAAGTTGAATCTAGTACTGACAACTTAAATGACTTCTTAGGCTTCTGCAGAATAGGAGTTGTCACGTTTCTTAAATCTCTGAAGAAGAAATATCATGCAGATTGGGACTGGAAAGAACTATTTTTGTGATTCTTCCGTAGGATTCAGCTCTCTGCAGACTCAACAGATACCAGTGCATTTCCTAATCTTTAGTATTCTGAAGTGGTCTAGAAATGTGCAAAAATATAAAGATGTCCTATGATCGAGACAAGAGTTAAAAATCCATTATTAAAACTTATGTGCAATTGTCAGACATACTATGAGATGTCCATAGAAACATCCGTGATAGTGATGATGTGAAATCCGACTATGAAAAATAGCAGAGAGAAAAAGTTACCTTAGTTTCATAGAAAAAATGTACTGCAACTTTTATCTGTCGAGAAGAAAATCAACAATATGTAAGTTCAAGTTTCTGCTTGTACAGCTGCTGTTCAAAGCACTTATTTTTATGCACGATGTATTTTAGCTTCTTTATTAGGTGTAGATACTGGTTGACTTGTGCCAGTCCTTTCACGGGCTTATAGAGAGGTTTCTTGGGTTTATGAATCAGTGGTGTGCAGCAGTTTTGGGAGGAGGTTGGTTGGTCTTCCATTCACATATTGTGCTTCCAGGCTCTGGCTAGTGCTTTGCACACAGTCAGATTTTTTTGTTAATGATGCCTTAAACTCCACCTGGAAATTTAGAATGGCTGTGCAAATTACAGGTTCCTCTAATATGTTTATATGTTCTGATGAAGCTCACCCTATTGTGTGCATTCAAACATAAGATGAAACTGGTTTCATCTTGAAACAGAAGTATAGCCAAGCTAGGTTATGCTCAAAAGAATTGATCTCTTACATTAAAACCTTAGAAAGATGTTACCTTCAGAGTTGCTCAGCCATCTTTGAACTGCTGCATTGGTTTTGTTCCTTGGAACTTCACAGACAGAAGCTGTCTTAAGCGAAGTTTGAAAAATATGACAGATTGAAGGTTTAAATAGAAATAATATGCTTAAACCTCTGGTGAAGTGCCGTGGGGATTGACTTTGGAAACTGAAGGCATTTTACCAGTAATCCTGCGAAGAATGCAACTGTGCAAGAATAATCATGCAGATGGCATTTTAAATTGGAAAGAAGGGGATCTTGGACACTCCACTTCTGTGGAATGTATCTTTCACAAACCAGACTTGACAAACACAGTCTCTCACACTGATTAGAAACCTCACTCTTAGTGACCTTTGGCAAGTCTGAACCACAGAGATTCAATACAGCTGCTTTTACTGGCAAAAGGAGCACTTGTGCTATGGTGCCCAGCCACATTCCCTGTTCTACTTGTCCACAAACCCACACGATTACTCCCCACCTATCCCTTGTTCTGGGAAACAAGTGCCACCCACATGATGCCACCTCAAAATGGAACGAAACTGGAAAAACTAAGTCAATGCTGTCTGGACAAAACTAAGACTGTCGAGACTGGTTTACTTGGTTAGAAATGGAGAACTCCATCTACATGACTGAGCAAGTTTGCTACAAGAAAGAAACTTTATAGCAGAGTTTGGCAGAAGTCACAAGTTATTTTTCTAAGCTTGATTATAGGAAGTTTGAGGAATAGTACTCTGGGAAAGACACTCGACATACAATTGAAGAGACATTCTTCCATGTAGCCAAATATACCCTTCATTTCCATACGCTGAATGGTTTAGTGCAAGCAGGAACTAAAAATCATTTTATTTAATTTTAATTGTTGTGATTTAATTTTAATTGTGCAAGGTAAGAAGTGAGAAGATGCTCCCCAAAATGACCTGGCCTTTATTTTATTGTGATATTTTGGTGGGGGAATTTATTGGCGCAAGAGCAGCAGAGCTAAAACCATCTGTGTCAGAAGCTGCTAATGTGGCAGGCTAACTGTTATCCTTGTGGTTTACTATCTGTAGAGGGGCTGATAAGTGGATGTATTTGGGAAAATAATGTTTAAAAAGAAAAACGCATGTGCTGGAGGCTTCTTGAACTTCAGATGCAATCTTTCAAATTGCAAGAGGACTTTGGAGAGCCAGGAGCCATTAGCAAATTTTTTTGGAGCTTAGTAGGGAATTAAGGACCAAGGTCAAATCAACATATGGACGTTCTTGTCTTTTTTAACCACAAATACTAATTAGTTAATAAAAACTTAACGTAACGTGGATTTTAAAAATTGGAATAGTTGTATTTATAATAGTCCTAAGTAGATAATTTTGAAAAGGCTGCATAAGGTTAGTGTTTCAATAATCACAAAAATCTTTGATCTATCTCTGTAAAGTTCCTGTGAGGCACTGGTGTCCATCAGACCAGTGGGATAGAAAGTGCTCGAATAGGTGGGTCTGGCAGATGTTAACGGTTCCTGTGTACGCTGTGTGTTTTATTGTCCACGGGATTGATACGTAGCATAGTGACCTGCCTCAGAAACTCAGTACAGAAGAGCAGCGCCTCGTTTAGGACCTCTTTCAATTTCTTGTGCCTATGCCTCTGGAGTGGAATGTCATTCCCTCAAAAGACTTTTTTGGGGTTGCTTTTTTGAGACAAGGTCAGCAGAACCTAAAGCATGTGAAGCCCAAAATAGGCCCTGTTTACAAACACAGCTGCATCCCAGCTCTTTCTAGCCATGCCTTTCTTTTCCTTGCCTATGGACAGATAGCATGTTATCATCGTTCCAAACATAGCTTGTCATCAACTTATAGTGCTTTTACAGCTCAATTTATGCCACGTGCAGTAGTAGATTTTCCAGTGCTCCCAGAAGATTTCAGTCCCTTCTCTGAGGTCCTCAGTCCATGCGTCTAAGAGTTAAAAGGGCAACAAGAAGAATCTATTTTCTGTTTAATGCATACCAAGGAAAGAAAGTCTGGTAAGAGGCTTAGCATTCAATGTGAAAATTTGAGCTGCTCCTGAGTTTTCTGATACTAAAGGAGAACTTTGTCAGGAAAACCAAGGGGTGTTTTTTTGAGGGCTTTAGCACCATCGTGCAAACAGTGGGTAAATAAGTACTTGTTGCTACCAATCAGATTGTTAACTGGGGCCTTGTTTCCAGCAGTGTTTGAAAATTGAACAAGACAAGGTGTGTTATAACCCAGGGTCCCCGGAGAACCTGGCAGAGGGAAGCACAGACAGGAATGAAAGACAGGGAGGGTTCAGGGGAAAGAACTGCTTCTGCCCTTCCTGTCAGATCTCATTGAGCTTTTCAAACTGTCTGTTGCTCTTCATTATTAGGAAAAAGAAGATCTAAGAAATCTCACGTACCCTTTTCCGTCAAATTTTGGTGAAATTTGAGTTCAAATCGAGTATCGGTGTCATTAGGCATTTAGAAAAATTTGGCTTGTTAACATACTGATTATGCCTTTTTTGGCCACTTGGAGTCGCCTTTTCTAGTCACATGAAACAGTACAGGGGCTGTGCAGCTGCCGAATGAACGCCGTGGAGGCGGCTCACAGAGTACAAACAGTGCCTGCAGTGCTGCTGTTCTGATCCAGCAGCGTGAGGGGCGAAGGAGGAACACATCTGATGCTCGTGGTTCCACTGCCGTAGCAATAGCTGCAGCAGTGTCGTATGGCATGGGTGCACCCTTGATTCTTTGTGGAAACGAATGATCATATTATGAATGAAGTGCAAAGATGGGAAATCAAATTGAGTTTCATCTCTGGAGACCTATGTATCTGGTGTGAACGGATGGTAAAGTACAAAGGCAGCAGAGGGAAAACCTGTGCCAATCAAGGATGCACTGTTTAAAAAAAAAAAAACAACACACCCAAAACAATGCCCCTTTCCCTGGAATAAGGAGTACTTTTTATTGGAGTAGGTTTTAAAATCTTATTTGTCATTCTAGCTCTTTCATTAAGCCAGCTTTTTAATTGAGTTATGTGATTACTGAGGAACTGATTAAAAAATTATCGTGTGATCTCATGGGGAAAATATTTCTCTATTCAGGGAAAGGTTTTTAAATAAACTGCTCTTCTGATGAAATAGTTTTGTGAATATAATGTTGTCTGAGTGCTTTGCTTTTTAAATATTTCTTGAAGTAATAAGGTAGAAAATTTAAAAATAAAAAGGAAGAGAACACATCAATGAGGATAACTGAGATCTTGAACTGTGAAAATTCTTTGAGTTCTGATTAATAACCTCATCATTAAATAAGCCACAAAAAATAATAAAAGATAATTAAGTGCCTGAGAAAGGCACTCAGAGCAGTGCTAGCAAATGTTCTGGAAGTTCTTGATTCAATTATGGTGATCAAGGGAAGATCTACAGAGTAAAAATAAATTCTGCCATGCTATTCATATATTCTTGATTGTTGATTAAGGGATATATATTTATTCAGGTGTAACATTTGTATTTGAATGAGATCCTAACCTACTGTTTGCAGAAATGAGACAGCAGTTTCATCTCTGGGGAAGAACAGGTAATGGAAATGAGATGGGGATGGAGGATAGAAGTGGAAACATCAACAAGAAAGCCAAGGGAAGTAAGCAGCACAAATGTGGTGAACTTCTTATAGGAGCAAATCACTGAAGTATAGAATCATTAAGGTTGGAAAAGATCCCTCAGATCATCAGCCCAGCACCACCCTGACTACTGAACCATGTCGCAAAGTGCTACACCTACATATTTTTAAACCCTTCTGCGGAAGCAGTTCCACCACTTCCCTGGGCAACTTGTTCCAATGATTCACCACTCTTTCAGTAATGAAATTTTTCCTAACATCCAATCTAAACCTCCCTCAGCACAACTCGAGTCCATTTCCTCTCGTCCTCTCACTTGTTACTTAGGAGAAAGACCAACACCCACCTTGCTACAACCTCCTTTGTGGTAGCTAAAGAGAGCGATGCGATCTCCCCTCAGCCTCTTCTTCTCCAGACTAGACAACCCCAGCTCCCTCAGCTGTTCCTCATAAGACTTGTGCTCCAGCCCCTTCACCAGCTTTGTTGCTCTTTTCTGAATGCACTCCAGCCCCTCAGAGGATTTGAGATGTGGCTTCACCAGCACCAAGTACAGGGGAACAATCACTTCCCTGCTCCTGCTGGCCATGCCATTTCTGATACAGGTCGGGATGATGCGGACCTTCTTGAACACCTGGCTACACTATGTTGTTCACAGGGCACAGATTTTTATAAGATGAGGAATAGGCACAATCCCTGCAATTGGACCTGGCTGTAGAAGCCCTGGAGGCACTCAACTTGATTGTGTCTTCATTCCCAGGTACTCATGAGTTTTACTGGAAAAAAAATCACCCCTGAGGCAAGTCTTCCTGTGAGCTTGCCTAATTCAGCTACAGTTAGAGGCTGAGGAATTACAGGGAAAAGGTATTCCTTCTAGGCCCTTTTGGGGACACTGAAATGGGCTATATGGGCTGAAGGTGATCCTGTGCCAGAAGCCACAGAAGGATCTCAGTAGTGAGAAGATTTCTCAGTGTAAGGTGGAAGGAAGAGGAGACTTGCAGGGTGTCTGTCCTGGTCATCCTGCCCTGGCTTTTGTAAGTGTCCTACTGGTGAGCACACAGCAGCAAACAAGGGAGGGACAGCTTTCTGTGACCATTTCTCTTTGTCAAGGTTATGGGTGTGCTGTTTGAGAGAGCGAATGCCATGGTGAGACCCAGTGGCTGTGGAAAGATTGTCCTGTCTAGCAGGTTGTTCTTGTTTGTTTTTCCTGTCTTCCTCAATCATGAACAGGAGGACTTCTCTCTCCCTTGGTGACAAACACAGCTTACAGAAAGCATGGTTATTTGCATGTGGATAAACACTGCGTTATTTAGAAAGCTACTCAACTGACTCCTGGGGTCTAGTGCTGTCAAAAGCCCACTCATTCCTGTGTTTTACAAGTTTCTGAAGTTGTGTAGCAATCACTGCTAACATGCAAAGTAATCAGCTTTACCAAACTGAATGAATAAGGTAATCTGTCACAGCTGTTTATTCTCACTTAACGCAGGTCTTTGTCCTGAGTTGCCACATAACTAGTGATCCAAGTTAAGCTTATAATCACATTCTTATCACTACATGCCTCTCAGCAGCAGCCTTCTCACAGAGAAGGGCTGAGTCTGCCTGACATAGATTAGCTAAGCTGTTTGCTGCCCTATGTATCATTTATACATTTGTGTAGTCCTGTACAGTTGTTCATTTTAAGTAATGGCAGTAATATTTTGTCTGTAACATTGCTAGGGCTGGCAGAAAAGTAGCATAACAATTTTGGCCTTTATTCATTCACATGAAGAAGAAGAATGTGGCTTTAAGCAGTAGTATAAAATTAAAGGGACTTACACAGTTACACACTCATTTGTATAAGTTGAGAACACAGGTGCTGTGTTAGGGAAATGCACAAATATTTTTCTCTGGTTGAAATAGTTGGATACTTTTTTCTGCAACAGGTGATGAACAAAGAACAGTGGAATCAGAAGCATCAATGGGAAAATGCTTACTTATAGAAACCTGCTTAGAAGATAGGCAAGGGAACTTAGGCATGTAGGAAAAGCCTTCCCTTTCCCACATCGGGTGGCTGGCTCCCTCTTAAGTCAGTACAGCGCTGAACAGGCCAAGTGTGTGTGTGGTAGATAAGATCTAGTCTTTCTCCCTAGTGACAATACCTTTATCAACAACTCTTTTTGCTCACCCTGATACCATGAGAAAGTTAAATCTCTGCATAAGATATTTTGCGTGGGCTCAGTACACTGGCCCAAGGGATAATATTTCCGGAAGTCTGCAATAAAAAGCCCCTTTCTCAATTGTCTCCACAAGCAGCAAAAAAACCTCTTTGAAATAGGATCTGTGAACCCCGTGACTCCATTTACTCAGCATTGTTGGATGATAACACACTACAGCTAGGGAACAAAGCGCTTCAGGTTTCCGGAACTAGTGCACGAGTGGGTCACTCTTATACCATTTAAGGCACTTGTTTACCTTTCAATGGATTCTCTTTCTTTCTTTCTTTCTGTAAAAACGATCTTCATATTCAGAACAAACCAAAAATCTCTTAAGTAATGAAGCATGATTTATAACATCATTCTATAACATCTATGGCAATCAACTGCATGGTCTAGTTTTAAAACGGCTATGCAATAACCTACATGCTTTCCTTTTCCTATGAGTTCTTCCCTTTTCTGAGCTTGGCATTGAATGAAGCTGAGGAAGTGTAACAGCAGGGGTAAGGAAGTAGTGATGACATCTTTGGAATGTTTTTAAATTTACTCCCACAAGTTCTCATATTTTTGATTGCTGTTGTAATATTCCTCCTCCATACAAGGCTTATGCATCAGCAGAAAATGCATTAAGCATTTATTACACAATATTAAGTAAACAGTTTTATTTTTTCTTTGAGGCTGGTGTTGGTTTTGTTTTCTTCCCTCTGTAAAAAAGACAATTAAAGCAAAGACAACCCCCATAAATCTTGCTGGCACATTCAGAGGAGTCTTAATCCATACAAAGAAGGTATCTATAATACAGTAAGGATGAAAAACATATTCTGTAGAAATTGGTAGATCAGGATATTAATTTTATGAGATTATTTCTTCTCTGAAATTAAATGGGTATCTTCTTTTAAGACATGAAAAAAGCTTTAAGTTATACAGCCATTCTTCTTTGCAGTCTCTTGATTTTTTTTTTTTAATCTGTATGCATGCCTATCACCATTGTTAGCAGCAGCAGCAAATCCCAACATCAGTTGCAGCAGTTTCCATCTCTGGGCCAGGTCCCGTAATGCCTTGAATGAACACCAGTAACACAAGCAGTACAGGCACCACTGCGGTAATCCCAGTGTCATGATACATCCAAACTGCCTGACATACTTTCCATTAGAATTCAAAGCTGTGAATGCAAACACTGAATAATTGCTCACAGAATCAGACAGCTGAAAAGCAGCTCAGGACTCCTCAAAACCTTTCAGCAGTTCGTGAACTGTGGCTTCTCATATTATTATCCTTACAGGTAGTAGGTGCCCTGGCAGTCTGTTTTGCAGAGGCCTTGTTAGACTTCTGGCATCTTGCCTACACTGCTGTTGCAAACATAACTTTCCTAAATGTATTTTTAATTTGGTTCTGAAATGAATGTTCCACTTATTTAAAAAAAAAAAAGAAAAAGGAAATGGAAGTCTTATTTTCCCAACCACCTTTATTTCACTAGAAAAGTATAAATTACTATCATAAATACAGACATCATCAGTATAAAAATTATTCTCGCTTATAAAACAAATATTAAAATAGTCAAAACAACAAGCCTCCAAATCCCATCACCAAGATGATTTGAATCTATACCATATAAACTTCATTCACCAACTGCTTAATTAAAAAATATGTTCAAAATGCAGCAGATACTGCTACCTACTCAAGTGCTTGCATGAAGTGAGTTACTGACTCAGAAACTGCAAAGTAGTTGTTCTAACACTTACTCGGAACCACCAGACTAGCTGTAGTGTAATCCAGATACGCTTTCCAGATGGATAACAGCTACTGACTTTAAGAGTTCCTTAGAAGTTGCCAGTACAGTAGTTTCAGTTTATTTACTTTTGATTGCCTATACCCTAAGATAAATAGACCAACTTAATTTTATCCAAGTAGTGCAGGAATAATAGTAGCATCTTTGTTGCATCTGAACTAACAGATCATTTCACCGGTTAATAATGTTAAAAGTCAGACAAGTACAGTTTTTGTTTCATAGAAACAGAAAGATTTTCCTTTTCACTAGGTAAAGGACACACATTTTTCAGAAATAGTGTTTTTTTCCCCCCTCACAAGTACCATAAACATTCTGGCTCAGTAAGGCCATACTTTCAGAATGGCTGTACCTGGTAAAGTCAAAGTTCCATCCAGCTTAGAATCCTGTTCCAGACTGGACAGTAGAAGGTGCTTAGGAAGGCGACTCTAACAGATCGCCAGAACACTCTTCCAGCCTCTGGCCACTAGAGACACAGGGGCTTCCCGATACTTGGATTATTCATCTGTGGTTCTCTAGTGGATTTTTGAATCCACCCAAAGTTTGAGCTTTAAAATTCTTGTATCAGAGAGGCTAAAAGGCTCCACCCAATTGTATTTTGTTGTGTTTTGGGGTGGATATTTTTTTTGGAGCTGCCTCTAGTGTCCACAACAATTTTTCCTTAGACACCATTAAGCGGTTCCTTTTCTCTTGCAGCTTTTGCCTTCTTGCGTTTACACAGGAACACTGATAGGACAACGGCAAGAGTGATGACTGCGATTGCTATCACTGCTATGATGATAAAGACTTCTGCTCCATATTCTGTAGGGAAGGAAAAAAAATGAAGATTCAGTTGCCAGAAGCCATAATGTCACAGTGCTACAAACTCCTAGAACCCACTCCACTGAACAAAAAATGCTTTCTTTTACAGTATCACAGCGCTGGAGTGATCACCTCAGTGTGAACTGAATTAATTTTAACGTGAATTTGTTGAACTGAGGTAAAGCTTTATTTCACCTGGTTCATACTAGGTTTTAATCTAGTTAACGCACTAAAATACCACACTACCACCACAAAAAAGCCAAACCGTTCCCCCTACACCTGCATTATTTTACCAGTAGTCAATCTGCCAACCTCTGACCTTGTAATGTTGCAGTAAAGAAAGCCTTAGTCTCATCATCTGTTTTTGAGATAATAACTACATTTTCAGTTCAAACTACAAGTGAGTGGATATGTAGGTTTCCAGTACTCCCATGTTTTAGAGCTAATCCTTCAAGCACTATGGGACCTGTTATTGGAAGTATCTGAGGAAAACAAAGCTGAAGTTCGGCAATGAGATCTGAAACCCCAGTGACCAGTCAACTCAGACAGTATAAAACTAATCAAAGCAGTTTAGCAAATCCCTAAACCCACCTCCAACTACCTAAAGATGGTAGACTCTCACTTAATATGAGTTCTTCCTATGAGTTTCCAAGTTCAGTCTGTGTCCTCTCAGTTATACAGTAAATAATTTATTTTGTAAGAGGCATCACAATTTAAAGAGATACAAAAATATACTTGGAATTACAGTGTCTTTTTGTTAGAATGCTAAAGACTGTCTGACAAACTTCACCAGATACCTACCATCTAAGATATTTCTTCCTACACTGGTACAAAGCACCATGCTTTCTTGACCATTACGGTTTTCTCTGCGGGAGGGAATGATTCCCTGTATGTAGAAGCAATAGTTCTTTGTGCTGTCAACGCTTAGTTCAAATGCATGGCTTTTTGTTGTTGCATCTTTCTGTAAAGGATAAACATATTTCAAGAAAGTACTCTGGAAAAGCACTAGCTCTTAAGGTAGCATAGAAATTGTGCAGATACAATGTGTAATAGAGCTACATAACATGTCAAAGTAGCATTAGGCTTTACCTTTCCAGAACTTTGATCTTTCCAGTAATAGAGTTTGTATTCCAGGTCACGTTGGAAAATATCTCGAATACTTTGAAAGCTTCCATTAGGAAATGTATATGGCGTAAGCGGGTCTTGGAACACAACATTCAGTTTGGAACCTTTTTGTGTGTAATTCTGTAGCTCCGGTTTTCCGAGAACAGCTAAATAAGCATTTTTTTTAATTAAAAAACTGACATAATCTTTTCTACACAGCATGCTCTTTTTGCTCCCTCCCTCCACTCCCTTCCCTCCCCAGCTGTATTGCAAGTTTACAGAGCCAAATGTCATCTTCCCAGATTATCAGTATGGCTACTGTAAAAAAAATCTATAGGGAAAACCCTTAGGTCCAATCTAAACCTTGTTTAAGTCAATGGAAGTAACCTTTAAAGAAAGTTTGTGATAAGATTTAATTGGCAATCCTACTTACTCTGATTATAAGGTGTAAATTTTTCAGAGACTGCAAAAGGTGGTTCTTCAAAATTATCCATCCCTGAAGTTGGTACAGACAGTATGTGTGCTGTATAGGTCTCATTTACATTTCTGAGTGCATCAGTAACATCACACTCTGTTTCTGATGTCTGTATGCATTTTTTTTTAGTGTCAGATGTCTGTCTAAAAAGAGAGAGGTGTCAGCAATTCCCAACCAGACCTCTACATATTTAGACATGTTAAAAAACATTTTTTTCCCCTCAAATTCTAAAGATTTTCCTCATCCAGTGGAACACTCATGCAGGCTGAAAAGGAGAAGAAAAAGCCTCAAAAATCCACTACGCTGAATAGTTATATTTCACAATTCAAAGTAGAATCAAGTAAATCAAATATAATCCATACTAGTTACAGAAATGTTATTGGATACATATATGAATTTAAAATTCAGTCTTTTATACGAACTGAACAGAAACTGATTTGGGATTTTTCTGCAGTTGACTTATTTCAAAACAAATGTAAGAAGAATTTTGGAACTGTTATCCCTGATGCATTTGAAAACTATTGCTTTAAGAAACATTAGTTGTCTGAAGAAGCTCTGTTGCCACCAATACAAATTGCTTAATGCGACAATGTGTCCTCACATGTCACTTGTTTTTTTTTTGCATTTATGCAGGTGAAAATGTCATTAAGAAACAGACAGTAGCAGCAATTTTCACTGCAGAATTACAATTTAAAAATATTGACAATAAAACATGTCCCACACACTTCTCTTGATTTTAAATGATAGACAGCAGGTCCATTTACTTGAGAAACAATAACGAAACCAGGAAGAAAGTTATTTCCCCCTGTAACTTCCTAATAAGAAGAAATAAAAAAAAAAAAAATCAGGTATTCCCACTTCAATTCTTTTCCCTGTGTTTGCTGGTAAAATAAGGAAACAAAAAACTGTGTGACCTCAGCTGAAAGAGCAAGACTGCTGACTGGAAATTATTTATTTATTAGTTTTATTTCAGAGTTGCCTGAACTCCCTTCTCACTTCACCAGATTTCTTAGTGATCAGTTAGTGATAGTGTCCTAGAAATGCCTTGAAAAGGAACAAAGGAGATTTGATTTTGTGATCCAACTAGCATACTCTGTAAATGTGCACAGATGAGAAAGCAAACATTTAAGCACACTTCATCCATAAGAGCAACTTGTTTAATGAAGTGTCTCTGTACCAGAACTATACCTGATTCTATACTGAATCATGGGCAAACTGACTTCAATTTCTTTGCAAGCACAAATGTCTGGAAAGAAACTCTAGATTCATAAATTTCCTAAAACTCATTCTGCAAGTGTGTGCTTTTAGGTGTACTAAGTTAATCCCTTCCTTAAATAATAAAAGAGCATATTATGCCATTGCACTGGTATTTCATCCATTAGTCATGAGAGAGCTCTCACTTCTGTGCTACTTTTACAGACAGAAGAGACAACAATCCCATTTTTCCATTAATACTCAGTAGAGCTGATGATGCAGCTTACCTTTGGGGCATGTTTAATAATGGTGTATGAATTAATACGGGAGCTAAGAACAGTCCAGATTTATTACTGCACTTTATGGAAGTTTTTGTGCAATATTGAAACGTGTTAGACACTATCCACAATATTTCATAGCTTATATAAAACATGTTGACAGAGGAAGTTTTGACAGAGGTTGAACAACAAAAGTAATTTATAGTATTACCCAGCAAGACGAATTATTCATTCACAGTGATTCACTGATTAGAATAAAATGTAGACTCATATTTATCAGACACCTCCCAAGACTAAAAACAGAAGACTCAGTCCAGAAAAACATAAAAAACCTTGAAAAACATAAAAAGGTGAAGTTCTATCTAATACATGGTATGTCAGATTGGTGTGTCAACTTCTTCAGACCATCTTGGCCTAGATCTCCAGTGCAGCTGGCCTGCACCCAACCCCAGCTGAGATACTGATCTAAAGCTCAACTCTCTGTTTCTGAAGTGGGCAAAACCAGAAACCTGAATCACATATTATAGTTGGATACAAAGAAATATTAACAGCTGGGCTGGCCATTTTCCTGAACCCTCGTGTTTGGGCTCTTTTCCTGTTACACTTTGCCTCAGAAATATTCAAACACACTCTATATGCATCTTCTTCAATTGCCATTAATGGGCACACCTTGGTGTTCTCTACTTACCCGTGTATTTCTACTGTATAGAAGTAACCTGATGGTTTTGGCTGCCAGTGTAGTATAGTTTTAAAATTGATTGAAGACCAGGTTATGTTAACTGCTGTTGGTAGTTCTGGATTGCCTTTAAAGACAGAAAAGAGTGCCATCAGTCATATCAGAAGTAATTCCTGGCTCCCTGAAGTCACTGTTTAGTTAAATAAAGCAGTTGCTGTTAATTGCTAATTGGAACAGTTCATTTGGGGGAAAAGGATCCGTCCTGCCCTCTGGGCTTATGTTCATTTTACCACAGGAATGTGTCCTGGCAGAAGTGAGAAACACAAGAAAATTATTTTCCTGCTTGTAACTCCTAGGTTGCCGAGATAACTTATTTGGGGTTCTGTTTAATCCTTCCTTTTTCACCCAAGACCTCAAGTAGCTACGAATGCTTGAAGATACTCAGGAGCATGTCCAAGCACCAAATAAACGCGGTGTAGTTCAAAATCGTGCCCGCTGTATCTGCTGCAGAAGTCATTAGCTCCTGGTTTCCCCATTTATTTATTTTGGGAAGATCCAGTCAACCGGTGTTTTCCCTACATGCTCACACAGGAGAGCGGCCACCCCAGGATGGCCTCATTTCCCAGGTTAAGGGAAGAGCAACCCTGCTGTCCCACAGACGCCTCAATACTTCGGGGAACTTCCTTGAGGGGAAGCTGGAGTGGAAAACCCCGCACAACCTCTGTGACCTCTGGAAACCAAGCGTTTCACTGAGGGATAACCCAAACTATTTTCTGAATACCGCCTTCTCTGCCTCTCTGACAGCTTGGAACTGGGGACAAGGGAGAGAAATCTGCTGTCGCGCCAGGTCAACAGCTGCGAGCAACTTGGCCCCCGAGCCTGACAAACTCGGAACCGAAGACAAGGGAGAGAAGCCTTGTACATTACCCCTTGTTGTGGCGGCGTGCAACTACCGACACCCGAGCCTGCCAAGGTTCTCCTCCCCTCGGAGAAACCGGTCCTTGGCGACTCGGCTTTTGTCACCAAGGCCCCCCCTCCCTCGAGGAATCTGGCCCTTGGCGACCCCGAGCGGGTCGGAGCCGGAGCCCGCTACGGCCCCGCAGGTCCCCTCGCGGGGTCAGGACGGCATCTCCCTGGAGTCCGGCCGTGCCCGTGTGTCTCGCCCGCTCCGGCAGAGCCCCCACCCGCCGTCACCTACCGGCAGTGGCCAGGAACCACAGGGCGCTCAGCAGCACAGCTCGTCCCGCAATGGTGCGCAGCATCCTCGGCGGTGGATCTGGCGGGATGAGTTGCGACGGGGCGGGAGGCGCGGGCTTTTATCGGGGCGAGGAGAGGCGGGGACAGCGGGCGGCGCGGCGGGGAGCGGAGGGAGCGGCGGCGCTGGGCGGCCGCCCCGGCGGGTCACGGGCAGGGGGAGCGGCGGAAGCACTGCGGAGCGTCGGGTTGAGCAAGAGGAGGAGGGGAATTTTCGAGGAAAGGGGCATTGCTGTAAGGAGAAGGGCATTGAGGGGAAGGGTGGCGAGTCTGCCGGGCGGCTCCAGCCCCAGCACCGCGTCCCCGGCACGCCGGGATGTGGCAGCACACCTGGACTTGCGCGCAGCCCGTGCGTCCCCACCTTCTCGATGATTTTGGGTTAGTGAACTTTGGTCCTGTAAAGTCTGAAGAGCATATTTAGATGTATCAGACAAATAATATCAGACATACAAATATGTCAGGTTTTGCCTTGCCAAACAAAACGTTTGACAACGGTTCAGCGAGCTGGCAGCTTCTGTTCTCGCTCTGTGCAGGCACAAACGCACCCTGTCGAGGCTCGCCTGCCATATCAGGCAGCAAATAAAGTTCAAATGTTCAGGGATATGTATCTCACCTCTTCCATAAACCAGGGACCTGTTAACCCTTTTCCTACAAGTCTACACCTTTTCTACCGGTAGCAGAGAATCTGTCTGATGGAAGGTTTTTCTGGATCCCAGCCTGCAGACTTTGCGACAGGTTCCCTGGCCCTCTGATGTATATATTGCTCTTTCTCGTGGTGCTGCCCTTCTAAGGACTTAAAGCAAACTTTTGGACCCGGACGGTTACGTGCTGTGTTTTCATCTGATACTCAAGCTCCAGAGGGAGCCGTGTTTGCACTTGGCTCATGATTCTTCTGCGGGGAAGGAGGAAACAGGCTACATAGTAAAACCTTGTATGTAATTAGGGGGCATAGATACATTTTGCAGTATTAAGCTGACTCTTATTTTGATGCTGATTTGTACGATGTTTTATACCTGGAAAACATAGGTACAAAGAGAACACTAATGGGGAAGTTACATTGCTTTTACTTTTCATGGTTGACACATACTTAGATGCAAGCAGTATCATAGGGCAGAAAAAATACACATGGACCAAACTATAATATCATTTCAACCACAGTCTGCATCAGAATTCTTATAGTGTATTCCAAGATGCACCTCCTAATTTTCCTGCCTTCTTTTTGATCAAATTTCAGTGCTGTTTTTATACAGCTGTTTGTCAGCATTACATCAGCCAAAAAGCTTGCACTTTTTGTAGACTACGGATCTTGTGTGACTAGATTTTCAAGACTGTGACCTTATAAAATCACGGTTGATTTCCAGGGAAATTTACAGAGAAAAACAACACTTTAAAGACTTTTAAAAGACTTTTAAAACACTTTTTCTTTAAAGAAAAGAGGTGCTTATGTAAAACTTTAAATCACCTTCAGACTCTTATTCCAGTTAACTTTGTTGTAGTTCAGTCACAAAAAATGGAAAGTGGGTCAGCAGTGTTTTTTGGTTTTTTTGGAGATGGTTTGCAGTATTCTCTTCTCCTGCCCATCCTTGTAATGACCTCCCGTACTTGAGACAGACAGGAGACTGCAGACCCGGTCCAGACTAAGCAGCTTGAACAGTATTACCTTATTGCATTTGCCAGCAAGATGCTCCAGTGTTCACAAATGCTAGGTTTTTAGATGTCCTGCTTCATACTGCAGCATGAGGGAAGGAAGCCTCATCAGGTTTACCAGAGTGATGGGAAGCAGACCCTGAGCAAAAGGGTGTAAATGGATTAAGCAGTGAAGCAGGGTTTAGAGGGTTGTTGTGTGGGAGGAAATAGGGTAACTTTTCCAAGCTAGCCATTCTGAGGGAAGGAGGTTGAAGGGAAAATTTGAAAGCTGGGGGCAAGACAGGATGTCAAGGGAATGGTGTAGCTAGATCAGGTTGGCAGGGGAAGGGTGTGACGGACAAAGGAGAAGCACCGAGGTGAGGAGCTGCTGCTGCTGCCACCTCTGCTCTTCCTTCTCCCCTTTTCTCGAGTCTTGGCCGAAGAATGAAGAGTTTCTTAGCAGAGCCTGATTCCAGGCACCAGCTAGTGTGGCAGAGGAAAGGAACTCTGTGCTGCCTGACATGCGCTGATGCCTCTGAGCTGAAAGCTTGCTCAGCAGGTAGTGACTTAACTATGACATTCTGGTCACATTTTCTGCCCACTTAAATGGTATTTCAACAGCTCGTTTAAGATGGAAAATTTTCCTCTTTCAAATATATGCTGCTATGTACAGTCAAGCCTTATGCTGAGTTGGAGCTCTGACAATTTATCTAGAAATTTAGAATTTGGCTCCCATACTGTAATGTCAAAATATAAGCATCGATTCTGTACATTTCTGTAACCGATTTAGTCATCCTCTGCTCTTTTTATAGTCAGCAGAGAAAAATTGCATTCCTAAGGTGAAATCCATATTTTCCTAGTATAGGCATCTAAAGCAATTCAGATAAATCTATTTAAATATTGAAATAAATAGGACATTTCTTGCTGTGATTTTTTTTTTAGACTATGTGAGAGACATGCAAGAGCACAAGTCTGTATGCATTATGTTAGGAGATGAGCTTTAGCACACTGTGATTTCTGTGACTCTGGTGAACCTAGTGGAATCAAGGCTTTTCACCATTGGGAATGTTTACCAGATTACTATCAGATTCTTGAACAGATTTTCATTCCATGAATTGTGTGCTGTGGAATCAATCCACACATTGATAATGGGGAAAGAGAGGAGAAAAATGAAACTAAATCTGTGAAACTTGTTAGGTTTTTGGAAAGAGATGCACGTATTTATTGTATAATATGCCAGATCTCTACACTTGTTATCATCAAGAGAGCTACAAAATTATTTCTTGCTTAGCAAAGCAATTTCAACATCATATTTTCTGTACTGTCCTATATAATTGTTGACATTGAAGTGGAATGCCCCGGGTTATATCAATAACAGATCAGTTTCATTACGCGAATAGTTTTGCAAGATTGTAAAGAAAATTTTGCAATACTTATTAATGTTTTGAAATTTTATTGTTCTATAAAACATTCATCATTTCATGCCATATTGCCATACACAATAGTGTAAAATTTACTTGTGCAAGTAATATTTGAAATCTCTGGGAGCTTTTTCCAAAATGGAATTTCACTTGGCTTTTCAAATCTTTAATTTGTCTCAGTGACCCATATGATTGAGTAATTAATTTACTTATTCAATTAATTATATTTCATTAGATAAAACAGAAGTTTAGGGTGCAATCTCTGACTTGTTACCTGCTTCTATAAATGTTTTAGCATTGATCTTACAGAGCTACTGGATTGAATACTGCATTATAAATGGATATACAGGTTCACAAATACCACTGCCTTTTAAACACTGTGGTGTAGCAGTAATTAATATATTAGGTAAGTGAAATGGATTTTTATGTCTGTATGTAGTGCAAGTAAATAGGCTGTGAAATTCAATAACATACATTGCGTATATCTGGCACAGGTCTTTGGTTCTTTCAGTCTTTTTCCATTCCAATCAAATTAAAAAAAAAAGACACTTGAAAGTCTTGAAATGAGAACAAGTTTACATCAACACTTCCTGCCTGTGCCTGAAAATACCTTGAAATAATAAATTAGTTTGTGTTATACACATTCTGTGGGTTGTAGTGCACAAATTTTATACATAGGGAGGAAACTGTATCCCCCCAGCTCATCTATGGGTATGCCGCAAAGGTTGTGGATATGGTGAAGTCAGGAATGTACAGGGTTTGATTTTATACTAATTTTTGTTCTGTGTTATAAACACCGGACTATGCTTTCTTTTTTTAAGCAAAGAAAAAATTCTATCTATGGAAATTCTCTAGTGAATATAAAGGAAAAACATAGAAAGCTAAATTAAATGCATAGTTAGCAATACTTCATAAATCTTTAAAACTGAGTTCTCCACCAAGCTCAGTGTGGGTGTGAGAACTAGTGTGAAAATGCATTAGATGATGCATGCACTAGTCAAAAGTTTCTGCAGTCATTGAGCAATACTGCAGTGCACTCTGATTATTGCTGCTTTATTTTTATGGCTCCTTAGCAGCTGCACCTGCTGTAATTGTAATGGGAATTGTAGGTGATGATCACATCAATGAACATCAAGTCAGAAAGTAAAGAAACTACAGAGTCTACATGAAAAATGGATATAAAATTTGTATAACAGTATTTATGTAATGTTGTAAAATTGGTTACCAAGTCCCATTTTTGATTCACAGAAACTGAATTAATGTAATTTGACTGACCCTTGTGGTAAACAGTGTGAAAATAACTATTTATTACCTGAAAGTATCTGTGTTATTTCTGAAGTCTCCACACCAATTAAAGTCCCAAAATGGTAAATTCTTTTGGCTTCTCTTATTTTACCTAAAACTTTTTTTTTACCTAAGCTATTATAAGTTATCCTATAATTCTAAATCCAGATCTGAGATGAATGAGGCTTCCTTTTGCTTGCTGAAGGAAACAATGAATAAGCAAAATTGATAAAAAAATTAAAATCAGCAAAAGATATTTCTTACAGTACAATATGAATTTTTTGTTGAATTTGGAAGTCCTGAAGTGAATCTTTGTATGGTTTTCTGATACTCTGCTTTCAAAAATTATTCTATTATAACCTTAATCATACACACATCCCCTCACTTATCACAGACATACTTTAAGAGCAGACACTAGGAAAAGAACAAATTTTGTTTGAATTTTTGGGTCTGGATTGACTCTGGGATCCGGCATGGAAACGATGCCTGCTTGGGAGGCAGGAGAGGCATCCCAGGGAGGAAGCCTTTGAGCCTTTCACACACTGAAAATTCCTGTCGATATTGCTTTCATGTTAACTCCAAATTAGTGGCTGCTTTCCTGTTTCTTACTCACAGAACAATGCGTGATGCATTTATTATAATTTTCAAAATATAGTTTTGAAAGCGTTATTTCTTAAAAAGTAATTTGACTGACTGGTTTGTGTATGTTTAATATCTGTTATCATCAGGGATGCCTTGGGGTAAATAAGGCTGCGTAAATGAAAATGTAAACCAGTCTTTGCTTAGTCTGATACATAAAAGACTTCTCAGAAGGTGAGTGGTTATAGCAATACCACAGGTGTGCTGTCAGGAGCGGGGAGGTACTGCTGAAGTGTCAAACACAGCTGTATTTGTTTACTAGTGACCCTCTCTTCCTAGAGGACAGGTACTTCTAAGCAGTAATAAATGTCATTGAAACACAACAGAAACTATAGAGACAGAGACACTAAATTGCATGGAGTCCTTCTGTCCCTGGATGCTTTTGGCTCGGCAAACCAAAATGTTATGAGGTTGAATCTGTTGTGTGACACTGTGGTGCTGTCTGTCTTCCCTTTATCCCAGGTGTTCCACCCCAATTGTGAAGTAGCTGCTTAGAGTAATTCCTTTACCTCAGAATATCTTATTACATAAATTAATCTTGCAGTTCCTACGCATCTCTTTCATAAGTTTTTCACAAGTGATGCTAGACACAAGTGCAACTACCAGACGTTGTTTACTCTGGTTTTCTTCCCATGGCCAAGCAGACAAAAAAAAGGGGGAGTGTGGGGGGGTGTGGGGTGGAAGGGTGAAACTTAATGGTAGTATCTTTTTTTCATATTTTAATTAATGGAAATAAATTAATTATACTAGGTAGTTATTAGTAACTCTTGGTAAAAAATATTCCCTTCCTCACCATTTGTTTAAAAATGCTGACTCTTTGATATTAGGTGTGGCATATATAGCTTCTCAGTGAAGGCAATGATAGCCAAATTCAGTGTTTGTTAAAAACAGTTGATGTGAGCATGCCTTGAAGATTAGGCAATTTGATTGGTAAAATAAACAAAGCTTCAATCTGCTCAAATGTGGTCCCTAGGCTGTCATTAAACCCATTCTTAGGAACTGTGAGAGAGGAAAAGGTAAACCATACCCTGTTTGACTTGGCTATTACAATGTTTAACTCTCTTGTAATAGAGCTTTCTCTTCTGGAGTAATTTGATAGAACAAAAATATATTCCACGCAAAAGCTAGGCAGTAAAATTAATTTGGGAGTTTCTTTAATATCCTGCATCTCTGTTCTTTGACATTATATTACTTTGTTGATACTGCCTTTATTGCTAACTTGGGGGTGAGTAGATTAAACATAATTGGTAAATGAATCAGTTTAGCTATATGAGAATAATTCTGGATTTGCTGGTCAGACAGAATTCACCTGCTACACCACTGTAGCTTATTTATTGTACAGCCCAGGAAACTTTTTATTCTGAAATAATTTCTCCACTTCCTGAATCTACTTATGTGTATCACACTCAAGGAAAGTTAATGAGCTTATTAAATATAGGCTTGACTTTTAAAAATATATCAGAAGCTCCCATTAAGAACTGGAGTACAAAGAAAACTTTTTCACTTTCATGTAGTTTGGATTACAATCAGTGCACCGATAATGACATTAGGTAAGTATGGCTTTGCTTCTCCAGCTTCATATAGACGATTGGTGTGTCCTTTCAGTCATCTTGCTATTCCATCACAGTCCTGCATTGTCCTTCCTCTTGAAGAACGTTAGCTGTGTTTCACATTGCAGTTTGTGTATTACTATTGCTTACTACAAGACTCAGCATTGATTGCCTCCTTGATTAGAGGCAGCCTTTACAATTCTGAAAATTTTCTATGCAAGGGGAAACAACTGATTTGTAATTATTGTTATGTATCAGTCACAGTACAGCCTTTATTTTGAGCTTTCTAAGTTTGCATTGCAATTACTTTAGTGAACACATGCATGTGAAATTTAATAATGTTGTGTTTCTCTTCTCAGAAAATAAAGCATGCCAATGGTAGCTAGAATTGTACTTCATAAAGTATTAGTTGCTCTATGTGATTAAAGAAAGGCTTCTGTTTAGTGATTTTGAAAAAATATAATGGATATTTTTCGGAACATATAATATATATTCCAAAAAATACAACTGAAGTAGTATCTTATTCTTTAATAAAATCACAATGGAAAAAACCCTATTCAAACACTATATGTAGTATTTATTTAACTTAAAATAATTGCTCATAATTTACCAAATAATTAAGTATCACTGTAAAGTGACACTATTTTTAAAAAATACAATATGTAAATAATACTCATGTACTTAAATTAGTGCATTTGTGTGCCCAGTGTCAGACTTGACATTTTATTGTAAAGGAAGAAAGAAAACATTAAAAGACTTAAATGGCTAACACGGTAACATTGGTTTGAGCTCAGAGTTCATCATCATACTGAGAAAGAGTGAATTTTACCTTCCACAGGTTGTGAGTGAAAGAAGGATTTGAATCTTGCTGTTCTCTGATCTTAGTGTTAATAAAATACTGGTAGAGGCCATATCACTTATTAAATGTTCTCTGCTGCTTCAGATTATTCATCAAATCAAATCATAGAGGCCAGTGTAAAGATCTTAAAAATTTAGCCCTGCAAAAAACACTATGCAAAGGGAGGGACATCGCTGTTTCTAATCAGCTTCTTAGCTGTCCAGTAGAAAGGCAAAGAAACATCTTAGATCTGATCTAAGAAGAAGGTCTGAACTGGTTTTCTTGAATGTCTCTACACTGGTCCCTACAGACATACTCATTCTCTGTATTTGAACATCACGAGCAATTTTAACTCAGCTGGTTTAAGGACAAGATGATTACAGCATAAACTATTACAAACTCAGGCATTGCATTCCTGTGTGTGGAGCAATCCTCCTGCAGCAGCCAGCACCCAAATGCATTCTTTCACCATATCAGAGGGCTACCAGAGTGCACTTGTACTGACCTCTGGGAAATGATTTTGGAGTTGGTAAAGAAGGGGTGAGGGGAAACTTCCGGTAACCAGTGTTTAGCTAGAAAAGCTGTGTGGTTTGTAGCAAAGTGTTGAACCCTGAAAGTCTCAAGGATTTTAAAATAATCCTGTCATTATATTTTGTGTTTTAATGTGTTACAAGTCAAGTCAGAGTCTCTTGTAAAACTGAAATGCTGGCATGCCAAACTATTAACTTTGACACGTAGCTATTTGATTAGCTGTAAGTGGAGCTTTGTGAATGTACGTGAATGGAATGTGAAGTACATAGAGGAAATATGTTCTTAGGTTGAATGTTTTCCTTAGAACAAAGAAAGACTAAAAATTAGTAACATTGATCAGCCTGAATTTCAAATGCTTCTGCTCATACAGAATATATGTACTTTGAGATTATTCTGTCAATAGCTAGAGAGTCTACATTTTTAAGTTTTATTTGAGCCTAGTTATGATTGTTCTTTCCCCGTGCTACTTAACTTCTAAATAACATCAGATCACTTTTTGCTTCCTGGTTGCAATCTCATCATCTAAAGCACACTGGGCTATACTGACTCCTGCTGTTACCAGCAGGAACATCTTGGACTATGTACAGTCTCCCTTACCTCCTTATTTGGTTTAAACAGTGTGGTTGGTATCTGATTGATACAACAATTGTTTGTATAGGAGGAAAAGTACTTTTCATATAAAGGGAAAATAATCCTTGGCTATCTAACACATCTATACAGTCAAAACCCACCCCCTGTAAGCTCCCAATTACAAACATTAGCTACTCAGTTCTTTGGTGAACTGGTGCTATGTCTGCTAGTGGCACACCCTCGGGTTAGTGGAAACTTTGAAGAACTATCACCTAGGTCTCTTTTTCAAGTACTACACACTATAGCATTTTAAAGGGTTTTATAAACTCAAGACTAACTTGCATTTAGAAAAATCAGAATCACATACTCTTTAAATAGGATAATATAGAATAAGGCAGAAGAGAAATGAAAGTGCATGTTCAAGTTCTCCACTCATTCTTTCCTGCAAAACACAGTCCTGTCCTCTAGGTTTGCACTTTTCCCCACAATCTTTCCTGGTTGCAACGAACTTCAGAGAGTCCCTTTAGGTCTCTAGGAAAAACTTTTTTTAAAATTCCATTTGGAGAGTGGGCTGCATGTTCTCGGCAGTCTCCTGTTCTCTGCTTTTATTGCAGGCTCTTCCTTGCTATGCTCATGCAATCTTCCATTTTAATAGAATGTAATGTACAAGACACAATAAACTGCAAACAAACAAACAAGATAGCATCCATTGCACCATTAAAACAGATCGTGAGTCTACAATAAAAGAATTTTAAAATGATCTCAAATGCTAGTCTTTGAATTTTGTGGCTAATCATTAGTTCATATGCATTTGTTTACCTTTTCATGTGGGTCATTTGAACCAAAGACTTGTCAGTCTTACTTACTTGTCAGTAAGTACCACAATTAAGTGATGTGAATTGTGGCCTAATAACTCCCACAGACTTGGCAAAAGCCTTTCAGACTTTCCCAAGTTTGTAAAGCAGGCTTAGGACTTACTCTAAAACTGGCACAAATACTGCTAAAATTCTCATTAAGATGTTAGGGACAAAGGTGAGAAGAAAGACTATTTTCTGTCTACAGAATGGGATAACCTCAGAGGAGTGTTATCCATAGAATCCTAGTAAGCAGTTGTCCACCCTGGACACTGGTAAATGATAGAAAACTCTAATGAAATCAGCTGATGTGCAGGTAATGCTTGTCAGAAGTGTAGCTTTACACATAACCATCTTATTTGGCATTCAACATACACCTGCACCAGCCAGCCTAACCTACTCAATAATGATACTGTGATATGGAATAAGAGTATCCAGAAGGGGAAAAGCACATCTTTTCCAGGTCATCACTATGAAGAAACAGCCTTTAAACCTTTTCTACCTCTGGGATGAATGTCCTAGAAGAATTAGAGTTTGAATGCTGCTTACAGGTATACAGTTCAACAAAGTGTTCATTGAGAACCAGATTCTCCTGAATAGTATGCACAGAAGACATCTCTTCAAAAGAACTGTCTAATCATCTCCGCAAACCAGAAGTTATAATGAGTAGGACAAACTGTAGTATTCTCCTAAGGCCTCTAAGGTACAATTGATATTACTGTGCAGTACTTCTTCATTTCCAGAATAGCTTCTAAATTACTATATAGCAAGTTATTTACTAGACCTGGTTAAAAAAAATAAAACCAAAGCCAGCATTTTCTATCATCACATTTAACTTGAATGATATATAACATGTTTTCTTGTAACAGAAGTGCAATTAAATTCAAAATGCACGACAGAGACATAAGAATTTCAGAAACATGATGCTTATCAACTTGACAAATAAGTTTATGAATTCATTAGTCTTTGAGAGGTGTTCATGAAAATAAACTGGGGTTTCATACTTCTTTAGTGAAGTCTAGTGCATGAATCAAATAGCAGAACTTCAGCAGACACAGGGCACACTTCGAAAACAGGATTGACAAGAGGACTGCTTGACTTGTAAGTCTCCTGTTATAACTTCTCAGATATCAAATAAGCCAAATGTTTAAAGAGTATACAGAATAAGTATGGTCTTCCCCTGCTACAATTGTTTCTTACTTTTCACTTTGGATTTTGGGGAGAGGACTTAAAAATAGGGAAGGAAATAGAACGAGGTTGTATCTGATAATGGTGCAGAAGCATACTTGTATTCACACAATTTTATAAACACAGCACAGTTTACATCAAGCTGAATCATATATGTCCAGCCTTGATCTTGTTGGAGTTAATTATCATTTTCTAGTGCATGTCCTACAACCTGGGTAGTTTCAGCATAGATGCCTTTGTGCCCATAAAAGTCAGAATGCACACTGAGTATAAATTCAATAACAACTCCTTGCACTAGCAGCAGGAGAAGCTGTTAAGATTTAGCTATGTAAATGTAACTTTGCCTTTCCTTGTGAATAATCTGCAGCATCTATGCTGATATTTTCCTTTATCAAATAAAATCTTTTGCAATATTGCAGGACATTGAAGACAGATAACAGTGTGTTGATCAACTAGCAGTCCCAAGAAGAGTAAAGTAGGCTGTGGACCTGCTGTTGCAGTCCTTGGTAGCTTATCCATTATCCTACGTTGTTTTTTTTCCCGTGATCAGTCCCGATAAATTTTTCTGCAATGCTTTAGAAAAAAAAAAAAATGTATTTCTAGATCACCTGATTCCAATCTTAACTATTAATTTATTTTATTATTAACTTGATTGGAGTTTTAAGAGTTTCAGAGTCTTGCAATTAAAACATAAATACCATCTGGGCAAACAAAATATTGAACTGCATTTTTCAAATGTTTCACAGGATTCTTTCCTCCCTCTCTCCTCTTAATTTGAGAGGCATGATTGGACTAGGCAGCTCTTGACATACAGCAGAGGCTTGAGCCAAGATTGTATCACCTTGGAATTTTAAAATCTCAGGAAGAATTTGAACCCGAGTCGTTACCTTTTCAAACACATAGTTCTACCAGGCAGAGAGAGTCATTCAGTGTGGGGGGCGTAGGAGGGGAGTGGTGTGGAATTCCAGTAAGAGAGGCCAGAACTGGCTGGATTTCAGCTTCCAGACTCTTTTGATGTAGTCTTTGAACTCTTTCTGCACAATTCTGCTTACATCCAGACTTTTGTCAAGTCCAAAACTACGTCCCCAGAATTTGAAAGATTGTCTCCAATCCTTCTGTTCTTCTGTCTTAAACAATGTTTAATACTTTATAGATTCTTGCTCAAAACCCAAATCCATTCAAAGTTTAACGAGTGTTTATTCTTTGCTACTTCGTGTGAAAAGACTGACTGAATTCATTGGTAAGTCACGTGTAGTGGTGTGCAAAATATGCAGCTAACAGTTTTGATTCTGTAATGAGGTTTTTAGATTCAGTGTGCACTCAGAATTTCCTCTTTCATTGCTTGTGCTAATTACTAAGCCTTCACATGATAAAGATTATGATAGTTCCATTTTCTTGGAAAGAAAGGAGGGAGCAATAGGAACTGAATGCAGACACTTTCTGAATATAAATTTGTTATGCTTTGCCCATGAATTGAGCGTTGCTCGATGATTCATTTGAACCAAGAATCTGATGAACAAAAAATACGAGGCTCACAAAAGCTTTTAGGTACTGCTTGAAAGAAAGGATGGAGCCTGGCACTTTCTTGGTCTTAGACTTGATAGCAGAGAAGAAATCAGAAGTAAAAAGAAACTAATAGAAGTACACAAATGCTGCCAGGAAGGAAACAGGCAAATTTTGTTCTGCCTATTTGGTTGTTTTGCTAGTGATCAGCAGTGTAGCTTCCATTTGAGAAAGACAGGCAAGGCATCAGCTTTTATTAGTCTCTTCTGCCATCTCTCTGTTCTCTGCCATCATAACACATATTCATAACTTGCCCTGATTTAATTCTGAAAGAAAAGTCTGTTATTTAAAAAAATGTTGCAAAGATGCTATTAAGTTAAACTGGCATTCTAGTTAGTGTCTATAATAGCTCTACATTTTGTCTTGATCAGTTGGCAAATACAACTCGTGTTCCTCACATTTCCCTAGTTGTTGCTCAGCAATTAATTCCACTATCAGTTGTGTTTTTAAATGCCTTCACCCAGCTGGGTTCTCCAGCTCCTTTTGGGTCGGTTCCACCATATTCTTCCAGTTCTCTCTATCACTGTGGAAGTGGAAAGTAACAGAAGTAGCTTACTTGTGCCAGATAAATGAACTGGCCAATAATAGCAAGGCTGGAATATGTGGATGACTGTGCAGAAAGTCTTTGGCCAGGAAAGTTACAGAGGTGTATCTATACTACCAAGCATTTTCAGTGTAAATCCAGCTTCGCATTCAAAATATTTATCTGTCCAGAGGCTTAATTTTTTCTTCATGACATTTTTTATATGCAAAAAAGTGTTTGAAGTGGATATACCCAGTGACTCAACTCCAGCTTTATAAGTATTTTTGTCATTGTTCTTGGAATTATTGCAAGAAGTCTAATGATTTTTTTTGGTTTTGTCTTCTTTCAAGTATCTTCAAGTTGAAGATGAGTGATCCAATCCTTTACTAATTTCCCTTCAATAGTGCTTTCAGAAAAAAGACAGCAAATGAAAGTCAGTTTCTTCTGACATACTTCAGGTTCAGAGATTTTCCATTTATACTGCTAGTTGAATGCTAAATTGTGTATTATTGAGGCAGACCAAAAGTTACCTTCCTGTTCTAAAGAAGCATAAATTATCTTTAGATCTGAGAGAGATTGTTAGGAGGCTTTTCAATTACAACCTGGTTTGTAGCTTGAAGGTGTATGGTTCATCAGAAATTTGAACCTGAGGAACTTGGAATTGAATTTTAAATAACCTATTTCTAATTAATTTGCACTTATTTGTAATCTTTATGTAGTTGTGCAACTCTATTAATAGCGCACGTTCTAATCTTGCTTACACTGGCTATATGACAGCTTAAGCTTTATGGAATTAATTTGATGATGGAAAAGAGAAGAAAATCAGGTTCATGCGTCTGAGATTTGCATCTGTCAGTAATAGTGCCTGACTCACGATCAGGCTCAAAACATTGATATATGAATTTTGTTTTCTCCTTAAGGCCAGTACCTCTCTGTGAAGGAATTGCCAGTTAATGATGTCTTTTGTCAGCCAGCTCAGTGGATACCACAGCAATTAAGGTTTAAAATGTCAAATAAAACTTCCATACTTATATTACAGTTAAATTCTTAGAGCATGATCATTTCTAGGTATGAAATATCTGCAGCCCCAATTGTTAACCAGTGTGGGGTGGCAGGGTATGACCATACAGTACAGACTGTGTGTAGAAGACTTTCTAAGCCTCGTGTTACTTAGCATGTGTCTGTGATGTGCTAAAAATGCACACATCCAGCTCTGCATTTTCATTTTTGCCACAACCACTGCTAGAAAAATGAAGGAATCTTTAGGTCTCATTTAATACCAGTTTAACAATGAGCCTGCACTCACTTTGTGGTAGAACCTGGTCCAAGGACGATCTCTTTTCCTTTTCCCAAGTGGGTACCTATACTGACATTGAGAGCGATGCGTGAGCTATCTCCAAACACGATTTTCAGCTTGACAGGTAAGCTTTGTGCAAAACATCCATTTCAAATGTTCTGATACTGATACTCTGACATTTTACAGCACATACTTTAGTGTATTTGAAGAACTAAATGAACTTGCTTTATTTTTCTCAGACTCTAGCCCACATTAGTAATCAGCACCAGAAAGGTGTGCTAGGTTTTTGTATCAAAACTGATATTTTTGCTTTCCATTTGCTCTCTTTATTTGAGACCAACTGAGATTTTCCTTTTTGAGACTTTTTTTGAGCAGGAATGTTGCTTGATATGTCTCCTTATTTGCAACAGTAGGTGAAAATTCCATGAGAGAGACAGACACAGAATTTCTGAAGAAGGGGGCATGACATCAGAAAAGAGAGAGGTTTGGGGATTGTAGCTTTGCAGTACATTAGGACACTTTTTGACACTTAATGCAATACTGGATCCTAATCTAAACTGATCTATGTTAAATGCCTGTTACCATTCCCTCTTGTAATCAACATGCTCTCAGAAACACTAGTGCTTATGCAAACTGTCTATTACTAAGTCTGGAATGCAAAATTTACAATTTTGATTCTGTAGTGTCATACACCCACTTTTTGATGTGTAGCTTGCTGTACAGGATATGAGACATAGAAGAAATGGGCTTGGTTCTATTAGAGCCTGTGTAAATTAACAAAAAATTAAACATAGCTAGTTCAGTTTGGACTGGTTTATTTTTTGCTCTTATGTGAGGAGGAACAGAAACAGGCCATGAAGTCGTTGAAATTTTATTATATTTATTCTATATGTGACTGTTGCTTATTCGCTGCTGATTTTATTCCTTCCTTATTTTTACTTCTGTTTACAGTTACTAGTCATATCCTTGTTCTCTTTTCTTAAAAAAGCAGATTTTAAAAGACAAAAAGGACAACTACACGTAAATTACATAATGATGTATGTATTTCTAGGCACAAAAATAAACTGAGATAATTTGCAGGCATAAATTTTTAGGAATATCTCCAAAAGTGAAATGAGGCACATGTGGAATACATTATTTAGATGAAGACTGTTAAGAGTGAATTAGTCATTCTCCTTTTTGCAGTGCTCTATATTAAGCAAAGAGTTTCCTCCACATTGCTTGACTTGTGATGTAATAAAAACAAACTAAGAAAATGCTTTTAGAGATGCAGATCATCTCAGTGTATTTAGCTCACTACTTTTGGTCTTTTACTCTTCCCCAGACTTATTGTCTATTAAAGGTGTCATTATCACAGTGCCTTCAAAACCTGGAAGCTGAGCTTATGACGGAATGGTTCTGTATCTACAATAAAAGGATACAGAAAAAACAGCTGTATTTCAGAAAGTTCCTTTTTTAATTTTTGATTTTGAGACAGATTTTATTTTTAAATCACAGGGCCAAGTATTTTACTTTTTAAAGGCTTGAAAATATTTATGTGATACACCTTGCAAACCTCAGCCAATTAATTCTGCCATTATTATTGCATGTAGTTTTTAAAAACAAGGTGACAATATATAACACATAAAAGAACAAGCTAGTATCGTCACTGGGAATTTCCACTAAGCAATTTGCCCACCTCTCTCCCCCTTTATAAGAATAAAACACTAATCTGAGGAGCATGCAAGTAATTTAAGAGATTAAACAGCTTAAATAAGTAATTCTTATATGGTTTTAGTATTAACTACAGCAGGGACACTTTTTTCTATTACAGTAAACCTTTGGAGGAAGCAGGACTCTTGTTAAAATGAACGTAATGTTTTCACTTCCTGTTGAGCATTTGCCCTCTTAGATTTTCTAGGAAGATTTTTAAGGAATGGCATTTAAACTGAACAAGCAGTTAAGGGAGTGTTATGTCTGCAAATGGAATAGAGGATCTGAACCAGCTGTTGCTGACTTTGCTGATTTTCAGGACTGTGATTTCCTGACGTCTCTATCTACAATTTTACATTTATTTAGAATACAAACTGGAAGTAAGCATTCCACATGCAGGCAAGAGAAGGAGGCAAGTCAGAGAAGGGTTCAGGGATGAGGCTGCCGAGATTAGTCAGCTGTCCATGGTTAACAGAAAGGCAATCGAGTACTTCTGACCCAAGATGAGATCTACAGCCTGGTGAAAAGGACTGTCTCAGCTTCAAATACACAGATTCCTCCAGTTAGCAGCCTGTTTACCAGAACTTTACTTCGGGATGATACCAATTTTTTTCTCTGTAGTACTTTAACCCACATGAGGTTGGAGACTCACATTGAAAACACAATAATGCTCATACCATTCTCTTTTTTCTTTCCTTCTTCCTTTCTCATTCTGTATTTTCTACAACATTTCAGTCTGCTTTTCTTCAGTTGACTCCTATTTCCCTACAGATACACTTGTTGACTTCTTTCTTTAAAGGAACCACTGGAGTATTTTTTATATGTTCCTGTGAATAACCAGTCACAGTCATATAAAATTCTATAAAACAAATGCAGCAGTATTGGCTTTTCTCCCGCAATGGTCAGGACGAGAGAGTGACTGAGCTAAACATTAGTACTTTAGTAAGTGCTCTTAAATTCACCCTCATTTATAGAGTGAGAATCCTAATTCTTCAGTATTTGCAGACAGATAATACTATATGAGATGGACATTACGGTTCTTGATACATGATTAGGATTCCTAAGTCGTACTGCAAGAAGCAATAGGATAAAACACTGTAAGAAGTACAAGAAGTTAATAAAAAGAAATAACAGTAATAAACTAATCTGCTGATAGCCAATAGCTAATCCAATAACTGAAAATTGTAACAGAGCATCCACTATACACCTCAGTCTCACTGATAACTATAATTCTATTTTGCATCTTTTGATGCATGTATTTATGGTTTTCCCTTATTGTTTGTGGTAGCCAGAGGATAAAGCTTGCTTTCCTTGTGCTTTAATTTTTCTCCCTGATGGTATTCTATGAACAACTTTCTCTGATTCATATGAGAATAACAAATTGTATTTTCAATTTAAAGATGTTTAACAATGCAAATGTGTTTCTGCAGAAAGATTATAGTGAAGAATATTTCAGTATATGTGCGAACAGCCACAGAAAGATGTTGAAGGCCTTAAAACTATGATTTTGTTTGAGGCAAGGGAGGAAGTGGCAAAAAAGAAACAGTGGAGATTGCACTTCAACTGCTTTACATTTATAAGTGGCTTAATCTAATCTGTAATTAACTTTAAAATTTTCAGGTACATCAATAGTTTATTTTGATAGCCTGCTGTAAGTACAGCCCATAAGTTCCATTTGGTTTCCTGTCATTGTCTGCATTCTAAAAACCCCCAGGACGTCTGGGCCAAATACTCGCCATACTGTAAATATGTTCAGATCTGTAGAACATAGCCAGACCAGGATGAACTGTTCTTCTGCCAAAAAAAAAGTCATCCTGGGTTGCAAAAGTTTTTAAGCAGTCTTAATCTATCTTTTTCTAGGAACATCAAGACTCTCTTACTGAGGCTTGCCAGGGAATTGGAACTAGAGGTACTTACAGCCCAAGGTTGCTCTTCCCAACGAAACATTCCTTCCAGTAACAGCTTTTACACTGAGGGTCACTGTTGTTGTTTTAAAGGATCACCTTTGTAAAGAAATTTCAGTTATTTACTAACCTGAAGGAGATACCAGTATGCCAATAGAAGATACACTATATGCGTGCCTTCCAGAACATAACTCTATCACAGAAGACTATCCCACTTACTTCAGTTTTCTGTTATAGAGAGAAGTGAATGCCTAGTATGACCACTGAAATTGAATTCTTTTATTTACCTAAAGCAGGAACTCTTGCCAGATATGCAATGAGAATTTCAAAGCATTGTGATTTATTTACTTAAAAAAATGACTTAGAAGACCTGCATCAACATGTTCTAGGTTCCAGTCAGCCCCAGTATTTCTTATGGTAAATAATGAATTATTTGTTGTATACTATATATATTACTTAAATATTTGGCAAATTAATACTTCTTAAAGACATAATCTGTCTTTAGCAGAGACTACAATGTCACTGGACAGATAAGGGTCTGATTTTCAGTCTTCAATACACAAAGGAGTTTACTGGTAAAAGTTTGGCCTCTGTAAGGCCATTGAGTCCAGGTTAGATGTAAAATCTTGCTGCTCAGATTTACAAGGTTTTGAGCTGCTCAGACTGCAGGAACTAACACAAATTAGCAAACCAAACTCTCAAACTAAAGGAAAGATAATGACACTGTAGGAGAAGAATGTCCCATGCTAGCTGTTTAGGTCAGCTGCTGCCCCAAGAGTTTGCAAGACCAGTTGTTGCAACTAATGCTTCTTAAAGGAGAAGTTTGATGAATTCAGCTGTTGCAACAGAAGATAAATAAGTGTCAGTAGGTTTCAATTAGAGACAATATCCTTGATGTATCAGCAGTTCACTTGTGAAAATGGTTGACCTGTGAACCTGATTGAACCTGGTAAGGGATGAGTAGGACTGCTTGGGTTTCTTTGTTTGGGCTTATTTGTTAGAAATGTAGGCAGAAGCTGTTCTCCTTACCTGTCCTAAACAGGCTTCTAAGGGAAGAATCATTCCATGTTTTGTAAGGGCTTGGCTGAGAAAACTTCAAAACCTTGGAAAGATGCAGTACATTTAAAAGGGACTTTAGCATTTTAGGTTTAATAATTCATGGCAAATCAAGTCAGTTATTGGGACTTGGAGATAAGTTGTACTGTTGCTATGTACTCATTTTGGCTTACTTTAGAATTGGGGCAGGAGGGATTCTGGTGTCTGCAGAATCTGAAATGTGTTTTGCTTAAGAAATAATAGGAGTTATATCAGCACTGGATGTGCTGATATATGAGGTCGAGAAAAGTACTAGATGTCTAAATGACAAACCATGTTGATCTGTGCTAGAGCTGTAATGTCACAGAAAAAAATATTGTTTTGGCATAGTCTAAAATTGCTGCACTTGTATAGCAATCTTTTATTTGTGCCTACCATTATGCTTTTGTAAAAAGAAGTCCTACTGACCAGTCCTACTGCTGTGGCATACTGCAGTACTGCATGTTTGTGGCAGAATTTCTTAGTTCCAAATTGCATTGGTTTTCCCTTTTTTTCTTTTCTTTGTATGGAACACCTACCCCATGATCTTTTAGATGTCCACTAGCACAATTCCGACCTTCATCTAGCAGTTTTAACTTTTAGATTAGGGCTCAGTCATGTCAGAACGAGTTTTCTTGCTCCACTAAAAAAAATGTCACAAACTTTTTAATTAAGTCGTAACTTCAAACATTTCACCATTATAGGAAATAACTTCAACCAGTACAGCTTTTATAGGATTTTTGGTGACTTATGATAAATCTACATGTTATCTAGGCTAGCTTGCAACCTGAGTTCCATTTGAAGTTCTAATTTTGGCATTTGATAATATTTAAAACAAAAAAATTCATCACTATAACAAAAATGATGCATTTGTAGTCAGTAAATGGCAGCCAGTAGACCCAAGTGAGTTCAAAGTAGGCCGAAGCCCAAGGAACTGCTGATCATCAAAAATAAAATACTAAAGCTGCATGATAAAATAATGAGTTTGTACCTCACTGCCCTAACAAGACAAACAGACAAATAAGTAGTCTTCCACGTTAGTGAGATAAGAGAAATTTTATTTCCTTAATGTTATGCTAATTGGGATTTGTAACCTCAGTGAGACACTTTTGGGTGTGTACTGTTATAATAAATACACACATTCCACTGAAGAGATTAAAAGCTCTTGACAGTAATAAAGAAAACAATCAAGATAGTATCTATTGCTTAATGACATTTGTTTCCATGTCTGTATCTGCTCATAAATACTACCTTGCCCTTCAGTGAAAATTGCAACAGACCAATTTACAGATAAGTATGGGTGGGTAAACAGAGAGTTTCTCTCTAGCCTGGTTTCGTGACTCACACAAGGACATGTCACAAAGCATAAAGTGGACTCAAGAACAACTTTTTCTTCCAGTGAGCTAATACTAATGTATTCCAGACAGATTAGGTCTTGTCAAACCCGTGTACTCCAGCCCTTTTCATCTTGGGTGACAGGGCCAGAAATAAGGACTAGTTTCACAGCAGCAAAAAGACTATGCAATTACAATGGATGGTATAGTGACAATTGCTTTATAAAAAGCAGCTGAGTTACACTCTGAGCACAGACCTCAATGTAAATCGTACAGTGTAGCCCAAAATACCTGGCTGCTGCTTGCTGACTGAGATTCACTGTATTTTATTCCCTGGTTTTTTTTTTTATTTTTTTCTCAATCTCTTAAACCTCTCTTTCTTCAGAATCATGTGTTTTGTTGCTTGTTTTGGCAGTGATCTCTGTAGTTAGTGGTATGATTTACTCTCTGTTGGTGTTTTTTTTCTCTTAAGTATTGTAATTACTGTAGTTGGTCATGTGTGTGCCTTTCCTCAGAATGATTTTTCCGGAGACAGAAGAGCATATTATGACTTTGAAGGCCTATTTTCTGTTTAGTTTTCTTATACGTCTTCTACTGAACTGGTAATTCAGATTAACGACTAATACTATTTAGCTAGTTTTGTAGTGGTATATGTAAATATAAGCAGTTATACCTGCTCGTATATGAATTAATCACAGGGATTCATGGTCCTCAGACTTTTATAGTCATGGGGGATTGAATAAGTGATTTTTTTAATATATATAACGTAACTTTCAGATTAGTCATGCAGTAAGTAAAAATGGAGTATCCAAGTATCTCATCACTAAGGTACTTGAGAGAGCCTGTTGATGTCGCAGATAAAAAGAAAACCAATGAATCAGGTGACTGCTGAATCATTGGAATTACGACAAAGGATGCTCAAAAGGGGTAATCAGAACTTGCCCTGAAATAGACTTCTGCAGAAGCAATCCAAAACGTAACCAGGCTATCTGTAAAAAAAAAAAGGCTTAATATCATCCTGCTGTTGATTACCTAATTTACACTGTTGTTTTCTGCAGCATCCAGTGAATTACCTTTTGTGTTCAAATATCTTCCTGTCAAAAGATTATTCAATGCAGCCAGCTATGATCGTAGCTACCAAAGTTTACTAATGATAATGCTATAAAGATACATGTTAAAAGAATTCCAGCAGATAGTATTTTGTTATTTTACCGTTTTTCCCTTGTTTTTGAATTTCATATGTATACCTTCCCTAAAAACTTTCACAAGAAGGCAACAGTAGGTACACTCGTTATGACGGTAAACTAGTAATGAACATGCTGTTATACTGGGATGTATGTAAAAGAAGCTGGAACATAGAGGTGTGGAGATTTTGACACTATTGCTGATGCTGAACATGTAACCTTTCACAAAATGCTTAATTTAATGAGGAATGTTGTGGATTTTATTTTCTCTCTGTAAAATAGGACTCTAATAGTTGCTAAATTTCTTTAAGAAACAGCCTAAAATTACTGATATTCACCTTGCACTCATCTGTGCTCAAATTTGGTTTTAACCTGAGTAGGGTTTTTTCCTCTATTTTTTCCCCTCCTCTGTGCACCTGTGTACAGAGATCACATCTTCGAAGTCTTCATGCATTATTTTAAGCAAGCTAAGCTCTCTGATGTTTTTCTGTCAGATGGGATCTCTGTCCATGATCAAACTGCTAGCTGCTTTTTGCACTTATGGAACCTTCAGTTCTCCTCTCATTAACAGGAGTGATCAATGTATTTTCAAAAACCCACATGAATTCATGCACCAAGCTGCTAATATTTCTCTGTTGGAAATAACTCTTCTGATACAACATAGTCACACATATCAGACTTGCAACAGTCTGACAGCAGCAGTGTCTGATCACTGTTCTGTGAATTAGTTACTATCCCAGGGCTTTTTCATCCTACATTTTTTTCCAATAAGGCCCTATTTTATGACATAAGATTTTATGCTTTGGTGGTGCAGTGTTAAACCTCGATTTTTTTTTTTAATTATTTTTATCTTCTGTCTACTCTAAAATCTTAAAAAATACTAAGGTAGGACTTAATGGCCAGTACTTGTCAATTTACCATTTTGCATAGACATAATGAGACTATCAACCCACTAGCTTTGCTAATGCTATCTAAAAAGTGAGAGAGATATATTAGTTTGTCATGGTATTCTTTTTAAATTTGCTTGCCATATGGTACCTGGGTACATATGGGTATGGACTCAAGCTTCGTCAGGGAAAGTTTAGACTTGATGTTAGGAAAAAGTTCTTCACTGAAAGGGTGATTGGCCATTGGAATGCGCTGCCCAGGGAGGTGGTGGAGTCACCAACCCTGGAGGTGTTTAAAGGGAAACTGGATGAGGCACTGAGTGCCATGGTTTAGATGATGGTGTTAGTGTTGGTGTTAGTGTTAGTGTTGGGTTATAGGTTGGACTCGATGGTCTCGGAGGTCCTTTCCAACCTTATGATACTGTGATACCTAAACTCAGATCAACAGCTCTGGAGTCAAAAGGCAGTGTTTCTGATAAGGCAACTATAACACAAAGAACATAGAACTTACTGACCACTTACAATCTGATTTGGGTATCTTTAATAGTTGTTAGAATACAGTGGCTACATTAAATGAAAATCAAGAAATGAATATCTGTTGAAATTTATGTTGAGCAGGAGGAATATGAGTAGTTTACCTTGGTTATGAAGGTAAGAGGATATTCACATGGCTTGTCTTTATACTTTTAACTTTATACACTGGGGTTAGGAGTTTCAGTTTCACCTCACTTCCTTTTCAGGCAGTGGAGAAAGAACAGGCATTGCTCTGAATGGCCCTCCAAAGTAGCCCAACTGAAGATTAATGGTTATATTGAGAGAAGAGAGTAGCCTCATAATATAGGCCACAGTTGAATGCTAATTAATCTAAATACACACACATTTGTTCAATCCACTTTTTTTTTACTGTAATATTGACTTTATTTGTAATCTAAGCCCAGGCAGAGCAGAGAGTGAAGCATATTTTCTACTCTTAGTGTGTAGTTCCACAAACTGAGTTAGACCTGTGAGGCATTTGGAAAAAGGGCGTTCTGAAGTTTTCAATGTCAAAATTCAAATACGTGTGTCATTTGTAAAATAGGTGAAGTATATCTATAGCCAAGAAGGAGCTTACCCAAGAAAGGTATAAAAAGATGCTATCACTACCTGGCTGATTTTCATAAATTCCTGAAATTTTCTGAGTCAGAGGTATTTTAGAGAAGTTTCTAGCCTTATGTTTTCCTAGAATGTCCATAGGAATTACCTGGGAAGCAGACAGAAAATAACTTGAAAACATTTGAAACTAAAATGAATTGGTTCTTCAGCCTTGGCATTTGCAGTTTGCAATTTGTCAACAGTAGGAAAATTACATGACTTCAGAAATGAGAGAGAACAACGGCAAGAGGTTTCAGGAAGTTTGCAGGATGCAGGGGAAACAGCTCCTGCTTTGTGGGTGATGACATGACACTGTGAGGTAGGTCCTTTTGCAGAGGAATTTGTTTAACCCTGGAGTCTTCAATTCAGGCAGTTGGGAATACATGCTAGAAAATATTTCTTTACTGATACTGTCCACTTGATTTAGTTACTACTATGAAAAACCACTGGGGAAGTCCTTATTTAAATTATTTTGCAGGTGGTGTAGGAGACTATTGCTGCAAGATGCTGTCTGCTCCAAGGGGCCTTGTTATACACAGTCCACTATACTGTAAGCAGTGTGCTTTGTTGCCCAATGAGGAGGAGAGAAGATGCAAAAAATATAAAATGTCACTGACTCCACAGTCTTGAAATACAGTAAGAAATGGGGCTATGGTAAAAAATGCAGTGAAGTAGAAATGGGGTTTTGGACGTGACTGAGTCTTAAATGATGTTTCTAGTACTGAATGGGATTAAGTGTGGCAGGCCAAATGCAATCTCTGTCTAGTGAATACAGTGGGCACAGGGTAGAGGGGACAAGACTTGGCAACTTAGCTGATGAGCCTGTGACCCTGCAGCTTGTATTGGACAATTATTTGGTTATTTTAGTGACCAAATGTGGCAGAGGGAGAGCTGTTCAAATATTTAAACTACAAATATCCAGAATTTTTTTAAGCCCTCTACTGGTGTTGGAAGAAGAAATGTTTGTTCGGAGGGTGGTATGCCTGTAATGCTCACCAAATTTTCCTCTGTTTAAAACAACTGGTCTTACAAGATCTTTTCTAAACTGTTTTTAAGAATACATAGGCAAATATGTATAGTAACTTCATGATTTTACCAATTTAAAAAATTATATTGTTGAAGTGATACCCTAATACTCAGATTCCTTTATTTGGAATTAGAGAACAAATTCTTACACCTAATATAAATGGTGCAGCTGCATACATAGAACAGTAATGATATTGCCTGTGAGCACTGAGAATGTTTCTTCTGTGGTTGGCTTTCCAAGACCAAACTGAAAAGCATAATTTACTTTCCTGGAATGGTCATTCCAGAAAATGGTGTCACAGGGATGGCCAGGTCAGTGGAGTCATGTTTCCGAACAGAAAAAACTGTCAATCTGACGCACGACTTTCTAAATGGGGAAATTTGCACAATTTCCTCAGAAATGTGCGAACACCTTTTCATTTAAATATAGTTTGTATTCTCCCATATAAAAGCAATACATGCAAAAATATTTTGAAATTGGGGAAAGTCTTACTGTTTCAGAATATCACCAGATTCAATAACCCCATAAAACTAAAGATGGCTACTTTTCCATATAACTATCAACTCGATCTGGAGATGAATTAAATTCATGTTAATTCCACTATCATCAGCAGTTACACAATTTCACATGGACTGAAAATTTAACCCAGTAAGTTAAATGTAAAATAGCTCTAGAATTTTAAAATTGCCTTCCACTACATAGAAGAACTGTTCCATAAATATTTCAGAGTAAGGTACATTTGATGTACAAATGTCATGCAGCATGTATTTTATTAAGTGGACAGTTTACACTGAAGCCCAGGATGACATGATAAACAAATTCTGTGCAGAGTTTCTATGCTGTTTTCTTCAGTGGATGGTTTGGGCAGAAATGTGAACTGGGTCAGTAAAAAGCCAATGTCAACCATGCCTGTTCCACATCCCCCAGTCGCAAATCACAGAATTTTCTGTGATTCATGTTGAGGTTGTCATCTCTGTGAAAACTTGGAAAAGCTGTTTTGGTCTACTGGAATTCCCCTGGCTCTGCCATACTCAGTTTCTACAAACTAGAACAGAATGCCGTAAACACAGCAGCACCAATAACCTTTGCAGCTGCTCTGTTTCCTGTCCCTGGGTCTCTCTCAGGGCTAAGCAGCTGTTGACCTGTGGCACAGCCTCAGAAAACATGCAGGATTGCCTCGTGAGGGGTTTTGAGGAAGCACGCTCAAGTAGGAACCGAGAGGCCTTGTGCTGTAGCTCCTGTTCTCCCACTAACATTGTGTGACCCCTTCTGAACAGCTTGCACTGCATGTTGCACACACCTGCCTGAGCAAGTGTTAAACAGCTCTTTTGAATGTAATTACAAGTATTGGGACTGCTGGAAGAGATTTTTCCTTCCCCTCATGACTCACATGTTTTTAATGGTGGCAGGAGCCAGAGGAGGAAATGTGGAGCAGGGCTGGGCTGGACAAGCTGCACCAACAGGAGGAGTGCTACAGGAGAAGAGATTGAAATGGGGTGATAAAATGGGAGGCCATCCTGGTAAGGGACTGGTGTAGGGGAGAATCCTGTATTGTGGTCTGAAGGGAAGGAAGTAGATATTGGGAGGCAGCAGGGTAGAGGTGGGAATCCCAGAGCTCCTATTCAGTCACAAGACTACAGCTATCTCCATCACAGTTACATAGATGTCAGTCTATAACAATGCCCCTCCCTCCAGCCTTGTTCACCTGCATCAGTCCCCTGAGTGTGCCCCAAAGACTCTGTTTACTGTACCAAACCTGTTGAAACTTGACTAGTCCTTTCACTGATTTGTCTTGGAATCTTGTTTGCTGCCACTGCAAAGCTGGATGTTGCATGCCATCCTTGAGGCCATAAAGGTCATTTAGGCCTCAACTTCTTCTGAAGTTTTGAAAATCCCAACGTGCTAGTTTTGGGTTTTTTTAGTTTCTGATGTCTGTGCCCATATCACATGCTATGAGTACACCAAGAATATAGGTTAGAGTTAGCTTGCAAGTCTCAGGGTGTTTTGTTTGATGACTTTTTGTCTTGCTGGAAGAACCTATAAGTTGGAGCATAAATCATTGTCAGCTGCAAGGGTATTCTTGTTGCACAGAGTAAATAGATTCATAAGAGATACTTTTATTTGCAGATGTTAGAACCAGCTCTATGCTGATCATATAGTGGAGGTGCAGCTCCAGAACATCTTTAGCCAATGTAATTTAGTTCTGTCACAGCCCCGTTTCCTCACATCTTATGGCATAGGCATTTGTCTGGTCATTCAGGGGGCCAACTAAACTGCCAGAAAACTGATCATACAAAATAATGGTTTTCTACTAGTTTGGCTCCCAGAGTTGACTCACCATAGATCACACAATGGTAACACCAACCACCATTTAAAGAGCTGTGGTACTGCATTAGAAGCACAATTAATGCTAGCAATTACAAAAGAAATAATTATAGTCTATCCTTCTAGCTGAAGCGCAAAAGGAAAAAGAACAAAGCAATGTGTTTTGTAATACCTTCAGTCTCTTTCCTGGCTAGACACATTAGCTGATTTGACTCATACAATCAGAAAAATGAAGATATTTTCCAATTGTTTCACTTTCTCTAAATATCCAATTATCCCATTTTGGTTTTGTGACTATCCAGTTTAGAAACAATGAAGAGTTTAACTGTTTCTTTTTAGTCTAATAACAACAATAATTAGGGTAATAGCAGAATAATTTTAGAGTGGAAAACATGCCTTCCTTAGTTCAGTAATAATTTAATTCAACTTATCAATGCAAAGACCAAAAAACAACTCCTGCTAGCCTAAAAGAAACTGTCTGCAGAAGAGGTGGTTCTCTTTAGTCTGGAGAGGCTTTCATAATGCCAGCTAGTGCTTGGAAATCGAAACTAGACAGATTAGTAATAAGATGCAAATTTGCAACAGTACTGCAAAGCAGAACATTATATGTAAATATTATGGTAGGTTTTATAAAGCTTCAGATTATTCACAAAGACAAAATGTCTGAGGCAGACCCTGTTGCTCAGATACTTCTTTAAACTGCAAGTTTAAACCTCTAGGACTGGTCTGGGCTGTTTCCTGTGCAGAACAATTAAAATGGATGGAATTCTGCCCTACGCCTTAACCTAACTTTAGTGATACCTCTTAAGTTAATTTCAGATGAAAGAAAATTTCTGGCCATGCATCTTTGCATCCTATCTCTGCATATAATGAAACCTGTGTCATTTAGGCAAAGGCACTATATACAAAAAACAAGGCTTCACAGTTTATGGGCAAATCAGTCAAGATGTTGTAAATTGGCGGACTGTAAAAACAACTTATGCTGGTTAAATCTTCATGATAAATACTGAAATCCTGTAAATGTAAGTTAGTCTACTTTACTCAGCGAGGCTAATCATGAAAGCCTTAGTCCTAAACTAGCAATGCTCAACAGGTTAGTGAATTAGAATTGTAATGCCCCACAGCACCCAAATCGTCTACTGTGGTAAATATGGTGTTGATCTAAGCTTCATTAATACCTCTTTTTCCTCATAGTTTAGTATCACTCTTCTCTAAATGTCAGTCATTTGTTGAGTCTTGGGCAGCCTGCATCCTAGCAGACAAAGAGGAAGGACTAATTTTTCAGAATTTTTTCTTTCTCCCAACCCAAAGAGAGATATTAAGTCCTGGTTATGCTTTACCACCTTCCCACTGCTCATTTTCCCCCTATGCTTTGGAACATGTCCCAGACAGTCTGTGTTTCTGTGCCTACTCATAGGTGGGTATAGTTTGTTCCTTTTGTATAACAGCTTGTGTTGAACACTCCTTGACTCTAATGGGTTTAGTTTACCCATAGAGATGAGCTCATACCAGCTTATTTTTCAAGGGATTATACGGTCCAGTTGTGTTTGAAGTTCAGTTTGCTGTATCAGGTTTCTATACTGATGACTGATGTATGCATTGACATAGTAAATGCCATTCTTCTTGGCATGGTTTAGTTTCATGTCCTTGGTCATATTCTTTGTGAAACTCCGCTCTTGGAAAGCTCTAAAGTGAATGTATCATAATATGCCCTGTGCACATTGAACTCTTTCAATCACTTCATTTCTGCTAAAATTACTTATTTGGACTTCAACTGTTATTCATGCAAGTATTTCTCTGCTAAGACGGTGTGTGCTTCATTAGAGTAAGCAGAAATATCTAATTTCTTCTCCTTGTAGCCTCAGTGCAGTGAAACGAGGTGAATACAAAACCCCAACCCATCAGTATATTATCAGCAAGCTTTTTTTCATATCTGTTGAGATTATTAAACAGCAGTAAAAAGTAAGAATTAAATGCAGGAGTCTGAAACATCACAAAACTACACATCTGCAAGTAGAATATTATGATAGAAGGGTTAACTGGTCAGAAAATAAATTGGATGTTCTTTAAATTTTCAGTGGACTTATTTTTCTAGAAACTCATGTATTTGTCAAGTCTTTGTTACAATGTTTTGCTAAAAAAATATTTTTAACTGCTTAAGGTTAGTCCTGTGAAAAATAATTAATTGTTTTTATGAAATAGAAACTCGGTGCATTTCCTGATTTTATAGGCATGGCTTTTTGTTTTCTGTTCTCTGTCAGAAATATATCTTACTTTCTTTTCCCCTCCATAAACCTCTGAAAGAAAGACCTGATTACTACTGTTTGTGCTTTACCAGAAAGATGCTTTATTATTTCTGGTTACTTACCGCTTTCACAGTATAACCCCAGTCATAGGATTAATAGAACTTGCTGATCATCTAACTTGGCTTATGGCACTCTTTATTATCGACTCTTTGTTCAAGAACAGGTAAATTAAGCAAATGTATTACACAAACCACTGGATAAGGGATCAGCCATAAATGTAGGTACCCTTAAAAAATATTTACAGGTCAAAGCTATATGCGGGATATGGAAAACCCATACGCATCAATTTAATGGGAAGTAGATATTTGTATCCTTTGGGAAACTAAATAACTTTATTTTATGTAGGTATCCTCTCAATATTTTTGTATTGTTTTCCTGAATCTTGTATGGCATGCCATACAATTGTAGAAACACGATTCTATTTCTGGACATGGTAAATTCAGGCCAAAATATATAGTTTACCGTGCAGTTAAACCACAAGGCCTTGATTGTTTGAAATTCTTTTTGTGGTAGCTAGCTAATATGCTAACCTAATGTCAGCCCAGCTATTCAACACAGTCTTTGACAAAAGAAAATTGCAAAAGAGGCAAAAATATCTGACTGTTCTGTTATGTAAGTTATTTAAGTGCCTAAGAAATCTAATTTTTACTTAAAATGTCCTGCCATTGTTGAACGTACTTGCTACATTGCATTCTTAAGAAATGGCATGTGACATCTGGTAGCATACAGCCAATTCTGGAAGAACAGTTACCTTCCAGTTCTCCTAATGCCTCTCAGCATATTCCCATGTTACTTTGTCTACACTAAAGACAAGTTCATTATCAGACATCTTGTGATAGAGGTGTTGATGCTTTGAATAGACCCACAAAATGATAAATCTTGTCGTGTTGTGTATCTAGAAATATGCAAGCAAACTGCAACATTGTTTGGGAATGTGGACTTTTGAGTTTGGGTCATTCATAAAATCTGGCAGAGCAGGAGAAGGGAGTCACTACCTAAAAGGGATATATAGGTCTGGTTTATGCAAATATGAGGTGATTAGAATCCTTGTCTCCTCAGAACCAACCTTTTCTGTTCCTGTGATCAAATCAGCTGTGCAAGGACAGCAGATTTCAAGTGCTGACACAATGTTAAAAGGAGACCCAACATTTTGGTGTTAGGACTCAAGTTGTAAGCAAACAATTTTTTTATATGGGGATTTAGAGGGTATTAAAATTTGTTTCAGAATTGGAGAGCCAACTAATCTGCCATAGACAGGATTGATTTTGGAGAAGTAGAACTCGTCAGTACCTGTAAGATCTTGAACAGATTTTAAAATAATGTTTTTAAAATATATGATGTTTACTTGTGGGTTTCTTGGTGTATCTATTGCTGATGACAAAAACTTTTAATCTGCAATATAGTTTGCTTCTCTTTTTTTCAGAAGTGATTGAGGTCTACAAGAAAGTCATATAAAGCAGCCCGTGTTGCTTCACTGTAAAATTGGAATCAGGTAAATCAATACTGATTTCAAAATTTTTTATAAAAAGCAGTTCCATTCTGCTAATCCAAAAAATCAGTTCATGCCCTGTATTACTAAAAAGAATGTAAATTGAAAATTCTCTTAATCTCAGATAGGAATCCACACAGACGATTTTTGACACTATTTTCATATTCTTTGAGACTGTTTCTAATTTTTAATAATCAGGAAGTAAAGATACTTCCCTGTCATTCTGTTCTGCGCTTGCCTTTCAGTGGCAGAATTTCCATTTCTCATTTCCTCCTTGTATCATCCTGTCAAAGAATGAATGGTTAGAGGCTAACTGCACAAAAAAAAGGTCAGGAATTTATTATTAATATTGAAAACACTTTAATGTTTGTGAGTTTAATAACACAGTGGAATAGGTCTTGAATATATTTACATATGCAGCAGCTCAGAATCTGGGGTACCAGTTCATTAAGGGAAGGACAAGATGATTGTTCTCCAGGATACTGACAAATCCACTTTCTTTGACAGTTACAGACTGCATTTTTTATCTTTTTAGTAAACCATGACACATCCTCATGGTCACAGAAATAGCAAGATGCGATACTGAGCTGTGCCATGTGAGGAGGAACTGGAGCCCTTCCCTCCCACATATGCCTTTTCCTTAAAAATGGGTTGTGTGCCATTAGACTGGTGTATCATTAGAATACCAAATAACAAACCAAAAAACTGTAGTTCCGTAATAATGGAAAACACTGCTCTGCTGGGACATAGGAGACTAAGATAAGACTTTCTTAACAAAGCTATTGCATAATATATCATTGCAGGAGTGATGTCTACTCTTTTCTGGTGACTTTCTCTTTTCAAATTATTTCCCAGCAATTCTCTTTGGATTCTTAGGAAGACCTTTGGATGCATCTTCTTTAGCATTTTTTATATTTTTATCAAGAATGTGCTTTTGAAATGAACCTCTGTTGTTCCCATTTGCTATGCTTTGTTTCATGTTTTCTAGCAATCTTGGAGTGCACAAACTGGACTCCTTTCAGATGGAACTGAAGTACAAGATTTGCCACTGGACACTCCTTGTCTTCCAACTAGTGCTGGTCTTTATGGTCACAGGACTAGGCTTGAACTTACCTGCAATAAAAATGCTGAATCATGTACCCTGTAGGTATTTGGTCTGCAGGACCAACTGTACAGATCTGCTCCTACCTCACTTATTGCAGTCACAGCTGTCTTCTGTCCGTCACTGGTCATATTGGCACTAGAGCTGCTCCCTGCAGCAGGTGAATCCCCTTCTTCTTACAGGAGCCTCCCAGTCTATACAGTTTCTCACTTATTGTCTCCCTCCTGGCTGCCCCAGCCTGTACCCTAGGCATTTTTCCAGTCTCAGCATTGTTCAGTCGCTCTCAGGATGAAGTGCTGTCCTTTCCCAGGCAAACAGGCAGCCTTTGCTTACCTGGCCACAGGACCTGGTGAACAGAAGGTACAGAAGGTACAGCACATTCTCTATTCCTAGAGAATACATAGAAACTTACAAGGTATGCTGATGTTCTTCAGGGACGCTGGGCATTATGCTTGAGAATGAGGCAACTGAAGAAATTAGATGTCTGTATACCATGTGGTTTCTAAGAAACTTAAAAACTTAAAGAAAGAAAGCACTTTTACTGCTGGTTACGCATGTGATTTCGTATCAGGTGAAAGGTGAACTCACAGCGTGCAGTTACTACTGCCCTGAAGGCACTGGTAGCTTTTTGGCAGTGGGTGAAATTCACTAGCATGGTCAGTAGATGTTCCTGCACTGGGGAGGAGAAACTGGTTCTGTGTATGTCTACTTGCAGGTGTAGCTGGAATGGGAATACTGGAGCTTTGTTTGAAAAACCACTGTGGGATGGTCTTGGGGCCTATTTAGTAGAATTCCAAAATCTGGCATTACTATAAACTAGCTAAGCAACACCCCTGAGCAGAATAGTGGGAAGCGATGACTACCACCTTATAAAGAAAAGGACTGGAAATCAGTCAACCTGAAAGGTTAGAAGCCACTGGCTTTTTAAAAAAAACTTATATAAAATAACGTTATATCAGAGAAACCTACTGGGTAACCAGGCATTTTACTGCACCCGAGGAAATGAGTGAGCTGCAGAGAAGAAAAGCATGTCTGAAAACATGGTGGAACACGCAGCTGGATCTTCTATCACAAGGAGCCAAAAAATTGCTCTTCAGTAATATGCCTCTTCTGTAAAGTTCAGTTCTGATGCCGGTCTGAAGTCACTGATCAAAAATAGAACTGGAATTAGGATCTTTAGTTTGTCTGAATCATTAGCAAGGAAATAAATTAAGTCAAGAGATGTTAAGACTGACCCCACTGGGTCTTTTGGGCTTGCTTGCACCCTCATCCTCAGTGACTGTAACAACAACCTCATTATCTTGTTTCCTCAAATAAATGGAATCAGTGATGAAGATATAGTTTTCCTTTCTAGTTTAGAGTTTAAAATTTCAGGATTAAAACGCTTTAAAGCCAATAGGTGAGGACAGGAAGTAACATGGCACTATAAAAACCACGCTGACAATAGCAATGTGCTGAATAGTTAGCACAGTCACAGACACGTTTTTTCTGTGTTAAGGTGCTGTCACATGGAGGGTAATTTCCTGCTTTTCAAATTCCCAGTCAGGGGTCATCTTATTTATTAGTGGGTGTGTCTACTAATGGGTAGAGATTCAACAGCTTTTTCAGCTGTAAATGATAGTGATGTGCCACTATATTCAAAACTGATCCTGAAAATGACGTGGTCCACAGACATTTCATTTTTCCCGTAGTCTGACTGCCAGTATCCCTGAGGAACATCAGTGAATATTACAGGAACTGTATCTAGTTCTGCTGACAATGGAACTGCAGTAGAAAAAATTTGTTACATCCCTTGAATATATAATATAAAATATGATAAATGCTTCCCTTTGAATTTATGCACAACCAAATACTTTGATGGCAGTTGGGTAGGCTTATACTTAACCAATAGTGTTGTAGATAACTGAAAAATTGGCATGAGTTAGTTGGACTGCATTATTACATTTGAAAGTGTTTGAAATACAAACTTTTCTAGTAGTTAGATTTAGTCCCACTCTAACCATGTCATTCTAGAAGCTGCTTTGTGAATAAAGCATTCCTATTAAGAGATAAATAGAGCAGGTTTAAAAAAATAAAGTGGGAGAAATCCAAGACTGTCATGCCTACACCAATTCAACTCAGTACTTGTATCTCAGCTCTTCAAGTACCTGTTTGTGTGTGTATTTGTAGAATAGTTAATATAGGTATCTTGTTGTTCTATAACTACTCTTCAAACTGGATATAAAATAGTGTCTGACTAGAAGAACTTAACTGTCTGAGCAGGCAAGTTAGAGAGAGCTTGGGCAGTGGAGTGAATAAAGTATACAGGAGAGGGAACAGCAAGACACTTTGTGAATGCTTAGGAGCAGGGATCAAATTCTTCTAGGAGGAGAATCTACCAAAAAGGGGAGACAGGAAGGGAGAAGAAGAAATACTGAATGAAATAGAGAAGAGATACTGGAGAGCAGAGTGAGTGATCCTAGAACACATTGACTAGAGGGGAAAAGATGAATAGGAATTCAACTGAACAGCCCTATTCAGCAAGAGTATTCAAAGTATAAGTTTCAAAAGTTATTAATCATTGAAGGGGATTTGTGCACTCTGGCATGTTTCTGTGCTCCCCATAAGCTATACCCAAGTCCAAAAATCAAGGCCACCATCTTTTTGCATCTCATTTGAGTAAATATTGGCATGGGAATTAGTACCTCCTTTTTCCAGTCTCATCTATTTAGCTCTTTGCAGTTAAGGTGTCTTCTTGCTGGTGGTATGAAAGCACCATGCTGAAATCTTAGTGTTCACCGGCATACCTACGCATTACAGTAAAGCAAATAATAATGCAGAAATTATATGTGAGGGATAGTGTATGAACAGATGAACTTATGTATGCAGATATTATAGATAAAGATATTTTTAGTTGTTCACCAGTTATTTACAGTGAAATTTTACCATGATCTTTCAATATATTTCACCTCTTAGACCTGGATGAAACAGCACTTCAGAAGAACAGAAAGATATGTCTGTATAGGAGTATAACAAAAGTATCCTAGAGGAATATGGCACATTAGCAAGTACAGGCTCTGTGAAAGTAGATGTTTTACTTACTGTATTGTATCCATAGTTACTAATACACACAGATAACATCTGTAAGTTATGTATGTGTGCTTCTTTGAATAGAGGTTGTTCCCTCACTTTGAAGGCCACATTTATTCACATCATTTGGTTTTACTCTTTGACAAGAATATGAAGCAGGAAGTGGAATGAAGCTTTATCCTTCTTAGGAACGTGTGACTGAGTTTGCACTCTGTTTATTTTCTAAAAATCTTTATTTCTTTTATTGACTGAAAAGCTAAAGTCTCGGGGATCTCTCATAATGAAGCAAACTAACTAATGCCACTGGAGACTACTGCTAGCTGTTGTTGTGTAGCGTATCTGTTTAAAACCCCGGGTCATTTAATCCCTGCAAGGCTTTTCATGATTGTACATCTGCAGGGTTTGGATTGCTTAACTTTTTATTTCTTATAAATCATGCCAAAAAATCCCAGCATAACATGCTGAAGGCCAAACCAGGGCAATACCTTATAAGGCATTTCATACTAGTTCAGACACGTGTCACAGAAAACTGTGAGTACGCAGAGTGCTATCCACGGATCATCACAGTATGTGAGTCAAGTCTGCAATGCCTCAGGAGAGGAGTTACTTCTTCAAATGTTTATGAAATTAAAATGGATTTGAGAGAAAATAAGTATCTCCTGAAAACTGAATTATTCCTCTTGTCACTGTGAAGATAATTTAATTGGTGTTCATATATTATTTCATTTTTCAGCCAAACAGTCAAAGCACAGAAAATTCAAACTGGTGTTTAAACATTAGCAAAATGTATTCAGATATTTTGTTACGTTACCTCTTCAAGAAAATATTTTTTTATTATTTAAAAAAGATGGCAATTACATACACGAGAATCAAATAGGATTATTTTTTAAAAAATTCAAACCACCTGTGACCTCAAGGTACTTGTAACCGAGAGCTTGATTCAGCCATTAGAGTGGGGGTCAGATACATAATTCAGACATCAATGAATACTTCCTCAAAATATGTGGAGAATTTGGGACTGGAATTTAGGTTTGGGTCCTTTTCAAATTCACTGGTTTTCAGAAAAAGGCGGAAGTAGTCATACTTTTCAGAGTGAAAAGAATCTTTTGGAACTGAAAACCTCTGAAGTTGACATTAACCTTTTTCCAATTATTTCTTCAATGAGTCTTAGATAAGGCCAGTCCATTGTCTTTTGAGTTTCTTTATGGCTTTCTGGTAAAAGCACAGTATAACATAAGTATGATATCCAGTGACATGCTGAGAATAATGAATTAAGCACATGGTTAAAAGAGGCTCCTTTCTGCTGTTTTAGAAACCATTCCCAGCAGAAACCTTGGGAAGAAACATTGCCACCAGGGTGCTCTCTGCAGAACTGAGTAACCATTGCTAACAGATTTTTTCAATAAAGAATACATGTGGGAAGTCTCAGAAGACAGATACACAAAGGGCTTATATTTTGACTAGTAGTTATTACCAACTCCTTCCTACCATCTTCTCCCACGCCAAGCATTAAAAGCTCATCTTCTTTGTGGGAGCAATTCCAAAAAAATTTTTTTTTAAAGGAAACTACCTTATGTACCTACCTTTTTGTAAATTTTAAGAAACACAATTTCAACCAACCATACATTCGAGGTGTTACTATTCCCTTGAGAGAGATTTCCCTGTGAAAAAGGCTGATGAATGCTGCTGAGTAGAAAAAATAGTAGGAATTGGACTATTTATAGCTTCAGTGACTCAGCATATGGACTGCAATACTCATACATGAGAGGAATCTCATGATGTGAAACTATCTGGTACTCTAGGAAGGAGACCAAAGGCACTTTTCAGTACACATCTGTAGGCCTTTCTAGAAAAAGCAGCTGCTTTTACAACAATCACATGCTACTTCTTTTCAGAAATGGATGTTACGTTATCGGAATGCTATCCACATAGGAAGCTTTGTCTATCCAGCAGCACAGAGTTTAAGAACGGGACTTAGTACTTTGAAAAAGGTTTGCAACTGAGAGAATCTGTATCTGTTCTTAAAATAGAGCACAAATCAATGATAGAGGTTTATTCCCTGAATAATTTCTTTAAAGTCTTCCCCAGCTCTTAATATGTTTGATAAAGATGAGTTTTAAAAATTAATAGATTTTAAAAAATGGGTGGATTTAGTTTCATAACATTGGAGGAGGACATGGAATGTGAAATTCCCATTCCTTTCCCTTCATCTGACTAGGTTTTTACTGTTCTAACATTTTACTTGTAGTTGGATCTGCTAGATCTTGCTTAGGATAGCCCAGTGGAAGAAAATATAGAAGATATAGATTGTTTCTTCCATTTGTGAATGGGGGGTCTTATAAAAAGATGACAAGTATGAATGGTTAACAATTTTCTCTTAACGGGTTTTCACTAGAAAGCTGTGATTTGTTTAAACAAATAGTTGATAGAGAATATATATATTAAAGGGCTTCTGATACCATGCAGTGCTTTATTATAGAGACTTTTCTGCTTCCTTCCTAGCTCATTTGGCTTGGTGCTATGAAGCACTGGCTTTCAGGGCTTCACATCTGGGGGAGTTCTGCAACATAATCTGTTTCAGGGTTGGAAATTGCTAACTGCCAAGATGTCTCAATGGTATTAGTTCCCAAGCATGAACTTTCTCCTTCAGGTGTGGTTCTAAGGATGTCCTGGTTCCTGGGACTCAAAACTTCTCAGTTTGTCATGCCTTCATAGGAATGAAAAAGCACAGCCTACTTGGCACTCTAGTCTGCTCCATCTTAAAAGCAGCATGCACTCCCCAGTATTTCTCCTAGGTATTATCTTTTCCTTTGGTTCTTTTAATTATGTAATCAAAATGGCAGAATTTTCCATCAAATGGCAATGCTTATCTATCTCCAAATTAGGTGGGAAAGATGGTTGTCTTTCCACTTAATATCTTTTTCTGAGTTTTGAATTCTAGATAGGCTAGATGGAGTTCAAATCTTTCTTATAGGCAGACAACGTATCATACAAATAATACTTGTGGGCAAAAGAGGATGTGCTTTTATGCTACTCCTTTTATATAGTTCTGTTTAAACAGTGAAACAGCCTGTAGCGCATTTATATGTATATGTGCATTTCTATGTATGCATTGATCATATGTGGGCAGTTTTCCCATATCTTGACTCTAAATTAGTTGGAGATGAGAATACTTTTAATCTGAAGGAGTAAGAGCCTTAAAAAGGGCAAAACATAAAAGTTATTTCCTAAAGATATAATACTCTATTTTTTTTTTATTCTTTGCTTTTGGTATGAGAAACACATAAAAACCACTACTAGTAATCAAAATGTCACTATGAGTCAAAATTTACTGTTAGGTGAAGTTCTTCTATACTTCCATCGGATTAAATAAACATGTTCCTCAGGGTTATATGTGGTAGCTTAAAATGGATCAAAGTCAGAGCAGAAATTACGTTTTTCTAGTTTTAAAAAACAGATTCTTTCTCTATTCAATGTACTGTAGCATTACTTTCTTTATTTTTTCCTCGTTTTGAATAGGGTTTTTTCAATTGGTTGTCCTAGTTACTTAAATTGTGTTTATTTTTCTTAGGATGGCGTTTCCCCATTTTCAGTCTTACTTTATTTACTCTGGTTAACTTGTCACAAGAGACATGACTATCCTTTTCCAACAGCTACACGTTAATTTGGAGTGTGCCTTCTTTGTTCAGGTTTGTAGAACTACAGTGAGAATAATTCATAGATATCTCAATGTCATACTAAAACCCCAGTCTTATTGTAAAAAATAAAAGGTATATTATTTCCAAATACTCATGAAGCCTAAATGTTAGATCTTAACAGCAAGATGATTATTGCACTAACCAAGCTGAATAACAAGTAACAGATCTTCAGTCTTTTGACCACATCTTATCCTTGTGCTAATTTCACATTGAACTTATTTTCTTTATTTTGAGACAATACTAAATTCTTGTCTAAAACTGACAAAGCAGAATGGTTCCTTCAGCTCCCACTTTTACTTGGTTTCAGTAAGCAGTGATGGGAGTTTTGAGTAGTTCTGAAAATCAGAACTACAAAAATATCTAGAGACATAGTGTCAGCTGGGACAATATACCTTCTGGTATTAGAGTATAATTAGAATCCTATGGCCAGTAAAATATCAGTATTTATTTCATTTATTTCCACAATTCATGTCACCAAATTTACATTTATAAGTTTTTATACACTTAATCGTTCATTTGAAATAGCGAACTGATTGACGGTAGGGTTTTGTATTGTGTCACGTGTTCACCTTATATAATTCACTTTCATTTCAGTTAATATCCATGCAATTCTAGTTAAGTCTTTACTTGCTTTTTTGGCCTGATCCTGTTTCTCTTTGTTCCATTTGTATGACTCTTTTCCTTGTATTTATGCAAAACTATTACAAGTTATTCAAATATAAAGATAAAATTGTTGAATAGAGAATAAAGAGTGTTTAACAGAAATACTGTTGTAAAGAAAGATTAGTATTAGAGAAATGCCAGATGTATGAAGGCTAGGGAAATTGATGATTGTTTCCTGTAAAATTTGTTTCTTATGTAAATTCAGCCTGTTTCATGAAAGAGCTCTTCTTGAAAGAATAGTTGGACTTGGAATGGAGTTGTACTAATAGTGCTTTTTAACAAATATTTGGGATACTTTTGTCTTGCAGTGAAATATCTTAGTAAGTGTCAGACGAGATATTCAGTAGTGAGTTTCTGTTATGAATTTTTAACTCTCCATTCCAAACTTAATAATAGTAATATAGAGAAGAGTTAATGCAGGATTCTTGTGCCTCATGGTTGAGCTGCTATTGATGTGAATTCATAGCCACAAATGTGATGACTATACTTGATTTCAAAATACCTTTTTCTAAGCTCTGCTTTTTTTTCATGCATTACATCGTGAGTGGCTCTGAGCACATATGGAAACTCCAGAAATTGCCACACGTCTAATAGATGAGCTGTGCTCAGAGCACGTGCAAAATTCCTTGTGTAGTGACAGGAAAGAAGCAAAAGATACAGAAGAGCTTCAGTTGCTTGGGGAATAGTTGGGCACTGTTGAGTTATCTACAGAATACTAGCATATAGCTAATAATATATTAACACATTCAGTTTATTTTCTACAAAAGTAAATTCTCATTTCAGGATTGAATCATTGTTTAAGACTAGTCGTGCTACTAGACAAAGATTTTATTAAAAAGCTAATATCTTCCCCCCTTTATCAAACACTCCTGTAACTATCTCTCTGTACAAATAATTAAAGTTCAGTTACATGGTATATTTCTAAGAGAACTATTGGTTAAACGTTATGAGCTGTAGGCAGGTATTATAGTAAAATTCCTGTATTTCTGTGTAGTGAAACAGATCAGAACGAAAGAATGGCATCTGTATTTTAGCATGGGTATAATTCTGTGACTTGAAGGGGGAGACAGAAAAATGTGGAAACAAGAGAGTTTGCTTTCTTTTTCTTCCTTTGAAGGGTTGAAAAGGGCCTCTGCTTTATGTAATCCATTTTGCAATGGAAAGGCCATAATCTTTTGCCCTAAGCCCTCCGAAATCTTTAGCAGCTCTGTTAGACAGACAGCATTCTTAAAATGAAGTTAAACCACTGTGTATATGGACATCTATAAGACAGGTATTTTATACAAACCTATATTTCTTTCCTTCTTGTCACATGAAATTCTGGAGAAGTTTTATGACTCCAGTCATTATGATCTAGCAGTTTGCAAGCAATATACTGAACAAAAGTGCACAACCCTGAGCAAAACTATGCCAGGGTTTCATACTGATGCTGTTTCTGGGCTGTGAGCAGAACAGAATCAGAGAGGCCAGTTCTATTATGTATTCATTGGAAAAAGGAGTAAGTTCACAGTGTAGCACTGAACTCTACAGCCTATTCAAAAACTAATGAATAAATTGAAAAGCAATAGAATGCCAAGAAAAATACAGAAAATTAAGTAACTTCTACCTCTAGCAAAGAAATGACATACGTCTCTGGAAAGAGCTATGTACAAGTATTTTATCAGTGAGTTTATACTGACCACATTAGACAAGTAATAACTGATTATGGCACCCACTGAGTAGCAACCAAAATCCCACACGAGTAATAACACCACTCAGAAGCATTCCTCTACAGAGTGAAGTCTAGGATGGTATGTGGCTTTGTATCTTGCCAAGTGCATCTATACAGGTCTTCTCTGCGTTGTTCATGACAAATGAGCTAATAATTTGGGTGTCAGTGAAACCATCCCAAGAATTTCCTCTGTTGCTTAATAGAACAGGAGATTCCAGTGAAAATCGTACCTTAACTAAAGAGCCCTTGTCTAATTGTTGATGAAAGGCAGTTTCATTCTTCAGGCTTTACCTCGTGTTTTGTCTGTTCATGACTGACTTGTCGTTTAGCCAAATTGACACAGGGATTCCTGGGCAGTTTACATGTTCTGGAGGAACTCTGTCCATGAAGTGGTTGGTAGAGATTGCCAAGGTGTATCACCTGCCTGGAAATCAGAGTAGTTTCTAAAATATTGTTGGGACTTTGTGTAAACAAGAGACTCTGAACCCAACAGGGCCCAGAATGTGCAGCAAGGCACTCTGAATTCTGGGACTCACACTGTTTGCCAATGTCGAATTAGGTGTGTTTATATATCACAACTTCCTGGAGACTTCTACTGTTTCATTACTCCAAGACATTGAACAAACACTAGATTTGGATGCTTCATTTACTACCAAAGACAAAAGAACAAATAGACCCCTTGATCATATTACCAGAACTGCATTATTTTGTTATGCTGCCTTCCACGTAGCTGTTCAAATGGTGAAAAGCCCAAAGAACATAATATCTCTTTTTGGGTACTTTCAGTCCCCTGACCTGCCACTGTGTTGGGGATTATCATTCCTAGGAAACCTTAGAATAAAGGAAGCTGATCAACCATCTCTTGAACAACGTGTACAAAACACAAGGTTCTCTGAACTTGGACAAAATCTGTCTTGATACTACAGAATGTCAGCCAGTTGCAGAGGGTTTGTGGGAGCAGTGTGCTTCCTAAGATATTTCCCCAGAGCTGCTTCTGTGCTCCAAAGCTTTTTTTCCCTCAAGTTCCTTTGGACTACAGACATCTCCCTGGTGTCTCAGCACTGTTTTCAGCAGGATACTGGCTAATAATCAACAAGTCAGAAGGGCAATATTTTTCCATTAATTGTTCCAAGGCTGTTTTCAAGTGTCAGGCCCACGTTGCTCTAATTCCTAACAGTACTGTTTTTCCTGTGATTTCTGTTGGATTTGTTGCTAGCTATTAGTGGGTTTTCATAATTACTCATAGAATATCTTATTAATGGTTGCAGTTGTTCCTTCACCGGAATCTACTATAGAGTTGTTTTTGCTGCTCCTTGCCCTTTACCACAGATCCTTTCTGGATCTGTTTTCCCGTGGTTGTTGGCCATTACACACGAGTAACCCAGCCCAAGAAATATTTTTCATATATCCCACAGAAAACCTTTCTGTCTTTATTGCTGGTTAAATCAAAAAGAATGGAGAGATTCAGCCCATTGTATGGAAACAAAAAAATCTTCCTAAGCATCTATGTCCTTTAGCCAATCTGGGGTCTAATAAGGTGGGAACAAGTCTCGGTGCCTGTCCCTATATCCAGCTCCCCTTGCACTGCTCCTACCGTAGCTGGAGGTGGCCATCCCTGAGGGATGGATCATAGCTATCACTTGGCAGTGTCTATGTACTGCTCCTGTTCCACCAGGCCTCTCCACTTTACTGCATTTGGAAAGGTACCATTTGCCCTGCTGCAATCCACACAGTTACAGTGTCCCAAGTACTTCATTTTTCCTGTGCAAAGGAAATACTTTGAAATCTCAGTTGTTGACGCATTTAATAGAGGGCATCATTGTATAAACTTCTGCTTGTTAAAAACAGTTCCCATGTATACAATGAAGGCAAATAAGCAATAAAAATCAGCTATCTAGGAATAAGAAAAAGATGATAGCTGACTCAAGTCTAATGGACAACAGCACTCTACTATAACAGATTCAAAAAATCAAAGACTTCTTTTCCAAAATAGTTATCTTTGAGTACAAACTTTTAATTAAACAACTGATTGCATCGCTTTTGAGCATAAAAATTGATCTTTAGTTGAAAGAAAACTTCTGATTTACTTACCTAATCATCAGTCTTAATATTTACAGATGTCCACACAATTTTAATACAGAAAATCCAAACGATTGTTTCAAACACAGAGAGGCCCTAGCAAGTTTGCAATTATTTTAATTGATTTCATTAATTCGGTTGTTGCTTGTGTCAATTTCTGTCACAGTAATTTTTGATGCGTTTAGTTTAGTATGTTTTTAGACTAATACACCAAATACACAGATTCACACAGACCTATTGCGCACAGCTGGGACTTCTTTTCAGCAGCTAGTTTTCATCTTTCCCAGGATATTCTACCTCCTCCCTGCAGAGTGGTTTGGCCAGGATTTCTAATTGTGTGAGTCAGATATTCTTCCCTTTCCACAGCCTCCCACTTTGTATCAATCTTTTCCAGATTCATGGAGCAGAGAAACATAACACACTTGAGAACTGAGCGATGTGATGGAAGATACTAAATTTAAAAAATAAGGATATTTTAATCTCTGGTAAAGAACTCTCTAGTCTGTGTGATGAAACTATGCAACTACCCGAACACAAACACCAGGTATCTTTTATTGCCAAGAGATTTTTTTTCTGTAGAATACAAATTTAGTTTAAGAAACTTTGCAGTCATCTTCTTGGCATAGATTTTAAAGCCACAGATGAGACAGTTAATTTTTTCTATTCCTTAGTACACAAAATTCGAGTCTAAAGAAAAGTAACACTAATGACTCCCTTGCCTCAAACAGACAGACTTGAGGGGCCAGCAGCGAAGGCAGCTGAATATAACTTTCTTTTCCCACACTGGTAAAAGGAAAAACTTAATGACAGACTAATTATTATGGTAGAATGTGCTACCACTAATATGTGCAATAGATGTTTTGGTAAAAAAAAGCAGACAAAAGCAATTTCATTCCTTTTGCTAGCTATAGGGCCAGCACTTCAGCTTGATATTTCCCTTGGAAACCTAGATTCACTGAGTTTTCTTAACTACGATTGTGAGTAGGGAGTCCCAGTCAATACTAGGCATGTGCTGACTTCTTGCAGCTTTATTGCAAACAGAAACCAGATAAGTGATGAGGAGATAGTACACCAGTAGAAAGTATTTTGGAAAATTAGGCTTTTGACATCCAGTGACATTTTTTTCATCTTCTTAAAACTTGCCATCCAAATACAGACTTGGAGATAGGTAGGTGGATGGATGAGCTCTACTGCAGAAAAAAATGGGGTGGCTTCTGACCTGTTATGCTTATTTCTGCTCTGATGAGCCTTCATTGACTTCTACCAGCATTTTTCCATCAGTATAGTCTACAATAAGTTTTTTCTTAGCATCTGAGTTTTGCATCAGCACAATTTCTTTCTCTTGTGCTGCCTACTTCTGACCTACCACACTGCTTACTGTTGAGAAGAAAGAACACCAAAAACTAATTTCTCAGAGTGTGTTGAAAATGGTGTACCGTGATAAGAATGTAGAAAGATAGATGGCCTTGTATACTGGATGAAGAAGTCTGCAGAGCTTCTGCTGTCTTTATAAGTTACTGAGTTGATATTTCTTGATTGTTCTTTTGTTACTTGATTTGTTACTTTTATATTCCCTCTCCTACTTTTTGCAAAAAGGATTTACACATGTAAATTAAGTGAATGAAAACAAATCAAGATTGCAATTTCATGGTTGCAGAGCAGTGGGGTCGTATGAACATGTGAAGAATTAAAGTAAGAAATGGCATCTTTTGTGGTAGTGGAGGAACTCTTAACACTCTTCATTCAGAAACTGAAAAGCAGTTGCTAGCAGTGGAGAGCACAACACTGCCTCAGGAAGCTAAGCCCCACCAACTGGCTAATGACAGCCATCTGTCTCAAAATAAATAAATATTCTGGAAATGCACAGACAGATTTTTTTTAAAGTCAAATGCATGGCTGAAATCTTTCCAAACTCAGAGGACCTTTGCTCTCAATGTTTGATTCCTGTGCATGCGGAACTCTGCCAAAGGCCTCCCACTCCAGTAGTCTGTTCCAAGACCCTACAGGAAGACACTAAATATTGAATCTGGAAATAATTAATTTGGAAAGAACATCTGTTGAAAATGTTGCAAAGTTTTTGTACAGAAAGATCTCTTTATTTCTTTGGAAAGACGTACAGTGCAACCCTCTAACACTCTTTTCATGTGTAGTCTACCTTGATGCTGCTACGTGACATGTGAGTCCCAAGACCACGTCAACTAAGAACTTGATGTGTTCTAGATATCCTTGTTGCTTGAGGTAAGTTTGGTAACCTGTATTTCTGATAAGGTACTTCTATGTGAACCTTTAAGTCATGGAACAGGATATGAACCTTGCTGTCATCTGAAGTTGTTGCTGGGTATTATGGAATGTAGAGTGGCAGACTTAGGCTGAGCAGGCAAAGCTATGTCCATATTTAGCTTACCAAAACTATTAGGCCTGCATGACAGGGTAGAAGGCACACAAGTGGTCTCGTCCCAGCACTAGCAAATTCACTCAGAACCCATGTGTGAGTATAGACTTGTGCTCAGGGTCCAGATACACAGTTTAATTATAAATACACACCTATATTTAAAACACTATATAAGTAGAGCTATCAAAGTGTAGACTGAGCATGTGGATAAAAGTTAATACCTCATAGATGCTACTTCAGGAAAAGTCAATATAATTCCCACCAACATACTCTACGCAAAAAGCCTATGAAAATAGATTCATGCCTTCAAAGTCAATGAGACTAGGCTTTCTCAGAACGGATCTCTGAGTTGAGGCTTCTCTGAATTTATAATATTTGCATTAGCAAAAACGTGCTCAGTGATTCCCAATGTCACAATATTGCACTGTCAGACATTCTATAAGCAGTAAGGCTTCAACATGTCTAGCATGTAAGTAGTCTCAAACACTACCTGAAATAATGCTCAGAAATGAGCAAAAAGAATAAATGCCAAGCATTCTTTATGGTTTGCATCATAGGCAAACAGACACATATCTTACATGATGATTACTAAACCACATAACTTAAAAATTATTTGGTAGTTTAGAATAAGAGTACATAAAAATGATGATCTCACTATTGAGAGGCCATGACTGTGGGAGATGTCTATCTGTATTTGTAGTGTTGTTGGCCAAACTGAGTGCATAGTAGTTGCTCTCATTTAGTATTCTATATCTTATTGCATATTCTGGGCACTTAGTTGTTATACATCATATTATTCACTAATCACAAATGTTATTCCTGTGTTAAACTTAAAACTGCCTGTGAATGTGATCCAAGACAGATTTTAATCAAGTTCCCAAGGGTGAAAATCTTGTTCATCAAATATTGTTTTAATTGTATCATCATGTACTATATCTGCTTATGCTACAAAAAGGAATTAAACAGCCTCCTAAACCAGGGACTTACGACTTTGACCAGCATCAAACCCAAAAACATTGAAATTCATTGAGAAATACTGTGCTTATGTTATTTCCATCACAAGTATAAGCAAACGTAACAGTCAGAAATACTTTGGGGAGGATAATCACTTTTCAGGAAGTCACCATCCTAGTTTCGAAATCGTGTCGGGTTGAGAGTTTGAAGCTATAGTTAAATGCCTATTCTGGGTTTAAAACCAAACCTAATTATTAACTTTTCAAGCTTTCCTTGACTCTGAGCCTCAAACTAATTATCTTCAAGTAGTTTGGCAGTAATGATTACTGATCATACTCTATCAAGTACTTTTTTGTGGTAGTGTATAGTAGGAAGCTATGAGACAGAAGAGTATTTAGTATTTTTTTCCTGCTAGCAGACTTACTAATCGGGAAAACGTGTTTACATTTATTCTTCTATTTCAAGGCATTTTGGAGAAAGAAAATCAAATTAATTACACTAATAACAGCAAATTGTTTTCATCTGATATATGCTATAAAAGGAAGTGAAAGTCTAGATGACACTGTTGTTCCTTCTTGGTTAAGGAAACTGAATCACAGAGTTAAGTGTATTGGCCAAAACCACCTGAAAACTTTGTCTTTCAGTTCTGACAGCTATAGTGCATTTGTTTATGTTTATAAATATATGTATCTTTATATTTACTAAAGGATAGCACGTCTTCTGCATATTTGCTCTAACTGGGTGTGGTTGTGACCTCTTTTCTTACAGCCTTGTAAAATGAATGTCCCATGAAATAATAATAGTATTTGATTGACCGTAGAGATACATCAAAGGAAGTGGTGTAAAGTAATGTGCATAATAAGCAAAACTTCTGAGTCAGTGGAGAAAAGCTTTTGGCAAGTGAATTGAAATCAACAAATATAGGTTAATGGAGAGATTAGACAAAGTTTCTCTCAAATATATTCCATTTGTGTAAGAGACAGTGGCTAAAGGTTTTGTGACTTCAAAAGGCACTCTATTAAAACAGAAAAGTGTAATCGTCACAACTGAACATATCCCACCTTTAGCTGCTGTTTAGTAGTCCAGTAGTGCAGATTTCACTGCAGTTTCTGATAAATGTTAGAGAATTAATTTTGTATTTTTATAAACCCACCTCCAGGGTGTTTACAAGTTAGGTAATTAATAGCATACCGCCCTAGCTTCCACATCTCACTGTTTTTCTGGACACCTTTAATCATGGAAATGTTTAACCAGCTAAACAAATAAGACCTGGAAGACCACCTGAGTGCACAGATTCTTATTGTTACACTAAGACCCATTTAAGAGTTAAACAAACTTTCATCTCTCCATTCTAGGGTCCTAAAGATAACTTTTGTGGTCACATCTATATTTATTCACAAACCTGGGATGTTAAATCCCCAACTTTCACTTTATTATACTTTATCAACTTTGATGGGAATTTAGGGTTCATGAGGAATGCAGAATTAAGACATGGTAAGACTTCAGGAAGGTAAATAGAAAGCAGTTTCTTCCTTTCGATTTCACTGTTATTTTTCTGTATTTGTTTTTCTTTTCTATGATACAAAATTTGTTATTTTGGTATTAATTTCTGTCTTGTTACCAGTAAGCATTAAACTCTAAGACTGGTCTGTAAGGAAGGTTGGTTGTACAATCTTTTACGTTTAAGGTATTATATTTAGATTATAGGACATATGAAGAGTAATATCCAGAAACAAAGTATTTTGTGTGAGGTATATAGCAGTATTTATATGTGTTACTGCATACATAAGTATACATATGCACATCACATACATATGTGTATGTGTACATATATATGTACATGCATAGTGAGCACCACACAGGGAAAAAAAATCTCAATTTCAAATTATACCTCTTTTTTCTAAAGAAAGAGTACTACTCAGTGCTAAGGAATGTAACAGTGTCTTATTCATAGCAATTTCTTACACAGCATTAAGTATAACCATACAGAGACACAACAAGAAAAAGATCAGGAAAATATTTGTATACTTATTAAGTGCCAATAAAGCTGATAAAAATCACAACCTCTCAGACGTTATGCAACATGGAGTGGTAAGATCTTCCGTTTCTAGAGGATGTGGTCTGAAAGAAGAGCAAACAGTTTGCAAGAGATAGAGCAGATTTTTTTAAAGGGGTAGCATTACACAGCAGTTTCATATGTAGGAGTCAACTCTCACATTTCTGTGGGGATTTTAGATTTTCAGGTTTAGCTGGCTACAGGGAGTGAATCCTTCATGTTTCTTTTTAAACTGGGGAAAGAACTTATTTTGGGGAAAAAAACAAAATAATAATAATAATGACAACAATGACACTATGAACTATTTCACTTCTGATGTTTAAAATAATTTAGAAATGTACTTTGTCCCACGACAGAGCAGATATTAAAGGTAACCCTTTTGCTAAATAGCTGGAGAAGGGAAAAAGGAGAGAATGTCAAACTATTCAATCAACTTTGCCACACAAAAAGAAAGAGCATCAGGCTACAGTCTCTTGCCTTGTACAATGGTGCACTCAGGATGGGTTTTGGCCCCTTAGAAATATTGTTGACACTTGACACAAGTGACTGAAGACAGCAACACGTTTTTTGCCAAGAGTTCCCCAGGGGGATCATGGGACAGAGTGTGTTGCCAATTCCTCTGTGTGATTTCTTTCTTTTTCCTTCTTTATCATTGCCTGAGCGCCTGAGCACAGAGCCAAGGTCTGGGCATTTCGACATTCACGGCCTGTCAGCTGTACTACTCTTTATTCTCTCCACACCCTGGTTCCCCACACCTGTGCCTGTCCTGTCCCAGCTCATTAGCACCTGCTGGGCCTGGCGGCCCTCCCCCAGACCCCAAACCTCAGCATCCGCCCACACTTCAGAAGCGCTGCAGGGGACTGTCTTCTCTGTAGCTGTGCCAGAGCCTTCCTGTATTTCTGGCCCATCCTGGTGTCCCTCCTCAGCCCCAAGCCCCACACCTCTGTGCCTGACACACATTTGAAGTGGTGCCATGAGCTGCACCTCCTCGTTATGCTCAGTGTTCATTCTCATGGTCCTCCCTTGCCTCAGGTCTCAGTCCTTCACGCCTACGTTGTCCCTGGAACCCTGCCCTGCTATCTACCTTCCCACTACACCAAGTTCCCATCATCCTTCTAGCCCCTAAGCTTTACTCCACCATGCCTGCTCTGCTTCCAAAAGAGCGCTGGGGCCACAGATCCTCATTGCTGCCCAGCCTGTCCTACCACCTTTCTCAGTCCAGGATTTTGAGGCTCTGTGCTGCCCCTACCTCATCCCAGTACTCCAGACTTAGTGTCTCCTGTCTTCTCCCTCTCCACAAACTCTGAGCTCAGTCCCACTGTCCTATGTCATGACTACTTGGTGGCATGTATAAAATTGAACCCAGACTATGCGTACACCTCACTAATTTGTGATTTATTTCTCTTCAGATGAATGCTAGGTGAAGTAATCATAGAATCAGACTCATACAATCATTAAGGTTGATAAAGACCTCTATGATCATCCATTCCAACTGTCAGCCCAGTGCCACCATGCCTACTAGACCATGTCATGAAGTGCCACGCCTGCACATTTTTTGAATACCTCCAGGGCTGGTGACTCTGCCACTTCCCTAGGCAGCCCGTTCCAATGCTTTACCACTCTTTCAGTAAAGAATTTTTTTTTAATATCAAATCTAAACTGCCCCTGGTGCAGCTTGAGGCCATTTATTCTCTTCCTATCACTTGTTACTTAGAGAAGACATCAGCACCCACCTCACTACAACCTCCTTTCAGTTAGTTGTAGAAAGTGATAAGTCCTCTCAGCCTCCTCCTCTTCAGACTAAACAATTCCAGTTCCATCAGACCGCTCACCAGTTACATTGCCTTTCCCTCATCCACTAGGCGCAGGTCACCTGGTCATAGAAGGAGATCAGTTTGGTCAGATAGGAGCTACCCTTCATGAATCCATGCTGGCTGGGCTTCATCCCCTGTCTGACCTGCACTTGCCTGGTGAATGCATTCAAAATGAATTGCTCCATAATCTTTCCTGGTATCAAGGTCAGGCTGACAGGTGTGTAGTTCCCCAGACCCTCCTTTTCTGGCCCTTCTTGTAGATGGGCATCACCCAGTCATCAGAGTCCTCACCTGTTAACCAGAACTGCTGATAAGTGATGGAGAGATTAATCTAAATGTTGGTCTGCCAGATAGACATGAAAGTATTATGACTCTCAGATGGTTCCCAGCACGGCAGATGTCTATGCTGACCTGTTGTAGATCACTCTTTAGCTTCTGTAACTGACTTCTAAAATACCATGTGCTAGAGCAATGGAAGGGCATGCTGCCACTGACTTGGGAGAAGAAATGCTTCCACAGAACTGACAATCCAGTGAATAAGCTCTTGCTAGCCTTAAGGATGGGCAGATGTTCAGGATGGGCAGGATCTACTAATACCTTCATTTTCCTGCTTAAGGTGTCTTGGTACCTTTGACTTAGGCCATATCTGACACAGGGTTACATTGTCAGGGATACAGTTACACCCCACAGCCATGCCAAAGGTAACTGAGCAGCAAACGTGCAGGAGAAGGTCAAAGACAACAGGAACATTGAGAAAGTCATGCAGAAGTGAAGAATACTATGGATACACTGTCATGAACACATACTCATCCCTTTGCTGCATTACAGTACCTGCAATCCCAAACTAGGCAGAGCCAACTACATCAGGAATTGTTCAGTGTGCTTTTCCACAAGTCCTGAGTCTGTGCCCTGCTACCACAGGAAAGACCAAGGTGGAGTCAATGGTGGGCTGATCAAGCACTGTGTGGGCTTCAGTAAGGCTTGAGTTGGACCAGGTCTATTTGGACCTGTTATCCTTCTCCCTCTACCATCATGACTTCTTTGTATTCCAGTTTGGTATATCTATACAGGTGGGAGTTCCCTCGATTTAAAAAAAATTTTTCTAAGATAAACTTCTTCCAACTGAGTTGAGAAAGAAGAGCAAGGCCATGAGCTCTAATAGCTGTTAGACTTCTCAGAGAGCTGCAAAAACTAATGGAGAAAAACAGACAAGAAAGAGCAATGGAAAATGGAGGTGGGGGTATGAAGAAGGGGTTTTGCTTTCCTGACACACTAACAGCTAAAACCAAGTAAGAATTACATATGCATCTGATCAGGTATTTCCTATTTTGTACTTTTTATGACCTGGTCTTCTTATTCTTAAACTACAAGTACTCTTAAACTACAAGAGATTTACCTCTCTAAATTTCTTCTTGTCATTATGGCATTAAATAAATTTTACATATTACTGCCTTATCTTTTTTTCAGTCTGCTTAAGTAAATGAAAGTGTGATGTTCTTTCTAGTTTCTAATTTGATATCATAACCAAGAGAATTCTCAAATATATATCCATATATGCGTTCTAAAATATATATACATTTTGCATCATCAGAAGAAACTAAAACTATCTTTATTTCTGGCAATAGAATCACTGACCTTGACATATACCAGAAAAACAAATACTATGTCTTTTCATTTTGTTGTGATATGTCACTATGTTACTTTAAGTCAGTATTGAGGACGGTCAAATCAATCATTAGGATCTGAAATGGAGTTCCAGTGGTGTCTAGATCCTTCCTAATGAGTAACTACAGTTAGAGAAATCTTTAATGCAAGTCCTCAATTCTTTCAAAATAATTAGAGACTCATTTGACAAAGGAGGTTTAGTTAAGTTTCAGATTTGAGAGAGAGCAAATAATATATTTTTAGTTTATAGAAATGTATCTTGTGTGAAAATTTCAATTACAGTATTTTAATAGTGCATTGAGATGGTTTTCATATTAATAGAAGTATTTAATAAATATTTAAATACTTCAGCTTCAGTCACTAAAACAATGTTTATCCATGTCAATTCACCTGGTAATGCAAAAATCAGAATGGGGAATGCCATCATTAATACCTATGTTTCCATCAGAAGTGAAATATTGGCATTCTCACAGAGTTCTGAAAAATAAGTTCCACAATGATAGTGTGCCATATTATGTTTTCTTCAGACAAAAAACACCACATTGAAATATTCATTAATCAAAATATTTAATATCCATTTGCTTACATTTCAAGTCAATTCAGAATGAATATTTTCTTCAGTGTCTTCAGAGAGATGGTGTTTGGGGAGTTTCATGTCCCCATTTTCTGCATTTTCATGTAAAACTGTATTTCTTAAAAGGCATTGTACCACTATGTCAAAGGAGATCATCCTTTGCAAGTTTCATCAGTCACATCCTGCGGGTAATAGCACTGTCTCTGATACCAGGGATTAATTTGGCATTGAGTCTTCTGCAGTGTCTGCAGTGAGCCAAGTACCATAGGGACAAACTTATTAAAACCTCTTGTTAGTTTGGAAAGATGTTTTTCTCCTTGCTAGAGGAATAAAACTTTTCAGAAGCCAACATTACTCACCTCTCATCGTGTATTCAGATAAGGATGTCCTGCTAATGGGAAAGCAGATCACAGTATCACAGTATCACAAGGTTGGAAAGGACCTCTGAGATCATCAAGTCCAACCTATAACCTAACACTAACACCAACACTAACACCAACCATCATCTAAACCATGGCACTCAGTGCCTCATCCAGTCTCCCCTTAAACACCTCCAGGGTCGGTGACTCCACCACCTCCCTGGGCAGCCCATTCCAATGGCCAATCACCCTTTCAGTGAAGATTTTTTTCCTCATATCAAGTCTAAATGTTAGTGTATGTCTGAAAAGAGACCACATCTTATGTTTGTTATTCTGTCTCTTGCACTGCTCCACCTCTTCCATCTGAGACATCTTCTAAGTCTGGTTAAGTTAGTCAAGGCAATTACTCGTTTTTGTTATGACTTTTTAAGGTCTAAGTACATAATATAATATAAACATTTTGGTGTTTACTGCTAATCATCATCCATCAAGTTGTTATTTTTTGCAGTCATGATTTTTCCAGCAGAATAAACACTTACATTAAATTAAACAAGGCTGGACTCTGTATAGTATAAATGAAGGAGAGTTAATGACATGTCTTGTTTACCGTTTTATGGTTTTACTTTGTTTTGTTTTAATTTTAAGCTATGAACAGGAAAGGCTGTTTGGAGCAGCTGTTTCCTAAAGAATATATTTTAGAGATGTTAAGTAAACATTTTTGTTGTTTTTAAAAGCCTTGAAGATGCTGCATAACTCCTTAATGCATTATTTACAGTCTTTCAACCCAATTCACTTTAGACATTTTTACACTGTTTCGTAAGTCAGCCAACAATTGACTGAGGGGATAAGATGATTACTGATAATTCCGGGAATAGAAGCATCGTGACAGTAAACAATAGAATGGGAAAGAAAAAGTATTAGGGTAATTCTAGGGACCATGAATAACCTGCAGGACAATGACAGAACAATACTTTGGCTATCAAACAGATATCCTAGGCAAGCGCCAAAAACCTGATCACATCACCTCAGTAAAATCTGGTCCAGAATAAACTTTAGAGAAAGTGTTGGCTTTCTGGTAAGAAGGGACGGACCATTTCACCAATTAAGATTTTTCCTCAATGATTTCTGTGACATCATTGATACCAGACATGGACCATTTTATATGTCTGTCTTCAATATGCAGGGTTTGCTACTGCCTGACCATTTTGGCATCTTCTTAAAGCCTTAGAGCAGAACAAGTAGCATGGCAAATTAACTTCCTACAGTTTGTGAAATGTATGTTCAGTTAGAGTATCAAAGATTACTCGACTTTGGACCAGACCCCACATTTTCAAAGCGCTATGGCTTAGGAGAGATGGAGCATGAGGAATGGTTATCTGCTCCCTTCTAGAGCGGTAAAGTCAAGACCTGTAATATATTCTAGGGGCCCTTTCAGAAGGACCTTTGCAGAAGGGAAAGGACTTACCTTTGTACTGTGACCCATCACTGCACGGATGAGCACAGAATTTAATCTAGATTTGTGTTTGCAATCTTTTCTGGTAAGGTGGCTGCTTGGCTGCATTGAGGAAAAGCCATTATCTAACCCACTATTATTTGGTAGTTCAAGGGAAGATAAGTAATGTACTTATTGTTTGGGTAAGCACAGTGCTATCACTTTACAGTACTACAGCTTTGCTGTCTACATATCTTAATGAAAAATACAGAGAAAATAGACCTAGTGGGACTTCTGGGCCTGTGGGAGCTGTGGACACTATATTTGGTAGGAAGCATTGACACAACTCTGCCAACTGTGTGCAATGTTGTGCATGTATGCAATGGACAGAGGAATAATCTTTTTGCAGTTATTTTGCATATTTCTGATGACTCGTTGACTTGCAGTGTCCCTGAGTAACTGGCTGATTACTGCCAGCCAAGAGTTCAACTTGAACTACAGGCATACACACGAGGTTTATTTTTATTGGGCTTTACTGAGAATAGTTGTCCACTTCTCTTATTACAGCTGGTTTCTGTCAACTCTTGTAAAAATTCCAGCCTGGTGGTTCCAGAGACATTTTCTGTCTGTCCACAGGCTGTAACAGCAGGGGTACTTCAATTTAGACCACCTGAATCGTGCAAAACTCATTGATGGGGCTGTGAATAGGGATGAGTCAGTCTCTAGCACCCATTTTTCCTTTACCCACTTTTCATTTGTTTTCTCTTTTCCAGATTTGGTGTAACAGGCTAAAAAAAAAAGGAAGTAAAATACAAAAGGATTATATTAGAAACAAAAATAATATTGTTGCATATTCTATTTCCTGGCCTCCCTATATTGTTTCCTTTTCAGAAGAATGAAACAAACTAATGAATCTGCCCATCTTTCATTGTGCCTAGCCTATTGATTTCTATGAATCAAAGCACAGATAGTTTTGCATTGTCTGCTCATCTGTCCATTGTCTGCTCATACATGCACCCCTAGTTACTGCTGTTTGAGCTGCTCATATTCTACTGAAAGTTCACGGTATTGTGACCTGACAATTTGCTTTTCCATTAGGAGAATAATGCAAGGTAAATATGGCCATATAACGTGTACCTGAGGTTACCAATTGGTTTGCTATGCTGGATTTCAGGAATACTCTGAAACTGTAAGTATTTGGCCACCTATATCTTCAATGTACCATTGCTTTCATGTTAAATGTATGGTCAAGGCATACTTGTAAACAGGCATGTATATCCCTGGAAAAGATGCTGGCAAGTGGGTAGGCCTGAGTCAAAATGGATTAGGCATCAATGATTAGTTTTAATATAGTTTTCACTATTATTTATTTAACTATGTGTTTTTAACTGTTAATATATTTTTATTTAACAGATTCTGATATTATTTTGTGATCACTGTTTAAAGAGACAATTCAGGCAATTACCTCCTCAGCCATACTCACTATATGTAGAACATTGAAAATTACATACTCATTTGCCCTGCCAGCCCTATACTAATGAGATTTTAAAAAGCACAGGGCAAATAATGCATATGCTTTTTATTATCAGCAAGCTGAGAATTTAAATTTATCAATTTATCTTGTTCATATTTGCACCTATTTTATACACAAGAACGCTTGACAATTTCAGTTTACCAGTGCAGAATGTCTACTATGAAAATGTTCAGTATTTGTTCCATAAAAGTCTTCAGACTCTTCTAATCAAAAATGAACAGTAACACATGCTTTTGTTCAGCAAATCACAGTTGAATAGTCAACTTAAGTTTAGAGTTGATTATCAACAAAGCAAGAAAGCAAGAAAAAAAAAAAGATACTGATTGAATAAGTCAAGATAAAAAAATATTTATATTTAATAAACAGAAGAAAAGACTGAATCAGTCAAAGAAATTATAATTCAATTGGCTTCATTTTTGGAGGAAAACGTTGTCTGCCTTGACTTAAGCAAGGCTTCTGACACTTTCTCCCAGAACATCCTCACAGGTACGCCTAGGAAGTATGGGTTAAATAAGCAGGCAGTGAAGTGGATTGAGAACTGGCCGGATGGCCCACAACCCGTGTATCTTCTTTTACATCTTATTTTTCCCTTTATCACATGACAAGAGAATCGTATTGAATGCCTGGTTTTGGTTTTGTCCCTGTTCTTTCGTTTAATATTTTACTGTGAATAGACAGACAGGATTTAGTCTGTTTCTATGTTTTGCCATTGAAATTATAACTAGAAGTGACGCTCATGAGATTCCTGAATTCATTCAGGAATGAAATCGTGTTATAAGTAAGAATATAGAAAAAAGAGAAAGAGATTGTCTGAGAAAGTTTGCTATCTACACTTGGAATGCCTGTTTCCTCCTTGATGACCAAGGCACTTAAGATCATTGTCCTGAGGCACATCTCTCTGCTCGCTCTCCTTAGCTTTTCTGTTGCAGAAGCTTTTGAGACATCAGTTCTTTAGTTTTCTATATCCTACAAAATTTTCTGTGTTACATCTAGCACTCTTTTCCACATGGCATATATTAAGATTATCTAAAGAGGAATGGACAACTGCATGAAAAATAAAACAAATAAAACTCTTCGGGCAGTATTAAAAAGCTATCTTCACTGATTACTAGAGGGAAGGAAGTGAGATCTGCACATGAGGATTTCTAAATCATAAAAACTTACAAGAAACATGAGTATGAGCGATAAGGAACTTCCTTCCAGTTATCAAAATTACAGATACTTTCAGAAATCTGAAGTGTTCTAGAACACTAAAGTACCAGCATTGTGTTCTTATGGAAATGCCTGAAGTCGTATGAGTTAGAGCTACTCATCTGAGAGAGCTTCTCATATGTGGCCTTGGCGCTGATTCAGTATAACTTTAATGAAGATGAATAAACTATTTACGTAACTCATGCCATCACATACTCTGTAACACTGCTTCCACGTCTGCATTCCACTCACTGTTGATTTTCTTCTCATGAATAATTAATGTGAAACTTTAATTGAGCAGGCAATCTATGAGAAGTCTCTGTCAAAATATGAAGGTATACCAAAGGCAGTATAAAGAATAGGTCAGATAAATAACAGTCACCTTGTGGGCCATTACCTGGCTCAACATGAGTAGCCACATACAGAGTTCTTAAATTGCTGTTCAGAGATTGGTGTTTATAGAGCAGATTGTTGATTCTTTGGCAGGGGAGCTTATTGGCACTAAACAAACAGATAGTCACCTTTCCTCTTGCTATTAACAGGCTGACCAAAGCAGGATGTTTAGTGTTCTTTTTTCAAGCAATGAAGATACCATGTATTTGAGTTTTTTTTGATGTGTACCGCAGTGGAACTTCGGATCTTTTCCAGTTTTATAAAATGGTGCAGAACAAATTAGTAAACATGAAGAGCCTTATCCTGGAACTCCTGGGTAAGAGTAGTGATTATTCTTAAGTGTCGTAGTTGCAAAAATAATCAAATGAACTCTGCAAATAGCCTAATAACTTGAGGTTGTGGTTGGGAACATTAGGTCTGAATAGACTAGATGGTCTAATGCATTCTCTGTGTTATTCTTAATAAGAAAAAACAGGAAAATCTATGCTGCTGTCCAAGCCTCACTATAGAGTAGCAGATCTTGTTTCAAAAAGACATCTATAAGATACATATAGTGTTGTATATGCTTTTAAACCTCCATACAACAAACGTCCAGACACAATAAATCCATTAAACTGGTCACAAGTGGTCACCAGAGGAACCAGTGAAAAGCAATGCCCAGAAAGTCCAAAACTAAAAGCCACAAAAAAATTGCACTTAGAAGATCCTGTAAAAAAAGTGATGCTCTGCATGTGGGGTTCCCATCTGGAGTTGATAATCCTTCTGCTGTAGGTAAAGACTCGGGCTAACAAAACAGCCTGAGAGTGACATCGTGTGGGAAATGTGTGGCAGCAGCAGCGGCTCCTTGTGCAGCACAACACTTCTGAGAGGCCTCCAGGTCAAGCCTCTAGCCCAAGCTGACTGTCTGGTTTTGAGCTGATTACTTTTCATTGACAAACGTTCAGCAGCTGAATTTATTAATATAAATTGTCCTTACAAGAACCAAACTATCAATGAAGGATCTTGTGCTGGCAAAAAAAGACTTCTCTCTAGTCCTTGTAGTGAATCTGTTGCTTATCTCAGTGTTGATGAAAACCACACTGCCCTGGTCTCCACCCAATTAATGAAAACCTCTCACCCCTTTCATTCAGAACTAGGCCTGGCTGCGTGGGTCACATATTTCTATAGACTCCATGTGGTCCAGCTTGATGCATTTTGCTAGCAGCCAGTTTATTCCTAGGCTATTCTGTTATCTTCACTGCTCTAAGGAATGCCTTCCATTCTTCCTTCAATTTATATTATTTATGGAACAAGCCACCCTTTTCCAACCTTTACAAATCCACATCTTTCACTTTTCAGTTTCCCTGAAATTAAAGCCATTCCCTTCCCTGGCATTTGGTGGGGGAATTGGGGGTGGTATTTGTGTCTTGTGAAGAGCAATACAATTACTCCTTTGTTCTCTGTGTTGGTGCACTTCGATGTACTGGCCTACTCTTTGGTTGGAGAGGGACATTAACAGTCAGAACACTGAGTAAGAACACTGTAATGTTGACATCCCACAAAGCTACAGCTCTATTGCTGTTTCTTGTCTGGGTTGGTATATGAAGTACCACATAATCTTGAAACAGCGATCGTCTTGCTCTGTTCTAAAACCTTGAAATGAGTCAGGTCTATAGTTTATTATCAGATTCAGCTCAGCAAATACACCCAAAACACTTTCCAAGGGTCAGACTGTACTGTAGCTTGTGTGTTGACAGGGATGAAAGGGCTCTTTGTGCAGGTCTCTGATTGCTCGTGTGGAAAGTGGAACAAATTAACTTTGTGGCATTATAGTCCTTCCTTGAATGATTCATATGGTTGGTAAATCACAGGAGGGATGGTTGTTAACACTAGTAAAAAAAGCTATGTAGTTGGGCTGTAAGATGTGCACATTCTATTCTTCTAGATGCCTGGATTATTTACTCAATAATCAATATTCTGATACAAAAATAGAACTTCTCAGTGCATTGGAGATATCCAGAAGAAGGTGGCACTAATGCTTATTGGAAGCTGGAAATAAGTGGATTACGAATTGTTTATTAACTTGTTAAATTCAAGTGATTTTTTAAGTCTGAGAAGCAGAACATCTCAAAAATCATCAAATTACTAGAAGAAATAGTTTGTCTTTTGTGCATTTTCATGATTTCATGGATTCCAGAGTAAACTTTTCAACTGTAAAAATATTATCAGGTGAAATTTTCTACATGATCAAACAAAAAAGCTAACATGGAGCATCTTAGAGAGAATAACTCAAGTCATCAAGTGGATTGGATTTCCTAGATACATGAGACAGATATTTGCCAGCAGATCCGGAGGACTAACTGACTGCAGTTGCAGGCTGATCAGAAACTTGGTGGGATGCTTTGAGTGTTTAGTCGGTCCAGAGTATGACAAGCCACTTCCAAGTCAGCACTGTGGATGTTTACTGAAACAGAGGAAAGGTGATAGTCTGGCTGTGAAAGGGAGTGGTAGCAGACTCAGATTCCTTTACTCATTCCCCACAGTCTTAATCTTTTATGTACCTTCAGGAGTTGCACTATTGTTTGTTTAATCCCTACATAGCTTTCATGCTTCTCTGATCTACCTTCCTCCTCCCTGGCCAGTCATATACTTCCCTACAGCAATTCTACCTTCCCTTAGCTCTCCAGTTCCTTCTTTATTCAGTTTTCACCTCCCTTTTACAGCCATCTCCTCCTAGCTCTCAGACTTAACATCCAGTCCTACCCTTCCCTCTGATCCTCCTCGCTGTCCCTCCCTAGCCAGTCCTCTGTCCTCCTCCTCTCTCCAGCTACCATTCTCCTGCTGTCATAGTCCTCCATTTTCCTTCAAGACTTCTGTTTCTTGCATCTTTGCTGAGCCAGTCCTGGCTTTCAGTCAATCAATCACATTGTGGCTCAATGGCACAAAGGCCCATGGTGTAAAGCATTAAGTTAAATGATTTAATGACCCTTCCTGACACTGACCTTTATGAATCCTCTAATCATTCTCAGAGAGTACCTAAGTCCTGTTTCCGTATTAACCAAGGTATTCCTTATTCCAAGAAGCTGTTTAACAGCAACAGCCATAGCCATTTCTCCTTTTGCTTTTCTTTACATCCATCTCAGGATCCTTTCTTTGTCCCTTGTTCCTGGTCACCATCAGTACAATCACTGAGGCACAGGCAGAACAGTGAAAGCAAGCGGCAGCAGGTCAGAAGCATGTTTCAGGGTAGTCTGAACTGTCTCAAGCAGGCTCAGGAGTGCACCATGCAGACAAGGTCTTCAGATTCCTTAGCTATTGAAGCTCAGCAGGTTGACTGAGTATTCAATGTGGGGCCAAATATGGACAAAGTTTATCAGAGATGAGAAAAAGCAGAAAGCACTTCTTTCTCCTTGTACATTAAAAATCTCAGATCCAAATCACATATAAGAATGTCTTTACTACTACCCAAAAAGGAGATACCATAATATCTGATTTTTTAATTTCATTCTTAGAAATGACTGAATTATTTGTACTGAAGTTGTCCAAAACTCTTGCACCTGCCATGAGAAATTTCAGGCGGAATTGTTCAAGTGAGGCAAGACCATAAATACCAAGTCCTAAAGTGGAAATTGTCAGAAAACCTGACTAGCAGCTTGAACATACTAGGTGGCATTACATTCAGTTTGTGGGTGTTTCAGTTCAGGATATTCCAAGTAACATTGCTACATACGGAGAACACTGCCTACTTGCTAAGCTACTGTACATAAGTAAGATCATTTGAGAGTAATGGAAATTATGCTCAGCTGTACCTTCTCTAGTTAGGCAGAAAATAATTGCTTTTAGGTTGACTTTCTCAGTTGCTGTGTCCTGCTATTAAAGTAATAGATGTCTGTTCATTGTCTGATCCAGAAGTTGATATGGATAGGGGTAGTCATCTCACTTAACCAGTCTAGTGAGGAACTGTCATGCTTTCATTTAAGACCTTCCTCTCCCAATCCACATTCCCGCCCCAGTTTTAACCAGGTAAGTTTCTTAGTAAGAAAGTCGAGCCTTAAGTGCAGGCCACACCAGGATTCCCTTTCCATGAGTAAACAACACACTCATAAGAAACAACAAGAACTTTGTGATTAAAGCAGAGTCAGGAAACTTGAGTTTGTGCCTGGTTTTCTTCTACATATTTTGAGTGACTTTGTGAGAAACAAAGAATTGAAACCAGAGAAAAAAGCCCATGATTTTTCACTGCTGCAGTATTTCTGTTGCTGATGCTGACAGACATGTAAAATGGGCAACTTGTAAAAAAAAAACTCTTAAAAATTACAAGTACTCTTGAAAATGTAAATTTTAGTCTCCCTTCCCACGGTTGCCCCACCACAACACAATAAGCACACTGAATGGTTACTGTCTTAATTCAGAATTAAATCAATGTAAGTTCCTGGGTGTTCCAGGAGTTTAAGTATTTTTTTGCCTTTACAAGAAATATTACATACAAGAGAGAACAGTGCAGACTCCTAAGTGAATCATCATACTAATCTCCCAGGAAAGTGGCTGTAATTGGATACAAGACTTAGATGAAACACATTATAATGTCAGCACCTGGTGCTTGTAGACCAAAGGATTGAGACCAAAGGCTCAAACCTGGGCTTGTCACCAGAGTGAGCGAGCACAGGCCAGTGTATACCTCTCTGACCAAGACATTAGTGCTCTCATAAAAGGAATGGTTCTGTAATCCAATACTCTTTTACAAGTACTCTTTTTTAATCTCATTTCTGGTTTAGGTTAAACCCTACAAAAAGTAAATTCTATAAATCCCTACTCCCCTATGAGTGCTTGGAACTATGCAGCTGCAGAACCAGATTCCTTCCTGTGAGTAAGACAGAAAGTTTAAAATCGATATTGGCAATTTGGGCAAGTGTTTTCCGTGTTACATTTTGGATGTGGATGTTTAAATCCTTCATGCGATCTGAGCCCAGCTTCGTGGTATTTCCTTGAAACTGTAGCACGAACCCTCATTGGTGAATCCTGGCAAAGCTCAGCACAAGTCTCTTCCCACCAATCCCAAACGCAGAGCACCACCTGGTGACTGACGAGAGGCTCGCACATCTTTTACTAAAGAGAAATGTTTCATTGGATCCCCTCTGGAATTGAGAAAAAAATACTACAATCCATGAAAATATTTAATTTACAATTTTAAAAACTATTCTATTCTAATCCTGAGTTATTTTCTAGCAAGTGTAAAATAACTTTTCCTAGGCTAATTGAAGGAATGCAACGATTGATATTGCTCAGTAAAACAAGGCCTGACTCCCAATTCCAGTGTTTTTCCATGAACTTCAGTTGTTTAGGATCTGGATCTTATTAAAAATATTTGTTCCACTTGCTGTTTTCCTTATTCACAATAAGAATGTAACACAAAGCCTAATAAGAATCTTTCAAAAAGGCCCAGATCAGCAATGATAACTAATATTAGCATGTGATGACAGCAAGCCATCAAATTCTAGTATCAGCTTTCATCATTGGCATTGTTCTTTTCTAATTACTTTTCTTAATCAGATAATGAGGTTACTCTGTGTGTCAAGAAGTTATTAATAATTTTGGTTATTTTTCTTGGTAAAATAGCAATTTCTCTTATGGAAAAAAGTTTGACATGAAATTTCTCATTTGCCTTTCAAGGGAAAATGACGTTTTTGCATATATTTAAAGTGCAATAGCAGAAGGTGAAAGAAAAGTTATTTTTGCTGTTTAGGTTCTAGAAACACAAATTATTTTTACATGTATTAAATCTTAGAATTTTATTCTAATTTTCACACAAATTATGAAAACTTTCTACAAATTGATGAAACATTAGCATTAAAAGGCACAATGCTGATAAAGACAAGAACTTTGAGTTGACTGGAAAATAAATTGTTTGATAAATCCTTTGTAAGACAGAGTTTTTAGAAACATTTCCTGCCATTTTTTCTCAGAACGGCTGGGGGTAGGGGTGGTGGAGTGTAAATTTAAATGAGAATCGTACCAAGCTCTGTTAAATCAGTTAAAAAGTCAATTATAGGAACTCTGCATATGTTGAGTTTTTTTTGAAAAATGTGTTTATTTACAGCTAGCTTAGAAGGATTCCAAAATTCCCTGGGGCAGAGATTCATCCTTTAAACAATAAAAAAATCCAGTTTCTGATATTAACAATTTACTATGCAAGTTTCAATCTGCATTTTCACATGAGAACTGGCATAAATTGTTTTTTTATTAAGCAAAGCCAGCCTAATGCACTATATCATGTACAAGATGGACCGATTCTTAAACAGTTTTCCGAACTAGCTTCAATTCAATTAATTTTTATTGCAGCTGAAGGTGCTGTATTACTTCTTAAATAGGACAACTTTCCCAATGACAGTCAGGAAGGGAACAAAATCATACTTCTAATATGTTTGCAATTTTTAACATTAATTTTCTCTAGATTATCTAGCTGGACTTAGTGCACAGGTGAAAAAAAAAAAAAACAGGGACAGCACCGAACAAACACATTATCGACAGCGGTTGCAAATTTCTGTGTGCAATGGTCGTTTCAGATACAAGTACTTACCTAACTCAGTGTGGTTATTCCAGTGTGAAAAATTCACATGGACATTGAGAGATAATGATGGTCAGCATAATGTAACTGTATAAACAACAAACAAACAGAAAAACAAGCAAGAAAAAAAGGTTGAAAAGTGTCTGTGAGTGACTACACATTGATAATGCAGCCAGAACAGCCTAAGGGGTATCAGCATCAGTTGGCTTTGCACAATGAAGCACACATTTTGTGCCAGCAATCACAAATCCACAGTTATTCCTATAAACAAACTAAGAAATAAATATCCCCAACATAAGAAGCATATGGAACGGTTGGAATTGGTCTAGAGGAGGGCTATGAAGATGATCAGAGGGCTGGAGTGCTTCTGCTATGAGAACAGGCTGAGAGAGTTGGGGTTGTTCAGCCTGGAGAAGAGAAGGCTTCAGGGAGACCTCATAGCGGCTTTCCCGTACCTGAAGGGGATACAGGAAAGCTGGGGAGGGACATTTTACAAGGGCAAGCAGTGGTAGGACAAGGAGGAATGGATTAAATTGGAAGGGAAAAGATTTAGATTAGACATTAGGAAGAAATTCTTCACGCTGAGGGTGGTGAGACACTGTCACAGGCTCCCCAAGGAAGCTGTGGATGCCCCCTCCGTGGAAGTGTTCAAGGCCAAGTTGGATGAGTTCTTCAGCGGTATGGTCTGTGGGAATTGTTCCTGCCCATGGCAGGGGGTTGGAACTAGATGGACTTTAAAGTCCCTTCCAACACAAATTCTATGATTCTATGATAACAAATTTCCCATAATTAAAAAACAATAAACTAATAAAGAATTATTTCCATAAATAAACTAATAAATAAATTTAAAGTAAGCCTCCCACCTGCCAACTCATGGCTATGAAGGGCTGGTGGGCTCATGCCCTCCCTCTGCCTTTATAAAAAGGACCTAAAGCTAGTGGAGAATGACCAGAGGAGGCCACAAAGCTGATGAAGGGTTTAGAGGGGAAATTGTATGAGGAGTGGCTGAAGTCACTTGGTCTGTTCAGCCTGCAGGAGACAGAGGAGGGACCTCATAGCAGTTTACTGCTTCCTTACAAGGGAAGGAGGAGTAGCAGGTGCTGATCTCTTCTCTCTGCTGACCAGTGATTGGACCTGAGGGAATGGCAGGAAGGTGTGCCAGGGGAGGGTTAGAATCATCGAATTGCTTGGTTGGAAAAGATCTTGATCATCGAGTCCAACTGTACCTGTCCACTACTAAACCATATCCCTATCTTTCAAACACCTTCAGGGACAGTGACTCAACCACCTCCCCGGGCAGCCGTTCCAGTGACCAATAAACTTTCTAAAGATCTCGGCTGAGGTTAGGTCAGTCCCGCAGGACCCAGCTGCACACTGTAGGGCAGGTGACTTTAAAATTCAGCAGAGTTGGTTGCAAAGCCTGGTCACAACCACTATTTCCTCGCCTGGACGGGCCAGACTCAAAGTTTACAATTAAAAGGAAAAGGTTCTTTTCCCAGAGGGCGGTGGAGCACTGGAACAGCTCCCTGGGGAAGCAGTCACGGCACCAAGCCTGACAATATTCCAGAAGCGTTTGGACAATGCCCTCAGACGCACGGTGAATGCTGGGGTTGTCCTGTGCAGGGACAGGAGTTGCACTAGGTGATTCCCGTGGGTCCCTTCCAGCTCGGGTCATTCCGCGGTCGGACCCCTCTCGCCGGGCGGAGCGCTCGGGGCGGGCTGGCAGTGCCCGGCCGCGGCGGCAGGAGGAGCTGCCGGCGGTGCCCGCGCCGCTCTCCCCGGCGGGCGTGCCCTCGCCTCGCCTCGGGCCGCCGCGCCCGCGCAGCCGCCGCCCGCTGGGAGCATGGAGCGGCGAGGGGGGCGGCAGCAGGTGAGCGGCACCGGCGCGGGGACCGGGCAGCGGGGGTGCGGTCGCGGGGGACTGCCCGGCCCCGCGGGGGGAGCTCCCCTCACCCCGTGGCCGAGCCGCTGGGCTGGTGCGGGCAGAGCGCGACCAGGTATTCCGCGTTCCCAGTGCAAGGCTGTGCTCCGTCAGAAACCTCAGACTCGGTTTCAAGTTCACAGGAAGTTTGGGGTTTTTTTTCGCTTTTCTTTCTTTGTTTCGTTTTAGGATTCCGGAGATGGTGTTTCTGAGCTGCGGGAGTGGAGACCCGTCATTAACAGACAGTGCACAGACACCCTCTGGCTACTGCTCTTCTTTCTTTTCTGGGCTGGGTTGGTAAGCGTGCTTTTTTATTTTTCTGAAAAAAAAACCAGACCGAAGTCGCTGGGGCTGTGCGCAACTCTGTGGTAAACCCGCACTGAAGTGGTCCTGGGCACTGGGTTGCATTGGGACAGAATGGGCCTCTGTGGCAGCAGGGCTTTAGTGCTGTGCCTGTTGTTAAGTTCTGACCATAGGCTTTACATGCCTTGTACACACAGGCTGGGGTATTTAGAGTTTGCTTTATTGTAAATTAGTCCAGGCTCTGATTGAGCTCTTATTTCTACTCAGCTCATTCATCGTAGTCTTGTTATCTTGCAACACATCTGTCTGATGTTGTACCAAATCACTATCTGTCCTGTGCTTAGAGCAGTGTGTAAGCTTTTGGGAACAGGCATTGTCTTTCGTAAGTTTTGTCGTGATAGATCTGAGGCTACTCAGGATTCTCATGAATACACTCATTTTCAGTTCAGTTCCTAAGAAATCTCTTGGTGAAGCTAATGCAGAAGAATGCATACACATTTTGAACACAGCATAAGCTGAAGCTAACTTTGTGAACAGGACAGGTTTTTTTACATGCCATCTTGAGGGAACACCAAAAATTAAACCTGTCAAACGGTTAGGATTTAGGATTTTTGTTTGTTTCCTCTCACTGTGTTTATTACTCAGCTTCTATGAAGTAGCTTGTTGCACCAATGTATTTGTTTTCTTTTGTTTGATCTTATTTTTAGAAGATTAAAAAAATTTAGTGACACTGATCTGTTCACATAGCAAAAAAAATAGAAACCACATTAGTAACTCTGTGGAACGGCATCTCACTCTCATCTATAGACACACCCGTCCAGCAATCATACAGCCGTCAGTTACTTAACAATATTTATTGCTTGCGTCCAGCATTTTGCACTTAAAAAAAAAATCAGATGTACATGGTATTTGCCATAATGATGATGAAGGATCTGCAACATCCATCTTTAGAAGGAATGCCAGAATTTTTCTGAAACCACGTTTCAGGTTGTGTTACAATGGCTGCTCTTTTCTCCTTTTTCTTCTGAGAACAATTCAATTATTAAGAAATATTTGCTATGTAAGTAAACTGGATCTGAAAGTATTTTGTTGTTGTAATAAATATTACATACACAAGTAGTATGTCAGCTTTAACTGTGAAGTCTCTACAAATATCTCTATGTTGAGGTGGCATTACCATGCAGTTGTAATTTTAAAAAATATTATTTGTGTAGGTAGACTGCAAACATATAAGTGATAATGAGACTACATCTAGAGTAAGGAAGCAGGTGCTTATATGTTTGTGTGTACGATTCAGTTTTTGCCCAGATCCCATTTTTAGTCACAAGTGTTAAAAGTAGAATAACAAATAAAGGCTCCAAACCCTTTAAGAAATCAGTTACTCTGGGTCTGATATGTACAATCTGTCTCCAGCACAGCTGATATTCAGCAAATTAGTTGTGGTTAATGTGGGACAGAGGAGATTTGCTGCTGCCAGCAGCTGGCGTGTAGCCATGGAGCTTAGTGTGTTGCCCTTGGTGTGTGTAAAATGCGGTTTACACACCATGGGGCGGAGGAGATGATTGAATCACTGAGTTCACAATAGCTGGAGTGCTGTAAGTAAGCCTTTGGGTAAAGTCATGCCCAATACTTCACTGACTTCCCAGAAGAATTACTGCTTCTTGGCACTTGGAAGGGGGTACATGAGAATAGTTTAATCTGCACTCCTAGGCAAGGTGTCATATATTGACTTGAGGGTTGCTGCTGCTTGGGCAATAGAGGTGTTTAACTGCCCCTAGGATTTACAGGAAGCTGATCTGCTGGGTCTTCGATCTAACAGCAGAGTATCTAAAAGATCAGTGTAGTGTCACCTAAGCCCACAGTGTGACTCTCCAGGTTTTCACATGTGTTAATGCACCTTCATGAAATTTCAGGTAACCTAATTTTTAATTTTACTTTATATGTTTAAAATATAACTCTGATTAAATTCACTAGCAGATCCAAGGGCTTAACGTTTCAGCAGATGTATTGCCCAGGTGTGTCTTGAAGGGCACTCTGAAAAATGAGAAGGCAGTGGAGCACACGTGAAAACCATTTCAGTGACCTTGCCTAGGGACACACATGAACTTCAGTAGGGGCAGTATTTAGCACTGGTACTTGCTATTGCTTTCCTGTTAATTTAATCAGGACCCTTATCTTTCTTCTCCTGTGATACTCTGCTGCATTTATATTCTTCCAACAATAGATGAGGGAAGGCTCTCAGGAGGCAGTAGGGCACAAGGTAAGAGAAGTCATATGGACAAGTAGCCCTACTGCCTCCTGAGAGCCTTCCCTCATTGGATTTAACTGTTTGCATCCACAAGACGAAAATGCATGGGTTAAAATGAGTGTTTATTGAATTGGAAAGAAAAGCTTATTGTAGCATGATTTCACATTAAAAAATATTTTAACAGATGTTTATAACTGGCTATGCTGTGATGGCTGGTGCTGCAGAAAGACTTGTGCTTGGATATGACAGCTTTGGGAACATATGTGGTAGGAAGAACACTCCTGTAAAAGGAGTACCCCTTTCTGGACAGGATATGACTAATAAAAAGTAAGTGCATCAGCTAATGTCTAAATACATCAAATGTTTTGGAGCTCAATAAGATAACTGTCTTCTATTTGTGTATATATGCATCCTTATATTGAAAGGAAAAAAAAGGGTTCTGAGAATGGCGCAAATTTGTGAGTGAATCTAGAAAGTTAAAGTAGAATTTGAAAATGTGCTATGTCATTATGCTTTATGCTGGCTTCTTAAATAAGATTTTAAATAGAATTTTGGCCAAACCAGCAGATGTTCTGTATGGCAAATCTTTGTGCATAAGGAAGCTAGTCCTTGTAGAATGGCACCCATTTTGTCATAAAATTAAATGTAAAAATATAGCATATTCTCAAATGCTTCTTAACTTCTGACTTAAACTTCATATTTTTCCATTATATGTGAAAGAAGAATTTTATTTGTTTTGTAGCACTTTAGAAAGATGGAAAGGCTCAGAATTTAAACATATAAAGAACAGAAATCTTGTTTTTTGAAAAGAGGATTTTTTTTCTTTCTAGGTATGTGTTCTTTCTGAATTCATGCAGCCTGGAAATGCAAAGCCTCAAAATCAGTTCAGTTTCCTTGTGCGTGTCTAGTTGTCCACAAGAGCAACTCAACTCTTTGGAAGACCTCCAGAATTTTGCAAGGAATAATGGTGTGCAACAGGGAATATGAATATCTTAGTGTATCTATAGAACAGCTGAGCAGCTTTTGCTTTGTTCTTCTTATGTTTGCTACGCTAGGGAGTCATTTCTTACCATTAATTTCCTGAGCAGTCCATGGCAACAGTGAATAAAATGTCTTGTTTCTGCTTTATTTCAAAGCCATAGTTTCTAGAAATGTTATATCTCTCTTGCGCAAATTCAAACGTTGTTGATTAATTCCTGCACAATGCTGAGATTATCCAGCAGAAAGCTGGCTGCTGCAAATGAAGTAGTGTAGTTAGGTGGGGGTGCCAGTGGGTGAAGAGTGCATATGCAATTTGAGAAACTTGTCCAACTGCTTCCTTTAAGTTTAGTTGAAACTATGGTGGAATTACTCATTCCAGAGATACAAGTGTTTTTATCCCTTTAGATCTCAGGTCCCAAAGTTTGCTGTTCCACCTACATTTTTTTTATTCTGTTCTGATGTTCAAGATGGTTATGATGTCAGAAGTAGTTATTGTGCAAAAGAGGCAGTTCCAGTTCATTTATGTCAGACACGTAGGTAAATAATCTGTAACCTAACCCTTATTCCATAGGGTATGCATAAACTGCAGACTGCATGAATATTAATGGCTATTTTTATTGGAGGTCAGAATTCCATTCTTTTTTGTTTTGTTGTTTCATTTGGCAAGGACTGCTACTTAAATTGACCACATTTGTTTTAGTTTTATTTTGGGGTATTTTGCCATCATTTGGTGAGTACAGAGAGCTGTAAATGCCTGTGATATTAAAGTAGTGTTTTCACAGTCTAACAATATAATTGAGTGAAATTCATCTACATGCTAAAACTGTTTGCATGTTTATCTCAAGGGAGAGGGCAGTATTGCATTTTGAATGGCTCAAATGTGTCCAGTCTTTGTTTCCCAGAAGCATTATGTAATGGAGGAGAACATTATTAGCAGAGTACCTGGCACTATTTAGTGTAGAGCCCAGAAAATGTTAGGTTTCTGGATAGTTGTGTATTCTCTTCTGAATCATGGGAGATTTAGTTCTGCTACAGCTTCTGTCATTGCCTTAATGAGTAAGAGTTTAGAGCTGAGTATCACGCTATGAAACAAGTAGCGCGCCTGCCATCCAGGACGATCAAATGGTAATTATGATTAAGTCTAGAAGGTAAAAGATTCCTCAGAGGTTGCTTTAGATTTGCCCAATTAAGTACTTTGTTACTTATATTCCCGCTGGAATATCAGGGGTGAATATGGCCTGCTAAGGGATTGAAGCAGAAGTGTAAACAAAACTTAGTTGATGGTGTGTTTTTCTCTAAAGCTTAAACTAATGTTGTTACCTCTTTTTTTTCTTCTTAGGTTCTTATCTTTGTGTTTACAACCTGAACATTTCCAGTTACATACTAAATCCAAAGGCAGCTGAGCTGTGTCCAACACTGCCAGTTCCACCAAGGTAAGAATTCCGGGGCACTGTACAACACCTATGAGTCCAAACAGCTTCTGAAAGATTGTTACTTCCTCACATTTTTGCATTTAACTTGGTGCTTTACAGTCAGAATTGTTTTGCTTCATCTATTTATTTTTGTACATGTATCCTTATGAATTCTCATGTGTGCCTGTGAGCACAACAGTGTCTTGTCCTGCAGAGGACTGCGTTCCCTCCATTCCTCTATCCTTTAGAGACTTTTCCTCTCCAAATCAAGGGGAAAAGCACTCCATGTGAGGAGCAAATCGTCTTTAGAACAGACTTTCACTCTCTCCTTCAATGCCAAACAAAACGAACTGAGGTCTTGGGCCTTTCTTACTATCCTGAACACAGAAATTTCCATCAGAGTTATTTCTTAGCCAGCTGGCTTGAAGCACAGGTCTGTGGTTGGCACAGTCTTTAGCATTTGGCATTGGTGAGTCGAAATCCTGAAACCCATGATTTTAAATTCCATTCTGTCATGAAAATACAGCAAAGAACTTGAATTTGCGTGCTTGCAGAGCAAAGTCATCTGTTCTCAACAAGAGAAAACAGAGGAAGAAAGCAAACAACAGAGAGCAGGAGACATAAAACATTACATGCAGTGAGCATGTAAACCGATGGAAAAATATGGCATGTTTTACTTATTTCTTCAACTTTTTAGGCTTTTTTCAGTTTGGAAAGGAGCTCAGCAAAGTTATTAATCTTGCGTAGTCATATTTCATAGTAGAAGCAGAGCTGGTCAGATAAGTTTTTAGCTGTTGATGAACGAACTTCTCCTTTTAAGGTATGAATCTGTCTTTGACTGTTGTAGTGCAGCATTGCCAAAGTGGGACAATAAATACATTCAAGAAGCTTGGCTGGGAGTGCCAAATAATTTCATATGTAAATATTTGTTGGTTTTAATTGTACCTTACATTGTTTTGATGTTGCTTTTAGAATGCTTAAGTATCATAAAAACAATGTGAAATATTTGTGGTCTAGAATTATCTACAACAACGTAGCTTACAGCTATGTTAACGTGAATTTAGGTTTTAAATAAACACATGGGAGCAAAGCAGATGAAGCTGGACCAGAATGGGAATAGGAGCTGGATGCTGATGGTGTTTGAGATAGTAGTTCATTTTTTCTCTCAGGCTGATCTTGAATCTCAGGCTGATCATCCATCTGGTAGAGTGATACAGGCATAATGCTGCTAGGAGTTTATTTTGCAGATGAAACTTACAACTGCCATTTGTAGCAGACCACTCCCATGTCTACTGCCTTGTTATGTCAGACTCCATGTGCCAGTTCTCCTCCTGAGTAGGAAGGATGCTGCCAGGTTACAGATCAGATTTGCTGATTCTTAAAAGAGAATGGTGGAATGGATCTCTGCGGAATTGAAACTGTTTGTCCAGTAATTAATACTTATTCCTATCTTTGTTTTTAACCTTCCAGTAAATCTTTTCCGTTATTTAATCGATGTGTTCCACAAAACCCTGAGTGCTATTCCAAATATGCATCTGCTTTAATAAGTATGGTTAATGAAATGGATGTTTTTCACCGAACTCTGAGTGGAATATTGGCAGGAAGAGATACTGTGATAGGACTGAGTGTCCTTGCACTAGGTAAGGTTATAAATAAAAAGTGAATAATGGTATTCAATTAAAATGTGAGTTTTAAAATGGTTCTGTTAACTTTATATCTTTAAAAGTGATCTTTTGTATATTTTCTGGGCAGAGTTTTTAAGAAAGCAATTGTGTTTTATCAGGAAGCATTTAATAGACTGATTAAATACAGCTCTAAGAAATATCAGATTCTGTCTTCCTTGATAAGATCATGTACTTCATTTCAGGGGAATGTAAGAAATTATTGGTGGAAAAAAATTACATACGCATGAATGTTTTAACTTATGTCTTACACAAAATATTACTGAAGAGGTAATAATTCCCAAGGGTGAAATATTTCAGTTATAAGTTCATTATTAGTAAGTTACAAGAAGCTGTGTGTTTTAAATAGTAAAAAGATTGTCAGCTTTTTTGTTGCTTTTGAGACTACTGTTTAAAAATAGTTCAAATTCTGAAAGAACCTTAAATCTATCTTTAAAGTAAATAAGGGTTCATTTAAATGGGTCATAACACTCGTAATAAGCTTTGTGTATTTTTCAGCCTTCTCTTTTATACTGGTTTTAACCTTCAGATTCATTCGGACACTTCTGGTCCATATTTTGATTGCACTGGTTGTATTCGGGTTGTTATGTGAGTATATTTGTCTTTTAGCATATGCTTAGTTAGATGTATCATCTCTCTGAACTGAAGGAAAGGCAGCTGAACAAACAGCTATCGTTTTTGTCCATGGCCATACTCAGTAACTTTACACTTACCACAGCCATTTCCAAGCTGAGCCCTGCTTGCATTTTGATGCCAAGCTCTGGCTGTGCTGTTCCCACTGCTGAATGTTGGGATGATGATGATTATTTTTTAGAGATAACTGGAAACGACATTTATTTTGGCAGATGAGTGCAGTTACTAAAATGCTACTGTTCCAAAGAAAGTTTTGTGAAGTTTTACATTGCCTGCTTTAGAAAGAGAGAATTATAGAATGTGTCCAGCTGAAGCTTGACATTCCATAAAAGTGAGCTTTGTGTCTCCTCAAGGAAATGACATGCCTGAACTTTAGAATAACTGCAAGAAAACCAAATGTTCTGCTGCGGTTTTACCTGACGCCAAGAGAACATTATGTGAATTTTCTCTGTGATCATTGATACTGTTCCTCTCTGCTACGCAACAGAATTCCTGAGTTGAGCTTGTGTTGGGTGGCAGGGCAAGAGACCCGCAAAGGAGGCAGTGGTGTGCTGCAGCTTGGGGATTGCTGCCCGCTTTCATGTTGCTCTTGTCTGCTCAGTTGTCTCAGGTGTTCTCTGGTGGCTCTACTATGACTACAGGAGTGATCCCAGCACTGAATTGGAGACAGAAAAGGAAAATGTAAAATTTCTACTTGGATATGCTATCTTCTCAACAATAGTTACTGTAAGTAGCATTTTACCCTAAGCAACAGCAGAGGCTGTAACTTGAAAACTTGAATTGCAGTGGTTCTGCAACAGCAAAAATAAAAATCCTCATTCCTTTCAAATTTAAAATGATAATCAGTTATAAGATCCTCTTACACCATTTAAATAGTTTTCTCTCTTTATTGTGAAATTTGTTTGTCAGCACAGGGCTCTGCTGTACTTCAACCCTGTTCAGTGACGGTATTGTTGGTATAGAAAAGCGAGAATTGTGTTCCATCTCTTTTCTTCTCTGCATGACTGGAGAGTCACGTTTTGTGAACAGAGGGGCACTGGCGCGATATGAATGTGAGATCTGTGGATTCAGTATCCTGTCAGTAGGAGCAACTCTTTTGAACAATGAGAGGGGTAGTGAAGCACAGGTAGCTGTGCCTAGGCCTCAAGTTATGGGGTTGAATTCTACTTCTCTGTCATTGACCTTTTTTCCCAACAACAAATCTGAGTGTGGCTTTCAATTTTTAAAGTGATTTTTTCACCCTTGATATTGCAATGTTAAGGAGTCATTGCTAAATATGAGCGTGCAATTTGTACTTCATGAGACATTTGTCAAAATGGTTGTTGTTTTCCTAAAGCAGAGTAGGATCCATAGACCAATGTTGTGCAAATATACAGTGACAAATATAAATGTATTACAGATAAATATTTTTTCATATCCTTTCTATGTTATGGTCTTTTTACTTCTGTTGATACTAAAGGGGAAAGAAAAGGTTCCTTTGTATGGATGTGTACCAGTGCTGCTGACTGTAGTTTGTAGAACTGTGGGAACATCCACTGCTGCAGGTTATGCTTCTCTTCACTGGGAGCTTCTTTCTAGACCATGCAGAAAAACTAGGGAAGTAACTGCCACTGACTGCATTTATTATTTTACGGATTTCACCTTCTGTTTTAGTTGCTGTTCATAGTTACTTGTTGTATACAAAGAACTGGAGACATTGGGGGGGGTTTTTTGACTTGGGGTTTTGTTGGTGGTGGTTTTTTTTTTTTTACTTTGAGAAAAAGTAGTTTAATTAAATGAGGTTTCATTTTATGTCTGCTTTGTTTCCATACCTACACAGCTCTCAAATTAGTTTGGCTGTGCTACTGTCCTTTCTGCAGAAAAGGACAGGTCCTCCTACCATTGTCAGCAGTGGCAAGCTGACCTGAGTGGGAAGAAAGTTTAAATGCTCATGACATACAGGGTACGTGAAAGGAATGTGTAGTGTGTAATATACATTTGTGTTTGCTGTAAAGCAAAACAGACCATATCCATTGTGTGAATTACAGTTTTATGAATACTATTTTGTTTAAAAAAAAAAGTACTAGTGATTTCAGAAAACCAAATTTTATCCTACAGGCTCTTTGAAAATACAGGTACTGCCTCAGAAAGCTTTGCCAGTGCACAGTCGGTTTGTGTAATGTGCCTTGCTATCATGTCTTTGTGAAATTTGTAGACCCGATCCCACATTTGTCAACTCTGATAGTTAATATTTAAGGAAAGCAACCCAACAATTTGTGTTTTTATTTCCTTTAACAGGCTGTTCTGCTTTCCCTTATACATGTTCTAAGAAAGAGGCTTCAGTTCACAGTACAGCTCTTTCAAATTGTTGGTAAAATCATTGGCAGAATTCCTTTCCTCCTGTTCCAACCACTCTGGACCTTCCTGATTCTCATTGTCTTCTGGTTATTTTGGGTTGCTGTACTACTTAGCTTAGGAACTGCAGGTAAGTGTATGTTTTCACTGTTTTGGATGAATGCTATCTGTTTCCTAAGTTAAATTCTTAAATATGGGACCACCTGGTGTTAGTGCACAAAATGTACATTGTTACACAGCTGTGTTACTCTTTCCTGTTTTGTTTATTTTTTCCCCACTAGTTGGATTATTCAACATCACCATAGTTCTGTGAGTCTTACCACTACAAAAGAGAGGTTTTTGCTCCTGTATGTGGACTTTAATTTTGTTCTTTCTCAATTATTTAGTTTATGATTAGCTAGATGTATTTAAAAGAAAAACATAACAGGAGGGAGGAAACAGCGTTCTAGTGCAGTTTTTATGAAATGAGAATCTTAATCTCCTCTGATTGTAAACAATGTCCATTTGTCATGAAGGCAGAATGTTGTTTCTGAGTAGTAGTTCAGTGAAAACTGCTATCATTATTTAGATTGGTAGCACAGTATTTGGATTAATTCAGAGGTTCTTGTAGTTGTAGAAATAATCTATGAAAGATCTGCAAGGACAGATTTTGAGTATTGGAAGTGTTTTTACTGTGGGACATACCACTATAAGATCTGTCATTGATTGAACCAGGGTAATTTGGATGCTCTCCCTGGCCCAGTATTATCACATCCAAGGGAGGGGGAGGTTGTTCTTCCATGCAACTTCATCCAAAGGGAAGCTAAACTGCGTAAGTCTGGGGATAACTCCTCTTGCAAACATCAGCCTTTGTACATAGGAAACGTTATGGATTGTTTTTTTTTTAAATTTTAAGTTCCTAGGGCCACTGCTAGGAGGTAGTTGTTGTCCTTTGCATTTGAGCTGATGCAGAATTGATGCAGATGAAGTTGGTTTTCATCCCTGTATTGATTCATGGGTTTTCTATTTTCTGAATTTTGGCAGTGGTTTCTGTGTGGAAAACCAAATGCAGCCTAGATCTTCAAATGCTTCTGTGTTACCATTTTATCTCATGTTTCCACCACACCTTGAGACAGTGGCTGCAGTAACATCTCTGAACAGGCTTGCTGATCTCTGCTAGGCCAGAAAAGCCTCCAGACTTTCTGTAGCTGAGCCCATTTGGCAAAACTGACAGTATTCCCCATCTCAATAGGTCAGATACCTAATTAGTCTCCCATCACAACTGCTTCCATCTCAGTCTCATCCTGATAATTCTGGCACTGTACAAGAAACACTTCATTTGTAACATAAGAGTCCATCTGTCTGAGTCCATGCTATAATTGCAAATCACTCACCCGTTGCTTAGGCTGGATTAGTATCTGTTTCCTTCCAGATTTCATTGGAGAGTCATGCAGGTTTGCAATGGTCTCTCTGTTTCTGCTGTCATTCCCGCTGCAGGTCATGTCTGTCAAAACTAGTTGCTTGAAGCTGATAATCTGCTTCTCCTGCAACAGGATCAGACCTAGCAAGGTTGAATCTCCAGCCTGTGTTCTTTTTGTAAGTTTTTCCTGGCTGAGTAAATAGTCAAGCAGATTCACTTTGCTTTAGGAGTCATGGATGTTCCTTCTCCACACTCTTCTGAGTTGGATTTTCCCTTATAGAGGCAGTATTATGTGCTAGATGCAGCTTTGTGTGGTTTTAGCTTTTCTGCAAAATATCCCATTTATAACAACCAGGCATCAGTAATTTTTGAACTGGCCTTGTGGAGTATCTTCTCACTGGTTCAGACCAGTCCTTTATAGAAAGGAGCATCTCCTGAGAAGTCAACCAGCTATTCATTTCATGTACCTGCTTGGATCAGATGCAATTTAAGATAAACCTTAACTATGGCAAATCTAGTAGCAAGTTAGTAAAATGAATGTTTTGCTAAACACGTAATTGACAAGAACTATTAGAGAAAATATTACATCCTTGATGGTTTGCTGAGTTCGCCTATTTCCCGTGGGTATATTTACTGGTACTCTTAATATGCACACATAAAGATATGAAGCTTTCCCTTGTTAAATCTAGATTTAGAAAATGCCAGCTGAGTCTGTTGTGTTCAAAATCTTTTGGAAATGCAGCAGTCATTAGAAGAGTAGGACAATTTTAGCTCACATGGCAGAAACAGCTTGGTAATAAGTGCAGGATGGGTAACTGGTCAGGTATTTCCTGGATGCTTTTACAGACTTTGCAGGAAAGTAGCGACTTGCACATTATATCCAAAAGCAAATTCCACATATATTAACAGGGAAGTAAAATGCAATGAAAACTGCCTTTGAGAGGCTTTTTATGCCTTTTTCATGTTGTACCATTTGCCTTTGTCAGATATATACTCCATTTCCTGCTAGATGTTTCTATTCAGCTTCCTTTATATTTCTGCCTGCTTAGAGAGTAGAATTCAAACAGTTTGTGACCTGCTATTACATTCATACTGCAGGACAAATCTCCTGACTCAAAGGTATTTTATTTTTTGTCTTCTCCCTAGCACAATAGGAATGCTGATGTTTCCAGCAAGTGATACAAACAGTACAGAAAGCAGCATAATCTTGCTGCACAATAAAGCAATATTAAAGTTTCTAGGACACTCTCAGTTTTGAAAGAATTGACTTTTTGCAGATTTAGCATAAGAAGGGAAGGTCATTTCCAGGTGCTTAACTGTCAATATGAGGAATGTAGTAAAACGTATGTTTTGTCTAAGATCTTCTGCCAGGATATTTTTGGTATAGATGTCAATCCCTGTAAGATTTCTCTGTTAACAGTTAGTGTGTTAATGTTTAGAAGAGAGTGTGCATTTGATGAATAATCCAAACCAATTCTAAGTTACAGCCTAAGCATGAATGTAGGTAGAAAAACGCTATTCTATGCATTCGATTATTTTTCTGGTTAAAACTCAATTCTATTAATTTTACGATTTGTAGTTGTAATTATTCTTTTTGTTAAACTGTCTATGTTAAACGTGGCTGTTGTTACCCAGCAGGTGTAAACGGAGGTCTTGACAAAGGCCAGGGGCTGAGTTTGTGTAAATAACATGTAGCTGAGGTACCGCATCTCAGTGCCCGCTAGGTGCCGATAAAGTAGTGTGGGACAGTTTCTTCTCAATCTGCTCCCTGTTTACAGCTGCTCTGATTACAGAGTAACGCCTTGACAACAAAGGCAGTTTTAGCCTTTTAATGATCTGGGAGGTAGTGAAGGATTTTTTTCAACCAGGTCTCAGATTGAGGAGATCTGTCGAGGTGACGCAGGGGATCGAAGTATGGTAGTTGGTTTGATATCCAGTCCCATACTCTGCATCAGATTTGTTTTGTAGTTCAAAACTTGGACAGATGACCAGTAAACTAAAGGAATATTGAGAATATTCCTTTAGATTTTATTTCAAGTTTTAAACCCAAGTATGAGTCCTCTGAAATGCTGCCTGTTGAAGCAGCTCATAGTAAGGAAGCTTGTTGAGAGTTGCTTTGCTGTTCTAGGATGACTAGTACTTACACATCCTCTAAAAATAAATACCTGTAGTACTGTATGGTTAATAATGCATTGGCAGAACAGCTTTCTATTTTTTATTTTTCTACATTGGAAGACATTTCTTTTGGTTTTTGAGTTTTGGGGACTCTGCAACAGCTGACAGTACTTCTCTGAAGATCTCCCACAATGTGCTCTCTTTGAGCAATTTGTTTTTTGACAAATGGTTGCCTATCCAGGATTCAGTTTGTCAAATACAGGTAGTGGTTTTCTTGATTTTGACTTTTTATTCTCGCAAATATTTTTTCTGGGGCTATGCAGACTATATTTTAAATGCAAATATACCAAGAAAGCTGAGAAAAAGATGAAATCTTTGCAAAGACACTAGTATTTTGTCTAATACAGAGAGATGGGCAAGTGAAATTGGTCTGCTGCTGTGCTGCACCTGTTCTTAACATTTTCCTTGAATCTTCAGTAGTTCTATACATTTGTAGCATCTCTGCATCTTACAGCGCTGAAGCACTCGATTGTCGCTTCAGCTGTGGTGCATCTGATCATTATGTGACCACACAGACAACTTACACCCCTCTGAAAGTAATGTCTTGGGAGCTATAGAAAACTATAACCCACACTTGGAAAGGTACTTATGCACATGACTAACTCAAAACACACAGATAATCCTATTAAAATCAGTAAGACTACTTATGCATTTTAAGATAGGCGCCTGCTTAAGTACCTTTGTAATTCAGAATCTGTAAGAGCAGCAGAGACTGAGTGAATTCCAGACCTAGGAGAAATGCCAGACTCCACGAGACTTGAGACAGAATGAACAGTGGCACCAGTTAGAACCATTAGCTGACTAGGAATGGAATTCAGCTGTGCTTTGGAAAAGCTGATATGTCTTAGGGTTATTGAGCTTTATTGTTTGCTAATTTGTGAGGCATTTTGCTGCAGAACTGAAGTGGCCATGTGGCACACAGCAAAGCACGTCTTTCAACTTCCCAGCAGGCAGAAGCTGTGGAGTCCACATGGCATAAATTGTATGCATGTAATGCAGGATGAGAAAGCGGTGTGAGATTTTCATGTAACGAAGGTGCATCCTACAGGCAAGTGAGCAATAAAATTGCCACATAAAGCAAAACCAGCAATAAAAATGCATTTCCTGCAAGGTCCTTGACATTCCAATTACAGTCAGCTAGCTTAGCTGTAAATATCACTACATGGAAAAAGCTAAATAAAATAACACAATAAATTATATTGCAGGAAGCATGAAGATTCAGTGTATGATGCCAGAACCTTTCCTCACTTAGCACTGGAAAGGGCACATCATCTTTTCATGTTGACAGGAACTGATAAACAGGCTCTCAGTATTTTCTGGCAAGTGGTTCTTTGTTTCTGATAAGGAAATTGCTGAATAGACTTCCCAGGAATTTTTGTCCCTTACAAAAGCCTACTGCTCCAGGCATCAGCAAAACCTTGCAGCAGCAGTTGCTGACTAAGAGCATCTAACAGAAGTCTGAAAGTACCAATATGCAGCTGATGGTGCTGCATGTGGACACTGATTTTTGTGTTGTTGTGTTGCTGTGCTGACTGACACAGTGGCACAGCACTGAGCTGGAGTCAGGTGGAGAAACTCTTCTGAACTCTGCTGCAAACACTTGTATCTGTCTGCATTGTTAACAACACTTGTGTGAAGTATTTGCAGCAGATCAACATTTGTACTGATCAGAGGTTTTCCGATTTGGTGATTCAGCTGTAGGTACTTCATTCAGTTCTTTACTGACTTTAATGTCATCAGTGAGAGTGTGTAGCACACCAGAAAGACTTGTGATTATGGAGTTGAAGAAAAATATTCTGTTGAGAAATTAAACCATATTTTCAGGGGGTTATTGAGAAAGTTTAGCTTGTATGAATAGATAGATCACAGTGGAGTGATGAGGAAAATGGCATACACTTTTCCAACAGGGTATCTAGGATTGCTTTAAAGTTAACTGTGCTGCTAAGACAGACATGAAAAATATATGAAAATATATATGAAAAATAGCATTGTATGTAATTCTTGACAAAATTATGCATACACAATAGGCCCAGAAAACAGGGAGTCAGTCAGACACAGATGTTTACATTGGTAAACAGATTTCTGTGATGTAACAAAAACCAAGACAGCAAAGTGATCAATGGCAACATCACAGGTGGATGTGCCTGATTCCTGTGCAGCAGGTTGGCCAGGAAAGGCAAAGCCATTGCTGTTGTTACTGCAGATGGTTATGTCGGTAGGTTAGAAAAATACAAACAGAATTTTTTACCACACATACATTTATCAGTCTTCATGACAAAACTACAGAAGCAAAGCCTGCAATGTGCCTATTTTTTTGGAAAAGGAATGTTCAGTTGAATTGAATGGTGGAAAAAGTCCTCAATTCTGCTACCGAATGGCGTAATGTCTTTGCGTAAGAATGGGGAGGTAGGAGACTTTCTTATGTCTCATTGACCTATCATTTGCATAATGTCCCTCAGTAAGGGCTTATAGGCTGTGGTTAATGAGAATATTTGGCTAGTTATGTGTGCTGCAGGAAAAGAGCAGTCTAGAGCTTTTGGAAGAAGTGGAGGAGATGAAAAATCCTTTGAATTCAGAACAAGAAGGACTGGTATAGCACATAGGGTATTTTAATCTACCAAAGTAAATTTATCTGTCCTCAAAAATTTCACTTAAGAGAACAAAAATGGAAACAACAAAACCCACCACAACACTTTTGTGTCCAAACATAAAACTAGGGATGCAGGGGATGGGGAGGAATGTCTGAGAGTTTGTGAGAAGAGGTCTGAGTAGCAACTTTTTCACGCTAAGTATCTCACAGGCTTAAAATACATTTGAATGTAATGAAGCAACAATATTTCTGAGGATGACTGATCACAGTGTACAGCACTGCAAAGAGCTTGCTTGTTTAGCTAAAATTTATAACCTTTCAGAAGATAAAATATCTAGAACATGTGTCTGTGTTTATGTAGCATTTTTTGATCCTTTCAAAGAATTTAAAAATAATTTTGCAATGGTGCTATACAGTAGATAAGTATTTTTCAGAAAAACAGACCTTGCTTCTGAAGACTTATAAAGCTTATCAAAACCTGATAATATTACTGAAAACAAATCTTTGTTATTTCTACTTCTAGCTATTCTTGAGTGTAGGACAATAGGAAAGAAATTTAGTGAACCATTTCATAGATAGCTTTGTATCTGTGGTAGTTTTGAATTTGCAAGTGGTGTGCTGTCCTGTGGGAGAACATAGAATCATAGAATCATTTAGGTTGGAAAAGTCCTTTAAGATCATCAAGTCCAACTGTAAACCTGACACTGCCAACTCCACCAGATGAATACCCGAAGTATTAAAGCTTAAGTTATAATGCTGTTCTAGCAGTAGCAGACAGTTCTATCTCTCATTTCGTTATTTTTTTCGTGGAGTTAGAATAAGAAACTGCTCAACTCCAGAGATAGTTTTATTCTGTGAACATGTTTATCTTTAAAGGTAATAGACTGAACTTAAAAAATAGTAGGTTTTGGACCTAGAGACCTTTCATGGGGAACAAAAGTCTCAATGCTTTGAGCAACCTGATCCAGTGGGAGGTGTCCCTGCCTGTGACAGGTATTGAAACTGAATGATTTTTAAGGTCCCTTCCAACCCAAATCATTCTATAATTCACAAGGGTACAGAAGCACTCATATGCACTTTCACCCCCCCTTCCCCTAGTCTGGTGTGTTATAATAATACAGTGCTGTAATCCCAACTCCAGGTACTGCACATGCTGCTTCAGGAGGACAAGTAGAATACAGAGCTCTGTCTGGAATTTGCTACATGGCATGGTATCATTTCGTTGGCCTTATCTGGACTAGTGAATTCATTCTTGCCTGTCAGCAAATGACTGTTGCTGGGGCAGTGGTTGCTTGTTACTTCAACAGGTGAGTGCAGAATTGCCCTTGTATAGTTTTGAGGGGTTTCTAGCATTTACTTTCAAACTTTTTCTAGGCAAAATAGTATCAAATAGACAACAGTTTATATCAATATCTCAGAATCCAATTTAATATAAAATAATGTTGCTTTTTGCAAGATCTTGAGTAAGATTTTACAATGTATGTGATATTAATGTGACTCACCCATACTGCTGGAGTTACGGGGCCAAACTGAGCCTTCATACAAGCCAATAGAACTCGGTTGGCTCTAATGAAATTGCCATTTGGAAGACACAGGTTGCACTTGGCCCTTTTCTAGGAGATTGCACTAGCTCCAAATGGAGATGCAATGTATAGCTCCTCAGCAATTTTGTGTATTCTTAGGCAGCTTGTCCTCTCCCTAAGTGTTCATCCCTACTCTGGGTTTTCATTTGTTCTGAATTCATAAATGTTTCTTCTGCTGTTGTTTTTTTCATCCCGTTAACTGTAAACATTTTCACAGCACCGTTAAGAATTTAGAGATTTGTAAACAAACTTGCTTGAATTTTATACTACTCTGACATGTAAATGTGGCAGAAATCAGGAGAAACTCCACTTTTAATGATTTATACTGTGTTTTAGACTTGTAATATTGTAAAATGAAATTAAATTGGTTTCATGTGCTGGAGCAGTGCTGTTCTGTCATTGTGGGGAAGATTTAAATCTCCCAATGCATTGTTGAGTTTTTTGACAATGTCAAGAGTAGTATCCTGAAAACATATTTCTTTCTAAGTATTTTATGAGCTCTCTCACCTTCATTGCTCGTGATGCCTGGTGATGAGATTTTTTTGGTGTGTGAAAAACTCTGGCATATTAAAGCATTTCTTCATTTTCTATTAGAAGAATGTGGTGATGATCTCAATTTGTTGGAGAATGAACCCTTGAGATTGGTGATGTGAGAGTGAGTTGGGAGCTTGGCAGGAGCTCAGGAGGGCTCCTGGAGCTCTGGCTGCAGCCACCAGGGACCATCGGGCTCAGGCAGCTGGGAAGGGGAAGCTTTTTAGCATGTTTCTGTGGATGATCTCTAGAATGTATCCCTAGATGTTTCAGTTGCTAATAGAAAGGCCTCCTGCTGAATGATTTCCAAGTGGTCTGTCCCCTTCTGCCCAGCAGAGACAGCAACACAGGCCCTGCCTGCAGGAGCAACTGTGGAGTTCCTGCTGCAGCCAGCAGTAGCTCTGCTCCAGCCAAAGCAGTGAAGCTGGAAGACCTGGTAACAGCCAGTGCCCACTGTTGTTTTAAGTAATGTTTTGCCATCCCATCCAAAAAGTCAAGGCAGGGCAGTGATTAACCTCTGAGTCAGGAGCCTGTCTCTCCTAGGATTCTCTGCGCAGCCAGTAGCCCTGCCACTGAACTGCTGCTGGTAAAAGAGCAGACAAAACCCACGATGCTGCCTTTTAAAAGGCTGGCTTCTGCAGAGTGACACAGTGTCACACTACTATTTTACGTGCCATGATAGGAACTGAAAAGGGAGAAACTTACATTTCTTCTGTCATCTTTTTCGTATTTAAAGCTCTGAACACAATGAAACTAGCATGGCTGTGGTTCTGTGGGTAAAGGGCTGCTCTTCTAAGCAAATTTGTATTCCTCAAGCTTTAGTGATTGCTTCAGCTTTAGCAGCTGAAATGTTGAGACAGTAAGGTTTCATTTACATTGGCTTGCTTGAGAAAGCTAAGGAAGGAAAAGCAATTTCACTGACTTATTGGGTTGTGTGCTGCCACGCATTTTAGTAGGATACACTGTCTAAATCCCGATGGCAAAGACATTGTCCATATCTTCTTCACACAGAGCAGGGAAGCACCTGTGAAACCACTGTGATGACATTTACTGCTCTGTTAGTCTCTTCTGCTTTCCAGCTGTTTTTTACTCCTGCAGGAACTGGCTGCAGACTACAGAAGGTTCCTGCACCCTATTGTATTGAAATAATTTTGTGCATCTACTGTCAAGCCCTCCGCTTACTTGCCAGGTGACACACACTGTGTTGAAAGAGTTGTGCTTGAAAGGGGAAATGCAGTTTTTCTGTGGTGGTGATCCCTCTTCCTGGCTTTTAGGCTGTTGGCACAGATCTGTGCTGGAATGGGGAGCACACAGTGCAGGAATGGGCAGAGGCTGGTTAGCTGCAAGAGCAGTTGCAACATCAAGGGCAAGGGTTATCTCAAGCTGTTGCAACAATTCTGAGCTTGTCTGCTGTGTGTTTTTAATGTATCCCCTGGGGCAGCATCATAAAGGCATGTCACAAGAGTTTGTTTATGATACCTCACAGAGAGGCTTTCTTCTTGGCTTCTAAGTACTCTGAGGAAATGACACGGCCTTTCCCTGCGAAAATCTCCTTCCACAGCACATGCAGCAATGTGCTGTGTGCCCAACAGCCACAGTGGAATTGCAAACGGGGAGGACAGGGACTTGTTTCAGCTGTATTAGCATTGCAGGTGACACATTTGACACTTCTGAAGTATTTTACACTAACTCTCTTTTTAGACAGTCTTTGAAACAGATGAGACAGAATTGAAGAAGCTAAAGCTCTAAAAAGAAGAGCAGGATTTTAAAGAAATGTTTTCTTTTTCTCTTTCAAATGTCTACTTCTTTTGAACATGTCAAGATTAATTTTTTCTTCACACAGAAAAAGTGGTTTTAAAATGAAAGCTGAAGAGCATGTGTGATCATTTGATTCAAGGCAATAGGTATTAAGAAAGATATCGAATGTCACAGAGCTCATAAGAAAATAAAGACAATTGGCAGCAGTGAAGAAAGGAAATTATTAAAATGTGATGTAGTATTGAGTACAGGTTCACAAGATTTTGGAGTAGTAGTGTGCTGTGTAAATCTAACGATCCTGTGATAACATAAAATAGGAATACTGAAGAGAGAAGCAAGCTTTGCCCCTACTCAGTCTTGTAACTTGTTCTGTCAGACAGATTCCTGGTTTTGCCTGATACGTCGTGTGCATGCAATGAGCTGTACGTGTACAGAATTCAGGGCACAGTATGAACTGCCTACAAAACCGTAGGTACATGGCTGACTGCTTGTGCTGAAGTCATTTTGAGATTGCAGGCATTTAATGCTTAAAGCTGGGTGAAACTTCATCCTTAAGGGTAATTGGTTGTAGGTGGATGATTGAGCCAATTGTGAGCTTGTTTAGAGTCACAAGCATCACTTGTGTTTAGTTGAGACAGAATCACAAGGAAAATCTGGGTTTTTTCTAATCTGTTTGGAAGTAAAGCAAGAAATCTTGTCAGATCCTGCTCATGTGAGCATTCCTTTACTAGGAAAAGAAGGTGTAGAAAAGCTTCCAAAGGTGTAAAAATATGTCTAAATTAATCTTCACATTTTGATGTTCCTGCTCTTTAATCAGTCCTGTTAAAAATGTCAAAACTTCTTAATTTTTCTCTTCAGTAGCAAATAAATTATTAACACAAGAGTAAGCTTTGTCCTTTCTGTATTTCTCTTCCTTATTTAGCATTTCATTTGCAGAAACTTTGCCTTTTATATCCTAAGGTCTGACTGAGACTGTCGTATGTAAGATTGTGTATGAGGGAAAAGGAAATAATGGTACTATATGGGTGGAATAACTCATCTATATTGCAATGTATGTTTCTAAGAAAGAAACTTGATGACTTAAAAAAAACCCTGCCTTATTCAGTATAAATTCCACTATCCCCCAAGCTGTTCCCCTAGTTGTAAGACCAAAAATAATAAATGCAGCAACTGCTTTGCTGGAATTTCCTATTTAAAATAATGTGGTATTTTCACATATTTAAATACAGCTTCTCAGCTGCAAAGTATTAAGTGTTTTCAATGAGCTGCAGTGATACCTTCAAGATCCTTGCAGAACTGTGATACCTATCTTGATATCATGTGTCTGATTTAAATTCTTACTGAAGTGAGGATTTAATGAAAGTATATTTATAGAGCTTTTTAGCCCCACCCAGTCACTCTCTTATCACTGTCACTCACTTATCACTTATTTTTTAGTTTCTTATGCAAACTATTGATTTTTCAAGATAGCAAAGGTTTTGAAGAAATCCCTTAGGAAAAGAGGCCATCTTATTTGTGATATAAAGTCTGATCTTTACTTCAGTAATTAATGAAACTGCTGCTGGTTCTGTTGCCTAAGTAAATTTTTCAGGGCTGGGCCAATTGCTTAAGAGTTGCTTGGTAGAAGGGCTCTTTCTGACTGTCGGGGTTTTTTTATCTTCTGAAACACTTCTGTAAGGTATTTATAGTGTTAATTTAATTGATTTTTTTTTTACAGCATTTGAAGAGGAGTGGGGGAGTGGCTTTACGTTCATTTCCTGGTTTTCATATGAATTCTTGAGAGCTGTGTCATACTGCTGTCTGTAAATGATTGACATTAAACTGACCTTTAGAAAGGAACCAAGAAAATAAAACTTGTATTTAGGCCATTTTTTTCTCTTTGCTTTTCGAATTTGGAAAACGCATTATTTCTCCAAAACAATACAGGTTAGTGTGCAGCAGAATTATGAGGTTTTAGGCCAAATTGTAATTCTAAACATATAGTACGATATTCCTTTTTTTTTTTGTGCATTACATTTTTAAAACAAAGCCTGTTCTGTAAAAAAAAAAAACCTATTAATTATCTGAACAAGATTTAAAACAAAGTTTGAACAAATTGCAACAATAAAAGTAGATTTAAATTTTGCACATTGCAGCTTGTGATGTTTTTTCTAGTTTGAATTTGCCACTAAAGCAGAAATAACGGATTCATCCCTTCAGGCTAAAATCTTGCAGAAACAACAGTCAAATAAAGGGTTGTGGAGAATAAAAGAAGCAACAGAAACTGGAGAGCAGTGTTCAAGGAAGTATTCTCAGCTGTTGTTCACTTCTGGTATTTTCCGTTCTACGTTTTTTTTCTAGATATTTTTCCATCAAAACGGTCATTGCTTAAGAATTCAGCTAATCCAATAAAAGTTATAAACTTGACTGCTTTGCTTTGGACTAATGGGAACACTCAGATGAATTCAGTAGCAAAACTGTAGTTGTTCATGTGGGAAAGGAGATACCAGCTTAATTCTTTAAATTTCCAATACTGAAAATATACAATGTATATATTCTTAAATAAGTTTCTAAAACATTTTTAAATTGTTTGTTTTTCTTTCTAGAAATAAAAATAGCCCATCACCTCACCCAATCCTGTCTTCCATATCAGTTCTTTTTTGCTATCATCTAGGAACTGCTGTAAAAGGCTCGCTTCTAATCACAATACTGAGAATACCAAGGGTCATTCTTTCATACCTTTATAATATCCTAAACCAAAAGGTAGGTATATACGTCTGTAACACTATAAAAATAGTAGTTAAAAGGTGAGATTCATGAAAAAAAAAGACAAATAATTTAGTTCTTGCTTAAAAATATGATATGGATTTTAAATTTTATCCCATTATATTAAGAAAGATTTTTTCATGGGCTTCCTTTTTCCCCTCCCAACTCAGATGTTTTTAAAATCAAAAAACACCAACATTAAAAAACACTTTTATTTAATTTTATATGTAAAATATTTTATGAAGGCTAAAAGAAAATTTTGTCTGAATGCCCTATTTAAAATTTTTGCATCTTAAGTTTTGAAAAAGCAAAGGTAAGTGAGAACATTATTGTTGCATGTAAAAATAACTTCTAGAAAAGATTTCATCTGCCTTGTAATGAGTTTGTAGAAAGAATATATGAAATAAAAACTATTCCAGAGATTTGTGTAGGATCCAAGCCGCATATTTTAAGATGTATAAAAGATACAGCTGAGCTGCTTGGATTGTTGCTTGCCTGCTTTCTGTTTTCAATGCATCTTTGCATCCTCTTCTGCTAGAAATACACCATTGCAGTTAGTTCTGGTGCTTGGTCAAGGAGAGAGGGCTGTCATGACTGCACAGCTCTGTTTTTAAAGTAAGATTTAGGCAAAGTTTTTAAATGTAAGTCTTTTCCTCTAGAGGTTATCTTGGCCTTGAAGCATGTTATGAATAGTTGTGGCAAGATATTTGCATTGACCGTTTCTGATACCTTTGAGGCATATATGTGGGGTATAGCTTGAGAATGCTTAAATAAAAGCTCCTTTTGTTAAGGTACTTGAAAGATTTGTAAGTGTCTGGGTTTATGTCACTTTTGTGTGAAAGCCTTGGCTATAAAACTTGGTGGATTGGGTCAACTGAGAACTTTAAATAAAGATGATAGGTGGGATCAGTTGTGCTAAAAAGATGACATGATTTTCTGCCTCTAGAGGAAGATGGGTACACGTTTTTTTAATTGAATAGCTGTAGAAGATATAACTAGCTAAGGAAGATTATTTGTGTGTCTAGCAGTGTGCTACAAGCTCCTACAGGGTCCAGTTGCCAAGGATTCAGCTGAGGGTGTAATGTGACTCATAGCTGTAACTGCTCTTAAAGAGGCTGTAAAGTGCTCAGATCAGCCTGTGTCCCCAGAAGATTCCCCCTCAAAATAACCTTGCTCCTTCCCATGGCAGAGAAGGCAAGCCATAGCACCTTTCCATTGAGATTCTTTCCATAAAAGGTCAGAGTAGTGGTACTACAGATTGGAGAATTGATGCTGCTTTCTTGTAGAGCTCACCCAGACTTTGCCACCCTTGCAAAAGAAAAATGTTGCTGTTTTCCTCCTGTTCACAGAAAAGTCAGGGGTCTGCAACCTTGCCGCTAAAATCACAGATGTTCACTACACAGCAATCTTCAGCCGGAATCAGAGAGAAGATTGCTATTGAAGTCCCTTGCTCTAGGTTTTTAATAAACAGTACTTTTTGAGCTTGATAGTGTTTTAGTAAAATCATCTCTCCGTCAATACACAGCAAGATTAAAGTATTTCTCTGCTGTCAGGGGTTTGCATGTACAGTCATCATTTTAAAGAAATTATTCCTGGAATATTTCCAAGAACTTCTTTGGGAAAACATTGGGAGGTTTGTGGTTTCTGCACAATCAGTGGTAGCTGTGGGGACCTGAGGTTTTCATAGTGACTGGAGGAGCTCTGCTTTTCAAAACAAAAACATTCTGACCTCTGAAAAAAGAAGGTTAAAAAGACTCAGCTATCACTGAACTGAGTTTCCTTTTGCTGAGTAAACCAGCCAGTTAAATATGGGAGGCTACCATGGCTACTCTGCTGAGATGTCTTTTGCTTGTCTTGCTTGGTAAAATCTTTATATTATGAACAGTTCTGAGCTCATGATGTGATGGAAGTGGGATGGTGTAACAAACACTGAGCTTTTTCTGCTCTTGTTTTAGTATGAGATTAATATAGATCAATGGTCTATGAGTGGTCTCTTCTTTTTGTCCTGGGAAGTGAATGTATGCTCTGAGCAAATACACACACATGTTCATACAAGTCCATTCTTTTATTTTTTGTTCATTAGGGTACCATTCATTTCAGATCCGTGAAGAGTTTTTGATAAACAAAAAAAGTTAAAAATCTGTGAGTGTACTCACTGATCACTGCAAAGTACTGTGAGGGTTACTGACTTGCCTGTCTGTTTTGTTCTCCAAGCAGCTGTTAGCTCACAAAGCTGCTTGCAGCACTTATTTTCTTTTCCCAGAGAAGAATCTTCCATCCACAGGAAGAAAAAAAAAATATACTCAGCTCATCAGTTATTAATACTGAAGGGTTGGCATTAAAATCAGTTCTTATAATCCAAAAGGAAATATCTGCTGCCTAAGCGAAGGCTTTGTTAGAAGAGTCAGTCACCTGTAAAGCAAGTTTTTGTAAAATGGTGGTTTTGTTTGAGTCTAATTCTGTGTCCAGTAATGGAGCATTTAATTTTATTGCAGGAGAGTGCATGTGCAAAGTGCCTGTTCAAGTGCTGTTTCTGCTGCTTTTGGTGCCAGGAAATTTGCTTAAGATACTTTGACCAGGTACGCTCTGTTGTCTTACTGGTACTCAAGCATCTGCATGCTTAGTTGAGAAACCGTATGTATGTGGTAGCTCCATTTAGCACGACCAAAGCCAATCCAGTGCACACAAGCCAAGGTTTCCTGCTGGTCACCTGAACTAAACAAACAAAAAGGTCTTCAACTGTAGGTGGAGCTTGATACGAACAACCAGGGAATTGGGAAACATGCAAGGTGCAACTTGTTAAAACAGCTTGAGGTAGCCCTTCCAGAGGGCCACTTGCTATTTCTGAAGGCAAAAAGACAACGTTTTGTTGAGTTGTGCCAGCCAGGCTTCTGAAACACAGTGGGTCCGGGTGGAAGGGAGGAAGCAATGGAGAAGTAAAGACGCACATGGAGATTCGTCGTTAAACTTGCTACGGTATTTTCCACCTGAAAGTCATGAGTGAAGAAACTTGAATTCCTGGCTGATTTCCATTATCAGTATATCTGGGAATATGATGCATGGTGAATAAGCCAGATGATATAATATTCTCTTTCTTTGAAAGACATCTTTGTTCTGTTAGCAGTTTTGTTTCAAAAGTGTTTTTATTGGAAGTGGATGATTTCTGACACACAGCAGTTTTTCATATACTTGACTCCTACTTTTTCCTGCCCTGATTCTTTTTTCCAGTTGCTTTCCAGCCATATATACATCACTGTAAATAGTTAATTTTTCTCTTTGTCAGTCCCCTTTTATTATCTCTGGTAACTGTGGTATTCTTAATGTGAAAGTGAATCAGATGTTCATGCTGATTCCCAAATCTCCAACTGTTGCATTCTTTGTTCTCTTTGCTGAGGTAGTAGTGAAGTAAACAAGAGAATTCTGATAAAATGTCTGAGTTCTCCTCTGAAGAAGGTGCATAAATTAAACTTAATCTTGGCCAACTACAAAGAGAAAGTTTTTCACTTAGTTCAGCCTTGATTAAATACTTGTGCAGTGAAATCTCTGGTTCTAGATGATGAATTTTCCAGACACATTTTTTTAGGTAGATCTTATGGTCACTGACTTGGTGAGGAATCTCAGAGTTCGTTTTGACTCCAGCCCTTTCCCCTTGGCTTCCTGCCTTTCAAAGAGATATCCAGCATCCTAGTGTTTATTTTCTCCAGCTGTTGTATGCTATGTGTTTGTTAAAAGGAGAATTAATTACTCTAATGTTCTTCCTTTTGTTTCAGAAGGCTGTATTGTAGCTTTTGTTCCCCTAAAAGATTTCCTGTTTCCAAATCTATTGTAGGCAAGTTTCTGTTTTGGTGAGAGTTGTGTATTTTAACCTAATGATCATAATACTGTGTTTGCTGTTAGATAATTATGTGTTTGAACACCTTTTTGGCAAAGATTATGGTGTTCCATGTGTTCCATATCCAGGGCAACTTGGGCAAGGGTTAGAGAAGAACAAAAATAGGAGCACTTTGTAAGGTTTTAATGGAAATTTTATCTGTATGGAGGGATAACATTGGTCTCAAATTATTGCATTTCATAGGTAATTAATGTATCTAATTAGTTTCTGTTTTTCTTTCCTATAAAGAATGTATTCAAATCTATTTCTTCAATTTCGTGAAGTCTGCAGCCAAATGTAAGAAAGAAAAAAAAAAAGAGAGAAAAAAATAAGCCTGCAGTTTTAACCTGCTTAACATATGGCTTGATTAACAGAAGTACTGAACTCCTAAGATCAGTGAAAGCTGCTGGGTGCAACCTTGAAATTTCACAAGGGTGTTGAATGTGGACTTGAGAGTAGGCTTGAGAGGGCTTGTACCTATGTTTCTGACATTTTGAAAGCTTTCTTTAGTTTGGGTTTTGATTTTATGTGGGTTGAAATTGCTGAAATGTGGAACAGCTGTTATAAAAGTTGTTCTAAAGCTCACCTCCTTACTATATTTTTGCCTTTTATTCTAGAATTACTTTCACTATGGTAATAAGCATATAACTACCTGAATCTCTATGAACCAAATGATACTGAACCAAAACCTTCCCCGTCACTTCTGCGCTATTTTCTTCAACCTGTTGTTATATTGCTTAGATTATTCAATAAACTCTTTCAGCTCCCTCATTCACGAGTTTAATCCAGTTTAAACAAAGCCCCTGCAGATGAGAAGCAGGTGCTGGAGGAAGTAACACTGGTGATGGATCACAAGCTGCTTTCTTCCCATGCAGTATCTACCAAGTGCTGTTATGCTATCAGAGTACTTTTTGGGCTGAGGTGCCGTGTTTCAGATGAGATCACACTGACTTTGATAGTTGCCTGCATCCCTGAAGCGACTCATTCTCTGCAGGCTCAGCTAAATTTTATCCAGCTGTCCTGGAACTTAACTGAAACAGGGACAGAAAGGGACCCTGTCATCCTCCCATCATGACCGAGTGCTGCGCTAGGCACTGACCGCTGCCGTATTTCCAGTGGTGGTGGTTGGAGGAGGTTAGTGTAAACCCTGCATCCTGTGCAGATTGCAATGTGGATAATTACTTTCTGCCTTCCTAAATTTCTCTTGGATTTGCAACTGTATCCTGTGCTAAACTGTGGTGTAGTGTTGCTATGTGCTGTTAAACAGTTCACTCCTTAAGCTGTTCCATTTCAGTCATGGGCAAAGTGATTCATGTGTGTGTATAATCCATTAGTAACAATTGTAAAGCACTCTGGGTTCTATCTGGATGAAAAGTGCTTTGTGAATATAAAGTCATTATCCTTACTTGATAGTTCTGTTTGCCAACACTTGTCAGAATTACCACAGATTTTTCATCTTCTGGCTCTGATGGCTTCAGTGTGTTCCAGATAAACATATTAAATAATCTCAAGTAAAATCTGGGAGAATGAAATTTCTCTTCCATAAAAAGAATATACTGATTTTTTTATTTTAATGTCGCTTGAGAGCCACAAGGTCTGTCTGTCTCCCGCTTTCTTAAATTATTGTGGCAGTCTTAACTTCTGATACATCAAAGCGCTTGTTTGGGTTTTTTTTTCCCTTACAGCCTTGCTGCAGTGACTTTTTTACTTTAAACAATATACCTATTTTCAGGATAGCTTTGATTTTCTGTGTCTGCTTTGGGTTCATCTGCAGCCATTTGGCAAGGAACCATTCCACAGTGCTGCACATGGATTTTTGAAGGAGTTGCTGAGCAGTATGTGGTTTCTCTATTTTCATCAGCACAGTTACTTGTAGTGTAGCCTTCCGGGCCCTGTGGTAGCCATTACCGAAGCTGGCAGTGTGCTAGCCTACATTTTACTGGTACTGAGAGCCTGCCCCAATACTGAAAGCCAGCAACTGTCTAGTATAAAAAAACAGAAGCAAGTCTGTCTCGTGGTCATTTATCCGTGGCACTTGGTTGTCTCTTAAACTTTGGATGGAAGCCTATCAGTAGGCTGCAGTTAAAAGCCTTGTGGAGAAGTGACCTAGATAAAACCAAAATTCATGCATGCTCGTGTAAGTACAGTTCTCTGCTCTGCCAAACACGTCATGCCTCACCCCATCAAATACTACTTTTTCCTCCCAAAAATAATACTGTGGTTTAGTATTACTGGCAAAATTGCTTCTAGATGATAAGATAAATTTATAATCAACTTAAAAATACAGTTGGCTAATATGTTCGTCTTCAGTGAAATCATATTTTAACTGTTTGTTTTCCCTCTAGAGGTTTTACATATGCAATAACAGGAAATAAAATTCCTTAAGTCTTTATTTGAACCATGTAGGGGATAGAGATGAACAAGGCTGACTAATTCTTGCTTTGATACTTTTCTCCTCTCTCCTAACCCATTAAGAAAAAAAAAAAGAGAGAGAGAAAGAAAATAAAAAAGGTAATGAAGCAAGTGACAAATAATTCTGTGCTTTTAAGGAGAGCAGTTTATAAACAACTCTCTGGAAATATTCAGTTTGATTTTGGTTTCAGAAATTCTGAATGACAATATTGTCTCACTAACTGCAGAAACCACTGTAAGCAACTTTAGTAATGATGCAATCATGATGCAATGGGCACTTAAAGCAGGATCCTTGTGGTCCAGCCCCTGTAGCTGAACTGGAGCCCAGGTGCAACAGTGCAAAATTGCAGGAAAGGACACCCAGCTACCTTCCAAGTTGTGTTGGTCCTACCTACTGAATGACAGACAGGGAGGGAGTATATGATACCCACAGTAGGAAGCAAGGAAAGTTGAAGGACAAGGTTTTCTCCAGTAAGTTCAGTCTGCAAACATAACATGGAATGGAAATAGAGGAAAGTTGTGCTTTTTGGACTGCTTGGGAAAATTTGAGAGACTATTGAAGGGTTTCTTACAGGTGGAAATTAGCTTGAGAATCAAAAATAACCATTTCTGTATTAGCTGTGTGCTTATTGTTTGGAAGTAGTGGAGGAGAATATTATGTGTGTGTTTGTCCACAGGACAATAGCCTTTAGTTAACAAGGCTGCAGAAAGGGCAGATTCAGTCCTTGCCATTGCTCAAGTTGCTGGTTATGTGATCAAACTTGAGGAAGTGGGGGAATATCCTGGTGTGTCTACTTTGATGAATGATGAGAGCAAGACCGTTAGCTGTCTATATGAAGGAGAGAAAGAGCAGGGAAGGGTAAGAGCCAAGACAAGATCAGGAGGAGAATGAGTTCATATAAACTGTTCATGAGTATATCTTGTCTGGAAGTTGAAAGAAGGTTCCTAAAGACCAGAGGGACAGCTATCTGGAGTAGCTCCAAATGCAAGGGCTGGGAGAGAGAAAAGCTCTAAGTAGTTTAAAGAGGAAACTTTCCACTTACAAGAAGAAATTGTATAACGTGCTAATCTAAAATAGCCAGGGACTGGAGAGGCTTAAAGTCCCTTCCAGTTTTACGTGTACTGATCTCTTCAGCTGAGCCCCACAGGCCCACATTGCTCTAATTTCCTACCACTATCTGAGAGATATCATACAGCTTTTTCGCTGGGTCACTGACAGCTGCACAGCAGTGACAGAAATGTCATTGCTACTTGCTACTGCTGGATTTTGTTTTGTGAAGGGATTCCACTGGCAGCTGTGACACTTGCAAGCTACGACACTTCAAAGTTTACCTGAGCCGCGTAGCATTGCACGGGGTGTAGGTAACCAGGGCAGCCCCCCAGAGAGCCGGCAGTAACAAGAACAAATCAGGCTGAAAATATTATACCAGAAGGACAGAAAAAGCTGAAGTGGGATGGGAGACTAGCATGTCTCCTGCCTCTTTTTTTAAGAAGATTCTGTTGCTATGGCAATCCTCTCTTCCCCAATCTCATTTCATTAAAGCAAGTCCTAGAATGGAGGGCTGAATTCAGCTGTTACACAAAGTAGCAATTATTCTCAACAGTTGGGGAACTTTCAGCCTGGATCTGAGCCACAGCGCCTTTCTCATGAAACTAGCAGGTCAGTTTTTCCAAGACCCTTGACATTCTGTGTTGTGAGGCACAGAAGGATGTATCCTTTAAATAGTTTTTTTGCATATTGTGGTATTTAGATATATGTAAACATTCACATTCCTTTTTTATTCATCCTGACACTGAGAAATTAGTGGCTAGTTCCCAGGCTCCAAGCCGGAGGAGGCTTGGTTTTGTCACAAAGGTGGTGATACAGTACCAACCTGCTGATAAAAGGATGAAGACTGGTGCTGACCCACCATCTCCCATGCTTTCTGACCGATGGTATGGTATCAATGCCATTATCACTTGCTTGTCACCATAGCAGAGACTACTATTGTAAAACATCAATGCATTAAGCAAAGATAAAAAAACTAATAGCAATATTGGGCCAGACTGAGTCTCCACCTGGCTCAGAATCCTATCTCCAACAGTGGCTGTGAGTGAATGCTAAGGAAGTATGAGTGTGTATTTCCGTGTGTCTGGATCTGTTTTCAGTCTAAGGATTTCTTGAACTGAGTATGTTCTGTGTGTTTAATAACTCTTGGTGGATCCTTTTTCCCTGAACTTTCCCAGTCCACTTTGAGTTCATGTGAACTTTTAGCAGCTAAAGCATCCTTTGTCCAGCAGTTCACAGCTTACAGACTCACAATGAGAAGAAATACCATCTGTTTTCAAATTTGGCTCCTGCTACTTCATGTGGTCCTCCCCCCAACCTAGTCTTTGTTCTGGAAGAAACAGCAAGTCATCTAACCCTGCCTACGCTCTCTGCACTTCTCATGATTTTGTAGCCCTCTGACAGCATCCTCTTTCAGTCATCTCTTTTCCAGACAGAAGAGTCTCGTGTACTCAGTTTTTCCCCAGACAGAAGACATTCCATACCTTTTTGATCATTCCTGCTGCCCTTCTCTTGAGCATTTTCAAGTTTGCTAAAGCTTTTGTGCATGTGAAAAGATAATTCATTCTGTAGAAAACCACATTTAAATAATCTGATAAATAAGCAGATTCTTAACTGACTTAGCCTTCACAACTACCTTTTTTTAAAAAGGGATTGGGTTTTTGCACATACCCTGCAACGGGAAAATTAATGGGAAGTGTAAGCATCTCAGTCCACAGTCCAAAATTGCTTGCCCATATTGGTAATAGCTTGTGTGTGGTAGGGGTTCTTTGGTGGGTAGGAATGAGAAATCATTTGAGCTCGTTTCTGTGCAACTGTTAAATTTCACAGAAACGTACACTTGCTTAAATGTTAGATGTGTATTTTCTTAGCGAGAAAGTGTAGATTTCTACGTAGCTGTATGGGATCAGGGTACAGCATCTGCATGGGAAACGAGAATTGTGAGGAAGTGGATGGAGCCACGGTCCAGGCTGAACAAGAAATCCTCCAATTTTATTTTTTTTCCTCAGAAATGTGTTTTTTGCTGAAAGGCTGAGATCACTTGGCTAAATCTTCAGCTTGTACTGGTAACATTCTTGCTTCACCTGTGTCAATGGCTAGTTTTGTAGCAGTTAATTAATTTATGTTTTTCTCTCATTCCTTTTATAATTCTGGAATATTACCTGGCTCTCTTGCTTGGATGTTATGACTAGATGATAGTTAAGTGATTTGTTGAAGTTGCGATTGTTATAAATGCCAGTTTTTATCAACTGGTTTGTAACATGGTAAATCCCTATGCAGGTAATATTCAGTCTTCAGCATTATTTTCAGTCTTTCCATTGTAACTGTTCTAGTTAATAAATATCAGAAATTCTTTTCGTTGCACATTCCTCAGATACCAAAGCAGCTAATTCAAGAGTGCAAACAAGTGGTTATTTATTTTAAGTTTGGAAACAGTGTTTGTACAAGTGCACATGCATGTTCAACATTCTTCTTAATTTTTAAAATAGAACATTTTATGCTATTTATAATGAATACAGAATCTCTGTTTAATTTTTTGGCAAAATTTATGTTGACCTCACCAGACCAGGATCTGCTCTCTGAATTTGGTTCTTAAGGGACAGAAGCAAACTTAGAAACCCCCTTTCCACTTTGTGCCTGAGTTTCCTGTCTGTTAGTGGGAATAATGAAACAGCCTTAACTTACAGCATGTTGTAAAGATGGGTCTATCCAGGTGTGAAATATGCAGTGACAGCTACAGATGGAAGACAGAAAAGGAGCTTGAGTTAATACCATCTACCCCGTGCCTGTGTCCTGGGGAGATGGTAGCTCAGCAAGGCTGGCACTGGCCTTACCAAACTGCCAGCTCTCCTTTTGCCACATCCTGGGCTGATGCTGCTGTGTTTTCCTCGCAGGGGATGGCAGCAGGCAGCTTACAGACCTCTGGGGATGAGTAAGGCAGGGGGAGCAAGGATGCTTCTCTTTCAGAGGTAGAGGCAACACAGAAGCCAAAGGTGGTGTAGTCAGTGCCTGATGGAGCCAAAGGGTCTGCCTCTGCTGGTTTTGTTACAGTTCTCCCCAGGGAAAGAAGCAGTGTCAGTATAAATAAAAGTTAGCGCAGAAAGCATTTTTTTCTATTTAGGAATGAAACAAGATTACTTCTTTAAACAGATTTTTATTCAGATTTTATGCGGACACTCTTTACATTTCTGCAGAGTTCAGTGGAGTCTTTGATTTCGCTTGGAGTGGACAATAAATTCATAGTCTTTATTTATACCTCTTCCATCTATGGCTGTATTTGCTACTATGCAAGTACAATATTTACAGGATTTCACTGTTTACTTGCACTCTTTTTTTCTTACTATTGGAGAAAAAAATTCTTTGACTGTATAAAATAAATAATATCCACAATGAAGAGACAAAGGACCTTTCTCTGCATTTTTTTCTCTGTTTTATTTTAAGATAATGTCAATATAGCTTTGTTACACTGAAGTGTGTTACAGAAATTGCAATGCAGTAAAACTGGACTCTGCAAAAATAAATTTTGTCTGCTTTCAGAAATCTGAAGCTATTCTATATTTTGATTTTAAGTAAGAAAAAACAGACTTTTGAACAGGAAGTGGTTTGCAGTAGGCCAATGTAATTATCTTTCAGCAAACCAGTTAGGTTTTTTTCCACTTCCAGGTGAAGCAGAAAGTAATCTAAGCACTGAGTACGTGTTGGTGTATACAAAGTCCTTCAGAACAGTAATGCTTTGCACAATGTGGTTCTTACTGACTGTACTATAATCCACCTTCTAATATTTTGAGTAAAGGGAAACTACTCATGAGACTTGCTGGTAAAGTTCAGACATTTCAGGGCCACGCGTAAAACCTTTTTAATTGTCAACTATTAAATGACTTGATAACTATATAACTTGAGTGTTCCACTTACATAGTTTGCCATCAATCTTGGAGAGAGATTACTAGAAAATAAGGAAGTAAGTCTGAATAGCGGGACTCCAGGTAAGGAAGTGTTTTGCAGTAATAGTGTTGTATTCATTAACAAAAAATTAAGGTGGAGAACTTCAGTGTTTTAAAATAAGTTGGATAAAGGTTGGTTTAGAAATTTATTCAGTGACTATTCTAGCATTTGCTAGTGGTGGAAATTATGTAAAAAAAAAACATTTGATGCATAGTTATTATAGTCACTTAAAATGAAACTCCATATTATGGGAAATAACTCTACTCATAAAGCCTGTATTTCCCAACAGAGTTTAAGTCTTTGCATTTTGCTGAAGTAAAATCTAGATTATGAGTCTTTCCACTCTCATTGCATCATTATCTTCTCTCATTTCAGCATGCATACACAACTACAGCCATAAATGGGACAAATTTTTGTACATCAGCAAAGGATGCTGTCTTTATTTTGGCAAAGAATTCTGCTAAACTCACATCCATTAGCTGTTTTGGAGAGTTTATCCTATTTCTAGGAAAGGTAAGAGTAAGAAAGTACTTTCTGTAAGAATGAAGTGGGAAATCAGGGTCTGATTGTCTTTTCTTATACCTAAAGTAAATAAGGTTCATCATTGTTAAACTCCTTGTTAATGCTACAAAATGAGTTCAGGAGAAAAGATAATGTTTGAGGAATTTAATCCTTTTCATAGTCTTTACAGATGTATTTAGTTGTATTACAGTCACGTCCTTGGCACCACTCTTACAGTTCCCATTGCAATGAGTCTTTGGTAAATGCATAGGAAGAGATTTCCTCTGCCCTACAGAATTTACACACTGAATTGAACACAAAGTGTGATGACAATGTGATGCCAGAAATTGCATTGCTATCTCCCAGATGAGATGTGCTATTAAAATATTGTCTGTAATAAATTTGCCTTAGGGTTTGGAGAGTGAGTTGATTTTTTTTTTTGAGAAACATTTCTAAATGAGGCTGCATTTCTCTCTCACTGCCCTTTGCAGGTGTTTGTTGTATGTTTTACTGTTTTTGGAGGATTGATGGCATTTAACTACCATCGGGAGTTACAAGCTTGGGTAGTTCCGCTGTTGCTGGTTGGATTTTTTGCCTACCTGATGTCCCACAGCTTTCTGTCGGTGTTTGAAATGACAGCAGATGCCGTGTTCCTTTGTTTTGCTATTGACATGGAAACAAATGATGGATCTGCAGAGAAGCCATACTTCGTGGATCAGGAACTGCTGGTAAACCCCAGTGAGGACAGCAAAGATAATTGAGCTGTTCTAAGCTGTTGTGGACTTTTTCTTTCTGCATGACCTAGCAATTTGAACCTAGAACCCGTGCTATTTCCTTTCCAACACCTTAGAACAGGATGGCTCAGAAATACAACTCATATGTGAATTTATAAACAGAAGTGAATGGCTTCCTCTGGCTCCTGTGTGTTAGCTATGATCTGCTGGCCTTTTCTTAGATCGTACCCTGTAAGCAGTGGCTGAATTTTTAGGCCTTACTAGATATATGTTGTTAGTAATTAAGAAATATAAATAAATAGATGAGCTAGCAGCAGAGACTGATCCATGAGGTGCCCTGAGATTACATGTTTACAATTGTTGTGACTTACTGTACAGTGATGAACGAAAGTAAACAAGGAGCTTCTTGTCATCAGCAGCAGATCAGGTATACATCTGCATCCCATGGCTGCTGTCCTTCTGAGCAAATTTCACACAAACTGGAGTTGTTCTGCTTCAAACTTATACATATTCTTTTGCCAAAATACTGTCTTCTATCTCTTGATTAAATTCTTCTTCCCCTGGACTGATTGATCTGTGTCATTATCCTCATAACTAGCGTATTGTATTACAAACATTTCCATGGAGCATTACATGACTAATAGTGATGGAGAACTTGAGTTAATAATTGTATCTGAGGCATTTGAATGTATATATACCATCCCTTTCATATTAAGAGCGTATTTGAAGATGCAGATGTGTTTTCCTTTCATGCTATTTTGCCAGTTCTGTTTTTTCCTTCATAAACCGTGTGACAAAGAAAGTCTTAGTGATTCATGAAAAACAAACTCAACAGCCAGAATAGCTCATATGATATGAATCTCCTGGATGGATTTCTTCGGGACAGTGTTAGAACTGTTTTGTTTGGTTTTTTTAATGCTGCTGTTAGATTCTCTGTAAGGCCCATAGAATTTTGTTGAAAGCAAACAACAGAAATTCAGCCTAAAGATACGCTTAACTCTTTGTACAGAAGAAAACAGATAGATGTTCTTTGGCCTTGAATTAGAACAGTACTTAAGCACATGTCCCTAGTAGGAATATGTTACTGAATGGAAAACTCTGAAGCTCTGACCTCTGTTCTTCTCCCTCTGTTCTGCCAAATGCTAAAATTTAAGCCAATTCTTCATGAAACAAGCACACTTTCCTTTCTTCAGTTCCAAACTCTATGGTAGTTTCTCTTTAACTCTGGTCTGAATTTCTTCTAATTAGCTGTGTCCTGTAACCTTGGGTGAAGAAAGGACTTCCCAGAGGGGTAAGGACTCTTGCTAGCAGGGTAGGCTGTATAATCTTGCATGGAAAAACTGGGGACAGCACATCAAAACTACTCCTCATTGCATGATCGAGAGTAAGTTTACTCAAATAGCCAAGAACTTGGAGTTTCCCAGCACATGAAGGTGATTGACTTGGGGACATCTGTGTTACAGTCAGGTTACAAATGTCTGTGAGTGGAAAGGAGGCTCTGTGGCCCTCAGGATGAAATGTGGCAGTGGGTGGAGAGCCAGCTGAGGGATTTCAGGCAGCTAGAATCTTCATTCCTGTAGTATGAGATGTAACAGATTCTTGATTCATCCTTCTCAGTTGCATTCATCAACTGTGCTGCCTCTGCAGAGCCCCTCCCAGTATCACCTAGTGTCATCCAGCTAGGAACCAGATACAGTATCTTAGCCCCGGGCTAATTATCTTCTTTACCAGGTAGTTCTATTTACGTAATGCATTCCCTAATGATCTCACCCTGTTTTTTCTTTTAGGCTTTTGTGAGTCAGAGCAACAGGTTAACAGATGGGCAAAAACACAGGAGCATGAGACCTTTCCAGGACAATGAAGATGGGACAGAGCTCCAACCTATGGTGAGACAGGAGTGTGGCATATGTATTTATCTGCCAGCTAATCTGTTTGTCTTTATGTCCCAAGAACGGATGTAGGCAGTCATGTGTGTCCTGATGTCTCACAACAAGCTGTACTCAGTATCCTGCTTTTCCTTTTACTGCTTTCTTTCCTCAAGAAACCCTGTGCTGGTACAAAATTGACAGATCAACTATTTGTTCTCATCCTTCTTCCCATTTCCCAACATGCTCAGAAGAGGAAGAGAAAGAGTGGACAATGCCAAGGGGATGGAAAATAAATGCTGTTCAGATAGTCCTTCACGTGTCTGCTGTAGCAAAGTCAGAGGAGTGGCAGGCTGCTTGATTTCATCCTGGAACTGCTGAAGTTCCAGAGCTGTAAGATCAGAGTTTAGAGGCCTTCCCTCTCCACCCCACCCTTTATATTTCTTTCTTTTCTGTCAGTATTTTACTCTGGATTATGCTGAGGTGAAAACACTGAGGTGCCAGAAGGGAGTGTTCCCCCACATCTACACTTGCAAAAGTCCCAAGAGTTCACTAACTGACATCAGAAAAAATACTGCAGATTGCCCAACCTGAGAAGCTGCCCCAGCAAGTCCAGAACCTGGGCTGACTTCCTCCCAGAATCGGGGAAGCCAAGTCAGGGCTGCTAGATAAAGACTTTGCAGCAACAGCTACTCTGGCACCCACTCATGCCAGGCACTACTACGAGTGCCTTGTGTTCTCTGTGCTACTTCTTACACAAGTGAAACAGATGTTGGTGATTTTTCTTGACCTGCTTTCAAGAGGTGCCAGATTCTAGCAAACTCTCATGCAATCTCATGGGCATTCTGCTACAGGCAGTTGAGCTACAGAGCACTGCTTCAGTTTGTTGCCTGTGAGAGATAGTTGTGCTTGGTTTTTTCATTATTTGGGTCTGTTATTGCATTCTTCAGTAATTTTTTGCTGAGCACAGAAACCAGGACAGCGGGTGTGGGGAAATGCTATTCCCTGCAAAAGGATCCTGGATGTGAGACACAAACCAACCTTAATTATTTTCTGTTTACTCTTACAACATTTAAATGCACAAACAGGACTAGTATTGCACATTGTTTGACTCATTTTTTTTTCTTTGTAGACTTGAATGTGAAGGGCACCAGGGAGTGTGAAGGCAGACCAGCAACAGCAAAAACAGTCATAGAAAAGAAGTAAAGGCTACCAGTACCCCAGGTCAAAGTATTAGTTCTCTAAATCTCTGTTCTGCCTTCTGCACTGGTAAAATGACACACAGTCTGTTTGTATGAATAATGTATTTTGTGTGACAGCACATCTGATTTCATTAATACACTTGTTTTCATGGTCTGGAAGCAGTTAATAAACAAATGCCTTGTAAATTTCTATGTTGTCAGACTGAAAATATTGTCAACAAGGTCACCAAGCTGTCCTTTTTTGCTTTTTGGTGTGTCAGCTAACATGAAGGGTTTTTTGTGCTTCTCTGGGAACACTGGGCCAGTCATCCCTGGATCAGTAAACACAAAGATTTGCAGAGGAAGCACTCCAAGATGACTGTTTCCTGATTTATTCTGTAGATCTGACAGCCAGTGCAACCAATTAAGAAAGAGCACTGAGCTCATCGATGGAAATTACCCTTGATAGAAATTCCCTGTAGTCAAGATAATTAATGGTTATGAGGTAGGTGTCTTTCTTTTAATTATACTCTTTTGGGAATGTTTTTTACAAGTTAGTATCATAAACTATCCCCTGGCTCCTCTCCAAAAGACAAATGAGAAGTCCTTTTTTTTTTTTAAATGAAAATAAACAGCTACCTTCCTTTTGCAATTGAAAAGACAAAGGAAGCAGAAAAATTTGTATCTGGACTTGAAGCTTGACAAAGAAGTACCAGATGAGCAGTGGCTGGACAGAAATGAGAATGAAGAATGTTATAAGTAATACTTTGTAGAAATGTGTAGTTGCATCATGGATGTGAAATATAACATGTCATGGGGGAATGCAGAGAAGAGACTGTCAGGGCTGTAGTCACCAGAGAGACATGGTAAGTGTAGACACTGTTGGTAACAAGTCTGCCAGCATTTTCTTGTGAGCAATTTTGAGGTTTGTTTAAACTTTGTAGCTGGACCCTGGTTATCATACTCTTGTGGGCTCCACCTCTTTCTGAGTATGGGGTAGTTTTAGATTTTACACAGTGGAACGTGATTTATTCTCTTTGTTCAAAAGCTCCTTTAGCTTTATATTTGAGGAGTGGTTTGAAGTGGGAAGATGACTCCAGCCCAGGATTTCAGTAAACATCAATATAGGAAGTGAGACAGTACTGCAGATAAGTGACTCATAAACTGCTATAATGAAAAGATTGATAAACCTTTGATTAGTCACAGCCTGGAAGTGACTGACAGAAAAGCTCACTGATGGCCTGAATGACAATTCTCCTGCAGCTAAATACTGCATCTGATCTCCTGCTGTAAAATGGAGCTCAGTTTATCTGCTAGGGAATGCTAAGACAAACTTGCTTGTTATTCTTCATTTATTTTTTTTTCTACTTTAATATAAGCCACTTCAAAAAGTTGAGGAATACAAGATAGATGATGAAACGAGGAAAGCTAAGAGTGTACCTGTGTTCAGGTGCAACACAGGGCCTCCCAATCTTACATACATTCCACTAGCAATTGTGTCAACAGCCTCCAACTGTAGCATTCTAGGGTGGCACAAGGCCTTACCTGAGTTAGAAGGTAAAGCACCCCCACAAAAGCTGATGCTATTTAGCACTTGTTTCTCATTGTGGTCTCACACTGCAGGATAGTGTAGTCAGGCAACTATAAAGCAGGCTGGAAGTGGGTTGTGGGGTTGGATGTAGACACAGCTCATGTGAATACGTAGTACTAATTCAGGTACTGGTACCTGTCCAAGCCACTTCTGGTATTTCAATGTTTCCCCTGTAAGGCAGGCCGATACAGAGTGCAAGCTCTTCCTTCCTACGGCTATGGAAGACTGGATTCAGAGGAAAAAAAGGTACTTTTGTAACTATATTCCTTAAAAACCGGGAGATGGGAACTACTGGTGCCTGTATACCAGGAAATGGCCAAGTATTACAGTTTATTGTTTAAAGCAAGGCACTTCGCATTTGGTCTTGCTTGGTGTCTACTGCAAACTCTCAATTCTGTTATGATTCCACTGGATACCTCTGTGGATGAAAGAAAACAGGCATATTGAGAACAGGTTTTGTATTATCTTGTTTCCTCTGTTTAAGTATATACATAATAAATGTGTGCAAGAAAGTTTAAAGCACAAATTTTGGATTCAGCAAGAGCGCAGGAGGGCATGGTTCAGACTGTCAAAAAGACACCCTGCTTTCACCAAAACTCTGAAAGCAATAAAACTTTTGTTGTTGACTGTAGCACTGCTTTTCAGCATTCAATACAATAGTTTTAAATTGTTAAATACTATTATTTTGAAGGGAAGGCAATAGTATAGTTTAAGAAGAGCAGATCTTTACATCTTGGCAGTAATTCTCTTGCCTCAGATGCAGGACTTGGACTAGTGACTTTCAGAGGTCCTTTCAAATTTAAATTCTGTAAAATAAGTAAGTGTAAGACTTATTCAACAGATGGGTCAGTTGAAAGTCAGGTCACTGCATCACACCTGAAGATAGCAGAAACTAATTGAGCACTAATAGCACAAACAATTTCTAGTCTTGAGGGAAGAATCCTTTACAAGTCCAGAACTTGCAAGTATAAAATATTTTATATGTTAATGCAAATAAGTTTAATCTTCGGGAAATACTTTTCAAATACCTTTAATTATTTCTTCATAAGTAGAACGAGCAATAGTGGCCCCCAGTGATAGCACAGTTTGTTCTCCTGTTAAAACAGCGCAGGTAAATTAGTACAGCCTGTCTGCACTCCACAGTGAGGAAGAAAGCATTTTCGACTTAGGAATAAAGCTCTGCTATTGGTAACTGAGGAACTCAGATTGCAGACCAGCAGGCACAAAGATCGGATATCACTTTAGAGTATGTAAAGCAGGTGTGTTTTTAGTTCTCAAAGTGTGGGTATGACAGTTACCGACTGAATCAGAGGCAGTGTTAAATGTGTACAGTCCCTCATTTGCCTTGAGAAAAGGGCAGGGATTTAGTGAACAGCTACGGATTTCTGGTCATAACCTCACAAACGTGTAGAGGGAAAGTGAACTCTGCTGTAAAGAAACTACATTCCTTTCCTGTTAAGTCACTGTCACTCACTCCCAGGAGATCTTACACGATTGTTACATTAAATCCTATGGAAAAGAAAGGACCTGAACTGTAACAGATAGCAGTTCCACATTACCCTTAGTGCAGGCAAAGATGGTAGTGATTGGGGAATAATTTCCGTAGCATCTAATCTTTAAGAATGGTGGCATTACAAATGAGACAGGATCTTGTACGTAGCTTTAAGAAAAAATATTTATTTATAAAAATACACTGGGATCAGTTTGAGAAGTGTGGCAATAAATACAGTTTGAGGAAGAAAAAGCATTTCTACATGGATATATTATGGCACAATAAAAGATAAATGCACCATCAATCATGGGACTTCTGTTGGCTCAAGACTTTGTACAAGCTCCCTTTTTAGTAAAACAACTATTTCTAAGAGTTTGGTCAGTGTTGATAATGGAATGAATACACAATCACTTCTGTCTAATGCAGGACTTACCATAGTAATGACATTTAAATCACTAATGCAATGTCTTAGACTTAATTGGCAAAGACTGCATTTAACTTTATCTCATCTGGAAAATAGTAAAGCTGTAAATATGTAAAATGAAGACTTATTCTGGTATGTAAATACCTACTTAAGTAGAGATTGTGAAAATGCATAGCTCTGTATTAGACGACCTGGCTGTACAAGAGCACTCCCCCTTTCACAGTATTTCTTTTACTTCATATGCAGTTATTGTTTATGCTGTAGACTACAACTGTTACAGCACTAAAGGCAACTAGACAGGGAAAGGGCAGAGCAAGGAAAAAGGAATGTATGTAAGGCAATATTTCTTCAGGTACATTAAGTATAGTGTGTAGGAAAGACAGGTAACAATTCCACAAGGCTAGTTTTGTTCTTACTGAATAAAATAATCGACTAATACTGGACTTTTGATGCAAAGCTAATAATCAATGCCCTGGTCACTGTACTGACCATGGTAATCTCTTTGATAGTCATCTTGGTACTCTCCGTGATAGTCATCTGGGTATTCTGCCTGATAATCGCTATCGCTGATTTCTGACCCATTAGTTCCTGTTCCTTGGCTGCCGTTATGAATGACAGGTTCTGTTGGTGCAGCACAGTACTTGGGGTCATATACTTGCCGTCCAAGCCCATACACACTCATTCCCTTCTGTGAAGCTACTTTGTTGGTACCCATTTGTAATGAAATGGTTGAGTTATCCACAGGTTGTAATATGTGCTTCTGATCGTAGATGTCTCTCCTGGTACCTGGTGCCAGCATACCAGCCTAATAAAACAGGATTGCAGAGGTTCAGTAAGAGGTCAAGAGCTGTGATTACCAAATTTATGATTACAGCTAGTACACCTTACAGGACATGCTAGAAAGTAGGAACTAAAGTATAACAAAACATAGCACAGCAGCACGTGTTCACTAGCAGGTAAATCATACACAGAAAGCCTTGTAGAAAGGTCCGGTTTATTTCCCTCTTTGGAGAGAATATACAATTTCTTTTTGCCTCTGTCTAGTTTGTACTTGAAGTTACTGTTCTGGTGTAACACAGCCAGCTGGAATTTATAGAAGCGTCAGTTCATTTTTATGTCTTAAGATTTTCTGCAGAGAACACACTGGTTAGTGATAGGAAATTTTAATTCTTCAATTACTGCATAAAAGCACAGCTAAACTGTATCCTCTCACTCTGCCAGTTAGGCTCTGCTACTGCACGCAGCTCAGACTCTCCTGTCTCACAGGGCTCTCCCCTGTGAGAGCTGTATCCCCTCTCCAGGAGTCACATGCAGTCCTGCTTACCTGACTGGCTCCTTTGTTAGTGCCCATTTGTAGGCTAATTGTTGTCTGGTCAAATGGCTTATCAGTTTGCATTTTTGGATCATAGAGGTGTCTTCTAGTTCCATAAGCAGTCATGCCTGCCTGACTGGCACACTTGTTGGTCCCCATCTTTATCAGGGGAAGGAAGAGGTGGACAGAAAAAGTAATTTTTATTGGTACAGCAAGTACAGTCTAAGGAAACAAAACCAAGTAATTACATTATATGCTTTCCTCTTGTAGCTTGACCACTACCTGTAATAAATTACGTTTTCTCCTTACTGAGCTTCAAAATTAAATAAAGGCAACTCAGCCCAAAGTATTTCAGCGATTGGCATTTGCTCAACTGCATGTGCAATTAGAATGCATCACACTGAAGTAATTAACTTTTACCCTGGACAACAATGGTTTGATCATACTGCCACAAGTTCTGTACCACAGGAATTTTAAGATTTTATGCCAGTTATTTTGGGTTTTATGACCATTAAGGAAAGTGGAGAGAAAACAAGCTTCTACCATGTAAGGAGCTTTAGCTATCCAAAGACTGCTACTTTAAAACCACTTTAGGGGACAGAGGTGATACTGCTAATATTAGTTGTTCCTTTCCTACTTACCGCTTGCTGCAGATTTAAAACAAACAGAAAAACTTCTGAGGCAGTCACTTGAGCTTAAAAAGCCAATCAACTGCTTACAAGAATTAAAAGCTCGTACCTCTTTCTATGATAAGAACACATTGTAATTCTGCAGCTGGTTTTGCATAAACAATATATCTGTTAATCAAAACAAGAAAGTTATCAAATATAACAGATTAACTGCAAACTTAAATTTCATACTTACCTGCAGGCCAATTACACTTTGACCAGCTTTTAGTTTTCCTGCATCAAAACTTCGTGCTTGTTTCTCTGCATATTTGACACCAATATCAATTGTAGTATGAAAACCTTTCGTTTTTGCCTATTTAGGGAGAGGGGAAATAGAGTTTTCAGTGTTTAAATCATATTTTCTGCTCCTGGAATGTTGGCTTTGTAGCTTTGACCCTGGACGATCAAGTGATGCAGGTTTATCTCTTACGGAAACTCTCTGTATCAGGGGCAAGAAGAGGTAACAGTTCCCTATCCCATTTGAAGGTAGCACTCCAAAGCCTCCCCGAGAAGGATATTCTGCAGGGATTTGAGTTCTGTGAGCCTCCCCAGTTCTATATATGGACACTCAACTCCAGAGCAAGGCCATCTGCGCTCAAGGATCCTAAATCTGAACTCCAAGCCTTCCCTAGAGGCATGCAGTAGGACACAACCCTTTGAAATGCAATCTTTGCAGTATCAGACTCACAGCAGTATCTATCCCCTCCTGACAGGTTGTGTGTTGTTTTAGGTATTTGCAGGAGTGGTCCAGAGTGCATCTGAACTGGCATGTGGATTTGTGCCAATTCCAGGGATACAAATACTTACCAGACCTGCTAGTGCCACTAGAGTAGTCTGTACTTGAGTCATATTTCCATTTTCAAAAAGATCATTTGCTTCAAAAATATCATGTGGCTTCATACCGTAGACTTGGATGGCTTTGATAAAATTCCCAATGTTCTCCAGCTAAACAGAAACAAAAAAGCCAGTTTTCCACTCAGTGTTTCAATTCAGAAACTAAGTAATATTAAAGCTTTCTGGTGTTGGTTTGTTTGTTTGTTTTATTTTACATAAATTTTTTTGCCTTGTGCAAACTGGACAAAATAATTGACATGTTTAAGTGACTGGTAGGAAGTTTGAGATCATTTTTCATTAGTTTTAATATTGATTTCAGAAATCAGTCTAAGGGTTTACCTAGTCTGGCATCTCTCCATCAGTGAGTATCATATACTTTGTTTGAGGACTTTGATGCCCAAACTGCCTCAACTGTGTCCCTTCCAAAAGAAATACTAATCTAAATCCTGCTTCAAATTGGAAAATTTGACATAGTGTCCATGCTATTTGACTTCAGCTATTGATAATTTTGAGTAAAATAAAAAGACAACTATTTGGATAGTAATGACATGTAACTTGGTTTGAACGTATGATCTTGTTAACCTTCTAGGACAAGTTCAACTAAGCTTCTGGGGTTTATTAGCACTTTTTAGCACTGTGCACAGTAGCAACTGGAAAGCAATAGAGTACAAGGAATAAGCACTGAATCTCATCTTGCTTCTTAAGCCTTAAGAGGAGGTATTATTTTTTGAAAAAAAAATTTAGATCCTCCATCATATTTAGAAGTGTTCAATGCCAATAAAACCAAGAGGCTGATATAGCAGAATTAACCTAGACCCAGCAACAATAAAGGCAGTCTACTCTAACCAGCAACCCTTCCCCTGTTTGGTCTCAATGCACGCTGCCTTTGATAATCCCTTATGGGGAGAAAGCACTAGAGAGAGCACTTGGGAGAAATCAAATCTGGATATATTGAAATAAAACACATAACTGTAGTTTGGAATGTATTATTTTCTGAGTTCTGTTACACAATCATTTCTTCTGAGACTGTTCAGGTCCTTTCCCTCCCCATCTTCTTCAGCTGCTTTCTCAGGAGGACACTTCATACAATGACACCGAATGTCCAGGTACAGGCAAGCTTTTGACCTAACACCTTGCAGCACTGCCTGGAAGGAAAACTTTGGTTGTGATTTAATAAAAATATTATTTTTTTTATTATTACTTGGAAAAAAACCTTGCTATATGGCTTGATATTCTTCTTCCATCTGAAGTCTCACATAATAGCTAAAGCACTACTATTAAATATTTATACCCCACTACCATTTATGACTAGTCTTGGGTATAGTAGTTTTCTGTTAAATGCTCTTCATGTATGCAGTATCCTCAACTGTTGTGTACATATCATATACAAAACTTGGTGCTATTAAGATTTATATACCATATTCACATCAAATATATATATTTATATATGTAATATGTATACCATATTCACAGCAAATTTGTTAATACAGAAGAAAAGGATTGTTTGGGGATTGGAGGGGTTAGAGGTGTAGTTTCGGGATTTTTTTTTTTTTTTGTTTTACCTGGTGCCAATTTAGTTTTGATTGATTAATTTTCTTCACTGATCCTGGCTGCAGCTTATTTATAAGCCTGGGGAGGTGAAAAAAAAGGGAAATGCTTAAACAATAAATCTCATTCTTATATCATCTGTGCAGATATTATATATTTTCATTCATGCTTAATTACTTGCATTCGTTTTATCAAAATGGTTAATTTTTTTTATTTACACAGAGTGCCTAGCTCAGATCTCAGGTCTAACAACTCCAACAGACCATACGAATTTTTGTGTGCTATTTGATTATTATAGAAAAGAACTTCACTATTGAATTTAGAAATACTTAACAGTCTTTGCTTAAGTATAAAGGAGATTTAAGTTTTTATTCTTCTCCGCAATTTCAAAGAAGCTGGCTCCCAGCCTACTGTCAGCTGTCTTTGACTATTATTGCTGATGTGTTTGAAAGGGAGTCTTCAGAAAGTCTCTCCTTACTTCTTCCAAAGTGGAAAACTGCTAAAAATGTTTCTTAGTAAATGCTTACTCGCATAAGATTATGCCATCTTTTAATCCCAGTTGAAAGTTTGCACCAATGCTCAGCCCTGTAACCTCTTCTATCCAGTTACGCAGATCTTCTTCTATCTGGGGGTCATATTTCAGGGCAATCTGTAACACAAGCAGTTACAAAGTTACTTCACAAGAGAAAACTGCAACTTTTTCCCCTCAAATCTGTTTCAAAGAGTATGCTCTACCACTTATCTAGAACTGTATTTTAAATATCAGAGTACATATGTAAGTCTTTATCCCGTTACTATAAAGTTCATGGCTTTACTTAATGTTTAGTTGCAAATAGTACTTTGAAGCACTAAACAGTTCTTCCTACTGTAAGAACTTCTTGAGCTTGTCAGTAGTCTTCACAGCTGCAGGGGATTGCTGGCTTTTTTGGGAAAGAAAAAAATATTCTACCCAAGTTGTACTTCAGCAAGAAGTAAGAAAGTGGAAAACTGTTATGTACATAAGAATTCTGAATTGCCATGTGATCAGTACTATGCTCGGATGTGGATTTGCACATGGGAACTTTTATATAATAGATTTGAAGTTATTCAGCCCAGGATTATGGTGCGTTTGCTTTTTTAGATAGATCATGATTAACTGAGATGACCTAGTATGTTTTTCTCCTTGTTGCTACAACACTGAGAGTTACCTTGCTGGGGATTCTGCAGGGTGGGTGGCTTTTTTGAACTTAAAGCAAGCTTTAATATGCCTGTTATTTCTCTTTTATTTGGCCTTGCTGGAAGACGCTAATGGAATAAACTGTGATCTCATGTCTTAATTCTAAAGTTACTGCACTGTTACTTTAGAGAGAGAAAACCTGCAATGGTCTTTGAAGTTTAAGGCATCAAACAGAGGCCCAGAGTTGTTAGCAAGGTGACTTATAAACTCCTTTTCCAGATGTTCAGACTCACTACTCAGTGTGTCACTTTACGTTTCAGTAACCAGAAATTAATCCACGTAAGTGGAATGCTGAAAACCTGTAAACCCCAACGATGCTGGCAGCTACTGTGGCCCATGCTCCACCCCCTGCCCTTCGCTCCCCTCCCCTGCAGAGACTGAACAGCAGCTCAGACCTCCTCCACCCTGAACCTGGTATTTCTGCAATAATTTTCAATACTGGCAAGATGGAGAAAAGGCATTATATCATTGAAAGCATTGTTACTTTTTCTGAAAAAAACCAAAACCAAAACATTTATCCAAGCACAGAACTTTGTAGCATAAATAACCTCCAGTAGTGTGGAGGTTGGCAGCTTTTGCACTTCCATTAGAGGCTGTCCTGCATGGATCAGTGAGCAAGGCAGGGGAAGGAGGGAGCTACCATGACAAACCTGACAGGCAAGCACAGAATGTACTTGAAGCATTTCTAACTAATGGAAAATCAGATCAGCTGCTACCAGTTACTCACAAATTCCTAACAAGAAATCCATGTAAAGCCATTTGCATTCAGATCAAAATGTACATTTTGGACTTTTTACATATAGTCTTAAACTTCAGCCCAGAGAGGCCATATATTAGCAGCTATTTATATTGCATGACTTTCCTATGGAAACAAGGCTTATGTGATCACAGCCCTTATTTCTCTCACATAGAACACTTGGCATAACTCACCTAGCTTGCTCAAACTTACAGAAGAGCAGCAGACTTGAACATAACTGAGCCGGTTATTTTGTGTGAAAGTAAGTATTTATGCACAGGAGAAAGATCTCAAAATACTCTCAGAAGACTGAAACATAGCATCCTACTTTTATTACATGTTACAGAGCCAGCAGAGATCTTATGAAAGTGATCTCACCCACAAAATCTAAAGTTCTGTGTACAGATGAGACATACAGAGGAAATAAAGTTGGTGATCATGCCATCAATTGCCACATTTTAAACATCAGACTCTGTCTCCTTCCTCCCCATATTAGAAAGAAAAAAAAAAAAAGAGTAAATATGGTAGCCAGTAAGAGGGAGAACCCTAAAGACTTCTGCAACTGTGGCTATTTTAATCTTTCAAAATTTTCCCTCGTTTAACACTAAGTGCATTCCATATTTGAGATTACAACTGAGCCGACTATTAAATTGCAACTCCTATTGCTTGGAGAACTTAGAAGTAATCAGATGGAATTTTATCACTTGCCCTGAAAAATATTTACTTTATGTTTGAGTACTTGCACATGTGTTAAAATCTTGAGTTTTTCAAGAGGTTTTGAAGTGTCTTCGGTTATCACTACAGTGCTTATCTAGAGATAGGAAATTAAAAAATGCTTATATATGCAGGAAAATTTGTCTTACAGCCACTAAAAGCATTACTATTAAATCCATTGATTTTCTGAATGATTTTCACTACTGGTATAGTTTGACTTAAATATGGCAAAGTTTTTGTTTTGATTTTTTTGAAATGGTGGGAAGCCAGGTTACAGAAAGTGAAGCGCGGTGATAGCTTCAATCTATCTAAAAAGCTAAAGAAATGGAAACTTAAGAATCTGGTTTCAAACACGTGACAAAAAGAGGTTAAACACAGAGGGTGACAGGTACTACCAGAATGGAGGCATTATCCTTACTTTGGATCCTTAGGTCTTTTACTTCCAATGGCACAACCAGAAGTTATGTAACACTAAGTTAGTGAACACTTCATGTTTTCCACATGTCTACCAGAATTGTTCCAGTTTTCCTTTGATCGCTATCTACAAGGGGAAGTTGGAAGCTTTGATATAATTGAGGAAAAAAATTCTGGCTCTTTCCATTACTACTAATCAATATGCCAACACTTGATCCTTTTTAAGTACTGAACTTTCATGGAAGATACTCAAATCTTACAAGTCCACAGCAAAAGAAAACATCATCTACTAGAGATGAAAGTAGTAGCTAAGCAGCTTCATTCAACTACTCATCATCAGTGCCATGAAAAAAGCTACAGTTTCCAAATACCACAGAAAAGATTCAATTGTAGCAATGGATATAAAGATCCTATAAAATTTTAAAACCAGATAGCAGGAAGCCAACTGTTAATTTACCTACTTTGTCCTGACAAATATAAAGTTGTAAAAGCTACTCTTTTTGTGAACGCTTCAGAGAGACACATTTAACAGTCAGAAATATCTTAATGGAATAGTTAGAAAGGAAACTAAAGTCTATATATGTGGTCAAAATTAGAGGTGATATAAGGTGTGGGAGAAAAAGAATTGGTGTTACTTGCCTATTACAAGCGCTTGACTGCTTAGCAAATTCCTAATACAAAGGAGTTGCCCTTGTATCCAGTATGGAAAAAGCTACACACAAGTTACAATTAACTGCAAGATAATCTTTTGAATAGTATAAGTAGAAAGTTCACACCCTATTCTCACATCTTGTTCTATTCAGGTAGGACTTTCCTGTTTGGAACTTCTTACAGTGTTAAAAACTCTCTCTCCATTTGTAGTACCAGAACAGCATTCATCACTGTTTTTATCAAGTGTATGGATTCCTGGAAACAAATGCAGTTATGTTGGCCAAATTCAAGGGACGGAGAGATCATTAAAGTTGCTCAGTGTGCCTGTAGCATGCCAAGTTTGAGTGATGATGCTAACCAGCATTCACACCATAAATGATATCATAGGGACTTTCAATTGTCCTTTTATACTAATCTTTTCCAAATTACACAGTATGCACTGTACACTGAGGGCTACATATACACTAGATCTTCAGTTTAAGAGTTCAGCTATCAATATAGCTGCTATTCTAGAAAAACACTGTAACAGCATCTCAAGAAAGAGTTTAAGCACACTGCATATGTTTTTACAAGTCACTGTGTCTAACAAACAGAAAACTTAGGTAAAAAGCAGGCATAAAAGATACCGTTTTTCAAAGTTGTCCATCGTGTCACAAAAACTCCCACTTCTTAATTCTGATAAAACTTCCGACTAAAGCTTCAGGCTTTATGCCCCCACAGCAGGGGTCAAATGTTAAAATGCAGCACGCTAAATAGAGGACTAGAAAGTGTTTGGAGAAACTGCTCCCTGGTCAAAAGTTTTAACAAAAGAAGCTCATATTCTCAAAGTGAGTGAACAACTATCATAGGAACTGTGTTTGTCAACAAAACCTGAGATTTAAATACATAGCAAAATAGGTTGTATGTCACTGTTTTCCAAGGTCAACAAAGTACAGCACCATGTACAGAAGAAGAAATAACCAGGACTTTACTCCAAGGTAATACAAAGAGTTTACACACATACTTTTTCACCAAAGTGAACAGAAAAATATATAAAGCCCTAAGTTTTAGATGCTAACATTCTCCATAGGGAAAAATTTTTCAGTCAAAAAGCGATGCAGTAGAGAGAGCTTACTGGATTTCTAATAAGCATGGGAGCATATTCATCTCATACTGAATTTAATCCACGTTTAAAATGCCTAGCCGGGCTTTTAATATTAATTTTACTTTCACACATTTAGGTCATAAACTACTGAAAATACATAAAGATAACTAAAGGAAAGCTCCAGCTTTTAAGACCGAAAGTTTTACACTTCAAATTTTAAGCAGAAATTTGTTCCTATATCAACTTTTTGATTTAAGAGCTATTTGAGCAAAACTGAATTTTTATTGTTTCAGTCATTCCTCCAAACATCCTTTGCACTGAAAAATAAGTACTACCCTCAGGAGGAATTTGTCTTGGTAGAGGCAAAAAATACCAACAAGGATACTTCTTTATTATTTACTTGGCACTAGTTTGCCATAAGCTCTTTCTCCTTCCCTTTATAAGGCTTTATGATGGTATGGAGATGGTATCATGGCAGCAGCTCTTGAAAGCACGTAGTCCTCAGAAGTGGGAGTGAGGCAGACTAGTGAGCCAGCCCCAAATTGTTCTCCAGAATTCCAGCTACTGGCATCTGAGCTTCCCCATTCTGTTCATCTCTTGCTGTTCCAGAACAATTCTGAAACTTGCATCTAAAACTGAAACAGCAAAACATCTTGAGACAAAAAAAAAGTATTAAAAGCTTATTGGTTATAAAAATGACCGAGAAAAAGGCCCAGAACAGTGTCTTCTTCTCATAAGCAGGAAGAAACTTTTTACAGATTTTTTTTTTTTTTTAAATCATATAACTGAGTTAAAACTTCCTGGTTAAAATTCTACAGTGTAAACAGATTACTGTACATAACTAATCTTCAGCTTCAGAGGTGAGGGAAAGTGTCAAGGACATAATCAGTATTTTTCTGTAGAACAGTTCTAGTTGTCTGCCAACAAAGTGGTTATTTAGTCATAGAAAAAATAAGTAGCATGGCCTTTAAGTTGAGAGAAAGAACCCAACATAAGGAGAGAAAATTTTGATTTTTCCTGAAAGTGGGTGAGAAGACGGAGTGACAGGGTAACAAGGATCTTCTTGCCATTTAAGCTACCAGCCCAAGTACAAATTAAAATTTTCTGTTAAATTTCATGTATGCTGACCAGGATTGCCTGCAAAAAGGGGCATATTTGTGCATGAGAAACCCAAAGGTAAAGATGAAAACCAAAGGGGAAAGTACTTCCAACACTGAAAGCCACTATTAAGTATGCCCCGGTATATGATGCTTCTTTTTCTGTCACTACAGACTGTTGTAGAGAAAGGCAGAGAATACACTGTGTTAATGCTAATATTGAAAGTGTTCTATCCCACTATGATATTTAGCAAACAAATTTTACAGCTGTATCCATTTTGCTTGATGTTCAACAGCATTTTTTTCTTATTTATAGCATAATCGATACCTTGCCAACATCTCACTGTTTTCTCCGTAAATCAAAAATTAGGCTGCAGTCTTTAAACGAGGGATGGATGAGCCTGAATGCAAAATTTCTTGCACTCTTCCCATAGGCACCAGTTTAAAATCTGTGAAGTAAGAATAAGCCATTCCTCAAAGTTTCCAAGTCATCTTACAAATAAGATACCTGTAGTCATGCCTAGTGTTTGCTGCCAGATCAGCAGGGTGGAAGAGCTGCCCACTATGATTTTGTGACAGCTTGCAAATTATACAAGAAGAAAACACCAGCAGTTCATCCCTCAGTGCACCTTCAGCATATGCCTGCCCTTGGACTGAATACTGGCACCCTCTTGTCTCTGCAGCTGCACTAGTGCAACACTCTCACAGTTTTTCTTATAATGTCTTGTCATAGTCTTCTGGCTTGTAACTCAAATTCTCCTTAGTCATCAGCTTCCACTTTCAACAGTAGCACCTTTTGGTCCTGTCACCACGCATTGTACTTTGTGATATCAGGTCCCTTTGCACTGTCTCTTTAGTCTGTCTATTCCTGAACGGTTTTATTATTTCAGCAATACTTAGCAATTATTCCAAATTATGTTTCATTTTAAAAAGCACTGGGTTATAAAGTTACTTTTCAGGTAAGACAGCACTGATCCAGTCCGGTGCACAAAAGCCTGTTACACCCTGAAGGGAACAGATTGCCCTTGCTTTAACACCCGCCCCTGGTGTGACTGGCTTGAATGCAGATACAGCACAACACATCTGGGCAGGCCCTGACATCAGCAGCCCTGACATCTTCTGAAACAACAAGCTGAGCACTGCAATGACAATGTGGTTTGCCTGCTGTGCTGACAGGCTGCAGTGGTACCTAGTTGGGTCTTGCTTGTGAAAAAAAAAAAGAAAAAAAAAAAAAAAGGGAAAAAATTTAACATAACAATCTGCTTCATAAACAGCAAAAAATAAACAAAAATTCTGAAAGTAACCTAGTAAAGTTTCCTAGTGTTAAAGCAGGGAGCATCTCCTGAGACAATTTCTCTGGTGGAACAGTGGTTCCCAAAGATGAGATGGAGCCTGCAAGAAATAGTAACATCGGTGATCATTGTGAGAGCACTTTTCTATCTATTGCTGCTGCAGCAATTCAGGAAATTATATATTCTTTCAAGCTGACTTTTCTCCCCCAATACAGCAGCTTTTAAAATACGTCACATTACAAGCAAACTGTATTGTGCCTCTGCAGCCCTTCCCCATGGCCCAACTCTGTTGACAAGTCTTCCAATTTCAATTTCTGAATAGGATCACAAAATCCCATTATTTTCTGACTCTGTCTGCACACCTTTTTTTTCTTCTGTTCAGACCCTCTTCACTTACTAACAACAGAGGGATTGTGTTTTATAGCAGCAAGCAGCTAGTTAGTAACTCAAGCACACCTCTCAGAAACGTTAGCTACAGAAAACTGAAGGCTTTTGATGCAGGCTTTGCTAAATGTTACTCAAAATTCCCTTTGCCTCTCCAGCATGCTGCATTTTCACAGTACCTTTTTCAAAGGTAAACCTCAAGCCTCTGCTGCTTTCCTCTTCTGCCCCCACCCAGTAAGTCTGACACTTCACTGCTCACTCACTTCCACTTGTAATCTCTTGCATAGGCTTGACTGAAAAATTAACCAGATGACATGGCAGGTCCCAAGGGGATTGGTGTTTCCCAGTTAATAGTACTCAGTGTTTCCCACCAACTGCTCTGATCATATCTGGTTGCCTTCAGCCTGCTCTGATTCAATTCCATGAACTTGCATTAGCTAAACAGGCTGACTGGGCTGCCTGTGAAAAGCATTCACAAGGAAAATAGGGATTGCTTGCAATCTTACCACCACTCCATCCTGGCACAAAATAATTCAATCTGTGTTTTTTTTGTAATTTAGGTGAAAGACATAATTTCTTGAGAAGCTCCTCAGCTCCTACTGTATAGCAAAGTCTGCACCTAGATTTCTTTCACACCGGTAGTGGATCAAAATCTCTGAATTCACACACAGCACATATTTCTGGTTATTTTCCTGCATATCAAGTTTTCTTCACAGAAACACAAGATATGCAGATTTCACACCCCAAGCTTTAGAAAGCCTTGCCTATCAGTTGTTGCATACTATTGTTTTGCTTTTCCACCACCAAAAAAATCGGAGGAATTAATTCAGTGGAAAGAATGGAACATAATAATCTGCTTCTGCTGCTCCCTTCCTGAGTATATCTCTGACCAGTTAAAGTTCAATAGGTGATGCTCAATGTTGATTATATTTCAGGAAATGTCCAAAAATATTTTGGATGCGGCTAGCCAGACAAGTTGTACTTTAACCACATGAAAAGAGTTATTAAAAAAAGATGATCTACAATTAATGTGATATTTTTTTAAAAAAGTGATTACAATAAACACATTAGAAAATGTTTACTTCAATGTGTAATAATATCCATCTTTAAAGGCCTACCATTGAAATTTAGAAGGATACTGAAGAAAGTCTATGAAAAGTAAGACAGAATACTTCACATTTACATAGCTCTTCTGGCAGTTCTAAATCAACATTTTTCAGCAATTAAGCACCAGCAGAAAGAACAGATAGCACTGCTAGGGGTGGGTAGGGAATGCAAAACTCTGACACCACGAGGTAAGTTGTGGTCTCATTATACCGCACACACAAATTCACTGTAAGTTTGACATGCACAAGCAGCAGTATGTGTGGGCAACGATGTATTACAAATGAAGGGTTAGAGAGTGGTCCCAATCCTGAATTATTTAAGGTTCTATTAATCTTCTGTGGAAGAAAATTTTCAGGTGCCTTGACTGAATACCGACTTCATTAGTTATGTTTTGTTCCAATTTTCCATCCACTCCAAGATCAATTGTTTACCTCTGGTGTTTAATCTCACAGGTTTTTTTGGTTAATTTTTTAAATTAAAATCTGATCAAGTCTTTTCAATAGAAGTATCTTTATGTACTACAAACATTTTCATACCATAATTTATTAACGATACAGGATGTTATCAAGACAGACCATAGTAAAAAGGCAACAGTTTTCATTTTCTTAAGACAGTTACTTGCACTTTTTACTTTTATTGGGGCATGATTAACACAAAGATGTCAGCATGGCAAGCAGACAGCTTCTTGAAAAAAATAAGTAAAGAACATTCAGTCTTAGAATACTAGGTGTGTCTGAACTACCTATGTTTCACTGACTTAACACTGTAGTGCCTTTCAGATATGATACACAGTATAATTCCAAACTGATCCCACACAGTGCTATAATTTAACCAAAACAGTGACTGCTCAGGCTGGTCAGGCAGTGGGAATCTCAACAGGAGCTGCAGTACAGGTCCTATTCCAGAGCATCCTTCTGCTTGGTGCATGCTGGCCTGAGCTCTGACTCGTGCTCTGTCCATGATCAGCATAGAAGGGAAATGTTCTGGTGGGGCCCCTGTTAGCAGCGAGGTAAGAGCTGGCTTTCACCATGAACAGCTGAATAGAACCAATTCCCTTCCCAAATGCACGTCCTGAAAAGGCTTCTAGAGTTTAGTCAGTTGACTAACAAAAAGAGAAAAGTGTTTTTCAATTAATTTACTCTTATAGAAGCAACACCAGGAATATGAAGATAATGCTCTCTGTCTATAAATAAGAGGCTGTAGCAATGGAAACATCAACAGGAAAGCAATACATACTAACAGGAGAGCTTTCTTAGCAGGAAAGCAAAGTAAGGTTTTCATAGCAGTAACATCCGGTTTTACTCTGGGAAGAACTGTGGTCCAAACGTGCAAAGCAAGGTAGGGAGATCTGTTTAGGATCCATCTACAATTAAGCCATCTAGGACTTGCAGTACATCAGGTCTCACCTTCATGAAAGCATTTCAGAACAGCAAGAAAGTGCAGTAATATTTAGGCTTTGTCCAAATATAGGAAAAAAAATGGCGTTCACGCCCTGCAGGATGTATGCACAAGCCACATAGTTTCACTTCACTATACCTTTTCAGGATTACTCTGTAACCAAAAGGATGTCTGCCTAAACAGAGTCCTCAAGAAAAGTCTTATTTAGACCCCCAAAGACCAGGTCAAGGCTTGAAAGGGAAGAAGCAAAGGCATCAAATGGTTAAAGTTCAGTTTCCAGGAGGGAGCAGGATCAGTGACCAGAGGCAGTTCAGGCTTCCAAGGCTCAAAGCAGGGCTTGGTGAGAGTCTAAGCAGGGCACTAGGACCGTAGCTGTGACAGCAGGACTTCATGCCTCTGTAATGGTCTTCTCTTAGTGCCAGCTCCTCCAACTGCGACTAACGCCTTCAAGTCTTTGCAATTTATACATCCAGAATAATCTCTGCTTCAGGTAAGAGATGGTTTTGTATAAGCAATGAGTAGTTTAGTTATGTCTCTCCCCCCTCCCAAGACCTACTGTACTCTCCACTGGATTAAGGAGGGTCAAAAAAAAAAAAAAAAAAAGGAAGGAAAAAATGGGGGGGAGTTTGTTGAGGGTTTTGTTTGTGAGCTAGTGTTTTTTTTAAGAAAACCCCAAAGACAGGACCACCCACCTGAAGAAAGTTAAAACTGTTTTTGAGAAAAACACTGTAATTCAATCCCACTAAACAGAAACAACAACATAAAATACCGAGGCATTACTGTAAAACCAAAAATATTTACCTAAAAGAGAGCACCACTGCTGACTATGCTGAATATAGCTCCACAAGTTAACTGTTGTTTAGAACCGGATGCTTACTGAAAGCATTTTCAAGCAAGAGTCCCTCTTAAAGAAAAAAGAAGGATTTTCACATGATCTCACTTAGAAAAAATCTGTTTCAAATTGCCCTACGTGTCCTGGCCACAAGCCTGTTTTTACTGAAGGCTTTTCCTGTGGAGTTCCATAGGGGATGGGAATCTCTACAAAGTTTGCCTTAAAAGGATGCGTCAGATGCACAGAGTGTAGGGTGTTATGTAGCTACAGAGGCTAACAATTCTGAGTATAGAGAAATTTCTGTTCTTTATTCTCCAAGGCAAATTATAAATTGGAGGCAAGGAAAAGTCTCCAAATTAATGTTCTTACAAAAAAGCTGAGGTGAGAAAAAAGTCACCGACATGCCATCACACTAAAAGAATGCGTGCATGCATCCATCCAGCTTCTAAGGTTATTGACTCAGCAGGTATTTATCTCTAAATTTTAAACTAAGTCTAACTCTGAAACCACACAAAAAGCACATTCATCTGTACCTTCTGAACTAGCAAGCAATATTGTAATGCAAATTAAATTTTTTGTTTCTGAGATGACTAATCCCATTTAATCACTGTGACTGTCAAACTCAATTTACTTTCTTCAGAGGTGTTCTGGCCACAGGAGGTATACCACAAGCTTGCATGTAAAGGATGCAAGATTTGATACTTACACCATATCCTTAAACATCAACTGCAGCAAGTTTTATGTTTTTCTACCAGCAGTAAAAGTTTATTAATCTACCAGAAACAAGGTCACTATAGCACATTTTATAAACTCACAGAAAGTGCTTTAAATTGGAAAATGCAGACTGTGTTGTTCCTCAGATTAATCATAGTAAAAGTTTACAGCAAACATTTTCACTCTTAATTTACTTAGGCACCACGCTTTGCTGGTGGCAGCACTGGCAGTTTCTATCTGTGCTGTCCTCCTGCACGCAAGGGAGCAGACTGGTGAGTGCCTCACCTCTTCTTCAATGTTCACAAGGCAGCAGTAGCTAATCCTTGCTACGTCATGCCATTCATCACCCTCCTAGAAAAAACAGTGTAAGCCAAGAGTCAGAACTGGAAATTACATCCCTCACACAAGGCTTAACACGGAGCAGTGATACATGTCTTGCAGGTCAAGAATGGCTGTGCAGTGTTCCAAGTGACAGTTATGAGACACATAAGGACTGCAAAGACAACTGTCAATTTAGCAATGACGTGTCAAGGTTTACTGGGGATTTAAACCATTGAGGAAAATAAATTAAGTCCCACCTCAGTGGTTTACAGCAACACTTTCACAGGTTTGTTCCATCTCACCTATTTGGGGGCCTACTGACCTGTGAAACTGGATACAGGGCACGCCTGTCTACTGGGGTTCTGCAAGGGCTCCTGAAGGCAAGTGCCTTGTTCATGGCCTTGGACAAGTGTGCAGAACGGCCTCACTAGGCTGACAAACACAGGAGGTGTTCATCAGGTGGCAGGGATGCTTACATCCAAGTTGCTGGCAAGGGAAATATTTCCACAGCAAATTAGTCGCTTCTGCTGATGTTAAAAAGAAGAGATGCATCATAGGTATGACCTGTCAACTCACTACTACACAGGCTTCATCACTGTTAGTTTGTACCTGTTAGTAGGTCTACTTATTACTGCTGTAGCATTAATACTTCTATTAGAGTAGCCACAGAACTGGAAACCTATACCTGATACATGCTCAGGAGAGCAGACCTATCCTGAAATAGTAACAGTGAGAGAGGAAAATGGATGCGACGTGATGAAGGGCAGAGCAGACACACTGCAGTAGATGGTAAAGGATGAAGATGAATGAAGACACAGCAGTTAAAATTCTCCACTGCTATAATGCCTTCCCCCGCTAAAAAAACTATCTAACCAAAACATGTAGGTATTGATTAGCGCTACTGCATTAATACCACTTCTCAACCAATATGAGAACTTTCAAAGACAGAAGTTTACGCTAGGAGAACAGAAACTAATAATACTACAGTTTAATAAATCTAGTGTTTCATGGATATTCTGAAAAATCCTCTGCAAAATTTCCAGCAATAGAGGTAGCAAACAGATTCTTGGAAGTGTAAGAGGCTCCTGCCCAGAAAAGGAACACCACATGACTTGGAAGTGGAGGGGAAGTGCTGTTGAACCCAAGCTTCTGAAATTTGATATTGTCAGCCAAAGTAAAACTAAGCACCCGAAAGAAGTAACCAGCTGGGATGTCGTAAAGTAATTGAAGAATTCTCAGCATTTGGTTGCTGATACATTAAACAAAAGCATCTTAAGACTAACTGACAAAAGAGAAGTTTTCATTTGTTTAGATCACTCATATCTTGTAAGTGATACATGTAGTTATTGTGCCAAACACTGCTTGACTGCAAGTTCAGCTATGGAATTACTCCATTGCTATATTTATGTTTCGTGGACAGTTTTGCTGTTGACTCAGTTATCAAAACTGCACCATTAAGTACTATTCTCTTAAGCTGAAAGCATTCTGTGCACCTAGTTGATTTCTTGACTAAACGTATTGCAGAAGTTTTCACTCAGCACTTCATTTATCTGTGTGCAATACAATTATAAATGAGGTTTGGGAACAGCTACTGAAAAAAAATAGGATGCTTGAAGATTAACACACTGAGAGATTTCTGGAAGACAACAAATATCAAAGATAAAGTTATGAAGTTGTTCATTCGAACTGCAGATCTGTTACTGAAGCCTGGATCCAGCTGGAGGAACTTCACAGTTCCTTGCAAAAAATACAGAAATTGGACACCAAGAGAAAACATTCAGTCAGTGCTATGCACAATGAAACTGGTATTTAGCTAGTAAATGTTAATTTCAAGAGCTACGATCAGCTGTCAGAAGCCATGAATTAAATGGAGCAAACTGAAGTTCAATGCTCGATCTTGAAAAACTCTTGTTACTTCCTCTGAAATGTCCTTTGTAAAAGTTTAGTGTATATATATATTCCCAGTATAAAATTTCTGACCGAATAAAAATATTGGATTTTAAATTTATTCTCTATGTAACAAACTTAAAACTTGTATCATGGAAAAGGTCACACAAGCTGATTTTATTATAAACTAAACATCTGAATTTAATGTAAAATTTGTAAATTAAAGATATTATTTCTCTTAAAGCTATATGGATTTCTACATACAAGACAACTGGGAATGCATACATCCTGCACTGTTACAATCACAAAAGATATCCCCCTGTGCTTCCAAAGCATAAGTTTTCATTGCCTTTATCCATTTTTATTACATCCTTTTAGACAACATTAATAGAAGTACTTTATCACCACCAAACATTATTTCATATACAATTCAGTGAGCAAACCTAAAGGTTTGCTAAAGGAAAATAGTCTAGAAGAAGCCTGGAAGGGTAAAACAAGTATATAGTAGGAACAGTTATATTTTAAGAAGGAAAAGGATATTATTACTGGTTCAAAAAGAGGGGTGAGAAGGAGAAAGGCAAGGGCCTAACAGTCCAACTACAGGCAGCCAAAACTTCATCTAGCTATTGAATCACTAATTAAAAAAGCTGAAAGTTAATTATTTGAATCTTCTTCCTAGCTAAAAACACTCATAAAAGGGTAATTTCTGGACAAAGAAGTTAAATCTGTTTATTTGGCCTGTAGCAAGTGAAATACAGCACAAGAATTTTCTCCTCAGCAGTTTCAGAAGGAATACAGCAATCGTACCTAGGACTGGCTAGTGTTACTCACCATAAGCTTCATTTATTTTTCATTAATTCATATTTGCCTTGGAGAAGGAAAGCAGGAAGCACTACTGCGCACTTGCAAAATAGGAGATGTTTTGTTTACAGGCTTCATTTGTTTACCAGCCTCCAGTTTAAAAAGTTTGTTTTGCTTCCTTTTTCAAGCACTTAACCTTTCAAGGTGACAGCTTCAGGGACAGAGTAACTCATCTCAGTTACTCTGCTGGCTTTAAAAATTTAAAGTAAGTTTCCTTACAGCTGGGAAACAGTACACAAATTCCATCCTTCTTGGTAGGAATAAGGAAGAGAGATCTATAAGAGAGACCAGACACCTTATCAGTGTAAACTAAGGTAAGGAGCAGAACAAAAGAAGGGTGAAGCTTCAAAAGAACAACAAAAAAAAAAAAGAAGAAAGGAAAAAAGCCTCCTAAACACCAAACAAAGATTTTAAGCTTAATTCTTATAAAGCATCAGAACATGTTATATTCATCTATTCAAACATCATAGCGAACAAAAAAGTCTCTCTGAGCACTAATACAATGCCAAATGAGAAAATAAAGAACAAAAAACCAAACCAAGAGACTTCTCTATCCAGCACAGCTGGACCCTCAGGCAGCAGAGCTAACACGTCTGTTTTCTGCAGAAAAACACTGCTTAGGGATTAGGACTGAAAAGTGCAAACAAGGGCATCTAACATTCAACATCATTCAAGCAAGGCGCTACCACAGCTACTTACAAACATTACACCAACACTACATTAAAAAAAAATAAAAAAACCTAACACAACACAGCTTGCACAAAGGTCAGTGTTGAAGAAAGCGTGATTAAGTTCAGTACCAAAAAAATGGTCCACCAAAAGCTGGAAACTAAATGCCATTCTTCCAATCTCAATGAGACAGAAGGATCGGGAAAAAGGAATTTCTGATCTTTAGAGACATTATTCTCTGATCCCCTAGAATTATAGAGAGAAACAGGCACATATCTAGTGCACCGACTTATGCAAGATACTAGACAGGAGGTACACAATATATCTGTCTACAACATAATTGCTTTGAAATTTGATCTCTCACAGCAAGAGCAACATTCTCAAAGTTCAAAGCTGTATCTTTTGCTGGACTATTTGTTGTTCATTGTGGGGGATTGTTTGCTTGGATTTTTTTAAACGACAGGAGTTGATTTGTCTTTGGTGCACTTGATAAGTCCAAGAACTCCAGCAGAAGCCTGCATACAAGCAGACTGAAGCTGCCACTGAACATCCATCCCTCTGCAATATTTGCATCGAAGAAGGCAGAGGAAGTCAGTGAAAGAACACTGGCAAGACGAAGTAGAAGGCCCTTTGCATAAAGGTGCGAAATACACCAGTTACAAACTCTCTGTTAATGCAGGGGCTTAGAACAACTCCTCTAAGGAGGCCTTAAGTTGATGACAATAAGAAACTGAAAGAAAGAACAAAGAATTTCTTCCAGTCTTGCCCCCATAAAGAGATCACTATTAAGTATATATGGTTCTGTTGATATTTTTTCAAGTAGAAGACCATTTAATTCCTTCTTAATTCACATACAATAATACACAACGTATGTTTCATTGTCTTTTTTGTAGACTGTAATGGGGTAGATAAATCACTAAGCTTAGACATTGGAAGCAATTGCTCTGGAAGACATTTGGTTACATGTCATCAAACATTGCAGCAGAACATCGCAGCAAAACCCCACAACCATCCCGAGAAACCCAATAAAGAAAAAAAAAAAGTATATTGTGTAAAGTGTCCAACACATTAACTTAGACTTTCTGCATAAATTACAGTGTTTAAAGCGAGCTAATTGGCTCCCTCCTCCCCCCTCTACTCAGCCACAAGTAAAACAGGATTTGGGGATCTGCTGAAGCCTGAAACCAGACGTGCGTGTGAAACAACCAGTTATTAAATACCAGCTTTAGAATTTAAGCCTGTGAATGAAGACACAGGGCACCAATTTATCCCTGGGTGTTTGCCAGAGCAATTTTATTGCAAACACTCTCCCTCTCACCAGGTGAGTATTCCCTGCAAGGTCTGCGTAACAGGACGCTAATGCAAGCACCTTTTGTTCCACAGAACATGAGAAAAACCAAGGACAAGCCAGAGCTACTCGGTAACGCAACGCGCCAGTGGTGCCTGCCTCTCCAGCAGCAGCAGCTCGGCTGCTGTCAGAAGCAGTTCCAAACCGGAGCACAGGGTGCTGTTGATACCGAAAAGGCTGGCAAATAAACCCTCTAAGACTCGTTTTGGAGTTTTAGAAAGCAGCATCCTTTATTGCAGAGCTGGGCACATGAGGGAATGATTTCCATCAATCCTGTGCAACGAGACAAGACTTGGCTACAGAATGTATTTCCCACTCACATGCATGTGTATTAATTTTCCCAGAAACCTTATGCATACTCTATACTGTCCAAGGACTAATTTTAATATTATGATGAACTTCACGACAGCCAAATTTCTGCTAATTGGAGCTTTGGAGCCAGCTCTCTGTGTGACCTTGTATTTTAAATAAGGCAAGGGATCCTTTGAACAGTGCTGTCGGGGAAAAGCACTATTTGAAAAACAACACGCTCTCGAGACTACAGAGAGACTGCGTCTGTCTGACTTTCAAAAAACACAGTTACTTAGATGGAACTTAACTCTACTTCAGCTTAAATAAAAAAATACAGCAACTACTGCCTGTATCACCATGCTCAGCCCCTGGTGGCCGCGGAGAGCTGAGCCTCACGCAGGCCTTTGTCTGCCCCCGCCGGGCGGGGCGGGCGGCCAATGCGCGGTCTGTGCGGGGCCCGCGCCCATTGGCCGCGAGAGCCCATGATGTCATGCGGATGGAATGTGCCGCGCCGGGAGGCCGGGACGCGTCGCGCGGCTCCTCCGCTCCGCGGCCGCCGGCGGGAGGACAGGAGGGGACAGAGCCCGCGGGGAAGGGCGCGGCGACCCGTGCCGGAGCTGCTGGTGCCGCGCACGGCTCCGCCCGGCGCTGACAACTCCCCGGTCTCCGCCGCGGCACCAAGTTTCTTGCGGGGGACAGCGGCGTCTTGGAGGGAGCGGCGGAAGCATCCTTCCCGGAGCCGGGAGCGTCATTCCCGGAGAGGGCGGCGGGAGCAACCGTCCCGGAGTAGGGCGCGGGAGCCAGGAGCATCCTTCCCGGAGCCGGGAGTATCCGTCCCGGAGCCGGGAGTATCCGTCCCGGAGGGGGCGGTGGGAGGATCCGTCCCGGAGTGTGCGGCGGGAGCAACCGGCCTGGAGCCGGGATCATCGGTCCCGAAGCACCCTTTCCGGAGCCGGGACACCCGTCCCGGATCCCGGGGCATCCCTCCCACGCCGCCGCGGGGCGGGCGGGGTCCCCCGGTGGCAGCGACGCCCGCCGTCCCATCCCGTCCCGCCCCGCCGCCGGCAGACAAAGCCCGGCCGCTCCCCGCGGCACCGCCCGTACCTTGTTCTTGACCTCTGCGGAGAGCCCGTAGGAGGGCCCCTTGTTGAAGTGGGTCATCGCGGCGGTCTCCGCTCTGCCCTGGGGGCAATTTCTGGCAGACGCTGGCGGCTCCGGGCTGAGCGAGAGTCCGCCCGCGGCCGCGGAAAGTTCTAGTCCCTCCCTCGCGGCCCGGCCCCGCCGCCACCAGAGCCGCCCCAGAGCGCCAATCGCGGCGCGGGGCTGCGGCGGCCCCGCCCGGTCGGGGGCGCCCGACACGCCCCGCCGGTGCCGCCCGGGGGTCCGGGCCGGGGAGACGTCAGCGGGAAGGAATCCGGTGCCACCGGGGGCGAGATGCACCGCCGGGGGCCCCGTGCCCGGCTGACGGGATGCGGGGGGAAGTGCCCACTGCACCGGGGTGGCGGCACCGGCCAAGCGGCTCCATCCCGGTGCGGCAAGCGCTTCCCTGTTGCGGGGTGAAATGCCTTCTGTAAGTTAGAAAATCACAGGAAACTTCGGCAAAGGCTGGGAAATAGCTGGGTGTTCCTTCACCCAAAGGGTGGTCAGGCGCTGGGACAGCTGCCCAGGGAGGTGGTGGAGTTGTACCTGAGGTGCTCGGGGTTATGCTTTAGTAGTGGGCGGGTACGGTTGGACTCGATCTCAAAGGTCTTTTCAAACCAAGAGATTCTGTGACAATGGGGGAGAAAGAAGTGCATGAGTCACTGCGATGAGATCAAGGTGGGATAGGACACCAGGCTGGCCTTGAGGTCATTGTTCCTCTGCACCATGGACCCCTGTGAGAGCCAGCAACACCGCCGTGGTTTGGTGTGGATCACTCCTTCCCGCGCTAGTGAATCGACTCAGGGCCATGCTTGAGGGCAGGCAGTCTGGTCTGCAGCCAAAGAGTTATCCTTCTGTCGAAAGCACAGGGCATACATTGGTCTCTGGTGACCATTGATAGGACCTGACGGAATGGCAGGAAGATATGCTGGGGGAGGTTTAGATTGGATATTAGGAAAAGATTTTTCACTCAGAGGGTGGTGGAGCACTGGAACAGCTCCCCAGGGAAGCAGTCACGGCGCCAAGCCTGACAATATTCCAGAAGCATTTTGGACAATGCCCTCAGACGCATGGTGTGAATGTTGGGATTGTCCTATGCAGGGATAGGATTTGGACTTGATGGTCCTTGTGGCTTACTTCCAACTTGGGTCGTTCTGTGATTCTGTGACACATGAGGTTTACATGCTGGGCGTGCCTGTGGGATTATGCCACATCCAGCCCTGGGAGCATTCATTCCAGGCAGCAAGTGGTGGGCCACAGTTGGCTTCGGCGCTGAAACCACCGGTGAAAGCGAGTACAGATTCAACACTTAGTTCGAGTGAAGTGTTTGATCAGAAGAAAACAGAACTGTGTTTCCTTTAGTGTTACTGTAACACCGCGCATACAAAGTAACCCTTCAAATACAGTTAAATTTTAACAAATTTGAAAAAAAACCAAACAGTAATCAGATGGTCCACTGGCAGGACTAGTTGGGTAAGGCACAGTGCTCTGTAAGCCTGGTGGCTGGAGCTGTGGCCCACCTAACCACCTAATTGATGTCCCCCAGAAATAACTGGTCTGAGCTCCCATTTCATAGCAAAAATTCAGGACTAAGCATCTGGCCTAACTCCAGCTGGCTCTATCAGAAGACTTGCGGTGAGAGCCCAGTTGGGCTGTAACAGTCCTGAGAGAATTGCAGGGCAGCCAGGAGGTTGTTTAGTACTGTGGTGCTGTGGATCAGCTCAGCTTAAACCGCCCCACTGCTGCACAGCCTCTAACGAAAACAGCCAGGACTGTTCCTAATTAAAGGAGGCAGAGCTGCCTGAACTACCCATTGGGAAAAGGAAACTGTGCAATAGAAGCAGGAAACTGAAGAATGGGGTGAGGGAAATGGTGGTTCATGTAAACATCATGAAAGTTAATTAGTTTTCAGACATTCGTGTTGGGATAAACTCATCTTTCATGACCCCCGGAAAACGTATGATTTAGGGCTAAGTTCAATATCCTCCCAAGTCCTTGGAAATGGTTTCATTGACTTAAGTAAAGTTGAATCAGGACCTTATTTGTTAATGCTCTCAATCATTTTTGCTACAACACACAGTGGCTTGCGCAATTTGAGACATTTCAAATTAGTCTGCTTTTCTCAGCTACATACATTATATGTTTCATCAAGTTTGAAATAGAATGGTCCTGATTTGGAGCAGGCAAAAATTTTCTTGCTGGACAATCAGGTTTAAATTATCCTCCAATTAATCACTTAACATTTTTACTTTTTACCTCATCTGACTGGGGCACAAATACCATTTGGTGTTTTTAAACTGACACTGAATATCTGATAAGAAATCTACCAATCTTGCTGCCATTATTTCTGTGACCAGTAATATGCTCACACCCCATAGGAAAAGGTTGTATTAGAAATATTGCAGTGTAGTTAAAAACTCATTCTGGTTTGCATCGCTCTGACAACACAAAGCAAATTTAAACCTGTCAGTGCAGTACAATGAAGCTGGAGCATACTGGGCAATCTGGCTCATTATGTATAATTATGTATTATCTTATCTTTGCCCTATTTTCTATATTCTTTATTACTAAGGCTGTTTGTATGGAAAGAGGATTTGTACAAGAATTATTCCCCACCTGAAATCATAATCCTCTTTGTGACATTGTAATAACTTCTTCAGCAACCGCATGTAATATCATAAACATGCGCTGATGACTTCAGTTGGAAACTAAGGAAAAAGAGCCAAAGAGGCAAAGTCTGTTTTCTTGGAAACATGGCCCATAATCTTACAAATATTCCTGCACATGAATTATTGTAAGCATATGTGTAGTCCTATTAAACTTCCTGAATTATCCCTTATGTAATTCCACCATAATCTACAGAATTAATGTGGCTCGGTGGAAAACTATCAAATAGGCACTGTGATTTCTGCCTTCCACTCTGTGTCAGAGCCATAGTGGGCATCAATGACTGACGATGGGCAAGAGGGTTACTAGTGCATGCAGTCAGGCCTAGCCACATCTGAGACACACCATCAGCTTGTTCTCAACCAGCTGATCCTGACAAAGGGCCTTGGTTTAATCATCAGGCTCAGCTGAGAGGACAGAGGAAGGTAGGTTGGGAGAGCTAAAATGTATACAGGAAAGTGATTTGCCAGAACTAGCTCCAAAATGGAGGAAGGTTTGGCTGAGTGGTGTGGCTGGTCTGAGGGAGGGGAGTAGTGTTCTGAGTTGGGATGGATTGTAGTACCAGCCATGGGGCTGGGGAGGAGAAGATGAAGAAAACACCACTGGGTGTGTGTTTGTGGTCACAGATGTGGGTGTGATTTTTGCCTGGAGCAGAGGAGTAGGTTTCTAGGTGGGAGGTGGGAGCTACAGCGTTCAAAAGTACTGGAGTGCAGGAGGAAATTGAAGCAGGGAGCTGTGCTAGCTTGGTGTGGGCAGGGTGTTGCCCTTGTGAGGAGTGGCTCCTGCACTGTGCTGCCATCGATGGAGCCTGCCGGCCTGCAGGTAACCGATGAGGGGAGGATGGCTAAAGAAAGTGCTTTCCAATAACCTAGTGCTTCTCCTTTGATGTGCTTCAGCTAAGAAGCAAGGAGCTAACTAAGCCCTTTTGCAATTCCTTTGAACTTGGGGAATCTTGACCAGACTCCTCTGTCCCACCTTGTGTGTTAACAAGTCCTGCTGGGGTGCTAATGGCACTTAACAATCAATAATGTCTCAGCCTAATTAACTTATGTGATTAAAGTTATTAAAACAGCTGTAGCATAATTACAGCTTGAGGCTCTAGTAAGACTTACATTGTCCTGCTGGTTAATGCCTGTTAAAACCAAATGTTAGTACGACATACAGTAGCACTGAAGAAGGTGCATAAGAGGTCTACAGAAGAACTAATGGTGAGCCTTAGCAGTCGCCAGAACTGTCCTTGAGCTTTCATTTATTATGATTCATTTTGAAAATAATGTGTCCTAGGTAAGCTTGTATAACACCTTTTGATATGTTACCTCAAATACTTAAAACATTGTTGTCCACACACTGGTAATTATTTTGGAAGACTTTTGGGGTATGCAGTACTGCCTTCAGTACTTTAATTAAACATGCTGGGCTGTATTGCTTCTTGACTATTTTAACAGACTCTATTCTCATCCCATAAGACAGATCCTCTTGCCTTGTTGAACAATTATGGGTGCCATGAGGTGTTTGTACTCTTCTTTCCTCTCTACCGACTGCAGAAGACAACATTTTCTTGGCAGTCTTTAATTTTACCTAAAAGGCCAGCTTGCATATGTCTTAAAATCAACATCTGGAAAAACTAAGTACATGAACTTCTTACAAATACCGCAAACTGAATCATGGGGCCAAATTCAGCTTTCATGAAATTATTATCTGATATCTGCGTTTTCCCTACATTGCTTGAGTAAATTACCTTATATGGAGATGTCTTCAGAGATGTACACGATGACAAAATGCTCTGAGAATTGCATAGGACCAAACCTAAAATACCAGAGTAGAAAAAAAAAAATAGAAACCCAGACTTTTCTTGAAAAGGGGTAGTGGTGGAAATCTCTGCTTTGGGAAGGGATTTTGGGTGTCGGTTCTGGTAGTTGTAAGACTGGGAGCCTAAGTCTTATTTTTGGAAAAGAGTCTACTTTGTGTCAAATCTTTAAGGTCATATATGTTACATTCATGATAAAATAACTTGGTGAAGTGAAAGACTTTTCTAAATGCCTGTATTTGTAGAGACTAAGCTTTATTCAAAATTAACCTGAATATATTCAGAATATTAGAATATCTAAATGCTTGCTTTTTAATCCACCACGTTTTCATTGATTCTAACACTGATGTATTCTTCTGTCCCCCATCCTCTTATGAAAATAGAAGGTGGGTTTTTTTTGTAATCCAGTAGTGCTAGCTGTTGACAAATAAATTTAATGCGAACTCTTCTGCTTTTTTATTTTTACTTGAGATCCATGACTGCATTCTTACCAGTGGGGGTAAAGCTAGAGAACAGTTTAATGCTGAAGTATGTTTCCGGATAGAGCTAATAGAAAAGAATAAAATAAAAAATACAACTTCCCTGCAACCTGATTAGTCTTGGAGGTCCTGTTTCACCCTGTGTCCCCCCTGTCTGCCCTGTGCCCCTGAATCTGAGTGAAACGCTTCTGGTATTGGTTTTTAACTTGCTAAATCCAGGGCACAAGCAGAAGGCAACAAAGGACTTCAGATTGCTTGCTGTGCAATCAAAATGCCTGACATATTTTACAATTTTCTTCCTCAAGCACTGGAACAGCAAGTAAGTTTGCTGGCTTGCAGCAGGTAGGTCAGGGAGTAACTTCTCCCTCCTATTTATTAGGCTTCGTTTCTCCTTCAGCAAGACCTAAAACATTTGCAGACAGTCTGCGTCACCAGTGTACATGTACCAAAGTGTTTGATTCCGTTTGTCAATAAGCTATATTTCAACAACCATCAGCTTTCTGTTTCACAGTGTTGTTTACCTACCAGAACTGCTCCTTCTGAAGGAGATGAGCATTGTGTCTTCCTTCTTTCTTTTTCTTCACAAGCGTGAAAGAAAACCTATCTCAGCCTTCATATTTCTACTTACAGCAGACTTAGATATGCAAATAACTTGGCACCGTCATCTCCATGCTCCTTTTAAACAAAACACCAGATTCCTTAAAAAAAAAGGTGGCTTTTTCCTTCTTAATTATTTTGATTCTGATCGCTCTTATTAAAACTTCTCATCAGTTGCACTGTTCTCCAAAAGCTCACCATGCTGCTTCCCTGGCAGCCCTGGGCATCAGAGAGCCGAGGCCTGGACTGACCAACCAGTATCTGCCAGGGTTCTTCCCCCAGCGGTGGGGGGAAGAGGACATGTGTACCCACACCTATTGCCAACAGGCAAACTGTATTTCAACTGTAATACTGTAATGACAGACAGAAATATCAAGTGGACTTCACTAGCTGGTGGCGTTACCCTGGAAACACACTGCTCAGGGAGCTGAGGGAGTGCTCAAAGCCATGGGGCACCTCCACCCTGATGGGAAGGGGCTGCTGGCCAAACACGTTAACATTATCAAGACTTGGTATCAAATAAGTGTCCTACTCTTCTTAAGACCTGAGCAGGTGCAAAAATGAGAGATATAACCAGTTAATGATTACGCAGAATGACTTTGAAACCTGAAGCTTTCATTTATTTTCTTTGAAGCTTCATGAGTCTGTTTTCTGCTCCTTGGAGGGGATCACTAGAGGAAGGGAGAAAACTTTGTGATATTTTGTGCTTCCATAATTCTTGGCTTTTGGCTGCCATTTTAAATTTCCATAGATACACATAAAATATAACTTTCCACACATATATTTTGAAGAGGCATTTTCTGTCTTTCCAGGATGTGGACAGATGCTGGTGCACTCATTATTTGGCTGGTGCCTTCTCAGTGTGATCCGGGATTGATCTGAACATTTTATCTCTCTCCCCAAATCCTAAAACTTGATTTTCATGCCACTTGAGCATATTCTCCTTGATTCTGTTGGAGTGCAACTCTTAAGGAGGTCTGGACAAACATCTTCTAAGGAATGGTGTGTGCACCCAGTTCCTCTCTCAATCCTCTGTTATGTTTCCCAGTAATAACTTCAGAACAGAATTAATTTAAAATGGTACATGGTAACTTTTAATGCAGCTTCATGTTACGTTACTCAAACTCACTTATTTGAATACCAAACACAAAATAGTTGAAACACCCTGACCTATGAATAGGCCAGTTTTCTGATGGTTAAAATCTTCAACCTCCCCCTTACTGAAATGAGACTATGCTTCAGCAGTGTTGATATTTCAAAAGGCTGGTTAATTATCCTGTCATACTCTTGTCTTAATAGTAAAAATTTGAATATAGAAAAAAAGGAACAGAACTTGCTGCTTAATTCTGTGACTCCATCCAATTTTAATTAGTAGTATTTTCTGAATGAGACTAATTCCTCATCAGTAATTATATCCCACCTGTAACATGATATTCATACAGACAGAATGTGGGGGTTTGCCTTTTTAACTTTAGTTCATCTTTCTCCTTTGAATATCCATGGTTAAGCTTTACTTCGAAGTTAGGTAATTTCAAAACTGGAACAAGTGATATTCAGAGTGCTTTGTAGGGTTATTTGGGACTGAAATAGTGCAAAGGAAGAAAGACTGCTGAGTGTTGCACATGATGAGCAATGAGCTGAGATACAGTGGCATTTAGCCAGAGGCTGGCTACCAGGGATGTGGAAACTCAGTTGTTAAAATAGTAAGGACGGCAAATTTGTTTGGATAAGAGAGGTTTCGAATAATCCATGTCACTGTTAATGTACCTCAGAAGATGTCAGAGGATATGATTCAGACTCGGGGGGAGAGAAGGGAATTAAGAATTAGCTGATGCTCAGATAGCTGAGACTGTACCAGAATACAGAATCCTAAGGTTTTTAGCCATTTTGTCCCAGATCATTAATCTTGTCCATTTTATGCCTGTATTGCATCCCACAAAACTTCAGCATTTCCAAAAGATGTTGAGTGTGGGGGTGTTTGTTTTTTTTAAATTATTTTTATGTACTGTGGAGAAATCTTTTTTCTTTCTTTTTTTTTTTTATTTCTTCCAAACTGAGACAAAGATTTAATATCTAAGGTAGTTATTTGCTTGAGTTTAATGCAAGTAATACCTACTGTTTAAAACTCAGTGATATTAACGTGACATACTTTGTGTGTGCTAGGTGTGCTTACTCAGTAGTAAATGTAGTATTGGGGATGGCACTGTCCTGTACCTGCAGTTCTTATGTGTTTTGTCTGTTGATGTATCTCCAAAAGGAGGGTGTGTGGGGCAGAGCAAGAGCTGCAGGCAAATATTAAGCACTGACAATGTTCACTTGTAAACACAAAGGATGATTCTAGTTATGGAGGTTAAAAACTGTAAGTAAACAGAGACAACTTTATTTTGTGTCTGCATTGTATAATACACTTTCTTCAGAAGAAAGAAGGCATCCTGGCAAATGAGCATGATATTCTGGAAATGTTCATTACATCACAGCCAGCACAGTTCAGTTTTACAGACCAGTAGTAAAGTCAGCCTACACGTTATAAATACTTAATTGCTCTGTAAGTGACAGAAAAGCAGAGATGCCCACACCAATAATATTGGAAGGTATCTCTTCCATATCAAACTGCACTGCAAAATCTGGCTCAGTTTACCCTTTTGCAGCCAGATTACTTTTTGAAGGAATTATTACAAACATTAATGTAGAGCTGTTAAGACATCATTTAAGTGCTTCTTTAAAAATACTGCAGCATTATTTTTAATATTTTGCTTTTCAATGTGGATATAAAAAGCACATTAACTGTGAATCCCTGCTGTCATGCTTGCTTTTTTACACGTGATTGCTTACAAAAACAGGTCCTGTTTACTACTGCTGAATAATAGTTTCTGGACTTCATCTTGGCAGTGGATGTTGGGGAGTTATCCTTTAAGCCACTGAATTGGAGGTTAGGACATTCATTTTAGTGTCATCTGACATCCCAAGCTGGATCATAAATGAAAAGCAGTGGGGTTCAATTGCACTGTATAACAATAAAGCAGGAAACACTAACTGCCAAACTACTGGCAGCTGAAAGTAGATTTTACGGTAATGCTAACTGAGCAGATCTGACTGTTGATACAACGTTTCAAATATCCACTCTTTCTTAAACCAAGTAGAAGGTTTTTTTGATTTTTAAGAATTTACTGTGCACCAATGCATATAAGGGGCAGGATTATGCACAACTAATACATGGTTTAAAATACTTCTTAAATCTTGATATTAAGACAAAACAAACAACAGAGCACCACAGAAAACCTATCCACAAAAAAAACCCACCCCACAAACCCAGCCTGTAACTTTGTCTTATGGACTCCTTTAAAAGTATGTGCTGCACAGTGCAAGGACAACTTCACCTATCTATGAATATTCTCTTTCTTAAGTTTACACAAAATCTCTTTGAGTACCAGTTTAAATCCAGTATAGGATTTAGCCCTCCAAACTCCAAACTAAACATCCTCTGTGGAATATTGACAAGGATCTGGTAATACAGGACTAGTGTCTGTGCTACGATTCATGAAGCATTAATTTACAATAGACTTCTTTATTATGCATGATATCTTAATTGATAAAGTGCTATAACTTGTTTGAAACATGAAACATTAAACCTCTGGCAGAGACCTCTCCCTTCCCCAATTTTTGTCCTTTCAATATTATTATTGCCCCTAGTCTCTCTCTCTGGTTAAAGAATAACAAACACAGCAAACATGTTGTTTAGCTTTGTTCCTAAGCTATAAGCAAGGATAACAAAATGTATGTGTAAAACTGATGTCTTCAATCAAAAAATATATCTTTTTATAGATATGTGCATGGTTAAAGTCTATGACTGGCACAGCGAAATGCAAAATTGCTTATTTTTGTTGCATGTGCATTCCTATCTGACTCAACTGGATTAAAAACATTAATTTCTTGGGTGAGGAATTAAAAAAGATACGAAATATTAAATGTGGAATTTTACACTGTGCAGAATAGTCACCTGAGTTTAAATGAACAAAGGTCAATCTTCTTGCATTATATGTCACTTTCTCTTCCTTCTCCACTACCATTGCAGGATGAAACAGCAATGCAGTTGAAAAATGTCCAAAGCTATTACAGTAAAAGCTACTGTTTTTCTTAAGTTCTTCTGCAAAATCCTGTCCCTTACGAAGATGCTTTCTGCAAGATGACCCTTGCCTCAAAGTACTTCCTATTGATTTCAGCAGTACTGGTGATGACCCTATTGTTATGCTATAAGGAAGTATGGTGATTAAAAAAAGTCAAAGCTGAGTTTCAGAAATGTCTAGGTTAAAATTGTGCTGCCTATAACCAGAAGGGCTCAAAGCTTTATTTCCTACATTCTCACCCACCTGCTAGAACAACCAGGTGGTTCTGGGTATGGAATGTGGTCTCAGCATGGGCTGGCAAAAGGGAAGGAACATCAAAATACTGAGTTTTCTTTAGGTGTACAGTTTTTTTGAAAGGTCTCATTTACTGTTATAAAATTTCTGAACTGTCCTATAATACAGGCACCACCCTCCTATTGCATTGCTCTACTGACAGTTAGATAAGCTTCAGTTAAATCATCTTTGTGTGTTTGTCACGTGTAAACTGTTCTTCATTCACATAGCATTACCAATGAACGGAAGACTATTTTTCTGAAATTATAATTAAAAATCAATGTCCTAGGGAATGCTTGTCTTAAATACTACATTCAACAATCAGCTCATAATTACTTTAATGGTCTAGTTTTCTGAAGTCAGTCTGCTGATGTAGATTAAGGGTTGTATAATCTGTTCCTAGCGCTGGTGAGTCTCTGGCACGTACATCAATGATCAAACCTCTTATGTTCACCATTGTCGTTGATGTTTCTTGCTTGACTGGAAGGGAAGATTTTATTTGTGTCCAAACTAACAGTGAATGCAGGGACAATATGAACAGAATCTGCTCTGATCTATATGAAGTTGAGTGGGGTATTGCAGTCTGTTATAGGAAAACTTTATGAAGAAAATTTTTTTGCTTATCCCTGCTATACTGTCTTAAAATAGCCAATGTTATATAAAAAAGTATGTTTCTGATTTGCACAGTAAGTTTTAAGTCAAAGAGAAAGGTTACTTTTTAAAGCTTCCACATTTATAACAAGTATGACCAAATAGTACTCGGGCTTTTACTAAGCACATCGCTGCACAATCAGAAGTGAAGTGGGATAGACAAGGCTACAGCCCTTGTACACTTCCATTCATTCCCCGTGCCTCCAGTTGGGAGAGCAAAATTTCCTTTAAAGAAATAAAAGCAGGGTAAGATCAGCAGCTTTTATCTGCTGCAGTACTGTAACTCCATAGCTCAAAGTGCTGGCTTGGTTTCGAGTGTGAACAGTAGAGGGAAAGGCAACACAAACAAGGTTTGAAGGGAAATACAAATACTGTGTATGCAATGTATTTGAGCAACAGCAGAGACATGTAACAAGGGTCTGTTAAAATTATTCATCACCACCATGAAGAGGCAGGTGATATGGTCCGTAGAGAGGAATGCTGACAGCAAGCCTTTTGTGCTATTTGCCAAGGACCAAGGTGTGGGGCAAAAATATGTTCAATGGGATTGTGCCACTTGGCACTGAACCAAGCAATGTTTTTTGTGCATGTGCTGCTACCTGTGTCTGAGATTTTTTTTCCATGTAGAGAGTCTACTTTCTCTTCCTGTCCCCAGAAAACAGACTGCTGCTTGGATGCCATTTGTGATAGCACATTGGCTAAGGCACACTGGTAAGCTCATTTTGGGGTGAAAAAAGGACAGAAAAGATGGTCTCACGAGGCCTGTTTATGCTCTATGGCCCCTTGCACAGATATAAAAGGATCTTTTTACTTTGCAAACATCATTTGCATTTGTATCTCTAAAATGGTCTATGTGCTATTTGTATACAGCAATATTTTGTTTCAAGGCATTAGCTGTTATTTGTTGTGACAGGCTGTTCTTGCACGAAAGACGGATGTCTGAAGAATCGTGTGAGTACAAATTAAGAAGTTACTTTTCAGACTTTGACCACTGTCCCCAGAAATCCTCAATGGCCTGCAAAATATTACAGAACAGCATAACTTTATTGCAATGGTCACTGCAGAGTTGTGAGAAATTTGGTTCATTGACTGAAAGTAGATCCACCTGTTTAGCTTTCAGATCAGTCTGTTTAGCTTTCTTCTGGCATAACTTAGAAATAATCTTCTAAATTGGTTTTAAGTCAAACTTCTCATATTGTTATTTTATTACAGTCCAACTGATGCTCCTATATTCTTTCCTTCCTCCTTTTTCACAATAAAATTAATGTTTTTTATAGGCCATGCAATGTATGAAACCCAACACAAAACCCCCAAGCCTGTGCCTATAACTTTTTTTATTTAACAAATTAAGAAATCAACTACAATCACTTTCCACGTAGTTCCCTTCTGAGAAGACACACAGCTGTGTATGTTCAAAGCAATTTCACAGATCATTTTCTGAAAGGCTGTTGAGGATTTCCTTTTTTTTTTTTTTTAACTTTCACATCTCCTACTAAGAAAAAATGGGTTCCTTTGAGCACTGATTAAAAAACGCGTGCATGAGACATACATTCTTCTCTGCTCTTCATTGCTAGCCTCAGCCAATATTTGAAAATCTTCCCTCATGGATTTCTTCAGTTTCACAAGAAACTTGATGTTAACTTACTGTTCACTCTTGTACACTGACATTTTCCAACCGAGGGTATGAAAATGTCTATATCTGAAAATGCAATCGCTTCACTCACTGAAAGAGGACGAGTTGAGCCTTGTCACACTGTGACAGGTTAGAACATGTTCCATAACCATCTTAATCAACACCTGGGGGGCGTTGTTGGACAGCTGGCTGAATATGAGCCAGCAGTGTGCCTAAGTGGCCAAGAAGGTCAATGGCATTGTGGTCTGTACCAGAAACAGCGTGGCCAGCAGGACCAGGGAGTGATTGTGCCCCTGTACTCTGCATTGGTGAGGCCACACTTTGAATCCTGTGTTCAGCTTTGGGCCCCTCACTGCAATAAGGACATTGAGGGGCTGGAGTGTGTCCAGAGAAGGGCAATGAGGCTGGCGAAGGGGCTGGAGGACAAGGCTTATGAGGAGTGGCTGAGGGAACTGGGGTTGTTCAGCCTGGAGAAGAGGAAGCTGAGGGGAGACCTTACCACTGTCCACAACTGCCTGAAAGGAGGTTGTAGTGAAGTGGGTGCTGGTCTATTCTCCCAAGTAACAAGGGATAGGACGAGAGTAAATGGCCTTAAATTGTGCCAGGTTCAGATTATACATCAGGGAAAAAATTTCACTGGAAGGGTTTTCAGCCACTGGAACGGCTGCTCAGGGAAAATGGTCCAGTCACCATCCCTGGAGGTGTTTAAAAGACAGGTAGGTGAGGTGCTCAGGGATATGGTTTAGTAATGGACAGGTACAATTGGACTTGATAACCTCAAAGGTCTTTTCCAACCAAACAATTCTATGATTCTATAATTCTTTCTCTTCCCTCCCATTCTGCGTTCCAGAGCTATAGGGTTAGTCTCGTTTTTTTTGTGTTATATCTTCTATTCTCTATTAGCAGATAACCAGGCCAAAGGAGAATCAACTCTGAATACTTAATATTTGTCAATTAATGCATATCTAGATAAAACAATCTGATAACTAAAGCTAATTTAAAATTTGGCTTCCAGGACAGGACCTGGGGAAGGAATTTTTGGATGCCTTCTGTTCTGTTTTGAATCTTTCCCAAATTTGATGATAATTTCATAAAGTCATATTTGTTTTCTTTAAGAACATAGTTCTCCCATTTGCTTTAAATCCATAATGTATTATATTTTACTGTTTTGGAAATGGAAAATAAAGAAGTAATGTATTTCACTCCAAATCACCCACATATACATAATGCAAATGTGTTTGCCTCAATGTTAATATTTAAGGGAAAGACTGACACACAGCAAACCCCAACAATCTAAACTTAAGGAATCCAGTCAGTGACTTTTAAGGTCATTGGATAGACCCTGGAAGTGTTATTTTCTGTTCCATGCTGGGAGCAGGGAGAATGCAGTTTTTCCTTAGAACAATGACAGTTTAGTTGTACCCACCAACTATAAACAAAAGATAAGAGCTACTCAATAACAAAATGCTAGTTTACTTCATCTCCAGCATACTTTTGGAGAGAACTAGCTGTTACTTAATATTTTCAAGGAAAACTCAATCTAATTGATAACAAGGCTTCCTTTAGTAGAATTCAAGCCAGGAACTCTTTTTGTGTGTTCTGTCCCCTATGGTTACAATGCAGTGTTCTGTTGAAGGCTTTGGTCAGAGTTAGGCTATGATCTTTCCATTCCTGAGCCCTCCTGAATAGTTCTAGCTGCTTCAAATTTACAGACTTCTGGGTCATTTCCAACCCAAATTTTCACTTACTAGAACTATTATAAACTTCCGAAAAGTAAGTGTCCTTAGCTCAAGTTGGCACTTGTAAGGAAAGTAAGGAAAATAGCAACCAATGCAAGGAAAGGGGTGCCATCCCACTCTCTCATAGCTGATATCTAGATTACAAACCACTTATATGCTATTTTAACCTGTGTTTCCCAAAGTAAAGAACATAGGCGGAGATTCTCTTGATGTTGCTCCCCAAGAAGACTGGCAGCCAAGTAAAGGGAAGAAATCTTTCCAAGTCCTTGAAAATGAGGTTCCTTCACACCAGATGGCCTGAAGCAGTTCAGATTTTCAGAACAGTCTCTTGTGAAGAAACCTACTGTTACCTTCAGAGCACATGGTGGTTACAAGTCTGAACAGGCAAGTGATTTCCTTTAGCAGTAGCTGTTGCCACGCAGGTGATCTGGGAGAAAATTCCTGGAACTCCCCAACATTCAAAGCCAGACTCATGAAGTTCATGAACCCACAGTTTGAAAGCGTACCAAACACCAAAATCCCGCCCTGGGCAGGAACTGAGCAGCCAGGGATGTTTTCACCAAGGTATAAATCTACAGCAGGATAAGGACTGGCTACGTTCTGCTTTGCTCTAAACAGAAGCAGTGTGTGAACTCAGTGCTGTTTGAGCCTTGGCTGTATTTACTGAAGAGCCTGTCCAGAGTCTGCCTCCCTGTCAGGCCAAGGGGCTATTCGGGCACGGGATGTGGTGCATGAATGGAAGCATTCATTACCTTTCTTTCCTCATACTTCTCTAAGCCTCAGGGTGTTGAGTTGCCCTTTACCAGGAGCAAAGGAAGAGGCTGCCTCTGTCCCCATTCCCCTCTACCCTAGTTCCCTTGCAAAAAAGAAAGCAAGATTCAAAGCAAGCCTCAGCACAGAGCGCACTGATCTAAAATAAACTACCACTAGCCATAATAAAGTCCAGCATATCTCCAGTTTACCAAACTGTCTGCAACTGTGCAGAAAGTCCTGATAAGGTAGTCCTTGCTCCTGTTCAGGAAAAAAAAGCCCTTGCCCATGTCAGATTTACTTTAGTCAAGTCATTTTCAAGACCTGAATATGTACTGCACAGAGAGTCCTTCCCACATAGTCTTAACCTATTAACTGTTCTTTAATGTCAGACATAATCTAAGTTACAAACCACAACAACTCTGTTCTGAACTCACAGGTGACCACATCAAGAAACTCTACTTATGCTGAGTATTATCAAGCCTGTTGAACAGGTTATAATGGCTGCCTTCCCCACAGGGTCTTGCAACATCATGACAGAATTTTTCTGCATAATGGTTTCTGAAGGTTTTCTCTATAGAGCAGACTAGTCCCTAGACCCTTGTTTCTCACCAGCAGGAATTACCACTTCTGTCCAGCTAAATTCCACCCCCCCACTCTCTATCAGAATAGCTGCTGCAACATTTTGACATCCAACAGAGGAAAAGTCTTCAAAGTGTCTTCGAAGTGTCTTCTCCTGCGGCAGCGTGAGGAGCTGCTGTTGGCTTCACCAGAGTCAGGCTTTGTATGTTTCTGTAGCCAGACACATAACTCTATGTGTGTACAGATGACAGACGTGTTTATATTGCTTTAGAGGTGGAACTGTGTGTAGAATTACGTTTTGCTAAATGAATGTGAAATTCTGAAGTAGGCTTTTACACACTCCAACAAAATACCTTTTAAAAATTGTTCCAATGTACAGAATAGCATTTTCTATCACAAAAATCTTAAGTGCATATTGTACTGCTGAAATTAAGGTGCTTTCAATGAGAAAACAGGACATACCGAAAGTCAAATTCACTCTATCGGAAAAAGAGTGGGAAACTCTGTTTCTTCCCCTGTTACTGATATTAACACACCTTTTTTTCTTTTCGGTATTTTAGAGCCTGAACCAGTTCAATTTTCCCAAGTGACAGTTTGCTCTCTGTAATGTAAACCTGCTAAGGCTTTTTGTATATAAGCTTTGAAGAAAGTACTTCTTAAATCTGTAAGTACTGTGCCTGTAGCATGACACTTGTCACTGTTTTATTTATCTTAAGAAGTGAGCAACAATTTTCAAAATGCACACTAGAGATTATAAGGAGGGCTTTGACAAGCCCCGAGGAAAAATGATACTCGTTTAATGCATTGGGGGGTTTTGGAACACTGCAGAGTACAAACTGTCACAACGCCAACTTAATATAACTGTTTCCTTTATACTCTAAGGATTCACAAGGGACTTCACTGCTAGCATACAGGAAATAAAGTCTGTTGTGCTAGAACAAGACTTTGTTTCTTACAATTCAGAAAACTACACAAAGTTTCCTTACAGGAAATGTTACAATTCATACAAATTCCCATATTTATTTGTAGACAAAATTTCCATTCACATATCAGGAAAACTAGACGGAAACAGAGAGCAGAGACTTAAGGCCATTTTGGTGAACTACATGATGGTAATAAATACAAATACACAAAAATGTACTTAAATGTAGAGATATGTTTATTATTGCCTCCTTTTCCAGTACCACTTTAATTTCTTAACAGGAATCCTTGAAAATAAATTGCTACATGAAAGTATTTCTTCAGCAATCAGCTCACAGACTTTATTTTAGGTAAAGCCTGTCTTCTGTTGTTATACTATTCGACCAAGATATACTGACTTGGGATATTTTTCCTTTAGATCAGGCCACTGAACAATGAAGTAATCTGAAAAGTAGTACAGAATCTTTCCAGACAGGGATAAAGTTTCCACACGGCAGATGCTCTCAACATACACAATGATTGCTCTCTTTATTCCTAGAAGCCCAAGAAGAAGAGCAGAAATACAGACAGGAACACATGTTCCTGGTCCATTGCACAATATCTAAAAGAGACAAAACATTTATAGAAGTAAAACATGAGTTTTTTTCACAAAGTAAAGAATTAAAAGTGTGTATATTCATATAATATTACACTTCCAAAAAAAATTAATTGCAAAGATATTTTAAAAAACAGAAGAGGCAAGTGAATATGAAAAGGGGGTGGAATAGAGTAAACAAAAAACACCATTTCAAGGTAGCTGACAAAAAAATATTCATCTTTGTCAAGGAGGAGAAGAGTTCTGAGATGGCACACTTAATTTCCATGAAGGAAGCCGAATTCCTTGACTCATGGGTATACAAATAAACCAGCTTCCAATCTTAGCTACAGATTTTTGTTGTATCAAACATGAGATTTGTGCACAGATTAAGGCGTAAAGGCCAAAGACGTTTAACTGGGATTACTTAAACTGGGATCCAGTTATAAACCTCTTGGACTTTCACTTAAGTCAGCAAAACACTTAAGCATTCAGCAAAAATGTGCTGATGATTTAGGACCTTCATCAGAACCTACTAGCTGATATGTATGACTGGATTTTTTTTTTCCTTTTAATAAACACCAGCATGTAGAAACAACTATATGGAAGGAAGGCATGTTGGTAAATACGTGTCAAGTCCTTGCAGTAGCAGATCTCAAATTCACTTATAAATGTTAGCAGTAAAAGTGATCTTTCAATTTTAGACATTGGTAAATGGAAAAACAGATTGCTTAAAAGTAAATGGTTCAAACCAGGGTATATTAGGCATTCTACTTGAGTATCAAAATTGATTTCAGTCAAGAAATTTCTTACTAAATTTAACTACTACCACATAATCAGCACTTTTCTGCATAGCTAGGGGCTACATGGAAATAAAAGAGTTCTTTTATAAAATCATGGTCCTATAATTCATATTCTTTTGTTGCAAGTTCACCAGCTTGTGAAAGATATTACATGGAGTGAAATCAGAGTTTGTTTCATGGCTGTAGCAAACATTTCAGAATGTTTCCTTCCCTGCTTTGTGGCAAAATTCCACTGATAAACTGGCTAACAGTTTAACTGCCTCAGTTAAAAGCAGCAGCAGGTTTGGTGCTACTGAGTTGCAAACTCTCACCTATACTTTCCCTTAGCTTTAAGACGGCCCCAGAAAACTACCCTGGGGATGTGATGACTGTACTGTAGCGGTTTCTTATCAGAAATAGCAGAATGTAACACTGTATGCCAAATTATTCTGATTTTATCATTGATCTTACTTGAACTATTTATTCGTGTAACACTTGCTGACATTTTCTGAAAGACCCTTATAAGCAACATGATGTATACTTTTTTAATCTTGACACTAAATTCTTGGAAGCAAGGAATATGCTATGGTTTCAAACCTCCTGCTGAACCTGATTTCAAGTAAATCCATGCTGGGATTTTAAAACCTTCTCTACAATCTGCTGAGAATGAAGATTTTTTTTTCCCCATATATTGGACTTGGCAAGTAATGACATAAACCAACCACACACACTGTTTTTAGCATTTCAAAGAAACTTTTCCGTACCTGTAAACTAACCCAGGCATTTTGTCCCATTTCTTGACAAGTTTGATTGTGCTGCTGCTACATGGCTACTGATAATTAAGGCATGTTTAGGTATCTCTATTTGTGATAACATTTTTTCCTGTAGCGTAAACATAGGCATAGGAACCAGCTTGGAGTATTCTGCTGTGTTTGTAGGTAAAACCCACCAGGGTCCCTGCTCTAGAATCCAATCTGTTTCAGACAAGTGCATAAGAAACACCAAAACAGCACCAAAAAGTTATTTACTACTTTTTTTTTGCTAATTGAATATTCAGTCCGACTACTGATTTCAGATTCAAAATCCAGCTTTAAGCGACCAGATAAAAAAGTGCACCACTGCTGAACAGAAACTCCACTTTTCCTTTCCTTGAGTAGAGCTACCTGGAGTGTAAATGTTGTCTCATCTTCATTGCTGCCCAAGCCCTTTTTCTGGTGCATTCCAGTTCTCCCCCACCCTTTCCTCAGTGTCTTCCATTTTGATGTTTTTCTGTACTCTCAGCCAGCCCTCTGAGACATCTCCCACTCATCCTCTCTTCCTGGTTTTCTCTGTGAGCTCTGGTATTCATCTCCCACTGCATCCCTGTTCCCAGGCACCCTTCCACTTCTCATTCTGGACTCGTACTGGCTCTGCCCTCTTAGCCTCCATCTATTATGAAAGCACAACCCAGTTGTCTAAAGCAAGGAGGGAGTTTCACATTGGTCTTTGACCTTCCACAGTCTAACATAAAAAATACCAATCACAGATGGGATTTAGTTCAGGCAGATAACCCAACATTCGCCACAGCCCAGAAGTAGGGAATAGTAGAGAGGTTTTACAAAAATAATTATTAGAGTAATTATTATGTTATTACTTTGCTGAGGTGCAAAGGAGAAATGCAATAATCAAAATAAACATAATAATAAAATACCTTTACTATATCCACGGTTTGATATGATGCACTCAATTATACCCTCTACTGACTGTTTATAATTTGTAAGCTGCTTCTCAGATGCCCTTTGATTCATAGAAAAGCATTTGCATGCCATAAAAAGGATCAGGAAAATTATGGACCAGACGCCTCTAAAAAACATGATTTGATCATAACTCATGTCCTCTGCTCCTTCCCCTTCAAACAAGACAAAGCAGATGTGGCTCTATAGGATCTCTTTATGCAAAATGCCCATAAAATAATCTGACTATAGATGTTCCTGTTCTAAAATGCCTGGGTTTAGGAATAGTCCCCTGAAAGAGACTCCAGTATAAAACTCCTGAAGCCGACAGACGAACAGATCCCTATCTGAATCTGGGGTCATGATCTGTAAATCAGAACTACCAATCAATCCTTCTGATCATTAAAAATTAACCTTCAGGTAACCCTCAGTGCATGTCTAGAGACATGTCGTACCTAGACCTGGTGCAGTTGCTTACGTGTTGGAGTGGCAATTCCCCTCCAAAAATCTGGTCTGACCAGTCCTACTTACTCCCTTCTCACACCATCAGCAAGAAGAAATCAGTGTTCCTGTTGCTTGGAATCCAACATCACAAATTCATTTACGGGCACAGGGGAAACTTCTGAGAAAACAAGTATGCACTTTACAAAGAACTGCTGTTTCTAGAAAGCTAGAAATGTTGGTGTTCAGATCCTACCAGTATACAAACTTGTTGATGGAGGAAAGAAACTGAACTCAATCAGCTACAGCCTTCCTTAAACACGTAAGTGAAGGAGAGCTGTCCTACTACTGAATTTCAGAACACGACTCAAAGGTAAATTTTGGAGAATGATTGATGTATTCCACCTTGAAAAGACCAAGGCTTTTGTTTTTCCCCTCCAGCAGAAAACCAGTATCTCTCAGGGAATCCAGTGGCAAACATTACTGTGCTGTGGAGAAGAAGCAGGCGTCTATTGAGCAAGAAAGGACCAGGGCCTCTACAAGGTCAACCTGCTATTCAAGGTGTTTCCCAACCTCTATTTATTTTAGCTACAAGGTTGCCCATAGAGTATTTGCATTGTATGAGATATGTCTCTGAATATCTCTAGTGTATTTGGTTCAGCCTTCCTCCGTTGGGCAGCACAAAGGGAAAGAAGCGGCCAAAGACAATTTTTCTGTCACACTTGTGAGCTGCAATTGCCCAAGGACTTTTCTGGTCACTGGGCTATCTGACTTTGCTGCCAACAAGCAGAAGTCAGTGCTGCAGGTGTTTTTACAACGTTTACATTCACCTCTAATGCAAAGAAATGTCCAGCTAACTGTTAAATTGGTTCACTGGCTGCCTGGCTTCACAGATAGGTCTATAAACTAAAACCTACATACTGAAGTCCTCTACCAAATCAACGTAACCAGACTTTAAAACAGGACAAGAAATTGATCAATCTGTATATTAATGGAAGTTTAAAAGTAAAAGATCAGAATACAACATTTACACTTATCAACTCTATCTAATCTCATATAATTATTTGTATCTAATTTCATATTAATCACTTTCATATAAAAATGGAGTATTTCTTGCCTTTCTGTTTCAGATATTTTCTACAGCTGTTGAAAGAAAACAAGCTAAACCAGCAGTCTGGCACACAGGGAACACTGGCACATTGCACCACAGCTGATGAAAGCTGCTTTAGAGTTAGTGAATGCAGCACTGTAGCAGAGTGACATTTACCAGCTAGAACACTGAAAGCACAGCTCACAGCTTCACTGAGATTAAATGTTGGGCAACTGGTTAGAACAAAAAAAGCAGAAAATTTGCAGTTTTTCTCATAAATATGTAAACATATGTTTGCTGTATATCTTTAATGAACAAGCATCTGAGTGCTGTTTATGCTCCCAAATTACAACCAGCAAAGGGAGGACAATGTAAGTCCCATAAATTTAGCAGAAAGTGGTAAACTAATGTGAGATTGCTTTGCATAAGAAACCATCAACAGCTACTGTTCTCCTTAATGACTTTCACAGAGTTTAGCCTTTGCCACCTGGACAAAAGCAGGAACACTGCCTGGCTTTCTGGGGCTGGGAAGTGTTAGGGTGTGGGAATGCTGATTGCTGCTGCAAGATGAGGCACAACTGAAGGCTCTGCTGCTCACCAGTGGCAGAGTGACCTCCTGAAGTATATTTAGGACATTGCTCAGGCCTCCTTACTCCTGGTAATGCTCCCTTCCCCACAGTGCTAAACAACTGGAGATAAGAATAAGAGAACAGATGGTAGTGACAGAGAACAATTAAAAAAGGCAAAGGCAAGTGGAGTAATACAAAACTGGCCCAAGCTGGGTTAATGGCTTGATCTTTGTATATCTATGCAAGTAAATAGACCTACTTTTTTATTAATGCAGGGAAAAAAGATTAGGTATTTTCTGCTTTTCAGGAACAAGTGTGAACCTAAAACCAGTAATTGATCAATAATTTTATTCTGTTTGTGTTTTGCTGGACTGTTAAAACTCAGCTTTTGTCGATAAATACTTCATTTCAATGGCTATTCAACATTTGGGAACAAAGAGTAACTGTTGAGCCTGTTACGATCTGAGAACACAGAAGATATCTGAGCCCTATCAGAAAAAACAAGGAAATCTGAATAGCTGTTCCTGATGTTTTAAGGAAGGCAATGGAAAAGGAAAGGGGACAAAAAAGAAGAAAGCATGGAGGAGAGAGGAAGTTGGAAACCAGTTTGAATTATAATTGAAAAGAGGTCAGCACAGAAGAAAAAGGAGTTTTAGAACATAACCATTCTGCCTCTCACAGAACGGACCTAAGAAAGAAACTTGCCTGTTTGCAAATAAAGCTTCATTTAAAAACTGACCAAAAAAATCCCAAAACAAATCTCCTGAATTCCTCTATCAAGAAAAAGAGGGTATAAACTAATCTTGCTCAGCTCTGATGAACAACTTAGACCATCTACAGATCTGTCAAACCTCCTCAGCCCAAAGTGCTGTATTTCAGCAGAAAGTTCCTCGATATGGACCAAGTTTGAGAAGTTCCCACCTTGCCAGGCAAAGTGAATTCTGGCTTTGGAATGAGTTTGCAAAGGTCAGCAGGGAAATGTACCAACTAGAGAAAGCAGCTAAAGGGACTGTCATTAATGCATTATATATTTTTATTTTCATTGCATGTTCTTAGTTGAAGACAGATACCCAAATGTGTGGTTTTGGTAGCGGGACTTATATAACAAAAAAGATGAAGTACCCTAACAAGTTACAATACATAGAAACCTTTCAAAAATCTGCTTTAAGAAACTGTAGAAACAATAGCAGACAAAAATAATAAACCTTTCACAAAGGTTGCAGAAATAACAATAAACACAATTCAATGACATACAAATACAGAAAATTCACTGGGAGCAGGAGACATTGTCTTGACACAAAGAAAGCCTCCTTCACGAAACTACAAATATGACCATAGAAATAACCTGAAGGATCTTTCAAAAACAAAGGAAATGGAGCACAGAATGACTCCAGTGACAGGGAAACTGAAGCGTCACATTTAGTGAAAGTTGTTTGATGGGGAAGGCCGTGCCACAAGAAGAGAGAATTTGCAATGAATTAATTTGTATCCTGCTATGTAAATTACAGCATCTCATGAGCTCATCAGCACTTGCTTGTTTTTCAGTATTACCTTACTGTTTTGAAACCTTCATGCTAATAGCCTGTAGGATGAAGCATCCAGCTGAAAATCTTTTTCTTTCACAGACAGAAGTACTGAGTGCTACCCACAAAGGCACCTGAAATCTGGCTTCTTGGTCTCAGCTGTTCCCATTTCCTGCCTCATGATTCCCAAGGACCTGGTTCAGCTGATTGCTCAGTGCATTGTGAACAGCCCCCAAGCCTGTGGGAAACACAACTGCAAACATTATAGCCTTGCAGCTGTGGGACTAATTCTTTTAGAATTGGAGATGCTCTAACTGTAAAATTAAACTAACAAAAGCATCTGTGAACAAATGTCTTAAATTTTAGTTATAAATATATTTACCTTAAGAGCTCATGACTAAGATGCAAGCCTGGAGAGTCAGGAAACCATGGTTGTACTTATGGTTCTGCTGTGGACTCATCACAGGATTTGGGCACAACAATTACTTTTTCTCACATCAATAGGCTCTACTTTCACACCAAGAAAATAACAACTTACTCCTTTATAGAGGATGTATCAAGATTCTTGTATATGCTTCTCTGTGGAAATCTCCAGGTATGGTGAGTATTGCTTGTATTAGCATGCATTTTGATTCAGTAGCATACTCTGAGAATAATATTAAATGTATGTGATATTATCTTTCGAACAGAATTATTTTTTAATATGTTCACAAATAGCAGGCCATATCCGTTAAGAATCAATACTTGCTAGGAGCTTTGATGGCAACTTAAGCATGGATGGCACACAGAGAAAAATTACTACTATTTTCATAAATGAGTAACTCAAAAAGGTTTCAAAAGATACACTGCTCCTCTACACAGAGATACAGTTATGACAGCAATAAGATCTCTTCTAGGGAATATAAATCTATTTGCTAATCAGAAAAACAAGAGAAACCTGAGAATTAGAAAGGGATTTTTCCTTAGCTCAAATACTTAACGATGTGGGAAGGATTGTTCCTGTTAAAGCTTTTACTAGTCTAGCTCTTAAGACACTCTGAAAATCCAAGTTTCAAACTTGACAAAAACTAGCTTAGCATTGTTAATATATTTTTTAAGGTTTAAAAAGAAAGCAAGAAGCTTTTCCAACAATTCCTTCTTCTTGCTGTTGGTGAGGAGAAAGAAGGATTTCAGGTTTTGTTTGAACAATACAAAGGTCGCTATTTGAATAGTGAAGATCTTACCAGTTCACTTCCCTCTATAACCTGCTAGTACAAACAGCTAAAACTTATCGCCTTATTTGCTGTTTGAATGTATGTGCAGGAAGGATGCAGGCTAGGATAAAAAACATCTACATGTGTAGTCTGTAAATTGGGTGATAAGGTAGAATTGAACTACACTTGGGCACACTTCCATCTTCTACTCTTTTAATCATCTGAATAATCAGTGTTGCAAAAAAAGGCACTTAATACTAGTCTATAGCAACAGCTTGTGTTCAGGCTGGTCAGCAGCCATAGCTCATAGCATTGCCATGAAAACTTTTCTAGTTCACTTCTTTGCATCTGGTTGGTATGGTTCCTGTTGTTATTATCATATAATGCATGCAGTAGGAGAGGTGCTCTTAAAAACAAGCAGAGACGTGTGTGGTCCTAAAGGCAGATTACCTAACTAGGATAAACAAGATCAGTGAATGCCAGAATGGGGAAGAGAGAAGTGGAAGAACAAGGACTTAAATTAGCACACACTGCAGTAGGGTTTCTAATGAGTATTGAATGAAATATATTGGGAAGCATCATTAACTCCCTTGTTTCCCCAGCTCTCACTTCATAAAAGCTTGAGGAGAGGGAGACAAAAGTCCTGCTTGGTGGATGTTTCTATGGCAGAAAAGGAGAGGTTCCACAAAACCACTACGAATTAGATTTAACAACAGGATTCAATTATAACAGCACTAAGCTTTGTCACTTTTGCCTTCTAGGTACTTAGTGGCCTGACCCAGAATTACCAGCCCAGTGTCCTCAGGAGTAAGAGACAACGGAAGGGGCCCAGCTGATGTGATTTGGATCAGCATCTACATGCAAAGTAGTGAGGTAAGCTCCTAGTTGGGGGATCTCAGCAGAGCTCGGGAGTTCAGCTATGCATGTGGCTATTTGACACTGTAAAGGCTTAAACAGTCAGGTCTGCTTCTGGGTATGCCTAGGGGCTTCACTGATTAAAAGAAAGATAACTGGGGTCATTACAAGCCTCAGAAGTTAGGCAACAGCTTGGTGAGGAAAGTCTGAGAACCTAGATTGGATGCCGCCAGCTTTAGGCACCTGACTTAACTGCTCCTGTGTTTCAGGTGAAAGGTGGCAGGTCTGTCATTGGGATTAAAAGGTCTTTGGAATGGTAGTTTCCATCCCTATGTATGATAATTCTGCAGGTGTGTGGAAGCAGAATGGGACATGTGAGCTCAGTATATGGCCCAGCATAGCTGGCAAATGTAAAATGGGAAACCTAAAACCAACCAATTGAAAATAATAATTAATGATAGGTATGAAAGTGGTACTAATGCTCTGTTGGAGCGTTAGTGTTGGTTATTAAAACATTAAATTAACACCCAGAGTGTCAGTGAGACCAATGAAATATCTTGCTCTCTGCCAGAAGTTTGTGTGAAAAAATACTGGCACAAGCGATTCTTGTGAGAAACTATGGGAGATAAGAAAGAAGGTTGGTTAAAAAGAGCAAGATTACCAAGGCAGATGCAGGCTGGAGAATACACTAACTCCTTACCTACATTACCATGGTGTGGGGCTGTGGTTTATTGCTGCTGTTAAATTAGTAGGAAGTAAAGGAAGCCTGATTTTGTGTGGATGAAAAAGCTGGTCATAAACCAATTCAGAAAAAGGCTTCTGTCAAGTAAATGACATGGCAGTTACCGAACTACATCTGTAGCTACAAATCCTAGGTACTAGCTGTCCTCCAGCAAGCTGTTGTTTTAAGTGTCGCCTTGGCTGAGTCTGAACCTGACTAAAGTCTCTTGGTCAGAGAGCCATGAGAAATACCATCTAACCTTTTATAGCCTATTTAAAAATGAAGGCATATCTCACCTGATATCAGAAAGTACTTCTTGTTATAGTAGCTCGCTTCTACTCAAAAGGAAAGAAGAAATTAAATCCAAAGACTGTTAAATATAATTAAATATATTACTAATAGCGGCTTAAGATGAGCCTTTAATTGCAAACCTTAATGTGTCTTTCAGTAGTCAAACATTGATTTAACTAGAACTTGGAAGTGGTCTTTTAGGTGTCAATAAACATCTTTGAGGCTACTGCCTCATCACTGCAGTTGTTATAGCAAACCTCCACATCAAATACCTGCCTAAAATGTTTTCAGAATGCAAAACCTAGAGATGTTAGCAATCTGTACCTGCGTACCAGTGGTACATTTAGTGAGACTGGCTACTTGAAACCATGATTTATAACACAATATGGAGGTGTGACCAGGCAGTTCGTTAGGTTCATAATGAACTTGATAGGTGATGAGTTAGACTGATTTGTCTTTAGTTTAAACTCTGGTTAAATCTAAGCTAAATCAGTTCACCTTTACTGCCACTTCTATCCTCCCTCTGAAACATAGTGTCTATAGGCATGTCTTGGTTGGAGCTAGATGATCTTTAAGGCCCCTTCCAAACCAAAGCATTCTATGATTCTGTGTCTAACTGGCAGAGCTATGACCTAACTCTATACTAACTGATTTGAACAGCTTTAGATGTTTATCTGTGCTCATCAGAGGGCAATTCTACATTGTGGCTGCAGGGTAGCCTTACACAACACACAAGATAGAGGAGGTGTGAATAAGACTCATTATCATTAACATTGAGAAGTTAAACACAAATCTGGATGGCTTAGCTTTGTTTTCTTTTTAGACTATTTAATTTGTACCACTGATGGTCTTAATCTGATGTTCTTACTCTTGCCTATTTTGACAGTTTTAACCCTAGAACAACAATAGTAGATCAGACATACTGTAAAATCAATCAGATCCTAAAGAATTATCAATAGAAGGGAAAGATTCAGTGTACAGAAGAATAGACCAGACAGTCTTAATACCACATTATACATCACTTGTTATGAAGTGAACAGAGGAAAAATGCTGCCACCCAGATTTTGTAGCTTTCCACGAGGTTCCAGTAAGAATTCTGATATAAGGGACACTAATTTGGTAAAGTGCTATGAACTTAAGACATTTTGGGCAGGGCAAAAAGAATGGGAAATCTTAGCTAAATGAAATAATGATCCCCTTTCATATAGTTTACTGTGTGAACACTTTTGTAACAACCCTAAAAGTTGCTTGTAGTGAATTTAACCCATCGAGGGACCAGGCATATGTGATGGGACGTGCAGTCATAAAAGAATTGGGAGACTGTTAGAAGCATAATCAACTGTGAAGGTTTCAGGCTTCTAGAAAGAAATTTTAAAAGGCGATACCCATTCAGCTGACAGCTGGTAGGGAGAGAGATGGCAGAGTTTGTTGTACTTGCTGTGCAAATGTAAAGTTCTTACTACAGACTTCCCATGGAAAGGAGGCTCTAATGTGGAAGGACTGCCTTCTTTGCCTGATTTAACCCATGCTTTTCCAAACAACAGTGATCTGAAAATATCTGTTTATCTCGGGCTCTGTAAAGCACTGAGGTAGTAGGAATTGCTGAGAAGCGTCCCCACAAAAGAAAAAAAAAAGGTCTGGTACTAAGGGTCCAGGATGCTCTTAATGAATGGAGCTTTACACAGCATTTCTGAACATTCTAGGTGAAATTTAGTTAAATCAAAAGAGAGCAAATTGCTGACCCAATTACATAGCTCACCCATGGCTGAAAACAAGGACTGGATGTAATCTCTCTGCAGTTTTCTGCTGAGTAGTTTCATATGTATCCTTTGTTTTTAGTTTGAATTTCAGGCATGCCAGAATGACTGCAATAATCATGACCCAATCAAAGGGCTGGATCATCTGAAGACCTGGTTTCAGGGTTGGCATATCAGTCCAGAGACAAGGACAACAGTTCTGTAAGCTGTAAGAGAACTGAAGACTGGTTTCCTCTGAACTGGCACCTACAGACTAACTTCAAGCATATTACAGGAAGCATATTATATATATAATATATATATATATATAGCATATTATACTGTCATAACAGTAGTTTATTCCTTCTTGGACATCAAATAATTTATGTGAGATTTAGTAATTTCTGCTGTCTTTGGGAAAAATCTCTGTGCAGCTTGTCTAATTTTCCGTAACTGTCTAAGAAGGATTTGCATATTCCCCTTGACTGTAGGTCTAACATCTTATTCTGGTTTTAAGTTACTTCTCAGCCTTTCTCTCAATGAAAGCAATAGAAGTCTCTCTTCTCTGACCAGCTGCCTGTTTTCGGGGTAGGAATCTTTAGTCTTTGAGGCTAAGACTGCATATTAAACCTGGCTGCAACAAATGAATGGCTTTAAAGCTTTTCCAGGGGAAGGAAGGTGTAGGCAGAGTGCACTGGCACAAGTCCTGATTTCCTGGAATTTTAGGCCTCTGCATAGGAAGCCTATCTGAGGTTGACATGTGAAAACTGCCCAGCATAGATGTGCCTGCAAAACACACTGACACTTTATTTCTATATTTTTTGGCTATAGGAAGACAAGCCGATTATCACATCTGACATCTTAATTTCGTTATTTGGCTTAATATCTCCAGAGGGACTTAACTTTGCAGAGTGCAGATGTTCATAACTCCGAAACAGCTCTCTTGAAGATGATCTCAGACTGAACAACTAAGCTAACTTTTACATTTCTTAAACTCTCTAGGGCCTATCTCAAGTGTAGGTCAAGTACTGCAAGACAGCAAAGGTCTCCTGGAAGTTGTTTAGTTCTTTCTGAACTCACTATCTTGAAGAAGGGTTGATGGAACTGCTTTCTCATGATAGGGAAGCTAAGAAGCTCTGCCAGAAGATCAGAGTGAGATACAAAGGGGACAGACCCAGTGCTCACATAAATAAGCACATATAAAGTAACTCCTCCTCCTTAGGTTTGCAGTTTCCCCTTTATAGCTATTTTGGCTGCACAGATATGCTAGTTTTGCCACCCTAAGCCTATCTGCTCTAAATCTTGCCTTTGTGCACCTAATGGTTTCAGGCTCCCTTTGTAGTACTTCTCTTGTCCTGCATTCCTTGAAAACTGCAACATTTCTGCTTTTTTTCTAGCTTTTGGATGTCTGGAGAAGACTTCAGTCGTTCCTTCCAGCACACATTTCTGAGAAGCATAAAAGCGAGTGTAAGGACCACTCATATATACACTCATGTAGAAGCAATTCAAAGTCGTCTTTCCCTCCTGCAGTTGAACAAAAAGTTTCCTAGACTGACAATGTACAGTAGCCATAAGCTCTACAGTTTAAAAATATGAAGCTCTCAGCACGATGTGATACTGTGCTTGTTTCTAAACTCGGGTGTTGATTTCTGTGCAAAAGCTATAGATGAATCTTGTAAATGCCAGCATTTGTTCCACCTTTTCTAGTAGTTTAGAGAACTAAGCATTAAATTTTGCCAGGAGTAGGGGGAGTTGCAATTTACCATGAATGTTTTCTTCTAAAGGAAATTAAGTATTACTAGTTGCTTCACACCCCACACAGAATCTTTTCAATGAAAATGTGAGGCTTTTTAATCTCCGTATCACCCTCCTTTTGGTAAATGCTTCAAAAACCTTACAGCTCTCTGGCTTATTATGTTTCATGGAATTCTTAAAGTAAGATATTCATACAAGTAGTAGTATGCAAGCAGCATTGAAGTGGTATAAGATGTGGCATAGCACTAGGAATGCTTCTACCAGTGGTAGCACCAGCTGCTGGGGTGGCTGATGGTGGTACCTGGCAAAAAAATATTGGGGAACTCCCTCCCCTCAAGCCTTTCTCTAATTATGGGTAAGAATTCTTTAAATGGCATTTTAAGGCAGTGGTTCCCTTAAACACTACCAAGGGCTTTAAGGCCTTGCTGAAATGTACTCTTAATTTTACAAGTGTTTTTTAAAAGTGTTAGGTTTTTGACAACTTATCACAGTTTCTAACGTGTAAATCCCACTGTCACTTTAATTCCTCTTGTAAACAGAGTTATCATGGAATTAGATTAGTAACTTCCTGCTCTTCTCCTGTGACGCACCCTGTTGACACTTTTGTAATATATTAAGCTACACAGTGAGATTTTCCAGTTAATTTCTTTTGCAATAATAAGTTAAAAAAATGTGCCTTTGCTGAAAGATCTTCAGTTTTCAGAAAAGGCTTGAAAAACAAGAATTGCAAAACCTGCTTCTATTGTTCTGCACGCTAAACTGCTGTAAAAACTCCAGCAAGCTTTGGATCTGGTAGGAACTGACTGTTATTATTGAAGCCAATGAGATTGAATTACTCACAGCAACTTCTCCAGCCATTCAAAGTATCACAAATATATATGAACCTCTTTAGAATTAGCCTTACAGTTCACAATGAAAGCTAAAAAAACCTGCTTACAAACATCCTCTGTGGGAGTATATACGCTGCTACTAAATTATGAAAAATACCTTGTAATTGCACAAGTTTTTACAGGTTTCATTAAAATATTTAAAACACCATAAAATGTTCACTGGATATCCGCTAAAATAATGTGTTTTTTTTTTTAAAAAAAAAAACCAAACCCTCAACTTTGACTCCTTAAGATGACAACTCTAGCAAAAAGCCAGCTTGAATCAAAATTGTAGGACCCAAACCTGGGAGTCCAGTGCTCTACTTTTTGAGTCTTGCAGTAACACAAAACTTATTGATCGTATATCTCTAATTATTTTATTTCTATAATTTGACAACCATGAATTCTTTTGACTTGATTAAGTGTGTGCAGTATTTTTACATAAATGCCATAATTGGCACAAAACTGCAGTTTTGTGAACAGCTTGGAAAAGTACTAAAGTGCGAGGAGTTGCCACTTCGGCAGTAATTTTTTTTGTAATTAGATAACATAATTGATGTCAGTCAGTGAAAGTAGCTGAGAAGTCATGTAAGCACAAGAACTGAATGTGTATGTATTTCTGCTGGTCTGAACCTGCCTGTTCCAGACTGGTCATACCATTTCAGGAGCAAGTCCAGCCAACAGGATAACCAGGCTTTCAGGCACAGTTTGTACTGTTGCAATCCTGAAGAGATATTATCAAGAACCTGCAACCTTGTTTGTGCCAGCCCTACCAGCACTAACAAGGGAGTAACACTCTCTGATGCTACCTGCAATCTTTGAGGGGAAACTGGTATTTGCTACTCTAATTCACCAGCAGTGCAAACCATTCTCTCTTTCTTGGTGTATTACAGCTACATCTCTTTGGGCTGTAATTTTACTTTCAAAAATACTTTTCCTGTGAATTGTAAATCTAAGCATACGTATGAGAGACAGTCTGCAATGTCTTGATATCCCAGATGTTTTTATGATGCAGATTAGCAAGTTCTCAATAACTAAAATGTACTTTACTTACCAAATCTGGTTTTAGTTTGTAGGTCAAAGGAAGGGAGTAAAACATGGAGTACAGGGTTGTTACCACAGAGGAGGTCCAAGATTGTCTAACCTCACGGCTTCTGGGAATGCGATGAAGGGTGAACTGGAAAACAGCACGATAAGCTGAACTGTTATTTTTCCAAGAACATTGCTCCTTCTATAGAGTTATTATATCTGTCTGTGCTAACATTTTTTTTTTTTTATGATCTAGTTTGGAAATGTTTGGGTATGAAACCTTTCCTTAGATGCCTTATTCAGTGTCGAGCTTAGCACTTCTAGCAATAAAAAAACCCAGAAATACTAAAAACATCTATTTTTTAATGTCTTCTCATGTTACTTTAAAACATTCCTAGCTTAATAAACAATTCAGCCAGAGCAGCTTCACCTGCAGTATGTTAACGCAGGGCCCCATCTTGTGGTCACACACGTCTAGGTCTGATTAAACACAATTCAAACACCGTGATTCTCTTCCGTCTCTTGCCTGTTTAAATCCTTCATGGATTTACATGGTAAAAAATGTCGCAGCTTTTCTAGGTCAGTATCTGGTGCATACTACTAAAAATATAACAGCAAATACCACTGTCCTTTAAATGAGTGCTCAATTGAGTAGTCAAAAGATATGCAAGATGCACATTCAAAATATGAAATATTTGTGCAAGAAATAGGAAAAATATTTTTTAAGAAATAACTTTCTTTTTTCTTCCCCTGGAAAAATGTAGAGATAGTTCACTGTGTGTAAAAGGTATCAAATTAATAAAACATAGATGTTTTCTCTTTGTCTTAGAACGCTATAAGCAGTTCACAATAGTGCAGCTTCTTGCATTCTTCACGGTTGGTGTTTGCCTTGATGCAGAGGAACTACACCTAAGAACTATGGCTACATCAGAAGGCAGTCCTGATGCCAATGAAATTTTTGTCTATTCAAATGAAAAGGAAATACATTGGCTGAACTGCCCTCTTCATTGACATATTGTTTACATCTGGACAATGGTCACTATCTTGCTTCATATGGGACAGCAGATCACTACAACTCTGGAAGAACTCAGATTAGGAGTGAGGAATTCTAAAGATCATTATAAATACTGAAAATTACACAGTTACTTCAATTACAGCATCACTAAGTAACAAAGCCTATCCCTGGTGATTTGTGCTCAGGAAAGATGATATTGTCAATAGCTATACCAGTAAATACAAACTACAAATCAGTCTTGAATAGTAATAATTGGGTTTTTTTTTAATACACAAGGTGGAAAGAATTAAAAAAAAAACCTCCAACACTTATAAATTCCAAACATTAAGTTAATTTTCTTGACTGAAATTATCCTGTTTCATTGTGATAAGGTTCTTTAGTTGCTGTGATTCTGGAAGGCATTAACAGATGTTACTAACTGGTTGTTTCATGTTTATTGCAAGTGTTGAAACTCTGATTGCATTAGTCTGACAACAGAATATTGATAAATAAACATGCCCCCTTGCTCCTCATTCAACAGGATTCTGGTTATCACTGCCTCTCTGTTTCTTAAAGCTTTGGTGATAAAAGAAACGCCGTAACTGGAGTTTAGACCCTTGCATAGTATTTTGTCTTGAAAGAAATATGTGTGGGATAAGGTGTTTCTAGGCAGATTGGGTTTCAGTGGAACTATTGAGATGCTCCCTTCACTATCACGATGGTGTTAAACAGTATTTGCCAGAAAACTGTACATGATTTTCTTCATAACAAAACCAATTTCAGCGAAACTTGGCAGGGACCCCAAACAGTACCAAACCACAAATTTACTTCTAGAATTCAAGGAAGTATAGAGTTGATTTTATCTATACTATTCAAAAAACATGCTTGAAACTTTGTACACCAGTGCCTATGTCATATATGAGGCCTTCAGCCCACTTATCAATCAACTCTTAAATATTAAGCTGAGAAACAAACTGGATTTTTGTTGTTGTTGTTGGTTTGTTTGTTTAAAAGCCACTGTTTGTTTAAATGCTTCTGCAATCCCAGCCTCTCATTTGATGGAGTACTGTTAGTATTCCAGACAAAGGTACCTCCTGCATCTTGTGCTGGAAAACTGCATAGTGCATCTGATACCAGAAACAAGCAAGTTGCTCTGCTATCTTCTGTGGTGTCATATGTTTGCATTTACTTTTCCTTACATATTTAGTTGAGTCAGAAACCTTTTCGCTGTCCAAAGACAAATGTTCCAGACTGGCATGCCCACAGTGGTTGACTAGGGACTGCAATTTCAAAACCAGTGATGTTGTCGTTTTCCTAGTTAAGACTGTTGTTTTGCAAGCATGAAAGAAAAAGCAGGTGGAAAATCACCACAGTTATGAATTATCATCATATACTCAACTGAATATACTGTAATCCTTGCAAAGAAACTAGGTTTACGTATTTGCTTTTCCTGCTGAGGAACAAGATTTCTTAGCATATCTCTCATGAAACATAAACTAGAAAAGAACATGTAGTCAGATGAGCATTATGTAAAGGTTAGTTAATTTGGTTGCTCATCTTGGACATGAGAAATGGAGGTATCAGAACCACTGAAGAATTAACGTTCTTCAGTCAATCAATCTGCTGCTACAGGAAGTCGGCAGGAGCTGATGCATGTTCTCTATGCCGAGTGCTGAAGCATCCCTGAGTAACAGCTCTGGGGCATCCACATAGAACAGTTATGGTTACAGGTTGGGGGCAACAAAGAGAAAGGACCAGAGACTTTTCGTATGAGGCATTTCGGAATTTTTTTTTCAACAGACCTCGTGGGAAGAGGTGCAGCATTTTGCTTCTTGTAAGCAAGATGCTCATTCTGGCTTCCTTTCCTTCTTCCCGAGTACTGTAGCTTTTAGAACTGGGCTAGACCACAAATCAAAAAGAGAAACTGGTTATATTTGTGGGGTGGTTTATACCAAAATTTGTTATATGTATACTGTTTTTCTCCTGGGTCATTACTGTAATCTGTCATCTGTCCAGTTATTAGTTTAGGAAAAAAATTACCTCCTTGTCAAGATGAGGAAGGGAATGACCTGGGGTTGAACTATTCAGACTTTTCCCTTTTATTTATTCAAAGCTGCAAGAAGCTACTAACAAGGACTTTTAAATGCTTGATGATGTGCAGGGCCAAAACACATACTACTTGAAAATGCAGTCTGAAAGTTAGCAAATATATGTTATAGGCACATGATCTCTTATAACCCAAAATTTATCTTCTATTTTCACTCTAAATATTTTCGCTCAGTGGAAAAAGAATGGCCAAAGGAAAATGAGCATCTGTTATCCAGACAGCAAACTCAGACGCAGCCAAAAATGTTCCTCTGGCTTTCAATATTGAAGGAAAATATGACTACATGATCTGTTAGCAGCTGGAGAGGGTATGAAAGGGAAGCTGCTAAGCAAAACTAAGGGAACTAGCAGAAAACTGCGTAATCTGTTAATACTCAAAATATGTATTTTAAAGAAATTTAGTAATTTAGGGTTGGACATTTTTCAGATAAGTGACTGTGACTGTGTGAATGACTCATTGCCAAACAAGATTTCTCTGAACAGGAAAGACCTTCGGACACTTGACTAAACTTTCATCCTTGCTGCACAGTGAGAGAAGAGACTGCCACATTCAATTTTAAATCGCCATCCACGCTCGATTCAGCAGCTTGTGGTAGGCAAGGAACTTCTGTCTTCCAAAGTGAAAATGAGGTAAGCAAACATAAAAGTGTCATTCCTAAGCAAGCCTACTGCTTACCATAGCAGCAGTCACTTTATATTAAAAGGGTTTATTCTGAAAATCATTGGTACAATGTTTGTCCCAGAAGCACTGCTAAAGACAACGGAAGTATCAGAAGTGCACCATATGAAATAAATTCCTCGTAAATAATTAATTGTGTGCTGTACTACTTGCTCTAAAGTACTAAGATTTTTGTAGTCAGGACATTTCCATTGCACTAATTCCAATTGCTAAATAAAAATATAATCTTTCTAATCATTTCACCGGACATCAGATCACACTTTAAGTCACCAGAGTCATACCGCTGTCTGTTAATCATACAGCAAACTAGCTCAAACCAAGCAAATATTTGATAAAAAGATAAACAAGATATTTCATGATCTTTTCATTTTCAGGAGTTAGCATTTTTTCAGGTCACCAAGCAGAAAACATTCTGACAGTAAGAGGCATTGCAAAATTTTTAAACATGTGTAACTAATGCTTTATTTTAAATCCAACCAAAACACAGTATATGAACACAAAAAAATAATGCAATTTGAATTAAGATATTCTTAGATTAAACATTTTTAGGTATCATTTATTTAAAATTTACATTATGTCACTAAGGGAAATGTCAGACTGAAAAACAGAAGGAAAAAAACCCCATGATATTTTTGTCTCAGTATTTTTACAGCTACAAATAACACTCTGATGGCTGTTCTACAAAATTAAATGAGATTTATTTTCAGCATGCCTTTCCTGAACAAGAGATAGCCTTCTTTGTACAGTCACTTTCACAACAAATACATTCCCTCACTGTTTTAAATGGATTAAAATGTTAAAAGGAGGTAAAGACCATTTTAAGACAAAGTAAGGAAGGTGACAATGAAAACTGGTAGTAAGAATGGCATTTGCTATGTTTATAGATATTTAACTTGCATTTTCAGTGTATCTTTAATACAGTATTAATCAATAGTGTTTATTTAGTTCACTTTTAGAAATGTAAAAAGCAGTACATACAGAATGGCACCTTTAGCTGAGCTTTAGTGCAAGTGATTACCGATACCTACAAAATCAAAAGCACTTGCTCGTCTTAAAAACATCCTTTTAAAGAATCACTTCCAAATTGCCTTGGAACAGAATGTCATGCTAAGATCATTTTATCTTACAAGAGCATATTTAACAAGTTACCTGTGAATTGGAGAATGTTTCAGACCTTTTTTGTTCAAAAGAACGTATTTTAGCTTCACTCATCTTATCTGAGTCTGCAAAAATATAATGTCTAGGAGAGTACGACTCTGACAAACAGCTAAGTAACCTCAGGATTTCTGTTGTGTGCCCACCTGTAAAAACAAAATAAATATGGATATATGAAAAATATTATAACTTTCAGTTTCTTCAGCTGAATCAGTTACTTCTTTTAAAACGTATTAGCATTATTATCTGTGACACCCTTATGAGAGTAGAGGACTCAGTTAAAGGATGGTTGAAACTGTTTAAGTAAAGTGAAGACAATTCAGCTCCCACTGAAGTTATAATGATGAGAGATTTTCAATTATATGTGATTGAACCAGGATCACCAAAAAGTACAGCATTTGTGTTTAATATCCCATACACAATGCAAAAAAAAAGCTGGGAAAAGAGTTATACTGTAATCCATCCTCAAAAACCATACCATGGTGCAATGGTCAAAATGAAGCTGGATGTGATCCAGCTCATAGTTGCACCATAGAACGTCCACTGACCCAGTTAAGTCCTATGACCTGGAAGAGCAGGAACTCCACTATCCCAGCTCATAACACTGAAATCAAGCAGGCAGCAATTCCACTCTGCAGCTACACCAGTGTCTTTCTGAGTGCTGACAGAAGCAGAAGTCCTGTTCCAGCCAAGTGCTTTAACCACTGCCCCGGAGCTGATGTTGACAACTTTCTAACTGCAAGGTCGCTGTGTTGAGGTAACTAAATTGGCACTAAAGTGGAGAGAAGGGGAGGGTGTACTTGCTGTGGGTTTTGGGAGCAAGGATAAATATTTTTTGTCAGTTGAATTTCCTGAACAAGACTTACAGGAATACCTGTAACAGCGAAAGACAGGAGAGGGAATATCATGTGCATAACTAAGGTGGAGCTGGGTCACATGTTATCTGTTGGGCTGAATTAGCTTAACACAGAACTACACCCTTAAGTATGTGCATAAACATTTACTTTGCTGGAAGTTGCAGACTGTGAACCACACAACCAAATGTATTCCTATTACCTCCTGCTGTCCAGTGTCATTAGACTCCTAAGAGACCTTTGCTGTAGAATTCAAGCACTCCTAGCTGGCAAACAATTAACAAGCAGCAAGAGCTATGCTGCTGCATTAGATGTGAGAGTTTGCCAACTTACCATAGAATTTTTGGAGGTAATGTCTCACAAGCAATGATTTGTTGATGCTTTCAAAAATGTTAATGCTACCATATCACTATTTAACAAAGAGCAGGAAAATCATACTTCAAAAAAGTTTGAAGGAGAGGCTTGAACACCCTTATCAATCTTAACTGACTTATGAATTGGTAAACTTATGCATAGTGAATGTACTTTTTTAATAGGCACAAAATGGATTCCAAATAACCAAAGGAAAACAAGCATATTTCCAGCCCCAGTTGGAAGTAAAGATGATCTTAAAAATTATAAAACCCAGTAATAATCCTGGTATTACTACTTAGTTAGTCACTAGCAAAACCCACAGAGATACTGAGGTGATGAAGTCAAAGTTTGCCCAGATTTGTCAACTGCAAATCTCTAGCTAGTCTGCTTTTTTCAGGGGGGGGGGGGGGGGGGGAGAGGGGCAAATTATTTTCTCTGCAACTCAAGGTCACAAGGTGTAGCAGTGTGCGGTGACACCCGTGGGCAGCAGCACCTCCTCCAACAGACCCACGTCAGGCTCTTGTAAGCGAAAAACAGAAACATGGTGCAGGTAAAATTATGGCAGTGTCCCATATGTAAGGGGTGCACCCATCCTTGGAAAGCCTTGCCCTGAATTGCCATCAATAGTTTTCTGTCAGAAGCACAACAGCAGCACAGATCCATCTGGCACAGGCGCTAGTCAATACAATCGTTAAGGGCTTCAGTGAAACACAGGTGCTGTCCGAGGAAAAGGTTCAGAAACCAAATTGTCAGATGTAGACACGGACGAAAATGCCCCAAATAAAGATTAAGCTTAACAACCGTAGAATAGAATCACAGAATCGTTAATGCTGCAAAAGATCTCTAAGATCATCAAGTCCAACCATCAACACACCACCACCATGCCTATTAGACCACGTCCCAAAGTGCCATGTCTACATGTATTTTGAACCCCTTCAGGGATGGTGACTCCACCACTTCCCTGAGCAGCCGGTTCCAATGCTTCATCGCTCTTGCAGTAAAGAATTTTTTCCCAAAACCCAAGCTCAACCTCCCCCAGCACAGCTTGAGGCCGTTTCCTCTCATCTTATCACTTTTTATTCGGATGAAGAGACCAACACCCATTTGGCTACAAGCGCAATTACTCGAACCAAGAACTACAACACCCAGCGACAGGCGACGGCCTCCAAGGCGCCGGTCCGGGTTGGCGCCGGGAGCCGCTGCCCGGGTGCCCGCCAGAACTGTTTCCGCCGCGCGGCCCGGGAACTACAACTCCCGGCACGCACCGGGACAGCGGAACAGGTACCGCGCCGGCCCCCGTGCCGCGCTGCATGCCGGGAGTTGTAGTTCCGGGGCCTGGTCCCGGGCTCTCCGCGGCCTGACCGGCTCCCGCTGGCGGCACAACCCTTACTCACCGGAGCCGGCCACCACCAGGAGCCTGAGGGGAGGCGTCCGCCGGCCGTGGCTTCGCCTCGCCAGCAGCACCCAGGGCACGAGCAGTAAGGGAAGGAGGAGGAGGGCGACAGGCAACACAGCCTCCATGGCGCGGCCGGAAACGCCCCGCGCTGCAGCGTACGGCGGCCGGCAGGACTCAAACTTCCCCGCGTCCCTGTCCCTGCCGCAGCGCCGTGGATGCTTCGGTCCGTTGGTAGAACGGGAAATGCGAACAGAAGGAGGAGACGTGTGGCTCCGTTGACACGATTCCTGCGGGAATCTGCAGGCATGCACAGGGATAAGCTGTATCCAGGTATGTGTGCGTGAATGGAACTGTAATTTCACATAGCCTACCATAGTGTATAACATGAAGAATATTAATGCTTTTCTGCCTGTTGTGATTCCTGTTTTCATTCATTCCAATACTCCAGATTTTTGTTTCAGTAAGAAGTGTGGAGCAACAGATCAGCATCTCTGTCAGAATCCAGCCTTTGTTGTGGAGATTGTGATGATTCAGCTGCTGGACTAATCTTGGACGAGATGTGCGCTTGCTAGAAAGAGTAAGATATTGCATTTTATGATTAGGAAACAGCAGAGTTTTTTCATCGTTGTCCTTACATTATCTGCCAGGGAGTAGGGCCCTCCTCTTGGCCTGCAAATTGGGATCAATGAACTCTAGAACTTTTTGGAGTGGTTTGACACCATTGCTTTATGGGGTGACTTGTCAAGCGTATGAAACATAACAGCTTAGCACGTGTACCTCAAGGGTACAGACAGCACAGAGCAAACATATTGCAATACTGCATCTGTCGGCCATGGTTTCTCTGGCTCTTTTTTTCTGCATGTTCATTCTGAACAAGTTAGACTTTCTGTATATCTCTACCAGCCTTGGAAGCTGAACATTTCTTTCTCCTTTTTTAACAAAAACCTTGTGTCAGTCATGGATTCCAGTGGTTATTGTGTAATTTACAGGTAAAATATCTACTTTCTAGCTACTATTTCCCATCTTAGGGTATGATGTAAAGTTACTTCTCCCAAGTAACAAGTGATAGGATGAGAGGAGATTGCCTCAAGTTACACCAGAGGAGGTTTAAATTCTTTCCTGAAGAGTGGTATAGCATTGGAACAGGCTGCCCAGAGATGTGGTGGAGTCACTGTCCCTGTAGATGTGGCACTTTGGGACGTGGTTATTACACATGGTGGTGTTGGACTGATGGCTGGACTTCATAATCTTAGAGGTCTTTTCCAACCTTAGCAATTCTATGATTGTATAAATCTTTCTGATTCATGTCTCACAGCTCTACAGATGATGTTTTGGTTTTCTTTACATGAGTGCAACATGTAATTTTGTGGTTGTTTTAAGCAGACACTATTAAAAACAGTGTTACCACGGTAAGGTCTTCCACCCAAATGAATAACCTCACAAAAATATCTAACTGCTTAATCATTGTTGGCATTTGGAAACAAAAAGATTTTAATTAATAGTTTTGTAGATGATACATAAATTTCAAAAATTCGTTTTGCTTTCCACTTAATCAGCTACATAAAGCTAATAATTAGGGACAATAGAGATGCAAGGCTCTAAATTACAGAAGAAAGAGGAAGAAAGCACCACAGTCCCTTTTTAGAAAATAAACTATTTCGCTAAAACAAGACAGTATCATCTGTAAGCAATTTAAATACTAATTTTGTCTGTGTTGATCTTTCCCCTCTTATACCTTCTTCAGTGGAAATAATATCATTAATGTAGAACGTATCCCAGGTTGCCACAGGGGGTGTAGCTAGCATTTGTTTTATCTAAGGATTTCTTTCCCAAGGCTTTTTTATATCTTCCCTTTGCTCTTATTTTTCCTATTGTAAGAGGTATCAAAGAACTGCTTTTTATTAACCATTTTATTCAGACAAACAATCCTAGAAGCTTAGCAGCAGAGAGTGATGTAAAAAACTTCAACTTGTTTCTCCTTTTCATGTTCTTTTTTCTGTATATATGCACTTCCCCGTCTTAGATGGAATTCTTCTGTAAGGCTTTTTGGTGAAATTCATGAGAAACTGACCCAAAGCCAGTAAAGTTGAAAAGGTGGGGTTTATTTTGCTAGGAAGGTTGTTTAAAAACAAGAGGAAAAAGCATACAGGGAAACACCTGTTCTTTGGACAAGAAAGCTGAGGATCTGGCAGTTCCTTGGAACCAAGGCATCCTGACTTTCAATGAGTCTAAAAAGCTAACGAATGTGTTTGCCTCATAAACTCCTAGAACAAGTTCCTAAAGTGATCTTACTCTTACAGTGTAATAGTATAATGCTAATTATGTATTTTATCAGTAGGACATAGGTGTAGTTGCTTTTTTTCATCATGGCAACTCCCTGCTCACTTGATATAGACAATGTTCTGGACCTGGGAGACTTCAGTCCAAGAACTGCAAGAGTCACAGAGCAAGCAGGTTGCTCTCTGCTCATTTAACTGCGCTGCATGCTTGGTGATCGATTCCCATGTGTCAAGTACCTTGAGAATGTTTTGTCTCAGCATCAGACATGCACGTGACAGTTAATGTCAAAAAGCAGTAACTCTCCCAAAGCTTAGTACACCGTGGTCACATTAGCTAAATAATGTGAAGCAGGTGAAGTACAGGAATTCTGCGAGGAAGGCTATTGCTAGTGATGGATACTGTCTCCAGTTTGTAAAATTAATAATACTGCAAGTGAGTGTGTAACCTGTTTGTTTGGTAGGAAAAGTGATGTAAGGCAGTAATTACAAGGGCAGTCTCTGGTACCTCTGTGACTGATGCAGGAATATAGCTTTGAACTTCTATACTGAAGGGGAAAGAAACCATTCTTATTCTAAATAATTGATCACTGTGGTCCAAAAGAAAACTCTGACTCTCTTGAATAGGAAAAAAAGTTTTCTATAAAACGATATAGTACTTTTTCCACTTACTGCTTGTGAGACAACGTTCAGAAGAAACACCTGAAGCCATCCTTTTTATATGTGAACAGTTTCCGTGGAACCTTACTGGTACATCTGGGGTGTGTCTCCTTTGAAAATCGTACTGGTGAGTACTTTCTTTGTAGTTGCAGTTCATTTTTTTCTCCAATAGGAAAGGCTGCAATTGGAATATGAACAAATAGAGTTTGTTTTTTTTTCCAGAAATGAAATGTTGGCAGCTTTGGCCATCTGATGGTCACTCAGTTTCTGACATTCCTCTTTTAAGTGATCTGACTTTAACTGTTAGAGAGTCTTTCCGTGCAGCTGGAATACACCTTATATTCATGACTTCTCAACTGACATTTTGAATTTTTTTTTCTTCTAATCTGGATTTTTAAAAGTAGGCCTATGAACAAGACTGACTGTCCTGTTGTTTTCTTAAATGATGTCATTTTGCCTTGTTTTGGCTTAGAGTTCAGCTCCACAAAACAGTTGCATCCGCACAACTGAGCAGTAAACTAGCAAAATTGCAGGAGGACTTAGCTGATGAAGATGGCAGGAACATCTTAGTCAGGCTTTGCTGCTAGAAAAATTGTAGTGTGCTGCCATTTATTGTGTTAAAACTCAGTCATGTATTAAATGCATGTAAATATTAATCTTAGTTTCTGCATGACAATTTTATAAGAAAAGTGATTTGAAGAACAGGATATGTTATAGAAGTAAACTTGATTTTCTGCAGAAAACTATTTATGTGCTACTAGTATTTCTGGAAACAGAGAGAGCAGTGATATTTTGCTCTTTGATTAGAGAAAACCTGGAGACTTCTGACTGGGTTTCTAATGATTCTTCTTTCATATTAGAAATGCAAGCTATATCTGGAATATTCTAGAACAGTAACCACATTTTAAGTGTTGCAAAATGTTCTGCTCTTGGGAAGGAAAGGGATTTCTAATTAAATCAGTGGACTAGACCATTGGGATCAACTGGGACAAGATGGAGCCTACAGCTGATAAATATATAAGCTACAGGCTGATCTCATTTGATGACAGAATTAGGATGTTACCAGAGCCAGTCTATGGCAAAACATGTCCCTTTTAGCAGTAGTTACTTCCAATTACTTTGGGCTAAGTGCAGTTTTTGCTTTCTTGTGAGTTACAATTATAAGAATGTAATCTTAGAAGTCCTGATTTATGTTTGTAATCGATAACATCTGTGACATTTATGTTGTTACAGGTAGCGCAGTGCTTCCTGGTTTAATGATGCTTCTGGTGTATATTTAAGATGACTGTCATTTGTTTAGATACAAAGATGCAGCATTTGCAAACTCTTAAACACTGCTTGTCCTAAATAGCCAATAAGGTGGAACCAAATTCCCCAAATAATGAGATTTATTCTCTATTAAAATTGAATTATTTCTCCCATTCACGTTTTTCATTCATTACACTTTGATTCCCAGTGGTTTGCTGTGGTGTCTTAACTCTGCCCTCAGTGACAGACAACAAAGTATTTTTGAGTTTACAATAACTCAATAAATAAGATATCCCTCCCTCCCAGTATTTAAAGATTTCCCTCTTTCTGGCAATGCTAAGTTCTCTGTATATAGCCTTTGGAAGTGGGGGAGGAGGGAGGAGGTTGTTTTTAGAAATTTGTCTGGGTGTAAATATCAAGTAAGAATTTAGAATCAAATGAGCAGTGGGTAGGGAAAATGTTTTTCTCTAGCAGGCCTGAGCCACACTGCTAGCAGATATTTTTTTAACTTACTAGAGAGCCATTGCAGGTAGCTCTGATGACACAGGGTTTGGTAACCATTTGGGAGCATTCTGAGTGTGATTTTATGAAGCAAGAATGTTTGTGGTGGAGGGTACCAAAATTACATATTGCAACTTGCTGCAATTACCGCGTAGCACATTCAGCGAGCAGTCGTGTAGCCTAATGTAAACTAATGTTCTTCTGTCTATTCAAAAAGCTAGGAGAAAGAGACTGGTGTTTCACATCTTAAAAGTATGGAGCATCCAGGAGGTCATGGGGTGCCTCTGGCCCTCAGCCTGTAAAAATAAGGCCTTTTCTAAAATACTTCTAAAAATAGATCAGGAATCTGTTATTGCCTTCCTAGAAAGAGAGCTTCAAATCTGTTTATAACATTAAATGAAATCTGCAGGGCACTTGGGGGTTAGGATGTTGGGTTCTCTACATATTCACTGCTGCTTTTCGGCTGGGGTTTTCCTGAGTTTTCCATGGATCTGTAGGAGGATGAGGAGAAATGCACATTTGTTTCTCTATGCTTCTCTCTATGCTTGGCAGTACAAGAAAAGAATGTCCTTGTCTGTATTACTGATTAAGTGAATGTTAGGAAATTATACACCATTTGCACTAGTTATTGTGAATTTAATGCATTATTAAGGTGTCAAGAGAGTTGGTTGATTCTTGTTGTTGTGAATTAAATAGCGCTAATGAGACAATTGCTTAGAGTTAAGTTATGATATTAATTATTTTGCTGACTGATGATTAAAGTATTATTGAAAAGAAAAAAGTGTTATGCATGTGGAATCACTCAGGAGTTTTCATGGCAGCTTCTGATTTATTCGCACTGACCAAAGACAAAATAATAATAGAAATAATTTCCAATTAGGGATCTTACAAATTATTTCATCTTCTTTCCAGAATACTTTGAAGACAAACTGTGTTGTATTTTTGATGATACCTTTGTTTTTGAGAACTTGTATAATTGTTAATACAAGTGATTCTTAAGTGGATAGTAGTCAAGCCAAGAGCTTGTATAAGCCTCATTTTTTAAAAAAAAAGTCTAATTGAGAAACTATTTGTAAGGTAAACTGCAGTCACCTTTAAAGAGTACTGTACACACATAGGAAATAAAAATTTGTTCAAAATGAAACTGAAGAGTTACTGCCCTGGACTTGCTACCTTCTCCCTTTGCTGTTTATTTTTGTAGCTTAAAATCAGATCACAAGAAGTCTTGATTCCACAGTGGCGGTGAGAGATGAAGTACTGTGTTCTTGTCTACATTATTTTGGGTTTTTATTGTTATCCCATGCAGGAATTCTCTGGGACAGACACAATGCAAAAGTCGGGTGAAAAACTGTCCCTCTTTTAAGGAGATTTATTGAAATATGTATTTTTTTTTAAAGAAAAATTACACAAGGTGCAGAACGTTACCTGCTGCGGCACCTGGCTTCATGTATTTTTCCGTAGGTTAACTTGGCATGTAGGAGTTTGTTTAGTGCCCAGATGGCCTGTATACTCAAGGATCAAATTTGCAGAATTCTGAATGTCACAGACTTGCTGCACCGTAGGTCTGGCACATCCAGTGAGTCAGAGATGTCTGGTTTGACACTCGGTGCATATGCATGGAGGACAGCGTGTCCAGAACACATCTGACCTGCGCACTGCGGAACGTGGCATGGGACTAGAACATCTCGCTCAGCCTATCTGCAGGTACTGTTGTGCAAGATATTCTAAATCTAAAAGTTCCCACTTTCAGTGGAGAAATTCCTTTTTCCACTGGTGCATAATTTCCACATAGGAAAAGAAAAACTCCAGATGTGTAATGTCCATTGTTCAGCAAATCAAATGAACACGTGCTGAAATGTTAGCTCTTTAAGCAATCCCAGTGAAATTATTACCACAAAATGTGTGTGTAACACAAAATAACAGTAAATGTGCAACACTGGAAAAAAAACAACAGCAACAACAAACCAAGGTGATGTAATTAGTGTATATTACAATGCAATTTTCCTACAGTTTATTCAATTACATAATATATTTGGTGCAATTCACAAAGAGATTACTCAAAGCTATTTATAATGTTTAGCTGACACATTTTTGTGGTGAAACTCTTCCACCTTGGCATTTTCATGTAAATTATATATACAATTGGGATTACTTTTGTATTTTTCTTTATTTTTAATTGTTGTTGAGTTTTATATTTTTTCCTGAAGTTTATAGACACTTGAATATGTCAATCAGAGTGAGTCTTGCTCATCAGCAAAAATGTATATGATGTTGAATAGTATTATTGGAAATGGAAACCTAAAAAGTTCCTTTCTTGATCTAAAAGGCACGCTTTAATTCTGGGATCTAGCACTGATGTATTTAAATGTACTGTTTCTTCTCTTTTTATATCTTTCTTACCAGGACTGCTGTCTTAGATCTTAGGTTTGGGAGTTGCAGTACAGAGCATGGTCTCCTTCGTAAGAGTAGAATTGCACAGAAGCACAGGAATCTGTCTGTATGAAATAACATGCAGATCAAGGCTTTAGAGAGGGGGGAGGTCACTATGCCTGCTGAGATCAATGGAAGCTAAGAATTAAAACTCTAGGTAAGAAGCTAGAATTGTGCTAATACAAAATTTGCAAATATATAATCACAATATTAACGAGTAATACTGATACAAGCAGAGTCTTTTCTAAAAGACATTATTAGCAATACAATACAAATGAATAGTACATTCTGAGGCTTCTAAACTGTCAAAATTAGGATATAAACTGTATCTGCTTTTGTAGCACCACTGTAATATTTACCCCAAAATGTGAAATTAAACAGCTGTAATATTTAACTGATACTGATTTAAAAATCACATTGTTCTCTGAAAAATATGTAATTATTACAAGTAGTATTGAGTACTCTATTTGAGAACTATGTGAAAAAAAAATCTTTGTTTTCTAATTCAGGGTTTTTTTATGGATTTCCACAGCATTTAGACATATATAAAGTGAGTGTGCACCAGGTTTCATTGGTTCCTTGTGCTGCTAAATCATTTTTCTTCCTTGTTTCCTCAAGGGTTTCACAGATCAACAGAGCATGGAAAAATCACTAAAAATGATAGACAAATTTTTGCAAAACCTTAAAAATTGACACTCACAGGAAACTATGTTGTCTGAAGAAATTACTTAACCTTTTCAGGTGACTATATCTGGCATTAAAGTATCTTAATAACCGTTCTTGCTGCCCTGTGGTGTGTGCTGAAAGAGGCATAGCTGAATGCTGTGCAGCTGCTGTGGTATGTGCCAAAGTTTAGACTGATCTAAGCAAGGCTTAGAAGCTATCTTTAGTATACAGATGAGTGAGACTATCCCAAGCGTGCGCTTGTTCTTTTTACCTGGTATGCTGCTCTTGAAACTCTGATGCTATCATGTAAAACAAAATACCTATGATCAACAAGCACTGATTTGTTCTATACCTGAATTACGCTAATTTTAATTAACAGCTTGAATATTAAAAAAGCATTGCTTTCTGACCCTTCACATGCTGAATTGTTGGGAAATAATTAGTTTGGTTTTAGCACTCCTTGGCACCAATTTCATGCTTTTCAATTGTATGCTATTACAAGGTACATTTTCTTTCATTTTCTGCTGTTGTGACATCATCAAATTCTAGTCACTACCTCCATTCTGCAGTGCTGTTGTTGCTAAGAGCCTTGGTTTTCACAAGGCAAAAGGAAATATGTATGAGTGAAGGAAAGAGTCTGGTATTATTTCAGGTTTCCTCCTGCTGTTTCTGGTGTGCTCCAGCTCAGAGATTAGGGAACGAAGAAGTCATGTTAATCTCCGAGCTCTCTGATTTAAGCCTTTGGGAATGGATAGTTTTCTAGACCATCAGTTTGCTGATCCCAAAGATGCACTCCGGTGCAGCTTTGTTTACCAAAGAGTCAAGGACACATTTAACAAAGCTGCCATACTGCCTCTGTTATAGTCCTTTGTGCCAGCACATGGAGGAAGGAAAATGCATGGAGCAATTCGAGAGGGACAATGAAGGGAGCCAGGGGAGGATGGCTGTGGGGAGGAAGAAAATGAAGTGACAGAAAAGAAAAAGGTGATAAGAAAAAGAGGAGACAGAGTGACCTGGAAAAGAAAAAGAGATGGCACATCTGTCTTAATGTGGTTTGATGTTTTGTCATAATGCTGACATGGTGCATCGGTGTTGTGGTTTGTAATGCAGCAAAATAAACTCACAATGTGCTGTTTTGCAGGTCCTCAATAGCTTCTGGATGGTTACAATCAGGACAATAATACCAAAAGAGAGGGTAGTGCTGCCATAAAATGTAACTAGATGAGGGAGAATGCATGTTATGAGAGAGAAATGGAGAAGAAACCACAGGGAAAACTGGAAGAAAACTGAAGAAGGGAGGCTGAGGTACAGGGAGAGATTAGTGATCAGACAGCTTTCCAGAAACCAGCCTTTGTTCCATTACCGAGAGTAAGTACTATTGGCAGAAATGCTGTTTCAGATGGGGAGGTGAGGGGAGCTAGGAAAGCTAACCTAACTGACCCAGGATGAAACAGGGAGGGTGTGTTTAGAGGAAGCAGACAAAAGCAGGAAAAAATAATGGTAATGGTTCATACACTGCTACCTAAGAATGGGACAGGATCCGTTACAGTGACCTGTGCAGGACAGGTAAGGTTTAGATTCAGTAGCACTCGGCCTGAGTAGGAATATACATAATGTACGCCTATAAGGGAGGGAGGATTTTTTTATAAATGGAATCTTTTTTTTCCCCCTTTTCTATTTACCATTTTCCTGCTATTTCGGATCCTTTCAGATCCAAACGCAGATCCTTTCTTTTCAGTCTCCTTTTTTCAGTCTCGGGCTTTCTGAATCAAATGCTGCAATATTAGCTGCCTACAGTTACTGTGATTGGACTCCATGAGTGACCTGAGCAATTTTCAGACAATGGAGCTGGTTCTTTTCTTGCTCACACCAGTGTAACTTGTTGGCTTCAGTGGAGTTACTCTTGATTCACAGTGTTCTGAAAGGAGAATTCTGCTTGCTCTTTCATATATTCTTTCATCTCAATGTTATTTTTGATTACATGTATAATTGATTTTCTGGGAATATCTCCTGCTGCTGACAGGTAGACCTAGGAACTTCCTAAAATGGAAATAAATTTAAACATTTTTAGGTCACTGAGTTCAATCCAATGCTGTTACAACAATGTTACATAATTTCTTTCATAAAATGATCAGGCCTTAAACATTATTTAAGACTGTATTCTCACTACAATTGGTAAATTGAGCCAGAAAGGTTAGTTACGTCCTGTGTAGGTTCAAAACCACAACTAAAATAATTTTCAAATGCTCTAGAAGTATTTTTCTGCCTCACATAATGCCTTACTTTTCAGTACAGCAACCATGATGAAAGCTTCATTCTTGGCAGAGGTAGTCTCAGCTCTGAGAAAGCACGGTTCTGACATTACAAGCATACTTAGGAAAGGGTACAATGTTGTTTTCTATTCATGGTCACATCCCTCTCACACATTTTAGTGAGAGTTACAAGCGGTCATCTGACAACAAATTTTTATCATACCTGAAGTGCTACCATGAAAGTCAATTACAGACTGAGAAGGGTATGGAACAGGTGTATACAACTTGTCTGAGGATGGATTACTGCAGACTTCAACTTACTTATGCTGGGCTATCTTCTTTTTACCACTCTGTCTTACCAGACCCCTCCATTTCAGCAGAATTCATTTATTTATGGAAATCCTGGGCCTAATTGGCATGAAGCTGAAAATCATCAATATAACCAAGGGGTTTAATTGTAATTAGAGCACAGATGAAAGACAGAACCTGCTTTTTCTCTTTCATAGCGTAAACAAGATGATATAGCTGAAGCCAACAGAATTATGCTCTTATCTGTGCATGCTACTGTCCTCCCTACCTCCCCTACGGTCTTCTGGTGTATGTGCCCTCTATTGATGTCGTATATAGTTTTATTTTTTGCTCTGTGGTCCTAAATCTCTGTTCTACACCTCACCGTACAAGCCTATTGCCCATACTTCCCTTCCCTGCTGAAGCTTGGCTTCAGAAGTTGCATTTGTTACTCGGGAACTTCTTGACAGTTGCCATTTAGTGGTGGCACCTTTCGTTTACAGCTGCATACCCCCATAGCCAGTTATCTTTTATCTGCCAATTATCTTTATCAAAAAAAGATGAGAGCTATCCTCCTGTACGCTCAAATGGAGAGCAGTAGCTGGCCAGGAACCCTCAGTGCATCATCATTCTCAGCTTTACAGTCATCAGCGCTCAACCCTGCTTGTGTTTTTGGGCTGTTGAAAGATGGCATTGCCTCTGGTCACAATCTGCTCTGTGCTCGAAAACGTGCTGATCATGGGCCAAGGAGAGAGCAGTGACGCAGGCCAAACCAGTTTCTTTCACCCACGCAGCATACTGGGCTGAAGGAATTGTTTGGTAGGCTGTGTGCTCCACAGGCCTGATACAGAGCTTTGGGGAGACTCTGGTTTCAGTCTCTTCCTAGGTGTTTCCTGCCTGTAAGTGCCTAATGGTGATAGGTTATTTTGAGGTTTAGAGCTCTGATAAATGGTGTCTGAGAGAGTTATCTGTTCAGTTTAAGACATTACCACTCTCAACTCACTGCTAGGTATTGCCACAATCTTATGGTGCAGACTCCAGGTCACAGGCTGGTGTAGTAAAAGCTACCTACTTTCATTGCTCTATTCTACTAGAATGATCATGATCTCTGGCAGCTGGGAGAAATACCATCTTAAAACATGTGAGCTAAATCTGCCAGAGCTTGTTGTTCAGAGCCTTTGGTTCTCAGCCATGAGTGGAAGGAGTCTTTGTGTGGGCCTGCAGGTCTGAGGACAAGCATTCCTGCCTTCACTGTTGCTTGCTGAGCCTCTGTCACCCTAGGTGTCCACTGCTGGTCCATGTTGAAGACTGTTGTCATAGTTGTTACAACTTAAGAGGTCAAGGGGTATGTGTAAGGAAACTTCTAAGTCAGTGATATTGGATTAAGCAAAAAGTGAGAATTGTTCTTTGGAAGGCAAATTAATGAAGAAAAAAAATCTTAGAACTTGTCTAGTTATGTCTTCTTGAAAGTTGTTTATGATCCCACCATGCAGTTCTTAGGTTTTAGTGGCTGTTCGGTTTTGCTAAAAGCTGCAGACATAATAGAAAATAACCTGAAATCTTCCTTCATATGAGGAATGAAATTGTATGATATGACAGTAAATGGTGAGTGGTTTGTCCCAATTTTACTAAGAAATTGTGTTGATTGTGTTGTTTTTATTTGTCCATCTGTTTATTCTGGAAGGGAAGAAGATTGGAAGCAGGAATGGGTTTTCTTCCTTCACTCAGCTGAGAATGTCCTTGTAGAATTTTGTTAACAAAAAACAGTTTAAAAGCTGGGCAACCATGAGACACAAGTCCATAGGAAGACCAACTTCAGGAGTTCTGATGTTTGCACAAATACTTACCTGGCAGTTGATTTATGCTCAGCAGTGGATTAAGCTGAGACTGCTTGAAACAGTTACAGAAGCTGGCGGTGCGCCCTGCCCACCTCCTACAGGCTACCATTTCTACAGCAGGGGTGGCTCAATGCCTCATGAATCAGAACCCAGGTTTCTGCTTTTCGCTCATTGGTGTATTAAGGCAGGGCAATGTCAGCTTCTGTTCTTGCTTAAGCTATGGCTTTCCTACCGTGGGAGACATCTTGCAAGAGAGATCAGTGTGCATAGCTGGGGCAGATGATTTCTTTATCAGCTGCAGCTTAGACTGGTGTGAGATATAGATGAATACCCTCAACATTATGCTGTTTGAGAGAGGAGGATTTTTAAGTTATTGATCTGAAAGATCGGGAATCCTTAATGGAAATGGAAAGTTGAGGTGGTTTAGGGTGTGTACAATAGTAGAAGCGTGCCGAGAGGAGCAGGATCCTGACCGTTAAGCTTTCTGGTTGATAGAAACCTAAGTCGATTCATCACCATCATATTTAATTTTGTCAACATGGTTTTGCTTCTATTTTATTTTTTGTACACTGTACAACAGTTCAAAAATGTAAAGTGAAAAGTAATTTGACAAAACCTACAACTTTTAATTTAAAAAATAGCAGGTACCAGCACTACCTGTTCTCCCTGTGCTGGGTGTGTTCCCTATGACCCCGTCCTACCAGGAGCGCATAAAGGATTCCTAGTGTAATAGGTAACCTTGAAGTATTTGTTAATCAAACCTAGAGAATAATATCTTGTTCGCTCAAGTATGTTTAATTCTAATGTTATGCTACTTTGGTAATTTGAATCTTTGTATATTTTTAACCAAGCATAAAAACTAAGAATTGTCTTGCTTCATTGTAATAAGTAGCTGGGAATAATTTGCTGATCAAGCCAACTGAGCAAAGGGAATAGTATAGCTGCCCAAAAGATGAGAACAACCTGCTTATGAGAATGTGTTTAGCCATCATATTATTCAATGTATTGTTTTGAGCAAATGTTAAACTGTAAATATTATATTACTATGGCGGTCTTTGTCTTTTACAAGGAAAATCTGTTTTAGCTGACTCTGCAGCAAAGTTTTTAGGAGTTGCCTGAAGCTAGCAGCAGTGTGCGAAAAGATAAGATAAAGGAAGAAGGAGTCGCCAGTTTTATGGCCTTGCTGGTATCTGGTACGAGGTTCCCAAGGAGACTGGAGGGGCCATCTGCCTTTTGCAAGAGATGACATAACCCCCTCCTGTTGAACACTGAGGTGCCAGAAACCCAGGCCGAAGGGGGGGCCACAGACCCCCCCCGAAAACCTTCCCAGCGATAGTACTGGGGATAAAAAGGACTGTTTGAAACATCTGAGGTTGCGAGTAGTGGCTGAGCTGCTAGCCCCCCCGGCCGCCCAGCGCTGCTTTTGCTTTCCTAAATAAATACTTAGAAAACTTGATTGGGACTTTGTTGCCTTCATTCACTTATAACACTAGGGCACCAGCAGTAACACACATAGTTCCCCGGGTGTATTATGGACAAGGGGGCTGCACAGATGGAAGGCACCGTGACTATGATGCTGTTGGAAGGCGAGATGCTACCTAGCGGGAATTGTCCCTCCCCAGCACAGCAGCGGCTCTCAGCCAAGTGCATGAGCAGAATCTGGGAACCCACGAGTCCATCCCGGGATGCGCGCACCGCCTCGGGAACCCCTCGGCTTGCGATGCCGGTACCGGGATGGCCGTGGGCTACGCTGGTGCCTCCTGGTGCTCTCTGAGCCGGGGCCGCTGCTCGCCGGGCCGATGCGGAGCCCCCCCCCCTCCCCTCCGCACCCGCCTGCCGAGCCCGCGCCGGGGAGGGGCCGCCGCGAGACAGAGGAAGACGCCGCGGGGCGGGGAATGATACCGCGGGGCGGGGGGGGGGATGCCGACGGGCAGGGAGAGGGCGAGATGCTGCGGAGCAGGGGGAGCCGCATGGGGCAGCCGGTGAGGGGCGGGGAGAGATGCCGTCGGGCAGGGGGAGCTGCTGAGGGGCAAGGGGATCTGCCGCGGGGCAGGGAGAGGGTGAGGTGCTGCGGGGCAAGAAGAGATGCTGCGGAGCAGAGGAAGCTGAAGCGGGGCAGGGAGAGCTGCCGGGAGGGAGGGTGAGATGCTGCGGGGCAGGAGGAGCTGCAGTGGGGCGGGAGCGAGGGACAGGGGAAGGCGTCGTCCCCGCACGAGGTCGAGCGAAGGCCAGCGGTGCGGCGGTTCGGCCCCTTTAAGCTTGCGCCTGCCGTAACCCGATGCCGCCGCAGCCGACACCGCCCCCGGCGGAGCATCCAGCGGCGGGGAAGGGCTGCCCCTTCGCTCCCTCCTCCCTGGCGGCGCCGCCCCCGGGGCCGCAGCCGGCGGCGCTGGCCGCGCTGAGAGCGGGACGCGCAGCGGTGGAGCCTCCGGCGCCCGCACGGAGCGATCGGCGGGCACCGCGGCTCCCGTGAAGGCGAGGTAATGCCCGGCGCGGGGAGGGTCCCCCGGGGGTCCCCGAGTCCCCTCCCTGTTGCTCTCCCAGTGCAAAGTTCTCGCATTTTTGAGGGAATGGATGGTGCGGGTGGTACTGCCGCGGAGGGCTCAGCCTGGGCACCCTCTGGTTGTAAGGAGCGAGGCTGATGTGCTGGTTGCTTGGGCGTTTTAAGAGCAGAGAGCACAGTGGAGTTCGGAGTGTGAATAGGCTTACATGGAAAAGGGAATGGCTGCAGCTGTGAGCGGCTGGAATATTGTGTGTCTCCTGCTTGCTGAATGAACCACGTAAGATCCCAATCTGATCGGAGCGATAGGAACCACAATTCAGAACCAACAGCTCAGCAGAACACCAGCACTGCAGATGTTTTATGACGAGGCTCGCTATAAAATGTGCAAACAGTCAGGAGTTCCACGTTGCTCTTTGCAAATTAGTGTGGCGAGTTTTACAATGATTGGATTTGGCTTTCAGTTTTAAGGAGATCAGGAGAGCAGAGGGCTGAATGGGATGTCCTGGTATCCCTAGCAGCTTTAGCCTGTAATCTCTTTTGGAAACTGATCCAACTCATCTTGAAATCCAGCCTTGAAGGAAGTAAGGGCTATGGGCCTTAAATCCTTCTCTGCACATTCTCACTATATTATGTGGGTTTATAGATGCATTTCTTATTTTTATGATGTGAAAAATTGATGCGGAAACAGTGAAATGAGAACATAAATGCTACATGGTAGCATTTATGCTTGGTAACTCTTTTGCTCCTTTATCGTCTGATAGTAAGTGTTGATTTGTTTCTGTCAGAAGTTCATAAGAGTTTCATACTGGGGGTGAATGAATGTAGAGTCTTAATATTTGTTGTATTTTTTCTCCTAAAACTCAAGTCCAAATAGAATTGCAGAAACCCCACAGCTTGTTAATAGGAGTTATGAAAAAAGCATATTTTCTGCTCTCGCTGAGTATGATTGAAAAGCTGTGTTAGTAGCTTTTCCAGAATTACTGAGGTCAATAGAGCAATTTGATACTGTGCTATATACGTGAAAGCACTCTCTTGCTGAAAACTGTTAGTTTCAAGTATTTGTTGATAGTTATTTACCTAAAGACTCTCTTGAGAAACTGCAGTAGTTGAAGTTCTAATCACTTAGAATTACTGTCTATCTGAATGGTTAAGACAGTCATTTTGGGTAAGACAGGAAAAGACCTGAAAAAAATAATAGTGAAGAACCAACCTGGATATAGCACTTTTTTCCTGAATTACAAAGTAGTTACACTAAATCTCCCTCCCCACTTAAGCCTTCCACTAGCTCAAAACTGCTATCAGCTGACTGAATGGTAATCAACAATTATGCAGTTTGGGTGATAAAGTGTCTGTTCATACGTAGTTCATGAAGTTCTGTATCTTGATCAGGTTTTGCTGGACAGCCGTGAGATGATACTGAGGCAGTGTAGTTGAAGGCACCTTTGACTTACTAACTTTGGCTATTGCCCTCAGGGCAAAGAAATTATATGTAATCAGCAGCTTATTGTGTTTCTTTTAAATGATAAACTATGGTTCAACATGAATGATTTTTTTAAAAAAAATTAAAAATCTGGTAAACAACAGTTAATTTTCATGTTGAACAGGATGTAGTTGAAATCAGCTTAGAGATATGAGAAAATATTTATAGCTGAACTGTTCTTCCATCTCATATGAAGCTCTACGTTTGCACATGGTCCTTGAATTGAATTAAAATGCACCACTCTTAATTTGCCTAAGTAAAACACAAAATTATTCCTGGACTTGGTTCTTGATGTACTTAATCAGCATCTTGATAAGCTTATATGAAATCACCTTCTGAAATCCACCTTGCAAAACTCCTGTGAGTATCTGTGAGACGAGCCAGAGGCTGCTGCTGTCATACCTTTCCCCTTTGTGGCCATATAATTCTGTACTTGCTGCTTAAACTTCTGAGAGATACAGGTACATGACACTTTTGAAAGTCAGATCATGCACTTTCCACACAAGTACTTTTTCTTGAAACAAATACCCTTTACAGAATCCTAGTAGAAATATTAGGTCTTCTAATGCTTCTCTTGCAAGGGATGGTTGGGAGGGTTTTTGTTTAATTCCATAATCTTCCTGTACTAAAACGAACAACTGTCACAGGCTGCAACATTACTTATCTAACAAAATCTTCTGGTATTAAGGAAACAAAACAAAACATGGGTTTCTTTTGTCCAAGAGATTGTGTCAGTGTCTTTGAAACTCAGAGGTACTAGTGTAGTCATTGTCGATGAATAAAATTGGTAGCGTCATGAGAATTGCTATATTTTAGCCAACAGAATGAAGTAGATGTGAGCGATGTTCAGTAGTTTTGCTGTTTTTCTGAAAAGAATGGTCTTCAGCATGTGTTTTGGCTTCCTTCACTTTAGGTATTAAACCAACTGATTTTTTTTTTCCCTACGTAGTCCAAGAGAGACCTTTCTTACTACAAATGTAGTAAGGAAGTTTTGGCCCTGGGAGTAGAATCTGGAATAGAAGCCATACCGTGCTTATCAGTGGGTTTCAACTGGAAGATATAAAATTGAATTTATTCTTTCAAGTGGAAAAGTTTTACAAAATCAAGCTTAACATCTATAGTCTCTAGTAACTTAAAATGTGTAAAAAGTGCATAAATTTTTTTATGTATTTTGTATCATCTTGGTCAGTGGAGGCAAATGGAGAAGTATGTGGAGAACGGTGTAAAAACTTGAGAGAATACTTGAATATTCAGGATAACATTTGAAACTGGAAGTTTTAATAGACTAACATTAAAAAATATGCAAGATTAGTATGTAGGTCAACTAGAACAAGTCATCAGATAAACAACTGGAATGAACTAGGGTTTGTTTTAATGCACTGCTGTGTTTGCATGTTAAAATTCTGCTTTGGAGTGAAAATGCACTTAGAAACTGAATCTTCTAATCACCCCCACTTACTGCCCTTTGGTTTGTATTGCATAGCTGTCCCAGAGCTTGCAGGCTGGATTGCTTTTGGGTTGAACAACTGAGCAGGATGTTAGGCCCGAAGAGCACATCAAGTACGATCTAACAACTTCAGAGTCCCTAGGACAGGATTAAAGGTGGTCCGAAATAAACACTTGAAATCCATATAATATGGATGCAGGTTTCACTCAACAAATCTGCTCTTATTTGTCCTGCATGCTGCATATACAGCTGTAGCTCTTACTGTGGGTACTAGTCAGAGAATGTTTTCAGATAATTTGCTTGCTTTTTTATTTTTCAATCTGGGGATAAAAAAAAAAAAAGAAAAGAAAGAGGAGGATGGAGAAAGGTTTGAGGTCTTTGAACTTTCTGGTTCTAAACCTTTGAAGACGAAAGTATTTTTTCCTGATCTGTGTGTAATACACCTTTTGTTAAAGTTTTAAGTTTAAATGCAAGCCATGCTTCAATATACTCACCATTGACGCCACCAAGTGAAAATATTTGACTTAATATTTTTAAAAGTTGTTATTTTAACTATTGGATTTGTCTTGTCTTTTCTTTTCACTACTGAAGTTTAAGTTTCTTTCCATCTGCTATGCAGATGCAATTTCAAAAATCTAATGTTCCCTCATTCTAGAATGCACGTGGACATAAGTGTATTATATAATTGTATAATTTTTTGCTGACGATTAGGTAGTTGTAATAACATCAAATTATTCTAGCCTCTAAGTCTTTATTTTATTTTTAGATATTTTCTTCAGTAAAACTGAAATACGTGATGACAGTTATTTAAATGGCTAATAAAATAATTATTTAAATACTTTAAATGAAGCTATTTGGCTTTTTTTCCTTTTCTATTCAACTTAACAGAAATAGAATTCTTATGAGTTTGTAACCTTTGGTAGTCATGGAATGACTTCACGATGCCATCAAACTGGAGATATATGTCAGGAGTTTGTGGCTTCTGGGAAATCATGATTCTGTCCTAGAAAATCCTGGTAACTCAGGAGAAATGACTGAAGCATTTGAAGATCTACATTTATGTTTGGAGTTGCTTAGCTATCTATTTAGATCTTATGAAAGACTTAAACATTCAGCATCTGAAAAATGCATTAATTCTGCTGATGGGAAGCTTTTCGGTGTGCTCTGAAACTGTGTGAAGTTTAGACTTTCATGGGAAAGTCTGCAAAGAGAAGCCCTGAGCTGTGAACAGAGTGCAAATTGATAACTACTGTCTCCGTAAATATACTTTACATATACATAATGCTGCAGTGTGGCTATTGCTTCTCCAGGCTGACCTGAAAATCTCTCCACTATGCTTATCTGATTTCATTGTTGCTTTTTAGAATCCCATTGGCAGTAGTCAGTCTGGTAAGAATGAGATGAGTTTTAACTTTGGAGCTTCTTGGGACAGGAGCATAGGCCTCTGAGCTGGCGGTTGCACTGGTCCTCCCAGCCCTTTCTGTGTAAACAAAATACATGTGACTTTAGGCAGTGAAAATGTGTAGTATGCAAATGTTAAAAATAAAAAAAACAACAACCAAAAAGTAAAATACAATTCTTACACATAAAAGTTTGGGGATACTTTTATACTATTAAGGCTTAAGTAGAAATGTTGAACAGGAGGAAACTTTTGGTGAATAATATTTCTGTTGATCAGTTAGCTGTCAAAAACACTGTCTGTGGCTGCTTAAAATAGTTAAATGGAAGATGAACTGAAATTGCTTTCTGCTTCTCTTCACAGGCTGAAGAACAATGGCTTCCTTCAGCAAGCTGACTATTGGCATTGCTGTTGCCAGTTTTACTGTATTTCAGCTCCTGTTCCATGTTTTAAGTTCTTGGGTGTCAACACGAATAGCACCTGGTTTTAACGGTCTCAGCCAAAAAACAAAGATTGAATGGAACTCAAGGTACAGTGTTGAAAATAAAATACAGCTAATGACCTACCTGAAATTGTCAACATCTGAACCACCTGTATCTTTAAAACTGCAGAAAAAGTTAGGAGATAAATATCTGTAAAGTTTAGAGGGACTTGATAAATTCTGAATGTAAAATGCTGAGGCCCCTTAGACACTCAGCATTACAAACACTTGAACATTAAATTTATTGTTATACAATGATGTCCAAGTGAAAGTCAGTATGAAAAGAAAACAGTGACTGGTGAGAGGTAATAAGTTGAGGTGGATTAATTTTAAATGGCTTCTCTGTGACACTTCTAGTAAAGAAAAGGTAAAAATTTCCCTTCCCCCAGATATTCACGAAAATCAAAACTACTGCAGTTTATTCCATGATCTAAATGCTAGTCTATTTCTGATCATGCTTTTGCATGCAAAGCGAATTGCTCTTTGTTCTCCTGGGTGCTACTACATTACACCTGTTTTCTATAAGTTATGGTTTCCCAAGAAATTTGGTGAATCTTTAGTGTGGTATTGGAGTGGAGCAGGGTTAGACAAGTACATCTGTGTATTGGTGGGGAGAGAGACTGTAAGAAGAGGAGGGGGAAGCTGTGATACAGGGTGCACATTTAGGAAAGGGTTGTGGAAACTCAGTCTAAAAGCCTTTCTCACTCCCTTGCGTTTCTGCAGTTCTGTTACTGGGGTGGATTCACCCACATAACACGTCTCCTCAGGCAGAGTGCTGTTAGAAACTTTTTCAGCTCTATGAATCTTTCCTGAGTGTTTTCCTCTCTTTTAAGACAATAAAGAAGTATAGGGTAGTAATTGCAAACAGGATGATCACTGAGATTTTATTTCCAAGCACTACTCTGGAAGGGTATATGTAGTGCACAAGTTTCTCTGGTTGAAATGGATTGATACAGTATAACTTTACATCTGAGTATCCTATTACAACTTTAAAGTATTTTTAAGTGTTTCTCAAATTTAAAGCTCAAAAATGTGTACTGTGTGGCTGTCACTGAACTCAATATGTATTAGTGCTTTCACTGTTCCTCCTTGGTGCTGTTTAAAGGAAATAAGGTGGATACTTTTGAAGTTGTTTCCATTATTCTAGGCAGCATTAGCAAGTCAAATAGTCTTGCCCTTCCATTTGGCAAATGTCCACCTGCAATGTTCTTAAAGGCACCATCTTAATTTCAGTTCATTCTTTGAATAATTAGCTATCTGCTGGAACAATTTTGTAGGATGCCCGTTCAGCTTAGGTTTATCTCTGTTACAATAGAGGCAGACAGGGAATCTGAACTAAACTGTTACCATGTTGGAGCTGAACTTTTGTCTCTAAGCCACATCAAATGACCCTTAAATTGCATAATAGGCTTTCTGAGAACTTATTCCATGCTTGGTATCGCTTTGCTAAGTTGTAGTGCTTTGCATAACAACATAGAAATTGTTCCACACAGCACAAGTGTGCTGGGAATAAGCTTCTCTGTAGTCTCTGGGCCACTTTGTGGTGAAGTGTTTAACTTCTCAAGTTGTTACAGCACCCCGGGTTGTGTCCTTTTTTTACTTCTTTACACAAAATCTTTTTATTAGGGTTGATAACAGAATGTAGATGTTGGCACACAGATGAGTTAAGGTCCAGTGCTACATCCAGTTCTGGAGTTAGAAGCCATGAGACACAAAGCAGGTTTGTCAGCAGCTTGTTGATGTTATACCTGAGGAGGGCATGAATGAAAGAAAGGCTGACTCTGCTTGCATTTCCATAAAAGACTGACTGTTATATCTGCTGACCAAACATGGTGTTTGATTTGTGGAACTGCCTCATTGCTCCTGTGTTCACCAAACTGAAGAGACATCCCAAGGAGTATCTTAAGTGTTGAGAGAATGTAGGTGGACATGTTGCAGAGTTGTAGGTACTGTTGCAGAGAGCTGTGTAGGTAGAGAAAGTCACCATCTCCTAATAAAATGAGTTGGTTTAACTTAAATTATTTGAAAGTAGATGGTTGTTATTTTGTCCTATAATGAACTGAAGTAGGGAGTGCTCACACAAACGGTTCTGTTGGCAGTCCTGAAGGAAACTGGCACAGAGGCTGGCTATGCATTTTTATCAGCTCAGCTGAGTCTGGAAGAGGGCATCTGCCTGAGATGAGCTGTAGAATTGAAAATACATTGTTACGATTTGGAGGGGTTTGTAATCTGGCATTTGAGCTGCAGCTCTGGACTGTGTTTTCCATACTGTCGGTTTGTTCGTTCTCACCTACCAAGAATTAAAACCAATAAAATAATTGCTTCTGCAGCGTTAAGTATGCAGACGCTCAAACGGAGATAAAAACTATGCTTCAACACAGACGTAGAGTAACCATTTAATTTGTTGTGCATAAATTCCTGTCCCTTCTTTTATAATACATGTTTATAATGCTATTAAGCAACTGCAAATATATATATATTCAATAATAAAGGAACAAGTATGCAATTTATCAGTGCAACTTTTTTCTTTGCAGCTTAATGAGGAGCTAGAGGGAACAAGCTTTGGCATTAATTTCCAGGAAGTGCATGGAGCTTGATAGCTTGACCTAGATTACATTTTAAAATGGAGTGTTGTACTATTTCCCTTCTCCTGTCCCCTCTTCTATGGAGAAACTTCAAAGACCAGAGTTCAGGAGGAAATCTGCTTTTTTTCTTCTCCCCCCTGCTTCTCCAAGTGCTGTGCTTGTGTATAGCTTGTATTTTAAACAACAAAATTTGGATAAACAGTCACTCCTCAGACAAATTGCAACTGTGATCTAATAAACTATATTCTAGGACAAATTTTACCTCTTTAAGCTTTATCCTCTTCTAAAGTTCAAAAACTCCAGCGCTAATGTTATATGCCATGTTTTGTTTTAAAAAGGGAGTTTCTAGCTCTTTGTTAATACTGTGTTACAAGAGTGGACATTTTAATTAAACTATTAAATAACATTAGAATTCTGATAACTATATTTTCTTTCTTTGTTAAAAAAGGGGAAAAAACAAAGAAGCCTGTGCTATAATGATTGGTAAATGTTATTATCCAGTTGCATTTGACTATTTGTATTATATTAATCTCCATTCATTTTTTTGAACACTAACGAAAAAGCTACTGAAAATAGCATGATGGCACTCTTTAAACAAATGGTAAATAGACTTCTTTTATGAAAAGTTACAGAACCTTCTAATGCCAATAGACAATAATATAACTTCTGGAAATAAAGTAGGGATTATAAGCTATTCTTTCTTTGCAGAGTCTTCCACATGAAGTAAGATGTTTTCTTCAAATCTTGTATAGTAGAGTTTAGACTCCTCAGAGTGACTTACGTATATTAATGACTTCTAAATCCATGTATTCAATATGTACAAAGACAAGACTAATTTCTTACAGCATCTGTACATTTGTGTGCATATTGTTAATGCTGTGAACATGGATGGTGCAAAGGTATTTCTGATCACACAGCATTGAATTTAGAGCTATCACCTTTCAAACAGTATCCATGAGAGCTGACAATCCAGTAGAGCTATTTTGGCACATATTTTTTTTACTTCCTACTCAATCTTGAAAGGTGGAAAAGCAGACAGTAGCTACACAGTATTCAATGCAGTTTATAGTAGTTTTAAACGTGACTAGAGGAGAAAAGTTACACATGCTGGACCCATGCCCGTTGCATTGTTCTATCTTCTAAGAATAGGTGTGGACTCAAAAGGTCAGGAATGGCCCTGGCCTTTGTGCTGGCAGAAACCCTGCCTGGGCCTCTGTAAATAGGTAATTCTTTTTAAGTGCTTGTTAACATTCAGAGTTTATCTACAGCATGCATGCAGCCTGTATGCTTGAGACTGGTGCCTTTGTCAAAAAAAGTGTTTCTTACCCAAGTATGGACAAGGCAACTCTGATTACTGTGTCTTTATATAGGACAAGAGGAGTATAAAATAAAGTGAAGCTGTTATAACCTTTGCTGTACAAGTTTTCTTTTTGAAAACCGGAATCTACTTCAAATACACTAGAAATTCTCTCTGAAACTTTCTTTGATAGGATTTTGCATTTAACACCCCTCTTTCCAGAAGATTGGCAGATTTATTATGGGTCATCTATAAATTAAATACCTGAAAGGAGAAATTTGCTGCTGCAAGACTTATGGGCGCATGAATATTAAATTCATATAGATTTTTCCAGCAATGGGACATGACAGTAAGTATTTGTTAGAGGACTGAATGTCATATTTTCTTTAAGGATTCATTAAGATATGTGATAATTGGAGGAAAATGTAGGTCTTTACTGGTTACTTTAAGACACTACTTTGTATTTATAGCCCCCGCCTCCAGTCTAATACATTCCTTCTTTTTGACTGTTTTTCCCTCCTGTCACTGTATAAGTGGCTGGATGTAGCGTAGAGAAGGGAAGGTTGTCTTCCACAGAGGTGTCTTCTGGGTGCCACTGAGAATGTCTTGGAAACACCCTACTATAAGCACAGTATATAAAGTTGTGAATGACAATACCTCCTTGTGACTGTGATTTTTTTTTATTTTTTTTTTTTCCAGGACAGTGTCCACATTCCATGCCTTAGTGGTTGGTGGATTTTGCCTATATATTTTGTTGTATGATGATGCTGTTAATGCTGACCATCTTTGGTAAGGCGTAGTACATACATGTTGTGTTGTGCAATAAAGTAATGTAGTTGAGAAGGAAAAAAAGAATCTTGCAGTGCATTAATTACTGAAATCAATGTTTCATTTCCTATTAAAAATGCAATTATGATGTGTCCATTTTTATGTCTGTACTATTTAATAATTCCAAATGATGTTGTCAGTATTAATGTCAGTGCATTGTGTCTCTGTGAAGTGGAATAGATAAAGTACAAACAATTGATTTGAAATAGCATATTAAATTGCTAAAGCACGGAACCAGGAGTGTAACTGTACGTTGACATGACTGAAACTATGCTATTTAATAATTTTGAAGTGAAATTAAAATGCTGTTGCAGGTCTAGACTGTGTGTGGGGAAAAGGTGGAGGGGCCTATTATGTGTATAAAATACATATCTAAATTGGTAAATTAAGATGTTTATATTTGTGCCTCCCATAAGGCTTCTTTTGCCATTGCTAAAGAGATTGTGTGGTATGGCAAATGAATTACACACCAACATGTGCAGGCAGATGTAAGAAACCAAAGTCCACATGACCAAACTTTCTTCAAACTTCTTTGCAGATACAGTTGTATAAAATGCTTATCAGACCTGAGAAACTGTAATGCCTATAGACAGTCATATGAAAACTTGCTCTTCTGTGAAGCTAGAACTTACTTCACTTATTTGTATTTTCACCCTCTCCTTATCTGATCTCTACCACCTCCACATTTTCTAATGTGTTACTCTAACCACCTCAAAAACAATTTCACATCATCTATGTTAGCGAGTCTGTGGTACATACTGAAAAAAAGCAAAGTCGTTTTTTTGAGAGAAAATCAAAAATCCTAGGCCCTCAAAAAAAGTGTATGTACACAATGCTGATGCTTCCCTGTAACTTATCAATGCTCCTTTGTTAGGATCTACTGAAAACTAGTTTCAGGCATTAGCCGTCAGTAATACCACATCCTCCCTCCATTGAACCCAACCCTTTGCAGGAGTCCTGGTCCCTTTCAAGACATTTGGGTATCATCATCACCCTTCTCTTGAAGGGAGGAGACAAATAGGCAGTGCATCCATATTTGTTGGTTTAGAAAGTCTAGAGAAAATTTGTTGCAAGGTGACTATTCTCATGGAAAAGAATAAAAGGATGTTAGTCATTCCCTACTTTATCCAGTTAAGTCATGTTTACCAGTATCAAGGAACCGATTTAATATACTTGGTTCTTTATATCTTCTCTGGAGAAGAATATGAAGCACAGGCTCAATCTTGGTAACAACGTGCTGAAGTGTGTTGGGAGCACTTACAAGTTTGGTTATGATGTTGCTGCTGACATAGCTGGAAACTCCAATGGGAAGGCTGTAGCAAGTTTCTGCTAAAGTTGTGAGAACGTGTCTGCCTATGCTGTGTGTAGCTGTGACTTTCAGAAGAGCTTCGCCTAAAGAAGCACTCAGCCCACCACCAACATAGCTCATGAAACCAGGTTTTTAAACCATGGAAACATGTTCCTGTCTCAAGTTGTAGTTAAGAGAGCTCCTATGGCCAGTCTTAAGAGATGGAGCAAGCTCCAGGCTCTCATGATAATATTTTCCCTCACCTAATGGCAGAATTCTGGTTTTGTGAGTCCTTCTGTTTTATTTTACTCTCTTACTCAGGGAAGCAGTTAGTTTTAGACGCTAAGAAAGCCTTAAAATTTAGTGAAAAGATTGTAATAATACAGGAAATCTCTTCCACTGCTTCATTCCAATAGGATTAAAAAATAATAGCTAAGCTAGCTGAGGTACACTTTCTGTTGGAGGTGGCTCTAAGCACAGTTATGTTCCTTTTTTCTCAGAAGGTTTGCAAAAAATATTGCTTTCACAGCTTGTCTTGACCAGTCCACATTTTATAAATTGTAGAGTCGTCACCTGATGCTCAATTCATACTTACACAAAACATATCTAGATTAGATAAATAACTTGGCTGAAAAAAAGTTATGATCTTCATGCCAAGGAAGAGAGATTTTCTTACCTAACTCTTCAAAGTAGGAATGTACAGAGGACAGTGGAACAAATGTGACTTGCTGTTATGTAGATGCTTCCCTTCTTGAGCTGTATTCACAAGCTTGGGTGTGAAGCTTTGAAAAGCATTAGATTGCATAGCTTCAGAGAACTGGCAAATAATTCTTTTCGTGTCTCCTTGTACTCTGTTTATCCCTAGAAGCATCCATCCTCTTATGAATTTGAAAAACACCAGCTGAGCAAGATATTTTTGTCATCCTTAACAAAGTTTTAACACTGGCAGAAGAACAAAATTGGAGATGGAGAGTGTCAGTTAAAGTGCTAAGAGACACTGCCTGGGCTGTTCTCTTTTATCCTCTGTTTCCAGAGAAGCCAGCTCGGGGTACTTGCTGTGTTTCAGTTCTAGTCTCCAGCAAGGCTCTCGGGGCAGTCTCTGCCCAAGGCAGAGAGTAACCCTGATTTAGGGTGGTGAGTAGATGTCTTATATCTGGGTGGAAAAGGAGTCAGTTTTGATGACTAGGGCCTTTCTTAACCAAATCTCCTAACATCTTACTGGTGGTTCAAGAATAAGGTGATCTCATGTGTTTGGTATGTGTATGTCCTATGTGAATTATCTTGTTACAAAGACTGTATTTTTTTGTATGTTTACAGGGGTGACCCTTCAATTGTGAAGCTGAATATTGCTATTACCACAGGCTACCTCATTTCTGGTAAATATGCAGTGTGTATATAACACCCACAGCCTGTGTATTGAGTCACTATACCTGTATATTTAAACTGAGCTGCTATGCTGGAGATGTGTATACAATACAGTTACTGCTGTGGCTTTTAAACTTGCTAACAGATTTGTGGGTTGTGGTCACAGGATCTTGCCAGATTTAAAAGGTGGAACTATATCTCCTCAAGCACTGAGGAAATGCCATTGTGCGGCTTTATGATGGCTTGATACACAACCACCAACTTCAGCTCATTTTTGTCCTTCAGCCAATTGGGAAGGTGTTAAACCAGTGCCCTTCACTCTCTTCAGGGTGTCCCCAACTCATAGTGCCTTTATTGGAGGCTTCTTCCCGTGACCTTAAAATGCTGCCAGAAGAATTTTAGTAACCTTCAATACAAGCTGAAGCAAATTATAGCATGAGGTCCTGCCTGCCCACCTTTTAGTCTCACTTTAAGCCAAGATTTAGTCATGTATAAAATATGAAAATTTAAAATTATTTTCTTGGTATGGCATTTACCCCTACATAAATTTTGTGTTCTTAATTATTTATTATCAACTAAAATTAGCATGGGACTTCTGCTGAAAAATTCTTTGGAGCTTTCCTTTATGATGTGTGGGAATAATCCTGACTTCTAAAAGCAAGAACTTGTTGTGACTTGGACTGTTTTCGGGGAAAACTTCTTATGTTAAGATAGAGTCTCTGATGATCTCTCAGATTAGATTTCTTGCCCCAGTGGAATTGATAATCTGGTGATCAGCACACCCAGTTAAACTGTGGGTTAATTAAGTCTCTGGTTTTTTCCATGAGAAGAACTTTAGTTCCCATATTTAAATTTATTGGTATCTATTTTTGAATAATTATGCATTAGATTTTCATTATGGGTTAATGAATGCCTTTGAACACAGACCTGAACCTGGCCACTTACTTATTCTTTCTCACTTCCTTATATAGTTAATGTTTAATTATTGATAGGATGTGGAGTGGCCATATCAGATGATAGAGTCCTGCCTGAGGATAGCTAATATAAAAGAGATCAAGGCACTCGCTGAAGATATGAAACACACAGGGGTAAAGTCTTTGATTTGGAACCTTGGTCAGTAATAGTCCTGTCCAAAGTACTCATTTGGAGAAAGCAGGGACAGAAATTGCTTGTTGCAGTATAGAAAAGAAAACCTTCTGAAATCTCATTGTCATGGGACAAGAAAAACTCTTCCGTCAAAGCTTTCCGTATAACATTAACTCACTATATCACCTTTACAGTAATGGGAAAATTGTGATTAAATAAAGAAATAAAGCAAACATACTTCTAATTCCAAGTGCCCCTTGCAAAATATTTTTAGTAAGTATTTCCCTATTTGCTAATATAACTACTTTTTGATTCAGAAGTTCCCCAAAATAGGTCCCTGCATTTATTTGTGTATTGGCTGTGCCCCCTGTAGACACCCTCCCTGCCTTTTTTTGTCACCTGCTCCAAGTTTTTGGGTTCATAAGCATGAAGTCTTGCTGTTAGATTCTGGATCCAGTTTTTCCTTCCAAAATATTTTAGTTAAAGCTATTGCCTCTGCAATTCCATTGACATGGAAAGTAATAATTTATGGCAACTCTTGGGAGAATATAGTTGGTTAATGGTTTTACTACAGTAAAGTCTTTAGGATAAAGATGTTCTCTTCAGAGATAATTCAGAGAGGTTCTACTGATGCCATATGCTGGCATTTACACCTCTAAAACTTAGAGATTCTGAGGTCAATGGCAGTATAATAAATTGTTCTTTACCATTATTTCTTTTCTCTTGTAGATTTGTTGCTTATTGTTTACTACTGGAAGGCAATTGGTGACAAACTTTTTGTAATACATCACTTGGCAGCTCTGTATGCTTACTATTTTGTGCTGGTGAGTGCTGTATTTTTCCAGTAACATAACAAGCCAATGAGATTGAAGACAATTATTCTATAGGTCTTATTTGCTTAACGTCTAAAAAAATTCTTCACTGGTTGTATTGTGTTAGCTTTATGAAGGACATATTTTCAGTCATCATTACTTTCTAAATGGTTTTGTGAGTCAGTTGTAAGTGCATGCCTTTTCGGTGTTACAGTCCTTCAACAAAAACATGTAACTTATTTAACAGATGAAGTTAAAATTCTCACTTTTTGGTTTAGAGAGATTTCGACAGAAGGGCTTTTCACATGGTTACAGAAAAAGGTTTAAAATAAAATCATAAGTCTGAATATTTAGTTGGAAAACTAGAATAAAATGGTTTCAAGTGGTTACGTTTGCTTGTGATTGTATTTCCAAGGACATAGGTCAGTGATCCCTAACTCTGGTATACACACTACAATTTGCTGGATGTGTTTTTTCTGAGAACTTTTATTTCTTTTTCTATATTTTTTTAAATCTGTTCTCAGACAACTACTTTTTCTCATACTTCTTGTTTAAGGTTACTTTGGTGGGGTAACAATGGATGATTAATTATATCTCTACAAATGTGTGGGGTCTACATACGTTGAGAGGAAGAAAAGGGTACTGTTCTGGGATAAAGACTAATTTAGTTACTTTTTGCTGCTGCTGGAATTTCTCAAAGAAGCCCGTGTGACTTGGTAGAAATCCCACTGACCTCCAGAATAATGCTGCAGAATTTATTCTGAAAAGCTCATTCATTAAGTAAAGAAATCTTATAAAATACAATTTACTTTATTTACCAGATTTCTTTCTCTGTCTACTGTGTGAATCCCAGGCTTACGATGTTAAAAGTGTTGAGATGCCAGATTGCTGTCAGATTTCTGGTGTAACAATTTAAAGGGGATGAAGTTTATAACAAGTAAATACTCTGTTTTGGGTTGAAGATAATTACATTACTAATATTATCATGGATGAAAGTGAATTAGAGCTGACTATGAGATGAAAATAGCACTACCAAGGCTAATCCCTGTTGCAGATAATTCATTAATTGTTCCTGGAGTAAATAGCAAGCGTAGTATTAGGTTGAGCTTCTTTTGAAGCAGTTACTATTTGGATCTAGCTCTGTCCTTTGATATCTGTGTTTTACTCTCATTCTCTTATATTTGGAGAAAGTTAACTCGTAAGTATCATTTTTCAAAAATGGCTCTTGAAGACAGGAGAGAATTTGATGAAGAATACAGATTTTCTGTTTGCCATAGCGCAAACTGACATGAAATGCCTGAAGGAGTGGTTCGTAGCACACTCGGTGGGGAAAGAGGAGCCATAGGTGGTTCAGGAGACCTACTGACATGTTTTAAAAAAATCTTTTTATCTCCACATCTGCAAACAGCTGCTTCCCCAGCCACTGTGTAATGGGATACTATCCAGCACATGCAAGAGAATATGCTGTGCTTTGTCACTTGGAGGAAAGTGCTCAGTTACAAGGTGTGTCGGTGTGAATGTGCTGCACGGTTACGTGGGTACTGTCGTGGAGAAGATGTGCTCTTCTTCCAACCCACAGGGCGCAGCAGGAACTGCAACAGAGCTGGTGGAAAGGGTTTTCCCTGCGGTGGGGAGAGAGGAAAGGGCTTTATGTGCACTTTCTGCTGCCAAATAAAAGATGGGCATTTATCTTCACTTCAGCAAATTATATTCCTAAAACAATGCAGGAACATTTTTCTTTAGCTTACAGTGTTTCTTTTTGGGCTTGTTTAAACATTGAGAAATCCCAGATTTTGTAATTCTGTTAGACAATATCATTATAATTATAATCTGTGACTGCTTGGGCCAGTCTTCTCTAGCTAGCTTTCCTTCACTTCACTGTAGGTCTTCTAAAGATTTATTTAAAGTAAGAAAGTACTGATTCAAGATACCTGAAGGGCAACTGCAGCTTTTGTAGTAACCCTCATAAAGAAGTTGGCTACAGCTGGCAAACTGGCTGTCACTGTTAAAAAAGATTGAATCGTTCTGTGTATACTTGAAGAGTTTAATCAAGGTTTTACATCTACATTGTTGATTTTTTTTAATGTCTGTTTTGTTTTGCTGACCAGAGCAAAGGTCTGTTGGCTTATTTTGGAAACTTCCGCCTGCTTGCAGAGTTCTCCACTCCTTTTGTCAATCAGCGGTAAGTGGTTAGGGAATTTTTTGCATAGTTCTTAAAGATGTGAATTTGTATTTTTTTTTCTGTCACTTAGGAAGTTTTTTGTTGTTGTTGAATGCCTGCTGAAAGGAAATTTGTATCTTGAACTATGGATTGCTAAGTGGAAATCTCTCTTGCTGTGAAAACTTTTTGCTGTTTTAGCTGCAACACTATAACTAATGTATTCACCCCTACTTCCCATTTTAGAGTAGACCAGCCTTCACATGAAAGTACTGAACAAAAAACAAGTTCACAAATATAATTTTGTTTATTAGTATTTGTAAGTATTTAATTATTGTAATAAAGCCATCATTTTCAATAGGAATTTATTTTAGTGGTATTTTAGAACCAGGAAAAAAAGCTAAATACCATTGTCAACACAGTCCTAGAATGGAATTGCATTGTTCCAGACAATCCGAAAAGAAGCAAGTGGCAGAAGGCTCTTCTGCAGAGCTCAGTAAGAGTGGAGGCCTGCCATGGCTTCTGGTTATAGTGTTTCTACTAGAACTTACTGCTGTGAATATAGGAAAAGGAGCATGATGATGCCATGTACCACAGGTAGGGGAAAAGAGTCAGTAAAGCTCGAGGCAAGGTGGCCTCTTTGCTTACTGCGTAGCTGCCATGACCCAGCCAAGAGCAGGGATTTGCCCCAGGAAGACTTCACCACAGGAGAGGTGCTTTGGTACAGGGCAGTGCTGCAGTCCTCTCCTCTTTCTCCATTTTTTTTTTTGCTAGGTAGGATCACATCTTTCAGAGTGTCAGCTGCCTATGCCTCACCCATCCTTTTTTGGGGTGTATTTCTGCTTTACTGATCCTACGTGTATGGCATCTGTTTTCTTTTCCAAGTGTCTGGTAGAGGAAGGATAAGGTTTATAAGGCAAATAGGAACTGTAATCTTCCTACAAACAGGGTGTCTGAGTATTATGCATTACTGCATTGTGGCTGTAAACTCTGAACTATTTTATGAAACTGTAGGATTCCTCAGATCCGTAAGAATAAAAAAGATTGTGCCGAGAACCCTTTTGAACTTTAGCTTGGCAAATTCAACTTGCAGGAGGGCAGGATGGGATAATGGAGCTCTCCAGAGGCTACTTTCATTTGCCCAAGTGCATCTGAGTAGGAGACTATAGTCTAATGTAGTCTGTGTTCTGTGTGTGTAGAGAAACTAAGGAGTAAATGAACACTTGTTTAAACATATTTTAGTAATATAAGGAAGAGGAGAGTAAGAAAATGAGGAGTAGTATTATAGTCTAGATTTTTATATTGAACTTTGTTTCCTAGTGAATGACTCTTCTCCCAGCTGACTCCAACCAAGACAGGATTTGTCCTGGGTTTAAGTGGTACCTGTACTGATGCTTGCATTTCAGACTGTGGCGATAGGAAGTATTGTGATACATCTGGCTATTAAAAGTAATATATGAGGTCTGACACAAAAAAACCCCAAGAACTGTGCCTGTGACTGTTTTTACTTCACAAATTAAGAAAATCGATGATCACCTTCAAAATAGTTCCCTTTTGATTTGACACACAGCTTGCATCCGATGCTGCCAACATTCAAAGCAATTCTGCAGATCATTTTCTGAAAGGTTGTTAAAGATCTCTGTTGGTTTTGCTTTCACATCTTCTGCCAAGAAAAAACAGGTTCCTTTGAGGACCGACTTGATCTTTGGGAAGAGGGAGCCAGGTCTGGTGAACAGGGTGGGTGCTCAAGCACATTGATGATGTTATTAGCTAAAAACTGCTTCACAGATAAAGTGTTGTTAACTCATTGTTCACCCTTGTGCGCGGATATTTCTGACCAAGGGTAAGAAAACGTCTGTGTTTGAACACGTGCCCACGCATAGTGAGTGAAAGGGATCGAGCTGAGCCTTGTCTCACTGTGACAGGTTAGAACATGTTCTGTAATCATCTCGTCTTTCCCCTCCCACTCTGGGTTCCTGAGCTATAGGAATAGTCTCAGGTTTTTTGTGTCGGACCTTGTATACTATACTTGTAAAATGCCTGTGGTGAGATCATATGTCTTAGAGTCCTGACATTTACTGCTTTCTCAGAAAACGGAAATCAATGTAGGAGATAATGAAGTCCCTTGCACTAAGAGATGTGATCTCATTACTGCATGAATGTTTTGGGTTTTTTTTCATTAAATTTGAAGAGAACCAGACCCTTAAGACTGTAAGTAGTGGATAATGATAATGACTTACATTATGTTTCTTGTTTGCATTCTTAGTATTACCAGAAGATCTATTATTAAAATATAGAATCATATTCTAAATCTCAGAACTGTAGTGTTTTCTTTGTTTTTCCTGTCTGTGTTATTAGAGGTATCTACTTGGAGGTTTTCTCCATGCCAAGCATTTAGACCTGTTAGTGTTAGCATCAGCATTATGTAATCAGTTATTAACTGTGATGGGTAAAATTGCAATGATAAGTGTCACTTACCGACTTTTATTTTTTTTTAATTTGCTGGGAGAAGGAAGTTGCTAAGCAGATGTCCAGCTGCATAAATTGGCACATAACAGTATATTTTAAAACCTTTTTTTATTACTTTTGGAATCTGCATTATATATATCAATTGAAGCACAGGCTCTGATTGTTAGTCTGACCAAATGTATCAAGTCTCTCCAAAACATCGTCCCAGTGAGAGTTTTTGTAGTGAGATATCCCGCTCCCGGGACTGCCAACTTGAGTGCCTGGATTTTAATTGTCTCAGTTGCACTCATAATGAATTCCTGGAGGATTTCTGTTAGCGCCGGGTGTTTGGCAAATCTTTTAAGTATATCAGTAATTACCTAAGTTGTAATCTGTAGGTAATTAAATTAAAAATTCCAGTTTAAGAACTGTTATTTTGTTGAATGCCCTCATATCTTCTTGGAAATAAATTGATGATTCCACTTTCCCTCCCTATCTGCTATCATGAATACAGTGATTTAAGTCATCTCCCTCTGGTCCTGTCTTTAACCTGCCGCTGCATGAATTTTCTTCCATTTATTCTGATTTAAGCGTGAATGATAAAGAATTAGTGGAGTTTGTTGTGCCTTTATCTAGCAATTCAACCCACAGGTTCTGTGTGCTAGGGAATAGATACCTTATGCCTGTCTACTCAGTAATTAATATACAAGCATTTTTTGAAAGACCACCTATAACCCAGTAACAGTAGTGGGAGAAAGGGGGTTTAGATTTGCCTTTTTAATTGCATAACACACCTAGGTGTTAAATGATCCAGTGTTATTTACAATATCTGGTTCTAAAGTTCTAGTTTTGGGAGGAATGGAAGCAGTCAGAAAATCCCAAATCTGAGAAGCTGGAAATTAGAGCTCTATCTAAATCACCATATCCAAATACAAGTCTCTAATTGCTTTCAGGGAAACAAATAGAAATTTAGTTGCCCATTGGTGCAAACTGTGGTAATAAATTTGTATTTATCATTTTAAAAGATAAATTCAATTTTAGTGTATTACACAATAGTCACTGAAATGAACACTGGTTGTCAACTGGTTTACAGTTCAAATAAGATTTTTTTACCTATTATTCTGTAATGTACTGGATATTGCACACTGTTTAAGTGGGGGGGAAAATGCAGCCAAGCAGAATTTGTAACTAAGCCAATATGCAGTGCAATAATTTAGAAATGATAAGAGTAGGAAAAATAATAAATGACTAAGAAAAATATGAAATAAAAATATTTTTGTGAAATGGCTTCAAGGCTGCCTGGTATCTGTGAACCCTTCTTTTGCAGGTGGTTTTTTGAAGTACTGGGATATCCTAAATCTTCAAAGGCCAACATCATCAATGGTGTGCTAATGACAGTTGTGTTCTTCGTGGTGAGGATTGCCGTCATGCCTATATATTACAGCCATGTAATATCTTCATTTGGAACAGAGGCATTCCAGAGATTAGGACTCGCAGCACAGAGCGCCTGGATTATCTCAAGTGTTGTCTTGGATGTTATGAATGTGATGTGGATGGTAAAAATTGCAAAAGGATGCTACAAAGTAATTTCTTTTATTGGACTAGAGGAAGCTAAAATTCATAGAAATGGAAAATCTGACTAGAAATCATATGCATAAAATGAAATTTCTGTTCTGAAAATTTTTTGGGTTCACTGAAACAGTGCACATTTCTGCCATGGAATGCTTCTCTTAAGGAGACAAGGTATTACCTCTGTACTGACCTTACTCTTTCCCTAGTCACACTGCCTGCACACCCAGGGCCACACTTCATGGATCTTATCTGATGAGGAAAAAAATCAAAGACTCACACAAATGGGTTCCACGTGTCTGTTCTAAGAAGTCACAAGCTACAGAAATTAGAAAGGAGAAGACTGATTACTTGCTTGTTGTCTGTCAGTGTGTTTGAAGTGTTTCACTCAGGTTTCTCAGTATAACGTATTTTATAAATCCAGTGAAAACTGACATCTCTGTTTTTTTGTAGAAAACAAGAAAACTCCCCAAACTCCTGGTATGGTGCAATTCTCCTGGCATGTTTCTATGTTTTCTTCTAAGAATAACAATCAAGATTTCATTCTTTACAACTTTTTCATTTTTGCAAGAAAAGCTAAAAATTTAGCTTTGATTCTGTAAAGTCTTTTACTGCTTTTTGTTCTGCCTTATATGAATGCAAATCAGCTTGGGAAATCTATGAAATAATTTTATCTAAAATGCTGTATTATAAGACTACAGTATATCTTAAAAATTGTTAAAATAATCTGATTTTGATCTGAAAGATTCACTTTTGCTGTATTAGATTACATGCAGTAGTACATCTTCTAAATTGCCCATGGATTTTTCATTACTCAGTATGGTAAGTGATGTGTGGAAACAGCATAATTCTTCTTGGAGTGCTTTTTCCTTTGCTGCTACTACATTTGCAAACTGCTGCATCTCTCCTCAGAGTATTTTTAACCATTGGTTATTTGGATGTGAAGTTTAATTGTAAAGAGAGATAATTCCTCTGTATATGTGATGTGTAATTTAAGAGTAATAATATTTTTCCTTTATCACAGAAATGACCTGTTTGATATGAAGTGTTGAGGGTTTTTATCACATTTTCCTTGTTAATCACATTGGAAAGTAGAGGTGTTAACTAAAAACATTCTTGAATTACCTGCCAAACTTTTGTAAAGTTGCATGAAAGTTCTGTAGAATGACAGTTCACTTATGTAGGCACAACATTTTGGGTTTTTTTAAAGCCACCTGCTTGTCAATAGGTGCTCTGTTCCTTTTTCTCCAAACATAAAGGTTTGAAGCGCATTAGAGGGATGCCATCTAGGAGTAGTCTAGATTCTAATCTAAAAGACAATTTGAAGAAGTTCTGTTTTTTTGTTTCATTTTTAAATCATTGTGAGAGCTGTGTTTGTGTGTAGTTTGATTTTTATCTTGCTTACTTTAAACCCTATCTGAATTGGGAGTGATTAACTTCTGTTTTTTTCCTTGGTGGGTTTTTTTGGTGTGAGGTTTGGGTTTTTTTTGGCATTACTTGTTATTTGCTATACCTTCTGGTAAGGTGTGCTAAAAGTACCCATTTTCACTCAGTACTTCAGCGCACATCCCAGTTGTTTACTCAGTGTAGGTTAATTAGTTTTCCCGCTAGTGAGGTGATGTGGATGCTCTCATCTGACTGAGATGTGTGAGTGCTCCAGTACCAGGACACAGTGTTCCTGTCTTCCAGCAATCAGAGGTCTGTAAGGCCCCAAGAGGGCTGCGTAGGCTGAAATGCCTTATAACCAAGGCACCTGAAGTGAGTTTGTTTCCCCAGATAAAATAATGTTGGGGTCTATTGTTTGGGCTAGCATAATGCACTCCTTTGTAGGCCTTGTTCCGCTGTACCACTGGGCAGGTGTTTTTCCAAAACCATTTCCCAATCTTTGTAAAAGGGGATATCAAGGATTGTTGAACTTCTGTTTTGGGACTTTTTTTTTGTTTGTTTGTTTCTGTGCTTATTAATACTTTACAGGCCTGCAGACAAAAGAACTGTTTATGCCTTGGGAAAGTTAGCAATTAAGCTGATAAGCTGTATGATTTGAGAGAGGACAGTCCCTTATTTGGGTGTACCGGTAAATCCATAGTCTTTGTTGAGCTGATCCTGTGACCTGCTGTGCTGAAAGAAACAAGACTTCTTTTTATACTAATTTGCAGAACCTTGATCTTTTCAAATAGTGGTTTCAGTGTACGTAATGCAAAATCTAGGCTACCTACAAAGGCTCTATGTTTATATCACCTTTATGATTCAAAAGTGTAAATGAAATACTTTTTTCTTGAGCTTTGTAAGTCACTCAGGGAGTCCTTTTGTAATAGCTTGCTCCTTTCTAAAATAAGGTTAAATTTAGTAAAGACAAACATTTGGGAAATGTGTTTGAAAGTAGAAGTCTGTTATTTGGGATGAGGATTAAAAAAACTGATGATTGCAGCCACACTTAAGGTGACAATTCATGAAAACTTCTTGAAATTCATCCCTTCTTAGCATTAATCTTTACTATTTCAGTATTTTAATTTTTTTATTTTCAGTAGAGAGAATTAATTAAGATGGTTTGTTTCCTTTACTTCTAGGTAAGCTTATGTCTGATGGGGGAGAGGGAGGAAAAAGTCAAGCTATGATAAAGTTAAGCTGAAACTAGACCAAAAAAAATCCCAGCCATGCATAATACACATTGGTCAACCATCCAGAAAGGAAGGACAGTAGGATAATTATTTTAAAACGTAATATTTTGAATTTCTGTACAAAACTGAAAAAATATTTTGCAGTGCATTAGGTTTCAATTTTATAATTTGTTATTTTAATGTATTGCAGTTATATCCTGATTCATCTACTATGTGACAGAAGACAACTTTCTAATGAAAAAAAATTTACGTTTGTGTAGTTGGCAAGAACTGTAGCAAACAGTCTGCAAAGTTGTGATATACTGAATACATTAGGGCACTTTTTACCTGCCATTACAAGCTTATAATACAGCAAATTAGATAGCTGCAGCACCCATTTTTCAAATGCACTTTATTATTTTAAAAACTGTGGTCAAATATTGCTGAAATTTCATGTTACAAGCTTGTGTCCTTTTTTATGCAAAAAAAAAAGTAAATGCATGATAAGTAGAATTGTAATAAATAGTAACTTTAGAATTTAATATTATCTTACTAGTGGCTTAAACTTCTGTTTTTAACAGATGCATTTTCTAGTATAAAAGCAGACTCTTGGTATGTCACCAGCTGTCTTTGCCATGGACGTATCAAATTTAAGGAATTAATCTTCTAAAAAATGCTCAAATATCTTGTTTTTCTTTCTTTTACATTCTTCAGTACCAGGTGATATAAAATTAGCACGATGATCATGGGAGATTCTATTTGTACCAGTAAGGCTGTATTTAGGAATGCAAGTTTCTCTTTTTATGGCTTTACTTTTTCATCAAAAGATCAGTAAATACCACTTTCAGAACTGCTACAGGGGTACGGTAGGTCAAATTTTGATTTTATAATTGATCTGTGGGTACAGTACTTGCAGAGAGGAAATGTACTTCAAATATTTATTTTCTTGGTGAATTTTCCAGTAGATTTCAGTGAATTCAAGAGCCTTACGCTACAGAGATACTTTATGGGTTATCTGTGCGCATTCTTCAGTGGTAAGAATTACATCTCTGAAGCCTACTCTACCTCTATAAATACATGCTATCTTGAGTGAGATCAATAATTTAATAACTTAATTGCTTAAAGACATAAACTATTGAAAAACTAATGAAAAAGATCCTATACACAGGAAAATGAGGGGAGCTGAATTTATATATAAAATTCTTAACCATTCCAAATTTTGTATTAAAATTTATTAAAACAAATTTAATTGCAATGTCTGCAAGATAATTACTTCCATCTTTACTGAGAAAATTATGGTACAATTTTACTCATACTGCAGAACTAATGTTAACCTAAGAGCAAACGCTTACACAAATGAGCAAATGAATTCAAGCAGGTTTAAAGAAGAGAGGTGGAGGAGACTTTGAGAACACAGGTACAGAGGTCCAGATGTCTTCCTGCTGCTGTGGTTGGGACAACAGCAGACTGATATGTAGCAGAATGGTTTAAATATTTTCATATCTCTCTTCACAATGGAAAATGAAATTTTATTCTTCAGAAATGTCAAGCTGTATAAAGTGGGTTATTGGTTGTTGATTGCTGTATGAACAGGACCTTCTCTGATGGACTTGGGTGTGTTTAAGTATGCGTACATACCAGCTTTCTGTAAAAGACCATTTAATAGAGGAATTTGCAAAACTTTTGTGATGCTTCTGCTGAGCCATTCAGAGGAAAATAAAGGGCTGCTTGACAATTACTGCAGTTTAGGATCTGGTGTCATGTTGGCTGCTGGTGAAACCCATCAATAAAGCAAAGAGACACTAGAATTTTTAGATGAAAAAGTGTAGGAGACTGAAAAATATAGGCAGCCTCTTTCATATTTGTCTAGCCTAGTGTACAGCATTATCTGGCCATGAGGCACTTCACAAGGAAGGATTTGTTCCTGGTGGAGTGTCTCTGTCTATGGAATATGTTTGACAGCTTGGAGAAAGAACAGTACTTCATTGCTGAGATTCTGACAGCAGTCATGTGGAAACATTGAACAATATTTATGAACTGTAACATTCAACCAAACCTGGGTAAAATCTCTTTGTTGGTCAGGTGAAGGTCTTAGGATTTTCTGAAAGCAACTTGAAAGTTCTTTTTATGGTAGAGAAGATGAAAGGTGGGCTGCTCGGGATGCTTAGACATCTGGGATTAAGCATTGAATCATACTTTTAGGTGGTAAGACTTGGTAAGGTTTCTTATCCATTACAAATCTCTACTAGCTACCTCCTTTGCTATCCTTGCTCTATTTATAGTAACAAAGCACTTTATAGTTCAGTAAAGAATGGAAGGTAGCTTTGAAGCTGTATTGTTTGGTATAAGAAATATTTTGGCAAAATTTCTTCTGAGATCAGTTTCATTGTGTGATGTCCTGCACTGAGAGGGCATCTGATTATAATGATGTATATAAATTTTTAATCTAGTTGTAAAGGAAATGTCTCTAAGAGAGCGAATTATGAAGAGTTGAGCATGGCTTAGTATCAACCATATAATGATTCAGTGTGCTATTTATAACTTCCTACTTACTGAAATTGAAAATATAAAAGCAAAGAAAATATTCTGTAATGTTTCTTCTATTTTTAATCTATGCATGGGATGTCAAACATTGTACTTGTCTTGAGGACAGGACATGCTTTTATGAGCCTATAAATATTTAAGTATATGAGAATCTGCACCCCAGTGGAACATGTTGCATGTAAATTGTCTTCAAAGTTTTTAAATTTTGGTATTTTAAAAAATTTGCTAGGTTTGAAAGCAACATTTAAATATTAATACTAAGCTGTAATACAGAACATAACATTTTGAATGCAATGCAGGATATATTGGGTTTGTTTATGGCAATCTATTCCAGTTTCACAAGAGAATCTGTCATATGATAGGGGGAAAGAAGAAAAAGGGCTAATCATGAGCTCGGCTATAAAATTTGCTTACTTAATATGCACACATCCAAATATCCTGGATTTGTTTCTAGCATGCGTATACCAAACAGTGTTTTCTTTAATATCAACAGATACCTATAAATGTAGAACAATTTAACACTTAAGCACAGCTAACCTGATATAAAACTGAATTACGAAAACTGTTGGGAACAAATGAGTTACAAGTTAGGCATAAGTAATGGAGCCTGTAATTCAAAAATGTTTATGAAATCTTCTGTCTAAAAAGAAACTTGATAAATGTATGTAACTTATCTGCAGAGCGAGGACAGAAACTGTAAATTCTGCTAGACTTATTTCTGGTAAATCTTGACAATCTCATTTGCAGTAAGTACTAATACTGTCACAGAATGTCAGGATCACACTATTAAATTCAAATAATGTGGCCTGATTGTAGTTGCAATCCTTATCACAGCACAAGAATTAAAAATGCAGAGTAACAAATTGGTGATAAAAGTAATCAGTCGTATTAAAGGGTGAATGATTAAGTATCATGGGTTTAAATTTACTACTACTTATAAAAAATGTTAATTATTTGTTTGCATTTCAGTAATATTGTAAAGCATTTCTGTATTTTGTTTCACCAGTTTAGGAGCTTGCATAAAATGATACTGGCTGATTTTTTTTCCATTTGATATATGCAATAATGTCAATAAGCAATAAATTGCATGTTGTATGCAACGTATCAGTACTTCATAATAAAGGAAAGGAACACAATTTCTTATACTGTGATTTTTTTTTTCTTTCTTAATATGGTTATAATTTATGTATAATGAATGCCTCATGAAAGAACAATTTACTTTGGGTTCAGTTCAGAGGTAACTGGCTTACATGGTGTCTTGAGATTTCATGCTGTATCTTTGCAGGGAGGGAGTGTGAGGTCTGAGCTACCCTGTTGTGCAGGTGGATGGACTTTTAAAGGGTGAAATTCTATGTAGGACATCACTGGGGCCAGAAAGGTAAATTAAGCTAAAAATGTTGTTGTGTATTGAGGAAAAACTTATATTTATATTGGATAATATAATTATATTGCACTGTATTGTAATACCTCGTGTTTCAGGACATAAACTGCACTGTTGTCTGAAGGCTGTAGGGATAAAGAGCTACTGTCATCCGTGTATTATAAGTGTGATGCACTATGCAGTCCCTTATGGAATACTGAGACGGGCAAGTAAGTTCCTTAATATGGCAGTTCCTAGATTCTATATGTGCAGTGAACTTATGCCTAGGAAGCATGAATTGTGTAGTAGAACTCAGGTTTCTCTGAGCATCCTTCCTTGGAGGACGTTGCTCCTGTTTTTATACCTTAACCATTGGTTTCCAAGCACAGGAGTTACTCATGTTTCTTTGAGGGTTTTTTTTGTATTATGCAAGTGAATGTTCTGTGTATTCTTCTATTTCCAGTGGTTTTTTACTTTTTCCTCTCATCTTTTAAGGACTATTTGGTTCCATTTGTAAATTATATCCTTAGAGTGCTAATTTTACACTGTTAGTGTAGAAAACAACTGCTCATTAACTAATTAGTCTGTTTGAAAGTGACTAGGAATGTCTGGAAGTGTTATTTGGGGTCAGATGCTATATAGGTCAGATTTCCATTGCTTGAGGAAGGACAATGGGGACTTGGTGGGAGGCTTCCTTTTTGCTTCTGGGCAGCTTTTAGCACTGAATGGGGAAAAGGAAGGACTGAGGCTGGGAACAAGGGATGCCTTTCAGACAGCCATACTTAATCTGACAAATTCAACAAATCTTGCCTAAAGTGTGAGAAACATACCTTTCTCTAAGATGCAGGATGTAGAAAGTATTTTGTATATCCATTTCTTTGTCATGTTTTGGTGAAAAGTTACTCTTCATTCTCTGCCCCCCTCCCTTTTTTTGATTAGTCTGTGTTCTTGCTGAAAACTTTGTTTCTGTACTTGTATTGGTGTGAAAATTCTGTGTTAGGGTTTTTTACTTAGCTATCCACTGTGAGGATTAAATGTCATTTTTTAGATGGTGGACTACTGTTGTATTTTCTTATTTTGCTCAGCTTTTCTGGAGTTCACAGTGTAGATTGTGTGCTTTGTGAGACTGTGACCTTGATGTTCTTTGTCATTCATTATATTGAGGAAAAGAATATTTGCCAATTGCTTTATCTTAAGAAGGGTGAAAATTATTATCTGTACAATGACTAATAAGTAGTGCAATTGTTATTTCTGGTGCAGTGTGATTGTGGAAAGTAGGGAAACAGCCTACTGACACAACAACATAATGTAGAATCAGTTCCTCATTTGAGAACAGCAGAGAGAAAATGCGTTTTTCACCCTAGAGTTGTTCTGCCACTGACTTGAGATATTTTGAAGCAGAGATGTCAGTTGGTCTACAGGAGGCTCTGGTTATTAAACTGCATTGTCAGGTGCAGCAAGTGAAGACTAAAATGATTGTATCCTGTTTAGTGCTGCTTACACAGCTGTTGCTGTGATTGCAGACTTACAGATTTCAGCAAAGCCAAATATGCCTAAAACTTGGGCAGTGAGAGATTCAGTTACTGACATGGTGCCAGTTTCTTAACTCCAGACACTCAATATGCTGTTCTAATAATTCCTGCATTCAGAAAGGGTACAAACAATTTCCTCTTACATAATAAAGACTCTAAAAGGGCAAACATGAGTGAAAGGATGAATATTTGATATTTTATACTTGTATTTTTATATCGTGTTCACACTGAATAGTAATGTCTTTGCTAATAAGATAGGTCTGCTTTTGAAAGATGGTGAAAGTATTCTTAAAAGCACTCAAGGGGCATGTATGGAAGTTTTTTTAATTCAGGTAGTTATATCATTTGAAATAGTGCTTATTAGAACTGCTTCAGAGTGGTTTTGAATTTGTCTTTTTTCAATCCTTTTGATCCTTTTCAAAAGACATGGGAATCATTCATTTCTTTCTTTACTCCAAAATACATACAGAGGATGCAAAAGACCCCTCTTCCAGCTTTGAATTTGGATGTTATCATCCCAAGTTAATGTAATAATTGGGCCATTTTGTTTTTAATTGCTCCAATGAAATAGGTTGTTTAAAAAATAACTGGGTTTTGATCAGTTCTAAAAATTGTTATATATTTATAATGAATGTTTGTCTCGTGTCTCCCCACCTGCCTTTTGCACTTGACAGCCTATTGAGATTCTGCTCTGTGGGATGAGTATTTAAATATTCCTGTAGGGTTTGTACTCCCTGTTCCAGCTGTTGCGGCATAGCTGGATCTTACATCTGTTAGGAAGGAATGGTATGAAAGCAGACTTCCTTGCTCTGATGCATAATGTGCTCCATTTTTGGACTTACCAAGCTGCAGTGTTGCACACACCATTTCATGCAAACAGTTAAACTGCTTTTCCTGGCATTAAAATAAGGGAATATTCTTAGTAAATCAAACAGATCTGTGATACATTTCTTCTGTAGCTGTTGTTTACAAACAAAATTTTAAGGAACCTTAAGGGGCACTCCTTTACAATATTGATTCATGCTGCTGGTACATTCAAAGTTTTTTCTATACTTTAAAAAAATATATATATTTGCAATTGTGAGGGGTGGTGACTTCCCAAACCAAACCAACTTATGATCACAGGTAGTGCATGCTAACATGGGGATTACATGAACTTCAGCACACAAAATTCTCTGTTGTCGGCAATTTTTGAGGCAACTCTTGTACTTTACATGTGCCAGCTGGCAATTCTTCATAGAATCATAGAATTGTTTGGGTTGGAAGGCACCTCAGAGATCATCCCACCCCCCTGCCAATGGGCAGGGACACCTCCCACTGTATCAGGCTGCTCAAGGCCTCATCCATCCTGGCCTTGAACGCTTGCAGAGAGGGGTCAACTCTTGTACTGTTTCATGATCAGAGGGTTGGAGCACCTCTGCTGGGAGAACAGGCTAAGAAGATCGGAGTTGCTCAGCCTGGACCAGACTCCGGGGAGCCTCATTCATCGTGGCCTTCCAATACCTGAAGGGGCTACAGGAGCGCTGGGGGAGGGGCTTTTCACAAGGACAAGTATGATAAGATGAGGGGGGAATGGCTTTAAATTGGAAGGTGTCTGGGGCAGAACCCGAGTGTCCCCTCAGCCAGAGCCCCACAGCGCCCTCCCTCGGCCCCCGGGGGCAGCGGGGCGGCAGCGCCCTCCCTCCCGGGGGCGGTCCTGGGGTCCCGCCTCCCCCCGCAGCACCGCCCCAGCGCTTCCCAGGCCCCGCCCCCCCGGCGGCGGGCGCAGGCGCGGAGCGGGCAGCCGTGCCGCGTTCTCGCGAGGCGGGGCGGGTGGCGCAGCGCCGCGCGTGCGGGGGTCAGTGGCGGCGCGGGCCGCGCTGAGGTGAAGAGAGGTGGCGCTGCTCCTGGGGCCGCGGTGGGAGGCGGGCGCTGAGGGAGGGCGCACGCGCCGGGCGGGGGGCAGGGCCGGGCTGACCTTGCCCGCGGGCGCCGGGGCGGTCACGGTGCGCGGGACGGTGCGGCGGCCTCGCGCGCGGCGCTCCCTGAGGCGCGTCCCGCCCGCGGAGGGGCGGTGCGGGTGTGGGTGTCGCTGCGCGGGACTGGGGCAGGGCGGTGTGGGAGTCAATAGCGGGGAGCCCCCCCTCTCCGCTCGTCCCGTGCCAGCCCGGTGCGCGCTGCGGGGTTTCGTGTAGGCTGGGTGTTGGTAACTCGCACTGATACCTTATTTCATAGAATGGTTTGGGTTGGAAGGGACTTCAAAGCCCGTTCAGCTCTAACCCTTCCCACCAGACGAGGCTGCTCAAGGCCCCATCCAACCTGGCCTTGAACGCTTCTGTGATGCAGCAGAGTATCTGTAGTTTGTGTTAGGGAAATTTGCCTTTTTTTTCCTCCAGAAACTTGATTGGGAAAGACCCAACGTGGAGGAATCATGGGTTTGTCCGCGTCCTCCCCAGCTGCTGCAGGTCAGTTGCCAGATGCATCCAAGCGTCATCATCAGATGGCATCTCCACCTTCAGAATGTCCTATGCATCAGGAAAAAATGAGCGGTAATTATTCTTGAAACTTAAGTAAACTTTTTACATGGAAAACAGATCAAAAATGTTTTTGAGGGAAAAAATAGAAGAAAATTTACTCTATAAATAAAAACTTGTGTTTTTTCTTTAGCAAGAATAGCTCTCAAGAAACTCTTCTTGAAACTGAGCTGGTTATTCACCAGAACAGCATGTGTGGTGCTTTGTCTGTGGAGACAGTAGGTGCTTGCTGTGAAAACTGGGGGTCATTCCAGTTGTCCCATTTCACAGGGGTCCTGCAGATTAATTCCCATTTATCCCCACAAAGAGTCAGGGACGTGCGAAAGGTGGTAGCTGGGAGCAGGTGGTTGTCACTGAAGAGCACACATGTGGAAGAGGGCAGCAGAAGGGCGGAATAAGATGGATGTCTGGAGAAGGAGACATCAGCTTTGTTGTTGACACAATCAATGTGTGTTGGATTAACATTGTTGTGGAACTTTTAAGTACAAACAGTTCAGTAAAGGGGACACCATGGGATGGGGAATGAGCATTCAAGGACTGCATGAGAGCCTTAGACTTTACCATGGTGCTGGGTCCTAAAGTGCAGGAAAGAGAACAGGTAAAACTGTTGGCAAAGTTCAGAAGAAAAAAATTAAATACCTTAGCATTCAATGAACTGTTCCCCATTTGCTGCCACGGTCGAGTTTTCATTTTGTGTCAAAATATACATATAATGCTTTTTTCCTGTATTTCAGGCTGTCCAATACACATGAAGACCCCTGATCATAGAACTGAGAACATAGATGATGTTCCTGCACATCAAGAAAGAGCATATGAATTTGTGGCATGTCCAGTGAAGTCTGGTCCATCTCAAGTGAAAGATGATATAGATCCTAGCAATATGGTAACTGTTGTTTGATTTCAGACGTTTTCTTCAGTCTTGTTTCTTCTGAAATACTGTCTCTAAAATGTGAATAGTGATACTGTTTAAGGTGAAAACTCTGAAAAATAACACTTTTTTGATTTTTAACACAGCTTTTTCCCCTTTTGAGTCCATTTATTTGTATGAAAAAAAGTTACATCTTACTTAACATTCTCTTCTTCAAATTTACATCTTTTCAATGAAAGGCATTTTTTTAGTTTTGCTGTCTGTTTCTGTTTGTTAATTACATGCATGGGTTTTACGCTACATTGGTGGGATTAAGATTCTATGTAACAGCAGTATGGGTAAGTTTGTTTCAGGTCTCTAGGATTTCCTCTGATTTACAAAAAGCACTGTTCTTTCAGAAGTTTAGGCAGAAGGTTTCCTTTAGTCTTCAGATGACAAACTTGTGGAAGGAGTTCTACTATTGGCCATTGGAATGTGCTGCCCATGGAGGTGGTGGAGTCATCATCCCTGGAGGTGTTTAAAAGCGGATTGGATGAGGCACTTAGTGCCTTGGTTTAGGTGACGAGTAGGTGTTGGGTTTGGGTCATAGGTTGGACTCGATGATCTCAAAGGTCTTTTCCAACCTTGTGATACTGTCATACTGCAAAAGAGAAAGATAATTTTGGTGAACTTAAAGACTGAACTTCTTGATCTTTGTAGCAGCTGATTGATTATGCTTTGGTTTTTCTTAAACACCGTAACATAAAAAAGTTTTCAAACTCTAGTTTGTTGTTGATTCTCCTTGTTTTCCAGATGCCTCCTCCTAATCAGCAGCCATCCCCAGGTCAACCATTTCCATTGTCAACAGTTAGAGAAGAATCTTCCATTCCTAGAGCACATTCTGACAAGAAATGGGTCTACCCTTCAGAGCAAATGTTCTGGAATGCTATGCTGAGAAAAGGGTAAATACAGTGAATTATCAGATGAAGTCTGTGAGCCTGAAATACATGAATTAACGTCCTTAGTAGTTATTTGTTGATATTTAAGAGTTTGTGGACTATGAGCAGTAAATAACCAGCACTTCTGAAATCTTCTGGTTTTATAAACAACTGTATTTTAAAAGATGAGCTGATCTCAGATCTCTGTCTCTAGTGATCAGCAAGATGGTAGGGAATAACACGCAACTGCCACTAGCTCAGAAAACTTTCTTAAAGTCAGTGCACAAACACAAACTCCATGATTGCCAGCTTTCAAACTCAGTCAGTGTCATGCTCATCCTATAAAGTGACAGTAAAAGTTCTGTGATTCTGAGAATGTCTAATTTGCATTTGCAAAATTTCTAAAAATATGCAAATTGTTTGACAGTACATGTTTTCAGTCTTCACAAAAATTCAGTGTAGGCAAGCTCTAACTGAATGATAAATGTCTCCTGTGGCCCAAAAAACCTTCTGTTCTGCTTTTCCTCATTCTTTTACAATCATTTGTTGTTCTCAAACAGTTCCACATTAAAGACAGTTACTATAAAAACAATAGTAATTGTGTTCTACTGATCGGTATCTTTCTTAACACAATATGTTGTAAGCAGTCTGTATTGAATACAAGCTTTGATCCTGTAAACACTTAATTGTGTTCAGTGTTTTTTCAGTGTTTTGCCTGTTGAAAAGGAAGCATGTGTGTGGTCATAGTGCAGGGTCAGAGAGATGAAAGGCATTTCTGAGTGCCTGCAAGATGCATTGAATGCAGGATGGAAAATGCAGGTGCGATTTTTCCTCAGCATTTTATGAACACTGTAGTGTGTTTCCCACTCTGATAACTTTCTGATCCAGTTAAGCTGTTAATGTAGCTGACTAGAATTTACGGATCTCTGATGATAATTTTGATAACTCACTTTTATACTTGAGCAGATGAGCCAGAAGTTTCTATACTTGTCTTGTCTTTGCATAACACCTTAAATCTTTTGATTCAAAAGCCCATCAGATAAAACAAGGAAGGTGGAGTAGTTATGCTGTAATGTTTGTAAACTGTTTCCAAGTTCTAATTTTTTAGGTGGAGGTGGAAAGATGATGACATAACAGGTGAAGACATGACCAACATTATTAAGATTCACAACCAAAATAATGAGCAAGCTTGGAAGGAGATTCTGAAATGGGAAGCTCTTCATGCTGCGTACGTACATACGAAATGAAAAGCAAATCCTTTGGTTTAGGTCTTGCTTTTGTAACTCTGTCAAATAGAATGTCTCCTTAGTTTTTGTAGAAGAATTCTGGTGCTGATATATCTCAAAAGTTATATTCTTTTAGGAGCCTGCATTTTGATTAATATGGAGGACGATTATCCAGAAGAGCTTAACTACAACTGAATAATTATTATATTGATAAAACTGATGAGCAGTTTGGTGGTGTGTGTTTAATGTGGATTTTGAGAAATTAACTTACTGTATCTATTTGGAAATTATTTATTTTTAAATTACGAAAAAGACAGGAGATGTAAGCTTAGATTAAAAGTGACTGGTGTAAAACAAACTGTCACTGTTTAGATCAGTGTAGTTCTTGTTCCTAGCAGAGACAGACTAGTTAAGCATTCTGTTTGTAAAAATTGCTCTCTGAAATTCTGTGATGTTTGTCACACAGTAGTTTGGATTACGGTTTTCTGTTCTTTGTTCTTTATTAAATCTGAGGATTAGATTTGCTGAGAATTGCTCAGTTGATTAGTTCGAAAAATGGTGTAGAGCATATCAAAGGTACTGTTGTACTAGCAAAAAGTGCTGTCAGAAACTGGGGGACTTTACAAACTTTTTTTTTTTTTAAAAAAAAAGCTGCTTTAGATCACTTGTAATTAATTTTTTACTGTTGTTCTTTCTCCTATTACTTTTATCTGTTACTAAAGCAAATCACCATAGTGGTTTAAACACTTAAAATAAGACTTTTGAAAGGCAAAAACTATTTTCTTTTTTAATTGTTTGCACAGGGAGTGTCCATGTGGGCCAGCACTGATGCGATTTGGAGGCAAAGCAAAGGAGTATTCACCAAGGGCCAGAATACGTTCATGGATGGGGTACGTAGGCAGGAAAGAAGGTCTTCCACTGAGGTGGGAGGCTTGGGAGACATGTCTGGAAACATGATGTAGAATTAATTTTAAGGTGTTTCATAGCTGGAATTGCAAGTTATAATTACCAGAAGATAGAAGTACTAGTTGGGGATCTTACATCAGTGCCTGGATAAATAAATAATCTTAAATAGGGATTCTACTTCCTCTGCCAGGTTCATAATATGTGTTAAAATATCAATGTGGTCTATTATCTGTCTTTCCAGATATGAACTTCCCTTTGATAGACATGATTGGATTGTTGACCGATGTGGAAAAGAAGTGCGGTATGTTATTGATTACTATGATGGTGGAGCAGTAGATAAGAACTACCAGTTCACTATCCTGGATGTTCGCCCTGCGTTTGACTCTCTCTCGGCTGTGTGGGACAGAATGAAGGTAGCTTGCTGGAGGTGGACTTCGTAACTGCTCCTGTGGGGTGTAGTCAAAAAGTAAACCACTTTCCTCGTAGACTAAGGATAAGTGAATATTAGGACTTAAAATAGAAGTTGACTGCAGTTGTGATTATTTTCATCATCACCACTGTTCCCTGGGGGTGGAAAGGGAGGATGGGGAAATCCTTTAAGTACACTGATACTTTATGGTGTTTTGAATGAAATAATAAAGTTATAGTAGCAAAAAAACATGTATCTTAATTTTCTTAAGTGCTGGGAAATGTTTTCTTACTTTGTCACAGATTCTGTGTAAACTTGCCTCCTTTTCATTTCATTACTCCAGTGCTGCACCAAATACATTAACTTTCCAATTCTGACTGGAGTTTTGAGTATTACTTAAATAGTGAAAACTGGAAATATCATAATATGTTTCATGTAGTTACAGTATTTGGATACTTAGATGATGACTAAAGGGTAGAAGACATGGACTGTTTCAAACTGCGTGTTCTATTAACTATATAAAGCCACGTATTTATTTTCACATGGGCACTTTACCTGTTCAAATACATGCTTTCTCAGTAAACTTCAGTTAAATCTATTCTGTTAGGGAAGTGTAGTGTGGTATGAGTATTTTTAAAGGTATATTAAGTTGAAAAGGAGAATATACTCGTGCTTTAATCTTTGAACAGAATAACAACTGTTAGAGGAAGGAAATGAGTGTCAATTATTTTTAAAACAACATTTCTAAAGGGAGATAAAATTGATATTTAATGGCTATTTATTTGACTATTTAAAAGGTTTGTTTTCTGATATAAGAAAACTATATTCTTGTAGAATTTTCATGTCTTCAGTGTGTGTCTCATGTAATGCATTCAGGACAAAATTAAGCCTTATTTAAAGAAACTCATGCAATGCATCTGTATTTTGCATCTTGGCTTCATCAGCTATGGTATAGTGTGGGTTTTGTATATAATATGGAATTGCACAAGGGTGTATGACTACACAGTTGTACATGTTTCTGCGTAGTGATTATAGTGAGGCATATTACAGATGTGTATATATGACTTAGCTAAGAGGGTATTAAACGTGCCAAGAAATAAGATTGACTTGAGCATTTTCTAAGAGTGATGGATGTTAATGCTGGGTGGCTTAAAAATTTGATTAATGTTTGTACTTAATAAGGGAAAGTAACTTTTTATTCAAGTCTTCCAATGAAATAGCTTTAAATTTGCATGACTTGGTAAATTTCAGGTGCCACATGCACCTAAATTTAAATTAATTCCTTTATTTAAGCATATATTACTCTTGAGAATGAGTCCTCCATGCAAAATGCTTGGGCATGGAAGGAGTAGGAGAGTATCCCATTGTAGCTTCTGAAATGGTAGAAGCTTCCTTCATGAATCTTCACAAACTTAACTGGGAACCAGCTGTACATTCATTTCCTGAAAGTGGTTATTTTTAACTGACATTGGAAGTTGGACTTTTTTTCCTGAGGGTAAAGTGCCTCAAAATTTCAGTCAAGTAACTTCCCATTTAGGAAAAAAATATTCAGATAAGTTTCCATTCTTTAAGGCACCAAGGGAGATGAAGGGTTCCCACTTCAGAGGCACGTCTGATAATGAAAGAGCTGCTCAGCTCTGTTTTGACAGTAACGACTGAAGCTTACTGCTTTTTGGGTGTTCTTTTGTGTTTCAGCCATTTATGTATACATTTGGTAACTCGATACATGCAGAGTTCTGTATTTCTAATAACTAAGTATGGAAAAGGAACACCAGTGTAGGGAGTGCTTCAGAAGCTTCAAAAGAACAGGTTTGCTTTGTTGATTTCAGAAGCCTGATGCTGAGTGCATTATGGAAACTGTAATTGCTGCTACGTCTGGTGAGAAGTGTCAGATGCTACTTCGTGCATTTACCATCTTCTGTTCCATCTCACACAGATTCAAAATTGCTCTTTCTGTGCTGCTGTTAATGAAATGTACTACATCAGGCATAAAGGAGAATAAAATAAATATACTTTTCTTAAGTTTGGTTTTTGGTGATCATATTTTTAGCTGTAAGAATTATTAAGATGAGCTCTTGTATGTGTCATGAGATTGCAGTCTGTTACAACTAATTGCATCTTTGAATATTGTAGTTATAGCCCTTAGCAGCAGCTAAACACCTGGGAGTAAAGGAAAACTAGTGAGTTGAGATAAAGGCAGTTTTCATAGAACAATAATACATTAAAATGCAACAGCTCACAGCCCGATGGCTAACCTGTCCCAAGCAGTGATTTCAGTGAAAAGACTACAGTAAGTGCAGCAATAGCAGTGAATGCAGAGATCATAATGAGCTGCGAGCGTAGACTTCACAGCAAGCATGGAAGACAGATTGCCTGCCCACCCCTTGGCCAGATTCCTATTCTAATACTGAGTATGGTGTTAGGGTACAGAATATTCTGTTGGCTGGTTTGGGTTAGCTGTCCTGGCTCTGCACCTGTATCCTAGCAAAACAAGGGAAACCCTCTTCTTAGCAGCAACTAAAGTGTATGATTGATATTATTCTTATACTAAATCTAAAACAGCAGCTGTTGGGGGAAAAAGTTAACTATTCCAGCTGAGCATAAGCATTATCTGGCAACAACTAAATCAATATGTGTTAACAATGTTACTCTCATACTATCTCCAAAACACAGCAGCTATTGGGAAGAAAACTATTCCAGCTGAAACCCGGAAGGATATATGCTACTCATAGATTTAGGTAAATACAGAACCAAAACCTAAGGAATAAATTCAAGTGTTCGCCAACCAAACTGGCAACTCTCAAAAAGAGCATATGACAACAAATACGTTAATCCTGAGTCTGGCTAACTTCTGAAGAGAGGAATACAAGGAATTTGTACTCCTTGAAGTGTAAATGAAAATAGTTAATTTCTACAAGGACTAAGACTTAAGAAAGTAAAGATGGAATTCTCTCTTCCAGATTTGGATTACTTTCCACATGATGTTGCCAGTTCACTGTTTCTCAGAAGCTGGGTGTCAGAGTGATTAGAATTTTAATGTAAATTTGAAAAACAATTATTTAAATCAATGTTTTCCACCCTTTGGGAGAGTGTTTTAATGGTAAAACTTGTTTAGGCTAGATTAAAGGTCGTGTGTGTGTATATGCATAGATAAATACATTTATACCCTGTCTTTGTAAGTATAGAAAGTTATGGAGAGTTCATGAAGCTTAAAAAAGCTAGGAAGTATGCAGATGAGGCCCTTCAAGGACTTCAATAATAGCATCAGGTTCCCATTCCCAGTCAAGCTGAAACAGTTCAGAACCCAGCATCTTAAACCAGGTTAACCGGGCATTCAGATATCTGGTTTTGGCCTCTTGGAATCGCATCCTTTCAGGCAGCCAGTGACTACCTTGCAGTAAGGGTGCCTGGCTGCCTGAGTTCTGCCAGCCTAGAGGGGCACTGAACATGTGGCTGCTGTGCTTACAACGCCTTCCCGGCTCAAGTAACGCTGCCTCCGCTCTCTGGTCTACTGCAGTGTGTCCTGTTGGTATCTGGCCTGCGTGAGTGACCTGTAATTCACTACGTGTAATCCACAACCTTCTTTCGGGATGCCTGGAGTTCTGGCTACATTGAGTCATTCTATGATGTTTTGCCCTTGCATTGTACTAGCAGGTAGTTTGTAAAGGAGAGCTGTAACTCATCTATCATCTTTAATCAATCAACCAATCAATCAATTTATTTATTTCCCTCTCCCCTAGAAACAACTTTGCTCCTCCCCTTCATTTTATGCCAATGGTCCTGGCTTCAATCTCTTCAAGAATTTTTCAGCTAAGCTGTAGGATTTCTGCCCTACTTTGCTGTAGGAGACCGTGTTACTGGTACTGGTATTTGTGTCCATTCTTGATTGTTGCTATTTTTTACTGTCAAAGCAAAGTGTTCTGGATTACCATTTTTGAATTATGACGTGAAAGAGGAATGCTAGTTTAGTGTGAAACAAGACAACAATGCTGTCTAATGTTTACATAATGTATTTACCATCGGGACTTTTATGCGCTTTGCAAATAATCATTTAAAATCTAAAATATGATGACAAATATTGTTCTTCCTCCAAAAGGTGTGAGATTGGCAAAGGATCTCTTGGTGCTCTGAAAATGACCATAAATAACCTATCGTCTTATGCACCCCCACTTTGTTTGTTCAACTCTTGTGTCAAAGTGTAGGAGAATAATAGTTAACATGCTAGAGTTCAAAAGATAAAGGTATGGATACTGAGGCTGCTGTAGATTAGCAGCTAAAAATGAAGGGAACTGGTAAACTAAGTAGGACTGCCTAATTTTGGACTCTTACTAATGTTGTGTTTTCTATAGAGGGTAGATATGCCCCTTTCAAAAACACCACTCTCTTTCTAGAGATCTGTCTCCAAAATGTATTAAATTATAGTTTAATTCTATGTCTCCTTCTGATTACACCTAGAGGAACATCCATGTAGTAAGGTTCCACAAGGACGTGTACTTGATGTGGAAGCTGAGCTTATTTTGAGGATAGAATATACTTGTAATGCTAGCTATACTTATGTCTTTGGTATCACACCCTTCTCTACCCACAGGTATAGTCACATATGTTCTTTTAAAAATACACAGCATTGCTAGTTTTCTACAGATTTTCAGTAGGCAACTTCATGCATTTTTACTCTCAATGAAAAAAATGTGTTCTATGTATTATTCCATCCTAGTTTGTACAGGGTAAATTGCAGGCAAAGATCTATAGGCAGTGACTCAAGTAAGTATTGATTCTCTCAGCAATGTTAGTAATAATAGGAACCTATGGACACAGTAAATATGTAATTTTGCAAAAAGTATCGTATTTAGTCTGCATGAGATGGTTAATCACTTCTATGTGCATCTCCTTGAGGAAAAAAATGTCTTGCCAAAATCCTAGAGAAAGAATCTTAAATTCTTTCATGAATGTGACAGTTGCATCTATTTGGTCTTACTGCTTGTACATCAAATGGTATAGAAACTTGCAGGTAGAGTATGAGTCTTGACTCCAAACCTAAATGTGAGGCCTTGAGCACGTGTGAAATGATGCATTATTTACCAGTGAACCACTGTTTCCAGTTCCAAGGCATCTGCGTATTTTCAGCATGGCACATATTTTTATGACTGGAGTCTGAAAGAATCCAGTTTTCAAGGGATAATGTAAATGTATTGGATGCATTTGGATTGTTATTAGGCCTCGTTAAAAATAATTAAAACAATAGATAGTTTGGTGATGTTCATTTTGGACCACTGGTCTCTCCTATAAAACAGAAAACATCACATTTGTTTTCAACAGATTATGGCAAAAAAAAAAAGCCACTAAAGACTAAGTTGATTTTTGTTTTCCAATGTTATACCAATTTTGTGGCAAGTACAGAAAACTTTAGCTGGTTTTCTAACAAGCTGCTGCTCTTGCCTCCACCTTCTGAAAACTGTGACCGCATAAACCTCCTGTCTATAGAGATAGCTAATGCTTTAATTGATCATTTGTAGACTTTCAAAATGAGTTTCCATCTGCCAAATGAGTCTTAGTGTCTTAGAGAATTGACTTACAAGAGTCTGATGCATGGAGAATAAATGGAAGTGCCTTTAGAAAGTACTGCTAGATCATAAATCCTTGAAAAACTTGCTTCCCAAATACTTAAACGGAAAATGAATAGAAAAGATGTTTTCTCTGATTTGATTTTATCAAATGAGAGTTTTCTTTTCTATATCAATGAGAATTCATTAGCTTATTTTCAAAAACCGAAGAGCAAAACCTCACAAAAATGTTGAATTTAATCTTAAGACAAAACATGCAAATTTTGGCAGCTTTAATTTACAACCTAAATTTTTTGTTAAATGAATTTATTCCAACTTTAAAAAGCACACGCTTTGGGCTTAAAAAAAAAAAGATGAAAACTTTTATGCTAGGTGTACTTGAGAATACTGAGGAAAAACATCTCCATGTTTTATCACAATTTTTCACAATTACAGGTGTTGCTTCTCCTGTTTTATTTAAAATTTTGCCTTTTAGCTTATTTGGAGTGATTTTTACAGGTTGTCATGTTGCTTTCTCTCTGTCATTTTTTTACAAGCCACTTTTGGGAAAACTTATACCATTACGATAATAGTTGTTACTATAGAAATTATGGCTTCTTACTTAGGTATCTGAAAAATCAGTGCTAATGAACTCAGTTAAGAACAGTTCTAGCTGGTAAGAATACCACTCTGGCTGCATTAAAGCTTTTAACATTGTTGTAGCAGGAAGTATAGGAACTGCAGCTGTCCTACAGCAGTGCCAAAAGATGGACGTGATTTGTGTTGCCTAGGTTAGCCATCACACTTGGCTGTGGTTATGGGTTCCTCATTAGTGTGTGTCTTTGACCTCAGAATGGGCAGCTGCAGATTTTTAGGCTCTTCCTAGCTGTCCCTTGATGCCTGCTGGAGTACATGCTTTTAGGACTGCTTACAGTTGCGTTAGCTGGGACAGAAGGTTGGCTGGTAAAAAGATGTAGACAAATGTTCCAGATTAATGTTTTTTTCCAAATGTCTGTCTACTTCTCCTCTCTTATTCGCCACTCAGATTAGGGGAAAATGGGCCTAAGTTCACAGTTTTATATATAACCACGAGCAGTTGTTAACATGACATCTAATTGATTTGGGCCATAATTACAGTGAGTGGAAAGCAAAGGATACTACTTTTGGAAATAACACTGGGAAGATTAATCTTACCTATGTATGAAAGGTTGCATCCTGTTTGCCTTGTCAGGCAAAGCAGAAAGTAGTGGCATCATCAGTAGCATGTTGATTTATGACCGCATGCTGGAGCTGGTTTAGGCTGACTCTAATAAGCAAGGTTTTTTTGAACCTTATTTGCTACATGTTGATGGGAAAGCATCCATTTAGAGAAATGAATATGGCTAATGTTATTCCATAAAACATTGCAATGTTTGAACAAATCATAAACAAAAGAGAGAGAAAATAAGATCTTGACTTCCAATTCAATAATAATGGAATATGAAGGCCAGATTGTAACTGTAGAAGTTCATTTCAAATTTAAATATTTAGCATTTCCACTAGTCTGTGAATACAAGAAAATTTATTACATTAAGATGGAATTCAGATCTTTGACACAAAGCTGATATTTTCATAGTGTGAAAAATATCAAGCTGACATTATACTGTCTCATTTGATGACTTCCAAATGTCAGAGTGCGGTAACTTATTCACAGGGACCTCAATATCTTGTGATAGTGTCAATTTAAAAGACATTTACATCGACTTTTTTATTTAAACATGTAAAATGGAAAATGCAAAGTGGATAAGGAGAAGCAGGAAAGACCAGGGGCAAGAAAGTTCTTCATAATAGAATGAGGCACTTCTAAGGCTAATTCTACCGAACGCTTCAGCCAGCTGTGAGGGCAGTACTGGCAGTAGTCCTTGGCAGCTCCAATCCTTTTCCCCTTCACATCCTTTCCCTCCTTCCCAGCTTGGCACTCTCATCATTCTTGTTACTTCAACAGAACTTCGGGAATTAGAAACAGCATGATATACATTCCTGAAAAAGTAAACCATCCATCTCTTGATTTTAGACGTTCATAGAATCACAGAATGGTTTGGGTTGGAACGGACCTTTAAAGATCATCCAGTTCTACACCCATACCATGGGCAGGGACACTTCTCACTGGATCAGGCTGCTCAAAGCCCCATTCAAATTGGCCTTGAACACTACCAGGGAGGGAGCATCCACAGCTTCCCTGGGCAACCTCTGCCACTGCCTCACCACCCTCATCATGAAAAATTTCTTCCTAATGTCCAATCTAAATCTTCCTCCTTCCAATTTAAAGCCATTCCTGCTCGTCCTATCACTACTTGCCTTTGTAAAAAGTCCCTCCCAAGCTTTCCTGTAGCCCCTTCAGGTACCGGAAGGCTGCTATGAGGTCTCCCTGGAGCCTTCTCCAGGCTGAACAACCCCAACTCTCTCAGCCTGTCCTCATAGCAGAGCAGCTCCAGCCCTCTGATCATCTTTGTGGCCTCCTCTGGACCCATTCCAACAATTCCAAGTCCTTCTTATGTTGGGGATTCCAGAACTGGACACAGCACTCCAGGCAGAGTCTCACGAGAGGGGAGCAGAGGGGGAGAATCCCCTCCCTCTCCCTGCTGGCCAAGTTTCTTTTGATGCAGCCCAAGACACGTTTGGCCTTCTGGGCTGCGAGTGCACATTGCCGGCTCATGTTGAGCTCATGAACCAGCGCCCCCGGGTCCCTCTCCGCAGGGCTGCTCTCTCAGTCACATCGTCTCCCCTCCTGTATTTAGACCAGGGGTTGCCCCAGCCCAGCTGTAGCACCAGGTGTAGTTAAAGACACCATTGGCTGTACCAGAGCTCAGATGGCTGCTAACAGAGTTACAAAGCCACAAAAGCTGACCACAAGAAGTGTGAATTTATATTACAGTAAAACTTTCAGAACGGGTTATTCCTTTCTGTGGGTCAGAGGCCGTCACACAAAGCCGAACGCCTCGCAGCACAGACAACGCGCCGCACGGCGGCCATTTTACGCGGTACCGAGGGCGGGAGGCTCCCCCCGCCTCACCCTCTCCGGGGCGCGGGCCGGGCTGGAGGCGCCCCGTGCCTGCGGCCGCCAGCAGGGGGCGCCGCCGCCCGGCCGCGCCCTTCAGCAGCGGCCATGTCGGAGCAGGCGCTGGAGGAGCTCTCGGCGCTCGCCGCCATCTACTGCGAGCCGGAGGGCTGCGAGGTGCTGGCGGTGTCAGGTGAAGGCGGCGGCGCACCTCCGGCGAGACCCGCGGGGCGCCGCGCTCGGCAGGAGCTCGGAGCGCCTTCCCCGGGGCCTCCGCCGCGGCTGCCCCGCCGCGTGCCTTCGCTGTGGCCTCTCCGCAGGGGGCGGATCCTCTCGTTTGGAATGAGCGACCTTCTTAATCCCAGCTGTTTGCGGGGCGGGCGGGAACTGCAGAGGGTGAGGAGCGGCTGGGAACGGGCCGCTGTGTGAGGGAGCGAGCGTTTGCACCCCTCGCGTGTGACAGGACCCAGGACTTGTCCTGGCGTGTTCAGCGGGGGTGCAGCTGCTGCTGTGCATGGGAAGCCCTGGGTCACCGCTGTCGTCTGTTTTCTCTGTTGTCATCGTGAAGAATTTCTTCCAAATGTCCAATATAAATCTTCCCCCTTCCGATTTAACTCATTCTCCCTCGTCCTATCACTCCTTGCCCTTGTAAAAAGTCCCTCCCTGCTTTCTTGGAGGCCCCTTCAGGTACTGGAAGGCCACTATGAGGTCTCGCTGGAGCCTTCTCTTCTCCAGGCTGAACTACCCCAACTCTCCCAGCCTCTCATAGCAGAGGTGCTCCAGCCCTCTGATCATCTTCACAGCCCTCTTCTGGACCCGTTCCAACAGTTCCATATCCTTCTGATGTTGCGGATTCCAGAACTGGGCGCTCCAGGCGGGGTCCAACGTGAGTGGAATAGAGGGGGAGAATCTCCTCCCTCGCCCTGCTGGCCACATTTGTTTTGATGCAGCCCAGCACAAGATTGGTCTTCTGGGCTGTGAGCGCACCTTGCCAGCTCGTGTTGAGCTTCTCATCAATCAGCACCCCAGGTCCCTCTCAGCAGGGCTGCTCTCAGTCATATTGTCCCCCATCCTGTACTGAAACAGTGGATTGTCCTGACCCAGGTGTAGGTCCTTTTACTTGGCCTTGTTGAACCTTTGTGAGATGACTTCTATCAGTCTGCGTGATCACAGTGCTGTGAAGCTGCTCGTTCAGGAAGGGACACTATATCTCAGTAGTTCAGTGTGCAACAGCAGTTACTGTTAGTCTCAAAGAATATCTCAGGTGGACTATGCAAGTGGTTCATCTCTCTTCAAATCCAGAGCATCAGTAATTTTTGCATAGCACCTACCACAGGATTGAGAGGTCTTCTATTTATTTGTAAGAGATAGACACAGTGAATGAATATCTGTATATTCATATGCATATTTTCTGTATCAGGTGCTATTCCCTGATGTCCTGGGGGCTATTGCAGGAAGCTGCCCAGTTTCCCGGTGGAATGGTGGCCAGCAAGCAGCTTACTGCTGGATGGGCTGCAGTAAAATCCTGGAGAATACAGTTAAAAATGGATCCATTGGCCTGCCTTCAGCTTTTGTCTGCATGTGTATTCAGGCCAAAAAAACTGGGATTGATAAGGAAACTTTTTTTTTTACTGTGACTGAGCGCTGGAACAGCTTGTCCAGAGAGGCTGTGGAATGTCTATCTCTAGAGATACTTGGGAGCCATCTGGACGTTACCCTGGGCAGCCTGCTTGTAGGTGATTCTGCTTGAGCGGGAACGTTGGATAAGATAACCTCTAGAGGTCCCTGCCAACCTCAGCTGTTCCATGGTTCTGGGAAAATAACTTCTTGCTGCTTTAGTGTGAAACTACATGTGGCTGCTCTTGAGTGACTCATTTTGATTAAAAAGTTACTAAGAAATTGAGTAAACCTCAAACATTTATTTGAAGATAATTGTTGAAATAGATTCATACACAACAGCAAGTGGTTACTTGAAAAGGGGACTTAGTGTGTAGACAGCCACAGTGGGATGAAGACTTCACTGTCTGTATGGAGCACAATTAACCGGGGTAATCAAAGAGCAGAATTGTTTTGTATGTAGATCTCTGTGACACACCTCTTGCTCCAGTGTAGGCAGGTAGTTCTGCCGTTGTATTTTTTTGATTGTTATTTAGAGATGTCTTTTTGAAACATGATGGATGAAATGTTTTGGATGAGGTTTATTGTCTTAAAAAGTTAAGAGATGTTATTTTGGGCATAGTTTGAAAATACAGCATCCAGACTTAGATATTTATTTTAAAAAATGTGAACGTATCTGAACAGTGCATATGCATGTCTGTGCCTCCAAATCTGTTAGAGGAATATATGTACATCCTTCTTGGTTATTTGTAAAAGACTTAGAAACCTTCCAGAAAGATAAATTGAAGTGCCAGGAGTGCACAAGGGAAACAGGCTATTCTATTTATATTGACGTTATGTGACCTTGCAGGGCCCTTAGCCAGGCTGTGTTCATGGTGCGTTAGGATCATGCATATCTGGTTGATTTCCATTGTTTTCTGCTGGTGTTGAAAGGATTATTTACAAACAATGATTGTTGGTACTTTTCTTACTTTGGGAATTTACTTCCCTTTTACTTTGGGGCTACAGAATCCTGTGGTTTGTTTACAATTAACATTTGCTGTATTCATTAGCTTATGTTTGCTTTATCACTTCAAACCATATAAATTATCATTGACAAAGGGTGCACAAAGTAACCTCCAGTAAGACTGTTATGTTATGCTGTCGCTAATACACTGAGAGTAATTTGTGTATAGATCCACAGGGTAAGAAAAGGGGGCCATTGGGGGTTTATGGTTTTGAGGCATGTAAGGCAATGCTTTTGCAGATCTCTTGGTATGCTGAAAACTTATACTTTTCAGAATTTAACAATGAAATATTCAGAATATAAAATATGTTTTTATCAAAACCGATGTGTTGATGAATTTAAATTAACTAAATACAGCATAGCTCTTTTACCTTACGTGTCTATTTTCAAAGATTAGCGTTGCAGATAGAAATCCGTAATTTACTTGTTAATCTCTTCTCTTCTGGTTTACTCACCAAGCTTGCTATAAAAAGATATTTATGTATTCTAAGCTTGTAGATTAGTAGGTGCCATTTTCTGAATTTAAAAATAGAGGGATGTATTGCATAAAATGCCTTTGGGCAGGAGAGGAAGGGGATATCTGTCTGGTTGACGTGGAACATAAGAAAAAATCTGAAGTGTGCTAGAGCTAAAGGTACTGATAAGCATGCAGCTATGGGGGAAATTAGTTAAAATGTATTGAATTTAGTCTTACTAGCACATTAAATGCCAACAGAATGACCATACCCAACCTTTTATTTCAGAATAATCACTGTTTTGCTGTGAAGACAACTCAAACCTTGTAGCGTGTGCAAACAAAGGAAATATTTCTTTAGAGCCTCGTTACACGGGATGACAGTGGTTCGCTCTTTGTTCTGCCAGCTGTCTGCAGTGCTAGTGCAGAAAACGAGTGCTGGAGTGTTTAAATAAACTTTAGACATTTTATCCCCACTAAGATTTTGAACTGATTCTCCCTCTTAAAAGAAAGTCCGAAGCAGATGTAAATGAGCACGGCTGGGCGTTTTGTGATGGCTCCGGGTGATACACCTTGGGATGCAAGGCTTGTGCTGCTTTCTTCAGATTAGTTCGTCATCACAGGGAAAGGTGTGAGATTGTTGCAGGTTTAAGAATATCATCACTGCAGCAGGAGACCCTTGCCAAAGGGGCAAGGTTGGTCTGTCTGCTTATTCCTCAGTTACTTCTGAGTTGGTGAGATCTGTTATGACAAGCTAGTGAAAAAATCCTGGGAAGATTATGAGAAAGGTAACATGTTTTTCTGTCTCTGTAATTAAGCTGGCAATAGAGTTCATTTATAAGCTGTGCATTTTAAAATTTATTTGCAACATAGTTTAAAATAAGGTGATTTGTGGGCAGGAATGTGATAATGTTGAGCTAGTTTTTCAGAGGCTGCCCTCTGTAAGGGACAGCTGGAAGGAGGTGGGTCAGCAGGCACTGCCCGTGTGCGGCGCAGTGCTCAGGTGTGTGTGGAGACCCTCCACGGTGGCCAAAAGGGTACTGGGTCTTACAAGAGGTACAGTGCCAGTTCTTCTTGTGTGTGTGGTTATATGTGCTGAGCCTAACATAATGGCAGAGGAGCTATTGTTGCTGGTGCTCAGTTATTAACATTTTCAGGGCACCAGAAGACAGAGGTTGGAATGGGAAGGCTTAAGGTCCTCCTGTGTAGCGACTGCCTTTGATTGAGGGCCACGTGCTGCCAGAAGGATGCTTAGGAGTCTCCTTTGTGCATTTCTGAGGAACAAAGTTGCCTTAAGAATAGTCTGGAACCCGTCATAATCTCTTAGAAGACTGGAGACCAACTCCTGTTGGCAGGGAATGAGGCTTTGACATGCAGTACCTGTCAGTATGGGTGTGTTTAGGTGTAATTTCATTTAATTCATTGGATTTGTGTCCATTACTTTCAGCACTGTTTGACTCTGTTTAGGTAGTGATGGCTTGTAGATGTTTGGAGACTTCTTTATAATAATGCTAGAGTTTGGTTACTGGATTTGGAGGGTTTGCTTATTTTATTTTGTGACTGATCTGACCTAGAGAGTTCTTAGGATGACCCAGGAAGAAGGTTTGGAAACAAGCCCTTAGCTAAGCTCTCTGAAGTACTTCTGTCTCTCCAAGCCACTTTTAGGTTCTTTCACTTATTTAGTAGGGTTCAAATATAAAATCATAGAGAGCACTGACATTGGTTAGCGGCATTAGCAATACCAATCAAACATAATTCAACTGACTGTCATGTAAGGGAAGGGAAGATAAGGTAGGGGGAGAAGAAGGCAAGTCACTTCAAAAGAGCTCCTCTGAAACTCGGCTCTGCTGTAATCTGCCTTTCAAATCTGGCTTCATCTGCCCTTGTAGGATGAATCAACCTGACATTTTAGCAGTTTTTTAAAGAAATGACACAAAGTGTTTAGAATGCATCAAAGGGGTGAAGCAGAGAACATCTGAAGAAGATCATCTTTTATCTGATCCCCTCTTTCTTCATTGCAGAGGAGCAAAACTAGGTTAGGTCTTTATGTCTGCTTTTCACTTCATGAAGTTTTGTATTGTTTTTCTGCAAAATGTATTTTAGTCAAGAAGGTTTTATTTACTGTACATAACTTTCATATTCAGCATCTCTGATGTAATTTATAAGGAGGATGTGGTCTTTTGCCCTTCCTGCTACATACTGTATGTATACATTTCATTTTTAAAATAATTCTAAAGTAGACCAACAACAGATGTTGAGTAGATATGCAGATATATGCACATGTATTTTTATAAGTATATGCATATATATGTATGTATCTAGTATCTAGGGTCAGATGTACAACAGAAATGCTTTTGTTATGTCAGTCCAACTGTTGTAAATGTAGAAAAGTTGGCAGAAATAATTAAGCGTAATTTCTCTGAAAATTGTAGGGGACATAGAATCTGGCTTTTTTCTTTCCAAGTCTCTCTTTAGCTTGGAGCTGCTTTGAAATGGTTGTCTTAAAAAAACACTCAGCCTAAGTCCATTTGCCAAGTCTATTTGTTTGTGCTTGATGGTAGAAGTCCTACAGATTTCTCTAGGAGCAAACTTAGGGTAGTGCTGTATCCATCCAGAAAAGTCTATTTTCAGTTGTCCTTGCAACTGCTATTGAGCTGTAGAAGCTAACTTATGTGTTTGTGAGAGAGAGAATTCTTTATTACTGGCTTGTCTAGACTTTGAAAGAGCCAAAAGGTGTGAATGCTTTTTGGAATGTGTTAATAACTTTCCTTCTTGTATGATATGGAAGTGTTTCATTTCAGGATTCCCTTCAAGTATAGCTTGAGCCATTGGTTGCAACCCCCCACCCTGCAAAAAGACCCCACACTTCCTATTTCATATAAAAGAGAAGTCATTTGAGTTGAATGGTTACAGAAAATAGCATGACAATGATATATATGTATTTCAACTTTAAACAAACTATTAATATTATTTTTTGATCCTTTACAGAGACGCATGGAATCACATTTAGAATTCAAATCAGTGTGAAAGAACTGCTGGATACAGATGTAGTTTTAAAGTTGTTATTTCATTTACCAGTCAATTATCCATCAACTCCACCAGATATTTCTGTTAGCTCAGACCAGCTTACAAGGGCCCAGTGCATGGACGTGAAAGATAAATTACTTGAACAAGCGAAGCAGCATCTTTCTGAACCCATGGTACACGATCTGATTCTTTGGATACAGCAGCATCTTAAATATATCATTAAGCAATCAACAACAGTTTGCAATGAGAATACTTTGTCAAAAGGAACAAGTACAGAAGATGGTATCTGGATGCTCCTTTTGCATTTAGATCACATGAGAGCAAAGGCAAAATATGTCAAAACTGTGGAAAAATGGGCTTCAGATCTAAGGCTGACTGGAAGACTGATGTTCATGGGCAAGATAATATTGATTCTTCTTCAGGGTGACAGAAGCAACATTAAGGTGCAGGAACAATGAATGTTGACTAGTTCTATCGATTTACCACTGAAACCTATGTGTCTGAATATTTTTTGTGTGTTTTTCTGAGATTAACAATTTTGGAAGCAGATGGATCATTAGGAAGGCAGGAAGGCCCAAAAACTTTATTTTATATTTAAGAAAAAGAAGTTATTCTATGGAAAGAAACCGGTACCGGTAGACCTATATTGCTTTGCTTCCCACTGTAATGATACCCCTGTGTTCCCAGTGTTTCATGACTCTAATATGCCTAAATTCAATCGCCTGTATTTCCCTAGTGCCCCAGATAACTGGAAATGTGTGATGAGATATTAATAACAGACATACTTCTAGCTCATTACTGTCTCTTTCCTTGACTTAGACCTAGCGCACGCCTGGGCTTTGAACTTCTTGTCTGTACCTAGGAACTGCCACTGCATTAGGCAAGTTTTTGTGGTGATATTGGAAGAGACTGGTTTGGCTTTTGAAACTCATGTTCTCTAGATCACTTAAGACTGTGCTTAACTTGAAGCTGATGAATAGAAACAGTCATGCACTTTTTGGGATAGGCACTTTCAAAGTTTGGTTTTTTTGTCTTCTGAAAATATCTGTATGTTTCAATAGATTTTTGTATTTTACTAAACTTCAAAGATACTAGATGACATTTAATATTTTGTTCTTTTTTGGCATTTAGGAGTATTTGATTCTTCAGAAAACTTCTAAGGTCGATGTGGACTCAAGTGGAAAGAAATGCAAAGAGAAAATGATTAGTGTACTGTGTGAGACAAAAGTACAGTCACAGCATAAAAGGTATAATTTAGCACTGCTGTGGATAGAAAAGTAACAGGATTGATAATTACATTCTGACAAATCTAGGCATATTCATGAGTTTCCCTTTTACACTGTAGGTTTCAGACATTTGAAGTCAAAGAATATTCAACGCTGGATGAGCTACAAAGAGAATTTGAAACAGCAGGACTTACAACTCTTTTCTCTGAGTTTGTGCCTCCTCTCTTAAAATAAAACTAACAGAAAACACTGGACTCTTTGACCAAAGCAGTAGTTGTCTGCAGATGCTGATGGAAGATAAAAGGACTAATTTGGCAAACAATACTAAAGCTTTCCTGCAAAAAAAATGGCAGAAGCAGCCATGCTCCTACAAGAAGGAAAAGGCAATTCATACATTAATAACTGATAATTTTTTGTCAGTTATATATTGATAGCATTTCAAGGAATATACAGTTAATTGTGATAATTGTGTGACAAGCATGAGAGATTGGGAAGCAATCATGTTAAAATAATGGTCTTCTAGCTAAACTTTTTGCACTCTCTGTTTTTCAATATTTTGGTTTTTATCTTTTATGGTGGTGGTTTTTCATAATGGCTTGCTAGAAAGCATGATTAATTTTGCTTTGAAAACTTGTGTGAAGATATTTCAATAAAAAGCATAGCAAATGCATATTTGAATGTGTGAGGACAGCACAGACTTAGTATCCCCTAAGTGTTCATCTGCTAACTTTTCCTTCTCCATTTATTTGACTTTAAATGCTAAACTTGATTTAAAGAAAACGTTCGTGTCACTTGGGGCCTGAAAAACTTAGAAGTGTCTTATTGAACTTTAGTTTTTACTCTAAAATGTATAAAAACACCCAAATGGAGAATTTAAATTGATTAAAAAGCTGAGGTAGAGCCAATTGTAGTATTTTCTTTGGTAGTTTACAGGCTCCATTTTGCACTTTATCTGGTTTTACTGTCTGTGCATCTTTATATGTCTTGATTCAATTCAACTGTCAGAACAGTATATATAGACTTCAGTCTTCTGCCTCTCAAGACTTCGTCAAGTCCTCTGTCATTTTAGAAGCTGGTAAGTTATAACTCTCTATTAAAAGTTTTTCTATCTTTAGCATTTTTTTGATTGGTCAGTGGCCTTGACCAGCTTATAAACTTTGTTTGCCAGTGGTCTGTGTTTTCCTTCAGTATAGCATTAAGAACTTGTATACATAACTTTTCAAATTAAGATGTGCAAGTTCTGTTTGGTGAAGGAGAATTGGATACTTACTTGATTTGATTACTTACTTGCAGCCCAGAAAGCCGACTGTATCCTGGTCTGTATCAAAAGAAGCATGTCCAGCAGATCAAGGGAGCCGATTCTCCCTCTCTGTTCTGCTGTTGTGAGCCCTCACCTTGAGTACTGTATTCCAGTCTGAAGTCTTCAGCACAGGAAGGACATGAATCTATTAGAGCAAGTCCAGAGGAGGCCATGGAGATTATCAGAAAGCTGGGGCACCTCCCATGTGAAGACAGACTGAGAGAGTTAAGGTTTTTTTAGCCTAGAGAAGAAGGCTCCAGGGAGACTTTATAGGAGCCTTCCAGTACCTAAAGGGGACCTACAGGAAAGCTGGGGATGGGCTCTTTATCAGGGACTGTAAGTAACGAGGGGTAACAGTTTTGAACTGGAAGAGGGGAGATTTAAATTAGGTATTAAGAAGAAATTTTTTCCTGTGAGGGTGGTGAGGCACTGGGACAGGTTGCCCAGAGAAGTGGTGGATGTCGCATCTCTGGAGGGGTTCAAGGACAGGTTGCATGAGGCTTTCTGCAACCTGATCTAATGGAAGGTGTCCCTACCCATGACATCTGCCCCAAGCAGCTGGGACCTTTAAGGTCATTTCCAGCCTAAACCATTCTATGATTTATTTCTTACGATTATTTATGTCCGTTGGTTTCTATTTTACCTGATACCATTATCTAGCAAGACTAGGTAAGTTGTTCATTAGTAAAAATTCTGGTGTAATGAATTTCTGAGTAACAAGCAATACTATTGCACTTGGTTTTAGCATATAGCTAAACATGTGCTTTACTGTTCTGTAAAACTCACTCCCAGCAGCCAAATATCTCGTGTACTTTTTGTTAACTGAGTAGATTTGAACAATTAAGTGTGAATTAAATCCTCTCTGTTGTACAGTTTGGTTAGTTCCTGTAGCATTGTTTGGCAAATCATTACAAAAGACATTTTGGTTTCCACTTGCATACTCAGACCATGAGATCATACCTATTTCTTTATGTTTTCTAGGAAAGCAACTAAAACAAACAACTAAGATTTTTCAGTTTTATTATTTGAGATGTCAAGTGTATAGAGGTTGTAGACTATTTGAGAGTTTCTTAAATTTTTAGAGCTTGGTGATTTTCCTAATATGGAGTGTCTCAAATGCATATGTACCAAGGCCTGTTTAATGAAACTGTAGCAAAAGCTCTTCGTAATGAGAAAACCAAGAAAAGCCCTGTGCATGTACAGCGTAGGAAAACACGATCCTGATCTTTCTGCAAATCTAAGTGTTGTAAGGTTTTGCCAGATTGATTTTATGTTCTCAGCCAGCTCTTTTACTATAAAATGCTTCACTTTTCTGGGAAGAGAATAATAAAGTACTTCAGCACATCCTATGTCACAATCTTGGCCATTAAAGTCTAGCTGGGCCTGTATCCAACATGCATATAAATCAGTTGTATATTCCTTCTGTTGATTTTGGGAATAGTTTGAATAGTGTACCTAATCAGGTGATCGGTTGTCTTTCTTGCAAGATTAGGTACAGGCTCTCCAACTTTTTACTCCATACTGTAAAAGTTACTGTAATTAGCTGCATAAGATAAGGGTCAGTGTTCATCAGTTGCACTTAGACATAAACTCATGTATTTTCTTGAATATTACTGCCTGATGCCCCTTGGTTAACTGTTTGTTCAGAGCTAACATTCTGCAACAGCCACATTAAAAAAGTAAAAAAACTTAAAAGAGCATATGACAGTTGGGTAAGCTTCTGATCTGTGCTCATCTTCTTGCCTAATGAAGTCATCATAAAGAGCTACATAATTTCTGTATTTCAGGAGTTGTAAAAAGCAGTTTATATAATGGGGTTTTTATCATATTTGAGTTTGCTACTAATTTACATTGCACAAATCAACACATCCAGTGTAGGCAAGGACTACATTGTTTTGTTTGACTTGATGTGCTTCAAGAATTACAGATCTGATCAGCCTGATACTGTGCAAACACCAGAGAGCATAAAACCTGATGTCAGTCTGATTCTGTCAAAGCAAATGCTTTTGCCTACCCATCAATCAGTACGTTATTTTGAAGGAGTAGGAAGAGGAGGATATCTTGTGTTGAGAGGAGTAAACAATATTTTTAAAGGTTGTGCTTTTGGAAGGATGTTGCACCTTTTTGTTAACTGATAGTTTGTTTCCATTTATTGTAAAAAGAGATGGGCAAGCCTGTTAGCCCCTGGGGCACAGAAATCATTAAAATGCGTACTGTGGTGTGTTCCACCCTCCAAGGGAACTGAAACAGGGAACTGAAGAACAAAATGTGGGGAAACAAAGTCAAGATTCCTGAGAATGCATATCAGTGTCTAAAAAGTTAGTGAAGTGTGTATAGCTATCAGGATCAAACAATTCAATTTCAAGGAAAAAAAATCCACGAAGAAAAAATGATTTAACAAATAAATAAGAAGGTAACTTTCTTGTGGATATTGTATTATAAATAGTTCTTTGAACAGCATGATTAGTAAAGCCTCGTTTCCCGTGGCCTTTCTTGTTTCTAAACAATTGCACACATGAAGCCTTTCTTGCAGAAGAGGCATTCATGATGGTGCTCTCCCAGGTGGGTTCTGCAATGCCTGATATTGATTGTGCTCTCTGCATACATCGTTAAAGTATCAGTATCATTTTTCTTCTCTGCTACCTGTTTTCATCAAAATTGTAGGAACTTGGTTTCTTTCAGGCTTTAACCTCTCATTTTAATAGAAATGAGTTGAATTCAAAAGTTTTAGAAGAATTTTGTAGTATAATTATGCATGCTTCTGTATGGACAGCAGAGCCTCATAACTGTAGTTTTCTCTGAAAATCAGGCTGAAATGAAAGCTGTTGCAATAGGACTGACTAATTGAAAAATCAAGTTTTTAGGACAAAACTGAAGTTTGACTGGTCTTTTTGAATCCCTTGGATTATTAAGTGTGTAGAAAACAAAAAAAAATGGATTAAAGAAGAAAGAAAAATACATAGAAATAGGAGCAAACCCCCACATCAAGCCTATTAGCCCAGATGTTTTTGAATTACTACATTGCATCCAAAGCATCCATTCTAATCCAAAAGAGATATGTTTGATCCGCAGAGGGGTGTGTGAAACCAGAGTTGAATGAATACCTTAGGTGGGCATCCACCAGTCTCCAGAAGAGATGGCGCTGTGTCGGGCAGGTTTGTTGGCAAAAGGCACACATACACTTTCTCTTGTTTTGTATGTCTGTGTTTTCTGTGGTATGAGAAAAAGGATGGTTTGCTTGTCTGAGGAGTTCTTCTTTCTCATTACCCTTTGTTCACCAAGTGTAAAGTGAAGTGATCAAAAGGGAACCTGAGATCCAGCTAATTGTATGTTACATTATATGTAACATCAGGATTTGCTACGTATGTGTGCTTCTACTACAGCAGAGTGATCCTATCTGTGGAAACAAGGACATGGGAGTGCAACAGCTGAAAGTAAGGCATTTGCAAGAAACCAATCTTCTTCAGTTCAATGTTTTTAGACTGCCATTGTGAGCAAGGTCTGTAAATAAAACTATATCTGTCTTGGTAGAGGGAGCATGAATAAAACTCCCTCCTTTTCTGTATTAATCTTTCCAGGCATTATTTATTGCATTAATGTGTACTATGTACTTAAAGATTTTTAATTATTGTCTCTTGGAAAGAAACCTTTATGAGCAGCACATACTGTGAAGTCCCCTACCATTCAGGAGAATAGCATGGCTTCAGTGGAATCAATGCAAAGTTCCAGAGGAAGGAAGTACTTTTAATGGGAGGCACCATCAGTACTGGGAATTCACTAACTTTTTTTACTTACTCAGTCTCATTAAGTTTATAATTTTTGCACACCCACCCAGCCACCCTCCTGTTACAGGGAGGACGAGACACTAAGAACTCACAGATGAAAATCCTTGACATAATCAGTTAAAAAAAAATTGAAAATAGATTTGATTGTTTTGCAAATAAGGCTAATTTTTGTGGTTTTCTAGTTCTATCTTGTTTTCCTATAATAATACTACTTGTCTCTTGTTTCTGTGTGAATAACCCACAAACTTCACTGGGATTAGAATGAATTATATGCAGAAATACTGTAATGAGCCTAAAGAAATGTCATAGTGGAAAAATACTTTCTTTACTTTGTTTCTTTTAAAAATACTTTAATAAACCCTACATATTGATGATTTAAAACCTTGTGTCCCTTGATTTGTTCAGCTTTATCTGTGATAATACAAACATACTCATTCTATAGTCAATTTGAAATAAGATGTTGAAATGTTGCACACACTGTATTTCTGCCAGAAACAACTGAAATTGCTTATATTATGAAATACTGCAATTGCTGGAATCAGCTTTCATATATCTTATAGTAGCATTAAGCATTATCATTCTATCTCTTTGTGCATAACACATGCAACACTGGCAACAGTCTGTGCTGCTTTTGTGTTTTATATGTATTTTTAATTTTATGTTATCTTATGCAAGAATGATGATTGTTTATAGGCTTAATTATAGACATAAATGGAACTTGAATGTAAATATGCTAATAGCATTTTGCAGTTATTATGCTGTGCTATTTTCATATGTTGGCTTTTATATCAATATTAGTTTGTGTTTTCTAACCTGCACTGAAGAGCACTCTTTAGCGTGACAGAAAATTTGCCTGAAAGACACATGGATTTAAGGAATTCTTGGACTCTAAAAATGAATCCCATAACATTTTCAGGTAATTATGCATTCAGGTGCTTTAATTTTGGGCTAATAAGGTAATAACCATTACATGTTTGATTTTCTTTGTTTTTCCTAATGTAATGCAAGTAATCCATTTGTATCCTGCATTAGTACAGAGCTGATTGTGGAATTGGGGTCAATAATTTATTAGTATTTCCCATTACAAACATCTATGATTCAATATACATATGCATTGTTATGTATCGTAACTTGAATGTAGAATCATTTTAGGATAAAACTTAATACAAAAAAATATATGCATGAGAACAATGACACTATTTGTGCTTCTTTTTCCTATTGTTACCTTTGACATTTCTGCAAATAAGAAATTAAGTCAGTTTTATATGGGAAGTAGTCAAATAATCAGAGTTTTCTTGAGCATAACTTAAAAGGCCAGCTCACTGTGTTATAGTAGATCTCGGGAACTGTGCGTTGGAGGCAGAGTGCTTTATGGGACTGCTTTTGGCAACATCTAACTGTGCCTCTGAAGCAATTAGCTGAATATTTCTTCAGCCTTTTGTAGAGAATTGAGGGGGCTAATTTCACCTATGCAGAAAATGAATGGTTGACTGCGGCTTGATCTGAGCTTTATGTCAGGAGAGCAGCCTGGCACTCCTTTTATGTTAGCGCCACAGGGGCTAATAACATAAAGTTTACACTTGCGCTCGTCACAGAGAACGCTGCAGAGCAAAATCGGTGCCATGGTTTTAAGACTGAAGGTGCTAAAATCAATGTACCTTTATCATTCTTGGGATGCACTTAGCAAAAAATCAACACAAAATTATTTTGTTGGTATCTGATTGATCACTAATCTGTAGTAATATACAGAGACAGGGAGTTGATGCAATGAGTACGTTTCAGTCAAGATAATACAAAAATCTGTTGTTTTTTAAAGTAAAATAACTGAGTTACTTTGAAAATGTGAGATGCTCAACTGAAGCTGAGCTGCTTGAATAGAGCTATGCCAGAGGCTGATTTTTATCTGGTAGAAGTGGAGGTGTTAGAAAGGAGCAGACGGCAATAAAACACTGGTGATGTGGCTCTCAGAGAAGCCAAAAGAAAGTTTTTCTGGATTGGTCACTCTCTGTAAAGAGATTTGGGAATACAATCAAAGAAATTGCTACTGTATCCAAGCTTCAAGTAGAAGTGCCTGAAATAAATATGCAGCTTCAGTTTCGTTTTCTCTTTTTAGCAGAAAAGGCATGTAGAACTGAGAATTAAGTAATGGAAGTTTTCATGGGTATAGAGATGAGTAACCTCACTCAAGAGCTGTAGGCTGTTCACAAAGGAATTAGAGCAATTCTTAGAAATTTTCCTCAAATGTTCCAGGGATGACAGAGGCTTTGTTGAGACAACAACCTCTAAAAGACTACCCTACCATGCTGTCACACCGCCAGGTGACTGGGAAGATTAATGGAAGAGGTGACCAGCAGCTCCTAGGAACAGATTATCTACACAATATGGGTGTTCTGGAAATCAAAGACTAAGTTGACGAATCACTTCCAGAAAAAAATGTCCACTTATGTGCGGAATCAGAGAATACAGGTAAGTGTTTAATTTTTATGAGACTTTTTCTGCATTGGTATTGTTGACATCTGGCGTGGAGATGTTAGATGGTCCTTGCTCATGTAGTGTGTAACATCCTGGGAGGCTGGTGAATTTCGGTTCCACATCAATTACAGAGATCAGTATGAATGATAAAGGTGGTCAGTGGCATTATAAGATTTAAGTTCTGCAAACTTATTCTGGTTCAAGGATTTGCTCCAGGATTAAAAGCCACCCTTTTAAGTATGGGTTAGACAAGGCACATCTAATAAGGGCAAAATGGGAGAGAAAGAAGACGCCACTGGGATGGTTACACGAGTTACAGAAAATCATGTTTTTGAGGTATTGATATGCCAAAGGAGGGCTTCATGGTGACCTTTGCATTGACAAGGAGACAAGTGCTAGAAACTCAGCTGAGTGTGAGGGTGTCAGCAAAAGTTTCTGGGCTGTATGGTACCTGGAGAGAGCCTGGAGCTTGGCACAGAGCGCACGTATTTCCTGCCAGCCATGCACCAGATTGATTTCTTTTTTTTTTATTTATTTAAAGGCAGCTTTAGAAGAGGAGCTGGAAGCTGCTTGCTATGAATTCTGTTATTTGCTTCCTACAATACTAATTATTAAAAGATACTGCAGGTTTCCTTCAGACTAATTTTGAAAAATCAGGGGAATGCCTTTTAAACAAAGGAACAGTGATAGAACCTCAGGATAAGCCGTTCATTTACATATTGGTGCTGTGAAAAAAATATTATAACAAGAAGGACAATCATAAAGCAGAGCAGGAATAACGACATGTCCCCAAACGCGTCCAGAGCTGCCATCTCTCCAAGTTCCTGCCAGAAGCAGGTGTTAGTGCTCAGCAGAGGAGAATATGTATCTGTACAGTAGTGCCTGTCACTGGCACTAAACAGCTCTTCAGTGGTGGTGTTAACTAGGGGACAGCTAAAGTCAAAGGCAAAGCTTGGATGTACAGGCAGAACACTGACAGTTTTTAAGGTCTGAGCTTTTAAACAACCATGGAAGCTGGGCTATGTGATGTGTAACAATGTAATACCCACAGGAGCACTGTTGCTGGCTCAGAAACTAACCAATCTGTTGGAAAATGTAACTAAATTGAAGCCATGTTATCAGTTCCAAAGGGTGAGGGACATTGTAGGAGGTGAAGCTGTTCAGGACTGGGGAGTGCTGGTTTTGGAAGTTGGATGATTGGAATGTTCCCGGTCGCTGCGACGTTTTTTGCAGTTATTAGTAGTAGTTATGAAAAAAAAAAAAAAAAAAGGAAAGAATTGATCCTTACACTTTTGTGCTGAAAACAGTAGTCTTCCTCGCATTCTCCTATGGTTTGTGTAAGTACAGCCACTGTCTGAAAGAGCACCAGACGGGTGACATTTCAGTCTGGATGGCCCTAGAACTGAGAAAGCAGCTCTGTCAACCAGGGCTGGAAGGAGAGAGAAAGTTATGCACTTTCTGTCCAGGCAAAGGGTGCAGAAGCCGTTTCCAGCAGTGGCTGTCTCTGGCCAACTTGGGACAGACACAGGGGGTTAGGTTAGCCTCTGGGGACACCTGGCTGTCACCCCACATACATCACATGCCATGTTATCCCATTAACTATCCAAATTGTTACACAGGTTGCTCTTATATATGGGCAATTCTAATTCTGACACTAGGGACCCTCTTGCTGTTGTGAGGATGTGAAGACCATAATTCCAGAGCTGTGTGCTACAAAACACCATTGTTTTGTGGTTTTACCATGAAATATCTTTCCATTGGTAAAGTGTGAGAAAACAATCAAATAGTGAAAATCAGCTACACAGCAAAATACCGAAAGTATGTGATACAGACTGTCAACCAGTGCAAATCCATCCACTGTCACTTAGATAAATGGAAAAATAATTGTTTGTTCCTCTTCAGAAATGTGGTTTATGCAGCCTATATAAAGGCAAATTATTTAATGTGATGCAAGGAAGATTCTTTTTTCCCTATCTGAAGCCAATTTAATATTAACTGATGAAACCATTAGAAGCCTAATGTGAAGCCCTAGTGTGTAAGCCCAATATGAATCCCTTCAGTGAAATATACAATGTGGAGGAGTGGTTTGTCTCACAAAAAGCCTACCTCCATTTTGGAAGTAATGGGTTTTTTATTTTTTTCTTTCTTCATAATAGAGGAAGAGAGAGGGATAGATCTACTAGAATACTCTCCTTATCATCTTTCCAGCCTATACTGTCATGGAGAGGAGTAGCTGAGAGTTGAAAGGGGAAAAATCCTAACTATTGTGCTTTCCCTGAGATAAGGAATATTTCAGAGTTCCTTGTCTCATGCATGAAACCTGGTAAAAGGGAGTTATATTAACGTATGGAAGAGTTTTTTGGGAAAAAAAGTATCTTAGCCTCAGGAGTCTACTTTTGAATCTTGGTTTGTCTGGGTGTTTTATGTGCCTTTGAAAATGAATGCTAAAAGGGGGACTATGAGCCACATGGGCTGAGATTGCTGCAGTGACCTGAAGAGGTGAAAGCCCAATTGAAAAGGTCTATTTTAAATGTTTAAGGAATTAATAATTGCTGAAAAGTGCAGATTGCTGGAAGAACAAGCATCTTATATGCCTTGTTACAGACAGATCCAGCACTCATGGGAGGCATTTGTGACAACAGTCTTTCAGTGGGTGACATTTATGTACATGATAAAGAGACAAGACCTCTTTATGTAAAATTTACAATGAGCTTTCTAATGTCATCAGTTTTTTTAGGCTTAAAAAATTCCTTCTCTCATAAAATTAACTCCTTGTGTTCAGCAATCAGCTTTTGGGGGTTGTGGAGGACACCCTGCAGGTGCGTGTGGCAGTGGGTGCACCCAGAGGCTGCGGGGCTGGGGACTCGAGGGGACAGGGCAGGATGCTGCTACCCATGGGCTCGTGGCAGCCAAAAGGGCTGTGTGCAATTGAGCATGGTGAAAGAGATGGAGGGGAAAATGTGTCATTACTCTTGTTTTTTTCTGAAAGTGTATTTGGGAGTTGGGAAGGAGCTTTTACATCACTTTAGTGATACGGGGCCAGCAAAGAATTACCAAGTAGAGAAGAAACAGAGTGGAAATATTTAATGATGGTGAAGGAAGCAGACACTGGACTAGAATGTGATGCTAAAACCAGTGTGAGACAAAGGAGCTAAGAGTGCCAGACAGAGCACAATGCATGAGAGCAGAAAGTGTGCATGGAGACCAGTGGCTGCAGTGAGAATTTGTGTGGCCCCCCAGCTGTCCCATGCCTGGAGGCGGCAGGGCATCACGCCTGTCTCCCACCTACCCCTGAGCCAACCCAGTGGCTGAAGGGTGCCCTTCCTGCTCCCCACCCTGTGCCAGGGAGAAGTAGAGGATGAGGGCCACTGCTGTTCCCAGCCCTGCTTCTTTCAACCAGAGACATCTTCTGCACAGGGAGCTTCACCCGGCACTGCTCAGCTATGTGTCCTATGCCTTCCCATGGCCACCTCTCTGAATGATGTCACTTTGTATGAGCCTGCCACTTACTTGGTTTTTCAGCCTTTGAGAACCCCAGGTGCAGCCTCTGGCTGCTTGAATCCCTTGTTGGAGAAGGTGGCTTCTACATAACAGTGATCAAGAGAAAATGGTACGTACCAACTTAAATTAAACTCTGAATTTCCACTTGCGGCGAGAACCCTAATAAGAGATTTGTGACATTGTTCACCCATGATACTTTCACATTTACAATGTAGGAATTGATAATCACTTTCAGTAGATAGCTATAAACATTGTGTCTCTTGAAAGAAGTGAGGTTCTTCAGTCCCTCAAAACATTTAAACCAACTAAACCTAGTAATAACTAGAGGTGTCCAATCTGAATTAATTTTGGTTAGAGAAACTCTGTATGCTAGAGTTTTTGTTGGGTGATAAGATAAATGGACAAGGCTTTGAATTCAACCATCATCTGATATCCTTACCTTAAAAAAAATGTTTTTTTTTTTATGATATTGTAAGTGGCACCTCGGGGGTGGGGGTTGAAGGACAAATCCTGACATATTGTCTCTCCAGAATACGTGTTTTTGTCCAACCTTTCTGTATGGAGAAGAGGATATGTACAGGGAGGCTATGTTTTGCCAAGGAATGATGTGAAAAGACAACTTTGCGCATGGGCTTGAGGTGAGTGGATGGCTCTGAGGAAGCAGTGGCCCCAAGGGGTCTCTGACCACACACTTTGTCTGGCTGTGTCCCTCTGGACCTCTTTATCCTGTTTAATACTAAAGTCGTATGTACAAGAGAAGTTTTATGGTGAGGATGGTATGCTACCCCTTCTCTCCAAAACCTTTGCCTTCTCTCTGAGCCTGCTGTGTCCCTGATTTAATCCAGAATAAGCTGCATTTTGCTAAGAAGTGCACTAACCCATTCAGATACTGTCGCAGATCTGGCAGGCTGCAGCACATCAGAGTATTTTGATAAGCATCATGTCTCCTTGGAAACTACTGCTTAGCAGTAACTTGACACTACATTTGGAGTGTTATGATTAATTTAAGCCTGGCTTCTGCAAAGACACATGGTATGGGCCTCCTCCTGCAGAAGTGAGGAGTCTTGTTGAGCTTATCAGAACAGTTCGTGTGTTTGAAAGTGTCCCTATGGGGTTTAGGAGATCTTCTCTGAATCTCTTCAGGCTCTGCTTTAGGCTTGTTGGTTATAAATCTCAGGTATATTTTTAGGAGTCTGTTGTCTAATTCAATATTTTAAAAATGTTTCTAAAAGTCTACCTCTATAGTTATGAATAAATATAAAGCTCCTTCTGAGGCCATTAAGTAGTATTTTAATTAGGCTGGCAAAATTGCTTTTGGCTTGTCTTTAAAGTCTTTAGTATTTTATTTCTATTAACAAAATGGTAATCAACGTTTAATTCTGAAATGTAACCAAAGTAGGTCGTATTTTTATTAACTGGAGATAGATAATGAATGTGCCCTATATAAAGATTTGGATTAAATCTTCTGAGATGGGGAGGATAGTGTTTTAATTAAGGTAATCCTTATTTGCATCTAAGAAACACTACAGCTGCTTAGAAATTTAAGACCTTAGTGATGCATATTAGAGCATTACCTCAATGAATCTAATAGAGATTGAGTACTTGTATTTGAAGTAGCAATCTGTCATAAATTAAGAGCTTTGCATAATAAATTTAAACCTTGTTATTCTTTGTTGAGTTTTATATTATTAAGAAACACATCCACCATTAAAATTTTGTAATTTTTATAGCACTAGAAAGGTGTACTTTGTTGCTGTTAAACTAGTCCCTGCTTACACCTGCTTGTAATGTAGACAAGTTCAGCTATTACAGCAGTGTCACATATGCATGCTAAGTTTGTCCCTAACCTCCCAGGTGTTTTGGGATACTTGTAATCAAGAATGGGACCGTGTATACCGTTCCACCGAACCCTAAAATAGGATTTACAAATAATGCTTTAAAATTTGATGGAAGAGTTACTCATTTGCATTGTAAAATATTACACTTCCAATGTTTGAAGTAGATATTTGGCCTGGGATACTGGCAAAAGGACTGTACTTGATATAGTATCTTCTAGTCTGTCAGTATAGGTATTGTATGCAAAGGCACTATTTTGCTGATTTCAATGAGAACTAACTTAGAAGTGGACATTTTTATGTATTAAATAACAAACATAACTAAAGGATTCTACATTGAATACATTCCGAGCATCCTTTGTCCATAAAGACCTTATCATTCCTTTGTTTTCTACATTAAATTACCTAATTTTTGAGTTTTGCCGCTGTAAATCCATGGTAGTAACAACTGTAAATCCATGGTAGTAACAGCTGTAAATCCATGGTAGTAACAACTGTAAAGCCGAGTGGCACTTTGCTCTCGGTGTGTGCTGTGAGGTTTGAGTGAGTTCTTTTTATACCCTTCAGTAAGTTATGAGAAATGCTAAGTTTTTAACTCGGCAAAAGCTTAACCTGAGAAATCCCATGTGGGGTGCATGGGAATCCTTGCCTGCCTCAGTCCTTGTTCTCTGAAAGCAGCTGAAGGATGCTTACGGACTGAGTATAAAGAATGGCAACACCTGCAGAGAGGCTCTTTCCTGGTCCATGCCCTTTTGGCTTTTATTTGCACTGGCTTCTCCTGAGAAGACCATGTGTCACTTAAAAAAATTATGTATAGGGACTTTCTGGCCACACTTTCTGAACATCATCTGCAGAGCCCCACTCCTCACAAGGAAGGATATGGCAGCAAATCTGCTGTCTTCCATTAAAAGCTCTCTCTATGCTGGTGTTACTCTCATTGTGCCAGATCTTCTCTCCATTTCATGTGGCAGGATGCACAGAACAGAGTCAAACCAGCTTTGGGTGTGCTTTGTCAAGTTTCTATTCAGGAGGGATTTCCTTACCTCTTTTAATTCTGTTTCTTCTCCATGGAGCAAACTCATTCTGATATTAATTTAACCCTGCTGCTCCATTGGGAGCCACGCTGCAAATTCTTTTCTCTCGGGTATTTCTCTTGGTGTCTTTCTTGCTCACAAACAAAAAGCAAATCAATAGGAAGATCATAGTGATTAGCTTTATTACCTTCCTCCCAGCATAACCCCACAGCCATAAACCAACATTGTCCTATAAATTTATGTTGCCCTATAAATTAACATAAAAGAATGCTACTATTAGGAGTTTCATGTTATATAACGTCAAGTAATATTAAATTATTTATGTCAGTCACTGAACATAACATTTTTGGTATCTGTAGATGACAACTACTACAGTGCTCACAGCTGAACCTCCCTTTTGAGATGGAAAACTTTGCTATCCTATCTTAGTTTGATATTTGTTTAGTGGCTTAGTGAAGAGTATAAAGGGAAACCAGGACTATGTAGCACAACATATCAGTCTTTTTCAGGCTCTTTGCTTACTGTTAGTGTTCACTATTTCTTATATATGTTCTCTTTTAAATCAGTAATTGATATATAAATTCTACACTCATTTACACTGTTTGCTTTTGGCATCATTAGTTGGCAGTTTATGATCTTTTCTATGTTTGTTGTACTTTAGATACTGCTTGTAATGATTCTGCCTTTCTTCTCTATTTCAGCATTCAGCATCAATCTTGATGGTGAAAATTACATGTTATTTTTTCTTCCTTCATAAACCTCTGTCACAGAAGTAGAAAGACCTCAGCTATTGAGATCAAAGGTTGCTAAACTTTGCTGGATAACATGGCATAAAGTTCGTCCATGATGAATGGTGCTAGGACTTGAAATGAGAGTAGGGAGTCTAAGAGCATGAGTCACTACTAGGTCTTCATGTCTGCAGAAAATTTGTGTGAACTGCTGTCTGAAAGCATTGACTATTTTCCATTAGTAATGAATTACAGTAGTAATTTCATTAATTTCTTCACCTCAGTCAGGATATGTTAGTGTAAGTTGCTTAACCAAGCATCAGAGTGGCCATTGCAGTTAACCTTTAGTCCTTTTCTGTGTAACCAGGACCAGTTAAGAAGTAAATTAACATAACATCTCTTTAAAAAAAAAATTTAGATAAGCAGTGGACATAATTTTTGTCTGTTTTTAATTTAATAGCAGGTTTATGGTTTTATGCAAAACCATTCACATTACCTCTGACCCTCTGGGAGCTGGGTTTTTTCATCTGTGTAATTTGGTGTCTTTAATAATCTGCTGTCTGTTAAATCCAGCACAAACTTGATTAATGAATTGTGATGAACCAATGCATTAATTTACAGGTTTGGTCTAATACCCTAAAAGGCTACATCAGGGCTTCCAGTTACTAATGCTAATAAACTTGAGAGAAAAAGAAACGTGAGGAGGGGTAAGGAAAGGCAGTATGTGACAAGCCTTGTCTTTATTCAAGCATTTATGTCTGCAGCTACTTTTCTTACAAGAGAACTGCAAAAGAACTTGAAAACACACAACATCAAATCAAATCAAGAACATCTAGTAGTGTTTAGAAATGTTGTAAAATTTCTGAAGCTATGTTCCATAGTCAAATCCTTTTTCACTGTTGAAAGGCCTCATTCAATGTAGCTTTTCATGCTGTATTTTTAAATACCGTGTAACACAGTTTTGAAGTCCTTTACTGTTAAATCCATGGCTGAAACACAATCTTGAATATGAATTTCTATGAAAAGTACTCCAGAACCCTGGCAGGTGTTAGATAGGTGAGCATATAAAGAGGCGTGTACATGAGAATGCTGGGTATTTGACATTGACAAAATTTGCTTTCATGAGCAACTCATTCCTGAAATGATACTGAAGCTTGTAAGATGATCCTTTTGACTTTAAATAAATCCACAAGCAAAATTTTAAAAAAATTATTTTATTTAATTTTTTTTGAAAAACGCTTCATGTGTGCACTTCATGTAATGATTCAGAAGAGTAGAATATATTCTGTTAAGTCTCAAAAGAGCTGTTGCATTGAGGAAAGGGAATAGTAATTGATTTATTTATTTTTTATTGCGAAACTAGAGTGTGGGAATGGAATAGCAACATGGTGCGTAGATTTTACACTGGTGTAAAAAAAAGTATGAAATTTTGTCTTTGATGCCGAACATTTAGATCTTGAAAACATCTTAAAACAGCATAGAAGTTCAAAGCAGGGGCTGTGTGTCCTCTCTCCTTGGGTATTAGTTCACAATACTAGAGCTCAGACGTCTTCAAATTACAATTCCATCCTTGCCTTTCTCTCATAAATATAATCTAAGAACTATTATTTTAGACATTGATGTATCCATCTTTCTGTCTATTAAAATATAGCATGATGTTTAAAGCCCATTTTAGCAATCATGCCTCAGGCTTTTTCTTTCTAGTGGGGCACAGGAATTTTCACTTGTCCTTGAGATAAATGGCACTGGTATAGAACTGGCATCTCCAAGTCTTGCTTTGGGATCTACTGCACTAAAGCATTGCTGGAAACATTGGAATAAGATGGAGAAATTAACTCTGTTAGGCTGAGCAAAACAATTTCCCCTTGTTTCTATTGCTTCTTTCACTTCCTTACTGCTAGGGAGAGAATAATCCCTGCTACATCTTGGCTATTTTAATAAGATTCAGAACACATGATCGCATTAGACACTGTACCTGAGGCAATCTGTGCTTAGACTGGTGATAATTACATGCAAAAGTCTTTTAACGATGAGGCAATTAATGCTGATGAACTTTAATAAAGTCAGCTGTCAGGAATAGATATTGCTGGCAAGGTTCCTAATCCTATATTTATGATACTTTGAAATTCGCTTGTTTAATATTCTATAATGCATTTCTGTTTAATGGGTTAAAAAGACCCAAAAATTTACCACTAGGAAATATTGCCAGCAACATATTTGTATAAGACATGAATGTGAACAAAGAGGTCAGAAATCAGCCTTCTTATCAGATTTACTCCAGTGATTGGTCTTTACCAAAGAAGATGATGGATAGAACAAGGCAAATCCTCGTAACTCTCTCAGCAGAGAAAGGGGAAAGCATTAGATAAGGAAACAGCGCTTACACTTCCCCTCATTGTTGATTAACCAGAATTAGATTATACTTAATGTCAGATGTAGGCAGGTCATTGTAATGTGGTGTCAGTGTAAATTAGAGGATGAAGCCATTTAGTGTCTGGGATTAGCAGAATTCTGGAATCTGTGTATTTTGTTGCAGAGACATACTTCTGTGAATTTCTTAGTTATCCTAATTGGTTATATGGTCAGATTAGTTTTCTTACTGAAAAATTCCATTATAAAGGCATTATTCTTTAGAACAGAAAGCAGAGAGTGACTCCCAAGTTTTTTGTCTTTCCACAGGCAACTATGAAGTTGCAAGAGGTGGGCTGATGAGAGGGATAAAGTGTCCTCCCCATTAAACTTTGTTGAACTTTACAAAGGCAATGTGAAGCTGTGCACCTTTTCCTGTGGATCAGTTGCTGTGGTTCGGCTGGTATCTAGGAACCACTGCTCTGACACAAGGTAGATGGAAGATACGGAAGAAAGTAGCGCAGTGTGCAGATGTGATAGTTAAAAACACTTGTAGCAAAAGCAGTCTTGACAGTCTCATTGGGCAGTGAGCAGCTGTTAAATACAGGTTCAGTAGCTGAAACTTCATAGCATTTGCTATTTTAGCAGTTGTGTTAATCACTAAAAAACATGCATAGCTGAGGAAAATCTAGCTATGACAGTTGAAAGGGTGTTGTAATGAGTGCTAAGGTTACAAATGATGGTTCGTGTGTATAAGCCCTTGGTTTCAATTAGAAAAACTTCTGTATTTGGGATGAGACTAAATTTCTAGGGTGAGGCTGGAGACGAATCACAGCTGGATTTTGGCTTTTGGCTTTAACGTCTACTAATCTTTTTCTAGCAGCTGACAGAAAGACCATATTGAAGTAGATAAGCTGTACAAAATTCCTGCTGTTTTAACTTTAAATCATATGATAGAAAGGTTGAGAGTTGGAAATGAAAAATGTAATGGAAAACGTTGCTCATGAAGTTTTGGAGGCAACCGGCAGCAGAGCCCCAGCAGGAGACAGGTGAGAGTCAGGAGAGGTTCACCTGGGTCCCTCTGACTGTGGAAAAAAGTCTCTTTTGGCCTGTCTGACTTTGGCTGCTTGTGTTCTTCAGGAATGGAAGGAGAAGGGAGATTGGAAACTGAAACAGGAACCCTGGGGACAGTGGGGAGGTGGCGACCTATACACAGGGAGACAGAAAGGTGAAGGCAGTGGGGACTCAGGGGAGAGACAGTGATGAAGAAGGAAGTTAATACCGTGGAAGAAAAATGTGTGTGTGGGGAATGTCACCTGTTTCCCTGTCTGCACTGAAGCAGGTGACAGCCACACAGTGTGGCTTTTACTTGCTAGTTAGATCTGTAAAGTATTTAAACATCTGCTACACTGTGTAATAACTCCTTAAATTGCTCAGGCACTTATGCTACAAGGCAGTGCTGTAAACTGCATAAACAGGCTTTTCTCTAAAGTCAAATGTAGGACATTACTGTGGTTTTCTTTCTTCTTCACTCTTTGCTGGGAGAAATGGCCTTTTGTGGTGATTGGGTTGCTTATTCTGCCTGTTGAACAGGTTCATGCACCAACAATTCTTTCTATGTTACATCAGCGCAAGATAAAATGTTTTTAAAAAGGAGAATGCTAGCAAGTGTCCAAATTAGGATGTTAAGACCTTAAAGGGTGGATGACTGGGTGGGTAGAAAACTGTTTGGGTGATGGATCTCAGAAGGTTATGGGAGACAGGGGACAGATCTCACTCTGTGTGTCACAAGTGGAGTACCAGGTGTTTATCCTGTGACCTGGCCTGTTTGACATCCTTGTCCATGACCTGGGAGGGTGGTGGAGTGAACTGTTATCAAGTTTGCAGGTGTCACCAAACTGGGGGATGGATGCCAATAAACACACATGAGGACTGGGCTGCTCTTCAGACAGTCCTAGCCAGGACAAAGGAGTGGGCTGCCAGAGACTTCATGAAATTCAGTAGGAACAAATACAAAGTTCTATCCTGGGGAAGGAGGAACACTTGGGGTTCCCCTGGGGTGGTCTGGCTGGGGGCAGGTCTGTGGAAAAGTGGCTGGGGTCTGGTGAATGACTCACTGAGGTCAGCCAGCAATAACAAAGGCTGATAGCATCCTGGGCTTTCTTAACAGCAACAAATCCAGGAAGCTGAGGAAAGTGATTATCCTCTTATTAGGACTTGCTAGACTACATCTAGATACTGCATCAAATTTGGATCTCCAATACAAGAAAGACATCCTTGAAATGGAGTGAGTTCAGTGAAGGCCACCAAGATGGTTGGGGCTGGATCCCTGTGAGGAGAGGTGGAGGGAAAGGGTCTTGCTCAGCCTGGGGAGGGAGTGGCTTTTGAGGGCACCTACCAGCAACTTGCCAGTGCCTGTGAGGGTGTTATGGAGGAGACAATGCCAGGCCCTTCACGCTGATGCGTGGTGGGAGACTGAGAGACAGTGCTGGTAAGCTGAAACAAGAGAGGCTCAGGCTGTTACAAGGAGTGACTTTCTTCATGAGGGTGGTCCAGCAGTGCAGCAAGGGCCCAGGGAGGTTGCACTGTCTCTGACCTTGGAAGTTTTCAAGACTGAACTGGACAAAGCCCCGAGTCACCTTTCGAGTCTAATGGCTGACCCTGTCCAGAGCAGAAGCTGGACAGGATAGACTCCTGTTGTCCCTTCCAACCTGAATTGTCTCCAGGCCTATGAAATAGAGGGGAGGGAGAGAACCAGGGGCCTGGTGCATTTAATCTGGTGCATTTAACCATTTGTATTTGTTCTGGTTGGCTAATTTCTAAAAATAACACTGTGGACTAATTTAGCTGCTTTTTCTCAGGAGAGCCCAGGGCCATTCATGACCCTGGAGAGATTTGTGACTTCAGATGGGGATTTTAAAGGTGAATGTATTTTTCTTTATTTACCTTTGATTTTATTTTTATTATTTTTTTTAAGATTGATTTTTCCCACTTATTTTTTAAAAATTGCTAGTCTGAGATGGGGTGCATCTTAAATACTATGCAGCTACACTGAAATAGTGGACTTTCAAGAATGCTCTGCAAAACACTGAGTCTCAGTTTTTGTACAGGAAGAAGCAAACAAAGCTGGGAAACTGGTTGTAAAATTCTGCTGCTGGTGCAACCTGAGCTTCCTGAATGAGCAAAAGCAATTCCTTTCCTAGGTGCAAGAATGAATCATGCATCGTGCTGAAGTTTGTGATTTAGGCAGATATTCTTCACCTCATGTTTTTAGCTGGTACAGCAGCTCTCGCAGTCAGTTCTTGCAGCTCAGTAGCAGCACATAAGCTGCTAGTGCTGTCCTACCCAGTAATGTGTCTAAGCACTTATGAATGACATCCAGCTGTCTAGAAAAAGAATGCAGCAGTGGGAGAGAAGATCATGTGTAGTGGTTTGGTGTATCCTCATGAGGACATTAATTGCAAGATATGTAGGTCCAAGGGATTGCTGTGATGTGGCCCAAGCTCCTGAGCTGCCTGCCATACTTGCACTGCAACCTGCCACTGAGCAGCAGCTCCCATACTTTGTGCTCAGTGTGTCCAAACCTCTGTTTTGAGGATTATGAGGACATAGGAGAGACTGTGTAGAGACACCACATTGCAGGAGCCTGGTGACCCCTGACTGGTGTTTAGTGTGAACTTCTTTACTGCAGCCCAGTGCCTGCGAGGGCTCTGTCCCCCAGGGCTCTCCTGGTGCATTTTGATGTCAGGTAAGTAGCAATTATTAATCATTACTCAGAGCTGAGTTTATTCATACTTTTTTTTACTCACCTTCATTCCTCCCTTTCTTGTTCAAATAAAGTGACATTTAGTAGAAACTTACAAAGGAGCTTTTTATCCTCCTTTCAGTGGTTTATTTGATTTCACTGATCTCTCTAAATCGTAATCAAACTGATTTTTGTAACCAGAAACTGTGTAATCTTACTGCTTTCATTTTCCTGTGTACTGGAAGAATAGTTCAGGCTTGCAGAGCTCAACAGCTTTTGTTGCACCTACATTTGGGCCCAGGGTGTGGAACAGATGGAGATTTCCTGTTGGGTGGGCACGTCCTGAGTGGGAGTGGGGCATCCCCAAGGGGTCCAGCAGCAGCTCCCCCTGGGTCAGGGGCAGGTTGGCCACTGCACGGGTGTTCCTACTCCCTGGGAAGTCTGGCTCTTTGATGCTTCTCCTAGTGTCTTTGTTAAACAAGAGATTCATCACCTAATGTGGGGATATAACGGAAGAATGACGAGGAGTAACTATAGATCTGCTCAAGTGACCTTGCATCTGGGGTGTAGAAGACCTCATATATCGTGCTAATTGTTGTTTTGCCTTGTGTGTTTAATGAGCAGAGCTTTAATGTTTATATAACATTGACTGTGAAACTTGAGGCCTAATAATGTGTTGAGATTCCAGCTCTGGCAGGAGAGAGATGAAAAGGCTTGGCCCTCCCTTGAAAAGTAGGGGAAAAAGCAGCAGTCGGTGCTCACACTTTCATGCTTGCTAGCAAGGCATGAGCTCTGTGGTGTCTGCGTTCTCCTGCTTGCATTTCTGTCTCTGTCCAGCTGCTATCCAGAGCCACCCTGGACTGTAAGCAAGGACTGAACTCCTTGGTGCCTGCGTCCCTCCTTGAGTTCCCTCTGCCAGGTGCTGATCTTGGAGTTGCCTCAGATTACAAGGTAATGGGAACAAATTTATTCTTTTCATTTTACTGGCATATTTGTGGTTGTTCCTGTGCTTTGCCTGTATTCGGCTCACACTCTCAAATTTCACCCCAAATATTCCACATACTCTTTTAAACACGGCAGGGGGCATGATTTGAAGAAGTTTTCAATAGGATTCATATAATTATAAAATTATAGAATGGTTTGGTTTGGAAGGGACCTTAAAGCCCATCCAGTTCCAATCCCCCTGCCACAAGCAGGAACAACTTTCACCAGAACAGGCGGCTCAGGACCCCATTCAAACTGACCTTGAACACTTCTAGGGAGGCGGCATCCACAGCTTCCCTGGGCAACCTCTGCCAGTGCCTCACCGCCCTCATCATGAAGAATTTCTTCCAAATGTCTATTTTAAATCTTCCCCCTTCCAATTTAAAGCCATTCCCCCTCATCCTATCACTACTTGTCCTTGTAAAAAGTCCCTCCCCAGCTTTCCTGTAGTCCCTTCAGGTACTGGAAGGCCGCTATCAGGTCTCTCTGGAGCCTCCTCTTCTCCAGGCTGAACAACCCCAACTCTCTCAGGCTGTCCTCATAGCGGAGGTGCTCCATCCCTCTGATCATCTTTGTGGACTCCTCTGGACCCGTTCCAACAGTTCCATATCCTTCTTATCTTGGGGGCATATAAAATATGGAATTGCACCCCAGATATCACAGATGCCATTTTTAAACACAACAAGGGCACAGTTTGAGGAAGTTTTCAACAGAATTCCCACTTCATGGACAGCAGTTTGTCTGTGAAATCTGCTTTTTAAAGACAACGGCATTTGAATGAGATGAATAGACATTTTTGGACACTGCCCATTTATTTTTTTCCCCTCTCTGAATGCCAGAAGGAGAAAAATAGGGCAAGAGTACAAAGAGAAGCCAGTTGGGACTGGGCTTCCAGGAGGGCTATGCTGAGCACCAGACTGAGAAGGGTTGCTTGCTGTCGTGGTGTGTGTATACAGATAACTAGAAACACGGCCCCAGTGAGATTAATCAGGCATCACAGCACTGTCTTTAATAGAGAGTCGAGACAAAAATCTCTCTGATGCTGCCTGAAGAAGAGGAGACGCGTTGGTTCTCCCCTGTAAACAGGTTACTGTTAGATTATCGCTAAGGCTGAAGACAGCCCAGCCTTTCCAGTGAACAGGCGCGCTGGGACCGAGCGTTTACATCACCGTATTCATATCTTAGAGAAAAAAATCCACAACCCATCCCGGGCGGCGTGGGGAGTGGATTAAAACCCGCAGCACACTTGCTGGGGAGGGTAGGGGTCGGGCAGGGGCGCACCCAGGCGGGAGAGGCCGGGTTGCCGCGCCCTCTTCCCGCGCTCCGCCAGGGGGCGCTCGTGCACCGCGGCGGAGGCCGGTCCCGGGCCACCGCTCCCCTCTCCCCGCCTTGAGGGCCCCCCTGCGCGACCCCTCCCCTCCCCAGCAAGTGCTGTCTTCAGCCTTAGCGGTAATCTAACAGTAACCTGTTTACAGGGGAGAACGAACGCGTCTCCTCTTCTTCAGGCAGCATCAGAGAGATTTTTGTCTCGACTCTCTATTAAAGACAGTGCTGTGATGCCTGATTATTCCCCTTCCCATGCTCTGTAATTGCTAGCTTCTTTCTGCTTATTTCCTGTAAAAAAATGATGACTTGGAAATGTACTGCTTTAACAATGAAATTCTTCTAAAATGCCCTAAAAATACTTTTAGCAATGTCACCATTCATAAGGTTGATCCATGACAGAGACCAGTGTTAGCAGTAGGCTTTGATTCGCTGCAGAAATGTGTACGATAACAAGGCATTGAGTGATGCCAGTTCTGTTTTCACAAGGCTAATATCCCACTCGTAACAGTTAATGAGTTAACATCAGAGATATATTTGACTGGAATAAGCAACAGGCAAGGCTATGTGGATTTCAGTGGAATTTATACAGAAAACCTGATGTCAAACAAAAACTCCATTTCATGTTTTGTGAAAGTGGAGTCACGATAGTTACAATGTTTTGATAAAATGTTTCACCTACATAATCGGTGTCACCACAGGTTTCTTCTGTTTCTGTTTCTCCTCAAGTCTTTTTAAATTATTTTTTTTCCTTACAAACTTTTACAACAGTTGCCGCAAGAAGACTGGCAGATTTTGGGGGAAAAGGAATTTCATTAGTAACTGTGTGAAAAGCATGTTTGTAACTGTGTAATAATTGTGTGCTTTGTTGTCAAAAACCTTAACAAACATTTAAGTGAGTCTAATTAAAGCAGCCTTTGATAATGGCAATAATAAAGGATTACTTTAATTTACACTGCAATGAAAAGATGGTGCCATTAAACATTGCAGGAAATCGTGGCACTACTTTTTCGAAAGTAGATAGAAATTGCATGCTGTGCTTTTATGGTCTTGGAGAAGTCCAAGTGGTCTTTTTCCACACCATCAGCAACAGCTTCAGAAACTAGGTAGTTTCTCCCTCTTTTGCGAAAGAGGTATGTGTAGTCCAGTTATCCTGTTCATTGTTTCCAACATGCCTTTCTTCTGTAAACCTTGCATATATGCTCCCAAAGAAAATGATTTTAATGTGAATTGAGCCTGGCAGGTTTTGTGGTGTCTGAACTCCAAGCTTTGGGCCGGAAACATTTTAGATTTGGTTTTTTTTTTTTTGTTTGGTTCATTGTTCACCCACCCCCACCCCTTGGAGATTCTTTTGCTGTACTTTGTTTCTTGGCATCTTCTCCATTGTGCCAGAATTGTTCCAGAGACACAAAGTGACAGTTTCTTTTTCGGAGCACGATTCTAGATACCAGTAGGATTGCCCCTCTCGAATAAACAGGTTGCCAGCCAATGAAGAATGACATGGTATGATAGACGTGTCAGCAGGACATATGGCTTTACGCTGCAGGTTAATCACCAGAGAGCCTCATGTCACTACTCCACTTTTCTGCTGCAGGTTCTGGTTTTATTTTTATAGTTTACTGAAATTTGTATTTACTTTCCTGGGTCTCTGCATGAAGGCTGAATTTTATGTTTTTGAGAGTGGAACTCCCCCCCCCCAAAACAGTAAGCAACATACTGCTCGTTATTTTCAAAGGTAAATTAGAACCTTGAAGTTAAGTTATATTTAACTTTCTAAACTTCCAGTGTTCCAGTGAATGAACATGCAAAGTAGCTGAAATACGACTAATTCACACATTGCAATACTCTGTTTAAATGATAATCTGTTAGAAGGACTAAAACTATGTATGCTCAGGTATTGAGAAACAAGAGTAACACGAGGATCAGCAGCCTTAGAGCAGAACATAAAATGCTGCTGCTGCAACTGGGACTCATGCTGATTCTGTATATTATAAAGAAAACACAGTAATAACAATAATAAAAGACAGATAAGCAACTAAGCTGTGGATTCCAGGTTCACTTTTCAGTTCTACCTAACTCTTTGTAACTTTACAATGAAAGATTCAGAAATTGGAGCCAATTACCATAATATGTGGTGGTTTGGTGGGAGCATGTTCTACATCAGACAGTTAAAAGGTTTTATTGCTATTAGGAGCTTGTTAATGCCCTTGATAATGTCTCTAGTTGCTTTGTAATGTCTCTTGTTGAAGTATAGAATTCTTTTATCTTCTTATTACATTATGCAGAAACTTGAATTGAAACGATATTTGCAGGAACATTTAAAGTAGTGCATCAATCAGTTTCAAAGAAGAGAAAATGTTCTCAGAATAGCTTATAAAAGGATAACTGTCAGTTTTATTTTGGATGAACAAAGAAACCGACGTAAAAAGCACTTTATTGTAAAGCACACTGTGCAATTCAATAAATATTCCATATAAATATAAAGAAAAAGAAAGTTCATAATTATCTGATGACTTGAATGTAATTCAAGTAATACTTCCAGAATATAGCAAGCAGTGAAGTACCTTCTCCTTTCCTGTGTATTCCTACCCCCAGATCAAGTCCTTGGCAGGAGCTAGATTAAATCGTTTTGTTAATGATTTGAATGGATAAAGTATGGTTATAATTTAACATTATCTTCCAGGAATGTAAAGCTCCTCACAAACTACCTCACTGCACTAGAAAATAGCAGCAGCACCTTCACTCGCTCTCCTTTTTATTTTGTTTCCTCTCCAAACATGATTTCTTGTTATTTGTTTTCCCTCTAGCATTTCTTACCTTCTTTAGCACAAGGTTATTTGGTTATTTATGCATTCGGATTATAAACCTTCTATATGACTCGGGTATAAAACACATGCACATGGTGTTATTATCTGGGAAAACACTTGCAAATAATATGCTCCCTGAACCAGTAGTAGCTTGCTAGACCACACAAAATATGGCATGTTGCAAATCCCGTCTTCTAGCCTGTAAACCAGAAGCAATTCTCCCCCTCTTCTATATTTTCTAAAAAAAGAAGAAAAAAAAAAGAAAATGCTGAAGACTGCACACAGAGAGTTGTAAATGCCCTACTTACGCAGCAAACACTTCCCAGAGAAATTTGAGTGTGTTTTGCCCTTTGAATCTGTCATCTTTTCAGAATCCAGTGTTCACCCTTTGACTTCAACAGAGCAGACGATTTCTAGTTTAATAATTGAATGTTTATTTTTGCTAAGGTAAAGAAGTAATTGACTGTGAATGCACTGATTTATTTTATTTTATTTTGGTGACTAAATACTATGCAAAAGGATATCTAATTTTTTTTTTTTTTGTGATTCTGAAAGGGTATACAGTGTACACTTGCACTGTTAAATTGTTTTCCACTCCAGAAACTTTGAAAAGAGCATTTAGTTTTATTTAATAATCATAACAAAATAAACTCACCTTGTTCATGCCCTGTTCTCAGTTGTCAGCCTGAACCTTGGCATGTTTTTAAATTTGCAGGTGTTTTTTAAAATGACATGCTGTTAAAAAAAAACACCTCTGTGTTTTAAGGACTTACAATAGTGGCTGTGGTAAAACCTGCTGCAATACATCAATCAATTTACAATATTCACAATGTATTTAAGCTGCATGATACGCTTTTCTGCGTAGGACATCTCTCCTTTAATTGCTTCCCTTTATTTCCATGGTGATGCAGGAGCTCTGAAGGACAGGGTACCTGATGGCTTTTGCCCTCCAGCACACCCAACCTCCTGACCTTCACTCCCTTTTTTTGTCTAAGCAGACACATGCCTTTCTTGGCACAAGTGTAATTGCAATACCGCCAAAAAAAGAGTTTATTAAATAACACTTCCTGCAACTTCAGGAGAGGAAACATCGTAAGTTCCTGAACCCTTGAGAAAGCAGTTATTTACAATAAGCGAGTTGGGGGTTGCACAAATCTATGTACTCTGCCTGGGAAAACAAAGGTATTTCCCATGGCAACCACCACATGCTTTGTACGTAGCATAAGTTACTGGTGAGGCTGTTCTTCGTGTAAGGCGAGCCCTCCTTGGCCTCCACGTAGTGGTGTCCATGCCTTCTGCCTCTGTTTGGACAGGCTGGTGTGCATCTCTTTCCCTGCCTTGCTCCTACCATGCTCTTCCTGATGAACACTGTCTCTCCCTTAAAACATGCGAAGATCAGCCCTGTGTTAGAAACCCCAAACACCCAAGGTAAACAAACAGCAGGGTTTAAAAAAACTGCATAGAAATGGCAACTGAGCCCATGATAATCTTGGGATATTCTTACCAGAAGACACTTTTCTTCTAGACCCTCAGTTCTTTTCTCATTTGGGAAAGTACATTTATTTACCTCAATTTTATTTGTCTTTTAACTGTAGTTATTAATGAGGCAGACTTTGCTGGCCTGAGGGGAGAGTGGGAGAACAGTGGTGCTTTCTCCAGGAGCATATATATGAAACCTTACTTGAGAAATACCTTGAAACTATGCCATAAAAGCAGCTTACATTTTATCTAGCATCTATTCCAAAATATAGGTTACTATCATAAGTGTGTTGTTGACTGCTTTTGTTTTGCGGGGGGTACCTGGTGACTAGAATGATGCAGTTGGAACAGGACTTTGGTTTGGGCTGTCGCTGAGCTCTGCTTTCCAACTAAAGGCACAAGAGAGGTAAGATATAGACCATCCCTGGGGGGACAGTGGTCAAGGGTTCCTAACCAACTCTGGTTTATACAGAAAAGACCTGTGGCATATAAGGAATTACACAAACATATGAAAAATGGTTGTTAGTTGAGCTGGAAAACCTCTTGTAACATGTAAGGCTGAAATTAGGTCTGAGAAGAAGACAGGAGGAGGAATCTGGCTTTCCTTTATAGGAGCAAGTTCAGATATATGCTAGGAGGAGTAGAAGTTATGAATAAATATGACAAAGGCATCAACAAGATAGGCATTTGCATGAAGCACAGAAAGTTGATCTATACAAAGAAACACCGTGGCTTGAGTGCCAATAGTGTGAACCTTAAAGAACCTTAAAACTGAGGGATGTTTCTTGTTTTACTATGATACGACAAAAAGAAAAGAGATGTCTGTAGCAGTAGCACCCACAACATCCAGTCAAGAAAGAGAGACATGAGAGGCTCTTACCCAGTGTAGCAATTTTTAAATCAAAATAGAGGGGAGGCTTGAGAAGGGAAACAACTAGGCTGAGGTTCCTTGCCTGGTGTTTATGCTGGCTTCTAATCATGCTGCTACAGGTCTGACCTGACTTCAGGAATAAAACCTCTGGCCCAGGTACCAAACATCACATCAGTGTGACAGAACGGAACTCAGTTCAAATTGCAGCAGAGGAGAAGTGATGTCTTAGCAGAAGAATTGAGTGGGAAGTGACAGTTTTTGCTGGAAAAAATAGTGGAGAGTGTCTGAGTTAAAATAGATTCTTCTCTGAAATGCCCATGTAGCTTCAATCGCTCCATAGGAGTTTTAGGATTGCAAATGACAGCAAAATTTGTGTCATTCTGCATAATTGTGTTCTCTACAAAGAAGGTTTCCCACATCTCCTAGCAAAGATGGTACCTTCATTAGAAGAAAAATAATTTTAAAATGACATTTCTTTGTGTCAAGAATTAAAAAGGTCTAACAAGGAGTTCTAAAAAATAATGAAGCATTTACATTGAATCCTTTGGTTTTACAGGTGGAATAATGACATGAAAATAAAAGAAAATTTTAATTGGTGAAGGGAAGGGGAAATATCTTAGTTCCTGACTTGTCACTATATTAATTCTCATAGCTCCCACTATTTTCACTAGCAATACACAGAACTATATTTGTCTTTACCAAGGTTCAGCTCTGTTGAAAACAATCCAGTTTTATCTCTCCGCTAATACAAGATTTCAGCCTTCCTTACCATGGAAGGAACTTTTCTTCTGATAGACAAGGATGATTGTCTTGTTTTGGCAACAGTGCAGTCCTTTGTAATGGAGTTACAGGCGGCGCACTTACAAAATGCCCTCTTTTTGCCCCATCACAGCCTAGAATCACTCACCTGTCATAGCTGGAGAGCACGAACCCTCTGTGCTCAGCGTATAGTTCCAACTGCCATGTAATTACTTTGGAGGCGCTCCATTTTGTAGTGCATGCATAATTAGGTAGTTATTTACATTTTATTTTAGCATCTTTTCTAGCTGGTGCACTAATGAAATCCCGGTGTGGCATCAGAACCTTCCTGTTGAAGTGGGTCTTGCCTTCAGGGATCAACCACTCTTTTAAATTAATGAACCGCTTTACAGAAACGGCTTCGTGATCTTATGTGCAGTGTCTGCAAGGAAATTTATAAATGGCCCAACTATTTTCTTAGGGTCTGATCCAGAATCTGTTGAAATTAAAAAGAAAGCTTCCACTAGTATTGCATGCTTTGTGTCATCTCTTATGTGGATTTTTTTATTTCATGTGTTTACAGAAACCAAGTAAGGTAAAAGGGTCCTTCAGCCTCCACACACATGGGCGGAAGTATGAGTGGAAAGGAAACAACAAATGGAAGAAAGCTGGTTAGCGCAGGAGCTCCAAAAGGCATGACAGGCTGTAGGTAAGAATGAGTGAAATCATATTATTAACAAACTTATTTCTCATTTGAAGACTGAGATGGATATAGAACTACAATTATTCTTCCATAGAATTGAGCTGCTTCTTTGGTGTTGTTTTAGTAAAAGACTTCAAAATTCTAAATCAACTTTTTTTTTGTTAGAGAATCTGTGATAGCATGAGTAAAACATTAAGTAACATCTCTCTCCACTCATATCCAGCATATTCTGGATTTTTTAAGTGTAATTGAACTAAAAAAAAAAAGAAAGGGAGAGAGAAAAAGGTGTTGCTTAGCAACACTCTCTCTCAAATGATCACAAATGATCAGAAATTGGTATACTTGCTGGAATTTGGGAGACATCTCAGGGAGCTTACCAAGTACACGGGCTAAGGAGAGAAAGGAGCTGATGTCCAAAATGGAGAAGCAAACATCTACTGCGATCAGTTTAAGGACGTGCACTTGATTCAGTTTGATTTGAAATACACTTCTAGTTGCCTAAGTTTAGCACGCTGGGGCTTCCTTGTATGTTCTTGGTCATTGATTCAGTAATGGAGGACTTGTTTTGTGGAAGGTAAATGTGGATAGTTTCTTTATAATATTAGTAAATGTGTTTATTTTCCTTCATTTTTAGGCATGCTTATCTTATTTCTTCTCAACCTGGCTTACTCAACAAGAAAGCTTGTCCTGAAGACAGCAATTTCCCTTTGGAAAGCAGGAAGACCCACCAGGTGATGTGTTTGCAGCACCAAATTCTGGTTTAGGTTTTCTTGCTTGAATTCCCCTTTGAGAGTCCAACTCAGTGCAGAAAAAGAGAAAAATTGCAGAGTGTGTATACCTGTCTGTTTGGATGGAGGAGTACGTGGAAGGGAGTGGGGGAGAGGAAGGCTTGAGAGTGATTATTCCCAAGAGAATTCCTACACATGTTGTTTTGTCTTTCTTCTAGGAGAGGCAGCCTTTATGCTGTGGGCTTGGGAGAGCAACTTTATTGCTAGGTAGGATGCAAGGCACAGTAGAGGGCTGTAACGTGGTGTTTGGCCACGAGCTGCATCCTTAAGTGTTTTTTTTTTGTCTGCATGTAAGCTGTCACAGCTTGTGTGCTGGTAGGTTGACCACTTTGCTTTTGGGCTGCTGTGGAGTTGTTGTTTAGTGCTCAGATTTTTTTTTCTTTTCCAACCTTTTGAAGTTCCCTCCCTTTCTTTCCATGGTGTATGAGAAAGGAGAGAGAAATTCCTGGCTGTGTACTCCCAGTTTGCCACTCAACAGCCTGGGGAGGGATCTCCAGCCTCCACATATCCTTCGGTCAGGCAGGATAAAGAGAACATGTGGGATGGCAACTCCAGATAGCTTGACTTCAGGAAAAACACCCTTGGGGGTGTGCATTATCCTGGTGTCATGGGCTAAGTAAGCTTCTTCTGTTTTCCCCAGTATTACTAGAGATTTCTTTAATATCGCTGTAATTAGTATTTATAAGACTGGTTGTCCTTCTGTCTGGAACCCAATGGGTGGATTTCTATGTGCTGCAAGAGCCAGAGCATGTTGCCTCTTTGTGGCAGCATCACCTTAAGTGTATGCACTCTCTTGCATGATACAAAGGAGGAGTTGCAGGAGCTTGAATGAAACACCACCTCTATTTCAAAATGGATCATCGCTTTATTTCTGCCAGTCTTGTTGGTTTTTGGGAATGGCTGCCTTTATCAAACAGCTCCAAATGAGAAGGCATCCAAAGGAAGAATTAGTCATTTTTCCCTTGCACATTGTGAGGGAAGAGCTTCAAGAGAGGAAAAGTGACCAGGGCTCACAGGCACAAAGAAGGAAACTAGTTAGAATTCTGCAGCTCATTCCCTTTGTAGGGTGAGAATCCCATTCCTGTGTGGATTGACTTGCCAACTCATTTGCAGAAACAATTATAAAGTGCAAATATTTATGAATCACTGTATACGTTGTAATCTTATTTCCAAACCAAACATTGCTTTGTACTGTGGCTCCTAAGTGCTGTTAGTGAGTAATTTCCCAGCATTTATCCCTTTTTAAGCAATAAGCTGCAGGGAGTAAATGCTGCTAGTCAGACCGAAGGCTGATGCAGCAACTCCTGGAGCATTATGTGCTCCTGGCAAGTTCTTGTCCCCACTCAAGAAGTGTTTCTAAAAATATTCAAATTGGAGATAAATGTGGTTGGTTTTTTTTTTAATGTATTCAATTTTTATCTAGGCAAGTGTCACAGTCAAACAGGTGGTAGCGTTCTTGTTGAATGTGGCTTGTAAGCTCTGGCTGAGGTCTCTGTGCAGGCTGATCTCTGTCTCACAGCCAGGAGCATCCCTGCCTGTGGCCACTGGTGGGGCTTTTTTCCTGAGTCTGGGTGTGGACTGCAGGGTGCGGGAAATGGAAGGCATCTCTGCGGTCTGCAGAGATAGCTCAAGGTACAAATAGCCAAGAGGGGAAGGAAAGACAGGAAGAAGGCTGAGGGGACTGTGGAGGCTTAGGATTTTGGCTCTTGTGCTGTGAACCTCTAGGATGGGGAAGAGAGTGCTTTGCATGCTCAGTGTTTTTAGGAGGACATGGACTTATAGTCAGGATGGGCTTGTTCCCTGCCAGGTGGGTGTTCGTGCCTATGTGAGACGGTGCCTAGCTTGGCGATGGCAGTGGCAGGGCAAGCCCCTGTGTCTCCTCTGCTGCCCCTTGCACCCCTCCCTGGCAAAGCACCTGTCTGGCACTGAGCAGGGAACCATACCCACGACTGGTTGTATTGGAACAACTTGTGAGGAAAAAAATCAGTTTTAATGGTTTTCAGAACAAGCAACTTTTGATCCAGTATATTGGCAACTGACAGAAAATAAATTTGCTGCCAAGACGTCATACAATGAATATCACTTTGCAGGGCAAATTCTGGTGCCTCGTCTTGATTGAATTTCTCCCTTTAAGAGAAAATACCGAGCCTTTGTAAAAGGGTGGTCTGGCTGCAAAGAGCTGCTTTATTTCTGCAGCAATTTGTAACGTGGTTGTGTACAAATACTAATGGTTTGCATGAAGCCTGAGTATTTCAGGAGCTGGATTAGTAACGAAGATTAAGACCAAGTGTGATAAACAGGTACAACATCCTTTGTCAAAATACAACACAATAATAAGAGAGAGTAAATCAAAGTATATGGAGGATGCGGATTCTTTCATTGTGAAAAATATCTCAGGCATTAATCACTAACTACCTTTTGCTGAATAGATGCAACCATGACAAAGGAGGTTGTTTCTTTCTTAATTATTGTATACAGTGGTTTTTAGAAGGAAAATTCATCCCTGTGCAGAAGGCCACCACAGTAGGTGCTGACTTCCGAGCTGAACATTATTATGCACTTCTTAATTTGTCTATATAATGAAGCTTATCACATAGAGTTTGAATAAATCAGGGTATAAATCCATTATTAGAATAAAATTATATATAATATGCACGTGTCTCTGATACTAATATGTTATATATGTCTACTCTATACAGCTGCATGACACAGTGTATTTATTCAAATCTAGCATTTGTATATTCCTGTAATGGCAGATCTCATTTTTTTTTAAAAGCTCGGAAAGTCCTGTGGCGCAGCTGGGTGGAGTGCAGCTCAACCATTCCCATGTGAAATCACTATGTGGATCAAATGTGACTCAAAGCATACTATTGTGTGTCACCTCTTCTTGCATATCTGCTTGCAGAGCACTTTTTGGGTAACTGGCCCTGTCAGGTGCTGTGTGCCTGATCTCACATTTGCACCTAGGGCTGCCCAGCGTTGAACTGTACGTTGGTTAGCATCGTAGCTGGAAGGGCTCTCGTAGCCTCTATTGCTTTTCTGTTTTTCACTGCTCTCAGGTGTTTCCCCCAGAAGTCAGACTCCTTAAGGAATAATTAAAAGTTTGGGTTACAAAATCCAGCTATTTTCAGAAAAGGTGATGAGGGGCAACAAATTGTTGAAAGAACTTTTCAAACCCTCTTTGTTTTTGTGGAAGTGATAAAGGCTTCTTTTTGTTTTGGAAAAAATGGGAAAAATCTGCTCAAAAATTACATTTTTTACTGAAAGATTATGAAATGGACTGTAAAGACATTCTTTATTTTATTGTATTTGGATTGGATTTCTAACAATTTCACTTTTGGGAAAAAGGCTAAACACAATAAAGTCATGATTGTTTTGAGCAGTCTTATTGGCAAATAAATAGACAGAAGGCGGAAACTATCTTCCCACATTACAATCATCAAGTTTTTTCTTGGAGGACAGAAAATGTAACAAAGAGATATTTGATTGTGAGTTATTGGAGGGAATAATCCACATGTGAAACGTAACATACATGTGCTTTCTGAAACATGATGGCTGTTACCGCTTGCCAAGAATGTGATTTATTGTCAAATACTGAAGTATCCCTTCACTTTTATGGGGTCTGACAACATTATAGGTGCAGATACAAAGACAAACCTAAAAATGGTTAGTTATGCAATATAGAAAATAGAATAATTTCTGTGACAACATCCAGAGTCTTTTTCTTCAGCTGTCCTGTGGTGTCTCTTTTCTTCTTCTTTTTTTTTCTTAAACCAGATTGCTGAATGATGAGAGCTGGGTTTGTGCTTCATCATTTTCTCTCACAGAATTAGGGAAGCACAATGCATTTTATTTCATGTTATTAGCTGGGCTATTGCTGGGTTGCTTCATGATTGCAGGTCTTTTCCTCTTGCCTCATTGTTTTCTGTCATAATGGAAAAAGCATGGTGCTGATGAAGGAAGCAACCAGCCATCAGGATGGGATGTAAAGGCAGTAAATTACGGTAGGGCAGAAGGATCTGTAAAGATCTCTTGCTCCCCTTTGCAGATATCTCTATTATTCTACTGGTTCTTGGAGCTGATATGAGAAAGGAGTAAAATTTTAAATAGAAAGGACTGCTGGCAATTGCAGCACATTATTGCACATAGCAATATTCAGAGTCATATATCATTCTGTCTTGCAAACTCTTACATTCCTGTGTAGGAGTACTGGAGGAGGCTGAATCTGCTGCAAGGAACAAAGATTTCCAAGAACTTCTGTGGTGGTCCATACGCTGTCAAAAGGATAGCTTACAGTAAGCTTTGTTTGAAAATCCATATTCCAAGTAAAAAATCTAGGAAGACTTTAAACCAGGGGTGTAATAATGAATGAAATGGGAGATTCATCTAATTTGTATGTATGACATATGAGTATATTGCACAGCTGGAACCAGAAGCAGGTAAAGTCCTTCTATTAGTATTTGCCCTCATCACTTCACAGTTGGCAGTGTTTTGTAATGATTACTGGATGTGTTTTCTGCATTTGAAAACAGAAAGTTGAAAAATATAGATTGTCCAAACTTTCATAAGCTACTGGTTTACAAAAACTGCCCGAATATTGCCTGTGTTTAGGACAGCACCTAAGAAAGTGCTTATTTTGAACTTATCCATGATTTCTTTCCTGAACAGAGATGCTTCCCTGAAATGGGTCAAGACAGAAATGATGACAAAGGCAACTATACAATGGTTTGTTCTTTACAGTGGTTTTTTTTGTGTGTATTTTTATTTTATTTTTATTTTATTTTAGCCTAAACGAGCTTAAAAGAACTTAAAAGAGCTTCAGGCTCCTAAAAATTTTCTGAGTTTCCTAATTAAAACAGCCAACATATATCTTTTCAGGACTTAGACTGTCTGAATGAATCATTGTTTTAAAAACTGATTTTTGACATGACTTTGCGGGATGGGAATAATAGACTCAAAATTATTGTATTGTGTAGCTGCAATTAAATAGTGCCTGGTCTGTGGTGTTTTCTGCCCAAAGGTGGGCATAGTGGGTCAGGGTGGAGAAGACATCCTTACCAATAGCAGAGAAATACAAATATTCTGGTCCAGAGGAATGTGACCAAAACCAAATCTTTCCTAATGGAGTTCATGAAACAATTGGTTCTGAACTGATGAAGGGTAAAATTGAGCCTTTATGCTTAACTTTCCTGAGAGTAATTGTCACAGCAACTAAGAACTGAAAAGAAATACTGGTAAATACACAGTTTGCAAACCCCATCACTGGGATAAAACACATATTGTTTGCATGGGGATGTAATGATGCTGTATGTACCTGGATGTTTTGGCCTGTGGTGCGGTGATGCTCTGTTGACTTTTGGGAAGTTAGCAAAATACAGGGACAAAATACAGGGTGCAAAAGAATGCAAAGAGAAAAGGCTCAGCATAGACTTTAGTGACAACCTGTTGACTCAAGGCAAGGGAGTGGAAAGTCAATTCTTCTGACAGGGCTTCAAAAAATAGAGCTTAAGGACAACACCAGAATGCAGTACTGCTGTGCCGTGTTTAATGTGACTATTAAAAGACAAGTTGTTTGAAGATTAAGCATCCAAGAAATATCAAATCAAGAAGGAAAGAATTGATCCAGAAGAACAAAACATGATGAGCCATGGTACAAAAGAAATAAAATCCAGTTTTAAATGAGCACCAAAAGGAGTAAGATCATTCCAAAAAGGAATGATTGAAACTGTTTGTTGCAAGAACAGCATACGGTTTTCCAGCATTATGTAAGCTTTTAAAGAACAATACAGTACTCTGGATCATAGGCTAGACTAATTTTTTATTGTATCTCCTGATGCTAACCTCTTTTTTGCTTGACTTTGAAACTTCCTGCAAGCTTCTTCTCAAGTCACTCTTTTGTCCTCTGAATTGCTGAAATGGACATTCCAGACAATCAAAATATTATTTAATTTTTCCCTAGGTTTTCTATCAATACCCTAAAGAACACCAGAAGAAAATTTTGTAGTATCTTCATATTTCTCTGTACTTAGTAGACTTCAGTAAAGAAATGGTTGTTGCAACCAGCCCCTGCACTAATCACTCTATGGATGGCTGGGCTGCCTTTAGGCAGTTTTTGAATTTTTTTATTTTAGACCTTTCCTACACTGGCTAGAGCATCTTCTGGGGAGGTTATGTTTTTTTCTTGTCATTAAATGAGACCATAGCCTGCATATCTCATATCCTAGTTGTCATTAACATATGAGCACCGACCCTGTCCTAAAATGACATACCGTGTTTAATTTCTCTGCCTTTTTTTTTAAATTAGCAACAACTCTGTTTGCACATAATGTGGAAACTTGGATTCGTTATTTAAGAGGTTGGGGTTGGGCTGAAGAAGAAAATAGAACACTCTGGTGTTTTAGGACTGTTGAAAAGCCAAATCGTGATTTGAATCTTGTGGCAGAAGTGCCTTCTTATCTGTAAGTAAACCGTAACTCCTACAGAGAATGGAGTGGTATTCATCAGATTTGCAACAACGGGTTTATGGTTAGGCTGTCATAAGGGAAAAGAAGAAATATGCCTGAAAAAAATAGAGACTGACCATGCCGTAAAAAATTGATCGCTTACACTTAAGAGATATAAGACCCATTTAAGTATGGTTTTCTTCTGAAAAGCGAGCGCCATCTCGCTAACAGCTCTTTAACAGATGACCAGAACATAATAACCATTCAGTGTTAATATATATTATGCTTAGCTCCCCTGATTTTATTTTTTTTCTTCTGAATGATACACAATTTAACAGTCACCCACCCGTGGGCTATTTTGTTAGTGACTTGGAGGAGAGTTACTGCCCTAATGCAATTTTCTTGTGACTAGTGCTTTTAGGAAGTGTCAAAGATTTGAATATTAATTTGGTTGATGCTATTTTAATAATAGAATCATAGAATCATAGAATGGTTTCGGTTGGAAAGGACCTTAACAATCAGTTCAACCCCCTTGCCATGGGCAGGGACACTTCCCATCAGACCAGGCTGCTCAAGGCCTCATCCAACCCGGCCTTGAACACTTCCAGGGAGGGGGCATCCACAGCTTCCTTGGGCAACCTCTGCCAGTGCCTCACCACCCTCTGTGTGAAGAATTTCTTCCTAATGTCCAATTTAAAGCCATTACCCTTTGTCCTGTCACTACTTGCCTTTGCAAAAAATCCCTCCCCAGCTTTCATGTAGCCCCTCGTCAGGTATTGGAAGGCCACTGGAGCCTTCTCTTCTCCAGGCTGAACAACCCCAACTCTCTCAGCCTGTCCTCATAGCAGAGCAGCTCCAGCCCTCTGATCATCTTTGTAGTCCTCGTCTGGACCCATTCCAACAATTCAATGTCCTTCTTATGTTGGGGATTCCAGAACTGGACACAGGACTCCAGGTGGAGTCTCACAAGAGCAGAATAGAGGGGGAGAATCCCCTCCCTCGTCCTACTGGTCATGCTACTTTTGATGCAGCCCAGGACACGTTTGGCATTCTGGGCTGCGAGTGCACATTGCCGGCTCATGTTGAGCTTCTCAACAATCAGCACCCACAAGTCGTTCTCAACAGAGCTGCTCCCAAACACATCATCCCCCATGGTGTATTGATACCAGGGGTTTCCCTGACCCAGGTGTAGGACCTTTCACTTGGCCTTGTTGAACCTCATGAGGTTTACACAGACCCAAATCTCCAGTTTGTCCAGGTCCCTCTGGGTGACATCCCATCCTTCTGGTGTGACCACTGCTCCACTGAGCTTGGTGTCATTCACAAACTTACTGAGGGTGTACTCGATCCCACTCTCTATATCATTAATGAAAATATTAAACAGCACTGGTCCCAGTAAGGACTCCTGAGGGGACACCACTTGTCACGAGTCTCCATCTGGACACTGAGCTATTGACCGCTGCACTCTGAATGTGACCATTCAACCAATCCACTGAACAGCCCACCCATCAAATCCGTATCCCTCCAATTTAGAGAGAAGGATGTTCTGGGGAACTATGCCAAAGGCTTTACGGAAGTCCAACCTTCGACACATTTTAGTTGTAGTCACATTTGTGCTTTTCCTGTTGTCATTCAGGTGCTTTTTGGTGCTAGTTGTTAAGCACTTCATACATATGGTTATCGATTGAAAGATTTTGATTCTTTAGCTCTCTATATATTCTTTTTTTATGGTCAAAAGCAAATGTGCTCGTAGATTAAAAAAGGAAGAAGAAAGGAGACAGGCTGGGTCAGTGAAGAGCTGGGGAAAAAAAGAAATACAATGATTTTGTAACAATGCAAACTTTTTTGCTTCCAAAGGAAAATCCATTTACTAATATAATGAGCATTGTGTTTTTCTGGTTTAAGTGAGTACTCCCGCCTTGCTGTGCGCCTGGACCATGCCGGATGGTGCAGGATGTGGTAGCTGGCAGGGGATGGAGGTGGCTCTGCCTCACTGGCTCCAGTGAGGAGCCTGAGGGCAGCCCTGCTTAACTCCACTCCCAAGGTCTTTACCTTGGTGCCTGGTGTTCTTCCCTGGTGTTGCTGCTTAAACATGCTCAGCCAGGCAATAAAACTGTGATAGTAAGTGGAGCGTTTGTGATGGATACTGAATGCATGAAATGTATTCTTATGGGATGGAAGCCTCTGTGTCTGCAAGAACAGCACTTTGAGCAAGCAAAAAAACCTCATACTGATACTTGTCTCAATATTTTAGAAGTGTCATAAATGCAACTCGAAAGAAGTTTTTAATGGCCTTAGAAAAGACAGACTAAGAAAGAAGATTAATGGATATAAATTACCCACACAGTTGTAAATCTTAGTTTTTTTCGACTGGCATTACCCATGCACTATAATATCTGGGGAGCCAATCTTCTCATTTAGTTGACCAATACAAATAGGTGTCACCATAAGCCATTTGGACTGCAATGAAAAAAATTCATCACCTTTTTGAGTTAAAATTGTTCTTCAAAGTACAATTTTAAGAGTTATTTATAGCCTCAAGCAAGTCTCATTGTTTGATCAGAGTCAGTAAAGACTGGGTGGGGAAGTTTGCCTGGGCACGAAATAGAAAATGATGCTGTGAGTGTTCAGTGTCTGTCTCCAACAAAAGCAGGACATGGTTCTGAAGGCATAGAGTTTTGCTACCTCCATAAATACTTACACTTATTCTGATGGTGTGAATTAAGAAAGTAAGTATTAAGAAAGAGTCGTCCTGTTTTTTCCCCCCGCAAAGGATGAGGAGGCTGTTCGAAGAACCAGGGGCTTTAGGTGTGACAGTAGAGTCAGTTACACTAGGAATACTGAGGATTGATTTTACGAAAGTTAATTCTTCTTCCTTTCAAGGACTGAAGGTTGGATACAAGGGCATGAGAATATATTGACTGGCTGGGAATGATTGCAGGGTTTAAGGAGACTGAGGTGCTTTGTGACATATGTCATTTCTGGAAAAATGAGCCATCCAGAGAAACAGTTTGTCTGCCCTGATGTGCCAAGGAACTTCATGTATTGGCAGCAGTGATGGAGTGAGAGTGCAGCAAAAGCTAAGCATTGCAAAAGACTTGAATTTTCATGAGGGGCATAAGCAAAAGACAGTCAACGCTGTCTGAAACACAGACCGTATAAACTGTGCTAATTTAGTGAGTTGAAGAAGCGTGCTGGAGTAGGTACTGTAATGCAGGTATGGCAGTAACCAAGTGAAGAACAGTTACAACCCACTCAGTTACTCACTTCCAAAAAAGAAGCTTAGGAAGATACAGAAAGTTGTTCTCTTTTTACTTTTTTTTTTTCTTCTGTTTTTGTAACTACTATCAAAACTGTCCTCTAGAAAGGTCAGAATTTTAACTATTTGAGGACTTAGCTCTTAGAAGGAGTCTTTCGGAACCAATATTTTTAGTTCTGCTGTCCATAGATTTGGAACTATTTCCACTTGATGGTGACTTGAGTTGCCTCCTTCTTAAGGTTGCAAATCTTAAGTGCTCCTCAGCATTTCAAACATTTAAGGATGAAGTGATTTTGCTAGTCTCTACCTACTATGCTATTATATTTGATATGCTTAGAATATCTGATCTCGTGTCCTGGTCATGCTTTCCTGTTCAGGAGTAGAACAACATATACTTAAGCTCAGCCTCAGACTGAAAGGTGGCCAATGCCTCTATCTGTTTGGACAGTTTTTCAAATATTTGCCCTCAATGGTGATTCTGCTGAAATTTCTTCTTCTTACTTACAGACATACATCTGTTATTATCACAGTATCACAAGATTGGAAAGGACCTCTGAGATCATCAAGTCCAATCTATAACCTAACACTAACACCAACACTAACACCAACCATCATCTAAACCATGGCACTCAGTGCCTCATCCAGTCTCCCTTTAAACACCTCCAGGGTCTGTGACTCCACCACCTGCCTGGGCAGCCCATTCCAATGGCCAATCACCCTTTCAGTGAAGAATTTTTTCCTCATATCAAGTCTAAACTTTCCCTGACGAAGCTTAAGTCCATGCCCTCTGGTTCTGCCACTGGTCACCTGAGAGAAGAGACCAACCCCTGCCCGACTACAACCTCCTTTTAGGTAGTTGTAGAGAGCAATGAGGTCTCCCCTGAGCCTCCTCTTCTCCAGACTAAACAGCCCCAACTCCCTCAGTCGCTCCTCATAGGGCTTGTGCTCCAGCCCCTTCACCATCTTCGTTGCCCTCCTCTGAACACATTCCAGTATCCTAACATCCTTCCCAAATTGGGGGGCCCAGAACTGGACACAGTATTCAAGGTGAGGCCTGACCAGTGCCGAGTACAGGGGGACAATAACTTCTCTGGTCCTGCTTACTACACTATTCCTGATGCAGGCCAGGATGCCATTGGCCTTCTTGGCCACCTGGGCACACTGCTGGCTCATGTTGAGCTTCCTGTCCACCAGCACTCCCAGGTCCTTTTCTGCCTGACTACTCTCCAGCCACTCTGTCCCCAGTCTGTAGCTCTGCATGGGATTGTTGTGTCCAAAATGAAGTACCCGACATTTGGACTTATTAAACATCATCCCATTAGAATCAGCCCAGCTCTCCAATCTGTCCAGGTCCCTCTGTAGGGCCATCCTACCCTCTAACAGATCAACCCTTCCTCCCAGCTTGGTATCATCTGCAAATTTGCTGATGATGGACTCAATCCCCTCATCCAAATCGTCAATAAAGATATTAAACAGGACGGGACCCAATACCGATCCCTGGGGGACACCACTAGTAATCGGTCGCCAACTGGATGAAACACCATTCACCATCACTCTTTGGGCTCGGCCATCCAGCCAATTCCTAACCCAGCACAGAGTGCTCCCATCTAAGCCACGGGCTGCCAGCTTCCCTAGGAGTCTACTGTGGGAGACAGTGTCAAAGGCCTTACTGAAGTCCAGGTATACCACATCCACAGCCTTCCTCTCATCCACCAGGCGAGTCACATGGTCGTAAAAGGAGATCAGGTTGGTCAGGCAGGACCTACGCCTCCTAAATCCATGCTGGCTGGGCCTGATTTCTTGTCCGTTCTGCAGGTGGTGCATGATTTCACCCAGGATTATCTTCTCCATGATTTTACCTGGGACCGAGGTCAGGCTGACAGGTCTGTAATTACCTGGATCATCCTTACGGCCCTTCTTATGGATGGGCGTCACATTGGCCAACTTCCAGTCTTCCGGGACCTCTCCAGTGAGCCAGGACTGCTGAAAGATGATGGAGAGCAGCTTAGCAAGCTCATCCGCCAGCTCTCTCAGCACCCTAGGATGGATCCCATCTGGCCCCATAGACTTATGAGGGTCCAAGTGGCTCAGCAGGTCTCTAACCTCCTCCTCATGGATTGCAGGAGGGCCATATTTCACCCTGCCCCCATCAACCACTTAAGAGAGCCAACTGTCAAGCGAGCTGACATCCTTGCTGTTAAAAACTGAGGCAAAGAAGGCATTAAGTACCTCAGCCTTCTCTGCATCTCTGGTTACTATATTTCCCTCCACATCCAACAAGGAGTGGAGGTCGCTGCCGCCCTTCTTTCTGCCATTGATGTATTTATAAAAACTCTTCTTATTGTCCTTAACAGAAGTGGCCAATTTGAGCTCCAGCTGGGCTTTTGCTTCCCTGATTTTCCTCCTACACGACTTAACAACATCCTTGAACATGACCTGACTTACATCCCCTTCTTTCCAACGATGATACATCCTCTTTTTCTTACTTAGTTCCTTCAGAAGTTCCCTACTCATCCAGGCCGGCCGTCTGCCCCTACGACTCTTCTTACAACACACAGGGACAGCCCGCTCCTGCGCCTGCAAAATTTCATTCTTGAAGTGTATCCAAGCTTCCTGGACCCCCTTGCCACTAAGAGCTATTTCCCAGGGTACTTTCCTGACCAGTTCCTTAAATAATCCAAAATCTGCCCGCCGAAAGTCCAGCATCGATGTTCTGTTCCTGGCTTTTCTTATTACATTATTCAGAGAGAACTCAATTATCTCATGATCACTAGACCCCAGACAGCCGCCGACAACAACATCACTCACCAGCCCTTCTTTGTAAACAGCAAGTCAAGCAGAGCCTCACCCCTGGTGGGCTGACTCACCAGCTGTGACAAAAAGCAGTCCTCAATACACTCTAAGAACCTCCTGGACTGCCTCCTCTCAGCAGTGTTAAGTTTCCAGCAGATATCCGGAAGGTTAAAGTCTCCTAAAAGAACAAGGGCAGCCGATCTAGAGGCAGCCTCCAGCTGTTTAAACAACAGAAGATACAAATCCTCCTCCTGGTCGGGCGGTCTGTAGCACACTCCAACCAGGAGGTCAGACCTGACTGCCCCTCTGACTCTTACCCATAGGCACTCAACCTGGTCATCACCGATCTCAACTTCAACAGTATCCAGGGTTTCCCTAGTGTAGAGGGCCACCCCTCCACCCCTCTTCTCACACTTGTCTCTCCTGAAGAGCCTGTAGCCTTCCATGGCAGCACTCCAGTTATGACAGTCGTTCCACCACGTTTCCGTGATGGCAACTATATCATAGCTCTCCCGCTGGACCAGGACTTCTAGCTCCTCCTGCTTGTTTCCCATACTGTGTGCGTTTGTGTACATGCACTTCAGTTGGGTTACTGACAACCCCCTTTGGGATGGCTCATCCTCCACGGGGACATCTTTGGTGAGCCTAGTAACTCCCCCCTCCCCCGTCATGCCTAGTTTAAAGCCCTCTCGACAAGCCCTGCCAGCTCCTGAGCTAGAATCCTCTTACCCTTCGGAGTTAGACGAGACCCATCTGCCTTCCTTCCTATTCTTGCCTTCCTTCTGGCAGGCTGGAGGGATGGAGGTGGGTGTGGTAGCAATGGATGTAATTTGACTATTGTTTGTCTCTTATTTTGTTGAGTGAAAACTATACATTTATTTAAACAATGAGAGGAACACAGGGAAATATAATACTGTGGGGGCTAAAATAAAGCACAAGAGAAATGTAAGTGCAGAACATCTTCCCCCCTCAATGTAAATCCCTAGCATCAGAGATCCTCCAAGTCATGACTCTAGTTTTCAGCACAGTTTTGTGGACTATTTCTTGCTTGATTCATTGCATAGGATTTTTTCTTATGTAATTTCATTGTAAGATATCCAGTCTCTCTCCATTTCCATATGGACCGAAACAGCAGTTATGACCAGTATTTTTGAGGTTTTTAGTTGGGCTCCCTTCCTTTGTGCCTTTGCTGGTGCAGTTTTTTGCACCTGACTTAAACAATATGGAATCTGATATTTGTTGTTTTTTTTTTTCTTGCTGAGCAAAGTTTCTGTGTTTGAATAATGGTTTAACATAAAACTGGCTAAAAGAAAAAAAAAAAAACAGGTTGATAGCATCTCCCCTGCTGTGATACATATGGAACAGCACTGGCCACGATAACAGGGTGCATGTCCTTTTCTGTACTGGTACTGTAGGGCTGGTGGGATATGGGAAATTTGTGAACCACAACAGATGAAAACCTGGTATTAGAGGTTAAACCTCTAAATATTTATTCTCCATTCCATGGTACACTATAAAAGTTTACCTCCACTCAGGAGGCAAAATATGCACAGAAAGTTGGAATCACAAAGTTGATTTTTTGGCATTATTTTCCTAATGCAAGAGCCAATAGTGCTTTTATTAAATATGCACAGTGGCTACGCTTTTTTATTTTTTGAAGAACAACACATTACTTTTATGAATACAGAGGTAATCAAAATTCATTCAAGTGGGATGACTCGGTGAGTTCTGACATCAAAGGGCAATACGTTTGATTGATATCACTCAGACGGCAATATTGTTTGAAGAAATGTAGTCAGAAGACTGACAATTTAAAGGCTGTAAAAAGTTAGGGGAGATACGAGTGCAGTGTTCCATACTGATTGGCAGTGTACAAGACTCTGTATTAGAGAATTGGCAGTAACATGGCAATCCTGTCTCTCAGACACATGCATCGTTTGAAAGGATGGACAGGAAGAAAAACAAGCTCCTACTTTTCGGGCAAGACAGCGGGGCATTAAAGATGCAGTAGTAAATAATTCTTCCATCATTGCGTTCCTTGTTCCATGAGATTGGGATTTGCATGTTGCTTGAGATATACAGAGCACATAATGTTGCTGGGCATTAATAAGGAATGAACAACTTTTTCTTCTTTGTCATAGGTTTATTTGTAGAATAGTACTGATTCCTCTGTCTGCATACAGAGAAAAACTCTGTTACGTCTTTCTTACAAATATCAAACATTAGCTGTACAGATAGAGTTGATTTTACTCTATTTCCCTGTCTTTTTTTTCTTTGTTTCTTAATATAAGTAATAGAACAATGTCCTTCTACTGTAAATAGTTCCTTTACTGAATATGTCATTACTCCCTGCAGTATTAGAAACAGTACAGCAAGCTACCTGCAGGATTAGAGACAGTACAGCAAGCTACCTACAGGATTAGGACATTGCCAGCAAAGCAAAAGAAATAATTATAATTACTAGAAAACATTTTCCATTGATGGCAAGAGGTGCCAAAATTGTGTCAAAATTATTGTCAAAAATGAGTTAGTTTCACAATAAAACATTGCAATAAAAATGTTCAGAATAGCCATAGAATTTTACAAGAATTCAATGTCAAAGTAAAAAGACTAAAGGCTATCAAATAGAAGTTCAATACCTTTTGATAAATAAATGCCAAACTAAATATTAACTTAAAATATACAGGTCTGTGAGGAAGAAGTAGGGATATTATTGAAGAATTTCACATATCGAGGTTGTCTTTAGAAAGAAGTAATTATTACTGCCAGTAGAGATACGCTTAGAAATTCTGGCTTTTTACATAGACTGCACTACACCAGGCGTTGCTCAGATATGAAGTAAAGAGGTGACCTAATTCCAAACCAAAATATGAAAGATGGATGTAGGTGAACCAGCAAAGGTTCAGCATGGTGTCAGCATGGGTGGTTTCTTCCTTTTTCTTTTTTGAAAGAAATAAATCAAAGAAGTTTTAAGGAAAGGTAGCTAGAGATATTTATGGGCTGCTGCCACTTGAGCATGAGGAACAGTTAGAAGGAAGCAGTATGCCTTTGGAAATGTAACAAGTGGAAGACAGGGAGTCTTAAAAATGCCCCAATTCTATATTTTTACTGATCAGATTTCTCTATTAATACTTTTTTTTTTTTATTTCATGAAAGGTAAGATTAAGCTCAGTGTCAAAACAATGCTAATTTACAGAATCACCAGGTGGTTGAGATGTGAATGGTTGTCTGGAGACCATCCAGTCCAACTGCCTGCTTATAGCAGGGTCAGCTACAGTGGGTTGCTCCAGGCTGTGGTCAGATGGGCTTTGAAGATCTCCACAGATGGAGACTTCACAACCTCTCTGGTCAGCCTGTTCCTATGTTTGATCACTCCCACAGTAAAAATGTTTATTTCTTACGTTTAAGTGAAATTGCTTGTGTTTCAGCTTGTGCTTGTTGCCACTTATCCTTCAATTGAGCACAAGGAAGACGAGTCCAGTTCTATTGTCTTTGCTCCCTCCCAGCAAGTATTGATAGGCAATATGTTTGGCACTGATCCTGCGAGAATCGATGAGTAAGGGTCAGTCATCTGTATTTTCAGAGAATTTAGTTAATGTTGAAAAATATGAAAAACTCAGGACTGTTGTTCCTATGGCCATCTTCTTACTCGCTGGGGAGAGCTGCAAAGACAGACTGGTTTCTGTTCCTGTTTCTACATCACTTTATTCCCAAATTCTTGCCTGAGGTCTGTAGAAGAGGGATATTATTTTGAATATCAACATTTGCCAGTGAGGACAGTGGCACTTTAGAAGCTCAGGCCTGACATGTTTTGAGCCTGGATAGGAGGGGGAGGGTTTGGATGCAGCTGGAATGGTGCAGTGTGTTTGGAGATGGCTGGAAGGGAATTATCAGGTGACTGATACTGGATTTCCTTTGGACATTGCTGTTACTTGGGGTGTGATTTTGTGGCATAGAGAGAGTGGGAGCCATCCAGAGTGGGAGCCATCCAGGCTCATGGTCCCAGACTGAGCAGCCCGTACTGACTTTTGCAGTACCCCATTGTTGCTGGCTCCCTTCCAACACAAAAAGGATGATAATAACTCTCTGTAGCTCCCTGCTTCCCAGGCCAAGCACTAATCCACTCCCACTGAGTAACTCAGACCTTTGCACTCGAAGTACATGTCACTTGCTATAAAATGCTCCTTGCGCCAAAGCTGTCAGTGGAACAGAAGTAAAAATCATACTCAATTAATAATTTCTGAGGCTGGCTAGGGGTCATATATTGCGTTGTTGCTGTTCAAGAGAAGATAATCTTTCTGGAGGTAACTTTACCATTTCTGTATCTCAAATACTAAGCTGTACAATCTTGCCATTTTTGTAATTTTGAGATATTTTCTTCATAAGTGAATGGAAACATTAGCTTGGATTGTTGATCAGACGTAATGACTACCATTGCTGTGAGAAGAGATTTGTTAGGATGTAAAAAACAGAAGCGTGTAAGGACAGTAACACTGTATACCTGATTAGTGATCTGTCTTTCAGTTCCAATGCTACTAAACCTGTAAACTTGCTGGTTTTGTTGTTTCTTTCTCTTTCTTTTTTTTTTTTTTTAACAAAAAAAGGGAAAAAAAGAAGAGTTTGGAAACTCCTTTGGATATCTCAGCATAGTTTTTTTGCCAACAAGCTGGGGGATGTCGGCTGACATACATCCTGTTTCTAATAGCACACACACTGTTTCTTTATTTAGAGCCTCTTTACCAGTATCAATTAAACCCCAGTTAAATCTGACACATCTTAACCTTGTGTTGGATCCAATTCATTGCTACAGCAGAACCCATATGGCACTGAGACAGTTGCAGGCATCAATTCATTGCTTATATAGAGTTACTGGCTAAATGCCAAGCAGTAATCACTGCTTTTTGTTAATAGACATGTTTGCTTTTGCAGTCGTTTCTATACACAGTGCTCTAGATTAATTAGAACAAAATCTGTCATCCATCTAAGAAACAACCAGAACTCTTGGGATTTTTTTGCCTCAGATTTAAAGAGAAATGAGTACTGGCAACCAAAGGTGGCGGTGGGGGAGAGTTACTTTGTTTATTCCAGAGTAATCTATTTTGTTTATTGAACACACATGTATCTGCTTTTTTACTTAAATAAATAGAAGAGAATGGGGGAAACTGCTGGTAATCTAAAATCCAGGTACAACTTGAGGCAGTAATCACAGAAAGACTAACTTGATTTTTTCTTTTAACCTGAATTTTTAGAAAGAGCAAAACAACTACTGTTAAAGAAGTCACAATTATGTCTGTTTTCTGCACTTAAATAACACTTTTTACCTAAAGAGACATTCAAATTAGGAAATGAACATGGAAGTGGACTTGCAGAACCATGCAAATATCTCTGAGATTTGGGTTATCAAGACTTCCTCTTCCTGCATTGTGAAAAAACATCACTTTGAAAAAAAACATCACTTTGAAAAAACATCACACTTTGAAAAAACATCAGCTATAGTAGGCAGTTATGTTAAAAAAAAAAAGAGATTTCATGCATTACTGGTGTTGCATTTTAGAGAAATTTTAACTTGTGATTATACACTTTTGTTCTCTCACCCTGTGCTTGATGTTACATTATATCTGGATCTGTTTTGGTGATGGATACATACATGGTGACCTATGCTAAGCCTGGAATGCACTCACGAGTATTTTACAGCAGAGATATAGGGGAATGCTTTTAAGTTGCTGCATTATGTGATAGAAATATAATGAACTTTTTCACTAGATTCTTGCATTGGTGTCTACCATCATCAAAGCAGTTTAATAAATTGTTTTGGGGCATGTTGTTTAATCAGTTGTGTAGTTTTATATTCCTTTATAATTGGTTGGCTAGTTTTTTAATCTCTATTGAGACATTTTTGTAGTGTTTTCTTCAGATCAATTGTTTTTGTTTTCATGCTTTCGCTGAAAATTATTTTGGTTAATCTGATTTGAAAGTAGTTTTCTGGCCCCCAGTTCTTCTATTCATAAATATGTCACATAGGACCAGATTAAAAATCCACTGGGGCTTTCCATCTGATTCATTAGGATTTGGATGATGTCCACTGTCCTGATTAAAGACCTCAGTCTGCTGGTTGTCAGACTACTGCTTGTTGGCTGTTATTTGCAAACACTTTGCAATGATTTGATGTGATGGGAAGATACCTAAATATATTCAGTAGTCAACAATTAACTGTAACCTCCAGTTTTTTGTTTAAAGCAGCAATACAATTGATAAAATTTGAGGTATTTATGTTTACTTAAATTCTTTAATGTGATTTATACCTTAGTAGAGGATCTTATTAACAGCCACCTTTACCTCTTCCTCAGTATTCTCGATTTGTTCTCCATATATGTTATGCAAGAAAATGTGTGTATATCTGTATATATGTATATGCACTATATAATTTCTCTATGCATAAAAGGACAGCAAAAATACCTCTATTTTCTGGAAGTTATAAACTCTTTCAAGACTTTTTCCTAATGTTGAACTAATGTTTTAGTATTCCAGTGCTGTTGGTCCATTGTTTGGAAGTACAGCTTTATCAGCAGAATGTGTGGCAGATGGTTTACATTTGCATTAGCCTTCTGGAAAAGGAATCAGCTCCCACCAACATAAGTTTCAGCTTTTCTTTTCAAAATTTACAACAAATTCATCAGAATGGCATTTTTAGAGGGAAAAAAACCCAATCCGACTGTCTTTGCATTCCTTTTTTGAAAATGAAAAATGAGTCCTGTTCTAATGCCCTCATCTGCACATATATCTTCCATCCCCTCCCCCAGTGTTTGTTAAAATGATTTAAGTATTTCATTATGCAAAATGACTTTTATAAAAAGACCTTCCTTTTTTGCCCCACAGTCATTCTTAATTTCGTTTGTCACTTGTTATAGAGTGGAATTATGTGAAGCTAGGATATATTATTTGTTCTACTCTGTATTGGATAATTTATTACATTAAGAAACCAATAATTTTCATATATAATCAGATTTAAGTTTTTAATAAGATTCATCCTCCCATTCAGACTTGCTTAATTTAAGGATATTAAATCTGCTCAGGAATGAGCTGCCTCTCAGAGCCTCATGTGCCTATTAAAGGATTTTATTCCTGATGTGTTAATAAGATTTAATTATATTAGTCCCATAGTCCAGAGACACACCACAATGGCTAAACTTGATAAACCAACAAACACATGCTAAGAGAGTGATGGCCAGCTCCTTAAAAAAATTAAATAAATTACAAGGTGTTAATGTTTTAATATCTCTGCTCTGTAACTACAGGTTTGCATAATGCTGAAATTTTAAATCTTGAATGTTAACAAACTGTGAATACTTATTTCTAAAAAAAAAAAAAATCAAGGCTAATGAGGAAATTAATAAGGCTTTTTTTCAGTGAATGTTTATCTTTGTTTTTCATTTCTGATTCCCAGTAATTAATTTAGATAAACTTTCAGTTTTTTTCTTCTCATGGCATCCTCTTGTTGCGTAGAGACAAAAGCTGCAGTTCTGGAAATTCAGCGTATTAAATGCTGTCAATTTCTTTGTTTCCTGTGGCTAATTAGGTTAATGGCATAGTGGCAGAAACAGAAAACCATGGCTTGGGACATTTTGTGGGGATGTGTTTAGGGAGAGAGAGAGAAAAGGAAGGCGCAAACTCCCGTAGTCTGTAAATATCATCAAGATTTCCTTCAGCAGCACTGGCATTAATCAGAAGTGCTGGCTCTTGTCAGGCTCACCCAAATGCTAAATGTACAGGAGTCAGCGCTTCTGATGGCTGCAGACATGGAAAGATGGAGGGAATGACAGGGTTTGCAGAGAATTGCGGGGAAGGAAGAAAAATTAGCAATGCGCCATCCGGTTGGACATTTTACTTCCAAAATTAGATTGACACGTGTTATGGCACATTTCCACTGGTAATCACAGACACTCAACATGTATTTCAAGAAGATTTAGGCCCTGAGTTTTTCTCTCACTTGCACAGAGCTAGACTTTGAGACTCTCAAAACATGGTGTAGGCTGCATTTGTTTGGAGAAGCTAAACATATAAAGTAGGCTTTCATTTTAAAAAAAGTAACTTTCTGGCACTTTTCCTTGCCATGATAGCCTTGGAAATGTAAACTGATATAAACTGGTTTTTTTTGGGTTAGAAAGGAAGTAGAAGCAGAGTTTTACTTTGCCCAGTGAGCAGTTGTTGAAAAAGCCATAGGACATCACATTGGCTTTCCACTGGTCCCCCAGACTGGCACCCCCAGGTGAAGGCACAGGCTTGCTCCAAAGTGGAGCTGGAGGAAAAGGCACAGCAAGAGTGAGCATAGGGTCTACGCATAAGATAACCCCATTCTCACCCATTTTGTGGCTCTAAATAAATGAGTTTTTGAAAATATTCTATTCTGAGGACCCCAGCTTGTGATTGAAAATACCAAGGACTGGTTGTGGTAGGAGAGGGATGGGCTGACCACCAGCTGAGTTCAGCTCTTGCTAAGGCTCCAGGCTAGGCTGTCTTTGAACAACATACTTCAGACCTTGGTGCCAGCTGATGCAGGAACTGACTGTAAGGTTTGTATCCAAACCTACAGTTAGGAACTGAGATGAGCTGTAACTCAAGGCTGCCAGACCTTGCCTTCCTGCAGACAGTGCAGGCACATAAGCATCTATAACAGAGTGCCTGAGTGACAGACAAGTTGTGGTAGTCTTTTAATACTTAGGGTGGGTTCTGCTTTTTTATATACTTATAATGCCTTGGATAGCCATGCCATTTCTAGATTATGCTGGCTATGAATAACTTTTAAAAAGTTTATTGTTTGATAAACTCCTGGTGTAATAAATCATTCAGGCTGTTTGAATAGTATTATTGATCACTTTGTAGGTCTGCATTGACATATATAAAAAACTATATTTATTAAAGACAAAAGATTTTTAAATTTTTTAGGAAAAAGTTCTTCACTGAAAGGGTGATTGGTCATTGGAATGCGCTGCCCAGGGAGGTGGTGGAGTCACAGACCCTGGAAGTGTTTAAGGGGAGACTGGATGAAGCATTGAGTGCCATGGTTTAGATGATGGGTTGGTGTTAGTGTTGGTGTTGGTGTTAGTGTTGGGTTATAGGTTGGACTTGATGATCTCAGAGGTCCTTTCCAACCTTATGATACTGTGATACTGTGATATCCTACTCAAAGACGAGCAGCTGTAAACGTGCAACTTGTCACCATTTATGCATACATTCAATTTTTTCTTTACCTTCAGTACTGTACGAGAATGTCTTTCCTAATTTAATTTGGGATTTATAGCTCCATAGTGCTTTTTTTCCAGTTAGATGCCCATATTTCTTTTCACATGAATCTCCCAGGCATTTACAGGGGTATTAGCTGCCTTGTGTTGCTGGTAGAACCAGAAGCTGAAATGGTAGCTGCCAGCACGGATTAGCCACGTGTGCTTTTATTGTATCAGATACCAGGGAGTGGGAACACAGCCTTCTGCCAGGTGTGGCAAGGTAATCACCCTGCTCTGTCTCTCCAGCGCTCCCTGGGTTTCATCTCTGTGTTTATAAATTATAAAAATTGAAATGACATAGGAACTGTGTTCCTGTGAAAACACTGAGATTTTGAAATTAACCTCCACTCCTTCTCCAAAATTTTGTGATTTCCCACAGAAGCAGGAAAGATGGTCACCCAATAGAGACTCCTGCACCCCGGGGTCACGGAGCCTCTCTGGGGCACTGGGGCCGTGCCTTGTGGAATCAAAATGCCAGTGAAATGCTCACATGGAAGAACGATCTGAAATCACGTATCAGGGCTGTAAGCAATGCCAAGGAATTCAAACATAAAAGTTTAATTGCAAAGAAAACAGGAGAGGTGAGAGCAGGAGGATATGTTTCACACAGACTCCCAAAGGAGAACTGATTTACTGTTTGAAAAATAATAGCAGGGCTGAAAAAAAGATCAATGTTCTTGGGTGAATAGAATGATAAAAATTAGGAGGCACTCTCAATAGAGACAAAAATTAGAAAGGGGCAGAAATAGGTCACCGTGCACACTGAAGTATACGAGCGGGGTAAGTTTCATAGCACGAAGTGCACGGTCCTCTGGTGAAGGCCTGATAGAGAGAACAAGAAGATTTGTGATGGGACGTTATAGCCCAAGAAGAAAGATGCCTGCAGCTTAGAAGGGAGTGAGTGGATACAGCCCTTCCTTCTCAAACAAATGGAAAAATGTAGCATGGCTTGTGAAAAAAATGCAACTTGATGTGCATTGCTGGTGGAGGCTGTTGGCAAACATTGCAGTCTTTAATACAGTTTTGAATTTACTCTGCATATCCTTTTCATATGCAGTGATGTTCCTCTCTAATTCCTGGTGTATGTGGTTTGGTGGGGAGAATTATGTATTTACACCTGAGATGCCACTGTTATTCTCATGATCTGTATCACGCATACTTTACCTCTTGCATTATACTGTCAGAATAATTTTACTTGTCTCTCATTCTTTCAGTGCTTGCTTTTAATTTGCTTATCAGGCTCCTGCATGTGTTTGGCTCTTTCTAAGTCTCTTCGTCCTGACTTCTGTGTAGGGTATTACTGAAATAGGGTAGGATATTCACATTTCAACTACTTTTCTCTGTGTGTTTCCTTGCCATTTACTGCACCCATTCAACCCGTTTGGCATGATTCCTAGATGATACCCTCATTCATAATGCATTCTTTCCCCCTGCTCCCTGAGTAACTTCACCTGCTGTTTGGAGTCCTTTCCACCTTTTTCTTCAAATTGGAAATGACCTGGAGCTCTCTTTGGCATGTTTCCCACAGGATTTGGGCAAGAACAGGCGCAGCGATGGTGCCCCATGTCCAGTTCCTCTGGGAGCCTGGTCAGGGTTGAGCAGCAGTTGTCATTCCTGCCTGGTCCTCACACCATGTTTGTTGCTGACAAGTCTCAGTATCTCTTGCAGTTGCTCCTGAATTTTCATCCTTACTTCTCCTTTCCTTGTAGACTTCCATTGGGGCTGAAGAAAAGGTCATGCTAATAACAAAAGTATTAATTTCTGTGCGACCAAACTAGTTCACTTCTGTACTACCGGGCACTGTTTCATCTTGCTTGTGTGGTTCATGAACTACATGCTAATTTTCTTTATATTTAATTACCTTTGAATGTCTCCTGTGCTTCAGGGTACAAGCCATCTTCTGACTAATTAAGGCTTTTTCTCTGAACAGGCTATTCCCTATAAGTCTAGGAAGGGTTTCTTGTACTTTCCTTTGAAGCATGTGGTAACCAGCCTCTGCCAGCAGTAAATGGATTGCTGGACAGTCTGCTCCTGAAGTTACTCTGTTGTTAAATCCACAAATGTACACAAAGCAAAGTTAATAAGTGTAGCTGAGTGAGCTTGGAACAAATCCTTGGCATGCAGATATAATGGAGTGCATATTGGGTGAGCTATTGTGCTTAAAAGAAAAAAAATATATTTTACCTTAAGGCATTTACCCATTCTTTTGTGGTAAGTGTGCACTACATGTTAATTCCTTCCGATCCAGACTTTGTTAGACAAGTCTTGCTGTTATGTAAAACTTTGCAGGCATCAGAATTTTGTCCTTGGTACTGCTTGGTCAGTGATTAAATCAATGCGTGCTGCATGTGAAAAACACCACAGCGATGCTAAATATTATTGTTGATTATGTATACAGCAGTCAGAACAAACATATTGTGTTTCGACTGCAAAAATTATCATCTTAATTAGCTAATTATTTTTAACCTGATTTCTCAACAAGATGAGACATTTTTCAATTTCCGTTTCAGTCTGACCATTCTCCCTCACCCCGTCCCCATCACTTCTGCACCTGTTGGGTTCAGTCAAAGTTAATCTGGTTTGATTGAGGGTGGAGATTTCAAAGGCATCAAGTCATTATATGTTTAAATAGGGCATCTGAAAATCCTCCTGGTACACCAGTGAGTATGTTAAATCAGATTGGACACCAGAGCTGCCTGCAGGCTCACATCTCGGGAAGAGATATGCACAGGAGCGAGGTTTCACTGATGCTGTTACTCACTGAACAACTTAGAGGACTTTGTCAAAACCTTCAGCTTTTGATTTAGGAAGAGATAATGTGTCCTCTGCTCTCTATTAAGCATCTGAAATGTTGAGATCATGTGAAGAGATGAGTCATGGTTACTACTTGCTCAAAAGCTAAATATCGTATTTTGTCTTCCCTTTTTTAGATCAGGTTATTAATTTCAATAAACAAACCAACCGTACTAGGCTGTTAGAGTCACTCTTTCAAAAAGAATATGAGCCATTTAATGCAGCGAAGTGTTTATAATCTAAATGACAGAAAGCTGCCTCCCCATTCTGAACTCCCCTTCAGGACAGATCATGCCGGGCTTCCTCAGCTGGCAGTTGCTTTCTACCAGGAACTACATCTCCAAGGCCTTTGTACAGACATAGAACCAACTCATTTTCCAAAGCTGGGTCACGTCCAAGCATATGAGATTCTTCAAGCATGAAATTCCACTTGACCCTATTAAGGCTTTTTCAGCATCAGATATGTGCACTGCAGAGTGGATAATGTTCATAACTCATTTCACATTACCCCTGGGTAGCGCCAGTGGAGAAATCCTGTCTAGTCTAATGCAATCAAAGCTGTGAATAAAAGGAAAGTGAAACATCTGGCCAGGTTTCTCTGCTGTGCCCCAGGAGATGCGACATGAGAGATTCAGGTCAGAAAGAGGGGAGACAAAGGCATCTCTCCAGGGACATGTGTGCTCCAGAGGACAGATGTCCCAGGAATGTCGCCAGCAGCACCAGGGTGCATTGGCTGGGCAGGCCACCTCAGCTAATTTCTTATGCCTGCACTGAAGTTCAAAGGTGCAGCTGCAGTTCATGCAAACTGGTCTAAGGTAACGTGAGAGTAGGGCACCTGAGCACAAATAATTGTGATGCTGTAGGCTGGTGGAGCTCGTCTGGGTTACATGCATGAATGTTTGAATCTACTCAAGTAGTGAAGTGGTACAGAGGGAGAAAGCACACGCATTGGGGTGCGTGTTGCACGCTGAAGTAGGAGCTTGCTGTCACCTCCTGCATCTGCCAGGGTGTGCGTAGCATGGCAGCCGTGCAGAGCCTGTGTAGCCAGTGACTCTACAGGACTAGTTCCTCCTGCAGCTTAGTGTATCCACATGCAGTGATATTTGTGCAGTCATTCATGCTCAGTACAGAAAAAAAACCAGCCATGGCTGTGGACAGATGTTTTCCTTCTGTGGCAGAACAGCTGTGGCCTCGTGCCTCCTTTGCCTGTGCCAAGGGGTAGTTGAGAATGGCAGCTGTGGGAAGGGACATGCTGATGCCTGTGCCTAAGCCCCATCACTCTATGGTGTGAGAGCAGTGTGTCCAGTCTCCAAGGTTGTCCTCTCTCTCTCCATCCTCTCATCCAGTCCTTTCCTTCCCACTTCCCATTGCAGGCACAGCCAGGCCCTCCATATGCAACCACAGGGCATAAAATAGGATTTAGGATGCACTCAGAGTGCCTTGAACCAGCATGGGCTTGTCCAAGGGGACCTCAGTCCTGCCTATCATGGTGCCTTGGGCCAGGAGAATCCCCTCTCAATTGTATGTCCCCTTGGATCTGCAGAGATTTATAATTTCATTTCTTTATGCTTCACATTTTTTCCATCTTAAGATCAGCTTACTAGAGAGGCAACTTTTCTGGTTATTGTTGTTTTGAGGACAGAGTTATTATCTCCAGATGATATCTGGGGAATTTATTCTTTCAAAGTTTTTGGTACTTTTAAGGGCTTAGTGTACAAAATAGCTTTAATGGGAGTAACCTGCAAAAATTTCCCAGTATTGAATGGAGGAGGCAGTCTATGTCTCTGTGATGAAGTCAGCTACTATGGAAATATAAATAATTTAAGCATAAAAATCGGAATTAAGAAGGTACATGTGTGTAAACAAAAGTCAGCTATGAAATCCAAGGCTTTGCTGAATGCATCTCTGAAGGAAACGAAAATAGTCATGATGTCTTTCCTCCTTTTCCTTCTTTGCAGGGCAGTTGAACCCAGAATTAACCTTCTGAACATGACCCTCATACGCGTATAATGTTGTACCTCCTCTATAGTCTTAGAAGTGCTCTGGGGGCTATGAGGCTGATGTACACCTCATGCTTCAGCACTCTGCAGATGTTGGGAAGAAGACACCAGGAAAGCATGTTTAAATCCTTCCAGAAACTACTTTCACTACACTTAAAAAATTGTTAAGCTTTTATTTAATGCCCAAGCTCTAAGCATGGTCTTGGCCTCTCACCTTTGCAGTGTTGAGGCCCACCACAGGTAAGAGGATTTTCAGGCTAGTTTCTCACTATAGGAAACAATTATTTTGTTGGAAGGCTCCAGGCTACACTGCCCATGCCTGTCAGAGATGCCTTAAATATTGTTTTTGTCTATGCTGGGCAATTCTGCTCATAATCTTGTGGATTTTGTCCTTTATGTTCATAAATATTTTCAGATTCTTTGATAAAATTTGCTGTATATGAGTTACAGAGTTGTGCTCTTCTGTAGTTTTCTTTCTTATAGCACGAAGCATTGCTCTATGCCCGAGAACACTGTAGCCTACAGCACTGTCATTTCCTTCTTCATAATTAGGAATTTTTGCCAGAGTTTCAACTGTTGTGATAGAAACAGTTCCTTCTGAACCAAATGAAACACAATATGTCTTGAAAAGGAGGGGAGAGAGAGGAGAGGATGGTGATATCAGACTTCAGCTTTTAAAACCAAAACAATTTGTGTTGGGTGTCTTCTAAAGCGATGCTCTAGCAGGGATTGATGACTGGATATTTCTAGTCTTACATTTTCTAGCTCAGTGAGTTTCAGTATTGAAGAGACCACAAACTTGATCTTGCACAGGAGTCATGATGGACAGACTAGAAAATAAACAGTTTATAAAACTCTCCCTCTCCCAAGTTTCAGGGAAAAATACTTTTGCCTCTGTTGTTCAGCAGAAGTGGCATTATATTAGCTGGATGTTATAGCTTAGCGGTATTGCCTTAATTAAAGCAGTTAAAATGCTTATTCAGAAAGTATGTCTGGGGTATGTGTTTGCAAGGAATAAAAACTGTCTTTTGATAGAGGATTCTTTTTCTGAAGGATGTTTATAGTCCACTCCCGGGTATACTTCCTCTCTGAACACATCCAATTTTTTTAGTTATGGCCGGTTGTTCGCCATAATGATTGATAACAACACAAAACCAAATGATTTTTTAACCATAAAAAAAAAAAACCTTCAAAACAAGCCTTGAAGAATGGCTCACTTTATATGAGGAGGGAGTAAGAGTTTGCTGAGCTGTCTGAACCAAAATTAACCTGCTTCCTTCTGTGTCAGGGAGGACATAATGGATGGCTCTCAGGTCTGGCAGGTTACTCCTGCCTGTCTGCCCAAAGTTACTCCTTCAAATGTGGGACAAGCTGACAAAACTTGAAAGTTACCCTCAGGCAACATAGAGGACTATATTTGATGATTTTTGGGCTCTTTCCTGCTCTCTCTGGGCATATGTTCAAACAACAAATATATGCTCCTCTTCCCTGACTTGACACTAATTGCTCAGCCAAGAAGTGGAGGATTTTGATTCTCATTTAAGCACATACTCGAAGTCATCATTCTTAAGCATACAATTAGTGGCAGGTAACATAGACATATCTACACTTTAAGTGCAGAAGTATACTTTAAACATGTGCTGAGTTGATGTCCTGAGAAAGAGTACTTTCTCGGTCCAGGCTGTGACCTGTCATTTTTTCCTTAGAGCTCACTAGTCAAAAATGAGGAGAAAATACATGTGAACATCCCCGGCATCCACAACTTTTCCATTGCATTGGGAGCAATGACAAATCCAGGATCATGAGTAAGGCAATATCTGGAATATATAACATTCCCTTTTATCCTCTCTGCGTCTCCTGGGGGATTCTCTTGTTTCTCTTCCCCTTAAGTTAGCTAACTGGAGATTTCCAACTGCCACATCCTCTCTGGAAGGTTTTTTTCTGTGTTTTTATTTAAAACATCCAAAACTGTCAAACAGCAAATTAACTATGCAAAGACAACTAGTGAGCCTCACGCTGCATAATCACTAACTCCAGCACAAAGAGGACTGAGCACAAGAACCCATTCCTGGAGAAATGGCTTTTAAAAATATGGTTTTTTTAAATTAATATTTTAACTTTGAGTTTCACTCTTTGTTTTTAGACTGTCTGTGCATGTTGACGTGTACATCTGTCCTGACATGCACATGAGTTCTTGAGTGCTCTGTATGAGGGATGTGTTTTTGTTGCTGACGATCTCCCTAATCTGCTCTACAGCATACTTCAGTGGGGAGTGTCTGTTTTCTGTCATGTCCCTAGGAGAAATTCCAGTAATGTAGGTTCAAGAAGCAAATCCTTTGGGTCCTCCATACAAGTACACCTGCTTTGTGATGATTTTTCAACCGCAACTGGTTACTTCAAATTACTAATCTGAAACCTGTTTGTCTGGTTTTAATACATTAAGTATTTACCGTGTTGATCTTGTATAATTTTATCTCCTTTATCAAGCCTACCACATCAAATACTCTACAGTAGCCTAAACACATTACCCTTCTCACTGAAACGTGTACTTTTTTTCTTAAGAAAGGTAACAACTTCTTGAGAAGATCTATTTTTTCCATAAAACCATGTTGTTTGACATCATACCACCTTTCATTGCTCTGTTTTAGCTGCATCTCTTACCAGCTGCTTCATTATTTTCCCCTGGTTTCACACTGGGCTGAGAATTCTATAATTACCTGGGTCATCTCATTTATCCCTGTTAAATATTAATGCTAAATATTTAATATTAAATATTGATACTAATGGATGAAATGTAGAATTGGTGACTGTACCAGATTCCTGGCCCTAAAACAGGCCAGGCAGGCTCACAGCCCTCACTGGGTGTCTCCTAGAAAAGTAAGACATGGGCTTGAAAGTGGACCTGCCTCCAGTGTATAAAACCCCTCTGTTGTTGTAAAACGTTCCAATCACATTCTCACTTGTTTTGACATGGTCTGAAAACTATTTAGGAGTCATAACAGTGGCAGCATTACTCCCAGGTGAGTCTGTGGTGTTTTGTGGTTTCGGACACTTTTACTGAAACCTGGTGGGCAAGACAGACTCCTTTCTGATCCGTGTCCCTGGGTGATAAATGTAGGGCTATTCATCAATGGTGTTAGAAGACATCTTGCAAGCGAAGCAGCTGTAGTTACATCTATTTGGAAAGTGAAATCAGATCCCATAGGTACTATATGTGGATGACAAATAGGCAAGAGGTTTGTCCTAAGGTTTCCTTCTTTTGTACTTCCAGGGATGTGTGTGTGTGTGGGAGTGTCCAGCATCACCAAACAGATGCTCTTCACTTCCTTGCCCTGTTTTAACTCTGATTGCTCTTTCAGGGCTATCCTACTTGTTAGCTGAATTAAGGCAGTCCTGAATTGGAAGGTCTGCTATCACCAGCTTGACCTATATCAACCAGTTGTATTACTTTAATTTTTTCACATGACCTCTTGCTCTTGTGTGACAGCCTTCTAGCATGTGAATGTTTTGTAGTGGAAAGGTAGAGGAAAAGAAAAATTGCCACTATCCTAGAATGTGAATCATGAAAAGCTTTCCCAGATCTGTCCATTCTTAATTTCCTGTGGCTGGCTTGTTAGCAGCATTGCTGGTGAAAAGCCAATATGATATGTATTGTTGTTTCAAAATAAATGTCTCTTTATCTGGTAAGGTTATGTGTTCTTTCAGCTTTCCAGGCAATTCTACCAGGAAAGAAAAGAAATGGCCTTCTTCTCTTCTTCTTCCTCTTTCTTTTCTTTTTTCTTTCATGTTATTAGAAATGCTTAAAAAATACTTAATGCTTAAAAATTAATAATAATAGTAATAGTATTATATAGAGATCCCTTGTCTGTAAATCAGTGGTGACAGTCAGTCCGGAGTCCAAACAAAAAATGTGCAAATGGCTTTATTGAAAATCAATGTAAACTTGTAAGCGAGGATTGTTTTTTAAATCCTTTGTGTTCATTGCTGCTTTTATAATAATGACACTTGCAGTGATGCTACAGCTTTGTTCCCAAGAGGTAGTCTTGAAGTGCTCTAGCAGGTAAATGAGTTTCCCACCACCGTTTTATTTTTCCACCTGCCCAAATTGGCACCGTTCTCAATTAAAAGGAAGTTGCACAGCAAATGCTGTGTGGTTCACAATATTGCCACATACAGACAGGTTATCAAACACAAGTAGGACACCATTCACTGGGCATGGCTGGCAATCACCTTCCTATGGCTGGTGTAATATCACCCTCATGGAGGACATAAGGTAAAACAGGAAGGTGACAGGAAGCCTGGCGATTGGCTGTCCTGCTCAGGACTCTTGCTCAATTTCCGTGCAGATGTTTCCGACACCTTGATGGCAACAAGTTTTCCAACGGCAATTTAAGACATTCATGTATTTGCTCCCTGCACGGTAAAAAATATGCACTTCTGCCTCAGCCAGTCCAGTGAGGTCTGGCGTAGCTCAAATGGACATCAAAGGCAGATTTGCACTAAAACACTAAGTTTGATGTGGGGCAGGTAGGGTGTTGGCATGTGACCTTTCCTCTGACTGTCTTGTAGAGCCACAGCCTGCAGCAGAGGGGTAGCAGCAAGCAGGCTGAGGTGGTAATCCTGCTAAACTACTGCAGTTGCAGGCTCAGGGAACCAGCCCCAGCTGAAGGTCCTGTTGGCTCCAGGTGTCAGAAGAGCATTTTAGGAATGGCTCAGCTGGATGGGTCTCTAAAGGCCAAAGGGTGTTCTTAGTGTTGCAGCTCCTTGGGCTGGATCTCCTAAGAAAAAGCAGGTTGGTTATTTTTCTTAAGTGAGCTTTTTACTTGCATGTGTAAGCTGTGTGTTAGACAACTGTTTTCCAGGAATTTCTACTTCTGTCTGTGTTGGCTTCTGGCATCTCTTTACCAAAATGTGGTCGGGGTCAGTGTCAGGGTCAGAACAGAAGCAATCTCTTTTACAGTGCTGTGGGCCAAACCTGATGGTCTGACTTACAGGTTTTCAGAATGTGCTGCTTCCACTTTCTGTTCCTCGCTGTTCAAAACACTTTTCATCCCCTGCTTCTCCAGGAGTCTCTCCTTAGCCTTACTAATTTCCTTTTGACTTTATGTAATCTAGTGGACTTTCAAGGTTGTTATTCCTCAGTCAAGATCTCTCCTGTATTGTTATTCCATCCATGTGTTTGCTATAAACTTTAGGTGGCCTTTCCCTATGGACATTCATCAGCCATATGTGGATCTCCAGAAATGCTAAATCATAGAATTGCCATAATCAGGTCTGTGTACTCTGCAGAGTCACCAGTGACTGAGCCAGGCTAAGGTGCATCTTTAGAAATTGAGTAATAGAAGCCGAGAGAAAAATATTTCATCTAGGAAGTGTGGTAATAGTCTGCCAAGAAAAAGGACTATTCTAACCTTTCTAAAAAATACGAGAACACCGTGCATCTTATGACTGGAGACCAAAACAGAGAATGGTGCTTTTACTTGACTTTGCCTGATCATCTGAGCAGTTTAACACATACGCCATACCTATATGTTATTTATCCTTTCATATATTGAGGTGTGTATATAACTCCATCTGTGTTTTTTTTTTTCTTATAGTCTTTATTCTGCATTAAGATAGTACTTAAATACAAACCTGTAAAAGAAGTTAAAGCACCTGGTACAGAACGATGTATTTTTTAGAGAGGAGTCCTAGCAAATGTTCTTCATGGTATACATCGTGCGTAGAACTGCTATTTTGTGACCTACTGACTCATTAAAGCAAGACTGATTTGAAGAGAAAACCAAAATGTTTGCTATGACCAAATCAGCTTGTGTTATCCTTTGTCACTTTATCTGAGTAATTTTATATATAATGTGGTAATGCTCTGTGTTCATAGTAAAGAGTTTTCATAGAATTTCTGAGAAGAATAGTGAGAAAACCATTACTCCTCAACTATCAGGAGAAACAAAATACATTCTCCAAGCAGTCTGTTGTTAATTATGTTCGCTGCTCAACATGATGACTGAAAAGCCCATATCATCTATACTGTTGTGTAAAGAAAAGATTCTGTAAGTTGCATCCTTTAGCTTCAGAAACTGTTCTATCAGCAAAGGCAATCTCTTTGTTTTCTCCCTCCTTCCTTTTGTCTTTTTAAAATGAGAAATGCTACTTCAAATGTATCATTTGAAACCTGTTGTAGCTGCTTAGAAAGTATCTGTTTTCCAGAAGGAAATAAGTTAGAAAAAACCCTTTGTGATCTGCTGTCAGAGATACCACAGCTCATTAGTGCCTCTTCTAAACAAAGAGTAAATTAGGACAACTGACTTGGATACCACGATAATGAACATCATATAGAAAACCAGGGAAGAGGAAACCTACCAAAACATGGTGAATTTGATCCAATTGTCCTTCAGGGCCTACACAAAATGAGATAGAGAGCTTCACATGATATGACTATTTTTGGTGCAGAGGGAGGAAAGAGTGCTGTTTCTTACTCAAATAATGTACTGAAATGAACCAATGCTGAGGGTTCAATTTATGGTACTGTAGGTACTGTTCCACTAAAATATGAACCTTTTGGAAGGTCCTTTGTATCTAGATATTGGATTTAATCTGATAATCAGTGGGATTTTGGATGTATTTGTTCTATGCGATGCAGTTACTTGAGCTGGCTGTAAAATGGGTGTATAAAATACTAGAAATAGTTGAGCTGCAAAAACATGGTATATGTGGAGAGCTACTTAATCCCACTGGGCAAACAAAATAGTGCATCTTTTACGCAAGCTAGCTGCTGTCTAGACATACCTGCAGCCACCTAAACCACTTAGTACTTCTGAAAGTTTTACCACTACGCTCGTCAGTCATATTTTATATGCTTTACAAAGCCATGCAATCGCTGTTTAATTATGCAAAGTGAAGGTATAATTAAATTTCACTGGAACTGTAGGGATTTGAATATGATGAAATAAAATGGGTTTAGTTTTACAGGCTTAGTGTGCCACAGAGGAATCGCAAAGCCTTTTGATTTTCTTTTTTCATATCTGTAATTCTCTCTGGGGGAATGGAGAGGTTGGGCCCAAGGTGGCTTTCCATCTTTGTGACAGGCAGTGTAGATGTACACTTGTAAAAGTTAGATGTTGCCAATCACAACTCAAAGATTATATTTGTTTTTCTCTAGGAAAGCTGCCAGAGCTGTTAATGCATACATCTGGTTCTTGAAACCTGGTAATGAGGACTGTGGTAAAAGCCAAATAAAGAGTCAAAATAAGAAAATTTATAATATAACTTCCAAAAATAGTAGCATGAAACTGGGTGCCTAGACGCGTGGCCTGAGTGTATAATACTGTCTTTTCACAATCATAAGAGCTGCAAGCTCAGCTGTTCTGGAAAACTAGGCTGCTTTGTTAAAAATGGATGTAAGAGATTGGCTTTTCCCTGATATTTGGAGCATTTAATCTTCCTTCCTTAGCCTTCTAATGGTGGAGTTGGCTAAGTATCTTCTGTTTACTGCTGGGTTGCTTACCACACAGGGTAGTGCTTTTGCTTTCCTCTTTCTGATTTAAGACTCGTTTTTGAGAGGACAAATTGAAAATGTAATCAATTTAAAATTCAAGTTAAATACCGGTTGAGGTGTTGTTACTTTTCAACCAATGTAGTAGAGAATGAGGAGGGAAAAATGGCTGAGAGGGAAGGAAAACATGTTGGAAATGCAGCAGTCCTTGTCTATGTCAGGCTTTCCTGAGTGGTGCTTAGTGTTGGTGGGCTGGTAGGTGCTAGCTTTCCTCTGTCTTCAGCTACAATACTATAATCTTTAAAGACAAAGAGGAGGGGAGATGTTTTGTACAGTTGTGCATCACAGTCATAGTCCAATATCCATTTGTGGCATGGTTGCCTACTGTTTCAAGCATATTATATAATATAAAATATGGAAATTGCATTCTGTAAGTGTAAAGCGCAAATATAACTTCTATAATGACGTATTTCTTATGACGTTGTCTGATATTAACCGAGTCTGAAGTTTTCAACCTGAGGTTTGGCTTGAGATGGACTTCTTTTGTTCACTTTAAAAAAAGGTTGAATATAATTCAGCCATTTCCAGAGCATGCCTATGTGGAAAACTTGTTGCCTCTGTTTCCCTCTCTCATGTGCTCTGTCTCTCTTGTGTGGGGTTTTCTGCTATTCCTCCCCAGTTTTGGGCAAGAGATACCTGTCAATCCAAACCTCTGTGTAAAATGTGACTGCCATTTGTGGCAGTATTGTAATGAATACACATGAGAGATGAGAGCAAGTGGGCATTTCCTTATGGTCATGGCTTACCTATAGAGTGTGAACCATGTACTTGTAGAACAGGATTTAAAAATTATTTTGATTATGTAATATCTCTTATGGATTGTTCAGAAGTCAATGTAAATGCACTAATTTGCAAAGATTTTGGGGACTCGTGGGTATGCAAAATGACTATAAAATGCACAGTAAAACTGGAGAAGGAAATGACTCCAACTTGCATGGCAAATAGAGGTACAGAGGGAAATCAACACTGCTTTTTTAGTCTTGCGGCTTCTAGTGAGAAGCTCTGGTTACCACTCAACTGTGTGTGCTACAGGGCATGCGCATCTCTGGCTAATTAAGGTACTCACAGTGTTTTGGGCTGCTTTTCTGGTGTGTGCTGGTCTCTTAGTGCAATGTCTTGGAGATAAACCATTGCTCCATACTAGTTCAGAATCTGGTCTGTGGGTTTTCCAAATGGCAACAGCTGCTTAGGATTGTTGATTTTCCTCCTTAAAACTCGGAACAATACATCAGCAATTCAGTTTTATTTGGGTGCAGTCACACAGCCCCCATAATCATTTAAGCAAATGTTTTAGAGATGCTGCATTACATAATTACTCATGGGTGAGGAATAAGTAGATGTGATGGGCAAGCCCTGCTGGTATTAACACCTCCTGTAGCACTCTTAAACTGTATAGTGATGTGCAGAAAAAAATTTCCCTTGACTATCGACCACCTGAGGAGGAAAATGACATTCAGCAGTGCTACCCTGCCTTTGTTTGCTTCCATTCTGGTTCCTGACCTCACATGTGGGCAGACTTTTCAAGAAACACGGTTTGTGTTTATCCTTTTGAAAAGCTTCCTGAGCACCCCTGTGTGATGAGGGACCATCCATTCAGAGAACTGGCTCCTGAAGTCTCAGGTGGTTTTGACTGCCTTGTTGGTTAAAGGCTGTAATGTATAAACTATTTACTGATGGGACCCAGCTTTAGCCCAGACAAACGATCACATATGGGCACACTTAGCACTGTATTCTACACTTAATAATTAACAACTGTTCTTTAAAAAAAGAGCAAGACTCCCCAGGGACAGGCAAAATTCAAATACAGTTGCAGGGGAAAAAGATGCTTGTTAATACAAATGTTTCTGTGCATTGTAAAGATTTTTGAGGTGTCTCATCTTTTTAGACTACAATGTAAGACACAGGAAACACTGAAACAGAAGTAGTAGGAGGTTACAAGTAAATTGAGTACTTTAGAAGATGTGCTAGGTGTACTCACTGTGTTCCTGCATAAAACTGAAATTATAATGTGAGAGGGAGGGACAGAAACTAGCAATGTCAAAAGACCAAAACAATAAAATGAGACAGTTCCTTTCAGAAAACCCAGGTGGCACTTTATTCTAGACTTCCTTTTGTCAACATACTTGCAGTGGGGAAAGGAGGAAATCCTAATGGATTCCTTTGAATTTAGTATTTCATACTATAGCCCTACTACTGTCTTTAACACTTAAAATTCTGTGCAGTCACACCTTTTGTAACTGCCTTAGGTTTTCTTGCTCTTTGTGTGAATATCTTGAATAACTGCTGAATTGAACATTTTAAATGATTTCTGTCACCTTGCCAGTGCTACCCGGTTCTTTCACCTATTCAAAAATGTGATGTTATCTCATAACTTGAGCTAGCATGTACAATAAAACTGGTGATATTTTTCTTCCATATGATTAAACTTTGAACAAAACTCTTTGGGGCTTGTGTATGCATGAGCTGTAGTTCCTGCAGGGAGCTTATGCCCAAGTTTGCATGTGACTAAATAGATTTGTTTTCAGAAGTGTTGAATGGGTAGATAGCAAGACTTCCCACCTGGCTCTCACTTGTCTGATTTTTTTCTTTTGAACATTATTTTTTCTCTAGAATGTAGAGCAGGTCCTTGTTAATATTTTCATCTCTATCTGTGCAAACTCACCAAGAGTGACTTTATGAAAGTAATGCCTTTCATTTCTATGAAAAGGGCTTGTCAACTAAGGAAATTGCTTGGCTTGAAGAGCTGTGGATATATTTAATTAAGATTATATTTAACTGAGGTTATACAGGAGAATTAAAAAAATGAAAACAAGTACAATCTATTCAACTTAAAACTGTAATTAGAACAGTTTATAAGCAACTGGTGTTTTTCCATTCTGCCAAATATCTGTTTTTTTTTTTATGCTGCTGTCCATCTGTGTAGGTCTGTTGCTCTTGAAGTTTCCTAGTAAAATGAACAGGATGTTTTTCTGCCTGACATCAGTGTTCTGTTGAAATCTGCTGACTGGCATAGATAAGGGAGTTGATCTTACTTTGTCCCTTTTTCCACAGGTGTTGATCCAGCACACATGTTTTTCTTGCAGTGGGTGGATGAGTGTGGGCTGTGTTACAACATGTAAAAGGGGAAAGAGGGTTTGTGGTGGCCCTGGCTAGAGCAAGAGATGAGACAAATTCTTTAGTACTGGAGAAGTGTGTCAGAGGTAGAGAAGACCTGAACATTTATGTTTTTGGTTAGAAGTGTCTTACAGGAAAAAAGTGAAAATCAGCAGTGGGCAAGGTACCTGCTCTTTTCCATCCTTTCTGAAGCAGTGGGAAAACACCAATGGTAAATTCTGGTACATATGCTTTATAACCTATGGGCCTATAGGACTGAGTTGTTCAATGCCATGAAGAGACATCTTTATAAAGTAACAAGGCATTTCTTGTTTGGTCTGTGGTTAACACTAAAGGCTTTATACTAATGCAGTTATTGCAGGCAGCTGCATTATAGCACCACTTATTTATTCACTGTAGTGACAGTTAGATTTCATGTAGCATTTGCTGAAGCCAGGACTATTCAGCAAGGGCAGAATGTGATAAAACCTTGAGTTTTTCTTCTACAGTTTTTTTAATTTTTTGTACAGGAACAATTATTTTAATATTATTTTCTACTTTTGTCTGTAGTATTTGTCAAAGAAATTCAATAGCCATTAGTTAGGAATGTCAAAATAATTTTATTCTGTTTGACTTTCTTGTATGTGTATCTCTTCTACCTTTGGAAAGCCTAAACACATGAAAGTCATTATTTTAATAGAAACACTCCACTCCATGTTCTGAACGCTTTCATATTTTCTTAATTCCTGTTAATACAATGAGGGCATAGCCTCTGGGCAGGGGGAGGAGAAAACCCTAGCATAATATACAAATGATTTGGGAAACTCTTGACACATGCAGAAAACAGTGTCTGCTCTAGCAAGTGTATTGATTGCTTCTAAATTTTAACTAGACATTTGATGGAGAAAGGGCAAGCTCTACCTTGGTGGATACCCGTGAAATGCTCAGGTTAGTGCAAATGTGCCCAGAATGTCTGTTGCTTTAGGGTCTTTATTCTGCTGTTGTTTGCCTGAGGTTTTTGGTGTAAACATTTCTGTTTTCCTGGAAACTACATCAGGCATGTCTGTGGGTGGTGGCTTTTCTTTTTTTTTTTCCCCTGTGGGTGTGTGCTTTATTCCTGGATTTTTGTTTTGGTGGCAGTGACTTGTGCTCCTGTAACTGAAAGTCCTGGGCTTGATTCCTCCTGGCAGCCATGTTCTCCAAGGTGGATCCAATACATCTATTCACCAACATTTAAAAAAAAAAATTCTTTACCTGAGTTATGTTTATCCTGGCCAGAATCTTTAAGGAAGTAACTAGGTGTGTGTTTGTGTGGGCTTGTGGTGGCTGTCTCCAGTCAGACCTGCTCTATTGTTGTGGCAAAGCTAATAGTGGAACCCGCCAGGCTTCTTCTGGGAACGGATTCCAAATTAGAGCATAGACACTCATGGTCTTTTCCTTATCTGCACAAAGAGTTTGACTACTGCTCAGCAATTAATAATAATTAAAGGAAAAGTTTGTTTGGCCCATTTCTGTGAATCACACATCACATCCATATCTTTAAAGCTGATACTAACTACTGTGTTTTTATTAAATACTTATTTTCCTCTCTTATCTCTGGACAACTTTTTCCAGAGTTGCTGGTGAACTAACAACAGCAGACTCGTTAAATACTAGGCAACTCTTCCAAGGTCACAGATGCTTTTTGTATATCTTACCTTACGTTGCCATCAAAGACTTTTCAGGCTTACTCACTGTTGATCCATTGTAGCTCTAAGAGTAAATACCTTTGACTCAGGATTTGCTGCCCTTCATAAAGGAGGCAGAGTTGATACTTGCCTTTTACGTGTCAAAGGCCCTTGAGAAGCAGTATTGTTTTGTCTTCATATGACATCCATAGGACACCAGTAAAGTGACCAGAATAAATACTCATGTACTGTCTCAAGATGTTGCTCTCTTGCATCTCATTTTGCATGAGTGGTTGCATAGCTGAAGCGATGGAATATTGCTATATTTAATTGCATTTTTAATATACGTTAGTAACAGATATGTTTTATATGTTTAACTGTAACATGTTTCCAAATTTGTATTATCTGGCTTTCTGTAAATATCTAATTTTGCACACCAGACTTAATGTTATATTCACAGAACTCTTGGAAATTTTTTTGACAAAATGTCAGAAAGCAGCGTTTTATCAAACCCAAATCTTTCTTGGGGAAGGTAGTATTTTCTATGAAAACTTTTTTTCCAGAAAGCTTTGACGTACCTTCATCATGGTTTCTGGTCTGAGGAAGAAAGGGACTGCTACCCTGGGCTGTGGCAAACTGGAGGTGCTGATCCAGGAAGTTCCCCCTTTGGCAAACAGGGAGTGGGTCCTGCTGAATCTAATCTCTTTGGCTTGATTATGTCCCAATAGGGAATCCAGAAATCTTAAATCTCAAACAGAACCCATGTGAGTCTAGTTACAGAAAAAAATTATTAAGCTCCTGCAAGTCGTAAAAATCCTTTTTGAACTGTGCTGGTTTTGTTGGATAACTGGCACAGAGTACTACACACAGAGCTCATGGGCAGTGCTGAGCACTTGTACCCTGTCTCTGACTGCATGCAGAGGTCCTGGCTCCTCCTTCAGCTCAGCACGCTTTGGAAAACACACCTGCTCCCTGCCGGGACAGTACAGGGATAATTCTGTATGAGAGGGTTTACTCCAGGACAGGAGTCAGGGGTGGAATAAACAATGCTGCCTTTTGTCAGTCTCTTTGAAGATACCTGGGGAAAAGGCCCTTCCTCCCTCCAAAATCTCACGTTCATTTGATTTCTTTTGAAATTTGGGTATCAAACATAAAATGCTGGGCCTGGTTGTCCTCACTCACACTGGTGTCAAAGAACGTAAATCCACAGGAGCTGATGACAAGTTTGCCAAGCCAGTTTTTCTACCTGAGGTGTTATAGCATAAAGAGGTACCAAAACATCTTTCTGTGCTCCCCAGTCTGCTATCTGTAAAAGGCAGCTGCCTCTGCTGATTGTTGGAAGGTCCCAAGGAAGGATTGCATTCAGTGGGAGATGGGACAGACTCACAAGGGTGTATGTGAGCCCAAACGCAATTTTGCATCAAGTAAAACAAGCTTGAGCTTGCAGGGAGCTGGAGATCTAGATGGTCAAATTTGCCTTCAGTGGATATTTTTGTCCCCTTTATTTCCTAACACAAAAACCTGGCGAAAATTTCTCCCTATGGAGATGTTTCTAAGAAATAAGCTTGTCATACCTCCTCCAAGATGAAATGCTTCTACAGTGGGGTCTAGTGGAGCCAGAATTTGATGTGGTTGGGCTGCCTGAGCTGTTCAGGCAGGGGTTTGTTTCCTTTGCTGGATTATGGAGGAGGTGTTGCTGCTTTTCATGGTTGCTGAGCTTTCCTTATAGACTGAGGCAGGTAGTTCCAAATTTCTGATATACCAGGCATACAAAATAACTGGATCCCCATGTCTTGGCTGTGCTTTGTGCAGCTGCTCTCCTACATGATAAAGGTAAAGAAAGCATCAACATCTCACTTCAGGCTCCTCTACTTTTTGCAAAATTCCAGTAATTCAGTCCTACATTCTCTGTATTCTCTGCTTGTATTGCATTTAACTTTTCTCTTTTTTTTTTCTTGCAACCTCTGAGCTCTGTATCTTTGAAATGGGGTGCCACAGTTTCCATTATTATCTTCCCTTCATAAGGTCTGACTTTGAAACACACATTTTCACTATGGTGAAACCATCTGCTACATGTGGGGAATTAGCAGTACTAGGCATAATGTTTCTTTATAGCTATCTAGAAATGTATCTAAATAGTGCAATATAATCAGGCATAATAAGATTTAAATGCCTATTCAACCCATAGACTCGCAGTAAGGCCATTTTCACATCATCTTGCGTTGGCTTATATTATGTGGTATTGAATTTCATTTCAGTTTTGTTTGCTGGTGTCAAACAGAACCTGCTGGTTTTATCACCTCAGATGCATTTGTTTTTAATGATAGTGCTCTGAAATTCAGATATAGTGTTGAATTTACATGGGCTGGACAATGAATGTGATATAAGCTACCTTGCATTCACTGAGCAGTAAAAGCATACATGTGGGTAGACTGTAGAGAAGTAAATGTGCTGTAAATCCACACTTAACCTCCCAGGTGGAACCTGTTTGTGGAGCCATATCTAAGGGTTGTCAGGAGTTAGAATAATATTATAGTTGTTCTTTTCATAAATCCATAGCATTTGTAAGGCCCTGAGTTTTTTTCACAATTGTTATCTAGATTTAAAGGCTTCTGTTTCTTTTCTATTTTCCCCCTTATTGTCCTTTTTCCCCCAACACGTCTCGCATACAAACCAGGATGCATTCTGTTCATACAGTATTGAATTACACATCCATAGGCATCACACAAAAGACTTTCTTCTCCAACAATTGCACGTTTTCAAGACTTAGGTCTCTTTAAAATATCAACTAACCCCTAACCCATCATTTGTAGGTAATTATAATCTGCAATTTGCAGAAGTTAAAATTGAGGCAGAGAGGTTAACTTGCTGCAGATGTCAGTGATATAGCAGTAAAGCATGAATTAATCATTGCAAGCATCTCTGTAGAACCACATGTGCAGAATCCTGTCAGGCATCTGAAGTGTGGGGCTTCCCAGCTCTCTTAGCTACACCACTAATCTTCATATCTTTCCTTCTGTGTTTTTACTGTGTCCCTGATGATGACTGTTCATCAAGAGTGATGTATGCTAAGCTGTTAGTTATGTTCCCGTACTGTCAGAATAGAAAAACTACTGATGTTGAAAGATGTGAGGATACCTTTTGTCCCCCCACTTCCTATTTCTGCTAACCTAGTTGCAAGTTATCAATGTTGAAAGAAGTCATGAGGAAAGAGGGAGAATGCATGACTGAAGAAAACTTCCGATTCTAGAAACCTTATAAGCTTCTAATATTCTCTTGCTTCCTGGCAGGCTGTATGGGACCAGAAATCTGTTTTGAACACACTATTTCTGATTTCATGAAATGCTGTTGGCTGAGAAGACCACCGTTCAGGCCAAAATATTGGTTGTAAAATATGTCTTATTTCTATTTTTGTTCTGGCTGGTAGTGTCCAGAAAAAGTGACAGCTTCACATCCTTAATGCTCTGTGCAGAATAATAGAGAAACATGACTTGATTCCCAGCACACCAGAACAACAAGCAGGAGTGTTCTCAAACACTTGCCATTACAGGTCAGGCCCTCCCCATATGAGCAGGTTGATGTGCTCCCTAGTAGTGCTTTCTATGTCAGAACCAATATATAGTATTAATGAGAAGAACACAGAGAATCCTTCACCAAATCCGCCTGGCTCAAGAAAAATAGATGTTGTTCTGCATTCTGACCCATTTTCATTTAACGAAATTATGCTTGTAAGACAAGTAGAATCAGGTTTTACTTCCCTTTAAAAGTCCTTCCTAATCCTACTGCAAACACCACAGCTTCTAGCAGAAGTGGGATCTTGGCTGTGGACTATTGCAAATTTTACAGTGGTTCAGCTTGGTATCACACTGAGTGGTTAGAAAACATTTATCTTAATCTCTACACAGAGAGGAAAAAGGTACAGAAGTCCAATTGGAACCAACGTTGTCATTGAGGGGCATGGAAGGGTGTAGGGTTTATAGCTACTAACAGCAAGCTGTGTTCATTTGCCATTTGTGAAGGTGAAGTACCTGGGAAAAGAAAGATGTCTGTCAGAAGAGTTTCCAAAATGATGTATCAAAATGCACGTTGGAAATATTTTATGTCCACAAGAGTGGTCTGAGTAAGAATTGTGTTTTATTTGAAATCAACAAAAATTCCCCTGGTTTTACTTGCCAGGTTCCCAGGAAGTGGGGGTTCTGCCATCTCTTGAAACCCCAGAATTATTTTTCTCATCTCCTTTTTCTCCAGAGCCTTTAAATACATTTAGGTCTGTATTGGAGCTAAGTAGTGTGAAGCACTGTGCTTAGCATTCTCAAGAGATCTAGGACTTAGCGGCAATATTGGCTGGGCCACAGCGTCGTTCAGTCCTGCTTTAGTTGTGGCCATGAGCTGGTGTTACAACTGGTGAAAGGAAGATATTCCAGGTGTTTTGCTCTCTAGGGTCCATGTGGACAGGTTTTGGGAAAGCAGTGCTGTGAACTTGATCGTGGTTTCAAGTCCGTTTTGTGCAAGCTGCTGAATGTGCTTGCTCGGTGCTCGAATGCTATTCACTAATGATGGTTTCAAGTGGGTATCCTCGAGCCAAGATTCTTTTATGCTGTTCTCCATGTGCCACCAGCTTTCACTGCCACATAAGGATCCCCCACTTCTGCCTCCCTTCTCTGTTTCTGCAAAGCGAAGGGTGGTACACAGCTTCTGGCAAGACAGTTCTTCCAAAAGTGAGCACCGGAGTGACTGGAAAGTGCTGAATTTTGTGCACCCAAGAATTCTCGGCACTTCTTGTGACAGAGAATATAACTGAATGATCTATTTTATGGCTCTTGGCTGTTTTTCTTACCTTTGAGGGTTTTTTCCTCTCTTTTTTTTTTTTTCTTTTCTGTTAGTCAGTTCCTCAGTGTAGCAAGGTGGTTGGCCATGAAACTCTCATGTGTTTATCAGTGTAGATGGTAATGGTAGCCTGAGAGACTGAGTAGCAATAGTGTTAATAGGAAAAAAAAGTGCTGCAAGGCTTGCATGGCTTTCATAGTGTGTGCCAAGAACTCTTACTCCTGTGGTGTCCTACAGCTAGAGGTAGGATGGACAAGCCATGGAGGAGAAAAGAGAGGGAACATAACATCCTTGTTAAACAAGATGGAACCTATTTATCTATAAATATAAATAAATCTATTCCTAGAGATGTGTAGGATTATGTTTAGGACTCTTATAAGAAGCAACTGCTAAAGTCAATCTTATTTTCACCTAGAAAATGGACAGACTGTCTCTTGGTGGCAAAGACCCTCTGAGAGGTATCAAAGCAAGTGGAGCTTGCTATGTCATGTTTTGTGGAAAATAAAGCTGGACGCATTCTATCAATCTCCTCCTCTAACCCTGTTTTTTTTTTCTGCTGCACACCCCAGAGGGTGTGATTGTTATTGGATGTATTTGTTTTCCATGTCAGTTGAGTGAAAACTTTTTACTCTGATACTGTGACTTGTTTCAAGCCCTGGTAATGTCACATTCACCTGAGGCTTCCTTTGGAGCCCACGGGTGTGTGCGTGCACACATGCAGAAACTGTGCATGTTTGCCAAGCACAGTGACACATTTCTATGATAGATTTTTTTTTTTTCCTTTGCATGGTTACAGTGACTCTTGCTCATGTTCTGGCCTTCTTGGTGGCACTAACCTCCCCCTCCAAGGCTGGTCTAACGCAGGCAGTGTCGGGCTCATTGGGTTATAAAATGAGCTGGGAAAACATTTTGATGCTGGTCAGAGGCTGCTGTTGGATGCCTTGGCTTTGTTCCCTCTCTGAATAGCATCTTGAATTTCTTGACCTTTTCTCAGAGGTCCCACTTTGCTGCTCCAGAGCATGCTACCCTTGTCATCTGGGTTGCAGTATCGCCTGCAGCTGTTGGCGCATCACCCAGTGCATGGGTGCCTTGCTCCCAGTTCTGCCACTCCTTGGTTCCCCACAGCTCCTTGGGGAGCTGTGTGAATTTCAAGGCCTTCAAGAGGCTTGTCAATACTTTCCCATATTCTGCATCTATGTATTTATGAGAAAGTAAATAAACATACCGTGAAATACCCCTATCTTCGTTTGCAGTCTTAGTGAGTTATCTGGTGTTTTTCTTTCTCCTGGTTGCTGTGTACAAAACACTTCTAATCTTTCTCCAGAGTGGGTCCTGTCTGGTCCCCATCTTGGGTGTGCAGGACATATTTGCTTGGTGAAATTCTCTGGGTATGGGTTTCACCAGGGCATTTTTCCCAAGATTATCCTGGAGTGATGAGGAGAGCCTCGGCACTTGCTGGAAAGAGAAAGAAAATAAAATTGAAGTAGTAATGATGGCTGGTTAACTGGGCTGTCTTACAGGCAGTGGTTTGTTTTTGTCCCCAGTGAACCAAAAGGTAGGCTCAGGACTAGGTCTACTTTCGAATGTTTATGTAGCAGATCTTAAAATGGAGAAAAAAATACCTTTTAAATAGGGCTCCTTGGCTTCCAATTTAAAGGACATCTGAACTCTGGGAGTCTGTCACAACACAAACCCAGGCTGGTTATTGCAGTCTGATATCAATACCCACTGAAGATTTCCTTTCTGAAAAAACAGGCCAAACTGAAGAGGTGCTGGTGGTGTGGATGGCAGCACAGTCAGAAGGGGTTGCGAAGTGACAAGGTACCCAGTTTAAAGCACTTGATAAAAATGGAACTGCTTAAATACTTCAGAAGGAAAAGAGACTTGACTCCTCGTGCTCACTGATTGTTTGAAATAAATCCAGCTCAAACCAGTTTTGTAATTTAAAAAAACCTCATTTAACTCTGTACCCTAGTAAGTTGATGTTTGCCATAAATGCACAAATAGTGTTACGAACAATTCTAGCTCTGCTAGCAAATGAATGCATGTTGTCCTCAAAGTCCCTTGTCCAAGAATTGTACCTTTATTATGCTCTTTTTGATCCTACAGTTTCCAATAAGATCTAGGCAGTACTTTAGGTTTTACTTAATTCAAGCTACTTAATATTTGTCTGTCACTTTATTAACACAAGCTTTTTTTCCCCCAAAATGAGGTCTGTGCATCCTGAAATATCTGGGACAGTGCCTGGGCCATCTGGTGCTGCAAACAGTAAATAACAGCCCAGGTAATGGAATTGATTCTCCAGAGGAGTGAAGGAGTTAAAACTTCTCAAAAATGGACTGTAGATAGAACTGAACTGAACTGTGCTGGTGCTTAGCCTCTGAGATCTATTAGTTTTGACAACCTCAGTTATTCTGGTGCTTCTCATCATCTGTAAAGTTAACAAGGACTGATAAGAGATGATGAGGCACCACACGGGTTTGTATTTCAGAACTCATAAATATTTCACAATACCATTTTTCTTACAATCAGATACATTAATTTGTAGACTGTAGATGTTGCTGAATATTCACTTGGTGCAGAGGTTTAACAAAGGCACTGCAAGGATAAACATTTTTAAATCAGCAGAGAGAAGCCATGGTGATGATATGTGCTCAGCTGTTACATGTTTTCAAATGCATGTTCTAATTTTACTAAAATTGTTGATTTTTTTGACCTGCTTTCTTCCTTGAAAATACATTATGATTCATAGGCAACCCCCTCCTCCAGCTGTATTTTATCCCTTTTCGGTGTGACTTCGTAATTTTATACTAGCGAGTCAGATACCCAAGGGTGAATTTAATTTGAAACAAACCTTACTCTTGGCAGAACAATTTTTGCGAGGGGATCAAACAATGTAACATACAATTTTCTCAGGCTGCACATCACCTGGAGATGCCTGCAACTCAAATTAAGTAAAGGTGCTCTTTGAAGCAAAAAATTTCTATGAAATACAGTGTGGACAAACTCTCCGAAGTAGCAGTTATTCTTTCTCCTGCTATAATAAGATGGAGTACACAAATATCACTTGATTAACAGCTGCAGTATTAATTTCCCTTTTTGGTTGCTTGACTCACAGCGAGAATCATGTCAATGCAGCAGAGAAGCAATTAAAGTGATTTTAATCTTTGTCAGAGAAGATAACATGCCTCTTTCTCTTCTCATTTAAATAATTAAAGTTTCAGCAGGTATTATTTCTGTCTTTAAAGAAATTGGTATCTTAATGCAGTAGAATCCTTGTAATTTTACACTTAATGGGTCATAATAAGTTAATCATGGTTTTTCATTTGAAATGTTTTTTTTACTTATTAAACTTTTATTTGCTTTGATGGTTATGCTTTTAAGAGGGTAGAAAATATAAAAAGCCTAAAGTTCTAAAAGAAACCTCACATCTTTTTTTTTTCCTCAGTATTCCTACATGGCCTTTCAAATCCATTTGCAGTGGAATAGTTGGATTTCAATGCATGCTATAAAAATTCTTATCCAGTGAAGCTTTCTGTTACGCTACAGTTAATTATTTTGTTGAAAAAGCTTCATATAATGAGGAAAAACAAATATTCTTTTATCTTTGTTGTAGCGCAAACTCCAATTCAGCTGGAGTACAGCAAATGTTTCCTTGTCCTCTTTGATCCAAGCTGTTAGGCAGTGTTTCGGGTCCTCCAGGTTATTCCTATTAGGTGGAAAATGGCTGGTGGAGTCAGGTGTCTTTGATGTGATGCTCGGTGTTTACCCAGAGCCTGTCTTCCCTGCACCCGTGAAGGAGATGCTGTCTTGCCTTGCAGCTCCAAATTTGCCTGTTCAGACAGTACTTTACCCCAAAATATTTTCCTTGGTAATGACTTGATGGGTGAACCGTGTTTTTCTTTTGTTCTGATGTTCTCCCCCCACCCCCCATTCGAAGCAGCATTGCCAGGAGTCTTAAATGTTGCTTGTTTTGGTTTTCTGGCTGGGGGAGCTGAAAGCAGAGCTTTCTCTGAAACATGCATGGGTGTTCTTTACTTCATAATGGCCCAATTCACGTAGGAGAAGCCATAGTGAAAAGCTTATTTGCCCTTTTAAAGGGGACAAATGTCCCAATCTGTCCAGGGAGTGCTGTGGCTCAGGTTGGGTCCTAGGAGTCCCCTGGGCCTTCCAGGGGCTGGAGCCAGCCGGTGAAGCCATGAGCAACTTGTGCTCACCTAAGACTGGTGAGGTTTCGCAGATGTGGACCTGACTTCTACCTTACTGCAACCTGTATCTCTAGTGGTTCCTCTTCTAGTGGTGAGGTGAGGGAAAAGGCAAAAATGTTGAGGATGAACTACTTTGCAAGGTTTATTACAAAAGATTTGAGAAATATTTAGGAAAGTGAAGTCAGTTCCATCTGGAAACTTTTACCTTCTGAGAAGTAAAACCATGCAAAAAGAAATAGTAGCAGGTCATGTGAAGTTTCACTAAAAAATTGTGAATGTCTTCCTGTAAACCAACATTCTTTGTATTCTATAAATAGAAACTGAAAACTCATGTGCCTACTGTATGAAGTATCAGAAGTTAACAAATCATGAAATTGATGTTTTCCCATATGACTTGGTCATGTTCTCTGAGAATTATCTGTTGCTCAGTGACCTAAGAGGAAAATAATTTGTTTGTGACATCATTCAGCTTTCTGAGTTTGCATTGAAATCAGTACCGTAATTTTTTTAAAGACTTTTTTTAAGTATAAATTATTGTAGTGCTGAGCAGCACCACACATAAGCAGCAGGGAGCACACCAGCATCTGATTTATGCCCACGATCAAGAGCTGCATTGTATTTCTCTTACTTATTGCTGTATCATTAAGTTTCTTGTTATGTGTTTTTTGCCTAGAGAAGTACTTCATATTTGCTCTTTGCTTTGAATAGATAAAAAAAATCTTTTAAAATACCTTGTTAGCACTGCTGTCATTTGGAAGCTATATAAATGTGACAGATTTCTTTTTTCCTCAGATTTGATTACAGACAATGCTCAGCTGACTTCGGGTGGGGGGTGAACTTAACAGATAGTAAAACTGAGTGATGCTCATGGGGCTTGCATATATCACAGTATTACAAGGTTGGAAAGTACCTCTGAGATCATCAAGTCCAACCTGTAACCCTACACTAACACCAACCCATCATCTAAACCATGGCACTCAGTGCCTCATCCAGTCTCCCCTTAAACACCTCCAGGGTCGGCGACTCTACCACCTCCCTGGGCAGCGCATTCCAATGGCCGATCATCAAGCCTAAACTTTCCCTGATGAAGCTTAAGTCCATGCCCTCTAGTTCTGCCATTCCATATCCCTCCATTCCAAGATACTTGAGGTTCAAAAAACAGTAGGAAAAGCAGATAAAGGCACTGGTTTGCAGTCTTTCTTGTTCTAATGTCCCTGTAAGTAAATTTACTGCAATGTCATTGCTGTACCCTCAAAATTTACATTGCTTTACTTGGAAGAAGCCTGTTGAGCTCTAGGTGTGACTGTGTCTGTTCTTAGGTATGCATACTCCTGTGATATAACTATATTTTCATAACACAAACGTGTAAGTTAAGCCTGCTGTGCTCTTTCAGTTCCAGTTTATGGGAAGCATTTAGGGTTTGATGGGGGAACTTATGATGGAAGAATTCCTCTTTTCTGTTCACAAGTAATTTACATGAGCAAGAGCCTGTTGCTTTGTGGCTTGGGCAATACCTCTATGTTTTGCATAGGTGCAAAAATGCTCATAATTGAACTTAAAATCTGTTTCATGGGGTCTAATATGACCAATTAAGTTAGTCTCATTCCACTTATATCATTGTGCCATATGGTGTGTGTGCAGGCAGAGATTTAGTCTAGGCAGAGATTCTATGGAAGAGAACTGCAAATGTGGAAGGGAGGGAGAAACAGGGTGGTTAATCAAGAGAGATGAGGTTCTTGATAAATACATGCTGTTTACCCTAAATAGGGAAAAGATATGTAACAGATGCTGAATTCTTTAGCATACTTGCCAGCGTAACATGCTTGATATCAACATAAGTATGAACAATGTAAGTGATGTAGCATATAGGAAGGGATTCTCTTTAACGAAGAACCAAGTTGGAAAGTATATTACTTGTTGCCTTGCCTACCAGGTCATTACTATGAGCGTTACAGGCAGTCTGCAGATAAAAGATAATACTATCTGAATGGACTGACATTAGCAATTATTGTCTTTATTTTGCTCTTTGTTTTTTCCTCTTTCAAAATCTCTACTCGAAATACGGTTGCAATTGCCTTCCTGGTGTAAGTTTTTGTAGGACGTATCTACTGTGTTGTGTATTCCCAATTGCATCCTAAGTTTTTGGTTAGAAATACAGAGATATAAACATTTATCTGAGTGAATTTGGAGACATTATTTAAAAAAGTCTCTCTTGGTCATCCAGGACTCTTAAATGCCAGCCTGTGGATATTTATTGCTAGTAGTACAGTGCAAGAATTGTTTAGCATGTTTAGGCAGCATCTCTGAACTCTGGGTTTGCATTTTTTTTTTGACAAACACAATTGTGAAGGCTTTCAATTTTACTATAAAACATGATGCAGGCTAATTCTTTCCATTCCTTCTTACATGTAGAGCAAATCCAGAAGCCTCAAATCAGAAACTGCAATTCTTGTTTATGTTTAGGACAAATACAGAAGCCCCAAACCAGGCACTGCATTTTTTGTTTTCTGTCAAAATTTCCATTACTCTGACGTAAAAGGTTTTGTGTAATGAAAGTCACATGGTAACAGACATCATTTTAGTGATAAGGGGCTTTGTTGTATTTGATGAGGTTCAATTAGGAACCAATTTGGCAGAAACCCTTCACCCTCCACGTAAGGCAGTCATATAAATTAGGACAGTCAGCGAAAATCTATAGCAAATACTGTTAATGACTTAATGAAAAAAATCTGAACTCGCATATCATATATAGCAAACCCTGAAATCTTTATCACTGGGTACGTGAGTGTCTGTTAATAGCACCCTCGGAAACCGTGCATGACACACTGTTATCAGAATGCAGAAAATTTTCCATCTTTTTTTCTCACTTCACTTGTTTGAATATTTTATCTAGGAGTTTGTGTTTGAAATCAGCTGGTGTTTCTCTATTTGGAATGAAGCTGTACTACACCTTACAGATTATCTGTTGTGGAGCTGAACAGCCTCTGTGGAAGGACAGATTTTTATTTTCTTTTTTCTTCAAAAGAAAGTTCAGATGTCCTGTTAGTAGCATAGATTAAAAACATTTCTCAATCATGGATGCAACAATTTGTTTAATAACGGTATCTTACTTCGCCTTCATCAACCTGTCCTCAAATAGTTATGTAGTTTGGGAGGCTGATACATTTTAGAAAAAAAGGTATATATGTTATGGCTGCCTTTTGAAAGGAGAATAGACTTGATTACCCAGCAGTCCTTGCCCATTCTACCTTTCCAATTCACTGATGTTTTGGATAGGTTGCGTCTGGTCAAGCAACACAGCTCGCAGCAAGGCAGTCTTTGCTGAGAGGGTGTCTGGGCTGTGTAGCAGCTCCACAGGTCTTTGTTCAGTGCACTGTGCAGCTTGGGCATGCACTTCTTTCCATGTCGAGTATTGAAGCATGCCTCGTGGTTCCTAATGTGCTATGCCACCTAGTTAAGGTGGAGCATTTGGGAGCTTAAAAAAACAAGAAATATTCATGGGTTGGTATTTCAGATGTACTTTTTGTGAGCTTTAAAATGCTGACAACTTTTACAGCAGGGAAAACAAACTGGAATGGCAGGTCTCCATCAGTCTTGGTTTTCAATGCCTTAGGACACTGGAAATATCAAACACTTCAGTAGAAAATGTAGTGCTAGTTGTACTGATTGTACACATGTAGTTTACAGTACATCTGCTTTGTGTGTTCTAGAGTGAGCATCGCTGTCTGTCTTTTGCCCTCCTTGTGAAACGGCCCATTCTCAATACCATGAATAAAACATGGGAGGATGTAATGTGGTAAATAGGTGTGATGGAGGACGGGCATCTGTTAAAAAAATCAGAATTTTGGTTACTGTGCAGAGATCTTTAGGGCACAGTAGTTACAGTAAATGGTAGGATGTGAGCCTCTGGGGAAAAGGTAGAGGATACATACTGGTAGACTGACTTTATTTTGATTTTATATATTTGTGTGAAGTTTTACTAACAGTTATGGCTTTCTTTGCCTTGTTTCAAGGTTTTATATTTATTTTTTTTTGTCCTGCAGAGCTTTGGTTAGGTGGTATGCAGGATAAAAATGTGTGTGCTTCTTGGGAAAAGATATATTGATTTCATACGGGGCTTTTTTTTGTATGCAGGGCTGCATATAATCCAGCAGATGCACAAGCAATATGATCAACCAGCTTTTGCCTTGTATAGTCTATTGTTAGAGTAATGGCTTATTCTATGGTTAGGTGACACTCTTGCTCCTACAAACTTAACCTTCACTTACGTGTTTAGCTTCTGATATGTGACCTCATTAGCATGTGGCTAGTTCTGGTCCTGCTTTCAGTTTGAAACGCTTGGCTCTTCAGATGGGCTCCTGTGTCCTTATCTTACACATATCTGGGATCCAGTAGACCCATTTGCAGTCTCCCAAGAAGGACTCCACAGCAGCCACTCTTTTTGGATAGGACTTAGCAGTTCCGTCACTTTGAATCCCAAAATACTTTTAGACTTTCCTCAGGTTTGCTGCTTGATCTGACAAAATGTTTGCCTTACTGCTTTGATTATGCCTCTTCAGGGAGTACAGGGCAATAAAGGATAGAAAACCCCTTTATGAAATGGATTTCTCATTCACAAAGCTTAAAAGAGAATAGGGGACTTACGGATTTGTGCAAATGTGATCAATACTGTGAGCCTTGCTCTGTTTTTGTCTTCAAGTCCTTTGTTTGTTGCATTTCTTCCAGCTTTCCTATTATGATAGTAGTGGTAAAATGGTTTCTCTTTCACATGTGCTTGTAAAAAAACTCCAGTTTCATTCTTTGCTGCTTCACTTCTGCAGGGCAATTATTTTTGTGGACCATCTCCTGATGTGCTTGTAATGTGACAGTGACAGAGCTGTAACTGCCTGAGAGCTGATCAAGAACTACACTGTGAGTGACTCTGTGCTCCTCCACAGCGAAAGCTAAACCAAAACTAGTAATCAGCAAATAAAATGAAATTCTGGATTTTCTAGATACAAACTAAATGCTATTGCAGTAACTTCTGCAGCTTATTTTATATGTCACACTGTCCACTTAAAAACGTGTTCCCTTCTTTTATCATTGGGAGCACTGTGTGATAAAAAAAGTCTTTGAAAAGATTGAAAAAGCAGCTGCATAGATACATCTGGCTGACCACTCTCATTCCATTCATTGTATTTTGTCATATTGTGTCATCATTAGCAAGTTCGCAGACGATACCAAGCTGGAAGGCAAGTGTTGGTCTGCTGGAGGTTAGGAGGGCCCTACAGAGGGACCTTGACAGACTGGAGAGATGGGCTGATTCCAATGGGATGAAGTTTAACGAGTCCAAGTGCGGGGTTCTACACTTTGCACACAAGAACCCCATGCAGAGCTGTAGGCTGGGGACAGAATTGCTGGAGAGTAGACAAGTGGAAAGAGACTTGGGAGTGATGGTGGACAGGAAACCGAACATGAGCCAGCAGTGTGCCCAAGTGGCCAAGAGGGCCAATGGTATCCTGGCCTGCATCAGGAATGCATCAGGACTAGAGAAGTTATCATCCCCTTATTCTCGGCACTGGTCAGGCCGCACCTTGAGTACTGCCTCCAGTTCTGGGCCCTCAGTTTAAGAGATGTCAAGATGCTGGAGTGTGTCCAGAGGAGAGCAACAAAGATGGAGAAGGGGCTGGAGCACAAACCCTGTGAAGAGTGACTGAGGGAGCTGGGGCTGTTTAGCCTGCAGAAGAGGAGGCTCAAGGGAGTCGTTATTGCTACCTAAAAGGAGGCTGTAGGCAGGCAGGGGTTGGTCTCTCAGGCGATCAGTGACAGAACAAGAGGACATGGTCTCCAGCTTAGTCAGGGGAGGTTTGGGCTTGATATTAGGAAATTTTCACTGGAAGGGTGATTCGCCAATGGAATGCACTGCCCAGGGAGGTGGTGGAGTCGTCATCCCTGGAGGTGTTTAAAAACAGATTGGATGAGGTGCTTAGTGCCTTGGTTTAAATGACGAGTGTTGTGTCAAGGTTGGACTAGATTATGTCAGAGGTCTTTTCCAACCTTGTGATACTGTGATACTGTGATACTGTAACTTTCATTCGTGTCTTCACTAGCTAACTTTTTCCTCCTTTAGTTGCTCATTGTAAATGATTTTTTTTCCAAATTTGTAGAACTTTTTGTTGCACCAGTGTAACCTATTCTATTTTTGATTTGTGTTTTTTCCTTAAATAATTGACCATGAAAGGCTATGGTATCAAGATGAGCATAATGATCTAATAGCTCCAGTCTTCTTTTATACAAACTAATGGTTATCACCAATGTTAGGAAATACATTTTCAGAATTCATGATTTCTCCAGGAAAAAAAGAGGTTAGGAAACAGGAGTTGGGGCATGCAGATACTTACGGAGATATACAGATACTCCAACAGAGGTAATATTCTTTCTCACCTAGCTGTCTTTTTATCCAATTATGACATACTTTTCTGCTGTTACCTGTGATATTTTGCTCTGTGGCTGACACAATTCCAAGTGAGTTTGTTTCTGACACACATCAGGTCACATGTGAGAAACCATGGATTAGCCTAAGCTTTCTTCTCAGTCTTGCTGTCTCCTACAGCACCACATTCCCTTTATCACTAAAACTATTCCTGTTCAATGTTTGTTGAGGAGACCTCCCACAAAAATAAGCAAAAATCTCATCTCACTGACTTCTGCTCGATATTCTTGGTCAACAAACCAAATGAATTATTGAGAAACCATTGTGACATGCAAGTAAAGTTCCCAAAATAAGAGCATTTTATAATCCTATAAATATGATTTCAACATTTCTAGTTTTGTATGTCTAATTTAATTCAGTGCTGTACTGTTTAATTCTCTTGTGCTGTTGATGTGGGAGACTTCAAAGCCACAACAAAAATAAGGTAATAAAAGCAGACAATGACTTTGGTTATGTATCATGTATTATAAATATTTGTGTCTCTGACTGGTTTCGTTTTAGCTGGCTGAGGAAATGTAACTTGCTGAAGGCAGTTACCTTTGTTCGAAGTCAACTGAGACAGCACCAGCACTCAGTAATTACAGTCGAACTGTTTCCAGGAGACTCCTCCTTCACCAGACCTGTCGTCTTGTGTCCCCATTTGTAACACTGTTCGTTATATTCGACCTGCTACCGTCACTCCAGAGCTTTCAAAAGGTATTCTGTGGGCTATCGTACTGCAGGACATGGATAATGAAATAGTTAGACGTGACTTGTATTATAATCTGTTCACCTAACTTTCATTTGGCTTGAAAAGTAGACTTAATAAAAGCAAGAGTGAAAGGCATTTTGTGTTTTTAATAAGGAGTCTCGTATGGTATTACCTGCTGGTTTTCATTGTGTGCCTTTTCTCATGGTTTCCTTTTGAGGCATATGATAGAAGAAGAGCAGTGAATGTCTCTTAATCTTTAGGCTTTTTGAAAAACTGCCATGGTAATCAACACTGCTCATCAGTAATTTTCAACTGCAGTAGGAGTGACTTACAGTATTTATATACACGTCTTAGATTTTAAATGGATAATTACTTGTTTGCTGGTGAAGGTCCTCTTCATCAAAAAACAAAACCAAAAAATCTACTTACCCAAGAACAAAACGTCTGCTTAATCAATCATTAACAAATCTTTTTTCAATATCTAATTATAAGCTTGTAAAAATCCCTCTAACCCTCAGTGTCTCAAGCTGGACTGTAAAGGATCTAAAGGAGTTTGTGCTGCTTTGTCCTGTATCAGGGAGGAACCATGCTTTGCACAGATCTTGAGAAATTCCTGGAAATGTAATGAATGAAGACAAGATCAAACAATGAAACTGAGACCTGAGTGTGGTGAGCACTGAAAAATAGCTTCTTAGTATAAACCAGAACTCTTTATTGTAGTGCTGTAACCTTTTTTGACCAGTCAGTCATTCCTAAAGGTGATCCATATTGTAGCTCCAGAGAAGCTCAATCCTTGCTACTGCAGACCTGGATCAGCACATGCACCACAGCACATGTGAGAGATCAAGATGCAGGTCTGAGGGTGAAATAAACTGAAGGTGAGGTGTGGAAGTAGTCTGTATAGGAACTTCTAAATATAAATCTGATTTCTGAAGTCATATGCATAATGGTTACAGCCCTGTCATGAGGAAGAAAAGCTCTGTCCTCCAGAATGGAGAGTTGTGCTTTCAGTGGAATAGGGTCAATAAATGCAGACCTGACTGATGTGGTGTGACTGTGTGTACATGAAATGCGAACTGGCCAAAAAATATATGGCTCACTCCATAAAAAGTGTAACTAATGTTGATCCACAGTGTAGAACACTTTCAGTTGTGGACAGCTGTTTACCTTTCTCTTTGACTAAGGACGTCTGTGCCTCAGTGCGCACCACTTCCCAGTTCTGTTGCTGTTTGTTTTGGACGCAGAACCAGAGGTGCATCAAAAACGCTTCTTTCCAACTCTGCTGGCTGAGAGAAGGAGAAAAATGAATAGCATCATTTAATAGTCAATGAGTCATGTTTCCTGTAAACTGCAGGCATGTATTTTGCACCTTATTTTACTAAGCATTGCCCTAAACTCTACCTGAAAGATGGAATTGATGGAGCAGCCTGCTGCTCATAATATTAGTTCCCTAAAGTACATGGTAGCATTACTAACCACTGGCTGGTTTTGACAGTTCTTGATGGATTGACTCAAGTACTGCTGTCAATACTTTTTTCATGTAAATGTCTTTTCAGCTCTGCAAGAAGCATGCAGGTGAGGGCTGTATTTCAAGCCTATTTACCTTTGGGAAAGGTAAAGTATATGGAAAAGAAGTAGCTTGTTGATTGTGCAAGAAGATTTCGCCTTCTTAGGTTTGTAATTGCCCAGGGAAGGAACTGGAGACATACAGTGACTGCTTTAGACAAGTGCTAGCCAAAAATATTTAATAAAAATAAATGTAAGAAATATTTTAATTTATTGCTTAAGAGGAAACCTGAATTACGAGCCTTGATCCCAGTCTTTAGAATCACACTGACCTCTTAGCTCCCACCCAACTCGTCCCCTCAAAAACCTATTATCTGTTACTGCTTCCTCTCTCACAGCCTACAAGAATTCCTAAACTCCTTTCAGTTGCACTCACACCTGATTACCTACTGACCTCTTATAATATTCTGTTGCTCCTTCTTGCCACTCACAAGCTATTTTGAAGCCCCAGAAAAATTAGGTTTTCCTTTTCCTGCTGGAAAACTTTGAGCTGCCTCAGAGTTAGTCCTCGGGAATTTGACAGAGCCCAGCCTGCCTTCAACAGCTGTTTAACTACTTCCCTTTGCTTTGACCTCTCCTTCTCAACTTTGCAATTGTTATGATTGCAGCAGGTAATGGTTTGTTTTCGATTCCTTTAGCCAGGCAGTGCTTGTGCACTGTGCAAGGGAAAGCTGCTGCACTGTATTAAAATGATCCAGCTATTCAAAGTGGTATCTATCCTTCTTTTTCATTACAGGAGTTGGAGTGAAGTATGATTTGTTGTACTGGCTAGTGGATGTTATAAGCATCTTTACTAAAGCTAAACACCTTTCTATTGAGTACAGTTTCAAGAAAGATTTCTGCAGTGGCAAATAATCTGTCTGTTGAAGTCAGTGACACAAGTCTGGCTGAATTCAGTAAGACCAAGACTCAACCGCCAGCTTACAGATCAGATCACTTACAGTTTACTCTTCCTTGTGTTGCTAAAGCTTTGTACTACTTAGTCCAGCTTAGTAAAGCTGTCACTCTACAGCTGTGAACAGCTGCTGTATGCTTCACAGCCAAAAGTGTTGCTGGACCTTTCCACTGGTGATGGTCAGTAACTCTGTGGTGCTATGTACCCCTATGGTGAAAAGAACAGAATGGTACTGAATCCTTGATCTACAGTGAAATGGCTTGCTGCTTCGTACCCTCTGTAGAAGGGCTGCTGGACACTGAAATGGACACACTTCACTCTATTTGTGGGTTACTCTGAGGTCAGAGTTACTTATGGAAGAACTAATATTCCTTGGAAATGTCAATCAGAATGTTTTATTTTAATAACATGCCTGTTTGAATTCAAAACTGGTATTTTATATTGACACTGAGCATGAACTGACATGTCATTATACACATGCTAACCTAGATTCATAAAATAATAAAATCATTGTTTGAATTTCCACAAAATATTGATGGAAAAAAATGTTCTACACTTATGGGAGTAGCTTACTTGCTAATGTATTTGCTTTTTTTTTACTGACCTTATTGTGAATGCAACCTTGCTGCAGGCTCCTGCAAATTGGAGCTCTGCTACAGTATTTCTGATAATACTTGCAGAACCACAAACATACTGGAAGAGCACTCTATTCTTCCTCCCTTGTTTCTGGAATACATTACCCTAATAACCAAAATAACAGTCTAGAATAATCCATCTATCTTCACTAATGTATTCTTTGGTTCTGCTCTGTAAGAAGAGGCAGAGTGACTTCATTCAGGCAGTCTATAACACTGACAATTTCTCTCAATTTTGGTGTTCCATCTACTTGAAGGAAAAAAATCTGAATCAAGAAGAAAGTTTTCTATTATTTGCTATGTTAAAATAAAACTACGTTAAGGGAATATGAAGTCTGTAAAGGCATGCTTTCATTTAGGTGAGGAGATTCCAGGATTAACATGGTCAGTGCTACATGATTTAGGACTTCAATACTCCTGCATTTTAATATTGCCTTTTGTTACAAATTGCATATTTACTTCAGTTATATGGTAATTCTAATAATGTTATTTCAGTTTAAAATTGTGTTCATCTGTGAGAAGTCTTTCAAGGGATGCTAAAGACAGAAGTCTGTTTTTTTTGTATTTCCTAAGCTAGAGAGGGTGGAATGGTTGAAGGAAGACAACAGGAGTGGTATTCGTTTGGAAGAAGGTGGTTTTTGGTAGTGTGACAATATCTCTCTCCCAGAGGCAGGAACTTAAAACAAGGAATGAAGTCTCTCCATGGCAGATCTTCCACTGTAAAGCTATTAAAAAATTGGAAAAGTTAAAAACAACTGGATGGCATTACTGTCCAACTCGGAAAAAGAGCAATAAAGTGGTTGACCTTTGCTTTGAGCTCTTTAGGCTTGAATTGTTCTTTGTATCTCTATTTGACTATGGCATTTAGTGATTTTAGGCTGAGGATGTCTGAGTTTTGTAAAGTACAATTTCATTGCTGTAGCAACGTTGTTCTTTCTTATTAACTCACTGAAACAATAGTACGAAAGCTGTATTTTTAACTGTCAAAGTCTTGACCATGCACGTAAATAGAAGACCACATTTTCACAAGAGGCTCCATGCTCACAGATTCTCCTGACTGTTTTTCTTCTGTGTATTTCCTTTTCCTCTGTTATCTGAAATTGTCTTTCTCCTGAAGGGGGACTTCCTTTCTGATGGATACAGATAACAGGATGCTGATGAGTTGTATATATCTCTGTGTACATACCTGAGGAGAGAAAAAAAAAAGGGGGGGGGGGGGTAGGGGTGGGTGGGGAGAAATGGACGTCTGGAAAAAATTTCCCTGAATTTTCAAACTTTATGTGATTTTTGGTATAGGGAATTTCTGATTGTATTCCAATACAACAAAGTATGATGTCAGCTAGAGGAATGATCCAAGAAATATTTGTAAAATAACTTGTCAGACATTTACGTGGAAAAAAGGAATGAAGATTTAATAGAAATGTGCCTCTGAACAGGTAAAGTCAAGTTGCCCTGAAATGATTTTGTCAGAACAAGGGTTGTGAAGAGATACATGTGAGCCAATCAAAGTTGTCTTGGGCTGTATGTATCAGGATCATTAAAGGCAACTTTCATATACAGTAAAGAATTAATTTTCTAACATAGTAGGAAAGAAAGTGAGAGAGGCACTTAACTATTACATTTGTCTTTGAATTTAAAAAGGACACAGAAATTGAGGGAGAACAGTACTGAGGTGCTAAGGGAGGCACAGGGAGCTTGTAATGATCTTGTCGCTTGCATTCCATGGTAATGTGCAGTTCTTTTCTTCCTGCAGAGATTTCTATTGAAATTACCCATATCTCTTCTGTTCTAATAAACCTGCTTGTAATTAGTTAGACCTGAGTTGGTTTCTGAGATTCCCTTTGGAAAGAAAAATAGAACTCCTGCTCCCAAGTAAAATGAACTTGATATTTGACTGCAGAAGGAGCTGAAACAGTATTTCAATAATTTGAGATTCTGGGGGAAAGAAGAAAAAGATGTTAACTTGAAGTAGAGGAGCAAACAAACTGTTTCTCTGTGCTGGTGAATAGAAATATCACATTTTGCATAAAAGGGAGTAGTTCTATTTGAAAGAATACAAAAATATTGTTGTGTGTTAGTAATGTGTACTGTGCTCAGAAGCATTAGAATACACACTGAGACTTGAAAGGCATTTTGGCTCAATAAATCATTTATACATAGCATTGAAAGAAATAATGATGTTTTAGGAACAAACATGTTATGCATTTTGAAGAGGTAACTTTTAAAATAATCCAATATTTTTCACATGATTAATTGCTTTGAACTTGAAACTTAATAGATGTTTTTTCCTTCCTTTGTAGAAATGTCAAAAGGAGACATATGAACAATAAAGAAAATAACAGAATGTGTTTCTCTAATTCTTTCCAGAATTATGTATAATTTTACTAATGTTATTGTTCTCTACCTGCCCACCCCCTCTTTTTATAGATGCACGTGGATTAATGTGCTAAAATGGAAATTTAATTTAGGGCTAAGCAAACTATTTCTGTGGAAATAACAACATTGTCGATGTCCTTTGGATTGGGAAGTGTTCTAGAAAATTGAATCCATGAATTTTTCATTGGTCTAGACACAGAACAAGAAACAATGATGATTTTTGCAGATGAGGGCGGTATTAGTGGGAACCTTTGCACTTGGATTCTCATGATTTTGAGCAGCTGTGTTTAATGGCATATGTGGGTGAATATATATATTGCACACGCACACCATTTTTTAAAATTCAGGGTTTTTTTTCAGCTTCAGTTTTTCTAGAAAGACAGATTGTGTTAGTCAAGCCTGAAATTTCCTTTGAACAGCTTTGTCTGCAAACTGTTCAGCATCATTTGTAGTCTTACGTATTTAGCTAGTTCCATTCAAGTAAAAAAGTAAGAAGCACTGAATATATAAAAGGATGTGGTCTTGCATGAGACTAATGGCTTTCTTGAGATTATTCACAAGTAAAATTGTAAATTAGACATTTGAAGAGTTAAGGATAAAGCTTTATAAAATTCAGAATTTCTGTTCTATTTCCATAATGTGTTGTGCATGCACATGAGGTTTCACTGGTAGATGCATACTGATGGTTCTGGTAGAGCTGAGAAATTGTACTACATCTTGGCTAGAAACACATTAGTATTCAGTATGCTTCTGCTTGATTCTCTTGGATACTTCCAAATGGTAAAACCTACATGGGAAATGTAAATGCACCATAATCTAGTATAATTATCTGTACTTATTTATCGAGGAATATATTCAAAATACTATTTTGCTGTAAGTGCTTGCATTATTTTGTATTCCCTATACTAATAAGTATAAAATGTGTGGAACAAAGACCATTGTTAATTTTTTTAAACAAAAGAGAAGGTATTTCCTTAAATGTCAGTGTACATAAAACGTTATTTACAAAGCCTTTATAAATTATAGTCTTTACTGATGAGGCATATTCATGTTGCTGCTCAATTTATTTGCTCAGGAGACCAATTTATTTTGCTACTTCAGTGCTAACTGTTTCTATTGACATCCAGGTCTGCTCTGACCAAGCAACTGTGACAAGTTGTTTATCGAACTGTAAATGGACACTGTCTGACTCTCAACAATGGCTTTATCTAATTATGAAACCTCATGCATCATTTTAGTCCAGGGTTGTTTGTTGTACAAAAAGATTTTAATATTACTGAAAATTAATTTAAGCCTGTGCACATTGTACTACAGTGAAAGAGATTGTGTTTTGTAACTTAATTGACTGGTAGCTCACATCTGAAGTGAACTGACTATAATGTTATAACTGTGGTTTGTTGGGCATTGTGAATACCTGGGAAAGGACAAGAGAGAGGTGTGTTATAAGAACATGTAAAGAAGATGGAATAACTGAAAAAAAAATCTTTTGGCTATGCTTTAAATGAATCTGATGTTATCAAAATAACATGGATAGAAGAAATAAAAGTGTACATATGGAAAGGAAAATTGGATCCACATGTAGAAGTTAACTTTCTGGCCTGGAAGCAGCAGCAAAAATTGAACAGACCCACTGGAAGAAAACCTTTGCCATTCTCCCCATTGCTTTGTCAGAAGATAATTGAGTGCAATCAAATCTTTTGTCTTCAGCAGTCAGTAAGTCAGCTTCTCCAAGAGCTCTATCCAATAATCACAGAAAAAAAGAGAAGGTTTAATCTTCTTTGGTATATTATTTTTTCTATTTTTGTCAAAAAGAAACTAACCCAATCTTAATGAACGGTTTTGATACCATTAAGTGTTTATAATGGGAAAGAAAACAAAACAAAACATGAAACTGTATGTTAATTTTCTTCAGTTTTCTAATATACACATATTAATGTTCTAGTAATACACAAGAAATCTTTGTAAGTGAGGGTAAATGTCCTTTGGAGTGAGAACTTTCCCAAACAGTGCTGTTTGTAAACAGAATTCACTTAATTCATCTTTATTGCAGAAAATGTTTCAAATTGCTTTTTGAGGCATTGTTAAATGATCTCGTGTAATTAGTTTCACTCATTAAATCCCTATTGGTAGTTTCTCCGTGATTTTCTTATGAAATATGAAACTTTAAAATTTAATGGTGAATTAATATTAATTTAATCAAATATTTTAATATTAAATGTATTAATATTTAATCTTCTACATGGCTATGCAGATTTTTGAAAGCCTTCACTACTATTACAATTTTCTGACATACTATTCTGTTAAACAAAGGCTATTTAGAAATATTTTTCTCATGTGACTCCTGTGAAGTAGCCAGGTTTCCCAGGCTGTTGGTTATTTTTATTTGGTCTCTAAAGGGAACGTAAGTGAGATGTAGGACACGAAGAAGCTAGAGAAAGTTTACCAAGTCTGATGGAGTCTGTAGTTTCCTTGTGGCTGGCTAGAATACACTTAAAAAGAGCCCTGCACTATTTTGGAGGTTGATCTCTGTTTGTAGCAGGGTTTGACTTGTATCAAGCGTGGCGTGCTTAGGCACCCTGAGGGCTGTCACTGATGGGGCCTAAATGAGCCAGTTGCACAGAGCTGATAAAACCAGAGATTTACTGAAGTAGACAGGCCTGTGCTAAAACAAGCTCCTCTCTCGACTGAAGCTCTGTCTGTCACTTCAATCAGTCATCTTCCCTGTAAGGCCACTCCGTAGGGGACGCTGGAGTGGTGCAGGAGATGCAGCTTGAATGATGGTGAGGGATGGTGTCTGGGCTGGCGTGGGGTGGTCTTCTCGCTGCCCACAGTGCCATGGCACAGCACTGGGGGTGTTTCACAGCCCATGCATGGTCCAGAAGGTGAAAGTAGTGCTAAAACCATATTGTTTTTTTCCAGGTAATCCATGTCTTTTCCTATTGTTGTTAATACAAGATCATCTTAGCATCCTGGTTGTGGTTTTTTTTGGTAACTGAAAAGGGAGACATGAGCTGCAGATGTTGCAGACCTGTCCTGCTTTAAGAGTTGCAGTCATGTATCTTACTGGATTCTTTCTCTTCACCAAAAATAAATTTTAAAAAATGCAAAACATTCGCTCAAGATAGCAAACTTGCAGTAGGGATGTTACATGTTGAATGTTATTTGTGTCATGAGCCAGAACTTGATCTTTGATGGCAGGGTGCTGCTGCCTGTCTTGGTGTCATGAACAACGTACCTTCTCTGTTTAGAGGAAGGCAGGTGGAATCAGTGTTATTTCATTTAATTTTAAATATATTCAATTTTGATTTCACAGAAATGCGTAAGCTACCTTGCTCATTTTATCAAGATATCAAGAACCAAGCAGAAACAGCAGCAGAAACAGAGGAAGAGAAATAAAAATGAAAAAAGACACTTTACCCAACATCACAAAATCTAGCTGCCATGTGGTCATGGACACAGCATTCTGACTCTCCTTGGATGCTTAAGTGAACTTCACAGAGCACAGGATCCTCTTGTCTACAGGAGCTCATGGGGACATATTGGTAAGTACTGCAAGCTTTTTTTCTAGGAACACCGAGGGTATGCTTATAGCTTTCAGGAAGCAGAAGCTGCCTGAACCCTGGGGTCATATGTGCAAAGAGGGAATGAGATCAGGGAGTGGAGGAGGCGGCTGCAGTAGGGCAGAAGTAAATGGTAGTTAGTTAAAAGTAAACAGGAAATAGTTTGCACCACTTCCTAGCAGTGGCTATGACTGCTCCCCCTCTGAAGGGCTGCTGGTAGTGCCCTCTCCTTGCACTTAGATGAGGCTGTGAAAACTTTGTCAGTGGTTGTGTTATGTCTTGTTCTCCACTAAAGTTAGCACAGCTGCAGGTAATGGGCTGTACAGCCTGGAACAGGAGAACTCTTCAGAAATTCAGATCTAGACAAGAAACGAAGGAGGAAATAGGCTGAACATCCAGCCGTGCCGGCATCATCTCTCCTCCTGTCTTTTTGTGTATGGCATGAAGTTTCTGCTTATCTGAATCTGAGGGTCAGGATATACTTTGGTACTGTTCTGTTCATTGTGAAGCTTGATCAGCTTGTACCGTTCAGCTCCAGTGTAATAAGCTGTGCTTCTTGTCTTGATGGTCAACAACAAGGCCAGGTTACGGCCAGAATGACTCGTGTTGTTCTTTTCACTTTGAATTGCTACTGTTCCTCGTATCCTTGGAGAGGCTTCACAGGGTACCAAATACTGCTGTTGGTTTCTGCCATAATGTGAACAAGAAGCGTGTGCCCATTGCCACATTGGGTCTCTGGGATTTTAAGGAGCCTAGAGAGTGAGAGTAAAGGAGGAGTTTGTTGGTTCAGATTTTACTGGCAATGAAAGCCATGCTACAATTGCAGCTGAGGAAAAGTCCTTGAGTCTTGAACAAATGGCAGTCAGATTTGATTTGTGGCAAGATGTCTGAACAGGTATAAATGATGAAAGGAAGAGCAGAAACACAGAGGAATGTCTGGGTAAGATCTGGGACTTGTGCTTCTGAAGCAACATTAAACATCAGTAATTCAAGGAAGCACGTTTGTTGGGAAAGGGATGGGTTGGAAGTATGGCTAGCTATAGGGGTTAAACTTCAGGTTTGTGGTAAGGAACGGGCTGTCGGGATGAATAGGCCAGAACTCTGGGTGATGGTCTTTGAGAACTGAGGCTACAGCCTCACTAAATTGTGTTCAGCATTGTAACAAAATGAAATACAAGGTCGCATACAGCAGATTTCACTGAAACAATGGACACTCTTTGAGAGCTACTGGTGTTTCAAAACTGCCAGAGAGGATTTGAGCAAAGGGAGGGATGTTGCAAGTTGATGCTTGGGTGGGAAAAAAATTAATTTGGATGGGAGACTTGAAAATATGCTGGCAAGAAAAGGCTATGTAAATACATACATACATACATACACACACATATATATATTTACATGTATGTTATGTGACATTGGAAAATTCTGTTTGGGGCTTCTGATAGGGATGATGTCATTTTAGACTTTGAGCTGATGGAAGAGTTGAGACATGTTTTATACAGTTAACACTGTAGTTAATCCTCATTGAAGGTGGTGGATGTGATGGTGAAGGTAACTACCTTGCATAACGTTTAAGTGTAAAAGATAATTCTGCTGCTTTGGAGAATCCCCAGATGAAGTAGCAGCCACCTGAAAGGTGATTCAGCTGTTGAGCTGTACAGTGTGAGGTTTCACTGGGCTGAACAAAACGTGGGAGACGGGAGAGCTGCTTTAGATGCTGGCACCTGTGTTTGAGAGAGAGGCTACAAAACTAGAAACAGGCAGAGTGGCTCATTGACTGTCTAGCAAAGGAGTGAGGAGCTAGTGATAGAAAGTTGGCTTGGAATGGCAAGGAGAGCAAATAAACAGGCTCTGCCTGCCTTCTGTGCTCAAAAAGCAGGGCAATGTCTGTCCTCGTGGAAAAACACCTGCAGTAATTAAATACAGGCCTTAGGTTTTCTTTCAGCAGAAGCAACATGCAATAGACCAGTACTGGGTAGCAGCTCTAGATAAAATACTTGCTTAGAGTTGGTGTCAAATTGGGTAATGTGTTTATGTTTTTATTCTTATTGAGTTCGGTTCTTCCATCTCTATTATTTCTCTTGCCATATGTAGCTGTTGCTGTAAATATGTATCTGAATTCTATAATAAGATACTGAGGCAGCAATCAAGCAGTGAATATTGATATAGTAAGGAATACCCAGTGTAAGTTTGGAAGTCTCATTTTCTTCTTCTCTTTACTTTACTTTTAGAAATCAAAATCTATAGGGATACATAGGCATAATGACAAATTGTGAAAATGCACATGAAATAGCTTTGATCTTAGAAGCCCCCAAACTGCAGCAGACAGATGTACTTGCCAGAGCCAGAAGTAGTCTATTGAATCATAGAAGCACCACGAAGTTAGCTAAAGCACTAATTAAATATGGTCGTCTTAAAAGAAGAATTCATGCTTCATCTTGGCAAGATGCCCATAAGAAAAAGATAGATCTGTCACAGTCTTGCAGACTGCAACAATTAAGGTTAAAAATACTTCCCAGTCTAAAACAAGGGCAGTTCAGACAGAGCTAACCGTTCAAACAACATCCCTTATGAACTGACACTACTTTTTTATTTTAGACTGACATGTTATAAATTTTTCTATTGGCTTCTGCATAAAGTATACAAAAAAAATTAGGAAATATTCATTGACACTTTCTATAGAAGCTGAGAATCTAGAAAACAATTATATAGAGTAGCCAGAACATTCCAGGTATAAGTAGTATATAAAACAAAAAATTAAATTTTGTACCTCAGAGTAGTTAGGGAAAAAAGTTATCTGTCTGGAGGCTTTGTTCTTTTCTGTCTGTGAACACGTGGTTTTCTTGATGTTAATTGGATCCAAACATATTCAGAAATTTTATTTACAAATTTTGTGTTTTGTCTCACAACCAAACCTGCAAGTTCTGGAGGATAGAGACTCTCCATCAGAACTTCAGTGCTTCTGTCAAATTGCTTTAAGATTCTGATTAATGAGTAAATACAAAATGAAAGGTCAAGTTGATTTCACGTGCCCTGACTTAAGTAGGATCAACGCATTGTGTGTGTGTGATCTCCTAGTATAATTTTAGATAATGTGTTATCTTGTTAGATCTCTCAACTCACACAATCTATTTTTCATTCAGAAAGGTCAGTCTAGTTTTAAGGATGCAAGTTATTCCAGGGCCCAAGATCGTGAACCTTTTTCTAGTGCCCTATTATTCTGTGTTATACTTCTGGTGTAATCCAATACTTGTCTCAGAAAAGTCTGCCCTCTGGCATAGTCGTTCCACTGTCATAAGAGTTTAGTTTTCTGTGATCTCAGTGGTATTTAAAAATAAGGTCTGAACTATGTGTTTAGCAGAAGCTGTGGGAACATGGATGTCAAGTCCATTAATCACAGAAAAAAAAATAAAAATCTCCAGGCTGGACTATCAGCCAAGGATTAGCTGTGCCCCCACTGCAAAACCTATTCAAACAACCCACCGATTAGGTCAGCTTGTCCTTCTGCCCTGAGATTTTTTTAGCAGAAACTGGCAGTTACAACTATAATCCTTACAGTAGTTGAGGCTGTGTATAGATATGTGATTGGAAGACCACAGGCTGCTACTCTGTAGTGTTTACTTCACTGATGTCAGGCTGACACGATTGCATAAAATCGATACAAAACGGCATGTTCTGAGAAGCAGATGAGTGCACGAGTTGGAAGTGTTTCAGCAGCACCTTGATAGCAGCTTATGAGAATGTTTCTGTAACTCAGCAATTCATTTTTGGTTGGACATTTTGTAAGGCAAATATTAGCTGCATGTATCTACGAAAAGCTAAATAAGGCCAAATTATTAGCATGCTTTCCGAATGCCATCTTGCTATATAATGAAAAGGTTACTTTTTTGCAGTGATGATGTGACTTCATACAAACACGTCTGAGGCACACAAGGAAATTGAGTATATGCTATGGAAACTCTAACTGGTTTTGCTACTTTGATTTGTCTAACAAAATCAAGCTCTGTGTCTTTTGGTGGTGCTGCTCATCTTTGTCTTCTGAGTGACATTCTGCTGGTGACTTGTGGGTGAACTGGGGAGACTTTTATTTTCTTCTCAAATCTGCTTAAAGAGGTCACAAAGATGCCTCACAATCCTCTGTTGTGTAATAAAGTTTTATTTTTCTTTACTGCAGTGCTCAATCAATGTGGTTGTTCTGCATGGTTAACAACATAGCTCCAGAATCCAATTACTATGCAAAGTAATCTCAAATTATTTTGCAAAAAATTGCTCAGACTCTGTTGGATTTCCGGACTTCTGGAGTTATCTTGAATTCTCAGAACGTTTTGGCCCCATTCATTTTCATTTGCAGAGTTATCTGTAATATGGAAATCCCTGTTAATTATTTTGCTAGCAAAATGGACACTTTAAAGGTGTCTTATTAGCAATTCTGATACATAGTCAGTCTTTCACCGTGGTGCTGTGATCTGTCTCTGGCACTTCGCTGGCTGTCTTACTCAAGGCTGCTTTAGAAGGTCAGGGGGAAGGCAGAAATGGGTGGGATATTCTTACTCCAGTGTTAGATGCAGTAACGTGTTCTTGCTGCCTGGCATCTACCTGGGCTTCCAGGGGTTTCTCAAGGTGTTTGCCTCAAACCATGTGGTGTTAATTACTTCATGTTCAGGTCTGGCAAACTCTATCTCCTTCACCACCTGCAAGGGTAGTTGGAACCAGCTCCAACAAGCTCTGCGGGTATTTAATCTTGCTGGCTTTGGAACGGAGGGCCAGGTAAGGGATGCCCAAGTAGCAGCTCTCTGTAGCAGCTTTTGGATTTGTGCTGTGAAGGGCTTTCTTTCAGATTTGTCCTGAAAGTATAAAGTATTTTGAAGGTGTGCTCTTGATTTTACATTTTAAATGTAAATCTCTATGTGTCAAACTGCAATTATACATTTATTAAAAGGTTGAGGAATAATGTAAAAATGAGAATCGAAATTAAATATCAAATTAGGCTGTGCTTTAGGCTCTGCAAAATCTGGTGTACCTAGAATATTGTTTTAAAAGGTATGGAAACCTTAACGAGTTGTCAATATACCTGCATTTCTGAAGCTCTTGGGAAAGGAAATGTTATTAATTATCTAAGAAAAATGAAAAATTAGGCCAAGCAGAGCAAATTCTGAAATGATGTTTTTAAAAACTATATATATTAAAATGATGACAATAGAACTTGTTTATTAAACTAACGTAGTGATTTTATCACTTCATTCTTGGTATCTTAGTACCTGATATTAGCCTGGTATGGTTGCCATGGTAACTGAACACACTGTTCTTTTCTTTTGACCTTAAGTTCAAGCCCTGCTGTTGCAGTAGAAATGCCAAGAACACCTCCACTTTTATTAAAAGCAAAACTATCAAATACATGCAAAGAGAAAAATGGGCAAAAAGAAAGGCCAATCTGACATTACATTGTGAAACCAAAAAGAAGAGCCTGTTTCAACTAAAGGACCAAGACATAAACAACTGTTAAGACATATATGTTCGTATCATGTCTGTCTTTAAAATCAACTACATTTGGATTGATTTGCAACGTGACCATTATACTTACTCTTTGCTGTGTAAGAGGCTCCTCTTTAAAAAATTTGCTCTTTTTTGCTTTGAGAACCTGTTGGATCTGTTCTCAGGAGAGCAGTGTTGAACTGCTCAGTTTTGCATGCTGATGAACTGTCAAGTCAGAAAATGGTTGAAGAGGTCAGAGAAGATTCAAACCAGGATGTGTCCAGGTGAGAGCTCCTGCTGGATGATGTTGTGGGACTTCTGCATTGTTTCTATCAGACTTGGTCATCCCATAAGACTTTGGGGCTCAATGACTTTTTTGAGGCTCTGATCTGCATTCAAATGGAATCCATTTGGTCTTGCATGGAGCTCTGAAAATTGGGAAATCCTTGGATACTGTTGGAGAAGATGTATTTTCTGAGGCCATCTAGTGGGGTGGGCTGGAAATAGGTCTTGGGGTGATAGAGTGGGAAAGGGACATGTGTTGGGGGCAGAAGGACAGCAGAGTGAACATGAAGGAGATTTTTCCCAGAGATTCTGTGGGGACTGGGCAGATTTTGTTGCAAAATGAGAAGTGACTGGAAGCTGCTGGGCCTAAGGGCAAGATGGGAAGCAGGGACAGAATGGGCATGCTGGAGGAGGCATGGTTTATAAACTTTTGATCAGCCTTGCATTTTCTTTTTCTATAGAACCCTATAGATGTCCAGAGCAGCAGTGGAGCTGGCTTTATGCTTACTTTAAAGACAGGAGTGCAGTCCCTCTTTCTGGCTCAGGATGACATGTGCTTCTGTTCTGCTTTGCTCCTGTATGATGAGTTGCTTTTCTGGTGCACTGTTGTAAAGAACAGTAGAATCATAGAATGGCAGGGACACCTCCCACCAGACCAGGCTGCTCAGGACCCGATCCAAACTGGCCCTGAACACTTCCAGGAAGGAGACATCCACGGCTTTCCTAGGAAGCCTCTTCCAGTGTCTCACCACACTCTGTGTAAAGAATTTCTTCCAAATATCTAATCTAAATCTTCCCCCTTCCAGTTTATAGCCGTTTCCCCTCATTCTGTCACTACATGACGTTGTAAAACAGTTCCTCCCCAGCTTTCCTGTAGCCCCCTTCAGGTACTGGAAGGCTGCTATAAGGTCTCCCTGGAGGCTTCTGTTCTCCAGGCTGAACAACCCCAACTTGTAGCAGAGGTGCTCCAGCCCTCTGATCATTTTTGTAGCCCTCTTCTGGACCTGTTCCAATGGTTCCATATCTTTCTTATGTTACTGGACAAAATGCTCCAGATGGGGTCTCACCAGAGCAGAGGAGAATCACCTCCCTCGCCCTGTTGGCCGTGGTTCTTTTGATGCAGCCCAGGACACGTTTGGCCTTCTGGGCTGTGAGCGCACATTGCCAGCTCATGTTGAGCTTGTCATCAATTAGCCACCCACAAGTCCTCCTCAATAGAGCTGCTCCCAAACACATCACCCCCTCATCCTGTGTTGAAACCACGGATCGTCCTGACCCAGGTGTAGGATCTTCTACTTGGCCTTGTTGAACCTCATGAAGTACACACAGGTCCACTTCTAAATTTTGTCCAGATCCCTCTGGATGACATCGGAGCTCTTGAGCTGTTCTCTGGCTCACTGTGGTTCCCAGCTGCAGATTCACAATTCACAGTGCTACTCTACATGCCCTACAGTGTGCAGGCTGCCTGGGGGAGACAACATGTCAATCAGGAAGTCCCTCCTGTGTTTGGGAGGGGACAGTTACAGACTGCTGTGGCTGATGCAATGCTTAATTGTTATTGTGCTTCAAGTTTTACTCAAAGAGATAATAGTAACAGGCTGTTTAATGCAATAAATCAATGAGAAGGTGGGAAAGACCATCTCAAAGCATACTCAAAATCAGAGCATGCTCAGATCAGTGGAGCTGAAAAACCTCCTGAAGGAAGCATCAATGCTATAGCAGTCTTTGGAGAGATAACGTACAGAAAAGAAATCTACGAGGCAGTGGAAAAGGGAAAATGTATATGCCTTTCTGCCTGTGTCTTCTGTGCTGCTTTCAGTTTGTGATTTTTACAGCTTCAAGGAAGATGACCACTTCCTAAACCCTCAGAGACCTAAACTGGTCTAGGTTTGCAAAAAATGACTGAAATATCAGTTTATAACCTCGAAATTTCTATTTGAGAATCATGACAATGACTTAACCCCAAAAGCAAGCAAATAAAAACCTCATAGACTTCCCCACCACCACCCCAACAACAACCTTATGACTTGAGCAGACCCCAAAATTTAGATTTTGGTACTGTACAGGGCATGGGTACTTATGCTGGCTGTGTGCCCAGAGCACACTCTTTGCCAAGCCATGCAGCAGCTGTTCTGTTTTTCATTTCTTATTGCTGCTGAACCCCAGTAGGGACTATTTCTTACCTACATGTGTCACTGTCCATGCTGCAGCACTCACCACACATCTGCACAGTCTGCCTAGTGTAATATTGCCTTTGTCAGCAACTGTTTGGACAAATCAAGGTGGCTGCTGCTTGTCTTTAGTGTTGAGGGCAGTGGGAGCTTCTTTCAGCCAAGTAATACCATCCTGACGTAGGATGCTGGCTGTTACCTGAGGCCTGTCTCAAGATTAAAAGAAATATGGGTGAACTTCTGTGTGCGATGTTCATTTGTGATTCATGTAAAACCCTTCTAATACCTGTAAAGTTGCATCAGGGCTGGAAACTGACAGAAAGCATGAGTTGGGTATAAAACCTTTGGTCCTTGAGAATGCTGATGCACGGTTCCTAGAAGCCAGAAAGCCAGGAGGGGTGTGCTGGGAGTAGACCAGACTTGGCTGATCCATAAAGGCTGGTGAGATGGACATTGGGGATAAGCATGACAAGGGGGCCCTGGAATGGCACCTGCCCTGCAGGGCCCTCAGACAGTGCATGGGGCTGGCTGAGGACAGTGAGCGGGGTCATCCACAGCAGTGATTGCCAGGCAAGTCCGTGCTGATGAAGCAGGTCTGATATCCAGAACAGATTAATCCTATGGTAATGAAGAAATATAACCTAGATGATCTTTCATGGTTTTGACAGCCCTAAAGGTGCAATGGTTCATATTTTGCACTGTTGTAGGCTACAGGAATGGATTCTCTGTGGGTATGTTGTTGATTTTCTGTCATGTCCCTCTGCTCTCCACCCCAGTCCTTTGAGACTTGCATCTATGTTGGAGTGTAATCTAAAGATGAGAGTTACTGGTTTATTAGCGCATTTCCTCAGAAAAAAATGATAGGAAGAATTCTGCATTCCTGGAGAACTATAGTTGCCTTCAAAGTGTAAATTGTGAATATAAATTAGTTTGCAAATATTATTTTAACATTGGTAACTTTCAGTTGAAGAAAATGTGAACTAAGTATAAATAAGCTAATTGCTAGCATTCTTCCAAACACAAATGATGTCTTGTGAATTCTGATCTATGTGAAATAAATTAAAAAAACCCCAAACCAAACAAACCACAACAAGCACCAGCAAGTGAAAGTTATTCTGTGCTATGTCGAATAGTAGATAAACTGAGGTTAATTTGCCATTGAGGGTGCCCTTTGATAAAGCCAAAACATCTATGCGAAGAACTAAGTCTTCCTTTCTGTTAGTATCATGACATGATACAAGCTTGTGGTTTATTTTACAGTAGCAAGAAAAGAAAACTCAATCTGAATGTCAGTGTCAAACCAAAAGGCTTTACCAAGATTGTATGGTTCTCTCATTTCTCCAGAAGATATTCAACTGTTGTAGCTTGAGTTAAATTGGAATCGGTATTCTAACTTCAGCTAAGTCTCATCTAAGTAACTTCATTTTCTGTAAACTAACTGTATGTTTTTCAGACAGTTTCTCTCTAGAAATGGTAACATGGAACCTTGGTACGTAGAAAGGCCAGTGTTTATATTTAGCCCTCTAGTAATTGAGGCCATCCTTGAGGCAGTGAAAAAGGCCACACCTGCAGGCCCAAAACTGACCAACAGAGGATTCCATTCTGTATACATTATACTCGGTATAAAAGTGAGAGATCAGGAGAGTCTCTCTCCTTCAGCAGCTGGTGTCCAGTGAGGATTTTGTCTATCTCCCATCCCGGTTTCGTGTGTTCCTGAGTCCATCTCCATCCTAGCCTTGGACCCTTTCCTTCATATCTGCTCTGCAGCATTTGTGGTGATATATAGACATTGAGGGGTAGAGTGGAGGCACAATTTCATATATTTGTGGGTTTTATTACTTTCTTATTTTCATCATTATTATTTTATTAAAGCTGGGCAAGAGCTAAACTGTGACCTCAACTCATCTCTCCCTCTAAAAGCAAGTCACAGATCTTGTCCAATGAGCTGTACTTGCTTAACCCTTCCCAAACAGGTTGAGCACTCACTAACAGGATGCAGCTTCTGGCCCTTGATGCGTAGCTTTGGGGTTGTAGGATTTTGGGATCAAAATCCAGGGAGGGCTCTGGGCATGCAGGGTGCAAACCAATGTGGGGATCGTGGTTTTTTTTTCCTCAAATAGCGTACGGTGGAAGAAAACCCAGATCAAAACAGACCTTCTTCTTCTCCAAACCTTTCGTGTTTGTTCTACAGCTCAGGAGTCCAGCATAACCCTGCTACTTTTTCAGAAGCACCTTAAAGAGTTGCTGTGTTTGGGTACAGTACAAACATGGCCCTGAAATTCTCCAAACTGCCAAATTCCGAAGTTTCAACATTTTATTCTGCCCATCACAGTCTGGATATGATTGTGAAAGATCCTCTCTCAAAATGCATGATAAACTATTATTTTCAAGTGCAAACTTAACAGAGGCTGCAAGTGTCCCATTTATCACTTTCCAAAGTTTAAGTAAATACTTTTTTTTTTAGCAGGTGTATAATGCTCTTAAATCTTTCTTTGAAGAAAAGTTTCTGTTGGGAACTAAAGATAGTACTCTTTTTTTTTTTTGAAGTCCTGAACTGTAATCTAATGTAATTTTTTGTTGTTGGTTGAGGAAAAAGGTAACTTTGAAATAGATGAATGAAGATACAAGTGATGCTGAAAAAAAATTAGCTTGTTTAATAGTATTGTTTGTATTATTAGGTAAGATTTTAAGCTGAATAATTTAGTATGTGTATTGCTTCCTCTAAGTGAGCTTTTCCTTCACTTTTTTTAATGCTGGATTTCTGCGGTAATTAGGGATCTTGATTCTCTGATAGTCTTCATTGAAGTATCTTTAGGGTTAAGATAGGTTTAATTGAAGCAACTACTAAAAAGGGAGGAAAAATCCTTAGAAATGCTGTCTAAAGGACCATTTCCTTAGGAAAAAACATCAAGTGAAAATTCTGTATGAGTAAAGACAGCAAATTTCATTTTGATTCTTATTTTGCTTTTTATTTGCTTGTTATTTGATTAGAATCTTCTTGCACTAGCAGTATTCTGTGTTGCTTTCCTCAGATTCAAATGCTTTCTTCTCTAGATCATACTTTGTTTTTATTTGATGTGACAATGTTTTATAAACCATAAACTGTCCTGGTGTAACTCAACCAGGAGACAGTTTGACCTAGAAGATACTATTGCCTTTAGAAATAGTGTACTACATGGTGCTATAACTAATGCATTATTAACAAGCATCTGAAGAATGAAGTCAGAATTGAGAAATAATTTTGGAAGAGTTTTGAAAAATTCTATTCTCTGTGTGAGTTCTGTAACTGTTTTTTACAGGAAAAGTGCTTTCAATCTAGCTTGGATGTTTAAATTTTTTTTTTTAATATTAACATTCTGGACAAAAATCACCGCAGGAGTGGCTCTGGCTAAGATTTAATACCCTCAGTCATTCCTGTCTGTGATGTAAGAGGGTGACAGAGCATCTTGTGTGATATCTGATAACAACACTCCTTTGTAAAGGGACTACGTAAGGAAATTAGAATATTGTCTAGTTCCTTGAGTGTAAAAGAAGACTTATTTGTCAAGCTATATTTCATATTATTCATTTATTCTTGTTAAGGTAATACAGATAACAGTCTTATGATTAGATGTGTCTTTAAGTAAACTACACTGAAGATGCAGTCTTCTCTGGATTCTGAGTGACTCGGGTGCTCTTCCAGTTGCAACTAGTAGAAGACCTGTTCAAGAATTACATGAAATATTTAAACATTACTTGCCTGTTAAACAAGAATTGGAAATTCAGACTTCATTTTCAACTTGACTCTTTCCAGGTGTGTGTAGGAAGGGCGTATCAAGTTCAGTTTTTCATAGCTTTGTTGTGAAATTAGGAAAATATTTATTTCAACAAAATTTTAACTTTAATTCCTATCTTTGCCTAAAAGAAAATTAAATTAATTCTTGGTGCTGTGATACTTGGTACAGATAAATTTTTGAGTGGTCAGTGAATGCTTTGTAGAGTGATGGTTCCTGCTGGCATGACTGTTACATGGATAGCTAGGCATATAGTTGAGTTGGTTTTTTTCTGTTTTTTTTGTGTTTGATTTGTGTGTTTTTTTTTTTTTGTTTTGTTACTGAAAAGGTGCAGTACAGTTAAATCCTGGTGTTTTTGGGGACAACTTACAGTATTACTACTTTAGGCAATGGGGGTAAAAATTGCCTTTCTAGTTTTCATCTCCTTGTCTTTCTGGAGCCACCAGAGTGAGAGGCAGAGTATCTCTGTGTGTGGTATCTCCTTCCTGCTGAAGTCTTTAATGTTCTTAGGCTTTATTTGATTTTGTTATTTTTTTTTTAAAGACCATAGCTGTATGCAGCAGGTCATATTCAAGGCTGCGCCAATGTGGGTAATGACCCTGGTTGAGGCAGAATGGTGCCTTTGTCCATACTGAGGCCCCCATCCTGATGCCCTAAAGCTCCCCAGGCTCTATCACGGCCCATGCCTCCCCTGGCTTCAGGTTGCATCTGTTGGGGCACCTGGGATCACTGGTTTGGATCAGTCCCTGAGTGTAAGCTACTTCTTGTTGTGCCCTTAAATTTCAGCAAGGAAGGGAGAGTACCGGGGTGGGCACCTGTGCCTGTCCCCTGGAACATTGATTTGGTGCCTCTCTGCCCAGCCCACATGGGGAGCAATGTACCTGCGGGAGCCTTTTGAAAGGGGAGAAGGTAGGGATTTAATTGGGGAGAGTGATCCATGCTGCAGCTCTTGATTATCAGTGGCCATTGTGCTACTGTCCTAAAAATAACGAGTAATAGGATAGAGCTGTAGCGATGGTACCACAGCTGGTGGGTAGCATATTGGACAGGAGTTTCTGAACTCTATTGTTCATCTTTTCATTGAAATGTACTTTATTAAGGAATTTAGTGCAATTTTCTTTCAGCATTGAAGATCCTCTTAAATTCTAGAGAAGTCACTGTAAGTTGTGCTGGGACTTTAGTATAGCTGTTAAGTTGGTGGCAGCTGTCAGCCTCACAGTTTGGGAACTTTTATTGATGGAGTACAGACCTTGAAAATGTTCTGTATGCATAGCTCAAAATATTAACTCTGCTCCTAGGAAAGTGTAGACAAGGATGGTGAAGTTGCCAGCTGTCCTTTTATTTCAATATTTATTTAGTTATTTATAAAGTTACCCTATTGTCATCATGCAAGTGTAAGAGTGGGTGGAATGGTGGCTCATTTTTAGCTGCTGATTGGTGTCAGGGCTGCATCTGGAGTTCTAAAATAGTCTGCCCAATGCTGACGGAACGATTTCTACTCATCACAACAATCTGACATACTTTTAAATATGACTTGTATTTTCTGTCATGTCACATCTGTGAGAACAGATCCTAGGTTATTGTATCACAATGGCCATTACGTTACTTTTTTGAGCTTTAACATGGGTGCAATGTGGAATTTTTCTCTTAAGGCTAATACAAATGAATGCTTCCATTATTACCCATGCCATTTGCACTTTGTGCCTCAAAGTCTCAAGATGAGAATTGTGTAATGAAAATCAGAGTTTAGAGATTTGGGGAAATGAGGGACATGCTAAAATATCAATAATATAATGGTGGAGGAGTCTAAAAGCCTTTAGACTTTCTTAAGGAAATGAAGCTTGTATGATTGTACTGTTTCTGTGTCTTAACTTCTGAGATTGCCAGCTGACTTAGCAAAATTGAGATCTCCCTCCACCTGTCAAAAGGTGTCAAGTTTCTAGAAGTTTTGTAAGAATAAGCATCTGGAGAAAGAAGAGAGAGATGCATTTGTACTACAACTGCGAGAAGAGCTTCAGAGTGAACTCTGTATTATGATTAGAGCTCAGAGGACTGGCAGAAAGGAGGCCTGTTAAGACTACAGCTGGAAAAGTTTTCCCAAAGTTTTGCTGTCTTATTTCACGTCTCCAGGCAATATCCCAACCTGAGACAAGGAGCAGCAGGAGAAGAAGGTTGTGTGGGGAAAAGATGCCCAGAGAAGGTGCTGTAAGCCAATACAAAATTCAAGAACGTGGTGCTGAACTTTTAGCAATGGTTTTGACCGATGCCTTGCCTGTTGCATCAGTTTTAGTATGATTTTGAGGTTGTCTGATTCTCCTGGCTCATTCCTAGTGGGTCAGATTGGCCTGGATTGGGAAAATACCTCTGTGATGGAAAGGTTTTTTTCATGGGAATCATTGTGCTATAGTCTGCAGTGCTGCCGAAGGTGCTGCGATGTGGGGCTGTGCTGCCCACCATGTCACTGCTTCGTCCCTGAGTGGTACTACCTGGAAGTGCCAGATTCAAGTGCAGGGGCTGGCTGGGAAAGTTCAGATTTCCACTTCTGCATGAAAACCTACCAGGTAGTTTATTATCCTTGATTTTCCTCTCTAGCTTGCTTTTATTAAAATAGGAATTATGAAATGACTACCACAGTGTATTTCATAAGTCTCGGTTCCTTAATAGATCCCCATGTAATTTTGATACACATCCTCTTGGGTCTAGCAACTATAAAACAACTGCTATAGCTTTCACTGTGGCAGATTTTCTGCAGAATCTGTTTCATAAAATGGCCCATTAAAGGTCTTCAAATATTTCCTCATTATTGCAGGCTTCCAAGGTACCACCTTGAATGGCTTATTATACGTCTGCTCTTTCTTATGCTCCTTAAAGAGTGTATTTTTTTTTATTAGGTCTTGTTCCTCAAGGACAGACTTGCTGTACTATGCTTGTTACAATTTTAATAGAGTTTCCTGTCACTTAGTCTTGTACATGGGCCATGGAACTTCAGGAATCTATGAGACAATGTTATTTAAAAAGTGCCTCCTGCTTCTTCTCTAATTAATTGCAATCAGAAAGGCTAGTTGGTGGACACATGGTGTCACAGCTTCTGTGAAATACTGCCTGATGGCTATAAACATTGCCATATGTTCTCTGTGAAATATTGCCATAATCACTGGCAACAGGAACAGCTGATAGGAGATGAAGGATTGGTTCCCTTCTGTTTTTTTCGGCTTTACTTCTAAAATCTGTGAAGTGCTTCCTGATCACCTTAGTGTTTTTTCAGTCACTGCTACTGACAATGAGCTTACTTTCTTCTCAAATGTTATTTCAGTAGATTTTATCTTTCATGTTACAGCTGCTAGTAGTTGTTTTGCATAACAAGTCCATTTGCTAAAACCACTACTTAATCAAAGCAGGCAGTTAAAGAGAGTTTTCTCCCCAAATTAAACAGATAATTTTGTTATATAAAGATAAGTATGTCAAAAATTAATAAGAACTCTTAAAAGCTTGACAGTCTATGAACTACTAGTTTTCATCTAATGAGTAAGTTTCTGTACTTCACTGTAACATAGACAGAAGGACAATTTTAGAGCTGAGCTGTTTGCCAACTGTTTTGATCATGAATATGTGAAAAGTCTTCCCAGGTGTGATCCTAATTAACATTAGATTTTTTTCTCTCAGCTATATAAGAGATGACTGTTGGAGTTTGTGATAACATCCCGACAGTGTTAGTAGGTAACATTATTTCATCTGCTGATACAACTTCTTTGCACTATAGCAGTAAGTATACTTACTAAAGAAGTACCTTTTAGTAAAACAGTGTATTTCAGTTTGTTCATCAGCACTTCCAAAAAGCTTTCCTTTGCCTCTGATGTTAAGTTTTTAACACTTTGGTCTCCATTATAAGGAGCTCGTTCATTAGAAGCAGCAATCATCCAATTCTATCAACACAGACAGAAACTTCAAAAAACTACTTCCAGTAGTTTTTCACCCAGTAAGGGTGATTCAATAAGAGAAAGGCAGTGCATTAGGCATGTGAAGTGTTCTTGTGTCTCTGGTTAGAAGCATAGGGCTCTCATGGAGGTAACCAAACAGGATTGATTCTGCTCCTTTCATTAGATTTTTTTTTAAGCACTACTTTTCTGTCTCAAATTACTAATTCTAATAGGCTACTTGCTAGCTCTGAGAAAAATTTAGTTTTATTAAAGCAACAAATGGTTTTATGTGCCCCTCTATACTTCAGGAGTTGTGGGCTATTGAAGCAAGTTCTGTCTTACAAGAACAGCCCAGGCTATTAAACTGTACACAGGTGATTGATGTCTTTAATAAAACCCTGTTCTTTAGTAAGGAAAGAGTGATAAAGATAAACAAATGTACTTGTTTGTCCAGTGCTTTGGAGATTATGGTAACATGAGGACAACAAGAATGCCATTTTAATGAATAAGGTAGATGAAACACATCAATTTGGACTTCATTTTAAGCATTTCTGGAAACCAATATGCTTTAATTAAATCTGATTCATGCTTTTCATTCATTTGTAACTCCACATGCATTTTAACAGAAAAGATTTTTATATTAAGCAAAGAAAAGATATGGCAGGTTGAAAGCTCTGGCATTTTCTACATGAGGATTGAGGAAGAAAAGAATAATGACTTTGTGAATCTGCTCTCCTGCAGCTTGTTCTGACTCTGGTCCTTGCAGTGTTTTGAAGGACATGTCATGAGCACACCTGAGGGGGCTTGGCTGTGGAGCTGTGTGATATGAGGGTTGGCTGAAGAGCTGTGCTGAAAATACAGGGCTATACAGATCACTGCTGCCCTAACGCAAAAAATGCTGTGCTGTGCATGTATCACATCTGATCGCTCATTCGCACTGTTTTTTTTTTCAGGATGTCAATAGTTACTGTGGTGGTGGTTTCTTTTTTTCCCAAGACAAGTGAAGGGGGGAATTAAACCCTCATTTTATTTTGCTATCCACTAAAAAGCATTCTTTCCATGGCAACCCCTGTTTCCATGATACATGCTGTATTGCCCTTCAGAGAAGCTTTATTAAGAGAAACATACACACACGCTGTCATGTGAATGTAGTTGCATTTTATAGCACTCTAAAGGAAAACTACAGTAAAATAGCTTTTTTTTTTGTTGTGTTTTAAGTTATAGTGCTTTTTTATTGTAGACTGTGATGAAGGGATTATTGCTGCCAATGCTTGCCAGGGTCATGGGAATGCAATAAAACATGGTTCTTCCTACTATTGTTAGAAGGATATTCTTCAAACTGCTGTATATACCAGTATATTAAGATCATTGTTTTCTAAGCTCTCTTTGGGTATAAGTTGGTGTGGAAAGTAATCAAACTGCTTTTACAACTGAAGAAATAATTATATAATAAAGGTCTTCTACTCTTAGGTTCAACATGGGAAACAATAGACATGTTACCAAATTCAAAGGCTTATCTTCCATTCTAGAATGGAAAAGTGAACCCATAGAGATCTACAGATTCTTCTTCATAACGACACCTATTAGAAGCTACTTTGACTGTTTAAAATTAGCCAAATTAACAAAAATGAGGCACTATACCTTCACTTTTTGACTATAAAGATGCAGCTGTAAAACTATTAAAAGTCATACCACCACCTTTACCTTGATAAGGTTCATTATAATTATGCTTTCAGGTTCTTCTACCTACTGTCGTTATGAGCTGTAAATGTCTGAAGTGCAGTGTAAGTCTTTCTAGAGATAGGCTAATGCATCACAGAAGTATATGTTTGGGGGACATATTCAGCAAACTTCTGTACCAAATCTTCTTGGTGTGTTGGAGAGCTGCTTCACGTGCTGTAGTTCTTTAGGACTGCAGTCTTGCAAGTCTCTGCAGCTATGTTTGTTGAATGTTTAGTGTCTGCTTTTCAACAATTCTGTTCCAAAGCTTGATTAGAAGGTCTGTGGAAAGTGGGCTAAACCTAAAAGTGTACCTCTTTTCAAACAAGGTTGCTGCCTCATGTCTGAAGTTGTTCATTTCAAAGATAACCCTCAAATAAACCCTTGCCAGAAAATCAGAGTGAGTCTTTTATTTGTTTGTGGCCTAAGCTTGCAAAAGTAGGATAGTCCTTTTCAGACACCTACCTGTGGTGATTAGTGTTCTGATTTGGTCACTGAAGTTACTATTAGGGAAGTAATATTTGTGTTGCTAGGGGGAAAACAATGAAAAATCTTGGAGAGGGTCTCAACAACTTGCCACATGAGCAAAGGAATGCAGCTGGGAATACCTCTGATGGTAAGGCTGGGGAAGTTTAAGTCGGATGATGAAACGTGTCAGGAGCTTATTTTGAATGCCTACATATTAGTTTATTTGTCAGTAGCCAGAGCACTTGCATAAAAATTAGAAGCTTCTGCTTTACTTTCAGATATGATGATTGTCATTTCATCAGGAATAGAGTCCCTTATTAGAGGTATCATTAACAGTTCTTTGTGAGAATTGTGTTTTGCTTTAAAATTAAGTGGTTTTTTTTTTTAATACAATGAAAAGTGCCATTTTAAAGAAGAGTTTATTCCCTTTTACTGTACATCTATAAAACTCTGGATTAGAGTTTGTGAAAATGCTGGGGAAACAAGGAAGGATTAAGGTAAGTTGTTTTTTTTTTTTAATAACTCAACAAGTACATCTGTATCTGTACTCCTTGCAGTGACATGGTGTGCAGATGAGCCATGGAAGTATTTGGTAATACCCTTAATCATAATGCTGTGTTAAATCATACTCTTGGTTTTGCAAAATCTAAGGTGACTGTCCTGACTGGTCAAAGAAGAGTAGGTAATGCCAACAGGCCTCACGGCTGGTAATGTTGAAGTTGGATCCATAACAAGCAATGCTCCCACCCAGATCCTCAGAAGGAGAAAAATTATTTTCCTTCACTTTTTTCATTTTCTTAGTGCTGTACTGTCTTCTCTTGTGAAGAAAATATTTGCTTGCTGTGTGCCATCCTGGGATGGATCTACTGGCACCAAAGCAACGTGTTAATGTCGATAACCACAGGGTCACTGCTAAGATGACTCATAAAGAGCTGTCGAGCAGCAGCCAGGGAGCTGGGAGACTGCAGTTACTTTCGTTACTCAGGATCTTGCTGTAACAGGGTGCAGCATGATTCAGATAGCTTAATAAAATGGCACAGCACCGTTATGGCTGCTTCGCTCTAGAGGGCTGTGCAGGTCACTAAAGCAGACCTCCTGGCTGAGGCCCACAGACTGGCTCCCTGGCTTAGGGTAGATGTCCTCCCACAAAATGCTCAGGTGCCTTGATGAGGGCATTGCTTGTTCACTGTTCTCTGGGAACTCCTCTGTGCCCACAGGGGGATGGAGAACTTGAGAAGGTTTGATCCTGACTATGAAACCTGGGACAGCCCTATGTGACAGGCCTGCTGCAGGCAGCTGTGGCTGACTCTTGACCTATATGAGATGGCCAAGATGTGCTCACCACATTTACACAGACCCTAGGGACCCTTTCCTGCTCTGGCTTCCCGTGGAGCCAAGCAGACACAGAATTCCTTAAGATTGTAACTACATCCCTGGGTAGTGTAATTAACGTGATAAGCACTACTCAAGCAGCTCATTATAAGTGCAGCACCTGCATGTGGGTGGGTGCATTTTCCAGCTGAACAGTCATGAGTACTGCCCAGGTTTTCTGTCCTGGACCTGCTGGCAGCAAACTGCCCTGTGGTGGCTGCCTGCCGTGGTGGCTGGGAACTGTGAGCAGGGAAGTGGCCTCTCTTGCTTCAGTGACAGCACGGTTTGAAGGAACAGCACATTCAGTTCCACGTAGTAATAGGGCCTTAAAACCAACCAAATACATGTTTTATGGTGGATGTTGCTAAATAAATGCTTATCCCATACATAGGAATTCAAGTAATTGGAAATTCTTATAGCTTGGATCCAGTTGAGACTGCTGGAGGATACCTTGATATTGAAGGTTAAAATCAATAAAGTGTGTTTTGGTTGTTTTTCCGATGTCTGTTGCACATTTAATATAGCATATTTGTACTGTGGTGTCTTATTCCTGTAAATCTGAGGTCTGTCTTTCTTGAATGAATGAGGAGATAAGCAATTGAATTTGAAAGATACTTTATGCAACAGAAAGCAATTTGGTTTCTGGTTATCAAAGGGCAAGAAGTAAACTAGCAATTGAATGCTCAATATTTATAACCCTTATGTTGCTACTCTGCCCTGTGCCTCCAAGGTACTCTAGTTTTAGTCATGTTTCCAGGGTCTTATGCTTAACTAGGTTGCCATTCCTGAGCTGCGCAAGCTGCCAGGGTGGCTCTTGGCATCCTGGGAAATGTTTCAGGAGGTGCTTATCAATGTTAGTGTTCCCTGCTTCATTTTTGCTGTAAAATCATTAAAAGCAGGACATCTGGCCCTGCTGTGCCTCTGGAGGCAGAGCCCCATGGTTCAGGCTAGTGCCAAACACTTGGTTGTTTTCTCTTGGGTTTGCTGTCGTGGCTCTCCTCTGCTGGTGAATCCTCTAGCTGCCTGGTACTGGGATGGGAGTAGAGAAATCATCAGTTATTATTGTTATTTGTATGGCATTGTAGACCTGCGTGGAAAGTTACTGGCAGCTAGTGAAAATGAACGTGTTTGGATTTGACACAGATGATGTATTTGTCTGTAATGTTTCAGTGCTGCTGACTTCATAGTTTTGGGAGATGTGGAAAAAAATAGAAAGAGTTAGAAGATTGCATTGGAAGCAGTGGGTGAATGTCAGTTTGTCTGCCTGTCTGTGTCTTTGTGCTTGCCATGGTGTAATTTAACTGTGGTCTTCAGTAGCATCTTTCTGGGAAGACTGTAGTCAACTGTCATTATTAACTAACGCCACATAAAATGTAACTATAAGTGCTCCGTAGCTGTTACTTTAAAGGAAAAACAAAACCCTGAAAAGAAAAGAGGAAAACCCCTTGTTAGGAATTCTGGAATTGAGGAAATAATAAACATAACAGCTGGATACACAGATGTTCGTAGTGATGAGTATAAAGAGGACTGCAATAACAGGAAAGGCTTTTTAAGAGGGACTAATCTGACAAAGAAAGCATAATTGTCAGCAGTATAGCTTCACCCCAGCAGTGGCCAAGAGCAATGGAAGATACACTGGAAAACCTGAGCTTTTTCTCTCTGGCCTTTGCAAATGGACTGCAGCTGTGGGTATTATGAAGGCACCATCCTACAAGAGTGGCAGAAACCTGGCAGCTGGCAGGGGCTGAAACTGTATCTTGGTTGTGTTCATTATGACGTGAAGGGACACTGCTGGCTTCAAGTTTTAAACTTTTTCTTATTTTGTTTTTTAAACAAACCTCAAAATTAAAGTGAATGTTTTCTTTGTTACTTTATTTTGATCCTGCAACAGCACTTCTCACAGTCTATATTATTCTTAGCATTACTTCTTGACTGCAAAATTGCTAAAATTGAAAACAAAATAAGAAAACTATTTCTAACAAACAGTATTACACTAGGTTTGTGGACGTTTTTTAATAGGATTAAAAAATTTTCATGAATGGGATGCTCTCAATGCTGAAAAGGCAGTATTTCACATTAGTTTTCCTTTTAATTAAAGGATAGCCTTCAATGTGGTAGCAGCAAGGACTACTCATTGCTTTTTATCACTTGTCAGTAAGAATGACATGTAAATGAAAATTTTTTTATGCAAATCAAAATGGCCCAGCTACACTAATGTATTAATCTCCTGAACTCTGTTGTCTCAATCACACTTCAAATTCCTGTTTGAAGGTAAAGAAAAAGTTTGGAAAAATGTTTTTATTTTTGTAGTGGTGATCAGTGTTCAGTTAGAACTGTCAAACATAGAAATAACACTTTTTGTACAGTGACTTTACGTGGTAGTCTAAACTGAAGTTTGTCTTATTTTGGACTGTTGAGTTTAGTGTATTTTTATCTCTGAAAGGAGTATTTTATTTGAATTAATTTCTTTTTGTAAGAGAAATAAGACTGTTTTATACTTTCTTCTCAAAATCCTTCATAGGTTTTTAGCAAAATACAGAGAGAAAAGAAAAAATTAACACCCTAGAAATAAATCTCAGTGCATAAGAGCAAACTTGAAATTGAGATCCACAGAGTCAATAGAAGCTGTGCACATTGCACTTCAAGTAAATTGCACGTAAGAGATTTGTGACAGGTTCAGTTTGATGGCTCTGTGTATTTCATTATGCTATTACTGCTACTTTCTGATGATCTTATTTTTCTAATGGATACTAGAAAAATATAGATAATAATATGTGCCAATGGGTACTGGCTGTTATAACTGATTTCTACATCTAGTAATGAATATTAATTCACAGGTGCTATTAATATGCAAAGGTACCAGGAACTGGAGTTATGCTAGAGACTCATTTTAGGATGAGCCTGCAGTGAACTATAGAGCTGTAAGGTATGAACTGTAGTGCTGAAGCAGGTAGAAGAGAGATGCAGGCTTTTGTTTGCTAAACAGTGTTTGCTAGCACCACCTCAGCTTATAGCTCTGAACTAGTTAATGGGGCACGTTCCCTCAGTGCTCTATGGCAAAGGGTTTGGGTATTTTTCAAAGCAAATGAATGCACTTTGCTTATCCTTTGTCAATGGTAGTTACAAATAGAACTACAATTTCATATAATAGCTATAAACCATTACTCTAATGGTTTGACAAATACCTATGAGGATAGACTGCGATATTTCATCTGAGAAAGCATTGAATATTAAATAAATGTAACCTCCCATTGGGTCCCACTTTTAGCCTCCTACTGCTTTTGGAAGGTAAATTTAAGAGCTGAAAGCATTTTAGATTAAATATTAGGGAAAAGGTTCAGTACAACCTAGACAGCAGATTAGCACTTTGTGCTCATAATAACAATCCTACCCTCTTCCCATTATCACTTCAAACACATCATTGCCAAGTATGGAATTTAGCATGAGTCAGGTGTATATTTGGCTTGTACTCATCATCTAATAGGTATGGATGTAGACAATTAATGGCATTTATTCTCTTATTTTTTCTGTACATCTGATGACGTGTAAGATTGAGAATTGGGATTTCTCTATTAAGTCAGTAAGCTGAACTTGTGAATCTAGTCCTTGAGCCCAGTACCTCTGAATTATCATCTGTTTTGCTTTAGAAGTTAGAAATAATGAAGTTGTTTAAAATGTTTAACTTAAGACTATTAATGCAAGCAGAGCAGTGGATGACTACTCAGTCCAAAGGAAATTTTTCCTATAAATCTTTGTTTTAATGGAAAAATTCTTGTGGCGTTAGTTGATCTCATCTGAGGGGAATGGGATAATGCTAGTGTGAAATATTTTTTACTGATCACAGGAAGATGAGTTTTTTAACAAGGGTAGTTATATAGTATGGAAATACTTGTATATGTGTAGAGAGAGACTTTAGAATAATTCCAGATCACTTTAGTAATAGTAATAGCAAAACAGCTATTGAAATGTCAAGCCCTTTAATTATAAGTGGGAAAAGATAAAACATTAGAAGCTGCCTGTAATGTCTGTTTTCATTCTATATTTTTACTTTTTGACAAGAGACATCTCTTTTGAAAGGATTTGATTATTCAGGTTGTAATTATTTTAACAGCCATCCAATCAAAAGGCAATTTGTCTTTATAAACAAATGATGGATATCAATTATGTCACACAGAACAATTTAAAAAAAAAATTAAGTATTCAGGTGTCTTCCTTGCAGTCAGAGTACAGTAAGTAGTGAAATGAACCAAGAAACCAAACTGATAAGCAAGTCTCTCCTATTGCAACAAAATTGCTACTGTGAAAGTACCTTTTAATTTGATTTCTTTTTCTGATACATTGCAACACCTGGCTCACACCAATAACAACTCACATAAATTGATTTCTATAATACTTTCATAGAAACAAATGGACATAATGAGCAGCTAACAGACAGATTACTCCTGTCTTTGGGTGAGGGATGCGTAGCTATAGAGAAGTATGAAGGGTTTCTCTCTGTTGAACTATCCTGGATCAAGCAGGTAGCCAACGTGTTCTGCAGATGGATCAGTAGTTAGAACAGCATAGTTCCGGTGCCCAGGTGTCTCAGTGGGTTTTTGTTCTTGAGCTGAACCAGAAGCCAATCTTTTGTAAGGAGGGAAAAAATAATGAGCCATTCACAGATGTCTCAAACACAATTAAAAGCAAAATGTCTTCCTACTGTAGCAATATTAACATAGAATTAAGAGGTGAAGGCCATCGACCCAGTCAAATGACATTAAAAAGAAGGAAATCTCCCACTTCTTTTTTTGCATAAGTATTATTTGTTACTTAGCAGTAGCAACCATGATGGGCTAAAAGCTTTCTTGCAGCCATAATATTCTGGTCTCAGCAAGGAGTGCATAATTTGACAGATGGATGTTGCTGAGGAAGGAGTGCAGAATGCAAACGGGTTGTGCTGATGAAGTGATGAATATTAGTTAAAACTGAATAGTGTTATCAGGACTGTATTCATATATCCTGACCTTACCCACTTAGTGTCTTTTTCCCCTTTGTTTTTCTGGGCATTTTCATTTCAGTTTCCCATTTTCACCAGTAAGTCATATAGCATCATACAGCTGCTCTGTATGCATCTTCCAGTTAGCTATGAACAGGGAAGCAGGACTCTAGCAAGGCTGCAGATGAAGCCTCCGCAGATGTGATAAAGGAGTCCCACCTCCACTGTGACTGCATACCCTGCACTACTGAGGAGGTGGCCTCACCAGTGCCAAGTACAGGGGCACAGTCACTTCCCTGGTCCTGCTGGCCGCACCGAGTCTGATACAAGCCTGAATGCTGTTGGCCTTCTTGGCCACCTGGGCACACTGCTGGCTCATATTCAACCAGCTATTGACCAGCACCCCCATGACCTTTTCTGCTGGGTAACAAACAGTGTGAAGAGATGGAGGAAGGGAAATACTTACAAGTGCTTCCCCACTGGCTTTAAGGCCTAAAATGTAAGATGAGGGAATTGGACTGTTTGATGTGAAGTGGTAACCTTGAAAAAACAAGCCTGGTGGAAGAAGACTAGTCAATGCTGCAAAGCTGTGTTGGCTTTTTGGGGAGGATGAGAGGGACACACAGTCAGGGTAGTGTAGCTTTGTACATGAAGTGTTTTATATAGTACAACAGCATAAAAATATTATGGGAGAAAAGCAAGCCTGTGGAACCCCTGTGCGCAGAAATCCTATGCTCCAATAAAAACATAGTGTTAAGATTGTGTTATCAGCCCCCTGCTCAGACCTGTAATAGTACTCAGGAAACGTGAAATGAGAATAGAGAATCTGCAAATTCAGGACAGGCAGAAACAGTGGGAGGTTTCAACATGGACTCTTGTAGAGATGATTGATGCATCATCAAGGGGGGAGACAGAGGGTGCACCCAGACATGCAAAGAGCCTGCTTCCCAGAACACCTGGTGCATCCAGAGAGATGCTATTCTGGACATGGTGTAGAGTTGTACCCTGGAGTTGCCTGGCAATAAGTGACCATCATAAGATTAGGCTGAGCTCTATAGGTGAAGAGAGAAGAATAAATATATGCAGCATGTAATAGTTTGATTTCAAGTATAGGGTCTGCAGAATAATGAGGCAATTGGGCAACAAACCCTTAAAGAATTAATTCAGAAAGCCTATGATCAGCCTGCTGGTTATTAAAAGAGCACTGTTATTATAGTGAAGTTATTTAAAAGCCCCAAACTATGTCCCACAATAAAAAGAGAAAACAAAATAATCCCCAGGAGTCTGGCTAGTCTAAGAACATCAAGGGAGAGTACTGGTGCAAAAGGCCTAGTTGCTGGAAAATGCAAAGCCTGCTTATACGAGTGGAAGCTGAAAGTCCTTAAAACGTGACAGGTCAAACACACAGGAAATTAAAATTCTCATAAAGAATTAGAAAAGTGCAATACAAAGGATGATCAAGCTGAGTTCCCAAGTGCATTGAATCCAGGAAATCAGTGGGACAACTTGAGAACAGCAATGTAGCAAGGGTCACACAGAAAAGGCCAAGGCAGAAATGCTCAGTGAATTCTCTGTTGGTCTTCAATGCTGAAGATACTGAGGGCACCTTTCACATGAGTAGCTGTGTACATGGTGTGTGGATTTTTTTTTTGTAGCAGGTAGGTCAGAGGAGTTAAATCAGTTCGAAGCTGCTGCTGTCCTGCTGATACATTGCCTGAGTTGCAAGTCAGGCAACTGGTGGTTTGTCAGTGTGAGTCCTGTCCATAAAAAAAAGCTCTAGAAGGAAACCTGGCAGCTATGGAGCAGAGTTTCTGAATTCCATCCTTGGGGAGATGGTAGTAACCTTTTTAAAGAATAATATTATCCAATGCACAGCTAAACAAGAACGCAAGGTCTTGTACCCGGGTCAGGGCAACTCCTGGTATTAATACAGGCTGGAGGATGAACGGTTTTAGAAGAGCCCTGCCAAAAAGGACTTGGGGGTACTAGTGGATGAGAAATCACACACGAGCTGCAGTATGCACTCAGAGTCCAGAAAGCCAGCCATATCCTGGACTTCATCAAAAGAAGCATGGCCAGCAGGTTGATGGAGGTGATTCTGCCCCTTTACTCTGCTCTGGCGAGACCCCATCAGGAGTACTGTGTCCAACTCTGGAGCCCTCTGAACAGGGAAGACGTGGACATGTTGGAGCAGGTCTAGAGGAGAGCCACAAAGACAATCAAAGGGATAGAACACCTCTCCCATAAGGAAAGCTGAGACAGCTGGTGTTGTTCAGCCTTGAGAAGATAAGGCTCTAACAAGACCTTATAGCATCCTTTCAATACTTAAAGGGGGCTTACGACAAAGGAACAGACTTTTTAGCGAGGGCTGTAGCAACAGGACAAGGGATAACAGCTTTCATCTAAAAGAGGGCAGATTTTGACTAGATAGAAGGGAGAATTTTTTTTACAGTGAGAGTGGTGAAACACCGAAATAGGTGGCCCAGAGAGGTGGTAGAAGACCCATCCTGGGAAACATTCAGTGTCAAGTTAGATGGGACTCTGAGCAACATAATCCAGTTGAAGATGTCCCTGCTCATTGCAGGAGTTGAACTAGATGACCTTAAAGGTCCCTTCCAACCCGTGATGATTCCATGATCTGTTGGGAAAAATCTAGTGCTGCTGTGGAGACAGAGCCCTGCTACAAGGGTATTGTGGATGTATAGATATAGTGCACGTAGCTTAGTGCATTGACTAAAAGTCACTGGAAGACTTCCATTCCAGAGGCTATTAAAGACAGTTAGTACAGCTTAAATGGGTAGTAGAAAAGTAGAACATAGAACTGTTAGCACCGAATCCTGCAGTACTGGAACAAAGGGATTCTTGATGAAAGTAGGAGACGGACTTTTAAAAGCAGGACAGAGTAAGTATTGCTTTGTAAAGCAATGAACTTCTGGAACTTGCTGTTAGAGAAGGTTATAGAGGCAGGAAGTTTTGAAGACAGTTTGTGCAGATTCTTGGACAACATGTCCATAAATAGCAACTAAAGGACTAGGCTATCGCTAATACAGCTATTGTGGTTGCTGAGGGAGCATTTGGGGCTCTACTCCTTCTGACTGACACCTCCTCTCAGAGACTGAGTGCTGGACCTGCTGCACCTCTGATTTGATCCGTTAGAGCATTATAGATATTTATTTATCAAGGTACCATTGGTTCCAATCTGTCAACTGAGCTGAGTGCATGTTTCTGCATTGTGCCAGGTATATAATTGGCAAATTTGGCCTCCTCCAGTATAACTTAGCCAGCTCAGGCTGTGGGTTGAGTAAAGCTGAATTATCCAGCTTTTGCTGTAGGCTGGGAACACGCTCTCAGTCACCAGGGCTCAGCTGGTTTAGTGGCTTTGATCATACATTTGAATTCCAGTATCTGGTCAGCACTGTTGCTAGGGAAGATCTTTCTGTTGCAGTGCAATGTGTTTTCACACTTACTGAGCTATTTGTCCCGGCTTTCAATAGTCACGAGAGGGAAGCAAGGAACAGCTTTTTCCTAGTGTTTTTAGTAGTTGCACAGAATTTTATTTGCCAGCCACAATGCTATTTGAAATCTTTATGCAAGCAAGTGATTTGTTGTAGTTTCCCTTTACTTGGGCTTTGCTGCCTTCTGAGCATCACCTGAATAGAGAACATAATTGGTTTTATGACTTGCAAACATCTGTCCTTTGTCTATGATCTTTCTGCTTGTGGACTACAGTTCCTTCATACAACTGCTGAAGCTTTGGCTAGCATTGATTTTGCTTTCAGTCAACACGGTCGAGGGCTATTCTTGTGCTCAAAATCCTCCATTTCCTGTAAACTTGCTGTCTTACAAGAACATAAGAAAACTGCTTCTCTGAGCTGCTTCTCTGCACCACAGAGACACTGTGAGTAGTGCTCCCTGCATGCTGAGGCACTTACATGGCAGAAACTGTCTGTACCAAGGAGGTCCACAGTGGATTTTAATTGTGAACACTACAATGCCGTTATCACTGTTGCTTTTTAAGGCTTTTGAAGTTCAGGATGGGGACAGAGTATCCGGTTCCTCAGTTGAAATGACCATGTCTGTTGAAACATAATGTGGGAATGGGAATATCAAAGTAGGTCTCTAGTTTGTCCTCTGTGCATATGTTAATCAACTAAAAAAATGGAGAAACAAAATGCAAATTTGTGCTACTGTACCTGCAAACTTGAGAGAAGTACGCTTCCTGCTGTTTTCTTCTTAGAATGATTTCTTGAGCACCAGGGTGTCTTAAAAAAATCTTTATTGTAGTTAATTTTATCTGCTTTTCAGAAATCAAATTGTTGCAAATGAAAGTGGCTATTTGTGTTGTTTCATTGGGACTATGGTGCGCAGACTGCATAAACTTAATTGCAGAAATATTGCTACAAAGATACCGTTAAATATTGCCAACAAATGTATAAGTTCATAGCTAGAATGAGGGCTTTTCATTCACTTCTTTTGTTGAAGTAGTTTTCTGCCCTAGTTTCCTTAGGCAGTTTTGTGGTTGGTTTATAACATTGTGTAGGGGTCCCCAAACCATCTGATTGAGCAAATAGTTAAAGTAAAACTTATATTTATTAGTTATGAATTCAACACAGAGAATGCTATTTGTTTTATTAACATGAGTATCTGTAAAGCTCCTAGGCAAATCACCAATAGTAAGTCTATAATCTTCCCTGGCTGTTAGAATAAGCTTCTTCTCTGGAAAAATAAATGTAAATAGATGTTTTTTTCAGATCCTGGTCTGGCTGATTTGCCTCATTTTGGAATGTGAGGATATTAGGGAACTACGGGCCTGTCAGTCCAACCTTGGTGCCAAGGAAGGTCATGGAGTAGGTCAGTTTGAGTGCTATCACACAGCACACACAAGACAAGCAGGTGATCAGATAAATGTGGGTTTATGGAAGGCAGATTCTGCCAAGCTAACCTGATCTCCTTTTATGATAAGGTTACCCACTTAATTGACAAGGGAAAGGCTGTGGATATAGTGCATGTGGACTTTACTCTGAGAAGCAGCATCAAAGGCTTTACTAATTTGTTTGAGGAACTGGCTGCCATTGGCCTGGAGAGGCACACCCTCTGCTGGGTAAAAAACTGGCTGGATGGCCAGGCCCAAAGAGTCATGGTAAATGGAGTCTATTCCAGTTGGAGGTCAGTCACAAGTGGTGTTTTCCAGGGCTCAGTGTTGGCTTCAGTCCTGTTCAATATCTTTATTAATGATCAGGATGAGGGGATTGAATGTACCCTTAGTTTGTGGATGACGCTAAGCTGGGTGGCAGTGTCGATCTCCTTGAGGGTAGGGAGGCTCTGCAGAAGAATCTGAACAGGCTGGATGAACTGAGACCAGTGGGATGAGGTTCAACAAAGACCAAGTGCCAGGTCCTACACCTGGGGCAAAACAGTCCCATGCAATGCTACAGGCTTGGGGAGGAGTGTCTGGAGAACTGCCTGGCTGAGAAAGACCTGGGGATGTTGTTTGACAGCTGGCTGAATATGAGCCAGCAGTGTGACCAAGTGGCCAAGAAGGCCAATGGCATTTGGCCTATATCAGAAGCAATGTGGCCAGCAGGAGCAGGGAAGTGATTGTGCCCCTGTGCTCAGCATTGGTAAGGCCGTATCTTGAATCCTGTGTTCAGTTTTGGGCCCCTCACTTCAAGAAAGACATTGAGGGGCTGGAGTGTGTGCAGAGAAGGGCAACAAAGTTGGTGAAGGGGCTGGAGTGCCAGGGTGATGCATGTGATGGTTTCATTGCCACCAGACCTGTCTGGTAGCTTTGAGGCTTTTAGCAAGACGCTTTGTAGAGCGGAGTAAATAGAGAATATGGAGAGTTAGCATAGTCATTTTCCTTTTTTTTTTTTTTTCCCAGAAAATAATGAATACCTATATGTTCAGAAATTACACTCTTAAGGATTGTCTTCATCCGTTAAACTTATTGGTCTGAAAAGTGTTTTAAACTGGCTTGATGTTTCATCTAAACACACAAAAAAAGTAAAGCAAAAAGGGAAAAAGTAATTTGTCTAATTTTCTTTGACTATTTTCATGCCCATCTATAGTGTGAAGAATGCTAAAAGAGAGTATAACAGTCTGTTTCTCTACACGTAGATTAGCATGAGCAGGCCTGATTCAGCTGTGCAGGAAAGACTTATGGGATCATTTTAGGGAAATTTAATTATTCCTTGAGCTAGAAACTTTCAGATGTTGCTCAGCCAAGGGAAGCATGCACATGTCTTGCACATTCCAAGCAGGTTTTAATTGCTGAGTTTATTAAATTAGAGATCTATGTGAGCAGAAGATAAAGTATTTTATTTTATTTATTTAGTATCCATATGGGTTATTTCAACTTGATAATTTACTTGCCAGACTTCATCATACTTTTAGAGTAATTGGGTAATTCTCATCCTTTTTCCTCACTTCTTTCTCTTTCCTTTTTCCTGTTTTGTTAGGTGATCCAGTTACGAAGTGGGTTTGCTTAGTGATAGGGGAAGGATGTGGGGTAGCTGCCTCCTCCTGCTTGATTAGCTGCATCACTGAGTTTGGCGATAAGCAAAAGCACCAACTTTGGTGACTGAAGTTTATCCAATTCATGACTTTTGATCCATCAACCACTGCTAAGGTTGTTTGTTGTCTTGTGCATAGGATTGTAAAGTTGCTTGCAGGACAAGTGTGACTAAAGCTGCCAGAGGTATTTGTAGGCCAAACCTAAAGGTCAAGATGTTTATGTGGAGACGTGTTAGGTAAATGGTAGACCTGTTATTTCACCTGTGGAAGCTTAGTGATTCATCATCTGCCTTTTTCTCACCTGTTACTTTATGCCATGCCACCACCTTATGCTGTTGGTTCCGTCCTGTGCAGAAAGATGCTGGAGGTTCTGTTCTGATGTTAAACATACATTTTTCTGAACACTGTTAATATTGTTTGAGATTTCTCACATAACCCTATTTAAATCTGAATTAGTAACTTAGTTACTCGATTCTTTGCTTCCACAATTTTTCCCTGTCCCTACTGTTATTGCCACTTGCTCGGCATGGATGGGGCTTAATGTGTGTTTCATCTAATTCCCATTTTGAGAGCCAAAAAACCCCATATGCAGTTGGTTTTTTTAGGTTAACTCTATGGTCCTGACAACTGGCTATCCCTTTCAGAAAGTGATTAATATTCTTAAAATAGTGTGGTTTAGACCTGTATAATTTTTTTTAATTCCTGTTTGTCTTTGTGGAATATATAAGAGAAAGCTAGAAATATAGAATAATTTAGCCACTTCTTTATTTGTGCATTTGAGAAGTACTTGACAAAGTTTTCTTCTGTACCTGTTCAAAGATTGAATTCTCTGGTGTAGAGGCTCTACCAAATGATGACTTACCCTGGACAGATGCTCATGTTATGCCATTCCCGTTAGAGCTGAATTCCCAGGTGTGTCCCCACCACCAATTTCCCCCTACTTGCTCATCTGTTACAAAAATTTCTTCTACCCCCCTGACAGGGGACCAAAATAGAACAATCCAAACCCCACCTCTGCTCTGCTAAAGTTGCATACTGAAGTCTACTTTAAAAAAATATTTTCAATTAACACGGAAAGTGTAAAATTCTCTTTTTGTAAGATACTAAATTACTTTGTTTTTGCATTAAAATACACGTTGTTCATGGTTAACTTCCTTTGCTATTAGAAGCTAAGAAATTAAAATGCGAAGATTTGCTTAAATGCCCTGTTGTTGCAGAGGATTAAATCATATTTAAGGAGTGGAAAAATTTTTACTACTTTGACTATTGTTTTTTTTTTCCAAGGACTTCCAGGACACAACACGTATTAGTTACTAATCTGTGAGCCCAGAACAGAAGGCAGACCACAACCACTTCTGTTGTGGATGATTAGTGGCTTATAACCACTTCACATGCTCAGTATGCACCAAACACGAAATATTTAAACATTTCTAAAAGTTTAAATGTTTTTGGTAGCCATCCAATTTTAATGAGATTGGACAAAACTCTATTGTCATTTCCAAATAATAATTGCTTGGCCTTTAGCTGAATGAAATAGATATTAAGAGGCCATAAAGAGATGAAATAGCAAGAAGAATCTTGCTATTTAGGAGAAGTTTATTGATATCCATTTATTAAAGGAACTCAGTAGATTTGTCTTTTAAGTAAGTTAGTAATCTCGTGTATGAGAATTCAAACCTTTTACGTTGTAGTTTATTTCACTTCTTCTATTGACCTTCCAAACTTTACTGTAAATATGGAGGGTGTAGAGCTGTAATGATTACTCTTTTTACTATTTATTAAGCATTGTCACCATACTTAGATTATACACTTCTTCTCAGTGCTACAGGGATAGACTTCTCCGACTTTCCAGGAACTGTTTTGTCAGTAGTTAAATGCCTTTGTGTCTGGTTATTCACTTCTATTGGGACAAATTTTGTCAGAAACAAAGCGTGAACAAATTACTTGAATTTAATCTTTGCAGACACTATTACCTTCTCTTGTCCTTTGAATATTCTTCTAAAACCATCTGATACACCTAAATCCACACTTATGTGGTTGTTTTGGCATTAGTATTTGCTGTTAAGGCTAACTCTGAAGCAAAGAGTAGTCTTTCTGCAGATGATCTTGTTGAAATGCTTCACATTGCTCCATTGACTGTTTGGAGTATAGGTATTAAGGCTCATAGTGATCATTTTAGCAACTCATGGCACTATTGATTCCAGTAATTAAATGAAACTGCACAATACAAATTTTTCCTAACTTCTTCCAACCATTATAATATCCACATTCATAACCAAACTTTCGCAGTGGAGCAGATGCTTTTCTTTAAGAGTCTTCCTATTCAAAAGTCTGAGTCAAAGCCAGCTTGTCATATTGACTAAGAGATAAATTTGATGTTGCCTGCTCCATCTCTCTGTACAGACGATTTTTGACACAGTGTATTTGAGTGCTAATAATGACATTAGAAGATGTTGGAAAGAGATCTAATTCAGCATGTAGAAGTGACTTTGCTGTCATCTCCTATTTTCTGCACAATTGACAAGAGATACATGGGGCTGATTTTTTTTTCAGGTCAGATTTCCAAGGTATAGACTGTCTGTTAGAAACAGATAAGACCAAAACGCTTGTTGGATGTGTCCGCAGTGCTGAGTATTTAAAACGGTGCTTCAGTTTTCTGTTTATGACATCACACAACAACAGATTTCACTAGAAAAGAAATCCCACCAAAAACCCAATGTCATTTTCTGAAATTCCTTACTGAGGAAATTTTGTAAGAGTAATCTCTTCTTGGAAGAAAAAAAATGTATTCAATTAATGTATCTATTTTACTACACTCTTTACTCAATGTAGTCTAAAATTTTTAAAGAAATCAGAGTAGGTATAAATACCCTTATAGTCCAAAGTAGAAAGTTACGTTTCAAGATTTCATTGTCAAACAGAAATTTCTATCTGTACCTCATTTTTAGTGTGCAAGACACCCAAAAGGAGTAGGAAAAATATTATCCAAGGTAAAACCAAAGCAAATCACATGATGCCATAGGTATTTCATATACAGTTGGTTCTCAAATAGACCATTTCATATCCCATCTCTTCCTTTCAGGAAGAAATAGCTAGGCTATTTCTAGCTTTCTGTTGGTGGATGTTACTATCAGTGTTAGCCCTGCAAAATTTTGCTCATAAAGCACCTATGAAAAACAACTTCTAAACAACGTACTTCTGAACAACCACCCCAATATCTGTGGTGAAGCACCACGCTATGATTATCTGAGGTTTCCTTGTCTGCAGCTTACGGGTGCTGAGCAATATCAGGACTCCACCAACCTGTCAGCTCCATTCCTTATCCACAGTCTTTTCTATTTGGTGATGCCTTTTGCCTGTTCTTTCCAAAGTAGGCTGAACTTCCCAAAGTCATAGTATTATCCCAACAGCAGTGGGTTTTCTAATGAAAGCTGGTTTTCATTCTTCTATGCACGTAGATCGAATGTTTTTGAAGTATGTTGTTCTAATGACATAAAAGTATGTATCAAAAAGCCCAAAATACTGTAGTAACTGAAAAAATCTAGCCAACCTGTATTATCTCTCTGTCTGGGAATGGATGATATCTAAGAAACAGTAAAGAATGGTTCAAGAGTATAGCAGTACTTCCCTGATACATGGTACAAGTTCCCCTCCAAAGATTCGTAGTTTGGGACTTCCTCGACCAGAAGGACATCTCTACATGTACCAGGTTTTGATAAATTTTCTTCAGACGCTTCCCAGCGTAGATAAATCTTTATCACCTAGTTCGTGTAGCATTCAGTTCTCTCAGTATAATTATTCAATGGATGAAGTGACATCTCTTTTGATGTTGCCAGTTTCACTTTTTGACCCTAGTTCTTGTATTGGAAGAGATGGTGAGCAGTGATTTCCCACTCATCTGTCATTGTATAAATGTCTATCACAACATCTGTTGACTTCACCCACGCTGAGGCATCGTGATCTATGTCATCATCTCACTGTTTCATACCTTTTGCCTTTCTTCTTACCCCTTCTAGCTGAAATACATGATCAACTGGAACTGTGCAGAAGTATTCTAGTAGCATCAGTGTTATATTTTTATATGGCTGTGCTGTGGTATTTTCTTCTATGTTCTCTGTTCCTTTCCTAATAATTTCTGTTGTTGCTTTCAGACTGCTGCTGAAATTTTGGAAAAGTCCTTAAATTTTGAATGTTATTCAGTATAACCTAAACATCTCTATCCTGATTGGTGATGGTCAGCTCAGACTCCATCCTTACATATGGCAAGTTCTTTTCCTTCTCTCACCACTCCTATCCCATGAGTATCACTTCACATTTTTATTATTTTTTAATTTAATCTGGCTTTGTATCTAGCAGCCAGTCACTTTATCTATTAAGTTTCTTTTGCAGTGTTTCATTATTTCAGAGTTATTTAGAGTTGTAAGCAAAGGAATGTTTCCATCAAATGTGTTCACATCCTTATTCGCTCTCTTTCCAGACTGTTTATGAAAATTTTGTGTTTCACAAGCTTGAGCACACATCCCTTTAAAATCCCACTGAGGATCAACTTGTAAGGTGTTGTACATCATCCTGGAAACAAAAGCAGCATCTTTCAAAAGCAGTTTTTTCACTTCTGTTGGCTTGTAAATAAAAATGTTTGCAACATTAGCAGGATTTGGGGAAAGCACGTGTTTAAATTGCGCTAGGATGTCGGATGTATATTACAGCCTGCAGTGAGAGGACAGCACCCTGCAGGAAGGCATCTGGTAGGTAAGTTTCCACATTGAAAGACACTCTAGGCATAAGATTCATGCTCTGGCAATGTGGCAAGATGTATCTCAGCTGAAGGACACATCTTGATCAAGTCTAAGAGAGAGATCAACTTCACAACTTGATCTCAGGGCTACAATTTGAAGAGTGACAGGTTGTGCACAGAGCCAGATGAAGCTGACATTAGTTTAGGAATTAATTTTTTAGCATTTGTTCTGTGAAATTATATCTTTGTTTTCTGGAAAAACATGCTAATTTGAATTTCCCTGTCCTAATTAACCACACTAATTAATTCTAATAGCTTAAAATAAATCCCAATTATTTGTTAGAAATTGTAGTGAAAATATTTCAAAAGGAATTTTGAAATGTTCGGAGGGAAGAGTGATATTTTGGCCACGTGTTTGCAAGTGTGTTCCAAATAAAAGGGGAAGGTGTTCCTTGCTGAATAATACCTTGGCTACAGAAAAAAAAAATTATTATTTATTTTTTTAATTAGTGAGGGGAAGGAGTGAGAATGTACGAGAACTATGGTCTGATGTAGCACACAGTTTTGTTTATCTTCTATTCTTTCTCTGCTGTGGCAGGCTTTGAAAATTACTGAAGTATTTTGAGATTTTGATAAACAATCCAGGAAATTAAAAGTTTTCATGTTGACAGTTTCAAGATGAAATGTTTTAACTTCCATATCAAAACTAATTTTTCAACTTGAAGCATCTTTTTAAAGATGGCAAACCCCAATATCTTGTGGAGACGACTGGTCTTGATCATGAGTGATGTCTTGTTGGATTATCAGTGCATGGAAAGTAGCTTGGGTACTGTTGAAGATAGATTTGCTCTACACAAAAATAGGAAACTTCTGGATTTGGGTTCTAATGAGCTATTTTTAATAATCAACTAACAGTAGCAAGAACATGACAGGAAAGCTTTATACAGAGTTCGGCATTGTCCAGATTAACTGTTGTGCAAATTGCTGACCACATAAGAGGCACACAACCCTTCCCAGCAGGAGGGATGGGAGAACTTGCACCTCACTCTGTGCTCATCCGATCTCAGACATCCCCAAATTAGAGCAAATATGCCTGCTAATGGTTTTCAAATATGAGACTTGAAGCCTACTTGTAAATAATATGCATATTAGTGCTTATCTATCTCTAAGTGAAGATGTCTTGAGCTCTCATTCTTAAAACATCTTTTTGTAATAAATTGTGAACAAATGACACCATGGGTTGCAGTGATGTAGAACCAGATAGATAACAGCAATACAGCATGTAAACATCTATTAAAATAGAAAATTTACCCACAGGAAACAGAAAATTTGCCCTCTAGTTGTAAAATGCATTATGGGATCAGTGAAGTGCTTTATACTAGGCCAGTATTTTGAACTGGTATATGATTATCATCTACTCAAATGGCACTGATAGATCAAAGATTGAAATAGCTAATGCTGTGCTGGGATATCATTTTACAACCCTATAAATTTCAAGTATATTATTAGAGCAGAAAGCATAAGCAAGTTGAATATTTTTTCATTCCATACTACGGAACAGAAATAGTTGAGAAATAGTTTTCCCATAAACATGGAGTGTGTGAGCAGGCTACTCCCTGAATAGTTAAAATGAGCTGCACAGGGTATGATGAAGATAACATAATAAATTGTGAGATATATTCTTTCAGTGTATTTTTGTACGTAGTATAACTTCATTCCTTCTGCAAGCATGTATTTGCAGAGTTTTTTGCTACTGTTACCTTGCTTGTAATAAATTTTGCACCATGCTGTGCAAAGCAAAGAAGATAACAGCCAATGATCACACTTGCAGTAAAAATAAAATACTAATAACTTTTCACACAACTGGCAGAGGCGCTAGTTCTAAAATCTGGTTATTCACTATGCTGAGGAACTACCCTCCGAGCTACTCTGGTTGGTTGAAAGCGGCTGATACTGTGTCTGGGGCCTGACCTGTCTTCAACAGAGCATCCCACTCTGCCTCCTCTATTCCTCATCTGTGCCCATGAATCATCATCACTGCTCTGCTGCTGCAGCTCAGGAAGCGACGTGGCCTCTTTGCTGCTTCCTGGTTTGCTTCTTACCAACTAAAAAGATGAGCTTAACAGTGATGGAGGGTGCCAGCGTTCCATAGCAAAGTTTCATCTGCCATGGTACTACGTCCAGGTCAGTCTTCTACCTATGTGCTTGTTACCAGAACAGTTGCCTTGGTGAGGGGAGGGAAATGCTATCACAGTGTGTCTCAGTTTAACAAAGTGTCTGAATTAAGTTTGTTTCTATTTCTACTTGCATGAATATTCACATCTGTTTGCAGTTGAAAAAATGGAGCCACCTTCTTTTCTTTCCTATTGAAGATCTTAGAGCAGTCATTGTCTTTTTTTGGGAGATGCCTTCTATGGCGCATAGAAGCCATAGAATCTAGCCAGTGCTAGTGTTGAACTGTTACCTGTACTAGTGATGGTGTGCTCATGGGATTGGTTAGGAAGCAGAGACAGTGGCATAAGATGCAAGCCTGTGCCTATGGAGTACATGCATTGCCCTGAATTCAACCTTCATGTGAGTTGCAGGTGAGTGGGGCAGCATTGTTTCCTAGGTCTCATGTTGTCTATTCTTTCTGATACTGACTGTGATCTTGTGTCTGAGCAGCTTCAGGGCAAGTTGAATTAGTACATTGGTCTGATGGAGAGCTGATCAGAGCTTAGATGCATGTCCTGTAATACAAACACACAGATCTGACTCATAATTCAGCTGTTTGATCTTGAGGGCTACGCTGAAGAGCATTGATGAAAGCACAAGCTGGAGGGAGCAAGCCACCGTGAGGTCAATTTATGCATGAAAATTATACCTTATGATCATAAAAAAAGTCTTAAAAATGGCTTCTTTTTTTTTTCTTTTCTGGGTGGACTTCCATTTCTGTGAATAGTCAAACCCAAGATAACACAATGTGTTAGCTAGAAGTTCAGAAATGAATTTTACATCTGAGTACATCTTCTTGCAGAAGGTTCTCCTCCTCTACTTTTTCTGCAGTTAAATTAGAAAGTTTCTTAATATATGTGAAAGGCGAATCTAGATGTGTTAAACTGATTTTATTTCTGATTATATTGATTGTCTGATCAATCCTGTATTCAAGGTGAGTGTTGCAATTTCTTAGCTTTCCTCAAGAATCAGTAACACTTGTCTGTTCTTGAGTGAGGTGCTTTTCCTGCTAAAATGTGTTTGGTTTAATCGTAGTGGTCCTTAGAGTGGTCCTTAGTGGTCCTCCCTGATCCTTGTGAGTCAGGTTGCAGTGTCTGGGGAAGAGAAGGCTGCAAGAAGAAACAGATGAGCCTAACCAGCTTTGTGGTACAGTGATCCTCAAACTAAAGGATATGCTTGCTCCCTGACAAGTCCTGGGATAAATCTGTTCCAGCATGAAGTTAGCTGGGCAAAACTCATGCATATGTGGTCCCAAGTACCCCCTTGGCTCTCTTCACTGCCTTAGGATCGATTCTGCCTCCCTGGGTGCCAAACATCCTGTGCCTCTCCAGCAGATGACACAGGATTGGGGCCAGTCAGGTTTGCTTCTGCCCTTGCCCTTGGGGACTGAAGTTACTGCCCACTTTTGACAGAAGTGTGAGGTCATGGATGAGTCCTGTCTTCTCCCTTTTCCCTCTGTTTCTTTCCTGCATGCTTCTTGATATCATGTGTGAAACACTGAAGAGGGCCAAGGGATCAGGGTACTGCTTTTGTGGAAGGTGTGTTGAAAAGCTGTGACAAAGTTGTGTCAGGCTTTCCTGTGTAACATTTGACAGTTTCCTTAGGGACTTACTGCTGGTCTTTGTGTTTTGATGCCTAGATGCCCATTATGTGGATGCCCTAAACTTTCTGTCTATAATAAGGCAATTAATTCTTTTGATATTTTGTTTTTTTTACAAGACTATGATAACTTGGACTGCTTTTCTTATGACTCAGGGGAATGGCAATTGGTAACCCACTAATATTGCTGCCCACAAGGGTTTGTAATTTTAGAAGTAATCACTTTGTGGCTGATGTAAATTTTGTAATGAGAAATACTAGATTTATGACTCCAGGATCTCTCACAGACTGTTTTATTGCTTAGAGGAATTGCTTTCTCTGTTGGGAAAATCCATCATTAGATGTCTGTCTTGAATATTTTTTTTGTGGACCGTTTATGCTTGGAGAATGCTAATGCAATCAATGAAACAATAAGGATGATTTGAGTTAGTGTAATTGTTCGCCTTTCCTTCACTCCAACCACAGAAAGACCTGCCAGTCAAGTTTGTAAGGGGACTTCACAGCCAGAACATGAGCAATTGTTAATTGCCGTTCTTGCCCCACTTTGTAGGTTTATTCCGCTCTCCTGAAACAGGCAACCGATTTCTACATCTAGTAGGTGAGAAGAAGTTGTTTAGAAGAGTGCAATACACACCACCTCTGTCATGGTGATTTTCTTTTGACGAAAGCCCTTACTGCTGCATTTTTGAGTAAAATGGTAAAAACACTGCCCACCTGTGAAAAACACTGCCCACCAGAGAAGATGTTGGAGGAAAACTCAGTCAGTAGTTCATAATGAAGCTCAGGGCTCAAAGATGTGAATTTCGCTGACCTGCTGAGGTTGAGGTGTTTCTGAGCATGCCTGCTGGATGTGGAAATTTTGGAGCTTACCTAGCTTTTGTGATGAAAAGCATCTTAGCTCCTCCAGGGTTAGTTGATGTGTGTTTTGGAGATTACAGTTCTGGTTAAAGTATAAAATGTGGATACTTAACACAATAAACCTATTGTGGATCTGTGTCGGGGCTTGTGCTTTCCAGTGATTTTGAAACAGCTCCTGCCAGCAGGGCTCTGCTGCATGGTGGGCACTGCCCAGGGATGCTGCAGGTTCTCAGACTGCATCAGCTGAGCAAGTGGTGGGACAGCAAGGCAGAAAGGTACCTGGTTTACTCATCTCTTTCCATTACTCCTGTGTAATGGTGAACCAGTATGTTGGCCTGGGAACACTAGACAATAACAGCATGAATATTGCTGTTATTGCAGCTAAAGAAGAACTTGTTGTTATGTTTCTGTTTATTTGCTCTTTCACTGAGAGCAGCATATATGTATGCTTTTGTATTTAAGTGAAGATAACTGCTAAGCTTTCTATTTTAATTTAGTACAATGTTGCCAGCTATATGCCAATAACATCTCAGCAGAGAAACAGCTTCAGTCAGCCAGGTCTTTCCTTTATCTATAAAAAGAAACATAATGAGAGAATGATGATAGAAACATCATGCTCTGAAGCACCACCATGTAACCTTAACTGCCTGTCTTTCTCAAAGATATTTTTTTCTATGTCTACTCCAGCAGTGTTGCAAGCAGCTGCTTCACGGAGCACTGACAGCAGGGTAGAGAGGAAGCGGGGAGCCCTTCCCTGTCTGAGTCACTTACCTAGTTCTTTTGTGTCTTGCTATATCTTGTTTTGGCCTGCTTTTAAGGACCTGATTGAAGCCCATGTGTTACTTCACTGCTTCTGTGAAAATGCATTGTTGTGTAGATTAGCATTTCTTTTCATTTCTGAATTTGTGTGCAATAGATGCACTCTGAGTGGAAACACATGCTACTGGAGAATCACCTACAATGTGCAGGAGTTTGAGATCTTTGTCTGATTTGGCATATTTTTGCTTTTTAATGTAATTCAGTTCTGTGCTGCTGATCTTATTCTTTATTGAAGCAGCACATTTGTGCATGATTCAAGTTCATTTCTGGAAACCAGTTTCAATAACTTTCATTTATTTAAACTATTAAAATAGTTTAAAATACAGAGAAAAGTACCACTCGCTTTCTATTCAAATTGCTGCTCTAACCATTGAAATAGGCTTGAAATAAAGTATCTTGGGTTCTGCTTGACCTGATTCAATGAAATTGTTAAGTAGAATTACTAAAAAGATCAAGTCAGATGCATTCCATATTTGGCTCAGGCTATTGAAATGGGAATGATATGAGTTTGCTACCGCTATTAATATGTTATTAATCCAGGATATATTATATATTCCTTTAAAGTCTTATCTGAAGGACTGGATATTCTTTTGTAATGTGTTCTTTTGCTTTTTCTGTACGCTGACATCTTGTAGATGAGCCATTTCTCTATATGTGAAGTCTAAATGGCTCTTATTCAATCAAGCACCATGTTATTGAATGTGCTACAAAGACACTATATCCTCTGCACATTAAGTTTGAGTCTGGTGCTTATTATAAAATCCAGACTTTTCAGATGCTAAATATGTGCTATATTTTGCAAGCTAAAAATGGTAGACTCCTGACAGTTTTTGACTGTTGAAGCTAAAAGACTCTCTTGTGTCCATCCTTCTCTCTTTCGTCCATGTAGTTTCTGTGTTTGGCCCTAGTTCTTTGTGGTATTAAATATCTCTGTGGATCCAGACAGCTAGAAAACAGTAATGCTATTATATTCTCTATTTTCTGGATTGGAGATCTTGTTATTTTGATTTTTTTTCTATAAAATATCACTGTAATAATAATATTTCTAACATGTTGGTAGCTTACTTTTTGTCTTTGATTCACCGTAGAAGCTTTCATCACTTATTTTTAAGTTGTTAATATTTGTGCTGTAACCTCAGGTTGCTCAAGATCGCTTCTACCTTTCTTTTCCTACAGGTAGGTTTTCAGTTACACAAATGGCAGTTTGTAAATCATCTACATCAATAGTCATTTCTGTGATGTCTCCTTGCTTCAATGTCATTCAAGATTTTTTTTATTTCTCCATTTCCGATGAGAATCTTTTAAGATAATTGCACTGAAACAAAATAATTAAACCCTATTCTCTGCTTTTATGATTGTTCTCTTTCTGTCTTAGAAAAAAATAATTTATTTTTTAAAAATGTATTCTGTGCTTGGGTTATAAGTTTGTGTCAACAATGTGTTGATGAGAACTTTATTTCCATGGTCTAATCACACTGGGATACTTAAAAGCAAAAATGCCCCTTCCTGCTTTTCTGAGTTTTCTGACCTCTGGCAGAAGGAGTACAGTTAAGTCCAATGTTCGGCTTCCCATTAGACAAGATTGATAATAATCAGAGAGCTCACTTACAAAGGGAGGAAAGTATTAAACTGTTGGATCGTGTCTTAAGAGGCCTAGGTTTTGCTTGTCACTGTCGCAACACCTAACTGACTTTGGATGAATAAAATTATTTCTAGGTTACATCTGGTGCATGATAGTGTAAGAGAGCCCTTATATGTTTGACTAGATAAGCCCTCTGAAACAGGAAACATTAAAAAAGTTAATGGAGTGCCAAGAGAAATTATCTTATCTTGGCAGGAATGCAGGTACAAACATGGATACTGGAACTATTCATAAAAAGTATTAAGGATAATCAAACCTACGAATTTCATTTTCCAAAAAGGTTTAAAACATGAAAAGTGTTTTATGTATGCAAAGTATGAAAAATAGAATGTTCCCCAAAAAATTATTAAATTCAAGTGTCACCTGTTTCTATTTGGTTACGTTATTCATTAAATTGACTGCATATCTGTCTATGTGAAATTCGCTGAAAAAGCATGAGAACTACATAAATTCTTCCCTCGGTTGCTACTTTTCCATAAATCTTGTGGCTTCTGCTTATGTGGGGCAAAATATAATTTGAGCCACATCTACCTTCATACATGAATCTCAGTTTAAAAATTCAAACTTGTACCTGAATAGAAAAAGTAGCTCTATCATAATGCAGGAAAATTCAGTGGAAATATCCCTAGAAAGAGAAAAAATATGTACAAATGATGTGTAATGGCTGTAGGAAAATAAAAAATAAATAAATGGAAATTGTTTCAGGTTTTGGTTATGGCTTTTTCTGTGAACTGGTAATTATATTGCAGTGATTGGTAACTTTATGAATTTTTTATTACTCATTTTAAATGGTATCTGAATGATAAGGAAATGAGTATACAGAGAACCGAAACTTGAACGTGCTGTAGAATGAAATAAGGCTTGGATTAAATTTATAAGATAATTTGCTTTTGCAAAGGAAGTATGGTAGTCAGTCAAAACTTATTTAATGGATGAATTGGACCTTACCTTGGTAGATTCCTGTTCAAAAGTATTTTAAAAACGCTGCAATAACTTTTTCTTTTGTGCTGTCCAAGTAAATATGTGTGCAACTGTAAAACATATTGAAGATATATGTAAAAAAAAAAATAGTAGTCAAATATTCAATGATCCCAGTATTTGGCATCATCACAGTCAAAATTATTTGAAGACCCCTCTCTCCAGTACAGTCTTTGTATCCCTCATTAGCACAAGCAAATTGGAGCTCTTCCTCATACAGGCAGCAGCCAAGGCCAAGTCGTTGCACTTACCACATTTTCTCTTTAATGGTTAGCATCGAATAGGTAGAGAGAAACATGTTACAATGTTAAATCTACATTTTTTTCTTTGGATAGTGGTGGAATATTTAAAAAAATGAACAAACAACCCACAAATGAATGTTTAGTTACTCCTTTTGGGCAAAAAGAGGATTTCAGCCATGTGCTCATGGTTACTCAAGGGTTACAAATGGAAAACAGAGATCAGGTCTCTTGGTCTCAGCCAGGTCAACCTGTCTTGTTTTAAAATGGTGTACAACTGCAATGGAGCTGTATATGCCTATTCGTTAAGATGCTTTCATTAATGTTCATGATTAAAACACATACTCATTTTGCTATCAACCACCTTGCCCTTTGCTAGTGCTCGTTTGAACAAAGTGTTTTGGTTTGGTTTTTTTTTTTTTATTACTGGAGCTGCCCAGGGTGAGAGCAAGGTATTATAGAGATGATGGGGCAGGAAATGGGACAAGAAATCTGCAAGTTTGGCCTAAAGAAATTAGGTTTCTTGATACATGGGTGCTAATGTTTCTTGTCCCTCTTCCAGCTTGCTTTCTTTGCCTCCGTTGCCACACTCTCCACAATCTTAAGAAGGAGGCTGGACAGCAGAGATCTTTAGCATCTCAGGCACATTTCTCAAAGGCAGCGGTTGGAATGATCTGACAATGACACTGTTTAAGGCTAAATTGTGCATATTTATCCTTAGATGAAAAGGATCATTAGATTATGCCCCATGCTCATATGAAATAGATAGTAACATGTGCAATGACCCTGTCCTCTGTTTTATGACATTACAGACTCAAGTATTTTACACGTAAATAGGGCAAGATATGAGGCAGAGTGCATACTTCTTCGAGTTGGGAGGCATGCACCATAAATCAGGATATGTGTGCATAATTACAAGATATCAGAACAAGTCCCAAAGGTATTTTTAGCATTGTAAAATGTTAGATAGGTCTGCTTTCCTACAGAACATTATCCTTTTCATTTCTCCACTCTCAGGTACCAGACAGTTTTGTTGGCTGGATTACTTGATGCAGTAGCAGTGTGATAAATTGCAACTGCAAGAGTATACTCTGTTTAATTGTACAATCAGAGAGTAAAACTTCTGATTAAATTGTGCAAAGCCTCTAAACTAATTGCCTGAAAATGTCTTCAGGGTTGAGCGCTTCCTTAGCTAACATTTGGATGTGAAAATCAAAGGCTTGGCTTTTCTACTGGTGTGCAATATTTTGGGAAGGTAGCCTGACCTGCGTGAATAGGTGTCTCTGGGAAACAGAATAACATTATTACTGTGCTTGAGTATCTATATTTTTAGAACTGTTTGGCTAGAAATTCAATTTGTATATGTGAAGTGTTATGAAGGATTTGACAGGAGAGAAGCAGTGACCTGTTTTGGGTTTAAACACTAATTTTTGGATTTTTTTTTGTAATGTAGGCCTGAATATGAATTGGATCATCATAGCTCACACATTTTTGAGGCCATTTTATTATTTTTTTCTGTTCCTGGGATAGCCTTTGTATCTATGCATTTTGGGGACCCCTCAGCCTCCTACACACACACCTCGTCCCTGTGTCAGTACTGAGCATTACTTTCACCTTCTTGGCTGCCACAGTTCAGAATCAACTTGCAAAAGCCATCAGCAAATGCCCAGAGCTCAGGTTCACCGAGTGACATGAACTGTTTGACACAGGCAGTGTCTTGGGCAGAATTTTCATGTTGATGCCTGTGAAACAACAAAAACCCCAAACAAATGAAAAAAAGGGAGAGCAGTGAGATGAATAGTGATGTCCCATCTGTTTTTGTCTGCTTGCGCTGCTGCTGTCTGAGGTGTCAGGAAGGAGGAGGGTGGAAAGCAAACCACCAGTAAAATGAAAAGGGGTGAGCAGTACATCAATGGTAAGAAAATCTGTGCTTTTTTTATCACATGTAACAGAAGCTTCTGTGCAGCCTAAGAGTGTATTCCCCATTGCAGTAGGGTTTAGGCTTAGATGTGCAGTTAGAGCTTTCACATGATTATTGTTCCCAGGAGCAGATTTTAAACCTAAAATTCAGGCAGCATTGATGCTTCCATCAAAACAGAAGGGAGTTTATTTATTTGTTTTCATACATTACCTGGCACTAAATTTCTAACCCTACCCCAATGTAAATAATCCAGATTCAGATCTCCTTGGCTTGTTTAACTGTTAGTTTTAACAGTCATGTGCCCCCTAGGCTATTATCCTATACTTGCACAAAGCTAAGATCGGATTCCTACAAGACTTTAAAAGTACTTATCCTATGTAATTTTGTAGAAGACCGACAAGCTTTCTTGAGCTCTTCTGTGTGTCATTCCTGTCTTAGTGTAAAAAGAAGTACCTAGGAGGGCAGCTTTCCTTAAGATTGGTGCAGCAGGTGCGGTGGTAAGAGGGGATGGGAGAACAGAGACACCGAGCTGTCTTCTCTTTCATTGGTGATGATAGGAGAAGGCCATGTGAGATAATAGGTATGAGAGATTTTATTTGATCTCCTTCATGGAAGCGGGTCTATACAAAAAATGCTGGCTCGCTCTTGCAATGAAATTCTCCAGTGCTACTGCAATGCCTGTAATCTTCTCAACGAGTTTCTGAATATGAATTGCTTTTCATCCTTTTTTCTCATAATTTTTTTTCTGAAGGTGCAAATATAAATGTTTTTAATGTATTTCTAAGGTTGAAAAGGAAAGACCTGTGCACTTATATCAGAGTGAGAGGCTTTCAGATCATACTTGTACATTTTGTGGGGCAACTAACCTTAAAATTCACCTTACGAAGCATTTGGGAAATATTTTTATTATTGGTTGAGTTACTACTTAATTTGTATTTGCATGTAGTTTTATGCTGTCACTTAGGTGTAGCAGTTAGTTTAGCAATACTAAGTCCTATTGATTTTGACAAGAGGATACAGCTTTCAGTAGCACTCCAGGGTTTCTGGACTTTTCACAGTGTGGACGGACTTCCAGGATTCTTGGAGCGTGAATCCTTTGTATCTCAAAGATCTCTCATCCATGAACAGATGATGTTAAAATGTCCACATGAGCAGATTCAATGTTTTAATGTACGATTCAAATGTATACCTGGAGTAATTAAATGTGTCTAAAGAAGGTTTGTGTCTTTTTTTTTTTTCAGGTTTATATTACTGTTACTTATTTCCAAACATGTAAGTGATACATGTTATATCAGGCAAAGTATAACAGTGAGACATTTTACGTTAGTCCTTAGCTAGCCTTTGAAAATTTAAGGGTGAGAATTTTAAAGTTGTAGTATGCATTTCCTAACAATCAGTACTTTCCCTTTTGAGGAGATTAATGAAATTCTTTAAAGCTGCATTTTGTGATGCCCTGCAGCACACTATTGAGGGCTCATTATCTTGTCAAAGCTCATAAAATACAGACCCAGCAGGAGTGATGTTGTTACTCATTGAGTTAATATGGAGTTAGTCTTTTTGCATGGTGCTAGAAGGAAAAATACTACAGTAGATATAGATGGAAATAAAAATGCAGGACCCTGTGAGACTCCACCCACTCTACTGGTTCTAAATATGTTTTGGACAAACTTGATTTGCTATTCAGTTTTCCTTCTGAAAAGTCTCGTGACTTTATCATCAGCTGAAGTGTTTACTGACTGAGAAGTACTTGCATTTTCATGATGGATATGGTGATCCTGGTAAACACTTCGACACATTTGTGATGCAATATGCTCTGTAAGCGTTTATGTCATTTTATGATGGGTGGAAGATTATTTAAACAAAAAGTAAAATAAAAATGACACCGCTTCAGCAGCAATTAGTTTCATTAAAGTTAATATGAAGATAATGTTCAATGTATTTGTAGATATATCAAAATTTCTTAAAGCAGAAAAGTAACGCAGAATCCAATGCCATTATTGCTGGGAGAAGTGCGAGTGTTTTCATTATTTTTAATGACTTTTAAACTGGACTGTTAGTGACTGATGAAGTAAGCAATTTCAGATGGGAATCATGATATTCTCTGTGCTGGAAAGTTCCCCCCCCTCCTCAGTTGTTAGAGGCCATTGTAGGCTGAAGGCTACCATGGCCACTTCTTTGGGAAAGCAGGAGAGAAAAGGGAAATTTTTGCTACTTTGTTTAATAAAATAGAACAATCTGGATAATAAAAATTGGACAACAAACATCCATCACTGCAGAAATATAGGTACTAAAGAATATGTCTGCATCTCTTTGGATTTCATCCTAATGGTAAATTAAAAAAAACCCAAACACCCAACTTCAGTAACTGTTTCTGTTTATTGAAAAAAAAAGTATTTTATGATGATCTGGAAGCTGCTAATAATGAAGCGACACGTGCGAGAGGTGCTTATGCTAGAAGCAAGTGGCCTGCAGTTCCTATATGCCCCATGTCCCCCTTCCTGCATTGCCAAATATGTTGAAGAGCTGCATCCCTCAGAAATCCCACCATCACCCATCTTGTCTGGTGGCGGGGTGTAAGCACTCAAGTGTCTCCTTCTTTGTAGGAGGGAGTGTGCAGAAGCAGGTTCTCCAAGAAGGCTTGGGGAAGGATCCCTATTTGAACCCCCCCACTTCTTGCAGAGCTGCTCAGCTCTCCAGGTTTTAGGAAGTCGTGTGAGTTGGGAGTACTTGAATAGTAAATCATGGGGATAGGAGATATTGGAAGATTTTTAATGATGGGAAAGGATTTCTGCAGGACCTGGGCTCCTTGTTTTCCCTCTTTCTGGCATGTATTTTTTTTTTTTTTTTGTATTTTGAACAGTAGGTCGGGAAACTACTTGGCCACATCTGCCCTGAGCGTGGAGTCCCACTTGGCTAGCTTGGCAACAGGACGTCCCACACCCTCCCTTCTGGCTGGACATGTCTGCACAGAAATGAATCCTGTTATGCTTAGTATGTTAAAAGTTAAAATATTTTCTGCTTTTTAGAGTTGCTGATCAGGACATGAAGCAATGAAAAACATTGCTTGGTATGATGGAGGAAAGTTGTGCAGTGCTGCTCATGTGAGGAAGAAATGTCTGCTTTGGAAGTTAAATTTACTGGAAAGATGACCCAGCAATAATAGACAAACCCACAAATTTGGCAGATTTAGAGTAAACACAAAGCAATATATTTCTACGGGGGTTTTATGCAAGAGATTAAATGTTGGGGCTCACTGCTGTGTCATACTTAGATAAATTCATGGTAGATTGGTTAACTGGTGGCTATTAAAAATGGCAGTTGACATGCAGCCCTCATCTCAGGACACCCATAAATCACTGATTGCTCAGATTTGGAGATATAATCCAGGGGAAGGCTTGTGCTCCGTGGTCCCTGGACCTCGGTTACTGACTACCACAGAGACAGGGCACAGTGTCGGCCTCGCCCTGGAGCCAGTGATGCACATTGCTCCTATGTCCAAAGGCTATTTGCAGGGTCAAATGTAGAGGTGAGGAGCTGTTATCTTCTGATTTATATTTCAGCTGGGAGCCTTGCAGTCACTGCTAATGTTAATCCAAGTGAGGTGTGTGCTGGTGATCCTGCTTATTTCCAGGCACCTCTGATGTCCAGCTGGGGTAAATACTATTGCTCTTCAGTCTTAGAAGTAGCCTTTTCAGCTGAGCCGCATGCATGGAGAGTTACAGCTAGTGGAAATCTAGGTGAGCAGTCTCCTGTATAAATTTTTACTACCCTGAAGTATAACTTACTTTAGACACATAGTAATATCCATAATTAAAATGCTCCCTTGAAGTAAATAATTAAATGAGGATTACAATTAGGAGCCACAAAGTGACACAGGTGACAGGATTACCTTAAGGAGGAAAATTAAACTGTAAATTAAAATTAAACTTCTCCATGAAATTAGAATATTATGTAAGACAATTATTTAAGAGTAGTAGGTCTGCACACAGCATTAATAAATCCTTTTAGAGATCTTCAGAAAAGAGATTTTCTACCGTGTTGTTTTGTGTCTGTGTTCTTTTAAATATTTCCTAATCCAAATGGGAACAAAAGCCTGAATTATATTCCCATGTTTTTTTTGGCAAAATTGGTATTTATAGAAGAAGCTTGAATTAAGTAAATTTTAACTTAGCAAACTCTTCTATTTTTTTTAATGTAGTGGAGATCTTGGACCCTGTGGGAGTGTTTGCTGCAGGAGAAATGCTTGTATGCCTGAGCAGGATTTGGTTATGGACCCATTCATTGTTAGAAAGTGCTGTCTTTACAGATTCTCACTTGCTGCATGAGCAATAAACTGTTCTTGTTATGGGCATCTTTGTGCATGCTTAAAGATTATTTAGTACCAAATTACTTAATTTATTATTTAATATATATTACATTTGAGTTTTTTTAATTGTTCTTATTGAGAGCTAAAAGAAAAACTTTCTTTCCTTCTGGTTTAAAAGAATACACTTATTCTGCAGGCAAGATATAACCCTGGATCTTGGCAGTCCCTGAGTGTACCTTTTTTAAGTGGTACAGCCATAACTTTTCCCCTCTTGTGTTTTTTTTTGAAGCAGATAAATATTGTAGAATGTAGTAGTAGTAAAGAAAATTTGGGGAAAAAAAAGTGGGGTTGTAGTCCAAATTCAAAAGATTCTTTCTAAACTAAATGTGCTGATTTTTAGGAAAAAAAACCTGGTTAAAAACCACTGTAAATTTATGCTTCACCTAGAAATTAGAAAAATAAGATTGTTATATCAAAATAATGAATAGGATGAAGTATTCATCCAGACAAAGTAGATTTTGTAAAATAAATTTTAGGAAGTCTATAGGCAAATTTAGGATCTTTGAGTGCCTCAAGTGTTAACCTTGGAGTTCCCTCTGGAGTTACAGAAGTTTTTGCCTTTGCCCAAGGGAGTAAGACAGCCCGCGTTACGGCATGTGCTTAGGGCTGCTCTTGTATGTCAATGGCAAGATTTACCAAATCCTTACTTGGATTAATAGTTCTTCCTTATGTAAGTAGTCTGACTTAGTTAATTGAGTTATTTTTGTGAGTAAGAATGTTCTCAACACGTAAAGGATCTATAGACTTAGATCTTTAACAGGCTACTGGCATTGGTTGTCTCAAAGGATGGCTAAGCTGGACAGTCTCTTCTCAGGAAGGCTCTGCTGCTGTGGTTTGCTGGTGTCTCAGCAGCTTTGCTGATGTTTTTTATCACAAATATAGAGCTGCTTAGATAATATTTTATGTTATGGTACAATTGCTTGGTATGTTTTTATTTGAAGTTTTATTAAAATAAATAATCAGAAATTCTGAAATGGGTAAAAAAATAAATTAGATTCTGATTAGAGTAATTTTATATCCTTTGATAATTGAGCAATTTGAATCATGCCAGCCTGCTGAATCAGAGCATCAAAACATCACAAAATGTTTTTCATATTTTACAAGGTCCTTTTATGCTGCAATTTTTAATTCTCCACTTCTAATATGACATTTTACCCAATCTATTAAGAAGGCAAACAAAAATCTAATTTTGACAGCTCTGCTACTCTCATTTCAGAGAAAAAGGAACAGAATTTTTTCATTTATGTGAATGGACTATCTTAAAGCCTGACATGAGTTAAATCTCTTTTTAGGTACTGTACACAGTTTAGTAAAATATTTAGTGCCATTATGATAGTGTAAACCATTAGATTGCAATTACACTAACACAGCACTGAGACTAATAGTTTAGTTAGAACACAACAGCAATGCATGATTGCCCCATTAGGATTGGAACTCCTGAAGTCCTGAGGTTATTAAAAAAAAAATTAATCAGTTACTGTCCTGATTTTGTTAGATTGTAATAAAAATATATTATTTATGTATTTGAGTACTACTGTGTCAACCTCTTAAAGAAGTATTAAAAAAAATACTAGTAAAGATTATTTAGATTATGAGTATGAAGTCTTTTTGCATTGCTGCAGCTGGAAATCCAGAGCTTCATCTGTACTTTCCCAAGAGTGTTATTCAGGCAGGTTGTACTGAGGCATGTTTTCAGGACTTACATGGGACTGTTTTTACAAGTATTTATGACAACAGAGTTTTAAAGGTTGTGACAAATTTTGTCATATTGCTGTTTAAATATCCTTTTGCAAAAATATCCAAATGCACATTCAAATTATTCACACAATTTAGAAGAGAAGTATAAATGAAAGATAGAAGGAAATATTTTCTTTTGGTTTTGCTTTCTTGTTTAACTTTTAAAGCATTTAACAAGAAAGTTTATATACACAGTCAGGTTTCACACCAAGAGGGGAATAAGGAGGATTTTAAAAATAAAAGGAGACTGTAAAATATTTAAAAACAGTATCAGGTGCTTAGGGTCTGCATTAACACTGTTAAGAAAATCTAACTAGTATAAAAGAAAACATTTAATTTCAAGTTGCTGATGTTGTTTTAAATCTGTGCGTGTGGGTGTCGGTATCATCTCAGCCTATGCTTAATATAATAAGAGAGGAAACTGCAAAATGACTGAATTAGTCACCACTGACCTAATAGCTGGGGACTAAAACCTGCAGGTGTTTGAAGATAATTCTCTCTCCAACAATCCCTATACTGAAAAATAAAGCAGAAAATAATTGCTCTCAGCTGACAAATTCATTGGAGAAACTCATTCAAAAGTTTAGAAAGAATTAATTTCTGAGGGTGGAAAGAAAAGCTGAGTTTTGAGCTGAAAAATATTTGTATATACTTCAAAAGTAGAACGAGAATGAGTTTTGCCTGTGGTGATATGAGTGATTCTGGGCTCCCCCTGGTTTTGCAGCTGTCTGGGGGACCTGCTGACGACAGGGCTGGGCCGCCCTCCGAGCACCTGGGGTTTTAGGAGCACAGCCAGTGCAGCAGGGTTTGAAGAGAGATAAGAGAAGCAGAGATCAGAGGGAATGTGAAGAGTGAGAAAGGTGGATAGAGTGAAAGAGAAAGCAAGAAAAAAAAAAAAATGTGCTATATGAGTAGAAACAGTGATGTTCCTCACCTGAAGTGATTCCTTGTCATGAGTCGTGAATGAAGACAATTATTAGACTTTTGACAGCTATTAGTTAAAGTTAGGCAGCGTTGTCCATGGTAGATGGTTGCTTTTGTTTCTCTTAGATTGGCTGACTTGTCTTTCACATTGAAAAATAATTTAGGTCAGTGAAAATAAATTGTAAATGTAGACAGTTTAAGTATTGTTTATCTTACATTCTCTGAAATACCTGTAAGACATGTAACATGTCAACTGTCCGCACTTGCAATTAACCTCACACTTTAGTTTATGATAAAATTGTGGTTTTCATTAATGCTGAATGGAGATGTAAAATGTGTGGTCATAAAAATTAAAACACTGTATTAGTTAGGGGGTGCATTTTAATGCGGAATCAACAAATATGACTGTGGGGTAGGAGATGTTGCTTTAGAGAAATGATATAATTTCAATAAGGTACTTGAAAATGACACATTGTCCCAGTTTAGTTTTTCCTGGCCTTTGACTGACACTGGGCTGCACAGTCCAAATTCCTTCCTTCAAGGCAAGGGGAAAGGAATAAGGGAGAAACTTAGGGGTTGGAAAAAAAGCTAAAACAGCCTTAATGAAACAATAACCATGAAAAGGAAAAAAATATTAATAAGAGAATAATAAAATATATACAAGTGTATGCAAAACCAAAATCACGCTCCTCCAATGACCATATGTCACCACCTATGAGGCAGGGCAGCCACTGGACTTAATGGCAGATGGGAGCTAGATTCTGGAATGCATGGATTTGGAATCGAAGGCAGGAGAACAGATTGAGTCTTTCCAGGATGTTAGCTGTAGATGATGAGAGGCTGACCCTCTTGATCCCTTAGCTTCGTACTGAGAATGATGTATATAGAATGGAATATCTGGTTGGTCAGTTTTCGGTCACCTGTCCTGTCTTCTTCTCCCTGCAGGTAAGACCCATTTTTGTGCTTTGACTTACAGCATTCTACTGACATCAGCAATGGCCTTGGTTTCTATAGAAATAAATACAAATTAGAGTCTTGTTGCATACCATTCATCCTGTTACCTAGCAATAATTATAAATATTAGATGTTATCGCTTATAGAAGCAGACACTGTCTGCAAAACATGTTCTTCAGAAAATGCAGTCACAAAAAGGTTTAACTGAAAAGTCAGAGAATTGGTTCTGGTTTAGCCCAAACCAGGACACACATCAAAATGTCTTTAATGTTACAAATTGTTTGAATTGTCCATTAGCTTGATAGCAGTGTGCTAGCAGTTAGTTTCTATCAGCTATGGTACAGATGTGACCTGGACCTTATTTAGGGATGCTCTGGCATGGAGGGTTCTTTGGTGTAATGCAGCAGTGAGCATGAGCCTCTGACATTCACAGTCACATCACAGTCCCAGGATTCAGACCAGCAGCTGGCTATATCCACCAGTCACCTCTGGGTTTGTGATTGTGTTGAGTGCTCTAGAGGGACTGCCCTATGGTTTTAAATCTGATCCAGTAACACTAGTTTCTTAATGCCTGTAGAGTGTAGGATTCTTCATTCTGGCTCTGCAGATCACGTGAAACCAGGAAAAAAGTGCAATTGGAAATATGGGAAGGGTAGTGTTGAAGAAACCTATTTCAGTGCGCTTGAAAAGCTTTAGTCTCTTCCTCCACAAATTCTATTTAAAGAATCCTAGGCAGGGTACATCAGCGTAAGCAACACTTTCTGTGTATTTTAGAGATAAGTTGGATGTTATCTTCCTCCTTATTTGGGATGCTTTCTAACAAGGCTTACCTGCCCTTGTGAAATTTTCTCTTATCTCAATAACCCAGAAGGACTACTATGTAAAATGAAACAACAGAAGTGCTATATAAAATGTTTTAAATTGCGTATTAATAGGCAAATGTAAGAGAGTCTGGTCCAGCCTTTTAGGACAAATCTGTTTCCTCCTCTAACTGTATAGAAACACTGATAACAACTTTATTTTAAGAGAAGCTTGGAGTAAATCTGTACTCTGGCAAGTGTCTCTTGCTGTCTGTGCCTTGGCTTTGGCTGCATTGTCTGGCTGTTGTCCACAGAGGCTGTTGCTAGGTTTTGAAGTTCTTATCTTGACTGAACTGTTACATTTTGTGGTTTAAAGCAAACTCTCGCTTTGAATAGTGCAGCTTTCTGAATCTTGATCTTTTGTGGCACTCTTGCAGGTATTTTTTACTTGGTTTACTAGAGAAATGAGGTGGATACAGCCACGCTGGTGTCTCCAGGGCACTCACTAACTGTTGAATGCGCTGCTGCATTTCAACCACATTTGATGATGTGGGACAGAGCTTCAAAGACATTAGGTCTCTTGGAGTACAGTTACATAAATACTGCATAACTGCTCACCTTTCGCTGAACATTAGAGAGATGTTACACATGCCCGATGGGGAAATCTTTCTTAAGACACCAGAAAAACTCAAAGAGGAGACATGAAGCCTTAGGCAACCCAGCTGTTAGTGATGCTGCTGAGGAGTTGCTGGCTGGCTCTGTGCGGCTGGTGCTTGCCTGCAGCTGGGCTGCAGCTCAGGCCAGTGCCTCTGCCCCTGTGCTGCAGCTTTGTCCATCATCTGTGCTGTAGCCTCTTGTCTTGGGTAGTGGTTAGTGCCCACGCTGTGCATCATTCTCAAGTGCAGCTGGATGAGATGGCACTCGCTGCTATGGGTTGTGCGCTGGCCTGGCCTTAGGGTCATGCAGGGTCTGGAAACTTCTCGTTTATCTGATGCACCTCTGTGCTCCGGCCCGTGCCTGTGGTATCCTTCTTAAGCTGTAAACCGTACCTCTATCTCCAGCGACCCTGAGGTACCTCCATGTGCTTTTCTGATTAGCAGAGCTAATCTTAACACTATCTTTCTTGATTCCAATTTAACGCACTGAGTTACAATTTTTAAGTACTTGACTTGTTTTTTTCTCAAATACCAGCTGTCAGAAGCACACGTAAGTCCCATGAAACAAGTGCAGTTTTTTTGAACTGATTTAAACAAAGAAGGGAGAGACATTTGGTAGATATTAATTGGCAGGCACTCTGAGCAAGGAGAGAAGACAAACTTGAACAAACATGAATTTGTGAGTACCTCACAAATGGTATTTCTTTTCTTTTTATTTTTTAATTATATTTTTTCAAGAAAGAGGAAAGGGTATGCAGAAATTGTTTGACTCTGTTTCTGTGGAGCCCTTCATGAAGCTTCATTGTCTTATTAAGTGGACAGGAGCATTTGTTAACTGCTGTTAAATGCTAAGACAGGAAATAAACATGGTGATTTTATTCCTCCAAGTAACATACATTGCACAAATCTTACCAGAGAAGTATTGAACATGAAGTGCATGCAGGAGTCCCAGATCATTTTAAGTGCTGCCTTGGTTTTATGACAATTATATTACAGTTTGCCAATCTATGACCCTACTTTAGAAGGAATACTTCTAAATGAAATTTCATGGATAGAGGTGAAGAAAATGTCTCTATTCTCTGATGATGTTGAAGTGTAAAAAAAATATTACTGTCTGCATGAACAAACAAAAAGATGTTATATATACTAGCTGGTACGTAATTACAGATTTTTTTTCAGTGTGTTTTTTGTTTACTACTGACTGAAATAGGAACTTTGACATTGGAAAGGAACGCTTTGTGTTGAGACTGCATGAAGGATACGGATTGCATAAGCCTCTTTCCCCCTTGTGACTTCTTTTCATTTCGGGACTAAATCCTTTGGTATTTGCGTGTTCAGAGTTTCACATGGAACACTTCAACGCAATGTGCTTGCTTTGGGGAGTGGGGGGAATATCGTACTTTTAACAAGTGTCCTTGAAGAAGAGAACAACAGGAAGGCACATTGCTGTGCGTCCTCCTTTGTTTATGCAGATGGAGTGCAAGGTAACCCGTACCGGGGTTTGCCGTGGGAGAAGGCTCTGGAAGTTCAATAAAAACAATGACAGACGTGCAGCTTCTCTGTATCTGCTCTGCATAATGGCAACTCTGTATTTTGCAGTGTTTGGATGCTCAGTCATCCTGGGATTTAGTGAAGGACGTGGAAAAGTGCATTTGCTGTACCTACTTCCTGCTGATAGTCTGGAAATGGAGCAAGTCAGAGAGAAATTTAGCTTTTTTGGGTCATTAAAAATCCATTTTCATTAAAAGCCAAGTATTGCAGTGACATATTTATTTATACATTCATCTCCTGTCTGTCTATGCCTTACGGAAAGAGTGAAAAGAGAGCCTTTTCATAACAGTTTTAAAGACTAAATGAAAGAAAAGCATTCTGTATGACTTGAATTACTTACATGGCGTACTTGTTCATTTTTGTCACACTGTATTGGATGACAATTACTCTGCATTCCTTCTTTACCACCAGTTCCTTTTGTCTTGTGTGTCTGTCATCTGTTTTTTCTAAATCTTCCACCTATCTATCTGTTTCCTCTTTGTGCTTAGAGTTGGTTGCAAATGGTATTTGTGATGCAGGGAGCTTTCAGTCTGACTTTCTTGATATTATTTTATGCAACTGTGACTACCGTAAAAATTGGCTTTACTGCCTCTTTTGTGTTATTGATTCAAACCCATTTCAGAATTAACTTGTTTGGAATGATCTGGCAATGTTGCATGCCCTGGGTTCTCTCAGGAAAAAAATCATATCTCATAACTAAATGCAATAAAATGTTCAAATAGATCTAAACACAGTTATGTTTTGAATTTAGATGAAAACCTTATGGAGTCAATCAAATATACAAGGCATGTGTAAGTTTGAGTTCCAGGCTTACAAGTACTGTATTGCAGAAAAAGTATTCAGAGACCAACTTTTGCCTAGAGGTCTGTCCCTTATGTATGCTTTATGAAATGTGTAATCACATCATTCATGTTTCCATCCTGAATTGGATGGACATAATTTTGACATTTTGACTGTAAGACCATATCTGTAATTTGAGATTATTGCCTTAATTCATTTAGGTTTTCAGTCTTTCAAATCTTAGTGTAACATTTGTCCTCGTGGTTAGGTAGAAACATATGTGCAGTGAGAGTCGATGGAAAGTGTTCTACAAAAATAAATCTTTCCTCATTAATGGCTTGACTGGTTGATTTTGAACTTTCTGTTACTCTTTGTAGCTTCTTTTTTTTCTGTTTGGTCTCTCTTAGTTCTCTACTAATCTTTTTTATTGTCTTTCAGAGTACAGAGCCTTTCTTGAGTGCAGATTAAATGTGTGGAGAGAAAAAAGCTACCCAGCGTGAGTACAAAACAGATGCCTGTATATCCTGGGATGAGTGCATTATGGATAAAGAACTATTATAATTCTTTCCACACTCGTATTTCCGTCTACTTACGAGATATATACATGTGCCTTGTTAGCAATGATGTTATAATGCAAAAGCTAAAGTTTTCATATCGGTGAAAACATATATTGTTAAATGAGCTGAGAACACTCTCCCAAGGGTTAGCATTTCTCTTGTACATGTGAAACCCTACTGAAATAAATGGCCCTATTATTTTAATTGGATCTTCTGGTATTAGAACATCTTTCTTTGTACTACAGTAAAGAACATTCTTTTTCTTCCTTCCCTGAAAATGTGAAATGAGCAAACACAGGCGATGCATTAAAACTTTTATGACTTCAGTGGTAGATTATGCATATATACATAGATGCATATACATAGATATAAATTAAATTCGTATTTTATTATATATCCCTTGATTCTCTCTAAAAATATGCAAAGAGGTTTTCTACTTTTAAAATAGGTATATTAAAATTTTGCCTTATCTTTTTGACTAATAACTTGTTTAAAATACTAATAATGACCAAGGCACTTAAGAAAAAAAAAAGAAAAAATGGTACTGTTCTTTAAACAGAACACAGCTGAAATTTTTCAAAAAGGATTGTATTTGTTTAATAAATGAATTAACACGTGGACTCTAACACTCCTAACAGTTGTGGATAGACTTCAGTTCTTTAAGTACTTGGATTATTTGCTTAACTTTCTCCTGTGAGTGAGAGATTATACAATACGATAGATGAAACTTCTGTGGACCATTCTAATCTGTTTTGTCAAAGATCACAGAAGTAAGTGAAGAATTCTGTTTATCACATTGTGATCAAAAGCATAATAGAGTATAACATTTCCTGTGAGCATGGGTTTGAAAACTAATTTGTTTGCATGTTTGTTTCATTTCTTTCCTCCAGCTGTTCAATTACGAACTGTTACTGCTGGTCAGAAAAGCAAATACCGATTCTCTAGGGTAGTTATATTGTACTCTAATGTTTGAAGATTTTGTTTCTTTTATAATAGAATGAAATATAGATTTTTTTCATAAAGGAATACTTCCACTCAACCCCCTAAACACCAACTGAACATGAGCATGTGTGTATGCACAGTGTGTTTAATGCAATGTATGGATATAGTAATGATATAAACCTGAAAATAAAATTAATTGCAATTACAGAGGCAGAACACTCTTTGTCATACAGAAAAGATCAAGGAATGATTTGTTGTCAGCAAAATGAGAAAATTATATGGTTAGAATTTATTGGATTTTTTTTGTTTGCTTTTTACCAGATCTATTTAAGTTTTATAAGGACAAATAAGCTTTGAAGGCAAAGATGCTTGTAGATTAACTGGTTACCAAAACCTGGGTAAACACTCTTTTAGAAATCACCAAATATTGCTGTTCAACCCCTCACTGTGGCCATGCATGAGATGAGTTCAGCTTTGACAGCTCTAATGCAGGATGCGGGGGGGCCTTGCAGGCACCAACCTTTCCCACATGCTGCTGGTGGAGGAATGCTGGCTTCAGTTACAATCAGTACATGCACGTGTAACTAAATATCTACTGGTCATATGTTTATTACCTAGGAAAAGAAAATACAACTGCAGTACCAAGCACTGAATTGTCTCATTTTGGGTGTTTCTTCCCTCAGTGGAAAATATGGATTTTGGTTTTCATCTCTTCATACAGAATGATCTGCTACTTTGAGCAAATTAACAAGATAACCTGCTACTTACAAGCAAAGTAGGTCAGAACTGCTGTAGCGTAAATTACAGTAGCTCTTGGGGAATTAGTGCTGCTTTCCCCCTTCACTTAACCCACAGCCTGTTTCAGAGCTCACAGAACTCCTGTTGGGTGCTGCTCTTGCTGGGTGCTGAGGGCTGCCTGGCTTGAGCCCATCGCTGCAGGGCTGTGCTGCCAAGGCATGGGGTACCTTGCGGTGCCTAAGCTTTGGCACAGTGCCTAGGAGAAAATAGAGTATTGCAGCTGTTTCCATAACAACACACTTGTTAGAAAATAAACATTTGCTCCACTTTCACAATTGTCATTTTGCTAAGAATTAATTGATAATAATGTTTATTCCCTCTTTGTGTTTGAGAACATTTCTAAAATAATTCAAAACCATTTATGGGACAATGCAGCATCTGAGACCATTGCAACTGGCTGTGCCTTACCCTGGATTTGGGCTGGTGAGGAGCAGAAGCTGGTAAAAAGATCTCTGATTTTTATTAAAAGGTGAATCAGATCCTGATCTACCCTCTAGAACAATTTGGGGAACAGCATGATGATGGGTCTGGGAGCAGTGAGAACTGTGGCCGGCAGGAGACTGGGCACAGCTTCAGGTGGCCCTTCACTGAAATCCTCTGCCACCCAACTTGGCTCTTAGGTGTCTCCCAGTCTCTTATTGCCACCCCAAATAATGTAGTCACCCGTGTCAATCCTCACAAGTTAAATACCCAGAGTGAGAAATATATTGTGGCAGTCCTGTAACAATAAGTGATTATGTTTTTGTAATTTTGGGGCTATTTTGGCACGGATAATCATGGATAAGGATGGTTATTTCTTAGTATTTCTTGTAGTACGTGCTCATTTGAGAAGCTCAAACATTTCTGATTAAGAAAGCAATAGTTTCAAAACATTCATATTTATGAATCATTTTGGAGTATATGTAGTTAGTTTTTTAATAGAGGAAAGGTGTTTTTGCAGGTGGAAATTTTTGGCTACTTGCTAGTAGTTTCCTACCTGAGGTATAAGCCTGTGTGGATAAAGGTTTATGGAAAGCAGGTCAGAAGTTCAGCCATGGCAGCATTAGCAACTGAGGTAACCACTGTCACATAGTGTATTATTAGCTGAGTCATATTTTCTTATCTTGATCTGTTCTGCTAGAAAGACACACAGATATTACTAAAAGCCAGCATCTGTTTTCGTGCTCTGTTTGGATTTTTTTATATTGTGCCCACCAGTATGGTAACTGTGTTACATAAACACCATAACTAGCATCTGTCCTTTGTCCCAATAAGTGAAACTGATGTTTGCCACCAATGTAAATAAGGGATAAAGCACAGCACAATTACCAACACAAGACCTTTTGACAGAGCTGAGTGTCGTTGCAGTTGTTATTACATCCTATACAAAACTGGGATTACTGAAGTGTTTGAGTCCTTCGTTAAGCATGGTTCATCTTTCAGCATTATGAAAAGACTCTTATCTATCAGCTGTTAATCCAGACTGACACAGTACTAGAGCAAAACTTCATCCTTAAGAGACCAGGAATTGTTGAGCTGACCCTTGCTGCTAGACTGGCAGTAGTATTTCACCACTGTTTTAAGGGAAGAAAAACATGTAAACTGGAGAAAGAATTAGTGACAGTTGGAAAATAACCCCATTTTAAAGAAGTGAGGCTTTACAGTCCATGTGTGTTTACGTTGAATAGGTGATTTATGTAAGGATTAAGGAAAAGGTCTTCATCTTTGGGAGTTATGTTGTTCATACTGTGCAAATACTTTCTGAAGAGCGTCTGAGACCCTTCTATAATTTGATTTACACAGTGAGCTAAGTGAACCCTGGCCAACTGAGGAAGGTGAAAGAAAAAGGGTACAGATCAATTTGACCATGAATAATTTGCTTAGTGTCAGTTTGAGGCTTCTAAATTTTTTCATAGAGAATTTTTCTATCACGATAGGATTGCTGCAAGAACTGGGATTAGAGAAGTTGTATCCGAGTTGACAAAATGCCAGGCATGAATGGGGACGAATTTTGCTCTTGTTTGTACATATTGTATATTTTATGTAGGCTGAGCCTGTAACAAATTTAATAACTGTGGTTGATTTGAGGGATTTTTTGTATGGGGTTAGAACAAGCCTGAACAATGTTATACAATTAAACAAAACCAATATGGTGATATATAAAATACTAATTTTGCTAGAATCTAAATACGGCTTCTTTAGCACCCAGTGGCTCTTTCAAGTGCACAAAGTTGTTCTTTATTGAATAATTAGCCTGCTATTTGTATTATGGATAGTCTAACTATTAGAGAGAGACAAGGCCACATACCTAAGCTAGTACACGTTGTTGAATGTTGACTTCCATGTTAACGTGTTTGGAGATTGTATTGTTGGGGGGAGCTTTTTTGTATTTCTGATTTAATCTAACAAGTGGACATAAGGGGAGTAATGAATTCTTGTGGTAAAAAGTTTGAGTTTTGAGACAACGTTTTAAATCTGTCCTGCAAATATGCTCCTTCCAAAAAATCTTTGAAAAATAACTAATGTTATGTTCCTAGGCCAACTGCAGACATAACACTCTCTCTTTGGTCTTTACGTGTATTCATGCTGGATCTTCCTTAAAGCAGAATCTGTTTTTTTTAATCTGCCTTTTGATGGAGAATGCTGATAGATCACATTCTGAATAGTGCAGGGGCTGGATCAGGTTGGAACAGAAGAAGATATTGCGGTAGGGTGTGTATTGAATCAAGCCACACAATGTAGGGAGAAAGAAAATAAGCCCTAAAATGTGGAAGCATAATCTTGAAGTAGGGCCCCTTTGGGTTATGGGACTGATACAACTTGGTCACACAACGTCTTGGGCTGGGAGAGTCAGGGGAGCCTCCTTCCCACTCTCCTGTGAGCCCAAAATATGCATATTCAGCACACCTGAGTCCAGCCATGTGCATTGCTTGTGGTGTGGAGGTGTCTTAGAATTTTCACGTAAGTCTGAAGAACTTCAACTGGTTAAAGCCCACCTGCTTGAAGAGATGCTGGAGGAGCTCCCAAGGGAACAACTGGAGATGTTGGTATTGTAAATACTGTGAATCTGAACAGGGGCCAGGTGTTGTAGTCTCTCAAGGTCACACAGCTGGTGCTCAAATACTTCTGGGGAGCTTGAGGACTTTCTGCCCATCTGCTGGTATAGCTAAGTGTACCTGGCAGTGTGCAAGTACACCCTTTATGATGGGCCCAGGCCAGTCCTGCAGGAGCCGCTTGCGGGAGAAGAGCTTGTGAGAATGGCTGTGCTGAGCATCACACATTGGCTGGGCTCCTCTGGCTCTGGCCCTGGACAGAAAAAAATCCATCATTTTCTGCCAGTTTAAGGACCAGAAGCTCAGAAGACAGAGGCACACAGTGGATATCCAGCCTGGTAGAGAAGGTAACGGGCAGAAGGATAGCTGAGATGTGCCTTACTGAAAAAAGAAATGAAAGGGCCGGTTGCAGCCCTGCGAGTACATGAAATCTGTATCCCAAGCATTGATTTTGAGACTTAAAAAACAAGACCTTCTGTTGTTAAAGTTGGTTAAATATCGTAATAGGTGAATTGATGAGTCAATGTTTTAAAGAGAAATTGTTGAAACTTCTTCTGTAAAGCAGACAGGACTGGCTTGCCTTGTTTCTTCAACAGTGATACACATCTGAATTGTCTTGTTAGGGAATACCTAGTCTGAATGTCCTCCTTCCAGAGACTCTTCATTAGGCTTCTGTTTTTTAGTTCTGTCTACTTGTTTATTGAGTTTTGTTATTCTTTTTGTCTAGTACCTGTGTTGGTGACATTAGTGAGGAAAAGCAGGGGAGACAGGAAAATATGTCGATTTGGTATGTATAAGGTGACCTAGAGAGGAAAATTCTGGGGCCATGTATATATGAAATGCGACTTGAATATCCCAAATCTCACAGTAAGAACTTTGGTTTTGTCTTAAAAGGGAACGGGGTGGATTTGTAAGTGCAGGGCTTCAACGAAACCAAACTGTTGATGGTTCTCAAGCTACTGCAGGAAAGGTAGGACCTACGTTCTCCCAGGCCTTCTCTGTGCTGACAGCTGACCTGGCAGTACTTTTCTGTATTTTCACTGAAATTTATACACTTGACAGCCAGATGAGGAGTCTGTGGGGAAACATGAGGAAGGCTTTTTGTGCAGGAGAGCAGGAAATCTGTCTCTCCTTTTTGTGGGATGGCATGGACTGCCAATGCTGCTGCTACCAAAGTCTGGCAGCAGTTCAGGGGAGGTGGTTTCACTTTCTGTAGAAAAAGATAGATAGATGATGTACTTATTTGAAATTTTCTTCAGTGGCACATTAGCTGTAGGAATGCGTTTTAGAGCCATATAGACCATTCATTTTCCCTTACTGCAAGTATGCTTTAGAAAATTAATAGACAGCAAGTAAAAGAAGAGCTCCCAGCAAAAAGATTAGAAGAAAAAAAAGGGTATCCTTTAAAGTAAAACATTAATGTTAATAGTGTTTGAAATATGCATTAAATTATTTTACATATCTACACAATGTGAAAAACAAGGGTTTCTTTTGTGATTTCTTCTTTTGGTTCCATTTTATTTTAGTTTATTTTCCTTCTTTCAAAACAGTAAGTACCTACTTTCAAAGGGGGGCCTCTAAGCAAAGATAGATTTGGGAGTGTCCACGTTTATTTCAGAACATTGAATTTCTGCTTTCTTTTGCTGATTCAAATCTCTGAATCCAGTTTTCTTGGTTGTCATCTTTGAAATCTCTTAAATTCAAGCTCTCTGTGAAATGATTCCCTTTTTATGCTCAGCATTTTTGCCTAGAAGAACATCCCAACCTATCACAGATATAGTTCAGACGATAATTTAATTTTAATGAGCCAGACTTCCTACCCCTCAAGCAGAAGGATACTACTAGCAGGTTTGTATTTTACATGGTATGCACATGACCTGTTTCTAACTTGAAAATGCCCACTTATAAGAAAACCTTTATCTCATTCACTAGTGATTTTGTTCCGTTGTACAGTGTCATTTTCCTGTTTCTCCCTCCTTTCCAAACCCTTTTCCCCTCTTCCTCTTCTTCTTTTCCTTTGTTCTACATACTTTTTATATTTTGTATAGATTTCCCTCCCCTCTGACATTTTTTCCATTTTAAAGCATAAAATAGGACCTCTCTTCTCTTTCTGCAGCTGCGACCCTATCTCCTGCTGTACCAAATTGACACTTCTGCGAGCAGTGGTTCTAGTAAGTCACTCGAAGGCTGCTGCTTTCACAAGTGTTGATTTAGTGCAGCAGGGGATGATGTACCAGCTGTAAAACTCAGACAAAAATAATAATAATAAAAAACCCTACAAAAAGTCTTATAATAAGAGGGAAAAATAAAGGAGGGTGGGGAGAAAAGGCGGGAAGGATATGAAGGTAGGAAAGGGCTAGGTGGACGAGGAAGGGGCCAGAGGTCCCTGCAGCAGGGTGGTGGGGTACCTGACTGCCTGGGGTGGTGGGAAGGGTGGGAGAGCAGCCCCTTGAGCAAATTCCTCTCCTCCTCCTCTCCACTGTCTCTTTTTTTCAAGAAACTCCTCTGACTGACAGGGCAGAGCAGGGCTGCCTCAGTGTGCCGAGGTTTTGTTTTTACCAGACTGGAGAATTATTCTGAGATAAAATCTTTGTGACAGGAGACGGAGTATTTAAAAAATGACTAAGGGAGTGAGGGGCACCTCTGCTTTGGAGTTACTTAATCTTTGCAAATTTTACTTTTGTACAACAAGTTATTTGATATTTTCATTCTTAAGTTATGTATCGTATGATCTATGTGTATGCAAGCTGTATTTCTTAGAAATGTGCAAATAGCACAATGTTATTTAAAGCGAATGAATGAGAGTTCCTTCTAAACCAGCCCTGATTTATCCTCGGCAATGTTCCTAGAGCAAATCGTTTACAACTTACTGGTGTCAAAGTATTTATTAAGAAGTTGTATTTCCGCTGTAGAACTAATAGGATTCCTTAAAGCCTCTGATGGGCTAACATTTTCTAATGCAGTCTCCACGTGCTCAGATTGATGTCTGTTCATCCCTATTGATTTATTCCTGCTAACTTCCTCGGGTATTTTTATAAGGGAAGCAAAGTCCTGGATTTCCATTATTCACTCTCAGGTTGTGTGTCAGGTGCCAGTAAAACCTTCTCTGGGCCATGTCTACAGATATGCCAGGATGGCCATGGCGATGCACAAATGTAATGTGTCTGAACAGCACAAGGTCCGTGCCCTCCACCGGCACTGCTGGGCAGTACAGGGCTGCACACTGATGGCTTCACTGTGGCGGGGACCTCCTCACCTGAGCAGGACAAGCAGCTGCAATGGACAGCACAGTCTCATCCAGCCTTCCTTAACACCTTGCTACTTCATTCAAAACAAACCATACTAACAGGTTTAAGCTGCTGGACTGAGAGAAGATCTTGCCAAACCTTTTATCTGTTGCTGTTGGAGCAGCCCTTCAGCAGTCAAAAAAAAAAAGAGAAACAACAATTTTTGATCCAAAACGGAAAGGACCTGAAGTTTTAGCAAGAAAAAAAAATGAAAAAAAAAAGTACTATGGGTTATATTTACTGATTGCTTTTTTAAAAAATTTAGTTCTCAGCCACTGACCAAGAAAATAAACTTTTATTTCTATGGCCCTAATATTTAACTATCTCTCAGTAACCTGGACTGGTGAATGAAATACAGTCTTCTAAATATTACTATTGGTAGTGACATAAACATATGACAAGACAGGATGTTTATAAGATGGACATGCAGAACCTAATTCAGAGTATACTTCCCAAACTAAGTTCAGTATCTTTTTTTTTTATTGCATACAAGTCAATATGGTACTGTAGTATTCATTAACACTGTTCACACTGTCAGGTGGGTTAAACTAAATAGTAATTAGTATAGGAAGACATGTGATTTCGACTACCGATCAAGATAGTAGTTCTGAGCCTGTCCTTGTCAGTGGAGACTTGAAAGGTGCCAATATGTGTGTAACAAGCATTATTGTTTGTTTAAATTTGATTATACAAGACATTTGCCAGGTTTATGTTGATACTGTGGAAATTTTCAAAGACTCTTGGGAAGCCCTTTCCTTCTAAGTTTATTTCAGAGCATAGGTTTTATTGTCTTTAAATTAATGGGAAATAAGGACAGAAAATTAATCTCGTACTTAAAAACTGGTGGATTGAGGCTATATTTTGCAGGTATTGGGAAAAATTTCCATTGTCTGATAAGCATCTGCTTTCAGCATTTAAAGGGATACTTTATAATAGGCTTTCACAATGAATACTTTTGTAATCTTGTTGTTCATCATATTAATTGAAGAAGCTCCTTTCTGATAACCTTTGGCTGTTCAGAATGTGTTCTCAAAGCATCAAAGGCTGAAGAAACTTAGAAAGAGAAAAGACATAATAGATCATTCAGTTCATTTTTCTGTCAATGTAGGATTATTTCATAGAGAACATTTTTTAGTGTTATGTCAACTTTAGTTTTTAAAATCCCAAGTGAAAGCTTCCATATCTCTCCTTGGGAGACTATTTCACAAGCTAATACATCTCGCTGTCAGGAAGATTTTCCCGATGCTCTATTGAGCTTAAGCTTTTTCTTTCCATTATTTCTAGTTATATCCCTTTCCCTTGATGGCTTTACACACTTCAAATATTTATGGATTATTATATTTTTCCCTTAAGAAGTTGTTTTTCAAATTTTATTCAGTTTATCAATACTTTTTTGGTTTTGGAAAACCCACCTAAGACATAAGAATTACTTTCAAACTCTTCTACACTCAGATGCTCACCACAACATTTTTTCAGGTCCTTTTTCTCAGGGTCCAACAAATATGTAATTCTACATATTATAAGTAGAATATTTTCATCAGTGATTTGAGGAAGGTCCCTTTCTGCTTCTCAATGCAGGCTGTTGTGAATGAGGACTCTACTGTGGTTCTTAATATCCCCCCTCTTGGTGCTGTGCTCCACAGAAAGCCTGCATCCTTCTGGTTCTTCTGCAGTTCACATAAAATTAACTTAATTCTTGATAAGTGCAACTACTGTGGTCAAGGCTCAGGATATTTCCAGGGAAACAGTAAGAGAAGGAAGATTATGTCCTACTGCAGTCCAAAGTCTGATGTGTAAGGTCTTGGGTTGAATTTTACCTCCTTACTTAGGAGAAACTAAAATATCACCATACAAACAACCGCAGAAAGCTATAGAAAGTTCTCAAGTGGACTAACTATCATGGACCTGTCCTGTATTTGTCTGGTTCAGCCCATGCCAGCTCCGAGCACAGGCAAACCAGTGCATTACTGGCACTAAGAGACAGGCTCTGCTTCTCTCTGCATCCCTCCTCTGCTGCAGAATGGAAGTAGTAGCAGTCTCCTCCTGTATGCTGATGAATACTGGTGCTACATGGATCATCTACTGTAGGCTGATGCGAAAATTTACTTTCTTTTTAATGAAGCTTAGTTTGTTATTATTAGTGATGAGTGTAAGTTCTGGCTTGCAGAAAAGGGAAAAAAATTGAATGGTTTACATGGTATTCAACTGTAATTTCTAGCTTGGCTTTCTAAGGAAATGCTGTCTGTCAACCTTCTCTAATTACTTTTAAACACAATGGCTGTTTTCACAACCAGGTCTCATGGTGGTAGAGGTCACAAACCTATCATCCCACAATGGCCCAGTGTGGTGGCTGTGAAATCAGCTGGGACAGTTCTGGGTGTCCTGGCTGGCAAGTACATTGTGCACATGAGGGTATAATGGATAGGTGGCACTAGAGAAGCCCAGGAAGGTTTTGGAGAGGCAGCGTGGGGAAGAAGAACGTGGCAGGGAGTTTGGGCACTTGTGGGTGAGTCACAGCAAACAAAGTAGTAGCTTTCTTCTCAAAGAACTTCAGCCTTTCCTGAGGATTTTTCAGACTATTAGACACCCAGAGATTGTCTAATTTTTCTCCCAGAATCAATAGTTAAACTCACATCGATTTCTGCTGACATGCAATGGTTGGGATTCCAGCTGTATTGCTGAACTTGAGATCTTCACATTTCGCAGAGGCCAACCTGCCATACCAGTCTGCTGCTTTCTGAAGTTTTGAGCACAGTTTCCTTGAGAAGTGTGCATGGAGGAAACTCCACTCCAGGTGTCCTCGTAGACTTTGTAGGTGCTGCTACCTACCAGGCTGCTGTTTCTCCATCAATTTCATAGGGAAAGCCTGTGCCTAGTGTGCTTATTCCTAGGTCTGCATGTCTCAGAATGGCAGATTTTTACTATCCTCTTCCTTTAGACTATTCCAAAGAATTTCCCCCAGATCTTCCAGCTGACATTTGTTTAAGATAATTTTCTTAGGAGAATTTGTGTTTTGTTCCTTTGTGCGTATCTAATTTCTAGACACTGCTATGTATACTGTTTTACTCATGCTTGCAATACTTTCCAGATTCATGTCTTGCACAGCTCTTTACAATGAGATTTACTACCTAATACAGAAAATTCAGTGCCTTTATTTCTATATTTAATCTTAAAGAGATTAGTTTCAATCGTATTTCTAAAACAGGTACAAATAATAATGTTTACTGGCAAGTTTACCTTAGCTTCTTTTCATTGAGAAATGGAATAAAAAGAGTAATGATACTGCACTTCTTCTGACTACTCCACTTGACTGATTCACAGGGTACTTGCTCTTAACATGTTGTAAGAGTTAAAAAAAAATGTGTCAAACTTTTTTTGGCACCCAGCTACAGTAGATCCTGTTAGAAGAAACATATGGCCTCACACTAACAGTGTTAAAGCACTGCTAAAGTACTGCATGCATGACATTGACAAATTTCCTCCTTTTTGTTTTCTGTGCTATTAAGCATTCAAAGTCCAGTATTTCATTACCACTGATGATACAGAGAGCCTTATTGACATTCTATCCATCTGTTCATAACATGCATTATTAAATGTGAAGCAACTAGTAGGTAGGAGTGCACTTGCCAGCTGTACAATGAATTCTCAGCACTTTGGTGCCCTCTATAAATTTTCTAGTATTCTACTAGTTTCTCGATATAATTAGCAATGGGAATTTTTTTCTTTGGTGCTGCATGTTGTACAGAGAAAAGTTGCTTCAAAAGAATTCTCTATTTTGGTACTCTTAATGTGCAATCTTTAGATATAGTTTCAAAAAGCCCAAGAGCCTTTTTAACATACAAGGGCTGTCTTGGTTATCATACCTCACTAACCACAGTTTCTTTTTTTTTTTTCCCTAGGAGAAAAATCTACTGCATTACCTACAAACAGGACAATGGGGCCCCAATGAGTCACTCTTTTCCTATATTTTTGGAACCCAGAGGAATTGGTTTCGACTATTTACAGATTATAACAGTTGGTAGTAGAATGTTTTATTTTCATTCCCAGTTGGTACAATATGTTCACAGCTGATGCTAATGGCTTGCCCATTTGATATCACATATGGTCCACTATTTGGGTCTCCTAAAGCTTTCCTTTGTGGTCAGGCTGCTTTAAAACTCTCACATATTTAGGTTTGTTCTATCTGCTGGGAAGGTGACTATGAAACTCTGAGACTTGGCAGTTGTAGAGAACATCAGCAATCCTTTTGGTAAATATTCAAAGAATTTGGGTCAAAATGTCCAAGAAAGAATATTTTTATATGAAGTTGACTACAAACAAATGCCTTAGTGGATCATGTGAAATTTCAAAAGAAACATCTTCTTGTCTGTCTTTGTCTTTGAAGCTGTGATTGGGTTACTCTCCAGTGTTTGTGCATCCTTGAGAGTGTCATCAGGACTACTTTCAGTGGGTGTTCAGTTGCATTGGAAAACAACTTATGCAGAATTTGTATTGCTCAAATCATTATTTGTGTTTTTATTTGGATATTACTGTTTTGGTAATGTTTTTTGGAAGGAGAAGACCTGAAAAAGCAAAATAGTTTTTCTTTTGGTTTCTAGAATAATAAAAGCACAGGAAAAGTGAACTAAACCAGTACGAGAACAAAAATTAAAATTACAAACCTGTCTGAAGTTTTTATCCTGTGATACACAAGTGTTTATACTGACTCTAAAACATAACTGATAAAGCCACGATCTCATAAAAAGATTATTTCCAAAACTAATGCATTATCCTCTGAGAGCTGAAATTCTCATTTATTCATAGAAGTATATCATAATAGCTGTAATTCCCTGAGAAGTGGGCATTGTATGATAATTGAGCAGGCTAGTATATTAATTGTCCTCCACTTCACCTCTAGATCTTTAACTCCTTATCTAGTCAACCAGCAAACAGTAATGCTCATTTATTTTTGCCTTACTGTTCAAGTAATTTTTCTGACTGGGTAATTTATTTGAAATTGAAATAAAACAGAATAAGTGCATTCACATGGAAGGGACATTGAAATAACACTAGATTAGCATATTAAATGCCATTTGTTTGTAGGATAGGGCTTTTATGGCTGTATTTTTCAGCTGTACAACTTTAGCTGTATAACAGTGATGTCATTTTGCATGCAGGTGTACTTCTCTAACTAATGGGAAAGATTTAGTAGTTCTTAGTGCATGACTGCTGCTTTCTTATGGCCTCTCTGTTCTCTCTCATTGATCCTTGTTAGGAGAGCAGATAAGTGCGTGTTGGGAGTGGTGTGTGTGTGCCTGTGACGTCTGGCTCCTGTTGCTGGAGTGAATGAGGCAACTGATGGTAGGAGAGAGACCTTGCCTTTTTTAGTTTAAGATGAAAAAGCACATGTTTCTGTTTTAGAGTCAGTCCCTGGAAACAGACTGGAATGGAGTTGAAGTAGGAGTATTCATCCTGGGGCACTACAGAGTAAACTGACTTTTTATCTTCAGGGCAAAAAAACCCAATAAACTCCAATGTTTTTGCAGATGAAACTAGCAGATAATAAGAAAAATTCTGTCCTCTACTACAGGCAATCTCAGGGACTCATAAAATGACAGTAACATTTCAGCATGTTAAGTTCACCTACCTTGGAATGTCTTATAAAAAGACTGAGGAGATCAGATTATTTATGAACCATCTCAGCCAAAGGACTGGATGCCTGATGATGTGGTACAAAGCATTTTTTAGGCAAGACTTGGACAACATTTGGGCAGTTGACAGTACTTTTATGTTGCCTCTCACAACTTATTAGCAATGGAACATTGAAGAATTCTAATTCATTGGACACCATTTAAATTAAATGATATTCAGGAGAGAACATCTTTATCATAAACAGCAGAACTAAATGTTAAGAACTAGAAATTATACTGTTGAAAGACTATTTCCTTGGTCTTGTGTAAAGAAATCACAAGCCCACAAACCTCGAAGAACGATAACTTGTGCTTTGTCTTGGAATGTCACAACCTGAATATCACAACGCAAAAGTGGTCATAACTAGGGTGTCCTACGTGTATGATCATGTCCCCAGGGGTCTATACATATGATATTTGGGGTAGCCAAGCCTGTTTGTAGGGCACTATTGCTATCTAGGTGTGACGTTGTGGTGTGCACACAGCTAGCTATGGAAGAACAGGATGGTAGCGTGGTGGCAGCCCTACTGCTTATTATCGAGGTGGTGTGCCTTGTGCCTGCCCTGACACCATAGCACCATCTCCAGAGGCAATCATGACATGTCCCCTGTGTGCTGAACAGCCTCTTCTTCCCTCTGCTGCATCTGGTCTCACTGCAGCTTTGGAGTAACTGCTGCAAAGTGCAGGGTATTCATGCAGCAGGTTTTGCAGCGTATTGTCCATGTCAAGGGGATCCTGTTAGAATGAAGAGTTACACTGACTGTTGTCTCTGAATAATGAGACATAAATCTAGTGGTGAGTGCTTAATAGCATTCATGCTCAAGATTTTGAAGAAGCTGAGGGCTTGTGATGTTAAACTTGACACCAAACCTGTGTGAGCTGCCAGACCAATGATGGAAAAGCACGACTGAGAAGAAATCCCCTGCCTCTGTGTGTTAGTGCCATACTCTTGGATTGTAAACCTGAAGCCATATTTTGTGAGAGGAAACAGGTAAATCAATTTAGTATTGTCTTGCATGTGTAAATGATGCTTTTTGCTTCCACAAAAGTTTGCTTTACTCGATTAAAAATCAAGTCACGTTCCTCCACGCAGTCTCCTCTGTATACGAAGTCAGTTACCCTCACTATTAAATGACTGGTATTTTGGATTACTCCTCAAGCATTAAGTATCAGTTTAAAATCCACATAGTTAATCTCACTTTATGGGAAGAAATGTTTTGCTGATCTGTTTTTATTTATGGCTGTCTAATTCAGTACAACCCAACTAATTTTAGGAACATACACAAGTAGAGGATCATTTCTGATTGGTACTTGGAGAACTACGTGTTTCCTGTGGGATTTTTTTTCCTTGTTTGTTAGTGATTATTTGTTATTATTATTTTGCCACCAAAGAACATACAAGTGCTCCAGCAGAAGCCTCTTCCTGTGCTATTCCCTTTCTCTCTGAGACCGCGCAGAAGGGGTGAACAGCAGCATTACCCACTGTCCTGCTGTTGGGGGACTGCTTCCAAGTAAAGCACCTGTCAAAAACCTTAAGCCTGAACACTGATGCTTCTGCAGGGAGCTTGTGCTTCTTGTGCCTCCCCAGCTGAGTTGCTGTTACCCAGGCCAACACTGAAGCTGTAGGTCATACCCCTCAAACAGCCACCAAAATACTGACCTCGCTCTCTGCCCAACAAATTCTTTCCAAAGCAGCAAGACCTTTGCAGCTCTTCACTATGCATACTTTCTTCTTCTTGCTTCATCAGAGGAAGAACCTGAAGTTGGGGCTTAATTGGGAGGAGAAGACCATGTGGAAACAGTTTGCTCAGCTGCTGTTGACGTGGTGTGGAGGCTGAGGAGTGAGATGGATTTGAAGCCAGTCCTGTCTTAGGAAACAGTTGATGAGGAAAATAGCATCAAGTTGTAACTTATTGGGACTAGATAAATTTTCGGGAGTCTTCTCTCCTTAATGGGATTGAATTACATATAGCGTTAACTCAGAGCCTGCAACAATGTAAATGAGTTGTTAACATGCTGCTTTGTTGGAAGAATAATTCAAAGCTGCTAGCAGGCTTGAAGGATCTGCAATAAATGTTTTATTATTTAGGAAAAATTTACTTTACAAGTTGCAATGTGCCATGCTCATTCATGCTGTAAATCAACAAAGATCAGCAGCCTGAATAGGAAAATGAAAAGCTTATTTAGGAATTGACACAAGCTTTCAGATGAGCAGGGATGGCTGAAGTTAACTGCATTCATTTTTCTTTGCTTGACACAGTTGCCACTTGAATTTCACTGCTAAAGATTGTGGGTAGTTTTGCTTGATGAAATTATATCTACAAAAGCAATATTTGCATTTATATAGGCTTGGTTATAATAAAGTTAAACCTAACCCACCCTCTTGCCTCCACAAACAAACAGACAGACCAGCCAATCAGAAACCTCAATGTTAATATTTATCCCTCAGTTTTCATAGATCTGAATAGGATTCAGCTAAATAGTTCTCACTGGCCATTTTGAAGGCCTGAAACTGATGCCCAGGTGAAATGCAGAGGTGCAGAGCTATGGCCACTCTCCCAGCCTCAGCTTTGCTGTAAGGCTCTCTCTGTCCTGACATGGGTAAACCCAGAGTTTTCTTTGAAAATGTGCTTTATGAGTGAAGGCACAGATTGGGTGGAAGGGATAAGAAACTGGAAATTAATGTAGTCCTCATGGAGTTGTGAAGTGCCTGAAATCAGCTCCACTAGCATCCTCCCTTGTCTACATCAACACCTGAAGATCCCTGCTTGAAGTCTACAGCATGAAAAATGCAGGTGCTCAGGGCTGAGCACTGGCTTGTCCTGAGAACCTTATGTGTTCAAACACGGCCTAAAACCCTTTGTAAACTCTGTATGATGATGTCCTTGGAGAGATGTGACTACGTTAGCCAATCCTATCAGCGGTAGGAGGAACTAGGACAAGAAGACAAATGAGTCAAGATAATGCATGTTATGACTATGTCGGCTTGAAAAAGAAAAGGTTTTCTAAACCAACATTTTTTTTTGAGTTTTCCCCCCCCAGAAAGGAAAAAAGAGAACATAAAGCTTTTGCTTGATGATGTCAAACCCCTGGTGATGGGTCTCCAAATGGAAAAGCTGCTTTATGCATAGCAATTCAGCTGGACCTGTCTGATGAGGGATGGCAGTAGGGGCCGGCCATAGGAAGAGGATGCAGCTGGACCAGAGTGGAAAAGAGCAGAACATGCCCTGACAAGTGTGCACAAGCCTCTGACCACACACCATCCCAAGACAGCTGCTTATAGATGGAGGAAACAGTAGGAGAAAATTAAACAGGTGCCTGTTCAGGTTTGTGCGTAGTGGTGTATGTGTATTCGAGAGTGTATTTACATGAATGTGAACATTCCCACATGCAAAGTAACTTTTGGTTCTCTGTAAACATCTATGAATTTCTTCCAGTTTGGCAGGTGAGTGTGTTTGCCAGTGAATGTATGTTGTCACTGTTGTCACAGTGTTCTTAGTTATGGAGTTACTTAGCCAGCTAGAAGATTAACTGACTTTCTTAAATATCCATTTTTGGTAGGTCAGTTTACATCATTTAAATATGCCATGATTTTGTTGTGGTGCGCTACGTGCCTGTAGGAGAGAAGCTTAATCTTGTAGCCAGCAAAACTGCACTGGGAAGGCTGCTGAGACTGGAGCTTGCGAATGATGAAAATAGAACAGTGTTCCTGCTGGGGTGTTCCACTGACTTGGTCTTGAACCTGGTGTTAGGCTGTTCAAATGACATCTCTGGTGTAAGCATCCTGCAGCTGGAAGTACTCCTTTTGGGGCAATTTGTTTGCACTCCAGCGAGTGATCCTGAGTTGAGTATGTTTCTCCTACTCCTGGGAGTATTGGCAAGGCCTTGCTGAAGATGTTGGCTGCTTCTGGGGTACCATTAACTCCTGCATCTGGGCAGAGCTGAGGCCAGGGCATCATGTCCTGCTGAGGTGGCTTTAGGAGAGCTACCCTGAATTTTCTCACTTTCTTGAGTTTTAAAACCTGCACTTTATCTTTTGACCCACAGAAATATTTTAAGGATACAAGTGATGTGTGTGAATCCTTTGGAAGGCATATGTTACCTCCCCCAAACTAACTTATTTAGTCAATCAGGAAAATGAGATGCCACTGGAAATGTAATAACGAGCACTTTGTTTATGAGAATAGTATCTTAAAAAAAATTTAATTTAGAAAGCTGTTTTAGACTTCCAATAGAATTATCTGAAGTGTTTGTCATCATGATAATTTTAAAAAAGGCAAACTTATGTTAAAGACTCTAAAAGTCACTCTGTCCATAATGTAGCTTTTGAGTTTGTTTCACAGAAAAAAGTTCTGCTTCTTGAGTCAGCCCTTTATATGCTAAGGAAGTCCAATTAAGATGAATGAATTTTAAGTGTCATAAAATAGAGAAGGCAAAGGATATTTAATTATAGCTGTGCTGCCAGGAACCAATATAACAAAAGTAAAAATATTAATCCACAACACAAAGTACTGCCTAATACATTTGGTGTAATAAAGAGACAATATATGGTCTAAATACACACTTCTAAATAGTTAAAAAAGCTGTATCTTCTGATTTTCATGAAGCTATTTTAAATTAATCAACACAGTTTAAGAAAAAGTAATTTTTTTAATATTGAGACCTTCAACTTTTTTCACAGGTTGAAGAAAAAGCAACATGAATTAAGACAAAAAATGTTACCTTGAAAATGGATTCGTGACCCAGAAGAGTGTATAATTGATGCATGTGGTTGTCTGGATGGTAGAGTAACAATAACAACCATTAGAGATGGGAGCTGGAACCAGTCAGGCAGCGAGGCAGGATGTATTTTACAGGTCATCTGGGCTCCATTCAGATCTTCAGGTTGCTATTCCTTCTCCATACTTGAAAGCATTTAATGGATTATTATGAAAGGAAAAGGATGGTATGCAATAATGGTTTAAATTGAAGCTCTGTGTATATATATATCACCACTGTGTGACTCTTAAATGAATGCTTCATTTTTAAAATTCTCCCATGACATAACTTGAAAGTTTGCCAGATCATCAAGGAATTAGAACAATGAATTGACCAGCAGCAAGAGTAAAGGACACTGAATACTATAGTAGAACCAGTTTGTCTCTTTTGTGGCACGGCCAATAACAAATAAGAAAAATTCATAAGAAAGAGTTTTCTAAAGCTGCTGTCTGTTTTCTTCAAGGCAAATGAACTGTTTTAGTTCTATGTTGTTTCATAACATTAAATTAAGAAAAAAGAGAATTTTGGAAAGAGTCTTAACAGTCAAATAATCAAAGCCAAAGCACATAATAGTTAAGTCAAATTCGAAATACCTGCTTACCTGGAAAATGTTTCTTTCATATCAAAATTAATAGAAGTTCAAGGGTGGAGAATCTTTTTGCTTTATTTCACATGAACATAAGAATTTTATTCCTGCTTTTAATGAGCAGTATTTTACAAATGTAATGGAACATAATTTTATCAGGTTTCCCTAAGGGAAAGTCATGGCATGATTACATAGGCAGTCCCATCTCATTTAGCATAATTCTTACAATATAAAGGCAAATATGCTTTGGCAACTCAAGCTGCAGGTAGATTGAATGACATTCAGATAATCATAGAGCAGTGCAGATGCTAAAGAAAGTTTTGCAGGAGAAATGTGTATTGCATGACTGGTCCCTTGCAGCCACACATGCCCTCAAGTAATGTTTTTCTGCAATGCGGAAGATTCAAGCTGTGCCAGACAGAAGTACCTGGCACATGTACATTTGGCGGTTCAGACTGAACATCTTAGTTTGGCCCCATTTCAAGCCCCACTGATAGCATATCCCAGTGAGCAGTGAAAGAGATGGATTGAGGGGATGGGAACTAGCATGGCTTGCAGTGTCCCCAGCTGCAGGGACAGCCTGGAGTAAGGAGCCATCTCCTTACAAGTGGGTCTCTTGCACTGTCCCTTGGCTGCAGAGGGACTATATGGGCATGGAAGAAGGTTCAAGCCAGGACAAATAAAGGCCCAAGGTGACAGAGCTGGGAATTTCCAGCCAGTAGAGTCTACTCTCCAAACTCCTTGCACAGGGATTTTTTAAGCTAGGAATTAAATCATTTTGAAGTTATTATATAAATAGTAAAGTAAGGATTTAACACAACACACTTCAAACTGCAATTCTAATAGATTAGGTGTAAAAAATAAGTAAAAATCTGAGCTATAAGTTAGTATGAAAGATCTTACATTTTTGGGGGTTTTAGGGGTGCTCTTCCTGTGTGGCTTGTGCATTGATGAAGAGGAGACTTGTAAGAAAAAATGATTTGCTGCTTCTGTTTCCTTGTAGGAGATGATTGAGCAATTTTAAAATATTCTACTAGCACATGTGAGTGTAGCATATTTTTCCTAGTTCATGAACAATACATAGCCTTTTTCTTCCAGTTTAATTCTTTTTGCTGAAATCATGCCAGACTCTCTTCTCTGATCTGGCTCTTGTTTAACCTGATGTAGATCAGTGTACAATCACAGAGATCAGAGAAGCTATCCCAGATTTTAATTGGTGAAGTGTTGTAAAAGTCTAGTCTACATGAACCTCTTCCTGAGACTGGTTATTTGGAGATGCATGAAGGATGCAATCGTAACCCACCTGGAGTCAAAACGATAGCAGTTTCTAGTGCTCTCCCACGGGACCACCAGCAGCAGAGCTGCTGCCTCTGCACAGGGCACTCAGCTCCTGCCATAGTCAACAGCTGAATTGCAGGTGTGAGACCAGCAGTGGGCCTGGCAGCTGCTGCCCTGTTTGGGTAGGCAGATCTTTTCTTGTTTGTTTTGGGAAGGTCAAGGAATAACAAAGAAATATAAGAAAATTAGGTATAGAAGCTCAACATCTGTCTACGTTAGATTTCTCTTAAACTTTTTGAGTAGCTCAGATCTATAGGGAATTGCAATATATAGATTAGCACAAAATACGTATTGCAGATAAATACCTATATCCGCTGTGGAGAAAACTGGGTAAAGGCAATGTTTAAACAAGATGACTTTTTTTTTTTTTTGGTATGGTAGTTAGTGCTCTCTGTTTCCTGACACATTTGAAGCCAAACTGCTTTTTTTTTTTGTAATCAATTGGAATATTTGTTCAATATGTTTTTGCTTTATTTTATTTGCATTTCTATTAATTACATCTCAATTACTTGCCAATACTGAGGAATATGGATTGTATTAAGTTTTATTTCAGGCAAGTGTAAAACTTATCATTTGGATAAACTAACACCTCAGTAATTATCAGACTAAGAAAGTGTTTGTTCTTCCTTTTTCATCAGTTAGCATTTCATCAATGAATTTGGGATGGGTAAATTTCAGAGTGCATCTTATTTAACCTCTAAAAACATATCCTCTATACAGTGACAACGAGTACCCCAGGGCTGTGTCTGCCCAACTCGGGCTTCTAGATGCTTTCCTACCTTGGAATGTCTTATAAAAAGACTGAGGAGATCAGATTATTTATGAACCATCTCAGCCAAAGGACTGGATGCCACCAGACTACCTGTTTGTATGTCTTTTCAAGTCTAAGGAGATGTATTCACATGGGATGCAACACTGAATTCAAGTTTTGTTTCTTTGTTTGTTTACTTTTCAAGATTAGGAACAGCTTAGTACCTGCACTGAAGTCTCTGATCCTGCTGGGTGGCCCAGCTCTGCACCTGCCACTATCATTTTCCTCTGCAGCATAAAGGGATGGCTCTGTTTCTACTATTTGCAAAAGAGCTTTAGCTGTCTTTTACAAGACATTTGTAAACAAAATAAACTGGTAATGTGGTTTAATATCAGCCAGAAATACAGTAGGGGAGATTTTTGTTTAACCAAGGCTTGTTCCAATTGTAGGAAAATTCAGACAAATGAAGGAAACCTGTGAAGTAAATGCACCAAATCTAAAGTGCTTTAAGCTCCTCTGTGGGTGATTTAATTCAAAAGGAAAATGGCCTTAGTTCATGGTAGCTTAATCCTCTTTTACAGTAAAGTCAGACCACTTTACTTGTCATTGAGAATATCCACGCAGGAATTTAATGCATTTTAACTTACATGCATTACAATCCCTGGTTTAGTTGATTTATCTTAACTTTTCAGAGTGATCTTTTGTAGAAAAACCCATAGACATAGATGTACGGGACAAGCTTTATTTAAAGCGTAATCATGTAGTTGTGCTCTTAATCTGACACAGGTTTTATGTAACTGCACTAAGTGATAAGTGAGAACTGTTTTGTAAATTGTTCATCTACATCCTCATCCCACAGAGTAAAAAAGTTAATTCCTTTTTTGTGACTACACTGCCCAGAAATACTTGGAAAGCCTCAATATAAGTGCTTGGCATCTGCTCACATGCTGGGCATTGCAATGCCAGAGACTCTTCACACACAATTCCAAATTCTGGAATTTTGGGGCTGAAGCTCATAAAAAATAATTCCTGTGATTACCCTCAGATCAGTCTAGCCTCTGCACATTTTTTGAAGGCCAAAGTTAAAATGATACTTATCACTTTTTAAGAACTCTGTGACATGGCTACAATACCAGCAGAATGCTGGAAACATCTCTCAGCTTGCATGAAGAGCTTTGATTGATAGCTGATGGGAAGGAAGGGAAGAAGAAACACTGATTAGACCTTTTCCTAGCCTGTCCTTTGAACAGTTTTCTTTGAGAGAGTAACATTTTCGATGCCAGACAAATAGTAATGAGGAACGGGACAAGACAGTGCTGAAGGCATGCAATGCTGCACAATGTCAGCAGAAATCAAGATCATGGGTCTACTTCTGAACAGATTAGAGCACCACTGACCACCAGGGGCGGCCCAGAGCAAAGAGAGTCCTTGTTGCTGCTCAGCTGATTCAACTGGCCACCAAGGCAAACGGAATGGAAGATGTCATCAGAATGATGCTTTCCATCTGAATGTTAAGTACCACCTGTCTCAGGACACCTTTGTGAAGCTGCTATGATCAGGAAGCTCCAGAGTCACTTCTTGACCTTTCATAACAGGTATTAATGTTCAGCAAAAGAAAACTGTTATGCTTAGAAGATGTTATGTTGGTGAGTTTCCATGAGATGTTAGTGCAGGACTCTCAAGAAAGGCTGACAATAGTGGACTTTTCCTCTCTGTGGCTAAAGAAAGTCCTTACTTGAAAGCTGGAGCGAAGAGTCCAGTATTCAGAAGTATAGCAGGTGTATGAGAAATGATGAAGTGGCTGCTGTTTTCTTGGTTGCTGTTCCCAGCAGAGGGGAAGCACGGGCTGTACAGTTAGCATTGAAAGATTTATATTGCTATGTAACTACTACTGCTGCAGCCTTGCTTTTTATCTAAGTTTCTCTTGTCGTCACAAGACAGGAGGTGTAGCAAGCACTAGGAGCAGAATTTCCCAGTACATCACAAGGAGTAAAGGAATTCTTTGCATATTGTTTAAACCTTTCTTTCTTGTTTCTGCAGCCTTATTTGGGCAGTTTACTTTGTAGTGACTTTTTCCTGAAGTTCAGTCCACTAATAAAGCTGTTATATGAAAGCAGTGTTGGTATTTGACGAATTAAGCCTGTATTTGAGGAGTTAATTTTGTTCTGTCTCCTATTATTTTTTATTTCAGCAGTGTTTGTGTACCATGTCTTTTTGAGTTAATGCATAACAACTCATGTCAGCTAAAAGTGTATGGCATTAATGAAACTGTGAGCCGCATAAAAGACTAAATTCCATTTTCTGTTTCTGTAATTGCCACTACAACAAAAGCTGCCTTTACTGTAAAATTTTTCAGGGTTAACCCCTGCAGAGCTCCCAGCTTGATGAAGGAGATATGTGATTAGAGGTGCGTAGGGAAAGAAGGGAGAGAGCAGCTGACTAATAGTAATTAGGGGTGCTCAAAGGCTGTAGGCAGCAGAGAGCAAAAGTTGCAACTGTGTTCCCCAGTTCCCAGATGAACTACAGTGTAATGAGCTGTGGTCCCTCAGCAGAACAGCTTTGGTGACCTTGCCCTGCTTTGCATCCTTTTCAGCAACCCTGCTGAACATGGCAGAGAGTAACAGGAGCAGACAGTTACTGCAAGTCAGAAGAAAAAGGGAATGGAGGTTTTTATATTCTCTACAGCCACTGCTTTGAAAAGTAGCATAAATATTCTGGAGTGAGAGGGCAGATGGGGCAGTCTGCTTATATGTGTGTGTGAGCAGAGGTTTCAACCAGCAGAGAAGATAAGATTTGGTGGATGTGCAAAATTTGCTACGAGACAGGCATGCCTGCATCACAGTAGTTATCCCATCCCTATATTAATCCTAAATATAAACAAATCTCCTTTTACAAACACATCAGTGTGTGCTTAAGTATTAGATAATTCTCTGCTGCACCCCAAATATTGGTAATGTAATATATTGCTCAAAGTTAAGCAGAGCATCCACCAAAGGTACGCAAGCATTGAGCTGGTTTTACAAATCTACTTTTGCTCTGAAACTAGAATAAAAATGGTATATCACCATAATCTGAGGAATTGACTCCACTAGAGAGACTGAATTTAAGAGTATTCACATGGTCAAACAATGCAAATGCTAACAAACACTGGTGACAAGTGCTTTCAGGATCCTAAATGAATTGTTCTATTTTGTGTTTTGAGGGTTTTTTTTTTTGTTTTCTTCTTATTAGAACAGAAAATAATTTTGAGAGCATGGAAAATAGTAGATTTCAAAAGGGTGTCTTAAATACCATTTCATCTGGAAAAAGGTTTAGAGTAAGTCACCTGCTGTGTTAGAAAAGGTTGCTAATTATCTGAATTTCACTGTAGTTTAATTAGCAGCATCTATGGTAGAATGTGGGAGGTGATGCTTATCACCTGCCAAGGAAAACTTTGTCTTTGCTACAAGAGTATGTGACGTAAACCAAAATGCAGCCTGATTTTTAGATCTTCAGTAGCATTCCCTTTAGAGTCTTTTGATGGGCAGAGGTGATTTGGCCTTAAGCAATTAAGAGAGTGGAGAATGGAGGTAAAATTGCCCAAAGCTCGGGCAGGTCTGAGAGCCACCAGCATTCTCAGTGCTTGGTGTGAAAGGAGATGGCTTTCACTGGGAGAGGCTCTTAAGAGTGCAGCTGGTTCAGGCACATTGCATCCAGTAAGTCTTTACAGTTAGAAGAGAAATACGTGGGAATGTCAATTCAGGTGTATGAGACTAATAGTTTGCTATCTGTGAATCAGATACATGTTAGCAGAGGCAAAATATTTCTGCTAAAGTGTGCTCTGCCTTGATGTTAGGTTTTCTTTATTGTCTTTGTTAGCTGTTTTAAGAAATGCAGTCTCTAATTCACTTTTAATGTATCTTATAGCTAAGGGAGTTGGGTACAAGTAGTGGTCATTTGTTGCTCTACCCATAGCAGCTGAATGCGTTGTCTTAATGAGGTGATGGGTCTGAAGTGGAAGTTGCCGGGGTTGGCAGAATGGTGGCATTTAATGTCCACTGGATCAAACAAAACAAGGCCGAATCCTTGCCTTAGCCCAGACTTAGTAAAGTTTCTGTAATCCAAGATAATATTTTTCTTGCCTGCTTTATGTGTTTCCAGACATTTTTGTTCTTCCTCCAAAGGTCAAGATGCAAAAAGCTGGTAGCTAGGATAAGCGTAGTCTGCTGAAATCTGTAGTAGTCAGTATTTTAGCATTTTTTTTCACATTCACAAAGGTATTCTGAGCTTTTTATGTTTAGAAATGGTAGGGAGTGTACTTAATATTCTGCATTGGAATGGAGGAGAGTAAAATGGGACACTCATCTTCCATAAATTCTTCCTGGTTTACAGACAAAAAGATATTTTGTTCTTTATGATGATGTCCACAATGATTTTGAATGTATTAGCCAAAGCAGAAGAGATAAATGCTAATCTGCAGATCAAAAGTAAATTATTTTTCACTGATTCAATCCATGAATGTTAAGGCAAAAAAAAAAAAAAACACAAAAATTTCCCTTAATTGTTTTGATATTTTTGTGATATGCGCATATTTTTAGTTTATGTAGTGGTACTGCATAAACTGCATAGTCTATTGTAGTCCATTTTTTTCTTCCATGGCATGGGCATCCTGCATATAGGTGCTGTGGTAGGCTTTACTCAGTGCAACAGATGGGTTTGTGGAAATGGTGGGAGTGATATTCAAGGAGCCTTCTGCACCAAAATTAATTCCAGCAGGCAATCAAGGAGGTACAGAAACACTATTATCACAGGATGAAAATCTCTTTTCAGAAAAACTGTTTTGACACTGATTTTCAAAGCAGATTCATAAAACAAACTGAAGAGAAAAACCTGCAAATGAAAATTCCTCATTCTAGGAGATACTAAAGAGCCAACAGAGAGGGCTTTGTTTGTGACATGTTGTAATTTTCAGTCCCCTCCTGCTAACTTTTTCACTGCTGTCCAACTGTTTCTCTTATTGCTGCCCCATGGGAGCCAGTGACCTCTGCATGGCTCCCATGCTGGGCTGCTTGCTGCTCCAGAGGTGCTAGTTGTCCTTTCCTCTAATATTGTCTAATTGATAACATAATAACTTCATCCCAGAGCTTATCTTCCCAACACGATTTTAGTGCAGCTTGCAACCTTAGTTTCAGACCTAAAGAATGGCTTACTTGCTTGTATATTTTTTCCCCCGAGTCTAATAGTTGGTCTCATAAATGGTATTTTCTCTCCTCATAAACCTTGGCTCTCCAGCCTGCATATGTGTTCCTTGGGGGCAGCAAGCAAGAAACAACCTTCTCAAGCTTGGAGTTCCCTTGTAGGAGCAAATTGTCGCCATTGAATTATAGATTTAATCATTAAACTACTTCTCTGACCCCATCCGCCCAATTTGAATTTACTTTGGACTTGAGAATAGAAGCAGAAGTGTTCTCAAGATTTTCTAGTCTGATGCTGGCTTGAATGACCCTGTCCTTCCTGCGTATCCAGAAGTCCCAGCAGAGAAGCAGTTGAGATCTTTGATGTGTTTCAGTGGGAGGATAAAAGGGGCATAGGAGTCCTCTTAGGAGTCAGGAACTCCAGCAGTAGCTTGGGCAGGATTCCCATTATGGCAGTGCCAGCAATGCCCCAGAGAGCCCAGACACCTGTGTAGGGACAGGGACAGTTTGTGCAGTGCTGGTGCCCAGCTCTTACCCCAGCAGGTAGTTGCAGGCAGATGGGGACAGAGATGATTAGGGCAGCGCTGTCCCCAAGGTCCCTATTTATGAGAAGTGTGGCTTTGCCTTTATATACGTATTTTTGCGTTTTTTTTATTGCAGGACTCATGGCAGCTGCCGTAAATGTGAGCATGATTTGCCCGTGTGAAGTTGGCTGTGTTATCATTTGCACGGCTCTTGGCCTTTTGGTAGGAATACTTGTATAAGTTGCACTGACGATTTCTAGTTAGTCAGCCTTGCCAGGTGAAAAATGCCTAAACTGTTTCCTTAAACCAGACAATAAAATATGATGTAGAAAACCCAAACAGTGGGTTAGACCCCATGCTAGGGCAACATTCTGGGTCACTCAAAGCAGTTAGATCTGATCATACTGAAACTTGTGGTTTGGAAAGCGCTTAATTCATCCATATTTTTTGGAATTGCCTTCATGAATTGGTTGCCTTTAACTTCTGAAGAAATACTGATGCAAGAGATTGGTAAAGTTTATGACTCATAGAAGTACTTGCTTCACTTGTCATTTCTAGTGCAGATGAGTAAGTCAGCCTGCACTCAGCTGAGGAAGAAATGGCAGTGTACAAGGTAAGTAGAGCAGATTAATTAAGTTGGCAATTCTTGTTAACTCTTTCTAGTAATATAAAAGCTAGTAACGTTGCATGCGATTAAAACGATAAAAGGATATCTTGCATCATTGTCACTCACTGCCTCCGTGGGCTTTTATGGGACAGGATAGACTCATACTTGGTGAATTCAAAACAATTATACATTTATATAAGTAAGTGTTCATGACGTTATGAAACATTAAAACCTGTTTACAACTTTTCTTCAACTCACCAGCCAGCTGCATGGTATAGTTAGGACAATTGCTTTTAGGTGGATGGATTTCTTTGCAGGTTTTCTAGCAATATCTTTGAAGTATGTGGTGTTGCCTGATGTGAGCAGGTGAGCAGACAGCCCCCAGCAGTGCAGCACGGTCCCCCACCTCCCTGTGCAAGAGGCAATGCTGATATCTAGGACTCCGGTCGCTCTTTAACAACTCCCCATATTTATGTCTATTATGTAAAATTCATGGATTGGTTCCTAATTCCCCAAGTCTGCTGATTTGCACTTCTCGCAGAAATGTTTATTGCCACCTGAAGCTGATGAAAAAAGTTGATTTCAGGCACTGGGGAAATCCCATCCTTGCCCCCAGCTGCAACAAGGATGGTCTGCGTTCTGCTGGCTGTGTGTGCCTTTGCTCATTCTGGCCCTGCTGAACTGTGACATGAAACAGGTATGGAAGGGCTGAATTTCACTCCTATTGATTACAGGGAAAGAGGAAAAAAAATAAAGGAAGTTGTCATTCATAGAAGGACCCCTAGCTTGGAGCTAGGCTATTTTGCTGTCTCTACACCTTCCTGTGGGCCTCTGAGCTGTTAGGTGTTTGTGGGATACATCTAGGCTAACAGTCCTCTGTTACCAATATTAAAACTTGACACTTTTCTCCTTTTCTCTTCCAAGGTTCTGCACAACAGCTCCCTACCTGGCTTTCTGCTCTGGTAGGGCTGGAAGGGTCAGGCAGGGTTCAGTGTCAGGTCTGGGTGCATCTGGACCCCTGTCCCAGCTTGGCTCAGCTGGGGAGCAGGACCTTACATCGGGTGTGCTCCAGTTTTACTGGGCTGCTGGAGCTTGTGTTTCTGCTCTGAGGTGCGCTTTGCTCCTCTCTCTGCCTGACCCCTGCCAGTGCCTGCGCAGAGGCTGTAACAAGTGCCTGGTTCAATCATCACTGTATGGACGGCTTTGCCCCCTCGCACGATATGCTACGAAATAAGGCAGGATGTGACTAAACAGGCAGGCATGCACCTTCTGGGAAACAATGCTGCATTACACGTGCTCTGGGGCTGGCCTGCAGCCTTTAATACAGGAAACCTCTCAGGTGAAGAAGGGCCTCATCACGACGATGCTCCCAGAAGGTTTGTGGGGGAGCCGAGGAAAGCCTTGCTGGGTGTAGAAGCTGGTGGCTGGCAGGCAGTGGTCGCTGGTCAGGACAGCTGCAGATGGGCTTGGAGCAAAAGCAGCAGCCAGGTGTAGTACATCAGATGGCTTAGCTGTGGCACCGGCCAATGTGAGCCGGTATTTGAGCCTTGCTGGGCAAACAAAGGGAGGAGTGGGAAGGCGCGGCGGCGCTGAGCGGGAGACGGCAGCAGAGAGCAGCATGGAGCCGCGGAGCACCGTGGTTGTGGCACGCTGGCTGCTCTGCGCTGGGAGCTCTGGGCAGTTTCACCACTTGTCAATGAGCTAGAGGATGCCAGGTTTCACTCTGAGCATGCGGGCTGCAATTTCGGTGCTGTGAAGTGCACCTTAATGGCTGCACTGCAAACCATTTGTGTTCCCACCATCCAGGATGACGGCAGTGAGGTTTGTGGTAGAGCTCCCCTCATGCCTCTTTGATGTCTGCTTTTGTTTGGATGCATGGTGCTGCTAATCTACTTTGTTAGGTTTTAACCTAACTGAAGGAAAGCCTTCAAGTGCTGTTTAGGAAGGATAAAATTATAGATATACTTTAGGGAATAAAAATGATCTCTTTTGGCATTGCGGTGTTATCACAAATGTGTGTGTGTGATTTATCCTAATTAAAAAATCAGACAGACATAAGCCAGAGAAATGTCTGTAAATGACACAATCTGGTCCTGTCTTTGTTTATCACTATCATAATGCATTGCTGGCCTCCTAAAATTATTAGCCTTCATAACCTGCAATCAGCCACAAACTTGTGCTTATGTAATTAAATGGTGTGCAATAGTAAAAAAGAATGTAAGCATTTCCATGTAGGATCAACATTTCACTTAGTTATGCTCAATCCTTCTTTATTGCATTTTTTTTGATTCATTTTCTGTTTAGTGGGCAGGACACAATTTTTCTAGCTGGTAGCCGAAATGCTGAAATCTGGAGTGATGATCAGAATTTTCTGTTTCTTAGAGTGAATTAAAGGGTTATCTGCTATGTAAGGCCACCTCTTTCAAATTAACACTGGTCTTTTTCCTCTGTGCATCAAGTTAGTTTTCAGATCAAACCAGACCTCTGAAGGGATATACGCTGGTGTATTGAAGAAAGATGCTGTGATACTCTGTATCAAAAAGGTTAAACTCGTCGCATTCCATGTAAACGGTCATTTTACCCCAGCTAACCTGTAAAGATTTCATTTTGCTTCATTTATCTTCTTCCTTACCCTATGCTAAACTATCCCCAGCTTCGATGAAAGAATCATGTCTCCATTCATTTCCTATCTTGCTGAATTGCCTTCACATTTCCTATCATGTGCACATAATCCTATTCTCTCCATTATTGTCTTAATACCAAGTACAGCACAAGATAATGGATAGGCACTGTAATAACAGTGTGGCCTGTAGGAGCCCCTCAAGGGAAATATCTTTGACGCTGGTAGAATAATAATGTATCCCAGGTCCCTGATCTTCCTCTTTCACTTCATCTCCTGTTTTCTAAACTACATAATGACTTTCATATACATGACAAAAGCATTAGAACAGAAAAAGACTCATTGATGACCAGCAGGGCTGTGCGATATTAAGAAGCACTAGATTCAGTTCTTTGTACAATTTTTGACCACCATCAGAGACAGTATATGCAGGTAATTTATGATTTGAATAGATAAAGGCGTAAAGAAGCATTATTGTACTCTGTTAATCCAAATGTCCGTCATAGGCACTGCATGTAAATAAATTAAAACATAATTCTTCAATAATGCATCTGTCTACAGGATGATTTTCAGCAGATTAAAACCAAACAACTTGATATCACTTAGAAAGGCTAGTGGATTCTTTTTGAGAAGCTTAATCATCACCAGATTATGAATGGAACAGTAAATCAAAGCAGGGTATGTTAAACAATGTAGATTGTGTTGTAGCGGCAATTTACTGTCCATAATTTTTTAATAAAAGGGAAAAATTGATTTTTGTGAGCATAAATATTGAATCCTGAGAGAATTTAGCTGCTATTATTGAAAAGGGGATTGTTAAAAATGCTATCTTGTCATGTAGGAGCAATAACCTCTCATTCCTCTTACAAGAAACAGGAATTTGCTCCCTTTAGGGCTGCCTTCATGCATAACTCCTTTTCGCATTTTTCTTTCCTTATTTGACAAACCCTATCATTTGCTATTGCATTTTGCTAACATATCACTTATTTGTTCCCCCCCAAACCAGGGTGCACACTCTGGTGAAGGGCAGAGACCTCCGAACTTGCCTTTTGTGCTGGAAGGATCTTTCCAAAGTCATGCTGTGGGCCCTCACTTTTAAGCACTGAGATCTGCTTACAAATCACCCCTTGCTGCTTGTCTTCAAGGCCTCATTTTAACTGTTTCTGCTGCTGGGTTTTGAGTGAACCTGCAGGTTGGGTGTTTTGCAGCAGCCCTGCTTCTCCCCGCACTCTGCAAGCTGCTGTGGGAGCAGAGCAGTTACTGATCATCAATCATTATAGATAATATCTAAGGAGAAAGGGCAACATTATTTCAAATCAAGGGAACTGAGTTAGGAGCAGGAGGTGTGCACCAGCCTGGTGCTGGCAGCGTGCTGGAGAGGAAAAAGACTAAAGTCTGGGAGAATCAAGGAGAGTTAATATATAAAAGTCCTGAGTTTTTGAGATTAAAAAAAAAAGTGTGTGAAATTGAATTACATATCAAAGCAAAGATTAAGAAAATCCTCACAAAATGCACAGGTAACTTGTGCCTTAAGAGTTGAGGGTGTTTTCCCTTGTTTCCTAGTAAGTAAATGCTAAGAAGCATCTTCTAACTTCAGTGCTCAATCTTGACCCAGTCTTGCAAGGGGCTTTGGGGAGTCCGAGGAAATGTCAGGGCAAGTGACTGAACCCATACTAAAAGAAATCTGTCGTGAGAGGAGATGAGGAGACTGTCTGTCTATTCCTTGGCCTTTTTTTGTTTTATTTATGCTCTAATTTTATTTTCAGGTATTTCATTTGATTGATTTCCCTGCTTTTAATGTTATTTCTTCATTTTGAACTCAAGTGGTACTGTGAAATAGTCTAACATTGAATTATGCTGCTTCTGCATTTTAAACTTTGCTCAGCAGGGTGGAAAAAAAATACGTGAATCTAAGGGACATTGCAGTGTACATCAGAAAGCTGAAATTGTGCCTTTGAAACCTGGTAAAAACTATGTTAACAAGTTCTGTTGCTATCATTATAAATGCAATGCCTTTTCTTTCACATGTGTTTACTTGCCAAGAGAAAAAATGACATCCTCTGTGACACTGGTAGTGTGGGATCCCAGTTTATGAAACTGTAAACAAGAATAGAGGTGAGAAAGAACTAGTTCATTACTTTGAGAATTCACTTAAAAATTGTTATGGGCTAAATTTAGGTCTGGAATCAAAATATTAAGTTGTTTTTTCATTTTCTCTTCAAAACCAAGTCTGGTGTATGGATTACGTTACTCTTCCATAGCTGTCCTAAAATGAGGAGAGAAATTAATTTAAACTCATATTCTAAAACTCAGACCTCCTGAAGTCTTCTGCAGCCTCCTCACCAGCATTTGGGGGCTGCAACCGTGGGCCAGTCACGCTTTATGGACTCTGGTAAGGTCATTGTGAGCCTGTTCAGTTTATTTGCAGGGGGCCTTTACTATGCCTATCACACTGCTGTGATGTTTGGTGTAATACAGCAAAAGGTAGGGTTTTTTTACTAATGTGGTGACAACAGCCAAATCGAGTAACCCTAGGAAAGGATTAAGACCCAGTGTTGTTGGTTTTGCAGAGGATCAGAGCATGAGCCAAGCAGCTTCCAATCTGCAGAGGCAAAAAAAAAAATCCTGGGAAAAAGGAAATAATACCTTTTTTTTTTTTCCTTCAAATCAGGAAATCCAGACCCAGTCCTCAAAAAAAGCTGTATCTTTTCCCTTGGATCAGCTTCATCAAATGAAAAAGTCTGTGAAGAAAGTTGAAAATGGGTGTCTTTGTTTTCAGGCTTGGTTGTATGTAAAGCCAAGCCAGGCTGTACTGGAGTCTGCTGCAGTCAGGAATTTATCCAGGGTGTGAGAGCTGCTTTGGTGCATGTGATTCCTCCTGGGCACTATAAGTTGGGTGGTGATGACGTGGGAGGTTGTTGAACTGTGTTTAAAGAAAAATCTTCCAAGGGGTTGAATGAACAGATTTCAATTAAAACCCCTATTTTCAAATGTATTTCCTACCATGTGTATTAATTAGGTCCCTGCGATCTGTTCTGCTGTCAGGTTGTAAGGCTGAGGGTGGTGGATTTTTAACTGTTCACAGTTACTGTCTTTTGCTTGTGGGGTCTTTTGTCAGAGGAAAGTGTGCCATATGCGCCTTTTGGAAAACCCTGCTTCACTTGGCTCCTGTTTGTTGTTTCTGACTTACTAAATGCTGCTAATTATTGTTTTTTTTTCTTCCTCTTATTTATAATCACCTTCAGGTTTTTGACCAGGGAAAAGTACTGTCTTTGGAAGGGTGAAGTACAATTTTGATGTGTTTGATACACAGTTTTTTTCCTGTAACTTCTGACGTACAGCAAAATGATCTTTTAAATTTACTTCTAACAAGTAAGGTCAATTTTATCATTCAAATACAGTTTTAAGTAAGAAGATGAACTCTGCTTATGACAATTTTTTTTAAAAAAAAAGATTCTGAATTGTATAGTTGAACTTTGAAGGTTAATTTAAATATAACTTGTTTCAGAGCTTGTTTTGCCTCTTTTTTAGAAGTATACTGCTGGCAAGAAGTTATCACAAGCCATTTTCTTTATTCTATATAGCTGTATTTCTATTCTTAAGAAACAATGCCCCCCATTACAGTATCTTAGATACTATAATTTTTCATATTTTGAGAGATACTGCGCGTACTATGTGTGAAATACACTTGGAAGGATTTTATTTGTGAGCTATTATGTTGTTTCTGATCTTAATCCAGGTGTCACTAATTTCATGTTTACAAGTAAACATGGTAATGAATGAGAATCCTCCTAGAATTGTAATTGGTGTCACTCTTTTGTATTTTGGGTTTCAAATCTGTATGTAATTGTCAGTGCCCTATAGAAATGTTAATTATCTTGAATAATCCTGTTGCCTTGATCAGGCTGGAGCAGTCCTAATCAGTAAGAAGATGTCACACAAGAAATTTAGAAAGAAATATGACGTTAAAATGATGCAAAGAAACAGAGAGGTACATTTGCAGTTAGGTCAGGGAATGCTATGGGACTGAAGGAAAAAGGAGCATAGATTGAAAAAAAGCGAAGTGGGTTTAGTTTAGTAGAAATGGAGGACACCACCTAAAAGAGTATAATTTGAAACAGCTGCAAGATGGAGAGTTATGAGTATGGAATAGTGTCCCCTCCCCGGGACTTAAAGGGGCAAACGTCTGTTTCTCAGCAATGCACAGGAGTTTTGTGATGGTGCATGGTTGCCCCTTGAGTGCCGTGTATGCCTTTGGGTATTGTAATAACTAGTAGGGAGGGGTGAGTAGAGGGGTGCAGCAAACATATACTGGAGGAGTGAGGAGCTATGCTGGCTCCAGTGGTGCTTTTCAGAAAACTGCATTTGCTGTCATTCAGGGTAGTATATTCGGACAGTGTATCTGGAACACATTGGTACATCGGGCTCTGTTATCTGTAGGACACACGAGCTTACGCTTACTGAGTGGGATATGCAATCAATTATGGTGTGGGTTCCTACTCAAAATGGCAATTCTCTGTCAAACTGCAAATTTAGAAGTGAATGTGCAAAGCCCAAATTTGTCATACAGTAAAAAAGAGCAGTCTGCATAAGCTTATTCATGTGTTTACAGAAGGAGGTGGGGACTGGGCAACCTGTCATCTCAATTACAGAGAGTCCTCTGAGCTTCCTCAAAGTGGAGGGGGCAGTCCATGAATTTGAAGAATAATAAACTCTGAATGTTATAACCCTCTGAAATTGTCAGGTACAGCATGCTTGCTTGAAGTTTGAATCAACATTTGTGAAACTTTGACTCAATGTGTTCATGATAACATAGACAGCGACCCCCATACTACACTGAGAAAGGAAGAATTTCTGCTCTAGATCACAAACCTAGATCTTGTTTTTCTGTTAAGATAATTAGGTTTTCTGTGTTAAGATATTTTTTGTTAGTTGCTGCATTAATGGAGCATTTTGCTCACATCATATTCAAATCTCAACTGCAAAGGCAGGGATTTTTTTAGGAAGACCTTATGTAATTAAAAATAGAAGTTGTTGAATAATTTGTAATGTTTAATGATTAATTTATGGCTTATCAGGCATGCTTACCAACTGGTATTTTTGTTCTTTGTTATTTGTTGTTCCTGGGTTAAACAGTTTCAGTTCTTTGGGATTTCTGTGTTACTTTTCATATGGTGTTTATTGTTACCATATCCTGTATGGTACAGATTGCATATTAGTTTGCAACCACTTTACTGTGATGTCTCTTACTTGATCATCTATGTCATTTGCTGGAGGCCTTCTTTTGGATAGCAAAGCAGAGGCAGAGCTGTTTCTAGTGAGTTCAAGTAAACCGAAACTCTCCTGTGTGGCAATGCTGGGCCTGTTTCAAGGACTTGATCAGGCATCCACTGTTATCAGGGACTCTATTTCAGTGAGCTCATTTCTGATATGGGTTGACTGAAAGTTCTTCCTTCAGACACTGATGCAGGAACATTAGTTACTGTGGTGCCTTCTAATTTCAAAACTGAAATATTGTAGTTTTCTTCTTAATGGACTTCCAGACTTGACTGTGTGGACGCTAAAGGGAATTTAAAAAACTCTGCAAGAAATCTCCAAATTTTACACTCACATTAAACCTATTCTTAAATCACTCTCCTGACTCCCTCGTGATAAAGCTTCATATTTTTTTTCAGAATGTTATTGATCTCATTAAAAGGTATTAACACCTCTTCAATCCTATCATCAAATTAATCCTGTTGATATGTTAGTGTTTTTGTAAAGAAATACAGAGAAAAATAAAACTGTGATTTGGCCTTTTCAGATTTCCAGTGCAGCTAAACTGGCATGTCAAATTTCAGCAACCCTCATGCTGTCAAAAGAAGCCCTATAAAAGCTCTTAGCCCTGATTATCCATTGGAACAATGGCTGTGTCTCTAATTTTAGACAGCCACAAGTGGGTGACTCTGAAGAAGCAGGACATTTTGTGCTCTGTTCTCTTCTCAGGAACGTGAACCCTTCTCCGCCTACTTAAAGCCCTGTTGTTTACAAGCCTGAGATCCTCTTGTAAACACACGCTTCTGCACCATGCCCTTGAACAGCTTCAGCATTTAGCACTGTTCTATTCACAAACACCAGTACTATATCCTTGCCTTTCTCAGCACTCAGTGCCCTGCTGTTTGCACCTCTTAAAGTAAACTTCGTCTTTCTGTGTAAAAGCTGTGGTGTCTGACTGTAACTTGTGTACAACTGCCCTCACCAAAAGAATGCTTCCTGTTATCATATGTAGTTTTCCTGGATAACGTTTTATTTTCTGAGAAATTCAGAATATAAATATTCACTTAGAGCACATATCCTAAATCAATTATGTACTGTTGATGGGAGTTAGGCGTTCGTAAAAGTACCATTGTCAGGCAGAGTTTTATACAGCAGCTATGAACTAGATGGGGAAAAACTTGAAACTGTGGATAATTTGTTATCTACATATCCCTGATGACTGAATTGCTCACCTGGTAAATGAGAACACTTCTTGTAACACTGCTTTTAGGTGGGAAACTTACTGAATATAGCAAAAAACCCGTAACCCAAACCAAGCCAAAAAATATTAGCCATGAAGGACATTGAGAATAGATTTGGAAGAGGGGATATGTAAAAATGCCTAATTAAGAAAAACCCTGTGTTGAAGTTTCAAAATCCGAATAAGAGTTACATGTGGAGATAAAACATTCCCAAAGGTGAATGCTGGAAGAAAACTTTTCTTGGCATTTTCTATTTATTTCTGTTACCTTGATTTTTAAATTGGCTCTTCCAAAATATATGTTTCAAGCATTATCTGCAGTGTGCTGCTATGCATAGTGTCACATCACACCCCGATGGGCTGTGCTCTACTCTCTTCTAGGTGACATTCTTGGCACTGTTTTAAGTTGCTCTGTCCACCTAATGGAAGTGATGACTGAGAGTAGATGTTCATGTCTCTTAGCTATACACCCATTTTCTTCTGTTGTGATTTTTTAGCTTCTAGACTGTATTTTGAGCATTGCTGTTACGCAACCATCTGGTAGCTCTTGAATTTATGGAATCTGCCAGGGGCACATGTGCTGACATTCAAACAGAAAGTAAAAGATTGATAGCCAAAATATTCCCTCTTTTGTCTGATAGATAATATTTGGCTTGTATTTGGAACACCAGAAAGTTGTTCTTTAGAAGTAAAAATCAAATGAAAAGGTGTAGAAAATCTTTTGTAATTCATCACACTGCGCTCTAACTGCTCGTTGACCTTGCTTGCATATGGATATTCCTATCAGCCAACAGAAACGGTGATCTTGGTGTGCAGTAGAACTTCTGTGCTACAAATTGTACAAAGGTTTTAAATATGTCCCATAAGGGCTTCCATCAGAGGGAGCCCTGCTGTGGGTGTTTCCAGGCCCTGTACAGGACACAGCTGCCTCGGCAGATCTGTTTTCCTTTCCTGCTGCCAGCAACCCCCAGTAAACATCAAAAGTTTCCCCTTTAGTATTTGATCAGCAGACAATTCATATATTGCAAAGGTTTCCTTTTAGAAGGCACTAATGGAAACTGTTTTGTCAGAATGCACACTTGTATTCACTTTATTAATTTTCTACATCTCTTTAATGGTGCAGCGAGTAAAACATACATTTCCATAAAAGGCCTCTAAAGCCAAACTCTCCACCACTATCATTAAAATGAATTTGTCTGAGGTCTCTGATGGAAATGCACGTAAATATTTCCCTATAGTTCCCTCTTCTGCTGATATGTCTTATGGATACTAGCAAACAGTTATGAAATCTTCCATTTAGTGCTGCATTATTTTACAGATGTGTGATTGGGTTATTTGATTTTCCACAAAATTCCTCTAAAGAAAGTTCTGAACTTTTTAATGTTGAATAACCTAAATTAAGACTAGCAGAAAATGTATGTCAAATTGTCATGCATTAGATAGGGGTACTGTTTACAAATATCTTGTTTCAACCTACATGCATGTGTGTACTGCAAAAGCTACAGTGATTTTAATACTGCTGAGGTTGTTGATATCAACCCTAATCATTAGACAAAATCATAGGATCTTGTTGTTAATTCTTTCCAGAGTGATTCTTGCCAACCGAACGTGACACTTCAGCTGAAACAAAATGTAGTCTAAAGGCTGTTCAGGAGGCAGCAGGACGACGTCATGGGTAGTGTGAGCATGTTTCCCTTTCAGAAACCTTTAACAAGGATGCAACACCTCTGGGTAAGCAATAGTTTGTGTATGATGTGACCATTTTATTTTGTGGCCAGGTGCTGAAACTAATCACTACTTTCTGCTAAAAATACCAATTGAACAAATCCCTACTGGGCTCTTGGTCAAGATGGATTTCCCCAACCTGTGCTTGCAGCAGGGCGCAGTGCGTCGAAGCCGCTCTTACAGCATCGGTGATGTGCAGTTCAGATGATGCGGTTTGAATTACCTGATGAATGTGGGCAGAGAGAGAAGGGATCTGTTTGGTAAGCAGACTCTATGTTGCCAGTCCAGTGAGCTGGGATTAACACACCAAAGGAGACATATTTACAGGCTGTTGTAGTGTAACATGGGCTTTAAATCTTCTGTAATGTCTCTTACTGACCTCCAGTAAATTATGGACCGGACTGTATTACTATAAGCTTGTCAGTACAGTTTTCAGATGAGGAAAGTGCAAATAATTTATCTGATGATTATAACAAGGTTGTGTTAAATGCTTTGACAGACCAGCATTGGGTAGGATGGGGCAGAAGTGGCTGGCCTTGCATTGTGCAAGGCTGGGCAGTCCTGGGGGGCCACCCACCCCGTGGAACACAGGGCCATCACCTGGTGGGCAGCCATGAGATCAGGCTTCTGCTTTACTTTTGCACCAGTCCCTGGTGCAGTTTGATTTGTGAGTCTGATTGTGGAAAACACGTTTCTTTTGAATAGCCACTTTGTTTTTCGTTTGCCTTATATTGTTGTTTAAAACAGGCAGAAACCTCAGCAAAGTATATTGAATACATTGTCTTATGCTGAGGCAGCATATGCAACTGAAAGCGTCGTCTTCCTGTTCATCAAGATTACAATCAGAACCATCTTTCCAGTATACCACTCCTATAAGGAATAGCATATTTGAACGCAAAAAGAGCACTTTAGAGATGCTGGACTGACACATCTGGTCCCCTACACAATTACAGACTTGCTGTAAGTACTGGCTGCGAATTTTTGACAGATTTAATTTAGCTGCAAGTAAGCATACCTTGAATAATGAGATGTCCTCCTCTGTAGTATTGCTATTGTAAAAAAAATTCTATATATCTTTATAGAATCGTAGAATCACAGATTGATTTGGGTTGGAAGGGACATTAAAGATCATCCAGTTACAACTTCCCTGCTGTGGGCAGGAACACCTTCCACTGGATCAGGTTGCTTAAAACTTCATCTAACCAGGCCTTGAACACCTCCAGGTATGGGGCAGGCACAGCTTCTCTGGGCAACCTTTTCCAGTGCCTCACCACCCCTACAGTAAAAAGCTTCTTCTTAATATCTAATCTAAATCTCCCCTCTTTCAGCCTAAACCTTTCACCCCTCATCCTATCACTACACTCCCTAATAAAGAGCCCCTCCCCATGTTTCCTGTAGGCCCCCTTTAGGTACTGGAAGGCTGCTCTAAGGTGTCCCTGGAACCTCCTCTTCCCTAGGCTAAACAACTCCAATTCTCTTAGCCTGTCCTTGTGTGGGAGGTGCTCCAGCCCTCTGATCGTCTTTGTGGCCATCCTCTGGACTCACTCCAACAGATCCACATCCTTCCTATGCTGAGGAGTCCAGAACTGAATCCAGTATTCCAGGTGAGGTCTCAAGAGAGCAGAGTAGAAGGGGAAAATCATCTCCCTTGGCCTGCTGGTCGCAATTCCCTTGATGCAGCTCAGGATGCGACCATCCAGTCAATTCCTTATCCAACAAGTGGTCCATCCATCAAATCTATGTCTCTCCAATATAGAGACAAGAATGTTGTGTAGGACAGTGGCAAATACTTTGCATAAGTCTAGGTAAATGATGTCAGTTACTCTTACCTTACCCAACAATGCTATAGCCCCATTGCAGAAGGCCACCAAATTTTTCAGGCACGATTTGCCCTTAGTGAAGCCATGTTGGCTGTTACCAGACACCAATAGACAAACACACTTGAATTGTCCATCAAATATATTTTTAATGTAGCCAAGATGTTCTGTTTTTTCTCCAGCTCATAGGTAAATATTTTATTTTCAAACTTCTTATTACTGTGTTTTATTTCTGGAGAACCAATGGTCACCAAGCGGAATGACTCCTTGGTGACTATTTAATAGCTTTTTGTGATGTTCTTTGTGATATCTTGATGCAATTAATAATAAATTAATGACACAAATTAGTGGTGATCACAATGAGAATGTAGGGATAAATAATGAAATGCTCCCATTTTAACTTAAACAATCCCAAACAGTTTTGTAGCAGTAGCATCTCTGGTAGAATATTCTAGGTAAAATGCGATGTCTTCCAAAGGTAGCACAGTTAATCCATGTACAAGTATTAGCTCCTGCCAACATAGGCCACTTAAAACATGCATGGAAAGGAACAGAAATATTTTGTTGTGTAGTAGTCAAAAAGATACTTTATGGTGCATACCGATATTATTGTAGTTATTTGGGGTGCTAAAGGTAATAAAACACTATGCATTAATGTGCAGTTTAGTGATTTTTATAGAAGTCAACCTTTTTGTACCAGCCTTCACCTTTTAAAGAGCAAGGGGAAAGATAGTCTTTGTTTTGCTTATGAGCTTAGACATTAAAAAAATCTCAAAATACCTGTGTGTTAGAGCTGTGCAAAAGAAGATATATTGGCCAAAGTAAGTGGAGAAAACTTCAGCTTCCTAATATCCTCAGGAGTACTGAGGGCAAAGATGATGCTTTTTTCATTCCTGGGAGAAGCTAGATATAATTTCTGTTACTTCTGTGGCAGTAATGACCAGTGGCCAAGAAGCTGCACCCCCAAGCTGCTGCACCAGCCAACTGCAGAGAAACAAGATGGAGGTCATACAAGAGGCAATATCCTTCCCCAGGACTAACCGCAATCTGATGCTGAGACTATCAATGAGGCACATTTGGGTTTTTACAACACGGGATATTACCGATAGAGAGTTGCATGAAGAGTGCAAACCATTGGGTGCTGAGGTAGACTTGTCTGCTGAAGATGCTTCCGTCACTCCAGGGTGTTGTTCAGGGCATATAAAATATTATCTAAAATGTGCTGAAAGTAAATGGCATGCAAGTGAGTTGTAATGTGTTGAGATGAAAATGTGATAAACTACTCAGCCTCTGATAATACTCTGTTCCACTTCAGTTCTTGGAGAAAATTATAAGCTTCTGATAAAATAAGCTTCTGATAAAATTACTAAGGAAGTTTTGAGCAGAACTATTGCTTTGGAACAGTTAGTCTAGGTGAAGATGTTGAAGGCAGAATAGACAATGATGGTATAGTGAAATACGAGGGTGAGTAGAGGACCATTAACAGTTTCATCTCACTTCTGTCGGAAGGAAGGCTGAAAGGCAGGAGGAGAAAGCAGTATTATGGAAAGCCACAGGAAAAAAATAACTTGATGAAAAGGGTAAGAGAAATGTACAGAATCTGGAAAGACCTAAAGAATCTATTCCTTACTATACCTTCAAGATACAAACAATGCAACAGACAGAAAAATTATTCACCATCTGAGGTGGAGACAAGAATGAAGGCCTGGGGCAAATGCAGAAGTAGTTTAGGATAAATATTAAGAAAAGTTCTCAGTAGTATGGTTTGCTCCTGAAACTGTGACTGTGCTATGTAATGCACAACATTTTGATAAAATGCAAGATTCACTCTTGCATGCATTTGGAAAAAAAGATCAGGTCACAGCAATACACTGATGTTCTCCATCGTAATATGTGCAAACTCTGCTAGGAGACCAAATATGAAGGATAACATTTCTCCTTACAGGGTAGGGAAGAAAGCTTATCCCTTTCCAGTGAATAGTAAGATTGTTGTTGGGAGATGCAATTGAGTATGGCATGTTAAATACGCAGCTCAAGTTTAGGATAATGTGTTTATGCAAAGTTTGGAAACAGTCCTCCTGCAGTGATGGGCTTTGTGGAGGGTGTGAGGTACCTGGTGGAGGCTGTGAGACTTCTACTAAAATGCACTGGAGAGACAAAGTGCTGTGTTAGACAAAGCAGGTAAGTATAATCTGGAATTTACAGGCTTAAAAGATGGGCAAAATGAATAGAAGGGGAAATATAATCCCTCTTTTTTTTCCCTCTTCTAACCTGTTAATTTCAGTGTCTTCAGAGAAATCCTTTCCCGGGCTAAAATCATTCAAGCTGTTTCATTCATACAATGAATTAGTGGTGGCACACATGGTGTGCAGAGTGGAGGAGATATCTCAGAGTAACAAAATTAATTATTTTTATCTAATATCAGCAGATGTTGACCCATATCATGTGACTTTCTGTAACCTGATGTAATGGTCTGTGTTTAGGGCTGTGGAAGATGGACCTATCCTGGAAGAACTGCTCTTTTTTCCTACAACCAAAACAGTAAAGAATTCATGAAAAATATCAGGTGCTATTGGTAGGCTTATTTCTGTTCCTCTCATGTAGTGGGGATGTAAGTCCCCATGTTGCACTTCTGTGGTGTGGTGGTGGTGGTGGTGGTATGTGGAGGGGAGCAGAGAGGAGTGAGGGCGGAATGGCTGCTATGCAGTGTGGCTTTTATCCTATAGAGTGACAGCTTCTGCAGCACCTTTATAGGAGTGCTGCTTCATTTTGCAGTGTATGGAGTTGCCAGGAGAGGGGGGCAAATGGGGAAAATGAGGCTTGGCTTGTAAAGCAGTCTCGCCCCTTGAGCAGTGATGTATCTGTGACTGTACCAGGCTGTCAGGTGCGCAAGACTTGGCTGTAGGGCTGTACATCCTCAACTGCGAGTTCAAGATTAAGGAAAGGCTCTGGTAGTCTAAACTGCCAGTCTCCCTGCATGTATTCCTATGAGCACTGCCTTGTGCCACGGGTTCAGGTGATGCTGTTTCTTGTTCAGCACAACCATAGGCTTCTTAGAGCATCCCACTTTTACTTGCACATGATTAAATCATACAGGGAGAACATGTGTTTCTTAGCTCTGCCTGCAGCCCTTTGGATATGTCTGTGTTTTAAGTTTGACAAGGGGAGGCGAGGGTGCACATGGAAGTGTGCAGCTCTGATTTTGTTCTTTTTGGTGCTTTCATATTGCAAAAATCAATAATTTAATTCCCATCACGTGAAACCAGAAGATTAGTTGCATTAATTTTTGGAATGCTTGCATAGTGGGTGTAAATTGATCTTACCTTGCTGAAGTCCTCTTTGCAGCCCTGCCACATGTTATAGGCCGGGGAGCTACACTGAGTTGTGCTGGCTGAATGTATGGCTTGTAAATTACTGTATGTGAATAAATATTGCTGTTGTAACAGGAGGCAGGAAAGAGGGGAAGTCGTCAACAAACTGGTGATTTGGTGGAACTGGGCGCTGTTTTGGTTTAGGCTGCTTTTGGACTGGCTTTTTCACCAAAGATAATGTTTTTGTTGTTGATGTTGTTTTCTTCTCAAATATACCCCCTGCTCTTGGTTTAGCTCATCACCTATACATACAGCATAGAGCTTCAGGGTGATTTCCAGTGCTCTGCAAAAGGCCAGTTAGGCCTTTACCCAGCATGATTGCCTGTGCTTCCTGTAAATGACAGAGGTGCGCAAATGCTTCGCTGATGGTGGGATATGTTTTCTGGTGAATCTGGAGTAAGTGTTGCTCCTCATCCTGGATGCCTTGGTGCAGTGGCACTGCAGTGGCTGAGGCACTGTGAGGTTTGGATCTGGTTGGCACCTGGTGGGTCCTGGCCTCCTCCTGCTCCTGCTGTGCTGTCCAATGTGGGGACATGGCCTCCAGTGCCTGTGACTGCTCCCAGCTGATACCCTCGCTCTCTGCATGCTGGTTTGGTCTCACACAGTGGGCACCTGGCATTGAGAAGCATTCTTTGCGGGAGGCCACCTATGCCTGCCCTACGTTGTCCTTGGGTGGTGCAGAGGTTCCTCAGTTATGCATTTTCCTCCATTATCTCTTTGCAAATACTGTGCCTGATAGATATTGTTGTGCCACTTAAACCATCTCTTACTTACATTATTCTGAGAAAATGCTGATAATAATTACATAGGCAGTGGTTCTGTCTGTGTTCAGAGGCATCAATTACCTGCTGCAGTGCTGCTCTTCTGGACGGCTCAGGAACTGCCTTAGGTCCGTGTCGGTGCTCTCTGTGCTACCATGAATAAATGTAATTCTCTGATCACAACTGTCATTTGTGCATTGATTTTGAACTAATGATGTGTTTGTGGGTGCATACCTAGGGAAAAAAAATCAGTATTATGTACTTGAATTTCTCCTCTGTTTTGGACTGTGTAGCTCGAGGCTGTCATGGAGGTACTGCATGTAGCACTGCTGCTGTGCCTGGATTTTTATGAAGCCCTTGGAAAAATTTAATTAAAACTGTTTTCTAGATTTCATGTTCTGTAGGAATGGCCTTTTATAGGTTCTAGCTATGGGGTATTGTTTATCGAGTTTAAGGTATTTAAATGCAGAATATTATTCTTGTGTATTTATTCTGTGGAAATCTAGACTTAATTTTTTTTCCAAACAGTTTGGTATTATGTGGAGCAGATGCAGTCCACATTTTGCAACTGCACTGAGAGATGATACTGAAGTGAGAGTGACCTTCTTCTGCATTTTTGTCAAAAGCCTGCAGATGACTTGGCCTTACCGTATCTGAACATAATCAGTATTCCATATAATTCTATTAAAACCCTTCCACACATATCACTGTGATTTATCTCATTCAGTATTTAACCAAATACATTTTTCTCCTTGAGATTTTCTCCAGTTCTGGTCAGTGTGTTTCTATTCAGTTTTTCCATACAAGCTATTTACTCGGTCTCTATTGTTTGGATTGAACATTGTGATGTTTCCAGGTGTTACCATGAGTGCAGCATGAGGGTGCATCTCTAGCACTGCCATTGCAACAGCACTTAGATTCCCCCAGTGTGCAGATCACAGCTGACAATTCAACCAAACCATGAAGTTACCTGTGCCAATTCTGTGAGGAAAAACACCCACCCACCCACAGCTTTCTTGCACTGGCAATCCCCTTGTCAGACTTGGTTACCCACAGCTCATTTCCCCATGCATCACAGATTTGCAGCCTCCTCTGCTTTGGGGAATCTCTCACCACAAACACAATTGACTTTTCATACTGAAAATTGAGCTGCAGCAAATTCCTTACATGATCAATTCTGCTCACCTACAAGATACAACTGGCCCTTTTCCTCAGACCCTGATCAATGCCTTCTCCGTTTGACTCACTTCTACTTTCTACCTTACATATGTTTATTTATGCAGCCAGATTCCCAACTTGTTCCTTGCCCTATTTGAAGAGATCAGCTTTACACCTCTCCCACACAGAATATCTGCAAAGCCAGAAGCATTTTCTTTGAATAAGATTCAGAACTTATGTCTTTTGCAGACCCTTTCCCATGCAGAGGCTCACCCCACTCAGGCACTTTTGGCTTGGTCCAGGCTGTTCTCATCTCTATCAGATTCCTTCTGCTCTTGCCGAGCCCTAGCTTTGGTGGGCTCTGCATTCCTGAATCTCCTTACAGCTTGCAGGCAAGTCAATAGGTTTCAGGGGATACAGATGTGGGGCTGTGCTGGCTGTGTTGTGGCTCCCCGCCTGGCTCTGCCCACCCTGCGAGGAAGTGACCAGAGCAACTCCTGGTATGCAGCTAGTTTTGAACTTGTGTGCTTTTGAGTTACACTGTATGAAACCATACAATAGTTTTCAGCTCTTCTGGTATTAATTACCCCTGTTAGTTTTCATTTTCCAGTACGCCACTAGTTCTGTATTGCTATTCATTTTATGTACCCTTTATCATATTTGTCAGTAAATCTCCAGCAGACACAAAGCAGTGGGGTGTGTTTGCAGCACTACAGCTACAAGGGCTTGGCAAAATAGCAGTGTAAAAATCATTTGCATTAGAGCTAATAAAGGCAGCTGGAATGGACCCCAAAATATGTTCAATAAACCAATAAGAGTGACTGCTGATTATACTCCTACTTTAGTAGAAGTAACTGGTTTTCATTCAATGTTCAGAGTACTGTAATTGTGTAGTGTGGTATTTTACCCACAATTTAAATCTAATATAATGGTCAATGCCTGCCTTTAAATGCTGACAGTTTGCTAACAATTTCCAGTCTCATGCCTCATGCATTTTATTTCCTCCGTATAAGGGTAGAGTGAATGTCTCACCATGTAGCTTGCTATAACTCCTAGTAAATGCTAATTCCTTTATTGTGACCATTATAGCTATCACTTTGGGGAATAAAGGCATGTTGTTGTTTTTTGTTTTTTTCACCCCAATTCCTGTGTTCCAGGTATTTCAGAAACATTCTGGAAGACTAGAGAGATCACACATAGGAAAAGAATTATATGAATTTACCAATTAATAGAATTATTTGAAAATCCAGATGCTGCTGTAGATTCCCTCTCTATATCCCCATAGCAAGTTCAGTTTATGTAGCCCATGGAAACGATTTATCTAAAATATAAGTGTCAGACCCTGAAACAATAATATCCTACCAAATTTGCATGTCTTCAAAGTATGTTTATTCTGAAACGTGCACATATTGGCTTTCATAAAAAAAAATGCCTGTTTTTTTCCTTGTTTGATGCATGCCAGCAATTTTTATAAAGAGGATAACTGATAGACATTCTTAATAACAATGACAAATAAATAACATCTCTTTCCCACAGTGCTTGACAATACAAGGATTCTGTGCAGGATTATTATAGGCAAAAATAACAAGTAGAATTTGCCTGTACCCTGTGCCATACGTGAAACAACAAATCAGTCCATACTAAGTTCATTTAGTCACATTTTACATCTTCTAGAACTGGAATTGTGTAGCCTACAAAACAATTTATATTTTATCTGTACCATCTAATTAAATGGCCCCAGAGTACCAGACTCGCAAATCTCGTTAATAGCTAAATACTGAAATAAAGGCTGTTCACCCCTACTAGAATAATATTTGCATATCTCCACCTGCGATGGGTAATAAGTACCTGCCACAAATCAGAATTATGAATTTTGTACGCCTAACAAAACCGCAGGGGAAATTATACCTCAGACATTCCATAATAATTGCAGCTAAGCTGTTTAGTGCCATCCACTTATTCTGCCTGAAGTGTTTAAAGCAGCAACAGTTGTAAATGAATTCAGGCACACATTCAAGAGAAAATGTTTTAAAAAGTTTTTCTGTCTTGCCATATGTAATTATCTTTTTAGAAATGTTCAACTACAAGTTATAACATGCTTATATTTAAAATTGCAAATTAAAAAGTAAGTTCCTTCAATTAAACTACATTTTCTAAGAGCATTTTTTTAGTTTTAATATGATGATATAGGAAACAGCCTGGGCCATGTTTAGCACATTGGACTTCCAGAATTGAACTGGTCTATAAAAAAAACTGCAGTGAAGGACCTGCTTTTGTAGTGCTTCTTTCCTAAGTAACATGTGATTCCTGGGGGAGAGCTAACTGTTAATGTTTGAACAGAAATATACTGCAATGTAAATAGTCTTTCATAGGCCAGGGAATTGGGACATTAAAGTAGGCAGCACGAGTTGCCTCTGGTTTGTTTATTTTCATGACAGAAATGGAAACTGCATGTGGAGCAGAGCTGGGAAAAAAGAGTGGTGAGACGCTGGGTGTCCCAGCTTCTGGGTGGGAGTGCAAAGGAATGATAATGCCTGAGTTAATACTTTATTTAGTGATTTGACTTCCAGAGACCGCTAAAGCTCTTCATAAGCATGGATCCTGCTCAGTCACCTGTCTCGGGACAGCTATAGGAACTGGACTGACCCTTCCTTTGGGAATACAGTGTGCTCCATCAATGTAGTACGAACCCATCCTCTGTATCTGCTGCTTGTGGCACTATGTGACAATTCCCAGTTTATCAACAGAAAGTAAAAGACCAGAGCATGGGCAGTACTTTTGAAAACATAGCAGCACATTGTGTATTTTCCACCACAGTCTCCAGATGCAGATCCAGAGTGGAACAGCACCTGTCGCTGTGGGAACTCTGGTCTCAACCTGCCTCTCTGAGTTGGTCTTTGCTCCTGCGAACACGAGGCATTAGGCAGCAGGCTGGTGACAGTTTTGCCACCTCTCATGATGTGAATGCATGAATTGTTATATTACAGATTTTAGAGAAGGCAACAGACCAACAAAAATAACATCTCCTTCATGCTGGTTCTCACTGAACACTTTGTGTTTTATGAAAACTAGTCTTCTGCTCCCCACAGCAGAGGAGAACAGAGCTGAAACTGCAGTCTGAATGGTATCTGCGGTCACTGAAATAATTTTAAAACTAGTCTTCTAATTTTGGGGAATTTTCTCTTAGTAATAGACAAGCATGGGAAAGCCATGGATGGAAACTCTGTTTCCATCAGGTGAGAAGGGCTAAAAAGGACCGGAGAAGGGCACAGGTTGATTGGGGTGTCCTCGAGGAAGCCATGTCCTGAAGTGAGGCTGGCAGTTTGGGTAAGCGTTCAAACACACGTGTTTGTACAGACAACCAGACGCACCTTGGGGCTGGGTTTAAACTATTCTAACATCAATCACTGTAGCCTTATAACACAAAAATATAGCCTTGCTGTAACGCTTGCTGCCCCTCCGGAAGAGGAGCAGAAGCTCGGAGGTGATCCCTCTGTAGCCTCTGCTGAGCTCTGCCAGCAACATGCAGCCCCTGGGGAAGGAGGCCCTGTGGCACTGCAGCTCCTGTGCCTATCAATGTCCACATCTGTATGCTGTGAGGGTAGCAGTCATTTCGCCAATGTTCTAGTAAAGGATTAAAGAATAATTAGGATTTATATATATTCAAAAGGAAGGGGCGAAGTGCACCAAGTCACAAGGAGGTGATTAAGTCAGGTTGTCTGGCTCTGCCTAGGCTGACAGCAGTGAGTGTGAGGGTTTAGAAAAATAGCTGATAGCCTATTACCATGATGAAGTGTAGCTTAAAACTACATTTTATATTTAAGGGGACTAACAGATGAAGTCCCTATGGATTTTTTTTTTTTCATATTACATAAGATGGCTATGGAAGCTGAACCATAATCTCTCACTAACTTACACATTAGCCCAGGGCAATAAAGATGTTTTTATTGGAGGCAGATTTCATGAAAAGTTGTTCGGTTTTATCTCTGAATATTGTATTATGCTGAAGGCATTTAACTATCCTGTTGGGACACTCTGTCCTGGAAAGCAGTTACGCTCAAAAGGACAGCGAGGTCATTGGAAAACGTTTCCTTTCTGATGGAGTGGAGCAAGATCCTGCCCTTTCTTCTCTGCTCATCTCCCACTCTTTCTCCTCAGCTGCAAACAGAGGACAAATTGCACTTTCAGACTACAATCCCTGCTTGCCCTCTGGCAGATCTGGATCTGGCACTGGAGACTGAACATGGTTGAAAGGGAGGCCCTGGTCCTCCTGCCTGCTTCCTCAAGTCTTGCCAACTCCTTCTTCCTCAGTCCCCACCAGTGAGTGGTGCAACATCCTGTCTCTCTCCAGCAAGGTTGCAGGTCTGCTTTTCAGTTCACATCTCTTACCTGGGCCCTTGCCCAAACCAGGAGGCTGGTTCTCTGCTGTAAGTTGCACCTTTTTCTGTCTTGTCTGGGAACAATTAAAATGCTTGTCCCAACTCCCATCATCTTATCTTGATTATTCACAACATCCTTTTCTCTAATCTTGACAAAGGCACAACTGGCTACCACTACCCATCTGGAGCATTGTGGCAGTCACTGCTTTCCTAATAGTTCACGCTGGCCAGGCTGCCTCTCTGTATGCATCCTTCCCCACTAATTCTTTTGACCTCTCAGATAGCGCAATCTGCTTGTCATCAGGCCTCATCACCCATAGCTCAGTGTCAGCCTCTGACCATCTCTTGGCATTTATTGTCATTATAAGATGGTTACATCTTCTATCTAGCCCTTCATGCCTTTTCCTCCTACTCCTGTGCTTTCTCTCCACTTACTTGGCAGCATTGCCTTGTAAATATCCATAAGCCTGACTTCTAGCTGTGATTTAGCACTTTGTGTTTGCCCCCATGGCTTGTATATTTGGTGGATTATTAGCCATTCAGGCATTCCCTTTGTCTCTTGGGTGGTCCCTGCTTGGCCACAGACACTCCATCTCTCTTCTGGATCTTGCTGTCCCATTCAGTTCTTGTAGAAGCTCGAATACATACAAAAATGGGAGAGTATCCTCTCTAAAGCCAAAGACTTCAGAGTCTAGACCAGACTGCTAGTAGTTAATAGCATCAGAAAAAGCTCATTGTACTGCTATGTAAATGCCTCAGCGTATGGCTTTAGCAGCAGCATTACTTGGTCTTAGTCCCTTTCCAGCTGTATTTGTATCAGCTTGACTCTGTCTGGAAGGCAGATGAGGAATTGGCGTTAGTGGTTTCTTTCTATAAACTGTTATGCAGAGGATAATCTCTGATTGATGAGGTCATGCCCCACTACCTTACAAAGAAATACATGTGTGTCTCCTAGATTTAAACCTAAGGCCATACTTGGCAATCAGTCAGCAGTTCCTCACTGATTATGACTGGCAGGATTTTTTATTATGCTTATTTTTCATTTTATTTTCTGCATTTATCTAAATCAACAAAATATTTCTGTTTTATCTTTCAGTCTATAAAAAGTGCAGATTTCATCTTATGTGATTCTTTAGTATATATGATAAAAAGATGGTTTTGCCTTTACCTTGCACTTCCCATTCATATTGTAATTTTTTTGTTCAAGCTTAAGTAGTCCACATTTCATTAAAAAACACACGCTATTCATAATTCTTTCATCCCAGTAAGATGGTAAAAGCAATGTTGCTTTGATGAAATTTGGCAGGTAAGAGGATCTAGTTGAATCATCTCAACCCCCTGGAGTTTTGGGTCTCCAGCTATTATGGTAGAGCAGCTATGAGTATTCAAAAATTGGTCCTTTGTTTGCACTGAATTTCTAAGCCATCTGTAGCACACAAAAGCCACAGCTCTTTTTATAGTTCAGAATGAATATTTAAAAGTTAAGTTTTAGATTTTATTTGTAGCACTTCAGATCTTTCTATCCCATCTGTCTTATGTCTCAGAGAGGTTGCATTAAACTGTACTTCGTAAAGTCAGAACTTGGTCTTAAAACTGAAGGTAAACCCTGATTCCTTTTCATTTAGTATCGCAGAGTATTCATATGATCAGGATCTGCTTAGAGGACTGATAACATTTGTTCACATGTTGTAAATTATTATTAGAATATTAACAAGCAGCTGCAAATATCAGGTCACCCAGTCCACACCTTGCTGTATGTTCTTGTAGTGTGGCAGAAAGAAAACAAACATCTACTGCTGGCTCTGGATAAGTGTAGCATGGTGAGGGAGTGTTACACCCTGGAGTGGTCACCAGCATCTGTCCCAGCCTGGGCTGCCCTACATTGAGAAGCCATCCTTGGACCTGCATGCTGAGCTTCTGCTTTCACAGTGCTGGTGGGAAGTGACAGGAGCCCTTGGAGAAGGGGAAGGTACAGGGACACATTTCACTGAGAGGAGACTTGTGCCTGCTACTGGAGAGGAGGCCGTAGAGAAAGGGGATGGAGCTGATCATTTCAGACAGTGTTGGCGTATGCTGTCACATTCGTATATATGTGCCTGCCTATTTCATGGAAAATTTAGGGAGAAAACAACAGAGCTTCTTTAAATTGTAGGAAAATAACTCCTTCTGGCAATTCACCCTGTTAAGAGTATCATCATCTGCTTGAATCAGATTTAGTATTTTGTATCTAAACCTTAGCTTCATCTATAAACTACATGCAATTTGTTTTCTCTTCTGTTATCAACCAGATACATGAAGTCACCTATTCTGAATCAGTGGTATGAAAACAGATGTGCCGTTTCTTCCAATAAAAGTGAGAATCATCTGCCTCTCGTTACGGCATTCTTCAGTTCTGTTAAATCATTCATCCTTGTTTTCGTTCTGTGCCTTGTCCTGAGTTGTAGTTGCATGTTTGTTAGGCTTTTGAGATATGAATTGATCACTGGCCCTTTATGGTGCTTTTCTCTTCAATGTTTTTTTATACTGAAATATACGTATACATATTATAATAATATATATGTGTGTATATATATATATATAATGTGTATATGTATACATGTGTGTATCTCTATTCCTTTCTGGAAAATATGAGCAAGAATTGTGCATTAATATGTGCTGCTATGAAAACCTCTCCATTTCAACAAGAACTTAAGTATAACAAACATGTTGCAATTCACTGTGTAAAATCCATCCTGATGGCTCTGTTGTCATCATAAGAAATGAAATGAATGAAAACTACGGTGTTCTGAACAGAGTTCCTGGCATTAACTGAAAAAATTGAGCTGGTAAAACCAACAATTTATATTTTTAGAAGAAAATTATATATTGTCGTCTCGTCGGTTAAAGTCAGAAGGGTAAGAATTCAGGTTATTGTACTGTTAATGTTTAATATAATGAAAAATAGTTATTTTACAATACAAGAAATTCTGTGATATTTAATAGTCATTTGAAGTAGATTCCTAGACTGACAGATCTTTAAAGAAATCTGGGTACTACTCTGGTAGGTGTGTGTTTTCATCATTTCTCACTCAGATCTTCCTTGAGGCCAGATTTTTGATTTGCCAAAGATGAACATTCTATAGAATATTTTAACTAACTTTCACACTAATCTGTACAGGTTTCTATCACTTTAAAGAACAAGTGGAGAAATGGAAAAAGTAATACATTTTTGCTGAATTGAACACACCATGAGGAATAAACTGTTGCTTCTCACAGCGCTGCCTCTGAGACCAGGCTCTGAATATCACTGGGAGTCTTAACAGAGAGCTTCATGGCTGCCTTCCCATAAAAGTCAGAATGTTTTTACAGTGGTGTTTTGCCTATTTTCCTAATGAAAGGCAGCCTTACCTTCTGGCTTTGCATTTCCTTACATGTTTCCATAACAGATTTTTCTTTGGCTTTGAAATAATGAGCTTCTCTTTTCTACAGGCCTCTGTCATCTACTGCAGGTGCTTCCTGGACAGCAGATGATCATAAAAGTGAATTGTGTTTCTGGGTGCATATGGCGTCAGACACTTGAGTCCATGCACTGCCTGTGCAACCATTCCCATAGCTTTAAAAAGCAGCCCAGAATTAGTAAATATGAGAATGGGACCCCAAATGTTGTTTTGATTATTTATTATTTGGGGAACTTTCGTTAGTTATCACTTCATGAAGGACTGAAAAATGTAGATAAGTAAAATTATATAATTGGCCCAAAGCACTTATTCCTGAGACCAGTTCAGCTCATGTGTTTGCAGCAATGCCACATGGATGAGGAGAGCAGGTGTCACATGCTTAGGTACAGTTTGGGGCTGGGAAAGGAACTGTGTTAGAGGTGAGGAGGGAAATATTTTGGTAAAGGAATTTATTGGTGGTAAATTGTTTCTTGTCAGTAAGCATCCATTCTACAAAAGCTCCACCTCACAGTAATTTTATAAGGAAATGGGGAGTAAGCTTTGATCTTCAGATTGTAATTTCTAAGCCAGAAAGTATTTAGAGGAAAGGTAAAAAAAAGAATAATTCATCTGATAGTTTCTTTTCCTTTGGGAAATGATTGGTGCAAAAAAAAGGCATTTATGGAGGAGGAGAATGAAAGCTCTTCCAGATAATGGCCTGTGTTAGTTTGTTAAAGACAAGATCTGTGGAGTGTTGTTTGCTAACAGAGGGCTAGACACACTTAACGGAACATTAGGTTTTTGGAAAACTCTTCAAGTCAGGGAAATAGTCAAAAGAAAGAAAACTAACACTAATTTCCTTACAGGGTAAAAAATATCTAAGTGGAGAACATAATAGAGCCTCTTATGAAAAAAAACAAAGACAACATAAAAGTCTTCCTCTAGGGAACTCTGTATCCTTTAGGCTCCAGCTGTCCTCCTTGGCCGTTCGGAAAGGCCTGAGCTCCCTGGTGAGCAGCCAGGGCTCTGGCAGTATCTGGCAGCCTTTGGTCTGATTAATAATACTTAGATGTCTCTAGGGCTGTCTATAGTCTCAGATAATATATATGTATTTTCACTTACTCTTTTAAAAACTTTGTTCCTTCTGCAGAGGTGTGTGGCTGAACCATTGTAAATCTTTGTTCTCTGAGGTATTTTTGATCTTGTTAATAATTTTTTATGATAATACTAATAAAAAGCGTATTTCCTATGCTTTGTCCACATTTATCTTCAGCAGTGAAGCTCCTTTCAAGCAGTAAGTCAGCAGGGTGGGATGGCTGCTGCAGCCTGTTTATGTAGCAGTCTAGGCCTGTTCACCACCTGCTTCTCTATTGTGCATTTAAATATAAAGATATGTTTGGTTCTAGTTCAGGGTTTCAAAAACCAGGAACTTGGAGTTAGGTACCAAAGTGCATCCAAAATACTGAATGCATTGAAGTTTTGACTGGCCTTAAAAAAGATTCTTCACAGCCTAAATTTTGAGAGATGGTTGTTTTTTAGGCATCTGAAGCGTTGATTCAAGGAACTTAGTTGTAGTCATCCGTTCTTTTGGATCTGTCCTTGCAGTCGAATAGCTACATGGTGGGACTCCAAGCTATGGTCTCTTTAAGCAGAAAGATGTTGGAATAGGGCTTTTCTCATCCAGGTGGATGTGTGCTACCCTCTCCTGCCTCTGCACATCAGGAAGATGCGGACAATAGTGGTATTTTTCATCGAGTTCATGCTGGCTGATGGCGTAATCCAGCTGCTTCAATGTCAGTCAATACTTCCAAAATTTGCAGGCATCAAAGTACTGACAAAACAAGCATTTAAAAACACAGCATCTCTAAGATCCTAAGAGGACATTTAACCTGATTTTTTTCCGTTAATCCTTCCTATTTTGTACTGTCCTTCCAAAAGTGAGACCTGTGACTGGGGCACACACAAGTGGTGGCTGCTGCATGGCCAGGGTAAGAAAGCAAGCGTGTTTCTCTGAGGGCTTTCTGAAATCATTACTGAATGTAATTATTCTTTTAACATAAGATAGTGTAATCTAGGGATGACAAATTCTGAAATATTCAGCACATTTTTCATTGTCAAATATGTTGCATTTAATATCAGACAGTGGAGGCAATTAGGCTGAAAGGAGAAGGATGGCTCTCTGTTAAACCGCAAACCCAACAAGGTAGTCGCTTTTCCTGCCCAGTCTTCAGCACTGCGGTGGTTCAAGGAGGAGGGCTATGGAGAGCGATGCAGAACATATTTTGGCTGTTTTAGCAGCCTGGGCTTTCTTCTGCAAAGGGACTTCCCTCTCCTGAGCTTGAGTAACCTGCCCTCCCAAGTCTGGTGTGATCTGTGCTGATGGCTGGAAGTAGAAAAGCTAAAATGAGGGCAAGGATGAAAACTTCACTCCAGGTTATTGGTGTATTTATTTTTTTAACCATTGTAATTTGTGAAGGGGTGGGTCAGGTCAGAAATGGCCTTCTGTGTGATGCCGCACTTGTCTTGAGTGACTGCCCAGGTACCACCCTGGCTTGGTGCTGCTGGCCCACCTGTTATCCTTGCCCCGTGTTAGAAAGAATTTCTATATTACAGCTCTGAATACGATCTGTTTTGTATGCTCTTGAACTAGCTCTCGGACTTGAAAAAAACCTATTTTATATTCTAAGCTGGTTAATTTTTCATTTATCTGGAACCTTGGTGAAAAGTAGTCAACACAGTTAACAATATACATTGTGTGACAACAAATATTTTATTGGATATATAATCTGCACAATTTACAAGTTTGATTTTTCTCTAGGAGTCAGAATAAATCTATAATTTTGAATATTTGGTGAAAACTCATTTTTTCATGGTATATTACTCTGTAATCACTATGAAATATATGATTGACTTTTTAATGGGAGCCGTAGACATTGCCTTCACTATTTTCCTAACATTGCTAAACTCTAATAAAGCTATTTTATGGGGAGGGTGGTCTGGAGCAAGAAATATGGAGGTTTCATCCTGGGAGCAGTTTATAATTCATATGCCAGTAAATTATAGTGTATTCCTTACAAGATAACTTTAAAAATGTATGTGCCTAAATGCTTATATATCTAGTTTATATATGAAGTTGATGTACGTTTGTTTGGTTTTGTTCATTTGTTTGGTTTTGTTGTGTTTTCTGGTTTATTTTTTTTTTTTCGAATTAATAGATTGTTTATGCGTAGCTTGTATCACAGTATCACAGTATTACAAGGTTGGAAAGGACCTCTGAGATCATCAAGTCCAACCTATAACCCTACTCTATCTTTGTCTTAAACCTATTGTAACCAAGGAAAAAAAATCTGTTCTGATCCAACATTTCCTCTCTATATCTACAGATTTATGTTTCTGTTCATGATTTCACATACAAGAATGCAGGACTGGAGATTGTTTGCTTTCTTTACATATTAATAGATTAGGCTTTTATTGTTGCACACACCTAGAAACTATACTTGATCCAGAAGACAAAAAGATGAATTACTCCTTACGCAGGATATTGAACTCCTATCACTATATTGTGATATATTAATTCTTCTTTAATGTATTTATCCTCACTGTGTGCCTGTGAGATAGGGAGGCTAAGTCACACTTATCTCAAAGATGGGGGATTAAGACACAAAAAAACTCTAAGCAACTTGACTAAGGCTGTGTAGGATGTTTCTACAAAATAGTGAATGATCATAGCTCTGAGTGGAAATGTTAAGTGTGGGATCACTCACCCACTGTTTCAAGGCTTCAATTCTTGCCTCAGAAACTACACTTTTACTTTGCAGTTGTAAATGCAAGTGTTGTAGCCTGCAATCCAACAAAGAGGTTTTAAATACCATGTTACACAGTATGTAATTCCTGGTTCTTTTGCTTTTCTGGAACTATTGACAGAGTCTCTTGATGGAGCACGGCAACATTAGTGCCTATTTGAATATAAACAAGATTATGAAAAGAAGATGTAGCAGCTGATGATTGTGGATGGGTTTCAAGTGCATGGAGAGGAAAATATTTTTGTGTCATCCAAAGGATGAACAAATAAGGGGAAAATGAATAATGCGTATCAGAGAAAGGTTACCCAGCATAGTTGGATGCATTTTGGTTGGTGAATGCTTTACAGAGAGGAGAAATGGAAGCTCAGGTGCTCAAACAGTTTGAAATTAGACTCATGAATGTGTTCTGAAAACAACTTATGATTAAAGCAGGTTTGTTCTGATTCTAATGTTTGTTTCTGTAAAAAAACTCATATTTGGTAATACATTTGTTCCCGAACTGGTAGCCTAAATACTGATGCATGTTTGCAAAATTGTACCTAAGTGTATGGATTAGCTCAAAGTTTAGAATTCTCTTGGATAACAGAAACTATCAGTTGTTTCTCCCAGATGAAGATGGATGTGTTTACTGTTGACGAAATACTTGTCTTCATTCTTGTAATGGAGAACTTTAATACTGCTTCTTTTAAATGTCATCTACCTTTCCAATATCTTTCTTTTCTACCTTCTCTGCTCTCAAAAACTCAAGATGAAGTAACCTTACTGAACACAAAGAGTTCTTGAAGTTTCATTAACCTCCTCTTGCCTCTTTGTGTGTGCTTAGACTAGAAGATCTTTACCACCACTTCAAAAGTGATTATTGTTCTGACAGTATCCTCTGCAAGGCTTGCTGTCTTGCCATTGAACTGAATGGACTGTGCAAAGGACATTATCTTGTGTTTTGGCTAGGAACAGTAAGATACAGATAAAGGAATTCAATCATCTTGGTATGCTAAGTAGTACAATTTCTTTGATTTTAGACCTATGGATCTTTGTGTAAAACTCTTGTGATTTCCTTTACCTTTACTATCGCCTTTTTTGTCACCCATCATCCTTTCCCGGTTCTTCCTTTCGCTTGTTTAAGGATATGGCTGTCACTGAGCTGCCCCTTGCTTATCATCAGCAAACCCACCTTTCAGAAAGATCTACCTTTTTGCCGTGTCTGAAGTCAGTAAGAGTTAGCCTTGTCATCCCTTATGAGAGCCCCATCATTGACTGTAACCCCATGGCTGACTGCTGTGTGTTATGCAGAATGAGGCAGGCTGCAAGCATGTCAGATGCAGTATTGAGTCTGTGCTTTGACAATTGGAAAAGACACTGAGAATGAGATTTCACAATCCCAGAAGACCTTTGAGTGATCAATGAATTCTGAGTAAGTGAACTACTAAGTGAACTTCTGCTGGTATAAGGGCAAAATCAAATTAGAACCATCAGCTCTTTCTGTCCTGTATATTCACTGTCGCCTAGAAATTATACAATAAAAAAGTAACTAAATCTGATGTATGAGACAGGGGATCAATGATGTGTTAGAATAAATGCAATGTAGCATAAATCAAGCACCTAAAATACAAACCATATTGTAAAAATCTTGCCAATAAAGAGACATTTTCTATTTATAAAATTCATGAAAATTAGGACTCAGCAGACTGTTTGGGGAATAAATCTTGTTCAAAGTTCGCTTAGTAAACTAGTAGTATTACGAGTCTGAGCTTTGATACACTGATACAATACAGGCTCATCACATTACAAGGCAGCATTCTGATGTGAAAATGCTTGTCTCATTATTAATAATTGACAGAGCACATGATGTTATTCACTAGAGGAGCCTATTAACTGAGCGTTGGCAGCAGGATACAATTGCAGAGAATAGCGTGTCCTTAAACATAAAGCAGAAGGCATCGACTAACCTATGTAGCTTCCATTCAGCTCTTGGGACAGTGTCCATATACCACGATGGGAGTAGATTTCTGTGTTCAATCTGAAGAACAACTTCCCAAAGTCTATAACAGACCGTTGGGCTTCTCCACTGTCCCAAATTTTGCATTTAAGGGAGAAATTTCTGCAGTTAGGACTTGAAGTGCAGCCACTGTCTATAACCAGCATCTGCTAACTTGTGTTAAGGTATTATAGAGAATGTCCATCCAGGACCGAAGCTGCATATGCTTGGCTGTATGTAGATGTTCACCAAGGTAGTACTTTCTTCCCTCTCTGCCTGGTGTGCTGATGACATGGGTCATGAAAGGGCAGCTGAGTAATATCTTGGTGATAACTATGGTTTGAGAAAGTTGAAGTCATAATTCATCACTTGGATGAATTATCAATAGGCTCCACCCACATCTTAAGTTATTATGTAGAAAGGTAAGAAAGAGAAAATTCTTTCTTTTCTCTTTCTAAGAGAAAGAAATTATATTCACAACTTATAGCTCTAAGGTCCTTAATTGGTTCACAATCAATCTGCCATTGTTCTTGGTTCTTCAGGGACAAGAAAGCCTAAAATATCCTGGTTTATCATTAAAATGAAGAGATTTATAGAACCAGTATTTTGTAATCGGTATAGCCTGTTCTCCCAAGAGGCAGGCAGTATTGATGGCATGTCTTCAAAGGAGGGAGGTGGTGTTGGATGTACCAAATAGCTCCATAGTACCAAGAGTACTGATATCACTGGAATGGAGTGTTTTATGCTAGGAGAAAGCTTGGGAAGGGATGTGATCTTTCCCCTTGGGTGGCGGGGGGAGTGTTATTTTCCTCTTTTAGGTTAATCTGTCGTATTTATAAACTGTTAACTTTATTTCAGTTAACTGGCAAGATGAAATTTTTTCCTGATAATAAAGCAGCGAGAGACTCGTAGACATACTGAGTTAGAGCATCTATGGCATCTCATTATGATGTACCAAACGGTCTCTAGATGCTATAGTATATTCAGACCAAACATATTCTTCTTCACTTCTGTTCTTAATTAGTAACTAACAGATAAATAATTCTGCTGTCATTGCAGCACAATAAAAAGCAGGACAAGGCAATGCCCAGTGAGCCCTACACTAAATCCTGTAGCACTAAATGTTCAAACCAACAAATCCTCCTGCCCCCACTCCTTACTTTAATTTATTAACTTGAGGTGAATGATTTGGCTGTCAAAGTCTGTCAGTGCCATGCAATGAAAATAAAATTGGTGGCAGTGCCCCATGCGTTAAGCCACTCATGGTATCTAGCCTTAGACATTAGCACTGAAGCTCCAATCCTAGCCCATTCCCCACCCCCATTCATTAGCTTTCTAAATCCTCCTGTCTTTGTGGAATCACTGCAGCAAGTTGCAAATGATATGTGTGATGAAAAATCCTGTCTGCCTAGTGCAGAGAGGGTGGAGAAAAAGACTGTGCTTAGCAGTCACTGCTACGTTGATTCCAGCAACGATTAGTGCATGCTTTGTTAGGGAAGCTCACCAAGAGCAGCATATTAAGGCACAAAAGGGAGATTCATGGTTTCTCAAGATTTGTGTCTGGCTGATTTTGTTTCCTCTTTCAGCGCTATGTCCAAATGCACTTCAGTGGGAAAGAAATGCAGATCTCTGAGGCTTTGTTACAGTCTAGGGCTATATTCAAAATTGTGCTATAAATATATCATTATCTCTTTGGTATCGGTACCTGAAGAGCAAGAAACCATACAAGTTCTGTTTCAAGTGCAGGCAGAAGCAGAGGAAATGGCACTGCATCACATTCTAGGATGGTTTAACTCAGTAAATGATGGGTGTGGACCATCAGATAAGTACTTCTGAGGTTTTGTGAACTATGTACTCATAACAATATGTTGGTTATTTAAAAAATGTTTCGTACCTTTCTGCATGACACACAAAAGATTTGATTTTTCAAAAGTTTTGGATTTCAGAGCACTAATTGAAGTCAATGACAGCGTAGGTGTTTGGATTCTCTGAAGCCAAGCTGTAAATTGTACTTGATAAGCCAGGGTAAGGAACCTAGATGTTTAAAAAATCTTGTCCATAATAGAGGACTCCAGCACACCCTGCCCCAAAATGTGAAACAAAATCTCGTAACTATACAACAGCGGCTGTTTTCTTGGTGGGATTGTAAATTTACTGTAGTCCAGATGTAGCATAAGCCAACAGGCCAACAATGAGGCTTTAGGGCTTGAATCTCTGTGGCCATCACATTAATTTCCAGGAACTGACATACAAGCTCTTACAGTTTGGGCACAGAATTTTGGAGACGCTTGTATTCGCACATACACCACAGTGCTGTTTCTTCAGGTGTCTGAACAAAATTTTGTCAGTTTATGAAGCACTTTTGTGTCACTGGACTGTAGAATATGTCTTGGAATCTTATGCTTTTCTTGACCGGTGAACTTTATGGTCAGATTGTATTGTTAAAGATATTTTTTGATTTGACTTTCTGTTTTATCCTACATACAGCATATAATGCAACTGTGTTTGTATCCTGGTATACCTTGAGGTGCCCATGGAGATAAAAGCTTTTTTAATGCCCAACATGCTGGAAACTTGTATTATGAAAAAGTCTTTGCCCTGAGGTGTTTTGTATTCGCAACTCATGTGATGTGAAAAACAAGAGAAAGGAAAATGGAGAGCATGGGGAAGTGAAATGAGTTGCCCAAGTTCTGGCAGGTGGTTTCCAGCTTGTAATCCAGTCCCTGAGCAATGAATCACACTGCTTACCAAAGGCCAATTTGTGAACGAATGAGCTCCTACTGGGAAGCAACAGGCTAGTACATGCCTATTGACTTCCCTGCCAGGTCTTTCCTGTCTTGGCTCTTTGCTGCACTTTAACATTCGGCACAATGTCCAAAAATGTTCACAGGAGGGCTCAGTGGTAGTAACAGACTTGGAAAAAGCCACAGACACCCCTTGTGTGTGTGTGTGTTCTGAATGCATACATACAAACTCCTTGGAATGGCACAATATAAGAAACAGCTGCAACTACATCTGATTAACGTCTTTCTCAAAATCTACTTTGAAAAAAGCCACAGGTATTAAAATGATAGACATGTAGTGCTAATCAAAATAATACATATTTTTAGGATGTAAGAACTCAGGGCAAACTGTGCTGCTTCTAGAGGTGCTTGCTTTTTTCTTGTACTCCAAGTCAAGATTTTACTGCTGTGATCTGCCTGAACACATTGGGCTCTCATTAGGGTTTATGGTCAGGTATTACCGAAGAACAGATGGTTTCTCCTTTTGAATAGAGCAAATATGGAGATATTTTTACTTTCAAGTTCTATGTCTTTTAAACTATTGTGATGTTTAATAGAGGTTCCTTTAAAAAGATTCGTTCTTATCAAAGTAAGAAGTGTAAAATCCACTATCTGTGCTGTTTGCCTTCTTTCCCAATGTGATTCCTTCGTTGCATACATTAGATGCTGAATTTTTTTTGAGTGAAAACATCAAAAATGTGTTTATGCCAAATGCTCTCAAGTTCTGAGTCCCACTGTCGGCAGATCGTAGGATGTGCTGCCCAGTCGCCTTTTACCTTTCTCCCCAGACAATTTCATTTAAAAATATCCAGAGAGAAAGAGACGACAGCCTAACAAAAAATCCGTGCTGAACCATGTGCCCTTCTCCAGCCCTGAGCCTCTTGTTCTAGCAATACTCCTTTGCTTTCCGCTTTGATTCACACAAATCTACCTTCAGAATTTTTCAAACATTGCAGTGCATTAAACACTACAGCAGATGGTGCTTTTTGACGATGCCTTTCTACACGAAGCAATATTTCGTAGTGTATGCTGCATTATCAAAAAATCAAACATGTAATTATGCAAATATGTATGCCTTTATAATAATCAAGTTTTATTGTAAATGGTTGATGCACATCAATTTGATCCTGTAGTGCTGCTTTAAGTGCAGTTTAAGTGGCTTTTCAGTGTACCCAGAGGCAACACAAATGCATCTCTGGAATATTAATAAAATCCTGAATCTTTGAGACACCAACTGGTACAGCATTGCTTATACTGATTGAAACTAAATGCTAATCCTTTCATTTATTTAAAAAAAAAATCCCCTTTGTTATTTAAAACACTGATACTAGTGCGACATGAAGGACCATTTTATTTTAAATTGTATTGTAATGTAGTTGTTAAAATAATGCCTAATCATACTACATTCAGATTCCACAATGTAAATTTGATGAGAGAAGAATCCAATAATTTTACAGCCACGAATACAGAGATGTATGTTAATGTATCCAGTTTTTCTAATTCTCTAGATTTATTAATGAAATATCTGTTTTCAGATTTTAATCCTGAATGCTACAGCTTCCGAGTAACTGATTCCTGAATGCTCACTAGAGATTGTTCTGCTTCTGAAATTGAATAAGGTAAATACTCATGGAAAAAAAATCATCAAGGATTTTGACATCCATAATGAAGTGTAAACTTTATTACCGATCTGATCCTGGCTTTTATACATTGTTTAACTTCATTGGTCTAACGACAGCCTTCTCTCTGAATGCACATATACACATTCTGCTCTGGTTCGAGTTAGCAGATGGCCTGTGGATACAGATAAACCAAGACTGTAAATTATGTTTTGTCTATTTGTTCCTCCTATTCTGAAAGGCAGGGCACAAAAAGAGAACATTGCATTGCTCATGGAGTAAAGGCAGTAGCTATAGCATGTCCCCCTTACCCGTTCCAATACGCTGGGTGTTTCTTTTTTGGGGCTGCTGTAAACAGAGGCTCTGTTAACCTGAACCCAGACTGAGAAGGTAAAGAAGTATGTGTTCTTCCATCTGTGCACTGTCCAAGCTTTCTCTAAAACAAATTTCCTGTAAACTTCATGAGGCTCTAAAAGCTGGGCTTTTACTTTGTAAAATTATTGCCTGCATTTTGGATCCCAGTTTTAAATTTACCTTCTTTACAATCTCTCTGCTCTGCTATTTTTGTTTCATGCTGGTAGTTCCTGTCTCTTTGCCATTTGTCCTTCCTCTGAGTCCTTTCACATTTCTTTTTTTTTTTTTAGCTTCCTCTCTGTGTTTGTGTGTTACCCTGCTTCACTTTCCCCCTCAGAAATTTTACCTGCTCTGTCAGCCTTCTGGTCCTCAGGTTTTTTTCCCAAATGTTTCTCTCAATCTCCTCATTTGGCTCATTAGTCCTTCCACATGCGTATGTTCTTGCTTCCATTCTGCTTTCCATGTTCCCCTTCCAGGTTTTACCTGTCTGATTTCTGTGTTTATCTTTCTTTTTATTTTCCCCCTGCTTTTCTCAATCCATATTAGTTTAAAATATTGCAGGAAAAGCTGCTTTTCTGAAATTGTATCCAGGTTGCTCTCGGAGCAGCTGCTGTCTTGGCAGTTCCAATACTGAGTCAAACACGAGCTTAGGGAATAGGAGGGTCTTAAAGGATCAAAACTCATCTTCAGAATAGTACCCAAAATATTGTCAAGAAAAATATGAATAAGAAACCACAGCTGATAGTATCTGAAACCTCTTCCCAGTTTTGACATGATCTTGTATTTTAACGGTAGTATTTGTTTTGGTTTACTGTTGTTTTTTTTTTCCCCAAAGGAAAAAAAAAGGTTTCTTATTTAGCATTCTTGTGACACTGAAGCATAGAAGAGGCATCATGCATCTTGAGAAGGCACTAGGGGCCCTTAAAATTTGCAGTAAAATTTTGCTTATTTTCTTAACATATAAAATCACATAGATCCTATTTTTTAAAAAGGTAGCATAAGAAAATTCTGGGTCAATAAACTGCCTTCTCCTGCTGAGAGAGCAGGTTACTTAAAGTAATCAGAGATGCTGAAGAACAATGGAGAGATTTTTCTGCAGTCTAAAAAGCTCTCCAGGAAAGTCAAATTAGCAGAAGCATTTTCAGAATATTGTAAGAATGAAATATATAAAATCCCAAATTCATAAAAGTAAATTACTTTTGCCTTCTGGTGTTGCAACTTTGTTCTCATGTATGCAAACCTGAAAGTAAATTTGAGTAGTAATAAAAATGAAACTTGTTGATTTACTGATTTTGTCAGCTATAAATGCTGTGAACTTACAATGTTTTTAGACTATATTTTGAAATTTTGTTTTCTTAAATGACGTTTATGCCAAAGTTACTTGGTTTTCAAAAGTATGTCTTCTAACCAATAAGAGCTTTTTAAATATGAATTCTGTGATTCCACAGCACTGAATCAAAGAAGCTGCCTGAGATAAATTATTTGATTATTCACAGAAGAAGCCATCCAGACTTTCGAAGCTCAATGAGCAAATGGGTTTTATCATAAATCTGTCCCTATATGAAAAATCCATAAGTACTATTATCTTTTGATTGCAATTATTATTCAGAAACCAAACAATATCCTGCTCTTATTCTGATTTTTATTTTAATTTCATAGCTTTTCAAACTTAATTTAAACACAGTAATAACGAAATCTATACCCAATGCCTTGTTTTCATTTGCAAAGTCACCTGACAACCATACACTTCCAGAGGTTTTTACTTAAAGGTTCTATGTCAGAGAATGCTTCAGACATGCTTTGCCTGAATCTTATGTGGGGCAAAGCCTTAATTAGAAGATCATAGTGTTTTATGTGATTTTGCACTGTTTAAAAACAGAAGTACAGATCAAACTATAATTTCATAAATGGAAGTTTAATGTATTTTGCTGAATATCTATAGACTTGTAAGAAAAATGGAAAAAAATCTTAAAAAAATCTTAATGGGTAAGGCTTGAGATGTGTATATATATTTACAAAATTTTAAATGATAGGCAATACTCTGTCTTCCAAGAAAAAATTGAAACATGGTTAATTAATATCGTATTTTGTAAGATGTATGAATTTCCAGGATGCATTGGTCACAGAACAGTGAATAAACCATGACAAAAATAAAGCTCAGTAATTGCCTGGTCTTTTGCACTGTATTTGCAAACATTGATTGCTGGTGTGGTTACCAATTTGATAGAAATTCTCATGCAAGCAAAGAAGCTTGGTTCAGGCACAAGTGATTTTACTTCTAGCTTATATCCAATGGTGTATAGGCTGTCCATATCTCCTGGTTTACTTTCAAATGTGTTTTCAGGCTTTACCCTCTGTTCTGCCTATTCTGATGGTGTATATTAGGCTGCAGTCACACCTCAGTTACAGATTTAGAAAAAAAGTGTGAATAAGGTTTTAACGTGGTTAGAGATTGCAGAGCCAAACCCCTTAAGAGCCTTAAAACCCTTAAGAGCCACCGTTCCCTGCTTCACTCCGAGCAAAATCAGCTCTTAACTTTATGGTGAGGTTATAGCGAATATACCTCTACAAGCTCAGATGCTGAATTCCTCACACGATTTCCAAATGAACAATTGTTTTCATAATCATTTCTTCTGGTGGACTGAAATGGTTTTGCTCTGACTGCTTATGAATATACTTAGTCTTTCGGAGATAACTTACCTGAATACAAAGCCTAAGTGTTAGTGAAGGTGTTTTCATATGAAGGTGGCAGACTTAATGACTCTATTGAAAAGAAATCTATTATTATAATACTGTTTAGATGAAAAAAGGTAAAGACAAACACTCTTTATATTTGTTTTTTTTTTTTTTTTAATGAATCCTACTAACTCACACCCTTTACTGTTTCCTTTCTGCTTTAAACTTCTCTATACAGAAATTTTAGTGTGGAATTTAAAAGAGATTAAGATATATTTACATTCTCTCTATGGAGAAATTTAAGTGCAGGAATACATTACTTTGTACTGAATGCTTTTCTTCTGATTTTTTATATATTATTTACAGCTACAGTATAGCAAAAAGGCCGTCTATGAAAACATGAATAAACCCATTTATTCCCTATGCAGTTTTCTGGTGAATTTTTCTACCAGTGGAAGACCAGGTGCTGTCCTCTGCTGTAAGTTTGCATGAACAATTAACTATGCCTTTGTTCCCCCAACCCCCTAGATTTTATAATTTGCTTTCTTCTCTCCTTTCCTCTTAGGGCAGTCATAGAGGGCTGTATCTTACGATTTATGGGAGCAGTTGCAGCTCCTCCACACACCTCAACTAATAAGGAACTGAGTAAACTAAATAGTCCTGAAACAACTTCTACTTCAGGCTGTGTTCAGGAATAAGGTTCGTAGGATATCAATCCTGCAATTCTTTCTGAGATCTGTGAAGTCCTGCTGAGAGCTGTGGTACTGGCCATGACATTCTGTCCATATGGAGAAAATCATAACATCTGGTTTTCTTTAATTACAATTAGAGCAATGTTTCTTGAGAATTGTTTAACAAAATATCTTTTTAAAAGGAAAATAAGTGAAACCAAAGTTCCTGTCACACTTATCCCATGACAGTCAGTTGCCTGGTGGCCAGTGTATTGGTTAGCGGTGTAATATGGACATGCTTCTCCAGTCACAAACAGATGGCTCTGTGGTAGCGTTTGCAGCTACTGAGGGATAGGTCTCTCTCAGCTTTTTGAAATTTTACACCAAAAAATACTTTTCTTCTCGGAAACTATTGAAATATCCTATGGAACCGAATTGCTGTTTTCAGATTAGTCCTGTGTTTTATGTCTGGATTTTCTTCTGACTCTCAAGTTCTAATGAAAATTCTAAATATGTTTGTTGCTGTGTTCTTAAAAAAAGTACAGACCGAATTTAAAGGAAAGCTCCATTGCTGCTTTGGTCAGGAAGGACCTGTGCTCCTAGGAAGCAGTCCTACAAGTCTTTGGCAGACTCTTACTTGGCGTCTTCAGCTTTTAACTTTGATTTATGCAGGAAACGAAACTTTGTGTGGTTGAGCCGATTTTCTTTACCTCTCTTTTCCACTGCCTTTCCTCAAAGAACTACTGAGCCAGTTCAATAATTTCAATCTCGTTGAGAAAGAGAGAGCTATAAGAAACATGAAGTTTAGAAAGAAAATGGGTGCTTGACTGTGTCCAAGGGACCCAAATTATTGCTTTCACTGGGGAACAGTGATCCAGAAGCCAGGAGCCAACTCACCAATCAGTCCCTAGACCCTGCAACAGCCTTAGCAGAAGCTGTTACCTTCCACAGCAGAGAGATCAGGGACGGATCCTTTAGGAACTGGCACCTCAAGGACATGGAAGGGACCAGGGAACAGTATCACAGAACAGTGCTTGTTGGCAGATTTACAGTGAGATATTGCTCTGGAGCAACTTGTTAATTTGTGCTTGGGTATTTGCAGTGTGAGGACAGCCATGTAATACACTTTACAAGGTGACCAAAGAACATGCCTACCTTGAGGTGGCTGAGTTAGCCAGAACTGACAATCAAATGTTAAATAATTAAATTGTTTAAGCTATTAATTGTAAGTGAATGTTTTTTTTAATTGCACTTTAATAATGCCATGCCCTTTATACCCAAAATTAATGTTTTCTGTCTCTCTGTTTTTGAAGTACATGCCAGTTTAATTAAACTATTAATGGTAGACAGATTTTTAAGTACTTTATATTCTTCATTAAATTGTATCTGTTCAACAAGCATAAACAGGAAAATAGACTCAGTTAGAAGCAGATTCACGTTCTGCCTGATAAATCATTCATCATCAGATAAGATGATGAGGCATACTTGTTTTTCTGTAGACTCACAATGATAAACAAATCCACTTTTATATTATAATATTTATTGAGTTCATACAAAAATAAACAAGACTGCTCACTTTTAATATAAACAACAGACCTGAAAGCTATTGTTTGCCTTTATGACTGGTCAGTGAATGGAAAGCAATGTCTCGATGATCTGAGGGTCAGTGTTATTTCATTTTGTTTGAAATGCTTGTTAGGAGAAAATTCCTCTAGTCTAAGATATAGTTCTTTCAGGGCCATTCAGCTGCAGTAATGATGAATATTTCTGCTGTTCCTGCAGTGTTACTTAATTGCATCTGGAAAGAATTAAAATATCTTTTGATTTGGCAGAAATGATATATTTTATAAAGCAAATGTTAAGTCTCAGTCCTTGTAGGATCCAATGCAGGAAGGGTGATGAAAACAATTTTTTGAAGATTGTGCAAGACAGACTTATAGGAAGGCCATTTCATCTCTGGTGGTGAAGTCCGCAAATCCTAATGGGCTGTTAATGGGCTAACAGGCAGAAATCAAGAAACAGTGCAGCAACTGTTCATGACGCATTCCTGTGCATATTATACAGGCAGACAAAGCCATAAATGGTTATAATAGAGACAACAACGTCCTTCCTTTGCGTGGCAGATCAATCAATAGCCAGGCATGTGATCTTGTTCACTATTATGTTAGTAATGAAACCTTCTTGTGATGTGACAACTGTGGAATAACATTTGGTCACAAAGCTGGTGTTAACAAGCACAACTGGCACTCTGGTAATTAGACTGATTTCTGGTCTACTTTCACAGATTGTCGATAAATGCAGTAAACAACAGGCTGCTTTCTTTCAGAACAAGTTATATGAAGTCGTCATCCGTTTGGCGGAATGTACCATACTCTCCTTTATTTTTTATCAGACTGTGGCAAGGTGGGGATGTGCATATATTTCTTTAGAAAATTATGTTGCACAATAGAAACTTTGCATGCATCGTTCAGTGATGATCTAATTAACCTGAAGGTTTTTTTTCTTGGGATGAATGCTAAATTCAGTTACAGGTAGACAGTTAGATGGAGATGTTCTTCCTCCTCAAATTCCCAATATTTTGCCCTCCAATAAAGCTGTGTGTGCTATAGACAGCCATTAATATCTTTTAAGGATAAACTGAAATCTTAGAAGCCGTAGATTATCCCTGGTTTTAAAGGCCAAGAATATAGATCATATGCAATTGTAGAATAATTAAACAAAATAACTAAATTCAGCCACAGATATGATAGCCAGCTTTTGCATAAACAGTTAAGCACTGTTACGTCAAATTTCTTTTGATGTGTTTTCTCTTCCCATAGACCAACAATAGCGGAAAACTGTACTGTATTTTCACCTGCATTGCAGAATAGGAAGGAGCTAGTGCTCCTTCCCTAGATCCTGTGCCTCCTCTGAGCCCATAGCCTGGCTCCACACGCAGGAAAATGGGGGAGTGCTGTAGTTCTGCCTCCTTCCCATCCAAGGCAGATGAACTGGGTCACCGGAGACACATCTAGGGGAGGTGCTCTGTTTATTTTGGCTAGATGGCAAAGCTTAAACTGGAGACACTGTAATATGGACACCATAAACTAGCACGAGTTTCTACACTTGCTGTCCTTTCACACAGTGCGTTCAAAAACTAGAAACAGCAGGTAAAGGACAGCAAGTGGTGCCAGTGTCGTGATGTGTCTGGGAACTGGTGTTATGTGGCACTTTACTCAGATCTGTCTGAAGCCAAAGTCCAGCTCCATGCTGATCTCGATGATCCTTACTGGTACGATTTGACTGAGAAGGGTTTCGTTCTCACACTGAGCCACATTTTGACTACTTGCTGTAACTGCGTTCTTTTTGTTAAGATCAAGAGATCAGTGAGTGTCTCTTCACGGCTGTTATCGGTGGTTGCCAGATCTTAATTCCCTGTACAATCAATGAAAAGCAGTAGGGAGGAGTGTTTTACAGTAGGTACCTAATTTTATGCAGGATTAAGGCAGGACTACTAAATCCATGCTTATAAACGACGGACAGTTTTCGAACAAGTTCACTCAGCTGTAGGTATCAGGGAATTAGAGAGTATAAATAGCAGTAAATGCAGAATACTGAGCTGAATGGTTGGAAATGTAGATCAGAGGTGTCTGTTGCTGAACTCCTCAGAGCACACTCTGTTCTGACAAACTGCTGAGAAAGACCAATGAGACTCTGTAAGGCTTGTAGGGTTGTACTGTTGATAAGTCTACAAGATCCTAGGAAAGGAGGTCTATGAAAAGTAGGGTAGGAATATGTGAGGTTTTGTCTGATAGGGCAGAACAATGTGTAAGAAGGGGTTAACAAGAAGTCTGTGGATGTACCAAAATGCTGTGCACTCAGGGAAGAGGCAGGGTAAGAATCTCTTTTCTGACTGGCTGAAGATGGTGGTATGATTCTGAGTGAGACCTCATTTCACAGAGTCCCAGCTTGGTTGGCAAGGGACTGCAAGAGGGCTTAGGTCTGACCTTCTGCTGAAAGTGGGGTCAACTGTGAGGCCAGACAAGGTTGCTCAGAATTTTGTCTGGTCTGCTCTTGTGAATTGCCAAGGATGACTACTACACAGTCTCCCTGGGACCCTACTCTGCTGCTGTTCCCCTGCTGAGAAATCACACTTAAAGTATAGATCTCCCTTTTCACCATTTTCTCCAGATCCAATGTTTGCAGACAGGCCTTCTCAGAGCAGCACACAGATTTCTCTGTCTAAACCTATTGATAAAAGATTCAAATCTGCTGCTGATGTGGCACTGAGACTGCATTCACTTTTCAATGGGAGTCCAAAAGCAATGCATTTTTTTTCTGCACGAAGTCAGAAAGTAAATTCTTAGTTCCTAGAAGAGACCTCAAGCACCATTAGCTGCAGTAGATAACAGGAATGATCATGTCATTTAAAGAGATAGCTGGTCACACCACGTGTGAAAGCATCAGATGTTTGGAGAAACCACCTATGCACTTGGAAGGTAGCTGAAGAAACAAGACAAGGAGATGTTTTGCCATATGCCTCATTTAAGCTCTGATGTTTTGAGGAAGTTCTACCACATAAATGACTTTGTCAAAGAATGGCAGTGTAGAGTGATTCTAACTAAGTGGCTGGAAAGTTGTAGCCACAACTGCACGTATTTAAACCATCCCAGTGAGGTCTTTGTAGAAAAGGTTTTTGTCAGGAAGGAGCACAGTGTTCTCCCTTCTTAAATGTATATTTCACATTCTAAATCAATTTCTTCAGTAAGATTCAATAAACTCTAGTTCACTAGCTTTAATTTTTAAAGAAATGGAAGGAACAGAGTACACCTTGTGACAGAGAAATTGCCTTGGCATTTTATATTTACTTGCCATCAGTTACTTCCATATTAAATTGTTCCATTTACAGGTTGGTAAATTTTTTCTAAATGCCTGCTGCTCTGTCTAGTTGTGGAAAATGAAGCTCAGTGGTTTATGACCTGCACTGTACTTTATCACTAACCTTCAGCAAGTGTACAAGTTCTGGACTGAGAATAAATCTTCATTGATGGTGACACAGCATGAGGTAAAGTATAATGCATATTACTGTGGCACACTTATGCTGGCTTTCCCTTGCTTATTGTGATAAATATTTTCTTTTTTAGGAGGCAAAATAAGGATAACTTAAGGAGCCATTCTTGTCTGATTGGCGTACCTTGTTCCCCTTAACATTAATGAGTAAAATGGACATATATAGGCAAGACAGCAGACACTTGAGGAAGCAGATAAAAGTGCAGATACAAGGTGACATTTTTGTAATCACTTTTCTGACCATAAAAACTCTTGAACAGCCATGTAATTGAACTTTTAGGCTCTCTAAATATAAAGATTGCATAATGTGTTTATATTACTTAATAGCCAGCAAAAATCCAGTGAGGAAGACCAGGTCTACTCTTGACCTCTGAGAGAGCAAGGTGTCAGCTTCTCCACAGCCTGTGCTTGTTAGGTCTGTCCTCAATAAAACACTTCTTGACACCCTTCCCACAATCTTAGCAGTTATCTTCCAGTTTTCATCTTCCCCGTGGAAATGATTAGTTAAAAATTCATTAAGAAGGAAGCTTTTTCACTATCTACAGTCCTCAGATTTTTTTTTTTTTTTTTACCTTTGCAATCTACTATTGAAGGCTGTATGTGAATGAAAGAAGGTCAGGGGAGGATGGTGATCACTGGTGATTTCTTCTGGCAATAAATAGAAGTGTTGTGACTCTTTGGGATCTCTGGCAGCCTTTTCTGATGCATCTCGTGTGGTCCAGATCTGCTGTTGGTGTAGATGGACAGTGATGGCTACAGGGAAGGGATCAGCTCTCGCTGAAATGACAAAGGTGACAAGAATTTCTCCAGTGTTTAGTTTAGGTAAATACAGTTAATTATGAAGAAGATATTTTTATTTTACATCTGAAGAACAAAGCTTAAATATTTTATGATTTTTTCCTCTTTTTTTTTAGTAAGCATTTTTTTTTCAATCATAACACATTTTCATTTTATAGTGGTAAAGTTATTTTTAGAAAAAATCCCACTTTGGAATCTCACTTATAAAATGTTAAAATATGTTTCAACATTAAAAAAAAAAATATATCCCTCCTGCTTTTTCAGCAAAAGCTGTGCCCTGTACTGAGCCCAATAACAGATATTTTCTCCATTCCCCTATTAGTCAGTCAGCAAAGGCAACCGTGCGGGGTGGGGAGGGGCTGTGCAGCCCTGCTGGGAGGCGGTGGTCGGTGCTAGACGCTGCCCTAAGTGCTGCTGGCAGTCAGCGATGTCCTACCCCTGTCACTGCTGGGCTCCACAGACTCACTACATTGATTTCAGTCATTTTCTAGGCTCACCTCAATGTGATGCATTTGTATCTATGAAGCTTCTCTGATTACACTCTAGGCAGGGCACGATTAAAGAAGAGGTACTTAAGCACACAGCTCCTCCAATGATATTTATCGGACTCTAACCTCTTTATTTAAAATTATATCTGTAAAGAAAACCTTACTTAAGCATACTTAACGTGGTGGTGCCTGCATAAATAAGCAGCCAGCCTGAGTCAGAGTGTCAGAGAGGGCTGATGGCCCTCTGTGTCTTCATGGCATGTTGAACCACGTTGATGCAATGTCATCACCACCACTACCGCTGCCCTCCAGGGACAACAGCCACTGCTCTGTGGTATCTAGTCCAGGGCCACACTGCCCTTTTCCAGAGCCATGGGAGGTTAACCTGCTGGCCCTCTGCTGCAGCCCCTCTGCGACCATGACTCTTGCCTAGAGATGTTGCATTCTACCTTACTGCTGCCTAGCTGAATTTCATGAACTTCTGGGTAAATTCATAGCCTGATTGCTTTTTCAGTGTTTCTGCTGGGGAAATGGCTTCCTGACACTTTTGAGATTCTTTGTCCTTTGGAGCCAATTTAGTTAATGTTTTAATTTTTGTTGGATTTATAATTGTTGTCATGTGTCAAGAGGTCAGTTTAGACAGCTCGATAAATTGGAAAAGCTATCAACAAATCCAATCAAGTAAATATCCTATATTTTCAGAGGCTTTTCTGCTTCTTGTTTCAAGCCCAGAAGGAGGCCTTGAAGTTGATGAGAAGATAAATTCAATTATACTTAAAGCTGACTTTGGCTCTTAACTCTCATACTACCTTTCCCCATCTTTGCCATCCATTCTACTGCAATCGTTTAAATTTGCCCCAATAGTAGTTTGCCTACTAGCTTTGCTAATGAATTTACTAGTGCAAAAGGCCACTTGCAGGATTGTCTTAAACATAATGAATGTAATTATTTAGCAGAAAACGGGGGCAGCATCTTTTTCTCTCTTGACAAGAATAATTCTTTATTATCTCATTAGCTATGTGCCTTGGTGTCAGTAAACTAGTTATTGACCTGCTCATTTAAGGAGCTTCACTCTAAATGTTTCTTCCCTTATTTAACTTGGACAAGTTCCTATAATTTCCCCTCACCAGGCAGTGCTAGCCAGTAAAATATAACCATTGTTCATTTGTTGTGAAGAGAGCTGGAAGACAGGAAGCTATTCTTAGATGGATGCTCAGCCTCCTGAGCCCTGCTTGCTTGTCCCTAGTTATAATGGATACAAAACTGTATGGGGCTTAGTAGACATCATGTAAACTCTATAGGAAATCTGAGCCAATGAATCATGGAGACAGACCCCTACTGAGCATCGTGTGTCTGAACAGACTGCAAATAGATAGAAAAGCAGCTTAAGCAAGTGGCTTTCATATGACAAGAATGCATAAATTAGGAATGAATTGAGAGTATCTGTTGTTTTAAGGCAGTTGGATTTTTTTCTTTCTGTACTATTTCAATGTTCTAAGAAACCACTAATTACTCAGACTACTCTGAAGACTGATTTAGCATTTTTTGCACGTGCATAGCTTTTGTTACTTTTCAAGCATCCTCTGCTGGATTGCACTGGCTCAGCTTGGCAGTGCTGTACCATACTGCCTCCCTGGCAGCTGTACAGCTACCCTGTTCCATCCAGCAGGGTTTGCTGGGGCAACCTTGTAGACTCCCATCTGAAGCATAACACAGAAACCTGGCTTTATAGGCTCACCCCCTGTCCAGGGCTCACAGGTGCCTTGGCCAGGACCACCACACCAGTTGAATGGGAATTACCCCACAGCAGAAACGGCAGCCTCACATCTCACTCTTGTGGTATTGAGTGCTGAGCAGCAGTTGGTTGCCTTCTGCTCTTCTTGGGCCATTGAGTATGCAGGATTTCTGCCTGTTCCCACCCTGACCATCAGTGAGTGGAAGGAAGCATGGCATTTGCAAACAGTCTTCTGCTGGGGTCAACCACTATCTGACCAAAGGGGGCATCCTAGGGGTGCTGAGGAGCAGTCTGCTCTGTATGAATCCAAACTGTCTTGAGTCAAAGGGTGGGCTGTGAATAGGGAGGATCAGCCCCAATATAATGGCCATGTAATGGAGGTAAGGATGGGGAGAGGGTAAAATTCCAAGACTTAGTCTTTCCCTAGCCTCGTGGTAACAGCCTCATCCCAGAAGGGATTTTTTGCTTAGGGATTCAGCAGGCTCCTCTGAGAGGGAAACTCTGTAGCTGTATCTGTGGTCTGTTTTGTTAACTTTGCCATTTTCTAAGGCAAAAATATCTTGTCTATAATTGTTCACCGATTGTGATAATAGACTGTGGGAGATGGCCCATAGTCTGTGGACCAGCAGTCATATGAAAGGGATGGATAGAAGCCCTGGGTGGTGTTTATAAATACTGGTGCCACAGAATTGCTATTTTTTGAGGCCCAGTATGGGCTGCATCATCACCTGCTGGTTTGAACTAGGTTTTCCACTGCCATTTGTGCCAGAAGCCCACATGACGTCCCTGGCTATATATAACCTATATAGCTTCTGATGGGCCTTCAGGTGGGCCGTGTTAGCAGCATTTCCTCCCATTTGTCTGCGGAGACACAGGGGGGACTGTGTATCTTTTGGGATATGAAGCTCTGCAGAGAGGGCAGGCTGGGAAATTAGGGGCTGAGGCTATGGGTGACCTTTCAGGCTCAGTGTCCCATGGATGCCTCACCTCATCCAGGACATCTGCTGACAGCATAACGAAAGCTTGTGCTATACATGTCATTGCTTCACCTGAAACGCAGCTCAGCCTCACACCAAGCGCTCATCAGGTCCTGAAGTTCCCAGCTTCTGTGGTCAGGGGAGCAGGCAGGAGTGCAAATCACCACATGCACACCCACCTGCTGGCTGTGCTGTGATCTATGGAAATGTCGTTTGCGCTTCGTAACGTAAAAAAAGCATCAGGTTTTGTTTTAGAATGAATATAAATTCCAAACGTACCTACTGCAGAAAGTCACTGCAAGGTATTCATATTTAAGAATGGAATACAAGGCATTGTGTTTTAGCTGGCTGGTTTTCTCAAAATTACTCTTAAAAATCTAATGTTTTTAATAGAAAAGCTTTTAGGGTAAGTATTTGATATGAGGCAGCTAACTTTCAAGGTGTTTTTCCATTTCTCCTAGGTAGATTCAGAAAAATAAATGCTTTCTTTTAAGGTAGCGTTTGTCTGTTTGAAAGTAATTGTACTGCAAAAACTTAGCAATAAGCACCTTCACCTTAGGGAAAACTGGTTAACAATTTCATTGCATTTTTATGTTTGAATAATGATGCTTTAATATATCTTTTTTTTGTGACTGTAATTTCCATTTTCCTTATAAGAGTAACTAGGCTTGACAGTGCATGAATTTTAAGCTAAAAAATGAGATGAATTAGGAAGAAGTCTATTGGCAGTGGAGAATGGGGAACAGGATGGTGTGACTAAAAAGTATTATTCGGAACAGTCGTCAGCCTGGGAAGGTTGTGTACCTTAATTCTGTTCCAAAGTTTTTCATTACAGCTTCTGTGGGGCTTATTGGGGTGTGTGTGACTGCAGGATCAGGTCTTGGTACCCTAGTCTTGGTTGATGGAGGCGCCCACAGTTTTGTGGCTCTATGGAAACCTAGGAGATGTGCAAATGCAAACTAAGCAGGTCCCAGATGCCCTGCAGCATCTGAAAAACATTCTCTCCAGGTCTTGCTGAGGACGTTGCGTGGAGGTTTTGCTACATCTTGACTTGCTTTTTTCCAATGGCCCCAAGTTTCACTTGTAATGGTAACAGCTGATACAAAGTTAGTACGTATGTAATACAAACACTCCCCAGTCCTCAGTAGAGGGAGTGTGGTCCTGTGGCATCATGTTTTTCCAGTTGTTCTGTACGTTTCTAGATCTGATAGCTGCTCTTTGCAAATTCTCGTTTAGTTATTTCATGTGAAAGACGAGTAAGGAAAGAAAACAAGGTGATTGCAGTCACTTAATTCCACTTACAGGTCTTTCTGTTTCTTAACGGTCACTGGTCTTTTATGAAAAATAGTTTGGTACTGAAATATTGGAGTGTAAATTGCAAGAGGAAGATTAATATGTCTCCTACCTTGGCAAGTTTTCTCTTTATATCATTAGTAATGAGACCTTAAGTTTAACTTGTTTTTAGAGTTTCGATATAACTTAAGAAATTTGAGTCTTGTTTGATTTGATGCACACAATCTTCTTCTACTACTAGACTGATCTTCTAAGCAGGGTTAGTTAGATTTATTTATCTGCATGTTAACAGAATTGGTTGTGCATCAAGTGATTATTTCTAATATACTTACAGCATTCCCACAATTAAGTAATTTCTAAAACGAGGAGTAGGGCAAAGCCTGATGTGTGTGTGTAAGGAAACAGCTCTGAATTTTGAGTTTTGCCTTTGCAAGACACAAATGTGATAAAGGTAAGGGGAAAATATATTCCCCAAGATTTGTATTTGAAAATGTGAACACAAAAGATGAAGGATCTAGGATGAGTTTTACTTTTAGACGAAATGTCCTTTTGAGGGTTAAGGTTCAAGCTGTTTCTTCATCTCTAGCAGTGGGCTTTGCCTCCCACCCACTAAGAGAAGAAAGTGCCCTGCGACACTATGCAGACCTTTGGTGAAGTTACCTTTCCAGTTGCTCTTCAGGAAACCTTTTCTTGTTGTAGCTTGTGAGACTCTCAGGTAGTCTTGTTAGAACTGTTATTTCCAGCCTCATCGTCCGCTTGTGGTAGGGTATCTGAGCTAGGCCACTCCTGTACAATGGAGGGAGAGCACAGGGACACACATACCCCGTCACAGGCACAGTACTGCTTAGCAGAGAGCAGAAGAGACAAAAAGCCCTGTAATCTCAAAGGCTTGTGCTGTTTGATAACCTCAAATCTGTGATTTATTTTTCTTCTCTGAAGATACGTATTTGTATCTAAACCCATCCTTTCAAGCTCTTCTCACGAGATTGATAATTTCTTGGCATCTCAAGAGAAGGGGGTCACTGGTGTTTGGAGGAGGAGCTGAAGTAGCAGCATTATACAAAGCACAAACACTTTAAGAGTCAGTAAATGAAAGCAATGTACTTTGCTCCAATACTCATCAAACAGAAAGAAGAATCTGTCTCAGCATGCTGTAGGATGATCATTAATTTTTAATAGTGTTAATGTTTATTAGTGACAGATGATTGACTTTAAGTGCCTTATGAATAATAAATAAATGATGTGGATTTGGGGCATCTGCCTTATATTTGTATGCAAAGCCAGTGGGACTAACCTTCAGAGTTTCAGAGGAGTGTAGTGTCAATTCCTCAGCATATGCCGTACTGCAGGCTTTGAGATTTCTCAGGTTTTAGCTCTGATAAACCTGGAAGGCCTTTCTGGTCCCTTTCTTAGGGTGCATCGATTGCTTGGGAGCCTCAGGGTGAGAGGGGAGCTCATTGCAGCTCTTTTGGCTAGGGCAGGACTGTTGGAAGGTGTATTATTCACTGTGAGGCTCTGCTGGATTTCATAACACTTAAACACCTGTGTCCATCAAACAGAACACACAGGATCACAGCTAGAGCTGCACTTGACTTTGTAATTTCATTGACTGACAGTTTAATATCTATTTATTTTCACATCTGACTCCAGTAGAGACAGGCTGGCATCCTGAATGTCAGGATATTATGCTGACAATTGTGTTTTTTGGTTACTATAAGAAAAAAAAAAAAGATTCTTCATAAGTGAAGAGGTTCTTTTCAAGCACAGCAACTGTAATAAAGACCAAATTACACTTCACATAAATTTGGTAGTAACCAGTGGTAGCTTATGTGTACATATTTATACAGGAAGAAGGGTGTACAGTTTTCAGCTTTCTAGTTATGTCTCTTCTCTACTGTGAAATGCCACGTAATTCTATTGTTTAAATAGCTGGAACAACTGCCTTTACCACAGAGTCTCATTAGTAGCACTATTGTTGCTTGCATTAAATGTTTAAAATTGGTCTCTATTTTTTATTCAATTTTGTTTGCTTTCTAAACAGAAACAAGTTGCTTATTCCATCAAATTCTACAATATTGAAACACTAAAGAGAATGTTTCAAGGGGAGAAAAAAGAAATATGCGTGTTTTTCCGAGTCTGTGCTCGTGTTTAGAGAGAAGAGAGTAAAACTGCTTCCAACTTGGGCATCGGCCAAATGGCTGATGACTCCGTAATAATGTTCTCCAGATGTTAGGCAGTTAAACCAGACCAAAATGGTTGTTGCTAACTTACTGTCATTCACACTTACTATACAAACAGAAAATTTATATTTAATTCCACTTCAGTGGATTGTGATCAATATTGTAATTACTCTGATTCAGAGAACTTTTTAGACCAGACTTTTCTGGCTTTCCTCAGAGTGAAGCACTGTGCATCAGCCCTAATTATATGGTGTATCCGGCTTTGAACTGCCCTGTAGTCACGTGCCCTTGCATTCCCTGAACTACTGGGTGTTATGGCAGGGAGAAAGAGAACCAACCGCACTCTGTAAAACATTTCAAGACACCTAAACTCTTATACTCGGAGGGAGGGGAGGAGCAGGAATTGTTCTCAAAATTCTCAGCTTTTAATTGGTCATAAGGTGACATGCAATCACCCAAACTTTGATTTCTCAGCAGCCACAACGTTCATTACTGGTGTTTAATGTAAACCCTTGCTTATAATATTTGAACCATTGTTGTTATGTCCAAAAAATAAATGCTCCATCTCTGTTCCGGGGTGTAGTCAGAGCATGATAGTGTTTCACATATGTGGCCAGGGTACACAGCACTCTGCTGGCAGGACGTAAGGCATCTCGGTGCCCTTTTGGGCATGCAGACACTACTGCAGCAGTGCCCCCACTGTGTCTGGTCCCCTCACCCAGCCCCAGCTTCATCTGTGTATCCATCCTCAACCTGGCTGACTGCTCCTGGACTGTCTTTATAGGTGGAAATCTAGACTTCTCCTGTTCCTGGGGTATGCTTTGGTGCCCAGAGGTATGCTTTCAGAAATAACTGCAGAACCTGCACCCTAGGAGAGCCTTGGGTATTGCTCATCCTTCAGGAACTTGCCCAAGAATGAAAGCATCCCTCTCCTTTCCCCGGTAGGCACCTGGGATTAGCCACCTTGCTGCCATTAGCCAACTAAACATCTTCAGAAACAAGCCCTCTGTTGCACGTAGGGTGATTTTTTGTTATTGCCATACTATGCAAATACAGATGCATGGAGACCCCTATCTAGGTTGTCACAGGTTAATATGTTCGCACCTTTTTGAGTACATGACCAGCAGGGTGAGATTTTGCATGCTATAAAAGAAAAAAAAGATGTCTGCGTAGCTAGTCAAAGGGGCAATATTTTAAGCCCTGGTAAGGGCTTGGTTCTCTGCTTGCATTTACAGCAGTGTCAAGAGTATAGCAAGGACAAGCTGGAATCTTGCATGATCATAATGCTCCTATTTATATACACATAAAATAGAACAGGGTTTTAAAAGCTAATGCGATTTTCTATTATAATGATATCCTTAATAACAATATGGTTTCACTGCAGAGAGATAAACAAATATAATAGACAATGAGATAGTGCCATAAAATAGATGCATTATTTTTGGAATTTGAAGGACACTTGCCAGAAAACATTTACCAACTTAAGCAATCCACAGCAAATGAAATACAAACTTACCTTCTGCTGTTGCCTGGATATAATGTATTTACTATGGACTTTCCTTATCGCTGTGGTTTTCTCACATAATTGGTTGTTTCGGTTCTCAGACGTATAATATCTGACTTAGAATTTACCAGAACTCACTAAACAAGGGCTGAAATCAGAAAAGAGATTGTACTTTTTTAATTCATTGGAAGATGCAGTAATAGTGTATATTTCCGGAGTAGAGCTAAGCACCAGTGAGATATCCTAGATTATCTCAAGCATTTTATTGAAGTATTCTGTTTAGATTTTGCATATAGATTTTGCCAACTCAATTGATATGAATTGTAATATCCATTTAAAATAAGGTTTGCTTCAGACTACTAATGTTAAAAATATTGTGGATTAAATAAGAGCTGGCCTGAACAAACCACATCTTATGAGTGTGTTGTAAATAGCATTTGCTTTTAGAAAATATTAAAGTTTTCATTTAAGAAATTAGCCTTTTTCCTCTTATTACTTAATTTACCCCTTCGAACTTTGTTTCTTTATTTTTTGCTGAAATCACCGAATACTAAAATTCTGACAAGAGTCTGGTTTTCTTCGTGGCTTCCACTGCAGTTCTCCCACTGATTGTGTGTGTGCTTCTTTTAATCATCTAAGAGGTTTTTGACACATAAATGACCATTCCTTTCTCTTTCATTAGGAAAGACTATAACCAGGGCTGCCAAAGAAGATGGCTGGACAGCGCTTATTATCATGTGTTACTTTACCATGACTTCATTTATACATATTCTCTGCCCATCGGCAATCTGTGCTGGTTTTCCCTCTTTTTGGAGCTAAACAATGCCCAGGGAAAGGGACGCTTCTCCCACCAGATGCTGAGGGTAGTTGGGCTATGATAATGTGCAGTGGTCAGAGGCAGACAGGTCCCTGAGATGGAAAGTGATGCTGCAGAGTAAGAAAATGTAGAATTTGAAAAATGAAGGATGACTTGTGCCTTTGCTGTTGCTGGATGACTCCTCCTGTTTTCTGCCCTGTTTAAGGACATCAGAACTTGAACCTCTCTCCTTCCTCTTATGGAGGACAGGAGCAAGAAGGAATGAGAAGTGTGTGTTTCTTGTTTTCTCAAGTGTTTTTTGTGATGGCCAAAACATCTGGAGGTGAGCTTGGAGTATTTGGCAGGGCAGAAAGGACCTGCAGGCTGGAGCTGTCTCAGCCTTGTTGGAGAATTGGGAGTGTGGCTCTGCAAAGGACCAGAGGGGAGGACAGGACATGTGGCTGTGGAGGGGAGGAGCACTGGGCTGCAGTCTTTGCTGGGTGGACCAGGAGCTCCAGCATGCTGACCATGTTGTTGCCAGGCTCAATCCACTACTCTAAGCAATGGCCTGCTTGTTCGTGGCTATGTCTAAAATGGGCCCTGGGAGATGATGGCAATAGAGTCAGAAGAGTCACCTGTATCTACTCGAGTCCTGTTGCCTTTCCCCACCTAACACAAAGGATTTTTTTTTTAATTCTGATCCTCCCAGCTGTCTTCATTTCATTGATTATCAAGGCAATATACCACAGATACTCTCCTTATTATAAAAAACGTAGTTAGGTGTGTAAAATGTCAGTATGAATGCTTCCTTTTCCTGTGCAATATAGGTTTAAATTTTGAACAGGACGTGATTTCAACTTGCCTTGAAGTAATTACTCAGCTGTTGAGAAAAGCCCTAATATCATTGCAGATAACCTGGATGTCCAGGCAGTGTCTGCCTATTATTTGAAATGGTTTCAAAATATATCTTTAAAAAAAAAAAATCTCACATTCAAATCACATGGAAATAATATGAGTTATCATAAAAAGAGTGTTATGAGATAATTCTAAATGTCAGTTTAGCATATTTTAGCCTATTGGATCTTTAAAGAGTTGAATAACATCTTCCATGAAGTAAATACCTTTTTGGTAAACTGAAAGGGACAATAATATTTAAAGGTCAGTTAACATGGAGAGTTGGTTCTAGTTATTATTAAAGATCCAGGTGTATTACCTTTACACAACATTACCCCACAAATCCTTATTACAACTGCAAGAACAAACCACATCTTTCCCTCCTTCTCTTCCTCCCTCTCTCCCTCTCTCCATCCCTCCCTCCCCCCTTTCTGCCATGATCCTGAGATCTTTGATTCTGCCTTCTCTTTTTTATGTGTAACAATTCCTCTAGTGAATAACACTGGATGATCCTCACTCTGCTTCTGCCATGCTGCATCCAAAAGAGTCATACATTATAGCTGCTGTCAATGCTGCCAACGAGAAAAAAACCTCTCATTTCTACATTACATTTCAGCTTCCCACATATGACATGAGCTACTCTGCAAACAGTTGTTTAATAGTTTTGAGCTGCTTAGGAAATGGCAGTTGATTTCAATTTTTTATTTAAAGGAGAAGTTGCCATAGTGTGTTGTGCTACTGCGTGTAATTGAAAACAGGCAGCCGCTTTGGCTGCCCATCTAACTGCCCACCCATGCTTGACCAATTGGTATTAATAGTCTGCACAATGCAATGATTCATTTACAAACAACACCCCCCACTCCCCCAAAATCTTATCTGGAAAGGATAATCTAGCAGGGTGCGTACATCTCTGGGGGCTCAAGAGTGTGCCACAGGCTGGTAGAGTGTGGCAGGCAAGATGAGGGGTCTGTGCCCCTCTGCAGCTTGCATTGATAGTCATGAGGGGCACAGCTGAGGGGCCCAGAGGAGGACTGTGCCCTGTAGCCCTCTCTGCAGCTAAATCTTCCCTGGCCCAGTGCTTGAATTGTGCTCTGCTTGGGTAGATTTGCTGCTTGCATCTTAGCAACTCAAAGATGCTAACACGTGGAAAGGAACAGCAATTAAACAGCAGCTAGCCACGATCTACTTTTGAAGCCTGCAGGAGCCAGTATGAGCTGTAAGAGAGGTCTGGTGCACAGAATGGAAGAGTTTGCTCTGTCTTTGTTCCTGTGTCTGGACGCTGCTCTGTGCTGTGCTCAGTCCTTCCATTTCCCAACCAGCCTTGAACAAAGAGGTGATTAGTTGGTTTTGCTGAGGATCCCTGATGGGAATTTGCTGCCAGTGTCTGGCACTACGGAAGAGGAGGTTGGCATGAGTGGGGTGGATGGCTGAGGAGTGACTGTGACTGAAGGCCAGGGGCTGCAAGGGCCGGGGGAACAGGGACCACTCACCCCTTGCATTCATACTAGGATCCAGCTGCTATTTGCTCTTACCTCAGGAACCAAAGTGAAAAGCAATGACCAAAATAAGGAGATGAGGTGATGCCTTGCTTTCTTCACAGTGCTGTGTGTGGAGAAGCCAAAGTGATTTGGGAGCCCTTTCAGTCAAGGTGAGTGTAGAGCAGGCTGGAGCAGGCTGTTACCCAGAGGATTAGCAAGGACAGTGTGTGCCAGATTGTGTTCCTGATGGGCAATTCAGATGTACCTGCCTTATTTTAACATATAGAGTTTAGGTAAACAGATGTGAGCTGTGCTGTGTTTGATGGTGCCAGTGCCAGGAGCAACCTGGGGGACATTTTCTTCAGCACTAGAGATATAGCATGTGTGGTCAGAAATTATGAAGAAAAATTTCCTGGTGTCCAGTGCAGTGAGGGCTTCTCTGAGCTGAATGAGTCTACTAACTGCAATGTGTAGTTGATAAAATGGCTTCTATGGAGGAACTGAAGAAGCTGGTGGGCAGATTTTTAAATCCTGAGAAGCCTCAAAAATCATAGTTTCTGTTTTCACAAAAGCAGAAATATAGTGTTATGCAAATGGAATGGTTTTCTACAAGCTGCGGCTGGATGCCAGGTGCCCACCAGAGCTGCTCTGTCACTCCCTACCTCAGCTGGACAGGGGAAAAAAAAATATAATGAAAAGCTTGTGGGTTGAGATAATGACAGGAAGAAAACATTCACCAGTAATCACCACGGGCAAAACAGACTCAACTTGGGGAAAAATTAATTTAATTTATTGCAAATCAAATCAGAACAGGATAATGGGAAATAAAACCCAATATTAAACCCATATTTTCCCCACCCTTCCCTTCTTCCAGGACTCAACTTCACTTCTCATTTTCTCTACCTCCTCCTCTGCAGCAGCACAGGGGGGTGGGGGATGGGAGCTGTGGTCAGTTCATCACATGTTGTCTCTGTTGCTCCTTCCTTCTCAGGGGGAGGACTATTCACACTCTTCCATTGCACCAGTGTGGGGCCGGTCCCGTGGGAGATGGTTCTCCATGAACTTCTCTAGTGTGAGTCCTTCTTATGGGCTACAGTTCTTCACTAACTAACTTCTCCAGCACAGGTCCTTTTCACGGGGTGCAGCCCTTCAGGAACAGAATGCTCCAGTGTGGGTCCCCTATTGAGTTACAAGTCCTGCTGGCAAACCTGTTCCACAGGTTCACAGATCCTGCCAAGACCATGCTCCCCACTGGAGCTTTGACAGGGCCACAGACTCCTTTGGGCTTCCACCTACTCTGGCATGGGGTCCTCCACAGGCTGCAGGTGGATATATGTTCCACCATTAACCTCCTTGGGCTGCAGGCACACAGCCTGCCTCACCATGATCTTCACCGTGGGCTTCAGAGGGACCTCTGCTCCAACAGCTGGAGCAACTCCTCTCCCTCCTTCACTAACCTTGGTGCCTGTATTGTTGTGTCTCTCACATGTTCTCACTCCTCTCTTTGGCTGCAATTGCTGTTGTGCTGGTTTGTTTCCCCCTCCACTTCTTTACTATGTTATCAGAGAGGTGTTACCACCGTTGCTGATTGGCTCAGCCTTGTCCAGCAGTGCATCTGTCTTGGGGCCAGGTGGCATTGACTCTATTGAACACTGAGAAGCTCTAGAAGCTTCCCCTCAGAAGCCAGTTCTGTGGCCTCCCCACTGCCAAAATGAGAACAAACCGAAGTACGGGAAATTCCACCTGAACATGAAAACTTCTCTACATTGAAGGTGGCAGAGCACTGGAACAGGCTGCTCAGAGAGGCTGAAGTCTCCCTCTCTGGGGATATTCAAGACCTACCTGGATGTGTTCCTGTGCTGTCTGCTCTAGGTGAACCTACTTTAGCATGGGGGTCAGACTAGATGATCTCCAGAGGTCCCAACCGCTACCATTCTGTGATTCTGTGATTCCAGGCATTGCCTCTGCTTCAGCAGTTGCTTTGGTTCCCTGAGAGCTGCCTTCGCATCTTAGAGCAGTTGGAAGGATTTGGTCTCCTGTACATACCAGCTTTGAGAGTTAGAGGAGCACAGAGTTCAGAGTCACAGACAAGAATCTGGGCCACAAGGAGCAGCTGGAAGGAGTGGAGGGCAACTGTTTATTTTACAGTTGAGGCTGGAGAGATCCAGAATGAGTGCTAATAGGACACTGCAGAAACCTCCCCTTAAAATTAAGGCGGGAAGCTCCAAAGGTCTGAGCCCAGTGATGCTGTTGTAGAAAACAGTAAAAATACAGAAGTGTTCATCCCTGTGTTTTTCAATGCTGTGCGCTTCTTCATGAGCGTTATAACTATGTTAACACTGTCAGAAAATGTGCCTTCCTTTTTGTGTTTTTCATGGCTGTTTCCTAACTTTCTTTGTTTCATTTCTTGATGGAAATCTAAAACCACACAAGGACTTATACTCTGAAATTTTATTTCCCTGCTTCTGGTGTCCTTGACTACCTCTAAGTGAAAGATTTTAAAAGCAACACTTCCCCAGCTCAGTGTTTTCTCCCCACTTGTGCTGGGTTGGTGATGGCCTTGCTGATCTAAATATAATCTCACTTCCTCCAGATCCAGATCAGAGCAGTGATGGGAGTCTTGCCTTTCCTTTTAGCAACTCTATTGGCCTCTGTGATTGAAGCCACATCTTCCACAATGCTTCTGCAGCCTAATGCTTGGGCAGCGTGGGGCTGCTGCTCGCCAGCAGCTGTGGGGCTGCACGGGGGTCACTTACTTTCAGTCTTCAGCCATGCCTTTACTCAGCCCTGTTGCCATTACTCGGGTCTGCAGGAGGTGTCAGTTTGTAGCTGGCCGTAATGGATGTGTTGTGAATGTTGGGATTGTCCTGTGCAGGGAGAGGAGTTGGGCTCCATGATCCTTGCAGGTCCCTTCCTAATCAAGTCATTCTGTGATTCTGTGATCGATAGGGTGGGGAAGGCACGGCTGAGGGCTGGGACACCTCCACTTGCCAGGGAGGGAGGCTGGCTGCTGCACAGCTCGTTCAGGAGGAGGTTTGTGGTGGGGAAGGAGGTGGGGTCAGCGTCTCTGGGGCCATGGAGGGCTCGTCTTGCTGGGGAAACACAGAAAGCTGAAAGATGCTCCATCTGTCTTTTACCCCTGTGATAAATATTCTGCCCTCTACCCTCTAGACATGAGGAAGAAAATATAACTAAAGAGTTGAAATGCTTTTATTTGTGAAATATTGACTTTGGTAATATATATTCAAAAGCAGATACTCATTTAAAGGTTATATTTAATATAGCTCAGCTCCAGTTTTTCTTTTTTATTATTATATTTATACATCTTTCCACTTTCTAAGGAAATGCTCTAGTGACTACTGCAATATAATAGCTGCTTTCTCTCTCAGTACACAATTTGACAGCATTTATTCTTTCCTTCAGTGAACATAATTACTTCACATATGGAACCTGTGATAGCCTACAGGCATCTGAGAGAAACCAGAATCATACAATCTGTCCCCTTTGTGAGCTTAATTTACATTCACAAGTGTCATTTTAATAGTGCTGGCAACATGTAGGATAAAAATTACAGGTCAGCTGCAGCATGTCACAGGGAACTGTGCTTCAGTCAATAACATGGTATTATTACATTCTGGATAATTTTACAAGGGAGATCTCACAGGAACAATTTGACCCCATTTTCTTTAGTTTTCTGCCTTTTGGTTTCCTCCATAAGGTAATTCACTTAGAAATGGATGTTGCAAAGTTGCAGATGCATTGACAAAGACATTAGACTGTAGTAGGCATTTCCAAATCTGAAAGCAACACCTTTCCCTTACCGTAACGTGTAACGGCGCTTTTGATTAACATGTATCTGGCATATTTAAAACTTTCCACTGCTAATTCTTAAATTTTGTTTCCTGATCTATGTATTCAAAATACTGAGGGGCATAGCCTTCTGCCTTCTAATTTCATGGAATTGACAGAAGTTTCAGCTTTCTGCAACTGATTAGTTTTGAGCCAGCTAAAGTAGTCTCAGGCTAAGCATTTTGCAGACGTTTTCTATGCAAAAAATAGTGAGCGTCATGGAAATGTGTACAGAGCTATATATAATATCCAATTTAATTTATGCATTTATAATACCTAAAAATAATAGCTAATTTCTCATCCTGGCATCTGCAAGACAAATAGAGGTGAAATAAATAACCTAATAAAACAACACATGATTGGTTTTAGTAAAAATTAGTTTTTTGAATCCAAGTAAAAAATCAATCTCAGTTACCATTACTGATTATTTTCCATTTTTACAAAACCCATAATTTACTATAGTTTAAGTTTTAAGTTTTCAAAGTGCTCTTTAGGGGCATACTCAAGGTCTGGTACAGTTTGTCTCTGATATTCAAAAAGTTCATATATGCACAGACAAGGCAAATACACCCCCAGGTGCCTCTCCCTGTGTGTGCACCTCCACGCATCCATTCTCTGAATCATGCATTCATTCGCTACCCCTGAAATTTGCATCCATTTCTTGCTGTAAGCACTTTTACGCATTCAAGCGGTGGAAGGGGAAAAAAGATATTTAATGATATCACTGAAAGTGGTGGAGTTTGAGTGCTTTTTTATTTAAAAAAAAAAACAAACATTTTTTTCCTCTGAGGAGAATAGACAAAACATCCTTGAATCTTCAATAAAATGTATGACAAACTAATACTAAGGAATTGCAGTGACCTCCCTGTATTTTCTTGGTGAGCCTTCTGCTGGAGTGCTCTGTCCAGTGAAAGGATGGTGAAAAATTGAAGTAGGTTCAAAAGAATTGAAGAAATGATCTGAGGTCTGGGAAATGTGTTTTTTTACAATGAGAGCCAGGTCAGTCTATTAACTTCTGCAATACTTGGATAGATAAGTACCTAGGTACGGTGAAGATGCCAGCCACCTGAAGACCTGCAAGATGGCCAAGGATGTGACAAAAGTACATAGTAAAAGACCAAATAATTGAAACTAAAGGCAGGAAAATTAAAGCTTGAGTAAGTCACAGGTTTTTGAAAGTGGAAGTAGTTACGCACTGGAAAAGATTCCTGTTGAGACTGGTGGACTGCATGTCAAAACTCCATGGCTTTCCAAAGGATGTGTCCCACTCAACCAGGGGTCAGTTAGTTCTGTTTCATTGTCTATGTTTAAGTCTATCCAGGCCTTGAACCCTATGAAACCACGCGACCAACCTCTGCAGCCTTTGGCCAGGTTTTACTTGGGAAAGTATCCATTTGGAGCACTAGGAGACTATTCTGTGTAAAGAAAATGACTATTAGTAAGGTTCTTTAGAGTTTGGCATAGGAAAGTGTTTGCATTTCAGATATTCTTTACCTTACCAGGAGGCTCTGGTTTTGTTTTAGACTCTCATTTTGATCTAAGGGTGTAGGCTGTGTAACAAGAGCTGCAAAGGGCAGGCTAAAGTTGCTTATTCCACCTCTGGAGCTCCCACACATCCCCATCTTGGCATAAAAACTTCTGCCACTGATGTACACAGTAGCATATATGCAAACAATATTTTATGTGCTTGGTGACCTATTGGCTGAACTGTTTTACTAGTGAAATATTTGAAACATAACGATTTTAATTCTTTGCAATGATCTTGTATGATTTTACAGTTCAGTTGCAGAAGTAGTTGCTGGTCCTCATGGGACTTCAATCACTCTGCTATCTGTTGGAGGGACAGCGCAAGAGGGCGTAGGGAATCCAGGAGGTTATTGGAATGCATAAATAATCACTTCCTTCTCCAAGTGATAGCGGAACCAATGAGGAGAGCTGCTAGGCTGGACTTTGTTCTCACCAATAAGAAGGGGCTAGTGGGGAATGTGAAACTCAAGGACAGCCTTAGCTGCAGTGCCATGAAATAGCAGAATTCAAGATCTTTAGGGCAGCAAGGAGGGTGTGCAGCAAGCTCAACGCCCTGGACTTCAGGAGAGAAAACTTTGTCCGCTTCAGGGATCTGCTTGGTAGAGTACCATGGGATGAAACCCTGGAGGGCAGAGAGGACTGAGACAGCTGGTTAATATTTGAGGATTGCCTCCTTCAAGTTCAGGTGCGATGCGTTCCAACAAAGAGGCAAAAACATCAGGAGGCCTGCATGGATGAACACGGAGTTCCTGGACCAACTCAAACACAAAGAAGCAGCCTACAGAGGGTCAAAGCAAGGACAGGTAGACTGGAGGGATACAGAGAAGTTGTCTGAGCAGCCAGGGATTAAATTAAGAAAGCTAAAGCCTTGATACAATTAATCTGGCCAAGGATACCAAGGGCAACAAGCAAAGTTTCTATAGGTACATTGGTGATAAAAGAAAAATTTGGGAAAATGTGCCCCCTCCAGAAGAAAATAAGAGATGTGGTTACCCAGGATATGGAGAAAGCTGAGGTGTTCAATGACTTTTTTGCCTCAGGCTTTAATAGCAAGTGCTCAAGCCACACCACTCAAGTCGCAAAAGAGAAAGGTAAGGGATGGGAGAATTGAACACTGTAAGAGAAGATCAGGTACAAGACCATCTAAGGAACATGAAGGTTCACAAGTCCGTGGGACCTGATGAGATGCATCTATGGATCCTGAGGGAACTGGTGGATGGAGCTCCTAAGCTACCATCCACCATATTTGAGAAGTCACGGCAGTCTGGTGAAGTTTGCACTGAATGGAAAAGGGGAAACACAACCACCATTTTTAAAACAGGAAAAAAAAGAAGAGCAAGGCAGCTGCAGGCCAGTCAGTCTCATCTCTGTGTCCAGCAGGATCATGGAGCAGATCCTCCTGGAAAATATGCTAATGCACACAGAAAATAAGGAGTTGGTGGGTGACAGCAAACGTGGCTTCACTATGGGCAAACTATGCCTGACAAATTTAGTGGGCTTCTATGACAAGGTTATGGGCTTAGGAAGAGCAAGTTATATCATCTACCTGAACTTGTGTAAAACATTAGACACTGTCCTGCACAATATCCTTATTGCTAAACTGGAGAGACATGGATTTGACAGATGGACCACTTAGTGGATAAGGAATTGGCTGGATGGTTGTACACAAAGGGTTGCAATCAATGTCTCAGTGTCCAAGTGGACACAAGTGACAACTTGTGTTCCTCAGGGTTCATTGTTGGGACCATTGTTGTTTAACACCTTTGTCAGTGACAAGGATAGTTGGGACCCTCAGCAAGTTTGTTGATGACACCAAGCTGTGCAGTGTGGTCAACACACCAGAGTGAAGGGATGCCATCCAGAGGGAACCTGACAGGCTTGAGAGGTAGGCCTGTGCTAACCTTATGAAGATTGACAAGGTCAACAGCTAGATCCTGCAACTGGGTCAGGGCAATCCCAAGCACAAATACGGGCTAGGCAGAAACTGAACTTTCTACCTGGACTTTTACACTGAAAGAAAGTAGATTAGATACAAGGAAGGAATTCTACACTATGAAGGTGGTGAGACACTGGAACAGGTTGCGCAGAGAAGTTGTGGATGCCCCATCCCTGGAAATTTTGAAAGCCAATTTGGATGAGGTTTTGAGCAACATGGTCTAGCAGAAGGTGTACCGGCCCGTGGCAGTGGAGTTGGAACTTAATGATCTTTAACACTGCCTGTTGAGCGGATGTTACTGATGGAAAAACTTAACTGAAGAGCTATTGAGAAGGTTTCATCAATCTTTTTTTTGAAAAAATTCATTGTATTTCACTAGCACGACTTTTGAAAAGCTAATGTCTTTACTGGCCAGTTTCAGAGAAGGCACCTGGCAACTGGGAGGTTGTGGTAACTTGTAGTTACATCTTGCTGGCTTGTGGACATAGTCTGTTTTGCTTTAGCAAAGTGAAATAAGGAATTGCTATGGTGAAATTGCCCAAAACTGAGGTTTTTGCATATTAGAGACAAGTTGTGTGCTTGGCTGGGATCGTGGTAGTTTGCTGTATTTGCCTGGTGTCACCTGGGGTTACTTCCACGTGCTACAGGCAGCATGCTGTGCCCCCATGCGGCCCCTTTCCACTGCTGCATAGCATTATGATAGACCTGAGAATCCTGAATGCTACAAGCTGTTTTTTATATTGTGTATTCTGAATGTTACATAGAAAAAATCTATAGATTGTATATGTGCCTTTTTAATATATCAGTTAGAGGGTGAGGCTGAGTAGAGCCTATGGTTAATAAAAAATTTTAAAAGATTGTTTTTTCTCTCAACCTGACATACAGTCTTATTTCCTCTCCTCATCCTCCTCTTCCAAAAAAGCCCCCACCAAGCTCTTGTCTCTGATTTGTTCATAAATACAATATGAAACAACTCCTCTGTACCTCTCATGTACGTTCAAGTCCATGTGCCACTGTGCTGATTCATCTGGAGGATGCCCTGCATGTGAGTGGTTTGGCACAGTATGGTACAGCAGAGGAATCTGACAGTGAGAAAGGCAGAGGCAATAGCATATTTATGAAGGGTTTTTCTTCCCATCATACTGCTTCTTGTTATTTATTTATCTCTCCATGGTTCCCTTGGTTATTTCTCTTCCTGAAATGAAAATAACCTGGCAAGAAAACAATGTTTCCACTCCCACCACTTTTTTAGGCAAGGAACACCAGGCATGGTTTTTTAACGTGCTAACTGATTATTCCCCAATATTTTTTTTTAAAGCAAGCAGGCTTGCTAATTGTGGTGACATTTTTAGTGATGCTATGATATGTCCGTGTCATTGTTTCTTGATTTACCAGTATCTAAAGGATTATTTTGTTGAAAAACATACTATGGATCTTGTGTTTAAGGCTGACTATATATGCATATGAGTATGTGCGTGTGAATTTGTATGAAAATAAGGGACAGAACTGTTAAATGCTGTTTCTGTTTTCGGCTTTTGACTCTGCATTATAAAATACAAACTGTCGCCTTGAATTTCCATGTTTTAAAACGGCATACTTAACAAGAGAAATTTTGTAATCAAGAGCAATTCAGCCATCTTACAGTTTGTATCTATTTAATTCCTCTCCTCTTCAGATTCCTGACTCACCTCCTATCACCAAACTTCTACAGAACTGTTACTTGCAACCCTCTACCTCCCCACCCACCCTGCTGCTGCAGACGTGCCACGCTCGCCCTCCCTGACTCACTCCCCACCACTCGCAGTTCACCTCAGCTGGCAGCCCGCTAACCGGGCACAACGCACCTGGGTGTGCACACTTTGACCCTGTGCTGAGACTCTGTCTTTTGTGTATGGCTATCATGGGTCTTTGAAGGGTAACAGCCAGTGCACGGCTGTGATTGCAACAGTGGGAACAGGAAAGCTGTTGGGGTGTCTATGGGGTCACCGTGGCTCCACTGGACAAGAATGAATGAGGATCCTGTTTCCTTGGAGAGAGAACACTTGTTAAGAAAAGCCCTGGGGAACAAAGTTGCTGAAGGGTTGGATGTGAGAAGCTCGGGAATACAGACATGCTCCAATCAACACATGTGCAGCAATGAAAGGGGTGACTGCAGGTGCAGTTCTGCACAACTCGGACATCCAGGAGGTATGATATAGGTATGATGATGTGAACGCTGGGTAGCTACTTGGAAATGCAGCAACTGCAGACAGTTTGAGAAAAAAAAAATTCAAATTTGAAAAGAACTGACCATGATCCTTTTAAAGTCAGTGGAAGTGAATGTGCTTACCTTTCCTGGGAAAAGAAAAGCAGCCTGGGAATGGAATGCCAGCCACAGCCAGAGCACCACGGCTCCTTTGCTATAGAAAGGTTTACCTCTAGGGTGACATGTCCTGTCCCTTCACTCTTCTCTGGTGCCTGGGTTGCCCTGCTGTGTGTTCCAGCTTTGGCTGTACAACCGTTTGTGCACAACATTGCTGGTCCAGTCAGTGAGCTAAGATTTTTGTTCCCTCCTATTTTAATTTGACAAAGGCATGTGGCGCTAGTAGTCTTAGAGTGCCTCAGAGTGTAGCTTGCCCATCATCTCCAGCTCCCCAGAACTCTCTGTGGGAAGTTCAGGTGCTTTCTACCTCTCTGAATCAAGTCCACAGGGGTTGTTTGTTCTATTAAATTCAGAGCACAAGGTTAAAGTTGCATAGATAGAAGGGACAAAGTGCCTTATTCCAGGTAGGCCCTCAAAATTAGATCGACTGTCAAAAACCTGTTTTGTCCTGAGGAGAGAGGTGGAGGAAGGGGGAGGCAGAGCACGTTTTAGGGCCACTTGGGAGCCCTTTATGCACTTTGTGGCCATTTAGTCTTCAATAAAACATGAATGCTTACCATAGCAACCATGACAGCCACCTCTGAGATAGCCATCGCTTTAATAAAGACAGGCATTTGCTGAAGAAAGTCTAACAAACACATGTAGACCTTTTACGGTGCTGCACAAGAAAACAATCTAGATTGAAAAAGCAGTCATGTTTCTCCAGGAAGGGTGTAAGAGTTAATGCAATATACTGCCAGCTTTCACTGCCTCTGCTGCACGCTCGCGCCTGGAAATTGCTGTTATTTGAGTGGTGTGAGACAAGGGAGAGCAGTGGCGATGTGAGCAGCAGGCATGGCCCTGCTGCCTGAGCTGCCGAGAGAGCTCGCTGCCCAAGGCCAGGGCATGGTGCTTTGGATTTTTCCTGTTAATTCTTGTCTCAAGCTCCCGACATGCACATCAAGGTGCTATTTTCCTGAAACTTTATGTCTCACGGGTGTTTTCCTGAAATGCACCCTTTTACTTTAATCTTCACTTAATTTTACAGAAAGATGCAAACTATTTTGCAATGTCTCATTGCCTTGAGAGGTCTTGGGGATGTTTGACAAAATCTTCTGTTGCTTTTTGTTCACTTATCCCAAGTGCATATTGGGGTCCCTCAGAGTAAGCAGGTTTAGATTTGAAATGCTGCTAGATCAACCTCCTAGAAAGAGGATGCTCTGGTTTGTGAAACTTGAAACCAAACATTCATTGAGGAGGTATTAGATTAGACACAGGTTTATTACAATTGACAAATATTATTCATCTGTAATAAGAATGAATTCTTCACTCAAGATTCATAGCAAAATAACATTATTTTTCAAATAGAAGTAATTTAAATTGAAGTAAGACCTTCTAATACCACCATCTGTACAAGCAAATTACTTTCAGAGTAATTAAATATGCGTATCTGGGCTTTGTACTGTACTGATGAACCAAGTTTATGGATGCAATATGCTTATAAATCCCTTAGGTATTGAAGATGAAGAATTTATGGCATTTTGCATTCATATAACCATGAGTAAGAAAAAAATATATTTTCTGTTGCATAATTTTGGGGAATATATTTTTAATAACTTTTCCTGGTTAATTAATATTTTTGGCAAGTAGCAAATATGATCACCATATTTATTAATCTGACATTTCATGGGGACTTAAAGGTCCATAAGAAATTTCAGTGCTGGATGTGTCTGAATTTATGAACGTGACACAGTCACTCATCTTCTGCAGGTTCCCAGGAAGCAGAGCAGTGCAACGAAACTGAAATCATTATGTTGACTGAATTTGTTACCGCTGGACTCGCCCGCCACTCGCCCGCACTGCTCAGCCAATAGGGATTCATGTTCACAGCTTTTCATGGGATCATCAGGGTTTATAGTCCATAACAAATACAAAAACAGAAAAGGACAATAACAGTATGATACACCTGACCTGTTATCTCACCTTGTGAGACTTTGTCGTGCGTACCAGAATAGTGACTGGCTGTGTGTTTTCTGTTGTGCAGATGGATGGGAGAATCGTGTAGAAAAGAGAAGTCAGGTCTCAAAACACAGCACTTTTGGTGTGGTCTTCAGAGAGTAAAATCCACCTTTACGCTTACAACACATTGTTCACAATTTATGTGAAATTTGTATGTAGGAAAGCTTGGGGGTTTGCTGGGAGCATGCAAACACTGGAGAAACATCTGGTTGAAGAAATACCACTAGTCTGCAGAGCACTTCAGAAGAAACCTGAAATCCCAGCAGATGACCCCTTTCAAAGTAGCAAATATGACCATCTACATGCCACCAAAATGCAAAAGTAAACTCCCGCATGAAGACTTACAATTGGCACAACCATTATTTGCAAGTCAGCCAGTCTGTGCTGTAAAATGTGACTAATTCTTAGGTATTTTATGTTAAGGTAATGTTTTTTATGAAACACAGAGAGATCCCCTGTTGTCAAGAGATTTAGTCTCCCGACAGCACTTTCACGGTTTTCCGCTCAGATGAATCACAGGAGACTGGCAATGGGCGTAGGACAATAGATGAATTCTTTCTGTACCCCAAAGATGGAAGAAGAAATCGTGACCTGAAATACAGATGAAGAGGAAAAGAGTAGGGCTTGATTTCTCTGCACTAAGCCTTGTGCTAACATGTGTGAACCAGCAGATTGTCTTACCCCTTTGGGAGCTGCTTATGTATTTTGATATTTTAGATTATACTTTGTAAATTGATGGAGGTTATTAGCCAAGAGAACTAAAAGAAATGTGTGCAAATTGACAATCCAGAAATTATCAAAGCTTGAATGACATGATTTCTCATCTAGTAGAAGGTAGTAGTTTGGTGAAAGATTCAGTTGCACTTGGTCTGATAGTACATATCTTTCGCTTTGACTTTCTACCTGTGCTTTCTTAACCTTTGGATTTTTTTTCTTTGGGCATCTTGTCCCCATTGTCTCTATTCTGTCCCTGAACACCAGTTCACAGTGAGCCCAGCTCACAGTGAGCTGCAGACCTCAGCACATCTAAGGAGGAGGGCCGCAAGGCTGGTTAAACCTTTACAGGGGAATCGTACAAAGAATGGCTGAAGTCACTTGGTCTGTTCAGCCTGGAGGAGACTGAGAGGGGGATCTCATAGCTGTTTACTGCCTTCTCACAAGGGAGGGAGGTGAAACAGGTGCTGATCTCTTCTCTCTTGCAACCTATGATAGGACTAACGATAATAGCAGGAAGATGTGCCAGGGGAGGTTTGGAATGGATATTGTGAAGAGATTCATCATCCAGCAGGTGGTGGAGCACTGGAACAGCTCCCCAGGGAAGGAGTCATGGCAACGAGTCTGCCAGCATTCAAGAAGCATTTGGACAATGTCCTCAGTCACATGGTGTGAATGTTGGGAGTGTCCTCTGTAGAGATAGGAGTTGGACTTGATGATCCCTCTGGGTCCCTTCCAACTCTTCTAGTTCTATTATTCTAAATGCTCTTTTTTGAGGGGTTTGTTTTTCTGGAATTACCACTGGAAGGCTAAACGTATTTTTTAGAAGATTTCTTAGCAGGATTGAGGCTTAAAAAAAGAGAAAAAAAGCAGGAATTTGGGAGTAGGTAAGCTGGGTGAATACTTGAGAAACGCAGCGTGGTAGATAGCTGTGTGAGATTGTTCCTAAGAGGGCTGTATATAAAAGACTTGTATAATACTCTTGAGCAGACCTGATTTTCAGGTCAAGGTTTGACCTGTAATAGACAATACATACAATAATCCTTATTGCTTTCACACAGTGAAGTACAGGTTGGAATTTCACAGAGCCCTATAGAAACAGCCCTAGGGCAGGAAAATCTGTATATTCAAAAAGGGAAAATTGAAATGTGGATCTGTTATACAGCTTCTGAATGTTTGCACATTTGTGTCCACTTTTCTGTGCTTAATTGCAGATTTATGCTAAAACATTCTCAGATCAGCATTATTAGCGTAACGTAGCACAACTCCCAATAAACTGGAAACAGACCTTCCAATGTGTTTGAAAATGCCATGGTAGGACAAAGACATAAAAAAAAAAAAATCCCTTGTCTTTCTTTGCCACAGTGTCTTGTCTCCAGGATAAGTCCAGTTCTCCCGGAGGCTGGAGCATTACTTTCCATACCCTTTCCCCCTCATTTAACTTATAGGTTCTTAGACAAAATTGAGTAAAGAAGCCTTTACCTGAGAACCTTTTTACTGGTTGCTGTGCTTTTAAAGCCTTAAGAGCTTCTGCTGAAAAGGTACCTATTTTCTTATCACTTTTTTTTTTTTTCCGCTTCAGAAAAAGGGTATCATTTGAAGTTCTTTTTGACAGCTGTATGTCATCATGATACATTATGTCAGGGCACATCAGTCACATGAAGATTTTATGGAAAAAACATACTCTTTTTAAATGCCCCTCTCTGCACCCCCCTTCAAAACACAGTGTTTTTTCAAGAAATTCTTCAACTATCAGCAGCATTATGATACTTGAAACATTGTGGGTGTCATAGTTTCACCTTATTCAGTTATATAAATGTTGCTTAAAGAAGAAATACAGAATTTAATGTGGTGAATATAGTCATTCTCAAAAAAAAAATGACCATTTTCACCTTTTACTTGATGTTTACTTTTCAGACTTGTGCAAGGGCTTCTTTTCTTTGTAACCAAGCTAATACTGTGCTGTTCCTTATTTTATCATAAAATGAGATACATTCTGAATTCAGATGAAAATGAGGTACCTTGATGAAAGCGGGCTTCAGGTGCTGCACACTAAGCATTGTACATTCCTATTTGCTCTGATCCTCCAGCACACATAAGATTTCACCTCTTCACCTTTGAACAAGATTGCACTAACTTTGATCTTTTCAATTTTGTTCAACTCCAGGGAAGGAACAGCTACTTGAAGCATGTTATCATTTAGACGTTCAGAGGTTCTCTAAAAAAAAAGGGGAGGAGGGGGCATGGAATTGAAACATGGACTAAGAGCTGTATATTTTTGACTTCAGCATCAGCTTTTGTAGCTAGTATGTTGGGCTTTGACATGAAAAGCTGCCTCTATATGTAGAACAAAATAAAATGTAGATTTTACAAGCACACAGAATTATTGAACACAAATTTCATTTTATGTAAGCATTTTTCTGTAGTATTGGTGTGGCTCTCCTTTCTCAGATCAAAACATAAGTTTTGTGTTCTTGCTTCTTTGCTTATGGCCTAAGCCTGTTATTTGAGCCTCTGTACTTCTGTGATATTAATTCATGATACTGAGAGTTAATCTATTTTTATAACTGTTATTATCTGAGCAAAATAACAAACTAGGTTCTTCATTTTCTCTTCAAGTCTGAGAACATGTAACAGTGGGAGCAAAGTAAAAACTATATTTTCAAGATCTCTCATGGTTTAGCAATATGCTCACAATGATTATCACCATGTGCCAGTATGGTAGGTTTTCTGCTATTATTCTTTTTATATTCTTTGGGTATTTTTTTGCTATTACTAGCTAAGTTTGCACCCAAATACTTAAAAGTTTTAAACCACAGAGCCCTATTTCAAACTGCCCTTCACCTTCTGAAGAATAATGTTATCATAAGGTCCTAGGAAGTTTTATAAAAATCCTTATGTTAATGATGGCTGAAAGTTTACAATTTTTGTTTGTTGGTAGGTTTTGCTTCTTGCTTGGTTTACTCAGACTTGCATTGTTGCATCCCTGTCTTCTCTGCTGAGACTGCAGTTGTTCAAGGATGCTCATGGTAAGTAGTACTTTGTGTCCATCCTCTTGCTTTTATTTTGAGGTTTGATTTGCACAACAGTGTGAACAGGGAAAATTTCCCCCTTCTAGCATGTCCTGCTTGTTGAATTCACTTCCATTAACAAACTGTTGTAAGCAAGTCAATGCCACATTAATTTACTCTAACATCTGATTGTTCCTGCCTATTCTAAAGGTTGCTTAGACAACAGATCATCCCCTAAATGGTATCTCATAAAGGGTCTGAAGTGTCCTCCCTCAGAAAAGTGTAACTATGATTATAAATTCAGAAGAATAATTTATGTAGCACTAAAATATTGGTAACAAAAGATATGCAGTTAAAAGAAGTGTTGGCATACTGTATATTGTTAAAATTATTGACAGTGCTAATCTGTACAGAGATCCTTGAGGTTATTTCTTAGAGGGACCAAGCAATATATTATTATACATCAGCTACTTATCCACTCTCCTTTTTCTTCCTAGTTTTCTAGGTATCAGGCAATCCTGGAATCAGGGCCATCAAGTCCTGTTTCAGCCTCTAGTTTCCCTGAAAACGTTTATTTACACATTGAAGTTACTGAAAGTATGTTCTGACAAATGTTTTTGCCTACGCATTGCTCCTTAGAAGCCTTTGATCTCTTGTTGAGGCTTTGGCTTGCTACATTTCATAACTCCTCTGTGACTGATTTTTCTAGACTAATCAAATAAGTTATTTTGAAAAGTACTTGATTTTCTAGCCTCACTATTGCATGCACCTTTTGTAGGTGAGCTCCACTTCTAAGCAACTTTCTCAGTGTCCAGTGTCTCACAATCGAGAATTGGTTGGAACCTACTCAAATATTGCCTTGAGGGAGGAGGGCGTGTCACAATAAACCCACCTAGACTATTTGGTAATATAGGACATTGGCAGCTATAGCAGAAAAAAATCAGGTTTTCCAGCAGAAGACAAGAACAGGGCTAGTTCTAGTGTCAAATCAAAGTGGAAATCAGCTAAACCAGAAGTACTCTTGAAAGAGTGATTATTCACTGTCAGTTCTGGGGAGAAAATATGACACACTGTAAGAGCTGACCCTCTTTGTGTTGCCCAGGTATCTGGTTCTACAGCATGTGTCCAAAACTTATCTGTGAGTGACACACAGGCTATCACTTGCAAACCTTAGGGCCAAGAAAATCTTCTTGTATCTCAGCATCTGCTGGCTGTAGTTCCAGACTCTGTTGGCGGGTTTGGGAGCAAGCTGTCTGTAGTCTTCTTCTCCAGGAATTTTGCTTCTGGGAAGCACCCCCAGGAAGCACTGACATTTTAAAGGCATTCAAGCAATGAGCACTGGTGGCAAACTTACGGTTTTGTGAAGTTTTGAGGTAAATGTCTCCATCCAAGTTTAATGATATAATTTTACTCAAAAGCTATTCATCTGTCATGCTACTTTCCTATTTTTCAAGGAAAAAAAAAGAAAAAATAAATTTCCAGTCTGCAAGGCAAAGATTACTCATTTCAATATAACACAGAATATTTTAAGTAATACGTTGTAATTTCATCTTTCCTGAGTATATACAAGACAGTGTAGTATATAGGACAGTACATATTTTAAAGACACTTATCTAGAGGTATCTTTTAGGGTGGTTGGTAGTTAAAAGCTGTCCTTATTGTACTGAGGAAGTAAAATCCACACTTGTTAGGCTCTTATTTCATCCTCTTTCCTATAGTCTCACCTTTTTGGCCCTGCTAACTTTCATGTCCATAATGAACTCCATTTAGCTTCCCTGCAGTAGGACCTTGTCTTTGTTAATCACTGACCTAGCGACATGAAACTGCATAGGAGAGCAGGTTATTTTTTTTTCTGGATTTTCTGTACTTCCTTCAGCAGTTGTAACTTCTAAGAAACTGCAGAACAAACAAGTATAAAAGATCAGGAAGATGGCCTGAAGAAATAATGTTTAAAAGATGTCTCATTCATTGTACTCAGTCCTTCACTAGCTGCTAACTGCAGACTGACAGATGAAATCTTAGAAGAAGGAGTTAATGACATTAGGTCTTTGGCAACTGATTACTCTCTGCTGTCTTATTCAGCAGTGTCAGTCCTTTTTTTACTTTTTTTCTTATTGTCAGTAACCACATATAAATTTCTCATGGAGATCAGCTGGGACCTCGTGACAGAAATCTCATTTAAAACAACTAGAAAGTATTTCGTTTTGGCCCAAGTCACAGCGCAACAGCCACCTCCTCCTCCTCCAGCCCTGCTGTGAGTCAAAGGCATTTTCTGTGCTATTACTTTCCTGTGCGGGGCGACCTTGAGCCGCTTCCTTCTGCCCCTTCCTTGCTTGGCTCAGCATGGGCAAGCCTTGCTCTTTGTAAATATATTTTCATGCTCTCCTTATCAGTGTTCCCTTTTCTCAACAGCTGAAGGTAGTGGTCGCTTCTCAGGCATTGCAACTCGCATATTGTAGTTCATAAATGCCCAGTAATTTTCCATGCTCTTGATTGTGGGGATTTTTTTCCACTTTATAAATAAAAGGGTTGATAAGTCAGATATGTAGTGCTCAGATACTAAGCAGGACTAATTCCTGTTGCCTGCACTTGCAGAGCAAGTACAAATCAGCTGAAAAAATAGAGTAGTAACATTTACTTGTTTTGCTAGGGCATAAATGAATGCTAGATTTGTGAAGTGAGGAAGAATCAGCACACTGTGACTCACAGCACAAACACAATACTGTCAGAAGAGCCCAACTTGGGTGGTGTGCTTCCCTACTAAATGGGAAAGCCGAAATGCCAATAGACCTTGCGGTCTACTTTAGGTAAGGTAAAGGTCATCAGACCGTGGGAAACCCTTAGTCCTTTCCATGGAATCTTTCTGACATTCCCTACTATCCTGCAGAGACAACTAGTGCGTTTGACTACATGGAGAACCTATGCTGGGAAACACAGCTGGTGCAGCGCTGGGAAGAGGAATGGCAACAGTGTCAAAAGGGTGGTAAGGTCCTGGGGAACCTTATAGGGCACAGTCATCATCCTTTATTTTTTTCGTACTAAACACAATGGAAATACTCCTGTGCTTACTCTCTGCCACCCATCCTCTCTCCGATCTTCAGCCTTCTCCTACAAGTCTGCATCAGCCTTTCCCAGTACTGAGCACTAGGATAGGTTTGGGCACAGGCTGACAATAGCGGAGTTTAAGATGGGGAGGATGCAATACTGAGTGCTGTGTAATTTCTAGCCAATGTGGTGAACCCAGTTCATACATTCAAGCAAGGCAGTCTAGCGTGCACATAACTTAAGAGCATGTCCTGCTAAAATATAGGGGTGTATTTGTGTGTAAAACTATATATGTATGCTAAAATGCTCTGCTGGGTCAAGGCCAGGATGTTCAGCAGCGTGCGGGCTGCCAGATCTCTCCAAAGACAAAATGAAAAGAAAGCACCAGTCAGCCTTGGTTATATGGAACACAATCTAACTTTTAAAAAGCCTCTTTTGCTAGTTAGGTATTTTGTATACTGTGGCGAGATGTGAATTATAAACCCACTAATAATAATGTAGTTCAGTCAGGGTAGCCTTGAAATTAGACCCCTAACAGCGAGGTTGCACTGTATAATGATAGCACAGTACCATTTGTTTCTACACATTTAGCACTTCTGGATGGGATTTTTTTGTTAAACAGCAGATGTTCTGGTGACCCGAGTGCTGACTTTAAAAGAAATCACAATAGAATAGTGTGTCAAGGTTAACAGTGCAAATTAATCTGTGTTATCGTGCTGTCATATTATACCTCCTGCCCCATATGAACAAGATCTATGGCTACTGCTTTCCGTACATGTAACTGTATGGAGTATTTCAGTATAGAAATTTTGAGCTTTCTAAACCCTCAAATCCTTGTGAAAGAAATCTGATTCTTGCTTTGATAGTTTAAATTGTAAATGTAACATCCTTACAAAGAGTGAGGGTTGTGTGGGAATGTGACTGTAGTCTTGCAGAACTGGAGGGGCATGAAGCAACATAATTAAAAGTATGTCTGATAATTGTAAATCCTGCTTTTACGGACTTAAGAAAAATAATTTGGGTACCTTGGCTGTCTTAATATTTTTCTTGACTTGAAAATGTTATAGGGCATGAATGATAATTTGTAAATATTTGAAGTAATAATTTAACTGAAATGGATGCTTTTGTCTCTGTGAGTGCCCTGAATCTCTACTTTCCTGCCCTGTGACTTCTAAGCTATTGCTACAAGATGGCAGGATGTCAATGCCCCCAAAATTGGACCTGTGATTTGTTTTTCTTTGATTTATGGGCTTGTAGTCAATAAACTTTATAAAGGAAAGTATCAGACTGAGCAATCAATCAAAGATAAGCAGATTCTTGTCCTTTAAAAGCATTTCACCCCAGTAAGCAAGGGCCTCATTCATCTTTTACAACCACTCTTGCAGCTTTCTGCTAGAAAGGACTCACTGCTGACTACAGCCTCTTCTGCTGATAAGTCCCCTATTATTGCAATTGAGCTGAGATTTTTAAAATTCACTGCAGCAGCAGACTTCACTTCTATATTATTTGCTAAGTCTAAAAGGGGAGATTTTTTGTGCATGTTTTTCCTAAAGGTAAATATCCTTGCTATGTAGAGAGGAAAAAGGCTTCTGTTTTAAACTGTTGGTGGCATGGGCTGTTGTTTTGCAGAAACAGTATTTGTTTTCTTTGTTATTTTACAAAAAGAAAAATAAAAAATGTTCCCATTTGTTATTTTAGTAGTATCTGCATTTTCCTTTGAGTAAGGCAAGTGTTATCCTGAATGTTTTGCTCCTCTGAAGCACAGATGGTGTGCATATGCAGATATGTGATTTTCTAATCAATACAGTGACACTTGGGAATATATGTAAGTATTGTAATAATGTATTAGTCAGGAGTGATGTTGTAACACACTGAGATCATACACATAAATCTAAGACACCATGTCTAGACACTCCAGGGAAGACGGCATGCCATGGGTTAGAGCAAGCATTAAGGAAGTGCAGTATTTCAAATATGATGGGAAAATAATGCAATTTGAAGACTTTAATGAAACCATTGGGGAATTAATTTCACTAAGGGTACACTCTCTCCCAAAACATCCACGTTCCTACGTTTGCTTCACATATAATCAGAACAAGAGACACTTTACCTGCTATCTCAGGCATAAACACAGTATGATATCCATGAATTGTGCTGTATCTTTAGTGTGCTGAATATGAAAATAATCCCTTTATAGGTATGAAACTGCATTACGCAAACAATGCACAGACAGCATAAACCTTGGAGATTCAGAATTTGAAGGGCTTAAAAATTAATCTCCTAAGTGTTGATCTGAGCATGCTCAGGGAGTAAGCTCAACTGTAGAACTTGACCAACCTAACCTTCCCAGTTTTGATTATTAGCTTCTTTATTATCAAATATTAAATGAAGATGTGCAGTTCATGACTAGTTTGCATGTATAGGTTTCTGTTCTCTGAAAAGAGAGGATTTTTAAAGAATCTTTGCTGCCTTTGGTTGCTTTTGGTTATTTTGTTGTCTCTGTGTAGCTCTTGGCATATAATTTTAATCAGCCAGCCTCCTTTTAAATTTTTGCTAGCTGATAACTACTCACAAGCAAGTAACTTGCAGTACCATGTTGTGATAAAAACGTCAATTTAAACCCGGCCAAGGATGACAATCATAACTATTTTCAAGCGACAAACTTGAGCAGAATACATAACACAATAGTACTTACTGTTTTTTTGCCAGTGAAATATGTGCTAGTACTCAAGAGTTGATAGCCCTTACAGTCAAACCCCCACCTAATAGTTGGCTGTCTTGGTAGTTCCATCAGCCTCATCATCTTTTGTCATCTGAAAGCCTGATAGCAGAAAACATTTACTACATCTGAACATTTTCATTTAAATATAATAAGTCAAATGCTAGCTATTATCAATCCTATTAATTCTGCAGCTATAGACATTAATGAATAAGAGAGCTCAGGTTTTGTGAATAATAATAATGGTTTATATCTGACTAACTGAACTCTTTCAGAAAATAAGAGGTGCATATATTAGCATGGAGTAAACACAAACTTTCAGTTTGTTCCCCTCCCTTGTCACTTGATTCCTCTCTGCTCTATGAAGACAATGACCCAGAATCCTGCGTTTGGTCAGTCATCCAATGTGAAGATACTTTGAAACCAAAACTTGAAACATGATGGGTTGAGGCCTAAGTGATATTTTAAAACACATAAAAGATTCTTGGTTTGTCAGAGCTGGGACCAGGGGATGGTAGCAGCGCTGCAAAACCCCTTCACAGACAGACCTGCAGACAGCCCACTTCCTTCTGCAGAAGACCGTAAAACACTGCTTACACCTAAGCACTTCCCATCTCAAAGTTAGGTTTCATCTTCTGGGACCTTCAGTGAATCTGAATGGGCCTGAGGGCTTGTGCAAGGGTAGAAGCATCTCTGCAAAATAATAATAAGGAACAGCTTTCATGAATCTCCATGGAAATTTCCTCCCTCTGAGCGTCTTCCAAGGCCTTTGCCACAGTCAGGGCAGAGTGTCTCTCTTATTAGACCGATCTTCCTATTGTCCTCCACCTCTTCCCATCTGGCTGGCGCTACCCAACTATTATTATTATTCTTTATTATATATTCATTTGCACACTCCTCATTATGAGTGTGGAGTGTCAGTAGCACATTAATGATCATCCTCTAACCTTGTTTTTTCCCTCAAGAAATGTTTTCTGGTCTCTTTCTCTTTCTTTCACTTTCCCTTATCTGGCACATGATCTTTGTTGAATTTCTGGTCTGTTTTTACCAGCACTTCATCCATGTTGATTACTGTCATCCTTCATATTATGGTATACAAAGTCCACCCACTTTAATCAGGATCACATAAAAATACACTAATATTTTAATTTGGAGATGGTTTTGCTAGTATCAATTCTTGTGAAGGAAATGCATCACAGTCAGGTTCCCCAAATAGAATTCTCACCATTTAATAGAAACTAAATCCTGGATTCTTCTTTTCTGTAGAAGGTACTGTAGGTTAATTTTAGCATTTTCTTCATATTAGATGGATCTTTGCTGTATCTTTCAGTACGCATGGAGAGCTTCTATGCAGCAGTTCTAGGTCATTTATAACTCCTGGCTGCATCCCACGTATCTACCCTTCAGCAGCACACTTGCACTCCTCCTCAAGGAGATCCACAGCACAGAGAATGGGGTGAGGAAACTGGGCTTACCTTCTCTTCTATGTATGCACACGTGGTTTAGATTAAAACGTCCTATAGATCCAGTTCTTCTGCTGTGAGGGTGTAAGTGACAGCACTGCCATTAGACCAGGCTCGAGAGAGGGTCAGCCATGGTTGGGGACAGGTCATGGTGGAGCTGGGAGGCTCTTGGTGCCTCCTTTCTGCAGCCTGTCTGCCCAGAGAGCAGACGGCCTTCACGAGGCTGTCGGAGATAATCATTAAAGCTGGTCATAAAAAATAACTTGTCATCTTGCAGGAATATCAGATGGGAGACAGAGCACTTTAACCTTTCACTGTGCTCTCTGACTAATCAGATGAATGGGAGTTTTATTGGTGTTTCTTGACCTAGATATTTTACATGACAGTTTCTGTGTATCTGAGCAGCCTAATGCCTTAGATTTTGTAAATCAATACAGCTTTATCTATTTTTAAAATGCTACAAAATGTTTTTTTAGGCCTGCTAGCACATCTTATAAATAATATTGATTTCGTTTAGCCTAAGAAGCTATTTAATTCTGAAATGACTCACCTTGTTAGTCAAATATAGTTCTTGGGTAAGTCCGGACATGATTCTCAAGCATCATGCTACTTCTATCCCCCGTGTTATACACAAACCTAATGTCAATAAGTTGAGAATGGGATCTCCTGTGTATAAACCACATCTAAATCTTCACTTTATAGAAATTTTTCAGAGTCTGGGTTTAACTGACAAACACTAGAGAGCAGTTATAACAGATTGCATAGCCTCCTGTTACCTTAGATAATGTACATGTTACAGTACAGTGATGGGAATGTGCAACACTAAACAAGCCTTAAATAGTCTTATATGAATCACATTGGCTAGGCTAAAAAGAAGTTAAAATTTGATGTAATGTTTATGTCTTGAATATACAGTTTCCCTGGTGATTATTTTCCTTCCAACCTTCCGTCTTTCAGTTGCTGGAAGTACAAATTTTCTGATTGCCATTTGTGATGTTCTGAAACGAAGATTTTAAGACATGATAACAAAAAAAAATAATATACAATGCTAGGGTCATTGCTCCATCTGTTGTCTGCTGTGTTTGACACAACTAATGTTATACTGCATGTACAAGTAGAAAGGACCAGAATAGTTATGTTCCTTGCAGGTGTTTCAAACAACTCTAAAGGCTCTTTTGAACATCTGCAACCTGTTGGCTTTTCCTTACCAAATGTTCCATACTACTGTACCTCTATTTTTTCAGTTTCCATTCTGAACACGTGTGATGTAAGTAATCCAATTTTCAAAACCAAGTCCAATGAGACAGTATTTTAAAATGCATTTCTCACTATCCAACTCTATGATAAACTTTTTATACCAGCCTTTGGATTTTATGGTAAATAAATACCCATTTAATCTGTTTACATATAAGACACAGAATTCTGATTTGATTATCCTCTCATAACAAACATTTGACACTCAAAGTATCAAAAATCTTACCTGAAGATTAACTCTGTGTAAGTCCAGAATCAATTAATACACAAATTCAGATATGATAGTGAATTTCAAGGCTTATTTTTTACGTCAGCCTTATAGAAATGCAACTGAAAAAGTGATTGTTATGATTCTCTGTTGAACTTCTAGGATGTTAGTTTGCATATTATTACTTGCAGCTAGCTTTTTAATTTTTACTGTTATTTGCCTTTCTCAGTAAGTGAAGACAAACTATCAGATTGCTCAATTACGTTTTATGTGGGAAGAAAATAGGAATTGCAAGAAGTTCAGTTTGTGAATTTTTTAAAGAAACAACAAAGAGAAGCTAAACAACTTTAATTCCTAGTTCCAGAAAGTTTCCCTGTGTGAAAAGCACATAAGCCTATTTTGTATATAAACTAAACAGAATGTATTTGTTTCTTCTTGTCAAGTGGATGCCTATAAGAATTTGTGATAGGCCTCTAAATGCAGAGGTAAGTAATAAGCAGGTATTGACTTCTATTGAGATCAGTATCGAGATTTGTTGACCCAAAGAGGTTACAATTGACTGAAGAATGGGGCAGTAAATCTTGTTATTGAACTAAAAGCAAAAGTCAATATATGTATTATTATAAATATTTTTCTTCGGGAAAAGATAAGAGTGGAGTGGTTTAAGACTTTAGATTTATACAGCTATGATAACATAAGCTTCTCTTATTTAGTCAAAGGATAGACAATGCCTGGGTTTTTTATAAATTTTTTTTAAAAATTTTATTTGTTTTTAATACAGCTTCACCAATCATGTCAAAATAGTAAAGCCTGCATCAAATTTCACATCATAAACTCTTATGCTCGTTGTTTTATAACTCAACTATAAAGATTATTTTCAGATTGAAATTTGGCCTGCAAGCTCTTTGCCTAAGAATCATTTTTTCCCCAGAAGGGTGAAAGGAATAAAGAAGATCTATTGAACTATTTATTGAATTTTAGAGGAGCATGAAAAAGACATGTTGTGACTTTTATATAATTCAAGATTTAGATTGTATTCTTTATTGAATATTATTTTCTGCATAAACCAAGGATTTACTTGATCATAAAGGTGGAGGCTGCAAATGTTCTTTCAGTGCTTTCAAACACTTGTGAATATCAATCCACACCTTGTATTGTAAACAAAGGTTTTTATGATTCTTATATTTTAGTCCATTCCATTATGCTCTGGTCATTTTTTAGATTATTGCTTGGAAACAGAGCACAGAAGAAAACAGAAATCCATCCAGCTGAAGATATTAAGCTTATTAATTAAAGTCCCACACATCCCATAGTGAGAGTGAATGTGAAGAAATAACTGTTGAATTACTATTTTATAACATTTATATCTGCTAGTGTCTTGGCTGCCAGAAGAAATGATCCTTCAGTATCTCCAAATTCTCTAACAAAAGTAATTTGTTGTTTTCCATTGCAGACACCATCTGCCTCTTTCTTTCCTTCACAAGACCGTCTTACATTTCTTCAGGATTGAGGAGCTTTTACTAATTTAGAACACTCACTGAATCTCTTTAGCAGCACAGGCTATGGTAAATGCATCAAACATATTCTCTGCTCTTTGCACAGGCTTCCTGTGAAATTTAAAAGCAAACTCCAGCTTGCAGTCCTTATATCGGAGACACTTCGTGGCCTGGTCCCAGCGCAGATGAAAACTGCTCAAAGCTTGGTGGGGGAGCCCATGCCGTTGGCACGTCGCCTGTGTGGCTCCACCAGTAGTGTGCTGCTATTTGTGCAAAGAGTGACGGAGCTTCCTCCTGCAGAAGGCAGAGAGGAATAATCACCCGATCCAAAACCTGGGTCCAAGCTCTGCTCTGCTCCCTGGTGAGGTCCTCTCTGGTGGTGGCACTTCGATTCAGCTGCCTCCTGCACTTCTGCATAGGTGGCACTGCTTGCAATGGCATTCAAAGCTGTGAATTACTCCACTGTGTCTTATTGACTGGGACCTTTTCCCTGCTGTGTTTTTTACCTTTCCTGCAGCTCTGGGGGATGGTAATTTGGAGTTTCTATTTCATTTTTCTGGTGGGTGATGGACTTTCTTTGTACTTGCAGAAGATCTTTTCCTAACTCTGCATGACCTCAAAACCAGTATCATTATGGAAACTACGTACTCTTCCACCAGGCCTCAACATCTACAAAGAGACCTTGGGAGTTGTATCTTTCATGAGAGCAATGTTTTCACATTCACTGTAAAACCAGCTTATTCTGAATACTATTCTGAATACTGTTTTCCCTATTTATGAGTGTTCTGTTCTGGACGTGTATTGAAGGGAAAGGCAATTGTCTCATCCTAGCTTTTGCCCCATAGGAAACCTGCATGCACATAAACCCTTTTTCTGTGATGAAAATGGTGTGACCTGGAGGCCTCATCTACCCACAAGGCCGACTGGTGTTTAAGGTTCTTTGTCCTTGAAATGGGAGTGAAAACGCAGAAAAACATTTTATGGTCATGGAAAACATCACAGATACTTCTTCACTCTCTAATTCAGAGTCACCATTGGTACTTACAGAGTAACAACAGTCTCTCTGTCTGGGTATGCTGTTGTTGACATACACTGGAGTGGCCTTCCTCCCAAACATAAATGAGAAGCTCAGCTTTTACTCCTACCCAATGTGGAAAAGCAGCATGGGACACATTTGCTTATTTCACAGTAAATACATAAATTAATCCATTTGAGTTTGGCCAGAGAAGGTTGGTATGAAGAAGTTTGGCTTAGAATATCTTGGGCTCCAATTGTAGTCAACTGAATTAATGGAATGTCCCAAAATACCTGGTTCTAAATTAATTTATGTCTGTTGGTTTCCATTTAAAATGTACTTATAGCAAGTTAACTGTAAGCTCTATTTGTGAAGTAGAAGGGAAAATCTACCTATGATGACATTCAGACCAACTTTGCTTCTTGTGAATGGGATATATCTTTTTTAATAATATAGAATTTAAACAAAGTATTCACAGATAATACAAAAATATTTATTGAACTGCTACACACTGGGCTGAAAGTCCCATCTGAAAATATCTTATTTTCTAATTTGAAAGTAGTTTTTCTGTACTCATTATCCCAAGATTACTTCACTCACTTTGATCTTATACTATTATTTACAATAAAAATTAATATGGCATCAGAAAAGTGCCGTGCAGATATATAATGTGGCTTTTAGAAGAAATACACTAGGGTGTTTTATTAGTGTTCACAAAGACAGCCAGATCATGATTGTTTTTTTCATAATTTGCTCTACCTGATTTTCCGCTGCTCAGAAATTACAGTTTTTAAGCTCTCACCATGGTTTGCCAGAGTGGGATTAATAGTAATGTCCAGCCAGACAAACTTAAACTAGTAAAGTAACTTTTTAAAAAAGAGATGGGCATAGTGGGTTGTGTGGGTGAAAATCTTTCCAGCATCACAAAGCTTGTAAGCCCAAAGGACGTTTTTATTATACGTAGTGGGGGATGTTTGGAAAAAGAGAAGTTAAAGAGCAAAAATGTGATTCTAGGTGATTCTTGATCTTACTGAGGGAGGCTGTGCTTTGATTTCTTTCAGGAAAGCACAGTGCACACCTGTGGTATTACATAAAACATTACATAATTATGTGAGTAACACCCTGAATTTTCTCCCTTTAGCTCTGGCCCAACCCAACTGTAACAACGCAGCAAGTGTGTGGTGATTTTCATTAAGATCTGCCTTTGTGGCTTGGCTTGCAAGTGTGTGAATCTATAGTTGTTGCCCTTGGCATATATTTTTTGGCATTGGTCTCAATTATTTCAGGGAGAAAGACTAATAATGTTCCATTAAAACAAGTTCACTAGTCAGGCCAGATTGTTGTCTTTTCTTTCCTCCCACACTTGCAGCCTTATTGTATTTAATAACACAGTTCAAGGCTTTCCTCTCTCTGCTTCCTGTCAGTCACAGGTATTTAGAAGAGGATTTAAAACGGCTATTTTTTTGTGCTTAATCCTTGATCCCTTCTGCCCCCCGCCAAAGCTTGCTTATTCACTGGAAATAGCAATGTAAGTCCACAGTTTACAGCTCTAGTTTATAGTAATTTTGTCTTATGCCTTTGTTCAATTCAGACATTCAAAATCAAAGTGAAGTTGCCAGTGGAAACGAGTGACTCATTATACAATGAGTGAGGACAAATAAAAAGGTGTCTGTGTATAATAATCAGAAGATATTGACTTTAGTTGAGGTCAGGATCACAATTTATTAACCCAAGAGGTAAATATTGGCTGAAACTTTGGGCAGTTTTTTTTTTGCTTTCCTTATAGCCCAGAGAAGACCATAGAGGATTTACTAAATAATTCTATCTCTGCCTACACAGTGAGATGGAGACTTTTGCATTTTGCCTGCAGTGTTATACATCTTTTGTTCTGGCTCTCCAAAGGGCAAACAATTTATAGCACGTTTCAGTGGACTATTTAAAATTATTCTAATTGCAATTTTTTTATCACTGATTCTGCTCTTAACAAGCCAGAACCCTTCTTCTGAAGCAGGTTTTGCTTCTGACAACTTTTTCAGATGACCCTAGTCCCAGTCTGGCTACCTGCATTTTGTGTCCTTTTCTGACCATCTCCCTGCCTGACATCCCAGAGCTCATTTTTTTCCTGTGTGTAGGAACCCCAGGGTGTTGCAGCAGCCTTCAGAAAGATACCCTTGCGAATGGTGACTCCTTGTACTGCTGACATCGTGTTCACTCCCCAGAAAGAGTTCTTCAATCGGGTCATTTTTCAGCTGCAGAGAGCCTAGTTTGGCTAAAATGAACACCCTGAAACTGCTATTCTGCTATCTTACTTGGAAAACCATGCTTTGCCAGGTTTCCTCCATCTTTGACTGCTCCATCCTTCCAAGGGGCTGCAACACGGTCTCCATCCTCAGAGGTTGGTAAATATGAAGTTGATACAGGGTGCCAGTTCCTTAGTACAACTTCCCTCTACTCTTCTAAGAGTGTTTGTGCTAAAAGATGAGTTTTGAATTTCTGAGGCATTTCTGAGTATTCTGAGCCTGGTGCTTGACTGCTTTAAATGCAGCCACATTTTTTGTTTGTTTCTACCTGTTGGTTGTGTTGTTACTAGTAATTGATAGGCTAAAAATAACGTGGTTAGGACATTTGCAGGAGGGATGGGCCCTGCCCCAGCAGCTGCACTGCAGCAGGGCTCCTGCAGAGCTGCCCAGGGGCCTTCAATTGCTGGCTGCCAGCTGCCACCTTGCAGCCAGTGCTTCCCTGCTACCATATCCCTGAAAAGCCTGTGGCCCATGACCCTGCTATCTTCCAGGCCAAGGGAGATGGCATAGTGCTAGTCAGCATGGCTTTCTAGTCTTACCGGCTGATTACTAGATTTGCTTCTCTTCTGCCCTCCCTTTTCTCTTCCTTTTCTCCTCCTTCTCTTTCCCCAGTATTTTGTCTGATAACCTGCTGCTTCTTTCTTTGTGTCCTTGTTGTCTACTGGCTTGTTTCTTTGCTTAACCCTCCTCAGAGGAAGGTTTTTTGTTGTTCAGAATTCGATTTCTATGAGCCAATGTTGGACAGGATTGGGTTTCCACACATTTTTAAACATTACAAAATAATTCCAGTGAGTTTTTAGCAGGTGAGGGCTGCTTATTGGGAATGTGCTTTGAAAGTAATTTCTAAACCTGCTGAAAAAATCCATCTGCGAATAAGAAACTGTAAAGTATTATTTTCAAATTGTTATATATGAGAGCTAAGTCTTAATTCAAACTTTTTTACCTGTGGATTTCTCAGAAACTTCTTGACGGAGGTGTGGACACCTTAATAACAAACATAAGCCTAGTGACAAAAAGCTTTTCCTTGTTACATCTGTAGAAACTTCAGAATGAATCCACAGATCCCTGAGCATCCATGGACCCCAGACTGGAAACCACAGGCTCCCAGCAGTTTAATACTCTGTGAGATCCTGAAGGATCTTTGCTGTTGAAGCCCATGCTACGGCTTCACTGAGCCAAGGAACCTGCCTCAAATGGTGACACAGGCTGATTTAAACACTGTTTTAATCACTCTGTAGGGTTAGAGACGGAACTGCAGCTGTTGCTTCTTGGAGACTCCAAGTCTGTTCTGCACACTTCTAAGTGACAGACTGGTGTCTGGTGCAATGCAGCCTGGGTGACCGATCCAGAGACACCCATTTCCTCTGTAGGTGGGGCCCATAAAATAATTTTAGGCTCAGACCCAGGTAAAAGGGCCAGAAAAAAATGAGTTTAAAAGCTCGAGCAGATCTCCCAATAGACATTGCAGTCCACATCACAAAATTTATTTACATAATTTCAAATAATTGGCAACTTTAGGAAGCAATGCAAAGAGCAAAGTGGAGCTCCTTTAGCCGATTATTTACAATCACCTTTTGCCTCAGATGATTCTTTAAAGAAAATCTTGTTCCTTTGGGAGTTCAAACTGTTAATGCCTAGGCTAAAATACTCTGTTCTCTGCTCTAAATGAGGATCCCACATGTACTGCCTATTTAATGAGCACATTTGTTGTATTTTTAAATTTAAATGATTTCTCTCCCTTTATTTCCCAATGCTTAGATGAAGACTTTTCCCCTCCCCAGACTTTGCTACCTCTCAGTTGCCCTCTGAGTATTTTGTATGAAAGGTCATGGTCTCACAATACTGACTCCTTTCAGAGTTCAATCGGTTCTCTTTTCTAGGATAAAGCCATTCCCCATCTTCGCAGCAGGGAGGTCCCCTGGCAGCAGAACAAATGTGGTTAGTTATGTGTGGCATGAACCTCAGTTGCACTGGGAGCAGAGCTCCGGGCTCCGGGTAACATGTAATGGTAACGTATCTAGAATTACAAGGCTAACCCATCAGCTCCTCTCCAGAAATTTAACTGTGAAATATTTTGTTTTGCCTAGGGAAAGTCTATTTGGGTATATCATCTAGTTTCCAACAAGGTCCAGCACTCCCCACTCCCCTGTTCCTTAGTAGGATGAATGTCATATAAAGAGGTTAAAGAGACTACCAGTGTCATGCCATAAAGCAGTCGTTCAGCTTAGACGAGAGCTCAAAATACTCCTGCTCATCTGATGTAAACGGACTCATTCTGCTGCAGTCAACAGAGATCTGACAGCAGCAGATTTGCCCCAAGAGCTTCTGAATTTCCACTTTAGATTTATCTAACTGATATTTCGTATGCCACTTTCTCTGCTGTCAATGAGGGAAATTTTATTAATATCCTCCTAATAAATATTTTCAACTAGAGCTTCATAGGCTATCCATGCTTCATCCCTGCCTACAAATATAATGTTACATATATGTGATTATAAAAGTACCAGTATCTAATTCAGTTCAATTTAAATTTAGATTTTGCCCTAAAAAAATACTGATGTGCCCTCTGTATTTTTACTGCCAGATCATGATTTACTAACTCCATTTTGGGGGTTAAAGAGAGCATGACCTTGCTCCATATTAATATTTAAAGATTACCTTGCACATGAAATCAGACGCTGACACAAATCTCACAGGACTAAGAGGTTTTTAATCTTTTTAAGAAGCAGTGCCACACTGAAATACATATTATTACATTCAAAACAGAGCATGTAACAAATGTCCCACTAGCAGGCATCAGAGACTGCAAGTTTCATTCACTACAATCTAGTCCACAAATATAAACTTTTTTCTAGAAATGAAATTACAATTGCACAAAGGCTGATGCCTGACATCATAGCAAAGGCCACAGCAGTATCTCAGACATAATAAGAGTTTGCCATCTTGCCCTAAAAGCAGGAGCCACCTAGTACCCTTTTCAAAGCAATCTATAGATTTTATTCTTTGAAAAAGTTGAGAGTTTACTTAAATTTCTGTAAAAATGCAACTTAGAACAGTTTAGGGACCACGAGTTTTGTTTTTACAACTGCACAAGCCTAAACATGGATATCTCCTGAATTTCTTTTAATACAATTAGTTAAAAAGAAAGCCAGAGCTGTTGTAATAGAAAACAGAAATAGCTGATGTTTAACATAAATGACTAATTTTAAGATATTTCTAGAGCATACTCATTTTAATAAAAAAAAAAATCATGCTTAGCTTAGCAGCATCTTAGACTAATTTCTTTCCACTACACCTATTCTTCAAACAAAAATATGTGCTGGCAAGCTGTAGAAGAGGCTAATTAACTTCTCATTGCATTTTGGATGTATTCAGCTCATACAAAATTGCCATAGATGAAGTCCCAGATTACAATAGTTCTTGTGTTTTGATAGTGTCATGGAGATTTTACAGGATTTGAATGTGATCAGAGAATGGCTCTTCCCAGTCTCCTTTGGGGAAGAAGACAGAGATGGCAGCCTGCTGCTCCTGGTCTCTTGTGTTGTATTTCTGAGAGGTAATTGCAGAGAGTCCCCAGCAGACCAGTGCCTCTGAGAGCTTGCTGTAGTGCTACCAGGAAGCGCTGGTGTAGTCTGGAGGTAGCTGTGATGTTAGATTGATGTGGAAGAGTTTGGGTATTAGAGGAGTCTATCCCTGAGGTATCGGGATCCTGTGCACATTCATTTCCAAACCACCAGCTGAGAGTCAGCATTATATATGCCCATAAGTTTATATCCAATTGCAGTAGTCATTAAAGGAAAAAGAGCTAGAGATGTTTGGGAGTTATGGAGGCAGCGTTGGAAGATTTGGTGCAAGGAGTGTAAGATCATCCCTTCTTGGAGACACAGCTCTACTTGTAGCGGGGAGTAGAGATCTCCCAGGTGACCATCCTCTCACCTGGCCATTTCTCAAGCAGGGTACATCTTCTTTGTTCGCTTTACAACCATTAAGGCCTTTTAATAAACTTTTCCCTTAGCATGTTTTCCCTAGGCCCCTCTTTCTCCCGTCTGTCCCCTCCCCCAGCAAGATAATGAGGAATGGGAGCAGATGCCAGAGAAATGCATGCACCTTCTAATTGAGTGAGGTTATAAAAGGAGATCGTAAAAACTGCATGGAGACTTTTGCTTTCAGTGCCTTCCAAGTATTCTGTCCTAATTCAACGCATTTGCTGGCCATCTAATCTATTTCCCTCTAAATGTAGTTATCTTCTCAAATTCTTGTGGAGACAATATTTCTTAGAAGTTTTTTTGGTCACAGCAAACACAATTTTATCTATTTTATTCTAAACGAGTCCTTTTTTCGGTGTGACTTACTTAGAACATCATACTGTTAAGTCTCACAAAAAAAGACTTTCAGTGAGTCACAAGTGCAGTAGGATGGCATGATGCCCTTCACAGAAATATCAACTACAGATGCATAAAAAAATTAGAGAGAAATCGAGAATCTGAAGTTCTTGGCAAAATCTGCAACACTTTTGTTATCAGCATTGCTCATAGTACAAATGGGACTGAACCACCTGATAAGTGTTCTGGTCCAATGAATTCACTTACTGTTTATGATTCCTCCAGTCATATTTTTAACTGTTTTGGCATTCCCCTTAAATCTCACTAAATATTCTTCTTGTTGGTTCAGTGCTCTCGACCAGGAAGCCTGTGAGTTCATGAGGATTTGTACTCGATCATGAATGATTCATGAAATGAGCTTATAAAACTAAGTTTAACATCTTATTCTATGCTGAGGAAAAAAAAAGAGCATCTCCTCCTGTACTTATAACAACTTGGCTAAGAAGGAAGAATCTCAATGTCTCATTTTAAACACTGAAATTCAGAGCATCTGTTGCTTTTCCAGATAAACCTCCTATCTACTAAGAAGCAAGGGGAAGCATTTTAATTTACTGCTGTAGACAAGCTAAACCCAAGAGTTTTGTTTTTTCATTTTGCTAATGCGTTGTACCGTATACCTAGCAGCATGGCACAGCCAGGCTATTGAGATGCAGCTGACAGCAGGTAACTGCCCATGTTGCTGTTTCTCACTCGTATCTAAACATGTGTTTAATTTTTTCTAAAAGCTGTATCTAAAATCAGTTGATAGTAGTTTTAATTGTTTATGGCTGATTCTACTTCTTTCGTAGGACAACAGAAAACATATAACTTGGGGTGTTAGGGACTGGTGCCTCTTCTTACTTCTCTCTTGACATATTTGTGCACAGCAGACAGAAATGTCCTGTTCTTTACCTCCTCATTTCTGATGTATACATATGGCACTCATAGCCTGGGAACTCACAGCACTATTTCCCTGCTGTGCATATTCCACAGAGATGATGTTTGAGTCTTGGTTTTCACACCAGTGAAATGGGAATAATTGTGTCATTTTGATATATTGATAAAAGTGCTTTGTAAGAACTAAATGTTTCTTTGTGGAACATTTCATAGTGTGTTTGGAAGCTCGGTATAACAAGGGGTAGGAAGAAGACAGAGACATGGATCTGATGCAAAAAAACCCAGGACAAAACAGAGAAGGTTGCCCATGGTTATTCCCTTCTGTTCTTTGCCTTCTGTAACAGCCCTGCAAGAGAATGGGGACTTTTCCTCTTGCTTTGCTGAATAAAAAGACAATAAGACAACACATATCTGGGGACACCTGCTGAAAGAATAAAACACAATAAACATAAGCATGCTATGGTGAAAGATATATTTCGCTTGTACAGCAGACATTTGGATCCAGAGTTATAAATAGTTTAAACAAACTCGTAAATTAAAATAAATTCAAATACTTTTGTTACTCAACATCTTTTTTTTTTTTTCTATTGTGCTTTGGGTTTTTTTAAGCTGCAAAAATTGTGGTTGAGAGTGTTATGGAGAAAAGAAATAGAAGTACTTCTGAACAAAGTCTTCTAAGGTGTCCCCTAAGACTATGATTTTAAACTGGTCTTGCATTAATTTCATTTTCTCTGGCTGTTTGTTAGGGCATTGCCATGCTGCGTTAAGGTCTTGATGCTTTTATCTAGCCCTCCCTTATTCTCTGTTTGTTCTTCAGCAAGGATGAGAGGAATCCTTATAGTATGCAAATACATAATGCCTTCTATGCTTCTTTCTTTAGAGACATAAAAGAATTTTTGAAAAAGGCAAGTTGAATATATGGCAATAAAGACATAAATCTTCAGAAGCAGGCAAGCTACACTCCCTATGCACTTCACAAATGAAGGAAGGTTTTTGCAAAGAGTTTGTTAGGAGAACCACAGAAAGCACGATTTTCATAATGATTTGCAGGAAATAATTCTGTAACACATGGCACTGTATTTCCTTCAGATCTGCAATCCACTTGGGAACAAATTCTTTACTACTTAATCACTGCAGTAACTAGAGATGATGTTGGCAAGTGTTCATTGAACATTGTGTGATTTTACATCTTAAAACATTTTGGCGTTACTTTCCATTTCCTTTATTCGGTGTGTTCTGGTCTGTCCCCTGGATGATTAGACACAGCTGGCCTTTTCTTTGGGACCAGGACAGTTTTGCAATTAAAAGCTGTGTTGGTCTGCACTGATAAAAACTGGGACTGAATCATTCCATTCAAGGTTTATGCATTAATTTTCTGCCAAACATTTTTTATAATGACTTGTACACAAGCGACATGATATGAAACAAAATCTCAGAGTGAAACTGAGAATTCCAGCCACAAATGATGGCCTTGTGTTGCAGTGAGCCTCCAAATGCGGAGAGCTGCAGCACCGAAGTCTGAATAAACATCAGTCTGGATGAAGCAGAGGTCGGTACATGGAGAATAATATTGCAGCACCAAACCCACATGTGAGAGGTGACCCTGTTTATGCAAAGTGCTCCAAAGAGTGCAGGCGCTGAGCTGTGGCTCAGCCCTGGTGTGCCCAGAGATCCACGCAGCACCCTCCTAGCGCTGCTCCTTCGCCTCTCCACTGCTCGGCACTGACCTGCCAAAGCAATGTCAAAGGAGAAGAAAGGCAAAAAATGAAAGGACTGTCCAACGCGTAAACCGGTTATTTGAAACATCTTGTCAGTAAAGTTGGGGGGAATTGTTTTTTGTGTTAAATTATAGCTATGAAAATAGCATAACTTGGCTTCTCTGCATTTCAGATCTGTGCCTGTAGCTGATTCTTCAAGAAAGCAGAAAAGAATTCTTACAAGAGAGTATAACAGCTGTAAACTATATGAGTACCATTCAGTTTCCTAAAATCCAAATACTGTTAACTATGTTTCCCAATTTATCAAGGCAGCAGTGCACAATACAAGATCCTTGTGTTACTGTTGTAGGCTTAGTCTGTACTTTTACAATCTAGATCTTAATCTTCATTTTTCAAAATGTTTGTGTGTGTTACTTTTTAAATAGCCTTTGTTGAGAACGCCAGAGCTTTTCAAAAGTTAGATGTGGAGGGTGCAGCAATGGCATGACAGTGATGGACACTTCTCCCCAAACCCATATGTCTGAGTATCCTTCCAGCTGGGCAGACAGTTATAACCAACTGAGATGTCCCTCACAACTTGCTTTGGTCTTGGCCAAAGAGTGGTTCTAATTTCTATTTGCGGTCTCATTTCTGACAAGGTGAAACAGAAAATCCATATTTAAAGTTCAACTTAAATGACAATCTGTGTGACTAATGACCTTTTACAAGACAAATCGGTAGATTATAATGTCTTTTGAAATGCTTTTAGAAGAGAAAAACACACAGTAAAAATTAGATGACGAATATAAAAAGGGAAAAGAAAGCAAATTCAGTAACATAAGCAAGCACTAACAACCATTATGTTTTTAAATTATCTCTTCACAGCCTACAAATCTTTGCTTTGACTCACACATACCATACATCTAGCAAAGATAGAAATAATATTTTTTTACCACTCAATTATAACTGATATACTGCTATACAATTCTAAAATGTGTGAAAGCCGAAAAGTACACAAAAAAATAACAAAAAAGGGTAGGCAAGGAGCATCGTATAAAATGTGATAGAACTTTCGAAGCTGGTTTTCTATGCATCCCTCTACTGCCTTATATACATCTATACAGAGAATCCAACTTTTCTATCAAGGGCTTGAGAGCACTTGTACACATATGTTAATCAGGCAGAGAATGATCCAAAGAGGTAATTGTGGCATAATGCATACACTACCAGGCACCAAAACTTTTACGACTTAATGGGAATCTGATGCATGTGATCCTTTCTACACAGGTGTATGCCTAAGGCTGCTGACTCTACCGTGCGTGGCCAGGCCCTGCCACAGACCAACACTGCAGGTGAGTAACGCAGAGTGATAGCATGTGTCAAGGCATATCAGAAGTTGTAAAACGCAACTTTATAGAGGTAATCTATGAAAGTTTGGGGGTCTGAAATCCAAGGCTGCAACACCAATTCTAGGCTTAACCTAGCACTGTATGTTTTAGGAGCATACGAGAAGTTGAAAGGAAAATTAGTAATGTGCGACAGCTCAACAATTACTAAAGAAAACCACCACTAATTTTAATTCTGTTTGCAAGCCTTTTCTACAATATTGATTATTTTTCTGAGATAGGTTATAGTATCTATTCTTTCTACAATTACTCAGTAAGTTCAGTTTACATAGTGTTTTTGGAAGTCTGCTGAGGTCCGGAATTCACAGGATTCTGATATCTCTAAAACAAAGATAGCTCTGCAAAAGTTTCTGAGGAAAAGTCTAGCCTATGGCTAATCTCTCTGCTGCTACGAAAAAGACATCTATTAGTATATTTGTGGCCTGCTATATCAGAGTAATTGTATATCTCTCGATATAGTAATGAAACTGGAATTCAGATTGCATCTGGCCAATTGCTTCCTTTCTCCAGCACTAGCTCTCATTACTTGTGGAGCTGTGTCTAATCAGCAAATGTGTGTGACAAAACCACTATTTATAGTTTTGTTTGCTACCCTAACATAAGTTTGATTTTTCTTTTTCTTTCATTTCAGTCTGTCATGTACATAAATCTTCCAAGAGATGATGCTAGTTAAAATTGTATCTCTCAGTCTTTGTTACATTTATAACATATGCTATGCTGATATTAAAAAGAAGTATGCTTTGAAGGATTTTTACGTAGCCATTTCAAAATTCAGATGCCTCAAGCCAAATTTCTTTGTAATGTGTCTAATTATTTTTTCCTAGATTTCAACATGGGATATTCCAATATCGCATTATATATTTCTAAAACAGACAAACAAATACAATAGAGGTAAAGTTGTGTCTTTAAATTTTAAACATTACTTCCTTTTCTATTTTTCCAGTGCAAATGCTCCTAAATGACCCAGGCAGCAGCTATTAAGGGGTGCACAGTAAACAGGGTGCTAAACACAGACTGAGTGCCTGTAAGGCCAGTTATCTTGATACTGTGAACGGGAGCACAATAGCAGTACAAATTCCCAAATTTAGTGGCAATGGTATAATATAGACAAGTTTCTATACCATTAGTTTCCATTGCATTTCATGATTTTACATCCATTTATTGTGTTAATAGCAACAGGATGTGTCTATCCCTGACGTTCACCTTCTCGAAGACAACCAGCTCTCTTTCTGTCTAAAAAAAAGATGTTGAGAAGTCTAAGCATGAGTGCTTACAGCTTGGTTCAGCCCTACATCCCCTGATCCTGGGTAAATTACACATTAGGCAGACTTTTGATCAAACACCAATTGCGATGTTGTGGGCACAGCCCTTGACCAAAGCTTGCTCTCATGCAATGCCAGTGGGCGCTAGGGTCCAGCTAAATTCAGCGGCAGCATGGGCAGCCTCCTGATGCCTGGAGACAACCCAGCACCTCCCTCCAGGGAGAAGAGCAAACTCACACCTTCTTCAGTGCTCTGCCATGCTGTGTGCTAATTTTTTTGGTTAAAATAAGAACCTCCTTGTAACACTTGAAGGTTAAAAATCGACCTGGAAAGACAAATGGCAGAAATACAACATGAGGATTCATTTACTTCTAATCTGACTAAGCTTTCTGCTTTTAAGCTCAAGATGCAGTTTGTTACTAGCTGTGGGAAAGCAAAACAAGCCAAAATGTTTCCTTTTCTCATTGAAATACTTACAGACCTCACAGACACCCTGTTCCAGCCCCCAAAAGAAAAGAATTTGAGTTCTGCAACAAAAGGAAAGGCAATTATAAACTAGCTTCTGCTTTTCGTCACTTTAAATCCACATGGTATTTTGCACTTTGTGCTGTCAGAGGTACAGGAATACTACCATGTTGCAAAAAACCTATATGCTGTAAAATGAGAATTACTTTTTAAGTTCATGTCACAGTAAATTGCCTTTGAGTGTGTTATAAAAATTGCCATACCTCCTGTGGGAAAAGAAAAGTGCTGGAGAGGTAAGTTTCCTACACTATTTTTAAAATTTCTGTCTCTTGTTTCAGAAGAAAGAAAATCTGTAAAACTTTAAGTAGATGTTTATCTATAAAAGCAGCAAATTCAGAAATGTTCTCTGTCTTTTTAAGTGCATTTTGCATGAAGTTATAAGTTACAACAGTGGCACAATTTCCAGACGTGTTTCATATAAACATGGATTAAGGTAAATGTAGCAGGTTGAGCTAAAATTACCAATGAAAATCCCAATGCTTTGGATTACTCAGTTTCTGGATAACAGCTTAGGTGGTATATGCTTTTAAGAGTTATACTGTGAAATGAAGGATGCATATGCCTTCTAACCAAGAGAGCAAATGCAACATGGGTGAAAATCAGCAATAATTGTGCAGTGGGTTATGTCCATGTAGGAGTTATTTATACCCAAATACATACTGTAGCAAGCAGTGCCTCTCTGGTTGGAAGCCTTAGCAGAAAGGTCAAGAGTTCTAGGCAGAGGTAGACTGAATTATCTTCTCGGGCTTTGATGGACTTTACCAGCTCTGTCTCTGTTACTGTAGTTTCCATTTTATTCTCTAGATAAGAAAAAGAAGCATTTCAGTATGTAGTTCACAGAGGCCTCGATCAGTCAGTTGACATAGGGTCCCTGCCTGTGGTGAGGTTTAAGGGAATGAGAAGTAACTACGTGGAGGCCTGTTGTGTGTAGGTAAAGATCAGTCCTTTCTTTTTTTTTTTTTTCTCTTGTTTGCTTGCTTTTAGCCATATGCCTGTTCAGAGAAGCTTACAGCGATACATCTGAGTCACCACCTAGGTGAAGGATATACTCGGTGCAGTTTTATAAGTAGTAGTGTCCAATTATTGCATATTACAGAAACTCAGCTGATGCATGCCCTTCAGTGGGCTTATTGAGCTTCACCCATTCTGGTTACGGACATTTTCATTGTGTTTGCTGTTCCCATCACTTTTTCCATGTCCGTTCCCCTTCCTTTCTCGGGCTTCCTGCACTTGCAAGTCCACTCGAAAATTTCAAAGCAGCAACGACAGTATCTTTACTTATAAAAGCAGTGACTGCAGTTAAACACTGATGGTAATACCTCTTCCACAGAAACAATTACTACCTTCAGGTATCTTCTCTTTCCCTAAAATCACTTCTCTTTCCAGCACAAGAAAGGATGTGAGAAGGGCAGGGACAACCCTTTACTTGGCCATCACCCTCCCTATTTTACTGTCAGTGGCAATTTTAGATCATTTTACTCCCATTCCCAAGCCATTCCCCCTTCTTTCTTCATCTCTGGGCAGCAGCCAGGACTTTGGAGTTAATGCAAGTATTGTTGTGCAGAAACAGTGTTCTCTGTCACTGTTCATTTTACCTTAATAAATAAATATTATATGAAAGAGCAGAAAGGCAGTATGTGTTTTCTTTTAATTTATATTGCAGGCACTGTTAAAAGGTAGGGAACTCATTATGTTCCACCCAGAGAAGAAGTTTTATTTACAATTTCTTACCTCAACGCAACCATCGCAAATTATATCAACCCTTCAATTCATGCATTATCATTACTTCCTTACTTTCATACCCTTTCCAGAATTACACTACCACTGACCTGATGAACCTATTTTCTTTTAAAATCACTCCTATTTTATGGTTAGAGATTACTTGGGAAAACTCAATGGCAGCAGCTAAAAGAGCAGACAAGTTGGCTGTGTTCAGCCTTTCTAATCAAAAGGTTTAGAGTCTATTTTCAGGTGCTTGTTTAGGGCCACTGCCGAAGAAAGCAGGGAGCCATCTTTACCCATATGGATGTTGAAAGTTTGTTCTCTCAAATACCACATAGGGCAAAGCCAGGGAAAACAGCCATTGTAACTCCCCTGATGCTTCCTGTTTAATCACAGATGCTGGAGAGGGCCTGAGAAGATATCCCACCACACAACCGATTCACCTCACACCTGCCCAGAAGCAATAATTCAGTTCTCGTGCTGTCACTTCGAAGGGAGGAAACTCTCATCCTTTCACAAACACTGACAGCCAGACTGATAGATGGAGCTGAAGTGGATGGGTGACAATACAATAGGGATCAATGACTCGTTGAGGTTCACTTACTTTTTCTGCAGAGATCAAAATTTTCAGTGTGAACTGCTAGCACATGGTTGCTTGCACGTTGCTGTTCTGTTCAGCTATCCCTGTAAACTACATCAGCATGGAGCAATAGCCAACACCATGCTGGGACTGTAACACAGATCCTCAGTTCTGTGTTTGTAGGGCACATCTATTGCCCTGAGCTCCAGTGTCACAGGATCCCTTCGCTTTTCTTGAAGCTCCTTTGACTGCTTGCCTCTCTACCTAGAAAACAAGCTTTAACACCGTAAACACTTAACATTCAATTGTCCAGCTAAACAAGGTAGCATAGATGCACCAAAATCTTTGTCTTCTCCTGAGATTTCAGTGGGTTTCCCTTTCCAGCCCAAACCACTCTCTGGCTCCCTGTATCTCCATATCTCTCATCCATTTTGTGCTACTTCTTCCTCTCACATCTCTTTCCTTACTTCTGCTTCTCCACAGTTTCTTGGGCTTCCCCCTGCAGCACAGCACAATGATATCCCAAAGTCCACTCTAATTACATGCTCATCTGCCTGTTGCATGGGGATGAAGAATGGTCACTGCTGGTACAACATTAGAGGGCAGCTTAGCACTCATCCAATTTACCTGAACCAACAGGATGGCTCTAAAAGCTATCTCATACCTGTCTTTTTCCCCTAGAATAATGACTAGGAGCTATGATTAGTTAATTTTAATTATCTATACTAACTAAGCCAATAAGGAAATAGGCTGCTATTATACAGCAACTAATATGCTAAATTATTAGAGACTATGCTGAAGAAATGTACTCTTTTATTGAGTACACTCTGAATTGCTGCCACTCAATTTGCTATGAGTTGTGAATTTGCTGAGTTATTTTTACCATTTGAGAATTTCCGGGCTTTATACCACGTTTTACACAAGAACTCACCTGCCCTTTCACTGTTGTGTTTGTAGTTCCCTTCCAAGAAAGCTGACTGCTGCTCCCAGGTTTCTCTTTCTCTTTCCCACTTTGTATCTCCTTTAGCTATGAGAAATGCAAATAACTGATTTGAATTATGTATTTTGCAGGGAAATTTCCTACCGGGACTTGACTCAGGCCAATCTATGTCTTCTCTCCACCTGGAGAAAACCTTTGTCCTCCAGGCTCATGGCAAGCACTTAAAAGGAAACGTACTTGATCTGTGCCTATTCGGCAGCAGTGCTGAAGGAGAAAAAACATCCTTTCCAAGTGTTTACCACTTGTACAGGATTGGGACTGTTTATTTGGATCCCTTTCTTCTTTGGTATCATCCAGTGGGACAGGGTCAGTCATCAGCTGATACTCATTTCTTTTCCATATGAAGTTTTTATTTCATTGTTCATTTCATTGTCTCATTTCATTTCATTGTTTCATTTCGTTTCATTTCATTGTTATAAATCATAAGCAATTGTCCTGGGTTTTTTTCCTGACAGAAGCTCCCAAGTTTACATTGCACATCCTGGACAGGCAGTCAGAGAGTCTATTTTCATGAGCTCTGAATTCCTCCTCTGCCCAGGATGATGGTGGAAGGCATTGGCATGAGCTGCCGTTCAGCACCACCTGGGAGATCTTATGTTATTTATTCATTGTTCTGCACTTCTTGCAACGAGACCAGCTTTAGGTACAGATAAGCATATATTAAGTGACTGGTAGACTTGCAATTGTCCCCAAAAAGCTGTCAGTTCAGTATTACTGTAGATGAGAGACACTGTTCTATTGATGTCCTTATGCTGGAATAACTTTCATGAGGGTTGCTGATGGTTCTTCTTTGCTGAATGGGACCTCAACGTAATGCTAAACGGAATATTCCGTTAAATTTTCTGTTTTTCAACCCTTTGTCTTTCTATCACCCATGGTAACTGCCAGCACATTCACGAGTTTTTCATTTAAATGAAATTTCTCTCTTGCTGTGGGCAGAATATAGAAAAAAATCAATAACTATTAAGATAGGTGATACTGCAGGATATGGGATCCTACTAGTAGAAAGTGAAGACCATTTATTTATTCACATTCCCAAGTGCCAGCATTTGTTATCTGACCTCATTGTCCATGTCCTGCTCTTCTCTCAGGTTTTCAGTGGGTTTTTTTTTCTGCCAAAAGCCAAGCAGAGAATTTTGCCCATTGCACTCTGCTGGATTCAGTGCTAGTTCCTTGTGAAAGTGCCTTTGGGTGCTTTTCCCAGGGCTCACATTTTTTTTGTTCAACAAGTTAAAAAAAAAAAAAGAGAGTTACTGGAGGTTTTAAAACCCATTTTCTTTTTATCTAGTGTTCTGTTAAAGCTTTCCTCCTAAGCAGCTTACAATAATATAAACAACCTGCAGAAAAAACTCCCTGTCAATATGCTGCTATAAATTCCTACAGGTCCAGGGGCTTCAGGAGGTGGATATTGCACCTACAGGCCTTGGAGTCAGAGATAACTATCAAATAATTCACTCCTCTAAAAAAATTCTCCCTTATATTCAGAGCAAGTGGAGAGCAGGAAGGGGGAAGAGAAGATGGGAGGAGGTGTGCTGAAAGCGGAGGCAGGAGCAGGATACCTGGCATGTGGAATAAAGATAGAGACTTATGGCACTCACAAGTCCAATAGCTGAGCGAGTGCTTGTCTCTCTCCAGCACCCATGGCTCCATGCTTTACTGAGCTCCTCAGCTGTACTTCTCCTTCCTTGGAATAAAACACACATTTCCTTTGCCCAGCTCATGAGGATGCAGACTGCTATCCCAGCCCCTGGGGCTGCTTTAGCAGAGCGAGCAGCCATGCCAGCAGTTCTCTGTGCTGCTCCAGCTTTCAGAGGTGGTCAGGAATAATGAGCAAAATCTAATTAAGAGAAGTGAAATACAGTAGGTTAAGTCAGCTGCATCGAAGTGTGAAATGGAGCCATTCTAAAACAAAACAAAACACTGTACGGCAGCATCTCAGGAGCTCTGCATCCTTACAGTGATGCTGCCAGACTTCCCTGGCATCAGAGAGGGGATGCACTGGCAAGAGTTGTTGAGTTGTTAATGTGTTAGACTGTCACTGACTGTGGGAGGACTCTGCTGCTCATCACCGCTCCAGCTTGAAACAGGAGGCAGGAAAGGTGAAGCGTGGCTTGGGCATTGTGGCAGCACACTGGCCTGCCTGTGGTGGGAAACGAGGAACAGGAAAGGGGGTGAGGAGAAAGTGTTAGTGCAATCGAAAGAAGAGGCAAGGGAAAGAAAAACCTGGCCTGGCAGTGAAGGAGTGAGACTGAAGGGCAGGTGCAGAGCCAGGCTGAGCTTTTCTCGCTGAAGATGAAAATCTCTGCAGCTATCAGAGTGCATGTTTATCATCTGAAAAGCTGAGCTTGGCTTAGCCCACTGGTAATGGCTGTCAGAAAGCCGCTCTGCTCAGATGCCAGAGGGTGTCACGCTGAGTGTGGGCATGGGCTACCACTTTACTCTGGGACTGATTCAGTGGCTGCATGTGTGTGCAAGTTTGCCTCTTCAATGACAGTTTTTGTTTTGTAAAAATTACCCCAAACCAACAAACCACCACCAAAACCACACTCCCCAACTTTTTTAAGATTGCACCCTTCTGAGATCAACAAGTAGAACTTTAAAATAAGGAAATTTTATTTGTTCTTCATGATGCTACTATTTATGAAATGGTAGATTTAATTCTAATCTTTGCATTGATTTTTTTTTATTTTTAAATTGGAGAAAAAATGATTTGTTCTTGCTGGAAAAGCATTATTTATTAAACAGGCAGGAATGGCTGAGAACCCCTTAAAATATTTTTAATTAAAATTTTTTGCAGATTCCTCTCTCTGAAAGTTGGAAAAAGGGCATCTTGAATGCGTAACAGTAAGTTCAACACAAGAGAAGCTGCTTTCATATTTGCTAGAAAGGATATCCGGAGTAATAGGATTAGTACCAAAAGAACATGTTGTCTTTGTATCTAAAATCCTGAGGCTAATTTGTCTTGGTTTAACCCCTCCAAAAACTTTTGTAACAAATTACTTTTATCGGGAACACTTAATGATGTTTCACTGTTAAAATACTCACAAGAAATATCCAACACCTGCTGGAAAAATTATCTGTAAAGGTTATTGCAGTAAGGCTTGGATGTAAATGTCAAAGGACATCTTCATCTCTTTCCCCTGCTTCACCCTCTCACCCAAGCTACATGGAGGAAAACTGCAGGAGCTTTTGCAAAGTCATCAGACAGGCAGGAGTGCGCTGCCCAGGGAGGTGGTGGAGTTGCCAACCCTGGAGGTGTTTAAGGGGAAACTGGATGAGGCACTGAGTGCCATGGTTTAGATGATGGGTTGGTTTTAGTGTTGGTGTTAGTGTTGGGTTATATGTTGGACTTGATGATCTCAGAGGTCCTTTCCAACCTTGTGATACTGTGATACTGTGTGAGTCTGCTTCCTTCCAGCCTCTCTCCCATCTCAAGAGAGCCTTGGGGTGGATTTTATTTAAGCTAACAGGTGATGCAAATGTAGAAAACTGAAGCTAGAGCAAATTAATACTTCACTAAAACTTTGCTGGAGAACAGTCTGACAGAAGAGCTCAATATCTGCCATAGTTGTCTGAAGGCCAACTTAACAGCAAGGCCAAGAGGCACCTACTGCCGAAAGCTGTGCAATGCCTGTGCAGAAGGAAGCACCAGCCAGGCACCCTGCTGCTGCAGGGGCACAGACACTCAGAAAAATTACCTCCAGCTTCAGCATAACAGCACATTAGTTACAGTTCCCTTTACTTCAGGTTTCAGCACTCTGCCATTCCCCTACTCTGGCAAAAATTTTGCTGAACGCTTCACCTTGCAACCCCCACAAAGCCCTGCCTACTTAATGCACTCGGTGATTTCTAATCCTGCACCGCAATATCAACACACTGCAGAGCAACTTTAAGGTTCATATTCAAGTAGTGATTTTATTTTTGTTGTACTGAGGTCTTTTATTTTGAACAGATGCAACACATATGTTTAAAATTTTTGTTTGATAACTGCAAGTATTTGTGAATGCAGATATTCATGTAGGTGGAAGACCTATGCATGAGATCAAAGTATCACTCATGGAAGAGTCTGTACAGGATCTGGTCTATGCCACATCCCGCCTGTCTCCAAAACTGCCAGGAAGAAAGTCTCTGTGGTTCTAAGACCAGCATTCATTCTCTAAATTAGTCTAGATGTCTATTATTGACACATCTACCTGTAATATGTTTGGGGGATTGAGAAGCAGCAGCAGACACGATGACCAAGGCTGCAGTGTTTGGCTTTGATTTCTCACTTATGATGCAGCACAACAAAACCTCATCATTTTTAGCTTCTCATTTCCTGGTGTTTCTCAGTTGGATGAGTCTGGCTTTGGCTTTTCTGTTATTTGGGTTTCTGTATTTTATTTTCTTTGTCTCATGTAGCCAATGATGAGACACGAGTGTCTGATTAACAGAGATTCTACCACATTCAGTGGGTGTGACAGTTACTGCTCTCCTCCTCTTGAGTATGCTGTACTATGCATTGATGTAATGGAATAAAATACCTCTTCTGTGTGTATTTGTAGTTTTGCCCAATACAATCTCTCCGTCAGTACCATATATCCTATCTTGAAGTTTCTGTGACAAGATTTTTCCCCTATGCAATATCTTGATAGCGAGATTTATTGGCTTTACCTGATAGAGGCATTTTGCACCTGTAGTAAAGAATTTTGAAGAAAGAAAGTCTTTACAAAACCCAAAAGCTGTGCAAGCTGTCCAGGTAATTTTTTATGTGTGCCACAAGTATGCATGTTCTTATGTCTTGTGGTTTTAGATAACAGTGTTTTGGTAAAAAAAAAAAAAAAGCATAGAAAAACCTTGGGAGTAAAAAGGGACTGTTTCTGTTCCTTAAGCTTCAATAACACATACCGAAACTATAGACAGGGTTAACACCTTTTCTTTATTTTCTAATAGCAGGTTCTGTAATATTTATCCTTTTACTCACATGCGCTTTCCATTTTCAGGAGAATACAGTTGTTGTTGCTCTCTTATGGACAGCTTTTTTTTTGTTTGTGCAGTACCATATAGGTCCAGATTTCTAACTGCTGCAAAATGTGCCTCATATAATTCACTGAATGCTAGTGCTGTCACAAGCAAAACCTTTGAAAATCCCCACTGTTTTTAAAACTGCATAGCAGAAGCCCCCTAATGTTTGGTTTGTAAAAGATAGCTTTGCAGGACTGCAGGAAAATACTCGCTGTGGTTTTGGAGATCTTAAAAAAACAAACAACCCAAAACTCAAAAACCAAGCAACCAAAGTTTGCATCTGTTTCCAAGTTTATGACTTCGGTGGCATAAATGCATATACAACTTTATCACTGGGATGATACTTTGCCACAGTTTTTTCTTAAGCAGTCATTTGCCCCTCCAGATACCCTCATCCCTTGTGCCTGTCTTCCATGGCTGTTTTTTTTGCTATATGTGAAAACATTGGCTCCAGCTGTTCTGTGTTTGGAAAGACCGTAGCACAGCTGGTGATTATAACAGGAAATGTCTGATGGGCACGAAAGGTCCTGATGGCTGCCAGCAGCTCCCTGGCCTGTGGGTAGCATGGCTGCTGGCCCACAGGCAGAGTTCCCATGTCAGTGTCTTCTCTGGGTCTGCCTTGGGATGCAGCTCTGGCACAGAAGCACTGATGCCTGCTGCCTTCTCCCAGCTCTGAAATATCAGCTCTTCTATTTGTTCTTCCCCACGTGTAAACCAGTGGTGAGGTACATCTGTTCATGCTGTGTGATGTTCAGCAGTCAACTAAACGGGCTACATGCAAAACATACAGAGGTTCTTGTTCTGGACCTCATTTTTCAGAGTTTTGAGAAGGGACAGTATGATGTAAACAGAGCCTTTCCTCTCAGCTGGGGTCACAGCGAGCACTGTTATGGTGGTTTCTGACTTGGCGCACTATTTTGCTTTTCGTACTTTTGAGATCAATCCAGAAAATGTTTCTAATTAAGGCTGGTTGTGTTATCAGATATATTTGAGATAGGAGTATGAGCTGTTGCATGTGTGCACGTACCTCCCAAAAGACTCTGCTACAAAGGAAGTTTCTCATTTTATTCTCAGTTAATACAGCCATTCTCATATTGTTAATATTTATCAGAGAAGGGTGCTGGCTAGCCGTAGAGTCAATAACAGAATCTGCAGAAGGATTATATATGTGTTCATATGAAGCAGAAGGTGTGTCTCTTGTAATTGGAGGGCTGTGAATATCCCATACGTGTCTCCTGAATTTGTTCAGCAAGGCTGTCCCTGAAAGGTGGGGATGTTAAAGGTGGTTCTTGCGCTGAGCAGATGTTATATGGTATGGAATATCCCTTTGGTCAGTTTGGGTCAGCTGCCCTTGCTTTGTTCCCTTCCAAGATCTTGCCCACCCCCAGCCCACTGATGGGGGTGGGGGAGTGTTTTACAGACAGCCTCGATGCAGTGTGAGCACGGCTCAGTGGTAGCTTAAGCACTGGTGTGTTATCAACACCTTTCTAGCTATCAATACAAAGCACACCACAATGAGGGCTGCTGTGGGGAAAACTAAATCCACATCAGCCAGACCCAATAGAAACACTTTTTTGATAATGGGATATTGGCTAAGGAAATATTTGGCTACTGATTTGGGTGAGTTATCTGCTCGTTTTGTAATTCTATGTGTATTTTAACACGATAATACCTGTTGGAGGAGAGTGATAATCAAGTTCTAAGATTTATTCCTTTTTATGGGAGAAATCATGAGCAATTATAACCGAATTTTGAATGTGTTTCTATTTAAGGAGTGGGCTTAATTCATTGTAGACAAAGTACTTCTGAAACTTGCAATATCATTTGGCCTCCATTTCGAGCCTTTCAGCTTGCAAAAGTGCACAATGCAGGGTAGGTGTTTGGTTGTCTCTGTCCTCAGCTTATATATAAATAATAGGGTGTATAGCCTTTTTATAGAATACATAAATATGTAAAGATGTGCGCATGTATTTCCTTAGTAGGATTGGTGAAGAAATACTTTTAGTTCTGCAACGTCGTCTTAAGCTACCTGTTACAGATTGATATGGAAAATACAGCTAATTTATGTTCTCAATTGTGAGACAAAAATTCTAGTTAACATTTTACCATGAATACTGTATAAAAAAGAGTGGGAGAGAGAATACCTCTTCCAAAGCATGGAGCAGAGAGTTCAAAGCAAACTGTGTTTGATATTTTTCCATTACGAATTTCCACTGAATTGGCTCAACAGCCTGAGAAAAAAACAGCTGAAAATTTGTAATTTTTTTTTTTCTTTTTGATGGGGACATGTAGATTGAGGTGAGAACTCTCCAAAGATTATCTGCTGAGTGCCAGCTTTTAATGAATCCCATTTGTTTTCATAATTAAGTCTGCTATTACCCCTGTTTAGTCTTGTCATGAGCCCATTAGCTGGAATTTTCATATCATGGTTAGAAGAAAAATTAGCCTGAAAAAGCAACACTTATCATCAGTCAATTTTCAGTGTATTTAAAACAGTTTACAATTTATGAATTGGGAACCTGTAGCCTCATGCATATATACAGAAAAAAATAACTCTTTGCACTGAATTTCATAGGCCAATAAAAGTTTGCAGCGATAACATTGTATATCGCTGATGTACTTACAGCTACAAGGTTTCTTTGGTGAACTTGCATCTGACAGACTATGTCAGGTCTATGATTCGTGAGACAGAAGCTTCTTTAGGAAGAAGTGACCCTTCAAAGTTTTGACCTGTTATTTTCAAAAGATAAGCATCCAGGAAGCTTATCAAGCTTTGTGGTCACAAAGTACTCCAGAGATCTGAAAGTGCTTAAAAGCCATGTGACTGGTACAGCGTAAAATGTACACAGCAGTAGCAGGGTTTTCAAATTCATGACTTTCTTGAAAATGCTATGAGAACAACCCTTTAGGAGATTTAAATATCTCTATGCCTTTTCAGATTCTCTAAATGAAAAGAGTGGAGTAGGATGAAACGTACTTTTTAAATGACATTTTGCAAATTTCAAGAGATGCCTTTTCAGCCTCTCCTGGAAGTGAAGACTTGGACAGTGGAATTTGCAGAGCTGCCACAGAAGTATTTCATCAGCGAAAAGAGCCAGAGAGGACCGAGACTGAATCGTGGGGTGATGCCTTGGCATTATTCTGTAATGGGAAACATGACTTAGCCAGGTACTTGGAAGCAGGCATTGAAAATATTTGGATGTTATACCATTACTTAATATTACCCATTCAATACCCTATTTCTCTTTGTCTTGTTTTCTTTGTGCCACTTTAAATGACTAGGCTGGCTTGCTGGCATTTCCCTCTTTCCTTCTGCTTTTCCTCTTTTCAACCTCCTTTTCTACAAGTCCTAACACAAAGCAGGATCTTGACCACTCTATTCTCTTTACTGAGAGCTCCCACATCACTTTCTATTTGATGAACAGTTTAAGAAACATCCTATAATCAAAGCTAAACCAACTCAAATCATATCGCTATTCTGCAGGAGCTCCCAGAGATGCCTGGAGGAATCTGCTGTGTTTCTGGGCCTAGAGGCTGTTACAAAGAATACCAGCTGGTAACCACAGCTTTATTTTCTAAATTATCTGAATTACTGAAGGTGAGTCCTTTCCCATATCCTTATCAGGGTTGGATCGAAATACGTGAACCCATTTCATAACTAACCAAGTCTGAAAATTCAGCTCACTGCTTAATTTCTTGGCTGAATGGAAAATAAACGTCTTCATAAAACTGGTGAATGACCATTGTAACCTCTAAAGAATTCTTTCAGGAGTAATTCATATAGTTTAAGAGAGATATAAACCTTCACGAAACACAGCTGTTCCAAACCCCTGTAGTTGCCCTGCACAATATTCTCTCTAGCTACAAGACTTTTCCTTCAGTAAGTGTATTGCAACCCTTTCAATCTGTTCTGCTTTATGTACTCAACACTGTGAATCTCTAACAAGGTTAGAGGCAAGTAACAATTTAAATCTACTTTCAAACACAGCCGAAAAGCCTATTATAGATGCAACCTTGAACTTTAATTGTATAAAGACAGCTACCTTCGTAGCATTCCCACAAGTGTTAGTTTCCTGTTTATAAGTCTGCCTGGACTTTCTGGCTGTGTTGGTAACTATATTCTGCTTCTAGACTTTGAAAAAAACAAATGTAAAATTTACACTCTGCAACATTACAACACCTATTGAAACTTGTAATAATGAAGGCTGTTAACATATTCAAGTTGGAGAAGTCAGCCAGGTTAAATATATGGTATTCTTCCTGCTATTTTACTAGGCTACATAAGAAGTTGCTGAGCATTTATTTTCAGATGTACATTCCTGCTTTTTTTGAAGAAACTATTGTAAAGAGCCAGAGAGCACTTTAAAATTGTTGGTCAAAGATTTTCCAGCATTGACATGAACTAAGGAAACAAAGGGAAGAACAAAGGATCCATGAAATGTAAACAAAGTGTATCTTTAAGGCTGGTTTGTAGTAGGTAAGGGAAAAATCTGGAAGTATTTTTGTGGTGTCACGGTTTTGAACTTTTCTGAAGCTTCTGGTCAAAAAAATATCACCACAAAACCCAACAAAAAAACCCAAAAACCAAACAAAAACAACAACAACAACAAAAAAAAACCCAAACCAAAACACCCAAGTTTGTGCACTTAGCTTGAACACCTATGGTCTGAAAGCTCTCTTCACAGGAACGATACACCTTCCATGGCTGTAGGCATAGTCTTGATAGCAAGGATCAGTTTCAGAGCTGAAACTTCATGCTTCACGCCTGAGAAGTTTCCATTAAACTTTACAGTCAGGATAGCTGCAGCAAACATGTTAAGATCCTTATGGAGGTGGAAGTGAGGCCACTGCTACTTCAATGCAAACAACTTACAAAAAGGTCTCAAGCACTGGCAGCAACTACGGATCTGTCTAGCCCTGTAGCAACTGTGTAAAAGACCAAGTGAGATTTTCTTTGTTGTTTTGTTTTTACCAGCACTGACCCATGTTATCTCAGGCCTGGAAAGCGCAGAATAACTTTGCCTTGAAAATATTTGATCAAATAATTCACCTATTGTTTAGATAAGAACATCATACTTATCAAGTTCATTCATTTTTGTTATATCAAAGAGAATGCTGTATGAGTGTGTCTGCCTCTCGTTAGTCCTTTTGTTCCCAGAGAGCTAAAAGATAAAAAATGCGAGCCCCATAATCCTTCTAGCACTGCCTGGAATACCACTTACCCTCTGAGACACAAAATGATGCTTTGAGCCACTGATTCCTCTGTGGAGGCACATTTGCCCTCCATTAGTTGAAATTTTTAAAGAAATTTTTAGGCTTTACAGTTTGACACTGTCATTTTTGGCCAAGATATCATAATTCAAACTTATTAAAATACACAAAATAACACCTGGAAAAGAAAGCTGGATTCAGAGTTACTCTGAAAGTTTGTTTTTTCCTAAGCAGAGATTTAAGATGTCTGTGTTCCCTCTTCATTCAGAAAAAAACCCACAAATTTTAAAAATTGGGCACATTTTAGAGGATTATTATCTAATTTGATAATTCAGTTAATGAAATGCAGATAATTGAATATAGCACATGATATTAATTAGCAGTAAGATGTATGTCCTCTTTATGATATTTGCCGGCAACATTGGTGAAGAGCTGTCATCAGCACTGTGTTGTTAGCATTGGAAATATTGTGTAATGTTGCCTGCACCAATCCTGCATAATATTGACTTATGCTAATTCCTAAATCAGCTCAGCCTCTTCCACTTACCCAAAGCCTTCCCATCTGGAAAAGAGATTCATTTCTGGGAAGTATGTAATCAGACAGTCCTCGTGGTATGGGCTTTTGACTGATTAAACAGTCATATGCCAAGTCCTTTTATGGTAGGACAGAAGGAAGAAATATTAATAAGTAAATGACAATATACTATATTGAATAATAAGAAGTGTAGCTTTTCAGCTATATTAGCAAGCTACTAGAAACTTCTAAAAAAGAAAAGAAATGTTTTACTTCATTAAATCTTTATTCTTTTGAGCTATATTGACCAGTTACGCCTCTTCAGAGGTGGTTAATTTTGTGAACAGAATATTAAAAATTTATATGTGTTAAAGGTATTGATCATACAAGAGTAGAAGCACTATGCTTGAATTCCTACTATAGTCCATTAAAAATCAAGTAAATTGTTTCAGTTTCATATTAAAATATGAGGCTAGCAGTCTGCAGTTTAAAACGTGTAAAGCTGTTTTTCTACTTAAACTGCAGCCAGCTGATCTGGTGGTAACACACAAGAAGTTATTAGAACTCAGCTGTAGGCATTTCAAACCAGACTCGTTCACCTCCCCTCAGTGTCCCCCCTCTCATCCTGTTTGTGTGGCTGGTCTGCAGTGCCCTCTCTCCCCTTCAGGCATGGGCTCTGCTAGGGTGCTCTGGGAACTTTCATGGGCTGATTTCAGTAGCAATGGCAGTAGGTCTTGATTTCTTCTATTTGTGACTCCGTTTGTGGGCTTGGGACACTACACTTGAGAAAAAAATTCTCCTGGGGAAATGGTGGGGGTGTTTGCTACGGTACCAGAGCTCTAGGTCTCTCTTTTTTTTTTTTTTTTTTAGCCTGGCTCATTTTCTCATGTTTGAGCGTAAAGTGCATAAACACTGCGGTTATGCAGGGTGAATACTCACAACCAAGTCCAGAAAGCTTACGTAGACCCAGGAGCCTACCTGCATGTGACCTTCTCCTGCATCAGGCAACTTAGTGTTTTCTTGTCTCTGAATTGCTTTCCCATTTTATCATGATTGTATGAATAAAGATTTAATGCTCAAACTCAAGGCTATAGGATGTTTGTGACAGGAAAGGACATTGGCAGTGAAATCAATCTGTGCCATACTTATTCTTCAATTCCTGTTCAAATACAAAAGGAAGAATGATATAAACTAGAGAAAATAAATAATTGGTGAATAATTTTATTAATCAGATTCCTTCTGGACCCCCAATCTCATTATTTGTTTATCAGCCAGGCTTCCAGTAAATCTATTCACAATTAAAAAAAAAATTACTAAGCGAACACTATTGAACTGATCCTTAATTAGGGCAGCTGAGATGTCTTGTATAATTAACTAGGCTTTGTTCGTAATTATTTCCTGATGGTCGGAATTGTTTTCCACAAGTAATAGAGCAATAGTAACGGTAACACTACGAAATCTTTGATTTTTTAGAGTAAAATAATGGCCAGCCTTCCGTGCTTAAGTTGTATAAGACCTATTTGTTCCCACTGACAGCTAAAAGTAATCACATCAATTTGGCAAGACCGCACGGGAAAGTTCCGTAAAATCAGTTCTCTTAGCGTAGAAATAAGTGTGCACCCAAATCTTTAAAAATTTAGCTCTTCTAATTTATTCTTTATGATTCTAGGCCTGAGGTTACTCCTCCAGCAGCTACCCATGAATCCTTGCAGACCAGTACGAGTTTCTTTTATCAGGGACGAAGAGCTTAAAGTTAGTGCCTACACATGGCCACACCGAGTCTTGTTCAGTGAAACAACTGTGATCAGATATTGCTCATAAACAGCAGGATGAAAGAGCTGCAACCCAACAAAGATCTCCCAGACCTCCTAACCAGTAAGGCTTCTGCTGCTGCGCTCTGTACGTGGTGCTTCCAGAGCTGCAGCCCTGTGGGCAGGATGCCAGGCTATGATGTTCTCCAGGAGGTGTGCTCTGCTGTGGTCGTACTATTCGTTGCAGCTAGCACCACACACCTGGCCTCCAGCAGCCATGGTGCTTTGCTTGGAGTTACAGTAGGGAGCACACATTTGTTAGTAGTTCTAAAAAACCTGCCCCTATTTCTTAATTTTAATAAGACCTCGCTGAAGTAAGTAATTCGAGAAAAGCTGGAAAAGATATAGGAAGTAATACTGGAAACAGGGCAAATGGGGGTTTATCTGCAGGTTACCACTACTCCTTTCTTCCTCCCTTCTGATGCTGGCTTGAGTCATGGTTTCAGAAAGCTGCAGGAGTACGTTCATTTCTTACTCTGGAGTACACCCAGCCCTTCATGGAGAAGTTGCAGCAGACTCTAGTGTATGGGCTTCATAGAAAGGGTTGTTTGCTGAACCATTCCCTATGACTTCAAGAGAACTAGTATCTGCTCTAATCTAAGAAAATAGTAGTTGTGTTACAGCCTGGGGTTGCTTGGGATTCATTATGAAGCTATGTGAAAGAGCACATGGGTTAAACAGGTTCACTGCTAATTAATACCTTTACTCCTAACAAAGTAGCTCCTTGCTCCTGGGGTTAGGTAGAATGTGCGAAGAAAAACAAGCAGGAACCTCTCTGCAGGCTCTTTCAGGACTGAGGCAGCAAATAAGTATGTGTGAAATTTAAGGAGCTGAGTACTGGTACCAAGTGTAACTTACAGCCACCCAACAGCAGTCAAGTACCTGACTCAGCAGTACAAAGGCAGTGGGGCTGAACTTGCATGATCAAATCCAGAGTTTGTTTCTAAAACTCCAAAGTTCAGAAAATCAACAGGGTTTTGGTTGGTTGGTTGGGTTTGGGTTTGTTTTTTTTTTTTGTATAATTTTCTGTGAGATTTTAATGTGAGCAATCATCCCTGGAGAGATCTTGGACCACGCTGCATTGCATTCAGGGTAGAAAGTGCAGAATGAGAGTTACGGGAATTATTCAGCTGCCTCTGCTCTCAGCCTGGCAAAGACTCAACTAATCTGCTCATTTATAATGAATCTGCTGAGTACGGTTCATTGCTTTTGGATCACCTTGTTGTCAACGGTGAAGCCGTAAGCAGTAGAAAAATTTCAAGGAGTGAGGCTGATGTGAGTAACACAACATTTTATTCCCAGAGAACTGGGTTTCCCTGACAATCATTCCAATTTTCATCCTCTTCATGAATCAACTAACCCATTATTTATGCATTTTCCGTTATTGTCATATCTAATTATTTTTTTCACTATTGAATTCCTTGCAGCTCTCTTTAAAGTTTAGTCAGTAAGAAGATTAAAACATAAATGCCATTAAATATGCTTTAAATATCAGACCTATTGAAATATTTCCAGGTTCTGTATCCTTTTAAAAATAATCTCCATTCAAAACAGAGAGGAAATGTCATCTGCATGAGTGTCTTCTGAGTTTAAGACTGGATTATACAGGGAATTAGGTAGAGTAGCTTTGGAAATCTGATAATTAAAAAAACTTTTTTATTTATGACATTTTAAACCCCTGTAACATTTGGGGAAGTTTTCAGTGTTGTACATGTGCTGTTAACCTCACGTGTAAAATTTTCCTGGGTAACTACATGTGAATTAAAGGTCATAGAGCCTGAATCCAGATTCAGTCAAGCTGTATTTGCTGTGATTTGATGGTGATTCCTGGATCTGCATGAGGTTAAAATGGAGGTGCAGGCAGGTCAGTAGGCTGCTGCTTTCAGCGACCTCATGTGGGACATTCTCCTGCTCCATAGTGAAGTTGGAGAGAGTAGTCAGAGTTAATGTTAGCTGTTACTAATGTCTTCCTGAGCCAGCCTCTATGCAAATCCCACAATATTCCCAAACAGAAAATCTCAACATTTCAGTGCCCCTTTATTGATGATTGCGCTGAGTCCTGGAAGTCCCCTTAAAAAGGCCAAATAAATTCCCACTATAGTCGTTCTGGTTTGCACCTTTAAGAGTAGCAGAAAAATTATTCCAGAGGGCCAGGACAGGACTTCTTGGCTGCCCCAAGCCCTGCAGCTTGTGTCCAGTGTGGGATGTCAAAGCAGGTGTAGGATGTCCACCACAATCCCAAATGCTTTTCCCACAGGCCTGCCACCACTGCAGGGAAAACAAGCAGTCCTCACAGCAGTCTGATGTGCCAGGGAGCAGGGCTCATATCCAAGGAGAGCAGACAGGATTTCTCTCGAAGGTTAATGGATATTCTGCTTTGTGGGGCACAGAGCTAAAATTGTCACACCAGCTTGGATTTTTGCATCAATGCATGCACAGCACAGACTTTGGTAAAATGTCACAACAATAGGAGGAGCATACTGTGATTGACCCTGGACCTTGGGTGTGGGCTTGCCGTCTAGCTCTTCCCTACATCTAGCATGTACCAGATCCCAGACCAGAGAAGCTACGGTATCTCTGTCTCTGTGGTTGTCTCTGTGGTCATCACTGTGGTCAGTGCTCACCAGGGCTGCTAGCGCACGACTCCTCACGCCTTTCCCTCGGCAGTAGCTGAACTGGAAGGCATGTCCGTTTATGTAGAAGTACTCCTGATAAATATTGACCAGGGAATTTATCATAAATATGCAATGAATCTTTGAGCTAGTGGGAAATGTTAAAGCAAACATGTTTAGGACAGAGGCTTTCAAAACAGGCCAGGAAAATTCTTATACCAGCAAGAGGTGACACGTGCCTATTCTTCTTCAGCTGGCTAAGCAACAGCGGGAGTGTTTCCTACTAAACAGCCTCATTAGCATAAGAATAACTACAGGGTAAATTTTCAAGCTCATTCCAAGTGAATTCAAGGGGAGGGGGGGGAAATATTCTTTTAATATGCGCAACTCATGCAAACAATGATATGAAACTAATTCATTTCATCATATTATCACCATATCATATTAACTTAAAAGAAATAATAATGCAACATGGAAATGTTTGCATATTAGAGAGAACCCTCATTGTACCCTATTAGCACCATATCGTATTAGTATTGCATTAGGCTATTATGCTCCAGTGCTAAAATGATGAAATCCCACTGTGAAAACTGATATTGAATTCTTGTAATGTTTCAGAACCATTTTTAGCACTGCATATAAATAATTCATGGGAGCAGATCTAATGAATTGATGAAAAGCCCCCATCCCTTGACATTGTGAGAGTACTTACGAATGTAAAGTCATGAACAGGAAGGTTTTTTTAAATGGTGATGGGGTGGGACTGAAATATCTGGCTTATCACCAGACCCAGCTTGCCTGTGTCACACAGAGCATTGGGTTGGGTGGCCACATTTCTCTATTAACATGGCAAAGGCAGTGTCTAAGAGGTGCATTGTCCCAGGATGAGGGATGCATAGCTCACCTGTTACAAATGTGTTGTCTCAGGGAGCCCACCAAAATGTACTGGAATGCCTGAGTGGGAAGATCCTGCCAGGCACAGGATCACTGCACTAGTGCTGCTCTGGTCCATCTGCATCAGCTTTGTGAGTTATTAAGATCTGAGACTAATGGCAAATTGTTAATGAGAAAGTATGTATCTAACTTAACTTGAAGGTTCTTATGGAAATCGCCTTTTTCTTACACGGCATTTGGGATACTATAGTGTGATTGTAACGGCAGTTATTAACATACACTGTGCTGAACTTTGGTTTATACAGATGCATTGCTGGCAAACCGGATGCCAGTGAAGGTTTAGGAAAGCAGAGGGTTGTATGATGAACTAATGAGAGTTAACTCAACCTTTAAGGGCCCTGTGAGGAACAGCTGAAGCAAATTATGTTGCCCATTCCTTGTACCTGGGAAAAGAAGGAGTGGTTGAGCTGGCACAGGGAGCAGGTGACCTACGTGCTGTTGTCTTAGTTATAGTCACTGATTTACAGTCTGAGTTACCATCACTTTGTTCCTTTCTTGCTGCTATCTGGTATCTCTTGGTTTATGCTTCAGCTCTCTCCTCTGTCTCCTCTGGCAGCCTACTTTCACGTTTGGTTCCATGTGGCACAGGGGACCCTTGATCCAAACCAGGCTGCTGCACAAACTATGAAAAATGGTAAAAGAAAACTCCTCCATAAATCTGTTAGCTTCCTTTTCACTGAGGTGTAAATTCAGAGTAGAAGGTGTATGGAGAGCAAAGCTAGATCACTGTTTCCTTTAGTTTCCAAAGGGATGTGAGGATGCTGGCACACTACATACCTTGCTGCCAGGCTCAGAGAGAGGAGACCTTCTGAGCCTGTGGATGCCATGCCTTGAAAGTTTATTGAGCTCTTCAGGCTTGTCCTTTCTTCAGTATTCTGGGATGCATCTGCTATGCTTGCAGTGGGAAAAGTAAATCAGGCAAGAGGGAGTGATTCTCTACTTTCAGTGCAAGACGCACAAGTGGGGGAAGTTTCCTTAAAGGTCAGCAGGAGTCATGCACTCTCAACCCTTTCTCCTAGCCTGGAGATTTCAAGCAAAAAAAATCATCTGTGAGTTAAGGGATGTTTTTAGTTTTGCAGGATACAAGGTCAGTGCATTATGACCTTGTGAGCAGAGAGGAGCTGATGTGGTGAGAGATCCCAGGGACAGCATAATGTAGAGCAAGAGTAGGTAAAGACATATGAAATGTAGGGTATCTTGTGACTCTTTGCAGACATGATATACATATGGTTGTTTTCTTTAAGACTGAGTTGAGAAACGGATCCATTCAAGAGAAGTTTCATAGTAGGGTGTGGGGGGTAATGTTTGTTTTCTCTGTTCATTTTTTCCCCAAGAGCAGTTTTTGTTTTCCACTCTTTTCTCCAGAAAATACCACTGTAGTCATTACAGACATGCTTAGCTCCCATTTTGTGTGTTCAAAACTTGAAAAACTAGCAGTGCTTGGAGATTATCCCAGACAGTTCATCTACTTCTAGTTTTCACTGGTATTATTAAATTATGTGTAACATCTCTAGTGAAAATAATTTCAATTCTTTCTATGGTCAGTGTATAAAGTAAATAAATAACATGTTAGTGAGTTGTTTTTTCATGTGCTGCTTGCTGTGTTTCAGTAAAGTTGGATACCAGACTTCATATTTATTTATAAGGTAGAGGAGAGTTTTCCTCTATGAGTTTCAGGGTTGCAGAGATGGTTGAGTGTTCACCTAATTAATACTAAAAGTAATAATTGTTTTTTTGCAAGTTGGTGTATGAACCACAATGGTAGAACATGCCATCTCTACACCAGCAAATAAAAATATTTTACCAGATTTGTTTTTCATATTGATAGGAAATGGACTCCAAGTTAACTAACTAGCCATAAAACTATTTTTTTGTGCTGTGCAGACAAATTATTGTTTTAAATAGATTCCAGCAGCTTGTCTTGGTTTACTGAATTTGTTTATGTGGGTCAGTATCACCTAATTTTTCCTTCCTAAATTTTCTCTTATAACTGTGAATCATTTTAGGTGAATATGACTATTCATGAATTCTTTCATAGCTATAAGTATCAAACATTTAGAATATACACCTTAACCTCCAGACATTTACTGCTATATTTACTGCTCAGTATCATGGTAAGATGGGAACAACTGTTGCTAGTTAAGAATGCTGTATTTTACTGGAAAGGTGAGTGAGAATGGCTGAGATGCTCACTGTGTCTGTGGAGGACTTTGGCAGAGACAAGATGAAGATATGAAAAGCTGTGCTTCTGCACACGCAGGAGTAGGGACGTGATTGAACTCGGTGCTGGTGGGTCCTGGGCCCAGTGTACAAACTGATCTGCAGAGACACAGCCCAGGGAAAGGTTTACGGGCACTGCCACTGGGGCTTCCTCTGAGCACTGCAGAAGGTACTTCCCCTGACTGTCCTTCTGCTTGTCCTTGCATCTGCCAGGCTGCAGAGGGGTGAACTCCCAAGCTGGAGAAATGTTAATTCATCCACCCACAAGGCAAACAACCTCCTGTGGGCTGTTTGCCAGTCAACAGGTATGGCATATTCTAACTTTAAGAAATGCCTTTTACATTATTAACTAAAAGTTACCATATGTTTTATTAAAATTCTGGCATTTCCAATGAGATATTTAATAGAAAATAATATTGCAGATTGGACAGTTTCAGTGCTGGAATCGTTTTTGACATTCATGAACAGCACTTCCAATGGCATATTGGATCTCCCACAGAGACTGGTATTCAAATGACTTACTGTTTCCTGGGCGCAAGTGTACATGTGCCACTCTAAAAACATTGTTTAATAATGAGTTTTGAACTTAGATTTCAGTTCTGCTCCCCATGGATGAATATGACTGTTGCAATTCTGCTTTTGCACTTGCTTAAATTTGGTTGCTGTAGGGATGGGAATGGCTGCAGTGTAAGTTAGCAGCTCCAAAACATGTTTCATTATTTCAGCATCTCCACAGCTCTATGCTTTCTGTCATCTGACATAACTGAGAACTGCAGACCTACTTGGCTGCTGCTGCAAATTTTGGCCCCACTGCAGGTGAGGGATACACATCCGTATGGCACATGGCAGTAGGGTACCAAGAATATGTTGTGGGGCTGTCACAGAGCCATCAAGGCTAGATTTCCAGATTTCCCATCTTTTTGGGTACCTTGAATTTCTGCACACTGCACTGAGGTGCAGACATGCTCCAGCAGTAAGCGTGTTGTATTGCTTTAGGAAAAATTCTTCTGGTGTGCACAGTACTCCTTCACCTTGCTGGGAATCACTGGGAGACCAGGGCAGGGGCCAATATCTTGCAGTGTTCCCCTGGATATCTGTCTAACCCTTTTTCTTCCTTACCTGAGATGCATCTCTCCCTTATGTCTCATGCAGCCTTTGTTTCCCTGCTCATTCATATTTCTGATGCCAAAAATCTAAAGCCAGACCCCCAGTAGTATTGACCTTCTTGTGCCTGCCTCTGTTTCTAAATAGCAGGGGGGAGAATTTCTGTTGGAATCACAAACTACATGGGTTGAAGATGTCCATAACCCTGTATGAACTGGATTGCAAACAGCTCAGCTCCTTAAAAATTCAGTTGGGTTTACTGTGGTGAATACAGCAAACTCTTCTTGTTTTCCAGAACATCTCTCAATCATGTGCGCTCAGCAATGAGGACAGGCCTTAACCTGAGCTCTCAAGCTGGGACTGTGAGCTGAGCACCCCAGGAGCCAGAGGAACCTGGATCCAGTGTGGCATTTGTGTTTCTGTCCGTCTGTCCGAAGTGCAGCAGGAGGGGAGGTAGTGTAGCAACACAGAGGAGCCGACTTCTCTGGCAGAAGTGGCAGGACTGTGGCAGTGAGGCTCACCCATGCATAGGCAAAAGTAGCACAGTAAAAGCACCACTACTCTGAGGGGTAAAACCAGGGTGACTCAGCAGAAGCTGCCTTTGCATTTTAGAAACAAAAGACACAATGTTAAGAGTCTCCTGGAATATGAGCTGCTCCTCAGAGCATTTGGTTTAAATGAGGAGGAGTCATCAGCATCATCTGTTTTTTGTGTTAATTATTACGAGCTGATAAAATGCTAAATGAGCTATGCCATTCTGCTACTGGAAAGATTTCAGAACATGGAAGATGTGCCAGGTGCCCATTTACTGCATACAAGACTGCAAAATTTGTCAGAAGGGTGACTCTTTTCAGCAGCTCTAATATATCAAAGGAAAATCAAGATTGGTGGGACAAGCATAAATTTGCTGATGGTCCTGGAGAAGGGGAAGGAAAAGGGTATAAGAAGATAAAAGACACCAGGATGGTAGTGAATTGGGTAGAAGAGATGCTTTACAAGAGAAGTAATGACATAGAATAGGAGAGCATCACAAGGTCTGCAGACTGTCAAGGAAGTGCTCTTTGGGAGGGAAGCAGAAATGTCAGTCATCTGTTGTATGTACAGATTCTCTGTTCCTTCAGGGGAACAGTCACGGACATGATTTTGAGGAGACAAAATCATGGATGTGAAGTGAGTCATTAAGCAGATGTTGAGGTAGTGATGAAAACAAAGTCAATGCATTGCCGGGCTGGGCTTCTACAAGGATGGAAGGATTGTGCTACTGCCCAGATCACAATGGGACTGAAGTGTGGAGTGAGCTGCATCCCAAAATGAACGTGTCTATGGGTGGACTTGCTAATACCAATGGAGCTGCAGCCAGTTGTGCCTAGACTGAATTTCCTGTCACTGGGGAATATGTCTGATACATGGAAAGAAAGCAACAGCTTGGGAAAGCAGACCACACATTGTCATTGGCAGCGTAGCCCAAATCGTGACCTGGCCCTGCTGTTTGTGAACTTCAGGGGAGAGCTGATGCTGATTTGGGAGCAGATTTAACCCCAGCTCCCAGGACAGAACTCACCTGCCAATGCATGGGGATAGTCCAAGCCATAACAGGATCCTGGTGAGTAGAAAATGCTCTACACCTTTTCCAGCACAAGGTTCTGCCAAGTAATGCAGCAAAGCCCAATAGTAACACGCCTATGGATTTCATATGGATTTCATGCAGCTTTAATAGGCTTCTGCACAGAGAAAACATCCTGCATTTGGCAGGATAATAACTCAGTTGCTCAAAGTCCAATTACAATCAAATCTCAATAATTTGTGCCCATATCTGGAGATGTAGTGAGAATGACAAAACTTCAGCAAGTTATGGAGTAAGCGGCACTAATATTTTAAGAAGTGTGGCTAATGCATTACAGAATTCATTATTGCTTTGCAAACTTCTTCACACTCTGAAAAAGGATGAATGCTCTTAATTCATTTATTTTGACAAGGTTTGTTTGTAAACGTCTTTTGTTATAGCTGATAGGTTTGTACTGTTTTTAAGAAAGTAATGAATTCTAATTAAGTATACATTATAATAGCCCTTTCTTAGCAAGTCTGTGCCACCTTTTTAGGGTACAGACTGTGGCAGGTGTGGATAGAAATGAACATGTGGCACTTCATTCTGCTCCCAAAAGCCGCTGACACAGCCAACGCCTGGGAAGTCCTTTGTGCAAAACAGTACTACAGGTGACTCCCTGTCTTCCTGTTGGGGGACTATTGCCTTTTTTAAAACAAACAAACAAACAAAATAGTTCTCATCTGGCATAATGTATTTAGAAAGAAAAGAACGAGTTAAAAAGGAATCTCTTCTATGTTGAGGAGGGTGTCTCTGGCACTCTGAGAATGTGCCACATGGAAGAAGTTTGGCTGAATGCTTGTTACTGTTTCTAAAATCTTTCCGGTTTATTTACTGCTAATGTATTGTATCTCATTGAATAATAAATGCTGTTGGGGGAAAATAGATCAGATTTGCAGGTCAGTGGCTCTGCAAAAACGGGATTTGAAGCTAAGTACAGCAACCTTGAGGCAAGACTGCCCTTCCTTGAATTCCAGATGTGCAATGAGGATAATTACCATCACCCACACCAGCTCTCTGATTCTATCAGTAAGCGAGGCAAAGGTCAATTCATGGCATGAATCTTCACACTGATACCTGGGCTGCCTCGGGCTGCAGACAGGCATTTTTCTTTCTTGCCAGCAGTGCAGTGGTTGCAGATACCTGTATCTGCCTGTGTACCACTTGTAAATCTATAATTAATTACCATAGGTTAAACAGACTGAGGAAATAACTGGACTCTTTTTTGAGGAAATGTAATTGTCAATATAGTAAGAACCCTGAATTATGGATTCAGCAATGATTGCTATTACAGAGATGGCGTTAGATGAGTATCATTTTGTCAATTAACCTTCATAGTTTATTATAGCCTAGAACAATCCATTTTTAAAGACTTTTTTTTTTTAAAAAAAAAAACCTATTCTTGCTGCTTTAAACACTTACTACTTGCTCTTTAGCCTTTGAACATAGACAGTTATACTTGCTTAGCATAATGTATAACCCTAGGTCACAAAGCTAAAGCAAACCCTTTTAATTTATGGGGGATTTAATTTTTGCTGTATATTTTGAAGAATTTCCTAACTTTCTGATGGCATATCAGGCCAACCAAAGATACAAAAGTATCTATGTTCCCAGGTCCAACCACTTTACCCTACTATAATTTAAGCTTTAATTTTGTAACCTACAATGCCCTGGCTACTTAGCAAAAGAAAAAAAACAGTCTTAGTCAAGATTGAGTAATAGAGTATTTTCTGCTACAGCAGATAAAATGACAATGACAAAGTAATTATCATAAAAATTATTCTTTTCTAAAAATACTTTACTTTTAAAAAAAATTTCTACTGTAGAAAAGGGAACAGACATTTTTGATGAAAAACAGTTGGGAAAATGGTGATATGGTTTCTTTGCTATACAAATACAATTATTTTGCTGCTAGAAATATATTTGCTGTAGCTGCAATGGTAGAAGGGTAGCAGAGAGGCAAGGTTTGCAGGAAGAGATAATATTTTTTTATTAGAACAATTGATATAGTTGAAAAACACCCAAACACTTTCAGAGGGGTTGTGTGTCTGAAAGCTTTTCATTTTTTTCACCCCCAACTACATCAGCTGGTCTAATAAAATCTATTCTCCCTGCCTGAAAACCTTGCTATTTTTTTAAATAACTGTTTCTGTGCTTATGATTTGTCCACTAAGAGGACAAAGAATTCTACGATTCTTAAAAATGGTACAATTAGGTAAAAACTGACTCTGAAATACTACAAAATTTAAAATGCTTCCTTAAAATGCTGAGAACTTGAGATTAGCTTTGTGTCTTAAAGAGAATAATTGCAACCCATGAAGGAACTACACACATCAGATAAAATGTGGTCAACCTTTCCTTTCAGTAGCTTTGAAGCAGCAGTAATCTAACAAAGCACCTTGCTCTTGCTGTGCTGACAATGAGTCCAGTGTACAAAAAGAAATTAAACAAAAAAAGACATTTTAATTTCAAGGTTCAGTGGAAAAACCATGAAAAAAAATCAATGTTTGCCAAAGAGAAAGACAAATTCTGAAGCGAAATGAAAAAAGAAGTATTTGTAAGGTTCAAAGAGAACTTTATAAACAATGGGGCAATAAAAAAAAAAGGAAATAAAAAAATTGTTCCTCTTAACTCTAATTATGCAGGTAATATTCCCAATAAATCTACCACATGAAGTGACTTTAAGGAATCATCCAATTATATCGTTATCAATAAATTATTGTGAAAAGCAGAAAAAAAAAACTCTCAAAAAACCCCAGCTGTGATAATGTTAACAGCTCAGGCTGGATCTGGCACTGCCCTTCACCTCATGCCTCTCATTTATCCCTGCTCCCAGTGTCTCTGAGGCTTTGGGCCTCTCCTGATCTCTCCCCTACAAATGCTCTGCCTGCTCCTCCATCACCAGTGTGCTGAGAGCTCATGGAGGATTGTTGGCAGAATTTACCTCTCCTCTGCACAGCTGCATCACTTCAGAGCTCAGAGGAGGCTATCAAACTTCCCCGGGTTGCCCGTGGGACATGCAGAGCTCCTGTGCAGCTCGGTGCCCTGGGAGCAGTGGCCCTGGACCCACAGACTGTGTCGGCAGATGTTTGTGCTTGGGACTTTGGGATGTGTTTGAGCCCCTCAGCTCAGAGGTCCTCAGTGCTCCTGCTGTGCCATTGGCCACATCTGAGCTCACCGGTGCCTCTAGCATCCCCACCCACCGCTGCAGCAAGGACAAGGTCCCCTGCAGTGAGCAGCCCTGTTCCTGCTTACCCACCTTCCCCCAAGAATGACCACGTTTGGAGGCCTGGCATGGTGCTCATGCACACCAAGCCACGGCAGAGGTAGTGACTGCCTGACAGGGAATCATCCAAGGCAGGCTTTGTGGTTCTACCTGTCTGGCAGCAACTGTGCAGCTGCTGTACGTGAAGCCTGTAGAGAGAGCTACAGCTTCAGCTATGCATCAGGCTCAGCCCCGCTGTCACTGCTTCAACCTAACGATAACCAGTAGAACTGAATGGCTTCTGGATTTAACAATTAGTCTAAACCAACACCCTCATTCCCATTTGCATTTTCCCAGAGCTGTGGTGGGAGGGCTGTGGGAATGAAGGCAAGCAGAGGGAAGGCAGCTGTGGCTGAGCAGGGCTGGCTGTGGAGCACTGGTGTCCTTCATGTCATTCTGTGCCCCAAAGACAACCGTGAGCACAGACCAGGCCTGCACACTACGTGGGACTGGCTAACAACCTGCAAATAGTTTTCAAACTATCCAAACACACAATCTTCTTGAGTGGATAACTGAGGGGTGAACAAGATTTTCCTGGGAAACATAGTGAGAGGCATTGAGTCGGTGCCTTCCATGCCTGCACCTACTTGCTGCCTTCATCTTCCTTCTGACGCTGCTCTCCTCTGGGATTAAATTGGTTTTCCACGAGCATTAATGTTCAGGATGAGACCCGGTCTCTCTTCCAGGTCTGCTATGCCTTTCTCCCTATTACTTTTCTGATATTCAGATATAAGTCTTTATCTCTCCCCAGCAGGTCAGGCCACGGATTTCCTTTGTGCAGGTACCTTTTTGTTTCAGACTGGGCTAAACTGCACTGAATGTAGGGGGTTGTAAGGCCCCTAACTAAAGGATATGCTTTATTTCAAATAGTAGAGCAGGTAAGCTTCTTTAGGAAACTAAAGTGGCTCCAAACTGAAGAGGAGGAATGTATGACCACCTGTAACAAGTGCGTGTGTAAAATCATTCAGAAATCTGAACAAGAGGTTTAGCCAGGTGCGTGTGCACAGTGATCTGTGTATATGTGAGACAGAAAAAGATAAGAGGAAGCGCAATGACTCAGGGGGAGGGAACAGTACCAAGTACTGTCTCATAAATGTTCCTGCAGCTATGGCCTTGAGGAGAGTGATAAAGAAGTGTAATAATGAGCCCATCTCTGGTTTTTAAGTTTTTAAGTAGGTAAATGGGAATGAAACCTGTACCAAAAAAATCCAAAACACTTCATTTGATCTTTCTAACTGAAATAAGCCAACTTTTATTTGTTTTCCTTTTTTTTTGCTTTCCATTTTTTTTTTTTCCTACTGGCTAATTGCATATGTCAGAAGAGATCACAGTATTTCATTTACAGCCATTAGGTTGGAATGCCTGATCAGCATCAAAAACATTTACAAACTGCAGGTTCACCTAAGCACATCAACTATGCTGTGCTATCCTCAGCCTTCCAGAGCATGCACTGATGGTTCTGGGCTTGGAAATTATGTTGGTGCTGCGTGGCTGGTTTGCATCTTACTCCAACAAGGTTTTAAAGAACCTGTCTCCTCAGACAGACAGAAATTTAGTGTTTTGAGTGAACCAATGTCTTGTCAGATGTGGAGCTTGTTCAGGGTCTATAAATCTGATCAAATGCTCTGAATATGGTTAAAGCTGGATTCACAACTAGGAACAGAAATCAGCTCTTACTGGACAAGACGATTTTATACCCCATCATTAGGCTAAATGATGCTGTTACACAGAATTCGTGGCAAAGGGCCATATTTTACTGGCATGCTATAACATCACATAGTACGTGAACGTGGTGTATGTAGTAGATACTGCTTTCCACTTCCAAAAATTTTATTACAACCCTAACCACTGACACTTCATTCTCTGCCAATTCCTCTGCTCCTTCTCTCATGCTGGCAGAAGTATAGTGGGACACCTAAAGCTATAGGTCTTGGCAGGATCATGTGAATATGCTGAACACATACATGCTGATTAGTTCATTGCCTTAGCAACTGAAAAGTCTCAGATTATCCTCCCTTGTTTATTGGCTAATGTGAGCTTTGGCTAATGTTTATAGAGCTAATGTGAGCAGTAAATATCATCCACAGGCAAAATACAGCATCTGACCATTTGCACCTGCAAGGGCCAAAAACCTCCTTTGATCCAGAAAGATTACCTGTTTTACACAAGTCAGATAAGTGCTTTCTGAAACACCAGCCCAACAGCCACACCTACACATACCAACTATACACTCTAACCAACTAAATTTTCTATGGTGCCAATAGTGACAATGTACAACAGTTTCCCTCTGCTTTGTAGGCATAGGGATGATTGCTCAATGTGCAATGGATAAGGGAATCTTACTTTTGAAAAATAGTGAAACAGTTACAGAGACATTGATGGTGCAATGTCATCTGGTTTTCTTCTCAGAAAGCTCATAGATCTGTAGAGAAAGAGATGTCCAGGGTGTTACTGTAAGCAGGGTGTTTAGATGCCGATCTGTGTGTATTAAAGATTAACAGCAGCCTCACAAACCCCATACCATTTGTTACATGGCAGTTGCAGCTTGGTAATGCACAGCCCAGTGCAGCACAGACCCTGTGGGAAGCCGCTGGGATGTGGTGTCCGTGCAGCCTTGGCTGCAGTGCTGCTGAGAGAAAATGGTGCTTAGCAGCGCTGCACTCTCATGGAAGCAGCTGACAAGGGAATTATAGATGGACTCACTGGGTTTTGGGCAAACATTGCAAAAGGAGCTGGCTCATTAGATGGGGACATCTCAGTTCAGGAGCAAACATGTGCGTGTTCACTTTTTGTGATTTAGCTTTCACAGTACTCAGTAAAAAAAACTTGTTTGCTGAATCCTTGCTACTCTGTCAGTGGTTGCTTAACACAAAGTCCAAAGATGACAATCTCTCCAGCTCTGCATTAGTGGACGATGGCAGCAATGACAGACCACTTTTTGTATTCTTTTGGAACTTGTGCTGGGTATTCATGCTAGAGTAGCCCACTCTCCCACATTTGGTCAGTGCTGTTACTGAGGGAATCCAAGAGATCCAAAGTTTGTCACGATTTGGAAATGCACGTTAGGAGCCCTAACAAAAGTCCTGACAATTTTTTTCCGGAACACTTTCCAGGAAGTCTTATTTTCTCTGGTGATCTGTGTTTACTGGCTCTCAGTGCAGCTGTTCCATTTTCCCAGACACATTGCACAGAGTCTTAAGACCCTGGAAATGCACAGGGAAATAAAGCAATCCTCACTTTTTGCCCTGGCATCTTTTGAAACCTGCCAGCCCTCTGGTAGGTCCTGCAGCCTTTTTTGGGGGAGTGCATACCAGCTAAGGGTATGGGCTCTCAGAAATGACAGGAAGGTCCCAGAACTTATGCCCTTTTCTGTGATAGATCTATAGCAATTTCACTATCTTTAAAGTAGCTACTTCTGTTTTTCTATTTATGTGCAAACAGAAGCTGCCCATTGGTAAATTTTGAGCTTAGAAATATGTATGTGTTGTCAGGAGTAATCTACATTTGCTTAAAGGGAAGTAGGCAACTCATCCCTGGGTCCCCTCTATAGCTGTGTGGAGTGAAGTCAAATCCCCCCATGGCTGGGACGTAGCCAACTCCTGGCCATCTTTCTGTGTGTAAGCCTGATGTGAATGCCTACAGACATCTCACAGACCGAGCTCAGAAATGTACTTCTTGACACAGAGCCACTATATTGAAGATGTTGAAGTACAGGTTGTGTAAGCCTGAGGGGATATACAGAATTAATGAAAGGAATGCTGCATACTCTAGACTTTGTAGACTACAACATGAAATAATAACTACCTTTCTTCACATATATTTTTTTCACACCTATGAAAATCCTGATTCCGTATATCCTAATAAATAACTAAGTAACAGCCCTCTGACTCTGGTAAGGCAATTCCATACAGGAATTTTTCTTTAAATTTGCAGCTGTTGGCTAATAGAAATGGTTTGGAGATATTGGTTTTGAAAGTAGGCATTTTTTCCCCACGCACTGCTTCTACTGCCCTTCTTGAAAGATGCACTGTTTAATGTGAGTTTTTGCCAAAAAAAAATGAATATTTGAGTTTCAGACTATGAAAAATGGCTTTTAATGAAAAGAAAGTAACCCCCAGAGCCCACTGGGGTTGTATTAACTGATATCCACAGATGAGCTGGTCTTCTACCTTAAATCAGTACTCTTCCTGCAAGAAGCATGGAATTATAAGAGGGGCTATCAGCAGAGTACCAGGTAAATATGCTGTGGGCCCAAGGGCTCTCCTTTTCCCTAGAGTTATTTTTCAAAACAAGCAAATGACTATCAAATAAAAAAATATTTATTTGATGTAAACAGCAGCAAAAAAGACTGATGCTTGCAAATGCCTCCTTCTGTTTCCAGAGACAATGCAAACAATAAATTACTGCCTCTGATAGACTAGTTTCCACCAAATATATTTTAACTTTTTCAGTGGTTAGCTTATGGGGGTGGAAGGAAGCCAATGCTCTAGAGCTTTCCTCAGCCAGAGAAGAACTAACACTAGCTGTTATAACAATGCTCTTTAAACAGAACTCTGACTACAGTAGTTAGCTACTCTTTTTGTCTCCATCTATTGGTAGATCACATTGATTTTGCCTTTGGCTTGGTTTGTTGCAACAGCACAGAAAACCTAGCTCAAATACTTATTTTGGTCAAACAGCACTTCAGAAAATTACTGATGCTGCCTTTGCAAGCCCTACCTAATTTATAGAGGGAGAAATACTTAAAACTCAATGAGCTAGATATATTTGAAATATTGATTGCATATATCTTCTAAAATAGGGTAATGGGGTATTCCTGGATGCTATATGCATGTTTATACATCTCTGAAATGTCTGATTTATGTGCACCTAATCTTTCTTTCTGCTAATAGACCATCATATTTCTTACTAAGAAATGAATTATTCGGCCACTGGTAGAAGTGGCTGAGAGGAGACCATTTATAATGCTGCATCTTCAGCTAGTGTTTCTTCAGTAAGTAATCCTTGACCTGGAAAGCTGTTTCACTGAAAATGACTAATTTTGCCAATTTTATTTTTTGCTTTGAATATGTTTTTCTGGTGGCAGTCTAATCTATCCTAAAAGACTTTATACTTTACAGTATTGGTAAAACTTAAACAGAAGATACAGAAAGCAAAACCTTCATGAAGCAAAACTTCACCTCTATTTGTGGAGATATTACCCCAGAACTTTGACTTTGGAAGTGCATAATAAAATATTGGCAAGAAGAAAGAAAAAGAAAAGAAAAAATATGACCAACCCACAATTGACTAACTGATGCTTTTCTTTGTTTCTAAAATATACTGTGATTCTACACTGATTTTGATTTTGATTTCCATTTTTCTTTTAAGATTATCTCACATGTAACTATTTTCATATATCACTTGTTTTGAACAACACTACTTTTCGCATCTCTCAAAATTGCTTAGTTAAGAGATTCAACAAATTACAGGTAGTGATAGTACCAGTTGCTCTCTGCCAGCGTTGTCTCTATCAGCTCAAATCTTGCCATTTATACGCTATAAGCAACACTTCTCTATACAATCATTTTCAAGATTACAGTGCTAAACTTTCAGGAACAAGGATGTTCACCACATTTTCACACTGTGATGCAAGCTTAGCTAAGAGAGTATCACACAGGCAAACAAACCATGACAACTAGCAGCTGTGGGACTTTATCTTACAAAAGCTACTGAGGGTTAATTTGATCCTTGGCAACTTCTGCAAGTGAAATTGAGCAGTTTCATGTGTATTTTCAAGAGCTCAATAAAGATCAATAGATGATGTAATCCTACATCACTGTTGTAAAGGTCCAAGCACTCTGAGTCTGGGTCAGGGCACTGAAAACAAGTCCTAGTGTCCAAATTCTCCTTCCAACCAGCAACTAAAAAATGACAATTTGGAATTTCCATTCACTTTAATTAATTGCACAGATTTCAGCCTACCCAAATCTGGCATTCATAGTCATTTAGAAAGTATCCAACTGCTACTAAAAACCAGAGCATATTAAAATTTAGTGGTTTTTTTTCTGAATATAGAAAACACTCACTGAATCTACCTATCAGTGAAATCCAGTCTTGCATTTTAGCATGGTTTCATCTTTGGTCTGGGGACACCTGAGCCTTTTCTGCATTAGAAAGTTTTCGGAAACCAGCAATGTAGGAAGAGCAAAGATTATGCACACCTGGAGCAGGCGATTCGATTATCTCCTGCCTCTTCTTCTTCCTCCCCTGTTGTTATTTGTGCAGGCAAGGCCTATTTCTGGTGGTGAAAAATGTCAAGGAAAAGCATTAGGGTTACTTTTTTCAAGATGTGACTTTATAATTTCATGAGATACTTCTGAGTTAAGAGAACTAGGAAAGAGCAGCTGTACCTATCCATGGAGAAGAGTAAGTACCTGTTTTAGGAGCTCGTATTGACTCTTTTGAGCTGTGCAAGTACTGTAGTAAGCTATGCGTGCTTAGCCAATCAAAGGTAAAACAATCTTCTAATTGGATAAAAAAAAAGAGTATATTTTGTTTTTTTCTCAAAAGCTTCAGTTGAAATAGAAAAATATATTTTTGGTGAGACGTATCTACTTTTCTCCCATTAAAAAGCATTGTTTTCTAAGCCCTCCTGGGAGCTTGGGGTACATCTCTGCTCTGTATTTTGAGGTATCTTGTTCACTCTTGGGAGGAATGCATAAGAAGTTAGAGAAGGTCTGAATAGCTCAAGTGGAGCTTATTCTGCCCTAGTGAGCTATGGTCCTGCTGATGTCTGCAAGGAAATGAGAGAGAAGTTTTGCTTGTAAAGTATGATATAAGAAATGTTTCTAGAGATTTCTTGCCTCATCTGATTTGAAAGAGGCCTATACGTTTTTTATAAAGAAAAAAACCTTTCTCTTTTTATTATTTAAGAGAGATGCTTCATAGTGAGTTCCTAAGCATTTTTATCAAGCTCAATACAAAAGAAAGGGAAAAGAGGCATTGAGCATAGTACATAAATATCATGGGAAGCTTTGAAAAAATTGAATATTATAGGAAACTTTATCATTAAGTACATTTCTCTTAAAAACAAAAGCAAGTGAAAACGATCTCTTATTCTGTTATGCTACTGGCAAGGTCTTGTTTACCTGGAAGAAAATTCTCAGCTCCTGTGCTCAGAGATGATGTTAAAGCCTCCTGGCAATGGAACCCTAGGGTGCCAGGCAGGCCATGGTCACCCAGACCCTCCCCAGCTTTACGCATTCTGAGCACTCTTGCGCTTCAGTTGGGCATTCAGGTCCCCATGATCAAAGAGAATAAGTGCTACTAAGCAGGAAGCCTTGTCCCCAAAGCCCCAGATCATCCAGGCTGGTGGGATGCGTTTCTCTACCTCCTGGGCTGGTGGTCGTCCCTAAGTGAGGTCCTTCTGCCACGGCAGTGACGACTCTCTTCGCTACGGTGAGGATGTGGGGGTGTCAGCATGTGCGGCAGGGTGCTAGGGTGGGCTGCTAATTCATGAGAGGTGAAGGCAGCCACTGAGGAAGTGCCTAATTAGTCCTCATCAGAGCAAAGGTCAACATACGAACCCTCTGTACGTTGAACACAAGTTTAGAAAAGTGCATTGCTCTTGTGAGAAAACAGCAACGGATATCCGGAAAAGTTGAAGGAAAATCTGGAAAAACAGTGCTAATGTTTGAGTTAAAAGTTCAGATGCAAGAGTCAGAGATGTGTAAGTACTTTCAGTTTTACTCCTTCCTTAATTGCTTGCAATTTTTCTTTTTTCCAAGCTGTGATTCATATGTTCATATTATCTTCTCTCTCTTGAGCCCTGGTACCACAGGTGGGCCTCGGCTCTGGGCAGAAGCAAGGGCTGGTGCAGCTGAGCTGTGCTTGCAAGAGCTGAGCGGTACAGTAATCCCAAACAGTCCCCCTGGTCTATGGAATGTGATGGCATGGGAGCAGCAGGCAAGTCTGCAAGATGAAGCACACCACCTGCCACTAGTGCAGACTAATAGGCACCTTCCTACAGAGGCAAGTTTTATTTCTCTGGAAATAACAGATTGCTACCATTTTTCACTTCTATAGATTCTTTTTCGCTTGTGCCATATTGATCTGTTCCACTTGGTTTGGTTTTAGAAATAACTTTTTTATGCATGCAGCTTATCACCCTCAGGTCCCTGCTTGTCACTCTGCAGCTACAAAGGAAGGGCAGGCCAGGGCACCATCCCAGCCTGCAAGGTGGGCACCTGCCCACCTGGTAGTTACACAGGCATGTCTTGGGCTGATGATGTTGGAAACACTCCACAAAGAGTAAACAAATAAACCTCGTAAGGGGGCAGTTATGCTGAGAATAATGAATACCGGTTATTCCAGAGGGAAAACTAAACTGGGTAGTCAGGTGTCTGATAGTTAAATGATCTTCAATCTCTTTAGTTAACTTCTGATACTTCTCCTTCCTCTCCATTGTGGCTACTAGCAGAGGGGAGACAGGGGACCCTGTAAGGCACCCTATACCTACCTGTGAAGTATCCACATGTCACAAGCCTATTTTTTTGTCCCTTGCCCCTCAGGTAGAAGCTGTTCCAAATGGCAGTGAAACATTTGGAGTAGGGAAAGATAGGGTTTTTTTTCCTTTCTTACTAGTTTCTGAAAAGCGTGGTTTATAAGCTGTCAATCATTTCCAATGATCTCATTCCACTGTTTATTCAAAAATCACATTTGCTGTAGCAGCAAGTGTTGTTACTAACTGATGAGCAAGTCTGAATGCTGAGAATGAGAAATGATTGACATTCTTCCAGGTAAAGAGGGAGACTCTTCATCCAGCAGAAGCTGCCACTGCAACAGATGCTGTTATAGCTTCTGACACTGATTGTGATGAGTGGTGTGTAATGTCAGTAAAAGATGAGAGGCCACAGCAACAAAGTGAAAAGGAAGCCTCTGAACACGAATCCCATGGCACCCTGGAAGCAGTTAATAGCCGTGACTTTCCTGGCTAGAAATATGACTTTAAAAGGTCAGGCATATATTGGTTAACTTATCACCTATTCAGTAAATAAGTACAAGAGCTTGCTAATTAGTGATCTATTATTATTTGACTGTGGGATAAATTTTTTATTTTTTTTTAATTTTTGGTTCCTTTTCCCAGTGTTTTTGCCAAATGTGTTGCCTGGTTCCTCCCCCTTTTTTTTTATTTCAGGTTTTCTTTTAGGTTAAATAAGGTAGATATTTACAGAGAATAATTCATAGTAGACTTGAATACTATGATGTACTCAAGGGTATTACTGCATTTTGGGTATCTTGCTAGCAATATCAAACAGCAAGTTTCCATGTGTGGTTATAAACTTTCTTGCTAACCAGCAACAATTTTAAGTTTAATACCCCTCCCACATTTTGCTACAGAAAATCCCTTGCCAGGCATACTGGAGCAGTGTGAGTCTGGTGCAAGGCTCCTGGGAGCTGTGCAGAGTTGTACCATGACTCCACACCTCAAGGAATGTTTCCTTGAGCAAGGGGCCTTGAGATGCCATGGATGTGTGTACTTTCAGGGAGCAGCCTTTCATTGAACCCCCAGATTGTTGCTAGACTTCACTGAAGATGCATACACAAAAAAACCCAAACCAAAAAAAAAAAAAAAAAAAGCATGTGGGTATGTGGATTTTTTTTTTTCCTCACTCTTCCTGTGGGGTTGTATAGATTTAAGCCAAGACCTAACACTTGCCCACCCAGCTTTAGTCTTGCAAGTTGAATTAAAGGCTTTAAAATGTTAGATAAGTTGTATAAATATTTACACTACTGCAATATGTCAATCAGTCTCTTGTACGCATTACTAGTAACATTTGGTCTGGTTTTAGTCCCATACCCACTTGACCTGCATATGTGTGATCAGAGTCAAGCAGGGTGGAGATTCAGGTTTCGAAAGAAAAATGCAGCCCCTTGCAGTGTCTCAGATGCAGCACAGCTGCAGTCGCACACCTTTCCACAAAATGCCGGGGGCTGTGTTGCTCCATGTGTTGTCCTGGGTGAGCTGAGGACAAAGCTGGGGGGATAACCCACCTCCCACCTCCATGAATCCAACCAGTCATCAGTGGGAACTGGGTGGCACAGCTTATGAGGTCCCATCCTGCCCATCTCACTGGGACATAGCCAGTACCCTTCGCCGAGGCTTGACTGTTGACCAAGAACATCAAGTTGCTGCTCTGGAAGCTAAATCCAGCATTTACCCTCTTCCTGGTAAAGCAGGGTCACTTCTGCTCCTGCACTTCACTTCTCATCCTCCTTTTCATGTTTGTGCTTCGGCTTCTTTAATTAGTGAACTTACTCTTGGACTGTGGGGTAGCTATAATTCTGTTTTCTTTTAATGTGAGAATGCCCTGTGTTGTCCACTTGGGTATAGAGAACTCAGCAATGCAATATTTCTTCAGAAAAGTGCTGTCTCTCACATTGAGAATTCTGCATGTGTTTCTCCAGGAGCTACAGTAAATCTAGTTTATGGGTACAACTATTCATGCATTCAGAGTTTTTTAAAACTCAATCTTCTTCTTTATTTTTCTTTTTCCCTGCTTGATTTCCTTTGGGCCTCTGTGGGATACATGCCATTATCTCTCCACACCCAGAGTGTGTTGGGGATCCAGATACATTGTGAAAGGCTGGATTACTCTTTCCCGTTCTCTTCTGTGGTTACACTGGCCCATAAAAACTGATATGGAGCTGGATTCTAAGATATGGGTAAGTTTTAAATTTTGACTTCTGTATTTGTCAAACTCAATATCTGTAATCAACAACACAATTTTCTTCTTCCAATACTGTCAAGGGTTTGTTGCAGTGGGGATGTTTCTGAAAGGCTGCGTATAGGCACAGACTCCCTGGATGCCCACAAGCGAGCCAGGCAACTTAATTTGTTTGCTTCCCCTCACATTTTGGGGTGTTTGCCTTGTGAGGTAGGTGAGATTAGCATTTTGCACCCCAATGGCCATGCCAGGATATGTAAAGAATCTTCAACTGGGTAGTAAGTATTAGTACAAAATAGTGGTAGTATCTTTTTTGTGAAAAACAGACAAATCTATCCTATCAGAAGGTCTCTTGCAGAAATTCTGATAAGGCATCATTGCTCTGCTACCACCTCCAAGTGCTGTATGTTCCTGGATTTTCTGTTGCTTTCTGCACACCAAAGCTTCCATTCTTACTCCAGCCTTCCCCTTAGGAATTGTCCCTAGTTCAAAGATCATTCTGTAGGGCCCCTGGTCTTCAAAGGAGACCTTTCCTTTGTACAGCAGCTTTGATACAAATGAACCTCAGAAGTTTAACTGCCAGATAAAAGTAGAGTGCATTAACCCCCACAATTGCTCTAATGAAGTCAGGGTGAAGTTGTGGAGTCTGGGTCACAACTAATGGATGAGCCATTAACACCTCTCAGGCATAACAGCACTTAAAAATATCAAGCAGAAAATGCATTTACTGACTTCAGGTGCCCAACTGGTCATGGTGTTTTGAGAGTAGGCAGTCACAAAAAGATTGCAATTTCACTGCCTCTCCCCCAATCTGCTTCCTGTCTTCCACATATTTACATTTACAGTCAACTCTACTCTGGAAGATTTTGCCATCATTAAGCTGTCAGATAGCTGGTAACATTTTTTTTAAGTGCTTAACACTTCACAAAGTTATGTTGATCCAGGAACTATTACAAAACTCCAGCTCTAGTTGGCAGTTCTGTACTGGCATGTATTTTTGCTGGCATATTCACTGAACTTATAGTAGACAGGTTTGAGGTCCTACTGCCTGTTAAAAAGGCCTTCTGAGTAGATCGGGTAATTTTTCCCTCTGACTCCAAGGAACTGGTTTAAGATCAATTGCTTTCCACAGTGAAGCTGACCACCAGGGGTGGATGGGCAGGAGAAGCTCGTTCTGGTAGAGAGTAAGAGTTGTAGCTGTTTTGCAAAAGTCCTTGCTCCCCATCAGTCTACCTGCAGAGATGCAAGAACTTGTCTAAATAACTGAAAAGATGTTATTGAATGATGGAGGATGGTTCAGAGGATAGTGGGCTCTTCCTGGCAGGGGTTTGCCTTCTTGGATTGGGATGCGAGATCCAAATGTGGTTTTATGGAAGTGTAGACCTGAAAATAGGCTCTCCGAAATTTTCTTAGAGGGGGTTTCTTCTCAGAGGATCTTTTACAGGAAGCCTGGTCATGCTGCACACCTTGTCTTGGACTTTCGGTACTGTCTGCAGCCTGGATTATGTTCTCCATAAAATAAAGTTGTTGCATGGGTTTTTTTGGGTAAGTGTTGCTTGAGCTGCAGCTAACCAGTGCGCAAACCCTCCCATGTTCCCATGCCTGAGGCTGTGTAGTCTTTGCACCCCCTGTACATGGGCAGAAGCTTGACCATGCATGCTTGGGATCTCCTCAATAGCCACTGGTCAAGGAACTTGTGCCTCTGAGAGTGCTGCTGATCTGCTCTTCCCTGTTCTTCCATGTTCACCCCTTGTGGCCACCACCTTCTTGCTAGACTCTGCTATGCTTTTGTCCCAGGTACCCTAGAAAGCCATTTTATTGCACTTGGAGGACATTTCCAGACTGTGGTTGAGCACGTGTCTTAGAACTGCAATAAGGCCATGAATATGTGTGTTAATTGTATCTGCTTGGGAGGAGAGGATGCAGTTCATCAGGGAAAGCCAGGGAAGAATGCTGGGATGGGAGAAGGCTGGAAAACTGCAGGTATCCATGCAGATGCTTCAAATCCTGTCCCATGAGCTTGCACTTGGTTTGGGTGATTGTGTAAGGCTGTAAATGAGGAATTTCCTTTGAATACCTCAGTACTGTAATTATCTGTCACAGGTGTGTTTAAGCTTTCACCTGCACGTGAAGAACTTCCCTTCTCCAGCTGTAACCAGCCTGTTGAAGACAGTCTTTTGTGAAGCCACTGTGAAACCTGGCTTTGCTGTGCTGGTGTCTCCTAGTGCTGCAGATAGAAGAAATGTTTGCACAAAATTCTGTCTGTTGCTCCCTTGGTGTGCTGAAGTGTACAGGTGGGATTATGGAGTCATAAAGGAAAGATGTATGTTTTAATTTCTTGCCAGCAGTTTGTTAGTCTATAAAATTGAAATACTGAATTGTTATTTAAGCCTTTTTGTATTAGCATCTTTGTACTGAGCAAGCACTGTGTATTGAATTTACAAGGTGGGACAAGAACAGGGTAACTATAATTCTTGCTAAACCCCCGTGCAGGGAGAAGGTGTATTTTGTGCCTAGTTCTCCACACGTGTGTCAAATTTGTACCGCTGTCCACATGCAGAAGAAGGAACTGCTGCTTCAAAACTGCAAGGCCTTTAGGCTTCCCAATGAATCCTTAGGGTATAATTTAAGGAAACAGGGTCATGTGTTGGACACTGTGTCTTGCACGATGGTGTCATTATCTCTTATGTATTAGCAGGCCACTAATGCTGACATCTAATTAGCACCAAGAAACTGATTAACTCTCAATAGGGTCAAGAGAAAGAAGCAAAATAGATCTCAGGCAAGCAATTAGGTCATTTATTTAATAAATTAAAATACTTGTGATTATAAGCTCACTCTGGCAATTTTTTTCTGTACTGCACAGCTGATGGCACAAACAATGATAAAATTCAAATAGTAAATATAACACCATGTTAAGGGCAGCATAATCAAAACAGAACACAAAAAACTACACTTGAGCTTTCTCTAATGGACAATTTATCATCCAAAATAGATGCGTTTATTAGGGGAAAAGATGCATTCAAACACCAGTAAAATAAACGGAGTCTGTTCAGATTTCTTATTATTCTGATTGGATTATTTCACACTATGGAAGCCTTGTACATAAAAGATGCTTCAACACACACTTGTTACATGGAGGACATTTATGTTTATTGTGTACTTTTTGCAAACTAATCTTAATGCTAAAAAATGGTAAAGTAAACATTGAGCAGGGAGCAGTCACCATCTTTCCACCATCTTATGTCACCCTTGCCAATTAATTTCTCCACCCCCCTTTTTTTTTTTTAAATAAGGCAAAAGATTTTTTTTTTCATGCTCCAACAGTGAAATGTGAAATGCACCCACTTATGCTACTGGGTAGTGCATTTGACCCGTAGAACCTTGTGTTTACTGCCCTCCCAGAGTGTCCCAGAAGGGTATGGCTTTTCATGCAACAGCACTCTAGAGGTTTTTAGTAGGTAAGTCACCCACGCTGCCTTCTTGAAAGCTCGGTGTAAAGCATTTCTTAATTGGGTTCATTTAAATGTTAATTTTATTGAATGCAGACTCCTCGAAATCACTGAGGTGAGTTCTTGCTAGACTCCTGCAGTAAAAATAATAATTCCAGTCTTATTTTAAAAACCTCCAGGGATGGTAAATCCACCACCTCTTTGGGCAGGCCATTCCAATGCCTGATTACTCGTTCTGTGAAGAACTTTTTTTCTGATAGCCAACCTAAAAATTCAATATTTTGAAGTTTAGGTTAGGTTTGGATAAGCACTAGAAGGTCTGTTTGTGTGTCCAACATTGCAAACCATGAGGCTTCTCCTATTTTCTTTCTTCCGACTTCCTGTCCAAGACCTCCTCTTCTCTGCTGCTGGTTCAGGTCCTTTGTCTACCACTGTCATGCTCTCTTGCTCACATTTGAAGGCCACTTTTTAAAAAACAAACAAACAAAAAAACTCACACCAACCCCCATCCCCCCAAACCACCTCACAACCATAAAAACCTACCCCCATCTGAGTTAAGGAAAACCCCAAATTCCTGTTCACCGAGAGCTACACAGCTCTTCACAGCCATTTTTATGGTTTGCATACAAAAGTTTTTGGCGTGAGAACTGCATTTTAGTGCACAGCTGGTGGCACCACGGAGTTACCTAGTGTATGCCACATGCACCACAGCAGGATCAAGCAACATCCAGTATACTTTTACAGGTGTATGTGGGGGCTTTGAACTGTGCTGGAGACTTTACAGAAATGTAGTTTTCTGTTCAGCTTACTCAGAAGGTAAAGCCTGTGTGTGCCTTCATAAGAGGGTCTCCTGCAGGAAGCAGCTGATGGCACACTCTTCCCTTTTCCTTCTTGGCCGCTAAAGGAGTGAAACGTGGGCTCTGCTCTTGCTTGAAACAAGAGAGCTCTGACAGCTTTTTTCAAAGATACCTTAGAAGAAGAAAGGGATGGTCAGACCTTTACCAAAGCTCGATTAGTTTGGAGCCGGCATGGACTTGGATGGAGCTTGCTGATTCTTCCCAGCTTGATCCAGTTGCACTGAGGACAGCAGCTGAGGAGGGACCCAGGGGGGTTTTGCTGCCTCCAGCAGCTGCCCTCCTCCTCTTGCCAGTGCCTGTAGATGCCCTCATCCTGGCTGCCAGCATCACCACAGGTACAGGGATGGTCCTGGCTGTGGTTAAAGGGTCTCAGAGGCAAGAGAAACGCCTGGGATAAGTGAGGCCAACTTGCTCCTGCACTCTCAGTAGTGCTGGTCCTCCAAAAAAAATGGTCTGGTCAGTCCCTGGAAAAAGAGGCACTTCCTGATTGTCTCCAGCAGGTCCAGAGTTAATTCAGGGCTAGCATACTTATCTCTAAATGTAACAAAAAAATGCAAAAAAGGTCATTTAAACCAATAGGAAAATAACTTATAAGGTTTTCGTCTCTTAATATTTTCCTCTTATTACTAAAACAAATCTATGAAGGATGAAGTAAAGTAAGGAGCATCAAGGAGTGATGAATTCATTATTGATACCTAGTCTTAAACAGTTGATTTTTTTTTTTTTTTTGGAGAGTCTTGAAAAAGTTGTCATAAACACCAACAAACGCAAAGCAGCTTTCAAGATGACTTTTTGTTATGGGCATATTCTTGAACTATTCATCTGTGTTAAATGCATTTTGCCTTGAATCATATGTCATGTTGCCAGAAAAGAGTTGTTTCCATGCCAACTCATTTGCAACATGGGGAGAAAAAAATCAAAGCTACTAACATCTGCAAGATGTCAGTACTGATATAAGCCACTTGCAATGAAAAACACAGAACTGCAGGAGGGTTTGCCAAATAGACACTATATATAGGGTAGAATGTCATAAACTAATCGCCGAACAGTGAATTTCCATTCCTTTTTTGGCTGTATTCTTGATCTCATCTCTTTGCCAGAAAAGGCTTACAGCAAAAGGAGCATCAGTGTCTTCCACGTGCATTTATCTTGTAAAGCAGGAATTACTTGGATTTTTTTTTGACTCAAGCCTCCACAAAAACCACTTAGTTTAAAACACATAAAAATTTGTACAAGAAACTGCTGCTTCACTTTCCATACTATTTCCTTTCAATTCTCTCAACTGCGGGGTCTCCTTTTATAAAGATCCTATTCATCAGCAAGATTAATGAGACCTGGTGTCTGGAACTGTGGATTCCATTTCACAGCTACTATTTCCTCTGCATTCTTTCCCTGCCCTCTTTCTTTATTTTTTTGATAAAAGAAGATTGTTCGTTTATTACCAAAGTATTATGAAATGCCAGAGGCTGAGGCTCTGAAGTATGAAGAGTTCAAATATCAAGGTATATTTAATTTTGAGGTGATCTAGACATTACTGTACTGGGAGAGCAATTCGAGGTGGCAGTACCTTTTTTTTTGCTTGGAGGCATCAAAGCAGTTCTGATTTTTAAAACTTCATTAATACAATGATGCAAATCCATTGTTTTATATCTGGAAAGCATAGCAGATGTTGAAGTCGCTGTTTGCATGTGTTGTACACCATGGGCATTTTCATCCTACCTCTGGTAATACTGCGTCATGACATTTTTTCGTTGCAATACAAAAGGTTTGGTTTTCAGGCTGATGTGTGTTGGGACAGGATTGAGTGCAGCCCACACCAGCAAACAGTCCTCCGCAGCCAAGTGTCCCAGGGAATGTGTTGTGGTGCCCCATGCATACCCATACGGGTCCCTGCAGTGGTCCTGTGCCTGCCCTCCCTGTTAGTCTTGAGTGTGAACAAATAGGAAAATAGTTTCCTTACTGGAAAGGCTTCCAGGCAGCACCCTCTGTGTGTGGCGGAGCTGGTTGCCAGGCTAGTGCTGGGTGTCACATTGCTTCCAAACATCCCTTTACAAAGCCTGTCGCCAAGGCGCAATGCTGGTGATCGTGCACCTTCTAGTTATGTGCAATTGCTAAATTACACAAAGGAATATTCATGGTTTCTGAGTATTGCTTACCCCATGAAAGCAATTACTGGAGTTGTCACGGCAGCATTAGGCGGTGGTGAACGGAGCGGAGTTAATTTCATGGGAGTCGTCTTTGCATAAGAGAGATTTGAAATATCAAATTGAAACATTTATGGCAAAACCTTTCGTAAAGGGAAGGTCCTGACTAACTGTACTTGCTGGCAATGTAGAGGAGGTGGGAAATAACTGATCCATGGTATTTCAGATATTTTCTTAATTTCACTTCTTTTTTTTTTTAGAATGATAACATTCTCATACAGATAACTTGTATACTTTGTAATGATCTCAATCCAAACTCATATAACACCGTTTTATTAAAATGCTTCTGCTAAGGTTTTTTAATAGAAAGTTATCACAGGCAAGCAGAATTGAGAGCAAATGTAGGAATTGATTCCTACAGCATTTTATTTATTTCACTTGGTTCTGAAAGTTAAAGCACAAGTAAGACCACATAAGGATATGCAAAATTACCTGGATTTTTTTTTTTTGTGATGATGAAATGCCATAATCTTTGCTATTACTGCCCATAAGTTAAGGCTGTAGCACCAAGGCTGTATAGAACACACCTCATAGTGTTGGTTTTTCAGTGCAACTTTAATGTGTGTTTTTATATGTATATAAACACACGTCTTGCATGTATATTAATAGCTATACTAATATATGTAATATACTGGGGAAACAATGCAAAATCAACAGCTATCTGAAATACAGGGTAGTTAAATCTTTGAGGCAACTGTAATTGAAAGAGATTAGAGTGTATTTATTTTCTGCTTCTTAAAATGTATGTGTGACAGTAGCATCCTTCTAACTAAGCAGTTTCTTTTGTTCCTCTCTGTGTACTACCTCAGCAGAGAAGGGAAACATCTTTAGAAGAGGAAAATATGACTGTAAAATGATTCATTTGAACTCAGCCAGGCACAACAACTAGAAATGCTTTAAATTGGATTTTTTTTAATCAGATTTCAAGTTGACGGCGCCCTATACTGTTATGCTTAGAAATATAACCTGGAATTCTGTTGCACTTTGCCTATCACCACTCTCAAACAAGTGCTGCATCTCTTTCCCTTTGCACAAATATTAATGCAACAAGAGTAGCTCACTTTGAATATGCTGAGCCTTGTAGAAGATTGAGTATATTTTAAACAGCCTTTCAGCTTCAAGAAATTACATGATGAGAAATTACATGATGAGAAATTACATGATGAGAAATTACATGTAAAAAGGGGCTGAGCACAGTCTGATGGTTCGAAGGGAGGACTGGTCAGCTGGTGTGTAGGGGAGAGCCCCTGAACACCTGCCTTGCTTGTTACTCCCCAGGTGAGAGGAAGGGAGCCCTTCAGCCTCTGCTAAGGACAGCACGAGCAAGAAGAGGTCATAGCATGAGAACAACAGTGCTGGCCTTTCTGTAGCAGGGCTCAAAGCACTCCTTGTGGGATAATTGACGCAGTTCTGTAATTACAGACACTTAGCATGAGGTTCAAAGTGCTCTTGAACAAAAGGGTTGATCATGCCTTGTTTCTTGCTCAAGATAAATACTCTGTACTTCTTAACTATACTTCTAAGGGAAAATAACTGGCTGTAGGAACCCGAAGACACAAATTTCTGATTAGTGTCCCACATGGGCTCAAAACGTGGGAACGTGTGCAAGGAAATGCGCATTGTCAAAAGTGCATGGTCCTGAGACAGTCCAGCCTGTGCTATAACTTATGACATGAACACTGTTCCTGCAGCATCCTCTGTTCGTGTTCTGGGCTTGGCTGTGAATAAGCTTGACCAAAAACATGTTATAGTGTTAGGACATAGCTGTATCCTAACAAACTATTCTGGTAGCTGGGATTTCTTAAGGAGCAACCCTTTTCTTGATTTTTTTTGAAAAGATGAATACTGTCAGATGAAGCAAATTGGTCATTGACTGCCTGTAGCCTTCTGCTACATCTGAACTCCTGTGGCTTCCCCTCTCTGAATGTCAGGCAGCACTGTTGCTCAGGTCCCACTGTATTGCTGTGCTGACCGTTTACCCTCCATCTACTTCATCACAGTAACTTTTCATCTGAATTTGAGATGTGAGCTGGCTTTACTGCTGTGTCACAGCCATCACTAATTTGGAGTGACTTGGATTGTGTTACGTTATTCAGTCTCTATTTTTTCCTTTTAAGAGTTTTGATCCTATGTCTATATTCTAGGTAGGACGTTGTCCTCACTTAACAACAGCACTTTACTGATTGTGCTGTGTTTTCATCACAGGGTTAATTTCCAAATAACATGTGTCTACTACCTGCATTTCCAAAGGCAGTGACCACTTGATGAAATCAAGGTTTGCTACTATGCTTTTTTACTGGAAGTACATTTTTTTGCTCTTGGCTGTGTCACGGAGCATCTAAATGGTCTTGCTTTATTTATAAAATAAATAGATAAATTTTAAAAGTCAAGATAGTTTCATTTTTTATCAAGGCATGTCTTTTGTTTCCAGAAATCAGTTGCTGTTCTAAAGACCTTCGATCCACCAGTAAGATAGGTTATTGTGATTTTGATGTTTCATCTGTGGGGAGAGTGTGACAGTAAGGTCAGCAGGTGATGTATGCTGTTGATCTTTTCTGTAAAGATTGTGAGCCTGTGATACCAGTTTGATTTCGAGGACAGGTCAAATACACAGTTATCCAATCCCGTTCTTTGGTGTAGTGCTTAAATATTTCTTGTCTTAATATATTGTCATGGTTAAACTTGTGTTGGTTTCTGTGACCTTTTATGGCTCCTCTTTATAAGAAATTTTCATTATGCTTTCACAGTTAAATTAAATACTTTTGATCTATTTCGGAAATCACTTTTGAACTTGGAGCCTTTGAGACTGTTTCTGACATGGATGAGATTTCAGATACAGACTTCAAGAAAATACTTTGCAGTGAGTTTTAAGCCAATCTTTTAAACAAGATCTTTTCAAAATTGCTAATTCCTAAATTGATTGAAACTGGAATGGCTTTTACACTGGACCAACTGCTTCAACGTAACTGAGCCCAGGGTGAGTATCCTATAACTGTCTTCTTTAGTCTCCCAGTGGACTTCACGCTATAAATTCTGTGAGTTTATATTTTTGTATGTCTTTTTCTCTATTACTTCAAGTGAAGGATTTGCTTCTTCTCATATAGAGAAAACATGTGTGTTCCTTAACTTTTCATATTGTTCTTTTTACTCTCTTTGCCAAATACACCAGCTACTGCTATCAATATTGAATCCGAGCTTCTTTACCATTTAAGGGCACAGGATGTCAGGTATTATCCCAGGATAGCATTACTCCTACTGTCAGTATGTTTTTGGCTAGAATTCTTTCTGGATATTTCTTTTTGTTTTTGTTTTTTTTTTTAAAAAATGGCATTCCTGTCTCCAAGAATGGCATTCAAATCCTGATCCTTCTTTATTCCTTGTAAATCCTGTTTCTTTAACTATTGATTTGATCCAGGGAAGCTTCAGTCGGAGAAGATTCCTGTTGTAGAGTTCAGTGGTTTGCATATGGTTTTTGTTTAAGAAGCCATCAAGATCTCTCTTTTATGTTCTAGTACTGATTTAAATAGTGGGTTTTTTTCTTTTAAACAAGGTGACTGTAGTGAAGTACTTGTGCTTTTTCAACTAAATTTTATTTTAAAAATAAATAATCAAGAAACCTCTTCTTCATGCAGCTCTTTCTCACCTTCCTCGTAGTTTTGAAGGAGCTCACCTGCTATTTTATTCTTTTTTATTTTCATCATCTCATGCTACAGAAGCCTTTCACCTATATTTTTGATCACTTTTTTCAAGTGCTCAGCCATACTTAAGCTAGATGAGGTTTGTGAGGAGGTACACTTATATTGTCTCACAGAGAAAACAAGCTTCAAAGCATTTCTTTTATGAAGAAAGAATTGTGTGCCTGAACAGCTTCTCACCCTATATGCCTACATCTAGTGTAAGATACTACTTTAACTTACAAAACTTGTTTTGCTTACAACTTTAGATTGTTACGGTTATGATTATTCTCATTGTTACTGTTATATTTAGGCACTTAAAGTGGATTTCAGTTCTAATAGTGCCCACAATTGGTGTTAAGTCTTCCCAAATAGTTAGATGCACTGTTGAGGAGCTTATAGTCACCTCTTCCCAGGCATCAGCATTTGATGCTTATGTGAATGTCTTAATATCCACTGAGGGGCATATCTGTGCTGGAGAACCACACAAGCTCTAAGGGTATATGTGTTCCCTCCATCTCTAATAGACAATATGCATGTCTTGCACGTCTGGTCAGATGGGTTTGCTTTATAAGAAAAGACGGTTTGATCAAACATAGTCTGTTTAGGTTGTAGTCAGGTTTAGGTGCTACCTGATTAGACAATGAAATACAGCACCTACTGTAAAAACGGTTGGGTTTTTATTCATAGATTGTCCCTCCAAGATGTTTCTGAAACCCTAAGCCTCCAAATACTCAGTTGAATGAGGATATATTTGTGTGTTGGTGAAATCAGGCTCTCACTTCCTGAGGGAACTCTTTACCACACTGTAAACTGTGTCACTATGCAGAGATGCTAAGTTCACTGGCTTTGCTTCCCTCACTAACTCCAGTGTTTTTCCACCAGGCTATCTATGCCGTGTAGGGGAGCCCCTACAGCAACAGTAAACATCATGCCTCTTTCTGCTTGCAAACAGAAATGCTTGTGCTTTAATTTCCAAAGTAACTGCTTTGTTCTCTATAATTTCAGCACATATGAACCTTCCTGCTCTGTGTTACCCAGTTTAATTTTCCAGTTGGAGCACAGGCATTACGGAGGAGAGACAGAATTAATTCTATGCCAAAGGAGCTTTTCTGATCAGAAATATTGCTGATGTTCTTTCCCTTTTCACCTTACATGTAGAGATTACATATGTATCACCTTGGTTTTACTGTAGTCTGTGGAAATATCTCCCTTGCAACAACTCAAAGCTGTGTATGCCATATTTTAATACTACAAATATGCAGGTGTTATGAACATACTTTACTGACGTGAAATGCTTTGATCAAATGCACGCTAGATACTGTGACTGAGCAGCACAGGAACACACAAAATATTAGTCAATATAGCTAGTGAAAAAATCCCAAACAAAGCCAATATTATGTAGTACAGTCTACTCTGGAGACAGCATTCCTATTAAGAGCATGGCTATTAAGTTTAAAAAGGCCAAATGCATATACTTTTTTTAAAGCTTAATCTGGTCTTTGAGAACCTTATATTAGGCCATTAACACTGAGAAGAAATCTACCGTTGAGAAATTGTAGTAAGGGACTAAATTGCAAGCAGAATGGGAGAGTCTCATTGCTACACTGTGCCAATTATATCTCCACTTCTGTTTCTTTACTGCAAGACTGAGGGGAACTACAAATGTTTAGATCCCAAAGGATTTGAGGATATCTGGTGAAAACTGGAAATCAATACAAGTCTATGATCTCAAGCAAACTGTATCACTTTCATTGGGGTGAATGATAGCAGCCATTCACAGAGATACCATGGATGTGGGTCCATCAAGTGTATTTGTTAGAGCCTTCTGCTCATCATGAGAAGCACAGGAACTCAGTTTCCTGGCAAATTAAGAGCACGACTTGCCTTTTAATTAGCAAGGGAACAGGAGAATATTCACTGACCTTTCCATTCAGATGAATATTTTGTACCTTAAGAGGAAAGAGGAGGATTTATTTTCTAGATGTGGATTTAAAAAGTATTGGCAGTCCTGCTGAGGAGGCAAACACTATCTAGTTTCCAGTCCTGTCGGTAGACTGCAAATTCATCTTGGGTCTGGCTTGAAGCAAGCTTCATCTCCAAAGCTGAGAAGTAATTTAGTCTTCAGGTTATCCTGTCCTGGCTTTTGCTTAAACAAAGGCTACCAATTCAACGTGACAATGAGAATTGCTATCCACTAGGGGCCAAACTATGCCCACCAAATGTCTGATCCCACTAGTTAAAATTGTGTGCTTATTTTTTTTTTCAGCCACTACTTGTTGTATTCAATTCCAGGCTGTCCTTGAGCTCTCCAAGTCTCAGGCTGAAGCCACAAGATACAGTTCACTTGTTCTAGAGAAATATGTAGCAATTATGAATGTTGTGACTGTATTTGTCTATAGGGCAGGCAGGCAAGATATAAAAGTCAGTCTATTGATGATAACATAAAAGAGATGTCATTTCTCTGAGACGAGGGAAATTATGTCTATTGAAGGCTCAAAACAATTTTTTTCGATGGATGTAATAGCTGAAATGATCCTGCTCACTGTGTTGAAGGAGGAATTGTGAAAGGTCTCAACAGGAGATGGCTCAGTAAAGGTCTGATTCAAAGCTCAATAAAGGCAGTGAGCAGTCCTTCAGGTTAGCTGTGCTCCTAGACCACGTGCCTCTTGCACATCTCTCTTTAACTTTAGAGAATGAGAAAGCCAACAAATGGAGAAAAGCTCTCCTGTGGTGCACTAAAGCACACACCTGTTTAAATGTAGATGATCTTTGTGGTCATTGGCAAATAAAATCCAATGCTGCTGGAATCTGGCATAAGTACCATCCTCTCCACATACTCCAAAACCAAGAATTCCAAGGTTATTTTTGAGATTTCTTTCTCCCACAAGGTACTAACAAATTAGCTATTGTTACAGCTTTCATTAAAATGTAATTAAAAGATATCATACTTTTATAGTTGGAATCAGCTGTAGCCAAACGTGGGCATAGTAAAACACTTCACAAAGCTGAAAGATTTTGTGGTCCTGCTGAGAAAATGATAGCCTTACAGCTTCTCACTTAATTATTGTAAAATTAATAATAACAATTGTGAAAGTTCCCCTCGTTCTAACAGAGTAGCTTTTAATATTCCTGACTTGAAATGCTGTGAGGTGAAGGTTGTTACTTTGCTGTGGATACAGAAAGCCTCCAGAGCAGCTCAGGGTCATCATTCCTCCTCAGTATTTACAAAAGATGTCTTGCCACTCTGAGCACACGCATGAAAGATTGCATGCATTCAGGAGAACAGACCTGAAGCTCTGCCACACCAGTCTGGAGAGGACATCCTGGCTGCTAGGTCTGTTGCACTTCATTGCATTCTCTTCTACTGGAGGTGCGCTGTTAGCAAACTACTCTGGGATGAGGACAGATGGAGATGTTGCGTATTTAGGTCACTTCCCTGGAATGGGGAAATAATGTCTGGGGCTTTATTACAGTAATTTGAAGTTAGCTGTACAAATTGAAGTAACTGCAAAAGGAGAGAAATCTATGCCAGCTTCCCAGTCACTGGGCAGTTGGGACACAGGGTATTCACCTCAATTCATGGTTCGAGAAAAAGGATCTGAACGGGGGCTCCCACGTGCCATGGCTGCACCCATGGGGCTGTAGGTTAACACAGTTTTTGATGCTGGTTTTGATATTGCTTTCTGATTTGGCTGTGGATGCACATATCTCAGGTCCTGGATGATGAGGAGGATGTTTCTGTGTTGTTGAGTCATGCTTTGGGCTGCTCGTTAGCTGCAGCTCAGCATGGCTGTGTGGTCCAACCCTGCCCAGCAGCTGACATGAAGGTACTCATGTGAGCAGGCAGCAGCTTGGTGACCCTTTCAGGATACTAGTGAGCCCCAAACAGTGGGGCCCCTGCAGGTATAAAGAAGGGGATAAACATTGCTGTCCATCAAGCCAGTTCCCTCTGCAGAGCTGGCTTCAGGCATAAAAAAAGGGTGAGAGACTGCATGGGGAAACTAAGCATCTGAGAGATAAATTTATGCCTCAGTGCGGTTGAGAAACTCACCTCCCCTGGCCTGGACAGCCAGAGATGGGGAGACAGGCTGTTGTTGCCTTGTAGTGGGGCTGGGGAAGGAGTGATGCAGGCAGCAGAGGTGTACCAGGAGCTGCCCCCCTCTCTGGGTGCAGAGACACCTAGCATGGCTTCTCACAGCACCCCTGAGTTGCCCTCTGTGCTGCACCAAATGCCAGCCAGGGAGGTGGACACCTGGGACGGATGTCTTGAGGATGGACGCTTTGTTCCCTTCATTTTTTGGGACACAATAATGTTTTGGTGCCTCTGAAGGTCTTATCTGTATACAATATCCTCTGTACCCCATCCTGGAATCCAGCTAGGATGTTTTCTGAATTATACATGTGGAGAGCATTCATTCTCTGAATGTAATTGGAGGGATGCATGTTTCTAAAATCTTCACAGATCTTAACATGGATCCAAAAATTTAATTTAAATATGCGTTACTTATTCAATTTTTCCACTTGCTTGTAAAACTTTTTAAAATGAGAAACTGCATCATGTACCCATAGCAGGTACAAAAAGAAAAAATATAATAAAATCAGCCTTACTGCAATCTATTTGCATGGATTACCTGAACACTTAAAAGTAACTAATTTGTTCAGAAGAACCAGAATCAGCCTGCATACATGAAAAAATGCTGAAGTTGCAAAATATAATTTGAGATAGAGTTTAAAAACCCTCCAGTAGCCCCACATATTGCTAGTCCCAGGAAAAAAAGACTCTGTCACCTTTTATATAATACTGGGATATTGAAAATGCCTGCTCAGTGTGGACACTGCAGTTGGTATGCATGCCGCACAGGGTCTTCACATTAATTGGTGGGTCGCAAAGAAATTAAAATGTTGAGGCAGCTTTTTGGTGCCAGCAGCTCCAGTACATATGCATGTACCCATGTACCTGGGACCTTACAATGCCCACACCAAAGTCCCAGCCATTGGGTCCTCAGCTTGGCCAGGAGTGAACAGCTCCACTCTCCCTAACTGTGCACAGCTGGATGGCACAAGAGTGACACTGTCACTGCTTGGAGTCAAGGTGAAGGCTTTAGTGGGAGAGTAAGATCAATAGCATTGGCAGGATTTGAAACAGTAGGATAAAGAAGTACATTTCTGTGCTCTTGTGACTGGTACATGCAAAATGTTTCCATTTCACAAAAGTTGCTTTCCTGGAGAAAGCTATCAACGTATTACTCTAAACTAACTCTCTTATTTGAAGGACTGTACCAAACTTATTTGTCATGAGTGTGTGGTTTCCGAGGGCCTGACTGTGAGCCCAGGCCCTCCAAACACTGCCAATAAGAGAAGGCTAGAATGCAAAAATGGCTAAAATATGCAGAAGTTACAAATTAAACAAATTGCAGTAAAGTCAGTTTTATTTGTGGTACAAATTCCAAATAAACGATACAGCGTGTGACTGATCAGATACCGTGGACATCTGTCTGGAGATTATTCCTTAACAAAGGTGTCTTAGAAATCATTCATGTAGTTTGTATTCATGTCAGGTTTTGGTCACAGACAGATTCACACATTCAGCAATGTAGTTAATCTCCTAGATACCCACCACAGAAGAATAAGGATTAATACATTTATCTTGTAAAACAATGCAGTCCTCTCCTGAATTACAACCAGAAATTAGACGGTAGTTATCAAATCTGCTCAGTGACGTTATGAATCAAGCCACCTCATTGTTCTACTTCCCATCTCTTATTGCCTCCCTTTTTGAAGGCAGCAGCCTTTTGAGAATCAGCTGCCAACTGGGTTTGCTGGAGGCAGGGAAGTGCCTTCTCCAGCAGAGAATTTCTGTGTGAGGGCAGAGAGAGGTCTTTGCCTTGCAAATGTCATCCAGAAGTCTAGAAAAGATATCGGGAGATGCCCCTGGACTTGGTGATCCATAAAACCTTCATGAAAGTCAATGACTGTTCCGGCAGGGATTGAAGCATGGCATGCCAACAGTGATAAATCTGTCCTGCAGATGTGCACAGGACTAGTGGGTGTCACGCTGCACACCTCCTGAAGTCTCTGTTAAGGTCCAAAAAATTTACACTAATCTCAACCTAAAAAAAACCCTCAACCCAAATGGAAATCAAAAAGAAAATCTCCTAGTTTGTAGAGTTTGTAGTTTTGGCCAGGGGAGAGAGGAAAGACTTTCATTTCCTATTTCTTCTAAATGTATGTGGCACATATATTTATAGGTTAATGGTACCTTTGAGGAAATGTAACTCTTGCAGTGATTAACAGAATATTTATTTTCTACAAGCAGTGTTAGAAAATCCACATAGTTCCTGCCTCCTAAATGATAATTAATCTGCTGGTGTGCATTGCCCATCTCAAGACTTCTGCAGTGCAACACTAGAGTTTCTCATTAAAATGAATCCTGGAGGCACTTTGTTATTGTTTAGACTGTGAAAACCACTGGCGTGGTGTTTTTTTCCCCCTCTGTATGTTTTGTAAGTGCTAAACGCAGGAGGAATTTAGCATGTTCTTTAAAGGACTGCACATTAATAATACATTCTCAACCACATAAAGAAAGCCAAATTGCTGAATGGTAGTTGTATAAGTCAACAGCATTCAGGAAAGGCACTCTCCCTTTAATCTTTGCTACAAAGAGATGCCCTCATAGTAGAGACAGTATCATCTAGAAGTCGACTGATTCTTCCTTGATGTGCTGCTCTTGTGCCTTTCAACAGTGCTTTAGGGGGTTATTTCAACAGCATTGTAGATGACAAAGCTTGGATTAGTGAAACTTTTCAATTCCATCTTTGTTTTTTAAAAGGCTGCCTGCTGTATGAGAGCACTTACATGGCCTTTTTATGCATCTTTGTCTCTTGCCGTAGGTAATTATTTATTAATGTAAACCCTGCAAGAAAGATTAACTAGGTCAAGAGGAGAGCAAAGAAATAATAATCTAATAAAATTCCATCCTGGATCCCTTGTCTGATCCCAATATGAGTCAGTAGTTCTGTTTTTTTCCATGTTGCATCAGCTAATTCCTAAATTCAAAAGCAGTTTTGTTCAGCAGTGCTAAGACTATACCAAAACATGCCCGCTATTAGGATCCTCTTTCTGTTAATTGATCAGAGCTGATAACATTAGCGCTCTTCTGCATATAAGCCCATGGCAATGCTGCAGTATTTACACAATGCAGAGGATTAAGGTTAGTGGAGCTGCTGGTAGTTGTCTGAAATGAGCTGTCACATGAACAAAATGAATAGGGGAATACACACTGGGAAAGTGGATTTACTTTGGGTCTAGGTTTTGTTTTCACTTATAACCCCATCAGTGCTGTAAGCTTCTCTCACAAGTTTCTTTGATTTCAACATTTTCTACTTTGCGTTCAGACAGACACTACTGTCACTCCCATGTGCTGGGGCTTCAGGCCGTGCATATAGATGTAGAAGAAACCTGTAGAAGAAACCCCTTGAAAGAGTAAACCTTGGAATTCAAAGGAGAAGACTGGAAATCTCATCACTCCATTTGAGTTATATTTAGGGGTTATCTGTACTCCCTGTAAGCTACGATCTTCTGTCTAGGTTCTGATATAGCTGTTTATGCACATTGTTGTCCTTGAATTTGTTTGTACACTTCTTGTGTCCACTGACATGGTCCTTCTCCAGGCTCCTGTGGCAGCAGCTTCCAGAAGCGCTGCTCACTGTGTAAGTGTGCGATTTCTTTCACCTCTTATAAATTAATCTTCTTCATTTTCCACCAGGTGCTTTCTCATTCTCACACTAGAGGGATAAATTGTAAAAAAAAAACAGGACACCACTTTACACTTATTCCACCCACAAGCAGTTGACAGGCTTTAATAAAGCCCAAATTATGTATTACAGTTCCGGGGAGAGTGAAGGTAATGCAAAGTTTGCCCAGATTGGTGCAAGATTTTGAGCTGTCAGGAAGTTTTGCAAAAGCTCTTAAATTACCTATAAATCTTCAGTTTCAAGTTACTCTGAATATAGCTTCTTTTTATCAATTAGGGAGGATCATTAAGATCACAAAAAGCATCAGCTTCCTAATTTTCCTTTGTCGTAAAATAAGTGGCAAGTCAGTAGTCCCCTCAGTCACACTGTATGGCACAGAAACTGTGGTTTCAACCGGTGAAGTTTCCCTTGCAAGTGAAAAGCTTTTGGTTAGTTACAAAGCATGACTTCTTTCTTGTTTTTGACATTTTTTTTAATTTTTCCCCCAATGGCAAAATGCCCAGTGCAAATCAAATCCTTCAATTCAGTTTCCAAAAAAGAAGAAACTATCCTGTATGCCTGAAATATTAATTAAAAAGAAGAAAAAAAAACCCCGAAAGATTTGGACAGATCCCAAACCAGCTACTCAACTATAAAAGTCTGCAACTGTCGCATGAACTTCTCAGTAAATGAGTCTATAATCCTTCCTTCCTAAAGTGGAAATACTATTTGATTAGCGAATTAAGAGTGGATTTCTGATAGAATATTACTTTAGGGTGTAGTTTCCTAAAGGATGAAAAGGTGCCAATTTAGAAAAAAAATGAAAGTTACTCATGTTATTAAAAAACAGAAACAAGGATTGACATAGTGAATTAACTACTGGAGTTACACATTGGCTTGAGTTTTAAAGACGTAGAAGACATTAAAGACGTAGAACAATTAGGCTGTGTTTATAGAGTGGTTTGGTAAATTAATATCCTCTATTAGGATTTTAATTTCAACAAGTAAAGCATGATCACTGTTGTATTTTGTTTTGTTTGGTGGTGGGTTAGTTGGTTTGCTTGCTTTTTACCATTCCATTGTAAGACCTCTAAGCTTAGAGAGCGGATGAAGCAAGTGACCCTTTCCTCCTGGCACATCATTCTCCAGCAGGCTCTGGCATACAGAGACTACTTTTCCTCCTTGAGTGATGGAATATTTCAACACGGCACAGAACAGCTCAAATCTAGAGCCCTTCACCATCAGAATAAAGAAATACATGATTTCTAATAGTATGATATTTGGCCAAGAGGAAACAGTTCACTCGAACAAAAAGCCTCATTAGACCCTGGTAACCTCTAGTTTTTACAAATTAGTTTGGGTTTGTTGCCATAGTGGTCCATTTGTTGATGAGAGTTGTTTTTAGAAGTCTGTTCATGTTTAATTTTGGTGAACATGCACATAACCATCTCTGAGCTATCTACTTAGCCATTTACCTGCATATGAAAGACTGGGACCATTACTGATCCCCCGTGATTCCATTTGTTTATTTTAAATGCTCTGCTTTGCTCCTCCATTACCCAGTTAGCCTGAGGTCTCCTTGCAAGTTCCCCCTAGTTCTGCGTGCAGCACAGAGAACAGCTATGGGGAAGCTGTGCCTGTTTGCAACACGGCGGCACAGCCCTGGGTAATGCCACGGGGCTGTGAGGGTTCCCTTTGGGGCGAAACAGGAGGATGCTGCCAGGCAGTGCCAGCAGCCTGGGTAAGTGCCAGGCAGCCGCAGGGTGAGTGCTGGCGGGAGGCACCCTCCTCTTGCCCTGGGCACGGCAAAGCTCTTGTTGGCATCTGTGATGCGAGGAGCTGATTTCAAAACCTTTCTTGTTTTGTTCAATATGGTGTAAATATTTTACAGGGTTGTTTAAAGTTCCCTGTGTTTGTTTAACTTCATCAAGGCAAGGAACATTAATTTTCTGGGAAGATTTCTGCTCCACACGATCCACAGAATTTCATATTGAAAGATTGTCTATCTGCACAGCCACACTTATTTTCCAGTTGCCCAAATTAAGACAATCTATAAAGAAATGTTCATTTATTAGCAACTGGTGTTTGACAGTTTATTTCATGTAAGCCTCCAGCTTTCCTTGGCAAGCTTATTTGCATAATGTGTTATTATGTTTAAATGGAAAACTAAATGCCTCCATGTGGTCTTTAAATGACAAGTGCTTGTCAGCTTCATGCAATATTCAGAAGTAATAGATCCAAATCACAACAGCTCTCACTATGATGTACAAGAAGAAAAAAAAAGAAACAAAGCCCCAAAAACTTGTTGCGTATCCTTCCCTGACAAATTTACAGTTTGGTACAGAATTGTCAATTAGAGTTTTCATGTGTTAAACAGTTGAGTTCAACTGTGAAGGAATTTACTGTAGCTTTATTCTACACTGCTTTTGAGTTTTTGAAATTCATGCTGCCTTTCTTTTTAACTGTTATTTTTTCCCTCCCTCTCAAACAATACTGCTCAGGGAATAATCTTCAGAGGACCTTGGCAAGACATACCCAGAAATTTCTGCCTTAATTACTTCTGAAAACATGAATGCTCCCTGACAATGGTTATAATAGCTTTGAAAGATGTATTATGAAGTCCATGTTTGAAATAGTCTTTGAGTCTGTTATGTGGAGATTTACATGTTGAATTAATGCTTTCTAAAAATGGAAAACTGGCATGTTTGTGTGTGATTTCGAGTTATTAGAGGCTTTAGGAATGAAAGGTCTGTGAGTCAATGCTCACATAAACATCATCTTCATGTATTTTCCTTGCATGTGTATGATGTGCTGCTCAGACCCTTGCAGCCCCTGAGCACACCTGAAACAGCTTCCATGAAAGAGAGAAAAGTCTAAAGCCAGATACTGTACACAATTTTAGCTCCAGTCTAAGACCCAGGAAAGATGTATTAGTGTCGGATTGTTGAGTTCGTTGCTTCTAACTGGCCTTTCTGGTTGCTCAGTGTTGCAGGGCAAGGAGATAGGGAGATGTGGCTAGAAAGGATGTCATGTAAGCGGCAGGGCAAATAGCAAGGACTCATGTCACATGTGCCAGGCTGACTCTGAGGTCAGCCCGCTTTTGAGTACCATCAGTCATTTTGCTTTGTAGAAGTAGAACAATAAAGGCTCAAAGAAATGCCTGATGGTGTGGAGTTTAGATTTGGGGAAATGATGGAGGTAGTAGACAGGCAAGCATAAAATAATGGCTATGCTTGTCATGTGCTATCCCTTCTAGCCAAGGCTCTAGCTGCTGCAGCCAGACAAGTCATCACCAGCCACACACCCTTCACATTGGCTACTCAACTGTTCAGGGTTCTTTTGAGCCCCTTGTCTCTGCAAACACTACCACTATGTGCTGCGTTCAAGAAAAAGAGACCAAGTTCTGGTTCCAGAAGCCAGGAGAGGCTGGAAATACTCCAGGTTTGCGCCTGGTGTGGGATACTTGGTAGCAGCCAGGGGCTGGGCTGGGCTCTTGGGCGAGCCTTCATTAGGGGAGAAAGAGGATCTGCAGTTAATGAGGAGGTGGGAGCTCCCAACTCGGCAGCACATTCGCTGTGAAAGAAGGGATTGTGTGGGTAATTTCCATCAGTAGGTCAGGGACAGACATAAAGTAAGGGAACAGTTCATCTCTTTCGGTCCCAGGCCATGCCTCCTCTTGGTAATTTCGCAGCAGCTCTCATTGATATAATCAGTGTAATTAAAGTGATCGTATCACTTGTAGCAGGCCTGGTGTCAGTGGAGCAAGAGGCATTTCCAGTGCTGGTGACCTGTGCCTCGCAGTGTCTCTGACTGCCTGAGCTGAACTGGCAGCCAGTGGAAAGCTGATGTGATGCCTTATGCTGGTTTTCAGTCATGAAGGCAGTTAAATAGGCAGTGTTTTGTGCTCCAATGACCCATCTTGATGAGGATGCTCTGTCATTCGCTTCTCCTTAGGTTCAAACCTTCACTGAGTGAAGGAAAAGCAAAATCACCAGTTGCAAACAGCCAGGAAGGTTAAGTTGTTTTTCATTGGTCCTCCATCTGGCACCCTCCCCAACACCCAGTGGCACCTCCCTGGTGGCCCTGAAGGAGGTGGCTTCTGGGAGAGTGTCCCCATGGACTGCAATGAAGCGGGGCTCTTCTGGCTGCAGTAGGGCTGGGTAACCCCAAACATTTCTCATGTCATGGACTGGCAAAGCAGGCGGGCAGATGATCAGGCACTTTGGCCAATGGGAACCATTGGGGGAATGTTTAAAAATTCTGAATAGCACACACATTAACTAAGAAAATCCAAAGACTGACTCACAAATAAGTTAAGAGTAGCCAAAAAGTTATTCATAATGAATAATTGCATTACCTGTGTGACTGTGTACTTAACATCATTTGCTAGAAAAATTAGAGGTCTATATTGCATAGATTTTGACAGCTGATGAGTTGTGTACTCTGTCTTCAGTTGCTCTTTCAGATCTTTGGCTCAAAATACTGTGCAGCATTATGTTCTTCTGCCACTTATATTCCTGGGTACTTTCCACAGTTCTTTTAAAAAGTAACATAAGAGTTGTCATCTCATCTCAGCGTGAATGATGCTCATAGGTGCATGAAAATGAGAATAAGCTGCCTTATGTTAGAAAACAACAAATTACAAAGCTTTCTACTGCATCAGTACATACCTTTTCTTGACAAAAGAACAGGTAAAATTATCTGAAGGAAGCAGCAATCGAAGTAAAGCATCCAACAGGGTGAACTTTTCAAAGTACGACTACTGATTTTACAGCTATTAAAAACCAAGGCATTTCTTAAAAAGTCCTCCCTTTCTTTATGGTACCCTTATTTGAGTTTAATTATGTATGTAAAATTCTCAATGAAGAATGCAGCATTCAAGGAACTCATGGTGAATTTCAGTAGTTAGTCCAGTGATATTAAAATGAAACAGGACCAACTTTGTAGGGGGCAATTATAACACATTACGGTGTGAATTGCACACTGTGATTAAACTCATAGGAGGTACTCAGCAGCAGCATTTGCTTTGAAAGGGGCACTGATTACCATTTGTACTATGCATTTTGGTAATCAGAAATCATTATGGAAAATATTACATCAACTAAACAAATACCCCCTTAGCAGCATGAAATATACAGATTTTTTTTTCTAAAGTAGCCTTATACATGTAAATAAATAATTTCTTTTTGTTTAGGATGAGCTCTTGATCAAATCAGTGTGCTGTCAGGCTACAGTAGGACCACACATTACAGAATGAATGGCTTGAAGTTAAAACATCTTCTGGGGTTGGGTTTGTCTTTTGTGTCTTAACTTCATACTGGTTGCAATTACATTATAAACCATCATTTACTTGTGATTTATAAAAACAACCTTGTGAAAGAATTAAACTGGCAAGAGGTGTTAACACTTACTTTGGAAGTCCAGAGTTATTTCTATTAAATGGCTTTCCCTAGGATTTAAGACAAGGGAGTCTTAAGGTTCTTACTGCCTATAAAATACTAATGAACCTATGTTGCAAAGGTACTATATTTTTCTGGCATTCTTTGACACATAATATTTAAAGGATTTGGAGAGATCTCTGGTATCGTGGCATTAATCAGATTTATTAAGGCATTTTTGCCACTGATTCTAAAGGCTTTTCAAACATGCACATGCACACATAGTAGCAAAAGGCTTTTGCAGTGCTACACCCCCACAGTAGACTCCTAGGGAAGCTGGCAGCCCATGGCCTAGATGGGAGCACTTTGTTCTGGGTTAGGAATTGGCTGGATGGCCGAGCCCAAAGAGTGACGGTAAATGGTGTTCAATCCAGTTGGCGGCCGGTCACCAGTGGTGTCCCCCAGGGATCGGTATTGGGTCCCGCCCTGTTTAATATCTTTATTGACGATTTGGATGAGGGGATTGAGTCCATCATCAGCAAATTTGCAGATGATACCAAGCTGGGAGGAAGAGTTGATCTGTTAGAGGGTAGGATGGCCCTACAGAGGGACCTGGACAGATTGGAGAGCTGGGCCAATTCTAATGGGATGATGTTTAATAAGTCCAAATGTCGGGTACTTCATTTTGGACACAACAATCCCATGCAGAGCTACAGACTGGGGACAGAGTGGCTAGAGAGTAGTCAGGTAAAAAAGGACCTGGGAGTGCTGGTGGACAGGAAGCTCAACATGAGCCAGCAGTGTGCCCAGGTGGCCAAGAAGGCCAATGGAATCCTGGCCTGCATCAGGAATAGTGTAGTAAGCAGGACCAGAGAAGTTATCGTCCCCCTGTACTCGGCACTGGTCAGGCCTCACCTTGAATATTGTGTCCAGTTCTGGGCCCCCCAGTATGGGAAAGATGTTAGGATACTGGAATGTGTTCAGAGGAGGGCAACGAAGGTGGTGAGGGGGCTGGAGCACAAGCCCTATGAGGAGCGACTGAGGGAATTGGGGCTGTTTAGCCTGGAGAAGAGGAGGCTCAGGGGAGACCTCATTGCTCTCTACAACTACCTAAAAGGAGGTTGTAGTCGGGCAGGGGTTGGTCTCTTCTCTCAGGTGACCAGTGGCAGAACCAGAGGGCATGGACTCAAGCTTCGTCAGGGAAAGTTTAGACTTGATGTGAGGAAAAAAATTCTTCACTGAAAGGGTGATTGGCCATTGGAATGGGCTGCCCAGGGAGGTGGTGGAGTCACCGACCCTGGAGGTGTTTAAAGGGAGACTGGATGAGGCACTGAGTGCCATGGTCTAGATGATGGTTGGTGTTAGTGTTGGTGTTAGTGTTAGGTTATAGGTTGGACTTGATGATCTCAGAGGTCCTTTCCAACCTTGTGATACTGTGATACTGTGATACTGTGATACCTCTTCTGCCCCAGGGCCGCATCTCCCCAGACGTGGTGAGTTTCATTGCAAAGCAGCAGAGAAGAGTCAGACTGACAACACATCCCACCTGCAAACACTCAAAGCAAAACTTTGTCACAAGCTAACAGAAACGAAACAGCTGCTCACCAAGTGATTTTTTTTTCTTTTTTCTTTTTTCTTTGATAGAATGTAATCTAGAAGAAGTGTAATGTTAATCCTATAACAATTCTGGCAGTTGGGGACTATGTGATTGCTTTAAAGATGCAAACTCATCTTCACTGTGTCTTGATCATCTTCCCTCCTTTTCATTCTGCTGTACCATTTTGATTGCTTAACATAAGGTCTAATGTCAAGTAATAATAAAGCAATTACAAGAAATACAATTCATTCTAAAGTGCATTAAGCAGGAACTAAATTAAGGCATATAATTAACAACAACAACAAAAAAGATACATTCTGGATAAAATGTTTTAACCCCTATATTTCTTCCAGCATTAACTACCTTGGCATTAACTCAAAACTGGTAGGGGAAAAAATATAGATTATACACAGACACAGTAGGGCTTTTAGTGATATATGTAGGGAAATTCACAGATCTGTCATGCATGATCTCTTTTATATGGTAATATACTCAGTTTTAACTATCATTCTAATTTTTTTTTCTTGTCCATCTGGTCCAATTATTAGAAAATTTTACTCAAGAAGGCTCCAATAACAAACATGAAACAGCTCAATATTTCAAGTTGCCAGTATTTTTCTCATATTTGTTCTTTTTAATTAGAGAGCATACCAAGTTCCAGCCACAGGACCCAGGCATTTATTAAGTGATAGAGAAGCAGCACTATTTTATTGACTAATTCCCCAGGCTTTTATTACGTTTCCTAGCAAAATGTGATTTATCAGAAAGTTAATAAAGGTATCTCACCTACTGTACCTGGAGACAGGACATCTACAAGGGGGAAGACATTTAGACTAATAAGTGAAATCATGAATCTGGGAGCTGAAATTGGATTTTATTTCTGGAAGTGCAGGGGAAAATTGATGCAGGCTTGGGCATTTAACATCTCCAGTCTTAACTGGCTTTGCCTATAAAATGAAAGTAATGATTTTTCTGGATTTCTAGAAAAATTATACTTACTAATTGCAGTACTTAAGAATTTCTAAAGTTTTCATGCTGAAAAGTATCACTAAAGTATTCTTTCCTGCATACTGCTTTCCATTTCCTCCCCACAAAAGCTTGAGGCATTTTTGTCTCATTCATTAATTGAAAGTAAATTCTTGAAAACTGTATGTTTTTCCCAAATTCCAGTCGCATTTTGACTTTTTTTCCCCTTTTTATGTCATTTCCTTCATCATTTGTGTATGAACCAAGCATTGTGCCATGGGGCATTCTGCAGGCTTTGCTGATGCCTGAATGGTGGCACCAGGAGAGAGGCACGCTGGGAAGCTGATCCCTCCTGTGCACATCAGGTCCAAATACAGCTATAAGAAAAAATCATAGTACAACAGAATTGGACAAATGCAATTTAAAATAAATGCATTGATTCTGATTCTTAATAAGATTAGGCATGCAATTGTGTGATGACTAATTTGTGTGCCTAATTACCATGATTGTATGTGCAAATCAAGTAATTATGGAAGTAAATAACCATAATCAGTTATTTTCATGGGTAATTATTCAATTTTATGCACAATGGCAATAATTGGGTGTGCAAATTAAGCATGCAATTGTGCATACATATTCAACACACACTTGTGTGTCTAATCTTTTAATAAATCATCCTTTTTTCCTCAGGATTTTTCTCATTTCCTATCCATTACTCTGGTACAGCATTACATTATTCCTAGGGGTAAAGATTTGTAAACTCCTCTATTCCAAACCTTCCTGACTTTTTAGTGGTTAATAATTCTCTACTGCAAATGGATTGCTTTCCTAAAATACAGCAGTTTCATTCTTGTTCTTAGCTCAGGTGCGCTTTTTCCTAATTCGGCGGTGAATTTCTAAAGAGGACACTAAAATAGATACAGTCCATCTTTATCTAAAACTTCAAATACATAATTTTGTAACCTATTAAAGGCACTTCAAATGTTTCTTTGCACTCATAATTTATGCATGCAATTTACACAATTGATGGGGGTTTTAGACATAAACAATTGCATCTTTGTCATCAAGAGGGACTTTGTGCTGCATTGGAGGAGATGTCCCTAAACTGTCATTAAAGGCAAGGAACACACTGTACCTGCTTGTTTGCCACACAGGTCTGATTTACAAAAGCACTTCGACACTGACCTAATTCAGTTCCCGCTTAAGACATGTAGAAAGAAATCCCATTAACCTCAATACAAGCAAAGTTTATCACTGTGAAGCGCTTTTAAAAGTGTCACCCCATATTTCTGTCTTAAGACCTGAATTTTTAGGCATATAATTAACTTTAAGTGTATATGCTCAAATTCAGCTTCAGGAGCCTGAGAATCATTGTTGACTGTGATGTGCTAATTCCCATACACCAAGGGTGGTTGTTTCGGTGTCGCTCCGGTGGAGGTTGCTCCCAAGTGAAGTTGCTGGTCTTAACCCAAGTTGTGCCCATGATTAGGATGCAGCACATGCAGCTCAGCCCAGACGGACAGTGACTATTTAGGGATCTGGTCTGTACAGTACCCAGTGCCAAAGGAGTTGTTTTTTATTGATATTTTTCCTCCCTATCGCTGCCCAGGAGGATGCAGGGAGGCAGAGGAAACACCCTGACTTTAGTCTGCTTCAGGAAGATTGTCACTGCTCTGTTTAACCAAGGGATTTAATTTCCATTGTTTACTTTCTGTGTCCCTTCTCTGTTCCCGATAGATTTCCCCAGCCTCATTGATGCTAATCTCATTGTCCAGGAATCAGCAAAGGGTAATTAGCTGCTGCAATAATGATCTATCTGTCAGAAGATCATGGCCTTTCATCGCTCACCATCTCAGATGTTTTCTAACTGAGTGCAGGAATCGCTGTTGAAAACCCTTTTGTGGTGTTCAGTGTCAACTGCAGAGGCTCTGCACAGTGCATGGGAGCAAATCCCCCCATTGGTACCAGGGACATCCACCCTGCACAGACACTCAATTCCAGCCTGACTTGTCATCAAACCAGAAAGGATTTCCTAATGGGTCGAACCTGACGTTCTCCGTGGCTAAAAAAGTTGAAAACATCCACCAACAATCCCCCTCAATCTGTTTTGATATTTCAAAGGAAAAACTTTTTAATTTTATTTTTTAGCTTTGAAGTTGCTTTTTTTTGGCACTATATGGTTTCCTGTGGTAAAAGGCTAGAAAGGTCAAAAACAGAAGATACCTTGTTTTCCTTGAAATGAAACGTCTTGTTCATGTGCAAAGCATTTCTTCCAGCTGTTTCACTTCATAGGGAATTTTTAAATTTTAGGTTTTGAAGAATGCTGAGAAAAGCAGAACTTAGTACAAACCAAAACTGGCTTGCTGAGTGTTCCCCTGAGAGCAGCGTCACCAGTGTCACAACTGGGCTTCCCAGCTCCGGATGAAACCTGCTCCCTCATGTAGAGGTGTAGCACACCGTGCTCCTATCTTTGAGGCCAAACTGTCTCTATTCTACATGATGTCACACTTTACCATACCAATGTTTCTAGTCAACTGTGAGCACTTTCTGAGCTCTTTCTCTCTACAAAAGATGTGCAGAGGTATTCATGTGTTTCAAGGCGTGTTCTCTTTAATTGCCAGACTAACCTGACCTCCTACTTGATGAGCCCATCAGAATGTTGCATGCCCAGTTCTGCATTTCACATCATTGAGAAGCTATGTAATCTATTCTTTAAAACTATAAAGAACCAGAAATTTTCTTTCCATAAAAGGCTTACACCTTCAGGGAAGGGCTATTATTTTTAAATTGTATATATCACAGTATTACAGTATTACAAGGTTGGAAAAGACCTCTGAGATCATCAAGTCCAACCTATAACCTTACACTAACACCAACCCATCATCTAAACCGTGGCACTCAGTGCCTCATCCAGTCTCCCCTTAAACACCTCCAGGGTCGGTGACTCCACCACCTCCCTGGGCAGCGCATTCCAATGGCCAATCACCCTTTCAGTGAAAAACTTTTTCCTCACATCAAGACTAAACTTTCTCTGACGAAGCCTAAGTCCATGCCCTCTAGTTCTGCCACTGGTCACCTGAGAGAAGAGACCAATCCCTGCCCGACTATAACCTCCTTTTAGGTACTTATAATATTAACACCTTTAAACATACGTATGTACATACATAAAGTGATTTTGAATTATAATCTCTAGGACAAGATGGTTTTCAAAATATCCATAAATGAAGATAATTGTGCTGAGTAATATGGCCACTGAAGTTGCGGTGGAGAGAGAAATCACTAATTATAAACAATAAACACTAGATGTTGTCATTTTACAATTCTGCTTACTTCACAGAGCTGCAGCTGCCTTATGGGAAGTCTTGTTAGATGTTTCTTTGTGTGAGAACAAGTCTGCTTACACAGCCTATATTTTCCATATTTCCTCATCCTTATTCTGAGTTACTGGAATCATTTGTGTTAAAGAAGTATCTTTGTTTCTTAAGAGTTCATCTGCTTTGCTGCTTATCATGCACATGCTGAGAAAATGAGATCAGCAGCAACAAGACATGCCCGTTTCCCCAGGTTAAGAAGCTGTCTGACATAATGAACAGGAGCGACCTGGAGATGATACCTGACCTGGTGCCCTGCCTTCTGCTTTTTCAGACAGACTTAGTCAGAGATATTGCTCCAGCCTGACAGTATGTGACCCTGGGGAACTCCAGATAATTCAGGACAAATTGGAATACCAAGTAATTTATTTGGAGTTAAAATATTACTCTGGCCATTCATAAAAATCTCCCCTTTGAAGAGGTACTGATCTACTATAATGGCAGAATAAACAGTTGAACAAGAATCCTAGAAAGTCAGTTTCAAATGTAGTTCTGCCTTAGGAATGGGGAGATATGGTAGGATTGTTCTCATTCAGGAACCTTTTCTGAATCGCCTCTGCGTAGGGAGAAAGGGCTATGGTTGTTACACAGCAATTTGAAGATGCTACTGCGTGTAATTGCACTGCACAACAATACGTTGCATTGCTGCTGTCTCTATTGTGGGAATATTCCAAAACTCCAGAGGGAGATAGTACAATGCGGTTCTAGACTAGCAACTAGTGCAATCGAAAGCAACACCGTAAACAGAGAATGTTTGGCCTTCTAACCAATGTGATGGTGGCTGTTGCAGAAGTCCTGGCAAGCCGGGTGGGGGGCCAGCTGGTGCTCCGTGCACTAACAGTCCTGGGCAAACCTCTGCCGGTAGCAGTTGTGCAGGAGGGGGCAGGTCCCACAGCAACGTAACCAGGCCCTGCATATCCTGCCTTGGGCAGAAGGCTCCTACCTTCTCTTTGTAACGGAGGAGAGTCCAGTTCAGTCCTGAACGAGACACAGCATTAACCAGCACAAGGAGCTGGATGTGCTTGTTCTGCACAACTGTGGTCCAGTGAAGTTACACAGTTGGGCAGCTGAAGCTGGCTGTAGGTCAAGGGCTGAAACCTCAAGGTGGATGCTCTTTTATTTGCAGCTCTTCTGTTGAAATTTAGTCTTTTCATCCCTGACTCAGCATCTCCAAAGAGTAACGTATAGCTGGAACACATAGCCAAAAGACCCTGTCCTGCTCACAGGTGCTGGTGCTGCGGGAAAGCAAGGAGCAGCCTGCAAACTCACTGCCACTGTTCTGCCCGCGGGGCCCATGTACCACAGGTGGCTTGGCAGGGTAGGAACAAGGAGGTCAAGGAGCAGAGAGCTCTAAGGAAAGGCTCAAAATAATGTGATTGCTTCACTTGTTCTCCTGTTAAGGACCGAACATCTGAATGGGAGATGACTTTGTTGCAAGCAGGACAGGAAAGGCAGATGATTGCTCCTGGTGAGGTTGGGGCCTTTTGTTTAACCATAGCTTAACCAAAAGGAAAAAAAAGTACTTGCTGGAGAAGCAAGGATGTTGCCCCTCACTTTTGGAAACAGAAAAACAAAATAGAGCATTTGCTAGGAAACAAAACCTTAAAAGTAACAAATACTTTTAAATGTCTTTCTATGACAGGCAGCTAAAACCACTGACAGTAACATATCTTGAAAATCAGTACTAATCAAATCTTGCCTTTTTCTCCCCTAGTAAAATGCTTTATGTCCTGCTATTTATCACACTTGCTGTGTTACTCTTGATTACACATGTTCAAAACTTATGCTTTGACTTAAATCAAATAGTGTTGTTGTCTCAGTGGAACCGTTATTTGTTTCTCATGGCCACTTAATGCCATCCTGTGGTGCAAGATCATTCTTTTGTTTGTACATTGCACAGCTCAGCTTATGTGGTTCTGAAATTTAAATAACAAATGATCTCTTGCGTATCCTGCTTCATATACAGCCTTGTCCCGTCATTGACAATGACAGGAGAATTAATGAAGTGGAAGTAGGACTTGGTTGATAACGATGTCTTGGGCAGCATAGAGGAGACTGACCATTGAGATAAATGTGTTAAGACCAGTTGTTAAATTTATCTACAGGGGGTTTCTGCTTCATATACATTTGGAAAGTTAGACTCTGTCAGCAGCTAATTGTGCTACCTGCTTCTTTTTCATGTAAATGACTTCTCCTTTTGCTTTATTTCTCATAAGGTATCTACTGCAGTTTTGCACATGCAGAATGGCAAAGGGCTCTGGAGAGGGTGTCTGTAGGTCATCAGGAGGTGTCACAAAGCAGGGCAATGAGAACCAGTACAACAATAAGAACAATGTAAGAAATTAGTCAACCTAGAAGACTGGAAAACCATGAACTTCTCATTTGCTTATGGTACAGTCTCTGAAATCGCTCAAGACAGGAAATATGTAGCTATGTAAAAGAAAAGCTGTCATATTTGAAAACCTTAGAAAACTTAATTTCAATACAATAGAATTAGCTTCCACATATATTCCTTATTTCATTGGTGTTGGGGAGAATGTTGAGAATATGGAAATTAGAATTTTTAAGTTACTTAAGACCAGCAGCTGTTAGCATGCTGTCTGGTAAAGCATATGGAGAAGGAGCGGGGGAAATTCTAGCCTTCAAACTGTGGAGTTGATGAGGCAGGTACCACAACTGTGTGGCTGTGCTGCCTGCTGGCAGTGCAGGAGAGAATGTATCTGCAGAACCTCTGCCTCCTGCTTTACCAGGCACCTGTTTGTTTCCCCTGCATGCCTCACAGAAGAGGCTTCTTAGTATTGAAAGCTAGAGCATCTTCCTCTTGTTCCTTACCTATAAAATAAATTCAGAGTACTGCTTGCAGTATAACACTGTACTTGTAAGGCAATGAGGAGAACCTCTGTGTCCATTTGCTTGAAAGCAGAATTTGCCTCTGTATTTTTCTAGCTAACACTTAGCTACAAACACAGGAAGTGTTCTTTTCCTATGACATAGGATTATAGGCAGCTCAAAGTTTATGAAGCCTGATCCAAGATCCTTGGAGCCAGAGAATTATGGATATGCAAAGAAAGAATTTTAAGTTATTTGTTGCTGTATATGATAATTTGCATCTTATTTTTTTTTAAACAGAACAATAGCTTGATCAGGAAATATATCTGATTTCATGGGAAGGAACGTGATTTTGATGAGGAGAGAAATGTGCTAATTAGTAATTATATATTGTAGGTTCCCTAGAGCATCAGATTATCCACATTCCTAGAATATGCTCCATGGACTGGATGATAGGAATTTATGCTAGGATTTCTCTGTTTCAAAAAGTGTAACGTTCATGTACACTTGTCTGCTGAAATCCACTTCAAAGTATTTTGTGTGGTAACAGCTGATTTTTATGTTGACAGTGATCTGCTTGTAGTCACATATAATACCTAGCTTAGATCTGACAATGAACACTGAAGGTTTGTTTACAAATAATTTAGAAAAGAAGATTTACTTTGCTTTAAGGGCAAGCTGGGAAGATTCATTTGATTGGATTAGAGAAAGTGAGAGCAGTAAATAAAATCTGATCCCCAAAATTTAATACAGCGATGTCATGAAAGAAGAAAATACTAACTGTGATGTCAAGATGCAGTAGCTGAAGTCCACTGGTTAGCTATTTAACTTGTAGAATTAAAGAAGAAGCAAACAGAACCCATCTGCCCATCCTTTGCTTTTCAAAAAACCCAGAAATGGAAGCTTTGAATTTTGACAGGCAAAATATTTTCTGATTACTTGCCAGCTCTTTCTCATCTTGCTGATTTGAGTGGTCCTGCCAAGTGTCATGAAAATAGTATCTTTAAACTGTCTCCAGACACTCTGCTAGATCATTGTAGCTCCATTATTTCAACAGAGCTATGTAATTTTGCATCATCAGAGCACTGTTCCTCTTTATTTATGCTTACCATTAAACCAGGAAATCCTTATCTAGTGTATCTGGTTGCGTAGCACTCATGACATTATTAGGAGCAGGTGAAGCATCTCCAGCCTACTCTCATCCCCTAAATCGAATCTGAGTTTTCTGGTTTGTACTTTGTACAAACTGTAATGCTAATGCTCTTTTTTCTAACTTGATTTGAGGCTCAATCGCAGCCCTGAATCGGTTGTGGAGCCCTGTAGCAATAAATAAGGTAAATTAGGTACAGGGACTAAAAATAACAGGGTGATACACTATGACCTGTCACAGATCCTTTCTGCATTTATATCAACTAAAATACATTAGCAGTGAATAACATTTTGTTATGGAACTCTTAGAAGTGATATAAAACCAGTTTTGTTGGCATGTCACATTAAGAACTGGGATCATGACATCCTATTTGATAATACAACAGATACAGTGGAAAAGTTCAGCATTCTGCCTCAGAACCTGCTGTCATTTTCCTAAGATAACCTAACGTCTGCAGCTTGGAAAATACCCAACATTTCTATCTGCTTTTGACTTACATCAGTAAGTTCTGGTAATAAATGAATATTTGTTATTTTGCTTAAATATCAAATATCAGACATTTACAAAAATGAAGGAGTGTGGTCATAATTACATTAAAACTACATTTTTCTAACATCTTTACTTGGAGTCTGTGTCCACAGTCTCCATACAAAAGAACTGCTAAGACTACTTTGGTTGTAGGCTCAGTGCAGTCACTCCAGCTTTCAGACTTTTGAGCTAAGATCCAATCACAAAGCACCAGTTGAACTTTGTGGCTATGTACTTAAAAGATGATCGAGCACCTCTAAATCAGTTCAGCCCATGGGCCCAGAGGAGAGAAAAGTCAACTCCAGAGTGCACACAGATGCACTGAAGCTGTTTCATCCACATGTGGGCAAACTTTTATGCTGAAGCTATATTAAATTGCTAAAGGCAAACAAAGCCACTTTGTTAGGTAGTCTTAAAGTTTATTTTTACCTGATGATGACATTTGCATTGGGAGTGAGGTACAGCAGCAGAAAGCCCACAAGGGCAGCATCAATAGAATAGATATTGAAAAGAACAAAAAAAGCCTGTTCTTAAAAAAGTTCTCCACACTTGTAAATGTGAAACCTATTGCTGCGATTAATGAAAGGGTCTTGAGCAAATGCACTAGAGTATGATGAAATAGCACAAGTGTATGAAATACAATGCTGACTTTCCAAAGTTCGTTTAAAACCAGTGCAGCCTGCCCAGCGTGGTCTGGTTTTGCCCAGAGCTTACCTAGGGAAAGCGGGCCTATCACACTGCCCTGAATGCCTCTGATGGTTATGCTGTCTGGTATGATATTTTCATAATAAATGGTGTATTAATAACTGTATATCTCACTGCCTGCCCTACCCTGGGGCCTGCAGCCCTGGCTCCCCACCACTTCCCTTCCTGCTGTCATGGGAGACAGCAGGTTTGCCTTCCCTGTCTCTATCCCAGACAGCTTGTTCACAACCAGTCTGGATCCTGCCATATAGGGGCTATCTGTGGGCTATGGGGAGCATGCGCTGACTCTACTGCACTCACAGGGGAACTTCTGGAGAGAGCTGTGAGAAAAAGCAGAGAGCAGCAATAGAGGATTAGCTGCATCTACAGGGCTGCTATCAAAGTATCTGAAAAGCTTGTTTTAAAAAACAATCTGATGCATTTAGGAGTAATTTCAGTGGCTTGCACTTCTCAGCTCTTGTTTTTTGTGTTGCAGGATGTGTCAGTGAGCAGAACTTAATAATACTTCACCTATATGAACCTCAGTGTTTGCATGCAGCTTCAGCAGAATAACAAAATTAATTCTCTGATGACTTAGTAGTTTGGGGCAATAATAAACCGATCTTTTGCATTTATTTTGTATAGAGAAAACACTACTAATTCATGGAGACAGGTATCTGTAGGTTAAAATTTAAAGTGTTACTGCAAACAACAAATTTTGTTATTTATGAAGACTTAAAATGCCACTTACTTGAACCTGTTAGTGCACAAAATTTAAAACACAAGTATAAAAATAACATGTTTCAAATATAGGTTCCTAAAATCTACATGCTATGAATAGCGACTACAAATAATGTCAGTGAAAAATACAGATGATGTAAACCATTATTGGTTTTTATTCTAATGATAAATCATTCATTAATCTCTGTTAGTCTGTTTCTTCATTTAAGATCAGTTACATAGGTGAAACATGCTCACTTTCAAGCTATTCTTTTAATGAATAATTTCACTGGTATTTCACCACACAATGTCACAAAATAAATAAAATAAATCAATAAAAATAAAACGCTAAACATAGCCAATATCATTCTAACTAGATCAAAACTTCATTTCCACCAGAGCTATAGTAGAGCCTTGTCCTAAGATTCAGCATTGTTTCTCATTTTCACTATTAAAAAATGCTTACAGCTTGAAAGAGAAATTTCTAGAGACCTAAGTCACATCACTCGTTATAATGAACCGCACACACTCATCATTGCCTCCTTTGGGATATTTTGGCACTCAGAGGTCAATGCTTGTACTATTATCTCAATTGCTTGAATTCTCTGGCATATTCTTTCTATTAGATAAATGTCTAAGTACACAAAAACATAGTCCATCTGTGACTCAGATGAAGAAAGTAGTCGGGAGGTTTGATGACAGCAAATTTCATTTAGCTAGTTTTACTATAAGCAACTGAGTCTACATGTACATTTTGCATTCAAATTGTTCTTTATTAAGATCCTTCCTTAGTAATATGAAAATTCATTTATCAAACCTGTAAGTGGTTTCTCTAATAAGATTTTTAATGAGTTGGAATATTAAATTAAGTTTTGTAGAAATGCTTGAGGTATTGTTATAACTAACTTACAAACTGTACACCATTAGCTTTATCATAAAGAGTAATTTTAGCTTCTCTTCATGCAACTATCTACAGCTCTGAAGTAGTAACTATCTGTTACTTTGTACTGCAAATTATATTTTGTTGACTAATTAGCAGCAATATCTGTGCTTGTGATATCTGAGCCCTGCTGCTAGAGTCATCCAGCTGCTCAGCCTGTTCCTGGCTGTTCCTGGACTGTATTTTCAGGCCCTACGCTCTTGCTGCACAACAGAAATGACAGTATCCCAGCGGCACCAGAGCCTGATCTGTTTGAGCCCCACTATTAATATCCTGTCCACTGCAAACTCAGGGATTCACGTTCTTTCTCCTTTGCTTGTAGCTGAGACTCCTTTAAGTAAGAAACTCTGGAATTATCACCATATATTTACTGTCTGAATGGTCAGTGCACGGCAGATGAAGCATGTCTTAACCTTATTCAGCTCATGCATAAAGAAAATAATCTGCATCACACTGAATCTGGGTGCCAGAAGTTTTCTAGAACAGATGATTTTCTTAGAGGTCTTCTAACTCATTTGTAAATCTATGGACATTTTCCCTCTGTTACTCACATTTTGCTTCACATCATATACTCTTCATTTGCCTTCTCTCTTCTTGTTCTTCTGTCTGAGGTTTGTCATGTCTCCAAGTAGAAGGCCACTGAAAAATCTCCCAGCAAGTTGGAAGTATAACATATGTTTTGTCTTTATTTTGGCTCCCAGAAGCTAGAGATGGTTTGAGGAAAGTTCCATTCCTTCAAATCCCTGTGCTGTGACAGTGGGTCAGTCACAATAGCTTAACCTGCCTCAACTCCTTCAGCTACCAAAGAATGGTAATGTGATGTACCTCTGCCAAGTGGTAGGAGAACAGTATTATAAATAAAAACAAAGCACTACAATGATCTATTACATAGATTTAGCACAGAGCATTAGTTGAAGTTCTAATCCCAGAGAATCAAGGGCCTCTTGGCTATGCATGCTTGGAAGTGTAATGCTTTGTGTCTCTCTGGGAAGATCTACATCCTAACCAGAGAAAACAATAGCTAGAAAAGATGCTTCATGCCATAGGGATGGCAATGGCTTTCTCACTCCAAACAAAAAAGAAAATCAAACATTTGTTATTGACAATATTTGGTTAAAGTGTATTGGTTTTATTGTTCACTTTTAATTAAAAGATACTAAAAGCTGCCAGTGAACTGGCAATGCTGAGGAACACATTGATGCTGCTGAATATTCAACAAGGGTAACTGCTGCTATTGAGACATATACCATTGCAGCAAAGGGGCTGCAACATCAGGTTTTAATACATAGGGGCTAGGTTTTTAAACTGTGGTGTAACTTAGCTGTACTGCCTCTCTTAACGGGATTGATGGTGATTCTGCTGTGTTTGCCACACTCAATGCAGAGCACTGGAGGGCTTTCAGCATGTTGAGAAAGGTCCAAACAAGACTACATCAGCTTCCGAACCTAAAAACTCTGAACTCTTTGATGCTTATTAGAATGAATGATGAAAAGCAGTGGTTTGATATATGACATCCCAAAGCATTTCTTGAGGCAGATGAGAAAGTTACTGCTGCTTAAATGAAGGAACAGTTGTCTGCCAGCTAGATCTCTATAAAGAAAGTACAACAGCACAGGTCCAGCAAGCTGCCACTTGAAACAAAATCTATGTCCTCAGCGAATGGGCTGGAGGTTCAGTAATGAAATCTACATCTCAACAGTCATTAAATATTGCCATCTTTTAATTTGTTTAAACGGGAAAAAAAAGCTCACTGTTTATTTTCAGGTATTATGGACACTGGAATAAACAATGTTTAGAGGAATACACCATAGCCTGACATATACTACTAGTAAATCACACTTTCTACATTTTAAAATCTTGTTCCAGCTTGTTGACAGAGATCAGTATCCCTCTTGGCAGAATATAGAAATAAACCTAAAATAAAGGCTGCTCTATATGCAAAGCCTCAGCCATAGAGCAGAGGCAGCAGCACTAGGGAAAGCAAAGAGAGCATCTCCCAGACCTAAGCTGGATCAGGCACCAGCTGCAGGGAGGTTCTCTCCTGTTTGGAGAGCATTCCAATACTAATTAAGTAGCTTGTTTAATCCTGGCCAGGGAATCTCTCTTCTCTGCAGAGTTTTGGACTGAGTGTCACCACAGCCAGGCTCCAGTCTCACCTGTGTTGCCACTTGCTGGATGAGTCACTTCAGCTCTCCAAGCTTGATCACTTCTTGCCTGTGCCAAGGGCTTTGGAAGGGACCCTCCTCGACTATGAGCTTGACCTGCACCCAGCACTGTCACTGCAACTTCAGCTGCTGTCTCTAATGCAGAGCTGTGTAATACATACTCTTGACCTATGTTTACTTGTAAGTATTTTAATTTTTTGCAGGTCAATAGTTGCACTGTTTGACTTCGAAAAAATAATTTTTCCTATCTTTCTTCCTCACATGAAAATGGTATTGTAGACCCTGGCTTCCAATATCCTGGCTATTATGTTATCAGCACTGATGCATTTAAAAATATGTAGAAAGAAACGCAAAATAAATGCTTATCTAATTGCTTATGTCCTCATCCATGCACACTCATTCTGATAACTCTGATACAGTATTGATATAAGCTATTTTCTTCTTTTTATATCACATTAAATGAAGGGTGCTCAGAGAAAAATACAAATCTGTGCTGGTCTGGACAGAAGGTGGTGCAGAGCAAGCCAGGGAATGACCTTCCTATGTCATGCTGCTATTGATGATATACTTAAGTACTGGTTCTTTCTTTATAAGGATGTAGGCTGGGGGAAGGCAGCAATGTGAAAGGCTGCCACACAGTGTGACTCAGGGGATAAGTATGTAACTAAAAGCTTGCTGCTTTGCAGCTATGATCAGCATTACACCCGCCAGGAATTTCTGCTGGCAGGTCTACAAGGTTGTGAAGGAAAAGTATTGTGGGGAGTTTCTGTTTCGGAGCCTTCCCTCTCATCTGATCAGAAATCCATAAAATTGCCTGAGTCTAACAGTTACACAGAGGGCCTTCTGAAGTTGCTTTTCTTCTTGGTCTTTTCAGAGTGCCGTTTTCTAGTTTTTGTTAAAATTTTAACAAAGTGTGAATTAATACAGTGTAGAAAGTTTTTTCAGTTATAAGTCATGTTAGAATTTATGCTAGTCCAATTACATTTAAATTAAGTAAAAACCTAGACATTAGAGCAGCTCTCTCTATCTTCGAACTACGTTTACTCTTGTGACATTTAATAAAGGTCTTGTGTATCTAGAACTAAGAACAACTTAAATTCTACAGCCCGATTTGTGAAGTCAGTGCTTCTCTATGGAAATTATACTCCACTTTCAGCTTAATTAAAATCTGCATGCTTTCATTAATAAGCTATGACAATTGCAAATGTAGAGAATAAAGCAGAACATAGTTCTTTTCCAGCATGTTTCTCTCTCCTTTCTGCATGTTCTGCTGCCTGAATGGCTCATGCAAGTCACCCAAAGGTACTTCTTGCATCACCATCACCTAAACTGTGCAGATCGCTTTTCAAAACCTAGAGAAATGGAGAGTGGGCACTGCAAGACTTCCCTGTCTTGTGGATTGCTCAGTGGGTCAGTTAAAATAAAAATTTCCCTCCTCTCTGCTTTGCTTCATGCATTACTGATTCATAGCTGTTTTAGGAGGCAGTTTCAAAGTTCTCCTTCTGGATGATTAAGGGCTGCTACTTTTTCTGTGATGCTTATTTTCCTTTGGTAGACTTAATGCCAAGATCCCTTGTACTTAATGAGACTACTTAAAAATCAGTAACCATTGAGAAGTGATATACCTTCTTGGTAAGACAATGGTCAAATCTGCACTGAATCTATTAATGCTTGTGGCTTATTACTGGCTCTTTATGGACACTATGCATGATTTGGGGTGTTTGACTTCATGGCCTACCTTTTAGAGTAGTCTCTAAGCTAGTTAAAAATCTTGATAATTCTATCACTAAGCTGATGTTTCAGCTTCAGTTTAGCAAGGCAGCTCACACACTTCAGACAGTTAGTATGTCAGGCTGGTTCTACCTCCAAGAGTGAACTGGTTTAAAAATTATCTTTCTGACTGTAACAGCTGGGATCATTATATTTTTCACTGAAAACTGAGCATATAAAGTGTAATAGCACCACAGTGAAAGGAGTTTGCAGCTGATCAGAATCTAGGCATTCTTGAATATTCAAAAGACAATTTTTTTAAGTCCCACTAATTTTACACTTTAATTTGTTTCTTTATGGAGTGTTTTATTACTGTAGAACTGAAATTCAAAGGTATGACTGTCCTGGTACCAAAAAATTGCACTGTGAAGATCACAGTTTTGAAGGTACCATTGTTGTTACAATGGAAGACTCAGGACTTAACTCTAAACCTCTTCGTCTTTCTCTGCTACCACTCTACTGCTCTGTGACTTGAAATGAATCAGTTTGTCCAAAAAAAAAAAAAAACAATTATTATACATCTTATAAAGGAATTGTGAGATTTAATTTATACTGGTATAGCATTTGTGACCTTTGGTTGAAAGGTGCTTATGACATCTAAGTGCAATGTGTTATTAAATCTTCACATCTTGTTGCAAACTTCTCCAGAATAGAGCACCACAGTCAAGCCTTCACTGTATGTGCCAAAGCACCTTAACTTTAGCTAATACTCAGACTAGTTTTCTTCAAGAAGAATGAGCCCTAACACATGAATGTTATTACCTTCTTAATTCTGGGGAAGGGAACACCAGCCTGCTTTGTCTTGCTGGTGCTCTTAGGAGAAGAATAGAGCAAAAGTAACTTAAAGAGAGAAGGCAGAAGAGTGTGAAAATTAGTCCTGAAGTTGTTGGCTTTACACTTTTGTTACTCTCAACCTGTACTAATAATGCATTGTCCACCTGAATATGTTTTTAACTGGGCATTGCAGAGTGTCGTATGTAATTCCAAAAGTGACAGTGTGAGGAAGCACAGCGCAAGTAAGAAGCAAGCTTAGGAGCAGACATCTTGGATACTATAATGATCGCCTGGTGCTTTATTCTACCAGTAATAAAACATGGGGTGTCTGAATACATTATATACTAAAACTTTTCATTTTCAACTGGGCATGTATGCCTGCTTCTTCTCTGACATTAAGAACATGCCTTCGGCAGTGTTAGACAATCAAAAGCCAGAATTTTTAAGGTTTAGGTCTGGTAGGTCCTAAGCTTTAACTCTGGGATGATCTCAGCAACATTTTGAAAAACAAGCACAATTTAAGAATGAAAATTAGTGTAGGGCAACTAAAATAATAATACAGAGCTGAAAAAGGAGTCTAGAGATATGTAAACAGAGTCTCTACAGCTTTCAGGACCATGTTTGTGCAGAGCCATATTTTGTTCACCAGTGCATGTTTTTAGTTGGAAGGAGCTGCATTGCCTCAGGTTGGGTTGGAGCTGTGAGACATTTTGTGCCTCCAAACACCCAGCTTATCCTGAGGAGCACTTTATGTGTCAGTAGCCTTGATCCCTTCCTATTCATGCCAGCCAGTTCCTGTGCCCTGAGGCCAAGGCTTGACTGCCTGCTCTTGTGCAGAAAGCAGGAGGGATAAGACTACTCTGACACCCCAATTCCTTTGAAAACCTGCACTAGGACACAGCAATGCAGTATTTGGATTATTAACCACAGGACAGTGACTTCTAATTTAGATACTCTGTGTCCATAATCGTTGTAAATAATCAGTTTTGCCTTCTTAAAATCATATTTCACATCTGCTAAGTCTCCACATTATACGGCAAGCACTATACTGGATTGATATCTGAAATAAAAAATAAGTAAAAAATTATTGACAAATGAATTTGACATAAAGACTGCTACAGCCCAACTCTTGAAGATTCAATGTGTCATTGGAATGCATCTCATACTGTTGATATTATTTGTTTAAAAGTTGTTGCTGTTCATGGAAGTAGTTGAGATCATAGCTGACGTTTATTCTTAAAATGCAGATATCTTTGTTGGGTTCAGATATTGCAAAAGGTTAATGAGATATTATTGTCACACAGGGCTAGAAATTGTCTGAAGTTTGCAAGCAGATGGTTAGTAATGAGGTGCTCTCCAGCTATACCAGCACTCCTAAAGGACAGCAGACTACACAGAAGATTGCTATCAAAATTATGTAGCACATTGGTTTCGGGGATGTCAAACTGAAGTTTTTTAAAAAATTAATGTTAATTTTGGAACCATAATGAATTTAAGAACAGGATTATTTCTGACTTTCAGCTCTAATCTGTTGCTCTCCCATTCAGCACACATTTTCACATTTCGAGAGTGAGTTATGCACCTTTTACCACGTAACATTTCTGAAGCTTTTTATGCTACATAAGAAAGAAAACTGTATCTGCTTTGTATGGTCAATAGAGCATATTACAATTTTCAAATGGAAAATAGCATTTGGTCTACAGAGGAATATTTGCGACTTTACAATGTTTGCGACAAAATTTCAAAGACAAGGAAGGTTAAGTTTGACAAGAAAAATTACTGAAGTGCCCCATATCTTTGTCCATACTTCACCAGAAGTGAGATTTTTGTTTGCTGCAGCTAGCTAATGTGACATGAAATTCTTGTGGAATGTGAGACATAGAAAGGGAAAAAAAAAGCCATTTGCCTACAGATTGCTTTCGGGTGCTTTTTTAGCCCTGTGACCTAAGACAGAGAAGAAGTCTCTACTTCTGCCTGTGATAGTGAAGTCTTGTCTTAAGATTGCTCAGGCATCTGTGCTCATGACACCACAGCTCCATGCTCAACAGTCAGCCATGACATACTGTAGCTGCAGGGCTACCCACCTCTCCTAAAATCCTGTTTGGAGGGAGGAAATACATTTACCAGTATGAGCTTGAGCAGGAGCCTGTGAAGGGCCTTCAGTACTGTTTCATAGATTGATGGAAGGTACTGGGTACAATGCTGGGAGAGTTTTAGATGCAGAAAATCTCGACGGTGGTTGCAGTAAAGGAACAGACTATGGCAGCTCCTCGGAGCTGTATGTTGGCCACAGGAGGTGGGAGAACAATGCTGGTGCTTCCAGCATGGGCTGCTCTCTGCTTTGGTGCCCATGAAGGCAGGGCAGTGTGTCTAAGCTGGATTTGTAGGAGGATGGAGGCAGCCTGCAGCCAAGTTTCAGGAGTTTTGGTGTTTTGAGAGGCAGTGCTACAGAAAGATTTTTATGTGCAGCTGTTTTGGGCAGACAGTCTTCAAACAGTCTCACAAGGTATTTGTAGCTTTTACTTTAATTCTCTAAGGGTTGCCAGTTGTGTTAACTCTATTTATTCAGTGACTCAAAAGACTGTAATAGCAACTGAATACTGTAATTGGTCCTTGCAAACTGGATTCTTTTCTGGTATTAGCAAAAACATTATTTATGCCTACCTTCTAGTATGCTAGCAACTTCTACTTTCTGCGGTTGTCTATTTTTCTAAAACTCAAAACCAGATCCTGGTTATAAGCTATTAATAAAGTACGTTGTCGTATAGAGTTTGCTATTTGGGTCAAATTTGCCTCCTATATATACACATATATATATATATATAGCTAACTTCCCACCACTGCACGCTACAGGAATAACAGTTCTGTGAACTTGATATCATAAAAAGTATTTCAGCTGAGTAGATTTGAAAGAATAATTTTATCTAGACTGTTCAACACAGAAATATATTTGTGTGTTACCAGTTAAACTGCTGCTAGACAGACACATGGGAAGAATATGTACAGTAAAGCAATTAAGAACTAGACTACTTCCACCCAGCTGTATTTTTCTAAGTGCATTTATGATAACCAAATCCTGAAGTTAGGAGTATGTAAAGACAGCATGAGAAGATATGGAAAAGTAGGGGAGACGCTATGTTGTTTGATATCCACAGTACTTTTGAATGTAGGAACTGTACAAAGGTGGATGGCAGCCTTGTAGGTTCACACAGCCAGGAACAGAAGCTAACTGAAACACTGCTTCCATAAGCCTCATAGGTAAGAGAGAAAGTGGCCACTTGGGCAGACAAGTGTGTATTTTATCTTCTAATTTTTTAATTTCTCAATTCAAAAGGGATTGTGTTTCTTCAGGCTGCTTTGAACTCCAATGTCTTGCCCCCAAAATCATTTTGGCTTGTCCTTGATTTTGGATCAGCTGCAGTTCACTCTCACTCCAATAGCTGGCCAGTGCCACAGTCAGCCTCCTTAAATGATATCACAGACGAACTTCTCTGCATTGCTTATAGAAATGCCTTAACAGCAGCCATTTTAAAGGCCATGATGTTCCAGCATGACACAATGAACAAATTGTCTTTCCATTGCTTCCTTTCTAACCTATATATCGGCTATTCACTTTGCTTTGTTGACACGTCCATGCTTCTACTTCCCTTTCCTGTAAAGCTTTTAACCAGAAATGACTCCCAATTCTCATTGAGAAAAGTAGACCAAATTCCAAAAAACACCCTATTCTGAACTGGAAAATATTTTTCAAAGCTGCCATTTTCTGTGAAAAGACTTGCTTTTGCAAAAAAAAAAAAAATAGTATTACTCCATGGGACTATAATTCACAGAAATATTTCCAACAAGCCCCACTCTATGGAGTTCCTTACTTATATCTTTAAAATGGAGAAGCTGTGTTCAAGCCAGCCTGACCAGTGATGAAAGAATGTACTGCCATCAATACTTTTTATTGTTAAAAGTATTGTAATAACGTAGTTTAATAACTGTGATTATGATAAAAGGTTTTAAAAAAATCCTAATCCTTCTTGCAAGAGAAGTAGGGATTGATTATCTCTACAGTTAACAATGCTGCAGTCATTTCTCCCTTTAAGAACCACCCTAAGCTTAGCCAAGAAAATATTGCCTTCAATTTTAGGAATGGTATATTGCTTTCGAAGTTTTCATATCAGTTAAGAGACTTCATTTTCAAAGATTCTCACTCTGAAGGAATGCCCCTTTGAGGATTTCCTCACAGAAAGAGGTACTGCTTTGAAGACTGTCATTTTTTAGAAAATTCATATTTCTGGGGTGTCCTCTTTGAACACATTTTTCTGTAGCACTTGAAAGGTTTCCACTTTGAATATCTTTTGCTGCTATGGACAGCATCCGTTTGAAAATATGTTTCCTCTATGATATTCTTTTTGATAATTTACACCGTCTTGTAGGAGTCCATAAAATAATCCCTATTAAATAAGCCCAGGAACACAATGCTGCTCCTGTGTAAGTGCAAAAATGGTTTGGAAGAACTTCTGTAGGATGGGATGTTGTGAGAGCACAGTTTCAGAAATATTGTACAAAAATAATTCAATTTTCTAATATCAAAGAGTAAAGTGGAAAGGTGAGCTTATCTGTCACTTACATGACCTTTTAAAAATTACTGTGAGACTCTTTTTATTTCTAAATTATTTGAGTTCAGAGTTCAAGTTCTGGTATTCCTGAAATCAACAGCAGAAGTCCCATTTCAGTCCAACTGTGCAAAGAGCATTCTTTGAAATTGCTATGAGTTGTCTTTCTTTGTTTGAGAACATATTGCTTTAATTTATTATGTTATTGAGGATTTGAAGTCTTTTCCTTGCTAGTAAAAATGTGTGTTTTCCCCATTTCTTTTTTGTCACCTTTTTAGCAATCATAACTATTGTGTCTGTAAAACTAGGCAGCCTCAGACCTTGTAGAAGCCTGGGCTCACTGTGTACATTACACGAAGTCTTCTGTCCCATGTTAGTCAGTGAGTTAGACAGACGTTGAGTCAAAATACATCTAGCCTAGTTTTGGGATATTTACTCAGGCTGTGGCTTAAGCCTCTGGTCTGAGCTCACTCCTGTCTACAGGACACAGAACAGGAAGGGCTTTCCAACTGCAAATGAGCGGGAGGCAGAAGGGTTGGGGTCTTGGGGCGCTCCTCTGATAAAATCGGCTGTGAGTTTAGATAGCTTCAGTGCAAAGTCAAACCTGCACCACTGGATTTGCTTGATTTTTGCACTGCGACAGAAGAAAAGTCACCCTGCCAAAGCAGGCATATGAGACAAGGAGGGGTTAAACATTTCCACCTGTCAGCTACCACTCACCACCCACCTGCTGAGACATTACACCAGACTGGACACTAATTTGCACAAAGCAACTGTTTGCCAGGAAGTCACTGGGCTAGATGCTTGATCTCAGTTAAGATAGCCCTACTCTTATACAAGAGTACCACTAGCCAAAATTCAAGCATCTTCACTCGAGCTGAAAATTCAAATCATCTTGACTAAAAGTATACTTTGTCAGATCCTCAAACGGAGAACTTTTGTCACCTACAGTACTGATTGGCAAAAAGAATTGTAACAATGAGGGAACCTCTAAGAATTAAAGCCAGACTTTTCTGATTGTGGTCTTTTATGTAACTCATACATAAAAATAAACATTAAATAATGATTTAAAAAGATTGTGCTTAGAGATTTTTTTAATGGGTTGTATGACTGTCTGGTAGGTGGGACAGCTATGCTGCAATGTAAGGATCTAGGCTGGCAAAAGCACACATCATTAATGGAGCAGTCCTCATCAGTACTGGTCAGCCATTTTACAGACAGGTGAAAACTAGGTTCTTACAAGGAATGCTAACATGCCTGGAGAACATTACAGCTTCAGTGTTGGAATATTTCACCTGTGTCTTATAGGGTGCCAGGCCAGCATTTATGCACCTGTTTGTGACAACAGAAGGTTCTATACATTTTTTTAGGTCAAGGAGCACAGAACTTCCTACCCTCTGTCTTACAGTCTCAACGCACATCTTTGCATTCAGAAAAAAAAATAATTCTTTTCACTTCTTTCCCTGCACACTCTTCCCAGAGCTGCAGGTCTAGCCGTACATAACTCACAACATGATCTTCATCCCACTACCAATCAGCTGAGGCAAACAAACAAGCAAACTCTATAGTATGAAAAATGTTTGCAATCACCACCGGCATACAAGGTTTGTAATAAAAAGCAAAACTGATCTCCAGCCCTGAAGAAAGTAATTGTACATGTATTCAATCACAGTGGCAGAAAAAGGTGAATTTGCTCTGGAAAATAAATTTCCAGGTGGATATAGTACAAGCAAAAGCAAGAAAGTGGGCAAGAAAATAATAATCTAGTTGTCAAGAATGGACCTTTGGACTCATACGAATGTTTACTGAAGTACAGTATGATCTATGTCACATGTTTTGGTGTTTGAGATTGTAGAGAGCAGTAACACTCCCAGCCCACCCAAGATAATCTGTCTTTCTGGAAAGGATACTAGAAATAAAATGTTGAAGAGCAGCCTGTGGGATTCAGACGAGCAAGACAAGTTCTGAACTGAACTTGAAATAGACATTTATTTAGGGCACTGTGCTAGTAAGAGCTACTTGATAGCTCCAAAACTTACTTCAATAAAACAAAGTAAATCAACACAGATTGCTGGGAAGAAATGTTGATTAAGGATATTGTTTACAGGAGCACAAAAGGATGAATGGCTAATAATAAATGTGGGGACTTTGCTCAAAGGCATCTGGGGAATTTATGAAGTTGATAAGAACTGGCTTAAAAGAGAATAATGTGGTTTAATATAACAAAGACTGGTAAACTGAATGATCAAACCTTTCCCATAATATCCAGAAGATCTGTTGTACCAAGCAACACCATTCAATTACATCACTGCTAATAATATGAAGAAACTAAAGATATAGGGCTATTTAGTTTGATGATATGGACAAATGAAGAATTCTTACTGTGTAAGTGCATCTAATAGCAAAAAGTGTAATATTCTTTCAAGGAACAATATCATATAATTTTAACAAAAGAATTTGTTGAAATTTTCTCTCCAAAGCTCTTGAAACTAAGCTGATACATACTGGTACAGTATTTGATATATGAATATTTTAAATTATTAGTTTTAATGCTAGATTATTAAAAGATATTAAATGAAGGGCAAGAAAAAAATAGCCTATCTTTTACAGTAGAGGGAGGTCACTTGTAGTGTACCAGAGACCTGTGCTGTTCAGCATAATCTTAAATGATCTGGAAAAGAGAGTGATTATCAAGGCAACCAAGTTTGCTGATGATGCTGAATTATTCATGGTAATAAAAACAAAAGCTGACCATGATGAATTGTGGAAAGCTCTCATGATACTCTGTGACTGAATGATAAAATGGTAAGTTAAATTCTCTGCTGCAAGGGAGAAAACAAGCCAAAAATATACATGCGAAATCCTGGAATCTAAAAGAATGATTTGAACACAGCAAAGAGTGCTTGAGAGTTGTGGAGAGTTCTGTGAAAACATCAGCTTAGCAGCATTCAAACGTGCAAATGAGATTTGCTTTAGCAGAAGAAAAGAGAATATAAAACCAGAAATAAACCAGAAAACATTTATTATGCATCTGTATAAAGCCACTGGATTTGTAACTTGGATAATGAGGAATATTATGGTCTTCTAGAACAGGAGGTAGAAAGGTGTAGAAAAAGGCAAAACAAATTATTGAAAATATGGAATGACTTCTAATAGAGGAAACATTGAATTCATTGGGATTCTTGAAATATAACTGAAATGATATGATGAAGGTGTATGTATTCATGAATGGCATGGTTAGGTGAACAGGGAAAACTATCCATCTATTTCTTTTTTAAGAAAAGCACTGATGGATATTGAAGTAAATTATCAAGCAGTGAGCTTGAAATAAACAAAAGAATTTTTTTTTTTTCACACAATGATTTGTTAAATTGCTTAATTTGTTGCCCTGGAATGCTGCAGATGTTAAGAAGTGCTAAGATATATCCTTGGACAATACATTCTCTGAGAGTGTAGATGCTGGTTTTTTTTCCCAGCAACCCCAGGGACTCAATATCTTTGTGTGCTTCCTAATTCCTATGACGTTTCACTAAGCATACACCGCTAACTGCTCATACTGCTGCTGAACTATACAGACTATTACTTATTAGCTGTTCTTGAAACAAAAAGGAAACAACCAATTAAAGTGAAACATTGATGACGAAAGGAAATTATTTGGGAAAACAATATTACTGCAGCAATAATATTACTGGATTTTAAAAAGTACTGAACCTTAGTACCACTAGTAATAATATCTACACTTTAATTTTGATTAGAATAAAATGTATAGATGATATAAATCCTCATGTTTCATAATACAACCACTGAATGTGGAGGGTTTTGCTAGAATTGTCTTACTGAATGGTCTCCTATTACTGGACATTTTAACTGTCTTCATAAATATCTGAGGCAGACTTTCAGCAGAAAGCTGATGGGTCCTAAGGACAAGAGGGTGTTTTTGGCAACTGCTTTTCCTGACCTTCTAAAATATGAGAAAGACAAAACAAAGACACACTCTAGCAACAGAGAAAAACAGATGACCAAGTCATTATATATACTCTCACAATGTCCAAAGTATGGTAGACATTTTACAAGGCATCCAAAAGCATGCTAAAAATAATCTAATAGCATAAAAAGGAAAGCTACATGAAGAGGAAAGCAGAATACCACATTGAACAAATATATGAGCAAGAGGATGCTATGGCATTTTATTAGTAAGATACTGATTGTTGGTATCTTTTCTTTTCCCTTCTAAAATTAAACGTTCTAGGTAAAATCATGATTGATTGATTGAGTGATTTAGTAATTATCACTTTTATTGATGGCTTCAGAGGTACCGGAGTTTTGCTTTATAAAGTTACATCCATTATTTCACCAAGATGTGCAAACTCAGTTCTGGTGTTTTTTCTGCTTAAATGCTCAACACATGCTGCTCAGCCTTCCTTATATGGAAAAGCATGTAACTCAGTGGATAAACCACATGAGTATTAGCTCACTTAATAAGATAGGTTCTGGTAGGTGTCGTGAAAGGAGAAAACAAGAGTATTACAAAAGAGATGAGAAAGACAGATGGCATTGCTATAAAGGCAAAGGAAGTCAGACAGACAGATAGGCAGTGAGATAGAGAAGTCAGCTGGAAAGGCAGACTTTCTACTAGCTGCTAAGAAGTAGAAGGATTGGTACTTCTACCAATAAAAACCCAGACAAGATGTATTTAGATTTATAAGCAGGAAAAAATGACACAAAAATCCCTCATACAGTGTGGCAACAAACAGGAGTGAAGGCAGTGGCAAATGAGAGAAACCAACTATAACCCCGACTTCCAAGGCTGCAAAGCCTTACTAAATGTACCAGAATCTACAGGAATTATATATATATGGAGAAAACATACAAGAATGCACTGGATTTATAGAGATGATTATAAGCAATTCTAAATCTCTGAAGTCCTTAATGTTACTTACAAGCATAGTACTTTAACACATGCAATCAGTAAAGACTGCTACAACCAGCTACTTTTTTTAAAAAAACATAGTAAAGTTGAAAGCAAAAAAAAGGAAAGAATGGCATTTGGCATGATGAACTTTATATACAATCTAAACAAATGGAATGTTTAAGATGGATTTTATAGGAATGAGTAAATCCTTTATTGTAATGGTCAGTGACGGGTGCCAAAGACAGTTGCTGAAAGAGAAGGTACTGTGAGGATGGTAAGGCACTGGAACAGGTTACTCAGCGAAGCTGTGGATATCCAATCCCTGGAGGTGTTTAAGGCCAGTCTGTATCTAGTGGAAGTTGTCCCTGCCTCTGGCACAGGAGAGTTGGAATTGCATAACTTTGAGGTCCCTTCCAACCCAAACCGTTCTATGATATCCAAACGATACTAGCATTTAGGAGAAGCAATCTTATTTTCCACCTAGTAAACTGATTGCTAACCAATAACTCTGATAACCAGAGTGACTTTTCCAGAACAGAACCACAAAATGTCAGAGTAGCATGAGATTTGCAAGTACTCCTAATTGTTAGGTTAGTTACTGGGCTACTCATGCGGTCAGTCAGAGGAGAGGGAGACAGCATAAAACATCATAGTAAATATTTTCTAGTTATGGAGATATGCATAGTTCTTTATCTCTTAAATTCTTTATTAGGATTCATTGTAATAGTTTCAGTGACAGACTCCAAGAGGTTTAGGTTAATACAAAAAAATTAAAGTGCAATCAAATATTGGGTTACCTCCTCAAAATGTATTTTTGAAACCAGTATTGCCAGATAAAAAGTAGAAAATACACATCATTTTTTTGAATACTTTTTGATATCCTTCTGGGATTGGGATCTTTCAGGAACATTTGGATCATATTGTCAAGTTTTCCTTTACAGGTATAAAATCTTTAGTTTGACTTTTTGCTTAAATACAATTCAGGATTGTCCCATGAACAGCTCTTTCTAGAAAACCTGTATCAAACCTAGCAAGATTTGTGATGAAATATTGAGACCTGGTAGTAAAAAAAAAAAGGGCAGGGGCGAGGTGGAGGCAGAGGGAAGCGTATTTCCCAATAGCAACATAGAGCAAAGAGTCTGTACCAAGGTATGGCAGTTTACAGAGAACAATGGCTACATTGATTTCTGGAAAGGAACAGCCTAACCCACTGCAATAGCTAATTTTTCCATTCATCCTGATTATTTGTTGAAATAGTATTACTGTAGTCAACAGATTGTTTCCTTATAAATGACTGTGCAGCTGAAGGCACCGCGCAATGGGGTTCCCTATCAGGGCCGGCCCTCTGGGGCGAACAGAGCATGGGGTGCCTGGGCTTGGTGCGGCTGCTCTGAAGGCCTTCCATGAGGAGGTGATACAACGAGTAGTTACTACTGCAAAGAGTTAAATGTTTTGATTTAAGCTAAAGTAGAATTAGTTTTCTAAATGACTTCAGTTAAGTTTTACATAAGTAACTGTGTTTTTTGAAAGTTAGACAGAATGTCCCTCTGCTAGTGTGTTTTCTTTATAGCATTTTTTTTCAAGTAGTGTTTTCCCAGACACTGTTCAGAGAGAAATAACGTCTTGTGTTAAATATGGTCTGTGCTGAACAGATGTGTTCTCTATAATCACCTGTTTGCAGTCTTTCCCTATTTAAAATGCAAGGTCAGGCAGAGCTGTCTCCAAACCTCCCATTAGCAAGAGATTTGCCTGCTGTGAAGTTTATAATACAATAAAAATTAGTCATTGGAAGGTAATAGAGTATGTATAAGATTTCTGGAAAAATTTATACACATGCATTTGAGTGGGAAATACATTCTGTAACCAACTCTTGTCTCGTTACGCAGGATTGATGGAAATCATTCCTTCACGCGCCCAGCGCTGAAATAAAGGAGGCTGTTTTGTAAAACTCCAGACTGAGTCTCGGCGAGTTTATTTGCCGGCATTTTCGGTGCCGGGGAAGTGCTGGCAACAAGCGCGGAAAGTGCTGACAACAAAAGTGGAAAGTCTCCCCGCTCAACAAGTGGGGGCCGGGCGGGCAGCAGGGACCGCCGCGCCCGCGAGAGCCCCCGCAGCGATGCCGGGGGAGGTGGCTGGGCGGGTGTCAGTACCCCACGGACCGCGCCCCGCTCCCGCCTTACCGCCACGGGCGAGCCCGACTCGCCCCGCCCCCACACCCGCGGCCGGCGCGAGCTGCTGGCAAAGGCTTCAGCGGCGCGGACGGCGCATGCGCAGGGGCCCGGCGCGTGCTCGGTGGCGGCCAGGGCGCGAGGAGCGGAGTCGGGAGCTCGGCAGCGTTCGGCGGTTTCCGTGCAGGCCAGGCCGCCATTTTCTCTACAGCGTCCCCGCACCGGTTGCCCGCGCGGCTGTCTGTCTTGCTTGTGCGCGCTCTGTCCTGCTCGGCGATGGACGGGTGAGTAGCGACCGGGAGCGGTGGGGTGCGGGCAGTGCCGGCGGGAGCTGTGCCGGCGCGAGCTGTGCCGGCGCGAGGGGCTCCGCGGGTGCGGGGAGCTCCGCGGGTGCGGGGAGCGGCCGCTGCCCTGGCGGCGCGGCGGGCGGGCGCGCTTCCCGTCGCGGGACCCTGAGGCCCAGTACGGGCAGGGGAGGCGACGGGCTCATTCTCTCTGTAACGCAGGCCCCTCGGTAGCGCTGACACTGCCGAGGGCTTCGGGCCGCCCCGGTAGTGCCCGAGCCGCCGGGTCCCGCTGTAGAGAGGGAGCGCGATCTGCCCTCATTCGGAGCCCCTTGTTCTCTGCTTCTGCCGCGCTTGTGCCTTCCCTTCCCCGGCCGTGAGGCGCTGGCGGGCTCCGGTTTGTTTGGGAGCTGGCGGGAGAGGAGGAGCGATACCAGCAGGAGACAGATGTCGTGTCTTTTGTTTTCAGAAACTGCCTAATAAACCCTCTGCTCCTCTGCCCCCCCCCCCCCGGTCCCAGGTAGAAAGATGCCTTTGTGTGTGCTCTAAAAACCAAGGAAGGGAAGCTTTTGAGGGTGTCAGCAATACGGGCTGCGAGGGCGGGCGGCCCAGGGCCTTCTGTCTGTGGACCTGGAAAATGAGGCTGGTGGTTGTAGCCCTCCTCAGTGTAAACATAACAGCTTCCAAATATCCCACTAAGTTATTTACGCAGCATCAAAGAGAGAAGCAATCTCTTTGGTATGCTTTAAGCATATAACCTTTCAACTGTGAGAGTTTTAAAGGCTTTTTATGGTTACTTGTGATTACAATGTTGGGAGTTACAAATCCTGTCTAGAAGTCGTGTCATGAATGAGTATTACGTTGTGGAATGTTCCCACGTATCACATTTTGCTTTCTTTTTTTTTTGTGTGAACTTAGTTTTCTTGTGTTACACACTGAGAGTTATGATGTCAGAACTTCTCAGAAAGAGATGTACCTTGATGTACCTGTTGCAGAGCTTAATATACATGTTCATGATTAAATTTTGTATCAATTTCAAATGTCAACACATTATTTTTCTAAAGCTAATTAAAAAAATATATTCATTGCTTTCTATTGTAAGAAGATTTGTAGGGTAGGCCATGTTGCTGAACTAGCTGATTAGTTGATAGGGGTGTGTGAGAAAAGTTCTGTACCTACTTTTAAATTCTTTTATTTCACCCTGTGATCTCCTGTAGTCCAGAAACTCAAGTTTCCTAAATACGTTTCCTGGCACTGCTGCTTTGGAGTACCTTTTACTTGAAACTTCCACCTCTTTTGGAGAAGCCTACAACTGTGGGAGCTCAACTTTTGTAGGTTTCTTTTGTGCTTCTCCTCAGTCCTGCTGTGTTCTTTAAACATGTTTTCTTGATTAGGGAAATTGTTGGCTAGTTCAAGTCCTCTTTATTTTAGCATTGTAATATATTGGAAGTTGGTTTTATGTGGATAGATTGGTTGACGCATGTTTTTTTCTTTTTTTACAGCGTTGTCACTGATGTTGCAGTTGGTGTGAAGGTAGGATGTACACTTAACAAACACGGGGGCAAAATTATTCATACAAAATACTTTGAGCATCAGTAATTGCAAGTTGGAGCATTTTAACTAGTCATTGTGAACAGATATTTAGTTAGCAGTATATGATTTATTAACCCAGGATCCCCAGCGGTCAATTGGAGGCTGTAAACAAAAGACTCTTCTAGGCACTGAACCATAAACAGTGGTTCTAGATTGATGTAGTGGTGTCAGTTTCTTATTTTAAAGCTTAGTTTTGCAGATTTTTTTTCAAAACAACACTTTCTTGCATTGTGACTGTAAAAGACATGTTTTCTCCTTTTCCCATCCTTTTTTCGAAACAGTTACCACTGAAGTTAAAAAGGAAGTGACTATCTGTACTGAGACACAAAAGTATGGCAGGTAGAATATGTTACGTACACAGAGAAGTGGGCCTTTGATTTGCTTTACTTTTTATTTCTCAAGTTAAGTTTTGAATTTATATTTATTATAACAGTGAAGGAGCTTCCAAATGGTTGTTGGTTTGATGTTCATTTTACTTTTGTATTCCAGTATGTTTCAGGAATTAGATCAGTACGTCGTAGATGTAGACTGAGAAATTATGAGAATGATAAGATAATATGGAACAAGGGAACCGTAGGTTATGTTAATGAATGCTTGCAAGAAATTCTGTTTCTGTGGTAGAAATATAGACTTTTTCTAGTGCATAATGTTAAGGCTCAATACTTGTCCAGCAACTTTGTAGCTGTATTATGCGGATGCCTTTTCATGAAACTGCATGGTAAGCCAGGTTTTGTTTAGTAAAGCTCTTTGGCTCACATTTAGTATTGGTCCTGCTGGATTTGAACTAGTTCTTGTGTGATACAGCTACCCTGCAGAGTGAGCAGCTACTTGGTCAGGTGTGCCTCTATTATGTTTCTGAGCAAGCTTTCTTCTTCTTACTTCCTGTAAGAAGTCAGTTATATAGATTTTGGGGATCCATCTAGCTCCACGGGCTGGTATTGGAGACAAGCTTAAAATATGAATCAAGAGGGAAATGTTGTTATTAAACTTCTTCTATGAGAGCTAATCTCAATCAGAAATACGAACTGGCCCAATTGTTTCTCTTTTGCCTGGGTGGATAAAGTGTTAACGGATTAAAACTTTAGGAATGTGTTTAACAGTTTGGTGGAATACCTAAGTAGAAGTAAAGTCTACTGAGAAGTAAACTGCCCCATTTGAATAGCTTTGGGGAAAAACAATTTATAAATTGCCCTCAATCATGTCTAATGAAGAAGCAATTTCACATAGACCATGTATTGCTTGATCTTTAAATTCTGACAGTTGCTCTTCAGGAGCTATAAGCATGTAGTGCAGTTTTTTTCAGATAATAGCCAAACAATGAAATAAAGACACTTCAAATAACATAAATGCTTTTTTCTGTTGATTGTAGAAATTATGTTATGGGCGTAATATAAGAAAGAAGGCAAGACAGGCGCAGAATAGGTAGTAACGAAAATAAAGAAAGGGCGCAAAAGTGTCAAAAATGTTTGTTCTTTACCTTGTAAAGATAGACTTATTCCAGGGGTGTCAAACTTGCAGCCTGCTGGCCGAATCCAGCCCTCCACCTTGTTTTATGTGGTCTGGCGCCTTGTTTCTACCCAGCGGCAGTGCTGAACTCCTTGCCCCTATGCTCCTGCTAGTGCGCTGGTCATGTATGCAGTGTGTGACGCGTGTTACGCTGCAGGAGCAGAATGATGGGGACCGTGAGTTTGACACCTCTGACTTATTTTCTGGATTTTAAAAGGAAACAATCCATTTGTGCACAGAAGTAGTGGATATAAGTAAAAAGGACAACGGTTTTCTGGAGAAAGTTATTAATATAGAATGAGAAAACTGGATAATATTCTGAAGCCTTCTCAGGATGCTACTCTAATTGGTGTATGCAGTTTGAGTAACACTCAAATGCCAGTTTCAAGTTGTGGTTTGTGGAAAGCCATGCGAAACATTTGTCCTTTATGTTCTCTGGTGGCTGTTCATTGCTCTTGGTGAACTGATGTTTTAAAGTTGAGGAATACTTTAGCTATAAGTGGTATATAAACAACTGGGAATGTTCATCTTCTTTTCTTGGCTGTAATCTTTTATTTGGGGTGCTTTGGGAATGTGTAGGGAGCAAATTTTGAGTCCAGGGAGTTGCATCAGCAATTTTAATGCTCTTTTGGCATTACTTTTTTTGTGATTGGATAGCTGTTGGAAGCGGGCAAAGATTTACCTGTGCCAAATCAACTTACCCAGGATATTTGTTTGACCTGATGCTTTCTTGATATTCTGCACCTACTTTATATGCTGATCAGTTATACAGCATTTTTGTGATATTTGCAATTATATTTGGAAAAAGGAATTGTAACATAAGACCAGGATTGTGACATATGACCTTTCTGTTTGGAAAATTTATTTTATCATCATCGGTCCCATTTGTTTAAATTTGAGCATTGTGTTAACTATTGTCTGGTTTCCCTCCTAAAAAGAAAAGTGAACGTGTTAAATTTTTAAACCTATTCATAAAAGAGTAATTGTAGAAGTTAACTTCTGTAGTCTGGGGATTGTCTTCGAATTAAAAAAGAACTTTTGAGCTTTGGGGACTACATGTGGGCAAGACAAGTATGAAGTTTGGAATACTTACAGAGTTTCAGTAATGTTTTTATATTCTCAGAGTTCTCAGAGATACCTGCTATAGAGGCTGCTAAATTTGAAACATTTTTTTTTTTTTGTCCTGTATGCTTTGATTTGATTTGAAACATTTTGGTTTATCAAACTGTTGAATGTTCAATCTTAATTTTTATTTACACGTTGACTCACCAGAAATTAACATCAAGTATAACATGTAAGTATATAGGAAATAATTCATATTTGATTTGGTCTGTAAAGTCTTGTTTTGCTTGCCTACAGTTCATGCAGGCAAAGAGATGTCACTTTGCACACAGTTCACCCCTTACGTTGCGTTCAGTTTACAAAATAATACAAAAAGGATGAGCTTTAGCTTGCTGTCTGATGTTACTTAGAAATCCGTTTGCCTATAAGCAGTTTGTGTATTTTTGAACAGAACAGAGCTAAAGATTCCAATGATTATAATATACCACATAGTTCAAAGATTTTTAAAAGTTGTCCGTTTCTTGAAGAAATTCTACACATTTTAAATGTATAGATTTTTTCATGCATACTTCAAAAAATTGCCATAATATATAATATGTTTGCTTTCATTAAAAAAAGAATGAAGTTATATCTCAGTTACTCTGTTTTGTTATGGGGTCCTTAGTCACTAAAAATGAAATGATTTGCTAGCTAGCTTCTAGTTTCAAACTTCTGATTGCTCATTGGCTATGTAGATCAGAGTATGATTGTAGTTTGAATTGCTGCCTTGTGCTGTGTTTATGGTTATTATGCTTTAATGTGGATAGGTAAACTTATTTCGCGCTTAGAGTGGTAGAGCCTTTTTTAATTGTTGAAGTAGTGTATGCAGTGTATAATGTATCTTTTCTCTGGAGTAATTAAAATCTTAGGAGGAGTGTAAAATTTGTAAGGATTTTACAGCACACAGGTGCACGGTGTAACTTAGGTGGACTTTTGGTGCATAGTGAAGGTGATAGTTCTCTGACTGCATTTCAGTGTGTGCCACTTCAGCCTAATTTATTTTCTTTCTCCTGGATGGCACGTGTAGTAAATGGCGCCTGAGCTATTTGAATCATTTTGTGTATATGAATTGTACATTTCAGAATGGCTGAAATGTACAATACTTCTTTCTACCTGACTGGAGAAAAGGAGGAGTTGTTCCTTCATGGATGCAATATTTGGTACATAGTATTTGGAAATTCGTGAACTTTACAGTGTTCTGGGAGACACTGGTAAAAAAACTGACCTTAACTCCCCTCAGGGAGGGGAGTACTAATATATTCCTGTAAATGTAGTTTTGTAATGTTTAAAGATATGGGAATGGCCTTTTCCGCAAAAGTCAGGGCATCAGCCTTTCCAGTATGTTTAAGAAAAGAGGGAATTCTTGGTGTGAATTCAGTTGGGTGTGTTAGGGTTGGGTAGAAGTTTCTAAGAACTGTCCTAGTACTTCCTAACAGAAATGTGTCACAAAGCTCCCCTGTTTCCTGGTTGCTAAAATGTAACGTGGGAATATATTAGTATGGAGGAAGGGCAGTTGCTAAAACTAGAAGAGATAACAACTGATGGAGAACAGGAAGAGGGTACAATGTAGTAGTCCACTTTCTTTGTTGACTTGGGTTCTGAGGGGTAGTGTCTTTTACAAAACTATAGAACACTGAGCCTTTTTCTTTTTTTTGCTACTACTGAGAGTTTCATTGTGGTGGAAACAAATATTGTGGCTATATTGTGATTATTTTTTTTTTAAATTTGGATTGTACACTGTATAATGAAAGCAGGTATAAAAATGTCACTTAGAAATTCTAGCAAGTTGTCAGAAGATAATTTAGACTAAAGTTAATAAACAAGAAAGATATTTAAATAGCTTTTTTCCTTTCATTTTTTTTTACTGAAATCTGTTTTGCCTTTTCAGTCTTTCCTAGGTACTTAAATAAAAGGAAAGGAATAGTAGGATAAAAACTTTTTGACTCATTTATGCAGACAAATGGCATGCAATGGTCTGTTTTATTGTATTTAAAATATTAGAATGATAGTTTTGAGCTATCTTTGCATGTCTAATATAATTACTTGCAGATTGCTAGTAGATTAGACAGTCTGTTAAGGGCAGTGAGTTGAGAAAAATGGGTTGTTTGCAAATTGGAGGAACTTCTAATTTTGTGTTAGCTAAGATAATGTGGATTTTTGTGTTCAACAGTACTTAGCCGTAGCAACAGTAGACAGCAAAAAATGTGCTGAACATTTTAATAGTGAAGTAAGAATGAATTGTGATCATATTCAGAAGTTTAAAACTGTCATCTGGTTTTGTCTTTTCAGTGGTGGTACGGGGAACATGTCCTTGGTGACAAAAAATAACTTCTTAAAATGAAAGACATCTGCTGTCTTTTTAACTCTTAACTTCTGTAAATTGACCCTATTTGAAAGTACTTTCACATTTATTCCCACAACAGTCTACTTCAGTTTTTTTTCTTTGTAGCTTTATTTTTTTTTTTTTTCTTGATGCTCATTCTGCCACTGTAGTGTATGTGGAAAAATAAGGAGAGCTGAAAACTGAGAGACAGGAAAAACATTGAAAATTAGGTTGTGCTCTGTGGCAAGAAGGCATCAATGTAAGGAAGGCTTTGTATACCTGTTTGTTATGTTTTGCTGTCTGTTGCTAATTGCATATCACCCTTGTTTCATTTGTAACAGACCACCTGTATTTGCATCTTAATTGAGGGACTTGTAAGAAGAGAAGTGGGATCACCTGAAAACTATGAGCCAATAACAGCATGAAAATACGTTTCCCATTTCCTAGAGCTTTGAGCCATGTTTTCATAAGCAAATCAAGCTGCGTTCCATTTTCTCTGCCACTGTAATCTTGTGCAACAAACGTTTGGGTAGCCACTTCCAAATCTCTTGGGAGCTTAACTAGGCTAAAGCTAAGCTGACACAAGATTGAATTACATCTTTTTAGTCAGATTTCTACCAAAGTATGTGGTTGCATGAACAGTATAGCACTTTAGTCCATCTTGATGTTAATAAAATGACAGGTTGGAAAGGACGTCAAGTATCATCTGGAATATCTTTAAATGCTTTGAAAAATTTGACTCTTCTGTGTTGTATTTTCAGAATTTGGAGGCTTTTCCGAGGAGCTGAGACTTGTCTTTTGCAGTCCTAAAGACTTTTCAGATTCCCTTGATTGTGCTCTCAATTTTTAGAAATTATTTTTTTTTTTTCATAAATTAGGTACATGGCATGTATCATGCATATAGTTGCAAGAAAAAAGAATAAAAGATTGATTTTCTCTGAGATCCTTACTGAAGAAATGTAAGTATAAAAATGCTGAAATTAGTTGTTAGGGATATGAATAACATTTGGTTGTCTGAGGACAGCATGAAAATATTGAAGTGGGTGGAAAAAAGAAAAGCATGGAAAGGTGGGTCATATTGTATCCAGTTAACTACATTCTGAATTAAAAGCAAGTCATCTTATAAGTGAGTGGTTAAGTATCTGTGGAGTTTGTGGCCTTGTTTGATAAAATTTCATGCTAATGTAGTTAAATAGTGTAGTCTTTAAAAAAAAAAAATCAAGTAGTCATACTCCTAGTGTGCGAGGTTCTGATGAAGTGATAACAGGCTTTTGGTTTAAACTGTATGCTTTGTAAAATACTTATGAACCTGCATGGAATTTCTTTTGGATTGTATGTTTGGACTTGGCTTGTCCAGTCCTGAATAAGTCTTCTGTGATCGTGTACATATGAGATGTGTAGTAGTCTGTTCATTAGGTAATTTAGATTATATGTTTTGGTAGTAGTGTGTATAGTCAGAGCATAAGGCAGATCAAGTATTTCTTCTTCACTAAAGAGCGTGCAAGGGTGCATTTATGCAATATTTCATTAAAAATGTATCCTGTTAAAAATGAAGCATTCATTAAATTCTCATCCTTTGCATGGAAGCTGAAGGAAGTTTATGAATGCTGTGTTTGGGGATTTAAGGTGTGTTATCTGGTTGTTTCTAACATCCAGTCCCCAAAGTTAATTCAGACATTGAATATAGAAGCAGTGTGTTTACAGGTGTGCACGTGTAAGTGGGGATTGTTTATAATCTTCTCCTGTACCATACCATCAGGTTTCTGGCTTGCTCCTCTGAATTGTTCCCAGATGTTGTTAGAAATGAAGTGGTTTACAATGCTGTTAAATTGCTTTAAATAATGAGATATGTCTCCTAGCTTGTCATACCCCTTGGGAAATTCATGCCTGTAGGCTGGGAATGACTGTGACAAGCACGAAGTTTCTTTTCTCTTTCATCTGGAGGAGGGGGTGGGGAGAGAGGGAAGTGGTGGGGGGCAAAAGCATCCTGTTCTTGAGAGGCGTTTGTCATATCAGCATCTCTGAATACCACAAATGACAGGATTTATTCAGAAAATGTCTTTTTCCATAACTTTGAGTGTATTCTTTATCTTTTCTAGTGGGAATTTGAGAAATTATTTTAGATTATGATGTTGAGTTTTTAACAAAGTGCAGTTTTGTTACTTTGCTGTTTCTAGTAGTATTGGTTTAGTGTTCTTGTAATATTGTAGTGCATCTACACATACTTTTAGTAAGCCTCCTGTAATACACTGTTTGTTACATCAGGTTCAGCCATAACTTCTGATCAGTCTCCGTAGCCCTGGAAACAGCTGATAGTGTTTCTCTTTCATACACAATTGTCACAAAAGTACTTTGCTTAAAAGACTAAACCTCTTTAGTAACTCTTGAACCAAAGTTGTTACTGTTTGGATTTGGTTTTGTTTTTTGTTTGGTTTGTCTTTTTTTTTTTTTTTTTGCTATGGTTGTAAAAAGATATGGGGAATGTTTGAAATATTTAAAGCTCTGTCTGGAATGTGAGGAAAATAGTTTTTTATTAGCCTGGAAGGATAGCATGACTGTAATGACTTCCTGAAATTATATAGCTGCATAATATAACCTGTAGTAGGATGAAGCTTTATAGTAGTCTGTTATGGAGGGGGGTTGGTGGTGAAATCCTGCTACGTAAATTCAGCTTGTGTAGTGAGGGATTCTGAGTTAGCTATGACTGTTAATGCAAAGGAGTTAGGAGATCAATGTGCTAAGCTAGGGACTTGTTATTTTTCTTCGTATAATTGATTTTGTAAATGGTAGAAGATGCAGAGTACATACAATAACTGTATTAACTTAGAGAAACTGAAATATCAAAATGTTATCTTCAATTTACAGTATGTATATCTTCACAGTCTTGAGTTGGTGTATTTTTCATCTTTTTTTTTGAAAGTGATCCCACATGTCAGTTTTATGTAAATCCACTGGTTGAAGCCATATACTGACATGCTGTTTTCATACCGCCAATGGAAGTGCTCTCATGAGTGCAAGGGTATGTTAACATGGACTTAATTGAAAGGACAGTATGGACTCTGAGACAAATTTAAGGTTCACCCACTGCAATAAGTTTGGCAATTCCATTGTTTTTTTTAATGTGTAATGATATTTTGGCAGGTGTTGGTTTCATGAAGAAATATTGTAGATATCTCAGATTTAATAGTTAGTGGTTTTATCTTTTATGAAAGATTAATGTGCTGGAATAGAAATATGGCCTCAAAAACTTGTGCTGTTGAGGACTAGCTGTCAGAAGGTGACCTATTAATAGTGTAATAGCAGTTTGTACTTCTTATTTTGTCCTTTATGATCTCCTTCCCTCATGCTAAACTGGGTATTCAGTTAGTCTCTACTGTGTTGCTATTATAGGAACTTTCCTTTGCAGTCTGTGATGAAATAAAATAATTGTGTTTGGGTTTTTTTGTTGGTTATTTTAACTTTGGTTTGGATATTATTTGTGATCTTTGGTCTAGTTATACAGTCTCAAACTCGCTTTAATTTTTTTTTAGAACACAGCAGTTTACACAGATGGGGAAGAGAGTTAAGCGAATATTCCTCTTGGATCTTCTGTTCTTCGTTGAATCTGATTCACTGTGTTCTTCAAAGATCAGAGTTTAGTTTATCTCTGAAACACATGATAGAATTTACCTAAACTAGTTTAAACGTTTCTTTACTTTGTGTGATTTAACTAGCAGAGAAGACATTCTTGAGAATAAGACTAGTGAAATAAGACTTGGGAAATGGATTATAATTCTGAAGTGTATGAGTGAGATGGAGGGGAGAGTGTCTTTGCCCTTGGAGCAAGATGCTGGTCATTTTTGGCTTAGCACCCTCTGAAAGAAGATGTGCATAAAACCAAAGCCAAACACCACAAACCACAAATTGAATAGTCTTTTCTTTGCTGAATGAATGTAAGTGTCTTTATGTTGTAACTGAGGAGGAATGTTTGGGGTGTGGTTGTGTCACACAATAGTGCAAGTCTAAAAGTATGTATTGGCTTACTTGAAATGTTTACAATGACTTACTTTACTAGGCAACTGTAATTTTACGATAACCCTTTTGAAGTAAATGATAATTACCAGGCAGTTACAGCTTTTGATTTTGTAATTTAACTACTCTGTGTCCAAGTACACCATGTGTCTTATGCTGCACAGCTGTTTTTTATGTACTGAACGAAGTGCAGAGGTGTCTAGGCTGCTTGAGAGCTGATAAGAAAAATAACCATTTGTATCTAATAAGATGATTACTCACATGGTAAGAGATATGTCTTTTACCAGAAGCTTGGCAAGTATATATGGAAGTGTATTATTAGCAGAGGTTTGCTATACATTTGTGGTTTCGTGGTGAACTGGAAGAACATTCCACCTACAAACTTACACATCTGTGAACACTGATTTATGAGAATAAAACAAATGTAGAATTTATTAGACATGCCAGTATGAAGAATTCACATTTACTTGTTCTTCTGAAGCAAAACTGTTAAAACTTTTTCAAGTGTAATTGACAGAATCTTGTGATTGATTCTGAATGTATTCATGAAATGAAAAACGAAATGTTTCAAAATTAAGAGAAAATTCTTTAAACTGTTCTTGAAACACAAATACAGTAACTGAATATCCGCTCCATTGAGTAATTTGTGTAAGTCTTGGATTTTTCTGCCTTGGATTAAGTAATTAACAGCTTTTTTGAAAGCTTGATTTACTAGGAATGAGAAGTTTATGTAATCATTCTTGCATTCTGCTAGTCAACAGTAGCTGATACAAGTAACATTTTGAAGCTGAAGACAACTCTAAGGTATTTTAGAATTGTAAAGTTCTTGCAGGTTTTGGGAAGAGCTTTCGTTAGGTACTGGGGAAGCCTTAGCTGTTTACATGCTAAATGCTGTACTGTTGCGAATTAATGCCTGGCATATTAAGGAAAAAAAATGTTGCTCTGTTTTGTCTTAATATGCCTGACTATAAACTGCTTCAGTCTCTGCTGCTGCTTCTGCCTGTTCAGTTGAGCTGTCCAGGCCACAGACAAGGGCTTCTAAGCAAGGCTGTGTGGATAACTGCAAGCAGGAATGACTGCAGTTACCAGTGAGTTAATACTGCTAGTAATCCTAAACTTTACAATATTCTGTCCATGTAAAAAGTTACGTTAGAAAAACAGAATGTTAGAGAAAGAAGAAATGGTTACATTTCAGCTTATACTGAGCACCTGGGTTAGAGTATTATATTTACAGTAGCAAGAAAGGTATTTGGAATACTCTAACTTGTTTCTCAGTTTTGTCCAGCTAAATTTTTCTTTAGCTATTATTGATTAGAGAGCTGTTTCTACAAGACAGGAAGGAAAAAATGTGGTCCTCCTCATGGTTCTACCTAATCTTGGTGTTAGGTGTTACTTAGTTTTAAAGGAAATCTGTTATTAATTTCATAGGCACAGCTTTGTTGATTGCTATGTACTCATAAAGCTTAGAGTATTCACTAAACTGTATAAAGATTCTGCAGTGCTGATGCTGAAAACTAAGTAAACTTTAATGGCTCTATGTGTGCATAGTGTTTTTAAGATCTTCTGGATTTCAGGTGTGGATTAAAGGAACTTTAATGTACTGTTCTGTGTATGGACACACGTAGAGTATACTATGATAAAACAGTAAAGATTTGATTCTATGGATCTTGCCATTATGCTACCTAGACAGGTGATATCCTCAAGTTACTTTGGTATATGCAGTATTGAGGTGCCTTGTAAAATATATTCACTAACTATTCTTGAGATTCTATTGTAGTGTTGACAACAGAATTAAATTCATTAATTTTTTTAAAGATGAGTTGTCATTTCCATTTTAGCAGTGTCAAGGGTGCTGGAGAAGTACTTTTGAAGTGGGGAAAAGAAGCAATATAAATTAAAGATAATTTTCAAGTGATGTCAGGTTTCATCCCTTTAAAAAATCTTAATGAAAGATCACCTGAATATTTTGGGGGCTTTTTGAGAGATGACATCTAAGGGATGCAGGGGTTGTGAGTAAAAGCAGGGGGTGGGGAAATGTGAGAAGAAGCAAAAGCCTCTTCAGTTATGTCAAATGCCCATCTTGCAAATAATCTGAGGAAAATATTTCCTTGTACATTTTCAATATAAACTCTCCTCTGATTTTTGCAAACCACTTTCAGGTCATTTTCAAAAACACCATGTAACTGATGTTTGTAATGTTTTAATGATTACAATGAAGATGTAATTCCCTGCCCTGAATTGTATTTTGCAGGACAAATGGACGTCCCCAAAATGAAAATTGATAATTTCCTATGAATAGAAGTATTTTATTATTTTTTAAACAAGGCTGTTCAACTCCACATTTCTATTTGTATAGAGTTCCCTCATAGTTTCAGCTATATAGAATAATTTAATCTGTATGTATATTAAAATGCGAAGTTAATTTAAATGTTCTTGAAATAGACTAGATATGGTTAATTATAGTAATATTTTAATTTGACATACTGGACAAAATTACTGTTCAGCAGTTCTCATTGTGTCAGGAGGTCACTACTTCAGTGGTGAATGAAATAACTGCTTAAGCTGCTCTAATTTCAAAGATTGCCATGTAAATATACTGCTTAACTTAGATTTCAAGTTGTTGCGCTTATCTAAAAGAAGTCTGCCAAATCTGAATAGGTTTGGTTATGCTTGCTTAAGTTCTTCTAAAGGTTTTCCCTATCAAATTGACATTTTTAATACAATCTTTAAAAATCACAAAATAGAGGAAAAAATCTCTTACTGTCTCTTTCTTTTTAGAGAGGATCTGACGAACTTCTTTCAGGCAGTGTACTCAATAGCCCGAACTCTAACATGAGCAGCATGGTAGTTACTGGTAAGTGATGCCCTTTCAAAGGAGAAATCTATCATTTATTCTTGGATTCATTTCCTGTTTAGAAGGGGAGAACACTGAAATGAGAATCCGTTGTGCTATAGAGGGATAAACTATTCGCATGCATTAGACCATAGTGTCCTTATACATACGCACAAACCTTGGGTACCTGAGAAGCAAAATCCCATAAAACAAGTGGCAATTTGCAAATATCTGTACATGAAATTGTTGGTGGGTGATGGGATGAAAATTTGCACTTGTCTTGCACAGCTGCCTTCAAAATAAGGAATCACAACTACCAAAGGTAGACAGCTTAACAACTCATGTATGACATCAGCTTTTTCACACATAGACATCTGCCAGTCTGGGCATTATAGGGAAGAACGCTGAGCCAGTTTTATAATGTAGTATGGATTCACGAAAACAGAATATTACTCTGTTCTCATTTAGACTGCTAAAGCAGGAAACTTTGCTGCTTCAGTCTGAGATGACAGTGGTAGAATCTCAGATTGTCAATGAAAAGGGAACATGGTGGTTCTATAGTCAAATTTCTGATGATGCTAGATGGAAAGGCTTTTCATGAACTGGCATGTACTAAAATGCCTTCTATTGCAGTTAATGCCTTCTGTATGTTGAACATACATTGAGTTCCCTTGGAGGGATCGCTTCAGAGGGCTTGCTTCTTTCTTTCCCGAGGTGTTTTTTTTTTTTTTATTTCCTCAGATGTGGAGAAATTGGTTCCTCGCATTAGAGTGTTGCTGAACTTTCCAAATGGTTGAGTGGTTCACTGCTTTTATGTGCCTGATCAGTTACTCTGTATTTATGTGCTGAGCAGTATAGTCACTGATACGAGTAGCAAACTCCCTCATTTTAATCTAGTGGTAGAAGATTGAGATTCAGGGTGCAATTTCATGTTACATTTAGGGTGCTGCAGCGGCAGCTGCTGACAGAATGGGTAGTTCTGTGCTTTCTCTTCCTACATCCTTATGAAAACAGGAGAAACCCAAACTCCACGTGTTTCGGCTCAGTTCTCTGTGTTGAAGTGCACATACACATGCAGAATGAGATAATCCAGCATTAAACTGTACTGCCCGTAAATGTGGTTTCCCCTTGGAGCAGTGTACTGATCAGTCCTGTAGCTGCACAGTTGCTAGAACCAGTGTGATGTAGGGCGGAGGTATGTGGTGGCAGGAGAGAGATGACCCACTTTATTGACACAGTTCTGTAACCAAAGGTGAGGAGATGATACTACTTTGGAATAGGTAAAAAATGCAGTATAGTGCATTTATCTCCCCTGCTTTTCTTCCTTCTGTTTCTGAAAGAGGTCCCTTTTACATTTTCTTGGTGTCCTCTGTTGTTCTGGATATTAGTGCTTTAGCATTTTGCTCTACTTAAATGAGAAACAATAATGAAAAGGATTATGGGTTGTGTGTGGGAGGGTTTGGATTTGGGCAGTGGAGAGGGAAGAAGAGCACGGTTACCAGGACAGAGTCATGAATGTTACCAAATTTTACGTGTATTTTCAGAGAAACTTTTAGTTCAGGAAAACTAAATGCAGGTTAATTTATCAAAGGAAAAAATGTCAAAGCTGAAGGGAAAAACTTGAAATAATAATTATTATAATTTTGAGTTTTGAGGAAAAAAAACTGCAAAAGCTTGTCCAAGAAGCCTCAGACTTTAAATAGAAATTCTTTTCTCGTCAAAAAGTTCTTAAAATGGTAAACAATGCTTTGATTCCATTAGATGGACTTAGAAGTTGGATGTATTTAACATACAGATTCTCCTCACCACCTTGTTCTTGTTTCCTTCCTTTTTAAGGTGTTTTAGGGCTTGGATTCTGTGTTGAGGTTTTTGGGGTGGGTTTTGTTTGTTTGTTTGTTGGGGTTTTGTTGTTTATTGTTACCAAAGAAAAAGCATTTGTGTGAGAATTTTTAAATTAATTGATTCTTTACATTTCATGCAATTAAGACCTTTTCATATGTCTAGACATACAGAACCATATATGACTTCTTAGAGGCTATCTCGTGAACAAGCAACAGTGTCCTGGTTCCTGTTGTACCAGTTGCATGTTATAAACACTTTCAAATTAATTGTGTAATACATAAAGGGGGTTGGTGGAAAAATAATTCCAAACAAAAAAACCTGAAGCTGAATGCAGTATTTTAATTAAAACCGTTCTCTGTAGACATCAGTGGAAAGGGATGGTTTGGGGTTTTTTTGTTTGTTAAGCCATTTCTTGGGACTGTGTTCAAATTTGTCCTGCCTGCTTTTGTTGAATAACATAAAAAAACCTGTAGAGTGGGCTAAATCCACAGATCAGTGTTATTTCTGAATATAACCTCCCAGAGCTGTCTTGTTTGTTGTGCGCGTGGAAGTACTTTTTTGCGACTTGAACAGTTTACATGTTCTGATTGTAGACTCAGAAGTAACTAGAACTTAGGTAGAAACCCACATATTAATTTATTGTACGCATCTCCTGAAGCCAAATAGGTTAAAATATCTCTGAATTAATGTTCTCCTTTTGCTTCAGTTCTGTTACTTTTCAGAAGAATTAAAAACTTCTGTGAACGGAGTTTTTTTGCTGTAGCCAAGGCATGGTAGTGATAAATCTTCCTTAGATTTTCTAGGGCTTAAGAATCTGTAGTCATTGATTAAATTCTACAACAAGTCTCCTTCAAGAAGAAGTTGGCCTACCCTGTAACTCTTAAAACTAGTATTTGTTTCTGTCCTTTTATTGTTAGCATTTCTGTGTCATGATTTTATGAGGTCTGGCCATTGTGTTCTAGAAACCTGTTCTAGTTTTGCTCTTGATGTTTTCAGCGTTTGATCCTATAATGTTTTTCCAACAGATACCTAGATGAATAGAATAAAGAGACAGTTTGTCTTTGTAATCCTGTAAGCCTTATTGGTAAAAGTATACACAATCAAAAACCAGTTTTCAGTAGGAGTGCCCTAGCAGACCTAAAGTTAGAGCAAAATCTTGTGAATTGTGGCCTCATTTCTTTCTAAATCTCTGCTATAGAAATATTAACTTAAAACAATTTTGTCTAAGTTGTCAAAAAGCCTGAGCTTTTCATGGACATGGGTGGTTTTTTTCTAGAAGTGGGAGCTGTGTCTTTAGGGGCAAGACTGAAGATGTAAAAATTATTATCCTACCCTTTTATCGTGGTAACAAGGTTTTTTTCCTATTCAGCTGCCATTCAGTTAGAATACTCTTGTTCTAATTCTCTTTCTTCGTCAGAGTGAGGCACGAAAGGTGCTTGCTTATATTGCCCTATAGGCAGTTTTACATATCAGTCTCTCCCTGTTTTTCTTGTGAGAGAAAAAGGTGAAAGTGTTGGGCAAACATTTGGTTTGCAGTCTTATTATTTGAACCGTTGGTAATTTCATAAACAAGGAAAGTGCTAGCATGTTGGACTGTTGTCCAAAGGACATTGCTCAAAATACAAGGCTTGATCCTTCAGTGTTTGCTAAACAGAGTGGTAGCTGATATCCATCTTCAAGACTGTATAGATAGAAGGAAATTGACAGTATATTATACTAACATTTACAGGTCAAGTTACTATGTATGTGTTTTGTAAAAGAATAGCCTTCAAAGAAAGTTAGATAATTGAGGATGATTTCTGTATTAGAATTATTATTTCTGAACCCTTTTTTGTCATGATTTGGACATAAGTTGATTATTGTCCCTGTTGTTGTGGAATTTCATTTCAGTTAATCATTTATATTTAAATATATGAGAATTTTTATTTTCCTAAATTAGTTTGAGCAGTATGGCAGAACATCATTCTGTAAACGTTGAGGGAAGTATCCCATTTACTAGATCAGAATTGGTTGTAAGGGAAGACGACTTGCAAGGTTTGAGGTCAGCAAATAGGTAAGCTTTTCTAAGGTCTCTTTTTGATGTCAGCTGTTTTAAGTTTCTGAGCTTTTAGCACCGGCTGACACTGACATGTTGAAGTTGTATTGTCAGAACCAAAGGCCTTCTATTACTGCTACTATTAGTATACTAACTATGAGTGTTTTCCTTCAGCTTTTCTGAAAATATTGTCCAAGTCCATTCTTATTTTCTGTCATAATCTTGTTTGGTTGTGATCTCTTTGGAGAACATAACCATCTGAAAGATCTTTGAATTAATTTTTTTTCCATGTTGATCCACAGCAGACAATGACTAGAAAGGGAGCTTAGGTAAACTAAAATATGGTTTGGTAACAGGATTCTGGGAAACCAGAGCTGAAGGCAGAGTATTTAAAGAAAATGTTTTTGGCGCTCGATATTTTTAAAGCCATGTTATGTACATTGTATGTACCTTTTTTTACCTTTTGGCGCTTTAGTAAAATATGTAACTGCAGTTGCTTATTTTGCAGTTTTTAAACCTAAGGAAGAAAGTCTTTTTAAGAACTAGAAAAGGTGTTTCCTCTGTGATGGGTTACTTTTATACCAAATATCTTGTGAGATTTTTTTCTTTTCAGATTGAGGACTGCTTAATGGAAGTTTTAAGAATAGCTGCACGTATGAAGATGCTCATGCTGTGAACTGTATTGCTGAAATACGCACACACAAAATTATAAGGGATGTAGATAAAAAATGGAAAATGTTGATCATAGTTATATGGAAATTGACTTGTTGAAGACAAGGGATTGAAGCAGAAAAGTTGGGAGGTGTTTTTTTTTTTTTTTTACTATAGCTGCCACCAATTTCATTGCTCACATTTGTATGATGAAGTTCAATCAGTAAAAACATTTCAAGATCGTTTTGCAGATGAGCTCACCAAACTCCTGGACCTTTAAATTATACTATTAATCTTGATCTTGTTTTTACTTCATTGGCAGGGGATGTTAGCAGCAACTTTGGTAGGTAATTCATTGTATTAATGGAGTACTTAGCACTGAGGCACAGAAGCTAATAGTATTTTAAGTGCTGTTTTTAACTTCGGAAAATAAACATAGATATGCTGGTTTTGATGGCACATTAACTGAAATTGGTTATTAGTTAACATTAATGATGCCTAAACATATGTAATTTACTTCTAAAGTTTGCAAATCGATTACAGTTAATAGTAATTGGAAAGATTAGAATAAGTACAGCACATGAGATTGGAAAATATAATAATGTAATAATGGACTATATTTTACATTTTTCTACAGGTATGCATGGGCAGGTGCATGTGGAAGAACTAAATTTTAATACGCTGAATACCTGAACTCTATATCTCTTTGTAAATTATGAAACTTAAAAAAAAAATAACCTTCTCAAAAAATTTCAGGATGGGAGAAATCAAATGTGGCCGTTGTTATTAATTTAGTTAATTTCTTTCTGCATCACTGTGGCATCACAGTTCATTCTTGCTCCGCTTTAGTTACATTTCACTCTAGCTGTAGTATTTTTACAAATTTTAAGGGCCAAAGGACCGTATATTAGTTTTATAGACTGCAACATTAGATCGCCAGTATACCGTATTTTAAGTGTGTTATCATAGCTGCTTAGAAAACTTGGTCAGTACTCTCTGGCTTTTGAAACAGAGCTGCAGCCTGTGTGCAGACATGCCAGTTAGAAGCTGTGTAATTTCTTAATTGCTTGAACATGTTTAATTATTTAAGCTCATAGTCGTAGGCAGTATTCTTTGTACTATGGGATAGTTCTATTATTGATTGATCAGGATTTTCCTTTGCACATGGCCCATGTCCATGGTAAAAATCCACCTGTTATTACTGTTATTGCTTTAGCTCAAGTGGTAAGACTTCCACAGTATAGTAGTAGCCTAGGAGGCAAGGATAATGGGGCATAAAGTACTTGAAAATGGACAGTCTTGCAGAATGCTTCTCCCTTTCCAAGCCCCAAAATATCAACAAAAAACCCCAACCAAACAAATGAGCATAATTAACACTGAACATGTAACCTTTACGGTTAACAAATGCTGAGTTTGGAGAGCTTCACATTCTTCATGTTCTTAACTATTTTAGAGTGTAGCATCTCGGTTTTTGGTCTTTTTATCAAAACATTTTAAATTTCAATTTTTGTCTTTAGCTTGAACTTTTTAAGATGTCTGTTAAAACAAAGGTCCTGTTTTTCATGTTTTGAGACTCTGTTGGCACTTATCGAAAAGTTTATCGCTAGAACAGGACAAAGGTTTCCTCTTCCTACATTCCGTCTGTGACATCAGGATGGATATATATATTTATGGAAAGAACCTCAGAAATGAAACCACGGAGATCTCTGTTGTACTCTCCTGCATTGTGGTTGTCTGGTTTCCTTAGCTGGTTGTTTTATCTAAACAATTGTGTTCAGTAGCCACTGCAATATTTAATCTTTCTGTCTGGTCATAATCCACAGGTGTCTAGGTGTCTTCATAATGGCATTGCCTTCCCCTTGGTCAGGTATTCCCTGTGTCAATACGTGTCCTATATTCTACTTGTTGATAACAATAAATTTTGTATATTTAGCTGATGTGGAACAAGTAGTGCTTACTGTTAGTAAGCTTCTTGTCTTTAATGTATAAACTGATTGTAGGGGAAGATGCAATAAACATTTCAGCAAAGCTTAAGTATTTACTTTTTTTTTAGTTGATGTTGGTGTGTTCACAACTGACGGTTTTAAACAGATTGAGTCCTGCAAAAAGGGTGTTTATCAATTATTTCGTTACTGCAGAAATGCAGGGATTTATAATCAGTGTCTTGTGAAGAATTTTTAACATTTTTTTCTCTTTGTTTCCAGGAAATAGCTGAATGCAACTTTTTATTGTGTGCAAAATCTTTGCCTGTAGCCACATAGTTATATTTCTTTATTAGGAGATTGTGTGAATATGTAGGAAGGTTATTGTGAAGGAAAATCACACATCTAAAATAAAGGTTTCATGTATTTTCAAGTTAATATAAAGTGGTTTTGACTTAAGAGCACTTCAGGTTGTATTTATGTGTCTCTTGAAAATAAAAAAAATTGTGTGCAGAGACAAACTCCTCTAGCATCAGATCTTGTTAGAAGTGTTTTCAAAATTAGCTATTAGCCAGAAGCTATTTGCTGGTCACTAGGAATTATGCTCAGCTTTAAGATCAGTTTTTCTGCAAAAACTACTTTAGAGCATTGAATCTTCATAGCTTGAACGCCATGGAGTTGCAGTAGAGGTTGTGCACATTACACTTCATTCTTGATGATATATAGATTTTTATTTATGTGTTTAGTAAAATAGGGGTTTCTGACTAAAAATGCCAGGGACCCAAGTTGTTTATATAGTGACCTTTTTATTGGCTATATCAGCGCTTAAGCATTCAGTTTCAGCATCATGATTTGTGCTAAACTGAAGGAACAACAGGGACACGGCTTATGTATCAATTACGTTTAGTCTGTAGTTTCCAATATAGGTGGGAGAATAAGGCTTTGAATGCCATTTGTAGAGATGAGATTTTGTTTAGGAATAGACAACTGGTGTCATACAGAAACTGGATTTTTCTTCTTATTAGAGAGGCAAAGAGGGTTATGTCAGTGCAGTGACTGTTAACAGAACAGGGTTTTTTTTGGTAGTCTGGATTGATTGAATTTTCAGAGTTAAATTTCTGATTTTTTTTTAACTGTATTTAAGGCTCTAAATTGATAGTAAATGAACTATTACTATGTTTTTTAGTCATGGTATTCTCATGGTGATTTTTCCCCAGTATAGATATTTTAGCATTATGCACTTCAGTGTATCTCTGTATTTGTTAAAGTGGTAGCCTCAAGAGATTTGAATTGGTTCAGGCTTTTCAAGTCTGGTGAAAGCCAAACTGCCTGATGAAATAGCTACTTGCCAGTAAGCTTCCAGTTTAATGGCAGTTCCTCATCAGTAGTTATTACTTAGCTTGGAGTTTCCCCCTCCAGCATCCCCTTGCCTGTGAGTCTCCCCCACCCCCTCCAGTTTTCTGCAGTTTTGTCTTTCTCCAATGGCAAAGGGAAGAGTCTTTCAGATACCTTGTCTATCTTCAGAGTCTGTTCTGAAAGAAGACAATGTTGTTCTTTTAGTACCTTACTTTACTTGACTTACCTGTTAATGTTTATGGACACTAATTACACTGATACAATTTGTTAGAGAATGGAGTTCTTGGTTTAAGAGCAGTTGAAATTCACCTTTTAGTGGCTGTGAAAAAGTTGTGTTCCTGTGGTTTTCTGTTCCCAAGTGCAGTTTAATGATATGTTTCCACTTGAGAAGTACTGTTTTAAATGGCAAGTAAGAGACTGAAGTTAGGGAGGAAGTTTTCATACAGTGCCAAAAACTCTTCAATAATTGTTCTGAAAGCTAAATGTCATCCGTTCCATGAAAGTTGTGAAAAATTCACTTGTGTATGTTCATGTATATTTAGTACACGACACACACTTCATTAATTTACTGTTTCAATAATGGCAGTAGTGTTAGTCTTTGCTGGCTGGATAATGGAAAGTAGATACAATACATGTTCTCTTGGCATTCAAGAAAAACAGTAATCACTGATGCGTTAATTTCTTCTGTCTTTTTAAAGCCTGCTGATAAAGGTTATGGAATAAGTTTTATTTTAAGGAGATGGGCTTTGTTCTTTATTTATGTCACCAATTCAGCTTTCATTGTGTAAGGTATGCTTCTGCCAATAAATAAAAACCAGCTTTTGTCATGGTTGCTGGACTTGCTGCTGAAAACTTTCGTGTTGAGAATCTTGTTGCCTGTGCCCCCCTTTCTGATTGCCATACATTCTTCCGTGCATAATTCTGTATGTTTTTTGTCTGCTATTTTAATATATTTATATATCTACTTTTTCAGTTAAACATTTGAGCACAGGCACTTGTCTATATAGCTCTTTGTTACAGTAAATAAAAAAAGTTTAAAGAATAGTTTAGTAGATGTTTAGTTTAAGATAGCTTAAAAAAATAAAATTGTGTGAGAGACTTGTATACATGTAGGTAAGTTGCTGTTGACTGCTTTTTAGGAAAAGCTATATGTAGTACCACAAAATATTTCTTTTAAATTTGTTCCTTAAACCTACTGCAGCAAAGTTGAAAAACAATAAAATGCAAATATTAAATAGAAGGGCTAACAGATGGAAAAACAATTGATTCCATTAATACAGTAATTATTAAAGAAACATTTTGCAAATAGATGTATGTGAGGGATTAAATGCTTGCCAGTGTTACTTTTACTAGTTATATTGTATTAAAGGAACCCTAATTGAAATAAGCTTCAGTCTTTTAAAAAAATGAATTCTTTGACATTATGCTGTGGAAATGCTAATATGGCAAAATTATATGTTAAAAACCACACAAAAGACAAAACAACTGTGTAAGTAATGAGTGATCTGAGCATTCATGGTATATAGTTTTCTGGTGATGTAATAAAACCAGATATCTTTATCAGTTTCATAAAATTGTTTTGTTTAAAACCTTCCCTTTCAGTTTCTTATTTCTCATTATTAATGTTCCATATTTAATTTTTGGAACTGGTAGTGAATTCAAATTATAAAACAAAGGCAAATTCAAATTATTTATGAAAGACATTGGAAATCTAATTTGAATATCACTGTTGTTTTATTCTTTGTAAATTTGTTCATAATACATTAAGCCTGACGATTTACAATGTTTTCTTCTAGTTTGTTGTAGAGAACTAGGGAAGACAATTGTGTAAGGAGCTTCAGATGAAAAATAAAAATAGTTTTTCATAAACTTTGGCTGTCTGATGCTATGAAGGTGTTATTTTGAACAGGTGAAATCCACATTTTCCAAAATGATACAGGTTAGAGCCTTGTGTAGACCAAGGATGGACTGCAGATCCTAGTTCAGTGTGTATTTTTGAAATTTTACTCCTCTGTGTTCCATCAAAGATTGTCCTTCTGTGCAGCAGACCAAAATAAAATATATACAATTTTATTGGATTTGATTTTGACCAGTTCTGGTGTTGCTAGGTTTTTGTTGCTTTGTGTGTTATAGTCAATTTAGAAAAGACTTGAAATGATCCACAGAGCAAAAGCTTTTAAAAAAACCCAGTCCTTGATTTTGTTTTTTTTGGAGGGGGGTGTGTATTGGGAGGGAAGTTAAGGGATGACCTGCATCTAAGGCATATGATTTTTAAGTAAGAGAATATCTTGAATTTTAGATTTAGCTAAATCTAAAGATAGATGGCTGCAGTGAAAGCTAAAAGCTTTCAAATGAAGAGGTTTAGCTGTTAGAAAAAGACATAAGGGAGTGATGGAAACAGCTCCTGATGTATAGATTTATCCTTTCGCCATCAATTCCTGTAATGGAAGTATGAAGAATGACCTTATTCTTGAAAAAGTAAAAATTTCATAAGTTTTGTCAGAGACCACAAGTTTGCCAGTTTTCCTAATAGAACTGAAAAAGAAGTTAAGTATTGTACCTTGTTTAGCTTTTCAGGTCCAAGTCTGGAGTGTGGATGTTCTTGACTTGTAAAAATATGAGTCTGTTTCATTCTGTGTTTTTAATCTTCAGTAAGTTGTCTTGGTTAGGCAAACTGAGTTAAGAACTTGAATTCTTGATTATGATTAAGCCATATCTTTAGCAAAACTTTCTGTGCTCATGTCGAGCATAAATGAATGCAATATTTTTATGCAGTGAATCAGGTTAGGTGTAAATTATTTTCCTGGCACAAATTCACAATTATTTTCTGAAGTTACAGCTAATTCATAATTGAGGATTTCTTTATTCTCTTCCCTCTGGAAATTGCAGCCATAAGGTTTTTTACGAAGATGAGGTTTTTGGAGGATTTAACATAAGTGCTACCTGTTGATTCCACTTCTCCCCCATGTATTGTTTGTATTTTTTTAGTGAGTAAGTAAAAGTAGTCTTCTTTCTCCTTTTTTTAAATCCTCTTTGGTATGAGCCCGCAACCCATGAATTTGAATAATACAAATATTTTTTCTTGTAGTCACAATTTGTGCTTTTTTTTTCTTTCCAAAATAGGTAACAGTTAAACTGCTTGTCTGACATGGAATCAGGGGCTGAATAGCTCACACTGACTTCCATGATTTATAACCAGGAGTACAAAAAAAGTAAATCTTACCACTTGCTTCTCTTATATCTAAATGTATTCTGATTTCCAGCATTGATTAATTTCTTAATAGCCATGTATCTGATGATAGTGTGGTTCTTTACCTTTTCACTTGGATTTTACTCCACTGACATTTGTAGGCAGCAGTTGTATTACCTTTTAAACTAAGTAAATATTTTTTCTTGCCATTGTTCAAAGCAGGACTTCTTCCAGCTGACTAAGTCTTTATTTATTACATATGTTCAAGAAAAAGGAACTCAAGCTGGTTTTTTTTTTCTGTAATTTTGTACAAGAATTCTGAACAATATTCCAAAAAATGACTTTCTGGAATGTTGTACAATGATACTAATGGTTCCCTGCTTATGCTAGGAAGATCTTGTCTGGCTTCTCATTTTTCCTCTCCTTGTTAGATAGTTTTTCCTTTTCTGTGGATAAGCTTGTAGTTCAGATGACCATTTTTGTACTTGGTTCTTAAATTCTGAGATTGTAGATTTCATCAGACTTTTGTGATGTCAGTCCTCAGGGTTGTCCCCTTTTTTTCCAGTGTGAATCTTCTCAGCATTAATAATGCTTCCTGTCTTGCTTTTATACTTTTGTACTTTTTGTGCCTGGTTAATCAGTGCAAACAATTCTTAAGGCTTTCCTCCAGGAGCTCTTCTAGTAACTATTTACCATTAGTTTTCTCCTTTAAAAAAAATTCTAGGTAACTTCTGATTGTTTTTTTTTTTTAATGTTCTTAGAGTTCTTTTGTGAGCCCTGTGAGTCATGATAAATATTCTTATATGATATTATGAGATACTTCACTTAAAGGGAGGTTAAAAGGATTTGCTGTGTTTTTTATCTTGTTTAGAAAATGAGTTATTGGAGAGGGCTATCGAGTTAAGTCTCCAGCAGTCTACTTCTCGTGAAACTATGCAGCATTTGTCTCTTCAGAATTTGTTCCAAACCCTCGAATTTTATTTATATCAAGTTAAGAGATGGCTTACTTAAAAATTATTTCATACTTGCAATGAAAAGCATTTTTAATAAAGCACTAATAATATTAGTAAACTTTTCATATGGAGTCTGAATATGTCTTTCAGCCAATGGTAATGACAACAAGAAATTCAAAGGGGATGATAAAATGGATGGGGCTCCTTCTCGTGTTCTTCATATAAGGAAATTGCCTGGGGAAGTGACGGAAACAGAAGTTATTGCTTTAGGTTTACCTTTTGGTAAGGTAACCAACATCCTGATGCTGAAAGGGAAAAATCAGGTAATTTGTTGCTTTGGGTTTTTTAATATGCTTATTGCCTAATTACAAAATGTTATTAATGCTATTGAAATAAGTCATATAACAGTAAGTATTTAAAAAAATAAGAAACCTTGATCCTTGATATTTTTAATGAGCTTATACTATTTTTTAGTAATTTTTTTAGGAGAACAGGGGATGTTTGGCAGGTACATAAAACAAGAAGTTAGCTGTAAGGTAAATATTTAGTCCTGCATCTTCACAGATGTGTTATGGAGATGAAGTAGCTTAGCAGATAAAGTTGTTGTGTGGAGAATGACATCTTCTGAAGACTGATATTTGTTAAAATGTGTAATCAAACCCTTTAAGTGTTTAAAACCTCTTTAAATGTTCTTAATGCGCTGCTAATAGGAGGATTATCTGATTCGTAAATACTGACAACTAACTGTTTAATTACAGGCATTTTTGGAACTTGCTACAGAAGAGGCAGCTATCACTATGGTTAATTACTACTCTGCTGTGACACCTCATCTTCGAAACCAACCTATCTATATCCAGTATTCCAATCATAAAGAATTAAAGACTGATAACACGCTTAACCAGGTATATTTACTGTAATGTGTATTACAAATGCAGATGGTAGAAAATGAGGCATGGTGTGTATTCTTGGCACATGTGATGTGTGTTTAAATCATTTGGTTTTGTTCACGTTCTAACACTACTGTAGTCTTTCCTATGATCATTCCACTTCGTGACGTTGAAGGGGATTTACTTTTTGTGTAATCTTTCTATTACAATGAATATTCTCAGTGCTTCCTTAATGTAAAAATAAAAAGATTCTGAAGTGTCTTTTAACTTTTTTTTCATAAAATAGGTTTTCATCTTAGTTTAGAGACTGTAGGATAAAATAATTAACTTTCTACTTCTGATACCGAAGATTCTAATGCCAGTTTGAATTTCCTTAGTGATAATGACTTAATGCCAGTTTGAATTTCCTTAGTGATAATGACTTAATGCCAGTGTGTACATTTCTTTACCTTGAATCGTCATCTGGGTAGCACTGGTAGCCTCAGCCTAAATGATCTGCTGTTCCTGGAGAAGAATACCTTAACAATCACTATACAGACAAATGTACTTAATAAGAAAAAAAGTGTTTTGCACTTGCCTCTGTAGAATCTATTTCACAATAAATACAGATAAATATCTCTGGTTTTAGTAGAACAGGAAAATTAGCATAAGTAATGTGGTGACCATTTTGTACAAAATATAGGGGGGGAAAAGAGGCATCAACTTGCCACAAGTCAGGTGATTTATTTTAATGTTAATTTCTTATGTTTTCTTTAATGTTACAAAAGACAGTGTAAGTTCCAAGTTACGGTTTCTGTTACTTGTCTTGTGTCAAGGTATGTAATTAGTAAAAGTGCGGCTGTTACCTTTTAAAAAACTATTTCAGGGTCATCTGTTGAAATACATCTTGGTTTCGATCAATATAGTATCAATTTTCCTGTTGATCTTTGTAAATGTTCCAGTTCTGTAGAATCTTTTGATAGTTTATCTGCTGAGGGTTCTTTTAAAAAAATTCAAATTCCTCCCCCCACCCCAAATGTCAGTTATAAAACAAGTATCTTCATATTCAAGAGAATAGAAGATTAATTCTGTCTGCACATATAGTGGATGGATATACTCCCTTAAGAAGGTTTCTCTTGCATTGTCCTCTGGCCTCTGTGTTGATACTGATTTTGTACTTCATGTGTCCGCTCTTTCAGTGTATAGGATATACCGAGCTTTTATGCCATTATGTGCATTAATGTCCAATATTAACATATTCCCACTCTTCCAGTTATTTAGAACTAAATAATGTGAATAGGTACTTGACAGTAAGTACTCTGTAACTAGAATCTCCCGAGGCTTTCTGTGAAACATAAGATGGCTGAATGTTCATTCTTCTGTAAAGAAGAATAAAGGTGCTGCAGATACTGCTTGTAGTCTGCTTTTATTTGGTACTCAAAACTTAAATTTTTGGTTAGTATTTTGAAAGGTTTTACATCCAGCCAAATTCACTTTGAATGTGCAAGCATCTCACTTGTAATGAGGGTCACGGGGAAAAAATGCATTTAACCAAGAGGTTCTGTAAGCAGCTAGGCATTTAGAAGTAAGGAAAGTAGGAGAAGTTCCATTAATTTGAATTGCTCAGTAACAGTAGCTTCCAAGATTATTTTAGTTAAATACTCAGAATAAACAGATTCAACAGGGACCATTTCAGTTTTCATCTCAGCTTTATAATTTGAAAATCCTCTTCCTGTGAGACATCAAAACACTGTCAGAACAGTATTTAAACTCATATTTAAAACAAATGCCTCTTACCTAGTTTCATACAGTGTCAAGACTCAGAAGAATTGAAAATAGTGAGGTCTAACTGTAATTCTCCTTATCAACCTGTTGCAAATGCATTGTTTTAGTCTTTCTGCACTGCCATTGCAACATTCAGAATCAAATAAATGTTATTCGTTCTGAATGGTGTAGTTGATATCTTTAAATTAATTGCAGTTTTGCAAAAATAAGAAAAAGCTTTACCACTCAAATGTCTTCAAAAGCAGATATTTATATGTGATACTAACTGTTATTTTGAAGTTGTTTGACAAAATGCTCATAGTCATAATAATTTGGTAATTTTATTCTGTTTTCCCAATGTTAAATCCAGTGTTCTGTCCTGTATTCACGTTAAATTTAATAGAATTAAATATGATATATAAGCATAGGTGTATAGTGCTGACAAGGGTCGTATGTTAAAATTGACTTCAAGTTTTGATTCTTTGGTTTATACAGTTTAAACTTTTCCAGTCACTTTGTGGAGTGCTTTTCAGTTGATAAGTGCTGCTTCTGTGCTTACAGATGCAATAGGAATTAATTGTGCACCTCAGCCAAATATCTGGCCAGCTTGAAAGTTGTATATTTCGTATGTTAGGGAAAAAAATAATGTTGTTATCAAAAGATATTTTTGCAGAGTTTCAGTAATTAATGTTAAACATAGAGATAAACTGTTTTCCCAACCAGTGTTCACCAGGTCTTTTTTTTCCCCTCACTTTCCCTACTCTTTGATTCGTTTCAGTATGAGGAGTATCATGTAAGTTGAGACATAAAACTGTATAGTAACTCTTAATGCATTTAAATTATACAGTATACGTTAATTCGATGCTTATTATTTTTACCTGGCATGCTCACTTGTCTCTGTTTTGTATTGTTTGCCTCATAAAGGTTACTGTAATGAAAGTATTACATGGAAACCCTTTTTTTTTTTTCACTTTTTCTTTCTCAGAAAAAGACATCTAATCTTTCTCATACTGTCAGTTTTGGCAGTGGAAGTAGTTACATAGATGTGTGTTCTTGTGATACCATCATGTGGATACCTTTGAATTTCTAAAACTCTGCTTGTGTTTAAAAACAAAAAAATCCCCATACATGGAGAGGATTTTTTTTTCTTTTTATGAAAGAGGGTGGATGACAGACAGTAGTTTGTTTACCTCTCTGTGGATACTACTTTCTAATGCTTGTCACTCTTGTACATTATTTAATTGCATTTATCCTTAGATGTTTGGAATTGTTAGTTTAGCATTATCCCTTCCTGTTAGAGCCTTCTATATAATTAAAATGGCAGCAAATGTTAACTGTAATACAGTCTCTTGAAAATAGGATAAACACTGGTTTCTGTAGGCTTGAGTGTGTGGTTGGTTAGTTGGGTTTTTGTGGGGTTTTTATTTGTTTTGTTGCGCTTTTATTATTTAAAGGAAAGAAAAAAGTGTTAACAAGTCTTGAAACTTACAGAATCCTCGCTTTATTCATCCTTACTAGTAGAACACTAAGCTTGCTACTAGGAAGATTGGTTTTGGTGCTGTTTAAATCTCCTTACTGTGACATAACGATTAATTGATGTCTTCGGTTTTGTTGTTGCTTATCACAGAGTCAGACTGCATTGCACTTCCATTGTGTTATGTCTGTAACTCTTGAGTTTTAAATAAGTGGACAGCTTTATGTTTCTGAAGCTAACTGTATTAATATCGCTAATGAATTTCTAGCTATCATCTTGAAGTATTAAAAATATCTGTCTTCTCTTTTTTTTTTTTTTTTAGCGGGCCCAAGCTGTTCTTCAGGCAGTGACGGCTGTGCAGGCAACAAATGCTCCCATTAGTGGTACCACTGTTAGTGAGAGTGCAGTGACTCCTGCTCAGAGTCCGGTGCTTAGAATAATTATTGACAATATGTACTATCCAGTAACCCTGGATGTTCTTCATCAGGTAAGCCAATTTTCATTTTAACTTGAGCTGTGACTGGGAGGAACTTGTGTGTAAAACTTTACAATGTTTTTGGCAGATATTCTCTAAATTTGGTGCTGTATTGAAGATAATCACATTCACAAAGAATAACCAGTTTCAAGCTTTACTGCAGTATGGCGATCCAGTAAATGCCCAACAAGCAAAACTAGTAAGTATAGTTCTCTGTTAAGGTTGGAGACCTTCCTGTGTTCTATAAACATTTGTAAAATGTTAATATAACAGAGTACTAACCATAATAATGTCACCTACCGCTTGTGTGAATTTTTTGAGATTAAAACATAACTGGGAGTTATATAATGAACTGTATAATATCAGTGCTCAAAGATACTATGTTTAAGGATACTATGTCTAAATAATTATATACATCTGTAATTATGAAGAAGTATTTTAATAAGACTGCGCAGAGATGAAATAATGTACAAGACTGCAATAGTGAAAATGCCAACCAGAAGTAAAGTGTTCATGCATAATTAATTCACTGTAAGCGGCAAATTTGGTATACCCATTGAATGTTGGGAGATAACTTTCTAAGCATGGAAATAAAGATGTGATTTGTGGATTGTATACATGTTTGTGAAAGTATTGAATTTTAGTGTCCTAAAAAAATATAGACTTTTATGTTATAACCGTAAATTGGAGTAGGATCTTACTTTGTTTCATAGCAAACTCTCCTATACTGCGTAGGAGAGGCAGTAACAGGTAACTGGTTTTATTCGTTATCCTAGGAGAGGGCCAGTGAATAAATTGTGGCAAAGATCAACAGCATGTCATCTCAACCAGATCTTTTGTATTAATGGAATGCAATATGTTTGAATTTGTGGCAGTAAGAAAGTTGAACTAAAGGGAAGGGCTTTTTTTTTTTCTTTCAAGCGATAAATAGACTGAATTTATATTTCCTTAAATTTTTAAACCTTCATACGGAGTCTGGGTTGAGGGAGGCTGATTAAAGTTGATGTGCGTCTTAGGTGTTGCTTGGCAGTAGAGAAAGTGCTTATTCTCGTAGATAACAGAGTAGCTGAACTTCAGAAAAGTGAAAAGTTTGCGGTGCAGACTGAGTTGACAGTGAATATCTCTTAGTAGAGGAAAAAAAATAGGCTTAGTATTCTATTGTATAGAGTGATAACTATAATAAAGTAATTAAAAAATAAATATATGAAGACCTTTATTAAGCAGTGGAGGATGGTCATTTTTATCCTCATCACCAAATGAAATCGTAGGTATTGATTAAAAGAGTGTGAGGTGGCCAAGACTGGGAATTACAGAAAATAAGAGATGTTTTCAAAAAATAAAGTTAGTAAAGGCAAGAAGATTTGCAGCTTGGTTTATGATAATCTGCTCCCGAAAAGCAGGCTGGAAATATTTGTAGATTTGGAGTAATACTCTTTTCAGAGGTGAATAGTATCAAATATTAGATTGTAACTCACATTAGAGGGAGATGCACGTATGTCACTGTAATATGTAAGAATTTGCTTGGATGGGATACACCTTTCAGGTGTTAAGTAAGTTTAATATAATAATACAGAAATTAGATCTTTAACCAATTGCTGCGGAAATCGACTTGAAATATTTGATAAACAGTTGGATGCTAACATGTTTGCAGAATGTTTTGTTTCAGTCTTGATTTGTGTTTGTAAAGTTATTTTTCAGTGATAAAAGTCAATGCTGCTTTAAGGTGCATTTTTTAAGCAAAATATGACGTCAAGTGATAAATCTTTTGACTTTGTTTTTTAAGTCTTATCAGAAGATTTAATGGAAAGATGGTGTTTGTGAAATGGACTGTAGTGATTTGAAAATTATCAGTGTAATTCTATGAATAAATTACAAAGGCGTGATAAAATTACAAAACGCTGTGGTATGTAAAAGTGTGAAAGGAATCTAAGAATCTCCTGCCATTGTTGACTTCTGACAAAGTGATACTAGAGCATGGAATACTGTATTGTTTATATTTTTTTTAAAAAGCACCAAAACATGTATTTGTTACTGTGGCTTTGCACATTTTAATTAGGGTAGCTGTTCACTAGTGGCAGCTCATGTGTGAATGACTAAACTTCACTGAATAACGGTGGTTCCTGCATGTACTGTCATTGTCAGAGTTACCTTGGAGGCTATCTTAGTGACAAATTAAATGGTCTTAGGTTTATAATTTCAAACTTATCTAATCATAAATAGGCAAAATTTTAGAAGTAATACTGACTGCAAGTATTGAAGAATGCTGAATTTGAAGGAACATTTGATTTCCCCAATACCCTCCCAAGGTAAATGGAGTAAAATAAGTACGGTACTTACGGTTGAGCTACTGTGGTAAAATGTGAAGTGCCACCAAAACAAAAACACCCCAAGGAGAAAGAGTCAGTCACATGATAGGAAAACCCTTCTGGTTTAAATGCATATGGAGATACAGTAAAACCAAAGGGATCTGGTGACTATGCTTAGGTTGCATGGAGTTCAAAATTGAAAGCAAGCTCAGAGAGTAAAGAAGCTTTCAATTTGTTTTCCATCAGTTGTTACTGTGAAAGATAATGGGGAAATTTAATTTTCCACTGGCACTCTTCACAGGAAATCAGAATGTGGCCTTAATAGAAATTGAAGACTTATTAAGGAAGTTAAAGAGCAATTTGAAAATCTCAAGTGATGTAAGTACCAAGGAGAGATGCTATTCATTTTACAGTTCTGAGAACATAGTGACACTGACAAGAATGTACAATGCAAAGCCTCTAGCCCTTTGGGACCACTTTTGCTATTTGAATGAGCAAGTAGTGAAAAATTGCATTCCTGCTTCACTTGCTTTGTGAGAAACTCATTTCCTGTAAAAGTAGATTATGGTTACACTGATTCACATTTCATCACCACCCTCAGATTGAATCACTGTAGTTCGTTACGTTGTCAAGTTTAGGTGAAGATGGCAAACTTCAGGTTGTGTGCAGTGTAGCAGTCTAGGCATTGGTTGGACAAAGTGCTGAGAATGTGCAACAGTAGAGCATATTGAACTATTGTGCTTCTCCTAGTGAAGAAGAAGGTGATGTCTTGGAGACATCTGTATGCATAAGGAGATTTTCTAAACATCAGAAATAGCTTATTTTTGCAGTAAATGATCAGTATCCTAAGCGTAAGCAGCAAACTTAAATTTTGGATATCAATGATCTGGTATACCATAGAAAGATTAGAGTGCCAGTGTCTCTGAACAATTGGGTAATCCAGAGTGTTGTCTTTGTAAATGCAACAGAATTACTCTTGACAAATTTTGAGTATTGGCAGTTATTAATGGCATCTATGGAGGATTAATGGAGACTCATACATAGTGCATGACAGTCACCTTGACCCAATATGGATTCAATAATATCACAAATCTTAGTAAGAGTTTCTGGTATAGTTGCCATTTGGTTCTTCCTTGGCCTTGGTGATCAGAGGCTCTGTTGAGGTTTGGCTACATTCAAGGTATCTTCTCTCAAGTTGTTTTGAGCAACAGCTTCAGGGTGGCTCTGCATTGGTAGCAGTCTGCAGAAGTTTTCTTGTAGGCTACATTCCTCTAAAAGCTTTAATCTGAACTTCAGGCAGTCGTTGCCAGAATTTAAAGCAACGATATCTCCTGGTAAGATATTTAGCAATACTCATAGATTATTACATTAAAGATTTTCAGACATCTTGAATCCTAAAGAGCACAGTTTGTGCTCAGAAGTGGTAGATAGAGTTCAGGTAAACAGAAGAGTGCTGGAGGGTATAAATTGTATCAGAAACTCCAAGAACTGCGGCAGTGGTGTTTGCATCCTGGATTTTCAAATTATGTAGAAAAGAATAAGATATGTAACTGGTTCTTCAGGCAAGGAACTGCATATTTAAGAAAAAAATGTGTTTTTTTGTATAATGGCATGTGTTTTAGATACACTTTTTTGCTACAGAAACTTCTTGTATCCAAGACATTCATCTCAAAAGAAATTAATTTCATTTGAATGCATATGTGTAGGATGCACTTGGGACAACTTCTTTCACAAGTATGACTTTCAGTTACTTTGAGGTGCTTACTTGAGCTGGAGTTTGTTTTGTGAGGTTTACTTATTTTTTTAATGGTTTAAACTGTTAGGCTCTTCTTAAAGTCTTGTTTCTACTTTATCCTGCTTTGTGTGCTTTGGGAAGAGAGTGAATAGGGACTATACTTCCCTCTCTTTTTCTCCTTATGAGCTTGGAGAGAAGATTATGGTTTTGTTGTGTTGCCCCACTCTGCCCCTTTTTTCTCTCCACTCTAATTTGTTTTTTCTTTATTATACTTTGGAAAATTATTTCAAAATTTCCTTATCCTTCAAAGAGATCTGTTTCCTGTCTTGGATCATCATCTTAGCTGCCTACAGTGCTTGACAAAGAGAGAGGCAGATACACAGTTTGTTTCTTGAAGCCATTTGTCTGAAGAAATATCTGATAGCTAAATCTGAGCTCTTTTCCTGAACTGGGAGATGAGGATATAAAAAAAAAAATAATTTTTGTCTCCCAAACTATTTTCTTCTCTGTCTTCTAGCTACCCTATAAAGATTAGCTAAAGAATATTGAAGGTGGCATATATCTCTTCTTGGTTTTTAGAGGGCTACCTTGACCATCTCCTCTAGCAAGATTTAGTTCCATAAATCCATGGTCTATACAGACCTTAGGAGAAGCTCATCAAAGCATAGTTCCTATGAACTATCTTTCACAAGGATTTTCAGGCATCTGCAGCACTGAAAGTAAAAACAACAACAGTGAATTCCATCCATTACATCAGAAAGCCCTTCATTTGAGTTAGGAAAGCGTGAGAGAAGAAATGATTCGAAGAATGTGCCTCCTTTTGCTTCAGAGTCTGCCGAGAGGTCTGACTATCGCCTGCATGAAGCTGCATCAGAGAGCTGCCGTCAGTCATTCAAGATGTTAGAACATTTTGTAGCTTTGATCTCAGATGGCAAAAGTACTCTACACTGTTGCTGCTGTTAACACTTCTCTCAACATCCACAATCACGTTGAGAAATAACTCCTACTGTCATGAGTCTTTATTGACTTGATAGAAATTCTTACTGTTCTTTTTTAGAAAAGCTTGTTTATGGCTGATTACATCAGCTGCAGGTGAAAAGACTGAACTCTTCCCCATCCCCCCTCTTTTTTTTTTCTCCCTGTGAGAACAGTCATTTGTCTCACCTCTCAACCTGCAGGATATTTTCTCAATTTTTTGTCTCTTCATTCTCCTGTCTGCTATAAGCAGAAAGAGAAGATGGTTTGACATTATTTTTAAGAAATGGGAAAGCATTGTATTTTTGTGGTGCAGACCTCTGTTTTGTCAGTATTCCTTGTATGATCGTTTCTACTGTTTATGAGACAGTCATAGATTTCAGTTCTGGATCCTTGCGACTTCTCAGGCTATTTCTGCTGAATTTCTGTGGTGTTTGGCCTTGCTTGCTTATTCTTGCCTTCAGTGAAAGGTGCTGCCTTGAGACATGAGCAGATTTTGGATTCTTTGTGAATATAACCCTGGTTATAAAGACCGTTTCTGAATATTTTGAATGTTTCTTGTGTGGTAGTTGTCAAGGAAAGCTAGCTGCTTTCCCGCTAACTCCGCTGTTTTGGAACTTTCCCTAGTATTGGGGATTGTGATTTTCTTTTTTCTGGTTTGTTTCATTTTTTAACTGCCTTACTTGATGTAGAACCATACAGCATACTTATTAGGAGATATTTTTATTGTTTCGTGTGAAGATTTTTTTTTTGGTTGGGGGCAGTTTTTAGGTTGTTGATGTTTTTTTTTTTTTTTTCCCTCCTAAAAACAATCTTAAGTGACCATAGAGAAACTTGTACAGATGATGGTGTGTGTTTGCACTGTGGAGTAGTTGTGTCGGTTCGGGCATGTCCTCCTTCTTGGATTATATGTTGGTCTGAATCAAGAAAGGAATTTTTATTTGTTTTCTTACACTGTTTTCTGTTGGTCTGCTGCATGTTCTTACTAGTTGTCTTGTTTGTGTGTTCCTAAGTACCACAATGTGTTTTTTCAGGAACCTGTTTGCTGGTAAGCTCTTGCCAGGAGGTGAGCCACTTAACAGAATCATTTTTCCCCCTTGGAAAGGTCCGATAAGAAGGTACTTTTTAGTAACAAGAGAGAGAGAAGGCAGAGGCCTGGAAACGATTCAGTGTCAGTATACCCTTAGTATCTCGTGATGACATAAGTTTTGATACGTTTGTTGTTGAGGCTTAAATAATGGGTTTGCTGGCACAGGCAAGGTAAAGAATGATACTCAAATTTTAGAAGAGTTTGATGGTATTTGATTTCCTTGGTTTTGTACTGTCCGATGTGAATGTATGTATAGATGAATGCTCAAAGAAAGAAATTTCTTACAAGTGACTAGCATTGTTTGAGATGATTCATTAAAAGTATGGCTACTCTCTCATCTTTTTCAGGATATCTGTTTGGGATGAACAAGGTTTGAGGGTTTATTGCACATTCTTTTATTACCATGTAAGAAGGAGCTCAGGACACACACATGCACAGTTGTGACTTTGCGTGTGAATCTTAGAAAACGCCCTAGTTGCTGGTAATATTTCTTGCATTGTTGTTGGTGTATGATGCTGCTCATAGAGCTGGGTGGGGTGAGTTTTTTCAGGTTTTGGTGTGTTTGCAAGGGGCATTTCCCAGATTGTGACTACAGTGCTCATTAGGAGTGTGTCTCCTTTCCGGTTTAGGATGTTCTTTCAAACTGTTTCATCTTAGCTACAAGGGATTTCTCTTATGCAGTATTCTTTTGTATGTATTTTGGTCACTTTGTATTTGTCAGAAAGAAGTTTTTTTGCTGTTCCGGTGTTAAGTTTTAGCTATCTGTGCAGCTCCCAAACTTTGAACTACTACGACTACTGTGGAAACTACAAACACTAGTGTATTTTGTTTTGCTACTTTTTTAGTCTAAAATGTCCATCAACTTGACAGACTTTGGTCAACCGTATATCAGTGTAATTTACAGGCTCCACACAGAGCTATAATATGAATCATGATTTGAATTTGAACAAAGCTAAAGGGTACTGCCTTTTTGTCTCATTCATACCTAGTTTTCTTTATTACATTAATGGATGTTCCCTTGATAGTAGGGACATTGTCTTTGACAAAAAGTAAGCTATGGCTGCGTAAACTGGATCTGACTTTAATTCATCTCTTAGTAGATTTTATGAGGTAAAAAGTCTTCTAGAAGTGATGACGCAACCTCAGAGTATAATTTTTTTAGATGTAATTGTTTTAAAGTGAGATGCTTTTCCCAATTACCATCATTAGGAGTCTTGGATTCTGGTTTGCTGCTGTGTATAAAAGAGCTAGTGAATTCTGTATTCTGCAGTGATGATGCTCACCACTTATTAATAAAGGATTAATCCTTATCTTGTATTCTGTGAATCAGGACAGTAGATTTTACTTTGCCAGTATTGCATAAAGCATTATTTAAGCTCAATTTCAAGCACAGGAGTTTCTCTTTAATGCCTAACTATTTGTTGAGATGACATCTAGATTCTCAGGTTTCTGTACCATTTTTTTAAATTATTTTATATTTTCCCATTACTTAGAAGTCCTCATAATACTAGCCTACTTATTCTTGTACATTGTCTGCGAATGGTGGTAATCCTTTTAAGTAATTTCATGAGGCCTGAAGATGTCAGCTGTGATAACGCATTTTATACGAAGGGACAGCATTGCTGGCCCTGACCTAGCAGTGGGGTATCTGCAGGATGTTCAGTTACCAGATACATCGCTGTATGAAAATAACTTATGTTGCTTCCATACCCAGTAGGCACACTAGGTTCGTGTGGTACTTGGCTCAAAATAGTAAGTCCTACCAGAACTTAAATGTGTTGAAAAGTGCATTGCAAATGTAACCAAGCTAGTTGTGCAAGAGCTAGCTCAGGTCAAAAAGAGGTAAATTTCACTCCAGCATTAATCAAGAGAAACCAGAAATCTGATTTGTGTATTTGAAAGTGTCATTAATTTGTTTTTTTTTACCATATGTGTGTATATAAGGTAATATAATATTTAATATAATGACTTGATTGAATGGTTTGATTTTTAGGACGAGCTGTCTTCGCTTCCTAGCATTTCTTAAGACTGTAAACCAATTTAGTTACAAAAAATTCTGTTTTAGTCTTTCGTATTTAAGTGTTAGTGCTTCAAGGGAAAGAAAGGTATGTCAAAAATGTAATTGAAATAAAATCCAGGTATATCCATTTGTCTGGTACATAATGAAAATGGGAAGAATATGTGTAATTAGGCCTTTTTAGAGAGTCTTTTCGTAGAGTTCTAAGTGATGTCATGTTAAGAGATCATGTGAATTTCACGGTTAATAGGCATCCTTTCAGAAGCACTAATTAATTGTGAAAATAGGAACTTGTTAAAAAAGAGTTAGTAACATTGAGTTAGCAGATAAAGTAGCTTTTCTTTCAGTTTTGGCATGGGGAGAAGCAAGACATGCAGAAATAATGTAAATATTCTTTATCGGATAACTGACTAACATGGTGTTTAATTCTAGAATTCTTTTTTCCCTTCAGATCAGCTTTCCATGTAGAAGAGAACTTGTGGGTTTTTTGTTTTTTTTGTTTGAGGAATATTTGGTTTTGTGTCTGAATTAAAGCTATGAAGTACAGGTTAATTAACTATATTCAACAGACTAACATTTGACTGTATTAAAGTGGTTCTTACCACTTTGGTGCAAAAGCAGTTTCTAGGTAAGAGCACTAAGCATGGGGCTTCCTGGAATCATGTTGAGAGGTTAATGCATTTCACTCTTAATTAGCCAGGCAGTAAGACAGGTAAATGTCTATATTCAGACCTTGATTTTTTTTTTTAAATAAAAATAAAAATAAAAATAAGCTTTGCAACCAGCCTGTATTGTGTATTTTTTAAATAAATTGACTTCTTTTTCCAGGCCTTAGATGGTCAAAATATTTATAATGCTTGCTGTACCCTGCGGATTGATTTTTCCAAATTGGTGAATTTGAATGTCAAATACAACAACGATAAAAGCAGAGACTACACTCGTCCTGATCTCCCGTCTGGGGATGGGCAGCCAGCGCTGGACCCAGCTATTGCTGCAGCATTTGCAAAGGAGACCTCTCTTCTAGGTATGATTCTGACATTGTTCTTTTGTATTGCAAAGTCACTTGATGAAAATGTTTAGCCTTTCTAACAATTAAAGATCTTAAATTGTGATAGTGTGCAAAAGCCCTTCAGGGTTCAGCATATATTGTGGTCTGAATTATAGCAACACAATTACATTCTCTGTAGAAGTCCTGCATAAATGAATGAGAGAAGTGCACAAAGCAGAAGGAAAAGTCAAGTTGGTTCTACTTTTTATTTCCAAATCTGTCCTCTATTTCATGTTCCTGTCAGCTGCTGCTAACTTGCCAGTCCTCGCACCCACATTTATAACACTTTATGTGATTTGCACGTTTCATTCATGCTAATACTTACTTGTAATATCAGACTGTGAAAATAACATTTCGTTGGTTTTATTCAGTGAGGAGGGATTGCCTAAAAAGTAGGTGCTAGCCTGTGGTTTCTGTAAATTAATAGTAAAAAAAAAATGTAGTTGCACTTCCAGTGCAGTGCCATGATACGTGAGTTCTAATATCCTGTCAGCTTTTGAGTTCAGAAGTAGTAGGTGAAATGCCTTGAGAAAGATACAGATAAATATATATTCTGATTATTAGCAAAATAATTAAGGCATACTTTGGGAGATGTTTGTAATTTGGCTAATCTTACAGCTTTTATAAAACTATTATTTTGTCATGATCATTACTCTTCCTGCTTCATTTTTTTTCTTTTTTATTCTTTCATTATTTTCCGTATTTCTTGTAAAGAAAACTTAAGAACAACATAGGTAGAGGCCTCTATTTTTTTTGTGTTAAAGAAGTTACAAGGCACTTAATGAATGAAGTGAGCCCAGGAAAGGAGTGAATATTGTAGTTAAGGCTACTGAATGCTGTGCTGTGTCTGCCCATTTCCAAAATTAGATTATGTAATCTAATTCCTATCTAGTTGTAAATTAAACACACATACACCTCTCACAAATTTTGACTTGCTCGTCTTCAGATCCTCCGGTATGACTTGGAAAATGATGTATCTCATGTAGCAACAGCAGAAGTTTTGGAAAGTAAAAAAATAACATAAGAATCTAAAGTCTCTGAAATACTCATAGCTAAAGTTTATTTTCTTTTTTTCTCTTCCCATCATTTAAAAATTGAAATCTCTTATTTCATGGATTGGTAGGGAGGGCGGATGAGTGTTTGAAGAAGCTTGATGTTGTACAGATGAGTGCTGTAGAAACACCCTTGAGGCAGTTAGTAATTGTTTTGTCAGTATGTAATCAGAAGAATGTAGACTTGGGGCTGCAGTATGAGTAGTAAGGAGACAAAAACAAAGTAAAGAGGCGCTTAATGATGAGACCCATCTTAATAGGTGTTGTAAGGCAAGGATTTTGGAGAGGAGAGAGTTAAAGATTCGTGATTGATAAACAGTGCCAAATTCAGTATTACATATAACTAATTCTGACTTTTTCTGGAATCCTGAGAAGTTGCTTTCCAGTCTCAGTCTTACTGATGTATTTCTTTGTATGTAATGCTTAATAGTATGCATCGAATTAACCAGTTTAGTTTACTCGGCATAGTGGAAATGAACTCTGAGGATACTTGGATCATTGCATCACTTTGGTTACATTTAGTAATTGGGTTATTATACTTGCTGGAGTTATCCAGGCAACTTTAGCTGTAAAGGACTTTGTTTTCTAGTGGTTTAGGCTTGGAAGTCATTTAGATGCTTTTTTTTAAAATTTTGTCTGCAAAAGTCCCTAAGTTTTCTAACCTTCTAATTTTAATGACTCATTCTTTTGTGAATATTAAAGGATTTTGAAAGTAAAATTATGAAGATGACAGTCATAATAGCTAATTAAATACTTTCATTCTTTTTCTTTGGATAGACCTCTTCAAATCTACTGTTTTCCCAAGCAGCAGGAAAATAAAAGGTATATGACATGAGTAACTTTTCATTGCAGCTGTGAAACATTGTCAGAGCACCACTAAAGTCAGTCATGTTTATTTTGGTAAGCAGTGGAGATTATATATCACAGTTTGTTTTTCTTCTGTAAAGGTATTCATTGTTTTGAAAGAGATTTAAGGGAGCAGGATAGCTCTGCTTGTAGCCAGTTGGGTGAGCTTGGGGACTATTATAGTCATCTTTGGTAATTGTTTGAAGTTTGGGATTTTATTCCTAGTTGCCTTGTTTGTTTGTTTTTACAGAAGTCGAGCTCTACCACTGAAAAACTTTACAAAAAGGCTCCATAGTACTGTTAGTGCCTTAGCTGCTTGAATAGTTGTCAAAATGGGAATGATGCTTGTTTGAATATGGAAGAACAGCTTTCTTACTCTGGACTGCTTCCTGTGGAAGAAGGCACAAAATAGAAGTGATATAAATAAGAAAGGACAAAATGTAGAAAAAACTGAAAACCCTAAATGGATACTCAAAAGGTAGAAAAAACTGAAAACCCTAAATGGATACTCAAAAGGTAGAAAAAACTGAAAACCCTAAATGGATACTCAAAAGGTAGAAAAAACTGAAAACCCTAAATGGATACTCAAAAGGTAGAAAAAACTGAAAACCCTAAATGGATACTCAAAAGGTAGAAAAAACTGAAAACCCTAAATGGATACTCAAAAGGTAGAAAAAACTGAAAACCCTAAATGGATACTCAAAAGGTAGAAAAAACTGAAAACCCTAAATGGATACTCAAAAGGTAGAAAAAACTGAAAACCCTAAATGGATACTCAAAAGGTAGAAAAAACTGAAAACCCTAAATGGATACTCAAAAGGTAGAAAAAACTGAAAACCCTAAATGGATACTCAAAAGGTAGAAAAAACTGAAAACCCTAAATGGATACTCAAAAGGTAGAAAAAACTGAAAACCCTAAATGGATACTCAAAAGGTAGAAAAAACTGAAAACCCTAAATGGATACTCAAAAGGTAGAAAAAACTGAAAACCCTAAATGGATACTCAAAAGGTAGAAAAAACTGAAAACCCTAAATGGATACTCAAAAGGTAGAAAAAACTGAAAACCCTAAATGGATACTCAAAAGGTAGAAAAAACTGAAAACCCTAAATGGATACTCAAAAGGTAGAAAAAACTGAAAACCCTAAATGGATACTCAAAAGGTAGAAAAAACTGAAAACCCTAAATGGATACTCAAAAGGTAGAAAAAACTGAAAACCCTAAATGGATACTCAAAAGGTAGAAAAAACTGAAAACCCTAAATGGATACTCAAAAGGTAGAAAAAACTGAAAACCCTAAATGGATACTCAAAAGGTAGAAAAAACTGAAAACCCTAAATGGATACTCAAAAGGTAGAAAAAACTGAAAACCCTAAATGGATACTCAAAAGGTAGAAAAAACTGAAAACCCTAAATGGATACTCAAAAGGTAGAAAAAACTGAAAACCCTAAATGGATACTCAAAAGGTAGAAAAAACTGAAAACCCTAAATGGATACTCAAAAGGTAGAAAAAACTGAAAACCCTAAATGGATACTCAAAAGGTAGAAAAAACTGAAAACCCTAAATGGATACTCAAAAGGAGAAGGATAAGAACGCTTCAGAAGTTTAGGGAGATAGAAAATGGAGGTTGGCAAACTGGTGTGTCAAATACAGTGGAATGAGCGGTGAGCTTCCTTCTGCTTCTTTTATCATAGGATTTTATTTCATTTTATTTGCTTTAAAATTCTTATTTCTGTAATGTCGATAAAGATACCTTCAGAGTGTACTCAGTCATAGCATCTGCCATGCCCTGTTCACAGGTGGTTCCCAAAGGGCATGTTCCTCCATGAAAGAGTGGAGCTCTATTTTGAGCTTGATGTGATGTTCTTTCAGGTTCTTCTGCATGCTCAAATAGAATACTGTAACTTAAACATGTGGTATTCTTGTTAAAATTCTTTCTGTAGCAGTTCTCTTCTATGTATGTAATGAGATCGCTAACAGAAAATGTGGTTAGGGCTCAGTTCTGACTCTTCTGTTATGCTATGATATACTGGAGAATTGTACAACTTGGGTGCCTTTTTGTTGTTGGCTTTTTGACAGTATACTGCAATTCGTGTAATCAGAAGTGAGATTTAGGTTTAACCTAATTTTGTGAGTTAAGTTTTAGTGACAAGATACGAATCTTGTTAGTCTTGGTGTTCAAATCTGTATTTATACTAAAACATGACATGTCTCAATTTCCTCTTGGATGTAATTAACCCTCCTCTTCAGTTATGTAACTTCATGATTCAGTGTAGTAACACTTGCAGCTTGATGCAGCCGTTATGCAAAGCTTTTACAAGAACCTAATATATCCACCAAAAGCATTCAGGCGAGCTATAAGTAGTAGGCAGAAGGGTGGTGGTTACTTGACATAAAGATACAAATAAGGTTAGTGTCAGGATGGGGGACTAAATCCAGTTCTTAGTTGCAGTTATGCATACCTGCATTAAGATGATGACTCCTACTACCCGTGGTTTTCACACAGAAGTTCATAATATATTTTTAGTATAGCTTTAATTTGCGTTTCTTGAAATGGCATTATTGGTTTGCATTTCAGAAGTCATGCGAAAAGAGAAAAAGAAGGGGGAATAAGTAATGTGAGCTGCTGTGTTTAAACTTCATTGAGGAGAAAGAGCTGAAAAAGCTAGGGAAAATATGTGTAATATTTGTGTATTTTTATTAATATCCAGAAAAAGCAAAATCTTGTTATCTGCAATTGTTGGAAGCTACAGTAAAGCTAGTGACAAAGCTTTCCTAGTACTAGTTAATTATGTTGACAAAGTAGCTGACATGTCTAAATAGTTAAGTATCATGTGTTGCATGATAACTAAAAATCATAAAACAAGTTATTTGTATTTTTATTTATTAAATTCTACGTACTTTAATCAAAATGGCAAATCGGAGTGCAATGGGGCTTATGTGATCAGTTGGAAACATGTCAATCAAATAGATGATCCTAGCCCGCATGCATCATTACTCATTCATACTCATGCATCCTCAGCTGTGTTGAAATAATGTGTCAGAAATCTTTGAGACTATGAATTGGACATCTTCTTAAGAGTCTTGTTACCTTTTAAAAGAAGGAGAAAATTACTAATGGACAGAATGAGGTGGTTTCAAGTGAATTATCAGAAGCAGATGGTTGATATTTTTTTCCCCTTCTGACCCCAAAGTTACAGGAGATCTTATAAAAAAAAAGAACTTGGAGTAAAAAAACACTGTGTTATACTGAACTGCACCAAATTAATATGACTTTCTTTAACTGCATCCTTTATTAATTGTCTTTTTTCCATCAAAGTAAAGTATATTCTTAAGCTCTAACCAAAGAGCAAAACATACATCATATTTATGTTAGATTTTTGTCTTGTTATTGATATACATAAGTATATAATATTATACTTTGACAGAAAATGGATTTTGAGAAACAAAACTGTTATGCTTGGACTAGTAGTGGTCCATCTAGTTCCATATCCTTTCTCTGACAACAAGTGTTACTTCTGTGTTCTCTGATGAAAGACCTAGCGCAGCCCTCATAATGGATGGTCCTTCAGTAGCATAGATGGGGGGAGTGCATTCCTAACCCTGAGGTACCCTGTGCTTGGCTTATGTGAGGAAGCTCCTATATGTCACTTTATTGCCTATTTAATAGAACTGGTTGTTGTTTCCATAGACCATCTAGTACAATCTCAGATCTATTAAGTGTTTTTGCAGGATGGAAAGGAAGAAGAGGAAAATAGGGGTTTTCCTTCTTTTTATGTATTACGGTCTGTCCCACAAATACCACATGTAACACAATAAAAAGATTGTGTTTGTTGCCTATTGATTCAAGTAGATTTTCCCTTTATCTTGTGGCATGAGAGATAACTAGAATTGCCATTACTCAGAACTTGCTATTCCTCTGCTTTGCCCAAGTCCTAACATTTTTAATCTTCTAAACTTTATTGTAAAGCATTCAATATCTTTAATTTTCTTTCTTAGAACGCTTACTGTTTTTTCTTCTGTACGTGCTTTGGCAGGAAATGACCACAAAGTATTTTCCAATGATTGATCAGTAATACGTTAAGCAGTATCGCGTCCTGTTCCCTTCAAGTGATCATTTGTCCAGCACAGCAAAATCTTTCTCTTTTTGTTAAACGATTTTTCACAAATTTTTATAGCAACAGAAGTAATGAGTTAGAGTGGAGATAGAAGTCTTTTCTAGACAATTTAAAAAAATGGTAACCTTGCTTATTCTGCCTCTGTTCTGACCTCATATGTGTTCGCTTTTGATACTAAATCTGGGATTATTTTAAAATTATGGTTGACTATATTTACTATTATGTACATAATATTTGGGCATTGACTGAAATTGAAGAATTTATTTTCTCTTGTAATTTCCTTTAAAATAAAACTCGATGTGAGAAGGAAAGCAAGTCTTAGACGTAGTGTGAAGGTTCTGTTTAGTGTGTCAACCTGGAATATGGGAAGTTTGTTCAAAAGTTGTGTTAGCTTAGCATGATCATATGAACATTAGAAGTTTTACCATAATACTGAAAACTGAGAAATCAGTTGCAGTAAAAAAAAAAACAACTAAACAAACAAAAATCGCCAAAAAATCCACAGCCAACTGAAGTTATAATTCCTAATTGTTTTTTACACATTTTGCTTCTTTGTCATCTTTTTACTCAACTCTTAAAATGTGCAAATTTTGGTCAAATATGGTGCAACTGTTCCTATGTAAACTAGTCCATAGGTATCACAAGAACCTTTCACACATCCTGGGAATAGCCTACTCACTCACCAGCATCCCTGGTGACCTGACTAGGCAACACCAGCAGGTCTCCAGAGGACCTGAGTTTACTTGGAAGAAGAAAAATAAAAGCACGGCTGAAGGTTTAGCAAATGGTAATATGCTTGTTCAGAGAATAGGATTGCAGAGGGACAGAACATGGTGGGTGGTGCTGCCTTGAGTCTTGAACTTCAAAGGTTGCCTCTTTCACTTCATTTATGCTTCAGGAGATACTTAGGCCTTTTTACATGACCAACTCCAGTGTTGTATATTTAGTCTGAAGCAACAAGTTGAAGTGAGGAACGCCTCTCAGAGTGATGAAAAATAAGGATGTAATGATGCAGAGAGCACAATTAGTGTTTATTCTTTCTGATTTGATCAATGTTTACTTTAGACCATTTTGATAAATTAGACACTTTAACCATTTTAGAGTACAGTGGAGTTGTGGTGCACAAGAAAAAGTACATTTTATACCTTGTACTTTCTTTGATGAACTGAGCTAAATTAAAAAAAAAATGCGTTTCTCTTCCTTATGTTAACAACCCATTTCACAACCATTTGGATGACTTTAACTGTGGAATGGTCTGCTTTGTAGGGTGCTGTGTGTAACACTTATACTGATATAGGTACTTCTAATTAACGACTTGTGTGTGTTTCGTAAAATATGCTTTATTTTAAAATTAGGGCTTCCTGTTGCAGCTGTTCCAGGAGCTCTGAGTCCCTTGGCTATTCCAAATGCTGCTGCTGCAGCTGCAGCTGCTGCTGCTGGCCGCGTGGGTATGCCTGGAGTTTCAGCTGGTGGCAATACCGTCCTCCTGGTTAGCAATTTAAATGAAGAGGTCAGTGAAACAATTTCACTTTTTCTTTCCCTCTTTCGTCACACTTCATTTGTTGGTATTTTATGATTTTTTTGCATTTGACCTCTTCCATTCAGATTTTAAGCTCAAAGTATTTTTGCCATTTTTTTTAATAATCATGCCAAGTTCATTTTAAAGCCATTATTCTTAAGTACTTTTTTTTCCCCAGGTAGCTAACAACTTAAAAGGTCCTTTGATAGTTGGCTACCTATTTTTTCTAAGGAAAAAGTGATAACTGCTGCATGTTTGACATCTAAATTGAAAGTTTTATTTTTTCAAAATAGCAACTGCTTTTTTTTGCAATTATGGTTGCATGAACTAGAATTTCAGTTTTGTTTTTCCTACTTGTTTGCTGTTTCATTTCATGCTTGTATCTCACATTTTAAGGTCTTAATTTATGTGAACTACTCTAACACATTTTTCTTTGAAGGTTCTCCTAAAGATCTTGACAAGGCACTCTTCCAGTCTCTTAGTAATTTTTTTTTTTGCAGTTACTCATTTGTCTTTAAAAATAATAATAAAAAAACTGATGGCAAAGCATTTTCACCTTAACTGTTTCTTTCTTGCTTACTTGGAAATCTGAAGGGTTTAATTTAGTTTTGCATTTTTACTATCCTTGACATTTAGTTTGATGGCTGTGAAAGCTGGTATGAAATGTGGGAAGTTTGTATCAGTCTAGGTGTTCCATTTTTAACTGGCCTCTGTCACTGTAAATCATTAAGCTTTTTTTATCATCTGATACTATTTTGTCAATCATAGTCTTGCATGTTAAAATGTTTTAGATCAGAGCGCCATTTTCAAAGATTTTTTTGCCTGCATTTCATAACCAGCCATGCTTATGCAGTTAAAGTTCAAAGTTTAAAATTTCTATTGCATGCTTCTTTTTATTTATTTTCATGTTGAGATGAAATGCTGTAGTTTACTCTTGATATGAATGTACTTTACCCATATTTGTCTTGGGTGACTACATTTTATTCAGTTTTTCTTGTACAGTACATAAACCAACCATTTTCTGACCAAATTCCTGCATTTCCTATGTACTGACCTATATTTTATTTTTTTTTGTTCCCCACTTTCTTATTTTTTTCTTCTGCATTGCTGTATTCCCTTCCCCATTTCATCCTTTTCCCTTTGTGTTCAACTTCCCTTTCCTTGTCTTTACCCAAATTCCCATGCCCTTCCCTGTCTTACCCTTCTCGTCTTTGTCTACGTTCCCTGTCTTCATTCCCTATGTTCATGCTTCTGTGCTTGAACAAAATGTTCCTCGGACCAACTTGCCCCAATTAACCGCCTTGAAACCATGATCCATGACCACCTCACCATTCTGCGGGAACCACCCTTCGTTATGGATGATCTGTTCATCTCCGCTCTTCCTCGACTCTTCTCTCTTCTTGTCTTACGCTGCTTGCTCTTCTCTCCTTCTAAAGATGGTTACGCCCCAAAGTCTGTTTACCCTCTTCGGTATGTTATTGTTAGCACTATACTTTTATTATTGATTTGATTTTGTTTTGGGTTTTTTTTGTTTTGGTTTTTTTTTTGTTTCACCTTAATTCTTATTTGTAGCAAGCACTTTGGCTTAAAGTGGAATAGTAAATCTTTTGCTATTTTTCTTTTGCTGTTTAAAACTCTCCATAGACACAAATTTTCTTTTAATGCATGCTAATATATATTTTGCATGGTTTTAATTTAATATCATTCACATAGCTTTGAGGGTTTATCAGAAATTATTCTTTTCAAAATTCACTATTCAAAATCTTTATCTCCTTTATTCATTATGAGTGTGTTGCGTTTGAGTGAGTGGTCTTGTTGCTGTCTGAGTGTTCCATTGATATGTCAAAAAGTATTATTTGGGTGACTGGCTTTAAAATGAACTTTTTTTGGGTTACTTTTTTGACTTTGAAAAGGTGTTTATGGTGATGTGCAGCGTGTGAAGATTTTATACAATAAGAAAGACAGTGCTCTTATACAGATGGCTGATGGAAACCAGTCACAGCTGGGTAAGGCTAGTTTTCTGTTTATATTCCCATTAGTCCCAGTTCTTGAACTTATGCTTAGTTCAACTGATTTTACACAGGATGTTTACATTTGACAGTTTGTCTTGTATCCTGGTTACCCACAAGATCCAAAATCTTACTGCATACCCTTGCGTTCCAGAAGGTCTGCACAAATATCCTAAATGAATTCAACAGCTGAATCATATGCACTGGTCTTCAGATAAAATTAAATAATTGTGCAGATTCTGAAGAACTAGTTCTCGGTTCTGGTCTTTTAGCACATTGGCCCTTTGATTTGCTTGGGTGTTTTTCTTGTGTGATGTACCACATGCCATTGAAAAGTAACACTGATTTCAGAAAACTTCTTTTCTTTTTCAGCCATGAGCCATCTTAATGGACAAAAAATGTATGGGAAGATTATTCGGGTTACCCTTTCTAAACATCAGACGGTGCAACTACCTCGAGAGGGACTTGATGACCAAGGGCTGACTAAAGATTTTGGTAATTCGCCTCTACATCGCTTCAAAAAACCTGGTTCGAAAAACTTTCAAAATATATTCCCTCCTTCTGCAACCCTTCATCTATCCAATATTCCGTAAGTGTTGGCTGTCGGTAAGCATGTAGTGTTAATGTGAATCTCGACATCTCAGAATTGACTAATAATGTCTTGCTTATGTTTGTTTTAGACCATCAGTAGCAGAAGAGGATCTGCGCACATTGTTTGCTAACACTGGAGGCACTGTGAAAGCATTTAAATTTTTTCAGTAAGTAACTTTTTTGTACACAGCTCTAACAAAATACTGCCTAAAAGTACCATTTTACAGCAAGTCTTCAGGAAAAATACATAGAAGATAGCAAACATTAGGAGCAACCCCTTTAGTGTTCGAGTTCCTAATGCAGTTATTTTGTTTCAGAAGAGATCACAAGATGGCACTTCTTCAGATGTCAACAGTAGAAGAAGCTATTCAGGCTTTGATTGATCTTCACAATTACAATCTGGGAGAAAATCACCATCTGAGAGTTTCTTTCTCTAAGTCAACTATTTAAAAAGGCAGATTGAAAACAAGGGTGCATTGCATTGTTTGGTGTTGTCACCTATTGACTGTTCAGGAAAGTGGGGACCAGAGTTTGTCTTCTGTTGGTTTTTTTTTAATTATTTTTTTCCATGCCATTATCATTCCTTGATGGTTTTAAAAATAAAAAATAAAAAAAATAAGAAGCAGTGATACTAACTGCTGTTGTTTCAACTGTTGTTTAGATAAACCATCGTTCTGTTTAAAAGATTTCAAGTTAATACCACAGTTTTTCAACTTAGTTGACGTACGTGCCTTAAAAAGGAAAACTAGTACTGCTGGACTTGCATAACTAGTAAAAAGCGAATTTGGTTGTCTGGGGCACATTGTTACATGATAATTTAAATATGTTTAGGCAGGGGTGTGTAAAAAGGTTAAGCTTTTGTTTCTCCTGCTTGATAGATTTCTTTGCTGACTTGTTGCTTTTTTTTTTTTTTAATTGGATAAGATGCATTATGCTGAAAGAGTAAAATGACATTATTTGATTTCTGCTACTTTTTTCTTTGTGCTTTTTTTGATAAAAGGCCTTTTGTATTTCATGGTTCTGGTCTAGATTCAGTTATGAATGTAGGCATTAGTTAAAGTTATCAAGGAACAGAATATTAATTTCGTAAAGGACAAAAAGTGACTTCTGTGACTTTGAGCCCTACGTGAAAAGCGTTGTGGAATCTTAACCTTTTTGTACACACTCTTGTGGGATGTATCATATAAATGTCAGCACTAAGTAATGTCTTGTTTGTGGCTGAATATTTTTCGTAGATGTTTTTGAAGTTGACATGACTTACGTGCGTTTCAATATCTATTGCCATCTTTAGTTTGTAATTAAGATATGGAATATGGTTGTGGATTTCTGAGCATGTACAGACTGATCAAGCTAGTTCAGGAAATGGTGCATGTATTTTTCAATGGTGGAGAAAGTTTGCTGCAAATGCTTGCAGGAAATTTTGTGGCAGTTTTCTAAAACTGACAGCCAGGTGGGACCAAAGTTTATGTGCCTTTAGTCTTAATTTACCTTGCATTGTAATATTCAGTTTTAATAAATCTCTTCAAAATATTTTGTATTTAGAAATTGATCTGACTTTACTATAAACATGACTCAGAATCTACAGATCCAGTTAATTTCAAAGCAGTTCTCTGTCAGTCTGAACTGTTACCTTGATTCTGTTTAGATGACCAATACTTTTTGAAATTGATGTACTTAGTTTCAAGATTCATAGATTCTGTTATCTATGTAGAAAAAAAATGGTCATGTATATTTTCTATTAGTTGAGTTTTTACATCTTTAGAATTGTAAAATTCAGTATAGTTTGGAAGTGGCACAATTAAAAAATAATTTTCTAACAAAGTTGGGAGGTTTGATGGTTGTTTAATTTCATTTTGTGTGTACTCTGCTTACCTCTGTAGCATGCTCAATAAACACTTCTGTAGCTCTATATTCACCTTTTCTGTCTTTCTCTGCTGCTTTCTATCTCTCCTCTTTATTTTTCACTTCTACTGTGCTTCTAAACTCATGTTTATTCTCTGCCAGGGTGGGAAAAGCATAATATTAAAAATTACAATTTATGGCTATTTAACATAAATCTGATGCTGTGAAAAATACCGGCTCTTTATTTTCAGAAAGGTAGTGACCCCTTTGCAGGCATATGTGCATATTAAACGTTTCCCACCCTGTTACAACTTACTGCTTTAAAGACATAACGTTTATTGTAGTTCGTTAGCTCTCTCTCTATCTTTTTAGTTTTTAAGCAAATTTATGCACTAATAGATCTCTCAGGTTTGCCATGCTCTCTTGCTGCAGTTTCATCTTCCATTTTTTTTTTGTGTCTGCTAAAGGTTTTCTACTAATCATACAGTATACTCATAGATTAAAGTAACAACACTTTTCATTAGGAAGAAGGACCATACATATTGCAAACCAGGATATTTCACCTTTTCAGGGGCGTGGGTTCAAATAAATATAAAAACAGTTTGGGCGCTTTAGTAGTGTTTCTTCGTATTACTTCGAATGCATTGTGGGGCATTTTTCCCATCGACTAGAAATAGGATTAAAACTTTTGCACAGTCTCAGTTTTAAGAGTAATTGTATGATCCTGAAGCATGACATTGGTAAAAGCTGTCAGTGTTCATTTTGAAGCACTTTTCTGTAATTTCTCCAGTATAACTACCATAGATTTATTGATGTCAGATTACTTTGTGACCTGTTGTCTCTTCTCTGGGTTGGCTTTCAAATCAATAAATAGCTATTGGCTTTTTAAAGGTCGTGGTAGGGGGCTTGCATTAGTCTTCACTATATTAAACAAAATGCATTAAGTTCCTACCTGTTTTATCAGAAATACAGGCAAGATATGACTGAAGTTATACTCCAGATATCACAGTGATCGTCCAGTCTGAAATGCTGCTAGAATCTGATTCATCCACACATGAAAGGTGTGAATCAACATCTTTTTACAACTCAGGCACCCAAACACATCAATGTGACTATCTCGCAATTGACCTGAACTGCAGTTAAGGATCTGACTGAGCTAATCTTTTGAATTTTTCCATCTATATGGTATATGGTATAATATTTTTAAAAGGCAAACTGTCAGATTTCCTTTTGTGTATCGGAATGCGCTTGCGTGCTTCAAATAGAAATGTGAATTGAAATTTACCATTCCATGGGTTCAACTTGTGCCGAACAAGTTCAACTCTAGAATGTTTGTATCAAATAGCACACAGTAATTGTCACATGTATAGTTTTGAAATAAATTTAAACATCTGTAGGACATGAGTGTTTACAAATACAGAGGTTTTGTAGAATTGAGTTTACCTCTTTCCAGGCTTATTTCCTGAAAAAGTTTCTGTACTTTCTCATTTGAAAAGTTCTGTGGCAAAAACCTCAAGGGAAGGAACATATATTGAATTTGATTTTTTATAAATTGAGAACTTTTATTACGAGGTTATATTTTGTTAGTCAAAATTAAAAGCAATAACATGCATAATTGGCATGGAAGCGTTTTTTATTAGTGAAAAAAATTACTGTTCAGTTATTGATACCTAGTCTTTCGAGTGGTATCTCTTCAGAAAATACAGGTTTTATGTCCTAACTCCTACGGCTTTCAAAAACTTGTTTTTCTTGAGATGGTACTGCATTTTGTATAGTAAATTGTATATTTTTGTTGTTATAAAAAGTAAATAAGTTTCTCTTGTATGTTTTAGCTCTTCAGACTGTGCAAATGCAAAGCATCCTTTTTATTAAAGTTTTACTAAAAATATGGGTTATGAATAACTTCTTATACTCCGTGGAATATGAGTTTTCATTGTGCGTCAGTGGAATGTTGCCGTAGGCATTTTGATATTCCAAGCTCAATTTCAGATTTTAAAAATAATTTTTTTTTTGGTAAATTGTTAGATTTTTCTCCAATGAGGCAGTGAAATTCCAAAAATGATTATTTGATCAGGTAATGTCCACTGGCAAATGCAATATAAAAATGAAACAGAACGAAATCTGGTAGCACTCTTGACTAAAAAATCATGACAAAACTTCAAAGTTAGGTGAAGGCACATTGTAGTGTTTCTGTATGTTGTTATTTAACATCTTTTTAAGTTGCTCCTTTGCCCTCCAGGATTGACTGATGCCCTGCTCATATGACTATTTATAGATTTCATTTTTTAATGATTTATATTCATTTCAGTTTTATAAGTGGTCTTAAAAAAAAATCCTTATAATTCATTCTAAGTTGGTTTATTATAGCATGTTACAGCATGAAAGCACCAGTCAGACATTTATGTGCAGTATTTAAGGCACTACAATTTCATACCCTAGTTTACTCCAGATAATTGTCAAATTCTGTGCTTAGAGAATGAGTTCTGTTAAAACATTAGAGGGGAAAAAAAAGAATTACATCTTTCTTTGCAAACAATTATATCAATCTACTAGTTCATCTCAAGAAATGGTACTCCCAGTATTAAATGTTTTAACAGTGAACAAGGCTTCTTAAGACAATTTAATTGTGTCAGGTAGAGATGTGACCGTACTTCATTCCAGAAACTGAGACAACCTAGAGTTTTCCTGAGGTGTCCAAGTTTCCTTTTAAGTAATGTGGCAAAATATTCCTTTAAACCTGACCTGTGTAGAAAGGACGATGTAAGTAGTGAAAGTGGTCAAGATTGTATTTGAAGCTTGTTTTTCCAAGATCTTGGTCATGCAACAGCTGCAATATTTATGACAATCCTTGTCTAATGGGGAGCAACTGCAGCCTGCTAAGGCAGTCCTCATCTACAAAGCGGATAAGGAGAGAGACAAGATTTTTTGCAAACTGTTGGATTTGACATGCTTTTTTCTACTTAATGGGCCTTGGTAAAGTTAAATAGTGTATGGCAGTAATGTAACTGTAGAGAATGATGATTGAGTATGAATTATTCTGTTAATCGACGGTTAGATTGGTAGAACCAGTGGGCAAGGTTCCTGCCTTGCTGAGGAATTCCAGTGCCACAACAATGAAGCTTTAGAGGATTTCTTTAACCTGGGTTTTTTTTTCTTTGAATGTAAGAATTTATTTAGAATTAATCTGAGTCTCTTTGGATTTGAAAAACTCTACAGTGCATCTACAAATACGCCTGTGTGTGTTTGGTTTCTTCAGAATGGTTAACAAAAGGAGATGGGTGAGTTCCTGCTTCACCTTGAAAACGTTTTTACTGCATGATGTACTTTGTTGTAATTTTCTAAGCTTACTAAACTTTCCCCTGATCGACATACTGAATTTGAAAGAGGATTATGTTGCTTTGTTTTTCCCCTTTTTGGACTTCATAGCAAATTAGTGTTTAAAATCTATAGTTGATTAGTTCTGCAAACAGGCAGGGAGGAAAAGCAAAGAACTTCTCTTCTTTGGGAAAATGTGAATTAAATGCAGATTGGTTTAAATATTTTAAAAAAAGCTTGAAATAGCACTCCTATTACTGAATAGTTTTGCATGTTTTATGACTTTTTGTCCAGTTTCGTAAGGAAATGAGACTTGCATAATTGCACTGTCTCCAAGTGAATGTCCTGTTCCCTAGACAAACCCTGTCCCTCTCTGTCACTCCTGTATGCTACCTTTGGTCTCCTCTCAGACAGAGGGGGTGGAGGTCTTGAGTACTAAGTTGTTAACTATTTCTGTGCTTGTGATTAGTTGGTGTGCTAGTCCTTACTTCCAGTGTTATAGGAAAGAGAGAAAAAAATCTGCTACTTGCTTTTTTATTTTGGCAGGGATTATCGATTGGACATGCACATGGCTCTCTAACAGGTGGAACCTTATGAAGTAGCAAATGTGATGGGGGCTGGGGATATTGTGTGGAATATGTGATAAACAGGAGGGAAGGGTTGTCTTGCAGAAGGAGCAATATTGGCTGGAGAAGAGTTGAGGGAGTTTCGGTAGGTTTACGTTTTTGTTGGTAAGGGGAGACTTACTGGTTGAATTATTTTGGGGGGTTATTTTGCAAACAAGTCTGGTCAAAATCGGTACAGCTTGTCAGGTAAATGCGATGTATTTTCACTTGGCTCAATGGGTACAGAGGTATCAGACCTTAGCAATGCATACACACTCCTGTGGAAGCTTTTTTTTCCAGGTTGAGTACTGATCATCCTTGGAAGCTGGCGAAACTAAAAGCCTGAAGCCTCTAGCCCTTGGATAGGCTACATGTCAGGATAGTTTAGGATGATTGGCACTGGTGATTTGCCGAAGAGTTAGATAACGTGAGCTAGCAGAGTCTAGGAAGAGATTTGTTAGAGGGGACATCAAACTGACACATGTTGGGGAACTGCACTTGTTTGAAAAAATGCCTACTATAAAATTTCTGGCCATCTGTATCCTGTAAGAACGGTGCTGCAGCATTCTTTGAGCTGACCCCATCCCCTTTAGGTCCATAGTGCCCTGGGCTTACTTCTTGCAGTATTAGCATCCTTTGAAGATTTCAGTTATGCAGCTGAAATCATGTTGGACTAGTCTGTCCTTTTCTGAAGCAAAAGGGGTTTCTGGCGGCGGTGCCTGACAAGCATCAGTGATTTGCTGCATCTGATGGGACATCAGCCTTGCTGCTGCTTTGACAGTCCTCAGCTAGTAAATAGTCACAACACTGTGCCAAAATATATTCTTCAGCATGCTGTGCTTTGTAGTCTGAACGTTAACCTTCAGAAGTTACTCAGTAAAATTGGAAGTTCTTACTAACACTAATATTGAGATTTATTTACAATGTTCTTATGGATACCTGGAAATGGTTAAAGTAGTTCCTTTTTCAAAGCAGTTGTGGAAGAGTATCGGAACTTTTTCACAGGACTGTGGAGTGTTGGTTTGTAATTTATGAGCTCTACATAGGTCTTCTGAACAGTTTGTCCTAAGGCAAGAAATTCCACATTTTATTTCTAGTTCCAGCTTTTGCAGATTTTGAGCCAGTTGAAAACTTGCCTTTTTGCTGATCTGAAAGAATACGGTACTTAACACTCTTCCTTTTTAAGTCCAGAGCAGCTTCCTCAGTTTCTTAAGAAAATCAGAGGTTTTCTTTCTTAAGTAAATCAGAAGGTTTTTTTCAAGGTGATTTGAAACAATATGTACAATATATGCGTCCATAGTTAAACAAAGGGACAGAGGTTTTCTTCCTAAGTTGGGAGTAGCTATCCATATCTGCCTTGTACACTTAGAACTGCTTGGTAAGCTTCCAGACAGATTTACTGGAAAGTAAATATATTGTGCTTGGTCTGCTTACACAGTATGATAAAGCCTATACTTTCCTCAGTGAGACTACAACTGCTACATGACTAATGATACAAGATTTGCAGATCAGTGGCTTCTAGAACTCTTCTCAAGTATTTTTGAGATCCTTCTGTGACCATGGCAAGTTGCGTCCATGATTTCAAAAACTTTTATATATATATACTGTAGAGTGAAATCAGGGCTGTATGCACTTTGGGTTGTTATTCTCAGTAGCCCTAGAAAAAACTGGGAGCCGTTCAATCTGTTTTGAAACTGTTCCCTCGTTGGAAATCCTTGCACCTTGTTAGTCAAATGAATTTCAGCTTCACATAATATTTAGTGCATTCAGTAACCAGCATCCTCGTTTATGTACTAAGAAAGAAGGTATTCAAATGCTTCACATTTTTTTTGAAATGTTTTCAGAAATCAATGTTATGCTCTGAATCATACTTTTATAACAACAAAAAAATAATTTTACACTTGTCAGTCCCCATACTTTTTAATTTTTCTTGGTATGTCTGTCAGTAAATGTTACTTACATTTATGTTAGTAGAACTCAATAATAGGCGTAGAACTTGGTGAACTTGCAGTAGGATTAGCGCTTGGAACAATAGGCATTAATTTTCTGTGCTGGAAAGACTGAGTCTAGACTTCTGCCATTTAGGAGGTCGTATCTAGGCAACTGCTACTGAATGCTAAGATTTTTCACTTTTGCAGACATCTGCTCTGCCCTGCCAAAACCATGTTTCTAGGGAGAAGAAAAAGTTCATCTAGATGTAGTGACTGAGTGTACAAGGGAAAGGAATCTGGGAGAAAATGATGTAAATATTGATCTGCCATACAGGAACTTCAGCTCTCCAGAGATGAGACAATAGCTGAGGGCTCTGTCTGCATGTACCTGCTGAAAAGTGACTGCCCTGCAGGTAGCCTATGTCCCTGCACCCATTTGTATGAGAATATTTTCTTACTTTTTCAGTTTCAAAAATGAATTTGCAGTTTTTAAAATTGCAATATTCTAAATTTTTTAAACTTGTCAGGCAACACTATAGAGATGAGCTGTGTATCGTTAAAATCTTTTATGTATTAATAATTGTCATGACTACAACTCTGATCTTTGAGCTGCCATGATCTGTAGTACAAAATCTCAACATATTTTTATAAATCTGTTGACTGGGTACTTGTGCATCAAGTTGCTTTTCCCTGTCAGGTAACAGCTTGCCTTTACTACCATTCTGTTGTTCAGAGACACTGACAACTCCTTTCACAGATAAGAACTGATGCTGGAAACTCCTTGATTTATATGATTTACCAGATTTGTTACTGACTTCCTTGTTCTTCCTCCATATTTAGCAATTTTCAAAGTATCAAAATGTCTTACAGTTGTTAATATTTAAGCTTCTTTGTTGAATGTCAGCTTTGTTCCAAATTTTATTTTGCTGATTACATTTAGGAGGCAATCCCTAACATTGCCTTGCTGCTGTAATGAATTTCTTTGTACTCACATAACAATCAAATTTATTTTATTATCACTGCAAATAAGTTGTTACTAAAATCTACAAGAAATGTGTAACATTCCTAATAATTCCAGTACATAAGACATTTAATATTAGTGAGAAGGACTTGCAGTTCTACATCCAAATTCTGAGTATTTAGCAGCTGTTGTTACCGTATCAGTAACTAAAATATTTGTGACTCCCCATGCATGTATACAGTATGATATGCTTGATCTTTAGGAAGACTAACCTCGTGAAGCAGTACTTGTCTTCTTTAGTTATCCATGTGAAGGTGACACAGACATTATTTTTATGAGTGCCAGTTTGTGCGTCTTATACTAGTGAAACTGCAGGAATTATAGAAGCTGGTTAAGTACAAGGCAAAAGCAATATACTCAATGTTTGTAAAATTGCAACTGTACAACTGCCTGATTCCTTGAACAAGATATGATGCTATATGAAAGATTAAGCTACACGCAGTAGATATGCTTTAAATATGCTGATGCTAACAGCCTAACCTGTTTCGGTCTCCCATCCCTTCATTAATGTGGCTGTCAAGGATAGGAGGGTGTCCTAAATGCTTCTCTGGCACTGCAAGAAATAGCCAGGAATCGCTCAGGAGGTGCTTTCATGTTATGGTTGGGCTGTTCTCATAGCTTGCTGCTGTTGAAGGGATTTGTCATGTTCCTCCCATTCTTCGCTAAGTGGTCATCTGCCAGCTCTGATGCCTGTCTTGTTCTTGCCCTTCACTGAGCTTGCTAAATTGACAGCCTACCTACCAAAAAAGTTAAACTCATCCCTTCTCCCTCTTCCCCCTTTTGGTGTTAGTGTTTGCTCTTCAGTGGACTGAACCTGATCATGAAGGGTTAGGGAAATGCCAAAGTAGGTGGAGCATACTGGGAGGATGGGGAGGACAACACTGCCTGCTTCAACAGAAGTCAGTTATTGGCTAAAATATAATGAAATCTCAGCTTTAAACCACTGTATGCTGATATAATTGTTCCAGCCCTAAGGGCTGGACTGGTGTGGGTATTACACATAGGTGGAAATATTGAATAGTTCTAGAACTTAAACTAATACACATTGTGATATTCATTGACCTAAGTGCCCATATGAACCTCTTTGGTTTCTAGATGCTAATAATTACCAAAATTCTGTATATTATACAGAGATAAAACATAAATTAACATAATAAACACATTACTTTAGAAGTGCATCTCGTGAAATGGTTTGCCACATGCTGCCATAGTAGTCGATTACATCAGCTTTGTCGGCTATGCTGAATGTTTTGCTTAAGTAAAGTTATTTAAATTCTTAATGTGATTTTTCTTCAGTGAGGCAAGTAAAAATACATGTAATCATGGCTTAATGGTGATGGTCTCTGGGATGCTGATTATTCTGCATGGGTTTTGGCAGGGTTTTTTTTCAGTTTTTCCCCTACCTTTAGCCTATCTTGCAGCTTTTGCCATTGCTGCTCTAGGCCCAAGAAGGCACAATCCATCCTTCAGGCACAACTTTTTTAAAGTCTCTGGTTGTCATCTCAGTGGGATTTTCTTGTTCTTCTGTTTCCACAAACGCTTTTTTGAAACAATGTCTTAGTTCCTTCTTAATCATGGTTAGAATGATGTTTACTTTTACCCATTGGAGTCGGGTTGACATTTATACCTTAAGTTTCTTGAGGCAAAGGCTCTCTTTTACTTTGAGGTGTCAGTCGTGTTGTAAAGGCCATAATAATTCACAAAGAAACATTTCTGATTTTTGCCACTTGCTGCTGCGTAAGAGCAAATAGGCAAGAAAACAGTGCTTCAAGAGCCAGGCTTTTACTCTTTTTTTGGTGGCAGATGACGGTAAATTTAGTACTTACATGCTATGCACATAAATCTACACGTTTATGTAGTATTGAATAAAGTAAAATATTTTGGCATTTCTAGTTAGAACAAAATTGCCGTGTATATTAACACAGGTCTGGGATCTGGGTGTCAGAGAAGGTGAGTCAAAAATAAAGCTGTTTTACCAAACTGATTAAGTACTATGAGAGTATTTTAAGAAGCTGTAGCTGTAATAAGGGAGATTCTCCAGGAACAGACTAAAAATATTTCTGTTTATAGCTAATGACAAGTAAAGGTGATAAGCAGTGTCATACTTAAAGCTGATTACATGCTGCAAAGTTAACTGTAGACTAGTTACTGTACTCAATTTCTGAAAAACATTAACACTCCTTTCTTTAGAGTTGAAGCAGACTGAGTATTAAATTAAAATTAAGAAGTTCTCCTAGACTTAAGTTTACATCTTGTCTGGAATTATCTACCTCTTTTCTTCTTACTCTCCTTCATATTTCCCATTTTCCTATCTAGGTCAGGCTAAATACCCAAAATTTAAATAAAATGTTTTCTGTACCACAACATCTGCCTTTTGTAACCCTCCACTTCAACTTTGGAGCATTTACGCTGCTTATGCTCTGCTTGGTTTTGAAAGCTGCTTTCCTGATCTGTTCTCCATCCACTGCTTCTTCCCTGTACCCGAGTCCTCTGACTTTGCTGTCTCCTTGTCTTCTGTGCGCCATCTTTCTCATGTGAATTGGTGAAGTGTAATGGTCCTTTGGCAGCTCTAGCTTCCGAAGTCTGTTGCTAGCCCTCTGCAGGTGTAAGCACACTGAGAGCTCCTGGGTAAAGTTTCAGAAAATGCTTGTCTTCCCCAGCCAGAACTGACCTGGGGTGTTGAGTAGATCCAAAGTTGAACCCAGAGCGCTCTACGTTCTGATGTGCCTTCTTCATCCTCCACATCCCGTGTATGGCCCCAGGACATCTTCTCTACGAATGCATCAGAACCTGCATGATGGAAGACTGGAGCAAGACCTGCTCCGAGTGTGGAACATCGCAAGATTGAACAGTAACAATTCCAGGTAATGGGACAGACTTAATGCTGAAGTGGGGGACAGGAATATTTGGGGTTATGCTTTACATGGATATGTACACAGGATGAAAAGATACTTTAAATTTTGCTGCATAATGTTACAGCAGCAGTAGCGACACTTCAAAAAACACGCTCCAAAGGTGGTCATTTTATTAATGTGTAAAGCCAAATGAAGTTTTGGGGGTTCTAACACACACACACCACCCCATCTGTCTAGGCCTGTTTCCCAGGCAAGGTACCAGTTGGATATGGCAGAATTGCTAGTTAGTTTGGGGTTTTTAGATGACACAAAACTATGGATATGCTAAAGCAATTGACAGGAGAGAGGGTGATTGTTTGTGTCAAGTGGGGGATGTACATGCTGCTCCCAGGGTTTTTTGAGAACAGTTTCTTTCATCATGTTCACTAATGACTTTGTAGGTGAGGTTAATTTGATATTGATCAGACTAACAAATGTAAAATCTGGTAAATAAAAAATTAATAAAAAGTAGTGAGGAGGACCAAAGTTTGTTGTTGAATGAAAGTGAGGGGAGATTTAACATAGGGAAAAACAAGATGCTACAGAACTGTGAATGCTCCTGAAGTTACAGAAGTTGTGGCTGCTTCTTAATTGCTAGAGAGAATTTCAGTTCCTCCTGGAGGGGCTCTTTGTGGTTCAGTGTTTGATGCTGTTTACCCTGAACTACTTCCTGAAGCTTAGGATAAAATAAGGTCTTGCCTCTTAAGACTTCTGTTTCGATTGCAAGCACCCAGAGTGTCTTTACAGACTTGTATTTAATTGTTGGGAGAGAAGTCTGGAGTTGTCGTAGTTATCACACTTACTAGACTTGTCTGAGGTTCCCCTGCCTATACCTACCAGAAGAGTATTGAAGAGATGGATTGTAGCAAAATGCAGGTGACAAAACTGGAAAGGTGGAACCCCAGAGACTACGCTAACACTTAACTGGCATTGGAGCTTACTTGTAATTTCTCTGAGACGTCTCTTGGGCCTGGAAACCAAAGGCTCAGCTCCACAGCAGTTGTTCTTGAGCATGCTGTCTTCCACTCGTGGCCTCTTTGAAAGTCCTAGATAGCCAAACAGATACTTTACACTTACGTTTTAGGTGAATACACAGGTCTTAGTCTTTTTATGGCCCAGGAAAGCAGAGGGTATTTTGAGCTCACTGTATCCATGTTATGTGAACGCTCTATAATATTATGTCATGTTGTAGGTTATTGAAAGAGGTAGAACGGGGTTAGGATTGAACAGGTCTGTTTCTGAGAATTGCCTGCAAACTTGAGAGTCAGGCACATGAGTATCCCTATGTTTAATATTAATATTAAGTCCTTCTTCTCTCTGGCCTTCCTGGCAAATATTGTGTTGTCTTGCTGAAGGTCCTCAGTGTGAGGGCAGGATATGTGACACCTACACATTCTCATTTCCTTGACTCATGCAAATCCTGATTCATCCCTAAAGAACACATCTCTCCATAGATGACAGCAAGTCATGAGAGTAAACCTAGCAGCACACCCAATGTATCACAGTATCACAAGGTTGGAAAGGACCTCTGAGATCATCAAGTCCAACCTATAACCTAACACTAACACCACACTAACACCAACCATCATCTAAACCATGGCACTCAGTGCCTCATCCAGTCTCCCCTTAAACACCTCCAGGGTCGGTGACTCCACCACCTCCCTGGGCAGCCCATTCCAATGGCCAATCACCCTTTCAGTGAAGAACTTTTTCCTCATATCAAGTCTAAACTTTCCCTGACGAAGCTTAAGTCCATGCCCTCTGGTTCTGCCACTGGTCACCTGAGAGAAGAGACCAATCCCTGCCCGACTACAACCTCCTTTTAGGTAGTTGTAGAGAGCAATGAGGTCTCCCCTGAGCCTCCTCCAGACTAAACAGCCCCAACTCCCTCAGTCGCTCCTCATAATGTGCTCCTAATGTTCTCCCAGTCCACAATCTCTTCTTTTCCAAAACAAACCCTGTAGTCTGTTCTTTAAAGCATGATGTGTTCTGGGGGGTGCTGAGGTTTCTGGGAAGTTTCACAATCTTAAGAACAACAAACTCCAGTTTGCATAGTGCACTAACATTTGAATGGAGGCGAGTGCTTTCTTCGGCTATTGCTACTTTTTGTGTTCTTTACGTATAAAGGAGAAGTGAAAATTAAGTGAACCCAGAGTGTTAGTTGTCATGCAGTGGGCAGAGAGAGACAATGAAGTACTGTTGACTGCCTACCTCACTGCCTCCCCTCATAGTCCATCCTCATCCCATTACTCCACTGAAAGGCCTTTCATGTCTTTGTATTAGAAATAACATTAGCACGGGGAAAAAAAAACCCAAAAAAACATTTTCCACTCCATATATTGCAGTTCCCAGGTGCTTGTTTTGTTTTTAAGAAAGTGATAGTAGAAACACTAGTGGGGAAAGACAGAGCACAAGCAAGTCTTTCCCCTTTGAAATGAGCAGTTTAAAAATGGGCTTATTTTGTTAGAATTCAGAGTACGTGCTTTTCAATAGATGAGATGTATTTTTGCTCAGTTCCAATGGACTCCACCAAATCAACCTCCCACTCAATTCAATTAATTCCTTGCCCCCTGTGTACGAGGAGCAAAGTTTGGGTATAAAAACACTGAATATAAGATTAAAATGTCTACAGAGATGATCAGAAGAGAGTCTATTTTAATAAGCCTCTCAGATTGCTGTGCATGAGATGTGGAAGTAGGAGGTTTAATCTCAGTGCAGTGCCTTTACAATTATAATCAGAATTGAGCGGAGTATTGGTCAATAGGAAATGTGGTCCTCAGGGTAGGGAGAGTACCGTAACGAGAATTACGTCTCAGGATGTTAGTGAAGGAAACCATCTGAAAAGAATAATCAGCTGCAGTGGTATGGTTCTCGGGTTCACAGAAAGAGTTGCTCAAAATTAAAATATAACAAGATGCAGCAGAAAATTCACAGAGACTTTGTTGTTGTGTGAGCAGGAAAGAAACACCAGTTCCAAATGCATAATGCTCTCCATAATGGTGAAATTTTTCTTTGAGATATTTACAGCTGATGCCAAGGTAAAAGGAAGAACTTACTTTATCTTTCATTATGACCAGTATTGGTTCCTGGGAATTGGCACAAGGTGCACAAAAATTGTCATTAACTTTAGGCTGATCATGGGTTGTGGAAACATATAAGGTACTAATAAAAAAATATCGTTCTGCAGACCTATTTCCTTCTTATCTCCCAGGCTAAAAGTTTGCTGGGATTTTCCTCTTTTGTCACATAATGTGTGTCTAGTGTCTTTTAGATTGCTTTTGGGCTGCTGGTGGCTGTTATTACATAGAAGTCAAGCTTAAGACTGGTTACTGTAAAATTTGATTGCCCTTTTTTTCCTGTTCACATCTGTTATGTGCATTATTTGGAATGAGAGATTAAATGTGATTAGCATGATTTTGCTACTCCTACTTAATACATTTGTGCTTTATGATAAGAAAGTTACTGTATCTTTTAAAACCCTTGAAGATTGAGGTAAGGTGTAGTTTTATAAGGTGCTATAATTTTCTGCTCTATAGATGTCACTGGCTTGAGACACTCAAATTCAAACTGAATTATAATTTCTGAAGTTATCAGAGAGAACCGGGAAGTTCAGCAGTGGAAGAGTATTTGTAGTTTCATGTCTTTTATTTAAATCTGTGAGATTAAAACAGGGACTAAACATTAAGACAAGGAATATAACCTATATGTATTCTTAACTTTATTATAAAGGACTATAGCTTCTGCAGGTACAATCTTGTGGAGTTCTTGAACATCCTAAACATCTGATTAAGTGTATATGTATATGAGGTGTTGAAGAGAGGAAAATTGTGGATGCTTGTCTCTTCATTTGCAAGCTTCTGCTAGGGTGTGAATTCTGCTTCTTGTGTCTTTTGCTACACTCTCAGCAGCGTCAAACTCAAAGGAAAGATGAAAATGATACAGTTAGGAGTTTTGACAAAAGGTACTTGGATTTATTTTTCATACTCAAAGGAGAGGAAATGTCACTTGACAAAACAAGATTTATTTGAATTACAATGAATGTTCATGAAAATGTTTGCATTTCTGCAGGTTTTGACCATCTGTAGCATTTAGCACTTTGAACTTGCTCATCAATGTATAATTATTAACAACTCTTCATACCAAAGCAATATTCTGTGGAGGTAAGCTAATGCTTTAATGCATTTCTAAAGCTGAAGGTTTCCTAATATCAGTCATTAATCACAATAGTCCTTCATTATATAAATCATGCAGAACACAAGACCATTTCTTATGCAGAAGCCGCAGATATAGATTGTGTGGTTTAGTCAGTGTTCCCTTAAGTCAGACCTTAGTCACACAGTAAGATAATTGAAATTACTGCTACAATTAAAAGAGAATCTTGTTTCAAAGAGCTGATGGTTACAATGTCTTTTCAAAAGCTATGCATGCATATCTCATTGCTTCTGAATAAAAAAGTCACTGGGCTCAAGGAAGTGGCATCTTTGCACAGAAAGCTGTCTGTGCTGGGGAAGAGTCTTGCAAGGCCAACAGCAACTAGGTAACCCTGTCAGTCATACCTTGTCAGGATGGAATTGCCTACGATATGGTGTCGGAAATACCAGACTGGAGCACAGGAGGCAGCAAAGGTGGCACTAGTCAGGGGAAAGTCCTTAGAGGCAGGCTGTTTATTTTTATGGGAGGGTAAGACAGGGAAAATGAGGTCAGGTAACAAGAAGAGGTATAGTAAGGTATGCAAAACTCCTCCATCTTTTGTTACAGACTACAGGAACTGCCTCCAAATGTAAAAGCTGCAAGAAAGCACCAAAAATTTGTGAAGCTGAAGATAGTATGAATATTCTGGAGTGAAAGTAATCTAATTATTTGAGATGATACTGGTTTTGCTTAAAAAATAGCAGTGATCCTGTGGAATTCTTGGACGAGTACTAAAGAATTACCGTATTATACGGATTTTATTAAAAATATTTTCTTTGAATGCGAAGATGTATAGTGTTGCTGTGTCTCAACCAGTAAATAAGCAGATGTTAGCAATGTAGTCTGAATGTGTTCAGCATTGCTTGAGCTGCTCCTTCTTCTCCAGAGCCTGAAGCTGCGGCAGGTGTCACAGTGCCTACCAGAGCCAAAGCACAAGCTTGAAGTATCAGTGAGAGAGACCGTGGAGTGCCAGGGGGAGAAGAGCCATAGGACTCACCCATGTGTCCACCAAAGCTAATCTACCCTCTTGGTAATGAAGGTTTCCATTCTTCAGGCAAGAGCACAGACCTGGCCAGTGCTCCCAAGAGAGAGGAAGGGCCTAAGCTATACATTCAGTCACTCAGACTATCCCAGGTGGATTATTTGGATGATTGCAGGATCATTTGGTGGCTGTCTCTCATAAGGCACCTTTGAACCCAGACTGCCTTAATCTAGTCCTGAATAGAAGTTAATTTAGAGCTATTCAGAAGCTAATTTAGAGAGATTTCCTGAGCACTCTTCAAAGCAACAGTCTTTCAGGATTCCATTTCTAAATTGTGATTTTTCTTTCTACTGTGATTTTCAGGCTGTGCTTCTGGGGAAAATGTCTTGGTTACTATTGTAGCACATGAGATGGTGGCTACTTGATATCTCTTAAGCAGATCTTAATTCTGGGAACAGCGATGCTACCTTTACATAGCATAGTGACCGTCTATGTGTGGGTGACTCCTGACCCCACTAATATAACCAAAGAGACCAATGGTAGCATGCAGGGGACTCCTGGATTGCAGCAAATGCCTATTTTTCGCCAGGAATCTCACAGTCCTTGTTCTTGTTACATGCCTCCTACCTACTGTTTGTTGTCTTGCCACCAAGCTAGCTCCTGAGGTTTATTGATGCCCTTTAGATGGAATCCTGGCCACCTTCCACCCAGGCCTGCAACATTCTGATGAACATATGTGATATGAACAGCATGCTTGTAGGAGGAGGACAGGAGAGGGCTTACCTAGGGAGCGAACCAGATGCGGTTTAAAAAGCCCCCGATACTTCCAATAACAAACCTAAAAGCTACTGGGTACTCTGGAATGCTTTTGATGCATTTTAATTGCCTGTTGTCTGAGGACTTTGGATAAACCTTATTCAAAACTTCAGGCTTTTGGGTCTTGAGGCTGTCAGGTGCACCAGATGCTGAAGAATGAGCAGCAAATACATTTGAGGCCATGCAAGCACCACAGGATGGGTACCTGGTCTTTAAGTTGTCCTTCTCGTCTGTGATTCTTTTGTGAGTGCACAGCCTTTGAGCAAATTATTGTGTCTGACGAGTTCCGAACCAGGGTTGTATTGCATGAATTGTGGGGCAGTGTAGAAAAAGGGAGAGATGACTGTTGCTATCTGTCTGTAAGGCACGAAAGATTACAGAATACCCTTTGGGGCATTGAGGGGACTGCTGCTGTGGGGGATGAATGTATTTTCTTGTTTGTGCATCAGTGCTTTCTGTCTGAAATGTCTCTAAAATAATAATTTTTTTATACCGATACAGGGAGAGAACAGAAAAGATGCAGTGGTGAACATGGAGTGAGTGAGCATCAGGGCTTCCACCCTGCAGTTTGAAGCTCCAAGATACACAGGTGAGTACTCACCAGGCTACTTCAGTTGCAAGAGCAACATACAGCTTAGCCCAGGGCAACTACTTTGCACAGAGCTCTTGTCCACTGCAACTGAGTTGTATGTATGTACAACCTGCTCTCACCTGTTCAAATGTAGCATGACCTATTGGTATGATTTGCACTCATCTTTAAACTAAGATATTTTAATTCATATTTAGTTTGAGGAAGAAGCAGGAGCTTCATGGCTAGCTATGCCAATGTAACCCGGTCTAAGGTCTGACCCTAAATCCCAACTGGACAGGATGCTTATGGCTAAGGCCAGCAAAAGAAGGAGCACTTGCAGACTTGTCCCAGCAGGGAAGTAGGAGGAAACAAGCCAAAGATAACACAGCAATGCCCTCAGATATATCAGACTGGTGGATCTCCGATTTGCAGAGCACTGTGAAGGCTGTGGGGTGGTACATATCTGCCTGAGTTTAAGTAGTGTGCCCAAGTGGCTAAGAGGGCCAATGGCATCTTGGCCTGTATCAAAAGCAGCATGGCCAGCAGGACAAGTGAGGTGATTGTACCCCTGTACTCAGCACTGGGTGAGGCCACACCTCGAGTACTGAGGTCAGTTCTGGGCCCCTCACTACAAGAAGGACATTGAGATGTTGGAGCACGTCCAAAGAAGGGCAACGAGGCTGGTGAAGGGGCTGGAGAACAAGTCCTACGAGGAACGGCTGAGGGAACTGGGGTTGTTTAGTTTGGAGAAGAGAAGACTGAGGGGAGACCTCATCGCTGTCCACGGCTGCCTGAAAGGAGGCTGTGGGAGAGCGAGTGCTGATCTCTTCTCACAAATGACAGGTAACAGGACAAGGGGAAATGTCCATAAGTTGTGCCAGGGGAGGTTCAGACTCAATATTAGAAACAATTTCTTTACCAAAAGGGTGGTCAGGCACTGGAACAGATGCCAGGGGGGTGGTTGAGTCACCATCCCTGGAGTTGTTTGAAAAACGGGTAGATGAGTTTTTGAGGGACGTGGTTTAGTGAATAATGGGTGCAGTTGGACTCAATGATCTCAAAGGTCTTTTCCAACCAGAAGATTCTGTGATAAGTAGAGGCTTGAACATTGAGTTTCTGACTGAAAAAGAGTTTAGTTGCAGTTGGTAGAGGAGCATGCAGAAATACAAGATGCAGGCCTTTTTAAAAGCTGGTGCAAACTTGTAGTGCAGGCCGGGGTTATGAACGGCTCTGGACCGGTTATTGCTTTTGAGAGGAGGAAAACTAGATAGCTGATTTCCCCGTGATATTTTTAGCTCCTTGCTTGCTTGCAGCGGTGTCCAGTGGGTGTAAAATTCTATGTCTGGGTCTGAATTTGGCAACATTGAACAGTGAGTCGTTCAGTTGTAAGCACTGAACAAAACATGAGACTGAGGTTTTTCTGACCCAATGGACTTGGGCACACTTTCTGCTTGAGCTCAGAATTTTCCTGGGGTGTCAGGTGGGAGCTTGATTCTTGTTTTCAGAGAGAACTTTCTAAAAAATGTGATTGATAGGGAAGTTAACTTGGCCTGAGATATTATCTTTCTCTGTTGCTCCTTCCAATCAGATAACTAAATTGATTAAAAGCTTTTTTTTTTAAAACACTGGATTACTCAGTCTTTTGTAGCTCCTTTTAGAAGAAAAGCGTGCCATGTAAAAAGGAGCCTAAGGTTTCCAGTAGAGAAATGGGCTTGTAATCTTTGTATCTGTGTGTGGGAAGTACTTGAAAATTGCCTCCTACGGACAGATTAGTGACTTTTTGGTAGAGGGAAGTTTCTTAAAAATTATGCTTTGCATAAACTTTAAATTGCGGAAAACATCTACTTCCCTGTGAACTTCATTATCTAGGTACTATCTGAAACAAATGTCAGGCTGACACCTCAGAAATTGTTCGCTACTGATTCTCCTATTACTTTGCAGATGTTCCAAAATTTTCACACCAGCTTGTCTTGAAAATACCTAAAGACAAGGGCAGGTTACATTCTGTAGCATCATTGTTTCGGCAGGAACACAGAAAATTTGATCGAGTTGATCACATGCTTCCCATCTGTCAACTCATCACTGTTAATAGGTGCTTGAAGGAACATTGTGGTTATTTCACACAGCACTGGATGCTGAAAGTTCATATGTCAAGAAAAGATGGACATGGAGAGAACAGAAAGTGTTTCGTAACAGATTGTTTTATCTACAGAAGACATCCCTGTGCTGCTGTGTTGCGAGTAGTTATGTTTTGTGCAGATGTGATATTAACTTAATTTGGACTTGATGAAGCTCCTTGAAAAGGACATTACACTTGGTCTGTGCCTGCCTACTCGGAGACACTAAAACCCAGAGCAGGAATACTTCCAACAGTGTTGAAGTACTAAAGGCTGACGGAGTACTACGGTGCACATGTTTTCCTGATTTCCTGGAACTATAGCTTGGTCCTGAGTGCCAGGTATTGACACCTCTCTCTGTCACTGTGCATATTGCTATTTTTTATCCACAGGGTTGTGCTGTGACGTACAGCCGTTCCACAGGAGCAGGTCCATTTATCCACTGTGGATACAGGTTATTCCGAAGAGTCCAAATTTGGACTCTACTGATTTTTATGACTAAAACAAACTTTCTGGCTTTCCTTGTCTGAAAACCATTTTAACAACCCAGTCAAATTGCCCACATCAGTGGTTTCCTGGACTGCAATTTATCCCACATGTTAAATATGGGAAGCTGTGCTTAACCTGGATTAGAGGCATCCTGGAGTGTTTCAAACAGTTCAGTACTTACAGGTTTTGATATGGCATGTTACAGCATGATGGTGACGTGACTGAGTTGTTAAAATGACCATTTTACCATTTGTAGTGCACCACTCAAAACTTGTATTCCTATTGATTTTAACATCAGCGAGTCAGGCTCTTTTGTGTGATTCATCTCCCCTAAATTTAGTTGCCTGAATATTAGACATCTCATCTGAACCAGGGTAGTCTCAAAATTAGTTATCAGAGATAAGCAGCTCAACACAACAGTCTTACCTGTGTCAAGAGAGGTGTCAAGCAGAGACAGGGAGTTAAATCATCTCGGGAGGTAACTGTTTTTCTCCACTGATTCTGATTTCATTTAGTGACTTTTGACAGCAAGGTGATGGAAGCTCTATACTTTACTTAATTTTCCAAAACTGTATTTTCAAATTCAATTATCAATATCCTTCCTTTTAATTGTGAAGAAATGTCTCCATGTTTGAAGCACCATACTGGATTTCCTGCCATTATTTTTTTATTAATTCCTCTTATTTTCTTACTGTTTCTTCTAATTGCGATTTAGAATGATTTCTAAGGTTTGGCAAAAAGAGGAGAGAGATGTTCTATGTTCTTTATTTAAACACATTTTTCCAGTAATCAATAGCAAAACTGGAGCTATGGTTTTCAGTGTTTTTTGTTTGAAAACATAGATCAAACAGTATTGTGAAGCCATACATCTTCCCCATCAAACTTTTAATTTACTGTGCTGTTCATTTATAGCTTGAGACTAGAGAACTATTGGTTGACAAAAGAGGATGGATGGCTTTTTTATTGAGTCCTTACACAGCTGGCAGAAGATAGCAAATGTGGTAAAGAAATGTGCAACATTCATTTCCAAACTTCTAATAAATTGTGGATGGATCACAAGGGGTTTATTCTAATTGCATTGCATTTCCAAAGGGTTGGGGGTTGACAGTTGTTTGTTTCGTTCACTGTGGTTGAGCATCAGAAACCAGGTTAAGAATGTACATGGAGGTGTTTAAGGGGAGACTGGATGAGGCACTGAGTGCCATGGTTTAGATGATGGGTTGGTGTTAGTGTTGGTGTTAGTGTTGGGTTATAGGTTGGACTTGATGATCTCAGAGGTCTTTCCCAACCTTGTTATACTGTGATAATTACCTTTACTCCTATTATATCAGAAAAGTTTCTGTGTATAATGGGGAGAAGAAAGGAAAAGGAATGCATGGATGGGATATGCTGTAACAGAACTTCCCCAGACTGGCCTTCTCCGTTCACATCAACCTACCTTGTGAGAAAAGCACTGACCAGACTTCACTATTTGAAAGCTTTTAAATACCTTACTTTAAAAACCTTATACACAAAAGGGAGAACGCTATGCAACTTTTAAGAATTAACACTTACAAATATCTGCCTATACACATTGCTGTGTAGAACGCTTGTGTCACCTTGTCTCAAGAAGCTATTTTATGGAAGCCATTAGTGTTTTCCGGCACAGGTTTTCTGTCTTCAAAGCTTCATGAAACCTTATGTGTAAATACATTGTAGATACAAATCTCCAGTCTTTCATCCAAGGATAACCTTTGAGATTGTGGAGATGGTTTCAGAAATTATTTTTACACTTGTTCTCCAGATTCAGGAGAACATTCCCAGCTAGACCCTTCCACATAGCTTTTTCAACAAAAAAACTTATGAAACTCTTCTCATACAATGGTGATTTTGACCCAAACTAGCAACTTTCCAGTTTCCACTGAAACCAGGTTTGAGGTGTGGAGTCAAACTGGCTGATTCTGAGACCGTGCTTGTCCACTACACATTGCAGTGTTAGATGGATTTGTCTATTTGACTGTATCTGCATTCTTAAATCATTGATAGAGATCATGCAAGCTTAAGCTTTAAAGGAACGAGTGATTGCAACACCCATAGGTACCACGGATTTGCCATCACTTTCTCAGAGGCTGGTAGCCTGCATTTAGTAGACTTCATTCACCATCTTCTGAGAGAATTTTTTTTTTAAAAAAGGACACTCCACTTACTTCACACAAGCCTGTTTGCAATTTTTCCCCTCATTCTTTTTGAAGAACTGTGTTGAGATAAATATATAGTTGAGAGAAGATCCGTTAGAATTAAACTGCAATCATTGTAAACTACTGTCAAAGCATTTCTGCTTTCCCTTTCTTGTTCCTTTTCTCAATAAATAATGGACTTGTTCAGTAAGTGAAATAGACTGCTTCAGTAACCCGTCATGTATTTTATTTGTGCTAAAATTTTTGTTGTGCTTTTTATATCATGCCACTTAAAAAACTCCTTTCTCTCAGACTGTTCTTCATTTAAAATTATTGCAAAATATCTGAAAGTTTTTCCTTGTCCCAAGTGCATCTTGGGAGCAGTGCAATAGATACCACTGAGTCCTTGATGGCATAGGGAGATAAAACATAGGATGGCTAGATACTTATCACTAGTTCCTGATAATTCCTGATACGCCCTTCCCCACTCTGCCTCCCTGTTCCCCCCATAACCTTTTACACAGGTTTACATGCTTTCTCATATTTTTTTCACAAGGTAATATAAAACCACTTCCCCATTCTTTTAAATGTCAAAGATGCACGCTGGGGAAAACACAGGAAAAGGTTTTGTTTAAAATAGCCTCAGCAGTGTCGAGGCAACTGTTGTTTTATTATGTTGCCTGGTGAACTCACCCTAGAGCAAATCATGCAGGAGGATGAATATGTTTTGAAGGCCTTTGAGAACAATGATTATTCCTCAAATGTATCCTAACTGTAGAAGCATGCCTAGAAAATAAATGTTTGATGATTTACACAGAGGAAACTTATAAGTGTTTATTATCTTTTAGCAAAGTTTCATTGCTTGTCTTGTGTGAGCCAAAAAACCTACCTTTATATTTCCACCTATCTTAATATTTCATAGACTATCCTGCTATACCCTTGCTGGTTTGACTTCCAGTCTCCAGTTGGCACCTAGAGCCAGATTTTTGTGATGTTCAGGAGTGTATGTGTTGCTTTGCTCCATGTGTACGGTGACGAAGCGAGTCTGTGTCCATGTTCCAGATACTGTGCCCACCATTTAAATTTTAGCACGTTGTTGCAGTGGAGTCTCAAGCACGCTGATCAAAAATAATGCCTCTTTGAGACATTTTATATCTGAGCCTTAATTGCACAAAACAATATATCTTATTTATATCTTACTTTCCTGCAAATATCCGCTATGATCTTTTTACATAGTCAACATATTTCTCCCTCCCCAAGCAATACAAAGTAGTAACGAAATAATGGTTTCTGAAGGTAAAATGAATACTAGAGTTTGATATGTGTGTTTTAAGTTTAAATTTAAAATCTTAGTTGAATGCATGTAGAATATTCGCTTTTTACTTAAGTATTTTTAAACCGTGAAAGGTTGAGATGAGTTGAACTTTTTTTCCATTGCTGTCTTTCTGGTGCATCTTCACACAGGGATGTGATTGCCTCTTGGGAAGTTGGCAGTGTAAGTGGCTCACAAACTAGCTAATAAATCTGAGGTTAATAGGGCTGTAGACAGCAAAGTACATAGGCGTAGGAAGGATCACCAGCCACAGAATGCTGCACATCTAGAAACTGTCAATACAGAGTATGAAAAATGCAAAGGACAAAACAAAAGTAGGAGTAGTTCCAGCTCATTTTTCTGCTTGCTGAAGCAATCTCTCACATCAGCATATCCTAGTCCTATAGGGAAGATGTGTGTTTAGGACTTGATCTTACTTCCACTCATGCCAGAAGTGGATAGGATCATGTCATTAATGACTGTCCCCCAAAAAATAAAACCAGAAAATATAAAAATGCTTCAGGTTATACTAAAATTAAACCTCTGTGTAAGAAGTAATGCTCTCTATTTCTTGTGTAAAAATTAGTTTTAATTAATTTAGAAACATTTAGAGATGGGTATTGGAGCTTTAAAGCTGATTATTCTAGTTCTTTTAATTAGTGGACCAAATGTCTGATACAGCTGCTGTGTACTCATGGTATTGAGGACAATTTCTATCCAGGGGAAAAAAAAAAATCTTTTGAAGGAATTTTCTGTGCTGTAAATTAAATCCCTTGAAGTAGCTTGTGACTTGAAATTTGAGTAAGTCAGCATGGTGCTCTTGAATTCATCAGACCCACACTGGTGGCTGTCGCCTGTGATTGTCATCGAATGATGCAAGGAAATTCTCTTAATGCATGAACACAAGTATGAAATAGGAAAGAGTGAAAAGATGTTGCCGCTCCACCAAAACTGTTCAAAGAAATAACAGTTGCTAAAGAGTTGCATCTTTAATATACTCGCCATTTGTCTAAAGCCACCATAAAAACAGCTGACTAGAGACATAAATGTATGCACATCATAGTACTGCCAGGGAAACCCTCTCTATGCTGGGAAATCTGCCAGGCTGATCTGCTGGTTTCTTTGAAGGCATGATGCCCTGAAGGCTCCGTTCGCCCCTCTTCCTTCCCTGTCATACTTCTCAGATGCTTTTTGATTGTGGAAAGACCTTGCCAAGGGGTCATGGTTTCAAAGGGAGCCAGGATGTCCCACACCAGCTGGTCCGGAGTAACTGCCTGCCTCTGGGCTCTTCAGAAGTGCTTTGGACACAGTCTCATCTCATAGCCTTGCAGCCACTGCAGAGCAGCAGCAGTTTCTGCAGGCAGCTGCTTACAGTCAAGGGAATGCTTTCTGCAGGGCACAGAGAAGCAGACAGCGGGGGCTGTGGTTGCCAGAAGGTAAGTCCAGGGAACAGCCTTGCTTTGAAGCAGGAGTTGACTGGGAGCTACACCCAGGTGGTTCATGCAGGGCAGCTGCCTCCATTGGCCATGACACCACAAAGCACATCACCTGTGCGTTGCAAGGTTGAATTGGTGCCCTGAGTCAGAATTTTAATTTTTTTTTTTAAGATAATTTTGAAGCTGAAGTACTGGTTTTGGCAGGTATGAGAAGTAGCCTCCTTAAAGGGGGAAGGGAGAAGACAAAGCTCTTAACCACACAGGATCACAGTTTATGTACAATAGTCTTGGCCGTTTGGAAGAGTGTAAGCACATTGTTTAGTACTGCATAAGAAATTTCCTGGCTATAAACTGATTTAAATGTGTGGTTAAATGCCAGACTGACGCCAAATCTCAACTCATAATGTTACATGAAGCAATTTTTCCCAAAACCTGAGGTTCTCTAATGGACATTATATCATCTTCTAAAAGAGGTTTCCACTACAAACATACACTGGTCAAAATAAGACAGAGCCAATATGTTAGTATACTCTTGGGCAACTCAGTAGGCAAAGTGAGATTACAATACCATAGGTGACTACTGTATACCTTTAAGATTCAAATTATGTGATAGGTTTAAGACTTGCCCATGTCACTAATCTGATTTGTACTGGCACCTGAGATTTCCTTTCTCGTGCCTATCTTTGTTGATTCTGAAGAGCATATATTTGCATACATACATGTACTGACAAAAGGAGACCTGCACTTGCTTTAGTGGGAAATAAGACTAGATACTGTGGCCCCATTGGTGTTCTGTTGTGGGGTTTGTGTTTTGGTTTGGGTAGTTGTTTTTTTTTTACCTGAACATTAAGTGTTTTGACAACACAGATTCTAGATATGCAAATAGTGCAACTTCTGGTATTTCTCAATATTAGTATAAGAAATATATACGCTAAGAGGGAGATGCTGATTGTTGTGAGGCCCTGAGTGCTTAACAGCAAAGAGAAGCCTCTGTAGTTGTCATCTTTTTATCTTTAAACTGTTTCAGTAAACATCAAATATGGACCACTGTGAGAGAAGAGTTGCAGTATGAATTAAACCTTCCTTTGGTCTGAAAAGCATGTTTTCTTAGGCCTTCAAAACTGAAAAAAAACCAAACCCTGTTTACTTTAAGCCTTTACATTTACATTACTTTTTATTTTCAGGATGATATTGACAATTCAAAGATACTTTTCATTTATTTTAAAATTATGCTCTTTTATTTTATACTCCTCTTCTGCAATGAAGTTATGATTCTTGAGCCTGTGACCCCAAAATCATTTGCTGGAGAAATAAGTGTGATGCCACAGATTCAATCCAGGACTTCAGTGCAGGATCAAGTGCAAGGAACAAAGGAGAATATAAGTGGCTTTCTAAAATAGAAATATCTGTTGGAAAAATCCATTTGTTTTTGTCAGCTCTATTTGAACAGACAGTTCCTGTGTCAAAATCTCCACTTAATTGGAGTATACGTATATAAATTTTGCAATGATTTTGTGCTCCTGGGGCTTATCCAGGATCTACTGAAATCAGCTGAAAGGTTCCTATTAGTTTCAGTGGACTTAATTCTGGCCTCTGCTAAAATTCTTCACATTTGAAGATACTAAACTGAAAAGTAATTGTTGAAAGTAGAAGAGTTTGATAGGTAACTCACTTTGAAAGTGTCCAGATCCAGAGCACGCTGGGTTCTGTGCTTTTGCTTTCTTTCAAGCCTCCATTAAACAGAAGGTGAGTGAATCTCTTTGTAGATCACTTGGAGCAAGGTTTTGAATCATGAGATGGTTAAACGCTGAGGCATCAGAATTCTTAGTTGCCCAAATATCTGAAAATCTGAATTTCCTCAGAATTTTCTACATAAATTTAGCACACGCTTAACTGTTGTACTTGCAAATGAGAAAAATATATCCTGCAGTAAGATTTGTCTGGACAGCAAATTAAAAATAGGTAAGGAATATCGTTCTCTCGTTTTCACGTTTACTTTGTCAGCTGTGGTTTCATAAATTAGCTGTTTGTTTCTCGCTTTGTCTTTGCTGTCTGTGTGTTGGGTGTGTAGTTCAGGCTAGTTGCCTGTGTTCCCAGTTGCCTATGGGAAGAAGCAGGCAACTCCGACCAGGGTAGGGGCCTAAATCTGGTGTCCTGAATCGTGTGCTTGGAGGTGCCATTGACTATGGCAGGAGTTTTAGAAACCTTCTGAGATGAACTTATAGATGGCTAAAGCCAAGTGAATGTATACCATCTTTAGAAACAAGAGAGATTGGAAGCCTTTCTCTCTGACCTACAGGAAAAGATGCACTAATAAGCAGCAGTCAATCCATCAGCCAGCAAATGGTTGTATTTTCACTGAAAGTGAGTTTGGTGCTTAAAGGGGAGATGGATAATTAAGACTTCATATTCTGAAATATTAAATATTGATTTGTAGACATTTAGCAACAGGCATAAAGCTCTCCTGAGAACTGGCAACTGTCTAAAATATTATAAAATATTTTACTTCTCCATGTAGAATTTAGCATTTATTTTTTTTATTTCAAATTTATGAAATGAGAGTAAAATAAATTGGGAGGTAACTTCTAGCCCTCTGAGAGTGTGTTAGTTCTGCTCCACGTGGCCACTCAGAGTCAAAATAGATATATGGTTGTTTTAAGGTTTTTATTGGCTTTTGGTTTATTGAAATGTCAGGAAGTTTATAAGCTCTTCAACTCCAATTTTGATTGTTTTATCCAACTACTGTCACTTCTTATCAGTATTAAAGGCAGAAATCAAAGCACAGGACCCATGGGAAGTATGTTTCAAGTGTACACCACCGCTGCTCTTTGTCACTGTTCTGAACTTTGCAATTCTGCTCCCGGCAGCAACCCCACGATAAGATAAGGAAGGGATTTTTGTACTTTGTTAATTCGTTTGTGAATTAAACAAAGGCATTTTTAACTGGAATATATTTCTTTCTGCCTGCCTAGTCCTTTCTTTGATTTGTGAACATTGCTAAAGTACAGCAGACACCACATGGGGTAGCTTTGCTCTAGGCAGCCTGTTTGTCTCTTCAGCCTTTCACTAATTGTGTGTTGGGAATATGCAGGGTTATATTCAAACAGGTGAAAAAAAAGGTATTCCAGCTTAGCTGAGTCTTGCAGATGTTTCTTTGCAAGAGAAAGTAACTCAGATTTAACTGGATTTGAAAACATAGTCCCGAGTGTGGTACTTGTTGGTCTGTGTAAAGTTAACCAGATGTTCAGCTACCCAGGAGCTACTTGGCACAGGCTACCTGCAGGACAGTGCTGCCATACTGACAATGAAGGTTTGAAGTGATTCTAAAACCCCTGCCTCTGTGGAAAGAAAATACCCAAAAGGGAAAGGAAGAGTTAATTCTTGCTAGGCAGCATCTGGTTGGGTGTGATTAGGTTTTACAGGTGGGATACTTCCCTCCTAAATGGTTCAAGTCAATGCTGTACATCATGGGCTTTGTTTGTGGTAAAGCGTTTATGCGATAACTTTTATTTCTTTTTTCTTTCTTTTTTTTTTTTTTCTTTTGGAGATGTCTGTGCACTTGAAACTGGCAGGAAGTTTCACAGACTTGTATTTGGGTTAACAACTGTATTTAATTTAAGAGATAACATTTTCTGTGCTTTATTTGCTATAGTTTCAAGTTGATCAAATCCATTTCAGAATGTTCCCCAATATATGTGGACTCATTTTAAATAAGTATAAGCAAAATATGTTCATTTTAGCACTGGATCAGCTTATTTGGTTTTGAAAGTGCATTTCCACTATATGATCAAGAGCAGCAGAGGAGAAAAGGGAGGAACAATGACAGAAAATCTATTTGACAGTAAATAGTTTTCTTTGCACATATGTATATACAGATGTGTGGGTTTATATGGGTAAAGTAATGATGATGGCACTGATGACGCAGAGACATTTTAGCATTATAATAACAAATCATAAAAGATGACGCATTAAAAAAAAAATGTTAATTGGATACTTGATTATATCTTACCTTCACCAAATGGAAAATTGACTGAGACAAGAGAATCCAGCAAGTTAGGGTTCAAATTGAAACACTAAGTCATGTCTACATAAGTAAAAAGTAATTTTTTTTAAAAAGTCACCATTTTTAGAGGGGAAAAAGAGCGAGGCAATGCTTAAATCTTATTATAAACACTGCAATTGCAAAAAGCAGATATTTCAGAACAAAGATGTTGTAGTGGCATAAGCAAGGGAAAAAGCCACTGGGGGAAGAAGGCAAATGGGTGCATTTGCACATTTCCAAGCATATGTACAAGATATTTTTGAGCCCTTAGGGTTTTATTAAATTCTTTACCATCTTTGACCATTTCAGCTGGGCTATGGACCCAGAAGGAACATACATTTTATGTTATTTTCATTTTGACATTTTTATTGTTAAATGTTGTGCACTGAGTTAAATTTTTTTGTGCTCAAGTTTAGATACTTGAATCCTGAAGACCTTTTATTCATCCTGTCATCTGTCATTGATGTAACTGACTTCTGTGACAGCGTTGACAGGATTTATCTAAGAGTTTGCTGGATGGCACATTTTATAAAATCAAATATAAATAAAAGGGTCCATCATCTGGGGAATATGGGATTGGAAGTCAATGGGTGTTGATCGTGTTTAGTTTCAAAGAGCTATTCAAGAACCCACACAATCACCTCTTACAGATTTATCTCTCTTTATGTATGACCATGTTTTTATTCCCTTCATATTGAGGAGCAAAATGTTGGGTTTCTTTTTTTTTCTTTCCTAAGACCTGCCAGATAATCAAATATGTACTTGCATTCCTTTCTGACATTTCAGAAATACTAAATATTATATTCTGGTGATAATGCTTTCTGAAGAAGGAAGGAGATGGCCCATTTAATAATGTATACTTCATTTACAGTTTGGAGCGTTAGCCAACTACTTGTGATGATACTTCTTCCAGTCATAATACTGATATATGCAGAGTTCTAACTACATTTTTAAATAGAAAAACAACTGAATGATACATTCAAAATAATTCATGGAGAGGAAATAGATGTATTTCAGCGTGGGAGAATATTTATGCATTATTTATCAGCAATAATGTTTGAATTCATACATTATGCAAACGCCGTTATAATCAGGAAAATGAAAGAACTTAGACTACTGCAACATCTTTAAATCTACCATTAGGTACTTATTTGTGCATATCATTTAATACTGCACAATGTTACAGTATGTCACTTGAAGAGAGAAGATATCAGAGACTAACAGGTTATAAAAAAGTAAAGCTGATGAATCCTGATTGCTACCTTGATGCTAACGTCTATAAATTTATCAGCAAACAAGAGTAAAGACTTTAATGGTAATTTATGTAAACTCCCCTTCTGGAGATAAGTTACTGGGCTTTTACACACAGTTTCGTGTTGTGATCTTTATCCATACCCTCCCCTACACAGCATGGACTGACACTGCCAAATTCTATTTTCCTTACGTATCGGCAACTGTATTCCAAAACTATCAAAACCAGCAAGCCTGACCATGTTTGAGATGGTGGGGCACTGGCACAGGTTGCCCAGAGAAGTCATGGCTGCTCCATCCCTGGAGGTGTTCAAGGCCAGGCTGGATGAGGCTTTGAGCAACCTGATCCAGTGGGGAGGTATGGCAGGGGGGCTGGAACTGGATGATGTTTAAGGTCCCTTCCAAATCAAACTGTTCTATAATATATTATCATAGTTGCTTCTGTCTCCTCTTATCTTCAAGACAAAATATATAAAAAAGTGTCAAAGCCCTTAGTTTGGTGAAAAGCGTTAATAGATATTCCCTCTTAGTAGTTTATATCTGTCTATATCTCTGCTTAACTAAATTAAAAAAACCTATGTATAGGTGTGTGTGTGCACTTCATTGCAGTGTTTTTGTGCCACGTTTCCTTTATGGTGTCTGTAGTTTTGCAGCTGAGTGTGCATACATGTAGCCTGTGGGAAGAGGAGCAAAAAATTGTCATGTGCCCCCTCGGCAGGCTCTTCAGCCTGGAGCCAGACCTGACAGCAGTGTTCCAAGGTGCTGCTTTGGAGCTGTTAGATGCAGGGGGTCCAGGCAGGGGTTCAGACATGTGCTGAGGTGGCTTTGGCAGAGCTGGTGCCTGGCTGTCAGGCCCATGAGAAGAACACGTTTCCACCTCAGTGTTGAGTGTCTCCTGTTCTCTTCCTACCACTCGGGCTTTTGTTTCCTTAGTCTTTCTGCTTTCATGCATGGTTTCTTTTCCTCCCTGTTTTAAATAGCTCCTCCATTTTTTCTTTTATTCCATTCAGCCAGGCTTTCTACCAACTGTGTGGTCCTCACAGTCGTTCCTCTTCTGTGCTTCACACGTTAATGAATTTCTTCTCCAGACAATATACAAAGTGGTCTGTAGCATGTAGTACTCCCACGTTATGAAACAGAAACAGAGCAAGTCAGACCTATGTCCTCTTAAGTGTCTGGGGTGTTGCCTCCTGTTTTGAGCTGAAGAAGCTGAGCTTTCAGCTGTGTTCAGGGCAGTCTTTGGAACAACAGTCTCATGTTAGACCCACAAGACTGTCCTTTTCCACTGGCATCAGTCTTCATTACACAGAAAGTGCCAGCACTCACCCTGCCCTCGTCATCCCAGCCGGGAGAGTCAAGAGGGCTGCTAGACGTGAAGCAACCTGTGAAGGCTATGCTTTCTATTCTGCTCTGAGACCCAAGGAGATAACTCTCTGCAAATCACTCTGGAGCTGTGTTTGTATGGACTTGCTCTGTCTGGTCTGGGAATCTTCGTCTCTTATGGTTGCACATATGAAAAGTAAAAACACACAGCATACAGGAAGAACAGTGAACTCGAGTCCTTCTTATCTCATGGAGAATGCTGCAGGTTTTGGGTATGGTGGTGGTAATTAAAAAGAAAAAGCCAACTGCATTTTTTTCTGATCTGTTCTTTGCCTTTGTGGGAATAACAGTTTCAGAAGTAGCAGTGCTGATTATCTTGTGCTTTTCAGTCTCCCACCTTTGACTAATATATCCTGGAGGGAATGGGCTGTGGATAATTTTGCCAAATTGGAAGTAAACATTAGATATGGGGTTTTTTTTCTACCAAACTTTATGCAAGCTTAATGTATTAGCAGGAAAGATGAAAGACGAAGGAGTGTCCTGGTCAATGATGAGCTCCACCAGCTCCTCTCTTGCTTGGCTTATTTTTAGGTCAGCATTTGGGAAAACAAAAACCCATCAGTAGTCACAGGGGTACATAGCGATGAAAGAAGAGTTAGACTTCCTCTTTGTAGTCTATCAGTGAACAGTAGTTTTTCCGAAACTTTTCATTTTTATTAACTAAAATTTCTGTTACTGATAAAAATTAGAGTAAATAGAAATGAAGAAAAACTGTAGTGAGAGCAACCTATTTTCTTAACTCATGAAATAAAGCTGACCCAACACTTGTCAAGGTGTGATTTACAGAAACAGACAGCAGAGGGAAATTTACAGTCTGATTTTCCATGTGCACTTGTAGTATGGCAAGCAAAAAAGAATTTGCATGCAGATACCATCAATCCGGCATGTCTCATAAACACTCTATTCCCATAATAGTTCAGAAATTCAGAACAGATCTTCTTGCAACTGGGTGGCATTTGGACACAGTTTGGGTATTCACCAATTTGAATCCAGTCCAAAGGCTGGAATTTTTACTGTGTTAGAGTCTTCCAGAAATGATTACTTTTTATGGCAGTGTTGATGTAATAATGTTTGCTTCTCCATCATAAAAATTGTGCCAGGGCTTCTGTTATAAAATCTCTATTGCTAACAAGAAAACACAGTTCAACCAATATATTATGCTCAGAGCTAAGAACTTGCATGCAAGAAATCATCCTAGAAATTTTTATTTGCATCGAATGCTACTAATTTCTCAGAGTGCAAAATAATGCATTTGTTGAATATCAACTGTTTTTTATGGCATTGTAACAATCAGTTGTTGTAAAGCTGGTTGATAAAAGAGGGACAGTCAGATGCAGCAGGCAGCAACGGTGCCTTAACAATGTGTACCCACTCCATCTGGAGATTACCAGCTGATGACTAAGATGAGACAGGGCTGTAGAAACTGGAGTCAATATGTCATAAATCCATTAATGAGGTATTAACTTTGGAGTGCTTATAGTAATTTTTTTTCGGATTCTTTAATGTGGACCTCCCTGTTTTACACAGGTTTGGCGGGGACAGCTGAGTGCTGACTATACAAGAAAAAAGCGAAAGCTGCTTAAAGCTGCTTATTGCTGCAATTACTTTATGGCACTGTTGGACTGGTGGCTGTGTTGTTTATGCATAGGTGAACTGAGGTTAAAGTTGGTCTCAGGTGGATTTCCATGTCCACAGTTCCTGAAAACAGTGAGAAAGACAGGCCTTAGCTATAACAACATTTTCACATCACTTTTAACGCTTCCTCCCTCTGACTGCTGCATTCATTTTGGTCAAGCAGATGGTACAGCATTTTGTAGAAGCTGTCCAGCATGTCTGTGTTTTCCCTCTCATTACAGCTCCTGAGACAAAATTTCAGTAAGTGCCAAATCCAGCCAGGCCTCTGTATGATTAACAAGGACACCATCCCCACCACAGAGAAGTGCAAGGACTGCAGCGATCACTCAGCAGAGGTGCTTGGAGACACTGAGAGAGTCAACAGTATGGTTAACCCTGAAGCTGTCACGCTGTACAAATCATCTCTTCTGCCTTATGTAACCCTGTTGTTTTGGCAGTGTGGGCAAACTCCAGCTGGAGAGAGCGCCTGCTTGGCTAAGAGAATACAACCCCCTTCTGCAACGTTTTGAGAAATCATGATGAGCGATTTAGATTTCTATAGACTTAGAAAAGGACTTTTAAATGATGACCATAAATTCCAGCAACCAAAAAAATGACAATGTAACTTCTTTAAGATTTTGCTGAATAGTTTGGTAGAATGCCTGCATGTGGAAAAGCATGTCTGGGTTATCTCCTTTTCTCAGCTCGTTCTCTTTTGGAGAAAGACTATTGCTCTTCTTGCTCCCAATAGTTTCTGATTGTACTCAAGGCAAGCTTCAAAAATCTACCAAAGTCTACAGAACTGCACCTGAGAGCCCAACCCCCCAAATTTCTGTGGTTTTCGCCATTCAAGAACATCCAATGTCTGTCCCCAACATGTCAGGATAGGTCCAGGATACTTAAGTTTTGAAACAGAAAAATTAACTCTAACAGGAAAATTGGCACTGACTTCAAAAAGATTACCCCAGTCAGCTATGTTCTGGCAATCCTTGCTTTCAGCACAGTTTTAACATATGTTGAATTTTATGCTTTTAGTTTGCATATTTTTGTACTAAATAAATATGTATATCTATGTACAGTGTAATGTAACGGCAATTTACATCTCATATGACCATCTGACATTATTTCTCCTAGGAATATATAATGGATGCATCTCCTCAGCTTCATGAGAAAAATACTATTTCAACCTAACAGAATATTTTAATCTCAGATAGCCAAATTGGTGTATCTTTAACATAAGGTTGTCTGTGGTATGGCTTTTTTAATTTTGCTGATTCCTTTGGGTTTTAATTAGAAACACTTTTGCTGCATTTCCCTAAAACATGCAAATGCTCAGGCTCCCACAAACAGTATTATTAAGATGGCTTCTTAATTGATTTTTTCTTCAGGAGCAGTTTGTTTCTCTTCCAGTTTATTGTGACAAACACTGACTTTTGTCCCTTTTTCCAGTAACTGAAGCTTTTTCCTTTAATAAATGTACATATTAGATGCTATTCTCTTTCTCTGCTTGATAGGTACATAGCATCAGGCAGAAGAAGGTCACAATGATGTTAAATTTGCTGCTAAGCAAAGGATCAGAGTGTAAATGAAATCTTGAAAGCTGGGAAATGAGAATGTGCAAGTGTAAATAATGTATTAATTATTGACAGCTAAGGGACAGGAGAGTCCTATTTAGTAATGATGTCTTCATTGTCACACTGCCTGACACTATCTCAGGTATTTTTACTTTAATAACAGGTTTCCTCCTCAATATAGTAAATATTTCAATTTACCAGTGTAATTTTATTGATATTTTTCATTTTCTTTGGCTTTTCTTTATCTTACTGTAGTTCAGGTGTGTCGCTCAGGAGGGGACAGGGGAGTGGCGAATCCTCTTATTTTGTTTTGGCAAGTGATATTATTGTGGTACAAAACAGATTTTCTTCTAATAAAAGAGCACAATACTGAGGTGTAAAAGGAGATTCCACCTCATCAGTTATCTATGGAAGTTAAGATATAGTTTAGGAAAAGATGTATGGTAGCTAAGGGCTTAGTTTTGCCAACAGGCCTTCCCAGCAATGACTAGTGCTTAACATATGCCAGAAGCAGAATTGATTTCACCATGGCTTTCCTGAGTGAAACACTGGTTAGGTTAAGGAAAGGTGTTTCTTGGATAAGAGACTTTTAATGTTCTGTACTTTCTAAGCATTGCACAAAATCTAGGAGTAGTAATAAATTCTTAAGTATTTAAATGATTTTTATTACAAATTAATGCAGAAAAAATTCCCATGATCCAATAAAGGTCTTAGTGTAATAGCTGTTTGCATAAGGCTGCTAGATGTAAATAGCTAGGAGCTTTCAAATACCAAGACCTAAAAAAATAAAAAACCCAACCCAACAAAACAAAGAATTAAAAACTACCGAAGATGCCTCCTGAGCTTTGTTTGCCAAAGGAGCTAAGAACTTTTTTCCTCCTGAGATTTTAACCTTTGGAGGAGATCTTGCTTCCTAGGCCCTCCATTCTGCTCCTCACTGAGCCATGTGAGCCCTCCAGTTCCCAGGCAAGGAGCTACACTACCGTTCTGCGGCCCTGTGCCACTTCAGGTCCTCTCTTTGGTCCTGGACTCGGGCTTTAAACCCCTCATGGGCTTTTCCCATAAACAGTAAATCTTGTCCTTTCTGTAGGTGTAACACGGAGCAATTTGTGGAAGCTGGCAAGACTCTCGGGGAAAGCAGTGGCTGTTCCTTCCCTGGCTGGGAACGTACTGTGCAATATCTCTGGAGAGCAGAAGGTGCTACTGAGAGCTGGGGGTTAAAGCCAAAAAAGAGACAGCTACTTCAGGTGCCCTCCAACCCGGTGATAATTGTCTTTTCTTTGTCTTTAAGGAGGAGAGCTGGATGTTATCTTTCAGTCAAATCCTCTTTCCCCTGAAAAATGCAGGTTCTGGTCTGTGGAACTGCTTAGCAAATTTCTGTCAGCTTTAGTGAGTTGATAGTGTTGATAAATCCTGGTGTTTGAGGAGCTGGAAGAAGTGAAAATATTTCATTTCACTGTTTTCAAAACATTGTTTTGATTGATTGTGTTGGAAAGATCTTCTGCCTGAAGAAGTTTGGTTTCTTTGATGAACAAATATTAATGTTTTTATATAAGCTAAAATTAGTTTCAGGTGAAATGTTTCATTAATTTCCCACTTTTCAGCTGAACGAAGCTTCACTGTGTTTTCAATCAGCAGTGCGCTATTGATTCGCGGAATGGCAAGTGCCTGGGCAGTACCTGACATGGTCAGCGCATGCCTTGGAGCTGCTGCTCACGCTCCTGCCCCTTATGCTTATGGTCCTGCTTGGTGGCTCTGCCTGCCGTGGTCTCTGTGGGGGAAAGAGCAGATTCATGTTATAGGGATGTTCCCAGCTGCACAAGGTGTTATTTACAAGTGCCAATACCACAAGGGGAAAATGCAACTTGCTTTTTAAGTTTGTTGTTATTTACAGAACATGTGTCTCAGACATTAAAAAAATGCCATATGTGATACAGAATATAGAGCCTTCTTCCTCTACCCAAGAAAATAACTTTATCAAAATGAAATTTCCTCCTCATTTAAACCAGTCGCCATAGCAACAGTACTGTACACCTGTGATGTACAGGCATAAGCCATTACAACCTCTGAACTAGACAGAATGAGCCATGCCCCATCCCCTGTCAAAGGGAGAAGTACATTTCCAATGTACCCATAGCATGTATTTCTATAAGCTACATGTGTGTGGTCTGTACATACAATCATTTTATTTGGAATTACCCTACTTACGTTAGGTAAATAAACACAAATATGCTACTTACATAAAGTTACCCACTTGCAAAAATTCAACATATTCTTGTCCTGAGGGAAGGCTTTCTAATGCAAGCATTACACAAAAATAAATGCCCCTGCTTGCATTTGCTTATGTAATAACTTCCTAATTCAAAAAAATTCATAAAATGCCTCACTCTTGCAAATCTGTCAACCTGTTAATTGTATATCGTTCAAAACCCCTGCATGCTGTATTGTTTAAATATTGTTTTAATAGCAAACTGGAAATAATTATGCACCTTTGGCTATCCAATATTGCAAATTGGCTATTGCTGTTCACGCCGTTACTTTTAGTGAAATTGAACTCACCAATAAGAAACAAATGGTTGCATTTTAAAGAAACCTGAAATAATTTCCCCAGGTCATTCATAAGGTAGATCATTGCAGAGAAAAATTTTCTTATGTGAAGGAAAAATAGCTTTCTAATGCAATGGAAATGATACTTTGAGCTTCCTGCATTTATTAGCTTATTTAAGAAAAGACAAATTTCAAGGAATGTTTTTATTTGAAATACATAAAGTATAAAAATCTACATAATGATGGGTATTGCTCTCAGATATGCTATAGATGACTAAACATATAGAAGTGTCTGTTTCCATCTTCTGACATTTGCACATTCGTGTCTTTGCTTTCGAATCTGCCCTCTCTTCCATTCTTAATTCAGAATTTCTCATTACCGGATCAGGGCAAGCTACAAGCAAAAGGAGTGAAATATGATAGACAATACATGCGTCTTTAAAAAGTTGATTGCAGCAGGTTGTCTGAATTTTTAATACTGCTCCTTGGAACAGTGTGCTTGGCTCTTTTTTTCCTGGTTTTATTAGTCTTTATTTCTGTGCTAGTGAAGAAAAGGCTTCTCTCAGATCAAAATTTCTCGTCCTTATTCAGCAACTGGGTGGACAATGTTGTTGTTCTTTTACAGGGGACAGAGAAGCCCGGGCCTGACAACTCACCATCATGCACAGCAGGCCTGCTTGCTAGCAACTGCCAACTGGATGAAAAGGGAAGGGCTCTGATCTTTTTCTACTCGCAGTTTTAGATCAGGAGGCAACTACCTCTAAATTTTTTTTGGGGGGGGGGGGCGGCGGGGACTGGTCTGTAACAACTATTTATTTTATTTTCCTCAAGTGTTGTTTTCAGATTTTCTGCTAAGAAATATCTGTCTTATATAAGCTGCTAATACTCTGCTTTAGGCAGAACATGGTGCTTGGAGCTTATGTAGGCTGATTTCGGGGAAACTAGCAGCATTATTGATTTTCATTTGGCTTATTAGGATCAGTGGTACATGCACTTTTGCTATACTGGATTGTATTTGGCTTTCATCATGAAATCTCATTACACTAAAAAGAAATGGAAACAGGTTATGCAAGTAAAAGATTTTGCAGAGTACTATAATGAAATTACCCTGCATCTGTGAAAACACACTTTGGATGTAGGTCGTTCAAACCCTGAATGCTCCTGGTCAGATTCTGTTCTCATTTGCTTTTGAAAATTAAGAATAAATTCTCCAGTCTACGTGGAATTATTTCAGATTTATGCTAACATAACTGAAGGTGCAGCTTGGTTCTTGAAGTAGTTGTGCTGTCTGAATCCTGATGTTAGATCTGCGATTTACTAGGAAGAAGAAGACCTGGTTGGTTGTCTGCTTGCAGCTGGGATAGCATGTGTTAGAACAGCTGTGAAGTGCACATGGCTATGGGCTCACTCCTTTTAGGCCCCCACCCAGAATGAGGAATGAACAGTGAGCTTTCTTTTACCGTTTTTGCTCTTGTGGGACATCAGCTAGTTGTGCTTTGCCTACTGACAGTGGCAGCGGAAGCATAGACTGGTAGCACAGCATCAAAAGCTCATCAAATCCTCCTCCTTCAGAGAAGAGTCAGTTGCTACCCCAATGTCCTCTTCCAAGCCCAATTCACCACCAATGCTCATCTGTCCAAACCCTCACTCTTCTCTAGTATTCCTGTAGCTGCAGACAGGGCTGTGACTTTCTCGTATTCTGCAAGCCAGGGTGGAGATAAAGTTGTTTATTGATTCCCAGCTGGTGAGCACCTGGACTCTTTGGGGAGGGCAAAACTCCCCTGCTGTGGTGGTTCCAATAGCAATGAAATAATGTGCCCAGGGCTGAGGGGGGCAGCGGTGCCCTCCTGTCCATAGTGGGGTGGTAGCAAGTTTGGGGCACTTCTCTGTGGGGCCAAACCCTGTCTTGTGGCTTGTCAAGAAAGTTTGTGGGGTTGAAGAACGGGGTTTTTATGTTTGTTGTCTCATTTTTTTTTAGTACTTGAAAACAACAGTAATGAAACATTTCCCTAAGATCTATACTTACTCTGGAAGAATGGATCAAGACTCTCGAGCTGTCAGGGAAAAAATATCCTCCTTTGACATGTTTTGATTGTGCCTCTTAGATTGCACATATTTCCTAACAGTCAGGATGCTTTTATTTTCATAGTTGTTCTACATTTGTTGAAAGCAACGTTATTTTGAGAAGAGAAAATTAATTTTGAAGAAATCTGAGAAGTGACTTTCGGGCTTCCTCTCCTAATATGTTAGTGTATTTCAGATCCTAGAGAATGAACTATGTAAGGTACCAAAAGTAGCAGAAAGCACCCAGTTAAAAACCAACTTACAGAATAGATGCAAAGAAGCACAAATTGAAGATAAAAAGCTGGAACTGCAACTTGGGAAGAACAAATTTTGCATTATTGACAGGCTATGGTTTAATCACATTACATAGTGAGCTCTTAGGTAGTCTTGAGTCATTCCCTGTTGATTCAATGACCCTGTGCACTTCTGCTTGGAATTGTGTACTGTTTTGGTGTGTTTTTTATGGAGAAACTTTGCTATCATAGATAGACTGGTCATGTCTTGAAAGCTTTTTTCCAGAATTTTTCAAACCCAAACAGCAAAATCCTAAAGGGGAGGATCACCTTAATATACATGTCACTGTCTTCTTTTATTAGTGAAAAGGCATCTCAAACTGCTGAACACACAGCTTTATGGGAAAGAGCTCTCCTGTGTTGCTGACAATTAGTACAATTTTCACTTGTGAAATGATGCTTTCTGCTAATGTTACAGTATAGTAATCAAAAACACCTAATCCAGCTGATTAAAAATTCCCTGTTGGGCTTTGCTGACCAAATAAATACAATTAGTAAGATATTTCAAGTACAGAATTTCCTGCAAATACTGATATTCGTAGACTTTAAATTAAAATTATGAGAACTACACATCAAATGAAGAGAGGTCTTGTTCCCTGGTGCATCTCAGTAAGACCCATTGCTGATGTGCAGCAGGAGAGATTTTATTCTGTAAGTGCTAGTAAGCTTTTCTCTCAGATCTCAGCTTTAGAATGAAATTGAGTGATGAAAGCATTTCTTTTTGACCTCCTACCAAAGAAACCTAGCAAAAAATGCCCGTTAAATAAGTTGGCTCATGTAGGCAATAGTAACAGGTGCTATGGGTTATTGTTGGGATTTTGTAATATTAATCTAAAATAATTTAAACAGCATCTTAATAACCTTATTTCATGTCTCTTATTTTGATTTTTAAAAATCCGTGCATTCCCCTTAGTGCAGTTAATAGGGTCAATCTGTGAGCCTGTGCTGGTTACCATGCCTTCAGTCATGTGGAATCCAAACAGCCATTATAATTTGTTTCTAAACAGATCAAGAGCTATTTACCATCTCAATGTTTTGAGCACAGCTGGGTGTCTGGCAAACATCCAATATCCATTAACATTTAAAAATTAGTCCCATAATGCATCTTTTCCATGGCTTGAGGAGTATACACACTGACACATGTTGGGAACCAATTATATTTGCACCACCATTAGTCTGGGTGCATTCAACTTCCCAGTAAATGAGGGCTAATTTAGTTTCCAGAATGGTGTATCTTAAATTCATGCAATGACCTTAGAGAAAGCAGAGTATCTGAAGATTTAAAGAGGAAGGAAATGTTCAAAAAGAATAATGCTTCATTTTTTTCTGCCTAAAACATGAGTACATTATTATATGACTGTTCCCAGTATCCATGCCTGGCCCTGAAAACCAGATTCCGCTAATTCAATACTTCTAAAATTCATGAGCAGGATTTAGTTGGGAAGAAATCAGACTAATACAGTAAACTAGCACACCGTCCTTGCTCAGATCAAACCTGCTAATGGACCTTTTTATAACAGCAATTTAAGACCTGCCTGTAGCCTCTTTAAGTTCCCAACTGGTTTTAAGCATTCCATTTTCCTATCAGCAGGAAAAATAAAAAAAAAAATACAGGTTTCACAGTAAGTGCTGTCTACACTGCTTGTGAAATATATTCTAACAATGCCATGCAAGTGAACAACCTTCACAACTGGCAGTTTGGCAAAGAGATCTAATGAAAACAGAGATACATAGGAATATTTTCTCAGAAGTGTATTTTGCCAAACCTCTGCTGCTATGAGAAATTCCTTCAGTAGCATCAGAGGTGAAATGGGGTGTCTGCTTCGTGGATAAGTAAGTGAGAAGAGGGGTTTTTAATACATTTCCTTGCAGTGTGTCAGTAGAGCGCTCTGTAATGAGGTTCTAGACTGATTGGCTTCTGCTGATGATGATGACTGCTACAACACCCTGTACAAAGCTTATCTTAGCTTACTTAGTCTATGTCATAGTAGTTAATAAAGCTAAATTGCTCCTACAAGCAGAACACTATGTTGCAGCCTTTTAGAATCCAAAGACTGTTTAAAAATACCATTTTTCCGTAACATTCCTCTGAACCAGTTAAAAACGCAAGAAGGCAGGAATTTTCTAAATGGGCATAAAGCAATATGGTAGATCAGGCCTCCAGGTGAAGAGTCTGCTTCCTACTGCAGCAAGGAATATCTGACCTCTTGGAACAGTTGTTTGAATGGAGTCGCTGAAGGATTCTGTCTAGGGTGAGGCTACGGGTTTGTAAGCAAATTCATGAAATTTTAATATTTATAAATATTTATTTATATATGTTTAAAATGCAGTACTTATATATATAAGCATGTTCTCCTGTTACATCCATATAGTTCAGAATTGGTCTTTATCAAGTGTTTCTTTATTGCATCAGCACTCTTTCTTCTTTTACTTTTTGTGCAAGAAAGTAGCTTTTCAGTGAAATGGCTTATTCTTTGAAGTGGCTCTTTTGAAAAAGTTCACTGTGCAATCAATATTTACAGATGCTGTTTCTACTGTATTTCAAAATACACAGCATTTTATTTTATTGCTTTCAGTGAAACCCATGCTTGTAGTCCCTAACAATAATACATTTTCATGCATCATTGACAATACAAGGCTTCATTTAGGCTATTGATTAACATTTCTTATTGTATTAGGACTTGTTAGTGTTTCATACTTTCTTATTGTTTGGTGATTTCAAGAATTGACCTTTGCAGATTTACAGTATATAAGCAATTAGCCAGTAATAGATTAAATTAATAAAGAAGATTCCTATCAAATTTGGGGCCTTCACAGATCTATCATGTTATACATGTCCATTTCCTTATTTATATTTGTCACAGCTGCTGTTACAAGCAGAAGTCCACGTGCGCTAAATCCTACTGAAGACTCTTGGGTTACATGCAGGAAGAAGATGCTGCACGGCATGTTTACAGCTTGCTAGGTAAGTGGGTAGGGATAAGAACTGACAGCAAGGTTGCAATGTTTTCTTTTTCTATCTTGACAGGCTCTTTTGTTTTTCAGCTGTGTATTTAACAAAACAAAACTAGAGCTAATTTTAATTTTTAATTAAAGTCAGTAGCTTATGTTCACGCTGATGTACTTGGTACGAAGAAGAATAAAAGAAAATACAGGGAGAAACTTGAAAGAGAAATGCGTTACTTCAGCTTAATTATTTAGCTTCCAACTAAGAAACAGCTCTGCAGAGGTCAATTATCCTTCAGGGATATCTTAGAAGAAGTGAGCAATTAGCTTGATTTTCTGTTGAATATGTAGCTTGTGACTCAGTATGTGATCTATTAAAAAGATCATCATTCCTTTTGAACTGTGTCCTGATATACATGGAGTCTGTTGCTGAAAGTAAAAGTCAGTGGAGTAATCCAGTCCATCACTATGAGACACAGTTTTTCTGTCTTGCTACACAACAGTCAGTAGTAATTTTAGGTCTTCTAAGGAGTATAAGGGTAAGGAAAGGGTGATTCTCTCCTATTTAAAGTTTGCCTGAGATACTGTTTAACATTATCCACAGCTTTAAGCATGTTTTCCCTTAGAAGTGGAGTCTAAAAGAGGGGCAAAGTTTCTCTGGTGGAAAAAAATCTGTCCTTGCACTAGTTTCTGTAGGAAAGCAGTGACCATTCTGCCCCCAGCAGCCTGGAGTCATGTACAAAGCTGGTAAGAGACCAACAGCTTGGGAAACAACTCAGGCAACTCGGTGTGTGAAAGGCTGTGTAATGAGGCAAGAGAGGGTACAGCTCGCCCTGCCAGCTGGCGGCCTTCCACGGGGAGCTCCGGCCCCTGCAGGATGATTGCCAGAGCCACTGCACCGATATGCAGCGCCACAGTCCTGGCACTGGGCACACTGGTGAGAAGCACAGGAGGAACAGGAAGAGAGATGCAAAGAACAGTTGTCTGATAAGTACATTCTCTAAATACCACCACTAATGCAAACCTGCCCCTGAGTGCATGATCTCTTCTGCCACAGCCCTGCTTCTACAATGCTGCTGCTGAACACAAACAGCCAGACTACAGAGCTAGGGTTTTGTTTATCTCCTGGTGCTTCTGTTGCATGACTGGGTGGAACATATAAATTCACAAAATATCCAAATATTACATAGGGAAAACAGAATGCTCAGTTTTACAGTCCATGTATTAAGGTTTTTTGGCTTGTTTTTTTTTGGTTGGTTGGTTGATTTGGTTTTGTTTTGTTTTGTGGTTTGTTTTCCTTTTTTTACTATTGTGACACTCAGATTTTATGAAAGGGAGAAACTGAAGAGCTTGATTTTAAAAATGAGTATTAACTAAGTGACTTGCATGAGGATGAAGTTTGCAAAAGTACTGCCAAACTGCTTGCACAACTTAGTCCCACTTTGAGCACCTCAGTCTGTCAAAATGTGGTTCTTCAAAAATGCACTGAGCTGATGCTCAGTCTTGAATGGGCCTAAATTAATAGGTACCTGTATTTTTGACATTGAAGCTCCCATGGTATCTGAAGTCTTGCTTCTGGTCTGTTTAGAAGTGCCTCAGACCTGTCAGGGCTGAGCGATGTGGAACCTAACTTGTACCTTCATCTGCAACATGAACCAAATGCTTTAATATTCCATGACAGCAAAATCTGGATCTCATCCCTTCAAGGCTGACCAGATCACATTAAATCTTTCCTGCATCTTCCCAGCATATTAATGTAAGTGAAGAGCAAACCTGAACTGTGCTGTTTCCCAGAATTGTGGCAGGATGTTGAATAATCCCCCTCTTGCCTTTTTGAAAGTAATTTCAAGGCCTTATTAAAGAGGTGGGATCTTCCTGAGCCCTGTGCACCAGTGTCACCCTGTTCCTGGAGTGGGCACAGGTGGGCTTCCAGTGGCACATGTCCTCTCCTTCTGGCATGGTTTGCACAAGCCCACGTGGTGCACAGCAGCTTAGCCTCCCTTACCCCTGGTCCTATAGGATCACCCTCCTATAAGTCCTCTTTCACCTATGCTTCAATGAAGTTGGCCCTGCAGTGGATTGCCCAGCCTAGGGAATGGTGGGATCCAGCTATGTGTCAAACTGGACACAAACAAGATTTTTTTCTTCATGAATTAAATTTACAGCTCTTCTACATAAGAATAACCATAAGAAATGCTTTTCCACATCTTTCTAGATTTTTTTGCACTAATTACGCATCATGAGTACTACTGGTGCAAAATACCCTGTCCTCCTCAAAGATAGATATAACACTGAGAAATCAAGGTGACTTCTACTCATTGCCTACATGCAGCCCAGCAAAAACATTCTACGTGGTTTCCAGGGCTAGCTGCAGTCCAAGAGCAAATTAGGTATTTTCTTGTGGCCAGGAGCCGAAGCTAATAAACTCTGCAGACCTAAGCTAGCTTTTCATACAGATGTTTTGTGGCTTCCTGCATTATGTTTCCATTTGTATTGAAAATTACACTGGATCTGGCAGCACTTGAGCTCTGCTAGGCCTAATAGGCCCATCCAGCCTCATGCTGACTCCTGACTCTTAGCTCCTTCTTGTTTTGCTGTTTCAATGCCTTGGAGTGCTTGTGACCGGGACGTGTGCAAGTAGCCCAACCCAGGATCTCAAGCTATTATTATTTGTACTTGTATTTATTTTATAATTTTAGACACCTCACATCTCTGCTGGATTCAGAAAGATACAGTGCTCTGGTTGGACCAAGTCCTGCCTCTTTAGGCTTCATGATATCAGTGAGTGTGGGGTGACACCAGTGTGACGGCTGTGCTGTGGGCTTTATCAACTCAGAGAAAGGCTGTGTACTGCGCAGAAAGTCCTTACATCTGACAATCTTAACCGTGGACAAAGCTGAAGATATTGCCCAGGTCACTGCTTCACTGAGGGGTTCTCAGGAGTACCTGATGGTAGGACTAAAGGGCATCTATCCGTCAGTGACTTAGTCACCAGATATGACCCCTCCATAAAGCACAACAAAGAGTCAGGGTGTGCAACACTATGTCTTTTGTAAATGTCAGGTTCACAAACTCAATATCAGTTACTCTTGTGCAGGGCAAAGTGGCTGAGAGCCATGCCAGAGGTAGCCTGGTAAAGGCTTGCCATGGATGGTTAGCAGCACAGGGAGAAATTCTCCGCGTTGGCACAGGAGAATCAAACAGAGGGGCCAATGCTGTCAAACAGAGCCAGGAGAGGAAAGATAAGAGCCTGACCTCCAGGTTCTCTTCCTGAGCAGCCTCGCCTCCCTGTACTCACAGGTCCCACTTTGGGATTTGCATCTAGATTTTACCTCACAAAAGTCACTGAAGGTAAAAGGGGCACTTAGCCTACATTTCTCTTTTATGGCCTTTTAAAAACTTTTAAAACCCATAAAAAGGTGGTAGTGGTGTTCTGGTTCTGCTCCATTCACTCTGGATATATGAGCTGGAAGGCTGTGGCTGGCACCATTGTTGATACAACTTTTATATTACTTCTTGCCTTCAACTTTTTGAAGGAAGTGAGTAATGAAGGTGGAGTTTGAAGAGGTTCTCTGCACTTGAATGAAGGACACCTTGGAAAATGATGTATACTTCCTGAGGAAAATGATACATACTTCCTGAAAGGACTGTGCAATTACTGATTGTAATGTAACTTTTTTTCTTTCCAGTGAGGCTGTCTGAGAATTGCTTCATTCCACCCTCCTCCAGCTGAGACTCTAGAGACACCAGAAAATGGTCAAATTTGCCGTGAGCGTGATTTTACTTATTTTTGCTCAGCTCCATTAATGGATTAAACCATGGTTCATTAAGCAATGGCTACTGTGGAAGTTATGGTAACGTTTTGAAAGAAGCTGCCTCACAGACAGCAGCACAGCGTGATGCACATAGGGCTGTCGCCCAAGTGCACCCTGGGGTCCCACGAGAGCTGGCAACCCAAAACGTCTGCACTGTCGGGTGCTTGTTTGTTCAGCCTCTTGTTCTGAAACTAAAATTAGTGAGTGGGAAAAGCTTAGCCTCTCTTTTATTATTATTTTTTCCCATTGTTGTGTTTTTTCTTGAGTAGCATTGCTTGTGATGAAGCAGCACCAAGTTTAGCTTCTGTGCCTCATCATGGAGGGAAAGATTCTCATAAGCATAAAGGACAAGATCTGCAGAGGCTCCCAGAGATGAAGCATGTGTTACTCTGCCTTTGCACACCCTTTCTGCAAGGGTGTGTCATTAAATCCCTCTCTCCTGTGGTGCTAGAAATTGTGCTTTTATATTACACCTTCCTCAAAATACGAATTTACAGAAAGGCTCTTATTGAGTGGGATGTGTGTTTGTGTGTGCTCTGTACATGTGCGTGCAGGTGCTACCTGGGTATACCTGGTTACAAGGAGGCAACTGGAGCTGCAGTGCCAAACCAGGAGGGTCTCATTCAAGTGTCAATACCAGCACCAAAGGGCAGTGGTGGATCTTTAATCTCTGCCTGGGAGGTCAGGCTTGTTGGTGCTGAGATCTAACATCGCCTTGCTTTTCTCTTATTCACTCTGAGCTAGATGAGCTCTAGGATCAAGAGGAATTTTAGAAATGGTCTCCTCAGGATCAGAAAAGGTAATGTTCTGTATCTTAATCTCAGTTAAAAACAGTTAGCAGTTTTCTAGTGAAAACTGAAACTTTGAAATCAGGAAAAACTAGGAGGCAACTGAATGCATGAGATGTCCATGAAGAGCAATGACAGTGAAAAACACCCCGCCAAGGAGAGGCAGGATCTGCTACAGTGTGGGGTGCCAGCAGGGCAGTAAGCTGGGAGGGAGGCTGGAAGCATCCCCAGCCAACACGCAGCTGCAAGGAGAGGGCTTCCCTGTGGAAAAGCACTCCAAAGTGACATGGTCAAGGCAGCGAGTGATGGGGCTTTGCTAGAGGTTTGAAGTACACAATGTGCACTGCTTTTTGAAGTCTTGCTTTTATGTCTTGAACAAGGAATTAACTTAATATGTAAGCGTGTGTTACTGTGGAAATGTTCTGACCCAGAGAAGCTAAAGTACTTATTTTTCGTAAATGTTTTTCTAGAGAAATAAAACTATACCTTATTTCCTGCTGTATGTCTGAGAGGCTGTACAAGAGAGTTAAAATTGAAGGACAGGAAAAATTTAAAGGAATAGCACCTCTGCCTGTTCAGAGTGATTCAAGCTTAAAGACAGCATACTGCTGCATTTTCACTTCAAGCATCACTTCATTGATACTTCTGACATTTCAGAATAGCAGAATGAAAAAAAATGCCGGAATCTTTTCAGTCCATTGAAAAATATCTTCCTGTTTTTTTACCAGAGTGCTGAAAGACATTTCAAGGAAATATGCGTATATGCAAATACATATATAAATATTAATCTTTATTAGAGACACAATTCAGGGGAAAACAATATTACAAACACAACTACTGTAAAAGGTACAAATCCATTGAAGAGTGCAAGTACCAGGAAGCTGCTTTTGTGTTGAATAGAAGTTCACACAACCTAGGGTTGCCTCCAAATGCAGAATTAAGCCGAGAGTTTTGATTTAACAGTGACTGGATCTGTCATATTTCTGCTTAATGAGACTCAGCTCTGAAGAAAAAGAGGAAAAGAAAATGGTTGGTGTGATAAGAAGTACAATGCGGTAATTGGATCAAGCTGAGACACTGGTGGCCTTTAAAAGCAGCAGAAGAGACTCGTAAGTAAGTTGGCATATGCAGATTGTTTTGTCTATAGAATTTCCTCAATACATTTTTTTTTAATCTTTCTTCAAAATAGGAGAGGCAGAAAAATCAGTTTGTGGATTCTGACAGGGTTACACATTTTACTTCTCAACCTGGTAGGACACAGGTGGTAACACCTTTGCCCAGAAGACGAATTTTCCATGCCTAGAAAATTTATTGTGAAACTTTGGGAACCATGTTGCTCAGTGGCTGCAAGGAGGTTTGGAGGTTCCCTCTTTTGGAGTAAAATACCTGGGGGATTAGTTAGATGACAGCTACACAGATTTAATCCTGGTAAATCCAGAGCAGTCAGGTGGAACTAGAGCTCAGTGCAATGTATTTTCAGCAGAAGTATTCTTTCTGGGTGTTTTCCAGTGCTTAACCAAGATTATCTTCAGGTGTAATGGAATCCCATATCATTGCGCAAATCCAAATGTAAATGATGCTCATGATTAATTTTTCTGATGTGGCTTAAGATATATTATCCTTGATTTCAGATTGATTGGTTTTCAGGAATAAATTTCATGTGTGAAAACAGGATAAATTTGGTCAATAAACATAAGCATTTGGGATAGACGTCTCTAATCTAGTGAAGACAGAGCAACTCTCTCCTAGGTTAACTGCAGTGCAGACAAGATACAAGTCAGGAAAAATGTGGAAGATCAGCATCCTGCCCTGTTCAATTTATGTTGTATACAAAATAACATTCCTTAAAGGTTTGAATTTGGCATTCACTTTTCTACTTGCAATGTACTTCTAAGGCTGTATCCTGACTCCTAGTCCTGTCTTCTATAGTTTAGCATCCAAAAGGCTACAAGCTGGCTAATGCAGGGTAAATTTATTAACACCATATGGGAAATAAAAAAAACAATTGCATTTTGGACTAATAAAACAGTAGTTTACTAGTCATCTAGAAAGGAAATAGTTTTTAGTAATAAAATTAATGTTATACTTGTTAGCATCATGGAAGGAAATTTGGGAATGGTCAAAATGCTCTTATACAGAGATTAAATCACAAGCCGATTGCCAGGGACTGTAATACTTGCAGTTCATAGTAAAAATACTAAGAAGGACCTCACCAACTTTTCTTCGAGTCTGTGGCAAAACAAATTAAGCCAGCTCTGTTAGAAGGCCCCCTGAGCTTCTACCAGGGCTGGCTATTACATTTGCTATTTCTTACAAGTAGTTTTATAGATTACAGAGATTGTGCAAGGCTTTTTGGCCCTGTGTGCATGAAGTACTTTAAACACAGCACAGAGAAAAAGTCTCAAAGCACTATGTCATTCATTGTTTTTTTCATTCACAAAGTAAACATAATATTTTCCACTGGATAAAAATGACTGACGTTTCTAAAGTTGCCACCAGCAAAATTCTTGAATCCCCAAATACTTTACAATAATTAAGTTATCCTATCACAGTTTCTTCAGGATCTGTTACCTCACTGCTTTTTCTCTTTTTGAACTTTTCAACTATACGAACCATTTTCAAATAAATCTGACAGTATAAAACCTTCAAAGATATTAAATTACCACAGGCTCTGTGGCAGTCTGCAGTGCCATTGCTTAGGGACAGCAGGTCTTACTGTTACTCTGCGTTAGCGGAGAGTGCAGAAGGAGAACAGGCAGCGCAAGTGTTCCAGCATCAGGACAGGCTCTGGCTGGAGCACAAGCTGCGTTGTGCACCTCAGCCCCTCCAGGATAATATGTGAACTCAGTGCATTTGCTCCCGCCACTCCCAACATGGCTTGTTCATGCATGAAAAACTAGTTTCCAAAGAGGCCTTAGAGCAATGAGGTCTCCCCTGAGCCTCCTCTTCTCCAGACTAAACAGCCCCAACTCCCTCAGTCGCTCCTCGTAGGGCTTGTGCTCCAGCCCCTTCACCATCTTCGTTGCCCTCCTCTGAACACATTCCAGTATCCTAACATCTTTCCCAAACTGGGGGGCCCAGAACTGGACACAATATTCAAGGTGAGGCCTGACCAGTGCCGAGTACAGGGGGACGATAACTTCTCTGGTCCTGCTTACTACACTATTCCTGATGCAGGCCAGGATTCCATTGGCCTTCTTGGCCACCTGGGCACACTGCTGGCTCATGTTGAGCTTCCTGTCCACCAGCACACCCAGGTCCTTTTCTACCTGACTACTCTCTAGCCACTCTGTCCCCAGTCTGTAGCTCTGCATGGGATTGTTGTGTCCAAAATGAAGTACCCGACATTTGGACTTATTAAACATCATCCCATTAGAATCGGCCCAGCTCTCCAATCTGTCCAGGTCCCTCTGTAGGGCCATCCTACCCTCTAACAGATCAACTCTTCCTCCCAGCTTGGTATCATCTGCAAATTTGCTGATGATGGACTCAATCCCCTCATCCAAATCGTCAATAAAGATATTAAACAGGACGGGACCCAATACCGATCCCTGGGGGACACCACTGGTGACCGGCCGCCAACTGGATGAAACACCATTCACCATCACTCTTTGGGCTCGGCCATCCAGCCAATTCCTAACCCAGCACAAAGTGCTCCCATCTAGGCCACGGGCTGCCAGCTTCCCTAGGAGTCTACTGTGGGGGACCGTGTCAAAGGCCTTACTGAAGTCCAGGTATACCACATCCACAGCCTTCCTCTCATCCACCAGGCGAGTCACATGGTCGTAAAAGGAGATCAGGTTGGTCAGGCAGGACCTACCCCTCCTAAATCCATGCTGGCTGGGCCTGATTTCTTGACCGTTCTGCAGGTGGTGCATGATTTCACCCAGGATTATCTTCTCCATGATTTTACCTGGGACCGAGGTCAGGCTGACAGGTCTGTAATTACCTGGATCATCCTTACAGCCCTTCTTATGGATGGGCGTCACATTGGCCAACTTCCAGTCTTCCGGGACCTCTCCAGTGAGCCAGGACTGCTGAAAGATGATGGAGAGCAGCTTAGCAAGCTCATCCGCCAGCTCTCTCAGCACCCTAGGATGGATCCCATCCGGCCCCATAGAGTTATGAGGGTCCAGGTGTTTGTGTGGAAAGAAAAAATGGAAACAAATCTCTGCATTATATTATACTAGTATTGAATTATCACATACTTTATCGAACATTATTTTTAAAAAAGTTTTTGCCAATTAAAATATCCCAAGAATCTCTCATTTAAAAAAAAAAAAGAAAATCCCCCAGACTGTACCTTCTTTGAGAGAACACCTGAGACAGATCTCCATTGGTTTCTGTGTGATCCCCAGCCCTGATACTCAGCACTGTGAATAGGAGGGATGGCACTCTGCCCCTCTTACACAATTCATGTTGCTCCTGCCTCTTTGCTTTTTCAGGTAGGGATGATGTGCCATTTGTTGGGGAGATTGTCATCCCCCGAGCTGGAGCCCTGCAGTACTCCTCGACAATATAAGAAATGTATTACCAGAATGTAGCTACTTGTATTTGCATTTCACACATTTAGCTTTGCTTCACACATTCCTCTCTCTCAGACATGATAAAGGGAGGGAACACTCTATCTCTTGTCACTGTGGATGGATGGCACCCCTAGAAGAATATGCATTTGAAGCAATATGTTCTGCATCACTGACGTAAGTTTAGATGCTGTTAAGGCCGGGCAGGTTTGTTTTCCTATTCAGTGCTAGAAAGCTGGGCACTCAGGGACTCGGTGTCCTTGAATTTAAAGAAGATTGAAATGTTGCATTGTTCAGAACGAAGGGAACAAGGATGGGAGCAGAATGATGCTGCGGCAGATGGTAAACACTTGACTGCAAGAGCTGAACGGGCTTGGCCTACATTTTTAATCTCACCATGGTCTCTTATTTCACCCATTCTTATTCTCTGACTCTGCCATCAGCTCCAAGTTTGCTCCTATAGTTTCTCCCGCATTTTTAAAGTCTGCACTGCTGATTGTGCAGAAGAACAGTCCATGCCCAAGCCTTAATGAATGAGGGATGCCAGGGTAATGATGCATACAGCATCATTTCTCTCTGTCTGTGTTTTTTTAAAAATTGAAATTAACCTCAGGAGCTTCACTTAGTAGTCTCTAAACCCATCATTTCATACCTCATGGCAGGGCTGTAATAGTCAGGATGCAGGAAGGTTTCTGAATTCCTGGAAGCAAAATTTGATCAGAAGTGAGATCTGTCCTCTCCCTTGCCCTGACCACTAAGGAAGTCCATCACTCCCTCCTCATTTCCCTTTCCACCTGGGGAAGACATCAAGGTGGTAAGAGCTAAGCACTAAGTTCATCTGCATCTTGCCAGGACCACTTCCTCTCTTACTGTTTATTTACTGTTTTTGTTGGAATAGCTAAGAAGGAGGGAGTGAATGAGGGGGGTCAACACCTGAAGAGAAAGCCATAGTAGTTCCCAGTGTCATTCCTTTAAATATCTACATTTTTTCAAATCAGTGGAGACTAAGACAGATGTTAAATTGTATTTAAGCTAAGATGGGAAAAGTAAAATCCTGTGGTTTTCTAACTGATATTTGACAGCAATAACCAATTTTAATTCAGTGGATATCTGTGTTCCCTGCTGAAGCTGAATGAAAAAATGGAGACAAATTCAATGCAATGTAGTAGAGAAAATAATTTTTTGACATATTCAGTGCTTGTTAAGTCATTTACTCTTTCAAAAAAAAGTCTATAGAACGACAGCTGGATTTACAGATGCTTTGAGGAACATTTGAACCTTGTCTCTTGTACATTGGATGGAAAATTAGAACAGCAAACAATTGTGACTTACTTATCCTTTTGTTCTTTATATACAAACCGAAAAGATTTTTATCAAATTGTTCAATACCTTATAGTTGATCCCCAAGGTATCTGGTAGATACATCGAGTATGAACATCCAGAATGTCATCTGAAAAATATATAAGCTAAGATATATTACTGTGTGATGCATACAAATACATAAAACAGAGTATGAAGAATGTCTCTGCTCTTTGAAAACAAAAGCATTTGCCAAAGCATCTTTAGATTTCAATCAGCAAGGTCTGTAGGATAGGTCTACAGCTAAACTACATCACTAATTCCTACAAATATTTCTCTGGTAATCGCTGCCACAATCGCCCTTGCCATTTGGTTGCATTATATGCAAGATTTTAGAAAATATTAGAAATAGCTCAGTATGGAAACTAATATATCAGCTGCTCTCTGATTTTAATTTCATATGTACTGAAGACTCCACCGTATTTACATTTGCCAGAGTTAGAGAAACTTCAAGATACGGTTATGCCCCTGGTGCAGTAAAGAAGGAGGGACTTGAGGCAATAGATGAGTGGGCTTTAGTCTGTGGATTCAATCTCCAACTGTGCTTGCACTCTGGACGTATCTTCCCTACAGCTGTTTGGAGAGGTGTTCAAGTCTGCATCAAACTGTATGAGGATGAGCTGGAAAGAGGCATGGACCAGTGTAAGTGAGTATCACACGCTTCAGACCAGTGTAAGTGAGTATCACACGCTTCCCTGTAACATGCCCACCAAAACCACAGAGCAGTTTAATGTATGATGTTTCCTATTGTGCCCTTTAATACTCACCCATAACTTTGGTCAGAGAGTGGGGAGGGCTTGGGAAAGCTAGTTTGAGATCCAGCTGGGGTGAAAGTTAAATACATGTGAAGATCTTGCTAATCAAACAACAAGAGACACAAAGAAGAACTGATGGGTTGTACACGAACGAGTAGGGCTGCCAGCCTTGGAACTAACCCTGGACAAAATGCTTACCTAGGTGTGTGGAGAGGAGGGCAAGGGGCTGTCCTAAGAAGAGGTGGCACCGGTGTATGGCACTGCACAAGTGACTGGACATTAACCTCACTGCACAAATTGCTCATTTGCACTTCTGTGTGCTCTGTCTTATGTATGTCATTCCAACTCCTGATGCTGTAGTGGTAATGTCCTCCTTGATGCTACGTTCGGTAGCAATGCCCAGTGCAGAGCATGCATAAAACCTTTGCAGTGCTCAAGGCCCAGCAGCAAAACAGACCAGAATTATGGAGAGACGGTGTTGAAGCACTTCTTCCATAGGTGGTGTTAGAGGTAACAGACACATAGCTTAAGATCAGGCATTATTGCAGATAGACAAGAGCTTTACCTCCTTCTATCGTTCCAAAAGCTTCAGCTTTGTTTCACTCTACATGTTCATTACTACTTTTTAATGACTGAATTCTCACTCAACCATGAAATAATTTAGGGAAAACTGCATTAGTAAGCAGACTTGCTAAATTCATAATTAAGGTATTTTCAAATATTATGGATGGAAATTAACTCACTGTGCTGTCTGTAGAAGACAGCAGGTTGTCTTGCAGAATATTTATGCTGGTATCAGCGGACACAGACAAATCTGTGGCGATGCCATAGTAAAGGTATGGGTATTCATGCAGCCTGGAAACATTTATTTCCGCAGGTCAAATAGAAATCAGAAAAACTTTATTTCCTCTGCCCACCCACAATAAATGAACAGAGTGCTGTTCTGGCAAAGGGGTGATGACCTACTGAAAGCTGTTAGGGAAGAGGGTGAAGCCATTCCTATGACAGATGCAGGCACTGCTGGCTGTGGGCAGAGGTCTCAGCACAGCATCTCCGCAGTGGAAAAGAAGGCAGATGTGACCAGAGTTTCACTCTGGAATTACTGTTATTTGAGGAGACACCTGAAAAAGACAATTTCCCTGCAGGCCCAAACAGGGAGGGATTTTGCAGGCTGCAGACCCCATGGAGGTGCAGGCAGCCCTACATTTGGCAGCATCACCCTGCTGGTAGGGCCCTTCCCAACAGGGCTCCAGCCCTCACCTCAACAGTGGCTGGAGCCAAAGTCAGTTACACAGTGCAGTAACATCCCTGGAACTGAGGGGTTTCCTCTTGTTCTTGTTTTATCATGTTTTCCGTTGATTGTGTCCAAGGGTGTCTTCTTAAGAGGAAACCAGCAGCAAGTGTGTTAGAAGGTCCCTGGCAGATCTTGGTGACAATATCAAATGTCCTCCTGTTCCTCTGCAGTCCAAACATTGGGGACAGTTCACCTTTTATACTACCTCTGCCAGGAAAACTGGAAGCTGGGCTGGTCAGGACATGGACAAGGAAAAGATTTTGGCAAGAAAAAAAGTTGTTTTGGTGAAACTAAATTGTTTCACAGAAATGACAGCCTTTCATACATTTATGTGGAATAAAGACATGACAAACCTAATTTAGAATGTTTTGTTTGGGATATTGGTGTTTCAGAAAAGGAAATGAAAATTGCACTTCTGCATGTTTATTTAAAAATGGTTTCTCAATTTAAGATGACTATTGTCATCTTAGAAATGAGAAATAATTTAAACATTCATTTTCAGCTTTTAATTTAGAAGTAATTAGGAGCTCAACCTGCTGAAAACAAATGGAGACACTGATCTAGAAAAGCAATGATTTTCAATAATTTAGTTCTAAAAGGCAGTCATCCTCACTGATTTAGCAAGAGACATAAAAGAATAGGAAAATTTCAGTGTTTCCATTACATGATGATTCTAGTAGATGATGCACAGCTGACCTGGTAGCTCAGAATGTAAAATAATTGAAAACATAAGATTCAAAATGAAAAATATGATATCATGATTATAATAATTTTAGTATTTTTTTCCAGTTTTTCTGGATTCTAGTAGAAAAAAATGAAAAAAAAATTGGGACAAACACAAACTTCCACCAGTAAACATGTTCTGCAATTCTGTAACGCAACAGGCTGGCAGTATAACAGGATGGTCGAGCTGAGATTAAACCAAAATGAGCATGAGAAAGCACAGGAGAGAAAAGACAAGGCAAAGCAGCAGCCCTGCTTCTGAGGTGCATGGAAAGACGAAGTTTCCTCTGCTTCAGCTGCTGACCACCTAGGAGAGCCTAAGTAGTCAAGGCACTGATTGCACCCACATCTACTCTCTTGGCGCAGTATTGGGTACACGCCTTCAGCAGGATTTGCTGCTTCTAAAACTGGAGTCTGTGCATGTGGAAGGAAATGAGCATATGGTCCATGGAGACCCCGGTGGCAAGTCAGAAATCTCCCTAGAGTTGACTAACAATAGCCATGTGAGGTGGTTCTCTCTCACATTCCCTGCTGCACCATTCTACGAAAGCAGACTGGAGAAGGCAAACAGGAGGTGTGTTTTAGGAGGTGTGTTTTTAAGATATCAGTGGGGAAAAGTTTTGTGTCCTTTCCTCACACGAGGCTATGCTGAACCTAGCAGGGTTAAACTTAATCACCGAAGGCGTCCACACTGGTAGTGAAGATGCTGACGACCTGTTACTGAGATGTGATGTCAGGATGAGAAAGCTGGGAATGGAGATGATGGGCTGTGTGACTACAGGCACCAGCCTGGTGCTGCACCGTTGCTGCGTTTTTACAGGGAAAGCTGTTGTCAGCCTTGTCCTTGGAGGATGTGATGCTAATGTGGGGCAGGGAACAGGGATTCATCTACTCCACATGGCTTTTCCGGTTGTGAATCTAATGAGCTGGCTTGTTGGGGAGACCAAGAGTTAACAGCTAACATTGTTTTATGGCCAGTACATGTGGTAAACAAGATTATCCATAATGAGATTAGCCTTGGACAGGCTAAACCACTGATTAGTTCATCTCAGTCTGAGGCAATCCTGAAGCAATTGTAGCACCAGAGAGGTTCTGAAGTGGCGCTGGGCGTCCCTGCATGCCAGGGCCCTGCCAGGAAGTTGTGTCCTCTCCTTCTCAAATGGAATAACGGACACTGCAGTTAGCAGGCAGCTGTGAGTAGTGCGCCTCACTGTAGGCATGCACAGGGAAAATAAAAAAAGCAACCTGGTGAACTCCTTGGCTTCAGAGAAACAACCCTCTCTTTCCGCATTATTTTCTCAGTGTGTTGCATACAGCTCCTCTAGAGGGGCCATCCATAAAAAAAAACAGCAAGAAAAAGCATAAACTTAAATGGGAATTTAGGACAGAGCACCTGTGGCTCCAGAGGGGAGTCCTGGGATATTCCCACAGCAGGCACTGTACTGCTGGGGAGAGCTGGACAAAAGCGGGACACACAGCATGCAGACTTGGCCTCAGATAAGCTAGAATTTGCTGATGTAATTTAAATCACTGATTCTAGGACCAGCCATTAAATGTCTATGGTCTTATGGTGCTGTAAATTAAATTAAAAACTGTCTGTGTAGTGTTGTTTGTTGCAATGAAAAACCGATCTGATGGTGGTTCCGTGTCAGCTTGGTTTTCCATTCAGTCTGTCCCAGGAGTCTCCACTGGGAATATGTCTCCATTACCCTGAGGTCCTTGCTACAGTAATGCATAAGGCAAATGCAGAATTATAGACGCTTTAGCAAATGTCATTTGTACTCCTGCCACTGCCACTTGCTGGTTTTGGACCCTTTATTTCATAGAGTCATAAATGGTTTGGGTTGGAAGGGACCTTAAAGATCATCCAGTTCCAGCCTCAGTGCCATGGACAGGTACACCTTCCATTGGATCAGGTTGCTTATCCAGCCTGGCCTTGAACACGTCCAGGGATGGGGCATCCACGACTTCTCAGGGCAACTTGTTCCACTGCCTCACCACCCTCACAGTAAAAAACTTTCTAATGTACATCTCCCCTCTTTCAGTTTAAAACTATTACCTGTCATCCTATCACTGCACTCTCTGACAAAGAGCCCCTCCCCAGCTTTCCTGCAGAACCCCTTTAAGTAGTAGAAGGCTGCTCTAATATCTCCCTGGAGCCTTCTCTTCAAGCCCAACTCTCTCAGCTTGTCCTCACATGGGAGGTGCTACAGCCTTCTGGTCATCTTCGTGGACTCCTCTGAAGTCCCTCTAACAGATCCATGTCCTTGGCAAAATCTCAGTGTCATACATCAACTTTTTGATATTCAAAATCTAAAGCAATTTGTGTTTTTTTTCAATCAAATAATAAATGATTATTCTAGTTTCAGTAATTAGTCTTTTAGCACATTTAAATTCTGGTTTTAACAGAAGAAAAATATAACCTAAAGGTCTTTCAAGCCAACCTACCCCTTTCCTTTCCTGTTGCTTTTCACTGAATGCTGTCTGTAGTGCCAGACTAAAATAATGCTCCTTAAACTTCATAAAGCATTGCACCAACAAAAAAAAAAGGAAAATAAGACAGCGAAAAAAGAGCAGAAAGCAAAAAACTCATAGTATGATACAAAGGCTTTTCTTTTCCGTCTCTCATTATGCAGTGTGCAAAAGTATCCAATTTGAAAAACTGACTCAGAGTGAGCTGGTACTGAGAGAGCAGGCATAAAAGCAGATACAAAACTGCTCACAGACTCAGATTAAGTGAGCTTCTTGCCAGCCCTCCCCCAACTCACCAGAATATTGAAGATCAGAGAATTAAGCAAGCTGCATCCCATAGCGTGTGTTGCATGAGTCACATGTCAGATGCATAGTGAGGGGAATAAATTCATCTCAGAGATTTTCAGGGCTGGTGAGGCCTCATCAGAGTTATCCCCTGACTGTCAGCATCACCTGGGGCACAGGACCCTGCCCAGCCATACCTGTGCTCTGCCCAGGGAACGGCTGGGCATCATTTGCTTGAGTGGTGCCAAAAGTACAGATGAACTAGGTAGAACAGTTGTGGGTATGAAATTGTCTCCGTGCAAATTGAAAGTGAGTGTATGAAGAGGAACATCGATATTTGCTATATTTTTCTTTCTCAGAAACTCTATTAGTGATCTCCCACTTCAGCACTTCACTTGTTGGTTACTCCCCATTCTCCAAATGCCACTGTCACAGAGGGAACATCAGCCCAGAAATAATTAGTATGGCAATTTGGCGCTCACTCTGCAAATTACATCTCGCAGTTGCATGCAAAATTGTCTGTAGAAATCATCTGGCTCTTAGCAAGAGTTAGTTTAATAATGGAGCTTGTTTTGTTACTGCTGCTATTATGCTGAAATCTGTGGTTAAGATTTGTTTTCCCTTCTTGCTGATGGAAACATCTTCTAGCACAAGGGAGAGAAATTAAGCCTTTTCTGCTACACTGTGCTTTGTTGGAGTGAAGAGTCCTGACTTAATGTCTGTTCAAAATACATGTGCTTGCTCACATTGACCCTCTGGGGAGGCCTCCCAAATGCTGTCTTTCATGCACATAATAGACTATTTGAGCTGGTCTTCTTATCACTAATTAACTATTAATTGATGCAGAGACAACAGTAGGATCTCCCCTTCTTAGGTGACTGCTGAACCCAAGCTAAACTATGATTCTTCCCGGTACAGCAGATGAAAGACTAAAAGATAATCACCCCAGAAGAGGAACCAGCTCTTCATTGCAGTGAGATGCATTGCCCTCAACCTGAATTTGACTCTCAGGATGCTTATGAGAGAAAGGAAGATCTGGGCCCCTCAGTTTGGGAAAGATGTCAGGATGCTGGAGTGTGTCCAGAGGAGGGCAACGAAGATGGTGAAGGGGCTGGAGCACAAGCCCTACGAGGAGCGACTGAGGGAGTTGGGGCTCTTTAGTCTGAAGAAGAGGAGGCTCAGGGGAGACCTCATTGCTCTCTACAACTACCCGGCAGGTGTTGGTCTCTTCTCTCAGGTGACCAGTGACAGAACTAGAGGGCATGGACTCAAGCTTTGTCAGGGAAAGTTTAGACTTGATATTATGAAAAAGTTCTTCACTGAAAGGGTGATTGGCCATTGGAATGTGCTGCCCAGGGAGGTGGTGGAGTCACTGACCCTGGAGGTGTTTAAGGGGAGAATGGATGAGGCACTGAGTGCCATGGTTTAGATGATGGGTTGGTGTTAGTGTTGGGTTATAGGTTGGACTTGATCTCAGAGGTCCTTTCCAACCTTGTGATACTGTGATATTTTTCTTTCTGTCAACAAACATCATCTTGGACCTGAGAAAGCTTCTTCAGCAGAAGTTTGTTTTGCCCTAGTTGGTACAGTTCCCTGTAAAGGTCTCAGTCCTGCATGTCAGCATCGTCCCACCAGCAGTATTTTGCTCAGCTTCCAACCTCTCTACTAAATGACCTAGAAATTGGCCTTCCCCATGGCAGCAGGAGGTGGATCTTGTGGGTAGGATTTTATAACAGGGAATAGTGGATAATCACCAGACTATTGGCAAAGAAAAATACAACGTCCTTACAATATGGGCACTACAGGATCCAAAGAATATATCCAGAAGTGCAGGGCCTCTGGAAAAAGAAGCAAGGCGGATAGTATACTGGTTGGAGAAAAGCAAGCAACAAAGAACGTGGTGGTTTGTGTGTGTGTGCATATGCTTCTTGGGCTTTACACATACACGTGAGTTACTAGAGGACAGCAGGTACTGTACTGCACATCAGCTGATTCTCTGCACATACAAATCATTAGCACATGCCAGGCAAGGCAGGTTAGTTTGTACATCTTTTCTTGACTTATGTCGCAGCTCAGCTGGTGGGAAGTAGGCTCAGTACCTGTGACTATGCCCCTGGTGATATAGATGATACGCTTTTTTGAACATGTGAAAGAATGATGAGCTTTAAACACACACTGGGAATGTGTCTTCACGTGGCAGGTTCTTCACCTGTGTGCTGTTTGGCCACTGCTTAGATTTCATGTGTTATTTTCTTCGCACAGATTAAAAGAAACTGAATCTGCTGTCGTGCCAGCTGTGTGGCTGAGGAGCTGGGTGGGGAGGGACAGGCAAAAGTGTGATTTATCACTGTCCATTTATTCCTTGGTGCCAGTGCTCGCTTGAACTACAATACAAATAACCACACACCTGATGCATACGCATCGGGGCACCTTATGTCGTTCGTAATGTTACTAAGTTATGAGCACTCACGGAACAGGGTGTTGCTGTAATTGTCATACTTTGCTTCTGGCAGCCTTTTACTCCCATTAGATTAGTAGCTCCTATAATGATTATGACTGCCAAATTAAGCCATCTGTAAAAACTAAAACTTGCAAGCTCTTACCAAATTCATAGGAGTCTTGCTTGGAAAGCAAGTTCTGCATCTTTCAGCAGGCTGCCAGGAGAAATGCTCAAATAGTCAGCACGTAACCTGTTCCCTTCTTCTGGGAGCATCCTCACCCTGTGCTATTGCAGCTGGCATTTTCTCCACCCGGTTGCTTCGATCCTTGGCATTAGCACTCTCAGTGGCCTTGGCATACCGTGTTACACTTGTGCCTGAGACTTTCTATAAACATGTTTTGGCGACTACTATAAAGAACCAATTTCACAATACAGCCATTTGAACCCAAGAGGCTAAAGCAGAAGTGACAGAAAAGCTTCACCACTCGGTTATTGCTGGCTTGTTACATTTGAACTACACATGCTGTTCCTTCATCGAAGTGATATTTTTCAAAAAACAAGTGAAGGAATCCTTCTTTGCAGATTTCTTCTTCTTTTGTCATCTGTAAGGCAAACTCTGGATTACTATGGCCCAGCCTAGTAAGCAGTGAGCCTGGGAAAACCTGAAGGCTACAACTGAGCTACCAAGCATCCAGGTAAGGCAAAGGAGTGCAAAGCCCCTGGTTGGCTGGGCCAGAGGAGGTGGCTGTATGCACACATGGGGCTATTGCCATGCCACACATGCAGAGTGTTAATAATCTACCCCGTGTGGCAGGACAGTGTTCATGGCTCTAAAATGAGTCACAAATGAGTTAAAGCCCTACCAGTAGTGAGACAATCTCACTTGCAACACATGCATTTAACAATTCAAGAGCAAATGAGGGACTTGTGCTTTCAAAGAAGGCTGTATTTTGTGACAGAAACCAAAGGCTGGGTTCATGGGTACTGTTCATCCTTACTCTTTGCATCAGGCATGGAAGATGCCACACAGGCTGCTTAGAGCTGTGACACCATGCAAATCTGCTCTCTGTAGCTGCCTGCAACCTTGAGCCACATCTGTGGTGCACTGCAGCAACGATCAAGCTCCTCTGCTAATCTCCACTGTCATCCAGCCTTGATCTAGACAGAGTCCCTGCCACTCAGCCTGGCCTGTTGGTAAGCACTACATACAACTAATTATGCAAACAAAGCGTGCAGTGTAATAACTGGTGGGTTGCTCACTTTACCAGCAATGTTAAATGCCTCCAGGCTGCTCTTCAGGAGGGAGGACGGGTGGGGGCAGAACTGCCAAGGAGAGGAGGGAGAAAACTAAACTAATAGATGGAATGTTGGAGTAATCTCCCTGTTTTCCACTTTATTTAAAGGATCAGCTGACTGATGTCATGCACATTCCTGTGGGAAAGCTGGGTCGAAGAAAGCTGGGATATATGTTAAGGACTAAGATGAGACTTTTATTCACCATCATCATCATAGAGTGGCTGGGTGAGCAGCTCAGCATGTGCTGTGAGATTGTGAGATGGGTTTGGGAGGCTTGGTTGCAAAGTAGCAGAGCTTAAGCCAGAGGTAATGGCTGCCTGTGAGGGTTAGGAAGACGGAGGGAGTCATCGAGATATCCTGCCCTGAGACAGCTGAGGGCTTTGAAAATGTGAGAGGTGACCTTAATTTTGATTTGGGGTGTACAGTAATGAGGAAGTGGTGTGATGAATGGGTAAAGCTGACAGAAGGCACTGGCATTTGTAAAGAAATAGGATGTGCAAGGTCAGCAAAGGTGTGTGGGGTGAAACAATGTTTCAGAGGCAGTGAGCAAGCCAGGCTGACTCATGAGCTGAACTACGCAATAATCACAGGTAATTATTGCACACCAGCCAGAAGAGGGATTTGCATACGTATCGTGCTGGACCACAGGGCTGGTTTGGGCTCTGGCATGCTCTGCTTGCAGCTCAGAACAAACAGGCTGAGAGATGAGGAGCCATTTCCAAAAACAGCCAACATCCTGGTTGTTTCCCCATCCAGCTTCCAGATGTGACATTGAACCATATCCTGCAAGAGGGAGGAGACGGGGAGCTACTGTCTTCAGTGCAATGAAGGGCAGACAAGTACTGTGCTACAGATGATATGTGCTTCTGCATCAACAGTGAGGAATTCACTTATAAGACAATGTATTTTTCACTGAAATGAGAATAGTGGAAAGCCTGAAAAGTAATGAAAGCCTGTTGGCAGGAGTTGTAAGGTAATGCAGGCTGTAGCTTATCAGCTGAGGGGCAAGGTAATACACCTGCCTGGGTTTCCTGTGATAGAGAAATCCCAAGGGATTCCTATCATCCTGGGGGATAGGTTTTGAGGCTGTGTCTTTGCAGTAGGAGAATAATCGTAGTATCTTGCTTCTGGTGCAGCTAAGGTCCGTGTGTGATTTGGATTTAATGTCACTTTACCCTGCCTTGATCATGTCCAGTTACACAGCCGGATTGGCGCTGATGGCAGTGAAAATGCATGTTGGTGTGTAAAGACATGGCACAGATGGATTATATCCCAAAATGGCTATCTGAGTGCAGAGAAGAGCACAGATTTTCTATGGGCCTATGAATAGTTGAGGCCTTGAAAGAGAAGCAGATCTACAAGTCTTCTGGTTTAAGGACAGGTAATAATAATTTCATACATTGTGTAGGGCCTCCTAGGACCTCTCACCTGCCCCTCTTTGTAGCCCCATAACGCAACTGCAAAAAACCCAGGAGTACAAATGGCTCTTACTAGCAATCCTAGGGGTGCCATCCATCAATACCTCTAGCACCATTTGTTTTCCTCAGCTAGGCTTTAAGCTATGTCTGCTATAGACAAAAGTGTTTGGACACAGCTTTGGAGATAGACAGCCTTTTATCAGTGTTTTACATGACTTGTTTAGAAACAGAAACTTAACTGTGAGCGATAATTAGCATCTGTCTAGACATATATGAAATGTGCAGTATATAAACATATATATATACACACACAGTATTGTAGATAAGTACATAAAAGGCACTATTTGTATGCCTAAGATTTCATGCAGCAAAATACCATTTCAGTTTAAGTAATATGAATTCATACACTTACAGCTATAATGTAGACATTTCTGATCTATTTTTAGTCCTATCTGGCTAATTCAGCAGTGCTTGAGTAACAGTAATACTTTCTCTTTTCTTCTTATGATGCTAATTTTATTCTGGTATCCAAAGTGTCTCTGGCAATAGCTCTGCCTCCTGTTTCATCAGTACCAATGGCCGTTGGAAAGTTAAAATACGCTGTGACTAGTATCACAGTACCTGAGTGTGCGTGCTGAAATACAGTAGGAAAAAAGGAAATGCTATCAAGTCACAGATACTGTGGGGAGTTAATTGATGCTAAACGATTTGCTTTTAAGAACTCAAATTCGTATTACAGGTAACTGGAATGAAGAAGAAAGAATAAAAAAAACCCCAGGTCTCCCTCTGAATTAGGTGACTGGGTATCCTATCGTAACCTGGAAGTTACACCTTTCATTCATTGCTGAGGGGCAGCTGCACACTGCACTGGAATATGGTATTCAAATGTTTGTGTAACACCAGAGATAAACTGTCAGTGGTAATCCGAACAGAATCACAGAATGACCTGAGTTAGAAAGCACCCACAAGGATCATCGAGTCCAACTCCTGTCCTTGCACAGGACAATCCCAATGGTTACACCTTGTGTCTGAGGGCATTGTCCAAATGCTTCTGGAATATTGTCAGGCTTGGCACCATGACAGCTTCCCTGGGGAGCTATTCCGGTGCTCCACCACCCTCTAGGTGAGGAACCTTTTCCTAATATCCAACCTAACCCTGCCCTGGCACATCTTCATGCTATTCCCTTGAGTCATTGGCCACCAGAGAGAGGAGATCGGCACCTGCTCGTTCTCTTCCCCTTGGGAGAAGGCAGTAAACTGCTGTGAGGTCCCTCCTCAGCCTCCTCTTCTCCAGTCGGAACAGACCAAGTGACTTCAGCCACTCCTCATATGATTTCCTCTCTAGACTCTTCACCAGCTTTGTGGCCTCCTCTGCACACTCTCCAGTAGCTTGATGTCCTTTTTATACTCCAGGGACCAGTGCTCGCAGTGGGGCTGCACCAGGGCAGAGTAGAGGGGAACAATCCCCTCCCTTGACCAGCTGGCAATGCAATGCTTGATGCACCCCAGGACACGGTTGGCCTTCTTGGCTGCCAGGCACACCATTGGCTCACATTCGACTTGCGATGGACGAGAATCCCCGCGTCCCTTTTTATTCAAGGGCTGCCCTCCAGCCTCTCCCTCCCTGCATCAATGTATACCCAGGATTGCTGTGTCCCTGGTGCAAAACCCAGCACTTGCCCTTGTCAAACTTCACACAGCTGGTCATAGCCTAGCTCTTCGATCTGTCCAGATCCCTCTGCAGGGCCTCTCTGTCCTCAAGAGCGTTCACAGCTCCCCCCACCGCGTTTCGTGTCATCAGCGAACTTATTTAGTGACAAACATTTGGATTGCCACGTACCACCACCACTGAGCCTGTCCGGAGGATCGTTCCCAACCGGAGAGCTCCGTGCTGCAGGGTGCAGTGCCGCATCCCCGCCGGGCAGGACTCGCAACGCGCTCCTGACTGGTCCCGCAGCCGGGCGACGGTGGCCGGCGAAAGGCTGCCCCCTGCCGCGGGAGCCCTGCTCGCCCGGCTCTTCCCGCGGGACAGCGGGCAGGTGGTCTTCTGTCTCTCCCCACGCCGGGCTGCGGGACCTCATCCCCGCTCTGCAGGCGTCCCCCCGCCCAGGCTTTGCGGTGCACGAGCGCGATCCACAGGCAGCTGCCGCATCCCGGCTCCTGCGCCGCGCTCCACAGAATCTATCACCGCAGTTCGTAGATTTAGAAAGCTGGGAAAGACCTCCGAGATAGGCATGTTATATTTCTACTCCAACACAAAAGTCCTTCCCCCAGAGCGGTTCTATACTTTACGGAAAAAAAAATCCCAGTGGCAGTCAGCAGCACATCCATAGAGTTTTATTTCCTGTATTTTTTTTTTTTTATCAATGAACACTGGGAAGCAACAAATCCTGTGTGACATCTCTTCAAGTTTTTAACCTTAATCTTGTGGAATGTGAAGAGAAGATAAGAGCTTCCTTTCCTGAGGTTCACAACTGTGGCTGATGCTGGTGGCAAACAAGGCTGCTCAGCAAGCAAGCCACCAAGTTATGGACTTACCCAGAGGGTCAAAGGCCTGCATATTCTCTGCACCAGGGGAACAGGGAAAGGAAGGGAAGGCAAGGACCCTGCATTGGTTTGTAACACAGTTATTTAAAACAGTTATTTTTCCTCATTTTTTGACAAGAGTTCTAATGAGGTGCAACTAAGGTTCACCCACCAGACAAAAATCACTCCATCTTGTTTGTTGAATGTCTCTTTAAAAGTACTAAAACATGAGATGACAACATGCTTAAAGCTAAGCAATTGATTTAAAAGCTTGATGTTAACATAATATTTGCTAGTCCAAAAGCCTTGCCTACAACACCATGATATGTAATGGTAAAATTGACTCAGTCTTGTATTACTCGGCAGCTAGGAGGATGCTTTCTATATACAAAGAGAAACAAAGGCAGGAGAAGAATTTGGCACCAGCATGATCTCTAGTGCATGCAGAGCTTTGGTGCTTAGGTTTTTGTGTTCAGGCCCAGTTGTGGTCTCTCACCTTGCCAGCTGTGTGACTTTCTCCTTCTGGGTCTTCGACTGTTTCTTACACAATGAGTTGTCTAGGAGGAAGCACTTAAAATTTATTCAGGTATGAAAGGCAGCACACATGAATGACACAAACTCTACAAGCACTTGTAAATTATATGATTTATACAATCACTCCAACAACAATGAATGAACAGTCTTACGGTAGGCAATATGCTATTATACTGTTACTTCTATGCCTTGTCTTCTTAATGAAAGGGTTTATACCTTCAAAGTTAATTAACTCAAAATCGTTTGCACATCTGCTTTTCCAGTAAAACTTGTTTCACATTACTAACTTCAGAGTTATGTTAGAAAAAGGAAAAAGAAAAACCCCACATCAGATACACTGCTTCATTTGAAATGAGTTCAGATGATGAATTTCATGTGCTGAAATTTGGCCTGTTACTTTGCACCAGTAGCTGCTTTGGAGGGACAGTCAGATAGCTATTAGTTTTACTCACTGTCACGTTGCTGGCACAAAGCAAGTCTAAAACCAGCAGACCCAGTCTTGGGCACTGTGACCCCTCTGTCACTGGCAGGCAGCAAATTAGAGTTGAGGGGGTCTCCAGACCCTAACTATGCCCCACCTGCTACTGTAGCCTCTTGTGGCTCTCTGACACCATTATATTATGAAGTGCTTTTCCAGTGTGGGCCTCGTTTGGCTACTGCTGGCCAAAACCTGAGACTGCCAAGGGGAGTGTGGGTTGTTGTGGGGGTTGTGGCCAAGCTCTGCTGCATCTTGGCCCTCTGCAGAACTGATGCTACACTGTCACAGGGAGAGAGCGTATGTGAAGGCAGCACTGGGAATGGCAATGCTTGAGAAAGGGCAATGCTTGAGAAAGGGCAATGCTTGAGAAAGAGCAATGCAAACAGGACTGACAATGCCCCTTAGCCATGCCACGCACAGTGTGTAGTCCCACTTCGTTCTGATGATGGGAAGACATATTATTTTAAGTTATTATTTCAATAAACATTATGACATGTGGGCATGGCTTGGGAAACATTAAACACAAGGTAAACAAAGAGTATAGCACTCCATCTGCTTTTAACAACACCGTTCAGCAACGCAACTGTTTGGGCCACATACACAGCTGAGTAGTGTTAGAATTTACAGTTGGAGACATCATGCCAGGTTTAGCCTACAAACTGATCATGGGCATGAGTTTTCATTGTTTTAAAAGTGATTTATTATTTTCTGATACGAAGAACACCACTTCTCTGCACTGAACGCTACTTGTGAAGTCTGCTTTTCCACTTAAAGGATGCTAAGCAGAAGCTAGCCAATGAAATGAAGGTAAATTTAATTACAAAAAATACAATGTTCTTCAAAAAAACAGCAGCTCAATGCTCTCCCTAACAAGGAAAAATAAATACAAATAAAAACCCTTCGGCAATGCTGAACAAATAATCTGGGGCTGAGGTGAAAGGGACACAGCTTGACGAGTATGCTGAGAGCTGAATGTGGATTGCCTGTGAGTGCAAAAATGAATAAATGTGTTTTATTCCATTATATTAATGAAATGGTTAATTGGGTTGCTATAGCAACAAAGAACAGCCATGCTAAAAAGCTAAAGGGCTATACATAATGCCAGATACAAGGTCTCTCTAATTCTAAAGCTGATTTTCTTAGCTACAATAGAAGTGATGTGTGTTTTCAATATCATCTTAAGCTTTTGCATCAAATCCTCAAGCTAATCCAATAAATAGGCCAGTAGCATAAAATAGCATATATGTTTGCACCTCATAAAAAGTTATGAAAGAGGTTTACTTATGCACAATCACAAGAAAAGATCCATGGAGTGCAGCATGGAGTGCTTTAAAAAGGCTGTTCTGCGTGTGATGGTGAACGAGAAAACGTGGTACAAAGGGAAGTTCCTACAGTTACGAGGCAGGTGACTGCGCAGGAAATCACTGCAGTGCCAGCCCAGGCACCAGGATATAATCATGCTTACCATCCTGCTAGCTTTTTCACCTTAGGGAAAATAGGCTTTATATTTTTCTCATTTGCATTTCACATTATTTTGTTTAAAAATAATAATTTTTGAAGACTTCAATAAATAATCCTGAAGTGCTTGCTTTTGTTTTAACCATAAAGTCATGCAAGTGGTGACCCGTGGTCTTTCTAGCAGCACAGAGGGCAGTCTATTATTACTAAAGTCTCTACTGAAGCAAAGGAAAGCTGAGTGCCACTTCCATTCACTTTGGCTCCATTTTGTTATAGTGAGATTTGTCAAAATCTACATCTCTAACTTTGCCTAAAATAAATAAAAGAATATAGCACAACCACATAAGAAACAGAAGGCACTGACTCCCCTCACTGAACTCAGACTCACAAAATTTGGCTTTGTGCACCTGCATAAAGTGGGTGACTTTTACCTGCAGGACATCTAATCTGCATGATAACAGGAGTTCAATTCCCAAGAATTATTTCTCAGCAAATGAATATGAAGAATTCAGTGATGAGGCCTGAACCTTTTGCCAATAAGCAGAAATAAAAACTGTGAGAATAAGTAATTTTTAGACTAAACAGGTGAGGAAAATGTCCTTTAGGATGATGATTAGCTCTAGTAGGTGGTGTGTGACTCTCATTAGCAATTAACAATGTGATTTGCCCACTGGAGGCATCTGATACTGACTGCCTCTTTCTTGGCTGAAATGCAACAAAAGAGCTCTCACCGTTGAAAGCATTAATACTGAGGAACAACTTGTAACTGTATCTTGATTTAATATGGAGAAGAAGTAAAAAAAGAAGAGGCTAATAAATGGTTGCAGGATGTTTCATTCAGCTCATCTGAAGATCATTTGTTAAGACTGTCTTGAATGTTACACAGTACCTCAAAAATGTGTGAGCAACATCTTGAAAGTATTTGCTGTCCTTGTCTTAAGGATCTTGGTTGCCATACATGTGGAAAGGCCCATGCTAGACCGACGGGTGCTGCCTTACCTCCACACCAGGAGGCCAGAAGAGAATGCTACAGCTGACCCTGCAGAGAAAGAAAGCCCCAGCCAGATAACGTACAACAGCAGCTCTCTGCGGAGCACGGGAAATCTTCCCTGCACTCATTGCACTGCAATGCTGAGTATATGTGAGAGAGCTGGTATTTCTATAGCACCACAAGAAACCCAGATGAGTTCAGAGGTGTGTTACTATTTGGCAAAGGCCAGCTGAACTGAACAGCTATGGTTTTCAGCTGGTGAGCCACAGTGGGAAGGAGTTTCTTCTGTTCCAGCACTCAGTCCAAGTTAATTCACATATATTGTCATGTATTTCAAACACATTCCTGGTGTTTGAAAGCATCTAGGTAGTTATATCAAGGTAAAGCTTAACAACTCCCAGGTCTTTTAGAGAAAAATTAACAATTGCATTTCCTTCTGATAACTTTAATTTACTAAATATAGAAGATGGGGGGGTGTGCACACGTGTGTGCACATGTGCATCTATGTGTGTGTATTTACTGTTAAGAGTTGAGATTATTTAGGACTTTATTTGTGCAGAGGCAATGCATGTTCACTTACTGAGCTGACCTCCAGCTTCTCTGATTGGTGCAATGAGAAGCTCTGCTCACACATTACAAAAATTCAAGATGAGCAGAGTCAGACCTCCAAGAAAGAAGGAGGAATAAAAGCAAAACACAGTCTCTGCTCCTGGGCAAGGCCAGCATGGACATTTGCACAAGACCCAGCAGACCAACCTGAAGAAGAGTTATTAAAAAATGATGTCCTGAAGAAATAACTGGAGAATTTACTTTTCCTCAGAAAAAGAAAGGAAACGGCAACAGTAAAGTGACCCAGATGGCCCATAAGCAGACTAATTACATGAAAGACCCAGAAGCAACTCTTGAAGTTACCAATCCAGCTGCTGAGAGAGTCTGCCAGGTTGTCAGATGTTGCCAATGAAAACCTTCCACAGTTCATCAAAGAAGTGGAGCAGCCTAGTGAAGTGAAGTATTTGCCAATAAAATAAATATTTTATATATAAAAAAAAATTTTCTACTAGGAAACGTGTTGAAAAATATAAAATTTTAACAATACGTCCAACCCCATGTTACAGTAAATGAATAATGAAAGATACATACAGAATATGTTGGCAGAATCTTCTTGTGGGTAGAAAATACCTATGCTTAACATTGTATTTCTACAGCTACAGTCCTGGATTGTGTTTAAAAAAAGTGGGTTTATGACATGTGAGGTTGAGGGCATTCAGTTGGGGGTTTAGATAGTTTGCCTTGAAGCAAGCCATCACTTTTGCCACCTTGAGATAAAAGGCTTAAAGACAACAAAGCTGGAGGAGCCAAAGGTGGCAGCAATACATGCTGGAAGGTGGGGAGATTGCAGAAATGACAGCAAGCGACGCTGCAGCTGCCAAGTCACCTTGCCCAGAGGCCACAGTGCAAAGCCCCAGGCCACAGGCACAGCAAAGAGAGGCAGCAATTCCAGACAGGTAACTTGCATTTTGCTCCTGCCAAATTTTGTGAAGTGAGCAACTGTGTGTCTGCAAAGAAAGCTTTCTCTGGTGACTGGTAAAGCATCAGAGCAAGAAGCAGTTAGTACACAAGGTCTGACACAAAACACCCAGGACTGTGCCTGTAACTCTTTTTATTTAACAAATTAAGAAAATCAACTACAACAGCCTTCAAAATAGTTCCCTTCTGAGTTGACACACAGCTGAATACAGTGCTGCCAATGTTCAAAAAATTCCACACAGCATTTTCTGAAAGGCTGTTGAGGATCGCTGCTGATTTTTGCTTTCATACTACCAACAAAAAAAAAATGGCTTCCTTTGAGGACTGACTTGATCTTTGGGATCTTTTCACCATAACACCCTGTGAATAACTGAAAAGTTTCCATCGTGAATTTCTTCAGTTTCACAAGAAATGATGTTAACTCACTGTTCACTCTTGCACACCAACATTTTCCAACCAAGGATAAGAAAATATCTCTATTTGAACACGCATCTATTCGCATTGAGTGAAGGGATTGAGTCGAGCCTTGTCTCACCGTGACAAGTTAGAATATGTTCTATAACCATCTCTTTGTCTCTCATCTCCCTTCCTTGTTTCCTGAGCTATAGGTTAATCTTGGGGTTTTTTTTTTGGTTTTTTTTTGTGTCAGACCTCATACATGTACATTGCCTTCCACACTGGAGATACAGGCTACTTGTCAGATTCATGCACAAAGGCTAGTTTTAATTTCGCTAAGAGATCAACTTAATATTTTACTTTAAATCAGAAAATTACGTATTTTAAAAAAATCCTGTGTAATTTTTCAAATGTGCCTATTAACATTGCCAATCCAGTGACTTGGAAATATTATGTCTGTTCATTCTAGAGGCCAAAAAACAAACTGCCTGTATAGTCTGTTAGCAAGGCAAAACATCTCTTTTTCCAGTGAAAATGTATGAGTGCATTGGGATTCACACAAGCAGATTTGGCAGCTTTTTCAAGTATTTCTTGGACTGCAGAGCATACACTGAACATGGGGAGCTCTTTCTGTTCAAAATATGATGTGAATAAGAATGTGCTACTGGAGGATGAGCAGTGGCATTTCTATCATAATTTAATTTGTCAAATATAATTTACAATTTTTATAATAGTAATCAATAAGATATAACTTCTCTGAAAATGGCGAGGGCTAGGGTTGCAGGATCTAACCCAGCATGTCTTTAATAATACATAATTCCTTAAATGTGCAACTAAATCACAGACCTTAATTTGAAACCGTTTACACTTTGAAAATTCATATCTCTTTTTTAATAACTAGCTACAGCTTCCGCAGAATAGCCCAGATCTTTCTGATTTGTTTCCTTGGCTCTTGAATGCGCTGAATGGGATGAATTCCCCAAGACAGATGTGAAAAACATATAAAAAAACCAGGAATATATCCTTTGTGGCTCTCCCCTGCCTGTTTACATCTCGCCTTACCCTGCAGAATACAATTCTGCAGCAGACCTTAAGGTTCCCATTTTTCTGAGTTCCTGCAACACACGGATTTATTGCTGTCAGAATTAGAAAGTTTTCACATTCATTTGGGAACATATTTCCTGAAACTATTAACAAACTTGATAGGACAAGAGTGGGGAAGAGGCAGTGAGAAAGAAACCTGCATAATATAACCGGTTATTCTTTCTTCAGTAACCAAATTATAGTCTATAATCTTGATTCACAAAGAATGCCTTTACATCTCTGAATATTTCTTTATACCTACTTGGGAATAGTGGATTCCTGTGACTACTGAATATCCTAGAAAAAGCTCTAATTTTGGTGCTACATTAATGATGTTAATGTGCTTAGCTGCCTAAATTAGACCTCCTAGCATTGATTTGTATTTAAAAGAAGCCACACTACCAGATGTGGAGCCTCGGGAGCAGAAGAGTAAGGTAATCAGGTCTGACAATGCAGCACCAAAAGCCCTTGAGAAGCTGGCCAGTTTGGTTGCAGGTGACACACTGCTTCTCACCCTTGGGGTTCCTTGGATAAAAAAATAAGAAGTGCCTGGTAAAAACCATGGGAGAAGATCGCTTCTTTTCCTTGCATCTGCTAAGTGGGAACATGAATTGTTGCCTGCATATGATCTGATTTTGATGTTTTTTTCTTCCTCCCAACACAAAGGCACTTTGTTAGCCAGATCCATGGAAGAGGTAAAAGCAGTAGATGCATGCAGAGACTCTCCAAACTTTGCCCCAAACATTCATAAAGTATCTTGCTCTTCCTGTGACTACTCTATAGATCATGTAACATAAGAAACTACGAAGACCAAGAGTTTTAAAGAAGCTTCAGGCAAATATTTTCTAAGCAGTACAAATATCTGTTCCTGTTTTCATCTCAGTGTGAAGAATCCACAATGATGAAGAGGAAAAATTAAAATATGGAGCGAAGGCTATTAGTGGAGACACTGGGCTTGAGCCTGCCAAGGGGTCTCATAAGGTGAGCCCGAAATGTCAGCAAAACAGTGTTGGTGCAGAGAGGATAATAAATGAAATGATACTTCAAAATGCTGGAATGACACACTGCACATGTGAGAGCGAGTGTGTGCATGTGGGGAAGGGAGGCAAAAGGAAGACAAGTCAAAGGAAGACAAAGAGTTGCCAGAGAGGGGCAAAGAGCATGTTACATTCTGCACTGTAGGCAATTAATGAAACAATGTACACATGAATTTACTTATTAATGATTCCTGCAGTGAATCCTAGAGATCATGAAACACCACTTCATGAGCCTCTACAAGAAAAATCTGTTTAGTAAATGAAAAGAAAAAAACAACCCACAAACAAACCTAAATTTGTTTTGAACATTTATTTATAATTTGGGCACAATTCAGAAATCAAGAAACAAAAGTTAGGGTATGTTTTTAATCAAAGCTTTTGCTCATCACAAAGCAGGGTATAAGAAATGGAATTGATTGATTTTTTATCATCATTTTGACACTAAAGGCTTTATATTCTTAAGTATAGTAAAGCAGACAGCAACATCTGTTCCTACTGTGAATGAAAATGGATTAAAACAGATATTATTTAGCAAGACAGACAAATCTATATTTCTTTTTTTGTTTGTGAAACTATTAGAACTATACTTAACCAATCAGGTATGAAGAACTGGCACTGGAGTAAATCATCTTGCCTGTTTGCCCTGTGTGTCTGTGTTTGGCAAACACAGTCTGCAGGGTGTGTATTCCATTTGTACGTAATCAAACGTGAACATTCTGGAACATTAATTGCCACAATTAAAAAGTTATTTAGAGGATGAGCTTGAAGCAAAAAATGTTGTCATAGCTCAGAATCGTGAAATGCAACCTGGACTTCATAATAAGCCTATTAACTGTTTTTAGAGATGTTACTGGTGTTCACTGGGTGGGGGGGGAAGTAATGATCAAGCTGCCCATGCAACACACAAATCTGAGAAGTCCAGCATGTGTCAGTGCACTGCAAATTTATTCTATAAAGTGACTACTGCGAGAAAGAATTAGAAAGGATTATAAAAATATACTACCATATGCTGTAGTAGTTGAAAGTAATTAATCCAGTTCTTAAATCCTACTTTAAACTCACTTTCATTTGTTCCCATAGAAAAATAGAAGGCACATGGCTTTGTTTGAATGTTATGTAGTTAATTACATCTTTTAAGAAATTCTTTAAAAACTAAATGCAATGTTTAACTACAAAATGCCTCCTTGAAAACACTTAGCTTGTACATTGATTTGTTGTTCATTAAAAATGCTTTCTTAATTACAATTACAGCCAGAAAATACATAGAGTTTAAAGAGTCTATAGAGGAATTTTGAAATTACAGTATGAATTTTAAGGAGAAAGTTACACTTGAAATAGTGGACAGCTGACAGCCACAACTGGCTAATTGCTGCCTTTCTGTAATTTCAAAACTTAATTGTTGTAAAAATAATAATTGGAAAACACAGTGTTCATTGTAACAGTTATCAATATTACATTTGGTTATAAGAGTAGATTTTTAAGGACTAATTAGAAAGCAAATCAATTGTATCAGACAAGTGTAAAGTTCACATTAGCTGTCGGACTGATCACCTCAGCACACAGGGTTCACGGCTAAGGGCAGCCCGCGCTTTGGTTCATAGGGTGTTGTCCTGGAAACCATGCGGATGCAGTCGATAACAGGGCAGACGCTGAGACACAGGGTGCAGCCTGTACAGCTGTCAGTAACCATGGGCAGGTGGGTTTCGGGATCAAACTGGATAGCCTGTGAACAGGAATAAACATTATTGATGTCACTCACGGAAAAGGTCAAAATTGCTCCCATTTTAGTGTCTACATTTCCTGCGCTGCAGCACTTGGAGACATCTTAGTGTGATTCTGCACTGCAGCTATAGCAACTGTTCAACTGGCAGGGAACAAAACAAGCCCCCCTCTCAACATTTTAAAATTAGAAATATGGGCCAAATTATACTTCAGCAAAAGCTTATGGCCGTAAGAGCTGGTTACAAAAGGAGGAGTTTAGCCCAAGATGTTCAGACTCCCAGAGGCATATTTCTCTTTCATGTGAAGGAAATATTTCATAAAACAATTTGCCAGGGTTATTGGTTCAGAGGAGACACCAGAACATGCTTGTACGGCTTCAGCACAATGCTGTCTGCCATGCTTCTTTTGACTTTTATTTTTATCACAGCACAAACAACCTAATTTAATAGAGAAAAACACAGCATGCTGTGCCTTGTATGATTTTTTGCCTTTACGTATCTTCGAAAGGGATATCGGAGTTTTGGGTAGGCAGAGCTTGCTTTAGTTCTCATGTTTCCATGCAGTGAATTATCATTACCAATTAGGGTGAATGTGAAATAACAATTGCAGTCTCAATGAAACAAGCTCCTGGTATTAATGGGAATGGCAATTAAAAGCAAAACTGAAAGCATCACACAGCCTCAAAAGCTTCAGTATATAAAAAGCAAGCCTAGAAAAGTAAAAAAAAAACAAAGTAAAACCCCACTGAATATGTACTTTTAGGGTTTTAGTGAGGAAAAATCAGTCCTGAAAGCTGAACTTCTGCTTATCTGCAAATAAGTGGTGCCTCTCCCTAACCACTGTCAGCAACTGGGAGAGCCAGGGAGGAGACAGGAGGAGGTACTTGGGGCAGCTGCAGGTTGGCTTCAAAGGCAAACTTTTCGAGTTTCACTGCTAGGAAAGCACAGAAGTTGCTGTAGCAACCAGCAAGGGCATGAAGTATGTATTAACTGCCCTGAATATACAAGTTTTAGTTTAGCTTGAAGACAAAGAGAGCTTTGGTTTGTGAGTATTTAAGGAGGACTTCTTTCTCTCTAACAATAATGCATATCTTGATAGGGAGTTAAAAAAGGGAGAGGAAGTTAGGACTAGAGTGCTAACTTTAAATTAAGGAAAGTTTTTCTGTTGGAGCTATACAAGGTAACAGATCTGTAAAGCAGATGGATATTTTTGAAACAAATATAAGCATAAAGCAGATGTTTTTTGAAGGAGGAGATGATTTCTTTGCAACTAAATTTCTTTGCAATCCATTGCAATTAATTTTTTCCTATTTCCTTAAAGACATTTTTTTTTATTTTTTATGCTTGGGAAACCTCCTGGGGTTTTAAGCTTTGCTTCTTTTGGCACTGTTTGTTGTTTTATTTTTTCAAGTTATAGAAAAGTAAGTTATACTAAATATAAACAGATGGCTATATTCTCCCCTTCACTGGGAAATCTGATGGAAGGAGAAGAGGTGAAGAACTGGAATGAATGAAACATTCTTGTAGAAATTATGCTTACTGCATGTTGGATTCCATGGAGGTTATGCTAGACCATGTTTTTGTTCTCTAAAAGAATATGAGTCCTCCTGTACTGTCCATTTTATTGCAGACCAGACCACAGGCTCCAGAGTACATTGCAAGGAATGGCACATACAAATGCTGATACTCTTCATGCAACTTATGTTACTGTACTGAGCAGAAATAACAAAAATACTTTGCTGCAAACAGGAGCCCCAGCTCAAAATTGTTCCATTTTGTGGTCACAATGGTTTCTGCAAACTTCAACCTGCTGCTCTAAACCCTGTCAGCTATCCCGGATAAAGGATTTGTACCTCAATCAAGATCAAAACAAAAACTCACCTGCCTGAAACCTGGATTAGTTCAAGTTCAGTTACACTGAAAGAACAAGGACTAGGTTTCTTAAAAAGCATTTGGCAATAAGAACAACTCTTTTCTCCCCACATCCCCTTGGTGGGAGAGGATCCATTCTTCCCTTTCTCCCTCATATACTTGAAAACCACCAAAGAACTACATTTACTGCCATCTGACACGGGTCTCCTTCATTTTCTTACTGTTAAAAAGAAGCTCACTTCCTACTTGCAGTTAGGGAGGCACCAGAAGTGACCCATAGTGAGCTGGTGAGATGGGGTACACTGCACAGCTGTCCAGAAGAAGCCATGCTGGGTGGTGTTCTCACTGCCACACAAGCGCAGCTCAGACAGGTCTTGCAAAGCATAGCCTGGGAGCAGGCTAGGGTTCAAATCCAATACTTCAGACATCTGTTTCTACCACCTGCTCATTAACAGAAGGTGGATTCTTTCTTCCCAGCAGCAGAAAGATAACTCATAGTGCCTTTCTGCTAATTACAGCTGTGCTCTTACCTGGTAGCCAGAATCATTACAGGTCATGTAACATTTGCCACAGTTGATACACATTTCCTCGTCAATCAGAGCCACAACTTGCTCTGTGTTGCAGAGCTCACCATATGCTCCAATATACTGCAATGCTTTTCCAATTACATCCTAGGGAAACGAAAAAGTTATTGACTCATTTAGAAGATACCTAAGCAGTTTCTACAGCTGCGCAGGAGCACTCTCTCGTACTTTAATATGGAAGATTTGGCCATGCATTGTGATGATGTTTAGGGTTTTTTTTTTTTATAAATTTCCAAGTTGCTGACATTCAAATGTCCTGTAAAGTATGAAGAATGCTCTATAAAGGCACATTTTGAAGGTGGCCAGTATTAGCAGTATATATTTGTATACAACCATGTTACACAAATAGGTCATACATTTAGTACTTGATTTTAAATGTGTTATTGTTTTGCTATTATTGTGTGAAACTTCAAGGAACAAAATGGAGAACAGGACAGGAGTGACAAACAATCAGATCATCCTTGGCCATTTCTCATAAGCATAGATTTATGAACTCACAGCATGAAAAGAAAGAGGCACAATCAAACAAACCAACAGAGAAAATAACTACTTTTCTCTCTTTAACAAGATTCACAAATGACATGATCATCAGTTTATTGCAAACATTGTACAGAAGTAAGCTGTGAGTCTAATCCAAAAGTTGATTCAGTTCTGTTAACTTCATAGGGAGGAATTTGTGGCATCAACCTTACACATTTGAGCTGCAAAAGTAAAGGTGTGTGGCAGGGCAATGTGTGGGCACATGCCACAAGGGGAAGACATGCCCTTTAAAAGAAATTGGGGACCTACCTGATGCAAACCATTTCTACTTTTAAGGGGAGACTGGATGAGGCACTGAGTGCCATGGTTTAGATGATGGTTGGTGTTAGTGTTGGTGTTAGTGTTAGGTTATAGGTTGGACTTGATGATCTCAGAGGTCCTTTCCAACCTTGTGATACTGTGTGTGATACTTTACATCAAGGGAAACTCCAAAGTTCGGTGGCAGTTGGGCTTCACTGAGTCAATGGTAGAGATGAGTTCCTTTGTACTACAGCTATCCCTAATTTAAAGTCGTTTAACTTGTGGAAGTATAGCACAGATGATTAACATGATTGCATTCTAAAAGATCCACTCTGTGGCACTGTATTGGTTGCCTGGGTATTTTTTGAATTTGCTTAGCACACTTTTAAAATAGCTCCAAGTTGCAAAAAAAGTTTGATTTTATGTGCAAGACTCTATATTGTTAAGATAAAGTTGAGCTCAGTAAATAAAAGTTATGTGATGCAAGACTACATTTTACTTTTGTTTTAAAAAGGGGGTTTACTGTTTAAATATGAAAGAAATCTCAGTGAGTGATAGGAAAGCAGAACTGCCTTCAAAGTCATTCTACTGTAATAAACCAAGAAGCTATCATGATTTTGATCATTGAATTTGATTCAAGTGAATTGGAACATGCTCAAGATTAAGCCAAATATGAGACACAGAGAAGCCTACCTAGTATAAGTTTCAAAGTGTTTACCTTTAGTCTTGCATCACCAAGAAACTTAAGAATTTAGTTTTGTATTCTGTTTCTCAATATTTTTTGACAAAACAATACTTAACCTTATTCCTATCAGTCAACCCACCTCCAAAAACTCTGAAATGATTAGCAACTATTTAAAGTGTAATACACTGTATTTAACCTATATAATTTATAATCACACACAATGCTCTCTACATTGTTTTCAGTTCTCACTGCAGAAGTATCAGATTACAGTAACAAATTTTAATTGCATTCCTCATTTTGGGCAGCCCTACTTTCAAACAAACTAAGCACTAAGCATCCCTAATTTTTCCTATACCCAAATCTTCCTGAGCCTGCTGAGAAATTGCACCAGCATCTCTGCTTCCTGAACAAATGACTACCGTCTATCTCAGCAAAGTTTTAACTTTGAGACCCACATGATCTTCAGCATTTAAATTACAATAGTATCTTTATGCAATTAGATAAAGTTTTTTCTTAACTGAATGCAGTGGTAGGATCTATTCAGTTGTTCTTAATGACTGTTGAGATAAAAAATTCAACCATATCTTAAGTCCAGGAAGAAGGACAGGGAAATTGTACTGTTTTCTTGTTCCACAACTACTCAAACACTTTCTCTCTGCCAAACTCCTAAGTTGCTGACATGTGAAATAACTTGGTTGCATTCATTCAATGCTACATGCCTTCCAGTTCTTCTAAGCAACATGCAGAGAACACTAATGTTCTTCCAACATAAAACAGCTATGACACATTGCTAAAGGCAGCATGATGAGTGTGGACAGATGACTGTAAGTGAGCAAGCTATCACACCTTAATGAGTTAGCACTCATCAATAAAGCTGTACAAGCTGATTATATGCATGGTCCAAATTCACTGCAAATTTGAAGTAAGATCTGTTTGCTTAAACAAGTATAAAATGTAAATTAAGTACTATGAAATATTTCAGCTGATACTTTTTACTTTGGTATTGCAAAGAACTAGACTTGGACACAGAGCCCTTTACTGTACCTCCACGGATGAACTACTGTAACTTAATAAAGTGTGATCTGTTAGGAACTGCTCACACCCCTGTATTTTCATTTCCATGTCTTAGAAAAATTAATGGATTTACTGTGAATTATTTACTGTGAATTATTTACTGGTTTTCAGGTTGCTTCATTTCTCAGGTTTCTGCAGTCATCTGTATCAGTTGAAAAATCATTGTAGAATTCAACTCCAGCTTGTTTCAAGTCTTATGTAGTCTTGTCTCTATCATACCTGCTGCAGGTTTCAAAATACTCACCCCAGCAATACTAACTATCCTATAAGCGTTTCTCTTTTGTGTATATAGCCCCTAAACCTTCCACTGTATGTCATAAATGCACATGTGTGGAAGTACTGATCTGTGTACTGAAGACTTTGAAGAAATTAAGTAAAACCTGTACAGAATACAATGAAGTTGCTTTCTACTGCCTATTCATGTAAAAGTATCAACATAGGGAGATTCCTGATAGCAAAGGGCTCTTTAATCTAACAAAAGAAGATTTTTTAAACAGCATAGGCAATTAACAATTTTCTCTGTGAGGTTCTAAATTTACATTTGTATTATTTAAATATTGTTTGGATATTAACAAAACCCACAAAGCTCAAGCAGGTTGCAGAGATGGACTACTCATACAATCAAGGTATTGAGGGCCTTGCTTGTGACAGAAGACAAAAAAAGCCTAACAAGATGTTTAGCCTAGGAAGATGAAGGCAGAGCAGGAAAATGATGTCTCTTTGTATATATGTCAGGGAGGGAAAAGAGCTATTTAAGTTAAATTACAATGTTGGCACAAGAGCACATGATTATAAAGCCAGCCATGAATAAATATAAAGCTGGAAATTAAAAAAGGCTTTTTAAATAGGAGAGGAGTGAGGTGGTTAATGGCCTTCCAGAGAAGCAGCTGCGGGACAGGAGGGAGGGAGTCCAAAGTTTAGGATAGCATTAGATAGTTCAGGAAATGGTTGCTTAGAAGAACATGATCAAAATAGATTTTTCCAGCTACAAAATTCCAAAGGGAATAACAAAAACAACGAATATGGCATGGTGATTTCTGAATTTGTAACTACTTCTCACAGCTCACAAAATACACCTCTGGGGACTTAGAATCCCAAATAGAGAGGATGATGGCATTTTAGATGCCCAAAAGTGATTTCAAAAGACTGTGTCAGTGATGTACTGCTCATTTACACTCCTGGGTGCTGTGTCTTTTAATCACTTCTTTCTCTCAAGCAAACACTGTATCTTTATTCATTTGCAAAGTTTCAAGATTTTATTGACTAAAAAAGCAATGGTACTTAAAAGATGTTTTGCAGGTGCACTCTTTTACAGCATCTCAGGCTATGTCAGGGTTTCTTATTTCCATCGAATCACAAATGTTTGGAACAAAATAAACAGTGCAGCAAGAAATAATCAGCTTTCACTGTTTAAAGTGCAGTTTCACTCCAAAAAGCAACTATCTAAAATGGCACTATGGGATTCCACACTTAGTATATCTCAATGGCCTCCGGATCAAATTTGCACTGTTTACAGTATAATGGGGTTTTATGCCAACTGCCAGGCCTACAAACAGAAGCCAGGTTCTGAGAGTCAAGCTGTGTTCTTTCTGGCTTATGCATTGCCAGCAGCAATAAAAAAAAATAAGCTGGAAGCTAAATTTTGTCCTAAGTTACACCTTTGCAATCTTAGGGACCTAGAGTGCTCCTTTAATTACTGCTGTGCTGTCCCCACTCTTCTTAACAAAACTGCACTGAACGAATGAGGAGAGGAATTCAGGCCTGCAAGTGGAACTGGCAGGGAATTCAGTTGCTATGGAGAGAATCAGAGCAGAATCCATTAGTTTTATGTTACTAATGAGTACAGAAAAAAAAAACATTTTGTCTCTAAGCTAAGCAGATGTGGTTTTGAGTATACACGAGGAGCAGATCTGTTCAGTAGGATATTATTTTTACAATGCTATTTTTATTAGATAGCTGAATTTTTAATGTCCATGTATGAAATATTTTATGGCGATTAGCTTTTCATTAGCCATCATAATAGTAAACATATATTTGTAAATACAATTCATGTTTCAGGTATGGCTCCTTGCAGACCTCCATCTTCATGCAGACCGCACTGTAAAAGACCATTCTGTGCTCTAGAGATGATGAACATCACAGGCCCCTCAGTAGATCATTAGAAAGCCATACACAGTGCAGGTACTGCATCTCATATAGCAAGTTCAAAGGGAAGACACATGCATGTCCATTTATTGAACTTTTTGAATTACTGCAAAACACTTTGCATGTCAGGCTGTGTTCAGGAGAAAGGTTTGCTGACCAGGAACTTTTTGCACTTGAAAAAGACAGCAATAACAGGTAAGGAAAGCAGGGTAATCTTTAGATTACCAGAAGTAGAGGTCTGCCTGTTGTGAATATCAGTCTGTCCTAAAGACAGGCCTCAACATCAGTCTTCAGGTCTCTGAGGGGTCATTGACCATGATACAAATGCTGAAGTTGATTCACTACCAAGTAACACAAAAAAAACTCCTAACAAGGCATTCGACATTTAGATAGCAAAATTTTGTGCTTGGCTTCAAGTACTCTATCTGTTCATTATTATTTATGGGGTGTTTTGGCAGTTCTCAGGATTCAGTAGGTTGTGAAACAAGGGGCTCTGCAGAAGTGCTTTCACTAAGATACAGAGGCAGCATGGAAAGGGGATGAAACATTGCAAAGAAAGTAAATGACTGTCTCTACCAGTGTTTATCTCTATTAGGGAGATGCCTGCCTTCCACCTGTTCTTTTCTTTTTTTTTTGGTAATAAAGGTAAGGTATTATCAGGAGAGGGAGATGAAAAGAAGAAATATTAGGAAAAAAATTATGGATTAAAGAAGAAAAAGTCACCAGAACCTGAGGGTATGTGACCAAGGTCAATACAAAAGTAAAGTGGCTAACAAAAATACATAATCTCATTAAAACTAACTTTATATTGAAAGATTACAGATGCTTTGCTAATAGTTAAAATTGTTATTAAATGCACTCTGGGATTTAGGGACCTCTAAAATCTTGTTTCAGTAAAGCAAGTAAAACAGTTGCAGTACTAGCTAAAGAGTGACTTACAAAATTACTAAAATGAACCTTTACTACACAATTCAATATGACTTCTGTAATGAAAATTACGCCTTGTGAATCCTTCGCAGTTCTTTATGAAGACTATGAGGCAATAAATTAAAAGAAAAACAACTGGCAAATTTTATGTTTCAGTAGCGCTCTGACACAGACCTCTGTTACAGCAGAGTTCTGAAATTAAGCGGCCATGAAGTGGGGTGGCAAGTTGACTAAACAAAGAAAAAAGAAAAAGCTGGAATACAATGATGCATATTCAGAAAAAAAAAAGAAATATTAACAGAGCAAAGTGTCTCAGTTTTCTGGTTTAGATATGATGCTATTTAAAATGCTTGCATGTGTTTCAAGAAAAGATTTGAACTAGAAGACTATAGAGCTGGTACTGATTTTAGTTTCAAGTAAATTAAAGTAAACCCAAAGGACTCCATAGGTATTTTATAAAACTAGATATACAGATAGTATCATGGTGAAAAAATGCAGTTTGTTGAACATCATATCAGAGTAAGTAGCTTCCCTTTTCTTGCCAACAGATATATTTTAGACAAAAGAAAGCTGCAAGAGAAAACACAGTGGGAGACACCATTGACAGCTCACGAAAATTTCTGCTTGATGTAGTGTCCCAACAAGAGATTAGAAAACCAGCAAGATGTTAAGATAGAAAATAGCAGCATAATTACTGTAATGCTAATGTTATATTAACCAGCCATGATCTGGAATACAGAGTCATTCTAGTTTTACATAGAGCAGCACAGTGTCCTTCTTCTTACAGGACAGGCTGCTAAGTGCAAAGACAGCCTTGCAGAAGGATCTACGTAGATTGGAGCACTGGGTAACGATTAATGGGATGAAATTTAACAAGTCCAAATGCCATATTCTGCACCTAGAATGGAGTAATGCTAGGCACAAGTATAAATTGAATAAAGGGATCTGGGGCTGCAGGTCAACCGCATGAGGCAGCAGTGTGCCCTGGCAGCCAAGATGGCAAACTGCACCCTGGGGTGCATCAAACACACTATAACGAGTCAGTCAAAAGAGGTGATTATTCTGCTGGACAGGATCCAGGACTTCGAGTTTGTCCAGTTTGGAGCAAGGAGGCTGCGGGGCAACATCATTGCTCTCTACAGCTTCCTGAGAAAGGGGAGAAATGGAGAGGGATATCTTCTTGCTGTTGTCCAGTGATAGAATATGTGGGAATGGTTCAAAAATGTGCCAGGAGAGGTTTAGACTGGACACTAGGAAGCATCTCTTTACCAAGAGGGTGGGCAAACATTGGAACAAACTTCCTAGAGAGGTGGTCAATGCTCCTCTCCCTCTCCCTCTCCCTCTCCCTCTCCCTCTCCCTCTCCCTCTCCCTCTCCCTCTCCCTCTCCCTCTCCCTCTCCCTCTCCCTCTCCCTCTCCCTCTCCCTCTCCCTCTCCCTCTCCCTCTCCCTCTCCCTGTTATGAGCAACTGCAGGAGAGTTTATTGCTGTAATTCGTGTTGGAGCAAATACTTGGGAGAAGCAGACTCAGAGTTCTATAAAACATGGGACAACATGCATAGCTCCACCTGAAATAAGGAACAACTCCATGTTTATGATGCAGATTACAACAAAACGGTCTTTTCCAGGCCGGTAAGCATAAGATAAAACTACTCATGTTGAACCACCCAGATATGTGCCAGAAAGGATCGAAATGGTACGTCGCTGTGGCACAGCAGTTCTGTGCTTAGATCAATGTACCTTGCTTCTCAAGTGGATTTTATAGATTAAGCACCACACTGGACTAAATGTGGCTAGATGTCTCCCAGGATATGGCTTCCAGCTGAATGCTTATAGCACTAGCATAAAATGACTTTCATATATGTATGTCCAAAAAAACATATAAACATATCTGTACACATATGGGTGAAAAAGGAACTGAAGCTTGAGGAACTCTATGGACGTTTCCAACAGCTAAGATGACAAGGAGAGCTATGCCAGAGAGTTTAAACTACCAAACAGGGCAATCTCTACAGCACGATCTGAGGAGTAAAAAAGGATAGATTAAAAAAAAAAAAAAATAAGCAGATGAATGGTGACCAAATATTATGGTATAGACCCTGAAGGAAAAAGAACTAAATTATTAGGAAAGAAAAAAACAGGAATATATAAGGAAAGAAAATTAAAGCAATAAGGAAGTAACCTCAGGTAGGGAAATACATGTATGGGAGCTGTACAAAAGTACAACTGAAAAGAAAAACTCCAGAGCACATATCCACATACGGCAGAAATTCTGATACTACAGATAAGTGAGAAAAGAAGAAATAATTCTGCTGAAAATCAAAGTATGCAGTTTCAATTAATATTGAAAAAATAGAGAAAAAAAAGACAAAAGCCACGAGGAAAGCCATCAAAAAATTAAATTAGATTTTGGATAATCACAGAGGGTTTTAAAATCTATTAAAAAAAAGACGTTTTGGCAGCACATGAAATTTTAACAAATGTTAGAATTTACATATAACCAACTCAACAGCATATTAGACAGATGAGGGAGTTCTGGGCAGGCATCAGCAAATTTGCAGCCACCCTCCAAAAATACAACCAGCCAAAGGAGGAGGTCGTAGCTCTTTCAAGGACTCTTAGGTCCAATCAGTTTTCAAGAACACCTCTTCACTGTTCCAGAGAACTGGAGTTAGGCTGGGACAAGCTATAAGAGCTGACAATTCCCATCCCCTGATTTCCTAGTCTGAGCTAACAGAATGCATTCTCTCCTTGGTCCAGGGGGTCAGCTGAGACAGAACTGCTTGGAAATGGTCTGGGATTTGTAATTCTAAACGCAAATATTTCTTGGACAGTTACAAAGAAATCACTCAACTCTGAGCTCCTCTGCCGCTCTGTGAAGAATTCCGATGAGGGAAGGGTATCAGATAAGTCACTTTTTTTTCATTAAGTTTCACTCAGCATCCTTAATGAATATTCTGAATCCTCCTGGTAGATTATCTCCACAATATAATAATAAATGGATCTATTAATGATAAACTTTATTAAAATATAGTAGTGGCATCCTTTGTAGTGGCAAGTTCCCTACTTCAAGCAAAACCCAGGCATTTTTCTATTTCTTAATAGGCATCTCTCGTTGCTATTTTTTTCTCACCATGTTTAAAACACACCCTTCTAAAGAGATGGTCAGGCTACAATATTGTTAAGAATCAGCTTTGGTGGTTCCTACCTTCTTCTAATTGCTTCAGTCCTGGTTACATGAAGGTGTGAGAAAGATGCTAACGTGATTTCTCTGGCTGAGAATCTCCTCACAGACACAACCCACAAATATTAAATTTCTTCACAAACAAAAGTTTTTGTTCTGGAGAATTCATTTTCCTCTTCCCTGAAGTAGGTCCTTTTTCCTTCTTTTTAACCTATATCTCATACTACTTGGTTCTTTTTTGCTTTTGTACATGGAGTTAAGCTTGATAAATTATTGACCTCAACTTTTTATTTATGGGTTTTTTTTCACGTCTTTATGTCTGTTTTTCCCCTTTGCTAAAATTTTTCCTTCATTCAGTGTATTTGCTTTTGGATGGTATCAGTTTTTTGGTTTTCTGCTGTTTTCAGAAGCAAGCTATCTCATTGAAAATGCAGTTATTGGCTGTTGTTTTTTCTTTCTCTTTTTTCCTACATCAATACTCTCCCTGCAAAGAGAAGAGAACCGTAAAACTCTGAGGTCAAGTAGGCTTTGAAAATGCTCATCATAGTGGGAAAAAAAAGAGTAGATTGCTGTTCTTTCAAACTTTTTGTATACATAAAGAAGGGAACCTCAGCACAAGAGGAGGGGAGCAATTTCCAATAGTGTGATATAAACCAAAATAAGCAGTCCAAAAAAATCAAGAGATGCCTATGGAAGTGGCAAACTATTCAAATTAAACAGGAAGATGATTCAGAATTTCTCCTTGTCTGGTTTCGCAGTTCTCCCAGACAGCTTGGAATGCTGCATGTGTCAGTTATCTGTAAAATTCCCTTGGGAATTATATGCTATTTTGAGCCACTGCTCAGGTTGTAACAAAGTTGTAACAAAATTCTCCCAAATAATTAGTGATAGGATGGGAGGAAATGGCCTCAAGTTGTGCCAGGGAGGTTCAGATTAGATATTAGGAAAAATTTCTTCAGCAAAAGGGCTATCAGGCACTGGAAGAGGCTGCTCAGGGATGTGATGGAGTCACCACCCCTGGAGGCATTTAAAAGACAGGTAGATGAGGTTCGCAGGGATATGATTTAGTGATGGATAGGTAGAGATAGACTCCATGATTTTAAAGGTATTTTCCAACCAAATGATTCTATAATTCTATGTTGTATTTTATGTTTGGCCTTACTTTTGCAAGAATTCTTAAAGGTCCTATCGTACAGTGAAAGTTATCTATTTGTAGATACCTGATATTCTCACATATATGAGGGACACAGTCAACAAGCTCAACAGATCTAATTTTCACACTACTTTATAGAAGGGCCTACATGAGACCCCTGATTTAAAAAGAAATATTTTTTTTGCCTGCTCCTTTTTCCCATTCAAACATGAAGTTTAAGTAAGGTCTAAAGTGAACACCTAGAATAATTAGCTTCTTATGTGTCATTTTATTGACATCTATTGGCTACCTAAGAGAAAGGAAAAGCTCCAATATATGGAATGTGCAGTAGATGGGGTCACAGGTTTTATTTTCACCTTGACATTTACTCATTGTAGATGGTGGATCAGCTACTTAGACAAACATTCCCCAGCTTTAAAAGTTCAGTCTGAAAACCTATGACACAGCTTTCATAGGCATTGAACACCAGCCTTTTCCATTGATCCTGACTGAGAGATGGAGGTATTCAGGAAATCATAGGTAATCAAAAGGTATCATACAAAACTGAGCTCATACTGTAGCATTCAAACTGAAAGAAATTGTTAACAGTTCTACTTTGTTCTTCAAGGTATTACCCCTGCTTTGTTCTACAATTACTGTTCCATTGCCTGAATATCTTCATTTTGAAAAACGACATTAGGGAAATACCTATACACGTACATCACAAATAACTTCCCCATTGATTTTGGTTAAAAGCTAGAAAGTCTGCATAAATAGTTGTCTTTGATGCCCTCTAACAAGCTTAAAAGCAGTAATAACCAACTCAAACTGCTAAAAATGACTGTGCGTGTCAACTGCCTGATGGCTGATCATTTCTTATGCGTAAGCATGTATTCTGGTTACCTTGATTGCCGGAATGGGTTTCTTTGGAATGAAATGCTTTTTCTCAGGAAGCACAGCAGCCATGCTCTGTTCCTTCAGTTTAATCTTGTTCTCAGCTATTATCTTTTTGCGTAGTTCCAGGTAGGGTCCAAAACTGGGTAGTTTCTGAAACAAAAATTAGGAAACCTGATTATGCTTAATGAGCAGATGTAGCAAAATGGTGATTCCGATCCCAAGGGTGAAATCCTAAGTCCTTGCTGAGTGCGACTTCCTTATTCAGGAAGTTGAAATTGAAATCAGTGATACTGTACCAGAGCAAGAAGTGAATAAAAATCTAATATGAACTTCAGGATCTGACTTGAATATATTGAATATTAAAATATTAATATACCACAGCAGAGAAAAATAGCTGAATTGCAAGTCAGCATCCAACTGTCTTGTATTTCCCCATTGCACACTTGCTTATATATAAAAATGTATTGTATTAAATAATTCAAATGTGTAACTTTATTTCGGTAGTATGTGGAAAGGTATCATGAAACTATCAGTTTACTCAGAAGGGTTCCAGCAGTGGTTTAGATTATTTGTATGGATACTCCATTTATCAACATGTACTTTTAAAGCTTAAACATGCATTTTGCATTCTGATAACAGAAGCCTGTCTTGACCTGTCAAAGCAAGGCTAACAAATGCCAAATGAACTGAAACACATTCTTATCTCCTTATTTACCTCTGTGTCCCACTTGCAGTCTTTTCTGCAACATTTAATCCTTGGACCCAATTAAGAAAACGCTACAGGAAGATTTCACTAAATTGTAAAACTCATGTCTTGCCCAAGAACATGGAAGTGCTGGTTCATATTTCATAAAACACTCAGCTTCCTGAAGGAAAAAGTCCCTTTGCTTACCTTGCAGACATAAGGAACACTGAAGTGTGCTACAACCTTAGATTCAGGTGAACAAAAAATTTTGATGCAAAATGCCATGCCTTTCCTCCCCTGAAGCTAGTTCCTTATCCTGCAACAGTGTTTTATCCACCCAAACCCCATTCAGAAGCTATTGCACTGCTGCAGAAACTAGCAGGTAATAACAGGGAATACATAGCCTCAGCAGTTGCTACCATTCACTCACGTTAATAATACAACCTCAAAGAGAATACTGTACAGAATACAGTACTGCTGTGGCTATCAATTTTTTAAGAGAGAATTTCAATGTGAATTTTAAAACCAGAATTATTTAAAAATTTAGAAATTATTATTTTTTAAAATGAAGTAAATCCAGAAGAGGTTACCCTGCTCTTCTGCTAAACCTTAGCAGAAAAATGCCTCAATAATGTTCAACGTGAACTCTTCCTGAATGTTATACTCAAGGACTTCCTTCCAGACATCAAACAGATTTCTCTCTCTGTGCAGTTGCCATAAATTATCTTGGAAAGAAAATGTTCTAGGATGTCTTAAAGTAGGCTTTAAACACTACTGCAAACAGCAGGAAGGTAGCGGCCTTACATACCAAAGTCAAATAAAACAGCAAACCCAGAATTATTTTAATCAGGAAAATGAGTAGAAGGAAGAATATGTCTAATTTTAATCTAATCAATAGGCTTTAAAGCACACACATAGAGACTCAATTCTTTGTATGACTTTTAGAAAGACTAAGTCTTTTATAAAATTCTAAAATATATAAATTTTGATAAAATGTATTCTTTTATTTTGCTAGGCTACATCAATTAGAAAAACATTTTGGCTATGAATAAGTAGTAGATGTGTCACCGAGAAACTAGTTTCTCCGTAGTTTATGTGCTGATGCCAACAACTTTGGGCTTGAGAGGGCAGGAGACCTGATAACAAAGCATTTTTGGAATCTTCTCTGGCCAGGAATTGAGTTGTTGACTTTGAGGGTAGGTCACAAAGCTAATTTTGCTGAGGTGTTAACTAAAGTAGTAGAGAGAGGAGACAGTAGTTCACGACTTGACTGATTGAAGATCATCTTTTCGAAGAACAGATAAATCCTTTACTTTTCTGGTTTCTTAATGCACACCCATTCTCCCAATTCCTACAGACAGAAATACTGAGGATATTGAAATTAAATAGGTGATCTAAGGAAAAGTGTGGGGAAAAAAATAACCATTTCTCCTGTATAAGTGAAGAGCAAATTACAAAGGCAATTTATTAATTTGCTGCATTGTGAGACGGAAGTATTTAGATTTTTACATCTAACGTGCCTGCTAGATGGAATGAACTGCAGACATTTTGGAAAGTGTGAAATGCCATCAGTACTGTAATTCAGATGTTTCGTAATGGCATGCGTGCAGTTAAATTAAACTATATAAACTGCATCTTTCAAAAATAAAGGAAATTATGATTAATTTAGAAAACAAACATCCAACCTTAGTCTTTGCTATGCATTGCTGTTTTTCCATCAAGAAATTGACTAAATGTAATAATTAAGGAAACACATAGATTTTAGTCAAGACTGCGGCACACACAATGAGCTTCCACTGACTTAGCAGAAGGTGACTCTATACCCATACAAATGGTCTGGGGTTTTTTTTGTGCTTGGAATCCAGTAGTTCACAAGCAGCCAAGCCAAATTTCATCAAACAACACTGAAAACCAGCAATCTTTTCTATAACAATAAATAATACATGAAAACGTAGCCTCAGGAGCTTAGGGAGGACTTATTGATGGTTCCCCTTATGAGTAACGCACAGATATAGGGAACACTGATGAGACGCCTTATTGTTCAGAGCTCTGGTTTCAAACATTTTGGAGTCAAAGGCCATATGAAATGGCAAACAATATTTTAACGAGTGAGTTACTGGCTGTAAAAACTGTGGAAACATTTTGAAATAACTGCTGTAGAGAAAAATATTTAAAAGAGTTTAAATTTAAATCACCCCTCATCATAGTAGGAGATGTCTTCCTAAGTACACCCCCCCAAGGAAAGCATAAGCACAGAACTTGATGAGTTCAATTCTGCTTTTGAAATCTTTCTGCAGTATGGTTGGTTGCTTTTTTTTTTTAAATTTCCAGATATTCCAATGCCGCTAAACTCTCCATACACTGATCTCTTTGTCATATCAACATCTGACTAGAAAAGAACAATTAATATGAATATGTGGATCATAGCAAGTGCTTGTAAGATTGCAGAGTAATTAGAAAATTCTTGTCTACTTATATATCTGTATCAGTGATGTCTATAGCTGCATTATTTGTATCCATCTGTTTCTATACAGCCATAATTCAATGTGTTTCTACTGGAGGGCTAACATCAAGAATGGAGCCAAAATAAATACATTAAGTGTCATTACTTCATTGTTTATAATTGCACTATCACAAAACTGGAAGCTTGAAATATTGTGCAGAAAAAGATTGAAAAGTTCAAATCCTCCCTTCCCTCCTCCAAGATTTCCAAAGGCTGCCTTTTAACTGATGAACTGTATAAATCTCCAGCAACATTTTGATTTTTGTCTCAGTAGTTTCTCCAGGGATTCATCATTGATGAATTTGTTCTCACTAGAAAAGCTAAATCTTACTTGTTTAAAGAGAACAGTATCTTCCACTAAAATCGTCTCTGTCCAGATATAAAAAAAGCATTACTCTGCCAATAGAGAATTGACAACATAATGAATCAACAATGACACCTTAAGCTAGGAGAGATTTAAGGTGAATAAGTCTGTTTTGATTATAATTTATTCATGGATCAATCTAAAGGTAATTGAGCAGATTATGAACTAAAAAAGGTGCTTGTTTCCTAATGGTGAAAGGTAGGGACAATCCTCCACTTCAGATTGCTGCAAATTTTATGGGCACAATAGCAAGTAGCTTAACTAGTGGAACAGGCTAGCGAGCAGGGCAGAGCAGCACATGTCAGATTACCCAGACTTTATTTCTAACTTTGGAATTGATCTGCTCCTTATTCTGGGAAATTCCATGTATGTCTCCATGACATAGTCATGGGTTGCTTATTTGGGAGCTGTCTCCTAATAAAGCGCTGGATGCTATTGACTGTTGCAAGACCCAGATTTTTATTTGGCACAGCCAGGTGTCATCATAAACCAAAAATAAGCAACAGTATCCTACAGTACTGAAGTGGATCTGAAGTATATCCTGCTATGAGATGAGATGCTATGTATATCCTGCTATGCTGATGAGATGAGACATCTAAAAGAACTCTGTAAAAACAGTAACTTTCATAAAAAATATTTTCAGGAAGAAGTGGTCACAAGGTAAAGGAAGAACTTACGTAAGCAATTCTAGGGATCACTGGCTGCTGGAAACTTTAGGGTAGCAATATCGTTTAGCTACGAGTCAACACATTTTAAAAATACTGTTACCCTCATGTGTGAAGAATTTCTCATATTGAATGTAACATCACTATCCAATTTCTTTTATACTTGAGTGTTGACTCCAGTCTGTGGTATGAAGATCTGCGTGTGTTCATTCTCTAAATAAATTCTGCTTGCACACTTTCAACATGTAAATAATTTTAAGCAACACAGTAACGTGTCTCCTGAATCTGGAAGTGCAACTGAAGCCAAATTGTCTTATTTCACAGACTTTACATTTTTTCAAGCATAGACTCAGATTGCACATAAGGAAACTACATGAGAACAAGAATGAAGACTGAACAATGTCTGACTAACTGAACTCCTAAAAGAGAGTTCAAATTGCTCTACTGATATAATCTATACTGGTTACAATCAAGGTGCACCAAACAAAGGCCCACATAATCTGTAGCAATGCAAATGGATGGATAATTGTCACACCAAAACTTTGACACACAGTGACACACACAAGTGTATTTTAAAATATTAATGTGTTTTAGAAATCAAACAAAAGGTGGCTTTAAACCTTTCTTCTCTGTGGCTCGTTTTCCTGAACAGCTCTTTCTATGAAATTGCTAATCAACAGCTTTCCCTCAGTAAAAGGAGAGAAGAAAGAAGGAAAAACTATAAGTTCTCTAAATGACTGGAAAGGACAAAGATGCTCAACTACCATCACAGAACTACACAGTGGTTCAGACTGGAAGGGTTGTCTTGAGACAATGCAGTCCAAACCCCTATTCAGAGCAGGGTCAGCTGCAGCACGTTTCACAAGTTTGTCTATGAGGATGCTGTGGGAGACAGTGTTAAAAGCCTAGTTAACACCTATTGCTCTCCTCTCAGATATCAAACCAGTCATCTTATTGTAGAAGACTATTGAGTCGGTCAAGCATGGTTTTTCCCTTCGTAAATCCATGCTGACTACTCCATTCCTATAAAGAGGAGTTGGTTTGGCCATCCTCCCCAAATACCAGACTCTTCTGTAAACACATAGAAAAGGTGGGCTTCATCCCTTTGCTGCCTTGGCAGGACTACATATCTGAAGGTTTCGCCTTGGCTTCAGAGAACTTGGGACACAAGCAGCAGGGTGGGTAAAAGCTAAGAGTGAAACAGCTTGGGAGGCTACGTAGACAATTGAATACGTCACGCACAGTCAAAACTATGAAGATCGCAGACAACAGTTAATAGCTTTGAAGAGGGTAATAGGAGAAGCGGGACCCCTGAAAGTGGGAGCATGGTACAGAAAGGCAATCAGATAAGGGAAACATTAACATTTAAGCAAGGTAGACAGCTGCCCTCCCCCACGACCTACAAGAATTTAAATCAGGTTTCTATGGGTCATTTTATATGTCCTAAGCACAAAGGTTTTAGTAATGTTTGACTCCCATCTCTTCATGTGGAAAACTTTTTATGTATAAAGTTTTCTGGAGAAAGTAGTTTCAATTTTAATGATTTTTCCAGTTGCTTCTGAATCCTTCAAGTTTTCAAGTTTATTTTTTCTAAAGTCTAATGTGCTCAAAACGGCTGCATGTATCTAGATTTCTTACTACACGGTACAAGTAAACTTCACTTTGACCATATTTCATACTGCGCAACAATTTCCATTCATTCAATCATTGATTCATTCATTCATTCATATCCGCTTTCTTCCTTGTTCTCAGAGAATACAACTCCAACACTTTCAGAGAGGAAGAAAACACAAAGTCCCAGTACCAAAGAACAGCAATAGCAACAAACATAATATCTCGTCACGATGTGACAGTAGCTTGTGCTCCTTCTGGGGAAAAAAAAAAATCCAAGCCAACAATAAAGCCAAAACTGAATTCTATTGCTCTGCAAGGGGCAAATAATACACATTCATATTCGTAGATGTATGGAGAGCATATTTTTCACAAGTTTTCCCCACTAAATGGGTAAACTGCTCAACTAATGAAAACTAAGTATGTATGGCAATGGAGAAAGTGAAGCTGCTAATTTTAATTCTTTTAGATGTTCTTACTCTTTCAGACATTCAAAGCTAAATTCTCTTAAACAGCTTCTCTTCTCTGTGTCAGTCTGACAATACTCATGGGTGGGCCCCTCCCATACAGTGCACAGGAAAGGATCATGGCATAAAGGAGTCATCCAGATGGCAGTAGAGTTCATGTTAAGCCCTCCAGCAGGGAATCCTGCAAGAGTCCTCCCCATGGAATGGCGTGAAGGCAGGTGACATGCCATGGAGAGGACGGGATAATTCATTCTATCAGTCTCAAACTGACAGAGAGTTTTGTGGGCCAACACCAGCTGATACAGTCCCAAAGGTGCTGTAGTTACGATAGCAAGAAGCTGCATAGAATTTGTCCCTTGTATTAAAGGGTTCACACATTCTCATTGCTCTGTTTCTTAGAGCTAAGACATTACTGGCATCGCTGCCTTTAATAATGTGGAAATGCCTTCAAAATAAAGGACTGAACACAACAATCTTCAGAAAAGAATTGAACTCTGCCTTTCAAGTTATTTTGAATTCTTTTCTCGGAACTTTTATTGGCTTCATAATCAGCACTGTCTCAATAATCTGTAATTACTGCACATATACTTGTTCCTGTAACCTCTGCTCCCCACACTGCCTGTGTAATACCATTGCATTTAGTTATTCAACTATTCTGCCCACTCTTTAGACCGTGATTATTTAAAACGGTTGAGCTAACCCTCAGCCCTGCAGTAATTCTGAGACTAAATGGAACATTAATGTGTGTTCTAGGAAAGCACATTGCTGTGACCTCACCATGAGATATATACTACCATACTTGAGCGTGCAGATAAAAGCATTATTTAAAATAACAATTATTTCCTCTTTCACTGTTTTTCTAACACTGCAAAAATTTTCTTTACTTGCTCAAATCCGCAGACAAATTATTCTTCATATTCTACCTCAAATGTTTGGTTTTTAGCAGCTTATATATACTGAGTGAAGGAAAAGATTTTAGGATTATAGGCTTACTACAGTGTGGCAAAAACTTACATTCTACAAATGTACTGGAGTCATGAAATATTCATCAATAAAACAAAAAGAAGTTAATATTTGAAGCAAGCTTAGACATTTACAATCAAAAGCCAGGATGACATAGATGATAAAGAAAATGTTACCTTCTGGGGCGAAGAAAAGAAGATACTGATACATATTACTGTGCTACTTCATGAACATCTGGCAGTCTGTCACTTAATAGACAACAACATCTTCTCTAAACAGAAGAGACTCGAATTCATCAGGGATTCCTGTAGTACAGTATGTGCTTAACTTAAGTACCTGCTTTCTGTGATTTCCATAGATTACCATATTCATGACACTGTGGAGTGAAAGCATTCCTCTCTCTCTCTAACCAGAACATGCAAAACAAATTAAGACACTTGCAGGCACTTTGTCTCCAGTTTGTTGGACATGTGAGAAAAGGACATTCCACCCATTTATGCAGATGTAATTCTGTCAGCTAAACAGCAGCATAACAAAGATGTCAGCAGAATGGCTATTAACAAATATCTGACAGGTAAGGAAATATAAATGTATTCACTTGCATTTAGAAAATGTGGATCAGTATCTGCTGAACATAGTATTGGAAAAACCTTTGTACTTCTATGCGTATGGAAGTAAAAATACATCAGCCCAGTATTCACATTTTCATGTGTATCTATATACCATAGTGCATACAGATCCATACATTCAGTTTATGTGCTTATCATATCAATGTTTTAAATTACCTGATCATATGAAAAAATTTCATGTCCAGACAATTTTACCTACCCTCTTCTGCAAGCTGACTGGTAACTGAGCTCTTCCAAACAACCCTAAAATAATTTGTTTCTTTGAATTTAACTATCCTCTTTTCGTGTACATGTGCTGAGGAAATTGAACTCTAGCAGTACCTAATGACTGCCTGTTTTCTGGATCCTTTCAAAGAAGTTTCAGAGGTACTAGCTAGACTATTAAAAGGGAAAAGTAAGTCTTTTCTTACAACTGTGAGGAAGCATGAATATCCTTGCTGCTATAGCTACATTAGTGGTTACCAACTGACCTGTCAATCACAGATGCTGCTGATCTGGCAAGATAAGCAGAGCCATATTAAGCTGAATCTGCTAATTTCACTTGTGCTAAATGAGCTGGGTCAGGTACCAGGAGCAGCCTAGCCTTACTTCTGGAACTGTGAAGCTGAATTTAAACTGCTTACATGACCCATGTGAATCTGTTCAAAAGCTCCTTGAACAACCCGACACTACCATACAGCCAGAGAGAAAATATACATTGTGGGCAGGATGAGGTGAAATGCATGCTATGAACATCCTCCTTAGGTCTACCACACTCCCTTCCAGCATGCAGTACTGAGACGCGGAAAGTCTATGTATGTATCATGGCTGTATAAAAAATGTACAGTCTAATCAGTCACGCCCATCAAATTTCTACTCTCAGGGGAATGGGAGAAGACAACCAGCAACCACATCTTCTGGCTTCTGGAAGAAACCAAGGTTTTGGAAGACATTCTAAAAGGCTTTGAGTACATTTAGTAAAATCCACACTGCCAGTACTGTGCACAAGGAAGTGCATTCACTGTATGCGTTTTAGCACAAATTTGCCTATCAAACACCTTTAACTCACACTTAAACCTTGCACAAGGGGTAAGAACATACATTTTTCCATCTGCTGGAACCTTTGCAGATTTCTGCGTTGATTTTTGTTTTGATGTATTTTTTTCTGCATGGAAGCTCCAGATGTTTTACTGACTTGCCTATACTGTAAACAGCAGATTATTTCAATACATCTGGAAATAAACTCCACTTCCCCCAGGTAGATTACACACCACATAACTATACATATATTATTACATTAATAGATTACTTAAATGCCAACCGCTGATAATCATTCCTAAGTAAACCTTCTTCCACTTCAGATTCATTGTAATCCACCTCTTGCGGCAGATAAACTACAGTACTTATCCTCCTTCTGCACAGACTACAATGCTTTGCCTCATTCATCTCTCAAATACAGTAATCCTTCCATCTCTACTTCACACAATCCTAATTTAAATGTAAAATATTCAGTGCAGACAAATGAGCTCTAGTCAGCTCTTGCAGTTATGACCGAGGAGCATACCATTGTCTTTTAGAGTCTTCAAACTCAATAAGACAATGATTTTTATCACCACCTCAATAATCTAAACTCACTAAATTTCATGCTAAGAGCCATAATACAAGTAGTTCTGGCATTAATAGTAAGCACTTCCAATCCTAGATAGTCCAAACTTCCACTTAAGTTGGGGAGAGGTAGGATGGGAAGATACGGAATGTATTCCTATGAGGAGTTTGGGTATTCTAGTTTGACTAAGGCCTTCCAACTGTTTTGGAATTGTGACAAATCAACATATAACACATAAAAAAAATAATTATGAGAATATAGCCAGATGGTAAAATTGGAATGGTCCACTGAAAGGGGATGATGAAGAATTTTGATCATTTGAAGTTATTAAAACTTAAACAAATCTGAAAAGAAATATATAATTGCTCAACTATTTAAAATGAATATTATATCAAACTTATGAATAAAATATCAATAATGTATTAGAAGAGTGATATTTTCACTTAACTGATATAAATGCTTCCTATATTGCCATTTAACATAAGGACATGTCAATGTGTAGGTATCAAAGTTATTAGATGATATAAAAAAGCTAATGTTGACAAGCAGAAAAGTCCTCATTAGAATCAAGCTTTGAAGTCCCCGACAGTGTCTCTCTTGCATTTTTATCTCTTTATAACAACTGAAGTATAATATCTAAAGTATCATTATATTCCAAAAATGACATTACAATGGTCATATACTCTAAAATGCTAATTTGATTCAATTTTCACTCAAGTCAATCAGAAGAAGAATTTGATTCTTAAAAATCTAATGTGCAAATCATTAGAAATACACATCACAGGCATACATCACTGTATTTTTTGAAACTACCTTCTTTTAAATTACTATAATAGCTTTAAAATATGTTCTGATCATCTTGTTACTACAAGAGTTCACTGATTTGTATGCACACTTAGGCTTGCGAGTATATGCATTCAGCTTACCCTCTGCCATTAAATATAACCACAATCACATATTGCTTCAACAGGCCATCCACTCTTTCACAGGTTATGTACTCCCTCCTTACAGATAAACAATGGAGATAAATAAACCTTTTCTTTTCATATCATTTTGTCCTGTGTACTCATTGGGCTATTTTGCAGGTCAAAAGGATTGGTATAGCACAACGAACTATGTAATTTATACTTCAGAGAAACTCCTGTCCTGAACCCACAAGCTTTTATCTGTGGCTGATCTTAAAACATGTAAGTAGTTACAGTGGCTGAGATTAAGCCTCTGTGCAGCGACCAGGGGAACCAGGACCATGTCTCACTGGCTAACCACAATCATCCCACTCTCTCTGGACAAGAACACATATGGCTCCACCTGACTTCACCACAGGAGTTACAGGTGCCCAATGGAAGATAAAAATGGAGCCTACAGCTTACACCTCTTGTATGCTGTTTGAAAGAACTGCCATGTCTTCAGCTGCTCTACAGCCAGGTAGTTTTAGGTAACATACTTCTTCATGGACGAGAGATCACGCAAGCCCGACAGAGCTTTGCTACTCAAAAAGCTGCAATATTTTCAAATCTAATCCTCATTTAAATTGTAAAACCAAAAAAATTTTTAGTTCTTAACATAAATCATCTTGTTAAAGTTATGATAGATATTTATAGTAATTCAATCTAAAGCTAAAAAAAAAAATCTATAGCCACTTTGACCATCAGACAGAAAAGGAAATAAAATTTTTACTTAGGTAGCTTCTCTACATTACTGCTGCCTACAATAGCGCTTCTACTAGAAAGGTCACAGATGACATAATTTATATTATTATAGATAATCCATGTGGTCTGCCTGTCTGATTTTTTTTTTCTCCACATTTTATAGAGGTACTGTTTATTCTGATGGATAAAGCTCCTAGGAGAGCTTCAGCCTGAGTGGCTTAGAAAGGCAGGAGCAGTCACCACACAGGACAGATTTCCTGCTTCTCCTCAGGAAGGCTGGGACCATTTCCTGCCTCTAGAGAAGATACAGCGATTGCTCCTGCATGAGCAGTAAGTTTTTTTCCCAAATATACACTCTTTCTGTGTGCAGACTGCTTCAGTGAGTCATGACACCACAGCAGGACCAATTGCTTCCTGTCAGGTGTGCACCTGGAGTGGGGTGGGCACAGTGATGAGGCGTGGTAACAAAATACAGCTTAGTCACATGAGCTTCATGGATAACTGTAGCACAAAGCCAGCTCACATATTTAAGCAGCACTTGATTTTTCTGGAGATAGACCAAGGTTTCACCCTCGTGCGCCATGGCTGCTGGAAATGCTTGCTGTGGAGCTGGAGTACTGGCTGACCAGGCCGGGAGAAGGAGAAGGGGCAAGGCTGTGATGGAGAGCAGTAGAATGATGAATGGCAAAGCTCGCTGAGGAAGCAGAAGCCACCCCCTAAAATCCCCCACTCCCCCCATGCCCCTCACAGCAGCTGCCTGCTCTGACAATAACTTGATTGATGTAGTTGCTCGTGTCCCTTAGCTACTCTTTCAGGCTATATGCAGGCTTAGACAAACATTTTTCTGTGCTCAGACCTCAGAAGTGAGAGAGTACACAGCACTCCAGCCTTTAATCCTTCTTCCAGATAATTTTTCTTCAATTCCTTTTTTTGAAGCAGAGTTCTCTGAATTTTCTACACGTTAATGCGCTTATGCAGGAATAAGAAAGCTTATTGTGGTGACATCCCTCAGTTACAATTAGCCAAGACAGTATTATTAAAAATGAGTATAACTAACTGCTCTCCATCCTTAAACTGGGAAACAGCACATAGAGAGGTTAGGAATCATTACTGAAAAAAGAAAATTCAAACTCAGTTTTCTTGGCAACCTGGGTTAGGAGGAATACCATTACCTTCAATACTGCCCAAAGTGGAACTTGCAAGCAGGATAAAGCTGGGCAGGCATTTTTTTCAAAGAGACTGCCTGTCACACAACTGTTGCAGTGGTGTGGAGTTTAACAAGTCAGCTACAAAGTTTGTCAATGGTGTGCTCATCAGTTTGTGTTCTTCTGTCCCACTGATCAAGCCCTGGTGAAAATAGTTCTTCCTTATCTATATCTTAGCCTCCTGCATATACGACACAGACATTTGGAGTGAGACTGGAAAATACACTCATCCACTCCTGCTTTAGACAAACTATAGGTTATCTTCAATGTAGGTGGCTTGCACTCAAGTTTATGGTTTATCTTGAGGAAAAGGTTTGATCTAAGCAGAGTTCTGGGTCATATTTCCTGGTAGTTGTTAGCCTGCTGATCATAGTATTGCCTTTGGATTTCTTTAATTTTTGTTATTCCTTTCCATATTGCTAGTCATAATGCTTCCTGAGGCAGCAGACACTTAGGTATACATGTGTCCTGATATCAGGATGGCATCAGGCTACTCTGAGAGCTTTTTGTGAGAGCCATTTTTCCACTGGAGGAAAGAAACACTCTTGGTTTTTTAAAAGAAATCTTTGCTTTTTTAAAAAAAGTTGCTATTTCAGTTCTTGACTCAGCTTTGCCGTTTGACTTGCTGCAAGGCAATGGTAGTGATAGTAGTGGCTATCTCTAGGATACTAGTGGGCTAGGTTTTTATTCCCAGGTTATCTGCATGAGTCAACAAGAAATAGCCCAGGCTCCAGTGTATCCAAGTTTGGTAGTGGGGCTGCCAGAGTGCCTGAGCTTGCCCACACCATCTGCAGCAATTGCTGCGAAATGATTGTTGAGACACAGAAGTCTTAATCATATAGCAAAGGATAGGTTCTGAGATTTGTTTTTTGGAATAGTCCTTTGTTCTACTTTTCTTCAAAGTCTATTAAGAATGCAATGAGTTTTTACATTTCTCCTTCCCGTTAGGCCTACATTTCTCCAGGGGTAATGCACCTGCCTGTACAGCTTGGTGCTCCCCAGTACACAGTCATCCTTTCAAATGGAAGATTCTTTCCCAAAATATCTTTGACAGGTGCCCAATGGCATTTCTGCTCAGTGACCTGGGTGCTATAAATTGAACACACATTGTACGGTTCCACTTACTTGTGGGGGTGCAGTACTCCAGAAGATGAAAGGACTTCTCCCTGCTCATACAGGCAATGTGAAAGATCGATGGGCATCAGCTGACACTAAATTTTTGCCTTGTACAAACACTCATTTGACATTTTTGTAGCTCCTCCTTCAAAATGACAAATGTCTGCCTTAAATAATACATTACATTACAGCTCCTCATTTTCTCTATTTCTATTATTATGAGAATCTGACTATTCTTGTTCAATTGTTCTGTGTTTGTGTACAGCAGCCTGTATAAGGAGTCAGGGATATATATCTCAATCCCTTTCCAGATGTCAAGCAATGGATGTCACTGTAGGTTTAGCACTATTCCTTTGTGATTACTGAGGAGGTGCTAGTTCTGGCATTACAAAGTTCTTTCTAATAACTGATGGTCACTTTGCATTCATATAGTTTCCTGCCCTTAAAACACAAGGTCAGAAGTTTTCACTTGCACACATTACTCCAGTATAATCCAGCTGGGCTGCTCCAACACTCTGCTGGTGGATGTAGAAGGCTTTTTGGAGGACCTGTGTTCTATGTATGAATCACACAAACCAGCACTGCCTACCCCACCCTGCCTTGTGTGATGTAATGGCCTTGTCATCTACATGCTGTAACGCTGCATCGTGGGATATTTCGTACAGCTCCTTTATATATGAGAAGACTCCAGCAAATCACAGCAATTGTATTCACAGTGTGGTTTGTTTAGTGATCACCTCAGGAGACTGTACAGATCTGAAAAGTGTGGAAAAGTGTTGCAAGTTGGTTCATGAATCCCATCCATCTTCAAGCTGACTTACCATATTTTCAGGTGTGGGTCTATCCTGTATGTTTTTTACTTTCTAGGAGGTGGGTAATAGCCTTTGGGAGGTCAGCAATTATCCCAGTGCTCCAGGAGTCAAATGCAATTTCATCTCATTTTATTTTGTTTTAGATTTATTGCCTTGGTCATTTCAAGTAGATAGATGAGAATGTAATCATGATAAGCCACAGCTTTTACTGTTCTGATTCTGCATCTATACAGTTATGGCAGCAATCCCAGCCAGCCCCACTAGTTCTTCCTACTGATACTACTGACATTCTTCTGCCCCAGGTTTGATCTCAAATTGCATTGTCTTCTACCTGTATTCGCACTAATGGAAGCTCAAAAGGTATTGAGGTAGTTATTTTAATTCTTATATCTAATACATTTGCAAATACACAAGTATTGCACCAGAAAGTGAATCTACTTTTACTATTTTAACATGGAAATCATATTATCACTTGCAGGTCTGTATAAAGCCTTGTTAAATTGCTAGAAGACTATGCATATGTACAGTTTCCCATCTTCTCTACAACTGGCTTACTGCCCATCTGACCTGTGGCTCTGAAAAATCTCTGTGACAAGACTTATGCCCTCCTTACTTTGACTGGCCTTAATGCCTTTTCTCTGAGTGCAAAGGACATTCTATTAAGCAAGTGCTCTCCTGGCTGCATCACTGTATCCATTTGCAGCCCTCATCTGCCCAGAAGACATCCCAGACCTTTAAGAAAGCATGTAGACACTTTGCCACGGGGTCTTACAGCTTACTACCTATTTGAGCTAAGTTTTCTGATTTTTTGTGTGCAATTTTTTATTAATCGTTTGCCCCAGTTTAGTCACATACTTTGCTTATTTACTTGATTAAGTTAAAAGCAGAGTATGCATTTGTTACCTATATATCCCAGTATTTCAATTTGTTCACCTTTTCTTGGTAATTTACATTGTCCTGCTGGTATTTTGATTGTTCAGTTGTGTAATATTATGCTGAACGTCAGCAGTTTTAGATTCTCACAAAATGCCATTAAGTCTCTGTTATCTAGCATTTACTGATGTTCAGCTGTCCAGCTGGCATTCAGCCTCCTCTCTGCTTTTGTGCTGCTGCTCTTAAAGTTCATGCTTGTGCAAATGGCACCAAAAGTTTATTTTTGCTCTTGTGTAGTGCATCAAAGCCAGATAGGTGCAAAATTACATTTTCTGAATCAGTTTGTTTTCCTGATCTGGTGCATTTTTTCATTTTTGCTATTGTAAGCAAGCTTTGGCAAAATAATTTTCTTGCCAATGCAAAGAATCGCATATGTGAGACAATTACCAGTAGAATTTTCTTCTCTGCTTTGTGCTAATGCATTTATATTTGCAAACTCTTTTTCTTGTCTATGCAAACATTTTATTTTCTGAATGGTTAGTGGCTTCTCTCCCTACCCCAGTGATGGCTGATCTTGGCTTGCTCACTAATTGTGCCCATCAGCTCTGCATTGCTGTAATGCTGCTGCATGAGCTCTACAGGTGTTTTAGTTTAGATCTCCTGATTATCCTCACATAATGCACTTTGGTTCTTATGTTAGAGCAGTCTCAGAGAGCACAAACTGGGTTTTGTTTTGGATGAAATGAAACCTGAATGTGTGTTCCAGGAGCGCACCTAAAATGAGCTCCAGCTGTTAATGGGCATTTAGCCCACAAGACCAGAATAGAGCTAGAACACCACAAAAAGTGCTACAACACACATTGTGTAGACACCAGCCTGCAACATCAACCATTTCATTCCACAACTCCACATCTATTTGTCTGCACTATTCTTAATGTAAACACAGCTTCTGAGTGCTCTGATTTGAATCACTGCAACTTGGTCTCACCTGCAAACTAAATTAATCCATTAGAATGCAAAGAACTCACAGTTTAGCTGTTTTATAACATTCGGAAAGCCAGTGAGCTATCATTTTTTTAGACTGTCCATACTTGGATAATACATATACACAGACATATCTTACACTATACAAAAATACGTATATTAGTCATACATTTATATTATTCTACATTAGGTTCTATTATAGTTTGGATAGAAGATATTTCTGGAGATTTTCTAAAAATTCTCATCCGTTGGAGCCTCAGGCTGCTAGAGCTCTTTTTTTTTCCAGTGCAATTTTCATTAACATTCAATATAGCATACTTTTATGTCCATCTGTCCATCTCCCACGCCCAATCATATACTGACATAATCATTGCTTTCTCTTCTTCTTTTCACTTCCTCCCCACACCCTACCCGCCAAGTCTTTTGCAAGACATTTGGTCTACATCCACAGTAGTAAATTAGTGTCTGGGAACGTTCACGGGCCCAAGGATATCACCTATCCTAACAAAGAATTACAACATTTTCTTGCCTGCTTTTGGCTTCTGCTGATTATCAGTATCCCAGGCAATTCCTGGAGAGGCTTTGGAAGTCAGCATGCTGCAGGAGCCATTCCCAGCAGGGAGCCTGCCTGCAGCCAACCTGCTTTGGAGACTAACAGCTTCTGATCATCAGCACAGGCTGCTTGGTGCCAGCTGGCCTAAGTACCTAGGAATATTCCTGGGCATATTTAATTTAAAAATACAGACACCTCTCTCCTGTCTGAAGTTAGGTGCCTATAGGAATCTAGTCACTCCTGATGTCAGTGCCCAGGCAGAATGAAGTAAAATGGTGCAATATCCAACTAGTTTCAATCAACACTATTCTCTGACATCAGGGACTTCCTGAAACTAGAGTTGCAACGCTTAACTCATACGTACAAAAGGTACGTCCTAGCGTGGAGCTATTTATCACAGATATCACTGCATTTATTAACATTTAAGGACACCTCTTTTGATTTTTTTGCAAAAATAGCAGACTTACAAATACAGCTTTAAAAAGCCAAGAAAATAATCACTGTTCCAGCATGAGCCAAGTACAAAATGTATCTTCAACCTGGTCTTAAAGAAAGCTCCTGAACCAGGTGTGTCCTTTAAATAAGTGATTTCTCTCTTCTACAGCTACTTTACACCACACAGAATTCCTTTCACACTCTGCAAAATGCTGCTGTAGTCTTAATTATGAAGTAAAACAACCTCAGGATTCTATGAAGTTTTCTTTTTGGTGTTTTCACTGGTATTAGAGACACTGATACCAACATTGGTACAGACATAGCATAAAATCATAATATTTTGATTTAACTTTCCTTTCTAAGTGAAATCACAGCTTTAAGAAGTTAATGATGTTGATTATTTCTTCCACAGGATCTCAGCTTATTTAATACAAAATGCTATCAATTTTTTTTTTCCTTAGGAAATCTTTGCTTCAAACATTTTTAAACATTTCCACAACATAAATGAGTAGATCTGGGGGATCACCGACTCCTTTTTATAACAATGAAACTGATCTGAGATATGCCAATTACTTGACAGGTCCTAACGACAACAGTGGGAGTGTGGGCCATATCTGAAGACTAGTCCAGACACCTAGTTCCTCTCTTCAAGAATCAGAAATACCTTGAGAATTCTGGTTATAATATCTTACTTGTTTTCTGAAAATAATCAAACTGAATATGCACAGCATCAGACTGGGCTGCAGAAATGGGAACTAATTTTCATTTTCTTTCAGTATTTAATTAGGTTTCTTGAGCCTGCCTCTTAGTGTCTCTGTTTCTGTTCCAGAAGACAAAAGAGAAGAGATAAAATAGACACTTTTTTCATATTGTTGTCTTCCCTTGCAAAGGTTTTATACCACCTTCAGCATTAAAATATTCCAGCAGTGTCTGTTAGCTAATGAACTCCACCTATCTTGCACGGCTCACCTGCTCTCTCATTCTCATTCTTTGTGTATGGGACAGGCTGGTTTGTTTTGGTAAGATTTTAATAATTTCCTTCCTGTAAAAAGAAAAGCAAGTAACAATGTAGATACACTTCTGCACAAAGATCAAGTTGGAAAAGTGCCTTTTACTCTCAGGATGAAAGGCAAAGACACTGCCTGAGTCTCAGGTCCTGTGGGAGCTTGTTCCACAGTTGTGGACATGCCTCTAAACCAACTCAGTCACATTACACAGCAGTATTACAACAAGAGTACTGCTGAAACTCAGGCAAGCACATGAATTGAGTTATGGAGCATAGCCTTCCCATGGGGTTTAAGCTAGCATGCAAGATACAAAGGATCATTGGTGCTGAAGGAAAGAATCAAGAGCTATTCTGTTCTGCGGTGCTGGGATGGCCCATCTAGGTCTTCTATGCCATCAACACTCCTCATTGGCAGCACGTGCAAGGAAAAAAAAGAGGAAAAGTGGAGGCCATACAGGAGGTCAGTGCTTCATCTGAGATGGAAAATTGATCTTTCCTTCAATGTGTGCTGAACCTTACAGCTGAACTGCAATGTCAGAAAATGCTGAGAATCAGCTTGGAAATTGGAGGGTGGATGGCCTGATGCGCTCACAGCAGCTTCAGTTTCTGAGCAGATATGCTGCAGCATTTTCTGCAAACTGAAGTTTTCCAGGAGATAATTACAACTGCTGCTACTTCATACTTTCCTTTCTTTTACTTCTCAGTAGAAGGTAAATCACAGTAATAATAAATCCTTCTATATAAATGCAAAGCAGAGCTAAAAATGAAATTGATGTCGCAATTTTAATTTACCACTTTCATTGTTGTTAATTTATATGCGAGCAGTGTGCCATACGTTTCCCCTGGAAAATAGTCTAATTCCTTTCAAGCATCCCCCATGAAAACCAGATACAGACACTCTGAGTTTCATGCTGTATTCCTTGTTTCTTAAAAGACTTAAATTTTTCTACATTGGGGAAAAGAACGTACCCCTGTAGCAAGACAACACAAAGCAAATTTCAGCCTTTACCTGAAGTTTCTTATTTATGTGATAAGAGGTGAAGAATAATTTAAGACACCATCAGCTATAAAACATTACAATAAAATTTACAATAGCCTTTTTAAAAGTCTTACTATTCTTGCAAATAATGTACATAAGCCATCAGGGTGCAAATGAAGTTGAACTTTTTGGCTGAGCTCACTTCACAACAAGCAGCCTGGTTCCAGCACAGAACACTAGGCTACACATTACCTTTCAAAAATTTCTCCAGAAATTAAGCCCAGACAGACACCACAACATAAAATTTTCATTGCCAGCCTGCTTCTTTTGCAGCAGACATTACACACTGTGGTCAGGATCCAGCCACGAGGGTTACTAAGCTTCACCACAGCAGGGTTCATGGTTCAGGGAGGCTCATAGAGAGCATCCCCCAGACCTGGACTCATGCAGCAAGGTGGGCAGAGGATAGCAAGAGGGCCATGGAAGGCAAGCCAGCAACAGCCACTCTGGAGCAATTGTAGGAAAGAAAGCCCTGAAATATTTTGAACTTCTATGTAACTATTTCTGAGAGATTCTTTTCAGGGGAATAGTTCAAATGTCTAGTACTCCATTTGATTTTGGAGGGAAAAAACCCCAACAAATTGGAATGAAAATTTTGACTTGTAGAGACTTCTGTCTGGGAGAATATAGGTAAGCTATGCTACTCAAGTCAGCAGACTTTGAGACGACTGTTTGGTATATTATTCACTTCTAAACAGAAGAAAGAGGGAAGCGCTATTGACAACAATTGTGTTGTTTGCCAGGTTTCCAGTGAAAGGGGCCACATTTTGGGTTGAAATTGATTTCGGATAAAATAAAGTATCTGAAATTTGGTCATCACCATTATTGTATTACTTTCATTTTAATGCTAATTACTTAAGATGTCAATTTGTACAAGTAAAAGCTTTCATCTCTGAACTAGAAATATTTCCTTATAACCAAGTAAATTATTTTCAAAAGATAAACATCAGAAATCAATTTGGTACTGACTGAACTAAAACCAAGTAGTCTTCAGCAACATACTGAAATTATTTAATTGTTTAAGCAAATGCTTACCAGTACTGTTAAAATAAAAAAATCTTTTTCTTAACTTTAAAAAAGAATACTATATCCCTTCATGACTGTACAAGTCAAGTAGAATCCAAATGCAATAAAACCATCCCAGCCTAATGTTTTAATACAGCTTTTCAATATTTTCTATTTCTTTGCATTATTTTTACTCTATTATACTTCTATAATACCCTCAAATATACCTATAAAAATTTACAGCCCTTTTCCAACAGCATATGGTGTGTGTTGTGAAGAGCAGCATGTTTATGAGTTGCAAGACAGGAAGAAAATTAAAGTACTCTTATGGGACTGAGATAGGGAGAGTTGACTAAGGTTATGAGTCGAGATTCTGATGCGTCCACCGTCTATCTAATTCTTGAATCTCCAAGTTTTCAGTGCTATTGCATTATAGAATTATCGTGCATTGGCCTAATAACACTATACAACCTCTCAGTGCTTGAAAGTGAAAACAAGTTATTTTGCAACACAGTCCTTTTCACAGCTGCAACTGAGTATATCTTGGCTAAATGTACAAAGCTGGCCTTGAATGAATTTAAAATGAATGTTAACTGTGTATTCCACTAGAGCCATGGAAGCAAATATTCAGTATACCTAGATACTACTGAAGAACCATTTGTTGTAGCCTGACCTAACTCCACTCTGTAAATGAACATCAGTTGTGATAGGATCTAACAGCAGAGGCTTATTTGTCTTTGAGCCAGATGGGCTTAAACGTGGCTGGTCACAGTTCTTAGTTCTGGGTTCTAAAACAAACTTGCAGGAACAACCTCTGTGGCTGACAATATTTTTGAGGAGAGTGATCACAGGAGGTGGTCAGATCAGCTGTGGAATCCAAGCTTTTGGAGTTCTCTGGTCTTTCTTGCACTCTTGACTCCAGCAAGAGGGACCCTTGCTGGTTTCAGGACATATCTGCAGAACAGTTGACAAACACAAACACAACACTTTTTGCACATGCAGGCACATACACATGGCTGCAAATACTTTTTGGCATTGGATGACATTTTGGATGCATGCCTCAACCACCTCCTCAGATGAGGAGGATAGGTCAGTATTTCCCTTAGACTCTTTGCTCCCTTTAGGGAATCTCCGTGGTTGAGAGATCATTTTCTTTTGGAAACAGCTTTCTGCATCTTTTTCTGACTGTGTGTTGCTGCTTCTCGGGCTTTCCATACTTGAAGCACACAAAGCTTCTGGGCAGGAAAGGTTTCATCTGCCCCAACACAAGTCTCTAGCGCTGTGCTCCAGGATCCAGACCTGCAAAGATGCCTCAGATACCTAAGGACTTAAGCCATATCTGGAGGCAAATCAATCCTACTCTGAGTGCGTAACATTCAACTCTGACAATGTCCTGATAACTGACTTCAATGTTTACGGTCAGGGACTTTGCTTCTTGTGCTGTAAACTCCTAAGGGCAATTCAGTCAGTCAGATACTGTAAATTTCTGTAATTTCTGTAAGTTACTGTAAATTACTCTCCATGGATGAGCTGGGGACAGTATTTGGACAATTAAGTTGGATGCTTTCAATAGACTGCATTAAGATTCTGCTGCAAAATATATGCTCAATTCTGCACCAAAAATTATATTCCCAATGCATGCTGAATAATGAACCAGTACTCACAGAGTCAAAATAGTGGTCATGACTTCACACAGGCATCCCCTCTCAAACTGCCATTTAGAAAGTACACAATTAAAGATACAGACTGGATGGCAAGGAAATGCTTTTTTTTAAACGCAGGCAGAGGCAGACTTTCAAGATTTTTAGACTGCACGTTCATCACTCAAATGTTATAAATAATTTTGCAAACAATTCACACTATGTAGACAAAAATACCTCAGTGATAAACAACGGGGAAATAAATTAAGTCATGTGGAAAAATGTAAACACTAAGTCTCTCCTCCATCTGCTGTATCTTGGTAATTAGGTCCAAAATCCAGCAGCAGGCATAGAAGTCCACCCACAGACCACGCACTGAAGGTCAAAATCTAAGCTATGACAAAATTCCCAACAAAATGGCTGCAGTCTATCAGAGGAATGATTAGGACTTTGTTGCAAAGAGAGAGAGAGGAGTTCTGGAGCATGAGGCATGAATTAGCCCTGCTCTATACCGTCCAGAATGGCAGCTCTGGTAGACCGTGATCACTTCTTCTGGGTGTTCTTTTATCAATGTTGATTATGACAGGCACACTTATGCTACTGCCGCCAAAGGATTTCTTGTTGCTCCTGCTTCAATGGGTAAGTTTAGAGGTTTCAGAATATCATCTCTACTAATGTAAATTGCATGTGAGTTGTTTACAGCTTAGTCATACTTTTTTAGTAAAAAAGAAAATGTAGATATATTTGTGCTTATAGAGCTTTGTGGGTTTACAATGAGTCTTCTGGCTTTTGATTTACAAATGGCAATTTTTGAAACAGACATTTCAAAATGTCATTAGTGCTCAGCATTTGAAAGAAGGATCAGCAAAGGCGGTGAAAAACTTCTGGACAGTCTGGATTAGACTTTTGGTCTGGAATTGGGAAAGATGCCTTTTGGTGTATATTTACTACTTTGAATAAGAACACAACTATTCAGGAAATAGTAAGTAATTATTAGCATCTAGGATATAATGCTCTATGCTGTAATGATGGGTAGTATAAATAAATAAAATTAGAGTAGATGGGTTCTACAATTCAACTACTTTAAACTCAACTGTAAGGTCTGGTCTCACACAACCTAAAAAGAATGTACTATTTCAGTGATATGCTTCTGGGTTTCTCATGAATTGAGACACATTGTATAAAACAACAAGGTATCTTACAGCTTTTATGTATAAATAAATCAGCAACTTGGAAGAAGCTCAACACAGTAATACAAAAAAAGTGTTAATTTTTCCAAACAGTCAAAAAGGAAAGAGACAAAATAATTAATGAAAAAAATAGATATATGATACGACATATCCTGACCAATATATGGATTACACAGTGACTGACACTGGATAGTTCAAAATACGGCAATCAAAAACAGAGATATGGCTTAAGAAATAAAAGGGAGTCATTTCATTAAAACTTGTCTGCTGAGTCGAATGAAGGGCAAACAACGTCTTACCTATATGAGGATTAGACCCACCTTCTTAATAACAGCTAGGGTAGGTGTTCTTAAACATCAACCATCAGAGTACCCAGGTACAATCAGCCTGAATGAGATCCCAAGAAATCAATACAATTCTTGCTGGCCCCTTCAAACCATTACAGAGCCCCAATGTGCTGCAGAGCAGTAGATTACAGACTGGCTGTAATTGTTCCCTGGAACAAACACAGTTCCTGGACCTTAATGAATTCTGTGCAGCATGAATAGGTCAGCAAAGTGCAGAAATCTCTTTTCTCAACTCCTACATGTAGAAATTGTGTGCCCAGCAGGTCCATCAGTTACTTGGGGGAAGTTTCCCTGTGCCAATGTGTGACTAATGTGCAATAAAACAGAAAGACATTTTTAATCTATTTGTCCATAAAAACTCAAGAAGTACTGCTCTGACTGCTGAGGAAGCCACATGGTTGGATCAAAACCACACAAGTTTACGGAAAAACCTTCAAGGGCTTTTTATAGCAATAAAAATAAAATAGGTGGGAAATGACATAATCATGTTCCTTAAGCACAATCTTAATCTTTAAGCAAAAAGACATTTCAATTGCATATTATTAGAGGCTGTTCGCTTCAGTGGTTATACTTAGTCACTATCTGAACACCTTGTTAGGATGCTTCCAAGGACAGCCCCTAATGCGTAGCTGAAATGCTGGAAAGGCCCATATGTGAACTTGTGCAAATCAGACAGGAGAAGTCCAGAACATACTCCTGGCAACCCAATTCTTTCCCAGCAGTACTTCTGTCAGACTTCACATGTTTAAGTTTTAAAAGTCCTTCCTACGTTTAGTCTCAGCAACTCAGCACAAAACCTCTGTCATTTCTACACAAACCTTTCCTTCCAATCAGGATAATTTTTCTCCTGCTTTTCCTGAACATTTTTTTTTTCCCAATTCAAATGATCAGTAATGTTTGAGTTCTCATTCCACATCATAAAATTTCCCTCTCTCAATTGATTGCAAACTCCAAATATTTGTAGACCACTGAGTTCTCCACCTCTTATGTTTACACGCATCATTAAGGCAGGACACATGGACACTTAAGAGTTTTAGCTTCTTTAGCGTCTCTACATAAATCTATATTTCTTGTACATCTGTGCCTGTCACACACTTTGGGCTGTGCTTAAGGTCCAGATCTGTTCCTAAGAGAATGAAGAGATACATAGCCAAAATTCTTCTCAAAACTAGCACAAGAATAACATAATTCTTGAAAACAGGCTGAAAATGAATACTTAATCTGCTGCCTATGACAAGTACCACAAACTTTGTTTTACACATCCCTTGCACCTTGCTATCCAAGTAAACAGCTTTCTTAGGGACAATGATTTTTTCAGAAGTTAAAAGACCAAGTCTTTGCAGGCACATCAGTAAGTACATCTGTGACTGGTACCATAAGCAGAAACGAAACACATAAAAGCAAGTTTTACTAATAATAACTACCTGTAGATGCAGAAGAGACATTTTTGATTGCATAGATATTTCTAAGACATCTGTATGTCTGTAGGATATAGCCTGCAACTCCAAAAGACTACAACTCATATAACATCAAACATTTTAGCAGTGCTTCATAAATAAAAAGATGGTTAGCATATAGCTTAGAAATACACAATATTGTTAATAAATGACTTCTCTCATGAAGGGTAGATTCTAGAGGAAGAATTTCATATCATCACATTCACAGACTAGTAATTATAGCTTACATTTTGAAAGGCATAACCTTGCTTTCACATGATGCAATTTGCATCAAAATCTGCGCTTACAAAATGAGGGAGTAGAGTCTTGCACACATAAATTAATTGCTGACACATTTTCTAGTGCTTGAACTGTAGACAACTAGCTATCAGCCACCACTGACCAGGGCTCTACTCAGTGAGGACAAAAAGAATAAGGTTCAGCATCTTATACCAATCCTGTGAATGATGCGGTGTCCTAAACACCCCTGAACTCTGTGAGATTCACCTGACAAAGAAAAATCTCTTTGGCAGTAAAAGCTGTTACAGAACCGAAGGCTGGAGAAAGAGAGAGGAGAGAGAGAGGGAGAGGGAGAGGGAGAGACTGATTTGCTCTCAATGAATATGAAAAAGCTGATCTCTGTCATTGAGGAAAATTCTTGCACCAGCAAGTGCTGACTGATTGTGATGAGGAATGCTTTATCACCAAGATCCCGACGCCCTTTCATATGGTGATTATTATTCCTGTCATGAACCTCTGGTCATCAAGCCACAGTGTCTTTTGTCACAAAACAGCTATCCAATAAGGAATAATCTAGGAATAAGCCTGTAGCATAATATCTGCTACTTGCTTATAGACACTGCAGGAGGAGGAAAATCTTCTTTCTATGAGTTATTACCTACTCTAATCCACTTTGGAAAATAGAAGTATTTCCTTAATTTTGTGAAGCATGCAAACATATTTTTCACAAACCACAGCTACCTGAATAGCTCAGCCCATAGCTGAAAGCAAATTTTAAAGCTCTCTCAGGTAGTAACAAACAACCCAATATCACCGTCAAATTCATGGCAGCACAGAAATTGTCAAATAGTCCCATTAAAACTTGAAAAGGATATGCAAAGGTTGAATTGAGTGCCACCTTGTCTCTATGTTTAATTTCATTTTCATCATGGCTCATGTTTGGCCTAATTCCTGATGCTATTTTTGGAGCAACAGCTCTGTCAACACGTACAAAGCCCCAACAAGCAGTGCATACCATCTAGCAACATTAGTTTTGTTTTAGTCCCTATACAGTAAGACAATGCTAAATCCTTTCAAATAGAGACATTTTGTATTGACACCACCATTGTCCAAATTTATATTACCCAACCACAAAATTCTTTAGAACTCATTTAAACTTCCATGCATTATTTTTCTAGCTTTTTAAATTCAGCTGCTTGAGAAAGAGGGGTAGTCTCTGCAGCCACTGACAGCACACACTGTGCTGAAAGCATCTCGGGGTGAAGGGCTGGGAACCCCTGCTCTGGGAGCAGACGTGAGAAGCCATGTCTGGCTATGCAGGGCAGCTCTTTTCATGTCTTTTGTGTCCTTATTTCTTATGTAGATCACCTAACACAAGGACTGTTTGAATGGTTTTCTCCAACTAGCAAGCTAACCCTAAGTAACAAAACCAACAATACGTATACAACCGTACTGAATAAAAAATTAACGGTGTTAGAGAAGGATGATACACAGAGACATTATATGTGACACTGGGGACAAAGTGGGGGTAAGTGCACATGGTTAATATGAAAAGATGTCAAAAAAAATGAAGCATAATAATAGTGCAATTTATCCTTGCTAAACGTACTGCGCTGTGCTATAATTAAATATGAAAACCTAAATTTATCTCTATGTTCGGCTGTCATTAACTTAACAGCGAGTGCACATGTTCTAATATAATGGCTGATTTTTTTTTCCATGTGCAGCATATTAAAATGTATATTAGCCTCAAGGTGCATAAACACAAAATAATAGACCAAAGGTTTTGGCCTGTGGAGAAAAAAAATCCATGCTCAAAGGCCGTCAAAGTAGCTGGTGATGCAGGGGAGACACTCACTTAGCCTCATTAAGCCAAAGCTCTCTTTTGCTTGTCTTTTGTTCTGCATGACAGCAGACTCTTTGTTGTATAGTAATTCATTCCAAGTTCGTTCCAAGCTACCGAAACTGGTGAACTGTGGCCATTTTAATGAGCAGTATTGGTGGTATGCATAATCTGGAAGCCACGTGGACCAGGCAATCACAGAACACTGCAACCAGCAAAATGAGATACTGTCGAAATCACAAATTTGTCAAGTTGTTTTTGGACAGGGTATTATAATAAGCACTAAAATATGCATCTTATTACTCTGCATCTGCCAGTCAAAGATCACTGTAATGAATGCATGCTGCAGGGTATGACCAGGCCGTTTCCCTAAGTAAAACAAACTGCAGAGTACAAAAAAAGAATTATGTATTTTTGGCAGTTCCTGGCTTTTTTTTTTTTAAAATCCTTTTGCATCAGGAGTTGGATTTTCCTGGCTTGATGTCCATTGCCAGCAGTAAAGGCACTAAAACCACCACATCCAAGGAGTTAACCTTGTTTCTTAATAGTCACATTTACTGGTAGTGAATACAAAACCTTAAACTCAGTGCTGGAAGCATATTTAGCATACAGAACATATAAAATCCACAAAGATTAAACTACTTTAAATGCACTTTAATAATCCTAGTTCCTTTTGTTTTATCCATTTCTACAGCAAATGGCTTCACCATTAGTGCAGACACATTTTATGTAAGAATCTTCAGTCTCCATGAAAAACAGCATCATAGATAATCACAACATAAACTTCCATAATAGACCCGTTGGAAAAAAAAATACGTTAGAGAAGTCTTTTTTTCTACAATTTGGCCAGACTAGGGATTGCTCATAATTACTTTTGGCTTGTAATGGCAGCACACCTGGTAGGTGTGACTTGCGCAGTGGGGTGCAGAGATTTGCTCTGCTGGCACTCCCCAGAATGCTACTGGTGATACTGCTTCCACCTGGAGCCATGCCTGTGGAGACCTTTTGACACTTCAGAGGAGGAGGTGAAATACTGGGATGGGAGGAACCAGGAGGGAAGGACTTCCCTCCTCATCTGCCGATAGATGCTGATTCAGATTTAGGTAAGCCTTGTTTTCAGTCAACTCAACAAGCACATGTGGCAACAGTCCCTGAGTGTGCTGATGCACAGTTCCCATAATATCCTAAACTAAGAGGTTTCCTGATACTAATACTATCTTACACTTAATAGGCTTTGTCTGGCTGAGAGCTATATTTCAGGTGAAAGCCTTAGCCAATGGGAAAAAGGATCAAACAGCCTAACTGGCTCTTCTTCAGAACTGGAGACAGCAATATGGAAAAAAGAGATTCTTCACCAATGTTAGTTATTGCTATCTCTATATCACTATATCTTGAAATGGTCTGTATTTCTGGACATGGCTACAAATAGTGTTCGCTACGTCTTCTCTATGCAGTGCTTGAAACAAGGGGACAGTTCTTCACAATACTGGACAAACTTGTCCTCCTGAAAAACAAGGAGCACTTCCAAAAATGAAAAGTGAAAACCTCTACTCAGTGAAGACAGTCAGAGGCCTTGAAAATCCGAAGGCAGACAAAACTTTGTGCGTGCATGGCATGGCTGCGAGTTCACATTTTATTTATTTACTTAATAGAAGAGCTAAGTTACTATTTGGTATGAAATCTCAATGGAATAGCAAGGTTTTTTTGCTGCCATACAAATGGATATTTAGGTTTTACTATGCTCAAGTTAGAATTTTGCAGGTTTGTACTGTTCAGAAGACTTAGCTTTCAGTACCCACAGATATCTGAAAGAGGTGTATATTTTAGTCTTAATGTGAAGTCCATGCATTCAGAGAACAAAATCAGCAGCTTGCTAAATTTAAGGCAATGAGAATTTTCATGGAAGTTCATACACTGCATATTCAGGATCATTCTCTCTCATCTGTCTGCTGGCCTTCTATAAATGTGTTTTTATCAGATATGGTTTTAACATTTTCAATACAGCAATATCTTAACAGTTGAGGGGGATCCACTATGAAAACCACTTCATTTCGGATTTTAGATATATCTGGAATCAAAATGCTTAAATTATTTTTTCTTCTTTTTAACTTTTTAATCCTTAGACATGACCAAACAAGCAGCAGGTTTTCCAAAATGTCTGGTGCTTAAAGCAAGCTATGAAATATCCATATATATTTATTTCTTCCTGTAAACTCACACCTACAAACTGAATACACTGCCAGATTTTTAATGTTTAGCTACCACATGTATAGAGGCCACTGCATTAAGTATGATTTTTATAGATGACATTAGGTGGAAGTTTATACAGAAAACCCTGTACCACTTCTGTGACCACCAGCTGACACCAATGCATTTCTGGGATATAATTACTTCAGCTCTCTGGAGTAAGATCACTCAGCACCTAATAAAAGATTCCTGGAACAAACAGACAAGGTTAGACAGTGACTACACAGAGGAGATCAAATTGCATCACTGGGGAATACTGTAAATTATCTAGATAGCTGGTGAGAACAGTTATCTTTATCATTCCTGGTCATAGATCTTCCTGAGGAACTCAGGAACATTATTTTAAAACTTAATTCTGTTTATTTTAGATTATAAAGATAATACCTGTGCTCTCCCTCTCTCTTACGTAGCCATCCTAATAACTTTGGGTTGTAAGAGCATGCTCTACATCATAACTGTGTGCCTGATTGCATCATGTACTTGATCTCAATCCTAAATTCATGCTGAGGTAAGTGTGCTTTTACAAAAGGTCCTCCTTGAGGGGGTCAGTGACAAGCAGTGTGATGTCATCATTAGCTGGCCATTCCCTCATCTCAAGTGTCGAGATTTGCAAGCTGAGATTATAGCAGAGACAAGCTGACAAGTTTTATTCCATGCATTTAATGGAAAGGTGATTCAGAGGTGATATTAATGAGAGTCATCTCTGTCAAGGCTTCAAATGTCAGGTCCTCCCACAGGGAAAAAGAACACAACTAAATAAGCCATCAGAAAAGCAGTGAGGAAGGAAACCCAGAAGACTGGCTTTGTCCACCTTTGCAAGTCTGATGCAGCATCTGTGCTAGGAATGTCTTTGGAGTGGTTATGGATAAGGCTACAGTCACAGGAAAGAATGAATAAAATTGTTGGAGCTATGGAAAACAGTATCACCCGGTGACTGGAAGCCATGACTGGGGTTAGCATTTCAAAGCAGGAGTCTCACTGCTATTACAGACAGTGTTGTACCACAGGTCACATCTTGAGCAGTGGCAGGTATTGACTCCAGCAGCAACCGCTGTGTTAGCAAAAGGGAAAAAGCTAGTGCTATGGAAAAGACTATCAGAAAATATCTACTAGCTGGCTCAAAGATGATCAGTTTAGAGTCTATATAAGAAAAGCACATTCTGCAACAGTGAAAAACATAAAAACAGCACCCAAGTTTCCAAAATATTTCCAGTGCTACAATGCTTCTCATACGTTTAGGGCTATAAATTATGAGACGAAAGCATTAGTTTCATTAATGCAGAGGCATGAACCAATCAACATGATTCTCTTTTTCAGTCAAAAGCTGATATGTTTGCTATAAAACTGCTTATCATATCACACTATTTAGCACAATATTATTAGTATTTTTTCTTTTAGAAAGGAAATTATTGTGCTAAATTTAATAACTGACAGTGATAATTGTTCTGTCTGTCATTTATCTAGTGACTGCATGGCAAGACAGCTTCTATTTGATGTCAGGTGTACCATTTAGAGGAAAGTGTTTATCTTTTAGTTTACTCTGGTCATCAGATAGCACAATATTTCATGACAAGACTCTACTATGGCACTCTCCTGTGGCATCTGTTTGATGCTGACAAAAGGACAGAAAATGAATTATCAAAAGAACAGTGCACTGCCATATGGAAATACGGACATTAACATTCAATATTGCACTGTGAATCAAAGTAGATACTATTATAAACATACCTGTCTGGGAATAGAACTGGTCCTAACTGTAATATATTCAGAACTGGGAAAGGCTCAATGAATTTGTATACAAAGAGGCAAGTGGTTCTTGATGCAGTCGAAAATCATTCTTGTCCCTCAGTTCCTTCTCATTAAGTTGTCAATTGCCTGAAATTCTTATTCTCGTGATTCTATACGAAATTCATAAGGGATTTGGTAATGAAATGGGGGATGATTCCTTTCTATTTTCACATCTACTACACCAAGAACACAACATATCATAATTAGCATCTTCACTATTTTTTTTTTTTTGAAAGTAAAAGTTCATCACTATTTGCTGTTTGGCTTCTCACAGGGTCCTACTGAAGAAACTGCATTTCGTCTGAGACTATGAGATGAAACAATAATACCAAGACAAAACCTGAATATCTCCTTGTAAGTTTTGTAAATCTTAATGAAGGATTTTGGCTGTCACATTTACTCTATGAATAACATATACATTCCTACACATTACTCTTATTGATGAGAACTTATAAATCATATCAACAGGCTATCTTCTCCTTTCCAAACAGAGAGCAAGGATGTGCATTTTAGTAAATTTATTTTAGAAAGAGAATCAGAAGTGTGTTATGAATTGCTGCCAAGAAAGCCAGATATTTGTGTTTGAATCTAGATAAAACTACAGTACTTAACTAAATTTACTAGGCACAAGTATATGAAATCCAATATTGATAATAATTTATGAAGATAGGAATACTGATTCCTATAATACCGAAACTTAGTTTATGATAACATAATTAGTTACACTAATAACACTGTTTAGGCACAGTCTTGCTAATTATGATATTATAAATATTAATGATATCAAGCCTTTGTATTTGATTGCCCCTAGTACGATCATTTATCGTGGTACATCCTTTTACCCATGTTGCATTATTTTTTTCCCTTTTTCCTTGAATGTTCATTCCTGGACAAAGAGCCATCCTGAGCCAATGCCTAAAATATATCAATGGCGCAGCATGATTAACTTAATATGTTATTATTTAGTAGCAGTGATCCAATGATATAATTCAGTGCTAAGGGCAATCAAATACACAATCAGTTATATTCTGTATGTCTTGTTACTTTTAAATGTCTAACAGAGCCAGCCAGAGAAGATTACAGAGGGTTTTGTTTTTCATGTGACCTGTTTCAAGTCAACATGCCTTTGAATTATTAAGTGCTTCCTTAAAGCATCTTTTCATGCTACCTATTTAAGTTAATTATTGATGCAGTGACAAGTGGAAAAGACTAAGAATTACAATCTCTTTTTCTCATTCAAAAGGACATGAGAAACATCTTTGAGGATGGTTGTCTGTTTAGTAAAATACAAAGGTAATACAAAGATACTACACTGAATGCAGCTTTAAGGATGAATTACTATAGATCTCTGGTACATGAGTTGGAAATGCTGTGGATGTTTCTACAGGTGTTAAAAGAAGGAATTTTAGATATAAACCTTTGAGCCTGGTTTAACTGCTTAACATAAGTAGATGAACGTGAAACTGCTTAAATCTTGTATTACTTTTAAGCAGCGTGTTATCAAGAGCTTTAGGAATAGGATTGTCTGGAAGGTAATGATATAATTTACAGAGCTCCACAGAGAACAACAATATAGGAGTCTCTAATCTCCTGCTAAATCCAAGTCTAGTCATCAGCAAAGATAAGCAGAGATTTGGAGGTGTTTGACACTCCAAATCCTATTCTTTTGTAATTCCTTACTTTTTAAAACATTTTCAACAGTGTTATATCAGATATTTGGAAAGATAATCAATAGGCATGATGTACAATTGAAATCAGTTCTTCAAAGTGATCCCCTCTAGTAACCAGAAACAAAAGCTCAGCCTCCCTGCTGTGCAGGTATTTTGCTTAGAGCAGTAGGCAGCCGGGGCATCACTAGGAAGCCAGTTACACCTCCCCACTTCTCAGCATGGATCAGCCAGTGCCCTGGTGGAGGGCTGAGCAGTACTGGGGCAGCTGCAACCCACTGCATCTAGCAAAAATATCCAAAGATGCTTTTGTAGCAGGGAACTACTAGAACAAAGAGAAAAAGTAGTCCAGAGGTTAGGATTTCAGAGAGACCACAGTTTACATTCCTATCTCACCACAGCCCATCTAGGTTTAAATGATTTTGCAGAATCTATTAAATTATTCGGTCCCACTGTTCCTCACCTGGAAATTTTCTGCCTTGCAGAGGGTTTGAGAGTCAGCACACAGAAGACCATGAGTTGCTTAGGTACAATGATCGGAGGGCCACTTCCACCTGACTGGTGTTCCAACTAACTGGTTTGTGACAAGTTGTCTCAGCTGGTCAGACCCAGTGTTAAGGGGCTTTCATGTCTCCTGAATGTTACACCCTCCCTGTGACAACCAGGAACTTCTGGCACAATATGAGTATCTGAGTTGAGATGAGTTTTACTACAACAAGCAATTCCAGAACTTGTTCCAATGCATTTGTAATTTTACATCCTATGCTTTTTGAAAAGACATGATGTTATGCATCAGGTGGAGAAATCCTATTTACAGTAAAAATGTTACTCATATAAAGTCATTTCAAGCTTGTCTTCTTAAACTGCATTCAGATATTACTAATACTCAGAAGAAAAAAGACTTGGTGACTAATTGTGACAGCAGAAGTGGCAGAAACTGCATATAATGATTATGGAATGGCAAACAAAGCCGAGACATAGTGTCATTATACAGGAATGGCAATGAGGCAACATACCTTTCCCATCAGATCAGCAGTTCTAGGTACTGGTTTTCCTTTCTGATGGCACATGGTTGCAGGACTCTGTCCATTCCAGTCTTCAAGTTCCTCAATGCTTTTCAGGTAAAGAAGAGCTTGCAGTCCAGTGCAGTAGTCATCAATAACTGTGAAATCTTGATTCTGGATTGCACTGCACACCTACGAAATGCAAGTCAGTTATCAGCAAGCAACATCCTGGCAGAGGGGCATATGGAATTAATAAGCTCTTTGGACTTAGTGATTATCAGATGACCCTTCCTGCAACTTCACTTGAAAAGCACTACAAGAATTCAGCATATTAATCGTCTGCTTAATCCTATGCAATGTTACCATCACTGCAGTTCAGGAAAAAAACATAGCATTAGTTATATCTAGGTTTTCTAATGGTAGCTTTTAGACCAGACCTGAAGGCTGTTCAGAAGTAAGGCTGCAGGCCCAGCCCAAAATGGGCCTTCCAGGGCAATGATGTTGAGCACACCAAGCACACTTACAAACCACCAACTATGATCAGACTTTTGTCTGCAGACAGAGAGTGGTATTACCCAGCTGCTCTGTTCTGGAAGCATAGGCATATCCAGTCAGGTCCCAGTCAAGCAAATCACAGTACCACAGGCTTGCTGAGGTTGCAGGGGATCTCTAGATATTGTCTTGTCCAACCTCCCAGCTCAGAGAAGGTCAGCTAGAGGAGGCTACCCAAGACTGTATCCAGTTGGGGTTTGATGATCTCCAAAGACAGAGACTGCACAACTTCTCTGGGGAACCTGGTCCAGTGTTCAATATTTCCTGCGACTTTTTCTTATATTTAAATGGAATTTTCTGTTCCAGCTTGTGTGCATTGCCTCTTGTCCTTTCACTGGATACCTCTGAGAAGAATCTGGCTCCAGTGAAAGCGTCTCAGCAAATAGCACCCATTAAGCTGGCCGGTCAGTATGAGTGAGTATTGCCAGCCATGGAAAAGAACAGCCCCCTTCTGCTAACAAACATTTGCCATCCAGTGGTACTGGGAGGCTAGGACACTTTGTTTTGGATACTTTAGAAACACAGATAGCAATATAGCTTTATAAACAATACAAAGCAATGATCCCTGACCTGCAGAGCTTAACACGTAAACGCAAAAATACTGACAGCAGAGAACATTTACATGGATTCTTCTGGATCACTTTGTGAATATCAACTCAGATTTAAACCCACAGAGTTCCCCAACAAAACTGACAAGTGAATAAAAATCCCTGACTCTTCTCTGAACACCTTCTTGTTAGCTAAACTCTAATCATCCATCAGCGACAAGGTGAAGGGTTGGTTGAGTACCATTAATTGCCAGTCCCTGGAAATACTCTGAAATTCCAGATGTGTCAGTGTTTTCAGCCTCTGATTCAGCTTTTATTCTAAAAGCTAAAAAGAATGCTCCTGATAATACCTGCACTTACAGACACATATAGTGAACACAAGAATGAAATTGCCACCTATTTTAGACCATGAATGTGTGCATGTGCACAAATACATCCACTCTCCTTGGACATGAAAACATACCTTGGATCATAATTGACATCAACACTTATAAAATATAGGAGATATATAATTGGTTTTCACTTTTCAGAAATGATAATACAACTTGCAACTCTGAAGACAGGTACACATCACATTGTAGGATATCACACAATACAGTTGTACAAGGAAAAAATAAGGACAAACTATAAAATAAGCTCAAGAACATTTTCTATGCAGTGCATTTACATTAGACAAAATCTGTTTCTCTGTAGAAACTGTGTGGGCATTAATTAGATCTGTTATGCCTTCCATAGGCATCAAGACTTTTTTTTTTCCAGAGCAATTATAAAGAACACCATAATAATTTCCTGTGCAGGCTATTTAACTTCAAAATTCAAGTGATGCTTATTTAAACCTTTTTATTCTCCAAGGGCTTCTCTATTTTTTAGTGCATGGGTAACACTTTTATTAGCTTATGTTAACATCCTTAAAAATACTGAAACTGTAAAAAAGTATGGTTAAAAGCCATGTCATATCACTTGAATCAAGTTCAGGCATTGTTGTCAAAATCCTGAAATATTTTGACAGGATGTATACATGAGATACACTGAGGATACGTGTAATAACCTTATAAATAGAGACTTTTACTGTTTTCCATCTTGTGCAGTGTTATGAACAGCAATAATACAAAAATGTGGAGAAGATGATATCACACTAAAAGCTAACATTTGATCCCTGGGAGTCTATGCGCAGTGCACTGTCTGCCTTCCCTGGAAAGCCAAGTAAGTTCCAAAACCAAAGGCAAACCACAATTTTTTAAGAAAAACGTAAATCTCTGCAGTAATGAAAAATGTTATCTCAAAATGGAAAGACTTAGGAAACAGAATTAACAAGTGGGTTCAGGATGATCCTCCTCTTCTGTGGGAGTCTTTGACTATGCTGCCCAATTGTTCAGATAATTAAACAAAGATATGCCTTTCACTGATTTCACTGTGATAAAAGCAACTGCTTATTTTGATGAGCCTTTCCTAGAACTAGAGAGATTTAAACATTAACACGTACAAAACCAACAGAAATAGTTTTGCCATGTTTTTGTCAAATTCAAAACATTCTGAGCTTTGAAATTTGTTATGTTGCACATATCAGATGGTGATATTTGTGGTTTAGGTTTACAGTTTCTTCCGTGAATCAGTACAGAAGCCTTTGCTTCATTTTAAAAGGTGGTGAACAGAGTCAAGACAAAAGGTCACCCTGACCCATCAGCCATGACAATTTCTACAGTACAGAGAGAGGTTTTTAGCATCATAACTGGCTGCCTTTGCATCACCAGTTTAAGTGACACCGTGCTCTCTTTTCTGCACAAGAGAAGTGGCAGGGCAATAGACCAGGTGAGACTCAAACTCATGCATCCGGAAAAATCGCAGAAGAACTGATCCGACCAGTCTCCACACATCATTAACGCCCCCCTTCGCATTCGCCTGCGCTGGGAATGTGCATGCTTCCCTTCCCTTACAAAGCTGAACACTGAGGCCCATCTGCTCAGATCATATTTTATGGGTCTAAAGAGCAGGAAGAATAGTCCATAGAATATGGCCGTATTTAAAAAGGAACTACCTTTTTGTGCTTGCACCTCTCATTTACTGTCTTATTACAACACCTTAACAGGAGATGAAGGCAAGCAGGGTCCTGCTGTAACAGTTGTTGTCCATGCCTTGCAACAGCATGAAACTGAACTGTAAACCAGCCCTGCCCACTCAGTCTCTCGCCTTAGCATCATGGTTTTCCAACCAAACATAGTGAGATGTGCTTCCTTTCAGACCCTGAAGCAAAAGCCCAAACAAAAATGTAACTACACAACTGAGAACATATACATGGTAATAGTGTGCCAGACCAGCAGTCTGTGGCCAACTGAAGATGCTTATGGATATATAAGAAACAGAGCCAGTGTGAACCAGTAGATCACGTGGTTATTCAGACTAGGTTCTGGCAAGCAGTAGTGCTGGGACTTTGCATGACAGAGAGCACCTGCTTAATATCCCCTGATCCTAAAAATCCAACTGAATCTGTTTTATAAGTAAATTAACACTTTAACTATTTACTCCCCTAGGCTTTTCCCTGAAACACTGAGGAGGAAAGTAGCTTTTACTTCTTTGGAAGATGAGAGACAGACCCTGTGAACAACTTGTGGGACGGAGTGAGGTCCAGATCACAGTGAAGCTTTTACCTGTGCCGCTAACAAATGTTGGTCTTGCTCTTTCGCTTTTGTTTGTCTTTAGCTCTGGACTAGAACCTGGGATAGAAGAGAAAGGTGCTACATTATTCCTGCTTAGATAGGTAATGTACATTACGCATTTTGCACTAACATAGAGGGAGATCCTTTTACACAAACTTAGTTTTACTGCATTGCCTGGATCTGCCTTGGCAGTAGAACTGCTACAATTTCATTTTAACATCTGACCTCCTCCCCTCTCCCCCAGATTCAGATTCCTTGTTCCACTCCAATGATTGCCCCTTACATCCCAAAAGAGACAAGCAGGCCAACATGCTATGTATGATCAATTATATTGTGCTTACAGTATTCTGAAATCTAAAACTATTCAGTCTAAGTTGCAACTGTAGGTTACAATTCTAATCTATAAAGACATGTCTGAGATGCCTGCTCTCAGGTCGTGTGAAAGGCACAGTGCCTGCTTTGCTGCTGGTAAATCAAACATACACCAAATGATCTCATTGGGGAATGGGGATGTAAAATGAATCACAGGCTAAGGCTCTAAGTAAAACTGCTCTGCAAAATGCAATGATGAGAGGCATGCAAGGGTCCCTGCTGATGTCTTGCATAAGAAATGACCTGTCTTCTCTGTTACTAAATAAACATAAATACTTTGTAAAAAGAATCTAGGGCTATTGCAAATCTTACTTCAGGAACTGGAGTAAATTGTCAGGAGATTATTATGGTGTAAAAAAATGTACAGGTTACATGACTGTTACTGATCACTCACATCAATCTGAAACTTTTAATTTACATATTTTGAAGAAAAAGTCCATTATTGGCGACTGGTGCTACCACCTCAGTTATAAAACCTTGTAAATGTCTTTGCTTTTAGCAGTATCATGACACAACAGAGACGCCAGTCTCTGAAATCTTTACTGAGGCAAATTGCCTGCACCATTTGCTGAGTGCTCTGCTTGTGTAAGACCTTTTAGGCTTTGTAAATAGCCTATGTTTCTAGGAACAATGGGGTAATTACCCAGTCATTGCATTTTAGTTTTATTTTGCTCCATAAAAAAATGAATGTGGTTCCTGTCCAAACTTCAGCATATCCTGATGGACTGTGTGGAAGACCTGTGCCATCCGTGCAGAACCTGGACAAAGTGACCGAGGCATTTCCAGCCAGATCACCCACTAAAGCAATTCCTATTCAGTGTTGCCTTTGCAATTTCCCATTGTGGGATATTGCAGAGGAGAAAATATTTTCTGTAATACTAGAAAGAGGATACAACACAGTCCTCTTCAGGCATCTCTCTGTCCACTCTCTTACCCCATGATGTCCAGTTTATACAAAAACTCATTATTACATGGTGAAATCCCAGCTGGACAGGTGATTGTAGGGAAGATGGTAGCAAAAATGGACCCCAGTTCCCACTTAAATTCTTTTTATTCCATATTCCATCAACAGCAAGGATTTCAGCAGAGATGGCAGAGGAGATGCAGATCTAGACATATCTGTATTAGTTCTTCCCCACACTACTTTTAACTAACAAGAGGTAGCATGTCTATAATCAGTATATGATATACTGCTAGTTCACTGAAAAAGGCTAGAACAGATCAGAGAATTTAGCCTGCTTAATAACCTGTTGCTTTGCAAGAAGTATAACTGTTCTTGGGGTGATCTGTGAGAACAAAAATGCCGCAGTGTCTGGCAGCAGTCATGTTCCTATGTGAAATTGTCTCAAAGCACTATGAAAAACCTTTGCCAACAATGAAATCGTGGCAGGAGACAACAGTTTAGACAAAACTTTGATTTTTAGACTCCTCCAAAATATGCTTCTTTCTTCAGAATATAGGTATCAATAATTGTCATTTTTATGAAAACAGAAGTCACAGTAAGGAGGCAGATGGGTGGCAGTGATACATGGTCCAGAAGTAAGATTGATGGATATATATTTGTATACACAAATACAAATCACATAGCTTCACTGTTCTACCATATCAGTATCCATTTGTTGTAGCTGTAGAACATCAAAGCAGTGATGTCCTCGTATATTGCATTTAGTGGTAATGTAACGGACTATCGGAAAAAAAAAATCAAAGTGAGAGTTTCTAAGTAGTTTCCTGGCAATTGAGACGGCAGGCTCTTTCATCTGTGCTGTAACTGTGGCAGTGCATTGATTTAAACTCCGAGATCTCAAATGCTTTTATATTCTTAGGTCTTGCTGGCTGCTTTCTTTTTGCTTTTTTTTCCCTCTTCAAATTATAAAATTCTAGCATTTAGAAGAATGCCATCTTGCTTCCCCAGAAGACTAGACTTATTTCAGCTTTGGTTGTAAACTGCATAGGATCTCTAAATAAAATAGCTCTCAAAATGCCATCCAATTAGGAAATTGTCCTTTGACTTCACAGTTTCTAATATTCCTACTGTACCAAGGGGATAAACAACTATTACTCCTCTGAGGTACCTGTGAGAGATTTTTCAAATGGATTAAGAATTTTGCTTTTCCATTAATTCAGTTGACTTCGTTTGAAATATTTTTGCTGATATGCCCAAATTGTAAGTAAAGCATTTACTGTTTTGATTTTAAATATAACGTTTTCAATTTTAGCATTATTTATCATCTCTTTATAGAAGCTTCCTGTTCCCATTAAAAACTCTTCCTGATAAGTATTGAAGACATAAATCCACCTTGCCATTAGAGAAACATTTATGAATGACTCTAAGATGGTTTTCAGTGCATAGTTGAGGTGCCTGCTTTTTTGATTAGTGTCTATTGATTAATATTCTGGTGGAAAATGACCAAAATGTAAAAGAATGCAAGGTGCTTCAGAAAGGATTCTATTTGTGCCCATCTGCATATTCATATTAATGGACACCCTTGAGAAAATTAATTTCATTGTAGTAGGCAAGAGCATGGTGGTAATCTAGGTAAGGCACACATACAATATAAAATTTATTCTCAAAAGCAACTAGCAAAAATTGAGTCAACTAAAGGGAGATCTTTCTGGACCATGGAATCTATTTGCTGCATAGCTCTTGCCTATGGAAATGAAAAACTGTGTTTTCTAGACAATGATTTAGATGGGCTTAGATTTACAATGTAAAAAGTAGTACACTGCATTGGTCGTCTCATACAGTACTCATAGTAATGTGACAAAAGCTGGGATATGAGAATAAGCAGCACAAAATAAAATCTCTGAGAGGGGTTTCTGTGCTTACAGTCTTCAGGATACTGATGTCTACGGAAAGGCTGCCTGAATAATGATGGTACCTCGTCCTCATGTCTTGTTGAACACTGACTTACCAGTACATTAAATGCGAGGCCTAAATGACCCGTTCTATCAGCAATTATTACATTTGCTAGAGGGCTGTAGGATTAAGAACATTAGGGGAAGTGGATTATCAGACAATATGTTGCACTCTCTGGAAAAAAATTAGATTATTTGTTTTAAAAAAGAAATTTGTAAGTAAGAAAGAGCTTCCCAAATATTGATACAGTACAGATGGAAAGATTTGATTCATTCACATTAGCTGCTTAAATTACTCTAGAGATACAGGTTAGCAGATGGGATCTTACTTAACAAGGCTTCAGATACTGGATCAAGATGCAAAATTGATTTGGATGATAGCTGATAGCCTTTTTAAAACACTAGAATTGAGATAATTATATGAACTAATGAACTACTACTTGTTCTGAAGTCTATTACAGCTTTCAAAAAGCAGTTTGAAGGACTCAGATATTACATCTATGAACTGTCTGAATTTTGGGGGAAAAAACACATAATCTTTTTACTGAGACATAGACTTGAAGTCCTAATGAGCTGAGTGCTTACTAGTGATGCTTGAGGGACAACACATAGAAGAAAGATCTAAAGATGCAGAGGAGTCAACAATTCACATAGGGTTTAAGAAATCTATATTAAAAACATGACTGCATGGTCCAATGCCATGTGGGCGTCAGTAATAAAGCCTTTTGGTTATTATGTTATAATACCTCAAGTGAGTTCATCAGACAAGCTTGATATAAAGTGTCACTCTAATCAGAAGTTTAGGTAGAGGAAGTAAGTAATGGAGCTGAAAACGAGTTAAGAGGAGATCAGGGTCTCCAGTCCACACAAGACAAGCTTGTGAGCTAAGGGTTCTAGCCCCTAAACAGTTTGGATCATCTTTACAGTAGAAAAACATAATGCTGACTTGGTGAGCAGAGCTGAGCTGATATTTAGGGAGCATCAAGGCAGGGACTAAAGGTAAAGAAATAAGGATGCAGTAGCTAGGCAGCAAGAAGAGCCACACAGCCTGTGCTGAAGCCACAGTAGCCTTCTGAGACAGGCTGTACCGAAAAGCCTCCCCAGCACCAAGGCGACAGATACTTCTGCTGGCACAGAGACCCCAAAATACTTGATTTTTGGGAGTGAAAGATAGACTTTGCTCATGTATTGCGTCCCAGCAACCTTGGGAAAATGTGAGCGTCCACCAATGGAGGAGAAAAAAGTCTAAAATCCATTAACCACTTATCAGAGGGCATGGAGGTAAGAGCACTGTAAGGGATCCGTTAGGAATGTTATCTAATGCATTAATTCCTACTCAAATATACTTTTTCTCCCCTTAAGTTCTTCTCTGCCAATTAATGTATCTTTGATCTAAATAGCTAAACTGGGTGTTTAGGAGTGGGAAACTGGTACTTAACAAGGGACCCATAATGTTGCAATTTTATATCCCACATCTTTGAGAGGGGACATGTGTAAGAAATCAAGAACTTTCATAAGGCTCCCTGAGGTAACTGTTTTGTTTTTTTTCCTGTCAACCACCCCTATAGGAATGTTTATCTTTCCTTATCTCACTAAAGCATTCTGTCAGTTCTTAGAACTACAAAGTGGACCTTTATGCAGTAGGTGGGCGCACACACAGATAAAGTGCTGATCCGGATCATCTTTCCTTAGAAAACAAATATGATTTCACATCAACAGCTGTGCCAGGTAGATGTAAACTTACTCAACCCATTTTCATGAGCTGTATCCTCCAGCTCCTCCAAAAATATTTCTAAAGTAGATATCAGTTAAGATGCTTAGATATGGTGGTTTGATGTTAAACATCATCAAGTAACACAACACATTTAGTGAGAAGTTAGCAGTATTTTTAAAATTTTGTTTTCTGAGAGCTAAACCACAGGAAAACTACCCTCTCTGGACTGGAGTTGGTCCGTTATTCCACTTTTGGAAAGGCATATTTGTCAGAAGTGAGTGTGGTTCTAGGAAAGCACACTTTTCAGAAAAGAACTATGTTCTGAAAAACATGTGGAAAAGATCTTTAGAATTACCAATATGTGCTGTTCAACAACATGCAATGTAGTGGTTTCAGTTTACTTGAAAATGTCTAGTTTGCAATCCAAGTTAATTGAAAGGAAATGATCAAAACTAAAATACGTTGCAAAATGATCGAAACAAAGATTTGATTCACCCAAAAAATTCTTCTTCCAATGTGTTAATTCTGTACATTTTTAGAATTCAGTTTTTCCATCTTTAAACTTCCCTGTGACAGAATAACTTATTTCCTAATCATTGATAATACTCAGGTTCATTAATGCATAATGAATCCAGGGTAAAGCATCAGCGTTTTTCATCCCAGGACATTCTGATTCAGACACACCAGGGACTTGAACCCAGATTTGTTTTGATTAAATGAAATTTGTCAATGAAAAACAATTTCCTCAAAGAAGTTTTCAACAAACTGTAATTAGAGCCATCAACTGAGGGACATCCTCCTGTGACCAGAATTTTGAAAGCTGCAGACCTCTCAAAATCAAACAGAAAAGCAATTTTTCCATTCTGGAACCTCAGTTGAGTCCTGCAATGATTAACCCCTCATCCTTGTGAGTCTTTCTGTATAGTACTCTCACATTTTATTTTAGCTAAAATTACTTTCATCCTTTATCAGCTTTACTGTACAAATTTGTGCAGCAGCTGCTGTGTCCATTGAAGAGTGAGATTTATGTGAATAGTTCTGACCCTTCGAGTCCTTCATGTCTGAGATAAAAACCCACTTCCACATTTCCTTAGGGATTGTTTTACTTATCTCTGTCCAAATAATAAATATCAGTAAGAAAACCAGAAACATAACGCAGATATTGAAGGAAGTCAAACCCTTTCTTAAACATACTGTGAGCTTCAGAAAAACTGTCCTTCTATTTGTTTCTTTCATTCAAATTACATGGATAAAAAGACCTCTCACGAGCCAGATGAAGATGTGTCAGGAGGCTTGTGTTGCTACAACAGAAAAAAAACCTTCAAAAATGCAACACGGCTCATATTCCCAGATTGCTCCTTCCTTCCTGTGCATAAAAGTAGGTATTTTACCACTGAGAAAACTGACAGATTGGTACACCAAACTCCAGCCAGCTCTGCACCAAGCCCAGGCCGAGCCGCATTGCAGCGCGTGTCTATGCCGGTATGGACTCCAGGACCATGCCTTCTCCAAGTGCAGCCTCCTCCACTGCTTGCTCTCCTTTTTTTTATTCTTTCAGTGCCAGCTACTGCCTCTGAGAGATCAATGGAGCTGCTACGATACAAAAAGGAAAATTTCTCACATGCATATTTTCTTGGTATGACTGATAAGGTTTCTGAGAAAAACTATTCTTACAGCAGAGCTTTGTAAATATGAATGTTTTATGTTTTGCCTTTTTGGAAAACAAGTCCCCTGCAGTTGCAATACATACAATTTGAAACAAAACACAGCAAATTCCCTAAGTAATTACTGGAGATGGTAGTAATTAAAAAAGAAACTAGGCATTTTCCACTGCCCTTATCTTTCCTTCTAATTACATTTTCAATATCCACATGGAACAGGGTACATTCTCAGATTCATTTCTGAGTAACTTCCACGCTGGTACACAAAAGGAACTCTGTCTACCTACAGAGCTAGTTTTGCATCTGACAGAAATCTGAGCTGAATAAAACAACTTGCCACAATTTCTTTAACACCTGAGTGAGCCTCTTTTGAAGAGTCATCTCTAAGTTGCTTTTACTTTGTAAACTTTTAAACAAAACTTGCTTGATGTTAATTTACACCATGTGGTTTTATCTACAGGAAGGACAGCTCTGTGCTTGTTCATATAAGATAGCAGCAGCACAAATCCACATCAGTAGTGTGAATCCACATTAAAAATAGGGGCAACAGAACTGGATTTTAGAAAGACAAGCAATGTCGTGGATCAGTGAGAAACATGGAGAAAGCATATTTCCAAAACAATTATCCTTTGCATCTCGTCAACCCTTAAAGTCCCTATGTCACTAGTCCCAGGGAAGCAGGGTAGATGCCTGCACAGAAGGGTAAAAGAAGAAGCAGGCTCAGCATCCCCAGGTAAAAGAGCGGAGAACAGATCCTCTGCAGAGGCTGGGAGTGACTGGTATAGGACAGCATTTGAGCTGATGCTCAATTGAGACCTAATTGTTATTAAATAATTATTACTATTCAGTGATAGTTAAACCTACTTTGCATGAGAATCCATTAGAAAAATCGCAATTAGCAATTGTTACAGAATGAGCTTCAATTCCTTCTTACAAATTTATGAAATAAAAATCCTTTCTATGCAGACCTCATTACTAGCTGGTGAAATGAGCTGAAATAAAGGAAAGCTAACAGATAAATCCCTTAAGCACCTCCAAGTAAAATGTAAAACTACTGCAAAACTGCACAAAATAAAAGGCATTATTAGTTTAGAGTTTAGTTTGTAACTTTACAATATATTGATTTGAATATTGCAACTTTTCATTAAAAATGGCAAGATAATAAAAATAAAAATCAACAATGAAAACCTGTTCTAATTTGATTTTTTTTCTCAACTATAACCAAAAAACTTTCTAGAATGTTTTTGTTTGACAAATTCTGTTTTCCATTAAAAGGAAATTCTCACTATTAGTAAAGCATCTGTAATAAAGCAGGTGTGGCAGTTCTGTAATGATTTTTTTTTATTAGCGAAGATAGACAGACAGTTGAGAACAGGCTGAGTTTCTGTAATTAGCACTGAGCTAAGAAGAAAGCAGAAAATAATGAAATGTTTATCAGAAATGATTGCTTGAGTAGGTCTATCCCAACGGTTCTCTCTCCTTTAGATTAATTTGTCTTTTGATTTTTACTTCGACATGTTCAAACAGCACTTTGTTCCTTCTTTTGTTTCTGCAAGCACTGTAAATTCCAGATCTGCAGAGAAGGGCTACTCCATTCAGCGCTACATCCATTGAAGACTTTTTTAAGCACACGGCTCTGTGAGCAACAGAGCTAATGATACTTGGCTTCCAGCAGCTCCGTGTCTCCTGGTTGGGTTCTCTGACGTCTAATAAGGTGTGACTGCCAATTAAAGCCTTTCCCGTGGCTGTCATAGTCCTAACAGCGCTGTCCCATGTGGATTCTCAGAGGTCTAATAAAGGTGAACTCATAGCGTGCTTGCGCATCCAGTGAAGGAATGCAGGTACGCTCTCACCTCTGCCCGTCTTTTTTGTTTTCTCAAAACTTTTATAGCAAAAGCCTTCCTATCTTCCAGCAAATTTCAGTAAAAATAGTCACAAAGCTCAAAGGTTACTGAGGATACTCAAAAGAACATACAAACTCATACTGAGTTTCTTTGGGAACACAGGTTAAAAACTGCTGTTACTACATGACACTAGATTTATTTCAGTCAAAGGACTTAGATCTGAAAAGTAGTTTTGCCTTAAGTGGTACTTTTTTTCCCTTAAAATTGCTGGCGGATGTAAAGAGCCATCCCTTGAATCTCATCTTGTGTCATTTTGGTGGCCTGCCACTGCATCCAGTAATCTCTTCTTCACTCATCAATTGAACTGGGGAGAGAAGAATTAGCTCCAACACCTTTTCTCTGCATCATGGACAACTTTGGACAGAAAGGTTTCTTCTTCCTGCTGAGCCACAGTTTGTGTCATAAACTTCATGGAGCCCAGCTGGTGCCAAAGCATGCCCATTCTTGAGTTTATCCACCTGTGGAGAACTCTCTGACTGGCACAAAGAAAAGCCTTCAACCTCTGTTCCCTGTCATGCACTGGTGTAAGGACAGGCTGGGGGCAGAGGAAGGGTGCACTCTTGGTGAGCTCAGGCAGAAGCTCAGCCTTGTTCTGCCACACTGATGGCACCCTGTGGATGTTCAAGACTTGCAGCCAACAGCTTGACTTCACTCTCCTTGCACTGAGCTGAGACTAGACAGAAGGAAAGACTAAGCCCTTTCTCTGCATTCAAATCATTGCTATTCATTGCGAGACAAAATAATTTTTTTCGAAGTGTCATCAGTATAAACTCCACCCAGATCCGTAAGATACACAGCCTGCTCCATCGTTGCCCTGCCCTGTCATTCCCAGGATTTCAATCTCTTTTAGTTTTTCACTCTCTATACCATAAAATGGCATAAACAATAATTCTTGGATGAGAAATTTTTTGCCTTATCTTGTCCTCAACTCAAATACCAGTGTCTTCACTGACTTGAAGAGACACTAACAGGGCCTTAAAAGAATCCTAATTAAGTGCATGGGCAACCAGTTGCCTACTTTGCAGCTGCTTAGCCATAAAACTACATAGAGAAATTGTATCAGGGATCTTAATGAAAATTCAAAAAAATAATAAAATGAGGAAAAATATGGTAAATGATTATGGCATACATTTACTACATGGGTGGGTTTTTTGAAATTAAGGTGGAGAAAAAGGTAGCATCTAAACATTAATATGTCTCAAAAGGCTTATGAAATAGTATTTTTTTTCCTGCCTCTCATTTCAGCAGTTATATTTTCCAATAGTCAGGGCATTTTATGCCATGTAGAAGGGTTCCTCACAGGTTTTCACATTTGCACAAATACAATACCAATGCTCGCTCATAGTTCAAGTCTCACTATTTTGTGATAGAAAAGCTTGTTTATTCACACACAAAGGGCTATCCTGCTGTTATAAAAATGTCTCAGCTAAATGCTTCAGTAAAAAGCCAGCTAAACAAAAAATAACAATCAAACTGTCCAGAATGCCTTGAGACTTTTACCAGCAAGAACACTCCTTGAAAATGTTACAATAAACCCAAGTAGTCTCATAAAACAACCATGTTCTGTGTTGGAGGGAGATCTTACCTTGCATATAGGCAAAAACACCATCAGTATTTCTTTCCTACGATGAACTGTCATACTTCCAGAATGGTTTTGTTCTTCCTCAGATTTCTGAGGTTTCATGTACAACTGGTGTGGGTGCGGGAGAGGAGGGTTCAGGGCAGCTCCAGGATCATGGGTCTCTGTCTCTGAGGTGTAAGGTCCCGAGGCAGCAGTTGTGCATGGGCTGAACACGCCACGGTGAAGACAAAAGCACAGTACCCACAGGAACAAGACTGCAAAGTGTTGCATCCTACCCAGGGCAAGTGGGAGACAGAGATGGGTGAAGGTGGATCTGAAATAGGACTCGGGGCAAAACTTCAGGCTGCCCTGCTGGGAAGCAGCATTATACGGGTGGATTTTAAATTGTTGCTATGTTGACAGCCTTACAGAGCGAGAGGGGACAAGTGTGACCTCCATACTTCATAAGAAAAGAAATTTATTTGAAAAGGAACTCATATTCTTTACACATTAATGATCAATATTCAAGATGAACAAAAGTATTCCATACCAGAATATAATGTTAAGAGTCTCTACCACGAAAAAAATATACTACAGAAAGTACCCCTTTGTTCTATGGGTTTTTTTTGTTACATCTGCTAGAAATAATGACTACAGAATCTCTTTCAACAAAAGGTCATTTATGTCAATGGACAGAACACAGAGGATCAGATCACCTGCGGTAATTGCAAATTAATGCTCTACTGCTAATGCATTAACTACACTATATTGATCTACAATTCAATCATACTGGCTACTGGCTACTGTGAAGTGATTTTTACTTTAATATTTTTACACTTTTATTGCTTTTTCCATAATGCATTTTCTCTTTCTACTGGAATTTTCTATAATCATCTCCATTTTTAATTTCCTACAGCAAGATGACTTTGAAAAATGTATGTCTCTCTCAAAGCCTTTCAAAAATCTAAAAAACCATCAATGTGACGTGATGCAAAAGATGCAAAAAAAAAAATCCAATACACATTTTGATAAATTGAGGCTTTAAAAAGAAGCTTCCTTACATTAAAGAAAAAATACTTCAGCCTCAGTGGAAGCCTACAGTAATGAATTGTCTCTGAGAAAGACATAGACATTTCTGGAGCTTTTGGTCTTCAATGAGTACAGGATATCTCCATAAATAAAGCTGTAATTATTTTTAATTTCATGCCTGTAGTGGAAAGGGATTTGTGGATTTGGCTATGCTACAAAAAAATATAATGCTATGGAATGAGGTGAAGAATGATTGAAATGTTTCAATATTTTTAATGAAAAATTTTTTTTAAAGTACAGTCTTTTTAAAACTGTTGCTGAAGTTCACAATGTTGAAGAATGCCCTGTTAAATTGCTGCATAAAATTTTATTCCCAGCTACTACTGACTACAGTGATCCCTTTTCTTTTCTATAATTGCTGCAAAAACATTTTACATAAGAAATTTTTGTAAGTAATGACACTAAGATGTTACCCTCAATCTTCTAAAGCAGGGGATAGAACACACTTTGAGTACTGAAACACTTTCCCTAGACCATTCCATAATATACTAACTTAATACTCCTTGCGGAGTTTGTAGCATATACCAAAATATGGCAAGTCATGACTCTGGACTTGCAATCCTGTGTATCTTGATTTGGTAAATGGAAAATAAATCCCCACATTTTAAAAATAAAAGCAATTGGAAAAAATAATGGAGAACTGATTGCAGGTGAAATAGCTGCAGAGGAAAACCTGATCTTGCTTTTAATGGAGGTACATTTATTATTCATAAACCTCTCCTCTAAGAGATATGCCACATTGCAATTAAATCAACTCACACAAAGCCTTCATATTACCTTAGCCCATGAACATCACCCCCTCATGGCAGAGAAGACACAGGACTCTTGTCTAAGCAAAATGAAAGGAAGACCAATGGCCACACAAATGCTGCTCTCCCAGACTCTAGCTGGACTTCATCAATATAACCTGTGCTCCGTGGTGGCACCAGACCGTGTTTAATGCTGAATGAATTGACATTCCCCACCATTTTAAAGTACTATTGATGAGGAAACATCCATACGCTATTCTGCATAACAGGGTGGTGACAGCAGTAGCAGTAGACACTCCTAGGTTTTGAGGCTCCTGTTTATTTGGTACAGCTGAGCGCAGAGCTCGCTCCAGCAATGCCAAAGCCTGGACTGATTGCTTTCTGCTTCTGGATCAGTTATGAGGTGTCCCTGTGGTTTTGGAAATGTGAGTAAGATCACAAAATGTGTAGTGCTGTGTCAGTCCAAGTATCTATTCAGCACTATCTCCAACAGTGTCCAAAGCAGGTACTTAATACAAGGTTATGTGACGCACACATAATTCCCCAGTACAGTCTCAGCTTCCACCTACTTAACTTGGGGACTTGCTTTGTAGTTAATCTTAATATACTAAAATTATTCAGTAGATAACTTTATTTGATGCTGTTTCCAAATTCTTTTCTTGCTCTGTATTTTGGTACCAAGAAAGCAGAAGTGAACTGTCAAAGTTGTTATGATAAGCAACAGAGGTTTTGACTGTTGAAGAAGGGACAAATTGGGCATTTGATATGAAAGACTTGTGCGAGAGATTGGGATTCAGGGAAAAGTATACTAGCTGGCTATTTGCATGACTTCATTAAGAAGGAAAGCAATAGCAATGATTCTCATATTCCTAATTAGTTTGCAAGCATGACCTACTAAGATGAGGCTGTCTTCTATTCATCACAACACATCTTGCCTGAGCAACAAATAAAAGTTTCAGTCTAGTCCTGGTCAAGTGTTTTTCTCGTAAGACTGTCTATAGAGATCACTCAATTTCCTCTCTCTTCCATTTGCCTTTCCCAAGATGATGGAAGGACTTAGGCCTGTACTCATGAAGTTTACTAAAGGCTTATTTTTAAATAAATGTAATTGAACTAGTTCATACCCTTACCTACACAGCAGCTTTAGAATCCATTTATCTCAGATTAGTTTAAATGAATTCCCTACTTTAGTGAAACAGAAATAAGCCACTCAAACTGAGGACAGATTTGATCCATAGGAGCTTAAAATCAGTTCTAGAGATGATTTAAGTTAAACAACTGGTGAGGCCAAAAGACAAGAAATGCTTTTTTTCACCATCTCTGGGAAAAACCTGTTGAAAAGAGAAATTGTTCTGTAAAGGGCAGAAGACTATTATAGATGCAAGTAATTTCTGGAAGCCAGTTCCAGAGAACTTGAATATTACTAAAAAGAAAGCAATAATTAATGTTTTGTAAATCCAATATTATTTCTCTTGAGCACTGACTGAGATGTGTGCATTAAATTATATTTCAGAATTTCCCATTACTGTTGAGGCAAATCAACAAAAAAAGAAAAGAAATTAAAAATAAATAGCTAGTCTATATAAAGGAAAAGTGCATAAATGACCTTTAACAAACTTCATTTTTACTCATTCAGAAACAGATATAGCAGACATAGAACAGAAAATCATTCTCTGTGTAGTCCAGATCATGTAGCATTGTTACAGACAGAGCCATCACAACTGCAGCCATAACAAATGAAATGCATCTAATAGCACTAAAAACATTCCTTTGCCAATCCTACTTTTCTGTAGATAAATGCTACTCTGTATTCTACTGTTACTTAGTATTTATATGGAAGAAACTCTTAGACCATTATTTAAGAAAGGTAGAGCTTTTGTCTGTACATGTAAAAAGAAGAGTTTGAAGCATTCTAAGTCAAACTAAAAAAAAATCAGGAAATTATACTAATAATCCAGAAAACATAGTAAGTCTATTAAAAAAGCAGTAGCCTTCTACTTCAGCTCCCAGAGACAGCAAGTTAGCTGTGCATAAAATACCCAAGCCAACCTGACCCAAGCCAACCCGACCCAACCAAACCAAACCAAACCAAACCAAACCAAACCAAACCAAACCAAACCAAACCAAACCAAACCAAACCACTGAGTTGGCCTTTTTCTTTTTTTTTTTTTTTTCTGAAACATAGCAAACAAATGACTACCTCAGCAGTCACCATATCTGTGCAGAAAGGATGGTCACATTGAATCTGATTTTAATGTCAAAGTGAACTGTAGGAATGGAAACACTCCAATGGAGTGACACAAAGTTGACATTCACAGGATCCACAGCTGCTGTTGTCTGTGATGGGAACTATAGATAAAGTGGCTGAGTACCTACCAGAATGTAACAATATATAATGGAATGATATAACATAATCATCACCTGCTCCTAATCAGCCATTCTAAAAATGGTGCCCTGACATGTCTAGAAGAACAGGTAAGGGACTGATGGCCAGCCAATTTCCTGGTGCCCACAATAGCAGGCCACCAAGGCATCCATCCCTGACAGGGACTAAATAACCATGCCAGCCTGGCCAGGACCTCAAAACAACCTGTTAGGCAATGGAAACAGCCTCAACTACTGCATGCAGGCCAACATCTCACTCCGATCCAATGGGCTGCAATGCCACCACCATATGCAGGAGGAACAGTTGTGCATCTCCTGTTCCCGGAAAGATGCTTGAAGTACAGAGGTGCCTGGATAAATAAGAGTTACTTTACAGTTTCTCCCAGTGGGACCAAAGCAGTGCTCTTTGAAATCCCTTTCCTCTTGAAAGAGCTCTTTGCAGAAGAAAAACCCTGAGAATAGAGGAAGATCAGACAGTTCAAGCCTAACTCTGTGTCAACCTTGTTTGTATGACAAGAGAAAGACAAATAAAGTTGAAATCCTACAAGACAGAGGAAAAAAGTGATAACATACTCATGGCTATCCTTTTCCCAGGTTGGTATTGTGACACACAAAGTCTTATTTTGGCAACTCCTCCTCTATATGAAATAAATGTCTCGTAGCAAGAAGCATAAAGTTAAAACCACAAATATTACTTTCAATGGAATAACCCCTCCACTATCCTAATGTTTGAAAGGAAGATACATTATGGTTTTAACTACAGTTATTTTAATTTTAACGTTTTGAAAAAAGAAGAGGTACCTGTAAAACAGAAGCCCCACTGTGCAGAAACTGGAGCCCACTTTCAGCAGAATCAATGCCTCCAGTGGCCAAGATGGGAAATCCTGGGAGAGCACGGGCTATGGCGGACACTGCACGGAGGGCAATGGGCCTAATAGCATTTCCTACAGAAAATCAGAACATTTTGTTAGCAATGGCAGAACACACTCTGATATAATTTACACATTCCTTATGGTAGGAACATCAGGAGCTAACATCTAATTTTGAGATTCAGAGGTTGTATTAATTCATAAACTGAAAACAAGTGAGTTTCAAGTGGTATCAGTACTTGTAAAGTATTATGAATTTGGCTGAAATGAAATAAAAATAATGACATAAAAATAATGAAATCAAAATAATCACAGAGACATTTGGATAAACATCGCAAAACTGGCTTGAACATTTTTGCTGATGCTCAAAACAAAGACTAACAGTGTCTGAGACAGAAAGCAATACTTTACCACACAGTACACTGTCGACAGAGATCTGTGTTTCTACATAAATAATCAGTTTGAATTTTTGAACATAGATATTGTTCAAGTGAGAGCAAACATTTATTTATGTCTGGCTAAAAATTGTTTAAAAGCACCGTTTCACAGCAGTTGACATTTCATATATTAATATGTTTCCCCTTTGGATGTTTGTCGATTCAGATAATCCCTTATGTAAGTCCCCTTTAACCATTAACATAATAGTCAGAAGCTCAAAAGAATAATGTTCACTTATAGTTGTATCCCCAACTAGCGCTTGCATTATCAAAAGGTGTATAAAGGTTGAGTCAGAAAACTCCCTGCTACATTCAGAGGAATTATGATTGAAGTCTTATACATTGTGTCTGCAATTCATTTGCTTTGGTTACGTCCCATTGATGGTATGCAAGTGTTTTAAAATATGCCTACAGATGCAGCTCATTAAATGATGGATAGCACAGACAGCTGACACTTTCAATTATTTATTTTTTATGTCTAGTTGGGATTTTGCTAGATAACTCCTGTATTATTAAAATTTCTATTTAATTTCGAGAATGTTTAGGATAATTTTATGTTACCATTGGACAACAATACAGTAGTGTAAAGGAGGGACACATCATTCCCAGAGAAACTGGTTGGCTGTGAACCTACCCAAAGAAGTGCTAGTACTGTTTTTTATTCCCCCTCCCCTTCACTGTATTAGGTAACTTGGGGAAATACCATGGCATGAAATACTTCTGAACACCCTTGGTGAGTATTTTTACAACCTTTAAAGCTATGGCCTTCTGCAACAGCAAATAACAAAAAGGGAAGAGAGAAATAAAACTGATGAAATGAATAAAGCAAGAGGAAGAAGATATCACAATAAGGAAATGTGGAAAAAGAGCGCATGCCGAAACAGTAGCTTCTCCAATGCCACACCTCTGCTTGGATGCCTGAGAAACATCCTCACCTCCTTGACAAAATAACTTCTTCAAACCCATAAAAGCTGTGTTGCCGTTCTTCCTTTAGTCTTTCTGAGACAGAAGCACTGCAGTCTGCTGGTGGAATTTTTATTTAAGAAAGTGTTTATTGAAGGGTAAGTTGCTTTATTTTCAAGCAGCCAGTTCTCACTAAGGTCAGTACCCATCCACCCTCCAGTGTCTCCTCCAGTGCTTCCTCTCAGGCAGAGTTTGAACTGGTCTCTATGAAGGACCTGCTGACAGCTCAGCATTCTGCTCTCTAGAAAAAGCCTCTGTGGTGCTTGTGCATCAGCAAAGACCTCTCCAGTCTCATCGGAAGTGTCAATAAGGAGAATGATCTCACACAAGTTTAGGTCACAAAACATGTCATGTTTTGCTTTTAATAGGACAGCTGCACTGTCACTTTGTCAAGGAGCTGTTTTTTCAAGGTAATTTTCCATTACAGAAAACTGAAATTTGATTTGTCTTAACCATTAAAAATACTTTGTCTTCAGTTCACATTTCCTTTAGCAACATACCATTACCCCTCACTGTAATCATGACAGAAAACACTGAATTCACAGGAGACCCTAGCCCATCAGTATTAAACACATTCATACCTAAAATCTCGGCTAAGCAGTCTTTATTGACACCTGCTCTGGTTTCAGCACAAAAATATCTTCTTCGGCAATGACTTCTGCTGCCTCTGAATAGACTCTGTCTTATTATATACTTAATACAACATCTTCCATTCTTCAATAGCTGATCTCTGCACCTAAGCAAAAAGCCAGAAGACTCAACTATCTGATCAGGCAGGCTTTTCCACATGCCATTGAAACACTCCACACCCATGGTACGGATTAGGCCTGCTCATGGGCTTTACACAGATACTTCTTGCTACTTCAACAGTGACTACCTAGAGATAGAATGTTTTCAGCACGCACACTTTCATTTGCATGAATAGAAAGCCTAACTCAAGATGCACTATCAGTGTGTTTTGTTGAAAACTAGATCCTGGTTCAAAACATTTAGAGACCTCACCAAAACTGCCTTAGAGAACCTACAGCCACACTAGAACAGGTCACAGAAAGGAGCTGGAGCTCTTTCCATTGGACACTGACTACTTACCATCACTTGAGACAGATCAATTGTAACGTGTTTCAAAGGAATAGAATAATTTTTGAAGTGAGAGGTTCACTGCCAGTGTCCAAAGAGCAAATATTACAGCCGAATTGATGGTCCAGTCTTAGAGAAATACTTGAGACAAAAAAATGGAGTCGTGCTGTTTGCTCTCAGACATGTATTTATAAAGCCTTTCAGAGGGCATACATGCCAGGACAGAGCCTAAACCATTGAAAATAATCTCATAAAAAAACATAGTTCATGAAATTCTTCAAATATTTGGTATTTGAATTTGAGGCTACAGGTTAGCATCAGACTCACTACATCACTTTCAGGCACTGAGACAGCTGCTCCAGAACCTCACTGTAAAGCCATAGTTATTTTTTCAGAAAGGTGAAAGAATACAGATACTGGTAACTCTGAAATCATGTGGCTAGAGGGAAATTTCTTCCTAATCGCATGAGTTAAAAACTAACATCTTCCTTGAGGCATGAAAGTTTATATTCTTTTAACCCCAATGTAACTTTGTGAGCTCACATTTAATCAGTTTTTAAGCCATATAAAACCTTGACCTTAAAGATAACTTTTAGCAAAGAGTTGCACAAGAAAATACTTTTGGAATATAATTATTCCTTTTTCCAGTTTGATTAAATTAGCCACCTTCTTACTTAAATGACCGTTGCTGTACAATGGTCAGTCGAGGAAAAGGAGCAAATAATGCTTTACTTAAAGTTTCAGCACAATAGTTAATCAGAAAAGCCTTCATTCAGCTCAGAGAATTCAAGCATATGATTCAATGAAGCCCAGCAGAGATGGCAATGACGCTTAGAATCTATTATGGAACATAGGTAATCTTTTAGTACGACCTGGATTTGATATTCAAAATATGAGTTATTACTTATATTTGGTGATTAGTAAATTCGTGATAAATTGGCATGATTGCAAAAGTATTCCATTCAACTATAATTCACCCAAATGAATTTAAATATCCTTCAGGAGTGCTTCTGATGAGGGTAAATAAATGGCTTTAATGACAATCTTCATCCGAGTATTTTTTTCTTTAGTCTACAGAATACGCAACAAGCACATCAGGAAGGTGCTGCTATTCTCCCACGCATTTCTTGATCAACAGTTCAGAATCTTCTCCTTCTGTAATAAAAGTTGCTAGTTTGGAATACAATATGATTTACTTGTGATAGAGATGCTACTGCCTAATGACAAAGAGAAACAACTTTCCAGATTAAAGCAAAAAAAAAAACCCAAAACAAACAAACAAAAGTGATGCCAAGCAACTAAAAAAAAAAACAAAAAAAAACAAAAAGGGGCAGCAAATAAAAAAAAATGAGCATCAGCTTTAACCAAAAAACTCTATTTTCTATTTTCTTGTATTTTCATATGAGTACCACAGTAAGGTAATAAATTCCATTACAGAGATTTGTGGAGAAGCAGTTTTTAAAACATTGAAATAGAGAATATTTAATCAAATTTTAAAAGAGCTCTAAATAGCAGTAGAAATTTGCAGAATGTTGTCTGATAAATCAAATGGTATTTAAGAAGCTGAGGTCTAAATTCAGCATGCATTTGAAAGACAGCTCATGTGTTAAAAAAAAGCATCTATCACATACTTTGATATGTTGGGACCTGTAATTCCACTAGTTAAGCACCTGTAGCTGGGGAAACTGATATGGTACTCTTGATAGTAGCATTACAACTGCTACCAGATGCTAGATGTGGCTATCATTTACCTTGCTGTAAAAAAAATGAGATTCAATAAACAAAGTCCATTTATCCAGACCTCAAGTAGGTGAATGAGATTTGATAACAAAAAACAGACAGAAAAATACCTGATGAGATGACATGCTAGTCTAAGTTGAAAACTACTCCTTAAAGTCTCTCGTTAATTATGGAACAAATGCTTGCTATAATATAAATTAAAATTTCCTTTTAAGTAGTCTACTAAGCAGAGTAAGAAGTTTCTTGCCTTAAAACAAAGAGTTGTGGGTTTATTTCCCCTCCTCCCTCTTTTTTTTTTTTTTTAATAAAACGTCAGCTTTTTTGTGACTATCAGGGAGTGCAGTCCAGGAAATCCAATAGTCAAAATGCAACGTGATGGAGAAGCAGAATATATGTCAAACAGATGCCTCTCCCTGATCAACAGAAGTAGACAGAGCTGCCCTTATTCTCTGAGGACAGAAGAACAATGACAAACTGATGAGTGGTATTATACTTACTTATTTGCTTGATTGTTTATTTTTCCTTAGGAAACAAAAAACCTCTTACCGATGCCAGAAGACATGTTTTATTACCACTTCTTAAGTCCTTGGAGTCCCCAGAGGACTTGATCCTATCAAGCACCAAAAATTTTCACTAGATTGAAGCTTTAGAGTCAACATTAGCGCCTTCTTCAAGAAGAAACCTGGCGTTTAGCTTCAAACAGCCCAGTAGCTCTGGAAGTTTCTAGCAGAAAAAAAGCAGATCTTCTTGTTCCCAGTGATCCACCAATGGGGAAAAAAAAGGGTCTCATAAATCTTGAACACTGGGCTGCATTCTCACTTGCAATATTTTGTGCCAATGTGGTAGTTTAAAGCCTTTAATACATATTTGCAGCAGCCTTAAATAGGCCTTTAGGTAAAGATGATCCAGGTCCATTAAAAAACAACTAACAGAATTGAGGTGAATGAATTCGAACTGATAATATTGGGCTTGAATCTTTAAACAATCTGAATGGTCTTTATAGAACTCTCTATCATTAAAAGAAACAGATTTGAAAGGAAAGCAAACTCCTTACTCTGGTTAGTAGACTACTTAAAAGGAAATTTTTGTATCTATGGTTACAAGATGGAATAAAAATGAATTTGGATCATAATTCTCCCCATTCTGTGCATTGTAAAGTAAATGTATTTTTAGTCTGCATTATATTATATTACACTGCAATTCTTTACAAATTTAATATCACATTTAAACCACAGAGCCTAAATATTACAAAGAAAAAATAGCTGATACATTATTTTTGATTAATAAATTACTGATAAAGTTTGTGCTGTTAAAAATATAAACCCCCAAAATCTAAGCAACATCTCCCTGTGTAAATACATTCTTGGAAGACAGCTGACATAGTTATCTTGCTGACTGATAAAATTAACAAAGCTAATTCAAAAGAAGCCATTGACAGGAAATACTAAAATTGAGTGAAAAAAGGAAGTGGTTTGGGAAAGTTCAGACACTGTAGACTATCAACCCAATGTGGTGGGAAACAACTAGGTAAGAAAGTTTGGGTACTAGGAAAAAAACCCACAGAAAACATACTTCTTATTAAATAACTTTTCTGCCTGACATCTATGCTGCCTAGAACTGGTGATTAAGGCACTTAATATATATATATATCATCTGCATTTGCAAACAGTCCAGGGAAATGTGCATGCTATACACAATTCATTTGCATTGCACTCCTTCTCATTGCTATTATTCTATACGTTTTTCTCTCTTCCACCTGTAGGTGGCCACCATAAGCTACACTTATCAAATTACTCATTAGCAGGTTTTTCAAAACTGTCATATCCAGATAATTAGCAATTTATTTAAATAACCAATTTCTGTGGAAATAATTGCCATGGAATGCCCTGAACCTACTTTTTATAAACTATAATAAAAGTGTTAAGATAATCCCTGACATTTGCAAATGCCATTAGTTCACCTTTCCTTTTGATAGTGCTATGGCATTATGTTTAAACAATTACCCGATAACGCGGCAGTTTAATGAAACAACGTAGCAGGCACATTCTTCAAAACGGCCAGAGAATGCATTTATATGCAGAAGAAACCCCAATGAATAGACATAGCTGTTATGAGGTCCATAAATGGAACACACAATCTTTGGTACACTGAAAAATACAGGAAGCGCCCAAAGAACAAGTTCAAGATGGACCTTACCACAGCTTTAATGGTGAACAGCCCAACACTTCTCAGGATCCAGAGAAGATTCTTTTCACTGCTCCCCAGCTATTTCACAGCCTGGTCAGTCCTTCAGTTCAATACTGCTCACACATTAACAGTCATTTGCCACAATCACTAATACTAATGTACTACTTACTCAGGTAGAGGCTACTTTCAAACACAACATTTAATTCTTCATTTACCAAATGAAGCATTGGAGGGAACATTAATTTTATGGGATATCACTACAACAGTTACTCTACATCTTCAAAGCAATGACTACCTAATGTTTCATTTTATCAATAATTTGTGAAGGATGATGGGCCAACACTACCAAATCAATGGAACAGGTTCCAAGGACTACAGTGAAGCCAGGGCTTTGCCCCAAAACTTTAGAATAAAGTTAATGATTCTGCAGATTTGAAACAATTTCTGTCTCTTTCTGCCTTTGCTGTGTCTTGAAATCACATCAACTGACTGCATTGTATTCACTTTTGTTAGCATATCATGACTATGATATTTATGTCTTGACAAACTGATGATGCATTACTGTTTTCTATGATAATTATGTTCACTTTCCTTTTTATTTTTGAAGTTTACTTCTCATTTGATTCTATTTGGAGTATCTATGGGTTTGAGTAATAATTTTGCTTCGTGCTTCCTTCAAAAAATTGTACCCAAATAGAAAAAAAAGATGGTGGAACTTTCATAAGCACAGAGAAAAATCAGTGCCATTTTTAGGAATATTTTTTACCATTTTTGAATTTCTACTAGTGATTATTTATGTTCTTTCCGCAGGAACTTCTTAAAATCACCAGAGCTCTCATTCAATAAATGTTTAGCAGTCATCAGAGATTTCTGTCAATTAAAATGGTTAGAATCAGGGAAAGAGGAGAGGGAAAAAGTAAATTTTTCTTATCTGTATATATTTAACCAGGGAGACCTGGGCGAATTTTCACTCATATATAGAATCTCACTAGGAAAAATCAAGCAGACAGATACAAATTGTTTTGTGATTGCTGCAAGATCTGGTTGAACATTTTCTAACAAAGCCATTCTCTTACTGAAAACTACAGATCCACAAAAAATCAATACTTCTGGTGATCTGCGTGAAACCTAACAAAGCATTTTCTATTGCAATTTATCAGGTGTTCATTATTTAAATGCATTCATGCTTTGGTTGGACTTGAAGCTGGAAATTGTCTCACACCATGCTTTATCTGTTCTTTGGTTGGCTTAGTATGCCCTTTCTTTATTTCTGACCTGCTACTGCTCTCTGTCATGACTTAGAGTCTGAGTCACCTGGCTTGGTGCAGTGGAGCTGAGCACAGTGTGCTGCTGAAGGACCCTTTGTACTGCACTCCTTCACCGGGCCAGGACAAAAGTTGCCTTTACCAAGAGAGTAGTAGTGTCAACAAAATAAAACAAATAACGATACAGCAGAAAAGATCAAATAATAAAAATAGTGCTAATATCTGAGGTTCAACATAGGCTTCCAACATAAGATAAGGAAAAAGATATGTGAATTAGACCACTATAAAAACCAAGGGACAGTCCAACTAAGAAATATTCCACACAGTTACCTGACAACACCATTGTAGCCATCACAGAGGGTCAAATGAGTTCCTGCCAAATTCTGTCAGGCAATTCTTCCCCCTCAAAAAGATGCAAGTATTTCACTTTAACACACAGTGGCTCTTACTGCCCATTTATTTTGGTGCAGAAGCAGATGTGTTTATCTCAAAGTCTAGTAGAAATGTTTATGGCTATTTACCCAGAAACTTACATGTTTGTAAAAGGCAGCCTTTATTTTGCCAGCCTCCTGGGCAGTGATACCTTTGTTTGAGCTGGCTGTAATCTCCTTAACAACAACAACTACCATGGTCAACATGACTCTGGTGCAAGACAGCAGGATGTACGTGTGTGTCTATGCCTGTACTTTAGCGCATACATAATTCTAACAATAAAAAAGCAATTTAATATATCTAAGGACACACTAGAATAGTGGTGACTGGCTGCTAAGCGGGGTGTTGAGGCTCTTGCAGTGTATTTAAAAATAAAACCATTACTGAAAAATGCAGTCTAACAACTTTTCAGGTTATTTACAAAACCTGAAGCATGTCTTGTACTGTTTCATAAACACTTGTCTAAGAATTCCATTACAGAAAGGGAAGCAGAGTTATGAAAATACAGAAACCTACAAAATCCACATTGATATCTGAAAAGCTCAGATGAAGTCTTTCCTTTACGTAACTCAGGATCATTCTTATCCTGTTGTAAGATTTATCTGGTTTATTTTGTCTGTCTTTCTATTCTATTTATATCATCCAGTTGCTACTATGTAGTAATACACAATTTTATGTAAGGATATATTTATATCTATTTATAGATACATAAAATACATTAAAAATACAACGACGGGAACACAATTCTTTTGTGAAACAAATTACTTGATCTCAGCAGAAACACTCTATTTCCCTGTGCAGAAGTGTGTATGTCTACACACACATCTAACATATTATTATTACATATCCATATAATCTGTGTGAGTATATATATATATACACGCACACTCAGTAGATTTATTTCCATATTCACATATACATAAAACAGTGGATGACACGTCCCCTGATAAAACCTGTTATTTCAACACTTCAAATGAAAAGTGTTAAAATAAATGGCTCATCACATACGTGTTAAAATAAATGTTTATTTCAACACTACGTGTATCATAGCCATTTATTTCAACACTTCCCGTTTCTCAAGACTCATACAACCAAGAGTAGGAGAACTTACAGCTATACCTAAGGTAGTTGAAGCGCACAACCCTACTCATCTGCTTGCCATAGGATGAGTAGGAAGTTGTTTGACACTTCTTTTTTCCCCCAGCAATAAATGGAAACTACCTACCTTGACTGCTCATCGGGATCTGCATGTGTCTGTAAGCTGGTGGGCTGTATCATCCTTTGGAAAGAAGAAGGGCCATAGCAGAGTCTGCTGAGATATTTGAAAAGCAAGCTGCTAGAACCAGGGTAGGGGTGGGAAAAGAAGAAAAGTATGGCGGCTTTTGACAACTTCACTTGGCAATTTTGGAGTTTGACACAAAAGGATCCAGGCAGACAGAGACTCATGTGAACAAGAGCAAAAGCTAGAGTTGTTCATACTGAAGGCTGGAAGGGATGTGATTTTTGGAGGACTAGTTATAATCTGGTGACCAAATTATGTTAGGAGAGAACAGCTGATTTCCCACTCTATTCTGCTGAAAACAGTTTCTTGGAGGATTTCTCAGCTCCCAAGACTTGCCTTATTTATTTTAATACAGAACCTGAAGGATCTTTGGAGCAGAAGCTTTTCAACTTTAGGTAGTCTCTAAAGTACAAATATAGTCCTTGGGAGCTTCATGTCGGTGCATTTAGGTTAGTGCCAGCATCTGAACTTGCTTCTAGAAGCTGAGCTCAGACATGTATTACATGCCAGTGCTAAACTAGCATCAGTTTCTTTCACTGCCTACTCCCTGGTAGTTCCCACTGGAGCTGGAGAGCACTATGCCTTTATATATCAATCTCTAAAGGACAGAGGTAGCAAAAGGATGAAGAAATTTAAATAATGTACAAAAAATGTACAAAACCTCTACAAACTACTAGTTCTCTCTGAGCAATATTTACCACTAACTTGTCTGCAATGTTTTCTTACAGTTTTCCTTCTTTGAAAAACTCTCAAGGGGTGATTAGAGATTGCCTAGGTCCTAGCAAGACAGTATGGCCTTAAGAAGATAAACGCTTGGTGGTGAGGTCTCTTTTCTTTTTCACATATATTTTTTTCCCTGAAACTGCAGGATCTGCGTGCTGGTCTGGACAGAGGACAAACACACAAATTAAACTAATGAAATGTTAGTGAAGACTTTGCAAACAGCACACCCTGACAGAAGACTGTTTTGCACCCAGACAATGAAAAATTGAGAGCACAATTTCATCAACCCACAAATAAATCCACTACCTCAAGCCAAGCAACTGCACAGTGCTAGTTGCCTATATTCAAGCACCTCTCTTCCTGTAAAGTTATCTTCCCCCAGTGTCACCTTTTGCAGACAAAACGCTATAATCATTTTGTAGCAGAACTGTGTACAAAGAAATGAAAATTTTCCAAAAAAAAAAAGAGAAAGCTTTCACCCTTTGACTTTCTTCAGATGTGATTAGTTCCAGAAAGAGGAGGTATCATCACTCCTTTGAAGGCACTGTAGGTTATAAGATTGGTCCTCAGAAGTTGGCAACATGTAATAAAAGTGCTTTATTCCTAAACATCAATCATTTTCAAGAATGGCAGTTGCTCACAGAATAGTTATAAAGGAAATACTCATCTAATAACTACTGTAGATGTTAAAACATTGTATGACAGATGTGCAGTGCTCATTACACAAGAACACTTTCTTATAATTATGGTTTTATAACTTGGTACATAAGTTTCTAAATATTTAGTTCCTTACCCATTGGTATTTTGTAATGAAATTTTACATGACCTTACTTAGTCTTCTGTAAAAGAAAAGGAGCCCACTCAGTCCAATAGAGTTAATACCTTGGCTTAAGCTGATACCTTGGCTGCACATGGATGACAATTTTAAACAAAGGCTTTCTCTTCTATTCTTTTTTTTTTAAAACAACCTTCACAATTTTGGGAAGTTTCATGCCGTTTCTGATAGTGTGCAGTGAGCTGCAAAGTGAATGCCTCAATGGAAAGCAAAACAATAGCATCTCCATGCTGTGCAAATTATTTGTGGGATAAAGGAAGTACAAGCCTTGTTTGTGAAGGCCTTTACTAGCTCTGGATATATCATAACCCTGCTTTCTGCATTAATAAAAAATAACAGCATTAATAGGGCTAAATACTCATTTGTTTGATGTATTCACAGCAACATAAGGGGATGTGAGGGAATGTAGTGCATTGCTCTGTCAGACCATTTTAATTGTTATCCAACAAGGGCAGCTCAGAAGGTAAGTGACTTAATTTATGTACTTAGTCATTCCCTCAGCTTCCACTGAAGAAACACGATAACAACCCAACTCCTAAACCGCATTCACTGGTCTTCAGTGATCAAAGTAAAGGCCAATTAACAGACAGCAGAAGCCCACAAAGTGTTGATTTTAAAATACTGGTTAGAACACACACACTGCTGCTGCTAAACACATACCAGCGATATTTGCCACTTACACAGTCCCTTCGAGGAGAGGATATCTACGTGTTCTACAAAGATATAATATTTCTATCTCACAGAAGAGAAAGGTTGCAAGGGGAGGCCTGGGAATCTGTGCGTGAAGTGAGCAATTCCACCTGAGCAGAAGAGGCAGCAGTCAGCCCTCCTGGACACAAAACCCTTCTCCCTTGGCATGGGGATGTCAGATTGCCCTTTTCTCTAATATTGTTGGCAATTTAAAGGACAGATTTTTAGAGGTGTATTTTGTAAATCAATGTCCTTTTAGAAGTAAATTACATACTGATGTCCTGGGCACCATATTCTGTGCACATTCATTGATGAATTTTTCCATCCATTCAAACCATAGGCTCGATTACTGGAATATGGCTGTTCACAGAAACATACAGGACTGGTTTTGACTGTTGCTGTTGCTGTCACCCATGAAAGAATTATGTTCTCCTTTCTTTCTGTTTTTCTCTAATCTAAAATAAAATCTATCTGAAAGAATTGATTCACTCTGGGGGCAGTATCTTTGGGCAAAATGGGGGTTACTTCCTTGTTTGTCTTGGTCAGGCAGAATTATTAGGATTCTGAAGGTTATTTTAAGCAATCAATGTACATATGAAAACAAAGAGATCCCATTTGCGTGAGCTATCACTGACATAATACTGTGTATGGAAAGCTCAAAGAAGAAGTCTCACAAAAGCATAAATGTTCCATGTGAAACTTAAATGCATCTGTTCAAAACTGAAAAGCCAGCATTTAAGTCCAAAGCACTAGAGAGCTGAGACAAGTACATTTCTGGAATCAAAACAAATGCTGGTAATTTAAGAAAATACTATGAAGCACACAAAGACTGTACAATGCCATATGTTGCACAATGCATCTGGTAATCAATTTAGTGTATATGCCAAATTTACTAGAAGTCCAAATAGGCTTAAGTTCTTTATTAAGAAATTCAAAAAGTAAACTATAAGTGTTATAAACCTGGTGCACTTACAATTAGGAAAAAAAATGGATTTTCCTTTTTACTTACAGAACACAAATAAAAATTAATCTCCTAAATTATATACCATAATGGATACATGTCCAGGCTTCATTTTTGATCAACAGCTTGCACAGACTCATAGTTTTAAGACATGGCATGTTCTACAGCATAAAAGACAAATGTGATCTTTAAATTATTTTACAATCAAAGTTTACTTATATTTTAAAGGTTTGAAGACATGAAGGTTTTATGCTGTCATTTGTGATTCTATGCACAATACACTACCGAAGATGTCATCAAACACAGATGCATTAACATAAACGACCTTGCATGTATCGTGGTCCTAAATCCAATATGAATCCTCAGTTACAATATTAAAAATATAGTAGAAATCCCTAATTCAAGTGGACAGTATCACCTATAAAGCCAAAATAAACGGAGTAGGATAATAGTTTTCAGACTTGGGTTACAGTGTCAATGCAGAGACTTGAGCTGTGTTAACTCACCAAGCTTGATCTTGCTTGCCAGAGCATGCTTGTCAATATTTATCTCCCAGGGAGCACGTCACGAGTCTTTACAAAAACTAGTTTAAATACAAAATACTATAGCAGCTGCTGTGATCCTTTTTCTAACACTGAGATTAAATTGCTTAAATTTGTTTTGAGCTTTTTAAACAAGGAAATTTCTGCCATATTCCTACTGTAACAGGAATATGAGAAACAGCATCAAGGGGTTGCAATGCCATTATTAGGGCTTATTAAAATACAGAAGAACACTGGATACTTTACATGAACTGACTGAAGGATATTCTAAAGTCAAGCATACACTTATCACTCTCTCCTGTAATATCAGATTAGAAAATGGACTGGGCTAAAACCTGTATTTTCAAAAACATAAATCTACACCTGCACCAGAAAGCAACCGAATTGTTTACCTGCCTAACCACCAGAATTTCATCACAAAACCTAGGCACACACTATCTTAGGCATTTGACAGAGGTACCTAGATTAGGAAGACATTAACCTCAAATTTCTGATGCAGTCAATGGAGCGAAAAAGAAAAACACCTCTGAGAATGCCCATCTCCTTACAAGGCAGAAGCTTAACAATCTCCTAGTGAAGTGCCTGAAGTTCAGCAGGATAACCTTTTGGCTGTACTTGTTTAATACAGCTGCTCACAGATGCCCATGAGATTCTGGACAGTTGAGTACCACGAGCTGTATCTTAGTAAGTCTTTGGCCTCTTTGGAGAAAGCCTGGAATGATTTTCAAACACAGAGGTGTCCTGGCAGGAACGGTAGTTCAGGAAGGCAATGCAGGTAGCATAAGCAGAAGAGAGCACCAGTACTGCCTACCTTCTCTGCCACATAAACCTTTGGCTCAGTCAATCCTATTTATGAGAAACAGAGAGAAAAAGCAAAGAACATAGGAGAAAGCCGTGGTAGAAGTCCAAATTTGGAAAAGAGACCATAAGAGAGACAATTTTCTTTTGTTTCTGAAGACTCTTTTACCACCCAACACTATCTGACTTTAACAGTAAGCTGAAGATGTTCTCAGAGCTTTAAAACAGGGAGCCTGAAAGAGAAGTAAAATTAATAGCCAGGCAGGAAAGAGATCGTTCCTAAAATGCCTCCCAACAAGATGGAGCGAGACTTGTGACTTCCCTGCCTCTGGGTTCACCTCCTTTCTGAATACCTGCCAAGGACTGATCATCTAATGTGTTTTTATGAACAACAAAGATGCAAATTATCACTTCATTATTTCAATAAACCAGACTGTACCACATAGCAGGCATTTTCAAAATATTTATTGGGGAAAGTAATTTACCACCAGATCCTCCTTAGAGACCTGAATTCTTCAAATTCCACATTCAATAAGTTCTGAAGAAGCTGCTCAATTTACAAGAAAAAGCAACTGATTCTCAAAACCCTTGTCTGGCAATACCTTCTCTTCAAGTGCTCCTGTTACACAGAATTTATCAGAGCCTAGAATGAGAAGATTTCTCTATTAAAATCTAAGCAGTTCTTAAATTGGCATAGACCCAAAAATCCGTGGCAATATTGCCAAAGCCGGTCTATTCAATAGGCAAGCAGCTGATGTGGCTTTAACAGTGTAAGTAGAGCAATAACTGACAGAGAGTAAGATAAGCTCAGCCCAGCCAAATTACAGTATCACAGTATCACAAGGTTGGAAAGGACCTCTGAGATCAAGTCCAACCTATAATCTAACACTAACACCAACACTAACACCAACCATCATCTAAACCATGGCACTCAGTGCCTCATCCAGTCTCCCTTTAAACACCTCCAGGGTCGGTGACTCCACCACCTCCCTGGGCAGCCCATTCCAATGGCCAATCACCCTTTCAGTGAAGAATTTTTTCCTCATATCAAGTCTAAACTTTCCCTGACGAAGCTTAAGTCCATGCCCTCTGGTTCTGCCACTGGTCACCTGAGAGAAGAGACCAACCCCTGCCCGACTACAACCTCCTTTTAGGTAGTTATAGAGAGCAATGAGGTCTCCCCTGAGCCTCCTCTTCTCCAGGCTAAACAGCCCCAATTCCCTCAGTCGCTCCTCATAGGGCTTGTGCTCCAGCCCCCTCGCCATCTTCGTTGCCCTCCTTCACTAGGAAATTGTGCACTGGAGTGATCATACATACTTTTGAAAACGAATAGGTCACTCAGCAGGGCCATGGAATATATATGACTGCCAGGTTCACCCATAGCACAGTTAACCATGTCTTCATTGGCGTGCCTGCTTGCAAAAATACCTGCAGTGTTCTCCTCATTTTGAGCTGCCTGTAACCAAAGTTCTTCACAGCATAAGCCTTCTCTCAATGCTGAGTCAGGCATAGTACCATACGTTTTATGGACTAAGCTCATGTAATTAAGAAGACTCTCTCTATGTATCTCCCACAGTTGTGCAACGGATTTCTCATTCTGAAACAGTGGGACATTCTGCTCAACAGTTCTCAGTTGGCTCTCACTTAACCCAAATAATGGTGGTTCAATCCCTGACCATGAACATCTTTTGGGATCTGAACAAGACTTAGTAAAGATGGTTATACAGTACATGTGAATAGGGAAGACATTTGCAATTACCTGGCAACACAGAAATTGCAAATGGAACATAAATTGGAAAACTGAATTACTACAGCAGGTTTCCTAAAAGATTTTGTAGGATACAGTCGTATATCCTGTGTGCGAGCAGGGTATCTGTACAGCTCATTCTATACACAAAGGCATGCTTGCATGAAAAGACATTAAAATGCAGATCTCTTAGCTGACTACTGTATATTAGTTGCATGCTTTGAAAGGTAAAAACAATGTTCTGACAGTTGTGAAATACTTTTATAAATGCTTCTGGCAATAACTCATCGGGGATGATGTGATGCCCCATGAAATACAAACCTAGGATCTACTCAGTTAAACTAGTTCTGTTCTGTATTTTATGTGTGAAGTTGGCATTAGGATTTATTCATCATTCAAGTAGGATACTAAAAAATCCAGAATGTTAGCTGGATTTAGGTAAATAAAGATGTATTCACTGTGATTTCATAATAAATAATAGCTAACCAGTGGTAGAACTTTCAAAAGCTACTCAAAGCCTACTTTCAAAGGCTGTGGGGTAGCCCTCTATGTTAGACAGTGTTTTGATTACCTTGATCTCAATGATAGCGATGTTATGTTGGAGTGTCTATGGGCAAAACTCAGAGGAATGCCCAGCACGGCAGATACAGCGGTGGGAGTCTGCTGTAGACCAATCAGCCAGAAAAAGAGACTTACGAGATTTCTACAAGCAACTGGGAGAATCTCACAATCGCTAGCCCTTATTCTTGGGGGGGGAATTACACCCACCAGATGTCTGCTGGAAGTATAATACAGCAGAAAAGGAAACAGTCTAGTAGGCTCCCGGAGTGTGTGGAAGATAACTTCCTAACAAAACTGATGAGTGAACCGACTAGAGAAGGTGCCCCACTGGATCTGCTGTTTGTGAACAGAGAAGGCCTTGTGAGAGATGAGATGGTTGGAGGATGCCTGGGGCACAACAATCACAAGATAATAGAATTCTCAGTTCTTGCAAAAGTAAGGAGGGTGGTCAGGAGAACTGCCACCTTGGACTTCTGGAGGGCAGACTTCGGACTGTTTAGAAGGCTGGTTGACAAAGTTCCTTGGGAGGTAGTCCTAAAGGGCAAAGGAGCCCAAGAGGGTTGGACAGTCTTCAAGAAGGAAGAGCAGGCCATCCCCATGTGCCGAAAAATGAGCTATTGGGGAAGAAAACTGGCTTGGCTGAGCAGAGGGCTTTGAGTGGATCTCAGAAAAAAAGAGAAAAGTATATGAGCTTTGGAAGAAGGGGTAGGCATCTCAGGGTTCTCCGGGTACCCAGTCCCCTGAGCCAGAACACAGGAACAAGAAGCAGAACAAAGCTCCCATGATCCAAGAGGAAATAGTTAGAGACCTGCTATGCCAATTAGACATTCACAATTTTATGGGACCAGATGCGATCCACCCAAAGGTATTAAGGGAGCTGGCAGAGTGGCTCACCAACCCACTTTCCATCTTTTTACCAGCAGTCTTAGCTGACTGGGGAAGTCCCACTTGACTGGAGGCTGGCAAATGTTACAGCCATTTACAAGAAAGGTAGGAAGGCTACAGGCTTGGGAAAGAGTGGCTGGAAAGCTGCCTGGCAGAGAAGGACCTGGGGATGTTGGTCAACAGCCAGCTGAATATAAGCCAGCAGTGTGCCCAAGTGGCCAAGACAAATGGCATCTTGGCCTGTATCAAAAACAGTGTGGCCAGCAGGACCAGGGAAGTGATTGTGTCCCTGTACTTGAATACTGTCTTCAGTTTTGTGCCCGTCACTACAAGGACATTGAGCTGCTGGAGTGTGTAGAGAGGAGGGCATCAAAGCTGGTGAAGGGGCTGGAGAACAAGGCTTATGGGAGGTGGCTGAGGGAACTGAAAGGTTTATCAGGCACTGGAACAGCTCCCCAGGGAGGTGGTTGAGTCACCATAACTGGAGGTATTAAAAGCTGGTAGATGATGTATTTAGGGATATGGCTTAGTAGTGGACAGGTACAACTGGACTTGATGATCTCTTGATCTGCTGTTTACAAACAAAGAAGGGCTGGTGGGTGATGTTGTTGTCGGAGGCTGTCTGGGGTGAAGTGATCATGAGATAATTGAGTTCTCTCTGAACAATGTAACAAGAATAGCCAGGAACAGAACATCGATGCTGGACTTTTGGTGGGCAGATTTTGGATTATTTAAGGAACTGGTCAGAAAAGTACCCTGGGAAATAGTTCTTAGTGGCAAGGGGGTCCAGGAAGGCTGGATGCACTTCAAGAATGAAATCTTGAAGGCGCAGGAGCGGGCTGTCCCCATGTGTTGTAAGAAGAGTTGTAGGGGCAGACAGCCGGCCTGGATGAGCAGGGAGCTTCTGAAGGAACTAAGTAAGAAAAAGAGGATGTATCATCATTGGAAATAAGGGGACATAAGCCACGTCATGTTCAAAGATGTTGTTAAGTCGTGTAGGAGGAAAATCAGGGAAGCAAAAGCCCAGCTGGAGCTCAAATTGGCCACTTCTGTTAAGGATAATAAGAAGATTTTTTATAAATATATCAATAGTAGAAAGAAGGGTGGCAGCGACCTCCACTCCTTGTTGGATGTGGGGGGAAATATAGTAACCAAAGATGCAGAGAAGGCTGAGGTACTTAATACCTTCTTTGCCTCAGTTTTCAACAGCAAGGATGTCAGCTTGCTTGACAGTTGGCTCTCTGAAGTGGTTGATGGGGGCAGGTTGAAATATGGCCCTCCTGCAGTCCATGAGGAGGAAGTTAGAGACCTGCTGAGCCACTTGGACCCACATAAGTCTATGGGGCCGGATGGGATCCATCCTAGGGTGATGAGAGAGCTGGTAGATGAGCTTGCTAAGCCACTCTCCATCATCTTTCAGCAGTCCTGGCTCACTGGAGAGGTCCCGGAAGACTGGAAGTTGGCCAATGTGACACCCATCCATATCATGGAGCAGATAATCCTGGGTGAAATTATGCGGCACCTGCAGAACAGCCAAGAGATCAGGCACAGCCAGCATGGGTTTAGGAGGGGTAGGTCCTGCCTGACCAACCTGATCTCCTTTTATGACCATGTGACTCGCCTGGTGGAAAAGAGGAAGGCTGTGGATGTGGTATACCTGGACTTTAGCAAGGCCTTTGACACTGTCTCCCACAGTAGACTCCTAGGGAAGCTGGCAGCCTGTGGTTTAGATGGGAGCACTCTGTGCTGGGTTAGGAATTGGCTGGATGGCCGAGCCCAGAGAGTGGTGGTCAATGGTGTCTCATCCAGTTGGCGGCCGGTCACCAGTGGTGTTCCCCAGGTATCGGTGTTGGGTCCAGTCCTGTTTAATATCTTTATTGATGATCTGGAAGAGGGGATTGAGTCCATCATCAGCAAGTTTGCAGATGATACCAAGCTGGGAGGAAGGGTTGATCTGCTAGAGGGTAGGATGGACCTGCAGAGGGACCTGGACAGACTGGAGAGATGGGCTGATTCTAATGGGATGATGTTTAATAAGTCCAAATGTCGGGTACTTCATTTCGGACACAACAATCCCATGCAGAGCTACAGACTGGGGACAGAGTGGCTGGAGAGTAGTCAGGCAGAAAAGGACCTGGGAGTGCTGGTTGACAGGAAGCTCAACATGATCCAGCAGTGTGCCCAGGTGGCCAAGAAGGCCAATGGCATTCTGGCCTGCATCAGGAATAGTGTAGTGAGCAGGACCAGAGAAGTTATCGTCCCCCTGTACTTGGCACTGGTCAGGCCTCATCTTGAATACTGTGTACAGTTCTGGGCCCCCCAGTTTGGGAAAGATGTTAGGATACTGGAATGTGTTCAGAGGAGGGCAACGAAGATCGTGAAGGAGCTGGAGCACAAGCCCTACGAGGAGCGACTGAGGGAGTTGGGGCTCTTTAGTCTGAAGAAGAGGAGGCTCAGGGGAGACCTCATTGCTCTCTACAACTACCTAAAAGGAAGTTGTAGTCAGCCAGGGGTTGGTCTCTTCTCTCGGGTGACCAGTGACAGAACTAGAGGGCATGGACTCAAGCTTTGTCAGGGAAAGGTTAGGCTTGATGTTAGGAAAAAGTTCTTCACTGAAAGGGTGATTGGTCATTGGAATGTGCTGCCCAGGGAGGTGGTGGAGTCACCGACCCTGGAGGTGTTCAAGGGGAGACTGGATGAGGCACTGAGTGCCATGGTTTAGATGATGGTTGGTGTTAGTGTTGGTGTTGGTGTTAGTGTTGGGTTATAGGTTGGACTTGATGATCTCAGAGGTCCTTTCCAACCTTATGACACTGTGATACTGTGATACTGTGATCTCAAAGGTCTTTTCCAAACACATGATTCTATGATTCTATGATTCTGTGATACTCCTATGTGGAAGCAGGACAGCAGCAACAACAGCCTAAGAATGTCCTTTCGGTGTTGCTGGATGTAAAGCAGTGCTTGGCTTTAAAGTTGTTGGAAGGATTATTTCTTTTTTCCCCTAAAACCCTGTATCTGCTTGACAAAATATCCTGCAACTGGATTAATCTCATCAATCACAGTTTTGTGCAACTGTGAAACTTTCTCTTCAAGACACTTCCTGATCCATTTCTAAAACACATCGATCCAGTGTTTTGTAGGTAGCAAGAACGGTGAGAGCCCCAGCATTCTCACAGTGATTCCTAAGCCAGTGAGGCTACCGAAGCCACTTAAGCAGGTGGAGGATCTAGCACACCACACGGAAGTTGTGGTGTATTGTCAGCAGTGGTAGTATTCCCAGACTGATGGTGGGAAACAATAGTCAGTTGGGCTATCCTGCAAACACAGCTGTCCCACAGAGAGAGAAGAACAGAAGGAAGTTCCATGCTAACACATGTTGAATACAAAGTCTTTTTTTCTATTTATTTGTTAGCTTGTATTTTGATGTTAAATGCATTGAAATATATTTCTTTTTTTTTTGCATAAATGAGAAGATGTGTTTATTCTTTAGGTAAGATGAGAACATGTCCATCACTGAATACAGATGGGCTCTACGACCAGTATATGCCACTTGATGACTACAGCAAATCAATATGCACAGTAAGATATAGAAAAAAATTAACATGCTTAAGACATACCAGGTCAGCACTCATAGGTTTTAACCTATGCTGATACAACTGTTAATCAGAATTGTTTACAAACTCTGCCAGATACTTGAATTTTTGGGGAATTACAATTAGAACTTCTGTTCTGTGATTGACAGGTAGAGTTCATAATTTCCATAGAAGACAGTTGCCTCATTCATCACTCTCAAGTACCACCTGTATCACAAACCCTGCTGTTGATTCTGGTAGGGAATAACAAGGCAGCATAAAAGATAATTAAGGGCCAATAGCAGGGAGTTTTTAATACCGATGTGTCTTCATGTGAATTTGGACCCTATTAGCTTTGTCAGGCCTTTCTTCTGTTTCTTATACTGAAGCTCCCTAAACTCGCATAACCTGTATTCAAGTTTGAATCCAACTTGCACATAACACTGCAACAAAGCTTTGCAGACATCCAGGCCAACTTGACCATTACCACCTGAAATTAGCTTCTTTGTGCTCCAGCCCATGGCCAGAAACTTAACCCCTTAGAATTACTGCTCTGTACAAAATGTTATTGCATTACCTGCAACACTGAGAGCAGAAAGCTAGAGCCAGCTCTAACTTGCACGAATGCCAGAGACTGGTCGGCAAGCCAGTGTGATCCTTTTCCTCACTGAGTCACCGAGTAGCCACTGAGATATCATAAGGCTTGCAGTTCCTGCAGCTTAGGTACACTTTGTAGTGTGTAGCAGCTTTTCAAATCTATGAAAGACTGGAAAGTTATACTGCATGCCACCATAATCTCTAGGCCTTGTTCAAGTTGCACTGGGAGGTCAAAGGACATTTTGACTTCATTGTGATTATTTGGGGAGAAAGGTGAGCAAGATCAGATTGAGGGAGCTGCTGAGACTTAATGGAAAACAAACCTAGTAGTAGACTGCACCAGGACTTTTCTTGATTTTTATTATTTTAACTAATGTCTATTTGAAATTCTTGATAGTATTTTAATTCCTGTATTAGAATAAACTGAAAAGTATTTAAATTCCAAGTCTTTTTCAAATAAAAAATTCATTAGATAATTAAAATGGTTATATTTAAATGACCTCCAAAATGAATTGTAGTGAGTCTTTTATGATAGAAATGTATCAGTTCTCAACATATTGATCTCCAAAAGATACGACACAAAAATATTCTGAGATTTTTTTTGTGAGCATTTGCTTAAAATTGGAAGAGGTGATCATATGAGAAAGTGACCCCTTCTCTCCTTGACCTGACAGACATGCAAAGACAATCAACTTGTGCTGAAAAAGACACAACCAATGGGTTCAATCTTGCTGGTATTACTGGAAGGAGAAATTTTCTGTTCCTGACTGACTTACAAATCCTCATAAAGTCAGAGTTTTCATGTGGTACACTCAACCCTATCCACGACCATAACCAAGTTTAAATACAAGTGCCTGCTCCACTACCCTGCTCTAAAATGCTTTGGCTTCTCTTTTATTTTCTCTATTCATTTCCAGTCTTTGTTAATCAGACTATGTCTCTAAATTGCTAACTATAAGACTACCCTTCACTTAATCATGTTTATCCATACCAATATATGAACCAATTTCACATTTTATCTACCTGCATCCAGATTAAAACCACCTACGCTTGGGCAAGTTAGGACTTCATAAATTAATGGTTATCTGTTTATTAAAAAACATCTGCTCATCTGGAAAAAGAATTATTTCAATTGGACATATTCTATAAAATCTTTGATGCAAACAGTAAGTCCAGAGTGTTCAACACCAGTAGTTCAGAGATTAATCTAATTACAAGCTATTAAAACAGGAGAATATAGCTGATCATATTTCTAAAACCCTGTGCAGACCAACAGCAGTTATTGATGATTTGATGGTTTTCTAGGAGTTTGGAACAAATACTTGGCTTTTAGTCTAAGAGCAAAGCTGGACATTTCTGTGTGATGCTTGGGGGATTCATCCAACTAACAGATACATTTGGTGAAGAATCTCATTCTAGTCATGCCCTCCCTTCCTAATTTCCCTTTTCACTGTTTTGTCGTCTTTGCCTGTTCCTCAGGGAACCGAGTGATTGATAGCCTAATCCAATGACTGTATTACAGCTGCCTCAACTTGGACTCTTTTCCTTACCATTAGCAGTTAGCCTATGGTTAAATTCACAGCTCACTGCTTGGTACAGCCCCTGAGATTTAAGGGTCTGGCCTTTAGAAAATATTTAACATAAAATTGAAATCTTGACATACTGAGAATTCAGTTCTCTGCAAGGCTACTTTAATTAATCCAATGTACTGTACCATTGTTCTATATGAGGCTATGACATGGTGAACTGTTACTGAACCTCACAGAGATGTGTAATTCTAAATTAAACACTCACTTACATGTACCTACACTGCATTTGTTTCCCAAGTACATGTGCATGAATGTGAAAATTTAAATTCCATCTATAACAATAATAAAACACAAACCAATTACGCTTGAAGAGTAAAGACTTTTCATTCATTTCAAGCCCAGAATGAGCTTTTTGAAAGTAAACGGGGGAGAAAACACAATTTAGTTCAAATGATCAGTGTAAAGACCCATGCTTCATTCTTTTTTTTCCAGGACTCATTTAATCGTCTGGTGAATGAAATCAATTATGATCATTTTTAATCAACTACAGACAGCACCTGTGCTAAGAGTGTAAGGTGTTCTCTTTGTGGGAAAGAAATTGACTAAAAAATATTAAAAGTGAAAAAAAATATGCTTGGTTCTCTGACCTTATCTGGAGAATAATACTTATTTTTAAATAGCTATGGGAAGAATGTAGACCTTGATCTATGCTGCAAACCTTTGCCCTACTTCCAGTCAGTCGATGAGCTGCAAGCTTCTATGAAAATGGCAGCTGAGTCCCAGATGAAAAATTATGCATCTCATAAACTGCTGTTCTGCTGAAATGTCAAGCTATGGCAGGGCTGTACCTCAAACTCAGCACTTGGCATTTTCCTTCTGTCTGCTTTGTTGCCATGAAGCAAACATGAACAGTGAGGATTTGTGTAGGGCAGGTAGCAGGCGAGCTCCCTGTCAAAAATCTATTATTAGGGCTCTGATCTCTCCTGCACAGACCAGTGACGGCAGAACACTAAGAGAAATCAGACTGCTGCAAGGACACCATGGAAAACAGAGGACTCTTTGTGAATCCAGACATAATATATGCAAATAAGGGCTTCTAATGGCTGAGCTACATTTAACAGAAATAATAAAACAAAATTAAAATTGTACTAGAGTTTACATTTGTTTTTTACTCCTATTCACACTGTTTTATAAATATATGTTAATGTAAATAATCTTTAACTCTCCATAAATATTTATACTAAACAGTAGTGCCTACGCATACATACATTTTGTTTTGTTTCCAGTGATGGGCAGCTTTTAATTAATTTCTCTTGACCGAAATCCACACTGTACAGTCACCGAGAGAACTGTGATTACAAAAGCGAATGGTCTTGGGTTTTTTTTTTTGTTGATTTTCTTTTTCACTTTTCTTTTAATGTGTCATAAAATTAAAATTTAAACGGAGACTTTATTATTATAACTCCAACTTTCCTCTTTCTTACATTTCAGATTATAATACATGCCCCTATTATTAATGTTAATCATTCATATAATACATATTTTAATTTAATGAAATAGCACTTGGAAAGCATTCCCTTAAAATTCACTATTGCTGTCTGACAGTGTATTTTTGTAAAAAGAGACAGGTCCAATAACTTACTTCAAAAGAAACTAAAATTAACTGCCTCTGCTGGTTTCTGACACTATATGTTCTCACATTTAATGACTGAATCTGCTATCTAGGTATATTCTTTCTGACATCCCTTGTGGTCAGCTATGAAGTTATAACACACAACTTTCTGAATCTATTTTGTTCTGGAAAACATACAATTATATGTACTCAAACATGTTGTACAACATATTTGTTAAAATAATGCTAAATACTACAGAATATAATAATTGGACAAAGCAATAACAGCACACAGGCACAAGGTTTTTGAACTTCTACTGTAAAATACAGCAGTATTTTTTCTGCAAAGCATTAAAAGGATGCATAGTGAGAGCACTGTAGAGAGATTTGCTTTTAACTTAAGTTTTTTTGCTAAGTCCAGTGTATGGTTTTATAAATTCATCCCCTAAGGATCTGGTTTCCAGACAAAAACAAAGAAACAAACAGATGACAAAGAACAAAAAAAAAAGGAAATTCAAATAGAAGCTCTGTTCTATTTTGCCTGCAATAGATATCCTATTGTGCTGCAATGTGATGCGTTTTATAAAACACATCTGGAATATTGAAGCACAGTATGAAAGCTCATGAAAAACCTTTTTAAAAATTTTAAAATACATTTAAAGGAAAAAATCTCAGGGAAGGATGTGGCTGCTGACAGTATATTAACATTTCTTTGAAAAAACAGGCATCTTATTCTAGTAGCTATAAAATATGCATTTTCAAAATATTATATATACGTATATAGACTAAGATATCTCTTTCAGAGCCAGAGGTCATTATTATTTGTGAGTGTGAAAAAATAACATTAGCTTATTTTTAAGAAACAAATGCTCTACATTGCACGTCTATAAGAAGAATGTGGGATAAAATCCCATATGTGCTATATTCTCAAACCTGAAATATTGCTGGATTGATTCTAAAAGCTCCTTAATGGAAATCAAACTACACTTCTAATCCTGAAAACACATAGGAGAGTTATACAGTTTGGGAAGCCATATATTAATTTTAGTATTTTTATTTCATCATAAGAGTTTATTTCCTTAAGCATATTTTGAAGGCTTCATTAGGACATTTCCACTTTTTGAGTAATGGGCAATTCCTGGAAACTTATAAAAAATGGATGAAGACTGAGATCCTCTAAGCGCATAACAGGGCCACAGAAATCCATAGGTCTGTCATAGCCCTTGGGCTCAGCTGAGATTCCATGGTCAATCAGCAATACATCCTCTATTAACGTGAAAGTGAAGTCAAAATTAAAGTGAAATTTTTCCTGCAAATATTTTTTGGCAGCAGGATATGGGTAGAAGGTAAAGAAAAAACCAGAGAGATTTGACAATGCTCAATAGTTAGAGGGTAAACTTGGAATTCAGACACAGGTGGGACCCAGGCTCTGACCTGGGATTTAATCTGGCTCTCCCAGTCAGGTGCCTGTGCAGGTCAGCAGGCTGTGCTCGTATGAGCATGTATCCTGTGAGAACTGTTTCACCTTGTATTAATAATTCAGTATTTTCAGGGAAATGGAGAAGAGAGAGAGACTAATCCTACAGTCTAGTGGTCAAACATCCACCTGGGATACTGGGATCATTCCCTGTCAAAACCACCCAACACACAGGAGGGCAGGAAGGAGGAAACAGTGATGTCTCTTACAGCTTAGCAATTTTCAGTTGGTCAAATTAGATCAAAACAGGAAGGTCACTGCCTGAGCACTAGCTGGGAAGAAAACACTGGCTGTGACAACTCAAAGCTAAATGGGGGTTTTAAAGTATTCTCATTAAGTCTCTCCTTATTTAAAAGATTTTTAAAAAATTGTTCTAAAAAAACAGAGACATAAGCCTGTTCTCAAAATATTCTAAGATCTAGCAATGATGTTAATAAACTTTTATTATTAGTACTTCAATGCATTTTAGACAAACCATAGAATACTACCTGTCTTTTAGTAATTTCAAAGGAATTACAAAGAAATTCCCTTTTCAAAGTCTTTCTTTTCCGGATAAACAAATATCAATCCTCCTGCACATAGCTGCTTCTGCATGAGGCAAGTGAGAAGAGGAGGAAAGAGCTGACCAAGGGGAAGTAGTACATGGAAAAGCTTTCTGCAGTACATGGCCATGTAGGAGCACATTTTCAAACAGTGGAGGATACGGAAGACTGCAAGTCAAAATGTCAAACTGCTGCTAGGCCAGGGCATTAACATGTTTTCATTATTTGCTCTTCGACAGAAATCTTCATCTAACACAGCAGAGTGAGTTTGCACTCATCTGGAGAAGGCAAACCACATTGTATTAAGAGATGTGTGGACGTAGCGAGTTTATAAAACATAGAACACCTGTCCTTTAGGAGAATGGCTTCCTTGCAAGGTGATGCAGCCCCTGCCACCAGCCGCAGAGCTTTCCCAGCTGCACTGCCAGCCCGAAATTCCAGCAAAGCCCTTCAGCAAGTGGAGATACAGCTTGGCCTGAAGCCTTATTTCAGGGTGCAAACTTCTGACTTTCATGTTTTCAGCTGCGGTTTACTTCATGCTTACTTCATGCTTTCTGCTAGCCTCCTCTTCCCTCCACTGAGGCATGAGGCTCCTTCAGCTCTCAGGGAAGTGCAGTGAGCACAGGACAGGGCATATATCTCTGTGTGACATCAAGGGAGGAATATGTCCCTGCTGCTGATGGTGAACCCTAAGCACAGAAGATCCTGCTTTTCACACTCTCTGAAGCAAAGACAATTTCAGGCAGAGCAAACCCTACTCTAGCAGGCAATGCTGCTGGAGGTAGGTAGAGTTACCTATGATTTAAGTGTAAAGAGAAAGGAAAAAAAGATAAGCTGATTTAAAACCCAGTTTAATCCAGTACTCCAGAAATACTCCATTGTGAGCAATTCTTCACCAGCTAGGTGATGCTGAAGGTCACCAGCTCTGAGCCTCACCAGCAGACCTGCGTGAGGGGAGCTCTGTGCTGACACCTCCACAGGGCTCAGGGCCTACTCCTGCTGCACCCATGGTCATGCAGCACCACTGGCACTGTGCCCTGTGAAGCAGAGTCCTGCCTTGGCACCAAGCAAGCATCATTTCTGGTCCAGAAAAGAACAAAAATCTGTGCAACTGGAAAAAGCCCAGAAAGTGTGATACAGCTTGGCTATGCCCTGTGTCTGCTCCAGGTTTTTGCTAGAGAACATGACATACCGGCTGTGCTTTGGTGAAACACATAGAAAATGGACCAGACTTACTGCTTCTGTAAAAGTGCTGATTTTCACTTCAAAATATTAATTCTCTTTAGAGGAATTATTCGAAAAAACAACAGTAACTTACTGACTTTATGAGAATAAAACAGAAGTTGTTTAAGCAACTCAAAATAGAAAACCAGTGTTTCCACCACGAAGCAACTTTCATGCCAGGATCACAGAGCAGTTCTCAACAAGCCTGTAGGCATGTAAGTGGTGTTACTGCCATTTCACAGACAGGAGATATAAAGCACAGAAAGGTCAAGTGCCTGGCTGTGAGCCATGTGGCTGAGCCCCAGCATGTCCAGAAACAGACCACAGAACTATGGCCACTCCGTCCCTTGCTCTGACAAGACGACACACTCTCCCATTTTTTGTTTTCTTGTAAGGGTGTTAGCTCTCTCAATTTAACCTTGCTTTCCCGATTTTGCAAATCTGTATAGCTACACCCTGATTGCAAAGCAGAAAGTATTGCAACGTGTTGCAGAGCCAGATACATGGCTTTCTTTCATTCTTTGAGTTGTGTGCTTGGGACCTAGTGATATCAATTATCAGCAAGAAACCTTTATATATTTCTCTGCAACAATATGCTCTTTCAAAACATAATAAATTGAGAGCACTTCTTAGTGTTTTTTATATTTTTGGAATAACCAGATTTGTATCATAGGTAACATTTTCAGTCTCCTTTGATACGCATAAAACTTCAGAAACAGATTTTTATAGTTACACACACACATATATAAAAATAAAAGAAATAAAGATTTTTTTCCTCAGATCTCACTTAGAATTATAAACCACAGAAATCCTGGTATGTCCTCCCTTATAGCTGAAGCAGCCAAGTGCCATTGTAATTTACACTATGTACATGTTTTACATTTGTGACATAACAGACACACTTTTCATAATGCAGTCATTTTATAGATTTTATTAGACAGACTTATGGTAGGAAGGAATATTCAGAAATTGCAGCTTAAATGAGAATATGTGAATGGTGTTACTTATATAAAATACTACTGCAATAGTTCTTTTATTAATTTTTAATGCACAGCACCCACTGTGACCTCCTTTATTCTTTTCCTGTCAACATGGCAGGCCAGAGAAATTGAAATGGGCTGTAGCTGTTCTCCTCTTTTTCTCCTCTTTCTCCCATTTTGCATAATATTACAATTATAACATCTTATTGGACTGTCACTGTGAAATAATCATTATGCAATAGGCATAATGATTTTTCTGATTGTTATCTCTTCCTTGCTTTTCAATGTTCTCTAAAGAAGTCTAAATTCGTTATAGTTATCTAAGGCAATAAAGCAATTTTCCACTGAATACATTCGTCTGAATTAAAGTTTGTTTAAAAGGTATCTTTTGCTACATTTCTTACGGTTCTCTAAGGATAACACCAGTCACATAAAATAAAGTATTTTTTGCCTGCCTGGTCTCCTCTGATTACATTTTTGGGTGAGGTGGAAGGCGGGTCCAATAAAATAATGTTTGACTCAATCAGGAGGACGCTATTACTTGTTATGTATATTTGCTGTTACCTCTATCACCAAGGAGATTAATCTCCATACCAGTGAAGTCAAGACACTCACAGTATTGTCTTTGCAGGGCCAAGTTCATGTTGTCACAGCAACAGAGTGCACAGGGTCAATGGATTAATACATTAGTGTGCACAGGCACTGAACTGGAGTGTAAAAGTTTTGCTGGTTGGTTTTAAAATTAAACTGTGAAGCAGGACTTGAAAATAAGGCCTACACAAGATACTCTTGTATATCTCAAGGAATAAGCTACAATATAGATGCATATATTTGCCTAATAATTGCCTATCATTTATACCACAGCAGGAAGAGGACGAAATAATCTCCGTGGAAGAAGTGCACTTAGAGGGAAGGAGGGAGGAAGGCTGGAGTTCAGGCTATGAAACACACACTGCATTTGGATTGTTGATATTTCCCCTTGCGATGCCCTTTCATTAGCCTCTGCCTAACGTGGGGCCTGACAATTGTGACAGAATGAAAAATCTGAGGAAAAGCGAGGGTCACAAGAGAAGAGATTTCCTTCCCTCTCCAATGACCCTATCACAGTATTCTGATGCAGCGCTCTGCCATTAAGGAAAGGGCAACCCAAGAGCCTTCACACTTAATCTGTTCCATCTGTCATGACTATTAGAAACATTGACCAGCAGTGAGCTTTAAAGACTCAGTGCGACTGCAGACATGATATTCTAGCCCACTACAAGGACCTCCTGATGTTTTGAAAGCCTCCAAGGAAGTACCATGCATCAAAAAGGGCAACACCTACCTGACATGCCACCATATGTGGTCCTCAGTCCTTCACCAACTGCTGGCCAAGGTGTGCTGTCTGCTTTCAGTCCCATCAGTCCTGACACAGTGTTGGTGGCTGTAACACCATCTGCGCCACCTGTGAAAGAAAAGGCCAGTCACTTTTTGTTAAACCCTGTGTATAAGAACAAAAGAGGAAAAAACACAGCAGAAAAACTGTGAAAATGTGAAATAGCTAGAAATCCAAATAAACAGCTGAAGAAAGCAAGGAACAAACTGTAAGAGGATGCACTAAAAGGTCCTTAAGATCAATTCTGGCTTGAATAAATTTAACACTAGCTTCAAGGTAGGGCGTAATTGAAAGTTGTTTGGGTTATAAGACAGCACGTAGGAAACAATGAGGCTGACAGGCAGATCTCTGCCCTTCACCTGTGTGGGATAGAGTCTGCTACAGCTGTTGTGCAACACCTGGAGGTGCCTCAGCACAGAGGTCACCTCCTCCAAGCCAATTACACCAACTTGGTATGGATGGAGCCAGCCCCTGTTCTTGTATCTTACTGTGAGGAGCAAGATGAAATGAACAATGCAACACAGAAACGATGACCATGGTTCTAAGTGATGAATTAATAGATCTACTTGTGAACTGATTTCCTGCCATGTTGTACTTTAAGTTGAAAGGAATAAATAAATAAATAAATACACCTTGCAATAGCGTATTTCTGTTTTCTCAGGACACAACATTTTTATTATTGAACATAGCAATAGAGGATTTTACAGTGTTATGGCAAATGTATAAATATGATAGAAAAAGGAGCATGCAAACACATATGATTTATTGTTAACAGTCTAATATAGATCTTTTCTTATATTGCTATATTCTAGAAGCATGGACAAAATTAGGAAGCCTATGATCACTTTGCTTATTCTAAATACAAAAAATAAACTCTTTTCATATTAGTTGCTGCTGTTATTTGTTATTATTCCAGCAACTCCTCTATCTTCCCCCATCCAGCAAATTAGTTGATCTGCACAGCTTGTGCACTGGAGTCGATTACCTTCCTGCGCAGCCATCGCAATATTCACAATATCAGTGACATTTGGGGTCAGCTTGGCAAAGAAAGGAATCTGAACAGCTTGTCTAACCCAGCGACAGATGTTTCGTACCAGCTCTGGATCCTGTTCAAATAGGTCAGATAAATATGGAACATAATTAAAGGTAAAATGAACAAAAGGTATATCAAGGAAACAGAAAACTTTGCTCTAAGTGGCTACACTGTGATTTTGTGAAATTACAAATCAGGACTGAATCTTATCTCATTAGTTATCTTATTTCAAACACATTGAGTAACTGCGAATCCATTATAAAAGGGTTAGTTCATGAAAAAACTTTTTTCAAAAGATGAAGATATCACCAATTTTCCCTTCCCAGAGATGAGAACATATAATTTTGGATGACAGATACTTTCTTTACCCATTTATTTAAAAAATTAATTTTCAATTTTAATGACTCACTCTATGTAAGGTATATTGAAAATAACCAGTATCCTACAAAATAATGTGAACCTGAAGCAATAGCTGATTACATCTTGAATATAATAACAAGGATGAGTTGAGGTAGCAGGCTATCAGAATGCAATTCAGCATTTCTGAACTCTCCTCTGACTTCAGAGAATAACTCGGGATAGCCATAGTGTAAATGAAAGATCAAAATCTTCTCTGTTAACCCTAGAAATTGAAATCTTCAAGTGTTGGCTTTTCTTGATTTCCAGGCATTTACTTCCCTTACAGAATAAATCTCATGTAGACAGTAATGAACTATCCTTTACATTGAAAACTGCTCAGTGGAAATAACATTCTGCATCTGGCACATACACTGCTTATTGTTCAATATAACTCTTGGGATATGGGTTGTTAGTTTTTTTTTTTTCACTTGGCTATTGATAATACTCTTCAAAAAATACCTTAAAATTCGCAATACTGGTTCGCGTAGAATGGTGCATGACCTGGTTAAAAATTGAATAGTGCCATTGCAAGATTTAGCACAAGTATAACCTGTGGATAGGCTAATTGGTACTGCAGCAATTATTTACATTTACTAAATCTTTATCAGTTTCTCAGATAATTAAATCTGTCATATATGAATAATTTTCACCCATTTGGATATTATGGAAACTCAGAAAGCTGCACTGCTATGTAGTAACTGAAAATGGGATGAGCCTAAATGAAGTTGAGTTTGGAACAACTCAGTGGACACCAAAGTTGTTGGTCTAGTGAACACGCAGGAAATACCCCCTTGTTGTTTCTTGCTTTTAATACCAAGGGTTAAATACAAACAAAAAACCCCACAGGCTGTGTTCCTGGAGAGTGCCTAGTGCTTGACATGAATAGTAAAACCCTGAGACTTAGCTGTGCCATTCCAATAAAAATCATGATCTCCCCGCCCATGCATCTTCCATGAAATATGTATGAATGCTACACTGGAAGTATGAAAGTAGTTGGATCTTTGACTTTCATTTCTGTTTTGAATTTCCTTGAGGCCCAGCAAAGAAATGAGAGACCCTCTAGAAGACATGAATTGCATATCCTTTATGTTAATTCTTCTCCTTCAAAACCCTTGTAATAATGTTCAGGGTGTTGGCGCCACACAACACATTATGCTGACTCCATCATCCTTACAGTGCTGCCGTAAAAATTCTCACTCCAACGCATACTAAAATTTGAAAAATAAATCACATTGAATAACTTACTCGGAGATCGCTTTCATTCACATAAATACAATTTCCATCCTACCTAAGGCAATTAAACTAGTTTGTCTTTCTTAATAAATAATAATTTGGCCTTTTTTTTTTCCCCAGAACTAAGCAAAGATCTTAATCTGCCATCAGTTCTGCTTCTCCCACACCAAAATTAATGCAATGAATACAATGGAGGGGTCTTCAGTTTCTCAAGTTAGCAAACTATTTAAATACCTGACTGTACAACATATGTTTAGACAAAGTCCTTTTGAAAGGCTCATTCGTATCAGTCTTGTAAAGCAGACCATTGCTGGTTCCCATAAAAACACAGGTAACTTAATAGGAAAATAATATGAAAACTCAACTGAAAGAGGTGAAATCTTTAATTTTATTTCATTTAATATTCCCAGGAAAATACAGGAATCTTTAATGAGGAAATATAGAAAAAATGAAAAAACTAACATAATGCTTTGCTGCGTAGTAAGATATTCACATATTCACTGATAGGAACTGGAAAGGTGTTGAATTTTATAAAAAAAAAACAAACCAGAATTTCCATTAAATCTAACAAGTTTGGATTGAAACAGCTATTTTAAAGCTCATTCTTCCCCTGTAATATTTGATATAATCCATTTTTTTCTTAAATAAGCTATCATACAAAGATAATGCTGGATATCTTAAACAGATACTGTTTACTCTTGTGCCAGCCCCAAAACACACACACATGTGACAGATCTTGCTGCTTCCTTTTTCAGTGTGAGTCCTGCAGTGGAGCTATACTGGAGCATCCAACTCATCTACCCTCGCACTCTCCTCCTCTGATTCTTCCTGCTATGATGCCTTCTGGTGCAGCAGTCAACATCAATGAAGCACCTGAGCCTCTCCTCTCTCCCTTTACTGTAATGACACCATGAATATCCAGTGTCCACAGAGACTACATGCCTCAGCTTGCCTGCTACCAGAGGGATTTTTATGCCATGAAGCTTTAAAGACAACTAACATAGTCTCAAAGATGAATAAGATCTCCAGCGTTAACATCACATTTTCTTCTTCAGATCATCAAGAAAAACTTATTAATTCACCTTAAAATTCATAATTTCCTGCTATATTTGCACTGAGGACTTGAAAAAATGCATAAGTCATCAGATAGCTGAAAACAGAATGTATTCATGTCACAGGACAGATAATTTTCATATGAAATCAACAAACTATACTATGTAATCCGGGGAAGTTCACTGGATGTCATACAAACTCTACAAAAAAGTTTGCCATTGAACTGAGAACAATTAGCAGAGGTCACACAAGAGCACAACTTTTGAGAGAGATTGATTAGAAATAGAGAATTCACTTATAAGTGCAATTATTGACTGAAATAATTACCCTAATTTGAAATGTAGTTTGAAACGTAAGAGTTCTGAGAATATTAATTTACTATATTCAGCAAAGGTTTAAACTCAGGTGCAAATTCAATAAGGTGAACAGTCTGGTACCAAAACCTAGTTTTAAAAAGGCTATGTGAAGGTTCATTTTGCCAACTCCATTTTGCTGATTTAGGGCCTTCCATGTACACAGATTTAATCATAGAATCATAGAATCATTTGGTTGGAAAAGAACTTTGAGATCATCAGGTCCAACCATGCCTGTCCACTACTAAACCATATCCCTAAGCACCTCATCTACCTGTCTTTTAAACATCTCCTGGGATGGTGACTCAACCACCTCCCCTTTCAGTGAAGAAATTTTTCCTGATGTCTAAACTGAACCTCCCCTCGAGGCCATTTCCTCTTGTCCTATCACCTGTCACTTGGGAGAAGATACCAACACCCACTTTGCTACAACCTCCTTTCAGATAGTTATAGACAGTGATAAGGCCTCCCCTCAGTCTCCTTTTCTTGAGGCTAAACAAACCCAGTTCCCTCAGCCACCTCTAATAAGGCTTGTCCTCCAGCCCCTTCACCAGACTCAATGCTCTTCTCTGGATACATTCCAGCTCCTCAATGTCTTTCTTGTAGTGAGGGGCCCAAAACTGAACACAGTATGTGAGGTATGGCCTCACCAATCCCAAGTACAAGGCCACAACCACTTCCCTGGTCCTGCTGGCCACACTTCTGAAAGATTGGACCCAATTTACAAATTGCCTTTACAAATTCTTAGCAGAAGTTTCACCTAAAAAACATTCAAGGATTTTGCTCTGTATGTCAATCCAGAAGAGCAAACAAATGCTCCATTGGACTGTAACATTTGTCGATAGCACACTTCATTTATCTGCTGTATTTTTTTTCTTTCAAACAAACATCATCTAAATAAATGCTTGGTAAAATTATCATCAGCTAAAACATAATATTGATTCATGCACTGTACCTACAGGAATCTGTTGGTAATTTAATACCATATAAAGCCTCTTTTAGTATGAGATGTACATCAGTGTGTCTTCTGTCTTCCTGTTCCTAATCAAATATTGCTTGTTTGTTCCAAAAACACAGGAGATTTGAACGTTACAGGGGTTGTCTTTTTACTTCCCTAAGCAGCAGTACAGAATCATTTTTCCTGAATATTCATTATAGCCTTGGGCTAGATGGAGCTTTTAATCCTAACTACTCATTGCCAATAGATAGCTATACTAGAGGAAAAACAACTATTCACTTCTTTTTTCTAAATGATCACATGATAAACTTAACTATAACCATAACTATAAGAATAAGTCCTCAGAAATTAACGCCACAAGTTGTCTACTGATTGCGTTTGGCATTGGTAATGAGTTGAATCCCACGTCCTATCACCCCCAAGGCAGATACAACCTGCATAATTAAAAAGGAGTGTAAAAATGCCGTGCATAGAGAAGGTCACCTCTTCCCGTGTTTCATGGTAAGTAATAAAACCATGAAGAGATTACCACAGAAATCTCTGGCTCTAGATATTTTGGAATTTTAGAAATTTTTACTATGACTTATTTTCAGTGGTTAATTAATTATTATAATGGTGGCAGTTCTGTCTCACTAAGACCTTTGCAGTTGTGGAAAGCTTAAAATCATAACTCTTGAACAGAGTTCTGATTTCACATATGTATGAAGACTTTCTTACGTAGGGCTACTGAAGTTATTATTACAGGTCACACTGATGATTTGTTCATTATCCTGACTGTGATGTTGGGAAGTTCCACATGGCACAAATAATGTTGTAAGATCCATTAGGACCTTGCATGAGAAGTCCTTAAACCTCATTTATCACTGCCTACAATGACCTAAACAGCAAATTTACAGAAATTAAAATATTTTATTCCATTTAATACAAGTGTAAGTCTGATCTTCCTCATAAAACTCAAGTCTTTGATGGCCTCATACTTGCCAATTAGTTTCATGGCTAAATCACGCATTATGTCAACACGTCTACAATTTAAAATACTAAGGTACAGAGGACTTATTCTGTCTTTGTACTAACTCAGCACACCTGAATCTGATATGGGATTTCTTATATATGGTTAGTAGGCCAGGGGCACCAAGACTCCTCATCAATGCATTCTTCTGGTGATAGATTTTCTTTCTGTACTGGCTCTTTCGAGAAAAACCTTGTAGCTCCCTTACATCTACTGTCATTGAAGGAATTTTTTATATGAAAAATGTTGTACGGTTAACTTCCTCATTCTGCACAGTATATAGTTTCCAAAATAGTATGGATAGATATGGGAGAAGGAGGGAGTGCTTTCATATTCAGGAATGATATAGCCTATAAGTGAGAATGTCCAAGATTCAGCTTTTAAATTTAATTCATATACTATTCTCACTTTACTGTTTCATTCAACAATAGTCTACAAGGGAAGAGTTCAATTTATCCTCAGTCAAACTGCTGTTCAACAGCCCTTGAGGACTCAAATGTAACTTCATCTGAAAAACAAAGAGAAAAGAATCTTTCACTATCATCAGACAAACTCGATGCACCAGGGAGACTTTCTTCTGGGCCATGCTACCTTTTCCTTGTGAGCACTGCAGTGGCACTATTTGCCATGGCTTGCAGCACAGGCAGGCAGGGGCAGGATCCATTTGGAGCAAGTTTAGAAATTGAGTAATGACAATTTCTATGGATTCCTCACCTATTCAATCCACTCCACCAGCTCAACATGTAGGTCTGAAACTCCAGCTTTAACAGATGTTCTGAGGACTTGCTAGCCTGATAAGTTGTTAGTTTTAATGCTTTTTATATATGTCTATCCCATATTTCTTTTCCAGATCAAATGTGTTCCAAGAAATCCATTAGGAAATGAGAATTTAAAAAATAATAATCAAAATTTCTCTGTGTGTGTGAAGAGCTACCCTTTTGCTATTCCTTGAAAGTGAAGAAAAAGTAAAAGTACAGGAATTTCAGCTTAAAGTGTTGCAAATGAGTATCTATCTTTAGAACTCACATTTTTTCATATTACTATTGATCTTTTCCAGAGATATCTTTTCTCCCTCCTCCTATGAGATGCCCAACATTGCCTTCATAAAACTCTGTCTCTAAACCTATCTGAAGTTTCCACAGTATCTAAATACGGAATTGCAATCAATCACAATTTCTCAGATCCTAGAAAGGGGCAGTTTAGGTTGTGTATTTGTCCCATTTCAAATTTAATTAAAGTTAACAATTTGTTTAAAGCCTGTCAAATTAAGGAAAGGAATTCCAAGGATAAAAGACGAGTAACTCTCTGCTCATCCAGAGTAAAAACAGCTTCCTCACTTCTCGTGAAATTTGACAGCTTTTGGTCAACATCTATTGACTGCAGCTGTCAAAAACAAAGAAATGAGGCAGTTTAACCTAAGGCAGGAATAACAGTTTTCACAGTTGTATGTGAAGTCATCTCTATATATTAGAAAAAAATTTGAAAAATGCCTAAATGACTTCTGAGGCTTAGGGTCACTCTGGTCAACCCCACAAAAATGTAGCTGCTGGATGGGAGCTTATATCCTTCTGGCTAGAATCGATGATATGATGTGAAACCAATGCCACAAAATAAACTTTTAGAGAAAACAACAGTGTCTGAATTCAGGACTCTTTTTTTCAGTCAATACTGCAGTGCTTTTTGGCATGAGATCCAAAGTGAACCAAAGGTAGTGGAAACCTTTTTGCATTAACTAAGTGAAAAAAAAAAATTACTTCAAAATCTCATCAGACATCTCCAGTGAAATGTTACAGGAAAATCCTATTCAGGATAAAAATTCAAAAATGGATAATTTGATATTTAATTCTAGAAGGATCAAAATGTTTCATTCCAGTCTAGGCCTTCAGCTTTAATTAATTAACTTGCACTTTGAAACAAGAGGTTTCAAAATCAAGTGGGGTTGTAGGGCAGGAATTTCTAAAAGACAAAGCAATTAATATGTGAATAATAAGCAACATCCACATAGTTACCAAGTAACTAACACTATCATGACAAGAATACGTACGGTGAATATCGCTTAGTGTTTTAATTCAAGTATATACTTATTTTCTACTCTTTTACACAGTCTAAAGTGTTCTTTTCTTTTAAAAAATGTTTTAAAAGAAGTCTACTGGGTAAATTAAGACATTTATGCTATTTCTACATAAGTGTTCTCTTCATAATTTGAACAAAAATCTGTAATATTTTCAAAGTGAAGAGATATCATATGGCTTATATAAGCATGCACTACTGGTGAAACGAGTACTTTTTTTGCTTACAAGATACTGCAGATTAAGATGTAAAATATAGCTTGGAAAATTCCCATTAGCTTTTACAGACTACATTCTTTCTTTTTGTTATAGTCTTTTCACTCAGGCAAAAACATTACCATCTGAAGATCATGCAAATAGTATATTTTAATTTATTTTTATTTTATTATTTATAGATAGTAACAACTCCTAATTTATAGATGTTTTTTTCCAAAGTAAAAAATGTAAGCAAGAGCCTGGAGACTTCATTTAACTTTTATTTATTTATTTATTTCTGTGGGAAATTATAAGGACTAAACTCCCTACCTTCTAGCTCCATTCTTAGATACTAGGACTTTATTACTTTAAAGCCACAAGTAAAAGTAAAGTTAGTGTTATGATTTGATCAGCTGTTCTTCAGATCAGTTCATTCAAGTTCCACTTCAGGGAGCCTAATTGAGATTCTCCTTTTTTTTCCAGGAATATCAGTATGTCAATGGACAAAATAAGTCACTCTGGATTAAGTCCAGGTTTGGTCACGGCTGAGCTGAGAAGTCAAAGCTCCGAGACCCAGTATATGCTGGAAGAGATAACAGCACATACTGTGAAAAGCCAACAAGAGACTATGGCACCACTGTGGTTCCTACTTCTCACGGTTAGGATACTTTGATAAACTGTTTAAAAATTTAGTGCACATAAAAAATGGAACTTCAAATGTAACAGTGTTTAACCAAACTTTAAAAGTCTCATAAAAGGTTTGGAGAGAATTTTTTAATAAATTTTAATTTTAGTGACTCACATGTTCCTCCTCTGTTGCTAAATGAATTTGGTATCATGGTCACTATTTCTCCCTTCTCCAGCCCCACAATTAGAAAGTTTGAAATACGTTAAAAGCACAAGACAAATAGCCCTTGACCATCTCTCTCTATTCCAAATGAGAGAATGGGATGTTACAGCATTTCCTTATTTTAGTACACTACTGAGAGCTGCACAAATGAACAATGCATGACAGTACATTTAAAATAAACATCAAAACAACAAAAACAACCCAACCAACACTCCAAAGCTGTTATTTTTAACATATCACATCTCACAGCTGCCAATATTAACATAGGTCAGTATCCAAACTCAAGAAATTATTTATCAAAGTGCTGTGTGGGACATCCACTTTGGTACCTTATTAGCAGCACAGTACTCCTACATCTCCATTCTGATAATGCAGTTCCTAATGACTGAAAAGATAACCAATGAGAAGAAAAGGTCAAAAATGAGCTGGAAATTTTTGATTGACCGGTACACAAAAGTACAAAACATAGATTGGTGCTGGGAGACCAAGCACAACTGAGACTTGAAAGGTTTTTGGCTGTCTTTAGACAGCTTCGCAATTACTCCCTTTTTCAGATCACATAAAAGCTTTTTGTTTTCTTCCCATAACTAGAGGAAAAACAATGGAATTTATTTTGAAATCTCAAGTCCTCGCTCGAAGAAGGTGGTCAAATCATAAAGTTTTCTTCTAAATGTGTTTGGGTTATTTTGTTTTGTTGGGTTGTTGTTTTTTTTTCTTTTACTATCAATTGTTTATCTCAACAACCAGAAGAACCATCACTGCTTGAAAACTTTTTACTTTTAAAATTAACTATAAGGCTTTTAAAAAAATTGTTATAGTTACATGATAACAAAAATTTTCTCTGTTTCATTGACATGAGTCAGTTAAAACTGTAGCAATCGTTATTTACAGCTATTGATTTTAATGCAACACTAAAGGAGCCAGACACAACCACTATTTTGTTTGGTTGTCAGAATAAAGGTTTATAACAGTGTTCCTGAAAGGGTGAAGCACAAATTGCCACTCCAAATTAACAGGTAATTTGTTCTGATACCAACTGGTCCTAAACATTCCAACTGAAAAATGTGAAACTGCTCATCTAAATTTTATAAACTTCTTGGAGATATTAACTGGAAAGATTTATTTATCTACAGCACTGGTGTATTGGAAGTGTTGACTAAAAAATGCCTTTTTACTCCTGACAGAACAAAACATTTTATCTTGGTTGTTTCTGGCCAACCAAAATAATGTTTCTCATATCACTGTAAAAAAGTAGAACACAGCATGATTAAACAATATTTCAGGTCTTTAGTTCATGCAGAGGTTACCTGCAAGAAGGCATAAAGGTTTCACTAGGTTTACGTCATACATGAAAACGGAAGCACAGAACTCAAATTTATGAGTGCTGCAGCTGTAAATAGCTTTTTCTTGTGGTTATCTAGGCAAGCTCTCAGTTCTCTCCCATAATAAAGAAGCAGAAAATACCAAATAACTAAGGAAAATATAAACCTACAAAATAAACAAATTAAGAAATTTAAAACCTATGCTCTGTGAAGAATTTCTGACTCAGTTTTAAAATGATCATTATATGGGCCTTTATTCAGAACTAGCTGGTGCACTGACTAACTCTACTAGGAGGTGAGGTAAAATTTAAATAATTTTAGTCCTGAAAATTCTTGTGTAGGCAATGAAGAGATTAGTTAACACATTGTTAATAAACTTTATCAAACGATGGCATAAAACTGAAAACAAAAAAAAAAGAAAAAGCTATGCGTGTGCACTGTGTAGTTAACTTCTACCATGCACCAAGATGGACAATCGTAAAATATTTTATTTTACCTGCACTTAGCTACTTGTTGCTGATCATTTCCTTTTCAATAAATCCTGTTTACCAGTCATCATCAGTGTGAACAACTGCAAAACCTTATGCTGCAACTACAGACCCAAACACTAAGCAGACCACAGGCAATGGACATTTAAAGAAAACACATAAACATCTAGACCACAGAAATATGCTTGCCTGAATATCCTACATTTCTCTTTTCTGAAAGTATTACAGTGCATTAAAATACAATTACAAGAATAAGTACAAATTGCCATTTGGTTTTGAAAAACAGTCATGGTTTTCTTTCTTTCTGGGAAGCACTCTTTACTTATGGTAGTTAGGCTACCAAAGTGTCATTAAAACAGCCTGAATCTTTTTGGTTTCTTTTTAAACAGTGGCAGGCCAGTGCTACTTTGGCCAAATTGACCTTATTTGTGATATCTACCATCCACAATGCAAATTCCAGCTAAAATGCTTCCATCATAGTGACACTGAGAATAAGATTATCCCCAGCTTGCTCTCATCTCTTCACAAATTCCAAGGAAACAGAATCAACTTTCATACTTTCTAAGAAAATCCATTCTGTAGAGAATGCTTTCCATATATAAATAAAAACTCACCACACATAACCAGTTTTTAAAACCTTATTAACAGCCATACCGTATCTTTACAAAAGTTTCAGCAAGTTGGTAGTGCTGTTTCGATTACTTTCCTATTTATAATCCCTTTCTATTTTCCATTTTGTCTTTTGAGTAATCCAATTAAAAATCCTTCAAAGCAATAAAAGTGGATAAATGTTGTCAAACTGCAATATAAAGTTACAGAATATTGTCCTGATGATTCATATATTCGACTTTGCATCTTAACTGATGTCTTCTTCAGTGCATGAAGAACAGAATTCTTGAGGTATGACATCTAATTGATATTTTATTTTAAGCATTATCTTCTTTCACGTTACAAAAATAGAATACATGAACACATAAATGACATACAGAACTAACAACAGGGGAAAAGGCCATTTAAATCATGACACTTAATCACACTGAATCCTGGGAGGTAAACAGAAAAGGAAATGAATCTTCAGGTACTGGAAGAAGGTCAGTGCTGTTAGCAACCCAAAAATAACCACATGGTCAGAAAGCTTTTTCTGTTCAGATTTCCAGGCAAATAACTCATGAGTCAATTTTTACTTTGAAAGCAATTCAGCAATGGGTTTAGTTTGTGAAGAGGGTTTTAAAGAATGAGGGAGTGGAAAGGGAAAGGGAAGAGACACTTCTTGAAACCAGAGAAAGTGAAAAAAAAATCATCCAACATGGTTAAAACAACAAAATTTAACTATCATAAAGAATGACACGGGATCATGATCAGTGTGGGATCCAGGAATGTAATCCCACAAAACACACTTTCTGGCCTGCAAAAGTGTGCTTAGACAGAAGTTTGCAGAAGTTGGAGGAGGCAATCAGCAGCATCCCCTCCCTCTGCACATCTCAAATACCCTCCCAAACAAACAACACTCAAGGCAGCTCATCTCTGCACATGCAGAATAACACCATCATCACCAAGGACTCCTTCTTTCTGAGGAGTCTATTCTTTGTGATTGAGTCTCCTGTTTCTGGCTGAACATTTTCCCTCAGCTGGACTATTAAGGCTCCTGTTCATATCCATCAGCTTGAACAGCAGACACTTTCTCTCCCCTACACAACTGCCTGGTTTTATGAAACTTACAGAAATTCAGTATCTTTGAAATAGTTTCAACTCTGAGCAACGTGATTGAAACACGTTATTTTGTTGAAAGTGCCCCAAAGCAACAGAGGGCACTCAAAGACGCAAAGACAGTGAGATCAGCTATGACTTATCTTCTTAAGATCCCAGTTAAAATGGATGAAAGTGGCAACAGTAAGTGAATAAGACATATAGATCTTGAAACTCCACTGCAAACACCAACACAAATCTCACTTTCATTATACTGGTTTATACTGGATTTTGGGTGGCAAAGTTCCCATTGCTGCTATAGCACAGCTTAACATTACCTTGCTGTACTTTGCATTAATTTATATACTAATTTGTTGCAGTAACCGATACAAAAGGGAAGAGAGAGAACTAATAGTGCCTGCAGAACTCAATGAATTATACTTAACCAGCAAACTATTGTAGAGTGATAGCGGAATGCCGCATGAACACAGATAAAATCAATTTTCTGTTTGGGGCATCATTTATTTAAAATCTTTAAAGCTCCTTGCTGGCAGAACAACAGTGGATTAGCATGCTATGCTGTGCACTTCAATTAAAAAGCAGCCTTGTCTTTCCTGTTTTCAAAGTATAGCAGAGCAAATCTAATTTTGCCATGCAGCCAGTTCTCATCTTCGCAGAGTAAATAGGGCTTCTATTTGGTTGATTTTTTTGTTTCGTGGTTTGTTTTTTTTTTTTAATGGATTTGTCTTCTTCTGAATGAGGCAACGTAGGTTTTTATGAAACTTGCCTCCTAATTGCAGGCAATAAACAAAAACAGCAGCAGAAGCAGCAACAAGTAACGTTTAAGTAAAATGAAAATAAAGATAAGAAAAGAACCACAAAGCAAATTCATTTTACATATGATCTGAATAGTTAAACCAGCAGGATCTAGATTTCAGTGCTCACAAGAGACGTATACATGCCTCCTTCAAAATAAACTAAAAATCAAACAAACTCCCAAACCTACAGTTTAAATGCTGAGATAGGCAAAGATTTTTTTATCTTTTCAAGGTTAGAAGGTAAGACTAATTAATCAGAAATATTTATAACCCAGGATGTTATTAACTTTTAAAATATTTACTTATAGCATAAAGAATTTCTGTTCTTACTCTTAGGCTGAGATCTTTGAATATGAGATTCATTTTTTGAAAAAGTATAGAAGCATACTCTGTGCTTTGGAAATTCATCTGAGGTATTGCTTTCAACTTTGAATGTTGCCATCATACTGATCATATCACCCCAAGCAAGTGGGTCCTTGTGCTTCCTTTTATCCACTATTCATTTCCTTCTTCTGGCATAAACAAGAAGAGAAATTGAGCAAGGTGAACCCACAGAATCACACAAATGTTTGTCTGAATGAACTTACGGGGAGCAGCCAGCCCAAGCTCCCGCTCTGAGTGGGACTATTGCCAACACCAGTTGAGGTTGGTCATGGCTTTGCCTGCCTTAGCCCTGAACTCCAGAGATGGAAAGGACACAGCCCTACTAGACAACATGATCCTGTGCTGCACTACCTTCTTGATGAATGTTTTCCTTGATGGCCAACCTGAAATGTTTAGCCTGCAATTTGTGGCTCATGCCCCTTTCTGTACCATCTGGCACTACAGAGGATCATCTTTCCCTCTTAGTATCTACCCTTACAGCATCTTTTAGTATCTACTCTTACAGCAAGCTTTCTTACCACCTTCCAAACAGCTGTAGGCTGCTCTTTTCTTCCCTACGTTGTTTTCCACTCCCCTTTAGGCCAAGGAGACTCACTGATATTTGTTTTAAAGACTTGCCCTAGTCAGTCCTATTCTAACAATTCCAGCCACATGCATATTACATTTACTGTTCTTGGGGTTTCATCTGAACAACAAAACGAACACAAAACTTATCAGGAATGCAAAACAAAGCCCAGATTATCAGCTCAATTAAACGATATATTCCATTCTTACCAGAGCACTTGGAAAGTCTTGTTGACTTTTGGATGAAAAACAAAAAGGCAAACACTTAAATTTGGTGATTTCACATCACAGTGATGGTTCTGAATATTTAATGTCACTTTATAGAAGGATAAGTAAAAAAAAAAACTAAAACATCTTTTCTTGGTTTCCAGTGAAGAAGCAAAAAGTGCAGCACCACCAAGATCAAAATTTAGACACTGAAATCTGAGTGTTGTCATCTCAGTTGTCTGATGGATTATTTTCATAATTTGATACTGTAACTTCTACAGTAATGAACTGTAGTGGGAAAGCTGTACTGTCATTTTTTAATGCTGTGCATTTTTTACCTTTATGTTTACTATTAAAGGTTTTGTGCACTTACATTATCTGATTCAAAGAAATTCCATGTAGTAGCACTGTTAAACCTAACGATAGAGATTCTATTATGACTTTTATTAATATCCAAATTTATATAGTTGCAGGTTGCTATGAAAGAATACAAACCTTAAGTTTATTATCACAAATCAACATTATTACATATAATTGACATTTTATACAGAATCAGCTTTAAGTAACTTATTGACAGCTATACAGATACCTCTTAACATTACCCTCTGGCCTCTGGCTAGCTAGGCTGTTTGGGCATCAGAGTATCTGCGCTAATGACTTGGAATTAAAATCAAATAAAGGCTGAAAACTATAATTCAGTATAAAAAAAATCCATTATTAGTATCAATTCTTCATATATATAATTTAGATATATATTGGGAATTTAAAAAATTTACAGCGTGTATAAAACAGTGGAAGTGTTTGAGAGTAGATAACAAAATAGGACAGAGAAAAAAACAAATCTGATGTTCCCAGATTTTTACACTTTCCCTTAGGCATACCATAGAAATTGAAATGAGGAGAAAAAGTAGACAGTGTAATCAACCTTTCCTTTTTTTTTAACAGCAACAAAAAAAAGGCAGAATATTTTCAACATTCTAAATAGCAAAAATACACATCCATGCTTTTCTGCCATTGTTTTTCATCTCGGCAATTTCTGTAGTTTGAGGATTTAATGTGCTTAGGCATGAAAAAGGACCTAATCCCTGAAACATTTTCCTATGAAGATGCGGATTATGTTATCAAAAAGATTTAAGAAAACCTGCTTCACGGTACAATCAAGAAAGCTGTGCTGTCTCTCGAAGCCTCATGCCCTGACTTCCAGACACCAACTGGTGTTTGTTTTTCCATAGCATATCTGAGCTCTCTCTTCTCCACACCACCTTCTCCAGAGGTTTGACCTAACCTCTGGGAAAAGGAGAAAAAAATAGTAGAGCCAAAATACTTCCTAGCGCTTTCCTGTCTTATGATCGGGCCTCAAGGAGCCACCATCTGTGGAAGCCCCCTGAGGAGCTTCTGATTTCCTTGCACATATTGTCACTTTATCAAGTTTATCCATCTTTTTTTGCTTTAGCTTGAATAAACTTCATTTAAAGCCAGTGTAATTTCACTTTAGCCAACTCGGAAGAAGAACCTCAGGATCTGGCCTTCTAAAGATGGGTTGTTTCCTTCTTTTATTTGTCTAGAAGTAGATTACTCTCTAAGCTCTCATTTCGGTGAGACAGTTAAGAAAACACAAGACTATATTTAAATGGGAGTAGTGCATATTAAACATTCAAAAAATATCCATATTGTATGGGCAAGAGAGAAATTTTATTATTATACAAACATATATGTATATATAATGTAATCTTCTTGCTTTATGGATCTGATCTCCTCCAAGGAGAGTGACAAATCCACATGATAGCCCTGAGTGCTCATATTTTGCATTTGGTTCTCTGATTTTACAACAGCTGAAAGATATGTAAAAACTCGTGTAGCCAGACAGCTCCCTACTGACTACACATCTAAGTAACTTCACATGCATATATTATTCCAACCAGTGAAAGCTGGAAATAACATATGCCGAAAAAAATAGTAGCATGCTTGGAAGGAGCCTGTTTCACTTTCTGTGTGAAACCTTCAGGATTCTCCCTGAACACACTGCACTCTTCTAAGAGCGTCCCAAATTATTGACTTATGCTGTGCAGAGTGAAGGATGGGAACTGCTCCATAAATTTATAAAAATGGCTACTATGGCTTTTTGTTGCTGAATGCAATTTGGGGAAAAAAATTAATAACTATTACAGTTTGGTTAGTGTGATCCTGGAGGGTTTTTATACTTTTCTCCTCTCCCATTTTTAATCATAACTTTGGTAAATGACCATTGGCCATGAACAACATCCAGAATACTTTCACTAAAAATATTCTCAACACGAGCCAGCAGTGTGCCAAGGTGGCTAAGAAGGCCAATGGCATTCTGGCCTGCATCAGGAATAGTGTGGCGAGAAGGACCAGAGAAGTTATCGTCCCCCTGTACTCGGCACTGGTCAGGCCTCACCTTGAATACTGTGTACAGTTCTGGGCCCCCCAGTTTGAGAAAGATGTCAGGATGCTGGAGAGTGTCCAGAGGAGGACAACGAAGATGGTGAAGGGGCTGGAGCACAAGCTCTACGAGGAGCGACTGAGGGAGTTGGGGCTCTTTAGTCTGAAGAAGAGGAGGCTCAGGGGAGACCTCATTGCTCTCTACAACTATCTAAAAGGAAGCTGTAGTCAGGCAGGGGTTGGTCTCTTCTCTCAGGTGACCAGTGACAGAACTAGAAGGCATGGACTCAAGATTCGTCATGGAAAGTTTAGACATGATGTTAGGAAAAAGTTCTTCACTGAAAGGGTGATTGGTCATTGGAATGTGTTGCCCAGGGAGGTGGTGGAGTCGCCAACCCTGGAGGTGTTTAAGGGGAGACTGGATGAGGCACTGAGTGCCATGGTTTAGATGATGGGATGGTGTTAGTGTTGGGTTATAGGTTGGACTCATCTCCGAGGTCCTTTCCAACCTTATGATACTGTGATACTGTGATTAATCTACAGCATGAAACAGATTGACACTATTTTGTTCACAGGAAATAACGAAATGTCCCATGCACTCAGTCTGACAGTATTGCTATGATAAAGTTTCAACTGAAGAGTGGAAATGGTTACAGCCCTTGTTGCTCCCCTACTAAAAGTTTTTGAATATTAATGGTTTAGTTTCCCAGACGCACCTCGAGTACTAGAAGCTTTGTGTTTAACTGAGGAAGTAAGGATGAATTAAAGTGTTTACTATCTCCCTCTAAGGGGATCAACTGAATAGTATGTGTCAATTACAGGGCATGTAATCATGATTCCCACTCTATCTCCCTCTTCTTCTTTTTCCCCTTGCGCCAAAATGTAAGACAGGAAATAAAGTAGGCTTCAGATGTCTGCAACTTTGATGGTCAAACTCTAGAAAATCTCTCCTAGTAAATCGTGAACTAAGATATTTTAAAGACTCTCATGTTGATGACATTTGGCCATGTTTTCAAGCCAAAACAAATTTCAATCCATGAAAAAATGTGCAAAAATCTGAAAACTTCGAAAGGATATTAGTATGAGAACTGGCTTTTGTGAATATTTATTTTCTTTTTAGGGCAAAACAACACACATTCTCCTAACTGAAGCCACAGGATGTAATGATAACTTCTGCATCAGGTTTCTACACAGCAGAGACTTTGGGTACAAATGATTCCAATCTGAACTGTATAAACCATCAAATCTATAGGTTACAGAACACAGACTCTTACAAGAGAAGACATTAACTGTAGGTGGCACTACCAGAATATATGCCCTATCCCATGATTCTAAAAGACAGTTAGGTTCATACATTAAAAGTTGGGAAATTATAAGTATTTATATCTCATATCCTTTAAAATCATTATTAATATATGCAGTAGTTACCATGTTGTGATCTAAAAGATATCTACAGGGCACTGAAATGGAAACCAACAAATTCTGTCCAAGTGCTTTCTGGAAATTATTTGTTTTCATCTTGTTCCTTGCCAAATGCATAATGTATTTTTGTTCTCAGCAAAACCAAGCATTTTGTATATCCTCAGCTTCTGTCTTCTTTTCTTTTTGCTTTCAGCACTAAATATTTAAACACATTCAACCTAAAAATCTCAAGCTAGTAATCTGCTGCTTGTGTCTTCCCCTTGAGGCATAACTATCAATGTGGTACTGTGGGATTGCTGAAGAGACATGAAAGAGATTGCAGTTAAAGTCTTACCTGCCCACAGGCCAGCCCCATGCCTCTCTCCCCCATACCATGAGGACATGATAAATTTAACTCCAGTGCATCTGCACCAGCGACCTATAAAACACGCAAAAGGAAAAACAAATGCAAAATTAACTTCAAGTAACACCCTCTTTCCCATAGACATTACTATTCATGTTAAACAGACTTCTTTAGACATTTGATTTTTATTTTTTTTTTAAGACAGAAAGCTATCGTTATGACAGCCTGAAAGAGAAATGTGTTGATCATTGCATGGAAAAATCAGAAAAAACTGATGTGGCTTAGCAAAATTACAAAGGAAATTAAAGTAAAAAATAAATTAAAAAGATACAAGCACAATCGGAGCTGGTTCTGGAAGATGTTAAAAAATTAAATGTCATTACAGGGCCTTAGGACAGCACTGAAAACGAGGTTCAGTATTCAACATTACCCAGGTACTTCTGGTGCTTTGAAGAACTATGACTCAGTACTAAATTTCTCCTTTCTGCTCTAATGAATTTAGTCTCTAACTTTTCGGCAAGTGGATGTACTGTGCTACAGCTTTTGCCATTAAATAGTTCTGTTTCTGAAGTCAAACAAGAATTTTGAAAAGTCTATACAAACATATTATTCAGGCTAATTTCTCTTCAGCACCCTGTATTAGCTACAATTAAAATGGCAAAGGAGCTGAGGTGAACAAGAGCAGCACACAAACATGCTTCTCTTCTCTGCAGAACTCGCATGGCCTGAGACAAGGATCTCTCCTGTTGCCTTCCACAGGGCTGTAACTAGTATTTTGTTCTGCATTTGCATTTTCTTTTTGCTTATTGAACTGGAGTAACTTTGCCTGCTGTGTGGCCATGGTTCAGCAGCTCTCCCAGTGTGTGAGCTGGGGAGAAACCATCCATCACTTTCAGGAATATCCCACGTCCTGGCCAGCGCTGCAAGCCCAGCCATGCCATGCTGATGCTGGTGCTGTCGGTCTCGGTGACAAGCTGACCTTTTGTATGAATAGGTCATCCTCCGGCCGAGAGGCACTACGATACCTTCTGGGGCTTCTGCTCTTTGCAAAGCCACATCTATTACCTCCTAGGTAGGATCCTATGCATGCAATTAAATATCACTGCTCTTCAGCTGTGGACTCCAGAGCACCCCAAACAATAATTATGACTTTCCAAAAGAAAGTCAACACATATATTGCACACCATTGAGTGCATTTAAGTAACTAATTTTTTCTAAAGGGGTAACATAAATACAAACACAGATTGGAAATACCTGTCTTAAAGCACACAGCCACACCACTGGATTAAAGAAGTGAAGCAAATGGCACAATAAAGCCATTCATCTTAGTCAGTTTAAAAGTGGTACTGCTCCTGTCAAGCACAGATTCCACAAAAGATTTCATGGTCAATTAGGTAAATAGAGGTATAAAATGGACTAGTGCTGAAGATCACCAAGCCAATTACTGATAATGTTTAATTTCACTTCCCTGAGTCCCCAAAGTGATTTTTTTCTTTCCTCACAGGTTTAAAAGGCCTAAAGAAAAGAGATAAGTATCTTCCCACATCACCATAGGAGTGAATAAAGGAACAATGATGTTCAAACTAACATATTCACCACATGAAAACACAAATTTAAAATATCCACACTGATATCTACAGATATATAAAATATATATACAATTTAAATAATACTTATAAAACATTTAAATCTGAGCTAATGTCAGCAATAGTCATAGAGCAATTTTTTTTTTCCTTAAAATTGTTAAAAACTTCCTTTTTTGATCCGAAAAAATTGTTTTATATTTCCTCTAGATACACTATATGGAAAAAACAGTTTTATTTAAAAGTAAGAACTCTGTATTGCATTCAGATAAAGATACCTTTTTGAATGAAAGTATTGCAGTCTTAATCAAGTATTTCTTATACAATTCCCTATGGACATAGGTGCATGTTTTTAAATAGTTTTTTTCCTTCAAATTGAATTGAAATTTCAGGTGCATAGTCTGTTTGCATTTGTGTGAGATTGGATTTATATTATAGGAAGGCTGCTGACTGCTATTACATACGTGGGCTTTCTCGGCTATCATTTTTGAAAGTCTGTATTAAAACTAGAATAGCATTAAATGAGTTTTTTATACCTTAAATATTCAAGAGTTTTATATTCAAAATTTCTTCTGGTGCTGTCAAACTAGCATGCCTGTAGGCGAGGTAAGATCAACTTGGGTTCTCAAAGGTAGAATTAAATTTTATCAGGGCATCCATCATAATATACAGTTTGCTTAAAATGCAAATAAAAAGTATATAGATTCAAAGACTAAAGGCTTTCCAGGTACTGCTTAAAAATCCAAGGGAGCATTTTTATGGAAGAGATTTCCTTTAAATTTACATTTCCATCATTTTAATGAAAACACAGAATAAACAAGTTATAATGGACAGGCTTTAAATTATTATTTTTCACTTTGAACCTATTTATTTTAAGAGATTTCTTATTGCAGCTCTTGTTTTTAGGAGAATAATAAATTATGCAAAAATCCATTTAGTTAATGATTACCTCAGCCATTTTTGAAAGCTCAGTCCAGTCCTCCCTGCTGTAGCTGCACATGATACTGGCAATCAGAATCTGAAAAGAACATATATGCAATCACATTAAGTCACATTACCAGATTTTGTAATATATTACTTTACTCCAGAAATTAACTACCACAACCTGCATATGGGAACTACCAGCTCTATATTACTAGCATTTATAGTGAAATATATCTGTACATTTCACTGGGGATGAGAGCTAGCACATAAACTCATCAATTCTATCCCTATTTTCTAATTTATTAAGGAAAACAAGGAGGTCTAGTCAAACACATAGAGGACTGCATTCTCTTCATCATGTGGTAAAGCAAGAACAAAGGGTGTCCTAGACACAGAGCCCACCAGGAAGACTGCCAAACACTTCCTTCTGAGGTCAGAGGAATTAAATTATTCACTATTTACACAACACCAGAAGTGCTTGGGGTTCTTTAGAAGTAGGTAAGACATAAGTGTAAGAGTTTACAATCTAACGTGGCAGCATATGGTCACAATATTCCAGCTGACAGGAAGACAGGATACAGGAAAACAGCCCCCTGGAATGTCGTGCTATTCAGTTAAGAACAGCAACAGGCAGCAGGGACTTTGTGTAGAGGCAGCTAGGAGGAGACTCATAGGATGTGGGGAAAATCTTGGAGGACTGGGAGAGTGGCGCAGGGAAATTCCGGCTTTTACTTTCCCACAATACACATTTTATTTCCTATTCACTGGCTGTGGCCCCAGTTCCCAAAGAGCTGTTTCTGAATATTACCTTTCCTTCTCACTGCATTGAGTGCCTTTCACATCCAGGTTCTCCCTGTAACTGCTGCTCCCTCTAAGATCTTTACTGAGGTCCAGGTTTTTAGGTAAAATAAGTCCTAATAGGATTCCTCTGAGTGGACAGCAAGACACACACCTTTCCAGCTGTATACTGCACTATTTACAGTTAAACAAATGTTAACTACTCCCCTGGTCACATCCAGGTCAAGTAACAATGCTATTTTCTATTTAAGACTAAACCAAAATCACTTGTTCTGGACCCATCAAATGATCATTAGACACTGAAACTCTGAAGTTGATACGTTTGTGGTGAGAATCAGCCCAGGAACTCCTGCATGAAGAACTTAGAAGGATGATGTTTGCTAAATAAAAAAGGCAACAGACCTGTATTGCAGCAACTAAAAGGTTAAATCAGAAAATGAAATCATAGAACTTACGGGCACGCTGCCAGCTTGTTCTGTGTTCACAGGAAACATCAAGAGAGAAGAACAGAAATACATTTGGCCACACTCTTGTTTATTTGGCCCTCCTATGTGAAACACATAAAGGTTTCACATGTAAGTTTGATTCACAAATAGGATCAAATTTAGTTTTAATTTAGTTTTGCTTTCCAAACAAGTTTTACTGTTGGCATTGATACCTGGGATGAGCTTATGTGTCATTCCCAGTCAGTATAATACTTCCCTTGAAATTTCCCATAATGCTGAGGGTTAATGACTCATTCATATAAAACAAAATACTGAAAAGCATGGTGTAGAAAAATTGTCCAATGCACACAATTGTTGGAAACTGTAAATTCCTAAATTATCTCCATAAGAAGAATTAGATATTTAGTATCTTCAGAAAAGAGAGAAATACACTTTAAAAAGGAAGGCAGCTATGGAGAAAATTAAACATGGTGAGGTTACAATCTATTCATTTAAAAGGACAATACCACTTATCATCATCATTATTTCCATTATTTCCATTGTTTTGCTCTGATGAATCTCTACCTACCAATCTACCACCCACCTACCTACAGACTACCTATCAATCCACCCTTCTGGCTGATGTTTGCAAGATGGGAGGTTTTTGAGAAGGAAAGCAGTTGATGAAGTGCCTGTCTTGCCTGCAGGTGCCCATTTGTCTGCGCCTCTGGCATAAATGTAAGATCAAGATTTTCATTAAACATATGATCATTACTGGCCATTGTTTTATTCCCCTCTTGATGGAGAAAAACTCTTTCTCCTATTCCACAATTTTTTCTAACGTGAGCAACCTTATATAGCTCTACAGGTCAAATACTTATGAAACAATTAGCTCTATGTTCTATTTAATTATTCAAGAAAATCTAAGTACCCAGGAAATAAATAGAAATTTATTGAAAAAGACTAGCATCTTTAAGAGCAAAAATTGTGAAATATCAGTTTAACAAAGTATATATGTAAAAAATACAGAGTAAGAAACTAGTTAAAATATGCACAAGCTAGAAGCCAGCTAGAAACTGTATCTTGTCAAATTCACACTTTTTATGAAATAACTAAAGTAAAAAAAACCCTCAGACATTGACAACATGATAAGGATTTTCACAGTTGCAGTCACAATCCAAAGTATATCAGAAATCTACACAATACTGCTTTAAAACAAACCAAGTTTTTAGCAGGGAAAGTTGTAAGACAACAAGGGCTGATGACTATATTTACAAGTAGTTGAATTAAGTTATGTCAAGTGTTATTAATGAAAACTGAAAATTCTGCTGGGAGTGAACAAAAGAGGAGGAACAAGATCTGCGATGTTTCCGAGAGCTGTTAATTAAGATAAAATGTTTATTTGATATTGATTAGTTTTTGCATTCCCATTTAAAATTAAGTGCATACTTTTGACAGAAGCAGTGGTTTACCATAACAAAAACTGACAGGAAAAACTACATTTCTGCCATGATCACAAAGGGAATAATGAAAATTTTAAAATAGCAGTGATTTTATTCTCCTTTTTTTTTCCCAGTGTTCTCTGATAAATTGAAATTAAACTTAATTCCTAGGTGGAAACAGATCCTTCAGCACTCCATTTTAACAAAACTATCTTTGCTCAAGTGATCAGTTTTCCCCAAAATGACCCTACAGTCTTTTCATTTGACCTTGGTACCCATGAGAGAAAAAAAAAAATATTGTATGTGGACATTTAGGGGTATTATGTTTTATATTTAAATCTACTCCTAAAAATCACACACAAGAATTTATAAAGAAAACATAGAGTATTATTTCCTGTTACCTAGAAAGAGAAAAGCAAGAGACAAGTAACAATAACTAGTGATAAAAATCAGAGGTTTTATTGGAAAGAAATAAACAGAAATTGTTTCACATTTCAGCCTCAGCCTCTTCTCACTATTTTAACTTTTTTTTTTCTTTTATGTCTTTGGTGTGTACAATGCCATGTACCACAATACCACCTCTGCAACTTTAATAGCACCAAACAGCTGCTATTTCATAAAAGTCAACACGTGGCCCAGCCCAGGAGCATTCCCAGAGAGCATATCTTTCCTCTTGACTCCTGAAATTTGCAGTATCAATCTGACATGAGTTTAATTACAGTTGTTTGAACCACAAGTGAGAGGCCACACCACGTTTGCCTGGCTTAAAAAAGTGGCCTATTGACAGATCTCACAATAAAGCTGCTGCTAAAGTGTAGTAAGTGGTAAATGAAGGTTGACTAAATTGCAGCTTTGTCATAGCTTGAGCGAGGGCTACCTGAGAAACCATGCATGATTGAAGCACAGTGTGATCCCTGGCCTGTTCCTTATTCCAGATCAGAAGCGTAGCTGGTATGTGCTGTTCCTTTTCCTTCTTCATCCAAACTGCTATTTTGCCTATTGTCGAGAGATCCTGTCTACTCCACCCTGCGCCAAGGAGCATGGCAGTCCTGCAGACACCACTCCCTCCCCAGTGATCACTGTGACAGATGTCACTAGACGAGGTCTTTATGCCCTGACATTACAAAAGACAATTTCTCCAAATGTCTATAAAGGGACAAACGTATGTTTGTAATGTCGGAGACTGTTCAGTGTACAAGATTTGCTTGATCATTCATGGAAGAAGGATGCCTAAAATAAAACTTTCTTTTTGTTGGAGGATATAAGGTACCATTTAGGACACAACTGTAAGATGAATATACTGTAGCTAAAGCACCTAGTAAAAAGCTACATTTCACACAATTCTGTAACTAATGCATTAAGTTGTTCTACTTAAAAGGGCCCTGACAAGGTACTTCCCACAATCCTTAAAATATTTCTTGTCCCTGTTTATAATAATCCTCTGGAAGCTTAAACTAGAATACATTTCCCCTGTGAATGTTTTTTCCCTATTCCATTATCTCTATGTGGATGTGTCATGAATGCAATAGCATTAAAAGAAATAAAATGGATGAAGTTCACCACCGTGTATGTTTTCAAGTGATCTTTCTTTCCTAACACACAGAATTTACTGCAAGAGGTTGCACAACAAATGGAAGGAGAAAAAGAATAATTGGGCCTACTTCTGGTCAGACAATCCTGAGAACATCTATTTAAAGCCAAAGAGCAGTAAAACTCTAGGTAGACAATTACAATTTGTCCTGTACTGCTCTGCAGGGAATAAGGGAGTTTTAGTACACTCAAAGACTCTGAAAAAAATCTCGAGGGGCTGGAATTAAATGTGAACACTGCCAATTCCCACAAATTTAAGAAAACTTCAAAAGAGACACAATGGAATTGGAATCCTCTGCCCTCATGCCTGTAATAACCGTATCTATTTTGGTTATCTAACATAGGCCACAGTTCGTATCTGTTCCTAAACTATTGTTACAGATCTGTGCATCATCTCCCTACACTTCAGGAAGTTCAGCCACCCATATAATTTCTGTGTTCTCTTCCCTGCCTGTCCCTTCTCATTGTTGCACTGGGCTTGAAGACAGTTCTGCACCGAGTGCCCATAGACGCTCCATTTAGACACTGCAGCTGGCCAAAAGCTGCATGTCCTTCTGCCTTCTCAAACACTTCTAGAAATCCCTAGGATTTTATTTTTTATGTGCACAGCTTTTGCAGAAATACAAAGAGATCCTTAACATCATCTTTAAGAGACCTTGCTTTTGAAAGCTGTAAAATCAAGAGGAGCTTTCAAGAAGGCTGAACAACTTGTTTTGTAACAGCTAACTGTTCAAGAAGCAGATACAGAACAGATATGGAACAGAATAATTGCTGTGGATAGAGGGAGTTCAAAGACTGGAGACTATATAAAGAATCAGATTTCAAACAACAAAATTATTCTTGATCAATCTAAACTTCAGAAGGTACTTGCACTTGGGTCAGATGGAAGTAAAGACCTCAATCTTTCTTTCAAGACTTATTTGTTCTTCCTAAACAACACAGTATAACCTTGCCACATAACCTGCTTAGTCTGAACAAACTCAAAGGTTTTTACCTAAAATTCCTCAGGAAGCGTTTACTAGGAAGAATTTTGACACTGAAGATGTAGTCTTTGTAAAACAATGGCAAAAATAACATGTACTTAATCACTCAGCAGTGGAAAAGACATCTACATCTATTGAAGTACATTAGGACAGAAGAACATCTTGATAGCTTGAACATTATTTCACAACATTAGAATTTTCCCCGTCTGTTTGAATGAGGGGTATGTGCACCCAGTTTTGACCTATGCGATCTCTCACCTGCACCTGATAATAATCTGGCACAGTTGGAGAATCTCCTGCACACATGTAGCAATAAAAGCATGTAGTCCACTATGTGCTTGGTGAAAAGTTAATGAGGATGACACGATAAACAATCATGTAAATACCTAACTGAAAAACACACATGCTGCATATAGACTTCTCATAGTTTTTTCACACATCAAAGAATGAAATATAGAGACCACAGGCCAGATTCTGCCCTACCCAATAGTCCTTAGATGCAGTCTCAGTAGCAAAGAGCAAATAGCAAGGGAATAAACAACAGAACCTCAGGATTTTTTTGGGCTGGTATCAATTTTCCATTGTATTGAGACTTACACCTCTAGTCTGCCTCTGTAAACCTGATAGTTGCAACATCAGGTTCAGGACAAGTCACATCTTGCCAGCAGAAAGATTCCTGGAGGCTTATTGCTACTCAGTGCCGCTTGTGGCAGTCCTCTGTTTTTCCAAATGGTCACTGATTAATGAAATCATAATTTTCAAAATCAAACAGCCAGAATTACTAATGTACAGAACATTTCTAACACCCACCTCACAAGATAAAAGTATGACTGCAGCAAATTGTCTGCATTGCACAAACATACTTAAACGTGCAGTATTGAAAAACACTGGGAGCATAAAAACTTACTGTTGTAAAAATAACCCTCTAGAAATCTGCCTGATTTTGATGCCTTGCAGACCAAACCAGATTTCTGTTTTTCTTTCCTGTCTTGCTGTAATTTTTGATTTGTTGAAGAACTGAAATAAAAATAAGTTTCTTATTAAAAACTACCTAGAACATCAAACCCCATGCAATAAGAAAGTTAACAATTGTAAACCCTGTCATGTCTCTGAGAAGCAGAGGAATTATCTTGTTATCAATTTAATAATGGAACATTGAAGTAAATGATGCCATCCACTGACACCAGTAACACTATCTCTCTTGGGAAATTCATGTGGGTAGGAACTGTCAATCTAGATGGATATGGACATATTAAACATTGTACCTTCAGTCCATAAATCTATTCTTTCTATGCTGCCTTAATAAAAAGATTCTGCATGATGATAAAAACAAGCAATGCAGAATGTCTTGACTTGGCTGACCTATAACTCCACTTCTCTCTTCTTTTTTTCAGGAAGTGGAAAGTAAATAATTTAAAACTCTCTAACAATCCAGTTTTCCTCCTTAACTTGCACTTAAAACACATTTACATTAATTTGAGTAAATGAAAGTAAGATAAGTAGGGAATATTAGTATGCTTGCTGCATAGCTGCCTTTCTGTAGCAAACCTTCCAAACAAAGACCTATCTTTACTTTGTTACTTTATATTAAGATTACCACTTTGTTTTTCAAAATGAAGTGGAAGTGAGATATAGATACAACAGATTGACAAAAAAAACAGGCCAAACATTATTAGCACACAAATAAGTCTGGAGAAGTTGATGATAGGAGTTTGGAAATATTACCATTGGCACAGCCTGCCACACACACAAAATCAGCACAAGCAGAAAACAACAAAGATTCTCTCTACTTGAGACTCAGCAATGTATCAGCTACTGTCAGGGCAGGAGTTGAGCCACCATGCTCTTGGCCCTGCTTGTACACATAAATGCTTAGACACAGATCATGCACACAGAAAATGTAGATTAAAAAAAAATCTAAATTTCCATTGAAAGATTTATCAAGAGTCCATTGGAATGTGACTGGTAGCAAAATGAATGGGCAGGAAAAAAAAGCGACTGGTACCTCCTAAGCTTCAGGGCACTCATAGTAATTCCTGAAGAGTGGAAAAGAGAATGGAATATGAGTTCCCCAAAACATATGTTTAATTAAAGAAAATACAGCACTTGTGCAAAGCCTTCAGAGTAGCTGAACAATATTTTACATTATTAGAAAAATTATCCCCATTTTATGATAGACTGTTGAATATTTCAGTGCTTCAGATAAAATTTCCAAATTTCATTGAAAATTACCCACATGGCTGAAGACTTCCCTGGAAATTCAATAGAATATTTGGGATTTTGTTTTGCATACGAAACCTATCCTAATTCAACCTCTAGTCTCTTTGGTAATGAGCAAAAATGAATACAGAGGTGAATAGAAATTAGCATTACTGAAAGGAAAAGATGCAAGTTAACGAAGGCTGAGTCCAAGAGAAGAGTGAAGACAGACACTCATTTTCAGCAGTATTTTTAGCAAACAATACCTGCATACCCTTGTGGAACTGCCATGGCCCTGCTGTATTTCTGTACTTTCCACACCGATTTAATATAAACAGAAAGCAGAGGAGGCCATACAATATTGGAGAAGCTAACAGAAAAAGGATATATCTAATTCTATGATATTTCAGACACCTGCTATGACCTGTAGCAAAAGGTTTACATAAGGGTGCTGACATATTATTGATTCTTGAGACCGCATACGGAAAACAAGGCTGGCGAAAGGCAACAATCTGTGGATTTTTTCCCTTCACCTTTAGAAATTTTTCTCTCTTCAAATTATCTGCCCAGATATATGCACAGTCCTTTTTAAGACCCTTCTTTGAGCACCTTGCTAATTGTTACTGTTTATTCTCACAATAGCACAGGCAACTGTGCAGGGTGCTCCTCTGAGATGGGAACCCAACTGGAGACAATGGATATAGGCTGCTCCCATGGAGGGAACGAGTAGATGTTGACTAAAGGGAACCCTCTTCCAGTCCCTGACTGCTTCTATATGCATGTACATACATTTCCCCCACTACTTAGCAGGAAAGCAGTTTAGTAGAAAATAAATTTGTTAGAAAATAAAACGAGACAAAAAGCACATTAAGTAACTTGGTCAGAGTTCCCTAACTGCTGCATTCAGTCAGCTAGCAATTCCCTAGGTTAAACCTGTCTCTCTGCATTCCCAAGAAGTCCATCCTATCTCTTTCCTTGTTCCATCACGCCCAAGGCTTCTTTTAATTCACTTCCTTGGATTTAAAGACTCAAGAAAACTAGCAGTATCGGGCTGGTAGAGGAGAATAGTGTAGCTCAGAGAGGAAGGAATAAAATCCCTCCCTTTTACATTTTAGAACCTTGTGAGCTACTTCATCATGTGACCTTGCTGGTGCCAAAGCAATGCTTGGGAGGAGTGAGTGATTTTGTTAGCCTGGTTACATCCTCCAGGACTCACCCACTCTCTGTGCACCATTATCCTCATAGTGATTCCTTGAAAAGCAGTGATAATTACCTGATTTTGCACAAACACCTCTTAGGTTAGGCTGTTTCTAGATAAGGGTATGGTAACTGAGAAGGTGTGTGGGGATAGGTTATAGGGCTTGTCCTCCCTTCAGAAAATTATCTGAGGGCTTTACACACCAGCTGCACAGAAGAGGCCTATCAGTGCCTTATGCTGTTCTCTCATCTCATCTTGGTATCGGACTTCACAAAGAGCAGAGCTTCCTCACACTCCAAAACCTGACTGATTAGCGGGACAGATTCACCTCTTGATAGGAGACAATCCGCAAATGTTCACAGGGATGGAAACATGGGATCTGTGGGATCCCTAGAACTATAACTTTATTGAGGATCACTTACAAAAATTTTTCTGGGATGTTTTCCTGTTGAAACATATAGATGAAAGGACACCAGGAAACTATAATAATAACTGTTCTATCTATTGATCTTAATTTTCTTGTGATACTTTTGCCTTCCTTCTCCAGATAGTAGAATGATTCTTTTGAAGAACACTCAAGTTTCCACTTCTTTGGGCATCCTCTCCTAATCTGCACATTTTTCTATGAATGGTCCAATTTCATAACCAATTTATTTTAAGCAGAATGCTGGGCTAACAACAGACCTCCAGAGGTTCCTGCCAACCTGAATTTTCTTACAAACTTTCCCTGCAAAAATATACATGATCAACAAATGATTTTGCCTCATTCTCTTCGTGATCACTTCATACCCTTGCACCAAGCAGAGAGCCACCTATCATTAGCAATTCTGGCATTAAACCCATCGAGTCTTCCCCAAGCACAGAAACTTGCTGCAGCCTACTGTTTGTTCAGATGTGCCTTTTACCTCTATATTTTCACTTCTGTTCTCTCATTCAATCTTCAAGCTATCATCTTTGCTCCCTTTTGATATCTAGTTTATTGCTGTCTCCTTTGTTTCTTCCTGTGATCTTGAAGTGCCAATGTGTTTTTCTTCATTGTTACCCACCTTTAGATTTTGTTCTCCCCCTTCATCATGTACTAAAGCAAACATAGTCCTTAGTGCCACCTTTTCTGCCAGTATTCAAGCTCTTACAGCTCTGCTTTTTAATAAGACTCAGTTCCTATTGAGAGATGGATCAGACCCACATGCCATCCACCTCCCTCACACACAACACACAAACCTCAAACTGCAACAAAGCCAAATACCAGATGCACTTATACATTCATTGATTTCTACTCAGCTTTCATCTCTATAAATGAACAAGAGCCTTCCTGACCTGTTGGGGGATGCCCGTTTCTTGTTAGGCCCATGTTATTACGATCCCTAAGCTCATTTAACAATAAACCTGTAACAACAATAGCAACAGAACAAAAACTTGTGCTTTTTAAATGATTAGCAATAATTTAGGGCTTGATACCTTCTTGCCAGTAACATTTTAGGAAATTTCAAAAGGGAAAAGAGAGAAGATAAGAAGGTGAGGCAAGCAAGAAACATGCTTTGTGGACTATACAAGAACTTTTAGAAATAAATATTTTTCTTTGGAAAAAGACTTTCATATATAAATATTTCTGTAGAGACAATTATATTAAAATAGACTCTCAGGAAATAAAGAAATTACTTTCAGTCAGTTTTAAAGAAGTGAAGATGAAAATCCATATTTTTGTTGAACTTAATTTCTTCATATATTCTTCTTACTATCCCCCAGCATCTCCCAGCTGAGCCAAAAATTCAGCAAACAATAGTGCCACTATGCACAGAACCTCCTGATGGCAGGTCTTAAGTGCTGCCATCTGAGATATGATCAGAAAATCTCATGAGTAGGCAGCTTCTTTTTTCAATATGCAGACATTATAATTACTGAAGTATCTAGCTGTTATGTTTGATGACCCAAGTAGTTTTTTGGCTACACTCCAGGAAAGAAGCACATACAAAATTAAGAACTGGAAGTCAGCAGCTACCTTCTGACTAATCTTTCCTCAACTGCCAGTTCCACCTACCTATCCAGATTTTAGAGAAGCTTATCTGAAGATGCTGAGAAACTGAAAGAGGCTTTACTATTTTCACTAAATATTTGGATGTTTAATAAAATTTTTATCTAACTTGTTCAGCATACTGCTATGTGATTGGACTTTTTGAAATTAAAATGGATTGAATAGTCTATAGGATTATAGTCTCTTTCAAATGAAAGAACTGTAAGACCAATTGCCATCTAAAGATGGAGAGATTTTATCAATGACCCAGCAGTGAGTATGCATGTTCCCAAAAAGATAAACTGAAGGTGAAATGCGGATGCCTCTGGCAGAATCAAAGGCAGAAATCCCTGTAGGAGCCAGAGGGGTGTCAATAGCATAACATTAAGAGATTGCAAATGAGACTTACATCTACTTTTTGAGATACACATAGAGCTCAAAGGTAAGAATTTGGGGTACCTACAAAATTCACACCTCTAAATACTCTTGCCTGAGCTGTAGTTAACTTAAATGAAACATTCTGCAAGTGTATTCAGATTTTAATTTGGAGCTATATCTCACATAAAATGGCTAGATGGCCAAGAATGGCATGGCTAAGAATAAATCTACCAGATTCTTACACTGCAAGAAAGATGCCACGGATTTTTAGAAACCCTACCCTGAAATTTAGGAACTTCAGTGTAATTTTTCTCCAAACCTAGGACCTTAACTAGCTGTTGTGCATAAACAAAAACAATCAATATAACTACAATTTTAAAATAAAAATGTTAAAAGCAAAGAGAATTAAAAGAAAAAGAAACTTGAAACAGATTAGGAATCATGAGCTTAAAAAATATGAGATAAATGCAAAAATAAACCAGTAAAAAAGCATTCTTCCTGGAAGCTTTGAGACTGAGAGGTGCATCAGCAGGAAAGAGGATAGAAAAATACTCTGTTCTTTTAGAGTTTGCATATAACTTACTTGGCTCATAACAAAGGATGTGTTTAGGTGTCCTTGAAAGAAGCTGTTAAAATATTTATTCAGGTTTTAGTGTTCAGAAAATAAGTACTTACTGACATGTTTTTCCTTCAGCAACAAAACGAATATGCCATCTCTCCTAAATATGCATGCAAGGTATGAGCACACAAACAGGTTATTGCTGATTTATGAGTTAGCAGCAATCAACACACCTGCAGCAATTGGCTGCTTCAGTGCTCTTTCAAATCCCATAAAATACAAGGTAAGTCCAGTTTGCTACATCCAAAATTCAAGAAATTCATATTAACCTGAATTAGCTTGTATTTCCCGCAAATTACAAATATGCACACAGGTAGTTACCCTACAAATATGCACACAGTAATTTGCTATCCCATGGTATTTTGTTGGCATGACTGCATTCACATAACAGTACATCAGACTAATATTACATGAAGAGAGAAAGAGCTTTGGGTTTTGGATCCCACTGGGCAGCTGATTTTGCATGTTTAGCAGTTGCTACTTAACCTGAATAGCAAGTACAGTTCAGTAGGTTCAACCAGAACATAAAAACGGAATTAAAAGATAAAAGCAGAGCGAAAGACACAAGAAGCTTAGTGATTGAAGACTATGTAAAAGTTTATGAGCACAGTTCTTAAACTCAGTGTTCAGAAGCCATCAGTTCTGTTGATGGTGTAGATTAAGACCAGTTCAGAGCCCATTTATAAGCTGCTGATGTACACGTTCCTCCTAGTGGATAAGGAAAAAAAAGTTTTCAAACACTTCATTCCCGCATTTTGCTCTGAATTCCCATACTGCTCTGTATTTGAGATCTTTCCATAGCAACCCTCCCCAGAAAGAACAGGAGGCTGGGATATAATCCAGCTGCTGTCAATCAGACTGAAGAGCTGGCTACAATTGTGATAGATTGAAGCACGTGCCTCTGCCTTTCTCATTAAGCTAGAACTTGTCTGCATAGAGCCAGCTCTCCTACTATCGGCAGATCTCATATCGGTAAAGTAAACTCTTTACTTGCTCCTGAACAAAAATAAACTGTTTGATGGTGTAACTGCATCTACACTAGGGTTCTGCCAGGACAGCAGTTAGATGCTGTTTTATTTTTAGTATTCCTAGCCTACATAAGTATGTGAGCAAGGCTTTTAAATATAGGCCTAGCCTTCATATTTTTCTTCATTAGAGCTCTAGCAGAATGTACTAAAATGTAAACCACATCATAGAAATTCAGTGCAGAATACATGCTACAGGAGCAGGACATACTACTTTTATCAGGTACAAATTTGTTTTCTTCCTATTACTGTAATATATATTACATAAAAGAGAAAAAGCAGAATTATCTAAATGACATACACTCGGTGTCTCATAAAAGACTAAAATCATAGCACAGCCATTATAAATGAATGTCAAAGCTACTGTGCATTTTAAAAGATCAAATTTAGTAATTTACCCAATTGCCCATAACAAACATGAAATGGAAATTGGGGAGAAATCTTTGGGGGATAAATGTTTTGCACAGGTAATAGAATTTTGTCATTTTTACAAACTTTAAGTTTTAATTTTGATGGATCGTTGACTCTTGGTAACTTTGCCATTTGGGAAGGTAATTCTTAACATTGCCACAAGGTCATTTTCTCCCCATCCCATGGTAACTTCTACATCCTAATATTAAAACAATAACTACCCAGAAAAGGGCATTTCCCAGGGAGTAATGACTGGCTGGGAGGAGTTGATGGCCCGAGGCACTGCTGAGGGCCATTAACCCTAGCTCGTTATTAATCGCCAGGAAATGCCCTGTTCCAAGGTTGTTATTGCTATTTTAAGCACAGGATGGGGGGGTGAGTGTGTGAAATGGACATCTTAGTGTACGGATTTTTTTAATGCACAATGTAATTTCCTTTGTTGCAGTTTACAGAGGACATTTCTAGAAGGAACAAATCTTCTGCCTGATACCCAGCCAGATTTCACAGATCATTTTGCAGCACGCGAACATTAACTTATCAAACTGAGAAAAGAGTCAGGGATTTTAAATGCTTTTCTTTTCTCTCTAAATAATAGTCTGCATAGAAAAATAAAAGGAAATTCAAACTTTAATAAGATGAACAAATATATGCAAATCTTCATGTCACTGTCAGCAAAACAACATTCAAGAAATATCTTTTTAATCACACTGTCTTTATGTTTAGTTTTTTCTCTTCCTTGATATTCCTGCTTAACGACCATTCACATATCTCTTAAAAGAAAGGAATTTTTAGCAGGAACAGCCAAAGCACATCCTAAACCAGCTTAGCTGATGCTAGCCATTAAGGAGTTTATCTTTTCCAATAATCAAGCAGATTGGGTCGTTTTCTAGGAGATGGTTGGTAAAATATTTCAGAAACTCCTAGTTCTTACCCTAAGGCTAAAGTCTCAAAGATCTGCTCATAGCCCCCACAAAACTGTGAAAATTGTTCTTTTCTTGCAAGGATCAATAACTCTTCAAATCAGAAGGATATTCTTAGTGTACACACAAATAGTCCTCTGCCTTACTGAACTACTTACTGACTGTCAAACCTTAGCTGTGAAAGTAAAACAAATGAAATAAGTCATGGCATATGAAGAAAGTACAGTTCTGCACTAAACTAGTTTGACAGGTTTCTCAACAAGACTGTAGTTTCCAAGTGTAGAACATAAAAGCTCTCACACTTCCCCTTAAGGTCCTAATTTTTCACCACAAATATGTATATTTGAATCACATATTGATTGTAAAAATTTCACTCTAGTTACTACATAGTTCTATTTTCAGTCATAAATTGCAGCTTCCAGCAAAAGATATACTCTTTCTTAAAACAAAATGCTGTCAAACTGATAGCCATATTGAGCACTTCCACCTCCTTGCTAGACTCATAACCATATTCTTAAAAAATTAATAATAATAATAATAGCTCACTGAAATTAATCTTGTAGCATTTGGGACCAATCAGCATGACATGCATGATCATTTGAACATGCAGGAACAGAAGACATTGTCTCTGGGTACACTTAAGCGGACTTTTTTGGTTTTCTATTTGTAGGTACATCTGTGGTGACCTTCTGGAAATACAGTCTTCGAAATCTTAGTAAATTGAATACAGCATTTGAATTAGAAAACCCTTAACACATCATGTCAAACTAGTAAAAAATATATCTTCATCTCGGTCTGAGTTCCAGTAATGTAGTTACATGATAATCACGTTGTCAAAATGTAATACTGGCACAATGGTCCAAAGGTTGAGACAGAACTGGGAGGCAGGAGAGGTTTTCTGATTCCGTACAAATCTAACAGTTCTTCTTTGAGCATCGGCAATGTAAACCCATAGGAATGGGTTACGCAGCCCAGTTCCCCTTCTCTGACACACAGCAGCAAGCAGCTCTCTAGGGCTTACAGTAATATTTCCCCAGAAAACTCTCCCAAGCATTTAAGAAATCCATGGCATAGGAATTCACTGAGCCAGAAGTGATGTATTTCACAGCCTTCTCCAAATAATTTTTCCAGTCGGTTCTTTCTCAACCTATATGTACCTCTGGTACCAGCAACGTCCTCTGAGAATGAGCTCCACAGCCACAGTGGCACCTGGTGAAGTGTCTCTACCTGCTCATTTCCACCTATCACTTTTCTGATTCCAACCCAGCTGCACCCTTGCTGAGACAGAAAAATCTGAACTGCACAGTACATTCAAAATGTCAAAAAAAATGAATCAATACCCTGGCATAATGATGGTTTTTACTTTGTTCTCTCTTCCTTTCCCAGAAATTTTGCTTGATATGTTTTATTTCAGTGCTGTTCAGCACTAATCTGAGATTTTCATAGCACTTTCTACAGTAACCCTAGTATAGTTAGCTTAGAATAATTTACTGTATATATAAATTTAGGTACTATTTTACCCCATGTGTATAGTACATTTACCTTCATTTAATTTTATCTGTTAGCTCATTGGCCAGTCACTTATTAATGCAAGATCCTTCTCAGTCCTTTTCAGTCAGCTCTTATCTCTATCTCCCTACAATACTCACTGTTAGCAGCAGTGTTTATGTTCTCTCTCTTTCCAGATTGTTAATAAACATTTTAAATAGCACAGAACCCAGCACAGGTCCCATGGGAATGTTACTGGAGCTCTCAATTCACTGGGAAAATTGAGTATTCATTTTGCAACATTGTTTCCTACATTAAACTAGTTACTTATTCATGTGGGTTTCTTCCCACTGATCTTATGGCAACTTAAATTCTTTCAAATCCTTTGGTGAGGAACCATATCAAATGCTTCTGGAACCCAAGCTCACTTTATCAACTCAGTGTTTCTTGATGTCTTCAAGGAACTTTCTTTAAAGCATGGACTACTACAAAAGGCATTTCTTTGCTCTTTACTATTTTCTTTTCTTTTATTTCTTTTTACTAATTCTATTTTTCAGAAGAGCTTCTACTAATTGGCATACAAGGACAGAAGATTTAAGGTGTTTAATTCCCCTGATTGCTCTCAGAAAAGAGGTTTCTTCCCAGGAAACTTCCTTCCTTATAAGAAAATGTGATCTCAAAGACCCAATACATCAACACTGCTGTTACTAGCCTCTGTTTTTGTTCACTTACTTTCGCAAATGGAAATTTCTGTGCCTACTTCTGTGCGCTTCTGGTGCAAAGCCACTACATAAATAAGAGTTCTTGTTGCATTCCTCCTTAGGCTGCATAGACGAAAATATGTCCTGCTGCCTCACAAAGAGCTGAACCAGTATCAGGAGCAATGAGGATATCCTGAGGATGGGGGAGAGTGGAAGCTCTCCTGGAATAGATGGAGGTACATTGTTAATGCATCTGCTCTTCTTCCACGTCAGTTCTTTTCTCTCCTGTTTCTAGGAAGCACGTTTCTCTACTGTTTTTCATCCGACCTTTTTCTTGTGTTGAAGGATGAAGAGAAAAAGGGAAGGTGGACCTGTGCTCCATGTTCCAAGGACTCTTCCCTTCTACCCACCACAGCAGTCACTGGAAATTGAGAAGTCAGCCACTCTTGCACTCCACACTAGCTAGGGCTAAATGGTTTATTTCCTGGGCAATGCAATTACCACAAGCACCTTATTCCAACCTCATCTTCCCTCTTCAGCTAGGATTTCCTCTGATGTTAAAGGACTAGGCCTACTGCCAGTTTTCTGTAGTGAAAGGGATCTTTTCCATATGGTGAATTTAACAACTGCTGTGCGGGTTTTTTCACCTCCTACCAAGCGTCCATGACGGTTGGCTTTGGGAAGTTTAAGCTGCAGCAATAACAACTTCTGGAGTTTTTTAATGTTATTTGTGGCTCTGAAATTCAAATAAGGGGACCCAGGTAGCTGCTCTTCACTCTGGGCACTTCCTTGATAAGGAGTGTGTAAGTTTCTGGACAGCCTTGCTCATGGCTCCCCTGCCATGTCCTTTCCAGTTGATGTGGAAAAACATCTGGGTGTCCAGTAAGTGTCCTCTGAGAATGCATGGCATGTTCCCTCACCATTTAGGTCCACAGTATGCTGGTTGCTGTTGGTATCAGGTGAGGTTCACATGGTCACATCTCTACCTGGTTCTTTGTTCCATGTTTGTATGTTTTGTGGTTTCCACATTCATGTTTGTCAAGATATTTGGGACTTGTCATGTGGATGAACACCTCAGTTGATATTTGGAGTATAAAACATTATTTCTTTGTGATAGAAAGGCAAAGCTTTCTATACTAGTCCTAGGAAGAGCAGGAGGGCAGCTGGCTGAAAACCTGATCTTCACTTTTTAAGAACATGACTGCTGCAAAGATGAAGATTCTGCCTTTCACCTCACCTAATTACCTGTATTACAAATGCTATTCCAAATTCCCAAATACGTCAAATTTAAAACCCAAATGGTAAAAAACTTACCTTTTGTAACATGAAACAAGTCAGTGACTAATATCTCAAAATGTAAATACTACATATACCACACAACATCCCGCAAACATCTGAACACCTATCAAAAGTAAAAGCTATAACAATGCCTGAAAAAATACACAAATGATTCCTAATACATCTAGTAAGAAAGCCAACTTTGACCTCCTCTGGTTCTATACATAAGCTTGGTATGTAGGACTCCAGAGTTCACTTTGGCAAACTAATCAAACCTCTCCCTGTTTGCCCTCCAAATAAGTACCGTTGCTGTTGCAAATCTATGAGAACTCACAGAGCAAGAAAAATACAATGAATGGGCATAAGGGAGTGCCTTGCCTCCTGTAAGTAACTTCTGGTGCAGAAAAATGCAAATTTCAAAAAGATTTCCTCCTTTTCTCACAGAGCACAATTTAAACAAATCTGGTGTTGTTATCTAAAATTTTTAAAAAACCCCAACCTTCTCTGCCGTCCACCCCAACAAAGAAGCAAACAAACAACCCAAATCTCCCCAAAAACTAAAGACCAAAACCAAACCAAAACAGCTGCTCAAACTTCAATGATAGGAAAAAACTGCATATTATAGAAATTTAATTACACCATTCTGGGAGACAAAGAAAAACAGAACAAAAAAAAACAATTATACAAAGTAGTTTGTTATCAGCCTGGGATCCAGTGATCTGTTCTTGTGCACTCTCCAGCATGGCTACTCCTGACAGGTGTTCCTGGGACATTCTGAACAAAATGTTGAACAAAAATATAACTTTACAGTTTCAGCCTTGAAAAGCTGCTCTCTGCGGAGTAACTGTCAGAGAGACTGTCAGCAACATTCTGCAAGCAGCAGAACAAACATTAAGAATTTTCAGCTTAGTGGTGGGGTCCAAGAGTACTTAATGTTTCCAGCAGAAGAGGTTTCTCAATTCAACGCGGCACAACACTGATATCTGAATCACAGATTCAGTGTCACAGCTGACAGTCTGGTATCCTATGTACACTCTTTACAGTCATGCAGCAGCCCAAATTCATTTGTGCTCATTAAGGAGGCCAAAAAGTTACTTTTAACACTTCAGTATACTAACGTAGCAATATTGAAAAATATTCAATTTAGCATCTTCTTCCAAGACCGCAGTTCTCCCTTGCAGTACAAATTTCTCAGACTTTTACTTGCTAGTGATGGTCTTCTGTTGGTCCTGTAGGGAATGACATTTCCCTTGCAATCTATTTTGCTACATAAAGTGTCTTTTCAAAGCCCTGTGATCTCTTGCATGTACAAAACCTAAAGAATTTGCATATTGAGATTTTTCACAGATTTGCTTACTTTTTTTATCATCTATAGGGCATCAACTACAATTTTGGGAAGGTGGAGAAAAGTCTCACAATTGTGTCCATCATCTTCTTACTGAACTCTCACTTCACACTTTTCTGTACAGAAGTGTTTTACCACTTTCAAACCCTTCTTTTCTCAAGCTTGCTCTCTCCAGCGCAGGCACTGCAGATGCTTCAGGGTAGTGAGAAACCTTAAAATATTTGGCCAACTACTAGGAAGTGCAAATATATAGACATGTTTATGGAACTGGAAGAATAAGACGTCTGTCTAAGTAGGTGATTTACCAACTCAAATGAGAAGGCTCAGCTATAGTAAGCAAAAGGTTTTGATGACGAACAACAACTGTTTGTATGCTTTCTCTGATGAAAAAAGTACTACCACCAACGTATCCCATTCCTTTGCAATCACTAAAAATGATTCTCATGACTGCCAGCTTCACTGTGCACACAGCTCATTGTTTTATTGGCATAAAAAAAGATATACTGCCACTACCAGTATTCACATTTCCAGATAATGGCTGTATTGTAATCAATGTCAAATATTCAAACACAATATTTCAGCAGTAAGCTCACTTGCAACGTTTTACAATTTTCTTTTCAACTTTCTCAGCCACATTCTACTGATTCAAGTTTTCAGGCTCTTTCTAAAGTAAAAGTTCAGTATTTTTTTTATGTACAGTTTTCATTCTTGATCATATAATTAGGTGCAATTTACTTCTTACGTAAACTTATTACTTGAATATACCATAAACTAACATTTTTTTCAACCACATTTTGTCTGGAAAGTACGTCAACACACTGTGTAATCAGGTATCTCCTTAGTAAATAAAATACGAAAGTAAGACACGTTGTGGCATCAGTTGTGGCATTAGTGTTAGTTCTTTTGCCCCACTATCTAAAGCACTTCAAATATTGCATGCCTAAATTACAGTGTAGTCTTTTTAGCACAAACTGACAACTTTATGCATTTACCATTTGTGGTGGGTTGACCCTGATCAGCAGCTATGTCCCCACCCAACCACTCGCTCACTGCCCATCTCCAAATCTCCCCTCTCCGATTTTAAACAGCCTAAGCAGTCCTTAGAAAGGAATAGTCTTTGTATTTCTTATTATGATGTTAAGAAAATATCCATATTACATGGGAACAGCTTTTACTGGCTTTGGCCCGAAATGTTGCTCAATAGCAAGAAGAGAACAGACTACCATACTATGATTATGGCTTCAGCAGTCATTCCTCTAAAATAAGTAGTAATTAAATTTCAGTCTGAAAATTCTGATTGTTGATATTTTCCTTTAATTTTTTTCTCAACTTTTAGATTAATATAGTACTGATGGAGAATGGTGATGAGTGGTGTCCCCCAGGGGTCTGCATTGGGACCAGCACTGTTTAACATCTCCATCAATGGCACAGACAGTGGGATCAAGTGCACCCTCAGTAATTTTGCAGACAACACCAAGCTGAGTGGTGCGGTTGACACACCTGAGGTATGGGAAGTCATCCAGAGAGACCTGGACAAGCTTGAGAAAACTCGTGATGTTCAACAAGGCCAAGTGTAAGGTCGTGGCAATCCCAAGCACAACTACAGGCTGGCCGGAGAATGGATTGAGAGTAGCCCTGCTGAGAAGGACTTGGGGGTGCTGGTGGATGAGAGGCTCAACATGAACTAGAAATGTGCGCTTGCAGCTCAGAAGGCCAACTATATCCTGGGCTGCATAAAAAGAAGCATGGCCAGCAGGTCAAGGGAGGTGATTCTGCTCCTCTGCTCCACTCTTATAAGACCCCACTTAGAATACTGCATCCAGCTCTGGAACCATCCACACAGGAAACACATGGAGTTGGAGCACGTCCAGAGGAGGGCCACAAAAATTATCAGAGGGATGGAGCACCTCTCCTGTGAGGAAAGGCTGACAGAGTTGGGGCTATTCAGCCTGTAGAAGAAAAGGCTCTGAGGAGACCTTATAGCAGTCTTCCAGTACCTTAATGGGGCTTGTGAGAAAGTCAGGAACAGACTTGTAGCAGGGCCTGTAGCAACAGGACAAGGGATGCAGGTTTTAAATTAAAAGGGGGTAGATTTAAACTAGAGATACAGAAGAAAGGTTTTACAATGAGGGTGGTGAAACACTGCAACCAGTTGCTTAAACAGGTAGTAGATGCCCCATCCCTGGAAACATCAAAGGCCAGGTTGGACAGAGCTCTGAGCAACCTGATCTAGTACTGCAGAGATTTTTAAAGGTCCTTTCCAACTCAGACTCTTCTACAATTCTATATTTGGATATCATAAATATCTGGGAAAGTAAAAAGAAGACAACAAGTATAAACAAATCAATTTTCTTCTCACGCTGACTCTTCTCAGTGCTCTAACTTTTCTTGATATATAGGAAAGCAGTGGACACAGTTTTTCAAACTGCATCCTTTGAAAATTAAAAAAAAACCAACATTGAATAATACTGTCTGTTTTAAATGGTCTCAGCCAAGATGCTTTTTACTGAGCATCTTTTTACTTTACTGAGATGACTGAAGTACCAGAAGGAAAATAATCCCATTTTAAAGTGCAAAACATTTTAACAGAAAAGCGCCTGATCTACATAAAAATAAATAAATAAATAAAAATCTCGGGCCTATACTGTGCATGTGTGTGTTTTCAAAAAAAAAAAAAGGTAATAGTGATATTAAATTGGCTCAATTAAAAAAGAAAATCCCAAATTGAAATAGCAAAGCTTTCGATGAAGCTTCACAAGCAAACATACAAAATACAGATACATTCTCTCTCTGCTTTCTCCTCTGCTTGGACCCTTACAAATATTTAATTCACTGCAAGTAGCATTGAAGCAAGTTTCTGCTTTTGCCCTAATTCACTTGAAATGTATTCAGGGTTGAAGGAAGAAGGTAATAGAAGAGAAGACTGGGAAATATTTCCAGTCAGAGTTAATTGCAACCTACAAGCAAGAAATGGGAGTCAGAAGAGCCAAAGAATGAGCCCACCCACTACAGAGGTGAAGACAACATAAGGGAGACTGCGAGTTCCTGATCTACAAAGGCAACATGTACAGTTAGCTGATACTACCCACTGAGCTGTGACTGGTGGTCCTCTTTTGCATAGTTCCTTGCAAAATTTAGTCCAAATCCTAGGCTTTGTAGGGGAGAATAAGCTGCTCTTTTTGCATTATGGTTCAATTCTTCCTGATGGCACAAGATAGGATACCTTTGTGGGAACACTTTCTAGTGAGTTAGCTATTTTGTTCATGTCCTTTTCATTCTTCAATTTAAGGTAAGATAAATATTACCTTAAATTACCTTCATTACATAGCAAAAGTAATTATGCATAAATTTTGATGTGTTTTTAATGTTCACTGTTGCAAGGCAAGGGTTTTTTTACTGTAATCACTTGTGTCCTCATCTCTCTTTGGCCTTCATTTGAACATAAAAATATCATTCTTTGCTTGTTAATTAAGTTCACTCTAACAGTTCTCAGAAACTCTTTTTGGTTTTAATAAAACACATCAAGTTTTAAAAGACTTTCTAGTGGAGTGACTAGAAATTGGGGGAAAAAACTCTGCAAGATTTAATTATAGAGAATATTTCAAAATAAGTAACAAGAGACTTCTACTTAGTGAACAAAAATGTGTTTCCAGTTAGCAACAATTTTACCATTATAATTATGACAGTTCCTAGATGGCTTCACAGGCATGTTTTAAAAATTCCTGTGAATAACGCCAAGGTCTGCTGCTGGGTGCTGCTTCCCCTGTGCCCACACGGGCGTTAACAGCCTCAAAGACACCACAGCAGCAGCCACAGCCAACACTCAGGAACTGAATTCATATTCTCAAAGTAGTAACTCAAGTAGTGAGAGATGATAAGATGTTCACCCCGGAAACTATGGAAGAGTGGGACTACTTCATCCCACACAAGAGGCTAGATCTCAGAAAACTCAGATTTTCCTTTTAAGATTGTTGCTATTGCCTTTCCTCATGGGAAGAGAATGATTTGGTCTCCAGCATAAAGTGCTGTGATAGATTTTTGGTCAAGTCTGTAATGGGAGACCATTTCCACAGCAGAAATGGCCAACAGTCTGCTCACATATAGTATCCAGGACTTTAACACAGGATGTTACAATCAAAATCAGAGAATTACAGATATGTTTTGGTTCACACTATTACTATTATGAAGCTTAGTTACAGTAAGTGAAGTGACTTGAACCTCAGCAAAGAAAGAGAGTCCATCCATAGTGAAGTAGGATATTAAACAAGCAGCACTTAACTGTTACTACCAGTACAACGTGTTTTAACGTTTCTATGCTTGGCGATGTGTACATTTAAACTTCAGGAATAAGGAAAAAAAACACCCCAAACTGACTGTCTTCATGTCATAATACATTCAGGAATGTTCACTTATTTTGTTCACAGCAGAACCACAGAGGTAATAACTTCAAGACAGAAGATATGTAGGCTCTGGGATTTCTAGCTCTGTCCATTCAAGATAATGATTGAGGAGATTTTTATTTCCCACCTCATTGTTCTTATTCACTATAACAGTAGCTGAAAATCATTTATGCCAGCTAGCAGGCGTCATTTCTCCCAACTTTTATTATGACCTTCTAGACAGATACTCCCCACAGCCAAGAAGGCTCTAACAAAACTCTGTCCTTGTAGAGACATTAACTTTAAGTCAGTATTGGTTTTTCCTCCTATTGTAGCCAATTGCTTAAAAAAATAGTATAAGTATCTTTCACATTTGGATTAAGAATGAAAAGAACAAAGATGCCTTTTATAACCGAATTTAATTCATAACAAAAAATTATTATTATAAGTTACATCTTTAAATACGATCTTGAATACAAAATTATTCACAGCAGAACTGACAGGCATCCACACTGGAATCAAGTCTTTCCCTTAATGTTATCTATTTGAATGTAAACATCATCCTAACTGAAAAATCATGACCATTCTCTGTTTTGTATAACAATGATTTCACAGAATTTTCTGTCATAAAGATTATTTGGATGGGCTTTTCTGTTTTTTAATAACATACTTGTATGTCAATAAAAGAATTGGCATTCTATCTAATAAATATTAAATAGATGAGTTTTCACAGATCTGCAGACTGGAGATTCTAAATAAGTATTTTGCATCTTTATGATTAAGTGGTACTTACATGGTTTGGAAAGTCAGCCTTCAGTTCTGCAATACTTCTACACCAATATGCTGCTGTTTTCTCACTGATCAGTTCAATGTTTAGAAAAGAGCCTTGGCCTGGGCCGTACAGAGGACCTGAAGTAATTCCACGCACAATCCTTGGAGAAACATTGGTCACAATATCCTGCAAAAAAGTGACAACTTTCAGATTAATTTTTAAAAGTCTATGACATAATATAAACATATTAGATGCTTTAAAAATCTACTGTTATTATGAGTAAAAACTACAATTGTAGGTCAGTTTTCTAAATTAGCAGATTCTATAAACAGAGTCTCTACCTCAGAGTAGAAAGATGTTTTCTGGGAATATGAAATGGTATGATAACTAGGAAGAAAATGCCAATGTGAGTCACCTATAAAATGCCATGGAAAATATCATTCAAATGTTTTTGTGTTGGGTAGAGGGCATACAAGACTGCGTAAAAACCTGCAGAGGCCTATTTCATGTATCAGCATCATCCTTCCCAAAAACGATCAAAGTTTGTATCCTGCGCTAAGAGGTGAAATGCGAAGAGATGCTGTCCACCAGCCTCTCTGATGAGAGGGCACAAGTTCAGTCACCAGTGTACCAAACTTCATGAATTAAATAATGTGATTAAGAGAGATCAAAATAAAAAAATAAAACAAAACCCAGAGAAAATTAAGATCAATATTATAAAGCATGATATTTCTGAAGTTCAACACGAGGTTAGCAAATAATTTTGAAACATACAGTAAACACACAAAATGTTGACTTGTTTAGTAGTCTTAATTAAGCTGCAATGTCACCATATCTATACTAACAAAGAATTGTAAATTCTGACATTATTTAAAACTAAAGAGAAACCTAGATGGCAAAATGTTCTTTTTGCCAATTTCCAATTAAAAATAATTTTGAGTAAAGGTCATTTATTTACAAATGTATCAGAATTATTTGTTTAAGTACCCCTCCTCACCATCTTGTCATTTCTAGTGAGATAACATGAACCGTCATTAGTATATAGCAATTAAGGTCAATTTACATATTTTAATTAAGAACCATCCTATATAAAACAATTAGGGTAATAGGCATACTAACTGGATTTCATAACATTTGGACGTTTTTCCAACTAGATAGACAGGAAACCTTAATTAGCATTAATTAGCACTGATCTGCATACGTTTGATAAGGCATACCCTTGCCACAAAAGATTATTTATTCCTGAATCTGCCAAATGCTGCAGTTAGAGAGGCTAAAGGGACTTTTCTTCACATTGTATGTAAATTTGAGGTAATCTTAATTTGCTTATAAAGTTGAATTAATTATCATACAGTATATATGCGCTAATATTTCATACTGATAGCTAATTATATGTCCATTTACATACGTAGAAATCATACAATGTAATCTCCCCAGTTCATCTAGTTTCAGGCCTAATAAGCATGGAACACGGACATCACAATAATTCCTAATGTTCCTATTAGAATATTTTCCCTTCATCACAAAAGCTTCATCTCTCTCTGAACAGTTACATCATATTTAAAAAAATAATTCAGAACATTTTTTGCATTTATGCAAACAGAGAGCAAACAGTGAAGTACAGTCCCCTCACTCCCAAAACAAATTACAAAAATTGCAGTTTATGCAGAAGAACTGTTTACACCAGTGCATTATCCTCTTGAACATTTCACTCCTATTAAACTGCCTCAGAGGAGCTATTGCTTTGACTTCATTCCCCCGTGACGAAAGCTGTTCGTACATACAGGCCAGTGCTATTGCATCCTCCAGCGTGAGAAAACATGTGAAGTCAATGATGACTTAAATGCTGGCAATCTGACCTTACTTCTGCAAGCTCAGGGTACACGTGGTCATTCACCAACACACGTGAGTTACTTTGATCATGCCAGAAGGGAGGGACCATGAGCTTCCTTTTCCCATGCTCCAAAACAGTCAGAAGCTATGTAGCTACAGTAGAATGGCACTAAGCCCGAGCTAACAGCCTGTCTGTTGGTGGGAATTATTATTCTTGCATTCAGTGCAAATTGTGATAAGAGGCACGTAGAACAATTTCTTTTTTGTGGCTGACTTGTGTATGTGTATATGCCAAACAATGCTTGGAGCCACCTACATTACTGTTTGTTTTCTTACTATGTGTGTGTCTTGTTCATCTTCCAGACATTTCACTACAGGTAAGAATTCAAAGTCTGAGATATTACAGCCTAGATTAAGCCTCTTGTGGGACACTCACAAAGCTTCAGTCTGCTTCCATGCAAAAACACTCTGAAGTTTTTCCATCTGCCTTGGTCTCCAGGTGATCTCTTCTCTCTTCAAAGAACAGACCACTGTTTAGACCCTGTGACTGCTGCCAAATCCCCATGACTTCAACTCAGTCTTTCGCAGAGCTCAGACATAGTCAACATCTGAGTGACAATTCACCTATCCAGGATCCCACGAAGTTGTATCAGGTAATGCACAGACTTCACAAAATGTCTCAAAATCAGCCACTCTTTACTTTAATGATCGGAAGAGATACACAGAGCCACATAAAAAAACCCAACACGTACACCTCTCTGCCAACATTTTCTCCTTCTTGAATTTTCCTTGAGATTTTGCTAGATCCCTTTTGGTTCTCAGAGGCCTTCCCCACCTGTGTCCTCACCTTTGAACAGCAGTTTCCACTTCCTTCCACTTCCCTCTGTGTCAAAGGATCCCTCTGTTGTGTCCATGCATCACCTTATCTTTCCTGCCAAGCTGTTTCTGCTTCCAAAAATCCTTCCTGGCTTTGAAACCCAAACATTGTCACCTGGCTGTTTTGTCTTGGTTCCTCCTGAGTGGGATATGCTATCCTTATTTAAGATTCTGTTCCTCATTTGCCTTTCCTAGCTCCGAGTAAGCTAGATGGAGAGAGCCTGTAATGACTGACACAGCAGCACCTCTCCTGTATCTTGTTAGCACATGACAGCCCCAGACATAAGGAGACTCTCAGCTCATGGAAACAAAATGGAATTTATAACTTATATGACGATTCAAGGAATCTGTCTATGTACATACAGAATAAAATCACACAAGTGACAGAAACGAAAATTGTCTCTGAGATCCATGTGAAATACCTGCACAGAACTTGCCTTACCATCACCTCCCTCTTCATCCTCCTGCCACAGTTACGAAAGCTAGACAAGGAGAAAGGGAGGTGAAGGATCTATCAGCTAGGCTTAGTCAACTTGCCCTTTGGTCTTAGGAGCTATTTTAAATGGTATCACAGGTTCTTTCACTAAGATGGGTAGGTAGTTCTGGTCACTGGCCAATTGTTACTGCTGTCTCCAAAACAACAGGTAACGTCAGTGCAGCTGAAATAGCTATAGTGCTCAAGCCAATGAGGTCTGTGACAGACCATCTTCCGATGGTTTAATCAGATAATGATTTTCCCTGTTTGTAAGAATTGTGCAGCCAAATGCTGGCACTGATCATTCCTTTCCTTTTCTGAAATCAATGCTTTTTCTTATATCCCAGCTATGCACACAGCCCTTTAATTGTTAATAAAAATTTTTGTGCTCATAAAAAGCCACAATGGGACTGGAGCAAGAAGCCTGAAAGGAAGCACTTCAAGGTTTGAACCTAAAAACTTTTTTGATTCTAAAAAAAGGTAACTGCTACAGACAGATGACCTGATTGATGAGTTGATTTGGTCCCTCTATGCAGCTGAAAGTAGAGGTCCACATGCAGGAAGAGGAGGATGTCCCCAGACTCCAAAATGAATCAAGTGATGGAAGTAATAAACAGTCCTTGTGAAAAACAGTACAAAGTTTTCATGTACTCTGAAGACCAAGGATAGAAGGCTTTCAATAAAGAGCAACTAGGGGAGAACAAAGCTTATACCTGATCACACTAAAAGACAAATCTATGTAAACCAAGACTAAAAAAATCATTGGCAAAGATAAACAGAAAGTAACCATAGAAAGTAAATTTGCTTCATGGGAAAATCTTGTATTAATGAAGACTTGGCGAGTAGAGAAACTGTTCCTAGATTACAGTGAAACAACTTGGTTTGGGGGAGTTAATGCAAACAAAGAGAAATAGTGACAACAAATGGAATCAAGGGCCAACTGTGAATCATGAATATTTCAGTTCCTGAATTTCTTCTTTTGCCTCAAAATCCAATTCTTTCCCCAGGAAAGCACAGCAGAAACAATCATGTAAATCCCTCAAATATATCTATCTCAGGACATCACCTAGAAAAGTGCAATATCCCAGAAAAGCATCAATATCCTGCTACTTTTGGATTCCCCTTGTCTGCTTATCAACAATTCTGGTATTCTGGCAACTTGAGACTGAGTTAATTTGCCTTAGACATATATTTCTGTTCCTGTTGATAATTAATTAACACACTAATAAAAAAACTCCAAAATACCTAAGGGATTGATCAGGCACCATTTGCTCTAATAATTTCTGAATTCTGCAATGAGATCATTGAATTCTAAACTACTAAAGTCTAATGGGCTAGGAGGTTTGAGATATCGTCTAAAGATAAAGCCCAAACACTCAGCAGTCAGTTCAATTTAAATAAAGGTGCAAATCATTTTATCAGTCCATGTCTCACTGTTCACTTGAAAAAGTTGGTTTGCTTCACACTGTCAAAATTTGCAGTTAATAATTGGCACAGATTTTTGTACAGTAAACCCACAACCATGCTGTTTAAGCTGAGAGAGACACCTTTATGTTTGGGCAGTGGGGACATTTTGAATTTTAAGACACCCAAACGTGTGTCCAGCACAGTGTTAGATCATGTAATAAGCACATTCATTGTGTGTTTCTCCTATACATATCAGCAAAGAAATAATTCATGTTGCGAATATTAACGTTGTCATCTGTAAGTGTGGACTTAATGACCCATAGAAATGAATCCAGCCATTCACCTCTGTCTCAGAATTATTGTTTTAGGAGAACCAAGAAGACAGCTCTTCATTGACTAGGTTCACAGTTTATTTCATAATCATGTCTCCTAGACACGGAGTGAAAAAGTATAGAGTAAAATGTTATGTAGAGAGATCGGTTGCACAAGTACATAAAAACAGTCTCCCAAAAGGTATATCACAGTCTCATGCCTATTCAATTAATGTACTTCTAAGTTTTTTTCTATTTTTTTTCTAGTGTGTTTCTATTGATTTGCAGAGCTTGAAGCATTTTTTTGTTCCTATTTTTTCCCAAAATATTACAGCAAATGTTATTTTAATGAACACTTGAAATAACAAAGTTGTTTAAGAGAACATATTGGCATTTATATTTGGGATACGGAAAGAAAATTAACTGTACCTTTAATTAATATATGAACTTGTTGCACAAGTATTCACTACTGAAAGTACAGGTGTTCTGCAATGTAACTAACTTCAGCACTAACAGGGTTTCCAATAACATTGTTTTATTTAAAAAAAATTCATCACACTATACCAAGTGTTAATGTGTTTTCTTCACTCTGAGTGGCTTCTATGAGATACAGGGAACTTGCCTTCCAGCATTAGCCCCCAAAGTCAATGAAAGTCATTGCATACTTCCAATTAAGCTTTTCTCCTCTTTAACTTATGAAAGCAGATAGGAATTACTGACCTTTGTCAGTTTCTTTTCATTCATATGAGAAAAAGATTTAACACAATGACCATATTACTACTTTTAACAAAGTTAATTTATTTGTCCTTTCTTTCTTCCAGGGAGAGAGGGCATCATACTTGCCAAGTCGAGTATACATCTGTGTGTTCCTGGGGTTACTACTTACTAAATGTCAATACGAACAGCAAGGCAGCCATACTTGCCTCTTTGTGAAGAAGAGACCTAAATAAATACTTCAGTAAGCTAATTTTATTTAAGTATCTCAAAAGAGAGTACTTAAAGTTAGTAGACCGCAAATTGCAATGTAAAAAAAAAGGCCAAATATATGTTTTTACCTTATTATATTCAATGTACCACCTTCTTTATTTGAACAACAAAACACAGTACCTGAAAAATGCAGGTATTTAATCAAAAGGCTACGTATGCAGTTCCCCCAGATTTTCAAAGATATAATATATATACACAGATATATATAAAAAGACAGAAATGGCTGTGAAGATTTCAAAATTCAGTATGTGTGGCATGATTTTAGAGCTAATTTATTAAATGCTCTAAATCAACCTCGCTCCATGAAGGTTCGGTTTTCCCTACAGTTTCCACTAACTATAGCATAACTTGGTGTCCAAATTTTACCTATGTACAAATATGGAGAGGGAGATGTTGCCATTTTCTGCCTAATATCAGAGCACTTAAAGCATTCAGGAAATCCGGATCACTGCTGTTTCCACACCCTCATAAGTACAAACGGCATCACAGACGTGTCCTCATAATTCCCTGCCAGCTCTTACTCAAGGTCTTGTGATGATTTGCCTCTTTTGTGACTCAGCTCTCTAGCTGGATTGTGTCTAGTATCACCCCTGCCAGAGTTTTAACCATCCACAACAGGCAAGTGAAACCTGAAGCAACAATACTGCTTCACATAGGACTGTTCCTATACACCTTTTCTAAGCTCACCTTCTCTTCTCTATGAGAGCTGGGTCATATCACATCTCCATAGGCTTTCTATTCTGAGGCCCACAGTACTGACTTTCCCCAAGCTCAGAATTTTTTATGTCTGAGGTTGTCAGGGTCCTTTGTGTTAACAAAGCTAAATCCACAGCAAAGACCTCTACAAACACAAAACCATTCCATCAAGTACAACCATGCAGATTAACGATTAATTTCCATGAAGACCCTTATCTGGATCATGGAGCAAGGCAAGTAAATTCTCTTATAATTTCTGCCCCAGGAGGTCTGATGCAGCCACTGCACCTCCCAGTGCACAAACCACTGTTACGTTGCATATGAAACACTTGTATTTAGCATTTTATTTTAGTGAGACAATAGGCCACACTTTACTCATATGAGTAGAAAACCTCAGTAAAGTCACTTCCTCTCTCCTCTCTCCCTCAGTGAATATAGGAGTATTTTTTTAAAAACTGAAAGCACCATCACAGAAAAACTTACCTCAGAACATCCCACCATGCAGAAATTGCTTTAATTTTTCCACCACCAAATATGAGAAATTTAGTGCCATAAAGACATCTTTTTTTTCACTGCTTTTGGCAATAAACTCTAGACCTAACTCCCTCTGTCCTCTTCATTTCTTTCCTTCTTTTAAAGACGGAAGGCATATAATGATAAAAATACAGAAAATAATTATTTTTCAAGTTCTCTCAACAAAATAAAAACTGAATTTAAAAATCTATTATTTCCTCAGCCTTCCAGGATTGTTCATATCAGCAATTTAATGCATAAATGTTCTGATCTCCCCACTAGTACAGAATAGATCTTGAAAACATTCCTTGCTGATACTTACAAATTACACTTCTTCAGCTTTTACCTACAAAATCTAGCATGCTACTGAGGGGAAAAGAATACTTTAAGAGACATTCTTATGTGTCTTTTGACGGCTGTCTGTCCTGTGTCTGCAAAGATGAAAGTGCCCAAATCTGTACATGTCTTATATCCCTAAAGTCTAGAGTACAAAGAGTGCTTGTATATCTTCCTTAATAGTCTTCTCTGCTTCTAGACTGAATAACCTGAGTTTTGCAAACTGTTTTTTTTTAAAAAATAGACCATTACCTCATAAATGTTTTTACAGCATTAAACTATCCCATCTGTGTTTATTAAACCAATTTAACAGTACAGCTCCAGTGAGCAAGCTAGCTTTCCAAATCAATAAGTTAGCACAGAAGACTGCAGCACCATAAGAGAAAAAGCAACGCTTCAGGATTTTGGAGAAAAACTGCTGAAGCACTCAGATTGTGTGAAAGACAAATGACAAGTTAGAGGTTTACTTCCCATGTATTTTATGTTTTTCTATAACGTCTCATTAGTGGTTTAATGCTTAACCATGAGAACACGAGAAACTTCAAAATTTACTTAATTTCTACCTTAGCTTTTATCATTGCTGCTTGCTCAAGCACACCAACTTTCTTATTAATGCAATTGTCAGAGAGTAGGCCATCACTACTGATAACTTATGACGAAGATAGCAAAATTCCAAGATCTTTAGATAATCTTACTTGATTAGAGTATACATTTAAAAAAATAGTTTACTCTCTTTACCTTAGAATAATCTTGGAACAACCCCATTGCAAGTCAAGCAAAAATGGCCCACTTAAAACAACAGCAGCTCCTCAGTCTTTGTTAATTCATACATCATGGCTTGACTAGAAGTCGAAATTTTATAAACTGAAGCTCCCTAAAGCAATAAATCAGGAGATTGAGATACAAGACAAAAGCAATACAAATTATGAGTAAAAGTAAAAAAAAAAATGGAGGAGGAAATATAATATTTATGGCAAATGTACAAATGTGTATCTTCTAGTTGAGTTATGTATTTTACAAGACAATGAAATTTTTGATCATTGTTTACAATTACATTCTCTTGAATAGGTTTTTTAAAAAAAAACTTTTCACAATAAAAAGCCATTACTCTTTAAAATTAAAACACTTATTTTTTTGACATATTTGCTTCTTTTTCTAGACATTAGAATGTAAAGACATTTGTACTGTAATTACAAAAGATCATTTTAAAATGTATTATGTCCTACACCATTTTCCCTTGACAAACAATTACTAGATATCATATTCAACAGAATACAAAAAGCAATCTTTATCACAAGGTTAAAATTAGTCTTTGAACAAAAGACGCTTTCACAGCAAATCCAAATTCTCATCAGCTTTATATCACTTTCTCTGGGAGAGACAGTGAAGTGAGAGAGGGAGCAAAGAGAAAATAAATTAAAAAAAACTGAAGGACATTTGAAAAATTTCTTGCTGACGTTCAGTGTAAGCACAAGTTTTATCAGTTTTCTGATAAAGGTGAAAGCAGGATGGCATGAATAAATTTCTGCTACCAAACTGTATTGTGGCCAATAACTACACACATTGAAGAAGAGAGAAGCATATTACCAGTCCTCAAGAGCAAGTTGCATCTCTGTATTCAGACATACACTTTTGGATCTGTTTTTGCAGTGTATGATTCCTAGATCTCAGTGTCTTGATATAGTAAACTGCCTAATCAATAAATGGTTCCTTTAGCTGACTGATAAGAAAAGTGCCCAGTGGTTGTCTCAAAATATTAATTCCTTTTCAGTGAGAGGTCAGAAGAACAGAAAATCATGTTTAAACATTCCAGACTTCTGTGAAAAAGAAATCTGAAGCTGATAGCAGATTTTTCAGGCTTTGGTTCCTCACAAGGAAAGGAGGAGGAGCAGGTGCTGATCTCTTCTCTCTCATGACCATTGGTAGCACCTGAGGGAATGGCAGGAAGATGTGCCAAGGGAGGTTTCGGTTGGACACTGGGAAAAGGTTCTTCACCTAAAGGGTCGTGGAGCACTGGAACAGCTCTCCAGGGAAGAAGTTGTCGCACCAAGCCTGACAATATTCAAGAAACTTTTGGTCAATGCACTCAGACACATGGTGTGAAAGTTGGGATTGTCCTATGTATGGATAGGAATTGAACTTGGCTATCCTTGTGGGTCCCTTCCAACTGAGGTCATTCTATGATTCTGAGGGGCTTGTTGGTTTGTTGTTGTATTTTGTTGTGTTTTGTTTGTTTTGGTTTTTTTTGGAAACAAATATCATTTATCTACTCCAAGTGCAAAGATTCCCAATGTTTGGAAACATATAGCATTCAAGCTGTTGCAGAAGAAAAAAAAAAGAAGTGGAATATATTCTTCTGTTAATGAAGAAAATTAGAAATAAGAATATAACATGGCAGAAAACACAAAGTAAAAATATTGAGTGGTAAGCTCTTTAAAAATTTTTTATCCACAACTTTTTGACAAAGGATACAATTTTCAACCAAAAGCCAAAACCAATCCCTAATTTTAGCTTGGCAAAACTATTGGTTTGTCTGAAGGTTTTTAGTTTTCCATTTAACTAAACAACTGGAGCTTTCCCAGTGCAGGATTTTTTTTTTTCTGGGCTGTGTTCTGCACCTCCCAGGAGACAACTCCATGAAAAACTGTCCCTAATGAAGAAGTCAGCAGTGGATGGTCAACATTGCACAGAATTCAAAATACAACAACAACAAAGCACCATCTTTAGAACTTTAAATAACCTCAGCTCCAGGAATACACTTGAAGCTATTCAGTGTGCTATAATGACTGTAACGTGATTTACTAAGAAACCACATGTTTCAGAAATCACTGCTTCAGACTATTTGAAGTGAAATGCTTGAGACTATCTACAATGAAACAAACAGCACAGATATTCCTGAAGCACTAGGATAGAATGTCTTGAAACTGTGTAAAAACTCAGTTTTCTCTCCTACAAGTTATATCTTTGCATCAACAAAACACTAGTTGGGTAGCAGGAATGAAATACCTGATGAGCTTTATCAAAAAACTAAATTCTGTATCTGTAACTCACTTATGTTCTCTCAAAAATATTGACAAGGCATTTCTGGATAATAACCCAGAGCAGATGCTCACAACTGAGCAACACAATGAGACTGAATTCTATTACTCCACTGCAAGCAAAACGTTGCACTGCTAATGATTTGAGGGGAGCAGAATGGAATAAAATAGGAATACATGGGTAGATAAAGTATCTACATATATATCAGCTTTTGGTCTGTAACCTAAAGTGAAATTTCTGTGTTGTGGCTTCTAAGGACCTGTGTACATTCACAAAAGTGGAAAATAAATACATCATAATTAAAATATACTAGTCCAATTTATAATGTTTACCCTTGGGACTCCCGTGGAGTTAGATCATATTGAATTAGCTTGCCTTAAGAGATCAATTCTTCTACAGATATCTAAAAATATTAGTCCATTCCCTGTCAGGGAATGTCATAGCCAGGGATCACAACTTGTTGTGAAATCTACTTAACTGACCAAATAAAGGAGCAGCAATTCTTAAGGCCTCATTCTAGACAAGTACTATTGAATGGTCCCATGAAATGGGAAGGAAAAAGCAATTTGAAAAACATGAGTGTAAGAACATCAGGCAGATAAGACCCAATTAAAAAAAAAAATAGATAAGACCAACTAGATGACTTCCAGAGGTCCTTCCAACCCCTACCATTCTGAAAGAGAAAGAATTACACGACGCATTTACAGCAGCAAGTTTGAGAGAGTCGCTAAAGGAGTTATGCTCACAAGGAGAACATAAAAGTATTATCTTTATGTACTTTAAGTTGAGGCCAAATTAACATAGTTTTTAAAACATCCTCGTTAAAGACAATTCAATGCTTTTTTCTCTAATACGGTTTTATAATTGCAAAACAAAATACTGTAAGAAGGCAGTAGGGCAACATCAGTAGTGGCACGTTCCTAAAGGGATGAACTAAAAGCCAAGACACAAAATGCCACAGAATGAGTTCCTCTAGATAAAAAATGGGAGAGAACCACAGGTAGTCTCATAAGTCTAACAAAATCCCTGACAGAAACAGTAAACAATAAGAAAATTGGTTCTTTAGAGCCCACAACATCTAGGATTTTGCACTCAATGTACAGACACAGAAATTAAATGAACAAAAACTCTAACATAGAAATTCTAACGTCTGTTAACTAAGCTTGTAACTTTAGACTTCAAAAAAGCAAGGAGGCAACTATTTAAGATGCAATACTATATGGATAAATAAACTCCTGTCAACAACTCTGGACACCTGTACCAAGAGCACTTATTGACTAATCAAATATTAACATGTCCCGAATAGAATCTGTGGTATAATTTTAATTACAGTTTTCTCATAGGGAAGCCGTATAATCAATGTATTTCTAGCTGTTTCTAGAAGCTGTTTTGTAAAACCCCATTAGTAAATTGTGAACCATCACTAAAATATTTTCCTCCAGACTGCTGTAAGTAAACCAATATTAAATTCTCCTAGGAGGAAGGCAGAATAGATGCTTCCTTTTAACAGGAGAAAAATACGATTTCTTTGATAGTCAAGAAGAAAATTTTTTTTAACTACAGTCCTAGTTAAAGAGTTAAAATTTTTGCACAAAGAATCAATGTGGGAAGTTACTCAGCACCAAAGTGAAATTTAAATTTATTTATAAACCAAAATATTTATATTGTTGGATTAAGTAGTTAGGAGGAGAATCACACTATTCCCATGAAGCACATATTTAAATTTTCTGTTGGGGATGAATTGCAAAAATTGAGGTAGGTCTTGTACCTATTTGCAGTATTTTCTTTTCCATTAGGATTAGGAATGCATAAATATTATAAGGATTGTTTAGCATTTGTGCATATTTAGGGGTCAGAAATTCAAGGAAATTATACCAATTCTACTTGTAAAGGTATTTAATTAGCTAGTACTAGAATTTCCAAAGTATCAGTTCTCCAGGTGACACTAAATCATTTCAAGTTATAAAGGGATATAGTGGAGGTGGAAGGGTTTTCTGATTTAGAAGAATATTTTGTTTTACATTCCAATGCTAAACTATCCATAACAATTCTACTTTGATAATCTAAGTTTTTAAATGTTAACTTTGTTTTGAATACATTCCTTTTACATTTTCCTATGCAAAAATCCTATTGAAGTCAAAAGGTCTTTTGCATGAGCAGGAATCACAAGGCTGAGCCATCCTCAGAGCCCAATTACATGTATATCTGTGTAACATAATTATGAGGGAAAAACAAAACATGAAAATTTTAACTTACCATTTTAACATCTTATAAGGGATTCAAACCAATTTTAATTCAGCACTAAATTTTAAACAGGATCTTTCAAATAGATTTTGATTTTTGCTAGAGGCCTCTTCTACTTTAAAATCCATGAAATAAACTCATTTCTTTCCATTTTGTATTTGGTACCAGAATGGGGACATACATAGGTATTGCCTGCAAACTGTTAGATTTTATTTTCGTAGATATAAAAATAGTTGAAATAGCATCAGAACAGATTTAAACTAAATAATGAAAACCAAATAATTGAGACAACTCTTGAAATTACTTTCCCATGAATCAACTTGCAAGGAATATTAAATCTTCCACTTGGAGTTAAACTATCATCCTGACTTAGTTGTCATTTTTGTAAAGACTAACAGGTTTTATCTGACTCCCTGAATCACGGAACGATTGCTGAGGATGCAGTACCTCTCTAGTGAGAAAGCTGAGACTGAATTTGGTGCACTACGGATATATCCCAGGGAGGGTCTTTGGGAATGCAGATCCTGGGTGGGCTGTGCTCAGGAACAGCAGAGCCAGCATGCCTGGATCCACCAGTCTCTGAGAGAGCTGTGTGTTCATCCATCAGTCATCACAAGACGAACCACACACAGTGCTCCATAATCTAGAGAGATGACTTTTTCCTCATGAGACCCTCAAACCAGAGATTTCCAGCCTGCTAGGCTGATTCTTATTTTCCAGACTGAGCTCTTAATAAATAAACATTCAGTGTTTGCACATGTTTTAACTTCTCTGACAGACAGGAATCCATGTAGAGGAGTGCTGAAGTGTACATAGAATTTTTATGCCAAAAGACAAGCTCTGATTCCCATCTGTTTGTGGCAGACACAGAGGACCCAATCTCATCTGGTTTTCCTCCAGATGCACCTGAAGTTTTCATAGCAGTAGACTAATCATTGCCTATTCATTTTTTCAAATGCCCAGTAAAAATGATGTATTCTGTAGACTTTTAAAAATCAGCCCTGTGGGACACAAAACACAAATTTAATAAAGCAAAAAAAAAAAAGCAAAGTTCATTAAAATATTCTTGTAAGAACTGAAAGTAGCCATGATACATGGAAATTCATAACAAGATGACGACAAGGGTGTCATCAGTAACCCAACTGAAGTGCATGTACACAAACGCACGCAGTATGGGAAACAAACAGGAGGAGCTGGAAGTCCTGGTCCAGCGGGAGAGCTATGATATGGTTGCTATCACGGAAACATGGTGGAACGACTGTCATAACTGGAGTGCTGCCATGGAAGGCTACAGGCTCTTCAGGAGAGACAGGCGTGAGAAGAGGGGTGGAGGGGTGGCCCTCTATACTAGGGAAACCCTGGATGCTGTTGAAATAGAGATCGGTGATGACCAGGTTGAGTGCCTATGGGTAAGGGTCAGAGGGGCAGTCAAGTCTGACCTCCTGGTTGGAGTGTGTTACAGACCGCCCGACCAGGAGGAGGATTTGGATCTTCTATTGTTTAAACAGCTGGAGTCTGCCTCTAGATTGGCTACCCTTGTTCTTTTAGGAGACTTTAATCTTCTGGATATCTGCTGGGAACTTAACACTGCTGAGAGGAGGCAGTCCAGGAGGTTCTTAGAGTGTATTGAGGACTGCTTTCTGTCACAGCTGGTGAGTGAGCCCACCAGGGGTGAGGCTCTTCTTGACCTGCTGTTTACAAACAAAGAAGGGCTGGTGGGTGATGTTGTTGTCGGAGGCTGTCTGGGGTGTAGTGATCATGAGATAATTGAGTTCTCTCTAAACAATGTAACAAGAATAGCCAGGAACAGAACATCGATGCTGGACTTTTGGTGGGCAGATTTTGGATTATTTAAGGAACTGGTCAGAAAAGTACCCTGGGAAATAGTTCTTAGTGGCAAGGGGGTCCAGGAAGGCTGGATGCACTTCAAGAATGAAATCTTGAAGGCGCAGGAGCAGGCTGTCCCCATGTGTTGTAAGAAGAGTCGTAGGGGCAGACGGCCGGCCTGGATGAGTAGGGAGCTTCTGAAGGAACTAAGTAAGAAAAAGAGAATGTATCATCGTTGGAAAGAAGGGGACATAAGCCACGTCATGTTCAAAGATGTTGTTAAGTCGTGTAGGAGGAAAATCAGGGAAGCAAAAGCCCAGCTGGAGCTCAAATTGGCCACTTCTGTTAAGGATAATAAGAAGATTTTTTATAAATATATCAATAGTAGAAAGAAGGGTGGCAGCGACCTCCACTCCTTGTTGGACGTGGGGGGAAATATAGTAACCAAAGATGCAGAGAAGGCTGAGGTACTTAATGCCTTCTTTGCCTCAGTTTTCAACAGCAAGGATGTCAGCTCGCTTGACAGTTGGCCCTCTGAAGTGGTTGATGGGGGCAGGGTGAAATATGGCCCTCCTGCAATCCATGAGGAGGAAATTAGAGACCTGCTGAGCCACTTGGACCCACATAAGTCTATGGGGCCGGATGGGATCCATCCTAGGGTGATGAGAGAGCTGGCGGATGAGCTTGCTAAGCCACTCTCCATCATCTTTCAGCAGTCCTGGCTCACTGGAGAGGTCCCGGAAGACTGGAAGTTAGCCAATGGGACGCCCATCCATAAGAAAGGCCTTAACGATGATCCAGGTAATTACAGACCTGTCAGTTTGACCTCGGTCCCAGGTAAAATCATGGAGAAGATAATCCTGGGTGAAATCATGCGGCACCCGCAGAACAGCCAAGAGATCAGACACAGCCAGCATGGGTTTAGGAGGGGTAGGTCCTGCCTGACCAACCTGATCTCCTTTTATGACCATGTGACTCGCCTGGTGGATGAGAGGAAGGCTGTGGATGTGGTATACCTGGACTTTAGCAAGGCCTTTGACACTGTCTCCCACAGTAGACTCCTAGGGAAGCTGGAAGCCTGTGGCTTAGATGGGAACACTCTGTGCTGGGTTAGGAATTGGCTGGATGGCCAAGCCCAAAGAGTGTTGGTGAATGGTGTTTCATCCAGTTGGCGGCCGATCACCAGTGGTGTTCCCCAGGGATCGGTATTGGGTCCCGTCCTGTTTAATATCTTTATTGATGATCTGGATGAGGGGATTGAGTCCATCATCAGCAAGTTTGCAGATGATACCAAGCTGGGAGGAAGGGTTGATCTGCTAGAGGATAGGATGGCCCTACAGAGGGACCTGGACAGATTGGAGAGATGGACTGATTCTAATGGGATGATGTTTAATAAGTCCAAATGTCAGGTACTTCATTTTGGACACAACAATCCCATGCAGAGCTATAGACTGGGGACAGAGTAGTTGGAGAGTAGTCAGGCAGAAAAGGACCTGGGAGTGCTAGTTGACAGGAAGCTCAACATGAGCCAGCAGTGTGCCCAAGTGGCCAAGAAGGCCAATGGCATTCTGGCCTGCATCAGGAATAGTGTAGCGAGCAGGACCAGAGAAGTTATCGTCCCCTTGTACTCAGTACTGGTCAGGCCTCATCTTGAATATTGTGTACAGTTCTGGGCCCCCCAGTTTGGGAAAGATGTTAGGATACTGGAATGTGTTCAGAGGAGGGCAACGAAGATGGTGAAGGGGCTGGAGCACAAGCCCTACGAGGAGCGACTGAGGGAGTTGGGGCTCTTTAGTCTAAAGAAGAGGAGGCTCAGGGGAGACCTCATTGCTCTCTACAACTACCTAAAAGGAGGTTGTAGTCAGGCAGGGGTTGGTCTCTTCTCTCGGGTGATCAGTGACAGAACTAGAGGGCATGGACTCAAGCTTTGTCAGGGAAAGGTTAGGCTTGATGTTAGGAAAAAGTTCTTCACTGAAAGGGTGATTGGTCATTGGAATGTGCTGCCCAGGGAGGTGGTGGAGTCACCGACCCTGGAGGTGTTCAAGGGGAGACTGGATGAAGCACTGAGTGCCATGGTTTAGATGATGGTTGGTGTTAGTGTTGGTGTTGGTGTTAGTGTTGGGTTATAGGTTGGACTTGATGATCTCAGAGGTCCTTTGCAACCTTGTGATACTGTGACTCTCACGTTTACCACTGAGAAAAAAAATATATATTCTGAGCTGGCCATGTGTTTTCTCATTAAATATATAGTAAGTCCCAAACCACAGCAGTCTTTAGAGCCATTGCTCAGGTCTGTCAGTTAAGTAAATATGCTCATCAGAGGATCTAGCATGCATAAACAGACAGGGCAGACATGAAGTTCATTCCCATTGAAATCAATAGGAGGGTGGTTGTTAGAGACTTAGGTGGTTGTTAGAGAGGCAGGTGGCTGTTAGAGGGTTAGGGTTTCATTTGGGAACTCTGTGGTAACTATTCCTGCTACTACTGCCACAGGGGTGTAAGGAGGTGTATGATGGCTGTGGCTGCATCTCTGGCACTCTTAATGGCAGAGCCAGTTGAGACGTGCTGCAAAGGGCTTATGCATGCTGAAAAACAGAATACTAAGAATAAATCTGTCCTCAGCTAGAGAGGACAACCTGACCTGCAAGCTCTCAATTTATTCCAATAGAATATTGATTTAAAACTGGGACAAGGATTCAAAAGCCTTCTGATGCTAAATGTAAAAAGTCATGCACAAAATTGTATAAGAAAAAATAAATCTTTTCATGCCACAAAAATTTCTTGATTAGAGATAATTATGTTAGTGATAAATAGTACACAGGGAATGTCATTGTGTCCATTCTCCTACCATAAAACTGTGGAGTTTAAAGCACAGTTCACTGCAAACCCTCACTGAGGAATAGGATATATCTGCTCCTGACACATGCCAGATCACATGAGCAGTCTCATGCCAAGAGCAATGAAGCCAAGCCTGCATCAGGGCCAAGGAGAGCTCCACAGCATAGAGATCCAAGATTCCTCCCTACAGCAATAAATCATTGATATTCTCTTCACAACCCAAAGTTGTATCCCCAGGTATGGAGATTAATCTATACAGTATAGTCAGTGCTCACTTATCTTAACGGGCAAAACAAGAAAGTACACAGGCAGGTACGGATTGCATGTATCTGTTTTTGGAGGCAGTAGGAATCTGTTTTTTTACAGCTCTGCTTATCTTAGACAACATTTCCCTAGTTAACATTGGTTTGTGCAGCCAGCACACAGCAGTGCAGGCTGCTTTGCAACACACGTAGGAACAAGAAGGGATATTTCATGTGCTATTTCATGCACACAGTCATACAGCAAAAACTTTAATCCTCATGGTATTTAACCAGTATTTGGTAAACTACAATGAAAAACACTGAAGTACAGTGTGTCAAGAGTATCAATAAACTTTTTGACAAATTCTTAAACTACAAACACAGAAACTAAAGTGACTGTAGGAGGAAGACAAACCAGCCATTATATAAGCTCTTTTATGCCACACATCTTTTCATGACTTATCTTCATATATTTGAATTTTATATAAACATATATGCACTACATATATATGCATATTTGCAAAATAAATGGCATAATTTTGAATTTACATAATTTATACTTTATTGAAACAGTCTTTTATTTTGGTACTCTTTAACCCTCAGCCTCCTTAAGAGAGAAAAAATCTGTTTTAAATCTGAATCATCCCATTATTCTACAATATTTAATGTCACCAGTGATAATAACACTTCTTAACAGGGCTCATTCCTGCAATTAATTTCATTTTCACAGTTCTTGTGAACACCAATATGCATTCCAATACGGCTTCATTGCCAGATCTGAGCATTATTAAAGTAATACCAGTTCTACTCTTCTTGTGTGCGTGAATACAAGGACGCTGAGAATGGCTAAATTCCTACACATTGTAGGTGTGCAACCATCAACAACCCAGCCTTCTGTGAAAGAATTGACATATAAACACAAGTGCTGCTTGTACCGCAGCTCTTTAAAAGTGACTTCTCTCTCACTGCAGCCACTCTGTTCTGTAGGAATGTAAGACAATCTGTTCGTGAAAACAAATGCACCTACTTTTTATTTACGCATATTGGATTCTATACCACAAACTCACCTAATTTTAATTATACATCATTATGTAGCACTACAGACAACAGAGCTACCCCCATCTAAATTGTGAATAGTAGCATCTCAAACGAAATTTTCTGTTTCAAGTGAAGATAAGTTACCGCATTAAAAATAAATGGGCTATTTTTGTCAGTTGATTGGACACTGAGTACACATAATAAATCACCAAGAGCATTGTATGCTAGTCTATGTGCTAACCTTGAGCTGTAGTTTATCTACTGCCTGCAATTCAGAAGACAATAAGGTATTTTACCCAATCAGCTGATCAGCTGAAGGAACTCAAAAGACTGAAATGGCTTTGAAATACACAGGCTTTTAGATATCAAATTACCTCTGGAACCCTCTACCCAGAAGTAACTTGAACAAAACCCATTTGAAATACAGCTTCAATATTCAAAAAAATCAATAATTTAAACCACAGGTTGAACATTTTTACTGCTTCCACTGCAGACTGTCGTTTTTTGAAATGAAAATGCTAATGGTACCAAAGGGGAAAGCTCCAGCCAGAAGAGATACATGTGTGCAGGCATGGATTAGTGAGAAATGCTGGTTTGCTTTCCCTCCCCCAGTTACGTTTACATAAGATCTCTTAAAACAAATAAATCTCATTTCCATCACTTCAAAAAAAAATTTTTCCTTTTTTGCACTTAATGTTTCTGTCCATAAGAGCTTAGCTATACTAAGACACTTCACTGTCAACATGTACACTGAATGCAAATACTACATTCTCAATTATGCTATTAAGTCACATTATTTTGAAACAGGCACTAATGTCATGCTTTTCAGTATCAACTAGCACTCCGTATTCTTGTTTAATAGATAGAAAAGCAGGAATATAGGTGATGTTGTGTTCCAACTTCTACATCAGAAATGGGAAGCAATCCAGTGCATCCTGCAAAAAAACAAACGTGTATGGATGGTCCACTGCCTGTGATAAAAGCTCATTTAAAAGCAGAAATGGCCGGCTGGTGAAAGACTTCTTAAAGATAAGGAAAATGCATAAGGAAGAGGCATGGTAGGAATGTGAACTCTTGAACGTAATTGAAGCAAACTACACATGGAGGATGTCTGACACAAAAGCAAATCTCTCCTTTGCATGAATTTGATGGTCAGAGAGACTCTTAGCAGAGCTTGAAACCTGTCAGCCTCTTTGTGTATAAACTGCTACCTTTTGGAAAATTAAACCTTACTAAATCCTTGCATCCTCTGGCACTGTTTTTGTTTTTTTTTTTTAAATTATGTTAAGGAAGGAATACAAGAAGGGAAAAAAACCTAAAAAGGAATGAAATATACATTACAAGACATGTATCTACAGGTGTGCAATTCCCAGCACACACTAAGAACAATTATTATTACAGCAGCAAATCACCACTTTTAGTACTGAAGAGAAGGGCATAAGAAACAAGTTGTGAGATCCACATTCTTTGGTTTATAGTTTTAACAACTTCATTTCAACCACATTCTTATTCTCTCTTTCATACATTTTTACCGTCTTCTCCAGTCATAGGGTTAGAATGGAAAATAAAATGTAAATTATATTATGTGGGTCAAGTTGTTCAAGCAGAGAAAACTGTGTATTTGGATACATACAATTTTATTGTAAAGTGAAGATTAAGTTTGCGTTTGCAGGTTAAAATTTCTGTTCCTAGAAAACAATTCCTAATATTCCATTATGAATTTTCTATCTGATATATTTCTTAAATTTTGGTCCAAGAAAAATGCAGATTTTTGTCCTGGAATAGGAAATGACAAAAATACAGTCATTAAAAAAAATGTGATGCTCAAAAATGCATACTCCAAAAATTCAGACATGGACTCCAATATTCTGTTCTCCCTAAAGGTACAAAACTTTTCTGGTTATCAAACAAAGAGTTCATAAATGGAAGCAGGAAAATTCATCTGAGTTTAAATATACTTAGAATACAGGAAAATATTTTTTTTTATTTATGTGTTTGAGATCTGTATCACCTTCACGTGAAACGAGCTATTCGAGGTACTCCTGGCAGTCTTTAAAATATACCTCCTACACAATAGCAGCAATAAAGTGACCTTCCAAAAACACTGCTCTTGGCAGCAACATAATCTTAAACAGAATAATAAAAACTAGAAACCAAATATTTACCCTTTCCTCAGTTCTTGCAAAGTTAAGGAGGAGAAAAAGCTCTTCAAGTTTGTGCTGGAGTTAAGAGACTCAGACTCTTACAGGTCACCCCAGGGCAAGAGCTCCTCACATGTGTAACAGCAGTGCTCAAATGAAATGTCAGCATCTCCCTCCCCTCCATTCCAGGGTACCCAAAACTACCAGGTATGGGGTGGGGGCATTTTAATTCCCCGATAAGGCATTGAAGCCATGAAGCTTGTCACCACTGACAGTATACAGATAGATTTAAGACACAGTCCCAAATAGTATTCACTGGTAGTAGGTGATTCTTGAAATATAAAACCCTGCACACTCTTAGCAAGGCCTGCATTCAGAAAATAAAATGGGTGCAGGCTTCTGGCTCTTATCTGCTGTTGCAGCTACTGCCTGGAATGGAACTACATCCCTCAGCCGGAAGGACTGATAATTCTCTTGCCGTAGCCTCTGGATGCTTCCTGTAACGATCCCAGCATTACTCCTATCTTGTCTGGATTGACTTTTGCTCAGTATGCTCTCAACCATGCCCCAGTCTCCCACAAACACTGAATAATGCAATCAACTGCTCAAGCTAAATCAGCCGGGAGTTATAAAGCTGAGTTTCGAAATATTGAAAACACTTCAATCAATGTCACTTTACTAAACCTTCTCTACGGCTTGATATACACATTAAATAAAAGGGTGCAAACAGGAACTCTCCTAAACTGCACAGTGAGAGAACCATTGCAGGTAATAAACCTGAACACACCACCGACAACGCACTGACAACAGGCTCCTCTGACTCCATTGTTGAAGCATGAGGTTTGAAATCAGACAACGAAGATGCTTTTGGGAAGAATGCGTTAGAGACATTTAGGAAAAGTTTCCATATTTGATTTGGTCCAATAAAGCATAGAGATATAGATACAGATATAGATATAGATACATAGGATAAGATACAGCTACAACGGCATAAGAAAATATTAACGCATTTTTAAAAATATGATTTTTAAAAGAAGTTGGCAATTGATACTGTTTAACAGCAGCATTATTATCACATGATTTTTTGTTTTTACAGATTTTGATATTGCAATAGGGCTTTACATACATTCATTTACCATACCAGAATTACCAGAAACTTCCTTTTCTATATTTGTGTGATTTATTAAATCATAAATGAAAATTGCATGTGCCAGAAATCCCTTTTGAAGGACATAATAAGGTAACAATTATCCTCTGAACTCCTTTCTCTGCCTTCAGAGAATAAAATGCATTAGCAACATATCTGTTTGCTGCCCCATGATAGAAAATGAAAGGAAGTGTGATGGTTGCACCGTATGATTTCAGTTTCTGCAGCTGGCTGACGAAGTGAGCTTTGTTCATGAATGTGCTGTCAGAGGCAAAAAGAATAGTTTCTCCAGTATTTTTAAGGAATAATACTTTAAAAAGCGTAAGAAAAAAATTAATAAAAGACATTTGGTGTTGCGCATGTGCAAACGGATGTGGTAAACCATACATGTAAATATCAAATGTAAATATAAAATTTATTTTATTTTAATGAAAATTAAGTATGTAAGGGACCTCCCTGTATGGCTTTGACTTGAATCAATGAATTACACCTTTGTCGTTTTATGAAACAATTCACAGAATCTGATGCAGGGAAATTGCAGCATTTTATTATGTGCAAATATATACAGGACCAACATTACAAGTATTATTATAACCCCCTCAGAGAAGGTTTAAGGCCTTCTAGATCAGCCTGTTAGTGTTTGGAGTGCCATGTCTGATGACTGGCACAGCAAGAATGCTCTTAGTGTACCATGATTTTACTCAATTTTTTTTAAGGAAAAATCATAAACAAAAATTCACAATGTAGAGGGTGCTACGTAAAGGCATCATTAATTTTGCAGGAGCATGGAGGCAGAAGCAGCAAGATCACAGGGTAAAAATGGTTTCATTAATCCAAAGAAAGTACAATTTACTCCCTCAGATTTTGATTTTTTTAAAGATGTATTTCTATGGGAGAAGAAACATATATGATTTAAATTAAATAGAAAAAAAAATCAACAGTTTCAGCAGCAATCTAGATCTGAAATACAGTCTGTTTTCTTTTTTGTTCCAGGAAGACACTGTGCCTGAACCACATATTGCAAATGCTAAGAATTAAAAAGATGGGGACCTCTGAAACAATAAATAATTTCCAAGTGGATGTTAAGCTTCACTTTGTTCAAATGACATCAAAACATTCTTAATAAATAAATACATATACACATACTTTTTTTGGGTTAGCTTATGACACACAAAGGAGTTATTTTTTCTTAGATTTTGTTGATACACAGCTCAAATTTAAATCTCAGCATCATGTGAAGACCCAATCCTGTTTTGTGCAATGCTAATTCTGCAGGAAGCTTGCATTTGTAATTAACACCTACCATGTTATTTCACTGAATTACAAATTTAAAACACAGTAAATGGATGCTTTGCTGAATTGGCATCTGTACTCATGTACTGTCCAGGTTCTCACTGTTTATACTCCAAACAGTTTCCATTAGTTTTGGGTCAGAATCTGAAATCTACATACTGCCACTAATCATGTAATAGTTACACATAGTGCATATACATTTAATTCAGAGCTTCATTATGACCTGTGCACACTCTGTCACATCTAGGGATACACACAATGCCTAATGAGGATTCAGAATACCACATATGATGGTCATGATAGCTGGTGAGCATTCTTATTAACAGCTATACTTTTTCAACATCAACATACAAGGTATCCTGAGAACCAGTATCATTTTGTGACTCTACTAAACAGTTCACAATATAATAATTATTGCCATGGTCAAATTTCACAGTTTAGTGAAGTTCTTTACATGAGCATTTTGATACTCTCTGTTTATCTGGAATCCAAATGCTGACTAAAATACGAGGAGAGCATGTGTCACTGCTTTTCTATTAAATGATTTAATCTTATTTTATTTACAGTTTCCAGTAGCTTTCAGCTTAATTTCTCCTTGTGCCCGCTGCCATGTAGCTGGAGAAGGCTAACAAACCCCTCCGTGTTCACATGACAACCTTTGTGCAAACACATCCTTATTCTGTCATCTACTGGCAGCGTGCTTCCCAGTCATGTTCTCTGCCAGTCCTTACCAGTTTGCCAATTACACAAGCTGCTTCCCAGACATCAGACAAAAATTCCACAAGACTGCTGTGCGAGCGTACCCTAATTAACCATCAGCTTAATTAGACAATTTACTGTGTAATTAGCAGGCAATTAGTCAACACCTCTCAGATCTTATTGACTGCTGTGACAGCCTTCCTTAGTTTACACATTCCCACACGCTTCCACAACCATGATCCCAGCCCTGTCCTGTACAACAGCAACGCTTGCAAGGGAAGGGAAATCATAGTATAACAAGGGAAGAGGGAGAAAAATCAATATATAGCCTGTTCATTTATTGAACTGTCTTCAAGCCAAGACTTTCTTTTTTCTAGCAACAGAAGGTCAGCTGCTAACAAAAAAACATCCAGCTATAACATTAGCTTACGTCTTTTTTATTTGTTTGAGGATTTTTTTTTTTTAATCTCTTACATTCCACTGAATTATCAGAGAAGTAAGGCAAGCTGACATCAAGGAAAAATAATTTGTAAACTTACTTGTATATTGTCAGCATATGGCTGAGAACAGTGAAAAGGTTCTGATGGTGCTTTTCAAGTCTATAGGTAGCATTGTAACTAACTGCTTCATAGTCCAAAACATATCAGGAAAGTCAAAGTAGATTAGCATTAAAGTGTAAAAGGTCAATACTCAATAATAATTTAATGACATTACTGAAATTCAGTAGAAATAATTTCTTGAAGTAATCTTTCATAAACCTTCACACAAATCTAAAGTTGCATGCCCTTATAATACACAATGCATCATTAAAAACTACAATAATGTATATATTAAGGTAATATTAAAAATGTGTGTTCTTTTTTCTATAGACAAAAAAATGCAATTAGCTGTGACAAAAGCATTGTGGATAATTCTTAAAGTAATAACTCCAAAGTTCATGAGGTAGGCACACTTGTTTTCTGCCGCAATTAACTCTAGAAGACTTATTCACAAAAAAACCTATACTTCCTGACTGAAGGATAGGGTCCCATAAAAGCACAAACTCTATTATAGAAAAATATTCATATAATTATAGATCTCAAATAATGGTAAGAATTGTTATTTAGAATATGCTCACATACTTATTTGCATTAGTAATAGGTATTTTAACATAAAATACTATCAGGTTTTTTAAACATATGGGACTACATTCTGCTTTTGCAACAACGTCAATCAGGTCTAAATGCAATTATATCTCCATGAGATTGAAAAAATCAGCTCTTTGCTTTCTCAACTTCTTGTGTGGGCAAATCAGATGTTAAGCACAGTCTTATCAGTTTCATTTACCAAGCAGGAATTCAAGACCTGAGATAACTCGAGTATCTAGAAGAAACATGTTGCTTATACATAAAAGCTGTACTAGTATAATCAAAAATCCCTTGAAAAATGATTAAGCTAGAGTGCTGTAAACCCATGTGTGGAAACATATGCCTGTTTAGAGGTAGTTATGCCTCTTCACCTTATGTCTACAAACTTTTTAGCACAACCTATATACAACCACACACACACTTGATATTGACTTAAGAGTGTCCATGTAGAGTCAACTATGAATCACATCTCTGCAAACATGTTGCAAAGTCGCATGGTCCATCCGGCAATCTTTGGGCAATAGGTTTTGCACGAGACACTTCAGCTCTTTTATGTTTTTCTTAGTGGAATTGGGTAAAAGTGCTCATCCAAAAGCAGGACTGCCATTTAACATGTGCAGCTGAAGCAAGGAACAACTGGCTGGTGCCCAGGTGAGAAGGCATGGTGCTGGAAGCATGCCATTTTGGGGATAATGTCAGTAGGCAGAGGTGGGGTCCCAAAGTGTCCCCTAGACTCTAGCAGAAGCCAACATTTGACCCGAGCTATCTACTTTGTGTACGGATTCTGAATGCAGACTTCAGCAAAGATGTTGAACTATAAATAAGAATAACTGGAAGTATAAAGATACTCTTCCTCTATTCCACTTCAGTATCTCAGTAGATCTACTGAAATCTGGATTACATTCTAGATTGTCTTATGATTAAAATATGGCAAGGAGAAAATCTGCAAACTCTGACACATGCATTTAAGCAAATGGAGAAGAAGGAAAGTCAACGACTTGACAACAGGGAAAATTCTGAATTCTATAATGGCAAAATAAGTATTTCCTTTTTCTTTTTTTCCCTGAAAGATAGTGGTTATTTATTAAGTGCACCATGACAATTACAAAAAGTAGGGAAGTTTATGTCATATATGCTAAGAAAAGCTCAAAATGTTAAACATGGCTTTATGCTGTGATTGTCTTCAATAGGCATTTTTAAAATATAACTATTAAGGAAAAGATACTACAGCTTTTTCTAACAAATTATTATATAAATTAATGCCACTTAAGAAATTATATGCAGTTGGTTGTTTTCAAGAAAGTAAAATACTAAAAAGAGTGGAACAAATGGGAATTGAGAATGAAAAGTATGAAAATTCTAAATTTCAGAATTACACTTGGCAATTTCTAGCTTACATTGAAACTGTCTTTTTAGTGAGTTTCTTTCTGACACAAAATTATCTGAGGTATTGCCAAGAATACCAACAACCTTCCAAAGGCATACAAAACAACTACAGCAAACAATATCTGAATGTTATTTTACACAAGTATGTTACATATTTGCTTTTCAGAATTCCATTTATTCAGGATGTGATATTCAAACTTTCGAGTACTTCAGATCCTGCAGCCATCAGGAGCTGCAGATTATCAGCAGTTCCAGAAAATCATGCATGCGTGCTCTCTTTGTCTCTCCTTTGTTAAACATTTGCAGATATTTTCAGAAAAATTAGGTAAATAAAGCAAAGGTAGTAAAGAGCAAGCAGCTTCTTCAACATTTCTTTTTAGAAATACTGTTCAGATTTTTAGCCAACTGAAAAATTTGCATCCATTGTGTTTGACTGATTGGCTAATAGTTGTGCTGTGAATAGAAATCACATTTTCCCCTAAAAATTAGTGGTCACTTCCGGAACACCACATATTATGCCAAGCAGGAATGAATGCTTCTGCTTTTAACACCTAATTGTTTATACAAAAGGCTTGTGTAGCAAAACTCTCATTATTGCAATTTTTACCCTCTTCGAATTTCACTGCAATTGCTTCTCAGTTACAGTACTCTAAGTGCACAATGAGCTTTATTAAAATATGCAACTATTCTCAGATTAAAAAGTACCTAAAAGACTGGGTTACAATTATTTTATATATATGCTGCCTAAAATATTCAAGATCAAGGTTAATGATCAAATTCACGTCTTGTATATGCTAGTGCACTGTTTCTCTACTGTTTGAAACCACTGGGTCCAGAAGAAAAAGACGTGAAAAAGAAACAATCTCTAAATACTATGTAAAACCTAAATAGGTGAATGGGAAATGAATCCTTAGACAATTACATAAGTGAGGAACCTGTAGTCTACCAAGAACAGTTATGTGTATACAGCTATACCTTTGAGGCCAGCTTTATATGCAGCTTTGAGGAAGATAAATCTTTAAGTTAGCAATGACTCCATGAAACTTATGAAATGAGCTCAGGAAGCATAAGACACAATGGTTACAGCCAAGCTTACTTTACTCCATGAGGGTGAATGGAAGAAAAACGAAAATATGGAAAGCAACTTGCTGATCCTCTGTTTGTAAAAATCTCTCCTTTAGCAGGCATGAGGTTTACTGACTCAACGCTCACACCCTGAGTGATAGATCCGTCTTTGACTTCCACACCTTGAGATGACAGACATCTCTATGAAAGACTCTCTGCTGTGGCTCTCATTACAGAAAAAAATGCAGCGTTTCTGTGAGATTTAATGCTACAGTAAATGTGGGACTAAATAAACGTTTGCCCAGAGGTTTTTATCTTTATCGTGATCCTGTAAAAAAGTTTTTCATTTCTAAAGTAATTAATACAAGCACAGAAAGAGAAAAACTTTAGACAGTTGCTAAATTCTTGCTTTAAAAATTCAGTTCATTATCTTCAATATTCAAAGTACTAATTGGTCAAAATAACCAGATTTACTAATGGTAAAAACAGATGGTTAAAATGGTCCAAACTACCCTACTTACAAATTTATCAGTGTCAAGAAGCACACTTGGAACAATTTAAGGAGTACATCTACCTGGTGTAGAATTCAGCTGTGGTAGGAAGGGATTTGGCTTATCAATAATGACTTGGTCAAAGCTCTCAGTCCTGGACTCTTTGCCATCTCTGCATTCATTGTGTTGTTCAAGCTGTGCTACATCTCTCCAAACTGGTATTCTGTCAGGGTGGAGCCAGGCCCCTACAGCCCCAGGTGTACAGACTGAGGAGAAAGAATGGTCAAATGCAGTCCTATCCAGATCTAACTCAGACAGCAATTTTAAAGCTATTAAAGTTATTAGCATTTAAAGAGAGCCTCCAGGCTTCTTCATACAGGGTCAGGGATAGGGTAAAACTAACTACAGATGAGAACTGGCCCTTAAATTGAACATAGCAGAGAAATATTTTTTCTTGAGGAAAAACAAGGAAAATCTGTTTTTCTGCCACTGACTCAGGTTCACAGGTTTTGTGTAGTCAAGTAATACACTTTCTGTATAAAAATACTGAAGTAAAATACAATGTTGTAGGTATAGCATTTTAAAAAATTAATTATTACATTCTATTGTGTGTCTCTAGAATACTCTTACTTCCACTATTAAACTTTGTTAATTTTATGCAGTGATTTAAAAATGTAAAAAATTGGGAAAAGTAAAACTGGTATTTCTTGTTAAAATTCTTTCAGAAATATGAAAGAAAATAAGGTATATAAAGAAACCCTAGGAATACTAAGACTAATAATAACCAATTTAACATTTGTAAAGCAAAAAAAATAATTGAACTCATGGAGTTTTGTATACTAAGGAATCCTGTAAAATGCCTATTTTTCTGTTCAAAAATGTAGTTAATAAAAGTTGTCTAGCATTATTTAGTAGAAAGGCAAACAGTCCTTTATTTGACATTAACAATCTGATCATTTGTCTCCCCAAAGAAAGCCCATACAGCTCTCATACAGACCACACAATAAAGAATAGTAATATTTCTGTTTACTGAGATATCAACTGGCATTTCATTGCAAGTCAATGGTCTATCTTTCCTACAGCATAGTAGACCTCAATTTGGCACCTACAAATGTCAAGAGTATATAAAAAAAGTTATAGGATGGAAATCAAAAGCACGTTCTAAATTCCTAAAAAATGAAACAAAGTTCACCTAAACATATTTGCTGCAAAAATCAGTACAATATTCAGCTGTCAATCTTGAAAAACAATGAGGGAGCGATGCTGTCAGCAGGACAGGATAATAACATTTCAAGCAGATGTTCAGGCAGGGCTCTAACTCTCACTGAACTCCCTTGGTAAGCATTTAATTTCTTTATCATATGCAAGCTGGGCAAATTGTACTTCATCAAAACTGTATTGTGAAATATTAATATTTCATATTATAGCAAAACTCCATAGAATAACCTTTGTCATATTAAGAACATCAGAATTTCAAATGTCATGGTTCTGCATTTTAATGCATCTTAAACAGCTTTTTGGCTTGGCACCATAAATTATAACTAGTTTAATCTAAATTACTATGCAGTAATATCATACAAAAATATACATTTTGTAATACAGATTTACTTCTGTGAAATACTAATGTTATGGAAAACAATGTGTCATTGTACTACAATTTTTTTACCATCTTCAATTATGAAGTGGGGTGCACACGGTGCAAATGTACAGGGACAGAACTAGTTGGAACCTGAATATGTACATTGTAATGACAGCACATAGAAACAAGGCATATCCTAGGTAAATTAATTAATTCTCTACCAGCAATCATTTAAAGTTAGAAATAGACCTGAAAATACATTGTAAAATCTACATCAGTGAATTCCATAAACATATGACTAGAAAGTTCTCTCTAGTATGGTTTAGTTCAAATTCAATTTAGTTTTAATTGTAGCTTTTTTTTAAAAAAAAATCACCTATGCAACATGCTCCATATATAATGAAAAAAATAATTAAAGATTAAAAATGAAGTTAGTCTGCATGTTGATTTCTCCTGGTCCTCATAATAAAGGCAACTGTTTCCACATTATTGAAAGCGACAGCATCACAAATCACTGCATGTCACAACAGAATAAAGACAGATGTATCTGATTAATTAGAATTAAATTTTAGAAGAGAAGGAAGCATCTAAAAATCAAAGCAAATATTTCTGCTATCCCAGTTGTTTTTTTCCTCTTTCTAAGCAGCCCACACAATGCAGTGAGAGAACAACAAAGCCTGAATTTAGTTGATAAAACCTCAATTTCTGTTACAAACTTCTCAGTGTGGTAATGGATATGGTATAGAGAAGTGCATACTTCACATAAATAACCTCTGACTTATTTTTATGCTACATTTACATAAACTTTCTAATTACAGGTTTTAAAGCAAATTTTGTTTACTAAACCATACTCACTAACACACTCTAAGTAAATAAACCAGCTCAGTGTAACACTTCTCAAAAACTCCTGCTATCAGTTATTAGTTCAATTGATGCAGTATCTCTCATTCTGCAGTAGTTTTCTGTTCAGCTAAACTCTGAAAGAGGTAATAATTGGTATTCATTTATTGTGGACTCTATGACGTGCAGCTCCCCCATTTCCCTGTGATATGTTGCTCCCCTATTTCCCATCAATAGCTTGCCAACAGAATTTACAAATAATATGTTGCAGCATGGACTTATCTGAACAAGACAGAAATACTATTTGAATCAACAGAGCAATGAGCTATTGATCTTACAGCCAAAAAGGGAAGACATGAATGTAAGAAAATGAGCAATGTAAAAAAAGAAGGGGCATTTTTATTATGCTACAATTTGTCTTTCCTAGTGATAGCCCATTTTAAAAGCAGTTATTCTTATTTCTGGAAGAAATCAAATCTACTGGATACTAAAGCAGCTGTGAAAAGATGTTTAATTCGGTAAATAAAATTCTCCATGTCACTATTTCCCTCATAGATACCTACAGACATATGCAGGTACAGTACCCTACAATCAATATTTGCATTACAATATAATAACCAGTATATTCTAAAATATTTAGAGTGCAGTATACCTAAAGGTACAAATACTCTGAAGAAATTCCAGCTATTTCTCATGGAATTTCAGCTATTTCACATGTTAGCTTTTTTTAGGTCTCAACAATAGTACAGTAGTACGCAAAAAAAGCTTGTACCGAATCACTTAGAGCTGAAATTCCCTACAAACAGAAAACGTTACATGCTGGTAAACTAAGCAACAAAGTACTTGGGTGTTTAAAAAGTTAGTGCTATGCTAACTCCCTCTGTGGCAATGGGATGCTTCCAAGGTAAGGTCAAGACAGCTCAGGATTGGGAAGACTAGGAGGGAGTAAATTATGGTTCAGAGACTAGAATGACAGTATTGCTAGCCAACAGTTCCTCTACACAAGAAAGTACAGACTCTCATGGGCTGAAAGGATCCCTAGCCTAGCATTTTAGAAGAGTTTTCTGTGCTAGGTAGTGAAAGAAGGAAAAGGAGAAAAAGCTCATATGAAATGAAACCTCTCATGAGAATTGCAGCTGTCCAGTCTGAGTCCTTTTTATCTCTGTCCTTGGATTGCCATCTTCCAAGATTTATCCTGTGTTTCGCTCTGATCTTATTCCATTACACAGTAGTTAATGCACAGAAATCTGTGGTTAGGCTGTACACATTTTTCACTAGCTATATGTCATTCAAATTTAGCCTGCACCAGTCACCTTTGCTAAAGTGCCAAAGGATGCCTGTGGTCATTAAGGAAAGTCAATGGCTTCCCCATTACAGATTGAACACAATGGTGAATTCAGTAATAAGATCTGGAACAGGGGGCATTTGTCCTGCTACCAGGTTCTCCATTGCAAAAGCAGGTAGTTTTTGCTTTGCCTTTAACTACTGCAAATAAGAAGGAAGCCCACAAGTCAAGCCTAACCAGGACAGATGAAATGAGACAAGAGGGGTGAACACAGAATCCTGTTTGCATCATATACAAACAAGGCTGAAGTGGAGGAGTTTCTGCTGCCAAAACCTGTGTCTAGCAAGATCCCTTTCTCCTAGAAGCTCTTGAGAACTGTAGTGCTCGGGGATTAGCTCTGTCTCCTCACACTGCAGGCTTAGATCAGGAAACCTTTGGGCCTGGTCCTGCCACACAATTAGCTGTGATAGCTGGGCAGGATAGCTCAGTCTGAAAACTCTACTTCCATAGGTACCACAGCTCAAGAGACTATTCTGCACCCTGCTGAACACTGCACAAGATTTATGGCTACCTAATCAGAAGCTAAGGGGCTTTTATAATGAAAAAAAGTCAGCACACTATGCCAAACTGTATAATTACAAAGTCTCTACCAATCCTTGTTCTAGCATTAAGTCAACAAGACCCGTCTTTGCGCAGTACATTGTTCATGTAAGAACTGCTGTACCTCATTGAGCTTTTCTTCCCATTTGAAACATTTATTTTTGTAGCATTAATTACAATGCTACTTTTATAAACTTTATTTCTGCAGCACCTTGCAGCCAAGCATCTCAAATAATCTCATAAATACTAAGGTTTAACACCTGTGGGAAGTACACTACTGGGAAGAACACCATAGCAGAAAACCTAGGTAGTACTGGGGCAGGACAAAGTCCTACTGAACAAAGCAATATATGATTCAAGAATTTAGGCACCAGAGTTCTGCCTCCTACTGAACTTCAGAAGAAAGCTGAGCTAGAAATAACAACTAGAATTCATCCAAAGACATTTTCTGAACTTTTAAAAATAAATAAATAAATACTATCTGCACTATTTTGCATCTTACTGCAACAAGTATTAAAAAAAATGTATTCAAGAACAACTTAAGTTATTTGCTCTTCAATATTCTCACTTAAAAGATCTTCATCCAAGTCACACCTCCAGAGTATGGCATCCAGAGGAACACTTTGCAGTCACCATCTGAAAAACGACTCATAGTCTGCTGCTTATTGAAGTACTAACCTCACTTCCTACAACATGCATATCTTTCCTCCTGGACTCCCACCCAAGCTTGAGCTCAGCCAGGGTCTGTTTAGCTCTTGAGATACACAGTAATCAACATGCAGTCTGGCAGGATTGTTATCAGCAATAAATAAATAAATCTCAGTACTTGCTATGAGTTGCCTTTAGCCTAGGCTCTGAATAATAACAGCGGAGGGCGTGTTATACATCTAAGCCAGTTGTAAACATACTTGAATTACATTTATGTCCTGAAAAGGGTTTTAATAAGAAACCCTGCGAAGTAGATTGGAATCTCCATTGAAATCCAGAGGAACACTTACTTTCTCAGGGCTGTTTCAGGTGTAAGTGCCACCAGGAGCCAGTTTGACATATTTTACAGTACGCTGTAGTAACACAGCGCTTTGTCCTTAGACTTTCCTTATATTAGAGGGCCACCATAGTGAATTCACTTATGGTACTTACCCATGTAGAGGTGGCAGTGTAACAAACCCACCTTTTCTCTTCTGCTAAGGTGTCCATCCATCAGTACACTTTTACATCCCATTTCTGAACTAAGAATAAAAGCTCCTTGTTTCCAAATTAATCTCAAAAGCTCTTTTTAGCCCACAATACTGTTTGTCACCAGTTGACAACACTTTACAATTATTCACACTGCTACTCAGGCCTGTGCCCAAGGATTTACCTTTGATCCTCACTCCACAAGTCAATTTATACCTACACCCCACTCCAAATCCTGTTTCTTTTCTCTGCAATACATCTAACCAAAACTGTTGTTTTATTTCACTAAGGTCCTTGCCTAGCCTCATTTTACCATTTTAAATGTAGTAACAGGAAACCCATCCCGAATGCAATTCTCAGGTAAAACAAGAAATTACACACTTGAAATCCATACAAAACGCTTTATTTTAGATGCCACACAGAGCCACAGTCTTTCAGACTTACTTCTAATTCCTTCCTCTTCCACTACCTTTTACTGAAGGTTTACATTGTTGTACTACAACACTTCAGGACAACATCTCTTCCCTGCATAGGCTCATTTTACGTTGCCTTCATCTTTCTCTTCCACTACCCACCCACCCTCAAGCTTACACACACATCATCACATTGTAACTGCAATGCAATTTCAATGTCTTGTCTTGGCAGTCCTTGGCACAGAAGCTGTCTTTCATGAGTTGCTTGATAAAGCTGTTACTCATTCCGTTTGCATTTTGATCCCTCACAAGAAAATACTTTCACTGCAATATTTTTTTAAAAAAAGGACTATTACCCTTGCTAGTCAGCTAATAATAAGAGATTGAGGAATGCAAGGGAAGACTGTAACAGCAAACAAAACCAGAAATTTTGTCACCTTTACACTGCACTGTTGGAACCTCCCAGACCAGTCGGCCCACACAATGTACCATATCCTTCCCTGCTATCTTTATGCCAGCTAGATTCAATAATGCCATTCTCAAAAGATTCCGATTTTTCAAATACACTTTTTTCAAATATATATTTCAAAGAAATTTTTACATGCTAAATATACCTTAAAACATATGCTTACCTTATCCAAGGAGAATGTTTTAGTGACAGCAAAGCCCCATCCAGCTTCAAAAGCTCTTCGAATCATTGATGAACTAGTAGTAGGGGTTGCACTGGCAAGGCCAAAAGGATTTGGAAACTTCAGTCCAGCCATTTCTACACTGATGTCTACTAAATCAATAGGAGTGTAGAAGAGTGGTAGTTCTGGAACAGCAGAAACTGCAACACCATGTAAGGACTGTAAAAAGCAAGCAAAAATCACAGACATTGATTCATTTTTATATACTTTGCTATTAACTCACAAAAGGGAATAGCTCATATATAGTAATCAAAGTTTAGGTATTCTATTATGTGTTCAAACTTGCAACTCAGGAAAACATGCAGACATTTACATACATAACATCTTCCGTCTAAATAGCATTCATGTTGAAATATTACAGCACGCTGGAAATAACTGAATAATAATGAAACAGTTATTTCCTATCCTTTACTGCTAGCCTGGTTCAGTCCAAAGGTTTCTTCAGCCATTTTGAACAACCTGTTCTAGTTCCTATAGCAGTCATTGCAGTGAGATTGAGGAAAACCCCACAGGGTATGCACAGACCCTGTCTAGTTTTCTTCCCAGGTGCCAATCTATAAAAAGTATACGGGTTTGTGCAAAATGAGGGAAGGCATGCATGTGCAGGATCACTCAGCCCTAACTCAGTGTATTTTAAACTCCTGCATCGTTTTTTCCCCCCTTTTTTAAAAATTTTGCCTAGCCTATGCAAAGGGATACATATCAATATATGCAAAACTATTATTATTTTAATATTTAATCTCATTAATATGAACACTTTAAAGGTGAAAAAATTAGACTCTGATCTGGGATCAAAGAAGAACATAAACATTATGACTGTGACACCACATTAACTTTTGTTTTCATTTTGAACAGTCTTTTCTCTGGAGAATCAGTGAAAAGCCTTCAATGTAAATGTTACTTCTAATACGTAAAAATTGTAGAGAGAAAATCTTTTTCCATTTATTCATAGTGAAGAGCATCTTAATCAGGCTCTGATTCTGTAATTAAAATATTTGCTCACTCAGACGCTTGACAATAAAATAACAACAAAATAAAGTAGGTATTTTTAACACAGAGAAGCCCTGCATAGTCTGTGTTCATAATAAGTCCCAGCTAAGATCACAGCAGTTTCTTCCACTCTTAAAATGAAGACTTCTTGAACAGGACAAAAAGAACAACTACTGGAGGTGTGGGGAATATTTTCTGTAACAGAGTAAAAACCTTTGCCACATATGAATTGCTGCCTTCTGGTTTTTGGTTTTTTTTTATTTGTTTGTTAGTTTTTTGTTTTGGTTTGGGATTGTTTGGGTTTTTTTAAGGAACTTACTTACCCTGTGTTTACCTAAGAAAACTAATAAGCATGGATGGGATGAGGGGGTTTTTGTCTGTTTTAGCATCTTTTGTTCTCTAGGCTGCTTCAAAACCTGACAGTTCACACGTCGGTTTTGTTTTGGGACTGTCTGGATTCACATTTTAGATTATGATCCCTAAATTTTTAATTCCTTGGACAGAGAGGAACATTTGGGGGTCAAATTTTTCACCTTAAAAATATTGAAATTAGCGGATTTGTCTTACCCTGAATGATGCGAGCTTGAATGTGTACCTAATGGTAGATGTTTTGAGAAAAGCGGATTTTTGAAGTTCCCTAACATGTATGACAGAACTCCCTTCAGTATTGCGACATCTCCCAGCTAGCAGCCAATGCAGTCACACTTAATAAAAAGCCAGACATCCCCCATTTCCTCCCTTGTGAACGCTCACAGCTTCCTTAATTTCATACTCCACGGGACTGTTTTCTTACACAAGAAGAATCTGAGTTCTTAGAAGAACAAACAGCCCGGAACTCTACATCTCAAAAGCTTTTGTTAACTGACAATTCAAAGAAAAAGAAACAAAAGTGATAAAAAGGTAGTATTGTCTTTTGACTATTTGGGGTTTGATTTCAGCCCTTTAACACTTTTTTTTTCATTCTGTCTTAACTAAAACTTCGTGGGCAAAATGTTGTTTGCCATACCAAAACAGAACTTCCTGGATCACATGACTGAAAGTAAAGCATTTTAAAAATGTTAGCACTTTTTGTCTCCTACATATTTGGAAGTATAGAAATTCATGAAACCTCCACTTTAGGCTGAACTCTTACACTGAACTCCTTGATTTCTATTCTGTAAGAAAGACAGCAAACAAATACAAAAATGCTTTTGGCCAATTCTATTCTACATCCATATGTGAGTAATAAACGTAATCTTCCTTTTTGAAAGCAGTTATTTGTTAATTCATTTGCTATCCAGAATTGTTCAAATGTTCTTTGTGAAGTACTTCAGTCTGTGGATCACTCATGAACTATTCATTGCTTATATAAAAGTAAATATTGATTGCCATAGATAGATTAAGCACATAATATGCAGTTTAAGCTAGACTGTACCGTTTTTTTTCCCAAGTAGGACAATTTAATCTCTAAAAGTCATTCTCACCTAAAATGGTGTTGCTTGAAAGTGATTCTTAATTAGAATCCAAATATGAGCTTTCTGTGATAAAACAGAAAACAAATCCTATGCAAGACAAAAAATAAAATCCATCAGAGCAGTGCAAGGCTTTTGAACCATGTAGCTGAATACACTCATGCAAAAATAGGCCTTGCTTCTTGCATGCTACCAGGCAAACTGGTCATAAGCAACATAGCACATGCAACAAGGCCTATCCTTCCTGCCAAATTCCCTCACAAAGACCAAAACCATAAACAATTCCACTCAGATACACTCAAGCACTGCAAGATGTGCCTACTGGTTTGTTAATGATAAGGTGACCCAGGTGGAGGTGGCAGGGGAAGGAGAACAAAAGGTTTCAATAGAATAAACAAAGTCTTTAAAAACACACAGCGGTAGGATTCAGCTCAAGGTTCAGTAGCCAGTGGCTATATACCCTCATAGATCTATCTCCCTCCTTCCTATCAGTTCTCTTTTTGCTCTATTTATTTTTTGCTGTTTTTTCCTTTCAGCACAATGCTTATAAAAGAAATAAATTTACCAAGCTCTGATGTGTTGTTTTCTACAAAGCAAAACTTTTGGCAAACCAAAATGTTTTATAGCTTCCTGAAAGCAAAATCATCTTTATAATGAAGGATCTCCCTGACATTGCACAAACAAATAGGAAAAGAAAGCCTGCAGGCAAGGGTTTATTTATAATAACTCTTCCCTTGATTTTTAAAAATAGAAGACAAAAAGTGTGGCCCTTTATTCCTCTAATTTGATGCCAGCCAGCTAAGCTAACAATATTGTAAGTACTTATTGTTCCAGTCATGTCAATTTTTTGGATACTGAAGAAGGTGGTGAAAAATCCCCAGCATGGTGCATGCAGTGGCCCTCCCTTGCTCTAACCACCATATGCCTAGAGGCAAAGGCAGCACCACCTTTAGTGCAGGGCTGAGAGACAGGAACTCAGCTTTAGCCCTGATACAATTTGTGACATTCATTTTCTTTAGATGGAGAAAATTCTTAGCCACAGCGCTCTGGTCTAACTCCATTTTCAGGCCTTTAACAAAGATAGACTGTGAAAGTGAGTTCTTGTATTACTGTTATTTTTCACAGAGAGGCTTCTCTGGAAATCCTACTGCCTGGAAGAGTTTTCTGGAATAATTTAATCTCAATCCTGCTTTCTCTGTTTTAAGCCTGATGTTGAAACATCTTTTCTGCCTTGCATGTGCCTATTCTCTCTCTGATTATCCATTACATTTAACTTAGTTAAATACGTTTAAGCTTTGTTAAATATTTTTATGTTTCACAGTCTCAGAATGGTTGTGGAAGGGATGCCTGGGGAACAGCTAGTTCAACACCATTGCTCAGAGTAAGGACAACTGGAGTAGGTTGCTCAGCGCTCCGTCCAGTTGGACAGAGATTTTCTAAGCTCCTTTCTGGCTTTCTGCTTCTGGAGCAAACACATTGCTTACTCAGCGGTAAGTAACTAAACTACCAAGTTTTCTGCACTTGCATTCAGTCTACCTATTTGCAAATAGTGCTTTATTACTCATTTCCATGCTCGTATTTCATAAGTCATTCTAGCCAAACAAAAGGGCATTCAGTTTTGCCTTTGGTTATCCTAAAAAGAAGCAGAAAACATAAAACAGCTTCAAAGACAAGCTTCCTGGGAACCACCCCTCTCTGGTATTGATTATGAAATAATGTGCATTCATGTATGCTTGAGGAACACATCAGAACGGTCAACCTTCATAAAAGAAAACAACTATACTCTTCAGATACAAAGCTCATATAATTTGTGACAGCATAAATAAAGAAAAAATAGAAAATATACAATACTGGTTCAAAGTAACACAGTGATGTGCTCAACATTCATATTGAATAGCATCTTAGTGAAGTGCAATTTATAACAGTTGGGATCCAGACCTCTATTTTTTAAGTATATCATGTATATTCATGTCTAGAAAAATTGTCCACACTGGGGAGTAAAAAAAATATACATTTCAATAAAAGAAAACTTATTGTGAACTAGAGACAAAAAGTTATTTTTTTAAGAGGGATTTTAATGAGAAGAAAATGGCAGCTTGACTGCCACATATGGAAAAACATTCCGTGGGTAATTGAACGAATAGAGCAAGAGTGAAGCATGAAGGCTGGTGCAGGTGTCCAGGAAGAAAATTCTGGAAGCATCATGAGGCGAGATCTGTCTTTGCTCTCAAAGCAGGCATAGAAAATTAGAAGTTAGTCCTGCAATAATTTTGAATTAACCTGAATATAACTATCATGCTATTAAATTCCATTCACTGATCAAAAAGGAATTAATGGTAAGTGAGGCACAGAAGTGAACAGCAGCCTATATTGCTTCTGTACAAGACCATAAAGTCACTTGGACAAAAGTGAGGGTCATTACAATCCCCAAACTAAATAAATCACCAAGATTATTTTACAGAGATTTTTACATCATTTCTAGAAAAACAAAAAAAGGTTGAATCCCCAAAAAAATGTGAACAGTAGATAGATGCATGAATTTGGCTAATTCTGTTTGTATTTCCAGTGACTTGCAATGAATGATTCTGGAAAGACTTACTACACATTTTAATAGGTTCTACTAAAACTATCCTTATTCAGGCTTTGACTGGTCACGTTTGTACAAACTAACCTGACACAGCTGCAGGCAATAATTTCTGAGCTGAACCTAGCTTTATATAGTGGGAGGAATATGTTAAGAGGCAGGAGAAATTTAGGCAACTAATGATGGAAAGTTTCCAGCTTAAGAGCAGCCAAGAAGCTTCTGTAAATAACTCCCAGTTTTGAACATAAGGCATTTCTGCTGGAGAGTCTTTGAGTCTGGATCTCATGCTTCACTTGACCACGTGCCAGAGCTTGCAATGACTGGAGTTCCAGGGCACATATCAGGCCCATCTGTTTGCTTAGCCTTTTGCTTGGAGTAGGTTGGGATACAATCAGCGTGGCGTTCAAAGAGTGCATTCTGCAAGTAGACTGGATGGTGGGTTTGAGCTTCAGTCTTTGACATGGTCTTAGGTTGGTTAAGAAATCCTATGGAATTACTTTATTTTGCTAAAGTCTGACTACATTATTTATAGATTTTTGTACTGAGATAGTTGGCAATTTTGGAAATGGCTACCAATTCCTGTAAGTAAAATGCAAATGGATAGATGGCATCAATGTATTTATATAAAATTTAATGTATGCTCAATTCAGACACTCAGATCACAGGAAGGTTGTTTGCCTTAGAATCTTACAGTAGTGAGAAACTAAGATAGTGTGTAAGGGTGCTTTTTCAGTTGATACTGGAAATTTCCAGAACACACGGCTGTGAATTGAACACGTGCACATACATGCATGCAAAGACATGCATGCACACACATACCCCTATAAACATCACGGTACCACAATACTCCTCTAAACAACTTCTTTAAACTCTTCTCCAGTCACTAATATTTCTACTAGGTCCAAATACTGGCGAAGTAAATTGCCAAATCACAGCAGCCTGCACCACAACATCTAAATTTTACAAGGGCTACACATCCAAATAAATGCCCCTGGGCAACCCATTCATCTAACAGCCGGATAGGTGACACTTGACATTTGGAAACTCTCCTGTGAAGATTGCTGTAAGGCTTTCCCATTAGCTTCCTGGTGAGATTGTAAGGTCGAATAAGCTGCCTTGAAACCTGCAAAGGGTAGCGGAAATGCTCTAATATCTCAAGACTGCTTGATTTAAAATTCTAATTCTCAAGACATGACTATTCAGATTTTTCCAAAGTATTCAGTACATTCCACGGGGGAAAAATAAGCAAGCTTTGAGGAGGAAGCAACACAATAAAGGAGGGGTTTTAAGTGATGCATTTTTTTCTAGAGGTTAAAGAGGAAGAAGACAAAATGAAGGAGATACTTCCCCTTCTCCCCCTGTCACAGTTACCCAAATTCACTGTGCACTCAAGAATTAAGCAAGCAGGCTAGGGATTAAAGTTGTTTCACACTCAGCATTTTAATAAGTTCTAAGGCGGCAAGACACAAACAGTGCTTTAGAACAAGTGAGAAAAAATATGCACAGATACTAACAACAATCTTTCAGTTGAAGTATTTTTAGGAAGTGAAATCAGACCCCAACAGCATGAAATCGCACAAACATGCAATCAGAGAGGCTTTGAGCAGATGGATGGGGGAGAAAGACATCGAGCTGTTACAGTCCCAACTTCAGTTGTTCAAATCTCTTTTTGTGAAAGAATGAATCATGTATCATGTTTCTAAAAAGTTTCTTGCAGTATGAATGCACTCTTTGTCAGCTGGCTCTCCTCACACAGGCTGTGTCTCCTGTCCCTGCATGTTCCTTTGCAGCTCCTCTACACTTTGTGATCTTTCTTTTAGTAGAAACATTAGGGCAGAGGTGCTCAGTCAGTGACACATAAGGAGCACTGAAAGGGAACATGCAGTTACTAGTTTTTTCAAGGCTCTACACCCCTTAAACTCACATTTCTCAGTTAAATTCTCCTCTGCCTTATTTTCTCTGTGCATTCTTGTATCCAGTTTATCAGTCTTATCAGCACAAACTTTGGTTATGGTGTAGATAATCTGAGTACTCTATAAACTGTTAGTACACTTGTACTCTAAAAATACTAAAATTGTCTTTCCCGTGTAACAACATTGGCAGTATTCAATTTTTACTTTATGCACTACTGAGAGATTTTACTCTTTAACATCGATGAGCTCGCTTCTCTTCCCCAACTTCCCAATTTGGATTTCTAATTGCACTGTGTACTGTGCAGGAAGCCTTGCTACCCTTGAGTGGAACTCAGAGCTGGGGCCAAGAAAATGTTGCTTGGATTTCAGCGTTAAGATAATGTAAGAAAGCTGGGTTGAACTACCCAAACTCAGATATGTGATCCAAGTTGAATGAATCTATAATGTTCAAATCACCAGATACTCTAGTTTTTATTTCCTCAAAACTTGTATTTTTAATCTACACCACAATGAAATTCTTTTAACAATCACAATAAAAATATCTAAAAGCAGACAGAAATGGGAAAGAGTAAAAAACTTTTTAAAAATCACCTGTATGTATCTGTGCATGTACCAGGAAGCTTGTTTTCCATCATTTACAGATTCAACTGTAGTGTTAGCAAGACCACCAATGTCACCCCCTGCAAAAACCCAGGGTTCGCTTGTTTGCATAGTTTCTGGATCTACTTCAGGAAGACCCCATCTGTTAAACTTGATAGGTGCCATGGCCTCTCTGACTGTAATTAAAGTGAACGACAAGTATGTTAACAGAAGAAACAAATAAATGCTGCTAAAATCCGTCAAATATACATTGGTAACAATTAGAAAAGTAATTCCAAGTCCTAGTTCTTTTACTTACTAAAATGTAAATTTACAGTAGAAATGAAAAGTCTCGTTTTTGTATACATGAATATTTTTGTTGAGCTAGTGGAGGTATGTAACTACTAACAAGGCTTAGAAGAACAAGATGCATTATAAAGAACAGCAGTTTGGTAATATCAAAAAAGTAACCATTTCTGTGCCTGAAAAGCTAGACTTGTGTACAAGACAAACGTACACAAGTGTCACAAGAAGGGACTGACTCCATGCAGGCTCATGAAATAATTGGTGCTAATGTTGTCCTGGTCACTCCCTGAGAACACACGGGATAATTCAGAAGCTGGGATTCACAAAGTTATTCTCATTGGTATTATTCATCTCTCAGGGAAACAGTCCAGCACTTCTGAAAATCCTATTAATGAACAACATTAACAAAGGAAATATAAATTTTCTCCCTTTCCCTTCACCCATAATTTTGTCCTGCACTTACCATATCAACATGCTTTTCTTCTGAATAATCTACCATATACTCTCTTGTGCAACTTAATAGGGAGTACATGATTTTTGAGGATTAAAGTGAAAAAAGACTGTTTATGATACAATTCCTAGAAATTCATTTAGATCTACAGAATTTATTTCCCACATTATTAACCCTCACAAAGGAAATGAGATTCTGCTACTTCTTGACAGGTTATTAAACCTGACTGAAAATTCTGAGATGGAACATTTTCCCACCAGGAAATGTTATACTATCAAAGGTTTGGCTTTGACAAAGTGTGTTGGTTTAAAAGACATTTAATTCTGAAAAAAATATATTTCAATAAAGTCAAAAACATCCTGACTTAATATTTAAACTCAGAACATCCTGAAAGTAAGGCTGATTTTGAAACTTTTACCTATATCAAGAATAACACCATAAAAACATGAAGTGAAATGCCTTCTTGAAGACAATACCTTTGTATCTTTTTCACTGCAATTTCTGATGTTTTCTTAGAGCATGCAAAAAGAGATCTTAATTTTTTTCATGTTAGTAAATAAAATGTACAGGCATTCTGCATGTGAACTATTATAGAGCTTAAAAAGAATGCAGACGTGAAATAAAAAAATATTTTTTGTACATTATAAAAATTATAATTAGAACACACAAATGTTTAGGAAAAAACCTTGCTCTATATTGACATGATTTTATTATGCATTTTTAAGTTATTTTATTATAGAATAAAACTATAAAAGAAACTTCAAATTAGCTTTGTGAAGAAAATGTTTTCAATTATTTTTAGCAAATGTTGATGGCACATATCAAAATGAGGGGATTTTACATAGCTTTGTCTACAGGAACTAAAGATTCTGCAATAAAACACAGCTTAAAATTGCACTGTCCCTCAGGGACATAACACGAGCAGATGCAGATTGCCAAGGTCAATTAAACTGATGCAGTTGTGCTATCATACATGTAAAAGAGAAACCTGCCAGTTTAAGAGAAGAATATTTTTCCACTATGAGGGCAAAATCACAGTATTGCCCCAGTGGCACATCTGAGCAAGCTTCAAATGCACCTTTCTTGTACACTGTCATGATGGAATTTTCTTCCCAGACTCTGTATCTCCCTTCACCTCCAAAACAAATATTAGAAGTGTATTTCGACAAGGGGGCTGTATATAACCCAGAGCAAAATTATAAAATAAGAAACAAAGCAGAAATATTGTCACCTACTTGTCTCACCTACTCTCTCTTCCTCACCCTTGGAATACACAAATAGCCATAGTACTCAAATCCCAAATATTTTTTAATCACAGAAAAAAGTTTTAAGCTGAGACACTAGCAGGTTTTCATACAAAAAGTATTTAATCTATCTTCAGGACCTATTAGTTGCACAATCCTTCTCAATTGAATAAACTTTTGCCTTAACTTGGCAAAAATAATATCTATGTAGTAGCAGAATGAAAAACTTATGAAGTTATTAAATATTTAAATCGCTGAACGATCACACCAAGTACAACCTTGAGACTGAGATGTTTTTCCAGTCTGGAAAATGAGGTTTTTGGTTTGTTTGTTTGTTTGGGTTTGGGGTGTTTTTAGTTTCTTTTTTTTTAAAAAAAAAAAAGGAAGTGCTGATAATGTTATTAAGAATGCTTCAGTAATACTTATAAATGCATTAACTTTCTCTTTATGTCTCAGACTGTCTGTACTTCAAGAGAAATTTCGATCATCTTGTATTTGTCATATATAGGATAACATTGCATGTAGTGGTACCATCTCAGCATGTGGTCTAAATAGTTCTTGCAAGCTAAATACATAGACTTGTAAAGACATGTTTGGAAAAAAAAAAAACAAAGGAAAACTTGGGGCTGCAGGATTTGGTATCAGGGATTTAATAGATGACTTTTGTTTCTCTGAGACAGCACTGAACCACAGTAAAGATGTTAGAGGGCAACACTATTGGAAATGTAGTTTTTCAGAGGAAATGATGTAAAACTGAAAGTTCTGACTACTTATTTCATTTCATCTTGAGGAAAAATAGGGTATTACTTCTGTTATCCTGGATCTATTACATTTCTCAAATCCATCTTTAGATTGTTTTGTGCTAAAATAGCTGTCTGGACATAATCATATCAAGAGATTTTTGATTGCCAAGAATGCTTAACACACTTTCTCTTGAAATATCTCCCCAGGGAATGGGGATTTGTCAGCCTAATCAGTATTTTTAAAATTGGGAAAGAACATTTCCCTGGTGGCAAGGCAGACATGGTATCCAGCAGCTATCTCCTTCTGTGTTTTTTGTAATCTCCAAGATTTAGGTTCAGCAAAAATAAAGCCATGATTTAAAAGCATCTTAAATAGGAGTTCCTAACGTCCTCCCAATTTGGATCTGGTACCTGGTGTAACTGTGAGGCTGAAGATACCACTTCCAACACCACCTGCAGAAAGAAGGGGAGAACTTCGGTCTTCATATACAGAAGTCCCTTCCCTGCCCCTGCGAGGGGTGACAGAGAGCAAAACCTGAGCCTGAAAGGAGGTGGATCAACTATCATTCTCGTAATTGTTGATTTGACACCGAACAACTATCAAACTAGACACCTAACGCTTTTGCTGCTGCATCATTCGGGACAGAGGTTAAAAAAAGAGTGTCTTTTAAAATCCCTGCACCTTCATACCCTTTAAAGTTTAAAAGTAACATAGCTTTTCTCTTGAAAATTCAAAGTACAATCATGTCTTGCCGTGTTGCCTTCTCCTCTATATCCTGTTGAGACATTATATATAATTTTAAAAGAACCTTCTGGATGAAAGACAACATACAATTGAATTATTCTAGTGCTATCAAGTGATGCTAACACAAATAACATCAAACAAAAGGACAGTTCTGAATATATATTCCAAATTTGCTGTATTCATGGAGCACACAAACACAAATGGAAAAGCAGCAGCAAATTATAGCACTTGCAAAAACAATATTAAAATATAAGTGAATACAGAAAAAATATTTTAATTAACAAAACAAATCAAATGAAAAGATTCCTCAAATAAAGCTTTAAAAGTGAGTCTGTGTATGTTTGACTGCCATGACTAATTATGCATCCATGTAATGTGTGTTCAATTTGGGCTTATTTAAATAGCAGAAATGCTCATTAGCTGCAGTATATCTGTGAAGCTTCAATAAACAGTTTAATGGTTTTTATGTTTAACCAATTTCATAAGTTCCTGTAATTTTAGCTTTAGTAGCTCATTAATGTTACTTTTGATATCCATCTTATAGACTTCCTTTACAGTGGATAGTAGCATCACTTCAGAAAAATACAAATATACTGCAACTTTCTTCATCGCAAATATAAAACTATAGCCGTCACACGCAACAACAGACTGATTAACTGCTGACACTGTCCAGTCTCAATGCCCAGCACATAAAGAAAGGCAAAATCATGTTTTCCACAGCCTCTGCCCTATTGGCATTTTGATCCAGAATTAAAAAGTGGTTTGACTGGATAAAGGTGGGTCCAAATATGCTAGGAGAGGTTCTTGCTGCAAGCTGGTACTGACTTTGTTTTCTGCCTCTCACCAGCAAGCAAATTGTTACTGATGTCTATTGTGTGAAAGAACAGAATTCCAGCTATAAGTTAGCAAGGTTTTAGAAGACATCACCAAGCCATTTTTGGACACTGAAAATCAGGAATAATTTCAGGGTGTGGAACTGCTGTACTCAAACTCAGTAAATGTATTTGTAAAGAAAAATCCTATTCCACATGACTCAGCAGGAAAATTGCTACCTATTTCACTAGGAATCTTTTGAATCTACATACATTTCCATTTTATATGACATTTTTTTAAAAAAGTCTGGTAACTATAATTCTATTCTGTGGGTGTAAGGCAGATGCTGTGCTACTAGGGAGACATCAGATCACCCCCGCAGGCACTCTCAGCTGGGCATTTCAGCCACCTCTCCCTTTCTCCAAGTTTTTCATTAGATAGTCAAGGCTACAATGCTTTGAGGATGAAGTAACCTAGTTGTCTAACCAGGCTGTATGAAGAAACTCAACACTCCCTGCAGGTTCACAGGTTTCTGCATCATTTGAAATTCTGTGGTTGTAAAAAGGAAAACTTTTTTTACTTACAAGCTCAGAGCTCTGCAAGCTTTTTGCCTTTTTTCCTAGCAAATGCTCAACAATCCATAGAAATAAATATTAATTGAGTGGGTTAAATAATAAAATTATAAGCAACTTGGGCAAATTTTATCTTTGCTGTATGTTGAACTACACTTGAGGGGCAGTAGTTATTCTGTGGTAAGCCTTCTGGGTCTGCTGCTGCAGTTTCCAAGCAAGATGACAGCTGTACTAAAAGTAAAAGAAAAATATCTGAAAGTTGTGACTGATTCCAGAAATGTGAAATAAAACTTTACCCTTCAGTAATACCCTGCTATTATCTAAAAAAAATTAATGAAACACATTTTCCCTTCACAAATAGTTACTATACCTTGAGGAGTTTTGCAAAGGTAGTATTTGGAGTTTGCTCAGATATTTTTGCATTACCCTTTTTTGTCTCTCCAGGAAAATAAAATAGACATGATCATGTTAAGATTCGGTGTCCTCAAAAACGGGAATACTTCCTTTTTAACTGTAGCCTGCTAAACAGTGTTGAACTAAACTTACATTGTCAGTTCCCTATCCTGCCTTAGACCCCTGTCCTGCACCAAATTTGTAGTGTATTTTCCATAGTATCTGCATGGTTCTCCTCAGAAATTCAGGAAAGTAAATTAGAACAAGGATATTTGGTCCAGTTCAAAATTTTGCAGCTCAAAAATCTTGTTCCCTTTCTCACTTGTCAGAACAAAATAGATAAAATGGATATTCAAATTTTAGATTTTCAAACCAGCTGGACTTGTGTTACATAGGATATTGAGGCTGTACACAGTGCAAGGGAGTACACAGAATTATATTTGAACATGTTAAGTAGTTGCAATTTCAAATGGCAACAGAGATGTTTCAGTAATTCACTAATACTTCATAGACCTTAAAAATAACAAACCAAACAAAAGAGCAGGAATATGCAGATAGGTACAAAAGTTTGGGGCAGCTCTTTGTCTATGTGGGTTAGTTATAATAGCTTGTAGGCTTTGGTATGCTATGCAATTAAAAAAAATCCCAGCCTGTGCTTGCAAAATCTTTTTTTCAACAAGAAGCAAAATTTGTTCTTACTCCACCTGCAGCACATTGATCTGAACAATTTGTTGGGGCTTTTTTTACTGGTTTCAGTAAAAATGGCAATGCTCTTAAAATAGTCTAGAAGGTAGCTCTCCTGTTTTGCTTGTTAGCAACTTCCGAAGCATAAAATGGACTTAGGAGTCCATTTTCTTTATTGATGCATTTATATGATTCCCAATGGGAGGATGAATCTTTACTAGAATTGCTGCTTAAAATCACAATCAGCATTTTAAAAAAACTAATACTTACTAAATACTTACTCTGAGCATATGGAATCTCAGTTGCAAATTTAATAGCTACTGAGCAGCAATACGAAACATCTTACTGAGGATTATAGACCAGAAAAAACTTTCTAACTTTTGAGCTTTCTGCTCAGGAGAGCAGTCACCCACATATGCTTATGTCTTGTTAAACAAAACATTAGAACTTGAGTATCAAGGCTGCCCTGAACAATTTGTTGAGCTGGGGCTAAGTCTGATTTTAATCCCTCTGGTTTTAATAGTATTTTATTTATTCTTACATCAGTAACATCAGCATTTAACAACATAAAAAACAAATAGAACATATCTTGCTAGCTTAGCCCATACCAATACTGCATTTGCAGTTCCCTGAGGTGCCGTAGGAGTTATGTCAATTGATAGAGCTCTTCATATGAGCAATAATTAACACATTTATTCAACTTGTATCTGAGTTGTTCAGCCATAGAACAGCTCAGATTAGAATGCCCCTGTGGAGGTCACCTAGTCCATTCCCTTCTTTAAAGTTAGGTTAGGTTCCTAGCCACATCAATTTGTTTGTGGGTGCATTTTTGTGTAAAAGAGATGGAGATACTCTGGTATTCTCCAACAGAAGAAAAATACTGCAGGTACTTAAAAATGCACTTCCTTTTTAAAAAAAATCCACTAAGAATATAACATGCTTTTAGCATATGTGTCAGTATTTCTTTTTGTTAAATATACTGAAGTAGCCTCAAGATTTAGTTGTAATCCAGCTCAATAGTTAAATGCAAATTTGACTTTCATTAAGAAAGCTTAGTCAAAATCTGAAGACTTAAAAGCAACTGAAATAGTCTGCTCAAAATTGCCCAAAATTCAATCTCTCAGTTCTTAGTTTCTCTTCACTTTCACAATATTCAAACCAAATGCCTGGCGTTTTTCCTACTTAATTCAATTGATATTCTAATATATGTTTCACCAAAACATGAGGTGTATTGCTCCCCCCCAAGATAAATGTCTCTTCTTTCATGATCAGATCACTGCATGACTTTGTTCCCCTCCCATTTTATATTCCTATTTAAAGCTTCACAAGTAATTTAGATGGTGAATGTGTAATAGGACACACAAGACTGGCACAGTATTACAGCTAAGGAACACAATAAGTTCAATGTTTTAGCTAAAGCAAGTTTTAACGTGGGGGAAAATAGAATCACTTCTTTATCATAGGGTCAATGAATCACACCAAAACATACTGATTGCATAGGGTAATACTAGAAAACCTTCCAAAAAACCTGAGCAGAGGGTTTTAAACCCAACAACAACAAAGCAAAATTCTCAGTCAAGTCAACTCAACTAAGAAAGTAGCTCATGAATCTCTTACAGATTAAAAAAAAAAATCTTAATCTTCTCTCTGCTACCTGGGGGTTAGGCTGAGCCTTAAAACAAGATCAACACAGATGCCAGACTCTTTACAAAGCAATACATCTCCAACTGGAATGGGATTTGGTTCTCTCCATAGACTGTACATCCTGTGCCCTCTAGAGCAGAAGGCAACTGGAGGGCATGAGGTGAGCCCTTTGTAGTTAATTAGCACTGATGTAGCCAGGTGTAATTGCTGTCTAAAATAACAGCTTAGGCTGCACAAACCTAACCCCAAACAATAGTGACACACACAAGATAACAATGCTCCTGGAATGAACTTCATGTGTTCAAGGAACCAGGCTGATCTTTCTTCTATAGTGCAGGAGAGAGTTTAAAATCTTCTCATGGTTGTATGATGATTTAACTTTATATGGAAATGGACTGGTGAACAGGGAGCACTGAGTAGCTCGTCCAGGTAACGGATAATTCTGCTAGAAGCTATCTTCTAAAATTCTTCAATGGGGGCTATAATTTATCTTCATTAAGTCTTTACACTTTCTATATAATTCTACCAATAATTGTAGACAATCTTACTATCAGAAAACTCAATCATTTACCTTCATTCAAAACAGTGTTAGCTATAAGGCGTACACAGAAAAGGCAGATGTGAGAACTCATACATTTTAAGTGCTTTAGGTATGTCCACAAACAGCACTAGACTCTGCTTATAGTATTTTAGATTTATGATTTTCCTTGATTGAAAATATTCCTAAAACAATATTATGCTAAGAAATTTTGAAACTCCCTCTGCACTGGCAGCATCTGATCATGAAATTTGCTGGTGACATGCACTCTGAGTCACTTGCCAAGTCCTCTGTCAGAGGATTTATACCCAAGGGACAATGACAACATGTCATGGGGTAATTTGCTGGTGTGATCATGCCCTGAAGAGGTAGGCACACTGATCACTAAGGCTTTCAGAACCTGATAACCTTGATGAGTGTCTCCAGGTTGAAGATCTGTTCATTTTATCAATCTGTGTTGTGTTGAGTCAGTGGTTTTTACTTTTGAGGCACATTTGAAGTATATGCTTGAATCCTTTAAATCTAACCTAGCGTTAGAACAGTCTGAGTTCTGCTGAGTTCCTATGTTCTTAGTTGTAGTCATGTCCTTCAGGTTTTTTTCTGCTGCATCCAGACAGTTCAATACCTGAAATGCCATCTATGTGCCAAATTCTGCATCTTTACTACAGAACTGTGCAATTGTTAATTTTTAAGACCAAAGCTTGTGAAGTGCAATTAAATAATGAGACAAGCTGAGACAAGCACAGGTGAATTTAACAAATACTATATATATGGGAGAAGCTACAGTTCTCTTACGTAGGGACAAGAAATGAGTGATACCCAGGAGCAGCTGAACCAGAATAATGAACCTGTCTTAATTCTTAATTTAATGCATAAAAAAAGGTTTCAGAGATCAGATCAGCTCAGTTTAAAGTTGTAATATAATGAGTTTCTCTAAAGTTAATTAGTGAGACCAGAAAAATCACAAGAGTATACTGTGAGATCCCATTTGCATTGAGAAGAAAGCAAGATATATACTGAGAAACTGTACCTCTCATCTGAGTTTCTGCTCTATACAGCAATACACAGAAAAATGTTTAGTTTTCAGACCCTCACATTTTCTTCTAAGAGGTACACCTAAAGGTCAAGGAAATTCCTGTGAAGAGGACCAGTTGTCATAAGCTGTGTAACCTCCAGAAGACTCATTTCACAAAACTATCAAAGGACCGGATATGGCTGCAGCTAAAATAACAATTAGCATTTATAGAATCGATTAGTTGGGGTTTTACCTTCATTGTTGCTTAAAATGGAGCCAAAGGCACTGATCACCACATCAGCTTTCAAACGGACAACCTGATCCTCATCGTCTTTCCAGTTTCCATCATTGTCTTGTTCAGTTCGAACAAACTCCATAGCAACAATTTGTCCACCTTTAAGTACAACTTTCCGAGGGGAGAGAAAAGGCAGAAATTCGCACTTCTCTTCTTTTGCAAGTTCCATCTGTAGTGTAGAAGCAATAAAATATATTACTTAAACATTATGTTTTTATGGAAAAAACACATAAGACATTTTTTGACTCCAGACCCTACCAGACATTCTTCTGTAGTAGTGTGAAAAGTATACAGTCATCTTAATACCACCTTCAGAGACCACCAAACCAAGAAAATCTAATTTTAAAAAACTTTCCTGGAGTACAGATACCCTGAGGAAGCCGCACCCGTTTCAAAATGTGCAAATGTCCTGATAAATGCCTAAATGTAAAGTCAAACTAAAAATCGAACTGAATGCTAAAATAAGTGATGAGTGACATTGCTCTATTGCCATTGGCAGTGATTCAAAACCAAAATCACTGTAAGTAATTTTCTTACAAGATTTTATAGACTCCCAAGGCAATGTCAGGATCACTGAGATTCATCAGACAGTAGCCAGAAGGTATCATTCTAGGATCTAACCATGACCTGAAGAGTCACTTACAATACTCAAGTGGCTGTTTGATCTCTGGGGTGCTTCCAAGATCAAAAAATTTGCTGCATTTTCTAATTTACAAGAAATTCCACCCCTGTATTCAAATGCAGTTCTCTGAATTTATAGGACACAAGTACAACTAAGGATAATTATTTACACAGAGACTATATAAAGTGAGACTCAGATCTTTAATAAACTTTTATACATTTTAACAGCATTTTTATAAACACAACCTTTACTAGATGTCTTTTTAGTACCTATAGTAAAATTTCAGGTCCTGTAGAAATAACAAAAAATATTCTTTCTCATAAATGCTGTTATTAAATTTTACCTCTTCTGGGACAGCCCTGATATTAGTGAATCCCTTCCTGAAGACCACAAACACGCGACGAGCTCCACAGCGTAAAGCAGATGTTGCACAGTCAAACGCAGTGTCACCTGCCCCAAGCACAATCACAGTTCCATGTACTGATGGCAATGGAGAATGACAGGCACACATCCCTGAAAGACGAAAGGAAAACCCCATTTTCAAGTAGAGAAACCATTTCTGCATGACAGCTCAAAAGGTACTTGTACTCAAAGCAGTGTAAAATTGCATCTTACAGTTTCCAAGCATGGAGTGTCACTATCAAATTATTCTGCTTCACTGAAGGACAGCTTTATTCCCATTTTTAAGATATGCTCATATACATAATTTCATAGTCAGTACTCTAAGAAGCTGTACCTTTCTAACTGGATATAATTCAAATTAAAACCTGTTTGTAGGATTGTGAGTCCTGTGAGGTTGAAATCAGCATTGTGAGATCTTTTTATTCAAAAAGTAAGTTTCTCTCTTATCAGACTTATTAGCCTCCCAGTTAAAAAAATCCCACCACAATAAACACCTTTTAACAGATTATAAAGAATATCACTTGCTATTTTTCAAAGTTGTTGGCAGTTTTGTGTAATAGTTTCCAAACTTAGTTCCATCAGTCAGTTTTCTACTAGGCACTGACACTGTTCTAGCTATGACACAGTTCTCAGAGGCTATTCTCTGGGGCAGCTAAACATGAGGCACAAAGAATATTATTATTGCAGTAATTCCTAGAACTTCCACTGGGAGAAAATGTTTGATCTACAGGGGCTTTCTACAAATGATTTGGAAAACATTACCTGGAGAAAATGATGACATTATGTATCATCTACAACTTGGATTTGATGATTCAACAATACAAGAAATACTTGCATGAGACTGCGCTTTGCCATAAGTTTAAATAATAATAACTGTTGATTAGGGAAATTACTGCAACTTAAAAAATGATGCCATAAACAATATAAACCTATATTATCAATAAACCTGTGATAATTTCTGTCAGGAGGTGCTAAGCTGGCCATTTAATCATTGCACTGTAACTCAAGTATTATAGTAGTAGCAGATTTGATATGCAACTGTGAATAATCACAGGTATCATTCAAGGAAACAGTGTTTTTAATTTAGACATATAAGTGGTGTGAGAAACAACATCCTAATACGCATATTCTCTCCCCATTGCAAAATGCCTAATGTATGACAAATGCCCCTATGTATACAGCATTGCATTTACTATTTACTTAATAAGCTTCTTATTCCAAAATTCTCTCTACAATTTTCTCCTTTACTTTTAACAAACTTATTCCTTCACAAAAATGATACATTAAGCAGTGGAAAAAGCACAAGTGCAAGAGGGTAACAGCAGGTCAGAGTACCATCAGGGATTAGTCTAGAATGAATCAGTCACAAAATCCCACTTTGCTCTCTGTAGCAAGGCCCCTCCCAAGGTAAATTCACATCTGTGAATTTGCAAGGGGACTCCCCTTTTGGAGGAAAGTATATAATAAGTGGTATTCAGAACTGATGAAGTTTGCAAAATACATATTTTACTGTGAATAGGTCTCTTATGCCTGTTACTTAGAGAACTATCATAAAAAAAAAAGAGGATAGGCCAGGATATAAGAAGTGTATATTTTATTTTAAAATTCCATGCTTTAGAGAGCAAAAGGTGGCTATAGCTCTGTAGCTATAGCCAGCAAAGAGCTATCTTTGCTGTTAGTCAGAAAATTTTAGTTCATCAAAGTCCGTCCCTTTTTTTCATTGTGGACTTAATATAAAAATTATCCTTACATATTCTGGCAAATCAAGAATGTTACTTTGCAACATGTTAAAAGGCGCAGATGACACTATACAGATCGTCATGCAGGCAGGCAACTTAACAGTATACAAGTGCTACATGGCCATAGAGAATTCTATAAAGTATTTTTAGTCACATTATTACAAGAGGGGACTGTTTAGCAGGATTTATTTTTCCTTTGTTAGTCTACAAATGTTTTGCAGTGCAGATTCTCAACTTGTTTCATTTTTAAACATCTTTAAAAAAACCAACAAAAACAACACTCTCTTCTCCCAATCCATTTGAGCTAAATTTGATCTTAAGAAAACAGACAGAATTAAGCATTTGATCAGAACAGCAGAGAGATTGGACAGATGGGATGAAAATTTCCCTTCCTAAATATTTTGCACAAAATGGGGTAATAACCTGAACTTTTATATGCAGAATAATTTGCTGCAGAAGATATATTCTTTAACTCATTGTTTATGAAAAGTCTACTAAATAAGCAGGTAACTCTATATGATGCTAAATGAATTTTCTGAATGCTTAGAATAAAATTAGTCTGTAGATAAAAAAAGTATATGTGTGGTTAAATACAGAGTTGTATGTACAAGACCACACATTGCATTAAGTATATGCCCAGATAGCTCTACATGAAATTTCTTTTATATCAGCACATTGGGGAATCCAGACCATGAGAGAACATGGCATAGAAATCACATCCATTGAGGCCTTATGACTTCACATTGTCACTGAAAGTAGCTGTATTCCTTGGGAAAAAGCACAGCTTTGTTTGTGCTTAAGACAAAGATGTACAGGCATAAAACAAGACCATATTTGATAATTAAGAACTGAGTGTTGCCTTAATTCCTGGCATACCACTGTTGTTCTGAGTCTTAGACTGTAAGTTCTTTCAGTAAGGAACTAGTGCTCCCTTTAAATGTGTCCATAAAACACACAGTACATGACTTGGGATCAAGTAAAATAATTTATCAACAACATACAAAGCAGCTACTTATATGGATTGGTAACACCTTCTTTTATATTAGATTTTTTCAAGATCAACTTATGTGTACTATTTATATCAAGATAATTTATAAAAATGAGGAACGTGACAACTTCTGAATGTAATTCAAAACAACAAATGTAACTTATTAGGTGTTAATTATCTGCCATGTTCTTAGATTGCTGTATATAACTACTTGCTTTACAGTCTTTAGGACTGGCTTTCCTGATCACACTCCTGAGACTACCACTAACCAAGAGAAAACTCTGCCCCAGACCCATTCATTTGCAGGCACTTTGTAGTTGGATGTGCTGCTGCATAACCAGCTGTCCATTTTTATATAACATTAACTGCCAATGACTTAATGAACATGATTGCAACAAAAACATAGTATCACATACCTGGTTTACTTGCCATTGCTACCAAAGGCAGGAAGTCTTTAGATGTGTAGAATCCTTGATCCATTCTCAGTCCTTGGAATATACTGTCTCTGTTCGGTTCCGGCAAACCTAAAATAGATATTTTAAGGCATATCAGAACTAAAATGGAAATTCCAGTGATGAATTTATATTTCACATTACATATACATTCTCAAAAATACTCTAAACACAAGCACTTTTACAAACCCTCTGATGTTCATAAAGGAATATCACAAATGCCTGTAGCTTCACACTGTGTAGTCTGTAGCTTACATCGCTGGTGAGCTTGTAATTGTACAGGCACATTGGAAAATAAGGTTGATGGATAACCTGTGTACTCATGTAACTCATATCAAAAGGTGTGCTTGGTTGGAGGAGCTCCTACAGCAGGTGGCTGAGCTGCAGGAGATGGTGAGAAGGCTGCACAGCATCAGAGAGACTAAAAATGAGCTCAATAGTTGGTTCTAAGTGCAGTCTGCAGTGGACCCACAGCAAAACAGCCAAAACCTCCCCCATTGGCACACACTGAAGGCAGGGGGGGGGGGGCAATAATGAAAAAGAACAGAAGCTTGCAGAGGCAAGGACCATCAGGAGGAAAAGCCTTCCTCCAAAGTCTGAAGTGTCCTTGCAGAACTGCTTCATGGCTCTGCAGACTGAAAAGGAAACACTTGTCACATCAGGAGTGACACTGGAGCTGAGTAAGGCAGTCCCATCTGGATAACAACCAGTGCAACTAAGAAAAGGTGACGGGTTATACTAGTGGGAAACTCTTCTGAGAGGGACAGAGGCAACTATTTGCTGACCCAACCCACTCTCTAGAAAGGTATGCTGCTTACTAGGGGCTCGTATCAGGGATGTCACCAAGAGGCTACCAAACCTTGTGCAGCCCACTGACTACTATCTGCTGCTGTTGTTTCATGTGGGCATCAGTAACATAGCCAGGAGTAGTCTGAGGAGTATCATGAAGGATTACAGAGTACTGGGAGCACCAGTAAGGGACTCTGCAGTGCAGGTATCTTTTTCATCAATCCTCCCAGTCAAAATGATGCAGTTTGAAAGGGCAAGTCGAGCCTGGCAAACCAACAAATGGCTATAGGACTGGTTCCACAGTCAGAGGTCTATTGGGGGCTAATGGGGTCCATCTGTTGGAGAAGGACAAAGTGATAAGCTTGCCAACCTAATGAAAGGGCTTTAAACTGAAGTTGTTGGGGGAGAGGAGTGTAGTCATAGGATGAAGGGTAATGGATTTAAGCTAGAGGGGAGATTTACATTAGATATTAGGAAGAAATTTTTTACTGTGAGGGTGGTGAGGCACTGGCACAGGTTGCCCAGGGAAGCTGTAGATGTCCCATTCCTGGAGATGTTCAAGGCCAGGTTGGATGAAGCATTGAGCAACCTGATCCAGTGGAATTGTCCCTGCCCATGGCACGGGGGTTGGAACTGGATGACCACTAAGGTCCCTTCCAGCCCAAACCATTCTATGATTCTATGAACACAAATGCAGAGGAATGGGTTTGGGAGAACAAGCGGAGTGTAAAACCAGTGAAGGTACTGAGGAAGACAAGACTTTTGTAAGCTTTATTTGTATTGCTTTACCTGCACGTGGTTTTGTTCCCTTTGTTTTGAGGCATTTTTCAATACAGTTAGTCTGCAGATAATACAAATGAGGCAATAATAAACAGCTTAACCAGTGAGGAAAGGAGGACAAATGGCAATACCGTAGATCTCTCTTATCTGCGAGTATTTGTATGCCATTTTTTTTTGCCATTCCTGATTGTTTTCTCAAAACTCCAAAGTCCTTATTGGCTAACATTTATTTATAATTATTAATAGCACACATTTATACAGAAGCTGTAAGATATAGACAAGGATACACTTCATAACTAATAAGATCAACAAATAGCTTCCAATTAAAAGAAAGCAGCAAAAAGCATCTTCCAGTTTTCAAAGAATATCTTGTTGCTCTGTGAACATTTGGACAGCATAAAAAAAAACCCAACCCAGCCGACACAGAAGTTAAAACATTTTTTTCCTGCAAATGCAATGATCTACCATGGTATTTTCAACAGTGCCTTGAATTTACAGCTAAAACCCCATAATATTATCAAAGTAGGCTAATTAATAATTACATACTGAAATGGAGTAAATGTCAACAATTTTTCTATGAAAACATACAAGAACTGAGGCATCCTCAGGCAACCAGGCAGAACTGGAGCATGCAAAGCAATCTGTGTTCCCTCCATTCTCAGACATGGATGGCAGGAGACTGATCTTTCTCCTCTTTGAGATACACTGGTTTGCAACCCCCCCAATAACACCATGCTGGTGTCAACAATAAAGCAAAATTGCACTTTGTGAAGTGCTGTTCCAAGTGGGAAGGTTTAGAGCATTTTTATATTACTGAAGCAGCAAAAATCAGTCTCATTATAGCATAAGATCAGGAGTAAGCCAAAAGAAAGCTTAGAACATTTTTATGAGTCACCTCATAGGACAGAAGATTCTTAAACCTCAAGATCCCTGAAGATACTATAACACAAGAATAAAAAAAAAGTATGTTTTTAGTTTTAACAGGTTCAGTGAAGAAAATGAAAACATGCTCTCAGTAAATTCAAAAGGCTTACAAGCCAAAAAGCAAATAAAAAAAAAATCTGATCTTTTTTTTCATTTCTAAAATATCATGTTATTGAACACTTTCTTGATCTCTATTTATAAAAAAAAAAAATCATTACTCAGTTGCACAACTCCTAGCTTTTAAAACATCATTGATCTATAGTTGGATCTGGAGATCTGGAGAAAAATAAGAAAATACTAGCACGTTCTGAGCTCCAAGACCTTTGAGTGCTGTAGTTCCTGGTTAGACTAGAATATCAGCTAATGAAGAATGAATAATGGATGTCTGCAGAGGCAGCCAGAAATACTTGGTGCTACTGAAAGTACAATATGCAAAATGCATTAAAGAAATTATTTTTAAAACTGCATAGGTTTCCCTCTATGTATATATTGCAAAATCATCTATGGCAAGAAGAGTACCTTGGAAAAAGCTCTCAGTGACTGCCTATAGGCAGAGTAGAGAGTAATGCAGCTACTGGTATTGAGGTATTCATAAACCAGCTAAGAGTCCTCAGTTTACTTTTGTGAGAAACACTCTTGTCATTAGTGAGATGTGCAGCCTCCATTACAGTTAATTTCCTTTCTAGCTAATGTCTCTCCCCATCCAAACACAAGCAGAAATCCTCACAAATGTTTTTTTTCCACTTATTTTTGCCACTTTTATCATCTGCTAATGAAAATTATTCTGTCTCTAACAGCATCTGTAATTTAGCTCCCATAGGCTGAAGAAAGCAAAGAATTAAGGGAATGTTGTAATGTTCATGGTTCAGACTCATCACTAGTTCCGAGTCACTGAAATCAAAGGAGTTGGATTAATGCATTGGATTCAATAGCGCTCAGCAGAGCTGCTATGACCAAAAAAAAAGCCTTAAAAGGTAGTCAATATACATGGCATTTGCTGCTATTTATTTTACTTTTTTCATTTTAATGAAAACCATTTTTGTAATGTTTACATTAGAAGGAAACACAAGGGATTGTTATCTTATACCTATAAACACCTGCCACAGTTTCAAGGTCTTTGTTTAGTTTCTAGTGGAAGTTGTACTGGATTCTGATATATCTCCCCTTGTTGTTTAGTATTTGCCATTATAATGATTGCATTTAATTTTGCCACAATAGAGAGGGTGAGTACTCCTGAAAGCCACTAGGATACCTAAGAAAGAGGCAGATAGAGAAAGAGATCAAGAACTGATAAGATTAACTTTAGAGAGGCACCATTTCATAATAAATGGCCACCCCACAGAAGAATGCATTACAGACAGATCAAATATTGATAAATAGCCAACAGCCTCTTAAGAGAGAGAACATTTGACGAAAAAATAGCTGTAGAGTAAAAATGTATTTTTGAGCAAATGGTTTCAGAGAAATAAAATTTAAAAAACCTTAGTCGTCTATGAAAGACACAATTTAGGTCAAAATAATGAACAAAAAGAAATACCCTTTGAAGGAAAATCAGAGTTATCCTTAAGCAACAGGGAATTCACATGCTAGTACAGAGTAGCCAGGAGCCAACCAAAGAAAAAATTCTTAGAAAAACATGAGGTCTTTCCCTTAGGTTTTAGGCTGAAGCCAATGACAGTCTGCTCTCCAAATCCACCTGCAAGCCATCTAAAAGTTTATTTTATTTATTACTTGGTATTTCTTGTCCTGAAACAATCTTCCACTATTCTAGGTCTCCTGTCTTTAAACAACCTATATCAAAATCTAGTGATAACAATTATTTCTTTCACCTGCACTGAAGAACAACTCTTCTGAAGGGCAATCAAGAGGAGGCAGCCTACAAAGACTATTCTACTGATGTCGTTCAGATGGACTCTACATATCCGTACATGAACTGAGGGCTATGCCCAGGCCCCCAACTTCTGCAGCCAAAGCCCTGGACTTCCTGAAGCCTGAGTTCCTTTACATGCTGATGCCAGGGAATAAGCTTCTGAAGCAACTGATATCCAAATCACACAATGAAGCCTCATGGACTGGAAAACAGCATTTACTAAGAATAAAGTAGAAACATCATGAAAATAACAGCTTGCATGACAGATCTAGTTTGCAAAAGCTAATCTGGACAGTCCCAAGCTGGGTCAGGTACAGCATAGAAAGAAATTAATTTCTATTTCTGACTCTCTGGTTTGCTAGGCCCTGCCTTTCCTCTCCAGATGGCTCCAACTATCTCTCAGCAAGCATCACTCTCATACTATGAAGCTCTAGTTCCTTCTTTCCTCCAATTTTCCCTACAGTCCCTTCTTCAGTGGTCTATACATCAGCATCAGTGTCTCTCCCATATCTGACATACTGTATACTTTCCAAAGTCATTAGCCACCAGAACAGTGGCTTTGGAAAGCATAAGACTTTAACATCCCATTTTTATATCCTTTATATATAAATATATACAAGCACATGTATATATTAGAAGAAAACCCCACTACCTTCCTGTAAATACCTTGTACTCTTTGTTCTCACAATACTGATGCATGTTAATTTTCGTAACTGGCAGTGTTAAATCCATCTCTCCATTTAAAGAGATAGAATTGTGGTCCTCTCACAATTGATGAAATATGAATCACTAAAAGATTAGAGTCAATTTGTCAGATATACAAGGCAATATACAAGAGTAATGCATACACAATGGAAGGGATCGGCATGCAGACCAATGCACCTAGTCCACTTGGTTGCTGCACCCAATAAATCAAAGCATGTCAACACATGAATCAGCTAAGGCTGAAAAGGAAATAAATACTGATGCTATTACTGTAACTACTATCCTGCTCTGGAAAGGAAAACTAAAAAGGGAGAAGTGGCACAGCATGTCTCTCTTTCTTATTTTGATCAAATTCCCTCTCCCCAGAAACATGAATGCCTTCTGAACATGGATTACCTAAATCTGACAGGTTTGGGCTGATTTGCAGTTTCAAATGAACTTCTTAGCCAGTCTTAATAACTGACACACAAAATAAGCCCTTGTTCTTGGTAAGGGTCAAATGAATTTTCACTGGCAGCTGACTGAAAAAAAAATCTCCAGACAAAAAAAAAAAATGTAGCTGAAGCTGAACTTTAAATACAGAGTAGCCTACAGGGACAAAACATTAAGGCATTGTGAGGCTTTCTGTTTCCTCACATCAAATGCTGATAACTTAGGTTCGAGTCATTCTTGATTGTGATAATACCACATTTTGGAAAAAATTAAGTTGGACCACGTAAACAAATAAAGAGCTAGGATCTTTCAAATAATATTCCCTCTCTTTGCATTCTTAGGTGTTGCTATTCTGACAGAAGAAGTTTTCAAGATGAGAACTGGCTGAACTGTTTTCAGGTTAAAAAGTGAATTGAGGCTGGTGAATACAATCCGTGCTCGAATATACCAAGAACTATTTTTACAAAAGCCAAGACACTCTATTTTGACTTTTTTTTTAATGAATCTTTCAACTTTGTTCAAAATGGTGTTAAATTTATAAATTTATCCAAATTGAATTCAAAAGAAAACAAAATTGGATTCACTGGCTATGGACATGCCTTTTTCTACCTTTTAAAACTAGCAAACCAAAACCAACATCAAACCCCATTTATCCATTTATGGGATTGTTTTCTTGAAATAATTGTTCTCATGCAATACAAATGTGGAGTATTAGGTAGAAATTTAGAAGGTAGGGAGCTCTTTCCACCTTTTGCCACATCTATGAAAATCTGCTCATGTTTAGAAGATTTTGAAAAATAATATTTACAGGGAAAACTCTTGTTCTACCCTTCTCAGACTCTACAACAGGGATGTGCCAAGAAAAGAGGGGGCAGGAGATCCTAAGACCAGGTGGAAAGCCTTGAACTATCAGAATCTACTGAGAACGAGAAGTAAAGTATGTGAATCTTATCTAATCAAGAAACTGAATGTGGGCAGAAGAAACATCCGATAAGCGGTTTATCTGCTCTGGTGGCACTGAAAGTCTCCTGAAATAATACCTGAGAGACTAAGCCCAAACAAGCTGAGACCCAGCTTGCTAATCAGCATAAAAATTTGCACACAGCCCAGTAATGAGGCAGCACAGGTTGTGCACCGGCAATAATCACATTTGGTCAACTTGAGGAACAGGAGTAAGTTGTGCACACTCATGTGCTCTAGGCAAAGAAGCCATGAAAGACTGATGGAAAGAAACTGATAGGAATTTTAGAGAGGAATAAACGTGGTCTGATAAGACATTTTTTTAAACGATATTTGTTTACTTTTTTTTTCTTTTCTTAAAAGGATGTGCTAAAGTAGATACAGAGCTAACATCATAGCCCTCTAAGGGTAAGTTTCTAAATCCACCACTTCCATTCTGTAAGAGTCCTTATGAAATAACAGAAAATTACCCATTTTTTTCCACCTCCCTGCCCTTTTAAACACTGATTGTTCCAACTTGCTCCTTCTGTTATCACACAAAAATATTTCAGTTCTAACACTCTTGATAGCATTTCACACTTACCCAGAGACTTGCAGCTACAGGTACCATATGGTCAGTGTGACTACAAAGGTACATGGCAGAGAGAAAGGATATACTGTAAGTTCCAAGTGCAAAAGCATCTAATATTTCTGAATGCTCTATTCTTCAATAATCTAGTTTGTGGTCTGGGGAAATGCAGATCAAAACCTACATATTCAAAGCAGGTATTTCATGTCACACAATCTATGAATTGTATAAATTGGACAATGAGTATTAAGTATATTATTTTCTTGAAAGATAACATTGAAACAGTAAATTCTCATAACTGTCAAATTTACAGTTTTCCTTAGATGTGACAGAACCTTTATGTATGCAGCGGCACACAGTCTACCTACTTTTTTATAAGAAATCACATTCATTCATATCAACATTGATAACATTGCTGTCCACAGATCAATATTACACAACAATTTAGATATGAACTACACTGAAAAGCACGATCCAGACATGGTAACTAAGCTGTGCCACATAGTTGATTATAGTAAATGTGCTGTTACATTCGTGCAGTGACATTAATCAGAAATGGAAGAGAAAGCCATTGGTATGTAAAGAGTTACTCTCTCTCCATTTTTAAAGGTTTCGCTTTGAAAGACTAAATGCCCAACTAAAGTTGCAAAAGCTCTGCAGGTGCTCAGCTTCTTTCAATGTCAGTCCATTAGTAATTAACACATTACTAAATACTTTTGAGGCTTGTATTTTTAAAGGATCTCTCTCTTTTTGCTGGAGATTCTTTTTTTATGGTGGCAGCTTTGTTACTTCCCGTTGTGAGGTTCAATAAAGTATGTTTTCTAGGTGGTTGAATATTTTTGTTGTTTGCTATGTATGTCAATGGAGATAAGTGTTTTAATTACTTTTTTTTAATGTCTATGCTTTTGTATTTTCTTCCTCTCTCTGTTTATTTCCTGCTGTTGAGATTACTGCCTCATCTCCACAGCAGGTGGCTCTTTCAAATTTGTTTTCTTTGTAAGCCTGGTAGATTTATTTTGTAATATAACTGTTCCTTTTTACTGTTTTTTATTAATGATTTCTTTACTTTGGAATAGGTACACTTGCAAGGTTTGTAAGAGTAATTCCCTAGTGATAGCTAAAGGCCTCGTTCATAGAAAAAGCAATGTAAAGGGATAGTATTGTAATAACAGGAATGAAGTAGCCAGATCATCCAGAACTAAATTTGTTCTTATAATTCAGTTTCACTTTGAAGTCAATTGCCCAATCCCAGTTTAGATGTAGCCAAAATTTCACAAGAGCTATGCATCAGAAACTGCAGATGGGAATCATAGGCACAGGTTAGAATCAATTCACATGACTGATGGAAATCAGGATTATGACCATGCCATCAGTGTTGCATGTCTGAACTTGTATTACAAAACACTGGAGCATTGTGGTCTGTCCTCACAATGATTAGTTATCCCACGATCAGGTTAGATTGACATTATACATCAACCAAAATGTCCAAAGGTGAACCACAGTTATCACAGTATCACAGTATCACAAGGTTGGAAAGGACCTCTGAGATCATCAAGTCCAACCTATAACCTAACACTAACACCAACACTAACACCAACCATCATCTAAATCATGGCACTCAGTGCCTCATCCAGTCTCCCTTTAAACACCTCCAGAGTCAGTGACTCCACCACCTCCCTGGGCAGCACATTCCAATGGCCAATCACCCTTTCAGTGAAGAATTTTTTCCTCATATCAAGTCTAAACTTTCCCTGACGAAGCTTAAGTCCATGCCCTCTGGTTCTGCCACTAGTCACCTGAGAGAAGAGACCAATCCTTGCCCGACTACAGCCTCCTTTTAGGTAGTTGCAGAGAGCAATGAGGTCTCCCCTGAGCCTCCTCTTCTCTAGACTAAACAGCCCCAACTCCCTCAGTCGCTCCTCGTAGGGCTTGTGCTCCAGCCCCTTCACCATCTTCGTTGCCCTCCTCTGAACACATTCCAGTATACTAACATCTTTCCCAAATTGGGGGGCCCAGAATTGTACACAATATTCAAGATGAGGCCTGACCAGTGCCGAGTACAGGGGGACGATAACTTCTCTGGTCCTGCTTACTACACTATTCCTGATGCAGGCCAGGATGCCATTGGCCTTCTTGGCCACCTGGGCACACTGCTGGCTCATGTTGAGCTTCCTGTCCACCAGCACTCCCAGGTCCTTTTCTGCCTGACTACTCTCCAGCCACTCTGTCCCCAGTCTGTAGCTCTGCATGGGATTGTTGTGTCCAAAATGAAGTACCCGACATTTGGACTTATTAAACATCATCCCATTAGAATCGGCCCAGCTCTCCAATCTGTCCAGGTCCCTCTGTAGGGCCATCCTACCCTCTAACATATCAACTCTTCCTCCCAGCTTGGTATCATCTGCAAATTTGCTGATGATGGACTCAATCCCCTCTTCCAGATCATCAATAAAGATATTAAACAGGACGGGACCCAATACCGATCCCTGAGGGACACCACTGGTGACCGGCCGCCAACTGGATGAAACACCATTCACCATCACTCTTTGGGCTTGGCCATCCAGCCAATTCCTAACCCAGCACAGAGTGCTCCCATCTAGGCCACGGGCTGCCAGCTTCCCTAGGAGTCTACTGTGGGAGACAGTGTCAAAGGCCTTGCTGAAGTCCAGGTATACCACATCCACAGCCTTCCTCTCATCCACCAGGTGAGTCACATGGTCGTAAAAGGAGATCAGGTTGGTCAGGCAGGACCTACCCCTCCTAAATCCATGCTGGCTGGGCCTGATTTATTGACTGATCTGCAGGTGCCGCATGATTTCACCCAGGATTATCTTCTCCATGATTTTACCTGGGACCGAGGTCAAACTGACAGGTCTGTAATTACCTGGATCATCCTTACAGCCCTTCTTATGGATGGGCGTCACATTGGCCAACTTCCAGTCTTCCGGGACCTCTCCAGTGAGCCAGTTCCATAGTCTCATCAAAAATAGAGTCCACCCCTGATCTGGTTATAATCGTAATCAGTCAAGTTCTTCTCAAGGCTTTAGCCTACACTCCACAGCATATCTCCAGTCTTAATTGCTGCTCCTAATTTTATTGCACTCAACATATGGTATCTGCACTTCAAATATTGGGGTAACACTTAAGTATGACTAAAGCAATGCATTATAGTGAAAATCATTAATGTTTCAAGATAATTGAACAAAGATCTGAAAAAAATTATGTGGTGATTTGGCAATTGTCACTATCTGGGTATACAATTAAACACAATAAAGATTTTCAACTCCCAGTTTGACTTAAGCACTTATCCTCTAAAAGCACTCTTTTAAAATGCATACTTCAGAACTGAAGCATACAGTATCATTAAGTGTTTTTAAATTATAATTGTTTAAAGGACACGCTTTAACAATTGACACTAGAATGGACAAAGATATACACAGCTTCCTAAAGTAGGGAACAGATGTAATTCTAGTCTTTCTTTTCAGGTTGGAACCTTATGCTTAACGTTGCCATATTTAAAGTAATCATCAAATTGAGGATGCAAGAAAGTTAGATAGAAGTCCTGGTGAGAGGACTTGCTGAAATGTGAAGATTACTAAGAAGTGAACCTCATCATAGAGAAAGATGAATGCAGAAGCTTGCTTACCTTCCCTCTGGTTCTGTTCTGCCTGATATTGTTTATTGCAGGACTTAAAGCACTGCAACATTTTGCTATGAATCTTGATTTGTAGAACACAAGAGTTCTGTAAATTTTAATAGAGTAACAGAAGAAACACCTGCTATAAAATATAAAGTGGAATATTGCTGCAAAACTTTCTTAAGCCATCTTGGTAAAATTTATTATACTGATGACAAATCTGAAAAGGTCACCAGCAAAAATGCATTTTGTAGTCTCAGTCAAATCCATCTCTAACATAAGAATGTACCATTCCACTCAAAAAGGAGTTTGTCCCAGCCTGCTTATAATAGAGCTGAACCGGATTTTTTGTCCTGACTGGAATTTGGTCACTTCTCACCACTGGCATAAGCTGTCATTATTCAGGAACATTACTCAGGAGCATGAACTTGCATAGAAGAGATGCTGAAGTTTAACATCTGACATGCTAATGTTGTCAGTTCCTTTCTGTCTTCCTTCTGCAAATATGTTCCGAGTACTAATATGCCAAAGAAAGACAGCAGAGCTGTGTTTCCTCCAGACACCAGCTAGATATTATTTGTCACTGTGATATGTTGCACCACACTAAAGGAGAAGAAACTAAGCCCATTTCTTGCCTTCATTCAGTATACAGAGCTCAAATGAAGTGGCCACAAAAGCAAGATCACTTCTTCAGGGACTATCTCAAAGGACAAAATAAAAATCTATAATCTCAGACCTAAATGTCACAGTGAAGTGATTTTTATACAGTATGTGAAATCCAAATATGTAGAAACAAAAGCAAAATAAACTGGATGGAGAGACTTGGAGCAACAGGCTGAAAAGAAAGCAGAAAATATTACAATAGCTGTTTGAAACAGAATTAATATCTTAACCCAAGCAGATTTACTATGACTTACCTGTCTAATAAGTCCAGTTTACAGGCAGTCACGCTGACATACTGGAATAATCAAAGCCAATGAAAATTTACAAATGGAAAACCAAATGTTAGCATAGAAGAGATCTTTTCATATTTTAATAATTTTTTACTTGAAATCTTGAAAATCTGGCACAATAGAAGCTAAATATAGTAAATATGCAGGGAATGAAAAAATGAGAACAAATCTGATGAAAAACATTCAAAAAGGAAAAAAATATAAATGCTTTGTTGGCACCACAAAGAAAAATAAATACTAGGCCTCTACACTGTTGCAGAGTAACAGCTGAAAAAAAATGTATCAAAGGTAGCAAATTCATCCTGTGGAAAGATATGAGGAATAATTAAGTCATTAATGTCTGGAATAATACCTTTGGTCAGATCTTAGGCACTGTACAGCAAGAAAGTTGCAATGAGGTGTACCGAGGCATCATCAACTTGTACCAGCTAAAATCATTCTGTACTTTTGATAAAATAATAGTGTTACAAATATAAGCACTGATTTTTATAGTATTGTTTCCTAAATTTGATGAAATAGAACAGTTAGGAATCACAGAAATATTTAACTATAGCCATTTATCTTAAACCCACTAGTATTACTCTATTGCATACTACTTCCGTAGCTTCCATTGTATTTGAATATCACAATTATGAAACAATAGACTGAATTAATTACAGCTTTGCACCCTATAAAACTGTACCTATATTAAATAATTATAAAATCATTTCTATTTTTGAAATGTAACAAGAATCCACCTAAACCCTCTTTTTTCTAAATGTAAATCTTCAGTGTAAGCCAGCAATGTCTTCCAAATAATTATCACTCTCTCTGGAGAGTGATAATATAGGAAACAATTTGTTATCCAGTTCTTTGTTAACATATTATATTGTTTTATCTTAAATCTTAGAATATTAATACACCGGTTTTGTCCACATGGAAGAACAAAAAGATGTTATAAAGCATATTTAGTAATTACTCCCGTATTGTTCCACCTACACTGCATTTTTGAACCACTTCAGGTAAACAATCTCTACATATATTTTAAAATGATGCCTCAAAAAAGACTTCTAAACATTAATGACTTCTCATCAGCACAGATCTACAACTGAAAACCTATCATCAGTACATTCTGATGAAAAGGTAATAATTAAATATTTTTTCCTCCTTCTTCTACAGCACATTATTTGACCTATGATAAAACAACCTTTCAAATTGCTATTTATTATTTCTACCTGAAGGGGCTTTACCAGCTCACACAAACATAAATCTCCATTTGTCAGATTTAAACTGTACCTGTCTCAGCTGCTATGAGTGTTCATAACTCCCGTCTGTTAAAAATTACCAAATAGCATCAAGCGACATAACCCCCCTCTAGCCTTCACTGACCCCTGCAATCAATAATTTTTGTAACCTGTACGCACACAGTTAAGTAGAACAGAAGACATGCACAATCCCAGTTAACCACATTGAGCTGTGATACTCCAATTTGCTCCCTTGTGTCTGTCATGATCAATTTTAATCTCTGGACCAAGAATAAAAGAACGCAGCCCCTTGTTTCCAAATTCATCTGAAACAGATGTTATAGATTTGTAGGTCTGCACAAAAGCTATGGATTTAATAGAACCAGCAGTTAAGAAAATAACACATCTAAGCTATCATTCATTCTCATTATCCTCAGTGTATTTTGGATCTTCAGAAAACAACACAAGACATAGGAAAATGCTCACGTACTGACTTAAAGCAAGCTCGCTTTGTGAAATTACCATCAGGTAACAGTTATTTGTTAGAGCTGTATCCATTACTACCACTGCAGGTAAGGTGGAAGTCAGTCACTCCATTATGATTACTTTGTTTAAAGGTTTATAAATAGACTGCCAACATTCATTCTTTCTGGAAATTTAGTTCTGCTCTGTTAAAAAGAAACAATCATTATAGAAAGAAAGAGTAATTCAGGTTTCTGATAGTATTTGTTCTCTCACCTCCAAAATAATTTTATTTAAAAGAAGGCAAATTTGCCAGCCAATTAGTCTAATTAGACAACCATATCTGAATATAGAACAGGTGGAAAGCAACTTTAGAAACCTACTGTGGTAGAAGAAGTGCTTTTTTAATCTGTCACACAACCAGAATGCATGTTTCCAGAGTTCTAGTAACTGCATATTTATAGGCTTGGCTATATGGGCTCCTCGACAGCAGCTCCAGCACTATGAATCATCTATCAAAACATTTGAAAAGACTTTCTTACTCATTTCTTTAAAGCAACATTCTGAAGAGACACTTTCAACGTGATTATACTCCAGTGTTCACTATCACTTAAGAAAATAGCACGCAGTTTTATAATTGCAGGTGAATAATAAGTGTGCGTTGTCAGAGGCTTTATATTCTCAGATTCGCACACTGCGTGCCAATACAGAGTACGTTGCAACAAATATGACATTCTTGTAACATGCTGGAGGGTCAATGAGCTTTCTCAGAGAGGTCATTTACCCATTTCACATCTATGTCCTTTTCATTAAGCACATATTTATCTGCTTTTCCTTTTAAAAGGAGCTGTAGCAAGGAATTTTATGTAAATAACCTGTTAAAGTGATATTCTCCTACAGAAGCAGATGAGCTGTGAAATATTAAAGCAAATCTATAGCTACTGCTGCATACTTTCACATACTGGAAATAACTAATCAAGGTCATACTTTGACTTGACCCTATTCTGAGTAAGGGTCAATGACAGAAAGAAGTCATAAATTGCCTAAGGTTTGTTGGTTTGGGGTTTTTTATCCATTTATTAAATCTGAATTCCTTTCCCTACATCAGCATTTGTCGTATTTCACATGAAATTTCAAAGACAGAGTGTCTGTATTAACTAAATATACTATTTTCATCAAGTGCCTGAGTTATCCTTAGGTGTCTCACGTACTGCTGACAGGGTACTAAATCTGGTATTTTGGGTAAGAAATATAGTGCATTTGAACCTCAGATACTGTAAGGCAGTAGCTTAGAAAACAGACAGAGAAATGATGGTAAAGATCTTCAAATGCCACTTTAGTGCCCAGCAGTCAAGAATATGAAGTGAAACATTGATGACAAAGATCATGGGTCAGTTACTTGTCTTGTGGGTGCATAAATCTGCACAGACATGTACACAAGCTCCCTCCTCATCTTAAATGTATTCTTTTGATGGCTAAGTAAAAAAATAAAACTGGGAAAATTTTACTTCTATATTAGTTAATTTTTGTGATATGTAAAGCATCAAAGAGACAGGAACCTATGTCCCTTTTCAGTCCACGAAGAGATGGCCATGTCCAGAGAGATGACCGTTTCAGAAACTAGATGCCTACAATTACCTGCAGCCAATGGTGCAAGTACTTCCAAGACAGCATATGCTTCTCTTGACACAGCATCCAACCTGTACTAATGTTAGTCCAGCCACAAAAATATACCAAGGAGTGAGCATAAGTCCTTGATATCTTCTTGGTGCATATTTTTGTATTTGCAGTATTGCAGCAGGAAGATTCTCTCCCAGTGGAGTTTCAAATGGTAACAAAAACAAGAAGCATCTGATCAAGAAAAAGCAAATCAAGTTACACAGTCCCAATAGGCCCCTCTAACAAGGATTTTTCTCTGAAATGTTCATGCCTGTCTAATGCTGATGCTTTTAATCCTTTCACAACAGTGAGTCCTACATGCTTGCATTAGTGCTAATGTAAAACAAATGAACATTTTATACAAGGATATCCACTCTCCCCAAGTAAAGGGGTTAATACCAACGTAAGCTTTAGGAATGTAAATTATGTTCCCCATGTGGCAGAAAAACTAAATGAGTTATTCATTTAAACATTATTAGCATGTAAAATCATTATTATCTCTGCAGTTAATGTACAGTTCACTGACAATCTTTTGGACCATTACAATTAAGAAATGCAGCATCCTTACAAAAGTTACAAAACACATTGTTTATTAAATAGCCAATTGTATCTTTAATTACTTTAAATATTATTATCAGCTGAAAAATTATTTCATAAACCTCAAGACAGATTATGTCAGAGATGGAGTATGCATTTTGTTCCTCTATGAATCCTAAGCAGCACTTTCAACTTGCTTACAGGTTTCTGTTGCATGCAAATCTGCTCCTGAAATTCCTTTCAATTGCCTAAATCCAATGCCACCAGCATAAATTTAAGATGCATTTTGCACTATTATTTCTTTTTAAAAAAATTTTTTTGACAAATGTAGAATTTGGCAGTTCTAATAGTAAATGTGGCTTTTGTATTAATCCTCAAGAGGTAAACTGAAGACATGTTTCTGTGGGGGTCCCGAAATCAGGCTCATTGAAATAAAAACTATTTGCGGGTCTACTGTATTTCATCATTTCACCGTTCTATGTTTAGATAAAACAAAACTCTCAAGGGCTTTGAGGATATGCTATAATGCCATCAAGCACATACTGAGCTAATTTTAAATATTCCATCTTATTTTACACAAAGCACACACTATCAAGACACTTTCTGCTGTCTACCCAGTACTAGATCTACCTGTCTGATGTGCTGGCCACTACCTGACAAAGGCTGAATGCTGCACAACCAGAGAAAAAGTTCAGCTGTTCACAGCATTATGCCTTTCACTGTACTTGGATCAAATCCAGACCAAAGCCATTATTAAAATGCATTGGTTTCTGTATCACTAAGACAAAATTAATACATTTAACTTCAATTATGTCAACATCAACTTGCCACTGAATTTTGATACTGTTTGGAAACCCTCAGTTAACTATCAGAATTTCTCAGGCTAATCAATGAATCAAGAAAGCAGAGATCATCTTCAATTCCTTTATGCTAAAAAATTGCTACATTCTTTCTATGTCTTCTTTAGCAGAAATATTGTCCATGCAAATCATGAAGAGAGACTGAGGAGAAACAATTACTGAGTGTAGTACTATAACAGTAAAAGTGAAATTTAAAAGCATCCAACTTTTTTTTTCTAAAGCTTCTGCCAGTGGTCAATAATTGATATTATACAATTATAAATAATTATAAAATACAATCATTAATGGCATACTTAGAGTTGAAAAAAATACAGTGAGGATCAAAAGATAATAAACATGCTTACCTGTGCAATTAATACAAAAAATTTTGAACGTGAAATTCTGTTCAGAAACTTACTTGGCAGTCTTTCGGGACTACCTATGTGCCAGAAGAAGAACCTTGCTAGGATTTTTAAGCAAGTTCACTAGTGAAAGTCAGATATGTTTGTGAAAGCAGTCACAGCAAAATCAAGTTTTGAAAAGAGTTTCCCTACAGAAATCTAATGTTAACTGTAACACAGTTAAAGGAGTTATGGACTGAGTACAGTACTTGAAGCTAAGACCTTCCTGGGTGCCACCTAAATACTTTGGTTGATTTGGGCTTAAATATCTTTGGGGTACAAACTTTGTCTTCCAAAAGATCTATATGTCTGTACATTACTGATTCACTATTTAGCAGAAAGACTGCCTTGGAGGCAAAGAATCTCAGGAGTGCCAGACTTTCAGAGCAACGCTTCTTTTGTATTCAGATGTTCAAAACCAGAGTGGATACAGTCTCAGGCAGCCTGCTCTAGCTGACTCTGCTTTGAGCTGGGGGATAGACTAGATGGTCTCCAAAGGTTCCCTCCAACTATTTTATGATTCTATGAGATTGCCCCCAGTTAAGGTCTTAAAAAAATCAGAAATCTTTACATGGTTTATGTGAGATTTCAAAAATCCACTAAAACAGGTAAAAGAAAAGTATTCCCTATTAGAGCATAGCTACCAGACATTCACAGTAAAAGAAAAGTATTCCCTATTAGAGCATAGCTACGAGACATTCACAGAAAGTTAAGAGACATTCACAGGCACTTATAGGCATTTTCCACAGGCCCTATACATTTTACCTGGTTACAGAGCTCTCCTAGCCAGTAGCAGTGTACTAGGAATCAGACCCTTTCTTCATCTACCCACACTACGAAGAAATAAAATCTCCCAGATGGAGAACTTGAAATCACAGCTTTCAAGCTACGAAACTTTTTTACTCCAAAACCGTCTTCCATCTTCCATTTAGTACTATACATACTTGTTTGCAGAAACCATATCTTGCCAACTCGAAGTCCCTTTCCCAGTAAGTGATGGAGTAGGGCTTGCCTTACTCAACAAAAAATACACACTAATCTAGTAACACAGGAGTGTGGGCCAAGGACTTTAAGTTGAACACAATTTTCCTCCATGATGATTTAAGTTATCAGTATTTAAAACCAACTTCTTAAATATCACTATCTACAGTTGTGGATGTTTCCAACATGTAAGAACAGTAATTCTCTTTCTGATGCCATTTTCTAACAGGTTACAAGTGATACCACTTGATATTGGAGCTTTTTTGAAATCCACATAAAAATCCCACCATGCTGCTGGAAAATCTTGTTTTGCTCATCCACTGCCCAAATCGACCAAATTGCCTTTCAGAAGTTAGGTATTGCCAAACCAGTTATGCCAAATCAAGCCTTTCACACTAATATTTTTCATGATTAATTAGATTTGCTTCACATATAAAATTAAACTATGCCTGCTTGGACATTTGAACCTTAGCAACAACAGTTTTGTGAGAAGAGAGACACTCAGATACACAGAATCCACTGCTAAAAAAAAATCTACTGCTGACTTCTGCATTCTGGCAACCACCACTTTATTTCTGATTATAGTACACATGTAAGTAGAAAACAAGTATTCACTCATGCATTCAAATGCAAAATCAGATCTGGATATTAAAGGTGGAGCATGTGTGATGAAAACTATCAGCCTGGTAACCCTGCACTGACAGTCACATCACGAAGTTTATGCAGAGATACAGATCCATGCCTGTAAGTACAGGTCTTTCCAAAAGCTCATGACCTCACATTTTTGGAGGGAAACATTAGGATTATAACATCTTTTGAGGCTGCAATCAGATTCTGAGCAGATAAATATTTATATGACAGTTGGTTTTTTTTTTTTCGTGGTCATCTCTATCACTAATATAACAGAAAAAGAAAAAACCTTTTTTAGAGAGTCATAGCTCAGAAATAAAGTAATGAATTAAGGGATATTTCAGAATATTTGAATTAAGAAACTGTTGAATGGGCAAGAAACAAAACTATTTCTAAATGCGGTCTTTGCACGATAAAAAGAGATTACTATTGAGGCACCACAGGGGAGGGTTCCGGGACTTGACTGTTTACTTATTTATTCATTCAATCATTTACACAGATAGTTTAGAACACTGTACTGAAACCAAAATTCCCAATTACATAGATCTTACAGAATAGGGGAATGTTAATTAATGAAAGTTAATTCATACAGACAACTAAGCTTACTTAAAAACCTGGAAAATGATGAACAGAATGATGCACTCTGCAAATGAAGCCATCAGAAAGATGCCATAAATGCAATGCTGTCATGACATTGAAGAATAAAGGAAGAAAACAGAATATTTAAAATTTATAAAGCCTCATAATTGAATGTATAACAAATGCAGCATGAAGAATTCCTGGTGGTATTGCAAGAGGTATATAATTTATAAAAATGAAGGTAGCAATATTCCCGTTTGCATTACATGTAGAAATGCAAATCAGTTAAGTAGACAGCAAGCAATACTCTACGCTTGGTTGCATAAGTTATTTCAAAATTAATAGTAACAAATAGCACTTACTGTTTGTAGCGATTTCTATTTTGAAGGTGCAACAAAAACAGTCAAACCTCAAAATATAACAGATAAACATTTATCCCTGTGCTTTACAGATGTGTAAAGAAATTTAAGTGATTTGCTGAGGATCATACATAAGAAGCAAGGCTGTAATGGCTCTTGGGCATTCACACGATGGGATTTTAAAATGCTGGAACAGTGGATCTTTCATAACCTGAATAATTTACAGTCCAGGAAGCACACAGGGTATTTTCTGTCTACGACAGTGCTAATGCAAGGACTGTCTTAACAGTTATCTCCTTGCAATTGGAGCTCTGGAGGAACCCAGACCACCTGTGCCCTACACAAGAATAACAGTGCTGAGAGAAGTGGGTAAGGTCCTTAAAAGGCCACCTTCTATGGTCTTAGAAAGTCCATGGAGAACAGAGAAGCTCCCCAATGACTAGTGACAGGAATCAAGCCTCCGACATCTATTGTAAAAATGCTTATTTTTGCAACTCACTTCCCTTCCTTGTTTTAAAGAGATGGATCCATACCCACAGACCATGTCATGTCACAGCTGTTTTGCCGGTTGCCTGTATATAGTGGACACAGGTAGAAAGACTCACACGTATCAGTCAGTGGACAGCTACACCCTCTGTATTTGGGAAAAACGTGAATATTAATATAAAATCCTAGGAAAAATACATTAGTGAAGTGGTATTCAGAAAGCAAATCTAAATTAGCACCTAATTAAAAGTACCCCTATTTCCACCAACTCCATACAGAGTAATAATAGCTCAGCTGCAGAAACACAGAAGAAGTCAACTATTTAATGAAATGTACATTTGAATGAGATGTTCATTTGGTGCCAGCAAAGGCAACCTTCCTTCATGATTACTAATTTCCACTATTTGACTTTCTTGGACAAGTCTAATTATACATCTTCTCTTACCTGTCATCTAGCAACCTTAGTTGTGGTTTAATTATGTTTTTGAAAAAAAACCCAATATATTGGCTGACATAACAATATGTTTATTCTTTGAGTTGAATAAGTAATGTAATTAAAAATCCTCAAAATGCACACAAATCCCCATTTTTCAACTTATTATAGCTGATCAGTTAAGAGAGGTATTTATATAAATATCTCTTTTTTTTAACTTCAGAACTTACTTATTTGGTATATGTCACAAACAATATTTTATAAAGAACAGAAAGGATCCAAATGCAGTAAAACACATCTATTGCATTCATTTGTTTTTCTCTTAAAAGAAAAAACCGGAAAACTGTGTTATTAAAGGGAGGAAACAATTGAAAATGTGGATAAAAGCTATATGAGCTTTTTTTATTTTAATCCTTTCCATTCTTACAATCTTTATGGATATTACCCTGGTCTTTCAGTTTTTATTTATTCAGTTTGCCCTTCTTTCAGTTTATGCATTCTATTATACCTAAATTTTCTTCCATTGTATTTCCATACTTTTCTCAGTTCCATTTTCCTGTAGACATACTATTCTTGCTCGTCTCTCATCTATCTGCTATTCTTTTCCTAATTCTCACTTTTTGCAGGGTTTTCCTCTTCAGCCTTTCCTTTCCAGGTTCAAACCATCAGTGTTGTCTCTGGAGCAGCTGAAAGTAACAAGACTCAAGCATCATTTGCCTAGGGGCCCAGGGATTTGTCAGCTACCAGATGTTTTGGAGAAAGTGTTTTCTTGTAACTTGGTTATATTGTTGCCTCAAAAAATGCCAGGAGAACTTAAAGCATTACAAGATGGTACTTTAAAATATAGATAATATGTATTTAAAAAAAAACAAACCCAAAACCAAACAACACAAAAACCAAAGAAGCTTTTTTCTAGCAAAATAGTAAGTTTAGCGGAGAAGTGATACCTTTCTTTTGATGATTTTGAACTTTTTCAATCTGTAGATCACTACAAAATTAATGGGTCTGTGGGCTCACTGAAGAAGTTATGATGTCATAGTTGTCTATGGCATTACCTGCCATTGACTGTTGTACTATGGGAAGTGTTGATAACTGATACCAGTAAAAATATGACGTATACTTTTGGCAAATTGGGTTAAATTTCTACACACACAGCAAATTTTATATTTTTGTTTTAATAAAGCAAGTGCTTTGAGCAGTTCTCTTCTTGCTATAACTTTTCTACAATGCATAGGTGGTTGTACCACAAACATTTACACTCATACTGTCCATGCACTGCAAGTTAAAGTGGTCTGCTGACACCATTATCGAGGTAAACCCCTAGCCAAGACCAAGTTTGCTCCCTATACAGAAAGCAAGTTCTCCCTCAAGCAAACCTTGTTCATACATCAGTCATTCAGACAGGACACAGAGCCTGGTGTGCATAGTCACTCCAGACGCTGCATCAAAGCTGTGTAGACATACCCATAAATGCCAATGGAATTACTTATATTGTGTAAAGTGAGGTCTGTGCAGAAGCTTTTGTGAGAACAAGGCCTAACATAGTTTTAACATAAAAACATTTTACACAACTCCTCCCACAGTTCTTAAAACTGCATGCCTAATTATGGAGTGTGGAGATCTACTATAAGTGATTGATGTTGTTTTGTATGTTGTTATGGAAACAAACCAAGTAGGAGTTTCTGCTTTGCATATAGAATTTTGAGTCAGATTTTACAGTAAATAACTAAGCTTTCCAGTGTATAAGCAACAACACCATATGGCCATTAATGTCTACCCAAAGACTATGAGACTATGTCCTCACTTGCCACTACTTGTTAAAATTAAGGTCTTTCCAGGAACAGAGAAAAAAAAATAAAATCAATGGACCTGCTCCATTCTGTCACTGGTCACTGAGCAACAAAAAGTGGTTGCCTCAATTAAGGACAGTTTGTAAGTGTGAACATTTGATAAACTCAATCAAAACACATATTAAAGCAATGTTTAAATCAAACACAAGCTAAATTCTGTAGCTCTCAGGACAGAACACTTACCCTGGGGATGCTACAGCCATGCAGAGCAATTTGTGGAACGTAAATTCCAATGAGATGAATGACATATTTAAGTAAAGAAAGAAAAAAAAAAAAGACCAGTGTTCCCTAGGAAATTTAACATTCAAAACCAAGAGGTTTGCAAAAAAGGAAAAAAAGGTTGCGAGTGATAACGTGAGAGCCACATAAAAAAAAATAAAATAAAAGGGGTATGGTTGAGTAAGAAAATAACATTAATTTTGTTTCTTTATGAGTAAATGACCTGGATAGACCATATCATGATTCCTGCCCTAAAAATTTTTGGTGTGTGCATACAGGGTTAAACTTCAGCAGTGCATATATGAATCCAGCCCCATGTTGTGGCCATCTCCTCTCCTTGCACCTGACAACAGGATGGACTATTCCCTGCCTTTGGGTCTCCACTGAAGAATCTTATAATTACACAAGGACCCTCTCCACCACCAAGAGGCATTACTGATTATCTTAGCTTTTACATTGCACACTCCTGGACAGTTTCCCAAGCTGATAAAAATACTCTCCCCAGCATCAAACCAAAAAGAGAAAGTGCATCCATTTCCTGATGAAATGCGGTACCAAACAAATTTCTTGTAAATTTAGTCATGCAGTAGTGGACATACAGTCACTTCCTGCCTTGCCCACTCCTTTTTTCTTTCCTGGAGTTGCGGCAGAAGCACTCCTGGATTTGGCCAAAGTGATTGGTATTAGCCCAAACACACAATAACTGTTACAGGTGTCTGCTTCTTGGCTGCCCAGCAGTACCAGGCAGGCCCTGATTGGCCTCATAGATGTGTACCTTGATCAAGTCAAAACATGTCCTTCATCAAGGCCCATCAGCAAATCCCAGCACTAGAGGTTCCCTCATTTGGGTCCAATGCATGTTCTCAAACACACCACGCATTCTGTCTTTCAGGCATTGCACTGGTTCCTTGCCAAAAAGTCAGCCACTTCACCCCCATAGGGCATGACAACTTTCCTTACATCACCAGGAGCTGCAGGAGGGGAATGAAAACTGCCCTGGCCCTGCTTCATCACCTCCTTATTCTGGTTCTTGAGTCTACCACTGATCCCAATTCTTCTCCCTTGCATTTTTGCTCTGAGTATAATGTCATTCTGGTTAGGGTGAAAAGCTTCCTCACCCATTCCTGATCAAGAGACATTTCTGCCTGGGAAAACACTAATAATGAGCCTCTTTTGACATTGAATATTTATGCTGCCTTAGCACTCTTTTGCTGCACCCCTAGGTGATTTCTAACCAGGCCTTAATGTGATCCCATTAGTTATCCTGCAGCCTTGGGTACATCTAATATACACTCTGTCTGAGTGCGTACAGCTATGGATATATCCCTTACAGTCCTCTCCTACTTAGTCCTAACTCTTCTTACTGTTAATTCAGACATCAGGCTGGAATTTCGTTGAAGGACACGGCATAAATATCCTTCCTGGTGCACAGAACAACTTTTTGTCCATCCTCTGAACAAAGCAGTGCAAAGTGTCTTCACAACAAATCATTCAAGAGGACTAGGCAAAATCAACAGTAGGCTTCCATACAGGTCTCTTTGCCTGAGCAATGTTTTACAACCTCTAGGCCAAGGGTTTTTTTTATATCAGAAGGGAAAGCAATGCCATTTAGATGGCACAGAAGGTGAATCACAGGACTTGTAAAATAACAAACGCAGGTAATAAGAATATTATAGGGCAATTTGTAAGTCATATAATTGCAGGCATTTTTGATAATAAAAATCCATTGAAATTAGGATTTGAATTACACATAAATGTAGCCATAGAGCTGCTTTTCTGAAAACCTCAGCTGAGCACTTGATTCTTATCTGGAAGTGAAGCCAGGATTGAATAACCAGCAGCCAATGCTACTCTTCTGCAGTAAGAATAACTAATGTAGAGGAGATGAAATGAAAAGAGCTAGCAATGCATTTCCCCCCCAGCATATCAAGCAGGTTTTCATACGAAAGCAGTGGTCATCAATCACTACCTCATTACCAACCTGTCATCCAGGTTTAGGCTAAATGTATTCTGGCTTGCTGCCATACTAAATGTTCAATGAAACATCCTTAAGGCTCTCTACAAGTTCAGCTGAAGTTGCACGTGCTATACATCAAAGAGGAACATTAGCGTTATCATAGCTTAATAAATAGTGCCATTCTGGCAATGTAATCCTATGTTCTAGAGCTATCTTCCATTCACAGTATTATAATGCTTAAGTAAACAAACTTGCTGTCTTATGTGAAGTTTACTTAGTGATAAATGCATGCAAAGATAATTAGTCAAACTGTTATAGATACACTTCCATCCCAGCCAAAGAACATGAGCAAAAATAGCACGGGATTTTAAAAACACACTATGAACTTTATATTTAAGCATAAGTTCATAATTCTTGCACATTGTAGTTTATTATGAAGTTTCACTGTGTTGGAAGACCATGATGACCATTGAAGGACCCTTTCAAAACAACCTTGTCCTTTCAAAATAACATCGGCTTGAACACGGGACTTACATATACCTCTGGGATGCAATACAGCCAATAAGATGACTGCAAAACATATTTCAACAGCTGTGAATACTAGTTGCTTTGGGAATAACTTCTGACTTAGGTAACAATACTCATAATTAGTCATTCACTTCCTTGCACACTTGGGGCACGAAGTCCTGAATCTGTTTTCAAATGCCAACAAAACATACACCTGGATTCTAAAGTGGCAGAAACTCCAAGAGGCTCCCTAAAGCAAAGCATAATAACACGTTTTTATATATGTGAATCAGCTCAGTCACTGAATATTATTTTAAAATAATGAAAAAACATCTAAAAATTTCAGAATAATTTTTGCCTGGTATTAAAACTTTCACTTATAAACTCAGCATTTTTTGTGCAATCAGGTCATATATTCCTCAAATAAAATATGAGAAATGGCTTCAATATGTTCTGCTGGATGTAGAGTCCTTCCCCTACTTGTTCACTGAGGCATATATACATGACGAAAGGTAATTCACTTTTAAACTGAAGTTGTGACAAACTGGAGAGAGAGGCTGATAAATTATTCTTTGGTCTAAGCAAATACTGCTGCTTAAACCAGGCTCTCCCTTTCCTCTTCTGTTGTCTTATCTTCTAAGCCACTTAACCAAAAGCCAGTGTGAGGAAAAATGTGATTGCCTGTGGAGTCTCAGCAACAAAGGCTGGATTTCTAGATATACATCTGGAGAATAAACTTGTCCTTTCATCTTTAAGCTGGCTTGCTTTTTGCTTGCCTATTCCATAACGTTTAAGTTCTCTTGTGCCTTTAAGGCAAGACCTTTGCTATGAAATTTTGATGCTTGAATAGTTGCCTTAGTGCTTCGGAAAGGTGAGATGTCAAGAAGCGGTAATAGTTACACGTGTCTGGTACTCTTCAGAGCAATAAGAGTGTATTTTGTGCAGTTCCTGTTCAAGACTGCCAGCAAAAGCCATGAAAAAAGTCTTCTTTTTTCTATTTCTACATGTAAACAGAGGGCCAGGCACCAAATTTGTTGTTAATAGAGTGTAATAATATAGCTTAAAAAGCATACACAGAACTCATTTAAGCTAAATATTAGAGGCAAAACACATGGCTTCCATCAAAAGTGCTTTAGTAATAACTTCAGTGGAAACATGATCAGAATTTATATTTTTAAAAGTTATACATTTTTATGTTGGACTTTTTTAAACAAAGCTACTAAAGAACAAGCATGCAAAAAAATATGTTGCATGTGAAAATCTCACTAGATCCTTGACAAAACCTAGATGGTTCTCATAGGACTACCGCACTGAACAGTTCTATCTTAAACCCCAACCTTAATTCAGTGGCATTTAGAGGTCTTCTACAACACTGTAGCCAGCTTAATTCAGAACCTGAAAGTAATCACTAAACACAACAACAGTGAAAAAGGGCATTAAAAGATGCATCAATTAAAGATGTACTATCTTTTTCTTGTGTATTTGGTGCACAAGGGAAGGGCAAAAACTGTGCTTGGCTTTCTACATACCTTTGTTTACAAAAGAAGCTTGCAAATTGACTTGCAAGAGGTCTGTCCTCTTCCATGCTTGATGGCGTATATACTAAGCTGCCTGACCAAGGAATTTGGATCTAGATCCTTCAGTGCAGAAATTATAATATTTTCAATGCTTCTGACCGCTTTTGCCTCTGAAGTTTCCATTTGGCTGCTAGACTAAATTACTGTAACGTCCATATAGCATTACTACAAATTCTGATTATCTGCTTCTTTAGGTTTGTTTGGTTTGATAGTGTCCCCACCCCATAAATATACATTGGTTAGAATCCTGTGAGAGTTCAGAGGACTTAGCGTCCAGCTGTTCTTCCATATGTTCTCTAGGCCAACACCTGCTGCAAAGATACTACGAAGACCTCATGGTTGGCAAACTGCTCTAATTCCCCACAGCTTGTAGGTTGAAAGGTCACTCCTTTAATGTAGTCAGTTTGTGGCTTTCGCATTAAAGAGAGGGAGTTGCTATCACTGCTGGAGCTCTATTTTATGAAATCCAGTGACAGTAAAAGCCGATGCCCTCCACTTTCATAATTGCTTTAACTGTCTAGTACATCTTAGAAAAATAACTTCTAGGGCCTGATGAGAGGATGGGCCAATCTCTCTTATGAACAAGAGAGCCTTCTACCTCAAAACTATGACATTACTCAAGGACCCTAAAGAACTGGCTGAAATCATGGTCTGAGGATAGGATTAATTTCCTCTTCTTTTTATTTTAGAGATACTATGAAAAGAGAATTGAAGATAAAGAAGCTTTTTTCTGTTCTCTAACTCCCACTTTAGAGGAGCCCATAGGATCAAACCAAGATAAAGAACAGAACAGAAAATGTTGTATGTGAAGAACAGCTACTATGCACAGAATTTAACAGGATCTTAAACAAAACTTTTGATAAACAATGACGACCCTAAGAAACTAAATATAATATGACTACTACGCTGTAGCCCTTCAGCACTAAATTCCACAGACAAATCAGAGTGTGAAAACAGGTTCAAGGGACATACCAGTATATCATCCAATTTTAGTAAAAATTGATGCATCTTATTAAAAACTTTACCAGGTTACACTTTCTTTACATGACAGGAAATCGTGTCTTTTTTTCCAGAGGAGTTTATGTACACTTAAGTAAACAGTGTCAAATACAAAGAGAGAAAGTCTTTCACATGCCTACTAAATTAGTCAGAACAGAAAAGTAAGGAAGTGAGTAAAGTATACACAAATAATAGGTGTAGATTTACGGAATAGCATACAACAGAATTATCAAATACTCCCTATTGCAGAGAAGTGCTCCACTGTCACTGACCTGGCATAAGATGCGAAAATGGGAAAGACTGCTGTATTTTTCCACTGTCTCACCTTACCTCTTTCCAAAACTATAAAAAAGGCAGTTTTCTTTAACACAGGAGAGAGGGCACTCCAACTTGTCTGAAATAATGTTGCGGTTCCATGGAGGTGAGTCTGTATCATCATTAGCTCTACGTGATCGAGACTGCATGGCAGCTCTGAGTAGAACCAAGGGACCTGACACTGAATAGATACACAGACATATGAACCACAGAAAGAATAAGATCAATTTACAAACCAAGGGCAGTTTGGAAGACTACCTAGCAACTACAAGACTAGCCTAGAAGTGCATAAAAGTAAAATCTCCATCTACAAGTCATTGTTCATTTTAAAACATGCAGCTTATTTGGGGAAAAGAGAATGAGATCTTTGTTCATACAACACACATTTACAGCATTTAACACACTTTAGCAATAGTGCCTTTTATTGGCACTACAAATGGACTCATTTTCCCAATTTCAGTGCTAAAATTGCATCAATATACTTTTTCACTTTTATTATATTCCTAAGAGAGAATCCTTTCTGTTCATGGGTGCAATTTGAATAGCTGCATGTGATGCCAAATGCAAACATTTAAGGGATGTTCCAGCATATTAAGTTTAACCCTCATTTCTGTCTCCATGATAGATGCAAGAATTCCAACTACGTTGATTTTATGAACCAGTTAAATGATTTGTATTCAGAGCAACACTAAAAATCCCCATGACAAAGTGTACTTTAACAAAAATACCCTGCTTGTGACACATCTTTTACAACTAATGTGTTTTCATTTTTCACATGTTGCATCTCATTTATTTTGTTCAGGCACACGTAGTTAAATCTACAAGATACGGTAAGCTTCCAATACCTTTGAAATAATAAATCATTTCTTACAGATGTTTTCACCTACTGCAAGGCTGCTGCTCATTAATCAAATGTTATCAGTATCTATCACTGTCCAGTGCTAATCAGGAAAGGCACCTCATTTTGAGTTTTGACTTTTATTCACTGGTTAGTCCCTGACCCTTATACTACCCCATGCTTATTAGAAATATGAAAACCCCTGCTGCATGGTAGATATTACTACAAGGAATTTTAGAAGGAGCATTACACATGCAGGGTGTATTTTTCTTCCAGAACTGAAGGAAACAAAGTCAAGCTGCTCTTCAAATCTGCAACACAAATGCAATCACATTGTCTTCAAAGCTCTTTTCCAACCAATGTAACCATGTATGCAAACTATTGCTGGTCTAGATCTTTTCACATCTGAAATGTTGAAAGAAATCTACATTAGGCACTGTGTAAGATATATTTTATTTTTGATAAATTATTAAAATTTCATTTTAGAAAACTGTATGCAGGATACAATACATCTTTAACAGCATAATCCTATGGGGGAAATCTAAAGAAAATGGTACAATGAGAGTAAGTTACGTACTGAAAAAAAATCAATTTCCTTGAGAACACTGAGAAATTGCTGGATTCATGCCAATAATGCAAAATAAAATTTGCATTACTTATTTTGCTATTTTAGTGGTTACATACCTTTTTCAAACTACTGGAATAGAAATTAAATTTGGGGAAGTAGCACAAATTGCAAGTGGTTAAGAATGAAGATTTCTGTAGTTCCAATAAATAACCTGAATGTTTGCCAGCAAGAACACAGTCTTCTTCACATCACTTTTACAGTACTGAGTACTTAGAGCCCTTTTAGTGCCAAATCTAGAATGAAGAGTCAGCCAGGAGGCCAACAACCAGAGTCCAAATCTCAGTCTCAGCAGAGCATCACACCACACTGCTTTACTCCAATGATCTACTGTGGTGCATGATCTATATTTTTGTTATTAACCAAGCGAAAAATTAAAGGCAATGAACATAGCTTCCTGTTAAAAACAACTACCATCTCCTGCCACAGTTGCAATTCACTCAACTAAACGTTTTGTTTGCATATTCTATGGCTTTCTGAATGAATGTTGAACACCACGCTTGTATCTATAATTATTCACTCATGAAGGCAGATTAAACACATTCCATTCTTGCAAGCATGGCAAGTCTACAGAAGAGACTGAGCTACAATGTGTATTTTCTATGATTCAATACAATAAAGGGCACATTCAGCACATGCGATGGCCCATATTTGCATTTGAAAAATAACCAACTTGCCAATGTAGTGGGTGTATTAAGACTCTCATGCCTCTATGACTTAAAAAGATTTAAAAAGTGCTAAGATTTCAAAACTTCTTTTACTTAGTTTTTACAGCAGAATATCGAATTCCAAAGCCATGGATCTACAAAAATGTAAACAGCTGCTATTTGGTCACCTGAGTACGTAAAATGTTCTTTGGACCTTTGTTTTGTTTGTTTTGAAACAAACCCTATCTAACTCTCTAAACATTGAGAAATCTTCTCCCAGAAGATTTTAGTCATCATTTTTCATCCACAAAGGATCAGTCCTGGACCACCAAACAGCATCACCCTGTGTTTCCCAGCAAACAGAAAAGCAATCAAATCTAAGTCACCTGCACATTGAAATAATTAATTGTGATATTTTCAATGTCTAACTACTAAACAATACACTAACACTATAAATTAGAATATCTGTTTCTTTTTAGATATGTTTCATTCTCATTTTAAAAAAAAATCAAATGTATCAGAGAAAAAGCTATTAATATTGTATTACTGAGAAAAGGTCTTTGATAATGGTTAATGATGTCACGTCAATATAAATAACAACTGGATACTGAAATTTCACTATCTACTAAACAATTATAATCTATTTAAAAATACACATCAAACTCAAATAAACAACCACCTATTATCATTAGTCACAAACCAACAGTGAATTATTTCTAACAAAAAAAAACCCTGACACCTGCAGTGAATTATACCATTTTCCATTACATCAATGAAACAATAACAAACAAAACCTTGACAATTCTTAGAAATTACACCACAAGTTTCTATTTGATGACTTGCAATTTCCACACAATTGCAGTATTAACATTTAAGATAAATTGGCTGGAACATCTTTAAATTGTCATTATTCATTTTTTTCTTCCTATGAAACTAATCACCAAAGATCATTAGATGGAGTGCTGAATCATCATACTAGCTGTTGAATGCATTTCACTTTCTCTAATGGTTCACGTTCCGTTTGCTACATTTTTTCGCAAGGAAGCAAACAAAAGCCAAAGGATTTCCTGTGAAGGAAACACTGGCAAGGCCAAAGTTTGGAAAATATTCTCCTTTGTTAGATAAACATGTAATTTGTATTAGCATTATCCAAATATTCCTAGTACTTAGTATGCTTATTTCTATCTTCTAATCTCGTAAATATTGTTTTAGAAAGGCAATTTACAGTAAATTTACCATTAATACACTGAAAACGGTAGCAGTATAAACAGTGACTCTTAATTACTGTATATATCCCCCACCTTCTGACATCACCAAGACAGTAACAAATTTGTAATATGGTTTGGTACTGCAAAATGTGCACAGAAGACTGTCTATGAGACTATGGCAGAAGGATTGTCAAATTTGATTGTAAGCTTATAGGATACACCAGTGTGCTATTCAAACCCCGATAAATATTTGCATACATGTTAATCTTTCTTTTAAAAGACTTGCCATGTGAAACACTCTATAACGTTTATATTCTTTATGCTAATTATATACACAGCATTAATAATCATTAACTAGGGAAACCCTGGATACTGTTGAAGTTGAGATCGGTGATGACCAGGTTGAGTGCCTATGGGTAAGAGTCAGAGGGGCAGTCAAGTCTGACCTCCTGGTTGGAGTGTGTTACAGACCGCCCGACCAGGAGGAGGATTTGGATCTTCTGTTGTTTAAACAGCTGGAGGCTGCCTCTAGATCGGCTGCCCTTATTCTTTTAGGAGACTTTAACCTTCCAGATATCTGCTGGAAACTTAATACTGCTGAGAGGAGGCAGTCCAGGAGGTTTTTAGAGTGTATTGAGGACTGCTTTTTGTCACAGCTGGTGAGTGAGCCTACCAGGGGTGAGGCTCTGCTTGCCTTGCTGTTTACAAACAAAGATGGGCTAGTGAGTGATGTTGTTGTCGGAGGATGTCTGGGGTCTAGTGATCATGAAATAATTGAGTTCTCTCTGAACAATGTAATAGGAAAAGCCAGGAACAGAATATCAATGCTGGACTTTCGGCGGGCAGATTTTGGATTATTTAAGGAACTGGTCAGGAAAGTACCCTGGGAAATAGCTCTTAGTGCCAAGGGGGTCCAGGAAGCTTGGATATACTTCAAGAATGAAGTTTTGCAGGCGCAGGAGTGGGCTGTCCCTGTGTGTTGTAAGAAGAGTCGTAGGGGCAGACGGCCTGCCTGGATAAGTAGGGAACTTCTGAAGGAACTAAGTAAGAAAAAGAGGATGTATCATCGTTGGAAGGAAGGGGATGTAAGTCAGGTCATGTTCAAGGATGTTGTTAAGTCATGTAGGAGAAAAATCAGGGAAGCAAAGGCCCAGCTGGAGCTCAAATTGGCCACTTCTGTTAAGGACAATAAGAAGAGTTTTTATAAATACATCAATGGCAGAAAGAAGGGCGGCAGCGACCTCCACTCCTTGTTGGATGTGGAGGGAAATATAGTAACCAGAGATGCAGAGAAGGCTGAGGTACTTAATGCCTTCTTTGCCTCAGTTTTTAACAACAAGGATGTCAGCTCGCTTGACAGTTGGCCCTCTGAAGTGGTTGATGGGGGCAGGGTGAAATATGGCCCTCCTGCAATCCATGAGGAGGAGGTTAGAGACCTGCTGAGCCGCTTGGACCCTCATAAGTCTATGGGGCCGGATGGGATCCATCCTAGGGTGATGAGAGAGCTGGCAGATGAGCTTGCTAAGCCACTCTCCATCATCTTTCAGCAGTCCTGGCTCACTGGAGAGGTCCCAGAAGACTGGAAGTTGGCCAACGTGACGCCCATCCATAAGAAGGGCCGTAAGGATGATCCAGGTAATTACAGAGCTGTCAGCCTGACCTCGGTCCCAGGTAAAATCATGGAGAAGATAATCCTGGGTGAAATCATGCACCACCTGCAGAACGGACAAGAAATCAGGCCCAGCCAGCATGGATTTAGGAGGGGTAGGTCCTGCCTGACCAACCTGATCTCCTTTTACGACCATGTGACTCGCCTGGTGGATGAGAGGAAGGCTGTGGATGTGGTATACCTGGACTTCAGTAAGGCCTTTGACACGGTCCCCCACAGTAGACTCCTAGGGAAGCTGGCAGCCCGTGGCCTAGATGGGAGCACTTTGTGCTGGGTTAGGAATTGGCTGGATGGCCGAGCCCAAAGAGTGATGGTAAATGGTGTTTCATCCAGTTGGCGGCCGGTCACCAGTGGTGTCCCTCAGGGATCGGTATTGGGTCCCGTCCTGTTTAATATCTTTATTGACGATTTGGATGAGGGGATTGAGTCCATCATCAGCAAATTTGCAGATGATACCAAGCTGGGAGGAAGGGTTGATCTGTTAGAGGGTAGGATGGCCCTACAGAGGGACCTGGACAGATTGGAGAGCTGGGCCGATTCTAATGGGATGATGTTTAATAAGTCCAAATGTCGGGTACTTCATTTTGGACACAACAATCCCATGCAGAGCTACAGACTGGGGACAGAGTGGCTAGAGAGTAGTAAGGCAGAAAAGGACCTGGGAGTGCTGGTGGACAGGAAGCTCAACATGAGCCAGCAGTGTGCCCAGGTGGCCAAGAAGGCCAATGGAATCCTGGCCTGCATCAGGAATAGTGTAGTAAGCAGGACCAGAGAAGTTATCGTCCCCCTGTACTCAGCACTGGTCAGGCCTCACCTTGAATATTGTGTCCAGTTCTGGGCCCCCCAGTTTGGGAAAGATGTTAGGATACTGGAATGTGTTCAGAGGAGGGCAACGAAGATGGTGAGGGGGCTGGAGCACAAGCCCTATGAGGAGCGACTGAGGGAATTGGGGCTGTTTAGCCTGGAGAAGAGGAGGCTCAGGGGAGACCTCATTGCTCTCTACAACTACTTAAAAGGAGGTTGTAGTCGGGCAGGGGTTGGTCTCTTCTCTCAGGTGACCAGTGGCAGAACCAGAGGGCATGGACTTAAGCTTCGTCAGGGAAAGTTTAGACTTGATATGAGGAAAAAATTCTTCACTGAAAGGGTGATTGGCCATTGGAATGGGCTGCCCAGGGAGGTGGTGGAGTCACCGGCCCTGGAGGTGTTTAAAGGGAGACTGGATGAGGCACTGAGTGCCATGGTTTAGATGATGGTTGGTGTTAGTGTTGGTGTTAGTGTTAGGTTATAGGTTGGACTTGATGATCTCAGAGGTCCTTTCCAACCTTGTGATACTGTGATACTGTGATAACATATGTATTGACACTGTGTTTTAATTTCACAGTAAATGCAACCATATTATTGGCATCTCTGAAAAGTATAGATTAGAATAGTAAGGAATAATTTTCGAGTATCATGACTACAACAAATTGTTCAAAATCCTGGATAATCCCTATCCACTTAAAATTCAAGACACAGCACCAAAAATATTTACATAGTTTAAAGATTAGTTACTACAACAAATGTGAAATTTTCTTCTCAGGTATTTGTTGACTTTAAATCCACCATCCCATTAAAACTAAAGAGATTTGGAAGGCAGTGGGTGTGCCTTCCCACAATGTTAGAAACTATGGCATTGGATAAGAAAAATTATAAATACTACTGGAATAGGAAAATTTTTCAATTAATGTGTTGAGCATGAAGGAAGGGCCAAGGGGCTTCTTCAAGCACAGACCACTGGCAAGGAAGGCTACAGGTCTCAAAGGCCCTCAGACTGTGAATCTCCACCCAACCAAACAGAATAAGCAGTGAGCGTGCCCCAGGTTTCATGAAAAACCAAAACTGGCCTCAAACACACCCAGGTATCAGACATTTACTCTGAAATGAAGTAACTGCCCTGCATTTTATCAGACAGTTAGTTCCTAGATTAAAGGCCTGGCTATCAAGCAATGATGAAAAAGGAAGCAGATGACCAAGAAGCAGAAGACAATCATCATGTCAGACAGAAACTTTGAGCTCTGTCTGTGCCCAGTGGTGGCTTCCTAGGGACCATTCTCTTACCAAAGCAGTGAAGTGGCAGAGCAAGGTTTCCCAAAACAATCTCTAAAAGTCCTTCAGCAGTTACTACAAATATACCACACAAATCCAGGTTTTGTCTTAGCTTGCTAATTCAACAAGCAGATAGACGCTTTGTTGAGTGGGCAGTGAAAGGAATATGAGTTCAGAAATATAATATTTATGAGACATAAATATTTACATGAAGACTGCTTAAAACTTTATTCATTAACACAAATTTGTGCTTGTCTTCTCATCAATAACTGGCATTAAACAAGTAATATTTTTATATACTTTTACCTCTGTATAATCTTTAACAATAATAAAAAAAAATCAATTAACAAGTCTAGGTTATTAGTCACCCTTTTATCTTTCATAACCAAGACAAAATAAAGTAAGGAATTCTTAAACCTATTATTTAGATTTTGTATTGTATCAGTCCTCCTATAGCATTCAGTAGAAAAAACATTTCAAAAAGTGTCTGTTCGCATTAAGTACCTATTGGACCACAAGCACTCTCCTTACAAGAAAAAAAAAGCCCAACTAAAGTAAATGGATAGGCATCAACTTCCCAGCTTTATTTGAGATGGTTGTTCACTCTATGTCTGAATATTAACATGGAAGTAAAACAATGGCAGTGTAATTAAAACTTGTGCATCTAAAAGATAGGAATTGCAGAATGAACTTTCAGAAACAACAGATAAGTAAGCAAAGGTCTTTTCTTTAGGCATAAAGAAGTGAAGCATGCAACACCAGAATATGAAAAAGCAATATATAACATCATCATTTGTTTCAGTATTTTCTTTACTTATGTACTTCTCAAACATCAAAATGCTTAAAAATAAATTAGATGAGTTAATCTGCTAAGATATTAAAAAATTCAACTACTCTTAAAACAATACGAATCAAATAGATTTTGTCGTTAAATTCAGATGAGCTTTTCTTCAGTGAAACTGTCCAGCATGTTAGAACGAGACAAGGGAGTGTTTTGCAAAATCTGAAGTAAAGATTGTTATACTAAGTAGGTTTTTTTTGGTAGGAAAGATAAGTAAATAAGAGCATGAAAATCTGTGTAATTTGCAAGTGAATAACATAAGGATGCCCAAGGGCAGATTATTAGTATTTTTTCAAAGTGTCCTAAGACTATTAATAATAAATAAACTGTTTTGTACATCTGAGCCCTAAAAGCTTTCAACTGCCTACTGCTTCCAATGTGTATTAGGAATGTTTCTCCAATATTCAGAGCAGTAGTGAAGACTACAGAACTGGAAGAACAGTTTAGTATAAATGCCAATAGTAGAAAAAGATGCCTCAATCATAAAAATTCTTGGATGCATGTACATTTTTGGTTTCCAGGAAAGATGCTGCAATGGGAATAAAAGCAAGTTCAAACATCTGCTATAAGTATGTAAGAACAGGTTCTTTGATGGAAATCCTTTTCTAATATAAGTATATTCCTTTTGTTTGTTAATAACTAAACATTTTTAGATTGAAGAGCAGTAGCAGATGAGAATAACATGAATATTAAGGACTGGAAAGTTTTGTATTAGAACCAATTTATGGTGCAATTTGTTTACAAAACTCTTCACATGAGACATGAAAAACTAAATAAATAGGATCTTACAGAAGGATGCAGTCATTCCCCAAGATGTGAGCCATAAGCTAAGGCTCTCCAACAGGCAGACTATAAAGAAGTCCTATACTTGACTGCACAGACTCAAGGATACAAAGCTCCTTGAGAGTGTCCAGAGAAGGGCTACAAAGTTGGTGAAGGATTTAGAGGGGAAGCCATGTGATGAGCAGCTAAAGTCAATTGGTCTGTTCATCCTGGAGAAGAGGAAACTGACAGCAGACCTCACCACAGCTTCCTCACAAGGGAAGGAGGAGGAGCAGGCACTGATCTCTTCCTTATGGTGACCAGTGACAGGACTTGAGAGAATAGCAGGGAGATGTGCCAGGGGAGGGTTAGGCTCGATATTAGGAAAAGGTTCTTCACTCAGAGGGTGACAGAGCACTGGAACAGCTCCCCAGGGAAACAGTCATGATCCCAAGCCTGACAACATTCAAGAAACATTTGGACAGTGTCTTCAGACACATGGTGTGAATTTGGGGGTCTTCCTATGTAGGGGCAGGAGTTGGACTCGATGATCCTTGTGGAACCCTAACAATTCAAGACATTCTATCATTCTATGATTTTTTGGAACTTCATTTCATGCAGCAGTAGTTCAATGTGTGGTTGTGTGGTTCTGATCCTGTTTTGTAATAAATTGCAGGTGAGTTTATCACCAGTCTTCTCAGGGATATTTATTTAAAAATATGTCTTTTTAAATTTAATTTGAAAATTATTGAGGTTACTGTAAGGCGATTTTGAAATATTTTGAATTGGCTTTGTCCAAATCCTGCCTCTGCCCTTCATCATTGTTGGTCTTCAAACTGTTCAACGCACACTCTCTGACTTTATGACCCCTCTTGATGACTCCATTCTCACTGTATTTAATACCAAAGTCTCACAGCTTTTCACAGCTAAATGGATACAAACATTTTGTTTTGTCACAATAAAATGTACTTCCAGGTGCTGTCCCTGGGTCTGCAGCCTGTATTATCTTTTAATGATATTGCAGCTTGAAAGGCCACTACTGTTGCCATTTAAAATCCTGGGTGAAAAGCAACATCTTTGCAAGATTCTGAGACAGTGACAACCTTTGTCTACAAGTGGCAACAAAACCAACACAGAAACTAAGCTCTGTACACTTCTCTTTTGAGTATCTAGTCGTGTCTCCAACCCCATTCTTTCCTGCACTACCTTCCTACATATTATTTTTCTCCCCTGCTTGTTGTGTTTTATCTGTTTTTTTAGGCTTCAGCTTCCTTGTGGCAAAAACTGTATCATCTATGAAGTGTCAAAATACTCATGAAATTATAAAATGATACAAAACACCACCAAATCCCCCACAAAAATAGAGCTGAAGATCCTAAAAGCCTATGGCTGCACACTACTTCTACTATAACCCCACCTGTAATGAAGATGCATTGTATTTTACATGACTTGCTATATTACCAGTGAGCCAACCAGGCATTCACAAAGAGACCTAAAAGTATAATTTTAGGAACATCTTAAATGCCAAAAAAAAAGGAAACAATTCTGAAAAATAACCAACAAACAGATAAATCCTTGATGTATTTTCAAATTACTCTGCCTCTAAATTTTTCCCTTTGGAGGTGATAAGTGAAATAGCAAGTGAAAAAAAAATCCCACCTCATAAATACAAGGTAAAACAAAACTAGAGAAGTAAACAAATAAAAGTCTGTTCATGACCTGAAATGAGAACTATTTTGAACATGACATATTTCCTCCATAAACGTCTGTGCTGGCCATGGGCCTACGGGCCCATATGTAGATTTCATATCCTCCAAATTTAGTTTATGAATCAGGAGTACGATGCACAATTTTTTCCTATAGCACAAGCAAAATGAACATCTGTTCACTTTTTGCCACGTAGGTTTGTATCTGTGTGGGTGGGTGTGAACAGAGCTCTTGATGTGTAATATTCTTCCCATCTGCACACCAGGTGGCACTGCATAGTTAATCAGAAGATAATAACAGGCATGAGAAGATTACTTACTTTTGGGGGAAAAGACAGTAAATCAATTTCACAGGGTTTTTTTAAAAACAAGGTACATCAACACTTGGACTTCTGATTTCTTTTTTTGGTGTGTATTTTCAAAGGAATCATCTGATTGTATTATTGTTCGAATAGTATGTTAATTCACTATGAATGACTGCAATTATCACAAAGGTTCCCCACAAGGGATTTATTTTTTTCTTTTTTTTTATGTACAGTTTCAACCCTTGCAAGAAGGATAAAGGAAAAATCTGCTTGGATTTACCCTGTATGCTCATCTAACCTACCATTTTTCAGTAGTTAATAGAACCTGCATACCCTAAATAAATAGAACTGACTTTATATCTTTATATCTTCAACATCACAAGATGGAAGAAGACACAAGGAAACTTGATTACTAGCTGCATTTTTCCTATGAAGAGAAGTTAACTCGAAGTTAGTGCTGCAAGTTTAAGCCTATGGACACTAACTTTCAAGTCTCTAAGCAATTTCTGAGAAGATTTTTTGACATACATTACCAAATAAAACAAATAATTGAAGATATATATTTATCAGATTTTATATGTAAATGTTATATAAAACTTCTATGTTATGATAAAATGTTATAGAATAAGGATAGAGGTTTGTGTTAAAAGTCTGCAGAAAGTATGCTTTTGGTGATAGCTTTTCCGTGTATTTGTCTGAATGTCACTTGAAATATGTCCTTAAATACTTCAAATATTTAGTTCATTCATTTTCATTCAATTAAATAGTTGGTTTGCATTTTCTCTTTCAAAAAGAATATACGATGCTGTGTGGAGTCTTAAAAGACAGAACCACAGAATCCTGTTTTCCAAAGAATGTAGCTGAACCTCAAAAGGAATGGGAACTAAAAGCCCAGTATTTCTGCATTTTCTGATACCCAAGCAAGACACATACACATAGACTTTTTTTTTTAAGAATTGTAAGTATTCTACCCTGAAAATTAGCCAACAGACACAGTACCTCAAAGCGTTCAGACTACTCTGTTCTCCACAAGGCACCCTTTGCTGCCTCACTATGCTGTCTCCGAGGACCATGTGCTCTCTCCTCTAGCCTTTCACCCCACCATTGATTTCTCCTTTTGCTCTCAGCATGCCGATTCCCTATTGCCCTGCAACTCTATGGTGTTTACAGAAGGCAGTAACTGATGCAAGATGGTGCTTTTACCAGCAAAACTTTCAAACCGATTTGTCTGCTTAATCACAAATTCCTCACAAACATTTCCTATCAAAAACCAGAGCTGATTCCATGTAGAGTATGTTAAGGGTAATCTATCAAATCTGGAAAGGATTTTTTTCTATGCATAGTTTTAGGGGTTAGTTTTAAAACTTTGATAGTTAAATGGGAAGATTTCATTCCTATCCATTAACATTTTTGAATAACAAAATAAAACCAAAAGACTTGTAACAGGAAGATAAAATCTTCATTTTAAAATTCTCTAATTCTACATGTAAAATCCTTAATCAGCATTTTAACTTCCCATTGAAATAAGATTGAATAAGTTTAGAAATTTAAACAAACTACATGACAACGAGAAGAGAACTAAAAAATATAGTGGAGTCTCTCAGAATACATTTAGGAGGTTGATCCTCCCTTTGTTTGGCTGCTGTCTTCTAGTCCTGTGAAAAAATTCTTGTGTATGCTGTTGTCTATCATTATTTTTGATGTAAGAAGTATGACATTTTATTGAATATATATTTGTTCGGTAGGCAAAGACCACAAAAATAGATATAGCACAGACTCATTATGAAAAAAAAACCTGCTGTTGTTGAGAGTTTATTAAGGCTCTACTGCATTAATAGAGCTAAACCTAGAAATCTGTAACCCATTGGTTTGTCCTCCATCTTTCATTACCAGTCTACAAAGTCACATTACTGTCCAGTGTCTTACACAGTACTGTAAAATGAGAGATGACAGGCAGACAAGGGGGTACAGAGAGGAACCAACTTCATCATGAATGCAAAGTAGCTTCCTGTAACAAAACTTTGCAGGAACACATAATCCTTCATTAGCATTTATACCCTCTCTTTCCCAACACAAGTTGAGAACAAATGGGTTACATGAGAACTATGCTTTAGATATCTTCTTTTGTTTATTAAAATTTTGACTATGTCCCTTTACCTAGTGCCTGTACACAATGCTGTCTATATACATTTCTAACAAAAAATATATTAGTGTAACTTTATTAAGGTCAGAAAATAAACCCATCTACATAAAACAAACATTCCAATCCTGTGTGCACAGTGGTCATTTTTTCTAATCTTTAACTGAGCTGTTATTTTATATTTATGAGTCTGAATGCAGAGGAATCATGCTGATGTTCCAAAAATGACTGACAATTTTCCTAACTGCTAGATTCTCAGAAAACAAATGTTTATTTATGAGCTAATCTCTCATTGGTGAGACTTCACAAAGTAGTTTGAAAGACAGATTAAAACAATAAAGAAGATAAGTTGGACCATTGCCTTTTACACAACTACAATGAAACATGACACATCAGAAATTCCTATACAGTGATGGTCTCTAACAATTCAGGATTTAGGACTGTACAAATCAGAATGCTCTGTACTGTAATCACATGACAGAATAAACCTGCAAAGCTTATTATACTGCATGCCCAGATGGTAAACAACAGTTGTCGCTGTACTAAGAATTACATCTCTGTAATCAATAATAGGAAGGAGGAACAGTTGGACAACTTGTTTCCTATTATGTTCACTTAGGCAATGTCTAGATCAATAAAGAGCATTAAGCCTCATACCAACTGTAGATGATGCCTGCTCAAAACGCATATCATATGGTAGCGATGGGCCCAGCTGTACTTCAAAATACTTATAAATGGATAATAATTCTAATCTAACATTAAAAAGAAGAGATAATTCAAATAGCAGGCAGGTGTATGATTTTTTTAGCATATGAGAGAAGACAGACCTATGATGCCAGTTTTACTATAAGTCAAAGTCAGCTTATTTTGTTAACCTGTCCCATAATTAAATTTCACTACAGCCTATGTTTGAAGAATGTTACATGTTTTATATGGAGGAAAGAAAAAAAGCAACCAAGCATGGTATCACTGGCTTACATATAGACTCAGCAATTATGTGGATATGGTACGCTGTTCACCAAAATCGAAAACTGAACTTGTGTATTGCTCTAGGCCAATATGGTAATTAATTACAAGCAATTTTTTAGTTCATTTTTTCTTAAATATTTAAACAAACAATAAATCAACCCATTCAGCTACATTCCAGTCTTACTTAAAAATCTATCATATAAATGTGAAAACTTTAAAAAACACCCGTCTTAAGACAGCTAGCTTTAGCTTGCTGGGTTTAAAATTTTCCTAATATTCCATACTTTCATCAATGCATCAAATTAAAACTGCCTCACATCATGCTATTAACACAGATACAAGTCCCAGCTTATTCTTAGACAGTCATTCAATTTTGAGATGACAAAACACAGTGATCTCTTCTTACCTATTCCAATAAAGACCACTTCATAGCCATCTTCTTTCAAGGTAGAGAGCGTCATTCCACCCATTGCAAGGCCTTTACTAAAAATTATCTGAAAGAATTAAAGATTATTCACTTTTAATGTGATAACGTGAAAATAATTTCTACCGTGTCCTTCATATAGACATCTCACAGGATCTTCTAGAGAAAAAAACAAATAAAGATTTTTTTCCATCCAAGCCATGCTTAAAAAGCCAGATTGGTTATGATTTAAGCGAGTGGCCCAAATTAGGTAGGAGTAAAATGTACCTTCATATCATCCTCACGTGGAAGCCACCATAGGCTAGCTTGGTTTCTGCTGTAAATTAGAAGAGCTCAAGCAATCTAAATAAAACAAAGGAAGCTCGTCTATGGAACACGATATTGGAGTAAAGATGAAAATGGCAGATTTCTCCTGCAATTATATCACTGTATTCAATGCTGTCTACAAAAGGTTGTTTTCAATGAGAAAATCAGAATTTAACAAACCTGATATGGAAGTAAGGATCTCGTTTACCAAATATGCACTAAACGAAAGAGTCACCCAGCATAGCAACCAAAAACCAGGCAGTTTAGGTTAATGCAGAAACAGTAGCAAATGTCTTATGTTCTTACAGAGAAATAAAAGGAAATAAAAACCTATTCTGAATTAACAGGGCTTCTGAAGAAAAAACCAAGGACTGTTGTCCCACACAGTATCAGGCTCTTCGTAGGATTCCAATTACACAGCATGCAATTCCCGTCCCAAAGGAAGGATGGTATTGTTTTGTGTTGCACCCTCAAAGCTCCCAGCCTGAATTTTGCACTGAGACCACTAGCTAGAACTCCTTTATGCCAAACTCCTCAGTGAAGCCAGTGGTGCTTCCATGGATTCAGAAAACCTGCCTGCAAGAGACTGGGCCAGAGACAGTAGTAAGCTCGAAGAAGGTTCTGTGCAAATTTGAGCATGCAATACTGGCTTGCAACGAAGCACAATGTTCTGTGTGGTAAAATAACAAAGGTTTTTGAAATTATGAAGTAGATCAGTTTTGATTTAAACTTGCAATTGTTTAGTTCTAATTTAGACAAGAAACAATGCCCAGAGTGCAATGACTGTTGTTAATTTATTGAAAGAAATAAGTCACAGTAATAAAAATGTACCTATAATCTACATTTGTTTTACTTCAACTACAACTGAATTCCAGAAGCAAACACTGAAAAAATGTTTGAAAAGTTTCACCAGTAATACTGCTTTGAGCAGTCACTGCACAGGCTGAGCAACTACAGCTGTTATTAGAGTGAGATAGGGAAGGGTGTTTGCCACGTGTTCGGAAAACCAACTACAGCAGTCTCCTGCACGGAGCCCCTACACATGCAATTGAAGATACACACACATATTGCTCATCTCTCCTAACCCCAAGGCTTTTGAGTACATAAAGTGTATGTGATTTCCCTTTTGATATTTTGTACTTCTTGACATGAGTATATGTGTTTTTATCTCTGTACTTTAGACTCTCTGAACTTCAATGTTTTCTCCCAGTTTTTGTTATATCACTTGTGTATTTACAAAATGTCACAGTCCATTGTGTAAGTACTACACTTTGTAATCTTAACAGCTTTTGTCTTCATGTCATTGTATATCTTGTTTTTATTGAATCTACCAATAATCCATTTAATGTACTTTTTCTTATTGGTGAAACAAAAGGCAAATGCAAAATACAGTGTGCAATACTTAAAACACTGACTTTTTTTTTTGTCTTTGGAGATTTAGTATAAATTTTATCAGAGGTACAAAAGATGTGTACAGCTGTAATCCTTTCAAGAATACAGGCTACATCCTTACTGGCAACATAATGCATTCCACAAATTGTCATCACATTTTTTTTTATCCTATTGTGTACATATGTTATGAAAACCTAATGAAGGAATTTAAATGGCAATACTATTTTATGTGGGGATTTATAATACTCCTAGGGCCTAGCTCTATAATCCTTATTCAGCTGACTAATTCTTGCTAATTTCAGTAGAATTACTTGTATAAACAGCAGTACTGAGCATTTACACAATACAGTACCTTCTACCACAGATTTGAAATGGATTGAGAAAACACCAGAAAATATTTCAAGCTTATGGAGATATAAAGCTAAGGTTCTAGTTAACCAGCTTGCCAAAGGGTCAATTGCAAACCAATGGCAGAGCCTGGAAGCAAATTTACATTGAGATTCTCTGCTGCATTTCAAAACCACACAGGACTTGCAAGTCAAGATGACATGGTAGAGACCTTGTCATAGCCCTGGGGAACTATGGAGCCTATAGGTTCCATAGGTTCCCAGGAGTCTATGTCCAGCAATTTTTTCTAGAATTGTCTCAGTGCTCTGTTTTTAGCACCATCCCTAATTCAACCTCCATTTTGTCAGTTTTATCAAGGGTTGCAAAGGGATCTTCAGAGTGGAAAAACAGGCCTATAACGTTAAAAGTCTTATATCTTGCATTTTTTTATAAAATCGGGCCAGGATGAGGTCCTCACTTGGGTCTTGTGACAACAGTCTACTCGTTTTATGATATGAACCCGCATGAAAGATTCCAAGAATAATTTCTTGCTTTGCTGAATGCTTTAGTTTCACGTTAAAAAAATATTATCCCTCCTCATACTCAAAAACTTGATCCAGTGATTCATTCTACATTTATAACCTATTAAAATGTGCAACAGTTATAAATACTATATAAATTTTCAGCTCAAGCCCTAAATTAACAATAAAGCAATGTTCCCATTATCTGTAAACAACATGCATTTGTTTAACAGAATAACGCATAACTATCGCTTTGCAAGAGGTTGAATGACTGTTATTGCTTATAATAGATGATCATGTTAACACTTTGCTTAATTGGATGCATTTTATTATAAAATTAACTAGGATGCAAGACTATTATAAGCCATTAAGAAAAAACTGAGGGAGAGGGGATGAAAGAAGTTTCAAATATGAATGTTTTAAATAATGCCAAACTTGTATGAAAAAAACTTGATTAAAAAAATCAAATCATCCCAATAGCTACATTGAACCCCTAAAGCAATTTAGGAATTTGTTTCTTACAGACAATTAATCACATGCAGGCATGCCAGATGAGAACTATTGATTGCCCTTTTCCAAACTAGTGGCATTCAGACAGGAGACAGACAAATGCCCTGAGCAAGAGGAAGCATCTTCCTGCCTCTGTCTAGCATAGCTTTTAATTGTTCTTTACTAATGCACATGACATTTTGCTGTTAAACTTTGGCAGAGTTCTCACTCTTTTTCATTTGAGCTATACATATGCAGGATATATTTTTCATTACCTTCACTCCAAGATCTTTCATAAGCTCAGCTTCAAAATTCACGACATCATACGGCAATCGGAACTGAGGTATTTCAGATGTACTAAAATAAATAAAAACACCTGTGAAATAGTTACAGCTATGACAATGAAAGGATTTTTGTAGCTGTTAAAAACTCAGCACTTACATCACACCTTAGTTAATTTTGACATATGTGAATATGTATTAGAGCGACAAAACAGCATTATTCACTCAATGCTCAAAATATAGGCCAGGAAGGCAGTACCTTGAAGCCAACCCTGCCCACACTCATAGGTAACCATTTAACATGTCGAGCTTGGGTCTGAAAGAGCTTCCTTTTGTTCACTAGAATACGTAGTAGTAAAACAACTTAAGACATCCATTTAAGAAAATTTTTCATGGTTACTAAAAGCAAATCAATATTCTAGCAATCATTCAATAGCTATCTAGTAAGAAAGAATCAAATTTCCCATAATTTTTTTGAAAAATGTTGCATGTTATTTTGAGCAACGGTATTTAAAACTGCACTCTCCTCCATTTCTATTTCACAATATTTTAGGATCTTTCAGGATGGACAAAGCCAGTAATTTTATACCAGCACTTAGTCTCAAGTCTTATTTCTGACTTAATGTGTATTAGCTGGTGTTTTTACTTCCCGGGGAAGATTAGGAATGTCATCTTTAAGTTCCCAGAATCACAGCTCTCCTGCATGGGAAAACTACAGTGCAAGCATCTACTTATGCCAGTTCAAAATCTCTCTTATAAAACACCTTACAGGTAAACAAAGTGAAGTTCTATTTTAGATACTTTTGTTCAATTAAGATTAAAAAAACCTGACTATACAGAAAAGTGAAAGTCTCCCCAGATACATATTTCTAAGCTTCAGCCTAATCTTTTGTCAAATTAATGGATCTATAATTTCCATAACAAAGCACTGGCATAAGAGATTAACTGTGGCTGTATTTCACATATTGTTAGTGATCACACCATCTTTAGCATCTAACTTTGGCAGGCCAGAAGGATTTTATTTAAAGTTGCATGCACATTTATTATATTGATAAGAAAATGGTGATCCTCCTTATAATTTCTAATACTGCCCTTTTTTCGTCTTTCCTGACCAGTGTGTAGTGAAAAATTTTCTAAATATCAGATATAATGGCATCACGACAGCACGACTTTCATAGGTTATGCTAAGTAAAAAGTTGTCTGAGGCAGAAACTAACATAATATGATTCTGCAACAGAGATTCAATAAAGAGATCTAATTAAAAAAAGGGCAAGTTCCATTTTCTAAGACATCTAAATATTTGTTCAGCCCTGTCATTTCCAGAATCCAGAACAGCAGTGTCTGTGTTATGTCACTGTCAGGATTTGTAAACTATTCTTTGCTCTTAATAAAATTTACTTGAAGTTTTGTGCTGTGGAGTATATCTGCATAAATGTACAGACAAATGTACATAAATGTTTATATATGAATACACACAGTTCTTTGGGGACACACGCATGCACGTTTATGTTGAAAATGAACATTTTATAAAAGTCACCTGGTACATCAATAAAGCCGCTATAATTTCTTTCCACAGCAGAAGACAGCCTCTGACTCTGCCATGGAGAGACTGGGGGGGGGGGGGGGGGGGGGGGAAGGAAACAGGGCAGAGGTGAAGGAGGGATGCAGTGGAGGGCAACAACATCCTACAAATTCACCTCTTCCTCAAATCTGATCCAAGATAGAGGTGCTCGGACAGGTGGCTGGTGTTTCTTAGTGACCCCAAATTACTTTTGCTCAAAGGACAGCCCTTTGGCTTAGTGAGAGAAACATTTTGGTACGTTGTAAACCAGTGGCATAGCTAGGAGCAAGCGCAGTTCACGGTCGGTAAGCAAGAGCGTGATCTGGTCAAGCCTGCTCTACTATAAAGTACAACTTTTACACAAGTGGTGAAATGTAGGTAAATCTGCCTGTGAATATGAAAAAATCAGACATGTCCAGACAACCATAGATGTGCTAGGCTTAAATACCACACCACAGGAACTGCAATCACTAGACAGCTTTACATTGCTTAAACATTAGCTAGCTATGATCTAACACACATATGAAGGGACATCCTAATTAAAAACACTTTAAAAAGGCAATGCAAACTAAAAAAGGGCACAAACACTTCCCTTCCAAAGAGCTGATTCCAAATACAACATTAATTTGAACTTGATAGCCATTTGCAATAGTTTAAGAAGCCATGAAAATACACCCATCAATAATCCAAACATGTTAAAAGGTGTCCTGCAAAGACTTACAACAGCAATAATGGCCAATTGCTGCCACAAGGCCAGTTTTCCTTCTCTTCTTAGATTAAAATAAGAACAGAAGGAACTGATGTCCTTAAATCAGATGTCACAATGATTGCTACATTTTCTTTCATAGAATCACAAATTCATTTAGGTTGCAAAAGACCTTTAAGATCATTGAGTCCAGCTGTGAGACTTAAGACTCAAAAAAAGACAGACATATTAAAATGCACTACTTAACCATTAAGGATATTATCTGAACAGGCAAAACTTACTGTAAAGTTTCTGCAGTAGAACAAACAACAGACTAAGCTTTAGTTTAAATTCAAATTAAAACATGAAGAGCAGATGTAACTTAAGAACACATTGCTTCAAATATGTAAGCAAACATTAAGCAACTGCAGCATTGTACTGTAAGCACTATAAGCAACTGTATTACTGTATTATGTTGCTGAGTCCAACCTGAGTTTAACTTATCACCAAGTAAAGACTGATTGTTAGAAATATCTCATTATTTCTTCCTAATGTACAGCAACAAAACTAATTTTAAATCTGGTATTTATGAAAACGTGTGCTACTCAACAGGTGAGTAGGTATTTTTTGTAACAAATTCATAGTCCTTTATGTCAACCAGTTTGAGTTAAACAGCTCCACAGTTATATGCCTGTGTATTAACATCCTGACAATTCTGAACTTCACTCGGAAAAATGCAAGTAATCAGTTCAACTTCTCCAGCATTGATTCTCTATCTTCCAGAGCACTGAATAAGTATTTGACATTATGACATTATGGATCGAATTCATTAACAGTGTCAACTTTATTTATTTAAATGATGCTTCAATGAGAAACGCAAGCAGGTCACCCTTCATTCTCTCTATGTTTTATTTTGAATGGTTTGGTATGCACTAGCGAGCTTCTGAAATATTTTATCTATCTTATACTTACAGATTCCAACAAACTTGTAAAATATGAACACAGCCATTGTTACACTGGTAAAAATTAAACTTCTAGTGTTGGGGACATGATACCATGCACTAAGATAATCTGAGGATGGGGAAAGCTTCCATATGAAGTAAGGCTGAGAGAACTGAGTTTGTTTCTTGAAAAGAAGTCTTAGGGGAGACATTATTGCCATGTGCCAGTACATAAAGGGTGTCTACCAAGAGGATGGAGATTCCATTTTTATGAGTAGTCACATGGAAAATACAAGGGGTAATGGGTATAAGTTGCTCCTGGGGAGATTCCCATTGGATTCCAGAAGAAAATTTTTCACCATGAGAACAATTAAATATTAAAGTAATCTCCCAAGGGAAGTGGTGGATTCCTCTACATTTGACGCTTTTAAGGCTCAGCTTGACAGGGTTCTGGGCCATCTAATTTAAACTATATATTACCTAAAGGGTTGGACCAGATGATCTCTGAGTACCCTTCCAACCTGGCATTCTGTGATTCTGTGAAATAACTGCTAAATGTTTACCGTACAGGAAAACTTCATTGATACCTTTCTTTGTGTAACTGTAATTTGTTGAAGGCTGAGAATTGTGGAGGATTTATTTCACTCTTATGATATGGATTACTAAAGCTGTAAATTGAACCACACACGACAAATTTGTTCACTGTCACATTTATTTGCATAAGGTAATTCAAGAAAGCATTCTAAACTTAAAATTCTTCTTGAAATTAGTATCTGTCTACAGCATGCTAAACATCTACTAATTATTTCACTATGTAGGGTTACAGGTAGTTCATTGTGTTTTAACATTTTTGGGTAGGGAAAAATGGTTCCTGACATAATTTTCTAAAGTGATAATTCAATAATAACAATTTCACCCTGGAATTTTAGGAGTCATATGAAAAGAATATAGGAGATAGGCACCAAATTTTCAGTTAAACCTTGTCTGCAACTGTACCTATTTTAACTTGAATGACGAATTATTCAAATAAAAAAATAAGTTTTTCAGATCTGAAATCTTCTTTCTTCCTTTGATAAAGTTACAGGGATCATTTATAAACTATGTTTACGTAATATTTTTGCTACGCTTTCTACAATAATTGGAAATAATGGGGGTTTGTCATTGTTTTTTACCTTAAGCCACCAATGTATTCCTGCTTCTCAAATATAGTGATGTTTGAATAGCCTAATCGAGCCAAAAAGGATGCACAACTTAAACTTGCAGGTCCTGCTCCAAGGAGAGCTATCTTCACATGATAGGCTGCAGGCATATCTTCTAGAGGAGGTAAAGACGGGTTTCTGATCTGAGGAATATTCATAGCTTTAAAGACCTGAAAAGCAACACAATCAACAGGTCATATACTTCACATTCCCTCCTTAAACTTTTTTATGAATAACATAGAAGCTCCCACTGTTATCGTCACATATCATTGATGTACTCTTGCAGATCACTTTGTAATATTATGGAGATACTCAACTGACATGCAAATTTGTGATGGATGGTGTAGTCGCAGGGCTTGGACCTTCTATAAGTATTTTGGTCTTAAAAACATCTAAAGTTAGATCTTTCACTAATGCAATTTTTACAGAAAAGATGGAATCAGACAACCAGTAACAGAATAGTAATTCAAAGTCAGCCAGATGGCAAAGAATTTCTGCAACATCAAAAATTTCCTTCCAAACAATGGTCAGATTATTCTGACTACTAGAAAAGTATATTTGCAAAACACAACAGATTGTAGCATCAGTGAAGGGTGTTTGCTTCCTCAATAGACATCTGATGTGATCCTGGACAAACCACTTATGGATTGACTTTTTAGAGATCATAGGTAACCAATCGTAGGTGGGTTTGAAACCCTTTAAGGAATTGCACCTGGTCTTCAGTGCTACATTTTCAAAGGGAATCTACACTTTAGACGCCTTCTCTTAGACAATTCTAATCTGACTTACTTCATGTCAGTTGCTCATCTATTTCAGATGCTCTCTACTTTTTAACTGGGTGTACAAAGGTTGTAGGCATATCTGAAAGTTAAGACTGCTTTCCTCATACCTCAATACTCCACCTGTAAAATGGTGATGATTTATACTCCATTCTGTCTTGACTATTAAAAGTACTTAGGAACAATCTCTGGCCACAATTATGTATTTATACAGAACCCACTACAATGGGCTCCTAACCTACCTGCATTATCACACAGTTTATTTCAGATTCACATTGAATCAATTCTTTGCTGAGACATACACAAGTAGGAGGCTAAGGCAGAAATATTCTACATTCACTAAGCTCAACTTCACCGTCTTCTGCATTGACATACATTGTAGGGGAAGGAATGAAGTCTCTATCTTGTATAACTTACTAAAGGAAAGAACAGACTCACAGCTCTTGCAGGCGACTAAAAATTAAGAGAGACCATAGTTACATCTGCATTTCATTTTAGGCATCGGGGAGAAATACTTAACACAAGGAACCATAGAATCATTAAGTTTGGAAAAGACCTCTAAGATCATCAGGTCCAACCGTCAGACCAACACCACCACCATGCCTACTAAACCATGTCCCCAAGTGCCACATCTACACATGTTTTGAACACCTCCAGGGACAGAGACTCCACTACTTCCCTGGGCAGTCTGTTCCAATGCGTTAGCGCTCTTTCAGTAAATAATTTTTTCCTAATATCCAATCTAAATCTCCCCGGCACAACTTGAAGTGACAAGGAATACATATTTGCAGTAGAGGCACAATATTAGACCAAAAAAGATACAAGAGTTCATTGCATTGGGATTCTCAGTCATATCACAGAATGCTTCAAGGCTGCATCTGAAAGACAGCATCGTTCTGCATCTATTTCAATGCAGAACTGTGTTCCATAAGTACTAAATAGTTCTTTAAAATACATCCACTGCCACCTGTCTTAATAAATACAATATTTAAGCTATTTAACAAGTTTACCAACAGTCTTTACTTTCCTTAGAACTTGAGAAGCAAGGTTTTTCAAGTTAAACTTTGGCAATTCCACTCATGAACAGAATTTTTCATTTATGTTTTGAATCAATGTTCATTTTCTTCATGCGCACTTGAGCACTCATGCTAGGTAAACCAAAGATTAGTTCCTTCCCCCTCTAAAATTTTTGTGTCAAATTTCTCCAGTCTTTGTAAATGGACATAGCATTTTAACAAACTGCAGAAGCAAGAGACAGATAATTGTTTTAAAAAAAGAATCATTTAAACCTGACAATTCCTACCATATAGGAAGGTTTAATGTGGTTATTAATGGATTTCACAGGCTGAAAATTTTATATTGTACTGTGTAACTAGAGTGTGATAACCAAAATGCAATAGGATATTTTTAAAATGTCTGCTTTGTTACATTCATACAGAAATGGCTTGAATAATACTAAATTTCCATTAAAGTCTTACGCAGTTATTTTAGAAGGCTACTCAGTAATACAAATGATTCAACTTTCATATTTAATGTGTATATTGAACACTATAAGCAGGCATATGCTTAATAAATTTATCACTAAGTTTACTTAATTGTAAACATAATTATTTTTATATTTATTTTTGAATAGTCATAGTAAATGTCATACTGAAGTGCCACACTACTGTAATGCAGTGTTAAGCTTCAGAAACTAAGTACTCATGCAGGAAATCCTAGTAGTTCAGGCTGAATGGTCAACTTTAATTCTGCCTATTTGCAAATAGGGTGAAACCATCTTTATGCAGCACAGCCAGCTTGTGCAGCAATATCTTGCCATCTGGAATTCAGTGGCAGTTTTGCATATTAAGGCTGGCAGGGTAACTGCGTGAAAATAGCAAACTGCTTCAATGCATTTCAAAAGATTTTCACTCGCCTCTTGCTGAAGTTTCCCTACACTGTAATTTACCTGATTAAATATCACAGAATTCTTCTGTACAAATCCTTTGGTGTGCAGAATACCTTGAATGCAAGTGTTCAATGCCACTTATACGCAACGGGCCTCTATGATTTTTCTCTGCTGCAAGATCTGACCGGGATCAGGATGTAAAGTTTAATACTATTGCTTTTCTTCTCCACTTTCCCCTCAAAAAGATGATTTAATTTTAGTTTAGATAGAATTTTTCTTTTGTTTTGTGATGCTTTGTAACCAAGACCCATTCAGGAAAATGGGATCAAATAATGAATTTTAAAGCTGAATCTCTCAGGGGACTCAGTCATCATCCCCACGTCTGCCTTTCTTTCTCTCTCTTATACACAAACAAAAGAGGTTAGATAGATTATTAATAGGCATTAATAACACTGAGCATTTCTTCTTTAACTTTTTATCAAATCCTATGCAATCATCATTACTTCACCGTCCAGGACCTATTCAATCTCAACCCACAAAGATTCCATCAACTACTTAAGTTTCATGTCCACAGAAAAAGATATTCCAGTCTACAAAAAAGGTCACAGAGACTTTGTCCTCAACTGAGATACAATTTGACCAAATCAAAACAGGCAATCTATTCTGCTAAACTTCCAGCAACTGAAACAAATTCTCTCTTGATTCAGAGATTTATAACATATTACAGCTTCCCTATTTGCGTGTAAAAGTGTGAGTACATTTGCTCAATGTTCTCTTCAGTGTGAGATCTCAGGGTTTGTTCTCTTCTCACTTGTAAATCAAACATCCTTTCTTTGCAGTGGGGCTGGTTCTTGTTCCAAAACATTCAGTATACTCAACAAGGAGCATAATTCTAAGAACTGTATGAAAACACAAGTTTGCATTAAGTTTCCACAATACTTCCCACTTTAGCAAACTACGGCTGTTTTGATTGCTGAGCATCCAATTCAAGTTTAATTTTCCTGGAAGTTTTACTCAATTCACTTTAACTGTCTTTCAGAGTGTGTACAGGGAAAAGCTTATTGTTCTCTACATGTAATAAAACTCTGGTTCTTTTCTTAACTACACAACTCTAGAATTTTTCTAAAAGGAATATACTGTAGATACTCTTCTCCACCTACTTGCAGAATTCAAATATAGTCAGACAGCTTTACTCTAAGTCACCTTTATTTAAAATTATCTTTTGACTACAACAAAGAATGTGTTAAATAAAACAGTAAATAGATTAGAAATTTAACCTCAATATTAAAACATAAAAAAGTCTTTGTCTAATCTTATCAAACAAGATAGATGGCTAAGACACATATTTGGTAGTCTCCAAGACATACACAGAAGGTCACAATTCTTATGCAAAAAGTGCATCTTTAATCTTTCATTTTCATCATAAAACCTCCATCAACAGAAAATGGCTGAAGCACAAAAAAATGGGAAAATTTAATATTTTAGTCACATAAGTTTTGACTTTGTAACTAAATCCCTTACACTGTTGAGGCACATAACACTTGCTTCCATGCTTAAAAGGCTGTAGAAATAAGTTTAGTAGTCAGGTTTGCCATTAAATATCATTTGCTAAGATGATGAGATACCAAACTGCTACTGACATAGACATCATCATTTAGCTGGTATTCATTTTAGTGTGCAACATATTAGTATATTCTGAATTGTTACCAGATTTTGCTATTGCACAGAAAGAAAAATGCACGCAATGAAATCAGTAACATTTAGGAGCTGATTGTATTCGTTTCACACTTTCCTTCTGGTTTCCACGGATATTTATCTTTAGGATGGTTTACATTAATTTGGGGCAGTTGAATATGTAAAAGAGAAATTAATATTATGCACAGTTTTTAGTAAAAAATTAAGCAAATTGTATTCTCAGTTATGTCATTGAAGTTGTCAAATTCCATGCTCACACATTTAATTTCAATTAATTACAGTCAATAGCACAGGATGTACAAAAAGTGGTCTTTTCCACAAATGTCAGTTATTTAAGAAAACTTGTTTATCCTCCCTCCACAAAGTAACAGCTAAAGTTGTTATACTGCAAACTTTTATGCAAGTAGGTGGGTGCTGACAAAACTAGCCTAAAGCATCTCATTATAGATTTTTAAACCTACATAACAACAATATGTAAATACTATCCCAGTCCCAGGAAAACCCATGGACTGCACAGTCCATACCTCAAAATCTTATGAATCCTATCACTAAAGAGGACATAGTAACATTCATCTAAAATGCCTTAAAAAAAACCCACATAGAACTTAATGTCTGTAAAATGTGCTGTGGAAAAGTTTGTATAACGTCTAAATATCACAAAGATTTTCAGCATTGGCCTGAGAAATCAGAATTCCTCAGATTCATCCCATGAACTACTGTAAAAGGCTACACCATCCCCTCCAAATGAGTGTAAAATTTTATAATTGGTTATTGACCTTGACTTAAAAGAAAAAATAACATAAAATTGTGTTAAAATAAAAATTTATATTGATAAATGGAGTTTTCTTTCTGTTTGTCCTGCTGTCTTAGCTCCCCAGAACAATCCTCCTCTGGTGATGCAGCACGCCCATCCGTGTTGGCAATGGTGAGGGGCTGAGCCAGCCATGCCAAGGCCAATCAGCTGCAGGAGTTCCAGATTCACAAAAAACACCTTCTCCCCACACTTATGTTAAGACTGATCAGAGCTGTCAATATGCAGTTAAAAGAGGGACTCCGAGCCCGAAGGGGCAGCATAACCCTCCATGGCATTCCCTCTGAGCAGCCGTTGCTTCCTTGCCCCTCATGGGATGGAGAGAAGGGAGGTATAGTACTCAGTGGAAGACCCTGATTGCAGCCCACGTCCCAGTCTAGGTGCTTTGCTGAGATGTCCCTAGGTTAACAGCAGGTAGGCTTGTACAATGCACCTTTTAGGAAAAATACATACCAAATTTCCTTTTCCAATTTCTTTCCACTGCCACAGCAGCCAGAATACACCTCCAGGGATGAACGAATCACTAGAACTGCAGCTGGCACAAGAGTCACGGTACTAAAGGATCTAATATTTAAATCCAATATGCACCAATTAAAAACATACATTTTCTATCTAGCTTGTGCTGCTCCATTCAGAAGGATTAAATAGAAACAGGAGAACCTTTAAATTCAGTAATGTCCATTTAGAAAAGTTAGGATTTTGAGAGCTTTTTACTAACACTACAACAGATGATCACACTTTTTTTTCACTGCAGGCTTACAAACTTGTGCTTGAGCAATCAGTAATTTTAGTTTATTCTGTGGGACTGACAGTCATATAGCTCATCCCTATATGAATTGTCACTGCAACCTCAGTCTATTTTCACTGAACTTCTGCTCCAAAAACAGAGATGTTTCCTGATTTTGAAGTACTTGGGCAAAGGAGATAAAGTCATTTGTATAATTTTAACCTGTGTAGTAGCAGGTGTAACCTGTGCTTGACACTCATCATTTATAATAATGAGCTTTTACTGCATGTTATTCTCTGGATGCAACAGTTACCATGGTAACTGCATCCCAGAATACACATTCTACATCACAAATACAAATGGATATTTCCTTTTTTTCCATTGGAACATTGAATTGTCAAAAATCCACAATTTTTCAGACTGGATTACACTTTACTTTGAGAATGAATCTAAAATAGTTACAAAACTATATGGAAGAGTAGAAGGAAAATGCAAGAGGTGTGAGGTACCATTTTTTGTTGTACCATATGCAAGACAAATATTTTATAATTAGGGATTTTTATCAGCAGTATGAACAGATGATCAGTCATTGTTCAGAAGCACAAAGGGACATACGTCATACCCATATATTTCCCATTTTAAACCCACATTCCTGCTTTACTGCAATTTTATCTTTTATCACAGCTAGCATTTGTGCCTTTTATTTTATCGCTCACTCTCATAATGCATGAAGTGTATGATCCTCAGACTAATTCCAAGGAAAAAAAGTGTAAAACTGGCTTTATGCACAATGGCATTTTTAGTAAACTGTAATCTTACCCAAAGCCCCTGTGGGACAAACTATTAAACAGTGTATGAGAATTACCATGCAGCTCTCATTAAGAGTAATACATTGCACACCTAAATTACTCAATTTGCAAAGTTACTCGTACAGGTAAAGCTGTGAACACGTTTCATTCGCAGCATTTGGACCATATTTTTTACCTTCTGAGTTTCTTCAGTATTTTAATCCATATTTTTATAAAAATTTTTACTCGGAAGCATTCATATCATTTTATTTCTTTCGCTCTACCTATGTCCATAATAAAAATTAACTGAATGGAAGCTAAAAAAAAAGTATTAATTACAAAACTGCTTATCGTTACTAAATAGGAATACTACAATAATACATATTTTTTTATTAAACAGCAGTAAATACTAAGTAAATGCAACTAATTTTAACATATTAGGATACTATAAAATTATTACGGGTAATAAAATTTACTGAAATGTTATTTTTGTCAGAGTGCTAATTAGAACTGTGTTAATGATTTGTTAGAACTCTTGACACTAATATCACTTTCAAGAAACTTGAAACATTAGGAGCAAAGCCATTCTGAGCCATTCATCCTCTCTGCAGTTTTCATATCAATCACTGTGCTAGTACTGAGTTTTTTAATAGATTTCTAAAGACTTTTGAAGAAAAATGGCAGATATATAGCATTATCCATCAAGCCATAATTCCTCTCTATTAATCACAGCATTAGGGCTAAAAGAAGACACAAATCAAGTTTTAAACAGATATTACTTGCATTTGGATCCTAAAGAGTAATACTTCACCATTCTATTTATCATCTACTTGACAATTGTTTAATCTTTGTTTTTTCTTTTCTTTCTTTTTGTTTTGTTTTTTTTAGGGAAAAATGATCTTCTGATTTGCCAGAAATATTAAATTTTTACACATAAGGAATTAAGGTCATCAGAAGGAAAACTAATAAAATTGCCTCTTGACTGATAAAACCCAATTACGGAACATATCCATAGTATAAATACAGTTCAGTATATCCAGCCTCACCCTGTAAACGAGAACTTTGGTCCAAACTACTGATTCTTACAATTGTATGTTCAAATCTCAAGGAAATCAACGTGGAAAGCTACTTAAATGACAGAGGGGAGAGAAGGCTCAGCAACAGTTAGCACAAAAGTTTACTAGGTGCTCCAGAAGCTTTACTTTGCAGAGAAGAAAAAAGATATAAAAATGCTTTAAGGTAAGAACTGCAGCAGGTAGCAATGTTTGCTCATTGAATCATGGCCCACAGACAAGGAGAAGGGGGTGTGAAGTCTGTAAGTGACAGCAGAGGAAAAAAATTGGCCTTACAGACATATCATCTGTTACTTCCAGATTGATTCACATTTCTATTTTGGTTCATCCCACAAAGCTTTCTTCTCAGGCTTTGTAAATGTGACTGGAATTTCATTGTATGTTTGTAAATATGATTAGCCAAATGGCTCAAGATACAGGTTCATTAGTTATAGACTGTAAAGAAGAGTGTAATCTCAACACAGTTATCTGCCATTTTTATACAGCCACAATATCCTCGCTTGTACAGAGATCAAAATCACAACTTTTACCCAAAGATACTTCAGACAGACCAGACAAGGTGCCAGCTGAGACCACAAGTTTGGTACAAATGCTCCATGCCCCGAAAGGAAGCAATGAGCACTAGCCTCCATCTTTCTTCAGATGGAAATTGGAATATGGAAACTATACACTCACAAATAAGGCACATGCACCTCAATAGAAGTCCTTGAGAAGACTTCCTAACATCAAGTGGCACCTATGTTTCAGTAGCCAAAATATACAGATACTTAATGAACTAAAAGATTTACACATACACACGTATGTGTATCTGTCTAGGTAGATGCACATAAACACGTGTTTCAACCTGAATCTACTTATTTACTTTGTTTTGGCAAAACAGGACAGTAAAAAGTCTAAATCATATGAAATATTTACTTGCCCCAAAGCCAGTACCAACGCACACCAATTCTGTTACAGGATCTACACTATGCCCAGAACAGTTCTGTACCTCCTTAACGTGCTGTTACAGATGCAGGCACAATGTCATCCTTTCCCCTATGTAGCCTGCTTCAGTAACATCCAGAGTTTCACTTGGCTTAGATAAATCTTTCATTTAAAAAACAAATTGTCTCAACTAATAATGTTTCTACAGAGTCTTGTTCACAAATAATGTTCCTTATGTTCCTACAAAGCATTGCATTATGAAAGCATTTCTAAGCTTCTGAATGTGCTGTAAGAAAAAGGTTAATTATTCTAACTTCCTATGCCTTTGTTTTGTTAGTAACAACTTCTTTTAAAACAAATCATTAACAAAAGCAACCACTTAGACAATACTCATTGGTACATACAAAGAATTCAAAACATCCTACCTACCTCAGTAGCAAACTGCTGCAATCCACCGATATTAATTGGTCCCTCCTCAGTGGCATACAAATTGCAGCCACCAACACAGAGATCTGATGTTGGACACACCATTCCACATGTCAGGCCAAGCGGATTGTCAGAAAGAATCATTTTGGCGGCTCCATAGTAGTTCTGAAGGAAAAAAAGAGGATGGTGTGGGAGGGTGGGAAGAGAGATATAGTCACATACTAAGGAAGCAAAAATTTAAGTGAAAATACAGAATACTTTTTCTTTAACTGGCTAGTAGAACAATATAAATATATATATAAATATAAATTTATTAAATAACACTGACATTATTTAAATGTACCAACATGTTATACAGAATAATGTCAAAGACACTGGAAAGAAAGTCAGAAAAACTGTTGATTATGCAAAGATAAAACTTTCCTTTTTAGCTTGAAAAACAGCTAAAATCATCTTCAATCAGAGGTGACTGTATGATTTTTAGTGGCTTAACAAATGTTTGTTCAAAAACTACTCTGTCTGCATTACGTAGTTGTAAATACTTCCTCCATTCCTAGCTCAATTGGGCAGTAGCTGAGTTGTAACAACTGACGGAGGTCTGGCCAGGAAGTGCCAGATATATTATTGGTTCTTTATGACACAGGGAATGAAAAGCTTATTTTACACATCTGTGCATACCATCTCTGCAGATACGCTTGTCCTTCACACCAGATCAGTAGTGCTGATTGTTCCAGACTCGTGATGAGAAAAGGAGAAGGTTTCCTATGTAGCTATGTGTAGATATTACATTACTGAATTCTTTTTTTAACTTTTTCGTCAACTGCAGACTGATCAGGGAAAACACTTGTCTTCCCGTTTCCCTAAATAGAAAACCAGGGAACTGATTAAAGTAGTTATATACAATTCACAACTTCACAGATCTCAATATCCAGTGCACATCTTCAGAAAAGGAATGGTTTCCTGATAAACAGGAGCTAGCAAGATTTCTTTCCGTAATAAAAAAATCTAAGGAATGGACATTGGCAAGTTCCCAGTGCCTGATGCTGTGAGAAAACAATCCCTGATCATTTTTTTTAGACTCAGTAATTCTCTTAAGAGGGAGCATCAGAGAAAATGTCAGGAGTAAAATGAAAGTCTCATTTAGAGGGAGAGAATTACCAGAGACGGTTCTGCATTTACATTACATTTATGAAATTATGGGTAATTAAATTATTTACATGCTATCTTTTCTCATGTACAGTTAACATAGAAGTTTAGTTAACTGTAGGCCTTAGTTCTTTCTTCATTTTACCACTTCCACTCACTCTAAAGGCCCACAAAGGAAATTCCATGAAGTTGTATTAATGCTAGAGGTTCCTTTAAAGGACAGAAGACAACACTGTACCATTTAGAATTAGCACATGGCTGAGGATTCATAAAAGTCTCTTCAGTGAGAAATTAATGCTGGGATCTCATTCTAGCTTTCTCCAAACTAGTAATAACTAAGAGATAAAAGAACAATATGTTTTCTTCCCCTTCCACCATCTCTTCCATATTCCAGTCTTCAAAAATTATCACTAACATGAAACTGTTTTTATATATCAAATACCTTTACCTCTCTATCCAGGACAGCTGACTCAAAACAAACAGAAGATGTACCAAACAAATGATACGAAGTACTTGGTCACAGCAGAGCCTATGCAATGTCTGTGATTTACTGTCTGTCACGTAGGCTCATGTACACAGAAACATTCATTCAAAGTCAACGGTATGCCACACAGAGCAAGAAACCAGTTACAAATATAAAGACGGTATAACCAACAAGGGTCAACAAAACTTGGGTTTCAGAGGTTCAAATTCACTAAAGGCATATTAAAAGATTGAGCATAAAATCCTTGAAGCTTAACCAGATGTTAGACACAACTAGAGATTCCCAAGAGAACATCAACACTTAAGAAGTGTATTTGCAGACATAACTGGACCTTTTGCTTACAGATGCTGAACTACTGTACAGCGTAAGCCCCTGCCGATCTCCTGGAAACACAAATCAGCTACCTGGGTCTACTTTCATAGCATTTTCACTATTACAATCCATTAAAATTCTAATCCTGGCTGAATGGGCAATCCTTTTACACAACTGTTCTCTGAGAACTTCTTTCAACCATTTTCCCTGTGGTGTCTGGTAAGGCATTTTAACTTCCTCCAGTTCTCATTTATTCTAATATAAAGGAATATTAGTTCAACTGAAGTTGTATTAGCAAACATTGTTACTCTTCCAAGTGAATAATTCTGTTTTGATATGCCAAAGATCATTAAAGCTTCTAAAAACAGCCAGGAAACACATCATAAACTCAATTGAACAGCAAAACGCAGAAGTCTAGTTATGTTGGAGAAGTTTCTGATACATAATCAGGCAGACAACAGAGGATGCAGTATATCCATGTCTTTCTAAAGCAGCAGTCAGACACCAGCCTAGGTACACTAGAGCATCTTAACTGGCACTAGATGTCTGTTTCCCAGGCAATTACATTCTTTTTTTCCACTCTAAAGGAATAATTACAAAATACTAGTGGGGATTTTTCACACTAACTCAAAGACAAAATAGATTTCAAAGAATTTTTGTTCAGTTTGATATTTCACTACTTGACAATTATATTTTCCTTTCCTGTGTTGTCCAGGATTATTATTTTTATTATCTTCAATGCTGCTTCAATGGAAACAATTACAACAAGGTGAATTATAATTTAATTAACTTCACTAAGAATTTTCTACATTTTTAAGCTTTGTAATTAAAATATATAAAGCTAGTTATTATGCTAAAATGCAAAGCTGTTAAACTATTCCTTTTTAAAGTTAATTTTATTATATATCTGTGCAGTATATTTTCAGACTTGAGTTGTGTCATTACAGGCAGCATCAACACTACTGGCACATTTCACTTGTCTGCAAGCTCAAACCAGACTTGGAGCACAGCTACGCTACAGAAAGACAGGATAGAAAGTAGCAAGTGACTTCTGAGAAATGAGACCGAGGTCATTGAGGGTGTAGGACTGAGATCAAGGCTTATTGAGAGGATATCTAAGGAAACCTGTCTCAGAACATCATGCCAGAGTTTGCTAAGGAGAAGGTGGGACTGAAGTCCTAAGGGAGGTAAGGTCAACTGTTGTTACCATGAGAAATATTAAGACATTAGATGAACTGTATCAAAGAGTATATATCTTCTAGTCTTAACACCTGAAATAAATTTTAATGATGAACTAAAAGACTGTCATACCTTAAGTGACAAGTGTTCTATTTATTTTTGGGAGTAGCAGAGCAAGTCTTTCACACTACTTCGCTATGTTCTAACTGTGCTAAAAGGACACTTCTAAAGATGAAAGGGAAGTACAGGTTCAGTGCTGACTTGGTTTCCCTGTCTCCCAACAAAAAGTCACACTGTGTCAGTTTTACCATTGGTAAACTTCTATCACGCTCACAAAAGAGTTGCAGTTCCCTGACTCTATTTTTCCAGCTTCCAGACCACCAGTGTAACCAGTGTTCCCATTGCCATTAATACTGTCCACTGCCAGTGAAAGAATACAGCCACGTGCTGCTACAGTGACTCTGTACAGTGGCTCCACAGCAAGATGATCTGCCAGCTTCCTGATACCCAGGGCACAGTCCAGCACAGAGACTGGGCTGTGGCAGCCCAGCAGCCCAGCCACAAGTTGCTTCCTTTGTTCTTCCATTCTATTTAATCATTTATCCTGCTTTTACTGTGTTGATTTATTAGCTAACCTATCAACCATGATAAGAAAAATGTTTTCCAATACTTGAGAAAAACTAGCGTTATAAAAATTGTGTTACAAAACTGCAAATTATCATGTTACTACAGTAATAAATGAAAGTTTGTAGTACACATACAGTAGTATATGTGCAGTATCTAACATGTTTAGATACATGAACACCTTGTGCTTACATAATCTTTTTCTTCAAGCTGAAAATACATTAATAATAGATACATTTACCAGTGGTATTAAAGATAGAATATTTATGGAATATTCACTTTTTTTAAAAAAAAACACAAAAGACTCTTTATTTCACAAAACCAGGCTGTAGTAGGCTGCACACAATACATGAGATACAGACCTGGCAAGCTGGTTAACTATACACCTCATGTTGTACATGAGAAAGGATCAGAAGTAAAGGGAGGCCAACTTCATTAAAATGACAAAGTTAATCCAGGGCACGGAATGATGACCTTAACAGTCTGGAGTAATTTTTTTAGATCTTGAAATAATAAGATGACTCAGCTGGCTAGTTTCTTACAGGCATCACAGAGGAAGCAAGTTTAAAACTAGAATGTTTCTGAATTTTTTAATGCCTTTGTTCAAAGAATCTTTTTTCTGTGCACTTCCATAGAAATAAATTAATCTAACTGGATTGGATGTTTTGTGGTTTCCTACATCAAAATGCCAATAAATACTACACTGCTAACACAAGGAACAAAAACAAGCCTTAAATAGACATCAATAATCAGCGGAAACCAGGCAGAGAAGGATCTCCACATGTATCATTTGGAAGCATTATATAATTTGCATGCAAATGAGACAGTCTTTTACTTGGAAAAAAACTATTAAAACACATAAGATCAATACTGAGAGACCAGAAGAAATTACATTTACTATCAGGAAATACTTATAGCATCTTCTCTTTCACTTCAGTTCAAGAGCTCTTCATATAAATTCATTATGCATCAGCATGTTTTGATATTGTAATTTTCTCAAAAACAATGAAGAATATACATTATCATGCTTCATGTAATAAAAATGAATACACTTACTTCATCAGGATTTGGGGAAAAAATAAATACTTTAAAAGAAAATAAGAAAAAAGTGGTAATTTTCATTTGAATTTGGCTTAAAAAATGGAGACATAGCAAAAAATACGGGGAAATATAATCTCCTCCTATCTTTGTTTGTGTTTGTGAAGGCTTTAAAATTTATTCACCGTATAAGAGATTAAAATATTTTCACATACTGAAAAGCCACTATTTAAAGTATGTTGTTATGTAAGTAGCATTTTTCACGTTCACACATACCAGTTCAAATATAACAAGAAACATCCCCAGTCTGTCAGCCACCCCAATACCTCCCATAGAAGAATGAACAAAACATAACAGCAACTTATCAAATCGTACATCTTCCATATTATAATGCTGATGATTTTTAATCAATCCAGAAATCTTTCACATCATTTGACTTGTGTCATCATAACAGGACTGTAATTTCACACAGTGTCACTATCTTCTTATGAAAAAGAATGGAAGAAATATCTTGTACTGTCATTTTGTCCTTTGTAGTCTAGAATGTGAGATTCCTTAATTGACATAGTGTCATCGAAAAAGTCTATTCTACATAATTACACTCTGGCAACTGAAACCAGTTGTCAGCCATTCCATTACAATAAGTACAAACAGATATCTCAAGAAAAGCCAGTGTTTGAAGTGCATCAATTTAACACCATTACTACTTTTCTTTTACATGCTATTTTTATATTTAGTGACCTGAAATATACAAAGATTAACACAGAAAACTGAAAAAAACATCACTTTCAAAAACTTGGGGCCTCGAAGTAGTACTTAAAGATTAATTGTGATGCACATCTGTACATAATTATTATCAATCATCTAGCAGCTTTATGACTTGCAATCCTTCATTGTATTAACGGTATCCCACTTACAGCACTTTACATATGAACTGTGACTCATGATTTTCTACAGTCTTTGAAATGGCATATAGATATCCTTTGTTAATTTCCTCAGAGTTCCTCTGGCACAAGAAAATCATCATTCTGTTTCTCTCACCTGTCAGAATCCTATGTCTCTTACTATCCTTTCTCCCTTACAATCATTTCTTCATTTAATTTTTCATTTTCTCTTAATGATCCCACAGCTTTTGGTCTCTTCTCTTTCTTTGTCTATCCACTTTTCCTTCTTCCTCTTTTCCAGTATATTACCACAAACATTTTTTCTTTTACTCTCTCAGCCTCCCAAATTTCAGATTCACCCTTATACCTTGGTATCCATCTTTGCCCTCCAGCCTGTTCGCTCTCATGTTTCTCCCTTAAAATAAAATATTCTCCCTAGAAAAAACCTACCCATTGCCTTTGCTTTCATTTAAACCTAAAGATTCTTCTGAAATCCTGAAACTTATTCTTGTGTGCCACAGTTTTCTCTGTACTATTCCTGGCATTCAATTGTCTCTTCCCAATTTCTACACAGTCCAGGGACAACCTTTTATCCAGAAGGCAGTGTAGCTCTGTTGGTTTTGGAGTTTGGGGATTTTCTGGTTTTCTGGGGTTGTTGTTGTTTTATTTTTAAATGCTAGTCACCAGAAGGCTACCACCCACCTGTAAAGTCTGTTAGAAAATGGTTGACATGTCAGGTCAGACCAGTTTATCTTTATTATTAAGGGATATGGGAGGTTACGGTTCTTCTGACCAAGAAAACAGTTCAATCAATGTCAGGCATCATTGTAATACTGCAAGACTTGAAATAAAAACAGGTTTGAGTTAATTGGGCTGACTCTGATTTTGGCTCAGCTTAGCCTAAAGTAATTTCGTTTTCTGAAAGCTAACTGCATGGGGGTTTTTCAGATAGTTGCTCTCTAGAAGTGAAACATCAGTATGCAGAAAAGCCAGTGTTTATACTTACTCCTCTAGTGACCTCGAGCCAGAAGAAAAGGCCACACATGCAGGGAGGAGCAGAAAGGACAGGTGACCTCAAACTAACCTAGAGAGGATTCCATCCCATATATGTCATACTCAGTATATAATTGAGAGGTCACAAGGGTCTCGCTTTCTCTTCTGTGATGGCTGAAGAGAGTCATCACAGCCATATGGCTGAGGGTTTGTCTGACTGCTCCTGACCCCAGATCCATGCATCCCTGAGTCTAGTTCCTGAGCTCAGTCATCAAGGGGTGGAGGTGCAATCTCAGTTATTTGTATGTATTTCTTTACTTTCTTTTTATTTTAATCATTATTACTATTATTAATCATCATTTCATTAAAAGTGTAGTTTTAATTTCCAACCCACAAGCCTTCTTCCTCTCATTTTCCTCTCACTTTCCCCTGGGGGTGTGGGAGGGTGGAATTTGGGAGCCCAACTGCACGATTTTAGCTGCAGAAAGTTGGCTGAGTTGAGGCTAAACCGTGACAGAGAGCTAGTGACAACAGCTGCAAAAAGTGATTTCGAGTACTGATAACACAAAAGATACTTCTGCACCCCCGATTCTTTATTATAGACTGAGATTATAAAGGTTGAGACACTCGCTCTTTATGTCTGTGCTATAAAACACAGCTTAATATCCCCACGCTTAAACTGCACCAACAGCTGGTTTTCAACGTGACTGCTCAACCATAAAGGTGTCTGACAACAAAAAGCTCCAAAACCATCTCACTGAACTTTACAAAGGTAGAGTGTGTGAGCTGCTGTTTTTTTCTAACAGGCCGCTTCCTCTCGCACACACTTCTGCTTAACAGGAAGGATGTCGTACAGCCTACAAGCTGTCAGCCTGAGAGTTGCTTCCGGGAAGCTGTAGAATTTTCTGATGCTGTATAACATTTGATTGTGCCAGCCCTAAAGAATGATGAGTGCTGGAGTTCTGTTTTTCTAAGTCCTTCTTTCTCTGATGTATCAGAATGGGGAAAGGAGGACATAAAATCCTAAAAACACTTCTGTTACTCATTCATGGGCAGAAGGTGAAGCTTTGTCCTGCGGCAGTTGAACACTTTTTTCCCTCATTTTCTTTTTCCTTTTTAAAGAAAGAAATGACTAAGATGGCACTTAGGCATTATAAAACAAATAATATACACTTCACATTGTGAAGGCTATACTTAAAGAGAGGACAGCTGGAAGTCAGAATACTTGTTTGCCGTCTTCTGATGTGTAGAAACAAAAGCATTAATGTGTGTGCATGGTAAATTTGAAGTCTAGTCTCCTAGAGACACAGTTGCAAGATGTCTGTATGAAGTGAGAAACTCTGACTGGGAAGACACAATAGAATAGATTGTACCTTTATAAAGTGGAGTTGTAATCCAGTTTGTATAGAAAAAAGGAATGGAAGTTGTGGTCTAAACTCTACTGAGTCACAGCAGCTAACACAATACAGCATCAGTGACACCCTTTGAGAAAAAGAGGCTCAAGGCTCATTGAGTCTAGCAATTCAATTACCCTCTCAACCCAGAAACAACCCCTCCTCCCCTGTCCTTCTTCTACTCCTGGCTCAGATCTAATGGCAGAACAGCCAGAGCAGTTACATTGTACAGGGACTGTTAAAATCTAAAAGCCTCAGGCTTTAGAGAGCAAGAATCCCTGACCTTTTATGATTGCTATAGCAGCTTTTCAACAAAACAAACTACACACAATGGAGCTCTTAAATATCTGAAAAGTAATTAATTTTCAGTACACTAACGTCTAAATCATAGAATTATAGAAACATAGAATCTTCTGTTTGGAAAAGACCTTGGAGATCACCGAGTCCAACCATACACATCTTTTGCTAAACCATGTCCTTCAAAAACTCATCTACTTGGTTTTTAAAGACCTGCAGGGATGGTGACTCAACCACCTCCCTGGGCAGCTGTTCCAGTGCCTGACCACCCTTTCAGTAAAGAAATTCTTCCTAATATCCAGCCTGAACCTCCCCTGGCGCAACTTACGGCCATTTCCTCTTGTCCTATCACCTGTCACTTGTGAGAAGAGATCAACACTCGCTCTGCCACAGCCTCCTCTCAGGCAGCCGTGAACAGCAATGAGGTCTCCTCAGCCTGCTCTTCTCCAAGCTATTGTTTATGCCCAGTGCCCTCAGCTGCTCCCTGTAGGACTTGTTCTTCAGCTCCTTCACCAGCCTTGTCGCCCTTCTCTGGACGCACTCCAACACCTCTTGTAGTGAGGGGCCCAGAACTGAACACAGTACTCAAGGTGTGGCCTCACCAGTACTGAGTACAGGGGCACAATCACCTCCCTGGTCCTGCTGGCCACACTGTTTCTGATACAGGCCAAGATGCCATTGGCCTTCTTGGCCACCTGGACACACTGCTGGCTCATATCCAGCCAGTAGTCAAACAACACCTCCATGTCCTTCTCCACCAGGTAGCTCTCCAGCCAGTCTTCCCAAGCCTGTAATATTCTGTATTAATAATGAATTATGTTTAAATAAATACCTGCATGCAATACTACTTACTGCTTATGCAGGGATGAGGAGAAGGAACTTACGGAACTGAATCTCATCTATACAAGTAGAAAAGAAACTCCCTTCAGCTGGTTACCTGAGTGATCAATGAAGAAAGATTCAGAAGCAGGAGAAGGATTTCAAAAAAGCCTAGAAAGCATACCCTCATTTCCTGGACTTACTGACTTGAAATACCTGAAAGTTCTATGCTACACATATTTATTTTTCCTAGAAGCTACCAGATGTATTTATAAGCTTTTAGACTAAAAAAAGAAAGTTTGTTTACACAGTGAAAATAGAAAAAAAAATGTATTATTTGAAAAGCATTTTCAAAAACATGTAAAATATCCTTGATAATGCGAAGCAAATACTTTTAAGACAATAATACAAAAATATTCATCAAGCATACTGCTGAATGATATCCAAATTATTTTTTTTCAATAAAGGTATAGAAAAATGCATAACAGTGAAAAATTACTTAATGGTTCTATTAAAACTTTCAAAATGATGAGTTAGAAGCTTTAGTCTGGTTTTCAAAAGCAAACTGTTATTATTTTTGATCTGCTTTAAAAGTGTATGGTGCAGGTATCCCAACCACCACAGCATTAAAGTGAAAGTGGGAGAGAACATTTGCAGGAGCAGCCATAGCAGTGGGCTCCCACAGACTGCCAGCGTCATGACTTCAGATGAATCAATTTAACTTTCAGTACCTGTCACTCCTAGTGCTTGTTTGGCAGAAAGCAAGAAGTTTTGAGTGGAGTAGTGTAAAAACAGTAGTACATACCTATCCCTAGAAAAAACAATTTATTAATGAATAAAACCCAAAGAATTTACTGTTACTTTTTCTGAAGACCAGAATTTGTTAAAACAGAAACATTTTCTAGCAAAGATACCAGAAACAAGTTCATCAAAAGGAAAATTCAGCCTAACAGACTGCAGCCATCAAAACAAGGTTGGTTTCCCTCTGCACACATTTTATTTCCCTGAGAAGTTGCTTGGTATGTGAATTACAGGAGGCACAGCCATTGACATGGAGGCCACAATTATGCAGGACTTCCTAGCCTTATTTCTTAGCCCGGTTATTTGCTAGGCATATCTGGTTGTGGGTTTTACTCACTTTTTTGGTTGTTTTGTTTTTTGGTTTGTTTTTTTTTTTGTTTGGCTTTCTGGAGAGAAAGCAAAGGATAAGACTACACATAAATTCACACTTGGAACTGGATTTCACAGATGCAGTGGTGAATTTAGGTATGCAATTTCTCATCCTAACATCGTGGGTAGCAAAACTCACTACCTGACTTTTAAAACTTCCTAGGCATGAACATTTCCTGCTGTCTATGCAATTATCAGGCAACGACATGAGGTAGAAAAATACAGAAGCTATTGATAGATAGGAATAGTATTCAAAAACAAAGGCTGTAAGCATGTTTCAGTAATCTAAGATACTTTGGTTTTCCCACAAAGAATGTTATATCTCTTTAAAGAATAGTAGCATACTGCAATTCTTTCCTAAAGCAGGATTCCTGATAAAACAGCAAGTCATCAGATCACCTGCTCAGGGCAAAACCATGGCCTTACCTACCATCGGCAGTTTCCAAGATGACTGAAAACATCCCAAACTCCATAGGATTGATCCACCTCACTGACCATCTGACAGGATAAACCTGGCTCTATTAAAACCTGTATGATACCTATTGGCTCCAGTAGGACAAAGACTTCACACCTTTGATACAGTATCCTAATATTATACCAGTATACCTTTGCCAAAACACAACTCTCAAAGATCTGCAGTCACTACACCTTGCTTTTCTCTCCTCTGGAAAGGATTCACAAAATTCAGAATGAATCAGCTGTTAAAATGACTTACCCTTTCTGTCAAGTCACAAAAGGGCATAATTTTTCTGAGTCTATCAGAGCCTAAAAGACCCACAAAATTTCTTGTTCCAGGATGTTGCTCTATCAGTTCTTCTGACATCTTCTGTTACAGTCCTCAGTCCATCTTCCCTGGTTCTTTATTCCTAGTTTTCCATTTTGATAATCAGGCCCTTTTCCATTCCTCAACACATCACACTATCATGCCCAAGGCAGTAGCATAACTAATCCTTAATAATAAAAAACCACCCTGGTAAAATACTTACATGAAAATTGCTTTAGATTTCCTAACCAACTACAGCACAATGAAGAGATGATGACGAGCAGTTTCATTACTGCCCTGTGCCTTTTCTGTTCAGTTTTCCTGCTTCATGATGCCTGGAAGAGGTAATAAGCAGCAATGTGCCACACACTATACTATGGCTGCAAACAGATGCCTACATTCATGAAAATAAATGCTGCACTGACGGGGTAAAGATTATATAAGAAGACTTGCCTATATGCAGATGCTGGGCATAAAGCCAATTACTATAAACCACATCAACACATAGTTAAAACTGATACCTGTATCTTAATACCTTATTGTAATGTTTCTTGTTAAAGAGCAGAATTTACCAGTGTCTTCTCTACACAACACACTGTGTAGTAAAAGCAATGTGGCTGTCAACTCGCACAGAGAACTGCAGCAGTTGCTACTTCCCTACAGCTTTACCTGTGTTAGTCCTTTCAGCTGCATCTGTGAGACATGTTAGAGACTAAAATGTGGCCAGAAAATCTTTGTACCATACACAGTAGATTGTGAGTCTAGCTGGGCTCAAGCAGACAAATAAATCACATGGTAGCTAATGTTTCCACAGATGAGAAGTAAGTTTTAAAAGGTATGAGGCAATCAATATCCAGTCATCTTTAGGCTATCCCAGACAGCCTAATTAATGTTGTCATACCGGCTTTGCAGTTATCTTTATTTATTTCTGACAGTTAAAAGTAATTTGCAAACCACAAAACAAAATAATGCTTTTAAGATTTCATTATGATTACAGTATAATAACCTATTAAGAAAGGAAAAGGTACAGCACCTCCAAAGAGGGTGTACGATTTACTCCTGTAGTATTTTATTAATAGTCTGAGTGATTACATTTGCATTAACCTGACCCTTTTAGTACGAACTTCAAGAAAACATTCCTTGAGATGACCACCTTCACGCCAAATCTCTAGCCGAAGCAAATTTAAACTGTAGTCACTTCATAAACAAAAAATCTTTAATGAAAGAAAAGGGTTGTATCTGTAATACCTTGGGCAGCAGCAAAGTTAAATAACAGCATTTTAATGCTCACTTTGTTGAATATCATTATATTCCAAAGCCATCAAAATCAAAAACTTTAGAGAAAAAGTGAAGAAGAAACAGATTTGCATTAAATGCTATCAGTATAGGCACAGAACAGCAGCAGAAATAATTAAAAATTAGATGACTTGAATTTGAAAGCATCTGTTGCAAACACTGGGTTTTTAAGACATTGCAAAGATAAACTCTGAAGTGCAATATCACTAACAGAACTGCAAGCAACTGTTGTTATCTGCATTCATGTACTACTGCAAGTCTGATTTTACCTTGTTTGCAATACTTGTGATGAATGACTTGATGTCCAGATTAGTTGGGCAACTCTTCTGACAGGGGGCATCTGCACACTTTAAGCATCTACAAGAACAAAAAAAATGTGTCAAGGAGACATGGAATACAAATCCTACCAACAGCATAAGGTTTTCAAGTTAGCATGGTAGAAGATAAGCCACAAAGGAAAAATACAGAGCATTTTCATAAAATTTCTATTTAAAACCTCAAAGTTCTGTATGATGGTTATTGACTTGCACCCAACGCTTATCAGTTGTGTTCTGTTGACTCCACTTTACAAAGGAAGGTATTAGGGTGCAGTTACAAACATGGACTGCACATGTTTAAGTATTAGGACACAATGCCTAATTACATAGAAGTATTTTTTTTTCCCTGGAATCCAAGATTGCTAAACTTCTGACCATTTCATTTTTCTATTTGAAAAACATCTGTGCTGTGAATTTTGATTTATTATCAAAGTTCTAGAAGTACCACTTTGTCCAACATCCAGAATTTAATCCAATCAGACATGCAAAAGGAACAGCATTTCCACAGAGGAAGGAAAACCTTTGTACTTTATGTGCCAAAGAATAAGAATGGCTGATAAATTGTCCTCACTTCTCCACAAGTTTCTTGTGATATGTCTGTGACCTCTGAAAACAAGTCAATAGTCTTATGCTTACTCCCAACTGAAATCCTTAAGACCCTCTTTCTTGTCATCCCCAATGACAAAATCTAACTGTATATTTAAACAGAGTAAGCAGCTAAGATTTATTGTCTATTCTTCCACAGTCATCCATGAGGGTGTGCATGTCTGGTTACTTGCACAAATCCCATTAAAGGATTAAGCTCTCAGGCCTGTTCATGTCCAGACAGAGATCAGTGATGAGCAGTGTCCCTCAGGGGTCTGTTCTTGAACCAGTATTATTTAATGTCTTCATCAATGACATAGACAATGGGATCGAGTGCCCCCTCAGCAAGTCCGCAGATGACACCAAGCTGACTGGTGAGGCTGACACCCCTGAGAGAGAAAGGATGCCATCCAGAGGGACCTTGACAAGATGGAGAAACGGGCTTCTTAAAACCTCATGAAGTTCAACAAGTGCAAGGTCCTGCACCTTCAGCGTTGATATAGGCTGGGGGATGAAGAGATTGAGATTATCCCTGCGGAGAAGGATCTGGGTGTCCTAGTGGATGAGAAGAGGGACATGAGGCAGCAATGTGTACTCACAGGCCAACTGTATACTGGGCTGCATAAACAGAAGCTTTGCCAGCAGCGAGGCAATGAGGAAAGTGATTCTGCCTTTCTACTCTGCTCAGGTGAGACTCCACCTGGAATACCGCATCCAGCTCTGGAGCCCTCAGCACAGGAAAGACTTGGACCTGTTGGAGCAGGTCCAAAGGAGGGCCACCAAAAATGATCAAAGGCCTGGAACCTCTTCCCTATGAAGAGAGGCCGAGAGTGTTGGCATTGTTCAGCTTGGAGAAGACTCCGAGGAAGCCTTATTGAGGCCTTTCAATACTTAAAGGGATCTTATAAGAAAGATGCGGAAAAACTTTTCAGCTGGGCCTATAGCAATAGGAAAAGGCATAACAGTTCTAAACTGAAACAGAAGTTTAGACCAGATATCAGGAAGAAATTTTTTATGCTGAGGTTGATGAAATACTGGAACAGGTTGTCCAGAGAGGTGGTAGATGCCCCATCCTTGGAAACATATAAGGTCAGGTTGGATGGGGTTCTGAGCAACCTGGTCTAGCTGAAGATGTCCATGCTCACTGCAAGGGGGTTGGACTAGATGACCTTCATTGTCCCTTCCATCACAAATGATTCTATGATTCTAGGATCTAGCTGGGTATCACAGACACCATATCACCAGTAAAATCTGAAGGCACATGTGGTAGTAGTTTTTGGATTTTTCTCTAGTCACGGTAAAAAGGTCTCCAAGGAAGTATTTAAAGGAAAACAAGTCTCAAAGGCTGCAAAAGCTTAGGAAATCTGATAAAGCTAAATCCAGGTTCAACACCTTAGTGAATTACTGGTTCAACTTGTCAGGATATCAGAGCGCTCTATCAGAAGGACATCAGCAGGTTGAGCTGTAGCAGTTAAATATACTGCTGCCCAGCTCTGTCCACTGACAGGCACATGTTATAAATGCCTTCGCAAGCAACAGCAGGCCAGTGGGGACCTCAAAGGGTTCATGTGGCCAGAGTATCAAGTCAAGAGGATGCTCTTAGCATCGTAAGCAGAATAAAAGATGGCAATGTTTTAGTACTGGAAGCTGGGGAAAAAAAAAAAGGAGACAAACTAGACAAAATACACCACTGTGAGGGCTCGGATGATCATTTTGCTTATGTAGGCAGTAAGGAAACAAGAGAAGTGTAAAATCACACTTTAAAAAAGGCAACAATTGTATTATGACTTTTTACTCTTCACTTTCCTGAGTGTGTTTTCCTTTAAAATACAACAGTCCTGTATCCAAGGCCAAAAGAAATGTTCTTAACATAAGATACATTTCTGTGGATTATATATAGAATAATCTTATGTAAAAAATTACTAGAATGGCACTTAGCAGGATTTGCAGTGTACAGATTACTGGTTCTGACTAGTGTCTTTACCAAATTATTTCTCTTTTTATTTTTGAGCTGTTTCACAAATAATAGCTGTTGAAAATATCAGCTATTGGGGGGGGTAGGTAAGGCAAACTTGAATGTGAGGAGGGGAGGGTACCATGAATATGCCAGTCCAGACTTTGTCTTATAATAATACCATCCTCCGATTCTATGAGCACTCTGCAGACTAAAGTGTACCAAGCTACCATTAATCCCACTTATCACCTTGACAGCTCAGTAATTACACTCCCGCTATAGCGAGGTACTGTAAGGTACTGTAGTCCTAATAAAACATCACACACTGTGCAGAATGCGTGCTGGTGAGGTGTTTTATTAAACTTGGGGGGCTGATCATCAAATGACATTAGTGTTGACCTATTTTTCTATCTGACAATAAATTATCCTTTGACCATACCATAATAGATATTACAGAGTGTAATATTACTGTACCAAGGAGCAAAGGTATTGCATTCTGGTGAACCTAGCAAAAAGCATAAATAAAACAGTAGAATCACCCACCAGAAAGCTACAACATAAATTTCTCCAAGTGACTGATCTTTTGAAAAATCACAGGCAAAATACCATGCTTAAGGGAATACATCAACAATTATCCTGTTTCAGTTTCACATGTATATCCCCATATGAAGAAACATTAAGTATTATACTTCCTTTTTCTCTAACTTTCCTCCCACCCCATGAAACGCCTTTTTTTCATTTTACAAGGCTATTCCATTACTATGGTTTTAATTCAAAATAATGTAAACAACAAACCAGAAATTTAAATTTAATTTCTCTAATTCACCTGCTTGTTCCTTCCCCATTTAAATGAAGAGCTACATGCTTGCGATTAAAACACATCAACCAAACAAACAAAAAACCCCAACACCAGACATATTTTTAAGTGGCCATACTATTCTGAACTGCATAAAAATACAAAGCATTAGACAAAGCGAGACCTATGCTTAACTCAGCGTATATATCCCAGTATTTATTAATAAAAAGATGGAAAAATCCTTCCAAGTATCATAAACCACCCTATAATCGATTTTTCCCCAATTTTTTCATGGAACAGTATCTCTTTTAGAAACATACAGGCTATGCTGAATCTTAAAAGAAACCACAGTTTCTTCATATGCATATTCCTCTCCATGTAAAAGTCAAAAGAAATCATTGTTTTTGCACCACTAAACCCCACCTTGAGGAACTCAAAGAAAAAGAATGATATTTTCTATTTTGAAAGCACCTAACTGTTGATTCAACTCAGCCCTATTGTGAAACGGTGAATTAAGTTAGGTATAAAACATGTCCTACAAATGCTATGCAAGTATAGCATATTTATATAAATATTTATGCAAATATTATCATTTGATATAGTTTTGTAGACATGCCTGAGACTACATAATAAAAGAAATCCACATATTTAAACCCAAAATTTACATTTCCCACATATCTAAGCCCAAAATTTACACCTCTTACTGAGCAGAGTTAAATTATATGTAGGTAACCCCAGTGAAATTAAAATCTTTAACTTCTTATTTTTAAATGTTACAACACTAAAGTTATTTATTGTTTAAAGTTAGTGTGCTTGTAAATCTCTTTCAGGTACAAAATAATGCAAGCAGAGGATACTTATGCAGTAGCCCAACTATACTAGCTATCAAGTTTGCAGCTATCAATTTTGTCAGTGCAAAATAAGCACCTAAAACCATGCATGTACACACAGAAACTCATTCAATCAGCCTCTAATAGCATAGGTGCTAATAAAAAAAATACACAAACAAACAAGAAACTCCCAAAACACACAACACAGAGAGCAGTGGATTACAAATATCTGAAGACAATAAAAGGAAAAGGCACTTCAAATGTAGTGATTTTTTTTCAGTGTAATAAAACAGAAAATGAAATAGAGAAGTAAAAGTTGCTTATTTCTGGAATACATACTACCTATTGGGAAAAAAAGATGCAAGAAACCATCAGGTATGCCTACCTGTAGAAAGGAATAGAAAGGAAATGAGAAAAAGAAAGGGTAAAAAAAGTAACAAATATCTGTACAAAAACGTTTCTCTTAAGAAAAAATTATACTAGAAACAAGTTCTCTACCCTGGTGTACAAAAGAGAGAGACAAACGGAAGACATCGCCAAGACTTATTTTCAATTAATAGTTTTCTTTGTTTAATTGTTGAAATATAAGCCAGCATTTCATTTTTAACTTGAAATATCTGACGAACATACAGGTTCATTTCTATATCTAGGCCAGATCTTAACACATTTTTGTTTCTAAACAAAGAAGGACAATTTAGTTATATCGTTACCTAAAATTGCAGCAAATGAATGTCTGTTTAACTGGCAATAACATGACCTGAAGATACATATGCTGAAAGGCCATGGGTGAAAGACATAATCTGGAGTAATATTCCTCAATGGATCGTTGCTGATAACACATTAAATTTTCCTATATCATAAAACAGGCCAAATAACCTTTATTAGGGTTACTGTTGGCAGAGGTTTAGAAGCAGGTTAAATCCTAATCCATTTATGTGGGTTTCTGCAGGACACAAACACTAATTTTGAAAAAAAAGGCTTCCAGCTCTACTATTTGTGGAAGTTTCTGAAACTTTATGCACTACTCAGAGAAATAGCCCAGATACTAAACAGTTCTTACAATGATGTCTGCACAGACTTCCTGAGGTTTAGGTCAATTAATTTTAAGAGAATCATAGAGCTAATTCCACCCTATGAACTAGAGGCAATTTTACACAGGAGATACAGTTCTGAATACAAGGCTCTTTTTGGTTCCAAGTCTCTTCTACTATCTCTAAGCTCTGAGATGGGGATAGTAAACAGTGAAACAAGAGTCACATGTAAGGAAGAAATAAATCCAAAATTTCTAAACAAATCTATAATTCTCAGGTTGAATGCCCACTGTCATTGATGACAGAAGTGAAGAGCATCACGTAAGTTTTTCGCTGGAGGTTCAATTCCTTAACCACTTACAGTTAACCTAGCAGAACTCGAGCTTTCTTCTCCTGGTTTGATCTTGCTGTGCTTAAACAGGGGCAAGGACAACCCTACACAGAGATGTGGGCATACATGCACGCATTTAAAAGAGAAGTCAGGATAAAGATCCTCTACTGCAATGGAAAGCCATTGGTGAGAACCTAGTGCTGCCAGCTGCAAAAAAAAAAAGACTTGCTGTCATTATTTTCTGTATAAAAAAAAATTAAAAAGCAAAAAAAAGCCCACAAAACCTAACAAACAAACAAAGGAATCTGCACTCTTTAGTCTTCCCGTTCATAGATTTTGCAGTGGACAGAAGAGGAGAAAAAGATTATAAAGTAATGGGAAGATTTTGTTGTCGGGTTTAACTATCAAAACAAAATAACACTTGATATAAGCGTTTGATGAGTACCAAAGACAAATGACACTTGGAAGAATATTTGTTTTCATTCAAAGTCAAGAAGCAGGAAAAGAGACTCTCACATGCAAGGCTGAGAACCCTGTTATGCGTGTGCAACATAATAATGAAAACAAAATAATCTTAAATTAGAATCAACTATGAAGACATAATTTTAGACCATAGGAGAAACAGATATAATCCCCAAGAAACACCTGTGAATACAAAGGGCATCAGAAACTGTATAAAAGGCAGTGAACACAGAGTATACAAGCAGCAGGTGTCACGGTCCTGGATATGTAATACTGGGAAGAGAAATGCCCAGCCTGTTAGCAATGCACAGGAACCATAAGAAACAAAACATCGAATATCATGTAAATTGGCAAAACTAATTCAAGAAAAGACTCCCACATCATTACTGTTGCCTCTTCAGTCACCTGGGTGTCCTGTGAGCCTACTTCAGATGTACAGAAAATGGATTGACTTCTCTGTCAGTAACACAGGATGTCCAGAAGAAGCAAATTTTAAATAGAGGCATTCTACAGAATTAGAGACAGATACGACATTGCTGCTAGCAGCTACAGGAGGTGTAAGGGAGGTGCTTTTCAGTTGAAAAGAAGAAATGCTCAGACACAAAAATCTCCTACCCTAGTGCAGAATAATGACACTTACAGACAAGGTTATTTTCAGACACTTAAGAGGTAGTGAATCATATGGACAGAGACCAAAATCGTTCCCTTCATCAGTGACTCATCTTTCTCTTTTCTTCTTTGGCTCTCTACACAACCATAATTCTTCTTTTCTCATCTGTTTCTGAATCCCCCTTGAATGCAGGAACTCTTTTCTCATCTTTGCATCTGCTTGGCTGTCTTCCTGTTTTCTGTATCCTTTTTTCTGAAACTTCCGCACTTTTCTGTCCTGTAACTTTTTATCATTCTTCAGCACAACTCTGTTTTAATGCATAATGTTGATAACATACAAAACACATAACCCAGTGTCTGCCAGAAGTTATTTCCGACAGCAGTGTAGGAGAGTGTGCACCAGTCACTTTTCAAGCCGTTTTCTGAGTTCTTGCCGTTCACCATCCAGCCCTTCAGAACCTCCTGTTAGGTTCCTGCACTAAAACTCCCCTTGCCTAGTGATATCTTTTCTGCATACTCATGACCACGCTATTTTGATGTGTGATCAGACATATGAAAATAGTGGCTACCAGAAGAAAAACAGATTAGTGAGATTTCCTCTTAAACCCTTGCTGAATGGTGGGAATGCAGCTGGGGAGAGCTCCGCAGCCAGTCAGAGGTAGTGCTCTGAGCACTGCACCACCACGAGAAGCCTGATCCAAGTCAGCTCATGAGAAACTATACTCTTGTCTGCTCTTAAATTCCTCCTGTCATTTTAACGTGACACTTAATTGTTTATCTCACCATATTGCAATATAACCTCAAAGACTACTGATTTTCACCCAACTCATTTCATATAGCTTCTATATCATTACTTTATTGTATTATTCCAATTTATGTTATAGAATAAAACTGCTATATAAATTGAGTTCATTAAAAACAGAAAAAGCAGTGTAGCTTACAGGATATTGTAGTGCAAAGCATGTATATCAGCACATGCAAAATCAGAAAAGCTGTAGCATTCTTTCAACGTATCACATATCAAAACAACTTTTTTAATGCAAATAATTTCAAACATTTTATGCTTTCTTATAAACTCAATCTGTGAACAAGCAAAACAAATAAATGGTTCACATTTCTATTAGTAACTATGTTGCATGCAGCTCATACAAACTCAATATTATTATTAAAAATATATTAATTTTAATACCACTGGTACTAGAATCTGTGTGGAATAACTTTCGCAAGCTCCTTCACTCCCAACACAGGCTACCTATTCTTTGAAGTTTTACTAGGCCAATTTATTTACAGCATCTTTAAATCCATATTTAGTTTTTATAACATATTCGTTACATATTGTTCTACAATATTCAGAGCTCTTTGACTTCAAAAACAAAGTTTATGTCTCACAAAATATTATCGCCACGGTGCTGGAACATAATGCTCGCAGTCTGCATGCAGGTATGAAGTCCAGCATCAAAACCTATTTGGTTTTGGTCCTTAGTGGTGGATCTTAAATGGGATACGTCAGCCATACAGTTCCTGACAAGTGACTCATACACCACACAGCTCTGTTATGTCAAACCCATCTACATGCTTTTACCTGCAGTAATTATTCCACCTCAGTCTCTATAACTTAAGTTACAAAATGAACCTCTGATTGTTAATTTGAATGCTATTCTTTTCCATTTCTTGCATTCATGCCTAAGTGAACAAAAGGTTTCTTTCCAGATTATCAGCATACTGTGTTTTGGAAAGGGCTATTAAAAATAACAATTTTCTCCTTCTGTTCCATTTAGGAACTTAGCACATTGAATGCTTCTTCAGTTCTCATTTCTGACACTACCGGTGTCACTAGGTTTACACCCGGTAAGTCATTCAGAGAGGAAGTCAGACTTTAGCTCTAGATAATACAGAGGTAGCAGCTGTGAGTCCTAGCATGATCAACCTGTTCTCCATCAACATGAATTTGAGGTTATTCTCAAGCAGCAGTTAGCAGTTTGGGTGCTGTCTGTCACAGAAAACTACCATGGAAAACAGTACCTGATGTGCTTGGGAGACTTCTGGTCTTCTCATCTTTTCAGTTATTTCTAATTATTAAGCATTATGCAATTTCTGCGTTTTCAAAAGTATTAACATCCAAAATTCATTACACTGTCACATAAATACTAAATATAGTTAAAGTTTTTACTGCAGTCAACAACATATTTTTATATAAATCTGAAAGTTTTAGTTTCAAAAAAAGTAGTTAAAAATCAATTTGAAGTTTCTCTGAAAACACTGATTACTTTTCACACTACATAATTATTTTCTTAACACCATAAGAACACAATACAATTTTTTGCTTAATATGACAAACTTGATGGTATGCCATATTATTCCAGTACGTGTGCAAAACATGTACAAGAAACACACTTGTCAAAAAGTCTTTTATACTATCTATTTAGACCTCAAACTGTGCTGTTTCAAGCCCTTCAAAGCAGCACTTTATCTGTCAAATCAACCACTTGTGGCTCAGCCACACCTCACCTTATGGAGTTTCTTAAACGGGTACATTTATGTTCGCCACAATAGTGATCCCTTTCACACAGGAGACAGCTGTTACATGATGTTCAATATCCTTTTAATCCTCTATAGACCTTAGACAGAAGGGTTGACAGAACTGACAGTTTTTATTATAGCTTGCCCTGTACACAATAATCTTCTTTCACCTGGACTATTCTCCCAGAAGCGTTACAGAATTTTTGACTTCTATGGAGGATTATTTCTAGTCTTTTTAGAAGAGAAGAAATTATTTTTATGTGGCATGATTCTTATCCTGTGTAAATTACCTTTTCAAAATATCAGACACCTGTTGTCTGCTTATCTTAATGTCAATGAAACTCCTTTGGATTCACTTTAGGAAAAATACACTTCACAAGTTCAGTCACAGACATTTTTTCTCCTTAAATGCCTTGATCATCCATGCACACCTCACAAATGGCACTCTGTACAATACGTCGTTAGCAACAAGAGCACACATCTATCATTTATTCGTACAGAAAACATTTAGTACATTTAATAATATATAAACAATCTGCAATAAAGTATAATGTAACTAAAATACAAAAGTTTAAGAAAATGTTCTCAGTTAAAATTTACAAACCCAGAAGAAATTGATTTCCTCACTACAGCACCACAGAGACTCTAATGATCAGACCAAAAGTGCTAACGCTCATCTGTCTTGCAATTTAGGCATGCCAGCAATTCCAGAACAACTAACGCAAGAGTGATTTAAACAAAGAATCTTTGTAGAGAAGTAGTCTTGGGAAAGGCAGTTACAGCAGAATAAGCTGAAGTTTCCCTTACTATTACCCAGAATAATAGGAACAGCTTCAGTGTCCTCACTCTTTTCCTTAAAAACTGATGCAGGTATATATTTGAGGAGCATGTGCTTCTCCCCTCGTCTTTCCCTAAGAGGATCTACAGGTGAGGAAACTGCAAGAATTCAGCAGAAAGTTCTAAGATTTAATATTTTTTCTAGAATTTGCATGCATTGCATGCCTTCTATCTTCTTTTGCAAATAGAGGTCTGTCTAAGACTCCTTGGTAGGTAACACTGTCACTTGTTAACATGCTCAGCCATCAAGACCCAGAAAAAAAAGAAATATGCTTGCTATTTTTCTTCTAATTTTGTAAACTGCATATTATTTATACATCTTTTAACCATAGAAAATTAATATTATTATAACGTATAAGCGTATTTTTAAAAAAATGGTGGAATTTTCTTGTATGCTTCGGTGTTTAACAAAATTATTAGGCTTTGATTTTTACCTTAAAGTTATTCAAAAAATAAAGATTCAAAATCAGTATTCCCTCAGCAAGTTAAAAAGCTGTATGAAACAAGAACAAATCATATAAGCACAGCACAGAGGTCAGCACAGAGCAAAGGGAAACTCTTTACAAATTACACTAGGAATCAATGTTGCATTCTTAATATCCTGAGTTTAAAGACATAAGTAACATTTCAATAGTAGACAGTTGAAATTTAAGTCATTTATTTACTAGAAGTAAATAACCTAAGCCATTAAGACTGAATGATTGGAATGTATGTTCCATATATTTATTCTGCTATAATCACCTTCACTGTGAAGAACTTTACAACATTCACAGTATGATGATGAAAATAAATGACGCAACCAAATGTCACTCTTCAGACTGTTGACATTTACAGGAAACTGCTACATAATTTAAACACAAAAGGCTTTCTTTTCTTTTTCTTTTTAACCAAAACTTATGCAGACAGTAATGGTAACACGCAAGCTCACTTTCTCTTGATCTAAACAGTCAGCAAATAAATTTAGAACCTGATCCCTTTGATGGCAAAGCTAGTTCTCAGAAGCACCGCGCTGCATGGATCTGCCTTCGCAGTTTTATTTTTCCAGAGTAGAAAAACTCCTATATGCAGGCGACTTGCTTGGGGATATAAGACAGCCATTCAACATTTAAAGTCCCACCAATCAGGTCTACCGTAAAGTTACATGGGCAGAAAGCTGGACTGGATGAACTAACAGGTTTACACTATCTTTGCATTTTCTCCTAGTATGTTGAACAATGGCCTTTAAAAATGGTATATTTGTGTTTGCTTATCTATCTGCAGCTGAGGCTTCCCATAGAGATAAGCAAGCTAAAGAATTTAAGAACTCGTATATCTCTCAAGTTATTTAGGATTACAGGAGTGACACGAGTACTTGTTTTCCCTATAAATTAAATCCTTATTTTTAGCACCTTACCAGTCACTCCAAAACCAGGGTAAATACAAGGACTCTAGTTGAAATAACAGTATCCAAAGGGTCTAAAACATATGAGTATTACATATAAGGATTTTTAAATACAACCATCCAACACGTTTTTAAAGGGTTTGATTTCTAAATACTAGCATGGCCTCTTAGGTGGATGTATATCGGCAAAGAAAACTCCATCTACTAGCTAAACACAGAAAAGGCACTGGACTGCTAATGTCAAGAAGGCTTAGGTGGTAACCAGACCACAATCAGTTCATCTGCGTTTGTAAAAATAGGAAAAACATTTGTTGCTGTAAGGAAGTAAAAAAAAAAACCCTTGCATTTTGGGTTTTACCTCTATAAATAAGTAGGAAGAATTTTCACATCCTTTTAAACAGATTATATAAAAGACAAAGCATTTGTCATGTTTCCTCCTATACTGACTCTAACAGAAAATATTTTTTTAAGAGAAATTTTAGGATAAATTTTAATGTGTTGATTCACCATGGCTTGATAGATCACTTGTTCTTGAATATCACAGTATCACAGTATCACAAGGTTGGAAAGGACCTCTGAGATCATCAAGTCCAACCTATAATCTAACACTAACACCAACACTAACACCAACCATCATCTAAACCATGGCACTCAGTGCCTCATCCAGTCTCCCTTTAAACATCTCCAGGGTCGGTAATATGTGGCATTGTACTTCTTTGTATATGCTCAAACAGTTAGACCTACACCAACTACAGCAATCCCAGGACTGTAAATGCAGTGAAACTGAAAGAGCACGCTTTCCCCACTTCCCAAAGGCACTGCATTTTCAAAAAGCTGCTGAAAGCATTTAAGAATTCTCTTTTGGTAGATAGTGCTACAAATCTTGCTCTTGCTACAAATGAGCAGATGTCTGCCTTTTGGCAATTCTTTTTTATGTAGTTATTTGAAAACAATTACAGAAAAATGTTAAAATTGATTATATATAGAAAGTACACCACAAAGATTCCTCAGACAAGTCACACAGAAACATTTCAAAAAGCCTAGGAATCAGTACAAAGTGCTTCTTCTTTACACCCTTCCTTAGTTCCTCCTCTCCCTCTACACAAAACACACACACAGTACACATTATCCACTTTCCAATTGTTCCTGCATCCCAGGTGTAGGTGCTGTAATTTTAGCGTTCCTTTTTTTCTAACCTAGAAGCATTAGGATTTGATAAATACATCTGACATATTTCAGCAGCTTCACACCTCACAATTTATAGGATACTATGATATCAACACAATCACAAGTTTCCTTACCACTGTTCATCTTCCTTAATAATGAGGGCTAATTCCGTTTTCTACTCTATATGAATGCCGAAAGAAGAGGATACCTGCAGATTCAGACAGCTCTAATTAAAGCTCTTTGCAGTGAGATTCCAGAGGCTCTCTACACATGTCCTTTTCATCACTGCACAATGACCAGTCTCCCTGTCGTAAGTCCTACTGCTGCTAAAAGCCTTCAGTGCTCCCCTGGACCTCAACTCTCACCATGAATGAAACCAACAGAACGTCCTTGACTTTTACTACTGTCAGGCTGCTCCATTCCAGCATTCCTGGCTCTGGGAAAGCCAACAGGCAAGCCTAGCTATTGCTTGCCCCCTCCATGGCCAGAATCTGATCACAGCAGGATATATTCTGATTTGGAGTTATTGTAGACTGGTAAGAGTTTAGATTGTCAGTGATGATGCTGTTCTATCAGATTCCTTCCTCAGTCAGGACTTGCCTGGTTAGCAATTTCAAAAGCACTTGGCTCACCTGCATGAAGGAATTTTGATAACAGATTCCAAATTTTAAGCAGCAGCAGGAAAAATACTTCATGTTATACCCCCTACTCCAGCCCCACTTCAGTTACATGCAAGGGCTGTATTTTCTATGGGGGGCTGGATGACATTAAACATTGTTGAGTCAAGAAATATACCTAAACATAACTACATAGGTTGCATCTTCAGTCTATGAGTTCTGACTGAAGTTATGCAGTTCAATGAAGAATATCAAAATAAATTCAAAACAACACTGTTAACTCATGTAGTAGTTGTGCTACCGACACATGTTCCATTACGTAACATGAAACAGTGAAAAAGAAGACAACAAATGCAGGTAAAGGGTCACTCCGTTATTCAGTAAATATAAGGATAGAGTTATCCACTCTCTAACTTCCCATTTCACTAAGGGCTTGAAATGGACCAATCACATTATGACTAGAAACACATCTTGGAAATGGCCTCCATCCATTATTTTCTGCACTCTGAAGCAATTCTTTGCATAATCAGAAGATGGAATATTTTGCCAGTCGTGAGAAGTTTGTCTTAAGGTACTAGACAGGAATGAAGACAAGCAAAACCTCTTTGTCTTTTCTTCACCCCTTCATTTCCTTATCCATGTCTAGCCTCTTCAGTCTCTTCAAAGACCAGGAGCTTTTCAGAGAGCCCAGAGTTTGACAGCTATTTCTCAAAGAGAAATATAAAAAAAAAATCAATTCCTCAAATGCCAAAGAAATCATAATCAGAATTATTAGGAGCTGAACTCCCGGCTGTATTTTTGAAGGATTTCTCCACAAACCCATTTTGGGGCTCTACGCATACTAAAACTCAGCAATTTAAGTTCCACTCATTTGTGTTTACAAAACATGATCACACAAAACTGTCCACAGTTTCAAACAAAAGCCATAGAAATACGCACACTATATTACAGAAGACAATATAACCTCCAATTTTTCAGCAAAGAGGAAGGAGTGAGACTGCTCTGGCAAAATGCACTACTGATTGCACAGCATGATCTTTGCTAAAATATACTTCAGTATTTTTACTAGTACAGTGCAAGATGATGTACTAGCATAAACAGTTAACACTGAAACACAAATGTCAAAACAGATGAAGTACATTATGTGATACATTATTCTTTTTTTATTGTGTTCACTTGCTAATTTACACAATTCCGTAATTCATAAAATGGTCTCCCTTTCATTAGCGCAAATTAGTAATTTTCTAACACATAATTAAAAATATGCATTAAATTTATATATTACATTGCATGTTTGTTGACTTTGTGAAGATAAAAAATGTTACATCACCAAATGAAATTCTAGGGTTACTATTTTGAATCTGAAAATAGCTCTGCACAACCTCCTGACATAGTTCTCAACATCAGCCTGGAACTATCACCAGTTTTTTTTCGCTAAGCATGAAAATATAAAGTTATTTTTTTTTCTGAATAGCTTCTGATGACATTATCTATTCATATATTTTAAACTGAAGTAATTTCTTTGCTGCATGAATCCTCTTGCTGCCATACCAGTAACATTATACCTGTCCTAATCCTTCTCTAACACACACTTTTTCCATATTATAAGCCTAATAACTGTGTAGAGATAAATCTCAACTAGCAGCAGGGTCCACCAAAAAATTTAAACATCATATTTTGGTTTTAGATTCAGCCAAATAATCATACAACTATAGTACACAGTACTGCTTTGCAAGAGTAACAGTAATGTTTCACCATCATTTTTGGAAGGAGAAGGGTTACTGTTAATGCATCTATCTCATTAATACCCAAGTTCACAATACAAACATTACAAAGAATAATTAATAATTCAAATAATTTTCATTTGCCTAAAGAACAAACAAAAAAGACTTATTTTTAGATATTGTGATTTAATGCCCTTTTTATTTTAAAAAAAAATTGTGAATTCAGACATTTTCCATACTCTTGTGATATAAATAAGGTAAGGTATGGAACACAAAGCATTTCAACCAAAAGAGTTTAAATCAGTTTAGTCGGCATCCATGAATTATGTGTGACAAATGCCCTCAAGTATTCCACCTTTTTACATAGTCAGTTCATAACAGCTTAAGCTAGTATCTATTAAATATTTTATTAATTTACCATGAATATAAAGGACGACATTACCACCTTATTCTTGGAGAAATAAAAGATTAAATTACTGACACACTGTATTTGGGGTGGGGGTTTGGGGATGTGTGAGAGTGCTGGAATGAGAAAGATAAGCAGGGAAAAATGTGGATTAAGAAAGGGGAGAGAAAAAGAAAACCTAAGAGTAGCAAGCATTAACTAACACAGATACTTACCTTGCAAGGTTCAATTTCTCAAGCCAAACCTATCCCAAGTACCCAAGTGTTTCAGAATGCTATGGATGCTTATTCTAAGAACAGCATTTCCAGCTCAGAGATGCACAGTTCTGTTGTAAAAATACTAATATTAATTTGCCGATTTAAAAAAAAATGGTATATTTCTACTTTTTCATTTTAAATGAAAACAAGTATTTGAGTCATATTCTAAAAAGTAAATGTTTAATTATGCATTGTTTGATGAAAATTCACACTGTATTGTACTAAGTCTTCATATTGGTACATCCTCGATTACCATATAAACTTTATTCTGCAATATTGTTATAAAATTCTCTTTATTATTGTCATAATTATTCCTTTAATAGACACCAGCAGCATTTCTTTTGTAGGCTCAGAATCTAGCCTTATTACCATAGCTTTCAAGCCAGTGACACATCTTTTGCCTCATTAACGAGCAGAAAAAAGTGATAAGTGATACCTGAACCAAGTATCATGAACCAATGAGCCATCTTCAAAAACACTATTTTGTAAACTATGACTTCTTGTTAATGTAAAACTTGCCTGCATTGTGACACCAGTGATTGGTGTTCATGCTGACGATGATCAGTTACAGTTTTTAATACAGAAATGTAGTTCTTTAAATCAAGTCAAAGAGCTTCATACTGTAAGACATCTCTCCAGCAGCCCTGAGAACATAGCAAACTGACTCTCAGTATGTTGCCCAACCCCCTGCACTGTTCAGATCTGCCATCCTTGGGGATGTGGACCATATGAAGGCAAAGAATCCAAATCCTTCACTTGGATCTGAAAGCAGTATAGACTGATCAGTGCCCACAACTACATGTGGAAGAATTGTCTCTGCCCATTTCTTTTTCTGTCAGTAAACTTAGGCTCAGCATATTGCTGACACATCTGATATTTTCTTTTTGCCCACAGAGTCTGTGGAGTGTCCATCCTTGGAGATATTCAGAACCTAGCTGCTCTAGTCAACGCAGTTCTGAGCAAGAGGATTGGACTAGACAATCTCTCTATGTCACTTCCAGTGTCAGCGAGCCTGTAATTCTACAAGAGATACCTAAACTGTCTACTGGAAGATAATTTCTCTCTGCCTGCCCTCCCTAGGGCTTATTATCAGAGACCCAGAGATATACTAACCACAGCTTCACTCTGTGCCAACAAGAGTCAACTCTGAACTCAAAGAAGGCAAATTCAAACAGTACAAAACACTGTTTATCCTCCTAAATTTACCTAGGCAGTCATCATCAACACAGTACCTGAGCATCCCTCACTCTTGGTTTGTACTTCTCTCCCCATCCAAGCTTTAAGGCAAAGGAATATTATTTCTGTTTTGACAATGAAGGCACAGAACACTTTAGCAGCTTTCAGCAGCCTGTGGCCCAGAAACCACTTGCATCCAAGCCTCCAAGGCAGAATCATTGAGTCATCCCTCATTCCTGGGTGCTTCTCTGGACCATGAATTTAGGTGCTGTTGTCTTATCTAATTTAACAGAAGCTGTCTGAAAATTTTTATTTAAAAGCTACCATGATCAAGAGCAGAAGTCTCAATCTGCTACTTGAAGCAAGCAAAACCATGGTGCCAATGAAGTCAATGAGTAGTCTATCTCTAACTTCATTGCACCCTAACGCAAAATTAAAGCAATATTTTTCCTGTTTTCAATCATGCTTGTTCTGAAGAGCGAAGGCAACTCAAGAGTTACCTGGATTTTAGACTGACTCATTGAGCATCAGGAAGATTGTTGAGTGTTAGATGAAGACTCCTTATCACAAGCATTAATATGACAGTGAAAAAGAAAAGTTTCATTTTTCAACTGCTGTTGACGCTGAAGGCCTACTGATTAGACATTTTTAAAGGAAAAATAACCTGTAAACAGAACTAATAAATTTAGACGTCATTGAGATTCAGAGTTCCTTGGTGGCATTTTAAAAATCTGTTTTGCGAAACAAATAATGCTTTAATAAATAGCATCAAGTCACATCAATTTTTGTTTTTCATATCATGCTCTTGTAAATGAACATTGACAAGAAGAGTAAGGTAAACTGTATGGATTCTAACACCCACATGAGAATAAAATGCACACAGCTCTTAAAAAACAACCTATATTTTTGCATGTCAAAAGAAACATTTGCTTTCTAGCACAAAATCCCATAGTATAGAATATAACATTTTTCAAATTCCACTAGATATAGATGTAGTCTCAACAGTAAATATCAGAATTTTGCAAGAAAATGAAATATTATTTCTATTTAGAGTGACAGAGGTGCAATCCACGAGACATCTCAAGTCTCCAAATATGGCATATTTTAAATAGCTCAGGCAAGTCTTACGACCACCACCTGTTACAATTCTCTGATAATTTTTGAAGATAGGCCAAATAGCTGTTAATATTAAAATAATTTCATATTTACTGAGTTTTGTTTTCAGAAAACTAAGTGGTCTTATTTGCATGGTTCTTTAGACAAAGTATGTTTGAAATTACTAGCAATGAAGAAAGACTAGATATCTTTACACTCTTCATAATACTCAATTCACCTGGCATTGTTGTTCTTTGCATCTAACTATAGTGGTAATTACTGCAATAATCAGTATCCTCTCACACTAATGAGAAATCCTACAAATTAATTTTGAAAGTGTCTTTCCCTTAATGATTCTCCTATCAATTTTATCTTTTGTATCTAAATATCAAAATAGCAATTATACAGGGAGTATCTAGTAGATTCCATGCTAGTTTCATAAAGAAAATAGGGTGTAATTTAGCATGCATACATACTGCATCGTAACATTAAATAACCATTTTATTTTACACTTAAGTCTGAGGTGTTCTTTTTTAGGAAAAAAAAAAAACCTGAGGGTTAATGAATGTTAACAGACTACATTCAAGACATAGTGAACAAAGCAGAATGATTTGTACACGGTGATTACCACATGGAACAACATAATTTAAACCACTCAAATATGTTATCAAAAGTATCAGAGACATTACTAATACAAAGCTTTTTTCTTTTCCAGTTAAATAGGAATTCAAACAGAATATCCACACATATTTCTCAGAAAGCAACACAAAGAAATTCTTTTCCAGTTGTATGCAACATTTTGAATACATGTTGTGCCTGGTAGAGTCTCCCTTCTTGTTCAAAATTAATATTAGGTAACTTTCTTACTTGTTTCATAACACTTTATTACAACTTACTGCTATCTTTGGTATTCACTATACACTGTAATAAAATAAATAAAGATTGCTTTATGTTGATAAAATATGGTATGTCTGAAGACAGTAAGCATGTGCACATTTGTTTACAACAGAATGCACAAATCAAATGTTTTATTTGTATTGGAGCTGGCACAAATCACTTGCTAACAAAAGCATTAGTGCTATCCTGAGGCTGAAGTCTGCAAATAAACAACTTTGAAAAGAAACTGTCCTGAAGGATACCTCCACTTTCACCTGTCATATAAAGCATCCATCTGTCTGATGCACACTTACAGAATGAAAGTGAAATTGAAGTGTGACTGTGGTATCTAATAATTCTATTGAACGACTCTGAAGGTATTCAATAAAGGAGGAGTTTGTGAGAAGCAAACAAAAGCCTTCCATCTAATCAGACTTTTAAATTTTTTATTTCAGTAATTCAAAATATAGGAATCTCTAAATTAAACCATCTGTGGTGTAAAGAGGCTCAGGGATGACAAACCTCAGAGTCTCCCTGTTTCCAGCTAGCTAAACAGATCTTCCTGACAGAGGCCTAACTGTCAAAGAGCAACTAACAAGCAGTATACTCCAGAGAGGAAACCCATATGTCTCTAACCATCAGTTCCTTCTGAAAGCTGCCTTTAAGTCCTACTGAAAATTCCAGAAAGTCCTTCCAGTATACAGACAGGCAAGCAGTTTTTGAGTAGCAGTTTTTGTAACTTGCTGCACCAAGTGAGCTGCAAAGCACGTGTTTTAACATAATTCTTTACCAGCACCAGCTGCTTCCCAGTCCACTCCAGTCAGGTTGCCTTGTTGGCTACACCGTGTTCCCTCCATTGCACCGGGGCACCAGCGCCCAACTCCATGCAAAGCATTCAGGTGAAAGAGCTCTCCCTCACTGTTAGGAATTCTGCCTTTCTTCTGATAGCATTGAAGACGCAGCTAATACCAGATAACAGCCAATTAAAACATGCATTAGCATTAGGACACATTTTATATCACTTAAAATCCCAGTAGTTTTTTTTTCAGTATTCCTGAAACAAGGCAGTTTGTCGGCCAGAATATTTGTATCTCAAAGTCCCCATCTCCAGTAACAGGTTGGCTGAAACTCATTTAGCTACATTTAGTACCACTGCTTCCAGGCTTTACAAGTTAATATTTTCTTGATGAAGACCACTGCCCTTTCTTTTTTTTTTTTGATAATTCATGTGGATTTTAAATGTGGCATCACTGATAAGCTTCACTACTTCAATATTTTCCTTTTTCCTTACTCCTTTATTTCATGACAATTGATTGAGGTCCTCCTACGTTTTACCAAAAAAAATCCGTTTTGGAAACAGAATTAGATGTGACAGAACTACACCAAAAAGGACATACTTATAGCTTATATTAATCTCTATAAACTAATTCAGCCTTGTTAGTGCAACTGGGAGAGAGGAGAAAGGTACATTTTCCGTGGAACACTAATATTGGTTTTGGAGACTGAACAGCTGTCTTTTCACGTATGAAAGAACAGGTCATCAATTAAGACTGAGGCTATTCATTTATGGGACCACAGAGTCCAGAAGAAATGGAAGAGGCTAAGTTTTTCTGAACATTGAGAAATTGTCCTAATCAGCCACTACAACACCATCACAAAATCCTAGGTTTAAATCTTGGTTGACAAATAAAACAAATCCAGATACCTTAAGTACACATTTTCTTTTACTCTTTAACATATAAATCCTAATGTAAGCGAACCATTAGAATAATTAAGACAGCAGAAAGTTCTTATCAACTTTCCATGCTCTACGAAAAGGCTGGAAACAGAGGATGCGTCTAGAATACCCTGAAGGTCACTAGATCCCAGCCATAGCAGATCCAGAAATAATATGAGCAGACTTTCATTTGAACGAAGGCCTTTATCTTGACCGCCCAGCACAAAGGCAATGCTGTACTACCACATTAGGAGGAACAGCATCACCCTGAAAGTGAGGTGCACCAGAGCTTTTACGTCTCTCTTTAAAACTGATACATGCCCATCTTAAATGCTGTACAAAAGCAGGCAAATACTTATTTGGAACACTTAAGTGGCATGCAGACATATCTTGCATGAATTCCACTAACAAGCTTGCTGGAGACCAATAGTTTTTCACTCTTCCACAAATGAGCAGGTAATACACAGATTTCACCACTGCTTTTAGCAAGACTATGAAGAACAAAAAACAAAGAAAGCTGAAAAACAGAATATACCCAGGTACAAAACACACTTCAAAGCATGAAATGAAAGCCACTGCCAGTTAACTCTGTTGACAAGAGAGACTTTACAACAATTAGTACTACAGACTCCTACTGAAACCAAAAATACACGCCCTAAAAAGTGACACCAGAAAAGTTACTCGCAACAGCGGTTTTCTTAAAACCTGTAACTAGGCTTGCCTGCAAATACATCTACCATGAGATGGCTGACAGGCAGAATTCTGAAGTTGGACAGCTGTTTACCTGCAACTATACATACCTTTCATACCTTACTACCTCTTCGAAGGCAGAGCAATTGCTCCTACAAATCTTATCTACACCTCCCTAACTAGACATTGCTGCTTATCATTTCTAGGTCAGTTACACAGAAGATGCAACTTCTTCAGTCACCTTTCCAGAATGAAATTGTGGTGCTTCCCCTCCTGCTACACAAAGTAGCATATGAAACTTTGTCCAAGTGTAGAGAAAATACACATTAATTACCTCAGTGAGAACACAGAGACAGAGGTGTTTTCCAGAATTTCTAAAAGAGGTGTGGTGTCTTCTGCTCACAGAGGAGCAGAGCAGACCACACATCTTCTGTATTGTCCATTCAGCACTCAAGTTACATCCTACAGAGTTGTTTACATTATGCAGTATTAATTTATATGGATCAGGATTGTAAATTGAATGTTGTAGTCACCAAGTTTATATCTAATTGTACGGTACAATAGTCTATGTTCAATCTTTTTATTTTTCAAAGTGTGTTACATATTCAGACTATTGAATGCAGTCAAATTTAATTAATTCAAGCAATGACTTAGAGAATTAATAAAGAAAGTTTTTCAATTAATATTTCTAAGAAATTTATAAATATTTCTTATAAAATTCTCTGGGTCCCTACCAGTAAAACAAATAGATGATTTCTTTTAAACTTAGATGGAGGAGGAGGACGGAAGAAGCTATCTGTAGCATGAAATGTCACTTGCACAGTCACAAGTAGTGTGTTTATTACTGTTTAGTTGTTAGACTATCCAAGTTTTAATCAACAGAGCCCTACTTCAGTGCAGATGTTAACATCTGTAAAAGTTAGTGCCATTTTACCTCCTCCAGGCACTGTAGCACCTGGAGAAGCCATGCGGAAGGCAACATGGATTCTTCTTGAAATTACTGCAGCAGCTGTGAGCTCAGGAGGTGGTATATACCAACTTGCAGCAGGCAGCAGCATTGAACAAACCTGCACTCTCCCTTCTTAAACACAGTCTATAAGCAACACTGGGAAATCTGTAATGAGACCACAACATACCACATGACAAAAAATACCAGCATTCATTGGACAGACATACTTAAGCCTTTTAATTTTGTCACACAGGTAGAGAACTTGATTTGACATATGTTTAATTAATCTGGCAGATATGCCATTAACAAAGTCATATACAGTTCATGGTGACATGATAACTTCTGTCTAATAATGTAATACGTTTGATTCAAATATCTGGGTTTTAACAGTAATGTTGTTTAAAATCACAACCAAATAGTGGAAAAAATATTTATCCCATGAACTCTTTTTTATTACCTTGTTCTCTTTCTGTGGGTCTACAAACTCTAATCAAAAAATTATACACTACTGACAAAACATTAGTACAAGAACCCAATATACATATACTGGATACAACAGAGAATAGTTTGCCTTTTTCCAGTCCAAACCTGGAAGAAAGGATCTGCAGTTTATTCGCATTTAGAAGTACATCCCAATCACAAGATGAGGGTCACAAATTACACAAAGTGAATTACAGAGTAGCAAACCCAGTAGCATTAGTACAGACAAAGCACTGCAGCCCTTCCAATGTGAATACCATAGCATAATCACAAAAAAGAACAAGTAAAAGCTTAAAATAATAGACACGTATTCATTCTGAATTTTGTACAATACTATAATGATAATGATGACTTTTCCATGTTAAATTCCCATCCAATTTGTCTGCACAGAAATAAAGCTAATACTGACAAGCTACATTGCATCGGCAGAAAGGAAAAAATGCAAAGCAGTACCATTGCTCTTGGGCTTTTGCTTTTTAGGGAGCTATTCAAATCCTTTACAAAGCCCTAGCAACCAAGTACAGGTTCACAAGACAATTAACTTGATCAGTTTTGGGCCCAAGAATATATGGAGCAACAAAAACAGAAAAGTACTTATGTTTCCCTTAACTTCATAATACCAGAATACTATGAAACTAAAACAAGTAGAGTCCAAGGCTGGTAACTTCAATATGTATTCCAGATCCATTTCAATAATAGCATAGACTATGATGCATCACAATATTTAATAGAGTAATCCTGTTACATATCAGTGTAGCAAGAACAGAATCTTCCCTGATCTTACAATAAACTGGTGTTAGCCTCTTCCTAACTCTACGGAGTTAGGAATGCTCTCTGAGCATTTCCATTGTGTTACAATAAATAACCTCAACTTCAAAGCTGAAAGGTGTAACATTAATGCCATGTACTGACATAACTCAGAACTTTAATTTTTTTTCATACTCCTAAGTCCATCTACTTCTACAGGAAAAAGATTGCAGACTATTCTTTCACAGAAATCTGTTTGGAAATATTTTGAAAATATTTTGTAGTGGGTGAGAGCAATTTGTCTGATGTAAAACAACACTTATGAAACTTATTCTGCAGAGATCAAATTCTATTCTTGATCTCATTCTATGAGCACAACAAAGCTGACTATTGTCAATTTATAATCAATGGTCCATTGATGTCAGTGGGGTACTACACAAAAGTCAAGATAATAGCCTTATGTATTAATAAATGCATAGATTGTCATAATTATTTGTTCAGTGCTGTATTATCATACTCAGCTAACTTGTGGGAGAATACCTACTCCTGCCTTTTCAAACACCACTTTACTACACTGTGTTTCCCTTTCACTCATTTCTCTGCATTGCCTTAATATTTCTGAATCTCTCTGCTACAGCTCTCACTTTTCATTGCAGACTCTACGATTAGACTGCCCACTAAGTGCCCACTGAGATGATCACTTATTCAACAATTACATACATCACATATACTATAAAATAAAAACACCTAGACCTAATTATTGGGACTTAGAGAGACTCATTCCAGTGATGTCAGAGTGGGAAGCAGAGTGCACATCTCAGAGTCACTCTTTAGGCTGCTTTCAATGCAAATCTCCACAGCCGCATCTAAAACAGACATGACATTGGCATAGATCTTATCATAAAAAAAAAATCTTTCTTATGGTCCCAGGCCAAGTACTGTATCTAGAAGAATTATTTTGAAGACAATGCTAACACTGAAAACATGATGTAAAATAAGGTGTTACAAGATACGTGCATTCAAAACTCAGAGAACACAAAAACAAATTTCATTTTTACTTTGAAGGAGATAACATAAGTTACCTAGCCAGGGTTATTGACCCAGTCTCATTTGAAGATTCTGAATCAACAACATAAGTGAAAAAGAGTTAGAACTCTAATATGAGATCTGACACAAAAAAAAATGAGACTAACCCTATAGTTCAGGAATTCAGAATGGGAGGGGAGAGACACAGAAATGGTCCTAGAACATGGTACAATCTGTCACAGTGAGACAATGCTCAATAACTTCTCTCAGTATGTGTGGACACATGTTCAAATTGAGACTTTTTTCACCTTCAGCTGGGGGCACCAGCCCGCAACATTTTGTCTGTGATGCAGTTTTTAGCTAATAACATCATCACTGTGCTTAAGCACCATCCTATTTGCCAGAAATGGCTTCCTCTTCCCAAATACCAAGTTGGTGCTCAAAGGAACCCATTTTTCCTTAGTCGAAGTTGTGAAAGTAAAAATGACAGAGATCCCCAACAGCCTTTCAGAAATAATCTGCGGAATTAATTTGAACTTTGGCAGCATCATATGCAGCTCTGTGTCAACTGAGAAGGGAACTATTTTGAAGGTGATGGCAGTTGATTTTCTTTATTTGGTAAATAAAAAATCTTACAGGCACAGTCTCTTTTTGTGTGTGTTGGACCTCATACATCTTAGCCAGGAAATTTCTGGAGCTCCTGAAGGACATGCAATTACTAACACAACTCTTAGACTCTCTTTGCTTCTCCTTTCCCATTTGATGACACTTGTTAAAATGGTTTGCTGTATATAACTGAGAAGAGATGTGAATGGCTACGTAAGAAATATATACGGATAGAATTTGAGGGGAACTGAAGTCCAAACTGAATACAGCTATCCAAGATGATAAACCCCTATGCTATTTCTAATTCAACTCAACAAAACATGACTAGAATGGTAATACTTACCTTGAGAATTACAATATACCTGATTGCATTGCTACCAGAATCAGAATTACCTTTCCTCACACCATGCAGGCAATTCAAATTATAGGCTTGGGCTTACCTGCCATCTTGAAGATACAGTAATAACATTTGCTCTTCTTACAGTTCCAAAACTTAAGAGGGATTTTAGAATATCCTACCTTCTAAATCATACATTTACGAGTATAATTGTTCATTCACATAATTAGCTTTTATTTTGACTGCTAGCTCTTGTCTGTCATTCAGGTACATGCTACTCCCTTTCCATGAACTCAAAATGCAAGTATTAAAGTAACCTTTCTAACTATTGCTTCATCTGCAAAGGCAAGATTAGGGCTGTGAAGCCCCAAAGTTGACTAAAGCTAACTTTCAGCTGCCCTTCTGTAGAGTAAAGTTATTTGACCAAGGTTAGGTGCTCAGGCTTCAAACAAACACTAAATGAACAAATAGAATAGGTAGGGCTAACTATCCATGAAAGACTGTCAAAAACAAGCCAAGAAGTTTGCTTAGTTACTTAAATATCTGACATGGCCAGAGACAAACCAAAGCCATGCCTTTTCCTCTCCATAGGTCATCACTATGAACCTGCTCACAACGGAATAAATTTAAGCTTTGCTTTACCATCTGAAAAAAACAAAAAAATCCCACCAAGTTCCATAGCATTCACTATCACACAACCTATGTTTGAGCCCTGAGCTGTAGAAATACTAAATTCAAGTATTTACTCAAAAATCAGGAAGAGCAGAGATTTGAACTCTCATATTTAATATGCCAAGCATACTTGCTAAACCTCTTAGCTGTTGTTAGTTTTCATCATCAGATACTTACTAGTTCCCTCTGTACATCTGGTTTGGTTAAACTCAGGAACTGAATCAATGCAGAACAGGAAGATCCTCTATTTGGAAATCTACTGTGGAGATCAGCAATAAGAAGGTCTTTAATTGTAGAGCAGCATAAATACTATGGCAGCCTTTAGGCGCTCTTGGGTTTTAGGGACTTACAGGGGCAAACCTTAAGTCACTTTAATAACCATCCCCAGTGTCTCATGACTACCAAGTATTTTGTCTGACCTGGTAACCCACAAGATGTTCTCCATGTTAAAATAGCCCTCTCAATATCAAAATTAATTAAACAATCAGTCCATTTATTTGAAAAATAATATATATTTTTCAATAATTTTGAAAAATATATACATTCTGTTGAACAGATGAATAGTATATCAAAGTCACATTTACAGAGAAAAAGGTGCAAACGGGTACTTCCAAGGATACAAGCTAAATGTTGCATTCAACAGATGTATCTATTTCTACTTAGCGTGATATGAAGCACTTTTAGACACTGTTTTGGTGCTATATATGGTACATTACTCATTCTGAGAAATAGTTAGCATAGCATTTTACAAATGGAAGAAAAGAGCTACTTGCACATACATTTGTGATTCAAAGCCTTCATTTAGGCAACAACACTCATCCATCACCACGGTACATGCTTTTTTATAACAGTTCATTACATACAATGAGAGAATCTAAATATCCAACATGTTTACAGCACATCAGGCAGTCCTCCTAGCACATCAACCTGATGCTGATGTTGGATGAGCTCCTGATAGCACATCAACAATTTCATCATTCATTAATATTTGCAGCCTTCAGAAAGACACAGATCATCTTTCCCTGGAGGCCAGTGCAGCTTGACTATACTGATGGGTACCCAATTTGACCTCTAAACCTTAGGTGATCATTCCCCAGTAAAAAAAATAAAATAAAAAAAAAAGAATAAAACTGAATAATCAATATAGAAGGCTTTTAAGGAATAAACCCACCCCCAACTATCATAAGTTTAAACTAACTTGTAATAGTAAAGCTGTTTCAAAATACTGTTTCATAGACTTGTGCTTTCTAGTAAGTTGCTACTTTTGGTAGAAACTTGCTTTTCCTCTCAGCTGTTCATCTACAGATAGGCATTCTTGACAGCTAAAACCAGACCATTTCTATAATGCCATGAAATTAGAAAAAGCCCCACTACCACCATGACTATTGAAACCTCTCAAAACTCCAGTAAATCCATGATCTAAAACCAGTAATAGAATGCAAGAAAGCCATGCAGGTTTTACATATTCCACGTAAGCGTCTTATAGTTTTGAAGCACAGATAAAGCACGCTTAGTCTAATCTAAATTACTGCAGTGTTCTTGTTAAAAACCATCATCTGTCAGAGATTATCCTATTTTACACAGAGGGAACATGCATTAATTATTAATCCTACTCCTCAAAAAAATGTACTTAAGCAAGATCAGGACTATCCACGGTGTGACAGGAGTATTAGTGTTCTTACTAGGTAGTCTCTGGATGAAACTCAGTATTGATCCCTTGAGTACTTCCAGCAAATGAGATGTTTCAGGGCAGGTCACTGGCCACATGGCAGGGCACCATCACAAAAAGCAACAGATGAATTCCCAGGAACATGAGTCTGTTTCCATGAGCCAACTTAAATGCTACACACAGCATAGACATTACATTTGCAGACTTAAGCACTGTGGCCCCATGTTCTGCATACACTGAAGCACACGTTGACTTCATTTAAAATTAAAAGCAAGAGTAAGAGTTTTCTCAGTGCTGGCCAAAGTGCTCGGCACTTTGCTGAGTCTTCCATGTGTGCTGAGGGAGGGAATTCATGGCTGTAAATAGCACACATGTGGCAGATCCAATTCATCCACAATGACAACTTGATGATAAGCAAAATAAGAAGATGAAGCAAGCTCTTCATAGATCTTAGTGAGGGACAATGGAAAGGGATCATTCTTTCCCAAGGAATTCCTTAATCACGTATTGAACGAGCGTACGTTGCCGTATATCGCTTTCAGTTAAATACTCATTACTGCTGAGCTTGTTTCCTTTGTCTGTGGCAAACCGACCAGTTAAAGACTTTTAGAAACAAACTTCTTGCAGGTTTTAGTATTTCAATGAGTAAAAACTTAGAGAAAGATTGAAAGATTACTGAGCAAAGTAATTTTTTTTAAAAAAAAATTATGCGATAATTCTTATTCTTTAATATGCAAACTAGCTTATACAAAACAACAACTTGCAGTACTAGGCTGTATGCAGTGCAATGGATACCAGAATTTCTATCTTGCTATGAAAAACAAAACTGACAGTATATTCTTGATTCTGTAAACAAGAATTAGTACATGTCAGAATGTGGAGGACTCAATTATTAAGAGAAGATACAGTAATGTCCATAAATCTTAAAACTTTGATGTCATTTCTGTTTTTAAGGTAACCTCTTACATTACAATGTCTATACCACTCAGGGCCAGGAAGAGGTTAAAAATAATTCTTTCTAAAACCAGAAAATGCTCCACTGAAAAGCTGCTGAAACTGCCAAGCATGGAGGGATAGTACTCCAGTTGGAACTCATTACAGAGACAACACAGGAGAGCTGATCCAGCTTTTTATTTACTGTAGAGGCAGAAATGACATGAACATCTTTTTGTGTAGACCTAGAAAAATATGTTGGCCCTGAAGCCAAGGATCAGAATATTACCAACCCTGCCAAAATGAAATAGCTTATTTGTTGTTTTTTTTTTAATTTAGCGTGATTTGGCACTGATTTATGTATTTTTCTCTGGAGAAGAGGAACTATTTATAATCTTCAGAGCACAGATCGTAACTGTTAATTTTCAGTGACCCTGAATAAAGAAATAGTAACTTTATTATTTTGAAACAAGTCGACCAGAGTTTTCAGTTTGTTAAGGAGAGACAATTTTGTGTAAAGCCATTTTAAGCCTCTTCCAGTAGGTGCAAATTCCAAAGGAAGGGTTTCTTTCCAAGTAAAAATATGTTCATATCTCTCTGGGTCAGTAAATGTGACAAACAGAAAGGGATATCCAAGTCCCACGCTAAAAGTTCACTTTCCATCAACTGAAGCATAACTAAAGACCATTCATTTTTTCCTTTGATAAAGTCACAGCACAAGCACAAAGTAGTGTGAATTGTGAGAACATAAAAATAACAGGGTCTTGTCTTTTGATGTCCCTAAAAAAGGATTTTACTCATCTTTACAACACCATTCAAGTACCATGCATGCTCATCTGTATTTTAAACTCATAATATAGGTCAGGTTATATTTCCAGAGCAGATTAGGTTGCCTCTGACAGGTGTCATGAGAACCTGTGGAAGGACCTTCCCAGAGCTCTGCTTACAGACGACACTTCAGAGGTTTAAATTGAGCATGCAGCAGGGGAACGACTCAGCTATCATGCACATTTTGATCCTTGGTAAACCACCAGGTCCTAATATGCTTCCCTGACAATCAGATCTGGATGTCAGCTTTCAGGATGCTTCTGCTGAGCGCTTTGACCACTTATTAGCCAGCCTGAGACTGAAGGAAAAAAGACCAGCCTAGAAAATTGTAACCTTTCCAACAGCTATTCCATAAGCAAAGGAAGAATCATAACTTTACAGAACTTAACTCAGTGAAGCCTCTTCTTAACTAGCGAAGTCATGGTCAGCCACATGAGGAACAACAAAAAAGTACACTGAATTAAATAAAAAACACGGGGGGGGGAGGGCACAGAGGAAACAAAAGGGTTAAAACTTCGATAACACCAAAAAAAGCTCACTTTAACATCCTGTCCCCCAGTCAGGCTATCTGAAACTGGTTATTGGGGGTCAGGGGAAAGAAAGCCACCAAACAAAGAAGCTAAGATCATTCCCTTACTTTAAATTGTAAGAAGAGATCTAATCTTCCTTGCTGTTTTAAAAACAATAGATGTGTCACATGTAGCTCAGAATTATTACTATTTGCCTAGTAAACCCAAGAAACCATAAATCTATGACACCAAAAACAATACCATAATTAAAGTAATGCTACCTATTTTGCAAGTAAATAATTCTTTATTACCATTCTCTTGTTTGCCAGGCATTATTATGCAAGCAGTTTGGGAAATATGTTGTATTTGCATATTAATGAAAGAGTCCATCATGTAGTCCAAGTTTAGATTCCTTAAAAAAGCAACCCAGTGACCTGACATTAAAAAACTGTCACTACATAACACTTATCCTGAGCATAGCTACTCGTTCGGGTCATCAGGTATATGAAAGACAATATTTCAATTTTATGACAAAGTTGAGATTCTTGCCTGTTACTGACAACATCAGAAGTTCCCCACTCCTCCTGCTCCTTCCAAAATCAGAACAATGAGCACCTCTGGCAGCTCTAATCCTTTATGATTTGCTTCCACAAGGCTGAAAACAACACCAAGCAAGAATTGCTGCAGATTTTCCAGAAACTCTTAAAAAGACCAAGCTGTTTCTTTCAAATGAAACTTATATGGGTTAAATATTACTGAGCAATGATGTGGCATTAAATATTGACTTTTTCTTCAATATCTAAAACTGATAAAAGTAGAGGGTGACAGGAAGAAAATTTTCAAACAATTAGATTTTTTTAGAGTATTCCCAGAAAGTCTTGCTGACATCCACATTAATTAGTGACCTCCTCGTACTACAATAAATATACTTTCCAGCAAACCTCTAAAAAGAGCAACAACCGTACAATAAACAGGAGTCATTCCATTAAGCCAGTCCATTAATTACTGCACATTTTTCCACCATTATTCATCACATGGATAATAACTGAGCCAGAACATAAGGTTTATTTATTGTTTGATTACTTCCCACTAGATTGTCAGTTGCAGAGGTTTTGTGGTACTTGCGTATTCCATCAGTACAAAAGCTGGGCAGGCTGTGTTGACCAAAAAAACAAAAAAAAATCACAACCAGAAAGAACCAGAACAATGCATTTCTAGAGACAAACTTGCAACTATCAAACTACTGAAAAACACTCCAGCTATTGCTTTAAATGCTTCTCCTTCAGGTACAGCAATTCAGAAAGAAATATCAGTAGGAACTTCAAAGCAATGACTTTTTCTTATCACTTTATAAATTTCCAATTAAAAGAAGAGTACTTGGATGCAAGACAGCACACTGCTTTGTGATTTTTGTTGTTTTTCATTAATTTTAAAGAAATGGCATCAGAAAATTGTTATTTCAAAAAACATGGATACTATATATTGGCACATTGCCACCCAGCATGGTTTTTTCTTTACATTCCATCATCATTTGGATGTTATTTTGACTCTTTCAATAGCTTTGCTACAATTCTCTTTGTAACTTCAAAAAAAACATATTCATGTAGATCATTCATAAAAGAAAAAATCTGCAACTGTTGTATTTTCACAAAAAATCTACAGTATAACTCTACAGCTATAGTCTCAGAGATGCAGTACAGATGCGTGTTTTAGAAATGCTCACGGACACAGACAGCTCCTTCAGAAAGTTGTTCATATTTATTCCTTCACAAGTCAATTCTCACAAACAGGCTCATCAAGCTGTTCTGTATTTCTGTCGATGCAATATAACAAAAATTGGGGAAATAGATTCTGTTTGCAAGCTAGCTTCCATTTTAAAAAAAACCCTTCAAGTTGAATTAAAAATATTTTTTGCAAAAGAGTACTGAAAAGTTATAACGAAAATAAGAAAAAGCTTTCTCTAATTTCATTTTTATATACTATAAAATATAAATTAAGAATATAAATTAAAAAAATCAGAATGCATCATTCTATTAGGATTATTTTTCAGTAAAGTTCCACTAAATTCTAAAAGAGAAAGAAAACTTTTCTCATCACCAGAATTTTGTCCTTCAGGGAAATTTGTCTTGCATTCATAATTTTGATAACCGTGTTTATCACATGCATACATATTTTCACTTGGTTATGGACTTATGGAATCAATTTTCATTATCTTATTTTTTTCATGCAATAGTAGCTATGAAGTTTCTCTAAAAGGTATGTCTCAAAAGTTTTCTTTCTTCTTTTTATTTACATATTTAAAGCTATTGACTTCTCAGCAGTTCTGAAAATCTGGTCATTAGCCACTTATCTAGAATGGGCATTTTAAAAGGAGCTTAAGGTGACCTATCCATACACAACAGCAAGTTACACACCTAAGCTCTCTGTAGGAACTTTTGAAAATCCCACCCTAAGGATGAAAAAAATAATTAACACCAAAAACCAGGGATCTTACCTTTCTGAAAATGCATAACCCAACCTGTAGTTCCCAAATGGATACTTATTTCCGATTCTAACAAAGTGATACAAGAAGCACCTGTACCCACTTCACCACATAATGTGACCTTCTCGCCTTTTACCATCATGAAGCCTCAGCAGCTGCGCTGTTTTTACCAGGATCCGTTTTTCAGAGTCAAAGATACATTCAATCTTATGTACTGGGAACAGTATCTTAACCTTACTCCAGAAGTATTTTCCCACCTATCGATATAAGAATATATAATGTAACCAAACTCCTCTTTACCAGTCTCTTTCCTCAGTGTCCGTAAAATGGAAGCAAAGAAACCTGAAGATGTCCCTTTATAAAATTAACTAACCCAACACCTTCTTTTTGAAGGAAGTTTCCCACTTTCATGATAAAAATAATGGAAAAAATAACAGTTTGATTATTTTTTTTGTTAAATTGGCACACATTTGCAGATCTGATTCCAGGTGACAGTGAAGAGACTGGAGGGGATTTTGGTTTTCAGACTTCTAAGTGCTGTTTTTCTTTTTTTTTTCTGTGTAAAGACATAACCATATTTAGATTTCAATTCAAAGCACAGCTCTAGTTTACAGTACATAGAGATGCCTCTGAAGCACAAAGTACTGAATCAGAGAAAGGAAAGCATATCCCATCCTACAGTGGTGACATGAGTTATTTGCATAGTTGCCACAAAAGTAATAATTACACTGTAACACAATGGGAACAATGGTAATTTCACAGTAGCTCATGTTGTTGTTATCACCCTATATCCTGGTAACTGTGAAATTAATTTGTGGTACCACTGTATATGTCAGCTTTAAGCTGTTCCCTAGGTAACATTACGCTACCATAGAGAAGGAATGCTTGGCAGTAAAATGGGTAGCAGCAGATTGATTATACAAAAAGAATCTTCCCTCTACATACAAATAAGTTGGCAATCAAAGATGATGATGAGAAAAAATCCTCCCCATGCCTTTCTTTTATGGAAATAAAAAAGAAAGAAGTAGATTTAATTGTATTAATTGACCATTAACCACACAACGGATGAAAGCAAAGGTAAAACAAAATGAGCAAACTACCAGATTACAATTAGTGCCACTGATTTACTGTTCTAACTGCAGAGAAGACACACCATAAAAATGCTGAAAATTTCTTTTTCCTTCTTTTAATATCCTACATTAGCCATTAAAAGGCAATTTTAAATATAAAAGCAAGTATATAGCAATAGGACATATTGAGAAGAGCAACAATACTGTATGCTTTTACAAATAATTCCCACTTTATCCGAGATGCAGTCCTTTCACCCCCTGAACGGTCAACACTACTTTGCAATTCTACTACTACCAAAAAGGAGTTCCACATGAGATAGAAGACACAGCATTCTGCTACACAAAGTACAGAAATCCTTACAACTTTACTGGTGAAAATCCAGTGCCACAATTAATGATCTAGAAAACGTTAAATCATGGAATTTAAGGAGGGAACTTATTACTGATCGGTAACAATAAACAAAACATTGAGTTTAAATTTTCCAGTCATTCTGCTTTGTCACTTAGTAGGTATGAGGTATGGATTAAAGACAAGTGTTATTTATTTTTATAGAATTTGGATATTTCTTTCACTTTTAATCAAGGCCTGTTTACACAGCATTAGAAACACATACTGTAATGACTTGTTCTCTTGCTGCATGTTTACCTATAAGGAAACAGATGAAAACAAAAAAAGCACCTTACATATACAGACTCAAAAGTTCAGCTGGAGTTTTGTTACTGAAAAAGCAGCAGCATCTCAGTATCAGCACTAGTCATCAAAGCAAACCAAGATGTTGAGCAAATACTCTGATCCAGGATTTCCAGGGACAAGCACGTTTTGTTGCTCTGTAGTTCTGATCTTTATCTCTGAGTGATCCTCCTTTTGTGATTTCTACCAGAATATACTGTCCCCAAAACCCCTGACAGGTGATGTTCAAAGAGAGAAGGGAGGGGGCACGTTCCAACTTGACATAGAGTTTTCAGATCTCTGAAAGCAGCTGTAGAAGCCTAAAGCCATCTTGGACGGTCCCAAATGTTTATTCTTCACTAACTATTGGCACATACTACGCCAAATTATGTCACTGCCAAGAGGGAAATTTTGACCGCCCTACACTCAATTATTCATTGGAGAGGCACTCTGGTCATTGCCACTATCGACCCAGGAACTCAACCTATATCCTTTGCCAAATTAGCACGTAACCTCGTTGACACAACACTCGCTCTTCTTCTGCTCCCCACTGTGTGAGCCAATTCTGATGCACAAGGACCCTTAAATGCAGACAACATACACAGCACATATTTGCAGACAGCAAGCTCAGTGTATTAACTGCATGGAAAATTTGCTAGTGCTTTTGATATTGGTAGGAATTACTAAGGCATATCAGTACTGATTGATCCCGTTTTTCAGTTCCATTAACAACTATCTGCAATTATCTTTGCTTTGCTAGACCAGAGCAGAGCTTTTATGCTGAACTAAGTCAGTGGTCGTTTTTTTTCCATACACCTGACACTACTCTACCTGAAGGAACAGGGGCCAAATCTGATGGCTGACTTTTTAACCCCAGTGCTCTCCTTTGTTCTTTATTTCCTATTATACACTCTTCAGGTGTCAGTGTTGAAACAACTCCAATCAGTTGGAACAAACATGCCTCCTAGAACGACAAATGCTGCCAGCAACAATCTTCCATTTGCTGGATCATTGCTGCCAAAGGCATTCAGAAATGCTTCAAGAAGGGCGTATGCATGTATGTAACTGAAGATCTTGAAAAGCTTTAGACACTAGTAGCAATTATTGTTTTTACTGTAAGCCCAAACGTACTACCACAGAGAAAATATCTGTGACCAAGAAGTGTCAGATGCTCTTTTTAGAAGACCAACTTAAAAAATGAGTAGTGGGGATAAAAAAAAGTGGGATGGGGAATTTCACTTTATAATCATTAAATCAAACCAAGTGCAATATAGCTAGTATTTTTACTTATCATAGTATTCAATAACCTGCTTGAAACTAACTGATATCCTCTGAGTTATATGTGGTTCTCAAAAAGAAATCCCAGCATAACGTTTAGCATGCGCTGGATAACCTCTATACAGAGATTGCTAATGATGCTAAAGATTAAGTCCTTAATTGTGAACTATTTGCTAATACTTCAAAGTGGTGGTCGTTCCTCCTCATATTTGAAGCATGCTGAGATATACCATGGAGTAGTCCATAAAACCACTCCCATGCTATTTTAAATGCATACATATTGTTGAGGACTGTTAAAAATGCAAAGAATATTTATGTATCTTTAAGAGAGTTGTGGGGGCTTGACTGCCACACTAGAAGAGAGATTTCTACTGACCTGGGAACAGCTTTAAGGGGATGTGAAAATTAATTGAAAACTAGACCAAACACAAAAATTCTGAGAGATTCCTATCCAGGTCTCAATAGCAAAGACACTACCAAAAATTATGCCTTTCTATCTCTGGTTTCTCCCAGCTGCCAAAATGCTGATGCATTACTAGCTCTCTGAGCTTCAAAAAATAAATGAGACAGTCTGTTGATATTATACATACATTTTCATTTCAGATCTATTTTAGGTATCTTTTTCTCAAAACCAGAACTCTTTCAGAGAGAAAATTTGTATCATTTGATCAAATTAATGGAGTAGTTCTTTCTAATTTCATAAGATTCAGCAGAGTCTTGGAAAAATGAGCTCTAAACATACAAAAAGTATATTTGATTACTGCAACTACAATGCTGTAAATACAGCATCTACAGAGAATTTTGTTCAAATATCTCTGGAATACCATAATGTCTCAAAATAAAGATATAAAATCTTTGCAATGAAATGACATCAAATACATATCATAAGACAATCGTCACACACATTCAGCAAGAGTTATTAGCCAGCACACAAAGCCTTAGAATATCTTCCATCTCACTTCCAGCCAACTGTAAGCTTGATGAATTACCTTGGAAGAATGCCACATTTCCCACTGTGCTAAACTTACTGAAACAAATAGGAAAGCAGCATCACTGAGTTACATCCCTGCTTTACTATTGTGTAATTGGACCACACTACAGGAACAACACTTTATATTACAAATATTGAGCTACCATTATCAACTTGTGACTTCATACTCTCAGCACAAAAGCAATGAATTTTTGTCTTACATCAAGAATTAAATGATAGAAGAGAAAATATTAACAGAAGTTGCATTTCAAAGCTCTGTTTGCAGTTTTAAGACAAAATAAATTTTACATGTTATGATATTTTTACACTAGCAGGAGATAGTTAAGCAACACCAACAGCAAAAGATTACTCAGCCCTTTCCAATTTAGGGTGAAAGTCTTCACTCATCCAGGGTACTCAAGTAGAATAAAAGAATAAAAATTGATCAAAGAAGCAGGGAGCACAGAGAGATAGTTTTACACTTACTGAAATATGTTTAATTCAACTAGAAAACAGAATACTTATCCTGTATAGTACCTGCTGGTTAAATGCCTTCCTGTCTTAGAAAACGGAAAATCGGGGAGTTCATCTGCAACTGATTGAACAGTGGTCCTCTCCTCTCTCTTGGGTTATTAGCCAGCGTTCTCCCATGATTCTGGCTGCAGAAGAATTCGTCCCTAGAATGACTCCATCTCTAATAGTGGAAGATGCCCTAGAATGACTCCATATGAGCATGCAGCATTACCCAGTACTAGGAGCTGCCCCGATGACTTTGCACAAATGTCAGCTGGGTCAGTGAGGATGACACAGAGTGCCTGTAGGTAGGCCATAACTAACCATATGGCTCTACGTAGCAGCCATTTAAGCTTGTCTATAACTACCCCCCAAAAAAGAACTTATGCCAGATGCTGATAACAGTGGAGCTGCATCTCAGTGCAGGCTGAAAGATGCATTCAAGAAGCAAACTCTCAGCTCTGTTAGGGCTACTGTAGCCAAATGGGTAGCAGTACTCAGGCTTAGCCATGCAGCCACAGCTCTCTTTAGCGGAAAACACTCAATGGGGCCAAGATCTCTCTTAAATATATAACAATTGCTGGTTAAGTATTTTAAAACATCCCTATATAGTTCTTTAATTATAGGGAGAACAATTTCCAGCTCAATTAATTATCTTAACTGAGAAGAAATCACAAGCGAATACACTTAAGGACAGAAGAGGGTTAACAACATCAGCAGCTGCCATGCAACCAAATCTGCAATGGGAAGGCTGAGATGTGGACACTGTGAGGCACAGCCTGGCATCCAACAGCCAGCTGTGAGTCCAAGGAGATGATGTAGGATCCTGGGAACAGCAACTGTTCAACACATATTTCAACTAAATTTCCTGTTCACCTGAGAAAAAAACACAGATAAGCAGGAAGATCCACTCAAGAAGCCACTACATGCTCAAACAGGAAGATATGCCAAGTAGGAGAAAAAAGAAAACATGTGGAAAATTATTTTATAAATACAAACTTTTTATATAATAAAAATATTCCTTGAAGTTGAAGTGATTTCTTGCCCTTTTGGTACTACTCTCAGATACTGACCAAAACCATATTAGTTTTTTATTAAAAACATTATCAAATACAAAGCAAGTGCTTGATTAATACTAATTAATACTGACAAATGTAGAAAAATCTTCAGTAGGCAAACCAGCACTAAAAAAACGATTAATAGTAAACAGTACCATTAAACACTGATATTGAATAGTATTAAAAAATATAGTTAATTATTAAACAAATAAGAGTATTAAATGTAGTAATAATAATATTTTTTTAAAGTACAGTAGTAGTAGAAATATTATATATTATTAATAAAGGGCAGCAAAAATGTAGTAGTACTTTAAAACTTTAAAGTACTTAGCAGTACTTTAAACTACTGTAGTAGTTTAAAAATATTTTACAAAAAAAATTACCAGATTTAAAAAATTGTTGCATTGTAATTGTGTCAGATCGTAAATCAGTGTCTTTTGTAAGTATTCTGATGGAACTCACACACAGTTCTTTCCCTTAAATTCTGTTCCACATACAGAACCATTATTAGAAGGCACTTGAATGGGTCCAAATACTATGGTGATATTTAGAACTGTTCACGGTTTCTTATACAGCAGAAAATGCCTTTTTATTTTTTCTTTCTGAAAAAAAAATTCCCTTGAAGTTTGGCACAGGACCAAGCCAGAAGTAAATGCTCCAGACCAGCTGAACAAGCTAAATACACACCAATCGAAACTTGCTGCAAACGCCCACTCCACAAAGAACCTTGTCACTGCCAATATTCTCTGCACTTTACAAAGCGCATCCTACACAAGCAGTACTGGGCATTCAAGATGGCAGGAGAAGCTGCTCAAGAACATTTAGTTTGTTCCTCGATTCTCCATGACACCTCTTAGGTTTAACTCACTCTGTAAGAAGCTTCCTTTGTACAAACCGTTGCCTGAAATCTTAACAGTCCTCACTCCCCGGGGTGCTAAAATTTAGTACCTTGGCCTTAGGCAAAGTGGTGAAAGTGTCTGGGTGGTATCCTGAAAGACCTAAGGTAGTCTAGGGCTTAACTGCCTGCCCATCAACTTTTCAACAGCAAGCTCCAATAAAGGGATTTTCCTGTAAAGCATCTGCGTCCCTAAGAAATGAGGATGGAAAATTGTTTCTGCAATATTATGTAGCCAAATAGCTAATTGTGTGGTACTGAAGCTAGTTTATCTTTTCATCAACTAATTTATTGAAAGAATCCAATATACATTAGAGCCTTTTTTTCAATAAACAGGTTGATTCTACTGGAACATTAAACTTAAATAATCTTTTCTTGCTCTCCCAAATAGCCTCAAGTAAATAAACAGGATTTAAATTCAGAAGTCTACAGGGGAAGGGCAGATTAATTTTGATGGAAGTTAAATATCTTGGGGCACAGTTGGACCCACAGTTTAATCTCTGAAACAATCTCATCCCAATATACAAAACATTTCTAGGAAAATGGATGTTTGCTCTGGTGTCCAGAAACACAATCAGCAGTACAACACGGTTAGGAGCCATGAGAAGCAGCAAAAAAGTAAGCATAGCTACTAATACTCATTATAACCAAAGGTTTTGAAACATACCATAATCTTGGGAAAAAAAATAATGATCATCTGGCCACAACAAACATGCAATGAAATGCCACACATTGCCTAATAAAACAGTTTTGAATGAAGATTATACAAAGGTTTGCTTTGTATCCTGAACTCCAAGGAGAACATACTCAGAGATGCCCATGGCAATACAAAGCCCATTGACTTCAAACGACACCACAATGTAGGAAAGAAAGACAGACTGTGCTTTTTGAGGCTTTTGAGAACTACAGTAAACCTCTGAAAAGAAACAAGAGCAGATATATTTAAAATAGCATTTGTAGAGACAGACTAGCTTCTGACATTATGCAAAACAGAAGTTACTGTACGGAACAAGGTTTCTTGAATACATGTGGAAGGTGGCACTCTCAATAGGCTGGCTACAGTGGAAACTAAATTTGTAACTTACAAATAAAACAGCATGAGCTTGAACAGTCTGAATTAAAACATCTGACTCTTTTGCCAGAGCTGTAACACACCTAGCATCTGTGTACGTCCCAGACTTTTGGTATGGTCTAAAATGATAGGAGCCACCTTCTAAACGAAACCATTGAAAACCCTGGGAACTAAAATCAAACCTGAATAATGTACAGAAAGCCGTGACTTTATGCAATATCACCAGCAAGTCTTCTTCACTCATCTCCAAACTTTTTTTTTAATGAGCCAAAACCTTTTTCAAAGGCTATAGGCTGTCAAAACTAAGGTGTTCATAAGGCCAGTAGTCCGCATTGTATATGTCATCTCTAGAAATTCAGAGCATTTTTTCCTGATTGTTGATGGTAGCAAAGAAAAAATTTTAGAAATATTTCAAAACCTTGCTAAAAAGTAACAAAGGGGGAACCCATACAGTGAACTCAAGATTCTGTAGCACAATTTTTCACTCTAACAGTTTGCAGATGAGTGGCTATTATTCACTGAAAGGTATGATGCTGCACCCACTGCATGCCATCTTTGGAGTCTTTGTGGTAAGCCATCTGCCACAGCGGTTTTCAAAATCTCTTTCACCACCAACATCAGACAACATCTCCCGCAGTTTGCTAAAAAGCAAGATTTTGACTGTTATCCAAACTCTTTTCTTTAAATCATGAAACTGAATGATTGAAAAGAAGAAAGAGGCTTCCCTCCCTTGAAGTGAAAGGAAAGTGGGTTTTGTTTTCTCTTCTCCCACCTGAAATATTTTTTGGGAATGATACACATGAACAGCAGCAATGTGTTTACCATACACAGAACAAGCTTGAAGCACCATTCAGTCATACAAGAAAGAGTATGAAAAACATGCATTACCAAACATTCCTGTAAGATCTTGTCTAAAGCACACTTCAGTATATCAACAGAAGTAGTAATTGGAACGCAGTTTCAAAAGACATGTACGTTATTATTTTGCTATATTGCTTGCTATTTTTCTAACACTGCTTTTGTTCTAGATCCATATATTGTTTATATATACTGCAAAGTATAATACAGTCCCCTGATACAAAAGTAATTTTGAACCTACACTGCCAATCAAAACTACAAAAAAAAATTCAATATCCTTTTACATCTGCCAGTCATGAACATTGATGCACAGTATTAGGTCAGTTAAAGTTGCATTTGTTAGTTTATGCTAGCTAGGTGACTAAAGGAACATTCAAAGGAAAATAATCTAACTTATCTTGATCCCCTCCTCTGTAATATCTCAAGAAACAAGCCTGTCCTCTGTATGCATCACAGACCAAAAATAAATTACAATTCCTAAATTGAAAATGAGAAATTATATTCAATATTTTGAACAATGCATGTGCAACAATCAGCTGAGATAAACTGGAAATGTAATTCAGTATCAAAATTTCTCGTCAGGATATTATCAAGTCGATATTCAACAGAACAGCCCATTTCACAATCAAGCTCAAAACAAGACACTTCATAGTGTGATATTTGTCTATCGCAGAAGGATGCCTGCAACCTTTCTCATCTTCAAGGCTCTCATTTACATTACAAAATCTTTGGAACTAGTGCCAAGCTGTAGGTTCGTTGATGGTCCCCTGGCCAAATGCTTGGTTGATACTGCTAGCAGTTTCCACTGTTTAATGTTCCCTTTTAAATTCATACATAAAATTGCTCAAATTTTCTTTTTCTTTAATTTAATATAAAAAAGAATAAACAGTGAAAATAAAAACATTAGCATAAATAAGTAGAGGAAATTTTGCACTATAAAATTATATACTACATGAATCGTTTAAAATTTAATGCAAAATGAGCATAAGTTCACAATGACAAAAATGGCAAATATTTTTGCACCACCCTAAAAATGAGCCAATAAAAAGCAAGGTAAAATTGCATGAACACAGGACCCTATTATGCCATGAAACAGCTTCTAGCACAAGACTGTCTTGCACTGTGAAGATACATGGCCAATATCTGGTCAATGCAAGTGATGCTGGCAATCTGTTTGATCTACAATGTATACTGAGGATAATGGTGAAGTTCTGATTTCAAAATGACACTAATTAAATTATTTTCTATTAGCCTCACAGGCCTTTACTATGGAACTACTACTAAAAGTTCTCAAGTGCTTCTAACATTCTGCATGTATTCCTATGCAACACCAAATGTAATTAACAACACTAGCATCTGCAGCATCTGATCATTTCCATATGCTATAAATAATACGGTAAATTTATAAAATTGTCAAGATACAAATCTAGAAAAGAAATTCTAAGGGAAGCATGGTCTGTTCCCTAAATTCCATAGTTCTAGGAGTTGTTTTATTTTCAGTCTGAGAACATGTATGCATTATATTTTTTTCAAGGACTATCTCTAAACCAAAGGTAGTCAAAGAAAAGGTCTAAATGAATAAGCCTACATATCAAAGTGGTTTACCTAATTAGCATGTCCTCTGGATCAGGGGAGTGTTTCATGGTTGGTGGTGAGATACATCAGAGGAACATGTACTGGTCACCCAAGAAGGCATAGTCTTGTACTTCGGAAGTAGAATAATGTTGCTTTTAAATACATATGAAGCAATCACCTATTTCTCCCCTAAAACATTCTCCATTCAAATGACTGCACTGGAGAGAAATGTAAAGATAGAAGAAGTTGGAAGAGAAATTTGAACTTACTCCTTCAGTCCCAAATAAGCACACTAATCATAAGGCTAGTGGCTGGTTTTGGCTTCCATCTCCTGAGAACACAAAGGATTTCTTTGAAAAGATGATCTTTGAGACCTGGTTCAGGAACCGAGAAGCAATTATCTTTACTTCTCCACATTCACCTTCTTTTTCAAGTTACCTGTAGTTGGTCTCATCTCTCAGTACTGCTTAGAACAACATAGGGAACAGGCATACGTTTAACATGACATTTTTCATTACTCTAATATTCCTTCTATTTCATAACTGCTTTTCTTAGAGAAAAGAGATGTGGGTTTTTAAACTGGGAAAACCAAGTTGCCTGACTCAGAAGCAGAATATGAACCCATATTTGCCACCTCTCAGACCAGAGTCCTAACAAGTTGGCTACCAGCTATTTTGTAGTTTGTGCTGCAGAGTTGCTTTGTTCATGTGTTTTTAAATCCTTAACTTTTATTCTGCAAATTAATGAACACTTGTGAAATCATGGAGCTTCTTACAGTGCAGTTTTCTTGGGTTTTGTCCAGCCACAGAAACTATTTGTCAAATACATCTGAGAGTCTAGACCATATTAAAAGAAGCTTGATTATTACTAACCCCAGCTCACACAGTTGTCAAGACAACAGTGAATATTATCATGAACAGAAACTGTTTTTGTCAAACTAGAAATAACAGTTGAAGCCTCATTTGCATGCCCACGTTATCCAAAACCATTTGAAAATATGTGAATGCAAAAGAAAATTCCAAATGAACTTTGGCGTCGTTATATTGATTCAGACAAGCAAGTTTTCTCTCTTCCTTTCCCTATTGAACTACAAAGAAACATGCTTAAATCTTCCTTTATTAACAAGAAGTCTATACAAAAATGCAGCTTTAATTTTTACTTGCAAAGCTTTCATGCATACTAAGTCAAAGTTCACTAGACAGACCGTTCACATATTCACCTGCATATAGGACCCATCCAAGTATTTAACATCTCACCCATCTTACTAACTGACTGTTCACTGACATAAGCCACTATGGTACCTTACCAACTCAGTTGATCAATAAACAACTGCAGAGCCAGATTCAGATGATGTTAAATACTACGGCTTCATTTATTTGACACCAGGTTCATGAAATCTACACCAGACATAGGCCCAAAGCATAGCATTCAGAAGCAAGCATTCTATTATGTGCTGGAGTGGTTACTACTCCAAAAGGTTGTGTCACTGTTCAGAAGGACCTTGACAGGCTGGAGGAATCGGCCTACAGAAACCTCATGAAGTTGAAAGAGAAAAAAAATAGAGAGGGAATTGAAATACTTCCCCTGGGAAAGAACAACCCCAGGCACCAGTACAGGCAGGGGATAACCAGCTGGAAAGCAGCTTTGCAGAAAAGGCCCTGGGGGTCCTGGAGGATGAGCAGAACATGAGTCCTTGCAGCAAAGGCCAGCGGTATCCTGGGCTCTGTTATGCAAAGCATCACCAGGAATTTGAGGGAGGTGTTCCTTCTCTACTGCCCAGCACTGGAAAGTCACAGCTGGAGCGCTGTGTCCTGCGCTGGCCTCTCCAGGACAAGAGAGACACATATATATCAGAGCAAGGCCAGAAAAGGGCCGCTGAGGGGAATAAGGGCCTGGACCATCTGTCACATGAGGACAGGTTGAGAGAACTTGGGAAATTTAGCATCAAGGACAGAAGTCTTGGGAACAGAATGCAGGAGTGGATCTTATCAATATGTAAAAATATATGATAGGAAAGAATAAAGCAGCTGAGACAAGACTCTTCTTAGTGGTGCTCAGTAGAAGGGCAAGAAACAAAAGGCACAGGCTGTAACATAAGGAATTCCAGTTAAAAAAAAGGAGGGGGGAGGGAGTGTTTAGCTTCTGTATGAAGCCTTACTGAGGATCAGGATCCAGATTTTTTGCAGTCATTATACATATTAAGAACAAATTGAGCCCTGTCTAACAAAAGCTTACTGCTCTTACTTAGGCAACCTGGCATTATAGGTATATATCTATGATTTTTCTGCCAAGTTACTACATAAAATATCCAATTAATTGTACATACATTCAAAGCAATAATCTGTCCATTTATAAACCTCAATTCAAAAGTCTATTGTATTTTTATTGTTTACTTAAGCTTTGCAGCATAACAATAAATAAACCATTTAGAGTACATTAACAAAATAAGCAAAACATTAACTGAATTGAATGTTTTATGATTCTATGTGCAAACACAAGCAAAGCAAATTCTTACAATACCACTCTTCACACACTAATGGCTAACTACTATCAGCTCATTTTCTCATTCTAAAACAATATGTGAAGCAGAACTAGAGAAAGTTCATATGCTATATGATCACTTCAAAACCCTTCAGAAACTTTACTTTGCATATATCTATATACATAAACAAGAAAGATGATTTTCATGTAATCTTTAATTTGAATTCCATTCAGTTTCTCAAGAGCTGGAAAGAGAACAAGACCCTTCTTGGATATTAGTGTTCATTTATGCAGAGCACAATGATAATCGTAGCCTAGAAATGTACTGAAGCCCATATTAAATTGACCATTTTTCTCAAAAAGAAAGCTAAAATGGAAGGTCTCATTCCAAACAGCAACCCTGGGGAAAAATGTTCATTGTATCCCTCATCTGGCAGACCAGTAGTACCACTCTGGGAAATCAGAGTGGATTTGGGCAGACTGCCCACTCAACTTAAGGCTCATCTGAGATCCACATATATCCACTTAGCTATCCAACTAGGATTTTGTTGTTGTTGTTGTTTTTATGCCCACATGATTTTAGTGCCTTTGTGCAATGTGCAACTCTCTCCACATGCTTCTCTTACCAGGTATCACATGATACCGAAGAGAGCAAATCTGTCCTCCCACACCTGGTCTAATGTCCACTATAGTTACTGGAAAGCAAAGTGAACATTAATCTGTCAAAATGTACCATTTTAATTACATATGCTACAGATAATTTGGGGATCCAAATAGAAAAATGCAGCCACCAAGAATATGGGGTGACTACGTAGCAGCTGAAAGAACTGTACAGCCTAAAATAATGTATGTTTTACACATATTTAGAAAAATAGGTACATCTACATGCAAATAACTCTAAACTAGCATTTTGCACCTTTGACATGTTACTCAAGTATGTTATAAAAACAATTTAGTAAGTCAGGTATTTTCTGTACCTCCATAAAACAATTTAAAAAAATAATCAACCATATAATACTGACCGCAATTAAGAGAATTCCAGCACTGCACAATATCTTTCACACTTCATAATCAATAACAATTTCTGGGAATGGCTTGTACACTAGCAGAAATAGCCAAGATACAAATTTATGAGATAGTAAAGTGCTTATTTTATTGTATGCACAGCATTGAATCATGAGAATCTTCTACACAGTCCTTGTAACAGAACCATGACCTTTGAAAGGCCAAAGCTCCCTTTGCTAGCAAATGTTTATCACCAAAGAGCTGCCAGCTCTCAAGTTTTTAAATGATTAACTTTGCTGAGTCATGTAGTGCAAAACGCCACAAAACTACCCATTGTTACAGCAGAGCAGCAACTAAAATCCAATTTGTTGAAAATAGTAAAAGCAGCTTGATGTGTCAAAAGTTCATCAAATCCTTGTTTTAAATCACTTTCTATTTACTGGCAGTACATGAAAGATTTACGTACACAGGCCACATAGGGAGAAAACCCTAAATGTAGGAAGCAAAACAAGTAAAAAGTGAGAAATCACAATTAGAAAGTTGAATGCCATTATTTTTACAGTTATTTGCAACACTGGTAGTTGAAATGTTCAGAAAGGAAAGAATATAATTTGGAGACATTAAGAAAGGCTTCAAAAGAGGCAGTTTGCACTTCAAGTGAGAATACCTTTACAAGCAGTTATTCATAGCAGTGTATATGAGACAAGAGTGTCATGAACATAATGTCAGCCATGCAAACCATCACACACACACATCCATATATTTAAACGGATTATGAACACAATCAATGCAAATGGGCATAATTAGTTTCTCAAAAATATTCTCAACACTTTTTGTTGTTTTCACTTTTTACTGTGCTAGTGCAAGCCTCAGAAGTTACTCTGATATCAGGCAAGTGAAATGAAGCACTACCTTTGCGTCATTGCATTTTACTATCCAACTTTCAAAACCTTTAAAAATACAGTTAACTATAATTTTCTGATCCACAGATAATACTATAATTACTCTTCTTGAAAATTCAGTGAGTTACTTTACAAAAATCTGGCTTTGATTCCACCACATTTCAGCATAGTCATCATTCACTTTCCCAGGTACTATAGCTGGCAAGTTTCTTTGGCATCTTGTACCCAGGTACTCTACAGGACAAGTTAGGGCGACAGAATATTCATGTACTGACTAATTTTAACCTTCTTGAATAAGCTTTAATTGCAGTGATGTGAAGATATTAAGCAAAATATATATCTCTACAATATATGAAGGACTAGACAGCTTTTTACGTTCCATTAGCAAAAGTAAAATAATGTAAATCTGGTAATAAAATCAGAGTACACAGGAACTACATACATAAAAATCAAATCCAATTTAAAAGCAAACACAGTTTTGTTCAAACAGCATTGTACAATTGCTTTACACTTACAGAATTTAGATGAACAATATTTTCATTCACTCACAGTTTAGTATAAATATAAAGCAAGGCACCCCTTAAGCATTTTAAATAACAAATTAAACATTTACGTTTTTTACTGTGCAGTCAGGCTTAACATTTATGCAGCTTCAAAACCAAAGTACAGCCTCAAGGGAAGCCTCTCCACTGACAAATTAATACCTTAGAGAATAGAGCTGAATGGTGGCAATGAACTCATTTGTTCCCCCAATAATGAAGAATGACTCTTTCTTTACCACATCTGTGACTGTTGCTATGGTGACCCAGACTTACCTCATTGCTTCTCGAAGTGCTCCTCGCTCACTAAGAGTCGTGTGCTTTATGTCATCAAAATTATTTTCTAGTTTCTCACAGTTCTGCAACAAACGGACAAATCCACGTAAGGCTCTTAAACAGCACATTGTACATGTATGAACATTATTCAACACCATGCAAACAAAACTGATTTATATTATGTAACCTTAAATTATGCCTTCTGTTTTAATTACACAGGAGTCATTAAAAAGATATTGAGAACTCAGAAACAAAGTAAACATGAATCTTATTATATGGTTGTCATGGAAATAATCTTAGAAATGTTCCATAATGAAATGTATAGAATTTTTACTTTTTTCTCTTTGAAAAAAAATTAGTTTTCCTTTATCAGCATCCAAGGCTACAAAGCTACTACACACACAAAGATGAGAACAGAAACCTAAACGTGCATTTTAGAATTATAATAAAAGTTATAAATTCCACCCTGATGAAACAGGCAGTGTTGTTGGAACAAACCAATCATATCTAATTTAATTTTTAAAACATAACAGAAACCAAAATGATTAATCCTTTTTAGACACCTCAACCACATATTTTTTTTCCAGATTAGAGCTCACCAGTATTTCTAAAAGTAATATGAAGCCAACAATTTTTAATAATAAATTAAATAAAACTTCACTATATTCTGTTAATTATTATTAAATGTGTGACTGGTTCCATGACTCCAAAGTGCTGATCCTTTTCTTCTGCTCACATAAAGGCAGTAAAACTGATACAAAAATTCTGGGGAGCACAGAAATTTGTATCTGTGCAAAGCGAGTGTAAAATACCATCAAACAAGAACTCTCTGATCATCTGCATTATCCATAGGATTTTTTGTAGTCTCTTGAGGCTTTGTCAATAAAACAGGCTTTTAGGTTATGCCTGTTCTCTGCAGCACCTGTCTCCAATACTAAAACTTACCTCTGGGAGGCATAATTTTGCCACACGGGTGTAAAAGAAACACACTTTGCAAGCTAACAGCTACTGTTGCTAACATCCTCGAAGGCATGATCGTCAGACTCTTCATGCAGTAGCTTTAAATAAAATATGTGCACTATTATTTGGTCATATTGCTTTCACAGTTTTGGATATTTGAATTAATTTTCAAGTCCACATCTCAAAGATAGTTATAATAAATGCAATAAATGTTACCTATTGTTATTTCTTTTGTACATTGATTTTTTTATTTTTATAATTAGATTCAATGTGAGGCTACAAAAGTATCACTGGAAAGGAAATAATTAGATATTTATAAATTACCTAATAAGATATTTTAGCTTGTCCAATTAATGTTTAAAATATCATTATTTGTAAATAAGATTATAGACTTTTTAATACAAAGTCTTAATGCTTTAACAATACATTTCTGAGCAGAAGAAATAAACAAAGCTATATTTGGAACATTTGCCATCTTCTCTCTCCCTTACAAAAAAACGATGCATGTCTTACATATGAGTAGTAAATCTTATCCCATGGCTAATCTGCTATTTTTCTTTTTTTTATAGTACAATAAGTTCTCCTTTGTATGGCAAAATCCTTCTCAAAAACTCAAAGGGATTATGTGAGAAAGACAGGGAAGCTCTACAATGAAGCGTTCCATTATTCAGATCAGCATACATTGACCTTCAGCTCCAAGCACATACAGGCAGGTTAGTCATTTAAAATACACAAAAGAAATCCAAATCAACAATACTAATTAATAAAGAATTCCTGACTTTCAGTTTAGTACTGACAAATATCTGTGAAAAAAAAAATCAAACCTCTCATCCTCCAGGAAAACAGACCAAAGGAAACACCACCTGGAATATCGCTCCATACACCAGAAGAGGAAAGCCCATGTTTTAATAATCGTCTGTCACCAGCATCTCGGGACAGCTTCTGAAAATCTGGGCATTATGCAGTTCATTTCTCTTGACCTTGTGCTATAAAGTATGTAGAAAAGATAGAGGAACCAAAGCACATGGGATTTTTATCAAACACAACAAAGTCATCTCTATATCGTAAAAGTTAAAACAATAGATGCTATCCATGTGGAAAATGTTAAAAAGAGTAAGTTCAGCCAGTATTCTTTCTTTGCCTGTAGAGGCCATCAGTGTTAATCAGCCAGCAGGCAGCAAAGGTGCCCATACCTAAAGAAAATGCTGTGACCAGGTAGCTCTAAACACACAAATATTCCACCTCAACTTTAAACTCAATGAGAAAAAGAAACAAAAAATGGAAGAATTTTTACAGACTCGATATAATAGATATTGTACCTATTATTTGGCAAGAAGACGAATATACTTTTCCCACTTTTCAGTTTCTGGATAACAGCTTCCCCAGCTACTTGCAGACAAACCACTCTCATCCAAGGTACAGCTGTTGAAGAACAAATAACTTCACCATGCTCTCTATAACTACCTAAAAGGAGGTTGTAGTCGGGCAGGGGTTGGTCTCTTCTCTCAGGTGACCAGTGGCAGAACCAGAGGGCATGGACTTAAGCTTCGTCAGGGAAAGTTTAGACTTGATATGAGGAAAAAATTCTTCACTGAAAGGGTGATTGGCCATTGGAATGGGCTGCCCAGGGAGGTGGTGGAGTCGCCGACCCTGGAGGTGTTTAAAGGGAGACTGGATGAGGCACTGAGTGCCATGGTTTAGATGATGGTTGGTGTTAGTGTTGGTGTTAGTGTTAGGTTATAGGTTGGACTTGATGATCTCAGAGGTCCTTTCCAACCTTGTGATACTGTGATACTGTGATACTGTGAAAAATGAACTAAAAACTGAGCCAGATAAAGCTCATGAAGGAAGATGACCTCTTAATACTATGTCATCAGTTACTGAACAGGAGAGTGAGCACATATTGATCATACCCACTGCTTTCCAGTTAGAGTTGCAATCATCCCAAACAGTATGTTGGATCCTGTTAGAGAAAAGGTTGTCTGAAATACCTATTATAAGCATAGATACAGGTGTATAGAAGCTACTTTTTCAGTCTGAGTATCAGCTTGCACACTGCATTTGTAGGACATCTGAAAGGACAGCAGTATGAATGAAATTGTAAGCATGAGAATACTCTCAAGAATACATCTGGGAAATGATGAAACTTCAATGGACCATGATCAGGGCAAGCTTTACTTTTATAAGTATTAAATACATAGCAAAAATTGAGCCCATTCTATTATTCATGCTACCAAATAGACTAATACCTATAAACATTTTGCACAGGCAGTATGTTTTGGCCAATAACACTTCACAGATTTAAGTATAATGAGCATAAAACTCCCAGGTGTTTCATTTTGAGCAGCGGCTAAAGTAAAAAAATTAAAACACAAGTAATGAAAAAAATTGGGTTTGATGGCTTATTTCTGAGTGATTGTCTGGGAGTATAGGTAAAGTCTAGAAGTTTTAACTCTGTCTCTCCAGGTTCCTCTGTAGGGCCATCCCATCCTACCCTCTAGCAGATCAACCCTTCCTCCCAGCTCGGTATCATCTGCAAACTTGCTGATGATGGACTCAACCCCCTCATCCAGATCATCAATAAAGATATTAAACAGGACTGGACCCAATACCGATCCCTGGGGAACACCACTGGTGACCGGCCGCCAGCTGGATAAGACACCACTGACCACCACTCTTTGGGCTCAGCCATCCAGCCAATTCCTAACCCAGCACAGAGTGCTCCCATCTAAGCCATGGGCTGCCAGCTTCCCTAGGAGTCTACTGTGGGAGACAGTGTCAAAGGCCTTGCTAAAGTCCAGGTATACCACATCCACAGCCTTCCTCTCATCCACCAGGCGAGTCACATGGTCATAAAAGGAGATCAGGTTGGTCAGGCAGGACCTACCCCTCCTAAACCCATGCTGGCTGGGCCTGATCTCTTGGCCATTCTGCAGGTGCCACATGATTGCACCCAGGATTACCTGCTCCATGATTTTACCTGGGACCGAGGACAGGCTGACAGGTCTGTAATTACCCGGATCATCCTTACGGCCCTTCTTGTGGATAGGCGTCACATTGGCCAACTTCCAGCCTGTTGCTGTTGGCAGATCTATAGTGCTGTATGATCCTAAACTAAATACCACCTTTAAGAAGTTCAGGAGGAAAAATAAGTACAGAAATGGTCATAAGTTAAATTACCACTGCATGTCAAAAAGCAACAAAACTAAACTCAGCTTCTTACAGGATTCTACCATAAATACTTCAAGGTTTTTAAATGAACCAAAAAGCAAGAGAGTAGGGAAGAGATTTTTTTACATAAATAAATGGCTTACCTACTCATATGAGATCTTATCTAAAACTACATGACAACTAGTTAAAGAGAGATGTAGGCTTTTGATATCCACAAACACCTGTGCCATCACGCACAGCACACTGGTGGAACACCTAATTAAAAATGAGAAAGAATGACGAACGTATGAAGATGAGGAGGAAGAAGAAAGATTAATGAACAAATTGAAAAGCTTTCCCTCCCATGACCAGAAAAATATGACTTATTTTCCTACTGCAATTTATTCTTGTTAATAAAATAAACTGCAAGCTTTCAAGCAAGGACTATGTGCTTGTAATTCTCTATTTTCAGTTATGGTAAATCATAAGATTAATAATACCATGACATAAGCTTTATAACAATATTCTAACAGTCTGAAGAAAGTCAGCAACTACAAAGTCCAGACTACTCTTACTCTTTGATACTGGTTGAACTAACAAGCTAGCTCACATAACGGAGAATTTAAATAAAGAATCACACCAGTTTTAAATTAAAACCTAAGATTCTGGCAAAAGTGAGTTTCTACTTTATAAGACACACCTTTAAACATCCATCAGTGTAGCATTTGTGCATATGGACGAATATGCATTTGGACACAACAATCCCATGCAGAGCTACAGACTGGGGACAGAGTGGCTGGAGAGTAGTCAGGCAGAAAAGGACCTGGGAATGCTGGTTGGCAGGAAGCTCAACATGAGCCAGCAGTGTGCCCAGGTGGCCAAGAAGGCCAGTGGCATTCTGGCCTGCATCAGGAATAGTGTAGCGAGCAGGACCAGAGAAGTTATTGTCCCCCTGTACTCAGTACTGGTCAGGCCTCACCTTGAATACTGTGTACAGTTCTGGGCCCCCCAGTTTGGGAAAGATGTTAGGATACTGGAATGTGTTCAGAGGAGGGCAACGAAGATGGTGAAGGGGCTGGAGCACAAGCCCTACGAGGAGCGACTGAGGGAGTTGGGGCTCTTTAGTCTGAAGAAGAGGAGGCTCAGGGGAGACCTCATTGCTCTCTACAACTACCTAAAAGGAGGCTGTAGTCGGGCAGGGGTTGGTCTCTTCTCTCGGGTGACCAGTGACAGAACTAGAGGGCATGGACTCAAGCTTCGTCAGGGAAAGGTTAGGCTTGATGTTAGGAAAAAGTTCTTCACTGAAAGGGTGATCGGCCATTGGAATGGGCTGCCCAAGGAGGTGGTGGAGTCGCTGACCCTGGAGGTGTTTAAGGGGAGACTGGATGAGGCACTGAGTGCCATGGTTTAGATGATGGTTGGTGTTAGTGTGGGTGTTGGTGTTAGTGTTTGGTTATAGGTTGGACTTGATGATCTCGGAGGTCCTTTCCAACCTTATGACACTGTGATACTGTGATATGTTTTTGTCTTGGATGGAAAAGGCCTCTTTGCTTGACTTGACATCTGAAAAGCAATTCTTGATGTGGTCTTTTTGGTCAAAAGCAGAAGCTGATCAGAAACCAAAAGCATTTATTGCCTAGTGTCACCCCTAAAGACCTCCCTGAACAACGAAAGCATTGCTGCTTCTGGTCTGCCATGACAGGCCTAAGAGTCAGAGTTTTGAGACCACCGTAACTCAAACTCAACCATTGTGCAAAACAGTACCAATAAAAGAAGTGAAACCACTTCCACTGAAATCAGCCTCAAGCTTCCATCCAGTCAAAGGAAGCCATATCCTACTACTTTAACAGCCGGCTGAATACAAGCCAGCAGTGTGTCCAAGTGGCCTAGAAGTCCAATGGCATCTTGGCCTGTATGAGAAACAACATGGCCAGTAGGACCAGTGAAATGATTGTGCTCCTGTACTCAGAATTGTTGAGGCTGCACCTCCAATGCTATGTTCAGTTTTGGGCCACAGGACATTGAGATGCTGGAGTGTGTCCAGAGAAGGGCAACGAAGTTGGTGAAGGGGCTGGAGAACAAGGCTTATGACAGGTGGCAGAGGGAACTGGGGTTGTTTAGATTGGAGAAAAGGAGGCTGAGGGGAGACCTTATCACTGCCTACAACTGCCTGAAAGGAGGCTGTAGCAGGGTGGGTGTTGGTCTCTTCTCCCAAGTGACAGGTGATAGGACAAGTGGAAATGGCTTCAATTTGCACCAGGGTAGGTTCAGATTAGACATCAGGAAAAATTTCTTCACAGAAAGGGCTATCAGGCACTGGAATGGCTGCCCAGGGAGGTGGTAGAGTCATCATCCCTGGAAGTATTTAAAAGACAGGTAGATGAAGTGCTCAGGAACATGGTTTAGTGGTGGACAGGTACGGTTGTACTCTATGATCTCAAAGGTCTTTTCCAACCAAACAATTCTATGATTCTATGATTCTAACTCTATCCTGAAATACTTAACATAAGACTTTCAAAAATGTTAGTATTACAGATAATGTCTTACACATTACAATGTCTTTTAAGATAACTAAAAAATAAAATCTTTTGATCTGACAACAGCATAAGACCTATTCTAAGGCAGCCTGCATCACTGAGGCTGAGTAGATCTCTTATCCTAGTTGATGCACTGTCAAATCAAAAGGCTTTCTTAAAATACTGTCTCTGTTACATGAAAGAAGTTTTCAGGTAAGTAGGATTGCTGAACTCTTGGAATTCATTGCTTCCACATGGCTTTAGGAATTTTTTTTAGAAAGCTTGTGTTTTTTCCAAACGTTTGTGAAAGCAGATTTCACATTTTTACTGTCAAATGTTCTCTGCGTATTAAACACAACATAAAGCAATTGAAAGATGGAACATCTCTCACCTGTTCAGTTTGTATTCACATTTAGCTAATGCTAAAATAAATTATTATTTTTTCCTGTTTTCCCCTTTACAATCCATGAGAAAGATTTTACACAGTACGTTGTATCTTAATTTTCTAATGCTTATGTGGCCAAATACTAAGACGTACATATTAAATGTCTCTCTAAGTTTCTGAATGCTTACAGTGAGATAACCTGGTCCAAATTCTGAAGGACGTAGTAGCTCCCTCTGATACTTCAATTAGTTACCTTTAAGGAGGTAGGTTTCAACAACAGATGGCCAAAACTGTTGGGGACCTATAGGATCTACTGTAAGTACCTACATGTCTTACAGATTCAGCAAGAAAATTCTCAAATTCTCAAAAACTCCTTAAAAAGTTAAGTCCCACACATGCCACAAGGCTGACCACACTAGCTAGTTCTTTTGAAAATGCTGTCCATACTGTAGAATTGATCTTTAACGAGGTTGTAACAAAAAAGCTAAGCTCTTCTGGGGACTGTATAAAAAGTATAGAATGCTTATTTCCACATTCATGATGTTATTGATACATAAAATGTTTACACAAATATGCAGTTGTTATTCTGGAAACATGAATTATTTCGTCAGCAGAAAACTTCAGAAATAATTAACTTGTGCTTTATAAACCTAAAGCAGCATTATAATAGTAATCTATACTGTAATATATTGCTACGAGGATAATTATTAAGGGAAAACACAGCTGACATTTTCTGATTTATGCACACAATCAGAGATTGAGTCCAAGGATTGTGACATAATTATCTCCATGCTAACAATTTTTGTAAATCTCTTGACAGAATTTTAGCTAATTTTAAAATGCCTTCTGAAGATTAGCACTTAAAACTGTTGGGGAAAATAGCACAATTTATTAGCAAGGGTATAATTGCAAACCTTCCAAATACTCATTGTGAATATAATTTAGACAGTAACTCCTGCTTTAGCAGCTGGTATATAAGTCTCCAGTTTATGGAATCTTGAAACAACAGAGAGAGCAGAATCTAATTAAACAGGATTACATGCCAAAGCAAAATTATTAAAAACAGACTAATAGACAATTGTTATGAATTTGGAATAGCACATCTACTTCTTTTCATGAGAACTTCCAATGAAATGCTTTATTGCAATGAAACCTAAATATTCTTAGCAGACTTCTCTCCTGATTTGGAACAGACTGTCTTTCTACAGTGAAACAACAGAAAAAGCTAAATGGTTCCACTGATCTTCACTCACAGACTTAAGCATCCATCTGCTATAGGGTAAAATTACTTACATCTATTGCATTTATTTTACTGTTGGCACTACAACGCATTAAAGTTGTAGCCGATAGCTGCATTCCATACAGGAAGCTACCTTAAAATATCTTGCCAAAGGGTTTTATTTAAGAGCATTCCTAAAAACTAAACAAGTAAAAGGATCATTTGATCCTAACTGTAAGGTATTAAGATCTACGCAATATCTAGCTACTAAATTCCTCCTTCCTATTTGCTGTGCCTTATTCTCAAGGGATTCTTATTCCAAGCAAGGTGAAAACAAGCTTAAAACTGATACCTGACCAGCTGTTTGCAAAGGAAAACAGGTATTTTTTTTAATGTGTATATATTCCTAATATCTGCAGAAGGTATATTGAGCCCTTGGGTATTTACATAATAGTTGACAGCATGTCATTCATAATACATGAACATTTGTTATAACAATTTTTTCATTATGTGATTCAGTCACATTACCCAGACATGCTCTTTGAAAAATATAGGTATGAATACATCAAAAACCAGCATGCTTCCAACAGAAAACTAGCACTAAGTGTAGTAATTAATATTTTTTCTATTGATTTTTATTTAAATAGAATTTTGGGTGGCTGTAATCAATGCCTAATTACCATAACCATGTTAATTTTTCTCAGTTTTTTTTTAGAGGAATATTATTTTTAAGGCATTAAAAATAATGCACATGCAAACAAATACAAGAATCACATTTTCTCCAAACAAGAATATACTACTAAAAGAGGACTGACACCATGCAACTCTGAGATATTTTCTGAAACTGCAAATGTGTTTTTTATTAATTACCAGAAATACTGTCAAAGTAACTGGGAATCCTGAAGTGGAAGTAGACAATTTCAGAGTCTTTAAAGTTTTCCAGGTTTAAAATACGGTGCACTTAATCCTTACAGACAGGTAATTACAGAAATTTAATTATTTGTTAAACACACATAACAATTTAGTTCGCAATTTTACCAGGACTGTGAAAGATCTTCCAATATGAGAAGGCATTCTGCTAACTTCCTTTTCATGCTGTTTCACACACAAATTTCAACTGGCAAATTTATAAAAGCCTTCATGTTCACATAAAGGTATGAGATCTTGCTTGCATTCAACCTGCTGTTGTCAGAGCAGATGCAGACACCAGGAGTTTTGGCAATGGTTACACATCAGATAGTAGTACAGGTAAGATGAGAAAAGGCATTCCGAAAGGACCAATCATGCAAAACAAAGACTAGTAAACCAAAGAACTCAAAAGAAAAGAAGAAAATGCTACAAGAGATATGCAAGACAGCAGAGGCACAGCTGGAAATACTAAAGGAGCAGAGGGTGCAAGTGATGCCAATAGACAGGACATTATATAATGCTCCTCCCCTTGTGACTCAGCTTTAAAAGACAGAGAAAACTTTGAGATCAAAAAGGAAGGAAAACCTTTGCTTCTTCCACTTTTTTCCTTCTTTTCCTAGAATTTTAAACTTGATCAGTACACGAATGGGAGGACTTGGCAACAAGCTACCAGTCCCTCTCCTTCTGAAAAGCCACTTTTAAGACCACTTCCCTGTATGGGATAGGGCTCTGTAGCAGGGAACACCATATATATCTTAGAATATGACAAGCTTCATCAAGGTACTATTTCTCTTTTAATGCAGCCGTAGTCCTATCTTTTCCCTACTGGAGAACCTGAACACTACATGAGAGCCTTCACTGAAGCTTAAGATCCTGTCTGGGACCCATTCTTGGTAGCTGAATCCTCTGATTCTCCAGTACTCTAAACATAAATTTACGATTTTATTCTTGAAGGGTACATGGTCTAAGAGAAGAGACACAGGCTGTACATAGAATTTTTAAATATACTATCTCTACTTGACAGTGAAAATATAACTAAGTAAAGGTTAGATTAAAAAAAATAATCCCAGATGCTGTATCACCTCTTGTCCCAATTTCCCATACCTCAACCTAGCTTGCTTTTTTCTTGGGATTCTTTACTCTGCTTCGGAAAATATTCTCCTGATTCATTGAGATTAAATAAAATGAGAATATGTAGGTAAAGACCAGACTCACATTGAGAATTAATATTTACAGAGCTCATAACCTCAAAAAAATGAAGGCTCTTTAAACTGCAGGTAGAACTGTACTCCTAAGGAACAGATTAAGTCCTTGACCTTCAAAAAAGAGTGTAAGAAAAAACACATATCCAAAAGCCTCTTCCTTTTTTTGAATCTGAATTACCAAGAATTTAAGGAATGGACCCCACATATTTGAGAGCACCAACCTACAGAATCTTTATTTTCCATCTATAGCTGAAGAATTATTAGATATAAGAGCTTTTCAAAAAACAAAGTTACAATAAAATGCTTAAATGCCACCGTGAAACAATGCAGTTTGTAGCAGCCCTATGTAGAGGAATAAAAGCAAATTACATGCATCAGATTTGCTTCCTCAATCCAAAACACCACCTCTCATCTCTTACAAGGTACACTTTATTCTCCAACAACTGTGTTTTTCAGAAGTGGCACAACAAAACATTTTCTTTCATGGTTCAGTGTTCACCATGCACTACAGTTCCCTGCAGTTGCCTCAATATTAAAGAAATAACACAACAAACACAATTTTCCCAACCAATTCTGCAGAAGTTAATCTGCCTAAGCTATTTTTCATGACTTTGCATAAGCTTCTTTCCCAAATAACTATGAAAAGTGACTAGACAAATGTGCTGGTTTTGGCTGGGATAGAGTTAATTTTCTCCACAGTAGTTTGTATGGGGCTATGTCCTAGATTTGTGCTGGGAACAGTGTTGATTTAGTTACTACTGAGCAGTGCTGACCGAGAGCCAAGGCCCTTTCTGCTTCTCACACTGCCCCACCAGCCAGCAGGCTTGGGGTGAACAACAATTTGGCAGGGGACACAGTTAGGACAGCTGAGAATATCCAAAGGGATATTCTGTACAATATGATGTCATGCTCAGCAATAAAAAGCTGGAGAAAGAAGGAGGAAGAGGGGGTACTTGGTGTGATGGTGTTTGTCTTCCCAAATAACCGTTACACCTGAGGAAGCCCTGCTGTTCAGGAGATGGTTGAACACTTGCCTGTCAATGGGAAGCAGTGAACAAATCCTTGGTTTGCTTTGCTTGTGTGTGCAAGTTTTGCTTTACCATTAAACTGTATTTATCTCAACCCACGAGTTTTCTCACATTTACTCTTCCGATTCTTTCCTGCATCCCACTGGGTGGGGGTACTGAGTGAGCAGCTGTGTGATGGTTAGTATCCACGTGGGGTTAGACCACTATAGCAAGGCCCCACCAATGTCCCTCCCACCTAATCTCATAGATTATGTCTTTCAATTGACAGTTATAGAAGCGCATGCACCAGCCAAACCACATTCCATTTAAGGCTTATTAAATAGTGTACTCCTAATTCTTCTCAATATCTGAAAGACTTACATAAAACAATCTGTCAGTCCCCTCGAAAGAGCCTGAAAAGATGCTAAATACAAGGCCAAAAGCCGAGGAACTGGTGACAGTAACAATGGACTAAACTCATGTACAGAGAACACTGTAGGACCTATGCATTCTGGGCTCCAATGTATCCAATGCTTCTTTCCTGCAGGAGGGATGGGAAAAATCCCATCCTCTGCTCAGCTTAGTAGAAGAAAACAGTGACAGTTCTGCAGGAAAAATATCTCATTGCCTGTGACTGATGATTTTTCTTCCCATAACCACGTTCTTGCCTTACACCTGCTGGCCAAGTCCTCATAAAGGAAGATCCTTCCTCCAAATTTTCTTTGCAAAAAAAAAACAAAACAATTCCACAAAAAAATATTATTAAGATCCCATCCTTTGATTTGGTGAATTATCAAGAAAAGAGCATATGCACTTCTATTCTAGATTACCGTGTTATCTGAAAATCAGTACCACAGCATAAAAGATGACTTAGAGAGCAATGAAAGAAATTTCCTCACAGGACAGTTGAGGGTACTTACCATAGGCAAAGCCAAATATGAAATTGGGACTAGATTTCCCCAGAGGAATAACAGGAAATATTGTTTGCTTGAGAACCATATAGCTGAGTCAAAGAAATAAGAATCAGGGAAAAGACTGCAGCCAGTGTAGTACAATCCCTTGTATCCAGACCCTGGTGCAGATGTGTACATGATGGAACTTTGTACCACATTTTCCACGACTATCCTTCCTTATGAAAAACTAAAGAATGATTTGACTTACAGTAATCTGAAATTCATCCATAAACTATGAGTGCCATACGCAAACATCAAAAAAATTTTACCTCAGCTCTTATATTTTAAACTACATGTTGACTCTGAAGCAACGGTAGATGATAGCAGGACATGTAATGAAAAACCATACAAGTGAGTTGATAGTTCACAAATCTCTGAAAAAAAAATCTAGGCTGCAATTTCTCCTCTATTTCCATCTCTTTTGACATTCAAAAGACATGTTCTTATACTGAAGTGTTTAGGAAAGCAAGGTATGTAAGTAAACTTTCTGTCTTTTTCCTTCTTTTTTTAAATACTATAAAGAAAAAAATAGTGAGAAGATACTAGATTTATATGCATCCTTTACTATGCTCATCACTGACTGCCATCTAAAACCTTACTGTAACACTACAAGTTCACAAACAGTAAAACAGTGACCTCACACTTTAATATACACAAATTCAGAAGGAACAAACTGAAACAAAAAAAAACAACCCACAAAACTGGAAAGTATGTATAAAAATGCAAAGAACCACTAAATTGGTTCACTGGGAGACAAAGTTGTGTGACAGTCTACATAATTATATTTCTTTAAACACCATGCATCAAGTCAAGTGATCAAAATGAAAGCTTACACTCACTGCTAAGGAGGTGGAAAGTCATGTCTGGGGCTGGGGGAAATGACAAGAAAGTAGGACAGTACAAACACTGTTGCTGTAAAATATTTTTTCCCCCTCTCAAAAACTATTCAGAAAATCAGAGGTATGGGGCTATTACAATAATTGCAGGTCCTACAAAGTTATCACCATCTGTTGTGTCATCTAGTTACAGAATAATCAGAACTGAGGGAAAACTACTCAAATAGGAATTTTCTTTAAATAATACACCATGCATCTTTAATAAGCTTGAGAATTTCCCAATATAAATGTAAGGGAATAAAGGATATTGGCTTTTCTGTCAGAAATGATATGAATGAGAACTTTCCTATACACAGAGATGACATTTGTCAGCACGGCATTCAAAAGTTCTTTTCACAGTGAACATTAGAAAGAGCATTAGGAGGATGCTGTAACACTGTTCATTCACATGCAGCCTGAGGACAACATCCAGGATAAACATATAACCTCAGGTTTCATTTACCACCTTAGAGAGAAGAGCATCTAACAACCCAACCTCTCAGTATGGCACCATGTACTCTTCTAGTTTTGTGTCCCATTTCCTGTCATCTTTCTAAGGTTTTTACTTCTTTGGAAGCATCCGTGTCTCAACGTGAATAGCCTTGTCCCAAAACCTTCTGGCCTGCTTTCAGACAGCTGACAGACCACTCTGTTCCCCTTCTTGTCAATCTCTTAAAAATTGCTGCATTCAAGCTGAAGTGAGCCATATAAGCATGCCCTGAAGCACTATGCAAGCACCTTCCCTCCAATTCCCAAGTAAGCAGGGACATACGGAGCTAAGATTTGCCGGAAGTGTGACACAAGGTTCCTTGGAATGAACTAGGCTTAGCACTCTTTGCTGGAGTCTAGTCCATGGGCTAGGTGGCACAGTTCCAAGCTAAGAAATTTGGTCTCTCAGCAGGGTTGGCTCTCTCATAGCTCTCTTCTCACATGGCTATGCTATCCTTAGTTCTCGATGAGGCTCCAACTATTGCAAGTGAAGGGCTTTTAGCAGTCAGAGCCCTGTACAGGACAAAACTGTGCCTGCTTAACGTGTTTAACTTGAAGAATACAAACAAACCATACCCTCCCTGCAACCAGAGCTTAACCTAGTGCCTTTAATATATTCATCCACTTTTGCAATAAAATACAATAGCCTAGTTTTGAAAATGCTATTTTAGAAAATGAATATTTTCTAAATAATATTGAAACTCTTTGAATTACTTTTCCTCTCTGGAAAACATATTGGACTTACTAATCAATCTCCAGCTCCTGAGTGTCACTACTGCTATTGCATAACGTGCAAACAGAGCAATAGGAAAGAGCAGAGTGGCTGCAAAGCAAAAAGGAAACAAAAATCATAATTCTTTTAACATAATTACCAAATTTCTCCTTTTTTAATTCTTATTCTTATGCAGCTGTTTCCCTGTTCCCCTTGTGTATACAGTTTGAGTTTTCAATTTTTAATTTTTCTTCAGAAGTGCCCTACCTTTCCTTTTCTTTATTTTTCTTCATTACTTGAGTTTTTGCCTCTCCTGTTCTGTTTCCCCACAGTTGGGTACTTTTTTCCCCTAGTCCTTACTAATTATTTTATATCTCTTGGTCTGTTTCTTTATGTGTCATGGCTTTTCCTTTCTTATTTTTTTATATTGCATTCCTTTATTTGACTCCTGCAGCTCTCTGATTTCTATGTGCTTGCTTAAATATTACCCAAATGGCTCCAAGCAGGACACACTCAAACTGAAGAATAAATAAATTAGAAGAAAAATACTATCTGTGGCCATGCGGTGTTGCCTAGCAACACCCTGCACCTCTCCACAGCCTTTCTAGAGCCCTGGTGGCAACAGAGATTTTCAGACTTATTGCTACAAATATATGCAAGACCTGGCATTGTTTGTCCATTCACTAGCAAATAAATGCAAAGGAAAAAATAAGTGAGATTGAAAAACTCCAGAAAAAGAGCCAATGACAGGACTACTCTTCCAGCACAAGAAATGAGCAAATACTCCAATGTGCACTGCACCCTTGTCTCTCGTACTCCCACGCACTGTTTATATGTTATAACTGTTCACTAATACTACTACTACTGTTAAAATCTTCGAGAAATGGAACATAAACAATATTTCTTATGCAATTAAAATGTGTGCTAAATTCACTCAACTCTTGACAGTTACCATGTATGCATTACTGGCTGACTTCTTACACTCTTGTAAAGTTGCTTCTGAAAGCTTTACACTAAACAAAAGACAGTAGGTAGCCTCCCTAATTGTACAGCATAGAAAAAATAGTATGACCATTGTCAAAAACACAGTGGGATTATTAAGGAATTGAAGTTTGTCCTAAAGCCTATAGATCCAATCTTAAAAGTTCTGCAATTTCTATTTCAAATGACTTCAGACATGACAGAAGTGAAAGCCAAGCTTACCCCCACCCCTTATTTTCTTTTAAAACAACAGTTTGCTGGGCTCCATCTTCAAAATTTAGAAACAAATGCTCATTAAGAACATACTTTACAAAGTTTTCATGATTCAGCATTAGGTAGACTGAGTTTCAAGAAGACATATACTAATCCCGTTTCTCTGACAGTCCTTTTTTATTCCACAGCAATGAAAAACTCCTTCCAATAGCCAATGGTGACTCCTGGGAAAGAAAAGTCTCTTTTATTTTGGGATGGAAATAATGTTTATCCAAGGGAGTAAAACTTTAAGGATATTAAGAGTCGTGTAAGGAGAAATTAGAAATACTAAAGGAAAACTATATACTTTAGTTAAGGACCAGCCCACGATGAAGCCCTGTAGAATGGAGAAGATATTCAGTTAACATCTATATTTTTGAAGGGCATCATATTCAGTTTTATTACCTGGGAAATTTTTATATAGCTAAACCAGCTTCAGAGCAATTTGATATCTGCATAGCAGAGTATCAGTAGCAAGCGAAAAGAATGCACATCAAATTATTATCTAGTAAAGAGAAAACAGAAAAGATCCATACAGGCTAACAAAGGACAGAAACTAGCATTCAGGTACATAATCTCAGTTTATTACCCTCATTCCCATATTACTGTTAGCAGAAATTAAAGGCTGAAGTAAGGGTACATAGAGTTGGTTGGAGAACAGAGCAGAACCCATAGATGGATACAGGCCACCATAAAACAAACAGCCATTGCAAAGTCAAGCCTAACAAAGGTTTGCTTTTTCAAAACTTGATTTGGCCCCTTCACATGTCTGCAGTAAAACACCAGTTTTAATGACATGATCTTATGCTATTCTACACAGAAGTGCTGCCTTACTTAGAAGACAGAACAGAAAGTGCTCACCTAATGAATAGCCTTTCAACATTTGTGCTTAATGCATTGCCTTATTTACTGCACACTTCTCAAAACCTTACCTGAAGGAAGAGCTCTTTTTGCCAATGAACATTTCAATGACACTCATCGCTAAGGTATCTGAAGTGATTTAAAAGCAATTTATTCTACATAGTATGAATATCCCCTTTTACCAAGTAGTGATTGGCATAGAAAGTCTATCAAATAACACAATGTCAGACACCATGGGTCCAAAACATTAAAGTATATAGGAGACTGGAAGCGTCAACATGGATAATCACAGTTTACTCTCTTGCTTTCACATTCTTCTCACATTCAGATTTTTTCATCCAGTTGATGGAAACACTACCCTTTTATCAGCTGGTATTTCTAAATCATTTTCTCTCTTAATTCCAACCATTAAGCTCCTAGTCATTCTTATTCTCAGCCCTTGGTTGTTCAGCCTCCTAATGGCACTATTAAATTTATTCTTATCTTTTTTTTTTATTCTAAACTTCAGTGTCAGTTCTTTATGATGTTCTAGTTCTTTCTGTATTGACAGAACCCGTCGACTTCCTTGTAACATGCTCCTAATATTTATGTCAAGCTCATTAATGAAAATATTAAGTAGTATGAATCTGAAGACTGATCCTCCAACAAACTCTTGGTTAAGCACTACTCACTCTCATTTCTTTTCTAGCCAGTCCCTTAGCCACATTACTATTCTAATCTAAGCTAATGATACTTCATTAAGTGGCAAAAAAAATATATGCATTGACAGTGGGTAATGATCTAACCCTAACAATAAAGCCCAGTATGTCTCATTCCCTCTTATATTTACCTTAATGCATTTAATAAATCTTTGCTTCAAAATTTATCTTCAAATTTTTGTATGCTACTCCTATGAGACTAACAGAGTTACAATAGTCACTCCTTTAACTCTCCATCTTCTTGTATACAGAAAGCGCGCAGGCTATTCTTTAAATAAGTACTATAATATTCAGTTTTCTTTACTCTTAGATCCATAATTTCACACCTCAGTTTTACTGTGATTTAATTTTTTTTCTGTCCCTTTGATTCCAGAGATGAAATCCTCCAAGTATTTCTTATGGTCCATATAGGGAAATTTCCATTTCTGCACTTCTCTGTCCATTACCTACCTCCTATTTTAACTCACATGTTATTGAAACTAGGACTATGTATTACAAAGATTTTAGACAATACCTAGGATGTTTAATCCTATCTTCACACTGGATTTCCCTGATCTTTTATTTCTTTTAATTTAGATAGCTTAAGAACCTTTTACTATTTGTTTTATACAGCTGAATAACCTTTTACTATTTGTTTTAATTTCTTTCGCCAGGTGTGACTCAACTTGACTTTTGAAATTTCTCACTTTTCCCTCTATATTTCCTGTTTTGTCTAACAATCACATTTTTTTCAGTTCATTATGGGTTACCCTTATAGCCTTAATATTCTTTTGGAAGTTGTTTTTCAGTTCCATCCAAAACTCCTATTTACAAGTTGGAATGCAAAGTCTAAACAACTTTTGTATATTTAAATTAATAACTGTCTCCTCAAAATTCATGTTTCTGAGCTGTTCAGTTCAGCTCAAAGATCTAAATGGCTTTCTTAACTTCTGGTTCATCTTATAAAATAATAAAATACACGTTCATAATTCTTCTATAGAACTTATATACAATTAACACCAAAAAAACCCTTAAACACAGAATATAACATTCATTATCTATTCTATGACTTCCTCCATTTTCTACATTCAGGGTTAAAATCAATTCAGCTTGATACCTGCATTAAGAAGAGTTGATATTATCTAAAATTTTATGTTAGCATTTCTGAGTGAATGCCTATTACTGACAAAGTTTGTCTGGTTATCACATCGAACAGTACCTGCACCCTACCATTACCAGGATCTGTGGTTTTCCAGGCTGTATGCAGGAAGTCAAAGTGTCTTACCTCACTAATGGCATTACATCAATTCCAAGCATATAAAGTTGTGAGGGTAACAGAATGAGGTGGGTGAACTTCAGAAAATATAAATTCAATAGGCTCAGGGATCAGATTGCTGTGTCTTCTGAAAGATATACTGATCAGTAAAGGAAAGCAGGAGAGAGGGTAATTCTTGACAAAAAATGCACAAAGGCAAACTATCCCTGAGCAAAGGGCTGGGGGAGGGGAAAACCATTTAGCAGACCTTTATGACCACACCATGTCTCCCCCATGGCCTGGAAATCAAAATCATAAAAGCAAGGAAACTATAGCACATACCTAAGTACAAATGAACAGCACAATAAAAGGAATAAAATCAGAAAGCTAAGGCAGGAACCAAGCAAATTTCAATTAGCAACAGAAAAAATAATAAGAAAAAGGCCTCTTACATGAGAAGTAAGAAGGAAATAAAGATAAGTACAGGTTATGTACCAGAAAGGAGATCAAATAACAAATAATGCAGTGAAGTGAATTACTCACAGCCTTCCCTGCTCTCTCTGTGAAGATGGCATGGTATAACTGTAACTACCACTAAAATGATTATTTTGAGCAAGAACATGGGATTCCAGGTTTGTGTATCAAGAAAAAAAGGTTTGTGATTTTTTTTTTTTTTTTTTTTTTTTTAATCAGAAAGATGGAGTTCATATATTATCGAGTCATCTAGGAACAAACTGAAACAATCCCTGGACCACTATCAATTCCACAAAGACTCTGAGAGTCTCGGGTTCCAAAAGGCCAGAAGAGACAAATATAGTATTTCCCTTTACAAAAAATGGAGTGAAAACAGCAATTATAGTCCCCAGCAGAGAAAATAGAGTACACTCATTAAAAATGATAACATGATATAAAAAAACCCAATATAGGCATGTACATAACAAAGTTAAATCAATCTTATTTTCTGTACTTAAGAGGATTAATGGTCTCATGAATAAGTGTTAGAAGAAACAAATCTCTAGTAAACTTTGTTTATAACTATTCCATACCGCATATTCAGGAGCCAATTAAAAATGTAGTTCAGGTAAAACAAATGTCCAGTAAGTGCACAATTTACTGAGAAACAAATCCTAGCTTGTTTATTACCACTAAAAATGGACCCGAATCAAGATACTTCATGAGTCACCCAGCACCCCAGTGAATTGGATAGCAGGAAAAGAAAAATGTACTAATGGTTTCTACCGACAGCATGTTTGGTGGAATAAGGGAAACAGGGAAGGAGAAGAGGCAAGATAATAATTAAAAAAATCAAGCTAAATCGAATGGTCAGAATTCAGGCCATAAATTGAATACAAGAGAATCCAAAGCTCTTGCAGAAGAACAGCACATTGTAGCATAGTTCAGTTTGTGAGGAAGAGAAATTATTTAATTCTACTCAGTGCTAGCTAGGTCATAGCAAAAAAATTGTGTAATTTTTCATCATTGTGATTAGAGAAAGAGTCAGAAAATAAAAATCCAAAGAAAAGCAAGAAAATAACATTTTTAGAGAATACAATCAACAAAGAAGAGCTGGACAAAAATTGAGAACTGGAAAGATATCTAGCTGGAATCTTCTAATATAACAGATTTTATACTAAAAGGGAACAATCACCAACTGTTCTGCACATAGGAGCAGAATGACAAGAAACAATTTGATTTTCAGCAAATGAAATAGTATATTTTAGGAAAAACTTGCCATTGGGTTGACCAAATACTAACAAGACTGAGAAGTCTCCAACATCATAGGCCCTCAGAGAAGTGAGTTCTACAAATATCAGTCAAGAAATGTGTAGCTATATTTCATTCTGTCACTATCCAGAAATTCTCTCACTATCCCTCTCAAACCTGCATTTTTATGATTCTATGATTAGATTCATTTCTATTTACAGCTATAGACGAATTTAAACTTGCTGTGTGGAGACTCTATAGTATATTCTCAGCACCCTAGAAATGAGTTTACTGCCCTTCACTAAAGTGATTATGATTCATAAAAGTTCGGTTTTACCTTTACTATCTTTTTAATTTCTTTTGCACCCGTAACTAAAAATCCTTGGTAAGTACTGCTCTGTAAGAAAGGGAATCGTCCAATATAAAATTTGAAGAATGACAAACCTGAAGAACCACGAACAGAGGAAGTTAAGAGGTCAGAGATGGTATTGCACAGCACTCCAAGAGAGCCACAAGCTAAGAAGGAACATTTTGCAGAGTACTAAAAAAGGATATGGTATGACTTACCATTAGCTAGTATTTACAATTTGATATACAGGAAACGTGCATAAAAGCATTAATTTGCAGCAGTCAGGCAAGTTAGGAGCTATTGAGATATTCTAATGAAAATACCTTAAAACATTGAAACTGAACTAAAACAGAAAATTCAAGGATTATAATGTATTTCTTTAAGTATAAGTGATACCCTACATAAAGATGTAAACCACTTTATTCCAGTAAAGTGGTTATAAATGCCAGCATATGGTATCGATACAAGAAAATGCAGAGTAATTAGTTAATTTAAAAAATGCATGAGTAGGAATTTGACTGCTAAATGATTAAACTGGTACATTTTAAAATGTGTATTAATATTTAATTATTGACACTATGAGAAAAGAGAAAATCTCTTGATGTTACTTCTCAGTTCTCTCTGATACTCAGTAACCCATGTATTATTCATATGAATAGTTTGTGCATATACAGTCAATCACTAGTTAAATAAAAGAATCATTCTCAAATTCCCTAATCACCTCAATAGATCCTAATGCAATATTTTCCACATTTGGGAGTCAGAGCGTTTTATTTAAGAAATCAGTCTGGCCATGATGAATACAGTGCAGCCTAAGCAGACATCAGTTCAAAGAATCAGATGTCAAAGTGCTCCCTCTAATGTCCCTTAATCATCACACCAATTAGTGGTTGAATAGTGATGTGATTAAAAAGACTGCTGCTATCCTATACCTATTCAGACTAGTAGAATTCTACATATGTTCTACCAATTAATGTTTGAATGGAGCAGCGATTAGAGAGACATCTGCCATTGTATATTCATTCGGAAAACAGCTAAACTTGCATATTCATATGAAATGAAGACAAAAAATAAATATTTGCAAAGGTAAACTATACGTTTAGATTATAAAAATAATTGAGTTGATTTCCTTTAATGAGTGTTCTCTATTTTGCAATATTTGGGATTCTTTTTTATTTATAAATATATAATCTTTCATCAATACATCTCTAGAAATGGCCAAATTATTCACTGAAAAAGCATTTATTCATTAAGGTTCCTAATTTCAGAGCTTGGGTGGACCGGGTTTCATATCTGCTTGTCTGCAATTTGTACTACTTCTGCTTCAACCTATCAGTTATTTGTGAACTGCTAACTTGATTATTCTGTAACTGTGATACATGATTGGACACAAAAATCATGCAGCATTTTTCCATCTCACTGGAAGGCTAAACTTAAGAGCAATAAACAGATAATGACTGAGAAAGAATCATCTTATTGACAGGTCTTTCTATGCAATTTTGGACATCTGAACACGAAGAGTTCCTTAGAAACCTTTTATTTTTTAAATAAGAATTCTTTTTATAGATGTCCATACATAGCAGTGACAGCCACAGAAGTAGTACCAAAGTAAATATCAGTCTGAAGTTTTAGCAAACTCTTATTATTACTGTTTTAAGGGAGAAACCTTGACCTCTGAATTTAAAGAGCAATGTAATCTGTTACATCTGGCAATGAATTGCAGATCTCACTCTTCACTATTAGCACAGAGCAATCTGTTGTTGCACAGTAACACTGCAAAGAAAAAGACGAGGTGAAGAATTTGGTTCTCTCTAACGGCTTGAAAGAACTACAGGACAGTTAAAGTCACTTGTCCAAAAGCGAAACCTCTGCAAAAAAACAGCTGAGCTTAAAAATTATTTTGTTCAAGGAAGAAAGGCTCTTATTGCACAATGCTGATTTGGCTTAGTGAACGTAAGGACAAAGAACAATGCTACTACTGCCAGAAAATCAATACTGTTACAGGCTATGGCAATTAACTACAAACCAATTTAAACCCCATTTCCTTTTCACCTTTCCTGTCTTGTTGAAATACTTCCAACTCTTCCATCTGGAGCAATTCTTACTATTATTTCTAAATGCAGAAACTGAAGAAAGCCTGAATACATAGGTGGGTTTATAATGTCTTCTCACCTAACCTTAGTAGGCACTCCATCACAAAAAAAAAATCTGGACTACAATATCCCACTGAATTCTTCAGTAATAACTTGACTTTATAAAAATTGTGGAGGTGAATTTAAATTAAAACAACAAATCCACATGTGTAGAAGGCAAAAGCAGAACTTAATCACATAACACTTAGAAACCCTTTTTATAAAGCAAGGAATTCAGTGCTATAGGTGTAACACAAATTCACACAATACGTGCTCATACAGTTCATGATATAAACACCAGCAAGAAAAAAATACACACAGAAATTGAATTACAGAGAGTTGGAAACCAAAGATAAAAACATAAGTCACAGGTCTAAGCAATCCTGAACTACCTAGGAAAACCCTGAAATCAAAGCAAGTTCCTACAGCAACCATACTTCATTTCTATGCTTTAGTTTTATCTGTAAATTAAAGAACAAATGTGATCTACATTTTGCTTCTTTTTCCAAGATTTACTATTAGTATTGGCCATTTCACAATTCTTTGATTTTTAATTTCTTCTGACCAACAGAAACCTTTATTTCCCCAGACAGACAAGTGGTATCTGTGTGTACCACCTTTCAGCATGTCTCAGGAGAAAACAGAGTGTTAATGCTTCAGTTTACGACTCTTACCAAGTGCAACTCAACAATAAAGAGTTCACCTACTCTAATCTAAATCTCCAAGTTAAAATTTCTGAAGGCAACTTGACTGATCTTGCACCTACAGCTATAAATTTTTACAGTAAAATTTGGTTGCCAACACATTAAATAAACAATGGCACTCATTGAAAGCAGAATTGAATCTTTCTTTAGGAGAATGCGTTTTGCTTTTCTGATATTGAGAAAAGATACTGACACTCAGTTTCCATTTCTGAACTCATTTGATGGACAACCAAAAGTGTCTCAGAGCAGGCTATTAGTCAAAACTTCACTTGTGTAATTTTCTCAGGAAATATGTAAGTCTGCCATCTGGAAGTGTATTAGACATTACAAAGTCACTGTGTGTATGCCTCAGCAGATGCAGCTTTTGTTCAGAGTTTTGAGGGCTGTTAATTTAATTAATTTTGTATTTTCATACTCCCACCTTCCCTCCAACAGTAATTCTGCAAAGGCAGCATCAGTACAGCTTTTAAAAAAAAAAAAAAAAGCAAAACTAAAAGCCAAATTCAGATTTTAATGAAATGCAAAAAAAATGTACTTTCTGTGGATTTCAAACAGAACTTGACCTGTTCATTAGCAGGCCTAAAAGTTACTATCAATGGCTTCTTAGCCCATAACAGAAAATTGTGCTCAATGTATCCTTTCCTGCATTAGGTTTCTTATTTTAAGAAGGCTAGGAAAGGATTCCACAATTTTGTTTTCTCTGTTTATTAAAACCACTCAACAAAAGTAATGTGGAGAATGTAAGAAGTCTCTCATTTTTTTCCTAATGTGTTTTATGTGATGGGATACCAGACAAATGTTTAGGTTAGATTTTTTTAGTTCTGTAGGACTTTTTTCAGCCAGAATAGTAAGCTGTGTTGTAAATCTTGAAAGTAAAAGGTACGTACTTCTGAGCAAAGAAATGTTTCACAGTTCTAAAAACTAGGACTACTAGTGGACTTACCCTTTAAGCATTTTACATTCCTTATCATGATTTGCAAACTAAATAATGTGACATTTCTAGCAAATAATTCACAATATACAGTATAAGAACTACCTGTGATGAAGGTTTGTACGTGTACAGATGTACTTATTTGCTTATCTCTAACGTTGAACCCTCTAAGTTGCAACACATGAGCAGATGTCTGCCAGTGCAGGGTCTTAATAACTTTGCAGATTTCCATGCAGTAACGCAGAATTATAAAACCAAGTTGTTTATTAGATTGTAAACCAATGCCAAAACATCATCCTGTAATATTTGACAACATTCAGAATTGCTTTCAAATGAAAATCCAGCCAAGACATGCAAGCTAGCGATGAACCCAAAATCAGTGCTGTTTGCACAGCCCAAGAGTCTTAGGCCTTGGGGATCCAAGAACACTTGAGACACCACAAAGTACGCCCACACAACTAACAGCAGGAAGAGAGACAATTTCTAGAAAGTTAAGCACTTTCACAATTAAACTTTCAAATATCAAATATTTTATTAATATATTGAATGTAAATACAAACAAGGCTGACATGAAGGAAAGCTCCAAGATAACCAAGAGTAATCTTAAAACAAGAAGCTTTAGAAACTGTGTTAACATACACATTAGGAAGATATATACAGGTATGCTATAGAATGAAGTTTAACTAACCAGGATAACGTACACCGGAACAGCTAATCAGGTTACTACACAGCTACCTAGATGCCCTGCTGCATGGATACCGGAGCTTCCCATCAGTTTCCAAAAACAGGAGTAAAAGAGAGTCCAGTATTGATTATAGGTATCCTGAAAAGATAATGATGTAAACTGCAGCTGTCCTGGAGCTGCTTGCTGAGCAGATAAACTATCAGTGCAGCAGAAACAGTTGTAGGCAACAACTGCGTCAGACATCCCAAAATAATCATTTCTGTTCACAAACAGAAGGTTTTCATGTATATTAATTTCCAGTTATTTAACATTATCTAAAACAATAAATAAGAAAATTGGAATATTAGCTATAGTAAGACCGAGATTTTTATGATCAATACTATAGAACAGGAAACTACACTATACCATGGCTGAATTTTGTGGGGTTTTTGTTTCTGGTTTTCTGGTTTGTTTTTTTTTTTTTTTTAATAATAAATGAATATCGACTATCAAAGCTGAATTTTCCAACTTAGTGGGAGAAGATGTTTTGATAACATTATGAAAAGATACCATAACATTGTACCCATAAGGGAAATAATTTGCAGGTGAAGAAAGAGTACTCTACCTAAAAGATTTCTGAATTTAGAGGATTATCCAAGAGAATCTGCAGGAAGACAGTAGCAATACTACAAACCTTCTAATCAGATGAGAGATCAAAGAGACAACAAAGTCTGATAGGATTAGTCAAATATCACACTGAGCCTAGGAATCTAAATACCTAGAGAGAAAATTATGATATCTAACAGCAGAAATACTGAAGAATACAGACAGCTTATAATGAAAAAAGTATTTATTCTAAAACCACCTATTTCCTGAAAAATACCATGCAAAAAGATTAAAATCTAGATCCATGTTTATCTAGGTTTTATGTATTTATATATAATGTATATACATATGGTCATATGTATAATACACACAGAGGCAGCACTCGCCATATATACATATGTATATGAAATAGGCACATATTATATGTTTTCCTATTTGTCTATTGAAACAAAGCTACTTTTAAAAGTCTCATAAAAGACAGCAAAGTGCTGCTCTATCCAGTGTTAGTCTTGAACAACAGAAAGAAAAAGAGTAAGTGGGCAACAGCCCTGCAGGGTACAGAAAAGGCAGCTGACAGCTGACCCATGGAGAGTGAGTGGTTCTGCGAGGCTCAGGAGGTTGTGAGCCAGCTGTGATACTGCACGACACTTGAGACTGATCAGACTCCATAAAAAAAGGGGAGAAAGTTGCATCAAAGACTTACTAAATCACCAAAAAGAAAAAATGTATGGTATGTACTCAGTTTCAAAAAGTAAACATAACAGCTGATTACAAAGTAACATTGTATCTACAGGAACAGAACTAGGAGCCAAATTTGACTACTGAAAGACACCGGGAAATAGAAATTGAATTTCTCACATAACTGAGATTTCATCATTAATGATTTATTGCATGTTCCAGGTGCAATAATAAACATGTACTTACCAAACAACTTTTGTCAGAATTCCTTTTCCATTGCTTCTTGACTTGTTTCTTTGCTGCAGTTGAATGAAGAGTTGCATGAGTCTGTTTTCGGGGATTTAAAGCCAGAATATTCTGTAGAAAGAGAACACAAAATATTAAAATATAGTTTAAAATGAAAAAAAAAAGGTCAAAGCTTCTTAAATCACACCTCATACATTTATTTACAGTGCTATGCAAAACCAAAGCGTAATTACTCAATATTATAGCCCAACTTCATACAAATTTGTTTAGATTTGTATTGTCCACACCTCTTAGATTTTGAGTATTTAAAGATATTTGCAGGGCTTCTATAAAACAGAATTATATTTAATGGCCACGATAATGGTTTCCATTCCAGGATGTTGGTTATGTACGGTATACAGAAACACATAATTCAGCTTCATCATATCACTCCAAGGAACACCTGGAAAGGAAAATAAGCAAAAATATTTTAAAAGACCTGGGTTATTTCTTGATATTTCACCAAATCAGTATAAATTCCAACTTCTCCTTCACAGAAACCTGATGCCTAGTGAGGTGATGAAATGACTTAATTTCTCTTAGAGTGTTTTTATTTGCAAAAACACCAACAAATGCTGGGACTATAGCTATACATTTAAGTGACAGTGGTGGTCTGACAACATGGGCAGAATGATGTTTGTAATGCCTTTCATTACACTAATGTAACTCAAAAAATTAAATCAACTTTTTGGAACCCAGGCTCTTTTTCAAATCAGGCAAATGACAGCTTTCCATAAAACAATACACCTCATTTAATTCAAGGGGTGAGCAGGAACATCGTGCAAGCGACAGATCCAGACTCAGTGTCTATGATAAAGAACTAAAGCAGGTTTATTGTTGGTTGTAACTCCTGGAACTGGTTTGTAAGTTTTTCTTTAAAAAAAAACCTTGACTTTACCACTACACTTCTCCTTCGTGGTGAACAGTGTGCTTATTCTGTTACTGTATAGCAAAGATGTGTGAGACTGACTTACAGAAATGGAGAATCAACATGATGAGTATGATGAGGTTGTGAATATCATATCAAGATTCTTCCTTACTTTAAAAGACTGCTTGAGCGGGTCATTATGATGAAAAAGTAATCATAGAATCATAGAATTATTTGGTTGGAAAAGACCTTTGAGATCAAGTCCATCCTTTCCTGTCCATTACTAAACCATATCCCTGAGCATCTTGTCTTCCCATCTTTTAAATAACTAACACAACAACCTATTGTATTAAGATTTAATTGTGTTGATGTTCACAGGGACATTTTTTCTTTTACTGCTAAGGGGTCACTTTCTAATCAACTATTTAATGCTTACTCCGGACTCATCAGTAATACATTTTTTCCCACAAAACAGAAATCTCACCTGCTTAAAAATTGTACCTTCAAATAACATAGCCCCATACAGTAACTCCCAGCTTGCCTGAAGCATGGAGACAAAAAAGTGCGTCACAATATTCAAAAAGGTGTAGACTATTTAGCAGCCTACATGGTGTTGACTTTCAGGAAGAGGAAGAGGGTGTAGTCAGATGTGCCTCTGCAACTCCAGCTGTAAAGACTCTGCTCCCATTTTTGGATGTTTCCCAGCTGAGTACCTCAGGCAAGATACAGCAACCAAACACATTCAGTTGCGGTGTATGCTAAATTATTTCATTCTTAATTAAAACAGAGCAGGGACATTCACATAAGGGATGTCACTTACAGCATCTCAGTTGCTGCTTTAATTTCTGAAGATGATCAAATTCAACTGCCAGAGTACATCTGACTCATTGGTGATGGGATGCTGAGTACCCAAATCACCCAAACCGGGCAGTAGATCCTCAATCACACATACACTTTAGCAAAATTTTGCCTACTCTCTTTTGTAATTGCTTAATGCAGTAGTCTTAGCCATGAATATTATAATTATTTTAGCAAACTGAAATGAATTGCAAATTTCTAGTAATAAACTGTAACAGATGTACTCCACTGGGTACAGCACCAGTTGGTTCAAAACGTGGAACAAATGGTGGGGCAAGCCAAGGACGGAAGAATCCCCATATGTTTGCTCCTGTTGGAATTCTGCAGCAGGAGCACAGCTCCAAGCGCAACAGTTGCAGAAATCCAAAAGGACTACATAATGCAGCATGCCTCAGAATTAAATCTGAAATAAAACTGGCACAGAACATACTAAATCACATATACAAAATAAAAATTACTTGTATTCTGACTACTTAAATAATATACTAGCTGCCTAAATCATGGATTGCTGACCAAGGTGGCTGTTCCAACTAGAGGTCCTTGGTGTTTAAGAACCACTCAGAAGTTAACTGGGAATGTAAAGTAAGTGCTTTTGAGTCTGTTAAACTATCAGAGAGGAAAATTAGTGAGGGTGTTTTCTTACTACTCATTTCAGTTCCCTGGTTGGTTTTCTGCAGCTTATGGCTAGTCAAAAATTTAGTAAATTTAACAAATAAATTCAGGTAGGTCAGCCAGTAAGTTGGAAATGACTGAGAAGAAAGTTCTAGAATGAGCATTGCAACTAACACTTACTGCATGCACCCAGTCAAAACCAAACCAAACCAAAACACCACCATGGACATGCAAAAAAAAGGAATCCTGAGACCTCCAGTCTCTCAAACACATTGGTCATCTGAGCAGGGGGAGAGCTCATTGGTGATGAGAGTTATTTGGACATCTGTGATCTTGCTTGTCCCAATCCCATGCTTATTCTGTTACATAAATTCCTGTTCTCGCCAGATAAGCTGTTGTTTGATCTCTCCAGATGCTGAAAGGGCAAGACTCAAGTTTCCCAATGGAGGATGCAAATACGTAATACATCACTTTTCAGAGTACTATGAACTTTGGATTTCATATGAATATGCTATTGGTATAGTAACAGGGAACCTGCAAATTACATATTTAGTGTCTTACATGAATGGCCACATGTATTTCATTCAAAATAAAGCAGGTATAAATCCATTATCATTAATGGCTGCAAATCAGCATATAATGCTGTATTTCTGTAGAAATATATTTAGTTACTATGTTGATGGAAAAAGGAATAGAGCCATGAATACATACATAGAAGTAAATTCAGCCCATGTTGAGCACACTCTTGTGGCATAGCTGCACAACATGCATAGTATAGTTAAGCTTGTAGTTCTGTACAAGACTGTTTAAGGCACCACCAAAGTATTACCCTTTCTTTCAATATTTCCATATTTGAAGACTTAACTTTGGAAAGAAAGACAAGTATTCTCCCTCTACACAACACAACTCAACATACATTGCAGACGACTCCCTCAAATGCAACTACCTTAAGGAATTCCTTTAATAATAACCCATGACAATGATTTCTTTTATTTCTTTTAAAAGACAAAGATTATTATAAGCTAAAAAATATAAAGAATGGTTTAACTCCCTAATACATCCTCTTCTATAAAGGAACTTATTCATTATGACAAATACATATTGATTTCTCTTGTAAGTATCCTAAAATGCCATAAACTACTCATATGTAATGTATATTGAGAATGACTAGCACATATAAGTGATAGTTACAGTTTTAAATTTTGAGAATTCAGTGACAAATGGTTATGTTGATCCGTGCCAACCCAGTAACACAGCTTCTGAGAATAAACTTGCCATAAGCTATTCATTAAATGTTTATTGCTCATCTTCTATTTTAAAGGCTATGATTAAGAAGCCTACACAAAAAATACTAGCTCTAATCTTCAGTACCATCTTTTAATGAAAAGACTGCAAAAGTTTTAAAACAGTATGTTATATTATAGAGTGTAATTTATCAATAATTTGAATTAATATTACTCAAAAATAAGTGATTTCAAGGCAGTCATTTGGGACATACTCTGTAGCTGGGAATCCTGTTGCTGATACAGCATTTTTAGGTAAACCAAGTCAGGTTTGGCACATGCTCTGTGGTGATCCAACATAAATTTCTGATGTAGAAATTTCATTTAATTAAAAGTGTCACACTCATTCCCATCTCATAAAGCCACATTTCTAGCTGAAATCATAAACTATTGCAATTAAGTCTGCTTTTTAATTAAATGCATATTTGGCAAAATGAAGTATAAAGATATGGTAGAATTATGCTTATTAGGAACGCTCCAACACCAGACAGAGGCGGTGGGGTGCATAGAGAGGGGATAGTGTTAAGAAAAAAAAGTACGATTTACATCACAGGTCAGACTGCAGTAACTTCAAGGCAGTCATCAAAAAGCGCTCCTACTCTAGCACTGTCTTTGTAAAACATATGACATTAATCCAAATTTTGAAAACTTTTCTTTAAAAAACTAAGCTTTGAAGTCTTCAGCTTTTTTCTTCCACCTCCCCTCAAAGTAACAAATAGCAATGCATCCTTGGTTCATGGATCTTATCTCTCATTCAAAACACAAAATTTCATAAAAATTAAATAGTTAAGACTACTCTGCTTTTGGAAGAACTCTTACCAAAACCAATGTATTGCATCAGGAGTATTTAGTCCTTAGTAATCTCCATCTTTGCTACTGGTAATTCAAAAAACAGAATAAGAACCAGAAAAAACATCTTCAGGCCCTGTCATAGTTGTGGTATTAAAACTATATAGGCTTCTTAATAAGATGAAGTAATAATTTGCCATTCTTATAGACTCTACCCACTTCCTTTAGCTTGTTGAGGATGTTTCTTATGAACAAACCCAAAACATCTGCTAAAGTTCATCAGAGATCAATACATATATAGCTGCAATGAAGCTGCCAAAAGTGTAACTGTTCACATGCAGGCTATGATTATGGGCATTAAAAATGGTCCCACACATTATTTGCTCTGTTTCAGCATAGAGCACATTTACCCAGCCCAAACCCTGAAACACACAGGTCATGTCTTGTTTTACTCCAGTAGCTTCACAGAGCATTATCAGCGAAACCCTTTTATATATATATCAATAAAATTAAGAAGATAGACATGCGTAGAGAGCAATTTAACCCACCCCATTCCATTAATCTACCCAATTTCCTTAAAAAGAGTTGTAATCTCCCTCACAGCAAGTAACAAGATATGTTATATGTGTTACAAGATACACATGTTCACCTAGTGAACATAATGAGAATGTACTTATTTTTTCTGAGAGTAATGAGCATACTAAACAATTAATTTCAAAGCTATGCAAACATTAATTCATTGACAAAACCAAGTACCTTGGGTCTTCCCCAATATTTTCCAGTATATCTGAACATAAAATTAGTTTTATTAGTGTTAGTCAGTCAATGACCAAAGAACTCAACTAGAAGTATTTATTTTCATGAGATTAGATGACCCAGAATAATGAGTATTGTTTAAAAATCATGTCAGTTAAGAAAAAGGTTCCTAAGGCATGCACACTTTCTATTAATAACTTATTTGAATTGTCTATTTCACATTTTACCTCTCACTTCTACTCTGCCTTTTGGAAAGATGCACACAGCACTAACAGTTAGACACAGCACTTCCAACACTGTGAAAAGCCACTAACTATTACAAGTGGAAGTTTTCTTACCAAATGATCAAGAGCAAGTTCTAGTCCTAGGAGAGTCTGTAACACTAAAAGATAAACAAGATTTAAAAAAATAAGCGTCCATGGTGTCATGCCTTCCAGAAGCTTTGTCATATTATTCATTATCTAAAGAATATGTGAATATGTTGTGAATTTCTCCCTCATGCTTATGTATGATAGAATATATTTATATAACCTGGCTGATAATACGTCTCCAGAGACCAAAAATTTAAAAAAAGGAGAAGACTGCTTTCACAGTAGTTCAGAGTTGGTTTACTTGTGAGGCAACAAGTAGAAAGCTAGACGAAACGTGAAATGATCACAGTTGTCAGGAAATAGTACAGTCATCCTTTGGAGAACCCAATTCTAGAACCAGAAAGGACCCCAGATAGCATGCTACTTGGAAGTGAAACTCCCAAAGAATTATTTTTTTATATTACCAGATGCGTTTTCTGCTATGAGACAAATGGTCGTATATTTAAGCAAAGTCACCATCTGACTGCAAACCCACTCACGTTACAGTTTATCATAGCGTGACAAGCCGCAACCCTCTCATCTCTCTCAACAAGGATCAACTCTCCAGGTGACCCTCTGCATCCATGTCTGAGAACCAGCAATTAACATTATTATGTTATCTCCAAACCTGAAGAGGTCCAGAGAGTTATAGGATGGCGCTCCACTTCTGTGGAGAGACTGCCAGTCTGTGACCACAAAATGCACCAGAAGAGCAGCAGTCCTGCAGCCTCCTGCAAGACAGGGGCGGAGAAGCCAACAGGCTCAAGGGACTGGGGCCTGACCCTAAATCCTGGTGGCATATATGGACAGGGAGCTCAAACCCATCTGGGAAAAGACTCAAATCTTAAGCACAAGACTCATTTCTTCTCTGAGCCACGCAAGCTCAGAGCCTCAAAAAAGAGCAACAACTCAAAGGACAATGGATGGTCTTCTGGTAATCATATACTAGCTGTGTGCTGACAGCTAGCGCCTTTAACATAGCACATAAGTACTACATCTTCATTTTCACACTTCCACGTGGCTTTAAATTTCCCCATATGACATACTGCTTCTACATCAGAATAAACACCTTTCTGACTTTGTGCACTCCTTACGTAGCCTCTAATACTTAGTAAGACCATTCTTTATTCTGTAATAATATCATAGCATACCAGTATCCTAGAGGTGTAGTCCCAGATCCATTACAAAATACCTAGAAAGTTGGTTTCCAAAACAGATATACCACTACAGATAGTCATGGTTCTCAGATTTCCCCACAGTATGTAAATATTCTCTTAACAAAATGAGCAGTTTTCTAAATCACCCACACAAAAGTCAGGAAAGTCTTAGTTACGAATATGTCTTTATTAACTAAAATGTGGTACACATCATGCCCTTTCTGTTATATAAGCCAAGTTAATGCATTATAGATTAACAAAGAAGCAAAATTACACAACCCTAAACACTTTACTTAATTTTGCTGATACATTAACTTTCAGATCAAAAGCTTGATTTCTCTACCTCAGCAAATGCATTTATGCTAGGTATTGCAGTAAGTTCTAGAAGGTTTATTACAACAGAAAACAAAGTGTTACTTGCTTCCCAAAGATACCAATATTGGAAGAGCTCTGGGTGGTAAATTACAGCATTGGAAATTCTGCATGCTATCTCCTTGACACAACTAATCTCTGCAGAAGTGACTTGACCCTCACAGGGAAAATTCACCCTCTGTGCTTAACTTTAAGTATCCAAGTAGTATCCCAGTACTCAGTGAACTATTTACGTATTTAAGATAAGCACGTACACATTAAAAGCCACACATCTTAGGAACAGGCTCAGACTCCACTGTACCATAGATGAAGATCTGAGGCTTCTCCAGGAATACCCTTCTCTGTGGTTAGATGACATTTTTTCACTATAAAAAATACACTACAACAAAAGTTATTAGGGTTAACATAGCAAATTCAGAGAAGGCATACTGGAACACAGCTCTTATGGACTTACTCAAACTTGAATTCACTATAATGTATGCATTTTGTTGACTAAAATATTATTTAATTTACAACCTTATAAGATAGGAGGGTTTAAAATTTGGTGAAGCTATCTTTCTACACCTACAGTTGATATTTTAACACATTTTCTCTCTAACTGGACAGCCTTTAATCATCCAACCAATTGGCTAAGAGAAAAAAAAAAATAGAGCGATTCATGTCATAGCCTAGATTCTGTGATTCTATGATTCTACAATTGCTATTACTTTAAAAATAACAATGTGCATGGTCTCCTTAGTCCGTGAAACCCACTACACTGAAAGTTACCTTTTTTCATCTTCCTACTAAACTATCTTCCTTCATTACAAATCAAAACTTAAAGCTTCAGAAAACATTTAGGTTTGCATCACTGGTATAATAGAAGGTTTTTTTGTTTCCTCACTATAGTATTTATCTATGCCTGGATCCTTGCACATCAAATTGCTCTGCTACATGAGGAATACTAAGTAACACTTGCAACTGCTCACTCATATGGAGAGTCATTTAATGAATATCTAACAGAAAAAGCATCACTGACACACACATAGATTTACATCTCACTTCTATTTTTCTGCAAGAACACAAACAGATTGAAAGAGAAAGCAAGCTCACTTGCTTTCGGAAATAAATTTAGTGCCAAAATCAAAAATAGGCCATTGTGTCCCCGTAATTGAACCTCTCAATTGAACCCTCAAATTGCGGGTGTTTACTTAACCAAAACCCAAACTTGCATTAGAGACATGTCAGTTAATGAAAAGTGAATGCTCTGCTGACTTTTGATTATAGGAGAGAAATTAGCATTAAAAGTTATTACTGCTTTAAGTTTAATCATTGGCAAAATCAGCGGAACTAATTTTAGCTTAGCAAAGCAATGTTCTGAAAACTTTGTTAAAAGGTGATTTTCAAAGCCCAATCAACGAACCTGAAATGCAAGGATGAGAGTGACAATATCCATCCAAAATCTAGCACATTCAGTGCCTGAACCACATACAAACATCTGTATTTGTTCTAAGAATGTGCCAACTATCTATCAGTACTTTGTAAATCAAGAAGCAACAAGTAAATGTACAAGTAAATGTGCAACTAATGTGCAAAGTTCTATAGAAACTTCAGTAGCAACTGTTTAAAACAACAGTAAAACACAAAACTAACAATGAAACTACTGATTTTCTAGTAACTTTGTGTACACATCAGAGCATCCTAATCAAAAAGGAAAATCAAAAATCAGCGCACAGAAGGAAAATGTGAGTGTGAAGGATTTGTTAATTATACGCTATAAACAGTTAGGGTTTGATGTGTGAAGTTACATATTAAAATATTATCACATGTTCAATAACTGAAAAAAAACACAGCCAATTTTCAAGCAATAAATTTTAACAGCCCACACAAGCAAGGCAAGAGGAAACTTGCCTTTTTTTTTTTCTTTTCCTTTTAACTTGTCATTGTCATCTTTTGCAGAAACTCACAGTGATCCTATATTGGCACCTTTAAGCAAAGAAATGTGACATTCCAGAAATGCATAGGGCACCACAATGGAATATATATAATGGGGAATACAAAGCAATTCCTTAGAGTTCTTCACGTTTATTCAACAATTTTTATTTTTAAATCTTATTGACCTTAAATACTGCTGAATGTGTCAGCCAGAGGCAGAGGTGAAACTCTTAAAAAAATAGGATAATCAGATCATGATGCCCAATCTAAAAACATGCCAGTAAACATTTGGATTCTGATCTATCATACTTAGTCACTTGCTTATACAGAAAACTTATTTTTAAAATACTTTATAAGGGGTGTTGCATGTAGCAGTATTATTTTCCAATTATTTTACTTATTAAGAGAAATCGTATTTCTGTTATGAGATCTCTGAACAAGGAAGAATTATTATTTTTATCATTTGGAAGTGTTTCTAAAAATATAGTTAAGTAGTTCTGTAAATGTACCATAATGATTTGAAAGCCTTGGATTTCAGTTGCAGAAAGGTTTAAGTATTGGGTTTTTGCAAAAATAAAATTCCCATCTTGCTGATAGGACAAAGTTTTCTTTCCTACACTACAAGATACAAGACCACAAAGCTGTCATTCAGTTAGGATGGAAATATTAAACACTTGTCTCAGATCAGCATCCTGTCATTTGTGATTTGATTGCAGGAGCAAATACTGCAGATTAACAGGAATAGCTGTAACAGAAGTATCATTATTTAGCACAGTAGAAATGATGCAAAGTATCCAGGTAGCTGTTACGTATATGTATATATATATTCTCCACCAGACAGCTTCAGGAACATGACAGAAGAACCAACAATTCAATGTGGATTTGGTCTTTGCCGCCTTTTAGCTATTGTTTACTCTTTTACATAATAGTCTAACAGTTAATGGAGTCACCCTGGAAAGAGAAGACCTCCATCCCTGTGTTCCTGTTTTCCACTGACAAGGACAGAAGGCAAACCTGGATGAAGCAGAGCTGATTAGCTGTTCAGCTAAGACTACAAAAGCAAATCAGAGGGTAAATATGACAAGAACACTGTTCCAGCACTAAAAGAGTTTTGACCCAACTCTCAAGATTGCCTATACATTTTTCATTAAGGGCTCATTGATTAAGTGCATAGAGAACATTATGCTGGCAGTTAAAACGAGCTAACTTTGCTTTTGTGCTAAATAGCTCTCGCGGTTCCTAAATCAGTTCATTTCATCTCCTCACCTGGTGCCAAGGTTTGGTAGGGTGCAAGCTACTCTGCTTTACTTCAGAACAAATATTCTGACAACTATTTCTTATCCTAACAAGGAACAACAATTTTTTAATATAGATAATATTTTATTTTTTTCTGTTCGGTATTCATTTCATTTCTGCATTTTATCACCAGCATTCCAGAACAGCTTCTGTTATGGTTATCTTGTCTGATTTTCTTTTTCCTCCCAACTCTTTTGTCACTCTCTCACTTCCATCTGTTTTGAAGCGCTATGTATAAGTTTACTAAAATCTTTAAAATTTTACATTTTCAATAGGAATTGAAAAATGGCAATATCGAACACAGCTTTAAATTGGAAGCAGAATAAGTCTGGTAACTACCTCTGATCTCCCATCTCATGTTCCTCTCATCAGCACATGCACACACGTACATGCAAGTGTGTGAACAAATTTGCACAAGCTTACCTTGTCCTTTGGGTTCTGAAGACTGAGGAGATTAACAGGGAGGGCGGTACACCTCTAACACTGACAAACAAATCTGTCAAGGCTGAAACAGTATCTTGTATTCACCTGTAGTTATATTACAAAATATCACTCTACATGTGATATTTTATACACAGATCCTTACACAAATTACTGATAGCATTCCTTAAAAGCTAGTACATAGACCTAAAATGACACATCAAGTAGGACAGCAGGCTTTAATCTCATGAGTACTAAATGAAAGCCAATCTCATTCCCATTTTTACGCTGAACAGTAAGTGACAGAGGATTTAATTTACAATTAGAGTTTTCCTAAGTGTAATGGCTGCATCCTATCTCATAAGCCTCATTTTTAACCTTAATATATGACACAATATGAAAACTGATGACACAAATAATGTACTGCTTTATTATAAATAGGAATACTTAAAATTATTTTTAAAATGCCTCGTAAATCCACATTAAGTCTACTTTGTTGATTTTAGAGAAGTTCATTTTATTTCCATAGTAATATGATCTGAACACTTAAAAAAATCACTTTTCTCAGTTTTAACTGTCATTGAAATATCCTTCATTTCAACAATATCAAGAAATTATCACTATTCATTTTCAATACAAAGCCTCTTACATTTCAGTCATTTTCAAAAAATCATACTGAAAATACTGTTTCTAAGTAGAGTTCAGTTGCCGTCTAATAAGTAATAATTTCATCAATTAGCAGTATTCAGCATCCACTGAGAATTCTCTCACTATTATTTTACTCACAGAGTCCTTTGTGGAACTAGCATACTAAAAAGTTCCATTTATCCTTCAAGGTTTTTCATAAACGTGTCATACATCTTAGAAAACAATTGGTTATTATTCTTGCTCAATCTAAATAACTATAATAACTTCCAGGTGTAAAACCCCTTTATACTTCCAATCTTCTTTACTCACATTATGGGTTTACATTTTTAATAACCTATTCTATCACTTCTGCTTACTTTCACACATGCATTCTGGAGTTTTGCATGGATGCTAGACTTGCCTAAATGGGAGAGTAGTCAGCTTATTGTTAAAAGTAGAATAGAATTGGGTTTCATAGAATGCCCTTCACAATCAAGGTAAAACTAAGCATTTTCTAATAAGCTAGATGCTAGCACAGATGCTAACAGCTGAACAGCTGTAAAGGAAAAGTGCTGTGGTTGTTAAATTCAGCATTAGCTTGCTTGCAGTACCTATTTTATTTCTCTTTCACTCTAGATCTCTCCATATATTTATCAGCCCATTTCTCCGCCAGAAAGACACATCCTGCCTTTTGTCCTTTCATCTCAGGACAGAAAATGGCTCCGTTCAGAGCACAAGATTATCATTCCTTAACCAACTGACAGCGATGCAACTGGGCAGTATGAGGACTTCTTCTCAAGGGTGGGTAGACAGCCCTGTGCAGACGATACAGCACAACCAAATACCCCATGTCTCACTAGCCCAAATTTTATAGTGATGCATCTCCTGTGCAGCAGCCTGCTTCATTCTCTCCAAGCAGGCCAAATGTTTTGTTGATTGAGAAAACCTGGGCAGGGACAGTTCATTCCAACAGAAGAAGCTTCAATTTAAATAAAGCCTCTCAGAGAGCAGCTAACAAAAGCACAACAAAGAACCAAGCAAAGTATACAGCAATATATTAATAAAGTAGTTACCACAACAACCTGTGTGAAAATGGCAGAGTCTAATCTCCATAATAAATATAAACCTAATGACATTGCTCATATGACTAATATTTGAAAGAAGTGCATCATTAGGAAGAAGAGATTAACTAACGTCAAATTTTCAAAGTATGTTTCAATTTTTTTCCACCTCATTTCTACCTTCTCAAAGTGGTGCGCACAGGTACATCTATTAAAAAACCTGCATACACGAGCAAGGCATGGAAATCAGACAGTTTGGCTGCCTGGACACTTCGCTCTCTAATTACATATATAATTGGTTTTGAACCTGAAATTAAAATGTTGGAATACACCATGATTGCCTTTAACTGATGACTACCATCACATCTAAATGGAAATATTTATTCAACACCTAAATATTTTTTTAATTAGCTTTCAAATGATGTCACAGGTAAGCATGTCTGCCTTCTCCTATTTACACTGTTGGTGTCAAGCTGAATCGGAAAGGCCAACCGTTTCAATGAACTAAAATAAATGTAATTTTAAGGTCAAGTCACTTGTAACACTTCAGGCAGCAAATGTCATCCTGAAAATAAAACTGAACCTTAGCTTGAGTAGAGATAAAAGGTTTGGCATTTCAAGGACTTCATTTTGTTTATCAATTCAAATTTACAAATAGAACACCGACATCACATATATTAATATTTATCATACTAATATAGCTTTCTGAAATTATAAGTAAAAATACTGGAATTATTTTTAAACACAAAATACTTTTGTACGTAGGCTTACCCAAATTTCAAATGGTGAAGTCTCTACAAGTCCTTAAAACACTCAAAATTCCACATTTGCTTAATGAGATATCTCTGTCCATGGTAAGAGACCAAATATTTCATAAGCAGGTCTTAAGTATTTTGACAGCGAGCAGAAGTGAAACTGCCCAGCTCAGTTCACAGCGTAAGTAAACTAAGATTTTGAAAAGTGGGTTATTTCTCTTGTTCTGAGACTACACATCAAAGGCATAGATGTATGTCTCCCCAACTCCCAGCCTGAGCATCATGACCCAAGTACTGGCCATTTAAGGCTGACGTTCTACAGCTACCAGACAAAGTCATCTCCTACCACTCGCAGTGTGTGTTAATACAGCAACATCTGAGGAACTAAAAAACCTCATGGCTTTGACTAAGGTTTACCACTGTTTAGTGTGGAACCTCCATTTCCTCTAAGCCCTTCACAAATACACTTACAGGTTTGATATGGACGTGCTAGTCATTGAGATGATGCACTTCCAAGAAGAATAAACCCCTCTTCTGTTGTAAGGCAGCTAGGGAAGGTTACATACGGATTCTGAGCTGTCTCATGACAAAGTACATATCAGAATTGCTTCATGAAGAGATTCTTGCATTCTTCCTGCTTGCAAGGAAAAGCGGATGACTTTGGTGTAAATCTGGGCTGAGAATGGTTAATTCTAGTACATCTTAATGGGACAATAGCTTATAAATTGGATAATATTAAGAAAAAATGCCTATACATATCATTAACTAAACAGTCCCAAACTGTACTTCTTTGGCATTTAATCCTCACTGTCTTCTAATTTCTGTTGGTTTCTTCTAATGATATTTAAAGAAGTTTGCTCACTTGAATCCTATACTCTTTGCCATCTACAACAACTAAAAATATTTATTTCTTATAATTGCAAGAGCCTACAAGCAGAAATAAAGCAATTTAAAGTTAAACTTAAGACCCAGTCTGAATCACCTATTATTTCATAAAACAATACACCTGGCCAACGTGAAGGCAAACTGTTCTTTTTATTTCTAATAAGCATTATCATAAGAAGAAAAACAGAGAATTTAGTTATTTTCATCTACTTACTTCTTCATCTGCTTTCTTTCCCAGTCACAATTTACCTGGATAAATCTTTTTTTTATATATTTTTACATTTTGAACTATGGCATTGCATTTGACCTGCATACAGACCAAGATTAAAAAATGCCTACCAAGATTTGTATAGCCGATCTCTGTTGGCACATTTCACAAACAGATGTTCTGCACATGTAAAGCAAGATATATACTGCACTTATCTGCAAGAAGAATTTTGCCCTTAGTATACGAATGACAGCAAATGAAAATGAAAAGACTTTGAATAACATCCCCATACAAACACTGCCCTCTGAGCTGCTGATAAGACATTTATGGCCAAAGGTTTCCTAATCCAAAATGTTTGATTTCTTTGCCAAATCACACACTTGCCCAAGTCTCATATAAAGGCACAAATACTGCTCTTCTCAAAGGTGATGGCACAGGGCAAGGAGCAGAGTGTGTAACACTGTACTGATGAAATAAAAAAAGGAATAGAAATCATATGCTAATAAGAGGAGGGAGGTTGCCAGGCAACCAGGGAGGGAAAGAAAGCAGCTTTTTATTTGAACTCTGTACTGTCAAAGGGCTAGCGTAGGCAGAACAAACAGGACACACTCAATCCAGCTTGTCTGCAGCCGCAAGGAATCTCAGCTTTTCTCAACATTTAAGTGGAAGTGTGTTCCAACCTCTGTGCCAGCTATGTTTATGTTCCCTGGGTCATTTAACCAACAGTTGTAAAATGGCATAAAATAGGATGGACAGTAGATTTTTAAGAAGCATCCACAGCAGCCAGCAGCATCCGCCTTCAGGTAGCACAAATTGCACCATGCATGCAGACTGGCTGATAGGATAGAGATAGCCGTGCAACATCAGATCCAAGCAAACCCCAGCCCATCAGACACAGCTACACTCTGCCCTGCTGTTAAAATCATGCTCCTTCAAATGCCTCTCAATATATCACCCTGCACCACTGCACTCCTGTCACACCTGATGGGCAAAATCCTGCCTTATGGATCTCAGCATCTTTTATCAACAGGTAGTTTTACTTTCTTAAAAGATGTGACACTAAGCAGAGGAAAGAATAAAATTCAAGTCCGGTCTACAACATAAAATCATTATGAAATCTATTTATGTAACAAAAAGGAAAATTAATTTCAGTTCTTACTTGTTTTCAGAGTTGTTAACTGCAGTTAGGTCTCATAATGGTCTGCATTTCTCCTAAGCCCTGGCCACCAGAAAAGGCAGGAGTGGCAGGTCTTATTTTAAAGACCTTCTTACAAAAAAGAGTAAAATTGTTAAAATGTGGGAAAAAAAATAAGTTGAATTCGTGAGTAAAATTAAAATTGAAGAGACAAAGGAAAATGAAAAGGCACAAGGGCTGATTTTCTTTTTTCCTGTTACTTTGGAGAACTTGACTGAATTTCAGTGCTACAATTTAGCAGACTATCAACACTGGAGGCAAGACCATACATAACTCTTTAAGCATTAACAGGATTTGCATACACAACATAAAAAAGATCAAATATTTCATACAGAAGACTCTCCTTCCTACTTGCCAGACCAGGTTTAAAACTGATAAGTAAATCACATTGTTCAGTTCACCAAGAGAGACGTGATAATCATGTGTTCTATAATTTTCCACGAGGTCTTGGTAATCGTGCTACAATTGCTGTTCCATTCAGCTAAGAGTTTACAACAATAAAACCCCTAAAACAATGAAAGAGCTTGAGAAATTCATTAAATAAAAATAGCTAAACTTGAAGTTTTGTTTCCTCCCTGATTGCTCATGAAATGACCCTAGGAAGACACAGCCATCTGATCATCACGGCAAGCTATACAGCAATAACTTAAAAAAAATTCTACATACTAAAGCTTCATTATAGAACTTCAAACAACTAGCAGGTATCTATAAGACAGAGTGACACTGTAATAATTGGAGCTTTTTAAAATAAAAGTTTAGCCTAGATCAAAGAAAGCTAGCTTCAGTTATTTATCTGAAGCCTTTGCTTGACAGTTTTGGGAGCTGTGATGACTAGTAGGATCACCTGCTATATTGCTAGAGGTTTCTTCCTGTGTTTTCACACTATTCTTTATTTTTCAGTCTTGCCATGCTTCCCTATTTAGAAGACACCAAGCTTAGCTCTCAGATGTATCTTCAAGGCATTGCCTTTGCTACCTGCAGTCTTCACAGTTCTAGTCCATTTGTACTGGGAGAAGAATAAAACTGACAAACAAAGCTTGCTTAACTTGCTGTCATAGCTTAGGCTTTGTAGCACCCACTTAATACAATTTCCTGGGAAAGAAGAACAATCACTGCTATCTGACCTGCAGTTTTAAGCAGTATGGAAATCGCAAGTGGCACAATCAAGCTTCCCTGAGGCTTAGGGGCATTTGCCAGTGGCCTTTGCATGCAGCAGGACGCATGGCACAAGAAGTCATGTTTCCCCATCTATGTGACCCTGGAACCAGCTGCAGCCCTTGAGTTCAGGTGTGCACACTGCACGTTTGGTGAGCTGCTCAAATAGGCTCTAACCTCATTCCACTTTCATTAGCAGCCTTCAGAGAGCAGTGTATATCTTGCTGCTGAAAAACTCAACACATAAATACCTGCTGTGCACTGAGGATCTCCTGGAGCCTCCTGTGCCCTCACCAAGGTCAGCACCCAATGGGCACAGTCTGGACCTTAAGAAACCATGAAGTTAATGTAGTTTGTAAAGCTTTTGCCCAAAATAGGCAACAGCAACTTATTTATATCTATGGATTACACCACCACAGAAATAAAGAGCACAGTGCACAAGAAGCACAGCACATATTAGCTTTCTAAAGTAACACCAAATAAATCTACATGGATGAATATCATAGCTTTTCAAACAAAAAGATGTGATTTAAGAGCCATCTATACTTTCTAAAGTCAAATGAAGAGAAAGCTGTACACTGTTACACTGATGACGTTCATGTGGAAGTGCCACAAATTTACCCTGGTAATTCTCAGACAATTCCCAGATTGCTAGTTTCAGAGCATGGCTCTAGCCCTTCATGCCTTTCCTTTTAGGATCACAAGTCAGGCACCAGTGCTAACACCTGTAAGTATGTTAGGTATCCAACTGCTGGCCCAGCAAGGAATCACCTATTCAAACAACACCCAGCTCCCTTTAAACATATGCAATAGATGGATTGCAAAAGATGCATTCAGAGGGAAGGTTAGATCTGTGCAATGCCAACGTACTCTTTACCTACAGTAAGAAATACTCTCTACCTACTGTAAGAATGATAATGCTGTTTCATACTCAGGTATGTTGGGGGAGTGGGTGTTAATTTACTGTCAATATTTCTGGTTCCTGACAACAGTGTGGCTTTGCTGAGAAGAAGCCCTTACCTAGGAAGGCTGGGAAACCTACTCTCACTAGCTCTAGACTGCATAGCAAAGAGCTCGGAAGTACCACCACTCAAACACCACCAAATGAAATACTAGAGGGACTGCAGAGAAAGACTGGAATGAAGTCAGCAAAACATAGCATACATAGAACAATATTAAACAATATCATTCAAGTTTGTGTTATCCTGCATGAACTCAAGAAAGTTAAGATTCTACACAGCACTTCACAGTTTTGCCATTCAGTAATTTTTGAATATTTGATCTGACAAATTTAATTCTTGTAAGAACACTGAAGTTTTCAATAGATATAATTATGCATGGATTACACACAATAATAATAAGGAATCAGCCAAAAAAAAAAAAAGAAAAAAGGAAGACAGGAAAAGGAAGACTTTCTTTCCCAGAATATCATTGGGAAAGGTGTACAAAGCAAGTAAAGAGTATCTGGAGTTTGAATGTACATTTAACTTAGTTTCATAGTACAAGCTAGAAAAGAAATGCTGTATTCATACACTACATTTCAAACACATTCTTGACTCCTCCTTAACCAATGACATCAACCTTTTTATCCAGCCTTAACTACTTAAATAAATTATAAAGTAGTACCAAGACTCCAAAGGTCATATTTAATATTTTAATTATACAAACTATGTTGTGATGCTAACCACTGAGATTAGTTTAATGAAAACATTCATTCAATTTTTATACTGTAGCCAAGAAAGTGACCATAACATTCAAGTTATGGTGACAGTATTGATGTTGATAGACTTCTCTGCTCAACAACCAAATTTCTGAGAAGGTTTTTCTACAATGATATAGGCTTAAGCTAACATGCACTTTCTCTACTTCAAAGAAAAAGATAAAATATATTTTATTGAAAATGCACTACTTTTTTCCCCAAAAAAAGTTCCATGCAGGGGGAAAAAAAACTCAGTAAAACAACAAAGAAAAACCAAAACACACTACTAGACTAACTGCAATTAGACTATCCATAATTACTGATATATCCATCTGGGAGACAAATCATACGGTGACTAAATTTATTTGAACAGATGGGGAAAGGACAATACACTTGGTTAGAAGCAGACTGCTCTGATTTCCTTGCTAATTTAAATGAGTGCTGAAAACAAAAACACAGAAAGATACTGACCAAAGTTTCTATTTTCAACCTAAGAGTAAAGTGAAACTAGTCTTTTTCAAAATCCATCAGTTAGTGTTCTAAATCATATAGTGCTACATATTACTATCAACACATGATCCTACAATAACTTATTGTTCTTTGAATCTGAGTCAAATATACCTAGAAATGAAAATCAATGTAATCCCAGAAATATTTTGCACTAAAAATTTGAGGAAAGTACTCAAAGAACTGTACTGCTAAAACCAAACTTTTGTAACAGAAAGAATGAAGTTTAACACTTGAAGAAAAAAATCCCACATTAGCTGCTCTGAAAACATTGAGTTGGTAAAAGACAGACAGCACTGATTTCATACCACGGTGCCTCCCTAACTGCCAGGAAGTCTTCTACAATACTTCATACTCCCTGTCCATTCCATGTTTCAGTTTTATCAAAGTATCCCCAAGAACATTTCTGGACATTAGTCATGGTTTGAGCAGCAGCTCAGTTAGGAAATACACTGAACGCAAAACTCACTATGAGAACTGATGATAAAATTCAGCCACCACTGACCTAGAGGCATATTCAAGCTCCTGCTCTGCATGTTTCTATAATATGACTAGGCTCTCAGCAAGCTGCAGCTGCCCACCCTAAACCTAATATTTTAAGCTTCAAGGTATACCATAGTAAAAGGTTGTGTTAAGCTGGAACAAGACTGTCAAACTACAAGTTGGTTTATCACCACTTTGTTTTTACTAGACTCTCTACAAGGGCTGAAGCTTACAGCCACACTCAGAGTCCTGTGAAGGGTAGGAGAAAGCTACATTGAGACCCAGTCATGCAAGCTGGCTAACATGAGCAGGAGCCCACTACATGTTACACTGCTTTAGCCTTGGTCCTACTCCACCTCACCTCCATATTGCATCAATCCATATCCGGACCCTACCTCCAAGGTCTCAGTCTGACATGTGACAAGGAATGTCACAGACTCATAGAATCATAATCATTTGGTTGGAAAAGACCACTGAGATCATTGAGTCCAACCATACCAGTCCACTACTAAACCACATCACTGAGCACATTATCTACCCATCTTTTAAATACCTCCAGCTGTTCCAGTGCCTGATAACCTTTTTGGTGAATAAATTTTTCCTAATATCTAATCTGAGCCTCCCCTGACATAATTTGAGGCCATTACCTCTCATACTAATGCCTGTCACTTGGGAGAAGAGACCAACACCCACTTCGCTACAACCTCCTTTCAGGCAATTGTAGAAAACAGTAAGGTCTCCCCTCAGCCTCCTTTTCTCCAGGCTAACCAACCCCAGTTCCCTCAGCTGCCTCTCATAAGCCTTGTTCTCCAGCCCATTCACCAGCTTCATTGCCCTTCTTTGGACACACTCCAGCACTGTTAAATGCCACAGGTACTGGAAGTCACTTGCAGGAAGGGTGATACTCCTGACATTCTGCTCAGCATTTTTACTCCCAGGAGACACATGCAGTAGAATGGTAGAATCATAAAACTGTTTGGGTTGGAAGTGACCTTAAAGATCACCCAGTTCCAACTCCCCTGCCACGGACAGTGATACCTCTCACCAGACCAGGCTGCTCAAGGCCCCGTCCAGCCTGGCACTGAACACCTCCAGGGAGGTGGCATCCACAGCTTCCCCGAGCAACCTGATCCATTGCCATACCACCCTCAGCGTAAAGAATTTCTTCCTAATGTCCAAACTAAATCTCCCCCTTCCAATTTAAAACCATTCCTCCTCATCCTAGCACTCCTTGACCTTATGAAAAGCCCCTGCCAAGCTTTCTTGCAGCCCTGCAGGCACTGGTACCGGCAGGTGGGATCAGCCTAGCGCACGCGGGGAGACCCAGCCCCGCACACCTCCAGGGCGGGGCGGGACGGGAGGATAAGGGGAGGTGCCGGGCACCGCCACCCCCCCCCCGCCTCCGCTCGCCCCTCGGCCCCGCTCGCCGGGACAGGAGCCGCAGCTACCGCCCCCTGAGGAGCCGCCGCTGTCCGGGCGGCGGGCGAGCCCCCGCGGCTGCTCGCGGCGGGGCGAGGCACTTCCTAACGCAGCCAAACTTTGCCGGGCGCTCCCGCCCCAGGCAGAGCCCCCTCCCCGCGAGCGACAGGGCGAGAGGGTACCTCAATGTCGATAGGGTCCCGGCTCAACACACGAGCCATGGTGTCCGCACCGCCACCGCCTTTCCCCGGCTCCCCGCAGTCCCGGAGTGGAGCGGAGTGTGGGAGAGGGCGGAGCCGCCAGCCCGGGCAGTAACGCCCCAGTGGGCGGGCGCCCTCCGCGCAGGGGCCGGGGCGGCCGGCGGGGCGAGGGGACGGGGTGTCCCCGCAGGGCGGGGAGGGGGGCGGCTCGCGGCGCTTTGGTTTGCTGTGAACGGCAGCGGTCACCGAGGGGAGCGGGAGCGGCTCGGCGAGAGTCCCGCATGGGGGTTTCGTGGCCCTAATACCGAAAATGCCGGTAAATAAACTCTCTTAAGACTCGTTTTGGAGTTTTAGAGAGCAGCATCCTTTATTGCAGCGCTGGGAGCGTGAGGGAATGATTTCCATCAAACATATGTAACAGGACAAGAGCTATGGACAGAATATATTTCTCACTTGCATGAATATGTATAAAGTTTCCCAGAAATCTTAATCATATTCTGTTACTTTCCAAGGACTAATTTTAATTGTATTATGAACTTCACAACAGCCAAGTCTCTGCTAATTGGAGCTTTGAAGCCAGTTCTCTGTGTGACCTTGTATTTTAGATAAGGAAAGACAACCTACGAACAGTATTGTCAGGAAAAAGCACTATTTGAAAAAAAAAAAAAAGTGCTAGCAAAGAAAACACGCTATCAGATGAACAGTCTATGTCTGTCTGACTTTCAAAAAACACAGTTACCTAGATGGAACTTTAACTTAAATCAAAATATTGCACATTCTTGTAATAGTAACTACTGCTTATACCAGCAATGCCCCCTGGGAAGTGGCAGCTCAAAGCCGCCGCAGCTCCCCTTGCAAGAGCACACAGGTGCTCGCCCGGTGTCGGTCCATATGCACAGCACAACCTCTATTGCCATTGTTCACCCCCTTCGCTGTTGGTGAAAGGGGAAGCAGGGGCGGTTGCGTAAGGGCCAAACCTCACTCGAGTTGTTGCTGTACTTGATGAAAACCCCACAAGAGGAGGCTGCACATCAAGGCCTCTGAATCCCTTTCTCTGACCTGTACTTGTTAGCAGAAAAATCCTGCTTCATTTGAAGAGAAAAATCCTATTTCCATGAAATGTAGCTGGCGTTACTGTTTACAGGTTCCACAGGGTGGTTCTATAGGTGTCACGTGCATTTGGCTTAGGTATGTAACCAAGAATTTATAACCTGCAGAGCAAAAGAGAAAATGTCTACATGATGCTTTCCAAAAAGAAGTGGAGGTTCCTCAAAAGGGTGTTGCCTACAACGGCTGACGCGCAGCACCCCCCTCCTGCTCAGAGTCAAAGAGGACGGACCCTTCCCGAGGTTAGATGTTACTTGTCTAGGCTGTCCCTGAACCTTCACCCTGCTCCCCACGGGGACAGCGAGCCTTCCCTCCCCCTCTGTCCATCCAGGAGAATCCCCTCACACAGGGAGTGCCACAAAGGCATGCAGGCAGGTCACACAGCTTCTCTGCTTCCTCAAGTTTCTCTCCTCCCAAACTTCACGACTGTTTTAAACCACAAACACAAAATTTATAGTATCACTGGAATAAACATTCACACGGAAATGTGCCTGCAAAACAGTGCTGCCTTAAAACCCAGCCAAAGCAAGTATTCTCCATTTGGGGAAAAAAAAAAAAAAAAAAACAAAAAAAAAAAAAAAAAAAAACGCACGAAAAAAATCACTTTCTAGACAGTACTTTCAAGTAGCCACATCTATGATCCCCCAAAATATGAGAGCTTTTCTAATCATTTCACAAGATTAGAGGAGTTTTAATTAAGACCAGTCTTCAATTTTCCTGTTTGCATGCCAGGCATCTTCTTGGGTTCTATCTTCCCTTCTCAAAGAGAATCCCAGATCTGGTCTTCAACATGCTTTTTACAACACTTATTTTATCTGATTGTCTTTCATTCCCCCTTCTTTATTACAGCATTAAAAAGGATTTCTAAAAGGGCTTCCCACTCTTATTTGCTTTATAAAAAGTCTGAAAAAGTGTAAGTAGCTTCTGGACACTGATGACCCTTTGGGTGTGGAAAAGAATAGGTTTGCTTTTTCTCTTCCTTTCATGTCTCCAGAGAGAATGCTTCTCGCAGAATAGCATGGAAATTTTTCTTTGCTTTGTAATTATTTTATTTCTTTCCAGCTCTGTAAATGAGCACTTTTAAAATGCCCAGTGGAGATTTTGTTTTCCTTGTAAGATGTCAAGAAATAAGGTTGTGGTCTTTTGTGTCTCAAGTGAGAGCTGTGTTTTCTCAAGTCTCTGCTTCAGCACTATCGCATAACAATTCTTGCTGATTACAATCACCCATGCAAAGCAGTTAAAGTGTTGGCAGGAAAATCAGAAGCAGGATCTCCTGTATTGCTAGTACTTATCTCTAACGAATCCAAGAATCTGGTTCATTCATTACTACTGACATTGCGGAGCAACTCAGTGGACTCTGGTGCTAGGTAGGGAGTTTTCCAGCTGTTTGCCCCTGACCTACAGCAGTGTATTGGCTAAACAAGTGCATTAGACCCATAAGTCATTTTCACAAGGAGTATTTCTGTGTATATGAAATAATCAATCAACTGCTTTGTGTCCAGCCATCTACAGTTTCCATCCATTTGTTCTAAAGGAGCAGTTAATTAGAAGAGACTAGCAGCAGCCACAGGACTCTCCAGTTTCATTTTGTCCTGCCAGGTTTTCAACTGTTGCAGACAACACCCTTTTGAGGAATCTCCACTTCTTTTTGGAAAGTGTCACACAGACATTTTCTCTTTTGCTCTGCAGGTTATAAATTCTTGGTTAACACCCAGGTTACCTACCCAAGCCAAATGCACGTGACACCTGTAGGACTTTTGCCCTGTGGAACCAGTAAACTGTGACACCATTTACATTTCATGGAAATAGGATTTGTCCTTCCAAATGAAGTAGGATTTGTTCTACTAATGAGCACAGGTCAGAGAAAGGGATTCAGAGACCTAACCATACCCTTCCTTACTTAACAATTTATATTTCTTGGTAAAGGGGGCTTCTCTTACTTCCCCACTCACACATTTCTCCTGGGGTTCAGCTTACTGCCTGCGAACCATGGCAGTCAGGCAGTTTGTGTCAGCCTGCCGCGTTTGCCAGCTTCCCTGTAGTGGTTCCAGAGGGCTGGCCTTCCATGGATCACCCTCTGATCTCTGGATTCTCTGCTGTGGCAAATAGTGCTCTTATCAGCACTGAGCATCTGTACAGCTGAATTTTGTTTCAGGGAATAAACGAACAGAGACAGACAGGCATGCACAACATTCATCAGAATAGAAGTATTCCCAGTTTTCTAATTCAGAAGTTATAAGAAGTTTTAACAAGAGAAGTGCTATGCAGCCTAGATATAGTTTGAGATTTTTCCTGAAGAAGTGCTAAACCTCTGATTTTTTTTTCCTCTCCCCACTCAGCTTTTGAAAGTAGAAACATAGAAGTGATACTAAAGACCTAACTTTCAGTTCTGGTATGAAATGTTGTTTAGGCGTGGTTCAGTTATAGGCTTTGAAAATTGCCATTAATCTTTTGTTCCTCATGCTGTTCAGGTAAAATTTGCTCACATGGCAAAAGAATAATTATGTGTGAACTTCCTCAGAAAACCTCCAGGCACTCAGTGCCATCACAGCAGCACAGCCTTATATGGGGAATTACTGTCTGGCTGGGAGGGCAGAGGAGGACAGGAGTCAACAAGAGAAACGCTTGTCCTTCAAATTCAGATGGTTCCAAGAACACAATCTGCAATTTAAACCAAAAGATTTCTCCTCCAGCCATTACAGGAATTAACCTGTAAGTTTGAAGTGTAAACTGCAAACTCTGAAAGTTCAGCATTCAAATCCTGACAGGGATACATCAGGGAACCTAGAGATCTCAATGTACTGATATATCATGCAAGCAACTTCCCATTTTTTTCCTCAGAACTGCCCCTAATTCACATCAGTTCAAGTACTAGGAAGACAGGACATCCAGACTTTCATCTACTGTGCAATTGTAACTTGGACCAGGTGGGCAGTCTTTAATGACACAGTGTTTTAAATCCAGGACGAGTTTCCTCACACGTTGCAATGACAAAGAGTGATGGTTACCATCTCACAGCTAGCATCTACCAATATATGAATGCCTAATTTAGCAATCTGGATTACTCATTATGCTTAAGCAAGTTCATCTGTACATTTCATGGGAATCAGGAAAGCCTGATGTGAATCCAAGTTGCTCTTTTACCTTTTTTAAGCATTTCACTGTGACAGTGCGCAGTTATTAACATTTCAGTTATTTGCTGCTTCTGCCCTCTCAGTTTGGCTTGCTGGCTCCCAAGTGCAACGGTGTGAAGGTGATATATCCAATATGCAAGGGGTTGAACAGAAATGAGATTAGCAAGAAAATGCCATGAAGATGACAAGCTGCTTCTGAAGGCTCCCAAAAGCTACTCAAATGTTAGAGTGGTATCTTCTCTTAGGCTAAGAGTCACTATTGTAGTTGGTGACTTTCCCAGGACAAGGCAAACTGCTGTTAAAGTTGAAAGAAGTAGCCCTGCTGATTCCAGCACCAGGTTCATCAACTCTGAAGACACCTATGTCGCCTGCTTTCACTGTACTGGTGTCAAGAAGGAAACAACACATGAAAAGCTGAAGTGTAAGAGGGAGAGGTTTCACTCTACTATTTCTGAAAGGTCTGTAAGTGAAGAGCCATGGAATAACTATGCCAACCTTTGTCCTCCTTCATCTTAATCCTATCCAGGGGGACTGGAATTCAAGAGTTAATTTGGGAGGTCTTGCTCTCACTTCTTCTCCCAAATAGCAGCATTGATGTTGAAAGAAGCGTATAGTTACAACTTCATGCATTTCTTCACCAGTTTAGGGAAAACGCTCAACTTAAAACATTCATATTAGTGAAGAAGTTTACCTTGCCTTTGTAACCAACTTGTTTGCAGTTGGATTTGCAGTGCTTTTCAGAAAGAGTAGTTATACTGAGAGGAGGCAGTCCAGGAGGTTCTTAGAGTGTATTGAGGACTGCTTTTTGTCACAGCTGGTGAGTGAGCCCACCAGGGGTGAGGCTCTTCTTGACCTGCTGTTTACAAACAAAGAAGGGCTGGTGGGTGATGTTGTTGTCGGAGGCTGTCTGGGGTGTAGTGATCATAAGATAATTGAGTTCTCTCTAAACAATGTAATAAGAAAAGCCAGGAACAGAACATCGATGCTGGACTTTCGGCGGGCAGATTTTGGATTATTTAAGGAACTGGTCAGGAAAGTACCCTGGGAAATAGCTCTTAGTGGCAAGGGCGTCCAGGAAGGCTGGATACACTTCAAGAATGAAATCTTGAAGGCGCAGGAGCGGGCTGTCCCTGTCTGTTGTAAGAAGAGTCGTAGGGTCAGACGGCCGGCCTGGATAAGTAGGGAACTTCTGAAGGAACTAAGTAAGAAAAAGAGGATGTATCATCGTTGGAAAGAAGGGGATGTAAGCCAGGTCATGTTCAAGGATGTTGTTAAGTCGTGTAGGAGGAAAATCAGGGAAGCAAAAGCCCAGCTGGAGCTCAAATTGGCCACTTCTGTTAAGGACAATAAGAAGAGTTTTTATAAATACATCAATGGCAGAAAGAAGGGCGGCAGCGACCTCCACTCCTTGTTGGATGTGGAGGGAAATATAGTAACCAAAGATGCAGAGAAGGCTGAGGTACTTAATGCCTTCTTTGCCTCAGTTTTTAACAGCAAGGATGTCAGCTCGCTTGACAGTTGGCCCTCTGAAGTGGTTGATGGGGGCAGGTTGAAATATGGCCCTCCTGCAATCCATGAGGAGGAAGTTAGAGACCTGATGAGCCACTTGGACCCTCATAAGTCTATGGGGCCAGATGGGATCCATCCTAGGGTGATGAGAGAGCTGGCGGATGAGCTTGCTAAGCCGCTCTCCATCATCTTTCAGCAGTCCTGGCTCACTGGAGAGGTCCCGGAAGTTGGCCAATGGGACGCCCATCCATAAGAAGGGCCGTAAGGATGATCCAGGTAATTACAGACCTGTCAGTTTGACCTCGGTCCCAGGTAAAATCATGGAGCAGATAATCCTGGGTGAAATCATGCACCACCTGCAGAACGGACAAGAAATCAGGCCCAGCCAGCATGGATTTAGGAGGGGTAGGTCCTGCCTGACCAATCTGATCTCCTTTTACGACCATGTGACTCGACTGGTGGATGAGAGGAAGGCTGTGGATGTGGTATACCTGGACTTCAGCAAGGCCTTTGACACTGTCTCCCACAGTAGACTCCTAGGGAAGCTGGCAGCCCGTGGCTTAGATGGGAGCACTCTGTGCTGGGTTAGGAATTGGCTGGATGGCCGAGCCCAGAGAGTGGTGGTCAATGGTGTCTCATCCAGTTGGCGGCCGGTCACCAGTGGTGTTCTCCAGGTATCGGTGTTGGGTCCCGTCCTGTTTAATATCTTTATTGATGATCTGGATGAGGGGATTGAGTGTATCATCAGCAAGTTTGCAGATGATACCAAGCTGGGAGGAAGGGCTGATCTGCTAGAGGGTAGGATGGCCCTACAGAGGGACCTGGACAGATTGGAGAGCTGGGCTGATTCTAATGGGATGATGTTTAATAAGTCCAAATGTCGGGTACTTCATTTTGGACGCAACAATCCCATGCAGAGCTACAGACTGGGGACAGAGTGGCTGGAGATTAGTCAGGCAGAAAAGGACCTCGGAGTGCTGGTGGACAGGAAGCTCTACATGAGCCAGCAGTGTGCCCAGGTGGCCAAGAAGGCCAATGGCATCCTGGCCTGCATCAGGAATAGTGTAGTAAGCAGGACCAGAGAAATTATCGTCCCGCTGTACTCGGCACTGGTCAGGCCTCATCTTGAATACTGTGTACAGTTCTGGGCCCCCCAGTTTGGGAAAGATGTTAGGATACTGGAATGTGTTCAGAGGAGGGCAACGAAGATGGTGAAGGGGCTGGAGCACAAGCCCTATGAGGAGCGACTGAGGGAGTTGGGGCTGTTTAGTCTAGAGAAGAGGAGGCTCATTGCTCTCTACAACTACCTAAAAGGAGGTTGTAGTCGGGCAGGGATTGGTCTCTTCTCTCAGGTGACCAGTGGCAGAACCAGAGGGCATGGACTTAAGCTTCGTCAGGGAAAGTTTAGGCTTGATGTTAGGAAAAAGTTCTTCACTGAAAGGGTGATTGGCCATTGGAATGGGCTGCCCAGGGAGGTGGTGGAGTCACCGACCCTGGAGGTGTTTAAGGGGAGACTGGATGAGGCACTGAGTGCCATGGTTTAGATGATGGTTGGTGTTAGTGTTGGTGTTAGTGTTGGGTTATAGGTTGGACTTGATGATCTCAGAGGTCCTTTCCAACCTTGTGATACTGTGATACTGTGATACAGAATAACCCAGGGTATGCCACAGTACAGGACTATAAATGTGCTTGAAGTACAAGTTATACATAATTATGAATTCTGTTAAGAGGAAACTCTGACCATTACTCAGACATAGCCTTTGGGCATGGAATTGTAAAGCACAAATAGATGAATAAATAGCATGAAATGGCCACCATGTGAGCTTTGATAAGTGTCCAAATGCATTTTAAACTAAAATGAACTGTTCTTTAGTTAATCCACTAATTTATTCCAGCCATCTGTGGCAGTGTAAACAAAAGCTTGTCTCCTAAACTGCTTTATAATTTTTTAGATGTAGCAAGGACCACAAGTTTCAACATGATCATCTTGGGGAAAAAAATTAAGTAAAAAGCCCACATATTTTCACACCACAAATATCTTTTTATAACCACTATCATGTAATTAAAAGAAATATTAAAAATTAAAACTTCTTTTTGGCATAGCATGATGTTTTCCTATTTGAATGCCACCAAATGTTTCTTTAAGATATTTTAGGAGATGGAAAAATCTGGCTTTTTTTTTTCCCCTCTTCAGTCTCTAGTAATGACATCTGTAAACAAATTCTATATGTATTACTAAGTTTGGGAATTGCTAAATCAAAGTCCCTGTTTTGCACTGGTCCAAGAGTCTTTTCTCTGTATGGGTCCCAAATTATGTACAGTCTCTTAATGTGCTCGTCATGTTGCTGGAACTTAGCTAGGTAGAACAGTCAGGAAATCAGAGTGTTTATGAGCTAAGAATTGTACACATTTAGCATGAGTCTTCCCGGGATAAAAGCAATTAGAGAGCTCGGATTAAGATGGGATTTTGGAGCATTGAACCTGCGTAAGAGGAAGCTGAATGTACTTCACAGAAAGAGTACGTTGGACATAATTTTAGTGATACGGAGCAGCCTCTCATCTACATTAAACTAAATTATCCTTTCTGGACAAAAAATGAAATCCACTATAGGATTTGAAAATTTGAAATCACTTGGATGCTTCCGAGGCATCTCATGGTTGTAGTGGTGGAAGGGGTATCATCCATCTCTTTCAGGCCTGGGTATTAGAAGCAAAGGATGCTTCTTTCCAGACTACACACCTCCGGGATGAGAAGAGCAAAAAGTAAGTTTTGGATTGAAGGATCAGACCTTTTGTGCTGAGCGCCAATACACTGTATCATTTGCATCTTCTATGTTCCCTGAGACAGTGAGATTCTGACAAGTGAGGTCTGCCTTTTGAATGAGACTTGGTTTGGACCCATTTCACTGTGCAGCAGTGAAGCAGGACAAAAGGATAGCGAGTTCACCTGAGATGCCTGTAGATGTCGGCTGTCTGGTGTCAATGCAAACTGACATTCCAGTCCTTCTTCCCCTGTGCAGAGAAGGCTTCCAAGTTTCCAAGAAGTCAGACTGCCAAGCTATTAGAGAATGGGTTTACTACATACCTAACTTCTGCCAATAGCAAGTATTTCTCAGTTCGGGTAGATATCAGAGATGGTGACTTACTGCTTAGCTTATGGTCATGCAAAATTCACTACTTCTGTGCTTGTAATTCCAAAGGGAAGCATTCAGCATGGTCAGAGGAAGATCAGTGTCTAAAACAGACAAAACACCACAAATATTTGTATTGAACTATTGGTAATGAATTCACCTCTTCCAATACCAGCAGGGGAATTGTTTTTTTCATTTGAATTCTGTAGTTGCATTTCTATCCAGAGATATCAAGAGGTACAAACTGGCTTCTTGAATTATTTACAAAATACTATTACTATTTGCTCTATGGTCTCCATAGTTGCAGTATAACTGGTTTCAACTTTGACAGCTTTTCAAATGCCTCACAATACAAATATCTGACAAATAAAATGGCTACTCTTTGCTTTTTTAAATGACTGCTTTGTGATTAAACTCTTTGAAACAAATAAACTATTGGTGTGTTTGGGTTGCTCTAATTTAATAGTTAAGAAAAAAACAACAAACAGGTTTATGTTTTCCTAAAAGAAATACAAAACCTGATGGTAACTCAATGTCCCTTTAAGTAATTGCAATTAGTCCTTTTTCTCTACAATACATCCATTCCTCTTGTGGCTGAAATCTCAACAATATTTGGTAATTCCCAACTATCAGCAACAGCAGTTTCAGTCTAGATTAGTATTATTTAACACCTTCAGCTCTGCCTTGGGACCAAACAGAAAAATATGACAGTCATTGCAGAATCTGGTACTGAAGTACTAATAAGAGCACTACAAAAGAAAAAAAGCAACTGATAGGAATTATATGCAAACCTCATCACAAGTCAACTTGGTAGTGGGTTTACCAGGGAAATCTTAGTTTTAACAGTAAAGACAAAACAAGAATAAAGTTACCTGTCTGATTTTGTAATGTGAGCACTTGACTTCTCCCAAACATACATATAATGCATGACATTCCCAGAGGACTATCTACTTGCTTGCTTAGAGATGATAGTTTACAAGTGCATTAGTTGTTTAGCTGTGTAAGAGCATCTATTAGTTTTACTTTAACAGATATCTTCCCATTTAGTTATTATATTAAAAAAAAAAAAAACATTTTTGGCTTTGTGTTACTTAAATACTTACTGGATTACCATTAAAATAGTGAAGTTTTCTCCCTCTACCAGTGCTTTATGTAAACACTAAACAGGACTTTGCACATTTTAAACCCAAATTTTCCATGCCTGTGAGTTGCTTTCTATAGGGAGTTCCATTTAGTTGTAAATGATGATTTACAGCGGCCTGTAATTTCAGTGAATGCACACTGCAATACAAGGTGAAATCTATTGCTTCTTTGGCAATATTTAAACACAGAATTAAAAGGCTGTAAGTTGAAAATAGTTTTCTCCAGGTCTTTACAGTGCTCAGCACAATGGACCCCAACTACAACTTAGATTTTATAATAGTATTCAACAGCCATTAACACTTAACAGACACAGGTAATTAACTTGGAATTTTTGTTTAAACCAAGCAATGAAATATTGCTGGAGAAAAACTGTTCTATGGTGCTTTACCTTGTATAATAATTGCTATAAGGTAACTGTTGTAGAACAGACTTGATAAGCCTTGTGGGTGGCAAACACTAAACTCACTGTGAGTTTGCGAAATAGAGCAGTTTGCAAAAGGGATTTCTTCCGTTCTACTTGAACAACAAACAGCCTTATCTTGCAAGACAGATTGATCTTGGTGGTAGTCTCTCAAATCAGCCGAATCACACCTGGGGGAAGGCAGTGGCCTTCATAGCCTGATGATGCTTCAGTTAAGAACAGAAAGACCCCCCAAAAGGACAAACCAAGCTCCCCACCCCAAAGATATTGTGAAATGAATCCCCACTTCTGACACAGCTTTGCCAAGGGCCAATCAATACATACTAATTGACTTAGTCCCACCACACCAAGAGGCACCAAAAAGTTTTCAAAAAGTGTAAAATTGGCACCTGAAAACTTTTTATTTCTTTTGGGGAGAAAAAATGACCACCTTCCCTGACAGACAAGTCAACAGGCCTGGGCCTCTTTTCCCGGCGAAGGGGGGATACCTATTTGGTAAGAATTACGCTGCATAGAAAAAAAGCACATTTCCACTTGCAAGTCTCAGATGTGTCTGTAGCCCCCAACTGCTGGTACAAGATGATAAATAAAGACTGTCCACAGCCTTGGTTGTTGACTGGAGAAGTGATCCTCGGATAATAGTAATGACTTGTAGTACACCCCTATGTCCTTATCAAACTACTATGCTGATGGCAAGCTACTCATCTGTCTTGGACTCTTTTGAGGAAATTCCTGAAGTCTATTTTACTACTTCAGGAAGAGCTAACTTTACAAACAGCAGCAGTTATTGCTTTCTTGGCAAGGTTGGAATGAATAGGAGAAATTGATTCCTACCCAAAGTGCGGGCGAGATGTTAATTCACTGCCACCCTAGCCTAAGATAGTAACTGTCAATAGGACAAACAGTCTGCATCATCATTTTCTCTCTAATTTAATCAAGGTCATATTAGATCACTACATCAAATCAAGCATAGTCAATTTGATTAAAAAAAAAAAATCTGAGCTAAACCAGATTTCTTCTGGAAGTTAACCCTTTATCACAAGCATCAATGCTTTAAAAAATAAATCCTCTCCCAACGAATAAAACAACATTATATTGTCTAATCTCATGCCTAAATGAGTGGATTTTGATAAGATTCAAAAATTTAATTATTGCTTTTATTATTTTGGTTTTCTCCAAAACATTTTATTCTCCCTTTCCCTTCTTTATCTAACATTAGTCCCATAATACCAACTGACCTTATGACAGCTTTTCTAGGCAAATGTCATGCATACATAATGTCATCACTTCTCTGGCCATCTTTGTTTTACATGTTTGAGGGGGATGCCATATGTTTTATTTAAGTCTCACACAGGAAAACAACAACTTTCATGGAATACTGAAATGTACACCTAACAGACATGCACTGTATTATAGTGGGTGCTATTTACCTAATGCAGGGTTAAATCTTAAAAAAAAAAGATCATGCTGTTTGTGGAGCCATCCACTTTTACACAAATCAGCAAAGTAAAAGTCTCTGTGTTTTCTTGCTGGTGATTTTTTTGTTTGATTGGTTTTGGTTATTTGGAGTTTTCTTTTGGTTTTGTTTTTTGTTTTTAGGATTATGACCAGTAGAACTCCTTCCCCAAACTTGTACCAATTATCCCCTTTTTCACTGCAGCATTTATGTCTCCAAGATTTTACTCCAACTGCATAATAATCTATTGCTATGGCAACTTTAGCTAAGCTGCATTCCCTCATCCTGCAGAATATCTGAACTGAGGTGGACTATAGTCACAACAGCTGCTTGGAAAAATGTGAACTCCACCTAGTTGTAACTCATGGAGGGACATGAGATGCAGATAAGGTCCTTTTAGCCCTCATAGCAAATTTCTGTTTTAATCATTACAAAAACTTGAAGGATCCCTCCCACCTGCCTCATAACACCTACATCAATAAGTTCTATAGCCAAAACATTTTTTTAAGCTTGTCAAATACCAACAATGAGATCATATATAAATGTGTACTTGTCATTTCACGCTTATTGCAGAGAGAACCTATATCACTGTGACTGAATATATCCACTATAAGCCTGAAAAGAACAGAATATGATAGGATTTAAAATGCCTTTTTATTTTTTTGTTGTTTCTTTCCACTCAATCACAGAACAAATTAATCAACATCATACAAAGTCAATGGAGCTATGACAATTAAGATTGACTACGAATCTCCCTCCAACACACAGAGCTGGGCCTGCAGTTGAATCATGTTGTAACAGACTGTCTGGCCCATCTGTTTGTTACACTTGTTTGTTATTCTCCCATCATATACTTAAACTGTCAGCTCTAGTTTTGGGCTTTATGCTTTGCAACTATATAGCAGTCATTTAAAGACTATGACACACACCTCCCCTCTCTCCCCACCGCACCCCCCCACCCCCATTAAAGCTATGGTAATAAAATTCACCTGATTTTACACTGCTTGAGTAATGTGACACTGAACAAGTACTACTCATTACAGATGTAGGTTGTCATCTTGCGAGGGACAAACCTTAGTATCAGCAGGATCAATTTGGAAAGATGCAGAGCCTAGCAGAGAGAGAGATAGCTGGCTTTGCTTCTCCCAGTAAAACTTTTTTTCCTTTTAAGTCTATGCCTCAATCTTTTACTACTTCCATGAGCAAAATGAAGAGGGGACAAGTAGATTAGAAATATTTATGACTACATGTAAACTCAAAGTGTTTTAAAATAGGAATAATACACTTGGGATAACAACTGCTGTAAGTTCTATCTGGATCTGTGAATTTTTTTAATCTGTATTTTAAGTTACTTTTTTTGTTTAGGGTTGAAATAAAGCATTCTTCTACAAAATAATAACTGCATAGACTTCCTTTGGCTAAATCATAATTGGTTGGAGGAAAACATTGTTGCCATTTAAAGATTATACAACTTCATTTTTTAGTATACAACTTAGAACTATAACTGTGGATTGTAATTTTTAATTGCAAAATCAGTTTTTTTGCTATCTACCAACAATAAGATGCTATATTTTACTACAAAGATAGTGTAATGAACCGCTAGTTCAAGATTTTAATAACTGTATATACTTACGGATTTGTAATTCTTCTCTGCTGACGATTGAAGGGATTTTTTTATTTTTCAAAGTGTATCTAATATTGCAGAAAGTCTGTCTTGGTGTTTGATGATAATTGGCTAGAGAATTAGCATGCTAGAAATGTTATTCATCAAAATACCAATCAGTCCTGGGAAGACTGCAAACCTCTGGAAAGGTTCTCAGAGGCAGGCTACTTAGTTGCATCAGGTTTAAATTACATTAAGTATTGATTAAAGTCTTTCAATTAAATATTGCCAACTTAAAAGGTAAACCAGGCCATTCATGTGCCTGTTTTTGTTAAGAGAACGTTTAGGGCCAGATTCTAGACCATGTAGTGCTCAGTTGTCCTGATCCCAGGGAGGCTGCTATTGTAATGGTTGCTATTCTACCCTAACCCTACAAGCCTGAAAATATAGGTGAGATTTCCCCATGGCTCAAATTTTCTACTGATATAATGCCCATCATCTGTGCCTTGCCTCATTTGTAGCAGCAGAAAATGAGGCAAAGGTTAGCATTTATACACAAGCTTAGCATCAAAGAAGTGAGGTTTAAAGCTTCTGCAACTTCTTTTATTCAGCACTGTAGTATGTGTTTTGCTTTCTCCAATTAAAAACTATATTTCATAGAAAGTATTTAATTTCAGTATATTGAAAAATTCTATAAGTCTGCCAACATCGTTATTTGGTGTTCCATTTGTTGTGATATCTGCTGTTTGCAAAACACAGTGCATTTTCAGAAATCAAGGCATTCATTGATGGAAATTTGAGGGGCTAATTTTGTCCAGTCATTTCTAATTAGCTGCGGCAAAGCTCTGTATCGTCTAATGAAGAAAACTTCAGCCATCCCAAGCAAGGGGGCAAATATTTTCTGCTCAGATGAGAAAACCGTTTCATATGGCATGAATCCATAGAGCCCTTGACTATATAAGCAGACAGGTCTTGCCAGCTTCAAGGAGTGCTTAGAAGAATGCACTGTAGGAAATGAGTTCAGAATGTAATCAAGAGCAGTCATTGTTATATCATGAATGGATCTTCAGTAACCACTGAAACAGTCAATTAGAAGGAAAAGTACATGTCTAAACTTAAGAGAAACTGGTGCAAATTGAATTTTTAAGCCCCAAAACACAGTTTTAGCCAACAATTTCTCTACCAGGAATAGGAACACATGCTCCTTACAAAACTTTCTCAGAAAGCTAGTGTATCCAGGTGCCAACAGAAGCCTACTCATTGGACAGATGAAGCTTTATGTGCAGCAAAAGCTAAATTTTAACTTTCATCATGTAGTCTGTAAAAGAGACCTTTAAACTTTCTGGAGACGAAGTCATAAATAGACTCTGGACCTATTTATATTACTGATAACTTCACTGAAGGTAGAATCAATTCATTTCCTTGTTTCATTATGTAGAATAACGTGCAGTTTCTTCTAAACTAATGTGTATCTAAAGTTCATCATATCTAAACTTCAAGGATTTGCGCTTCTTCAATAAAAGATGACAGTGATATGAAAACAAAGAGTGAAGAAAATTACTCAAAATATGAGTCTATATGGGACAAGTTTTAATATTATAACACCTTGATTCCTACTTGAGTAACTGAACATCTAAAGTTCTTACAATATAGATATTACTTCCACTGTCAGTATACATTCCACAGCAGGGTTTGTGGGTAGGGATTTTTTCCCTTCACTTTTGTGGCTTTATTAATTATCTGTACCTCATTTTCATAACATTGGTATCCTAAATCAAACTATTTAGTCACAGGACACATCAGCAACATTAAGCCATTACATCTACTTGTGCTCTTCCAACCTCCACAGTAACAGAGCCACAGGATGCTTCACAAAGAAAGAGGTGTGGAAGGATGTAAGTAACCAGAGCATGACTTATGTTTTCCTTCTCGGTTCTCTTCTAATTATTTGCTACAGGCTGTCAGGCCTCCCTTTCCTCTTTTCGTTCTGTTTCTACTGTCTCTGAAAGTTAGTCAGCCCTTTTATTGAAGTGCTATGAGCGTACTCCTGGGGCTGCAAATACTTCTTTGGTCTAAGCTTATTCCTTTATCACACTTTTCCCCTTGTTTTGTTATCCCCTCCCCTTGCTCTTCTACCATCTGTTTTTCGTTGTTTCTTCTCACTTCCCCATTTTACAATGTGGAGTTTTCGCTTTTAACTCCATCACAGCAACAGAAGCCTTTTTCTCTTATTCCTCTGTGATGAACCGTTTACATTTGAGTATCAATTCAATCTAATTTTGTTATTTTTCAAGCATACTGTAGCTGCATTTGTAACATTTATTTTAATATAACTGGAGGACACAAAACAGACTTTTAAACTAAAGTAAATCTTAAGATGTTAAGGAGAATATTCACCTTCTGTCTGATCGGTCCTGAGTCTTAGGGGATGGTCTACATCTGCTATGAGTTGGAATTATCCTCCTGCTTGGAGGAAAGACAAAACACTGGGAAAAAAAAGAAAAAAGAGGAAGAAAGAAAAAAACTCATAACCAAACACTTCTGATAAAAATGCTTTAAGATGTTTTGGATGTAATTAAATTAATCAAACAGCAATATGGGATGGGTAGTGATCCTTTCCGCCCAGTTTATCTTAAGTGGCTTCACAGTTTCCAGGTAATTATGGAAAAAAAAACTAAAATATGCAAGTAAGGGGAAATATTTTTTCTTTCCCTATGCCTGTGGATGAGCATTAAGAAGTCTTTCTTCCATATAAAGTTGCTCTATGTTGCATTTCACCTCACATTAGTGTGGCAGCAGGGTGGGAAGTGAACATAGCGTAACATGACGACCTTTTTTTTGCTTTATGAGGAACTACAACAGTATTTGCTAAACTGTCATTAAAAATATTAATTCTGAGCAACTGTAGAACTTTATTCCTTATGATCAGGATTGCCTAGCGTATTTCTTAATATTACATGTCCAGAAAAGTAAGAACTGGTCCTTTCTCTAGTAAAAGAAGAATAATGAAGAAAGCTAAAGTGTTTAGAATGCAAAGTTAAGCGGCCAGCAGTTTGGTAGTGAAAGTCAACTTGTCTCTGGAAAAATCAGGGCAGATTAATTTTAATTAAGTGTTTGGCCCGGTATTGGCAGGCAGAATCAGAAAAAAAAAAAAAAAAAAGACACAAATAAACAGATACAAACAACCATTTTCATAAGTTAATAATGAGAATAACTGTGACAAATAGGCATAGGCACACAGGGATATTGTTTGGTACAGAGCAGGTGAGTTCTTTCTAGTTACTCAAAAAATAGTGAAATCCCAGACTCTTTAAGTCAGTTGCAGAACTTAGCTCTATAATTAAGTTCTGTAAATCAGAAAGATTAAAGCAGAAATTAAAGAACTAATCAAGGACATCCTAACATTGTAGCACAGATCCCTTATTCCTTCTCTAGACTCTTCATGTTGGAAAAAGCCTTTGATCCAGCAAGGACCTATTCCTGCTCACCTTGAGCTCTATAAGCTTTTTGCTCCTGCTAGGCACTAATTGATTTCATTGAGAGCAGGTGATATTAAATTAAGCAAATTTAGCTCCAATTCACCGATTCATGTCCATATATGGAAACGCCTAGCAGAAGCAACAACTGTTTCAGAACACAGATTCACTCTAACCTCACCATCTCCTGGGGTAGATTAGATGACAAGACAGAAAAGGGAGTTGCAGGTTTTTTTTTTTTCAATTAGAAAATGATACGGGAGGATAAGATAAGCCCTGGCCAGCTGTGCTTTCCCCTTACAGTCTGCCATTTGATCTAAGGGATCTTGGTGCAGAAGCTTTCAGGCAGTACAGACCTTGCATGCAATACGCAGTGGCTTATTCCTGACTCATCATCTTTAAAGCAAGTGTAGGCAGCATTAGGATAGGTACAGGTAACTCTGAGAGTTTCCACCACTGTGAGCCAATTGAACACTGTACAGCTGTTCTTCATGTGTTATTCTCAAACTCTACCCCCAAAACCCAGTGGAATAATGTGGATCACGATATCCCTCTATGATTTTACAGAGAGATGGCACCTACTGACTCTTCCTGCATTTTTTTATGATCTTCATACTCATAATTCATTGAATTAGATGACATGATGGGACAGATCATAATTTATTTCCCCTTCTATGTCTGTTTCAACTCTATAAACAACATCTAAGAGTCCCTATTTGCCATCTTTGTAATACATTGTTAAGAATGGCAAGAAGGCTGTTTTATTTCATGCAACATAACATCCCATAGATTTGGCCATAGTTGCACACATATAACCTGTACACCGTGATACTGGAAACATCCAGTGTTTTCACTCTTGCTGCTCTCATTGTGTAATAAAAACATGTGATGGTTTGAAATTCTGTATTTAAGCTGGATAGATAACCCTTATAAATATTACTCTTGAGGGTGGGGTAACTTTTAGATACTGCATAACATGGTACTTCATACGCAATTGTATTCAAGTCCATGGAATTTCAGAATGGTTCTGCCTTCCTTCTGTCTATCTGTCAAAGGATTGCCATGTTGCAGGCACTAGATAAAGCCTCAGTGAATAATTAGAAATGGCCCTTTGTGCCAGAACTTTCCCTGTTTTGTTTTGTTCTGTTGTTTGGGGTTTTTTTTGCATTTAAAGAATATTGCAGATACACTATCAGGGAATTACACTGTTTATCTGGTATCTTTGGCATAAACAGACAACGTGAACTAAAGGTTATAAAATGTATTTTTTGAGCAGACTAATGTGTTATCGATGGGTAATTTCCTGTGAAAGTAGAGACTATAATTCTGGTTAGACATGGATATTATCTTTTCCAGTATGTTTCTGTCAATGCACTGATTCAGCAACCATTTAGACCCCAAGGTCAAGACTGTTCATAAGTCCCATTGATTTCAAAGTTGAATATCTGCCCAAGATTAAACATAAAGATGAATGCTTTCATAAATCAATTTGTTTAAGTCCATGTATAAGTGCTCTGTTGAGTTAGGGCCTAAAGTCAGCAACAAATCAGAACAGATAATAAGTTTGGTCCAAATATGTGTATTAGTAGCCAAAAGACAAGAAGTATCATTGTTGCTTGGATTTAAACTGAGATCCACAAAAATATGAGATAACCAGATCTTTAACTGTGATTTCTTTTGGAGCTCTTAGCTTAAATATAAATGGAAAGACAGGTTACATGTGGCTGTACACATTGTGGTGGCCCTTGCTTGTCTTCTGTCCTGCATCTAGGTCTGTTTCCCAGGTCTGCTCACAATATGAGCTGGAGGGTCAGTGCCTGCCTGAGTTTCATCTTACTAAATGGTACAGAAGATTTACCTAAACTACAGAGCTGGAGAGGGCTCTGTGCCCCACAAGCTCAGGGCTGGAATCTTTTGTCCCATGTAGTGTCTTCAAACAGCATTTTATTTTGAGTTTCTATATAATGCAAGTAGAAAGTCATCTTAACAAACGTAGGAGATTAAGAATTTGACAGAGCACAATGTAGATCAAAATGGTTTTAATCATTACTCCCTCTTTTAATTACTACTTGACACATTATCTCTATTGTCCTTCTACAAGTCTCCCTTTTGAATGAAATATTACAGGCGAGTCACAGCTGAATATATATGCAGTCTAGAAGGAAAATGGCTTTGAACTATTTGAAATGATTTATTGTCCACGTTTCTTTATGAATATTTATTTGCCACAGTGAAAGCAATTCAATAAAGAGAAAACATGAGGACCAGTTAACTGAACATTTGCATAATCTAATGGTTAAAAAAGGGAAAAGAAAAAAAATATGCTGCATTAGAATGATGTGAGTGCTGTAGTTTTGCTATTTCCTGTAGATAATTCTAGATATTGCATGTGTGAGGGCAAAAAGCTAAAGCTAAGACTCTTAGGAATGCAGATCCTAAAGAGGACATATAGAAATATCCTGTAAATAAGTGTGCCTAACCTTTCTATATTCCCATTCAGGAGGAAGTAAACATGTTTGGAGGGGAATTTTCAAGGCCAGGGTGGAGTCTACCATTTTGTTTCTATACTATTTCAGGTAGCTGGCTGTGAAAGCTTGCTTTTTTGCAACAAACACATGCAATCTAAGCCGTCAGGACCAGAGATCAGTCATTCCCAGACAGTCCTCAGAGAAGCAGCAGGTATACATGGCTATCAAAAGGATATGTGAACACACTGAGTTTTTTGTTGTGTAAAACCTTTAGTATTCAAGCATGGCGTCATGTACCAAACCCAAGATCACACACACGGCAGAGATGCTGTTTTCCTTCATTCCTCAGTGCAGGAACACTGTTTTTCATGGTGTGTGCCCTCATTTCACCCTGCTTGAAATAATTTCATCGACCAAAAAGCAGTATGTGTTAGACTTGGAATGAACTTTGTTCCTCAGAGCCTCTTAGTGATATTCTGAGACACCGTCACAGATGGGGTGTTGACAAATTTTATACTAATTTTCATAATTCCTTTTTTCTTTACGTTTTTATAAGCAAGATTGTTGCTGCTTGAGAATTCAAATGCAAATGGAGATGTTCAAAGGCACTGTTTCATAAGGAAACTCAGCTGGCTGTGTTTTAGAACTCATAAACTGAATAGTATATCACATACAGCATTTGGAAAAGGATAAACTTGATATGTAATAGGTTTGGAGAAGGATAGTTGCAGTAGTAAAACACTGACTTTAAACAAATCCATAAATTCTCTACACCTCAATATTCTTTTCTTTTGAGCAAGAATGATAATTATAATATTTATTTATAGTAATAATTATCATTATTATCTACCTGAAAGCTAGCTGTGGGGCTAATTCATTAATGTTTCCAAATTACTTCATGATTCTCAAATAGAATTTGCCCTGAAAATACTGAATATTATAATTTGCTCTGTATGCCTATTTTGTTTTGCTCTGGAGAAAAACACACTTCATACGTTGCTCTCTCTATATTTGTCTACATATCACATTCTAAGATTCTAGCTGTTGAACTTTTCTGAAAGTTAATAACAGGCACATTTTACATTATTGTATTTTTTGCTTATTTGTCCCACTTTTGCCATAGCATTTCAGCCCCACCTGTCCTAGGGATTTGTTACTCTTTGTACAAATAAGTAAGTTGGGATATATACATGCTATTTATTTCCTTGCCTGAATTTGAACTTGACAATGTAAGTGCAATCTATTCTCTGAGGTCAGAGCTCTCTTGAAACACTGTTTTGAATGTATTGTGAGTAATCAGGGAGTTACTTTAAGTTACACATAGTTAGAAGCTACCATATATTGCATGCATGATTTTATTTGTAGACATCTCAAAGTTTTTTTCTTCGGCAGTTTACCAGGTCTCCATTTATGGGTGAAAGTGTATCAGTTATTCACAACTGAAAATAGCCAGATCCATTTCCTCTGGTTGTTATCTGTTGGATTGCTAGACTCTAATGGCCGAAATCTACATCTACCAACATAAAAGCCACAGGATATGACACTGGTATATTGTGGTTGCAATCAGCTTCCAGGTATTACAGCAGTCTTTTTTATTTAACTGTATTTCTACTGAGCTCAGCCTGCTTGAGTCACACTAGCTGTTTTATATAACATCTGCATTGTATATTGCGATAAATGAAAACTCAACACAGCCTGGAGGCAAAGGCACAACAGGACAGGAGTGAACTGGGACATAACTCAGAAGAATAAGACAGGCACGCGGCAACAAGCAGGGTAAAGCCAGCCCCGGCAGTGTCTCCACCAGCAGTCGATCTGGGTCAGGTGTCTGGCAGTTGGGTGTCCTTTAGGGTGCAAGCAGCTCCGGGAGCAGCAAATGCCCAGTGCAGCAGCTGGGGAAAGTGGGACTCTGGATGTCACTCTGTCTGCCATCACAGGGCTGAGTTCTGGGAGCACAGACTGTAGGTAGGGTTCGAGGTTCACCTGGAAAATCACGTGGACAAATCAAAACCAGATTCGTGACCATGCACTTCATTAACAATTCCCATCCTATGCAAATGCCCTGCCCTGTGAAGGGTGGCTACTGTTCTTAAAACATCAGCTAAGCCAGCATTAGCAAAGAACAGGGCAGATAATTTTTTCTAGCAGTGAGGAAGCATAACATATAAATGTCACTTGCTATTTGAATGCTCAAATAAGCATTAAAAAAATTACTTAAATTAGTAGATTAGGGCACAGTATTTCTTCCTATTAGCTTATGAAGAAAGAAAAAATGCCTGGAGTGTAAAAAGGAGACAAGAAGAAATAACAAGAAAACAAGTTGTGGCATGAAGAAGAGAAATATTTCTTGTCTGTCCTCTTGGCTCTAACTACTAAGAGGCAAACTCAGCCAAAACTAGTTAGCAAGTGTTTTGGTATCTGGCTGGTGGAAGATCCAGTTGCCTTGTGGAACTGCCTCGTAGGCAGGAGGGTTTTCTTAGAAGCAGGCAAGTAGGTCTCTGCTGTGGAAGTCATGAGCTTTTCACGTGATCAGCACGCCTGAGTTGATGGGATGGTTCGAAGGAGTTAGAAATGGCCCTACCTTGTAGTGGCACCCCCAGAAGTTATCGACATTAGATTGTCCCCACAGACTGAAGATCTACAGCTTTCCACGGATCATTCGGGCTGGCAACGAAGGAAGATGGGCTAGTCCAGAAGACTTAGGCTGTACAGCTGTAACATTGAGATAGGTTGAAATACTCCACCAGTTAAGGCTGTTTCTTACAGGTATGCTTTTGCAAACTGTGGCTGAAACCACACAGGAGAGCCAGTCAGACCAGTTCCTGTCTGCCCGGTAGCTCTGGCTTTTGCCCTGACTCTGCTCTTCATTCTCTGCTCAAATTCCCCCACCCAGAGCAGCTCTACTCTCCCCAGTACCCTGCTCACAGCTGGGAAAAGCCATCACCAAGACTCCACGAGATAATACACACCATGCAGCTTCATCCTGCCCTGGGCTGTATCTCCTCACCACAGCAGCACCCTGTCCCACCCCTAATTTTCAAGGTCAGCTCCCAATATATCAAATATACCTCTGAAGCCTTGTTAGGGGAAGGATAAGTAGCACATGTCTATTGGGTAGGAGTGGAAATCCGGGCTTTTCTTTCCCAACTTTCTCATGGAAGTGCCCCCCTTTAGGGCTCTGGTTAGCTGACTGCATTATAGATATGATCATGTATACTTCCTGCTTATGACATAATGTTAATCATTATTTCTAAAGTTCCTTTAAATTCCCAGGCAGTGGGGTCTCTTACTTTCCTCTCACTCTTTCCTTACCTTTTTCTTCTTCTGTTTAGTATAAGGAGAGTCATCAGCAGTGAACTGATTATGAGAAACTAATTTGTATCATCAGTTCAGTAGTAGGACATACTTCCTAAATCATCGAAGATAAATATTTTTAATTAAGAAAATATCCTACTCAATTCACTGTGGACAATCCCATCATAATGGATATTACTTCTGCATGCTAAATCTTAATCTTCATGAATACTGAATGCATGATGCAAAACCATTATTAAAAAACATAGGCTTGCTGTAATACTGCCATTTTAAAGGTGCCAGCTTTTATATCCATTAATATGATGACAACAGACTCCTGGCTAATGAATTTTGCTATAAATCAGAATTTTATCAGATATGTATGTGAGATCAAATCCATCCTTGCCTATTATTTGCAGTTTTTATTAAAAAGTTAAGTTGGGATTATTATAAACTTTCTTCAGATTCCCTAATAAAAAAAAAAAAAGAAGTTAAAATCTAATGAGATTTCCTGAAAGCACTTTAAAAGCTTGCAACAGCAGTAAAATCAGCAGGCACCACACAGCAAAGAGAAGTATTTACTGATCAGAAGATGAATTCTTCCTCCTCAAGAGTTTAGCTGTTTTATATTATATGGATTTTTAAGAGACAGAGAGACAGAGAGAGAAAGCAAGAAAAACTCCCAGCCAATGCTTTCCTCATCTAAGACATCATATTTCTTTGTGATCAAAGCCTTCAAACTCTTATGCAATCAGACTTTTTGCTCTTGTGACCAAAATCTGCTCTCTCTACCCAGCTTCCTTTCCATCTGTTCAGGCTTGGATTTGAAAGTCCCTACCACAGAGGAAGAAAGCCTGATCCCTATTGCCTCGATTGTTGAAACCCATTAATATTGCTCTGGCACATACCCTGACCCTAGTGCCCTTGAACATGCTCAAAAACATAGGGTATTCCTGAGCCTTTGTCCCTGGGAGTATTAACAGGGTTGCCCTGGAGCCAGCCTGAAGGTGTTTTAATAGTTGATATGGGTGGGCTACACAGCTCACTTCAAGCTTTGCCTCAGGCTGCCCCTGCTCAGCAACGTAGATGCAGCCATTGAAATTAGGGGATAAATTTGGGGAGGATATCTCCAAATATCTCCTTCTTCCAGCAAGCATCCGAATGGAAGGAACTAAGGCTCGAGACCTGCTCTGCTTCTGCCACTAACAGCTTCTCTGACCTTCAGTCTGTTACTTAAGCCGTCACTCCCTCTCTCTCTACTTTTTTATCCTCTCTGGTCTTTCTCACTGCTCTTAAACTTATAAATTGTCTGAAGAAGGGACTGGACTGTGGCTCTTCATGTGGTTTTGCTGTGCTTAGCACAAACAGGTCTCAGTCTCAGCTGGGTCCTGTGGCTGTATCATGGTAAAAGTAAATAAACAGATTATACTACTAACAATGGTTACTTTCTTTGTATGAACAATAGGATACTAATGGAGGAGAAGCCTCTCCTCTGAGGGTTTTTTTAAATCTGCAAGTGAAGGTGTCTCTTTCCTTGCTCAGCTGGAGAAGGTACTGCCTTTGTAAATCAGACAAAACTTATTATGTAAAATGGAACACATCTTTGATTATACTGAATACTCTCCTGTCTGTAATTTACCCTTGCTGCTGCAAAGGACGCAGTATGATTAAGCTGAGAAATGATAGACTGAACATTATGTATAAGGATAGGAAAGGTATTTTCTATCTAAATAGGCAACAGTCATCAAAAAACAGTGAAAATATGCAAGGAAGTGTTTCAACATTCAATAAACAAGCCACCCTGCTGTTATCTTATATCATATTGTTGCTCTCCTTTGTCAGACTGCTGCAGATACTTCTCCTGTAGCCTACAATATTCTTTATTTTTTAAAAAAAACACAAACTGTCATGATTTTTTTAACAATGTATCTTTCCTCCATAAATGCATATGTTCTGTTGCCTGCTCAGTGCTGACTCTTCTGTGCCTCCCTGGGTACGTCCAGATTCTCCCAGTGACATTTCTCAAATTGTAGATCTGTGCAGTGTATTTTCCTGGAGCTGTTAAACACATTGCTACTTTACTTAATAATAATGTTTAGCAGTAGCAGCTATGACTTTTTATTGGCTATACGCCAGGTGCTCCGCACAGGAGGGAGAGGGGTCATTATCCCAATTTTATAGACCAGGAAACTAAGGCTTTGCGTTTGGCAGTGATTTCCCCAAAAACATGCCACAGAACATGCAAACAGGAGAAGGATCAACATCCCTTCAGCTCACGTTTTATTCTTTAGCATTTGTTACTGCTTTTTTTCTTTTGATGTTACCACCTGCAGCACTGTGCCCTCCCAACAACATTACAGAGAATGATCACAGCAGGGCCAAGTGCCTTTGCAATAACAAATTCAGATGCTGCAGAAAACAATGCAAGTAATTTTCTTAATTTTAGTGTGTGACTTTGCCATGCATGATGTTTAGTAACTTCTGTCTTGTCTTTGATGGGTTCTGTATCTGATGCCAATAACATGATACGTTCCTACTCAAATTAGCATATGATGAAATTTTGTGCTAATATTCAGATGATAAGGTCTGTTTGCTGTTTCCATATCTTTGACAGGAAGAGCAATTCTATAATAAGCCCAGGATGTAAAGCCCATCAATTGAATTGGTACCACATGCCCATGGCAACAATATAATGCTAATGAAATTGTGACTGTTGAACCTTGTTTATGGAACTCTACAAAACGGGCTTCATAAAAGGAAAAATCTTGTTGATTAGTAGATGTTTCAAAGCGTGATACAAACCTTATAACCACATGTGCCGTGACTTACTAACCATGTTGTCATCCTCATTTAAGATAATACTTTGCTGTTCATAAGAGCAATAGCATTCTTAAAGAAAAAAAAATTATATAGGAAAATCTGCGCTTCTCCAATTTTCAACATACACCACAGAAAGACTCACTCGACTTCGTGCCCCAGTTCACCAGGTTGATTGACACAGGTTCATATCTAGCCAAGCAGTTGTTACTGCTTGTTTAATGTTTCTCAGAAGCTATAAAATATACTGCTACTGTAGCTGCAGTAAACACCTTGTCTGTAAGACAAATGTGTCTTAGTTTATATAAAAATATTCCACAAAACCATATCCTTTAAAATTGAAACCTTACACAGAGAAGGTGCAGTAGCAGGAATGCACTCTTGGTTCCCCCCACCCTTTCTTGCTCCCCCTTTGGCAGTTTACTGCCATGGGGTCTCCTGGTAGAGACAGGGAAGTTATCCTCCCAGAGAGATGTATCTCATTCCTCAGTACAGTGGTCCTTGCTGAAGGCGAGTTTTGATATTATGTCCTGCTTTTAAACAAATAAATGCTGAGCATTCATATTTCCCAGACAATCATGTCTCTGAACAGCCAACAAGCTTCTAGGCTGTTGGCTCACCTCAGCATCTGGGGCTCCAGAGTCATTTTGTACAGCTGGATCTCATTTTTAGCCAAAGGATAATTTTCCTCATTGTTTTCACCTTGGAAATAAAACATGTATTTCACCCTATGAAGTCCATCTCCTAATTCGCCAGGCAAATCAAAACAGAAGATCAGGTGAACGGGCAAGAAAATATTTCACTGAGGCAACTGGACTGGCAATGTGTTTCTACAAGTTTTTTTCTTTAGCAAGCTAATAATACTATAAATATTCACCACAGTAGTATTATCTAGATATTTAGCACAGACTATAGGAAAGAACACTACTTATTTTAGTGAAGTCCTGATCTACATGGCACAGAAGTCAGTGTAAATCTTCACCACATTAGATTTAATGGACTTTAAATCAGGGCTTTAAATGGCTGTTTTTGAAAGCTCCACGTTTATCCTATTTGGAAAAGGAAGCACAGTCTAACATCCCATTATGCCCATGGTTTGTGGGAAAGAAATGCACTGAATTTCTGAGTTGATAGAAATATAATGTAATGTAATTTCATTTAATATATATTTTGCATTGGCTGACAGTTTTATTAAGCAGAACCGATAATCATCATTATTCAGTGTAATAACCATCTCATTAGAAATGGTCTAATTTTCCCTAATTTTAATTTACCTCTCGGACTGAGCTATTCTAAAATTACTGAATTACAATTCAGTTTTGTAAGAATTAAAAGGAAACATAAGTCTTCATAAAGAAGCTGCTACTGACTGATTATTGCTAAAACAGAGATGTGCCAGAACTTTGTGAGAGAAGGTAGTCCAGAAAATTCAAGTTAGGAAATTACTACTTCACTTTTATTTTCTTACTGTCTTTGAACTGGCACTTTCTGCAGCCACTTTGCACAAACAATGAAGAATTGTAAGTTTGCCTGCAAACCTTGCATGTACTCCCCTTTAATAAAGGACCTGGCTAGGAATCACACCAAAGAGCGCTGCTAAGAAGGAATTGACAAGCAGAGATTTTTCTTAGAGAGACAGAGAAGCTAATGAAGACACCGATCAAGTTTCATTATCCTCCAATGAAAACAGGATATAAACTGTGACATCCAGGCAGATTACATATGTTAGGCAAGCAGATGTGAGCAGAAAAATGTAGATGCTAAATGTTACCTAAAAGGTTTACTCTGTGGTTTATTCTCAATGACCAAGGCTATGTTAACTGTAGTTAACCTACAGGATATAGGAAATATGTATTCATAAGTGCATCTGGGGACATTCTCAGCTGTGTTGTAGTTAATGCTCTTCGATATACCTTGGAGCATCCCAAAAGCACTTTGGGTGTCGTACACTTCTACAGAAATCATGAACAGCACTATGGTATAAAACTTTAGTTCCAAAATTTCAAAGGGCGCTCTATTTTCTCTAAAAATGTGCTTGAAAAAATTTATATTCAAGCAGTACTTGTGCATGCAAACTAGTACTTGTGCATGCTATAGGTATGTAGCTACTTGATTTGTTTGTTCTGAAAACACATTTAATCAAAAGAATATTGTGGCAATCGCAGAGAGAAATAAACTCGTGAACTAGGAAGCACTTGGCAGGTTATGTTATAAAATAGACAAATTATCTAAAGGTTTTGCTTATCATAGGGTATAATTCTATGTAGCTCTGAGTCGCGGAAAGGAACTACTTTTTGGTTGTTAGGTTTGGTTTTGTTGGTTTTTTTTTTTTCATATTCCCTCAGAATAATACAGAAGAAGCCAGTCTGTCTTGTGGAAGTACTCTATTTATAAAATCTCTTCTCTTTGAAATGCTGAGACTTTTCCAGCTGTAATATTATTTGCTCAGCTATCAGAACTCACAGTACAGCAGCAAAAAGCATTACACTATTATCCAAAGATAATTTGATAGTCTGTAAATGTATTTTCCTGCCTGTGGTTCCAGGCATTATGCTCTCACTTGAAGTAATGATTTGCAGTTATCTTATACAATCCAAGTTATCCCATATTGGTTTCACTTTGACCATTTACCTGTATGGTACAAATATGGCTTATTTGAGGATTGTACAAACTAGCTTAGATTGGTGATTTTTACAAGGCAGACTAGATCAGCAGTGCAATGGGATGCCTGCTGTAGACAGGCAGTTTCTGGAGGAAATGGTGCAGTGACTCACTGGTGGCTGTCTCCTGCCTGCGTCAATGTTATCAGACCCGTACATCAGCGTGAGTCTGCTGGAAATGGTGAATTTTAAGTCTGACATAAAACTACAGCTCTGATATGATGTGGTCAGTAAGTACAACATGGCACTTTCCAGAAGTACTTAACCTGCTTTTCTCTTTGGACTTTGTGTAGGACATGAAAACTCACCTTAAATTCCTCTTCCATTTCTTGAGTTTACCATACCTTGCCCCAAATGCTAGAAACCAAATTGTCCAGTGATAACTGGGTAGTTGTTTCACCTCTGATGCACTCCTATTTCAGGGCGATACCATCCTTTTGTAAGTACAAATTTGTAAAGTCAGTGTCTGTGGACACAAGGCTTTGGTTTTGGATGGGCTCAGAGGTCACCTCCCTTGCCCTCACTTAAGAGCCTGTGTTGGGAACAGATTTACATGAGGTGATATCAATTTACTCTTGGCTCTTAACTGGTCAGCAATAGATGCAACGTCCCTTGGTGCTGGCAAGAAGAAAGCCTCAATAGAGAGCACTCTCCTTTCTCTGACCCTGATGATACTCCTCTACAAGCCCAGGGTCCCAGAAATCAGAGGAACCTTGCACTGGTGACATCCATTGAGCTGCCTGCTCTATGTGGGTGTGAAAATAGCAACATAAAATACGATTTACATTCTCTCATTCTACTGTCATAAATTCTTGTCACCCTGGTTCATACCGGATACAGGAAAAAAAAATGAATGTCAAGGGAGTAACCTGCAAAAAGGGCGCAGTCCTGGCTTGTTTCAGTCAGCAGTCAGGGCAGAATGCTCCCACCTTTGTTGACAGGCTCCTACCATTCTCAGATGGAGCAGCTCCCAGCATGTGGACAAAAGGACTGGGGAAGCCACAGTGATACAGATGTGACAGATACAGTTCAAATAAAGCAATAGGGGTCAGTATCTAAATAGTCAGGAATTATTGTGTTGGTGGTTCCCCTCCCTCACCTGTTCAAGATATTTTGGATTCTGCTGTGACACTTCAGCCACTTATTTAAAATATTTTTTAAAAATAAATATGTGGATGGTCAATAAATAATTCTGTTATGCTGAGAATTCATTTATTTTGAGACAAACATCAATACTAAGCTTGTCTTTCCAGGACACAGTGAAGTTTAAGAACAGCAGCGCTTAAAAAAAAAAGGCAAGTGTCCCAGTTTACCATCCTTATGACAGTTTATGATAACATTTATGGCATTAATATAGTGGATTATGACCTTTCTTGGCTTGTCTGACTGACAGTTGTTCATATATAACTTAGTGCTTATCATCTTGGTCCTTCTATAATAATAATTGCTTCAATTTTTTGAGCTGTATTATCAAAACCTGTACTCATAAGCGTTGATCTCATCTCTTAGACAGTAATATCAAGAGCTCCTTTTGAGCTTTATGTCACTTAAAATCTAGAGTGAAAATAAAGTCAAATTACAGAAAAATACCACGGCTAACTTTATCCCACAAGCTGCATAATGGCAGCCCTTATGATTTCAAATGATTTGTTAAGGCCTGCCAAAATGACATGCTTTTCTCTTTGGAAGTTACTGAAGTTTAGATATGTCATTATTCTGTATGAACCTGTGAGACCTTGAGGAAATACGCAGTAACTAATGTGTTACAATTGCTTACCTTGACCTTCCTATTTTTTTTTTCCTCTTTTAATCTCAGGGTAGACAAAATAAGTTTTTTTCTTCAATATTTAAGGTAAAAATTTGCCATGAAATTTGTACCTCCTTTCCCTGTGCCTATTTTCACTAAACAAGGTGTCAAGACTTCATATTCCATGTGTATCATATATAAAAGATGAATGTGAAATTTTTGTATATTTCCAAGATTTGATCATTTAGCAAACATTAATGATGTTTTGGTGGATAAGAAGGCACCCAGAAGACCTGAGTTATGCACTGAGCTCTGTCACAAACCTGCTCCACAAAGCTGTTGCTTCTCTGTTTGCACTTATCCTCCTACTCTGCTCAGTGGCTGCTGAGAGGTTCCCTACAATCCTCTAAGCAAGCAAGCTGGGCTGGGGCCATTGCTGTGACGTATGAAAGAATTCACACGGCAGGGTCAGGTCCTGTACAACAAGCCAGTGTGCGTAGCAAGAGCCTGACTAGTCAACTTTATTCAAACAAACTTGGGAAACACATCAAAACCTTGCACCAGCAAAGCAGGACCATCGTCCTGTGATGGAGGCGATACCTACCTCACCCCGAACATGGCAGGTCATAGGTACAACCACAGCACCCTCACAGCAGTGTGCAGGTCTTTACGTAGTACAGAATTTCCTCTTGTGTGCAATGGACAACTGACTTGGCAACAGACACATCCTTCAAATAATAAATATTAAAAGAAACTTTGTATGTTTAAGCCAGCTGAAGAATTCCGTATGTCTTAGAGTCATGCAGAAATAGGACATTGCCAATCAAAACAGAGCTATACTCCCAAAGACAGCCCTGTCTCTCCAGGCAAGTGCTGAGGCTGTCGGCCCTCGCTGTTTCTCTGGTGCTACGCACCAGTGGCTTTCTGGCATGAACATCCCATCTACAGGAATTTCAAGCTGAAGCAAAAACAAGTGTATAGCGCAGCAAAGCAGCCCTGGCACGTACTGTTGACTGCATTTATATTGATGCCTCTGTCTTCTTTCCAGTATTTTTTCAAGAACATGACATGCTAACTTTTTCTTTGTTTCTACTATTATTTCATTCCTTTAAGTGAACTGGAAAGTGACAGGGTAGCTGCATGCAAGGTATGAGGTACTCCTGTTCTTTTGGCTGACACGGCAGCACAGAGAGGTGCTCAGTTGTCGCCTTCTGAAGCTGCCTTCAACATGGTGAGTCAAAATGGTTCCTCAGCAGCAGACCCTGGGCTGACTTTTCAGGCTGGGTGCTGATGAGCAGCCATTTCCATCTCTGGACCCGGAGATTAGTTTTATTCAGCTGAGAGACAAGTAGTTGGACATTTCTTACCATTTCTGCGAAAAATGTAGGCATATTTTTTTGGGCTATCAAATGGGACATATGGGAGGTGAATTCCATCTTTCATTAGAACTTGGAATCTATATCCTTTGTAGACTTTGGAACCTGTATCCTCCTGAGGCAATTAATTAGCATGATGTCCTTGGCTGCTAATGTTTGCTTTCAGATTTCAGCAGCAACAGATTTGGCAACGTAAATTTTGCAAGGATAGTCTAATGGTTTACGGTGTTAGCCAAGGCCTCCATACCACCTTCTTCAACCCTTCAACTTTTATAGAGTTCCCTTATGTGTGCAGACTAGTCCCATGTTTTCTGCCCATGTCTCAGCTCTCCCTTTGAAAAATGAATATGATAGTACTTTCCTGCTTCCCAGGACAGATGCATTACAGATTGCACCACAACAGAGGCCAGGCAGCACCATTGCAGCCCTCTGCCTCCCTGTCTCTGTGATGAAGGATCTATTCTACAAAGCTTTTCTCTGATCCTTCCACAGTTTAAGGCAAAATCTCTTACATTATAAATTTGTGAACTGAATACATTTCTATTTGTTTACATTCAGTTTGTCCACTGTAGATATCTGCAGGCTGTACATACCTTTATCTGTAGAAGAGACATCTGTGGAAAAGACACTTAGTGTAGGTTCAAGCTTAAGGTATGAGACCCCTCAGCTGATGTCTTCCATGTGAGATCATTTCCAAACTGTATCCTTCCCAAACCAGTGTGATGTTCAGCAAAACCACACACTTTTAACCCCTGAATACAATCCAGAAGTATAATCTAGAAGTTTTTTACTTTTTTTACTTCAATTATAGATATAAACTTATATAATTATAATAATTCATGGCTGAAAATAGTGTTAGCTGCAACTACAAAAAAACGTTACGCTTCTCTCAAAGGGCAATGCAAGCAAAATATAAAATATCTAACCAATACAGTTGTACAGGGAATAGAACATCTGCCATGGGGAAGAAAACATATTTTTCTCTGGTACCCACTAAACACTAACACAGGGCTGAATTTTCAAGGGGTGAGAAGAGAAACCTATTTCAGTGCACCAAAATGCTAATACAATTTTATATATCCATTGGTTAATACTATTGCAAAGTAGTTGTGTATGTGAGAGCTCAGTTAAAGGTATTACTCTATGTGATTTGAACTCACAAAAGGCATGTTACAAAGCTGTTTGAAACAGATGTGCTCCGACCTTCCATTTAAAATAAGTCCATGGTGTGAATTTAGGTAACTTTTGCAGTCACTAATATAGATCACATACTTTTTAAACGTGTATGAAAGGAATTAGGCAGAAGAAGAAAATGAAAATACTACGAAACAGTAGCTTCAATGTTCAATGCTCCTTCCAGGTAGCTCATTCTCATTTAAATGGAATGAGAAAGTGCAAAACATTAAATATAGGACTGTCTATTTTTGCTTGATGTAGCTAGGACTCAGGGAATGAATCTGTTTTCACACCTTCCAGACAAACCTCCATTAGCCGAAAATAACAAAAATACAAGCAGGAGAACTGAATAAATTAGGGTGAATTTATCCTGCATAACCAATGCATTCATGCCATGCTTTTTTGGACTTTGTGCTGCTCCCCTTATTAGCTCATGATATCTTAATGCAGTGCTTCTTTAGCGTCCCTTACGCCTCCCATCAGTTCAGCCACAGTGATCCATTTCCACACACCAAGCATTCAGCCTACAGCTCTCTGACTTTCAAATTGTGTCTTTTACAGATGACCAGAGAGGATTTTGCAGAACACTAGCTGAGAGACACTTATTGTGCAACTAATAAGGAAGGTTTAAATACCATTAAAATTCTAACTTGTACTTTAAAATGCCATGAAATTCAGAGTTAAGGTTCTGCCTTGCATCCTTGGTTTCACAATTGCACCTAAGTACTGCCAACAGTGTAGTAAGATCACAGGCAGCCTGCAGCAGCTGAAACATGCAGGCTCTTTGGACTGCTACAGCTTTTTGCTCAGGCTCCTGGCAGCCTCCTTGGGAACCTGGTTACCATTAAGGCTAGAGAGGAAGGCACTGAGTAAGAAATTTAAGTTCTGAATTACACTGATGGTTTTATTTCAGCCTCTCATGTATTGTTGTCTTTGAAGTCACAGAAGCTCTATGCTCAACTATGTAGTTGAGGCCTCAGAATTACACTTGCATTTAAACTGTTGTGAGATGATGAAGGAAAAAGTAAAATGACAAAACATCCCTAATATTTCATATTGTTCTTTTGAATCACTGATCTAAAACAAATTGGTGAGAAGGTATCATGCTTATATGATGGAATCAATGATTTTCAGTTGATGCCTGGCTGATGTGATGGAATCTTAAGATCTGGTGTAAGTATGGGAGCATACATTTGAAAACTAAGATCCAAAGAACAGGCATAAGAAACATCCTTATGAGTAAAAATTGAAGAGCATTGATCTACACTATTGAATGACAACAGCAAAACTTTCATTTAACCTGCCACCTATGTGAACACAAAAACTTTAAAACATTTCTTTTTCTTTATGGGTTTTAAAATTGTGATTAACTATATATAGCATAAATACTGTTTAGATGTTGACTATGTGGCTAGACTAAGAAATATCAGCATAAGAAAAAAAGGCCAGATGTTACAGTGGAATTGTTTACACACCCAACAGGCAGCCTGGAGGGAGCTGCTTACATGACAAAAGTCCATGCATGATGTAAACCTCTTTTTTGATGATGGTGGTTTAGTAACTTCCATTGCAGTTGGAAATTGCATTTTTAATTGATTCATAGCAGTACAATCTGTATCACTCACTGAGACGTGTTCATTTCACAAGGTTATTGGCTTTCAACATGTCTTGTTAAATGTTAAGATGAGACAGAGGTTTTCTGCACAGATTGAAGTGTATTGATACTACATTAGTTCATCGAGGTTATGAATCACACTGCATTGCACTACGTTTCACATTTGCTGTATCATGACAAGAGGTTTATAATACTCGCTCCGAGGCACATAAAATGCCTGCTGCCCATCCCTTGGATAAATAATTTAAGAAATGGTTGGGAAATCATACCTAATTAGTAGGATCTGCACTCAACAAGTGTCCTTTGATTTAGATTGTATTTGTATTTTGATAGGTATTGATTTTGTGAGTGGGAGAGATGAATAATACATTTTGCATTTCTCCACTGTTCACAGCAATAATCTGCCAGAAATAATGAAGAAACACTTCTGTGATGGAAGCTGCCTCTTTAGGGACCTGCATGTCTTTCCCTAGAAAACCCACAGGGCAGTTAAAGGCACTCTTAAACTGCGTGGAGTGGCCTGATCCCTTTTTCTTCCATTGATTTTCTGCATCATCCTGGATAAATCACTCAGCGTCTCAAAGTCTCTCCTTTTCCATCCGTAAAATGGAAACAGAATAGTTCCTCATCAGTCCAAAAATTTACATGAGACAGAGATAAAAGGAATAGCTACATCCAAGTGGATGTTATTCAAGACCTGCCTGGTGTTATCACATGGAGCATGACGCAAAGAAAGGAGACAGTAAGTGAGAATTTCTGTGGGCACAATAGAGTCTTGTTACTCTTACTAGGAGCCATGGTGAAGCTATATACCTCTGAGAGCAGCAAGGTGGAGGTGTGCATCACTCAGCACTCTCAAATGGGCTGCCTTCTGTCCCTTCTGCCAGCATTAATGCCTACTTATTTTGGCCACTCACTTCCCTGGGTGAATTGGTAGAATTTGTTTTTCTTGATTGGATGCTAATCCCTCAGAATGAGAAGTGTGAACAAGGTGTAGGTTGTACCATACACACAAATCCAGGTAACTCACATAGGCTGATATCTTCCCAAGGCTGTAGCCACTCAGTATGCCAATCTGCAAGCCTCCTTGCACAAGTGGCCAGGAGTGAGGAACAGAAGCAGGCAAAAACAACTCCAAGATTAACAACAAATCAGAATATATATAGGTATTTACAAACATTGGTTTCCAGCAGCCCAGCAGCTATAACAAACGCAGACTCTATGAGATAACCATAATTACAGAAAAGCTTTATTTTTTTTTCACCCAGTATGCCAGCTCTGATTAGAAAAGAAAACTGTAGGCTCAACTGTATGACATAATAAACCATGGCATCAAAGCACGCATCAAAGTGGCCCCTTGGCTGCTGAAAAACAGTACAGTCATAAGGAAAGAGACAATGAAAATACAATAAGTAGAAATACATGTTTTTTTCCCGTAATATAAACACCATATTCTTTTAATACAAAGAGAAGCACAATCAACAGTGACAGCTTTAAATTTGCCGAGTATCATGGGAGGACTGTAAAATACATCCTCCCCAAACCAAGCTGAAGGAGCAGAATGAGCCAAGATGTTCTCCTAAGAACAAAGACATCCCTTTCCATAGGTCTCAGACAGGTAGCAGGCTTTTTTATTATTACTTTTGTCATCATCTCTGTATCACTCCAAATTTAGCAGGACGTGCTGAAATATCTATTAGTGCTTCTTTAGATAGGGGGAGTCTACTGCACTAAAATCACTTTGTGGTCTTCAGAAAATAGAATTTCTAATCACAACACTTTATTTGAATACACACCTTAAAAAAATTCCCTAAGTAAAGGACTAGGAGCCGAGACCTTGCAACTCTGCAGTGGAGAGATTGCTGTCACATGGAAGAGCAGATCATTTGTATGCATTTGAGTCTTCAGCCTCTCATAGGGGAAGATTTAAATAATGCATGGTGGGTTTCTTTGTGATGCTTTTCCTTTTTTTTCTGTTCATATTTTACATTCTTTTAGAAGTATTACCTATACGTTAAAGCCTATATTCGTATCATCATGAGTGACATAAAACTCTACTGTCTCTCCTTTCTATTTCCAGGCAGATTTAGAGAAATGGAGAGACCTGGTAACACACAGCTGAAAGCGTAAGAATGGGGCTGCTTGAACATCTTTTTTTTTCCTTTTCTCATTAAAGTTTCATCTGAAGAATTTCTGTGAGAGCTTTAGCCAGTAAAAGAGCACTCATCACTTTTAGGTTCCCAAACAACCGTGCAATAGTGGCACAAGAGAGAACACGTATTAGATAGTCTTTCTTCTTAAGCATGCTGTACCCTCCCAGATACAATAATTCACCCTCTTCAGTATCTTTTCATAAAAGACAATCAGTATTAATTATCCTGAAGTATTTTTTAAGAGTATGAGCATTGGAGAAGTTCTCAGTTACTTCACAACATATTCTGTTTTCCAAGCAAAATGCAAAAGTGATGGAAATGAGTTTCATTTTAAGGCAACACTGGATACCTATTGGATAACCCATTCAGCAAAGTCTGATTCCCAGTAAAGCCTATATGAGAACCATATACACTTTTATAAATGCTGAAATGGTCCATGAATCTCAAATGCTATTGCACCCTCCCTTTTATAAATCTTTTATGTGTTTTTCTTCAATAAATACATATATTTTGCTTTTTGAATCTCAGGACCCCTTTTGAGCTCTGTGGCTCTTAGAATCTTAATAGAAAAGTAGCAAAATGAACCTGAAAATAAATGCTTTTAACAAATTGGGAAAGTTTAAATTTCACCAAGTGTGGTTTAAAATAAAACAGGCTCCTGCAACATTAAATTCCTCATATTTTCTGCAGAGCATGCCACAGCTATTGACATGCTGTTGGTTTTGTATGTCCCAGGATGCATGAATTATTACTGTCATTCGACATTTTATATTCCTAGTTCCATAGCCCATAGCAACACTTACCGTTAGCTGTGGCAGACTATACCAGACCTCTGGCAATGCCTCTTATTGATCAAGCGCTGCTCAATGTTTGCTTGCTCAGTAATGCAAAGACATCCTAATTCTCTAAGACAGAAACCCACAAGTTACTGCATTTGGGATTTCTAGTTCTTTTAAAAGACTCAAGACACGAAATACAGACTACAGATACCTCCTCCTCCATCAAGAGTCAAACTGGTAGTTGTCTTATGAGATTCAGACACTATAGAAAGAAGTGCATTGCACAACAGTAGTATATAGAAAAGTTGGCTGGATGCCAATGAACAATGCTAATATGTGAACTACTTATGAAAAGGACCTTAGAAATGGAAGAAGCATTCTACTGAGAGTCGATGGGCTTGCCGTAACAGGTTTATTAAATTCTTAAAAAAGAACCTACCCAAAGTAAGTAATTCAGAAATCCCAGTAGCAGAAAAACTGTGTCAAAGATGTTTGTGCTTATGAATTTGAACAAAGGTGAACTAGCCCAGTGCTTACTTGGGTGAAATTTCCTGAAGACAGAAAGAGCATGAGTTTTTGTAAATAATAAAACAGATATTGCAAATCACAGAACAGCAGAGAATATCATGACTGTCAGCGGAAAGTCCCAGAGTGGCAGTGACTTGTTTCTGATCTCGGCACACACATACACAAAAACACGCTCCAGCATCCACTCAAGTCAAATGGAAGATGACCAATCCTTGGCATGGAACAAGTTCTGTCAGACACAGCAGTTCATCACAGTAGCACACCAGCCTCAGCCCCTGCACGCAGGAGCTGTTTTATCACCTGTTCCCTTCCCCCAGTCCACATTCTCACCCTCCATTTGGTGCTACCTCCTCTGATTTCTCTCCTCCTTCCAAGTAGCAGCTAGGGCCTTAGCAGGCTTCAAAGCAGCTGCAGCTTTGCTCCCTGGCACAGCCTCTCAGGTGGAGCAGGCCAGCAGGAAACAGAGAGACAAGAAACACAGTAGGGGAAGATGACGCAGGAGCTGGAGTGTTAGTGCAGAAACCTTGAACCCTTCAGACAAAACCAGTTTTATTTCATATATATATAAAAAAATTCTCCAAGTGATTGCTGCAAAAAATAATTCCTTTTTCAATAAGGCTCCATAGCAGCATTTGAAATCCTTATTTGTTACACCTTTATTTATCAATGATTTTCTTAAAATATATTTGCTCCTTTGCACTAGCACAGCTGAGCTGGATTTACCTGATATAAAGAAAAAGCAGGACAAAAACTCAGCTAGAGTAAAGCTGCTGGTGCTGAGATCCTGACCCCCAGCTAGGTCATGCTTCACACTTGGGGCACCAGCACTCACATATTCTCGGGGTTGGTTGCTCAGGGAGTGAAATACTCCAGTAACACCCCATCACCATTTACTTGTCCAGGGATCAGCTTTAATGTACTTGTGTGATGAGCATCTTGCCAAACATCTGACAGTGCCCTGTCCTAGGGGGTTGTACTTCTCCATATGGAGCAAAGGCCTTCCTCTGCTCCAGGGATTTGCTAGATGCAGCTCTCAGGGTGGTGTGAATCTTGGATCTGACCTCTGCAGCCCATGCCTGGCTTTGCTCCTCAATTTCACTGTAGAGACAGTAGCTGAAGCAACCTCCTGGTATGCTCTCCTGGTCTTTAGTAAGGGGGTCTTCCCACATCTATTGCTTTTTGTCCCACAGTTCTGAGTGCAAGAATGAGGCTAAAGCATGGCAAAGGGTTTTTCTGCTTGCATTGCACCTTTCTCTTTGCCCTCTCCCATTGGAGGATCCTCCAGCTTCCTTTGCCTACCCTGCCAGAGTTACTTCCACCAGAGGGGCCCCCAGTGTCTTTGTTTCCTGGCTCATCTCTTGGGAACCAGCATCAGGTCATGAACCATTTCCTCCGTACACTGACTGCATCTGCTGCCTTAGCACAATGATAGAGTTGCTTACATGGTCCCAACTTGCTGCAAAGAAAAGCCACACTCCTTCAATTTATCCGATGAATTTTTATTATCACTTGAAATACAATGGCACAGCTCTGCAGCAGTAATGTCTTCACAGTCACTTAACAGCACAGCTACAGAGCACGATTCCAGTTGAGCTCAGCTGAACACGGAAGGTGACTTCTGCCACTAGAGCACTTTATCATCTGTGTAATACAGGCTGGTAAGGCAAGCAGCATTTGACTAGCAAAACCTCTTTCTTTGACATCCTAAGGGGGAAGCATGGCTGCACATTAGTTAATGTCTTGCCAGCAAAGAAAAATGTTTTTCTTTGCCAAAATATTATAACAGTGGTTTTGTTCTTGCCTTTTGAAAGGATGGGATTTAATTGACAACTGCACCTCAGCCAGCTTGAGAAAAGCTCACTAATGACAAAGACCACTGACATTTACACAGTCCTACCAGCCTCCTTAACTGGATAATGCCTCCTTGGTTGACTTCTCAGTTTCCTGTTAGAAACTAGTTTCCTATTTAGTCCCTGGAAATGGTGAAAGGTGCAAACTCCAGGCTAAAGGCAGCTCTTGCCTGCCTCACAAGTCTCAGCCCAGTGGCTTCTCATTCCAGTGGTCACACCTGGCAGAGCTGTTATTCTGGAGTAAGCAAACCAGGGCCCACATTCAAGCACCCAGTCACGACAAGTAGAGGTAGGGAGTTTCAGCTGTAGTTCATCATCACTACAGTCAGCCAGAACCATGTGCTGAGTGGAACCTATTAGAGAGGCTGCTATAGGCACTGGTGTGACTCAGCATAGTCAGAAATGTCACAGATTGTATGGCCAAAAGCAACCTCTGTCTCTCCATAACAAAATACAATATGTATATAGTTTTAGAAATAATATACATACACACATATTTACATACATACCCAGCTACACATACATATGTATGGCTGTACTTATTGGCACACACAATAATTCTAAATTTTCAGTAAAGAAAGAATATATCACATGGGTCTGTGCAAAAAATCACAACTTTTGCAAATAGTTTATCAACAGAAATGAGAATTTTATGGCCCTCCAAATCCTTGCTTTCGAATCTTTCAGTGGTCTATGCAATCTGGGAATAGACTAGCTTTGACTTATTGACATCAGTGCAGTCACTGAGAAGGCTAACTCCCACCATAGCTTTCTCTGAACCCTAATATGAAGAAACACAATGTAGTCTGTTTCTGCAGACATCGGATGTAGTGGGTTTAATATAAAGTATTTTATTTAAAGGCATTTTATAATTTATTTGTAGTTCTGCTTCTCAACACTAAAAACATCCACTGTCTTCTCATGATCAATAATCGATTTTCAAGAGGTTATTTTCATCATAAACACAGAAAAGCAATCCAAACAACTAACCCCTTGTATACAGGCGCATCATAGAAACCAAACTACTTTGTATCCAGTAGATTAAAAAAAGACAGGGGCAAGTCTGGGATGTTGCAGGCGTAAGTATTTTAGACAGACTGAAAAACCTCTAAAAACTGGAGACCATAATCAAGCCATCAGTTAGCAGATCATTCAGTAAAGCACAGCCTGAACTACTCTGCAGTGTGTCCCAGTTAGGCTGTGAAAGGCAGCATACCCTGTTTTCCCAGGGGCTATTTACCTGGCACTATAAACAGGTCACAAAGTCGAGAATGGTTTCACGGGTACACCGCAAGCGTTTGCTTTTCCTGTTTGCAGTGCAGAGTGTTTCAGTGGACAGAAGAAAATAGAAGACATTTCTTCTTTGCCTGCAACCAGCTGGGTTTTATTCATCTGAATTTACCTCTTTCTGCCCAGCTTCTTCCTCTCTCATCCCAACACTCTAAGCTTCCTATTATTTCAGTCTTTAAATCAATTTGTGTTAAACTATTACTGCTGTAGATGCTCTTTATGTCTTCCTGATGCTCAGTAGGAAGCAGACTTAGTGGTGCCACCCTAACTAATGATAGTTTATTTAAGAATGGCTCAAATCCATTAAAAACTAGAGCCTTGATCCCACAGACCTGTACTCAAGCCTACAATTCCCACCCCAGAATGACCACTGAAGTGTTTAACAAAGTGCTTTTGGCAGACCTACCAACACTGTCTCAGATGTATCTTCACATATATCAGTTGCATTAAATTATTATTACTACACCAAGCTGTCTTCTGACATTGTTATATGTTAAAATTACAGGAGCTGCTTGGGACTGGGTTCTGCACTACTGACATCTGTAAAATACACTGTCATCCACACAGCATCATCCCAACTCCACCACTGCAGTCAGCTTACACAGCAACTCATAAGCATAACTGTATTTAACATCCCTGAAACCATTATTGCGTCATCTCCGTTTATGGCTTTCCTGGAATATTCTTTATATTCTCTAGTTTGAACAAAACACTGGATCTGGGATGTTAACTCTCCCCGCACAGACTCAATGGTTTATCCATGTCCAGAGAGGAATGTGTGACCTCCCTCTTAAACATAACATATTGATTTTAAAATTGCTTTGATGACTTGGAAAGTGATGCACAAATTGGGATGAGTGCATTTATCAGAGCTCAACTCTTTGTGCAAGGACAGCATACTGGTCTCTCCAAAACACAAGGTAAAGGTTTATGGAAGAAGTGCTCTTAACTCTTGTTCAGCCCAGGTCCAGAATTCATTCTTAACAGGGTCAGAAACAGCTGAGTCAAACTCCTTCAAATCTTGTCTAAAACCTCATCGACAAGTCTGCATTCACTGCCAGTGGTAGGGCAAAATTTCTCAGGTAGCCCTTTCACAAGCATGCTAGCTCAATATTGAAGTTTATTGTGCTTTGGCTTTTTATAAAGTAGCAGCAAATAATTGCGTAGGAACATGTGTTTCTATCATTCCCATCTGTAATGTAAGAGGGCACAACAAGAGCAGAGAATCTATTGAGTTTAAAAAAAAATCTTTGAGCTTTGATAAGAGTGCCTTAATTTGAGTCACCTGTTTATCACTGAATCTTTATAGGAAAATACTGAATGTATATTTTATTTTAAAAACTTAGGTCCTCTAAATCACAGTAACTGATTTTTTTTTCTTTTTGACAGTAACAAGACACATCAGATAGCTCTCCTTTTAGGAAAAAAAGAGCACCTACAGCCCAGTGTTTGTCCAGATAGGACATTACTTCATCTTTTGTCATGGTTTTGTAACTGATAAACCTGCTGAGATTTAACAGGAAACTGGCGCATTCTCATGTTCCTTGTACACCTCAGGTTGGCTGAACATGTATAATCATCAGAGAGAGCCTGTGAGCAGCAGTGGCTCTCCAACCCAACCAGCAGGACAGCTGTCAAGCACTGCAGAGCTGTGCAAGCCTTCTCACTCAGGCCAAGGTAAAAGGGAGAAAAAGTATTGGAGACAGCACTGGGGGGGGGGGGGGGGGGGGGAGGGGCGGCACGGGGAGGTGGGGTTTTTTGCAAAATCCCCCCACAAACCTCCAGATCACATTGATCACCTGCCTAAGGTGTACGCTGAAAGACTGAGAATTCATTATTGAGCTTACTCATGTTTATCCAGTCTTCCCTTTTGTTTTCTTTTTTTTTTTTTTACTCCTCTTTCCTCCTTTTCATTCCCTTGTCTCTCATTCTCTTTTCTGATTTTTCCTATTTCTTTTCTTTCTCTGCTATTCCCACTCATTCCCTTCTATCATTTCCCTTTGCTCAGATACCCTGTTCATTTCCTCCCTCCAGGACAGGAGAGGTAGGTACTGCTGTGATTTAGCAGTGATTCCTCATTTAGCCTAAGAAAAGCAACCAAAAAAAAAGGTTATAACAAGCATTTTGTTTAAAAATATCACAGATCTTTTACAACCCTAATTCCTCAAAAAAAAAATCAATATTTTTAATGTGCATCAGATCACAACTCAAAGGTATCATTCCTTTGGTACAATAATGAGCCAGCCAGTTCTAGAAGTTGTAGGATAGGGGAAACATTTTGCCAGTTATTCATGGACAATTCTGCAAAATTAATCACAACCATTATTTAGTAAGATTTATCACATGAACTTTGCCTTTATTCAACCCCCTTCTCTTTACATACCTATTCAAATACTGAAAATAGACATCTATTTACTTAAGCATGTCTTTCAGAACACTTTTTAAATGCAACAAACTCAATTTTTTTCCTTAAGTTGCAGCAAAGACCAGGCAATTAGAGCTAACAAGAGCTCTCAAAAACATTAGATGTACTCTAACCATCCACATTACTATCATGTTTTTAATACCAGGTAGTATTTTTACATCTCAGATTTAACGCACACAAAATAGTTGCAAGTACAACGATGTTTGGATAATAATGTTTAGAAGTACGAAATTTCAAGAGTACTGACAGGTTTTTATGTGCCTCCTTATAGCACAGAAGCTGCTGCTCTTTGTCCCCCACATCTCTTGTGTCAGAAGCAGCACAATGCTAATAAACCTCAAATATATTGAGATTCATAGCAAAGACCGCAACACTCAGGTGGAATTTATAAGTGTTTTGTAATTGTTTTTGTATCAGGCTAGAGCACAGAAGCACAAGAAAAAAAATCTGTTTGCCCTGTTAATGGGCATCAGAAATGGAAGTAATTTCATTTCTCTGCTTGGAATATGATCCCAAATATCCACATTTGGCTGGACTCGAAGGGAACCAGGTTTCCTGCTCTTGTGGGAGCGGGCCTGGGCAAGTGCTGTGCGCTGCTCACAGCCAGCAGAGATGGGGCAGCCCTGCAATGCCTTCTTCTAGATCACTCGGTGAGCCAAAGGTCTTTTTAGGACACCTACTGTAAGTATTTATGAGTATTTATGTAAAGTGGCAGCATGGCGTTAAAATCTGGCAGTGCCTAGACTTCACAGGACTCAAATCTGCTACACAATTAAGATTTGGAGTTAGATTTCTTTTTAGGCATTTACATAACCACAGAAAGTGCAGAGCTGTCAGTCAGAGAAGTTCCAGCATCATCACTTAAACATTAGGGAGTTTCACACCCAATGTACAGCAATCTGTTTGGATTAAAAAATTAGACCATGCTGTAGTAAGCAGGTGTTTTCCTGATCTTGTTTCATGTATTTAGGCAGGAATGCTGATATGTTAGAGGCTTGAATCCTGTCTTAAAGCACAGTGCTGGGCAGGAAAGGTGCTGCGTAAGTTACTCCAGGAATTGGTACTCCTCATCTCATCAAACCAATTCCCTCTACCTTTCTCCACCCACTTGGCAATCTGGTGTCCCCAACTTTTCACTGAGGGTGAGAGTAAACCCAGAGAAGGGACAGAATTGCAGGGATTTATTGGATGTGACAACCAGCTTTTGTCTTGTGAATATCAGGCTTAAATCATTGGATGGATATACGCTCTAGGAATAACACTCAGACTTCGAGCTTTAGAGTAGCTATTTGGAAACCACCAGTAGAAACATGGAGAGACACTAGAGCAATAGGCCCTAAGTTGCAGTTTGTTTTACCAAGACTTCTGGCTCTCATATTCTAAATTTTAAATTTTAAATATTAGACTTCTGGGAAAAAATGCACTGAATTTTTAAATTACAAATATAAACATTTACCATTGAAAATGACTCACTGGCTTCCTCTGCTTGCTTCCATTAAGACCCTCTAACACCACACTGCGCTTTATGCATATGCAAGAGAAAATCTGAGGTCAAAAGCACAGGGTCCCTGCTGATGCTATTGAGCCACATCCTTTCAGCAGGGCAGGGAGGAGCCGCATGGTCCCTGCACAACCTCCCAGCAAGCCCAGCTGCTGCTGCGTCACCTAACAAGCAGCATCTCTGCCTGCCCAGGCAGGACCTAGGCATAAATCTCCCATCCCAGCAAGGAGCAGGAGGGCTAGAGTGCTGGTCGTGTCTGAGCATCACACTGTGCCAGTTGTGCCTCTGCCCAGAGAGCTATGATAAGCAAAGCAGCATCAGCCCTCAGCAATGCACACAGAGCTGGGGAGCAGCAGGACGGGAGAAACCTAGGTGGCTGTGTTTTCAGCATGACATTAACCTTTAAGCATATGGTTATATGCTATTTTTCTGGTGGATTAGGTTGTATCTGTTCATTGCAATAATCCACCACCTTGACCACTGAAGCTTCCTGAACTCCCAGATGTCCCAGTCCCAGGACATCCACCTGAAAAAAGGCATGTTGCCCTGTGAAAACCCCTTCAGTTCACCATATATACCTTGTGTTCAGCAGCTCCTTGTATCTAACAGCATTCAACAGCATACACAGAGCTGTTGTCCTGCCAAAACCTTATCCTCCCATGAGAGAGCCATTTTTCCCCCCTCTTTTCCCTGCAGCTTATATAAATAAAAGGAAATAATGGAAAAGGAGATTGGGAAGTTAGAAATTGAACACCAGTAAATTTAGCTAGGAAAATATTCTCACCCAGTACCACTTCAACTTTTCCACTCTGTTGTAGAGGTACTATGCCTGCCCTTGCGGGGAGCTAATACATTTCATATTGCCAGCTTAATTCAGCAGTTAACACCATGCAAGGCTGGACTAGTGCAGTATGTGCGTACATGTTCCCCTGCATGCACAGGTATGCACACTTGCTGTAAAAAAAGAGCTGTTTTTCTTAAAATAAACCAGTTCAAATTGCATAGTATTAATGGAATGTCTTTTCATTTGAAAAAAAGTCAATTTTCTACCCTTTATCAATCATGATGGATAAATTTGGAGCACCCAGATAGCATACTCCCTGATTTCTCAGTTGGCTCCTGCATTTTTATTTCAACAGTATTTTTCAACCCTCACACTGAATGGATGACCAAGTTATGATTTCACATGTTAAAAACAAGAGCAATTGCTCACATACCCTATGCAGCAGAGTTGTCACACCCACAGGGACAGCCCCCAGCCCTTGTGCAGGCCAGGCTCCCATGGAGGGGAGTGGGATTTTGTGGTGCCAAGTCTAGACATCTAAGAAAGATTAGGAATAGCAAACATTGCAGCGTTTAAATTTGTTAACAAATAAAACTGCATGGCAGCAATGTTCAAATGGAAAGGTAAAACTCCCAGTTGGAGTGGGCTGGTAGTACAGTGACTCTGTGCACATTGCAACCTTGACTATGCTGCTCTCATCTGCCAAATCCAGGATTCACATGAACCCCCTCCCTCGAGCAGGACCCAGTGGAGAGGGGACTCGGCAGGTGTTTGTCCCTCTCCTGCTGGATGCTGCCCGCAGGGTGCAGTTCAGACCTGCCTGTGGCAGGAGTGATGCTGCAACCTGGCCAACAACATGCCACCAGGGCAAACCATGGCTGCCTCTGCCTTCACTGACTGTGGTGTGGTATTGCCAACAATTAAAGGACTGCTCTGCGGACCTGGACTTTCATGTCAGGGTCTATAACCTATGGAATAACCCTAAAAAACAAATTATATGGCTGCATCTTTCCCCACCAGGAGAGAAACAGATTTGACTCCTGCCTGCTCTCTAGCAGTTTCTCCCTACAGGTGAGTGACTCACAGTGCTCCACTGCAATTAGCTGTGGCCCTTGCCTTTTAGTAGCAATTTGGTTTTGATTATCTCCTTCAGAAAAACCTGGACTATTACAGCCATTTTTTTCCACCTCTTTGTGATGCCAAATGTATATCAAAGTGCATCAACAGTTAACCCTGCAGAATTCCAAAGAAAACATCAGTTGCCCATGGTGATGACCAGGATAGCCCAAACTCTGGGTTGTTTTGCCTGGCACAAATCCACAAGCACTGACAGGAATTTCTCCTTGATGAGGAGCGCGTGTCTGAGTGCTGCAGGGCCACCTCAGTGCCAGCTCTGCTGAGTCTGAGGGAAAGCTCACACCTACTTACAAAATCACCCCTCTCCCACTCAAGGCTGCAGTGCCAGCAGTGGAGCAGCAGCAGCTCCTGTACCACCTGAGCCCTTCAAGATGCCACCTGTTCCCAAAGCAGAGGGTGCTCACAGGGGCTCAGAGACAAACCACCTTCCTTTCTCAGAGTCTCTGCTCCACTCTAAGGCTTAACATGGAGCAGGGACCAGGCTCAAGATGAGCCTAAAAGCAGCTCTTCCAGGGCAGAGAAATGAAGAAAGGAAGCTTCAGTACATTTGCTCTGCAGGCTCTGAAACATCATTCAAACAAATACGCCATTGCCTTTACTGCTCTGCAGTTGCCATTTACTATTTTACTAGGAATTTGTCTAGAAAAGGGATACTACCTAGAATCAAACATTATACCAGCACTGGAAACCAGTATTATTTCTGAACAACCTCATGGGCCCACTGTCTATTCCTACACTGTGGAAAGACAAGCAGAGCCAGAGTGAGCCAATTTGTGTTTGTGGTAGCAATTGCAGCAGCAGTGGGTATAGAGGCAGCCCAGGACCCAAAGGACTCATCTGAACCAGTGCACGTTCTAGAGCTGGACAATTTTCACAAGAAAGAGTATGATTCAGTGAGTGGAGAAAAACCTCAATGTGCTAAACTGAGCTATTTATGAGTCTGAGTTCTATAACACAAGTTCACCAGGGCTCATGAGGCCTAGGGTAAACAATAAGAAGAGGCAGAGCATGACGACTCCCCAGCTCTATCAGTCCATAGAGCCAGTGTTTTCCATGAGATGAAGATGCCATAGGGAAGACAGGGGCTTGCTGAAGTGGCAAAGCCCCTTTCCCCGGGAACAGCCATACTAAAATCAAACTCTTTTCTCTGGCAATGCCTCTTCTCCTCCAGGAAGCTTACTTCCTGTTATAGGTATCTCCTTAATACACAACTACCTCACTGCAAGAGACTCAAAATAAGTATTTGAGTTATTTAATATGCAGAATCACTCTGAATCACCCCACTTTGACACTACTTTATTATTCCTCTCAGTCAAAAAAGCATAACAAAGGGCACATAGCCCATTTCTGTCTATTGTAATTCCCCCCCTGCTTACTGCAAAGAAATACAGGTTTACCTGGTCTGCATCCCATTGACATCTAATCTGCTGGTCCTTCCTTCTCTTCAGGTAGGAGAGCTAAGCCCAGACCACAGTCTGAGACCTACTTATAGACTCAGCCTCTGTGGGTGGGGGAGCAGGGGCTGTGACCAGCACAGGTGAGGAGGGAACTGTCCATTGCCAAAAGAGGCAGATTCCACCCCCTGAAAATCAGCTTAGCCAGGAAAACCTGTGCCCTTCACACCAGCACCTGGCTCTCTGTTTCTAGAAGGTTCAGCAACCGTTTTATTTCTGACATTTTTGTTATTCTCATGACTTCTCCTCTGGCACTGAAATTGCTGGTGGAACAACAGTTGGTTCAAACTCTCATGTCGGAGCAACCTATCCCTGGCACTAGGGCATAACAAGGCCACAGAGTGCCCAGGAAGCAGGGGACAAGGACATCACTAGAAGTGCTGTGGCTGCTGCCTGGCACAGGTTCAGCTGCTCTGCCCAGGGCCAGAGTCAGCTGCTGATGTTTCAGGGAGTTGTGTTCACTCCATTACAGGGATTTGGACCAAGAGCATTTGTTCCCTTATTCTTTGCATACTCTATGGCTCTAGATATAATTCCTTCAGAAGCACAAGCTGGATGAATATTATTATTATTTTGAAACAAATGCCATATTTTATTGCTTCTTTCTTGCCTTTTCTTCCTCAGATGAGATTTCTTAAATTCATGTGGGTTCTGTATTTTCATAAACCACATTGGCTAGAGTAAGCTCTGTTTGAATAATCATTTAGAGAAGTGAAGCTTTAATTTCATGGTGGAATTAAGGTTGACATTTCCTTTTTATTTACACTATGCCAAGGGTTAATAAGGTTACTACAACCTTAATCTTTGATAGCTTAACAATAGAATACTCTGGGATTACTGCAAAAGCTGAATTTTAACTCTTTTAATCCCATTATTGTTGATAACCTTATGAACACTGTGACCCACCGTAAAGGTGGAGCAGGGGAATCTCAGACTCTGTAATTCCTTTCCATGGAGCAAGACTCATAATTTGAGCAGAGGAGCCACAGATAGTTGCTTGGTTGATACCTGCAGTGAGGTTCACAGTTTGCAGTAGGGCTGCAATGCTGCTTTTAAGATTCATGTCAGAGATCTTTGCCAAGAAAAATATTAGTCCAGTGGCATATGTTGGTGGAGCAATGCAAGGTTGCTCTAATTCCCTTACTTTGTTTTTTCCTTCTCCCATGCGACAATTTCTCCAAGAATCAGACTGCCAGTCTGGCAAGTTGAGACCCAGAAACTTACTGCTAATTACCATGTTTACAATTCCCAACCTGTCTGTTGGTGCCAACAATCAAACTGCATCCTCTTGAGTGCACCAAAAGACATTTGCTGGCAGTAGCTTCCTAAGGTTCCAGGCTGGCTACATTAATTACTGTTAACTTAATTTTTGTGTATTGAGAAGCAGCTTTAATAAGCAATTGCGTGGATTAAAATGATCCTTTTATGAGTTTCAAGGAGAAGCAGCTTGACTTTTAGACTGCTAACCAACCTATATGTCTTTTATTTGGAAATACAAATGGTAGTAAATTTATATGTGGTTTGACAAATAAAACAGGCAGAGGTTTAATAAAAATCATGTCAGGAAATGAAAGGTTATGCCTTCCCTTTGAAATAAAATAAGCAGTTCTAAAAAGTCAGGTTGAATATTTTTTATCACTTCTCAGTAAACATTTGACTGGACAGAATAAACAATGTTCTCATGGTACATTACTGAACCGAAGTATTTAATTAGTTCAAAAAGGCATGTATTTTATGAACTCAGTGAAGGAGAGCCCAAACTCAAAGAGTTGTAGGACAGAGCCTGTGCAGAGAGGACCTCCTTTGTTCCCTGTGGGTCCTAGCCTGTGACTCTTGAAGGCCTTCTGTCCACTCAGGCAAAACCAACTCAGTCGGGATCCACTTTAACAAAGCATATACTTCAACCCTGCCAGAATCAGCAGAATGCACTGTGCCCAAAAAGAGGCACATCTCAGCAGCCAGGCTGTCTTGGGAGGGTTTGAGGACCAACACGGGCACCCCAGGACCCAACAGGCACACAGGAAAAAGCACTGCATGGGAACGTGATACCTGCTAAGTGCCTGTGGCCCTGTGACTCTGTCTGAAGAACACACCCATAGCCTGCAATTACCACTCTGCAGCAATTCATTTCTATCCTGAATTTTCTATGGCAATGGCACTCACTCTCTCTGTGATGCCAGCCTCAAAAGTCAAGATTACATGAGAACTGTACTACGTCACCTCTCTGCAAATGCATTTTTCTGTTCTCTAGCTGGTGTGGAGGTAAAAGACAGAGAGCAGACCTGTCCCAAGATTTGACGCTGACGTGGTTTGGTTTTCGTGGAGTGGACAGGCTGCCAGCAGCAGCACAAGGCTGTCCTTTGTCAGTGCTGCTAGACACTCTGGCAGAGCACAGATTCCAACACGGTCACTGCCTGCCAGGCATCCCTGCCTGTGCTGAGGCTACAACTGGACTCCTCTTTTAGGGGTAGTTTTGTTTGTCACAATTACCTGAAATTGGGCATTTTTAGGAGGAACCTTGAAGTCAGACTGTAGAGCAGAACCATGCCCCTACCTGCTTATGACAATGCAGGTCCTACCTGGCTCCCCAAGTTCAGCCTACCTTTAGATATGTAAGAATAGATATGGGGTTTGATTTTTAGGCCCATTTTCCTTAAAACTTGGTCTAACTGTGCAGTAACAGGTCATAGCAAGGCTGCCTTTTCTGCCCTGTAGCAGATTCTCCACCACCTCACAGAATTCAAAGACTTCAGATGATTCTCTTCCTCTCCTGGCAGCATTTTGCAGGCTGCCAGCCACTGCCAGGTTCCCAGTGTTAAACCACAGCCCTACTCTGTGGGGCTGCAGTGCACTACTACAGAAAAGGTAACCCAGGGCAATACTCAAGCAAAGGAAAATGAGTGTGGGATAGGGAAGAGGAGACAAGGGAGTAAGCCAAAGATACAGACACTAAAATTAACAGGGGGGTTGACTTAAAAGGGGAAGAAGAGAAACAAACTGAATCAGCGCTCTCAGAGGTGGTAGCCCAGATCTACTCTGGTCCTAAAGCAGGAGAGTGGAAACGAACATTTAAGAGCAGTTCATTTATACAAGGCATAATGAATATGCTGAGCAAACTACCAAATGAGGCAATAAACCTGCATCTCAGGGAATAATCTGAAAGAAGTTAGGCTGGCACTTAAAGGAAAGAGATATTCGAGGGTGCAAAGGCAAATGACAGTAGATGGGGACACGTGGCTGCAGCTCATGTGGCCATGTTATTGCCGTGTTTCCCTTCCCATCTCAGGCTGCTCAGCTTGATTACTTACATTTTATATAACTTATAGACGTGGTCTAAAGAGAGTAAGCCAATTTCTACTCAATTTATAATTTAGCAAGCAGAGGAGCTTGATTCTTCTAATTTGCATAACGCATAAAACTGAAAACAAAATAGCTTTAGAGCATATGAGCAAAGCACACAAGAACCACAGAGGAAAGGAGTAAGAAAGGACATGGAGCAAAAGAGTTGCCTGGATTGTGCTTTGTTAAGGTGCTTTGAGTGCCTTATTTATGCTAAATATCTCATAGACGAACAAGGTTTCTTTGACACGGGCATTTGTCAGCACTGCACTTCAGCTTTGTCATTGGACAGACAGCACACAGACCTACCTAACCAATAATGGGGCTTTTTTACCACACCTTTTTCCAGTAGGTGAATAAGACATATTGTTGCAAACCTTCTGCAATGAGATGGCAAGAAGGAATTGGTGTGTATCAAGCCAGTACTACCCTCCTCCCATTTCCTCTTGGACATCTCCTTTTCACATGAAGAAAGGTAGGAAGCTCTCAGCTGTGGGTGAACCTGCACAAGCATACCTCATCCCAGGAACCAGCGATGGAGCTGTGCTTTTGCTCCCTGCTCTTGCAACCATTTCTCCTGCATTCCTCTTCTGTGACTGCAAGGTCCTGGCAAAGCCATTGAAGGCACTCTCTGGGAGGAGACACCACCTGGCAAGCGCTGAAGCTCGTATTCCTCCTCATGGCGTGGCAGGCTCCAAATCATGCCTCTCTTGCCTGTTTGTCTGAGGAGTCATCTTGAGTGCTAACAACAGACACCATGCAGGCTGGTGGAGCCCAGGCTGCCTCACCAACTTCTGTCTGAATTCGGTCATTTCCAGTGAGCAATATATAAATAGATGCTGCCTACTTATTAATGTATATTGTGCAAAGGGTTTTGCCTGCATGCCTTTTATGGATGAAAAGTGGGATCCCAGAGCATTTATATGAACTCTCTACACATGTCAATTAAACTGCACTAGGATGAAGATTTTGTACTCTTATGTCCTTGTTAACAGCAGCCACATGACAATGGGAAACATCCACAGGAATGAGATGCAGCTCTGCGTGTGTGCGCATTTACACACACACATATTCCAAAACCAAATGAAAACAGAATATTAATATTCTCAGCCTAATTTTTCTACTCCTTTTCAAATCCCAAGACCAGGTTGTAGTCCGTGCTACTATAACACAAACCTCATTTGTTGTTATTTTAAGCTGCTGATTTACATTAAGGCAAGATTTGGCCTCTTTTTTAAAAAGCAAACCTTAGCATCTGGCCAAGGCCCAAGCCTCTCAGCCCTTCAGTTCGGGTGCTGTAGCACATTGATACTTGCCAGCTGCATTTGATCATGAGCTCTAGTGAAGGCAAGCTATCGATATTTCAGAGGGCCATTCCTCACACTTCTGAGCAGCAAACAGCCCATCACTAAGAAGGCCAAACCCTTGTCAGCTTGAGCTGGCTTCTATGAAATGAAATATGGACCTTAATGCTAGCTCCAGAGTCAATCTCAGAAAAGAGATTTTATTAGAGAAAGCAGAGCTATAATTCCGAGCCTCTCTATGGGGCATGTATTTAAGTTTTCCATCCAAGAAATGTGAAATACTTTAAATACAGTAGCATTTGACAAAAATTAAAACATAAAAACTCCAGCTAAGTATTTGAGACGTGGGGGGGATTTATTTATCTGGTTTCCTTCCCTTGGGTATTGCATCATGCCCGTTCAGCCTCCCTTCCTTTGTTGGAGTTTTTTTCTCCCTCTGCACCAGGAAGTCTGGAGCAGAGCAAGCAGCACCGACTCACTACAGCTCCAGCAAATGAAAATTAAACATCTATTTTCATCTCTAACTAAGGGTCTGGACTGGTCCAGGATTCTTTGCTGGTAAGAAATTGTATACAAGGAAATGAGAGCATCTAAACAAGTAGAGCAAAAGGGAGTGGTTTTGTTCTTGCTTCCTAGAGTAGGACTTGCAGATCTATCTGAATAGCTGAAGGCAAGTGGGTTTATGTCACATCATGTTAAACAGCCACATGATGTCATAACACAACAAAGGATAATACATCATGTGCAGTCAGAAAGAAAAGGATTATACCGAAACCTTGAAAGTAATTATGCTATTGCCCTCTGTATAATTCAGACCTCTGGAAAATAGGCAGGGAAAATGGTCTCTCTTAAATTGGAAAAATCATCATCTCTTAAAGTGAGGACTGAGCAAGTTTCTACTGCTCTTCTCTATAGTTTAAGATATTCAGGGGAAAAAAAATGGGAAATTAAATGATCCTGACATTTCTAAAATAGAACAAGTTGAGAAAGAAAACCCCTTCCATCCCTTCAAATGTTTTTCATGTATCATAAACAGGAAGTCAGGCAATGGAAGAAAGAAAGTAGGGGAACAAGAAACTATTGTTCTCTGTAGTGGTCATTTTTAACAAGAGCATCAAGACTGTAATAACTGTTGCTTCAGTAAAACAGCAGGCATTGAAATGTATAATTTTGGATTTCAGAAGAATATTTTGGCGATTTGACAAAGAGGTAATAATGTCCTATGTTGGAGTTCTTTGGAGTAAACAGGTAAGTTATCACCTGAAGAATGACTGTTAGAGGATGGGTTTCCAGATAGTGGTGAAGCATTCATGCATCAGACGTCCCTGTTCTTATTATTTTCTTCCTAACTTAAAAAAATAAAACAAATTATTTATAATGCAGTAATTAAAGTGATGCCTTTGTATTTAAATTTCTTATCAACTTCTTGTTAGGAGAATATGAATACTCTCAAAGCTATTACTATCAAATAATCTAGAAGAAGTCACATGAAATCTACATTATCCATGTAAATGCTTCTGTAAAATGCAGTGAGATGATTCTTCTTTTGGTAACAGGCTGCACAATCAGATGCTGTACAGTTCTGGTTCAGAATGTCTCTCTCCAATTACAGAAGACCAATCCCATGGTGATCACTTTTCCATTGATTTTCACTGATTTAAAAGATAGGCTTGACCTGTGAACATTAATAAACTTCATGACATTGTCCTGACTTAGTAAGAGAACTACTAATATTCTAAAGAAGGTTATGAATCAGAAATTCTTAATCTTAAAGAAGTCAGCTATATTTTTCCAGCATTTCAAGCCTAATATAATAATGTGAAAGGGGCGTACACTAGATACAATTCAGATGAACTGATACAGAACAATACTGTCTTTACAATTGACCTTGAAATGGATGAAAGATTAAGTCTGACTTAATCTGAAATACTCTGAGAGAGGGGCTTGGAAAATTTAAGTAACCTCTTTAAGCATACCTCTTTCTTTATAGTGTATAAAATATTGGGGAATTAGCAGAGCCATTTCAGCTTCTTGGAGGTGTATTGCAGAAGTCAGAGGCAAGAAGACCTCCTCAGGTGGCTCTTCAGACCTCGTGGAGCGACTGCTGCCTGTGGTGTCTTGGCCGAGCTAATTTGTATCTCCCAGGTAAGGGCTTTCCTGCCTGGAGATTGCGCCATTACTTTATATCATCCCTGCTGGTTAGAGAGCTATTGGGTTCACTGAAAGGAAACATTTCTAGATAGCCAAGCTACATTTTCTCTCTACACAGCGCCTACGTCTGTTTGCATGTGCACATTTCTTTCTATTTGCATGTGCACATTTCTTTCTTGCAGACAGGAGAAATTCTGGCCCCATTGAAATCAATGGAAAATTCCCACTGGTTTCTGTAGAAGAATGATTTCAAAAGAAGGATACTAATTTCATTTACATATATGAGCATTATTATGTAATTTTGACTAGGTATGTATATTCATATATATATGTATATACAAATAAAAGTCCTTTCAGCTATATATTCACGGACTCTTATTTTTCCCATCAATCAAACCCTCTAGTTTCTGGAACATTTAACCTAATTTTCTGTTGGCTGCTTTTAGCTAGATACTGTTTTTCCAGAAAGAAAATTACCAAATTTGTATAATGTTCCAGCACTGCTTTCCACACGTCTGGTGTGCTTTCCCAGCACCATGCTGAGATAACCCCTCGGCTGTCATCCCTAGTGCCTAATCTCTCATCTGCCTTCTAGCCCTGAAAAGCCCTGACATGTCTACCCTCTACCATCACCTCCAGACCTCTTCTCTTTACCATTTTTGGGATCCCCCTGTCCTTCAATGTCAGACTCTTTCCACCACCTCTATGAATTTTGGCTTGAGTTTTCACTTTTAGCCTTCTTATTTTGGCCTGTCATTTTCATTTCTTTTGAGTCCACCATTAAAGCTTTCAGGAGGCTGATGCTGAATCTGATAAAAAATTACAATTATTAATAATGGGTGTTTATGATTTACTTTTACAACAATAAATGGTGAGGTGTCATAACAGCTAAGGGTAATAACTGAGGGCTGGTTTATCTTTTAAAAGGAAGAGAAGAAAAAGCCTTTTGTGTATGTAAATTCATTGTTTATTTTAAAAAAAATGTAAAATCCAGTTATATACATTACTTCTAGTGTGATGCAGAAACCCAAAGAAAAAGGCTAGTTTGCTTTCTCTTCAGCTGTGAAGTGCATGTCCAGCTGTGTGCATGTATAGATAGTATTTGTTTTCATTTTCTTAAAGTAAAAACCGTATGAACACTTGAAGCCCCCTAAACTGACATGAAAAGCAATAACTCGTTATGAGAAGAAATCTCACACTCCCTTCAAATCAGAGGTAGTCTTAAAAGTGGAAAGCAAGCAGAACGGATACCAAAGAAAGGCATCTGTATAACTAAACATATCTACATGCAACAGTGTGTGCGTTTATTTTAGGCAAATTTGCAAGCAGCAAGAGGACTCACAACACCAGTCATACATACACACTGCAATGCATGGCCCCTGCTGAGATGAGTGGAGCTCTGCCTCTGTCTGCTCTGGGAGAGCGGGGCTTTTCGTGCTATGCTGTAGCCTCACTTCAGAAACATGTAATATGTTTGTATATATATATATTAACTTCATTCAGAAATAAGTGTATATATAAGGGCTGTAAGCATAAATACTTGTGGAAAAGAGCACCTGAAACCAGATGACAGTTCCTACCACTTAATTTTGGGTATTGTCAAGCAAAGTGATGCTTCCTACTATAGGCACACCCAGGCAGGGCTGTTTCCCTGCCTGTACAGGGCAACAGGGACCAAAGCTACTCTTCCTTCCAACAGGGACCAAAGATACTTCCGCCGAGGGGCAGGACATGCCAGCAGTGGTTGGAGGAACAGCCCTTTCAGCAGTCACCCGCTCTGGAAAGGCCAGAGATGTTGCCGTCTCCCTGGCGCGGAGCAGGGTGGTGAGCAGCCAGCATCACGAGTGGCTGCGCAGGACAGACCTGCAGCACCCTGTTCTGTGCCAGGGCAGGTGCCGCCCCAGTGTCCACTCCTCCATCAATCAACTATGTTGCTACAAGGGTCCTGGCACAACAAAGACTTACCTATGGGAGCAGCCTTAGAGGCTACTCCAGCAGATAAAATTATCTAGAGATACAAAGCTTCATAGGATTATGGCCTTTAAAAAAAAGGCTAAGTTCAAGTAATTATTTTTGAGCTGATTCTTTATTTAATCTTCTACTATAATGTATGTAATAAAAACAATTTTGGAACAGAAATTTAGTATTCTAAATTAATTAAATATACACTCACCAAAATAGCTGTTAACACACAGTTGGTGCTGCCACAAACCTCATTCTAAAATGCTGTATTAGGAAGTGTTTATACTGGTATAATTAAACCCCCTTATTTATAAAGTATTTTCTTGTTTTGTTGCACTATAGTCCTTTAGTACAATTATTGCAGCTAATAAAATATTGTTAGACTATTAGAGGCGGGGGGGGGGGGTAAGACTCATTTTTTAGCACACAGGATTCGCAGTTTCTAAAGCAAAAAAAATGAGTGTACTATTGTAAAAAATCCCTTTCACTAGGAGTCTAATCTTTCCCACAGTGAAATCAAATGAGGCTTTGCTATTGCATTGAATGATAGAATTTGGCCCAAAATATTTTGGATTTAACATAAGAAACCTTGCTCCCCTGAGCAATTCCATGGAAGCTACATGCATTCCCAGGATCAGGCCCAAAATATAGATACTCTCCGCTTAGAGATCTGTTGTTCAGAAATGACTGTTTCTGTCCTTCAATACACATATGTAATAACCTGAGGAACTGCTAATGAATGGGGAGAGCCACTCTGAGATCGTGCTATTGGGAAACATCATTCTAAGACCCCTTATGCAATTGAACCTTTACACAATAGTCTATAATTATTTTAGTGAGCATATCAAATATTTCTCTGATTGGACCTTACAGTTACACTCTTTTAACCTACATATCACAGCAACCTCCAAAAGATTTTAGAGAAATCTACAATCATCAAAATGTTAATTTTGACAATGACAAAAAGTACATGTGTTAAAAATGCATCAGCTGTGTCATTAAGGCATTGTTCAGCAAAATCAGCTAATCATGCTAAACAGAAAGCCACTAGAAGAAACTAGGTATAAGGAAATATTTTGCTAAGCTTGTGTTTTTGGGTAACAGTCCAACCAATCCTTACTGCACAAGATAATCAAGTGAATAGCAAACAAAACCACATCCTTCATGGGATGAAATGGGAACTCTTGATAATACTCTAAGTCATGACTCAAGGGAAAATGTCAGCTAAAAGCTCAGATCAGAGGAAGGTTTGTAATACAAACCTGGATGTTAGAAACAGTATTTCCATTGCTGTTCCTGCAGCACTCGTGGATGTGGCTGTGTTACAGTGCTGAACTGACTATGGTTAAGCAGCTGATAGTGTTTTTTTAAAGCATAGTTTAACATTATTTCTGAGGCTGTTGAACACACTGAACTACAAGAAAAAAACCTGCTTTCAAGTGATATTAGAGAAACACGAGGATCAGAGTACTAGCATCAAAGATGTGTCTAAAAAATAACAGATCCACATGTCTGTGTAACAACAAGCGCTCCACTTGCTACTGAAGGCAACAGAGTAAGATTCCTTTGGCAATTCTTGGTAATAATTAAGCAGAACATAAATGGCCTTTCAATCGCTAAGCAAGAGACAGAAAGACATCTTCTATCATCCTATTTCACACTCACAACGATCACCCCACGTCTGTCTTGTCCATGTTAAAAATCATTCTCAGACTCATAACTGAGCTTGGGGAAGGATCCATTCAAAAAGGCTCTCTCATCACAGTACTCTTGGTCTTGCTTTAAAATGGCTTCTGATCTAATTCACATAAGGCTGAAATATGTTCTCACAAATGCAACTACATGGTAACACCACCTGGGATTATCTGGACATGTAGAGAGGTCTGAAATGGGGAAACCATTGAAATATCTCAAATGGGATGATCACAAGCAGTTGCTTGTCTCTGCTCATCTTGGGAGCAGAAGAGCAGATTTTAAAAGACTGAAAATATGAACGCTATGCCTAGATTTTCTTAAGTATCCAAAAACCTGGCCAGGCTTTTAACTAAAGCCCATACCGTGCCCTGCCGCTAAGATTGGAGAAATGGATGGATACACCTGATCTGCATTAAAGACATGGGGCATGGCTTGGTTACTAGAATCAACGCTCCCTCGGCTATGTCTCCAACTTGCCTAGCTGCGAGTAGCATTTGATAGGTCCTGAGCCCTTTGGTGGGTCAAAAGCAGGCACTACATAAGTTCCAGGAGCAAGACAACCCCAGCTCTGAAGATGTATCTCAACCTAGGGCCCCCGGGGCTGATGAGTTCTGCATTTGGCTGGGTCATTCCTGATCTCCTGAGCTGGTGCTAGTGTGAAGGTGCGCTTTAAGTGCTGCCCTCACCATCTTGGTACTGTGGAGTGAGGATAAGGGGCAAGAGGGTCATCACCCCCTCGAAGCAATTTGCGACAACTTGCTCCCCAATAGTGGTCCTGCCGGGTGACCAGACCCCTCGGCAGGCAGGGAATGGGGGCTCACTGCGGGGCAGACTGCAGCCATGGCCACCGGGGTGCCCCTTGGCTGGCTAGCATAAGTGCTCCGGATGCCGTAGGCCCAGGGCTGCCCCACACCCCCGGCTGCTGTGGGTGTGGGACCCCGGCTGCGGAGGTGGGGGGAGGATGGGCTGGAGTCACTCCAGCCTTGAGGACAACCCGTGTCCCGGGGGTGGGGACCCCCCAGCAGGGGGAGCCGGCCGCCCCCGTTCCCCCCAATGCCCGGAGAAGGGCGGGTGAGGGGGACTGAGGGCCGTGTTTCTGGGCACCTAGTCTTCGCAAATGGGTGGAGCACCTTTGCCCTGGCGCCGGCGGAGCCTGTCGAGCGCTTCCCACGAAGGCGCATCCCGCAGCGGCCCCAGCCTCTCTGGGCAGCCCCTGTCCACAGCCCCCCTGCCGGGTTGGCGATACTTTCCCCAGCCCTGCGCTTGCTCCCACGCCCACACACACACATACACACATGTAGACAGCCCCCTCCTCAGGGGACAGGGTGTCCGAGCTCCCCGCCGCCCGCCCGGGCAGAGACACAGACAGAGCGAAACATTGCAAAGTGTAGGAAAAGATGGAAAAGGTGCTACCTTGGCAACTAGAGGAGGTTAGGAGCCAAGCTGGTGGGCTGGGGGCGGTCGCGCTGCCTGCCTGCCTGCCCGCCGCCGGTACTCTCCTCGACTACGCGTATTCTTAAGCAATAACAACGTAATCCGTATTATCCACCCAAGAATACCCGTCACCGAAGAGAGTCAGAAAGCTGCCGCTGTTGCCGCTGGTGGAAGCGCTGCACCGAGACAATAAATCCATAACTATAATTCCCCTTTAGAAGAAGGAGAATCCACAAGGGTTGCCGAGTGATCTCGTCCCATATCCAATAGACGCTGAACCTTCCCATCCTGCGGAGGCAAACGAAAGGAGCAGGCATTTAACAAACACGCGTACAGTCCCTCTACTCTCCTGCTGCCTTACTGGAGAGGGCAAGGTCTTGCAGGCGAGGTGAAAGGAAATAAATCAAAGTAAGGCTGAGTTTACCTGGTGATTGCATGGTTTCTTCCTCTGTGCTTCTCTGACATCCTATTCCCTAGCTGTATGCTCCATCAATTCTCTCTGGGAGCTTGCAAGAGATGTCACACTCAGCAACAGATTCCTGTAAGAGAGATGCACGGTTAAGCACACAAATATTACAAATCTGTTTGCATAGGTGGGCTTGGGAGAGCTCCGATAAAGCAGCAGCCACGCCTGAGAGACTTTTCATCTGGGCTTTGGAAATGCGTTTCACAGGTCCTGACTCACACTGACTCGATGTGCTACCAAGAGGAGGGAGGGCGGAAAGGGACGCGATGAAGAGAAAGAATATCAAAGAAAGAAATAGCAAAGGCTCCGAGCTCAGCAGAGGCACTCGCCTGTCAGGCCTCCCTAGAGCCATAAAAATCTTAGGAGAAAAAGGCTTCAAAGTACAAATTCGACGCATTTGGCTCTCCGCTTGTGCCCGAGCGGCAGAGCCTGGTGCCTCCGAGGCGGCGAGGCGGGCGGGCGGCTAGCCCGCGGCGGGGGCAGCGCACCTCCGCACCCACACCTGCCGCCGCCCTGCGAGGGTCTGTAAAAGCCGAACCGCGGACAAAAAAAATATTAAAAAAAAAAAAAAAAACACAAAAAAATAAAAGAAGTTATTTCCAAACGGTGTCTGCAGCTCTGCCTGTCACCCGGAGCAGTTCCCTTATCAGCAGCGCTCGTACTTGGGGGAGGCGGGAGGGGGAAGCTTTGTCTGATGATCTGCCGCGGTGATAATAAACGTTTATTGTTCGCCAACTAAATAGAAAGGATCACTGCAACGTCATGGCACAGCAGACTTCGCCTGGCGACTAGGAACTTCTCCAGGTTATTTCACCCCGGCTCCTTATGCTAAGGACAGCTTCTGTGTGAGTGACAGGGAGGGGGAAATGCAACTGGCACTGCATGGTCAAATCCCGCACATCGCAGGGGGATTCCTCACTTCTTCAACCATCAGTAATTATGCAGCACACAGAGCTCTCATTATCCACTGCACTCGGTAAATGACCAGCTTGTTGATTAGATTCTAACTGAAATTAATACAAGATGCTTGCTTTTTCTTCAGCTCCCCTCCTTAACATGAGCTCTTGCCTTCCTTGACACATTACCACTATGCTTCCGAAGAAAACCTACTAGAAGAAAGCGTTTGTTTTGTAACACAGGCTCTTGTCTGAATTTCAAAGGAAAGAGAAAAACAGAGAAAGAAAAAAAAATCTTTCATAGCCGCATTACCTCCAAGTAAAAAAAAAAAATCCAACTCACTCTGCTCTATTTTATTCTCGTTTTAGGTGTGATTTCCTATATTCCTCTAACAGAGCAAGCTTTCAAGTTGCATTTTAAATGACAGGTATAAAGTAAATAACAAACACTATAATTTTTGCCCGCTGTGAAACTGAAGGCGGTAACCTCCTTAGCTGGCTTTGGAACTCAAATAACTGATGCAGTGGGTTTCCTTCAACTTGAACAAAAGCCGTTTGAAAAAAAAGTAAAATTCACCAAGTCGTGGCGAAAACACTCTATAGTGATACACCTAGACCGGTGTTCTCTGAAATTTGGAAGCGCTCCACAAATGCATCGAGAATTAGGCAGAAATCCAAACTTTGGGGTTTGTTTTTGTTTTTTTGGTTGTTGTTTTTTTTTAAGAAAAGAATACTAAAGCATGCGATTCTCGGGGAAAAGACGACCCGCGCTGCGCCAGCCTTATTCTCGCTGTGTCCAACCAACACTGCCCTTCCGCTCCGAAAAGCATCCTTCCCTACTCCCCCGCCAATACAGCGCCTTCCGAAACTTCCCCTGCCCGGCTCCACCGCTGTCGTTCCGCACCAGCCCGGCCGGGCCCTCCGCACCCACCACCCGCCGGGCTCTTCAGCACCCGCGGCGCCGGATAGCGCCAAGCACTGGCCGCCGCGCCGCTCCTCGGCGCCTCCTCCTGCCGGCGGGTCCCTGCCCGCCCCGGCATGGGCACGCCCGGGCGCATATCCAATCCCCAAACCTCGGGCCCTTCAGCACCCACGGCGCCGGACAGGGCCGAGAATCGGACACCACCTGCTCTCCCGCGGATCACTGCCCATCCCGGCAGAAGCGCGCCAGCGAACACAGGCACTCACTCCAACGTCGGGCCCTTCAAGCCCCCGCGGCGCCAAGCACTGCCCGGTCTCCCGCGCCTCCTCCCCTTCCCGTGTCTCTGCCCGCCTCGGCACGGGCGTGCCCGGGCACACCCGTCCGGTTCTGCCCGCTACCCCAGGCACGCTCAGCACCAGAGGACCGAAACCCCTGGTGCGCTACCCGCCTCGCACCTTCTCCGCCGCATGCGGAAGGTACCGGTGGCGGCGCGCCTCGGCATTAAATACCTTTGTTCACCGGCTCCGGAAAGCCATGTTGATCGGCGCTGCCACCCCACTCCCCCGCCGAAAGAACCCGGGTGCTGGAGCTCCAACCCGGTGGGGCCAGGGAAGGGCCCTGAGGGGGGCATCTCCACTGCCTCTGCCGTGCCCGGGGGGGTGGGGGGGGATGGGGGGCGAGAACACACACGACACAGAAGGGAGGAGGACGCTTATGCTATCAGGAGCGGAGCTCTAAGCAGAGCTCGGGTTTGCCACGAAAAGCAAATTTCAGAGGGGGGAATATCGATCCCATCCGTCAATAGAGAGGCGCGATGTTTTTCCGTGCAAGAAATTGCTCAGAATTAGGATGGGTTGCTGGTGAAAGAGGGAGGGGGCGCGGGGGAAAAAAAAAAAAAAAAAAAAAAAAAAAAAAAAAAAAAAAAAAGGAGGAAGGAAGAAATTGTTCATTCCCGCTCAAAAAGGCAGCCTCTTTTAAAAATCGCTGGGAGCTCTCTCCTTTCGCCACCTACCCGAGTAACCACCAGAAATCCACCTCTATTGAAGTGCTTACCCTTTAAATCCAGGTTTCAAGCAGAACTCCAACTGTGTGTAAAACCAGAGAGTCATCTGATGTGCGATGGGGAACGGGCTCTGGGCAGCAGAAAGCAGCTTTCTCTCCTGGTGCCGGATTACCATGTTAACAAACCCCGGGAAGGGACCCCGGCGCCTCTGGCTGGCCATATCTCGTTGCTTTCACACATCGGCGGCTGCTCTTGCTTCCCATGTCCCCGGCGATCGCCTCTCAGATGAATATGGGCTTCCAGAAAAGGAGTCGGGGGGGAGAGGAGGAAAAAAAAATCGCCTAATGCAATCAAATCGATCTGATCTACACCATCTGTCGCCTGCCACTACACACAAGCGTTAAAATAGGAAAACGGGAGACACTGACAGCTCAGGAAGGTTGTTCTGCAGAGTTCATTTTTAGCAGATCATAATTAGGTATGGACAGCATACAGTTACCAAAGCTGCTGTTAACCATCCAGTAGAGGATCCCAAACATGCTAATGGTGGATTAATTGAGGAAGATCTGACGTGCAGGCTTCATAGTCTCTTATTCATGACTTCCCAATGGGAAAGGACCAATGTCGTGTTGGACTACGGTAACATAGAGTCAAAGAGCTGCTAAGAAAATGGCTCTGTGTTCATAGCACCTCTCTCTGATAACAAACATATGTCGACCAGTTTAGCAGGATGGGGGAAATGAAATTTTCTTAGTTGAGGTTAGAAATTCCCATCGCTTGCACTTAAAGACAAGTAAAAAATGGACTGCGGGTCCTAAGGCGCTTTCGAGTGCCTGTCTCAGGATTCGCAGCTAGTAAAAGCAGACAACTCCTGCTCAGATTGAGGGTGGGGGTGGGGGGGGTGGGTGGAGAGGGTGCGTGTGTGTGTTAAACCCCAAACCTCTTATTTCTTATTGTGACCAAAGTGCATCCACAGAAAAGCTATAAACATGCAGTACTGCTAATTTCATCAGGAATGACGCAAGGTCATTCTACAGCAACCCTTTTGACTTTTTTTCAGTGGGAATAGCTTTTGGGCAAGACATTTCCGATCACTGGAATTTGACATAATCTCAGATAAATATGATTTGGGGAGGGAGGGGAGGAAGGGGGCGGTGAGTTGGGAAGAGACGGAGTGTGCATCCAGACCTGCAATCACCCCTGCTGCCAACAGTCACAATTTGCTCGCGTTCTCTAGTCTTTCCTGAATAATGAGGTTATAGAGACGTATATGTAATTATTAAAGCAGTATATGTACACAAGCTGCAGACTTCTACAGCAGCCGCGTCTACACATACAGACGGGGAGACAAACTGCTCCCGTCAGAGTGCTCTTTTCCACTGCCTAATAAATCCATCACCAGTGGGGGAAAGGGCTGCTGGGACAAACAGGAGGCGAATCCCTCCTAACACGCCCCAGCCCCGCGCCGGGCTGCGCGGAGAGCGGGCCTGGAGAGTAGGGCCGGGCGCTGTCCGCCTGCCTGGTGCTGAAAGGCGGCGGCCTGGCCTCGCAGACAATGGCTGGGCACGACGCGCCCCTCACCGCCGTGCAGGGCGCCGGGCGGCTGCCGCCTCCTCCTACAAAGTCTCCCCGGTTGCCCTGTCAATCGTTACAACAATTAACAAAGCTTCCGTTCGTGTCCACCTCGTCTATCTGATTAGCAGAGAATAATAACGCTAGTAATACGAATCCAAACGGCTGAATGTAAATGTTCCGGTAAACAATTAGTGTTTAGGGTAATTCTGGAGTTAACTGCATACCTCTCCTGGAAGTTTGTGTTAATCTCTTTAGAATAAATATAACAGTTATGAATTATATTAGCCTTGAAAATGTAGCCTAAAGACAAATCAAACAATTTAGCCAATCTTTTGTTTCAATATACATTAATTAAGCACTGCTGCCTACCTACACAGCATTCTTGGGTCCCGGCCACGGTGCCGAGCCAACGCGACTCGCCGTCTTTTGTTAGCATTTGCGTCCAACTATTGCCCTCTGCAGGTCAAATCCCCGCCGCTGCCGAGCGCGCGGCAGGCGGGAGCCGCCGGGCTCGGCGCCCCCCAGGTCCCCGCTCCGGAAAAGATCCAGCTTTTGTGGGTTTCGATTCTTCGCCACGAGGACTCGGACGTGTTGCTGGAGGAAGGGATACGAGCAGGGATAGTTGGGCATGGAGCACTGCCCCGGCCGTCCTCAGCCCCTCTGCCCACTCTGGGCAGCAGAGCAGAATAAAGAACAAGAGAAGGTGTCACTCAAGACATGTTGTTTTCTTTCTTCCCTTTTCTCAACAGGATTACGGCAAGCTGCTCAGGAAAAGCTTGCCCTTTCCCTGTGTTTGCCGAAGAACAAGGCAAGAACGCAGCATCAAATAGGGCTAGGCGGGAGCCGAGATTCAGGATCCAGTCTGTCTCCCCTCAGCCTCGCAACTTTTCCCGCGGCACAGCTTGAGAGTTTGCCTTTCCCTCCCGATCATCAGAAAACTTCCCGGGAAGCCAAGCGGACTGCGGCGACGGCTGCGAGGGGCAGATCGGCAGCAGCCCCTCCCTGTCTCCCTCCCCCCGTCCCCATCCCGCTCCCCGTATCCCAAAGGGACGCTTTCTGCTCCTGCGGGGGCAGCGGGAACTTTGGGCACCGCCCGGTGTCACTCCCGGAGCCACGCTCTGCCGTACTCCCGCACGCCACGGCACCACTTCCATGCACAAAATGCTATACCAGAGGAAAGAAAACAACTCCAAAACAACACAGTGTTAAAGCGATCTAGTTATTATTGCTTGCAGTTCAGGAGCGTCAGTGCCCAATAAAACGTGGCCGCTCCCTTTATTTTTCAAACCACATCTGAACCCCGGTTTGTAAGGACTCGCTTTATTCTCTCTCTCTGCTTTCTGCCTGGGGTTAACACTGTTCATACGGACTTCAGCATCCGCTCCGGAGCCTGGCACCGTAGCCGCGGGCTCCCACGGTTGCGGGCGCCCCGCGGCACCCGTTTACTGTTAATAACAACATGTTCCTTCCTCGGGAGCTCCAAGCTCCACGCTGCAGAGGGGCGGGGAAGGAAGGCTGCGCTGCCGCCAAGGCGGCAGACCTTGTTCGTGTCGCAGGCTGCCCAGGGAGAGGGAGCAGCCGCAGGGGCGGACACACGGATGCCTTTTGTCTCCCAGCAGCCACCGCTTCTCCTGGCCGGTGCCACCGCTCCGCCGGCTCCGCAGCCTGGTGTCCGCGCGAGACAGCTCCGGCACTAGCACCCGGCTGAGGGCTGGGGCCGCGGGGGCGGCTACAGGTGGTACTGGACCCAGCGGCCCCAGCGGCGACGACCCCTGCTGGCCGTGCGCGGCGACGCAGACCGAGCAGGAAGGCAGGGACCGGGGCGCTCCCGGCTCCTGGGGTAGAGCAGCGCACGGGGGGAGGGGGGGGGGGGGGCTGCAGCGGGAGGGAGGCGGCGCCTCCCAGCCAGGCTGCCTCCAGGAGACATGGCTCTGGACACAGGCAGGCAAGTGGGGTCATCCACCCCTTCCCCATGGCGAGGTGTGAGGGGAATCACAGAATCGCTTGGTTGGAAAAAGACCTTTGAGATCATCGAGTTCAACCGTACCTGGCCACTACTAAAGCATATCCCTGAGCACCTTACCTTTCCGTCTTTTAAATTCCTCCAGGGATGATGACTCAGCCACCTCCCTGGGCAGTTGGTTTCAGTGCCTGAGAACCCTTCAGGTGAAGAACTTTTTCCTAATACCTGCGTCCTGTGTTGTAGCAGCAGAACTTGGTTGCCTGCTCTCAGAAACAACTGCAGTGGGAGAACAGCCAGCAGGCTCTTGGCAGCGTCTCTACACCCCGGGGGCTACACAGGTGGGACAAGGGGTCTTCAGCCACGTGGGAAGCCATCCATGGTGCCCAGCTACCTGCCACTGGCCACATCTATCCATGGTCTCCTATCCTCTACAGTGATCACAGAGTTCTGCATTCAGCACTACCTTGAGCTGTTTCTTCTCTATTCTTACATAGGCACTTAAGAGCAGCGAAGGATTACCTGAAAATGTCAGAGAACATCTCAAGTGCTAGGTTGGTGGGATAGTCAGGGAACTGCAGATACTCTCTGCTAAGAAACAAAATAGAGAGATACAAAGTGAGACATATTGTGGCTGGCTACTTCCCCCCCCCTCCCCCCCCCAGAATATTACGAAGATGTTCCAACTTGGCAATGTTCTAGCTGTTATCTGGGAACATTGGACTTGTGTGGCCTGAGCATCTAGCTCTTTGGTTGTCTCTGGCATGATACCCAGTTCATAAACTGATCAAGACCCATTTAAAAGGCACTTACTTTCTCTGGCCCTACTATTCCCCTTGGAAACTGTTCCAGAATCTCATAACTCTTCTCAAGATTTCCAGCCTACATTTATTAGGGGTCCATTTTTATACTTCTGTTCAGATGCCAATTTTGTCCTTAAACTTAATTAGTTGTGATATTTACTCCCCTCACAGTGTACTAATATTCCTTCTCATTACTTCTTTTGTTTAAATCAAGATTTTCAGTCTTGTCTCATAAGATAGAATCTTCATTTTCCCTGATTATCACCATATCCTAGCAACTTATGAAAACTGGGTCATGACCAACACCCAGAAATTACAGTTTTCAAAAGGGTTCATTATTCTATCCATTTTCAGTTTGACCAAGACACAAGTAGGGAGAATGATTAGCATAAGGTTAGACAAACCACGATTCTCCTGACTTCAAGTTCTTTCGCAATCTGTCAGGGACATGAGTTCTGAAAGGCTTGTGGTTTATAACTTGGCATTACATCAATGCAGATTTATATACCTATATATCATCTTCTGGATGGGGAAGAATGGCCTTGTAGTTAAGAGGAGACATTAGAAGTCTGGAGATTTTATTTTGAACACCAGGTCTACCATAGGCAAGAGGTAACTTTGGTGAGTTCTTTAGTCTTTCATCACATTTCACCAATTTTAAAATGATGACTGCAGTACTCCTGTTCTCACCTCTTTTTCTTTACCTTCTCACATCATATGCACTCAGACCAAGTGCCTCCTTTCTGGCCCCTCTGAAGTTCAAACGCGTCTGGGACTCTTAGGCTGACAGTAAAAAATAGGCCTACTCTTATAAAATCTACTTCAAGGACCCATCCTAAAAGCTGTTAGTCAGTAAGTGCAATAGGAACTGGAATTCCTGAGATCTGCAGTACATTGATTATGTTAAAAACATTCTCTTTTACTAAACTAAACCCAGGGCCTGGCAGTAAAGTCAGAGACATTTAACAGTAAGGCTGCATCCTGACTTTTGGTTTTCAAGCCTTTGCCTGGTTGAAGACCAAGTCAAAGCTTTATAATTACTACATATTACTTAAGCATGTGCACAATTTAATATCTGGTTTTCACCAAATTTTGCTTCAGATGGCAATTCTTGATTGGCTAATACAGCACATAAACTGGACTAAAACTGGAAGCCCTGAAAGCTCCATAGCTGGAGTAGTCCTGGCAATAACAAATACTACCATTGTCCTTCCCTGATAATCTTAGTGTGGAAGGTTGAGACTGATCACAGAAATAGAGTGCACTCTGTTGAGCTGAGGTGAAGCAATGATATTTATGGGAGTAATTATCACAGAGAAAAACTGGAAAAATATGATTACAGCAAATTGTAACTCTCTCAGATATGTTCTTCATTGTTAGAAATAGCTCAGCTGAGACCGAACCAATATGAAAAACAGACTGGGGTTGTCAGACACTGATTCTCTGGAGGCTGATACCATCAGAGTCTGAGCAGAACAGGATCCAACTTCAGCATATTAGAGAGCTGGGTGTCAGCTGCCTGTGCCTCTTCCCAACCATTCTTGTCATGTGAAAACAGCCTTACAAAATGAGAGCTGTCCAGCTCCCCACTGGAAAAGCTGGCCTGGAGATGCTGTCCTTAAAGACCGCTGGCAAGGAGAAGTAGCCATGTCTCAGAGTGAGGCAGTTCCCTTATACTTTTCTATCAGCAGTTTTAGCCAGCTGAGCAGCTGGCAGGAGATAACTGGGTTTCAGACCACAACAGTATAGTCATAGTAGGGCAACATGACCATGCACAACACCCATCACTGCACTAATGCTGCCTTTCCATTTGATCCAGTTGTTCCTCTCTTGGCTTCAGCTGCTCTGTTTACTGAACGTGATGCCTCTGCCACAGGCGAAGCCACAGACCCACCTCAGCCTTTGGAGGGTGAGGAAGAAACTCGTCAGATGATAGGTTCTGTTGGAGGAACTACAGCAGCCCAAAGAGCAGGGGGCCATAAGCTATAATAGGGTGTCAATTCTCAGGACCTTAAAGGAAAAGAAAAGGAACTGTAAGCTTTGCAAGCTTGAAAGGATGTAGGAAGGAGAGGATATAGCTAAGAAAAGCAAGCCTCAAAAACATGTGATTGCTTCAGCAGCAGTTCTGTTTGCTCTGTATGCAGAGGAGTCTGAATATGGCTTGAGCAGACAGGTCTTATGCCTTCGTATTTGTGTGGTGTCTTCATCAGGGTGAATGTTTTCTCTTGGACTCAATTATATTTGGGGAGGAATGTTCAACACACTTGCATGACAAAATATTTTGTATGCTTCATGCAACTAACATCTTGCAACTGATGTTTAGACATTTTTAGAAGCAATAACAAATATTTTATAAAAATAAAAATATCACTTAATAAAGTAGTGAACTGTTATTATATGTACCTACCCCGTGGATCAGAAGCATCAAAGAAGTTCTTCAGGCAGCTTGAGAGCTCTGTAGGTGTTTTTGCTGCTCTCAAGCAGTCTGTGAGAAGAATTATAAATGGTGTTTACCTTTTAATTAAACAAAACATCTTACAAATTAAACACATGCTCTTGCACATTGAAAATTAGTTAGCACCCATTTTTATCGTGCATCCTATGGCTCTCTGACAGCCTATTAATCCACAGTCGAACCTAAAGACATATTTCTGGTTCCCCTTTCCACGATATTTTGAGCATCATGTGTTAGATTTTATCACATCTGAGGGGGAAAAGATTCTACAATTGACTGCTAATACTTAAGCAGATCTGCTGCTTAATATTCTTCTTGCTTAAAAAAAAAATCCAAAAATATTGGTGGGTCCTGGCAATGGCAGAGTAGCAGTTTTGGACACTTGTGTGACATACGTCTTATTATCTTACATAGAAAATTTGACAGTGAATGACAGAACACCTTAGAGGGATTTAAGAAAATGATAAAGGCAACAGCTTTCGCATGAATACAGAGTCTAGTTTCTAACAGTTACAAGCTTTTCTTTTTTACATGCATCCTTGCAATTTGACATTTATAATTCACTGCAGTGCTGAACCTCGCTGATTTTCTCACTGTCAGGTTCTCTATACATGGAGATACATGTCCTTTCTAATTAGTATATATATATTTGAACATTTAATCTCGTATCCTCTCCACCTTATTATGCAGTTACACATTGATCTGTTCGGTATAAACAAATGTTTTTTTGGTAAAACATCTCTAGTTCTATGTGGCTCCTGTCTCTAAACAGGTGCCTGTATCTTCTCTTATTTTTTGGCTGTAAACCCGTTTCAACCTAAACAAAAGCATTAATTTACAATAGATTTAATAATAGGTAAAAGTAAATGCCCTGTAGAGAAAGGTTAACCTTTGAGACTACATTTTTGTATATATACCAACCTGCACACTGTGTATCTTTTGTTATGCATAGCATCTTCCTTACAGGGAGTGCTGAAGACCTTTTCAGAGGCATTAATCCCTTTGCAACACTAGACCCATTTTATCCTTGGAGGAACATTGCAGAATTGCTTAAGGTAAGTTAAGAAAACAGCAAGACAGCTGCAGACACCTCAAGCCCTGAGGTCTCAGCACCTGACATGAAGCCCACTGGAAAACACAATCAATATGAAGAGCAAGTTGCATTTGCAGGCCTCAGTTCCAGAGCTGACCATTCACCACTTGCTCATCGTTTTGCATTAGCAACTGGGGTGATGCTGTGCCTTCACCTGGTATTTCTGTTTATTAGTTAACTTAGCTGAGTTTTAATTCAATTTAAATGAAGGTCTTTCACTGATGAAACAGGAAATGAAGGACACACTTTTAGTAACTGTCATACTGACACTCAAGTCAAAGAAATTATTTATTCCAAGTGTTTTAAATAGTATGGCTTCATATTTGAAGTAGGAGATAGTTAAGTGGTTGTGTTGCTTAAAGCACAGAACAAAAAGAATAAAGTGGCTGCTATTTGTGTAGTAGAATTAAAACATTCCCCTCTACTGATGTTTAAAAAGATATCTTACTGTCGAATTTAAAGCAAACTTATCACAGCTTTCAGCTGATTGGGGATAAATGTATTAATACAAATATTAACAGCCATTTAAATGCTCATAATGTAACTTGTGGTTTTAACAGACACCAGGTTTTCTTTAAGAAAACAAAACACAATAGCACAGAAAGACTCACCCATACAGTTTAGAAGAGTGTAAGATGGTGATAAAGACTGTTTTAAAGCACACAGAAGTCAGCCTGTTGTTCATATCATTCAGTGGAAGAGCCGAGATTGTTATAAGCAACTAGTTCTGTGTTGATGGTCTCTGGGAAAGCAGAGCACATCCCACTCTCCCACCTTCAAATACTTCCCACTTTAGCCAGATAGTATTTTCAATGGAGAAAAAAAAAAAAAAATCTGCTCAGGCCAAAAACTTTTGCAAATACTGATCTTTACTTCTGTCCAGACCTGCTTTGCACATCAGCAGTAGAAGAGATATTTTGTTCAGGTTTTTTTTCTTTGTGTCTGATTGTTGAGCTGCAAAGTTCCATGTGATTTACACAAAACTAATGTAAGAAATGGAAGAAACCAAGTTTGTTTCCAGAGCTCTCTAGTCAGAGCAACATTTGCATATTACATTGATGACAGCGGTCAGAGGTTTACCTCTTTATATTGCTTCAAATGTCTTCTAAACTATAGTCATAGTAGCATTTATTTAAAAAATTAGTCTGATGAAAATGTGCCCTGGAAAATACAAATAACATCAAACGGTATCCAAATCTTGCTAGAGATAAAATGGAAGGCAAGTGACTCCTTTATGCATTTTAAAATTAAAAAAAAATGCATCAATATTTTATATTTATATTCTCAATATAATTTTACGTTAATCTTTAAGAACTACAGCAGAAATCCTGTCTCTCTCAATTTATGACTTGGGAGAAATTCTATTCTGTCAGTGAGGATTTTCAGTAAGCAGAAAATGATTAAGGATTTTAGAGTACATTGCCTGGGTCAGAGGTGTCTTTGGAAACAAGACAAGTCTGAATTTCCAGGATTTTTTCCATGGCAGCTGAATATGAGTTGGAGGGTTTCCAAACCCAAGAAGAACAATGCATTGTTCTTAAGCTTCGTCAGGGAAAGTTTAGACTTGATATGAGGAAAAAATTCTTCACTGAAAGGGTGATTGGCCATTGGAATGCGCTGCCCAGGGAGGTGGTGGAGTCGCCGACCCTGGAGGTGTTTAAAGGGAGACTGGATGAGGCACTGAGTGCCATGGTTTAGATGATGGTTGGTGTTAGTGTTGGTGTTAGTGTTAGGTTATAGGTTGGACTTGATGATCTCAGAGGTCCTTTCCAACCTTGTGATACTGTGATAGCTACAGGCATGTTCACAGAAAGCCATGGCACAGCCCTGAGGAAACAGCCAGAAGGGCTACAGCTTCTTTGGAAAAGTTTGGGTAGCATATAAACAAGGCAAAGAGTTTTCACAAATGTGAAATACAGTTTTTCTTTGAAGATCATCTATTTTTTAATTATCCCAAGTCCCTGTTTTGATGGGTTTTCTGCTCCGTCAAGTGAGTTACTGCTGTCCCTCAGATCTGGGAGCATGAATCTCCACTTCCAGCATCCTTAAATGCAGAGTACTTTCAGTATTTAGTAAACCCAAGTCAGGCCATGCAACAAGATTACCTCTTGTGTTATGCTTTACTGTATAGGATCTGTGCTTTGCCCAAAGGCAGGCAGGCTGTCTCCCAGGGATTAAGCAGGCAGGCTCCCCGAGCAAGTGTCTTACCTTAGGTCTCCAGTAAAATGAAACACATTTTGTATATGCAAACATTTACATATAGTGTATGAGGAGTGCTGCCAGAGGAAGTTCTCTAGTATGAGCATATGTATCGTTCTCTTTGTTATATATCTGCTATTTTCTGATCCTATTACTTCAGATCGACTCTAAGTCTTATATCTAAAAAGCCAGTCCAAAGGGAAAGTCCCTATTTACAGACGGGATTAAGAGCTTTAACAAAAGACAAGGCAGAATACCACTCATTTACTGTACAAGAAAAAGAACTTTAGTATTTTATCACTTGCCAGCATCTTCCAAATCTTTTTCTTTCCTTCTCTTCCCCACCAAACAGAAAGCAGAATGGGAAGTTCCCATTTCACAGCATGGGTCAAGGAAAGAAAAAAAGCATACTGTGCACCTTTCCCTTTTTGCCTCTAAAGGGTTTACTTTTGCTTCACCCCTCAGGGCCCCTGGAAGCATACGTTTTCAGCTGAAACACCACACTGCTGCCTCGTTAGACCTTTCCCAAGACTTTTCTTAAGAAACTGGTATTTGGAGGTAAGGCTGGAGCAGAGTTGGCCGCAGCTGAGTGGAGGACTAGTCCCTCTCCGCAGCAGGGGCAAAGGGAGAAGATGCACCCATCACTGGTGGAGGGGGCAGGCAGCAGACAGAGAAACATAACGCACAGCAGGATCTGCAGCAAGGGTGAACAAAACAAGTAAGTCCAAGACGGTGGTAACCAGGAGAGACTCTCAGGCAGTCTTCACACAGGACACCTTGCCAGGGACTCACTGAAATAAGCACCACAAGTTCCCAAAGACTCAGAAAGAAAGGGGTGAAAAAGGATTTCTCCATCTTGGATTATTTATTTTTGGGCAGATCAAACATAAAACACAATTAAGGGTTACTTGAGGCTAATAAAAACTTTTCATTTTTGAGATATGATAAATCTCCCTTATTTTTTTAAAATCTATTAATTTACCATAAAACTCTTCGAAAAAATCCTTAATTTCAAAACAGCTGAAAGGGAGCATTTTGCCAGTTTATAATTATTCATATTTATAAAAAGCTACATGTCTAAAACAGGAGAAAAGTGGAAATAATCTTTCTCCTACAAAAGTTGTGCTAAAAAATTTACAGTAAGTAAAAATGAAATTTCTAAAAAAAATTCCCATTGATACACCTCAATGAGGGAAAACAAGTGGAAGGCACAACAGAATGGAGGCAGAGGCAAAGTATCACTTCATGAATCTTAGGCTAATTCCTACAGTCTGGCTCAGATTCCAAAGGTTTTGTCTAGGTGAACTTATAAAATTAAAATTGTCATTAACTTTTACTCCTTGCAAATGTCAGAAACCAGCTCACAGTTTGGTGAGCACTGGTCTATGCTGGGGGCTCCAGCCTCAGGTCTGAGGCACTTCCTGAGCATCACATCCTTTTGCTGGCATGGCCTCAGCTGGCTCTGCAACCCGTATAACCTTCACTTTTTGCACTTACTCGCATCTTCTTACAGCTCAGAGTGGCTGCTGTTCTCATCAACCTCAGAGCTTTTCTTAACCTTCTAGTAAAATTCTTCTGCTCCAAACTCCACCTCAGCAACCAAACTTGGTTTGAGTCATTTTCCAGCTTAACGGCCTTTTTAGCATGTGCATTAACCCAAATCACCTGTGTAGGAGCCACCCAGGGTGAATGATCCCTCATTACCTCTGGTCTGGGAGATGGATAACACTATCCTGATAGCTTAGGGTGGGTTTCATCTTTACAGACACTTTCATGATAGAACAATTAATCATGTCAACCAGCATTTTTCATTAGTACATCAGTGTGGGCAGGATATTTTTAATAGCATTCATTGCTTATGGGTGCCTGTTTGGTTCATCCTACTTACATGCTCACTATTAAGTGAATTACCAATTTCAGGGACTGAAGGGAATTTCTTCCGCATTTTTCCATTTTTCCTCAATTCATCACACCATTGACAGGGAGTCTTGAGGCATTTTGTTCTTATCTGTAATGCGGTTCTCCAGTAAATTTTATTTAAGAGAATTCCTGCCCTAGTGGGAGCCTAGCACATGAATACTGACCTTGTTGCTACCTACTCTCTTTTAATGGCTCATTACTGTTGTGGCATTTGCTCTTTTACTCTTTATCTCATTAGGCATAAGGCTCTGAGATATGTTGGAAGGCTCATGGTGTGTGGTGTTGTGTACAGTAGATATTCTGTAGACAAACTTACTTGTCTGCATGGGCAGGGAATTGGCTTCGATGGCTCAGCTGGTCTTTCTGACTAGGAGTTCTTACATGAGGTCCCCAAGGTCTTCTCCCAGATTCCAGTAGAAGCTATAGCAGTTCAAGATGAAAGCGCCTCTTTCCTTCTACTTTCCTCCATTTAAGCATGAAGAACTACATGAACAATGTTAACTCCCTCCCCAGAAATGATAACGGAAACTCCTCATTTTAGTGCACTTCCAGTGCAAGTTCCACTAATACGCCACACACTTTCTCTTTCACCTTTCTTAAAAGTCTCTTGTCTTTTTGCAAAACAAGAGGACCCGTTTGTGCTTTAATGTGGTCACAGGCATGGCAAAAAAAGGTAGTGCATTCCACATTAAATCAATGTTATACTGAGGGATGAATACAATCTACCCAACAGATATTTTATTGTGAAAATTATTAAAATTCATAGCTTAGAGGTGTGAATGCTTCTTTAAGAAAGGTACTTACGTTATCCCCAAAATAGCACCAGCACCATGTGATGTTCCAGTTGCTATGGTTACCACAAATTTGTTATTTAATAGCAAAGAAAATAGATGCACAAAACATGCTAATTATAACTGGTACAAATTTTTCTAAATGTTTTATATGAATATGCATGCATGTTTTATTCAAAAGGAATAGGAATACCCTTTTTAAAATAATTCTTCAAGTTTTTAGAAGCATTTTAGTGTCTGATGGGGAAGTAAATTGTGTGGCTCTCAAAAACAGAGGGAAAAGAGATTGAAAAACTGAAGATTGGCACTTTGTCTAGAGCAATGCAATTTTCTATTCAAATAGTAAGAGGATCCTGAAAACCCATGATGTTTAAAATTGTCAGACCCTTGCACTCCAGTCACAGCCAGAATCAATACTGCTCGAGACCACTACAGCCTCCCTCTGCCTGGAGCCCCAGGGCTCTGGCATGCACGTGGCGGTGCACTGAATCAGAATGCTAGTCCTGGCTGCTCCTGCTCATGCCAGCTGACTGCTGCTGCATTTGGGGGTGCAGCCAGAGGTCTCAGCATGCCCCACTGGTGCTCTGGGAAAAGCACTTGCTTCTGCTGCAAGGGCTTCTACAAGCTGGGAGCTCAGATAACACTTTGCAGAAGCACAGCCTGTGAGCACAGCATGCAAAGATGCTGCTGTCTGACTTGTGTGTTTTACAAGGAGAAATATGTAGGGCTCCAGACATGCAGAAGAGGGATGCATACCCACTGGAAGAGTTACATGTGAGAACAGATCACATATAATCCCTATTCCTTTCTGTTCTCCACCAGTTGTTCTCAGAGAGAAGTCCAGGGGACATAGTACATGCAGTACTTCAAGGGCTGTAAACTTTGGCAGGCCTGGCAGGGTTCGGGGGAGGAGCATGGGAAATCTCAGATCCTTTCCTTGGCCTGTCTGTGGCTGTAGTGAAAATATTCTCAAATCTAAATTGAAAAAACATTGTGAGTTGCAGTGAGAGAGCAGCTAGCCCATGGCTGGGGTGGGAGAGCTGCAGAGCACTCATGCCGGCAGCAGTGCCGCACGTGGCTGCTTATCTGGATTTCCACCTCTTCCCAGTGAGAGGAGGATGATGCACACGCTTTTGGGGCAGGAGTACCATGTGGCAGACGCTGCCATGCTTGGGGTTAATTTCTGAAAATGTCACCACTGTTACTTGAAATCAAGCCTTCTCTTCTTATAGAGGCTTTTATCTCTTCCCTTATGAGGATGCAGCAGCCACAGGCAGAATTAAATTCTTGTGCAAGTATTTCAGTGCCGAATGGCCATACTTAATGACATGGATACTGAAGACACTTACTTATGATGCTGGTTTTATTCCTTTCACACCCAGAGCACATGCTAGCTGGCTGCCGTATTTCAGATGTTGCAGTGTGTCAGTGATACCGACTGAAAAAACCTTCTCTGTAGCTTTCTGTCACGCCATGATTGATACCAACTATAACAAGATAAAATGTTATGGCACCATAATTCTGCTTGATGCAAGGTAGTCTTTGATCTTTATGGTTTTGCGAAGATTATAATATACACTTAGTTTGATAAATAATACCCTTTCACCAGAAACACAGAAAGTAGAAAGAAAATTGGCAACTAAACTTTTGAAACTTCTCTGGTGATGAAGATGATGTTTATAAAGTGAAAGGCTAAAGAATCAGGAAAAGAAGTCCTATTAGCCTGCTTGTAAGTACAATAAATAATAAAAAAAAAACCCCTTATTAAGTCACCAGCCCCTTTTGGCTGTTTTTTGTGTGTGCATGTGCATCACAGCAGCAGCAGGGCAGTCAGCTCCTGGCAGAGGCACTTGCAGCCATGAGAGCAGTGTGGGGGCTGAGGAAGCTGTAACTCCCAGCCTCACACAGAAGCAGAGAGAAATTTGCTCTGAATTTTTCTAAGTCTCTAAACTGGATGGTTGTAGAGAAATTCACCCAGATAGATTCAGACCTATGGGAGGCACACATATAACAGCGCTTGCTCACTCACCTGGCTGTGGGATGGGCCCTTGGACAGGGATGGAGGCTTGGCTCTTCCATCCCCATCCAGGACATGCAACAGACAGCATATGACACCTTTAATACGTTTTCTTCAACAGACACGAGCTTGAGGTGAGCTGGAATTTAGGCATCCAGGTGCCTTTCTAAAGACACTCAGTGAGATCTAAAACTGTCATTTTATTGGTTTTGTTCTGCTTTTTAATTTGAACTGTTATTTGGATTGTGGCAAAAATGAACAAACCCCAGCACTATAGCCATGAGAAAGTGTTCTCATCAGGTAATCATTTATTAAAACATTTTAACCAGCTGGTATAAATATGATTGTCATCAGAAAATGATAGGCAAATATGTGCTTCCATCTGCACTGTCAAGTCAGGAAAGAGTACACTTCAGAAGTTCTTATTTTTTATTTTTGCACTTCCATATACAGTTGAGTGCATCTGAGCGTGACCTACCTCTCTTGGCAGGGACTTGGGATGAGAGCAACACTGCAAAAAGGGGAACACAGCCCCATGTTCTCCTTTTCTGTGTGGCTTTGCACAATTCTGGACTGCTCATCTCAAACCATGACTCTCTCTAATGCAGCTCAGGAGACAGTGCAGTTTTATTTCACCCAAAGCTGGACAGCCTTTAAGGCAAATCTGTTTACAGTTGAACTCAGGGTTCCAGCAGGGGTTTTCCAGCGCTGTCTCAAGGGGATGACAACAGGGTTTATCTTCCCAGGTTACTCTGCCAAATCCATGAAAGATTTTGCATGGCAAGAACGGGGTGTAACTCCAAGGCCATGATTGTTTTCCATGTAAATGTCTGTTTTGGTTTGTGCTTAAATGATTATCTGTCATTGATTTGTGTGCCTAACTACAACTGCTTCAAGCTGTTTTCAATTATTCTGTTCTCTACACTGTGCGATCCCAAGGATTAGCCATACTGAGTGCCACAAACCACCTTGCAGCAACAGATTCATAAACTGAAGAGGATAGAAAGGATTTTAATGGGAGATTAAAGGGAAGAAGTGACTCACTGGATGAGAGAAAAGAGGGAGGGTGCAGGCTTTGACTGCAGGAGAACTGCTTCTTGATGCCTCCAAATGCACTGAAGATCCCAGGTTAATATAACAATTTTTTTTTCCCTTATCATGCAGGTTTCTGGTAATGATTTCATAATTAGAGGTGTATTTAAAAATGGGCTTGAAATGAAGCATGTGTTCTGGCTTTGCACTAAGAGATGGCCAGTCGCAGTGTAATGTTGCACAAGGTTTGTTTCCTTGCTTGCTGATTTCCCTTTGTAAGTTTTACATGGTTTCTCTTTCTGTATTTATATTCCTAAACCTGCACCTTTGTATTTCTCCTTGGCAGTCCTCTCTTTCACCAGGACTGATATTTTAAGAGTAAACAATGTTAATCTACACTGTTAATCCTGAATTCTGTGCGGGGTGGGGGGTAACCTGAACTCTCCCATAACCTTACCCTTATGTGATACACAACACTGCTTGTCACGAGCTGCTCTAAGGTTTATCAGCTAGGAACCCTGGCACACTCCTTCAGCATCAGGAGTGCTTCAGTGCTTCTCTTTATACATAGTAAAAGTCTTCATCCATTTGGGCTAAGATCCTAATTGTTGTAAAGTAATTAACTATGCACACTACTGCAGTAACCATTTGTGACAGTATCCATCAACTAGGAAAATATAACTCTTATTGAATTTCTAAGAACAGCCATTAATATTCTGACTTTAAACCAATTTAAATATTTGAAGTTTCTGAGTGCAGAGTTGAGATGAATAACATGGAGAAGCATACTCAGATGGATTAAATTCTCTATGGATTTTATCAATACAGAGAGTAGGAAGAGAGATAAGTTATTTGTCTGACACATATAGATATATTTGTAGTGGATAAAATCTAATGTGTTATCACTATCTGCACTCTGCTATGTATATTTTAAAACATTATGAGTGGATAGGTACATACACAGCACTAGTTTACAAGAGATACCATCATTAATTTCCACATAGCTATATGTTTTCATGGACTTTCTGACCTTTTAATATTAAGTAAAATAACAACTACTACACTCTTCTATATCCATGCGAGTATCACAGTTTTAAAAGATTTGTGTTAAAAATGCAGGAAATGCCACTGCAGTAAAGCTGGGGAAAATGAGGTGCATGGCGTAGGAGGTTTGGGTTTGGATCTCCAGCTGGGCTCCATGAAATGTTTGGGCTGAGCTGGCTGAAGCTCCAGTGTGGAGCTAAGGGGCTGGCTCTGACACAGAGTGGGAGCCTGGACCCACTGCCGTCTGGTGGGAGGATCTGGGCCAGGCAGGGCTTGGCCAAACAACTTCAGCTGCATGTGGCAGAGAGAGAACATTTCTGCCCACCCAGCAAAGGCTTTCTGCCTAATCAGAGTTTCTGGGCATCAAGAAATCTGGTGACAGTGCAGAGTGATAACACTTCTTCTGGAGACAGCTGGCTCACCTTATATGAGAAACCTTTTTATTTCTTTTTCTAGGCCAGCATTCAAAAATCTGTCACATCAATTTAATCTGTTGAATTTTGAGCAAATTCAAATAAAATAAGTAAGTCTGCAAAGCAAAGCTAAACTCTAAATGCCCCAGTACTGAATCTATACGATCAATAAATACAACAGGGATGTCTGCAGTAGCTTTTGCACAACACGAAGTAGCTAAGTCTGAGGTAAATCTTTTATATAACTAGGCTTTTCCCATGGTACACCATATCCTTGTAATCAGACTTCAATCTGTTCTCCAACTTTCAATAATAATCTGCAATACAGCTCATTCAAATGAAAAAAAAAAAGGATGTATGCACAAAGGACCAAGTGTCCTCATGGGGTGGTGGCAGAATACAGTATGAGACAGGATTTCTAATCTGATGCTCTCCTATTGCTGTATCATTGGGGCAGTTGACAATTTTCAGAAAAAGAAAGACAGCTACCCCAGCTGCATGTCAGTTACCCTGGTTAGATTCAACATATTGCTTATTTTGAATTGAAAAGAACAATAGTCTGAACTTTAGGAAAAATTAGTTGAAGGGACATGGTCAAATAGCTCAGATGTTGGAACTCCGTCTGCAAAAGTATTTTATAACCTGTGGAGCAACACTCTCTGAGCTTCCACGAAGCACGTTTGGAACTTTTGTATTTCAAATCCCCAATCTGAGCTACCATTTAAAAGCGCCTTGTTTGTACATGTTCTAAAACGTACATTAGCAAATCAGAATTTCCTGAATGCAGATAAATAATCGCAGAATTGTTTTGGTATGACTGAAAAGGCTGGTACAGATGTAACAAAATAAGCTGAAGGGATTTATCTTAGCTTGTGACTTGTACTTGCTTTTTAAGAAACACAGCAGAAAACCCCAGATGCAGTAACATCCCAAAGAGTCATAGCAGGTGGGCGGGTGGCAGCGGCAGCAGGACAAACACACCCTCGTGGAAAGTGGATTGGAAACAGCAGTTTTAAAGGACCCAGTAAGCGTGCATGTGCAGCTCTCAAATCAAACCTCCAAGTACCCAGCTCACATCTGCGCTGCAAGAAAGCTGCTGATACAGAAGAGTGACTCAAGACTGAAAGAGATGGAAGATGGCAGGAAGGAACAGAAAGGGAGGGGACACTCCTGCTTGGAGGCCAGTCCCAGCCATGTCAGCTGGCGTTCTTTCTTATGCAAAGCTTGTGAGACGTGCATTCAGAGGCTGGTGGGAAGATGGAGAGGAGTGTGGCTGGTTCCTTCAGCACTTGAAGTGCACAAGCACTTAGGTTAATACAGAAATAGGGCCCAGTCTGCAATATGGCAACCTGAATAAACACCACTCTGAAGAGACAGCAAAAAGGAATTGCTAAAGTAATATCGCTTGTCCATGTTCTCCAACTTTTTGAGTACTGCCAAAATCACAGAAGTAAAGACAACTTGTGCATGTGAAGCAGCAAGCCGTGCTGCCGTGGCAGGGCTGGCACCTGTGGCCCCCAGCAGTTGCATGGATCCAGCAGCCATTTGTGGTGCCAGCGCACAACTTCCTTAAACAACACGGCTGTAGAGTGCTGTGAATTGTCAGAAAAACACCAGAAACATCTCAGACTAATGCCTAAGTACATGTATTTCATGAGAATTTGGCCATATGCTCTTAAATATATGTGTAGAACAAAATTTGTTTGAGAAAACTCTCCAATTCAATGAACAATTTATAAAACAAGACCTTCTTTTTGTTTTGATGAGTGCCTTGTCATCAGAAAGCGATAGAGAGCCCTCACCTTATCGCAGAGCTCCCCTTCAGTCATAGCCCTGGGGCTGCTAGATAGCTCATTCCCGTGATATGCTTTAATGGGTGTCATTCCTTTTTAATAAGTCCAAAAACACAGTTAATAAATCCTAAGAGCTTCCTATCGTTATATCTATAATTCTTGGCTCTCACTTCTTCAGCAATGTTGATCTTATTCTTGAAACTCATGGCATTCTCATAACTCTCTTTAAATAATTATCTGTGTTTCAGGCTTTGATTTGGCACTGACATGAGTTTTCTGCCCGTTTGGCTGCACAGTGTCTGCTGCTGAGTCACATCCAATTTACACCAAGATACATTACATCATCCAGGATAGCCTCTGACTTGGAGAGGAGCACCCACTAGTCCATATTGCCACAAGGGTTTTCTATCAACAACAGTTTGGAGGATGCCACCCCAGTTTTTGTCTCTGTGGAGATTGTTACAACATGTATTAATCCACCACCTGCTGGTTCCTGAAAGGATCTCAGGGTGTTCAGCACCTCCATGCACGTCACACACCCTGGAAGAGCTAATCGCTCCAGATTTCTCAGCAGGGACAAGGACATCTCTTTAAGAAATGGTCACCTTTGCCATGGCTTAGAGTAAATCTCTGGGTGAAGATAGCTCTTACATGTCTGTATGGTGAATAAATCTTCCACAGTAATTTTTCCTTTTTTTTTCCACTGGCAATTTGTAGGACATTTCTCCTGCTGCTTTCTGGTGACACTGCAAAATATCCACACTAAAGTGCATTCTATTAGCAAAGTAAATAGCAAAATGGTGTATTTTAAGTGGAAATCTAAATGATATACTTGCAAGAGCTGGTCAAAACCTAGAACCTGAACAGCTATTCATGGGAAAGGCAGCTATTTCACAACTATCTTAAATTAGAGCATCAAGTCACATTTCAAAATGTGCCAGAACAGAAATAAATTTTAAAAATTAGCTTTGAACAGACTTTTTTTTTTTAACATTGCAAACCTGGGATTCCCCAGAGATCCCTCGCAGGCTGTGATCTGCTCTACTGTCATGTTAGCAGCAGCCATACTTTGCACTATCTGGATCCACAGGCACCCTCTGTAGCCACCCTTTGAGCAGTGAGGCCACCACCACCTCAAGCTGTGGCATAAGCCTGACTGGACCTTTCCTTCAAGGCAAGCTCCCAGCAATGTCTTTGCAGCTTTAAATTCAAGTTTTGTTAGAGTAGGACAGTTTGCTTTCTAAATACTGAAACTCTAGGGGGCAAAGGAGCCTTTTGACACAACTCGTGATGAATGAGTCTCCCTGACATATTCTGTACATTATGCAGTACAAGAGCTGAACTTTTCTGTGGTTTCACTTTATGTTTACACTGCACTTATTGTGCTAGATCTTATCTCTAGAATGAAAAATTAATATTTAAAATCGTATTCTCTAGATCAAAGCATCTCTTGCTTGTTTGTAATGAAAGACTTTGACTCTTACCTAAGTTTCGTGTTCCGAATGTCCAATAATTCAAGTGTTTCATTATAACAGAAGTGAGAGATGCTTTGATCTAGAAAATAAGAGGCTTCAAATCTGTACTTAATAGCTGGCAAAGTTAATTATTCAAATAATCATAATAATATAAAAGCCGAGGACAATAAAATAGTGGAATATTAAATAAGTCATAAAAAAGCATGAGTTGTTATACACCATGTCATATTCTCATACTAATAATATTAATAAATAATAACAGTTTATATCATCATAAGTGTATGCAAATATGAGCATAATGGACTTCTACACCATCGAACCTGCTTGTAGGCTAAGCAAAATAGAAAGTTGGTACCTACTCCTAAAGCCTTGCCACATAAGAATGAGGCAAGAAACAATAGTGGGGCACATAAAAATGGATGACAGCATGCTGGGGAACATAGGGAGGTACTAAGCAACAGGCAGCAAATTAAGAGCCTAACAGTAGCCAGAGAAAGAGGACATGGAGAGTTTCCCTGTGGGATGAGGAGGGTGATGTGAGGCAGCTTGTGGCTACTTGCAGGATGGTCCTCTTAGAAGTGGAAGGCAGCAGTGAGGACAAAGAGGTACTATTTGGTGCAACCCAGAAAGAGGAGATGGAGGAGGGCCGGACAGAAAATGAGAGACTGATAGGCTAAGAAAAGAGTATTTCCAGTGTCATTTTAAGTGGGCACCAAAAGGCCAATGTTGCATTTGTCAAGTCCTGATAAAAAACATGTTGCACTAATTGAGACACAGAACAGGCTAGACAAGGGCCTTAGCCATGGGGATGGACAGGAAAGGCAGAATCTTAGAGACACTAAGCAGGAGCAGTCAGCGAGATTATGCCATAGACTGGATATGAGGACCTGAGAAACGATCTGAGTCAAAAATGACACACAAATTATGGACCTGAGTGACAGGCAGGGTGGTGAGGTTGTCCACAGTGATCAAAGAGGGGACTAGTAGGGAAGACATGAACTGAGGAAGATTAAAAGTTCTGTCTCATCCACATTGAGTCTGAGTTGTCAGACAGTTGTCTACATGAAATGACAGAGAAACAAGCCCAGAGCTGATGTTGGCCAAAGGAGACAGGTCATGAGCACACAGGTAAGTGTGCGAGTCAGCCATGCAGAGACAGCAACTGATTGTATGTTTGCAGATGAAATTATACAGAGGGGCAGGAATATGCAGACAGAGAAGGCAAAGAGGACTATATTCTATAAAACAACCACAGAAAACAATACTGCTAGTGACACAGCATAAAATGAGGTTAGGACAATAAATACACATGAAGAATTTAATTTTAAAAGTGCTTTTAGTTTGTGACTTTATCTCATTTTCCCAAATAAGATTTTCCAAAGGGTCATTTGAAAAATATTCTTTTTCCTGGACAATGTCATCAAAATTAATGTAATTTCATAAATACGTCAATTTTGACAAAAAAATCATATTTCACAGTGGAAAAAAGTTGCAACAACAAAAAACAGAGCAGTTTGCTTTTAGCTCTAAACATAGATCCTACTACTGTCAAGTAACATCTTTCATTATCTTCTTTATGTCTCAAACTGCATTAAAAAGGGTCTAGAGGTTTTGCTGATTCTGCTATAACCAATCCTGTTGGAGTTGTTATTGGATTTATCTTGGAATTGCATTTTTCATTGTTGTTTTAGATTTTCTTCATGATTATACAGATAACACAGGCAAGAACATAAGGAAATCTAAAACATGCTAAGTTCAACAAATAAAATTATTAAATGACTATAAAATTATCCATCAAGCTTTCTTGGCTCTGATCAAATATCAATGACTTTCATTTAGTGGACTTTAACGAAATGCAGGTCTATCCAGGTAAGAATTAATTTTAAAATTATGTCAGAATAAAGCGAGCTCACGTTTACCTGGCTTCATTTGGTATAGAGGTGTTTAAACATTTATCAAAATAAAAGCATGCAAGCATAGCAGAGCCAAGTGACACGGCAAATGAAATCAGGCAAGATTCTGATGTTGTAGAAAAACCCACTTAAACCCAAGCACCACACATGCCTCAGCTCTCTAGAACCCTGTATAAAACTGCTCAGCTGATGAACAGCACTGTTTATAAATCGTGCATACATCTTGTAGGCTTCAGTGCGGTATGGACCATAAAAGGGAATTAATATGGTTAATGAGGTGAGATGCTTCCTGCAAACTGGCATCTGTCTTTCTCTCACTCTTTGGGATAGAATTTTCTTTATTTTTCTTCCTATCCTTCATCAATTCTCTTGCTAACATGGAGCCCAGTTTTTCTTTTTGAAGGATGTGATTAAATACAGCATTCAGCGTATGCAAATCATCTATCTTCCCATTTCTAGTATGTGTACGTGCCTTTCATAACATTATCACTCTCACTGTTATATACGTTAGATGGGTTTGCACAGGCTTCCTCTACTATTGCTGTAATGTTCCCTCAGAGCACATGCAGTTAGCTAAAATTCCCTAACTAAAGTTGGCCTCCCTGCATGCAGGGTGCAGAAACTGATCTGCCCAGAATTGCCCATGGGCTTTCTGTCCCCTCATTGCCCACACATGCCATTAGATGGAGTCATATACAATATCATGTAACTTGCGTCATTAATAAAATGACAAAATAAAACTTGAATTACCACTCTCGGATGTGGTTTACTGGAGCATTAACACATTTCTTGGGCTATTGAAGTCACAGCTCACAATGCACCCGATGTATTATTAATGTCCCAGTAAAGCACACCCTGTTGTGTCTTAATGCTATGGCATAAGATGCCTGAAAAAGTAAACAGCTATGTAAAGCAGAGAGTGTTGACTGTTAGAGAGATGAATGGGAGGACATTACAATTTTATTCACAGTGCCTGTGGCTCCAGCAGTCTCAGGGATGCCTCAGTAATGTTTTGCTGTGTATATTCTGCAGAGGATTTTTTTCCTGAGTGTTTCTAAACATCTATTATTTATAAACCACTGCTGCTTTGCATGATGCTTCATGGGTAAGTAAAGGAAAGGATTCCTGAGGAGCTTGCGTTGGCTGCTCCTGATGCTGTGGTCAAGCACTGGGCCAGCTGGGCATGCAGAGGTGCAGGCAAGACTCTGCCTGCAGTCTCCAGCCCCACTCTGCCCACAACCCTGCACAGCCCAGGGGAAGGGAGAGAAGGGCCCAAATAAACCAACCCAACGTTGTCATGCTGAGCTGCTGTAATTTCTGTACTGTTCATGCAGAGTCTACATCTTAGATAAGCTATAGCTCTCTGAAACAAGTGCTCAGATAATCTGTATCCTCATGTAATTCACTGCTACGACTGCTGCCACAGCTGCTACTACACAGTTTTCTCCCTCCCAAACCAGCTGCAGATCCAGCAAATTCCTTCGCTGTTGGAAGATGGAGCCAGTGGGAGAGAGGGAGGAAAACGGGAGCAGAGATGAAGGGGACAGCGGAGGCACTGTGCAGAGGATGGGAGGGGAAAGCAGAGAGAAGGAGGAAGCTGCTGCAGTGAGGGCAATATGTGCACTACCTGACACGCATGCAACCCGCATGCCGCCTGAATCAAAGCATCTTTTGTAAACAACCCCTGGGAAGAAGGTCTTTTTCATGACAGCTGAAAACATTCAAAATAAAACATACATAGACAAGGCTGTTCTGTTCCCAGATATAAGAATTTCCTTGACTTGCTTGATGATGGGTCATAGAGGTCCACAGAAAGACTCAGAGAAGCCTCTTGGAGAAGTCTGAGACCTCAGTCAGAAATTCTTGTGAAATACAGACAGATGCCACCTCCAAAGTTGCCGATTTCAAGAGCAAGAGGAAGACAACATTCCCTGTACAAGCAGCACAGGATCATGCCTTTGAGAAAAGCAAAACCATTGAACGAATGCAAATCGCTCTTCTCACATTTTTTTTTTTTTAAATAATAGTGACTTCATCCCAGTTTTTGAGTTTGGACACAGCCCTTCTGTAAGGAGACTACAACTTTCATCTGAATAAGTGGACCTCCTAAGAAAAAGGCAAAATGCAGGGTAGGAGCAGAGACAGATGACTAAAGTTCAGGGGTCGGGCTATGAAAGAAACAGCCAGTCTGTACATTCAGTACAGTTGGTGCATTCACCAGTGGCTTACTGGGAAAAGAACAAAACCTCAAGTTCTGTGGCTGAAAAAGCCCAAGGCGTAAAAACATTTCAGGTCAGTCAGGTCTTGTCATTCAACCCAAGACAAAATGTTGCTTCAATTTTGTGTAAATTTAATCCCTTTCCATCTTTTGTCCCCCCTCTTTCAGTTCATTTTGGAATTGAGAAATGTACTTTGAAGATAAGAGTCAACAGGTTCAATTTTTTAAAAATGTCAGAGTGAATTGTCTCAAAGTTTTCAAAATCTCTTGCTACCCTGCCACTTCCTAAATGTTTTTAATTTGGCTGAAAATTTATTGAGTCTGGCCCTGAATTGATAATAGTTTTGATTCCTCTGAAATTCTATTTTCCAGAAAATTTACTGTTTATCACAAATGGCGTCAGTCTGCCCCCTCCTCCCCAGTTCCTGCAGGCAGCTCAGTGCAGTCCCTCTGTGCTTGGTTGCTCCCAGTTTTGCCCCTGAGCCTCCCTGCTGGGCCGTGGGCATTCCAGCACTCCTAAAACTCAAGTAAAGATTTGGAGAGGGGTGAAGCTAGCAGATTAACTTACCTTCCTAGAAAGCTTTTTTTATACTGCGTATATTGGGGTGGGAATATTGTGCCCGAGAGTGAACGGCAATGAGTTGACTCATAAATCTGGGTACTAATGGGGAGAAGCCTCCATAAGAAACAAGGGCAATCTTATGGCGAGCTCATGAGGACAAGGAGGCAAGGGGAAGTTTGGAGGCTGATTGTAGAAGAGGCTTGAAAAGTACGACTGTGACAGGTGCAGAGGGAAAGAGATGACAGTAGTTAAGCCAGGAGAGTATGATAACCTGGCTAAGAGCTTTGCTGGTCTGGAGAGGGGAAAGCCTGGAACATAGAAGGGTCATAAAGGAAAATACAGTAAAGACATGAGTAGCTCAGTGAGTAAAGTGTGTGGCAAGTAGACAGCCCGCACTCTATACTGTAAAAAAATGTCATATGGGAGCTACTGAAAGAATGCAGTGATTAAATCAATATATTCTTCTTCTATTTCTAAAGCCTTTGCTTCCAGTAGTTTTCTAGTTCAATAATGTATGTGCTGTGACAGATACAGAATAGTCAATATTATCAGCCCCCTCCAGCTGCAGTTAAATTTATTTAAAAATCTCCACATTTTTATATGAAGTAGATTTTTAAAATTAGTCGGGGAGTTCAATGTATTTATGTTAAGATAGATCTGGTTTTATCAGACCATTGAAACTGTACTGATAGTTAGAGCCATGTTCTTCAGCTATCAATATAATTGTCCTTTGACAGGTAACCATTTGCCACGTATGCAGACTGCATGCAAAAATGAAGACTTTCTCTCCTTGCATACCCTCTTCTTTTCAAGCCACTTCTGCAAGAGAAGCCACTCACAGAGCTTCTGCATTGTGCACTCCCCCCTCCCCCCCCCAAAAAATGGCACACTGCAACCATATAAAGGACGAATCAGGGCCTTGTATCCCTCCCTGTTCTCTTGTTGTGCTGGTCAGTCCTCATGATGACCCTTTAATAAAAACCTACTTCCAAAAAGAAAGGTGGCAACTAAGTAACTGACATCTGTTAGTCTTGTGGTGTGTTTGTGTGCTGTCAGAGCCTAATCTCTATGAAAATAAAAATGGTGTCATTTTTTCCTTTTCAAGTACCAATTTGGCAGGCCCTTACCCGCCACTTAACTCTTCACTCTATGCAGTCTGCCCAGGGCAAGATTTTCACGCTGTTCAGGAAATCTCAGTCTGTTACTGCAGACAATGGCCGTAACTTCCAAGTTGCAAGGATAAGTTGCGAAGATCACTAAACTCTCAGAGTGACAGGTGATCGATATGCTGAACAATTAGTATCAAACACACAGTAAATGATGCATAATATCATTGGTGAAAAATGTTCTATTTAGGCAGAATGTAGATTGATGTCAGAAAACGCTCTTTAGCGTGTGGAATAATCAAGTCAACTACTTGATGGATGTACTATATAGTCTATTTACATAGCTTGGATTCAATACACTTACACAATATTTGCATCAGAAACATATCTATAGTCAACCAATGGGAAAGAATACATGATTTTAGCAACATGCTTATACATTAATAATATTACTTGGCAATCTGATGTTTCAAGACCCAGGGTGAATTACTTATTAAAAACCCATATACAGCTATCTGTCTTTATCTCTCTTTCTGTGTGAGCCATAATGGCCCTGATTGTTTTCAAAATTACATTTGGCCAGGATATGACTGTTACATGAAACCTCTTAAACCAATATCATTTCCCTCACTGATAAAATACATTATACGGCTGGGTGCATTGAACCAAACCATTAACGAAGGAAGCTTAACCTAACCTTTGTGCTTTTGACCAGCCGTTAGAGCAAACTAACATTTCAGAAATTGTTTAAAAAGTGGAATTGACATGATTATGAATATTTATATGAAGTTCACTCATTTCTTGGAGCTTCTTCTATCATCCTGTTTTAATGGTTTGAATTTTGCAGGAGACTTAGTTATTTGGGAAGATACAAGGAAATATACTTCATTTAACATTCCTTAGAAATGCAGGCCCATGATAAATTAGCTAGATAAGGTCAAATTAAGCATGGTCAGTTTTAAAACTTGAATTCAGAATTCACAAGAAAAATCAAATACATGTATTCGGTACAAATTTGAAAAAAAAAAAGAGATGCTATAGAAGTCATGGAAAAACTTCATGTCACATTCTTCCTAGTAATTATGGCACTATTTGAATAAACCTCCTCAAGCTATGCGTGGCTCTGAGAAGATGGAAGGCTTTCAAGACCACCAGGCCAAGATGATAGATCTTGTCTGGTAGGAAGCAAGTGATATAACGTCAGTAAGAAGCACTGGTCTCAAAAGGAGCTAATGAAACCATTTTCTGAAATTAATAATCAACTAGATCCCAATACTCCTTCATCTTTCCATAAATCTCCATCTTAGCTCCTCCTCACAACAGAGAAATGAGGCTTATCATTGTTTTCATGCTCAACAAGATGAGCCACAAAGCAAAATTAAAGGAAGGGCAAGACTTACCTGTAAACATGCACAATGTGCCTTTACGGAATAGGCCATGGCCTATAAGACCTTCGGGTAGTGGCTTGTTCATGGCATATAGCAGCAGGGGAGGACCATCTCAGGACCATCTCAGGACCACTAAGTGTGAGAAGGCAGAACTCGGGATTCTGGAAAAAATACTGTGCTGTTCATTATATATGCAGACCAGCAGACACCATGGAGTAACGCAGTCTTGCTACAGGCATTTTAGCCCACCAGTCCAAACAATTTCCAGAGGAAAAACATTTCAGAGGCTTGCCTCTCAATTTTTTTGTTCTTATTTCTCCTATTCCTCTACTCATTTGTCGTTTCTGAAAACACTGAAAGCACCAAGTACACCCCTGATGTAGGCAGATGTGAAACAAAGCGATGCACTGCTAATTATAGGACATGAAAGGTACGTAGAAGATTCTGTGCTTGCCAGGACAGAACTAATTTTAGTCTGTACAGCTGCAATTTTACCACTGTCGATATCCAGTTTACAGCAAGCAAAAACACTGTGGTTCTGCCTTATTTCCTTTCTCCCTGCATGGGAAGTGTGTAAGACCACAGTATCCTGTGTGTTAGTGTTTATCCTCTGTTCTAGGATTTATTATCTGTGAGACACCTGCTCTCAAGATTTTGGGATTGCTGTAGCAGGATGGCTCTGAAATCATAACGGGAGAGAAAGCCGGAGAAACAAACTAAAAGACAGCGGTGTCATAATACATAACTTGAACATGGCTGTGGATGGTCTGTAAATAAAACTGTAGAAGAGGGGATTGCCACCTAACGTCACCTCTCCAGCAGGAGAGATCCCTGCTCCTCAGGAATTCTTAATCAATACAGCCATCATTTGTTCTGTTTTATGCTGCAGCCTATCTTTGAAACTGGAAGAAAGAGGAAGGTGAGAGTGGTCTTTGCTTCAGAGTGCTGCAGGAATCTCTCCCCTCCCCTGTATCACCCTGTAAGACAAAGCTTAGGCGAAGGTCTGTGGCCCTGTGTATGAGCTCAGCCATCATCCCTGCATGGTGACATCCTGGGACAGATAGAGTCAGGGTCAGCGAGGTGCTGGGAGGCAGCAGCAGGGAAGGAGCAGGCCCCCAGGAGCAGCAAGGGGTCTCTGTGCAACCCCAGCATCACCAGCAGCTGCCTGGCAGGCTGGAAACCAGAGGCACTCCCCATGTCAAATTTCCTCCTGTGTTCAGAGGAATTCACCCTCTAACACTGCATCAGAGCAGTATCTGATCCTCTCTCTTATCTCTTTTCCTGTCTGGAAAAAATGCTCCACATCCCAAGTCTGGCTAACGGCTCATGCTGAAATGGAATGATGCTCGTAGTGATCTAACTAGTGCTGTCAAGCAATCTGGAATGGAAGCTGGCAGTTGTCCTTCCAAATGGCTATTGCTATGTGTAGCCCAGGAGTGGTAAGCTAAAGAGTTTTTTTTTTATTTGAACTCCTTCCAATTTCATTCAGCAGGATACTAGCAGGCCACTTTCTGCGTTAATTATTTCTATCCTGATTGCTTGGCCACACGGAGCACTGGATCGACAATATCACACTTCACCATTTGTTAGTACTTCCAGCTGAATGCAGAAAGAAATTGAAATGAAAAAAATGTACCTAGAGACGAATCTGTGAAAGTTAGGGAACAGCAACAAAGGTGCCAGTAGAGTCAGAAGAGCTGTGTGTCTCCCAGATCTGCACGAATCCTTCTGTGATTTTAGAAATCCTTAAAAGCAGAAGAATGATACAATATATTACTCATTGGAAAACACTTAATGGGTGTGATCCTGAAATGAATTACACTGGCTTAAATCTGAAATGGCTCCAACGAAGTCAGAGATTAATCAAGAAGAACTTTTAATGTCTGATTAGGAGAGACTGTCTCTGCATTGCTGGCAGGTACAAATGAGAAGACCTAGGCGTAAAATTACCTCATTGTTCCCACAAATCAGTGAGCTAAATGGCTACGTCCTGACATTCTCGCCAGCAGTAAATTATAGTCAGGCTCAAAAATCTGGGAACAATTAAATGTGGGTGCAAAATTAAGATGAAAAGCCAGAGGGTATTTGAATCCTTTTAACACAAATATTACCTTCTAATGTTCTCATCATGCCTTTGGAAGAACACAAGTGAATGCAAAGGACAATGTTGTTCCAAAAGCCCACCCTGGAAACCTGCTTAATATAATTGCAGCAGGACTTTCCCTTCCTTGGCTTCTTAAGACCATCATAGACTTCCGTGGTATTCCTAGTGCGGGAAAAGGAAACTAGGAAATTTTCAGCCATAGGAGGTGTCTACAGGAAGAGGACAGTCTCCCTTAGCACATCATTTACAAGCCCAGGTTCTGATTGTACCTGCAGACTAAGACCATTCTGATAATTTGATACACACATGCCACAGCTCAGACATGTTTTTACAGTCTGTACTATCAGCTGTTGAGATGGACATTAGTGTGTTTCCCGTACAAGCCAGAATAGTTTGTCCAAAATGAAGCAAAATTATGCAGGGTCTATGACAATGCCCTATAAAAGAGCAAGCACCTCTAAAAGGAAACAGAGCACCCTGTGCACACACTAAATCCACGTAGTAGTGGAAAAACTTTAACAAGCGCAGGGTAATCATCAGCATTACGAATAAGCAGAAATCAGGATTGGATTCTTTGTAAGTATCCAAAACTATTGATATTCTCAATAAACTTTAGAACTAAAGTTGGAAGACTGATTACGATGATCCAGCCTCCATAAGAAGCATGAGATCCTTGTTTTAACAGTGCATGGAAACAAAATGGTGGTGAAGAATTCATTAATGATTTAGTTAAATCTATAACCCTCAACTTTATTATTTTGGGGTTAAATGTGAGTTTTCTGAAAAATGCAACTCAGAGTCTAGAAAGAGAATGGTACACACACAAGAAGTCATGAAAACATTCTGACTGAAGCCTAAAGAGTCTCTTTTGGAAAATCTAGTGGAAGCACGTTGCTGAGCTGTTGCATAAGCACTGCTGACTTCCCTCACACAGCTATTGAACTGATGGCACTGTAGTAAAAGCAATCCAGCAGTTAATTGGGAAAGATGAAGAACAGCATGGCAAAGCACCAAGAGAACAACAACACTGTGCTTTCTCACCCCCAACACTTACATTGCTGATGCTGGCCTTTGAAACAGCATTTTTGAAGGAGGTTTGTACCACAAAACCAGCAACTTTCTTTCTTGGGCCCCTTCTTCTCACTCAATAATTCAATTTAGACTGTCGATAGTAGTAATCTGGATGATAATTAATCACGTCTGCCTGCAGTTGCCAGTAAGAAGTCAAGAAATCCATTGCTGTCCCACGCAGCCTCTTCCCACAGCCCAAGATCCCATGTAGCACATGATCAGTCCCTGGATCCTTTTAACTCCAAACCCCAATGGTCCCAGCATGGTGGCTGAGCAAGAGCTCATGTTCAACTAATAAGAAAAAGAAGAGCAAGGCAGGTCAAGCAGCAATGGCACTTAATATGCTGGCCCAGGTTTACTGGTTTTCAGCCATAGGCATCCCAGACACACCAATCTGTCCCCCAGTTCCCAACGTGCAACACACAGACAGTGTGCACATGTTGACATGTCTGTGAGATGGAGATAAGCTTGTTAATTACCATGAGGTGCCCATTTTGGTTTGGGAACTTTGCAGTTACTGAGGTTAGAATTTCATTTCTTTTCCCTTCATGGATTTAACTAAATCTCATCCAAGATTCTGAAACATGCCAGGATTAGAGAAAAATCTCTTTAAATATGAGCTTATTTCTTACTCTGAAATTTCTCCAGCTAGGATCAGCAATAGCAGCAACAGTTTTAAGGTCTTCATCTTCATAGCAGCCAGTATAACAGGGCATACAGGCTGGGTCTGGGCAGCCTGGGCTTTGATTGACTTTAGCTGAGATCTGCCTTCTCATTGCGGCAAAAACCAGTACTTAACTCACCAGAAACTTTGACCCATAAGTACAAAATATTTGAGGAGAAATGCTGTCAGCTAATTAGACTGTTATCTGCCTTCCCCAGGAAATATTTTTCATCTCAATGCTTAGGAGTTTGGTTTTGTTATTACCTAACAAATAAGGAATGTGAGTTGAAAGTGGGTCCTTGTGGAAAACCTCTGGGTACAAACTTAAAATCATCCTTGAAAAAGGTATCGGGGATAATGCACTGTCTATTCAACTTTCCATACAGAACGTATCTCATCCATCAAGTGAAAGGAAACCATAGTGTGAAACTTCATTCATGGAAGAGAAAAACAGATACAGCTTTGCTATGAGAATGGTGAGGCACTGGAAGAGGTTTCCCAGAGAAGTGGTGGCTGCCACTTCGCTGGAAGTGTCCAAGGACAGGTTGGATGGGGCTTTGAGCAACCTGATCTAGTAGAAGGTGTCCCTACCTATGGCAGGGGGAGGTGGAACTAGATGATCTTTAAGGTCCCTTCCAACCCAAGCCAAATTCTATGATTCTGTGTTTCACAACCACCAACGGTAGGTCGGAAAGTGTAGGCTACACTGGTGGTCTGCAAGGGCCTGGTAGAAAATGGCCTTTTGTCTCCTCTGGCTTCAAGCTGCATGGTAGCCCTGTCCCATCAAACTTCCTCGTAAATACTGGCTAACTGGCATAGGGGGGTTAATAACCGTGTCTTAGAGTGTCCAGCAGATCCTGCTGTGCCCAGAGAATTGCCCAGCCAAGTGGCATCTCCTCCCTCAAAACTGACACTTCGTAGACCTTGAATGTACCCAAAAGTGCAGCTTGTCTGCCTTTAGAAGGAGTCAATGGATTTGGCTGAGTGCAGACCCCATAGTGCCTTGCACAGAGGCTTTCTTGACTGCCAGCTTCTTGCAGAAGAGAGGGGAAGGCTCAGGAGGTTTCGCATCATGGCAGAAGGCAAGCCCAGTCTCTCAGCACAAAAGCCTTTCTGTCCACTACCATGCATCCTTGTTCTGCCTCCTCTGGGTCCAAGAAAAAAACTTTGGCCTGACAGCTTCACACAGGTGATCTGTGCTTCAGCCTGGGAGAACAGGAGTGGATAGTATAGTACGCACTGAGTCACTGAAGTCTGGTTCAAACATACTTCAAAGATTGTTGAAGCCAACAGGGGTCTTACGTATTGCTACTGAAATTCACATCAGTCTGGAGCACTTTGTCAAAGTCCACACAGTAGGATCCCTACAGAGTTATAAATAGACCCCAACTCTCAGGACTCCCACTCTCCTGCTCTAAGTCCTTATCATTCCCTGGCTATGCTTGACTCTTGGATAACGCGTCTTATTTTTCCTCTAACTACAATTCACTTCTCTTCTTTCTAAGGAAAAAGGATAAGTTCATAGTTTAGCTTGGACACTGGCTCACCTTCTCATCATGGTTTTCCTTCTTTTCAAGAGCACACCAGGAAGTGGACTGTCAGAATGGCAGCTGGAGGAGAGAATCTCTTCAGAGCATCTCTGAAATCTCATGGAAATTTTCTCATGGATCTTTACCAGCTTACACCTTCTAGATATCGATACCCTTTTCCAGCACTCTGCATTTGTTGTTATCACAAGTTCATTTCATGCTAGCCCCACACTGTTCATAGACTAACTCAACACACAGACAAACCAGCTGTGTCTGTTGAATGGTCCAGGACACATCTGGTGGCTGGATGTCTTGGAGTCCATAGCAATGCTCCTATTGTTTTCAGTAAGACTAGGATAAAGCTATATGTATTCATTATAACTAGAACTAAGCATAAAGTCTAATAGCAGGAACAAAGAAAAAAATTTAGTGCAATCAGTTTTATGCAAATTGTTGTAGGCTTTTACGGAATCATGAAGATCAGTAAAATTGTCTTTACGTAACATACCAAAACTCCAAACATAATAAAACTAAAATCAATGAACATTCTTTAAAAATGAGTGACTACACCCACACAGTTCAAATTTCATTGTGTTTAGACATGTATTAGATGTTCTGATACATCAACTTTGATTTTGCCTTCCCCTCCTCCTAGATATTCTTTTTATCAGGTTGCCTGTACAAAATGCATTGAACATGGGGCGAGGGGGAAATAGTGTTTGGTTTTAAGTATTCATTAAACATCTGTAGGAGTTAATACAAAGGAATAGTCTTTGAATAAATCTAAAAATTAGGAAATTGTACTTCTGATCTAGACTTTGTCCTCATGCATCAATGAACACATTTTAATTTTGTTCCTCTTTATTGTGTTTAAACTAAACACTGAAAACAACAACCCTCATCCAACTGTTATATATCCTTTCTAATGACAGGGTAGCTTTTGTTCTAAACGCACATGTAAAAAGACTTCCACTTTAATATTCCAGTTCTCGGCACTTCAAGTTAAAATAGTGCTTTACAAGTGATCTCTCCTGATAATGACATACATTTACATTAGAATTCCAACTTGATTCTCTACCTTTCATAATCTACATATATCTTTTGTTTTGTTTCAGATTCTTTTTCTTGCAGGTTATGTAGATTTGGCTGCAGTAGTTTTTTTCCCCCAGAGAATATCCAAAAATACATGTCTGCATAGCATAAAGTTGGAAGAACTGTTTGTCGCAGTCTGCTTAAGAAAGCCGGTCTTTTTTCTATTTGCAGATTATTCATGAGAAGGCATCCAAGTTTTACAAATGCATTCATTATTAGAAATCATTCTGTGAATCTCATAATTTAGAGCCAAATGGGAGTATTAGTTCATCTAGTTTGACCTCTTGTACTGTATAGGTTACTATATTTCACCCATGCACTAAACTCAAAGACTTCATTAGACTAAAGCATTTCAAGTCCTCAGATTAAATTGTGCTCCACTGGTTGAGAAAAAGAAAGACAAAGCTGCCAGTAATACCAAAGCCCACTGCAATATCGAAGGATTATTTAGATGAGATATGCCCAGATCATCCCAGTAGGTGAGGTTTAAATTTAATGAGCAGTAGGACATAGACCTCTAAAGATGTTAGGAAAGATGATACTCTGCACCAGAGCACTCCTCCACTCTGGTTTCAGGGAAAATAAGGAAGGATTTTGGTCGCTAACCATAAATGCCTAGTGCCCCTTGATGTGAGGTAGCCTGGTGTGTCTGAATGCAGAACAGCATGGCAGCAGCAGGGACCTGCACTCCTGAGAGGGCTGGGTGAAGGCAAGACATGTGAGGCAGGGATGAGTGACAGTAAACCCTCTGTTTTACAGCTGCATCAAGTCCCAAGGATGGAATTCAGCCTCCCACTACGACTAGGTGCCCACATGCACCTGTGGGGAATTACACAATAAGGACTCTAGCAGGGTGCTCAGCTCCTTCAGGTGCAGACACCAATGTTTGATGAGCTGACAGACTTCATGGGTTCTTTCTCTGCTGATTAGCTCTCCATTACCCAGATCTCACCCTGAAAGGCTCTAGGGCTTCAGAAAGACACAAAGAAACAAAGGGTCAGACAAGATCTAGGCAGGTACGTGTGCATGCAAAAACTGCCTTCCCAGACTGTGAAGGTGCTTGACTGAAGTCCGGGGGCACAAGGTTTCATTAGGCACTTTGTCTTAACCCTAGAAGTGGAAAAGTTAAGATAATATTGAGGGCAATGCTGACAAACTCATCAAAACCCATGACAGGACTCACCATCGAGGCTGGCCACCCACAGCCTTCCCCAGTCTGTTCTAGGAAATGGCTTTCTGTTGAGTTATCTCTCACAGAAAGTGTAGTTTATCTGGTATATTGCCTGCCATGGGGTTTGCTGGGGAAGGCTTTTCCTCTTCATCGTTTCCAGTGAAAAATCTCAAATATTGCCCTTAGCCTCTACCTGAGGCAGATTACAATTGTCCTTAATAGTTTGCTCCCTGCTTCTCATAGGCTTTAATATTTCCTTTCCCTTCCTTTACTGCCATGCTGTCAGGGGTTTGCAGACCAGTCTGGGAGAACACAAAAGCATGCCCCTCTCTACTTAAGAAACACTGTTTCTTCATGGCAAACAGTCAAATTTCACATCGTCTATGAAATCCAAGAGACGTGAAAATAGTGTAGTCTTGCACAGCTCTCATCTCAGAAGTGCTAAGCAGAGAGCAGCTCCCCATAAGCCCCCACAGCTATGCATTTCCATAAAAAACAGAACTCTGAGGCCTTACCGAGTATCAGAGCTTTTTAATTCATAGGTAAAATTAATCTGTATTCAAATCTGGATAAAGTCTCTTAAAGGACAAAACATGCATGTTGATGGCAGAGAAAAATATCATATGTCTGCTCATTGGGAAAAAAATTCCAAGAATATTTAATGTGTGAAAATAAGACTCCAGTTATGCTGTTAAGAATAATGAAATCTAGGGTGCTAAGTACTGTATGTGTTGCTCTACAAGTTAAGCTGCCTGAGGCAGTTTTAATTTCTCTAGCCAGTTTTTCTTAACTTTTTTTTTATTTGCACACTAAAGTATTCATCACCTGTAGAGGAGGGGGTTTGGTGGAGTAAGCTGCAGAGCTCTTTCCTCTGCAACCAGAAATCATGCAGGAGCATGCAGCAGGGTGTCTGGGGTGCATGGCCTCAGGGGAGGTGGGTGCTGGGATCAGGGTTTGCCAGGGAGTCCCAAAACCAGAGCAGAGCCTGACAGAGTGCTCACTGGCTCCTCTGAGACCTGCAGGGAGCTGCCCCATCTCTGGTGTAATGGATTTTATTCATGGGCTCAACTGTTCATACCCCTAAAGGGAAATGTACTGGTTGCAGCAGCAGGAGGGAGAGGGGACGTGCCCCTCACTGAAAGAAACAGCCTTAGATATAACCTTCGGAGCTCAGTGCTGGTACCAATACACATCCAGACACCACAAATCAAACCAAATATCATTTAATTCCCGGGTTGAGCATAAATAGTGTGGCCAGAGAAGCAGAGGGAAAAGAAGGCAGAGCAAAGCTCAGGGTTGAGCAGAGCCAAAATGCCAGTGTCAGCCCTCACTTAGGCTGCAGGATATGCTGCTCGAGAGGTTTCTCTGGCTGCATAACCTGTAGTGGGCTGATCCGAATTGCTATGGCCGTTATACTGAAGACCCAGAAAGGAAATACCTAGAATATTCTTTGTATTTTATTCATTTGTATTTTACTTGTGAAATATGTATTTACCTCTGCAGATTGGTGTAGTTTTACTTATCATAGAATCACAGAATCATAGACAGTTTTGGGTTTGAAGGGACCTTAAATATTGTCCAATTCCAACATCTCTGCCACGGGTAGGGACACCTTCCACTGGATCAGGTTGCTCAAAGCATCGTCCAACCTGGCCTTGAACACATCCAGGGATGGGGCAACCATGACTTCTCTGGGTAACCTGTGCCAGTGCCTCACCACCCCCACAGTAAAAAAATGCCTCCTATTAGCGAAATCTCCCCTCTTTCAGCTTAATACAATTACCCTTTATCCTGTTCCTGCACTCCGTGATAAAAAAGCCCCTCCCCAGCTTTCCTGAGGGCCCCTTTTAATTACTAGAAGGCTGCTGTAAGTTCTTTCGGAGCCTTCTCCTCTCCAGGCTGAAAAAGACCAGCTCTCTCAACCTGTCCTTGTAAGGGAGGTGCTCCAGCCTCTTAGATCATCTTCATGGCCTTCTCTGGACTCGCTCTAACAGATCCATGTCCTTCCTGGGCTGAGGACTCCTTAATTGAATGTAGCGTTCCAGGTGAGGCCTCATAAAAGCAGAGTAAAGGAGCAGAATCACTTCCCTCAACCTGCTGATCGCGCTTCTTTTAATGCAGCCCAGGATACAATTGCCTTTCTGGGCTGCAAGTGCACTTTGCTGTTTCATATTGAGCTTCTCATCCACCAACACTCCCAAGCCCTTCTCTTCAGGGTTATTCTCAATCCATGCTCTGCCCAAAGTGGTTTTGTGCTTGGGATTGCCTCAGCCCAGGTGTGGGACCTTACATTTGGCCTTGTTGAACATCATGAGGTTCGCACAGGCTCACCTCTCAAGTCTGTCAAGGTCCCTCTGGGTGCCATCCCTTCCTTCCAGTGTGTCAACCGCACCACATCGCTTGAACTTCCCAGGAGTAACTGAGTTTAAGGCAGAACGCTGCTTGTAGAGTCAGATTAACTCTGGCTTCTGACGAAGGTGTCAAACCAGGGCTTGAGAAAGGGTCTTAGGTCACTTTTGGTCTCCACTCCATCTCTGCAGCAAAAAAATATTATTTTAGATTTGCAAAATCTTCACTATTTGTGACCTACTACACTCAGCTGTCACTGGCTGGGCTTGACTCAACACACAGATTAAAGTGGCAGCTGTGGCAAAAGATGTGTGTGCTATGGGAGAATCCACAGGCGTTCCCAAGGCAGCAAAAGCTGGTGGTGGCATCCTTGCAGGGTGCTCCACAGTGGCTTCAGAGGCCGTCTGACCAGCAAAAGCACAGTCCTCTATTTTCCAAGCACAAAACTCTGAGTGAAATGGATTCTGCACGTTTTTCTGTTTCAGTGCAAGATCCTCTGCTCTTCTCTGCTCCTATCGGCAACCAACATCTTCAAAACTTTGATGGAAAGAAAACATTTGTGTGAGAGTATATTATTTTGAATGGAGTTTCTGGAGCAGCCAAAGTTTTGAGCTCATCTACTGCTCTCACTCTCTCTAGTTTGATTCAAAATCTAATTTGTCCAAATTTTCAACTGTGATGAACTTTCCCAAAACAGAAGCAGCAAGCTGCTTCCCACCGTCACATACTTGGCCTGTATCCTGTCTATCCATATGCAGCAGATGTAAATATAATTTACTGGCACAAGAAGCTTTCTGCGCATGGCATCTTTCTAAGTCTGCTTTAGCACCCATGTGAAGAAATAAATAATTGTATTGATGCACTTGGAGGCCCCAATAACACTTCATAATGACCTATAAATGGAGGTCTTTCTTAATAAGCATCGATCAATAACTCACATAATTGTGGCTTGTATCATTTTGCTGAATTGTTAACAATTCTAACCAAAGCTATCATGTTTCCTTATAGACAACATAAGTCTTTCAAGAGTCACGTTTTGCTAGCTTCCATGTATTGTAGAGCTTCACATATATAGATTTAGTGCAGGCACCAGTTGCATCAGTTAATTTAGGACATAACCTCTTCCAGCTGTGCCAAATCATCACCAGTAAAGCTTGCAAAGTCTCCCACCACATTAAGAGATGCTTCGGAGAGCAGATTGGAACAAATACAGACGATATTTTTTTCTATCCTGTGGAAATGAGATGGTTAGTAAGATGCTGCTTTAAACAAAGAGAAAATGACTATAAAGTCAGAATGAAATATTCTCAGTGGAGACAACCTGTCTGGTAGCAATGGGAAATCCTGTGTGTCAGCACATTCATTCTTGGCTTTATCCTTGCTCACTGGATGTGACTCAAAGGAAATGCTGGGCTTCAGTTTCTTCATCAGCAAAATGGGGATAATATTTCCACTTATGCAAGTCACTTTAAGTGGAAAACACTGCTTTCATGCAAGATAGCTTTTTTTGTGCCAGTACACTGCAGAGTTTTTCACTTTCTGCCTGGAACATTTCATAAAAGTCCCTCCACATATGGAAGAGAACAAGTATTGCAAACTGCAGAAAATGTGATTTTTAGGGAGCTGACAGTACCACTTATATCCATGCATTTTCGTGTTTCAAATACAGTCAGGTTTGGCAATGAAATTCATGATCATCTGGTGGCTTTTATGAAACAGGCTGACCATACTGCTTCAGATTTCACCAACCCCATCACAACCCAACTGTGCACCAGCCCTGGCTCAGTGCCTGGCCCCTGTCCAGGCTGGAGCAGCACCCGTGTGGCCCTGGCTGCTGCCTGGACAGCAGGACACAGCTGGAAGGCAGCAAGCAAAGCCCTGAGATTCACACACAGGTTTTGGAGCAGAGACAGATCATTTAGCGTTTTAAATTTCCCTCAGCAAGCCGATGCTGCAGCATCAACTGTCATTCCACTGCTTGTCCGTAGCAGATTGAGGAGAGTGATGCTCTAGCATCTTGTTGCTTTACCTCATGGAAATGACGAGAAGTCCTGTGGCTTCGGGCAAGTTTCAGAAACAGCCCATCACGGAGGGGCCCTGCCATGCCCTGGCACAGCCTTCATCTGCCCATCAACCCCAAGGACAGTTTCTGTCCCTGATCCAGAGCCATGCTGCCAAGGAAGCACACAGCTCTGCCTAACAACTCTCTGTCGACTTCTGGTTTTAAATGCAGTACCTTATTAATATCAGAAGACTCATCTACGCTTACATAGTTCAACTTTCTGCTTTTCCTCCTATACGAGCTTGGAATAAAACTGTAGACAAGAACCATATATGATATGGCTATCAAAGAAAGAAGGATTATGTGTTAATTACTGTATCTATCTCATAGAACACAACAATTAAGTTTTCTGATGAAAATAAATGCAATAAAGGCTAACAGATTTTTGGTAGTGCAGCCATTAACTCCTTTACTAAATATGGTCTAGATATCTGGGGTGCAATTAGGACAGCCGTGCTGAGTGCTTCTCGGGGTAAGTGTACGGATGCACTCTAACCTGAATCTAAATCTGCTCAAAGGCCAAGGCAGAGAAGCACTATTTGTGCTGTAATGATTTAGTAGAAATGGGCAACATTACATTTCTAATCCCTTTTGGTCAACGAGCACGTTAGGACTTCCAGTGTCTGCTACTGGAGATGTAATTGCTTTTAGCAACAACTCTTTCACAGAAAATACATCATCATAGTAAACGTAGTGATCGTGTATGAAGAAGTCAGACCCAAAGCAAAGCAGAGGCTATTAGGTGGATAGGACACATTATATGAGAGTTTTTGTAGTGAACTGCAAAATTCAGACATAAGTATTAGGCTTTGTAAAAACAGAGCTGAACAAATATTTCAAAATGAATAATTTATCTGATTAATTTTGTCTCTCCTTGCTCAGGGAATATATATAAACCAATCACACCATCCTGAATTTATTTGTTATTCAAATATATTCAGTGACTTTCTTTTCACTACATTTTTTTTTACTCTATGGATTAATCAGCATATTTAAAATTAAAAATACTCGGTTTTCCTGGGATTGGCTAATCATGTCACATGACGCTACTTTTCTTCTGTGAGCAAGTATGCCAGCACTTCTGGAGTAATCCTTATGCATGCAAAATTGAAAATTCAGTTTTGACAAATATTTGCATGTGCATCTTTGGAATTCACTTGCTGCCAAGAAAACTGTCAGTAAAATTCAGCACCTCTTCAATTTGTAAAATGTGAGAACTAAAACATGCATTTTAACATTTGCATTTAATTTAGTGTTTTTTTTTCAGTTTCATCTGGAAGTTTTAGGCCACTGTATTTCCCTAAGAGGATGCAGGATTTCCTACCAGGATAGTGTTATGATTTTGAGCCAGCAGTCTTAATATTACCTGTTCTGTTGTCCCAAAAGCATGTAGTTTTCTAAGCAGGCAAAAGCTACGTGCACTGTATGCCAGGTTTTCTAAAGTCAGGATGGTTTTGCCTCGATGGATATGTGCATTATTCCTGCATCAAATAATCCCTCAATTATTGAATGATTCTTACTGCATTGTTAGGAAAAAGCAGACTTGAGAACAGTGCAGTGAAAGAGCAAATGATGATGTTACCATCAAACACAGATGAAGGGAAAAGCCAATAAAATGGCAAAATTTTTTGTCTCAGGTTTTTGATTCATTAGGAGCACCTGCTAAGGGAACCCTTATTTATTTGATGTGTTATTTTCTGCAGTGTACCTTTTCAGGGAAGTGCCCAAGGTAGGGATTTCTGGAAACCTCTTACACTACCTCAGACCTCAACTTCATGCATCTGCAAATATTTATGAGCACACCTATGTATTCCAGGTAGCAATTGCCCAGCTATCACTGATACAGGGGACTCTATGTGCATGTGTGTGTTTGCCTAAGAACTATAACTATCTGTAGTATTTATGGGTGAATATATCCCGTGGATTATCTTTAAAGCAGCTTCCTAACATTCATATGTAAGGACATGAAAAGAACTTAGGGTCTGTTTAACTTTTAATAACATCTGACCCACTGTTGACCCAGGGTGGGAGTAAAACAGAATTTATCACTAATCACACTTTGAAGAAGTATTTAGGTGGAAAATCTGCCCGAGAGATATTTAAGACATCTGCGGAAATCAGCAGCAGATCTTGGCATGACTGCTGCTTTTCTGGTTGTGTCCTGCCATCCGCACAAGGCCTTTGTGTCCTCTCCTGTTGAAGAGAGTTGGTCCTGGCTGGCCGATAAGGCAGCTGGCACACTTTGAAGCACAGCAAAACAGCAATGATTGAAGCCTGGTCCAGACAGTACAAGACAAGTAGGGAGATGGCCAGCTAGCTCTTTTGGGCTAGCAAGGACTGTAAGCGCAACTATAAAACTACAGTGAGTAATAGGGTATTAACTCATCGAGTAAAGAGAGCTGGTGCTTCAGTTACCAAACAAGATGATTTAAATGGCTTAATTTACACATCACAGCAAGCTTTTCCTACTGCAAATCAATAAATTTGCATAGGTTCTTAAAATAATCAGCAACATGCTCCTGCATGTATTTTTTAAATAGGTATAAAATTCTTTAGTGAAAGCCAGAATCCCATGATAAGCTCAGTTTTTAGTTTACCTGCTTGTTATATTTATGATGAAGTAGGAACGTATTAAAGCCCAGAGTTAAGCACCAGCCTTGCAGCTCATTTCTACAGACATCTCTCATGGGCCCAGGTGCAAAGCCCCCTCCTGCTTCCGCACAGTGCCTGGCACAGGCAGAGCCTACTGAGCACTCGCAGCAGGAGCAGAGTTAGAAACCACAGCTGAGATATCCTCTTTTAACGCTTATGCCTGGGGGACAGGCATGCAGAGAGAGAAATGGACAGATAGACAGAGATCAACTTCCAATAGAAATAATGACTGTGAAGACTGAACCCTCTAAATGCTTGAGGAACAGGCACAAGCTAGTGCAGAAGAAATTTTGCAGTTTTGCTGGATCAGGGAAATACACTGCACCAATGGGTCAACTGGGAATATATGGGGCTGTCCTATGGTGCTGGGTGGCAGTGGGGTGTGCTTCCAGCAGTGACTCCATGCAGGCATGGTACAGGAATACGCTGCTCAGTCTGGTCTTTCTGGCAATGACAAGGGTCTTTGAAGTTAATTTATAAGCAGATTTTTTTCTCCTCTGCTAAAACAAAAAGCAAGGTTTTAAAGTACAGAAAAAAAAATGAGTGCAGAAGATGGAAAAACACACGTACTCATGGCAAAAGCAACAGAACGGAAGGCAAGAATGTTGCTGCTTTCACTGCTGAAGCAGGGGTGGCCTCTTGCTCTGGGGTGTGCAGTGCCAGGGAAGCATGAACCATCTTCAGGTACTGATCAAAATTTGACCTCCTTGGCTTGCTCTCCCCTGCTCTCCCTAGTGTACGCCACGGCATTGTTGGCCACCACCAGGCATGTCAGGGGTAATACTAGTATCTCCTTATTCAAGAGTACTGCAAGACCTCTTCTGAATACAGAGGACACCCTTTCTGCCATAGCAGAGCTCTGTTTACAGAGCTGAGGAGTTGAAGCAGACTCAGATGATTACCTCTCCTTGCCCCATTGCTGGCCTCAAACATTGAAGCAAATGCCTCTTGCTGAGCATCGATGCAGCACTTGCCACTGTCTCTGCTGGCGTGAAGTCACTGCAGGTCCAATTACGTCGTGCCTTACCTTGACTTGTCAGAGCGCAGACTGTGGAGGGCCATGGAGGCAGCTCTGGAGAACAGCTCAACCCTTCATCCTACTCCCTGCCCTCCATACATGTCTCCTAGCAGAGCCTGATGGGCAGTGTCCTAAATCAGGCCACTGTTGCTATCTAGAAATTAAGCAGATAATTAGTGCATATGGAAAAAAGACCTCTGTTATGTTCACGTTTCCTGGCAAGGTACTATCCTGCTGTCACTCATTTCTTTGCAATTCTCATACTTAATTTATTTTTATTTGATTGAGGTTTTTCAATATTTATTACTCATGGCTGAATGTTGGGTTATGGTGTGTCAAACTTGACACAACTTCAAGCAGACGGAATGATAAAAAGTATCTTGAAAATCATATTTGCCCCTTAATTTAATTCTGTAGAAAGGGAAATCAAACCATCACAAATTGATTGCTGTGAAACAAATTACAATTATTTCCACACATCCAAATAAATCTACTAATTTTAGGCATCTGACTTCAGGCATTAGAGGGAATATGCAAATGCACATATTGAAATAATGGCCGCGTCTCTAGAGCTGCTCACTTATTTCTCTGTTCTTACTGTATGCTCAACAATTTCAGACTGCTATTGAGACATGCAGTAAATTAGCTGCTCTTAGGCATCACCTGTTAAAAATATTAAAAAGCATGGCCATAAAGTACAGCTGACAGTTTAGACAATAGAATCTGGCTTATCTTTTCTGGAAATGCAGACTCTAATGTCCATTGTCATTTTCCCCAAATCTGCTTCCAATTAGGTCATTCTGTTCTAGCAGCCATTAACTGAAGCCCTCTACCTGCTCTACCTTTTAGAAAGAAAGCAGTGTGCTATGAAATGTCCATGTTGAACACAAGTTTTCCACGTACACTTTACAAAGTGTACTTGTTCAGCTGTCACACATAAGAGAAGCCATCTGATATTGTTACTGACATACTAGTCTAGTGTGGCATTTAATATTAGGCTTTATATAACTCACAGGGATGGTAGAGCAGACTCAGGTAATCAAAATAAATGAAGACAGTCTGAATAACGGATTTGTTAAATCTAAATAACATACAGTGGACACCTTTAAAGTGTTTTCCAGGAAAATATGACTCAGGTGTAATATTGATTGAGAAGATAAAGACAGGTGTTTTCAATTCTTATATTATGGAAGCAGAGAGGACTTTGATAATGTAACAATCATTTTTTGTTATTTTGCTGCAGTCCAATACAGCTAGAATCAATTTTTCATTGTACTCATTTACTGGAAAAGGGGATAATGGCAAGGACAACAAGGCTTTAATAGAAAGAATAAGTCATGATTTAATTCGGTTGTTGTACTACAGCTACAAGTTGGAAGATATATTTGTATACACAGAAACAGTACAAAGGAGTCTGCATGCTTTCAAATAGAAGTCATGGTTCTGCATTTCTATTTATTGGTGCAGCATTATCCTGATGGCAATAAGAAGCAAGAACCTTTTAAAGTGAAAAAGGTAGCCGTAGGTTTATGAGCAGTCTTTATAGAAAAATAAAATAAAGGGCAATAGTAAAAGGGCACATTTAGGTCTTCATTAGTATTTGTATTTCAGTAAAATTGATAAGCAGAAACATCTAAAGAAAAGCTAAGTTCACAATCAGTGTAATGCTTTTCTGCACAATTGAGATCTTTCTCGAAAATGTCAGGCATTTTTTGATAAATTTTGTTCTCACAGATAGTACTCAGGATGACAATGAAATAATGACTTTTCTTCTGGCAAAACAGATTGCTTCATGACTTCTTGAACGAAACACAAATCTAAGAGTGATAGTGTCTGGGACTGCATTAGTCTCTCGGGGTTGCATCTAGTGTATGAAATTTCATAGCTTTTCCAAAGAGTTCAATAGTGCTCTTCTCTGTGGTGAGACACTGCTGAATAATCCCTGAAAAAATATCCCATAGACCACATTTCAGACTTAATTTAGCCCAGGTATAGCTCAGAAATATTCTGCATGCTGTATTTCTTAGCAGTGCTCATTAGACCAGCGTAAATCTGAGTTTCAGTGCTGACTTGGGAGGAAATCAGGATCCAAAGCCAAACTTCAGATCTGGTTTCTACCTGTGTAATAGACCTGCAACTGAAAATCAGCCTCTCCTTTTAATGAGCATCTTCTACAGAAAAGCAGACAAAAGGGATGAAATCCTTCCCTGAAATTTCAGGCTTTTCTTTAAAAAGGGTCTAGTCTAGTCCTAACTCATTGTAAGCTGAGCTCACATTCCTCTCTGAGGAGCAAAGAGAAAACGAACAAAAAAAAAAATCAGAGAGGAAAAGTTAATCCCTTCTGCAGCAGCACCAACTTCTTACCAGCATTTCCCAGACACTTTTAAGCTAATGAGAAGAATCAAATTCAGCTGGGGCAGCTCAGGGAGGCATTTCCAGCCTCCAGAGGACACTTGGAATTTATACTCATTACTTTGCACCAACTCTGTAGAGCTCCTGAGATGCTCTGAAGCCTCAGGCAGGTCTCTTTAGCCCCTGTCAAAAGAGGCACCTGCTGGGTTACTAGCAGGCAGGGTGGAAGGAGCTGCCATGCTCTGGTCACCAGAAGACCAGGGCATTTCTGTAGGACCTGGCAAAGAGGAGTGCTTCATAACATACAGAAGGAGCAATGTGAGGACAGCTTGGGAAAGTCACAGATGTTCCGTCAGGCAGAAGGAGTGCTGTCCCAGCTCAGCATGGCTTGCTGCTCAGGGCTGATGGGGGCACTGCACTGCAAACACCTAGGATCCCAAACTTAACAAGGCTGGCCTTAGGCCACAATGAGTATGGCCTAAAACTGCAAAGATTTTTAAGTCATCTTAAAGAAAACATGTCTCATCTTCTATACGCTTATGTTTCTCAGCCACTAGTTTGAGACTTCATACATTTGCCTTCAAGAAACAGGGCAGGTGCCATGTGAGATCCTGACCTCTGGAACATGCTTGCACTCAGCTAGTCCAAACGTGCCAGCAATCTCCCTGAATGGCAATATCCTCAAACAGGACACAAAACCTTTGAGTAGAGCACCAGTGACTGCAGATCTACTGACCCTAGAGGGAGGTATGGATGATGCTCCAAGGGTAACAGTTGTGTCTGCCATGTCTTCATAGCCACTGAGCATGCTGCCATGGAAAGAGAAGACTATGTTTTCCATGGGCAGAGAAAAGACCAGTACGTCAACAGTCGTATACAACAAGGCAAAAACACAATCTCGCTTCCGACTCCTGAATTTAGCAAGGCCTTTGTCTCTAATCCTGCAGTGATCCATGCTGCTAGACAATGAAGAATGGTGGCATATTTGCCACATTTTTCTTACAATCACAGTCTTTGTCTGGTTGTCTCCCTGCCACACATCTGCAGGGATAGGCAGCTATAGCCCCTCTTTATGTGCCCTTTTCAAGGTCTTGAGCTCTTGCTCGTTGCCTATCCAGCAGCTACCATATCACCTGACAATGGTGAATGACCTTTTACATGTGCCATATATTCCTTTTAATAGGGAAAGGGCAAACTTGCTCTTCATTTTTATTAGAAGGGAAATCTCATCATTCATCTCCCCATCATTGTGGAAAAAGTTGCCTTTACAGGTAAACTTCACCTCCTCTTCACTCCCCTTCTCTTTTCCTCCCCTTTAGTTTTCAATTCTATTTCCAGAATGTCTCACCTGGTTAAAGGTTTCTTTTTACAGATGGCTACTACTTACTTTAGACTTATGTGGTCCAGGTAGGAATATCCTGCAAAACCAGATCTTTCTTCTGGGGGAGGAGGTGGCATTCAGGTTACTGCTGAACTCACATGAGTGTTAGTACATGAACTCACAAGTTAGATTTTTCTCTTAGTCCTGTCTTAGTTTAGAGGAACAGCACCAATCTAGCAACAATGTAAGCATGGTGAAAGCCACTTCCAAACACTGCTCTGAGCTCCCCAAAGATTCTTCACGCCCTGTGTAACTAAGTAGAGTTAATTTTAAGATGAAACTGAACACTGCAATAGGAAAATCAGATAAAACCATTAGCAAACTTTTTACGTCTTGGTTTTGTGCCACTGTGAATGTGGTGTGTGATCTGAAGCATGTTGGCAGGTGCACTTCTGGGCTAAAAAGGTTTACTTCTTACACACATAGGTGTTCCAATTTTGTGGCAAAAAATAAAACTGATACAAAGCACACAAAGGACCCCAGTATCAGCGAGAATGTCACTAGTAGTGCAATGCATTAAAGAAGGTGATTGCAACAAATCAAGTTCCTAAGCGTGACTTTCCCTTTCATGCAGAGGATGGACTGATTCGTTCCCAAAACAATGGAAAATTTCGCGGAGGCTCTGTAACAGATTGCTCTGTTTGCTCCATTACTCACAGATCAGCTTGCCACATTCAGCAACAAAGGCAAGGGCTAAACTCATCTTATTTGTTGTCCACAATTTATGAAAAAATAATCTAGCTCATAGGAAATTAGGTGAAGTGAAGTTGCTGAAGTGAAAATATTTCTCTTTCAGCATGGATTCAGCTTCAATATGACTCATGATCTGTGCACTACTATTTTATGCTATGTTGATCCAACTAGGAATAATTGTGAAGACTTTACTAGATTTCTTTTTCTGTTACAAAAAAATACACTTAAGCTCTGAAGTCTGACTAAACCTTGATGTAAGTTACAGATCTTGGTAGGACACAGCCATTGAGGTTTTTCGGGCACAGGCAGGCCTGTTGTATGACATATGATATTCATAGTTCAATGACAGTTCTGAGCCCTGAGAGGAAAGTAATATTTCTGCATGCATAGTATTTTCTTGCATCCATGTCATATCCATTTTTGATAAATTTTTTGGCTGCCCCAACTTGGTACTAGCAGACGATAATCTAAACATGTAAAAGCAAATCAAATGTATTGTATGGAATGCATTCAATACTATCAGTGTCTAAAACCAATGCTTTCTGACTCTCAACATTACGAAATTTTCAAAAGGTCAGAAAATGGCTTGGAGCTGTCTAAAATGTCAAGGGAAATATATCTCCAGAGCTTAGCATACATAGATTCTACAGGGCTCCACGTTCAATTCCTTCCCACTGTAGATTACCCACCATATTGCATGAACATGGCAGCTGCTGCTTTGCAAGGAGAGCCCACATCAGCCCACTCCCTGCAGACAGCCCCATGCCACACGGATTTCTTTTCACAATATCATTCACAAGGGATGATTTCAGACTCCCAAAGACAACTTTCTCTGCATCTTGTTACAATAGCAAGAGACTACATGAAGATCAGCCATGAAACATTGCCAGTTGCCCTATTCCCAAAAGATTTTAGTGATTTTTTGCCTAGGAAAATCTACATACAAGGAGATCATTCTTGAACATGCTTAGGAAATATGCATAGAAAAACTGGGTGTTAACTTTGATCAGAAAAGCAAATCTTTCAGACACAAGTTGTGAGGTTTTTAATTCGTATTAAATATAGTATAATCCTGGGAAAAATCCATGATAATCCATGTTTTCATTCAGAAGAATATTTTTTGTGTTAATAAAGCAGATTTTGCTTTTGTCTGACTTATGATTATAACATAGATATAGTTTTTGTGTATGAAGGAGTAAGAAAAAATTGAGTATTAGAGTCTACAGAGAAAGGATTGAGGATGGATGGATGGATGTTTGCATTGGTAAGTAGTATTAGAAGTAATTTTTTTAAAAAGCGTTCAGATGCATCTTGTATTTCTTCCAGGTAACTAAAAAGAAAGCAACTGATTTGCAGCCTGGGATTTGAAATAGCAGAAAAAAAGCCAGAAAATAATTTTATTTTTCATAAAGTACTTGTTCAACAGCTGCAGCATCACGTAATACCTGTTGGGCAAGTGCCAAGGTACCTGCTTAATGTCTGGAGATTGATAACTATTAGGAATTTGATGAATGATGGTTTGAGAATGTACACACTGTGCCTCAACTACAAACAGGCTTAGTGATGATATCCTTGAAAAACAAGCACAAGTTTAAGTTAATTTAATACTGTGATCAACAGTCTGCTGTGTTACTTATTTGTTATTTGAGGGGTTCTCTGCAAAGAGAAGGCCCTGAAGGTAGCCTGGCAAGTGCCTACTAATTGTTTTCTTGAAAAGAAAGATTTTATTTGTCTTTGACAAAATCTGGACAAAGTCCTTCCTGAGATATCCAGAGAAATTTGAAGTATTCAAATCTCATAATAATCCTATATATCCCAGGCACTCTCTGCTTTCTCCTGTACATCCTAGACATAATCCTAGCCTGCTCAGTGATAAATGGAACATTTTTGTGTTTTGCACAAGGACTGGAGAGGAGAAAAAAAAGCCCACAACAAACACATAAAACAAATTCCACCACACACACAAAACTCCCTCATTCATTTACTGTGCTCTTTGGACAGATAGACCTGTTTCCCACAAAACAATCCCTGGCAACAACACAGCTGTACTTTTTGCAGAGGCCACCAGGGACATTAAAAACCAATAGTGCTTATTCCTCTGGAGCTGGTGTGAAGTGGATACCTTAAGTGGCTGAAGGCACTGTAAGTGCCTTTTAGGGGAGACGGTCTCCCTAACATGTAGGGAGCAGAGAGAGAAGGCTCCATCGGTAGGTATCAGCTCTAAATTGTCTTACAGAAAACCTTGCATCTCTCTACTAACTCTACAGGGAGCCCAAGGAAACTGAAGTTCTATTTTAGGTTTGAGTGCAATCCTTGTATGGATGAGTATGGGCTTCCTGTTCTGTAGGGCTATCTATCAAAACAAAGATACGACTGTGTGTAGGTAGGCAAACCCACATCTAGAGTAGCTGGACTACTTCAGAGCACAGCACAATGGTGCCACAGTCATCAGCAAGGACCACTCAAAGAACATACCCGAGGCCTGTAAGGTGTGCAGCACTAGTTCCTGTGCTATCCAGCTGCTCCCCTTGCTCAGCTGCAGGGGTGATTACAGGGCTAACCTAGGTGCTGCTGTACTTTCAGTTTGCTCTACAGACACAAACCTGATGTTATTTAATAGGAATCCTATGTCTGCCCTGAAGAAAAACAGCAGTGGGAGACTTCGAACATTTTGTATCTGGAATTTCACCTCAGCGCGACTCTAACAATGCAAAAAAAAAAAAACAATTCTAATGAACTGAAGGATGTCTTTAGGACGTGTGTATGTTCATATACACACATGTGTATACACACAGAGAGCTGCTTGGGTGAAAATTTGAATTTTGGATTTTTCTTCTGAAGAGCACTGGCACTATTTCTTCAGAGCAAGCAGCTCAGGGAAAGCTGCTTGATTTTGCTGATATTAACTCATGCTTTGCTTCCCAAATCCTTTTGTTTTCAGTATTGTCAAATAACAGATGCAGAGAGAGACTGAGAATTCTAACTTAAAAGCCAGTTTCCTTTGTTACAGCAAGTGTTATCCCTGAGGTCAAGGATTGTCTGAATCAATAACACACCAGTCTCTGTAGCCCCATTTAAATGGTGAGTCAGTTCACATAATCCAACCACATGTCAACTGAAAAAGAATGGTTTAGCAAACACTTTGCAGTCATCTGTTTTTCAGAACTTAGTAGTAGTAAATTATTGGATATCAGTCTGTTGTTGCAACTATATATCTTCACACAATAGCAATTTTTCTTACAGTTTTCTCCTGCTCAGTTGCTTATTGAGTATTTTTATATATCCTATATTTATTTTCAAAGACCATTTTAAAATATTCACTAGAATTTTCTCATCTACAGAAGTTTTAAAAGACTGGGTCTAGCTGAAGTTCACATGAATGTTTCTCAGGCAAGGAAAGCTGATACAAAGAATTTGGCTGCCCCACTAACTCAAGTCACAAAATGACTTACCTCTGGTTCAATTCTAGTGCGGGACTGGAATCCTAGCTGCCTCCCAAGCCAACTGCATTCAACTGGCCCATCCTAGCCACACATGCTTTTGTTGGAAGTTTTAATACATATGATTGTTAAATGAAACAAAATTTGCATAACAACTTAATTACTTTGTGTCAGACTAGAAAAAAAATATTACTACGTAGTTATGCCTCCTCAGCACTAAGAGCAGCTGACTCCCACTGGCAGCTGGAACACAAGGAGGTGAGGGAGTCCCAGTAACAACCCATGGCAAGACCTGGGGGCAGTGAGGAGAGGAACTTGGAGTGGAGAAACTTCTCCCTATAACCTGTCCTCTAATAGTAGGAAGGAGTAGAGCTCACCCAGACACCCCATCTCAGGTCCAAATCTGTATGGCCACAGCTTCCCCCCTCCCTACAGCTGCCCTAAGACATGGCCACACTTCACCCCACAACTCAGAAGTCAATTGAGAAAGTTTTATTGCCTCTCAGATGCAGAGCATGTTAAAATCAGTAGAAGATGAGGAAGAAAACAGTAATTGAGAGATCTGGAAGGTAAACCTTTTTTTTGGCAAAGGCCGAGCTCTACCAAGAGTCTAGTGAAGTCTAGAGGCTAGAAGTCTTCTACCTTCCCCCTCTGTCCTCCCCCTTCCCCCCCAGAGGGGGGAACCAAAATCCCCCAAAGAAATTAAAAAAACCAACCAAACAAACAAACAAAAAAAACCCCAAAACTAACCCTTGAATACCACAAAAAGACATTATATAAAGCCACTTTAACTTCCTTTTTCATGTTTTCTTTGGGATTGCACAAATGATATTGCCAATATTTCATTTCTATATTTGTGGATCACAAAGGCAGAGAAGTAGTCAGTGAACAGAATAACAATAATGAGCTCTTATTCCAGTACATTGTTACTATGTGTAGTATGTATTTAAAGATTTGCTCTAGGATCACTCTGAAAAATACATGTGAATTTCAACATTACTGATGCTCTAGTACATAAAATTTTACACTCATGCCAGAGTCCAAATCAACAGTTTGTGCAAACATAGACATGTTTAAGATTTGGCCTTCAGCAGCCAGTGGACTGCACTGACAAACAACAGGGAGTAACACAAGCTCTGGGAAGAGAGCAGCTCCACATCCCGCTGCATTCAGGGCTGCTAGCCTTTGTCACTTCTGGGGAGCAGAAAGCTGAACAGGGATGAATTCTTTCTTACATCAAGTTTCTTGTGAGGTACTGTGTATACGACAGCACACTTTCTACTTATTTTTTTGTGGTATAGAAAAACTAGAATCGAAGAATTTTGGCCAGACGTAACAGAGGGACTTTAAATGAAGATCTGAGTCAGTAATGGCTGTTAAAGTATTGTGAGAGAGAACAGCAGCATTGTAATGCATGTCATACAGCACTGGACTTCTGAAGTGCTGTTTTTTCACAAGTATTGTACTAGAAATTTCATGTAAAACAGCAAGCTAAACTAATACTGCACTTCTTTTTCTGAATGGCTGATTTTACAAGAACATGAAACCTAGTGGGAAACAGTCAATGCATAAGCTACTGCTTTCGCGTCGGAATATACCAGCAATGGAATATATTGTGACACCCTGTCTCAAGCAGACAGACTCCAAAACTGATGCAGGGTGCGACTAATTTTAGGTGAAACCTGGCACAAGAATCAAACCAGAAGGATATTCAAAGATATAAAGGTGATGTAAAATTTGCTAGGAACATTGTGGTTTTAGTGTTAATATCTGCAAACATTTGTTGCATTTGCAGCACAGCCAGGTTACTGCAACCTTGATTTCCAGTTAATTTTCAGCATCTGTAAATCCTAGAGATTAGGAGCTGCTTGGTAAAGCTATGCTCCTACCTTTCAATTGGCTGCTGTGGAAACAGCTATTACAAATTAAATTTCATCATGCTTCAAAATAATCCTCTTTTTCACACTGGTCTAAGGTTACTAATCTTAAAAGGGAACAACAGACAATTAGAAATGAAGGAATGCAGAGCCCCAGGCTGGGACGTACAGTCAGCATCCACTCATCCCACCCAGGCACTGGCCCTTGGCTCCACTGGTATCAGCAACAGCATTGCTGGTGGCAGTAATGGAGTCGCAGCTGAAACTCTGTAGTTTTCCATAGCTCCTAAGGCAGGTCCATATCTCCATAACGGCCAGAAATTCTCAACATGGCAGTGAGTTTCTGGAAAACAAAGTCTCAGTCACTTTCCTGCTATGACAGCGAGAAGAGCATAGCCACTCTTGAAGACACACATGCAGCTTGCCACAGAGACCAAAGAGCTGATCTTCTCCAAACCAAAACAAGTTAAAAATAGCTCTGCATGTCATGGCAGTTACAGCCATCAAAACTGAAGGGCACAAATAAGGACATTCGTTTGGCCTCTGGGGTTAGTAGACTGAGGAGGCTCATAGCATGGTTTGAGACCTTGGATATTCCATCCTGCTCTTCCACAGACTTTTCTTAACTAAAAAACAACACTAAATTTGTGAATATATTAAAGAACCAAACCATTTCTTGTCATAATGCATAATTGCACTTAAATGAGTGTATGTATAGCTATAACTTTGTTAGTAGTATTTTGTCTTGCTATCACATTTTGAAAATGAAAGAGTAATAGCTTTTCTCACAAATATTTCTGTATGGAGCAGTCTGGTGAGATGCAGAATTTCAGGTAGACAAGAAATATTCTACATTGATCACTGTTTGAACATAAGAAGGAATTTGAAAACAGGAAGAGTTTTCTATATTTGGAATTGGTTTATTGAAGATGATTCTCACAGGATCTTCTAGATGAAACTGCCCCATTGCTGCTTCATGCTTTCTGTCTGCTTATTTATACAAATGCTTAGAAAAAATGTGCATTACAGTTATACTTTACTAATTTGAGGAACAGAATATAGGCACTCTTCAAGCTGGTCTCAAAAAAACCCAAAAAATACTTTCAAGAACAAAATAATCACTTAAAGATAAAATCATTCCAGCTCTTGAGAAGTATGATTGGTGGTAATGTTGTTATCGTATATTTAAAACAATAGATTACAAATCCTGATCTTTCCTAACACCCTGGTAACTGGACTAAGGACTAACATAATCAGCTGGGAACTGAGTAGAAACAATGAGTGCCTAGAACAAGGTAACAAAAGGAGGGTGAGGAATGAAGCCTCCTGGCTTCAGATTGTGTACTAAATTGAAAGTAAGGTATTTAGAGTGATCTTCCCTCTCAGCTACAAAATGTCTGTGTACAATGTAGATTTATACCATTCTTAATGGCTGTGCCATTTCTGTCTTTTAAGGCATAAGAAACTTTTTACCCTCTTTTTCTTATTCCTGAGGCATGTTGAAATATCACAGACTCGCAAATAAACTTTTAAAACAAAAATATGATGTTGTCTCAGTTCTTACAAACAGCTTCACTTTTTATGCTACATTTTGTCATCTGCAAATTTGCCCTGTGAAGAAAGCAAATGGCATTAAAAATCATCACCACCTCTTCAGAGCTCCACGTAATATAGATTATTTAACAAAGTCTTGCTGCTTTATCAATAATAATAACCATTCTAGAGAACAGTACAGGGAGAGCATAAAATTCTCTTGCTTTATAGACTGCGTGGTCCCACAATATCCAATTGTTTTTCAGAAGCTACCCACATCACTTCATCTCCACATCACTCTGAGAAAAAGATGACATAACCTGATGTTTACTGACTTGGGTTGTTGATTCCAAGTTGGACAAAAATGAGGATGAGCACATTTCACATGTGATTTTGGTGTTCTGCAAGGAATGAAAGGTCAAAGGGTAGCAGGCAAAGCTATTTACCATTCAGTTCTAATTTCCCTTATAAATTATTAAACAATCCCTTATGCATTTCCATCTTTGATAGTCTTATGGTATGAAGTGTAAGTCAATGGATAAGCTAATTGCAATAAGCAGAAATGATATTTAATGCACTGGACACTTTCAATAGCAAAGTAATTCTAATTAGTGTTTCTAACTGATGTGACAGCAGTTTACAGAACGCCAAAATAGTTCCTCATTTGTCAAGTAGGTCTGAAGCTTATGGCAGCTTTCTGATCATCTCCTTGCCGCAGGACCTGAAAGCGCCTTCAAAAAGCTTTCTCTCATTGATCTTTACTCAGATGCTGACTGAAATGCACACAGCTTTGCCAGAAAGAAGATAGATAGATGCTGCACCAGTATGAAAATGTCACTTGCTTAATGAAAATGGGTATCTACTCATAACTCCCCTGTATGCACATATATGCACACACGCACGTACACAAGCCCAAACCCAGACAACCTGTGAGTAGAGGTAATTTTATTAAACATTTGAATGCATGTATGTGTAAAGTACCACCTACATGAACTTATAGCAAATCTTGTATGACATGCTTGTATATCTATATATGTACAAATATGACATCACATAAAATCTCAACATTTCATTGATAGCTTAAAAGGTATATTAAGATCTTCCTTCCAGACTTTTCACTGAGTGTTAGGCATAGAGCACATCAGATGAACTAAACCATTAGTTTCAAAAATTTACTTTCCTTGTCTATGATTTTTCAGCTATCTTGCTCTTCTGAGGGCCAAGGGGGTAAATCATAGTGTATCAGATAAAGAGTAAGTATTTCCTGAATAAAGCATGAAGAAAGCTTGTAACAGTTTTCCCTTTGTTACACTTGCTTGGTAGCCATAATAATTATTGTGGTTTATTATGGGATAAACTATGATATATGATTTTCCTGTGTAGCTCAGACAACATTTGAAAGGGCCCTAAAAAGCATTTATGAAAGGTCAGGAAGGGGGACTTCTGAAAATCATGTATAAATCCACTGCCAAGTAGGTCTATCAAAAGTCATTCTACTGGAAAAGATGTGTTAGATACTAGGAGAGGAATTTTTTTTTTATTTTAACGTGTGTGAACCATAACCTTACTTGGACACTGCAGATGCACTACTTCCTGTGGTGCACATTCCAGAAATCTCTCAAATTCTGAAAATGAGAAGGAGATGTGCAAAGAATTGCAGCAAAACAGTCAGGTGGCTTAGGCGCTGCTAGGCTGCCCATCTCCCTGGCACCTGCACCAGGTGGCTTCTGGCCAGGTACCTTTGCTCCTGGGGTTGTTCTGGCAGCCAACTATCTGGTGCAAAGCAAAATCCTGTCTTTCACCTTGCTGGTTTCTTGGGAACAGCATTCAACAACCAGCAGATCTTTCAAAAGTGCCAAGTGAATCCTCCACCAGCCCATTAAGGGAGGTTTAGCACTCTTGTCTCCCTGTCTTAGCTTAAGTCACACTTGAGATACGTGGGCTAGAGAATGGGACGTCCTTAAAACAAAAGCTGAATTGAAAATGCATTATTTGTACCATATAAAGGTTGAACCAATAAGAAAGAAATTAAATAACAACACAGAAAGAATAACCACAAAATCTTTTTCTTGAGGAAAAGAGTTCCTCCACTGCATTTTATATCCAGATTGAATCCTGAAGGGCAGCTGCTCTTTCCAGAGGCAGAAAATCATATCTAGAAATGGAGCCGAAAAGAAAAACAAACAGAATTCTTTTCTTTCAGCACACCAACAAGCTTTACCTTAGCAGTTTTTCAGACTCCAAAGGTCTGGTGCAGTCAGAAGCTACTTCTTTTTCCCCTTAGGCTTACACTTGGCCTAATAATTTCTGGAGGTTTGATGCTCTATTGCTACTCTGGCACTACGTACAGCTTTGAAGGAAGCATGACAGAAAAGGATGCCCAACTGCGGATAATGCCCTCTGTCCAAAGAGATGACCACTCTCTCCCTCTGAAGTCTACCGCTAAGTATTGCACAGTTTCTAATACGCAGTTTGATCGGCTGAAGTAACAATCATTTCAGATCAATCATGGAGGCTGATATAGATGTTCTCTCCTCTTGCCGGAGACCACAGCTCATAAAAGTGTATGGAAGGCAATGTCACTTAGTGCAGCACAGGCAATTAGGAGTATGGAAGGGACTGACTCAGAACAGAAGTCAGAAATAATAGACAGTATGCACTAATTGGAGAAGCTTTTTATTTTATTAGTGCTTCCATGTCAAATTAGTCAAATTGCTTAGGCACTTAGAATGGCAGTGAAGTATGCACTCTGTGTGCCTGCCCAGCACAAAGCCGTATGTGGCTTCACATCTCTACCTTTGCTGCTTCTTCCTGTGCTTTCTGGATGCAGGACCCTGATTCTCATGCAGTTCCGGTTGGTTTCAGTGTGGTCAATTTTCAGAGCAAGTGATCAAGTTTATCTAATTAATAAGCCAGGAAAATCGGTGAGTAAGGCTAGAATTCCTTATTGAGCCAAATCACAGTGAATGAGCCCCATCAGCTTTGCGGTTTGGCTTCACTGTGGTGCAAGGATAGCAATGCATCCTTAAACCCATAGTGCTGCAAAAGCTGCCCACCCCAGGGTCAGCATGCTCCATGATAAGAGGTAAAATCATTGGCATTTTAATGAACAACATCCAAATAGCCAAATTACAAGGCACAAACCTGACCTTGAACCAAGTGAGCATGGAAAGATAGCCACCTCCCTCATAACAAAGGCCCTTCACAGAGACAGCAGGGCTGGTGGAACAGTTTGTTGTTACCAAGTAAGGACTTGAAATTGCCCTGGTTTTCTCTAATTCAAGCCATTTGTGTGCTAGCTTTCAGGCCAGGCAGGCAATGATCAATGATATTTCCTTCCTTTGAAACTCTCATACAGATTGTCTAAAAATTATCCAGAACACTAGACATCTTTGTTTAGATTTAAAAACATTGCCAGAAAACTTGCTTTTGTAATGGAAGTGTGCTCTCTGCTTCTTCTAATGTTTATAGCTTTAAAAAATAGATAGACTGTGTGATTGAGCAAGACTGCCCTGGTTCTTGTCTTTTCCTAAAAAACCTTGACTCCTGGGGGTGGGGAGGGAGGGGATTCATAAAAGCCCTCCTATGTAAACTCCTGTTTGGGTTTCAGACTTTCATAACAATTGTCATCTTCCCAACCCTTGTCTTAATTATTGCTCCTTTATTTTAGAACTTGTCCTTTTGTCATTTGATCCACTTATTGACTTTGTTCTCTGATCCCATTTTGTGTTGTGCCACTGAGCCTCCCTATCCTTTTATCAGCTAATGCTCTATACTTTTACACTAATTTCTCACTAAACAACAGCTCTCCAGTTTCTTTTGTAGCTCTAGATCTGTTATGAATATTAACAGCTTCTTGCAAGCTCTTACTTGTGGGAGAGAGTGCTGGTGTTTGATCTGTGGCTTTTTCTTGAATACTCTAGTATCTTTGCTATTGGGATTTGGGTCCCTTTTATCCTACCATATTCCTATGTTCATTTCCATCTTTCCCTTTTATTGCAGAGTTGGAAGCCATGGAGGACCTTTAAGCATTTTTCTTTATTAGGCAAGCCTTCTCATACTGGCATAGTCTGTGATAGTGATTTCTGCCCTCATTGTGGCCTATTTCTGTACATTCCCTAAAGGCATTGAGCCATTCAGGTGGTAGCATGTAATTTGTTTTGTACTGTGGAGTTCCTGCCATGCCTATATGTATTTATACCACAGGCAAACCAATAAAGTTGTCATAGAAACAAATCATTTCATGAATAAATCAATTCATAACTTGTAAACTTTGAAGAACCCACTGTGCTTTAATAATACATCTATTATATATATGCTAACCATGTTTGTAATGAACAATGTACATATACTACAAATGTCCATTTGTTTTGTCCTGTTGGACATCTTATAAATATTTTTCACAGTTTCCTGCATGTTGTTCATGTCTCCACAGTATGGAAAAACAGAGTTGGATGCTTACATGATAATGTAGCAGCAGGAATTTCTGTATTTCTTTTTTTGATGTGTGAGGTGGAAGTTCAGTAAACTCTGAAAGTCTTTTTTACAAGCCAGTGAGGATTGAAAGTATCAGTGCAGTAATTCTTTTTCTAGTCACAGACAACTTAATAGGACTTCATCCACTCTTCATGTAATGAGAAAAAAAGCCCAGTCAATGGAAGTCTGATAAAAGGAGCAGATAATATTGCTGATAGCTGATAATACAAGTGAAAGTTCAGAGGCTGAGAAAATCCTGCCTTCTTTTACTCCAGTTTAGTCTCACTGAAATACTTGTATCTGAAGTGGAAATGCTGCTAGAATTGGTCATGATACAGTCTTGATACTTCACCAGTTTGCACATCATGCTTTCACTAGCACTTGGGTGAGGTGGGTGAAAAATGCTACCTGATCAACCCAGCACTCTGACTGGGTGGGAATGGTCAGGCCAAACAGGATGGAGATTTTTGGAGTGTCTTAGTCTAACAGTCCCTGATTTCAAATGGATATTCATGCAATAAGGTATTATTTGCTATGAGTTTCATAGCACATTTGAACTCTTAGCTATCAATGTGAAACCAAAGGAGAACTTTTCAAGTGTGAAACTTGCCTACATACACAATGAAAGAAAAGGAGTATGTGTTTCATGATGAAGAGGGAATAGAAGAAATAATACTCATTAATAAAGAAGAATGGTTAATAGTTCAAATTCAGGCTGGATATCTTTCTGCTGATAGATACACATGATTAAGAAGGCATGGTGCCACAAAAAAAACAGCATTATGGGGCCTGTCAATGTAGGGGCCCAGAGGCCACAACAGGTCCCTCTCTAGCACTGTAGACCCTCTTCAGTTTCTGCAGAAGAAAGGGCAAGCAGATGTATCTGTTAGGGAAACACCTAACTCCATACACAGGGAAATGCCTTCTCCACACAACAGCACCAGTGGAAACAGATAGGAATAACGTGGTTGGTCTTAAGCATCTAGCTGAGAAAATGTGGCTGAACAACAGATTCATAGCATAAATTGCTAGTGATACTTCAGAACACATGAATCTGCCAGACACAAGGTAAAGCCTCATTCTACTGATCCCAGTAATTAAACAGTAGGTAATAGTTCAATATACCTATGTAACCCATTAATGTTATTTAAACCTGGTTACAAATGCCATTAATTATATATCTTGCTTCAGGAGTTATTCTGAAACAGTAAGGAGAACCCAAATATATTGGAATAACATTTTATAACTGCAAATTCAAAAGTGTCTTTTCTTTGCAATCTATTTAAGCACTTTCTAGTGTCTCTAGGTTATTCATTAATTGCTTAGCAGTTAAGAACATTCCAAGTATTTATTTTGTTATATTCTAGGATATATGCAGAGAGGCAAACAAATCAAGAATTTAGAAAACAACCTTTGCAACACATTTAGATGGTCTGTTTCTCTGCAAAATTCTCCCCTATTCTTCCCCTGTGGCAAGGCTACAATAAAGAACTTTGCGCACAGACATTTGCTACAGGTTGGGTGATTTTCTTTTTAGTGTTGTCTATGCACAAGACAGAAGCTCTCAGTCAGTCAGTGCGGTTCAGGAATATGCTATAGGGAGCACAACTCGAAAGTAAAAATCGTTTGCTTTCAAATTCAGTGTCGTCTTTTAACAACATATTTTACAGATATGTTACTTCCATAGAACAATACATTACTAGGTAATTAGGTTCATTTATAGAATCAAATCAAGCCTGCCTACTTTTCTGCTGGGTAATGTTCTTCACAAACAATCCTCCCTCCTGGCCCCTCTGATTATTTTATGATTCCTCTTGCTTCTTGTCAGTACAAATTAAAGGTAACACATACTGCTGGGAACAAACATAATTTTCCAGCAGTAGCATTTTGTTTTCCTTAATAATTAACAAGTGCTGCTGACTAACCTTCCAGTACAAAATGTGCACCTTATCTAAAGGGGGTGGACACAGGTTAGAACAGCTCACTTGGGATATCAAAATAAGAAGTGTGATTAAAGCATTAAAGATTTAAAGGTTGACATTAAGGATGAAAGGTGGAATTACTGTAAATATGAAACTGTTCAGCATTAAATGGAATATGTTGCACTTGAAACAGTCTTCCAAAGTGCTAACATTTCAGCATTAATTATTAATAGAAACTGACAGCTCATTTTTAATTTGAGCTTAATGACAAGGTTCCTTAAGAGATAAATACAACATACTTGCTCAAAGGGTTTGTGGATCTTTTGAGAGGCTGTCTAGGTCTTAATCTGCAAATTCCTTATAAAATAACATGTTCTCCTCAGAGGTAAACACACATCTCTTGAGTGCCACTGCCTGGGGACACTAGCAGTACCTCTGTGGAGTGCCACTGGCAGCGCTCCTCCCTGCTGCTGATCCAGACGGACCTGGAGGATGTCCCAAGGGCACACCACCAGCCTCTCCAAAGAACTTTGGGAAACATGTATCTAGTCCCCCTAGTGCTTTTCTTATCAAACCACAAACAGGTGATTAGTGCTGGGTGAACACAATAATATCTTCAGGGTAACTACTCATCTTCTTTTCCTATTTATTATCATTGAGTTGCGTTACCAAAACAACAAGTTTTAGAACTCAATTCTAATCTCGCTTTCAGTCGCCATCACTCAGGAGTAAAATGACTGCAAGCAGGGACACCGCAATGACATAGACCAAAAAAAGGATAGAACTCCAGGGTCAGGTTGGGTAGAAGCACTTTTGGTATGCACTGTTATTGGCACATTTCCTCTGTTGGTCAGATTAAATTTTGAAGCATCACTATTAGCAAAAATATTGTTATTTTAGTTCTGCTATTGAAACAATGCAAGTAAATTTTAGATAAGAAATAAAACAGTATATTCAGTCGTATCTATATTATATTGAGAAAATCATATTAAATAGATTTTTTTTGTTAATAGAATTATTTGTAATAACACCTCAGATGCTCTTTTGGGACATTAGAAATCTGCTGGGAGTATGAAGTTCTAAACAACCAGCCAGAGTGAGAGTCAAACTTAGCTCATTATCTTTGGCAGGTGTAAAGGCTCATGAGTGACAGTGTACTTTCCTTCCAGCCATGCAAACAAATTGCAGCAAGGAGACTAAGTGTAGATGTATGGCTATTGCATTCCTACAGGGGAGGTGAGAAATAGGGACGATGAGAACAAGTTGGATGGGGCAAGGAATGGGGAAGATAAAACTTAAAATTATACCCCATGTTTTAGGATATGTTTAAGAAAAATGTTCAGAAGAAAACAGAAGGAACATGCTGATGGTTTTATCTGCTTTTACTGACACATTCAGAATTCCTCAGGGGCTGGAAAGAAATGAGGCAGTTTGCAAGCTGGGCTTTCACTGTGCTCAGCCCTGTCGCACAATACTACAGGAATTAACTTGTGTCTATGAAAAAGCAGTATTTGGCAAAGAAGGGCAGTGAGGCCACGAGGCTGTCAAATGAAAGGATATTAAGCAAAGATAAGCACTTGTACACTGGTTTAATTCAACCATCGGCAAAAAAGAAAAGTAAATAATTGTAATGAGAGAGGGAAGTAAGAGAAATCATTGCTTGAAAATGCATTATGATTTCACTGGAAAGCCTGCTGATGAGAATCTTTTTGGGCTTGGCTTTTCCGTTTACTTAGTGCTTCTGCTCTGCATCAAAGGAATCTGTGCTAGAATAGCACGTAAAGAGTATCAAAGTGACAAGATGAATTTTGGCAAAAACATCTAGCTAGAACACTCAGAATTCATGTCTGGTGCTATCTCAGAGTCAGTGTTCACTCAGTTATTTTGACACATGCAACTCTTCTTCAATTACTTACAGGAAACCTGATGAAATTAGATGCTTTCCCTATTAGTGCCAAACAATAATTGTACCTGCTCATGGTAATGTCTAGGTACAGCGTCCCTGGAGTAATTAAAAATATAATTTGAGAATAAAGCATTTTTAGTTCCATTAAAGCGTCTTACAGAGAACATTCCTATGTATGATCGCACTCAACAACTAAACACATGTATTCTTGCAAGTGGAAAAGCTGAGCTAGTAAAAGATTTTCAATTTACATACAAAATAAAATTGCTAAATTCACCTAAATGAACTATTTAAAGCAATTTGTTCTACCTAATGAAATACAAAAGTCAAGGCTTATATGTAAGTCATTCTTTAATGAAAGATGAGGCATTTTCTTGTAAATATGTTTGTACTATATTTCTAAAGTATATTAAGAAATGTACAATCAGAAGCAGCATGCTGGTTCTATCTTATGCTCCTTTCTTTGAAAAAGTTACTGCAATGAACAGGAATGTTATCTGAAAAGTCTCCGTGAGTGCATCTTTTCTAGGAAAAAGAAAAGATTTGCTCTTCATTTGAAGATTTGATTCCAGGGATGACCAGGTAGTTTGCAATTTCAGCACATCTCCTTATTTTTATAAAAGACAGGAACAACAACTTCAAAGGCCCAGCTCCCAAGGATGGAACGTGTTTGTCAATTTGCCTCTTAACTCCTAAATGTCTGCTTTAATAAGCTACTTTCAATACATGCAAGTTGCATGTAGAGGAGGATTCATGTACAGGTTGGATGGCTTTTCTGACAGTCTCATCCCTTTTCAGCTTTCCAAGAGCCTTCTGGGCAGCTCCCCCGCCTGCATCATATTTTAGACATGCATCAATCACAAACCTAAACCTCAGGTTTCCTGCATTCCAAAAAAGGTAGCTCCCCTACATAATGGGGACACGTATGTGCCATGCTGCATTTGGAGGATGCTCATGCCACAGCACGTGTCAGTATACTCACTAGCCAGAAGATAGCATTTAATCTGTATTTTGGCCACATAACAGATGCATACCAGGAACAGGGCCATAATATACTGCCTAAAAAGGGCTGGGGACAACCCTAAACCTAACTGCAGTGGGTCCCCAGAGAAGGCTGTCCCTTCCCAGTCTACACATACCCCTTGGAGGCTACACAGCCTGGTCCTGCAGAAGCTGTAGACACCCCATCTTTGTGACATTTTAAATAAGGGCAGTAAGTGTTGCTTTTGCACATTTCTTACTACATCAGAGCCCTGCAACATCCTCTTGAGAGCTTTTAAACTAGCAATACATACTTTAAGTGATCTGCCTCCACATCTCACCTCTTCTTCCTTCTCTTTTATCTCACAACTACCACAACTGAACTTCTATAGAAGATAATATTTCTTTGAATAGACAGAAGAAATGACAAAATTTATCTTAGGAAATGCAACAAAGCTTAGCTGGCAGATATAAGCTCCTTCCTGACTTTTCCATTGCCCAGGACAGACTACCACCAGGAAATCCCATGTATACTTACAGAGTAATGTCTCGTGGTAGGATTTAGAAGACAGCAGCAGCTCTAAGCTAACAGGCAGGAATATCTTATTTTTCTAACAATATATCCATTAATAAAACAAATACAAAGGGTAGTTCTGAAATCACAAAGCATTGTGCCCACATTTCTCATTTCAGTGAGATCCTCATGGTTTTTTCTGTGTCTGCAGTGGGTTTCCGTGAGAGGGAAAACAGCCTCTTTAGCTATCGCCTTGCTTACATTGCACAGTTCCCACTCAAGGCCAGACCTTAAGCCAGCCCAAACCCAGACTACATCCCTTGATGTTACTGGACTTTTTCTGTGCTGTAGACGGGAATTTGGCTCCTGAAGCTCTGGTGTGTGTGGTAGCTGTTTTCAGAACGTGATACTTAATGGAGGTAGTATTAGTGCAGACACATCTCCTACAGTCTCGCTCCAACAGTTTATACACCTGAAGGGACCCAACTGAAATGGCAGCAGGAACTTTTTTTATTATTATTTCATTTCGTCAGGATTAGAAGATTAGAAGGTGTGCATTTTTGAAGTGGCACACAAAGATTGTAATAGTGGTAGTTTAAGACACTGCCAAGGAAGGAGAATGTAAACTGTATATCTGAAACACTTGGCAATAGATTATGCAAGTCTCTAGGAAGTTGTGAGACATGGGGAGGGAGAAAGAGATGAAACTAACGCACCACAAGACAAGTGTGAGTCCTGGAAACAGGCAGGAAAAGGCACAGAACATTAGACTGGGAGAAAAGGCACTAGGCTGAGCCTCAGTCTGTGGCATTGGAGGGCAAGGGAACATAAATGCAGAGATGTCTGGAAGACAGCTGAAGCTGAAGATCTGAAGACTTGGGGCAGAGTAAAGAATAAATTGATTGAGTTGGGAGCTGTCAAACAGGGGCAGCAGGTTAAATCATAGAAGAGGGGCAGGTAGGGAAAGAAATGGTCCTGTAAACCACAAGAATCAATAGTTTAAAAGGGAAGATGCTGCTTATAGCAATGTTGACCAATAAAAATTGAATGGGACAAGGAAAAGCCAGACAGAAAAGCAAATATGAATCACTGCATAAATAAGAAGTTCTAGTACATATCTTCTTATAGATCAAATGCAAACAATCGGCTAGTGTAAAAAGCCACAGCTTCACTGAAAGCCAAGGATACCCTTCCTGTGACTGAGTCAGTCCTAGTAATGCTTTCAGATTTCTCTAGGCTTCTTGTTCCCTGTCCCCCAGTGTTTTATTAGCTATACCATATCACATACACAGGCATATGGGGCTAACAGTGGTCTTCCCCCGAACCTTAAGAAATGTCCATAAACTGTATTTGAGATAGGTAGTAGAAGGGGCAGAAATATATTCATATTGACTTTTATCTTCTGAGAGATGCTTCCATAAAGAAAATCTAAGGAAGCTTATTGTCTAATTGTTCAACACACTGATTTACTGTGCAATATAGAAAAGCTTATCGTGTAACTTCATTGTGTAAGTCCCTGATTTACTGTGAACACAACAGAGCTTATCATGATGTAACTGTTCCATTGGAAAGACTTAGCAACAGCCTGGGATAGTGTTTCACAGACCATTAATGATGACTGACAGGTTCATTTCAAATGAGTTATAAAATAGTTCACTGTACAAAATTATCGTGCTGCCTGTGTGATAGTCAGATATTTTAACTTCAGCGCTGTATAAACACCCCTTACCACCAAGAAATTGCCAAACAAGGGTATACATTATGAGACAGGATAAGTTTACATTTGTCTTACTTTTTGTATGTTACAGGTAGAGTCAGCCTTCACATTTTCACAGAATATACACAAAAATTTGAAATATTTCACTTTTCCTTCAGATTGGACATATGAGATATGTACAACCCTCAAACCCAATTAAGAAATGTTAAATACTCTCAGTTTAGGTAAAATATTTCCAAAGTCATAAATCAGTATTTTCGAAGGCTGGGAGACATGTCTTTAAAATATAAGCTGAATGCCTAACAAGTCAGATAAAGTCCAATAAAAAATAATGTAAACAACATTAGGTAACTGTTCACCTGTTTTCCTTTTGTTTGGCTGAGCTTAGCAGTGCTGCATACTAAACTCGGGCAAATGTGATAAACCCCTGATCTTTGCAGATCCTGCTTAAGAGGATACTGCCAATAAAATCGGAGTTGGGTACTGACTGCTGCAGGTAAGAGGAAAGATACCATCAGATTTGAATGGCTCTCAGCCTATGCCATGCTAGAACTACACAGAAATAATAAGCCTTACTTTATATACTGAAAAAGACTGGATGAAAATGCCACTAGAATTATGCAGGCAATACGTTGAATGTTAAATGCAAAACTGAAGAGGTCATCCAGCAGCTATCACCAGTTCAAGGCCATTCATTGTCAAATCCTGCATACAACACAAGGAGAGAGACTAGATGCTTGCTAAGGCAGTCTGTAGGGGCCAGTAGCTATTTTACATACTGATTTGCCCCCTCCCCACATTGTAAACATTAACTTGGGCTTTACACAAGGTCAGTTCTTTTGGCTACACTATGAACTGTGTTATCCTACAGTAGAAGAGCCCATGTGTTAATCTTACTAGCAGGAGTAAAGGGAAGACCAGAAAATGCCTAACGCCCAGTTTACTACCAACAGCTCAGTGCACATCATAGTATAGCACAACGATTGGTTCTTCTGTTGTTCACACAGCTGGATGCTAAGATTTGCTGTCTTTATTCTGGACAGAACTAAACCTGTAGTAGGTCATTAGGTGCTCTCTGTGCACACTTCACTGCTAAGGATGCTGATCTCTGAGACCCCATATATCTGGGCAGACTGCCTTTCCCGCTGCTGAGGCATCTCAGAGCTGCCTTACAGGGAGCAAGATACAACCCAGAGAATAAACCTAACACCACCACAAGGCCTGTTCAGTGCCAATGCGAAAAAATACAACACAGCCCTGGGTGTTATACGTGGTCTTTACATGCTGCTATAGCTGTGACCATCTATATTCAGTCAGGTCTGAACGTGGCAAATGGACATGAAAACAGCAGCTTGTATCCATCTGCAACAACTCTGTCCTTTTGTAGAAGAGTTCAACTTAAGGTGGACCCTTAAATACCTCACAGCTGTTTCAGCAGCAAACGCACACTACTGGCATGAAGACTCACACAACCCTAAGACCACGGCAATGAGTTTGCTTCACAAACAAGCTAAATTCACTACTAAGGTGTTTCCAGATCACACTGTTAGCCACAGCCACAAAAGGAGTCTTAAAGCAATTTGTTTCCAAGAAAACCCCAGTTTTCATTGTTCTTGTTCTGAAAAAGCGTTAAAACAAGTCTAGCAGTGTTAGAAGCAAAAGTAGTGAGCCCACACAGCCACAGAACGGCTCAGGCTTTCTCTTTTCAAGGTATCAGTGAATTACCTCTCTTATTTACACTGGAAAACAGCTGGATTTCCAACTCCTGTAATTATCTTTCAATACTGTGAAAGGCTGAGCATCTGATTCCACTGACTACAAATGGGGTACCAAAGCAAGTGCCTTCAGTTTAAGCATATGAAAAACTGCTCCAAGAAATCAGGGCCAAGGAAGTGTGAGGCAATGTCTGCTGTAGGGGCTTCCACAGCATCATCTGCCTTCCAGCCTCCTCATCTGCTAACATGATTCACTGCTATTTTGCCACTGAACTGGATGACTTATTAAAAATGTATCTGGACATACAGCTGTACCCTGTGATGTACAGTTAACTCTGTTCTGTCAGATTGATTTAGGGAACAGGAATGTGCTTATCTGGAAAGGTGAAAATCACAAGGCAGGAAAGGAACAGCTGGCAAGTCTTAAAGACAAAGGGGAGGCTCTCTTCAGACACTTTTCTTGTATAATTTATGCTGTAGACATTTTAGTCTGTCTAATTGCCCCATTTCAATCTAATGTCAGTTAATCAATGACTTCTGCATAGCATAGAGGTGAGCTCTGGATGCAGAACAAATGCATAAATTTGGTCTGCCTTTTTGCAGGTTCTACTTGAAGAGCTTCGCCTTTTGCATTTGCTTTCTGGAGATGAAATTTCTTCTTTTTTGACTCATCCCCAGCAAACACCCACGCTCTCCCTCTTTTGAGTCATGGTGTTTTTGTATCTTTGTATCATGATTACTTTTCTGTAAAATGTAGATTTTTGAAGGATTTCACCACTTCTTTTTACTAATATTGTTTTATTATCATGCTATTTTTATTTGGAAGATCTGCTTCTCAAGTCTACCCAGGTGGTAAGATACCAGATGTGTCATGAAATGAACATTGTGACTTTTTGTCTTGTTTCTGAATTCTTGTTTTCATGCCTTCCTTTCCGTTACTCAATATATTCAACAGCATTTTAAAAATGAGAATATATTATCCCAAATGCTTGGAAGGACCCAGGCATATTTTTTTTCATCTGCTAGGCTAATCGATGTAGAGCAGTTGGAAACAAAAAAACATTTAGAGATTGTGCCAATAAACCCTGCATATAAAGGATCTGATTTGGCAGATGCTCCAGGCTACAACTTTGTGGGATGAGACCTGTATATTAGTATGACCTTCACTCTAACACTACATTTAAACAGACACATCCAAAATCACTTGTAGGTACCCTGAAGGAGAACACTACATCTATCCCAGACAGACACCTATGTCTCCATCAAACTTGCCCTATTAGAACCTGGTAACAATTAAAGATTCCTTCAGAGCTCACGAGGATACAAAACTTTTTTGAGGATATTTGGAAAATCTGCTAGAGCAATAGTTTAACTATCTGAAGGTGATCCTTGAAACCCATAATTTTCTGCTGTCTTCCTCTAGAAGACAGATCAAGCCCAGTATGGAGCTAGACAAAAGACGATACTTCAGAGTATGGGAGAAAGAGTTAGGTGACACTGCTGTGCATATTTTTTCAAATGGTAGGGAAACTCAACAAAACGTGGTTTATTGCTTCCATTTCTTTAAATGGTCTAAGCATTTGAATTGTTCTGCTTAATGTCTGAATTAGTACCACAGGTTTCTGAAGAGCTAGATATTTATTAAAGAAAGGTACTTAGGGGAATTTTAACCAGATACATTGTGCTACAACTTAGTGTAGTTCCTCTGAAACTCTCCATGGCATTTGGAACAACTCATTGTCTAACAAGTTGTCCTGAAGACAGCAAACAGAGACAAACCATCCAGCTTCTTTTCTCAACCACCTCCTTACCATCACCATATCCTCTCTTTACCACGACCTGCTCAGAAGGCATGAACACCAGGAGGCTCATCTTTTGATTTATGACGTTCCTGAAAAATTGTTTTTTTTCATACAGAGTAAGTAAAGACAAGGTCAAGCAAGCTGATCAGCATTGATTACCAGAAAACCCCCTTTGCTGCACAGGAGGCCAATGGAGACGATGAGCTCAGCTGCAGCTCAACATCAGCTCAAGCTTCAGACAGCTGCTTCCCTGGATGAACTGCAACTCCTGTTCCCACATTCCTGGGGCTCAAAAACTAGATATGGAAAACTATCTCAGGTGCAAATTAACTCATTTGGGCACAGTAGTTGCCCTTGGGTATTAAAGGTAGCTGCTTTTCTAATCTCCTGAGAAAGTTCAGGTTTTTTAAATAGGGGATAGAGACATGGGGCAGGAAAAGTTCCTCCAAGTTAAGTAAGGTTTTTTAACAGATTTGTTTACCTTTACTGATCCACATCTTCTTCCACCAGGACAAGGAGGCAGGAGATGGCAGTTAGAGGCAATCCACAGTAGCTGACAAGGCAAGTTCAGAGCAAGGCAGCTTCTACAGCAAGCCCTCAGTATCAGGCGAGTTCATGATGATGACACAGGTTTGAGACCAAGCTTAGTGGTTAATCCACACGTCAGGATCAAATATATTGCAAAGATTATCAGACGGGTCCACAGTGACAGCACAGTCTTTCCACCATGCCAGGAGGCCCATACACAGGCCAGAGTATATATAGATCAGCAAGGTGCATGGACACAGAACTGAAAACCTATACCCCTCCAGCACTGCTCAAAACGTGACTAGCTGCCTAGAGCTGAGATTAACAGTGCTCCTGGCACATGGGCTGGGTGGGAGGTCCCAAGTGAGGTTCATCAGGGCCATCAACACCTATCAGTGCCTCAGGGCACCTAACACCTGATTTATTGTTTCATTTAATTTCTGTACATGTTTACAAAAAAGTAGGGTTTGGACTGTATTATATCGCATACCTAAAAAGAAAAACCACCAAAACCCACCACAACAAGCCCCAGGCACCCTAGTGAATTTACTGAGAGAGGTTTTTATTGAAAATACCTACTGTATTCAGTAATTCCTATTTGAACTCAGCATTTTGCTCAGGCAGCTACAACAGTACCCGATCAAAACCTTCTCTTATTTACCACAACAGACTATTGTACTGCATCACATTGTGGCTGGTACAGAAAATATTTATTATCAGTTTTGTAGTTGTAAATTACAGCTCCGAAATTTTCCATATGCTTTACCCAATACACATCGAACTGTTATGTTCATTGTTCCAAAACAGGTGGAATTTGCCATAAAATTTCTGATCAAGATCCCACTAACTTAAACTGCCTTTTCTTCAGTGTGAGCAGAATAGGTCTACCTGGGGATATTTTTTCCATTTCCAAAAGAAAGAATTAGAGTGATGATAGTTCGGCTCATCAGGAAGATGTATAATGTATTTTATCTTCAGTTTTTGAGAAAACCCTGTGTAAGAAACGTGTGTTGTAGGTGGAATAAATTCACTGCTGTATAAAATTAGACATCATTCTGAGATCACATGTAAAACAAACATGATCAACGATAAGGCTGTTTTAAAAGCTATTGACTTTATGGTGATATTCATCTTTGAATGCACTATCGTTAGTATTTTATTGATCTAAAAGTTCTTGGTATTTCAAAGGCTCTGATTACAATTATCTCAAAATATGAGGAAAAAATCTATTGTAACAATTATGTGAGCAATCTGGAATCTGTAGTATGCGTCTCCTTTGCAGGACAAAACAGTAGCAAAAGGAAATAAAAGCTAGTGTCAATCTTCAATGAAATTAACACAATTTAAAGCTGCTCCAGGCAAAACAATGAAATCTGTAATTTATCAGCTCTGGATAACATCACCAGGGGAATTATTTAATGATTAACTACAGTGGGCTGGAGCCTGGGGGAGAGGCATGGTGGTTTACGGCTGCGCTTGGAGTGTGTTCTGCCTCAAAGCTGAAACAGCCATCCGTTTCCATGAGAGAACAAACCCCAGCAAGGTCTGTCACTAAACCCTAGCCGTCCATCTGCAAGGGATGAGTTTGGGGCCAGAGAAGTGTGGAGATGAACTTTTCACCGGCTTTGCAAGTGCACGAGTGCTCTGGACTAACAATGGAAGCACTGATTTATTCAAATAACATTAAATGCAAAACCAGTAAAACCACTCACCATAGCAAGGGCAGAAGCTGCTCTGTCGCTGATGCAGATTTTATCGTTGACCCTTGTAGAGGCAGAATTTCACACCAAGTATTTTTTGCTATGAAGAACTGTAAAGGTGAAAGAGCTACATGCAAGTATTTAATATTGTAGTGTAAGTACTGGCAAATTACATTTCTGTGCTTCATGAAAGCAATCTGTTTCTGTGACTAAACAGATTTCTGTGGCAGAGCTTAATGATGGGGCTCAGAGTGACCGGGGGAAGCCACAGGGAGAGGTACCATGTTTGTCATCCTCCCACGGGATGCAGAAACACAGACGGTGTTCCAAAGCTGGAGACCAACAACCTGTCTGTACCCTCAGAAATAGGGAAAGCAGGACTAAGTATTAATCTACTGGAATCACAGGCAAAAATGATATAATCAAGAGCCCGCAGCCTTGGGAATGATTGAACATCCTTTCCAAGCACACAGACACACTGCTCTCTTCTTGCCCTTGCAATCCACTGGGTCACTCAGCCTTAGTGGCTGCTGCTGGGCTCTCCCCTTCCAACATTTCCCTGCATGTTTCACTGTCCTGGTGTGGGGAGGCTGACCCAGCCCAGTAGTGCAGGGTGCCCACAACCAGCCCTGTGGGGCCACCCATACCCCACTGACCTAGTTGACACCACTCACTGGCATGTTGCTGTCTTGGAGCACAGTGTCTTTAGGGGCTTTCATAGAGTGCTCAGCTCTGCTGGGCAAGGCAGAGATGTTAGTCCTGAGGCTGCAGCACAGCAGCTACTAACAGGGGCAGTTGGAGAGACACTTTTTCAGCAGGTTAGATCACAGCAGACCTGAAAGGGACGAATTATAAGTGGCATTTGGGAAACTGAAAGAGTTGTTGGCTTTTCCACAAGGCTGAACTACTCCCGGCCAAAATCTAAGCTCTAGGCTTGGCCCTGGCACTGTCATTGCGGTTTGGCTGTAGGGCCACCTGGATACTGGCATGGTCCTGGTGTCTCCCTCATTACACAGCTTTAGGATGGGGATTCTGACTGTAGGTGTGTGGTAGACCGCACCAGGATGAGCCACAAATCTTTGGAGCAAGAGTATTTCCTCTTCTGGGAGCAGCACTCTGTGAATCTACTGTGTGAATTTCTATATCTGATGAGCAAAGGAGACATCTAATTCCTTTTATTATGTTTCATAGCTTGAAGGCAGTGGAAGTTTTGAGCCAGAAATATCCTAAATCAACTTCTGCATCATGGTAATCAAATAGCACATGGGTTGTTGATTTAATAAAGTATTTTTGCTATAGTGATACTAAGAGTGAATAAAGCATCTCAATTTTGAATAATACAGTCATTGTAAGCCTTTGGGATATTAACTGTGTTGACTTGGCCATTTTGTGTCTAAGTTCTCTTCAAATTAGTCATTTTGATGCATCTTTAGAAATGTCTTAAGATTGACAGACCCTCTGTCGTGGTAACTGCAGTGATGAACGCCAACAAAAGTCTTGTTGTTACAATTAACAGAGGAATGACTGTGTCCCCAAAGACTATCTACAATAATATCTACAATAAAATCTTGCTGCTGATTAAAAAGGCGGAGTTTTTTTAACAGAAGAACATGTTGTTTTTCTAGTTTGCTATTAGCCTCCACAAATGACTGTGTGATGCAGTTTTCTGTCTCCAAGCCTATAGTAAATGAGAAACATTCTGTAGAATTTTCTTTTGCTCTTGAATTTTTCAACATGCGCATGGGATAAGAATGTAACAAGGCTCCAATAGAATCTTATAACTGGATCAAAACACAGTTCACCCACATACGAGCTGGATTGGTTGTGATAGATGTCAGGAGAAACTCTAAGGCAACACTAAAGTTCTTTTATTCCATAACTGCCAAATAAAATAGTACTAGAAGCCTGTGACCAAAAACCTCCTGGTTTTGCTGGGTTTAAAAAGGAAAAGAGCAATCAGTGGATGGGACATCAGTGAAATCAGATTATGTGAAGTCAAATGATAATTGCCATACCATCCTCCCTGCCTTCATTTCTTTTACAGTTGTGAACACCCTGAATCCAAACTAGCACGTATCCCATCTTTGGGAAGAACCAGAGGCTGAGAACTCTTTCAACTGGCATAACATCTGCATGCAGCTCCTCCAGCTGCCATTAAGACCCTATCAGGTGCGGTTTGCCTTCTGTATACAGACTGGCCAGAATATGCAAGTTGTTTTGGTGGTTTTGCTCTTAAGTAGAAATACTGACTTGCATGCTTCCAAGGAAGAGGTAGTGACCATGCTTGGAAGATCTACAGGAAGGTACCTGACCCCACCAGCTGGACCCACTCTGTAGACATGGAGTTTCCAAGGTCTCCCTGCACTAGTCCTGCCCCATAGCCAGAGTGGCTGCCTACCCCCAACACTGCTGCCTACGCAGCACCCTCCTGGCACCTTAGCCCAGCCTTTTTTCTCTGCACCAGTTACCCACTAACCTTGTGTACTGCTGTGTTGTCCCACACAGCCCCATGAGCCCTGAGACAGGGAACCAAAGTGGACAAACTACAGGTAACACCCCTTCCTACACTGAAAACTGACTGACAGTAGCTATATGCTGAGCTTCTTTCTTAGGCAGTCCAGGACCTCTCTCCAAGACACTGATCTGAGCTCCAAAATCATTGGTGGAGTAAATCAACAACTGCTGAAATGTTCTCGTTTCTCCACAAGGCATGACGAGAAGCCATGCTGAGCACCCATGGTCTGTGATAAAACCCCTCTAAGCAGCATCTTTGGAGGAGGCTGACACAGTGTGGTAACGCAGAAGATGAGGATGAGCTCATGCCATGCTGCCCGTTGTGTGCAGCAACAGCCTCATGTGTTTGTATTAGCCTTTCCTCAGCTGAGATGTCATCGCTCTGACCTGTAGCCCCCAAGGAAAGCAAACAAAAGCAAAGAGGGCAAAGCAATCTTTAGGTACTGCTGAAGCCCCAGTACAGCTTAACATTACTGTGTGTGGTGTCTAGATTTTATGTCAGTGACGCAACGTAACTAATTAAGTCTATACTACATGAGAATACATTAGACACAGTGCAATGCTACCTTCCTGCCTGTCCATCCTTGGAAGATCAAGGCACACTTTCTTTTCTTATGCATATTCCCTTAATAAAATATTTGTCACAAGGATTCTTCCTACACCCATCTGGCATATAGATATTTTTCCAAATTTGTCATTTTTTATGTTCCAAAACCTATTTTACTTCAGATGCTTTCATAATGAAGCAGCAAAAGCCTGCCATACTTTGATATATGGAGCAGAAATCATATCTGTGCCAGGCTGTTTTCTAATCAGATAAAGCACCGAATACCTGCAGTGCTTTTTCTTCTGGCCTTTGAGTACCTGACTGACTTCCAGTGCTAGTCTAGCTTTGCATTCACAATTAAACTACGATTCTTAGCTTTATCTTTCAGCAAATTTCAGTGCTTTTAAAACAAAGAGAAAGAGTTATTAGAATTGCCTAGTGGCTCCCCGCATAACACAAACCACAGATTCATTCTGCATCTTGGGCATCAGCCCAGAAATCTGTGCTTGAACTAGAGCACACCTTTCAGAAGGGCATTTGCCCTCATTTCTCATTTTAAAGCTGTCTCTCATAGCAGATGATTTAGGGATCTGCTACGAGTGAGCACTGGATGTGGGCAACAGAATGAGGACTTCGGTGAGTTTGTTCTTACCAAAAGCTTGGGCCTCAGGCAGAAGGAGAAAAAGAGTTGTGATGTCCCATTTTTATTAACATCATAAATCTGTGGTGCAAGGAACTTCACTTAACCCAATAGAGTCATGGGGAGGTGCATTTACTTTTCTCTGAGCCCTCATGTGCCCTTCTGTGGCTTGGCTCCTCGCCACAGCCTGGCTCCTTTGCATGCACACAGCCATCAGGCAAGATGGATTCTGCAGGAGATAATTTCATCTGAAGCCACATTAACTCCCCAGACACACTGTCTGTTCCTCATGGTACATCCCAGGAGAGGCTTCTCTGGCATAGCAGAGACAGGAAGGCTGATAGTTTGTGGCACTGCCTTATGCCAAATCCCAGGAGAAAGTTCCTCCTACTTTGAATTTCTTCTGTTCAAATAAAGTAAAAGGACAATCACAGACATTGCTTTCAGTATAGTTCAAAACACAGTTTGAAGTGTGAATTTTTCAATATTTTAAGCATTGGCTTTTATGATTTATTTATTGATATTCCAGGACAAGCATCGCAAAGTGTAGCTGGTGTCTACCCCAAATATAACAACAATCAGCAAATGAGCAGCAATATTTTCACAGACATTTTGTCCACTGCTATGCAGATAAATTTTGCCTCTTTATAATAATGAAAAGATATCAACAGATAAGATCAAGCATTTTGAAGAGACACTAAAAAAAAACCTGACTCTGAATCATAATAGTTCATATTGTTTCATTTCTGGCAATACTATGTACTTTATGAACAGAACCTGACTATATAGCGAGTGTGACTCAGGCACAGGAGGTGTGCAGGGTTTGCTGTCTCTTATCCCTTGAGTCCACCTTGTAATATTGCTGGTATCCGTGTGTAACAGATAGTGTTGTGCACTGGGCTGGAAGATAATAAATAGATGTGAGCTGATGATTTACAGGAGGGTGCTTGGAACTCCTTGAACCACTAGGGAAGGGAAACTGTGCTGGTACAAGGTTGTGCTGTCAACCTTGCAATAGTTTTTCCTCTCTCCTGAGGGCAATTTCTCCAAGATGTAACTTGCTTCCTGCCTCATCATCTGGAAATTCACAAACCAGAGGAATTGTGGTTAATTACTAAAATGGCTGATCCATAGATTCTTAGCTGTCACAGCCTGGGGGGGAGGGGTTTAATTGTTTTTGTCTGAAAGGATTTCTCCTAAAGTGATGAAATAACTCACATTAATGATGATTGCAAATAGAAAATTTTTGTGATTATTTCCAGTTGTTGAAAGAATTGCTTATTTAAAATGCATTGCTCTCTTATTTGAAGAAACTTATATTTCTCCAAACAGCCAGAATAAATTCAGCTTTAAAGCATTCATAACGAAGGATGAATGCATATTGAGGCTACCACTGTATGTGATCTCTGATCATACAATAGTTAAGTTATAAAATCACAGTGATTTATGGCACTAAACTGTGGAGCCTCATATCTGCAGGAGTGTGGGTAAAGGGGTGGAACTCTCATCAATCAAAAGGCTATACTTGTTCAGCACTGGAATAATTAAGGCAGACAGTAAAAAAGCATGAAATAATATTAAAAAATAAAGTGAATTTCTATTTGCATAGTGTTATCAAGCAATAAAGTACTGTGCCACCATTTCAAAAACTTGCCTAGAAATCCACTTACTACTTTGTAGTGATTGGTATATTTTTTCTTCAAATTCACGCTGAAGGTGTTTGTACACTAGTTATATAATACACACACTGTCATCAACTTAAAAGACAGGATTACAAGTAATGGCCATCTTTCCAGTTAATTTCAACACAGAGATAAAACAAGAAAGAAAAAAACACAAACAATTTTAAAGTGCAAATTCCTGAAATTTCAATCATCCTATTGATAGCGTTTTTCTTCCAACTCACCAATATCAGGTAGAGATAGTTAGGCATAATGAGGGGATAACATAGGGGAATTGTATTAATCAAACAATGTTAAAAAAAGTTTAATTAACTGCATATTTTGTAAAAGCCACATTTCATTACTGTTTGTTAGGAAGACGGAAGCATGCACTGGAAACACTAATTCTAATTATTACTTCAAATAGGAGTTTTTGGCACAAGGTCAAGGAATAATAGAAGAATGTGTGAACCTGCACTACAGTGTAGCAGTAAGACTAATCATTTGAATAAAGCCAGTTGCTTTTTCTTGGACTGTCTGTACGCTGTTCAATGTTCTGGATGAATCTAACACAATCAGCTTGTTCTCTGGTGTATATCCACTTCCTGCTGACTCAGGGCAGCTTGCCTCTTCTGCCATTTATTAAAATGAAACATTCCTATTAAAACACCATTTTTCAGAGACATGACCAAATAGATATTAGTAATGACATTATTAAAACTATTTTGTTTAAAATGAACTGTCACACTTGTGTGTTGCAAAACAACACAAAGAAATCACTTTCATTTAGTGAGAGATTGCTTTGAAGAGTTGGATTTCTTTCTTTGTATTAGAAGGTATTGCAGAGGGGAAGTGATGTGTGCTCCAGGAAACTTCCAGCTTTTACAGATATTAGAAAGGAGGAATACGGTTTCTAGTATTCTCCATAGCAAATAATGTATAATTCATGGATTTCATTAATATGCAAATATGACCCATGGTCTCCTATGTTTATATCTCCTAATAATCTATTAATGGTTTTAAATGTAAAGGGTAATAGAAACATTTTGTATAAGCAACATTTATTCATGCCTCTCTGTTTTTTTCCTAATTGTATAGTATAAGCATACATAGAATTAAAATAGAATCAATGGAAGTTAATTGATAAATGATTATCAAATAAATATTTATTGAACATTAGGTCACGTGCCTTAATAATTTGTGATTCTGTGATGAAAGACCCTGTTATCATTAAATGTCAATATGCCTCGGAAAACCTATGCTGAGGAGATTGAAAGGTACTTTTATCAAAACTACTGCTTGAAATGACCCCTACATTTGGAAACAGCAACTCCCCCCATCAAACATGGGTGAAAAAAGAAAACAAACATCCGATTTATCTTGAAGTCTTGGACTTTTTAAGTTTTCTTTGTTATAAGTAAGAAGGATAGGTAAGATTTCATTCTAATGCAATCTCATCTAGCATTGTAGGATCAGCTACTTTCCCCTCCCATATTCTAACTGAAACTTTTGAGTTGTCAAGTCTGAAAAAAAATGCCAAAATCCACTTCTTATTCTTGTCAGAGTGAGAGTTTATACAGTGTTTGCAGGCAGATAGTTCCAGATTTTGGCGGGGGGGGGGGGGGGGGGGGGGTGCGGTCCCTGCTCTGGGCACTTGCTACTTGCAGGTTTGCTTGTTTTTCCTCAACTCTCTGCCATGCTATTGCACAACCCCCTCATGCCTGAGTGCTGCTGCCATGCCACCCTCTCCTGCCACTCCCGTGATGGCTGATAGTAGTGATTTCACTTCTGTGTTTATCAGACACCGCACAAAAAGAAACAGTGCAAGTCATGGGAACATCTGCTCTTTGTAAAAAATACATATAAAGCAATGGTGCTGTAGGCAACAATCAACCGTTTCAATCAACTAATGGAAAGAAATATCCTGGCAAAGTCAGTTTCGATGTTTTTTGTATTACATCCCATAAGCATTGGACCGTGTTTTAGACCAGGTTCATGGAACTTCTCTCTGAGGCTGAAGAGTTTGTCTGAGCATAAGTTGAAAAAAAATATGCCACTCCCCAGAGCATCTCTATTTTTAATAAAAAATGTTCCTTGTGTCACATAATGATGGGAGGAATGATGGATTTCTAAATATTTATTAACAAATAAATATAAGGTCTTTTTAGTAATAATGCACATATGACGTAGAAGCCCTTTGTTTTACCAGCTACTTCAAAGAATCACACAATGGTTGGTGTTGGAAGGGACCTCTGGAGATCATCTAGGGCACTCCCTCTGCTAAAGCAGATTCACCTAGAGCAGGCTGCACAGGAACTCATTCAGGTGGGTTTTCAATATCCCCAGAGAAGGAGATCGCACAGCCTCTCTGGGCAGCCTGTTCCACTGCTCTGTCACCCTCCCAGTAAAGAAGTTTTTCTTCATGCACATGTGGAACTTTCTGTGCTCTGGTTCATGCCTGTTGCCCCTTGTCCTGTCACTGGGCACCACTGAAAGAGGTCTGGTCTCACCCTCTTGACACTCAGAATCCTTAGCTTGCCACTTTACGCTCCTCTCAGTAACTCTGTTGTGTGCAGATGCTAATCACAAGCTTTTGGCAGTGTTTTAATTTTCTACTGTCATGACCTTTTTCAGGTTAACTGTGACTAAGAAAGTCAGTTTCTTAACCATACTCTTGTACGTCACACCTTATTACATCTTCCTTTGCTCTGAAGCACGGAAGAACAATTTACCTACACATAGCTCTTGCAGAAATGAGAATTGCCTGAAACATGCAGTTGCGTGAATACAGCTGGGTGATGGGTCCACCAGGAGAGAAGGAGTTCAGAAAACAGTTTAGACGCTGTTCATATTGACTTATACATGTAGAAAAAAAAACATTTCGTAGAGGCTACCTGTGAGGGTAAATAAACACAATCGCATCCACAATGAAAATATACCAATTTTGCACAACCAAGAAGCCCATTGGGACATACAATTCACAGTTTGTTAGATGTTTCCCTAATTAAAGGAATGTAACAAGTTGATTAGAGTTGAGAAGCTCTGAGAAAAGTCAGATCCACTTATACTGAAAAGTAGAACTCAAAAAAAAGTTATTCACATTTGATTAGACTAAGACAAGCATTACTCAAACATTTCTCAATACTTCAGAAAAAGAGACATACTGAACTCTATTTTACTGTGAGGCTCAAAATGGCAATTAACAGTCCTAAGCTGCATATAAAACCCAGTATGAACCACGTTTACAGGAACATTGTGTGTGAATCAAATTACATTATCTTCAGTTTGAAGAACTTAGAAATAATTGCCAATAAGTATTCATGTATAGGACCAGTTTTTTGAAACAAGTTATTTTAATTACTACTAGTGTCAGGAGTACGTGTAGGCAATTTTATTAGACTTAATGTGTTTAGTGAAGCTCCCTGAACTGTAGCTGGTTTATTTCCATAGATGATGAAATATTTAATGTATCTTTATTATTTTTACTTTCTAACATCGTATTTATTTTTAAATGAAATCCCAACGTTTGATACTTCTGTTGTTTTCATAAAGAACATCACTATGAAACACAGCTATATATTATCATCAAAATAAAATTATCATGTAGATTTGTGCTTCCATGTACCATATTTTTAACACAAACACCCTTCGTACTGCAGGTATTTAAAGACTTGTACACTTGTAGCCACACCTGGACTCTTGATTCAGCAATGTACAGGAGCCCTTCCATGAAAGGATGTGAGCTGGAAAAAAGGGAAAAAGTCTAACAGATGAATGCCTCGGTCCTGAAAACTGACAGAAATCCTTGCTGCTTTTAGATCATTCACTTATTTTAGTTTTTTCCACTTATAGAAATATTTCCCTCTCTTCATATCCAAAGTGCTAAAAAAGTTATCAAACAAATTATGTCATCAATTCTGTCAATAAATGCTGCCAAGAAGGCCATTTCAGGATACTCTTACATGAGAATGTCAAGCGACTTTTCAAGTCATGAGACTTGTGTATTTGCTTCCTTTTCTCTTTCTCTTAACTGCAGAGGCCACTCATCCCCACAAGTTCAAAAGTTGCAGTGACAGTCAAACCGCACAGAGCCAACAGTGTAGCCCATGGCATGCCAATATGTTGTACTACAGCTAGGAGGTGGGCAAGGCCACGTCCTGCCTGGCACAGGAACATGCAGCAGATTATCACAGGCAAACCACCATTGCCTCGACCCTCATTCAGGAGCAGGCCCAGCCAGCCCTACACCAAAAGGACTGCTCAAGGAGTGAGGCAATAAAGTTAAAACAATGTGGCACTTTATGATAATCCATATTTCACATCAACCAATTCCAAAGCCAGACTAATTCATAAAATCATAGAATCATAGAATCATCTGGGTTGGAAGAGACGTCCAAGATCATCAAGCCCAACCCTTTGTCCAACGCCCTCATGATTACTTGATGATGGCACTAAGTGCCACATCCAGTCTTATTTTAAAAACCTCCAGGGATGGTGAATCCACCCCCTCTCTGGGCAGGCCATTCCAATGCCTGATTACTCGTTCTGTGAAGAACTTTTTCCTGATATCAAGCCTAAACCTGCCCTGGCAGAGTCTAAGCTCGTGCCCTCTTGTTCTGTTGCTGGCTGCCTGGGAGAACCATTACCTTGAACATGCCAATCCCATGTGAAGGTTTTGCAGACATCTGCAAAAATTCATACTTCAAGGAACACAATACTTATTCACTTTACTGATGTGATATAAATTAACAGTTTCCCACTCTTCATTACCACAACAAATCCACACAGAAAGACCTGTTAGTATATACAACATCAAAGAGCCTGAAATAGAAGTAGGGAATTGCAGTTATAAAAATAAATTTCTAAAAAGAAGAGAGAAAAGGAGACGAATGTTCTAATCTTACCTTCATCATAATCTTATTAGCATTTCTCAGTGAGTAGTTCAAGTATCAGTCTATACTCTTATGAATCTGTCTCATAAATATGTCAATTGCAAAGTATAGTTATTTTAATAGTCTGTGTTGGTGGGCCATCATGGATTTAATTAAGAGGCAACTAGTGTATGAAATATGACACAAAAGCACCAAACTAAATGGAGAAATGTTTTACTGCAGATTTAAATCAAGGCCACAGAAGTAACGATGATCTGGCCTTAGAAATCCTACTTAAATTTAATTAATGCAGACCAGCACAGACCTGTTCGTACAGGAACAAAAAAATAGAGGCATTAAAAATAATGATTTAAGCTATACTGTGTTATTTATAAAGACATTTGCATTATCTCCAACTGCATTGTTATTTATAAATGTGTGTTGGTTTGTGACAAATTAAATTTAAAAGGCTGGAAATGCAAGTCCAGTAAAAATCCTTAAAATATTACTTTCAGCTACCTGGGGTTTTTTTGTGATCTCTCCAAAATGAAGCCTTTATTAAGACTCTTTCTTTTGAAGGGTGTCAGAATGTCCAAATCGTTCTGTTATGGAATTGCCAATATCTTTCTAAGGTTGCAATGAAAACTGTGTTATTTTCCACCCAAATCTCCTCTTTCTCCCTCTTTCTTTATCCTTTCAAAAAACCAAGAGCACATCCAGCACTGTGAGCATGCAATATTAGATCTTCAAGCACTGCACAGTGCTTCCTGCTAGCATTATTGGGTACTGTGCTGACTTCATAGTAGACGTGGCAAGAAGCAATGCAAGAGCACACATTTTTATGTTGAGATCCCTTACTACTTGTATGAGTTTAATACTATTTTAGACAGAAAGAATCCAATAATTCCACAAAACTCTTACAATGGCTCAATCCCCTCTTGCAAAATCATTGACCACAACCTCACTTGCACTGAAGTTTAAAGCAAGGCTTACTATTGATTTATATGGGCACAGAAGAAGGCTCTGAAAGTATAGGTTTGTCTGGCTGTAAGAACTGATGTCTCAATCAACTATAGGGACTGCATTTATACGTGATTTTTGTGTCTAGGACTTTCCATTTTATTAATCTGATCTGTCAGGTACTAGCTATTGCATGTTAACTTTCTCAATTCAAGTGACTTCCATTTATTTAGATTAGAATAATCTTTAATTGGTTGGTTGCTCTAAAGAGAAGTTAAGGTATTCATAGGTTTTATTAACCTTTTATTACTAAAGGAGAAGAAAAAAGCAGTGGCCAAGAAAGCATCATTAAGTGAACTTCATTCCTATTTTCAGAAAACTTAGAGCTGTGGGCTTGAGCTGCTCTCCAAACACCATAATTTGGTCTGCCAGGAATGTAATAAAAACTGTAAATTGACACAAAAATGAAAGTGCTTGGGAGAAATAAATTCATAACTACTTTTATTTTTCGGTGAAGAAAACATCAAAGGTTTGCAACTCAGCCTGGAAGGCAAAAATGGATAAAAGGATAGTGCATATAGTTTCAAAATATTTTTCTCTTTAATGAATACTTGAAAATATCCATAAATCTCTTCTAGTATCACTGTATTTAAAAAGCAGTCAAGTCTTTTGTGTCTGACATGTTTATAGTAAATCTATTCTCATCTGTCATGTTTGCATAAATTGTCCAAAAGTTCATCCTGTCTTGGCTGTCTTTCAGTATTCATTAGTATTGAAGTCATTTTTTTTGAGTGAATGAAGGGAAAAAATGCCCAGAAATTGAGATAATGCATAGAAAGAACTAGACTTCTGATGACTAACAAGAACAAACACAGCTTTATTCAGCTAAATTCACAGAAATTTGTTTCTTATTGCTGGGGATGAATTAAACAGTATGAATTGTGTATGTAAGCTCATAATAAAGAAATACAGGCAATCAGAACAAAATTCTGAATAATACATGATAAGGTAACAATATAGTCCCAAATAGGTATTTATACGGACACCTGACCAGTCAAATAGCTCCTGTCAGATGTCTGCTGTGAAGCGTCACTTGGATTTAGCATACCTTTGCACCTTCCTCTGATAGCAGGAATTACAGTGCAAAAACCCTCAATCTTTCAAATTCTTCCTCAATTAAGGAGACACATACCAGAAAAATGAAGAAAATAACATTGAAGAAGCACTGCCATGTGGGTACAGCCTGAAATGCGGGGCTGGCTGAAGTGCCTGGGGAGGGATGGGGGGAAGTGGAGGCACTGCAGGAGCAGTAAGCCCCCACCTTCCCATGGGACAGAGGATTGGGGTGTGCTCAGCCTCCAGGGCTCATCCTGGCTTGTCTGTCCCCTCCATCTGGGATTTCTCCTGGCCCCCAAAGCCTGGCTGTTTGCTTTCCCAGTCACGGCAGCTGGAGGTATACCCATGCCCCTGCTTCACTGTGAGTGGCGGAGCCTCGTGGGTGTTTGCAGGAGGCAATGCAAGCATGGCTCCCTTTCACTCACGAAGGCAGGAACACTGAGCTTTCATCTGCTCAACACTTCCAAATTCAAAAGCTTCCTCTCAGGAATAATTAGAGCCACTTTGGGCGGCATTGTAACTTGAGCATCTCAAAGCATTTTAGGTTATTTTTAGTACAAAATATTCACTTGATAAGAGGGGCTGAAGATCAAGGACATCATTTGCTGAGTGACTCAAGTAATCAAGAGGTGAATAGAGAAGAATCAACTGTACAGCTGCACTGCAACCAAAGAAACAAAGTAAAACAGGGCTTTCCAGACTAGACTCCTGCGGATTCAAACCTGAGGAAGTGCAGACAAAAATTTACCCGGTCCACTCCCTGCACAACATATTCATAAGATCTTAAAATAATAGGGCACTATATCTCTTAGCCTCAGGGCATGCTTTCTGTGATTGCCATTGAAAGTCTTGTTGACAGTAGGGTTTGTTCACTGAAGGGCAACCATACAGTGGTTTTGCAAGGAGTTTTATAGAGTAACATATTCACAGAAAGCTACCCACACCTCTGTATCAAAAACAATTTACAGAATTACTTACCAGTTTGAGATCTACAATGATTAAATTAGTGAGATAATTAGCACGATATTCAAGGTTAATATTCACAAGTAGGTTAATTACATCCTTTCCCAAATTTCTGTTTTCATTTTGCTTGGCGCATGTTGCAGTAACAGTGAAAGTTGCAATAACAATGAAAGTGAGGCCACATTTGCAGAGATGGCAGGTGTGGCAGCACATATTGCCAAAGCTATCAGAGACTAAATGCACACTTCTCAGTGAACTTTTCTTTAGCATGCAGTGTTAGAGCATTATATTCTTTATGTCCCAGCAGTTCTCCACCTCTTATTCTCTTGAATAACAATTCAGATCAGTAAAATGTTGTCTACAAAGGCTGTGGGATTTTTTATCTTCAAGAATTTAGACAGCCGTCTAAAGTTAATTACAAAAGTGATGGCGTTTAGTGCTCTATACTGAATTCAGTCCACGTGCATATCTTGTATGTACAACTGCAGACCCAAAATAATGTACAGAACTGAAATTCCTTGTGAATGGACTTCAGTGAAGCTACTTCATGTTTAACGAAACTAAGAGTAAAATTTGCTGCAGTAATCAGTAGAATGATAGTAGAGTCAAGCAGGAAGTCAAGTGCAACGTCAAAGTTTTAAAAGCTTTTTAGTAGTTATTCAAGTAGAGGCAATAGGGCATAGCATTTGGATGAACTTACAAGAAGCTATTTTGCAAACTTAGTCTGAGAAACCAGGAAGCCCAGCTATGTGCAATGGGCAGTGCTCCTCAGCATTGTACCCAGCAATAAAGTTAATGCCTGTTGGAGGAAATATTCTGAAAGTTTCTAGCAGCAGAGCAAGTATTTTTCAAAGCATCTGAACACTGTTTCTCTCTAACAGAATATCCATTTGTTGTCTCCTCAGTGTACCAGAGTGCAGGGCGAACCTGGGGTTCCCAACCCTGATGGGGACTAAAATCTCAACTATGGGGTTAAGCTCTAAATTTTCAACCTTCATAACAAGTGAAGAGTAGATCCAGACACTGTCAAACATTACAATTGTTCATGTACGGAGCATATTTAGGCAGCATGTGGAATTTGTAATCTTTACATCCACCCTAGCAAATTTTACAAGGTTTCCTGCCTTGGTAAACATATGAGGTGTGGGTTGCTAGAGGCCCCCCAGCCCAGCTGCCCTCCCCCAGCGACTCGCAGCTTAGTGAAAAGTTCATATAGCCATTTTTAGCTTTCTTCCATATAAAAAGGCGGCTTGATTTCACGTTAGATTCAGGGCTGCTGGAGGCAGTGATGCTGGGGTGACCATGCTCACAAGAGGCCTCGGACAATGTCTCCCTGCACCAGGCCCTCAGTGCTGGTACCATCACTTGTTACCACGCTGTGAGGGGCAGTCCCTGAAGGTGTTTTGCTACTTATCACAGTCCTGGATGGTTTTGCCCTCTAAAAGAGGGTCTATTTCTCCCCTAGGAAGAGGATATTCTTTGGCTTTTGATCTAAATCTTCTTCTTTTCCTCGTGTTGAATATTGGACGCGCCTCCCCTCACACAGAGTCCTTGGGAGAGAAAATGCTGGGCAGCCATACCCAGTCCTTGTTCCCCTCTAATGCAGGGTCATAAAACTGTTATTGGAAAAGGAAAGCAGACTCATTGCTCCCCAGAGGAATAGGGAAGCCATGACTGTAAGGGACAGCTGAATAAAACGGTTTGTGTCAAATTTTCTCCTGCTACCATTTTGCTGAGAGAAAAGATGGATCCAGAAGTCTTATCACTATCTACAGAGGATGTGGTTTTATATACCACTATGACTATAAAAATCAATCTTCTGAGCAAAAGGAGTTACCTTTTAAACTAGAGCCACAACAGCTAGTTTTCAGGTTCTGCAATGTAAGAGATTCACAGCACACTACACTGAAAGTTTGAAGTTTTTTTAAAGTTTTTAATCTGCAAAATTTTATTCTGTTTTGTTTTGTTATTTTATTTTATTTTATTTTATTTTATTTTATTTTATTTTATTTTATTTTATTTTATTTTATTTTATTTTATTTTATTTTATTTTATTTTCAGTATGGTGCTGTTATTTTCTAAATTATTTTATCATTTTGCCACAGCATTACAAAATGCTTACTTGCTGATGCCTACTGGAACCTGCTGATAAGGAGGCTCACAAAAAGGAGCTGGTGAAAATCAGTCTCTGTCCTTTTGAAAAATTAGTTGAAGTAATTTCACGTTTTTACTTTCCCAAAGAGACACTGCAACCATTTCTCTTCCTTTCTTAGTTATTGTTCACACCACTGCAACATAAACATGTGCTTCTCTGTCCTATATTCCTCTGCCACAGGTATAGACATCTTCTGTATTATTTCAGTGGTGAACACAGAGGTAGGGATGCTCTGGGCTGCACTAGAGTTGCAGAAGTGACTGCTGTGAGTACACATGCAAGCAGAGCAACTGGTTTTTCAAAGGCAGTTAGATATCCAAGCAGTAATTGTGTGCACAATTACTGTGATTACACATGTAATCATGGTCATTGTGCTTCCAAATAATGCATGTGCTATTCTAAAATTTGCTACTGTATTACTAAAATTAATGGGAGATTTGCAGTCATTTTGAATTGATGTAGGATCAAGCACTACATGCTGTAGTGGTAGTAGTCTTGATGTATCCAGGAGCAAATGCAATTTTTGTGTCCCAAATACTAAACTTTCAGAGTGGATTGAAACAGCAAAAGCAGGATGGAGACACAGTTTCTTAGTATATCTAGGTATATATTCATTATGCATTCATTAATAAATTATCATGTTTGAATAATGTTCTGGATTTGATTCAAATTTCACTGATATTAAGTGAAAACCAGGGCTCTGGATAAAGAATTCTTCCTTTAATGCTTCCAATTAGCTTGGGTTATGCAGCTGTGTGTGCATTTGTTCATGGCAAAATCTTTGGCTTTTTGACTGTCTTGTGTTTCAAGAGCTAAACAGGATTTTGCAGAGAGGATGCTGTACAATACAGTAAGTATGATGATATGTAGTATTTCACATCTAGTCTTTGTCCATGTTCTAACAAAGTGCATTAAATGTCTTACTATTGTCTCTTTTTCAGACTAGTTTACAGCCCTGTAGTTCCAGCTGTTTTATTCTGAAACTCTAAAACCCTATCACTAGGGAGTTCTGTGTAATTGCCCATAATATGCACCACATTATCCATTTCAGGAACTGTGCTGAAAGACAGCAGCAATAAGGGGTTTTCTAAAGGCAGTCTGGTTTACACTAATGGATCTAACAGGAAGGAAATGCAATTTGGAAGAAGCTGATGCATATGTTCTAATATGTTCTATTGTTGAATATGTTTGATATAATTATTAACTGTCTGTGATGGAAAGTCAGATCCTGCTCAGTTCTGCTTACAGTTTGGTACTCTGCTACCAGTAAAAACAGGCAAGACTCAGTCTGAGGATTTAAGAGTTCTTTGTAAAATACTGACGTTTAATAGTGCTTTTATAAAATATGGGCTAAAAACGTCAATCGCATGCTTCTTTCTTACAGGCTTGCTTTCTTTTATCAAGCTAAATATACAATATAGAAGCTGAGTCTCTTTCCTTTTTTCACTTGTCTAAATCAGGATATTCTCAAAGTTAACAACCTGATGTAATTATTTAAACAAATATGATTCAAACTGAGTTCTTATTCAATGCTGTTCATGACCTATTAATTTTTATTTTATTTTGCATTTCATGTCATACACATAGCACTGTAGTCAATCTGCTTCTGTATCACTGAGGAAGTACACAATGGACCTAAGTGAATTTTTAGGAAGGAGTTAAAATATGCTGGTGTGACTTCACCTATCCTTCTTTTATAAGGGATGGAGGATTTGGCAGCCAGTTTCAGTCCAATGCTATAATTGGTGTTCTGCGATTTCTAGTAAATTGTTGCATTCTGTTACAAGGGTCTTTAATTCTATGTGTGGGTGTTAACATGGTGTAAGGAATGAATTAATGATGAAGAACTCTTACCTGAAATTCCATTATCCTTTCCTCACCATGGTGACTCCTATCAAATTCATCCATATAACGTAATCTAGAAAGAAATAGGTGTTGATGCTAAACTGCTGCATTTCAGAGGAGTTGAAAGGTAAAAATCATAGCTCTCCTACGATTCAGACAAAACCAGTAGTTTAACACTGCTAGTAAACAAAATAATTGAGCAGCGTAATTTCAGTTTTGTATTTTGTATCTGTCTGGTGAGATTATTATCTTTGACACTACCTTAAGCAGATGCAGGACTGGAGTTGAAATTAAACAATAATAATGATATTTGGAGTTCACCCAGATCTCTATTGTTTGTGATAGTGGCTTCCACATCATTATTTGATCTATAATTTCTCATCTTTCATTTAACGTACCTTTCTACATGTAGTGCACACAGCATTAGCTCTGTGGGATACATCTTTCTTTGCAAACTCCAAAAGGGTTGGTTACTTTTGTCAGGAAGGTAATAGAAAGAAATTAAGTTCTTAGGAAATACACTGCCACGCCTCAAAAACCTGATTGTTTTAGACAGCTTAAGAAAAAATAGAGACCCTTTCCACAGCATATTTGCATTCTTGGTGTCAGTCAGCAGTCTTCAGTCAGAGTATTAAAAGAGGCAGTGCAGCAAAATCCATCTCAGATTTATCTAGAGACTTCTGCTTGTAATCTCTTCTCTGTTGTAAGGATCTGAGAAGATTTTAGGCTTTTTATAAACCTCAAACATTCTGAATATTTTGGTTTAGAGAAGTGCCTGAGAGCTCAGATCAAAATGTATCCAAACCCATGACTCCCATCAGAGCAGATTTCTGCGGGGTCTTTCCTGGGTCAAGAACGTCATAAAACCAATCTTCCTCAGGCTGTTTCAGGATTCCTGCTTTCAGACTTGCCAGAAACTAACAAATGCCAAGGTGTGTGATCCTTTCAAAAAGTTGAGAAAAACTGGCTTAACAATATGGGCTGAGGTCAGCTCTCATCTTAGCTAAAGCCTGCTCTTAGTTTCACTGTTACTCCTACTCCTAATTAAAAGTTTATTTAAGCACTTTGCATACTCTAGCATACTGAAGAAGCGATTGTTGGAGTGAAAAGAAAAGCTGTCAGTTCTGAAAATAGCTTTGGATTGCTCACGTGTCATTCTCAGTACATGCCGAAATATCCAGAAAAACGTGGCTCACGCTGTGGATTGCATCAGATATCCACACATATATAAGCAATCCTCTCCCTGCCTTCTCCTGAGGTTCATTTTTACAAAACACATAGTTAGAACCGAGCTATGCTTTCTGCCGTTAGAGTAAGCTACAATGGAGCAGAGCAAAAAAAATGTATTCCCCTGGCATGTGCATACGTAGGATCTGCCTGTAGAGGTCAGTGTGAGAATTAGGAGCAGATACTTACGGTAACCAGCACGCTGCAGGGGCTGAGGGGAAGTTGGCTGGTTCATTTCTCTTGGATCCCATAACCTGACTTCAGGTAAGGCTATTTATGTTGAGCATCAGATCTTTTGCAGATAAGGAATGCTAGATTTTCACCCAGGTCCTGGAAGCATGTTCTGTCTCAGCTGTGACAGAATCCATCCTGCCTAAGCACCCCCAATGCACCTGTACAGCAAGAGTTGATGCAACCAGCCCACTCACCTGTTCCCTTCTCCCCGTCTCAACATGCAGCTCTCTGCACTGTTTCATCTCCATCCTGTAATAGACTGTGTTTGCTGGCTTAGGCATGTCCAAGAGGGAGACTGAAACGGGTTTAGAGGCTACACAGAAGGACATTTGAAAAGGGGTGCTGGGGAAATCCTATTCATAGGGAGAAAAGAACTGAACTCACACAGGTGTTTCTCCATTTCTGCTGTGACTCCTCTGGGCAGCAAAACAGGTGAGTTTGCTGAATGCTAATCAGGGAAAAGAACATTTGAAATATGCGTCTGCACATGAGCATCTGTGCAGAGTTTCTCCAAAACAATTCTAAAGTACTTTTTTTTTCCTGTGTGGGCCTCTTCTGTACTTTGTTGTGCCAAGGGTCTTTTTTTCTATAGGTGGAGAGACCCCTATCCACCATCCATCAAGGAGTGCTATTAATATGCAACATCTTGAACACATGAGCTGAATGACAAGCTGGCAGATTTTGAGACTATGTGGTCCAAGTTTATGTCTCTCCCTGAAGAGGCAAAAAGCTCCTTCCCAAACTCTCTGCCAAACTGTGCAAGAGATGAAAGAAAGGAGAATGGGTAACCTATTTCTTTGCTTCTCTCTTCCTGATATCTCTTCACACTAACATTTCTTTCCCCTGGCTACAGTTAAGGTGAATGGCTGATTTTGCATAGTTTACTAGTGAACTTCAATATCAAAATACAGTGATAGAAGAGCTATTGAACTTTTTTAACTGCTTGTGGAACTAATTGGAACTATTTATTAGACTTTTTATACGTGCACTGTCTCTTCAACGTGCCTGCTGTCCTCTATCCTCTGTCTGAAATGTCTCAAAACAGTGAGTTAAGTTGAGCTCCTGAAATTTAGGCATATTTGCACTTATCTTTTAATCACCTAGTGTCACCAAGCAAGGCTCAACTCAGCTGTTTTTTCAGCCTGGATTACGTGTCTGGATAGGAAGAAAGGATACCTGTAATATTTCCTTGTGGACCAGATACAGCTTGATCTAGGAAGAGTAAATAAGTGTTTCTTACTCTCCTCTCCTAGAAGATCAGGAAGGATGAAGTAGGAGGAGGAGCAAATAGACAGCTACTATCCCCAGCCTCAAAACCTGCTGCTGCCTGTGGCTGTTTCAATCAGGCTCAGGATGTGGACTCTGCTTCTGCAAATAAGCTGCAGCTGATGAGATGTTCGCGTGGGTCCTTCCAAAACACAATGGATTTGCTTATTGGGCATCACGACCATACTGCGGTTTGTGGAACTGGTGCCTTAAAACTTTGGCTGTTCACCTTTGGGATATCCAGATAGAATTACAGAAACAAAGAGCCACAAATTAAAAAATTGCTTCAGAGTCCTGTAATAAAAGAGACAGAAGAACACAGATGGGCCTGTGTGTGTCCACTTAACCTAGCAGTAATGCCCACTGTGCAAACAAAACTGAAATAAGACCACTCTGGAGACGTTTGCTTTCCTTGGTGCAGCCATTCCTACTGAGTCCACGTGGACAAGTGAGGAATCAGCTTTCCACCTGTCAGTGGTAGTGCAGAGTTAGGATGTGGTTTGGTTGTACTCCATTCCAACTGATTGGGACCTTGCAAGCCACATATTTCAGACCAGAAGTTCCACAGAACTATCCATCTTGCTAGAGCCTGGTCTGATCAGGAAGTGGCTCCCCACCCCCAGCCTCCATGTAGGGTATGAAGTGGAACAGCAAACTGGGGGTTTCAGATACCAGCTGTTACCCTGGCATCACTGCCTCTCTCTGTGCATGCCTTTGTCATTCCCTGAATCTCTGCCCACTGCACAACTCTTGGAATGAGTTACAATGACTTTTGGGATGTTTTCCTCTTGCCTTAAAGGACTCATCTGCTTTGATTTTCCCTCAGTCACAGCAGAATCTATAAAATGGTCTACATGGAAAATGTGAAAAATGTTTCTATGTAAATTGGAGGTAATGTCAGCCAAATTAATTTGTAAATTTAATGTCTCAAAATCATTTCATGTTCCTCATTTACAAATTTATATTCTTTCTATTTTCTCCATCCATTTTTTAACGCCTCCAAACATTTTTCACCATTCCACAAAGCAGGTTCATTTACAAATTATGCTTATCCATCAAAAAGGAAATCACATTTTTTATTCCCTTCTATGAAACTGAAGTCCTATCCCTTTTCTGGAAAGATTATGTAGTATGTTACAAAAAATTCCTTTCAATTCAGAGATCACACCTCTTGGGGAAGGTCAGACAAATACTGCCAGAATAGAAAAATTGCTAGCCACAATGCACTAGATTAAGGAAAAAAACAGCTACAGTGTGTGGACTTATGTGGGACAAATATAACTCTACATTTGCATTTGCAATGTTAAAAACACCTTACAAATACATGCTTCCATAATATCATAGAAAATATGTCATATATATGCGGTAAAATTTAGGTAAGTTTTTAAGAATCCCATAAAATAGTCAATCTATTAACAGGATTATCCATGCTCATGCAGAAGGAGCTAACAAAACACTCTCATTGATATTTTAAATTTGAGAAATACCCAATATCATCATCTTGCCCACACAAATACTGAAGAGATTTTCTAGGATAAGAATCACCTGGGTAATTTAAACTTCTGGGCCTACACATCTCTGTTGTTGAGCGTATGTAGCTTCCCTGAGATCACAGACTGATGCTAGGCACAGTCTTCCACACAAGAGAAAATCAAAGCTTTGATTCATACATTCAAGGGCTTCTCACTGAGATAGAACTGAAACAGTTTTAAATAAAATTCCTGGGTATTAAATAAACACCAGAGCACTGCAGATGCCAGCAGGAGAAGCTGGCAGGTACCCTGGTTGCCAACTCAGCTCTGTCCCAGGCTTTACATAGCTCTGTGTCTGCAATGGTGGCAATTCCAGCTGCAGCAGAGCAGGCACAGGAGCATCTCCCCGAGCAGGGGGATGAGCTGCCTCCCGCAGCAGGCAGAACTGACCTGCAACATCAAGCATCCTTTCTTCTGGCACACTGTGGTGTTTGCTAATTACAACATATTTGCCTATTGCTGATATCCTTACAAACTTCCCATTCCTTCTGTGAGTCACAGTGGCCTTATGTTGACAGGTAGAACTGGAGCAAAAACATTTCCTTGGAATTAAAATGTACCCTCTCAGCCTTTTATTCTCCTCTTCTCTGGGGCAGAGGCCTCCAAATGTTGCATATATCCACAGGCCAGGGGCTGTTTTAATGACACCAGATAGACTCTGCTTACCCTGCAGAAGGTGTCCTCTGATGTCACTATGGTGGGAAATAACTTTCCCCTGCACTAACTGTCAGCAAGAAAAATGTGGATTTCCTTAAAATAACAGAGGTCTGAAAATAAAAGTGTATTGATTTAGGCTATCTTGTCAATCACAGGAAAGCAGAACAGACCAGCATGTATAATATAAGGGGAGTTTGCAACAAAACGTGCCTTTGCTTCTGAAGACCAACAGATATAGCTGGGTTTAATGTTGGTTGGATCGACTAGGAGTTTCCAAAAATTTCTTCTGAGACAGAGTATTTTGCAAGATACAAGCAATACCAAGAGAACAAGTGTTCCACGAGACCAAAATAAAATTTTTGCTCCAACAACTTCATTAGCACCTTCAAAGTCAACAGTAGGAAAAGCTGAGCAACATGTTAAGCAGCTGGACCAAGCTCTGAGGGCTCCTGGAATTCCTTGCCTTGTGCAGGTTTCTCAGACGCAGATGGCACTCACATATGGCCCAGGTTCCTCAGGAGGCTAAACTGGTGAGATAACTAGGTTTTGAGATGATGCTGACACAAAAGGTCAGCAGCCTTCCACAGTTTGGACCTTGGCATGTTCTCCCTCTCCCTCACAGCAGGAGGGATGCTGCCAGCCTCAGTCATGTTGCAGCATGCTACCTTCTGGAGTAATCCTGGACTCTATAGCCAGGGCAGACACTTGTTGCCAGCCCTGCAGCATGGGGAGGCAGAACAGGGGCCCATGGCACAGGACTGCACAGACAGATTCGTGGTATGAAAGACCGCAGAGCCTTTACATTAAACAGAGCTTCAAAGCTGCATAAATATTAACACCCACCAAAAATAGAACTGTAAAAGTCCTTTAATAGTCCTATATGGCTCATGCCATGAGCTCTAAGTGCTTAGTGAGGAAGTGACCTTTACAAAATTATTGTTTATGATCTCTCTGTGTGTGCCAGTATAGGCACAAAGGGTATTCCAATTTATTTAAAAGGTTACATATCAAAACTGAATACAGTACAACACAGTACAACTGTGTTATCACATTGTATAGCTTTTACACCGGAAAACCCATCCTTGGCATATATACATTCTAGGCACTGGGGATGGATTCCCTAAGTATGAAAACTAGAGATGAAGTAATATGTTAACAAAATAATTTATTCATCAATCTTTTATTGTTTATGAATTGTCTACAAATCACTTAGAAAACTCAAATAATCCCCGGCTTTCAGTTACTTAACAATTTATTCCAATGTATAGTATTTTAGCTTGCAGAATATTTGAACAGGGATTCAAGGTACTCGGCACCTTTGCAAGTGAAGACTGTTCACACTGAATAATTTAGTTGTCTCAGTTTGAGAAACCTGATCTGATTTCTTTTGAGCTGTACGACCCTCTTAGGGTACCTTCTGCATCGTACACAATCTCCCCCTCCCCTGCTGCTTGTTAAAGGCACTGACTGTGCCTGCCCTCAAGCTGACTCTAGTAACTAGATGGGAAACCACTCCCCTGCTGCAGGGGAATACCTGTGCACTCGCATGTTCATCGGTTCTTTGTTCCTGAAGTAAGATAGAGCTCTGAGTCAGCCATATGGAATGTACCTTTCACTTGCCAAGGTAAAAGACAAAATCAGGACACATTTAGTCCAGCAAAATGAGTGGCTAGACTCCTGTGCACAACATGGGATAAACTCACAAAATAAAAACATTCTAAAACATATGTGTGTTTCCAGACTGCAGCTGTCCATAAGGACCTCTGCTAGCTCCAGCAAGACCAGCAGCACAGTGGGCTGGCAATTATAGGTCCAAATCTCACCCAGGCTGTTTACCCTGAGCAGCACCTTTCCCTTGTTCAAGGGGGATGGTCTTGCATCCTCTGGGCTATTCAGAGACATCTTGTGGGTCCCTCTGCAGGCTGCTAGTGGCTTCTCCTCCCAGCATCCACATGCATCACAGCTCAGGCCAGAACCAATCCCGCTGGGCCTACAGAGTGGTTGGGCATCCTTCCTTCCCCTCCTTGTTTCTGGGAACACAAAGGTAAATGCACCAAGCAGGACGTGCCTTGTCCTCATGCCTCACCCCATGGGAGAAATTTTTTCCCCTGCTAAGGAAGATCTGCTGAACCATCATTTCTACCATATTCCTTGGTAAAAATGCTCTTTTTAGCTTTCAGTCTTCCTGAAAGTCACAATACCCTCAAGATTAAGCTTAAACTTCATATAGCATGAGAACAGTTTTATATAAATATCTTATTAGAGTTAAGGCTTCTTGCTTGAAGTTAGCTTCTAATCGAAATTACATATTGCATTTTGCGAGTTCCAATTGCAGTCATGGCATGTAGATCACTTTTTTTAAGTTATTGCAAATGAGTCATTGCATTCATGATTCTTGTGTCTTAAATGGTTATAGAAAAGCCGAAACCAATCTTTTTTTAAAATTATTCTGTTTGGGCATAGTCCTTGAACTTGCAAGTGACACTCTCCCAGCAGCACAAAGGAGAAAAAAATTGGCCTCTAGGATTCACTTTACACTAAACTACAATGTTGAATACACTAAAAAGGAATTTATCAAATAGAAATTTGAAATCTGCATAGTTTCTTCTTCTCTTATATCTTCTAATTTGGTTCTGCTTCTTGTGAATGCTGCAATTCACAAGTTAAATATTCTATAAAGCACTCCATTCAGCCAAAACCTTCCTGAAGTCTTTCAGGTATGCAGTCCCATTGAATGGATCACAAATGCTGGCAACACGATGTGAAATCCAAATGTCACGACTGAATACATCACTGGAAATTTGTTTTCTGCAACCATGTGTAAAGGCTAAGCGAAAACTTACTTTTGCAAATATTCATGAAAGATAATTTCAAATGCTTGTGTGGTCACAGGAAGCAAATTCAGAGCCTTGTAGACATGATCAATTTGGAGTTAATTTCTGAATTTAAATGAATATTCATAGACATTTTTAACTATTCCTTTAACTTCAATACACACTCATCAGCACTCATTCGCACCTAGATTTTATTAGTGCAAATCAGGATTAAAAACATTGAAATCAAAAGTTAAGCATGTCTGAAACACGCTCGAAGAAGAACAGAATTAAGCCATCCTTTCTTATCTTCAGAATGGAACAAATCTAGCTTCCTTTTTATTAAAATTTGAGAATAATTTGTGATCTTTTGAAGTTATTGTTCTGCTGTCAGCTAAATCTATTTATACACTTTGATACTAAACATTCCTTTACATAATGGTGTCTCTTCCTTCTTATCCCTGAAAAATTATTCATCTACAATATTTTTCCCCATTTCCATGAATTCAGTTTAAATGAAGTTTATAAAACTCTCATAAAATGGTCTATTTCAGGCTGGTTTCAAATGCTGCAAAGCTGAATATTAAGAATTCTTTCACTTATGAATAATTTTACCATATCAAGAAAAATAAGGAAGATATTTTAGTCAATAAACAATTGCAGGTCAATGAGTTACTGAAATGTTTTCCTAAAAAGTAGCAATACTCACACTTCATCAGTTAGATTATTTATATGTTTCAAGTTCGCGTGTAACTGAAGAACTCCTGGAATATGATAATACAGTAAAATCACATTGTTTTGAAAAGTTTTAGTCCTGGAACTTTCTTTTTTTCACTTCTTGTAATTTATTCTTTCTCAGTTTGAATTTGAACTCAGCAGTTTCTCATTTTCTCAGAGTTCAAATTTATCTGAAAACTCTGTGATGACCCTGATGCTGTTTGGAAAGACGGGACTATATTAAAGGTCATATTTTCAAAGATATTCTAGGTGATTTAGCAGTATAAAGGTCTATTGACCTCTACAATTCGAAATGCCTTAGTCTACTCTAAAAAGGGCACAAACCTGGGACTATTTGGCTCTCTTGACTGTCTTTCTAGCATTATTTCATCAAAGCAATGCACAATGGCATACACAGAGTTACATCACAAAAGCTAACAAAGATAAATACATTGGAGTTAATTAGGTTTGTGCACAATGATGCCAACAACAGTGTCTTGAGAACATATTCTCCAATATCACAATACCTTTTAGAAGTTACAAATGCCTTATTGCAGTTATTGTTTGCATCTCTATGGAGTTAGTTACCTCTCTAGAAAATAATTTTCTGGAAATTATGGGCAACAAAATGAGAAACCTAAAAAATCGAAAATGAAGACAAAAAGGGTATTGCCCCCCCTCTTTTTTTCTTTTTTTTTTTTTGGAACCATTTTTCTTAGATTATCCTAACATCTAAAATCAATATTTTTCTCCCTTCTTATTTTCTTCAGCAGTCAGCTTCTGGGCATGTTTTATACAAAGCAAAGTGAAAGGCTTGGCTTTGAAGTCACAGAAAACTCACTTGCCAACTGCATCAGAAATTCATGGAAGTACACATGAAGGAATAGAGCAGAGATTGGTACAGATCAGAGAACCTACACAAGCCTCTGTATCAGTTCAGCTTCATTTATTAAAAGGAATTGACACAATAGTCTATATTGGAGTCTCTGCTATATTACTTACAGAACAACAGGTCAAACTTTATGAGAAATTTCTGCTGCTGCCTTCTGCGGATGCAAAGGTCTTTACTGCAGGTGGATCACTTAACTCCCCTGAGATAAGACATTCTAATTCTATCAAGCCTGATCATTCTTTACATTTATTTCTTAGATTATGTTCACCCTTGTTGCACTAATTACTAATTACCTACTATTCTGAAAATACAATCAAAACATGACATTTCCTTAAATCTCTTTCTATTTGTAGAATACTGAGATATGCCTGTACCTCCTATGCTAATTGATTAGCTAAGATATGTCTTAGGTGAGGAAACAGGTTTAACATAGGTTTTAATTCAGACTTCAAAATTCTGCAGTATTCATTCCCACTCAGTAAAAATTATTTTCATCTCTGTCCTCTTTGCTTCATTCGCCCCACAGTCATTTACTCAACTATGGGGTTGTGAAGACTGCAGTAGCTATTAGTCTACATGAAAAAACTGTTATAGTCACACCAAATGGATTATATGCAAATATACCATTGTAATTCATTTGTTTCTTTAGGCTAATTTATATTTTAATGAATTTGGTCATTGGGAATTGAAGTACTTTAGTTTCAAAAATAAGAGCTTGTTGAAAACCTTTTGCTGAAATCTGTAATTTTCAGGCAGGTTTTCAGCCAGCTCAAATCATTGTTGAGATCCTTTATTTAGTGAACCAACACTTCAATAAATAAGACAGGGATATGAGTTTTGTACAATAGCACATAATTTTGTACATGAGATACAAGGATAACAGAGAAAGCTGTGCACCGCTGGGATAGTTAGACTATTTCTGAGGTATAATGTAGTTGTAAACCACATTTTGAAATTTATTAAAAAATGGCTTTGTGATTATTTTGTTGAAGGAGTAGCTTTTTTGCAGAAGAGGATTTAACTTAATTTAAAAGATGCCATGAAGATTTAACAGACAAGTTCTAGTCATAATTCGGAAACACAGTTAGGAGTGGCTCACATGTCAGACAGCTGCAGAAATGACCAATGGGAATCCTCACAAGCTGAAAGTGGTAGGTGCCTCAGCCTGGTGTCATTAGAGCTGATCTGAGGAAGGCCACCTGTATCAAAACTCTCACAGTTCTGAAAGAACTGTGAAGTGAGCATAGTCCTCACATTGACATGTGACACTGTTTTGGTGAGAATATACAGAACGCATTAGGTGAAACAAATTCAGACACGAATGAAATTTCTTTGGGAAGAGATATATGTCTATGCCAGGTGTGTCACTAACTAGCTAGTGCCTTCTGAATTCACACAGAAGCTTAAAGACATTAATTTTCCTTGTAGAAAATCATCAAATTTGAATTTTACAGAGGCTGAATATAGTCCGGCATCTGCAAAAACTAGATTTTTCCATTGGCAGTGCTCAGTTACAGGAAATCTGATCTTTTAAAGAAATCCGCACACCACGGACATTTTGAAGCTATTGTTCATTAGATAGGGATTACTGATCCCACTGCTGCTGGAAAGCCTGCAGTGTCATGGTCAAGCTACAGTCTTGCATGGTGGCAGTTGTTGGCTCTTTAAATAGATTACTTCAGTTTGGATGGAAAGAACATGCAGATTCAAGATCACAATCAGGAGGATGGTGAAAGACAGAATGAGATTAAGAGAGATATCACTAACAAACCTCACACGCTGAAAACAATGGCAGTAAAATCACAATGACAGAACAATCGTTTATGTCATACCAGCTTGAGAGAACATCGATTTAAAAGGTGTAATCAGATCCATTTATTGCGTGAACTAAAAAAAAATATAGAAACTGTGTAAGTGAATACAAATCCATCCTTTACTACGTTTTAAACCAGTAGCATAGCTTTACCCAATTAGAATTAAATCCATCTTATAAGAAATATCTAATTAGATATGGTAAACTTATTTTATTTTAAAAGAAAGACATTGATGACTCCTAATTATACACATACACGTTCTCTTAAGTAAATTAGTTATTGTCTACGCCGTCGCGCCGACCATGTCCTTATACAACAGTGTCACCTAGTGGTGCCCGGCCAGGTTCGGCTGCGACGGAGAGTGGGGATGGTCAAAAAGTAATAACAGCGCTGGCTTTGTCGTTTGGTTTAATAGATCGCGTTATTTCACACAACAAAATACTTCATGGTTTATTATTATTATTTATTATTAGCGACAGGCTTTTCAACACACCAGCAAAAGCCATGACCAGACTGACATTTGGACACCGGGAGAACGAAAGGAGAGCCCATCAGCTTCCGGTCCAATGGAAATTAGAACTGTGCCAGGTGCTTTCTGCCATGTTAGCAACAACGACAGCTTTAGTCTGTTTCTATGCCTCTCGATTTGTTCTCTGTAGTCCTTTGGGTTCAGATGTATCGTCAATTGTGTGCATTCAGCAGGGAGCCAATCCCAGTGGGTCTGCGCTACCGCACAGCCCCTCGGCTGTTTCCCAGCCTCACCTTGCCGACAGCAAACAGGAAACAGAAGCCTTTGGCCACCGCTGCATGACTCAAGAGATTCAGATCAATTCATGCATTCAGGTCTGCAGTTCCTCAGATCAAGCTTTTCTGCTCAATGCCGTATGTCTCTGTTCCAGAAAGCTTACTAATACTTCGCTTTCTATCAGCTAGCTCACTGCAAACTGTGTGAGAATACGAGCATGTGCTGCCTGTGATTGTGACACTAGAGACAAAACATGCAGTGGAATAAATAATTAAATTTTACAGACCTGCATCCTGGAAGTATTCGTAATTAATGGAAAACAGAAAAAAAAAATGTGATGACAACGTACCCTAAAAGCAGTGCATCACCACAATGCCATCAGCTGAGCCTTGCATCTACCAGTAAATCTTATTTTCTGTAAAAGAAGAACTTTATATTCTAAAACCAGCTGGAAGTTCTGCATAATGACATTGTGAGCACACACTCTTGATAGGACATCTACTGCAAGCTTTAGTGAAAGCCATGTTTCACAAGGTATATGCCTCTGAGATACAATACTGATGAAAATGGTCAAACATGCAAACTTGGATAGTATTTCTCATCTCCTGGCTGTAACAGACTAGTCCTCTTCCCAAAACAGTCTTGGAGCCTGATACCAGCATTCTTGGCAAATCAGACACAAAAATTGTCAGATCAGCAAGTTGTGATCTTTGAGATAACCAAATAAAATTCAGATTACACCTGAATTCACAGGAATGCAGTGCCATTTCCAAGTGTCTACTAATTCAGATGTATTCCTTAAAGACTTGAGTCCTTATTTTTTGAAAAATAAATATAATTGGATAATTAAAAGACTGGATTAAATTCAGAAAGTCTTTTCCAATATGTACTACAAAATTCCACAATACTTTATATACAGATCTTCAGCATCCAGTAATTGCAACTAGTACTGTCTTACTTTTAACATTTCTCCTGTTCGATGATGTTATGGAAGAAAGAATGAAAGAAAATCGTGCAGAAATCAGCCTCTTTGTGAAGCTTTTGTGGAAGCAGGACATAAATCAATGGCTGGACTTTATGTACCAAACCTGATCTCTAACCAATACAGTGTTTTCCTTGTTCCCTGCTGCTGGTCCCACTTACCCAGATTTTTCTCTCAATCCAACACTGCTGAGAAGGGCTCCACTAAATCAGCATTCTTCGACTGGATTGTTCCAGTGATCAATAGAGAAAGGACAATGATTTATTTATAAAGCAGCAATGCAGCACTGCAGGAATTAGTTCTTTTCCGGAAATGTCTCACATTTTATGCATTTCCTACACAAAAGAATGCACAGTAAACTTCAGTGTGACTTGCAGTACAATCTACATTTTAACATTATCACTTATTTTTTCTTCTGTTTTGGAAGTATTTTGTGTTCCGTTTTTTTATTATTTTTATTAAAAGCTTGTTGTATATTGATTTAGCAAGGAATAGGTAACAGCCGTATAAATTTTCTCACTGTGCTATTGGCTATTATGAACTGTTCTGATTATATTGTACATAGACTATATAGTCGATAAATAACATAGGCAAGTTTTGTAGTTTAGATATGCTTCAACTAACGCAGGTAGTGTTGCTCAAAGCAATAGGTCCATGTCAGCAATATAATGTACCAGAAATTGATATTTTGCATAGGAAATGGGATATCTGCCTCTGAGTTCCTTATTATGTTGATTATCACATTTGGGAGAAATAACATTCAGTATTACTATGGCAGTTTGAGAAATAAAACTGTATCTGAATCTGCAAAAAAACCAGCTCATAATAATCCGGCCACACACTCACTGTTTCACAAAAAGTAAATGGCATAGAAAGTATGCTTTACATCTTAAAAAAGAGATATTTTTTTCTCCTTTTTGGTTGTATGTTTCTTCATAATCATCATTTTGCAATATAATATCAGAATGAAGCACAAAAGGAATTTTTTTCCTACAATTGGAATTTCCATGGCAACACCCAAGATCTTAGATAAAGTTTGGTCCTGTACCAATAGTCACATTAGCATTTGTTTTTGTGCTAAGCGCTATACTGCATGTGAAAAGCACTACACTGTCTCTAGTTAAGTATTAGAAGGTGTAATTTATTTCAGAAATGTGAACTGTTAAGATTTTGACAGCTCCATAGAATGCTGCATCTTTAAAACTACATATTTTTGAAATGACAGAAATCATCAAAATAAAATTAGATACGGCAATCAATATTAAGAGCTGTTGTTTGCACTTCTAGTCTCAATTATGCTGAATTTGAATAACTGTTCACCGTCCCCTTTCCAGCAGCCCTTAAGTTTCCCAAATATGTTAATCTTCAGTCTTTGTATTCACATATAAATACATATAAAGAAATGGATTACATTAAGTGATGCCTTTAGGTTAGTAAAGAATCAAGGGAGACTATTTTTCCCAGATATCTTTTTTAGGATGATTTCCTTACATTAATGCAAAGATTTAGGTGAAGGTAAACACAGATATTTCTCTTCTGACACTCAAAATCCTATCTAAAATACAAGGAACTTAAAATCCTTTAAGCTACAAATATTCTAACCTGGCAAATCTATAGAGCATATACACATAAATATATTTAGGATGCGTTAGTGAGGTTTTTATCCTGCACCACTACTCTGGAGGCTTGTAGAACAACCTACCAGAAACAAAATACAGAGGGAACATGCATGACCATTGAAGATGAAACCTGATTCCTCCCTAAACAGAAAACAAAACCAGAATATGCTTCCTATCAAAGCAGTGTACAGTTCATGTTTCATTTAGTGATTTTCTCAAATAGCATAGAGACAAAGGATTTATTTTCAAAAAAACAACATGCTGGAAATATCTACAAGATAACAATAATTGCTCCCAAATAAACTGCCAAAGCACTTACTATGGATTTCAACAGTTCTGATAACAAAAAAAAATAGTTCAGATTGCAAGAGGAGACTAAAATTCTGTTGCAAAAATAAGAGATTTTCAGAAAGGTTAATTATCCATCATTGGGCAAATGTCATGAACCATACAAACGAAGCAATACAAATATGTAGTCTTGGTACACTCAAGCAGGTGCCACATACTCTTTAATAAATACATTGAATAATATAACACTCAGTGTTTCCAGCTGTAGAGGAAGTAACTCAAATGCAAGACCTGTGTCTCCTTTCTCTTTAACAGACAGATGGCTAAACAGCATTGCCTAGGAAAGGATTTTCCGGAAGCACAACATTGAATGAGGATGTCATGGCTGTCACCAGAAAGATCCCAAATTCTAACATATTATGAGCACACAAGGTCTGCTTGATGTATATGCTGCTGTTTGAAGTACTGCTGCTTTCCTGTTCATATTACAACTTCTCAAGTCCAGGATGACAAGCTTAGCTCCTCAAACAATAATTGTGACAAGCTGCAAATGGCATTTAAGGGCAGAATAGGATAATGGTCAAAACCAAAAGCACAAAAATATGAAAAGAAAAAAAACCCCAGGGCTAGATACTGTTAGCTGTTGTGGGGTTCAGTTTCCAAGCACCCAGCAGAACTTTAAGTCCCTATTTACTCACCCCAAGAGGCATGCATTGCCCTTTACTGAGAATCTGGATGCCTTGACACACTGGCGTCCTACCTGAGACGAAAGTACCTAGAATTATGTGAGAAGTCTTTAACCACTTTTGAGATCAATTGCCTTGACTGTTGTTACTTGGCAGATAAATCCAAATGAAGTCCTGAGAAGCCATCAACGCACACTGCATTAAAACTGACTTAGGCACAATTCATTTGCAGTATTTACTGGTGGATACCAGGAAAGACAAGGGAACTTCTTGCTACAGTTCTTCAAGATTGTTTAAAATCTTTCTTTATGCTATTGATTTCTATTCTGTAGAACACGCTGCGAGTTTTAGGATGCAGACATCATCATTTGGGTTCACCCCTGCTTTAACGCACCAATTCTTGATTAAGAGATCTTTCTTACAGGAAAGGCAAAGTATTTCTTTTAGTGCATATCTTCCAGTCTCCCACGCAAGATGTTTGATTTTTATGGGATATAACTGGGAACTCATTGAAGACACAGGCACACTTTGAGTCTACTCTTCTAGATTTCACAATGTTAGGCATAAATTATTAGTCCTTGTGATGTGAAGCAATAAATAAGTTGAGCTATGAAAACGTAGTAGTTCGGAGATTGCAAACCAAAACAGAAAATTCAGAGGGAGGTGAAGAAAAGACAGACAGACATGTGGCTACACCACTGAGCATCTGGGTTTTTTCTGCCTTTCCTTGCTGCCCTACAATTTTCTAGCAGTTCCTCTTTGAAGGGAATAACCTGTAGTATGTGTATAACTGGTAGCTCTACCTGCAACCCTGCAGTTGTGCTTTTATTATGCAGTGTTGTGTTTTAATAGCCATTTGAAAGCATTATTGAAATATCTCATTGCACATTACAATGATTCTTGTACCAGTAACTAAAGAAGTAGTCCCCAGGAAGTGCCATTTATTTCAGTGGAGCACAGCTGCACTAGAGTAAAAAGCCTGGGGCAGCCGGAGCAGCAACAGGGAAGCAGAGGGAATCAGCAGCTTCTGAATGATTCAAAAGTATTTTAAAGTATTTATTTGCAAACACCTTGCACAATTACAGACATTTCCAGAGGAGTCTCCCATTTGTTTTATTTCGGAATTAAACTTTCTTCAGTTGTTTTTACGATTTTGTTGATCTTTCTCTTTGCAGATAAATCTATTCCTTGTAAAAAAGTCTAGCAGTTCTTTTTTTTTAGTATCCAAATTTACCCACACATGGAGGTTACACACTGAAAAACATATGTCCTTTTTCAACTTGTGGTTGTGCTCTATTGGAGGAAAAGCAGCAACTATTTGAGATGTCTTTCTTCCTATGTAAAAATTGTTTTCATTTTTTGTAGAAAAACGTTACTGAAATGACAATTGGAAACAATAGTTTCTGAAAATCATCTCAATGAGATTTGCAGCAGCCACTGTAAATAGTTATAATTATTTTTGCAGAGAAGCACATGAAGGATAAATGTAAAATCCCAGCCAATTCCAAACTCCTCACTTTTTCGTAAAAATCAGGATTACAATTCTGATAACTCCAAATTTAGTAGGTTGGGCTGGGAATCTACTTCTCATGCTGTCTAAGTTGCGTGCTGTGATCTTGAATCTATAGCTGCTGTTTTTCTTCTGCTTTCCTTAGCCATCTAATTTATACAGTGAAACATCAGGACAGAGTATAGACTCTGCTGCCAATACAGCACGTAGGAAAATGAGGCGTGATCTTTTAAATACAGTATTCATTATAATAGTGGCATTGGAAACATTTTACTCTTTTACAATGCAAATAAGAACATCGTAGTTATGGAGGTTACATATACACACTACGGAAGCACATTAAAGAACAAGTAAATATACGAAAAAAAAAAAACAGAAGACTCAATGATGGTTATATTTCATGGGGTAAAACCTGATCATGAAGGACACCCGCTGCATACTGCATAGTACATAACGGAGGGCACAGTGTATTCATTTATGTTCTTCAAGTGTGTACATTTTCAGTGTCTACAGTTAGAAATTCGGATACTAGAATTCCCATAAATAACAAAAGTCATCAAGATGCATTTTTCTCCAGTGAATTTTTTTCTTTTTATCTGACTTACACTTTTTTATTTCTTTTATGTCATCTCAGGCAAATAAAGTCCAAGCCACCTAGCTATATCACAGGCAAAATAAGTCATATGACATGCTCAATTTTTAGAGTCATTAGCTATCTGCAGACATCGTCCTAAGCAGTGGAGTTAAAAATCCTAAAGAGAAAAAGACAGAATATGTCTGAGGGTAAAAAGCTTTTGTGGGTGTTGATGGAGGTATATGGAACAAACCAGCAAGAACAGATGATAATGGAAGATTGCTAGTGCAGGTAGTGGGCTTATCTATATGACAAATTGATGAAGAATGAGGAAGAAAACCATGTTGATTTAATGCTGGCAATTTGAAGCATAGGCTGCACAGCTGTTTCAGACAGAAATACCAAGATAAATGCAGAAGCAACCCCTGCTCTGACAGATTAATAAAATACCATGAATTATTTGAGCTTCTAGAGGAAGGGATCACTAAAGAGCCCCTCAAATACCCAAGATATTGCATAAAAGAACAGCTCATCCAGCCCTTGCCTGAACATGCTTTAAACTGATAGCCAAGTTTTTCTAGCAGAAAAATATATATTAGAAGTGAAAAAGTAAAGAGTAAAGTGAACACCTCTTATTGACACAAATTTAAAAAAAAAAAGAACCCTGTCAGTAGCAGAGCCTTCAAACAGGGCACCTAAGAAAGGCTTACTTAAAATAGGACAAATACGCTATACAGGGTCTTCTGTTTTAACTTGTGCTCCTTAAACTCATTACTAGAATTTATCCAGGTAAATGGAAAACGTGGACTTCTTACACTTTAAAAATAGGACAAGCCAACTCTGTGTAAACATTTTCATCACTGCTTTAAACATGCTTATGAACACTAGGCACTCTATTGTCTGATCCAATATGAAAGACCACGTTCCCCTGGTTCTGCCAGGTGTTAAACATATGGTCTGCGTGCTCACTGCTAACAATGTCTGTCTACCCAGTCATTAGAAGATAATTTAGCAGAATTACTTCAGCATAATCTACTCAAGAACCAGCCATGCTTCTTGTCTGGGATTTCAGGGGGAAAGTTTCATTTACCAGCATTTTTGCCCACTTCTAGACAATCCAGCACTCTCAAGAGAGGCTACACTGTGTCAGCAGCTCCTCCGCTCCAGAACCATTTGGAAAAAAACCATGGATTAATTTACAGACTAAAAGATCAGATCTGGGAGTCAATTCCTTGCTGGAAGAGAAGCTTGCTATGGAAGAATGCTTAGGAAGTAGTAAGACATTAAAAATTTAAAAAAAAAAAAAAATGCTTTGGTATTCCTCTTCTCCTCCCCCAAAATAAGGAACACTTCTTTAGAATACTTCAGTGTGATGGCCCACTAATGAATTATTCCCATAAAGGTAGGACTTGCTTTCTTAACCAGGGGTTACAGCAATGTCAAGTGAAAACATGTCAGTCTGCCAAGAAATACCAATGGTATGGAATAATTCTACCAGAGATGACACAATTACCTCTCTAATGATATGAGCTCTTTTGATGAGTGTATCTTAACTACATTCCTACATAGGATGCCAAGCATTACGATAATTTCATATTTAACTTAAAGATTAAACAAAATCCTCTGAGCAACTTCTAAAGCCATGTTTTATTTTTAATTTATAAGCATTGCCTAAACTTATTATTCATTGCACGGTTCTCTTCCAGCACTATTTTTAACTGTATAAGCACTCTAAGCACAAATTTAAGACTAAAATAACCTGTGTTGCAAAAATGTCCACTATCTCCTCATCTCAGTTCCGGGAAGAGTTGCTCAAACCTCAGTCCAACAGACAGTGCCAAAGGGTGGGGAAGAGCATAGGTTGCAAAATGCGAAGTGACTTGCTCTCTGATATTTGGGTTGAGCTTTTTTTTCTCACAGTCCCTGTAAATGTAGAACAGGGAGTGTGGTATTTAGGATGCTTTTTGTCAGGCTGTTGGTGGTCAAGAAGGAAATTCCTTTGTCAGGGAATCTATGGGGAAATTTCTGTTGTGTTTTTTCCACCTCATCACAACATCATTGCTTAAATAGAATTTAGAAATAAATTTAATTTTTCGACACTTACATCCAAAGCTAGTGCAAGACAAGAATTTGCAGGTAAAGGAAGGATTCCCTTCAAAATATCTTCTAAAACCTCAAGGTTAGACTGATGCACCTATAACCACCTGGATCATATTTCCTTCTCCCTAGTCACTGTGCATTTGCTGTCATATGGTATCAGACAAAAGAGTTCACGAGACAGTTCTTTCCGCTTTCTGGTCAGGAAACTCTGTTGATCTCCATCCCTCACGTCATCAGGCTGTTTGTGTTCTTCTTGTATCTCAGCTGCAATGATTTTTATTTTAAAGCCTGTGGACATATTCCTGCTAGGCAACTTCCATTTTCCACTGCAGTCAATGTTATCATTTCTAATGAAGACAGAACAAGGCTTTTTCATATTTTCAGAGTCATACTTTTATTCTCTGAACAGTGACCCTGTGTTCTTCCTAGCAGTTTGTTTCTGAAACATACTGCTGGTTAATTTTATCATGTTTAAAATCAAGTGCAAGGTCTAGCTATACTTGACTTCTGTTCAATCCACCTTATTCCTATGCTTCTTTACCTCTTTTGCATAGATTTCTTTGCCTCTTAGTCCTTTCTGCGATTTTTTTTTCATTCTGTTCATTTATATTTCATTATGTAGCTATTCATCCAGTTAGATTCTTTCTACAATGTTTCCTTCTATGTTCTGGATATTAATCACAGATAATTTTGAAACTTTTGATTAAGAAGGTTCCAGAGCTAGGTTACACTTGAATTTCTGAGCTTCTTATGTAGATTGATACAATCATTCAAATCCGAAGAGTATCGAGTTTTGGAATCCTCAGTTACAGACACATTCATTTTAATCTTGTCATTTAATTTTACCTCAATCACACATATTATATTCTTCAATCAGCTCATCTAGAATGTCTTTATTACCAAAGTTAAACCTTTAAGTTGGTCACTTATTGTTGAAGTGAAAAACTGTCAGCTATTACCAACAGAAATAACCAGTATTATTAGCATTTGTCCTCCAAGCTGAAGAATTCAAATACTCCCATATGTGGGGCTCCCCACCCACATGGTCACAACTCTGGATAGTACTTAAAGCTTTAACCACACACAAAATGTTAAAACAAAATGCCTTAAAAAGAACTCTTTTAGTAACCAAATCCAACCTTACAATATCCTACAGACTCATAAAATTAATAGAATTTTTCTGTCATTCCCTAGATTTAAAGTGCTTTTCATTCAAACAACACAGCTACACTATTGCTACTTCTTTCTTTATTCTGCCCTCATAAACCAATGTACAATTTTATATTTTTAGATTACCACACCCTATTCCACACCAGTTTTTTCACTATATCCCTATAATCCTTCTAACATCCTGCATTTTGCTGATCCTGCTCATTATATTTGCACTTAAACATTTTTATTACTCTTTCCTGACATTCATTTTTTACCCAAATAAATAAAAATTGTTTTGCTGATTATGGCACCTGACTAATACTGAAGGACAGCTCTGGCCTCTTGCTTTTCTCTCCAGCAGGGTTGCCTGCACTTCCTTTGCCAAATATCTGACAGCTTCCTCCCTGCTGTACAAACAGCCACCCCTGCCCAGCCTCAGAGGGCAGGCAGGTTGTGGTGTCATGGTGCTTCTGCTTCAGGGCTGCATCCACCAGTGCGGTCTCACAGAATGAGACCCAACAAGGAAGCCATCTCTCACACTGCAGAAGTTGGATCAGACAGTCCTACCTGACTGCAGTTATCCATATCATTATTTTCCCCACTTGCTGCCTATGCTTCTGCTTACTCCTAACTCTATCATCATTGGAAGACACTTGAACTCACTTTTTCTGTTCACAGGAAATAGGTTGGGTGATCCAAAAATCTCTCAGTCTTACTCTTATTTTTTTTAGTTTCAGACTCATTTTACCAATTTTGCCAATCTCAATCCCCAGAGGAGGATTGCCACTGCTATTTCCTTATTTTCGGCTTCCTCAGTATGCAGAAGTACATGTAACCATTTACCTTTTGAGCAATGGTGAGATACTTTGTATCCATTCCACTCTGCATTTTGGTTACATAAAAACTGGTTGATTTATTTGTAAAAGGTGTGATTTTGTTTTAAAGCTATTAGCCATTTCAGGCCATACTTTCACTGAAGACTTACTTCTTCAGTTTCTGTACTTTGTACATTACTTGCTTTCTTTCACCATAAAAATAATAACGAGAAAAAATGCTTTATTAACTAGATCATACTTTAAAACATGTCATGCAGCGAGAAGATTATTCAAGCTTTTTTTCATCTAGATTTAAGTTCATGGCTACTATGTTTGTTTTTATTCTTTCCTTTTGCCTCCTTTCCTCAATCCTATCAGGCATGTATTTGTGTTCAGGTGTGCATGTAAAATAAGGGATAAAGTTAAAAAAGCATAGAGACATCCAGACACCAGCAGCACTTTTTCATGGGAATCTGAGGCCAATTTCTTTGTTGCCTTACGAGTCATTTGCATTGCTTCTGCTAGAGTACAAGAATCATGAATCTTTTTGGGGAATGCTGCTGAAGCACTAGAAAGACACATAGATATCAAAGGAGATTTGCTCCAATATACCCAATAAATGTTATCAAACAGAGAGGATAGCTGAAAGTAAGCACGGTCTTCTTGTGCTCCAGTATTATACCTGTAATACCTGAGTTGCCTTATCAGCATAAGATTTCAGACAGAAACTATACAGTTTATTGGGAATTGGTTTAGATATTTTTGGCAGAATGGGAATTAAATCAAAGTCTTCCACATTGTATACCATTCCTTCTAGCAGTTTCAATAACTTTGTGAAACATAGAGATTCAAACTCATGTGAAAGCACTCCTTAAGCTATTCCAGCCTGCTAAAGAGTTGAAGTAATTCCCAGCTAATTCAAAGCAGATTAATTTACCACTGCAACCCTTTCCCCTACACTGGGCTATTGAGTCCAGCATTAACAGAGCTTGACCTGGTAAGAGGCAGTCTAAGAGATACTAGAATGGTTAAACTGGAGTTTGCTCCTGAGCGAACCCAAAGGTGCTCTCTGAGATATTGTATATGGAGAGTGAACCCTTTCCACCAGCTGTTCTCTATTCGTTGCTGTGCATAACAAATGTCTGTTTTCCTCATGTTTATCACATAAGAACAAGAAAGGTCACCCATCTAAAATTCTAGCTTCTTTCATTAGTTTCACATACAATTTAGAAATGTGAACAATTTGGTAGTATAAAATGTTAAATCAATGTAAAGAGGAATTCTCACAGGACATCAAATGAACTGCTGCAGCATACATGGCCACAGGCTGAAAAATGAAATCTAGTCATTTGCTGTCTTAAGTGGTATGACACAGAAAAAAACAATATAATTCTGTTAAGGCTTCAGAAGTTCAGTAAAGTCAAAAACAGCATGCAGCTTTGCTTCCCAGGTAAGGAAAGCACTGTTATATATTTAAAGCAGAATGAACTGACCCCTCTTATTTCCAAACTTTTTCACATTATGGAGTAGGTTATATGTGAATATTGTACTACACACCTCAAATTCTCCTATATTCCTTCCATTTTCTTGAGTATATAGCATCATTTTAGCAATCACTTACAAGAAAGATGAAAAAGGAAGAGAAATTTCATTAATTTAAGCTTTCATATAATATGACAGGGATTTAATGCCTATAAACTGGGGAGGTACACCTACTTCTCCCTGCAGTTTCATCTTGCCTAGCAACTTTTCTCTTTCTCTCAGTGGAAAACAAGTTCCCATGCTATCTAACTACAGAGCTCCCACCAGATTACAGTACTTCAATGCCACAGTCCATCCAGAGACCTCATCTTAAACAGAAGATCTCTTGGAAAACATCAACATCTAAGTGCTCTGCTACCACATCATCCCTAAGTGTAAAAATCAGTTGAATAGAATAGAGGTCTAATTAATCCCATTGTTTTCACTCTAAGATGCAGACAAATTTGGTCTTTCTCATTTTCTCACAACTCAAAACAAAACTGTTAATAGTTATTAAGTAAGGGAAAACTGCAGGAAGCATATGACTGCTTGTGCTGCTACTAAGACACATCTGTTGGACTACTTCTTTTCCTGTCTGATCTAGAGCTCTTGCAGTCGTAGTCTGACCACACTGTTCCAAGTCTTTCTGTGTCTTGGCATGAAGTCTTGAAACCTAATTTGCTTCCTCAGCTATTATTTTCTAGGATTTGGCAATGGTTATTCTCAGTATTTGGAGACAAACACTTTTCAATTTTGGAGACAAAGAGCCTTCAAAGTTGTTCACAGTGCGAAAACAGAGACATGCTAAGAAATAAAATGAGGAAAAAGTGTTCTTAGGGCTACAAAATAATGAAGCTTATTCTCTGTTGTACTTGTGCCACACCTCACTCACACATCCACTAAACAGCATTCCCACCAGATATATTACATGCCTTAGCTAATGCTGAGGAAGACATGCAGGGGTGAGAAATCAGGCAGGAGCTGGTTCATTGCATTTCATCTGTTCTGAGCACAGGGAAAAAAAAATACTCTCTTTACTTTACTCTCCACAAGGAATAACTGATATTTTTAAGCACAAAGCTATTTTTTGGCAGGAATTAAATATAAAATAAGAGGATAACAGTTGATCAGTTGTCTACTATACTGTCAGTTTATATGTATGTACAGCCTCAGGAAAATTCTGAGGTTCCCCAAGTTTTGCTTAAGTAAGGGGTAAGAGACCAAGCCAAAATGTAAAAAATACTCTTTTGTCTATATATCTATCTCAGCTCTTTTGGGGGCTTAGCCATATCTTTTACTGGTGTTGAAACTATTTTGAGCTGTTTAGCAAATATTTCAGTAGAAGTAGAAGTAGAAGTAGAAGTAGAAGTAGAAGTAGAAGTAGAAGTAGAAGTAGTATCTTCTGTTGCATGAACAGCCAAGGTTTCACACCAGGTCTTTTCCATATATTAATATTTGATAAGGAAAGTATCCTAAAAAATTGTAAATATAACTGTTTCCCTTATGTGATTGATGTCTTCCGTATTGGGCAAGATCAGTGTTCACAAAGTACCCTAATATTACTCATATTACTCTTTTTTTTTTCCCCCACCTATTCATAAGCCTGCTCCCTTGTCTAATCTTATTGTTTATCTTATTGTCTGATAATACACATTTCTCCCTTGGTCACTTCTGAACATCATTAGTTTCCAGATTTTTTAAACAACCTCCGCTATTAATTAACATGCATCATTTATTTGCACGGACTTAACAACCGCTTTTCATAAACTAAGAGCAAACTTTGCCTGATAGGTTGTGAAAAAAATTAGTTACAGTCTGTGTAATTGGCAAGAAAGCTATCCAGGAAGTAAATTCAGAATTTACACCTGAAGACGCAGCAGTTACTCCGCCAGGCTGTGTGGATTTCCTTCCAACTCCACCAGACTGTAATTGTTTACTTAACCTGGATATCGATTGTGGTTAGATTGCTGGCTTGCTTCCTTCAGCTGCAATTTTCATTTTGGCAGTTTCACATACATCACTTAAAATTCCTCTCTGCAGCCATGTTGTTCACATTCTTTCCTTTGGGTCATAATCTACTATCCATGCCCATACTTTTATTTCTGCATTACGATGATGATGGGGTATTCATTTTTACATTTTATGATCTTTGCAGAACAAAAAAGGGGCTGTTTTTAGCAAGAGTGACCTTGAACAACTGTCCCTTACAATTAGTGTCATGCAGAGTTTTATGAAAGAGAAGAGCTCAGTGACACAAGATAAAAATGAGAGATTCTGTGGCAATGTAACTGTAGAATGAGTTTTCCGTGTGGTTTATGAATGACTATATACACATCATTTTCTATCAATAAATATTAAAATGTTAATTAGGTCTCATGTAGATCCCGATTTTATGTCAATAGTTAAGGTGTGAATTTGAAGACTAAAAGAACCCTGAATATAAAAACATTCTTAATATTCATCCTGGTAGTGATAAAACAGGACAAGAGGCACACAAAGCCTCTGTCTAAAAAAAACCCCAACTACTGAAACATCATTAATATGGAGTGTTAATTCAAACACACTGTGCTTCCTGAACTGTTTTAAGTAGGTTCACCTACATGCCAGCTCCCTTTGGTAAAGTTTTTTAAAAGTCACTGGAAGCATTTTTGAACAATGATTGCTAAATCCTTATAAAGCAATTCTGTAAAGGCTAATAATTCTTGAAAGAATGGCAAGCCCTGTGCCTAAGAGGTCAAACAATGATCATATGTTTTCTCAGTATATTTAGAGCCCATGCATTACACTGCAACAGCTGAAATACAGAACTCTTCGATTTAAATGGGTTCTAAACAGACATCTGTAAATGACTAACATTCATAACAGTCACAGTCTTTTCATTTTTTTAACAAACAGAACCACACCTGGTCATTGATAAACAGGCTAACTGAGGTCTGGCATTAATGTGTTCCCTTTTACCTGAAGGTCAGAATTCCCAAACTAGGCATCAGAAAAAATAAAAATAATTCAGATTCATATATCAAATTAATTCAATAAACTTTAAAAAGCATTTTAAATATTAAGATATTTATTGCATACTTTGGACTAGAAGATACTCCAGTACTTCATGCTTTGAAGTACAGATTGCTAAATATGCCATTCATCACAAAACAAGAACAGCAGCAATTATTTGGAAACATGAAACCATTCCTTCAGCAGAAGGGACAATGCTAGATTAGAACACATAGACTCTTATCTGACAAAAGTGCAAAGTATTACCAAATAAAAAAAAAATAAAAATCAATGCTTTCATATCCAATGGAGCTTAGCAACTGTTTTTAGATATTGTAAAAATTATGAAACCCAAAAATGCTTCACCCGAAACATTTTCATGTCTCAAATTTGGCAGAGTCATATAACTTAAAAGGATAGCAAGTCTCTAGATATTGATCAGGGTTCTGTACATCTACAATGTCATAAAAATCATCTGCGGCTATAAAAGATATAACATGATTATGAATACAGTACACCGTAATTTCCTTGGGCAGTCAGAAAGCAAAGACAGTCTGATAGTCTCTGCAAAAGTAAGCTTGGAGGATATCCACTGTCTGAGAGATAAATTATTTTACAATATTCCAATTAAAGCACCTTCCAAACTTAAACAAAAAATAACAACAAAATAACAGAAGAGTTTAACAGTTCCCTTTCAATCAAAATACAATGGGTAGCTGAAAAGCTAAGGAGCTCACAACTTAGATAAGAGCTTTAATACTCCAACTCCTTTGCCATTTCAGACATGGAACACAAATAGTTAACCTTAACCTTATTTTGAGCCATTATATGGAGCTTACTATAAAGCTTGGGGTAATATATGGTATGATATGAAGGTCAACCCTTAATTCACCATCAAAATATGTTCTGTATGTAAACATAAAACTTCTGCTTATACACTACAGAACCCCGACAAGAATGCCACTTGACAATGCATTTTAGACCAAGAAAAACATTCTCATTTGCGTCAAGGTGCCAAATGTCAGCAGATTCACTAATATGCTTATTATTTGCACCATCATGGTAGAACAGAGTAAAACACCACACACTCTCCATATCCTGCTACTGCCTGGCTAGGAAGCTGATGAAATAAAATAAGATTTAATTCTGTCCATATCACTGTGCAGTTGGTGAAACTCGACAAGTCAACATTGAGTATTCAAAGTGGCATTGTAGTCTAAAGGGATCACATGCAGCCTGCACATGAGAGAGAAGGAATAGCTTGGTTCTGCTTCGGTGTTTGTAAATTTAATTTGTTCAAGAAAAAGCAACTCTGGAAGGGATTACTAGCTAGGATCAACACTCATACCAGAGAAAAAGGGAAAATGCAAGTAGAAATAATATTGGTGCTTTTGTAATACAAAATAGCTTTTTGGGCTTAAGTGAATAAATAAAAGTTGTAGGTGATTGCAGCTCAGCCCTGGCATATGCAAATACTCCACTCGGTGTTCACAAGAAGGATGGCCTGGAAAGGCTGACTATTTCACGGAGATTGCACAGATATTTAGAAAATGCTACATTTTACAAAATGTTAAAATTTATTTAGCAAAATATTGGTAAGTATTGTCTCAGTTCTACAGGAATTTTGTTAAATAAGTGGAGAAATAATATTCATGGCATAACAACATCTGACATACTGACAGAATTATAGAATGTTTTGGGTTGGAAGGGACCGTGAAGGTTATCTAGTCCAATCTCCTGCAATGAGCAAGGACATCTTCAACAAGAGCAGGTTGCTCAGAGCCCCATCCAACTGGGCCTTAAATGTTTCCAGGGATAGGACATCTACCACCTCTCTGGGCAACCTGTGCCAGTGTTTCACCACCCTCAGTGAAAAAAAAAAAGTCTTCCTAATATCTAGTGTAAACTCACCCTCTTTTAGTTTAAAACCATTACCCCTTGTCCTATTGCTATAGCCCCTGCTAAAAAGTTTTTCCCCATCTTTCTTATAAGCCCCCTTTAAGTATTGAAAGGTCTCAATAGGGTCTCCTCAGAGTCTTCTCTTCTCCAAGCTGAACAACCCTAACTCTCTCAGCCTCTCTTCATAGGGCAGATATTCCGGGACCTTCATCATTTTTGTGGCCCTCCTCTGGATCCACTCAAACAAGTCCACGTCTTTCCTGTGCTGAGGGCTCCAGAGCCGGACACAGTATTACAGGTATGGCCTCACCAGAGCAGTGTAGAGGGGCAGAGTCACCCTTCATTATTGCCAAGATCAAATTCCACAGGTTCAGGGAACAATATCTACAGTTAAATGTGTAAATCCCAGGCTGTGGCATATGTGTGCACGTATACACATTGAAATGAAGAATAATCAAGATCTGCAGCAATGTGCTTTTGAAATAACAGTACAAGCGAAACCTGTGAATCCCTTCTGGTAAGCATAGCTCTGTGTTTATGCTACTTGCAATATCTCTGAACAGCATAATTATTCAACTGTCCAAAATTGTGTCTGGTCCTACAGCAGAAAATCAGTAACAAATTCTTGAATCTGTATAAAGCCCCTTTTGCTAAATACTGCAGGGGTAGGGGGAGAGGTGCTGGTAATCCTGCTGGAACTCTGCATGGGAAGGAAAATGCTCTGAAGTTACAGTTCCTCCCTAAGCTCTTTCTTTAGAGATTGGCATAGGTGATGGGGAGGGCAGGTGGAAGTAATGGCAGAACTATCTCCTATTTTGTTTTAGCATGGGTCCTTGCAGTGATTAAAACTCAAAATAACCATTAAATGTAATGCATAATTTCCCAGAGCAAAGAACAATGAATACCTTTGCCTCACAGATTGGTACTTCAAATATAAAGCACAGGAAGATAAGCACTGCCAGCAAGGAATCTAGAAATATGTCTTGTTAAGTTTGATTAATGAGCTAATAAAAAGCTATAATAGGAAAAAAATCCAATTAAAGCATCTTGTGAGAAATAAAGAACTCAAGAGAATGGTAAAACTTTGAAATATTAGTATGATCCAGATGACAGCCTTGATATTCAAACCTACAGTACATCAGTTTTATACTTTCTTTGACTGGCTCTTTTTTATTTATCATCTCTGATGCATGCTGTCTGGAATTCTGATCTCAATGAGTTTTCTTTTATTTTGTTATTATCTCAAAATTATAACATCTAAATTTAAAAAACACATTAAAAACACAGGTGTTATACGGGTTGTAGTTACTTACTCTGTTTTGAAAACCTGTAGGCCTCTGACACAATGAGTGGCAGTTAGAAACAGTGAAATAAAGGCAAAAACTGAGAAAAAAACCCTCATCTTTCACCTATGTAAACTCAGAATGCAAACTAGCTACACTTGTCTTATCATTGATATACAAAGGACAGAGTAGAAAGAGCAGAGAATTTTTCTTCTGATACTTTTCATCAGTGTCTGGTACCAAAGGGTAACCAGAGAATACTGGAGCAGTGAGTTACCGGAAAGGAACTTTAAAAGGCACAGAAGTGGGAAAAGCTCTAATTTAGAGCTGGATGGGAAGTACATGCATCACAAGGAATCCCAGTCTGCACTTCACAGAGCCAGAGGCGAGTAGCACCCAAGAGAAACCCAAGGCTCCTCAGAGACACAGTCAGGGCACAGCAAACAGTGGCAGGGCAGGGATGGTCTAACAGGGTCGAAAGGAAAAGAAACATGAGGATCTCATACCAGGGCCATTTTTGAAAACACAGAAAGTGCCTATTTTAACTTACTGGAACATACTCTGCCGCCACCAAGTACCCGAGTACCCAGGAAAAGTGCATCCTATCTCCCTCTGGTGGCCGGCCTATAGAAGAGAGCAACGTACTACAGCAAACGCTTCTCTGCCAGCCAAAACGTGTGCGACTGTTTTTGTGAGAAGGTTCACCACTCCCAACCCACAGTCCTCTCTAAACTTTAGTTTTGGTTTTAAAACAAACATGAAAATGCTTTAGAGTACGTTCTGTAATTACTCAGACATATTCTTTTTCTCTTTGCATGTTTCAGTGCACATTTAGAGTCTATCTCTCACTTTAAAGTTGTGGCTCACGAACTTCATGAAAAGCATGAAATATCAAATGAATTTCCTCCTCAACTGCCAGGAGCATTTCACGAGTGAATGCTTTTCAAAACACTTGCATTTGATTATGGGTTTTGCCTTTTCTGATTCAACAGTGAGGGAACTAAGGTACACAGAGATTATGTTGTATCTGCTTGCTTAAGTATCCACCCAGGAATCTGAAGCCTGCATTAACAACAAAGTTACCATTGAGCAGAGACGTTTCAGATAGATTCTGTAAAGATATATCTTATTCTACCCTCTGCAACCATGGGCCTTTGTGACGTGCCCAGCACCACAGAGGAACTCCAGCATTCAGACAGGAGCTGGTCACTGGGGTAGCTCTGAAACTCACAACAGCTTAGATCAGTGTTCCCCTCCATTGACCTACCTGCTCATGTACCACATCCTAGCTCCAACAACGAGGACCACTGCTCCTTGCATCCTATTCAACACGAGCAACTTCAAAGTAATAGAATCATAGAATGGTTTGAGTTAGAAAGGACCTTAAAAGATCATCCAATTCCAATGCCCCTGCCATGGGCAGGGACACCTTCCACTGGATCAGGTTGCTCAAAGCCTCATGCAACCTGGCTTTGAACAACTCCAGGGATGGAGCATCTATGACTTCTGTGGACAAGCTCTGCCAGTCCCTCAGTAAAAAATTCTTTCCTAATACCTAATATAAATCTCCCGTCTTCGAGTTTAAAATCATCTCCCCTTGTCTTATCCCTGTTCTCCTTGATAAAGAGCCTTCCTTGCAGGCCCCCTTTAAGTACTTGAAGATGTTTTTTACTTTCTGCAGCTTTACTATTTTAAAGTGTTTGGCGTCAGAACAGAACAAGAGGGCACGAGCTTAGACTCTGCCAGGGAAGGTTTAGGCTGGATATCAGAAAAAAGCTCTTCACAGAGTGAGTAATCAGCATTGGAATTGCCTGCCCAGAGAGGTGGTGGATTCACCATCCCTGGAGGTTTTTAAAATAAGATTGGATGTGGCACTTAGTGCCATGATCTAGTAATCATGATAGTGTTGGATTAAGGGTTGGACTTGATGATCTTGGAGGTCTCTTCCAACCCAGATAATTCTATGATTCTATGTGTCCCTCTCCCCACTCGTATTCAGACATAACATGATGTCAATTTGTTCTCACAAGTAAATCTCTGACCCGAAAGTAACCTCTGGCCTCAACATCAGCAAGCGCTCGAGACCCATCACAACAGAGCGAGCTAGCGAGCCCCCAGCTGCACAGAATGGAACAGCACGGCTCTCTGAGGTGTATGAGTGAGAAGCAAGGTAGTGTTTTCCAGCTGCTGTCCCAGCACCAGGGATGCAGGACATGCAGCCTGAACACCCACTAGGAAGGGAGAGACCGACCCAGAGAAAGAAGGCGAGCTGCCCACGCGGGGGGCTCTGCGCACACGCGGGAGGGAGGAAGGGGGCAAGCTGCCCACGCAGGGACTTTGCGCACGATGAGGTGCTGGCTGGGCACACGCAGGGCGAGCTGCCCACACGCGAGAGGCTCACCTCCATGCGGGGTGGGGGGTGAGGGGGCTGCCCACAAAGGGGGGCTCTGCGCACACAGAGGGAGGGGAGCCAGCTGCCCACACGGCGGACCATGTCCACACGCGGGGCGAGCTGCCCACACGTGAGGCTCCACCCACACAAGAGGGATGCCCACGACGGAGAGCTCTGCCACGCTGGAGCGAGTCCCACGCCCCTGCGAAGGCGTCCGTGGGCGTAGTGAGCCGCCGCGTCCCCGCCTACCCGGCCGGCCTCCACAGAGAGCTTGCGGCCCCCGCCTTCGCAGAGACCGCCCCGTCCAGGCCGCGCTCCCCGCCGCGCCCCGGCCCCGCCGCCGCTTCCACTCCTGCGCACTGGGCGCGCCCCGGGGCGGGGGGCGGTGCGCGGCCAATCGCGGCGCCCCGGGGAGCGGCTCCGGCGGGGCCGCCGCCCGCGCTCGCTGGGAAGGATGGAGGCAGAGGGGCCGGTACCGAGGCCGCCGCTCCCCGCGGGTGCCCCCGGCGGCGGGGCAGGCGCCGAGCCCCCCTCGGGTGCGGAGGCTCTGCTCCCCATCGCCGCCGAGGTGCTGACGTTGGACGACGATGAGGAGGACGACCTGGAGGTGTTCAGCAAGGTAGGGCAGCGCCCTGCGCGGGTCGGGTCGCGCACTTTGCTCCGCCGGGGGAGCCGGGACGGGGCGGAGATCCCGGCGTCTGCCACGCGCCCGGCCGGGCGGGGCTGCTCGGGGAGCAGGCACTGGGGCTCCGGAGTTCGAGGGCTGCTGCTCCAGCAGCCCTGACCCCACCGCTCCCGGGACCCCAGTGGCTTTCCCAGGCCACGACAAGCGTGGTTCGCTATTTCAGGCGAGCTGTGCGGTCATAACTTACCTTAAACTAGCTTAAGTTTGCCAACTAACCTGGAGCCGCTGTGACCCTGCCATCACTTACATTTGGCATCTACTGTATATGTATCTGTAAATCAAACAAAGAGTCATATTTAGTAATTGCAGCTGTATTTAAATATAAACAAATATTCTCAAGTTTCAGTTTGAGTTTACTTTTCAAAGATCTTTTCTTCTTTCAAAGATCTTTTCAAAGCCCAGCACCTTCGCACCAGAGGCTCGAGGTCACGTCAATATCTTGCTGAAGGGAATACAGTGAGTGTAACTGTACGATGCATTGGGGGGTCCACGTTCCACAAGAACACAGAGTTAGCCAGGCACGTGGACACCAGTCCTGCCAGCGTTGCTGATTTTAATTGGTCCAATGAAGTGCGGTAGGGCTACCACTCATGTTTCTCATTTTGTACTGATTTGGTTAAGATAAGACTTACCTCTTGTCTTCTTGGCTGTTGAAGAAGAGAGCATCTCTGGATCTATTTGCCTTATCATGGCAGTATCTAAAATATAAGGGCGTGCAGATATCTAAGTTGGAAAAAACATATAGAGAGGGTTAAGACCCCATTCACATTCCGAGAGTTCTGAACTGCAGTGTGACAGGTTATGTGACACTGGAGAGAAAGAGCAGATGTCTTTCCTATTTGAAAATGTGACACCAAATGTATTTTCAGTAGGACTGATTGTCATATTAACTAGACGTCTTTTTTTTTTTTACATTTCTGTAAATGAGATACTTTTGGTTTTGGTATGCATGAATAAAACCATTGGAGTAAGAGCTTCATTCTTAGGACCTCTGCATTTAAACTTTGACCGTAGTAAAATTCTTGAGTTTCATGGATTTTAAGGCCAGAAGGGACTATTAGGTGATTTAATGGTCTGTAACATGCAAGAGGTCAGGCTACATTTCACCAAGTTGTCTGTGTTTTTCTGAAGTGTAACTAGGGTTCACCTAAATCATATTTTCTAGAAAACAGCCAGTCTTGATTTAGTATAAAGAGATAATGCTTCACTGAACTTGCATGCAAAAGCAGTACTAAAATATAATTTTAGTTATTTGTTTCTTACTTTGAATCATTTTGATTTACTAGGTAAGCTCAAGTAGTTATGCATGCAGGTATTTGCCTATCAATACAGCGTATCAGCAGTTACACTGCTTGCTCGTCAAGAGCAATGCTTCTTGGGAATAAAAGATTAAAACAAGTGTAGCTGATATGAGATACTGATGCTATGTGCCAAATATCTATACCTTTAATTTCTGCTACCGGGATTAATGCCAAATATTTCTTACTTACATTAAATCTTAACTACTATTCATGCATGCCACATAATAATTTATTCCTGCAAACAAGAACATTTGTCAGACTATGTGAAAATAACAGCATTCTTTCCAAAGCTTGGCTGCCTGCATTTAGTGGTTATATTTAGACCAGAAATTCATAGCTTACTTTCAGGTGCAATTTGAGGGCTGATCTTTTGAGATGAAGAAAATTTGTGTGATTGGGAATTACACCCCATTTGGACATGTTCTGTGTATTCAAGGGAAACTGACGGGTTAAATGTAGCTTCAGAATAAGTTTTGTAAGACCAATTTTTCCAAAATGTGCTGTTCCAGGACCACCTTGTTTTAAATTGTATCTCTATGAGGTTTCTCACTTTAAGGCAGTAGCATAATATTTGCAGCAGCAGCACTGCGGTGCTTGGTGCCTGACCCTGACATTGACTTCATTTTTCTCAGTTTAGTCAATGAAATATACCAGCTACCCAAATGGTGAAAAATGAGATTCTTAAAACTTGTCAACCTCAATACCTTGAGTTATTACTCAAGATGTAAACACAGGGCTTTTATTTTATGAAAATTCGTAGACATTTAATCTCATAGTGTCGTAAACCACTGACCCAGTATCCTGTGACATATCTCAAATATTGCAGACGAGCATCTTCTTTGGCAACTCTGATAAAGCCTTTCATGATGTGATGTGCATTTCACTTTATCCTAATTTCCGTTACCATGGAAGAAGTTCTGCAGTCTTTTTAGCAGAGGCAACATCTGGGATCTGAGTTATGAGTCACACATACAATATTTTTAACCTGCTTTCTTCCATTGGTTTCAAAGTATAGAGTATCACATGTATCACTACTCATTCAGGTAATCTTTGCTAACTCACATTGTGGCCTAGCATTGACAAAGCTGTTGGCACTCCCGTTAATACTGCAGATCTTTACATCTCTTCTTTCAAACTCTGTTTTACAGTGTTTGTCACCGTTTACTATTTTGTAGTTACAGAAAAATTAATAGTATTTCTGGAAAATATGTATGTGCCACTTCAGAATTGCTTAGATCTTAATTATTCTTCCAAAACAAGTCGGTCAGGGATTTGGGACTGATTTGTAAGTGAATTTTTCAGCCAAGGAACTATTCTGTCTTCCTGCATCTCTGCTTCTGTGAAGAATGCTCCAACAACTAAGCTGTTCTCTTTCAAGACAAACTCTGCCACCACGTCCTTTGTCTCCAGACTTGCTTTGCATCCTTTGCTTCAGAAGACTGCGAGCTCTGGATCCTTGCTGGGAGGAAGGAAGAAGGGGATGGATGAGGCATGGAGGTGTGAATCAAGGATCGGTACTCTGGGGAAGGATGGTGTTTAGGCAGACCCCCAGGTTTAATGTCTTATACAGATAGCTGCAGGCTCAGCTATGTGCTCAGAACTACTTTCAAGCTGCTCCTGCTGTGTGTGTGCTTTCCTTCCCTTATTTATTTTGGATATATTTATTTATATTGACCTGAGAGGGAGAGATGATGTGAACCCTTATGCTGCCAGGAGCTCGTTGATTTTCTGTCCTTTTGCTCTCCTGACCAGTAAATCAAAATGTGTGAACCTACTTGCTGATTGGCACACACAGCTCTGCCAACTGCTCTGTCAGGAGCAGAAGTGGTTGGAAGGGAGAAGGGGTACTTCAGGTAGGTGGGGCTGACGGAGGTGTGGGAAAGCACGTCATTATCTGGGTCAGGACCTTGATTCTCTTTGCATGGATGAAGAGGAAAAAAGCTCTTTTTAAAAGTTATACAACCCAAGAGCTAGAAGTGTCTGTTTTTTCTGTGCCACAAAACTCCTTCTGCCCTCATCTGTATGCATACAGAACCACAGTTCCAATCACAAAATTACAGCTGTATGGAAAGTAGAAAATTATCTTATTTTACCGTGTTCCTGTGATGATAATCAGACTTAGGTCACTCAACCTTCAGGAACTGCTCGAGGTAAAACTGAAGTATCATGAGGTTAAAGAAGGAGACACAGATGATTGTTTAAAACTCAACATGTATTCATTCATGCACACGTAAACATTAGAGCTGTATTACAAGAAAAGTGAAGACCTGCTTATTCTGTGAATTTTTATTGTTCATGTTTTGTTTCACAAACCACATATTCATAAGCCCTTTCATATAAAAATATACTTTCAGAAAGCTGCCTGCATACAGCAATTTTTAGTAGCAACCTAGAAGGAGGAACGAAACATTAAGGTATAAATGACCCATGGAAAATGAGAAAATATGAAACACATTTGCCTTGATCCAATTTAGGCCTTGCAGAGTCATTATTCCTCAAGTTATATGGCCATTCAAGTCCCTTACATGCTCACATGCATTTTTCTTTCCCTGGAAATTTCCCTTTGCCTCAGCATTTTGAATCTCATGGGCTGCTCTGAAGCAGTGGTGCTCATTCTTCAAGTAGTGCACGGCCAGCTAGTACTCTCGGGCAGTGCAAACAGCTTCTTTTTTTATCCTCTACCACTCAGGACAGTGCTGGCTGGATACCAGTATAGAAATCATGTAGGCACACACTGAGTAAAAATAAAATGACTTACAGGTGTACAAGCAAGCAACTATGTAATATTTAAAGCATTGCATTTGGTGTTCCGTCCTGCTTTTGTCTCCCTGTTCAAAGAACTGTACCTGTGTGATGGGAGAAGAACTGGTATATCAGTGCTTTCCACGCCTAACTCCTGTTATAAATTTCTGCTCCATATTTGTGGGGATACATTGATGAATCCAAAGGAGAGGGATGGCAGCAGGCAATAAGGTTTAAGGCAGGAAAAGAACAAGAGAGGAGAATGTGTTCCAGAGAAGGTTTTGATCAAGTTGAGTTCAAAGGAAAAAAAAGCAACTCTCACCAAGCCCAGCAGCACTGTGGTGGTATGCTCTTCACTCCCATGAGATCGGCCTAGGGATGATGCTGTGACTGTAATTTCTCTGGACTCCCACATTTCGATTTAGCAACATCCTCCTTCTTGCATCATAGTTCATGCAGCACCAGAAAGAATAACTTTTTGCCACTCAGTGTATCCTAATTACATATCTGGAAAACTTCTAGAAAACAGACTAATTTAATATTTAAAACGCAGTGATTTATTTGAATTGCCCAGATGTATTATTTTTAGTGATTTAGTAATTGATTATGCTCTTTTATGGTGTTGCTGCATTTATTTTCTTAGTCACTATGTCTTTCAAGATTTTAGATCAGTAGATTACATCCACAGTTGCATCTAAGAAAGAAAATTATGTTTTCCAGTTTCCACTTCATTTCTCAGCATTTGAGTGGTCATCATTGAAAGCACTGAGCAGAAGCAGCTGCTATGGGGACATATTCTTAGAGTGCTGTGGTGGAAGAGGTTGATAGTATCAAAAAGTGGTTTCCCACTTCAGCAAAACAATGGTTTGACTTTTTTTAGAAGTTAAGCAACAAATTCGTACTGCATCCTGTTTTTTCTTTTTTAAAAAAAAATCTGTAAAAGTTTCCCATTTCAAAATTTATTTTAAAATGTATTCAGACTGAAACATCCAGTTCCAATAAAATTTCTGAATCGGATTTTATCTTGTTTTCTTTTAAAATCATATTTTTTTTATGCACCCTGTTCAGTTTATTAGAGATAATTCAAACTGCATTAGTCCTGAGTAAGTTTTTTCTAACAATTTTAATAAAGCTGGTAAGTATCCTACACAGTTACTGGGTTCTTGGATTTGTAAGTAATTTGATCATTCATAGGCAAGATCTCTTTCTAGCTATACATAATATTCTTTAATATTCTTGTTAAATTTTAGTGTTTTGCTCTTTCATCAGTTTTAGAATAAATATCATTCTTATTTCTTACCTCCTCACTGAAATAATTTGCCATTTTAGCATCTGAGAAGTATATGTTTACGTGTGTGTGTTTATATATAAACATATATTGATATGGACCTTCCCATGTCTAATCTATAGGATACATCACTGGCTGAGGTAAACTCATTCAGTCCTTCAATGCCAGTATCCCCCTCATCAATGATAAACCAGTATAAATTTGAAGATGAACCAGAATTAAGAGATCTCTTCATTACAGTTGATGATCCTGAAAGCCACATTACAGCCATTGAAACATTTATTACATACAGAGTTGTCACGAAGGTAAGCATCTGGTCATGGCTATAATGGCTTACATTGATAATTCATCCTTAAATAAGAGGAGATATCAGTTCCTCATGAAATATTTAAAGAGTAGAAAGAGAGCTATCTTCATTCAGTTGCTAACAATAATTTTCACTTTATGCAGGTTTTTGTAGACGAGAGAACATTTTTTCTTCAGGCAAGTGTAGAGGGTCTGTAAGGTGGATTGCTTTTGGTTTTTTATCTATTATATCCTTTCTTATCGTATTTAATTTGAAGTGCTGCTTGTTGTTGATAAAGTAACAGCATTCCTCCCACATACCTTGAAAAATTTTTATTCAACTCTCAAAAACGTTTAGATTGCAAAAACATGTTTTGAGGTTTTTAGAATTTACTTGCATCTCTGTGCAACAATGAATGCTAAACAACACACATTAATGAAAACATGGGCTCTTTTTGGCTTGATTCTAGAAGACAGAGCAGTGATAAAATAAATCTCATCGTCTGACAATTCTGCAACACTATAATAAGCATTTTTTTCTAGGCATTAAAGGTTTGTTGGCAAGTTCTAACAAAGGGCTACAAAATGAGAACTGATGATGGAATGCTGAATCCATTAAGCAGAGCAGGAAGTGTTATTGCTATGATATGATGAAGTTTTTGTGTTTTGGATGTGGGCATTGTTGACTCAAGTCAGCAGATCCCAAGGACATATGTTAGCTATATGGCTTTTTTCCCAGAACGCTAAAAAATGGATTTTTCATGGATTACTGATCACTTTAAAAGAAGTGCCCTAGAAGTAATGAACATAACTGTGATTGCTAAAAGGAAAATGCTACACTGAGGCAATTAAAGAAACATTTTGGAGACATTGTGGTAGGCTAATTATTAAAAGTCACTCTGTGTGCAGTGTAGTGCTTGATTTCTTTTTCTCTTTTCCATTTTCCCATGGGAAAATGGGATGTGTTTTATCTCTTCAAGTAGCAAGTAGTTGATCATTGTGCTTTAAAAACCAGCAAGCAAATAACATGGGCAAAATTAATTCATATATGCATTCCTATCAAGTACTCAGTTTTTTCCAAAATCTGAATCTATTCTGTTCTTTTTTACTGGTATTTAATCTGGGCCTGTATTTTCTGCCTCTGGCTTTCAGACATCTCGTGGTGAGTTTGACTCCAGTGAATATGAAGTTCGAAGACGATATCAGGATTTCCTGTGGTTGAAGAGCAAACTTGAAGACGCACATCCAACACTGATTATTCCTGTTCGTTTGCTTAAACTTGTTATTTTTATTTGTTTCTAAGATGGCTCCAGTTTCATAAAGAGATGTTTGATGTCCTTCTTCAGTTTCTGATGTCTAATGAACATTAAAACAATGTACTTTCATTGACCTTATACATATGTAATGAGTAAAAATCCCATGAAGGTATTTCTTACATTTGTAATTGTGCCTTATGCAGTCCTTTCTTATTTGTACTTGTATGCTTCTCCACTGTGTGCTACTAAACCATGTTATAACACTTTTGAATGTGATATCTTTATAGTGATTTGGGTTTTGCATGGTTGATTCTACTATGTTTTTTAGTGAGTAGAAGAACTATTATAATACCCTTAATATTATGCATATTATATGATATATTTTTTCTTTTTTCTTTAGCCATTACCTGAAAAATTCATAATGAAGGGAATGGTGGAACGATTTAATGATGAATTCATTGAGACTCGAAGAAAAGCTTTACATAAATTTTTGAACCGCATTGCTGATCATCCAACTTTATCTTTCAATGAAGACTTCAAAATTTTTCTTACTGCGCAGGCCTGGGTACAATGACTTTATTTTTATTTATAGTTATGTGAAATCATGCCTTGTATTAGCAGAGTATGTCAGGAGTCTCCCTAGTTCAGTATTCAATGGTGTCCTCCCACAGATTGTTACAGAAGTGTCAGAAGAAGGCAGGGGGTTTATGGAATATTCATCCCCTGAGATAATCTTTTCTTCCATGCTGTTGGTAGTCATGTGTGTGGCCATGAATATTGTTGTACCTTCCACAGCAGTTTTTGTTGCTGCATTTTGCATTTTTGTTGCGAATTCACAATATTTCAACTCTGTATGCTTTTTGGTACGCATATAAGCTTCCAAGTTTATATGAAATTTACTATTTAAAATTAATTATTTTTTTGACTTGGTGCTGAATTTTTCATCTGCTTTTTTAAAAAAATTGTACTAGTGTCATGAAAGAAAAATTAAGCCTTTGAATTTCCTGTTTTATTTTTGCAAGATGTGTACAGTTGAAAATTGGAGTTCTGTACTCAGACAAGCCTGCCTCTGAATGTCAGCAAAGGTTATTCTGGCAACATATAAAGAGTTACAAAAAAAAATAGATTAATTACTTCTTCCAGTAGGATCATTGTTTGCTTTTCTCAATGACTTACTTCTGCAATCATTACCTCTGCTTTCCTGTTCAAAAGTCTAAATTGAAAACTAGGTAACTCACCCTAAGGAATGAAAGGGTAAAGGTTCTCTGCCTTCTTTAACAGTTCCTTTGAGAGTGTGATACACTGCATGCTTGTGTTTGCCCAGAAAGGCTTAGCTGATAAATACACATGACAGGTACAGTTCTAACACTGGTCTAATAATTTTAAAGTAAGGTTTATACACTAAAAAGACATACAGAGGCTTATGTATGTAGTTTTGTATAATAAAGCTTTAAAGTATGCATTATTTTCAGACAATTTAAACAAGTTCTTGGAATTAAACACGGCTTGTTCTGTCTTAAGGAACTCTCCTCACACAAGAAGCAGGGTCCCGGTTTGCTGAGCAGGATGGGACAGACCGTCAGAGCTGTAACATCCTCAGTAAGAGGAGGAGGAGTTAAAAATCGTCCTGAAATGTTTACAGAAATGAACCATTACATGGAAACATTTAGTCAGAAAATAAATGTACTAGACAAAATAGCTCATAGAATTTACAAGGAAGAGAGGGGTAAGTAGAAAACAAGTATGAGTTTTATTGACTTAAGAAATTAATATGTTGGAAAGGTAACTAGTTTTCATTATGTCAGGGAAAATACTCTTTCTCACAAGCAGGGGAAAAGGGAGATTTATCTTTATATTGTGCTTTTCATAGTGGTAATCGTTTTAGCAGACCTTCAAGTTACTTGGAATAATTTCTTAATAGGAAGAGTTTTCGCATGTCGTTGAACTACTTGATAAGGAACTTAGAAGAAAACGTAGCGAGTATGGCTATCTTGTGCTTTTTGGAAAGTTGCATGACCTTTTGCTTTTGTACTTTCAGTGGAATGCAAATAGTCACAGTTTTCTGTACTGTCTTGTACTGGCAAATGCTGTCTAGAGTCCAGATCTCTAAACATCTCTTTTTTTGTTTTCATTCTCCACTTGTTTTCTTCGTTGACCAAGTAGTTTTAAAATTTTTTTTTGGTGGCCATAATTTCTATCATGGGAAACTGTGCCTGTCAGTGTTTTCTTAAGGAGGATGACTTAATCTCATTTTTTTCCTGAAGTGACAGCAGTTTGCACACCTACTTGGTCTGCTGAATTTCTGAGGCTGTCTCTGACCTCAGACTAGGCCTCTTCAGCAGAATTTCCACTGGTCAGTGCTTGAGGGATTTTATTGTCTGTATAACATAATTTGAAGAGCTGCACTGCTTTCTTTAATAACTAAGCCCTTGTGCTTTATTGTGCAGTACCAGATCTCAGCATGTCCTCACTAAATTGGAGGGCTCTTATAAAGGAAAATACATGTTGGTGAAAAGAGTTCCTTTTGATATCATTCTTTTCAGTGGAAATAGCTGGCTGAGGTCTGTAGGTTCAAGGCATCAGTGCCAAAATATTTCTTGGAAAATCTTATGTGTTTTGACATGCTCCCAAATGCTGTAAATTATATTTTCTTTTGGATTTTCCAGATAGCACTTGGCAGAACATTTGTGTGCAGGGCTGCACTGTCATGGATGTGAACTGCTGATAGCTGTGATTTGGAAAACTTTCCTGCTTGCAGTAGCTTAACATGAAATTCTTAATTACATCTTCCATAAAGGATTTTTTTTTTCCAGTTGATCTCAAAGGAAGCGTTACATCCTTCATGCCATATGGATGCTTTGCATCTCTTCTTGGTCATTCTTCATTGTGAATTCAGTTGTGATGAAATTGTGGTTTTGGTATATGACCGATGTGTTCACAGAACCCTCCTGTGAACAGGCAACTTCCAGGTCACATCCACCCTTGCTCAAGTTTAGCCCTACCAAATGGCACAGTGAATTCTGGGCCTTCTTTCTGTTTACATATGATCACTTGGCCTGTAGATATAAGACAAATAATCTGTGGGTTATCTTTATATTTAGACACTTTATATTTAGATACTTATATTTAGAACTTGTAAAGGAGATAATGCCTGCAGAATTGGAGTGAACTTGAGTGTGTCTTCTGAAGTTTTTAGAACATCCCAAGTGCTAGTTTTAATAACTGGGACAGGATTCAGAGCATCATTGTAGAGGAATTCGGGGCAGTAGAGGCAAGTGCACTGAGTGCTGCCCAGGGCTGCTGTGCTTCATGTCACTCTGATTGAAGTCAATGTGAATTCAGATCACAACCCATCAGATCTAAGAGTGTTTGTGTCCTTTTAAAATGTCTGGGGCATTTTTGCTGATAGGTTTCTAGGAACTACTTAATTACAATACATTAATTGATATTTATTCATAAACAGTGAACTACAGTTTACTTATCTTTGTCTTGTGAGCAAGTTTAAACACTGGCCTTTGCTTTGTTCAAAGTAAATATGATGATGCAATTAATATCACTTAAACATCTATTAATGAACAGAAGACTAATATGTATATCTGTTCCTGTTAAGAGTATTTTAATGAAATGAAGGAATACGGCCCCATCTACACACTCTGGTCAGCATCAGAAGAAGATATAGCATTGTCCCTGAAAGGTGTTGCCAGCTGCATCGACAAATGCTGCAAGGCTACAGAGAAGCAAATGGCAGGGCTCTCAGAAAATCTGCTGCCAATTTTACATGAATATGTGCTCTACAGTGAAATTCTGATGGTAAGGTTTCCTTAAGGATTACTTATGGCTGTATATAAAGTTTGGCTTCGTCCAACTTGCAACTGATAAAAATGATTTTGAAGTCCCTCTATTTACTGTTGTTACTAATCATGCACAGCATAGGAGGGAATCTGGTTGGTCCTGGTTCCTTTGTAAATCAGGCAAGAGGCAACCCTTCCAAATGAGAAGAGGTTGATAATTTTGTGGGGCAGGCAGCCTTTGGAAGCTGGGCTAAACAGTGTCTGGTTTTTCAGAGAGCTCCACACCGTAGCAGAGAGGCGGGAACATAGAAAGGTTTGGGGAACAGCAGCTAAGGAAGGCCTCCTCTGACACTGCTGAAATATGAACTCATCGAGTAACAGATGGTGTGGGGGAAAAGCAATGGTGAGGTTTTTCCCTTTCAAGGAGATGTTTCTAAACTGTGTTTTCTTTTTCCAGAATAGCAGGGAACTTCCAGTCTCTGTGCCATTATATAAGCACGTGTTAGTCTGTGCCATAAGCTTATGCTTTCAGTTCCCTTTATGTACTTACTTTTCTTACACTTGGAGAGAATGTAAAAATCAGACTTCAGAAGTGATAAACTCGGTGCTGATGGATAATCAACATAATTAAGTAGCTGTATTCAGCTTGTCATAATTCCTGCTCTGCTGCCTCCTGAAAGCAGAAAGTGTCTACAAACTCCTCTTTGTCTAGGTTTTGAGAAATGCAAGCTGCCGTATCTGTTCTTGCCTTTCTGCTCAGAACCCAGCTCCTACTGCAGTGATTTCTGCGTATGTGCTGAGAGTGTATTACAGGCCAGAGCAAGTTAACTCGTCCTTTGCTGGCACTGTGCAGATCATTGCCACTTTCTCAGTAAGACTTAGCTACCGAGAGGTTAAGAATTACTGCTGCAATTACTGCTGTGTTTAAAAGCAGCTTCACGTGAAAGAGGGGACATTCAAAATGTCCTATGTCTCACAAGCCTCGTTATTTACATGTGGGTGGAGGTCAGTGGAGGTAGGTATGCTTTGCTTAAAGGTCTGAAGAGATTGCTGTCTTAGCAAATTGCAGGCCTTCCTCCTCTCCCTATTTTTCATATTCCTTATTTTTCATAGCTTCTATGTCTGTTACCCATGAGCTATCCCAGCCCTCATGCTGTTGAAGAGGTGCTGCCTGTCTATTCCTTTCTTCTTTGCAGCTCGGCTCACTCTTTCTCAGGTGTTCTCTTTTGTCCAGAGCACAAAGAGGTTTCTGGGAACAAGCCCCAGAGTAACTACCTGGTTCTTCATGTACATGTTACAAGTAGCTATTTGACATGTTTTTTTTTCCCTGCTTGTAGTGTTCTTTATGCAACACTTACAATGCAGCATTAGGCTGCCATGAGGTCCTGTCCAGAGCAAAATCTTCCTCCATTAGCTCATTCCTGTTCAATAACTGTTCCTTTCCTTTCATTCATCATGGATTTTTATTTTTCCTACACCTTACCTCCCTCTCGCAGTTTGGAGAGGGGACTGCTAATCACAGTGAAAATGGAATAGGTCGCATGCTAGTAAAACCTGCTTTTAGAGGTGTATTTAACCCCTCATCACAGGGACCTTTGTGCAGTGCTGCCAAGACTATGTGCAAATGTGCAGAAGAAGGTGTGGTCAATACCATATAATACGTGTGTTTTCCAGTGTTGAGAGTTCAGTCTTGAACTGGGGAGAAAGATGAATTCATAGCTAAAATATTTACACCTGGACTGGCTCCTTCTTAACTGACTCACAGAACAGATCTGGGGAGTGCAGAGTGCTGCTGTGCCTCTGGGTATGAATTGCAGGAATAAATCTGTTATGGGTCCACATGCAATTATTTGAGGGTTTTGTCACAGGGTACCATTAAATATTACACAAAAAAAAATGTAAAAGTGTAATAATAAGTTTAATAACACAGCTCCCCTGTTTGCCATTAGAAACCAGCACTTGCCTATAGTTGTAACACATGAATATTAAAATAATTGGGTTTATCTTGTAATTTAAGGAGTACTTGTGATAAAAGTTGCCAAGTAGTCATTAAAACAGTTTTTAAAAAGGCAAAAGAAATAGTAAAAAAGAGAAAGCATTTGTAGTATGAAGGAAAGCTGTGCCAGACATATTTGTTTTGTTTCTATGTTTACAATGAAACATTTTCCATATTTTCTAATCAAAAGATATTCTGAGCTATTGCAATGTAGATTCATGAACATTAGTATGCATCCATGAACATTAGTATGCATTGCTAATCTATTACTCAGAATTGTCCAAAGTTAAGTTTACCAGATTTTTCTAGTGAGTACCTGTTCAAAAAGAAACATTGAAAAATTATTCAAATATTGACCTCCTAAATTATTCTATTGTGTTTGTTAAAGTGACAAGATTTCAAAATGAACTCAGTCAAGTAAGACAGCTAGAGAAGGTAGAGTTGCTTGTGCCTTGTGCTGTTTCAACATGCCCTGTGCTAGAGGTGAATATTGAAAATCTCTTTAGTATATGCAGAAGAAGCAGTAAAACCAGTTGTGGCAAGGTAATGTAAAAGAAGGTTTTGAGATTTGTAATTATATATGTCCTACTCTGATTTTTTTTAAAAGGACTAAAGCCTTGCAATGTTTCTGAGCTAAGCATGCCCGAGTTTGCTTTTATAGAGGAGGAAACTAGGGCAAAGATAAATTTTTAAGAATTTCTGAAAGTCACAGAGCAAATGAGCATTGGAAATGGAAATTTAAGCTGTAATACCATTCCTGTTTTGTAGTTTAGCAAGCAACATTCTTTCCCCTTTTTAATTATTTTTGACATCATGCTAAAAATCCAATATCTAATCAGAGTTGAAAGGAGGAAATAATTACATCTGCTGAAAATAAGCACATACATCAATGTTAGAACATCTATCATCATTATGATAATTTTATCTGATTTTACTGAACTACATTTGGCATCTACAAAATATTGAAGGTTAAAGTCACAATTTCAGTAATGCCTGATATACTATCTGTAGTTATTCTATTTGATATTGTAACTTTTACTCAAAGAAGATACTTCTTTTCAGCAGTTTGGCAAACTCATCTTGCTTTTTAGAACATGGATACATAGTAAGTTGATCTGATACTAAGTAAACTGCTATTGCAGTGTTTCTCATACAAGTAGCAGTGATACTGTGTAGGGCAGATGTTGGAGCACTGATTTTAGATTTATTAATCTTGAAAAACTTGTAAGATAAAATACAGGTATGGAAAAATCAGTCTTCACTACATGATTTTAAGATTTGTTTTGAGGAAAGTAGATGTATCATGTCAAAATTATTACATGGCATCATTCTGTGATCTTGCTTAATTTATTAAATAGCCAAGTTGTTTGATGGTTTTCTGAATAGATGGCTAAAATTTGATGCAATTTACTTTTTTTTCTCTTTTCTATATTAAGGGTGTTTTGAAAAGGAGAGACCAAATTCAAGGCGAGCTGGACTCCAAAGTTGATGGTTTAGCCAATAAAAAGGCAGAAAAGGATATGGTGAGTTATGTACAGATAGCTGAAATCTGTTAGACCTTATTCTAACTGCAAAATATGATCTCCTGAAGAAAGCGTGTCCTCTGAATCCATGCTTTGCAACTGGATACTGTCTCTGTAATTCTTATACATCTTCTGAAAAGGTTTGGTCTTCGTAGCTATGCACGCCAGGCAAAGGTAGTCATGAGAAGGAAGCAAAGCTTCAATAGACAGTCTGCTGGAGCAAAGAACTAGTAACGGTGGGCAACCACTGTATTTTGTCAACACAGACTGTATCATGGCTTATTTTCAGCATTTCTGTTTAATTCCAGACTGGGAGTTAAAAGAAAGTAAGATCTGCAGCCGTGCACTTGTAGCTGCTGCTCCATTGATGTCGGAGAGGAAGAGGAGGTAGTTGGAATGAGCAAAGGTGTTCATTAAACTTATTTAAAACAAAAAGTTGTAGATTCTGTTCTTTCAGGTTTCTGTCCTACCTGGCTGGGCCCAGGGATAGTTTTAAATTCCAGTTTGACACCTTGCTTCATTCTAGTGAAATCAGACTGTGACTGGTAGTCCCTGGGAGCCAGAATCCCCAAACCCATCAACAAGGGTCAGTGGGCCAATTAAAAGGAACTTTTGGGATGGGTATTGGCATTTTTTAAATTTTTGATTGCTTAACTCCTCAGCCTAAATAATATCCATTTAGCGTAGTGTTAAAACAAGCTTTTATACAGTGTAATTAATATAAAAAGATGACTAAATAATAATCACTGTAACTTTATAGTACATCAAAGGAGAAAGTCCTTGACATTTTGGATACTTTTTATTAGTGTTGTTGTAATTAGCTTTCAGGTGAGATGAGCTGTTTAGATAGTTTTTGGCACTTGAAATGCATATTTTTATTTAATTTCTTGTCACTGAACTGAATAAATTAGAATATATTACCACTGTCTGATAACTACAATTGCTATGGTATATTTTGTAACAGTTTGCCTCTGCAGTGGGACAGTAACTACCTACCTCTGGTTTTCTTCTTTCCTGAAGTGGAAATTCTGTTTACTTATACTTTACTTATCCTCATTTCACTGCCTTTGTGTTATCTAATTGTTTTTGTTTCTCTGCTTCTGCGGCTGCTTCTTCTGTCCTTTGTCCTTCTATGCAAAGTTTGCACATAAAGTTTGAAGCTCTTATAAAATGCATAGAGGATAGTAAGTTGAAGGAGGCCCCTACGCTGGGAGTTGTGGTTGCAGTGGCAAGTCCTGGTCCCTGTGCTGCCTTGTCAGGGCACTGGTGGACCCACTGCAGGCTTCTCCCGCAGCCTGCTCGTGTCCCCTGCACCCCACACCATGGGTGACCTGCGGGCCAGCAGCATTCTTTAGTTGTATTGCATGTAAAAGCACAGTATATGTTAAGAATGATCCTTATGGATCCCTTCCAACTTGAGATACTCTATGACTCTACTAATCTATTCTAGCAGAAAGGAGTGTTGTACATAATTGCATGAGTTATTTTATATGTAGTTAGTTACATCAACTTTTCAACGCTGCGTTCCATTTAATCAGTACTTCCCATTTTTATGGTTTGTTGGCAGTCTGTTAAAAACAGTTGCACTTGCACAGAGCAATTCAGTGATGAATTGCAACTTCATGCAGCTTGTTTAGCAGCTAGTCTTATTGCTGTTCACCGTAGAGAAGGCAATATTGCCTGGCAGGACGTGGGCTTTTCAGAATGTACTTCTGTTATAATCTGATGGAGTCCTCAGACTAGGTGCATGCACTCTCTTTTCCTGAACTGTTACAGCCAAAAAAAGGAATGATTTTCCCTTTAGCACAATATTGATCATACCATGTCAGTTTGATATTGACAATGGTTTCGTCCATAATGAGATGTTTGTGCTTGCTTCCAGTAAAATGTTGAGATCAGTTTGCACAACCTGGTATTTTTTCATTGTTTCTGTGTTTCCAAAACTGTGTTTACATTTTTGTTTGGACAGTGTGATTACCCAGGTGTTCAAATCTTTGCTTTATCTTTCCAACCCCTCTATTTCTTATTCATTTCAAAAAATCCTGTTCCTGAGAGCCTGATTCTCCTTGCAGTCTCATGAGAGCAGCAAAACAGATGTCTGTTAGTCTAATCCAATCATAAAATCCTGTGTTCTCTAATTAAGTGGCAGCTGTATCCTGAAGACGTTTTCTTAATTAGAAGTTGAAGACTTTTTCTATTAATGATAGTTTGGTCACAGAGAACCATGTACTGCTATTTTTAACCTTCCAAGTAACTTCTTTTGATATTTTCTTAATATGTTTTAATTTTTATGTTGTTGAAATACTTTGCTGACGTATCGAACTAGACTGATTTCAGAATACAAGGTAATCCTAACAGGTACTGTTATTGGAATTGGTGTCGAACACTGAGTTTGGCTGTATTTACACATTTTTATTCCTAAGCAGAACTCATGTAGCTTATAATGATCCCATAGATGTCAAATCGAACTTGTCAGTGCAATCTAGTAGCCAGAAATTCTGCTGACAATGTGTGGCATGAACTCTAATCTCATTTGAAGTACATTTCCACCACAGATAAGGAATCTCAGACTGTCATTAGAGCTGATAAAAGACTGTGAGATCTTTAGCATTGGTCACAGCAAACATTAAATGATTTAACAAACAGGAGGTTATACAGCAAGAGAATACAAAACATCCCCAAGGTCAGTGCAGCTGAAATAGGCTGGAATCGCAAATTAAACCTTCGGAGATGTCCGGATCATTGACTGTGAAAAAAAGGTTTCTTGAGCTATGTTTCTGTTCCCAGGCTTGTAGAAAGCTGCTTGTGGTGCTTCTGAAAAGCCAAAACTTTTTCTCCCACTCCAAAATTTAGTCCATGAAGAAGGCAGTTTTTCAGGGTATGGAATGTTTGAAGACTATGATTTTGGATGCTGGCTCTGACAGATACTTGGGAGGACTTTGATGTCATCATTCTTGTTAAGACCTTTCATAATTCTAGAGCTCTGGCTGTAAAGATGTTGGAGTTTGTTGCTCCATGTTTCCCATGCTCCATTCTGAAGGCACACACAGCAAATATAGCACATCCCTCTGTGATTTGGGAGTTTTTAACAGATTTGGTACTCATGCTAGTGCTAATAGTATTTCTGACAAAAGGTTGGTATAATGGGCTCTGACAGAACCAGATATGCATTAAATGCTAACTAAGGATTCTGGTGTTCAGGCTTGAAACTGAGAGCTAAAGAAATGAAATCTAGAATGTATCACATTCCAAATATGTCTTATTTTTTAACTCCAGACTAAAAAGCATTAGTGTCACCAAGCTGTAGGATTAATTCATGTAGCTGACAGAAATTCAGGCTATTTTACATTGTGAGGTAGTGTAAAATACTGTGTCACTTACTGGGTAATTTGGCTATTGGGCCAAGTCTCTGGCTACTGGTCACACTGCTTATATCTGGTAGCACTCTGCCCTAGCAGTGTCTGGCTCCCACCTTCCTGCCCTGTGGTCCGATGTCTGATTAGCACTGAGCTGCCCTTCTTCGGGGATCACTGGTGTGGGATTTAATTTTTCACACTAGCTACCTCAGTGAGATCACTGTAAGAAAATGGGTTCAGAATTATATTTAATTTGCAGGATAAATTGTAACTATTTACACCTTGTAAATAAGGAGCACACTAGGTAGATGTTTTTGTTGAGACCAAGCCAATTCTTCTTTGATTTCTGCTGTCATGGCAGCTGAAGAGAGTGACATTTATGTTTCTTTTCAGTTGTGAACAAGTAGATATTAAACCTCTCTACTTGAGATTATGAAGTGTGGCATAATGCTGTCTTTAGACCTTACGTCCGACCTTGCCTTGATAAGGCACACAGCTTCTTTTGGGTTTTAGTGAGTGATGTTTAAACCACATATCCAGGCAAGGAGGTAGAACAGAGTCTGCCTGTCCACATCACGTTGTGACTACACTGTGGAAGAAATTCATAGTTCCTAGAAAAGGCAAGAAAAAAACACACTGTAAAATACATGTCATAAAGATATGTAGAACAAGACAAGGGGAAGCTGCTGCAGCCAGGACTTCTAAGTCAGAGCAGTTCTTTACATGTGTAGCATAACTCATTCCCACATGGAAACTTTTTTCTTGCGAAAGCAGAAAATGGATTCAACTGCCTTTTCTACTCTAAATCATCTAAAAATACTCACTGTTTTCAGTATTCTGTGTGCATTCATTTTTGTATTTGAAGGAAAGGCAATTAACTTATGACATGCCCCATGATAAGCAAATCCAGCTGGTTGTAATTCCTTAAAGGTAATTTTCCCACATTTAAACTTTGCATTAACCTTTTCAAGTTGAATACAGTGTTGGTAGTTGAAATTACCCTTGTCCATAGTTTGGTTACTGGTCTGAGTAGATAACTGAACTTGGGCTTTTCAGTGAAGTAGAAATAATATTTTGCACTTTTGTTGTTGATTAAAAAAAAGCATTTCACTAATCTAGAAGTGTGGCATGGAAGATCAGTGTAGAAATCAAGTCTAACTAAAAATATTTATTCATCTGTGTATCATGGAACATGAAGAAAATCCATTCAGATGAAATTTTCAGCTTTACCAGCTAAGGAGTTTTTGGCTACTTTAAGAGCTGAAGGATTCTAGTATGTCAAACTGAATTGACCATGGTTTCTGAATTAAAGTGTTGGGCTCAAGGTTCTGTGACCATTTCAGGCAGTGCTGCTTAGTTCATTTATGATGGTGGTAGTACTGCCAGCTGTTGCACAGGAACACTGTCCTCCCTGCATGTTTCAAGCTGGAGGCTGCACACCAAGACTTTCCACATCCTGCTCTGTATTTTGTTATTTCTACATTCTGCCAACAGTCTAAGCATTCCTTGAAAATCCTGAAGTTCCTATCTATAAAAGCACCAGGTCTGCAGAGGACACGAGGAGCTATCCAACTTTATAGGGGCATTGTATGAGGAAAAAAAGTATTTGTCTGACAGCAGAATACAAAGAAGAAAAGAAAGCTGTATGGGACCTGAGTTGCAATGGAAAAAATACAAGGAGATTAACTTTTCCTGCTTGGTGGTGTTTCTGCCTGACCTCCTTCCTGCTGTAGGCAGTCACAGTCCCAGCAGCTGCAGAAGATGTACCTCATTCTTTGACTGGGTGCCAACCAGAACTGACACAGCTGATTAGTAAATGACAATAGGTTAACAAAGTTATTGAGAGGACTTGAAGAGTCATTAAAAAGATGGCCTCTGTCCACTTACTCATTCCCATTAGCTGAAAAGTCACTTTGTACCACTACAGCAATTAGAAGAAAATGTCTGTAGAGTAGCCCTCAAGGTTTTTGATTCTCATTCACTGTGAAAGAATTTCTTCTCTGCAGAAGTACTTTGCTTTAATTTCTTCCTCTTCTTCCATATTTCTCTTTCCCTTACGTGGTCACACAGAGGTTAGTTCCACAAGAAAAGATTGCAGGGTGACAGGCTAGAAATCAGAAAGTTTGTTTTGATTTCTGCTGTCTTCTCCCTATTCTGTTTTCTCCTGAGGTTATCAAAGTTTCTGACAGTGTTTTCTCAGTTTTATTCTGACCAAATCTAATTTGTGTAGTTGATTCTACTTCAGTAAAGGCTTCTATATTTTCGTTTTTAGATGCATTACTGTCAAGTGCTTGTGAAGAGCTGTCGGAGTCTGTAACTTCACAGTCAATAAAAGAACCTTCAGCAACACTGTAATTCTGGTCTAGAGTTTCTGTTACTAATATTTCAGAAATTGTGCTGAGTTATTCATTAAGAATAAAATTTAAATTTATCCCTGGGGAATTATTTTCTGTGCTAAGTTAAATACTAGTCCTGGTTCTGCAGTTCTGTTTGTCTGCACTACAATCACTTGATTTCAATCACATTTGAAATGGTGACTTTACTAACGTTTTCAATGTTTACAATTCATATTTAGTTCTCAGAAGAGATTGGGAAACTTGAAGACAAAGTCGAATGTGCCAATAATGCTCTGAAAGCAGATTGGGACAGGTGGAAGCAAAACATGCAGTGTGATATGAGGTCAGCGTTCACTAATGTGGCTGAGAATTATCTCCATTATTATGAAGAGGTAAAACACTTTTTTATGGCAGTGCTATTTTTTCATTCATAACTTCAGTGGAGAAGTCCATGGGTTGTCTCTAAAGAGGATTTTTTGCATTTTAATTCAAATCTATCTTAACTTCAGGCTCAGTTTTTGTGGGAAGAGGGAGGCAGTTATCCTTAATCTGACACATTTCAAGCAAAACATTTTATTTGTGCCCAAGTGGCTGATCCTGAGTTCATCAACAGAGGGCACTCTTGTTTTACTAACCACAACAATCTGGACCATATTTTTCTGTTCAACGTCAGCTGCTATATTTCAGTTTGGAAACCTTTTGCTGTAAATGCACAAAGAAACCTTCTGGAAAGCTCAAACTTGTGGAAATGATCTTGTATGACTAAAATATTTAAATGTGATTCCATTTCACACAGCACATTCAGGAAGTCCTAATTGTTATTTCTCTAAGGAATTGTCTTTCTTTAAATAATCGGACTTTTCTAGGATAAAGAACAACACAATTTTGAGAAGTCAATATGAAAAGCATATTGCACTTTAAAAAAACTTTAAGTGTATGCAGTTAATAAATTGGATCTTTTTATAATTGAAATGTACTACTTCAGAAAGAAAGAAAGAAAAGTGGTTGAAATTAGGTTTTTATTTTTGACTCAAATGCCCTAGCTAATATTCTTGGTAAGAATTCCTTTTTACAAGAATATATACTAGAAAAGAAAACTTGAAAATATATAATGAAGTATGCTAAGCATTCTGTAAAGTTTCTTCACGGGGAATATGTAGTTGATTGAAGCATTTTGAAAATATCCCAGATGTCTTGAATTTTTTAAAAGACTTTCGCCTTTTTTTTTTAAAAAAAAAAGGAGCACACTGAGCCTTCTATTAATCATGAATTTGTAATTTTTCACAGATATGTGTTAATATCTGTAATTTCCGTTCCTATATTCTGAAGTTTTTATGGATTTCCCATTAGCCAATGATAGTGTTCTGATTTTACAAATCATTTTATTGAAACATAATTCAAAAGACAGAGCTCTTGATCATCAAGTCTAATTAATTAACATACAGTCTGTGAGATGCATGGACATTGACAGTCTGTTGTTACGGATTAAAATCAAAATATTTTCTGAAATCAGGCAGCAAGCTGTTGGCATCCTCTCACATTTTCTTCAGTTATTGATGGTCTCTGACTTCTATATCAGCAATACGTATGTTAAAATGATGCTAAGTATATTGAAATATTTTATTAATGAATGGTTAGCTAAATTAAAAGACAAAAATAATTGATTTGTTCTCTTTCCTGTCTAGAAATGCTTTTCACTGAATCAGAGTTTTAATTCAAAATGCCGAAGCTTGTCCTGTAGAGGAAATTACTATCCTTAAGTCGTTAACTGCAGAAAATGGTTCAGCTCTCTCAGTAACTGCCCGTGGTTCTTAAATAGCCTCTGAAATACTGGACAAATTGGTTCATACTGAGACATTAGTCTTTATCGGTGCTTTTTGTGAGTACTGAATACTGAATCTGCATAAAAATCTTTTTGCTGTTATATCTCAGTAGATCTAGATTTTAGGAGAAAAGCACCCTTATCTTACTGCGGCAGTTGCAATAGTAGGAAACACTGTGTGCTAACTGTATCATTCTTTGTTTGCAAAGTGAGGCCTTACCAGTTTGGCTTTTTTTTTTTTTTATTTTATCAGAAGATCATTATCTTAATCTTGACATTCAAGAGAATTTGATAAAATTAACAGATTGGGATTTTTTATCTAAAGTATGCATGTTTATTTGAGACCTATGATTAATGCTGATGGTGGAGAAGTGATTACTGTCAGAGGCCCTTATACTACAAATTACAAGTGTGTAATGCACTCCTGAAAACAGCAGAAAAAGAAGCCCTAGCATCTGCTTTTGCTGTTTGGAAGTGAAACTTCAGGAAAGGAATCTCAGAAACCTGAGAATCAGAAATAGAAATTAATAGAAAACAAAAATCCTACTTTAAAGGTACTAGTTTGAGTCTCACTCATTAAACTTGTGCACACAGTGCCTTTTACAGTCTTTTTCACTTGTTCAGTCATTGCTTACATCATTAATGTTCTGTCCCATATCCGAAGTTAAATTACTCATTCATGCTTTTGATGCTCCATTTGATGCTTATTAAGCCACTCTTGCTGTAGCATCCATTTCCTTGTTTCTTTCCCTTTTTTTTTCCTCCAAAGCACATTCTCTACATGTTCCCAGGCACTATGGATGCCATATATATGATTCAGTTGCCCAGCACCTCTGTCCATCTCCTATGAGGAATCATCTCCTGCTTTCTAACTCAGTCACTACCTGCTTCTCCTCCTTTCCACAGCTTTCTCCTCACCCCCCTAGATCAATTCCTACTCTTACCTCGCTACGAGTAGTCTCCCATTCCCGTCTCTACAGCAGTATTTTACTGTGCTCCTCATTATTCCCAGTCTTGCTGACTTCATTTCCCAGGCACTCAACCTAACCAGGAGTTATTCCTGTTAGTGGCCATTCTCTGCATCTCTTAAATTTTAGAGAACTAGAGAGTAATGAGAGACAGATATCTTGTTTTCTGGTGGCTTTTGCAGTGGAGAATCCAGTCCTTCAAGACTGTGTAGTTAAAGCCGGTGTGATCAAGTACAACATAGCAGTGTATCAAAGTACACTAGAATTTCTAAATTTTTTTTTGTCTTTGTCACAATATGGGGAAAGTATGACCTTACATTTGGATTTTTCCTTAATTGCAGTTTCCTAAGGATTCTGCTGTCAACTTGTCAAGCAGCACCTAGCTAGCATAAAAGAGTATGTACATCTCCCTTAAGCAGAATTAACCTTGAGGCTAAACTTTAAAATGTTATCTGTAGTTATATTTCTCCAAATTTACTAATTCAGAACAAGTAGAGGTATTTCTGTACCCTTCCAGTTTATTGACTATCTGCATTTAATATAATAGAATAAGTAGTATTCCTTTGTTTCTACAGCTGTGGAATCAGCAGTTGCTTTGTGTCTTTCAATGCTGCAGTAACAAAGACACGAGTTAAAGCTCAGTGTTGCCAATTTACTGGTTGTTGCTATGCAGACCTGTGAAAACGATGGCTTTCCTGTGATAATGTACAAGCTCTGTTATAATACATTTAAGTACAATGTCACTTAGTAGCCAAGAATAACCATGACTGACCAGTCACTTGGTATTCCTACAGCTGGTCTCAAGCATTCACAGGGTTCTCTACTTCCTGTTCTTTTGCTTCTGGAAAAGAGTTGAATACCTGCTTAAGTCTGTCTGTATTCCACAAAGCCTTAAAGCCAATAACATTTTCTTAAACAATATGAAAAGATTTTAATTTTAAAAAACCCAGAACTTTAGTTCTATTTCTGAAGTAAGTAGCATCAATTTTTTACCTTACAGAGAAAAGTTCTTGAATGAAGTGCATGTTGACACTGTACTAATTATTTTATCCCTTTTTCCCATGCCTCAGGTGTGGTACCATTGTCTGAAATGGCATGTCTCAGTCTAGAAGAGGTTATCTGCCAAAGAGCTGGAATTACAAACTGTCCATAGGGTGGAGCTTACAGATGAGAAAGCTGATTGTCACCAGCAGTATTTTCATTAGGTTGCATGAAGAGCTTCTGCGAAGCCCTGGAGATGCAACACCATTAAACCAAAACAAGATACAAAGTTACTGGTGGTGCTGGTGTGGGTATTATTTATCTAGAAGGTTTGAAGGGTTCCTGATACACATTAGCAAGCCCAAACTAGGCTAAGTCTGGCCTCAAAGAGCAATTGTAATTAAATATTTACTAAACTTTTCCTTTTGTTTTTCTCATGTGCTTACTAGAGTCTCTAGGATATTTACAGCATCAAAGAGAAAGAAACACCAGTTTGGCTCAGGAAAGAACTCTTGTCAACCTATTCTACTCAGAAAATACACTGGAATAAGTGGCTAGATTTTACATCCCAGTCCAAAGGCTAGTTAGACATTATAAATCCAGCAAATATACCAGAGTTCATTTTTCCACTGCTTCGAAGGCACTCTAGTAAGTGCAGGAAGATTTGGGTTCTCTTTTTTTTTATTATTTATTTTATAATATAGGATGATGTTTAATTAGTTTTGGCATTGAAAGGACATGTTTTTACTTCTGCATGGATGAGCCTTTGTTTTAAAGCATAGCCTCTAATTTTATTTTTCTCATGTCAAACTAATCCTGTTAAACCTTTGCAGCTTAATCAGGCAAAAAGCTAAAATTATCTTTGATATAGTAAGAATCTTGTTGGTATTGATGCAGCTTACTCTTTTCAAAAAATATAAATATTTTCCTGATTTCCTTAAATATTTGAAGCACAAATTAGTTTATTTCTGAGACCTACATTGTTATACAGGCATAAATTAATCCAAAAGTTTCATTAGGCAAAACAATACTCCTTCCCCATTACAGCAACTTCTCTCTAACTCCAAAGCCCTTATGTACTTCTCTGTCTGGTGTAAGCTGTGGAAAAATAGATGAGATTTGTTGTTTGCCCTAGAGGCCCCTGTACTGATGCATTTAACTAGTCATTTGGTTGCGTAGCAAAAAGTTAGCTGCTCATGCATGTTAATCACATCCTACCTTAGCAATGTCTGGGAATTTAGCTAACAAACTTCATGTGATTTTCAAAAGTTGCCACATGAGTGAGCCAATTTATCTCTATGAATGTCTCTTCAAAGCCAGAATCCATCTTTGAACCCTCATTTACTTCAATCATAACCATTTGTTTTAAATACTTTTAGGAAGGTGGTTTGTTTTTTTTTGTAGAGGATATTGCTATTTCTGTGTACTCAAGTTTTTGTTTCCTTGCAACCAGAAGCTATGAAATTATTTTTCATCTCTTACTCAGACACACATAAGACTTCATTTTCAGATTCTACTCCAGAAAATGCCACCATAAAAGATGGTATTTTTACGGTATCAAACATGGAAAACTGGGAACTGGAACAGTAACACACATGGCACGTGACACACTGCTTCCATTACCATTATACACGCTCTATTTTTGTATCTCCTGTTTAGTTAGATATGTAATTGTACTTTATGAAAACCTTTTTGCTGTTTTTCTGACAATGATGTTGCAGAACAGATGTGTGAGCTGCAGTAGTAATCAGAATATTTTAAGTAGCCTTATTTAAGCTCTTGCTATTTCATTTTGTGAATTTAGGCTTTTTTATCGCTTCCGCTGAGCTTTTACAAGTAATTGGATTATGACTTTCAATGCTATGCATGAACATTTAATTTCCTGGGTTTGTTTTTTCTTTTTTTTTTGATTTCTGTCTCCTTTGTGAAAGCTGACTGATCCCTTATTTAGATCTCCATTTTCAGCCTCCCAGGAGAACGAAGTAAAATCATCCTGTAATAATGTTGAAGTACGCATCACTAACAAAATGTTGCTTCAATAGTTCATGCTTCACTATATAAAAAGCTTGAGCCTAAGGCACAGAGACCTAGTTTTGTTTTGGTACGGTTAATTATAAAACTTGTCAGCTGTAGCAGCACTGTAATGTCTGACAGTGAAATGAGCAACCATTGCTCTTACATTTTGGAAAATGTGTTTTGGTTATATAAACTGAGGATAAATTAAAAACTGAATAATTTCTGTAACTGAAAAAAATGCTTTTCATCTTTGTCTGGAAAGACTTCAGTAAATTGTAACTATCTGGTGAAGCAACATATTGCACTTTCATTTTAACATGTGCAGTTTGCCTCAGTGTGACAAAGATAACAGAGAGCCATATTTACATTCCAGCCAGTGCAGCTGTATGGATTTTAATTCACATTACTGAAATTCCAGAATAGCAGAACACGAAGTTACAAGGTGGTTCAGAAAAAAAAGGTCAGGCATTGCCAATAAAAGTCTGTTCAGGAAACAGTGATCATTTCTTGTCCTATCCCTAGAAAAAGCCCAAGAAAACAGATGTGCCTTGCAGCTTCCTAGGATGGTAATCAAGGCTGGGATCTAGCAAACAGAAATCTGAGTGTCACAGTGAAGACACATTGCTAGCAGCTGCTTCATTGACATTTTAAAACCAAGATGCTACCTTCCAGCTCAAGCATCTCGGACTCAGCTGGCACAATGTCGCATGAAGTAGGGGAGAAGTCTAATGATCAAACCTTAAAGGCTTTATACAAAAGGTCAAAAATACCTTTTAAGTCAGAAATCAGTTTGCAGCACTTGCTGATCACTGTTCATGCTAGCACTATTTTCACCATTTCTCCCTGATTTTGTACTTACCATTTCAAAATAACATTCTCCAAAAACTCAATGAAGAAAGCAGGTTTCCATGTGAATCTTATCTTGTTATTCCTCTTCTCACAGTAACTCAAACCTTAGATGTGCTCTGAACAGAATCATAATGTTGTGTACAGCAGCAGTTAGTTGGGAATTTTGTAAGCAAGATGGGAAAAGAAAGAAAGATTCATGGTTTCCACAGTCTGGGGGACGATATAGGAATAACAGGAATAGTCTCTAACATGCCTGAGAATGACCCAAAACCTGAGCAGAAACAAACTCCCACATACCTTTTTCTTTGTGTGTGAGCTCTTACGTCAGTCAGGTGTTTTAACCTCTCACAGTATCTTGCAGACCCACATCTTCTATTCTTTCGTATTCAGAGACATAATTGCTGATGACTTTTGCTTGCTGTTTATTGTTACTGTTGTCATCCATAATTTTATTAGTATCCCTGATTCTGCATCCTTGTGTCACCATGAAATCCCCCAACGCCCATTATACCATGTGTCTCCTTAATTTTGCTCATTGAGCTTATAGTTTAACATTGTTTGTGACTATCAGGTCCTCCCACTTGTCTCCTTGCACACATGAAAATACCAGGACCTAAGCTCTTTAACGTAATATGATTAAATCTACATATTTAATGGCAGAGTTTGGAAGTCATTCACTAGAAACGTCTAATGGCTATAGAGTTCATGACTATGGTTAGTTCATGGTTCAGAGTTAATGGCTATAAGTTCAAGCAGCATGAATGCTAATGTATTTTCCATGACTCCTAAGCCAATGACAGATGGATACTAGATATTTTGATACTTCATTGCAGCTAGGCGTAGCAAATACTGGGCGTTGAATAGTTTATGGCAAAATTTTTGCTTAGGAAATGATGCTGTTTTCAGGGTACTGATTTAATTCAAAGTTTGGATAAATGGAGTGTGCTGTCCAGGTTTCAGACGACTTATTTATTGTGAATAGTTCAGATTCTTCATGAAATAAAATGTGTACAGTAAGTAGTAAATAGTAATAGGTATAAGTGTATAAGCTGAAATTTTAATAGAACATTTCCATTTCAGAGTTGCGGTTTTTTTTCAATAGCATCAAAATAATAAAATTATTGTATGAGTTTGTCTACCTGCCCTGTTGTAATAACTGATATGAAATAGTAGAACCTGGTACTTCGGATAACAAACATCAGCACTCCCCAGGTTACATAGTGATGGCCTTGCCATGGCTCTCACCAGTAATCTCTGATTTACAATGGTTGGCCACGCTCTCAACACTTAATTAAGCCAAATTTAACCAAAGCCATTTGGTTCCCATTTTACTGCCTACAGCCTTGGTGCTTCAAAATAAAAAAAATACTTTGTCCAATTATGCATACATTTTTTCCGAGAGAAATGCCACTTGTTGTAAGGATGACAATTTTTCCCCACTCACACTCCTTCACCACCACCTTTTTGGTCCCATTTCTTTCACGTTACTCAGAAGGGAAATGAATTCTCTGTATGTTTAGAAAGAAAATGTTTTAATTTAACTTGGAAGGAAAATTGAGTCTATCATAGGAATCCACAGAGGTTACAAGGGAGCTGTGCCTGACAATGCGCTTTCTATTTGGAAGAGATCTTTTTCTGTAACTGAAGGGAGAGATTAAAGAAAAGCATAATTAATGTTAGCATCCTCCATGCTACCACATACAATTACAATGCTCACACTGTGCGCTTGTCATTATGTAAAAGTGACCTTTACAGCTCACTCAGCAAGTTGGCTAATGTTTTGCATATCACTGAGCTGCCTAGGAAACCATATTTTGCTTTTAACATAGTCCCACAAAAGTAGCTCGTGGCAATGCTTAAGTATTCTGATATTTTTTTAAATTATTTTTCTCCTTGGATACCAGTTTTACAGAAAGCCATCTGATATCTTCATATGTATCTTGTTTTATTTTTTTTTAAGTGCCTTGCTACATGGGAGTCCTTCCTAGCATCTCAAACAGTGGATCTTCATGTGGAAGAAGATTCTGAAGATAGGCCTTGAGTAATATCTCTTCTCAATCTCTGCCTTTTCCAACCAAAGAAGTGCTTTATACAAGATCAGATGCATTATTAAATTTAACTTGTTAAAAATCAGTGAAATGCAGGAAACCAGCTTATTGAAAACTCAGGTATTCTAGTCCTGAAATACATTTTGGAACATGCTATATATTGCTTTATATTACATAGCTGTGATTTTACCTATTTTTATGCAAGTGTTTGCATAAAATTGTTTTCATAAATATTGCATAATTTGGATATGAAGTATTTTAAATATGTGAAAATAGCTCCATTTTAATAAAAAAGTTTAATATGGAAAGCTTGTCTTCATTCTGCATCCTAGTCTTTAAGAAGTATTTTGGTATTTTAGTATGCTTATTATGTTCTCTTTGTTGAGTAATTTCCTGTACTTCTAAAATTACCTAGCATGATCGTCAAGGAGCTCTTTAGGATTACTTTAATAGACTGTGCTAGTCACCCGATGGCAACGTGGTATGGAAAGATGCTGAACATGTTCTGTGAGATTAATGCTGCTTTAAAGTACTCTTAATTCAGTTTGCAGTTTGTAATATTTACATGTCTATTAAACATCTTCAATTTGACATTTTTTAAAGTATAAAGAAGAAACTACAGTTCAGGAAAAAGACTGTTTCTACAGTGACGCAATGTTAGTCACAGCACTGATACTGCCAACACAAGAGCTTCCACTTGCAGGATCAAACATTTTACTCCCATGGCTGACCTTCCTGGAATCTTGACAACTTCCTCCTCTCTGGATAGCCAATGTGGAAGAGAAAGGGATAAGAAAGGAAAAGAGAGTTTTGCATTAAAATGATTAACTGATTCACTCATGCAATATGCATTAAAGCATTCCACTCAGTGAATTATTCCACCCAAAAGGTCTGTCAGTCTGCACTTGTAATTCCTGCAGTTCTTCTCCCTGGTACCTAAGGTCTGGGCAGGCCTAAGTTTAAATACGGCAAGAACGAGGTACAGGAATTGGAAACAGCATATCTGTGGCTCTGGCCTTGCAGAACACCAGGGCTTCAGCCGTCACCTTCACCTTCTGTGGTGGTAATTTGCAAGCTTGCTCTTGTCAGTCACCTAATGGGGAGTCATTTCCTGAGCACATGGCTGCACTTGGTTGGTTATGGACCTGTCCAAGATGGGCAAATCATTTTGTGGCTTTGATCTTAAGAAATTTAGATTGCAAGTGAGACCTGAAATACCAGCATGGCCTTTTCAGCAACACAAAGAAGACTGGTCTTATGCAGCTCATTTTTTTTTTTCCAGCTATAAAATGTCAGTTAAGATGCTTTTTAAATATTGCAGGGAACGTATCTCTCCCAGCTTGGAAAACTCACAGGTGAGAGGTGAGGAGGAAGGTGGTGCAGTGCCAAAGGGCTGTGCTGCAGTGTCTTGTCCAGCAGCACTGGCAGCAGATGCACGCAAGAGGCATGGAAGAACAACAGGGCTGGACTATGCTCTTTTCCCATTGTATCCTAACTTTCTCTTTTTTTTTGCATCAGAGCTTCTATCAATGTGCTTAATAGCCTTAACACCTTTTCCTGTGCTTTATTTTCTTTTTTTCCATACAAACTGTTAGGATTTACTATACTGAATATCAATGGATTCCACAATTTAATGTGCAGGAAAAAATCAATTAATTTTGCGATTTCCTAAACCACCTACCGAGTAATTTCAGGTAATTCTCTCTGCCTTTTAAATAGGGAGAAGAGATGAGCAATTGCTTCCTATTTGTCTTCTCTGTGACACTCAAGAAGTTAGAAACCTCTAATGGGTCTTCCAAGCCCTGCTTTTTTTTCTCAGAGGAAAAGCTGTAACTTAGTATCATGTTGAACAAAAGCATTTCACATCTGTGCTCATCATTGTTGCTTTTCTCTGTATTTTCTAGTTCTGCTTCAACCAGTGTTTAAAGTGCAGGCATGCCAGAAAGGTACATGTTTTCACAGAATCATAGAATGGTTTGGATTGGAAGAGACTTCAAAGATCACCCAGTTCCAAGCCCTCTGCCATAGTCAGGGACACCTTTCACTGAATCAGATTGCTCAGAGCCTCATTCAACCTGGCCTTGAACACCTCCAGGGATGGGGCATCCATGAATTCTCCGGGCAACCTGTTCTTAATGCCTCACCGCCTTCATGGTGAAAAATTTCATCCCTGTATCTAGTCTAAATCTACTCTCTTTCATTTTAAAGCCATTACCCCATGCCCTTGTAAAAAGTGCCTCTCCAGCTTTCTTCTAGGCCCCCTTTAAGTACTGGAAGGCTCCAATAAAGTCTCCCTGGAGCCTGCTCTTCTCCAGGGTGAATAAGCCATACTCTCTCAGACTGTCTTCATAAGAGAGGTTCTCCATTACTTGAATAATTTTTGTGACCCTCCTCTGGGCCTATGCCAACAGGTCAGTACAAATTTCGTAAGCAAATTAATTGTGACAGCTTAACATAGTAAAGTAAATTGTTCAATGTTTATTGGTATCTTCCAGCATGTTGCTTTATTCTTGTGACTGCACCTATTTTGTTACCATCTCATTGTCGGGAAGAAAATAATAGAGAAATACAATAGGGAAGGCACAAAAGCAGAAAAAGCAACTGATTTATAATCTGTGATGATGATTGTACACTATGGCATGCAATTGTTAAAAGAGTTTTAAAATATTACAGAAATGCTGTTGTACCTCATTTTGTCACATATGACTACCACAAATGAAGGCAAAACCTAGAAACTTTTCTTTATTCCTAAGTTTTTGCTGAAGTAGAAATACTCTCAGTACGGACCAGCATCAGCCCTACCCAGAATATCTAACACAGGAAGACAAGGCAATACTGGATCAAACTGGCAAGTCCTAGCCAATTTCTTTCAATCAAGGTAAAAAAAAAGCCATGCCCTATCTAGCTAAAATGCAGAGATGACAATTCCCTGATATTTTCTTCTCCCCACCCCCCCGCCCCGCCCCCCGCCATTTTCCATAAGAGCAGCAAAGCCATTTCCTTCAGGTCTCACAATGGTTCTTGCTCACCTGCTGAGCCCCTTACCCAGGTTTAATAAGGGCTTTTACAGCCAGGTTAGGACAGGGTACACAGTCCTCTGACTGGATGAGCTGGCAAAGAGCAAGGCATGGAGGGCTGAGAGCCAGGCACACGCTAGGGAAAGATAGCCCTGGTTCTCTTGGCCATGGCATTGCCCTGGTGGTGAGATCCTGAGGAGCAAAAGGAGCTACTATACTATGTCTCATTATTCAAAAGAGATTCTGGGAGTGGTACAGAGATAACTGCCATTTATCACTTTCATTGCAGTCTATGGATTTCAGAATATAGAACATGAAAAAATAGTACGGAAGGAAAAAAAAACCTTGAATGCAATTAGAAGGATATTTTCTTTCATGATTTAAATTATATTTAGCTGAGTTTTTAACCCTTATGTCGAAATGTTCCTGTTCCTACTTTGTATGGCTTACTACATTCAGCAAATATGTGTTACATCTGAAGTTTGTGAGGGTGGCTATAGGGATTCTGGCTTCACTTCTCAGAAACCCATTGTCTGCAACTTGACAGACAGTATTGCAATAAATGTTCATCTGCCCTCAGAAGCATTTGTCTTATGCCTTTAAGGAAAATACTATTTCATATCTACTTTTTAATATGTCATCTCATTTATTGAAAGTATTTATTCACAACAAATAAACTGCAAGGCTATGAGGATTTTCCTTGGGAGTCTCTCTGCAATAACATAGATCAAGATGTTAGATTGTTCAAATTCATTACTTGTGGTATAGCTATCTTAGACCAAGGATGAAGGAGCACATGTATAACTCCATAAAACAGCCAGCACAGTGTCACGTGGCACAGCCGTGTGCCCATGAAGCCAGTAGCTGACATTTAACTCACTCATCTGTGAAAAGAGCTGCTCAGTACAAGGAACATCAGTATTAATTTTAGATTTTAAAAATATGACATCAGTTCAGAGCAGAATTGAGTTCCCTAAATAATTCTAACCATGCCAATGTATTTATATGGTACCTCTTCATTTTTGGTCTGTTCGGTCATTCTGGGATATGTGAATATTCCTAATGTGATTGCTGACCATTCCTTCATTATGCTATGATGCAGAATCCATGGATATGAATAAAAAGACCAAAATCTGCGTTCAGTTTTCTTAATATGAAGTTTCCCAATTAAGCAACATTCAAATTATTAATAGTATTTGGGGAAAATTTGCTCATTAAAAAGAAATTGGAGCAGAAACCTTGACTTTATTCTTATATTCAGTCGTTTCTGCCATTTGTTTATAAAAGGGGGGGGGTGATTTTTTTTGGGGGAAGCATTTTCCATTGTCTCATCTTGAGTATCTCAGCTGTTCTCCAGCAGCAACATGTGTTTAGAAGGGAAGCAATAAAGCCTTAATTATAGGGCATATTCTACTGCTATGTGTTCTTCAGAAGGATGTAATCAATTCACACGGTTTTTGAATAATGTTTCACATTGTGATCTTCTAAACAGATCTTAAAATAGCCAGTTTATAAAGAAATCTAAATCTCTATAATTAGGAGAGCTTTACTTTTTTTCCAAATTAACCCTAAAAGAAAAGTGGAAGGATGGAGATACAGCAGCTTTGATTTTGAACTCCCTACTGAATTAAAAGAATGCTAATAATTTGAAACTTGATTTTGTTTTGGTTATTTTTAAGGAAAATATACAGCCATGAAACAGCATAACAACTAAATGTGGTGTGCCAGAGATGAACTGAGAATGTTGTTTCAGTAATGTCGAATGACCATGAATTAGTGCAGATAGTGAACAGTGACACCTTGTTTTGGATTTCAGCAAGAAAACAGAGTTGGTAGAACTCAGCGTTTTCAGATTTTGTCTTGCATCATATGATTTACCAGGTGGCCAATGGCTTCTGCTTCACACAGTGACAGTGAGGTCCTGTGAAAAGCTCATATCTCTTTGTAACTGAATTATAATCTGGGGTTTTAAATATGCCACCAAATAAAGCTGATAATGTACTACCCAGGGAAAAACTAGTGTTTCCTTACAGCAGATTTTGAGAACAGCTGCAAACCCCTTGCCATGGAGATGGAACTATAGTTTATCCAGAGCATATTTCATCCTTTGGGGTTAACTTTGAAGAAGCTGGGATCAATGGATAAATCATTGTTACAACAGCTCTATCCCAGTATCTACAGTCTGAACAATGGTGTCATATGAAGAAGGGCCTAACATGAATGCAAGGTTAATGTTGTTTAGTGAAAAATGCAAATTTTAGAGGATCATGTGGCTCAGTAAAGTCCAAGGGAGTTACACCAGCCTTCTACTTGGCCCTTTTGCAGAGGTGTGGCCACTGAACACAGGGGCTAAACATTGGTGAATGTGGAAAAACTCTACCCACAAGTCAAAGTGCCACAAAGATGTCATTGAAGCGACTTTTGACTGCAGAGGCATAGTTTTGTTTTAGACTGCAGACCCTCTCTTCTTTGCCTCTTACCATCAAAATAGAGCAAGATTGTGAATAAGCTGATCAACAAGCTTAGAGTTTCCATATTTCCTACACATCAGTGTCATATTTCGTAGCAAGAACTTCTCATCTGGGTCTCCCATGTCACAAAACTTCAGACAGGCATCCTTGTCTGTCTTATTTACCATTTTTTTTGCAAGGACAAGTTCATAAGTAGGTTAACGATCAGTGTAAGAAGGTATGGGGAATATTATGTCTTTGTACAGTATAAATTATTTTTCTCAGGTGAATAGAACTGAAAGTAGTAAAATAAACTATAAATTTCTTTTGCCTAATCTTTGAAGTTGCTCAGGATGCAATGGTATCCCCACCCTGTGGCAGAGGGCAAGAAAAGCTTCTCATTTTTCTAAGTCTTTGACAAAATACACAGTTACAAAGAGAAAGGCTGTCGAGTCTCTTGGCCTTTTCTGTTTCTTAAGTTTTATTGTGCAGCATATGGGTATAACTAATTACATTTTCTGAGCAGATGTGCAAAAGATGGGTTGATATGCCAAGGCTGGTAAATGTCCAATGAGAAGGAGACTGGTGTGCCCATGACAGATTTTGTAAATGAGACATTTACGGAAATGACGAATGTAAAACATTTCATTTTAATGTTATGTTATTTCTGAGGTTAACAGAAGCCCAAGTCCATTGTCAATGGTGAAAAAATGTGTAATGCATCTCCATTTCCACTTTTAGAAAAATTTATTTATTTCAAGATCTGTTTGGAATATGTTGGATTTTTGTAAATTGTTTCCTCTTTTCTCCCATTTTCTACTTACTGTTGAAAAAAAGGTAAATAGGAAGGGATTTGGAAGGGAAAAAATGTTAACTCCCTCTCTCACACAAAAATGAGAATAAAAAAATCAATTTTTTGTATGTTAAAATGAAGGGTAAACTGGTAAGACTAGTGAGAATGTATACACACTACACCTGAACAAAACAGCAAACCAGGAATTAATGCTTTTGTTACTTGATGTCATTTGTCAAAGCAGATTTGACTGACCACTTATGCTTAATGGCATGGCAGCTAATGCTGAACCTGCCTACCCAAAGCACAACAGAAGTCTTATGAATTCTGTCCTGGAAAAACATACAGTACTGTTGTCCTAATTAAGTATTAAGCTGGGAGAAAAGTCACTGCAAAATAAAAGTAACACATTTTTTGATATTCAAAATGGTATTTTTCTCCAAATATTATGCTTCTTTTGTAAATCAGTACTTCTGGATGTGTAATTTCCTTTAGCCAGGTCTAGGTATGTTCCCACCTGGTTAACTCTAGGGAGTCTTCTCTTGTTTTCTTTTTTTTGTTTTTAAACAGACCTGAAGGAAATTTGAGAAGTTTGTATATTCTCTGTAGAGAAAGGATGAAAAAAGATGAGTAGTTTGCCTCTCAAAGTGATTCATAGTTGTCATAATTTTTATTTTCTCCAATTAGTCTCTTCGTTATTATTCATGTATCTCAAATCTGTGTATTCACCTTCTCTAGTTTTCAGGTGCATTTTTCATAGTTAATTTCTTTCTTCATTTCAAAATCCTTCATTTCCCTCTGACACCATGTAATATTTATTACATTAGTGCTAAAGCTGCATGAATAATTTATCAACAATTTTGCCGCTTTTCCTATTCAAGTATGGTCAACGATGATTTACTTGAAATATTCATTATTTGAAATGTGTTGCTGAATTATTTTTGCAAATAATTCTTGGCTTGTGTATTGTTCAGAGGTGCAACTAAAAATCCAAGTGTCAACGATTCAACACTTCCATCCAACCATCATGGAAGCTTCTGATACAGTGTTGGGTGCACTTCCTGAAAATGGCCCCACTTCAAACAGGTTTCGTGAAAATATCACAGTATCACAGTATCACAAGGTTGGAAAGGACCTCTGAGATCATCAAGTCCAATCTATAATCTAACACTAACACCAACACTAGTACTAACCATCATCTAAACCATGGCACTCAGTGCCTCATCCAGTCTCCCTTTAAACACCTCCAGGGTCGGTGACTCCACCACCTCCCTGGGCAGCCCATTCCAATGGCCAATCATCCTTTCAGTGAAGAATTTTTTCCTCATATCAAGTCTAAACTTTCCCTGACGAAGCTTAAGTCCATGCCCTCTGGTTCTGCCACTGGTCACCTGAGAGAAGAGACCAATCCCTGCCCGACTACAACCTCCTTTTAGGTAGTTTTAGAGAGCAATGAGGTCTCCCCTGAGCCTCCTCTTCTCCAGACTAAACAGCCCCAACTCCCTAGGTCGCTCCTCATAGGGCTTGTGCTCCAGCCCCTTCACCATCTTCGTTGCCCTCCTCTGAACACATTCCAGTATCCTAACATCTTTCCCAAACTGGGGGGCCCAGAACTGTACACAGTATTCAAGATGAGGTCTGACCAGTGCCGAGTACAGGGGGACGATAACTTCTCTGGTCCTGCTTACTACACTATTCCTGATGCAGGCCAGGATGCCATTGGCCTTCTTGGCCACCTGGGCACACTGCTGGCTCATGTTGAGCTTCCTGTCCACCAGCACTCCCAGGTCCTTTTCTGCCTGACTACTCTCCAGCCACTCTGTCCCCAGTCTGTAGCTCTGCATGGGATTGTTGTGTCCAAAACGAAGTACCCGACATTTGGACTTATTAAACATCATCCCATTAGAATCAGCCCAGCTCTCCAATCTGTCCAGGTCCCTCTGTAGGGCCATCCTACCCTCTAACATATCAACTCTTCCTCCCAGCTTGGTATCATCTGCAAATTTGCTGATGATGGACTCAATCCCCTCATCCACATCATCAATAAAGATATTAAACAGGACGGGACCCAATACCGATCCCTGAGGGACACCACTGGTGACCGGCCGCCAACTGGATGAAACACCATTCACCACCACTCTTTGGGCTCGGCCATCCAGCCAATTCCTAACCCAGCACAGAGTGCTCCCATCTAAGCCACGGGCTGCCAGCTTCCCTAGGAGTCTACTGTGGGAGACAGTGTCAAAGGCCTTGCTGAAGTCCAGGTATACCACATCCACAGCCTTCCTCTCATCCACCAGGCGAGTCACATGGTCGTAAAAGGAGATCAGGTTGGTCAGGCAGGACCTATCTCTCCTAAATCCATGCTGGCTGGGCCTGATTTCTTGACCGTTCTGCAGGTGGCGCATGATTTCACCCAGGATTATCTTCTCCATGATTTTACCTGGGACCGAGGTCAGGCTGACAGCTCTGTAATTACCTGGATCATCCTTACGGCCCTTCTTATGGATGGGCGTCACATTGGCCAACTTCCAGTTTTCCGGGACCTCTCCAGGGAGCCAGGACTGCTGAAAGATGATGGAGAGCGGCTTAGCAAGCTCATCCGCCAGCTCTCTCATCACCCTAGAATGGATCCCATCTGGCCCCATAGACTTATGTGGGTCCAAGTGGCTCAGCAGGTCTCTAACTTCCTCCTCATGGATTGCAGGAGGGCCATATTTCACCCTGCCCCCATCAGCCACTTCAGAGGGCCAACTGTCAAGCGAGCTGACATCCTTGCTGTTAAAAACTGAGGCAAAGAAGACATTAAGTACCTCAGCCTTCTCTGCATCTCTGGTTACTGTATTTCCCTCCACATCCAACAAGGAGTGGAGGTCGCTGCCGCCCTTCTTTCTGCCATTGATGTATTTATAAAACTCTTCTTATTGTCCTTAACAGAAGTGGCCAATTTGAGCTCCAGCTGGGCTTTTGCTTCCCTGATTTTCCTCCTACACGACTTAACAACATCCTTGAACATGACCTGGCTTACATCCCCTTCTTTCCAACGATGATACATCCTCTTTTTCTTACTTAGTTCCTTCAGAAGTTCCCTACTCATCCAGGCCGGCCGTCTGCCCCTACGACTCTTCTTACAAAACACAGGGACAGCCCGCTCCTGCGCCTGTAAAATTTCATTCCTGAAGTGTATCCAGCCTTTCTGGACCCCCTTGCCACTAAGAGCTATTTCCCAGGGTACTTTCCTGACCAGTTCCTTAAGTAATCCAAAATCTGCCCAAAATATTCCCCTGTATTCACTCAAAAGTTCTAATACAGAAAATAATACCCACCAGACAAGTGCATATTTTTAGACTACTTGGAAAGGAAGAACATGAGAGTCAACGGTCAAAACAAACTCATTCAGCACTGACAGTGCTTGCTGCTTGTTCACATGGCTGATGGGCTGCCCATGCTGGCTTCATTCAGTCACTCCCTTCACTCCTAGGCACCATCAAACAGCATTGGTTAGCCCAAGTGATAAGTTTCTTGAGAGTGAAATGCTGTACATGTGATTTACACAACCAACCTTTACGAAGCCTGAAAGACAAAGCTGATACCAAGAACGATGAAAGTGCTGAGGAGTTTCCCTTGCAGCATAGATACGATTAGGAGCAAAAGGTCAGCATTTATCTTGGAGTGGAGGGATACAAACAAGAGGCTTCTCTTACATTCAGCAACGTATGTTTCAGCCACCAGTGGCAGCCAGAGTACAGGTATTGTGTTCACATGGATGAGAGATGTCACACTTCAAAGAGTAAGGGGCTGGGCTTCCAGGAGTCTGATATCTAGTGGGATCAGCAGGTCCTGTGCCCTGTTCCCCACCTGCAGGCACTTGGGTTTGCAGTCACTGTCTGCCCTCGTGGGAACAACCATTTCCAAGTAAGCATCCCAGACTATAAATCTCTCTGTTCGGATCTTCAAGAGAAGATCCTTGGACAAACCCACCCCTTATGTGCCCAACTTCCAGCTTGTTTCTGCACCTTATTAGCAGGTTGGCAGTACTTTCTTGGTTAATTTGGCTTCTTCTTGGGTGAAGAAATTGGTGCCATGAATACATAGTGACAACAAATTTTAGTAGTGAATGGTTATGTTTTCCAGGCATTTGTGTGAGCATCTATGCAAAATTTGCAATTCCTTAGATTGCCAGCTATCAAGGCTGGGGTATACTTCAGTTCTGCTGATAAAGCACCTAACACAGCACTTCCTGCTCTGAAGTTGGGACTTCTACTTGCTGCTAAAGTGGAATTAATCTTTACCTCTGTACATGTATTTTTGGTATGTCCTAACGATGCAAACTACTCATGTTTGTAGTAGGAGGAAGCAGTCTTTGCAAACCCAGGCTGAGGCCCCAGAAACATGTCCTCTATAAAATGCAGTAAAGCTATTTGCAAAATACTGTCAGATATAAAGTTAGGTCTCAATGATATTTCTCTTGCAGTGAGGAGGTTGCTTTTAATTTAATTGCTAATTAAAAGTTCAATCATTTACTGCTTAATATTCCAAATTTAGCACTAAATGAACATTAAGTGATATAATTGCTGCTGAAGTCCCTGACCAAATTGGAAAAGGAGGGGTGGGGGGCAATCTTTCAATGCTCCCCTCTCCTCCACCTCTCCTTTCGTCAGCAATGCTAAGCAGGGAGTGTTGACCCTCAGGGTGAGACCCTCCTGAACAAAAAATGGGAAGTCAAATCAGTGTGGCTATAATCTGATGAGGTCTGAGAGAGCTGACAGCTCTACCTGGGCTCTGCAGGGGCCCTGCACTGGGAGTGTGTCCAGGGCAGCAGGGAATCAAACATCGAGAGGGAGAGCTGTGCTTTGAAGAGGACAGACAGAAGGTACTCTGTTACAGACCGGAGCAAGTAAGAGGGACTAACTTAGAAGACAATAAGGAAAAAAAAATACATTTTTTTCATTCTAAATTTCTAATAAAATTTTGATGTACAAAAATATATATAAGGAAGACCACAAAGTAGACAATTGGTACTGAGAAGCAGTCTATAAACTATTGACTTTTTGGAATCGTGTCATCTTTTTCTGTCGGGCTGAGCTGTCTCCCACAGTAGCCAGATTCTGTGGATGAATGTGTATCCTGTAATTAATGATTACTTATTCATTTTCTGTATGACCCCTGCAGTTGTTTTTTATAAACTGCAAATTGTCAGAATCTGACTCGCATTCAATGCCACTGACAGTGGGAATGATCAGAATTCACTTAACAAATATAGATGACAAAATAAAATGTCACATTTTATTACACACTTTTGTTCCATCTGTCTGAGCAATTTTAAATGCCAGATTTAAAGAAGTGGCAGCAGGCCACATCTTTGAGGGGTGCTTGCACATGGCTGCACTGGCTTTTAGCATTTTGTTTCTATTAAGAGGATAATTCGGTGGCACGGTAGACTCCTGGAAGGGCACGAGAGCACTTGTGTTTGCAGTGGGTTACTTACCTGTGCTCCTGCCCCTGTGCCAGCCCCTGGGAAGAGCACAGGGAACCACCACCTCCCAGCTTCCTTCTCCCTACCTCACACCATTGCTTTTCGTGTTATTGCCCTAGCAGAGAAGCAGCATCATTTCCACACAGCTTTTAAAGGTCGTCATTGGTCACCTCTGTGCTATTTGCTAGTAATACAGTACAAGAGCATCTCTTTTACTGCAGAATTTTTCTGTCACTCACAGCATTTCTCTTGTTCATATACCAAATACTGAGGCTTTGGGAAATTTCAGATTATCTTTAAAGTACATGTGTTTCCTTCAAAGAAGAAGGGGAATGGTAGCAGTGGTTAGGTGGCAAGTTGTGGTGCTTTTTTTCTCTCCAATGAGTAGCTCCCATCAGACTGCTCCTGTTTTGTTCTGGTCTTTGCTGGGGAATGGTACCTGCCTTGTCTGTCAGGGCTGCCTGACCAGATGGACACGCTAAGCCCACCCTGTGCTCCTCACCAAGGAGGGAAATGAATCCACCTCAGCCCTGATGTTCCTCAAAGACTGTGGGTTTCAAAATTCACCTCAAATTTTAAGTATCTTTGATGTATTTTCTGCTTCAAAAAATGCTGTGAAAAGATGAACAGGAAAAAAGACCCAGAGGAAATAACTCAGTAGAGAAAAAAAGATTGGGAAATGGAGCACGAGGAGGTAGAATAAAAAATGTAGAGAGTCTCTGATCAAAGACTAGAGAGGAGAAAAGAAAAAAGAGATAATGAATAAATAAGTAAATGCTACATACTCCATGTTCAACCCCCACTTTCTGTGCCAGCTCAGTGGCAATCTCTGGCTCTCATGCATAGAAGCAGCACTGCACAGGTTTCTTCTTGGTACAATCTGACTGGCTTTCAAAGGGGACAATAGTATTTTTCAGGACAACCTATTAGTGCCCCAGCTAAATCCACCCCATAAAAGAGAATTCTCATTCCACGCATCACCCTTTGCCATGCTGTCTGTATTCCCTTTGAGAAGTCAGCAACTTGTCAAAACATATAAAAATTCTCAGCCATGTTTAGGACTGGAGAACAGTGAGACAGTTCCTTCTACATGCACACATGTGCTTCGAATGGAGAGACCTGAAAATGTGCAAAGTTTCCATCCACAGATCCTTAGCGCTTCCTGAAAAGTTTATCTTCTTATATTGCAAATCAGTATAAGTTTTTATGTGGCCATAGTAATTCAAACTGCATTTAAAAGTTGAAATTTGCACAATATATTGGTTTAGAAAAACACCAAAAACTGTGTTATTTCAGGCCATTTCAGATGCACGTGTGAAGACAGGCAAAAGTGTGAAGGCACAACCAATGCCATTTATTTCTCTTGGGCCTTAATTTTTCTAGATTGAATTAATTAATATCTAGAAGTTAAACTTTTCTATCTGTTTCTGTGAACTGGAAAGTACAATGGTAAATTGCTTTGTCTGCCTTTGAAACATCTAATACATTTTTTCAGCCTTTCATTTAAAAGCTGGCAGTACAATACTAATGGTCAGAGGAGAAAATGCCAAATATTTATCAAGTTATGGCTTATTTGAAAAAACTTACCAGGGAACATGTATACAGGAGACAAATATGTCACATATTTTAACAACCATTGAGCATGGTTTTGCTGAAAGACGAGACACTGAATTTAACAAATACTCCATCTTTCCATCTTCCTTTGAGAAGATATTGAATTGGTTTTTTTTCCTGGACAAACTTTTATCTTCATGCTTGATCCCTGCAAATAATACTAGAATCAGGGCCTTTGTTCCTCAAATAATGTACGTTATAAGGGGAAATAACTTGAGTGTTGGGATTTGAACGTGAAAACTTTGCTAACTCCAGGCTACTATAAGTTTTGCACCCTGCCAGAGAGTGAAGTATGGATTAGACTCACAGAAATACCCCCGACTGTGCTGATGCCTTTGGGGTGGATTTAGATCAGACCGATTGTTCTATTAAGCTCCCAATCTGGTGAGAAGTCACACTAGTAATTTGCATCTTCATAAAAGAATTACCAGAGCTGTTGCTTTGAAGTTCAATTATCCATGTGCATGTTTAAAGTAGAATATTGAAAATGCATTGTGCTGTTTGCACAGCTGCAGAGAGCTAAATATGTGGGATGTTTGCAGGTTTGCTACCGAACTTTCTGCACAGCCAGGGAAACACAAGGCTATTGTGAAGTCTGCAGAAGATCTAAAGTCATGGGCAAGCATTGGAGCAGAAGCGAAGCCCTAAAGAAAGTTTATAACTTCATTTGTGGACATTGAGGATAAGCTCCACAGGCCACTTAAGTGTTATGTTACAAGGTGCCAGCTGCAGCTCTACAGTTAAGGCTGAATTGACCTTTGAATTTAAACCAGGGCTTCAACTTCATTATTTATGTGGATGATGTGGATTCCTTTCTTTTTTCCCTCTTGCCTCGAAATTTACAGTACTTGCTGTTTGCATACATGATGGATTTACTACTAACTAGAAAGTAAATCAAGCAGTTGAGGAATAAAATTAAACTGTAAAATAGATCCCTTATGGAATTACATTTTGTTCAGAATACTACTGATTTTTTCGCATTGCTATCACTGTTAAAACTCAGTTGTAAAAATAGCTGAACAACACTGCAAAAAAATTAATTAATCTTTATATAATTGCAATGATCAACAACTCGTTTTTACTTATGGGGATTATTATGGCATCAAAATTTAGGCAGCCTATCATCCCTCTTTGCCAGCACAGCCACTCACTGCCACTGTACTCCAGGTTACAGCTTTCCATGCTACAGCTTTCCAACTCAAAGGGGGCTACAGTCCATTTAAAATGACATCTCGGCACAGCCATTACAGACCTCACATCTTGGTGATCTCCTGCCCGCGGGGCTGCTTAGATGTGAGTGGCCCTGCAAGGCTCTGTAAGACTCCCTGCATCAGTGCAGACCTGCACCACACACAGGCATATTTCCCAGAGGGCTCGAAGTGGATGGTGGCTTGTAGTTTGGCACTTTAAAGCTTCTTCCTATGAACGTTACTCGGCTTTCCATGTGGGAACACCTTGTGCTCAAGCTGAGGCAGTGCTAGGGGAAGCCTGGAGCTGCAGCTCCCACCTGGCATTCCCCCAGATACCATCTGTGGGTCTGGTAGCAATGAGATCACTTGCAAAAGCACCTGAAAAATATGCTGATATTGGCCTGTGCACCCCATTGAGAGAGATTCCACAGCTGAATGGGGCTCTGGAGAAGCCATGTACACTAGATTATCCATTATGAAATAGTATACACTGAGAGGCAACAGACTGGCCTAGGTAAGCTGCAGCTAATGCTGCCTACTAAGGTACTATCTATTATTTTATGTTCTTCGTTCTTATATAATTGGTATAGCATTTAATGGACCACTCTTTACTGCTTGCTGCCACTCTGCTATATTTGGCTGCTGGTCATTCTTGCAGAGAACAGGAGACATCACTGCAAAAGAGACAGGCATGACACATAGTGTTTATCTATGAGTGATGAAGATATTTTGATATGACTTCTATATTTATTGCTAGTGACTAATCAAAGTTCCAGCTTGGCATCTGAGGATCAGCATTTCTAATTTGCTGTCTGTCTGTCTCTTAATCAGGGCGACATCTTTACATCAAGGATTCTGCAGCCTGTGGCATTTGTTATGGGAATGTACTTTGTCGAAAGCCTAAGAGAAACAGACAGATCTGATCACAAGGAAACAAAAATATTACAGCTCCAATGTTATCAAAATTAAATGACTGCCTTTGAACACACTACTTTTCCTATAGCAAAGACAATTACAAAGGGAAACACGAGTGAGGAAGGTTTTTGAAATGCAGTGAGTAACTAAGGAAATCTCACGTATGAAAATCCAGGGCATTTTGTACAATTTCATGTATTGATGAATCTTTGCTGAAAGGAACAGAATTCCTTAAGCTTTCAACTGTACATGTAATTAACCACATAAAAATGATAACCCATAGGAATTAGAGTAGCTTGCTCCAAAACATGACCCTCTTGGGGCTTGTGGCAAACTATTTGTAATAAAATAAACCTAAAATGTTAAAGTCAGACTTGCTCAGTTCACACAGTGTATTCAGATAGCTGTTTCTTTCCAAATTAAAAACCCCAGTGGAAGCAAAAACGACGCATTTATTTTATTGAAATACTACTGATCCTCCTAAAACTAAGTTCAAGGTTAATCAGATTTACTGCAGTTTATTAATTTTCATTTATGAATTATTGGAAAAGCATCAGATCCTGTTGTAGTCAAACCCCTGAGTAAACTGCAGATCAATATAAAAATTGATGCAGATCGTCTTCCTTTCAGAGAAAGCATAAATATTATACAACTTAAACTAAACCACTGCAAAGAATATTAAGAGTATAGCAGATTTCTAGCAACTGCTAGAAACGATGTTTTCACCAACTACACCACAATCTCAATACATTTCTTTTTGGTGATTCACATTCTTATAAACTATAGAATCATTATTGCCACTCTATGTTTAGCACTGTGACAAATAATGTCTGTTCTCTGTATTGTAAATTCTTTAATATTCAATACTGTTCACACTGCTATTGAAGGTTTCCATAGTTTTAAATATTGGGAGGAACTCTGGTAAAGAAAATAAATCTTGAAAAGTAACAATGCTAAACAAAAAAAAAGTTCAAAGTAATTCAAAGAAGTCCATGTCAAGCCTACAGTCTACTCCTACACTTGCTTATCCCAGTGGATAGAGATAAAAGATGGGTTTTGCAATATACTAAAAGGACTAGTAAATCAAACTAATGTTGAATGTGATACTACAGAAAGACCAGATGATGTCCACATCCAACTTCTTTACAGGTTTGTTCCTGACTTAAATTAATACTTTGCTATTATTACTTATTAAATTAATACTTTAAATATTTCCTAAATAGAAATTGTGTGGCATTTCATGCCTTGTTGCTACATGTAGAGCAACTGTGTCTTGTCAAGTCACAAAAGTCAGGGAGAAGTGTACCAAAACACCATAAGAATAACTCCAACATCTACTCCTTACACTACTATGATTTATGTTATTTTTCTTAGCTGTTTATGATCTACACACTATTTGCTAGCTACACAAATCATGTTTGTCAAGCTTGTATCATTATTACCATGTTACAATGAGAATTCACCTTGTATTTTATTACTAATCAAAACCACTCTGACAAAATGACTCAAATCAAGGGCATGCCTTTCTGAAGTGTTTGTGTATTTAGCCAGGCAGAAAGTAGAGGCAATGTCACAGTACAGATTTGCTCACTTCCTATCTGAACAGTTCCAATTCTTCAAAACAGTTTTATTGTCATTTAAGCCAATCAACAAATATCAAATAGCTGAGAGGATTTGTGTAGACTAGTCCGAGATTAGTTCAGTATGCAGTCTCTGGTAGGTATCAGATTTTTCAGAAGAGGTTGGGTAAGAGCAAATATGAAATAACAGTCCTACAGAAGTCCTCTCTTCAAGACTAAGATTGCTTCCTTGGCCTAATGGTTTAATTATATTGTAAATAGTTTGAAATTCTATCTACAATAATCATGAACATTTTCATTAATTATAAAATTAATTTGTTTTTTTTTTCTCTGAATCCTACTAAGCTCTTAGCTTCAGCAAAACCCTCTGGTAATAGATACCTGGAGTTAATTTAAAAGGTCATCAGTTTTAAGCTTGTCTCACAGAAAAAATCCTTGGTATACATAATAACAGCTCCTGAGGACCTGGAGCTCCTCCTTTCCTCACTTGCTTACTTTCAACACAGCTCCTTTTAGTTGTTGCCACACCAAAATAGAATAACAGAATCATAGAATTATTAAGGTTGGAAAAAAGACTTCTAAGATTCCAGCTTCTTTTGGAAGAAAATGTCTATTTCATGAAATTATTACTACTCAACACATATTTTTTTCCATTTTTTCAATGAAATATTTTGCTTCTGTTTCCTTGAAGCAAAGCCTAATACAGATGACTTTTCTTTTTTAATAGCCTCAGTCGTTGACCAAGGCACACACATTAAGACAGGTAAACCAGTCATGCTGCAGCAGTGAAACTGAGCATGGTGCTGCTAAAAGCCTGGCTTTAACACTGGGGCATTTGCTGCTTCAACAGGTCCTGTGCTTTCTGTTTCCACTTAGGCCAAGTTCCAGCATCAGCCAATGCACTGTGCAGAGCCATGAGATAGAATGTCTGATGTACCTGACTGTCCATCTGTCAGGAATCAAGGATGCAGAAGATGCTGCTGCTCACGAGGAAAAAAATATATTCCAACAGTACTGTCTAAGCTGTCTAGAAGAAATGCAGTTAGTAGAAAGTATGTGAAGTGCCAAGCCCCCTGTAGCATGCTAAACATCAAAATAAGCCCCTAGTGAGAAAAGACTCAGAGAGCAAAGATGTTTGTCCTGAAATGCACACAAAGGGAAGTGGCAGCTATGAAGAGCCCAGCTCCAAGTTCAGAAACGAAAAGGGTGAACCTCAACTTGCAATTCCATTAGAAACTTTTCTAAACCGTCCTTCTTCCCAACAGAATGTGACTTCTGTAATACAGTACTTAAGCTCTTCCTAATGAAATGTCTAATGAACACTGTGGGGGCCACAATTCCTGCTGAAACAATAACTCCTTTAAAAGTGCTGATGCTAGGACTGCTCCAAGGCCATAAGAGCAGCTGGAGTGTGTCCTTTGAATGGCACTTCTTGCACTGCTGTCACAGGGCAAGGGGATGGCTGACAGCTCAAGCCATGGCATACGGCTACTTCTGAACTCCACCGGAGGGAAGGGGAGGCAAAGGGAAATTGCCAGCATGGAAAAATTAGCTATCAGGAGACCAAAATTACCTTTATAGAGAAGACAGAAGTCTGTCCTAACACCTGTGGATGTAGGGGGTGCACTGTGGACATATTTAGAAGTGATTATGAACAGTACACGATATCCACAAGTGTCACAAATATCATTACAATATATACTTACTAATACACTGAAAATAGCTGTAAAAAGTGTGCAAGGTGCATGATTGAATAAGGATAATTTACACATCTCATTTCTTGCACATAAGGTTCTTTCTTTTCCCAGCCTCCTTAGAAAGTGAATTTTGTTTTCTAACTCCTGAAGGGAGAAATGAAAAAAAATATTATTGATGGCAGCAATTTGGTATCTGAGGGAATTTATTGACACTGAGTCAACAAAAGCAAAATCCCTCCATGCCCTGTTTGGTTCCTCACTCACCAGACTGTTCCAGGGAGGTGATATGTGGAAGAAAACTATATAGTTTAATTGGATATTATTATCTATAAACTACCACGTAAGCCCTGAGGTGTTTGGAAAAAAAAAACTGTAAAAGGAAAAAGTACCTGCAGTTAAGAGCATGACGAACATAATTCTTTTCCTATTTACTACTCAGAAATATTTTAAATCTCATTTTTATTTCCAAGTGATCTCAGTCTGCAGATGTAAAATACACCATTATAACAGCTGCAGATGATATTAAGACACCTGAATTGCAAGTACACTTTGGAGCACTGCACTGAATCATTGATGAGTGCTGGAGAACTGTTCTTCCATTATTTTAAATGTATACACATTATGAAATAAAATAAAAATATCATGTATTATGGATATTATATTACAGAACAGTAGGCAGGTTGCATAGAAACCAGAAAAGAATAACCAGAATAACTCTGTAGTTAAATTATTTTAATAAAGTTTATAGAGGTTCATTTGTTACCTGAAAAAAATAACAAAAATGATATTACATTTAGGATCTACCCCTGATCTAAGAAGGAATTGTATTATAACAATTGCATTACAGAAAATGCTCAGGTTTTGCATCATTTGTTTATTTATAGTTTAAACATTGTAGGCTTCTCTAAATTAAATAAAATATTCAATTGTTTGGACAAAGAGGCATAAATTAGCACAAATACATTAGAAAGTATCTTTAATAAAAGCTTGCTGGAGTCTATGAATGAATGGCGGTGAGGGCTGTAAAATCATTTTCAAATGAACTCGAATATCAGAGAAACATTCTCATGCTTAAATGCAAGCACACAGATTTTTCTGTAACATGGGACTATTATTCAGCAGTGGAATGATGGAAATGCCATAATATGTCATAAACACAATTTAATAACTTTTTCTATTTGAAGACTGTATGTTGGCACATAAGATAACACATGGGAAACTGGTAGACAAAATCCAGTTTGTGCTCTGAAGCAGGATAAATAATAACTTCTCAGCAACATGATGAGAGTTACCACTCCAGTGCTGAAAGTCACCATCCCTGCACATAGGAGCCATTGTTCTGTTTCACCACTAAGAAAAACTATTGCCACTGGTAAAACATGAATGATTATCCATGCTGCAATGCATGAGCAATTAAAGCATAGAGGGCTCTGTGTCTGCTGAAGAACCACCCATCCTCCAGTAACTCCTCTTAGATCCCTGTTCATTGGCTGTGGGATGACTCACAGGCTTTCACTTCTCAGTGACTTACCCATGTTTCCATAGACAATCAGTTAAAAACCAAAACTTCCAGCTGTCAACCTACCTGTTAAACAATAATTATTACCCCTAACTTTTTCTTATCTCTTCTCTCCTCCTTCCAAAAGATGAAGGTTTTGACTCAACATTGCCAAATTAAGCCTTGTGCTGTTTTCTTTCTGGTTTATTCAAAGAAATATTAATAAATAACATTTGCTAAGTGCTTGATGGCTGTTATGTCGCACAACTAGGTTTCCAAGCTTGAACTTTGCAGAGCTCTTTACTGCTGCCCTGTAAGCATAGGCCGTCTCTCAATACACAGTAAAGGCAAATGAAGATTTCTTTGCTTCAGAAGAAATATTCCAATATTGGGCTTTATAGATTTTAAGAATCCAGGAACTATGATTTAAAGAAAAGGCTCTTTAGAATCCACGAATCTCCCACTTAAATTCTCAAATGAATAGCACAGACTGTGCTTTTCAAAGGCACCCAAAAGTTAATCCACTGAGCTCCCACTGCAAGCTAAAGCATTTGACATTCAATATCTACAGACTCTTTATCAAATCCCTCAGCTATAGAATATTAGCACCTTTTCTTGGCCCCTGCAAAGCCTACTCTATGCCTCAGTTGAAGCTCGCTGGGCAGCACAAATGCCCCAGCAGGAAGAAGCAAGGCCACTCCATGGGGAGAGTACTTCTTGCCATGTCTGCGCTCCAGGTGCATGCTAGAAGGGTGAACTCATGGCTTGCCTTTTCCACCACCCTGCTGGAATGAGGGATAATCTCTGCTTTTATACTTTTCATTCCTGAGAATCTTGCCAGGCTGATCTGTTCTGCAGAGATCGTTTGGGCCTCCTCTGCCCCCGCTAAGTAAGCAATGAGGCACTCATTGCTTTCACTGCCCGCTGGCTGTGTCCAATGAGCTCACCAACAGCTTGAGACTAATCCAAAATCTCAAGTTGAGATCTTCAGTGTGTCTTGGAAGTCCTTTGCTGTGTCTGTCCCACAGTAATATATTTCCAGAGCTCAGCATCCCATGCAATCATATTTCTCGAGCCAAAAATCTACAGCTTCCAAACTGACCCTTGTAGGGTCATTCTAGCACCAGCTCATAATTGACAGTACATCAAGCCCAAATCGAAGCGTTCAGCCTAATACTAGACTGCTTCAGCCAGACATACACACATTCATGTAGATGTGGTCAGTTAATACCTTTGAAAAAGTACTAACATTTGAAAGTTAAAAAGCTTTTGAAAACTTTTTCTCAAGGGCATAGAAAGGTAAAATTCCTAAAATTTCCAACAGTTTGGAAAAGCCCAAGTCATCTGTAGCTCTACTAGTTACTTCTGCTAGCGTCTGTTCAGGCCTAAATACAAGGTAACAGTAATCAAGAAGACATTGATCAGTATAAAAATAGCTGTTAAATAAAATCATACACTTTTAGTAATAACATAACTTCTAATAAGCATTTAGAGACTTCTTTGAATTTACAGAATAATAAAGAATGAATCCATACAAAATAAAAATTAGAATGTGATTTTGTATGAAGACTGAATTTTAAAGCACAGGCTACTCATTCGTATATTTCAGTGCTTTCCAGACTGAATGTCCTGCTTAAAACACACTTTCCATATTCCCAGTTCTGTACTCCCTATCTCTTCCCCTTGGGCTTTCACACTTTACAATAATATGCGTTTCATGCATTTATTTCATTATCCTTGAGTTAATTCAATATTCTATAGTAAGACAGAAACCAAAATGTGAGAAATCTTAGCCACCAATCTCTGCTACAGACTTCCACCCAACCCTGAAAGGCACTGCTAAGTAGGCTACACAGTATGCAAATATGAAACATGGTAAATTACCCGCCGCCCTTCAAAGTGAATTTATGGCTCTCCTTGCCCACAGATGGAGCATTCCTTATCATATTTCTCCTCATGGTTTTCCTTCACGGTTCATGAAATCATTTCCAAACACAGTAAACATGAGGCAAATTTCATGCTCAAAAACCAGTCTAGACACAGTTTATGCATCTATCAATCATTCTTGTGAAAGTTGTCCAAGCACCTTGGTAACAATATCTCCTCATCCAGTGAGCCCAGCCCACCATCCAGCACTGCATCACTGGGTACTGAGTGCCTGGCTCTAGGACAGCCAGCCTCTTTAGCCACTACCATTTTTGCCTAGTGACTACCTTGGATTGGCTGTTTTAGTGGTGCACAGCAACACTATGCGAAACTGAAGAACAGGGAGTCCTAATTGTACCAGTCTGTTGGCAGCACTGAGTAAATTAAGCCAGGCAGAATATTCTTGGAGGCTGGCCAGAATACAAAATGTACTACAGATCTCTTCATCAAAATGGTTAAGATCTTGGACTACAACTCAGAATAAACTCCATTTAGAAAAGGAAACAAGACATAGCTAAACACTTATATCTGCACCAAGGCTGACCTTTAGAATACCATTTTTGAAGAACAGCAGAAGAGAAAGATGTGCTGAGATGTTATTTTTTGCTGTTCTCTGAAACGTCTTGCCTCTCTGATACTACCTGAGACATGAAGAACAGCAGAACAAAGATATGGAAACAAGAGCACCACTCACTTCTAACAGCTGCTTCTCTGCTGCTGAAAAGAGCAACTTTCCTGAGATGTGGATTCCCCAGGGTGATGAGCACTTTTTAATTAGAGTCAGGGAAAAACAGCCAAGGGACCAGGCTCTTTTCTATCAAAACTAATGCATAAAAATAAAATTGGCTCTTTTGACTGCAAAAGTAGTCAAACTGCAATGTGTTCTAGTTACTTGGGTGACCACGTTTGTCAACATCCAGGAAGACAAAACCACCTGCCATTTTTATATTATTTTTAAGCCTCTTAAAATCAGGCATATATTAGAGGTTTTTTTCAATTGTTTCAAGATTATACCAGGTGAAAGAAATAAAAACACAGGAAAATAAAGTAACTATTAAATTATATTTTTGTTTCGAGGAAATATAGCTTTAAGTATTTCCTCTATGTTTACTCTTTGTCATAGGAGTACATAGTAATTCAATAGAAAGAAGAAAATAATTTTTTAATATTTCAATAAAGTTCAATGTGTCATCAGTAATTTTTACTGTCTTCCCTTGATTCTCAAGGGTTTACTTCTCTGCCAGCTCAAGACAAGGTCTTCTGTTGGCAGCATCTTGCACTTCCACTCCCCAAGGTTTGGTTCATTAGGCTAACTCTGAGGTGAGGCACTAAAAGATGCACAACAAACTATTATAGAGAAAAAAAAAATAAAACTCAGTTTTAAAATGGACCTTTGCCTTCTCAGGAGTTTCCTAAGCGCTTCGCGAATATGTCTGGGCTGGGCAAGTGTAGCTGGGAGCAGGTGACTCTACAAGGATGAAAAATGGTCTCTTGCCATGATTTTGCTACAATGACCAATTGCTTGAATAGATGACAAGCGTGAATTCTAATATAGCACTTTTATATAACTAGAGAGCCCTGTAAGGCAGAATACCTCATCTGATAAGTGGAGCTCTAAATTGTTACTCAAATTCCTGAGTTAACAATTGCACAGCTATAGAACTACTTTCCTCATGCCCCCTCAGCTTCTGCCTGACAAATCCTTCACCTAAACCTCTCCAGAAATAAACAACCAGTGAGAAACACTGGGCTCTGATATCTAGAGTCAACTGCCTCTAAATTGCCTTTTTGTTTATCTAGAAGCCTCCCAGCTGCTCTAATTAGAAATCATAACGCTATTAGAGTGGTATTTTCTTTTGCTAAGGTTGGAAATTGAATGATTTGGTTATAATCTCTCTTTGTAGGAGCATGGGAGTTTGATAAGGGAATTGGTGAATAATGGAGTCAGGAGCCATCACCTCCAGCTCCTCAGCTGCTTTTTATCCAGCTGATATCAGAAGTTCCGGCTGCACAACCATATTCAGCAAAAACTCCACTTGATTGCGCTTAGTGATCATGATGAGCTCCATTCAAGGAACAGCAGGTCAGAAGATAAATCCCAGTTACATAAATATAGTCTGCAAATACAGACAATTTATACTTTTGTACACTGATCATAGACTGCAATTTCCTGCATAGGATGGCACAGCAAAAGGCTTAGTCTCAGATAAAAGGCAGAAACCTATTTACATTTCTTCTTGTTTACATGGTTTCTTCGATAAAATATTTGGAAAGCTCCCTATTCCATGGAGATTCTTTTTGTATTTTTCCATCTGATATGCGTAATTACTTCAGTAAGCAACTTCTCTTCAGAATCTTATTATCTAAATAGCTCTTAAAATCTTTAGCTAAATTTCTTGCTGTCTCCTTTTTTTTGTTGTTGTTTTCATGCCTCCCCTCTTTCACAGTAATCTCAATTTTAGGTCAGCAGCATAAAAGATGCTTATCTATCCTGGCCTATTCTTTCATGTTCACAGGCTGGCTGAAGCATATCAGTTCTACGTCCACTATTTCAGTTCTGCAGACACCATGCTCTCAGCAGTGAGACACCAGATGCCTCCAAGAAAGATAAAAGTGTCTGTAGAAGGCTATGAATGACACTTAAACGTCTCATTTGGGATGAAAGCTCCATTTTATGAGGTGCCTTGCAGACCCAGATACAGACAATTCATAGTGCAAAGAATCTACAGTCTAATAGATATAAATCACATCACACTTGTAGCCAGATACGTAGTAAGAAAGCAAATACAGTCATAAACAGTGCTACTTCTGTTGCATATTGGTCTTTGCTAAAATAGAACCAAAGTCAAAGTGATTAACAGTAGTGGGAGAGTTACCAAAGGAAGGGAAGAAGATGAGGAAAGAGTGAATATTGTGTTGCTTCCTTGGCAAAAACATGGTCAGTCACACGTGAAGGATGTGAAAACAGATGAGGCAATACTTGCACTGAAGTGTCAGCATATTGCATGCTTGCACGAAGAGGTAGACAACAGAAAATAAAAGAATGTCAGGGAGCCTGTGCATTTCTAGCATTATTCAATTCACTTGGACCCTGCTGATACAGAAACAAAAGTGTATGAGCAAAATCACAAAATACAGCTCTTCTGTGATAACAGCACTGAACACAAGTACAGGGCTCCAAAAGGACCACACCTGCCTGTGACAGAGCTCCTTCAGTCTCTTGAGTGACTGTGTCAGGAGAGGCATGAGGACAGTACTGTCTGGGCCAAGAGTTCTCTTGCTGCCTTTGGAAAGTCTACATTTCTCCTTGCCTGTTATCTCTGCACTCAAACTAGCACTCGTGTCCAATGCACAAAATCGCAGAACTCTTTATTTCCACAACTGCCACAGGGAGATGGTAGCCTGGATGTTAGATAGCTTTGCCTTGCACTTTCCATCTCATCTATGATATAGTCTAAGCCAAAAGCCAAACTGCAAGCCAACACCAAACAATAAGGAAGATAACAGGCTTAAAACACTGCTGAAATGTAAAACTCAGCAGAGAGGAATGGCACTGAAGGGAAATGGAAAATTTTTAAAGCTAGATTGATCTATGCTGTAAGCTCTTTATGTCATCTGGAAACAAGAGCAACAAAAGACCAATATGGAAGAGTGAATAAGTTCAAAAAGTAAAGTAATCAAGAATAAGAAACTGACATATGAATAAAAAAGACAGCATCTGTTACAGAGAATGAGTGGAAATCATATCTTTCTCATCCTCATGTATAAAAGGATGATGAACTGAAAGCCTGGAAAATGGCTATGCCAGGACATCTTAAAGATTCTGGGAGACACAGCTGACAAATTCACAAGGTAATTCTATTTCCCATCTGGCAGGTGAAAGAACCTTTCCCTATTCCAGAACTAACCACTGATCTGTGTGAGCTTGCAGCATCCTGTCACACCTAGGTTGGTCAGAAAGAAAAATACAAACATAACAACACAAATGTGCCAATACTCATCAGCATCTAACACCATGGCCTGGTTTTCCAAAGTATGCTGTCCTCCTGAAGACATTTGGCATCCTTTCACCCCAGTAGGAGGGAGCATGGCTGTATATCTCAGCTCTAGCTGCAGAACAGCAGTGACAGGGGAAGCTGCAGCAATCCTGTCCTCAAATCACAGCTAATGCAAAAGCTGTGTTTGAAGACTTGCTAATGGTCTGTGAGTGCATGCTGGAGTGGCACCAAGAGCAGAGGAGAAATGTGTAGGAGAGGAGGTGCTACATTTGCATTGGGTACCCTCCATTTGAGGTCTAATTCAAAGCCTGATCGGGGTGGGTAAGAGTTTCAGGAAGGGGATCTCTCAAAGCAGGATGGCACAAGGTGGCTAAAGCAGAGTGATGATGATTGGGATTTTCTTGTCGTCTCCTGTACATCATTGTTTGTGATTTTCTTTGCAGTAGCTCCACATAAGAAGCTTGCTTAGGAAAGTGCAATTAACTTATCAGGAGTGCTGCTCCCAAATACCACATGTATTTGAAATAATTAACAAACATATGGTCTAATTTGTAAATGATAAAAGTATACGATACCACCTCTCCCACCCTACACTATGTCTTTTATTTAAATCTGGAACAAGTCCCCTGACTCCCACTCAGAGTTACACAAACCAGAATAGACAAGAGCAGTATCTAGTCCTTTCTTGACCAATTTTCTTTTCTGCTATATTGCAGAAGGCATGATACATACAACCTTGCAAATCTTTGCTTTCCCATTAATTTGTGACTTGTCACAAATTCAGGCATATTTGTGCCTGTAAACATGACTGTCAAATCACTGTAGGATCTGCAGTGTCAGAAATTAATCTAGTATGATCTGTTTGCTTTACCAGATGTACAGGAAATTCTCAGCCGCTCTCTATAAAGTCATTGCACATATCCTTGGAAATTCGACTTCAGGTTTAAGACTTTAGCTTAGATTATCTCACTCACATTTGTTTTCAAATTTCCCTTACACCTCCAATTTTCCTGAAATAATCTCATTTTCTGCCATTGTTCTACAACCTTTATAATAATTGGTGTCCCACCACGTTTTTCTACTTTTGTATTCATATCTACATCTGAAAAATCCATTATATGCTGTCAAAGGCCTAAGTACAAATACATTTGCTGGCTATTACACGATATGACACAGCAATATGTAACATCTAATTAGAAAGACAAATACCAAAAGCAGAGTGAAGAAGTGAAGACAGAACACAGAGCCATATAATAAAAGCAGCAGGTATACTGAAGGCCAGTGAGGATGAAAAGGGAATTTTAGTACCATTCTCTTTCATGTTGATATGTATGTTTCTCAGCAATCTTCCTTCCAACTGAATTCACATGATGACTCACTACTACACAGTGAGTAGTATACGTGGAAATCAAATCACACACTTGAGATCAAGCAGGCCATCAAGAGACTTGTAGGTGACACAAACCTTGCGGTATCTCCCACCACAGTGCTCAAAACTTATAGAAGCTGGCTTTTCAATTGAGCCTGTAGAGATGTTGCTTCCCCTCAAATATGAGAAGCTTTTTGTTTCATGTTTATAGCAGTATATACAGGTAGAATTGAGTTTACAATCCAGACTTGCAGAAGAAATTACATGTATGAGAGAGATTTTCTTAACTTCTGTACTCAGATTCCCAGATTCCTGAAGAAAAAATCCATTTTATTCACCCAAAAATGTGGAATGCAGCCTTTTACTTCAGATATGCAGGGAAGACAGGTCATCAGGCAGCAAACAAGCAGCAGCATAGTATCCAGTGCCACGGGAGCACCTACTTCTCTTAATCTGACAAAGATCAAACATCACGTTAATCTCTATTCTTTTAGGCAAAATGGCAATTGATTGGAATGTATATATTAGAAGCAGGCAACGTTCCCATAGGAGATCCAGGATGACAGAATTCTGTCACATGATCAGCTGACATCAAGTTGGTACTTACTTGGTTTCTTTCCTAAAAAGACAGTGTGGGAAAGCTCTCCATTGACAATATGCAGCTTGTTTAGTCTTCCCGTTTCTCCTCTTCTGCACTGGTATTCACTGTCTTTGAGTGTGACTCCATAGAATAAATATCATACAAAACCAAGGACATTCTCTGTATCTTTCTGGAAGACTGTAAGCTCCAAGGCTGTTGTTTTCTCTAATTGCTCAGAAAAAAATCCCTAGGTATTAAACTTAAAAAAAAAATCCATAACCTTGTCTTGTCAACAATGCAGAGCATTGCCAAAAGGTCTTGATTTACTCCTGGTGTTTCCTACTAGGATTAACTTCAAGATGCCTGTTTTCAACAAGAGCCAAAGGGGCTATTCTTTTGTTTTCCTAAATAAGCGTTTCATTCTCATCACATCAGACTTGTTTTCAGAATATTTGAATAGAATATCTTTAAGTTGTCAGTTGCTACTGTACATATAGAGGTTGCTAAGGAAGGAACAGTAGCTGCTTCCTTAAGCACCAGTAGGAAAAGAGCATGAAACAGCAGATGATTGCTTAGCAGAAACAGCAGACTAAGAGAAGCAGTTATCTTCTACTGCAGTATTTAAAAAATGCAGAAATGTCATCCACTAAGGTATCGATATTTTAGCTTAGAGAAATATAGCAGACTGATCTCAAAATGGCACATTTGCTAAAGAGTGTAAGAAGGTATTTTGCCCGCTTCTGAAAATCCTCCCCTTTCATTTTGTAGCTCTTCAGTTTTTCTTTTAGTCTCTCATTATTACTCTCTTTTTTAGGGTTATTTGCCTACTTCAGAACAATCCCAGGCATTCACAACTCAAGATGTCACATTCAGAACCACATTAAAAACTACCAGCAAGGCTACAAGGGATTTAGGGGGAGATTTGTTCAGAAAAAGGGTTTGGTTTCTTATTTTTATTTATTTAGATCTGAATGCTGTCAGATGAGAACACTGGTGCAAAGAATTTGGTTTTAGGAGACTGAAACTCTTTACTGGGGCTTCTGCCGAAGCCCCTATATTCAAAGAAAAAAAATTGATCTAATGATTTCACAATTGGTGATTACCATCGTGACGACTCTTAATCACTTTCAGAGCAGTCCTCTGAAGCCAGCCCACTAATGAAGGTACTAGCAGCTGCACAAATAAGTGATGATTACTCTGCTGATGTGATCACTTGAGGAAACTGGCTGCCACACTGTTCTGGTTATAATCACTAGGGGAAAATATTACAACAGTAGAACTCCTCCGAGAAAATAATGTTTTAGGACGTGTCCACACAGGGGACAATTCAGGATGGTTTATTTGAAATAGCTAGGGATTTGCTGTGGATTAGTCAGAATCATATAAAACTATTGAGTGTATACTTTAGTGAGAATTAAATCGTCCTAATTCAATAGATTAACTTACTTCAAATGATTTACACAGCTAGTGATGACAGACCAAGGGCAGAAGACATGTAAGGATATCTAAGATGGCCTGCAGATGAACACAGTTGCTCTCCCCTTGTGCTTTATGAATATCACATATCACAGCAGAATGCAGAATCAAGAGGTGACAACTTTAGCGGAAGAAATTGAGTTCAAGGACATGATAGGCAGAGAACTGGGTGTCACCGTCATCTTCAGAAACGAGTAGTCAGAGCCTTGGCTTCCAACTAGAGTGAAGATCAAACATGCCTAGATCACAGCATCTTTTAAGTAATTGGGACCTAAGCATCTCTGAAGTCAACCTTAATGACACCTATCTTACCACCAGCTTCTCCTGGGTAGTTTTCATCAGACACTGGGGACAGGTTTCACATAGGATATGCAGTGCTTCCTAGGATTCCCTACACAGAGAGAGCAAACTCTAATACTGAGGAGGCAAAAAAGTACCTATTCTTCTGTGTTGGAAGTGGACTGAGGTTTCATGATGAGGTAAATATAGGCAGTTTAGCATCAAGAGCAAACCTATTAAAAGTCATACGTTGGCATGGCGACTCAGCAAGTGCTGAGGAAAGAACCAGGCTTATCCCACAGTCACACTAGGGCTTCCAATCCCCACCCTGACAGGAGTATTTCTCGGATGCCCACCATTTCCTCTTCCCAGAACATTAGGTCATGCCTGGGAATTCTAAGGAGCTTTTTCAGCTACCCTTATAGAGGAGAGGATGACAAAAATGCAATACTGTGTTTTCAGGGAAAGTATCCAGCAGTCAATATCAAGAGTAAAAATGGTACAACCCTAGGCATGCAGCGGAGGTTCAAGTGGTCATAAAGACTGTTAAGTCTTCCTTTACTTTTCTTTGTGGAAGTAACTGAAAGCCAAAAGGTCTAGAAAGTGGAGAAGGTGGCCAAGAGCTGAAGCCACAATAGGTCCCCCATTCATGTAGCTTTCCACTTGTCCAAGTGTGAACTGGCAGCCACTGGTTTCAGCTGCAGGCATGCTTGTAATACACTTTGGTGTGAAGATGTGGTATCTTGCCTGATCTGTCCCATTTCTCAAAGGTACCTGAGAGGAGATGAAAAGTGCTGATGTAAAGGAAAGGCTGGTGAGCTTGGAGTTCTGCTCGCCCTCCTACCTGCAAATGCTCCTGAGTGTTCCCAAGGCCAAGGTTATGCAGATGGCCAGGGAACTATGTGATTAAAACAGACTCTGGTTATCTGTTCCTAAAACATGGTGCACTCTACTTTCTGCATGGCAAGCCTCAGAAATACCAAAATTAGACTTCAGAAGAATATAAAAAGCTCCCTGCTAACATAATGTGCAAATGGACTGTCGCATTCACTGTGATATTGGACAGCAATAAAATTAGAAGGCAACAGCAAACAGGAAAGAAAATTGCAGCTAAAAAATACCAACATTATCCTCTTTCAATACGTATTGTTAAAATGAACATTTATAAAAGCTGAAGAGATGTGAGCCCAGATGCTATTGCCGCATGTCTTATGCGGTTCATGATTATGAACAAATAGCAGAATACATATAAGGGAATCTAAAATGGTATGGATACCAGCCCAGCTGGTGTCCCCATATGCCTTATGAATTCCATTTTTAGGAACACAGCACTATATAGCATTAGAGATGCTTCTTAAACATCTCATTTATAGAGAGGAGCTGTTTCACTGAAGTACACACAGAAGAGGTCCACAAGGCTTATAAAACCAGATGCATTCAAAACCACTGCAATGGTCCAACCACAGTGTTTTTATTACGAACCACTCTGCACCAGAATATTCCCTGAATGAGGGGTGATGCTTGTTTGTCAGGTTCCTCATTAGAGTTTTTTTTTAAAAGTAACCACAAAAAAGACATTGTAGTCAGAAAACACCAACTTACTTTTGTCAAACTGTTCCTACTAAAAGCTTTTCAGGTCCAGAATGGAGGAACGAAAGCCTGAGGTCCAGGGCAGTGGAAAGGTACAGATCTGGTAGAAGTAAATTCTTGCCACTTCTGAAAATCAATCAAAGTAGAATAGGAGCGTGGTCGGTCCTTCAACAACTGGCTGCAGACTCTTCTACAATACAGCTCTTCCTCTCCTGCTTTTCAATTTCACCAGAACCACCTCCAAGGGAAGTTAGTTAACCATGGGGATTCATGGTTGATTGTGAAAATATATCACCAAATGCAGTTGACTGAAAATCATCATTTCATTATATGTACACTATCAACCAAAATATATGTAGATTATATATCTTAAAAAAATACACTACATATGAATTAAAAATTATTTTATTTAAAAATACATTATACAGCAGAGTGTCACTCTTTTTGTTTTCTCACTGCTGGTTCACAGAGATAATATCATAAATTTAACCCAAATATTTGACTGGGAAAGATCCTGAGAGAGAAGGAGACTAATTACAAGCTGATGATATACAGTACACTGAAAAAGAGTCATCTCTTTTAACATAAAAGAATCTCTTGGTAATCATATAAATCAGATATAAAAAAATGCAGGTTTGCTACCATGCAAAAACGAGTGAAGATTTCATTTAAATCTGCACATAGAGAAATCATTAGTATCTTGGACCCTAGGATAAGTGTGCCTAACATGGTGATACAAACTTTGGACCCACTACAATTTTGTAAACACAGTTGGTAGTCTAATAAAGGTGGATTTTCAATCACTTAGGTAACGTTGTAGCTAAGGGCTCTATTCTAGGACTTATCTCCCCACTGATGTATTCCTTTATTCTCTAATTCTCAGCTTAGCACAATGAATTTGTGAGATATGCTCTATTGCACTCAAAGAGGACTTGGCCTTGCCCTGTTTGCCAAGCACTATTAGGTAGTTGTATTCTAGTGAAAGCAGAGGTCAAAATAAAGAGTAAAAAGCAGGAGTTACCTGGTTGACTATGTACAACTGCATTAAAATTCACCATAGAAAACAGATACCTGATTCAACAGTTTTACACTTCAAACACCTTCTAACAATGCATAAAAAATACACTGAATTATGGACAATTTATGGCCTAGAATGTTCAACACCCCACATTAAAAATTACTATTCTCGATGTGTCCACAGTGCCAGCTGCTGCCAGAGGAAAACTTTCTGGCAGATGTTAAGAGCATATTCAGCATCTACAATAAACAGATCCATTTGGCGCTCAATTTTTACAGGACAATTTCATTTAGATGCATCAGCAAGTCTGTCTTTTAAAGGGGAGGCTCAATTTGATTATTCACAGCAATAACAGAGATATGACAACAATGCTTGATGTTGAAGAAAAATCAATTTCTCAACACCGCACAGACTGTCAGAGGATCTTTCTGTAAGAATATGGCCCTAAACACCAACAGCGACAGAAAGATTTGTAGAGAGTTAAGTCTCATATAAGAGTAAGCGTATTCTGGTCACTTAGGCTGAACAAAATTAATGAAGCCATTTTGGCTTTTTCCATGAGCTCTCCAATGTGAAAATGGAGAGTAAAAATTCCTACGCACATTTCTCATGAAGCCAGTGACTTTCTTCTCTTAGCACCAGTTCTCCCAGCACATTATCAGGGCATACAACAAACATGAGAAGATGCAGCCTTCCTTGAAAAATTTGTTTAAATGTTTTATGAACAGCATGGCTTCCCATCAGATAAGCTGAGCTAAGAATGGAGCCTTTAACATTTCAGGGGATATCATTAGTAATAAAGAATATATCAATGATCAAACTTTCTATATTATTTTCATTTCTTTTAACCTAGATACATATATATCATCCAAGACATTCAAGAACTACAAAACAACAATTCAACTACAATTATGTCAGGAAAATATCCAAATAAATAAACTTTTAATTATGATACAATACTTACTACAGTAAAAATTGGCATTTTTTTTCTCTTGAAAAGCAGAAGCACCAGTCTTACATATAACATATCGTTTGAATGATATCTTACATGGAATACAGCATAATACAATGTGCAAACAGCATTTTCATACAGAATGTAATAATTGTCTAGTTTTTATACACTGAAATTGCCTCAAATGGAAACAAGTTCATGCTGAATTAAAAATGTAGATTTTAAAAAGCAAAGTCAAATCAAAATATAAAGTACTCTTGGAATAGGTACATGAACCATTAAAAACAACGAGAAGCCAAATAGAGGGTATTGTCAGATAAAAGTAATTAGTGCTCAGTTTGTCCCATTCCATCAAAAAGTAAACAGTTAATATTTTTGCTAGAAAGTAAAGTGACGTTCTAATATTGAAGAATTCTTCAAAATGATGGTATTATTTTAATGATGTAAAAATCAAGTCAGCAATAGGACTTCTAAAAATTTCTTATTTTTGATACACTGCAATTATCATGTGTGGGCTGTGAAAAGAGATGAAGTCCAATGGAGTGAATATACATCAGCGTCAACATCATGTGACTTCTGCAAAGGCCGTGATGTGGTTCTAAGAGTTAAAGGAAAAACAAACAGATAAAAACCCAGAAATCACAGAGATAGACATCAGTTGCCATTATGAAAATTTCTGCCTCTTGTGTTTTAGTGACAGCCTTATGCTTGGAAAATATTGCAGGATGATGTAAATAAAAGTGGTTTTCACTGCACTGCTCTCACTCACTCCCCTTCAATTCTCTGTTAACTGCTGAAAGCCTGGATATGTAAGTATTCTGAACAAAATAATTAAGTGTGATGGTTCTACAATACTTTAGTTTTAGATGAGTTTTTAAAATTAAGTAACAAGGTGAATAATTGAACTGGCTGTACTTTCATTGCTACCTTATCCATAATTTAGAGTAAAATTCCTAGAATTACAATTACAGTTTCTGAGAGATTATAATATTCTATTTCTGTGTTAATACAATTTTAATATTGCCTTTTTTTAAAGATTACTTGCTCTCCATGAACTCAGTACAAGAATCCAATAGCAAAATGCTACAACAAAATTGCATTCAGCAGTTGAGAACTCATATTCAAAATTTCTTTATCAGAATCACTACAGTGTCCTCTTCCTTTGCAACATTATTTTCCTCCTCTTCAAAAGGACAATTCTTACAAACATAAAAATGTATATCAGAACGTGAAAATACTATGTGTGACTCTACAAGTAAAACTGCAGCATTTCAAAGAGCTTTGTTACTTTTCCACACTTTAACTTAAACAAGTGCCTCAGCAAACATTTGGTAGGTGGGGACTCAACTGCTCAGTGATGCACAGAATCTGAAGGAACTGCACATTCCCTGTAGGCACACAATACCCTTGACTGCCCCTATTTTTTATAAAACATGCAATATGTAAAACCAATAAAGGGAATCTTGATGTTAAGTCACATGTTTGTTCCACACAGCACAAAAATGCCCAGAGGGAAACAATGCCATGCAAAGCACTGCAGATTCTATGATTTCTCTCATCATCTCCCCTCCTGGAGCAGACATAAGTCAGAAGAGAGGAAGTGTAAGCTGAATAGGAGGGAGGATATAGATAACTCATGGAGAGTGGGATAGGCCTCCCTTTTTTTTTGCTCTAGGGGAAGTTGTTTTAAGATCTTAAGAAAATCCCTTATCGCACACCATAGAAAATGCTGGAGAGACACAGTGGCCACCACACGAGTTTATATTTCTCGGGTCTTCTTTAAACTGTCGGGAAATTTGTCTACCAAACAGACTGTGCAAGAGGAGGCAGGCAAGCTCCTATGATTTTCACATTACAGAAAGGAATTTAGAAGGACTCTGTGTGGGAGCACAGGAGAGTTGTCTCTTATCCCCCCCACCTCCAAAGAAGGCTGGCAGCTTTGCTCCCTCTCTCACTGTGTGATAATTGTATCGTGTCCAGGAGGAGGAGCTCTCTTCACCCTCCCCTACAATACGCATTTTAGATCTGGCAATGTTCTTGCTATAATTTATGAGAGATTTCATAAGAGAATACCACCAAATAGCAATGATTAAACCATAGCCAGCAGATTTTTTTAAAGGAGCATTAGAAAAAAAGAATCAGTGTGCAACTTCCTGTGAAAATGTTTTCAGTAGACAATATTAGCAAATAGCATTGTTTCCAGATTCTGAATCCACAGAAGAAAAGCAAAATAGATTTCCTAATTAGAAAAAAATCCCACATTAATATTTCAAAGAATTTTAGTTGGCTGGTCATCTTCTGCTTTAATACAGGGAAGGCAATACACCGGGCAATCTCAATGATTCTGGAGTTGCTGTGAGGCTATTCTGACTTTTTCTTCACAGTGTTTATTTTATTTTTCCTTATTTAGACCCAAAAACTATCCTGTTGATTTAAGATAGCATCAGTCTAAACTTACTCACTTTGTTAATAAATAAGACGGTTTAAAACTTAGGAATTAAAGGAAAAAAGTCCTTACTATTTATTCTTAGAAATTCTTTCAAATCCTGCCACGTGCTATCCCTTTCTCTAAGTGACACACATTTGTCTGTGATGCAGAGAACCAAATGCTCTTTCATGTGGCATTAATTCAGGACTGGCTAACTATTACTTAGGAAAGGAGAATGTAGTTCACACTCCTGCCAGCTATACTTCCAAAATCAGTAGGTTGCTGTCCTTGGAAGGGCACGCAGAGCATGGGATACAATAACACAGAAGAAAATCCCCTTCCTTAATAAACCCTCAGAGAGAACTGCTAAGCTACTGATTGCACAGCTATTGATTTGGACCCTAGTGAAGACTTGTCAATTAATTTCCAATGCACTCAGCATGGTGATGCATAACTAGGTCAAAATTAATCACTTGCTCATGGGAAGAATCACTGCTACAGATTCATGCAGCTGTCTGGGTATTCAGGCTTTTTCATACATTATCAACTCAGGTAAAACTACAAACAAGCCTTGCTGAGCCTTTACAGGAAAAAAAACCAAACAGCACCCTCTTGAATAACTGCATTTCAACTCTCTTACTATGCTTTTACTTCTACTTAGATTTACTGTGAAAAAGTTCAGTGTGAGATATTAACCACTGTCAGCAGATTCACGCAGAGGCAGCAGACAAGCAAAAAACCATGCATAAAACCTCAGCTTCTCTATCACCATGGGAAATTATTTCCCCTACGGCACTCGTAAGAATTAGAATATGCTGAAGGTCTGCTCAACAGCAGCAGTTTCAGAAAGAGGCATGCCAGCTTTTCCATTATTCATTCCAAATTGACAGTATCAATTTGGTGTTAGCACCACGTGAACCATGCTCTCACACCACTAACAGAAAAATGAAAGGCCAAATTCTAAGCCTTGAGTGCAGGTTTCAGGGGGGGAAATACTCCATATCTGTATATCTTCAGTTAAGATTTTAATTAATTTCTGTTTAAAAATGATTCTATAATGTTAAAGCATTGAAAAATACTCACAACCACATTATTGTGGTTTATAGGTTTCATTACATATATTAAATATTTTTACTTCAATTCTTTTTGTTCTGCTATCATGTATACAGTTAGAAATATTCAGAAATACCCATCACCCTAAAAAAGATTTTTTTTCATTTTTGAAAACACAAATTTGAAATATTTTTTATAGTCCTTCACACAGTGGAGTTTGTTAAAAAAAGCAGAAAAATACTACTGTAGTAGTTCAGGCATATCACAATTTATCATACAATAATAGTATTACCATACAATTCTGATGGTTGGCAAAGTATATTTTATGCTTTTACTGGAAAAAACATATTTTTAGAGAAAACACTGAGATTGTGTTAACTTCCCCGCTTGGAATGCTGCAGACCTACACAGAACGCTGACACCACACTGCATCTGCCTTTGCTACCATTCCACACACAAACATTCATGTGCACTCTTGTGCACGTTTACTGTCTTATATGAAGATGTTCAAAACAGTCCATTCCTGATATCCAGGAGAAGAGCCTAATGATGCGTGCTTTTAGGGAATTTTGTTGCAAAGGATCTTCTTGACTGTTACTAATACCTTGATTCTGTAACACCTACAATACGTATATTTGAGGAAATCACACTAAATATATTGTTCCATTTCCTAAGTTTAAGTATTATTTTATTTGAATGTAGGTGTGGTGATCACAGTTTGCATTCAAACATTTCTTGTAAAATCTTGCAGAAGAAAATTTAAGCAGAAGAGTTAGACATGAATGCAAATTCAAACGGTTGACATAGAAACAAATTTATGGTCTTTCATGAGTTGCTTCTCCTGGGTATGTGTTTCTCTATGTGGAAAAATGTGGTATTCCATCTCTACATACTGTATTATCAAGAGAGAACATACATACTGTATTATCAAGAGAGAACCATTATGACACAGAAATCTAAAAACTCACCTATAAACTAACATATGCACATGGACTGTGGTCAGGCCATCCTGGAGATACACATATGTTTGTATGAATACCTATGTACACTTTCGGACACGAAGCACAACAGTACTTGGATAATTCTCTAAGTATTTTGAAGCAACAAAACAGACACAAACCCTCTTTCCTACCTGTCCATAGCATGATGAGCTAAAACATCTCTGTGTTCTGCTTTTAGCCTGTGAGCTCAGTGATAGGCACTCAGTATCCCTGGAGAGCCCGAGGGACCAGACCGGAATCCATTGGCCAGGCTTTGTATACACAAATGCACATACGAACAAAAGACTCCTTAGTACCAAAATGCCTAAGACCAAGGAAAGGGTAGTAACATTGAGAATTAAAATTAAAAATTCCCTTTTGTGACACTGTGAAGAAGTTGCTCTATGTCCATCAATAATCAAGATGCAATAAACAAAAAAAACCCCTTACCTTAAAAACAGAAGGGAAAAGCTTAAGCCTTAAAGACTAAAAGTCCCAGAACACTATCACAATCCATTGCAGTACCTATACTTGTTATCGTTAAAATGTTTTATCACCACCATTACCTTTGGCACGTAGAGAATAGAACAAGAATTATAACGTCAAACTCAAGATTTTTGAGACAATTAACCCTGATAGTTACTAGCAATTGGTATGACACGCCACAGGAATATCACATATTGTGAGAGGAATTCCAAATCATCACCATTAGAACCCAGAAATGGCTGTGTCACAGAGAGAGAGACAGACAGACTGACCTATAAACCCTAAACTATCTTCTTCTGCTTCACAGAGAGTCCCATGGTGCAGTACAAGAAACCTCATTGTAAGAAGGAACAGTGACTGTTTTGGGGAAATAGTTTGGGCACTGCTGACAGAATCAGCACTACAAAGAAATGCCAAGGAGATACTTTGAGGAAAAATGCAGCTTAGCTGTCAAAAGAGAGCACCACAGCAAACCCACTGTGCAAATAAGTAATACTGAACAGCTACAAGAAGAACTGATGATCAGGCACAGTAATCATCTCATCCCACAGGAGATAAACCATAGTGCCTCTCCTAACCTAACATGTCCTTCTAAAACCTCTTATCTCAATACTCTGTCTTCTACCTCAATTAGTCCTAAAATGGTCCAAATGGTCCATGTTCCCTTTGTTTTTGATTTTTTCAAAGCTATAATACTTTTTTTTTTTTTTTAAAAAAAAAAGGCTAGGAGAGTCAGCAGCTACTACAAGATGTGTATGAGCCCTTTGTAAGCCCTGGCCAATTTCAGGTGACTTTAGCATAAAATAATGCCAGTTTACCACAAAACAGAAAAACAGCAAAATAGTTTCTGATTGCACTGCATAAAGCTGAAATTAAAACTCTTCCAGGTACCACCCAGAAGATCCCTATCTCCCAAAAGAACAGGAACCTCTAACCTTAGCTGTGATAGGAAGAGAGCATACTCTCCATAGAGAGTGCCAGCTAACTCAAACACGAATTGTCTTGTAAGAGATGAAGGTCAGAGACAGGAGAGAAAAAGGAGCAGATGGGTGAGTGATGAGGTCTCTTGGCTTTCATTCTTTTCATTAATTCTGAGGATGAATGTAGCTGAGGTGAAAGCAATAAGTCTGTATTGCTGAGCCAGCTCTAGCAAGGATTCTTCAAGGAGACACTCTGCACCTATGGCTTATTTGAGTGCATGAGAAGTGGGTACCCATGTAGAACACCTTAAGCATCTGCATGCACCACAACTAAAAAGAGTATCATGCAAACAGTGATCTACTCTTGTCATTAACGAGCAGCAGCTCAATTTAGAATATTACAAGTACACATATTCCTTTTTGAGTGCACTTCAAATGTAGCTCTTGACCTTCATCAGAACTCGGGCAGTGGCAGAACAGAGAACACGCCAAGCATGCCAAAAGCAGTCATTCCCCAGTAGCAAAAAGAATAGGAATAGCAAGTAACAGACCTGGAAACAGAAAAATAAGGTGCTTCCAGGTCAGTGTAATGCACCATGTGCTTTTTTATTTACAGGTGAATTTATGACAAAATTGCAATGAGTGAAGGCCCTCTGGCAGGCATTTCTAATGAAGTCATTCTTTAAGACAGCATCTGAATTGCTCACTCTGGATACCCATATAGTTACTATTTTTAGATCCCAATAACTAAGTTGCAGTGCATCACACTAGCACTGCCTTAGGCAATGACAATTTCCGTCAGTCAGGATCTGTGCTACTCTTAGTAGCTAATTTCTGACAGTAAGCTGTCTTTAATATTCGCACAGGAGCTTTCAGACTGAAATAAGAAAAAAACAGATTTAAAATAAGCCAAATGTAAATGTATACACATTCAGAATATGGAACTGGAACAGCCCTAACTGAAATGCGGTGAAAAGTAACTTGCACGTGGCTAAAATAAGCAAATAGCACACAAATTATTTAGCACTCCCTCTCATCAGAGTGAATGAATGATGTAAAATAAGAAAGGAGTTAAAAAGTAAAGATTACTTTAATAATTCTTGTAGTGATGGTAATTAATTGAGATGGCTCTATTTAAACTTTAGTTCCACATTAACATTATTCTTACTGCGTTCTATTTAACAGGGTCTGGCTTCTAGACAGAACTTTAGACTAAGCATTAAAAATTTTCACAAAAACTCAACACCTAAAGCAGTCACATGCAAGTAACTATTTAATCAATTATTTGCTAAATCAAATTTAAACTTTCTGAGGGTGGAAGCAGAAGAAAGCATTTTCCCCAAAACAGTAAAGTCTCCATGTTATCATCCTTCCATCTCATCCTCTCTTTCTGGAAAGGAGAAAGGCTTAGCAACATAGATCAAGATGAACCTATTCACTGAGATCTCACCAAGTGTGACACCCTACTAACAGTCTCCAATTCAATTATCTAAAGAGAAGGCCCATGAGAGCAAACACCTATACCCTACTTCTATAGGACTACGGGTTCGGAAGGAAAGCAGCTCCTTCATACAATCGAGTTCTGGGCAGTTCACAAATGGTAGGGGTCTCACCCTCGAGGAGAGCAAACATTACTCCTGCCATCATTCTTCCACACTCTTCCATAGCTTTCCCCACAACATCTCAACTGGCCTAGGCCAAGTCTCTCATTGTTCATTATGAGCAAGAGCATGTCAAATCAGGTAGAAACACTAAGTTAACATGAGGTCATAATCCCCATAAAAAAATCAAGAATTCCAAGAGCCAGAGAAAGTACATTTAATATCTGTGATGGCTTTTGAGCCACAGAAATGGCTTCTATTGAAGGAGAGCCTAGCACATAAATAAGATATGCTCTTATTAATGTGATATGTCCTAAGCCAACTGACATTTTGTTTTGTTTTGACATTTTACATAAAGTTTACTGAATGGATTATTTTGAAGATACGCATTCATCATCTAAATGCTTGTTCAAGCAAATGAGACTCTGACCTCCTTACGACAAGATATCAGCAGAAGTAGCTTAGACACATTTGGTTCAAAAAGGCGGGTTAGATCATTCTGAAAAGAAATCTTCTTTCCCTTCAAGGAAAGGAATAACAAACCCAGGGTTAGCAGCAATTCTTATTACAGAACAACTGCTACCACTTCCAAGTGACTAAGACAGACTGGGAAGTGGTTAAAAACATTTCTTCTTATGTTTAAAACAACAAAAAAAATCAGCAGTAATTTGGATTTAAAAGAATGCCATAGAAACATCCTTTTGGTGCCCTACCCAGTGCAGAATTGTTTACTGTCTTCAAACATGGGCATAACACAAAACATTTTAAGAAATAATGACAGATAAAATCATTAGAAAAAGTAGAATTGCTTTCACACTTTGCATTAGTAGTTCAAAATTTCCCCCTGGTAAAAATGCCTAAAATGTTTTTTTTTTTTTTTTTGTTTGGTTATGCTATCTATTTCATACAATCATAGAACCATTTAGGTTGGAAAAGACCTTTAAGACCATAAAGTCCAACTCAACCTAACACTGCTAAGTCCACCACTAAACCATGTCCCTAAGTGCCACATCTACACTTTTTTATATCTCCAGAGATGGTGACTCCACCACGTCCTTGGGCATCCTGTGCTAGTGCTTGGCAACCCTTTCAGAGAAGAAATATTTCCTAACATCTAATCTAAACCTCCCCTAGCTCAACTTGAAGCCATTTCCTCTCATCTTATCACTTGTTACTTAGGAGAAGAGACCAAATTGCAGTGCTTGTTTGCTCATAAAATTGTTCAGATGGAATCTGACCTAACACTTACACAGTATAACATCATCTTCGAAAAACAGAAATATTTATTACAGGAAATGAAAATATATTTTAAACAGATTACAATATTTACTCATGGAAAAAGTCTTGGCACACCCAGATAGAGGTCTTGGCACACCCAGGAGACTACTGGTAGCATGTCCTAGACCAAGATCCCATTTGCTTTGGGAAAAGATCACAGCTTTTGTGCAATTACCGTGTAGGCCCATGTTACTCTCTATTATTATCACATTCACCCTGCCAGTGCGGATGTCAGATCCTCAGTGTTCCTAAGTGGCTGCCCTGTCCTACGGATGGCAGGTACCTGATGATAAAAGACCCACAGCTGATCCAGAAGGGGCTGCACTCCATGTTCTATGTTAGCCTGAGGATATATCCCAAAGAACACCTTTCTGAAGAAATACAATAAATGCCACTCAGACCTGAACTGCATAATTCTTTGGTCTCGGGGGTTAAATTTTATCTTTCTAAGCTCTCCAAAAGCTCTGTGGACTCACTGCCAAAGCCTTAGTCAAATTTACTTGAGGAAAGAGGGCCTCAGATCTACTCAGCCTCACTCCATGGAGTTAGCAGTAGCTACAGCAGTAAACAGAACTGATATGTAGTGATTACTCTTGGAGGTGGCATAAGAATCCGCCAAGGAGTATCTCTGAATTAATTCTTCTGTCCTTTCTCCCTCAATGCCATGTCACCTTGCTTTAAATCTGATTACCTTGGCACTCTTGTCAGGATAGTGATAGTGATCATCTTTCCAGTAAAGCTGCACTTTATTTAAAAAAAAGTCAGACATTACCTTTTCTAAAGGGCTTTCTACTCGGGGTATGCTGATCATGGGCATCTGGGCCAGATTATCCATATGAGAATGTTCATGTTCTGGTTGACGTCCTCTGAAGTTATTTACCACACAAACAACCTAGAAAGGATTAGAAGATAAACAGAATAGCTAAGGAACAACTCTTTTTCTTGAGCTTTGATCCTGACATCCATTATTAGGCAGAACTGACACCAGCTTTAGTCACAGCTTGCAGTAGTAATGCAGAAATGTGAAGTTCATGTTTTACAGAAAATTCTTAATTAATATTTCAAGACAAAAGATTTTTAACCAATTTATTGTTACATGCATCATCTGAGAAGAACAAGACCCCTCTTATCAAAAAGTAAATCCATTACCAAAGCTGAATATTATATCAATTAGTAGCAACATCATAAATAGATGTTCAGAGCATGTTCAGCAGAATAGTGCAGTAACCTTAAATTCCTATGACAGACTCCGTACCATCCAAGTCTTGACCAGCAAAGACTTTCCTAAATGGACAATGAGAAAGGGAGAATAAGAAGGCAAGGATCATCCACAAGTTCGGACTTAATTCTAAACCTGCTCAGGGCATTAGTGACTCTCACACTGGGATTTAGGAATGTGATATTCACCAGTTAGTGTTTCTACTAATTCAGACGCTCAGTGGAGCAGCAACATTTGCCCATAGTATTTTCTTCAAAACATAACTAAATTTGATGTCATGCTGCTCAAAGGAGTTTGTGCAACATACAACACAAAATATAAGAAAAAAATGCTGGGACAGATTTCTATTCTGTTCTCTTTTATGACTTCAGGGGCAAAACCAAAATGGTGGACACCTTGTGTGGAAGGGAACATTTGGAAATGCAAGCAGGTATTTTAAAGGAGACCTAAAGCTGCATTCATGTTTCTCAGAGGAGTGAAAGCACCCACCACAGCCACCACTGTGAGAGTTCTCAGCCAAGTCAAGCCAAGACATCAAAACCTTGAGATCCAAGAATCAAGCTCAGAAGTGTTTTCATGGGGAGAAAAAAATCAAAAGGTGTGTTTACTACTATTACAAGCTGCCAGGCAGACAACCTTGGAGGCAGTAAACAGCAGTGGCCATTCTTTGCCACAGTCTTCCAATGAAGTTACCATTGTAGGTGATGAATAGATTAGCAGCAGCTTTCTGACACCGACACCAACACCTGTCATTGTGAACTGTGACTAACCATCTGGCTTTGGAACACTGTTCCAGAAAAGGAAAAGGTTAAACAGGAATTTTTTTAATGTAGAATAACATAAAATTTCAATGTAAACATGAATTAGCAGGAAAGTAAATAGGGTAACTTCAAATCCAGAGGAGAAATGCTTATTCTCTGATCAGTGTAGGTATCGCTGTACTGAATTTAATACTTTATACGTGAAATCATGACTAGATGTTATTCTGAAGGATACACACTTTCTTTCAATGGGGCTTGATGCAAAAATTGTTGGTTGAAATGCTACAGTCTGTTTTATAAAGAAGTCAAAGGAGAATGACTTCACATTTCTGAGTGTATGTAAATATTATCAAGGAAACTGATAATTAAACACAAAAATCAGTTGTCTGAAAAGTCAAGATTACCAATATTTTTTAAGTTATACACTGATTTTTTTTTTCAAACAGAAGCGACACAGATATACACTTACCAAAAATACTGCTATAGATATTCCAATTACAAATCCTGCTATTACATCTGACCAGTGATTTCGATACTCTGCTACTCTGTTGATTCCAGTAAGGAAAGCCAAGCACATTAAGCTCAAACATAGAACAGGTTTTGCAAGCCTTGTTCCTCTGGCTTTTACTGTGTTGGTAATATACATCTGAAAATTAGAAAGGAAGAAAATAAAAGACCAATGGATATCTCCCACTAATTGATGAATAGAATCTCTACATTTTATTTTAATAGACTATGTGTATTTGACCTTTTTTTGTCAAGAAAGAAACAAGAGAGTAGAGTGCTAGATAAAGTCATCGCTCCCTTTTCCTAGGGATACAGAAAAAGAATTAGACCATTCAGCAAAATTACATTTTACATGAATCTGAAGAGCCCCCAAAAGAACAGGCAAATTAAAGAATTGTATCCTGTTAGTCCCAGTCTACATATTTATTTATGCAGAGAAGTAAAGAGACCGATTTTTCACTGTTCGGTGTTGACAATAATAGAAAAAGTCCTTTACCCTGAAAGGGGCTACATGAGGGGCTTGTTTTTATTAGCAAATGCCTTTGTGATCAAATAGAGATTTATCAAAACACAGTTGAAAACTGAACTAAATGCCAGCATCTACTTTTATAAGTAACATGTAATAGCTTCAACCAGTGCTGAACCAATACACCCTGTGTACTTCACAGAAGGTGATCAAGTGTGTTTAATAGCAATTTCCTCCAGCACACAAACCTATCTAAATGTAGAAACTTCTATACATCAAACTCCAAGAAATCAATCATCTGACCTGCTTGTAGTCTAACTCTCACTCTGCAGTACTACTGAATTAAAAGCACTGCCTGATGACCAAGCAGCTCTTCTGCCCTAAGGGTGCATTAGTGACTAGGCTTAAGCCAGCACTTTCCAGGCTCTGGTAGGCCACTGCAAAAAATAAATACCGAATCTCTGAATTTCCAGCCTCTTGAATCTTGGCATTAAGGCTGCTTGAAATTTCTCCTCTGAAAAATTATACTTCAACAAACAAGATTTTTTTTTTGCGAAAAAAAAAAGCAGTTATTTTCTGTAGATGTTGTTTCTGCAATTAAAGCACTGAAATCTCTAAATTCCTCTTCACGTTTAAACAGAGATGAAATTTTTAGACTGAAGAATGCAAATATTTTCTACAGAGTTTCATTACTGGCACCAAGAGGGTAATGCCATCCCTTGAACTGTAGAGGGAAACAGATTAATCTGCATTGAAGAACCAGTACCTTTTTGACCAACAAACGGGTAGTCCTTTGGTCTTTTTTTGTACTATTTGGAACTTCAGCTAAATTTACCAGGTAATCAGTTATGAAGTGCTGCAATAACCCAGTCAAGAAGTAATTTAGGAAGCGTGGTTACAGTTACAATAAATGAAATGAAAGAAGTAGTGGTCAGAGCTTGTCTGAAAAGAGCAACATCTGAAGGGAATTTTGTTCAAAACAGTAGAGAAAGATCCATGGCTTAGAGGAAGAATCAAAGCTTAAAGCTTAAAACCACAGCAGAATACTGCAATATGCATCTTCATGCAACTTACGTGATGAATAGCAAAGCAGTAAAAGGCTTTCCACTAATGCAAACAGAGCAAAGGTTTGGAAAAAAAAGTAAAAAAAAGAGTTTTGGAGTGTATCTCCAAATGAAATTTCTCCTCTCCTTTCTATACCAGTACAGAAATAATGTTTCTCTCAAAGTTGACTATTCTCTTATCTTGGCTCCTTAAATTTTTGCAGGCTCTCTTCAGTGAGTTATACTCCTATCTGCTTACAACATAACTCGAACTTTAATTTCTAGCTTTTTAGCCTCACTGGTTTTCTTCAAGCTACAGACAGAGCAGTGAACACTGAGTTACTTAGTATCCATCTATTTTAGTGACTCTCATTGTACTTCTGGATACTACCACCATTATCCACATTCATAGTACATGTTAGAACTTCTGGTGATAGGAAAAATATTCTAATATTTTGAATATGCAGGAAGATCACCAAATTTCAAATACAGCTTTGGTGAAGTTGACACAGGGAAGTTGGCAGGAAGCTATCCTGCATTTAATTCTGTATTGTGGCATATTACATCAAAAGAACTATTAAGAAGGAAAAAATCAACTCAAAGAGGAGCGTAGCTTGCTCAAGGCAGGTGTCAGTGATGTATTTCAGTTATCTGCAACACTTGTTCATCGCCCAAAAAGATGTCTTTTATGAAGTCAAAGCACATTATAACACAAATTCTGATTCTGCAGTACTTCAGTCAACCTTGAACTGTTTTAATAAAACCCTAAACTGAAAAGTGCTCTGCAGAAAAATTCTCATTCTTTTTACAATTCAACACGTCCTTCAAATCCCTACTTAGACAAAGCACTAAGTGAGCAGAAACAACTGTAGACTCAGACTGTGCCTCACATGAGTAATACCGACCTCCATTCCCATTTATCGAACCCCTTCCTATATGTGCAGTCAATATCCAGTTCATTATTCAAACTAACCTGCGGGTTCTGCCAGCATAGGTACTATTTCTATCCATTCTTTAAAGAACAGACACCACTGATGTTAAGAATAGTATCATATTAAACTTATATAATAAAGAATCAATAGAAACGGGGTAAACTTTTCCTGAAACAGTGTAGCAAAAAGTCTGTATATTTGCAAAACACTACATAGCAAATATAGACTCTTCCAAGGCAGGATTTATAGATGTCCATTTTTAAACGTGACCTCTTGCTGTTCTAGTATAATATATTAACACCGTTAACACAGTCAAAGATCTGATTTGCATTAAGAATAAAATATAATTAAGCAGTTGTTTTCTTCTTGATTCTGGAAGAAAAGCTATAAACTAGCACAGTTAGTAATTGATGAAGAAGAAACAACTTGAAAAGATGACAGGACATTTCTCCTCTTACTTTTCATAAACAATAAATGCAATATCACAAAAGAAAATAGCTCAGTGATTTAAAACATTAGTGAGAATGAATGAAATTACACATTTTTACATGGCTAAAGATGTTTACTGAACAAGTGCATCTCAGTTCCTTTTAAGAACAGAAATTGGGAAAGAAGGAATCTAACTAAAGATATATTTTAAATTAGTCAACAACAAGACCAACAGCAGGAAGATTTTTTTATCAAGAATTGATAAAGTACATAGAATTAATTTTGCAGGCCGCATATTCTCCTGCAACATCAGATCAGTCGTGAATCTTCTTTCGAAGATTCAGCCTTTGAAGAACTTCTGCTATTGTTCTTCCTTTTCCTTGAAAAAAGATTTAGTATCAAAAGATATAAAAGTGATAACAGCAAGAAGCCACTGGCAGTGACACAAGGAGGTGAATGTGATTCGATCATTCTATATACCAATATTTACTTGATGTTCAGGAAAACACAAACAATTCACCTTCACTCTCCAAGATGCTGGAAGTGAAGTCTTTAGAAAACTTAATAAATTGAAAGAAAAACTGAAACTGAAGTTGTTTTGAAAATATCTATTTGAAAGGGCCAAAATCACCACCAAAGACAAAGCAACCTATGAGGTTTCTGACATGACAGTCTCAGGTCATAACATAAGGAATAATCGCAGTTCTCGCACTTAGCTTGTACCAGGAAAGCTTTCAAAAGTGTCATGCTTCAAGTCTGACTCATGTGAAATATGTCCTAAATCTAATGCAAACATAATTATTCCAAAACATGTAAGAGAAGAACAGGAATTGTATGTCAAGTACAGGACAAGGTAGCCTCCTGGGCTACGCTGCAAGCTCCTCCTAGTCATCATCTTTCAGCTATCTTTAGGCTCACCCACACAAACATCTATGCACACAAACACACACATAACAGGTTCCAGAGTCTCACTTTAGTTAGAGTGGAGCTAGTCATAAGGCTGGGTGCACCAGCTAGGAGGAAGGTTAATTTTCATAGTGGATTTCATCAGCCTGGAGCCCAGGGATGTGTCGAAGACAATCCCCTCTGTGCTTGCTCTTTCAGTCTTCCCTAAAGCAGATGGTCTGAGGGACAGACAAAGAGACAGACTAGTCTGCTAGTGGGCAGAGAATAATGACTCATGAAGCGACAAGCTGAAAGAGGAAGGAATCGCTGTACAGGCACCTGGCCCAGGCAGTCGTCCAAATATGTATTAATTCATGTTTTACTTTGCTTTTGTAATGTGCTAGCATTAAAGAAAATCTTCAACTATACAATATAAGTAAATGTTATAGATGTTCCACCTGAGGAATGTACAACTTTGAATATTCATCATACCTACAAGAAAAGAGATACTCAGAGATCAAAAAGCTGGAAAAGCAGTTGACTACAGTAGATGGTAGACTATAACCAGGTCCTATGTTTATTTATTATACAATACTGTTTGATAGAGTAAAAGCTCATCAGCTTCCTTGATTAATCATTATTGCGTCAGATTACTACTAGAGCAAACAGTCATATTCTCACATCATCTGGGTCTTTCTGCAACTGCCCATTGAAGATTTTTTTAGTGCTTTTGAAACCTCCTTCAGCTTTCTCCATAAGTTTTGCAGTACTTATTGATGACCCTGAACAAAAACTGGCTTTCAAAGTTAGAGTTCTGGGTTGGTAAAAGGAAGAGAAAGGTCTACAAATGCTTACCATTAAGTTTCCTACTAAGAGCTCCCCACAGTCATAACTCTAAACAACTGGAGAAGGAAAGAGTATTGTTCTGTGTACCAGGATTGTAAGATACATCTAAATATCAATTAAAGTTGATTCAGTCTACAGAAGTCATCATCGTTACAATTCAATTGTTCAAGATAAACTGTCTGACAATAAATATCTGAAGGTTTTTAGATGAATTTCTGGGTCAAATTGTAATGTTATTTTACTACCCGGTCTGAAAATGATGATAGACCCGCTATGTGAAGCCCATGATATATACTGTACAATCAGTATTAAGGGATACTTTCACTTGCAGCACCAAATATTGAAAATAAATTCCACTTTCCCTGAAAAGCAGCCATAAAAATCCTTTACTTCTTTAACTTCCTATCAAAAATGGACAACAAAGCCAATTCAATAAGGTGGCTCTGCTACCTCTTTTCCTCCTGAACACTCCTTAAACCTATCAAGGAGAGGCCTGTCATGCCTCCTCCAGATGCTCATTGAGCAGAAGCCAAACAGGCTCTTCAAGACAAAGGACAAGTGAGATGAGGCCTGCACCTAAAGAATGGATCAAGGAGTGACAGGGAGCAGAATGTCACCACATTGCTAGCACTATAGCCCTGACTGCCTTGCTGTCTTTCCCAGTCACTTTATAATCATGATAAACAGTGGAGATGATCTATCAGAATCCCTCCTGGGAATTCAAACCTTGCAGAAACAATGAACATGGGACAAACAAAAGGTCTTCAGAGAGGAAAAAAATTATTTGCCAGCTCTACCTACTAGTCCTTCCTGAAGCTGTAGTTGAGGCCAAGAGTTTACAGTACAAAGCAACAAAAACAGCCTACAGACCTAAGGGTCATGTCAGTTATCAAGATACTAAACCTGCTTCTCTATCATTACAAGTTCAAAAATAAGTCTGAAACGTATGGGGTAACACCAAGTCCAAATGCTACCCTACAGACAGGCTGGCTACCAACCACTTTTGTCATATGCAATAAGAATAAAACAATGAAAAAGTAAAATTATATAAAATTAGTTCAACTACAACTAGCATTGACCAGTTCCATAGATCTGCAGCACCACAGAACAACTGTTAGTCACAAGTCTCATATTTAAATCCATGTGAAAAGATTGACTACATCTTCATATATCACTTCAAAATCCTACCAAAAAGAGATAGACTAACAACTTCTCATTTCTGTGTCTCAGTTGTGGAAAAAAAAAACCAAGTATGTGCAAAATTGGCTGCTTAAAAATATACCTCTAGCTCTCCAGGTTGTAGGCTTACGCATAGCATGTTGCTGATACAATTGTATTCTAGTTAATAAACCTGCAGTGTTTGCCTTAAAACCTATGTTATCAGATGTTGGTCCAGCTGAGAAAGGGTGAATTGCAATGCTGATAAGAAGTGAAAGCAGGTGCAATCAATTTATTAACCCAATTCAAGCAAAACCAATCAAACAAAAAGATCCAAGACAAGTTGAGCAGACACCTAAAAAAAGCAAGCTGCAGCCAACTTGGTCGGGGTCTTTGGAACAGATCTACAGTAGTTCATTTTGAATACGCTAGTACACTGGGAAAAACAAACCTCAAAGTCTGAACGAGACAGGTAATGCATCCTTGAAGGTGTCTGTTTGGAGCACGGTAGATAAAAAGCCTAACCATAGTGCTGCCACTCAGTATTTCCATTGATAAGTCTTTTCTTGATGCATACTAAGATAAAGTAATGGAGGCAAACATTACCAAGAAGTCTAAATATTAGCAATGCAATTGTTTGAAAAGGACTGTACTTTCAGCAGGAGGGGAATTCAGTTACCATAGCAGCCACCCACTCTCAAAAGGGAGGAGAGGGGGGAACAGGAAGACTCAAGAACTTAGATGAAAAAAAGAAGCTATTGTTAACAAGAAAATATGCACAGATGCTAGGTGATAAGGACATGGCTGTGCTTAAGCAGAACAAGACAGGAGAATTATTAGATAAATAGGCTTTGTTTTTAAATGGGTGAAATCACACAAGTCTGATATTGTTTTCTTCACCCCCTCAGAGAGCAAGGACTCTGGATCAGCTTGTTGCCTGTTTATGAGTTTAAGCTGGTTTCATTTTGTGCACAGCTGGCTGAAGTATTCAAGGAGGATTCTGTAACAACCTCTCTCTCTCAAATATTTCTGTAACCAAAAAGAAAGCACATTTTGTAGCAGAGATTATGTGCTCATGAAATACTCGCAGAGCAATATATGAAGGTCTCTATGTCCATGTTCTCAGTAACTCCTGTACCATGGATTGTACAAAGACTAGGCTACTGTTTAAGTCTTCTACTCCAGTGAACAGTGATGAGAAAGTTGTTATGCAGGGCCAACTATCCCGCTAAACATCGTGACAGCGTAAGGACGTGACCCCAAATATTGGAACATCACATTTATTTCCCTGGTGTGGAATAAACAGTCTTTTTAGTTGCAACCATGCAGCAAGATTAAAAAAGGACTGCCAATATTGCATCAAGGACCTAAACTGGCAGGACACCACTCAATTCAGAAATCCGGAGCAGTCTAGAGCACTTTAGTTAAATGATGACAGTGTCACGCATCACGCAGTGACACAGTAATATTAATTTCTGCAGTAACTGAAAGATTAGAAAGTCATGAAACCGATCATAAGAGTTTTAATTTTTTGATGTTGCTAACCATATATTGACCACAGATAAAGTCTGCATAAAGTACTCTTGCTCATATCAAAAGCCATTGATACTATCTTTAAACTTTACTAATGTCTACTTCTTGTTTCTAAAATGCATTAATACTATTTTCCTTCCTGCTTTGCAGTAGCTAAACAGTTCCTTCAGTTACTGTGACTCATGGTAACAGTGGAAATCCAACTTTACAGATGGATGAGAAAAATAGGAGCAATTACAACGAAGAATGCTGAATATGTTCTAAAATAGCTTGCACCAAATTTAGAGGTATGTTTCAGTGAAGCAACGCCTTAGACATCTCCCAAATAAAGACAACACTATCAGGTCTTACACTTGCCTCATGTTCGAATAGAATTTTATCACTCATCTCTTATTTGCAGATTACACTTGCCTGCACTAAGTGATGATCCACATCTCTTAAACAGACATTTATCAAAAGGAACTTCTGGTAAATGTTACTGTCAGTGCTGCAAATTTTAACCAAGTGGTTCTAAAACCATATTCAGAAATGTGGAGCTGGCACACTGTCTGTTGATGGGGTTGGGATCTTTGCCATGTTGCCAAGTCTCAGTTTCCAGATAATCAAGATTTAGAAGTCAGCTCATTAAATATATGCTCAGAAGCAGTATACACACATACACACATGTATAGACAGGCCACTGTTGAAATACTGAGGGAATTTAAAGGAAGAATCCTGCAACAGCCATAGAGGTACAGACACACTGGCATAGTCTCCCACTAATACTATGAGGGCAGCCCTGGGCTCATCCAAAGGGCTAAAAAGGCCCGTGATTAACAGCGCAGGCCAGGTAAGAGATTCCCATAAGCATGTGCCAGGGACAACTTTACTAAGATGATGTGCACCCCAAACCAAGCCAGGAAACAATGCACGGAATTACTTGAGTGAGATTTGTTAGTTGCTCTGCCTCTCATTTGCCTCCCCACACTTCCCAATAGACCCTAGAACAGCTCTGATGCCAGGCAGTAAACATCAGCTTTTACCTCAGCCCTTCTCATCACTCCCTATATCAGAGAGAAGAAAGAAGGGCCTAATCGGCTTGTAGCCCATTTTATTGCAGAATAAGAGCCAAACTGACTTTGTATGAGTACCGAGGTACCTAAAAAACCCAATTCAGGTACCTAAAGACATGCACACATCTCAGGAAACCTGCAGATGTCAGCTATATATGCCCACTGTTCAGTTTCATCCCACCAAAGAAAACAGCAGTGTGCAATTCTACTAACCTGTACCAGGTTAAAACAGGGAAAGGAACCTCTACTAGTCTGGAAATGGGGAAAAAGTAAACCAAGAATCCGGTTATCTTAAATCTATAACTCTTTTTGGACAACTTTCTCCCTCTCCGCATTGCCTCAGGTTCAAGCCTCAGAAAATCACTACATCTGTAACTTTCAGACTTGCCCACAATGAACCAAATTCTCAAAGGCCTCACATTAACTCAGAGAAGTTTTACATACATAAAATCAGCCAAAAGTTGTCTTATCTTCTCCCCATTCCTCCCTCCTCCCCTCAGAGCGTGAGCCATTTGCTCTAAAAAATACTATGACAATAAATAGTACAATATACTTACAGCCAGATACATAGCTGCATATACACTTAGTGCTGCTTCTTTGGATGGGAATGTCTTTCTGGCTTTCATGATAAGGTCTGGATTTCCAGTACAGGCATGTACGCTACTGATGAACTGTGTATACTGTTTACATCCAAGTGCTGTATAGTTGGGTTTACAAAGTGCAAGAAAATGTGGTGCAAGATTCCCTGTTACTACTTGTCCAGCATTTACAAAGATGTCCGTAGCAAACAGTCCAAACGTGTAAATTCCTAAAGAGGGAAACAAAGAGTTAAATTTCCTGGAAATTTCACTCCAGTGCAACATATTACAGTATTTAACATAGTAATTCACCAGCTCCTTCCATTCAAGAACATGAAAACCCCTCAGGTGTATCGTACCCTAAAGATGCTGGCTCATGTTGGAGATCGTATTTTCCTATAAAACCACAGCAGCAACACTGCAACATACCCGCAAACCTAATTTCTCTCCACCCTTCAGAGGAGAACAAGCCTGATTTCTTAAGTCCCCTAGCCATGAATCTCTACTGTTCAGGGTAGCTAGCTATATTGGTATTTAACTGTTGCCCACATTCATTGAACAGAAATGACAGAGGCAAATTCTTCACCCTGTAAATCTGCTCAAGAACCAAGGAGTTCAGGTCCTGATGGAGAAGTAACTTGAAAAGTCATAACACATACTGGACAAACATTTTCTTTTCCCTTGCAGATGTAAAGAAGCTGAAATACTGAATAATTCAATATTGTAATGCCCAAGTTGTCTACATCTGCCTTCTACTGGGTACACGTGGCATATTAATCATGATATCAACACAGTGAGCTGAAGATCTATATGACTGAAGAGCTACTTATGCTAAAGAGGTTTTTTTATCAGATCTATCAGCAAAGTGTTAAGCATATGTACTTGTACATCAGAATGAAAATGCATGTATCTGCTTAAAAGAAAACAGATTTCTGCTATTCTGAGGTCCCTTTCTATTCCTTTGGAAGCAGAAAATGAGCTCTGGAAGGAAATGTAAACACAGCACTGACTGGGAGGCAAAGCCAGCAGCTGCATGTTCAAATTCCACCTGAGCTAGAGATTTCCTCCTGTTTTTCCACAGGCAAATCACCTTTCCTTTCCCATATTTCAACTCACTGTGAACATAGCATGAATTCTGGCAGTTACTAACTTCATGGGGCACTGTGAGGACTTCAATGGATGCATAGCACAGCAGAAAAACTCACAGAAATACGTGCGTTTCTGAAGGTCATTTTTTTTTCCTCAGCAAAGCTAGAGGACTGAGAATGATTTCAGGGATCCTGCCTGGTCAGCAATGTCCCACTAACATTAATTCATACTGAGCAGCTGGTGAAGAGTGGATTCTGCCTGGCTGAGCCGCTGCGCAGAAGGGCTCTTTCAGCAAGCCCTGAGGGTCAGCAAGGGTGGCCACATCACTATGTGTGACCATAAAGGGTAAGGATGCCTCATCAGGTAGAACAGTGCAGATACCATTGGTAATCTCTCTCTCCCTCCCAATTTTTTTTTTTACTTCCATTAGCAAGGAAGGCCCACCAAGTAAATGCAGACATTAATTACACACAGAGCAACTAGAGCTGGAGGAGTTCCTCATCATCACTCCCCACATCCTCTAGTCCTATGCAAGACAGTCTCATTCTTAATGACTTTCAGCACTCTGGTATGACAGTGAGCAACTGGGCTCAGAAGGCAGGCATGGCTGTTACACAAACACTGTAAATACAGACACAGTTGCACATCTCCTCCCTCCCCGCTGTGACTGGGGCACGCAGGAGGATTAGCTGCCCAGGGCTTCATTCCTCCAGATGTTTCTCTTAGATACAACCATGAGTGGAAGCAAAAAACAGGACTGAGCCCACTATGGCATCTCTGCATATTAAAAAGTAGCATCTGGGAATATTCAATAGACATTTTGAGTGGTGGTACTTCCTCCAAACATATGTACAGTGAACTAAGTAGAAAGGATGACATCTCGTATCTGCTGAAGTCAATGGGGGAATTACAGCAGACTTCAGTGGAGCATGGATTTTGTACAGTTTTCTACTAGAAGCTATAATACAATCTCCAGGCTAAGAAAAGACCCAAATTAACCTTTGCTTCAAACTCATAGATATATCCCAGTGTCTTCAACTTGGGCTGATATGTGTGTGCATAGCCCAAAGAAAACTATCAACTAGAGTTATGGCACAAGGATATCTCCCTTCTCCACTCCACCCTACTTCAGGCCTGCTGGTTCTTTTTCCTCCTGTGGTCCAAATTTTTTCTATTTTTACTGCTGGTTCTGCAACTATTTTTTTTTTAAATCTAAACTTCCAAGAAGCTTCATTTGCTACCCAAAAGGAGAGAACTCATTGCATCTGAGTTAAGAGTACACATGAAATTTTGTATGGTTATCTGACTACTTTCCCCAGGTCAAAATTAAGACATAATTCATCACTCTCACCGTTCTGAAAATGAAAGCATTAATTTTGCTCATACCAAGGAATCTGATGGTCCTGCGCACCAGTGGATTTATATAACAACAGTCTCCAGTTAATATTGTTTTTTCTTGGTTTTCAAAATCCTTTGTAGCTAACTGTAGACAAAACACTGCAGTTTCTCCAACGATAATCTTAGGGAAGGAGAAGAAAAGGGGAGAGAAACGATGCATCAGATTATAGCAAGTAAAATATACTAATATTACAGAAATGGTTATCTCATTTTAAGGAAACAAGACCAAACCAAGCACAAAAGACAACATGAGTGAACCAAATTCTATATGTTAATCTTCTTATGAGGAAAATATGCCTTATGGCTTGCTTTACTTTATTTGCATTAAAAGAGAACACATTTCTATAACCAGGATTTGGAATTGACATAACTAACCTAGTTTTCAGGATGAGGGGAAAGAGAAAGGAAGCTATGAATTCAAGAACAACAGATCGCATAATGCACAAAATGTGGACCAAAGTAGCTTTCCCTGACACTCAGCATTGCATAGTCTGAACTCAAAGTTTTGGACCACAGTAGGTGAGAGAAAAAAAAACATGAAAAAAAAAATAACAACAGAGGTCCTGTTCACATCAGAGGACTGGTTTGCCTCGAGGTACTTAACAAGGTTTGATTCATATTTTGCCATCTAAGTTTATTAAGTCTGGCTTAAGCATTGTTTCTCATGCTTGAGCAAAGTGTCACCAGTGATATTTGAACATTAAGCATGGCTTGTTTCACATTCACTACACCGAAATGAATAAAGTTCTCGAGCCTACAGATCACTCACATTATGGTTGGTGAAAAATATTAATAAAAAAATCACAAATAAAAGAAAAAAATATAGATTTTGAATGTAAAACATCCCCTCTAATTTGTGTATTTACCTGTACAACAAAACATGACCTTTAATTTACTCATGCCAACTACGGTATTGAGATTTAGTAGCCAAGGCCGAACCTTAAGGGAGTATCTATCTAAACCCATGATACTGAAGCTTTATGGCAGGTAGCACAGGTAAGATCTAACAGAATAGTGCAGAAGGGTCAAGTATTAACCACTGTACTCCTGGGACTTAAATGCAAGACCTTTTCCACTCTTCTATAAGAAAAGCAGTAAATCTTCTTGATACGTACATCACACTTGGATAAACAGGAAAGAAGACCAGCAAACTGAAGTCTTAATACTAACAAATACAAGAAATAATGCCATCAAATGTGATTCATTGCCTAGTTTTTTCTAAGCCTTTGACCTAACAGGAAGTTATTAACCTTTTCATAGATCTCAATAGGTCAGAATAGTTCTACATGCAGCACTGGCTACAACAAAAACAACAAAACCAACCATGGGTGATGGCTCATAAGCAGAGTTGTCATCAGGAGGAATGCAATTAATGACCTTAGTTATTTGTAGATCTACATGGATGACTTTGGGCTAAATAATGACATACACAGGAGGTAAGTGCTTCTTATAAATAATGTGGCACAAATTAAAAAAATAACTGTAGTGGCAAGTATGTAAAAAGCAAAATTCAGTTTGTCACAGAAAGAGTCATCAACTATTATTTTACACTGGCTTCAGATCCTAGGGGAATTTTTAGATAAAACAGAAATTTCAATATCTCAACTAACAAGTATCCTCTCTTTATTTGATGCAAGCAAATTTTCAGCATACTGAGGTAAATTCCTTCATCTATACTTAATGACCAGTAAACATATAAAATGCAACTCAACCTTGAATTCAAGGTCTTCGAAATTATGACAATGGTAAGAATTCAGCCCAATGACCCCTGCAGCTCTCATTAGAAAAAACAAAGAAACCTACTGTTTTAATATGATTCATAAATTTTGGATTATTTAAGGAACTGGTCAGGAAAGTACCCTGGGAAATAGCTCTTAGTGGCAAGGGGGTCCAGGAAGCTTGGATACACTTCAAGAATGAAATTTTGCAGGCGCAGGAGCGGGCTGTCCCTGTGTGTTGTAAGATGAGTCATAGGGGCAGAGGGCCGGCCTGGATGAGTAGGGAACTTCTGAAGGAACTAAGTAAGAAAAAGAGGATGTATCATCGTTGGAAAGAAGGGGATGTAGGCCAGGTCATGTTCAAGGATGTTGTTAAGTCGTGTAGGAGGAAAATCAGGGAAGCAAAAGCCCAGCTGGAGCTCAAATTGGCCACTTCTGTTAAGGACAATAAGAAGAGTTTTTATAAATACATCAATGGCAGAAAGAAGGGCGGCAGTGACCTCCACTCCTTGTTGGATGTGGAGGGAAATATAGTAACCAAAGATGCAGAGAAGGCTGAGGTACTTAATGCCTTCTTTGCCTCAGTTTTTAACAGCAAGGATGTCAGCTCGCTTGACAGTTGGCCCTCTGAAGTGGTTGATGGGGGCAGGGTGAAATATGGCCCTCCTGCAATCCATGAGGAGGAGGTTAGAGACCTGCTGAGCCGCTTGGACCCTCATAAGTCTATGGGGCCGGATGGGATCCATCCTAGGGTGATGAGAGAGCTGGCGGATGAACTTGCTAAGCCGCTCTCCATCATCTTTCAGCAGTCCTGGCTCCCTGGAGAGGTCCCGGAAAACTGGAAGTTGGCCAATGTGACGCCCATCCATAAGAAGGGCCGTAAGGATGATCCAGGTAATTACAGAGCTGTCAGCCTGACCTCGGTCCCAGGTAAAATCATGGAGAAGATAATCCTGGGTGAAATCATGCGCCACCTGCAGAACGGTCAAGAAATCAGGCCCAGCCAGCATGGATTTAGGAGGGGTAGGTCCTGCCTGACCAACCTGATCTCCTTTTACGGCCATGTGACTCGCCTGGTGGATGAGAGGAAGGCTGTGGATGTGGTATACCTGGACTTCAGCAAGGCCTTTGACACTGTCTCCCACAGTAGACTCCTAGGGAAGCTGGCAGCCCGTGGCCTAGATGGGAGCACTCTGTGCTGGGTTAGGAATTGGCTGGATGGCCGAGCCCAAAGACTGATGGTGAATGGTGTTTCATCCAGTTGGCGGCCGGTCACCAGTGGTGTTCCCCAGGGATCGGTATTGGGTCCCGTCCTGTTTAATATCTTTACTGATGATCTGGATGAGGGGATTGAGTCCATCATCAGCAAATTTGCAGATGATACCAAGCTGGGAGGAAGGGTTGATCTGTTAGAGGGTAGGATGGCCCTACAGAGGGACCTGGACTGATTGGTCAGCTGGGCTGATTCTAATGGGATGATGTTTAATAAGTCCAAATGTCGGGTACTTCATTTTGGACACAACAATCCCATGCAGAGCTACAGACTGGGGACAGAGTGGCTGGAGAGTAGTCAGGCAGAAAAGGACCTGGGAGTGCTGGTGGACAGGAAGCTCAACATGAGCCAGCAGTGTGCCCAGGTGGCCAAGAAGGCCAATGGCATCCTGGCCTGCATCAGGAATAGTGTAGTAAGCAGGACCAGAGAAGTTATCGTCCCCCTGTACTCGGCACTGGTCAGGCCTCACCTTGAATACTGTGTACAGTTCTGGGCCCCCCAATTTGGGAAGGATGTTAGGATACTGGAATGTGTTCAGAGGAGGGCAACGAAGATGGTGAAGGGGCTGGAGCACAAGCCCTATGAGGAGCGACCTAGGGAGTTGGGGCTGTTTAGTCTGGAGAAGAGGAGGCTCAGGGGAGACCTCATTGCTCTCTAAAACTACCTAAAAGGAGGTTGTAGTCGGGCAGGGATTGGTCTCTTCTCTCAGGTGACCAGTGGCAGAACCAGAGGGCATGGACTTAAGCTTCGTCAGGGAAAGTTTAGACTTGATATGAGGAAAAAATTCTTCACTGAAAGGATGATTGGCCATTGGAATGGGCTGCCCAGGGAGGTGGTGGAGTCACCGACCCTGGAGGTGTTTAAAGGGAGACTGGATGAGGCACTGAGTGCCATGGTTTAGATGATGGTTGGTGTTAGTGTTGGTGTTAGTGTTAGGTTATAGGTTGGACTTGATGATCTCAGAGGTCCTTTCCAACCTTGTGATACTGTGATACTGTGATAAAGGTTTGAAGTGAAACACTAAGATTTTACTGTGAGTCACAGTAACTCCCTTTTTTCCTCTGGAATAATTAAATGTCAAGGACTAGGCAATGTGAAGACGGTCAGATCCTGCATTTAATTGATTTGGAGGGTTTTTTTGCTAAACTCAATAAATTTCAGTACAATTAATGCAGATTTCCAGACTCCAGAAAAAGCAGAATCCAACACAAGTGTAGTATCTGTGATATACAATACTCAGGCTCTTGCAAGAACACAAAGAAAAAGTGTTCCAGCAATCTCCACTCTCCAGCTCTGAGTAGAGTCTCTGAATCCACTTATCTAAGCATACAGGTTCTTCTTTTTGATTGGTAGAGAATCTGGGAAGCAAATGGGAGTACTGCTCATTCGGTTACAAGAAAGGGGATCCTCAATTCCAGCAATCTGACTTCATCAGCTGCATCAAGGTCCTTGCTGCCGGCAACAGTTTCTCCTTGTAAAATTTTAAATTTTTCATCTTTGATGGTAACCAGCTTGAAGAATACCCTCTGCTCTGAGAACAGCAGGGTGCAGTGTTCAAATTCTTAGTATAACAAAAACAATCTTAGAGTGCGTATGTAGGTGCAAGGGTCAGAACGTGGCAGAACTCAGCTAAAGACAAAACTTTTGCTATACTAGGCCTACTGCTCTATCCTCAGAAGTAATCAGAGTGGGATATGCCATTGAGCACAACCAGCATTCATCTCTATGCTTCTGTGGCTTTACTTCGATAGAATCCTTCTGGAATCTGGCAAAATGTACCGGTTCTGTATTTTTCTGTACTGACAGTTCAGCTAAAGCTATTCTCCTTCCTCCACGCTTCAGCACAAGCATTGCTCACCTCAATAATCAGCCTATTGATGTTTCAGAAATAGAAGGAAAATCTTTTTCAATCTCTGTAATTACCAGGAGAGATTCTGTTTCCCAGTGCAATTCCCTTACCTTCTTCTCTCTGGCACACTGGCAATGATCAGCTCTCCAGGACAGAGGAACAGGAGGGTGATCTTCCTCTTGCCCTCTACCATAATTTGTGTAGCTGGTACATTCCAAGAAGGATCAGTTTCTGTATTCCCTCTGGCACAGAGATGGCCATCACCCCTTCCACTGCATAAGTGAGTTGCAACCAGTTAACAAATGACATTTAATGTAACAGAATTACTTCTGTACTTCTTGGCTACGTCTTGCTTTTGGAACATTCCAAAACTGACAGCTGAAGGATTGCAGTGGAGAATCTGAAAGCTCTGACAACAGAAACTTATAGACAGACCTACACAAGTTCAGATATAGAAATATAATTTGCAATGAAAAAGTGAGGATGTTAGAAGTATCTTTTACCTCATTCTATCTAACAGGGTCATGCTAGTTTAGATCCCCAGATTGCTGAAGAATGGTATACATTAAAATTATTAGCTCACAGATATTTTAAAAGCTGTTAAAACCAGAGGCCATCTTTCCCCAAGGCTGAGAAAACCTTTGACAAACAATTACAGTATGTAAAGTGTAAGGAAAAGAACAATTTTCACCTGAAGACTAACAGTACAATGTACAGGCTTTTCAGTACTCTAAAGAATAAATATATAAATTATTTCCACACTTTTTAGCTAAAAATGCAGCATACACAACTGTTACAAGGAGAATTAAGACAAGAATGATCACCCTGCCTCTGACAGGCATCTATCAGGTCCTTGTTCTACTACAGCCTCCCCTCTATAGCGACAGCCTTTCACAATATAGTGTGACAGGAAAAATAAGGTAATCACCCTACAGAAAAATATTTGATATTAAATACATACTTCATAACCAGTCTTTATATAATCCTTTCTTTTTCTGGAAGCATGGAAAAGAAATATTAACCAAGCAAAACCTAAATTACAGGAAAAGTTCTTGTAACCATCTCCATGGCAATCGTATCCTGTCTGAGATGTGACAGCCCATCTGACAACCAGGAACAGAGTTTGGGAGGAGTTAAATCTAAAATTAAAACTATTTCTTATTTCACCTCTTAGCTCCCAATTAATTTATTAGCTGATCGACTTTCATGGTGTCTTTGTATTAACATATTTATCACCAGCTGCTCAAACTCTTTCCCTTTCCTTCTTTTCTGCACAGGATACTGTGTGTTTAGCATGCATTCCCTACACTGATTCCTTCCTCCCAAATGAGTCCATTTTTTTCCTGTATTAGTCATTTTTCTGAACTCAGGCAAGCTGTTCCTAGTTTTAGCACTGCATGTCAATTTAAGAAATCGATTTTGTCCTTCCCAAAATCATCTATCCAGGATATTCTTAACTTGGTTCTAAATTCTGAGCTCTTTTTCAACTTGAAATGTCAAACCTGACTCATTCCAAATATTAGAGCTAGAACAGCTCTGACCTTGTTGATTTTCCAGTAAACCGACTCCATAAACAAAATTCCCCTAATGTCACCTATGGTTTACAACAGCCAGCACTTGTATAAATAGACCTTAAATCTGCACTGCTGAAATACTAATGAGGGTTTTTTTATGGACTACCTTTTCGATGTAACTTCCTACAAAAACCCAGGATTCAAGCAAGAATTAAACATTCATTTGGATGACAAGATATCTGAGGGTATATTATTGTATTTAAACAAGATAAATCCTGAAATTTAAGGTTGATAATCTCTATTTGGGATTAGGAAAGAAATTTCTGTGTAGACATTCATAACCTGCTCCAGCTAATGCCTACTTTAGAGTATACAAATGTTCATTACATATTTCATATGGGCTAGGAATGTGGCAGAATACATGATTACCTCTCTGTCAGTTCTCAGGGTTATGCTGTAGCTACAGCAACCGCTCAGATAAATGAGTTATATTGAAAAGCAGTTACTGCATTAAAAACACCACAAAATATTCATCGATGTTCTGAACTTCCTGAACTTAAGAACAGTTGACAGTACTGTGCACTGTATTTTCTCTTCTCACTGCTTTTCATTCATTGTATTTCTCTCTCATGTAAGCAAGACTGGAGCCTCAAGCAAAGGCTTCTGTGAGACAATCTGCAAGAAATAACGTAGCAAGGGATTGTCCCTTTGGGGAATGAGCATCCCAGGCAATCCACAGCTCTGCTTCTCTCTCTATAATGAACTTCCTCATACTTCATTTTGAAGCAGAAAAGGAATCTAGGAACTGGAGCTAAAAGTCTTGCGGATGGTCTCTGTATCTCTAGGCAACTTGTTATCACTTAAGTTGCATTTAATTTCATTTCTGAGCTCACACTTAAAAAGGTGGGGGTTAGATTTCTTTTGAATATATGACTTCCATTTGCTTTGTTGTTCCTGTTTTTATCTCATTGTCCTAACTTTTAGCAAGACCATGTGCTACTTCTGGCCTTTTTCGCCTATAGAAATGCCATCAATATACCACAGAGCACAGTGGTCTCTAGAGATTGAAAAATCTAGTAGCATAAACCTTCGTCTTTACCGATGCTACAGATAAACTCTATTCTCTGCTTTAAGATAAGATTTCTGTGTGAGGTGACAGCCCTGGCAGGAAAAGCAGCAATAGTGTTTCCAGCAGTAGCAATTTCAAGTTCATTATGCAGAGCTTTCCCTTGAGGCCATTTCCTTTGTGTTTTTGTTGTACTCATTGCTTCTTGCTTGCTTAAACTGACAGTAAATGCCTCAGTTGATTTTCACAGATCTTCTATAGTAAAAAATGACCAGTACTTCTGAGGAAAATGAAAAAAATGAGTCCTAGATAAATCTGTCTGCTATTGATTTAACACAAATTATTCCTCCTTGCATTCAGCATGAAGATACAGGCAAATACTGCATAGAAGCTTCTGAAGCTCTAGAGAAAAGAAGGTTGTGGAAAAAAATACTCAGCATTTTTTTCCCTAGTAAATTCTGTTTTGAAAATATATATTCTCATTTTTTTGAGAAAAATATCAAAATTTTAATAGAGTTCTTGTTCTATACTTGGCCATGGCCATTAACAAAAGAAAAATAGCAATATAAGGCAATATTTTACTATTAGGTATATAATCTGCTTTACTTCTTTCTCTGTAGTGCAGAGTATGGCTATATACTACTACCAGTGTTATTTCTGTCAGGGACAAATATTCTTTACTGGTCTTTGTAGTACATTGTACAGACAGTCAGTACATAACAACGGTAAAGGTTGCCCACTTCATGAAGAAGTTGAAACCAAGCATTTAAAACCAGGGAGCTTCAAGTGAACACTGGAGACAGACAACTTGATCATTCACTGAATTATCTTCATTCATAAATTTACCATATGGCAGAAAAAATGAAATAATTTTAAGTACAGTGTTCCTAAAAGCTTCCTTCCCTCCCTTCTTTTTCTTTCCCCTGAGCAATTGGTCATGTATGCAAATGGCATCTCCTCTAGAGGATGCCCGTGCTACCCAACAGGCAAAGCCTCTGCACAGCAGCACTATTACCACAACTGGAATCACACAATGCCAGAGCAAAGTTTGGTTACGTAAAAGATGATTTTGAGACAGTTACCAGGACCCTGCTATTCTGAGAGTAACTAAGAGAAGGGCCTTGTGCCATCACCACAGAGTGCAAGAGGGTGAGTCTTGGCACGTGACAGCAATTCTTGCATTTGATGTTCTGCAACAGAAGCAGAAGGGTGAGCAAGTCTTGACAGGAACATTTGCTCTGCATTCAGCCTGCTTCACCCACTGCGCTTGGCATTACATACACTACTCATCTCTGCTAAACCTTTTACATCGCTGTGAGATGAATAGTATCCAGCTGCTCTGCACTCCGGTTCTCGAGGGGATTAGAAGTGGCCAGGACACTAAGAAAACAAACTCAGTAATGCTAACATAGCAGTCTGGGGGCCAAATAAGTGCCTGGCACCTGGCTCCAAAACTATCTAACTGCTGGCACAGTTTCACTGAGACAAGTATTCTTGGTGAACACATTCCAAGAGGTAGTAGATAACAGACCTAAGAGAAATAGTAATCTAGAGAAAATTCTCACCATCTAAAAAAAAGCCTAGTAATTTTGATTTGATAATGGTGAAGGGGAAGAAAAACAAATTGATTCAAAACTGCCTTCTAAAGACATCAATTCACATTTCAAAAAGATAAAAGTTACTTCAGCCTGAAATATTCCTGATAAGGGTCTTGTAATAGGCAATTCATATAGGTTTTAAGTTGTTCTCATTTTCTTTTTAACAAAATCGAGGCTGCCACTATCCCATTTCATAGAATCACCTGAGCTGGAAAGGACCCCAAATGATCACTGAGTCCAACTCCTGTCCCTACACAGGACACTCCCAACATTCACACTGTGTTACTGAGGGCGTTGTCCAAATGCTTCTTGAACGTTGGCAGACTCCGTGCCACGACTGCTTCCCTGGGGAGCTGTTCCAGTGCTCCACCACCCGCTGAGGGAAGAACCTCTTCACAATATCCAGTCTAAACCTCCCCTGGCACATCTTCCTGCCATTCCCCCAGTCCTATCATAGGTTGCAAGAGAGAAGAGATCAGCACCTGTTTCACCTCTCTCCCTTGTGAGAAGGCAGTAAAAAACTATGAGATCCCCTCTCAGTCTCCTCTTCTCCAGCCTGAACAGACCAAGTGACTTCAGTCATTCCTCATTCACCTTCCCCTCTAAACACTTCGTCAGCCTTGTGGCCTCCTCTGGACACTCTCCAGCAGTTTGATGTCCTTTTTATACTGCAGCTCCCAAAACTGCACCCAGTGCTCGAGGTGGGGCCGCACCAGTGCAAAGCAGAGTGGGACTACCTCCTCCCTCGACCAACACTTCACTCTACAAACACACCTTGTTAGAAAGGTGGGTCATAATATGACCAGAGTTCAACTAATTTTAGTCTCCTGATCTGCAAGCAATAGGTGGAAGATGTTGTTGTTACATATAATTATTTCATTAGGAATTCTGAAAGGGAACTTCACATCAAAATTTCTCTTTTTTTCCTGGTGCTTAGTTTCAACCTTTAAAACACCTCAATATTGGCAAAGGAAAACCAAAATATTCGAAGCCCTACCATTTATCTTCCCTATTGGAAGATGAATTCCATACAGCATGTTCTGCTCTGCACTCAGCTGTATCAAGGAAGTCTTCTATTGAACTTCAAGTGATATACGTGAAAAAATCTGTGGTTCCTTATGGCCTGACCTTGGTAAACCCCTTTGCTTCTTGCTGTCCAAGAAAACAGTACTTTGTTCTGTCTGTTGGGGGATACTGGTTTCTCAGCCCTTCTGCACACGTTGAAAACATTATTCCTCATTGAGCACAATACCAATGCTAATGGCACTCATATCAACAATAATTTCTAGCACCAATGTTATTTATGCTTTAAACCTTAGGTGATCTATGCAACTGCACTTTTCTACCCAGGACGAACATTCAATTGCAAAATTCAACATAAACGGTCTTTCATCCCTGTTTGAATAAAAACTGATCACATAAAAGGCATCTCTTAAAGATTCTAGTCACAAAGTAGTGGTTTTACAGTCAGTATATGACTGGAGCCAACTGTTCTCAGATGCTCAGAGGAAGAATAATATCTGAATTTCCTCATTTTCACACTATCTTAATTCTATCTCCCTTCTACTCAAGGCCAGCCACATTTTGCATTACATTATTCCTGAGATAAGTTCAAGGAAAGCTACTTTCACTGAAATGCCAAAATCACCTGAAACTGAAGGACCAAACACTGTACCAGTATAAGTACTCTGCGTTTTAATATAACTGTTAAAAAAACAGGCTGCATGTATGATTAATACCTGCAAGAGTCCACAATTAAATTGTTTTCTGGATGTTTGTGGCAAAATATGTTTGTCTGCAAAATGTACACGCGTAAATGTTTTTCACTTATGTTTGTCACTGTCAATTAATATTTGATTCATAATGACAAATTTAAGTAGGCGGCTCAATTAAAACATTCTACACTTTTTCATTAAAAATTATCTTCATAATTAAATGGTGGTCTTTGAAAGCACATAACTAGCTCCACTCATATTATAATGGCCTCTATATAAGCGTCTCTACCTTTACAACTATCTTAGGCTGCAGTATAATTGCTAACCCACCAAATACATTAAGGTCATTATCTTTTTCCAGTTGAAATCAGAGATTTCCCACTAAATTCAACAGGGGCTGGATTAGTTGTGAAAACCTATGCCACTCTAGATTAAGAGTAATATTTTCAAAGCAATGAATGCCATCCCAAGGAGATAATAACACAAAACTAGGAAGCCACACCAGCTTTACAGGGAAATAGCACTGTATTTAGGAAAGAGGTTTAGCAGGTCAGTTAAATCAGAAAGAAAAGTCTAAATTGTAATGTCTACTCCTAAGTGTATTACCTTAAAGTCATTCCTCGTACGTAATACTCCCTACTCTTCACATTGTGAGCATTACTGCAAAGGGTCCAGTTGTCATTAAAAAAGAATTAAAAACACTTTAAGATTCATTGTATGGGGAGCGTCTGCTCTAGAGCTATGACTTTATTTGCAGCTGTCTCACATCGGGGTTGCTTGTGCGCAAAATGTACATTCAGCACAAAACCAGCAGTAAAACTACTGAGTAAAAAACCCTGACAGTATTAATTCCCATTTCTAGTGCCTGTGAAAGTCATGAAACAAATGACCAAATAAAAGCTTTCAAAGTAGAAGCAGAAACTGCAACTTTCATTCACACTTCGGTAACAGTTACAGTGAATAAAACCATGTCTCAACCAGTAATTTCTGAAGCTTTACTGACTTCAAGCAGACCCATGACGTTAATCCGATAATGGTGTTGGTCAGTGAGAAAGGATCAGAAAGAGAAAGAGATCAGATGTCCCTCTTCCAGACACTCCATACAGAACTAGTAAGCGCAGATACAGAACAATCTGTGACCATTCACCTGCATCTCTTTTCTCAGACTTGAAAGCTGTAATTTCCAAGTGTGCAATTATTTCTCCTTAAGAATGTTATTATAATACATTAATATACTGAAGTGATGTTTATTAGAAACAGAATCTTAATGAAGGCACAGAAGTGGGAGCAGAGAACCATTCATGAGCATCAGAAGTTTTAATATTTACTTACCTCTTCTCTTAACAACGAATTAGCCAGCAAGCTTTTTCACAGAACATTGCATAGCAGTAGCATATCCCATTTGTCTTTGTTTGATACGTATACATGTAGAAAGATAATTTCAATACTGATTCTCTATATCCTGTAGATCAAATATGGGGCATTTACTTTATGGTTTTCTGCAAATATCATTCACACCCCTCCTGTCACTCTTTCTACTCTCCTACACAATGTCTATTTTACTGCTCCTGCCACAAATCCAGATGGCTGCAGATGTGTAGCTGGCAACACTATGTTGTCTGACCCTGTTTAGGAGTTTACACAATGCAGTGCTTGAATTAAGAGGAAGTCCAAAGTGCCCTCATTAGCACAGCATCCAATGAGCTGAAACAGAAGCAGTAGGAGTGGGAAATTTCAGCAAAAAATTCCTAGTACAGGAAATGCCTACAAGACAGAGAGGAGATTGTATACTTTGCTGTGAAGACAGCAGAGCATAAAAACATCTCTCTTCAGCATGCAATGGTATTCTGAAAACTAATTGCAAAGTCTACAGGCCAAAGTAAGGCCAGCTACTGCTCTTCAATATGTGACTATATCTCTTTCCACTCATGAAACAGGCATAATGGTTTACCTTAACAAGTATCACCTGCTCTGCATAAAACTGTAAAATAATAGTAAGCATGTTGCTGGTTTAATCAAATTTATTTAAAAACTCAAGTGGTGAGAGAATTGTTTTAAAGATTAATGAATCTAAAAAATTGAGATCTTGTGAAGCTTTGACACTGGCTACCTTCAAAAGGTAAACTGTATAAGAGATGACATTTGGTCTTCTCTGTGAAGAAAATAAGGGGTTATTAGATAAAATACATAACTGTTACGTAAATGTATGAAGATATATTATGGTTTCAATCAGTGCTGGAAGTAATGTCTCATTATTTGAGTAACTTAAATTATTACTAGAAAGAGAATTCCAAGTATGCTGTGTTGAAGAGTGCTTTCACACATTCTGTGATATGATAAACTTTTCAGATATTCTGATGTGGTGAACTAATTGTTTCAGGCATTAATTTTCTGCTATTGACATTCAAGGTTAAAATCCATGTGAACTAAACTATAGATACAAATCAAACATGTAAACATGACTATATTCTGACTGCATATTCTACACATGCACTTGCAAATGTAAATATATCGTTCTTTTAATGAAACAGTCTCTGCTATATCATTTTCTTCAAATCACACAACAAATCACAATCTTCTCATAAAAAATATATAAGAAATATTGAGTTAAACTTCAATAGTGACTCTTAAAATGAATGTGGTTCCATAAAAAGATTCTACCAGAACCTTACTCTTTCACATATACTATTCTACCTCAGGAAAGCTTTGCTATTTCAAGTAGCACTGAAGGATGTGGTTAAATCCCATCAATGCCAGAATAATTAATTAATAATTAGTATATACCTAGCTCTTGTATAATTATTTTCATGCGCAAATCTCCTGGTGCTTTACAGTAAAGCCTAGATTCACAGTTAACCACTGGACAACTAAGCAGTAAAGGCTAAATGTACATCCTACTTGGCTGGCCAGATCCTTCTATTAAGGCAAAGCCTGATAGAGCTCCTAACTCAGCTCTGTACATTCGTGCTGCCAGCTGCAGACATTCATGAACTCTTACATACCCCAAGGTCAGTCTGCCTACAAATCTCATCTGCCATTGCTAAATGCTCTGGAAGGACCTCCCGTTGACTGACTGAAGCGCTGACTTCAGTCAAACATGAGCACTTGGCAAAGAGGGCAAAGATGACCATTGTAACAGTCATACTGTCCTCACCATCATTCACACAAGCATGCTTGTGGCCTACAGTACAACGCAGCACAAGCTCCTCATTCCTCCCTCGGGCGTCTGAGTTGCTTAGACTCACATCTGTGCAGTCTGAATGCACAACAGCAGCAGCCTCAAGCCCGGCCTCATGGCAGAGCCCAGACACACCCCAGGTCCGAGAACAACCATCACAGGAAGAGGAGAGGTAGAAACTGGGCAGTGGAGAGACTCTGCACACCAAGATCCATCTACGTAAATATGACTAAACTATGATTAAGTATGCACTGGAACTCAAGCATGTCCACATGTTGTTCTGCAGAGATGAACATATGCACAGAGACATGCACTTCTGTGAATGGGGAGGTCAGATTCAGACATCAGCCAGGAGCAGTCTGACTCTTCATCAGCAGAGCCACGATACAGACAGTCTGTGCTACCAAAAGGTAACCTGTATTGGCCAAAGTCTTAAAGCAGGTCAAACTCAAGTACTTCACGTCCTTCTACCACAGACTGTAAGTTTCACACGGTTGGTTACTGCAGCTCAGCTGACCCGTGATTAACAAATCTTTAAGCAGAATTAATTCAGTCATGTCTGAGCCCTAAATTACTACGGACAGGCCACAGAAATCCCTATTACTACCCAAATAACTATACCAGGAAGCTGATTTCCACTTCTGGATTCTGATATTTAATACTTGATTTACAAAAAGGCAAACCACAAATTGACTGAAGAAAGCCCTCATAATATTATTCAGAGTTCGAAGGACCAAAAAATAAAAAAGAAAAGCATGACTCATCTCTTTCACAAACAGCACAAAACCTACCTAAAACAATGACTGTTTCAGAGTGTTATGTAGAGAAAGAAAAAGATTCAGAACAGCAGGATACTGTCGGGCTGACTTGTGTTCTTGATACCACTTTTGTAATTATTATTATTTAGAAAAGAAACCCCTTTAGTTTAGGAATTAATGCCTTCATACATACCACTTAGTCCTACATGGGTGAAAGACAAGAAGTAATATCTACAGAGAAGGAAAAATATTCTTTGTGAAGAAGAACGCCCTTAAGATATAGCTATATTGCATTTAAAATTGTTGCACATTTGTAAATATAGGTAAATTAAATTTTCATATAAATTTCATATATTTTCATATAAATTTCATATATTTTCATATAAATACATAATGTTTAATAATTTTACAATGGATAATTAGGATACATTTATACAACGCATGCAAAATTACAGGTAACAGCGTATGTTGTCTAGAATGGTAAGCAGACACAGGATCCACAGTCTACTGTAATGCAAGGCCATTGTAAAGCTTTTAAAAACATCATACTGCTTTTAAGGCTAAAAAAACACAGCTAAAGCTATCTACAATTTTATTTTGGCTGTCTTTCCTATGTATCGTATGGACACCCATATCCTCAATCCTGCATGATGTACAACAAGCAAGAATCGTTTAGTTGAGAAACTGATTATTACTTCAAGCCTACTATTTTAGATTACAAACAATGCATACAAAGTCCCTAATCACAACGGATTAGTTGGATTAACAATTTCTCACTTAAACAGAAGTGCATCATTTATAGGGTAAGCAGGCATTCAGCTGTTGCGAACAGAACCCTGCCTGCTTTGTTCACATCTGCTTGCCACTTTACCTCCAGAGAGCCCATCAAGGGATGAAGCATATGGTCTCAGTATTGTTAGTGTTTGTAAATAGCATGCATAGCAAGCATAGCAGAAATTATATATTCAATTGGAAGTACAAACATAACTTCTGCAGGCACTGTTCACATAAGCCATCACAGCACAAAAGGAAGACAAACAGATAAAGAAGACTTCCCAAGAAAACCCACAACGGTTCTGAATGCTTTATTGTTTCTCCTGGTTACAGCTCTGTTGGATTAGTGGTTTTACACTGGGATAAAAACCACATCAGACTAGCAAGACAAATACATGATTTGAAATGTGCCCCAACAGGCCAATACTGACATCTGGTACCCAAAGTTACGGCAGACCTTAACAGCGTGATTTATTTTTTATTCTTAAGTAAAGTTGCCGTGCAATTATCCCTTCACAAAGGAAGGGCATAACATAAACTGTCCCTTAAATTTAATATCCCCTGCTGGCATTCCTCCCTTCCAAAAAAAGTGGCTTGCACATTAAAAAAGAAAAAGCAGCTAGGTTTATGCCTTTTTTTCTTCCCCTCTCCCCATTTGAGAATGGAAGAAAAAAACTACCAAAGAAAAGAATTCCAGCTGTGCACACAGGTTGAAATAGAACTATGAAGACAGAGACCAAACAAGCCCAACAAGAACAACATGATCACAGAGTAAACAAAGTATTCTGAAAATTTCTTCTTCATATAGTCTTAATAGATGTCAAATGTGCAAACAAGAAAAGGACACATAAATAAGCTTTAGCTAAGCAAAGATATTCCAGGATTATTGAAATAGGTCACACATCAAGAAGTTAAAGAACTCTTCACATAAGTAAAAACATTTCCATTTGATTTCAGAGGCTAAGTTAAATCTACCCAATTCATATAAGTCTGAATGTACAATTCTAATCTTTTGTTGCATTATCATTGTCATTTCAAAAAGTGCATTGGAAGATGCTAAAATATTGCAGCTACCTACCTAACAAACAAGCTTATTGCTCCCAAAAATGAGCACCAGGACAGACCAAAAACTTTGCTGGGCAACTCCTCTATCTTGCTCTAGAAGATGGGCATAAAAATGAACGCTTGAATACCTCACATATTCTTAGAAATTTTTGCCCTGTAACACAGGGCTGCTGGCAACTGTTCATCTTTACATTATTTATCAAGTTTCCTTGATTTCTTTCTGGCAGAAGTGTCAAAACAGCTTAGTCTCCTTCAGGATGCAAAGAGGCCACTTCTACTTTGAGAAGCACAGCAGGAGAAAAGTCTGTCTCATTTTGCCCCTGTGCTTTAGTTTTTTTCCAATAGTATCAAAGTGTCCATAGAAGCTAAAGCAACTGGGTATCAGCCATGAAGTTGAAAAGTAATCAGCCTAAAACAGATGGAAGGAACATTTCTGAGGGTAGTGCTTTTTTTCCTAACTAAGGCCAGGAATGAAAATCATCTAGAGTTCTCAGGTATGAGACAAATCTACAGATTCCTGACACAGCAAATTCACACAGAGCAATTCCAGAAATATTTATTTTTCTGAACTGCAATTAAATTGTGTTTTTCCTCAAGTTGTAACAAACAGGTAACAGAATGTTTTGATGTCCCAGAAATGGATCACAAACCAGCACCGTTTTTCGTGTACAGCACTAAGTTCTATCAGAGTAGAATACACATAGTTTCAGTGAACTACATGTTAGCTGAAAGCTACTGTGACAAAAGTGTTTTGAAAACTCAGCTTGATACAATCCGATCAGTCCCTGATGCCACAGCACACACAATCATAGGTGCCAGAAGGAAAATAGAGACTAGCAGGTTTAAAGAGGAAGAGTGAGACGGGAGCATGCCCAATCATATCAGATAGATCTATGTGCTAGAAACAAGCGGTGCACCTCCTTCAGGTCTCTGCATATACTTAACTGCTCTTGAGCTCCTCAGACATGGAACTATAACAGAACAGCAAAGACACTGAAGAAGACATGGACCTATGAAATTTGTGCTAATCCATCAAAAGGTAGCTTCTCTTTCTGATAATTCACAGAACGATCTTGGCTTTTCTTAAAGCATCAGGGTACAGTAAATTCAACGCATGAACAATGACACTGCATCTCTCTACTTTACAGTCTTTTTTGCCAGGTTTCAAAATTCCTTCCTCAAATGACTTGAAAGGTAAAGTTACTGACTAAAGCTAGGCTGAAGGCAGAACACCCCATCAATTTCTTGTTTGGGATGTGCCAATTTAAATATTCATCCAGTCTACTAAAAAAAAAACCTCAACGCAATATTTCACATCTGAATGACAGGTATTTTTTCAAAGTTGATATTAAGAGGATTATCCTAAAACGAATTAGTCTTTAATTGGTTTGCAGAGAAAATATGAATATGCTAGGAATTAATCTAGGCAAAGAGAACAGCATATATTTTATGAATAAGTGCTGTAATCATCAGCTTGTTACTTGGAAATAAAAACAAACATTATTTGCATAATAGAACTGTTTACACATCTTAATAAAAGTGTGCCATTATCTCCTCCTGGTTTTTATACAACAGTCAGCATACATCTTAGGTCCAATGCATGGATTTTTACACCAAGTATTGCTGAAATTTTTTTCACATTTTAAGTAATTCACATTAGTCTATGGACTCATTAAAAGAATCCTTGAATGCAGTTAATAGCATTTTAGAGAGGTCAAAATTACTAAGATCTACCAGGAAGAATGCAGGACTCTATAGATGCTGAAAACATGAGAAAGTAGCCTCAGTTCTACAAATCATTTCTACTGGAAGCTAAAGGATTAGACTGACATGTATTCCCAAGCTACATCTGTCATAACAAGCCTAAAAAGGCAATCAGCCCACTGAGGAAGAACTGACACTTTGGGAAATGGCTTAAATAGCTCTGAGCTCTCAAATAGCACTTCTACTCTTATTGCATATTTGAAAAGACTCAAATCAAGAGTGTATTTGTCACCCTCACATTTGACTTAAAGACAATTTAAAAAAAAAAAGAAAAGGTACATTGAGAATTCCTCAGTATGCCAGTGATTTCGATTTCTGGATATCAGTGCTATGGACAGTAAAAGGACAGAATTGCAGAACCAGCAGTACTCTTTCAACCCTAAGCCACAAAGACAAACCGGAGGAAGGGAAGGAGCCCACAGGGCACTGCCTCTCTGAGAGCTTCATTCTTCCATCACAGAATCTCATGCTTAGGGCTTTTAGATTCTTCTGATTGCAACTTCAACCTCATCTACATTTTGCAGAACATTTTGCTGTTAGTCTGCCTAATACTCCTTATCATGTCTACTCACTCAGGCACCATTTTCTGTCTACCTAAAGGTATGACTTAGGAGATGTTCCACAAATACAGACTAACACTGGAATGGACCACATATTTTATGTTAAGCTACAGCTGTTTTCAGCTTTTCTTAAAAAATAAACCAATCAAAGTCAAACATCTGAACCCTCAAAATTATCCACTGGAAAAACTCAAACTACAGTTTTAACAGATAAGGCACGCTGCATGCACCCTTTAGAGATAATCCACAGAACAAAGAAAACCAGTGTTGTAATGCATGCTGCTTCACTTCATGAAACCTCTATAAAAGCTGGGAAACCAACTAGAACAAGGGAAAGGTAGTAGCTCTTCTCATCCTACAGAATGGCTGTTGAATTCCTCTATAGGTTTTCTACAATTGTTGTTACACCTATGAATCATAGAATGGTTTGGGTTAGAAGGTACCTTAAATACCATCTAGTTCTAACTCCACTGCCATGGACAGGGACATCTCCCATTACATGTTTGCCCAATGCCACATTCGACCTGGCCCTGAACACTTTCAGGGAGGGGACACACATGACTTCTCTGCACAACTCTGAAGTTGCAGGGACACCAGGCAGATATGTCTATTTGAGGACAATAAACTGACAACTGATGAAGTGAACAGCACAGGTTTACTTCTTACTAGCTCCATGTAGGTCACATAGACCTAGGAGATGCTGTAGAATATTGTCGTTCAGTTGGAAGGGACCTACAATGATCCCCTAGTCCAACTGCCTGACCATGTCAATGCTGACCAAATAGTTGGTTAAAACTTTGTAAATGCTTGACAAAAGACTGTGGATGCACAAACCCAGCAAGTTTCACCTGCTGAATACAAAACCTCCTGCCCTAAGTCACAGTTTCCCTTTCCTATACCAGAGTACCTGCAAGTCAAGCATTACAGTAGAGCTAGCAGTCTCCACTTCTGCTCCAGGACTCCATTTCCAAGATCAGACTCCTGAGGACCTGTAACCTGACAACCAGCTGGATCTGTCCTTGGATGGCATGGGGGCAGATAGGATGGGGAAGCAGATGGACTTGGGAATGGAAGCGTAGCAGCAGTGCTGCACTAGGGCTGAAGGAAGTAGCACTTTAAAGACTAACTGAAGGTTTCTTGTATTACCATAGTGCTCACAGGTACATCCCTGTCAAATGACCCATCTCACTATTTACATCTCACCACACGCATGTTGCTGCCCCATGACCTCAGCTCTACCACACGGCTTGACACGAGGTCTGCTGCTGAAGCTCTGACGTGGCACAGGCGTTTCCGATAAGCAGCCGTGTGACAGCCTCCCAGCAGCAAGAGACCCATTACTGATGAGATGCTCATCAAGACAAATCCAACTACTGGTACTCTACTTTTTCAGTTTTTTAATAGGCACATGGAAAGAGGAAAATCACTGGAAAAACTCATATATTCTCTGATTTCAGAGCAACTTCATTAAAACTCAATGCAATGGAGCCATTGATTAAGCTGCATTAAGAAAACCTGGATTACCTTGAAGCACTCTATAGTTCCAATTCAACAAGCCCCATCTCTCAAAAAAGCCAGTTACTCTGAACAGCAAGGTAAAAACTCTTTATTGCTCTATCTCAGAACTCCAGAAACAGCTTTTATCACACACCAAACTAAAAAAAAAAATAAAAAGAAAAAAAAGGAGGGGATTTTTTTAAATTGTCACAAATCATGGTATTTAATAAATTACATTCCATGACAACAGTGTTTTTTTTTTAAGAAGTACCATTTCATTCATAAAAATCTATTTCCTTCACTGGTCCTCATTTGTATCTTTGTAGGCAGAAATATGGCTTTGTTGCATGAGTAATTTTTATAGTTCATTTATAGAAAAAAAAACAAAATTTACACAGAATACCTACATTCAAACTGTCATAGACAAGAAACAAATTAAATAGAAGAGAAACTAATTCATCTCTGAAATCTTGGGAAGGAAGTTCAACTACTGCTAAAAGCATATAAGTTGCTTTGGTGAAGAAATATTATAGTCATCACTTCTTTTGATGAAAAGAATAAGCAAAGACAATGTCTATATCCCATACAACTGAGCAAGAGCAATCCCATGTAAATACTAACTCCAGGAGGACTGCCCAAGGAGACTCAGAAAATAATTCTTTCTGAAGTCTGAAAAATGTTACTTTTATTTAATAATGTTAATGATTAGACTTAACACTGTTGAAGTCATGAGATTCATAGGGGTTGAATTCTCCATTTAATAAAATAAAATATGTTTTTAAAAAAAAGTACAACACAGGCGCCTGCACTGTAGTCTTCCATGCCCTGACCTCCCAAAGCGTGTCATTTGTCTGAGAGACTGGTGACTGGGAGAGGAAACACGGTTAAATATCATTAAATTCTATTATTAGCTTTTTAGCAAGGCTAATGAAAAGACTGCCAACTCAAAATCTCATGGTGATTTCTCTGACGTAATCTTCTAGCACCCAGGAAATGAATGGAAGCTACCAACCCATTTTGCTGACACATATTAGGAAAAAGAGATGTTCGTGAATATCTGACATAATCTTTGTAACTTCCTGAGTCAAACAAAAGAAATAGAATTAAAAGCAAAGCAAATATCATATGTAAACAACAGAAAAACTTCAACAACAACAAAAAAACTTTAAAATTTCAACATCATTTGGAGGTTCAAAAGATCAAATAAACAAACAAATAAAATGGTCAGCTAGCTAATTTTAAAATAAAGAGGAAAATGAAACCAACAGGCTACATGACATATTTTGCCAAATGATGTAGCTAAATCCCTAGAAAAAAAGAACAGAGTCTCAAATACTGAGGCCGAGTTTCACCACAAGGCTGATGTTCAATAGCATCTGAGACCTTGTGGTGCTACAACGCAGAAGCGAATTGTGTCAAGGATTATCACAGTATCACCTTGATGAACCTTTCTCATATTTTTTATGTTTTTCTAAAAAGGAATTATTCTCTGAAATTAATAATTATTATCTTCAGAGGTCTCTTTTTATTATATTTGTTTTATTCTAATGCTTACACATCATTAAAATAAACTCTTTACAAGGAGTTTCTGTATATGTAACTGTGCATGTATCTTTTGAGCCTATATGTATGCAGCCCATCCACAGTGCTTAAATACTCCCATCTCTCTCCCTCTCAGTTTTTGCTCCACAGCATGGTCTGGGATTATTAAATGATGCTAATGCCCTCGTTATCTGACAACACAAACCGTACATTCAGTACCTTAAAGGTAAGACATCTCACTGCTTTTCTCTCTTAGCTATTTTCCAAAAAAAACCCACCCAAAAAAATCAATGAAGTAGGTCTCATTTTTGAGACCTATTTTAGATTACACCTATTTAAACATGATTGACAGCAGACCATATTCAATTAGACACACAGGTTCAGTTTGCACACCCACCAGTAACTGTGACATATGGAGACAACTCCATCGAGCAGAACTGCTCTCTGTCCCTTGCTCAGATTTGTTTATTTCCCAAACCAATAAACAGGCAGGGGGTTTCTAATTACCCCTGTTAAAATATAAGTAAGTGGTGTTGCGAACAAGCGGGCTTCCCTCAATTAGCCCAACACCTGACACTGACACACGTTCCCGAACATCACCGATTATCTCAGCAAAGGGGCTGCCGGCACAGGCACGGGCAGTTACATAAAGCGATGCTAAAAATAAACTTCAGAGGCGCGGGGCGGGCAGCGGCCGGGGCCGGGAGCGCTGCCCACCGAGACCTGCTCAGACCCGGCTGCATCCCGGCGGGTCCCGGCTGCAACCCCGCAGCATCCCCGCGGGTCCCGGCTGCAACCCCGCAGCATCCCCGCCCGCCGGGCGCTCCCCAGGTCCCGCGGCGCATCCCAGGCGGTCTCCGCTTACCACCAGCACTGGCACGCCCGCGGTCAGAGAGTAGAGCAGCACCGGGGGCACGGCGCTGCGGTCCTCCGGGCCTGGATAGGGCTTTCGGTACGCGCCCTCGTAGCAGAAGAAGCCTTGCACGTTGACCGCGAAGGTGTCCGTGTACTCGAAGTAGTAAGCCAGCATCACGGTCCCTGCCATGATCACCATCTGGAAGTAAAGCATGCTGCTGAGCGGGGAGGCCACTCGCATGTACGCGGGCTCCCGCTGGCGCTCCGCCCGCTCCCCGCCGGCAACCACGGGCGGGCGGGGGCGGCTCGGTCTGGCCCGCGGGGCGTGGGGGGCGCGCTCGGGGCAGGCGGGGGCCCGGCCCGCCGCTCCCGCACCGGCTCCAGTGCGGGTGACGGCTCGTGCGGCGGGCGGAGCGCGGCGGCGGCGGCGGCGAGGGGGGCGGCTCCGCCCCGCCCCGCCAGGGGAGCAACGGCCGCACCGGACCGCGGCCCGGGCGGGAAGGAGGGAGCGGGCGGCTCCCTGTCCCGTCCCGTCCCGCCCCCGCACGGAGCCTCCAGCAACCACAGCTCGGACGGACCCGGGATCGCCGCTGTTTGCCCGCCTCCGGGTGGAAAACAGACCTCAAAGGTCTGTTGGACTCGATGACCCCAAAGGTCTTTTCCAACCAAGCGATTCTGTGAAATACATACTCTTGTATAGGGACAGCTATTAAAGCAATTAGCGCTTAAAGCTTTCGTTCAACCTCTGTGAAGAAAATGGGTGACTGGACATAGAATCATAGAATCATAGAGTCATGGAATGATTTGGGTTGGAAGGGACCTTAAACATCATCTAGTCCAGGGACACCTCCCACAGACCAGGCTGCTCAAGACCCAATCCAACCTGCCCTTGAACACTTCCAGGGAAGGGGCATCCACAGCAATCCTGGGCAATGTGAAGCTGTCCTTTCCCAAATAACATCTCAGAGCATGACAAGAGCCTGATCCAGTGCTGGGAGAAGTCACGTGTCTATGAACACAAGAGTTCCACTTAAAAATACATTCATAGCACGTAGACATACACGGAGGAAGAGTGGACAGTGCCCAATACTTGTACAGATTCACCTGTGTGTAGGCTCTGGTCTGGATTCCCAAAGCCAACAGATACTCCCCCCATGCCCCAAAATGTTATATGGCTGGCAACAGTCTTTAAAGAGACTCCTCAGCCTTAGAGATTCCACTGGGCATACTGAGTAAAAGCTGTTAGAAATAACAAATGAGATCTGATTGCCCTGTTTTATAGTATAGAATCGTTCTCCTGGTGTTGTACTTCAGCTTTAACTGCTCGTTTCCCTCCAGTTTTTGGAGAATTTTGTTCATATTCTGTGACGTTAGTCTCTGTGCATTTATTTTTAATCATCCCTTGAAGCACACACTCTTCATGCTGGATTCTACATCCAGTCTATTTTTATGTGTTCCTAACATCTTCCCCAGAAGAGTCTAAGAGACACCATTTGCATCTCGCTCACCAAGCTTAGCTGGAGAGGCCCTACTTCTATGGAAAATATGTAGTGAGACATGAGACATCTTGTGGTGAATTCTGCCTAGCACAGAGTTTGTTTTCTCCATTTCTTTAGCACAGTCCAACATCCATTACCATACACATGAAAATGTTAATTTAATTCTGGGATTGCACGCAAATACCCCTATTGTTAGAATATAAGGCCGATCCAAAGTCCAAATTCAATAGCAGAACTGGAATAAGCACTAGACTGACTTAGCTCTTCATCTCTGCTTGAGTGGGTGCCCCAGAGAAACATGTGACACATCATTTTCAGAAATTGGCATTGGGGGAAATCAACCTTCTTCCAGTAATCAGTTAATGAAATACTCCTGTATTTTGCTACTACAAGACAACTTCTATTTATAGATATTACAATGGAGCTATTGTGAGTAGGAATCAGAGGACATAAAAAGTCCTGTTTTTTTACAGAACTTTTTGGAAACTTCTATCAAAATCTCTGAAGGATTTTGGATCACAGATTTTGGAAAATCTCTCCATAGGTCACATAGTACAACCACCTGTTCAACACAGGCCTCATTAGATCAGGTTGCTCAGTCCAGTCCAAATATCTCAAAGGATGGAGTTCCTACAACCACTCCAGACAGCCTGTGCCGGTGTCTAACCTCTGACATTTTTTCCTCATATAAAGTCAGAATTTTCTGTTTTCCATCCTGGGTCTGGTGCCTCTCCTCCTGTCACTGAGATCCTGGAGAGAAGAATCTGACTACCCCTTCTCTACACCTCCCTATGATGAAGATGTAAACAGTAGTAATAAATGCCCTTGGCTTTCTCTTGTTAAGGCTAAACAAAATAAATAACATTTCTGGTGGTACAGGAATACATCTGTATCCTGAGTGCTTGGTATTCTCTGCTGATACACAAATGCTAATGAGTATATAAGATTAATCACACGTAAGATTATTAAAGGAAATATTAAGAGGCATTACAATGAAGAGAGTTTGCCTTTATGCTTTTCCCTTACTCTACAACAGCAACACTGTTTAGGTTCTAATATATCAATCATTTAAGAACATGGTATGCAGCAGGCTGGAATAAATCTATTAGATACAATATTCACTTGTACTTTTGGCTCAGAGTGCCCATGCTTCAGGTACTACAGGAGGACTTGTTATTTAATAGACTTACAAACCAGAGAATACAGGACTTAAGCCAAAGAGGAGTTTTAGCATCAGCTTTGTTGGTAGTAAATTCAGATTCAGCTTAGAATGATTTGAGTCAACTCAGGTCACAGATGAAAAAAATGAAACATGGAAATGTCAGGGTCTGGTTTTCATTTAAAAAAAAGGTGCTATGTAGGCAAACTGATCAATTGTCAATTTGATGCTTCACTGAGGAATGAAGGGAATTAATTATTCCCTTTCTCCAACCTCCAGTTTTTAGAATAAAGATTGTTAGGTGAGGGAAGTACTGAGGTCACCTTATTGAATAGCAAGGGGCTCTACTACAGAGCAGATAAGATGCCAAAAAACTTTAAAGAAGAAAGTATATACAAATTTCTTTTTTTTTTCCTTTGAAAGCTCTGTACATTTACGGTTGTTTCTGAAAATAATGATGAACTGTGTATTCATTATATTTTTATACAGATAACGATTCCTCTGGCACTGTCATCCTTTCTCAAGCCCTTCTTTCTCTTCTATTTTGAAGAATTTTTTACTTAGAACAAGTCTGAAAGGCTTGGTTTCCTACAGCTGGTAAAGTTAAAATCTGGATTAGCTTCTGTCTGACTTGCACCAGTTGAAAAACATACATGCATTTGATGCACTTGATGATGATTCTTGTCATAGCAGCTGACTGTCACACTAAGTAGACTACTCTTTGGTATAATAATGAAGGGTAGAAATGCCTAGGAATGCATAGGTAAGGAAGTTCCAAGAAGTTTCTTAGACTCTTACAAAAGAAAAAAGACAATAATACCAAATATTCCTTTATTTTAATACTCCTAAACAAATTCCCATCCTTGCAGATGTACTTTATAAGCATGGCCTGCGCACCAGTGTCTTGCCTTCATGGATATGCAGTTAGCTGATCAAGCAAAACCAGAGCTACACTTTGTATTACAATGAACATGATGTTTATTGGCTGCACAGTTGAATATGCAAATGTGTTAAATCAAACAAATAGAAGCACAAGAACACAATCCCCAGTGACTAATGCAGCCAGCTAAATATATTCCGCAATCACAGTATTCCCTACCGATTTATATCCGTGATATGCAATGACAGTGGAATGGCAGAGAAAAGCCCAGAACCAACAATTCTTGTTACAGAAGGCTATTAGTAAAATTGTCAGTTGAAACTCATATGACAGACACACTGGTTTTGAAACTGATTTTCTTGGGAATAGTGCCACTGATCTCAGAGCAGGAGTTCCCCTGACAGTCCTTATAGATTTATCTTGTTTTCATTTGCTACCTTATTTTAAGTGAAATACCAGCTCAAGAGATTCAATGTAGAGCAGAGCAGACAAATGGAAACCTTAGCAGCGGTGTTTTGCAATACTTTAAAATCATGGCCTTCATTACAGGGAGATACTTCCAGTTCTAAACCAAATTCATTAACCTTTCATGTGCTTACATCACGATATTTTACAGTGTTTATAGTATTTTCTAGTTCTAAAACATTGCTATGGCAAAGGCAATAAAGAAAGGAAGCCAACCCAACAAAGCCTTCTCAATGCGAAGAAAACTAAAAGTTAATTTCAAATCTTTCCAGTATTTTTATCTTTCATGCTTTATCAGAGTCACAGCAGCTGGCAACTCTGTGACTGTTTCCCTGTTACAGCTCAACACCACTACACTAAACGAGCCCTTTCGGATGGGAATATTGCATTTGTGTTGATGGATCATCAGCAGGAAAGAGACAGAATGAACTAAAATCTTCAGAGACCTCCTGACTTTACCCAGGAAGAAAATTAGAAAAAAGCCCCTTAATTTGGCAAACAGCAGAAGAGAGATTTAATTGCATAAAAATTTAGAAGAACTTTGTATAATATTTAATTTGATGCAAACTTTACTATACCAAAATACAATAGTCTCTTCCTCTCCATTTAATAACAGATATTGTTAAGAGATAATGAAAAGGACATTTTAATTGTTTAATTAACGTGTCTAATGATATGCTTCATCCAGCAGTGGTTTAAGTCTGAAAGCTCGGGACATTTACTGCTAAAATTTATGCTTGTAGGTCCTTCATAATGCAAGAGAAAATAGAATAATACAATTGTTTGGTTGGAAAAGACATTTGAGATCATCAAGTCCAGCCATACCTGACCACTACTAAATCATGTGCTTGAGAACTGCATCTACCTGTCCTTTAAATACCTCTAGGGACTGAGACTCAACCACCTCCCTGGGCAGCTCTTCCAGTGCTTGATAACCCTTTTGGTCAAGAAATTTTTCCTGATGTCTAACCTGAACCTCCCCTGGCATAACTTGAAGCCGTTTCCTCTTGTCCTATCATCTGTCACTTGAGAGAAGAGACCAACACCCATATTGCTACAGCCTCCTTTCAGGCAGTCGTAGACAGTGATGAGGTCTCCCCTCAGACTCCTTTTCTCCAGGGTGACCTGTTCCCCAGTTCCCTCAGCCACCTCTCATAAGCCTTGTTCTCCAGCCCTTTCACCAGCTTCGATGTCTTTCTCTGTACACACTCCAGCACCTCAATGCCCTTCCTCTTGTGAGGGGCCCAAAACTGAATACAGGATTCAAGGCACGGCCTCACCAGTGCTGAGTACAGGAGCACAATCACTTCCCTGCTCCTGCTGGCCACATTGTTTTTAATACAGGCCAAGATACCGTTGGCTCTCTTGGCCACCTGGGCACACTACTGGCTCATGTTCAGCCAGCTGTAAAACAACACCCCCAGGTCCTTCTCCGCCAGGCAGCTCTCCCGCGACTCTTCCCCAAGCCTGTAATGCTGCACAGGGATGTTGTGCCCCGAGTGCAGGACCCGGCACTTGGCCTTGTTGAACCACATACCTCTGGTCACAGCGTATGAACGCAGTCTGTTCAGTTTCCTCTGCAGAGCCTTTCTACCCTTAAGCAGATTGACACTTCTTCCCTATTTAGTGTCATATGCAAACTTACTAAGGGTACACTTAATCACTTTGTCCAGATCATTGATAAAGATATTGAACAGAAATGGACCCTTGGGGAACACCAATTGTGACCAGACTCCAAATGGAATTAACTAATTTTACCACCACTTTTTGGGCCCAAGCATCCAGCCATCCAGCTAGTTTTTTACCCAGCAGAGGGTGTGCCTGTCCAGGCCAATGGCAGCCAGTTCCTCAAGCAGAATAGTGTAAGAAACAGTGTCAAAGTTTTACTAAAGTCCAGGTACACCACATCCACAGCCTTTCCCTCATCCACTAAGCATGTAACCTTGTCGTAGAAGGAGATCAGGTTATTTTGACAAGATCTGTGTTTCATAAATCCATGTTGACTGGGCCTGATCACCTGGTTTTCTTGTGTGTGCTGTGTTATAGCAATCAAGATTACCTGCTCTGTGACCTTCCCTGGCACTAAGGTCAGACTGACAAAATAATTTTCTAGCAGTTGCAGCACAGCACAGACTCAGAAATGTGGGCTTGCTCAGAACATTTGCTGTGTGATTCAAACAAGTTATTTGCCAAATCTAAGCTTTTCATATGGTCTTGGTATGTAGTTCACAGAGAACAACAATTCCCGTAACTGACTATGCTCTACTACGTTAGGGCAGAATGAATCATCCTAAGAAATACCAGCCTCTGATGATACAACTTACAACAATCATGAAAAAATCTTTAATGACTAGCTTAGACTAGCACCCTTCTCTTAAAGGGTACTAGTGAGATGTGATAAATTTTACTCTTAACTTGCACATAGCTAAACTATTCCTCCAAAATAGGAATCTTACTTTTCAAGAGTCACACAGGGAAAAAAAAGTCAAATTAGTAGGTGTATAAATATCAACACTGCATTTGTATTGCATTGTTATGTCAAGCTAGACCCTGTTTCCACAGAGGACAACATTTTGCCACAGTAAGCTTGGGCACCTCATAGAATGCCATGCACACACATGAGAGTGAGCAGATGGAGATGAAACAAATGAGGAGGAGGACAAGGCAACGATGAAATGATTGATTTTGATATAATGAGCAGCAGTCACAGCACATTAGTTGCCTAGTCAGTGTTTACATCAATACGATAATTAATCTTCTTTAAACTGCTTGCTATCTTCAAATTAAGGAGAACTATTATTCCATGAAAGTCCTTCATAGGTTAGAATAGAAATTTGGGATGTCAGAGGGACACTATGTACCTAAGTCCTGTACATCTTGAGAACTAAAATGTGCACTATACTTTCTAAACAAAAAAATACAGAACATAATTTTATCATTATGAAATGAAACACTAACATTTGAAAGCTCAAGTAATGATTATTTAATCTGACCTAAGGTAAACTTAGGAAGAAGCCTACCACTTAGAAAATTTTTACCACAGCTATGAAGTTATCTTCATTGTTAGATGCACTTTCAGTAAAAGTAATGTTATACAAAGTGATCGTAAACCATAATTGGTTCAATAAAAAACACATAAGTAACATCAGGATTTTGGAATAAACATCCTTATCTTACTGACCCAGAATATCATCATTCTTATAATTTCTTTTCATGAAAGAAAACTCTTTTCCAAGGCAACCAGTGTTACCTTGGAATATTACTGCAGCAGATTACTGAACAGCAGCTGACATAAGCAGAGCAGTAGGCTACTCATGGTGCAGCAGTCAAGTGGAAAAAAAATAATCCCACAGACCTGCCCTGTGCAGTATGGTGAGTGCATCTGTACAGGCAGGGTTGGTAAATAATGCAAAATTAGTTCAGACATTGCTACAATGCCTGAAGGTTTTACAGATCAATTCTAAAACTCCCTTTATACATTACTGAACTAAATTCACTCAGTTGAATATAGCAGTTTGCTGTGTTGTAATTTCCCTTCTCTTTTGTACCTTTTTTATTATAAATAGTGAGACTAATTAGTACAATTTATCAGCTAAATATTCTGTACAGCCTTTAAACAAATGCATTTACATGTTTGCCAACTCCTCAAGATTCTACATTGTTAGTATAAAACATTCATCAATCTGAGAACACACAAGAATAAAGGAAGGAAATGGCCAGTCCATTCCAATGCAGACACTTTTCTGCAGATACTTATATTCTCACCCACAGCCTGGCTGCCTGTAGGAACTGGAATCTAGTAGTCCACAGTTCTTTTACACATTCTGTAAACACATTGCTCAAAGATCTGTGAGCAACATCTCTGAAATTATCAGAGATGAAATAACCTATTTTAACTGAAGGAGACTTTGTTCATTTGCAGGAAAATGTGTGTGAAAAATCACACCTGTCTGCTTGTAGCATTGGTATTTTATAACCTGGTCTCTGTCTGGATGAATCCATCCTCATTTTTAAATTCCACACTTAAACAGAAGTGTGACTAATTTTTAGCTCTGCACACTTACCATCATTACCTTTTGCTAATTCTATGACTGGGGAACAAAATATTCTGAGATGCTGTGGAAAGGAAAAGTAAAACCATCCAAAAATATATGAAAGAAATTATACTGTCAAGTTGGCACAGGATTCTGCGTGGAATTGTGAGGTTTTCCTTAAAGACTGGGGATTTTGCAATTCAAGAGCAGCTGCATGGAAAAGCTGGCAGAATTATCTCTTCCCATAACCAGTCTTGGCCCTTAGCAATTGTATCATGAGCAGGTAAGGTATACAAGACTCTAACTTTCAAGCACAAGTCTGTACATAAGATTAAATTAACTCACTTACTAACATTCTCTCAAAAGGGAAAGACAAATATGCTAATATCATAAATTATGCACCATAATCACTGCATACTACCAGCTCTGGTTATCCTTTAATGTATGCAGCTCATCCTGGCAGGAGTCCAATACAACTTCTGTAATAGTTTTTGCTGGATAAGCTCACACATAGTTGTGCGGTAGAACTATTTATGTTCTTACAAATTACACCAGACATTTCTCATTAGTTTTATACCTGAAATTCCAAGTTGGATATTATCCATTACTTGACAAAAGTAAGATGAAAAGCATAGAAAGAACAAGTTTGGGATACCTTTAGCAAGTAGTTCAATGGTTTAAAAAGAAAAAAAAGAAGCCCACAGAATTACAGACACTATTCATTGCTAGTAGGTAATTGTTCAAGAAAGCTAGAAAAAGAGCTGATGATTTTCTTAGATTACTTTGAAAATTTTAAATATTAAAACTACTTAATGTCCAATTCATAATACTTAGCCCCGAGAACATCTGTACCCTGATTTAGCCCTTAGCATTCACAATTGACAGAGCTACAAGGAACACAGGTAACACACATTTCCACTCAACAACAAGATATTCATCTTTCACTTATGTTTTCCAAACATCATTTCTCTGAAAAATGCCCTTTCTTTTGTAGCTTGTTCATGAGCATGCAGTGAAGACAGGAAACTCAAGGCAGAGGAAAACTTAAAGTCTCCTGACAAAAAGTAGTCAGCTACAAATACACAAGGCATTTGTACAGACCTGTGATTGTGATACTGCTGTGAATGACACCATCACCAGGCCAGTGAGGACACACCTCACAGGAATTTATGACACTGGTTTGTTTCACAAAGCCACGTTGTTCATGCCTGCTGCAGGACAGATGCCTCTGCACTTTGATAAGCCTCTTTTTCTGCAGAATGCCTCCTTTGGCTACAAGGCTAAGGCCAGAGCAGGACAAAAAAGAAAACTCTTGTTTAGGGCATTAGGCTTGCTCATACTGATATTACTAAATACATTTCCCTGAAAGACAGGATTCCTACAAAAGGAAGCATCCATTTCCATGCATCTCTATTCAGATATTTCCCTTCTATCAAGGTATCTCCATCCTTGGATATATTCAAAACTTCACTGACCATGCTCTGAGGAACCTGACCTAAAACTGAAGTTAGCCTTGAACACATGGGTGGATTGCAGGACTACTAGGTCCTTTAAACCTAATTTTTTCTGTAATTTAATTAATTATTTCTGATTTACTCCAATGTATAGATTTGCAATCTTTAGTCTTAATGATTACAGTCCATTCTAATGCTGATTCACTGAAATTATTTTAATTCACTTGATTATTGTGATTCAGATCTAAAAATAAAATTACGTTTCCTCTAAATTGGTGAATTGGTACAAAGTGAAACTGCCCATCTGCTTACCTACACTGGTAGTGACAAAGATATCCCTTAATTTTCTCCTTTCTAAAGGGACAGTTCTATACATACCTATATATATATATGCATATGCTCCAATAAGGTGCTAAATAAAGCCTGTGAGAGAACAGGTCCTTAAAAAAATTATCTGAAAGGCTATCCCTTTGACTTCATCACCACTTCTCATCATAATTACTTTCCAGGCAAAAAGTATACTGTCAAGCATCAGCAGGAGACTCAGGAAGGCAGCAAGGAAGGAAATAAATTAACCAGTTAAAAAGTCACTTTTGAGAGATGTAGCACCAGCCTTTGCTGCTTTAAAGATTGAATCCTGAACTGCAAGGAGAAGCTGGAAAGGTAAAGAGCCAGAGTGAGAGTACAATAACAAATAATCCAGTTTTTGAAGACTCTTTGTGGTAACTTGCTGTCATTGGTACCATGAACTATTAATAACCAAAGCTTTCAAGCCCTTTGCTAAATTAATTTTTTTGAGATTGCTTCTCATTTGAAAATATTCTGTGTTTAAAAAATTGTTATGCTAAAGGTTAAGAAATGTATCAGATTAGAATATGAATATTACTGAAGTAATAGGGGACTCTGTCGAACATCTATGCAAAAAAATATATGCTTGTTGGATTAATACACAACTCTACTTTGATCACTGCTCTTGGAAATCCTTACTCATTTGATGCCTTATTCATCCAGCTAACCAACTTAACTCCAAACAACTGACTGTAATGGAAGAAAGAAGTGGCAAGTGTTCATGTGGGAAAAATTATTAAAGAAGGAAGAGTGGGGAGAGAGGGATTTGTGCAAGGGTACACTTAAAAAGCTGGCAAGAGCACCAGAAGTTGAAATTAAAGGTTTCTTGTGGGAAAATGCAATAAGTGGGGGATTTTGAAGGCTCCTGCCAGACCAAAAGGATTAAAAGGTAGCAGCTTGACAGCTCAAACAGGCAGTGAGTACACTGGTGTGACAGCAGGACAACATGAAGAGAGCTTGGCTAGGCAGAGGCAGACTGGCTCTTCGTAGGCCTGACAGGTGGCAGAGGGGTAAGAAGGCCATTATCACTGGGATAGAATCAAGTAATAGAAAATATCTTCAGGATTCATTTTGGAAGAGGATTAATTTTTACCTGCCAGAAATAAGATCAGTATTTCTCTTCTGTTATGACCTCCTAGTGACTTTACTCTTATGGCCATCATGCAGTTTTTACATTCTTTACATTACCAGAAACTACCATTCCTACAAGCACATAAGGCTCATTTACTTTGAACTGCTGTGTTGTAAAGCTGTAAATATGAAGTAAAACTATCTCAGAAATAGAGAAACATTAAAATATTATTAGTGTTTGGTCTTCCTCTCTCTAAAGAATTTTGTTGTTTTAAAGAAATTAAAATCAGTAGGGTATCTGAGTACAGATCATAAGGGCTGCAGAATCAGATTCTTACTAAGCTGGCACAAAAATTAACCTTTGAGAAATGGAGTGGGCAGTTGCTAAAAAGATACAACCATCGTAGGACACACAACTTTTATGTCATTAACCTTTTCTTCTTAGAGTAATGTCAATATCCAACATGCTGAATCCTGCTTCTACAGTAACTAGGACAGTATCCAAATTGGATTTAAGCAAATTATTTTGCTTATTAGGCATCCTAATGTCCAGTGTTTAATTCCATTAGGAACATTTAAAAATTCAGTTAGCCAAAAAAAAATAAAAGTCATCCCATAGAAATGGGATCAATATCAGATTTGTCCTTGATGACTTTGGCATTAGTTACACAGCCAAAGTCAGCAATAAGTTTAGGAAAAACATGTATGGTGTAATACTTTAAAAAGTGTGTATCATCCACACAGGTTTTAATCAGATACTCTCTACTGAATATCTCAACTGTCTTACAATAATGGTGCAACTAGGAACTCCAGAAACAAGGCTAATGCAAATGGGGATGCAGACCAGCTTTTGTCGTATAATTTTCCCCAAAGACAGAAAGGAGAAGTTTTCCTTGGTGTTCATACACAGCAATTTAATCCTTCTGCAGTAGCAGTATCTTACTAGTTTTCTGTAATGAATAGATACTTCTACATAATCTTCTCATCTCAGTTTTCAAGGAAAATACCACCAGTGTGGGTGTTTTAAAGAAACACAGAGTAAGAGTAATAAGATTATAAACCAATTGGTATAGTTATGCTGTACAAGTTCTTAGAAAGAATTACACTGCCTAAAGATATACCTACGTGTACTAAAAATATACCTAAGTGTACTAAAAACATCCCACAGAGAAAGGCAAGTTCAGCTCCTTGCTCATTTCCAACAAATACAGAACTCATGATGGCCTCCCTTCCTCTAGGACAGCCTGCAGAAGAGGTAAACCACTGGATGCCAGGAAATTTTTCTCCCTGCATTTCTTGTGGTCAAGGTTGGGAAAGTCAGAGAGAAGAGCAAAACTCCTGGAAACCTCTTCAGACTTCAAGTCAATTACAGAAAAAAACTTCATTCATGGATTAGTTTCCCTCAGAATACAGCTCCCTTGAATCCTGCTGTCCTTGGCATCTCCCCCTCCCGCCTTCTTGTTTTTTAATCTATTCCTTACAAGTAAAATAGTAACTGTGAAAAGCAGGAGGAACAGTACCTGCTTTATGTTATTGACTATTGAAATTGTGTTCAGTAATAGCAGGTGAAGATGAACAGCTCATTCCCGCATTGCCTGGAATGACTGATGTAACCCTTGCATGTAGGAAGTTTACTTGCATCTGGTTCTTTGATACGCAAGTCCTTAAACAATTATCTGCTACAGTGAAATTGCTTACTAGGGTGTTACTGGTTTATGAGAGCTAAGCTCAGAAATTGCTTGGGAAGATTACATTAAAAAAACATTTATTGAATTAATATGCTTTATCCATTTCAAAGATGCAACAGCTTTCCAATGCTTACCTTGTCAGTACAAGACATTAAAAAATTTCATTGGCACAATTACTGCTTTTCATCGGCATCAGTTCTTTCTCTCTCAGTTGCATTGCTCTCAGTCAAAGATCAGTGTTGAAATCCTCTCTTCTCTGAATGTTTAATATCCTGTTAGATATGGTTGGAAGTTTAATTTTTCAGTGTATTCTCAGATAAAATGTGTTGTTCCTCTTGAAAGTAAAATACTACACAGATAGTCAGAGCCCCTGTGGGTACTGATTCTGACAGTGGGCTATTCCTGTCTAGCAATGATGAAATACATATGTTTTGTATTACATATATTTCCATTGCAAAGCATTACTAAAATGAATTACAGAAAAAAAGCAATCGAAAAGTACTGTGAAAGAATTTCTTTCATGTTAGGTAATTTCTATGAAAAAGCTGTTTAAATGAACAGTACAGTAAATGTAGGTTAATCAGTTAATGGCAATTACCTTCACAGGTCTCAGATTCTGAGCAGAATAACTTTTCTATTTTCACAAAGAAAAGACTATTGGAATGGGAGACTCACACACAGTCTCTAGAGATGTACTGCTCTCCATGCTCTTTGTGAAAGGATCAATATATCAGATTCAGCAAGATTTTAAAAGGATCAATGATTTCTCTTTTTTTTCCTGTTATAGGAATGGGGTTAGAGGACAGTCAGTCATGACACTTCCTCTGTAAGATGATCTCTGTAACATCCTGGACAAATTTAGTGACAAAACCTGCCCAAGCTATTCAGTTCCTACTTCAAATATTATGTATTTTTCTAAAGCAACTTCTTTGTACCACCTGTTAGGATTGTATTTGTATCTGAAGTCGTAAGCCAGGAGCAGTTAATGGGACACAATTTAGAAAAAAACAGTTATCTCCACCGATTCAGATGCTCCAAGAAAAATGCACGGCAGCCAAAAATATGTTTTTCCTAAGTCAAAATGAATTGAAGGGCTGCTTGTCCTTGAAAGAACATCTTTCCATCAAGCAGCCAGACAAGGTTAGCCAAAGTCACTGAAAGCTATGGAACAGGGTTTTTAACTACAGTTTATTGATTTATTTTATTTTTCCTATCTCTACAACTTCAGTTCCATCAAAGACTCTCTATTTGATCCTGTCCTGGTATTTTGCATTTATCTATAGTACTCAAAGCACTGTATTGCTTTAAAACAGTTTTCATTTTCTTATAACTTAATTAAAAACCCAACTGACTATATTTTTAATTACTGTTGGGTTTGCTGTTATTATTATGGTAGAACTACTATCATTAACTTTATACTTTCTGTAATTGCTTTCAGGGCCTACATTTTGCATTCAAGTGGCTTTGCAGAACCTTAAGAGCTAAATCATGGAGAAGAGATCAACAACACTCAACAGTATTATTAGAAACAAATCTGCATGACATTTTAATATTGCACTTCCTTGTTCATGTGCTGTTTCATTTCACATTGAAGAAAAAAGTTACCCTGTACCTAATGGGGTTTAAAAGCCTTGGAATAGGAATTAAAACACAAATAAATTAACACCAACAAATATACTTAGTAGAAGCAGAAACCACACTCTAGCTCTATTCATCATACAAGTCTATTGTTTTACTTCAGTGCAATATCTTTAAGATCCATTAAAAAAAAATTCTAGATTTAAAGAAAAACTATATTTTGAGAGTTACAAATTAAAATAAAGATTGTTTGGTAAATAGTGATTTTGAAGGCTGGGTATTTTGATGGAAGATATGAATGCTTTTAACATACTTCCTTGTTGGCTTTCTAGTACCACCACAAATTCATACAACTGTAGTTCAGTCATTCAATTAGTTTAGGTATCCTATGCTATAGGCCTTGCTACCCAGATTTAAGGCTGTTAAAATGCTAATTAGACACTGGAAAAAGAAAAAAGAGAAGAAAATGGTAGGCTGAGAAAATTACACAAGAGAAAGATTATAATTAATGTCCTCCTTAGGAAGAGAATAAACCCTTAAAACCCAAAGGGTAAAGCAGAAACTAAGATTGACCTCATACTGTTGAATAAGCTGTACATTCTCTTCTATCTGAAAGCTCGTGATTCAGTTGAGAATAAATTGCATAAAGACCTCTGAGAGTGCATAACCAAGGCATAGGTAAATGTCAGCCAGGATCTCCTGAGAAGCATAAAAAAAAGCAACTGTTGTATTTCTACAAAACATATCCTCAACAAAAACTGAAAAGAACAAAGTCTATCAACATAGCTAAGCACAGTTCAGAGCTGTTTGCTAAGAGGTCAGAAGTTCCTTGCACATTAAGGTAAACTTTTCACCAAATTTAGACAGGTAGTTGATAAATGTAACTCTGAAGTATCTGAAGTACCTAGAAGTGAATATTCTTACAGGTACATATATTAAAGGATCTGCCCTCTGGCAAAGTTAGTAATAGTCTTGCATTTAAAAAAGATAAATTTAGGAATTTCTAGAAGTTAATACCAGGTGAATTATACCTTCTATAGACATTCCAGTGAGTATATTTATATGCATAAATGAAAAAAAAGAAAACTAGAAAAAAACCACTTAAAATAGATTGTTTAAATAGTATCACTTTGTGCTTTTAGTAGGAGAATGCCTAAGCCTAAAACTGCAAAACTGTGCAAGATTAACAAAAGTTTGCACCTACTGATACTAAGTATTATCAAGATTAGTACAGTTAGAGTTAGGGTAGTTAAGACTGCAGGCATTTTTGACAGTGAATTGCCAGGTCTAAAGTATCTCCATTAAAGAGAGATATTATAGCTAAGGTTAACTCACAGCTGTTACCAGGACAGCATTTTTCAGCAGACATGTTGGGAAAAGATATTTCCCTAAACAACAAATGAGTTAAAACATCTCAGAGAAAGTAGAAATAAATCAGTTTTTGCATAAGAACAGACAAGGTAGGGAAAACTTAGGACAAAAGAAAATAGAACAGTACTCTTGAACAATAATTGGCTTTTCAAATCTAAATTTATGGACTGTCATAATATCTGCACGAGTTAGCACTACTGGAGAACCTAACATAATATTGCATGGCTTTAAGGACATTAATCTCAAAATCTGATGCTTACATTAACTTCTTTAATGGAAAAGGTTCTAGCAGGAAAACAATAAATAAACAAATGTAGCAACACACCATAAGAATTCAATGTCTGATACAGAAATCCAAATACAAATGTATGAATGCTGCTTTGAACCAGCAGAAGTTCTTGAGAGCAATAGCATATAACAGATGTTTGCACAGCTCAAGTTCTGTCATTCAGATTCAGTTTCTGAGCTTTCAAATTTTTAGAGAATATATATATTTTTCCTTCAGCTTGGACAGTCAGATACAAACTCCTAGTTCCATCCACTAGGATCAACAGATAGAAAGAGGTTCATCACTTTGAATTAGACTAATGCAAGTATCTGGAACAGATGACAAAATACCCAGGTGCATCTTTTCTATCATTTGTAAGTTGAAGAGAACAGAGTTTTTTGGAAATGTTGACATCATCTTACAAGACTGTTCAGTAGAGAAACGCTGACATTTTGAAAAGTATAGACCTTAGTATCGCCAGAAGAATGAAATCTACAGAGACCTTGGTTTTCTTACCATTGAAAATTCCTGTATATCTTAACTGTTTAGGTAATTTATCTCCCAAAATTAGAAGTTATAAAAAAATTGCACTAAATATTACTAGAAAGGCCAAGAGCACAGAAACTAGATCTACCAAATAGGTGTAACATCACTGCTTGGCAGAGTTAAGCCTGTGCATGGGCGCAAACTCTTAAGAAGTGCACAAACATTTATTCCTTCTTGTTGCAAGAAAGGAACTACTCTAAGCATTCTCATAATGTAAATCACTCTGATGTCCACCTTTTCTTTTGCTCCTAACCTGCAGGCTACTCATGAAAAAGTCATATTTTTCTGAAGAGAGTGAAACAGAACTTGGCTAACATGTATATAACTATTCCCTGCTGTAACTTCTAAGCACCCTCACATCTCCTTCCAGGGCTAAGGCACTTATGCTCTGCTGCTGCTGCTGCTTTCCTCCCAGACAGGAGTGCCAGACTCAGCCCTGGCTGAGGGCTTAGCCCCTGCTTCCCAGCTGATGTGGAGCTCAGGAGAAAATGCTGTCAGGACACTGGTGCAATAGAGAGCAACAGCATCTCAGACAATATCCTCCAAGGAGAAAGCCAGGACCTGTGTACAGTCCTGTGTCATACTCTGTATCTTATTTACGTCTGCCCAAATATGAGAGGAAATGGCCACAAGTTGTGCCAGGGGAGGTTTAGACTAGACGTTAGGAAAAATTTCATCACTGAAAGGGTGGTAAAATATTGGAACAGGCTGTCCAGGGAGGTGGTTGAGTCGCCATCCTGGAGGTGTTTAAAAAGCAGGTAGATGAGTTTCTTAGGGACATGGTTTAGTAAGGGGACAAGGACGGCTGGACTTGATGATTTCAGAGGTCTTTTCCAACCAGATGATTCTATGAAATGCTGGAAAGGTGATGCAACAGCTCATCCTGGATGTCACGTTTAAGCATGTGAAGGAAAAGAAGGTAATCCAGAGTGATCAACATGGACTCACCAAGGAGAAATCATGCTTGACCGATCTGATAGCCTTCTGTGATGGCATTACTCGCTTCGTCGATGAGGGGAGAGCAGTGGATGTTGTCTACCTCAGCTTCAGCAAGGCTTTTGATACTGTCTCCCATAACATTGGTAAGCTCAGGAAGCGTGGGTTAGATAAGCGAACAGTGAGATGGGTTGAGAACTAGCAGGATGGCTTAGCTCAGAGGGTTGTTATCAGTGGTGCAGAGTCTTGCTGGAAGCCTTTAGCTGGTGGTATTCTCGAGGGGTCAGTATTGGGTCCAGTCTTGTTCAACCCATTCATCAGTTATGTGGGTAAGTGGATGGAGAGTACCCTCATCATGTTTGCTGATGACATAAACCTGGGAGGAGTAGCTCATACACCTGTAGACTGTGCTGCTGTTCAGTGAGACCTGGACAGGCTGGAGAGTTGGGTCGAGTGGAACTTAATGAGATTCAACGAAGGCAAGTGCATGGTTCTGCAACTTGGGAGGAACAACCACATACATCAGTACAGGTTAGGGGTTGACCTGCTGGGAAGCAGCTCTGTGGAGAAGGACCTCACAGTCCTCGTTGACAACAAGTTAACCATGAGCCAGCAATGTACCCTCATAGCCAAGAAGGTCAATGGTATCCTCGAGTGCACTGAGAACAGCGGCCATCAGGTCAAGGGAGGTTATCTTCCCCCTCTGCTCTGCCCCAGTGAAGCCCCGTCTGGAGTACTGTGTCCAGTTCTAGGCTCTCCAGCTCAAGAAAGACAAGGAACTACTGAAGAGCAGAAGGCTACGAAGATGATTAGGGGACAGGAGCATCTCTCTTATGAGGAAAGGCTGGATCTGTTTAGCCTGGAGAAGAGAAGATCAAGAGAGGATCTTATCAATACTTATAAATATCTAAAGGATGGGTGTCAAGAAGATGGGGCCAGACTCTTTTCAGCAACAGGACAAGGGACAACGTGCACAAACTAGAATATAGGAAGTTCCAACTGAACATGAGGAAAAACTCCCTTACTGGGAGGGTGACAGAGCACTGGAACAGGCTGCCCAGGGAGGCTTTGGAGTCTCCTTCTCTGGAGATACTCAAAACTCAACTTGACATGTTCCTCTGCAGCCTGGTCTAGGTGAACCTGCTTTAGTGGGGGCGGGGGGATGGACAAGACACTCTCCAGAGATCCCTCCCAACATCAACCATTCTGTGATTCTGTAATTTTACAAATAACAAGCCAGAAGTTGAATTAGGCTAAGTGATTCCCCAGCAACATTCGGGAATATAAATAATATCTCTTGAATCCCATCTACAGCTCCAGCTACTCTATACCATCTCTCTAATGCCTTCCATGTCATAAACTAATATAATAGTATCATGAATTCATCAGGCTTTTGGATCCCCTAATGCCATTAGATTTGATGATAGAGAGGTCACACATCTTGATGCTGTCTCAATCTGACATAGTACAAGCAAGGAAAGCCAGTGGATCTGCAGTGATTTGTGTCACAGTGGATCACAAACATTACCTGAAAATGGTGAACATGAATTGCCAGGTTACAAAACTACCTGGAAATATATGAAAGAAATAATACCAGACAATGAAGCAATTTTCTGTCCACGTGGAAGCAACTTTCAAAACGCTCTGATAAAAAAACACACTGTAATTTAAAAGGCAAAGAAGAAAGACTCCATGGAGGATGAAAAACTCTTCAGAAAAGGTCACTTAATTCATAAGGTTAACACCATAAAAGCCTTTCATTGGTATGTTGCTGTATTCTCCATCAATTTATGACATCCCCCACTCTCCGTTTAACAGATGTCTCTAAATGTATCACAGATGGATCCAAGCACTTTAGAGCAAACAAACCAGTGGTTTCTCAATACCAGTGTAAGATAAGGAGAGGGGTACCGAGACAGAGAGTCTTTGATCTAGATCAGAGAGGAATCTTAACACTCCTCAACTTTTACTTCAAAATTCTAATATGAAGCACTGCTGAAAACCCCAGAACAACTGCTCTCAATCAGATTGCCTAAAATCCAGGCATAACAATGCCCACTTTCCTCCTTAGTAAGGCTCAAATCGGTTGTTCAATACAGTGCAGGAAGTCTGTAGTTGAGCAGAAAACTGAATGCAAAACCTGCATTCTCCCTGAGCCTGAGCAATGTTTGTCTGAAGATGTTCCACTTTGATCTGCACTCCACAGAATCCAATGATAGCAGTGTGCACAAGTAAGTGAGGGAAAACTGTGCTCAAAATACAGCTTATCAGCCCCCTCAGGCTCCCTCATGCTAAATCAGCTGGTAACCCTAGAAGAACCATTGAGATTTTTCATTACAATTAGCATGCATTAAAAGATAATCAAAATGGTGCCTGAATTTTATATGTGATCCAAATGTTTTGGATATGGAAATGCCTTAAGACAAATGGGGACAAAACCACAAAACTACCCTAAACTGAGTTACCAGTGTAAAATCTGCCCTTTGAAGAAGTTACATTCTCCTTCACACCAATATTTTACTTGGTTCCAGAAGATAAATACTGTTATATAATACTATATTTTTACAACATAGTTGGGTCAATTCTCTAGCAGTGAACTTGCATCTAGCCAGAAATGGAACATTTCCATACCATGCTTGTGTGACTGCAACGTAGCACGCTTACACCTAAATGCCAATCCAACACCTGTGACAGGGACTAAGGGACTGTACTTGCCATCCTCACATACTCAAGTGCACTTAGCGTGCTCCTGGCCACACACACCGCTATGGCTGTGCAGCATCCTTATCCATACCCTTCTGGATCTAACCCTGGATAAGACAGCTTCAGTATTACTAGGTTAACAGTAGAGATATAGGCACAGCAACCAGGCACTCCAAAATCCCTGCAGGTGGCAAGATCTGCTGAGTCCATGGAGGGGCTGAAGTGAGCCACCTTAAAGTCAGACCAAATAAACCCAAATAGATCTGTGCTGTGCTGCAGCTCCAGCTTTACTGCAGGACAGATAGAACTGGGAACAGTCTGCCATAAGCATGTTATGCAAGTATTAGAGTAAGGAAAAAGTGTTGTTTATATTGCCTCAGTAAGAATAATCTCAAAAATAAAACCAAAAGAAATGTAAACTGGTTTAGAGGGTGTCTAAATTATTCAATACGCATTATTCCGAAATCTCTCCTGTTTCTGACAGACTGAATGAGCTTGAACAACCAAAGACACTTTCTGCTCCACTGCTCCCTATCTTTCAAATTAAAATAATGACATTTATTCTCAAATGTAAGGTGGTTTAAGACTGATGAACAAAAAGAATTCCAGGCGTATTATTATCAAGACTAAACTTCACTCTGCTGCATTTTGGCACTTCAGAACAGCACATCCACTGAAATTGAAATTGCAGACATAGGGAGCCCCCTTCATTCCCTCTCATGAAAAAATATAGTATGGGGACAAAAATATTATTTATAGCTGTCTAGGTGATTGTTAACTAGAAGATAGCAGTCCATGTTGAGATAAACATAAATATGATGACAAAATATAAATCTGTTGCTTCAGAGTGTGTTTTCTTAAAAAATGTAGCCAAGAACTTAGCAATGTATCTATGATATTTTCTTACCTCAAGTAATATGAAGTATGGCGATCTCATGTATCTTCTCTGAGATGGACACCTGCTGTTTGAAATCATATTCACCTGTGAAAGAAATAAAATATTTTCTCTCCATTGGTAAGAAGATAGCATTGTCTGGAATAAAATGCCCACAGCGATTTATAAAAGGCTTGTTTAAAACACAGATTCTTACCAAAATAAGGAATGGTGAGAATTTCAATAGGGAAGAGGACTCTTCATGTGCATCCTTTATTCTAGTTTTACTATTTTGTTAAATTGATTCCAGCCATTTTTGTTCCAAATAACAGTATCTATACAAAGATTTGTACTTAAAATTGTTTTAATTATAACCCTGCACACTTCAACAAAACAAAGCCTTGATATCTTTTCAGCAGAGCTTTTCTAATTCTATTGACTTCAAAGAAACTTAAGCATGTTCTTAAAGTTTCTACTAGAGGGTTTTGCTGAAGGGGCATTACTCGATGGCTTAAGATTTTTCAAAAAATAAAATTTTAATCTACCAGGCTTCTATAGAAGCGTGAGCACACAGGACCAGAAGGAGCTACCAAGCTATGAGGTCATGTCTTGCAATCACAGTGTGAGTAGATTTCTGGTTTTGAAAGATCCACAAAATGTTTCCTATCAACACCACATCTACAAAAATTTCCTAGTCTCTTGCAAGAAAATTAAAATCTGTTGTCAAAAATAAAAAAACCCAAAAAAGCAATAACCTCCTAGAAGAAAATCCTGCACTACTAATCTCTGCCACAGGAAAAGACAAACAGAAATCAAGACTGTGGATTACATGATCCTGCGAAACAGCCCGTGACTGGAATATTAGATTGACTAAAATCTCCACAGGTGTTATAGCATCTTCAAGAATTAGAAAACTTGTAAATGCTGGGCAGCCCCTCTAGATTCTTCTCCTATTCCTAAATAAATAATAAAAAAAAAATATAAAAAATAAACCAAAACCAACAGAAATACCCAAAATACTGGTTTGATTACTTAATTTTTAAAACCAGTTTTAGAAGCTTCTCTCTAAGCTCTTCCTAAAAGACACTGAAGTAATACTTTAGCCCTCTCCTGTTTTCCTCAAGTGTGCCACCTACTGTTCTTCATTTATGTCTCACCATTCACTCCTTTTTTTTTTTGTTCTTTCCTTCTGAATTCCGTGTGCAACTCCAGTTTCTCTTTATCCTTTTTCCCATACTTCTTTTTCCTCATTCAGCTTCTTTCGCTTCCTAAATCTTCCAACATCTTCCATCTCTTTCCCCCTCTCTTCCATGGCCTCCCAAATTCATCTTCAATTCCCTTCCTTTCCCTGATGCTTTAGTAAGCTGCAGCTGACTCCACTGTTTCTCCCTCCCATGCCCTGCCTGTCTGTGTGTGTATTTCATATCAGGCTTGGGGCTAAGCAGTGCAGGAGGCAGCACAGTAAAGAGAAGAGAAAGCAGATGCTTCCAAGCAATGTCAGAAAAAACCCACTCTTCTATGTATGTGTGTGGCCTGGCTCCCAGCAATGCACTGAGCATCTTTGATGTTCTCCTCCCCTCATGGAGATGGCTGAGGGAGTCTGACACGGAGCCTCCTTTCCCTTCAGAATCAGTTAGCAGAAATGTGGGAACAGCGCTGTTGCTCTGCTCAGTGAGACTTGTGCATGCACCATTGGGATCTTCCTGGTAGTTACCAGCTTTTCAGCTGGGACTGTCACTCTGGACATTTTTAATCAGTCTTTGGTGCTATCAAACACAGCAGTGGTTATCTGCATTCAGCTTGTATTTATCCAAAGTAATGAACAAGAAAATGCTTCATAAGCAAGCAGTATGGCACCTGTTCTTGAAATCTCTCAGATTGTTTAAGGCTGAACTTCCTTATCAAGCAAATGGAAAATAGTGGCTCTGCTGCTGGTCGGTTTACTAGTATGCACCCAGGGCCAAACTTTGTTGTTCACACTTCATTCAAATCTTCACTCAGGCAAGAATCCCATAGAATCCTTGACACTCCATTATATGGTTACGTAACAAAACCATTAATATTGCATAGGAAGATGTGCATGCACAGCTACTGCACATTGGGACTATAGGCTCAGCTCATTAAGGAGACACCAACATAGCAGTTATTTATTATTTATTGAGTGCTAACAGTACACTGAAGGAAAGAGAACAAGCTCTGAGCATTAAGGACAAATACATGGCCACTTTTCAGCTGTTACCTCAAGAACAAAAAGGGCCTAAGATTCCTCTTCTCTGACCTAGCATCAAAGGATAGACATGTTCATGTTAATATTGCCTAAGGACTGAAGATGAGTGCCTGCCAATGTCTAAAGTCCTCAGTGCACCAAAATGGGAATGAACTGCAGAGCCTGAGCTGTGTCCCGGAATTTCCTTTTCAATAACATGAAGGCAGACAGTGGTTGGAACCTGTAGTACTCTTTACACATGATAAAAACATACCATGTGTGAAATTGCTTTTCCAGAGGTTGCTCTTTTGAGTTTGGAGGATGATGAGTGAGCTTGAATGAGGTATCAAGAAGCCATCTGGGAGGACATGGTTGAAATTCTACAAGCATCTTTATAAATAGCTCTGGGTACAGAACAAGTACCATTTCAGTAATATGAAGGCTTTTCATGTAACTAGTTACGAGGCAGCCTATGACACAGGTTTGTTGGCAGTACCCCAGTGCATGCATCAGGCAGTCTGCCTCCTTCCAGCTGCTGCTCTGGGGGTACGCCTAACAACAGCCCACAGGATCACTCTTCAGAACAGCCAAGCCTACCCCACCACGTCCTCACCAATCTGCCTCACTGCTAGACTGCGGAGTCGTGTTTACATCTGCGCCCTCTGTGGTTTTGGAATAAAGAGTGCAAGCACACACCTCCAGGAGGAGCTCTGGACAACAGTGTTTGACTGAGAAGCAGTACCCACTGCAGCTCTGCATGACGACAGGTTACGAGCCACGGGTGGAAGTCACACTTGTCAGTTGTAGGCTGAACATCCTCAATTTATCCAGCTGTTGCAAACGTGCTCTCACTGTTTCTGATCCCATTTGGATCAAATTCCACTCAATTTACAATGAGTCTCAGCACATCTCCTCGATATGAGGGAGTTACATTCATGTTACTAGGGTAGTTTTTCAATTTTTGGCTACTGTGTAGTTTGGCAGTGAGATCATGGCCAAAACAGCAGAATGTTTTCATAAAAAGCAGTCACTGCCCTGCATATTGCCTGGAAAACAGTTCTATGGTTGACTTCTAGGCATGCCTACTGGCTCAGGTACATCAGGTTCACAGGGAGACTTCCTCTTTGCATGTGACATCAACAATGAGCTCTGGGAAATTCAAAACAACTTTCAATGTAAAAAACCTAATATGCGTAGAGTTTAAGCACTTCCAGCACTACTTGGACACAGAAGAGGAAGTGCTTGGGTTCATAGCCTGAACATGACTGTGGAGTCCCTGGAAGGTCCAGATTTTCCACCCAGGTTTATAATCAACACATTGAAACACAAAAATTGGCCTGGACATGGCAGTAGCTTCCTTCAGGACAGTCCAAAACTCCCATCTAAATAGTTCCTGTACCAATCAGTCAAACAGCTGTGAAGTTGGCTAAGAATTTAAGCAACCACTTTGTCTCAAGTTAGACCTTTGTTTCAAACTGTCCACTCTCCCTTCTCTGCAGATGGCTGGACTGAGAGTTCCTGCACCACCCAGTGGACTTGCCTTGATGAGCACAAAGGCACAGCCCTGATATCCAGCTATGCAAGAATTATAGTTACAGTGCAAACTTGAGGAGTTTCATACTTACAATTTAAATTTCATAGCCCTTGTCACTGTTGAATTTAATTGGGGCAACATCCCCCTCCCGTATTTTAATTAATTTTTAATTTTAATTAAAATTTGCTCTTATTTTCACGTATGTTTCAGTTAGCTCTCTGTTCCATACATACTCACAGAAACAGCTGCTTTTTCAAACTCTATTTAGGCTTCCACACATAATGATGTCTCTGTTCTTAGAAATTATCTAAATGATCATTTCAACTGATCATTTAGATCTTGCATGATCTAAAGCTGACAAAAATCAGCTTTAGCTGGTATTTTAGCTTCTCTAAGGCTAAGAAAAATCATCAGAGAAAAATTTTGTAATTACCTGAACCATATTCATGGAGGAAATACTGAAATGTGTATTCAGAATAATCTTTAGAAGCACACAGTTCATTAAGTTTTCCACATCTTCACAATATTCTTTCTCCAAGAGGATTTCTGTCACATTTTAAGCTTTGGTGCTGCCGTAACTAAAAGCATCTTTTCCCTGATGTTGATATTAGTGTTGATCTTGGGATGAGAGGAGAGAGGATAGGCAAAGCAATAGGAAGCTAACTCTATGAACAGTAAATGAGCGCTTTGAATAACTGACAGAATAGAGATGAGCCTGGTATCTATTGTAACCTGAATGTCAAACCAAATGCCAGAATATGAAAAAACTTACCTGCAGATTGGAATAATAAAATGGAGAATTTTGTACACTAATGTCTACATCATTTTCAATAGTTTTTACGATTGCTAGGGAGTTTGTTCTCAGCCAAATATGTGCCATTTTTTTTCCAAATTGATTTTCTCCTATAAAAATACTGTAAAATGAAAAAAAAAAAAGGAGCCCTTCAGGCTCCACATCTTCCAGAGTATGAAAAGAAATATACAAGAGTCAATTCTCCCCAGCAGGAGAGAGAACGTATCTCTTATGTGCATAACAGGAAAAAGGAACAGAAATAACATAGCTCATCCTGATGGCAAAGATGCTGGGGGGAGAAATTACTATTAAAGATAACTTGGACACAGATAGTACACATCAAAGTCAACATTTTCATCTACATTCCAAAGCAAACTGTGAAGCCAATGAAATCTAAACTGTATAAGAATAGGTTGCTATCAACTGAGAGCTGCATAAGAGAAGAACAATTGCAAATCGCACTGATGAGAGCAGGAGGAGGTACTCCTGGCTGCTTTTACTACCTGCAGAATCATGAGTGCCACTAACTGATGAATCCACAGACACTCTTTCCCCCTGAAGCCCAGGGCAGCCCTTTGCCACTTCCTCCAAATAACCTTCCACCTCTTTCAATCCACAGCCAACAGGTCCCTGTAGCATCTGCCAGGCCATTAGTTATTGCCAACAGATAGCAACATTTCAGTCAAGAGTAAATAAACGGTGGAGGAGAATGTTATCACCAGATTGGAGGCAGTGTAACATATACTATCACATTATTTTCTCCAGTGATTTCCACATACATTGCACAACTGTCCTGTTTCTTCATTCTTTAATGGCCTTCTGATGGGTGAACATTTGTCATGGTATTGAAACTAAACTGTGCTCTCCTGTCTTGAAATTAAATAAAATACATTTGAAAAAAAACATGTAAACCAGTTGAAATGGTATTAAGAAACAATCTTATTACCATGAAAGATAAAAGTTAGGAACCAGAGAAACTATAGCCCCTCTTTCTTAGGTTACTCATTATCTGAAGATTAACATTAGAAGGACCTGGAATTCTGTCAACACCAAATCAAAAACTCCCACGGGAGTTCAAAGAGTAAGAAGTGTTATCAGCAAGAAGAGGATTCACTGGATTATGTTTGCAGCAATAGGATTAAGTTTTGCCCAACAAGTTGCATTATCAGAAATAACAAGGTCATTTTTATGTTAAGATGAGGGAAGAATGTACTTGTTTTATAAGCAGGCAAATTAATACGGGAATTACCAATAAAATAATTTCATAAAATTACTTCGTTTGCAAATATCAATCCAATAGCTTTGACTTAAAAAAAAAGACCTCACTGGAGTGAAGGAGCAAAGTCCTCGTACTGACCTGAAATCCCATCTATATTGGATGGGACAATGACCCTCTACCACTATAACAAGAGGTCTTTTGCACTCAGAAAGCACCTACAAAGACACTTTCCCACAGTCAGGCAGGTGACTGTCAGAATTTCTGCAGACATACTCACTAAAATAGCATAGTGTAGATGTCAGGAGTAATTCCCTGTTTTAAACAGCTAGTCTTAGTCTGCAGGTTGCTTTTCAGTCAGGAATGGATTTACCAGGTAAGGCAAAATCAGCTGTAGCTCTGTATCACCAGTGGTCATTGAGCTGTGAATGATATAGGCCAAACAATGGGGTAGTAATTTTTGGTCTGTTTAAAACCCAATGTAAACAAGACTCCAGTCTTAAACGTTCTGAACATATAATTCACAAATCAAACATAATTAAGTGAATTTAAACTTTTTATTCTTTCAGTTACACTCTAATGACACTGGAACTATTGCTGCTGACAGTCACTCACCATCAAGGCTGGTAGGGCTGAGGAGGTGGTGGGTGAGTCAAGCTTGCCTGCTCCATCCATGGTTGTAGCTACATATGGTAAGCATTTTTTGTCCCACAATTCATTGCCTAATTCAATGGTCAGCTGAGTATTTAAGGTCCCTGAAGTACTTTATGGCCAGCCATATTTTCTCTATTCAGTTCCTGGTTTGCTATACAGGATCTTCAGGGATATTTGTGCATGTCAACTCTGGGACAGATCAGCCACAGTCATTACCAACAATGGACATAGAGTCGCCCTGGTTTTGAATAGATGCAATTATCATGCATTATTGTTTCAGTTACAAGGATCAATTCCGCTTTGTATTAATTAAAAGTTAGCTCACATACCAGGCTGTGAAATTTGCTATTTCTAAATATTACTACCAAAAAATCAACTGCTCTAATGTTCACCAAAAGTATATACTAAGAAGAAGGAAAAGTCATCACAGCCACATGTATATCAAAATTAATTTGTATTTAATAATAGCTGCATCTCAAGTTGTCTTGAATTGCTGAACTTAGAATTCCTGATAGTGGATTTTGGGAAGATGGGCTGAACACACAGTAATGGTTTCCTCCCCACACTTTAGCTGCTGTTTTTTTTTAAGATAAGTACTTTCCTTTTGTGACTATCTAAGCAAATACTGTATTGCCAGAAAGATATGATGAAACTACAGATGGGTTCGGGTGTGGTTCTTTTTCAAAATTAAAGAGGTGCACCATGTCACTAGCTTGAGAGTCTCTATGACATTGCAACAATCTGTTTATCAATTATTTCTTATCTAGACAAATTTGATTGGGGCTGGCATATGTAAGTCTCTATGTGCCGTTTCTTCATATTCCACATAATTGTTCTATTTCCTTCTGTCCAAATAAACTTAGTTCATTTCAGCTTATGTAAGACTAAAACCTGGCATTATTTCTGCTGAGATAAAATTCACCTGCAGTTCTCAGCTTCTGCATAAGACCTAATTTGTGCATAATAATATGAGTAAAAAGCCACAATTAAACTTCAATTAACTTAAGCATGATAATAATTTTTATATTTTATTAAAACAATAATGACTTAAATTTTACTTCATAATTGTAAAGTTCCCAGTTAATTTATGTATACTTTTTTCCTTCTTATTATTCTCTGTTTGCTAAAAAATCACAGTAAATATCTTAAAGTAAAAACAAAAGAAAGGAAAAATGTTAATTTTTTTCACAGGGAAAAGCTATGTATAGACCTGTAAGTGAAGATGCATGAGTCAATCATTAGCTCTGTTCTGTGCCTGCTTGAATACCAAAACATAGCTTCCATTGGCCTCCTAAGTACATACGCCGAATCCTACAGACCTCTCAAATAAATTCACAGAATTCAAAATAAAAATGAAGTGGACCTCTATGTTGTGTTTTCATTTTTTAGTGATAGATTTTGTACTTATTCAGGCAACTGAGATACCTCTCAAAGGGTGGGTGCGAACTGCAGGATTTGATATCTACTAAATAGCAATATGTTCACAGGAGTATAGAGCCATACTATAACTTAAGGACAAGTAAACAGAAAACATAACCTCAGCATGCCTATGTCAGGTTCATCACAAACAGTGTTTGCTGTGGATCCTTAAATATTTAATTTTCTAAATATGTCCTTGTAGTCAATGATTCAGAAGTAGAACGTTTCCATTTGGCAACAGATGGCCAAGATGTATCTTATTTGCAGGAGTGTCTTCTGCTAAAAGCACTAGTCTTCTCCACAATGTGTAAAATCAGATAAGCAACTTCTTTCTAGTATTACTGACATGAGAAACCACACTAGCACCTTATCTCACAAGATTGATCAACCTTGTATACAGCTAATCCATGATTAAGTATTAAGCATCCTTCTATGTATCATAGCCACTTCTGCATTTCACTCATAGTTTTGTACTCCTATAATGTGCACCTTACATACGTAACACCAGGGGAGTTTCCCTAACATGTTAGTTGGAGCTTTGAATCTATGTAGCATTAAATCATATGCTGTGATGAGCTTCTCAGTAGCTGTTCTTATTGACTGAGGGGTGCTTGCGGCTTCCTAGTAGCATTTGCCAAGGGTTTGCAAAGCCATTCTCTCAGACAGAACCTACTGCAAAGTTTCACATGCTTTTAGCCACTCAGGCACAAGGCAGCAGTATCTGTGGGTGTAACAGATGGCTGCTAGCAAAGCTGGTTTATCCTATTTCCTCCTTTGCCATCCCAGCCACATGTTGCCCATTGCTGGCTTTCTTCTCTATAGGTTTGGGGAAGAATATTCCTAACCAACCATTCAATATTTACTCTTTGTAAAAATCCAATTAATTCTGTTAATAAATGGGGGGGAGGGGACGAGAGGGGAGGGGAGGGAGAAAAGGAGAAAAAGAAAAAAGGGTTACTTGTACTAAAGAAGTTGTTCCTTAGTAGTTGTCCACTCAGCTCTGAGAAAAGGGACTCAAATAAATAGGGCTTAACCGTCAGTTCTAGTAGAGATTCATGAGTCATCAGATAAGAAAACTCAGCTCTCCTATTTTTATGATACGGTAAACAAGAAAAGCACTGCAGAACTAATTCAGTGTTTGCTTTGGTCACAGAATCTGAAGCAACTGTTGCCATGGGTACATAGAATCAAGATTTTAAAGGGCATTTGAGGACGACATGACAGAGGAGAAAAGACAGCGTGGAATATTCAAGAACTGTAGATCCCTGAAAAAAGTGAAGATCTGAAACACAGAGACCCAGAAAAGAAAAGCAGCCATTCATGCCATGAAGACAATTTAAGAGAAAAGACACCAAACTGAAAGGTCAAGGTGGGGAAATAAAGAGAAGAAACTCACTCACCAAGAGAGAAAGAAGCACAGCTAGCTCCATAAGGAGAGAGGAAGGGGCAGTGAAAATAAGCAGCGACTGAATGATGAGGACAATGAATTGCATTATAGGAAAGACCATGACAGTGTTCAGAAATGGACAAAAATAATGGATAAAGAAATAACAGATGAGGGGTGAGGCATAAGGGAAGAAGTACATTTACAATATGAAAAACATATATACATGGAGGATAGTGAATTTTCATTATAGAGTGAATGAGCAAGTCATCAGACCTGATCTGGAATAAAAAAAGGTATGTGGTGCGGCAGGAGCAAGAATACATATTGTCCTGAGCTCCAAAAAGTCATCATGGGAGAAAGGAAGAAATCACTAATCTTACTTCATGCTGAAAAAGTCACTAAAAAATTTCATCAAGAACAGATTCAAGTATGTCTCTGCCAGATGGGAAAGACAGGCTTACCTGGTCTTGAATGGAATTTTTTTCAGCCCCGAGAGAAGGAACATGTATGAAATACAGGATTAAAAGAGGTAGATCACTCAACAAGTAATCTTAGAAGAAGGGTTTCATTTTGCTTGGCTACTCAATAGAGGACTTCTGTCTGAAGGAAGGATTCTTTAAAGAAGGGGCAGTAAGAAAGCATCAGGTGAGGCAGTGACATAGTCACAGAAATCTAGATTTTAAAAAAAGTATTTATTTAAAAAACAGTAAGCAGCATCTGAAATGTATATGTCTAAAGGAAAAAAAAAAACTTACAGAGGGAAAGCATGTTGAAATAGCAGTGGTGATGTGGATATGAGCATCAGAAAGTACTTGCTATCCAAGAAAAGCATATAAACCTAAATGTAATGAGATGTCATTTAAGAGCAAAGATTTGACAGACTATACAGAAATAAACAGGGCTACTGCCTGGTTGGATCTTTGTTGTGCGATCAGTTACAAAAAATGTTCATGCAAGTGTTCTTACATCAAGGCATTTACTAGAAAATAACAGTTACCTGCTCTTCAATGAAAGCTTAGCTCCAGCGTAGCTTTCAGCTTAAGAACCACAGTCTGGCTTTTCTTTATCTTGCTATTATAGTTTATCTTTATCTTGCTATTATAGAAATGAATCGCTAAGAAAAGAAATGTATTGTTTCAGAAATGCCTTGGGAATTTTCATATTCCTGTGCAAAAGTTGTTAAAGGACTTCCTAAAGAGTTTAGACTCGTTCACTGACGACATCATCAATTTTTAAATGATTCAGATGAATTTTCAGATTATAAATCACTAAATTCAGGATGTCTTTTCAGGGAAAGGATCATTAAGACACGCTTTGTTTCTTCTACTTTTTCCTTAGGCATCTTTCAATGGCCACAGTCAGAAAGAGGAGACAGGTTAGATGACCCTTCATTCCACCTCAGCGTGCATGTGCTTAGAGTTTGAAATTGAAACATAACTTGTAATAGAACAAGAGGGAATAACAACATTTACATCCCTGTTAATGATTGCCTAATTTCTTTATACTATGGAGCATGGATAGGGACACAGTGATCAATGAGCCCTCATTCCATAAACCTTTTGCAGAAAGAGTCACAGGGTTTAATTTGATACTGCTAAAAGACCAACTCCACACTCTCAGAGAACAGAAGAGTTTAGAGTTGGAAAGCTGTCTGGAACTTACAGTCTGATCCATGGCTACTTCCAGGACTTCACTACACAAAGTGATAACGCAGTCTAAAAGGACATCCTAGAATATATACATAATTCATAAAGCTGATTGGAAAATAAAGTTCACATGCTCTGGAAAAAAAATGAACACTAAACCACTATTTAGATTGCATGTCTTCCTTTTTCCATAAAAGACAGGTTGAGGAAATCCTCTTTCTAACAATTATCAATTGTCATTTTACTTAAGCAATATGAGAAGATTGGTGCATAATTTTAATTGCAGTACAATTTACCACATGAAACAATCTTTTCCTACAGGAAGCTGATACTGTACATATAAGGAGCAAGGTTCTCTTGCTATCAAAATTACTTTCTTTTGTCTACCACCACAGTCAAATAATCAAAGACAGACCAAAAGAAACCTAAAGCATTATTATTAGAACATCTTAGTGATATTAAAACATCTCTCTTCCTTTTTTTTGAAGAACTCTGTGTTTTTCCTCCACAGCCAAGAGACTTTGAAGCATTTAGGTCAAATATGTTTCAACCGGCTGAGACCTGTTGGAATGCATCTTGCAAATGTCTTATGAATTACGTGAGTTTCTTTGTGATAATGAATGTCTCAGTGCCATGTGGCTCTGTTGAAGCCTATAAAGAAGTTGCATAATTAGTAGCATTCATTAAAATTTCAGTAATACTCCAACTGTATTATCTGTTGTCCAGGCAGACAGGGAAAGAGAGTCACTGCTGTAAGTGGCTTGCAATTTACAATCAGTAACAATAAATAAGGGAACAACAAAGGTGTAGGCTCAGATTACCACACTGTCCACACTTACAAGGAAAAATATTTAGCTGAAGAATTTTTTTAAGTATTTAGGTTAGCTAACAAAGACTACTGGGACAATGGCAATACTTGTAAACGTGCAATGACCTGTATTCATTTGAACAAAACACTGAAAGCTTTAGCAAATCCCAGAGGAGCAACTGTACGGGCAAGAAGGGATGCAACCCAAAATGACTTCTGCACAATTAAGCACATGTTTCAGAAATTATCACACACTGTATTGAATTCTGACCTTTTAAAAATTTTTAACTATGGATATATCCATGATCCATCTTCAGTTTAGCTACAGCTATATTATATTTTGACTAGGCTTCTGGCTAACTTCCCTGAAAGAAATTCATAAATGTTCAACACCACTCAGTAAAAAAGGGTGCAAATACATCCCACTGTCTCAGAGAGTCATCATTTTTTTCTAGGTTTTACATTTAATTAGCATTAACATAGTGTCTCTTTCTGAGGCCCAGATGCCATTGCAAAAAAAAAGTAGAAGAGATAGATGGAAAGACAAATAAAAATTTTGCTGCAGGTCTTTAAATAGAATGTATTGTGCATAGACTTCTTTCAAGGTAGGCAGCAGTAGTAATAATAGAACAGGAAGTGTCTAGCTGACACTGAAATCTGACACTGACATTTGAAGGATAACTTGAATTGAGATATTTGAAAGATTCTAGAAGAGAATTTAATGGTTCTTGATAATTTAATTTTGCTATTCCAAATTATTTCAAAGCTCAAAGTAAAAAAAATTATAAGAAAGATGGAAAAAAGACTAATGATACCTCCTTTTTCTGTTGAAATGAATTGAATTTTTGGCCTTAATGTGCAGAAAAACAGATCTCAACATCTTGCTATTTTCCAAAGAGGTTTGTTCCTTTACTTTGGAGGTATCATTTTGCATACTTTTGTGCATAATTTCAAATACTTAGTGATACAATTTCTTGAGATATAATTTATATCTTAAAAAAATGGCCTTGAAGCTGCTAACACTGGTGTCATCCAGACTTACTAATTAGTGAAGTGCTAATTTAAGGTGTTCTGCACACCTACTTGTTATTTATATAAATAATGAATTTGAAAGAATTGTGTTTGCAAGATAACAGAAGCAAGAACTGACTCTTGCAAGACTATATTACTCTACCTGTGTATCTGCTTGTGTTAATTCACATGGGGTAGATACTCTCATCCTCTTAGACTTCTACATATGAACTCCATGCAATGAAGCTCCAGATCTTTACAGAGCTCTAACTTTGTGTTGTTAATGCGGACTAAAGCAAGTACATTAGACTCTTCCTCTTCCCCACTGCAAAGATTCAAAACTTCCCTGCTCTCTCATGAAATGCACCAATTCACATTCTGGGTGTCACCTTTCATCCTCAAACTGTTAAACACATTGGTCAAAATTGTGAAAGTCAGCTGTAAATCTCCAGTTATGAAAGTCCAGCTGGAGGACTGCCAGCTCCAGGATAAATCTAGGGCAGAACAAGCATGTGCAAAAAGAGGGTCAAGTGTAGTTAAGAAGGAATTCCAGGAGCTGGGACGGTCAATAGATAGGGCAGGAGCACAGGTGGCGTTCTGCTCGGTTCCTCTGGTGGCAGGGATGTATACAGATAGGAACAAGAGAATATATGCAGTTAATAAATGGCTTAGGGGCTGGTACCGGCAGAGGAATTTTGGGTTCTTTGATCATGGGGAAACCTTTATGGCACCTGGCCTGCTTGACCCAGATGGGTCTCGTCTAACTCCGAAGGGTAAGAGGATTCTAGCTCAGGAGCTGGCAGGGCTTGTTGAGAGGGCTTTAAACTAGGCATGAAGGGGGAGGGGGTTTAAACTAGGCTCACCAATGATGTTCCTGTGAAGGATGAGCCATCTCAAAGGGTGTTGTCAGTAACCCAACTGAAGTGCATGTACACAAACGCACGCAGTATGGGAAACAAACAGGAGGAGCTGGAAGTCCTGGTCCAGCGGGAGAGCTATGATATAGTTGCTATCACAGAAACGTGGTGGAATGACTGTCATAACTGGAGTGCTGCCATGGAAGGCTACAGGCTCTTCAGGACAGACAGGCGTGAGAAGAGGGGTGGAGGGGTGGCCCTCTACACTAGAGAAACCCTGGATGCTGTTGAAGTGGAGATCGGTGATGACCAGGTTGAGTGTCTATGGGTAAGACTCAGAGGGGCAGTCAGGTCTGACCTCCTGGTTGGAGCGTGTTACAGACCGCCTGACCAGGAGGAGGACTTGGATCTTCTATTGTTTAAGCAGCTGGAGGCTGCCTCTAGATCGGCTGCCCTTGTTCTTTTAGGAGACTTTAACCTTCCGGATATCTGCTGGGATTTTAACACTGCAGAGAGGAGGCAGTCCAGGAGGTTCTTAGAGTGTATTGAGGACTGCTTTTCTGTCACAGCTGGTGAGTGAGCCCACCAGGGGTGAGACTCTTCTTGACCTGCTGTTTACGAACAAAGAAGGGCTGGTGGGTGATGTTACTGTCGGAGGCTGTCTGGGGTGTAGTGATCATGAGATAATTGAGTTCTCTCTGAACAATGTAATAAGAAAAGCCATGAACAGAACATCGATGCTGGACTTTCGGCGGGCAGATTTTGGATTATTTAAGGAACTGGTCAGGAAAGTACCCTGGGAAATAGCTCTTAGTGGCAAGGGGGTCCAGGAAGGCTGGATGCACTTCAAGAATGAAATTTTGCAGGCGCAGGAGCGGGCTGTCCCTGTGTGTTGTAAGAAGAGTCGTAGCGGCAGCCGGCCGGCCTGGATGAGCAGGGAGCTTCTGAAGGAACTAAAGAAAAAGAGGATGTATCGTCGATGGAAAGAAGGGGACGTAAGCCACATCATGTTCAAAGATGTTGTTAAGTCGTGTAGGAGGAAAATCAGGGAAGCAAAGGCCCAGCTGGAGCTCAAATTGGCCACTTCCGTTAAGGATAATAAGAAGAGTTTTTATAAATATATCAATGGTAGAAAGAAGGGCAGCAGCGACCTCCACTCCTTGTTGGATGTGGAGGGAAATATAGTAACCAAAGATGCAGAGAAGGCTGAGGTACTTAATGCCTTCTTTGCCTCAGTTTTCAACAGCAAGGATGTCAGCTCGCTTGACAGTTGGCCCTCTGAAGGGTTGATCTGTTAGAGGGTAGGATGGCCCTACAGAGGGACCTGGACAGATTGGAGAGCTGGGCTGATTCTAATGGGATGATGTTTAATAAGTCCAAATATCGGGTACTTCATTTTGGACACAACAATCCCATGCAGAGCTATAGACTGGGGACAGAGTGGCTGGAGAGTAGTCAGGCAGAAAAGGACCTGGGAGTGCTGGTGGACAGGAAGCTCAACATGAGCCAGCAGTGTGCCCAGGTGGCCAAGAAGGCCAATGGCATTCTGGCCTGCATCAGGAATAGTGTAGTGAGCAGGACCAGAGATGTTATTGTCCCCCTGTACTTGGCACTGGTCAGGCCTCATCTTGAATATTGTGTCCAGTTCTGGGCCTCCCAGTTTGGGAAAGATGTTAGGATACTGGAATGTGTTCAGAGGAGGGCAACGAAGATGGTGAAGGGGCTGGAGCACAAGCCCTATGAGGAGCGACTGAGGGAATTGGGGCTGTTTAGCCTGGAGAAGAGGAGGCTCAGGGGAGACCTCATTGCTCTCTACAACTACCTAAAAGGAGGTTGTAGTCAGGCAGGGGTTGGTCTCTTCTCTCAGGTGACCAGTGTCAGAACTAGAGGGCGTGGACTTAAGCTTCGTCAGGGAAAGTTTAGGCTTGATGTAGGGAAAAAGTTCTTCACTGAAAGGGTGATCGGCCATTGGAATGGGCTGCCCAGGGAGGTGGTGGAGTCACCGACCCTGGAGGTGTTTGAGGGGAGACTGGATGAGGCACTGAGTGCCATGGTTTAGATGATGGGTTGATGTTAGTGTTGGTGTTGGTGTTAGTGTAGGGTTATAGGTTGGACTTGATGATCTCAGAGGTCCTTTCCAACCTTGTAATACTGTGATACTGTGATACTGTGGATGTTCCCTGCTTTCCTTGTAAAATTCCTATCTCATACAATTCGTACATGAAGGAAAGAGAAGGAAGAGATGTCATGGGTTCTGAAAAAAAATAACAACATAGCCTACTAATCTCCTGAGAGGCACTCAGACTCTCTGGTGATGACAGCAATATAAGAGATAAAAGAAAATGGATGAGACCTATGCAGGTAAAAGCCATATTAATTTGCCTGGGATATTTCTGAGTTTTGAAACAATGTAAATCATGCTGCTGTCTCTCTTTGAATGCCCTTATGAAGCATTCCGAACAGTATAACACAAAATCATTACATTTTGTGTCATATAATTTAAAAATCATCAGACATCTCTCCTGTAATTGATGTCAGGTTTAAAATAGCAACACTATAGAATCACCAGATAAATGGATAACGCATAAAAATTAATACACGAGTGGATCTTTGAAATCCAGTAATTCTGAGGTGAATTTTTATGTACAGTATAGGTATAAGTTTAAGAAAAAATGCAAAGTGTAGAGGAGGATGTAACGGAATTAAGCCATTACTCTGCCTACAGAATCCTGGCACAAAGCCTACCTTCACTACTAAGTGTGATATGAATTTATGAGTACTCTTAACCTCAGTTGTACTGAAAATTTGCCTGTGCCTCATTCTCAATTGACAATGTGACTGGTAGGCTAGACAGAGACCTGGTCTGCTTGATTACAGCACTCAATGTCAGGAGTACTTTTTTGAAAATTCATTAATGTAGAAGCACATATATGAACATGTATAAGTACCACTATGAAAAACTGTAGTTCATTAGGTCCATTCCAACTTGCTTCATACTCTGCAAAAATTTTCTGGTGCACCTATTTAAAGTGCCGGGAGGCCCACTGTCACTGAACTTCTTATTTTGAGCAACCCATAGGACTAAAGAAGACAGAGGAAATGAAATAAAAATCTATTTATGTGGAATAAGTACTGCTGACACGACTGGTTTACCAGGTAGAGCATGTCTCTGGGTGACCTTACACTGATTGGTCACTCATCACACCACTTCCTCCCCAATCTCTACTAACATGCTTCCCCATTTTATTTTGTCTAATTACTTTCTTCAAATCATCCAAAGGTACATAAATATGTACTTGATGATTTCCAAGAATAATAACTTTTTCTTAGTATTTCTAAAGTACACAAAACAAGCCTCAGAGTAGATGGATAGTAGAAAGACAGTAGGAAGATAAAGGTTATGATTCCTATAAGAAGACACGTTTCTGCTTGATTTTTATGAATGATATACAAACACAGTCAGAAAAAAACACTATTGGTGACACGTAGTAGGAAATATCTCTACTCAAAAAAAATAATAAGTACATGGTCAGTACTAGAAAATAAAACAAGTTGCCAAGGTTTTTTCCTTCCTAATATGTTATACAACGGTAGTGTAGAATCATCTTGGGGGAAGGCCTGGGCACAAGGAAATTGAAAATAAGCTTTTCATGTAGTCATTACTGTAAGGAATAACACTTGTTTGAGTAGCCCATGTACCTGTATTTTACACATACTCAGCAGTCCTCAATTTTGTTATTGAAAATCTTTTCCCAGAAAACTGTGAATAAGGGATGTGGATCACAAAAGATTTCACATAAAGTCTCAAGATTTTTTCACTACAGCTACATAACTGTAAATTTGAAAAAGAAGGTAGAACCCATGTCTTTTGCAATTCCACCCATTAACATTAGCTGTAGCCACATCTTTTAATCTTCCCAGGTATCTTTCTTTTGTTTTCTTCTGTATGCAGAACATGACAAAAGTACCTCTGTTTCTCAGAGGTCTCAGCTGTGAGCATACAAACTATTGCGTTCTTCCATCACACAGGCCAAATGTTACAGGCTAATTTTTCATCAAGATTACAGCTCTCAAACTTATGATGTTGTGAAACAGCTAACGGGCTGATCTAAGACCTATTTCAAACCAAGGTGCATGTCTTTTCCTAGTTTGGCCCCATCCTATAAGAAGAACATTCCAAGTATGATTATACTGGATGAATCTGGTACAAAACCAGTATAGTGTCATTGAGGGGCATAGGGAGATGGGTAAATAGTGGGCAGATAGGCACTTTGTGTGACAGAAATGGTATTGTATATGTATTCAGCTTAGAGAAAAATTTAAGTGATATGTGATACATCAATTTAGTGGAAGCCACTTATTCTAAGACCTCTTAGTTTGGTTTCTAATGAAAATTTTAATAATAAATATTTGGAAAGTAGTTCATCCAAGACGTAAATAAAATCCTCCCCTTTCTGCTGTCACACTCTGGGAAGCATTATAATGCATTCACTCTAGGACTACAGTAACTGTGAATCTGGTGTTGGATGTACAACTCATTATTTCTGGGAAAATAATTGCTCTCTATTCTGACCAGAAGGAAATCCTCATTTGGCCTATTTTTGGTCACTTTATTTATTTCAGTAAGAAAAAAATACTTTCATAACCAGTTTAGGCTCTTCTTTAAACTGTGTTATTAGGTCCCAGTCTGGGTGCCTAGCTTGGAGTGAGCGACTACATTAGGTTGAAGGGCATTATAGCTGTCCAGTGCTACAGCAATACAGATCAGAAACCTCTGCAGAAACACACACCAGTCACTGGTGCATCTAATGGAACTGTTATTTCTTTTCCATTTTCAGAGAATTTTTTTTTGTGTAAGGTGCCTTTTGGTAGCTGGACAACGAAATATGCTTTATCATTTTTTCTGATAAATATTACTGAACACCTATTTAATATTTTCCATTTTTATAAAAAGATGTTCTGCACCAAATTCTACTGCTTTGGAGACATAGCCAACTGCCTTCTGTGGAACATTTTGTACAAAGGAAGCAAGTTTTGTGTGGATGAGCATTTCCCACATTTCTTTCTAATTTAGTTATCTTTTGCAATTTATGAACTTTAGAAGCATTATACAGGAAAAGATTGAAGATCCATCTAGTTTTATACCTTTTCTGAAAAATCACTACTCCTCCAGAAAACATTAAACTCCAGTAATGCACTGTTCCATAGAAGGATGAACTTCTCATTCTGAGTAGCTGATCATTTTATGCCCCAAAGGTTAAACACTCTTGGTGCTGCAGCAAGCAAATGTATGTAGAGTTGAATACAGAAAAGCATCGTATCCATCATGTATTGAATTGAACAGCTCTACTGCAGAAAACATCTGTCAACATTCACAAATCATTTGTGAGTTTGCAATTGTATATTAGAAGAATTGCATTTTGGAAAAAATGTGCAAATATAGACTATTTTATTTTTAAGTCCCATATGTTGCTTTCCAGTACATTTTATTCCCTACTCATTAAGCACTTGACATCAGCAAAACCATTACTGTTTACTTCCTGCAATCTCTGCAGAGATTCATCCTGTTAGATGAATGTCCCTAGAATCAGATTCTATTTTTCCAGGGGAGCTGTATCCAGTTTTGCTACAGCTGTGTGATGCTTTGTCTCCTTATTTACATACTAATCCACCACTCATTGCATACAAAAAGCATTCTGTAAGGCATACAAATACGAATGTAGCAGATTTCAAAAAAGGTTAAGTCTGTTTTGTGTCTTACACTTTAAAGATTTATGAAGACATAGCAAGGTTGCATATTAGCCTATGCTCATTAGAGCTGCGTTTCACTATAATTAGTCTTTCTAAATGCTAATCAGCATTTCACCTAGGTAAATTTTTATAATACATTCAACTCCTCAATGCATTAAAGAGTATTGGACTGCATATATCAACATCTTTGCTTCATTTCTTCCAAAGGACAGATGATTTAGGTAATCAAAAATATTAAAAATTATTTCAAGTATTACTATCCTTTTCAACAATATTAGTTACTCTCTATGCATGTTAAACCAACAGCAATAGAATCAGGTGTTAAAGTAACAAGTCTTTAGGAAGTTTCCCTATGCATTAGGTATCTAAATAAACAAACTACCTTACATGCTTTTATTGAAATTAAATGCTTCTGTGGAGGAAAAACATAGTGCCAAAACCATTTTTAAAAGGCAATTAAAGGAAGAGCTAAGGCACAGCACAGTGCTCACCGGGGAGTCCCGGTTCAGCTGGCAGCATACACTTTCCCACAAGGGGGTCCGAGCATTTTGAAAGGCTGTTGAGGGCTGCTGTCTGCTTACAGCTGCTGCAAGGAGCCAGAGAAATAACAGGATAACAATGAAAAGCTGTAATAGTATGTGACTGCTTCCAGATTACATGGACTCCCGGGGGGGGGGGAAGTGCTTTAATGCTCAAATGTTTGGGATTATTTTTTACTGAGCAGGTTTGATGCATATTCACTTCTGAATTTCAAAATGCACTGTGTCAATGCTGAGGAAAATCCAGACAGGGATTGAGGGTGCCAGCTGAAACAGGATTATGCACACATGACTGGCACATGCTTCTTAAGGAAGAAGCAAAGCAGTCACTGCTGATTGATTTTTAGAGATCAGCTGTGCTCAAAAGACAATATATTTCTGCCTCCTATAACAGAATTCCTGTTGCGACACCATGGCTAGAGGCAGGCATGACCCTTGGTGTCCCTCTTGCTGTGCCCAGCCACTGCCGCCACTGCCCACACTCATGCCCCTGTGGCCCCAACCTGAGCCCACCACACTTCCCAACAGCCCTATCCAGGCTCCTTTCTTCACCCTTGCTCCCAGTCCAACCTGCAGACCAGAGTCAGTCCCCAGTCTCTGCCCTCTGCATGTGGATCCCACAGACTCACAGATGAGAAGCTGGGTAAAAACACTAATGACACATTCTCGCATTATGAAAATAAATAAGGAGAAAAGGAGTAGAGCCTGAAATAACAAAAAAATGCTCAGAAAATACAGAGAGAAGACTAATGTGTCCATTACATTTGCAAGAGCTCAGCGCTCAGCAGAGGGCTCCAGCCCTGCATGCAGGCAGCTGCTCACTGCTGCCTGTGCCAAGGGTGCTGCATGAGAGGAGTGCAGTCTGTCCAATCACAGGAAATATAAACTTCTGCCTTGAAATTAGGATTAAGATATTGCTGACTCGAAAGTAGAACAAATGAGCTTGATGTTTTCTGTTCATACCATTGTCTGTAGATCTTCATTGTTCCTAGCAGAAAAAAAAAGGTCTGCGATGTTCTTGCATTGAGGAGCCGCAGCGAGTGAAATAAAATGGCTCAGGTTCTTTTAGTTTCTGTGGAACATCCACCACACAGAAAAAGCTGACAGCAGAGCAGGAAGCATGCCTGGGTTCATGTTGCCCATGCACATACTGTAACTTGTTCTGCTCGAGTGAACAGAGTGAAATACTTGTTCTCTCATTAAAGATGTTCTTAAAAAACATGCCTGGATGTCAGTCTCTGCTCCCATCTTCTCCTTTACTGAGTGCTCTCTAGACAATAGAAAAGCACTGAAAGAGTCAAATACAGACAAAACTGAGCCCTAGTACAGAAGAGCAATGCTACCTTTCCAGGTGTTGATAATATTATACCACCACGAAGAGCAAACATTTGAAATAGCCTAAAATGAAATACAGAAGCAATCTGACTGGCCTGATTTTGAGTGTGTGCTGGGATTACTCCCTTCACTGCAGCACATTTGCTCTTGAAGTGTGCCACTGCAAGTAGATGACCCCTTATTCTAACTTAAACCCTCTTCACAAGACTATTCCAAGTCTGTATGTCTTCCTTTACATAGTGCTTTGCAATATATGTTGTCTAGAGGGTAATATAAAAAATTATTACCTCTTTATTGTTACAATCATATTTAGATGTTAAAAAAAAGAGTGTGGTTTCTCCGTGCTTAGCACTGTATATTTACTGAGTTAGTAGTACATCCATCAATTATTTTTGTGGTCCTTAATTACAGAGTAGAGGAAAATGGTACAATAGAGGACAAATATAAAATTGTACAACCTTCCCTTCCCTTCTCTCCATACACTAATATTTTTATTACACAACATGCAGATTAATTGTGAAAACACAAATATGCATATGGATCGACACATGTGAAACAGGGCAAAATTATGAAGGGTGGTGTTGAGTTGAAAGAATGGACTTACTGCTACCCAGTGCAGTATCCATGTGCACAGGCAACCTTCACACATTATGCACAACTGAGTTACAGCAGGTACAGATGTAGATATCAGACGTTATCTGAATTGAAAGCTATCTGTAGTTATAGCCCTATAGAAGACACATGGGATTCTGATAGTATGTTGATTCCCCATGAGAAAATCTCATTGAACTTTATATATACTTACACATTTTGTACTGTTCCGTATTTTTTACTATAGGACAGCAATGATATTCCTACTGAATTTCACAAGACTTGCTTCTCAGTTCTGTAAGAACTTTACGTTGTTTCTCTACAAGATTGTCCACTTGATAAACAAAAGTTGCCAGCTTTATCCAAATTTAGAAAATTTTGCATATGGGATATCTTATGTGATCAATAAGATGTTTGTTCTTCAGTATTTATTGTAGAGAAACAAATCTCATTCCTTCAATAGAAACTCTCCGTTTGTGCCTAGTACCCTGGGAGGTGAAAGTTTTCTCTGGTAAAGGTGTTGCCCAAAATATTGAGATTTTACTCCTCATGATCCTCAGTGACAGATGGTAAATTTATTTGTTCATTAGGTAAAAATATTTAAAAAGAAAAAGAATTGCCCCAGTGCCCCACTTAAGATGATGTATCACTGTTTTGTTGGTGCTGTAAAACTTGAACACATAGACAGAAGATGCCTCAACCTCATAATCTTAACTTAGGCAAACTGCAATTCAGAACAGGACAGAAGTAGTAGGCTTCCTCATGACAGCCACCCATGTATGTATCAATGCAATGCCTGGTATTATTATAATCCTTTTTCTTTCAGACTACAGGTAGAAGACAATTGTGTATTTCTTTCCCTGAGGAATTTGAAAGATCAGAAAGAAGAAAATCCAGAAAGGGGAAAAGGCAGCATTTGGGTGGGAATGAAGTTAAGGGAATGCTGTAAGTCTTGCATATTTCTAGTCTAGAATAAATGAGGATTCCTCACTCTATTGCCTGAAACTTCCAGTTATTTCAAGAAATACATTTAAATTAAAAGAAGATTTTAAACACACCATTCTTAAAATCTACATCCTTATCTTTTTCTGACTGATTTTTATTAAGGAAAAAGGGAGATCTGGAGTGGGCCAGAAAAAGGGTATGTAGTGAACTATGCATGCACAAATGAGATTTTGAGTGAATACAGTCATAACAGCTTTTTACAAGGTAGTACACTCAGAAGTGCCGTATGCTAAAGTACCTTAGCACTGTAAAAAGAGTATGTAATCTCAGTAAAAATATTTAGTTTAATCACACCACTGGCAATTTGAAATAGAAAATGTGCATTTAAGAGTTCATTTTAGTGCTAAGAACGAGAGGTACTAAAAAACCACACAGTGTCACATCATGCAGATTTTCCTTTTTGGTTTGCTTTGTTTCAGTGATAATGAGAGTTGAATTTTTTTTCTTCTTTTTAAATAATAAAAAACTATTAGGATCAAGTTAGTAATTTTCAAAGGGACCATTATCCTATTACAGAGAAAGACATTTAATGCTTTATTAGATATTTCAGAGCAAATGTAGCTCTGATTGAAACCCTGTACCATAGAATGCAGGATTTAGTATCTGGGAGTCTAATGTTAAGAGTGCAGTTAAAATAATCAGCTCTTACTGAGAAACGACAGGAAGATTAACCCCTACAATTTTTTCATGTCTTTTATCCCAGTAAAGTCTATGGGAAACAAAATTCTCCCTTTTGGAGAAAGGAAGAAAGTTGTCTCTGCATTGAGTTGAATTTACCAGCTACCATGGTGGAGCAAAGCCTATCAGCTGAGCCATGATATCAGTCCTGCCAGGTGTGCTGTTGCAATTGGAGGACAGATTGACCCTTGTACAAACATGAACTGGGAGGATCCTACTTCGTGAAATATGAGGCTGTGATTTCATATTTCCTATGAAATTTCTTATATGTGTTCTTCCACTACAAACGTAAATTGGCTTTAATTGAAAATAGATTCTAAAGAGTGCAGCTCATAGCAGGTCCTATTTAATGCTATCTATGTAAGATGCATTCTGCATTCTTTTCAAATTAATCCTGATGTTCTAAGACAGAGATTCTCCCTAGCATAGCCTGGGGGTAAAATATTGCATATACCAAGGCCTACAAATCTAGTTATTTAACTGAAGAACATCAACTAGGAGCTTCCAACTATACCAAAAGTCAGCAGAACCTCAGGGAGTATATCTGGTCTCCCTAAAACATAAATCACCTTCTGGAGATGTCTCTCTCTCACAAAACATGCTCACTTTCTCCATTGACTATATATAAAACCTGGAGACTGAGTGCTTAAACTTGGGCAGAATTAATCTGTGCCCAGATATCTGGCCTAGGTATCCGTGGCCTCCCTGTGACATGGAAGAATACAACACTAAGGGCGAGTATTGTAGTGCACAGAATGATAGAACAGACAGATTGCAGACCCCATAAGGCATCCAAGATAAATGCAGTTCATAGACAACCCTGCTTGCTAGGGATGTGGCAAAATTAACACCTCTTCTTCTGTGAAAGATGATTAATGCAGCCTTACTATGAGCCCTTTTTACCTTATAGAGCTATTTTCATTAACCACAGACCACTGCGTTGCTGGGTTGATAGCATAAAAAATCATCAATTGGCCATAAACCACTCCATAATGACAATTTTTCTTTCCAGCATTAATAGACTTCATATAAATGATAAAATGCAGCCATTATCCATGCCTCATGCATTTTCACCACAGCACATAGCTCTAAGAACTACAATGTTCTTTTTGTCCTAGGGGCCAAGATAGCCTTGCCTTTCCAAGTAGGAGGAGGAAAACCCTGACAGAGGAAGGTGAAGACAACTATACATATTTCAAAGTACACGCTACTTTTGGTGATGCATCTTCAGACTCACTGTCTTCCCAGATCCCACGTTTCCAGCAAGTATACAGGACAGTCAGAGAAATAAAGCCTTACAGGGCCCTGGCTCTACTTCAAATTTTAAAATTAATATGAGACATCTTGATCTAAAATCTACAGTATAGAAATGTCTAAATTACACACTGTAAGGGAATGTACATTTTGTTCCTGCAAAGTGTTCCGAATGGACTTTCTGTATCACAACTATACTAATCAGCTCCTTCACTCAGCAGAGTTCTACACGTTTCCTGAATTGATAACCTCTGCCACACAGTTTGGCGAAACAGAAAAAACAAAGCACTAAATTATGTTCTCAAATCCTACTGAAAATGAAAGGAGCTGCTCTGAAACACCCAGAAGCAGTATTTGGATTTTACATAGAGGTTGGTTGAGCTCTGAGAAGTTCCTAGCAGGAAGGTATTTCGGAAGGTTCATTAGATCCATTGACTTCCATACATGCTAGTTCCACTGACTTAAAATTAAAATGAAAATCAGACTATTTCTTGGCTCAGAACACAGCTGTTCTCCCCCTGCTGGCATAACTAATTAATTTAATAATATTCAAAACATTCTATAACAACATAATCCAGCAATTTCCAGTTGTCCATTATTTTTTAGTTTCTCCTCATAATCAGACTTGGCTGAGAGAAAATGGCAGGAGAAAATACCCTCTTTATGCATGTGTAGTATATAATGTCTGATCTGTTATGACATATCCCTTCATTTGTGCAGAGAGACAGAATAATTTTCTCCTGGCTATGTTGCTCTTGAGTTTTTCTTTCTCTTTCTGCTCACAAAGACATCTTTTATACTAATGATCTGACATTGTATGGTACTGAAATTATGCCCCCCATCAGTGGGGCAGGAAATATCAATATCATTATAACAAACTTGATGCTTTGAAAAATGAATCAAATTTTCAGAAAGAACATTTAAAAGATATCTTAAAAAATCTCAGGCAACTCTAGACAAAACTGCTCTTTTGTATAGCAAATAAATGCGAGCTTTCTGCATGCATGATTTAATTTTTTTCCTTCCTGGTATCCATTTTTTTAGCCTAAAAAAACGAACATAGATTCATTTCAGTAAGCTGTTTCCTTTGAGAGGCAAAGGAGTGCAGGTCCTTGTGAAATATTTGAATTGCAGTTTGACTGAAGTAATTAACTTCAATTTGGCCCAGACTTTTCCCTCTTAATTGTAATACTAATCTGAAAAGTGATTATATTAAAATAAGTCAGTTTTTACATGGTGGATCACCTCTATTGAAATATTGGGCAACTTCGGTTGATCATAGTCACAAAACTATTTCTTTTACTTCTTTTTAAGTTCTAAGAAAATATGAAGGAGCCAAACACCATTATTCTTTTGTTTTGATCAGCATGATCATTTACTAACTAACACATTTTCAAATGAATTGTGGCTGCTTTTCTAAATACTATTAGTGTCCCCAAGCCGTAAATACAGCAAAATCACCTGAAAATTCTGGGGGCAGGGTCACTGACTGAAGATATGAACGTTCTCCTCTGACATCTCAGTGAAACCTCTGTGATCACAATAAAGACACTTTAATGCAACTGCTCAAAGGAGCAAGGCCAGAACACACAGGTACATAGGCCTCATTTTTGCTTTCCTAGAGCCATTTAGCCATGGAAGTTGTAACCTAGTCGAGCAGAACCAGCTAGGAGCCAAGCCAAGCCAGAGGCAGTGGGGGGCACAGCTGAGCATAAACAGTGTTTCCACATACAGCCCACAGGGCACTCGTGCAGAGAAAGGTGCTCATGCCTAACTCTCATTAATAACTCTCTCACAAACCAGCAGAAGGGAACCAGCAGACCTCTCTCAGGGGTTAGTTAAATATAATTTCAAGGCACTGATGTTACCAGGTATAAATGAAACTAATACAATTTGCAGCACTTTAATTGCAGGTGAGGATTCGGTGGAGGAAAATGCTCAGCATGATTTACCCATCCAAGGTTAAGTTCTCAAGGCTGGAAGTGAGGACAAATGTTTGCTGCTGGTTTTCAATACTTTTTACAGGGAAACTATGGAAAGGAACGCAGTTTCCTGCAATGCTGATTACGGTAAAACCTATTCCAGATAAAAGTGGCACTTACAGTAGTATTTCACTCCCAAGAGGTTGAGTAGGTTATTGGTAGGAGGTGGGAGACGGCTGAGGTGAGGAACAGCTATGAATACTTCCTTTTAATTTTTGCATTTAATGCAAAATTAATGCATGCCACATTATATCAGGTATAATCTGCACCTCTGCTCTGTATCTCATTGCAGATCTTCTTTCTAGGAGTATATTAATTAGCAGCAAATAATTCAGAAAAATGCTCTCTCTCTTCTTTTTTTGTACAAAGTAACCTATTCACTATAGATTTTGCAGTATGTGGGATGACCTGCAAAATCTACACAACCTGCATCTACAGAGCCACAGGGGTATTCTCCTTTGTGTTATTCCCAGAGTTCACACAACTCCTGAAATAAAAACCCACAGAGGAATATTACACTTAACCTGGTAAATTTCTGTTCAAATACCCGTGCTTAGTTTTTGCCATCCTGTACATGGCAGAGGTATGTTTTTAGAGATACTTTTTATAAACCACAATTGGTTATAATGTTTGTTACAAAACTGTGTAAGAATCAGTCTTCATTTCTCATATTCAATATAGTTCTCCAAAACACAAATGCTGATCTTACTCAGAACTGATTTTCATGACATCTGATCATTACACTGCTAACACTATTGTTTCACCATATTTCTATAATGGGAACAAATTGGAAAAACAGTTTCTGCATTTGAAAAAAATCTCAGCAATTTTCATCACTCATTTCTTTTCTTTTGCATTTTACATTCTAAAAAACACTCCTTGACGATCCAGAAAATATTGAGGAAAAAAGTACTTAAGAATTCAAGTATAGTAAAAGATGAAAAATTATTACATTTATATAACAATCTTATGTGTTATATTTAAAAGAAAAAAACGGTGATATAGAATTCATAAAACAGTACTAACAATAACAACTCATATTTCTTGCCTTCTGTGAAATTCCTACATGAAAATTCATCCCTTTGTGCCATTAAAATGGTCATTGCATTTAAAAGAATACTAGACATAAAAATACCCACTTGAAGGTACAACCTCAAATTGACCGTCTCCTAGAAGAACTTTATATATTATATAGCTATTCTTCTGGAGACACAGAAGTAGATTAAAAATGCTGTATTGCCATTTTGTGACAGTATGATTGGAAGTGATCAGGTGGAGTAGAGAGTGAACCTCTTGTTATCATGCCTGATTCTAAAAATTCTAGGGTAGTAAAGGATCCCCATAGCTTCTCTGGGAAGAGGATTCAGTTTTTAATGAACATGTTTAGAGAAGTAAAGATCATAGTATTCATTCTAGGCCTCCAGCATCTTCAGAAGTTCCTGAAAAAATTCTAACTCCAATCAGCATTGTTAGAAATTGTACCAAACTCAGTATCTTTAAAGACCAGAGTTAGAGTAACAAAAAGAGACTGTCTTTTAATGATCTCATAGTACTGAATTTAATTATGGTTTATATAAGCCTCATATAACCTCCTGAGAGTGAAAAGGACATCGTCCTCATTTTACAAAAGCATAAATTTCAGCACAGAAAGCTTCTGAGAGATCAAAAAAAAAAAAAAAATGAAAGAAAGTTAATGAAAGAAAAAAAAAGTTTTATGTACTGTGCCAATGCCACCCTTCTGCTTTTTGAAGGGTGATTTTATAATCCTATTTTTTGTGTTTCAGGAATAGTCTCTCTTCAGTGTGAAAAATGAGTCACTAGAGAAACCACACAAAAAAAATTCTCAGATGAAAAAATTAAGCAAACTAAAAAATAGACAAACTTTCTCTTAATCCTCTGTACAATGATATCACTTCTTAAAACAGAATATGAAAATATTCTAGACAAGAAATCACTTAGTTGAGAATGCCCATGAAAACAAAGTGTTGTTTGGAGCAAGTAGACGTAAAGGTTGACCCTTTGTACCTGTCAGTATCTCTTACCACATCTTTGATACACGAGATATTCATTACAGATACTATAAATGAAAGGTACAGTCAACAGTCTGTAAAAGTGTACTTAGGTGTCGGTTCATAACATTGACAGCAATGCACTATTTTAAATGCATTTTCCCGAACAATTGAAAACAATAAAATTGGATGGCATGAACTGTATACAGAAAAAAAACCAACAGATATGCATATCTGATAACTCCAGCGAGGCAAGCAATTAGGGAAGCAGGACACTGGGGATTTGTCTGTAATTCCATCCCCATATAGAAACTGCATATTTTTTCTGCCAAATTTTACAACAAGAGATATTGCTTTCCACCATGTTCCTTATCTGCTTCAGCTAAAGTGGTGTCTGAGCTGCCTGCACTGCAACATCCTACTAACTCCAGTGCCTGGAGATTGCTATCCTGGATTCCATCAGCCAGTCACAGATCAACAGATACCTCCTCACAGACTGCAGTGGAATTACTGGGATGAGAGAGAGAGGCTTCCTGGCTATGTCTGTAGCCACTTTCCTGAAAAGCTCAGTGCTAAAACACAAAAGCAGAAAGAGACAGAAGGACAGGACAAGATGGGATAGGACAAGATGGAACAGGACAAGATGGAACAGGACAGGACAGAGGGGAGTTCCAGCCATACCTTAGACAGCTCCTCAGTGTCAATTCTGCCTGCAAAAATGAGACAGTGGCAGCGGTGACCTTGGTGTGGGTAATATTTAGAAGGGTACGGTAAGCAGAGGGAACACACACAAGTAAAGAAAAGGGTGTCATATTTCTCTTCACTTCAGGGCTTAGTCACCTGGTTTCTGCTTACTGCCTCCATTAACTAATTGCCCTAAGCAAGGCTAGTTGGCTGGCAACATTGAGGGGACAGCATGACAGGGAAAAGCACAGAAGTGGAGCGCTGTGAAGAAAGGGGTAGGGAGCTTGGAAGTAGACATGGCAAAGGTAAACAAAAAGAGTGTGAGGAGATTAAAATGTAAGACTGAAAATGCTGGACAAGTGAAAAGGATAAGGAAGGCTAAGAAAGAAAAGGGATATAGAAAACAGAGTCACAGAACTGGAATTGTGAAATTGCAAGGAAAATGGAGAAATTATATGGAAAAGACATGAACAAGAAATGCTCAAGCATCTGGAGAGCATAAAATAAATGGAGAACATACAAAATTGTGTAGCAAAAACATACAGAAATGTGTAGCCTGTATTATGAACTGTAATACCTCCTTCTGGAACATCACATCCTTCATCAAATCTCCAACCTTACATCTGTATCCCAAGATAAATCAATATTCACTGGTTCACCTACCAATTCATTAACACATTAATGGGTACGCTTTCAGTCCTTGGAAGGTGTTGATACCTTCTATCCTCTTAACAGTGGTCATCATCTTGACATCACAGCGATTATAAATGCAGCAATTTAACCTGAGTAATTAAGATGATAGGTACTTGCTTTTAATTTTGCTTTTGCACCATAAATAAAGTAAATGATCATATCTAAGAGTCATAAACTATTTCTATCTGATATCTAAGATGGTGGTATGGGTCATCTGCATATTCAACAAGTGGCACGCATGTAAATAAGAAAGTTTTGTTGATTACTTTGCCCTACTTATCCTACCACAGTGAAACTATTAAGAGCAGGTCAGGCAACCTGAACATAATTCTAACGTGAATGAAAGAAAACATTCTCACACTCTTCCTTAATTATTATCAAGTATAGAAATTTACATCAAAATGGTAACCTTTTCTGTTGCCAAGGTGGTGTATTAGATGCAGAAACGTATTAGAAATAAATTACTACCATTAGAGAGACAGATGAGCCCACTCAAAGAACAGTCAATAAGTATTAAGTAGTAACAAAAATATCACCTCCTTCATATGTTTTTCCTCGTTTTGACATATAATTTGTCATTGGTCACAGTTCCCTATTTATCATTAGAATTTGTATATGGAAAGCATTCTGCCACTTCAGGAAGGCAAATCATAGTACTGAAAAACACATGAAAATTACATTCTACCAAATAAGTGCTGATACTGATATCCTGTTATCAAAGCCTTTTAAATCCCACACAAATAAACCCCTCAATCAACAAAAATGGACTCTTGGGAAAGATGAAAAAAACTGCACTATTGTATACCTGGATTAATTTGGAATTAAGAAAACATTTGCAAGGCTTTTACTTCTTTCAAAATACAAGTCCTGGCTTTTTAATTTGAGTTAGATTAAAGATACAAATAATTCTATTTCAGTGCAGCTCAGGGGTACTGATGAAAAGTGGGCAGGTTGACATCCATTTGTCCACAGTAGGAAAAGAGATTTTAATCAATTTCTGATATTTAATTAAACTGCGTATTAATTTGAGATCTCAGTATGGAAAATGCTGGGGACTTTTAAAAGTAATATTTCAAAGAAGAAACTCCTTGCTTTTCATGGATTTACAAGTGTTTGGATGAAACAACTTTTTCAGCTCAATAACAGTTTTTACCAAAGCAAATCAATGATTTCTTGCCCCAGGCAATGCACAAATCCTTACTTCACTGTTAACTGACAGCTGACTTATCCAGTTGAAAGGTCTTTCTGTCTATGGAAACCATTTTCTTATTTCCTTCCATATTCAAAAGGAGCTTCTCCTTTTTTGTAGATCTCACCAACTAATTCATAAAGCCTCCTCTCATGTTAGAACTCAGGGAATGGCAGCTGAAATTAATTTGCTGGGCTATGCAGCATCTCCTCTCTCAAATCAATTCAGATGATCTTTCCTTTGCATTGGTCCTCTTTCCACTGCTAATGCCTCACACATGCTGAAATGTACTTGCTGTATGAGCTTGGGTTTTTTTCCTATATGCTGAAATTAGTTCATCCCGTACTTCTCTATATTCAAATCTCTTGATATCAAGAGGCAGTAAGTCCAAGTTCCAAAACTGCTTACTGCATTCAAGCCCTACTAAACAGAATGAGAGTTCAGGTATAATAGAAGGGAGAAGCTCACATGGTGCAGGATGACATGTTCTGCAGGCCTGTCACAGTAGATGAGGCATTCATTTATTCACATTCATCAAAGCAGTTGCCTCCTTTTTACTCCCACTACTGACAAGAAAGAAAGTAATTGATGAATTTCCTGAAAATAAGGAATTCTTATGGTTTTAAGGGGTCATCCTTTACTTGGATAAATTGAGTTTCTTTTAGAAAATACTGCAGGACAAGATTTTTGCAAGTGAAAGCAACATTTCTGTTATGCTCTATCTGAAGAACTTTCAGAACTCTTCACCTGGTGGGTTTTAGTGACACACTGCAGAATATTCCTGAACGTAGACACTGCTCTTGTTTGTACTTTCACTGTGTACAACTACATTTATTTTAATTTCCATTTGAGAGAGTGAGTCTGGTAGGAATAGAACTAAGGTTTCCTGCTTTCTTGTCTGTTCTCATTTGGATAAAATTATACAAAGACTGACTGGAGAGCCTCTGATGAGCCACCTTTGAATGTCCAAGTCAGAAAATAATTTTTTCTGAGATTTTGAGGTTGTAGAGACACTTTGAGCTATTCTACTAGATGAAGAAAGAGTAAGTCAAAGTGATTTAATTTATCATTGAGTTATTTTTCAGTTGTTAGACCACAGAGAACTTGGAAAAGTTGCTATATTCAGAGTTGCTGAATATATATAAATATCTAAGCTGCTAAACTTCAGCTATGAAACAAACAAGGTGTAAGTTTTAATTCAATCTGAATGACTAAGTCATTGAAGAATTTATTAATTAAAAAATAATTTTAAGGGCTATATTATGCACAGATAGGGATCTTGGAAAAATGTGGAAAACATCACAAATAATGTTATTGAATTATTAAAGCATGAATGGATTTTTTTACAGAATGATTACATTATTAAAGTTGAATTATTTAAAACTATGGAGAGAATTGAGTTCATCTAGAAAAAAATAGATTTCTAAGATGAGAGTAGGAAATCTGCTTTTGTCTTTGTCTTCAGGGCTCCTTGTCTCAATTAAAAAAAATAAAAATCCTGCAAGCAAACCCGTGTATCCAGTCAGGCTACAGGCAGAAGCCAATGTGCAACATTTGAGCTGCAGAAAAAATAAACAAATGAATGTAGGTTTGTATTACATATTTGCTCATAATTATTTAAAACTATGCATGCACTGCACTGCAAAGAGGCAAGCAAGCCAGTAGATGCTTTATAATGCATTTATTATGCACCAGGTAAGTTTTATCCTCTTAGAGTTCAGATATGGGATGTGAAAGGTGATGACTTTGACTTGTGTTTTTTTCATGCAAATACATAGTACAGCATATCTTCTGGCAGTATGTATCTGTAACCATGTCTGCAATTATATAGTATTTTCTTTCCATACAAATTAAACTGTTTACTTGTATTCCAGAAAGAATAGATCATAACACCAACAGAATCTGCCCTCAATCCTTCCACTTAGGTCAAGCTTCTAACTCCAAGGAATTATGCTGACCCCATGTAACTAATGCCGGTGTTATATTCAGTATACAAAACACGTCCACAAAATCAAAGCTAAAGACTAACTCATCTCAAGTTATCTGAGCAAAGGTTTTTGTCCCTCATTTGGGGTTTTCTCTGATAACACAGAAGCCATAAAGATGTCAGATCTCCCTCTGGAGTTGTGTCCGTAGGATGAGGAACTCACTGCAGAGATAGAAGAACTCTCCACTAACCAGCCCATAAGGCAAAGGCCTGCAGAAGTTACAGTTACTAGAGCACTTCAAGTATTTGGCACTCCTGAATGCTTCCACAGGGCACTGTTGCAGGCAACAAAGTTGACATACTCTTGAGCTACTTCAGTTTATGTTAGATAACACTTTCAGCCCTAATTTCCCCAAGATTTTATATGTAGGTGTTTTTTTCCAGACTCTGTAAAGCTCAGGAGCAACAACTCAGGGAAAGCCAGGTGCTAAGTGGAAGAACATGAGGCTAAAAATCTTCATTAAGTCATCAGATATGTCTGATTCCTGCTCTTCCTCATTTCTTTTTATCCTACCATTGGTGTTTACTGGAGCAACTACACAGGGCAAGAACTTACTCTCACACTACACAGTGAGCTGCGCACAGCACAAGCAGATACACAGCTCCCACTTCCGCTTGCCCTGTTGCAGAATCATCTTCTGTTATCTACGCGTTCTGAAAACATAACAAGCTGTTGCAGGACAGTTATCTGGGGACTGCATCTGGGACTATCAGCAATAACTGCCCACTCCCAAATGCCATCTGAAAAATCTGCAGATTTTTGTAGGTACGTACCAGAAGAGAGACTGAATTTAGATATAGAGTTGACAACTTGAAAATTATATATCCTAATATGCACATGCTCCCAAACGTGCAGAAATACCTATTTATTAAATCAGTTAATTTACTTAAAGGAATTCATTACCAGTAATTGGATTTTTTTTTTTAATAAGAAAAAGTTATTGAATGAGTTATAGAAAACGCCACACATTTAACTCTCAGGCACATATTGTACATGCACACCTCTCAGCAGAATACGGCTCACATCACTCAAGTTATAAACAAGCATATCCATTTTTTCTGCAAGTTACATCTAACAGTGACAATCCCTAAAACTTAGTAAAAAGTTACAATGGTTTGAATGCATTTAAGATATTCCAGTCCGGGAAAATGAAGAATGGCACCAAGACAAGCATCCCCTCGCATGGTGGATATCTCCTCATTATTACTGTTGCTATTACTTATGATAATTTTCTTTCCATTATTAAGCTAATTCATTCAGTCTTTGTTTTATTATTCTTTGCCCTTAGTTTTTGGCATAGGAATAAGTGGAAGCTTGGTTCAGTGATTTAAGGCACTGGCAAGACTCAGAAGATACTAATTCAGCTTGCTGCTTCACTTCAGGCAAATTGCTATGGCGCAGCTTACAAAATGTGACTGTGTAACTGTGTAGAGGAAAGTGTCACTTTTTCACTTCAAGAGCCTTAAAGAAAGTTTTATTTTACAGTGCAACCAAGTAAGTCTCATAACTAGGATAATGTATTCCTATTCTCCAAGTGAAAAGCCATAAAGAGAATTCTTCTGTCAATATCAGTGAATGAATACTGGGTTCTTTCTAATGTAACTATAGCAGGTTTGTCTAATCAAAGAGCTATTCCAACAAAACCAAGGCCCTGTTAAGGTCTTTGTCTTTCATATTTCATTTTCTCAGTTACAAAATAGGGATTTTTTTTAAGGATAAATATCTTAAATTATGAGGTGGTCATTTACAGTGATAAGCTAAATCAGTATTTTAGATGAATAATCATAATAATCCCTATACTGAAATACCAGAGTTGTGTGCTTACCCAGACTGAAAGCAAGCCCAGTGTACTTCCAGTTGTCTTCAGCAGGCTGAGACTAACCACTATATTGTAGAGAATTTCTACCCTGCATTACTGTAAGCTATATAGTATTTCCACTGAAGGCACCTATTAGATAAGAATAAATACACTGCATGTGTGTGTTCTGAGCTCATGTGCTTCTCCGCAGAAGCATAATTCTACAAGGGCAAATTGGGAACATGGGAACAGACAGCAAAGCTTAATATTGGCCTGCACACCCTGGAAATGTTCAGATCAACAAAAGGACATTTTGACTCACTTTAAGAAAATCCCAAAGTCAAACTCATGAAGCCAAATTACTTCCTCTAGAACATGTTTGACTATAACAATGTCAAAGAGTGAACTGGTTCAGTACAACTGCATTTGAATTTGCATAATTTTGAATGCTTATCAACCACTCCACTTTCTGTCCTCTACATAAACAAAGTATTTATGTTTTATTCCAACACTAACGGAAACTCGTTCCTAGCTGCTCAGTATATTTTGGTAACTATATGGAGCTCCCTTTTTATGTAAGGCCTCCTTTGTTGCTTTTCCTTGAAATATTTGAAATAATAGAATAACAGATAGCTTGAATAGTAGACAAAAAGGAGGAAACAAAGCTCAATTATTTCAGAAACCAAAATATTAGCAATCAATGATAATACAGGCATTCATAACTACATCTTGAATAACACATTCCTTTCAGTTTCAAAGGCAGGAGCATCTGTATTAGAAAAACAGAAGTTGAGGAAAATATGGGCTTACAGTGTTTGGAAAAAAACAATGAATGGATGTAACACCTCTGCCCAGGGGCTGCGCTCTGAACTTCAGCAATGACTTCTGTCAGACAGAAGTCCAGGAGTTTCTACGAAAAATGAACTTGTCACACAGAAACAAAGTATTTGGAAAACAATAAAGATAATATTTAACTGGCCGTGTAGGCCTTTATTCATTGGGGATGTACAGAAGCTGGAATGCATCCAGTTAACTGCTTGCACGTCTGTGGTCCATAAGCCTACACCCTGACTGATCTCCATGTGCGTGTAGTAAATCCCCACTCCTGGGAAGTATTGCAGCTGCTGAGTGTCTGCAAACAGATGGTAAACATATGTACAGAAGATTCCATCACACAAGAAGAGAAGGACTGCAATTTGCAACTTCTCTTGTCATTGGAAGAAGACTGAGCACCACAGCTTTAACTATCTGGAGAGCTAAATACCATTTCCAACCTTAACGATCCTATGATTCTGTGTTCTGTGCTATAAACTACCCAGAGCACCAGGGCATGGCTAAGAAGCATATCTATTTGGCATACCTCTGCTATGCAAGCACTTCTGCTAGACATCATTTTTTAACATCAAGTGCTAAATCCTAAAGTTATTTTCACTAACGATAATGCAGACTGTACAGTTCCATCTTTATCTACATCAAGAAATAATTACCCACTTACTGTTTCCTTTCTGTGTCCAACACCTGTTGACATTTTGCATCTGCATTCCCACTGTTAACAAACTTTTCCGACTTTATTTTACAATAACAATTTTGATAACAGCTTTCTAAACACGATCATAGAGACTGAACATTGCCTGACAGCTCTTCAGCCTCTCGTCACATAACACAAAATGATTGTACATCATCTTATATTTTTGCCCAAGTGTTAATTTCATGAAGAATGTTCTCTCTGAATATTCAACCAATTTTTACAATCAAGCCATTTCTACTCAACTTATTAACAGATCAGGGTTTTTTCCGCTTTTAGTCTAATAATATGACAGACTGATTCTTGTGCTGTGCTATTTCTGTATAACGTTCCTTTATAAAGAGTTTTTCTGCTGCCTGATGATGTGGAAATTTTTCAAGGAAAATGCTAAATAAATAATAAAAGATGCATTTCATGGTTTTCCCTTTTCTTTTACTTCAGTGATAGAATTCCCTGGTACTACACAGTATAAATAGTTAATGCTGATATATATTGGATGCTATTGTGGAATTGCAGTCATTTTTAACTGACATGCTTTTATTCAATTGCCACTTTGCAACTAAGCCTTAAGACCTTATACGTAAATAAAAACATATTTCTGTGTATACGTACACATAGGGCAGGTTCTTATGACTTGGTTTTAATAACTAACAGTGAAAGTGAGTATTTAATGGTGGAGAACAGAAGTTTTCATCAGTTCTGAGGCCACCTATTTTGTGCCCTTGACAACCAACAGCACTACAACTACAGACTTCCAAAATAGTTAATGTTCTCATAGGAAAGTTAACACTGGACTTCAAAATTGCAAAAATAAAGCATTTTTGCTCTTGTGAATTTGGAACATCTAAGAACACTCTGAAAATACTTTTTTTTGTATTTTTGATACTTTTCCTGTCACCTATTATGAATAAGTCACCATCTTGTGATTTTACCATTCACTTGCTAAATTTTCTTCTCAAAGCCATGCACACAGTTTTGTCTTGTTCGCAGTATGTGAAGCATACATTTTTTCATTAAAATTTATTAAAGAACATTGTGTTTATGCATATTACTTCAAGAAAATCATTTTTGAGAAGGTGGTTATTTACGTTAAAAAGCATAACATTAGAGTCTTGGAAATGGCAAAACAAAGTTCAGACGCAAATATGTGCAGTGGTTAGAAAGGGATGGATTAAAATCAACAGGCTATTGTAGCAGTATTCCTCAAAATGCCAGACATGGCTATCAGCTCTTTTCTGACATGGTATTTCATACAAACTGCATGGCAAACAGGACTCCTGCAGGGACTTCTGCATTGCCATTTAGACAAATGGGTACTACTGTCAATTGCATGACTGCAGTTTTTCACTCAACACTTGCCTCAGCTCATACACCAAGTGGCTGATGTTTAATCAGCTGGTGATAAGTAAGTTGCCCAGAGCAAAATCTCTGTGACAGGTCACCACATAAAAATCCAGTTTTGTGCCTTAATGATATCTACATATAGTTGCTTTAAAGAGTCATCGATACCCTAGAAATAGATTGGGATTTTCACAATCTGATGTTTTCATGACTTCATGCCTGCAACTAAGATCTTAAATTCAGATGTACGCAGTAACCAAGACTGTGCAATTATCAGCATCAAAAGAAAAGAATATTGGGCATTATACATAACACATAAACTCCATTTCCCGTGTTCCACATCAGCCAGCTACAAGGCAGCTTTCCTTAAAGCCACATAAGCACTCAGCCCAGTGCTAAATCTGACTTAAGGAGAAGCAGTTTGAACAAACCACAGTCCAGCAGTACCCTTCCACAGCTATACAATTTGCAACCCAAAACCTGCCTATAGCCAGAAAGCAGAGGCACATATGTCTGCAAAATACTATATAGATGTGTTCATAGGTATGTAAAGCCATAGATTCAGAAACTAGCATAACTCATGCAAAACATGCAAAATTTGTTTTCTAGACCAAACACTGCAGTGTAAAAGGCAGCAGAGAAGCTAGGAATCATTCAGCATCATCTGCTACTTTAAAGCTGTGACCTATATCTAGTAGCCAAAGACAAGACATCCAAAGACAGAGCTTTACAGCCACAAGAGATTATTAAACACAGCGGAGAAAAAATTACTTGATGCAATTACAGCTTCAACAGAGAATTTTACTCTCTCTGCACTGTGGATCTCTTTTGTATGTTTTGAACCTGTTCCACTGTGAATCTCCCACTGCTGTCACATGCCATCTATCCAAGAGCGCTATGTGCTGCTCACAGGGGAGCTACAGATGGTTTAAAGTCAAAAATTTTGCCCAAACATGGAAAAGTAAGGAAAAAATAATCTTGCACATGTGAAAAGCTAATGTAAATGTTAATAATTAAGGGGATGCTCTTGATATCATTCAGCTATCCAGTTTTGCTATATTCTATCATGTTTCTCTTACATCACATTCACCAGTTTTATATGCAGGGTAACTTCTTAGGCTGCTAGAAAAGATATTGCCTTGTTCTTTGGAATGGACTTTGCCCTGTGGCACACCATCTTCTTTTCTCCAAGTAATATACTGTATTAAAGTAGTTGCATCGAAGATTAGAAAGCCTGGTCATGAAATATTTATAAAAATTTATCTGTCTTATGATCACAACAATCTTTTAAATGGATAACTGTAAAACAAGAAATGTCCTCTCACTTGTTCAGGGTAGATTTACTTATGGAATAACATGCAAATTCAATACACACAGTACATTCTCCCAACCAGATATTTTCCTGAGGGACTAGAGGGGAGAAAGAATATATATATACACACACTGCTGCATTTCTGAATTCTTTTATGGCAAGCAAAGCAGAACAAAAATCATCTGTCAGTTCCACACAGCAAAGCCCAGTTCCCATATGCCACTCTTCCTCCAAAAGAGGATTACTGTTTTGATATGGTGAGTTCACATCATCTAGTCTGCACTCAGTGGACAAAACAAAACAAAAAATTATCCACCTCTATAATATGAAAGAGTCAACCCTGATCCATATATACAGTCCCAGAAATCACCTTTGTGCAGAGAAATTGTGTGGCGACCAGGGGAAAGCAGGTTTTCCTAGGCTACTAAGCATCGGTGAGTGCAACTGCAGCTGCTGCTGCAGCCTCTGGCCAGATTTCTGCTTGCCACAACCCCCCACCGCCATTGTCTGACCAGCGGATCTGCACAGCCACAGACCCACCGGCTCTCAACCAATTCTAATTCTTTCTCAAATTATTGCATCCTGCTTTTTCAGTGATATAGCATAGGTGCCTGCTTATGCAGTGTGATTTCTGTTCCCATGGAAGCAGTGAAACCAACAGCCATTGCCTGTGTCCAGCACTTGCCAAGGCCTAGGAATAAAGGCAGACTTTGCCGCAGAGGAGAGAGAGCAGCTGGATAAAGAGATGATGACCTGCAGTCATATTTTATGCATTGCAGCTTTGCCAACGTAATCGACTATGCTGGAAAATAATTTTAAGTAATGTTTTTAATAACTGTGGCAGCTGCTGTCTGCCTGACAAGTGGAAAGAAAGATATATTCTTCACCTAAAGAAGCTCCACTGATAATACTTCTTTAGAAGGAGACAAGGTTTTGTGTCAAGGTTAACTCTTAAAAACAGCTTGGAATCACCAGGGGTACCACTGATGGCTTAGTTTTCTTTTCGTTGCAGGAAGAATAAATGTCTATTCTTAAAACCTTATGCCAGATGAGTCAGAAGAGTCCTTATGCTCCAGGTCTATGAATTTTGTCTTTTTATTCCCCAGCTTCTTTAAATTTTTCCATGAACTCAATTGGTTTTGCTGAAGCAAAGCATAAAGAGTTTTATGCTTTATGTTAATATGTTTCAGTGACACTTTCCTGTTACAGAGATTGCTTGAAGGTATGTAAAAAAGCTGCCAGTGTTAATGCAGATCCTGTACATATGACTATTCTGCACACAGATAATAGGCCTTCATAAGCCATGCATCACCACACTTTCTTCTAAGACTATCTTGACTGAAATGGGCAGATTTTTTCTGATTTTTTTTACCAACAACATATTTTCCTTTAGGAGACCACCAACATGAGAGACTAGCTTACACAAAGACCATTTCACACTGTTCTATCAATGTTAAGGGAATTTAAGGAGGATATATTATAAATGTATAAATTATAAATATATAAATTATAATGCATAAATATATGATTATAAATGTATGTTATATGCATTTGAAGGCTGCTTGCACTTTGAGAGCAATTCAATGAGCTTTTATATAAACAGGAGAATCAATCCCATAATTTCTAATAACTAAATGTCAAAAGAGCTGAATGGAACAGCACCGGCGGGACTTACGGGTTTCCAGGTCTTAATATATAGAAAAATCTTTAGTTCAAAAGCCCTATCATTACACCCAGCAAGGGATTTTTCCTTTTTTTTTTCATCAATATTCATATGCTTGAAAGAGGACACACAGGAGTCAGTCAGTCTCGAGAAGCAGAGAAGAATGATTTTTACTCCCTTACCCTAGTTCAGGACATAATGCCCAACTGACTACAGCCCTCTCTGGATACTGCAAGATAAAGAGAGATAGACAGTCTCTGCATAGACGATCATCAGGTGCTATACACTCTGAGGCTCGGGCAGGCAAGGCAGAAGCTGGGAATGCATTGCTGGCAGCACAGCAACTATAAAATGAGGAAGCGGCACCTTAGCTGCACCCTGCTTACTTACTCTTCAGAAAGTGGTTGCTATAGCTGGGCTTCAACAGAAAACAAAAGAAATTCTGGAGAGAAGGGTGGGAAAAGTGCCATAGCCATGTCCATACTTGCCCATCAGCATCACCTGTAGATAGGTGGGAGGCAGACCTACCACTGTCTGGAGCATTGCTGCTCCTTTTTCCCCTCTACTTCAATAGATAAGATACAAGGCAGAATTTCTTGTTAAGGTTTGTCAATGACTAAACAGTAATTGCTTCACTTTAGCTAAATCATATAAAACTCCTAACTCCGTCTATAAGTACATTCACAAAACAGTCAGAAACAACACTAAAGAAATACTTCAACTTTTCCTGTCCTTACAACAGTCACACAGCTTGCACTGCATCCTTGCCAGACACTTATTTACAGTGAGAATCTGTAGAATAGGGACTGGCCATTATCCTATGTTTTCCTGTACGTAACTAACACAGCTGTGCTCTTAATTGGCCTTTAGGCATTACAATAATAAAATATAATGAAAAGCAGAGCTTTTGCCAGATTCTGAACTTATATCAACATGTGGGTTTCTTGGTTCGTTTTACCAGAGAAGCACCCTAACATCTCTGATCTTCCAGAGTGAAGAAATTATATGAAAGGTAAGCAAACAAAGCACTCGAGTAATTTTTAATGGTGTCTCCTAATGATTTTTCAAGCCAGCCTCATGATTCCAGAGCAAGCAGGGCTGATAGAATAAATGTAACTCTGAAGTGGCCATCACCCATTAACCATTCCCCCAATAAAACTAATAGTTATATTTTTGGCAGTAGCCAAGCCAGCTCCTGCTGTTTTACTTGGAATAAACCAGTAGCAAGGCTAACTGAAAGTTATTTAAAGGCTGGACCACTGATGGGTAGGTACCACTACCAGACACCTCAAGATCGCCTGTAATAATTTTCTGGAATTTGGTGCTGGCAGTCAGGCACAAACCTCCTCAGCTCACAGCTCATCTACTCCCAGAAACTCTCCTGGACACCTATGCTGCCTGGAGTCCCCCAACCTCCCTTTCACATTGGTACCAGTAAGTCCTCTTGTATTTCTGAGTTAGCAGAAACCCTGGAAATATTTCCTAACAGGATTAGGACAAGTCTGTGTGTTGGTATGGCAACACCTGCAACCTGCTGCAACTCTGAAAAGTCTTTTTCAAATATTTGAAATCAAACTACAGATTTGCCTTCCACATCTGCATGCAGGCACAAAGTACATTTTCGCTTCTTAGGAAACTTCTTTGCTTGTCTGCTCAGTGGAGAGCATCAGTTGGCACATACCCTGTTGAACAGTTGGAAAATAGGCTGGTAAGAATCTTGGGCTCCATTGCCATAGCACACTTGCTACAGCAGCCGAAATACCAGTGACCATCAGAACAATAACAGCAGGTTATTTCCCATGTTCCCCCCAAAAAGGAGGAACGGGAAATAAACTATGGCTGCTTGAGTCACACTTCTCTCCTCAAATATTCAAGCTAAGCACCACAATGCAAGAATAAGTTTACAGGCACAAGACAACCTTTGCAGACATTACTAATATGCTACAGAAGAATGGAAGTGCTATCCCATACAGAGAACTCCCACAGGCCTTATCCAGGGTATCTCTCATTGACATCAACAGGAGCTTGCCTGAGAAAAGGCTGCAAGCTTTGATCCATAAACAGGATCTCAAAATAACACACCTCACCATAAAAACAATTGTTCTGGTTAATTCTGTTCACCTTAAGATTATAGCAAGAATTGCACCGGACCCTTGACAGACTAGAAAAGTCTCATGCCCTCAGTACGGCGCATGGGGTTGAAGAGTTCAGCTTTGCTCTATCCCAGTCCGACCACACCTCTTGACTGGGCTGAGGCTGGGGTGAGTCATTACCAGCAACCTGAGCTCAAGAGTACACACCTGCAAGAGAAAAATGGCCAGATAGAAATGGGATTCCCATGGCCCTTCTACAGCTCTGTTTCAGAGACAGATTTCCGAGAGACAAAATATAAGTCCTGAACGTCCCACGGTCCAAAAGAAAAGGGTCTTCACCCAGAGGGTGGTGGTGCACTGGAACAGCTCCCCAGGGAAACAGTCACAGTGCCAAGCCTGGAAATATTCCAGAAGTATTTGGACAGTGCCCTCAGACACACAGTGTGAATCTTGAAGTTGGACTGGACGATCCTCGTGGGTCCCTTCCAACTCAGGGCACTCTGTGACCATCCTGCACACCCTCACACCTGCATGGATCCTGTCCTGGTGTCTCAGGCGTGTACATGTACACTGGCAAAACCCTCACTGCGGCCATAGCTCACCTCGCTCTGAGCGCATCGCCCCGGGCTTCCCCCTCATTCCTCGCTGCTCTGCTACCGCTCGGAGCCCCGGGCTCCCCCTGCACCTCCAGGGCTCCCCTCTCACCCCGGCTGCTCTGACATCTCACGGAGCCCCAGGCTGCCCTCGCATCCCGTCGCGAAGGAGTTAAGACGGCCGGTCCCCCCGCCGCCCGCAGCCCCTTCCCCCGCCGCCGCCTGACGTCAGCCCCGCACACGGCGCAGGGCGGCCGCGCCCGCCGGCGCAGGGGACGCGGGGCTCGGCGCGGCGGCTGCGAGCGGCCGGGGGAGGGAGGGAGCGCGGGGCCGCCGCCCGCTGCCCCGCCAGCATGTCCGCCCCGGAGCGGCAGAAGGGCAAAGTGACCAAGGACAGCGTCACCCTCCTGCCCTGCTTCTACTTCGTGGAGGTGAGTGGCGGCCCGGGAGCGGGTGCGGGGAGCATCCCCGCCGGGAATGCCGCTTTCCCCGCCGGGAATGCCGCTTTCCCCGCCGGGAATGCCGCTTTCCCCGCCGGGAATGCCGCTTTCCCCGCCGGGAATGCCGCTTTCCCCGCGGAGTGGAAGATCGCCTCGGCGCTGTTCTGTCTGATGTAAAATCCCTACGTGCTGCTTTGCCTCGCTGGGATCAGCATCGCAGCCCCTCCTAAGGAGCAAGCATAAATAAACCTCTTATTCGCGGTCTCTTCAAGAGGGAATTATTTCTGAGAATTACTCAAAAAAGGAGGAGGTTTGCTGGATCTTGCGTTGGGCACAGGGACCTCTCGGGAGGAAGGCATGTTTAAAGAAGGGCTGGCTTCCAGGCAAACGCCACTCACATCGTTTTGGTGGGATAAAAATCACATTCGTCGGGGAATGCTTAGGAAAATAGAAATGTTCTCCAAATGATAGTCGGTGGTGTGGTTTTAATGACCCCCGGATTATGGCTTCCTCTAACAGAGCTAAAAATGTCTGTTTTGAAAATGAAATTAGGTTCTCTGCGCATCTTACGGAGCAGAATCTGCTATGGCTGCTCAGCTGGTCGCAGGTGGAGCTGCAGAGGCTCCTCTCGCTGCTCTGTGTGTCACCCAGAGGCATTCAGCTCCCCAAAAAGTACAGCCTCTCATCTACTTCTATAAGATCATAAGTAGACACAGTTTAAGGTTCAGGAAATCAGTGTGTTGTGGATCTGTTGGCACAGAAGAGGAAGGTGAACATGTTTTATGGGTTGAGCAAAGTGTTTCAGGTGACCCCATTCACAGGGAAGCCACCGAGGCACTTTGAGGCACTATGCGTCTAATTCATCTCAGATAGAGACCGTGAAAATAATGTGAGGAACTTAATAGTAAAATACGGTGTAAGTTAACTACAACTGGTATGCTAAATAAAAGCATAAAAATATATCCAATACTTAATTTATAAAATATTAAAATATAAACATTTGGTGAAATATAAAGCAAAAATTATTTTCTTTCAGGTGCACTTGAAAGCGTTTAGAGGTTCTCTGGGAGGTAGAAGTGGTCTCGTTGAGACAGTGTTTTAGGTAACAGTAGAGTGTCTCTGTCCCTTGTGCTCCCTAAGCAGGTGGGCATGGTCAGGAGCTAACCCAAAGTAAACTGCACCAACTGGAAAGCTTTGCAGAGGCTGGTTATATGAAAGCATCCTATTAATGACACTAGGCCTGCTCAAGAAAAGCCCTTTGATGGAAGGCACTTACCATGCCATGTATTACATTAGTGATGGCACAGGAGGGAGAGGTCAAGCTTGGAGAAGGTCTTAAAAAAGGGTACTTCCTCACGCTCTGTGCTATCTTTGTTGCTTTGGGAATCCAAACAGGAAGGGAGACTGCTGGACCTCAGCTTTGCCATAACTCTAATGTAGGAGGTGACGTAGACATTCTGCAAGACACAACAGAACTGTGCTGTTTGGTGGGCTGTGCTTTGGCCTGCAGCAAGATGGAATGAATGACAGAGTAGCAGCATAAAACATGTGCCTGCTGCTCAAAAGAGGCGGCTTATATAATAGTAATTGCATACTTATAGTTCCCTGTAGCTCTTACAAGAAATAAGGCAAAGGATTCTGCAAGCAAGAATTTAGACTGACCTCTGTGTAAAGTTCCCACATGAAGCAGGCAAATTCTCCACTCTGGTGTGGACTTTTTAAGACCTTCAGAAAGTCATTCACAGGTAGGATCTTAAAAGAGGTGGAGATCTCTTCAACACTCAGCTGTTCTTAGAGTCAAAGTCCTCACTTAGGAGGATTTCTGTATTATCCAGTCATAGGAGCAGAGTCCAGAGCCTGCACGACCCCTTTTACCCCAGGAGCAAGTTCTCATTATTGAACTGCAGACTCATGGCCGCTTTTGAACTGATGAACATGTACATGTTCAACATCAAGAGTAAAAACCTGACTGCAACACACCTGAGCCTAAGCATTGATTAGGAAACTCTTCAGTGAGTTATAAGCCCTCTCCCATTACATAGCAAGAAGATTTGAAACCATTTCCCACATTTTAGTTGAGTACTCAAGTCACTTTAGTGAAAGAGTAACAATTCGTATGCTATTTAGAAAGAAACACCTTGTGTTATTTGTGTATGCCTACCCTGCATTTCCCTACACACGCACTAATTCTAATCAGGCTAACAGGAATGCATTTCTAGAGCTTTGTAGCACAGGCAAATGCCAGTACTTCAACAGCATCACAAAAAAGGCACGATGGCTTAGATTCTTCCATTATGATTAATGGAAATTAATGGCTCAAGTTAACCAAAGATTGAGTTGTACCTCATAAAGAGGTGTTTAATCGAAGATAATTTAATTACAATGAGAAGTTTGCAAGTGTAAGGGATAGAGGTGTCACCTGGTGTAGTTGACTGGCATTACTATGCAATCATATGGATTTCCTTTATAAGAAGGAGGTAAGTTCTTAATGTGATCCAAGAACAGCCAACTACTCAAAAACAAAACCTACCCAATTTAATTAAGGCTCTCTGATATTTAAAGCTTTTAATTTCACGAATGGTTGTTGAATGGATGATGGAAAACAGGTTTTCAACCTCTCTCCTCCGAATGCTTTCAGTTCTTTTATTTTTTTTTTCCTTCTGCCACTCACTCACTTCAGTTTTTCCTGTACCATTCACAGCAGACAGTCCCTCCCCACCCTGAAATGCAACAAAAAAAAAGCTATAGCATATTCGTTTTTCACCCTCAAACAAGAAAGGTTTGCTGTCATCAGCTTTGCATCAAGAGGTAGGAGTTGTAGTCCAAGGGAAAAGCAGATTGCTTAGAAAATACATTAAAATAGAATGCTGTTTTTTTTCTCTCAAGCAGTAGACAAAAGGAAAGACATGGAAAAAAGGATGTTGAGTCAAGGAGAAAGTCAAAATTCCAAAGTGCTAGGAAAGGGATACATTCATAGTATACAAAAGTATACAAAAGAATACATAATACAGTTATAGAGTGAAAGAATAACAAATATAATTCAGGCATGCAGAACAAGATGGATTCTCTGCTTCAGAAGAACCTTATCTTTAGAAATAGCAGCAAACAAATACAGTTCTGAACTCAGGCTTTTCTGCTATTAAGATCCTTAAGAATGTGTTACAAATGAGACTAACTCCTGTAAACAGATGTGTTAGGTGGCAGGAACTTTCGTGATTGGGTAAAATATGATTATGTAGAAAGCATGCAGGCCAACTAATGCTTAACTTTGGAAGAACTACTCTGGGCCTGATTTTGGTTTCAGTCTAATTAAAGAATAATTAAACTAACAGATTTTACCAACAACAGTTAAAACATAAAACAAATACGCCCCTCTTAAGATCATTGCTTTCACTAGAGCTATTCTTCATTCACCCAGGAAAACTTTGCCTTTGACCTCAGTGGCACTATTGCTTCATCCTGTGCCCTAGATGTGGGAATGTGAAAGGCCATGGTGTTGTCAGTTGGAGTGATTTTATGCACCTACTGTCCAGCTATATTACATTACTGTGGTACAGTCTTCATCTGTTGGTTGCTTAACTTCGAGGGACTAAAATCTGAGGCATTTCAGATAATGTCCCTTGTACAAGTTTTTTTCTTATGTTGTCTTCTAGACTCTTATATATGATACGTGCATACAGATACAGGCAGCTTCTTTTTCTACACTTTCCAGAGCGTAGCCAGAAGTTAAACACACCCAGATTGTTTGGAAATGCTTCTTTCAGCACTGGAAGACCACTTAGCTTTTCTTTTTCTCCAAAGGAGCTGGAATTCTCAACAGCAGAAATCACAAAGATCTGTTATCATTGTAGGACTCCCAACTGAAAAACGCAGGTGGTCAGCAGCTTCCATTGAAATAAATGCATGTATAGAATGTTCACTGTGTCTCAAGTGTCTCACCAGGTGCTGTATTTCCCTTTTGTTTCAAAAATACATTGACAGAGCTAGGTTTGAAATGTCAACTGTTTGTACGCAACACTTGGTAGCTCAGTGCCATTTCTCAGTTACATCTGGAACTTTTTGAAGCCAATCAGCCATGCATGACCCACTTCATTTAAACCATGCACTTCATCACCTGCAAGTCACATATAGGCAAGTGGAAGAGACACATGAAAGCCAAGGGAGGTCAGCGAGCAAAATAAGAGCAGAGGGAGAGTAGGCTATAGGGCTGTCTTTCTTTCTAACAACAGGCTGTTTGGATCTAGTGTAAGAGTTAAACTACACTGTTGTGTCATGGAGGCACACTGTAGTTACATTTCTCTCTAGATGGGTTTTCTAGTGTGCTTAGATTAGCCTTAGGAGGGGATGAAAACCCAAACCAATGAAAAACCCAACTGAAGAAGATTAAATTTTCCCCGTACTGTGGAAGCAGCATAATAGTTTCCAAATACATTATTTTTCCTCTCAAAAGAGTCAACCATGTGTGAGGGGAGAGGAGGAAGGAGAAATACGCCTAACATTCTGCTCATTGAGCTGACCTTGTCATGTGGCTGACTCGGAGAGGACAGATGTCAGTTTTGTTTATAACAGTGCATTAGATACCAGCATCTTCAAAATATTAAGAGCCTATCTGAGGCCTGAGGAGGCTGCCATGCATTCAAAGCAGCTATATAATTCATTGCCCAAGTCATCAATGTTCCATCCTTCTTCACTTCTGTGCTTATAGAGGAGCTGTACAGCCTGCATAATACTGGCTTTTTCCCTTCTAGAGGGAAACAAAAAGGGAGGTGTAAGGCTTGAGCCAAGGCTGTCCTGGCAGAAAAAAATGCAAATGCCACATCTCCCTCTGTGTTTGGCTGCTTCCTTGGCGAGTGTGGAGTTTGAGTAGTTCATAGTGAAAATAAGACCTGATCCCTTTTCAGTTCTACACCACACCCCTCACCTAATACCTCAGTAGTAAAAGGAGGACTAAATATGTTAGAAATTAAAGGAGTTTCTTTTGTGCAAATGACTGCCTCTTCCAAAAGCAGAAAAAAATTATACCCCACCCTGTGGTTTGCTTCTATAGTTGTCAAAAATCTATTACTTGGCAGCCAAAATTAATAAAAACAATAAATAAAAAATAATGTTCTTATTGTGGAACCTTATATGCAAGAGCTGAGCTGTTACAAACATTGTATCTTGACTGATGATCTTGTGACCTAAAAGTTCAGTTCGTAGGAAGGGATTTCAGAAGTAGTCAAACAGCACAGGACTAAGCCAATGTAGAATGGCTGGTGCCCACAGAATTTTATTTTTTTTTTTTGTATGTGTGAAGACCAGAGTGTTTCAGAGAGTGGAATAAATTGTAGTTTTGTGTAGGGATTGGCAGCTTTGTTTCCTAGAGATGAGGTTTTTGAGGAAACTTCTAGTGGAAGTTTGGTACCACTCTGACCCTACAACAGCTGTCTTGTTTTGAAGTGTTGCTGTTCTTGATTTACTGTGACCTTGCAGCAGGAACATAAAAGGATGTTCATAATCTACAGTACATGTAATATCCTAAATCTCATTATTTGCAGTTATTCATTGATTATAACTAATCATTGATTTTAATCAATCCATAATCATCATTAACTGTAGTTATAATGAATCGATTACATTTGAAGTCACACTGAAAAGAAATACATCAATGGTGGAGTTTTGTGTTGTAAAATTTCTGCCTAAGGATTTGCTTTCTATTTAGGCACTTATACTTGGTTAAATTGAAATATTTTAGAAGTATTTTTTAGATGATTTCTGCCTGAGAATATTTTCTTTTGTTAAACATTTTTTTATTTTGTTGGATTCTTCCTGTGCAGTTCCTGCCTTACATTTATCATAAAAAGAAATAAGCACGTTTATGATTATCATGCATTTAGCATGACTTTGAGATTTCTGAAATAGGAATTTTATCACTGATGTATCACCTCTATTTTTGGTCTTATACATACTGAGAGGTTCAGATTAAAATTTGGCAAAAGATCAAGAGGTTTGAGGAGTTGCATGAAGATATCTGTTGTATTTCTAAAGCTAGTCTCTAATTGGCAGTCACTGAATAATCCAATTAAACTCTAAAATCAATGCTGAAAATAAGGATAACTGAATTTTCTGAAATGGTAATGATAACAGATTTCAGTTGCATTTGGGGTTTGAAATTAAACTGTGAGTTGAAATTAAATCAAATAGTGTGAAATCTAGAAGAAAGACCGTCATGTCTCTGTCATGAGTTTCCACAGAATTTAGACAATTGTGAGCTAAAAATCCTTTAGAGGAAAGACCAGTTACCTACAGCGTTTGACCAGATAAAACCTGCATCCAAAAAAGAGACAAGAAGCATCAGAAACTTGTGGTCAGAGAGAAAAGCAAAAAGCTTTTATGCAGATGCAAATTTTAGACTTCTGAAAAGCCTGAATGCCTTCTCTTGCATGCCTGAGGCATTTAAGAATTAAGCTTAGAACATAAAAAAGAATTTACAAACCTAGCTTTTGGGTCAAGCAATTCCCCTGCCCTATAGCCATCCAGTGCTTAGTACTATCTCTCAGAAGTCCTCATGACAGCCCAGTTTTCAATGCAGTTGAGCTTGTACTTGGTCTTAATCCCAGCCGTGCACAGCAGTCTCACTGAGGATAAAGGTACATCACTGGTGTAGATAAACAGAAACCACGGCAAGGAGCCCACTGGATCTTGAAAACAAGAGAAAATGGCAGAATTTGGGCTGACTTATTTCTGAAGGTATTCAGTCATAGTCATGACTTCAGTATTCATTCCTGTCAAGATAAAACAGACCTGCCCTCCTTCCATTCTCTCCTCCTGTCTTGTGAATCTCACAGCAAAGTGCAACAGGACAAGAGCCCAGGAGGTTGAAAGTTGCAGTTACTGTTAGTAGTTGTCTAAGAATAGGAATACTTTGTCTCCTCCAACCTACCACAGCCCTCTTTTTTGTCTCATCCATCTGTTATGCCTTGTTATTTAGACCATGAATTCTTTGGCACAGGGACTGACATTTATGATACGTTTTAATAAAATCTTCCTCAATGCCACAGCCTTGCAGTGCTAACACAACATAGTTATTAAATAGACCATCCTTTTCGAAGGCATTTGGCTGTTATGTTTTACCATGAGGAGAGACTGATGGCATTAATTAGCTACCTCTTTGAGACAATGCTCTTTATTTTCTTGTTTGCTTACAAATTTTCTTTGATTCCCAGAAAACATCCTCAGCTCTTATGCTCACGAACCTTGCTTGCTGTGGAAGAGTTGCAGAATGACATAAGAATCTATGCATTTCTTGGCCATCCAAGTCTGAAAATTATTTACAAAATGTAAAACATCTAAATAACATATCAGGCATCACTTAACCCTTTTTGACTGATGGGCTAGTCATATTATCTTTATTCTGCATCTGGCTAATCGTGTCTTGACTTCCTCTGATAGCTACATGCATATTGCTTCTCCTTTTTCTGCCTGTCTTTTATACTAATCAATTCCACAGCTTTTGTATTTGCATCCAGTCTTGAGGAAAATCACTCGCGTCATTCTAGCCAGCACACTGAACAGTGACTTCAATATTGAACTATAATTACAAGAAAGGCATTTCATTTTTTTCCCCCCATTTAACCTAACTGAAATATAGGCCAGGTTAATCCCTTCTGTAACCTATATTTAAAGAGTGTCTGCTGGTAGCCACCAACACAGCCTGCCAAACCACCACCACAGGATCTAGATATGAGTTCACACTAAGAATAATGCCTGTAGTAATATGTAACATATACAGTAGCATGAGAGGTTTCTCTCACGTAGCTGCAACCTACAAAACAGGTTCAGGCATTTGGGTATGTGACACTCCAAGGCTGCACTCTCAAAAAGCTCATTAATTTTATCATGTCTTTCTCCTGAAGATTAGTATAGACTCTTTGCTTAGTTAAGCACTGGCAAATACAAGTTAGATATATAACTACCAGTGTACAGTTTAAAAGAAAGGGAAGTTATAGGAGCTACTCATTCCCAGAGAGTTTTGAATTATGTATGTAACCTATTGCATATTCTTTCAAAGTAAGAGAGAAACTGGGAGTAGGGTTAGTGGTGCTTATTTTTTGCTCTTCTTTTGGATTGAGCCTCGCTAGCTCCATGGTGTCATTTAAAAAAAAGATCCATGTTTGATTGCTACTGACTTGCCTGTGATGCTTGCAGAGGGAATGTTTTTTTAGTGAAGCTTTGATTATTTGAAAATTCTTCAAGGGAAGGGAGGTCCTTAAATTAGAAATTTAGGGCTCCAAAGAAACCCCGTGGAATTGTAATGTTAAAACATAGTACCTTTAACTCAAGAGCGAGCAGTCCAGTGTTTCCTTCAGAGCAATAGGGTGTGTGCCTGGTGGAAGGCCAGACGCAAAAGTCAGTGCCCCAGATGCTGAGGTATCCAAAGGCCAACCTCGTGCTATTTAGGGTTCCATCCACTCCGATATGATTTTCCTAATAAGGATTGACCTTCCAGTACCCCATTTGGAAGACCTCTGCTGTCATACCAGACCTGTGTTCCTACATTACCAGGAGTGCAATGGGGAGGAGCTACAGGTATAGGATAAGGGATGGGGTGTATGCTGGTACTGGAGACCTGAAGGCTATAAACACTAGCTAAATAGATTATTTTATATAGAGTAAGTACTTGGTAGTACCAGATACAGATATAAAAATCATGCAGAGTTGTACCATACATATGTGAAAGTAAAAGAAATCAGGCATAGCCTAATTTTGAAGGTCATTAGAACTACTGTTACGTTTAAACCAAATAAAAACCAAGCTCCAGGAAGGTCAAGACATGTGCAGGCAAAGCATGTTTGATAAGCCCTTTGTCCTGAGTCCCTGCAAACCCAATGCAAAAAATGTGGCTCTTTTGGTTTGTCCTGCACTATGTAACAAAGAGGAGGTTTTCACCTTTATATTTCTCCTTGCAAGATCTCCAGGTATTTACATACTTGTTGAACTCTTGGGAATAGAAAATTTTTTTTCTCATGCTTGAGCAATTCTTAGCTCAATACAGCAAAATCTTTTTGTTATTACTAGCAAAGTTGTATGGCTTCATAAAAGCTCTTAACTTACGGTTCAAAAAAAATCACAGGAGGAAGAAGAAGAAAATACTTTTTTAAAAAAGATAAATAAACGCCAAATCAAACCTTTTCAGCAGCTGTGCTGATTATGGTCCTGACTTCAGGACTCTAAGCCAACTTGGGTCAAAGTATACATTTGCAGCTCTAAATAATAAGCTGAATAGGGATATTTCTCCATTAGCTAACCAAGAAAGTAAGAGTATAAAGATTATTAGTCAAGATACATTAACTGAGGTTGAGGGGTTTATTATTCTAAGTAGGAACAGGAAAATTCCTATTCCATTTTGTAATTAACACAATACACATTCTACCTTCTAATTATATTTGACATTTTCAAGGTGTTGGGAACTGAAGTCTGTAATTACAGAACTACTACTGCCTTAAGCAGAACACTCTATAAATATTCATATATTAAATAGCCAGTTATACTGTTTAGAAGACTTTAGAAATGTTTGCTTTCTTTTTTTTCGGAAATGTTAGATTTTTAGAAGATATATTTTGTATTTCTATTTTTAAAAAAAATAGGAAGAAAAATGTCCTGTGGGGTCTGATATACTGTGTATAGCAAATTTGATATGAACCTGTTCATTAGTATTGTAAGTAGTTACGATCGAGATCCTTCAGAATTATTTCTTTTCTTTTAGCTCAATGAGTAATTACAGTCAGAAATAATATGGGAGTCCTGTAGTGAAGTCATAAGACATCAAAATGCAATTCTTACAATTCCTTGATAGGGTAATTAACAATAAAATTATAGCTTACATACAGTAGGGATTTTTAAAAAAAAAGTTATCCACATCTTTTATTTTAATGTCACACAATAAAATACCACTTCATATATTACCTGGTTTTGATAGAGGACTTTTGCTATTTAAAACAGTTGCCTGTATCTGGATGAAAGGGCATAATTTCTGAAAAGAAGTGCAATCGGCGCGTTGACTATTTTGTCCATTTAGCTCATTGGAATAGTTTTGTATCCTGTTTTAGGATGCTTTGCCCCATGTTACCTAGACCCTGTCTAGGTCATTAGGTATGGCTTTTAAATACTCAATAGTAAAAATTGCAAATATTTCAGGAGTTAAATGCCGTGCAGAAGTGAAGTTGAAATACGTTTGAGTTCAAATACTATGATGAATTCCAGTGTCCCAGCAAGAGCAGCAGAGACTTGGTGCAAGCTCCCTGCATACCAGGGACAATACTCAGTGTGCACTGTGCCAGCCTTCTGGTCAGGAGGTCCCTTATCCCAAAGAGCATCACAGTCTCTGTGCAGGCAGGTGTGGAGAGAAGGGACACTCAGTTCCACAACAATCTTAATTATTCCCAGAGTATGAAGACTTTAGGGTAAGTCCTCTTTGATCCCTGTACATCTATATAATGACTAGACACAGTCTAGCCCATGTTGACTAATCATGCATGTTTGCATTATAGTCAATCAGGGACTGCATCCAGCAGAGAAGTAGCATTGTATAATGCATCCAGCTAAAGAATTGAACTTCCTATGTGATGGGCAGGAAGCAAGCCTCAATTTAGTAACATTGTATGTTATTGTTCCCTACAAGTTATATGTCAGATTGTGTAATGGTTATATATTATGTATTCATGTATAGATTACATATTTTGTATATTATATGCTATATATAATATGTATGTGTAATATACTATGTGAATGCAAATATACTTTTGGGTTATATATATATATATATATACACATACACTACTTACTGAAGCAAACTTAGTAGATGTCTGATCTTATTTTTGTAATGCTTGTAGCACTTACTGATGCCAGTACCCATTCCCTCCCATTCTACACAATCACAGCCACTATACTATGCAACACTACAGTGCAATCAACTTGAACACAAATAACCAGACAGGCAAAATTCTTCCATTCTCCACCTTCTGCAGAGTTTGCTTAGAACTCTTTGAAGATACAACTCACCCTCTCCAAATCTGACATTCAGCACATCAAAGATAAGATGTTCTTTTCAAACAAAAACTTAGTCATATTTTAAAATCTTTTAGTGAAATTTAGCTAGAACTCTCCTTTTTTAACCACCTAGAATCACATTTTATGTACAAAGGTCTGCATTTTAAAAGCCCAAAGTTTAAAAATCTGAAAATGGCTAGTTAATGCAAGAAACTGTTGTCCCTCTGCCATACAGCAGGCTTTATTCATTGTTTTTACAATATACATGTTTGTCCAGTTTTACCTCTGCTTTTTTATTCCATTGTAGAACAGGATGAATGACATTGATTTTAATCAGTCAGTGATATTTGTGTGTACCGAATGCTCCAAGAATAATGCAATCTAAGTATACCCGAAATAAGGTTAGGACAGTCCCTGTTTCTCATAGTGGGAGGCGCTGGGTGTAAAAGAGGAGAACTTTTCCCTCAAAAGATGTGACACAGCCTTATCAGATTTTTGTGATAGATAGTTGTCTAAATAAATCTATTTAGTAGTTATGAGCTTTTAGTTTTCAGCTGCAGCCAAAAATAAGGAAAAGTTAATATGATATCCATCTTAAAAAGAAAAAAAAAAGGAAGAAGATAGGCCATTTACATGATATTATCTCTGGGTACCTTCATTGCAGTAGAGACACAGGGAGGAAGTCATTGCATCTCAGTGGAGGAGCAGGCAGTTATTCTAATGTTGCTTTGTTCAGTGGGGACTCTGGGAGATAACAAACAAAAAAACATTTCTGAGCATTGAATGAGGATACAGAGAATAACCACATGCTGGAGGTCGCCTCTGAATTCCCTGATGCCCACCCTGAGAGTAGGGCTGCTCTTTCTATTCATTTAAAAAACAGTGGCTTCAAAATTCCTCTTTGCTATTTCTTCTCTCAAAAGACTTTTTTCCACAGAAGCTTGTTGGTTGAATCTGTGCTTTAAGGAGCTAGTGGCAAGCTGGGGTGAATTTATCCCCGGAGGGGCCTGCTTTGCTTTTGTTAAGTTACTAGGGGTAATTGCGAAGGGTAAAATAGCTAGAGGATAAAAGAACTGTGAACTGTAGTCTTCATTGTTCTACACAGACTGAGTCTTGCCAAAGAGAATTGCTTTTTTTTTTGATAGAATTACAAAATGTATGTGTGAAGGCTGTATTATCACATAAAGTCTAGGGAAGCACTGCATACTCTTTTGTATTAACTGTTACTTTGAAACTAAATGCAGACTGGCTTTGGTATAAACACTGACATATGCGTGACAGAGTGTTGCTAAAGGACCAAAAAGGGTGATGCTGAACAGCAGAATGCTGAGGCCCCGCATGGGAGGCTGCAGTCCTGGCTCTTCCTCTTCCAAAAAAAATAAAAAAAGTCAAAGTTTGTCTATTTATGATTCACAGATGAAAAGGCTGAATTATGTGGGCTGACGGTTGGATTTGGTGTTTTGACTAGCTTAGTAGACAACCGGGTTATTTGATATCAACTGAATAGTATCATATCTCTGGAGAATTGTTTAAAGATGGTAAAATGGATATGACAAGGAACAGTGAGATGTAAATAGAAAACATTGCAGAGATTTACTAACAGACTGTGTTGTCCTTGGAAAAGCATTGCTATTCCATTTCCAAACAGTAATTTTTTGCTTTCTTCTTTTCTAGTTGCCCATATTGGCATCTTCTGTTGTTAGCCTGTATTTTCTTGAACTTACTGATGTCTTCAAGCCAGTTCACGCTGGATTCAATTGCTATGACAAAAGTCTGAGTATGCCATACATTGAACCTACACAAGAGTCTGTTCCATTCTTGATGTTGCTTAGTCTAGTTTTTGCTGGACCATCAATTACGGTAAGTCTGAGGTGCCACTGTCACTTATTAAAGATTTTGAATAGAGTTTTAGTTGGCATAAAGAAAATAGCTCCATTGGTTTCAGTTAGGCTGCCAAGTGTCGTCCAGGCTAATTACCTCAGGATTTCAAATTCCTCTCTTATTCTTCTATAACAGCATTGTTACCATTAAAACGTTCCCTATAGCACTTCATCGAGTCATACTATCCTTATTGTGGGCATTAATGTGAAGAAGTAGCACCTGCAGTTTTGTGAGAATAGCTTGAATCACTCTGCTATGCTGTACAAATATTTGAACATTAACAGACAGGATGTCTCCATACTCTGAGATACAGTAAAATTCCAAGATTTTGTTGGAAGTGGAAGTCTTTCATTTACAGCACTGAACCTGCCACTTTTGTTAGAACTAGCTCTATTCAGTGAGACGGTGTATCAACCATGTCAGTGAAATCAATTACAATTTCATTGCAGTAGGACTCCTCCAAATTGTGAGTTAGTCATTAAGAGTGGGCAAAAGGAAGCTGGTTTAATCATTCATCCAAAGGGAGAAGATGATTTCAACAGGACAGAAATATCCTGTCAGACTATAAGCAATTTGGTCCCTATTTCACAGAAAAAAAAAAAGTGAAATTGTCTGATACAGTTGAGTATTGTCCCTGATGGAATTGCTTTGTCAAATTAAAATGAAATCTAAAGTGTTTACCTTTATATATATACCAAAAGGAATTCATTGAGTCTTGATTTCAAGCTGCTCAAGTAGGAGCTTTATTCACACACCACTCCTGTTTGGCAAATGGAAAGAGAAATTCCTCTAGAGTGGGCAATTCTACACACCTAGAAAGCTGATCAACCTTCTGAAAGGGTCTCTCTTCTCCCCTGACAGCAGTGAGTGTGCATCTCAGTGAGACACCTCTTTAAGGCCAGCTACAAGTGTATCTCTGCTGCCAGCTCCACTGAATTCACTTAAATTCAAACAGTTCATTAATTTTATAATACTAGCCAATCTTCAATGACAAAATCAAGTGTTCTCTCTTTGCTTTCCAGGGTGTTTTTTGTTTACTTGTCTTTTTTTAAACTGAACTCTTCTTACTATGTTTAATTTTGGTTGCTTTAGAAACCATTTTTGAAAGATTTGGCACACCCATCAAGCTAAAAATTGTACTCATTTAGGAATCAGAAACTAGAAGTCTTGGTGTTCTTGGTGCAGGTGCTTGCAGCAAACACCAAATACTGTGATAAAAACAAAACTTATTGGTATTGCATTTTGGCTGGGTGCTTAGGCAGTGTTTCTAATAACAATAAGATGTATTTTCCTGAAACAGCCATAGACGGGATCTACTTGGGCTCACCGGGGCCACAGTGGAGAGGTAAAAGCTGATTCTTACTTCAGAGAGTTTATGTCAAGCCTAGGCAATATCAGACACCTTCAATGGAGATGAAAGCTGCCCATTTCGTTGCAGAGTGTTTATTAAGGGCTTTGATTACAGCTGAATTATTTCAGCATTACATGGAATTTTGCAGTAGAAAATGTTATTCTTGTTTGAATCATTCTCCTACCAACAGTACAGACAACTAACCAAAACCATGCCATGTGAGGAGCTCAAAATAGTGTTGGATTAAGGGTTGAACTTGATGATCTTGGAGGTCTCTTCCAACCCATATAATTCTATGATTCAGCGTGCCTAGCAAACGTAAGGTCAGTAAAGAAAGTAAATTCTGAAATTTCAAAATACAGCTGCTTAAAAGCTGCAAGCCTTAGGAAGGTGTGGTTCATTTGTGTCGGCATGAGCGTGAATGTGACTCTTGCACTAGTTGGAGAGTGCGCTCTGATAATAAGAAATGCACAACCTCCTTTAATAGAAGCCACTGAACACAGTGTAGAGCATTAGCTCTTTATTATTCAATACAACTTCTGAAGCAAAAAAATAGGGTTGTTTTTTTTCCGGTTCTTCCCTTTTTCTTTGGAAAAATAGAGCCAATGATGTTCAATGCAAAATTATTACAGTTGTGCAATTGTGATTTTTTAGAGTTCAGCCTTTTATAATTCAGATTTCATTAACATTTGAATGAATCGCACACTTTATAAAAAATGTATAATACAGAAAAGAAAGCATGAGCTATCTGAGGAATTGAGGATTTCCAGTAACATAGCATGTGCTAGCATCTGTCTGCAGTTCAGGTACTTACTGCAGTATGAGGCAGAAGATCATAAAGACTCACTAAAATACGGGTGGGATTAAGCCAAATTTTAAATTTTACCAAAGAGTGTAAATAAGAAAAAATGAAAAAAAAAAAGGAGTTGAGGAGAAGAGAAGCAAATTCCAGTCTTGATCCCTCCTTAGAGCCTTTAAAGCCTTATATAAATATTAGAGTAGGACTTAATATCTTTATGTATTATTTTTGTTTATATACTTTGTTTCTCTCTCCCCAGACTGGAGAAGATATTAAATTTGTTCACGTTAGAGTAAATTTTTTACAACAAATCAAGTATTTTGTAATTTATTTTCCAAAGCCATTATTACAGAAGGGTCTGTGTGGATTTGGGGCTTTATGCTTTATTCTCTTTGGGGTTTTTTGCTCATTATTAATGAGCAGCAACCACTTTTAACCAGGTCTGTTCCATAGTGCTGAAGTGCTACAGAAAATTTCTATTAATATTATTGACATATGTCTTATGGCTTGTGGCATCTGTGAAATTTCCTATATGTATTCATAAAGCATGGGAGACTTTAGTGTGGAACAAATGGACTTGTATGAAATCACCAGCATGGATATTTTATGTCTGGAATATAGATATATCTGAATTGAAACATGACTTCTTTTTGCTTAAAAGAACTCTGAATCTGATCCTGTGACGTATTTTCTCTCTAATTATTCACTCAAAAATGTTATGACTGCTAATTTAATCATATCAGTGTAGGTTCAAACCCTTACCAGCCACTGACTGCCTACTTAAAGCAAACAACACACTTTTTAACAGACATCACCAGGAAATTAGATCACATTGATTTGGGAAGTCAGTTGGCAAGGAAAGAAATTCACTGCTGGCAGTTTCAGTCGTACTGCTTCCTCTACTGTGGGAGTTTGTTTCCTTAGAAATATCAGCCTCTGAGTTTTCTTTGATATAGGAATCGCTGTTTCCCAATTTTCTCCTACATCACACAAACTAACTCACCTCTCTGGTGGTTTTCCTGATGCCAGACGTTCCCTAGGGCCTGGCTAAAAACTGTTAGAGTTTCTCTGGATTTTAAGTTGGAAATACTACTGATTTGTCCAGGAAAAGTTTTAGGTGTTACCTGATCAAATGGAGATAGATAAATAGTGACCATCATTCTCATCTAATTAAAATTCCTTAAATAACCCTTACCACTAATTTTTCCACGTAATGACAACCTTCACTACTTCAGTTTTTCTGGCAGAGAAAGGAAACCAATCTATTAAATCTTCAGCTAAAAAGAGTTAGACTTAAGGTTGTCTATTGGATCTCCCTGGAGTGAAAGGTCTTAGCCTGCACAAACTCAACTGGTAATTACCGCAGATTCAGCATAATTCAGATGCTTTAGCATCTCATCGCATTGTAAGCTTTGTGCATTGCATATATTAGTTTTCAGTGCATCTGTGGATAGACAAGCTGAATCTCCTCTTAGTGGTGATTAATTTCAATATTTCAACCCAGCCCTCATTCTGAACTCTGTACAAGTCCTGTACAGATTTCCAAGTTGTTGCATTGTTTAGTAGGGAAAACAGTAAAACCTGAGATTTCAAGTGTATAAATGGTTCTGGATTTTCCAGCAACTAACACCATTTTGCATTTATATTCTTCTCTTTATTTCTGTTCTAAACTCTTGTCTAGGATTCCAGTCGTTACCTGTTTTGCTTGGTATGTTCAGAGGGACCATAAGGACAGAACTTTTTCTGCTGCTGCAGACCTGGTTAAAACCTAAGCCAAATTAAACAAATACAGAAGAGCAGGCTGCCACATAATTAGAAGCTGCTAAAGATTGCTAGGCTTGATGCCAAGACCGAGTGCTAAAACTTCCTCAGGAGCACTAAGATATTGCAGTGGCTCTGAATTATTTTACAGGCAAAATTTTCTAATTACTTTTTTATTGTAGAAGCATCAAATTAAAGCTGTGGATCAAGACCCTGGTTCCACTGAGCACTATATACTGTTTGCCACTTGCATTTAATATCAGTGCCAACTTCTTGCCTACCCCCACCAGTTGCATTACTGAATGTTTACATATTGATACAAATCTTTTAAAGACGAGTACGTATCAGTGGATGACATTGGTTGTAATATACTTATATTTCAGACTTTTAAATTCAATCATTGTCTTCCAAGTAACTGCTGCAATTTGATTTAACAGCTCCTTTGTCATTGCAGATAATGATAGGAGAAGGAATTCTCTACTGTTGCCTGTCCAAAAGAAGAAATGGGATTGGAACAGAGGCCAATATTAATGCAGGAGGATGCAACTTCAATTCTTTTCTTAGAAGAGCTGTCAGATTTGTTGGTGGGTTTCAATTGTTAGTCACAAAGAGGAGCTTTCCATGTATATTCAGTTTTAATCATGCAGGTTTCCTTCTCTGGAAATGCCTTTCAGAAAAGTGCAGGGCTGTCACTGGCATAGATTGTTTTCTGCCAGAGAACACGAGAAGAAACTGCCAAATGGAGATACAGAGCAGCCCCATACTCAGTAATGCTGGATCTACGCTCTCCGTTTTCCCTTGCCTCTCCTATACTATTGTCAGTGTTTCTAAAGAAATAATTTGTTTTTCCTTCTCTGCCCACCTTGAGCTGGCTTCCTTTTAATGGTTTCAGTGTAGTTTCCCCTGCCTGTCTTCAGTGCATCATAAGGATTCAACTCACCTGACACAGTATTTAGCATGACAGTAAAAACTTGTCAAAAACTGTCAGTAGATTTGACACCGTTTTTTCTCTGGGATGTATTTATCTACTTCTTGAAAAAGGGCTACATTCTGGCACCCTAATGATAGAGAGGAACATGTTGAATTCTTTTATATTAATTTGTTTTAATTTTTATTTATGATAACTGAACTTGAAAAGGCAACTGGACTTCGGTCTTCTTCTCACAGTTAATTTCCTCTGTCAATGAGTGGCTAAAGGAAAGGTTTCTCTGTTCCAGAAGTCTTTCATTAGAGGGAGCAGCCTAGGCAAAGACAACCTGCAGGACAGCAGGCTGAAAACCTGATAGGACTATACACTAGGTTTCTGTAGTCTGGCAAGCAGGGAAGTAATGACAGGAGAGGTTACACAGTCTATGACCAGTAAAATGAGGAATGAGAAGAGAGCACAGTAGGTTACATCAGCAAGGAGGACTGTAAAGATAACCCATGCTCTCTACTTCTCCTCCTGTATGGCATCCCATTCCATCACCAAAATGGACAAGCTCAAAGATTCTTGAATTTCATTCCTGATTCATGCTCTGAATTCACAGTTTCTTTCATATTTTAATGAGTTTAGCAAGCTTTCCATTTTAAGATGGAAGATAAATTTATTTATATGAATACAAGTAAGTAATTAGTGGTAAATCTTTAGGGGAAAGTAGCTGAAAATGCTCAGTAAAACATTTGCATTTACTTCAACTGCCTTGTGAATTTGGCATTATTAATCAGACAGAAACATTGATCAATTATCAAAAAGACTTAAATATTTGGACTTGTGGCAAGGACTTAGTACTCAAGAAATACCAGAGGTGTGAAGGTAGCAAAAGTTATTGCCAGCTATTGAATCCCTAGTGGTAAAAGAACAGGTCCTCAGAGCAGTGACGTAATGGGCAGCTGTCTGTTATTAAAGCCTTTATCCCAGTCAGCAAGTCCAGGGGCTGGACAAGCGTATATGCTTTCCTCAAATACACAGCTGTCCTTGAGTCAATTCAGAAAACTGATTTCCAAACTGAAGCAGCTCCAGTGTAGTTCACTTTTATAAAAATATGTTGAAGGACATCAAGCCATCAAAATTAAATGCTCAGTATCAGAGTGAGAATAAGCATAAATAATTTTATATTTTACAGTAAAGAATTCAACTTGGCAATAAACTTTCATTAAAAAAATCCATCTTATTCTTCAGTTAAAGTGTCTCAAGTCCAATGACGCAAGCCACTAGAATTCTGTTGAATGTATTTTGTCACAGTGAACTAACCTAATTTATGCTTATAATAAAGTTAAGAAGCTCTATTGATTTCTCTCCTAGGTGTTCATGTTTTTGGTCTATGTTCTACTGCTCTTGTTACTGATATTATACAGCTGTCAACAGGATATCAGGCACCATATTTCCTGACTGTTTGCAAGCCTAACTATACATCCTTAAACGTGTCCTGCTCAGAAAATTCGTATGTTGTAGAAGATATTTGCTCAGGAGCTGATCTCAGTATTATCAATGCTGGAAGGTTGGTTCTATCCTTCATTTTTAATTACTCATTTTATTTTTTTTTTTCTGTCCCAGTTTCAAAATTTGTTTTCTAGTTAAAGTCTGAATGAGTTTTGCCAGTTGGTTTTAGGTTTTTCAATATAGGCGAGAGCATCACTTTTTAGTGATGTTCAATTTTCTGTATAAAGGTATCAGGCCTACGGTGGGCTTTGGAAGACTTCGTCAGATTTTGAATCAGGGTCATTGGTAGCTAGTTATTTTCCTTCCTTTGAAAGAGACAGTTTCCTACACAGTTATTAATATGAATAGCTTCTACTGCTTTTCCCAGTGGGATCTGGGTAAGTTCCCCATAACAGGGAGGGGAAGAAGTCATCCAAGTGCTTTAATTGAGACATCTGTATACTGTATATTTCTTTCCAAGCATTTTGGTCCTAGTTTGTGAGGCTTGGTTTTGAATCTATTGGAGGAGTTTATTTGTTTTCTGTTTCTCTAGCTGAGTATTTTTTTTTTATTGACAGCATTGAAAAAATCCCTTTGTTAAGTAAAAACCACAACAGTACAAGTCTGTGTTCTGAAACACATGCCTGTTCCTTCATGCTATTTCCTGGGGGTTTATCCTCCTTGATAATTTAGTCTTTAGCCTCCCTACTTAGATAGCCAGGAGATAAATTAGTATATTTTATAATAGGAGGTTTGGGGCATACATATCAGTCGAGATATAACCCAGACTATATATCTTATTTTAAACAAGCTCGATGTGATAAAATAGTGATAAATCAATTACGGATGACTGGTGATAGATATAAACAAGGAATCTGAAGGTATAAGTCAATAAGTTGTACAGTTGCAATACATCTACTTGTTAATTCAAGAACATGACTAGGATATGAAGCGCCCTAAATACACACACCACACTACTGAAATCATGGAGCTCCCTACTCAATACAATTGTAGTCCTCTGTATCTTTTACATACCAGATTAAACTTTCTTGCCTGTTAGTCACTAAATGACTGGATGTTTTGTACTCCTTCAAAATTTTGGTGCTTTTTCAAATCTCCTGCTCTTCAAAAAAGTTACAGCAAAATTATAGAATGCTGGAAATGGCTACATTTGTAGTCAATGTCTCTGACTGAGCCGCATAATTTCCCTGTGTACTTGATTAGCAGACATGAAGCTGTCTTAGTTCTGTCACACTCACTTCACTAAAGCTTTGCACTCCTTTTTTGTTGTGTATGCAGCCCTAGATGCTAGCTTTGGTTTTCATTTTATGCCTCTTGGCATTACATATTTGTCATGTGGATATTATTAAAATGTTCTGTCTGTGTATTAAGGCAGTTAATGTATCTCCCCGAGTTTGTTTGCTTTTCCGTTTGTTTCAATGGTCAACACACTTGGGGATCATGAAGTCATTCACTTTTTAAGTATCTTCCAGCAAATGTCATCATCTCTCTCCTTTCACTGGGACAAAACAATTTCACTGAAGTTTAAAGATCCTATATTATTTGATGTATTTGTTCTTAAATATGTCTAGTGGGCTAAGACTCATAATTAGGACTGATTAATTTGCTGTATCTTTTCAATGATGGCATGATCCAGAGCTGGAATGGAGGATTTACAGCATTGTTTGGCCCAAATAATTTGGTGAAAATAATTTTGTTGAAAAGCATAACTAGAATTACTGTATCTGCCTTCACTCTGTCTTCTTGTAACGGTTTCCTATTACTGGGATATTGCCATTGAAGCCTGATACTTGCAAGCAGTGTTTTGCACCTACGTGGTGTCCAAGGGAAATCAGTGTCACTTTACATGTGAGCAGGCAAAAAAATTTTCATAATTACATCTCATTCATTTCATCATTATCTCAAATATGATGCCTACTGGTCTGAATTGACTGCCATTAGCCATTCCGAAAACGCTGATCACTCCTAAGTTTAAATATCATTCATTTATTGTTGTACTTCCTAGAAACTTTCTCTCCAGAAATTTTCCTATAGACTCCCTTATGAAAAGCATAGAGAAGAACACATAATTATCCAGCTGATTATATGAACTAATTTTCTGCAATTTCCTCAAATATCCAGTGGTCTCCTTTGTCCATCTTTTCCGAGGTTTATCTTCAAAGAGCCTTTTCAGTCATATCTACTCAGATCTCCAGTGAGTTCCCTATCATCTCTGATTTCTGATGTTCTGACTCACTATGTCTCTCCCAGTATGACTTTCTCATCATTGTTCCTTCTCTACACATCCTCATGCATGAGCATTTAGACAGAAACACTGCCACCTGAGTTGAGGATACATTTTCTTTGAGACCTTTGTTCACCTTTTCAATACTGAGCCATACAAAAAGCTATATATTTTTACCTTAAATTATTTTCATTTTAGATTAAAAGATAACAAATAGAGGAACAAAAGCGAGGTCACCATTAGACAGAACACAGCATACATTTAATCTGTAACATGCTGTGCTTGCCCTGAAAGCATATGAATAGAAAAAGAATAAAGACAAAATTGACTGTAGCATAGTGACACATCTTATACAGTATAAAAATGTCATCAAATTAAGGTTAAGTTCTAAGTGGTACTAAATTTCACAGAATCAAATCTACACATTAGGGCAACAGAGACTATAAGTAGATTTATGATTCCACTAAAACCTGCACAGGCTAAAGGAGCTGATTAGACATGAGAAGCATTTACATTTTTTTCATGTCTTTATCCTTCTATCCTCAACAACCCCACTCTTTTTCCCCAGGGATGCTACTTGTGAGAAGTTTGTTCTAGGTGGGGAGGAAGTAAAAAAAAAAAAAAAAGAAAGAAAAAAAAATAAGAATTATTTAGAGTGAGGCAAAATGCATAGGAAGGAGATTTAGAAAGTAGATGCAGCTACTGTGTAGAAAAGTGTCTTTACTAAAGGCAAAGGACTTTTTCAGTCTTTGCTACTTTAAACTGGCTAACTCAGGTGCTGCTAGGAATATGGATACACATGGGACCCAGTTAGGGTGGCAGGCCCACCTGTGAAGCTGTGTGATTGGTCAACTATTTATCCCAAGCTGAGCTTTCTCAGAAGAAGGTGGCTGCAAGATAGACATATGCTTCTCCACCAAGACAGCCAGCACATTACGTGCATGGAAGTGGCACCTTGTGACATGGTTTAGTTGGGCCGATGACTGTACTGGATGATCTTTTCCTACCTTAATGATTCTATGATTACGTTACAAGTCCATGGCATTTTAGGGAGGTACAAGTAAAGTTATAAACTGCTGTACATGTTCACTCTATCTCACTCACTTATAGAGCTCAGAGGTTATAAAAGTCTGTTAGGACTTCTACAAGCTATAAACTAGATGTCTGCCATACAACAGGCATTACTGAATCCCCACCACCTAAGTTTTACCCTCTACTGTGTAAAAAATCTCTTCTTCATGTTCCCATGACTTTTTTTCTGGTTTTAGAGGATTGAAATGGGTCTATTCAAAGAATAATGTTAATAGAAGGCCTCGTGATGGTTCTTTGTAGCTTCTGCTTACACAAAACTTCATTTTCTTTGTCAGAGAAGTGGAAGTTAAGCTGTCACTTTTTGATTTTTTATCTCTAGTTTCTGGCTCAAGACCCAGCCCACATGATTCCAGTCTCCAGGTTTTCAGTGGGAGTCGAAAGCCCTCAGCAATTTCAAGAATAGACCTGATTTTGCCTATTGTCTCACACAGTTTCAACATTTTTTCATTTACACTTTTGTTCTGGGCTTCAGAAAGGGGCCTGGTTACTCTTAAAATGCCCTCTCTGTGTTCTTATGCTTCATTCACTTCTATCATGTCACAAAGTGTGCTGAAATTTAAAAAATAAAATCAAAGACGTAGTAAATAAGGATGCAGTTTGCCTCTCTGAGAAGACTATCACCCTGACATTCCTCTGTTATTAGAACAAAAAGGCAGGAGGCACAAAGATGATTAATTCAGTTGCTGAAGTTAGGGCCTGATTATCAAAGTGTGGGAGTCCTTACTTTGAAAAGAGTCCAAGTGAAGTCAGTGAGAATAATCATAAGATCAAAGTTCATGCATTAAATAAGTTGTATAATTAGGTACTTACTGTAAAGTTATGGAAATTTTTTTATAGAAATGAATCTATAGATATTTCTCAATCAAGCGTTCAGTCTTTAGCTCATTCCCACTGTTCTTTTAGTACACACTTTTCTTAGTACACAAAAAGAATTTCATGCTAAATAATTACTTCAAAACAAAGGCATTTCATTAACATTGGTCCTTTCTCCAGATTATAGAAAAGAAACTTAAAAATTAAATTTTACTGAGCCATTCTGTATTGCTTAGGAAGTGTAAGATGAAAATGACTGTACCACCCAGTGCTTTTTTCAAGTGAACACTAGCACAGTGTATTTGAACTGAGAAGCATAATTTGAGTGTTCTTCCTTGGCAGAAAGTCATTCCCTTCTCAACATGCCACACTGGCAGCCTTTGCAGCAGTGTACGTCTCGGTGAGTAACCAATTCTGTTCATTTTCATTTGTACAAGACAAAAGTCAGAAAGTCAGTTTGCTATATATTGTAAAATGGTTATGTTGCCTGCATATCCTGGATGGGTGGAAGGGTTTTTTTATTCTGCCAGTTTGAAAGCAAAATAAAACTACTAAAAGCAACAATAAAACAAGCTGTATTGAGAATACAGAAAAGATTCTACTACTTCACATCCTTTGTTAAGAAGTAACAAAAAGCATAATGTTAAAAGTATATTTAATGCTTCATATTATTCACTTATAAAATCCAGTACTTATCTTTCTTACAAGGAGATAATTTAACTTACCATTCAAATTAACCTTTATGTGTTCTGCCCTTTCTCTTCTGCTGTCTTCTCTTGACTCACTGCTTTTAAACTTGAGGCATTGAGAAAGAAACATTTATGTGATGTGGTTTAATTTGGCCTTCATAGAACTGCAGCATGGATGAACTGGCACAATTCAGAGTCCTCCAAGGTGCTACTGCAAAGCAAGTGAAGAAAAAGTATCAGTAACTAGCAGGGAATTGTAGGACATGCTGCAGCAATCACAGATGATTTTCCACATCTGGCCAATGACATTTCTTCAGTATGGGCTAGAATGTTTGCATGAGGCACTTACTTGAAATTAAAAAAAAAAATAAAATTCCATCACTCATTCTGTAAAAATCAGAGGAAAAAGCCAACAACAATAATAAGTTAATAATATAAGATAATGGAATTATGAATGTACTGGGAGCTTGCCAGTATTTATTCAGTTGAGGGAAAAGCCCAAATTGGGAATAATATAGATGAACCACTTCCACTTAATTTTTGTGACCTTACTGACATCATGGCCCCCAGCTGAGAAATAGCTCTCTGAAGCATCTGGTGATAGCTTTTGTTAGAACACATTATTGCTTTCATCTGGCATGGCATCTGGCTCCTGTATTTCAGAAGCAGTTGCTCCTTAGTCACATTTAAGGAACATTTAGGCTCTAACGGTGAACAGTATTTAGGCATAAAATCCTTATCCTAATTGATGCCAATAAACAACACTGCCTGGTTTTGGAAATATCTTCCTTGGGATTTCAGAACTTCTTACAGTAAGTAAGCAAATTTTAACGGTGCTGTAAAGTGAAATTAAACTGATTATTTGCAATATGACTGTATAATGGTGTTCTATGTGTGAAAGAAATGCTGAATGTGAGAAACTCATATCCTCTTAGGTAAATTTAAGTTTCTTCAACTGTGTCTTCTTTTCTTTTATTTTTCAAGATGTACTTCAATTCTACATTAACAGACTCCTCAAAACTTCTGAAACCACTCTTGGTCTTCGCTTTTATCATCTGCGGAATTATATGTGGTCTGACTCGTATCACCCAGTACAAGAATCATCCAGTTGATGTTTACTGTGGCTTTCTCATAGGAGGAGGAATTGCTCTCTATTTGGTAAATATAATATTCATGTAGTTGAGTTTTAGCAAATAAACCTGAAAAGGCTGTAATAAGAGTTTTTTTATGAAAACTTTTCATCATGGTCACATTCCTTAATTAAAAATACAGTCAAAATATGTTGAAGATTATGATGTTGGGGCAGTCACTTTAAAAATAAACAGGAAAAAGCAAATATCCATTTCAATTTGAAGTGCCACAACAGTGCACAGTGGTATATAATCATCTGGCGCTGCATATGGAAATAGCTCTAACACTATGCCCTTCAATAAGTGCTAAAAGGTATTTACCTTTTCTGCTCAACACTTATAAGCAGAATTCAAGAAAAATATTGTATTAATTGGTATTTGTTGCCAGCCAGAGTTTATATTGCCAATTTTAGCTTTGTGTTCTCAAAAAAACCCTGGTTGAATTAACATGCAAAAACTCAGCTGAATAAATTGCTGAATCTGCAAGAAGTGAAAGACAATATTACACTTGTGATTCTTTGGAATTCTTGGAGAAATTATGCAGGGGATATAGGATGCCCAAGACAGGTTATTCCTATGCCTTTTCTCTATAATGTATCTGTTGAAACAGATGGAGCACCTTGGAAGGGTCCTGTAGGGCGGTGTGTAGGATAGGTCTGTTTATATCAGTCAGTAGGAAGCTCATCAAGCATTTGCTTTTGCTTGCTGCACTCAGTATGTCTCTAACATGACTATTGCTGCCCTAGCTGTTCAGCAGTGTCAGCCCAGGTGCCTGTGAGCTCTACTGACGTTTTTGCTCTGCTGTGGGCAAGTGAACAGAAGAGTCTTAATGGCCAGTGGGATGGGTTTGACCCCCCAAGCAGTCAATGATTGATTTTAGCATGTTAATAAAATAAGTTTATATGCTATCTATCCCCCTTTTTTTTTCTGTGATAAAATAAGTTACATGCAGATAATCTACAAAGGTGATCAGAGGAAAAATGGCTTTCACAACGGCAGAAGGAACAGCATCAAAGGTAGATAATAGAAACCCCACAGTCTACTAAAGTCAGTTTCTATGAGCAGAAAGCCACTCTATTGAGGATATTATTTCAAATGATTAAGCTGTTGTAGACTCTCATAAATGGTGCTTTTGTTCCCATGTTTGAAATCCACAAACAAGTATGCTCTTTGTTAGGTCTTTTCCATATACTGTTGCATAACAGCACACATCAGAGAGTGCATTGTGCTGGATATTCAGTAGTCAGTAAATCTGCCCTGAACACACCAGCAAGAGGAAGGGATATAGCATGAAACTACAAATAACTCTGATAGAAATGTAAAGAAGTAACCTAAGGGACTGAGTCAGGCATTTGACCCTTCTCTGGAACAGTTTCTCTCAGTGGAGTCTTTTTAAAATGACAGCATTTTATAGTGAGTCTGCTGAATAAGAAAATGTTGTATAACCAAATCTTGTTACAGTTCTGAACAGCTTGGAAAGCAATTGATTTAAACTTGATGAATTGTTCTATCATGTAGATATTGTATTACACGGTTATTATGCAGCAGAAAGGGCAGAATCACAGAGCAGAGAACAGCTCAGGCTGTTAGAAGATTCAGTAAGTCAGAGCAGACAGTAGTGTAGCTGTAAAATACCTTTTTCCAGAAGACTGCAATCATTTATTTTGTTATTTTTTTTAACAAAGCATTCTTTAGCTGTATCTGTTGCTTTATAAAATGAAGAATCCTGAAGAAAGCTGGTTTTCTCCTCAAGTGTCTATTGCCATGAACTATGTGTGTTTGTCATGCTACGGAGACTATCTCGTACATATCTAGATGTACCAGGACAGAATTTGGAATAAGGATATATTGGTAAGGAAAGGAAACTGAGCTTACTCTGCCTGTTAAGCTGGACTAAATATATCACTCAATATTTATTTTAAGGCAGAAGACTATAATTGAAATACCTTAAAATGTCTCTTCCTTCCATAACTGATTGTTGATGCTTCTATTCAAATATCAGGGCCTGTATGCTGTGGGGAACTTCTTACCAAGTGATGAGAATGTCTTTCACCCAAATTTTCACCGAGAACCTCTAAGGACTTTGACAGACCTCAGTCAAGATGCCAACAGAATCCTGCCAGGTAAAAACAGTAGCAGCAGTGACGGCATTGTCTCTCACCGCACAGAAAGTATCCTGAATAGAAACCATAGAGATTCAGGGTCTCTGACAAATCTCAAGAGAGCAAATGCTGATGTAGAAATAATAACGCCACGAAGCCCAATGGGAAAGGAAAATATGGTTACTTTCAGCAACACTTTGCCAAGAGTCAACACACCATCATTGGAAGATCCAGCAAGACGAAACGCAACAATACACGCATCAATGGATTCTGCTCGTTCCAAACAGCTGCTTTCCCAGTGGAAGAACAAGAATGAAAGTAGAAAGTTGTCACTGCAAGTGATAGAGACTGAATCTGGCCAGTCACCACCAAGGGCTATCGAAATGAGGTCAAGCTCAGAACCCTCCAGAGTAGGTGTAAATGGTGATCATCATGGCCCAACTAGCCAATACCTGAAAATTCAACCTGGCAGTGTACCAGGTTGTAACAACTCTGGTCTTTCTGGCGGGCCAAGGGTCTCTATTCAGTCACGTCCTGGCTCATCCCAGCTAGTACATATTCCTGAAGAGACTCAGGAGAATGTGAACACATCACCCAAAAGTAGTTCAGCTAGAGCTAAGTGGCTGAAAGCTGCTGAGAAGAGTGTTGCATGTAGAAGCAATAGCCAGCCAAGAATCATGCAAGTAATAGCCATGTCTAAGCAGCAAGGAGTGCTTCAGGGCAGTCCGAAAAGTTCAGAGGGAAGCACAGTCACCTGTACAGGAGCCATTAGATATAAAACCTTGACAGACCATGAACCAAGTAGCATAGTCAGAGTTGAGGCCCATCCAGAAAACAACAGACCTGTAATTCAGATGCCATCAGAAGGGGAAGGAAGTGGGTCATGGAAATGGAAAGGTCCTGAAAAAATCACCCTTCGTCAGACATATGAGCTAAACGATCTTAACAGAGACTCTGAGAGTTGTGACTCCTTAAAAGACAGTTATGGGTCAGGTGACAGAAAAAGAAGCAACATAGATAACAGTGAGCACCACCATCATGGAATCACTACGATAAGAGTCACGCCAGTGGAGGGAAGTGAGATTGGCTCAGAGACTCTGTCCATTTCTTCTAGTCGGGACTCAACACTTCGAAGAAAAGGCAACATAATTTTAATCCCTGAGAGAGGGAGCAGTCCAGAGAACACCAGGAATATCTTCTATAAAGGCACATCCCCCACACGAGCATACAAGGAATGAGAGAAGACATATCAGCTGGTCCAAACCACCACAAAGTAAACACACCTTGACGCAGGTTCTACTCTCTTTGTTTTGAGCTCATATTTACCTTTGATGTGCCAAATTCTTGACCAGCAGCCCAACTGTTGTTGAACACTGCTGATGTGCAATGTGCATGAGCCTGTGGAAAGCATGTGGTGGGTGGAAGAGCACAATACCAGAACCTAACTAATGTGAAACATTTTCATGCAGCTTCTTTCTTCAGACTCAAAATGTTTATCTGGGGGTGATGATGTCAATCAAAACAATGCTCTTGAACACAGACACTTTATTTCCTGAATGTGCCAAGTTTTTATTTTGTTTATATTTGTGTCCAAAATTGACTGAATTTTTCACAGCAAAGGCTGTATCAGTGGTATATACTCCCCTTTGCAGAATTTGCACCAAATCTTTAATACAGAATGGTGCTGATAACTTTACATGTTTTGAAAAATTGCATCCTTATTAGACTCTACAAATACATGACGTATTGATGTGCAGTTACTTTAAAAGTAATATTGCTAATACTATGATGACGCTGGCTGCATTCATTTAGCGTAGGAAATATTTACAGCTTTGTTATAGTGGATCTGTCACATTCAAAGATTGCAAAGGTTTTGTGTAGTTCTTTAAGATGTTTACTGCAACAAAAAAATGTGTGGGTGACATTCCATTAGAATGGAACAACTATCTATTTTGAATAGTTTTGCTGCTACTGCTCAATTTTTGTTTAAGAACAGGTGCTACTAATGAAGAGGCTGCTTCTTAGTGGGCTAACTTGTAGAATTGTTTTAAAATATGTTTTTTAAGGGGTCTTTTAAAGTACTACAAGTAATTCAGATTTTTAAACCTCTTATTCTGTCCTTCAGCAACCTTTCCATTTTTCTATTCGTTTTTAACCATATAATGCAGGGCACCAATAACTGCAAAACAGGCAGATGTGAAAGGTGAGCCATGAGTAAATAAACAGCCACTTTCCTGACCAGCTTCCAAGGAGACAGTAAATAACATCATAGCTCATATGTAGAAGCAGTCATTTGCCTTACTTGCTTAGTATGCCACAAGAACAATCACAAGTTTCACCCCAGTCACCATCATTTAGGGGATTTATGCTTCACTTTAAAAATGGAATGACTTGGTGTTGCAGAATCACTGAATGAGTGTTGCATTGTGCCACTACTACTGTTCACCTCCCTTGAGACACCCTCCAGAGCTTTTTTAAGAATTATATTTTTTCCACCACTGCCACTTCAGAATATGGAGGGTCTCTGCACCTGAGAGAACATGAACTATTGTAGCAAATTGAGCTTCAAATATAATGAAAACTTACTTGCCTGCTAAAATCTCTATTGCCAAAAATTGTTGAAGAGATAACCTCTGAAAGGAATAAGCGTAGCATGTCCTAGGCATGTTAGAAAAAATGCCTAGTTACATTTGGCTCTGACTTAAATAACTTAAACCATGAAGGAAGCTAGGGGCAGTGCTTGCCCAGTGAAGGTCCTCATTCTCTCCTAGATTATTTTCACCTGAGAGAGGACTAATACCAGCCACCTCCCAGCTCTCCTGTTAGGGGGAGAATGGAACGGCTTAGCAGTTCCCTCACCGAATAAATAGCAGCAGAACAGGTCTGTTCTCTCGCTTCTTGAGATGAGTGTTTCACTCTAAGTCTCTTTCTGATTTAGGGTATCAAAGAATCAGAGACATACGATGTAGTCAGAACCTGTCTACAGACCCTACCCCACAGACCTCTGAGGAAAAACCCACCCTATCCCAGCCAGGTAGGTGGTGGAAGGAAGAATCATCCCATCCCAAGAAGATAAATAGCACAACATACCCACAGACCAAAAAAAAAAAAAAACCAAACCCCACCAAAAAAAGTCAAAACCAAAACAAAAATAGCAAACCCAACCCCGATCCTAAATAATTTCGGAAGTATGAGGATGGTGTTTGCTAATCTGTATAGAAGTAGAGAATGGAAAGCTTTATATATCTTCCCAGTTATACAGGTGCTCCAGGCTTTGCTGAGTGTTGTCAGCCAACCCTGTCAAGTAATGCTTCCCTCACCTTCCCATCACCCAGTGCGGTGGAGGAGTGTCAGTCCTTAAGGAAATGACTGCACTTCTCCTACTAGTAATAGAGAAAGAGCCCATCATACATTTGATGATTTGGAGGAAGTATTTTGCAGGTTACATGTAAGAAGCTGATCAGTAGGGTTGCAGCTTGTGATATAAGTTAAAGGCACATTATGTTGAAGACACACTTTAAGGCACATTAGCTGGGAAAAATAATCGTAGATGCTGGGGGGGAGATAGGAAAAAAAGTAATTTTTTAGAAATATGTTCTCAGACTGTAGTATTTACAAGTCAAGGTTTGTTTTTTCTTTTTAAAAGGATGAATCTTTAGTCCTTGGTATTTAATATCAAATTTTGTACGAGGTTCCTAGGAATTACAAACACTTGGATTGTCAGGAACAAAACCCTTTGGATTTAGTTTAGTCTAGATACATGATAAAGCAGGAAGGATTAGCTTTAAAGAAAAGGGTAACACACAATCGCTGTTGGCCTATCAATGCAGGGAGATAAGACACAATCATTTGTTAGTTTTTAAGTGCAGGGGAAAAGAACATAAGCAGATGAACCTGGAAATAATGGAGAATTAAAATGGAGAATAATGGCAATAAAGCAAAGATCAGAAAATGTTCCCTCTGGCAATTTAGCTGTTTTGGAAACAGCGGGATTCCTGGTGGGAGTGTTTGTTCTTTATTCCTTGGTTTTAGTCAGATATATATTGGCATATGTGTTGCTTTTATTACTCTAAAACTTGCTGCATTATTTCAAGTGCAGTGTGATATTTTTCCTAAGGTTTCCTATTTCTTAACAAAAGATTTTAAAGCTCTTGTGTAATCATTGAAATTGTGTTCTTTACATAAATATTGATATATTCTTTTTTACTCAAAAGTGCCAAAGGCTACTGTTTTTAATAATGGCTTATCAAATTATATTACATTAGAGAGCAGAAATGTAATAATATATACATTGGAACTCAGACCTCTGCATGTATATTTGATAAGGAGCCTTTTGTAAAATTACTCTTTGTTTACATTCCACTGATACCTTAATTTAAAATTAATCAAATAAATTGACAGGTGACATCTTCTTAGTGTTCTGATTTTCTTACTTGCTAACAGGCACGAATTTCTTTGTTAGGCTGTGCTTTATTGAGAAAAGAAAATACTCAAATAATAAAATATGTTTTTAAATGAGAATTCTCTATATAAAGTATTGTGTTTAATAAAATGTTATGCAATGTTTTCAAATGGAAAAGAATTTGTAAATTGCTATAAATGTATTTTGTTAAATAAGTACAGATCAATGCTACTGTGTGAGTTTATTGTGCTAACATCATGAAAATAAAGATAAAATTCCTCATTGATGTTCAGTCATCTTTGTGGTGAAGCATTCCCTCCTCTCATATTATATATACTTATTATTCCATGGCACATAAAATTGTTCATCAGTGGGAAACCTCGAAAGTTGTAAGAAGCTGCAAGGAACGGTGTCCAAACAAGCTTGTCTCTGTCCATAAAAACGTTTTACAAAAAAAGGAAGCAAGTGAATTGGGAAGCTTAGGCCATGTGAAGACACGTCTGCTAGATCACTCTGCAGAACCAGCTGCATTACTAAGCCCCCAATGCCTCTGAACCACCTTGCTAGTGTTGGGTAGAGCTGCTGGTTATGACACTGCACCCTCTGCGGTGGCTGAAGGAGATCTCTGCCTGCTGCTAGGGCTAGAAAATATCTTGAGCCTACCACCTGAGTAGCCTGTTTCAGGAGAGGCCTCTTCTTTGGCCAGCAGCAGATGCTGGTGTGGCAGCAGGTTAGACTGCATACAGAAGGCTGTGTGAAGTATGAGGGCTGGGGAGCAAAGTTAGTGTCCCACCCTGTAGGGCATGCCTTGGTAGCCTGGGGGAGTTACAGGGAATAATAGCCCAGCTATGGGTTAGAGGGTTCCTCTGAACTAGTGCAAAAGAGTAATACAGATACTCTCTGCTGAAAATTTCAGCAGATTCTTTGCTGAAAGCTGACATCTAATACAAATTTGATGAGTTCTCCTCTGGGAATGGCCCCTTCCATGGACTACAAAGGGGTCTAGACAATTAGTTTAAACGTTTTTAAAGGCATATTTTAAACATCTAAAGTTAGGCTAAAACTGAAGTTGCCCTCTGAAGGGTACATGTGATGTAGAGGCTATATTATAAAACTTGATTTAAAATGAGAAATTACCTCTACTGACAAACCTTGTCTTATTCTCTGGCTACAGCAACAAGTGTCACTAAATTAGGAGAGCTTGCTGTGATCCAGATTTATGACTATATCTAATTATGCAAAGGACTTTTCAAAGATAGGAGTGATTAAACTGAAATGTAAAAAAATCTATTTTGTGCTAGATTTTAAAAAAGCTTCAGAGGTCTTGATATAAGAAGCTGCATAAAATGAGATTTTACCATAATCTGTTCGGTATATATTTATGAAGACATTTTACGTGACAGATCAGTGCACAGCTGATTTGGCAGGAACATTTTAAAGGCATTACAATCCTAGTTCATAAAATTGTGAATGAAATATCTTCACAAATCTTATAGCACAGAATGTATCAAGCATTGGACAAAACTAACAACTGTCTCCATACTGCACATTCAAAATGGAAGTAAGTTCCAGCTGCATATATGTGCATACACATGCACACGTAACACAAAGGTAATGTGTTCAAGCTGGGGTTTAGAAAGAGAAAGCTAAAGAGAGAATTTAAATTGAGGAACAAATTGTGGCAAGGCTGCAAATACTGTTTATATTTTTTTTCTACTTTGTCAGCAGTAATCTCTTCAGGCATTCAAAATACGCTTAAATACATCATTTGGTTATTCCTCCCATAGAAGAAATCTGTTCTTCCAGTGATTTGCCATAAAGGATAAAAGGAAACTTGCACGTTCCATGGCTTAGCACTTCTGAAAAAAAGAACTAAGATGAGAAGTCATCCAGAACTCAAGCGAGCCTGAGAAAGTGCCTCTTATGTTTGAGGGGGGAAAAAAAAGGCAAAAAGCCAAACATGTTTATTCTTTTTTTTTCTATCTCCTCCCCCCGCCCCTGAAAAATCTCCCTTCCTTCAAAGGCCAATGGTCATTCAGCTTTTTCCAATTGTACCACTTTTCTAGTGATGCTCAGAGAGAAATGAGAGTCATGGGGATTTGTGGATGTCAAGTCTCTGCAGCTACTAAATGATGCATAAAGGAAAGCTCTGCTCTCTCATTAAATCATTCAGAGCAGACTGGGGCATATCTGGGTGAAACATGATGAACAGAATTTGATTCTTTTCCTGTTTCTGTTCCTGCTTCAGACCAAACTTGTTGATTACAATGCCTTTCCCTATACTGTACTGGGGCTAGAAAGCTAGCTCTGCTAACAGGATAACATCACACAATCGTGAGCAATAGCTTTGCTCATTATTACCTGTAAACTATATATCAAAATAATCAATGCTTTGCAAACAATAGCCATATTTGTATTTCCCTAAAACTAGTTATAATGGTTTTTGCAATTAGTACAGCTTTATGCTATCAAAGTCTTTAGTAGGTATGCTTTTGGTGTTCTTTCATATACTTATTCATCTGATGTATGTTGCCTGAGCTACATAATTGGCCCTGAGGGCCAGTCACCCAGGAATTTTTTTTGCTTTAAGCCAGAAGAGGTACAGATACTTTGCAGAGTGCCAGGTATACACTTTTTTTAGTAGAGCAACATCACGGGTGGCTGAAGAAATAGGCCCAAAAGAAATAATTACCTAAAGGCTCTGTACCAGGTCAGTTGCAGTCTCCTCTGGTACTTGTTCTCCTTCTGTGTAGCCTGAGACAACTGTCCTCACTCTTATCAGAGAGGAGTTTTCACAGCAGTGGTTCCAGCAACTCATATATCCCAATATTGAGAGTGTGCCAGCTTGGCAGGGGAACATTTGTAGGGTTTGGCTACTTCTATGTTTTAATTTCCTGAGGACTACAACGGGTCTAATACCAAATTAATTCCTTGATTTACTACCAGAGAAAATAATGATTCCACATCTTAATAATGAGCACAACAATGGAAGAGAAGCATGTCATTCAAAAGATCAAGACAGCTAAGGCTTTATATATCAGACATATATAAAAGACTCATGTATAACATTCTGCTTGGTAGTTCTGTGAGCTCTGTATACCTAACAGATTGCAGACTACTCTAACCTCCTAAATCAAGGCAGACCATTGGAAGAAGTTTCTTCAAATGCTTTAATTTTTTAATGGCATTATTTAAGGAAGTCCTCCTTTCACTAACCTTTTTTACAATGCAAGTAGAAGAAGTTAGATACAAGTTAGCAAAAGAAAACCATCTTATAATTTACTCAAGATAAGAAAATGAGTCAGGAGAAAGTTCTAACAATGAGTCAGAACAAAGTTTAAGGTGCTTTCCAAAATGGAAGATTAAAGCAGCACTTAACAAAAACATGATTTGTAAATTTGTTTGTGAAGTTTATCAAGCAGTGTAGGCAGATAATTAGTACAATCAATGCCTTCTTAATCCCTCTTCAATTATTCATCAAATAATAATAATTGAAGACTGGGTCACTCTAAAACAATTAATTTCTTCCGTAATTAAGATACAAAATGTGCCTTGTTTACAAAGCCCCTAGAGCTCTAGTCACTGGGAGAGGGCAGGGGAGGACAAAAAGGAACGGATAAGAGCATATTTTAATCTGTGAAGTGAAACAAAAGCCACATAAATACTTTCTGAGAGTTGAGATCGGTGATGACCAGGTTGAGTGCCTATGGGTAAGAGTCAGAGGGGCAGTCAAGTCGGACCTCCTGGTTGGAGTGTGCTACAGACCGCCTGACCAGGAGGAGGATTTGGATCTTCTGTTGTTTAAACAGCTGGAGGCTGCCTCTAGATCGGCTGCCCTTATTCTTTTAGGAGACTTTAACCTTCCAGATATCTGCTGGAAACTTAATACTGCTGAGAGGAGGCAGTCCAGGAGGTTTTTAGAGTGTATTGAGGACTGCTTTTTGTCACAGCTGGTGAGTGAGCCCACCAGGGGTGAGGCTCTACTTGACTTGCTGTTTACAAACAAAGATGGGTTGGTGAGTGATGTTGTTGTCGGAGGATGTCTAGGGTCTAGTGATCATGAAATAATTGAGTTCTCTCTGAACAATGTAATAGGAAAAGCCAGGAACAGAACATCAATGCTGGACTTCCGGCGGGCAGATTTTGGATTATTTAAGGAACTGGTCAGGAAAGTACCCTGGGAAATAGCTCTTAGTGGCAAGGGGGTCCAGGAAGCTTGGATATACTTCAAGAATGAAGTTTTGCAGGCGCAGGAGCGGGCTGTCCCTGTGTGTTGTAAGAAGAGTCGTAGGGGCAGACGACCGCCCTGGATGAGTAGGGAACTTCTGAAGGAACTAAGTAAGAAAAAGAGGATGTATCATCGTTGGAAGGAAGGGGAGGTATGTCAGGTCATGTTCAAGGATGTTGTTAAGTCGTGTAGGAGAAAAATCAGGGAAGCAAAAGCCCAGCTGGAGCTCAAATTGGCCACTTCTGTTAAGGACAATAAGAAGAGTTTTTATAAATATATCAATGGCAGAAAGAAGGGCGGCAGCGACCTCCACTCCTTGTTGGATGTGGAGGGAAATATAGTAACCAGAGATGCAGAGAAGGCTGAGGTACTTAATGCCTTCTTTGCTTCAGTTTTTAACAACAAGGATGTCAGCTCGCTTGACAGTTGGCCCTCTGAAGTGGTTGATGGGGGCAGGGTGAAATATGGCCCTCCTGCAATCCATGAGGAGGAGGTTAGAGACCTGCTGAGCCGCTTGGACCCTCATAAGTCTATGGGGCCGGATGGGATCCATCCTAGGGTGCTGAGAGAGCTGGCGGATGAGCTTGCTAAGCCGCTCTCCATCATCTTTCAGCGGTCCTGGCTCTCTGGAGAGGTCCCGGAAGACTGGAAGTTGGCCAATGTGACGCCCATCCACAAGAAGGGCCGTAAGGATGATCCAGGTAATTGCAGAGCTGTCAGCCTGACCTCGGTCCCAGGTAAAATCATGGAGAAGATAATCCTGGGTGAAATCATGCACCACCTGCAGAACGGTCAAGAAATCAGGCCCAGCCAGCATGGATTTAGGAGGGGTAGGTCCTGCCTGACCAACCTGATCTCCTTTTACGATCATGTGACTCGCCTGGTGGATGAGAGGAAGGCTGTGGATGTGGTATACTTGGATTTCAGTAAGGCCTTTGACACGGTCCCCCACAGTAGACTCCTAGGGAAGCTGGCAGCCTAGATGGGAGCACTTTGTGCTGGGTTAGGAATTGGCTGGATGGCCGAGCCCAAAGAGTGATGGTAAATGGTGTTTCATCCAGTTGGCGGCCGGTCACCAGTGGTGTCCCCCAGGGATCGGTATTGGGTCCCGTCCTGTTTAATATCTTTATTGACGATTTGGATGAGGGGATTGAGTCCATCATCAGCAAATTTGCAGATGATACCAAGCTGGGAGGAAGAGTTGATCTGCTAGAGGGTAGGATGGCCCTACAGAGGGACCTGGACAGATTGGAGAGCTGGGCCGATTCTAATGGGATGATGTTTAATAAGTCCAAATGTCGGGTACTTCATTTTGGACACAACAATCCCATGCAGAGCTACAGACTGGGGACAGAGTGGCTAGAGAGTAGTCAGGTAGAAAAGGACCTGGGAGTGCTGGTGGACAGGAAGCTCAACATGAGCCAGCAGTGTGCCCAGGTGGCCAAGAAGGCTAATGGAATCCTGGCCTGCATCAGGAATAGTGTAGTAAGCAGGACCAGAGAAGTTATTGTCCCCCTGTACTCGGCACTGGTCAGGCCTCACCTTGAATATTGTGTCCAGTTCTGGGCCCCTCAGTATGGGAAAGATGTTAGGATACTGGAATGTGTTCAGAGGAGGGCAACGAAGATGGTGAGGGGGCTGGAGCACAAGCCCTATGAGGAGCGACTGAGGGAATTGGGGCTGTTTAGCCTGGAGAAGAGGAGGCTCAGGGGAGACCTCATTGCTCTCTACAACTACCTAAAAGGAGGTTGTAGTCAGGCAGGGGTTGGTCTCTTCTCTCAGGTGACCAGTGGTAGAACCAGAGGGCATGGACTTAAGCTTCGTCAGGGAAAGTTTAGACTTGATGTGAGGAAAAAATTCTTCACTGAAAGGGTGATTGGCCATTGGAATGGGCTGCCCAGGAAGGTGGTGGAGTCACCTACCCTGGAGGTGTTTAAAGGGAGACTGGATGAGGCACTGAGTGCCATGGTCTAGATGATGGTTGGTGTTAGTGTTAGGTTATAGGTTGGACTTGATGATCTCAGAGGTCCTTTCCAACCTTATGATACTGTGATACTGTGATACTGTGAGAGTCAAGATTAAGAATTAGAAAATGACAACAAGGAAGAAGAGTAGCTATGGAACTAACACAACTAATATACTTCAGAACTCATGAGAGGAGCATATTGCTCGGTCAAATTCACAGGCTGGATTTTTAGCAAGGACAGTGAGTTGGGCAGTAGCAGTTGTGTGTCACTAAGCAGTGTTAGACTGTATAAATGGTCTGTTGTTGTAAAGATAAACCTGAAGAGAGACATGGCAAGAGAACTGCTGCCATAGGAACGAATGTAGCTGCTACATACGCTACATCATTGCTGCACTAAGGACAAACCATGGATCAGCAGTGTGCCATGGACTGGACCTACTTCACTTTGTTCAACAAGAATTTAAAATCTGAAACAGATACATGATGACCAACTATTATATATACTACAATATAGCTGCATAGACTTGGCATGCTTTCTAGAAGGACTTAATAACTAGTGGAAAACCAGAGACAAAGAAACTCTAAAAAATTAAGGATTAAGTATCTTTCAGAAGCTTTCATCTGGAGTCCAGAGCAGTTTGCATCCTCAGAAAAAAAAAAAAAAAAAGCTTAAAAAAAAAGCTGTAGTGCTTGATCCTTCATTTCTTATCCAGGTAATACCCCTACAGCAGTAACAGGATGTTTTACTTGTGCAAGTTTTGTACCTGTTTCCCAGACAAGTTCAAATCCCATATTTCTAATGTAAGACCATCTATCCTTTTCCAATCTATGGTATGTTCCTGCACATAAGGAGTCCAACTGCCAGAGCCATACACTACAACACCGTACATCTTCTATTACAACTAGTCTTGTACAAGTTTTGCAAAGACTTACCAACTGGTTTCACCTACCGTGCAACTGCCTCATGTGGAATCAATGAACTCTTTGAACAAATAAAAATAAGAGAATGTATAAATTAGTGCAGAATCTAGACTGTAAAGTTTGCTTTTATAAAAAATGACAATGACAACAGTTCCTCAAGGCTGAAATGTTATTATGGTTGGTATCTCATTATTCATAATTCTATTGAAAAATGTATTTCTGCTTTAAAATTTTGGTACCATGCAGCATTAGACTATCCAGAGAAAGTTTAGCATTGATATACAGCTAATGCATTGAATTCTGAGCCCACTTGATTCTTACTTCCCTAAAAGATTTGACTACATGAAACAAATTACTAGTATGATAACTTACAGGGAGAGATGTAATATCTGTTGTATGTGTTATATTTAAGGCACAAAGATGACATGTTATAATCTCCTTCACTGTATTCATTTATACCGAGTGTTGCCGGTTCCTGGTAGAATTCTGATGATATCATTTAAAGGGGAAAAAATAATAGTTTGAAAATTATTCAGTTTTACTCACTTCTATGAGACCAAATTTAAATACACTCATACATGGATTTTACTGCATAATGGTACTTAGTGGCAGCAGCTTACACAGAAATGCTGTTTTGTATTTAAAAAGCATGAATTGACCTTATGTAAACTGCAGTAATTGTTTCCTGCATTAATGAAAAGATCTTTCCTCTTTCCAGAACAGGAAATTCAACTGAATCAAGAAGGTATTCATCCAGAAGTTCAGATATTTGCAGTGATTACAAATCATTGGCACCAATACCATTCAACAACCTATGCAAGCAGAAGCCTCTGGATACAAACATCACAGATCTATCATGTTAAGCATAAAAGCATTGAAAGTACTTTCAATCCATGTCTTTTTAAGAAGACAGATACTTTCCAAATATGGAAGCAATGCACATTTTCAGGCATTTGCTGAGCGTCCAATTGATTGTGATGACAACTCGCTGAGAAAAGGCCTGCCTTTTGGATGAGCAGTGTTGGTCTCTGGGAATATATTATGCTACATCTCTGTTAACTATATTGTCTCTCCACTGAACATAAAGTTCATATCTATGAGCCTTCTGCTCCTAAGAGCCTGAAAGGAGTCTTAAGAAAGAGAATTCTTCCATTTGGGTTGGCCTTGCTTTGAGTCCTTGAGAGTGCTTGGTACATATCAAAATGATGAGTGCTAATTTAGAAGGTGAGACAAAAGGACAGAAAGTTTGTATAATGTATGAGGTTTTTTTTCAAACTGTCATCTACATCACTTTAAAAAATGTAAACGATGTAATGGTTCTCAGAACAATGAAGGCCCAGTTATTATGAGAAAGATCCTTTAACTGTCACAGTGGATGTTACAAGTTTCTACAACTCTGTATGTTAACTAACATAATCCCTAAGTGTTTTCAGGATCTACTGCATTGACTGGAAGCAGGTAAATCTGGGGAAAATATATACTGTCAACAACACTCAAGATTAAATAACTTCATATGTTAAAACCTACCAGGTTATCTTCTAGCTGCTAATACCATTCACAGCTCAGTCCAGGTGAACAATCCTGACAAAAAATAAAAAGAAACATTCCCTTGAAATCATCAGAATTATTTGATTACCACCAATAAGAAAACATATGCACTATCCTTAGTATGACTATGTAGAACACGTGGCTTCTCACAGGGTCCCTCCAGCCCTGGCTCTTCTTGTTCCAGCATAAGTGGTTGATGTGAGGCATTGTTAGCAATAAGAGCCTAGGAAATTACGAGCCTGTGGTAGCAGTAGCAGGAGTCAGTGAATAATAATGAGAATTGTTGACAAGCAACAGAACAAGGGCAATAGAGAAAGATAACAAGGTCAGGAAACCTTTGCTGCCTCCTGTTTCTTCAACTCTCCTTTAATGGTCTTAGAAAAGTGGAAATACAGGTATTTTTTAAATTGTGTACTACCTAGCACTCCTCACCATAGCACTGTCATGTCCTAGTACCCTCCCTTCATTTCTCACAAAAACTACAACTCTGTACAATAGGTTATGTTTACCCATTTCTTCCATTTACCCCATCATTTCTTTTTCCTTAGATTGCACATGGTCTGGGAAGCACAATCTTTCCCCGTGTTTGTCATTACACAGAGAGAGAGATAGTTGTAAACTATATAGATGACCATAATATATACGTCAAAAAGTGACCCTAGAGCCTAATCCCTGCCAAGCACTTATGTGCTAACAGTCAGGACACCTGGGAAGGTACTGCATAACCCAACACAAACTGCCATGCCACAGCCCATTGAGACACTTCTGGGCCCTGCTGTACTGCAGTAGGAATCACTGGCACGCTTATGTCCCTTTCTCTCTAGAAACTAAACCTGACTGACACACGCTTCTGGCAGGCCAATACTGCTTCAAGGTGCCTGTTTTTAATAGAAAGGACAAAAGCATTCTACAGAAGGGAAGTGCAAATAAAGTGCAATACTATAACATGTAGTTTTCAAAACAGGAGAGTGTCTTCCAAAGCAGTACTAACAAAACCATCAGTGCAAGCAAAGGCTAATTATTAGCAAATGAAAGCAGCAGCATTTCAGTTCTCCTGCTAGTGTTAAAATTCAAAACCTTGAAATGAGAAATGTTCTACCTGGAACTTAGCAAATGTCCTCACCCTCTCTCCCACCAATCTGTCTTTCATGCCTATCAAATCCAGTTGACTGACAGGCAATTTGTATGAGCCTTTGTACTATCTAAGCTCCAGTAATTTCTTCTTTTATAAAGCCTTTCATTCCTGTTCACTGTAAGAGGCAAAAAAAAATTGTGTCTCTGTGAAGAGAACAAATAAATTTGGCGGAAAGCAACCCATCAGCTGCCATTAACACTGCTCTGGGGTATGGCAGCTGGGATGGACCAATGGCCTTAACTAGCCCCATTCTCATCACTTTACTTAACCTCTTGAGAGGCAGTGATGAGATCTTGGCCCAATTAGCATCTAAGTCTTGTCAGACTATCTTATCTCAGATTTAGTTGAGATTGTTTGGACAGATGACACTATGGAACTAAAAAATACTGAGAATTACACATTTTATGACATGAATTGGTCATTTCTTCAACGAAGAGGAAAGATTACTTCTCTCTTACCATTTCCCTAGCAACAGAGAAAATGAGGGGTTCTTTTTCTTTTACAGAAGAGCCTTGATTTCAGGAGTGAGGGAAAATAGAAGCATCTGCTGGTAACCAAGGCACCTTCTGAACAGCACAGGACTTCAAAACCCTAAGAGCTTTTTAGACCTTATGTCTTATTATGGCAATTATTTCAGATAAAAGGAATTACAAAGCCTGAGGTATGGGAAGGCTTTCATCACACTGTGTAGTGCTCATTTTAGAATCCCTCCCTAGGAAAGAACTTGCTTGACAAATACTATAAATAGAATCCGACATAAGAGGGTAAATAACTATTCATCTGCTGATAAATTCTGACAGATCATCTTTCATATGCAACTTGAGTGAAAGTCATAATCAGAAAATCCTTGATCTGTTAATGGGCAAATAGCTCTCAATCTAAACTACCTTGAAAAATATTGAGAGCTTTAAAATGTTAATTTACATTTTTCTCATTGTCAGTGAGGTAACTGGCTCTAAGCACCATATTGACATAGGACTGTGGTCTGTTTGTTTGGGTTTTCTTTCTTACCCTATTAATGTTAGTAGAGTCACTTTTATTCCCACTACATTCAGCATAAATTCTCCAATTCTGTTTTTTTTCAAGGAGGTTGGCCATTCTGTCAGTTGAATGAAAGGGTTAAGATGAATCATAAGTCATTCATTAAATCAATATACAAAACCCAAAATTTCTTACCAACTGCTATGCTTGTTCTTTAGTCAGAGTCACTTTGTCTATTTCAAACACACAACCAGGTAAAACGGGATCTGCACCCTCCAACTATGATTCCATTTTGTAATGATTGCTGGAGTCTCCAAACTAAGAATTTCAGCTGGTCTCATTCCTTATAGAGACTGAAAAAAATTTTAGGCAAGGCACTCAGATGACTATAAAAACATATGTCATTAAATAGAACCTGGAAATGGAAACAGATACAATCTCCAGAGCTTCTTTACTTCTGTCTTGCCAGTTTGCAGGGAGAGAAGGTGCGTCTCATTCATCTTCAGATTATTGAGAACAGTATTTCTTCTTTTCTGCCAGACCAATTATTTTTAGAATCACCATGATGCTGACAGTTTGGGGCCTGCTAGCAGATCCAAAAAATCAGAACAACACCCCTCTATGGTACAAAAGGATAAAGATTTCTAAGAGATTTAAAAAAACATGAATGCATAACAACCTGTCTTCCAAAAAATATTCCACTGAAATTATGGGGGAAAGAAAAAATTGTAATAAAGGTTTTTACCACGTGACATAACCACATATTTGAGATATTTATAGATATTTTATGGAACTACTAAGAGAATTTTTTTTCCATTTTTTCCCATTAAATGAAACATTTAAATTAAAATTATTATAGTTCATATTCAAAATGAACCCTCCATGCCAGATCTCTGAAGAATAATGATGCTAAAAATAAAACGTTACCAGGGAAACAGAATGGAACAGAAATTAGCAATAGCGTCTGAGCTACAGCCAGTGAAATAAATGGGAACAGGATCAAACTACACTGAAGAAAATAAATCTCTATTCCAGAATCTCCTCCTTTCACATTTCAATGGCTTCTGTTCTATGTTTGTGAAAAAATCAGTTTGAGCTGAAATAATACGTAACCTGTCAACAGAAGCCAGGTTCCTAAGATTCAATGTTCTAGGTAATGTGAATGCAGCAACAGAAGCTTTTGCATGGGCACCTTGGAAAGGACTTTGGTCCATTTTTGCTCCTTTGTATTTTATGGCTATAGACCTGAAAAAGGAAATAGACTTCGACCGAGACAATATCAGAAAAGGGCAGAGGAGACAACATTGCTGATTTCACAGAAAACCTGCAAGGCACGTCTTAGCCTGGACTTTACTGTGTGGAAGAAGTGTGATGGAAGGCAGTAGACACAGGTAGCATGTGACATCCCAGAATGACAAAGGAGAATACCTGGGTAGCTGATGGAGAAAAGGTGCCAGCTGGTTGGATAACCAGCTCAGTAAGAACACAGAAAAGAAAGTTACTTCATGGGACAGAGGAATGAGAGTAAACTCCAAATTCCTGTGTTCAGGTTGAGGTCGACACTGCAAAGGAAATTCAGTTGTAAAATGGCCCATGTTTCTACATGGATATAAAGAAAACAAAAATGATAGAAGTATGAACGGGCTCAATTTTCTTTCAGAAATAAAAGGTATTGTCCCTGACAACATTTTTTGCTTAATTTTTGTGTCATTGACAGCTGCTGTTGTTAATTACTCAGTAAATGCTTCATGGTTCTAGGGCAATAGGCCATAACTGCTGTTTTGGAGAGAAAGAACATGAAAAACGGGGAAAATCCTGTTGAAGAAAATCCACCTCACTTTGTTCCACCAGTAACACAAAGGCACAGCTGAAGTCAGACTATGCTCTCGGGACCCTCAAAACTGTATTCTTACAGCACTAGGCCAACTGCACAGATCTTATGCAAAAGAGGTGGCTTTTGTCAAAATCCCCATCACTGTCTTATGACAAAGCCACAAGCCCAGACACAATCTTTGTACTCTACTAGTGGTCCAACAGACCAAATATTTGTACATGCATATAACAATATTGCAATCCATAAGAATTCTTACATATTTATGTGCGAGTGAATACAATCAGGATTCTGTAATTCTGCTCCCGACAGACACTTGTTATTGGATGCCTGTAACTGGTTAGTTCTGCCTTTTACTCAGTACTAGTTTTCATAGTGGTAATTTTTTCCAGTGCAAACAGTTTCTTACTAAATCTGGTTTAAGGATTCTTTCTTCTAGCAATAGAGGAAACATTGTAGTACCTTATTTCACTACAGCTGGCTGCCTTTTACATTATTTCATTCAAATTTCTTAAACTACTATCAGAATAATGGAGAAGGAGAGACAAGAAAAAAGTCCTGTTAAGCAATTCAGCATTTCCTATTAAACCAAGAATGACGTAGATTCTGCTCTTGTGTACACTGACACAATCACACTGATGTGTAGAGGGCTTTGAACAGGCAAAGGCAGAGGAATTCCTTTGCCATAAGTATATTTCTGTTAAAGTGACAAGCATGATTTTGCCAAAGCAGTCTGCCTGAGAACTTACAGAGGAGTTAAATCACCTCTTGCTTCAATAGAGGGAGAAGCAGATACCAAATTATTTCTTAAATACAGTTTTAAACTCAAAACAGGACTTACTTCATGTAGATCTGCAGTAAGGGTTATTTTAAAGTGAGGGAGAATGTTGACATCTACAAAGCTGAAATAGATTTCCCTTCTGTTTCTTCATAAGCGGCTCAAAGGCTGGTTTATCTGCATCCCAGATTCTCCATTCCAAAGCTACTCTCCCATTTAGAAGTCAGTCCTGGAATTCCATATAATGTTATTGCAATTATTGCAATTACAAAACAGTGTTAGTATCTCTGGTTATAAAACAAAACTAAAATACAGCTCCTTACATGTCTTTTTTCAGCTATCTGAATGTTCTCATTCACAGGGGTGAACAAGACTCCCAATACAATACTTCCAATCTGGCTACAAGAGGTCCCCAAGGGTGGCCTGCACTGCACCCCTCTTAGTGCAAGAGCTAATAATTTTAGTTTTACACAACTAAAATCTTGTCCATTTTTTCATTTGTATAAACAACTCGTTCATCTTACATTTCTAAACCTCTTCTGAAAAAGTCAAAATGTGGCAAATTATTCAGGATACATTTCATTAAGGTACTACAGTTCCAGCATATAGATACACCCATTCATAAGGAGTATAGAGTCACCCACCACAAAGTGAAAAAACTGAACTTGTCTGTTCTGAATTTAGGCTGCTGCTATAAAATAGTCAATTAAATATTTTCAGACAGAAGACATTACTTCAGGATTAAATTATTTACAGAGAAGTACCACAATTCTGGACTTGACATCTCCATCCTACATTTGCTAATTTTGGCACCAATCTCATGCTAATTTCCTCAATTCACTCACGACTTCACTGTGGTATTGGTATTGGAGGTCTCTGCCATTCCTGCTTTGTGATGGCAGAAAAGCTCCCCGGTTTGCACTATTGCTCCACTGCTGAAGAAATCTTAACATCTAGATGTTTCTTCAAAAGAGTGAAAGCTTCGTACTTACAGAAGTAACTACTTTAATGCCTGTCTGTCCTTGAGGATACAGTGTAAAACTGTTCTAGAAGAGGAGTCCCTAACTTGTTCTAGATAAACTCCACAACAAAAAGCACTGAAGAAAAGGAGGGTAGGAGTTTGGTCTATTAAATCAATATCAACCATTCAAGCTGTAAGAATGATATAATGATGATATAATTTCAGATAAAGCTGTGTGAACTCAAGAAACTGGTTAGCTCAGTGATACTTTTGTCATCATGAATTGTTTAAATAGGAACTCAAATTAATTCTGTACAATTATTCAGTGTCTGTACTTGCATTGTTGCAAACCTACACTTCTCATAGTGGCTTTGAGTTCTCAAGCTATGCTGTCATTCAGTAACAGATGTGAGAGTCCCCATCAGAATCTGGATGCTGTTAAGTATTAGTCATAGTGAAACATATATCACCCAGTACTACAAATCCCATTGCATTCTAAAGACTGGCTTGCAACTAAAGCATCTACACTACAGCCAAGAGTATAGGTGCAGCCAAGAAGAGACAAGGCTGAGAGCATGATGAGTGCTGTCAAAATGAAAATTCCATCTCATAGCTTATTTCCATAGTCATCACAGAGAAATATTATTCAGGGATTAGAGCCCTCTGTTCTTCCTTTCTGCCATTCTTCTCCATGTCCCGCTTTAGAAGATGTTGGGATAAGCTGAAATGTACATTTCAGTGAAAAGATTTGCCCAAGGGAGTATTCATTGACCTAAACAGATTTTTTTCAACACAAATCTTGAAGTCTGTACAGAAGTATCATGGCCGGAGCTAGATTAACGCTAGCTCAAATATATGTATCCATACTATTGTTATACTTTTCAGTTACAGTGTGTACATACGGATAGGTTTATTAAAAAAATCCTCACCCTTAATCTGGAAATCACTCTTTGTTCAAAACAAAGGTATTCAAGGAGCAGTCTATCCCATATATACCTTGCTTTTTTCCTTCTTTACTGTAATCAGAAGCAATGCTAACCTCTCAAAATTAATGGATTAAACCAAAGAAACTTTGCCATGAAGAATGATGGCAAAAATCCTTAGTGTATGTAGTGACTTATGTATTCATGGCATCACACTGCAATGTTGGGGTTTTTTGGTAATAAAAGTTGTCACCACGCTCTGGAATTAAAAAGTAAAACTAGAGAAGGTCAGAATAGCTGAAGGATACAATAGAAAACTTGGTTCCAATGTGTGCCCCACCAGTTGTACCTGCTCTGTCTAGACCTAGAAAATACAAGTGTTCCATCTTTGAAACAGTGTAAAATATTTGATCTTTTAAGAATCCAATCAGATAACACCAGCCAGTTTAAGAATTAATTTATCCCAGTATAATCTGAAGTAACTTCAATGCAGTCAATGGAGCTCTACAAATGAGAGTGGATACCATACTAGATTCATTCTCCATGATTCTGCAATCACTTTCATTTAGTCACCTAAAAAGTTAAAATAATGGTGGCAGCTCTCTGAATATTATTTTCTTTAAAATGTTATTGGCTTTTGTTTCCTGGAACCTGACAGAAAGGTTCACAATACAGGTGTTAATCAGTGATTTTTAATTACTTTTCTTTTTACACATTTCTTTGATTCTTAGGCCAGATCTCTATTTCCAACCCAAACATAGATCAATATTATTGTTATTATTAATCATTTGCTTAGAGTTGTCATTTTCAAATAGATGCCCCAAGGTTCATGCACAAATGTGAAAACTCAATAGTAGTTTTTCATAATATATTATTGACAGCATTTGCATCTTCTGTGTAAGTACTCTAGCTCAAATAAAACGTAGGCATAAACACCTCAGTGTACTAAGATTTTCCTTATCTTAAAAATCTTTGTATTGACTTTTAGCAGGACAGATATTTTTGAATCAATTTAAATGTAATTATTTTAGCAGAAACTCTATTTTAGGTTTACAGACATAACCATTTACTTTGGCTTGCATGCCAGCCCCTCTGCTTGGGAAGAGAAAGAACAATATATGGTTTGTATCTATCCTCTTCCACATTTCTCTCTTGTGTGTACACAACAAATCTCTCTGAATAACAGGAATCAAAGCCTGTATGATATCAGTTCAACACATTAAGTAAAATTAACTACAAAACAAAATAACCAACTCTGAATTGGTCACCAAGTCATGTACACATCAAAATGCTCGATAGCCATATTTATATATATTATACAGATTGTATTTTTTCTACCAAAAAATAATTGTTCACCACAAATCCCTCTCTGTCTTTATGGTATAGGCGCTGAAGCCTGTTCAAAGTTTTAAGACTACATGGATAGAGCTGTGGAAAGGAATCCAAAGAACTTTGTATCGGTTGCTGAGGTGCCACTTATAAGAGCACAGCTGGTTACAGTGATGTCAGGAAGCTAAATATTAGATGACTACATTCAAATGCAGATCCTCCTCTGCTCTTGAAAATTAATTAAGGCTTAATTTATGACTTTGAGGCAGGTCACCTGCACTGTGCCTGATTCTACAGAGGTGAACTCAATGAGCCAGGTGGCAATGCTTGCATTCCCCCAGAAAAAGGCATGACAGATTTTCCCTCTCCCTGCTGGGAGCTGTCTGATGTGCCCTGCTTCTATGACCTGTTCCTAAAGGGGAAAATAAGGCTGTATCTAGGCCAGGTCCTCAAAGTTTGAAATCAGTGAATAGTATTATTTACTGAAAAGCCAGTGTTCTGTAACATCAAGTAAAAATAAATGTTTGTATTGCAATTAAAAACAATAAAATAATAAGGAGGTAGACTTAAGGAATTCTTAAAAGTTTTTGAGGTACTGCAGATTTTACAGCCTTAAATAAGTGCACATTGTTGTGGGCAAGATCTCAAAAACAATAAAAAGAATCAAGACCCTGTATGTTTTATATGGCTTGTATATGTCGGTAACATGAAGTTACCATTCAAAGGATATAATTTTCAGTCCTCTGCAATGAGATGAAAGTACAGAAAGGAAACAGGCTGATGAAATTTTATAACTTCATTTAATTTGACATAGATAGACTATGAATCGCACTTGTACACATATACATTTGTTTCCTTGTCTAAATGTAAATCATTACCATTTTCAGTAGCCAGGCTTCTAACATCACTTGTTGTTGAGGGCATTCATTTGCATCCTTACACATCCTCATACATCACATACATCTTTCCATATGCCATACCTACATCTTTTCCTTTATTTTTCTTCATTGCCTGCAGTGTTGGTCTAATCCACTAGTTTCAGAGAGTATTAGAATGTACCTTACACAAAGAATTTCAGCCTAGTGCAGTTTAAACACACAAAGATGTAAAAAATTTCCATCATTGAAAAAGATACTAAACAGAACTGACCTCAACACTGAGCCCTGGGGAAAATCGCTTATGACCAGACATCAATTGGATTTAACTCCATTCATCATAACTCTTTGAGCCTGGCCATCCACCTAGTTTTTTACCAAGTGGTACAGTTTTCTTAAGTCAGAAGATACAGCTCAGGCAGATGGAGGAAGAAAAAGCTTTAAGTGCCCCTTTACTGGGTTTGCAATGTCTGGAGGCTAAGGCAAGCCTGAAGGCCAGTAAATCTAAACCTCTTTTATCAAGCTGGTTCCAACAAACGTCATTGTTACAGAGACTTCTTGCCCCAGTCTTCTCTTAAGTCTGCTCCTCACACCAGACAGTGGGACAGCATAGATCCACCACACTACTTCTCTTCTGTAAGTTAGAGACTGAACCTGTAGAAATGGTGGCCTTGATATCAGACACCATGGTCTGACATTATCACAAGGAAAAGTAATATATCATCTCCATGTCAAAAGCAATATTAAAAAGGAAAATGCACACCTATTTTTGATGGTTTGTTGACACGTAAATGAACAGAGCAGTGAAAATTTTACAATTTGTTTATAAGGCATAAAGCAGAATTAATCTTGAGGGTTGTTCTGAAGCACCCAACCACCACTTTTTTTAAGTAGGCAGTCAATTAACATGTTATAGAGCCCAGGACACCAATGTAGTAAGCTAGATTTACCTTAAAAATTTCACCTGGGATGGCATCAGGATTTAAAACACCAAACTTCGGATTTGGATAAATCCATTAAAAGCTCATTTTTTAGTTCAGTATGAATTTAGTTAATTTCTTCTGTCAAAAATAAAACTATATACACTCACAATTCTTGTTTAGAATTGAATGTATATGTTTGCTACTTTAGATGATTGTTATTCTTTTATCTATTTCTCTCTCTCCATTATTGCAGGAAACACTAAAAATATTTGCAGGGTATAACTTGAAATAACTTTTCAAAATCCTGAAATCAGATACTAAAACTGAAATATTCTGAATTTACATTATGTAGTTTTTAAAAGTTGCTTTGTTCTAAATTAAAGTGAAATCAAAACACACCTTCCTTTATGAGATGTAAATTCAGAGCTTTAAGCAATGTTATGCAGGAGCTATATAAAAGATTGCGCCAAGGCACTGCATAAGCTGTGTCATAATGAACATTAATATACAGATGAAACACAGTTAGCAGATATTCTACGTGTCCATATGGCTAATATAATAATTAACTGGGGTTATTACATGACATCTTGTGTTTCATTACTAACTTAAGCATCTGAAACAACAGAAAAAGTGCTAGAGCTGATCAGACCTGAACTCAGTCTAAGTGATGTCCAAACAGCTTTCAGTCTTTTACCACCCTAAATGCAAGTGCAGCTGCTTAATACGTCAACATAGCCAAACAGCAGCAGCTGTCTAGATTCCACTCCTGGAAAAGGCTACTGGGAAGGTGGTTTATCAGAAAGAAAGAGAAAATCCCATGATACCAAGGTTTTATTCTCTGCCTTTTTTTTTTTTTAAATCCTGCAGTGCAGCATAGTGGAAGAAGAAAGTTTACTGAACCTGATAAATGCAGGTATCTGCTTGAGATCAAAACTAAAGCACATTCTGTGATGGAGTAGCTTTGTCCTTCCCAACAAGCTCAGTTGACAACGGAAAATATCTACTGCATGTTCATTAAATGGTCTCAGGAAAAAGAACTGATTTATGAAACAGATTGGACAGTTTGAAAGAGGAAAGGCATTGGCTGCTTATTAAAAAATATCTCATTCTCCACAGCACTGAAGCAGCAGCCTGGCTGATGGCAGAATGGGCAGATGGTTGCACATCCACCTGGTAGCTGAAATAATTATATGACCAAGTATTTCTGAATTACAAAAAACAGCACAACATAAAAACAGCAATTAAAATGTATATAATTGTACCAACACATTTTTATAGGTGCTTTAGCTGAAATGTAAGCCTGACATAATGCTCATCGAGTGTTTATGATCACTAGCTGGCTATTACAAGAGACATCTAAGAATCAATGTTTCTATAAATCCTGGTTTTACCTCACCATCACTCCTCAGCATTCTTCAGTAAATCTGTAATTCAGCAAAACAATCAAAGCCTAATGGAATTCTATCTTTACTGTCAACTATGGTTGATATATACAACACAAGTCTAATGTACCATATTCTGTTTTCTAAACATTTATAAAGTTCTTCGAGACTGATCTTCCTATGTGCTTGTGTATCTTATAATCAGAACTAACTGAAGCTTCAAAGTTAAACCCAAAATTGACACAAGAAGTAGTGTTAGAAGGGCTTGAGGGAGAAAAACATCTCAATATATGGAAGACCAAGCAGAAATGTCAATAAAATAATGTAAGAAAAAACTCAACTGCTCAACTATTTATGGTTTAGAGGGCTCTCAAACAATGTCTTTGTGGTAATGCACGGGGACTGATGCAAGCTGGATTTAACATGGTCATGTTAACTGACTGTGATAGCCTAAATCATAGAATCATAGAATCTTCCAGTTGGAAAAGACCTTTGAGATCATTGAGTCCAACCATACCCATCATCCACTAAAACATGTCCCTCAAAAAGTCATCTACCCATTTTTCAAATGCCTCCAGGGATGGTGACTCAACCACCTCCCTGGGCAGCTGTTCCATTACCTGACCACCCTTTCAGTAAAGAAATTCTTCCTAATATCCAGTCTGAACCTCCCCTGGTGCAACTTATGGCCATTTCCCCTTGCCCTGTCACCTGGCACTTGAGAGAAGAGATCAACACTCGCTCTCCCACAGCCCCCTTTCAGGCAGCCGTAGACAGCAATGAGATCTCCCCTCAGTCTTCTCCAAACTAAACAACCCCAGTTCCCTCAGCCATTCCTCATAGGACTTGTTCTCCAGCCCCTTCACCAGCCTCCTTGCCCTTCTCTGGATGCACTCCAGCACCTCAATGTCCTCAGTTTCTTGTAGTGAGGGGCCCAGAACTGAACACTGTACTCAAGGTGTGGCCTCACCAGTGCTGAGAACAGGGGCACAATGACCTCCCTTGTCCTGCTGGCCATGCTGTTTCTGATACAGGCCAAGATGCCATTGGCCCTCTTGGCCACCTGGGTACACTGCTGGCTCATATTCAGCCGATTGTCAACCAACAACCCGAGGTCCTTCTCTGCCAGGCAGCTCTCCGGCCAGTCTTCCCCAAGCCCATAACACTGCATCGGTTTATTGTGGCCCAAATCAGAGCCACCTTTTACTAATATCTAATTTAAGTCCTTGCAAGAACGTCTGCCATGTTATTTTCTAACAGTTTCTATGCAATTTAATATCATCTACAATTTGCTCATGGATGGGAAGATGATAAAATTTTCTTCTTCAAAACATACAGCCCTGCTTCCCTTACATTCTTGCTATTCTGTTCTAAGAAAACTGCAACTGTCAGTATGAATATATGAAGGCTTCATAAACAGCTATCCTTAAATATCTCATCACACCTCTCTATGGAGAAGTATGATGTAAAGCCATAATGTTTGTTTTCATTTTCATCCATGTCAGCTACAAATGAACAAACTTGCGCAGACATTCTCTCATACCTTTGATGAACCATGTTACTCTGCTGATAACCAGAGTGCAATGGAAAGTACCCAAAAGACAGACACTAGGAACAGAAATTATCAAAATTGACATTATATTTCTGCACGGTTACTAATTGTTAAATATGCAGCATCTCTTCCATTTACTCTTAAAGACAGGTTTTTGCTTTACTTATCGGACACTATCTCAACCTGTTAAGTTTCTCTCCCCCATCCTGCAGCAGTGGGGTTGGGTGGGGAGGGGAATAAGAGACCAGCTTCTTCCTAGTTGCTGGGGACTAAAACTCCAAAGGTCCGTTTTGGTGCCCAGTGTGAGGCTTGAAGGGTTTGAGATAACAACAGATTTGATTGCAACGTGCTAGATCGAATTTGTAGCTGTTATTGCTCTTTTGCTATTCTTCAACACATTTCTGTGCTTGACCCACAGGGTTTGCTTGCCTAACTGTGTATTAAAGTACTGCTCATTAGTGGCTGCTTTTGCTTTCACTGCTTGCTGTACTGTTGCACTGCTTATCATTTGACTGTGTTGTGCCAGGGAATATTTTGTACAACAGTAATGGTGATGTGCCTGGGCAGGCAATGGCCAGAATATCACTGCTGTTTCTGTGCTGCTGTGTGTATGTTTTTTCATGCTCTTCCTTTATGTTTAGAATAACACATAGTAAGTGTTTTATTTAGAACCACTGAATAAAAATATTAACTAAGGTGGGTTATTTTTTTTGCAGACCAGATGCCTCATTTAGATGTGACATTTAATTTATAAAACTTTCTAAGCACTTCTAGAGGCTTACCCAGATTCCATAATGTGTCTCCTCCATGGACCTCATCAATGAAGGACAGGTTAGGTCCCATGTACAGGCATAAACACACTGCTGTGAAATGATATACAGGGGTGGTCAAGCACAAAACAAAAAACAGTTCATAGATAAAATTTTCTTCAAACAGTCGTAAAACTCTGAGTAGCTTCAGCCAAAACAACACGGCTGCAAAATCAGGGCCAGAACAGTATTTCATCAGCACATCACCAGTTCACTTCATTTAGATACCTCTTCCTATAGATTTTTGCCTTGAAAAATGCAAGTGCAGGTGTAATTTAAGTATTCAAAACTGCGGTAGTCTGTTGTCCACTATCTCTTGTCAGGGTGTGAGTGTTACTCAAATGTGTTCATTGAAACATGGTATGTTAACTAAAAATGAGACTTTACACAGTTGATGGACAACCGTAGCTTTCAGGATAAAGCTGTTGATATCTGACATTCAGCTGCAAGGCAATCTATAACATCACAATCCAAACATAAATTTCTACTTAAGGATTACTTTATGTTTGAATAACCTTATACTAACAAAGTTCCGTGTATTGCCAGAATGCAAAAATAGACTATGGGTACCATGCAGTCTCTAAATAACAAGATAAGTGATTCTGCTTTTCCCTGCACCTTCTACAGTCTCTGTCACTGTCACACAGCAGCTATTGAGAGTAACTACCACAGATTTTGAACAAAAAATTCACAAATTACTGCAAAAAGTACAACACAATAGAAAACCAAATGCAGTACCAACTGCAACATCAAAGCTTTCAGTACCTCAGCATATCAATACTACCTCTCCTAAAATTAAAAAATGTGTCCAGTACTTCATGCATACAGTTACTTAGTACTCTGTCATATGAAACTTTAGCTTTGCTGAAAAAGAGAATTTAAATGCCTTCTATTCTGCCTTCTGCTGTAAGAACTCTCCTAACAACAGCAGTCTTTCTTGCAATAATAATACTAAAAGCACAAGCCTGACAGCTCGATAAGAATAGGTGCCTGTTATATGCAATGACAGATATTCATCTATCCAGCCATCCATAATGACACAGACTAAAATTATTATTTTTAAAAATCAATTGGTGTTGTTAAAATGTCTTATGGAGAAGGAAACACAATTTAAAAACCTTATTGTTAAGAGCTACTTAAGACAAAATTCTTTACAATACACATCTGTTCTCAAATTCAGTTGAAAACCAGAACTCCAATGAAAAAAACATTTTCCCTTCTGTTTTTGTGAACTTGCAATGTGTTTTCCCTTCTCTTCTTCATAACCACAGGAGTGATCAGGGTTGAAGTAATATTATAATCATCTTGGCATGTCTTAAGAGCCCTGATTATTTCCATCAAAGTCACTATAAAAAGTTAAATGTAATTTAGCAGCCAAATCTTTCAGCATTAGTACTAGAACACAGTGGTTTTGACTTTGATCATTTCTTCATAAAGAGAGGTAAGAGTAAGCCTCCTGGCACTGGTCAAAGGATATCTATGAAAAATGCTGTGGCTAAAGAGAAGTGTTGTCTTCAGTCTAAGTTACAACTTGATTGTGGTAACTTGAAGTACCTGATCCTAAATCTTAATTGTGTTTGCGATGTATAATACTCGCTTAAGACAGTAAATGGATTTACTCCACAATTCTGTCTGTGAAGGGGATACAAACGCTGATTAGATTTTTGATAAGATCTCTTTTTAGAAGAAGCAGCAGCACTAACACTAATAGTAAATATAAGCTGACCTGGGGAGCAAGGGTTGAAGAGGAGAGTACTTGGGACACTTTTATAGTGAAGGCCATTTAACCTCAGTTCCAAAAAAAAAAAAAAAATTCAAGAAAGCCAACAACCTATTAAGGATGTCACTTGCCAGTGCTAGATTTTATGACAATTTCACGTGTAAAGAATCTTGTAAGAAATGTAAGTGAGAAGCGGAGAGGGAACTTTAGATACAAACCCCACAGAATTAGGAACATGATTTAGGCCAGCTATAAGTTCTGAAGCCTTACTTTTTTTCCTCAAATACATACATAAAATATATGCATAATATAGACATATCAGCATATATAAATAGAAAAATGAACAATCAGTATAATACGGAGGTGCTGATTTTGATCAGAACAAAAAAGAAAATATTGCTGTATTTTAGTCTACAACTGAAAATAAACTTTGAGGCTTTTATAAAAACTACCACCTGCTTTTTGTTTGTGTTTATACTTGTGCATGCATATGTGTGTGTACCCTTGGTGGATTAACAGTCAGGAATAAATCCTCATTTTATACCAGCCATAAATGGGATTGCATCATAACAAATGCATTTATATTACAGTGCAGTCCCTTGCCACAAGATATTCATATACTGCACCTGACTGTCTGGAATGAAATGAATATCCTTCAACATTTTGGTATCGCTAATATTGGTTTAATAGTGATAAAACTTTGTACCAAATCTCTGAAATCCGAAGAATATTAACATAGAAGCCCACTTTTAGATATTTGATTAGTAGTTTTTTTCTCCCAGCTGAGAGAAACTCTCCACATTTTCGGACCCCGGCTTTTGAAAGTGGGCTATGAGGCCAAAATGTCAGAGCACAAATGGCACCCATACACTCGGTGTCCAGGCTCTGTATTACAATGCACGTTTAAATATTCAGATTGGATTCATGGTTCAACTAAAGGCAATTACATTTAGCTACCAATTCCAATGAAGCACAGCTTCATTTTCAAAAGCACTGGATGCTTGCTCTTCTATTGACTTTTATGAAAGCACTGGATAACATTTAAGTTATTTATTTAAATATCTGAATTTGCATTAACTTAAAAATAATGAACTTCAACTTAATAAAAACTGTAAAGGATTATCAGAATTGGGAATTATCAGACAAAGAAGGACAGATCAGAATTATTTTACAAGATTTAGTCGTTACAGGACTTTCCCATGCACTTTAGAAATGCATAATGATTAAGATTCCCTACTCAGGGAATTAAACAGCCTAAAGTTATGATGGATTTTCTTTTCACAGTGGGCTGTCCAACAAGCTCGGATGAACTAACAAAATCTCCTTGTGCTATTTCTTAAAAAATGGTACCTGTGAGGGGCCAGGGAGCAGAGACTGAAAAATTTATGCTAATCAGAGCTCACTTTAATCTTTAACGCCCTTAAGTAAGGATTTACATGAAATCCGCTCCCTGATATTTTAATTCTAAGCCAAGGGGAACAAATTCTGACCCATGGTGTCCATGAGACAAATCTAATCCTTTTAAAGATCAGGATTTGTCACACCTGAAAAAAAATAACCGTGCTATGGCATGAAACAGTAGAACTTTCATTAAATATGAATCTTTCGCTGAAAATTTGACATCAACCTGTCTAGTAACTTTTAATTTAAAGCCCATACCAGTCCAGTGTATTTTGAAGAGAATCTACTGAAACTAAGCCCATGGAAACTGACAAAGTGCTGACCTACAATCACTTTTGTTCTTCCACAAAGAAATTAAATCACTTATTGAAGAAGCCAACCCCTTGTCATAATCAGCAAGGCATTATGATAGCCCAGTGCCAAAGAGAGTCAGAAGAAGTAAGTCTAAAAGAGACAGTGAGAACAGCAATGTCACACAAACCAATCCCTGGTGTCTCAGAAACATAATAAATTTCTGAAGCACAACACATTGGGTGTGTTTGACACTTTCTTGTCCTACTTCACAAAACCGATCCCCGGTAAAATGTTTAAGAGATGCTTCTTACATGAACGCTTAAGCAAGCGTCTGAAGATTCACTTTCTTAGAAGCACCATAATTTAAAAACAAGTGATGAAAAAATTGACAGTTGATGAACATCATGGATTGAACTAGCAGAAATGTATGCTGTAGCAGAACAACAGAGACTTTAAAGCAGGTTTGCGGGTGCCCTTCTGTACGGAGGTTGCAGGCCACAGTATAGAGCTACACAACACACACAAAGAATGCAACTATAATTCTGGCTCTTGCTTCCACTAGCAAGGATCTGAAAACTAAACTAGCAATCCCAAGGCTCTCAGTCTGTCAGGGTCTTCTGCAACTGGACATCTGTTAATCTATCCACCTTTGGGCTCCTAACGCTAACAGATCATCCTAGAGTTTCTGCAGTAAATGGAAAAAATGCAGGTTGGTATAGTTGGGAATTCTGAGCCCCTGATGTCCTGACTCAAACATGCTGCCTGGGAGATCTGACCTCTCTCCGTGAGCAACATTGTCACACAATGGAGTCTGTGGAGATTCAGCAGCTCAATGAGCAGTTACATTGGTGTGCATGCCCTTGCTGCTCAGTAATCCCAGCTGTTTGCTGGAGTGCCTGATAAGGCACATTGTCTATGGAAGTTGCTGATCTGGAAACATGTGTGCCATCAAAATTTTAAGTGCCTATTTAGTTATTCATGAGGACATACACTAATATGAGCAAAATCATGGAGTGCAGGGGGACTCCTGCTCTCTGTTACAGATAGGATTACAGTCTGACACCCAAATTACTTCATATATGTCAAGCACTAGCATTTTTGTATTCAGCATCAGGGCTACTATCAGGATAGGCATAGTCTATCCAAGACAATTCAACATTGTGCCTATGTGAAAGCTCTTCTAGATGTTTTCATTATAATATTTTGGTGACTATATTCCTGCAAAGATCAGTAAAGCAGTGGGTCTGCTCAGTTTACTGAAGTCATTTAAAATATGACAAATCCCTATGCTGTTTTTTCAATTAAACAGAAGTAAACAAATCTCATATTTGTTGGATCAGAAATGGATATAAGGGTAAAGTCTGTACTGGAGGTAGACAAGACTTATTTGACTAAATATTTTCAATTAAAAGCACAGCATTGGCAGAGCTAAAACATTTTTGTGGAAAAGAAACACTTTAACAGATTTCTTGTTTAAGAAAAATGGACAAATATGTATGGATATCCAAATACTTTATGTTGGTTTTTCAAAACACAGAAGAATACTGATTTTGGTTAGAATCTCTTTTTATATCCAAACATAAGAATTTATAATATAAAATAAGAATAAAATAAGAATAATTTTAACTAAATGTTTCAATTTTACTGACTGCGTTTTTTCCATAGTATAAGTTCATCAATACTTTCATGATGATAAAGAATGTATTTAAACAGTGAATATTTATAGCATGGGAAAATAATTTCAAACCCTACTGTAAAGAAATTGCTTTTATTAAAAACAGCTCAGGTTGGCTTAAACCATATACAAAATCATAGTTTTATTATTTATTTATGCATCAGCAAATAAGAACTCTATCTCTATAATCATGCCTTTTGTGAAAGAAACATTACATGCAGAGGAGGAAAATGTCACAAACGCAGAACTGTTTTATTTCTAGCAGGTGAGTTGCCTGTAGAGTATCTTATATGCAAAAAAGCCTTTTAAATTGCTTCTCATTTACACTTGTGTAAAATGTACAATCATTGAAAAAACATCTGAGGGGGATAATGAGAGGCAGGTGAGCATACAGCAATTGGCAGGAAATTTTTTTTTTTTCAAATCCAACATATCTGGCAGGCAGGTCTTCGGAACAAATATTAGCTGGCATTTATACTGAAAATCAGAAGAGTGTATCTCTAACAAGTATAATATTTTATAACCCGTCAGAGCCCACAATATTTATTTTGTAAAGACCAATCATCCATTACTCGAACATTTTCTTCTAGTATTTCCTGAGAGTTAGCTAGAGACCCAGCTGGTAGACATAGCAACATTAAAGCCAGGTAGAAGCACTAATAAAAAAGCTGAAAACAACAATGGAATCAGAAATCACAGGGTTAAAAAGCACAGCTGAGTTTTCAAATCCTTCCTGGTTCATAGAATAGCATGAGAAATTTAGGTTTTAGAAATACGAGACATACTCCCTGAGACCCATAAGTTAATTTTTTTCATGCAAATTGGCCTATAGTTCTCAGCTGGAATTTTCCCACATGATGGTAATGAGCTCTATAAAGGATTAGTGGATTAAGCACATGGATTTTTAATCATGTCATATCTGTCCAAATTCATACAAATTTAATTTCTGTCCAACATGCAGTTCTCACCCTCCAAATCAAGCCTTTCCCCTCCAAAATTTGTTTTCTTCCTCTTTTCACTACCATTAAAAAAGATTTCCATACTGGGATCTCCCACCATGCTGTCTGCATTTGACAGTGTGCCACCCACACAGTTTTGTACAAGTTATAAGCCTACAGTATTCATAAGCTCTTTAAACTGCAATTCAGAATATTTTCTACCGCAGATGTTTTTCCTTGCTTCTGCTTTCATACTTAGTAAGATTAAAAAATAAGTCAGCACAGATTAAAATGAAAGATGAGAGGAATATAATTGGAGCCAGCTGAAGATGGGAAGGAAAACCTCCATTCAAGAACATCTAAATGATCAGCATTCAGGTCTAACCCTGGATGCTAAGAAGTCAGAGTATTTTCTACCCCCAGTTCTTACTTCCACTGAAATGATGAAGATGGTGGGGACTGTTTGTCACAAGTCTTCGCTATGTGCATTGCTCCGGTGCTCTGATGTGCATGACTGAACATACATGTACAAAGCAAATAACCAAAGATCAGCCAACATGTGCTGTGTCTGCACAGTGAAATGCATGAGACTGGAATTAGTAGGTGGGGACAGCGAGACTCCTGCTGTGCCCTTGAATATGTGATCCAGGACTCCTGTGTGACAACAACTTGTTCAGCCTTTCTGTACGATGAACCTTTGGGATTTTTCCATTGAACCCACAAATATTCAAAGACTATGGTATTTACTGCATTTGCTTAAGTTTCGTGAATAAACATGGTCACAATGCACGTACTGCTTTGAGTACTCAGGCTTGGTATAAACACTTCATTCAGTGGAAGGCTGTCAGCAGATCCTGCTGCAGAGGAAGCTTGAAGACTCAAATCCACACTAAGATACATTGGAGTGGGGCTTATATATGTCACTATTTTACTTTCCCACTGTTATATAAGTTGGTATAGTTAACATATTGGTGTATCACAAATTCACGCAATTGTGTTACTTCTTTCATTCTAGGTAACATTTTTGCAACATATGAAGAATTCAGCTCATAGTGATGAACTTTAAAACCTCTGTTAAGGTAAGATGCATTAAATAATTAGAAAACTAGTGTCTAATGGTTAATGACAGTAATAATAAGAAATAAGTTACATAGAATAAATTAAAGAGTTAAAGAATAAGTTAAAATGAGAAAACAAAGTACTGTCTTTACATTGTAAGACTAACAGGAAATCAGCTGGTATTGTTGTCTAAGATATTGCTTAACGAACCCCAAAACATAGAAATGTAAATAGGACCAGTAAGAGGAAGAATGCAAATATTCCTAAAACTAGATGTGAAAGTCAATAAATAAACATAGCAGGTAGGATTCTGTTTGCAAGGTCACTGCAGGGGGTCAGAAAGAAGCAAAGAACAGAAATTCCTAGGCAACTGCATACTGCCAGATAGTGCTGGTCATTATTGTACGGACAACACAGGGATATTTCTAACTTGGAATTTTATCCCTAACTTAGGACTTTATCTGTAACTTGGGAGTGACTTTAAGTAACATATTACTCCATTTTTTTTGACAGGAAGGTAAAACTACCCTCAAACACCTCTGTGTAAAGTCTCCATGATCATCTCTGCTGAACTTCTCACCTAAATTATTTGTCCTGTTGGTCAGAGTTCTCCAGGTCAAAGGCTGAACAGTGCTCAGTTGTGAGCCAGAACAAGTAAATGGAGAAATTATTTTCAGCTCTAAGACGTGACAGTCAAGGTGGAGCTCTGGTTTAATTCCACCAACCTTTGTGAAGACTACATTTGTCAAGTGAATTTAGCAGGTGGATTTCAATACAAAGAATGTAGTACATTCTTACACTGCTTAATCTAACAGTCTGACAAAGCAACGTTAAAAGAGATCATCAGCTTTAACTAGGAACCACAAAAAAAGTAAAGAAAATGGCATGTGCTTTGAGGAAAATAAAGCAAATACCATAGAAAAGCATGCAGAACTGAACTAAATAACCCCTCACAGCACTTAATTGAGCCGTCATTTGGTCTCTAACTCTGGTGAGAATGTTACAAAAATTTTAGAGGAATAAGAAGAGGTTCAAAGTATGAGTGCCATCCTCAAAAACAAATCTATTACTTGCAAATAAAGAAATAAAAAAAAAGAGCTAACATTTGGCATTACTTGATATTCTTACATGTACCAATGTCATTATTACTTAGCTAGAGGAAGAGATTCAACACACACTTATTGAGAAGCAATTTATGCTCGTGACAGTAATGCACTCTCATTGCCAGGTTTATTAGACATCACAGAACAAGTTAAAAATGAAAGAGCAATCAACCAGAAGAGGGAGTCAAAAAGCCCCACAAGCCCACAAAGAATCAGTTATCTGAAATGTACAGGTAGGAGCATTTAAATTAAATCTTACTCTCAGCCACTCATTTCCTACCAACACATCTCAAATGGGGCAGAGTCCTGGTAGTAGCCTGGTGTCGTTCTCTCCCGTTCCAGTACATTAGTATTATTTTTTAAAGTCCTACTTATTCCTCCCATAACATTTGAATTTATTAAAGCTTGATATTTAAAAAGCAAAAATACACAGAAGTGTTTCAATACATCTTGGATCTAAATGTTGTTTTACATAATTATTACGCAACATTCAAGAGTAATGCAGAAGTACAGGTGAAATAAATCAACAGTGTTTCAAACATACCTTCCATCTCTTTAACATTCCTACCAGTTCATTGCCAACCTGCCAGTGCAGGCAAGAGTATTACGGAGGAGGCAAGACCAGGCCCTTCACACTGGTACATGGCAGGAGAGGTGAGAGACAGAGAGGGCAACATGAAACAAGAGAGGCTCAGGCTAGCTGCAAGGAGGGACTTCCCCACTGTGAAGCAGCCAGGTAGGACAGCAGCTCCCCCAAGGAGTCTGTGCTGTCTCTCCCCTTGGAGGTTTTCAAGACTGAACAAAGCCCTCATGCAAGTTGTTCTGAGCTGATAAATAACCATGGTTTGAGGTTAGATTAAATATCTCTAGAATCCCAATTTTTGAAGCAAGATGGTATTATGAGAAGGTCTTTCCTTTGCAGATATAAAGTTCATATCAAAGCTTTGTTTTCCATACATAATTCAGCCTGTGAAAAGAGGCAATTATCCCACTGTATTTAGCATTGGTACAGCCTCACCATGAGTATTGTGTGCTGTTATGGCCCCCACAATTTAAGAAGAGTGTGAAGGTCCTTGAATGCTTCCAGAGGAGGGCAGCAATGCTAGTAGCAGGAAGGGAAGTCCTATAAGGAGAAGAAAAGAACTTTGGATTTGCCTAGTTTAGAGAAAAGGAGACTGAGGGGTGACCTCATTTCTCTCTACAGCTTCCTGAGGAGTGGAAGTGGAGAGGGAGGTGCTGATGTCTTTTCCCTGTATCCAGTTATAGGACATGTAGAAATAGTTCAAAGTTGCACCACTGGAGGTTTAGGCTGGACATTAGGACACATTTCTTTGCCAAGATGGTGGTCAAACACTGGAACAGGCTTCCTAGAGGGGTGGTCAACCCCCTAAGCCTATCAGTGTTTAGGAAGCAGTTGAATAAAGCCCTTAATAACATGCTTTAACCTTTGGCCAGCCCTGAATTTGTCAGGCAGTTGGACAAGATGATCATTATAGGTTTCTTCTTACTGAAACATTCTGTTCTATTCTATTCTAATTCAAAAGTCCAAGAATCCTCCTGATTTAAGCAATATCACTAGACCAGTACAAATAAGGCACACTGGTTTGTATAGCCAACTTCACCCAAGGGAATGGTTTAATTCAGCATCAGATCTGGCTACTTTTGCCTTCCCAGCCCAAATGACCACTTTGCAAAGAGCTCATACAAATCAGACCTAAGCCCAAGTCCACAAGGGAGACTTGAGTCATAATAAGAAAAATTAACCATTCTGCTTTGTGCACTTCCATATCTAAATACTATTACAGATCTAAGATGAAGGCAGTTACAGAAGTGATCTACACATTTCTCTCCTATCCCTTCTGTGTCAGCTTTAATTAGCAGAATCCGAGATCACTGGCTGCATTTGATTCCAACTGCAAACATACTCTGTTTAGGAACTGACCAAGTCCACTCATGTCAGGGAGGTATGTACTTATCCTGGAATTCTAACAGAAAATGTAAGATTTAAATTCCAACAGGACAATGGGCAACTGACACATCCATGTAACGATGTTACCCATGGTCACTTCAGTTTACACTAAGTGCTTTTCCTCTCAAGTATACCTTCCGGCCAAGACACTTGATAAGGTAATCTCCCAGAATTCTTCAGTGTACATTGTATATCATTTTGGCCACATGTACAAGCCCCTGCACTGATGTTTTAAAATCCTAGAGAGATAAAAATATAAAATAATGACTGTAGAAACTCACAGGTGCATAAAACCGCAGAAGAATGATCATGTTTGTCTTATTCATGTTTGTATGGATTTCTATGCAAACACAGGAGTGTTTATTCCTAATGGTTCTACACAAGCTCCCATGACATAGGCTTTACAGAAAGACTAGTGAAGCTGAAGTGCTATAAGAAAATCTCAGGTACTGTATATTTTATGTCTATAGAGTTATGGCATGGGAATGGCTAGTAGAGAACTGCATGGAAAAACCAAATATCTCCTGAATATTTCATGAGGGTCGACCATGTCAGAGTTCTTAACAAATATCTTGTGCTCAATACAACCGTGTTAGCACAATATCAGTTGTGTTAAATTTATTTATAAAGTAATCTCTGTGAAATATATTTCAGAAAACTCCCTCCGCTTGGTTGACTAAATAAAAAAATAAACAGTACTGTGAAAAACAGAGTCAAGAAGCATTGTTGACATTAATGGCTATTACTCTTCTGCTTGGTTACAAGCACATGGCTATTTATTGGCTAAAAAGAAACCAATTACTCTACATTTTTTGTTACATATTTCATTTTGGTGAAATAATGAGATTAATCTAGAGCAATGGAAAACAAAAGCCAAGGAAATCATTTAGACTGGTAATATTTTCAAAAGTGGGTTCAAGTCTTTGTGAGAGTTCACACTAATCCCTGCCAATCTGATCTTTTTTCACTGCTAAGTTTCAATTAGCACTTCAGAAAAAAGCAATTCATTGCAAGATTTTCTTCAGGGGAGACTTGCCCTTCTCTCGCAGCTGTAAAGCTGTTAATTTCTAGCAGACAGTTTCTTTCAGTCTCTACACAGAGTAGACCATGGCTAATAAATTAAAACACCAGTTTGCTAACCAATTATAAATTAAAAAACACCTCTTAGCATTTTATAGGATAAATAAGAAGCTGTATTATGTCAAAACATTATCACAGCAATGGAGCTAAAACCACCAGCTTTAATATAGTATTATTGTAAGGAAACACAAATTCAGATGCAATACAATTGAAAGATTAGGGATAGCATCAGAACAGGAGGATCCAACAGGGTTAAAATAGTGTTTCATTTGTATGACATCATATTTTAGAGCATCTCTTGGGATGCATATTCTGGATTCTGACTGCTTATATTGAGCATTTTTGTAGATAAAAAAATAAGCAAACAATTAGCAAATTCCCAGTGCAATTATATGCATGGGAATGTTAGGAAAAAATATAGTAAGAAACAGTATTGCTTTATTTCCATTTATTTGCAAAAGCAAAAAAAAAAATGGGTTTCTATAGTGCTGGACAAGCTTATATAAAATACCTGTGGCAAAACCAATATTGTTGATTAATGCTCTGCTAAAAATTTATTTTTCAGAGGACTGTCATTGACATAAGCCTTCTCTTACCAAAAAGAGCTTCAAAGCACAATGAGAAAAAGTAATAAATGAACACCTCTGGAAAAGTGAAGTAGTCCATCTTGCTTTTTGTCTCTTTTTGGTAGCTATGCAAAAGGATCAGTATGCATCTAAGAATGCTACTGAATGTAAAGGAGGAATATTGAAATACCCAAGTGTGCCATGTTCAGGGAGCATCAGTGCTTTTCCTTCCAACTGTTCCCATCGATGTAAAATTAAATCTTTGAGAGCTAACTAGTATAAATCTTCATAACAACATCATAGGTAACAACAGATGAAATAATGATCTGCTGAATCTCCTACCACAGTAGAGAGAATCTGGCATTCAGTCTGTAAGAGAATGATGTCCTAGAAATACAGACAGATTTGCTTTCTTTAATGCTATTGCAAGCATGTAAGTACTCCATCTTCCAGCCAACACATCTGTTGGGAAAGGCTTACAACTCTTACTGTTCTCTCCACTCAGTCCATACATACAGGACTGGAGCACAACAAGCATGGGCAGATCCCAGCATATCGAAGGTATTTCATTCCATACACACTCCATACCACCATGGGGCCTGAACACATTTTGCACAAGAAAGGAACATATGGGCTGAGGTTTTTTTGCTATTTTTTTTCCCAAGAGCCTCTCTTCTGGAGAACAGCTTCATGCATACTGCTGTTCAGAACAGTGTGTCCCAACAAGAAAAGACAACACCAAGGGAAGAATTGTTTATTGCTGTATAGAAAAGATTTCTAATGGACCCTCTTTAACGAAAGTGATCTTAATAAATATCAGCCAAGACATCCAAACTGACAAAAGCACAGTCACAAAATTACTGACATTAACAACATATTTCTCAGAGGCAGAAAATTAATTGGCAGATGTCAAATAGGTGGGGGAGGGAAACTATGTGGCATATTGCATCTTTTTATAACAGATGGTTTCAAATGGATTAACGAGGTGAGTGCTGAATTTCTAGGTTGTGGTTAATATTTAACCACTAGCCAGCAGACACATCAAAGATTTTTATACCTAAGTGGTAAAGAGGCCTACCTAATTGAACTGTTGGAAACACTGTGCTGATTTGAAGAGTATCTTCCAAATGAAAAAAAAATTAACAGGTATTGGAAAGGGCAGGGAAGAAGTAAAGTGATCTTGTCAAAACACTTTTTTCCCCTCTGAGAAGCTATGTTGAGGAGAGACACACAGACTACACGAGCTCATATTATAAAATATCAGTTAAAGTAAGAAAAAGGATCGGTAAGATACATATTTTTCACCTTCATTTCTGGATAATTTTGGAATGATAAGAACTTACCGTTCCATAAAAAATTAAAAGACACAAACCAAAAGATAGTTCATCTGCAATAATGAGCCTTTTCACTGCGCTTAGGACATCATAAAAGTTTCTTGCTTGATACAATCAGCAGACATTGCCATGTCTTCAATACCTCTTTAATATCTCCAAATTTTCACAGTTCATTTGGCTAAAAAGTTACAGGCAAGTGTTTCACTTTACAGTAGCCAGACCGTTTAGACACTAAACTTAATCTGAAAAATAGTTGTAAGACCTAAAGTCTGAGCTTGTGGCTAAAACTATTTGAATTGGATTCATGTGTGTAGAGTTGCAGTTAAACACTTCAGAGTGATAACTAACACTCACTGTGACTTACATTTTGAAATAACTACTGCAAATACACTATACAAAACTGTAAGAATTCAAAGATGAATGAGAGCAAATCAAATGAGAAATATTAACATTCTCAGTATAAATATTTACCATCCTAACAATAATGATTATTAGCATGCTCCAATTCATTATCTTCCTCCTGTGTTTATTCTTTTCCTGGAATACAGTTGAAGTAATTCTGAAGAGATTTACCATCATACTGAAAAGCCTGCATTTCACCAACAAAATGGAAAAAAGCAATTCCTGGTCACACACTCCTACAGTGCACGTATTTCCACAGTATGTGGCACACAGAGAGCCTACACAGGCCACCGGTAACTCCATGGCATATCCTAATCTTTGAAGAGTAGAGGGAATATTCATTATTCTCTAACAAACTAGGAAGAATGAGATTAAGAAATGAATGACTCTTTCCTAAAAAATAATAATTGATGATAATAACAAATTTAACTTGGCTTTATTTTTTTTGCTAATAGATCAATAACAGATCCATGCTGTGGTAGTCACAGACAGAAAATACAGCCTCTAGACCTTGCCTGCAGAAAGCCAATTATAAACATCTGAAACACAAATGCTCTTGGAAGGCCCTCTGCCTTGGTGATACAATTTCCTTTCTTAAAATTCATCTTTCTGCACTTTATGTGAGAACTAATGACCAACGGAATTCCATTTTACACTGTTCTGACTGCAAACCAACACAGGCCTTAACACCCTAGTTCCCTGCTCTGTTCCAGGGCAACAAGGGGATTCGTATCTCTGTTTTCACTGTGGGCTGGGCTCTACATTGTATGAATCAAATGCCTCTAGGGCTTTTTTTCTTGACAGAAGGGGGTAAGAAACTCCTCAATATTGCATGAATTCTGTCAAGTAATTCTGTCAAAATGAAAGGCTGATACTCTAATCCCAACTGCAGTCTATATCTCTGTTCAGCCCTCTTTACAAATCCTTTATATGAAGCATTCATTTCCATGAAAGGCTGTCACCCAAATTGTTGTATAATGTATTTTTATAACTTCTGGAGAAGAAAAAAATACACGTATATACACATATGTAATACACAAAATACATACATAAATACAATATATAGAAACATTCCATAAATGTTTGTATTTTTTATATAAAATGTATTTTGATGTAAATGAAAAGCAGAATATGTTCCTTGATGACTGGCAACATTCACAGCGTTTACTAGATTTGTATTTTGTGACCTGTTTCACAGGTAAAAGAGGTAAAATTATTGGCCAAACTGGAATACGTGGTGATTATCCAAAACGGTAGTTAGAATTCTGCTGTAATAAATGTGATGAAATCCTTAACAACTTCAAGCAGTAAGGGGATCGGGAATGCAAAGAAAAGAATTTGAAGCTGTTTTCATTACAAAAACAGACAGCTCTTGGTTCCAATTTCACCCCAAACTGCCATAGAGATTAATATTTTTCTTTCAAAGCCACAATTTTATAAGAGATTACATTTTCCTCTGAAAGCAGAACAGCTCCATTCAAAGACATCTCCATTTGTTGCAGTCAGATTCTGCCTAACTGGGCTGAGAGCCTACTGTAGCTCTGCAGATCTGTGACCTGCACTTCACTCCCTCCAGGCACTATAAATAATTTCCATGGAAACAGCACTCAAGAAGATATCTGCAAGCCAAGAATATATCTATAGCCTTTCTGTTAGATTTATGGGGTTTTGTCTCTCCATTTTCTCATTTAAACTATCATTAAATACATTTTTTTTATAAAATACTTCACACACACACAACTAACACAAGGGAAATGAAAGATACACGAGAAAAAATGAAGGAAATATCTATCTATCTATAGATTGTCTTCACATCCTGCATTACCATTTGCACCACAGAAAGTATATTGCATGCACACTGCACTTTTCACCCCAAGGAGAACCCTCCCTTAGTCATCAGGGCTTGAGATAATAATCTGTATAAGGTATTTAATGAAAAAGCGCTCAAACCTTGATAAGGCCGAGAGAAAAAATAATACACGTAAAATCAAAGCTGAAGTGCTCTACAACAGCCTCATCAGAACACGAAGAGAGGAACATGGTGGAATGCACTGCAGCCCCACCAAGTGCAAATCTGCAACTGTTCAGATCTGGATATCAATTTATCACACAGCAAAAATCAGCCAACTTCCCAGCCCCTTGTCTTTCAGCAATGAAAAGATAATGTTCAATGTGTAGATGTAATAAAGATATCTGGAATCCACTATATCCTGTTCCCTCATGATCCCCCAATGAGAGTCCACGTATACTGAAGGTGTACAATACTCCCTTTTTCTCCTTGTGGCTACAGGAATACCATGGGTTTAGGTACAGCAAACTGTACAGCTGGTATTGTTTTCCTTGTGCATTGAAGCTGCAGGTGTCTGGTTCCAAGTTATAAGAACCTCCTCACTCCAAGATCAGTCTACAGATGTGGGGAGAAACAGAAATTGCCTTTTCTCTCTTTTGGCTGGGCCTGTGTGACCTGTCTGTAGCTTAGGGGATAAAGGAAGCAAGTCAAAGGATTAAATCAAAACACAGACAGAAGTAACTAAGGAGAAACAACTGTAACCAACACTTCACTTTTCACTTTTCAGTATAACAATAGTTATCTTTGAATGTAACAATAAGTTTAAACAATTATTCTTAGGTGCATCACAGCTATTTTTTTTCGGATGGTTCTCAGCTCCTAACTCTACCTGTCAGAATTCACCCTGTAACTACTTTATATACTACCAAATTATTTAACATTATGTATATCACCTAACTTCTCTGTGCCTTGTCTTACCACTCTAAAATGAGTATCTCATAATATTATAATTAACGATCTTCTTTCACAGAATTATTAAGAAGGTTAATTAATTAATGTTTTGAGCACTCCTGAGATTCTCAGATGAAAAATAATTACATATATGAAGGGCTTTCAAGAAACTTTTAATTCACTGTCATAATAACAATTAAATCAAGGAGAAATTTTATATTGTTATTCTCAGATTCACTTTTCTTTGGTTCACTATTTTATTTTTTCCTATAAATTGCTATTTGCTGTCAAGTACCTTAATGTGAAATTCCATATTATAACTTGTTTTAGAAAAAAAATGTAATTCGCATCAACTACACGTCAATCCATCTAGGCAACACAGGTGAGGTTAGATCATGTTTTTGCAATCACCCCTTTGCAAAGAAATGGACTCAGCACCTTTCACCTCTTTCTTTCTTGGAAGTAGCCATGTTTAAAAAAAGATACATAGCAGCATAATTGTTCCTGCCCTTCTGACACCAACCAGATAATTGATCAGAATCTGTTCACTGGAAATAACAATTCACAACAACATATATTAAATCTACCCTGATCTTCCTGCCATTGTAGTTATGCACTTTAACATTCAGCCTCTAGTTTGTCCTGCCAATCATTTTGAATTAACAACAAACGAGTAACATTTTTTTCTATACAATAAGGTCTAGACATTTAAAAAACAAGAATATGTGGATCAAGAAAAAAAGAAAAAAGAAAAAAAGAAAAAAAGAAAAGGAAAAGGAAAAAAGGAAAACAGAAGAAAGGAAAAGGGGAAAAAAAACAAGAAAAGAAAAAAGAAAGAAGGAAATATATATAAAAAAAAAAAGAAAAAAACCAGCTTTACTATACTGTGCATACCAAAAGTATGTTGGTTTCCTTCTGGCAGTTTTCAGTGGAAAGAAACTAATTTCATTCACTTACAGTTATTAACTGAGTGTTCCTGAAAGGCATTCTGTGTCCATAATAACTATCTAATAAGGAATCTTATAAAGTACAGTAAGAAAAATTATTTTCAGGATCACATTCAAAATTTAAGATCATGATGTTTGATTCATCAAAGATTGCAGACTTAGTAAAAGGTGGTCTTCTTTCAACTTTCTCAACATCTGATTACCAGCTATTGAGCTTAAATAGCTTTAATATTCTGACATGAATTTAAAAGCAAGAAATCCTTTTCCAGGTGGATAAAACGTAGGTTGGGTCACTGAAATAAATACATTCAAGAAATTCATGCAATTATGACATCAGTGTGCATGCTTTCAATATTGTCTTGATTTTTATTTACCACTGAATCTGAGGCAGGTTCTCCCATCCACTGAATTTGATTTTAGCTTTATAATTCAGATTTTGTACTTCCTTTGATTATTTAAACCTGCTTTAGTCATATCAATATATTTTGTTGTCATGACATAACTATATATTTCCTATGTGTAAGTATTTATGAGTCCACACACTACCTGTTTTAACATCTCATTTGAAAATACAGACCAATTAGAAATACTGTTGGCTTCCAGCACCTACTGAGCTTCTGGAGCAAAGGCACAATGCAGTCCAGCCTCAGACAACCCAAGAGAGGAAAATGAGGCATAAGCCACTGGCAAAACAGACCTGTCTTTGCAGCTGCTTTGCAAAATTCCTTATTTCAGCCAAGTCAAATGCTTTTAGCTGAAAACTTTATGACTTGGTGTTTCAGCCAACTGCGAAAATCACACACACAAAGCCACTTTCTGCATGGTTCTACTGAGGAAAAATTAGTAAAATGATTGTTTCTGGCTTCCACTTTGTGTGGGTATTTACACCTCTGCAAGCTAGTGCATAGTAACGCCCGAGGAAATTCTTCCCTTTAGTATTCTTTTCAGTTTGCCTTACACAGACCTTCATCATTCTTTTTGAAATAAAATACTTAAAGATTGCCCCACTGCCCCTTCATTTTTGCCTCTTTAAGCTGCTGCAGCACTAGCAAATTGCGAAGTTTTTAACTCCAGTAGCCAGTGGAGGAAACTTAAAATTTGAAAAAAAATGGAACTATAAGCAAAAATGCAGGGAAATAAAAATAATCTTAAGAAATGTTTTTGTTCTCTTTTGGGGAGCTGACTCATGATGTTAGAATGAATGAGGCCAGCAAAAATAGTCAAATATTTCATTTTCACTCTATTTACAGACTCAGAAAAATTTAACTTCTAGTCCTATCAGACCAGAGCTAATTCATACTTTTCTGCACTGTTTTTTTCTTTTTAGCATGGTAGTATAAAAATTGCTTAAAGCACTTGAGAGTTGTTAGAATTACATATGTAGGTATGTATAATTTATAGATATAGTGATTATATTTGTAACTTGATTAAAATACATAGATTTTTTACATATTATTATAGTAATAGATGTCTATATGTTATACATGTAGATACACGTATATTTATATTAAGATACATTCATTTGTGTCTTTCTAAGAGGAATTTACCATAATCTGATCCATAACCTTTAAGAGTAACTTGGATTCCATCTAAATATGTAGAAAATAACTAAGATGTTATCACAGTTATGCAAGTGTCACAGTAAAAATATAGGAACTCAAACATTGACCCACAGAACTGATATAGAAGATTCAGGGTGACAAAATAGACCCTTTCAATACTTGCAACAAGGTTCTTGGAAAGACGAAATGTTTTACTGGGATGTCTGGCAAGAGGATTATGAGAGATAATAGGTGAACTAAAATGGGAGGTTCTGACTCCACACCCCAACCCTAAGAAACCTAATTTCAAAACCCTAAGGAATGTAATTTGAACTTAGTGCAGAGCCAGCTCTGAGATGTGAGTTGAACTGGAGCCGGGGTCCCATCCAGCCTGCATGAGCCTGTGAGTCTATGGCATGTCTGTGTAAAAGCCAAAACTATTATTTCTTACACATACAGATTTTGAAGCATTCCAGGTTCTGGACTCCTGAATTTTTTTTCCTATAATTCCGATTTTTGAAATGAGAAAGAAATCCCAAGTCTATAGGAGAAACATACTGTAAGTGTTTGGCTGCTTTGGAAGAGAACAGGCAGATCACCACAAACAGAGCTGCTACTTGACTCCTGTGCTGTGATTGTTGCTTGTAAACACGTTTTTCAGTACAACCCACCACCACTCAATAACAGTGGTTTAAGTCTGACTGTGCAGAGGACCATGCTGAGATTCACAGCTCCAATTCAGAAGCGATGGGTAAGAAACATTATATGCCAGGCCTCCTTGCGGTTATTTACACCTCTGGCCACTCAGACCTTCCACATCTGTTTGTATTTATTCTAACCTGTTTGACATTGTTGACCTACATGAATAACTCATCTCTCAAACTAAATGCAATACTGAAGCATAAAGTTAAAATGAAAAACAAAAGCTCCAGAGATTCTCAAGGTATTAGAGTCTTTAATTACAGGTCATAAAGGAAACCTTTTTCTCTTAAGCAAGATGGGGCCTTGCTTTGCTGGTAACTGCTGAAATACGTTTTTTAAGCTTGGAGGATCCTTCAGCAAAGCTAAGTGTACTGTCAATTTCAAGCTAATTTTTCACAGCCAGAGGTGTTCCTTCCTATACAAAGCTATTATGAATGAAAAGCCAGTGACTCTTACCATGGTTTCTTGGTGCCTGATGATTCGCACCTCTGGTAGCACACATGTAAAATCACGGCTGTGAGCAACCCACAGGTAACAGCTACAGGCTTCAAACATCAACTACAGATTTGGAATGGCCTGGGAACTAGTTGATACTTTCCTATTCTCAGATGATTCATCGCCCTTTATTGATATTAAATTACTAAAAAGTCTTTCACGATCTTCTTGCTCAGAGTTGAGTAGTCAAATCATCTGGGAATAGTCTATAATTGATTATGAACAGCATTCCTTACAAGAACATACACTCAATGAACAAACCTAGTTTTTGCAACAGTTTTTGCTCCTCACAGCTATTTCACTTATGATTGGGCTAAAAAGGCTTCAGATAGTGGTCCCCTTCCATCACAGTGCAAGTGGGTCACTGCAATACCTTAGAAAGTAGGCTGTCTTCTGCATTATTCCTAGATACAAGAAACACTTAAGACATCAGAATTCTCTGGTAACTGGGCATGGCATAAGCCTCAGGCTCCAGCTACTTTTTTTTACAAAGGACATGGTACTGCTATAGTCTTGAATTTAGTGCCTAGGATTATCTTCAAACTGTGTTTAAGAAAAATAATAGCTAAAATGCTGCAGAGGACATCTGAAACACCACTGTTTTTTACAAGATGGGAACCATACAGATTTATTATATAGCTTCATACAGTTAAAAAATGCTTCTGTAAACAGATCATAGGATATCCATTTTTGAGGACACAGAGTTATCTCAGAAGCAGCAATATATATAGATTCACTGAAGCAGAAACCAAGTATTGTTTATGTAACTCCCACCCAAAAAAACAGAAGTCTGGCTTTCATGCAGATAGTCATACAGCTGGAGATTGTGCTTTTGCAAAATTTGAAGGGGGGCTGAGGGGGGCGGGATTAAAAGCAGGGCTGTTTTTTTTCCTCTGTTAATGACCTTTAATTTTTATCTCGTCCTGCCCCCTGGTGGGAGCATAAAGCCGCGGGCCTGCTGGTTTCACAAAGGCACGTTTGTACAGTCCAACCCCAAATTACACTGCATTTCTTACACACCTATTCGTGAAAACAGATGTGTATGACTTAACATAGGAAGCATTTAATGAAATACTGAGGTAAATACAATATTAGTAAAAGGCTCTGTGTTTATTTATCTAAAAATTAACAAAGCATCTGCAGAATTGTCACATTACAATAAATATCCTTTCTATTCTAGACAGATATTTAATAGTCACAGCTAAATGAGAATGGATAGTTAATATATATATGTTTCAATAAGACCTCAGGATATAATATCATCTAAAGCACGACAGAAAGTTTGTTTATTTACAGACTACATTAATTCCTCTCTTTTATTTCTAGAAGGATCGGCAAACATGATAGCACAAAACTGCTGTGGCAGTTGGAAAGGTACTTTAGATCTAAGAGGTGGGAAGGACAAAAATAGAATTAAAGGCCTTTCCATTTAACTGCTGCAATTCTGCTCTCACCGAATTATTTCCTCCAAGAGTTACAAAATAAGATACTACCAACACAGATAAAAGCCAATCTTAGCCTCTTCAGTACATTTAGCCGTGTTTAGATTATTTCTGACAAATCTATATTGCAACCTCAATACCTTCATCCCATTGCAGCTCAAAATACTTCTGTGAGCTCATGAACTCTCTCAGGCAGCCAGGTCACACACTGGCACTTCAGCCTTTTCTTGCCTTGAATTCTAGGTGGTATAGACTCTAATGGCTGCAGGCAGCACATTCTGCTCATCTGCTGTAATGGAGGTGGGAAAATCATTCAGCTGTGCTCAGTTCTATAGAAGTTTGACAATGAGAACACCAGCACTGCAGTCTCTGAATACAACTGAGTCTTTGAGGCAACAGTGTTTGCAAGGGGTTGCAACAACCCCATTGCAACAACAATGGAAAGACCAGGACGTGACACTGGAGTATACTCACCTCCCTACACTCCAGGAACCACCATGGGCTTCTTGATAAACCACAGCAGTCTTGACATCACCCAGAGCCCTGTCCATCTTGCTTTCTTCAGGTGCATCTGCTTTCATTATTCATCCAAACCACAAAGGGATTCTTACACCTTTCCGTGGTTTTCTGCTGCACAGAGCAAGGGGTACTTTTTTAATATGTGTATGCATATACATACATATGCAAGCTGATAGAAAAGCTCAATTCTGTTTTCATCCAGACAATAGAAACCAGAAGTAACTGAAGAGGCATACGTAAGCACAAAACACTAAAATACCACAAAATATCAGAAAGCATAGCAGAGGGATTTATGACTTCCATATACATTGTGGCCTGGACTCTCAGCCAGTATAGAGCAGTATGATTTCCACTGCTTTCAACTTAACTGCTTTGCATTTACCAAGAATCTGGCCATGTGTGACAGCTTTGGGCGAAGGAAGATTAGACATCTTATTGTAGTTACATAACAACTTGCCTAAACTGTGAATTTACAAGTTGCAATAAGACTGGTCTATCCTGTAGAAGCCTGTGAAAATGCCCCAGGCTACCTGACACAGAATTACACAATGTTCCTGACTGATCAGAAACCTGGCAAGAAGTGGTAGGTTGCAGAGGAAGATGAACTGACAGCTGCAGTCTGAAAACAGTATATTTAGACAACAATTTCTTATGAGTGTGTATTTCCACGAGACAACCTTATCTCTATTTATCCACCCAAACCAGAATAATTTGTGGTCAGGCATTTAGGGACTGTACGTCTCTATGAACTGCAGGTACTTGGGCACATATGATTGTGTTTTCAGGGCCATTTGATGGCTTATTTTATTAATGCTCTAAGCACACAAATAAAACCTGATGAGATCTCAGTTTGGTTAAGTTCACTTAAATTGCCAAGGGTACAAGTAGGTGCTATAAAGTATAATTAAAACCTCTCACTCTATTTACATTCAAAGACAGAAAGAATTCTGGTTCATCTCCAGTGACTGTAGTTGATATAGTTCTTGATTTATACAAATTTATTTTCTGAATAATTCAGATGAGGACCTGATTTTGCTGTCCCTGTTTGTGTCAAACAGGATACACTCAGGTGAATAATGACATTGATTTTAATACCCTCACTGCACTCAGGAAATAAGTAAATAAATAAATGCACTCAGGAAATAAGAAAGCAAGTAAATAAGTAGAAAGCTTTGCAAGGTGAGAAAATGTCTTATTTTTTGTGGTACTTTGGATTATAAAACACTACCATGATTAAAGTTGTTTGGTTGGGCCATCCAGCCCACAAGTAGTTTTCTTGACACACTCAAGGAAGAGGCAGACAGCCAAACCCTGCCTACTCAAATGGCCTGTGAGTCAGAGCAATCTCCCTGGAGCAAGCCAGATGTAGCATGGGTCTGCCCCACCTCTAGGTCTAAGCAAGGACCTCTCCGGGACCAGCCTCAGCGTTAAATTCCTCAGGAGCTGCAGAATGTAAGAAATTCCTGCCTAGCAAGCTCTAGGGTTTTCAAGACCTCTTTGTTTAACACATTTCCTTTTAACTGCTGTGATGCTCAAAATTTTTTGCCCCAAAGCCCAAACACAGAATTGGAGCCAAGTGAGGGAAGTGGCAAAGACTTTGGACATCTTGGGGTTGTTGACCAAGAGAGATGAATTCTTGCATCAAAGCAAAATATAAAACTGAAAAAAAAAAAAAGACAGGTTTTCAAGACACAGTATCACACAGTATCACAGTATCACAAGGTTGGAAAGGACCTCTGAGATCATCAAGTCCAACCTGTAACCTAACACTAACACCAACACTAACACCAACCATCATTTAAACCATGGCACTCAGTGCCTCATCCAGTCTCCCCTTAAACACCTCCAGGGTCGGTGATTCCACCACCTCCCTGGGCAGCCCATTCCGATGGCCAATCACCCTTTCAGTGAAGAACTAAAGTCTAAACTTTCCCTGACAAAGCTTAAGTCCATGCCCTCTGGTTCTGCCACTGGTCACCTGAGAGAAGAGACCAATCCCTGCCCGACTACAACCTCCTTTTAGGTAGTTGTAGAGAGCAATGAGGTCTCCCCTGAGCCTCCTCTTCTCCAGACTAAACAGCCCCAATTCCCTCAGTCGCTCCTCATAGGGCTTGTGCTCCAGCCCCTTCACCATCTTTGTTGCCCTCCTCTGAACACATTCCAGTATCCTAACATCCTTCCCAAACTGGGGGGCCCAGAACTGTACACAGTATTCAAGGTGAGGCCTGACCAGTGCCGAGTACAGGGGGACGATAACTTCTCTGGTCCTGCTTACTACACTATTCCTGATGCAGGCCAGGATGCCATTGGCCTTCTTGGCCACCTGGTCACACTGCTGGCTCATGCTGAGCTTCCTGTCCACCAGCACTCCCAGGTCCTTTTCTGCCTGACTACTCTCCAGCCACTCTGTCCCCAGTCTGTAGCTCTGCATGGGATTGTTGTGTCCAAAATGAAGTACCCGACATTTGGACTTATTAAACATCATCCCATTAGAATCAGGGCCATCCTACCCTCTAACAGATCAACTCTTCCTCCCAGCTTGGTATCATCTGCAAATTTGCTGATGATGGACTCAATCCCCTCATCCAGATCATCAATAAAGATATTAAACAGGACTGGACCCAATACCGATCCCTGAGGGACACCACTGGTGACCGGCCGCCAACTTGACGAAACACCATTCACCATCACTCTTTGGGCTCAGCCATCCAGCCAATTCCTAACCCAGCACAGAGTGCTCCCATCTAAGCCACGGGCTGCCAGCTTCCCTAGGAGTCTACTGTGGGAGACAGTGTCAAAGGCCTTGCTGAAGTCCAGGTATACCACATCCACAGCCTTCCTCTCATCCACCAGGTGAGTCACATGGTCATAAAAGGAGATCAGGTTGGTCAGGCAGGACCTACCCCTCCTAAATCCATGCTGGCTGGGCCTGATTTCTTGACCGTTCTGCAGGTGCCACATGATTTCACCCAGGATTATCTTCTCCATGATTTTACCTGGGACCAAGGTCAGGCTGACAGCTCTGTAATTACCTGGATCATCCTTACGGCCCTTCTTATGGATGGGCGTCACATTGGCCAACTTCCAATCTTCCGGGACCTCTTCAGTGAGCCAGGACTGCTGAAAGATGATGGAGAGCGGCTTAGCAAGCTCATCCGCCAGCTCTCTCAGCACCCTAGGATGGATCCCATCTGGCCCCATAGACTTATGAAGGTCCAAGTGGCTCAGCAGGTCTCTAACTTCCTCCTCATGGATTGCAGGAGGGCCATATTTCACCCTGCCCCCATCAACCACTTCAGAGGGCCAACTGTCAAGCGAGCTGACATCCTTGCTGTTGAAAACTGAGGCAAAGAAGGCATTAAGTACCTCAGCCTTCTCTGCATCTTTGGTTACTATATTTCCCTCCACATCCAACAAGGAGTGGAGGTCACTGCCGCCCTTCTTTCTGCCATTGATGTATTTTTAAAAACTCTTCTTATTGTCCTTAACAGAAGTGGCCAATTTGAGCTCCAGCTGGGTTTTTGCTTCCCTGATTTTCCTCCTACACAACTTAACAACATCCTTGAACATGACCTGGCTTACATCCCCTTCTTTCCAACGATGATACATCCTCTTTTTCTTACTTAGTTCCTTCAGAAGTTCCCTACTCATCCAGGCCGGCCGTCTGCCCCTACGACTCTTCTTACAACACACAGGGACAGCCCGCTCCTGCGCCTGCAAAATTTCGTTCTTGAAGTGTATCCAAGCTTCCTGGACCCCCTTGCCACTAAGAGTTATTTCCCAGGGTACTTTCCCGACCAGTTCCTTAAATAATCCAAAATCTGCCCGCCGAAAGTCCAGCATCGATGTTCTGTTCCTGGCTTTTCTTATTACATTGTTCAGAGAGAACTCAATTATCTCATGATCACTACACCCCAGACAGCCTCCGACAACAACATCACTCACCAGCCCTTCTTTGTTTGTAAACAGCAAGTCAAGCAGAGCCTCACCCCTGGTGGGCTCACTCACCAGCTGTGACAGAAAGCAGTCCTCAATACACTCTAAGAACCTCCTGGACTGCCTCCTCTCAGCAGTGTTAAGTTTCCAGCAGATATCTGGAAGGTTACAGTCTCCTAAAAGAACAAGGGCAGCCGATCTAGAGGCAGCCTCCAGCTGTTTAAACAACAGAAGATCCAAATCCTCCTCCTGGTCGGGCGGTCTGTAACACACTCCAACCAGGAGGTCAGACCTGACTGCCCCTCTGAGTCTTACCCATAGACACTCAACCTGGTCATCACCGATCTCCACTTCAACAGCATCCAGGGTTTCTCTAGTGTAGAGGGCCACCCCTCCACCCCTCTTCTCACGCCTGTCTCTCCTGAAGAGCCTGTAGCCTTCCATGGCAGCACTCCAGTTATGACAGTCATTCCACCACGTTTCCGTGATGGCAACTATATCATAGCTCTCCCGCTGGACCAGGACTTCCAGCTCCTCCTGTTTGTTTCCCATACTGCGTGCGTTTGTGTACATGCATTTCAGTTGGGTTACTGACAACCCCCTTTGGGATGGCTCATCCTGCACGGGGACATCTTTGGTGAGCCTAGTAACTCCCCCCTCCCCCGTCATGCCTAGTTTAAAGCCCTCTCAACAAGCCCTGCCAGCTCCTGAGCTAGAATACTCTTACCCTTCGGAGTTAGACGAGACCCATCTGGGTCAAGCAGGCCAGGTGCTGTAAAGGTTTCCCCATGATCAAAGAACCCAAAATTCCTCTGCCGGTACCAGCCCCTAAGCCATTTATTAACTGCATATATTCTCTTATTCCTGTCTGTATCCATCCCTGCCACCGGGGGAACTGAACAGAACACCACCTGTGCTCCTGCCCTATCTATTGACAGTCCTAGCTCCTCGAGTTCCTTTTTAACTACCCTTGACCCTCTTTTCGCTAGTTGATCACTACCAGCCTGTACCACCAGAATCGGATAATAATCGGAGGGTTTAATTAGGTACGGGAGTCTCTTGGCCATGTCATGTACCCGGGCTTGGGGAAGGCAGCAGACTTCCCTATGAGTTGGGTCCATCCTACAAATAGGGCCCTCCGTCCCTTTCAGAAGGGAGTCTCCCACTACAATGACCCTCCTTTTCTTTTTCTTACTTGAGGTCCTGACCTGTCTGATGGGCAATGTGAGGTCAGCCTCTTCAGGTGAGCTCTCTGTCAGACTATCCTCCACCTGAGCATCAAATTCCAACTCCCCAAACCTGTTTTGTAGGGGCAGCTGGAAAGGTGACATTTGAAAGGGAGGTCTATAACCCCCACGAGAACAGACCTGCTCCCAATCCTCCTCACCAGCAAGGTCACTCCCCTTACCCTGTTGATGAGGAATATGGCATTCCTCAGCCTCCTGGGGAGGATTACTGGGAGGAGAGAGGGTTCTACTCCACCAGTCTATCTCCCTTTCACTTTCACGAATACTTCTCAACGTCTCCACCTGATCCTTGAGATCTGCAACCATAAGGAGCAGATCCTGAATCTGTTCACACCTCAGACAAGTATTTTTGGTATTTTTGTTATGGTCCTCAGGAACCACAAGTAGGCTCAGACACTCCCTGCAGTCTCGAGTCTGGGCAGCTGCGTCGCGTAATACTGCTTCTGTTTGGATGCCTACACTCCTGGTGGCAGAGGCTTTACCACGCCTGATCACCATTGCTGCAGGGGAGTGGGAAGTCAAGCACCTGTCAGAGAGTGCCTGCTTGCCCTGCCGCACAAACTGCCTCTACTGTGACCCTGTATACTGTGACCCTGTATACTGTGACCCTGTATACTGTGACCCTGTTCGCCGCGCTCCGGTCGCTGGTGCTCCCAGGGAGATGTTTAAATGCCCCGCGGCTTCTTCCGGGTCCGCCCCCACTACCACGCGGTCGGCCCACGTGACAGTTGGCGCTTCTGAAGTTCAGAGAGAGTCGCCCTGCCGGGGTCCTCTCCTGAGCTTTTGCCTCTTCCAGGAACTCTCCACCCGCCCAGATTGAGCACCCGGCTGCAGTACTTACGGTTCCTGCCGCCGATCACGCTGAATCTCAAGGATTAAGGAGATGACACATCATCCTTAATGTTTTTTCTGTGACCAAAAATTCTTTTTTCCAACTAACTGGTCTGTCTAATATAAGGTATCACTTCTGCCTATCCATCTTGCATACTCACCAAGCAAATAAAGTCATCTGAATAAAGGAAAACCTCTAGCATTAGAAAACACAGATAATTCCCTCAACAGACAGGATTGGTTGATACATGTGTATTGGCTCTGGACAGTTTTTTGCTGTAGAGTGCTGATAGTCATCCCCATCTAAGCAGTGTGCAGCAAAATTATTGGAAAACTCTTTCACTAACATCACATAGGACAGCTTCTACAGCCTCACAAACTCCTTCCCTCAAGCCATAATGGCAGAAGAGGGGAGTGAACCTAAAGTGGGAAGTGATCTTGTAAAAAGTGTGGTGAGGAATTCTATGGAATAAATTACTTCTATGTAATCACTAAATACTTCCTCACAGCCATTAACTGTCTGAACACATACTCCAGAAAGACATGCCGTTTGGCTGTTCCAGTCATCCCAGTGTGATACCATTAGAGGACTTGCTCTTTCTGTCCAGGATGCAGCCAGCGTAAGATACTTAAATTACCAGAGAAGATTCTAAGCTGCTTAAAACAAAGCAGTAAAGTACATGTCACAGATACAAAACAAAAAAAAAAAGGAAAATTCTGCGTTTCCCAGCAGCATTAACTGCAGCAGAAACCATCCATTATGCCTCTGCCTGTGTGTGCAATAGAGTAACAGTTGTCCAGAAAAGATACGTAAAAACAAATTTCAGTTATCCAATTTTTAAAAAAACATTTGAGCTCACATTCTGTAAGGCTGCATCAGACATGTTGTAGTGCACAAAGTATATTGCAAATATTTGTTTTAACTATAAAAAGAAACAGTTGTAGGTAATTAAATATCAGGCTGCCTTTGGAAAAGAAAAAAGAATAAGAGGAGGCTGAGAGGGCTGTATGTACTCAGCCCAGTAATCAGAAACTGAAACTAAGGAACCTACCTGTCTTCTAGCACAAGGCACTGGTTTGCTTTTTCATTGCAAACTCTGGTCTGTTGGCTGGGCCTCTGCTCTGGAAAAACTCGCTGCGGAGGTTTTGTTGCAATGCCTAGTGGGTACTAGATGGTCATATTTTCCTTCTCTTAAGACTCCAGTCAAGTGCTTAAGCCCTGTGACCAAGAAGTGAATGAGCCAGATAAGGAATTAAATATTAAAACTTTTGTATGTTCTGTCTCCTAAGCAACCACTCTTCTTTCCTGTTTCAGAATATCTAAAACACAAACACACACATGAAGGAATTAAGGCAAAAATACACAGCATTGTTTCTGTCAGAAAGATATGATCTCTCCCCTGTCTGAAATACTTTTTGCCATGGCTTGTAACCAGCAAATACTAGAAAGACATTCACATCAATTCATCAGAGAGATTTGAGGGAACCTGCTGGCTTGCACTAGGGAGCTCTCATCCTATTCACATTATGGATCTCTGCTCTTGTACCTAGAGTGCCTCCTCTTCTCCCTTCTTCTCCAATCTAGGGGGTGTTGCAGGGCTGTTTCTCACACTTTTTTCCTCACTGTCTTTGTGGCATTTTGCCCTTTCTTAACAATGCTTTCAGAGGCACAACCAGCCTAGCTGAGGGCTCAGCTGTGCCCTCAGTGGGGCTGGTGGAACTGGCTGGTCTGGCGCCAGTCTCTCCTAACAGAGGCTGCCCCACCCCTGCAGCCCCCCGACAGCACCTCGGCACAGCCACCCAGTGTGGAGAAACCAAGTAAAGAGAAAATTCTGGACAAAGGGCATTTATTGGGATCAAATGAAGTGAAACTCACACCACTCTAAGCGTGACAACAGTTTGCTGGTTTTCCTTGATGAAAAGTGCTATTTTTCCCCACTGGCAGAAGGGGCTTCTTTTCAGCAATTTTCTGAAATTTTGTGATCCCTTACAGTCCAAGCAAGCTGAAATCGAAGGCTCCTAAGTGAAATGAGTCATTGCAATCTTCCACTCACATCTGTAATCACATCCATGCCTGGCTAACTATTTGAGCTGGACTAAATTACAATGAAAGAAATATACCATCAGCTAAGAAGTGCTTGCATGAAAGTACTGCATGGATTTTGAGAAATACAGCTGTCCCCAAGAGGCAGCTGTAGTGCCTGCTAGCAGCTAAAGATGAACTAAAATGTCCAATCTGGTTCTCCTAAAACATAGATTTCACCCCAAGAAAGACTGTAAACTGTTGGCTTTTTACCTCAATTCAGGATGAAAAAAACGTTTAAAGAAAAAAAATGCTTTATTGAGGAAAATTCCATTTCCTAACTGCCTTCTGAACTCCTTCAAGCAGTCTCACTTTGCAAAAGCAATTTTACCAAAGCTCTTCCAGTAGGGAATATTTTATGAAATACATTTGAACGATACATTCAACACCCAAAAAATGCAATGACACATCTTAGTTTCTCCCAGTGTATAATGTAATTCTCCCCCTCAGATGAGCCAAACAAAAATGTACTTCAACAGAGCAGTGAACAAGATGGCCCTGTTTCTTTTCTGCTTTTCAAGCACACACTGCTGGAAAATTGCTTACTGCTTATTTCACAAAGTGCAGGTTGTTAGCAGGACAATAAAGTAAATATGAAAACGTTACTTTAATCTATGTCTCATCTATGACCTATAAAATCCAGCATGGAATTCATTGTTGACGATACTTAATATAGCAAGAGGAAAAAAGGTAGTCTCAGATTAAATTTTCTTCTAGAAGTTGCTATACAGAGACAGAATCTTCCTTTTCTGCACCTACTTAATCTTTGATAAATTTTTAATATGGTTAACACATAAGGTCCACAAAGGGACATTAAATCCTCAAATTTTACAAAACTTCTCCAAAAACAAAAGCCATATATTTTTTTACTTGAAGCAAATGAAAGTCTAGCACCCTTTTCTTTGTTCCTTCCAGTCATTTACAGGTCTGCCTTCAAAAAATTTCACCTGAAACACTACAGACTGACACTGACATAATGATGTGAGTCACCTTCTTCACTGCAGCAGGATTACAAACAGGAAACCTCCTCCTAACATGGCTGCAGAAATGCAATCCAGCTTCTTAGTGCTTGGGGACAAAGAAGGGGATTCTTCTGCCTGGGCACAGGTGAGAGTTTTGAGAGATCATGCCGTAGAAGTCATGCTAACAGCATGTGCCCTCAGAGCTGAGAGCCATAAGGGAACCCAGCTTCTTTTTCCTACCTTCACCACAGATAGCATGATTACTGTTTTTATCTTCCTATCAGTACAGAAACTCTCTTCTTCTGCTGCAGCTTGGCACATTTGTCAGTAGATTTCCACAATTTATACGAGTATTAAATGAAAATCTAGTCCTTCGTTAAAGTAGTGAGGTAACATTTATGCCTGCACATAATTATAAAAAATATATCTATTTTATGAAGTACTTTATACACCTAGGAGGGACATTAATTATTGATATTATTTTTCGTTCCTTTGACTTCTCTAAGACAAAAAAATCCCTCACATTATTTGTACTATAGTAGTGGTTATATCTCCCAAAAAACATCTGACTGTGCTTGGCACAATAAATGCATGAAACAATAAAGTGAATTCCTGCCTCTGAGGTTACACTTTTAACACACATGTCAACAGATGGGGAAAACCCTTATGTATTAATATTGCATGCAACAGAAGGGATTATTCTCACCATGTATAAATTACACTGTACACTGTTGCCACTTGTACTGAAAGTCCTTGGTCCAATACTACATCTTGGACTGGAGGTGGAACTAGATTTTCTTTCAAAATCTGCAGATTGAGTGCTCCCTCCCACACATTTCATTATAGTCCTGTTAAAGTTCATTCTCACTGGCATTGTCATTTTTATTTTGAAAATATTTTCAGACTGCAAGAGGCCACAGTGGAAAGAATCATCGATACAAATTTGCCATGCTTTTCTATAAGCAATAGGAGGAAAAACTCTGCCTGCATTGCAGGTGTGACAATCAGCATATCCCACGGGTAAGACTACTTGTTTCCCTCATCTGAAAGCAACACAGAACACAGCTGCATAGTCTTTATTTACTTTTGTATCAGTGCACCAGTTGTCAGCATCAGGGGAAAAGGAGAACTTAGTAAAATCTAACATGTTGTGCTTGAATACACAGAGTCCTGGAGCATTTCTACAGCAAATTACTGACCTGAAAGTCCAGGTAGTATGTAAGCAGTGCTCTTAAAATCATTTTTTACTCTGACCAAGCCAATTTAAAATCCATTACACTTGTCTCCACTGAGAACAGCTTTTGGCATCTCTCAAACACATTATAAAGTGGTTTTCATTTTTCAGAAGCTTTGTTTCTTCTCATGCTTAATACATTTGAACTTTCCCATGGAAGGACTAATCAAACCAAAAGAACACTGTCATCAACTGTGTCTGGACCAGCTGTGCTTCTGTTGATGTTGCTGAGAGATTTCCCCCAGTAGGTTTGAACTGGGAACACGAAGAGGCCATTTGGTAGTAACGATAACTTACACAGCACCTTTTATCACAGAGCATCTTGCAAATCACCTACTGTACAGGAAGAATTTCCCTCAGAACTGAAATGCAAATTCCTTTGGGGTAAAACTTGGCAAATACAAAATAGCACACAGTAATGCTCTGAAATAACTTTGAACTAGTTGTGAAGAATAAAGTCATAGCAAACTGAGAACATGACAGTAACATAGGCATAAAAATTATAGTTATTAATCATTTTCAGTCTGCACAGTTTTACTCTATATATGAAGCAATAATTTATTAAAACTAGTTTCTTCCTTTTGATAACTGCAACTCTTAAAATTATCTGCAAATATAAAGATTGAAAATACAAGTGTATAATTTCATATTAGTTTTGCAGAAATTTACTGCACATATGCATACTGTATGAACACACACAGTAAACATGTATCCACCATCTTAATCTCAATGTCTCAGAAGGTAACACGATCAAGAAAAGTTATACTATTTTTTTACATTTGTTATTAAGAACTAGTTTGTGAGGCTCTGGGCAGTTTCTGATGCTGTCATGCATATCACTGCATAAGTCAGAAAAATAAAGAAAAAGCAGTTGCTTCAAATAGAATAACATTTTCTTCCTATAGATCTTGGCAAAAATGAAGAGTAGGAGAAAGAACATGTGATAGAGTGCAATATACATCAGCCTCAGCAGAGAAAACAAACAAATGAAAAACACAAAACAACATAAAATTGTTCTAGTGAGATCCGTTATTTAAAAATGTTACCTTCTTTGGTTACCATTCTACCACTTCCAGACTGAAACTTTGTTTAAGCCCAGAATCTGTTCTATCTCCTTCATATCACGTTTATGTGCAATTTTAAATGCTGTTCAACAAACCAAGTGAATATTAAGCAGATATATAATGTAATTTAATTTATGCTGTATATTTATAGACCTCCCAGAAGAATATACTGCAGAATCATTCACTGCACTCAAAATGAAACTAGAAATGTAGTTTTACTTCAAAATATTTTTTAAGAAGAGGATTTTTCAAAAAACCCAGGATGTTCAGCTGCAGGCTCCCACCATATGATTTCTCTTTCTAAGAATCATTGTTCACACACAGTAATCCAGGCCTGGTCACACAAAGTCAGCCACCTAGCCACAGTGGTCCTTCCTATCCCAGAAAAGATAAAGTTGTAAAGTCAATATTACTGATTCTATAGTAAATGACCAGCAGGTCTTGTCCTCCTTCCAGCATTACAACCTTTTGTAATGTATAAAAGAGTGCAACTTTTTCAGCATAGCAGTGTAAGAGCTGCAAAACTTTTCTGTATTAAACTAGTTGCTGATTAGGAGCAAAGTGTTTTCTTGGAGCTGTTCAAACCCTTAAAACTGACTGTGGCAAGAGACAGTGTCAGGATATTCCTGTTCACTCCAAAGGACTAACAGCAGAGATTGTGCAGCAGACACACCAACACGCACCTGTCTTGAAAATTATGGGTTAGAAAAGACATCAAAAATTTCATGACTAGAAATGCAGATCTCCAATGGGGAGCAGCACAGCCAAATACTGAGCTTGTGTGTGCTTACCCCTGACACACACCTAATTAGCAATTCTAGGAAATGTGCACTGGCATTATCACTCCACAACTATGATGCCCATTTTCACGGTCATGTTTTGTTCACCCTCCCGATTGTAGTACTTAAAATCAGAGGTGAGGAACAGCATGAATACAGTGCACTCAACCTCCAGGAGCAATTTTCTTTTTTTACTTTTAAAGAGTCACATGCAGTAAAAGGATGTGAAAAGACTACTATTAATCTACCTTTAACTGTGCTTGATGGCACCACATGCTGATTTAGAAATTCCTTTCCTCCAAGCCTATATGAAGTGGAGGGTCTAATTGTGAATGCTTTAGTACTCTGTTTAAAAATGTAGCATATCATCCATTCCTTTTCCAAAAAATCTCACACAGGCCTTTTTTGTACAAGGTTTTAAAGACAAAATTCCAATATATTTATTTAGAAGACAAATTTTAGCTTCTGTAGTAAAAATAATAACAGCACTTAATTTAGATCTTCAAAGTGCTGTAAGGATATTAAGAAATGTGTCCCTATTGGCAAAGATTTTAGTTTGTATTGGACAATTAGTAGCACCAGCTATCTTACTTTTTTTTTCCTCTTCCATTAAGGTATTTGGCCCTTCCTGATTTATTGCACAAATACTAGATGAGGGCTTCATTTCTCTGTCCATTGGAATTCCAGACACCCCTTACTGGTGCTACTGAATGGTTTGAATTTGCTTTTAGCAGCCAGAGAAACCTTTCAGACATCTATTACTTGTAAGATCACCCAGGAACAGACACTTAACTATCTTCTGAGGCCTGCTCTCTTGTCATAACACTGAGCTGCCCCAGATAAGATTCACAAGAAAATATCCCCTTTTTTTTCTAGCTCAAATGTCCTTATTTACTGTTATATTAATAGAACCAGAACAAGTCAGAATATCACCTTTTGTAAATGCTGGGGTAAAATTTCATGATGAGTGCAGTCCCAGGGATGATGCTTAGACAAATACAAGGATAAAGTTATCATCCTTATTTTTTTTTTTTTTTAAGTAGCTCAGTGAAGTAGGGCTTGACAATTCCTGCTGCTTATAGCAGATCACCTCCTTTTTCAGATGGCAGGAAGCATGGGCAAAGGAGTCAGTTTTGCTCTGCAAACAAGGGCCAATTGTACAATAACTGAGATTTTCAGAACCTGCCACAGCTGCAATGAGACTCTGACATTCCATAAAACTGTTAAACTGAAAATGTATTGCATTCCCATCCCACTCAGAAACTCAGAAGCTGGTACAGTCCCAGTTCCTCTTTGCAGCACCACTTTCTGTAAACGTTCAGACACATAAAATACTCATATCCTTGAAATTTCAAATTAAGTCCCAAGGAGACGGAGGAGTTTGCAGATACAACAAGTATTAATTCAGCAGTTTTTGTTGGTAAAAGAGCATTTAATGTTCAAGTGCATTACAGTCATTTATCCTTTGCTTATCCAGGAAACTATTTCTATAAGCTTGTGAGGGGAACATTGTCAATAAACATTAAAATAAAACCATTGGAGCAGCTGGTTTGTGGAACCTCTCCCAAAGTTGAACATTATCACCACACAGAGGTGCAATCCCAGTGGCATCAGCATAGAGGTAAGGCATATCCAAAGCAGCTGTGTATGTACTGTGACTTTGTGTTTCTTCTCTCCCTTCCTATCTCATAACGGTACATGTCCTAAAAGTGTTCCACTGTATGCTTGCTTCCCCTGGGACTGCAAAGCTACCTTTGCAGAAGAAATTCTGAAGAGCTGTGTTAAAATGCAACTACCCACTTTTGTGACCCAACACAAACCAGTTGATCTAGAGAAAACAGCCCCTGCACAGTGATCTTGTCCTTTGCCAATACCTGTAAACAGTGCTCCAGGAAGATGCAGGCTGGTATTTTGTCACAGAGACAAGACTTCTCTATCATGCAACAAAAAAAAAGACATTAGTTTCTTAGATGCCCAAGTCAGTCATCTTTGATTCAGACATCAGTTGTTAAGCTTTTCTCTTGAAAAATTAACATACACGTGGTTTGTATTTTTCATTATTTCCGGTGCTATATTCTGAATTCTGTCTTGCAGGCCACAGTAGTTACAGACTAGGCTTTGAAGACAAGAATTAGCAAGGTATTATTTGCAGAGGGTAGGAGTTGCTAGAAGGATTTACACAGCTAGGAAGAAATACATTTTTGGGTCTGAAAGGATGAAGCAGAATTATTTATCTCTGATGCCACACAGAAAAGATTTCTGAGCTGATTTATTGCATAGTTTATGAAAGATCAACACATGTACACAGAAGAAAATCATTGTTTTCTTTTCGTCTTCCCAGGACTATAAACCTATATTTCAAAAGCCATTGCTGAAGCAGAGGATGAGTTGAAAAGGCTAAACTCTGACTCAGTTTTCAAGGGCAGATCTCTTGCTGCTTAAACCAGGAATTTTCTCAGTCTTCTGTTGCATTCTATGCTGCCATCATCTGGCTCTTTTCATAAAACCTGACATTTTCTGAATCTCAGTTATCTCCAGGCCTGAGGTTTTTTCTCTAGCTAGGATGCTTCAATGCTTTTCACGAAGATATTTCACAGCAATGATTTGCCTTTGTCCAAGCAGCAAGCCTATCTCCAGCTACCGCACTTCCAGAATATTTACCCAGCCTCTTGGTCAGATACCTGCCTCTCTTTGCCTAATTGAGCACTCAAGATACAGGGAGGATGTTGATTTATGTGTCTCCTCATAATCAGACCTACTATTCTGATTCCAACTCTCCTCAATCATCCATCAGAGATTCCTTGATAGCAAGTCAGTCACTTTTAGTATGCCAGCCACCAGGGACCTGACTATGTCCCTGGGAATGCAGATATCTGGTCATGGAAAACCCCTTTTCTCCTACAGTAAACGGGTGTTACCAATTCTTCCAGTGATTTACTTAAACATAAAGAGGTAGTTGACTTACTCTGAGGTAAATATTATTTTCTGCCTGACAGGGCAATGATAAAAGCCGAGAAATCTCTTCAGTAAATGTACAGTGATGCAAGGCCACACTGCTTCCAAGAGATCACAACCTTCACCTCTTTCTCATTTGACTGGGAACCAGAGTGCTGTGTAAAGATTTAGAAACGTTGATCTAGATAAATTTGGATTTCTGATGGCTGATAAAACTCTCAGGGAACCATGAAAGCACTCACATTAATGTAGACACAGAGAAGAAAAGTAGATAGATACAACAAACTTCACCTTTAGATTGCAGCACACCTCTCTGGCTCCCCAAGAAAGTAATTTTTCTTTTAGCATTTCCAGTGCTTGGCTTTTTGTCTCCTCTCTGTTCTTCACAAGAGCTCTCTAGTCTCTGCCCACGCCAGACAAAAGTCTGCTTAGCAAAACATGCTCAGCTGTTTTGTGTTCCTGCCAAAGGATTCACCCAACCTGTTATGCAGGTAACAAGTACAAGAAAGCAAGGTTGCCTGCCTCTCTGCTCTCCAGCCACAACTCAGTTCCCAGTGCAGAACAAAAAAACACTACACTGAACATTTCTTTTGCACATGAACTGTAAACAAATAAACACAGCAGATATCCTCTATCACACAGCACATCAATCAATGTGTGCAGTTCTTGACAGGACACTAATCGATCATCATAGGGAGATAACAGCATGGGGTTACTGGAAGACATTCCAATATGCTTTCCTTCATTCTTTTTTTCTGAACAATTGCCCAGGAGAGGTAGGTTGGATAAGGTTCTACTGGAGCTCGGATGAACATTTTTCAGAGTACGGGAATTACTTAGACTTTTGGGCTATAATTAGAATTAATAAGTCTGGGGGAAACCAGAAAAAAAAAGGGCATATTTACATAAGGACAGTAAGAAAAGACAAACTTAAAAAGAGAAAAGAAGGGAGTCTTGGTCTTAGAAAACTTCAGAACAGCTTCTTGGACTTAATCTCCATAGCTGAGTCCTGAGAAATTCTGGAATCAAAACTGAAATTAAATAGAGGCTTCTTTAAAGAACAAAGTTAAAGGGATGGCTAATGTTGGCTATGCAGAAATGACCACATATTCTGCCTGAGCACTAACTTCAAATTTGTTGAAATTTACAGACCCTCTATCTGCTAGTTATTTTTTTTATTGAGAGAACCAAGGTGGGACAAAAGGCCGGCAGACGTCACAGCTGAATCAAACCTTCATCCTCAATTCAAATCTGAATTGGACCTGAATCAATATAAACAGGTCTTGAGCACCACTGTGTTCCTCCCCTAAAAAGCTTCACTGATCTGAATACTAGGTGAATGCCTCCCTTGTGCATCTTGGTAGAACTGGGCTAAGACTTTCAGACCTATTTCAGAACTGGTAAAAAATGTAACTGGGATCCCAGGGCTGGAAAGTACTCTCAATCCTAAAGAAGCAACACAGAAAGCAAATGTGTACTTCTGTAAAAATACTCAGGTCAGCACAGATAACTATTGGCAGCTTGAGGAAATATCTTATATATACTTGTTTTCCAAGGAAATGCAGACTACTTCTTTATTTGCTCTAACATCACTGGCATTTCTTTTTTTACACAGCCAATTTTCCTAGCCTTGACCTACGTAACTCTAGATTAAGGAGACAGAAGCAGCAATTCATGTAGAAATATGTGCCACATATTCATCACTCATGGATTAAACAAAACAAAGAATGCTTCATTTCATTTCATTTTTGAAGCATGCTCTTTATGTTTCTGGCAAGTGCTGATGCCCTGTGATACCTGAGCACGACAGCATTAGGACTGTACACACTGTATTCCTCTTTGCTTTCTTAATAAAAGAATAATGAACTCAGTGATGCAGAAGCAACACAACATGTTGCTATGAAGGAGACCTCAAAGCCTACTCAGCTGCTTCACTGATGTGTATTAAAATTAATGAGTTTCTGCTACAGAAAGGAAGAGATGTCCTTACATGGGAATGAGGTCTATGATCTTTGTATTGTAGCACAACCACTGAGCAGAAAAGAAATCTACACAGCTCAGTCTCAAACAATAAATTTATTTTAACAGGAGGAAAGCGAGGACAGACTGAATACGCTTATTATATATATTGAAAAAGGGGATAGGAGAGCTTTTCATTTGCATCTTAAGCACCTTCCCATTAGTAAAGGCTGGATTGCTGTTAAGGGTCTCTTTTTCCCCCCATTTATATAGCTAACAGAGCAAAAAAATTGCGACATTGAATGCCAGTCAGCACCTGAGGCTGCTAACTCAGCCAATTTAGCCACAATACTTAATGGGTCTCAATTACAGAGCTTTTATTTTTGTGCATGGGAACATACATCTGGAGACCAGTAAATTTCATTAATATTTTTGATTAACACATCCTTCACAGTGGTTTTGAGCTTTTAATGCTTTCCAGTTAATGAAGAAAAATTTTGAAGCACCTATTAGCTTGATACATAATACAATTTTAAAAATGCCGTTTCATTGAGACAGCTCAGTTTTATCCCAAATTCTTCAAGGCTTCACCCAACTGCAGAGGATTTAATAACACTCTGCTACACTAACATCTCTTTGAAGCTTATTTCCTGCCTCTGGGTTTCAGTGAGGAACAAAAATGATTAGCATGTTTTGTATCCAAAAAGTACATCAAGTATTTTCTGAGTTTTGCTCAAGCCACTTGCTTGAACTGAACTTCTAACTGGAGGACACTTTTACCATAGATTACCTAAATTTCACAGAATAATCGCCCAAAATCTTAAGTAAGATCATTTCCTTTTCTTGTGCTAGAGGCACGCCAACCTCAGCTATATAAATGCATGCTAGCTTCACCCATAGTATAGAATTACAAGTGCCAAACCATGGTAAAAATTAGAAAACCTCAAAACTGCTCTGAACTCTCCTGTAGGAACCAAGCATTCCCATCTTACTGAGGATACTTGATCTCACACTATTCAGAATTGGCATTTATGCATTTTCTCTTCAAGAGTTCATTGCTACATATAGAGAACTCTAATCTTTTGGAGGAAAAATAAAGGGGGGACCCAAAAAAACTCATAAAATTACAAGGAAGCATCAACAATCCAATCTGCTAATGCATTCTGTTTTGAACTAAAGCAGAATTCATTTTCTAACTTCTCAGCTAACCTTGTCTAAGTAACTTCATTTTCAGAAAGTTAACTAATTTTTTTCAGACAGTTTCTGTCTCTAGAAGAGATGACATTTAAAATTTATGATTATCACTAAAGCAACAAGGCATTGGTATGCAGAAAGGCCATTGCTTACATCTATCCTTATGTAGACAAATGTCATCCTCACATCAGTGGAACGAAGAAGAAAGTGAAAGTGGAGGAAAAGAGTCGCAGCTGCCCCGGGGTGGGGGGCAGACAAGGCAGATGACCTAAAACTGACCAACCAACAGAGTATTCCATCCCACATACATCATACTCAGTACAAAACTGAGAGATCACAGTGGTCAAGCTCTCTGCTTTGATGGTCAGCATCTAATACAGACCTCGTCTGTCTCTTTGCCCCGATATCAGATTCCTGAATACAGTTCCTGAGTCCTGCTCCAATCTGCCACTGAGTCCAGACTGGGACCTTTCCCCATGCCTAGTCTGCAGCATCTGTGGTGACTTATCATCGGAGGATGTCAATTCCATATATTTCTACATAGTTTATTATTTTTATATTAACAGTATTCTCATTATTATTATTGTTTCATTATTTTTTTTTAGTTTCCAGCCCACAAGTCTCTCTTTCACTTCCCTTTCCTTCTTCCCTGAGGAGGGGATAGGGTTGGGATAACAACTGCTCATGTTCAGCTGCTGATCAAGCTGGTATTGGGGCTAAACTGCAACATAATATTTGCAGCATTCCAAATTAATTTTTAATTTAGGTTCCTGTGACTGTGATCTACAACTAAAAATCTTCTCTATGTCAGTCATGTTGAACTCAATGTTTCCACAGTATATTTGCTGCAGTCTGCAAACTGCTTCTACACTAATTTAATCAAGTTCAGCCTATTAATAGTATGATGTTGTAAAGGGGAGTTATTTTACTTATCTGATTAAAATCCAGAAATTTGCTACACTGACATGCCATTAAATCCCAGTCAGTCTAGGAGCATTGCATTAGGACTGCATTAGTTCATCATTACTGAAATTTATTTTTCTTTTAGTCTCTCTGGAGTCAAGCTTTCTCAAAAAAGATACCACATGAAGAAACATGACATCTGAAGGTCAGCTTCTATCTCTTCTTTTTGTGATGAGGTTTTTAGGAAGGTAAGAAAGAAAATGGAAATGAAAATGGGTCCCAGAAGACTCCAGAAATTATTATTTACACAGCATAAGGAGAGAATGCTCCATCTTGTTACTTCCCTGTTAATACCTGGCAAACCTTCCTTTGTGCGCCTCTCCACTCCCCCGCTTTTGTAGATAGGGCAGGCCTGAAGTTGAGCTCCAGAGAGAATGTGGGGAATACACTGGTTCTGGGGATATGTGAACTCCAATGCAGTTGATTCCAGCAGAACCCCAGCACTGAGCAATCTGCCATATATTCAGTAAAACCTCAGACTGGGCTTTGGAAAAGAACTGATTTCATTCCCCCTTCCCTCATGAACAGAGGAAGTGCAATTGAATGTGTGTTCTCACAGAAACACAATTGTTATGAGACGTTTCCACAAAGACTCCCAAGGCCAAAGAGACAGATACCTCCTCTATTAAAAAGAATCATATAAACAGGACAGAGGCCGTATACACATCAGCAAGGACTGGGGACCACTGGAAACAGAGCTGAGGAATGAAACAATTGGTGCTGCCAACCTGACATCCTCATTATGCATATTTCCTGAGGGCTTACCTCAGACAAGAACTAATCTGGTCCCATTAAGGCATGAATACAGTTGGTGAACATTGAATGTGCTCTTGGAACACATCATCCTCCTCGGTTTCATCTGAAAGAGATCCAATAAAGCACTGCAAGGCTGCTCCTTGATATGAATCAAAGTACCTTTAGTAGGGACAAGAAGATTTGCTTCAAAGCATATTCCTGACCTGAACTAAACCACTAATGCAGACGCACTATAAATTCTTCTGCATGAGACTCTAACAGCAGAATATCTAGAGGTACAAAATACATTCTGTGCTATGCCCAGAGACGTGTCCATGAAAAGTGGAACCAGGATGCAAAGTGAGGTGATGCCGCATGAAAGACAAACAGATGGACAGGCGATTTTTAAAATAGAGATAATGGGATGATACAATTTAAAGTAATTTCCCTCACCGTAAAAGTAAAATTTGCTTTTACGTTTTAAGTGAGTGAGAGCAGCTACGCAGCACAAGCCACAAAGATAAGCACCAGGAGAAGTGTTTCTTCCAGTGCCCTGGATCTTTCTCCAATGACATTCAAATGACAGATTTTTTACCGGCTTAAGACCTTTTACACTCTCAGCTTTTCTGTATCGAGGCCTTCTCTCACAAAATTAACCAAAGGATGGGGCTCTGAGCAACCTGATCTGTTTGAAGCTATGTTGAACGCCTGGCTCCTGCAGCAGGGTTGGACTAGACAACCTGTAAAGTTCTCTTCCATCCAAAACCATTCTATGATTCTATGACATTAAGTCTTTAATAAATATTTACACACAGGGAAGGATTATAAACTATATAATAGCATAATTACACTTCTGACCCCCCATTTAAAAGGCTATATAGGCCTACAGCAAAAACTAACTCCATGTGTATGTTTTTAGAGATCATAAAAAACAATACAAAAGATAAATATTAAAAAATAAGCTATATTGTTTCTATCCAATAAGAAGCATAAACTTTTTAATCAACCAGGACTCCTACAGTGCCATAAAAACAACTGTGTCCTGAGGCATTCAACAGTTAAGAATCGAGCCTGAGATTCAGTGCTCTGCTCTTGCTGGTAGTTGCCTTTCTGAGGTGTTAAGAAAGTCAGCAGCGTTTGGGGGTTCCCCTGTTTTGTGTTCCGACACCGAGACAGCGATCGATCGATGTCCCCCGCCCCCGGCACGGGGAATTCCTGCCCGCCCCTGCAATACCAGACACGTCCCGTAAGAGGGAGGCACTTGGAAGACAACTCTGAAAAGCTGTTTTATCAAGACCTACTCCACGCTACAGCCAGAGACGCCACAGACATTCTGGGAAGACTTAAATGTAAAGAATTATTTTAAACGGAAATTTTTAATAATTACAACATTTGGGTTCCTATGCAATCTAAAGATGTAAATCTTGAAGTAAGGAGTTGATATTCAAATCACTGTAGTTAAAGTTTTTTTAGTTTCCTTTAAAATTATTTTCTTACTAGTATATAACGTATTTTTCTTATATTTTCCTGAAGACAAATAACTAGGACAATAGATAAGCAAGAAGCAAACGATTTTTAGGAGTTTTACCTGGCCAAATGTAGAAAGTGCACGTACAAATTTATGTTTTCCAGTTCTTTTATGTTTACCTACCCAAAGGATCATCCAAGGCCAAGAGGTGTTACCATGACAAAGTTCACCAGCCTTCAGCTCTGCTAGTAGGAGGCCAAACCTCCAGGACCAGTGAGTCTCGGAAGTCAGCAGATCCCCTCATCAGCATAGAGCAGATCTTACAGTCAGTAATCTTGCACAGCAGGAGTCACCTCTGGAAAATGGAGTACACAACTTGTAGAACAAAGCTTGGACCCAGACTGCCACACAACTGGTGTTTCTGTGCTAACTAATGCCTGCGCCAACCTACCTTGACTTATATTACAAAACACAGAACAATACTGAGCTGGCCTTTGAATATCTCTGCATCTAAAAGAGATCCCACATTGCCAAAATGGAAAGAGCTAAAAAGACCGTGTCCTTCTGTGATAGTTCAGAGATTTTAATGCCAGATTCCCCCGAACCCTGAAACTTTGACTGCAAGTGGCAGTGGTCTCTCACTTTTCCGACCTGCTCCCAGTCTCCCTGCTTCCTTACTCCTTGTTCCTGATGTATCTGTTTGGTGAATTTTTCATTTGTCTAGTAACTTGAATGTTTGAGACTGCATATACTTTTGGATAAATCCTTTGCAGATTTGAGGCAGATATTCTCTGCATCTTGTATGCTGAACCCAGTGCAGTCTGAGATATGGTTTAGAGAGCAAGTATTGCATCTTGTCAAATACATCCTGTCCAATGCAGAGCCATATTTCCTTTCATTCTTCACACGCCACTAAATCAATAAATCAAGCTGTCATGAAACTTGATACAGGAAAAATCGATCAGGTGCCATGAAACTATGGCTTTCAAAGCAATTTCGCATGAAACAAAACATGTATTGGTCCATAGCCAGTACAGTACTCTCATTGTATGTCTAAGAAAATTTAGCATTCCTTTTCATGAAAGTTCAATTTTAGAATGCATTTGCTGTGATTTTTCCTGAAGGCTGTCAACACATCTCTGTCATTTAAAATAGTTCATGATCTGAAAGGTTATAAGTTTTTGTTAGAAGCAGCCTTTAGCACCTGCCTAACATTTTTATCTGTCCAGAAATTACAGTAAATCACCATACTCTTTACCTCACCTACTAATTTAGTTAGGCTACGTCCAGAACAAAAGGTCACAATAAATGCTAAAGTAAGGACTACACCCACTTATAAATCATGCAGCCCCAAGTTTCTTATTTAGCAAGTTAAATATTTACTAGATTATACCTGACAAACAACACAAGTAGGTCACTTAGATACTAACTGGTTTATCAGAGGAAAACTCTTCAGCACATATGTCTTAGCCCCACCATGGACACTTCTAAAATATCTTTTTGCATCTGTTTTTCTTAACCATACAAAAGAAGGACAAACTTCACCTGGGTGGATATGTGCGTTAATGAAGCACAATAACACAGCATCAAAAGGATTTATCATCTCAGACCATATTTCTATCAGTCCTCTACCCTATCGTCATTTGCAAATTGATAGTGATAAATGTGACATCAAAATGCAGTCTGATGCTTTGGTTTCTGAACATCAAAGACAAATAAGGTAAGATCCCAATTTCTTAAAATCTATTTAGGCTGCATACTTCTCTTAAGAGATCACTGTCAAAATCTGTCTCTCCATACTATTTTGATCCTGCTCTTCATCCTGCTTTTCTTGCTTACTAAAAAAAAAATCCTAGTTTATACATCTACAAATGTGGTGGACCTGGATTATGAGTTCTTGTGTTTTCAGATGTGGGAGGACAGGACAGAGAAGTACTTGTATCAACCCATCATACTTTCAATGCATTTGTGCCATTTCACAATAGACGAGTGTCTATTTCAAAGTTAGAACTACACAGATCTTAAAGTATCTGTGTGAGCTGTTATTGAAAAACAAGGGGAAAACAGGGAGAGAGAGAGTAGAAAGACAGGTGAAGAAGAAAGGAGAAGGGGATATTGAAATTTAGTTAAATTTAATCCAGCTGTTCTAAACCTGCCTCTGTGTGTTTCTGAGTACAGAAAAAACACTGTGGTCACTGTGCTGATTTAGCCATCAGCAAAGCAGCCATGCATAGCAATAATCACAGCTTGCATAGATAAACAGATTGTGTGGTTTGGCTTTAATTTAAACCACAACTTTTTTTTCAGGACTAGAACTATTTCTTTTAGTATGAGAGCCAGTTCAAGTTTAAACATTCTCTATGATCAGGAAAAGCAGTAAAAAGCGTTGTGAGGAAAGTCATCACTGAGAAACAAGCATAAACAAAACCAGCTTTTGCCTTCCTCTGTGCATCTTCTTTGGACATTAGAGCTATATCCAGCAATGGATTGCCTTAAACATCCCCCACACTGAGTTTTCTGCTGTCTTAAGTGACAATTCCATTACCAGAAGTTGCATTCTCATGAAGCTCATGATTGACCTAACTTCTCAGTCCCTAACCTCCATACATTAAACTCATGCTCAGATTTTCTCTCTCTCAAAAATGGTTATTTCACCTTTCAAATACTCTGGCACCTTAATCTTCTCTTTAAGTTGCTGAAAACATATGATTTAACTCTTCTCTCTCTTGCCTCAGATTGCCCTTTCATTTCAATATCTCTTCTTCCAATTTTCTCTGTTATGTTTTGCCCCTCCTCTCCCTAGCCCCCACCATAGCTACAGAAATTGCCTGCACAAATAGAGCTTCTTTTAAATGCAAGGGGCTTTTCTTCTGCATGAAGGAGAAGCCTCCTGTGACAGTTTACCTTTCTCTTATATCCTGCTTTTACAGCGATGCTCAGAATAGTCATTTCAGATGGAACTCTCAGAGAAGAAAATTAACCACAGTCATTTTTGCCTGCTTTATGGAAAATTACAACCCTGGATATCTATAGTTTGGGATTTGTTTCAGTAGAGACATTTGTCTGTTTCAGAGAAATAAGCAGGTTAATTAGGAAATGGTTTAGAAATTACTAAATTTCTCTTATACTTTTTTATTACTCATTTAACTATAGCTGCTAGCATTCATTATTTCATTTAAATAATATTCAAAACATAATACATGTTTATTTTTCCTTAATATGCCTAGTTTGTTCTTTAATATGCCTAGTTACAAACTAAATTAAAGTTTTCCCATGCAGATTACCATAAATTATTATCTCTACCTAGGAATGTAGAATCGCAGTTCCATTATCAGTCAACACACCATGCACGTCACAATAAAAACTGAAATTCTTATACAAAGAGATCCAAGCACACTAGATGAATGGACACGAAGATGAGAAAGCAAAATCAAAGCTGATAAACATGGTGGGAATTACTAGGACACCTTGCTGAACTATGAATTAGCTGTAGGTATGTTTACGTGGCAGTATTTGGTCAAGAAATGGACATCAAGCATTATCTTAGGTAAATGAAGCTGTAACTGTAACTTGTAGCCAAAAATGCAAAGAAGATATAAAAAGACTGAAACCAAATAACACAGAATGTGTTTATATAGAATGTGTTTATATAAATCATTAGCACAATTTTTTCTGAACATTATATGCACTCTGATCTCTGTATCTTTGGAAAGGATTTTTGAGAATCAGAATAGACTTGGGGAAGAGTAAAAAAAAAAAAAAAGACCTTACTCCCTGAAAAAAACAGGTAATATTACAATCACTTATTTTAGAAACAGTGTAGAAAGGGCATACAAAGTAAGGAAGATTAAAAACTCCTAATCCTAAACTCCATCTCTGTTCAAAACCAAGGAGGCAGTTCAAAAAAGTAAAAGGTAGAAAATCAAAATACTACTTTTATACTCACTGTGTAATAAAACTGTGGAACCTGTTGCCACAGGAGAATGTTGAAACCTATGATTTGATGTTAAGAAAGGGATTAAGTGATTATTTCTAGAGTTTTCAAGTATAATTACAATATTAGCTTTGTAGAAAAATTATTTAAAATTTCTAAATTCAAGCCAATCTATAATTGCTACAGATCCGGTAAGGCCCATAAAGGAAGACGGAAAGACAGATTATCTGCCTAGCATGAGGCTAGCAGGCCTTTGTCAGAAGTATCAGTATTGAGCTGTGCAGCATTGGCACAGGGATAATAGGCAGTTTTCCTCAATTTGACCGTAGTCAACAATCCAATAGAGTTAACACTCTTGAATGCTCATATTCACGGGGATAAAGAACATGCATTAACAAGAAAACACAACGGAAATGATTCCGCTCATGTTAAAATGTTGATTTAATGTAGTTTCAAAGTTTGTGGACTTTCATTTTCCCACACGTTAGACTTGTTCTAACCTGCATTGGCTCTTTTTATACAAAGAATCAAGAATATTGTTTTGTCAACAGGAAAACTAGCATGGCAGAAAGAGGAACTGCAGTCAGCAGAGGGAGTCAGCCACTTCCAGAAAGCAACTCATCTATTCTAGGAATGGTCAAAGTGCCCCCTGTATATTGCCATCTCAACTGACTGCAGAGGGAACCTGAAACTTGTCCTGCATTTGTAGGGAAACTTGTGCATGGAATTGGTGGAATGACACTCTCCCACAAACTTGTAACAATATTTGTGTATACTTAGTTTAATCTCAGGATGACTGTCTTAACCAACAACTGATCTGCTAACTTGCTATGAGAGGTGTTAAGCAGATGCAGGTTAATACAGAGTGAGGATTTCCACTGATTTTTGTTTTATAAATATCACTCATTTTAAAAATGAAAATAAATCCAACCTCAGGCACAGAGAAGGCTGAAATCAAATTCTAGCAGCCTCAGTCCAACAAACGGCCATGCATTTCTATAGCCTTTTTCCCGAAGAAAGGATGTATAAAGTTGTTCCGATGTTTACATGTTCCTGTTGCCTGAAGTGTCATGGTAAATTCCTCTTGGGAATCCAGGATCTAGATGAACATAAAGGGTTTCCATTTTTCAACTGTGCTTTAGTGCTATTCCTCTTCTAATTTGCCTCAGAAAAATATTTCTGTAATATTTGTGGTGGGACTGTGTCAGAAGTGCACAGAATGTGGCTACATAGAGCAAAAGTCAGACAGCAAACAGCCTGACTCTGTCTGTCTCACCTTCAGGCTGGGACTTGTATAAATGAGTTGCAACCAGCTATGCAACAGATAGCAAAGTTTATCTGCACACAGAGCAACAGGAGCCTGTATGATTTCTCTAATTTAAGTACTTGGAAGCAGCAAAGAAAAGGCATAATAGGTCGTGTCATGAAAGTCCAAAGGTAGAAAAGTTCAGGGGAGGGTAGGAAGGCTGCATGTGGAAGGGAAGTCTGGACTGACTCAGAGTGACAGCAGCAATAGCCTGTTTGACCACAGTCTATCACTGCACACAATTTCCAGCAGTGCTACACAGCAGAACTCAGTAGTAGTAATCACAGCTCAACACCTATCCAGCTGTTGCCAGGTAGTATTTTCTGTAACAAAAAAGAGTACCCTTACGGAGGCATTTGAATCAGAGTTAATGGGTATTCACAGAATGTTCTCATGACTGAAGACTCAAGACAGCTGCTTCTATTTGTTCAAAGGCAAGGCACCCCAAGTTTTGGAATTCCAGGGGAGAATTCACAATCTGCTATGTAAATATGGTATCAGATTCTCCACCACTATGTATTCCCATACATGCCAGTGGACAATGTGATTCTTAGCAAACACTATGAAGGTGTATTTACAAGCTTTTTTCTACCTATAGCACTGAACCTTCACTTAATATCATTTTGGAAAATTTTCCATTGCTTATGCTAGAGCCAACACAGTTCTCTATTTAATTCCTGAACACCTTGAAGTACCTTTGTCCATATTGACTACTAAAAGGATTACAAGAATCAAGTTTCCCAAAGGCTAGATTGTAAGTGTTAAGCATGAAAGGGAGACTTCTCATGAGCAGTACTTAGCTATTAGCCATTAGCTAGGGAGATTCCCACAACCTCTGTCAGCAAAAGGTATTTCAACAGGAAGATTACCGAGATCTGTTAAGGAATATTCCCAGCACAGGAAGGTCTAGTGCTTAATAGATGGCAATAATATTAGTCTAACATTTAAAGAGTGTTGAATAGCACAAACAAGTTCAAAAATACTTTATTATGGATTCACTGTGGGATAAATGAACTAAAACCCAGTGGTGCTATGCTGATAGTTTAATTCTTAAATTCATGTATAATTTTCTACTTCGGACAAGGCATGCATTGAATGAAAAAGTCAACACAGGACTCTGGACAAATTAAATCATGGGAGAAGAGGTGAATTTTTTCCTGGTTTATTTTATAACACTGTAGCTACCTTTGGCCTGTAATAAAATCCCCAGAATGAGAACACCATAGAAATTTTCAGGCAATTAACAAATGTAAGAAATACTTTGGAGACATCATTGGCACAGCAAGCACTTGACTAGCCTGCCACTAAATGTTCTTATGAAAATAAACACATAGAAGCTACTGCAGTTCCTTAACTTTTCAACATGATTGCTGAGATATCAAGTGAAGTATGGCTTGTCACTCCATTGCAAAGCAACCATTTCTAGAAAGAGCATAGTCTATATAAACACACACACAAGGTTATACAAACCAGTACTTTTTGCTGGTTTCTTTACTCCTTCTTTTCTGGCACTTGCCACATGAAATTTACATAAACAACATATATATGGAACATACATAAACAGAATGACAATCAACTCCTTCAATTGATAATCCATTTCCTAATCTGGTTAAGACAGGGAGAGCACAGTATCTTAATAGTTAACTATGAAATCTGACTTGTGTAAAGCTTGTTACAGAAAGCTGGAACCAAGGCCAGGCTGGATGATGCTTTGAGCAGTCTGATCCAGTGGAAGGTGTCCCTGCCCATGGCAGGGGGCTTGGAACTGGAAGATATTTAAGGTCCCTTCCAACCCAACCCATTCTATGATTTTTACATGTCCACTCACTTGTAGCGTCTTTTCTGCAATTCTGTCTATTTTCCAGTTGAGGGATTTCTGAATACGCAAAATTGCCTTAACTATAAAATTATTCCATACATTAGATAAATCTGAGAAATTACTCAAGAGATCAGCATTTTAGATCCTGAACAAAATACCATGCAATTCCCTGGCTACAGATTGCATAAAAAGAATGAACACAGCAGTTGTGCTCTTTTGGGAGGGCTGAAGATGCTGACCAGAGAACAAAGAAGGCCAGATTTGTAGGATCATGAATCCTTGTCACAGCAATTACACAAGATCTCTCCTACGCAGGTTATAGACATCTCTGACACTGTGGTTGCACCCATAATACCTGACCACTCCCATTTATAGAATAGGATCAATCAACTGCAAGTACATCAGGACACATGCTCAGAGATCCTTGCACTTTAACAGCTGCACATGGAGGTGGACACGTGGCCCCTGAGCCCAGTTCTAAAGTTTCTGCTGATGACTGCAGTGGAATTTGGGTGTGAATCTTTTCATCTTCCATTCCTCCTTCTAGAATGTGATAAGGCCAAGCCAATGATTGGCTACAGCCTGTGCTTCTTCCCTAAATTCCTTCTTTTCCTGTTTCCCACATTTCCTATTTTAAAATGGCCATCTCCTGTGAGAATAAAGAGCTCAAGAAACAAAAAAAAAGAATAACATCTTGCATTTCACAATGAGATCTTTAGAGCACTCATCTTCCTTCACATCCCAAAAGTTTTTCCAGCTCACAGCTATTTCAAAGATGTATTAGAGATCTGGGCAAAAAAACAATGCTTTGCTTCTGTTTTTATGGTAACATTTCATTTCTTCGTACAGCTACTGTTGGCAATGCTATCTGAGGAAATAGTAAGCTGGTAAATATAATAGCTGTTATGTAAAAGATCAAAAAATGGGCAGACTAAGAAACTTTTGTCTCCAAGCCTGGGTTTGTCCATCAGTTAGGGTTTCATTGTGATGGCCTCCCAAAAGCAATTATCTGAAGGTCAGTATTTGTCTGCTATATAGACTGAATTGCCAAGTACTTGCAACTTGCCCTAGGTTGCAAATTATGACAGCAAGTCCTGTTGGAATAATTATAATGTGATGCTTAAGTCAGACTGTTGGGGAAAATCTACCACAGAGGGTTGTCAGGTTCAGAAAACCCAATTTAATTCTCCAAGGAAAAAGCAATCACGAGTAAAGAAACCAGCAGCCAACCAGTGGAAAAAAATCTGAACCTAGGTTATGCTCATCACGGTGGGATCATGCAAATACTTGTGGAAACTTCTACTACTTTTTGTATCATTTTAAGAGGTAGATTAAAATCAGTTCCTGCATTAAGAGTGAGGGAAAAAGAGAACAGATTTTTTTCCCTGGTTGTTAGCTAGGTCAAAGACTACAAAGATACCCAGCTTATTATGACTTTTCACACACTGCAGGGAAGATGAGTAAAAGAGACAGGACTGTAACAGCAAAGGAACCAACTGAAGCCTTTTGGGCATCAAGAGACCTTTAAATGCAGTAATGGAAACAAAACATTGTCACTGAAATTACCTTTACCCTAGTTGACCCATCTCCTTATTGACCCACAGCATACTGATAGGCCTAAACATGATTCTTAATTGTTTCCATGAGATTGTTTTCACGTTTCACTGAAAACTGAGAAAAGGCAAAAAAGCTTCTTTGCAAATGCAGCTTGTGAATAGGCAGCAGGGTGACTCACCATGAATAATGAAAAGCCACACTAAGCACTGCATTCCATTAGGGAAAAGCTCTCAAAAGGGCATTCTCCTGCAAGATTCTGCAAAACCTGTATACTAAAAAGCCTGGGACAACTATAACTCCTCTGACTTCAAAGATACCCAAAGAATGAATGTGGTCCTGTTTGGTTTGGTAACTAGCCAAAAATGAAAGCTAAAAGAATCAGGAGACATCAAGGTAGGCTTATTTCTGCAGCAAGCAAAGCGAAGAGTTCCCAATTGACTGCAGAATAGCCAGGATGATATGTGTCTTGACTGTCATATGCCCTCATGCTCCTGCTAGAAATCAAAGATTTATCTTCTCAAAAAAAATGCTTGGCAGATAGTCCTAATTGCACTGCAGAGTAATTCAACATACCGAAGTACATTAATGCAGTTTGTCTTGTGTTTGGACAGGCACAAATATATTCCTCTATAGACTTAATCCTTAGCTGCCATTTCCCATAAAGATTCCTTGTCTCAAGGCAACAAACTTGACCTTGAATCTGCCCAGACAAAGCTTGTAATTGCATTTTTTGAACTACAAATACTTCATTTCTAGGTGTTCTTTACCTTCTCAGTTCCTGCATAGCAGAGATCATCATGCCCTGGCATTGCTCATTGAAGTCCAAAAAGAGTCAGCAAATTCCATAAGAGAAATTCCTTATAATGGGACTGACCAATAATATTTTTTTCTAATCAATACTTATATTTCAAAATGTTATTTTACACAGTGAAACAAAAACTAAGCTGTATCTAGACAGGTTACTTAAGAAATAAATTTAAGGGATACTTGCATTAGTAATGCATGGCTGATGTGTTGGGACATGCACTGTGATCCATGCAAAACTGAGCATTAAAAAAGGCACAGTCCATCTCTTAAGTAGAATTTTTTTGGCTTAAGTTCAAGAAGTTTTATTTCAAAATAAACATGTTTTTTCCAAGAGATTCACAGAATATGCAGAAAATGTCATATTTGAGGTGAGAATAGAACTGCAATAAGAAGTGATATTTCCCATCTACAAGAAGCTTTTCAAGGACTCCCAAGTAGAGGATAGATCCATGCTGTTTATTATTCCTAGCATAACCTTAAAACACCTATCAAAATAACTGAGAAGATGATACTCAGTCTTCCTTACAAAGTTGATGCTAGGGGGATAAAGATTGTAGGTGTGTCTTTAGGAATATACCCACAAGAAATGCTGTTTTAGAAAACTACTCCCAGGAGTCTATGAATGAGCCGAAACCTGACTTATCTGTTCCACTCAAAATTACTTCTAACTTTCCAGTCAATTTTGAGCATTATAAGAGTAATGATCTTCTGGCTGGCTCCCTCAGAGCAGATAAGCTGCTAAACTGTTTAGTTGGCCCCTCCTCCAGCCCAAGCTTGCAATATCCCAGTGGATGCTATAAAGAGAAATTGTATTGCACAGCGAGAACCTTCTTTAACAATCTCTGCAAATTATGAAAGCTACTTCCCCCTAAACCCACCCTACCCACAGGAGCAAACTTTGTGCTGAAACTCAGGGGAATTCTTTGGGACATCATGTTGGTCAACAGTGCCCAGAGATGGTCACAGGTAGCAGACCTGATTCTGTGTATTGTTGACAGAAACCTGAAGCAACTCTGTCAAGGCTACACATCAGATTTGGGGGACTTAATCTAGATCTGAACTGGTGAACGGATATAGTGAATCAGTCTCTATAAACTCAAGATCAGATTCCATATAATGAAATCCTAGCCACATTGAGTTGTTAATATCAATTCCCTACACTGCAGGCTGGAAGAATCACAATCAGTAACTACAAAGTGTGTGCTACTACTCACGTGGCTCTCAGAGCCATGGTATACAAGCACCTAGGGACACTTCCTTGGCAACATTAGTTTTATCCAGTACAAAAATACGCTAAGGGAACTGCAAGAAAGAACTGTATCACGTCAGAACTTCAGAAGAAGGGGAAGTATCTTATATGAAAATCCCAGCTCAAGCAGTATCTTTCTGCTCTCACTGACTTTCATGCAGTATGATTACTGTATCATTGTGTTGTTTTCACACTTCAGCTACTGTGTCACCCCATATTTACTGTTAGAATACAACCCAGCCCTCTACACAGGCAGTGCAGATCCTGCCAGGACCTGATGAAGCATGTACAGAATCTACCCACCCACTACAGACAGCTGACATCTACAAGCCCTAGCAGGTTCATCCCTGGAGTAAGGCCAGTTTCTGTTAATCCTTTCTCAAAAGTGCTTCCTTTGCTCCTGCTGAACAAGTAATACTAGGTGTGCTGTTGGTAAACCTTTCCATGGTTTTACTTCTACAAACAGTGGTTGCTAGAAGTTTATTCTTATTACTGTTCTTACTGATGCTACATGACTCTATGTCCGTCCTCAATTTATTTGTCAGACTGAGGTATCAGCTGAGCAAGCCCTGCCTCATTCCCAGCGTGGGAGCTGAACTGCTGATCAAAGAGGTTTCAAGCCTTGTTATTATGTACCTGCTGATGACCAGACAAAAGACCAAACTATAGATGATGAATACTGCTTCTTCAGCGACTTACTTTCTCATGTATTAGTTAACTTTTTCCTAGTGTTCATCATCATCCCTGAAAGTCTTGATCTCTTCCCTGGTTTATGTGTTCTTGAGGTTATGTTTATAACATCTCTTCCAGAAGTGCAAACATGATCTATTTGAATGTTTTTAGAGGTGCTAAAGCGCATCTATAAGTTAATCATTGACGGGAAATAGTAGCAAAAGAAAAATTATATCAAACTAATCAAGGGAAAGTAGTAGGTTTTTCTAATTATTTTTTTTTTCTGGTGTTAAATACCCTTCCCTTTGGTTAGTTTTCCCCTGATCTCCCTCATTGTCAATACTACAACCCAGAGAAATCTCCCATTACCAGATGTGTTCTTCTGTGTTCTTCTGCCAATCCCCTATGACTGCTCATCAGAAATATGTATTCAGGACTGTGACCCACTATGACCTACCTTTCCCATTAAATTTTGTAACTTTTTGGGCATTGAAATGTTCTGTGTGTTTCCCAGGCTGGAAGGTATTGTTAGAAACTACAACACTACCATAAAACAAGATATTGTCTAGAATAATTACAGACATCTGAGTTTTTTAAAAAAAAAGTTATCTAGTTACAACTAAAGTTAATAGAATGGAAGAATAAGCAAGTCCAGCTAGTTTTAGACAATCTTTGGTCACAGTAAGCACTGAATCATGTTATTTAAAGTACATTAAATATGTGTTTTCTAACAGTGCACTTTGCTCAGTACAGTTGAAGTCTCTTAACATTATGAGAAAAGGTAGCACATACAAAGCATCACAGATTCGAAGCCAAGCCTTTTATGAAGGCCCCTTTTATTTTCTTAGTTTATAAGCTCATCATAGGCATGAGCACCTGCCAAAGTGTTGGTAAAGCATCTAGTATGGCTGGAGCATAATACGCTTCATTGGTTTAAAGACTCTGCACAGACTGTGTTCTGCCATTGGTCAGTTCTCTGAATGAGGGAAGGGTTATTTATAGAGATATGTGCATAAGAACAATATCTGCATTTTTGGATTTTACATTCATAGATAAATGCTTTGCTGATATGTGCAGGTAGCTTGAGAGAAGTGTTATTACCTCTTCTGTCCAATATTGTGGCTTGTGCTATATTTACACCATACAATGATCTATTACCACTGACTATACTTATCAAGGCAGAAAGATTTCAGCACCAACTAGAAGCCCAGTTATTGACAAAGTACATTATTCCTTTCAAAAGCCAGTAAACAGCTCCTCAGAAAACAAGAGAACTTGTGACCACTCCTTGTATGAATAGATGTTTGCTGCACACAGAAACAATTTCCCACACTGCTGAGAGACAGATTTTCTGCAGCTCTTCTCTATTCAGAGCTCACTGTCCTGGGTCTTCAGAAAACTGCCTCTAAGCATCACAAAATCCAACTGAGCCCTGTTGAAAACCTGCCCCAGTGCACACAAGCAATGAATTTGTAGAGAGCAGTTGTGCCTGCTGCAGCGAACATCCTTGTCACAAAGATTAAACAGAGGCAGTGACAGAACCGCAATGTAACACAGACAGTTCTTTTGCCAAATGGGAGAAGTACTATTTCTCTAAAGGTAGTTCGTCTTCATGCCATCAGGCTGACCCCTAAGAAAACCCTTAATGCAGGGAGACACAGGTTTTACTGGAAGCCTTGCTTGCTGGTTGCATTTTCTGTCATGTACAGAACAGCGAGAGACTCCTGTAAAAGCTGTGACTGAGGAGAAATTTGATGGCAGCCTTTGGCTCAGGCTTTATTCTCCCAGGGTGAAAAATACCACTTCTCATCACCAAACAAAGTGCTGTCATCTGCTAATGCCTAACATCAGTCTGGTTGCTGATTTACAAAGGGCACCAAGATGGAATCTGAAGCACAGCCCTCTGGTAAAACAGTCAGCCTGTTATAATTGAACAGTCACAGCATGCAAAAAATGAAGAAGCTATACAAGCCACACAGACATTTTTTTGAGAGGTACTAAATCACATGACAGGACCTCCCCTTGGCAAATCGACCGGGGCAGGTTGCTTTTAACAAATGCAGTTACTCCTGAAAAAGGATGCTGATAGCTTAAAATGATTAGCATAGGAGACTGTTCAAGGGCAAATCACATTTGTTAATGATGACTACAGTACATCAGCCTGCTGCTGAGTCTGTGCCATCCAAAATAATTCACTAAATGATAAAGTTCTGGAGACTAGCAAGGAACAGCAGGCTATTGCAACAGTCTGCTGCTGCAGACTATAGCACAGAGACACTCTTTGAAACTTAGGCAGCTCACATCACAGTGAGCACATGAAAACCCTGGTAGTCATAAGCAACGGGAATCAAGCAGTTGTTTCAGTTCTCTTCCGGGCTCGGATGGCCTGAATTTTGGTAGGACAATTTTGACAATATTCTATTATCGCTGTGGTTGGTTGCAATTGATATTTTGCATAGGCATCTATAAATGAAAAAGGCTGTTTAAAGCAATTTTTTCCAATGTTCTTCTTACCAAATGACATACCATCATTTTAGCTAGATTCTGAATTCAGATCTTATCTAAATGGATGTGTAAGGAGTAGTCCATGTTCAATAACGGCACTCCTTCTGCATGAGCTAGGAAAGTACCATTCTCCCCATCTGCCAAATGGGAAGCAGGAAATACACAGCAGCACAGAGTTGATTTTCCTGATTTACACAAACTCTTTAATATTTCATCTAGGCTCATGATAAAATCATTTCATTACTCAAAACACTAAACAACCAGCAAAGGTAGGCCCCGTTTAAAAATCATTGGTTCTGGATTATAAAAGATAGCTTAAAATGCATGAAATTCCAAAAGGAAGGTTGCAAGCAAGTGGATTCAGCAACTGCCACAACAAACATGTTCTGTAAATATGTTCTGTAACCAGGACAGTAGGACTGTAGATGCTATTATAATACTGACAGCTAACTGCCAAAACCACCACCTACCTGTGACAAATAGCAAGTTCTGATGTGTTAGGTTTTTTAAAAATTTCTTCCAGTAATGTGAAAAGTCAGAAGAAAACTGAAAAGGCATCTATAAGAAACCTTTTTAAATTGCCTTGTAAGACATGTTTTCAATTATTCAGTAAGACATTTGTTTCTAAATAACTTCAATAATTTTTCTTGTCTTCATTCATCTAATAATAACTACAATAAGTGGCAGATGAAGAGTTGAATGTAAGTATATTGTTTAAGTATAATTCTTAAATAAACTTAGTTGAAGGGAAGAGTCTTAGTCCCACCTGCACTTTTATTTGTGTTTGTCAACCGCCAGGAAACTTTGCCTTCAGAGAAAAGAAACAGAAATATCTCATTAAAACTGGAAAGTGCTGTCCAAGATTGTAAGGAAAGTTTCTGAAGAAACTGGAAGACCAAAGTGTTTCTTATGGCCAAGATGGCAGATTTGTTGGGGAAACAGCCCTTTGTCAGAGATTTTTGATACCCTATTCTGTAAATGTCCAAAACAGTACTAAAAAGTTTGACACACCCTTGATTAAGCCATTTTTGTATTATCTAATTTATTATTTTCCTGAGCATGCTAGAAAATTTGTCAGGTTTTGTCATAGGTTCCATCATCTTCCATTGATTATAAGGCCAAAGGAAGTTTGCAGCGATGGAGACTGCATTCAGACTTGTTACATTAACTGCTTAATATCGCTATTAAAAATCTCCTCTAGCGTGACAAAATTTCAACTTTCAATATCCAGATATTACACTTTGCTATCATTTTGCTGAAGAAAGAGGCTCTTTAATGTAAAATTTCTGTTTCTTACAGTGTTCACAAAGAATCACTTAACTTAGTGTTTAATAAGCAAAGCCCCTTTTGCAGCATATAGTTTCTATTAAATCCTTCTATCATTCTTGTCATAACATTCCAGTCATATTTTAACTTCCCTCTTGAGATATTGCCAGAAAAAACGGGCAATCTATTCCCCACAAGAGTTGCATTAATTCCCAAATACAGAGGAACCTTAAATCTCTTTAGAACAGTAGCCATTTTAGCTATGGGTTTGCTCTGAGTTAACATTCATCTCATTATCCACCATGACTCCCAAGATCTCCTCAGTATCATAAGGTTTCAGGGCAGTGCCTTATCGGAGGAATTTCATCCTTCTTATACATGTGATTCTGCTTTTGACAGTACTTAAATAAATGTTGGTTATGAGCACACAGTTTCCTAGTGTTCCAGATCACCCTGTGCCAATGAACTGTCATCTATACTTTTTAGCTCTCACAGTCTCTATGTTCTTCAGTTGGCTTTATGTGAATTTGGTTCCTAATGAAGGTATTAATCAAAATAATTTATCTACTTGATTACCTTTCCCAGAAGTAACTTCAAACTAGAGTGACAGAATTTAATTCCTATGTCTTAGTACTCACTGCATCACTTTCCTTTTATGCATTATTAGATCTTGTATCAGCCTACTAAACATTTTGCCTGGAATTCATAATTTTAGACTGACAAGTCAAAAATTATCTGGGTCATACTATCTACTTGTTTTAATAGCAATGCGCATTTCTCTCAGGAATTTTAAACTGCAGTATATGCTACAGATTAAATCAGTAACTTTTTCTGAAGACTACACTTATTGTACTAAAAAATAGTTAAGAAAAAAATTAATTGTCTCTGGGCATACACTTCGTTGGATAAAAAACTCGCTCAACGACCAGGGTCAGAGAGCTGTGGTGAATGGAGCTAAATCCAGTTGGCAGCCAGTAACAAGCAGTGTTCCCTGGTGCTCAGCATTGGGGCCAGTTCTGTTTAATAATATCTTCATCAATTATCTGGATGAGGGGATTGAATGCACCCTCAGTAAGCTTGCAGACTACACCAAGTTGTGTGGGAGAGTTGATCTGCTTGAGGGCACGAAGGGTCTACAGGGGGACCTGAATCAGCCATATCAAGGAGCCAAGGAAAATTGTTCAAAAAGGCTGAGTGCCAGATCCTGCACTTGGGTCACAACAACCCCATTCAACACTATAGCTTTGGAATGAATGGCTGGAAAACTGCCCAGCAGAAAAGGACCTGGGGGTGCTGGTTGGCAGCCAGCTGAACATGAGCCAGCAGTGTGCCCAGGTGGCCAAAAAGGCTAACAGTATCCTGGCTTCTATCAGAGATGGTGTGGCCAGAAGGACTAGGGAAGTGATTGTGCCCCTGTACTCAGCACTGGTGAGGCCGCACCTCAAATCCTGTGTTCAGTTTTGGGCCCCTCACTACAAAACACATTGAGGTGCTGGAGCATGTCCAGAAAAGGTCAATGAAGCTGGTGAATGGTCTGGAGCAGAAGTGGTGTGAGGAGCAACTGAGAGAACAGAAGCTGTTTAGTCTGGAGAAAAGGAAGCTGACAGGAGATGTTATCACTCTCTACAACTACCTGAAAGGAGGCTGTAGGGAACTGGGCGTTAGTCTCTTCTCCCAAGTAACAAGTGATGGGATGAAAAGAAATGGCCTCAAGTTGTGCCAGGGGAGGTTTAGATTGGATATTAAGAAATATTACTTTTATTACCCTTTTAGGGTTGTCAAGTACTGAAACAGGCTGCCCAGGGAAGTGGTGAAGTCATTGTCCCTGGACATATTTAAAAGACATGTAGATAGGCTGGTTAGAGACATGGTTTATTGGTGGACTTGGCCATGTTAGGTTAATGATTGGACTCAATGATCTTAGACGTCTTTTCCAACCTAAAGTATTCTGTGATTCAAAAGAAAATGACATCTGCAAAGGAGAGAAACCACAGCCAAGGCTTTAAGGTTTGGTAAATCAGCTGTTACTGTCTTCGAATATCACAGCAGTTCAGTTGGAAAGTAGCACAGTTGTTTAGAAGTCACTAGAAACTCTGTCAAACTTTAATATGATGTAGTAGATGCATAGACTCCTTGATTATGTATGATTACTTGTTTTCCACTTGATGCAGGACTATGAACACTAATTCTGATCCCTGAGTGTTGAGTGTTGAGTTGGGGAGGAAAACCACAGAAAACTAATTCTGATGTTCATTTCATTTTTCTTCAAAATATTGTCAATTTATTCTCTACTTCTATATTACAAGTTTCTCTTACAAAGTGTTTTTATGAGACAATGAAGATAAGTTGTAAGTTGTCAGCATTATTGTATTCTTGTTTAAAGGAATAAAGAAGAATGTGCAAAGATTAGATTATTAGCCAACATATTAATCCTCAGGCCAAGAACCGTCTGTTCAAGAGAGCTAACTGTAAGCCATTATCAGTTGAATCAGATGGGTTTGGATTTAGTTACTTTATATCAGTGTTTTTTGGAAAAAAAGTCACAGATTAAAACAGCAAAGAGTACCAAAGGCCACTTACAGTTTCATTGAACAAGCACAGTCTCCCTACTGCACAATAGCATATCAAAATCTGAACCACTGTGAACACCATACTGTTGTTTTATCTTTAATCAGTAGTAATTTTGAATTACAATAATTGTCAACTAGCACTGCCATTTACATTATGTCTCTCATACATTTGAGTCTTAAGAAAAAAATAAGATTAACTTTTTTAGTAGCGCAAACCACATATGGAGCAGTCTATCATTTCTGATATGAAGAGGGCCACTGCAAAGGTCTATTTGCCATATTTTGGTATTATTGTCAAATAAAAATACAAAACACTGCTAATGAAGAATCCTCGTGATATGCAGAAGTTCAAAAGAAAATAGAGATCTTCTGCCTAATGATTTGTTATTGATATGAGTTTTGCAAATTTGAGTTTGAAAGGAAAAAAGCAAAAGCCTGATTAAGCAAATCTGTTTTGTAATTAAGCAGATTGGAGGCAGATGCCATCAGAGAGGCTCTAAAATTCTAAAGTGATGACATTAACCCAGGCAGACTATTAATTTAGCCTACAAATAAACAAGAATGATGACAGGTCTCAAACAAATTAATCATCCCACATCTACATGGAGAGAGATGGCACCTTGGTCACGAATTGCTGTAAACCCTTTCATTACTCAGGAGGATCCAATCATTTAGAATGATTAAATGACAAAATAATTGACTAATCAAAGATGTACAAGCCAAAAAATTAAAATAATTCTTATCTCACTTTCATGTCTAAAACTGAGGGTATCTAGACACTAGAGGTAAATTAGAGAGATCGGTCATAGTCTCACTAGCTAGAAGTGTTCTTGTGAATGAGACCAAAGTCTGTTGGCTAATCCCTCAAAAGGCCAAGTAAGTCAATTAAAGGCAAAACTAGTTAAAAAACACAACTAAGAGGTCAATCTAGACCAACAGATTATAGGATCTAATATTTGTAGGTTTCATTCACAACATGCAGATAGAATATATGTGGGGGAAAAAAAAAACAACAGAAAGTGGATCCAAAAGCATTGATTTAACACAATTTCTGGCAGTCTCTAGTATAGTTGTCTTTCATACCAAATGTTTTTGACAAGCTGTACTACAGGCAGTTTTTACCTATAGGAATTAGAAAAAGACAAGTGAATCAGTACTTCCAACCAAAGGTTAATTAGAGGATTTAAAGCAGTTTTCTGGAAGAGAAACAAGACTCAAGAGTCAAGATGTCTTGTTGATTCACATTCTTTTTTGAAAGCTCTGTGTAACCAGAATAAAATCGTGATTGCTTCAGTTATGCTCATGATCTTTCAAAGTCTGTCTTATATATCTATTTTTGTATTATTCATGTTGCTTTCAAAACCGTCATTTAGTTTCACATAAAGACAGTCCTATGCCACAAGCATTATACACAACATAACCTAAGGGACAAGTATGTGAGGAATATTTTCAGAATGTTCTATGAGCACTTAAAGCTGCTCTGAGGGTTTTGTAATGGCTTATGTTAGGGACAATTACACCAAGGGATTAAATCTGTGCTCAGTTTTGACTGCAGCCTGTCAGTGCAGAGTGTGCACACTGAGAGATGTCACCCTGGAGAACAGGACCTCCTCATCAAACACTGACAGGGGCAGGCAGATTTGCTCAGGGTTTATAGGATTAATACAGGACAGGAGAAATACTGAGGATTAGGGTAAGGTCTAGGAGCAGCAGGAGGAGGAGATAGAAGAGGCTGAGGCCCACATGAGGTTTTCTGGAGAGTAGATGCTATCAGTTGGAGAAAGTACCTGCCTGCAGCTCAGGTGTTGCTGTCAGTTTTGCTGAAACTGTCCTAATGATATGGCAATTAAGGCAAAGCGCTGCAGTCAAAGGCATGAGGGCTTAGAATAAGAATTGGTTTTTAACCACCTAGCAGGCGCCACTGAACAAACCCGTTCTAGTACCTGTACCATCAGTTCTAATTGCTAATTTGGATATGGTAGCACACAACTGGTGAGTGTTAGTTCAGCTCTGGACAGTCCAGATGGTGCAAGCACAGGAGACTTGCACAGCTCTGAAAATCACCAACACACACTTTCAGCCCAATATCACCACCTGAAAACAGACAAAGCTAAATGCAGCTAAAGGTTGTGGCCCTAGTGTGTGGAAATCATGCCTTCTCTGATCTGTATTGCAATTCTTGATAATTCATGCACATATCTTAAAAAAAATTTTTAACCTTGCTTCAGAAAGCCAGTGATCATCTCTCTCAATAAGGAGAACTTGCTTCTGAAGTTTCTTTAAGCCAAATGTTTACTGCAAAAACCATTTTCTGCCTCTGTTGAGAACAGGTAACCGTCCACACATCTCTTAATTGCAGTTGTTTAATTTGTGGTGGTGGCAGGGACATTTGAAAAATGCAAATTCGTTTTTATTTTGTTTAATCTCCTATGCTACAACCAGTATTCAAAATAGGTAATTGAAATCACAGTCTATCTGTATTTTTAATTGAGATATATACAGAGTTATGAAATTAATGATGGGCTAGGAGATGATATAAGAAATATGCTTATATGATTAAAAGGCATGAAATTCTTTACATATGAATAAGATACACTAAATGAAACAGTGCCAACCATGAAATAAATTCCATGCACTCATACAGGTAAAAAGAATCAGTTCAGAATACTATGACCTTGCTGCAGGACATTTCTTAGGACTAAAGAGAGCTAAGGTCCCTCAGCTGTGTTTTACTGCAGGTAGATCTTTAGGTCCCCAAAATTGCCTTCCCCTGCTAGCTTTAGGCCCAGATGGATGTTATTTAAGTCAATCTATCTAACTTCAGCTCTTCAGTTTTTGAGCCATAACATTAAACAAGTCAGCAATAAATCAGTGTAACAGTTATTGAGATTTATGGCATAAATTCCAAGCAATACTTCTATAAGTGGCTGCTCCCTAAAAGAATCAAGTGTTAATGTGAACATACATGAACATATAATTCATACAACTGCAGAAAGGGTATTTACATAAATATTCTTGAACCTCAGTAGAAAAAAAATACGTGTATAAATAAATGAGTTATTAACTTTTGCTGGTGTTTGAATTGTAGACTATAGGAAAAGATGTTGATACTTACACTGATGTGATGTTACTTCGGTGAAAAGATGGATTGCTGTGTGCTACTCATTCCTTGGTTCTTCTCCCATTGCTGATGGCCCACTGGAAACTGAGAAAATTAAGCTTGTCATACAAGCACTGAGCAATCATTAGATAATGACAATTTTTTATTATGATCCTGAGCTGCATCAGCCAAAATAAATAAAAGAACACTCCAACTAAATTAAACAATGATAGCAGTTAACTAGAACTGCTGGAACATTCTTGATTTTTCCTTCAAATATCAAAACTAATTGTGTCCAATCCTGTGATGCCTACAAGCAAGAAATATGGATTCAGTTTCTAATCAAAACTCCTTCTTTGAGACCTGGCTTCTTGATGTCTCCTAACTCCATTGACTGTAAATCTGACAGTATAGCTATATTCCCTTTATAGCAAGCTATTACAATACTTTGTGAAATAAGAAATTATAACCCCTGACAAGCCTCTTTTCCAAATCAACACTATGCATCAAAACCCTTTTCAAAAAGTTATTTCACCTACAGGCTAAATGCAATGGTGATATTTTCAAATTTTAAAATATTTTGCTAAGAGAAATTACTAAAATAGTATTCAACTCCAACCTTGGCAGGCTATCAGTCTCCCAGTGCAATTAGACAGTTGGAAACCTATACAAAGGCTGTAATAGATCTCCCAGGAAACCAAAGATCCAGCTTGCTGGGCTGAATAGAAATTTGCGAAGACACTCCTCAGAAATTACATCTAATTTAGCTGCACCATGACCTGCAGATTAACTTGGCTTCCCTGATATGACTGGGTATAAAATTTGTTCACAGCTGAGAAGATTTGAGAAGAGGTTTTATATTCCCCAAAATATTCTTTCATGCAACTTTCAGCCAGATTATTTTTTGCATTATTCATGGATGGTAATAGAATATTAACCTTTGGTCTGCCAACAGTGTATCAGAGGCCTATTGCCTTTAAGCAGGAGAAAACAAAAAGAACCTAACATTGTGTTAAATAGTCGGTAAAGGTAAATTTACATTTAACAGCTTAGTTAGTCTAACAGTTTACCATCACTTTCCTTTTGTTCTACTCTCTTGCCACTTCTCTTCCCCTGTTCTTTCCCTTTCCTTTTCATTTTCCACAGTTTCACACTCTGCCTTCTTCCTTTACCACATTTTGGCACTCACCAGACTTCTCTGGACAATAATTTGACCCACTAGTTCAGCATTAGCCACCTTTTTGCTTGGTTAGTTCCCTGCCAGTTTAGCAAGAGGATTCAGTAAGCAAACAGCCAGGTAAACTGTGGGAATACATATATAAGACAGAGAGAGAAGCAGGAGGCCTCTTCTCAGCACCACACAGCCATTATATCACTTCAGACTTCTCATTCACCCTGGGTGAATACCAAGCAAAGAGTATAATATCACTCAGAGAATCCACTTCAGATTCAGATGAAAAGAAGGAATATAATATCCACTTTCTGGTAAGAAAATGCAGCTATGAAACAGGTCTGAAATCCTGACAAATTTTACAGGAAAAATAAAGGAAACTGTATAAGACCTTTTTTTCACTCTTAGTTAATAGTCACCACTTTAAGGTAAGGGGTTAAGTAAATACATGGTGCTTTGAGAAGCAGAAGTGAAATATTTGAATCTGTTAAAAAAAAAAATAAGCCAGTGACATACTTTCTCAGGCATCTGGATGACTATTCAGCTTCAGCTGCTCACGCTGCCTCGCAGCAGGCCTCAACCCTTCAGAGTCCCCATGTTATTCAGATGACCTACCCAACACTGTAAATGAAGAGAGGACAGCTGAAGTTAACAGTTTGAATGACTGACAAGTTGAGAGTTTCTCAGCTACTGCTTCCAAATTACAAACTCCTCAGCAAAATAAATAGGTCTTCTTCACTAGAGAAAATAGGCCTGTATTTACAACAAGTGTTACCTGCCACAAATGCTCTTATCAGCTCTGCTGACAATAAAGTTTTGCACAATCTTATCTAGTAATTTTTTCCATTAATACTTGGAAAGGCTTACGCAAAACAAATTGTATGTGGGATATTTTTTGCCCACCCACAGCACAGGATATCGAGTATCTGGAAGCACAGGAAGGATTGCCAGAGTCTGAAGTCATCATGTTTTCACAGCAGTTTCAAGTTTCAAATAAGTAGCTAAGCATACATACTTACTATACATGTCAGTATAAGGTCTCTCACAGTCCTTGGACCACTGTGGCAAGGTAAGCCCGAAGCAAGATGGCAGAGTCCACCTAGCAACTCAAGGCTGCTAGAACAATCACGCTTCTTCCATCTTCTCTTGCTGCTCATCTCCCAGCCAGAATCTCATTTCTTCTTATTTCCTAATGCTACTGCTCCTCTCATCTCCCTTTGACCCTATTCAGCTTACTGGCATAGAAGATTTTGTGGATTTGGAGGTTTAGTTTTGTTTGGTTTTGTTGCCTTTTTTTTTTTCAATTACTTTCCTGACAGATTAACAAATCAAATTGGTTCATAGAGTAGACAGATAAAGGAAAGTGGCTGCAAAATGTGGCTGGAAGCGTGGGTGGAGAAAGCAGTAACTCCTCTTTGCTCTGCTGAGAGCGATCAGATAAGCTTCATCCCATATTCCACAACACCTGGGCTTCAGTGCTCACAGTAGTCCTTGCTACAGGTACAGGCTGGTTTGGCAGCTTCCAGGGGAGCAGCTTCCAGGGGAGCAGGGCGGATGCTCTGCCCATGCCTCCAGAGATTGGAAATAATTGATGGAACCTACAAAACTCCCATTCTTCAGCCTGCAAAGAGGAGTTTGGTGATTAGGGGAACATGCTGAATGGCTTCACCACCACCAGTCTAGTTCTTGCTTCTTCTGCACCAGCTCCAAGAAAGGCTGCAGAAAAAAAGGCTTTCTCCCAAGGAATGCCTGCTTCAGTTCTGTCTTCTAGACCAAATCACTTATACTTTCTTTCAAGACTTCCACCAGCAGCGCTTGTACTCAGAAACACTGTACCTGGCATTAAGTGTTCACCAAAACATCTCTGCAAGGCCCTAATTTTGCTTGTACAGTCCTACTGAGGCCTATTAGACTCAACAACCACCATTTACTGTTCTGTTTGTGTTCTCCAAGAGTAACAGAAAAAAAGAATCAGAGGAATATGTCATGCAGTTTATGTACTCTGGGCAGCATGGTGCCCATGTGAGTTTTGTTTCTTTCCCCACGATTTGGCTCTGGCTGTGGGGTATTTGGTTTTGCTTAGTGAAACACAACAAGTAAAGCTGGTTCTCAGGGTCCTGCTAAAAATTCCCTGCGCAGTTGCCTGGGTAGGATTTAAAACTGCACTATTCTTAGAATGTGTATCTGCAGTGGTTGGAAAATGCTGGGTTGCAAGCAATGCATTCCACAACATGTTTAAGACTCTGATTGCGAGTATTTCAGACTCTTTGTGGTTTTATTTATTTTAGTTTACATTTAAAAAAAAAATCAAACACAATCCTATCACTTATCTAGGCACTTGAATACATTCTGTTAAGAATCTCACATTATCACCACAGTAATTACATTAAACTATTCACTGAAGTGTGATTTTTAAATGAGGAAAAATAAAGGTTTGTTAAACTGCTTTGGAAACCCTCCCATGTTCAGAGTCTCATAAAAGATTTCCAAACTACACAAGGCAAAAAATTGACAAGTGTCCAGGAACATGAAAAAGGCTACAAAACCGCCATTTTATTGATTAAAAAATAATCAATAGACTTTGACAAAGTTCACAGTGCAATTTTTGAAAATAGGGACAAGATGATCCATATTTATCACAATAGCATTTACAGCTAGGCTCAACAGTGTGTATAATACACACACCTACCACAGAAGAGACAGCAGACCCTGTGCTGCATTCTAAGAACTTCCCTATAATGAAAGATATCCTAAAAGCAGATTTACTATAAAAAATTATTAAAATAATACATTTTTTAAAAACAATTGAAGGCAATGACCAACAGCTGTTTCTTCAGCTTTATTTTAAAGACCTAATATATTCATAGTTATGAATAGCAACAGGAAGGGAGTTATACCAACAAAAACATAATACTTCAAGGACTTTCCTCCTAGAGACTCAGGGTGTGTGTCTACTCAAACAAGTAAAGAAGGTAAAATTCAGTTTCATAAAACTGCATAAACCTGGATATTGCTTTGCTTCAGTGAGAGGACCCAAGAAATTCACTATGTTGAAAGATCTGCTTAGTAGAAAATTAACTTCTACAAAACTGGCCTTCAAGCCATAATCCCTCCTAACTTCCTCTAAGATCCTAAAAGTTTACACCTTTTTTATGATTTCTAATATTGTATAATTTGATTGAAGAACATGAGGCTTTTTTTCCCCGCCAATTTGTCATGTCTTCAAGCATACTGGCTAATATAATCTTCACTCAGGTTAAAGAATAAAAGAAAGTATCTTAAATTTTATAAACCTGAGAGGGGTCAGGCAATCCAGAGGAACTGACCTGCCAAACAGATCATTAGATTAAAGATTTAGTGACCAACAGAAACTGAGAGTCTAGAAAGCTATAGCTGAATGAGCCACAAAGGGAAAACAAGCAATGAGAAAGTCTTTCATAGACATGCTATGCACAACTAGTTTGATCGTTATATGCACCACTAGATGCCAAATCTAAACATGTGTAAGTACTATAAAGATACCCAATATCTTTACGGATCATTAATGATTTTATATATATATAATATTATATATATTTGCAGGTTATCCTCACTTTAAAGACATTTTTTCCCCTATTATTGAAACACACATTTTTCATGAAGTAACTTCCAGTTTAGCTTGGAATTTATGACTTGATGGATTCATGAAAATATGTTACTTATAATAAGAAAGAAATCAGGTTAAAGAAAAAAAAAATTCAGTCAATAGGTGCTGATCCTGCCTAGTCTAGACTTTAAGCCTTTTATTTACTGAGAGATAAGTTTTCCATCATTGAGAAATGTAACTGTCTTAAGCTTTTTAGCCGGAAAGTGCAGCACCATGATGAACCCCAGAAGAGTTCTTTAGCTGGATGTATCCTAAGCAAACGCTGATTGCTGCTTATTGTGCCACATTGATGCACTGTTGACTGAAACAGCTGGAAGTACTTTGCAGACTAATGCTGGAAACAGCCTTCGAAACCAACCTTTCAGTAAGACAAATATACCTTATTTCTTTGTGGAAATTACATAAAACTAAAGAGAAAGTCTCTCAAGAAAAGTTTTGGAAGCAATTGCCCAAAGGCCTTAGTCGTCCTTTTCTATGCATTTTATCTGCAATAAACAAAAGGTTTTAGATCAAATTTCTATTTCTTGTTGGCTTATTTTTCATCTCTTAAACGTAAAAATCTTTGTTCTTGCTGGAGAAGAGACCACTTCTCAGTCAGCTGAGGTATTCCAGACATCAGACTTTTGGGTCAATAGACAGGATGCTGCAGTAGACATTTTCAATGAGGGAACTTCAATGAAATTTATATCCTCTCTATGCGTCTGCTGTCAGAGTGAAGGCTACATGCAGACAGACACATAATAACAGCACTATTCCTCCTGTAAGAATATAAAATTCACTTTGATACCAAGTCCAAAATACCCTTTTCCCGTTTCAAACACAGCTACAGAGGGGAGGTCATCACAAAGCAAAGCAATCAGAATAGTTAAGATGCACAAAATGGTGGTTCATGAATGCAGTAATCACTCTTTCCAGAAAGTATAGGCTACATTTTCAACTGATAGCAATCTGATCAACTCCATTCACTTCAAACTCACTTTTTCAAATATGTCTTTCGAAAGGTGAAAGCTTCTTGCTTCTTACCTTTTTAAAGATGTTTCTTTAGAGGAGCAATTGTTTGCTACTACAATAGCCTATAACTTACTATACATGTATTACTTAAGTTAATGATTTGTTTCAAAAGAAATCCCAGTGTAATGAGTAACAGTAGAACTGAGGATAGTTTTGTTTGTAGAGTAAGGCCAGGGAGAACTGCTATAGTTCTGAAGTGACATGATTTCTCTATGCCAGTACTCAGGCTATGCTCTTTAAATGGACGATGGCACCTGCATTTCCAGCTGTAAAAGTGCTTCTGAGGTCATACTTCTAGATTTTGGTTCAGGACATTGCATTCTTCTAAATTCCCACTCACTTTATTGTATTAGTTCATAATGCAACTGTTTGTCCTTTTGCTTTTGTTTCTCATTATTACTGCTACATTAGGTACCCAGAGCAAAATGGAAATGAACAAAGGAAGAAGTGAAGCCAAAAAAAATCCAATCTGTATGACTCACCATGTGATACAACAAACATTTTCTGCATAACTCGAAGAATCTGTCCCACCAAAAGAAAAATATACAGGTGCCAGTTACAGAAACATCAGCTAACACATTCTTCCAAAAGTTATATCCTTCCTTCTTGCCCCCCAGTTCCTTAAAATTGCAGGATAGGTAGATAGTTTCCTCTGGATATATTTCTGGCAGGCAAGTTCTGGAAAACCTTGTTCCAAGAATCCTGCAGACTGAAAACACAGCTGTTCAGATTCACTGAACTAACCTATAATACAGGGAATACTCCTATTGGTGAAGTAGGCTTAAGGGGCAGACAAAATGACAGCTGGTCCATTTCTTCTCTTGCACATAAATCCCATTTAGAATAGGATTAAGATAACTGGAAAACAACCTATTGACTGAACTACAAATCCTCCCTAGCAAAAGGATATATATGATTTAAACAATTTTAAATGTTTAGATTGGGCTTTAAATTCTTTCTTGACAATGGTCACTTAAAAAGAGAACCAACATAACCATTTTAGCATTACTTCAAATTCTGAGGGTTTAGATTAGGGAAAGACACACTAAATACATTTCTGGTCTGTAAATTTAAAAAGTGCATGAGTAAAGATTTTAAAAGTATTTAAATAATTTTGGAGCATAAAGTTGGGAAAATATTTTAGAACACAAAAATTCAAAGCAATGCAGTCCCATTTGTTATAATTTGAAGTTGAAATACTGATCTCATTTCTCCTCCCATCAAGAATGCAATCCTATTTATATCAGAGTATAGATTCCGGTCCAGAAGAGTTACTTATTTCTGATGTAATCATTTGCTGCTTTAAATATTTTTAAACATTTTGAAGCCCACATATGAAGTTAAATTTTAAGATTAACTTCACAGAAGACAAAGATTAAATAAGTTTGGGGGGGGTTCAAAATATAATAAGACAGTCTACACTAACTTATGAAAGAGTAAGCAGAAAAATCTCTCTCTTGGTTTCTGCCACAAGAACGTATTTAATTCAGAAGGGGTGGTTTACGTTATTCTCAAATCCATAAGACAAACACATTTGAATTCCTATGTAATCTGTCTCTTGATATACTTCAGTACACTTGCCTTTGAACTTCACACTTGCTTTTATGTGGTATTATAATTTATTTCAATTTTGGGTGCTTACCGAATGAGGCATATATTAATATTTTTTTAAAAAAAAATCTTCACTGCAGAAAAAACATGGGGTCTTTGCAAGTTTGAACAAAACCTTGGGTCGATCATAGTACAAATAAAATGTTAATGCATCCTTAATCCCAGTGTGGAGGGGAATAGTCTGTTTGTATATACGGACAATCGATGACATACTAGAAAAGTGGAAATTGAAATTAAATATTCATTCATATTGAGTTATGAGGATCTAACGTCACCATCAAGTGTTCAATTCTCTAACATCTTAGAATTTGCTGTAATAGTAATGAGCTTGATTTGCCACCAAGATTCAGGTCACTTTACTGACAAGTAAAACCCCTCACCAAATCCTGCTGAGTTTATTCATCTCAATGAATTAGAAGGAATAAAACCAAACATCCCAACTCTCTTGTTGGTGTCCTTACAAAGACTTAAGTTACATGATCCTGAGAGTGACAAAGCGATTCCCAATTCACTTTACATTTTTATGCTGTTTGAATGTAGCTTTATCTTGCTTATATAAGTTTTTTTCCACAACTGGATTTTACTAGAGGCAGTTGCACTTGATTTGCAGGTTTCCTAGATTGATTTTGGAAGCCTGACTCCCACTCATATAATTGGAAAGGTCAAAATGTGCCATCACTTCAGGATCATTATGCTGTTTTCAGTAGAAGTGCAGAGCAAAAAAGAAAAAGTAGATCCTTCATGTCAGCTGAACTGAGATCCAGCATGAGAGCCATTGGCATTTTACACTCATCTTGGTAACACTGAAATGATGATCCTAAAATCCTTACTTAGGCAAAGCTTCCCCTGAGTCCCAGATAGCTGATCAGTAATTGCACAGATTAACACTTGCATTCAAAGACAGACCTGGTTGCTTAAAATTTATTTTATTTTAACTTGGCAGTTCTAAAATGTTCTTCTAGCTATGAATACAGTTTCTCTAATAATTTCATCTCGGAAACTAAGTTAAAACTGCCATCTCAAAATAACCCATACCATCTACAGTGCTAACTTTACAACAGGTTAAAAGACACAGCTGAAAATTTTCATAAGAAATGGGAATACTTAAGAAGTTTAAAATATATATTTGTCACTGGAAGCATACCCAAAGGGAAGAAAGAGAAATAGGAACATAATAAAAGTTAACTTTCTACTGTGGCCCTGAAAGATTCAGATTTGGGCATTTAACAGTTAAAGAAGCAATGGCATGCTAACAGAGCACATTAAAACAAAGAGTTGGCAGCTTCTGAAGGAAAAGGGCTTGTGCTCCACTGTTCCAACTTGTCAGTCAACTCATGCCAGCAATCTCCTCGTCTGCCTCTTCTACACACCCTCAGTACATGTGTCTGTCTGGACTGATCTGCTCATCTGTTCAGGGACTCTCCTGACAAGTCAAAAATTCTGCCTTCTCTCTGCTCTGGAATTTGATCAAATCACCTCAGCTTTTTTTGCAGTCCCACCAGGAGGCTTTTTGCTTATGATCTCATTCTGTTTTCCTTCACTACTTGTCTGCTTTTGATTTCTAGAATGGAGGAAGCCGAGTTGCTGAAAGAAAGATTCCAGGCCATAACAGTAAGTGCTTACAGTTAACTCACTATTGAAAAAAACCCAAAACCTTATAAGTACTATTGTGTTAATGAGCTACTGTGTGTTTGCTGAAAAATTATTTATCCCAGGACAGAATCAGAGACTTATGTCTGCTTGAAATTGTTGCTTTTAAATTCTGCTTTATGTATTGCTTTAAGACAGCAAAGTTGCCTGTACTTTCTTATGCATTTTTAAATTAAATTCAAAGCAGTGACAGTATGTGTGCAAATCATTATTGGACAGTCTAAAATACATAGTACTATCATCACAACTGAATGTTTGCCTGAAGGACAGCAGGTCAAAAGGCAGCTAGATAATTCCAGAACAAATCAATTTTCCCATTTCACAACAAAATTGAGAGGAAATATTTTAGGGCTTGCATTGTAGAATTAAATACAATTTCTGAATTATTGATGATCTATTATAAATATCGTTGTCTGAAAAGTTAAAAAGGACAAGGTTGGATTAAGCAGATTCTTACCTGTCAGTTTTCAAAGGGGAAAAAAAAACCCAACTCAGAAGTTTATGCTGAAGATGTCAGAAAGCATTTTCATTTTCTCCTCTAAAGGAAAATCTGATTCAGAAGATTTATTACGTTTTAAAGGAACTAATGAGTTATTTTTAAAGGAATATAACCTGATGTAACAAAAATGTCTGAATCAAAGTTTTCCTCTGATTTGTTCTCCACTGAACCCTATTCAGTTACAAAAGAATTAAACTGAAAAATTTGTCCATTTGGGACAAAAGGAAAACTGCATAAGGATCACTCACTGTCACAGGCAATCTTTAAAAAAAAACACAACAGGTATTTTTCATATTCTTGGCATGATGGATTAGTTGTGAAACAAATACTACTGGCTGAATAAATGGTGGGCATAGTTAAAAAATCTTATTGGAACCAAAATAATTGTGAGAATAATACTATAGGAGTTGAATATGTTGGGTTTTAATTATGATACTTGATAAAAGCCAAAAGGGCCATTTATTGTACTTCCTTGACACCTGGCACAAGCCCACAAAAAGCTAATCTGAAATGTTTTAGAGGGCTTAGAGTACATTAGTTTGTTTACCAGTAACGGTGTTTGAACCAGACTCATAACCTGGACTTTGTCTCTAGCATATAGGCTCAAAAGATAAGGAAGGTTTTTGCGTTCCAGAGAAGGCAAGGCCTTGCAATATTTTGTACTTCCTGGTATCTGGCAGGAGGAATGGGGCAACACACTTGCCTGATGAGGAAACCTATGAGTGTCCCCTGGCTGCACCTTTGACTCCCAACGAATACTAGAAAAGTTTTGGTTTTTTAAGAAACTCTGACAGCTTCCCAGGCTTTGCATTATGGAAAACAGGAAGTCATATCTGGGTTCTGGCCATGACTTCATTTATTACAGTCACTGCTTTCGTTGAGAGCATTTAATTGAAGCCCTCAGTGTATTTTTTATAATGTGCTGCAGGAATGAAGGAGCCTCTAAACGTGAGGTTATCATCAGGTTTGAGAATTTGCAATATGAGTTGTCTAAGATAACACCATGGTACAATTATAATTGTGAGTTACTCAGTGGCTCTGGGAAGGTTTGTCCCAAACAACATACCTGGGAATTTTAAGCTACCTATGAGGTGTGTGTTGTAAAGGATGTGACAGGTAGTAGCAAACAGCATACAGAGCAGTAAACATCTACACTTGCACTAAAACCTGAGTGGTTTCTACTGTTAAATGCCTGCTTCCTTTACAGCATCCGGGTCTCACAGAGCCACTAGAAGTTTTCAAATTCTTTTTCATATCTTCTCTGTGTAGCAAAGCAAAAAAAGAAAACCCTATTACTAATATTTTAAAATTCAGAGCTCCAGCGGCTCTGAATAGGAAATATTTTTCTCTGTTATACAGCTTCCACTTGCTGCTGGTGTATATAGAGTGTAACAAGTTAAAAACAAAATGTATCCATTCTGTTAGAGACTTGTATCTTAAAATGTAAATGCTTCAGCAATTGCTGTGACAAATATTGAGGGAAAACAGTCAGAGAGGAACCTTAAGCTTAATCCTTTCTCATCAAATCCTCCATTCTTTGGAAAAACAAAAATTAGGGAAGATTTGAATGATGATTAAAGATTTTAATCATGACATTTCTGCAGTCTCATGCTATGAGGCTAATGCACCCACACCTCTAGATAAGACCCCTCAACAACCAAGAATTACCTCTGGAAAACTATACAAAACCAAAAACGCACCTGCTAAAACATTATCTGCTCTGTTGGCCTTGACAGTGCACAGCATCTGCCATGGGACCAAACAGACCAACACTAGCACCTCTGTGGGACACTGACCCAAACTATTGGACTTGGCACAAAAAATACATAGCAAGATGTTGCTCCGTAGATGTGTTTCCCTTCCTTTCAGATAGATCCAATTTAGAATACAGTTATTTTCTATGCTTAAAGTTCAGGAAAGATTCCTACACGTTTCAATAGCAGTGCAAATTAGGACCAAGGCTCAATTCTCACCTTGCATTGATGCACAACAGAGAGGAAGGGATGGAAGTGTCCTTTCACGAAAAGGAAATCTTGCCCGCATTAACTAGAGCATAAGAGTTGATTAGAGGACTTCTGCTAGCAATATGATTATCTACAAGGGCAGCGTATGAAGTTCAGTAGGAGAATGGATCTCTCAGCTATCTAGGAATAAGTGTTTATTCCATTACACGTACAGTCAAAGCTTTGTACAGCAAGACATTATTTGCAGACTAAGTATAGAAGACTACACTTTAGGAAGCGTCCTAACATGCTTTAAAAATCATTCTGATAACACAAGATTCAAAAAGGTTCCGCATACATCTTCCTTTAATTTAGCTTCCACATTATGCATTTAAATACCTAGTCAAGGAAAGCTGAAAGGCAATCTATTTCAACCTCTTTAATCTGCATAATTGTATAATTGATGTTTATTGCCAAACAGTGAAATTAAAACATGCTAGAACACCAAAGAATACAAGTAGAAAACTTTAAGAGGAAAAAATATGGGATGCAAAAGAAACATAGACTTTAACAAGATCATGCAAAAGTTTCATTACTGACCAGGTTCCTTACTACATAGTTAACTTAAAATGCAGTTATTTGTGCCTTTACACGCTGATTTCTTTCTGCACAGTATTTTTGTGTACCACTTCTGATTTTAAACTGTTCACTCTCTTAGTACACGTCTCCATTGTTACTAAAAGAATATTTACATTGACAAAATATTTTTAATACTATGAATCAAATAAAAGCTCATTCTGTAGCTAAGAACCTTCTCAAGAAGTTTCTCCAGAATTTTAGTAAAGGGGAAAAAGCCGTGTCCTTAAGAACTGTAATGATTTGTAAGCAGAAGCTGTTGTAACACCTTGCTCATCTAATGATTAGTTATTTAAAGACGACTTACACAGTGAAATCAGGAATATATCCTAATTAAGAAAAGGTGTGAAGGGCAAGGGCAAGATGCAGCTCCAAAATTAGGACTGGCTGAGTAAAATCCAGCATACCAGCTCTTGGATAAAAGAGGACATTGCAGAATAATTACACATTGTAGTGATCCTAAATCAGTAGCTCTTTTAACTGTATTAAAGAGCAATGGCAAAACTCAAAACCACTACAGAGATGAAGGCAGCTAGTATCTTGAGGCAATATCCCTACCTGCTCTGTGTATTAAACAGGCAGACTTAACACTATCAAGGAACAGCTGTAAAGTACAGATGCTGTTTGTAGTGGCTACTGCACTTTACAGACTGCAAGAAGAAATCATTCACCTACTAAACCTCAACATACTTGGCCATGCTGTCATCCTGCCCTCAATCTCCACAGGGCTAGGTAATTTCTTCTACCTTCTATCCTGCAAAATGTCCCTATAGACCCACTGCTAATTTCTAATTTCCAGTAATGGTGAAGTGATTCAGCCAAGCACACTACAGCTCTTCCTTTTTCCAAAGCCAAGGTCCTGGGGTAGCAGTGGACGGCAAGTCCCAGCCTTATGCCCAGCATTTCGTTACTGACATTCTACACTCCTTACCCAGAGCTGGCTAATCAGGCAGCCTGCAAGGGCAAGCGTCTTCCTATGTTGGTGAAGAACTTGACTCCTTCCAAAACCATACTTGTCTGAAAACAGACTCTGTTAAGAAAAAACTATCTGTAATATGTTCTAATTGAAAGGAAAGGGGGATTAGCCTCCACTAGGCAAACATTTCTGCACAGAACAACAGATGATTTAATTCACTTCCCTAGAACATACCAAGAAACAAGTGTGAAAGTTGCCACATCCAATAACAGGATTTTAGAGCTTTAAGGCTGACCAAGAGAATACCCTCCTAATACAGCTTGTAAGTTAATTTGCTTTGGCACAATTTCTTTCCTACTGGCTGCTGAGGACACAAAATACTAAATCAGTGTTTGGCCTCATGTAGAGGAGCCACAAGGATACTACATGAGTGCAACTACCCAAAGACACAAGAAGCTTAAATGTTGCCAATTCAGAGTATATTCACCAATTTTCTTTTTATCTATAATCTGTAGCAAAAAGGATCAAGTTGGCACTACAATAGATCAGTACTACTTGAAGATTTTCCTTCTAAAGTTCAGCTATTAAGAAGATAGTCTTTGCAAAGACAAAAGTCTCTTATTTTTAATTGAAATAAAACAAACACATATGAAGCACACTACAGTTCTCTGGGTTCATCTTTACCACTATTGGACTAATGATATCAGTTTCTATGTCTTTATTTATAACTGTTCATTTCAGCTATTAGCCACAAGATACATAAGCTCAGTGCTGGACTCACCAATAGCCCACTTAATTTAATGATGTACCACAGCTGCACAGTGTAAACCATGCAGGCTTTTTCCACTAAATTATGTGTGGGCTGTATTAGGAATTTTGGTCAGGACCCATTTCTAACTTCATTTTGCATGTACAATTTTCTCAAATGTTATTTCTTCCTTTTTTCCTTTCTCTACCCTTCCCAACATTAAATTATTTTTAATTTAGATCACATCTGCTTTGTGGCCATTAATGGGTTTAAATATACTTCAGAAAAGGAATACTGGAAACCATACCTGCATAGGACACATGAGCTGTTGCTACTAAGAATTATGCACCACCTGAGCACTGTATAAGCTTCAAAATAAGGCCTTATTTGCATGGATTGATTCCACCTTACTGAACAATACTTAAGCAATTTTTTTAGCAACAAGTAATTTCTTTAACTGAAATTTTATTTTTCTTTCAATTCGTAGGACAAAAGAAAGCTTCAAGAAGAAATTACACAAAAGCGTCTAAAAGTGGAAGAGGAAAAAATGAAACACCAACATTTAAAGGTAATTAAAGTCACAGAATAGAATCATGGAACCATTAAGATAAGGAAAGGCCTCCAAGACTATCAAGTCTAACCATCAATCCAACAATCCAACACCATCACACCTACTAAACCATGACCCAACGTGCCATATCTACACATTTCTTTAATACCTCCGGGAATGGTGACGCCACTACTTCCCTTTTACAATGCTTCACTATTCTTCAGTAAAGAAATTTTTCCTAATATACAATCTAAACTTCCCTGGCACAACTTGAGGCTATTTCCTCTTGTCCTATTGTTTGTTACTTGGCAGAAGAGACCAACACCCACCTCACTACAACCTCCTTTCAGGCAGTTGTAGAGAGCACTAAGGTTTCCCTTCAGGGTCCTCTTCTCCAGGCCAAACAATCCCAGTTCCCCCAGATGCTCCTCATAAAACTCATGCTCCAGCCCCTTCACCAGCTTTGTTGCCCTTCTCTGCACACACACCAGCAACTCATTGTCTTTCTTGCAGTGAGGGGCCCAAAATTGAGCACAGGATTCGAGGCACGGCCTCACCAGTGCTGAGTACAGAGGCACAATCACTTCTCTACTCCTGCAGGGCACACACACCGTTACTGATACAAGCCAGGATGCTGTTAGCCTTCTTGGCCACCTGGGCACACTGCTGGCTCATGTTCACCCAGCTACTGACCACACCACCTAGGTCCTTTTTGGCCAGGCAGATTTCCAGCCACTCTTCTCCAAGCATTACATGGCGTTGTTGTGACTGATGTGCAGGACCCAGCCCTTGGCCTTGTTAAATCTCGTACAACCGGCCCCATCCCTTCATTCCAGCCTGTACAGGTCCCTCAGTAGAGCCTTCCTACTCCCAAGCAGTTGAACACTTCTGCCAAAGAATTTATGTAACTAAAGATTGCCTCAAGTTGTTCAGCATGAATAAAGGTTTGGGATTTTGGAATGCAAATCTTCATGCATTTAAGTCATGATTTTACTGTCAAATATTCACAGATTTTTTGGAATTTTGCCAGGACTCCATTTGACTTTAATAAGCATCACCCTTTGAAAAAAAATTACACTCAGGAGCTAATGTTATTTGATCAGTTTCATGGCATAAAATGAGATCATAACCAGTAATAACTCACAGCTGAAAATTAGGCCTCACATTTCAGACTGGGTGTGTTCACTCCTTAATTCCATTATAGCAGCCTCATTTGTTACGGGGTGGAGCAGAACCATGAGGTTTAATTGCACTTCTTTCTGAAAAAAATACAGTCTACTTTTAATTTGCTATAGCCTTTTGTCAGCTCATTTAATGACTCTCTGGTAAAATAATGTTTTGGCTTCTTTTCCTAAATATATAAGCATAAACGCTGCAAACATTGTTCTGAAATATGGCCTGGTAAACTCAGAATTACAAAGTCCAAATTGCTAAGAAACCAAAAGATCCATTTCTGTAGACACTTGAAATTTCAGCAACTGCTTCCCAACATCACCATTCTTTAAATGTCTATCTCAATTTAGCAATACATGTCATTTAGGGAGATGAGACAAAATCTGTGCTTCTAGAAATATGCAAGATTCGGAATTTTACACACCCTTTTAACTGTGTGAGTGGATTAACAGTTTCAAGAAAGATACAATGAATGCAATACCAGAAGCATGGTTTGTCTCCTTGAGCGAATGTGGAAGAAGCATATTTTAAATCAGACTTTTCTTCAAAATACACACCTGATCCTGAGTTTCATCCACTCTCTTCTTTTGTGTCAAGCCAAAAAATGAGAAGTTAAGATAAACTAGTTCACCGAGCTGGCCAAACCAATGCAAAAGCCACCCATGCTTAGGTTTTATTGGAAGGTATGGACCATAAGGATTGCATTGACCAATTGCAGAATGTGTTTCCTAAAAGAGAAGCTAATATCTATCCCAAGTCCTGTAACTAATGAGTTCCAAATGTGACCATCTTCCCCCTCTTAGCACATGGTTACATGTTGTATGATAATTTATGTTTCAAGTTCTCATGACTATAAATTCAGAATGATTTGTTTGCCTTTTTTCTAAGAAGGATAAACTGATCTGTTGTACACAACCTGCTAATCCTCACTACAGCTGACCTAGGGCAGTTATCTTACAGCATTAGCACCTGCCTTCAACTAACCTTAATAACTTCCACAAAGTTAAAAAGTTAAGAAAACCAAACCCCACTCTGCACTTATTCTGAAGATGTTTTATCAACTTTTACAGAAGCCAAAACACTCCTAACAGTGAAATGCTCTTCTTTTATAAGAGGACACATGATGTGATTTGTTTGCCTGTTCTATGAGAAATACAGGCATCATACAGAAATTTTTTTAAATTAAAATCAGTCATATTGCATATGAAGGATCTGTAGAGGTAATTATTTACTTGGCAAAGAGGGTTCAAGTATATATTTAAGTATATAAATAGTGCATAGATACGTACCATTAGCTAGGTAGAGCACCCAAAATGGAGACAACTTTTTCCAAGTGAGTACTAAGACAGACAACTAATATCAGATGCAACATAACTATAGGAACATCTTCTGCTTGATCCTCTAGAAGCCTTGTTCTGTAAGGAGTGTTCATGGTTCAGACTAATATAGGTATTTCAATGAAGTCAAACGACACAAGAATGGAGTGCAGAAATCACTTTAAAACAAATTTAGACTTCTAAAGTGTGCACGCACTTCAGTAAGTTTAATTGAGGGTTCATTTCCCTAGCAAGTCAGGCCAATTTCATTCATTCATTTATTGTCCTACCAGTTGTGCATGGTGAAACCTCAAGTTCCATGACCTATTCCACATAACTCACACCTGTCCGTTAGGAAACTATTGCAGGTTAGTAAATCTCACTGTCGCATAGATATTCCTGGATATCATTATTCTGTTCCTCATTTTATCCTTCACTCCTATTTATAAACCTTAGCAACAGGTTTATTAAAAGGTTGTTGTTTTGTTTGGTTTGGGGTTGTTTGGTTTTTTTTGGGGGGGGCGGGGGGAGGGCATTAAAAACTTCCTTTTTGTAAACATGAATCTGTGCTCTGGCTTCCTGATGACTTTTTTTGCTGCTCCCCAAGCTGACCTCTTACTCAAAGCAGATGAAATATCATAAGAGGTCTAAGTTATCCAGTAGAACTATAGCAGAAACGTAATACTAATTCCCTGCACATGTGCCTCTGCCACACAAAGTAGAGGACATGCAAGCAAATACACACACCTGTGTGGATATGGGCTTCATCGCACTGTAAGCTGTAATGGGGACTGTTTGTGAGGGTACAAGGAAAACTTCACCCTCAAGTAATTCCAGATGCACCAGAAAATAATTCTTCCTTCTCACTGAGGCAACAAGGGAAAAGAACAGAAGGAGTTGCTTGAAAAGAATACTTGGTAATTTGCATGTACTTTCCAAGAGCTTTTCTAGTTTAACTTGTAAAGTTTTTGTTTCTGACATGCCTGAACAACATTAGGTGCTGGTCACACACTTCTTATTCAAGGAGTTAACCATGTTTAACTACATCTTCTATGAAAACCGCAAAAGTGATTTATGCCTCCATTAACACGCCATAAGGTGAAATGCTGTACCACTAAGAAAGCAAGACCCACAAAAACATCTGTGCCTTCTAGGAAGAATGAATCTTTCAGTGTTAATCCATCCTTGTTAAGGATTACAGTGGAGTTATACCAGGAGCATGTATAGGACTTCATTCACAGAATTTGCAGAATATTGTCACAGTGCTTCTGATGTGACCATGAACCTGCAAAAGAAAGTGATTGCTTTCCAGTGCTCTGGCCATTCCCAGGGTCTTATCACATCACAAGGTATAAGTGTATCTTTTCCTTAACATACTGAACCTTAAGCAAAATGAGAAGTGCTTTCATGTAAGTGCTATGCACAACCTAGTGTTGATCTAGAGGCACTTTATAGTGGAAGGAAATGTTAAACAGCAGAAAGAGCCCGACAGCCCCAAAGCAACTGCTCCTGCACTGGGTTGTGCTGATGCCTCAGTGGAGCAGCCTTGAAACTGTCTGCTGCTCAAAGGCTGTTTCCAAACTACACAATGTGTCATTCTTTCAAAAGCGGCTAATAAATTTATGGAACTTAGCTGGGAGCAACAGCAAACTATTCTAGGAAAAGGCAAAAATAACACTATTGTTTTATGCCTGAGTTTGTTTTCTTGGGCCTAACCCTATACATACATGAATCTTTTGTTGATTTCATGGGTATTGTTGGTTTCTGAAATCTACAGTGCCAGCCCTGCTATAATTCTCACAAGGAACTATAGATTCATTTTCAGAGACAGCAATGCTACACTAATTCAGTTCCAGCCAGGATTAAAAATCGCACTTTTCTAGAAGCCCTACTTATCATTAAAATCTAAACAGAAAGGGAATTAAAATCTGTGTTCCCTCCAACTTGAGAAAACAGTGTTTTGTGGTCAAGAGTTGTGCCAACACCCTACTATACACATCTACCAGATCAGGTAAAAGTGTTCTGCTAAAATCTGCACTTGTTTAATTTGAGCCTAAGACAGAACTATCAGAAGTGATACCAAGTGATTCTACAGCCAGGGAAGGGGAGGCAGTACAATGGAGTGCCACAGAATTCCCAACAAGCCTGTTTTAGCCACAGTTTCTATCAAATCATGTATGTCACACATCAATTTGAAAATTGCATTTAACTGCAATGAAGTCCTACATGCGTCATCCTCCATCAGTTAGGCCTCAGTAATAAACTCATGTAATGCATTCAGCAAAGTGTAGGAAGCAACAGGATGCAAGCAGGGATTCCAACAGCTGCTGCAAACAGCATGAGGTTCATGCAGTCTTCTCATCATTGCTGGAGCACTACTCTGCCTCAAAGCAGCAGTAGTCACAATCCAATCTAATCTTGATCCACATCCTACAATTAACAACCTACATATGGGAAAAAAAGCAACAAAAACTAACGTGGAAACCAGACAACTGAAGTAATCTATATTATAAATGGAAATTCACAGTTAGTTAAAAATATTGTATGCATGTTTTTTTCAGTGTTTAGAGTTTTTCTAAGGAGCTCTGACTCCCTCTTCTTCCTCAAGGGAGCAACTGGATTTATATTCTTGACTTAGACTGAAGGTAGTAAAAGACTAAAAGAAAGTTTCATGGTTTACAACCTCTGTCTTATAGATATGAACTTATCTCCATGAAGGTTTTTTTTGTACACTAGGAATGTTTCACAGAGCTCTGATGACTTTCAGATACTACCTTTAATATTGTAAAACAGCTTTAGGAAGTGATCGGTATGTACATCTATAGTTTTCAAAATTTGAAAGCACAGCTGAGAGATCCACTCACGTGTAGATGTGCAATACATCCATTCATAAGCCACTACTGTACAGAAATAACTCCACAGGCACAAAACAGGTCAGGGTCTAGATATGTTAGCCCTGGATTGCCCCTACAACAATAAGAACTAAATAAGAAGCAGGTCTGCTGAAACACTAACCAGACATCATGCTCCACCTTTCCAGTCCCTCTATTAACCCACGCATCCTCACCAGACAAAAAGCCTATTTGCTACTATAATTACCCAAGTTCCTTGTAAACTCCAGAGACAACATTGTATCAGTAACTCCCTAGATATCTCTTCCTCCTATGCAATCTTATTTACAGAAAATGTTCACCTTTTATATCCCCTCCCCCAGAATTCATGTAACGACATGACTCCAGAAATCAGAGCTATTGAAATAAAACTATAGTGCTTCTTACTGGGGCCTTTTGCAGCAGTCTGTAATACACTGATTCAACTGTTTCGCTTTATCAATGACAAATACACCACTGGATCCACTTGGTTTTAAGTGAATCTCAAATCACAAATGTTTCGTAGTGTTTCTCTGTCAGTGACACTCACTGCTGTCAGGTTGCCTTATGCTACATAGAGCACAAAAACGTGGATCTTGCCTATGGTATCAAGACAAATACAGCAAATGACCCAATAACCTAACTTTTAAAGTACCTTTACTTGTCTGTATTTTTCCTTCCATCAGAAAAAGGCCTTGCGAGAAAAATGGCTCTTGGATGGTCTTAGTTCTCTTACTCCAAGAGAGCAAGAAGAAATGCAAAAGCAGAATTGGGAGGACCAACAACAAACTCGTGAGCTGGAACAAGACATTTTCAGGTAGGGTAGTACCCCTGCACTTCTGTTTGGGTTAAAATGGTCCCTTCTTAAAAGTTGTACCTTATTTTGTGAAAGATTAAAATGTCAGCAAGGGCTAAACATATGCACTTTGATACACAGAAGAAAGAAATCTTTGTCATTTTTTCTGGTCAGCTAGAATTAGAGGATAAAAAAATACAAGCTTCCATGCTATGAACTTTATCAAACAGCACAAAAAATACCTTGCAGAGTACTTTTTCCTGTAATTCCAGCTATCCCTCTCATGCTATACTTAACAGGTATAAATCACAGTGTATAGGTTTTGCTCTGAGACAGCCATTGTTGAATCAGAATTTCGAAATAACAGTAAACAGTTTTAAGAGTTCCTCAATTTCAGCCAGTCCTGCACAGCCTTTAATACCTGCCTTCTACCATAACAGAGCACTTAGAACAGTACAAGCTGCCTAGCCCCACTAGTATCATCGGACGTATTTTCACTTATCTTCTATGCTGTTTTGTCCTCAATTTATTCGTAAAGCCTGTTACATCAAAAGCCTTTTTCTACCCTTTTATTAAAAATGTTCCTAGAAATCTCATTGCCTACTGCCTCCCTACCACATAGAGCTAACGCCAAACTGCACAGACAGTCTCACATAACACTCCTTTATTTGCTATGGACATGATGGTAGGTGCTTATTATTAGCTTCAAATACCACGGGGCTCTGTACATAATAAACCCCTTCCTTGGGTCCAAGCATACTGACTGGTACTACCCATCAGCATCCACAGAAAAGATTAAGTGTTCCTGTTTGTTTAGATTATGGAAACTTTCATCATCCTTTTTCCTTCTTCCTCTTTCAGTTCAATAGCAACTTCCTCCACACTCTCCTCTTCCTCCATTGTCCTCCTACACAGACTCTTTTGGCAAAGTTGTCACCAGGATTGCCTCCTCCAGTTATCTCCCACCCACTTCTCTCCTTACTCCATCTCTCTGACACGAACAATAATTCTCTTGGCTGACAGGCAGCAGCCTAGTGCTAGCTTGTACTATAATTATGCTGCCTTCTTGCTTGAAAGCACTTTTCTCTACAGAACTGCTTTTCACACACCTGTGTGGAATCCTTTGTTACAGTGGTAGGAGGTACTATACTCTAAAAACACCCCAGCAGGTTGTGATTATGAACGCATGCAAGAGGGGTCCCTATGACAGTGTGATCCCCAGGAAAGAGAGCTGTGAGGGGAAGGACTGGCTCAGGAGCAACAGGGAAGTTGCACTGAGCAAGTATCTCCCCACTGGCCCACTGGAAATTCAGCCTTTCTCCAAGTGCTGGGAGTATAAACTAGATTTTCAAAGTCCTGTTGACTTTGAATAAGAGCTGGAGGTTTAGCCGAGATCTCCTTTACACTCTTCTTTAAGAAATTTGATGACAGGAGAATTTTAAAACTTATTTTTTTAAGTCTTAGAATCACATCAAGAACTGGATTTGATGTGTGGCTGTGTTGGGGGAAGGATGCTTTTATTCTCCTGACGCAACCTACATCTATACTGTTTCCAACTCATTTGATGACATCTAAGGAAAGAACAAGCAATGCTATTGCTTGTTGGAAGTCTGCAAGCATCTATACTGCTAAAAAGGAAAGCTACTGAACTCCTGATATATTTATTGCCTTAAAAAACAGCAAAATATTTTAGCAGAAGTGTACTGTATCTCCCAGATTTAAATTTAGTCTATCACCTCATAACTTACCTTTAGGGTCCCTTTCACCTGAGTCATCACAGCAATACTGGCAGTAGATCCCTTCTTTCCTATCTCTGGGAAGACTTGGAATTCAGGGTTAGGACTTAAACCTTCCTACAATACTAGTTCAGAGATTTCAGAAAATAAGGGTTTTTATTTAAACACGTCATGCCATTTCCACATCTTGCAGAATCCTTGGTTTATAACTGCAGTTGTAGGGTCTTTTGATACTGTTTTTGTAATTATTGTCCCAAATTTGTCATCAGGTCAGTGGCCATAATTTTTATTTCCTCAGAGATCAAAACTGAACACACACAGTAAGTGTTACTTCTCTGAATATAGGCACGCATTTTTTTTAGCATGACTAGACCTTATCACTATTATAAATAGTAAAAGAGCAATCCAACTTGGGCTTCAGACCTGAAAAACTCCTTTAATTTATGTAGATAAATTAGCATCACAAAGGAATATTCTCTCTGCTTTAATTATAGATTAGATCCAAAAGTTGACAACAGGTTATAAATTTTACAGTTTATCTGAATTAGAAGCTTCCAGGTCTTTTAAAATATGCCCATAGGCATTTAGAGAAAGATCTCTAAATGCATTTGTGCTTTAAGGAAGGAGAAATTAAAGTGCCAAACCCATCATTTGTCCCCGATTGCTTTCTTAAATCACAACATGGAGCCTGGAGTAACATCTCAGCCCGTCTCTATATTTTGATAATTAAAAGGACAAGCTGTAGAAACACTGTGAATGGGAAAACTGCACATTCAGTACCACACACATTACACCAAACAAGACAGAGGTTTCTCAGCCTATACACATCATTACTGTCTGAGCCTGTAACAGCCCAACTTAGAAATGTGCCTCTTATCTTCCCACTGGAAATTTTACCAGAGAGTTGGTTAACATTCAGCATGTATAAAAATGTCTATTTTAGAATTCCTTTCCCATGTAGGTGGTTTGCTGGTCCTGGTTTGCTTTTTTTTGTTTGGCTGGTTAGTTGGTTGGGTTTGGGCTTTTAGTAGTTTGTATTTACATGCCTGCAGTTAAGAGAAATATTTTTGGTGTGAATTCTTTTCCTAGTTCCAGATTCAGTTAATTAGAAGTACATGTTTGTATATCTAGATGGCTGTTATTCTCACCATAAACCAGCAAGTCAAATGCTGATGAAAATGAAGTGAAATAAGTTTATGTGCAACTGTAAGCACAACACTGGAAAAAACTGCAGTAAATGTTTGATTGTAGTTGCTGACCTTTCTCTTATTGAAATATTATCCTTATATTCCTGGAAAAGGAATATTTGCTTTATCACTCTTACTTAACAGAACCTGTGAATGGTCACTCTTATTTTTACATATACTGTTCTTTCATGTTTTTTTTCCATGGAGAACTAAATATTTCCACAGCCATTTGATGTTACTACCAGTGTTACCAACTAACTTTTCCTGCCAGTGACATTCTCATGTGAAGCTCCACCAAATTGCTTCCTCTTTAATACGATTACTACGTCTTCATGTACATCTGAAACACTTCAGAATTATGTCTAGTGAAACTAATCAGATAAATAACGTTAACAAAAAATGAAAAGATTACATGACAAAAAGTATAGCACAAATGACATGCTGTCTTCAGTCTTAAGACAACAATCTCATAGGTATAATGCATCCTAGAAATTAAAATCAGTACAGAAATGCTCCTAAGTACATTCCTGAGCCACTCTGAATTAAGAGGACTTAATTTACCATTGCTGAAGTTATTAAGACAGTTTGGAGGTTTGTAAGACCTTGATATCAAAGAAATATTTTTATTACTGATACACTTACTCTTATAGCAAAACAATCTACACATCCTAAGAGTCTTTAGCAGCCTTTATCTTCACAATACAAAGAGCACTGTGGCAAGGACATTTGCTTCTACCAATGGAAAATGGAGGCAGGAGAACATACCTGGAGTCATGTGGGAACATCCCTCTGAACTAGGAATTTAAACAGGTTTATTCACATCAAGCATCTATTGTTGTATATTATACTTCTTACCACTTCTTAATAGCTGTCTAGCAAAGGCATTCATGCTAAAATGGAAAAACATCCATGCTGCCTTCCAGATATCATTACATTTTGTTTAAATATACCCAGCCCAGTTTCAAACAAGCCAGCAGCAGTACAGAAACAGAAACCTAGTAGTAGAGTTAAGTATGAACACAGTCCACTAAAAAGCACAAAATACACATCTCACAGTGCTTTTGCTATGCTGTACATAGCACTCAAGTTAACAAAAGCTTGCTTGACTACCCATATATGAAGTCATACTTTTGACTCGTCCTGTAAACCAGAGATTGCTAAACTGGTCATGTAGACACACATCATGCAGTAGCAGTGAGATATATTATTGAGAAGCTTGGTAGAATTCTTTCTTCAGGGCATCTAATTATTAAAATTTACTTGATTCAGACAGATTCTATCCACTTTGATAATTACTTTGCACAAGTTTTACCTTCACTTAAAAAAATCTGAATCCTTTTAAAGATTTTTGAATACCCTTAGTTGAGTTTTTGTTTCTTTTTTGCTGAAAGGACAACCACACTTCTAGGCAGTTTATTTAGAGTAGTGGCATGGGCCCTTCCATCACCCTCCTAAAAGGAACCTCTGTTTTGAAACATTCTTCACTTGTATGTCGAATAGAGCTAGTGTATGTCTGCTAATCACTTCAGATTTCGGCTTTTTTTGATAAAAGGGAAAGTTCCATTCTTTATATCAACAACAAAACGGTGAATACTGAGTGGCCTGAATGACCTTGCAGACAAATAGCTGAACGCTCTGGTTCAGACTGAAACAGCATTTACATTACCTTTACATGTTGTAAGTTACAGTGAACCAAACGAGCATGTCTTGGTCAGGGTACAAGCTGAACAACGAATTTTTGCATTTAATTTTCAGCAAATAGCACTCATTCTTGATGGAATTAGTTGCTAAACTACAAACCTGAAAATGCACAAACATCACAAATAACTAAGGTCTATTCAATGGTTTGTAACATGAGACATGAAGGCAGGCTAAGGCTAGATGGAATCCAAAACTGCTAAAGCATTTGACTCACCTCAAAACATGTGAGAACTTGCTAAACTGCTTTTTCCTCCCATTCTGGTATTCTCCAGGGTGGTATCCTCCTATCTGCTTTTAATTCTTAAGCCTTTTATTTTCATTCTGGAATTGAGTGGTGCCAACCCCAGCATATTAGCTGGTGGCCAGCAGCAGTCAGGTATCCTCTGACAAGTTTCTTGATTCAGTTACTACTTTGGCAGAGAAACCTCTCATTTAGTATCTCAGCTTCTAAAGATTCTTCTTTCATCCACACCTCCATACTACTTCATTTCCCCCTCTTAAATAATGAATGCTACCCAAGGAGAGAAGGACAAATACCCAAAGGAATTATTTAATACAGTAGCTATGTCATGTTTCCATTTCTCCACAAAACAGCAGCACCGTTGAAGGATAGTTTCTTATAATTACAGTGTATCTGTTAGGTCCTTCCAAGACAAACATTTCTAAAGATGTGAAAACACCAGAAAGATTCTGGCCTAACTTTTCAACTGCATGAAGTCAAAAGGACTTTGATTTCTTCAAACTATAACAGATTGCACCTTTTAAGTTTCCTTTCAACAAATTCAACGTGTGAGCGTGCACACTCACAACACCCTCTGAAAGTGAGCCATAAAAGTTACACCAGTATGCAAGCATGAGTGCAAAATAAATACTCAAGGTCTAGATGCAATTCCCATTACACGTGTATAAGAGTTTTTCCCTAACATCACTTAGCACTGAATCAGTCCTCTTAATTGCCAGATGAACTGGGTGTTGGTATGAGTGTGAGAGCATATATAAAATTAATTATATAGTTAATTGTATAGCATTTATCATCATGGATTTATTTGGAGTTGTGCTTTCTCTCTCTTTCGCCCCACCTACCCCATAACTTTTTTTTTAACACTGTCCAGGATTTTTCCTCTTTATTCCACCAGTGTGTCTAGGAGCATTTGAAGTTCAGGTTGAAATAAACCCATAGCAAAGGTTAATGGTTCTTCAGTCCATTATGCTTGTGTGAGCTTTTAATGATTAATTTTTGCATTTTGAAATTTTGCAACCAATTCTTACGTAAAAATACAACATTTCAAGATATTAAACAAGTATTATTCTGTCAGAAGTGTAGAAACACGGCACATGGTCATTGAATTAGTTGCTTTTATAGTCCTCCAAGAATATTCATCCCCCTCATTGTAAAATTTTCAAATTTTAATCCCTATAATCAGTACCTTTGAGGAGAGTCCTAAGAGCATCTTGAAGATCTCAGGTCCAAAGTGCTACCTGCTTTTAAATGTTTCTGTTTGGGTTTTTTTTTTAGCTTTTACTTCCATTCTGAATGCTTTTTTCTTCATATCTCAGTTCTGAGGTCTGATACCTTTGTGTTTCAAAAAGAAGAATATTCTCACTAACAGAAAGAAAGTCTACATAGTATCCTACTAGTGCAGCTCTACAAATCTGAGTTTAAACAGGGCAAGAGTCACAGTGTTATTCAGACTCCTCAAGCAGTCATGCAAGAGGAGATAAATAATGCTTCTCTGCTAGCCTGCATTCAATTTTTCTGGTCTGCTTACTTTAAAGAGAGGACAGGTTTCTGTTGGTGTAATAGGTGAAATATTGTGGATCTTAGCACATATTCTAGTCAAAACATAAAACAATTTTTTTCTATCAGGGTAATTGGACATCATTATTTGTAACTGGCTCAGATCATCTAGTTGTAATTCTGTTCTGACTGATCTCAGCAACCAGTGATACCAGGTGCAGTTGCCCTAAGTCTACAGTAATCAGCTTCTGACACCGATTCAAACACAGTAGAAGACATATTTCACTCAAATATAGAAGGTTTTGAAATTTGACTTGATTCTAGATCTGCATGGAAAAGTGATTTCCCAGCTACTAGGCTAATAAGGAAAATTTCTATCTAAATTCTAACAAATCTACACTTACTCAGAAAGGAAAAGTCTTGACAAGAAAAAGGAAAAAATAATAGCATATGGGATGCGTGCTTAACTCACCAGAGCAAAGAATCTGACGGAGCTACTTTACCTTGGAACGTGTACTTTAATAACCAGGCATAGCTTTCTCCCTCTTTCACATACATAGGAATTACATATTTTATCCTGGACCTTCCTGTCTTAGAAGTGTTTCTTCAAAGATTTTCATGCTAAGAAAATAAAAACATTAATTAGGAAAAAAATGCCTGAAACATTGTACTCAGCTTTAATATGTAAGAAAACAGATAACATAGACTTAACATATAACAAAGAAGGGAGGGAAAGGGAGCTGTGATCCCTTTTAAATAATGTACAAACCTACAGCAGAAGTCAATAGCTCAAAAGAAATTTTGACTGATGAGCTTCAATCTCTCTTGTACGTAATAAAAGATATTTTTAAGAAAACAGATAGTCCATCAGCCAAATCTTAAATGGCAAAATATTTCTGGTTTGTACTGCTAGAATCTGACAGAGATAGGTCAATTGCTGAATATCCTGCTAAGAGAACACCCAAAGTTAGTATATTTGATATTTGTAAGAGGTAGGCTTGTAGCCTTTGTAAAACAAATCTCTCTGGGTACAATCAAGGCTCCTCCTCCCATAAATGGAACCTTAAAAAATGCTTCCCATTGTTGGAAATATTATCTAATTGCAATCTTAGAAAGTGATTCCTGTTAGCACCTGATGTGACACTATCACATTTATGCAAAATACCCAGTTTTCTCTTGCAAATTCATTGGTAATACTTGCGAGGAGATTCCTTGAGCAAACTCTGCAAACATTAACCTTCCTAGTCCTAACCTGCTTGTCCTAGGTGCATTGAACCAGCGTAACTTACCTGAATGCTGTTCTGCTGAAAAGGAAAGTGTTCCAGAAGCTTTCAGCACTTTTCCCAGAGATTTAAGTACACAAAATGTTCACGAGTGACTAAGGACATATGTATGTCTGCAAAAGCCTTAGCTCACAGCCCCCAAGAGAAGCCCTTAAACATTACTAGTATTTTTAAGACTGTAGCTACACAAGCTCTGGTCTTGTCTATCAGGAACACTACAATATAACACCCACCCCACACCAGCAATACGTTGCATTTTTGATTTTTTTTTTTTCCCCTGACGAATTAAGCTTCAGGTTGTCAGTCAAGCACTGTTACAACCGTTTTACCAAGGCAAAGAGTTTGGAAACCTCAGAACCCGTGTTCACACGTGCAAAACCATGCAGAACTGTCTTGGCATCTTGGAACTGAACACACACACGCCTGCATCAGAAAGCCCCTTCATCCTCCTGGATGTGTGTATATTTTTTGTTCTCAATGCCAGGCAGACTGGAAGACAACTAATCTTCAGATTTTAGTCTCTTGAGCACCCTTCTGCTACATAAGCTGCTTAGTTTTCAAACTACACAATCATGAAGTTATTACATCGTAAAACTAGTCTGCAAAGCACATCACTATTATGATTCCTAGCTATATTAATTTTCCTATTAGAAAAATCATTAAGAGCTGTTCCATCTACAAAACGTACTTGAAAATGCCACTATAAATTTACCAAAAAAAAAAATTATACCAGTTCTACCACTCAGAAATACAAATGCAGTTTGACTTCCACCAATACAGCTTGTTCTTCTGGAACTGTAGTTTCTAGTTGACTAGAACTTCCCTCCAGCCTTCTAAGTACTAGCAGTTACAAGACTATTCTTCTGAATTTCTTACAACAAAAAAATTTGCTTCTTTTCAGCATGTGCACAAGCACACTTCCAAATTCAGAGACAAATGAAGCCATAACCCTGGTGTCTACTACACAGATTCCTATGCCTTATTCACAAGAGGTTAATCTCATTTCCTGAAACAATGTAAGAAAAAATTTCCTTAGAGATGAGGAAATACTGTAGGAGCTTATACTCCTTGTGTATTCCCTCCTGAAAAATAAGTTTATTTCAGCCACTCTTTTCAAAGTAGGTTCAGAAGGAATCTATCGCAGGTACTTTTTTTGAAACAAAAATATATGACAATTCTATTACAAAGTATTTCCTAATATATATGAAATTATAAGATGATCTCCTGTTAGAGCAAAATTTGTCATGGTAAGTGGAACCAGCCCCACTAATGTCCATATTTACAATGTATTGAATCTGCAAAGTTGTTCTATGTCTGGTATTACAACAAAGAAAATTCTGATTGCAGACTGGAGAAGGAAATTGAGGCTCTGGAGAGAGAGGAAATGGAAGTCTCAGCTAAGGAAGAAGCAATTTTAAAGAAACTTAAGTCTGTTGAGAAAACAACAGAAGACATAATAAAGGTTTGTGCCAAATTACTCCAGAAGTAGGATTGACTACTTGTTCATCATAATCAGGGAAAGGGAAACTGGCTGTATCCTATGACTGCTCATGAACTTTTGTCTAAAGTGACAGTAGTTCAAATACAAGAAGAGTCAAGATGTTCAAGTGCTCCAATATCTCCAATTGCTTGTTTATGGGGGTGGGGGAGCAATTTCTATCATTATTCATCTATTGCACACCACAAAATAATAGCACTGCCACCAACCAGAAACTTTGCATCTTAGCCAGAGACAGACACGGCAGGTACAGAGCAGCTACAGAGGCTGACATATCCATAACTCCTTTGCTGGATGATATACCCAGCAAAACTGCACAATTTCACTTTCTCTCTTGCCATGCTCAACTAAGTGGGTTCCAGTTTAGGGCCTTCTCAGTATGAAGCAACGCACACAAGAAGTTAATAACAGGTAAAGCAAAGCCCTGTCTACTTAACATCTTGAAACTAAATAATCATATTTATTGTTAATGGTTCTCTTTCCTAGTCTGTGAAGACTGAAAAAGCAGGAGCTGAAAAAGGTATGTTTAGTCAAAATGGTATTTTTAAAAACATTCCTTTAGAGTCAGTGAAAACGTATTAAGTGCCTTGTGGATCGTCTTTATTCAGAGGCAGCAGACTACATATACGCCAGCATACCTGACCTTCCAAAGTATTTCAGGCCTTCAGCACTGAGAAGTACAGCACATGCTGCCAACGATGATGAAGAAAAGAGAAAAGGTACTGCTTATTAGCAACTCCAAAGGGTGTCCATGTAGGTGAAGTCTTCCTATAAATTGAACCTGATACGCTTTAAGGGAAGGATAATCATTACTGATACACGACAAAGTTGTTCTAATTTAAGCTGTGTTATATTTATCAGAGAACTGAGAGGTGGGGCACTGATGTAAGGCATGTGCCATTGAGAATAAGGATCAAGTGTTTAACATTGGCACTGCTTTCCAATACTTCCTTCTCAAACCTGGTGTAACTTTAACTAACCAGTTCCTCCCTTCATATCACACATTTCATATTTTCTGTCTACACTTACACCTAACTAGGCAGCCAGCAGTAGGCAGCTACTACAAAGCCTTCTAACTTTCTGAGTTCCAAAGACCCTAGTCTTGTAGCACGTTGAGCTATTTCAACTGCTATTGTCCAGCACAATACCAGGAGCCAAGGTTAGATCTGGATTTCTCGAACAATCGCTTAATGAAAACTGGTTCCTCAACAGCTTATCTTTCCTCACTGAACTAGATCAAAATGAAAATATTTTTCCACTTCACATTTTGACAGGTTAGAAAGGGACATTCAAAATGAGAATCTAATATATTGGTTATGTATGTGACAATTTCACATATTTGAAGATTCATTTTGACAGTCACTATCACTGTCAGAACACTTCTATAGTAGTCCTTGCAGCTGCTGCATTATGAGTTTAAGTACTTGTTTCTTTCAACAGCATTGTTTGCCATGGAAATTAAAGTTGAAAAAGACATGAAGACAGGAGAAAACACAGTGTTATCAACAATACCTCTTCCCTCAAAGGAGTTTAAAGAGACAGGAATTAAAGTCTATGATGATGGCAGGAAGTCAGTCTATGCAGTGTCCTCAAATGGCAGCACAACACAAAATGGGATGGATGAACTTGCTCCTGTTGAGGTGGAGGACCTGCTACGGCAAGCAACTGAAAAAAATTCCCAGTCTCCCACAGAGTACCATGAGCCTGTGTTTGCGAACAAATTTTGCAGGCCAGTTACTCCTCAGAAAGACAGATTAGTCCCTGGACCAAAACTGGAAGATGCTCATAGAAGAGAGATGAATGGATTTAGCAATCATCAGACAGAATTTTCTTCTAAAATAGAACCTTTTATGCAGCAATATAAAGAGAATGGGCTTAATCTTCCAAAGGTAACACATCCAAAGTCTCCCTCTCCAGTATTTTCCCATTCAGAGAAGAAAGCGCACACTAATGTTGAGAACAGGATGACACATAAAGAAAGAAAAGCTGAGGGTGAGGAATTGAAACCTTACCAGAATACAAGAGAAAAACACAATGAGACAAGATTAAGTCCCTGCCATCTTAATGAAACATCCCCTGCACCTCAAGATGGGGAAGACATTCAATATAACCTTGTTCAAGCTGTACCGTGTTATGTGGATGATTCTGAACCAGTAACAATGATTTTCATGGGTTATCAGCGTGTTGATGATGATGATGCAGATGCAGATCAAAAGTTGTCACGATATGATGGGGTCATCCGTGCAGAACTAGTTATTATTGATGATAATGACGAAGATGAAAGCAAATCTGAGAAACCAGCATATCATCCCATAGGCCACTATAGTCAGGTTTATCAGCCACCGAGCAGGAAAATCACAGAAGTCCCACAGCCCAACACCGTGAGCAGCCTAGGCACGAGCCTGAACAAAGTAGCCAACAAAAATTCCATCTCCCTGCAAGAACAAGAGGAATACTTAAGCTCACCTACACATCATGCTCACCTTCAGAGCCAGGGATCCAGAGACGGTACCGAAGATCCCTCACTAACAGGTAACAGAAAAGGAAAATCATGTCACTGCTGTCTGCTCATGTAGCAAACTGATACTACTCTTTCCAGCTAGCAACTGTTTCACTTTACTATTAGTGCTTCATGGACTAATCTGCAATTACTAATAATTTCTTTGCTCTTGTTTGTTAACAAACACCAATCTGAATTTCGGTACTGTTGAATTATTTCATCTTCAGCAATGCCCTAGTTACCATACCAAAATTTGAAAAATAAACTATCTCAGAAAAGCCACTTCTGTAACCCTCAGAGACTAAAAGTGTTTCTCTTTCAAGTGACAATTAAAGTTCCATTAATGCTAACTCAATTAGCAGAATTAGGTTTTATTTGTACCTGGTAACTAACAGCATTGCTTCTTAACACTGTCTCCCCACTGGAATGCTTCTGTGCCTATCTGCATTTTAACTACTTCCTAGTAATCCAAATTGTTCCTTAAATCAGAAAGGCTGTTTAATAAACCAGTTTTACTTTGCATTTTTCTAGAGACAACATTGCCAGCCTTGCCTTGACAAGTGTTTATGCAAGTTTTAACCTTTTTTTGTTAACCTGAGTCAGATACTTTTATAACCTCTGAAAGACAATGAAACAGTTTTCATAACTATATGAGGTTAGTGCATATAGTCCACAGTATTATTTTTTTAAACACTTTTTATATTCTATTAATACACAAGATGCCTATTTCTTATTATAAAGTGTTATAATACAAGGTTGAAAGAACAATAGTAAGATCTTCCAGGAACACAAAAAGGTCATCTTTATGGTTATATTGTACTTGATTGCATACAATTAAACTGCATTTAAGGATATTTCCAAGGCAACAGATTTCAGACAGTAGCCACATTCCACTTAAAAGAAAGAACACTATGCTTGAATTGTAGGATGATCAGTGGTCCTGATCCCACATTCTCTCCCCACTGCTCCTCCAGGCTATATTCTGAATAACTTGCAACTTGGCAGCAGAAGTGTAAGTTTTGGTCCTGCCTAATGCTGCATTGGCCCAGCATTTCTTTACAATACAGGTAAAGCCAGGAGAGAGGGTGGTCATTGAATCACATAAGAAGTTTCAAGTATTTTTGCATCAGTATGCACTGTTTGGAAGAGCTGTTCAGTTTATAGGAATATTAACCTTGTACAGCCATGCACCTAACAGCCTGAAATACTCCAGCAGTGCTGCCCAGCCTTTTTGATCAATGAGGCCACTGCTCTTTTCTATCACTTGAGAGCACCCTTGCTTCTCTTAAGCACCAGCCCTGCCATCTCTGCACTTCCCTGTGTCCTCCAGGACCAAAGGTTGCTGACAGCAATTCTTATGCCAGCCACTGAAAGCATAAATAGCTGGTCCAGGCAAGATAAACCACTTCAGCAACTGCTCCAGCCCATTACATCTTGGGCATAGCTCCTTAATTCCTCCATCACGTGTACAGAAGTACAATGGAGAAGTCACACTCGCCCAACCCACCCAGTAGGTGTTTGCTGCTGAAATAATTAATTCATCCTACAGCCCACTGCATGGGGACTCCTGCAGAACCTGGAAAAGAGCTTTCTGAGAGTATCTATGAGCTACATACAGTGGGCTATATACAGACCAGGAGATGTTAGTTAAGCACCTGTATCTGTAGCAATCTTTGCTTATTTTTGTCTCCTGAAAGAAGCATCTGAAATGTCTTCATTTTTCCCTGCCACTCTGAACACTCTGGGCTCCCTTTGACGTTAGTGGAAAATAAACACTGAGTTTCAGGGTAGGGGGATTAAGTGTAAATCTAGCAAAGTCATTTGAGAACCTGTTCTGTTAATTTGTATTTGGTCTTACCCATTTACTTACAACTATTGTATCAAGGAGAAAACAGACAATTATGGTAAAAAATGGTCCCAATTAAATTAAAAGCAGTTTGGCAACAGCCACAAAAAACACACACCAACAGTCAGCACAGCCTCCAAGCGAGCTCAAGTGCCCAGCAGAATTTGGAACTAAGCCATATTCCTCTTTACGCCTCTACATATTTATTGCCACTCCCAGGGACATTTTAATCAGTGGAAAAAGCCAGGAAGTGACTCAGTTTTTCCCAAGTAGTCCTATAATCCTACTGTGACTTCTAAAAACAAAACAAAACCAGGAAAGCCTCTTAAATCTAGAACAATGCATGACACAGACTTGTTTCTTAGGGAAATAAACTGTTTTCAAACCAGCCACTGATGCCCAGCCTAGCATGTTCACCCAAAAAAGAGAGGAGTCAGAAAATTATTTTTGGTACTTCATCACTCATTACTAAAACAACAAAAAAATACAACAGAAAAAAATTAATCCTCTTTGAAACGGAAGATTAAGGAGGCAATTGAGGCATTTGAACACTAAACAGGCACTGAGGACTCTCTGAATAAGAACGGAAAGAACAACTAGGAGGGAGAGGAATCATTCCATGTGCAAATCTATATAGAGAAAAAAAATGGATTTAATTAGCAGTTTTCATCATACCCCCAAATGGACAAAAATGTAGGACGTACCTCTTTCCATAGGGGAGGAATTTTCCTTTCCCTGCGAGGTTGGTGGGGGACCAATATCTCAAAGTATGTGCCCTCAGAAAAAATATGCAGACAGAAGGATGACAATACTATAATTAGGACACGAGTGTTTTGCACTATTAGAGCTTTTCTTCTTTAAATTCCAGTCAAATGAATTAGTGTGCAAATGTTCTGAAGATTCAATACTCATTAGGGAAATCAGAAGTCCTTGGTGGGGGAACAAATGCTAGACATAATGGAATGAATAAGGAAAAGCAAAACTGAAGCTGAACAGGCAGTAAAACCTACTGATAGTGTGGAACAGGCTCCCACGGGAGATGAAGGTCCAAGGCTTTTGGCAGGTAGCTAGTATAGAAGAGCTAATTTTTTTCCTTACACTGGAAGCTGTGCAACCTTCAAAAAACCCAATGGAGACTTAGTTCCATTTGCACTGAAGAAAGTAACATACAACAAAACTTTTTAATAGAGGAATATTCGTATATATCATCTATTTCTGTAACACAAAATGCAAAACAATAATACATCCCTGGAATACTGGCTGCAAGTGAAGCATTGGACTAATTTTTCTCTCAAACCACAACCAGGACTCAAATCCTTCAGAATTCCTTAGTCTGCAAACAGTATACAGTCTTCATAAGAGCTAAGCTTAACATCGTTGGCCCTATGATATCACGTTACAGATAGTTCTGATTAGTAACAGCATCAGCATTCAAAACATAACTCGAGACGGACACTTGCTGACATGCATAAATCAAGAAAACAGCTGCTTTGACCCTCTGTCTCAGTACAGAGACACACGCAGGATGAAGGAATGAGACGTGCTATTTTGGGTGATTCTTCAAACTAACAGGTCAGAGAGCTGGAGATTATTCCCACTGCATTCTCAGATCAACAGCGTGGTGTGGGGAGGCTCTTACATATCAAACAACAGCATTATATTGCTGTTCTAAAAATAACCTTAACATTTAATCATCTGCCCTGTGCTGTCACTTTCAAACTATACCACATTACACCCAGTTACAGACAATAGCGATACTGATGTTAATACAGATACTAAGTTACTCTGTCAGACTTAAATCAGGAATATGACTAACTCTGACTCATTATACCAGGAAAAGAGGAAAGTTTTCTGTTAACATCAACACAAAAGAAAAAGGCTTCCAAACAGTTACAGCTCCCACTGAGGAGTTTAGTTTAAACAAAGAGATTGTTTAATTATTCATGCATCCTTTTAATCTGTCAGCATCTAGTCAAGGACAATACAATCTGTCTACATCATCTTAGTGGAGGTAACTGAAACAAAACAGAAAAGAGCTGTGCTAATTTTCAAATAGTGATAGTGGACTAATTTCTTAATATACTCGCTTTATTGCAAAATTACCAGAACTAACGCCTTCTACTGATTTCTTTCTATAAAAACTAAAACAATGCTTATTCTGCTGGATTAACCATTGGAGGTACGTGCCTTCTTCATTTTTCTAAATAAGGAGATTTAACATGAGAACTAGAAAGTTAGCCTTAAAATGCAATGGTTATGTTTGTTTTCTTTTTTTCAGCTCTCAGGATGAGAATGGCAAAGCTGGGGAAAAAGGTGATTTAACAGCTATAGTAACATGGAAGTAAATTTTACTACTCAAAGCAGAATAAAGCTAAGAATAGTTCCTTCACCACACCTTTTTGGATCATAATGCTTGTTTTGCTCCTCTGTTTTATGCATCTGGGTAATTTTGCCCTCTGCACAACCCAACAGACTTTAACAGACTTTTAGATTTGACCAACTGCCACATATACACAAATCACACCCTGGATTTTGCTGAAAATAATGGAAATTGTCTAAGGCCATAAATGCAGTGTATCCAAGTATGAAGACACAAGCACACCTGTTCCCACAATCAGGAATACATTGTTATATACACAGAACAGATAAACATCCATCTCCACAGAACTTCACAGGACATTATTTCAATTTAAAGTGTGCCAGTCCTGCCAATTTTGATGGAAAATGCTATCCCAGCATTTTTCTAGTCAAAGCACTGGTTAATAAAAAACTAAACATGAGAGATAGGACCAGGAAGAAAGGTAAATAGTAAAGCTGGTTTTCAAGAATACCACCTTGGCCAAAATTTAAAGCATTCCTTTTTAAGTGACAGCAAACCAAACCAAAAATAGTAAAGTCAGTATTCAAATATACAACCACCATCTGTAACTCCACAGTCCATAACCTTCCTGTTTTACATATGACAACACAGATGCCCTCATATCTGGCTCCCTTCCCTATGCCACATACATGCTGCCCACCCATAAACTTGCACACCAATCCTGTGCATAACATATTGAACAGCCTGACTTCCCAGGCATGTTTTCACATCAGATTGCTCAGAAAGCCCTGCTTTTTCAGGAAACTGGTTGCCAGACAGGCAGTGCCTGTCAATCAATAAAAAAAGCAAACAAAAAAAAACTACAAAAAAAATTTAAAAGTGTTTAGTTCACAGGTTTCAGTTTGCCAAAGAGCTAAAATTCGCACAACCTCCCATCAGAAATACAGAGTTGCCAGAAGCTTGTCCTGCAGCTGCAACGGAACAGCTGTTACAGATGCAGCCACTGCTGGGCACAGCTCTTCAGCAAGGTCCAAGGCTCCTATCAAAGAACAGGTTAACAACTCCTATATGAGGGAGGAGCTAAGGGCCTTAAAGCAACAATAAATACAATTACACTTCAAAAATCATATGCAAGTCAAATATTTCCAGTATACAGTTCTTGGGGGTAGGGGAAGTTCCTCATAGCACTACATCCTTATACTCAAATCAGTACAACAGCTTTATTTTGCTAGCTCTCAGCCTGAATCATTAAACAGATAAAGCTCAGGTTGTGTTGTGTTATTCTAGTACAGCTAACTTGAATTATGCACCAGCAAAAAGCAGGTATAAATTTTTTTTGCTGGTGTTCCTTGTTTCAAAGCAGGAAACTGAAGCTACTACCTCATACTGAGACACAATGGCCATAATCAGCTGATTTACAGCCTGTGAATGCTTGGTACCTCCCAGGCTGAAGTGGATATTGATCTCAAATTTTAGAACTTGCCAGAGATGGTTATCTGGAGAGTGGAACAGTAGAAAAGAACAAATAAAATTAACTACGTTACACTTTGTCTATGTCTGTCTTGGGGGGGTGGTTGTTTGTTTTAAAGTGGGCTTTTATTTTTCCTTATTCTTCTGGTTTTTTTGTTGGCTCTGAGAGCAGCAGCAGGAGTTAGAATCATAGAATCATTAGGTTGGAAAAGAACTTTAGAATAAAGACCTTTGAGATTATCAAGTCAAACTGTACCTGTCCACTATCAAACCATATCCTTAAGCATCTCATCTACCCATCTTTTAAATCCCTCCAGGGATAGTAACTTTGACAGTTACTTTAAAGTTTAATTCTTACATCTTCTCAAAGGTTTTTAACAGGATACACCAAAAAGCGAGAGCAGGTGAGTGATATGAACGAGCCACAGGCAGCTTTTCTAACAGTGGCAGATTCCTGTAGACTCTCATTCCCCTGCCTTCTGGAAGTGCAAAATGGCTAAATACTGCAGCAGTCATACAGGCAAAAAGACAGTAAGGCACAGACATGAGAGGCCTAGAGAACTGTGATAAATGCAGGAAGGCAAAATCCAAAAATCCAGATCATTAAATAACAATATTAAGAAGCAGACTTACAACAAAAACAAATAGCAGTTCTTCACAATGACTAATTAAATAGGAGGGCAATAGCATTGACAGATTATTTTTTAATAATTTATTGCACGCATCACAGATAAAATTCAATCACTACAAGAGTTCACAGTCCAGCTGCAGTTTCTAGCTTAGGACATCCTGGTACAGATTCTGACAAGTAGCAAGATCCTCCTGGAAAGAGAAAACATCACAGCAGTCTTGTTATATCTCTTGCTCTGAACACTTATCCCTGCTACTTCTGGGGATGATACTGGGCTCAGTAGATCAGAATTGCTACATGACAGCGCAGAATTGTTGCATATATTAGTATTATTCAATTTGTGCCAGACGCATCTGAACCTAACATACCAATATACTAGCTATGTTGCAGTATAGATATCAGATCATTAATTTGGAGGAAGGTAGACAGAAAATGGAGCATTCAAGAGTTGCACGCTTCTGGGAAACAGGAATGTTCATCATCCAAGTGCTGCAGCCCAAAGCACTCCCGTATCAACAAGAACAGAACTGCAAGACAACAAGTGTTTTTCTTATAAGTAGAGATGCCACACAAAATTCCAATTCCTCATTAAAGCCAAACAATTTAAAGTCCAGCAACACAAAAGCCTGGAACAAAGCCAAAGCCAGAGTGCCTCTTACTACAGTATCATTTGTCCAATATGACTATCATAGATACCTGGTTCAGTGTAATGCAGATGTTCAGATTTACCGTTTCCAATATGTAAAGTCACTTTTGCACAGTGTGAGGAAGACCAGAAGCAGCTGCACAGTGGTTGAATTAGCTTATGTATAAGCTAAAACAGATGGTACCAAGCATGTTCTGAAGCACCTGTCCTGTGCAGATTCTGTGCCTCTTGCTTAGGTGAGCGCAACAGCTGCCCCCTTCACACATATCCCCCAGAGAAGCTGGAACAGACTAACAGAAGCAAAGAATTTGGCAGAATTACTATCTGATCATCCTTCTTAAACATCCTTTCTTTCACTTGGAGTCTCTTATTTCAGCCTGCAATAAAGGTTAAAATCACTGAGATTTTAATTTCTGCATTACAATGCAGAATATTGCAGTTTTTCTTCCCTAATGTTTGCCATTCATCTTAAGTTGTTTAGAAAGAGATGCACCCATGTAGAACAGTTTACACACAAAAGAAAACGGGATGTAACTGCTCAAACAAAAGCTTAAGCATTGACATCAAGTAAACACTCATTTCATAATGTTTACCTGTATGAGCTAGCTTGAATTTAAAGACTGAGTTTCTTAATATAGCTTGAGGGGTTTTTTTATTAGTTCATGTAGAAACATCTCCTGTTTTGGACATCCTTTACATGTCTCAATCTCTCCCTGACAAATTAAAGAGAGCATGCAAAATAAAAATGCTGTTGTTTGAACAAGAGCGCCACATAGTGTTACAAACCATGATGGAAAACAAATGGCAGGCAATCTCTAACTTCCCCAGACCTGGGTAAAGGAAAACCATGTGCATTATTACACTGAAAATGAAGTCTCACCATCTTGTGATTTTTTTAAAAAGTATAACACAGTGTACCATTCAAGTGTAAGGAAAAGAAACAAAGCACACCTTTTCTTAGATCATTCTGCAGCTAGCAAAAAAATTATCTCAAATTAAGCAAAGTAGCAGTAAATGGAGCTATTTGCATCAGTCAGTTTCTTGCATACATTTTGAATGGAAACATTGGGGATGTTTAGTCTGAAGAAGAGGAGGCTCAGGGGAGACCTCATTGCTCTCTACAACTACCTAAAAGGAGGGTGTAGTCAGGCAGGGGTTGGTCTCTTCTCTCAGGTGACCAGTGACAGAAGTAGAGGGCACGGACTCAAGCTTCGTGAGGGAAAGTGATGTTAGGAAAAAGTTCTTCACTGAAAGGGTGATTGGCCATTGGAATGGGCTGCCCAGGGAGGTGGCGGAGTCACCAACCCTGGAGGTGCTTAAGGGGACGCTGGATGAGGCACTGAGTGCCATGGTTTAGATGATGGGTTGGTGTTAGTGTTGGGTTATAGGTTGGACTTGATGATCTCAGAGGTCCTTGTGATACTGTGATATTATTTTAGTTAAGACCAGATGACCTGTATTTGGAGGCTGCACCTAAAATTCATTCAAAACAGTGAACTACTTATGAGACTGATCAAAAGTTTCTACTAGACCAGGAGTGCTTGCCTGTCTAGAAGAACCCAGAGAGAAATATGCCAAGGTTGTTTTGCCATCACAAAGTTTAATTTGAGAGTAAAAAAACACCTTCTTGACCTCTTCTTGTGAAGAAGTTAGTCTTCAGCGTGATTCCTTTAGGAAGTAAAGAAAAGGGAATTTTCTTCTGTACAATATTTCATCGTTCAAGGAAAAAAAAAAAAAACATACATCAGCAGTGTCTCTAGAACCAAAATCCTTGTCATCTGTTTTCCTGCTGGTATCAAACACTTCCATAGACTTTTTACTATTTTTTTTTTCCAAAGGGATACATCAAAAATTTTGGAAGTCACAAGAATACAATGACACATTTCTTTCTCTTGCCAGTCATGCGGGAAGAGGGCAGGAGTGGTGATGGGAACAAATATTGCACAAATTAACAAGTCTTGCCATCAAATAAGTTACAATACTGCACATAAGAACTCACATAAGAAACTAGACAATATTGTTAGCACTGGGAAGGACCAAGTTATCCAAAGAGCAACTGACAATTTCCCCAACTTTCAAGCTGTATTAAACGTGGAACAAGAATTTTTCTTCTTGAGGAAGAGAAGCTCTGCATTACATAAAGAAAATATTGTAACATTGAATTTCAGTAAGAGTTTCTGCAGGAAGCATTCAGGTAAGCTTTAATTTATAAAACATTATCTACAAAGAAAATGGACAATTCATTTTGCTGCTAGGCAAGATTATTCTTCTCTAGTTTCCATTTGATAGTGTTTTCACCTTATTAAAAGAGACAAGATTTTTAAGATATTTACATTCATTTTTTTTAAAACCTCTTGTTCTTTGTCACATGTAAGTGACACACACTGTACAGTTATTGCATCACAGAAAGATATGGCACTACCTGTAATTTAATAAGCCATCAGTTGTGCTTAGGTTGAGAGATTTTCTTCTGTAAACTCATAACATACAAGAGCCCCCACAAAACCTTATCACTAGATGAGCCTGTGACTCCCAGGCTTTTGAGATCTGAATTCTCTAAAAAACCCACATATCCACACAACTAGTCATATAATTCTTGCCCTTAAGCTTGGGTTTTGCCATATTTCTTCATAGTCCCTCTTTCCCAATCCGCATGTAACTTCTACAAGGAAGGAGGACAATTTAACTGACATTCATTTCCATTCTGCTTCTGCTGCTGTCAAAGATATCAACCCTAGCTCTATGAATGCTCTTACAGCTAAACCAGTTACTTAAGCAGACAAAAAGAACACTGACTATAGACTTGTAGCTTTGAGTATGACTTGTCCCTGCAATGGACTGCATTGTGGATTTGGGAAAATGGAGGGAGAGACAGAGATAGATAGCCTTAGTAAATGGAGAGAACCACTACCTGGATCCACATGTAGGAGTATTTTAGAGCTGACAATAAGATAAATGTAGCTAAAATAGTCTATACCAAACCAGGTCTCACTATTTACTATTCTATCCAATACTCCTATACCTTTATTCCCACCTACCTTAGTAGCCCTAGGCTGAAGATATATTTCCAAGCATTACAACTAAAAATCAATACTTTCCAGTATAAAAAAAATGAAGAAGCACGGAAGCAAACTGTTCAGAACTGCAAAAACAAATGCAAAGCACTGTACTGTATGGCATATTAATCGTCCACTTCCAAGATGCCATTTCAAGAGGGTCTTTCCATACTTTGGCAAATCACAAACCAAGTGTTAAACAATAGACTCTCTTTCCGTTTCCTGTACCTAGTTTGTTTACTTAGATAAATCTTTTGTTGATTAAAAAAGCACCCTCCCATATTCTTGCAAAGACACTTCTGTCTCCTAGACATGCCAGCCCAAAGGGCTCTCAATTAACATTAACAGAAGCTGCTTTTCCTGAAGTGAAATCAACTCTTAATCTACATTTTGCTCAATACTGCAAATAAAACCACAACATTCCTGAGCAAATATTTTTCACTTCTATTTAAGCATCTAATAAATCAGAAAAGTAATTCAGAAGGCACAAGCAACTAAAGACAGTAAAACACAAACACACACATACAGATAGGTTCTTCCTATGAGAGCTTTGGTTAAGTACAACTGGTTTTAATACACTTACATTGCAAACACATCTGCTCTTTATCATTTAGAAGCACCAAGATGGATAGGACAGAACAGTATTTTGGGTGAGGTAAACGTGGTTTTACTAAAGGACTGAAGTTCCCAAACCTGTGTAAGCATGCTGCTCTTAGAGCAGAGAGAATCTTTTCTGCATCTCTGCAAAGGCAGACAACAGCTTTTAGCTCATGTAGCAGCCTGCATTTGTGACAGTTTTTCACTAAGTTTTTGTTGTTCCTGTTTTGGTTTGTTATTTTTTTTTTTATGGACAAACCTGTCACGAGCAGAAAGTTGTCACATTGCTTACCATAACACAGTGAAGTGAACAAATATGATAGATTCTGAATCAATCTTTCCAGTTTTCCAATATTCACAAAAACTTTAGGGAAATGACTATCAAAATCAGAATTTTCAGCACATCTTCAAGTTTTTTTAACCTTTAAGCTACAATCAAGTTAATTACTGCACTTAAACAGAGACTTCATTCCTTACTCAGGCAAAGCCTCCCATTAAAAGTCCCATTAGAAGACAGCTTTTGCAGGACTGCAGCATCCTTTTATAGATTTGAATTCAAGTTCTCCCTAACACCAAGCATGACGTACACTTGCTATTATTCTTCAATTACATCTTCAGGGAGGTGTTGAGGGAAATGTTGTTACAGAAAGCACTCCTTGCAGGTTTTTCATCTGCATACTTCCTTACAAAATTCTCAATGACTTATTTCATATTTGGTTGACTGCTCTCAGGAAGGCAATAAGGAATACTATATTTCCACAGACATAGAGTGTTAACATGATCTGTTTAAACAGACGACCCTGCAAGAGAAAGGGGAAAAAAAACCCATAGAAGTGTCAGCCTTTTTACTAGTTTAAAAAAAGAATCATCCCATCTCATAGCAGTTATTCACAGAATTGTGACTTACCTCTGCTTCTGCAGATGTGAGTGACTGCAATATCTGTACTCTGTCATCCTCTATCACTTCAACTGTTAGTGGGGAAAAAAAATTAAGAGGAAGAGGGGTTTCCATTTTTATACTGCAGAAGTCTTCATCCTGTGACTAAGTAAGTCTTATACGGCATCAAATATGAAAAGAACTGGGAAGTCTCATTTGGCATTTCACGACCAGTACTATCCCGCTTACCACTCAACTGAAAAATTATTTTGGAGCTGACCTACAACCGACAAAAAAGTAGCTTCTGGACACTGAAGTGATGAAACATTTTGACTCTTTTACTGGAGTGAATCATCAAAACAGTAAGTTTTGGGCTGAACAAAACATTTGTTTCATCTAAATCTTTTTCCTTCTCATTAAGGTGAAAACTAGATTACATTAAGAAGTATTTTCCATTAGTCAACATGAGACCATTAATTGTTGCAACATTTCAGGCTCATTTATTTCTAGGAAGTAATTACTGCACTTAAATTTAAACTCATATTTTACAAACACTCCTTCTCCACGTGTCACCTTACATAGCCTCTGAACTAATCATGCTTCTTCAGTTCTCCAGAGCCCTGCTCTCTACCTTAGAAATAGATCATTTACTTGTGCACAGTCATCTCCTCTCAACGACATCAACCAGCAAAGCAAAGATATACAGAGTCGAGATTTCAGCTTTATTCCCCTGTTCACTCAAAACTGCAACTGTTCGTGCTCAAGTTCCTGATCATTTTGCTCACACAATAAACAACAGGCATTCATGTCAGCAGTTTGTCACAATAAAATGAAGACTAACTCTGCATTAATTAACCTGCACTTTACCTATCCACCTGGGGTAAAATTCATGGCAAACAGTCAGATTCTTAGAAAATACTTACGCCCTTCAATCTGCCCCTAGGTACTGTGATTTGAGAAATAAGAGACTAGCATTTAAACCAACACAAAACCAACTTGTCTAAAACACTTTGGTCTTGAAAACTGGTTTACTCCCAAAATTAGTTTGTACAGAAGATATGACACCATTACTTGAGAGTTACTCCCTTGCATATTCCAAGTCAGAGTCCAAAGAATATATCCTGAAATTCAATCCACTCTGTTACATTTTTTTGCACAATCCTCAGGAAAAAAGGTAGCAACAGAGGTTTTGTTGGTTTTATACCTTTACGTATGAGACAGTAGCTGTGTATTTCCAGAAGAACATCAATGCCAACATGCCAGACTACAAAACCAATCATTGTATAGGTGTCCCATGGGTCTGGTAGGTCAAGCGCTGGTAGATCCATTCCAAAGAACATAGTTACCACTAGTCAGCAAAAACAAGATAAAAGGACACACAGAGTGCTGTGTCAGGGTAATTAAAATGCTCCAAACACCTTTGGGAATAGGTTTCACATGAACTTCCTACAACTGCTTAGGGAATGAAGTTAAGCTAAAAGCAGTCTCTTTTATTTTTGTCAGTGTTGGGGAGAAGGCCAAGATAGCTTTCATCTCGGTCAGTGCCCTATCACATCCTTGTCACTGGTATTTGTGACTACCAACAAGACTACAGTCACTGCAACAGCTATGCTTTAGCTGTCTGTGGAAACTTGTCATTATTAACAAAATTGAGCCCAGCTTCTGTGTTTCCTCTCTCCTGTTAATAATAAACAATGTTACTGTAAGAACACTATGCTCAAATCTTCCCAGACAAAAAAAAATTACTCAAGATAAGAACAGGTCCTCATTACAGAGAGCTTTAAGATTGGTCTGTAATCTCTCTGATTTTACATAGTCACTTTTTCTCCCTAAACCTGTACCTGATGACAACTTAAAACCCACACAGAAGGTGGTCAACCTGAAAAAGAATCTTGAGAGTTGCCTGGACTGGATATCCATAGATGTTTCAGCTGAGCAATAGCCCAGTCAATGAATAAAGTTCCTTTAAAGGGAGTTACAAATATTAACTCCTACTCACCAGCTAGTATTCTAGCTGTTGTACCAGTACTCCAGTGAAACCAGTTAAACAATTGCCTCCTACAAAATAATGAAAATAATTTTATTGACTACATAGCATGGGAGTGGGGGGAAGGGAAATAAATTAAAAAAAAAAAAAACAAAAACATTGCTACCTATTTTAAAGGTAATTATTTATACGTAAAAACAAATTTTAAAGTCAGAGGCATATTTAATTCCTGTGGCTGTAACATCACAAGTTAGTTGCAAGTACCTTGGCGCATGACGAGATGGTCTGAAACCTGCCATAAGTGGTTGAAAGATAGTCAGAGCCATCACAGTACAGCCGAGATAGGGATGGAAACCTGCTTGCTAAAGACAGGACATTTTTCATTAATATCATATCTACATAAAGTCATAGAAAAAAAACCCAAAGTTACTAATACAAGAATAAAATTATGAAGTTACAATGGTGGAGTAGTACTGTATTCAGAATGGCAGAGGTTACAGCACACAGCAAGCTGCCCTGCAACTAGATGGAGGTGGCTCTCCTTCGCAGCACGAGACACCATTACATCTACCCAGGGTTTGTCCCATCTTTTGGCTGTATTGAGAAATTCCACTAGCTCAAGAGCAGAGAGCAAGATGATGGTAGAAGCTCTCCATCCTCAATTCTGCATCTTCAGGAGAGACTTATTTCAGAACTCCTCCCTGAACTGGTCTCCCCTCTTCCCCTATCTGTGCGAATCTCAACCCCAAAACACTTGATTTCCCCAGCTCCTAGCTCGTAGCTGTGACCATATTCTTCTCCCAACTTTAATTTAGATACACTCCAGAGATTCCAGTTAAAGGAGGGAACATTCCCCTTCTGCGTTGCTAGGATCTGAAATCAGCCTACTTAAGGACTGCTTTCACAGCAATTTCCTCAGCAATGCTTGTAACATGTTAGTCATCAGTGGACCACCTCCCCTTCATTTGGTCCAATCTTTACATTTGAGTTAAGGAACAAAACAAAAGCACACACTTACTTGGCTCCAGCCTCCTCGGTATATAAAAGGCAATACAAAAGAAATGCTTGTAAGCATGACTGCGGTCAACATAAGCATACGATGCACCTAAAAAAGTCAAGTTTCCTTTTAGAAAGTCTACAGCTTTCTTAATAGTCTATTAACATACATTTAGCAGAGCTACACGTAAAAACATTCTTAATGTTGTCTTTAGACTTTTCTTTTTCTTGTAAACTAGGTGAACTTCTAATTTATAATTGTTCCGTTTTATAAGATTAAAGAAAGAAGATTAAACTTGATGTGATGTTTATCTATTTCTCGCAGGTTACAATTCTGCTTAAAATAAAGCTAGAAAATACAGCTGGAGATATGGGAAGATTTTGCCCACCTGAAACCATATCTCCTTTCCAAATAGGAATGAATGAGACCAGATAGGCTTGAAGAATCGTGCAACAATAACACCAACACCAACTGTGGTAATCCAAGCAACAAACATTAGGGCTCCTTAAAATTGGAAAAGAAAAAAAAAAAAAAACAAGTTAAACATGAATAATTTAACTGCATATGAACACAGGTTCAAAGGCTGTGTTATAGTTTTGTCCACAGGCACGCGGTCAGAATTAATCAGTGATAAGAATTTAACTACCTGGTTCAGACTAATTTACGGCATTTACCTTGCTAGCAGGCAGAAACACCTGTATAAAAGATAATCATATCATGTCCACACAGCATAAAAGAACAGCTCTGGCCACTGCGAATTCCATAGGTGCCAAAGCAGTCAGTACATAATGGTGGGAGATACTTGTTCTGTCACCAACTTAAGACATCAGAGGATGAAAGGTAACATTTCTTACAATTTGTTTGACAAACACAAGTGATAACTTTCTCATGGCTCTCGACTGTCAGTTGAGGGGTTACTCATTTTAAACAGAATTGAGTCAATTATGCAACTAGAACAAATTAAACCCAAGAGAAAGAGATAAGCAGAAATGTTCTAATATTAAATTTAAGAGAAAAGGCAAATGCAGGTTCATTTTCCTGGGCAATAAGAATCTTATAACGACACTCTCAAAATGAAAAAATTATTAATAACTTCATTCTGCCTTCACAGTCTCAGCTCTTGCTAGCTAAGAATATATAAATAACAGGAGTGCCAGAAAGACAAGATGTAATACATACTCTGCAATGAGGAAAAAACTTAGCCCTCCAGTCTCAGCAAGTCTAGGACTGGAAGACAAAACTCAAAGTTGCAGCTTACCATGAGCCTTGATAAGCCGTGGGGACCGGGAACCTCCAACATCCTCAGGAACGCCTATGATGTTGTATATTCCATTAGTGATCAGAGGCTGACGACGATGCTTGTATATTAGCCCACCTAAGCAATGACATAAAGCAGTTTATGGCTAAAGAAAGTCATTGCACTTGTGTGCCCGCTCCTTATTTATGAATACAGCCCCTGGGGTGACCACTAAGTATAATCCTACAAACTAAATTTCTGACACACAGTACAGTAAGAACTTAAGATGTCACCTAAGCTGTCTTGCATACTCAATGTACAAGAACCAGCTCGCGCCTCTAGGGAAAATAGACTTAGTCGCTACACACACAAAAGATGTGAAGAATAATTCACTTTGATGCAAGACCCCATTTCAAAGATACATGGCCAGCTCTCAAGAAGATAACAGTTCCTAGTATCAAGCATGCATACAGCACACACGAGTAAGTTTACCGTAACTTCCAAAAGCAAACCCATGATCCAGAGAGAAAGTAAAGATAACTAGATTAAGTGTTTTGGCACAGGCAACCAATAACATGGAAATCTTGGTTCAGATACTAATTCTCAGCTAAGTCATATCTTAGACAAAGACTACTAAATCATTGAGAGCTGTTCAAAGAAAAACAGCCATATGCAAGCCAAGTTTACCTTCACTAGCTTCCCCATCTGCCAGAAAGATGTAGTAACTAGCATCCAGATTAAACCTCCCTTTATAAGCAGGAAGATAAATATGTCTTCTGAAAGAACATTGAAGAAGATTATCTGCAAGCCTCCATGACACATCTTCAAGTGCATTCTGTGAAACAGGAGACATTTATAGTCAGTCTTTTCAGACTGGCAGAGTAATTGGCTTAAAAGCAACACTGCAAGAAATAAGAGTGTCACTGCTGTACAAAAAGAATGGCAATGGTCAGCAGGGAGGGCAACCAAAGTCTCTTGCATAACAACTTAAAAGGTATGTAAGTCAACAAAGCAATATAAGGACTGGACTTATTACCACCAATTATTCCAGCCCTTAACAACAACCTCCACTTCCCTTCAAACCTTTAACCCAAGATATATTGATTACAACTGAAGCCCTATAAAAGGGCCAGAGTGATAATAAGCACACAGTTCCTCAGAGTAAGTTCCCACCATGAGACTTGTTTTCAAAAATTAAAAACTTAGACTTCCAAAGGTAGGAAGTAAGAGCCCAACCAGTCTCACCTTAAAAAATTACGGATCTACCTTGCTGTCTACACCTGCTGCGCAAAATAAAAGCACAAAGCATCAGCACGCCACTCATTACTTCAAATCTACATCTGTGGAAGTGTCTCATCCGTTTTCAAACGTACCTCTGAATCCACAACAGGAGGACTTCGTCCCTTCAGATAGGCAGTGCTTACACGAATGCGGTGGTCCTCATTAATGCACAGATATGCATCATCACCACCCTGGAGAGTTTAAAATAAAAAGGTATTTATAGCTCAATAAAAAAACACTACTGGCAGTCTCCAAGAGCTCTTTGATTTAATATATTCAACAAGACCGGAAACAGATTTCTCTAGCTGTCAAGCTATTACTTCCTAGCTTTCAAATATTGCAGTATTATGGAGGAACCACATTAAGTTAACAGATGACACCTAGTAAGGCACATTATGATTTACACTCCCCTCCTCCCAGGGTAGCAGACATATTATCAGAAGTTTCTTTAATTTTTTAGAATTTACTAAACACCAGGAAAGAAACAGATGAACGTTGATGTTATTTAAAAACCCTCTTTAGTTAAAAGTTGGATTTCCTCATAGCTGTAAAGACAAGCACTGTTAAGAACTGTGTGTTCTTGCTCTAGGCACATGAACATAAACAGCATCTTTTTGCAATGGTTACTTTGTTGATTATGCATTTTTGATCAACATTGCCTCTTTCACACCTATTAGAAAAAAAAAAATCTCTAAACATTTTAAGATTGAATGGAATCACTCCTCTACAAACAAAGGTGAAATGCAAATGGTTTCCAGAAAGCATAGCATCTTAGCTTCTAACAGGTGAGGGGGTTTGGCTAGGTTAAAAAAGAAAAGATCGATCGAACCAGGAGTTCCAGTTAGCTACTGTGCAATTAAACTGGTTGGATTCAGCTAAGACAGACAGCCACAGAAAAACACCTACTGTAAATACTCAGTTTTGAGCTAAAACTGAATATTCACCTCTAAAAGGGAACCTACAATTCAGCACTATGGGAGAGAAGTAACTTTGTGTGACATCTAGAGCACTTCAGTTTTCCATATGCATGTTTTGCTACAGTACCATTCAAACCTCACTAAGATCACAAAAGCAACTAGAAAAGAAGAGTAGGACACTCACCATCCACTGATCATGAGACAATGCAAACGCTAAATATCCTTCACTTGGACCACTCATTTCGATAAATACTGAACTCTTCTCTTGTTGGAAGGACAGAAAAAAACAAGAAGTACTTCCAGGATCACAGTTTGAAGGGTTCCTAATGCAGAACTTCAGACTTCCACAACTGGATGCATTAAACTACACAATTAAGCAAACAAACAAGTCATAAGCAATCAGAGTTTCCCCCTTCCTCCTCCCTATCTATCCCAATCTAGGAGAAAGCGTACAAGGAGCAGCAAAGAAATGCCACTTATGTCTACATACCAGTGTCTTAACCCATCTCTACAACTATCCCAAGACTAGTAATGAACAGTAGAGTTCCAAGCTGTACTTTACTCAAGTCAATTTTCATTTTAAAGACATAATAGAATAACTTTAAAAGTAAAGTAAAAATTTAGAAAAACTTCCTTAAATTTAATTTTTAAGAGAGGTAATATCAGCTGTAGAATGAGGAAGAAAAGAAGACCAAGTTTTTTCTTTCCTTTGCAAAGCAGTAACTCCACTAATGCACAATGAAAAAATATATGGATTACAAGTTACAGTTATTTTGGATTAAATAGTGATGCTTACTCCATCCACTTAAGATTCAGTAATAGCATTCAGTAACACGGATAAACTCATAGAAGGGAGTTTCTGAACCTGCAGTTACTAAACAGGAAGTTATTAGTCAAGATCAGAGCAAGTCTTTTCCCTTCTCTCTTCCTAGGTATGCATAATGTTTTCTGTCCATTACGGACTTTTTGACCCATGCCTGGCATGACAACATTTAACCCATGCAAATTCAGGCAACTCCACTAACACAACATAGTAGCTGTCTATGTTCTTGGTCTCTGGTATCCAAGTTACTCATTCATCACCTCTCCCTGTCTGTCAATCATCTGTATCAATGTGATTTCACTGAATTCCATTCATCACAAGCATTAAGGACAGCATTATTTAAATCTATCATTACTTACTGGTTTTGATAAGTGGGAAAGTGGGTGTGAAGTTAATACAGCCTCTGATGTTGCAGGCAAGGTTGTCGTTGGGGATAGTGTATTAGGCTGAGATACAATAGGACCAGGAATCTTCACCCAGAAAGTCTTGTATTTCTTCACAACTGTGGCTCTTTAGAAACCACAACACACACTCAACCATTACCATGTAAATTAACAGCTGATTGTTACTTTGAGGAAAAAAAAAACACAAAGCAAAAAAACCCACAACCACAGAAAAAGGGAAAGCCTCTATGGTTTCTTCAAATTATTTGTAAAACTTCCATCTTTACGCAAACCACTAGCATTTTAGGGACTGAAGTAGGAAAATACCTGAATCTCAGTGGAAAAATAATTTTAAAACATACTACTGCATGCGCTACTGGATATAAGAAACATTCACACTGTGGCACAGATTACAACATCAAGGAAAAGTTGCACAGATTTTCTCCATTAATTTCCAAAAAGCTAGCAGTATAATAGGAGAGCACACATATCATTTTCTTAGGTACAAGCGCAGAAAGATATTTTTAATGCCGTATATTACAGGTAGGAGAAGTGAGCAGTTAACCAGAAATACTAAACAAACCAGTCTCCAAAACCCTCCTACACTCCCTGCCAAAAAAAAAAAAACAAAAACCAACCAACCGAAAAAACAAACAAACAAAACCCACTAAAAAAAAATAATCACGTCTAAGCTTTGCTTTCCCTAAAGAACAAGTGTCTGCATTAACGCAGACTCCCTAGCAAGCAAGAGGTGTCAACTTTTCAGGCCATTAGTCCAAGAATACTTTTCAGTTGCTGGCTAATATTTGACAGAACTAACACTAAATTTACTTACAGAAACTGTACATGTTTTGGTGCATCTTCAGGAGCAATCCAATAAACTTTAATATATTTCTTTTTTGCTTTACTTGTGTGACTGACAGCTGAATTCTGAAAACACACACATATCAAGAGTTACACAGCAGACAGGCACTAAGATTTCAACACAGTCATCACAGACTGAAGCTAAATCCTAAACAGACAACACACCATTACACTGCACAGACCCAGTGCAACTGGTACTTTCCACCCATCAGTCATGAGTAACTCAGATGAAGTCATATCACTGAGCCTTACACATACTAACTTAAAGGCTAAAAGGAATAACTAGCAGTTCTTCAATCCAGAAGATTCCAGTAATGAGTCAGAGGACCTGCAGCATTTACGCAGAAATGGTGTGACAATGCTCCATTTTTCGGTAGTAGGAGCACGAAGGGACAGTGCAATGACTGTACAGAGTGAACAGAACTAGTATTCCAGCGGACAAACAACAAAAGCAGTTTTGAGGTCATAGTTATTTGCACAAGATAAACAGATCAGACATAGAACTGCACTAAGTCCTCAGAGGGCACGACCCAGACATCCCCACGGCTCTACAGTACTGAAGAATGCATTAACTGGACACCATTGAGAGGCAGGTGATAGAAGTGCAAAGAGAAAAAGAAATACACGTAGGCAGATTAAGAACTTTGTCCACACCATCTCAGATGACCCTGTACACGTTCATGAAGTTCAAGAAGGTTGCTGTAACACTAGTCAGCATTCACATCTCTTGCACATGAGGCAGAATCAATTTCTCCAAAACAGATACTGGAGGCTGTGATCTACCTGCTACTAAGAATGCTCCATTATTAGCAACTGATAGGGCAACACTAAAATAATCGTCTTTGTTTACCACAATAACTGACCTAAGCTTTCGCTGCTGCAAGACATTTTCTCTGTCCTTAACAAGCATGGAAATTATTAATAACTCTCCTCTTCAAAGCAAACAGAGCATGCCCTCATTTTCAATATTAAGGACAATAACCAGGAAAACACTACATTCATTGTGCACAAGTAAAACTCGTTATGGATGCAGTATCTTCCTACAGCAGCCTTCTTCAATAGCCTTCTACCACTAAGACAGTTCAAAAGGCTCATAAGAATAGTCTGACAGGGTTGCAGTGAGATACACCTTCATACTGCAAGTTAGACCAATTTCCTGAGAGATTCACTGAGCTCAAAGATTACATAGCTTAACTCTGTCTTATTACAGACATGGTCTAGTACAAACACCTCAGCGCCTGGTGTGCCATTTTAAGACACAAGACTGTACCTTGGTACGGCCACATGTCAGAAGCTGAGAAAGTCTCCGGTCAACTAATATGAAAGAACCAACTGCAGGGCTATCCAGGTCTTCTGCATTCCGGGCTTGTATGAAAAATCCTTCAAAATCTGGTCCAGACAGACGAACTGAGGCAAGGTGAAAAAAAGGAAAATATTTGAAATATTATCCAGAGGAAGAATTGTTTCGACAACAACCACCAGAAGCTCATTTTATGAGAATAACTGCTAAATGGATCACTTCAACAAGATTCAACTGCTTAGACAGATCTAGTACAGCTAGATTACTAAAGGCATACAACAACACAAAGAAACAGTGAGTTAAACTCTTTGGCTATAACTGACACAATACCTTCTATGCTGTCCCCTGGTTTAAATTCAGTCCCATTCACTGTAATGCTGTGCTGAGGTGATGGCTGTGGAGAGCTACCATGACAGGGTATCATGCTAGTGCAGGCTCCTCTTACTTTTCCACTTGGATAGCCATCCACAGACGTATAGAAGCAAATAAACATCCAAGCACCAAAAGCAAGCCCAGGCAGCTCCATCTATATAAATAAGAGTCACAAGCAATTACATACAATAAACATTTACATTACAGATCACCACTCATCTTTAGAGGAGTCAGACGAGTACTGAAATTTAAAAATACGTTTAAAACAAAAGCATGCATGAGAAGACACCATTCTCAGCTGTAGAACCTAAAAGTAACATGCAGGTCTGATAACTGTCAGACTTTGCAAGAATGTTCACAGATACCATGTTTCAGGCCACCAAGAGTATGGACAGTAGACAGATCACTTCATCCACTGGGTGGATTATGTCTCTCAGTGCATTTTGACATCACTTTAAATGCCTTTTGCTTACATCTCCCCTGTCCTATCTCTCAAAAAAAATAAGTCCCTTAGACACCTGCACAGGACAGGTGGATCTTAAAACACATTTTGTTGATGTATAAAGGTACACAGCACTGAGGAACTATACAACTAGTATCAAACCCTTTCTTATACTAATCCATCACTCCAAATTGTGCATCACAGACTGCCTTATGTTTCCACAACTCATGTCTATTTTTTCACATATGACAAATAATTCCCAGATACCAAGTTCTTTTTTCAGGGAAACTAAAGTTGCCAAATGTCAGAAATAGATCTTAGGCATGCAAAATAGGGGAAATTCAGTATACAGATTTATCTAAAGAAATATGTATGTTTGTTGCAGACAAGCATAAGACGTTTCCTTTTAACTCTTCCTTTTGATATTGGAACTCCAGACTATTACTTAAACAATATCATTGCTTGTCACATTCCCATTAGGGGAACAGTATGCATGAAAAACACTTAAGGTATTAGAACTGAACAGCCTGAAACAGTTACATGAACCTCTAATTCCAGCATTCATCTTATATTGTTTTGCTTTGCCACAATACTTGTCTCAAAGAAGCTGTAGTAACTGTTTCATTACTGAGCAGCATGCAGGGTTTACAGTTGTATCATTGTTTACAGGACACCTTAGCCAACAAGAAAAAAACATGTCCAAAACGCCAGGAGAACAGAAAATTCTTTTCAATCCTTAGGCACAAGAAGCTGGTTATCAGCTCTAGTGGAACACATACCAGGCAACTGGGTCTGGAAGAGCCTTACCCTTTTTGCACCAAGTGATAAGAAGTATCAGGTTATTAAGTTCCCTGACAGCACTCACGGACACAAAGATAAGAAAAGCACAGAGACATTTTAGACTTTACTCTGATATTAAAAATCAGTCAAATGAAGACAAGCCATGTCATTATTTTATACACTCTCTCAATATACACTCATCAATATTAACTTTTCCAAAGTTCTTACACATTCAGTACTAAAAATCCACAATACGCAGGCCAACACCATATTTGTACATCAACACAAGAGCTCCTCGGCACATCTACATCATAGAAGAAAATCAGAGGGGAGAGGGGGTTGAGCATCTACATTTCACGAATTAGGAAAAAAAAAAAAAAACAAACCAGCACTCAAGTCCTCCTCCCAAATACTTAAGGTAACATTATGATAATATTTTCAACTTCTAGTTAAAGTAAGACTTCTCATTGTAATACTTCCCAAAACTGTTGAAAATCTCCATCAAAATGATTTTATTCATAAGTTACGGAAGCTAAAAACTAAGGTTCAGTACAATGGTGGCATTAAATCAGCTTTTATATGTACCACTGAAATCTTAAAAACAAACTGCTGCCAGAAGAGATAAGGCTGCATACCACAGAGACAAGAAAGAGTATAGGTTAGTATTCTCATCTAAGCAGCAGAGGATGTGGTATGGATTTAAAACAAAACACAAAATACACTGGCAAACTCAGCTGATTCAAAAGCTGACAGGAGAGAAAAATAAAGAAATGGAGATGAAAAGGATGAAAAAGGCCAAAATCTGAAAGTAGCACTGTATAAAAAAAATTGCATTTTAGTACATTTTTTCCTTTTTGAACAAGGTTAACTATAAAATAGCAACCTTCTTTATGCACGTGTAACAATGAGGGCTAGACCTTAAAAAGAATAATAACTCATATTAAAATTTAGCCTCATACCAATCATAATGAGCAAGACAGACAAGGACACAAAATATGAATATACAGGAAGGAAGAGGGGAGATCCAAGAGATGCCGAGAACTTCCTCATATAAGCAGGTTAATATGTCTCTTTTAGCTGTAAAAAAGCATCTGTCACAAAAGTAGGAAACAGTATGTCATGCCCTTATGAATATGACAGTCTGTCCACGAGAAGGAAAAAGTGATCCAGTCTGGAAAGCTGAGCACGTATTATTAGAAGTTCAAAAATTAATAACTTTAATAAAGCACCCAAGGAAGATACCTAATTAAACTAATGAACCAGCAACAAACAATTCTGAGAAGGGACAAGAAAATGTATCTTTATACTCAGGCTGAAGATTGATAAGCAATTATAACCATTCTCAAGCAATTATTTACACAACAGATTATTTCTTGATCCATGTCATTCTATAATAACTACCAGCTTCAGGCAATTTTCAGTTCAATACAACTACACTTGACTGGACATTTGAAATTTATCATCCCATTCATTTAGGGGTCATCTCTTGCTCCTAAGGAGAGAGAAGAAAACACTGTCAGCCAAATTCCTCAAGAGCACCATGTTCATATACAAACTAAGAGCCTCTTCACATAAATAATCTTCTTCCAGCTGTTTAACAGAACTTTATCAGCCACAGAGTATCTAAAACCAGCTTCAGAGAGGAGAGGCAAGGCCAACACATTGCCTCAAAGGTACAAAAACTATTGTAGCCAGAACTTTTATCCTGAACAGACAAGAGGCCAAGCAGAAAAGGAAAAAGCTGCCAAAAGGGAGAATAAGTTTTATTAACAGAAGGTGTTTATGACATCTCTTTAGAAATACACTCTTAGCTAGCAAAAGCGGACAACCTTGCCGGCCGAGATTTACCTTACCTCTGAGTTTAGAAAAAGGGCTTGAGTTAACTTCTCCTGCTCATTTAAATGTGTTCATACCACAACAGCTGGATTAAGCAAGGGCAGAAAACAAATAGTGCTCCCATTCACAATAATTCATTACTTTTAAAATACAAACACATAGACTCACTCCCATAGCAATAAGATGACAAAACATGCACACATCAGTCTCTTGTTTTTTCTACTCAGGGAGGGGGAGAACTTCAAGGTTTTTGGGTTTCAAAATGAATTTTTATAACAGCTTAAGTGTAGGCACTTACCTTATAGGTAGCAGTGACCAAGTCTGACTAAAATTGCCATTGGCTTTCTACTTCTAATAAGAAAACTCATATATTACATCGTAACCTCTTCCATTTGCCCTGCATTCAACAGTAAGAACCTTTATCATACCCAGGATCCAAGGAAGTTTGTCAACAGTACACACACAAAGAGAAACGTTTGTAAGAGTCATTCTTTACTTCAAAGCACACATTTCATCCTGCTTCCCAAGCTAAGCCTGTAAGACGGTACATTTCAGCTGAAGTGCCTGAAGCTGTAACGAAGCACTGACCCTGCAGCTTTCTTTGCTTTGTTAGACATGTACTTCCACAGGCCTCAGTAACATCAAGTAATTACTTCAATTATCTTCTGGTGCAGTTAAGGAGGTAAGGGGGCATACCGACTAAAAAAAATCCAACAAACCAAAACTTTTGTTAACTTCTTCCTCAAAGAACAAGCTTACAGATTTACAGCATAACTTTAAAGCTTGTTATGCATTTAATCCCTACCACAGGGATAGCTTATTTCAGAAAAGGGATAACAATTTTAAAAAAGCAATATGATAAGTTTGTCTTCTGTCCATACATTCTACCAAAAACGAACAAGAGACAAGGATTTTGCCTAGTTCAGTTGTTTGATTATTTAACTTTCTGTTGGGCAGCTTCTCTGCACATGATCTTTATGACCCCAACCTTGCAAACTTTTACTTCCACAAGGAACTCAAAGTTGCAGACTGACCTAGAACTGTCATAGTTTGTTACCCCAACAAGCAAATCCATCTACAGGATTAGCACATTTACTGTAACAGTCACCATACAGCCATCTCTTATGTACATTAATGAAGAAACAAAGCAAGAAAGCAATGTTCGCATAACTTTAAGAAGCAAACGAGCTGCAAGAGGAACATGGTGGGTGCGGCTTCCAGATAAAACAAGCCGTAGCTTACCTCTACTCAATAAGGCAAGCAGGCAGGCTTAGAAGTTTTCTCTAAAGCAACTCAGAAACGCTTGCGTGGAAGGCAGTGGCTATGAGGTGCTTTAAAGCTTCACCGGATTTCAATTTGTTTCACAGCTGCCGTAGATATTGTGTTAAGAACGTGTAGTTCGCAACAGCCCGCAGCACCCACACTGGGAGAACGCTCGCTTTTCAGGCTGCGGGGGCGGGCGGGGCAGCGGGAGGGACTCTGCGGTTCCCTGTTCTCCTCTCCCGAATGTAGCTGCCCGGTGTGAATACCCAGACCTGCGATGCTGTGGAACGTGTCAAGGGCAATCTCCAGACGGTGAAGGCGTTGGTGAATGTCCTCGTTTTGCAACTGGACTCTTGTCCCGTGAGCGCTACCGAGCGATTGTCCTTGTGCGGGCTCGCAGAGATCCTTCGCGGTGCTCTTGGTGCGCCTGAAGACACACAGACAGGCTTGCAAAACCGGGGCTTTCTTATCAAGAAAGCAAATAAGTGCTGGCTGTAACCGGGGTTCTGCCGGCAGAAACTGCAGTTACCTACACACTCTTCTCCGAGGTCTGTTTGTCTCTGTTTTATTCCAAGTCCTAAATAGCTCAAAAGCGTTACAAAAGACAATTACTTAATAAAAACCCTAGAGGAATTTTGCCCTTGCACAGATCAGAAATACTGTGTGCTAATAAACAGCTTGACTAGAGGGCTCTGGTAGTTCAGTTGCTCACCAGTAGGCCTGAGCAGTTCTAGTGATTGCAATTGTATTTTCTTATAAAGTAGCATCTACTAGAACATAGCAGATGCTCTGTTAGTGTTCTGCTGTTTTCTCAGATTCTACAAAAGCAGCGTGAACCTTAGCAATAGTGTGTAATAGCATAAGGTATATTTAAGTGAAAGCCAATTATGAACTATTTTGCTTAATCAGACAAATTATAATTGTTGGACTTGTGCTGTCTTGCTCGTGAAAATTCCTGGGGAGCTCAGAAGTGTACTCAAACTGAAGAAACATAATGCATGATCAATAGCTTTAAATTAAATATGGGTATTTCCCCCTAGCTGGAGTGAAAATAAAGCAGTTTACAACAGCCATTGATAAAGTCCCCAAAATACCAAAATTGATAAAATTGTAATCCCTAGTACGTGCATGCTTTATTAAGTGCTTGTGTTTCTAATTAATTTATGCTGGTTAAAAACAGCCTTCCTTGCAGACGCATTATTAGTATGACAAATACTGATATAAATACATCTGTAGTATGAAAAGTCTGGTGATTGCAATGACCAATATTCTTGACAATATTTAGGTTCATAACTTACACAGACTATACTGGAATGAATATCCAAATAGTTTTAAGATCTTATTTTAGGGTCATTGACACAAAATGGGGTATATACTTCTGAAGCATTGTTACAAGAATATATAGAAGTAATTTCCTCATTAAGATCCATGAGAAGAGATGAAAATTCAAACTACTGTTGGAAACTGTAATTAAAGTTTAAGAAAAAAATCATTTCTTTGTGAAAGTTAAAGTGGATAAGGGAGGGAATACTGTTCTGCTTCTCATTTTATAGCTTCTTTTCAGAAGGTGTTAGCTATGGTCTAAGAGCCATAAAGCAAGAAAATCAGGAAAACACCTAGAGAACCAGGGAAAAACAATTGCTCTCCAACTATTGAGTGTAAGTACCTGTAGTCCTGCAGCAGCAGTCATCAGTGTATCTGGAAGGACTCTTTTCAAACATACTAGTCTCCTAAAAAAAACTGTAGTAATCAACAGTTCTATAGCCTTAATGAAAATGTTTCTACGAAATTTGTTTAGTGTCCATATCCAATATGTAGCAAGGAAATAAAATGTATTAGGATATGAACTATAAAAAGTCCAAAAATGCATCATCTTTGTAAAATGTACTGCAATTATAGTTCTGTGAGTGTATTCATAATAATTCTGCATTTATTGCAAAGCAGCAGTTTGTAGCTTAACCAAATGATCAGTTAGAGACATAAGAGGGCCAGGGGTTGGGTTTTAATCTTCCTGCAAGCCTGAAGAGAGATAAAGTCTTGTAATCTACTGTTGAACTATGTCAGAAGATGACAGTGTCAAGTGGCAAATGAACACAACATCTAACATGAAAAGAAGCTGATGACTTTTTTTTACATAATTTGTTACAGGCAAAAAAGTAAAAGCTCGTAATTTTGAAAGCAGCATAAACTTCACAAAGACAACTTCATGGTGAGTATATGAAGGGGAATTTCTGTTCAGGAAGCAATTAAGTAAAACATATATAATTTTGGAAATTAAATACTGTGAAGTCCAAGGTGTATACTGATGTCTATGCAATTTTTTTAAGCCTGAAGTAATATGGAAAACAAAAAGCCATTGAAGGTAGGTCTGAACAGAGGCCATGTTATTAAGTGGTTCCTTATAATCAGTTCTCCTCTTAGGATTAACCTACTATAGAAAAAATCTGTGATATTTTAGAAGGTCAGCCTTTGCACAAATTCCATCGTGTGCACTTGGCAAATGGCTTCTCCATGTTACTGGCAAAATTATCACAATAAATCAGCACTTGAGTTCAAATCAAGTGATGTGCAAGAAGGCTGCATCCCTGTCAGATTGTTTTCATGATGGGTAACTTGGATATACAAAGATTTTGTTACTACTGTTTTCTATTTTGATGTATCAACATGCGTTTGAAAAAGTATATTTAGATTTGGCCAAATACCTGTGAGATACTGGTCTTGACACATTTGTTCACTCCCTCTTGTGCCTGCCATGCTTACAAGACTAGACTTCAGAATTTTTCAAGCTTGTCAGCATTGTCATGTTAGATAAATATATATTAGGGAAGTAATACCAATAATATTATCTTAGGTATGAGGAATTTTTCCTACCACAGCATCTTGCATATGCTTTTTTTTCCCCCAATAGAGGGAATGTTGAGTCATTGAAACAATCCTGACCATCTAAAAGGAAATAAATTATGAAAAAAGTCATAATGTAGGAGTACATATTTTTATCCATAATTAATTATTTTCCTTTGAGCTTTGGCCCTGTTTCACACTTTTCTGTTTTACCAACTGACTTATTGTTAACCTACAAACTAGATAAAAGGATTCAAATGATCTCCAGAAATACCCTTTTTATGTATGCTTCTCTTTGGTCTTTATTCCTCTTTACTAACCGACCCTTTCTGCTTTCACTATTTTTAATGTTTTTATGTCACACATGAAAATTCACACTTGGAAATGTATTTATACGAAAATACTTGTTCTCTTAGAGGTAAAAGAAAATGCATTTTATGGCTTTCAGTCTATTACACTAACTAGCCACTTGGTGTCATTAGCTACTCATTAAGAGAAGGTTTTTCACTCGACTACCCAGAAACCAACTTTCTTTTTGTATCTCTATTCTGACACACCAACAGCTGAAGTATGTGCACAATCCCTTTCTACCAAAATGTGCACCGGCTCTGACTTATACAGAACTTTCTCAAAAAAGCCCCCCTTCCTTCCTTATCTGAAATGAAAGAATTAAGTTTTCTCCCTGATATCAGTTTGAGGCAGGTCCATTTTAGGTGCCTGATATGATGCCAACTTGCCACTTTTCTGAAAGGGTCTCTAACTAATTCAGTGCACAGCAGAGTTAAATTAATGGATAAAGGACTGCAGTAAAATAATTTTACCCACTTCATGAGATGTGAGCCATCACTTTATCTGATGAACACTATTAAAGTTTTATCTGACAAAAGTACTGAATTATTAACTTTATTGAATTTTCTATATTTTTCACCATTTCTGTGGTGCTTTTTAATTTTTTTTTAATTTATTACATCAGTGAGATGGGATGAGATCCTGTTTTTCCACTTCACAGGGAGCAAAGCACTTGCTGGCAAAAGCATTGACCTGTAAGTGCTTCATTTTAAGGCACTTTAGACCTGATTACACAATTTGTAATGTGAAACTACAAGGTTAATTGAAATCCAGTACAGCACTCTTACACACACTGATCAGTTTCTTTGCCAGCCAATCTGAATTCCACCTCTGCTGCATAGCTTTCTTCCTCTTTCCTTTCACTCGGACTAGGAACAAATTTTCCCTCTCTCTTTCATCTCGCCTCAGAGGTCCTTACATAGACAACCCATTTCCAGTTTTTCACCTTTCTCTCCGCACTTCTCAGTTTGTCTCCTTTTTGGCTTATAAACGCATTCTTTGTTCATACCTGGTATGCCTGTGGATTTTGTGGTAGCTCTGAGTTCAAACACGAGCTATTGTTCTGTAGAGATGATGCACAATGCTTTTAGTAACATGCTAGCTAGTACTTGCTATAGCAACGTGCTAATTAGTACTTGCTCAGTACCCCTGTGGGGGAACCACATTGTGGTGTTTGAGTATGCGTGGTAGGAGTGTTTGCAGGGATTTTAGCTTTTACTTTAGCAAGTCTCACCTAAACACTTGCAGAGACTTTCAGAAGCTAATAAACTGGTCGGACTATAATAGAGCTGATAAAAGGCATATCCAACACAGGAGAGTTGTGAGAATAAGAGGGAGAGTGTTGTTTCATTCCAGCTTCCAAGTCCTATAAGCAGCAATCCTCACTTGATGAGCAAAGGGGAATATCAAGTGAGGTGTAAAGTGTCCCAGTCCAGAGATGCTGTGGAAACTGCCTCCTACAGAGCCAGGTTAGTACAAAGCTTCTGTGCAAGCCAGTACCTCCAACAAACTTCCAAACTTTGTGGGAACCTGCTGCACAGCACCTGCAGGGACCTAAAAATATGTCACTGATACACTCCGAGGAAAAATATCAATACTGCTCTACCGTGTAAGTCAGTGATTCCTCCACCAACAAAAATCCAGATGGAATAAAGGGCAAGTAGCTCGTGCAGAGATAAGGTACTGTAAAAAGCTGGGCAGCAGCAGTTTGTCCCAACATACAGCAGTAATTCCTAGCTCCTGTGAGTTAGTATAGGAGCTGCTGCCCAGTTATGGGCAAGCTACTTCTGATCAGCAATCTTATTCTCAAATTCACAGCAAACCAAATATCAATAAGATATTAAGTAAGGACTTCGAATTTCTGGTGGCAGCATTTGGTGATGGTTCAACTCTAAGTGTTGAATTGGGTATACTGATTGCTGTTTAGCAAAAGAAGATTTGTCAGTCTGAATTTTGCTTTGCAGCATTCTACTGCAAACCATTCTTGCATCATTGTCCCTGCTCTTCCTGCTCATGTTTAACTTGGTGGTAGAGTACAAAACCTGGTTGAAGAGAGTCCTGGGACTGAAAGTGATTTGACAATGAGAAATTAGAATTTATTCCAAAGCATGAAGATGAGAAAGAGATGAAAATTATCTTTTAAAGTACATATTCGCTATAGGCATACTTTTGGTGAAATATTCTCCTTCTGCAACATATTACAGCATGGTAGACTTTAACTACTATGGCTTGAATCTGGTCTGCACTGAAAGATTACAAAGCAGGTCCAAAGACCTCAGTATTAGCTTTCAGATAACCTCTTTGCTTAAAAATCAGATGCCAGTTTTATACAACAGACACAAGTCTTATCAGTTGTTTACCATTTGAGCTGTTGAGGTAAGTTTTAAGGATTATTATTATAGTGGAGCAGGAAAATATCCATGGTATTCTCACTGTAGTTTGATACAGTAGGAAGAAGCATCATAAAGAAAATGGAGTGTGCAAGAGACACTTTAAATATTTATTTTTGAGGAGGAAATACAAAACTGAAAGAGTAGATGTGCTGATGCAGTTCCTGTAGCAATAGACATTGAACTGTTAAATCTCAGTATATCTCACTAGTGTAAATGGAACAATTTATGGGAAGATAAAAATGGTAGCGATTCAGTGAACTGGTGTAATGTTCTCATTGTAAACCAAAAATTGGTCCAGTACATGCAAATTTACACTTAACTAAGTTAAATGCTACAAGAATACCATTCAGACACTTGGGTTAATTTTTTTTGTCAAGTGACCACATTTGCAGATTATTAATATCAAATTAATGTGATGCTGTTAGCTAAAGCACAGTCAAGTGTATCTTAAGCAATTATGTGAAAAGCTATATTTAACTATAAAAAAAATTTTGTTTGGACCTCTTTAAAGAAAAATGCAATGAATTTTACAATTTTATATTAAAAATTAATAGCAGTCTAATTTTATACAAACGTTAAAGCAGAGAGCATTGATTGTTTGAGGCCACACAGTAAAAGAATGGCCAAGCTGGAATTAAAAACAAATAAAAAATGTTTCTGTAGTCCAAAAATTCACGATGACACTAAGTTCATCTTTGAAAGGTCAAACCAACACTGCCAACTGACTGGAGGAAAGGGCATTTACATGTTCAGGAAGAATAAACTTCATACCCTAGTGTTCTATCATTTGATTTCTTTTTTCAAATCCAATCCAATTTTCTTTTTTTCAAATCCAATCACTTGATTTCTTATATAGACAATTTTATTCCAGCCTACTATCTGTTCCCTGCCTATCAGAGTATTGCAATCTGTTTAGCTATTTAGAACGGATTTTAGAAAAATAGGCTACAGGCGATTACTTCAATATTCTGATCAACATTTTCTCTCAGTACTAGATTCTAACATCCAAGGGCATATGTAAATACCTGCTGGGAACATAATGCATCTAAGAACAGCACTTGTTTCCAGCCATTCAGTAGCAAAGATCTAACTCTCAGAAAAGACTGCAGTCTGATCAAATTGCAGAGATTGTTTTAAAGAAAAGGAGCTTTCTTTCAAAATCAGGTTTGCATTTCTGGATGAGCTCTCCCTATTAGAAGACAACTGTTAGGCAGAAGATTCGACACCTCTGAAGCTTCCTACTGTTTGAAGAATAGTAGTGTTAATTCATGAATGTAAAGGTCACGAAAGTGGGGCATTAAGAAAAACATTGCTATCACTTTAAATTTTATGAAGTCTCATATCTCTTGCCTACAGGCCAAAGCTTTTAATTTTAGATAGATGTTCAGTCAAGTTCTCTCTGTGCTAGTTGGCTTTTACTGTTGTTATTGGGAGTTATTGTTCTGTTATTAAAAGAGTACTGTCATGTAAATACACTTTAAGTTCCCACACTTTACAGTCATAACCTTTAAAACAGGCATAAGCAATATGATGTGAACGTGATCGGATACCTAGTGAACAGGCTTCCCAAAGTGTATTGAGGCTACTGCTAGGGGAAGTATTCTATAATAGTGTTTTAAAACAGAAGGCAGGAGGGGAAGGAGTACTTGGAAGGTGAATGGAAAAGGACTGAAGAATTTTGGTATTAAAATATTTGAAAAAGATGGAAAATTATTTCCTGATAATGACATTGCTGTGGTATCCACTCTTATTTTGAAGCTACTATTGTTCTTTTCCTGCTGTGGTGTAACATATCACACACAGAGAAACTGCAAACTGAAGATAAAATGGTACTGTGAAATCCACCATTTAGATGCTAGTGTAAAAAATGCCATGTGTGATTGCTGTTTGCTGTGTCCTATACAATATTTGCAATGCTAAATGGTAGCACTTGTGCACTCGTGTTTTGCTGTTGTGTTCCCATATACAAAAAGCCTGCTCAATTTCCATCTCCTAAATTAACATAGGCCTAAGTCTGTAAAGAATGTGCCAGGATAAGAAGTGATGTTGGTCGTGAAAGGATTTGAGCAGTCTGAAGACTAATGAAATTATACTTTTCTTATTATTAAGTGATTTAATAGTACTTACGGAACTTTTTTGCTGTGTAGTGGATCAAGGTTTTCATTTAGACTGGTAATATCTCTTAGCTACCGTCACAAATGTTGGTCGAAATAACTGCATTTGAATTAGGAGGCTGTATGCTAGTTTGGTTTACTAATGATTTTTGTCATATTTCTTGCTTTTCACAAGGAATTCAGCATGCACTTTAAGTTAACTATGCAAAGGACTGCTACACAGGCGTTATTTGTTCTTCCTCTCTTAGAACTGTCTACTGTGTAAGCAGCTCATGAAATTTCTAAATCCCACTGCGTATGTAGTTCGTGATACAACATGGCAAGCCTGGAAGAAAAAACACTTGTGCAAGGCTGTGCGGCAGACCAGCTGCAAAGTCACTTTCGGATACTGAAGCCTGCTGAGGACTGTAGCAAAGAGATGGTCCAGGTATCTTTCAATGATATGTATGTTGACTTCATTCCTACAAGTCCCATACCTGTTGGAACTTCTTGTATTTCCTATTCCTATGTTGTATGTTCTTTACTAGGACACATACAATTAAGAAGAAACAGCCAGCATACCAGGAGAGCCAGGCTTCTGCTAGTTGCCAAGTCTGTCCTGTATATGAAGCATGCAGGCCAGCAAGCTGAATAAGAAATAAGTGGGCTAGGAAAGACAAGGAAGATAGGAGAATCCTGCTGGGCCCTCAGGAAATATTTGTGTACAATAATCCACATTTGATTCATATCTGAATGAGTCTCACTGAGATGAATGTTAGGGGAACTGTACAAACACACAGGAGGGCTTTTTCTAGGAATTTCCCCCCATTTGTCTAGGGACCCTAATATTGTCAAGGGGAATAAAAGTAACATATTCACTTACACCAACAGGAGAATCTTTCTCAACAATACCAAAAAATGTGCAATGTAATGAGGAACAAACAGATTTCTTAAAAGGTTCAGAGAGAGGAAGAGGTGAAACTGGGGGAAGAAAAAAAAATAGCTACCAAAAGGGAAAAAACTCAGTTTCAAATGGGTAGAAGTGCTTCCGTGAATATCAAGGCCCTTGGACTGCCCCTAAGTGCATCATAACTGGATGAACACATCGCAGTAAGACACAGTTCTAAGGGTATGCATGGGATGACTGGAAGTAAACAGTTACGTCCGAATTGTTTCACAGATTCCTCCCAATTCCACAAAACATACCACCTTTGAAATGAAAAAAAAAACAAACAAACCAAAAACAGTGACATAGTGACTGTAAGTTGAGAAGGACAGTTTATTTGTTTTTAACATAGTTCAAGGTGATAAAAATAGACTGACCTTCCAAAGCGTCAAGGCTGACCTTTACTGTGGGGTGCAGTTACAGCCTTCAGTGGCAAGAACCTGGAGCAACTGTCCGGGGTGTTCTGCAACATAAAGTATCAGCAAAGGCTGTTTGGTGTCAGTGTGTTTCAAACAACAAGGGTGACAGTGTTAGGGGTTTGTTTTTATTCTTTAAACACCCTCACCTCTTGGTCAAAGACCCTCAGAGTTCACAGCCCAAGCACAGTATATAGTACTCAGCCCCTTGCTGGCATTGATACAAGAAGTAGTTACAGAAGTGGAATATTTTGATTTAAGCTAGAGTTGTTTCATCTAAGCAACCGTATTTTTTTAAAAATTTGGTAGAATGGCCCTCTGATAGCACTTATTTTTATAGCATAGTTTTTCAAACAGTGATTTTCCAGACACTGTTCTTTGAGAAATGGTCTTATGTTTAGTATAGTCTGTGCTGAACAGATGTGTCTTCTTCTATAATCACCTCTGTTTGCAGTCTTTCACTGTATCAAATGCAAGGTCATTCAGAGCTGGCTCCAAAGCTCCAATTAGCAGAGATTTGGCTGTTGTGAAGTTCATAATATCATTAAAATTAGTCCTTGAAAAGTAATAGAATACGCATGAGATTTCTGGAAAAATTTATACATATGCACGTGAGTGGGAAATAACATTCTGTAACCAACTCTTGTCTCTGGCGGGGGCTACGGCTGTAAAGGCAGCAGCAGGAGATCGGGCACCAACCGGCTGCCCTCTGCGAAAGCCGTGGGGTGCCTCGAGGCCCGGCCCCCATAAGGGGTCAGCCCGTTCACAGCCCCTTTAGCATCGGGGGCTGGGGCTGCTCCTGAGGTGACCCCTCCCCTCAGGAAAGGGGCGGGGCTGAGAGGGAGGAGACGGGCGGGGCAGGGAAGGCAGGGAAGTGGCGGAGCGGAAAGGGGAGAGGCAGGGGCGGAGCAGAGAGGAGCGGGGCGGGCCAAGCCCAGCAGGGCCTGGACGGACGGGACGAGACGGGGGCGGGGCAGAGAGCGGAGGGGCGGAGAGGGAGCGGTGAGGCCGGCAGGGGAGGTGCAGAGAGGGGCGCGGCAGGCCCTGCAGGGGCGGGTCAGGGCAGAGGCGGGGAGCCGCGGGCGGAGCAGGCTCATCTCGGCCGCCCCGCTCCGCCGCCGGGGTGGTGCCTGCGCTCTCGCGGGAGCTGCGCCGGCGCCGCCCGTCTCCGTGCGCGGCCGCGGCGGAACCAATAAACTTTGTTTAAAAAAAAAAACAAAACAGGCAAGCAAGAAAAGGGGAGGGAAGAAGTGGTCCGGCCGAGGCGGTCGCGGCTGCTGCCGAGTGCGCGCGTGGCTCGCACCCGGTGTCGCGGCAGCAGCCGAGGCTTCCCCGCCGCCCCAGCCGTCACCCCGGCTGCGCTCGGCCTCTCCGCCCGCAGCGCGAGCTCCGGGCCCGCTCGTGAGTATGGCGGGACGGCGGCGCTGCCCGCGGGGCGGTGCTGGGGGCCTGGCGGCGGCTGCCGGCCGCCCCGGGAGAGTGACAGGTGTCACCCCCACCCCCTGGGGGCGGCTCGGAGCGGGGGCACCGCGCTGGCTGCGGGCGCTGCTGCGGAGCGCTCGGTGCGCCTGACAGCTCCCTGCTCCCCGCCGCCTTTGCCCATGTAAGCGAGCCGGGAGGCGCTGCCCGCGGCCGCCGCCCTCCCCGGTTCCCCGCTGACCGGTGGGTTTTGTCTGTGTGTCTTTCCCTCTCCCGGCAGGGCTCGCTGCCCCCTCCCCGAAGTGAGCTCCTTGGCGCGGGGGGAGTGCCAGGCTGGCGGCCGCGGCCATGCCGAGCGGTAGGGAGACCCGGCTGCTGCACCTGGGCGAGATGGAGAAGCTGGACAAGACCCTCTTCAGGCTGGAGCAAGGTGGGTCGGGGCGGCGGGGCCGCCGGGGGTGGAAAACTGCCTGGCAGAGAAGGACCTGGGAGCGGTGGTGGTCGGCAACCGGCTGAACGCGAGCCAACAGTGTGCCCAGGTAGCTAAGAAGGCCACTGGCATCCTGGCTTGGATCAGAAATGGTGTGGCCAGCAGGAGCAAGGAATGAGTATGTCCCTGCACTCGGCATTGGTGAGGCTGCACCTCGAATCCCGAGGTCAGTTTTGGACTCCTCATTACAAGAAAGGCATTGAGGCGCTGGACCGTGTCCAGAGAAGGGGAGCAAAGCTGGTGAATGGTCTGGAGAGCAAGTCTTAGGAGGAATGACTGGGGGAACTGGGGTTGTTTAGCCTGGAGAAAAGGAGGCTTGAGAGGAGACCTTATTACTGTCTCCAGGTCCCTGAAATGAGGTTGTAGCAAGGTGGGTGTTGGTTTCTTCTCCCAAACAACAAATTGTAGAGTAAGAAGCAATGGCCTCAAGTGGAACCTGGGAGGTTTAAATTAGACATCAAGAAAAGCTTCTTTACCAAAGGGGTTGTCAGACACTGGCATGGCTGCCCAGGGAGATGGTTGAGTCACCATCCCTGAAGGTGTTTAAAAAACAAGTAGATGAGGTGGACAGGTACGATTGGACTTGATGATCTCAAAGGTCTTTTCCAACCAAGTGATTCTATGATTCATGGGGAGCCCTCAGGGGCTGCTGAGGGGGACATGCATCTTCTTCGGGCAGCAGTGGAAAGGGATCTCTGCCTGCAGTGCAGACGTTATTTCTTTGTTTGTTCTACATTTTTTCCTTGTTTTAATATGAAGCCATTTCTGACATGCTTGCTTCCACTGCAGAGCTCTTTGGGCTCCAGTTCTGTTTTGGTCTGACCATAAATATCCTAAGAAATGAAGGGCAGATGTGCTGGGAGCCGTCTGTCTTCATGGGAGTGTACTGTAAAAATTTTTCTAGACAGGCCCTGCAAGACAGGATCTGTTGTTTTATAACTTGTACTTAAGTGACCTGAAAAAATCATCTTAAATCAAGTTGTCATAACTCATCTGCAATGAGTTATGTAGCACCCCATCTTTAATATTGTTGTTTTGAAATATATCGATAATACTAGCATTTTGCAAAGTTTCAGGTAATGTTTCAGAATATGGGATCTTTATCTCTTCCTAAAAGATCGTGTCGTTAGCATTCCAGCTGCATACTTCTAAGAACTTGACATTATTTCCCTCTGAAAATGTTCTGAAGTCTATTAAAAAAAAAAAAAAAGGAATAAGGAACTGCAAGAAACAAATCAAACAACCCCGCCCCCCCCAAACAACCAAAAACCACCCCACTAAGTGATTCATTATTATACTGGTCAGGAAATTCAGACCACTAAATTTATGCCACTGTCTTTAGAAACTGATTTTAATGATGCAATAATTTTTATTACTCATGAAACTTTGTGGGTTTTATTACTTTATGTTACTGATCTAGGAAAATAAGATCCATGGCTTAGTAGAGGAGCAAGATTTTGGTTCTTGACAATCATAATTCTTTTCAGCTGCATTGATTTCAAATTTTTCTGTTGATGTTTTCTAAGAAAATGTCAGTAGTGAAGTGCAGAGTTGACCCTAACCTCTGGTTTTAGCTCATCCTTCCATTTGTGTGGATTTTGTTGGAAAGAGTCACACAGAAGTGCAAGACTGTCAATCATTCAGAGTGCCTTTGCTGGTAGCAGTCTGAGAGGACGTAGCTAATTTTGAGCACAACATTCTTGATAGCAGTATAACTCTTACAGGAAATAAGATATCAATGGCATATATCCCTCTGCTCTAATTTTAGTAAACCCTCTAATAAAATGTCAAGGCAATACTGGGGAAAGTGTGCTTCACCTTCCAAAAGTGGTATTTTTTGTGTAAGGTTTGGGGTTTTTTTCATCCAAATGAGCTTCATTTTATCTGACAGATGTTCAGATCTCAAAACCATTGCTTTACATGGTGGGCTTTAGTGCAGTGGCAATTATGTTAAGAGAAATTGTGAGCTTGGTGAGACTTACATTTAAATATATTCAGACATTGAAATCTGGTGTTAATATCCCCATGATTCTGCTTAATAAGCAAGTGATTTTTTGTCAACTTGAAACACTTTATAAATGAAAGGTTTTTATACATTGTAATTCATTATCTGTGTATTAGAATAATTTTTGTATTTTTGCAAATGGTCAGATTTCTTTTACTCAAAATTTTGTAGACTGCTAAAGCTGGTAGGAGTCTTATTACAGTTAATTACATGACTGATGTGTAATTTAGTAAAAGTTATTGTGCAAGCACTTGTACCTGTTTCAGTCACTTGAAAGGACCCTGTAATTTGCCATACATATGACGGTGGCCCTCAGACCTGCAAGTGGGAACCTATTCTGAAACCTGTTGACTAAATTGAATTTTTCTTATCCAACTGAACAGATTACAGTATGGTTTTAGGTCCTAATATTTTAACTTAATTTTGTCCTTGTTATCGTTAAGCCTAAATACTGCTTTCTATGTGTGTGTGACCTGCAGCACGTATACAAAACTCCCATTGGTTTCTTGGTCTCAATGAAAGTTTGACTTGTTTGTATGTTGTAGATTACACACAAGTATATATAATTTTACAGTAAAAAGCATAAGGAATTCAGTGTCGTTTAGTGAACCCTCAATAAAGAATGAGAGGGTTTGAAATATTTAGTATTTTAAAATTGGCTTCTAGTTTTTTCAGATGTTTTTGTGGGTCAGCTTATTGTATAGACTTTGTAAACTTAAATACTACTGTATAATCCAAAGTCTGCATAAAGTTGTATAGAGTCAAACGATTGTGATGTTTGCTGTGTTTTGGTTTTAAGACTTTATATATAGCAAAGAGGAATAAATTGGAAAGGAGTCAAATAGTACCTGCCACATAAGTAAATGAAAAGGATTGTATGTAAAGCTTGCAAAGGAGAACGTTAGGAAAGTAGGGAGACATGATGCTGAGGAAGTATACCATTCTGCTGAAATCCTTGCCAGATGTGTAGGTGCATTGTCTTCTTGTCGTAATTACAAATAACAACTTGATATTACAGAATAGAAATATCCAGTCATTCTGATAAAATGTTTTTATCTTTTTTTGTTGAGGTTTTGAACTGCAGTTCCGATTGGGCCCAACTCTTCAAGGCAAGCCTGTTACTGTGTACACAAACTATCCAGCTTCTGGAGAAGTATTTGATCGCCACAAATTTAGGACACTGTCATGGCACAATCCCACAGGAAAAGAAGATGACTCTGACAAATATTGCAAGCTGGATCTCCAGATTTCGGGATCATACCAGTACTATTTCAGTCTTGGGTAAGTATAATTCTGCAGTTATAGTGCTCCCTTGGTCTACATTTTAGCTGGAATAAATCACTGTTTAAAAACAACCAACTTTTTTTTTTTCCATGCATTTTTCAAATTGCAGCTCTGGGGCTGTCTGAATCTGCTAATGAAAGACAGTAGCTGTGGTGGTTGTTTAATACTTTCTGATGCAGAAATATTCTGGAGCATATACAGTAAAAAGTTGATCAGTTTTCTATGAATGCTGGAAAGGCAAGCCGTTTTTACAGGTTTTCAAACTTATTAGCTTTTTGAATATCTGAATTATTAAGTTTGTAGCTTCTTCATTGACTTAAAGTTTATTTTCTTTCTAGCACAGAGGTTCTATCATTCTTAACTTCCCATTCTTTACTTCCTCCTTTGTTTCAACAGGGCAAGTGTAGAAGAGAATGCCATAGCTGTAGTGATTGTAGTCTGATATTCTGAATTTCTGGAAGGTGGTTAAATTACCTTAGATTTAAAGGGACTCTTAGATCAAGTCTCTTCCCGAGGATGATGCTCCAGATGGAGGTCTTCATGTAAAAGATGGGGAGTCAGGCTTTCTTTGTTCCTGTCCCTATCCTAAAAGAAGGAACCCATGCTCTGTCTCAGAAAATAACGAAGGTATCTCATTGTTGCGGAGCGTTTAAAGCTCTGTATCCCAGTTGTATTCTTCCGAGTTCAGTATATGGTGCCTGTGATTAACGTCTCATCAGCGTTTCCTGTTTTCTTCAGGTGCACTGAAGTCCCATTCCCCACCTCCCTCCAACCACTGTACTGGGCTACTGTGTTTTTGAAATAGTTGTGCTTGTTGGCTTCTCTTTCTGAAACTGATTGGAACAATGAGTGTTTACTATACCCATGAAAATTATTTTTTTCTAGAAATGAAAAGAGTGGTGGAGGCTACATAGTTGTGGATCCCATTTTGCATGTTGGAGCCGATAATCATGTGCTACCTTTGGATTGTGTTACACTCCAGACGTTCCTTGCTAAGTGTCTGGGACCATTTCATGAATGGGAAGACAGGCTTAAAGTTGCAAAAGAAACAGGTAATGCTAATACACATATTAAAAGATACATGGTTTTGTCTTATGTTGAAAAACAAAGTAACACTGATGAGCTTCATTGTAAACAGTTCATTTGTTCTTTACTTTGTAGACTAAATGTTTTTCACTAAATTCAATTAGGTAGCGGATAAAGTCAGTTAAAACATTTGCGGAGGTGCAAAGATTCAGGGATTTCCTGATATAGGAAACCGTGTCTGTTTTATTGTTTTGATTTCAGATAGACTTGGAAGTTTGTAGAACTGACAGGATGGTTTTTAAAGCTTTTAAAATTGTATTGAATTTCAAGGGGAAGACTCCGATGAATTTGCACTGGTTATTCCAAACACTAGCTTTAAGTACATGTTATAACTATAACTTATTATGAATAGCTTCTTTTGACTAATAGTGACTGAAATTTGTTTTTCTTATTAAATGAATGGCTCCTTATTATGTAGGTTACAACATGATTCATTTTACACCGCTGCAGAAGCTTGGACTGTCTCGATCATGTTATTCACTGGCTGATCAGTTAGAAGTAAATCCTGAATTTTCAAGTCATAATAAAAAGTGTACTTGGAGCGATATAGGAGCTCTTGTGGAAAAAATGAAGAATGAATGGAATATGCTTTGCATCACAGATGTAGTCTACAATCATACTGGTATGATTTTTGTGTGTGTTAATAATGAAATATAAATATAGGACCAATTTGGTTATTTCCCTTAACTTTCTACCCCTTTAACACATCTTCTATTATTGTTACTGGAAGAGTGAATAGAGCCCTTGGAGATAGTGACCTGTGCTGTGTCTGTGTTTTATAATATACTTATTTTTATGATCTGCAACGTGTAGCTCCAGTATAAATGAATGGACTCTGCATTATGAATTATTTGGTAAACTCACTTGTTAAACAGGGTATTCATGTAGCTGCTTAAAAGTAACTCTAAATCTGATCTAACATGCATACTACAAACAGAACAGGGACAAGAGGCTGGGATTAAGCCATGGAGGAAATGTTACAGCTCAGTTTGTGGGGAAAGGATAAAGAAGATTGCCTTGTGTTCAGGGGAGGAGTTTAAGCATGAATAGCCAATGCATTGAAGGCTTCACTTAATTGTTTTTCGTAGCTGAAGTTGTCTGGTGTGCAGAACGGAGCAGTGAGTTTTCTTCAGTATGATCTGATGAAATTTAAATTATAGTACTTAATCATTTGTAACTTTGATTATTTGTATAATGAGTTTACTTTGGTTATGTTTATAGTCCTAAAAATCACAATAACTAGCATTTTCATAGCAGAGAGTACAACAAATGGTTATATATCTTGATGCTGCTGTCCTGTGAGGCTTAAAAAAATACCCTAACCACAGATACCTGTGAATTTCAAGCTTTATTTTCTTTGGTTCTTCAGTGTTGACTGCTGCCAGACTTTCCTAACCAATCAGTCTGCAATGCAGTGTGGGCCCTGTTGTTTGCACAACCTATTTGTTGGAAAGTTACTAAATATAGTTATTGGCTCTGTGACTGAGGGAATTAGGCTTTTAAACATTCGCCCAATTTCGGTTAAAAAATTTACCAACTTGAAGTCCAGTTTCCAACTCAGATGCTTGAGGCTCTGTAGTAGTTTTACCATGTGTATTTGCCTGCTACCAAAGGAGAGTGTTTTTATGGACAGAAACATCAAAGTCTAAACTGTTTATTAGACTGCAAAATGTATTTGAGAAGAAAAAGGTCACACCATCACCTGTCTACATTCAAAGAATTTTTCAGGTTACATTCAAAGTTTGGGATGGATGACTAAATATTTATACTATGGTGAGAGGGTGTTTAGAAGTGTCTTCTAACAGGATAGAAATATTCAAATGACCGTGGTCATGACTTACATATATATAAGCAAGATATATTTGATGGCTCTGTTTCCTGCTTTCAAACTTTTAAACTCAGTTTCCCCACCTCTCTTTGTTGTTTAATCAAGACTTTTTGATTTACACCTGAATAAGCAATAATGTTTTATATGCTTGTGGAGATAAAATATTTTGGGGCCTCAGTAAGAAAACAGGCAAATTAGTTTTGGAGTTCTTTTTGTCTGAATCTTGATTACATGGAAATTTAACTTTACTCCTTTTTTTTTATTTTTAAATGAACAGTAATTTCTAGTAGTTGAATTAGTTCATTCCTGGGTGATTTAATTGTAAAGTATGTTTCATGGAGTCATTTGAATATAAAAGACAGAAAATGTTCAGTCAATTATTTTTGAGCAGATGATGGATACTTGCACGTTGTTATTAAATCTGCTGCATGTCTGCATTAAAAGCTTAAGTTGTCTCACAGTAAATCCTCTAATGCTGGCAATTTTATCAGCTCGTAACTCCTCAGGTTGCAGTGGTTGTTATCTGTTGGTAGTTTCTGCTTTGTAACTGTATAAATATGGCAGTGCTACTCCTCTGTTCCTTTAGTAAAGTCAGGCAGCTCACATTCACTATTAAGTGCTTAAGCTAAGGTGTTTGGTTTTTATACTGGAGTGGAGAGCAGACTGCTTTCACAGTAGAATGGTGGGAAGCAGGTTTTAATGTTAACATCTCTGTCAGTCTCTAACGCGAGCCAGCATCTATGCCCTGATTTTACAAATATAGGCACACCTTTGGCATGTTAGCAGGATTATCATAGGTAAACTTGCAAACCCTGTCTGGTAACTATGAAGATGTGCCATTTTTGGGCTGCCATTTCCTTCAGGAAAATAAGAAATTTCTTTCCTCAAATAAGAAATACTGTGTTCACTGGCCGAATCTCTTCACCAGGAGATGGAAAAAGGAGAATTGTGGGTTTTTCTTTTCTGAGGTTTCAGTGGCTGTGATGAATCATAAAGTAATAAACTAAAATCAAATAAATTTTATTTTCTTTATCTCTCAGAAGAGGCTACTATTGGCTAATTGCAGTTTAACACTTGAGTAAATCCTGCTTCTAAGCAGTTGTCTAATCGCATCAACCACCACGTTTTTTCTCAGCATTACAAAGAGCAGGGGAAGAAGCCTTGGGCACTGAATATCACTACTAAATACTAAGTCTGTGTTTAATTTATATGACAATGAGTTAGTCCTTTGAAAACTGTCAAATTATTTTCTTATGTTTGGACTTTTAGAATTTTTTTAATATAATTTCTCATCTTAATATTTCCATATTTTTATGCTTATGTGTATTTTCTCCCTAGCTCTAACAAGTAATGTTTTAGGCAATTTTTTTTTGTGCAGAATTAGATTTCTTTTGGTATTATGTTGTGAATCATTGGAGCTTACCTTCTGACCATAAAACATCTTTCTGTTCCATAGCAGACTTTTTTTTCATTGTAAGACCTTAGATTTAAATGATATGTTGCTTTTTTAGAATAAATTGTGTTTACTTATGGAAGTCCTTTATAGTAAATTGTGGTTCTTGCTAGATGAATAGAGTGAGCTAATTTTGCTTTTTGGAGAAAAATACTTTTTTCAAAAGTATTTATATGTATTTTGTAAAAAAGAAGGGGGTTCTGGTTGTCCTAGAACAGCCTTTAACAGCTTGAGCTTGTTACTACTTTATGTAACTTTATGGTGTTTTTAGTTGTAGGTTGCATGTAAACCATGAAGATCTTTATTTCCACAAATGCTTTGACCTTATAAACATGGAATTTTGTCACATTCATAATGATCTTGAGATGTAATGCAAGAGGTTGTTCAGAAGAGCTGCTCATACTGTAGACTGAGAGAGTACGCTCTTCTTTCCCTTTGATATTTTTTTGTTTGCGCTGCTTTGAACTGAGCAGACTCTGGATTTAGTTGTTAATTCCTCTGCTATAATTTTGAACATGTTAATGGCTCTTTCTTCATTTTTGCAATATAATAATTTGTTATATATTTTCCCTTGGGTGAAGTACTACTTTCTTCTTCTGCTTTTCTGAAACAATGGATTAATAAGAGATGATATATGAAAAATTATTTCAAAAAACTTTGTAAAAGCCACGTAATATTTTTTGTTCTTATGCACTTCATGCCTTTTACTCTTATTTTTTCAGTTGAATAGATTCATTCAAAAGAGTGTATGAAAATTATTTTTAGTTAATCTGTGTTTAAGAGTTCCAAAAAATGGAAAGAAATTGACTGTTGAGGATGATTTTTTTTTTTCATTTTCATGCTTCCAAAATCAATATTCTGTGCTGTTTATGTATTTTCTCATACTGCTGCATGTGCACCACTGTCTATTACACCTTTTTTCTACAGAAGGCTCCTTGCATTCTCTGAGTTAATTCTTAATGTTCAGCATATCTTCTGGTGCTTGGTGATGCTGTGAGGGAAGTTTAGTGAATAGACACAGTAGAGTGTAAGTGTTCAATCTGGTGTTCTGTTTGCATGCACCAGACAGTGCACTCATCTTCCTGTGTAAGACTTGGTGGCATTGCTTCCCACCGCTCTGCTTCCTATTATCTACAGTACAGTGTCACAGCTAACTCTTTCTTGAAAGTCTATTTAACTACATTTTTCGTTATTTCTTGGATGGTGTGTGTACGCTCTTGCACTCTAGCGGTGTGTGCGTATCTTCTGATATGGTTAAAATATTGAAAAATAAACAGCTTAAGCCATCTTAAATCTTTTTTTGACGTGTAGATTTGGCTTTCAACACCCGAAGAGTGATGTATTTCCCGCAACAAAAATGTGGTTGGGAGAGGGACAGTGTTTTACAATTGATGGTACTATTGCATATTGTCACATAACTAGCAAAGTTTATCTGCAACTGTGTTTGTTGCAGAACAAATGGCTCAGTAATGCACATCTCTGCAAAAGAGGTGATTTTCTATTGGCCTGGAAATCTTTAGCTGAAATGTGAACTAACCATATATGCCATAGTACCTTCTTTGTGTTGACATTTACATAAAGCAATTAAGTGTTCAACTTGTGTACTTAGTCTTTTTTTATTTTCCTTCCCTTTCTTAAATAAGCAACTAACAGTGAATGGCTCAGGATGCATCCAGAATGTGGCTATAATCTTGTAAATTCTCCTCACCTGAAGCCAGCTTGGGTCTTGGATAGAGCTCTGTGGCACTTGAGCTGTATGGTGGCTGATGGAAAGTGTATTGCTAAAGGGGTCCCTCCCTTGATTGAAAATGATCATCACCTGAATGTAAGTGAATGAGAACGAAGAATAAACTATTGAACACTATACTGAATAAATGTTTTAATATTTCTAAGATTGTGGAAATGGACAAAAAGTGGTGCATAGTTTGCAGATATATTTAATTAAATACCTCTTTACTCCTCAGTTGTTTTCTGAACAATTCACATGAGCACTTAGCTCTTCTTGAATATATTAATCATCGACTTTATTAACTAACATAATTTTTATTTTTACAGTGTATCCGTAAAATAATTTGGGAAGATATATATCCAAAAATAAAACTGTGGGAATTTTTCCAAGTTGATGTTAACAAAGCTGTGCAGCAATTTAAAACCCTTCTAACTCAAGGTAAAGGAAGAGTATGTTGTTGAAGCATGTGGATTATATATTTATAGTTCGAGAAACTTACAGGTAAACTTAACAATGAACTTGAAAACAAAATAATTCCACTTTTTGCTATGTAAGAAATCTACTGCACTGATTTAAGCATACAAGAATGCTTTGAGGGCTAGCAAAGCCTTTGAAGACTTTGCACCCCTTCAAAGTCTTTATCTACCCGTATCTTGCTTTTATGCCAGAATTATAGTAATTGTATGTCTTTTAAATGCCTGTTTTTACTTTATGAATACTCTTTTCTATCTTTTTCTTTAGGCAAAATGGGCACTAAATCTGATCCAAATCAACATCTTCAAATAGTTCAAGACCCTGATTATAGACGATTTGGCTGTACTGTAGATATGAATATAGCACTGGCAACATTCATACCACACAGGTATTATATTATTGGGTAAAAGTCAATCTCAAATAAAATTAAATTTGCAAAACCAAATAAATTATTTTCAGAGATGGGAAAAAATATTTTTTCATTACTTGTAGTTATGTATACTGAATGTTTTAAAAACAAGTTATTCTGCTTGTTCTTTGCTTTTGATGTCCTCCTGATAAGCAATGGACCAGCTGCAATAGAAGAATGTTGCAATTGGTTTCGGAAGAGAATTGAAGAATTGAATGCTGAACAATACAGACAAACTAATCACCATCAAGAACAGGTCTTACAATTACTGTGGTTTAATGCTAAGTTGTTTTAAATTGCAAATAAATGCAGTCATTTCAATAATGCATAATTTAATTACTTCTAGGCTGTCAATTGTCTTATGGGGACTGTGGTTTATGAACGCCTGGCTGGTGATGGTCCTAAGCTGGGTCCTATCAGTAGAAAACATCCCTTGGTTACCAGGTAATTTTTTGCTTTTTTGTTTGGAATCTATGTAGAGAAAGTGAGTTCCAAATTCGTTAAAAACATACATCTATATGTACAAGTGTATGGTTTTTTCTTTCCCGTGGAAATTTTACTTAAATTGACTGTCTTTTAAGCAACAATGGTAACTCTCTAATAAACAATTGTCACCAGAGAGCATAAAACAATACTCGGAGCACACAGAAGGCTTACATTGTCCAAATTGCTCTTGTGGGTGGAATAGGGGTGGAAGTAGGAAAACATTCAACTTTTTGGTTTAATGTACTTGATGCCACTCATGTATGTGAAGGGGTAGGGCTTTAATCTTACACTAGCAGTTGACACGAAGATAATGGCAACACCTGTCCTTTCTCCTTCAAGGCATGCTACAAAATAGAGAGCTCCCCATCATTTATGGTTTAGCAGCTGCTCTTTTTCTTTTTTTGTAGCTGTTTTATCTACAGGCCATTCCATAGCGGATATTTTTATTTCAAAGACAATGAATTTCAGCTTGTGTTACCTATGGGGTTGGGTTTATTTAATTGCCTATCTATTTTGTAGGTATTTTACTTACCCATTCAAAGAGCTAACTGTGGAAGAAGAAGAAGCTATGATACATCAGCCAGATAAAGCTTGTTATTTCATGGCTCATAATGGCTGGGTTATGGGAGATGATCCTCTTAGGAACTTTGCAGAACCAGGTTTGGAAAACAGCTTTGAATCATCTTATAAACTCTTTGATGTTCTAGCCAAAGCAAAAAGGACTTTTTTTAATCTATCTTTTTTTCCAGATGTATTCCTATGGAGCTGCAGAATAGCAGACAGATACTAAGTTTATAGCACTTTTATTTCACACTCAGCGTACAGATCAACTTTAAGAACTGGGATTTGAGGTGCAATTTTGCAAGATTTGAGAGGGAAATCAACAGCTTTCTGCCACTGAAATGGGGACATCCTGCCTCCCCACTTCTGTCATTGGTTTTGTTTGCTTTGTACTTTGTTCCAGCACCACTGCTTGTTAGCATTTCAATAAGATAATGTCAGTGTGGCACAAAACTAATGCAATAAAAATGTGGATGGTATGTTACTGTATTAGTGAGCGAAAATCGGATCCTTGAAAGGTCCAGTGAGCGGCAATCAGACAGTCAAGAGGTGACTCGATCAATCCAAAATAAGTGTGCAGGTTACTTATGAAGGTCAGATAGGCTATAAATTCACCATACACTAATATACTATGTTCTACCCCCTTTGGGGACAGCATATTCAATAAAAGCAAAATTGACAACTACTTGTTTTCAGAGTAGTCATTCACTTTGTAAACTGAATCAAACAAAGGCCAGGTTGATTCTAATTGAAAATGTCTGAGTTAGTTGTATGCTTTAGAAGTTAATCTGAATGATGCTCCAGCGTGATCTGAAGTTAGCAAACACCTTGTTTCTGAAAAAAAGTCTACAGCCCTTTCACTGCTTTTTATTTACTTCTCCTTTACAAGCATAAAGATAATATGTGTTTCAAGGGTGGTTTTGTTCAGTTGCCTTTCAACTGGTTGCCCTTTGTTTGTGGGCAGGCTGTTGTATTTTTTCCTTCTGTCAATGGTTTTAGTTAGCATCCCTAACTTCTATTGCTGACTTTTCTCTTAATTTATCTGTAGATTTTTGAGTGCTTAATACTTGTGTTATACTTCTGGTTTATGCCACACGTTTGAACTGAGAATACAATGTGAAAAGGTGATACATAAGGATATAACTATAGGAATTGCAAAAACAAATGCAGATAGTTCTGTAAATGCCCCTTGAAAAAGTCATGGTGTCCATGCAAAGAAAGACAGTTGTTCTGTCCATGTAGCTATGTTGCCAGTAGTGAAGATAAAAGGTAGGCTGTGCTTAAGTGAATGTTTTTGGAAGCAGTGGTGACTTACAATCCCTGCTCTTTACTTACCGGTTGCTTATTCGAGTTGTGAGTCTTTCATTCTGTAGACCAAGTCATTTTTAATGTGAGCTTAGGAGAGCAGGCTGGCTGAAAAATAGTTTCTTTGTTAAGGCAGGATTGCTTTTAAACTGAACAAATTTCCTGATTTAATCCAAGGTTCAACCACTAAAATAACTGTGGTGATGCATCAGTGTAGCTGGTGTAGGAGTAGCAGAAAGCAATGGAGTAGTTCTGTCTTAACCATCCTGAGTGGTGCTCATCCTGTTTGTGCTTTGATCATACTTTAGATGTGAATAATATAAATAATATAAATAGAACAGATGACTGATGGCTCAAAGATAATTGTTTCACTTATATGGAGTCTGATTATTGACAAATCCACAGTTGTGCCTGAATATTACATGTTGCAAATAGTGTGGGGGTTTGATGGGTTTGTTTGATTTTTAAATTATATTGTCAAATATGTCATTTAGACAGGACAGAAGTCACTTCTTTTAAATGGGGCTGATTATTTAAGTCTTTGTCACAGTTAAATCTCCACCAGTATATTCTGAGCAGTAAGTATATTACAAGTGAACTCAGATTTAAATATTTTTTACATCAAAAAGAAGACAAAAATGGTATATGAAAGTGGATAATATTTTCATACACATAAAAATTATTTAGGGACTTTGTCCATTTAAGTGACCTGTCTAGTTAAGTACTTTAGAAATTTGCCTTACATCATCACAGTCTGCTGGTAACAGAATATAAAGTTTTACATTGTAGCTGTGGCAGTTTGTTTATGGTAACACAGTGAGGTGTTTTGTAATTTGGCCTGCATAAACAACCAAACTACTGATTTTGTATGTATGTATGTTTGCTGCTCTCTTCTTTTTCTCAAGTACAGTTTTTATGTTACTTTGAAGAATTAAGAGGAATTTGATTTCCACCGGAAGAATTATTTCTGTATCACTATATAAGTTAAATATTCCTAGAAGTTAAATATTGCCTTGGAGCAGTCTGAAATTATACATCACTATAGGGTAGATTTTGAATGATATGGTTATTGTTAGAATTTTTACTCTTCATCAGCGTGTTCTATTCTTCAGCAGTAGAAAATGAAATACCGTATTTTCAATTCAGTGCACGTTCTATATTATATGCGTATGTACTACAGTGATTTTCTTTGCCTTACAGGTTCAAATGTTTACTTGAGAAGAGAACTTATTTGTTGGGGAGACAGTGTGAAACTGCGTTACGGTAATAAACCTGAAGACTGCCCATACCTCTGGGCACATATGAAAAAATACACTGAAATCACTGCCAAATATTTCCATGGTGTTCGTCTTGACAACTGTCACTCAACACCTATTCATGTAGCTGAGGTACGCAAAACTAAACATGTTTATTATAATCCAGTTTCTCTCTGTGAAAGAAGTCTGCAGTGTTGCTACAAAACCTGTAGGATCTACATGGCAGAGTTCAAGTGTGGATGAATCTTCTTCTTGGCCTAAGCAAGGTGTCTTGACTGGTGGTGTTTAGATATTGTTTTAGCTATTTTGAACAGCTAATAGAGTGATGTAGCTATTGGATCTCTGAAGTCTCGGCTTTAGCTGAAATATTGCAGATGTGGATGGATCTGGCTAACATTTCCCTCATGTAGCTATGAATGTAGTGCAGTGATTACCAGTATGTCAGCTTTGGCTGGGGACATTGCGAAACTTGGTTGAAACCCTTAGTGTTTCTTTGCCGTATGTATATTCCTAATGCTGAATTAAACAGTAAGTGATTTACTTCCAAGAATTTAGAAACTGGTAAAGAACACCTACAAAAAGTTTAGTATAGCAGGCTTATTACTAAGATTAGTGCGTATTGTTTACCATGGAGGTGATTACATCCAGAAATTGTACTTACCAACTAAATTAACTTTAAATATATTTGAGTAGTACAGCTTGTTAATACTTTGTCTTGGCTCTGTTACAAAGCTTACCTAAATTGATGAAGAGCCCTCTAAAACAAGTTGCTTTGCCCACGTGAAAGTTTTGAGTGGCTTTTAAATGCAGTAATTTCAAAACTTCTGCCATTCTTTCACTTACTGTTACTGATTTTGGAATGGTAACTTCGAAGGCTTAAGTTTAAGTCTTTCTCAGCTTTCTTAATATATATCTTATCCAGCCTTTGTTCTTGGATTTTGAGTTAAGATTTTGTTTAAAAACGAAGTTGTAATTAGCTTAAATACTTAAGAGAATTTCTCAGAACTAATAAACTACTCAGTCCATAAATAATCTCTGTAAAATATAGACATGGTTTTATAAATCTTATCTGTTAGTAATATTTTTTAATGAATTGCATATATAGATGGCATTTATGTTTGGTAAAGTCACGTTAGTGCGTATGATGCGTAAACAGAGCTGACAATGAATGTCTTGCATTAAAAATGTATTATGATCTATAGGAGATGCTAGCAACAGCCAGATCAGTCAGACCTAATCTTTATGTGATAGCTGAACTCTTCACGGGCAGTGAGTACATTGACAATGTTTTTGTCAACCGCCTGGGAATTACCAGCCTGATTAGAGGTACTATAAGCAGTTGAAAATTATATAGGATTGTCATGTATGGTTTGGAGTTTTTAACATGAAACTAACATTGGTATGCTTTTTTTTCTTACATATTTGTTCTTTGCTTATGCAATTACCTTTTCTTCATGTTCTGTTTAACTTTTCCTGTGTTGTATGCTAATTCTTGATTTTGCTTATGTTTGTGTCCTCTTCTGTATAACAACTTGTTTTTTTTCCTTAATTTTGGCTTTCTGCTCTCTTTGCTGCATGGCATTTTCCTGGTGTCCAATCCCTGCCTAGCTTTGAAACTTGTCCTTTTTTTGTATCTACCTTTCCCCTTTCTGTGGCTTTTTTGGCTGTGCTTTTTGTAGTACATGCTGGACACAGCTAGAAAATTGCGAGCCGATTTGTTTGTAGTGGCTGAACTGTTCACAGGAAATGAGGAGCTGGACAATATCTTTGTGAATAGGCTGGGCATTACCTCCTTAATAAGAGGTAGGCTTGCTGTATGTGTGGTCTCTTTACCAAGAGAGATGATAGTTGATGTGCTTTTTCCAAGGAAGAGGTTTCTTCTGGATTATGCACTTCTAATTTCATATTCCATGTTATCAGAAGTACAGTTTTTGAATTGTGACTTTTTTGGTACTTAGCAAAACATACAGTACTTGCTGTAAAATAAGAGAAGGCATCCTGCATTAGTTTACAGAACGTTGGATATCTCACTCTAGCAAGAGAAAAAGTTGTAGCACAGTTCTGCTATGCAAGTGCCACGTCATGTCTGATTTTTTGTTGCATGAGTTTTTTAAAGCCTATGAGAAACAGTTTCAGATATCTGCCTTTTTTCTCTTTTTTTTTCCCTTATCTTTCTCTTCCTTAATGTATTATAGTGAATGGAATACTCCAAGGTTGCATATCCATGTTGGAGAATGTAGTTATATGTGATTTTTTTTAAAATGATTGAACACACCAGAATAACAAGTGTGAAATGCTTCATTAACCTCTTTGTGTGTACTGTACTCTCTGTTAGTTACTCTTATGCAAACACTTACCTATTTTGTTCTTTAGAGGCAATGACTGCTTATAATAGCCATGAAGAGGGAAGATTAGTTTATCGGTTTGGAGGTGAACCTGTTGGCTCTTTTGTCCAGCCACGTTTGAGACCTTTGATGCCAGCTATTGCTCATGCACTGTTTATGGATATTACACATGATAATGAATGTCCAATTCAGGTGAGCACCTAAAATGGAAGCGCAAGTTTACATTTTGTTTTCTGAGTTGATATTTCTGAACCGTGGGAGTAGTTGGTGCAATCTGGATGTTTTTCCTGAGCAATAGTAAGAAAAGACTTATGTCAGATCTTCAGGTTTTCAATGCAGAGAATAAAATTTTTAACAACTCCCTTTGACATTCAAGATTTTGTCTTTTAAGGAGAAAAGTATAGGAAGTTGTTTAGTGAGTTGGTTTGTTTCATTCGTTCCAGCTACTATAAGTGTTTCTGTCTCTGTTAATCTGTTCTCCTAAGCTCTTGTTTTATAGGAGGAAAATGAGAGAGAATGATGGTAACTGAAGTGCTTATTTTTGAGGGTTTCTCTTAAGTTGTTTTTATTAGTGCATTGTAGTAGTATTTTTCAGTAATTCTTTTTTGACTGAGGAAATAATGTGATTAGCAACTCCTCTGTTGCAGTGAATATATATTGTGTGCTGAATTTGGAGGGATGAATTATGTCTTTGTTTCACTATTTATTACCTATTTATTTTTTACGTAGCACCGATCTGCATACGATGCTCTTCCTAGTGCAATGATTGTTTCCATGGCGTGCTGTGCTACAGGTAGCACCAAAGGCTATGATGAACTAGTACCACACCAGGTATGTCTCTACAGTTTAATTCTCAAGTTACTTTAAAAAATATAAACTTTAGTCTTGTCCAGGTCATGTACTTTAATGTTGTTTATTTGAAATTCCAAGCACTTGACTAGCTGGCATTATTTCAGATTGTCCAATTTCATAGGAAATTTGAATTGTTTATATAGTTGAGACTTTCAGCTGTTTGGTTGTTTTTTCAGGGTAGTTGATGTTTGCTTAAATCTCATTTTCTTTACAGATCTCTGTAGTATCTGAAGAGAGGTTTTATGCAAAATGGAATCCAGCAGCACATCTGGCTTCTGGTGAAGTTAATTTCGAAACGGGAATTCTAGCAGGGAGGCTGGCCATAAACAGATTACATCAGGAGCTGGGTGCTAAAGGCTTTAATCAGGCAAGAAGTGAGGGTAACACTATGATTCCTCCATATTTTGTTCTCTGTGAACACAGTTGCAATCTTTTGTATTTTCTAGGTGTATGTAGATCAAGTTGATGAAGATATAGTGGCAGTGACAAGACATTGTCCCAACACACACCAGTCTGTTGTGGCTGTAAGTCGAACTGCCTTCAGGGATCCTAAAACTTCCTTCTACAGTAAAGAAGTACCTGAAATGTGTATCCCAGGTAAACAGATTTCTTTTCAAGTGCTGGCAGGTGTACAAAAAATTCAGGGTGCTCTAATTCCATACTTCTCAATTTCAGACACATGATATCAACATGAGAATTTTCAGTATATATAACATTCCTTTTATAGGTAGTAACATGCATGCACAAAAAATGGTTAAAGAAACAATAATAATTTTACATTACTTGGAGTCTTGAGGCATTCGTATTGAGTATACTTCCTGCTATAAACTCCCCATGAGAATCTGGTTTTGTTTACTGTCTTGTTTCTGAACTGGTAAGAAATAGTTAACAGCAGGATGGTTAATTGCACAGCTTTGGGGGTATTACTGTTTGTTACGTGTTATACTGGGAGAAAAAAGCTAAAATCTCCTTGTATTTATCAGTGTCATTGCTATGCAGCTTTCTTCTGTATGACTTTTTATGGTTTTAAATACATCTAATAAGAAACCTCTTTGTACTGCATACGTTAATATAAAGAAAATATATGGGTAATAAATATATAACATTAATTAAAAATACGGAGTATTTACTATACTTGATAGTAATAAAGTGTAAGGACTTCTACACATTGTGTGACATATTTCTGAAGAGAAGCTTTCCAAACTAGCATTTTAAATATGCTCAGTTTTTTGAGTGCATGTGTGTGCCTGCTCTTTAGTTGGTCACATTGTATACAAAGGTATTAACAAGTGGCCGCAAGAATTGCGTACCTTAATTTGTAGGTTACTGGAAGGATTTTGAATATTAGAATATTTGAATATTATGAACAAGTTGTTACACTTCAAAGCTGAGCCATCTGTAGCTGCAGTTTGGAAACCAATCTAGTACCATCTCCTAAAAGATAATAAGGAAGGGAACAGAGCTGGACGTTAAAAGACAAGTTTTAACTCACTACTTATTGACTGATTTTATGGCTAATTTATTATAAAGTAACAAATAGGCATTTTAAAATACAGTATAGCAAATGAATGTTTATAGGATACTTAGAATACTTCTCCATATGTTTTGTCACGTTTTATTGTTTAGGTGTACGACAGAGACTTGCATTTTGAATATTTAGGTTTTTAGTTTTAGGTTTCGCTTCATGTTTTCAAAAGACTCACTTGTTCATTTGAAGTATCCTAACAGCTACAACATGATTTAACTTTTTTTAGGAAAAATAGAAGAAGTAGTGCTTGAAGCTAGGACTATTGAGAGAAGTGCTAGTCCTTACAAAAAAGATAAACATTTTATAAATGGATTGCCTAATTTCACAATGGAACTCAGAGAGCATATCCAGGTAATTAGTCTCCTTCACCTATATTCTGATGTAGTATTGTGTAATTTGTGATATTGTGTGATAGAAAAGAGACATCAATTTCAGTTGCAAATGTGTTTTCTTTTCTAAGATTAAAGACAGTAAAATCATAAAGCAAGCTGGAACTGCAATAAAAGGGCCAAATGAATTTGTTCAAGAAATAGAATTTGAAAAATTGACACCAGGAAGTGTAATAGTATTCAGGTAAGTTATAATTGCCAAATGGCTGTTATTAAAATAGAATGACATTAAAATGTTATTAAAATAGAATTCTGGTTTGAGACTTGAGAATGGTTATTGTAAGTGCTGTGTTTCACTAAGTTATGTATTCATATTTACAGAGTTAGTCTTGACCCAAAGGCACAAGAGGCTGTTGGTGTACTCCGCAATCATTTAATCCAGTTCAGCCCTCACTTTAAATCTGGAAGTCTTCCTGATGATCATTCAGCACCTATATTAAAAACCTTATTTTCTTCGTGAGTATTCTTTAAGTTTTTGAAGTAGAATAGAGAATGAAACAGTGGGAGCGAAGAACAGTCTGTAAATTTAAAGTGAGATTTTCTTGTGTTACTACTGGTGGATTTGGATTGTCACTGTGCAATTAAAAGCTTGAGATTGATTTTTTTTTTTTTTTTTTTTAATATATATAATATTAAGCTGGGCTAATACCTAAAAACTTCCTGGGCTCTTCTGTTCACGTTCTGTGTAATTGCTACTTAAAGCATATTTACTAACACAGAGTGCCTGTTGGTGTTTGGGGTTTGTTCTTAATACGGTGTTTCTAAATAAATACGGAAACATCTGAGCTTGAACATCTTGGAAAATCTGAAAAAAACAGGGCCTCAATTTCCAAGCTTAAGTGAATGGAGACTCATATGTATTTGATTATTCTAACGAATGTCTGAAACGAGAGTTGTTTGTGAAATGCTCTCTCTGTTTCCTCACTAATGTTGCTTTTGGGTTTGGAATTTTTTTCTCCACATTTTTTTCAGTATTGCATCTAAACTAACTTTGGCTGACCTAAATCAAGTACTGTATAGATGTGAGGCAGAAGAACAAGAAGATGGTGGAGGTTGTTACAATATACCAAACTGGTCACCACTGAAGTATGCAGGACTCCAAGGTAGTACTTTCAGCATTCTTTTTTCTGTCAAGAACAAAACTAAAATAGAGCTACTCAGTCATACCTTAATGCTGTTTTCATGGCTAGTGTCATTGTTTGGATAGAGAGCAGTCAGTTTTTTCTGTTTAATCATGCCACTGATCAATGTTGTAACCAGAAAATCACATACTAAAACAAAGAATCCTCTCTCTCGATGCTTTGAGCAAGACCGATTCAGGACATGTTTTAACGCAAATGCCCTTGCTTTTATAATAAAAAGAAAATACATGTAGCCAGGTTAATTAAATGCCAGGTATTACTAGATTAATAAGGAGTGTTGTTCATTTATCAGATGTATGAATTCTGTCATGCTAATTATTCCACAGTGATTTTCATAGCTGTCTAGGCTGTATGCTGAGGAAACTGTAATTGAGTTGTATCCTAACTTGTTCTGCAGATCCAAAGAAATATTACATTTAAATCTAGTTAAATCATCTGTTGCTGTGTACCTTTTCCTCCTGAATTATAATTACTATCTGTGATAATGTGTGTTCTAATGTGGAGTTGGGTTTGTATCTTCAGGATTAATGTCAGTGATGGCAGATATTAGACCAAAGAATGACTTGGGCCATCCATTTTGTGATAATTTAAGATCTGGAGACTGGATGATTGATTATGTCAGTAATCGTCTGATTTCACGTGCAGGAGCCTGTGCAGAAGTGAGTAAAAATACTTTCTCAGTGACTTTGGGGTTTCAAATTACAAATTTATTTCCTTTTCAATTACTGGTATATTTTTTAAATTCAGTCTGTCTATTCCTTGTCTTGGCAACTTCTGCTAGGAAAATCAACTGTTAATATGCCGTTCTTCCCTTTCCTCAATCCTATTTAAAAATAGACTGCAAAAGGGAAGTGAAAAATAGTAAGGCATGGGAGAGTTGTTAGCCCTTACATAAAGGCCTGCAGGGGTCCTTCCTTGTTTATTTCTTTATTTTCCTCAGATCAAAATTAAGTAACTACTTTTTTTAAGTACAGTACTTTCAAAAGAGGGTCTAACTACTACTGGGGTATACATGATTGTGATACAGTTATAGTAAAATTGCACAGTCAAGCATTGAGAAGATAGGAATTACAGAGATTCAAGTTACCAGTATGGATGCATTGCAATATAGTCCTTTACTTGCTTTGTCATATTTTATTTTCCTGCACAGCAATTTTTTATTTATTTCACAAGAGGAAAGCCTGATTTGGGTAACTTACATAATGAACATAATAATAAAGACATTAGCATTCTTATTTCATTTTGTTCCTGAAGTCAAGTGCGGTGATACAAAGCAGAAGAATGAATAAAACAGTCATATTGTTCTGAAGCGAATGCTGGATGTGACCTCAGAGACAGAGCTTTTCTAGAAGGGAATTTAGTCTGATGCTTGCCAGACTTTCTGCTTTTCAAAGCCTGTTGCTAATTTTTTTCTGTATAGTTTTAATTCTTCATTGTAGTGTCTCATTCTGTTTTGCAGAAAATATCAAGTGCCTATAGCTATACTGAACTTGTCTGTAGCTAAACCTTATGTAATTGCAGTGTTTATACAAGTAGCTTTCACTTCTTAATTTATGGGTTAAAAGTATAGTGTCATCTTGTAATGTATTGGCACATACTTTGTTAATCTGCAAGGTATAAATCTTTGTGGCTTTCTAGTAGGTTGTCATAATGTTCTTTAACAGTACTAGAAGGAAAGAAGAGAAAGGCTTCCCAGGTGTCAAAGGTGTAGTTCCAGAATTGAGTCCTAGACCCAGATCTGCAGTCATTTCACTAGTGGCTTTACATAATTTAGTCTTTTGATTATTTTTCTGTCCCTGGTCTCAAGCTTCATCTCTTCAGTCTTATCTTTTAAAGCAATGAGAAACCTCCTCACACTTAGGATATAGTGATGCCTTTCAAGTTGCAGCTTTCCTTTGCTACTCAGTTGTAATAATTTCTTTGTGATGTTACAAGACTAGCAAAATATAATCTCTGTGTAGTTAATGTTGTTTCCCATTTGTCAGATATTTCCCTACTACTTTTCTTACAGTACATCTCTCAGCTGAAATTTTGGAACAGGAGGGTACAGTAATTCTACCACAAATATCTAGCATGGACAACTTCTTAGAAAAGAATGGTTATATGCTAGTGGTGTTATTAATAACTGAAGATAACCTCACCTTTTTGGTTGTCGGGCATAACTTGGGTGTAATAAATGTACAAAACCTGTGACAAATAGTTTAACTAGATGGATCCTGAAAGCACTGCTTTTTTTAACCCTAGTGTTATCAAATTCTAATTGTATTGTATTTTAATAGGTTGGTAAATGGTTGAAGGCCATGTTTGTCTACCTAAAGAGAATTCCACGTTACCTCATCCCATGTTACTTTGATGCCATATTAGTGGGTGCATACACAACACTTCTGGATGTGGGATGGCGTCAGATGTCTAGGTATGCTTGGCATGTCATGACTGTAGGTGTTTCTGTATCTATTTGCACCTGTTAAGTTTTATATGTGGAGAATGTAATCTGAATGTTTGCAAACGTGTCCAATGTAAAAGGGTAGAATAGGAAGTAAATATTGAATTAGTCTTCTAACGGTGGTGGTTTGTAAAGTTGAGAGTTCAGCTGTCTACCCAGGTTTTTTCTGACTTACTGTTATAAAACTTATTTATAATTACTGTTGGCATTGTGCAGTAGGAGGAGGAAACCTTATGCCAGCATTTTTTTGCCAGGCTTTGGAAACTTCTTTTGCTATAGTTTTAGTACAACTGTAATGATTACTTTAAAGCTCAGGGGAAAAAGGAAATACTGCATTGTACTCGATGTTCATGCTTTGTTCAACACTTCTTCTCTAGCACAGCTAAATATCCTTCATTATGTAAACACTTTGTTTAGTTAATAACTGCTTGATCTTCAATGTCTGCTTCTCCATTGTTTCTTGGAAAGGGAGGGGAGATTGATTTAATGAAGACTTTATTCTAGCTGTGAACGTTCTGAACATTCTGTTTTGTGAAAATACAGATGTTAAAATGGGCATAGAATTTGGTATAGCTGTGAAAACAGGTGGGAAGTAATGTATTTTATGAAAAAATGCTTGGAGATGAACTAGTCAGGAATGCAGGTTGCATTGTTTTAGACAATGTGCTGATTTATTGATTTACAGTGTTAGATATATATAAATGTAACAATCTTTAAAAATGGTTAACTAGGCTTGACAGAAACTGTTGTTCATAGTAAAATATTTTTTATCATATTCTTGAAGCCTTGTTTCTATATGTAGGCCTCAAGTAAGCCAAACCAATTTTTTTTAACCCTTTTCCTTAGAAGTATTTGACATAAACACTTCCATTAATATTAATAAAGTAAAAATTAAGGCTAGCATTGAGCACCTATTTTGGGGGAAAAAACGTGATTTACAACTTAAAGCTTTCATGCAAAATTCGTTCATGTGAAATACTAACATTAACTCATTATTGGTTTATTATGTGTAATACTTACAGTAGTCTTCTGTAAATTAAAAAGAATACATTTTATAAACTGATATTGCTTAATGTAAAATTATTTTAATTTAATTATGTTGAATTACAGCTTTGTACAGAATGGATCAACGTTTGTTAAACACCTTTCCTTGGGTTCAGTTCAGATGTGTGGGATAGGAAAATATTCTTGTCTGCCAGATTTGTCTCCTTCCTTACATGATGTTCCATATAGGCTGAATGAGATTACAAATGAGAAAGAACAGTGTTGTGTTTCCTTAGCAGCTGGTAAGTGCTTTCTTACAAAGTCTTTCAAAATAGTTAAACTCTTTTTAGTAGCAACATTAAAATTGTCTCCATTGTGCTTGGGATCCATGTGTCAATAACTGTGGATAAAATGTAGGCACCAGTTTTCATCACTTTTGCCCTGTGTTTTAACTTGTGTTCAAGATAAAGATTTCCCATATTAAAAATATGGGAGTTTTGCCTAGAAGTACTTCTTGGGGACAACTGTTTTGTTACTGCTTGTGGGGGCAGGGAGCTTAAACACTTTAGAGGCATTTTTAGCTGTATCCACTTTTTATCAGCTATGGGCATCCACAAGTACGTTATCTCGTTTTCCAGAAGACTAGCTTGAGATAAATTCATGTTTAAAAAAAAAAAGGCCCAAAAAAACCAAAAACCTATTCTATTAAGTATATTTAAGAACTGACTTGTAATAGAGTGTTTGCAATTATTCAGAAAAAGAAAGCACCGTTAGCAGACCGGAATGCCCGATCTGAAACCATCTCCAAAATAACAGAGCATAAAGCAGTCAACAAGTAGTGTTTATACTTCCAAATGTTCTGCCAGCACCTGGCAGTCTTTGAATTGGGTGCTATCCTATGTAAGAAGTATTGTCTTCCGTGTTTAGTGGAACTAAATGAACTTACTTTTGTTATGAGTTGGCCCATTCCCTTTCTGAAACCATAGAAATTTTTAACATCCACAGATTCTATGGCATCTGTCTCACTGGGGTGTTTATTTTCTTTTTCTTTTTGCTGTCCGTATTTCTGTCATGGATTTTCATTGCTTTTAGTCTTAGTAGCATTCCATTTGCTTGCCTTAGCGTTACCTGGAAGCACAGAGGCACCATATTCCCTTAAATTTGTCATAAAGATTAATCGTACTAAAGGGTTTGGTTTTAAATATTCAGTTCACATATTCACTGGTAGTTGTGTCTGAGACTTTTAACTCATACGTGAACTGTCATTCTTAAGTGCTGTTGCCTTATATTAGAAAACTGCAGTGATGTGGAGGCCATATTTAAGTATTAGCAAATAAGTTGAAAAAGTTAAGTGATAAACATTAAAATGTTGTTGTGTCAAGCATGCGCTAGAGACTGCTCATTTGAAACTTTATCATATGGAATTATTCGTGTGTTAGGTTGAAAAAGTTAGTAAATGAAAGAAAAGACAAGGATGGGCCTTACTGTTGTAATTATTATGCTTTGTCAGTCAGAATCATTCTTAGTTACATGTTACAATGTCTGCAGTAAGATGTAGTTCTAAAAGCTGTGAGAAAAGAGAAGCAGGATTCCTTTGATAGTGGCTAGTAATAATTCTGAGCTGAAGAAATTCATAACTCTCCAGTCTTATCCCCTTTGTGCTACTGAAGGTTGCACAGCTCTCATACATGAATTCTTGTCCACAAACGATTGTAAGTCTTGTCATAGTTACGATTTTTTGTTAGTTTTCTTTCTGCTTTTTTTAAAGTTTACATTATAAAGTGATTTTATAAAAACTTAAATTTGACTTAACGATATGAAAAATTCTGTTGCATGATTTTGAAATTCTGAAAGATGATTGTTCTTTTATCAAAAACTTGGTTTAGAAGATGGTTTACTTTAAATATCTTAATCTAGGAAAAATATAAATGTAAATATGCTTCTGGGTCTTTTATATATACATGTACGCATGGAGATTTCTGCCATACCAATAAATGAGATGAACAATGACATTTCTTTTCAGGTTTACCTCACTTTTCTTCTGGGATTTTTCGTTCTTGGGGCAGGGATACCTTTATTGCACTAAGAGGTCTAATGTTAGTTACTGGACGTTATCTAGAAGCAAGGTAAGACTGACTTATTCTTAGTTCTTTTTGCTTTTGCAGGTAGCTAGGAAGAAGGCATGCTTTCAAAACCTGAGATGACACACGAGCTATTTAAAAACAGTTGATATGCAGTAAAAAAATTTAATAACCCTAGATGGACTTGAGAGTTCTTTCGAAGTGGAATTAAAAATGCTACTTAAATGACTCTCTTCTGGTTTCTTAGCACTGATGTGAAGCTGAAGTTCTGTATACATAAGGTGGTTGTAACGCTACTGCTTCTCCTTAAACAGAGTGATTTTCACATGTGCTTGCATCACTGTTGCTAAGCAATAATTTCAGAATTAGTTAAAAATCTGAAGTAGCAAGAGAATACTGTTCTAATCAGAAAGGTGGGATTTGCATGTCTACTGTGCTTTTTTTTTTGTAACTGCTAATATTTGTATATTAATATGAGAAATCAGTTAATTGTGGATTGTTACAATTTGATATCTGTTTGTAAAACTTTAACCAGACAAATGAGCCAGATATAAGTCAGATCTATATTTCTATTATTCTTTTAATTTGGGTGGAGCTCGCCACATGATACGAAACATAAAACATAAAACATAAAAATTAGTTGTTTTAAATAGCATGTATTTATGCTGTTGTACATTTGGCCAACTATTACCTTTCTCATGCAGTAAGATCTGCAGTCTACTGGTATGTTTATATTCCCTTTTAAAGCTTGTTGGAATCTATTTTCCACAAGGTATGTGCAACAGTTCTCAAATGAAACTTCTCTTAACCTCAGCTGCTGTCACCTCTCTGTATTTTAATAGGAAATTCCCATCTACTCCTGTCCTCCGTCCCCATTCCACCCCACTCATCAGAATGGATACCAGGGTAATCATAAACAATGTCAATAAAAACCTTCCCTGTGACTTCATTGGAAATTGTGTTTAGGCTTTATATCACTACCTATGAAAAAACAAACTAGCTTTTCCATATTAGCAGATATTGTATGTTTTGCACAAATTGATTTAAATGTGCTCATGTCAGGGAATTTGTAGGGAATAGATGACTTCTCATTGTAAAAAGTTACGCTAAACGAAGTAATCTGTAGCTTTCAACAGCAAACTTTTGGCATCTGTCTTTAAGATCCTGTTTGTCTTCTTGACTTGCCTTGCTATTAAGGTTAACTTGTATGCTTAGTACTTAATACTTGGTCCAATAATGGCCTTGAAAGTAACTTAGTCAAGACTGTTTTTCTTTTCTTCTAGAAACATCATTTTAGCATTTGGTGGGACTTTAAGACATGGTCTCATTCCCAATCTGCTTGGCCAGGGGACACATGCCAGATACAACTGTCGCGATGCTGTATGGTGGTGGCTTCAGTGTATCCAAGACTACTGTAATATTGTTCCAAATGGATTAGACATTCTCAGGTGTCCCGTTTCTAGGATGTACCCAAGAGATGACTCTTCTCCTCAGCTTGCAGGCACTGTGGTAAAGATTACTTCAGATTTATGTGTTTAACACAACTTTAAATTTTAATGAAAGGATATAATTTTTCTAGCTACAAGAATCTGTCGCTATCTGTTGTTTATGGTGAAGTTTGATTCTAGCACAAAAACTCCATTTTTTAGGCACTTGTTACTAAATCTGCATCGCAGAATTACACATTTGCAGGGAGTTGGGGATGGAGAAAAAATATAGACCAGCTTCTAAATTTTTTTTCTTTGCTTTTTGTCTTGGAAAAATGTTTTTAGTAAAAATTATTTACAATGTATTGCCATTGCAAAGATGCTATTGAAAATGCTGGATACTTCACTTTTGAAGTATCATTAATCAGAGGCTTAGAATTGCTGCTATTTGCACTTTAGAGCCTTTCTACTTGTTTTTCATTTTGCCTTTCATGTATCATCCAAACATGCAATCAATCTAGGATCAGCCACTTTATGAAGTAATACAGGAAGCAATGCAACGACACATGGAAGGCATAAATTTCCGAGAAAGGAATGCTGGTCCACAGATAGATCAAAACATGAGAGATGAAGGTAATTATAGAACGAACACTTGCTATGCAATTCAGAAGATTACAATTATGTTTTTTTCTTTTCCTTTAGCTATTGAGTATATTTTTGAAAAATTATGTTTAATGCAACTGAAACTATATTACTTTAAATAAATTTAATGTTTAAAAAGTACCTAATTATTTATCAGCAGCTGTTTCTGTGTTGTGGTACAAGTTTATCTTTAAACAAGAGTTCATTTAAAGTACAGTTGCCTTCAAAAACCTGCCTTAGATCTCATTTGGAGGGGTTTTTTTATTTATTCAGAGCATTGGGCTGGGGGAGACTGTTGTCATTTGGTTTTTTTTTTGTTTAAAATACGTGATGTTCTTGCTTGGCAGGTTTTAATGTGACTGCAGGTGTTGACTGTGAAACTGGCTTTGTCTTCGGAGGGAACCGCTTCAATTGTGGCACTTGGATGGATAAAATGGGAGAGAGTGACAGAGCTCGCAACAAAGGAATTCCAGCTACTCCAAGGTACAAAATCCAGGGGCATTTTTTTTTGGGGGGAGGGAGCAGTGGGGGAGTTGAAAATAGTTTTTTAACTGACATTCTTCTGCAGAATTACTATGCCTTCCATTAACACATCTGAGGAGATCTCAAATGTTATAAATGTTTCTGCCTAGTAAAATGTTACTTTTTTTTTTCTTTGAGCTTATCTGAAGAAAAAGATGCATTCTTAGGCAGTGAAACCCTCAGCTTCTGGCATGGTCCTAGCTCCCTGCAAAGAGTTGAGGTTTGAATTCAAGTAGTAAAATGTGATTTAGAAAAAAACTGCATAATTGCAGTACTACCAATGCTTTGTTATTTAGACTTATCATAGGAGATATCTATTGATTATTGTTGTGTTGTTTCTGTACTTCTTATTTAAAAGTCAAAAATATCTAAGTTTTTAAGTTGAGACTGAACATTTTAAAGATAAGCTCTGCACTATATGCTCACAAACTGCTGCAGGTATCCTTGCTTGAGTTTTATACGGCATCAAATAGATTGCTGTCTGTGGGTGAGAACTGAAGGAAACCATTCTCTAGCTTGACACATTAGGCGTTTTAATTTGGAATCAGGTGAGGCTGAGATACCTGCCCTAAAGAGGCTAAATTGGTGATGCTGGAGAAAAAAAATTACAACAAGCAGGCAGTAAAAAATATGATGTAATATGAAATTTATGCATATGGTGATTATCTGAATACCACCTGAAAAAATAAGCAAGTGCATTTTGTGCTTATTTTAATTCTTTTCTTTTGACTTGAGTAATCTATTATGGCAGAAATTACGTTAGCAAAATGCATATGGAGATAGAGAACCTGTGTATTGAGTACAGTTTTAACATCAGAAGACCAGCTTGTTTAGGGCTGGTCCTTTTTTCATGTTCTCAGTGAGTGATATAAAATTATCTTATCTAATTAAATCTGTGCAATGTAGCTGGGTATGATAAAACCACTTTAAATTAGTCTAACATACGGAAAGAAACCTAGCTGTTGGCCAGTTGACAATCAGTTCTCTGACTGTTAGGTGATAGAAAAACTCACCTGCTTTCCACTCTTTCCTCCGTTGTTTCTTCTTCAGGTAGAATCCTACTGGTCTCAATAAAAGTAAATTGACACAGTCTGCTCATGCTAATATTCTCTTGTTCCTTGCCCTTCATGAAATTCAAAAGGACTCTATAAAACTGTGTGCCTAAAAGAGGCAGATAAGTTTCAGCATGGATCAAGATATGCATCCTGGGGAAAAATAGTCTAAACCATGCGTGCACAATGGTGTCAGAACTGAGCTACAACACTGGAATGAAATCAGAGTGATTGCTAGCTTTCTGAAATCATATCTTAGTATACAGAAGCAGCCAAAAAAGCTAATAAAAAAAATAATGGGTATCATCAGTAAAAGTTTTTAGAACAAGACAGAGGGCATTATTCCACCTCTTTGTGAAACCTTGCACCAGCACAATATATTTGTGTCTTTAGTGTGATGTGTGGTGCTGGTCTCACGAAGGACGTAATGAAGGATGGTACAGAGAAGGGCAGCTAGAACTCAAGAGGATGGAGTGGCTGCCTTGCAAGGAGAGACTGGAATGTCTAAGGACTCTTCATTTTCAAGAGAATATGGGTGAGAAAGGTATGACTGAAGTTAAGAAATCATGACAGTGATGATGATGAAGCTGTTACGCACAAAACACTGCAATACTGTAGAGCTTCGGAATGCTCCTATAGAAGAAATAGAGGATTAGTAGTAGAATAGGGAAAAGTGTCTAAGATACAGGTTGGTTTTTTTTTTCAATCACTGTGAACTTTAATAGTCACCTTAAAGTAACTCTCGGTCTTCTATTATTTTAGAGATGGCTCTGCTGTGGAAATTGTTGGCCTGTGCAAGTCAGCTGTTCGCTGGTTGCAGGATTTATCTCAGAAAGATGTGTTTCCATTCCGTGGAGTCACTGTAAAACGACATGGTAAATACAGGCACATCTCGTAATTTCATTACTGGAGTATAACAATAACTGATATGATGCCGTTGTGGCCATATAACATCAGGGATGACTATCAAGCTACTCAAGAAGATTTAGGGTTAAAAGGGGAAAATCATGGGAAAGTATTTTCTATGATTAAAATCTTTTGTTACTACCAAAATTTATTAAGAGTTGTTATTGTCTTGTCCATATTTCAAATACTTTATTCTGTGTATTAAGGTGTGGACAACAAAGGCATTTGGGAGTGTAAATACCATTTCTCAAAATCGATATGAGTGATAAGATAATTATGTATTATGATGATACACATCATTCATTACAAGAACACTAAGTGTAATGATACAAGACACTTCTTTGCCTTTTCTTTTTTTTCCCCTCCTCACCCCCAATATTCACAACACTGAAAACCACTTCTTGTGGATATTTATATATCTTTAGATGTCCTTTATGTTTCTCACAGGTAGTGCTCTGATTGCAGTGTTACTTGACTTAGAGCCTGCTCAGCCCAAGTGAACATACATGCTCTGTAAAGCCTTTTACTCTTCAGTAAAGGATAATATTGGAAAACAATTAATTTAATGGTTCTTTTATTGTATTTTAGAAAATATGAATGTGTTTGATTATTTTTTTTTCCTGTAGGTCCTTGCCAGTACAGATTCTTATTCTTAGGTCATGAACTTCCCTGTCAGTTCAGAATTTCATAAAATATATAGTTAGAGTAAGATAACTTAGAATTCATTACACATAAATATTCTTTATGTATCTAAGGATTATAATATTCCTAAGACTTGTCTTATCTCTTTGTACCAGTATCACAAGCAACTTCTTTAGATTTAATTTGATGTTTGTCTACTCCCCTCCATTGTTCATCTTGTGTAACTGCATTTAAATTTTGTTCATCTACTGCTGAATCTACTTTAAAACTAGCCTAATTACTATTTATCTATGCCTTGTTTCTTAAGAATAGGCTTAGTGTTAGAGTTTCTAGGTTTTCTGTTCTTTTGGAAATACTATATTTCAGTTTTGCCCTTTTTGCTATGCTTCAGAAGAAAAATAGACAATACTCCTGTACTCGCCTAACATAAAACTAATCTACAATTGTTTACTATTTTTGGTTCTTTCGTAAAAGCATTGCATATTTAAGATATATGTGAACATCAGTCAGGAAGATATCCCTAGCGCTATTCTGCTGACTAAAACCTGATGTTTTTCTAGTCTCACTTGAAGTTTCAGTGAGCTGTTCCGGTGAACTGCAGAATTGGCATAAATGTTGGGAATCACCAGCTGTGACAGGAGAGGTGCTCCTGTTAAGTATCAGGAATTCAGGACGAGAAAGCTTTTAGAAGTTAGGCTTACCCTAATGTTTTGACACTCTCTTTGAAGTCTCCAAAAGAGCGAGGATATGGACACCAAGTACATGTTGACATGTTACCATGCTTAAATGCATTTACTGTAGATCACAGTATCTCACACTGTTTGTTCCTAGCTAACCAAGTTAGAAAATGTTTTGTAAAAAATTGTGCATGTGTTGAAGTTCATCTGCAGCATAACTCCATTTCTAAATAATAATTTTTGCAGTGCTACTATGGTCTTCATTGTGTTATGAATATCTCACATAAACCTTCAATAAGCAAAACAGTAAAAAGGGAAATAAGCGTATTTCTGATGTTACCACTGTGGTTGTTTTCAGAAAACTAAACCTGTATGTAACATCTTGTAGGAAAGGAGCAGACTATCACATATGATGAGTGGAACAGAAAAATTCAAGGGAACTTTGAAAGGCTGTTTTTTGTCTCTGAAAACCCTGGAGATCATAATGAGAAACATCCAGAACTTGTTCACAAACGTGGAATTTATAAGGACAGCTATGGAGCTTCCAGTCCATGGTGTGATTATCAACTCAGGCCAAATTTCACAATAGCAATGGTTGTGGTAAGTGAGGGGAAGCGGGAAAAGTATTTGCACTTAAAGTTTCCTTTGTTATTGAACTAAGCTTGCATTGTAAGATTCATTTGCACGGCACTATATCAGGAGAATGCATTGCTTAGAATAACTTTTTGAAAGCCTTTCTTTTCCATGCTTTTAATATTGGTGCATCTTGTAGTATCTTCTAAAAATACATCCGTGATAGGACTTACCTAATGAAACTGTGGCCCACTGTATGGCTAGGATAAATTTGCAGTGTTCACTATATTCAGAATGTCTTTTGAGGTTAGGTCTGGGAGCTGCTTTTCACATCGTGTTAGCTGAAAAGCATGGGATGTTTGTCTTTATTGGGTTTGTAAAGAGCTTCAGTAATAATACTTTACAAGTGCATGTAAAGAAAATAAAATACAATAAAATATTTTTTTTTAAAAAACTCTGGATAGCTTCTTTCTTCTTGCTCACTCTGACCTGTAGGTTCCAGAAGTTGATTCAGTAATACAGTACTTAGGCATTTGGTGGTCTTCTACATTTGTATACACAGCCTTATGTGTGTATATGTGCAGATTTATTCATATCTTAATTACTTTATTAGGCCCCTGAGTTGTTCACTCCTGAGAGAGCTTGGAAAGCTCTGCAGATAGCAGAAGAAAAGCTGCTCGGTCCATTAGGCATGAAAACCTTAGACCCAGAGTAAGTATAGTAGTGAAAAGAACAGGTAAATACAAAGCATGACAGCAGGAATTGACAAGTGGAAGTAGTATTTCTTTTGTTATAATTCTTATGTGCGGTGGATTTTATTTATGTAGACAACAACCAGTGGTTTTGATGCCACCCAATAAGCAAGTCAAATTTGCTATCGTAAAGATTTGAATTTGCATCTGAATACATACTTATATATGATACAGTGCACAGCACTACAGTTACAGTGAAAGCAGAAGGGCAAAGTTACAAATTCAAGTCATTCCAAGACCTCTAACAATTTTCCTAGTACTTTAAAGCATTTTTGGAATTATATTGTCATGTAAAATACCAAACCTGGTGGAGACCTCTGTAACTTAACCATCATTAAATGTAAATGCCATGACAACTTTTTGGTTCGTTTCTGCTTTACATTTATATGTATCATTTTTCTTAAGTCTTTGTTTGCATAATTTTTTTTTTTTTTTTGCAGTGATATGGTTTACTGTGGAGTATATGATAATGCTCTTGACAATGACAACTACAATGTGGCCAGAGGCTTCAATTATCACCAAGGACCTGTAAGAGCCAGTTTCTTCAATTTTAGAAAAATGGCTGTCACCTTTTCAAATCGGTAGCTATAATGATCATGTCTTTTTCATTCTTTGCTTAGGAATGGCTGTGGCCAATTGGATATTTTCTTCGTGCCAAACTGTACTTCTCAAAGTTGATTGGTCCAGAGATATATGCAAAAACTGTAGTTATGATTAAGAACATTCTCTCACGCCACTATGTTCACCTTGAAAGGTAAGATACCAGCAAACGCAGATCCAAAATATTTGTTCAAGCTACTGGTATCCACTATCCAATTGCACCTAAAAGTTCAGATATCTAATATAAACAGTGTCTGTTTTCTACATATAAGGTTTGCTGCTACATGTGCTGTTGCATATCTCCAATCAGGTTTCAAGCACAGATGAGATCTGGTGTTTTTTGTAGTTTGTACTAGTATTTATCCATGTGAAGACTGGGTGAAATAAGCCTTATGTAAAAATTAGGATCTAATTTCATATAAAAAATTAATATCAGACAAAATTATGAGTTGTTTTTTAAAAAAATATTGCAAAACAACTTGTAAAACAAAATAGTTAAAGGGTTGCTAGTGACAGACAAATTGTGGCAGATAAGCTGATGCAAAATATTTTTAGCATTTTTTCTGTTATAAATGAGGAAATTATTATGGCAGTGCTTCAGAATCTCAGTACCCTTTATTTTCTAAGAAGACAGAGGAACTTATTTATGACCCTTCAATATTCCTTTGCTTTTTGAGTTCTTCCTCTTAAAAACCAAACTACTAAAGCCACACTATTTTTCCCCTTTTGTCATTTTTTTTTAATTCTTAAGAATTTGACAAACAAAACCAAAGATCTTGCCCTTGATACCTCTTTACATATAATCTGTTCCGCAGACTTCAAATATGCATTTATTTGTACCCATAAGCATAACTCAGTACAACTGGTCACGGTAGAGCGGCTTGTCTGACCACTCAAGGAAGAAAAGGGATTTGTTAAGCAACTTTTGTCCTTATATAGTGTCTTGTCCCATTGTTTGGTAATATTACCAAATAACTTGCAATTTGGTAACATTCTTTATTTTTTCTGTTTTACTACTGAATTGGAATGCTTTTGCTCTTTTTGGTATTTCATTTGTGTACAGAATTATTAACGTAGCAACAAGCTCAACTTATGAGTATTTCCATAAGTGTGTTATTTGCATACAATTCCCAGCCGTAGGAAACAAAAAAATGAATTGGATCTTAGTTATTAGAGAATATACTGTGCCCATAGGACAAAAGACCTTCAGTCAGGGTTTTCAGTTTCCTACTGAGATAATCTTCTAAGAAGTTTTAAATTGAATGTTCTTCTAGTTTCAATATATAATCTAACAAAAATACTTATTTGTTTTTTCTTTTATCAGGTCGTCCTGGAAAGGGCTTCCGGAACTGACCAATGAAAATGGACAGTATTGCCCTTTTAGCTGTGAAACTCAGGCCTGGTCAATTGGTGTTATCCTTGAAATCCTTTATGACTTGTAAAAGATAATTTTGATTGGTTTGACACTTCTTATTATTGGGCATAGATGAACACTTGGCTTATACTGCAAGGGAAATGCACAATCACTTAATCTGTATCCTGATTTTCAAAGATGCTGAATGCCAGCAGCTCCTGTGCCCTATAACAGTGTGGGGCTTGGGATGTGTTTTGAAAAATCAGGCTATGACAATAAAATAAAACTGCAGTGCACAATTAATGCAGAAACTTTTAGTAAGGAGCAATTTTAAGAATATGCACAAACTTTATTTCAAATAGCTTTGGTTTTTTAGACTTTTCACATCAAACTCTTAATGTAACAAAGTGAGGTGGCTCTTACCTGAGCTAAAAGTAAGTAGCACAGCTTTTATGTTTTTTTAATTTGTCACTTAAAGAGTAAATAGATGTTTTGCAATGCATGCCTAAAGGGGAAAAGACTAACCTATAGCTTTGAGTTTGGTATGCTTTGTCCTATAGCACCATGCATTAATGAAGACATAATATGTTGTCTCTCTGTTAAACTGTATTATGGAGATTATTTTTGTATGTGTTCAGTTGAACACTCCATTAAGCAACCACAGAAATAAAGTTTATGAATAATGTAATAAACCAATCTTTGAAGTTATATATAAAATTTTCAAAAACTTTAAACTAAATTTTAAGGGTTAACTCAGCAATAATGAGACAATATCCTACGCTAATCCATTTTTTTAATTAATTTAACACTGTGAGCCATGCAGTAAAACTGTTTCTTAATTTAAATCTGTTTTTCACCATGAGGAATACATAAGAAGTATGTGCATACAATGTACAGTCTCTGTGTTAGGGGAGGCCAAAGATACAGAAGCCAGTGTGTTTGACTGCTTAATTAATTTCTTGAAGTGGTATGGTCACTTCAGTCCTTTCTTCTTGGGGAAATCCTAGTTCTATTGAAGCAAGTGGAAACAGTTAACACCATAAGAAGAGATATTATCCTACCACCAGAGAAGAGAAGGTAAGGTTTCTAGGCCTTTTGAAATTGATAAGAATAAGCATGCTACCTCTATTTGTTGTTCGTTAGGAACAGCATCCAGTAAACATGATGTAGAAGACATGTCCTCTCCTATTTTCATGTCTACGTGCCCTTATTGAGTTCAGTTCAGTGTTCCCAAACTGAAGGGTGGTTGGCAGAAGTGCTGTTAGTAGTTCTCATCTCTCTATTTCATGCAATTTTTCCATCTTAGTGCGATAAACAGGCAGAGAGTGAGATTGACAACACTTCCCACATCACAGGGAGGGGAAAAAAACTGATATTACATTTCTTAATGTTAGACAACCTGTGCTGGAAAAAAAGATATTCAGAATGTAATTATAACGCACTAATAACACATAGGTCAAGTTTTTATTATATTCATATTTTGAAGTTTCCATACCCTGTCTAAAGTGTAAGTGTGCTGTCTTGTTCAGGGAGATGTGTTACAGATGTGATACATTTAAGGGCAAGTTAATAGACTGAAGACAGATGAATTGCAGAAGTGGCTATATTCAAAGTATTTATTTGAAAGGTTAATAAGTATTGAACTATCTGAAGTGTTCAGTACTTAAAACTTATGATTAGGGAAGGTCTATATTGTACCTCAGCTTTTGAGCTGCTGCAGTACATGGATTGGGAAATGTTTATTTTCCATAATGCATTAGAGATGTCACTTGATCAGAAATGTTACTGGTATGACAACCTCAGATTATTTTTTCAATGTGCAAGAGGCAAATGAAATATTTTTCATAACATAACTGAACTTTCCAAAATTGATAATGGTATTGAGGTTTATATCCTACTGAATCACTAGCTTTTTACAGTTTTCATAGATAATTATTTCTCATTTATTTTTTCAAGTTATGTTTTGCAGCTACTATTGTTTAGAAAGTAGGAACAATATAGCAGAATAAATTGTTCTTAATTGATGGCAACATTTTGAATTTGCAAGTGTAGCTTAAGAGCTATGACTGCAGAAGATTTCTACAGTGTGTCAAATTATGTACATTAGCAATCACACTCTGTTGGGAAAAAGGAAAGTGAAACATTATTCATCAAACGTTCCTACAATATTACAAATGACTTTCCACTGTTTTGCAAACTGCACTGCTGATAGGGACTGCATATTTGTCACTGCTAGTTTTTTTTAATATAATAGTAAAAATTCAGAAGTAAATCACCACTGTGTACACAAAAATGCATGTTATGTATGAAATTTCTAAACATGCCCTTTTATGATGTTGCTTCTGCACTGATTAGTTGAGCATAGTTTTAGTGACAAATAAATGTTTTAAATAGGATAAAACCATATATCGTATTGATTGACTTTGCTGTTAAGTAGCAACAAAGTAAGAATTGAAGTTAGAAGTGTTGAGGGCTGGTAGTAGCTTATTGGGTTTGAGGACTTTGGGTTAGGTTGGTCTCTCTTTTTATCACAGAGCTACTCAACACTTTGTCAAGCCAGACAGTTTAAAAATGAAGAGGGAAGAAAACAATATTAAATCTAACACTTAGATGAGCTGGTATTCATCTGGATAAACTCTATACCATAAATTCATTATTGCCTAAAATATCTGACTTATTTTGACTTATCCTGAACTGTATCTTCATTCATTAGTATAATTTATATTATACACTCAAAAACCTGTAGAAATGCAAAGTTATAGTCAGTAAAATTAGCAAGAACTGTGAATCCATTATGTTCCATTTGGCGTTTCCTGACCTGTATGGTACTGGGTTTTTCTTTCTCCCAGTTGAAATAATTTTGACTGTTACCAGTGTTCGTACAGTTATTAGCTCTTGATTTGTTCAAAGATTATTAACTTGAGAATTCAAGTGAAGTAATGTATCATTCTCACACTGCATGTTTTAATGTAAAATGGAAAGATAAATTTTACATGTATCTGTCTATCACAGCAACAACTGAGTTTAGAAAATATCATTATTCATGTAATTCTGAAATGCACAAAATAAAATTCTTTAATTCAGTTAACCTTTTCATGTGGTTGTTTGGAAAAAAGCCAAACGTTAGAGGTGATGCTTGTTCAGTTGTTGGCAATTTTACACACGTGGGAGAGATCATGAACCCCTTGGGTCAAATACAAATAACCAGAAGTGCTGTCAACAATAATCAACTCACTAAAAAAACCGCATGAACTTGAGTTCTATGCCTAGATTCTTATGGTTGTGTCAATGGCAGCTGTCTCAGCTGGGTTTGAGTGGGACTGGGCTAGAAGGGCCTGTCTGTCCCTGCTACTCTGAAGCTTTTTAAGTCACGGTATTGTGACTTCCCCAAGAGAGCAGTGCTAAGGTACACTGACCAGCAGCTGCCCAAGCGAAACACAGTTCGTAATTTGCTTTCTGTGCAAAATTTCTGTCAGTATAGAGGAGGAATTATCACTTTACAAAGCTCTACACAATACCGGTAACTATGATAAATCAAATGTGTTTTGCAACTACCTTGTTTTGTTGGATGCTTTATGAAATTTGGATTTTTGGGAGGGGGCACAGGCTGGCTGGGGGCAGGCCCACAGCTCTGCGGTGGTCGGTGTGCTATGGGCTGACGTATCCCATCCTGGCTGCCTTCTCCCTCAACGGGGCCAGGGTTGGGAAGTTGCACTGTGGGGCTGCATTTCCTGTGGCTGCTGTATAGTAGCTGTGTGTTACCCCGCTTTTAAAGGTTGTTTAGGTGATCGTTGTAGGCACAGTCTGTGTATCTTCCCTCCAGCTGCAGGGTCGCATAGCACCTCATAACTCAGGAGCAACAACTGGCAAAACGCAGCCCTGCTACAGTGCAATGAGCCAAATCATGAGGAGAAGGCTCTTGTAACACAGTGTGAGGATTTGGTCAAAACCAACTGTGGGTGTTGCGTTGTCTGGTGCAATGTGTGTTTCCGTACAGGGCAACTTCGCCTCGGCCAGGAAAACAGGCGAAACTTGCCCTGATTGGCAGAAAGCTTGCTTTTCTAAAGAAAAACAAAGTGCCTGCAAACAGTAAGAAGGAAAATGGATTTGCTTAATGGAGTATTTGGTTTGTTGTGCAAACTTCAGAGCTTGGCACCTGTCCTTTTGCTGTAGCAACATGAGGGAGAGCTCAGCCCTGATTGTTATGCTGTCTGTTAGACTTACCTGGTCTGGTATTTCACAGAAGGTGCTTACTAAATTGAAGCAGAGGCTTCCTAGTTAATAAGTTTTTCATGGAAGTGTAGCTGTCCAAGTGGAGCAATGGCCATTTAAAATGGAAAAATGGAATGTTGATTTCAGAGCATGCACAACATGCACAATCTTGAAGGAGGTGCACCTTCTCAGTTACTTGTTTTAGTAATCTCAAATTACAAAGGGGTCAAATTACAAAGCAGAATTAGTATGCAAACTTGCCAGCAGTTGTGGTGGTAGGAAAATGAAACTGAAAGAAAACTGTATTGCTGGTTTTTAGTCAGAGAGCATTATTGGCCATGGGTGCTGTTGCAGTCTCTTGTGTTTCTATAGGACCTTGCACAGTCCTACTGCCTGCTATGGGTTTGTCTCGATGTGTAATGTGCCCCCTTGAATCAGTTTGGCTCATAGCTATCTCTTTGAGATGTCTGTGCTATGTACAACCTTTCATACACAGGTGGCTGTTCACCCTGTACAACAATCTCAGACTACTATACAAGTTAAGTTTGTTATCATTTTACTGTATTTGACAAATAGAAAATTTATTTATCTCAATTCCTGTAATTTATGAGAGCCAGGAGCTCTTCTCTTCTCTTTGTCTGCATGTGTGGCCCAGCCAAGTCTCGGTAAAACTTTAGATGAAGACAACATTCTCCCTGTCATGGAAAGTATGCCTGCCCGTGGCAGGTTGGAACTGGATGATCTTTAAAGGTCTTTTCCAACCCACACCATTCTATGACTCTATGATCATTCTGTGATTTTTGCAATGAGAATGAAAGCAGGCCTTGAAAGAAGAGAATTGTGCTGCAGCCTGGCAAGAGTCTTAAGTTAAATGACCTGGGCTCCAAGTATTAATAGAGATAAGTTCATTGTATTAAGTTTTGTAACAAACATGGAGTTCTGTATTTCTAAGTTCTAAGTCTGGCTCTGGCAAATAAACTGGAGCCTAATTTTCTGTAATGTACAAGAAACTTAAGATGATGTCTTCTAGTCAGTTCTAAAGGAATAAAGATATTTACAGGCACTTGGGACTACAGACTTGTAAGAACAGTGTGATACTCTAGGGTTAAATGATAATCTCTTTCTGAAGTGTTTAATAGCGTCACAATCACACAGGAAAAATCAGGGAAGATGAAAGAATGGTTTATTTCTTGCAAGCAGCATCTCAAGGGAAAGGTTTCTGCAAAATGAACTATCTGTTCTTTTGTGGGGTACATTCAGGAGCTGTTTTTTAAACTTTTGTGTAGTTCTTCCTGCAACCATTGTCTGTAAGTGTCCAACACACAACTTTGACCTGGAAAGTGGTATCTACTTTAATAATATGCGATGAAAAATGAGTTCCAAATGCAAAAGTAAGGCTTACGGATGCTTGCTTAGCGCCCTGAAGAGTCGCAAAATAATAAAGTAATATTGACTTAGCAAGAGCAGTCATTGGAGGGCATTAGCTCCTGTTGAGGTGTATTAGCCTAAGGACAGTTTGGAGTAGAGTTTTGAAGTAAGTGTGTATATGAATTTTATGAATGTGAACGATTGATTTAAACACCACGGTGACATGTTAGAAAGGCTCTTACTTGAATGCATGGTAACCTAGACTCTAGCCCTGTGGGCTGGAGAAGGTGGACATCTCAGTAGAAATCTGGGGTTGATAGACAGGTAAGAATAATGCAACTTTTGTTCATAGCTGAAAAATTACCTTTCCATCTTCACAGCAGAGGGGGGCGCTGATTCACCAGCACTCGTTCTTGGGCCGGTGCGAAGAGGTGTCTGGTCTAGCCGGTTCCTCGGTTTTCTCCTTCATGGCCACGCTTGTTTGCCTGTGTTTTGATGGCTGAAGTCCTCATTCCCACAAGTCAACACCACAGTAATTTCTTTAGATGTTTAGAAAATATTGTGGTGATATATTCCCACATAGGGGAAGAGGAAAGGAATATGTCTTTGACAGTTTGATGTTTTAAAGTGATAATTGAAGCTAACAAGTAGATTTCAGTATTTAAAAACTCAGGAATCTGTTTATCTGTTTTATTGCAAAGGTCAAGAATCTATTTATCTCCTAAAGAACAGGAAACTGTAGCGTATGAAACTAGGTGTCTCTTGGGCATGGATTTATTGTTTGTGTTGTAGTTCGTTTAATGATTCTGTAATTGATCGTATTTCTATCTTTCTCCTTATATGTTTTGTTTATGTACAAATAAACTTAATGTGAAAACTGACATTAGTTCTACCTGTGCAATCTCACTATAACTGTGATTATTTTTATTTAAGTGTTTGTTACCTGGATTTTTTTAATGAGATCCAACTCATTAAAGGAAGGTTTTGCCTTCCTTGAAATGTGAAGTCGGTGCCTTTGGGGGAATATAACACAACAGGCTCTAAATTCTTCTGTATTCCTAGAAAACTGAAAGAATTTTGTATTTTGGATTTATTGAATTGGAGAAAACATTCTCTGCAGGAATACTGAAAGCAGATAAAAGCTACCTGATAATGAGGTATGTGCGTTAGTAGGAGTAGACAGGTGTTCACCTGGTTATTTCTGTCATGGTTTCAAAACTGACCTTCACACAAAAATTCCTGAAAAACATTAAGAGTTTGGAGATTTGTGCTTGTGTTCTTAGAAAGCTTTGTTCTGCCTGTGCTGGAAGGTTGTCTAGAGAAGATTGAAAGTTGTAATATTCAAAAAAGTGTCTTAGATTAGTAGTCAAGATAAGAAGCCTTCAGTCAGCTAATTAAACCTTTCTGCCAAATTTCAGCTCATACTTTTTGTCAGAGATGAAGTAATTGTTCTAAACTGAATTTTGCTGTTAAATGTCATCTTGCTTCCTATCCATCTCCCTGATTTCATGTAACATAAAATGTTCCACTTAATCACAGGGGTTGGGTGTTTTTATGTCTACTACCAGAGTTCAAATTATAAAGCACTTCAATATTTGTTGAGAGGGAGAGCTGCAGCATTCCAGTTTGGAAGAGACTCTGTTGAAAGACCGAAGCTCTGCGTTTCAGTCCGTGCTTCAATTTTAACATAAAACTGATCAATTGAAGAGCAACATACTGCTTGGTGGTTTGTGAAGTCTTCAGGAGAACCAGATATGTTGGTGATGGCTAAGAGCAGGATATGAAACAAAGGGAGAAGGACTTCTATGAGGACACCACAGAGCAACGGGTAGGATGTTTCCTCAGCTGTAGAGTGCTACAAAGAGAGGAGTCAGGAAAGAGAGGGAGTTCTGGTGTCATGTGTGGCTGCATGCTGTAGTACAACAAATTAAAAAAAATACTATTTTGTTCAACAGGAAGCACAATATTCAGCCTGGAATGAAGTAATTCCTATGTGACACTCAAGAAAAAGTCATTAAAATGAAAAAGAAGAGGAATATTCCCAAGTGTTCATAGAGTGCCCACTGATGTATGGGCTGAGGGTATACGACAAAGGTAATCTGCACTCTGTTACCATGGTGTTAATAAATGTGAGAATTTAAGAGTCCCTTTGTTGGACGCAGCTGTCCATCAACTGCAGATCCTGGACAAAAGAGGAGATAGTGGTTATCAAAATGTAGTTTGAGTCGGTGTTACTGCCAACTGCCTGGTGAGATTTGTACTGCAAAGTACATTATGTCCTATTTTTCCTCAACAACATAGGCTGTCCTAGGAGGCGTCACAGTTATAGGGCTTCAGTTTTATTATATCAGATGGAGTAGTAGTGTTATTATGAGTTCTGGACCACAGAAGAGTGACTTGAGGAACTGATTGTAACCATGGATGCATTTCCAAACATTTCAAATGTCATCCAGTTTTCACTTTTGAAAAATAGATATTGTTTTAATATTGAAATCTCAGGTGGTGAAGCAACTCTGTAGAGGCTGAAAAAAATATTTTACACCTGACTGCAGTCAAAAATATTCTGTCAACCCTATATCTAGCTCTTCAGCCAGTTAACTATCATGTCTTAAAGAGGAATAAATGTCTCTATCTTTCACTTTACCCTTCTTCAACATAGGTAAAATACTAGCGATTTTCACACAGAGTTCGTTAGTATCACTGGAAACATAAGTGCTACATCAGACTCTAAGGTTTTATGTGCTTAAACTTCGCATTTTAGCCTTTTGATGTCATATACAAGAGTAACTCATAGTAGTAATTACTATAATAGTAAATTTTGTCTCATAAAGTTAATTCTCAGCATTCTCTATTTAATTTGCTATAATTATATACTCAATGTACTGCTAATAAATATACTCTTTCAACACATATATATTTGATGTATATATGTTTTCAAACGGGGGAAAGCAGTAGAAGTCAAGAATACTTCAACATCTTTAGCATTTTTATTATTGCTTTATTAAGTATTGTACTACATTAAAATTTTTGCATGAAAGTCAGACGAGGATGCTTGAGGTGGTAAACAGCTGTGATTAATTAGTACACACCACTCACACTAGTCTGTGCTAAGAATTTAAAGATTGCCCTTGATTAACTGAAGAAACATTTGCATAGTATGTAGGTGTCTCTGTGGCCTAAAATTCCTTTCTTGGAAAATTGTGACTGCTGTACCCTGAGAACTTTTCATAGCTTCAGGTCATGCAGAGGTGGGTGACAGTTAATACTAGTTGGTTAACAGACTGCTCTTTGGAAAGTTTTCATTTTGGTTTTCTGCTACCATTTTCAGTGCCCTTTGCAGTTAAGCAGTCATCATTCTCTGCTGAAGGCAAGAATGCTGCTAACAGAACTCCAGCTTTGCTAAACAGGTATTTTTCAAGAAAACCATGGATTTGGCTGCTGCTGTTTTATGTGGTATCTAAATGTTGTTGCTTCTATTGCTGGTGGTACTATTGACAGGAAAAAAAAAATGGTCCTCTTGTTAATATGTAGATGAGGGGTCACTATTAGTGGGTAATAGTCTTACAGAGTGTTAAATCCAGCAGAACACAGATGTTTAAAAACAGGAAGTGAAGAATTAGCTTCCCATCCACATTGTGCTGTTTCTGCCTGCTCAGATCAATTCCACAGCGTACCGGTAAAAGTAACATTTGTCTGAGAACTGCTGCTTATACCTGCCCTATCATCAGGACTGTCATGAGGAGTGGTAAGACCTTGGATTCACTCTCCATATGTGCTTGGTATATAATCCTACTGTATATGTGCCAGGGATTATGCAGCAGTTTACACCATGGTCAATCTCGCGATGCTTTGCAGTAGGCCTGAAGGCCTGCTTGTGTATGTGCCTTCAGATTGCATTACCTATAGTTAAATACTTAGTTTATAACAATTAAATACTTATCTCCTTCAGTTTACAGCTCCTTGGCTCTCACATCTGTCACGTTATATCATGTTTAGCCATCAGGAAACCTCACAGCCTATGCTAATCTCTGACATAACTGCAGAGCTTTCTGGGCTCTGTTTCAAGCGTGATCTCCCAATTGAGTGCTGAAATGTGTCACAAAGGTTTCAAAAAGTCCAGGACATGTCTTCCTTTGGATCATTATATGGCTTTATATAGGGAAACATTTCAAAACTCCAATGGATGCCTTTGGAGATGTTATTCACTGTGCTATCTTCTGCAGAAACTATGGCATGTGACGAACTGATACATACAAGTCGTATTTATATACTACTTTAATGCAGGCTGAATGATTTTTTTTTTAAAAGATTATTACATAAGTTAGATCTTTGGAGGTCTAGACCACAGGTTTATAGACTATGATAAAAGTCCCATTTCTATTACTATTAGAATCATAGAATCATCCAGTTCCAACCCCCCTACCATGGGCAGGGACAACTCCCACTCAAAGACTCATCCAACCTGGCCATGAACACCTCCAGGGATGGGGCAACCACAACCTCTCTGGGCCTCTCCACTCTCACTGCAAAATGTTCATTTCCAATACTCCTTTCTTTCAGCTTAAAACTCTTATCATTCATCCTATCACAGTACTCCTTGATAAAGAGCCCCTTCCCTTCTTTCCTGTAAGCCGCCTTTAAGTGCTGGAAGGCTGCTATAAGGTGTCCTCTCTTCTCTGGACAAAACAGGCCCAACTCTCTTGGCCTGTAGTTGTATGGGAGGTGCTCCAGCCCTCTGATCATCTTCATGGTCCTTCTCTGAAAGCCACCTACTTCTGATTTTGCTTTACTTTCACATTGGTGGAGGAAGTGTTGGAAATGTGAAAACAAAAGATTCCTAAAATTAAAGATGAATCTTGTCCTTCTTTGAACTTAGATGTGAAGCTGAAAGCATCTGGCTCCACAGCTAAATCCTGTGGACTACCTGGTTAGATGTAGCTACTTTTTCTGACTTGAGATTTTCCCTTTTCCTATGCTGTTTTTCACTTCTGTTCTTTCTTTATTCCCAATTGTATTACTCTAGTTTGAATTAATGTTGAAAACTATACACAGTGACCTAGTATCAAGTATCTAATTAATATCTTACACTGTGGATGTATATGTTTTTTAACCCTTTTAGAGCAAACATGCAAAGACATATTTATGCATTGGTAATACAAATGATAGTATGAGTATGCAGCTGCAAAGGATAGTATAACATATTTTCTTGAGTTACTGCAGAAATTCTCAGTCATTGCTTTGTAAATGACTGTAAGGTGGTGAATCACTGCCAGGTGATCCCTAGACATCTAACCTTGTTTTGACTCTCCAAAATATTTTCACTTGCTAAACCTAAATAAAGATGTATTAAGGATGTTTATATTACTGTTTCTCTATAATTACAGTTGCAACAACCATGCTAGTTTTCTGTGAAAGGGTGAAAAGATATTAACAAATAGTCTGCCTTTCATACTGTGGACAATATCATACTGAGCTTTGGGTTTGGTGTCCTGTGGGTGAAAGTCTTTGGTTTCCATCTTGTGGTTGGCCTTGGAGATTGCATAAGGTTGTTGAACTACAACCGAAAGACTGAGATTATCTGGGATGCTTGTATTTTTTTAACTGGACTAGGAAGAACACATGCATATATGAAATTCTTGCTGCTCTTCCATCTTGTTCAGAATAACACAGTGTTTCCTAAAATAGCTTTAGCAGTTTATGTCGATGCAGTACTACTTTCTCTTGCTTTAAAGTACATATCGATTCTGAAACTCTGCCTTTTATCCACAACTATGTGGGAGATAAAATATTCTTTTATTTGTAAAACTTGAGCCCTGAAATGGTAGCATTATGCTGATGAATGCCAATATTTATTTATTTATTTACATATATATATATATATGTTTAAATATGCTGATACCATTACATAGATGTAGTGTAATTTCTCCTTGGATTGGGAAGCAAAACATACCTGCAGCATGAATTTATCATTTGGATGTGTAGCATCTAAGTGTGAGCGTGTTGGAAAGCAAACAAAAAAAAGCCCTCTCTTGTGTTAGAAAGATACCATTAAGAGACATTTCTGGGAATGCCAGAGTTCAGTGGTCAGTAGGAGCATAAAGCATTAGACCAGCAGTGTCATGTAGTTCAATTTCTGGTTTTGTCCAATTTATCTTGTATCTCATGGATATACAAAGTATTTGGTTCCTTGTGAAGGGGCTTTAAATCTCATATTGTGAGGTTAATTTGTAGTGCTTCTTCGCCCTTCCAGTAGAATACTCTGTGTCTCTGACTATTCCCTCCATTAGAGTCACCTCCTTCTCCTCCCTGCCCTCTGGCTAAGTGGGGGAGTGGATTACTAGCAGAGGAATGTAACAATTCCAATTTGCCATGTAGGTGGTAATTGCAGGATTCCAAAGAGGTTGCCACAGCAAAACCCTCAGAGATACACGTACCTCAAGTGGAAAGAAAGTATAGCTTCACTTCCAGAGCTTGTTAAAGTTACACTTTAGCTTAGCTATTTCAACACCAAGGAAAACCCAAATAAGTATCTGTTTCCTTGAGTGGTCAGCTTCTCGCACTAGTTTTCCCTATCAGCCCTCAAGCAAAGAAATTGTAATGATCTCAGCCATTTCCTTTTCCTCACCTTCCTATTTTCCATTACATAACTATAATTATTATCGATTATACCTAATTAGGATTCATTGGGCTTCAAAGAAGTAGTACTTGGTTTCTGTCTCCAAAAGGTTATACTCTTATGTTTAGGCTTAGCATTGTGACTAATATCAAGAGACAAGGTGAGAATTAGATGAAAGAACAAGAGTGACCGCTTCAAAAACACATGATCTTTACTTTAGTTAACTAGCTAGGCATTTGTAATTAAGTGAACTCTGAGTTCAAAGCATTTTCATGACTACTATATGGAAGGGAATACTACTGTCATGAAGTGGTTTACTTATTTATCTAAGAAAAACATGTTATCTTGAGGGCAGCTGTATTTATCCAATGAGTAAAGCATATGCACCTCACCGGTCTTGTAAACTGAATGGCTTATATGCACAGCAGAGATTCTTTTCTTCCATTTCACAGGAGGGTACCCTGTGAGTCATGCTCCCCTGTAAACAGGCTCTGTTTACATGTCAGTCCCTCACCTGCTTGGAGCTCTTTGCTATGTTGTCTTCAGTTCATTTCTGCATTTTTTACTGGGCTTGGGTCTCTGTGTGCCACTTATACCCAGTCATGTGATAAAGAAACAATCATAGGAATTAGACTACTTTGTATATTCCATTCCCACTGTCCTCCAAAACAGATTCTCCTCAAAATACTGACAGATATGTGTATTCTCCTGTTATTATTTCATCTTGGAAATCACGTCATGGTTGATATGTCACTCATTCTGCCATACTTTGAATAGTGGTAGACCAAAGCACCTGACAGTGAAGTACTTGACAATACCAAGATTCCACAGTCCATTAAAAATCACGTTGTTTCTGTCTTGAACTACAGGATGGAGAATTTTGGATGTTCCAAGGCCTGGTTTGTTATGCAAGCTCCGGGACTGAAAGTTTTGCCAGGACATAAAGGTTTATAAACTACCTTTGCAAGCCAGGAAGCTGATATAAGCCACAGCTCACACAGAAAGACTATGTTCTATCAGATGGAGGAGTCAGTGATGAGTGATGTTGTAGGAAAGTGATTAAGAGTGATGCAAAAAAAAAAAAAAAAAGGTCGAAAAGGAAAGTTTAAGGACCTCAGTAGAAATGGTTTGTCTTCAGCCTCTAGGTCCTTTGTCTGAGAGTATGCTACCTCTAATGAGCAGTCTTTGCGAAGTAAGCTCTACAGCTACGTGTGCTTCCAAAGCATGTATGATATATTAGCTGTTCTGAGGCTTTACCTGTTAAACACTTCACCCGTTCCTCCACTTCTATGTATTGCCATGCAAAGGGAATGCCAAGCAGAAGCCGGATGCTTTTATTTTGAGGATGAATTAATTGGTGGGGATCCTTGGGATGATGTTGGTAGGCATTCACAAGCTCAATCCCAATCAAACAGCTGAAGACAGGTGAGTACAGATGTGCCTGAAAACTTAGCTATACTAAATACACTGCAGTTCTAACTATTTATTTTAGATGTGGTTCCAGACATGGTTAGAAATGGAAGACATTTTTCCAGCTCTGGGGAACTATTTATAGAAATTAAGTTGGTTTTCTCCTTATAGTCAAGAGATTTCAATACCTGAGTATTCCTGATAGTGTCAGCTGCTGAAGGAGTGGGACTTCACCTGCTTCTGCCTTTGAAAGTGAAGACTTGATGCAACTCTGGAAACATAGCATCATGAGAACACATCCTGTGGTGACTTCTCACTGCTATGCAGAGTGAAAGGAATGGCTTGGGAAACAGTCAAGGAATAGCTTTGAAATAATCTAGACTCTGATTGACTGACAAGTCCTGAGGGCCAAGGCACATATCCCAGTCCTGGCCCATCTGGAGGAGACCTTTGTGTATTAAACTATAAAGATCAGCTGATTCTACTGAGAAAGGCCTTACTTAAAGAGTCGTTGTGGACTTCTCTTGTGCCTTCCAAGTCCCTATAAGGATATAAAAATATTTGTGTTAAGGTGGTATCTAGAAGCTCCAAGTGATATTCTTGGGTTGAGCATGAGGACATAAACATTTGTGACCCTTGCTCCTTTAAGCTTGCTACCTCTGGTCACAAACATAATTTTTATTTATTCATTTAACAGATAACTTTTTATTTTTACAACTTTAAAGAATCTGAGTGCTTGAAAATTTTAATTCATTATCCAGTGAAATTAAAGCCTCTTTAAATTGGTTGGACTAGTAGGAATTCAGCCTAATAGATTCATGCCGGATATCCAGGTTACCTACTACACTATAGGTAACAATGATAGCATTATTGCCAAAATGTTTAATGCATGAACAGACCTTATCTGGATGCTTTCTTTCTTAGACTACTGTGTTGTAATTGTTATTTTGTTTCTGTATTTTTTCTAAAAAGTCATTGTTACTGTTGTGAGAATGGAATGCTTGTCTGAGAAAGAAGGCCATAACAAAGAAAGATTCTTCAGTTTTTCTTTCCTCTGTGGTTCCAGTTGCTGCATTTGTATGACAAGATCTGCACTCTCATACAGATGATCATTTATATGGTCATCTTTTAAAATGTTAAGTCAGATCCTGTAATCTTATACATAGTTATGAGTATCAAAATTCTAGAAGTAATCCAATAGTAATTAATGTTAATAAAACCAAGTCTAAATGTTTGTTATGTTTAGCTTATGAAAGCTTGATGAAGATACAAATAGAAATTACATTCCATGATTGACCATTTCATATACTTGTTTTAAAAATATATCAAATTAGTGGTAGTATACAATTTCTTGCATAATAATTTTCCTTTGAGTAGTCTAGAAGTAATCCACAATCTGAGGATAAAAGGAAATTATTGGCTGTCAGCAATAGTAAGCCTATGCTAGATGACCCAGGAAGGATTTTCGTGTGTTGCTTCAGAAGCGATGAATAAATGGAGATGAAACAATTACTGTTGTTTTCAGTTCCCAGTCTATCCATGTTCAGATATTACTATTCATCGGACTTCTTATAATTTATCAATACAGAATAAGCATGTCATGTAGTGTCACTGATCAATGCCACCTGTTTCTTCCTGCATCATTTTTGTTCTTCCTCATAATTTTCTTAAAATACATTTCCTGTCATAATACAACTGTGAAGTGCTTTGGGGTGAATATACATTTGAACTGCAAAAATAGTTTGGCTATAAAGTTGAAAATGAAGTTATGATGAAATGCCACCCAATCAAGCCCTTTGAAATAACTATCTCAGGACTGATTTCAGCGTAGTAAGCCCTCTGCAGAAATGATAATGGGCATTGCTCAAGCCTGTCACACCTAACTTCTTATTTCCCAGGCCATATAAATAAATAGCCTTCTTTACGCATATAAGTGTATCCACACCTCTCCTATCCCATTATTTCTGAGCAAAGAAGGATCCTTCATCTAGATTAGCAGGAAGATTGAAGTAGACACCCTCCTATTTTCATAACACTAGGTATCATTTTGATATGCTTGCAAGTGGAGAAGGTAATTACCATTGCTGGTACTATCAGTGACATCGCTGTTTCTGGTTCCCAAACTTCATTTTTAGCAACTTGATTTTATTCATTACCAGAAAAAAACAGCTACTTAAAAGTTCATCTCAGTTAATGATAGAGTTTCTCTCATGTTCTATTAAACCTTTTCTTTTTTATAAGTAGTTTCGTTATGAAAAAAATATTTTAAGAAATAGCTGTAGATTCTGCACTTATGCAGTTGCTTCTAGACTTTCCAATACACTGAACATGCTCTACAGATATTTCATGGCTTTTAGTTTTGTTAATGAAAACTACATTTGGATCTCTTACAGTATATGCTATTCTTTTAATCTTCATTCTTCATTAGCACTTTAATTTTGTAGGATTCACTGGCTTTCTGCATGTCAAGCAAATAATTTCTTGAAAGGATTCATTTTTTCTCATTCAAAGCTCTGAAATAATATCAATAGGTCATAGATAATTCAGTAGGAAGTAACTAGGTTACTAAGTGTGTTACCAACTCCCTAACTGTCCAATTCAAGTCTCATGCTGTCATCTAGAACTTTGGAATGCAGTAAATAATTTGCTTTATTAACCATTGATGAGCTTGGAAAAAGTTTATGGTCTAGAATTATCCTCAGTTCAGTGTGAGCTTCTAGAGCGCAAAGCCAGGAAAGAGTAGATATCCTTAGGGTGCTGCAAGATCTGTTCCTAAAATTAATTGTAGGTTAAGACTGATGAAACTGTTCAAAACAGGATATGGTGAAACACAGAGCACTCCCTCAGCTCCCTCACAAATCCCTCCCTCCTTGTTTTGTATTATCTCTCAGAATAAATATCTATGTCTAGTTGGAATCAGAGTGCCACTAATGCTACACTTTCCATTTTCCTTTCTAGGTTGCTGTGTTTGTTAAATAGGCTGAGACTTATGTTATGTGTATCTCACATCTTTCTGCTCTTTTTGTGATGTTGGAAACTATCTATCTCAGTTGTTATCCACCATTCATATTTCCTCATATAAAAATCCAGGGCCATATTTCACCAGTATTTCTTTAGGTCTTGAGTATTAAACTTGTTCCCATGCTGTAATAACAAACTCATGGTTGAAGCCCATGCCAAACTTCTCACTGTTGTGAACAATGTCTAGCTTAGCAACTTTGCAGCTTATGCAGAGTATCTAGGTCTTGTATCCCACAAAAGTTCAAAAAGTTGTATTTCCATAAATTTCTTATATACAAAAAGAGGGTCAAAAATGTTCAGATTAAAATAACTTACCTAGAAGTTTGTTTCTTGAAGACATTTGAACATAGATTGCATGGTTTAGGAGTGAGTAGAAAATACTGCACTAGTTTACTCCTATCAGCTTTCTTTAATATATTAGAAGTTCTAAAAAGTATTATTTAATGGTGTGAAAGGTCTCTCTTAGCCACTCATAAGAAGTCCACTTTGTCATTTCCACAAGCAGCAGTGGGGATCAATAACTGTGCCATGGGTAACATCCTAAGGCAAAGCCAAGGGTATGATTACATTTTGATATGATCTCTTTTTTGGTATGAGGGAGTTCTACAGCAGGAGAATCTTCTGTTTAGCTAGAAAAACAAAAGCATCGAGAATAGATCCAGAACTGCAAGTTCAACCATACAAAGCTATGAGGTTTGAAAAATACTAATCACTGCTCTAAGTATTTAAAATACAGATGATATTTTCAATTTTCTTTTTATAACTATAGTGAGAATAAGTAAGCTGACTATGTAATAATTACAATCACTTTTCTTCTGGCCCTAAAGAAATTCATTATTGAACCATTACAATTGACAATAATGTGTTGTTTAAAAAGAAACAAATTTTTTTTTTCATAATCCTGTAAATTGGATGAATTTTCCCAGATTTTCTGTTAATTTTTCTTGTGCTTTCCTCTTCACTTGCATGAAGCTGCCACAGCATACTGTGGAACACGTGTCCTAATGAGCTTGTGTTTCTGTAGCAAAGGAATGAGAAACAAGTTTACCATTAACCAAGAGGCCAGAAAATTTTGTGCTGTGGCTCAGCCAGCATCATAATCAGTTAAGTGACACCCAAGTTTTCTAGGGCTCCAAGCCATCACCACACAGATGAGTGACGGCTGTTGACCTTTGGGTTGCACCCTTCCAAAAAAGTGGCCCTCTACAATTAAAAGACGCTTGAACACATTCAAAGTAGAAATTATAAATGTCTTAAACTTTAGGTACCTTGCAGCTAACCACATAAAAATTACACTTTGAGATTATATATTTGAATTACAAAGAAAGTTAATTCTTATGCTCTGAAATTATAACCTTCCTATACTTATACCCATTAAACTTTTAATATTGATGCAGGAAAAATAAACAGATTTCATTCAGAGGACAGCTAGGCCATTGGTCATTTTGTTGATTATCTATAACTTACTCTTGTAACTGTTTGTGGGGGCAGAAAACTGAAAGACTTTCAAAGGCCTCTCACTGCTCCTAGCAAAAGCTGAATTGGAAAGAGCTATATTTGAAGGTAGTGGTTGGTGTTCTTCCCAGTCCTTTAGAGCTGCTTTTGAAGCGCTCAGATCTGAATCTTTGAAAACCTTTGACTATAAATTCCATACTGTTTATATTTACTTACTTTGGAGACTCAAGTCCAGTGGAAGACTTGCTTCTCTGGTTCCCTTTTCTCCCATTTAACTTTTCTCATTTCAGCCATTATATGTTCCTACCTTCTTAGCAAGGCAGAAGAATGCAATTTAAGAACTCCACAGTCTTGGCACAGTAGTTTCTATAGCTTTATTATTTCACACAGTTCAAATTAGATTGAAAGAGATTCAATTAGTTTGATAATAATCCAGTCATGATATACATTATTATATCTTTTTTTTTTTTCAGCTTATATAGTCAAATACATATCAAAAGCAAGATTCAGAGGAAAATAAGTAATCTGTAACTTTTTGCTTTAGTTTTTAAATTGCTTCTTCACATTTTCCTAAATTTTCTTAATTCCTAATTTGCATGAGCTTGTTATACACATTCTTCTTCCTGCAGCTTTTTTTTTTTTGAGTGGTTTCTTTTTACCTTTTTTTACATACCACCTGTATGGTACTTTGTCCCTGTAAAATCCTTGAGTGAGTATTTCAGTGGAAGAAATAGGCCAAATTTTAATACTCTCAACCTTGCCCATTCCAGTTTATCCACTCCCAGCTGTACATCTTCTAATGCCTACCTTAGTCATGCCAAGCTCACATTTTTCTCCACTGAGTGTTAGGTCCTGCTGGCAGACACTGGCTTCTGAGTTAAAAGTAGGGCTCATTCTCAGTTGTAAATCTCCATGTTGTTATAAGCAAGGATAGATTTGTACAGACTTGTCAGTGATGTCAGGTTATATAGTGTAGTTACTGCATTCCTTTTGCTGAAAGTAAATATTTGGAGCTTACATGCCCCAATTTAATTTCAAAACACTGATTTTAGAGTATAAGCCCATACTAGAAAAGCCCCAGCTTTAGAGGTGGATTGGTTTTAGGCATTGGGTAGGCCTTGTCACAGTACATCTGTTTTTGGTGATCTGCAAGTCAGGTGGATCTTTCTTGTTTTAAAATTTGGGGTAAACTTAATCCAAGAGTTTTCAGAGGTTTAATGGGTCACCTGTCATATATCTGCTATGGTTTGTTCTGTAAGTGTCTGTATTGACCACTTTAGAAGTCATATATATTAACATGTTTCTTGTTGCAAAGGCTTACTAGAGCAGAAAAATGGGCAGAAAACAATAAGACAACAGGAGTAGTCCATTCAGGTCCTGCATCTAATTTGTAACCTTAACATAATAGTTCATAATTTGTCATCTATTGCTACTAACAGAATTTGTATTATTCAGATACTGCTAAGCAGAAAACACCCACAGTGGTCCTATGTTACAAATGCCTATTTCAGCACTCATTTGTGATTGTGTTTTTGAAAATGGCTGTAGCGAATGGTAGATTTTTTCTTCTTTTTGAGACTTATTACTAATTATTTCTTGTGTGTTTCACAAGGTGCTGGTTGTAGAATGAATACTTCAACCTGTTGCCCCACTATATGAGTTCTGACCACTTACATATCACAACTGGTGGGGTTTTTTCGCTTGGATTGACATGAATCAAGTCATTCAGTGATTGCGCTCAAAAGCACGGCTACTTACAAATCTATTTAAATTGTCCTTTAACTCCACTCAGAATTTCTTACTTTCCAACGATACAGCAGTTCAGTAGACACTAGTGTGATGTGGAGTCTCCTGATCTTTAAAATATGAAACCAAGAAATATGAATCGTATGAGAGGATCCTTATTCGGTTGTGTTGTTGCTGAGAGGTTGCCAAATGGTGTAATGAGATGTTAAAAAAAGGTTAGCTAACTAGTTGCCCTGTGTTTGACAGAGCAATATGCAAACTTCATGTTTATCTCAGGATCTCATTTTTTTCCTGAAATGTGGATCTCCTGTGGACAGATAATATTTCCTAGAAAAAAAATCTAGTTAAATTTCTAAAGCATTGTGATTTGAATGAATTAGATAGGACCAATGCTACAGTTGAAGCTACTGCCATTAGAAGACTTTGTTTCTGCTATGATTGTAATAACATTCCTAGCATTCCCAGCAAATTACTTTTGAGAATGTATTCTGTAGACAATGATACAAGAATAGCTTTCTCTGTCACTTACGTACTGTTATTCTCCATTACACACCACTGTTCTATTTCCTTGATATTTAGTAACATGCATTTGGTGAAAGTGAATGTTTGATTAAGTTCCTTTTTCAAGTAAACAGTTGGCTTGTTATTTCTTGTAGTCAAGTCACTTACTGGCTGTGGATATCAAGAATTTTGTAAGGTATCATTAGTGGGGTATTAAGAATTTACAAACAGTGTATATAAACTGAAGTATTTACTTCAAGTGACCTTTTAAGTTGAAAAGGAAAACAATACAAGTTCATCGACATTTACCAACATTAAAACATCTTAGAGGATTTAGATTACCAGTCATGAGATAGCCATGACATTTTTATGTTATGCTGGCCAAAAACAGTATAGAAGAGCATTGGTTGTCGCACCCTGTTCTCAATCAAAGGAATATGAACCTGAGGAAAAAAAAAAGCCCTAAGCCATGAAATATTTATGAGAGAGGATGGGACACTGGAGACAGCTGAGGCTTTACGAAGTTAGAATTGCCAAGTATATGTGTTTAACACCTACATCTGTAGAGAAGTGGATTTTTAAGAGATTTTAAGTGTCTGTGGTTCCCACTGACTGATTGATTAGACTTTTTTCACAAATGCATTCAGAATTTGTAGTGCATTCCCATCTGAAAGTATGTGATTGCAAGATTGCAATATACCTTAGTTCAAGATCCGTTAGGAACAAGAGCAGGCCACTGAAATAAGGGTATGAGAAAAAGCTGAACTAAGCAGGGTTTAAGCGCATGGGAATACTGATAGTGTATTGCTAGCTGGAGCGTGAGAAGCAGGGAGAGAGAACTCGTGTGAATAGCTGCCTTATTGGGCTGATGGCCATAGAAGGACAAGCATCAGGTAAAATGTGTATAAAGTACTGCCTGTAGAATAAGCATTTGGCTCACTTGTCTCACTTGCACTGCTTGAGAAATAAACTGTCTCACGTGCACCATAAGTTGAGTCCATGCCCCATATGCCACAAAGATCCATTGTTTTCTAGAATATCAGAGAAGAAATCAACAAGGAACTAATGTCTGTGCTGCTGTCCGACCTGTCATGGGGTAGGATGTTTCTAAACCTTTTGTAGGATGATGCTTTTATTAGATTCTAAGACTAGAGGAAGGATGTTCGTTCTCTAAGGAGGGTGTCTCTTTCCATGGACATACAGGGTGTCAATTCATCTCGACTTTGGGGTCCAGACAGTATGCATAGATATCACAACACAAAGTTGCAAGTGACTCGCTTGATTAGCCAGGCTTGTCTGTGTAATGCAGAATTGTGGTACTGATGTGTAATGCAGAATTGTGATACTGATGTTCCAAAGTGACTCTCCTAAAACCTTCTCACTAAACATAATCATGCTGTTACTCTTTACTCTGACAGTAGCTTCCTCCATCCAAGGAGCTCAGCACATTTCACAACCGTTCAACCTCCCAATGAAATAGCTAAATATCATTATCCCATTTTCTAGATGAGGCATATAGAGATTAATGACTTGCTAGAGTCACACAGGAAACTTGTGACAGAGCAAGGAATAGATGGCAGCTTCTTCAGCTTTCGTGCCTATTCTTTTGTTTACAGACTTACTCTTTCTGTTCCCAAAGAAAAGGCACTCCTGTTTTGGAGGAGCACTACTGATGCATGAACTGAAAATGTGGATTACTGAATCAGTTAAAGAAAAGATCAAGAGCTGCTCTCCTTCCTTTCTACTTATATAATGGAGGAATTGAGTTGATTTAAGTAGATTGAAGTTATAAAGAATGCAAGAATTCTAGACCTGAATCTGAAGGATGGGAGGGGAGGGGAAGGGGGCGGGGGTTTTCAGCAGTTTGCTGCAGCACCAGGAATCTAGTTTGGCCTGCACAGAAGAAACAGCTGTTAATCTGAGTTTGAGACTTGAACATACAGATTCGTTCTTGGGCTTCTCATGAGACCCCACCAGGAGTACTGTGTCCAGTTCTGAAATCTCCAACACAAGGATGTGAAACTGTTTGAACAGGTGCAGAGGAGGGTTATGACGATGATCAGAGGGCTGGAGCATCTCTGCTGTGAGGACAGGCTGAGAGAGTTGGGGTTGTTCAGCATGGAGAAGAGAAGGCTTCAGAGAGACCTCATAGTGGCCTTCCACTACACTACCTGATGGGGCTACAGGAAAGCTGGGGAAGGACTTTTTACAAGGGCAAGCAGGGATAGGATGAGGGGGAATGGCTTTAAATTGGAAAGGGGAAGATTTAAAGTAGACATTAGGAAGAAATTGAGGGTGGTGAGACACTGGCACAGGTTGCTCAGGAAGTTGTGGATGTCCCCTCCCTGAAAGTGTTCAAGTCCAATCTGGATGAGGCCTTGAGCAGCCTGGTCTGGTGAGAGGTGTCCCTGTCCCTGGCTGGGGTGTTGGAACTGGGTGATCTTTAAGGGCCCTTTCAACCAAAGCATTCTATGATTCTTGATTTGGCTCTGGCTGAATCTCAGCATTTCTGTTTAAACTGAGCAAAAATCTGTGTTCAGTATGTGGGTTGCAGGTGATGTTCTCTCTTTCCCAGTGCGCAAAAAAAGCACAAACTACTTCTGTGGCCCATGTATGTATCCGTGTTAATTCCTTTGCTGTATACAAACAGGCCCGTATTTAATTGCAGACTCATGGGCTATGTCCAGTTTCTGAATTTGCAGTTTAACATACATAAAAGAGTAATGTTTCTATCATCTTTCCCCATCCCACATAGCTAACTTCTCTTTATGAGTTAACCACAATCTTCCCAAATTCACACTATTTTTTTACCTCACAGAACTGGTTGCTCTATTGATTGTCTGCCAAGTTGATCTTACAAAAAGCCTGGTATTCAGTGTAGAGATTGTTTCCCAAGATGCACATGAAATGCATAGTATGACATGAATTGTATGAAACTTTGAGCTTATTTATATAGTGTAGATAAATAACGTGGGGTTATTTTAAGTGCAGTAGAAATTGGAAGGTTTTTGTCCTGTGTGTGTTTTGAGAGAAATATATATGTCTTCAAAAATAATGACTCTATGTTTATCGTATGGTCTATTTGTGCGGTATTATTCTGCCTAGCTAAATACTTTCAAATTAGATGAATTCCTGGCAGAGGTGAAAATAAATTAGAATCTTGGAGATCATAAATGAAACAGAAGGAAAGCCATTAACCAGGGATCATGCTCAGCCTGACTCTACCTGGGCTGAAGAAGTTTCTTCTGTAAGTCAGGGTTAGGGTGGAAGATGATGCTTAAGCAATCTCAGAGATGCTGGCCTACGCAGAGAAAGGGGTTGAGTGAACTTTTCAGGGAGTGTCACCAAGTGCTGACAAGGACTGACGCATACCATGAGTGGCAGCAGACTTTCTATATGACCTTGGCCGAGTCACTTAATCCCTCTGTAACTTGGTTTGCTCATCTACAGAATTAGGTACAAATAATAATACTTCCTTGCCTCACAAGGAGCTGTGGGGATTAATTCATTACTGTTTGCAAGGCGTGTTCAGAGTCAAACAGAAAAGATGCAGTGGAAGTGTTATCATTCATTGCCAGAAAAATGTACAGTATTATATACCTTGTTGATCATGTCCTAGAAAATATATTGTTAATTAGCTATTTCTTGTGAACCTGATATTATCAGAAACCATGTGAGCCCGTTATACCTTACCTCTTTCCTCTACTTCCTTTATGCTCTTTTATTCATGTAGTTATGCACATGTTCTTACGCAAAATTAGACAACCTCTCTGCCTATCAGAAAGAGTATGCCTCTTCCTGTGACAGCTGCCTCTTGGCTTCTCTACATGATAAACCTGAGGCTCACCCCCCAGCTACAATCACATTCTCTTGCCTAGGAACGCTCTGTACAGATTGACATAAAGATAAGTACTAAACTTCCTTTAGTTACAGTTTTAAAGAAATGGATTCTAAGTGTTTAAGTTGGTTTTGAAGTCCAAAGGAATATCCATTACTGTGAGCACCTCCCTCTAGGCCTGACAGATTGAAAGAAACTCTTATAAGCTGCAGCTCTATGCTTATTAATACCAGATCTGTGCGTTGTCTGATCACACAGTAGGGCAGATTTCATGGGTGTCAGCTGGGGACACCCAAAACATTTTCTCTTAAATTAGCCAAAACTCAATTAGTTTTCTTTTGGAATGTGTATCTAAGTAGTGGGATCCCTCTTCTCTGTCTTCCATTCCTCAAACAGATGTTTACATTTACTTAAATCTGTATATTGAGTCTCGTAAATCACTAACAAATGGTGGTCACTGTGGTTCATATGAAGTATTGCATGTACTCACAGCCACACCCAAGCACTCACCTTAAAACCACATTGGGGTAATACTATTTGTTAGCTTGCACAATGCAGGAGATAAGATGACGCAATGTTCATATGTCATTGCTGTTGTACGTCCTGTTCATGTCAGGTGTTTCTCCTGAGCAGCACGTAAGTGTCTGGCACAGATAAGCTATGCATGGTCTTTTTTGCTCTCATCTCTACTGCACTAAAAAAACAAAAAAAAAAATCAGTAGAAGAAATCCATTTGCTTACTCCTTTTCTACTCTTTTGCGGTCAAGTCAAATTTTTTTTCCCTTAGTAATTCTCATGGAAGGGTCCCAGTAACACCCTCTAACAAGGTCATTATTGTTATTTATAGAGTATCAAACTAAGACTAATGTTGGTAGGGTTTAAATGACACAGGGAAAGCACTAATTTGAGCAAAGATGAGAAACTGAAAACAACAGTTGAATATTTTTCATATATGTGAAAGTATAATTTTTATATCTTCTTTTTCTTCCTAGAAAATTTATAAATTACTGGCTTATTGAATTATCAGGTAACTACACATTTATCAAGAATACATTTAATGTATCCCCTTAAGAGTGCAAAATACACAATGTAAATTTTAATTGGCTCTTACAATGTACTATTTTAATGTAATATTCTTTTTCTGAAGAACAACACCTTAGTTATAGCTAAAGTAATTTTGAGTAGTAAGCAATTTTATTGTATAATTTGTTGGAGTATTTTTAAAAAAGGAATATAGTTATTTAACATAGGAAGTATAATGTTCCCTTACAAATAAAAAAATGTGGTAATACTTAAAGACCTTTGGAACAGGATATAAATATTGACATATTAGTATAAGGCAGAAGAAATACTGATTTTGAAGAAAAGGTAAATCTCATATAATCATTATGCTACAATTCACTTAGCCTGTTAAGAATCCTCACCATTAAATTTAGACTAGAATATGTATCAAAATATCTTCACTTGAGCACTTTTGAGTTACAGAAAATGTGCTGGAGGATTGCAGCAATGATAACATCCTCTTAACAACACTAATGCTCAGCAAACCACTTTCATTTGGAGATGAAATGTAGGATAATACAGAAATTTCTTGTGGTTGTGAAAGCAGGTTTCAAGAAAGCAAATTTTATTTTTAACATTTATAGGAATTTGTCCTGGACTTCCTTCTTTAAGCAAGGAGGAAACAAAGAAGAGGACTGGGAGAGCTCAAAAGGCACCTGACATCTAAGAGGAGGTAAAGATGCTCAGTAATAATGGTTTTGCCAGAATTATGGAAAATGGTGTTTGGAAGTAATAAAGTTTCTTTCTTTCCCTTCCCAATCCCTTTCACTGTTTCATAGAATTAGTTTAGTGTACTCAACGCAAGGTTTATATGGTTGTAATCTCCCTTCTTCATATCTGTATGACATTTCTTATGCACATTTTGTCTGGGGAGATTTTGGAGTGGTTACTATTTTATCATTCATTGTCTCCCAGTACACCTGCAAATAGTTTGTCAATTCTCCCACGGAGTCCAGGACTTAGCAGTACATCAATGCTGTGCACTGGAAACATCAAAGCAGTTTGATAAGGATATCAGACTGTGATGAAAATAACTTGCATTTTTTACCTTGTTATTGACTCACCCTTGTTGGCACAAGTCTAATGTGATTATTTTAAAGAAAGATCAGCTAACACTGTATGGGCTACCATACAATCAGAGAGCTAAGAAAAAACAAAAAAAAACACCAAAAAAACAACAAGCAACTGGCTAAGATTCCCACAGGAACGTGAATTGAAAGCATTCCGAGCACCAGGGAAGTCCATGTATATATAGTGTTGATCTGCACTTGCAGAGGAGTTTCAGTAGGTAGCAAACTTTGTAATCGTGGTTTCACCAGTCAGGTGAAACAGCCAGTGTTTGATTATGATGTCAAAATTGTACTTTCAAGTGTGGAGACACAAAAAAGGCTTTTCATTTTTTAAGTGGCAGTTCTGGAGTACAGCTAAATTAATACTGAATTAGTGCCCTATGTTTGATTCAGTGGAAATACTGTTCCTTTGAAATAAACCACAAGCTATATGTTGTGTAAGATCTGGGACAGCAGGTTTTCAACTGTCATGTTGCAAACTAATGGTCTGAGTTTTTACCAGCTTATTCAATACAGTATTTTAACATAAGTATCTTGTTTGTCTTATCTATGTTTCTCTATAACCATAATATTACCGAGATTAAAGTAATTCGTTGCCTGACATTTATGAATCTGTCTGTCAAATATTCATTGAGTACTCATTGCTACTCTGAGTAGCTTGGAGTTATACTTTTGATAACTCTGGTTACCACCTCTCAGTACCTCCTAGCTAGTAGTGAAGGAGGTGTCATATATATGCATTTGTAAGATTCCATCTCTTCGTGTGTTTCTAGTGCAATCAGTTGGCATTCCTTTACTACATCATTTATTTGAAAGAGTTGTCAGTATGTTCTCACATTTGTGGTGTGTAGCGTGCATTTTTATTACTGTTTATAACAATGGTATCAAAGGTAAGTTTGGTGGTTCAGTAAGAGAAGGAAGATTATGATGTTTTCCCTAATGGATAGTAGCAGATAAGGAGTAATGTTTTTCATAATGGAATAACATAAATAAAATGCTACTCATTCATTAAAGGTCTGTAACTGAATAGTAATAGAGTTAAAAACACTAAATCCTAAAAATAGATAATGGTTTTAAAATGCTATCAGCACTTTTAATTTTAAGTACATTTTAAATGAACGAACATCAAGAAGGTGAAGTGTCTTCTGAACAGTCTTTGGTTTGTGGCTTTCCTGGTATTCTCTGGTTAGATAGAAATGTCTGTCATATTGTTAAGGTCTTTGAATGCGTCCAGAGGTTGAAAGGGCTGGAGAAAATGTCCCGTAGGAGCCATTGAAGAGTCCGGGTTTGCCTAGCTTAGAGAAAGGGAGGCTGGGAAGTGACCTCATTTCTCTCTACAGCTTCTTGAGGAAGGGAAATGTAGAGGGAGGTGCTGGCTTCTTCTCCCTGGTGTCCAATGATAGAACATGTGGGAATGGTTCAAAGCTTCACCTGTGGAGGTTTAGACTGGACATTAGAAAGTATTTATTTTCTGAGATGGTGGCCGAACACTAGAACAGGCTTCCTAGAGAGCTGGTAAATGCCCAAGCCTATCAGTCTTTAAGAGGTATTTTGATAATGCCCTTAATTACATGCTTTAACTTTTGGTCAGTCTTGAATTGGTCAGACACTTAGACAAGGTGATCATTGTAGGTCACTTCCAATTGAAAATGTTCTATTCTATTCCATTCCATTCCATTCCATTCCATTCCATTCCATTCCATTCCATTCCATTCCATTCCATTCCATTCCATCCCATCCCATCCCATCCCATCCCATCCCATCCCATCCCATTCTATTCAGTATCAGAGTATCATAGTATCATAAGGTTGGAAAGGACCTCTGAGATCATCAAGTCCAACCTATAACCCAACACTAACACCAACCATCATCTAAACCATGACACTCAGTGCCTCATCCAATCTCCCCTTAAACACTTCCAGGGGCTGCGACTCCACCACCTCCCTGGGCAGCCCATTCCAATGGCCAATCACCCTTTCAGTGAAGAACTTTTTCCTAATATTAAGTCTAAACTTTCCCTGAAAGTTGTCCAGCTTTTCGACTTCTCACAGTCTTCAGCAGACACCTTGTAAAAATGCTTCCAAAGACAAAATAAAAGTGTTTAGTTTTTAACGCAGGTCAAATGAAGTAACTTCAGATCCTTCCCATAAGGTACTTGAGATAAAACAGCCTCATTAACTCTTTACTTCTTTACTCTCAGAAAATGTATGGCAGTTTTATGATGATTGGAATTTTCTGATTTTAAGAAAGGAGTAAAAATCCTGAAAAAATAGTAGTAGAATACTCTGAGGTCAAATTAAACAGACTAATGTAGAATATTTTGCTGGAACTGCTCATGAAATATTAGCAAATCTTTTACATAGCATAATTCTGTAGAATTTAGTCAACATACTACATTGGGTTATCAGCCTTCAGAAGCTTTACCTATCCCAGATGCCTAGTTAAAGGTCAGAGGGGGCATGATTCACCTGTGAAGAGTGTGTGTTGTCACCACCCCATCTAGCCAGGAGAGTCCCACCTGTGCTGGCCTAATTTCTACAGCAGAAGAACAGTTGGCCCTGATTGGCTGCACTGGTTCCCCGCCTTGCTGCGGATTGGCTGAGCCTTCTGCCTCCTCTCTCTCATCTTGCTGGGACACCTGCACTGCCTGGTCTCAGCTCTTCTGCACTGACTGTAGTGGGACTGGAGGATGGCCACACGTCAGCACTTGGTTGATAAGGTGTGTTGTTGGGGATGTGGTGGACAAGGTACACACTGACTGGTGATACTTACTCTTAATGGCTAAAGAGTAACTCTGTGGCTCATCATGAGCCTTTAGGAGGAGAAAAGAAAGGAGAAAATTACTCATTAATAATGAGATTAGAAAGGGGTATGCAGGACTGAATCTTAAACTGTTGGTAGGATGGACTTGCCAGGACTATGTTTTTCAAATTATAGAAAAGTATTTCTCATATTATTTAAATGCTCTATATTTAAGTCTTGTTTAAAAAAAATTGTCTCTCTTCAGAAGTTTGCCCAAGGCTCTGGAGAATGCAACCACCAAAGTGTCTCTTTCTGAATCCGCTAGACTTTGAACACAGTAGCTAACTAACTAGCACCCTGAAATTAAATTGTTGGCTTCAAGTCTTATTAGACTAAATGTAGAAGAGGATTCTTAAGGTGGATGCTCAGGTGAAGGTCATATAGACTCACAGGAACAAGGGTTGCACGTGTGATTAAAAAAAGAATTAAAATTTTTCCATCAGAAGGAAATGAGGATACAGTTCATTTTTCATAATTATATTCAATTAGAAGCTAGCAAAAAGTATTTATTTGCCCGAATTCCTTATGCTTCTATTTTATAAATATTTACTTCTGTTTTCTTTGCATTTTTCATGGAGAAAAGGTAAATCTGTGATGCAAGATAACATAATTACATTGAATACATTATGGAATTCGGGTTCTGTGGAAATGATTTTCTGCTTCTGCCTTAAGTACGGACTTGGAATTTTGTAAGATGTTAATATCTCTCTCTTACTCATCTACAACCTGCTTCCAAAGGATGAAATGATGAGAGTCTTAGGATAGCTCTTGAACTGTTAAATCAAGGAGTTGATGCAACAAGAAGGCATCTCAGCTATGTTTCAACTCATTGTGTTTGTGCTTCTGGCTCTCTTCCAGCCAGAAAAAGGGAAAAGAAGGTTTCAAACTGGCTTTCGTTTGTGGCAGAGCGCAGCTCCAGATAATTTTCCAGTCTTTAGCTGACCTAGTGCTAAGGACTTTGTGCTTTGAAATAGAACCTCTAATTAGAAACAGATTTTTTTCCCATCTCTCCATGAGTCAGACAAAGATTTCAACAACACATAGACTGGTTCATATTAAATCACTGTTTACCACGTCTGTTAATATAATAGCACCTACATACTGTATTTAAAACTTAATTAGAGGTGGGCCTTGTCAAAATTGCCACAAGAGATTGGATAACCGCACCCAGCACACTGATACCAAAACATAATGCTTACTAGGATCCCATTTAAGTGACGTTTTCGTGAGGCTTTTGGGAGAGATAGTCTTAATCTGCTTTAAAAACATGATTGTTGCACTTAACTGATTGTGACACCACGCAAACCTTCATCATTTTCCTATAGGAAATCTTTCAGCATTTCATAGTCACCTGTTTTGTCATCTGTTGACTCAGTGGCTTTTTAAACAGTTGTAAGTTCAAAGTTAAGTGCATAGGTGTTTGGAATTGTGTCCCCTGTCCCTCACCCCTTGTCCATCCCCCCTGGGTTCCAGATGCTTCCATTACTCATTTCATACAAAACTGAATGGTCTCTTACACACTCTTGCACAAATTAAGATATACAGGTAGATAATACAAATTGAACGTATCTCATACATTGTGTTTTAAATGCTTTAAAAAATATCAAGTAAATATCTCCATTCTTTCTGTTACATCCTGTTGTATCACACAAGGCAATCTTGTAGTAGGCGGGCAAGAAAAACAGCATTATGAAGTACTCCTTGCGATTTCACAGTTGTATCAGCATTTTTGTAACTGGAACAGTGAGATATTTGTAAGATGTAATGTCCTCACAGATTAGGTGATGCCATAGTTGAATGTTCAGACTTTGAAAGTGGGCTATATAATCTGGTACTAAACACCTGAGAACATGACTGAGAAGTATTTCCTTGGAAACAGTTTACTGTCAGTGGCAATATTGGATTGTAAACAAAAGAAATTTTCTTTCTTGAGGACTAGACTTCAGTCCTGCCTCTTAGTTGAATTTCTGTACTGGGTGTAATTTATTGTTAATACGTAGGAAGTGTGTGCTAACAATTTTATATTTTAAAATTGTTCATAAGTTCCAGAATACTTTGTGGAGGTCTTTCGTTAAGTCCTTCAGGAAACAAATATTTTAAGAAACTTTTAAGAGTTCTCCAGGACATTTAACAATAGATTTCTTGGCTGGAAGTGGGAGTGGACAAAGCAGTCAAAAGAAATCATGCTAGTTATGGTTATATGCACAAAAAGCAGTTTGAGAGACCAAGGATTGTGTCTTGCATCTTGCATAATAAAGGAGACAAGCTAAATCTGCTGGCTCAACAAAGAGGAAGTTTGTTGAAAACCTTTTCTGTCCGAAGATGTAATGCAACAGCTGTGGCTGTTAATGGATCACTGACACATAACCAGAGAACTGAAACTTTCATTAGGAATTCAATACTTTTAAATGGAAGTATTTATGTCATTTATTGCACTATTCTGCCAGTGTATATGGGTATTTTATTTTGTTTTCTTCAAAATACATTAAAGCAAACAAAGCCCAGCTTTCTGGGCCTGTTCTCTTTCCTACCATGAAGAAAAGCACATATTTGTCAAATCTGACAACTGCTAAAAAGAAGTTACTATAAACTATATTGTCTTTTTGTTCCACAGATGAGGAGACATTCCTACTTTCTTTTTCTGTTCTGTGGGTTATTTTTGCCCAGAATCCTTGGTTTTCCACGGACAAATAATTCAATTGATTGTGGTTCTCTCTTACCAAACTATGAAGCTGAACCACAGACAAGTGCAGCGCCATTTGTTATCAGTGTATCTTTTGATAACTTTGAACCAGGAAACGAAATCCCAGGTAAATAATCTGAATGACATAAAATATTTATCTGTGTCTCCCAGAATCACCTGTCTTCACCAAAATTCCCCCATTTCCTTCTCAATGTAGTTAAATTTAAACCTCATTCATCCATACCTGAGAATCTTTTTTTGTAATGTTTTAATATGCATATGTATATATTTTTATAACTGAATATATTATCTTTTTTCCTTTTCCATGTCTAATAAATATACCTTAACTTCTTGCTACAAATTTTATGAAAAAATGAAAAGAGACATTTGTCCAAACTGGACTAATAATTAGTAGTTTTTTAACTTCATATTTGAGTATTTGCTGTTGTATCAGCAGTACAAAGGGATCCTATTTGTTAGATGTTCACATGCTGTCATCTTACAGGAAAACAAAAATTCAGGATGAGATATAGGGCAACTCAAGAGTGAGACATTTTGAGTCATCCTTCTAAGAATGCATCCCAGATTTTATCAAATTGCAGGAGGTGGAGCTATTACAGTTTGAACCACCCTTTTATATTCCTAATCCAAAACTGCTGGCTGGCTGGAACACCTTGACAGCCTTGTTTCTCAGCACTATGATGCCATCTCATGGTGCTGTCACACTTTGAGCAGCTTGTGAATGCTTCTTTTCCCAGCCATTTGCTAGACGAAGCATGGAAGTGGGAGTTGTAACCCTTCACATGTCCATTGTTGTATCTCAGTAGGTTTAAAAGAACGTTATTCACTAAGTAGCTATGGTTGAGCTGGGATTCTATTTTACCTGAACCTAGTAGCAGCATGGGTGTGCTTCCATGGTCATCCAGTACCTGCTCTCAGTGAGCCAGATTATGTTTTCCTTCAATGTATTGCAGTTTCACCCATGGCGTGACATGTGCCAACCATGTCAATCTATGCTTGATTTAACACTGCATTGAAATGTTGGATATCCTTCCTCCTGTGAGACTTCTCATTTTTTTTTTGTGAAAGTATCTAATATTGGCATAGCAAAAGCAAGTTTATAATGGATCATAACAAATTATTTTATGCCTATGGAAATATTATTTCAATTTGGATAGACACAAAACCGCTGCCTTCTGTATTTTCCTGAGCTTTAATAAAATTTGAGTAAAATTGAGTAGTTCATAAGTATTAATTTTTCAATTAAAATAGAACATCAAAGCCGAACTGTCTAGTTTCTCTTTTTTCCAGTTGTAACACATAAAGTGGTTCTGCTGTTCAGCCTTAGGCAAAAGTTAATCCTTTCTTTTAAAACAGAGGTAGAAGTAAATGCAGCCTTCTCTCCCATGGCTGTTTTTACCTTGTAGGTCTAATTAGACAGAAGAATAACCTTTTGGTCAGCAAGGCCACTGGCCAGTATTATGAGTATGCACAGAGAGCGGATGGGATTAATAACTAAGTTGTTGTCATTCGGTAGAGCAGAATTACTTTTAATATTGTACATAAATCATATATTTCACGTTACTTTACATAGAAAAACCTCTTCAAATTTCTTTTTTTTCTTTATTGTAATTTTCTGGATAATTAATAAAAAGTGTAATAAATCCCAACATTTTTAAAAATTGTAAAAGATTTTAAGTGATTTTTGTGCATTCATTCTTGGAGTAAGGGAAGTTAGTTGTTAAATATTTGACATTGTGTATTGAATTTAAATTTTTCAAAATGTCTTTTCATAGTGACTCTAGAAGCACTTAAAGATGGTGGTTTTAAAGAATTTCATCTACAAGCTCAGGAAATAGAAGGAGGTGTTCCTGTTGGTACTTTTAATATTACAGATTCAAACACTAAAGGCTTGGAATGTCATAACACAACGGTATGTGTTCAGTCTTTGGAATACTTTAAGTTTGTTTTTGTTTTAAATGTCTTAATCAGAACTGATAGAAGTAAGCATTTTTTACATGGCAAATTTAATTCATCCGTAGAATTTAAAAATCTAGACTTTCTCAAGAAATACTCTCTTTTCTTTACATGATATTAATTTAATGTAGAAGATACCTGGCACTTCTTAGGAGGACATCAGTGCTACCTGAGATGGGTAGAGACAGTTTGCAAATAATATATGTAAAAGTAGCTTTCACATCTTGTATCATTATATGTATTTCTTTTTAATTGCAGAATTCAGCAGTAATTAATGCAAATTCAGATGTGAAGAAGAAAGTTACAACAAAATGGATTGCTCCAAATGGTGTTAAAGATCTTCGATTCATGTAAATAATTGTTTTTCCTTTTTTTTTGCCTTGATGTTTTATTTTTATGCATTATTTTTGACATGGATCTGTGTTGCTGTTTCTGATGTTTATTGTTTTGCCTCAATTGTGTTTTTTTCATAGTTTGTCATAACTTCCCACTGCATTCATTAAATAACATGATTTTCATTTCAAAGTGTAATTGTAAGAGGTAAACAGTGTTCTATAGGTACTAACATATGTAAAGAATTCCATTAAGCACAATGTTTTAATAGATGTCTGAGTAACCAGTTTTTATAGTTTGACCTCTTGATTACAAGAGCAACAATATGTATTGGAATAGTTCCCTGAATAAGTGAAGACCAGACTCTAAGTGTAAACTTCTTCATTTCAAAGAGAAGAAGAATAGTAGTCTGATGTAAATACTTGTAAGAGAAATTTTTAAATAATTTCACAACCTGCAAACTAACTACTGAAAACATAAGACAAATTTATCCTGTGCTACCTTTCTTGCAGATCTGAAGCTTGTCAAAATATCAGTATCAATACTCTTCTCCCCTCCGAGAAAATAGGAAACTAATAATCCAGTTAACAAAATGCATACTTGATGTAATTGGAAAATATCTAAATATTTGATAGCTTGATATGGTTTGAAGTATAGATATATGATAAGTGTATCTTGGCCTTGCTTCATTAAATCTCAAGGAATACAAAGGAGCAAAAGGACGCCTATTAAAACCTCTAAGTAATGCCATGAACATCATAGACATAGATGGTGAGAGGCATGGCAATTTTTATGGACATTCGAGCAGACACTCTGCGCTAGAGTCAGTGCTTCTTAAAACAGTGTTACTTTCTTTTCTGGTCCTTCTCAGTATCTATTTTATTTAAACTCAAAAGGATGTCAGATGAAAATACAGTAACTGGGAAAGGAAAGGGTTCTGGAAAAAAATAGTGTTCTTTTCAAACTTCTAATGTATACCGTTAAAACCAAAACAGAGTAGATTTTTGGTGGAGGGGGTTGGGGGGCAAGGAAGAGAGTTTCTTGCTCTTTTATACTGAAATATTTGCATCAAAAAAATAATGATTATTTGTTTTTTATCCAGTGCAACTGTTGTTCAAGATCCAGAGAAATTTTGGGTTGGAATTCAAAGCAAAACTCTCACACCTATGCATTCTGAGTCAGTTAATGGGACAGGAAAAAGTAAAAGGAAGGTAGGTATTGAATGTATTTGTACAATAGAAATTAATACAGAAATTAAAATATCTTTTAGTTAATAAAAGACATACATACTTTGTCATGTATTCTTTAATCAAGATGGCAGAAGTCATTAGATATTTTCAACACTCTTAATTTAACTGCTTAGTCATCATACTAAATTGATGGAAAAAATGAAACAAATGTTCTTCTCCCCACACAGAAAATAGGAAACTAACAATCCAGTTAACAATGCAATTCATAGCATAACGACAAAGAAAATAATATTAGTCATAAGGAGAACTCTACTGTACTTCTGGTGTACTATACATTCTTAACTGCTGCCCCAGGCCCTGGGAAAAATACCTGTGTAGCATACTCTCCTAGATTAGTTTGTTTATGCTTATATGAAACATCTTAAACATGGTAGACAGCTAAAGCAAAGAAAGTCTGTTCAAATTGCATTGATTCTTGACTGTAGCAACACTAATTTATGTCATCCTGTCATCTAAACAAAAGTGAACCCCTGTCTTTTGTCCCTCAGCTCACAAGATGTATTTCCCATTTCCTATAATTATCTTTTTTTCCCTCTGGTAAATAATTTCTAAATGTTTCCTCATTTTCTTTTTCACAGCTTATGATAGCACTGGAATGCAACAAGGTAAGAACAATTTTTCTTCAGTTTCCCAATTTTTAGTTTTTAATTTCAATGTGCAATCTAATGGTGCAGTTGTGTCATGGTGGTAGCATAAAGGGTATTTCTACCATTCAAATTACTTTCCTAGAGAGAATTAATTTATGCTTGCACTTCTGTATGCAGTTTTGAAGGTACTTTTGGTTTTCATTATGTAACCTCAGTTCTGGGATAAAATTGTTACAAAGTGTAAGGTATTGTAAGGATGAAATAATTCTCTCAGATTGGATGTTAATTCAGTTGATGTTCTGTTTAAAATTATTTGGTATTAATACAGCAGTCAATGACTAGTAACTGCAACCTGTACTTTCTTGCAGCGTGGAGGGACTTACACATCACAAGGCCGATGCATCATGGTAAATATTATTTCTCCAAAGATGTTGACATATGGCAAATTGCCAAAGCCCTAAAGGCCAAGTCAAAAACCACTTCTAGTCATATTTTTCTCTTGTCACTCAATTTACTTGTCGCTTAGGCTGTTTTCCTTGGATGATTAAAATCACATACTTATTAAATGGTTGCCAGCCATATTACCATTTCCTTCTGCAGCTTCTCTCTAGCTAATCTGGACTTACTTTCTAACAGAAGTTTTATATTTTCTGTCTTTACTGCTTAGTCATAGTGTTTGTTTGCTTGTCAAGATCACTTATTTCAACAGCTCTAAAGCCTTGCCTTCTGCAAATCAAGATCTAGATTTAAAATTTAACTGTTTGATTTTTTTTTCCCTGAAAACTATTGCTCTTGGTTCAGTGAGGAAGCCTCCTTTTCTTCTTTTCTTCCTCCCAGACAACATGACCTACATTTTGCAGCATGTAGTGATTACGTAGTTGTATCAGTAAAAGATTTTCATCTGCTGTGTAGTGATCTTGACAGCATAGGTATGCTCATTGATGATGGACATCGAGTACATGAGGCCCGATGAAAAAAAGGTGCAAGCAGCAGAATTACGTTGATTTATACCAGCTGCTTCGGCATAGTTTTGATTATTTGTCCATAAAGATCTCTGAAGTAATTAAAATAGTATCAGCTGGTGGAATAAAGTTGCAGAAAATGACCTTGTGTGTTCTTCCTTTTGCCAGCAAGTAGATCTTCCTTTCCTGAAAATAATTTATATAAAAAGCAATTTTCTGCCAAACAATAACTGGCTTTTTTTTTTTTTCCCAGGTTGGACCTTCCAGTTCAGCTCAAAGCAGCTATTCAGGCAGTCAGGTAAGAGTCCTAACTTTCAGCATTGGTACATTTTCTGTACTAAACTGTAACTACAGATTGCTGAGGTGATTCAATACTGTACTGAAATTTTATCTCTATTAGTTAACATAGAATGCCAGTTATCCAGTAAACTGCACTCTCAGCACATGTACATACAAACAGAGTCCCAAAGCATTTCTTTTGTAGTTTTAAAGACATCTGGCATAATGAAAATGGAACTGTACTTAGTTAATTGATTTGTTAGACATTTTTCTTTATTTTCATAATAAAAAGTAGTTTTGTGTTTCACTGTCTTCTCAAAAAAAATCTGCAAAATTTCTCCCAACTTCACCAGATATTCATATTTGGATATTAAAGCTCCAGTACAACATCTGTATCACTTTTAACAGCAGGTTATTTTTTAAGTTAAAGCCTTGAGGATTTCACTGTCTAGTTAGTGTTTTAAAACTTCTGGGATATGCATGTCTGCATTCTCACTGATATCTTCCACTTTTTTTAATCACAGAACTGTGTACTTACTTTTTAGTTAAATTATCTAAAATAAGAAGGAATTATCTTCACTACCATAATGTGCCTTTTTGCACTTGAACTGTCAGATTCATTCTGGTATGTATCCAATTTCTTGAACTGAGCTTCTCAGGAATGTTTTTCTTACTAGTGATGATATTTTTTAGTGAATAATCTGGTAATGTTCCATTTGATCAATCCTCAGTACTTGTAAGCGGAATTACTAGACTGAGAAATACCAATACTTTTGATGTCTATACTAAATACTGATTTTTCTTGTATTTCTTTCATATACAATACATACTCTTTTCTAAAGAGATGAGTTTCTCACCTTGTCCTATAACTATCTAAAGTTATTAATTTTTTTCTAAAATATCAGCTATTTAGTAAAAGAATGAAATCCAGATGATGACTAAGGTCTCATAGTAAATTAGAATTGTTACAGCTAATTGCTAGTGAACTGGTAACCTCCGTCCTCCTTACCCTATGTTTGCACATACATTGTCAGCTTTTCATGCCATAAAGAGTAGGGCTTTTTTTTTTTTCTTCCCCCCACCCCTCTCCTTCCTCCTTCCCCCCTTCCCCACTCTTCATTCCCCCCCCCCCCCGGCTGTTTTTCAATGGAAATATTTGACTTCTGTTTTTCTTTCAGGGTGGAAAAGTCTACACAATAAGCACGAGTGGATGTGGCCCCGTAAGCATTTTTCTTACATTATTTTTTTTTGTCTGCAACATAACTATATCTATAGTTACTCCTAAAATGTAAAATTCATTGAAATGCTTATTGGGTTTTTGCCAAGAACAAGAAAATTACAGTTTGGAGTGAGACTATTAATTGCATTAATAGTAAGTGAGATTTACATGAAAAAGAAACTATTACTTCTTACGGTGGACTGTGATATTTTATATTAAAAGTCAGGAAGTTATTATTTTGTTTCTGGTTCCTGCTTCCTAATTTTTGCATACATGTATGTACATATTACATAATAAGTTTGAATTACAAACATATAAAATCTTCAATTTATTTCTATTAAAATAATGTCTTGAGAGTGTCTTCTTTAAAATGTTTCCCAGATATCATTACAAAATCACTAATGTCTCTAGTGTGCCTTGCCTTTGTGTTTTTAGAACTGAAGGTGTCTGAAGTATGCCTTTTCTTCTAAAGCAATTATAGAAAAGGAATAACTGGTTTCTTTTTTTTTCTTTTTAAGGGAGGTGCTGCAGGTGCATATAGCCAACATGCCTGTAGAGATGTAAGCTGGTTATATATGTACTTACTGTTGTGTATTACTATGCTTCTTAATTTATCTCCTTATTGCAAATTGCATTTTATTCTCTTCTGCAGAGCTATATTATTTTTCCCAAATCTATCAAAGTGGTGGTAGTCTGAGGTATTATTCAGATATTAAACCCCAAATTTAAAAGGTTTTATATTGTCATTTCCTCAAAGTGTAATCAATTACATTATAGAGGCTGCTCATCACCTATTATAACTGCTTAATTTGTTAGCCTACTAAAATGTCAGAATTCTTACTCCATAATGCCTTTTATCTGTTAGAATAATTTTATTTGGATATTGCATATTGTGTGATACTATTTGGGGGTTTTAACAATCGTTGGGTATGAACCAAATAATTCTGTAATTAGTAGAGAAGTTTCTATTATCAATTTTCACCTGAAAACAGATTTATTGTAAAATCTAACATATATTCCATTTTTTAAATGATGAAATCTAGTAAGAAAAAAAGACAACATTCTCTAATGCCTGTTATTCCAAGAAACTGCTTATCATACACTTTAAATATGAGTTACATTTAATTCCTAAATACTAAACGTATGTTATCTTTGTTTAATATGCAAGTGTAAACTGTATTTATGATAGAGCAAAATTAATATTTTGACTACAGTAGAATGATGGAAAATCTTTGCTTCAGTTATCTTTAAGGAAGTCCAGTATACTTTAATATTGTCCTAGATTTATTTAAATATAGATGAAATTAGTTTTTGAAGTGTACATCCTCTAAAGAAGTGATTACTTCTAGATATAACTAAGAAATTATTAAGTAAATAAATAACCTGGTTTATGTTTTTATTTCAGAGTGCATCCAGCAGTGGTATTTCTTATGGCCAGGTAACTATGTGTTTTCCAAAATGTTTTCCGTTTCCTAAGCTATTCAGAAACTAAGCAGTGATGCCCAACTTTTACCAAACAATAATGGAATTCATAGAAGGGGATAAAGGAGAATTGTCTTCAAATGGCTAAGTAATAATAATATCTAGAAATAAGTTTAAAAGATTATTTAAGTGTATGTTGTAACTTTGTTGGAAGTTATTTACTTCTGTTTTGCACAGAAATCAATTATATTTATTCTGTAAATGAACATTTTTTATGATTTTTCAAATGTCAGTGTTTCTTTGGTAGTTATTAAGAATTAAAAGCCTCTTTTTTTTTTTTTTGCTTTTGCCTTTGCAATTGTATATACAGATTGATGAAATGGAAAACTTTGCTGCACATTATTTTCTGCTTAATGTAAAACATTTCTATTCTTATGGCACATCCGATTTATTCCAGTTTATATTTCAATGGTAGGCTGTTTAATTTGTTGTCCTGAGTTCTCGCGTTTGTGTTGGTTTCAGTTTTGATGAAAGTAGAAGATAACAAGTTTCTTTTTTACCATTAGTTTATTTTTATTATAAACAAACTTCTAATCTGATGTTAGATGAAGCATTTGCAGCTTTTATACAGTGCTGTGAGAAACTAAAAATAGCTGGAGTTTGTAGAAAAAAAATAACCAGTTGATTTAGTTCAGTTGTTCATTTATTATCTGCCAACACATAATTTTTTTCTTCATACCCTTATTTTGTTTGGGTACTTTAGGGAAATTGTTAGCTGTACTATTCTTGTGGAAAATAATGCTGTAGTTAATTTATCATACATTTACCTAAGCAAAAAATGGATTCTCTATTCTTTACAGTCTGTCCCATCAAGCAGTTCAGATTCGAGTAAGAAGGTAAGCAATCCTTCTTTTTTCAATACAAAGGGGGAAAATTCTTGTACCTGTAACTTGACATGGCTGTTTTCTTTCAGAGGCACTACAGTTCCTTTTAGCAGTTATGACTGCTGTGCTGTCATGGCTTTTGTTGATTTCATACTGATTTATGTGGATTTGTTTTAAAAAAATTAGGATAGTGATTGTGACGTGATTAGGACTTTTAAGGATATGTAATTTCAGATGCGGCTGGAGAATGTGCAACTCAAAGCAAGTTGAATTCATATTGCTCTTGAATTTGACTCATAATATTTACATGGACGACTCCTCTCAGTTCAGCCTCCAGGATCCTCAGGGCTAGTACTATGATGTGTTCAGTAAACACACAGTGTACTCATTCATGTCCAAATAGATATATTTTTTTCATTTTAATTTCCCACTGCTTTAATAATTTAAGATACTGATATATTATTTTTTAGTAACTTCTCCCTGTTTTATACTGATAACACCAACTCTCCTCTTCCTTTATATGCCACTGGATAATATGAATTGTTTTCAATTAAAAAAAGGAGAGATGTGTGGGAAGCATCTAACTAGACAACATAAACACCTAAACAAAAGATACTACTATTGCATTTGGCTCGCTTTTTTTAAATGAACTCAATATTAAGCCAACTTTTAGGATGATATTGACTAAAGAGAAGAAATCAATCTCCCAGTTTGGGGTGAAAGTTGAAGATCAAAAAGGACACACAGTATAGGCGAGTATATATAGCACAATACATATAATACTGCTTCTTCCTTTACAGCTGAGATATTGTGTGAGTGGGAGCAAACCTTTTGTCTCCTTATACTGTTGTGTAACCATGTATACACTTATATTCTTTGCTTGGAAATGTGCATTAAAAACTTTTACAAAAATAATATTTTATAGAGGCAATCATCTATAGCATTATTATCAGACTGTATAAACATTGAATTCAATACTCTTCAGTTTACTGACATACTTAACTATTTAAATAAACTCTATAGTGAGTAAACAGCTTTCTCTGATTTCTCTATAGGTAGTGGTCATTGCCAACAGCAACCCTTTTCCACCTGTGGTAAGCAGTTTTTCTCTACAATGCTCAGAATTTTCACTCAAAAACTTTCAAATATCTATGTACTTAATTTGACAGAAAGATTCATGGTGTATGGAGACTACTCTTTGGCAGACAAGGTTTACCCTAGGTGCATAATCTTCAGAAAAAGCCAGTAGTAAGACAGCTACAAATCTTGTGGTTCTATGATTGCTATTAGTACTTGCAGAGATACTGGATTAGCTGCGGATTCCAGGTTTCTCAATTCATATAGCTGCTGTGTTTCTGAATAGTTTTGATTTTCTGCTTCTATTGCAATTTTCTTTAGAAAATTCCCTTTCATTCCCATCTTTAAACTATTAGACTTCCACTCTGCGTACTTGGAACTCGTACAGTCAGTCAAGAGTAAGTTTAGCCTTCAGGTAGTTAAAGTGAGTTTGCACAATGTAATATTTGATATATGTAATTTTTTCTGATATCTAGTTTATAATCAAACATGTTGTTCTAACCTGAATGAAGATTAAGATGCATTTGTTCTACACTATCCTTTCCATATCTTTCTTTTACATTTGGTTGTGTATTGCATTCAAAAGGTAGGGCCGTTCTTCTGTTACAACCTTCTGTTTGGACAATAACTAAAGATCATTTTGTTTCATTTGCAGCGTCATACATACCCCCAGGTAAGCACACTTATTTCTAATGATTTCTGTAACAGTAATGTACTTCTTATGGGTTCAAAACATTTGCCTCAGGATGGTGTCTGCTACTCTTGTGTGTTTGTCCCTCATACTCCAAAATTAGTAAACAAATGACTAGAGTAGGAATTGAATTCTCATGTGTGGTGATATATTTCCAGTGCAGGTGATAGTGAGACAGGTTGGAGGGGTGTGATGATGTCTTACCTTGACTCACCACATTTGGAAAAGCTGACTGATACTGCAGAAAGGATAGAGCCTGTGTTCTGCTGTAATAGAAGCAGATGCAAGTGTTGAAAATTACTTAGTAGGGTCAAGCACCCTTGCCAAACTATCAGAGCTAAGGATAAATTAGTTTAATGTTGGGTGTTAAGAGTTTGATACTCAGTACATCAAACGTATGTCTTTTCCTTTTATTCTCTCAAGCAAAAGAATACAACTTGGTATCTTCTCTTTATCTGCATGACATTTAAAAAACTCAAATTAAATGTTGTCTGTCGTGCCTCTTTGCTTTTGTTTTTCAGAGTTTGGGAAGTTCTGCTACTAGAATCATAATACAGGTAGGCATTCTTTCTCCATTATATTTGAGTTTTAACTGAAGCCATTTCTCAGTAAACTAAATAATGATTAATCTCTTTGGAAATAAATAAGTATGGATAACTTGCAAATACCTTAGATATCCACAAACTGAAATGGTGGAGGAGGGCATTTCTGTGATTACAGCACTTGATTGCTGATTAAAGACCGTTGCAGTTGTTTTCTATAGTCATAAAATATGAAAGCCTCTGTATGCTAATTCCATAGCGCTCCTAAAATTTGTAAAATTTTGCCATCTCAATCTGTTCTAGAGATTCAGCTTGAGTGCTACTTGATATTAAATCAAATATGCATCAATCATAACCTGCACAGTTCCATGCTCATTTAAACAGTCTATTTTTTTAAATGGAAGCAAGTTCACTGTTTCATTTTTTAAAATGCTGGTAGTTAGTGCTTTCACCTAGCTAGGCAAATTTTGTTTCCTCTTGTATTTATAATATTGCTTTTTGATAAACAGGCACTTGAAGTTGGTTGCAAGCCAATCTAATTAGGATCATGTTTGGAAAGTATTACGGGTATCAGTCAGGCATATTTTTTCTGGGTCCTTTGCAATTTTAGCTCCATGGTTTAGGCTTTCCTTCCTTTGTATGACAGTCTCTCAGCCTGTGACAACAAATTCTCACTTTCATTGAAAGAACAGTAGCAGGTTACCCCGCTGAAATTTGTCTATTTGAAATTCATTGCTTTCAGAATGCATAGAATTGGATTCTTCCATAAGTACCGACGAATTCTGGCAGAGAAAGGAATAAGATTTCCTTGTTATTCTATTTCTGAATTTAAATGTATAGTGTTTTGATTACAAAAGATAAGTGTTTTCAACATGTATATATAAATAAAACTGAAGAATATTTGATAGCTCTCAAGTCACATACTACTTGTCAACTGATTTTTTTGCAGTGACTTTGGTTAATTTGTAAATGTGGCTTTTCCAATTTTTGTTTTGCTGAAGACTTTATCAAAAGCTTGTTGTGCTTATCCATGAAAAAATCAGTCACAGTATGAATATAAATCAGTATTAATTTAATGGTAATTTGTGTGACACATTTGAAGGGCAGTATTATTTAAACTCACTTGAAATGCCAAAGTATGACAAAACAATGCTGTTATATGGTGACTTTTCATTAAGAAAATGACACCGATGTATAAATACTTTTGGCAACTTTATTTGTGGAAGATCTTTACATACTAAATATTGAGCATTGTAGGGCATGAAGACAGCATAAATAAAGAGCTTAAGGAAATATTTCTGGCTTTCATATACAAGGATAGAGTTGTTTCTTGAAATATCTTAGTACATAAGTTATTCCTCTTAAAAATAAAGAACATTTTTTTTTGTTCCTCTGTAGAGTGGACAAAGACAACAAAGCAGCAGCAGCAGTTATGTTCAGGTAAGTGAACATATAAAGGACTACAATTATTCCTGTAGACTTCACTAAAAAGGGTCAGCGTGACCTGGAAATAAATTATTTCCCACGTTTTGAAGTGTATTTCACAGGCTGAAGCTATTTCTCTTTCTGTAAACTTGTTCATAAAATTATGATCTGGTATTGGTGTTCAACTGTTTGTTTGGAATGCTCATAAATCTAATTCTGTGCATGACAGGTTGAAGTGAAATGGCTGTATTCTGCTCAACGTGTCCTCTAAAAGGAGGATAAAAGTCATGGCACTGAGAGGAAGTGATTCTAGGCTCAGGGTCACACCATAATTCCCAGGCTGGTAAAGTTTTGTGTTAGATCTCAAATTTCCAAAATTTGTGAAGGATAATTGCTTGTCTATATCAAGAACGATGGAGAATCATAACTGCAGATCCAAGTGTAACATTTTCCAGCATTATTTAAATCCATGCAGGTAAAGCTACCTGTGTAAAAACAGGTGTGTGAATTTGACAAATGTTAACCTAGTGATAACATAAATCTCTGCAGAGTAACACACAATATTCATAGTATGAACTCAAGTATGAAGGCTCTCTAGACTTCCTCCTGTGTTGGGGTTGCGACAAGCAAATATCCTGCAATATTCTCAGTAACATTATATGCAACCAGGAAAATCTTTCACAAGGGTAAATACAACATCCAGGTACTAAAGGCACAGGGATATCAGTAGTTAACATCACATATAATCACTTTGCCCAAGGTTGACAGTCTGCAATTCAATTCACGGCTTTTGCTGAGAGGAGGACAGTCTGCTGCACGGATGCCAGCGCACTGCTCTGTCTTATTTGGCGCAGAAAGGGCCATAAACTTGCACTCTTTACAGAAACCTCCTTGACCGCATAGTAATTCTCTTCTCTTTTCTTAAAGGGTTCCCAAGGCAGCCAGTCTTTTGGACAGGTGAGATGTTTTTGTAAAATGTATTGAGCTTTTCTGTAGGATCCTGCCTAGCAAATGGGCTTCGGGATTTACTGGGATTTTTTTACCATCTTAGTGTAGGTCAATGATCCCTGATTTTTTCGTTTGTACCACTGAACTACTGTGAAAGAAAAAATGTAGTACAGGGGACTCTGTAGTGGAAATGGGCTTTTCTGTCACAGCTGTGTTGAGACTACAGTTTCGTTTACAAATGAGTTTTTGCCTTTCTTACAGGGCTACCAGCCTCAAGGTGGCAGTTCCTACGGACAGGTAAGCTTCAGTCAGAATACAGCATTTGAGTTAGTGGAGTGCCATAGTACTGCAAAAGCACTGTGTTATCGCTCAGAATTTGAACTTCCAAGGACATGTTCTCTGAAAATGTGTATTCTCACACTCAAAATATACCCAGATGATACTTCTTTATCTGGAATCCCAGTATGTGAAATCATTACACTCAGCATCACTGTGAGGGGCAGGAGGAAGCCCAGGCTCTTCGCACTGCCTGGTGAAGGTTTAGGATGTAGTTGCTTGCTTTTCCTAGTGCAGGAGGGATCCCCCCACAAAAGCAAAATAACCTAATGGTATTCCTGTCTTAGGGTGGGCCAAGTTACTCAGGCAGCAGCAGTTCTTATGGGCAGATAAGAAGACTGGATATTCTGTCAGAAGTACTGCACTGATCGCTCTGTCACCAGCACAATGGGCAGAGATTTGGGAACGATGTTTCCTTTGGCAATCTGTGTCTCAATGCAATTTATGAATTTACTGAGATGGGCAGTCTGCTGCACAGATGCCAGCGTACTGCTCTGTCTCCTTTGGCTCAGGAAAAGCTTCTGGGGAAACCCTGGTGCAGCTGTATTTCTGTAAATACTGTGTTCTTTATAGAAGTCTCCTTGTCAAAGTGGCAGTTACCTTTTTTTTTTTTAAAGAATTCCCGGGGCAGCCAGTCATCTGGCCAGGTGTAACTTCTTTACTGACATGTATGGAGTTTTTTGTAGGAGCCTCCCTGGCAAATGAAGTTTTGGGGGTTGATTGGGGTTTTTCCATCTTGGTGTAGGCAAGTAGTCTTTGATTTTTGGTTTGTACCATTGAACAATGATGAAGGAAAAAGAAAGTAGTACAGAGGACCTTTAGTGGAAATGAACTTTTCTGTCACAGTTGCACTGAGGCTACAGTGTTGTTTACAGATGAGTTTGTCTCTCTTACAGGGCTACCAGCCTCAAGGTGGCAGTTCCTACAACCAGGTGAGCATCCATCAGAATATAGCATTTGAGAGAGTGGAGTGCCACAGGACTGCAAAAGATAGCAGATTTTAATGTTTTTAATATATATTGAGTTCTTTAAAAGAATTATCGCTGAATCTGTTTCAAAACTTTTGTTGTGAAAATGAGAGTTACATTTTTAATAGATATTTGCAGGAGGTATGGTTTCCTGTTGCTATTTGATCTTTTTCTTGTGTATGGAACTTTAAAATTTATGGTAGAAATAGCCTATGTGGTGCTATTCCTCTTCCAGTTGATTTACATGGTACAAGAGAAACTTACTGTAAGTTCTTCACTGCCTTCTCTGGTCTCAGTACACAGAAAGAGTGTTGAGGAGCTAAAGAAGGTTGAGTCAAGTCCTCAGCTACAGGAGCATTTACTGTTAGAGCCTGCAGCTAATTAACATTTACCTCCCTGTAAAGTTTTTATATGAATTAAAGCAGCCTTAGGATAGCTATGAATTTTGTTAGGATCCTTAAGTCAGATTGCAGAAATGCATAAGATGGTTCAAATCCTTTTGGGTAATCTCTGTCCTCATAACTCTCCCAGATAGATGTGACAAGTATGCAAGTACACAAAATATCTGGGTTTTTTTTGATGTTATGTTGAAGGCAGATTGCATCAGCAGTTTATAGTTACCCACAATATCTCTGTTACTGGAAGTTTTTCAAAAGATACTGGCATACTTGACTAGTTCATTTGACCTGCTACTTTTAATTGAATAATTTTGTTTCCATTTTATGAATCTGTGGGGTTTTCTAGGATCTTTTTTTTTAAATTTCTCATCTTTATTTTCCATCAGAGGAAGATAATTATGAAACCAGGGCCCATCAGTAATACAAATGTAGAAAGTCACTATTGACCTACCATAGCCTTCTAAGCCTACTGACAGAGGAACAGCAAGCAAAAGGAACATGATAAGAAAGTACTGAGTCTCTTCAATGTCCTGGAAAACTTTAATAAGACTAGAGTCTCATCTGAGATAGATGTAAAATTACTCATTTATCATCATATCAGGTATTAACACCTGATAAATACAATATGATTAGATATTCATTCCAAATAAGAAATATCAAAATAAATCAAGTTAATTAGCTGAGACTGTACATTCTCTGTCTTATTCCGGGATTCTTTCCCCACAAAGAGACAAAAATGAGAAGGCATCTGCTTCACAAATACAATAGTTGTGGATCAATAATCCCTTTCTTACAGGGATACCAGCCTCAGGGCAGCAGTTCCTACGGCCAGGTAAGCATCAATTGGAATGCAGCATTTAAGACAGTGGAGTGCCATGGCACTGCAAAAGCACTTAATCACTGAAAATTTGAACTTCCAAGGACCTTCTCTGAAAATGTGCATTCTCACACTCAAAATTTATCTACATGCTACTTATTTAACTGGAATCCCAGTATGTGAAATCATTACACTCAGCATCACTGTGAGGGACAAGAGGAATCCCGGGCTCTTCACACTGCCCTGTGAAGTTTTAGGATGTAGTTACTTGCTTTTCCTAATACAGGAGGGATCCCTCACAAAAGGTAAATAACGAAATTTTGTCCTTGTCTTAGGGTGGGCCAAGTTATTCGGGCAGCAGCAGTTCCTATGGGCAGGTAAGCAGACTGGATATTCTGTCGGAAGGTCTTCACTGATATCTGTGACCAGTACAATGGGCAGAGATTTGAGAATGAAGTTTCCTCTGGCAGTCTTTGTCTTGACGCGATTTATGACTTTTGCTGAGAGTAGGACAGTCTGCTGCACAGATGCCAGTGTAGTGCTCTGTCTCCTTTGGCTCACGAAGAGCTTCTGGTGAAACCCTTGTGCTGCTGTGCTACCATAAATCATTTTGCTCTTTATAGAAACCTCTTTGACTGTGTAGTAATTCTCTTCTCTTTTTTTCAAAGGGTTCCCAAGGCAGCCAGTCCTTTGGCCAGGTAAGATTTATTTTTTTTTTTCTAAAATGTATTGAGCTTTTCTGTAGGAGCCTTCTTGGCAAATAGGCTTCAGGATTTGACTGGGATTTTTTCCCTCTTGGTGTAAGTCAGTGGTCCTTGATTTTTGGTTTGTACCACTGAACTACTGTGAAGGAAAAAGAACATAGTACAGAGGAACTCTTAGTGGAAATGGGCTTTTCTGTCACAGCTGTGCTGAGACTACAGTTTTGCTTACAAATGAGTTTTTGCCTTTCTTACAGGGCTACCAGCCTCAAGGTGGCAGTTCCTACGGACAGGTGAGCATCAGTCAGAATACAGCATTTGAGATAGTGGAGTGCCATGGTACTGCAAAAGCACTTTGCAACCACTCAAAATTTGAACTTCCAAGCACAAGTTCTCTGAAAATATGTATTCTCACACTTAAATTTTATCCAAAATCTGCTCATTTATCTGGAATCCCAGTATGTGAAACCATTACACTCAGCGTCACTGTGAGGGGCAGGAGGACACCCGGGCTCTTCGCACTGCCTGGTGAAGGTTTAGGATGTAGTTGCTTGCTTTTCCTAGTGCAGGATAGATCCACCACAAAAGAGAAATAATCAAATATTGTCTTTGTCTTAGGGTGGGCCAAGTTACTCGGGCAGCAGCAGTTCTTACGGGCAGGTAAGCAGACTGGATAATCTGTTGGAAGTACTGCACTGATCTCTCTGTCACCAGCACAACGGGCAGTTATGAGTATGACATTTCCTTTGGCAATCTGTGTCTCAATGCAATTCATGGCTTTTGCTGAGATTGGGACGGTCTGCTGCACAGATGCCAGTGTAGTGTTCTGTCTCGTTTGGCTCAGGGAGAACTTCTGGGGAAACCCTGGTGCAGCTCTGTTTCCATAAATACTGTGTTCTTTATAGAAGCCTCCTTGACTGTGTGGCAGTTATTTTCCCTTTGTTTTAAAGGATACCCCGGGCAGCCAGTCTTCTGAGACTATTCGGCTGAAATATATTGAGCCTTTCTGTAGGAGCCTGCCTGGGAAATGATCTTTGGGGATTGGCTGTGGTTGTTTTCCTCCTTGGTGTAGGTCAGTGGTCAGGTCAGTGGTCCCTGGCTTTTGGTTTCTACCATCGAATTACAGTGATGGAAAAAGAACATAGTACAGAGGAACTTTTAGTGGAAATGTGCTTTTGTGTCACAGATGTGCTGAGTCTACAGTTTTGTTTACAGAAGAATTCTTGCCTTTCTTACAGGGCTACCAGCCTCAAGGTGGCAGTTCCTACGGCCAGGTAAGCATCAGTCAATCACCAGTCAGTATATAAAGTGTAAGGGATGTTCCCTTATAGGTATTGAGAGTTCTGTGGATTGTTTCTTGAAACAGTGTAGTAAATTCTCACTAGAAGTAAGAGTTGTGAACTTTTTTTCGTATGGGTTTGGGGAAAATCAGCTCATTGTCCCATAGAAAGGAGTATGTTTAGGTGTCAGTTTTTTGATGCACTTAAATATTTAACATACACATACTTTACAAGAAAATTCACAATGAGACATAGATGGTCTTCTACCTCTTAATCATTCAAGCAGCTAAAGCCCTTTAAAATTTATTGCTGTATTTGAAATAGAGAAAAGGAATACTTGGATTACTTAGCTGCTCTTTATATTTTTTTCCCAGCAGGGTGGATCTTCTTCCTCAGGTGGCAGCAGTGGTTGTGGACAAGTAAGTCCTCTTTCTCTAAACTATTTGAAAATTAGACCCAGCTTTCTTTGTAGTCTTAGCATATTTTTCAGTAAGTTATATAATGTTTGTAAGTTAGGATCTTTTGGTTTTGTTGTTACGTTATCTGTCTCAGAGATCAAGAAAGTCTGATAGTGTTTGTCACTGTAACGAAAATTAATTGTCTTCTCATATGTAGTGTTACATACAGAAGGTGGACAAGTTCTGATTTATCTGTTTACTCAGTAAAGAGATAAAATCTTTGCTTGGGAATTATTTTTGAATGTTGCTCCATTTAGTTCCTATAGATAGTTGTAAGATCAGAGAGCAGCTCCTGTGGAATAAGAATTAGATTAGTAATTTTCACTCTGGTTATGTTTGAATTTGTGCATGCCTACAACAGTGTAAAGATGTTGTCTTTAATAATGAGATCCCAGGAAAAAGGATCATGGATGAAGCCATAGTAGTAAACTTATGTTCAAACAAATATATTGAGGGAAGCAATGAGAATGAAAGAGAAATACAAATACATAACTTTTAGCAGAAATATTTAGCAGAGATTTAGCAGGATTGGTATGAGTTAAGTATGAATGGAAATGTATTTGAAAGCATCATAAGAAGCAGCACAACAGCGACACATTTCACAGCAACAAAACTGATAAACAGTGAAGAATGTGTTACTTTCAGCAAAGCTGTGTCACACGTTGACTTACCAACATAAGGCCTGTGCTGTAACAAAGTGAGGCTAACAACCTGTTTCTCACCCTGCTATCCCAACAGGAAGACTGACTTTAGCCAAAATATGCCCAAAACAGGGAGAAGAAAGGCAGTGGACAGCAGCCTTGACTAAGATTTCTGATGAGTGAATTTAGTGAGATTCTGAGGGAGATGGTCACATAACAGGAACTGTTGATGCGTAAAAAAAACCCAATTCATCTTTACCAGTCAAGAGGAACTAGGATGATAGACAGACACATCAATTGCTTGCCTACTTTGTTTATGTGGGTATGGGAGTGACAAAGGGTAAAGCCACAGATTTAAGAAGTTAAATAAAAATATGAGTTGAGTTTTTTATATTAATTCCCATATAAGAAATGTTAAGAAAGCTATATAATTTGCAAGAAAATTTGGGCGCTTACCTTTTGGTTTGTTTTTTTTTGACAGGGTTATTCATATGATAGCAATCCCTGCCACCAGGTAAATGGCCTTCCTCCTCTTGTTTAAAGAGCCATCCAAAACTAGTTTTGTCACTAACTCAATTGGTACCAACTTCAGATTCATAGAGTACAAATTCATGTAAACTTACAACTCGCTGTCATCCTATACACAGGAACATCACAGGCTTGGGGTCTCTTTTCCCCCTTTTTCTAGGACCATGACTGTGAAATGTCAAGCCCTCTAGGATATTAAGGCCAGACCGCGGAAAGAGCAAGCCCACTGCACAGTTCCTTGATTGGTGCTGATTAAATCAGGGCTGGATCTCAATAGCCTCTCTGTGGACACTTCCAGTCATAAGTCAGAAAATACTTTAGAAGTGTCACTTGAGGATCCTGAAAGAGGCTGGCTTAAAAAGTCATTCAGTTTGTGTAGTGAAGTGTAGATATCTATGTGTGTATTTGTTACAAAGTTCAGTGTTGGAACTCTAAAAACCACTGTCCTAAAAGACACCTGCTATGTTTAAAGAAAAAATCTCAGTAAATGTTAGAATTAGTAAGAGAAGAGCAAGTGATTCTTACTGATTTTTCACTGGAAATAAAAAAATCTGATAGATCCATTGTGCTAACAAATGGCATGTTTTAGCAATATAAATATAATGATGTTTATAAATATACAAACAACAGATGTTGCTATAATTATTATAATAATGTGATATAGCATATTCAACATGATGTATATTATATATTGTTTTAACTTGAAAGAATAATATATGATATAGGTATATAATTACGTTATTTTATAATATCTTTTCAATTTTTTTTATAGAGAGGGGTTATTTCTTTTTAATACTAAAGGAAACAAATTTTGTTCTGAAAACTGCTAGAACATTGAAAGATAATAGTTTTCATTCCATTTTCCTTTACATCTTCTGGGTGAAGTCTCAAACTCATTTTAGCAGATGGCAAATATCCCACTCACTTTCAGTAGCTCAGGATTTCACTGTTCTTATTATGCAATTTTGACACTAATACTTCTACAACGTCTCCTGATCTCATTTCTCTTCTAAACATTCCTCTTCTAAAGAGGGCATGTTGAAACATACTGAGCGTTTAATTTAAAACCTTTTTCTCCAGGCCACTGTATCTCACAGCTTTCTGTATAACAATGAGAGCAGGGGAATTTTTCATTCCATTTGTATAAAATTGGGTTAGTACAGGAGAAAAGAAGATATGTTCTGTAGATGCTGTTCAGAATTAAACTCGTCTGCGTACTAGACATTACTTAAAGGTAAATGTTTGTAGTTCTTTGCCATATGCCTCACCCAGTATGTACCTTTGCACTATTGCCTATCTAACTACATTAGAAATAATATCTACATTTTGTATCTGTGTCTGCTACTTACTCCTCCTAAGCAAGTGTCGTAGCTTACATTAAAAATAATCCATAGCCAAATATGAAGTGTCTGAAGCATTTGCAATTTTTGTCTAATTTACAGGATGGATCACAGGGTGTTCAGGTAGGTAGCTCTTTTTTTATTCATCGGTAAGAACACTTTAAGCAGTTTTAATCCAGAGTACACTTTCTTGTTTGTGAGAGTATAGACTCTACAGACTCTAACCCAGCTCAAGTCTGTGACTCATTCTGTTCAAATGTACTTTTTATCAGCCTTGAAATTCCACTTATATAGAAAGAACTCAGAATCTGATAAAGCTAGTTCTGCAGATTCTGATCAAATTCAGCTCTCCAGCATTATAACTGTTGTTGTTTTGTTTTCACAGGGTGGATCATACTCCTCACAAAATTACGGTGGTAGCCAAGTAAGTAATAGATTTTTATTCCTTCAAAGAAATTCCACAATGGCTGATCACTATCTGATCTGCAATACCGTAATGTTAATTTTAATGGTATGTTGGGTTTTTTTATTAGCAGAGTGGATCATCATCCTCACAATATTATGGTGGCAACCAGGTAGGTAGACCTTGATTTTTCTACTGGAAAGAATTTTTATTGTTTTTGATGTTATCTAAACATCTAGAAAGTTGCATTTGTTCAAAGAAATACCAGGCAATTGTTTATTCCAGCTTGACAGACCCCCCCAAAAAATCAGTTTCTTCTGAAGTAGATTTACTTGTGTTATAGGATGGATCCTCCTCACAAAACTGTGGTGGCCAATTAAGTAGTGCTCTATTACCCTACTTGTTTGTCGCTTCACACAAGTTTTAGCCTCTGCTCAAAATCAGGCTTTCTCCATCCTAATTTTCTCTGATTTTGGTTTGTTTGTTTCTTTTAAAGGGTGGATCATCCTCCTCAGACAACTATTATGGTGGACAGGTGATTAGTTCTTTCTGTTCTTTCTTTCTCCTAGTTATATATTTCATACTAATCTTTGTAGTCCATGCATCAGCTTTCTCAAAGATGTAGGAAAATATGATAGTTTCTGTGCTCTTCTTGTCTTGGAATGGTTTGGGGTTTTTTCTTTACTGAAGAATGGAATATTCCCTGTAAGCAAGTCTTGCAGCCATATATTGGGCTCCTTATTTTCCCTAAGAAGATTTCACTGTAATTTAACTCAGCTGCTTCTTTGAATGAGTCTCAATACAGTCTTGCAGAGTACAACATCAAAGTGTTTTCTAACCATCCATTTTTGTGAGGAAATGACTGGTATCTGATGTCATCCTAGGATTCACAGGATTCATCAGATGATAATCCCAATGCTTGTGATGATGTGAGTATGCTTTCTCCAGTATATTTTCATCGCAACATTTTTCATGTAGATGGGAAAATATTGCACTGCTGGATGAAGTCTTGTGAGCAGAATGATCTAGAAATAGGGTGGATTTCCCACACTAATAGCTGTTTCAGCAACTGAATATTTTCTTTCTGAAAATTGTCGGATACATTTTTACAGATAGATTTTGTGCATTTAAATGCATTTAACTCGATGAAATTAAATACGGATAAAAATATTTCAGTGGCTTTACAGTAGCAGAATATTTTAGTTGCCTAAAACCAAAGGATACATTTTAAAGTAATTTTGCTAAAACAGAAAAACTATTAGACAAACTTTAAATACATGAAATTATAGAAAGAAGAGAGATACAGCAGTAAATATTCTACTGCTTTTCATGTTACCTTTTTACCAATCTGAAGTTGCTCTTAAAATGGATTTCAGACTGGAATAGTAGGATTTCAAACTAATTTAGGCAACACTATGGTCTGTATGCAGTACCAGAAAGAGTAAGGTTTCTGTAATCTTACTGTATTTAAATAATTCTTAAAGAAGGAAATAACATATTCTTTTCCAGAATGACACTACTTATAGTACCAATAGTCTGGTAAGTGCTTTTTTTTTTCTTCTACGGTATTCAAATCCCTGTGATTAATGGCAGTGTTGGTAACTGAGTACGTCTACATTAGACCTGTGGGCCTCTAATTGTAGTGTGTGATTGCTTTATAATACCCTTCAAAAAGTTTATTAAAGAATGAGATATTTGATGTTGCACCTCTCTGTTCTCAAGTCCCTTCTAGCTGTTCTCAAGGCAGCTGCATAATTATTTAAATCTGCACAATACTTCTTAGAAAATATACTAAAGGCTTTTTGTAGTATATGTACTTGACTTGCTAGTTATTTCGGAATTAACTATGTACAGGATGCATGTTTGCCACCTCAGGCTTTTTACACTTGATCTAATTTGAACTCACATATACGCTAGTATTGCAAAGTAGCACTTATGCTCCGGTACTACCCTCTCTGTCAAGTCTTTCCTTCTGTCCCACAAGCAGAAACTGTGATTAACGTGGATAGATCATGACCAAACAAATGTACTGTTGAGTAAATGAATGACATTGTTCCCTGCTTTTTTCTGTTCATAGAAAAGTTTATTTCATCCATTACAACCTCCTTTCGTTTTACTGCCATCTAGAGTAACCTTCGGTCTTCAGCTACTTGCCTTTTCTTCAGTAGTCAGACGTATTTTTTACTGCTTCATTATTTTCCGTATTTTTTTTTCTAGTACTTTAGTACTGCACCAAAACTGTACTAGGACATAAGGAAGCCTTCTGAAAATACTTTGTGTTTTTTCTTTTGCTTGTGTTTACCTTGAATCCATTGCACTAGGTTTATTCTTTAAAAAAAAATCCTTCAGCAGCAAGCTCTTTTTAAGAGTCTCATCGCTTCTTCCTTTGTTCACAAAAGATGCTATTATTCCCTTGGTTACCCCTATCCAGTGTGTATTGCTGGACTTCACTGTGGAAGAGTTTGCTTCTAAACATTCTCACAAAGAAGGGAGGTCAATGATCAGAAAATCCATTATGTAGGTTGTTATCTGAACCCCAGTGGATGAACTGAAGGAGACTCCTAGGCAGGAACTTCTGATGAAGTGATAAGGCAAAACTAAACGAAGAATATGTTTTTAAAGACTCTTATTTATAGTAAAATGATAGCTCTGAGCATTTTTCTGTCCCAAAATACACCACCTTTACAAGTTCAGGTAGATTTTTGCTGGAAGTATTTTGTGTGAATGGCTGAATCTATAAAATAATAACTGGCTTCTGGCTCCTTTGCAGAATTCTGGTTGTGCAAAAAAGAAAGTTGTTGTTGCCAGAGTAAGTAACTTTTTTTGTATTCTTCTTTTTTATTGCTTGTAGGATTTTTGCCCTAAGTATACATGTTTTGCCCCAGTTATGCCTTATTTTTCCCTAATTATGTTTGTCCTAATTAATATTCTCCTATTTAAGGAAAAAAGTTATATAAAATAACTTGGCTGTTTGCTCTTTCAGTGAAATTACTTGAAAGTAACTATATATATATGTGAAAAAAAGATATGAAAATCTTGGTATGAGGTAGAAGGCAGTTCAAATTAAGGTTTTTCAGGAAGCACATACAGAGCTGGTCCAAGCTAAAGTTAAAAATAAATGAGTGACATACAAACAGGGGACAGCTAAAATTTTAGCTGAAGTAAGATAGATTAAAGAAATAGGAAAGAAAAAGTGCTTGGTAACTTAGTTTGATCAGCATGGTGTGGAGGAGATACAGATATGTGTATTGTATGGCTTCAAGTCAGACTCAGTAGTAGCCTACAAAAATTATGTGCAAATAGCCTTTTTTAATAAGGCTTTGCAATTCAGTGTACACAGTAAAGGGTCTGGAGTTGTTGTAGATAAATAATATGGGGGAAAAAGAAGGCCTGTCACTGATCATAGAGTTTTCACCTCCTAATAATGAATTTTTTTTTTAACAGGATACATCACATATTTTGAGCAAAAGAGACTATGATGCACAGGTAAAGCATTCTTGTCACTTTTCCTGAACTACTGCTGGTGTTACAGCTCCTCAAAAAGAAGAAAAGGATATGGAGTATTCTGTTTAGGATTAGGTAGTTCTTTCCCAATAGAACTCTTTTTTAAATGTATTACCCTTACAATGAAATGAGTTACTTATTGTTTCTTCACAGAATGAGTCATCTACTTCAAACAGCAGCCACACTAACTTCCAGGTAATAACATAGTGTCTACTGCATGATCTCGTTGCAAGGAGCTTTCTGATAAGTTATATTTCATTTCTGAAAATTAGATTCCACTAATTTATCTATGCTGAAGGATGATATTTTGATTTGGCAACATTTTCCCTATAATGTTATAATTTTGCACAGCTGTAAATAATAATAACAGGCCCATAATATACGGTCTCCTCTGTTCCTTCCCTCCACCAAGCAGGTATTGCAGGTGATTCTTGACATAACATTTTGTAAAAGTTGTTTGCAAAACACAAATACTTATAGAATCTTTTTTTAGAAACTGTCCTGCTCTAGAGATGGCAATGGCCAGATATATAATCTTGCTTCATTTAGAATTTTGTAACAAGGTACATCTTAGAGATTATGTACTACTGTTACAAAAGTAGGTCCTATTTTCATGTTCTGTAGGCTGAAGTGCTACAACATTTTATATGTTATAGAATTATCTGAAATTGAGCCATTCCTGAGTGACACCTCATTCTATATTTTTATACTTAATGCTATATTGGTGCCCATCAGCTTCCCAGAGATCTGGAATCCCACTATGCCCAGCATTATGTAGGTGTAACACCAGCATAGTCCTCTATCTCACAGAGTCTGAATTCTAGTTTAATAGTATAGTCAGCTCTCTGATCTCCAGAGATTAACAGTTTTCTTAATTAGCTTTTGTGACATTGAATCCCTATATATTGTATCCAGTCACTAATTAAATTTCATCCAAATTTATATTTTTACAATGATTCTATCATACAGAGAGTTTTGAACAGATAATGGTTGCTGGTGCTGGGAAGTAGTAAAAAGATTTTATACGTGTTAGAGTCTGATTAAAATGTTTCTATAAAAGGTAATTGATTTCTTCACAGGGTGGATCGTTTATTGCAACTGGTGGTGGATCAAGTCAGGTCAGGATTTTCTCTGTTTTTATCTACTCTTGTCCAGATAACTTCCTGGTAATTAAACTAATTAGATTCAGGACTCAGAGATCAAGTCCAGTAATTTTACACGGGGGATTGGTGATGTTGTGGATTAAACTGTAAATGAAGTGACCCCATTCAGATTACACTTCTCTGAAATAGTTCTCTGAAATCACTTCTTGGTGCTGTTTCAATTTCACACATGGTTTATTGATGAGAGCACAGTGGTGATTTTCTGTACTCTTGAGTATCCAGTTCATCCTCTTTTGATGAGGCATCTGTCATTGAGACGTAGCATTGAGAGATTTAGCATCAGTCTAACTTCCAAAGCAAACAACTAAACAAACAGTTGTGCTGTCCCCTCATTTGTTCTAGATATCAAAAAGGTTACAGCTATTCTGCAGTGCCACAGCCTTTCTTCCCCTAAAAACTGTTCACATCTGAAATAAGATTCTATTTTAAACTTCCACAAAGTAGTCATTCTTTCCTTCTATTCTATTTTATAGGGTGGTTGCATTTGTCCTGATGGAAGCACTGGTAACAGACAGGTAATTATTTTTCCTGAGTTTATACTTTCATCAACACAATAAAGTATTTTGACTTAATGACCTAGAAAGTATGGACACTCGGGTAATGTTAAACATTATCGATATTTCTTTGGTATGAATAGAATTCTATAAAATTAAATGGAAGAATGAGTCCTGCTTTACTTTAACTGTGTAATTGCCATTTGGCCACTAACTTCCTGTAGCTGTGCTTGGTAACTAGATGTTCTGTCAGTTGACTGTTACATGCTAATTATTCATCACTTTCAAAAATCCAAAATCAATACGCCCTGTAGTAACCACAGAATGTAATTGTATCTAGCTTTGGTTCCTTATCCTTGTCACTGGTGTGATATACTATTGCGACTAATTGTGCCAAAAACTCATAAATACTCCAAAAGATAGTATCTTCTATCAGCATTTAAACTATTCTTTCAGATAAAGATATATTACAAATACTGTAATTTCATGACCACTAGATAATTTCAGTGCTACCAGATAAACATTTGCTTAGGCAATGCCTCTGTACCAGGAAAACACAGAAGGAATTCAATTACATGGCCATTATAGGCCATGTTTTACCAGACTTCTGACTCTATTTGGCTGTGCCAGGTGAACAAGTATTCTTCTACCTGAAAACTTATTTTTGAAGATTTTATTGAGGCTGTATTTGCATAAACACATTTGAATGGTGTAGTTTTTATATTTCATCAAGAGTCATGTTGTAGATTATTTCTGTAAAAAAGTAGGCTAGTTAAACAAGCTAATTGTATACAGAAATTCTGAACTTAACTGTCATGAACATATAGCAACAGTAATTTTTATCAGGTAAAATACTACCTCTGAGCAGTAATCATAACCTGCATATTTAAAATACAGCCTAGTCTACTAAAACAACTAATATTGGAACTTGTTTGGGGAAAAACTTTTTATTTTCCTACATAAACAAATCCATTTCCAAGGAAAAAGGTGGACATCTTTATGCAAGTTTTCATTCTAACAGGGCCTTTTTCTTTGTATGCTTAAATTTGTTCAAGAAGAGACTTAGTTTTTAACATTAAGCCACCACATCTTTGCCAGGGGGAGGACAGTATATTTAATTGCTAGCAAACAATGATTTTCAACATGAGGAAAATAAGACGTCTGAACTGGATATGTTGGAAAACATGTTCTCAGTGCAGGTGTGTCCACTTCGATACACGAGAGACTTGTATTTCAGCTTGTTTTAGTATCAGCTGATAGAACTAATTTATGATAAACCAGGTGGCAATAGTCTTGATCTTTGTCTTCTTCACCCAACAGTAAAGTTTAGCGATCATTGCAAAGGAAGAGACTGAATTAAAAACTGGACTTATTTTTATTTTCACTCCAGGATCAATTCTCTACATACAGCAATAGCAATGCCCAAGATATTAGTATGTAAACACATTGGCCATGATAGACAGGTTTGTTCTGATGCATAAAAAAGCAAGGTATAAGTAGATCTGCACATATTTGTATAAATAAACCACCATTCACTAATCTTATGTAGAAGAGACAACTTCCTTGAAGATTCTTCACCCCAGGAGGAAAATTTCTGCCACAACCTTTCTGTCAAACTTAAAAATTATGAGTTACATGAAGATCTCTTCAAACCTGGAAAATATTTTAAATTAAGAGTCCAAGCCATACATATTTAAACCATCTTGTTTCAAAAGTAACAATGGGATTCTTTTTGAAGATCGCCATATTCCTCACACTACTATTATTCTGCTTTTTCTCTAAACCTCTTCTAAAGACGAGCTCAGTCTACAAACAGTGTCCAATGAAGCAGCTGAACAATAGAACAGTACTTCTTCTCGTATATAAAGGGGATGTGACATTAATAATGAGTGTTGTGTACTAGTAAATAGTGTTCTCCTTTAAGTGGTGAGCTGAAAAATCTGCTCTCCTGAACTTTGGAAGTTCAGTACTCTGGCAATATTTATAAACACAGTCAGGGTCATGATCATCTACAAAATATAGTCTGCCAAGTATGACATACGAGTCTGTGATTAGGAAGAATAAAATCAACAGTTACTATTTCTTTCAGGTCTTTTAACCTGAACATAAAAGTAGCTGCTAAAAGTTTCCTTATCTCTAACAAAAATAACCAATGTTCTCTTCCAATAATTGCAATAATGTCCTTTTTGAAAGCAGTATTTTGAAATAAGAGGATTTCAGAAATGGACTTACTTATTTCAATGTATGTTTGGGAGAAAATAGTTAGTCTGTGTTTTCATTTCAGGGAGCCCCAGGTTCTTCACAAAGCACATATTCTGGTAACCAGGTAAACATTCAGATAAAATGCCCTGTTCAGAAACCATCTAAATCCTTACCTGAAAGAGCAGCAAAGCATAAACCAGTAACCCATTCTGTCTTCTGCACAGGGAGGGCCTTTCTTCTATCCTGGAGGATCCTATGGACAGGTAGTCATCCCTCCTCCCTTACCAGGATAACACAGACTTCATTGTCCTTGTTCTTAGACCCCAATATCGTGGGTGCTGTGACAAGCAATAATTACAGATCTGACAGCTGTCTCCTGGAGCAGAAAACCTAAATTAACCCTGATGTAAGCTAGTGGTGTGAGGTTTGACAGACAACAGTATAGACTGGCATCTGCAGCTTCCTTGCAGAATTCAAACTTCAGCAGGCAAAGAAAATTACTGCCAGAAGACTTCTTCCACTTTAACTGTATTGGCCGTGATTTTTATTTAGGTACTTAAAAGATAGCTCAAAATTGAGACAGAGGGTATAAAGTGAGTATCAGATTCATTCTTATTTAAATACTCATCTTGTCTATAAGAAAACAGCAGGTCTGTGTTTCTCCTTCAGGAAAACTGTAATATAACTGAATATAACTGAAAACCAGCAATATAACTGAAAAATTTCCTTTCAGGGTTCTTCCCACAGCTCTTACTCCAGTAACCAGGTAAATATTGTGGTCACTGTTCTTGCACAGGAATAATTTAAAAGTATTCCTTGAGAGAACATTTAAACTGCAAAACAGTGATTTTTTTTTTTTTTTTTCCCTCTGCAGGGAGGCTCTTCCTTCTATCCTGGTGGATCTTATGGACAGGTAAGCGTTCTTCCTCTTTTGTAAAGGCCAGACAGGCTTCTGTTATCTTCATTCCTCTGTTCCCTGTATAGTGGCTGTTATGAAATATAACACCCAAGAACCGAATCAACTATTTGTACTTTACAACATGGAGTCTGTTAGAGGAAAAAACTAAATTGTGCTTAAAGCTTCCATGGAATTAATTTTTCATTCAGCTAAGAAAATTACTGATAAGACATTCCTTGTTATTCTACAATATAGGCCAAAACTGACAGTCAGATATATTGCTATTTACAGCATCCTGTTCATAAGAAAATAGTTAGTCTGTGTTTTCATTTCAGGGAGCCCCAGGTTCTTCACAAAGCACGTATTCTGGTAACCAGGTAAACATTCAGATAAAATGCCCTGTTCAGAAACCATCTAAATCCTTACCTGAAAGAGCAGCAAAGCATAAACCGGTAACCCATTCTGTCTTCTGCACAGGGAGGGCCTTTCTTCTATCCTGGAGGATCCTATGGACAGGTAGTCATCCCTCCTCCCTTACCAGGATAACACAGACTTCATTGTCCTTGTTCTTAGACCCCAATATCGTGGGTGCTGTGACAAGCAATAATTACAGATCTGACAGCTGTCTCCTGGAGCAGAAAACCTAAATTAACCCTGATGTAAGCTAGTGGTGTGAGGTTTGACAGACAACAGTATAGACTGGCATCTGCAGCTTCCTTGCAGAATTCAAACTTCAGCAGGCAAAGAAAATTACTGCCAGAAGACTTCTTCCACTTTAACTGTATTGGCCGTGATTTTTATTTAGGTACTTAAAAGATAGCTCAAAATTGAGACAGAGGGTATAAAGTGAGTATCAGATTCATTCTTATTTAAATACTCATCTTGTCTATAAGAAAACAACTGGTCTGTGTTTTCCTTTCAGGAGGGCCCAGGTTCTTCCCACAACTCTTACTCTGGTAACCAGGTAAATATTGTGGTCACTGTGCTTGCACCGGAACAGTTTGAAAGTCTTCCTTGCGAGAACATTTAAACTACAAAACAGTGAATTCTTTTTCTCTACAGGGAGGCTCTTCCTTTTATCCTGGTGGATCTTATGGACAAGTAAGTGCTCTTCCTCCTTTGTAAAGACCAGACAGACTTCCGTCACCTTCATTCCCACATTGCCCCTAAAGGAAGGAAAATTCTTTCTTGAGGGAACTGAAATAACAGACTTTTAAAATTTTCTGTACAGGATGGGCCTACTGACTATGACAGAAGCGGTGAATCCTATGGACAGGTAAATACTCTTCTTTTTTTTTTCCCCTCTTTCTATGAAGAATGCTAAGGGCCAGTACCCTGGCTTCTATATACAGCTATCTTTTGGCTCTCAGTATATTTTAATGAAGGTAGTTTTTTTTTCTTTGCAGAGTAAATTTGCATATACTTTCAACTAAGTAGCCTGTAACTTTATAGGGGAGTAAAAAGTGGGGAGCCTCCAACCATTAAAGCCTATTCTCCTCAACAGTGCTAGCTTTGAATTATCTGCAAGCTCAAGTTCCCTTCAAAAGTGGAAATAATATATTTTTAGCTCAAATTCTAAATTATAATTTTACAGGGACGTACCTATGAGCTGCTAAATAGCCATTCTGATAACTAAGTAAATATTTTATTTTTAAAATCTCTGTAGAAGGAGATTCCTACAGTAAACATATGGCAAACAGATTTCTTTTTTATGAAAATTATCTGTGTTTCCTGAACAGGGTGGATCTTCCACATATAGTGGTGCTGGATCTTATGGTCAGGTAAATATTATTTGCCTCATACATCAAAAGCCTAAGCTTGCTGTGTTGGCTCTTACATGCACTGTGTTCTACACTTCAATTATTTTTAACTGATGACCATGGAAATATCATTTTATCTTTTGTTTCTCTTTACTTTCATTTATCCCTTTACAATCCCAAACGCTTCTGTAATGGAGGGAAGGTGATGCACTATATGCACTACACTGCTACTATATCTTGTATAGCAATACATTTTAACTAAACCAAGTAATACAGAGTTATTTATTTAAAAAAAAACAAACATATAACCCAGATTGCTTTTTCACAGAAAATTGTGTTATATTGCTACTTCTAGTGCAGGATCTAGAAAGCAAGCAGAGATAATGGGATATTTTAATACAAAGAACGGTTAATTTTGCAAATCATCTATCTAAAATTTCTCCTTATAAAAATGCATGTTTACATGGAGGGATTTTTTTTAACCTCTTCTGCTTCAAGATCATGTAAGATCCATTTTTATAAAAAAATAAATATTTTCTATTTTACAGGATTCACCTCCCATACCAAGCACTGAAACTGATGACAGTGTAAGCATTTTTTCTCAAGTATATCAATATCAGAATTTACTACCTTTTAAAGTAGTTAGGTGCTTACATGGACTTTTACCTTACCTAATTATCTTATTTTCAGTAGCTCCTACATAGTACATTCGAATCAGATGTGTTGTTTAATAGTTTTCTGCAATAATATCTTTGAAATTAGGTTGTTTCTATAGGTGAAGGATCCCATTCTTGTGCCATGGTATGATAAGGACTTGGCAAATTAAAATTGCAGTTACAACAGTTCCGACTTGTAATAATCACACATTTTTTTTTAATCAGTTATTAAAAGTAGCATTTACAAAGGAAGCTCTTCTCCTTGATTTCACAATTTCTATCAAATCTGAGTATTAGTTTATACTCGTGTTATACAAAACAACCAGAAACTTCTAGCGATTTAATCTGGCTATCTTTGCGCTGAGTTAATTTAATACAATAACACTAATTTAACACTATAACAAGAGTACTATCAATATGACAGATCAGCCATTCCTGTTCTTAAGGATTATTTTTTGTGATTGTTTCTTCATCTACATATTGCATAGGAATGCTCTGTTTTCATGTACTGTGGTGAGAACTGCTTGCTTTTCTCTTTAAGAACATGCCTTTTCTCCTGACTAAAGTACATTTTCTATTAATTCTGGTGAAGATGTTTCTAAAACTTTCCAAGTTTAATGCCACAGTTTTTCAGAGTCTTGAGTAATTGATTGTCCTTTAACTAGATTTCTGATAAGTCTGTTCTCCAGTGTCCTGGTTTGCAGGAAATTGGTCTACAAAACTTCTTGTAAGTTAAGCTGTGCAGTTCAGCCACAAGTGTAGTGTGGTGTTAGTTTCCACACAGTTCCTAAATCAAAATCCTCTTGTGGATATTCGGCAAAGCTAAAATATGATACCACAGCAACCTCAGGGCCTCTGAAAGAAACTAAGGTGTAATGACTACCAGCCCCTGAGTCCACGGTATTTGTGTGTACCACTGAGGTCTTGTAAGAACTGAGACAGCTTGTAAAGTGCTGATGTTTTCCCCTATAGTGTTCCCCTAAGAGGGAATAACATTGATTGAGATGTGTTCTCATTCCTTCAGTATCCTACATGAGGATTCGGCTTTCCAAATAACCCAATGCCATTGTCCAGAAACGAGCAGAGAAGGAACTTGAAAGAATGTTGCCCATCCTATAACATATTTCTTTAACATTCCCAACAAGTCACGCCAACAAGTAGTTTTCTTTGCCTTCTACCCTTGCTTAGAAAAAAAAAAGTAATGTTTGCTATGCAGTAACTGGATTCTAATGTTCTTTAGGATTCCACCTCATCATCTGGCAGCCGGCAGAGTGAACGGGTAAGTACTCCTTCCTTACGTGTTGCCAGGCTGTCTGCCCCAGTGCCTGACAGTCACCAGTGAGAGTCACCCAAACTCCCTTGTGTATGGAAGCCACTGTGGCAGCTTCCAGTGTGGGACAGAAAGCCTTCAGGCACAGAGGGAATGAGGATATGGCTAAAGTGTTAAAAGTGCTGCTAGAAATCCCAGCTGATACTGAGGCATGCTCTTGAATCTCTATAGCACATTACAAACACCATACCATGATTTACTTGTTAGGTTTCTGCACGTTTTTTTCACTCGTTACCTGACTGCAAAAGGCTTCAGGACCATGATTTGCCCAGCATTTATTCTAAGTGAAACCCTCTATTTTGTTGTGCTGTGTGAATTGCTTATGGGGCTTCCATTTTCCTATCATTTTTATGTGGCACTCATTTTATTTATTCTAATGAGAATTCAATGACAGACTAAGAAATTATTCTGATAGAGATATAAGAACTCTTTAATTGTTATATCCAAAAGAATATATTTCACCGAAAGAGTAAATATAAACAGGTATAAGAGGCATGTGCTGTTTTATACAGAAAGGCCTTGTTGTTTGTTGTTCTTGAGCAATCCATGAGAGAAAAATAAGGAATGTGGAAAAGCAAGAAGTGCTCAGCTTCCATCTTGATTTTTCCGTACTACAAAAGAAAAGAAGATTTTGGTTTTTTTCATGTAATTTCAATACATTTTTCCAGGATTTTTATTCCCCAGGAGGCAGCCAGTCAGGTGGACATGTAAGCATCTATTTTATTCATTATTTTCAGCTCCCTTCCAAAAAGGCTCTTCTATTGAAAAATTACCTTGATGAGTTAATTCTTATCTCCTAGAATTTCTCATGACATCTGGTATCATGTCTCATGTATCTTGTGAAACCAAACAACAAACCCTTAAAAATATTTAAAAAATTTTAGGCTATTTAACAATATAGTTTGTTTTCCAGAAGCCATTTTAAACAAAAATAAATTTGGTCTGCCTTTCACAGGGATCATCTTCTCAAGGTGGTGGCTACTCCAGTGGACAGGTAAATGCTAACTCATTGTGGGTTTGACCTGAAGTATCCATTATGGAAAAAGCTGGAATCCTCGTATTGCATCACAGCAATTTTTATCTATGAGCAAAATTTTTTTGGTATTCAAATACCTTTTTCTTATATGCAAAAGTCCAAGTGTAAGAACAGTGGTTAAAATACAATTTATGTATGAACTGATGTTCTAGCACCAAGAAACAGATGGTAGTAGTATAATAAATTAATACCAAGTATTTTTTTTAAATATAATTTAAGTGATTTTTATTTTTTTTTAGGACTCATCCTCATTAGGAAGCGGCCAGTCTGGTGGGCAGGTGGGAAATATTTGTTTCCTGTTGTTGTTTGTGGTGGTGGTTCTTTTCTTTCCTCCAATATGTATGTTTTAAAAAAATATTACTGGCAATACTTTACTTTCCAGACTACTGTGGATGTTTTTTATTCTCAGCAATCTTTCTATAGATAAAATTGGTTCTTAACCACATTGAACTTTAAAAATATATTTTAGAGTAAAAGGCAATACGTTGTAACCAAATATGTCAAACTTAAAAAAAAAAAAAATAAATTAAAATATAATATTACAGGGCTCTTCTTCAGGAGGCAGCCAGTCTGGTGGACAGGTATGCTTTTCTTTCTCCACACTGGTCAGCTTTGCTAGCATCAAGTACTCACAATTTATTTACTGTGCATATCTTCTCTTTGCAAGAACTCTTTTCCTTCACCACTTTCCGCTTTTCCCAAAGCCTAAGCAGGTAGAAATCACCTAGCGGGCCTCCACTAGAAATCTGAAAAGATTGTACACATTTCCTTTGGAAAACTGACTCATATTTTTTGAAAAAAGGAGCATTCTAGAAGAGAACAGCTTTCAGCCAAACTGAATGAGGGTTGCTAAATAGAGGTATTTCTGGTACAGTTGCTGTTGTAAAAGACAATATATTTCAGTATGGTTATAAGGGAAGCGTTCACAATATGGTGACATTTAAATCCATGGAAGATAAATATACGCACGTTTTGATGTGAAAGGTCGTAATTTAAAAAATGTCGAACAAATACAAATGATTTCTCATTCCTTTAGGGTTCAGGAAGCAGCCAGTACAGCGGACAGGTAAGACTTCTATTTTCATAGTATCTACAGTTTCGGTACACTGTTCATTAGTAAAACTGACCCATATTTTTTGAAAAGAGGAACATTCTAGGAAAGAATAGCTTTGACTCAGTGAGGATTGCTAAGGACAGGCATTTCTGGTATGTCAGACCAGAAGTGAGTGATGCAGGGTCCAGTGTGGCTGCATGGAAAAGCTGACTTAAATAAATCATAGTTCTAAGAAGCCCATTTTGTTATGTTTAAACAGAAGAAACTTGAAAGACTAAGGACCACAGACAAAAAGCGAGAATGTGACTCAGCACCAATGAAATAATTAGTTACTCTTCTTTTTCCAGGGCTCTTCTTCAGGAGGCAGCCAGTCTGGTGGACAGGTACACCTTTCTTTCTCCACACCTCAGTTGTGCCAGCATCAGGAAATGAAAATTTACCCTACACATCTTTCCTTGCAAGAACTGTTTTCTATCAGCACTCTCCTTTTTGTTTAAAGCCCCAGCAACATCTTATTTTTCTCTTCCTGTGTCATTCAGACATCCCACAGGCCAGAGCAGCAGTAGTAACTGTCTGAATGGCAGCTGTGTTGGAGCTTCTGTACCTGCTGTGGTGCTCATTTCCTTCCTATACATTCTGTGCAGACTGAACGTGGAAAGAGAGGCACTGAACTGAGAACTCCTGGCCATCTCTCAGTTTTATCAGAGCAGAAATCACCAAGCAGGCCTCCACTGCAAGTCATCCTTAGTGTTTTCTGTAACATCTGTAGCATGAGAGAGTACTCCTTGTGTTCTGAGTTCTGCCCTCTCTAGGTTTTTTTTTTTTACTCATCTTTCTGTTGAGAAAAGTTTTCAAGGTAAAGACCATAGATAACAAATTTTGAGATGATAAAATGGTAATTTTTTTGTCCCATAAGGGCAATAAGTACAGGAGTAGCTGCACAGGATGGAGAGAACAAAAAGTAGTCTAATTTCCAGAAGTTGGGCATTTGGGCAGTTATGAATGTAAATTTATGGCTTTCATCCCTGGAATGATAGAATTAATCTGAGTTGTAACTGGAGTCCCTTTCACTACTGTGCTCTTGGTAACTTACATATTTTCTGTATTATTTACAGGGTGCATGTGATTGTTCTGGGGGAAGTGCTGTAAGTGTTATTTCTTCATTATGTATTTTCTTTTGCTAAATTATTTAACTGAAAAATTATTTGTGAACCTATTTATTTTCAATTTATTTATTTGAAAGTCCTATATTTATATGATATACGTTTTTCCTTTCACTTACATATTACTGACATGGTAGGAATTATTTCTCATTATGGCAAGATAAAGGATTCAGAATCATTTAGGTTGAAAAAGACCTTTAAGACCATCAAGTCCAACCATAAAACTAATACTGCCAAGTCCACCACTAAACCATGCCCCTAAGTGCCACATCTGCACGTCTTTTAAATCCTGCCAGGGATGGTGGCTCAACCACTTCTCTGGGCAGCCTGTTTCAGTTCCTGCCAACCCTTTCAGAGGAAAAAAATTCCTAATATCCAATCTAAACCTCCCTGACACAATTTGTGGCCATTTCCTCTTGTCCTATCACTTGTTACTTGGGAGAAGAGACCAACACCCCACCTTACTATAACCTCCTTTCAGGTAGTTGTAGAGAACAAAAAGGTCTTCCCTCAGGCTCCTCCAGGCTAAACAACCACAGTTCTATCAGATGCTCCTCATAACGCTCGTGCTCCAGACCCTTCCCCAGCTCCGTTGCTTCTCTCTGGACGCGCTTCAGCCCCTCAATGTCTTGTACTGAGGGGCCCAAAGCTGAACACAATATTCAAGGTGCAGCCTAACCAGAGCTAAGTACAGGTGGACGATCACTTCCCTCATCTTGCTGGCCACACTATTTCTGATACAAGCTTCGTTCCCCCAAAGTTGGCAGCAAGATGACTTTCAATTACCGTTCAGTATTTATAGAGATGTGTACCTGTCATTAAGGGAAGCTAAACCAATAACAATTCTACAAGGTTTCCAACACTAAAAAGTTGTACCAGAAACTAATATTTACCAAATTTAAAAAAAGCAAACATGAGCCACTTCTCAAGTGTACTTCTAAGTCTATATGAAATTATTTCAAAGAAAATCATATGCAATCAATCAACATCTAGTTCATAAAGGCCATTCTTGCACCTTAAAGATGCACCTTGCATCTTTATTTTCTAGACAATGAGTCATGGGTAGATACAAAATAATACTTTGTGATTTATGGTCTTTCAGGCTAAAAAAACCCTTTGCTATCTTGGCAAATTAAGACAAGTGAGTGAAGTGTAAGCGTAACTTAATTTCAGACTGTGATATTCTTCCTTTAAAATACAATAGAACCGACATTGTAAGGTTTCATTTTTAGTTTATGACCAAAGACAAAGGCTAATTTTTCTCTTTTTTCTTTATTTTTTTTTCCCCCTTATAGGGTGATTCCCCTACCTTAGTCAGAAGTGATTCCTCTGCAAATGTAAGTAACATTAATCAGCCTTTTCATGGTGCCCTGTGTTTGTTTTGTCAGTGTAATGGCTGATAGAAGCCATACAGTTGTGAAAATAACCTACCTTAGTTACAATTAGAAAAGCATACAGGACAGTGATGCAGCACTCTCAGTTTATCTTTCCATTTGAAATAGTATTCATTCAAATAGATGTCTTTTAATGAAAAATGTTATTTGGCTCAAATTCAGGTACATAACAGTACAAATGTTTATTTCGGAAAGCAGTCCCGCTGGCTTCCTTGAAATTATGTCAAAATATCATGTAAGGGCATGGCTTTGTGTGTATGGATTCTTCCTAGATAGTTTACTGCAAGAGAGACTAGTCTTTATTTAGATCAGTTATTTAGTGATGCCAGTCCTCTCATAGGGATAGGAACTCTTTCACAGGGGAGATCTGTTTACGGTGTCCCCATGGCCAGTTCTGTTCACCACATGGTAGAACGCTGTGCAGCGTATGTCATTGGAGCTCTGTGCTGCACTGAAGGCAGAAAAAACAGAAGTCTGGAGCATTGTTTTCAGACTGCTGTCTAACAAAGTTGGTTTGGACACAGCTATGTAGATGCAACATACAAAAATCAGTATTGCATGATAAATAGGACTGGTCTGGTGCTCCCTTGGAGGAAGCAGGAATGTGTATATATCCACAGACAGAAAAACATTATTACCTGCCTATGTTCTGCATCCTTCACATTATTGATGTGGGGACTTGTTTCCTTTGCAACTTCCAAGTGGGACTGAGGTTTCTGGTTTTTATTGACTTGACAGCAGTTCAGAATCAGGGATTATGTATAAAGATTGAGGACACGTACTAGTTGTGGCTACACCAACAAGTACTGCCAGCTGCTAAGACTGTTTCACCCTAGAGAGTGAAAAAAATCAGTGCTAATGAACTGATGGCCACACTGTACATATTTCAGGAAGGGTTTCCTCTGGTTTAGTGCCATAGTCCAAAAGTCCATTTACTACCTGAATGCTTTAAGTGTGCCCCTAGAGAGAATTCTGCGATGCATTTTAATCTGAAAGACATCCAATTAATTCATTCCAAGACCGCTACTTGATACAAAACAAACTTGAGTGGGGACTGTCAGGAGAGCTGTCTCAAAGCTCCACTCCCAATCTGTACTTTAATGCATAGATGCACCCAGTCCCCAGCATGGGAGAACGGCTTTTACATTGAATGTAGATCTTAGCTCTCCCCCAGCTATATATTGCATTCTACCTCAGAACATTATCTTTAATATCTTCTTTATAGGGCAATTGAAAAGTCATTTCGCACAGTTAAGATTCCTTATGAAGGACATATTTCTGATAGATGCTAAACATTACAAACTAAACACAAAAAAGGTTTTATTTCTTTATGAGCTTAGCAGATCTCGTGGAAGCTCAGAGTAGTTGGAATGCTCTGCAAGAATGAATTTTAAAAGCTTTTTGTGGAGATACCATTTTTCAGTGGGCTGATATTAAACCAAAAGAAATAAGTTGCCTGTCCTTCAGTCAGATCCTTTGGAGTGAATTAAGTGGTATTTCCTTTCTGAAAGGGCTCTGGACCCAGCTGTTCTGGTGGACAGGTACACATTAAATTTTAGAGGTATTAACAAAGTAGGGAAGGCTAGGTTTTACATTTTGAGTGGATTTTAAACCCAAGTGAAAAAAGCTTAAAATAATAATTTATATACTGCTGTCCTTCAAGAAGTTTTGCTTTAAAATAGTTCTGCTAGAGAAAAATAACTGGTTTCTTTCTTTCCCCCACTCCCAGGGCTCATCATCTTCTGGAAGCAGCCAGTACAGTGGCCAAGTAAGCAGTCATTCCAAAAGAAGAGCCTGTTTGCCACTTCTGAAAATTATGGATATTCACAAACTTAATTAAATCAGTTTTGATATGGGAACTATTTTTAAAGAGCAAAACCTGAATAAATTAAATTCATTATTGAGTTTGAAATGTCCTAAAACTTACACACAAGAGCTTTTTTAGCAAATAGTAGTGCCCTTGTTTTTGAAACCTGCATAATGAAGCTCACAAAAAAAAAATATGAATGGGGAAATAATGAGTCAATATGCAACATTTTGAATTCCTACTGGGCCTAATTCCACTAAGAAGAAAAATAAATCTAATCTCCCCTCTTTTAAAGAGATTGCTTGTTGTATGAGTTTCCAGTAAACACACTTGGCTTGGTTTTCAGCGTCCTGCTAGGTAGTAAGAGTGTTACTGCTAGGTTTGGGCCAGGATTCAGCTTTCCAAATAAAGAAATGCCATTTTCCAGAAATGAACAGAGAAAGAACTTGAAAGAATGCTGTTTTCATCTTCCCAACAAGTCACACAAACAAAGCTGTAGAGGTTTTTGCCTTCCACTCTTGCTTAGGAATCCAGAAACTTCCCCAATTTGCCTTGTGAGGCATGAACTCTAATTATTAAAGTATACTGAAAGTCCTGCTCACCCTCAACTCTTAACTTTGCTCTCTTGCTCCTATTGTCCTGGAAGAGTCTCATTTTGATTTAAGGAAATCCTACAGCAGAGAATTTACTTATTTGTATTCTTTACAGAATTCATATTCCTCTGGAGCCAGCCAGTATGGTGGACATGTAAGCCCTTGCTTTTAATATTTTACATGATATATTTGGTTTACCACTATTTGATTCTTATCAAGTAAAGGATTACACAGATATCATCTCAATTTAATATTTCAAGCAACTTTATAGTCATCTAGTCTCTATTGTAATACTGTGAATTCAAGGAAGACAAAAATATAGAGTTTATTCTGGGAAGTTTACAAATAAACACTTAAATAATAAAATACAGATGACTTTGCCACTCATCGCCATGAATTAGATACTCAGAAATAACTGATTTTCAATACTTTTCCAGGGTTCATCTTCTTATGGAGGTGGCCATTATGGTGGACAAGTAAGCATTAATAGTTCCTGCTTGTGCGGTTTTGACATATGCAAATTTGTAGTTTGTTATTGTCTATATGGCTGTCTATTTAGCTTTATTTATCTTAGTCTGAAATCTTCTCAGTAAATCTCTGTAGCGTTACAGTACTACTGTGATTAAGGAAAACAAGTTCAGCTGAAGATTATTATTTAAGACTAAGAAAAAAAAGAATGTGGAATACATGGTTGACCATTGGCTGAAATTTACTGGACTAGAGGTCATGACTTCCTGAAATAAATTAGCACTTCATGAAGCTGACCAAAATTTTTAAAAGCCTCATGAAAATACTCTATGATTCTATCAAGTGGGTGTAAAGAAGTTTCATTTTCTTTTTGGTCTCTATTCAGGGTTCACCTTCCTCAGGAAGCAGCCAGTATGGTGGACCGGTGAGAATTCTTCCCTTGTAGTGTTTACTATTCTATCCAAGAGACTTGGTAGTTTTCTGTGTTAAAGAACATTTTAAGGAGATAGGGGGGTATGCTATATTTAACTTGTTGCTAAGTATATAGTAGTTATAAATGTGTGTGATACAAAGCCAGGAAAGTTTTTAGGAGATGTAATTTCTAATGCATCATGGTAAATGCAGATGTCTCACTCCTTTTTGCATGAATTAGTCCACTCAGTTTTGCATTGAAAGGAATCAGGTACCTCTCCTTCATATTGAATATGGTTTAAAGGAGTTCATGACATGGATATAGAGATAATTTAATTCTTTTTGTTCAGGGTTCATCTTCTTCAGGAGGCAGCCAGTATGGAGGACAGGTAAGAATCTCTTCCTGCGTAGTCCTTATCCTAACACCCAGCTTCAACATCAAAGCCTGGTACTCTTCTATTGACTCACATGTCCTTAATGAAATGAAAGATGATGGATAGGTTTCCTACTGCTGCCTAGGTATAGCCTTTAATATGGAGTGAAATCCCCGACAAACATGTCCTTGGCCTCTGAAAACATCAATTGTCAGATTTATTGGAGGAGAATTAAAGGAGAAAGAGAATTTCAGGTATATTCTCCTTAATAGGTCATGGTGGGTATCATAGAAGATTCATATGATACAGACAATTCCTAATTCGCACAGAACACATAAGGGAATAGGTTAAGCGTTTATCTTCTTGTAATCTTTCACTGTACAACAAAAAGAAAATAGTCTTTGTTTCAAAAACCCTTAAAGAAGCTTTTTGATAGAGAAATAATTGGCACCTTTGCTTCAGGGCCCATCTTTCTCAAGTGGCAGCCATTATGGAGGACAGGTGAGAATTGTTTTTCTATTTATGGGTTGTTTTCTCCATTATTCACCTTTATCTCTTTTTCTGCTGCTTCTTTTTTTAAAAACAAACAAACAAGAAAAAAAAACAGCAAAACCAAAAAACCCCAGAGTATTCTATTAAGGGGTGGCTCAGAGCAAAACAGTGTTTACTCAGAATAGAGGAACATATGACCCTCAGCTGGTTTAGCCCACTCAGGTAAGCAAAACATAGGAGGCTGCCCTGAGCCCGCAGCCCAGCTCAGCAGCACTACACACACCTGCCTAAAGCTGGCTTTGATTTAAACTTTATTGTTCTGCTTGAACAGCTGCCATTGTCAAGGCCAATATATTTCAGTATGGTTATAAGGAAAGTGTTCGTGTTCTGGTAACATTTAAATCCATGGAAGGCAAACACATGTTTTTATGTGAGAGGTCACAAGTTAAAAAATGTCCAACAAATACAAATGATTTCTCATTTCTTTAGGGTTCAGGAAGCAGCCAGTACAGCGGACAGGTAAGACTTCTATTTTCATAGTATCTACAGTTTCGGTACACTGTTCATTAGTAAAACTGACCCATATTTTTTGAAAAAAAGGAACATTCTAGGAAAGAATAGCTTTGACTCAAACAGTCAGGATTGCTAAGGACAGGCATTTCTGGTATGTCAGATCATAAGTGAGTGATGCAGGGTCCAGTGTGGCTGCATGGAAAAGCTGCCTTAAAAATCACAGTTCTAAGAAGCCCATTTTGTTATGTTTAAACAGAAGAAACTTGAAAGACTAAGGACCACAGACAAAAAGCGAGAATGTGACTCAGCACCAATGAAATAATTAGTTACTCTTCTTTTTCCAGGGCTCTTCTTCAGGAGGCAGCCAGTCTGGTGGACAGGTACACCTTTCTTTCTCCATACTGCTCAGTTGTGTTAGCATGAGGCACTCACAATTTACATTGCCTATCTTTTCCCTGCAAGAACTGTTTTCTATCAGCACTCTCCTTTTTGTTTGAAGTCCCAGCAACATCTTATTTTTCTCTTCCTATGTCATTCAGACATCCCACAGGCCAGAGCAGCAGTAGTAACTGTCTGAATGGCAGCTGTGTTGGAGCTTCTGTACCTGCTGTGGTGCTCATTTCCTTCCTATACATTCTGTGCAGACTGAACGTGGAAAGAGAGGCACTGAACTGAGAACTCCTGGCCATCTCTCAGTTTTATCAGAGCAGAAATCACCAAGCAGGCCTCCACTGCAAGTCATCCTTAGTGTTTTCTGTAACATCTGTAGCATCTGAGTACTGCTTGTGTTCTGGGTGCTCTAAGATCCCTAGGGGGGGGGAAAAAAAACAAAACCAAACACAACCAAAGAACCTGCTTTCTGTAGAATTACAATTTTTCACTTGTCCTCTTGGTAAGAAAGGGTTTTACTGTAAGTTTTAAGTGAGAAATTAGAAGACTATATACAAAATTTTCATCAGTAAGTGCACAGATAGCCTGAAAGAGAGTGGAGAGAGGAAGAAACTACATTTTAGATGGAGCTTGGTGAGCCTGTGAGCAGGATTTTAGAGTCTGTTGTCTTGAGTAGCAGAACGTGAGTTTGATTTACTAATTCAGAGGTTTCGTCCAGTCATAGATAGGAAAACAAGTTTATTTGTGTTTTACACAGGGTGGATGTGTGTGCCCTGGTGGAAGTCCAGTAAGTATGTTTTATCTTTGTATATTTTTCATAGTATGTAAATGTACTGGAAGATCCCCAAGGAACTATGCTTCTTGAAATAATTCTGTCTATTAATTTATATGTGTGATGAAAGGAGTTTTTTCTCATTGTGCTAAAATGAGAAATTTTGAATCTACTGAGGACAAAAATATTGACTTGCAACTATATTATTGTATTCAACACTAACTACCCAGATGCATACCTATTTTCAAACAAATATACAGGAAATACTTAGCACTTTCCCCACTCTGGATTGAACAAGTCATAGTGTTCTCCAGTATCTGTACTAGAGGAAGACCAGGGCTAAGTCTGTAAAATATCCAGACATGAAAAACTAATTCAAAGCATTTAATTTACCTTGGATTTAAGAGAGGCCTGGGACTTTTCTAAGTGTTTGATTCCCAAAAATCTCGTAGTATGTCTGCTGGGTTTTGGACACATACATAACAGTGCTTTTGTTATGATGGCTATTAACAGTATGATTGAACTAGTGAAACTTAAATCTAAAATCTTGGCCCAAAATACTTCCAAGTGGGAGCAGAGCAACAAAATTAGAGAGTTAAAACTATTTCTATTTTTACTTCAAGCAAATAATCTAAAGGAGTAAGGATGAATGGACACCAAATTCTTTATTTATTTAATCAACCAAGTAGAAAAGTATACTAATAACCAGTTTAAATGACTTGATCATTGCAATAGATCAGTGTGTTCTCTTGTTTCTCCTCTGTGTGGCATTGAATGCAACGAGAGTAAATATTACTATTTTTGTTGAATACAGGGCTCTTTTGGAGGAAAGAGCTACTATGGTGGGCGTGTAGGAAATTTGTCCTTAACACAGATCACTTCCTTGGGGGCAAATGTGGCTCAGTTGCCATATTAGTCCAGAAGCTATTAAATATTAAGTTCAGTTTAGTCAGAGATAAGGACAATAATCCCAAAGAGTGCCAGTCACTTTTTGTATCACTCTTCACAATTTAATTATATCTTTTTATATACTAGAGTCAATATTTTACTTTGTATTTACAGAAGGTTTCTTACCTCAAAAAAATACTCGAGTCATTCACAGTCCTCAACTCATTGCACAAACCACTAATATAATGTGCAGATAAGTAGGCATTTGCTATTGCATTAATAACAGTGTAAAGTTCTTTAGGTTAATCAGTGTCAGAAGCATTGTTTAGATTCAGTCCAGGGTTTTTTTGATGCTAGATGGTATTTAAAAAATTTATTTACACAGTTTTCACATTCTTTTTACAGGGTTCATCGTATTCTGGAAGCCGTCAGTATGGTGGACAGGCAAGCAACTTTTCTTTGTTTTCAAGATCTTCTTCCTACTTGCTGTTCATGAAATGAAAAATATGATGCAACGTAAATATTGCCAGTCAGTTTTTCAGAGTCATTTTACGCTCAATAAGTATTTGAAATCGGGGATTACTTTCATTATTTTTTCTCTGTTCACTATATTTCACTCTGCTATACTAAAAAAATTAATTTCTTTTTAGTCTATTGGCAAGCATTTGAGTTCAGTATCATTCTATTTAGATTATTTTTTATAGCATGGAGAGGATTTTTTAAAGATGCAGAACATTTTTTTCCCCAAAATTATTTTTTTAATAAGGATGCTCTTAAAATTTAGTTCACAGAATATATAATACACATATAAAATAATACACATGATGTGCTCTGAGCATGTTTGACCAAGAAGAAAATCGCAAAGTACTTTTTTAAAATCTTGAACAGAGCCCTACTGTATATTTATGTCAGAGAATAGTCTTAGATGGACTTTTGTGACAGCCAAATTTACTACTTTAAACTGTTAAAGAACTTACAGGAATTAAGTGAGAAGACTTTCCCTGCATCTTTTTAGATTAATATACTTTCCAAATTCCTGCTGAGATCTCCTGTCAAAAGGTCCTCCTGTCATGTTTCATTCTGCACAGAAAAAAAAATAAAACAAAAAAAACCAAAACAAACTTACAACTAACTGCTCTTATTCCACCAGTGCTTAAGCACTGAAGTTTCCTGTGATTTTTTTTTTTTTTTTTTAATAGGGATCTTCTCCCTCGGGAAGCAGCCAGTATGGTGGGCAGGTGAGTATATTCTCTTCCTATTCCATCACTCCTAACCCTTCCCTGTATAGGCTGGATCAGGCCAGTTACTTGATGCTGAAAGTTACTTTCATTTGGCCATTTTATTGAGCTTAAATAGTTGAGGTGATACCAATTAAAGACATTTCAGCAAGCTGAATGAAAGAATTTGTTACAATGAATTATTGTTCTGTGTAAAACATTCCTTTGAACACACTATAATCACTATACTGTATTTCATAACATCGCTTTCTTGATTCAGAATAACAAATTGTCATTGCTTTGGGGTGCAGTACATAATTCAAGTTTTAGGTCCTCCAGTTACTTTTTGTTCAAACATCCAAATAAGTTTGTCCTAAGTACTCCACAAATTGTCCCAAGAGAGTGGTAGAAGACTTCTTCATTCAATTAACAGATGTTTGACTTGTTACAGGGCTCATATCCTTCTGGAGGCAGACAACATGGTAAACCAGTAAGTAAAAAATGCCAAGTTTACCTTTGTTATTTATTATAAACCCATTAAAAATAATTATATGCAGTTAGTTACAGACTAGACAGTTTTCTGCGAATAACTTAAATATGCAAAGAATGTCATGATTTATTAATCTGAGAACATCAACAAATGCGAATGCAATATTTACTTTCACACAGCTTCACGGTTTTGAGCCAGCATTTTACTCTGTAACTGAACTTCTTGTGAATCTCTGGATGAGTTTTAGTAATCACAGAATGAGATTAAAGGATTTTTTTTAAAAGGGATATAGGAACAGTTATTTCTGTTTCAATTTATAGTAATAGCACTTTCTGCTCAGGGCTCAATGTTCATTGATTCATATGCAATTGTCTGAAATATTTCTGGATTACTTTGAAGAAAATACTTTTTTTCTTTTATAAGGAAATAATAGTTGGCGTTTGACTATGCATATTTTCATCTTCTCCAATTTCAGATCACTTTTTTACTGTGTAATTTAGACCTTGCTCCTGTTATCATTCAATGGTAGGATAGTTAAATAGGTTTTAGCTTATCTCTTCTAGAAAATAAGATGTATCCCCCTGCTATTAAAAACTTATTACAAAAGTTGCATTTTCTTATACAGGAATCATAAAATTGAGACATTTTGTGTACCACATTTAATGGCATTTCTTAAAGAGCCAATGTTTACAAGATTTCCTGTGGGCAATGCCATTTAAATAAGCAGAGTAACTTTGCCAGAAAATGGAATAAAACTCTTGTGGAACATCTAATTTATCAGTATCTGCTTTTATTTTCAGTTACATTCCTTATTAGAACTTTCAGGTAGGGTTGTAAAGGACTCTAATATTTACCACCCCCACTTCCCCACTGCAAAAATGTAACTGCAAACAGGTGAATTCATGTTTAACTGGAATTATTATTTCCTTTTTATATATTAAACACATAACTACAAAACAGCTCTTTCACCTTGAACTCTGAATTGAATTCTTTGGCTAATATATCATTCAAAAGAATTCTTGTAACAGAAGGATGTTAAATATTTGGTTTTCAGATAAGCTTTTCCCTGGGATTTTTGGATGACTGGACACAAAACCAGTGTTCTCCTGGTCCTTCATTCCAGAAATCAAGAACATACTGAAGTACAAATAGGCTTAGACTTAAACATGGGTATCTTTTTTTTAGGGTTCATCTTTCTCAGGAGGCAGCAATCAAGGAAAGCCAGTAAGGATATTCTTCTTTCAGTATTCCACAACCAAAGTAGAAATGTGGATATTGGTATTCAAAATAGGTAACAATAATGAGGGTGATATTTAAAATCATGTTAGAATGGTAAATATCTGAAAAAAATGACCAATAAAAATTAGAATATTCTGTTCAAACTTAAACCTTAGGATGAGGCAGCATTCATTCCTCACATACCGAAGTTTCAATGTACTTTGTTACTTACAGGAACAGACTTGGATCATCCTACTAAGAATGATGGATTTTAAATATCAGGATAACTGTTTCAGTTTCAAACTGTGTAGTTCAGTCAATGATACATTGCTTTGAAAATCCTCTGTAACAGATAAAGGAATAAAAAGGACACAGCTGTGCTTACCTGAGACCATTCAGTTAAAACAAGGAAAAATGTGCAAGGAAAAAGTAAAATTAAAATCGGTATCAGACCTACTAATAGCTAGGGCATTTTCAAGACTGGTGTGTACTCTTTGGACATGATTCACTAAGTCTTGTACAACAAAAATAAACGGTTTATAATTACTTTACAGGGCTCCTCTAGCTCAGGAAGCACTTATTCTGGGAAACCGGTAAGAATACTTTCATCACAGCATTTTTATCTTCTTTTCTTGATAAACAAAGAACCGGGGTGTTTAACAGAGCAATTTTGGTATGACTCAGTCTGAAGAGAGCATTCTGTATTAGCTCCATTTGTATTAGATCATATTTAAAGAAACTATTGTGGAAAATACAGACTTGGTCTGGGAAAGCTATTTAAATATCAGTTATATTTTAAATCTGAATTTGTCTTGCTTCACATTCACGTTAGTGGCCTTGTTACTGAAATTTTCAGATGCAGGATGAGATAGTGTGTAACTAAAACTATTTATCTATGCAAAATCACTTCCCTCTTGAATAACTCAAAACCATACTGTGGGTTACTCTATTAAAACTTTGTTCATCACAGGCAAAGTTGTGTTCAAAACCGTTGGGTGGGAACAGTTTTAGATTTATTTGTGTTTTCTTTTCAGAATTCACCTTCCTCAGGCGGCAGTCAAGTGGTAAGCACTTTTCCTCTTTGTAGTTTCTACGTTTCTTCTTATACATATTTTAGGAGACTGCATGTATTATGTACTGTGAGGTATATGACACACTTCCTATATCTGAATAACTGTTTGAGAATACATATGCAACACAATAAATGGGAAGAGTGTCAACAAAAATGAGGAAAAGTGGGATCACAGAAATGCTTATACTTTTGATCCTGCCTGACCCTTGAAAACAGAACACCTGTTCAGGTAGGTGTGCTATAGATGTGGCATATTTTAACATCAGAATACAGAAGGGGCTAATAGGAAAAGATTTCTATGAAACTTTTTATGCCTTTATAATAGTAATAAATTGAACAATTTGGAATTGGATTTATTAAATTGCTCTTTTTTTTTTTTGTTTTTAAGAGCTCTGCTGGGAAACACTCCAGTCCTGGATTCCTGCTGTTATTCAGTGTTTTGAGTGCCTTTGCTCTCTCTACTGTTACATCAAAATTGTTTATATGAACTTCTGAAGAGCTGGTTGGCATCCTGGACAAGGATTACATTCAATAATGTTAGATTGATTATTTGATGTAAGAAAAAAAAAAATACCCTTAAGTTAAATTGGCAGGTGCTACTTGGCTGTTACGTTGTATGTCTAGCTAGTGTGTCATGCCTCTCAATAGTTTACCTTGGGTTTTAGTCATTAGCAGATATCATTAGTTTTGTCAGTGGTTTAGGCATCATTTTAAGACAGCATATTGTACCCTACCTACATGATTTATTTTTGGTTTTATTTCCAATGGGGAATGCAATGAACTTCTACCTGAAATCTGACTGGTGCCACAAACAAACACTTAGAATATTTGGTTATTAACCCAAGTGGATGAGGTCAAACAAATTGCACACACAAACTGAGCACTGTGCCTCATCATCACACCAATAAAGCTAACAAATTTCTTATAAGCAGTCCTCCATGAAACAGAAAAAAAAGATTCTAAAATCAGAGAATTGGTTTTAGTCTATCATAATCAAATGCAAGTTCAAAGTTGCAAGGCAAAAAAAATTAAAAATACTCTGTGGGACTGAAATTTTGGGGGGATAAGCAAAGTTTATTCATTAGAGAAGTCAAACAGCTCAGAGCAATGAAATGCTAAACTCTGTTCAAACTCATTGCAAATACCTAGTATTCTGTAGAGATGCACATGAGGCAACGCACCCCAAATTGGGCCGACAGTCTAAAAGATAGAAATTTAATTAGGTTGATAAAACTGACAGTATCTTGGCTCCTTTTCTCAAGTATTTAGTCTCACCTGTGATACTTGATGTATCTGCAAGTTTAATGGCAACACTGATGCTGATATCTGCAAGTAGGTACAGTAAATGTGGCCACAGCAAGACCATGGCCCATTGTTGACTTCAGGACTTCCGCATCTTGCAGCAAACCCTTTTGGAGCTTACAGAGCCTCCTCTGTTGGTGCAGTGCCCATTGCTCTGGCACTATGGTGTGTCTGACCTGCTGCTCCTACAGCTCCCACAGCTCCCACATCAGAGTTAGCCATGAGCTAAGCTCTTGTGGTGTAAACAAATTGCATTCTCATAAAGCACACTTCTAATTAATGTCTTGTTGAACCTGTGCCTGGTATTAAAATTACATTTATTAGTAATACTCTTGTCTCTCGTGGTTTACAACTGTAATAGAGGAAATATATTTCTACTCATGTTCTGAAACCAACTTCATCAAGGCTGAGACTTCACCCAGGTTTGATATGCTGCACAGGCCATGTTCTCCTTTGCCAGCCATCTGTAAATCCAACCTAAGGGTCAGAAGCTGTATCTCAAGCATAACGAGTTTTGTCTAAACATCATCTTCAACATTCTGTGGATTATTTCTTTCCCTAGAATACACAATACAGTTCTCTGGTCTGTATTTGGGAAGTCTGTATTTTAACTCAAACCATTCTTGCACTTCAACAACCATATCATGTGTTTCTTCCATCTCCTACAACACTGTGCTGCACATACCCCCTGGAGGGGTTGTTTCTGCTGGAACAGCCTCTACCTCTCCTAAGCCAATGGAGCACTTACCAAGAGGAGGTAGCTGGCTGCCAAGGGCAGAGACACTTCCCACCAGACCAGGCTGCTCAAGGCCCCATCCAACCTGGCCTTGAACGTTTCGAGGGAGGGTGCATCCCCACAGTTTCCCTGGGCAACCTGTGCCAGTGCCTCCTCACCGTCAGTGTGAAGAATTTCTTCCTAATATCCAGTCTAAATCTTCCCCCTTCTCGGCCACCTGGGCACACTGTTGGCTCATGTCCATCCGCTGTCAACCACCATCCCCAGGTCCTTTTCTACCGAGCAGCGTTCCAGCCACTCTTCACAGAATCACAGAACGCCCTGAGTTGGAAGGGACCCACAAATCCAACTCCTGTCCGTGCACAGGACAACCCGAACGTTCACACCGCGCATCTGAGTGCCTTATCCAAACGCTTCTGGAATATTTTCAGGCCTGGTGCCACGACTGCTTCCCTGGGGAGCTGTTCCAATGCTCCATCACCCGCTGGGTGAGGAACCTTTTCCTAATACCCAACCTAACCCTCCCTGGCGCATCTCCCCGCCATCCCCTCGGGTCCTGTCATTGGTCATCAGAGAGAAGAGATCAGCGCCTGCTCCTTTTCCTCCTTCCCTTCTGAGGAAGCAGTGACCATGAGGTCCCCCCTCAGCCTCCTCCCCAGGCCTGTAGCCCTGCACGGGGCTGCTGCGGCCCAAGCGCCGGACCCTGCCCTTAGCCTCGCGGAGCCCCACCGCCCTGGCCCGGCCCGGCCCGGCCCTCACCGCCCCGCCCGCCGCGGCGCCGGGAACGGAGCGGGCGGGGCCGCGGCGGCAGTCGGAGCCTTTGCGGGACGGGACCGCGGCGCCCGGAAACAGCGCGGGGCCGGGGCGAGGAGGGCGGCGGCGGCGGGTGCAGGTGGGAGCCTTGTGCTGGGGCCGAGGGGGCACGGGCAACGGTGTTGCGGGTGGGGGAAGCCTTGGGGCGGAGGGGGGAAGGCTGGGGGCCGGTGGCTGGGGTGGGAAGCGGTCTGTGGGGGCAGATGGGCTGGGGAGATGCTGAGAGTGTCTGTGAATAGAGCGGCCTGGGGAGCGGGAGAGGATGAAGTTCCCGTGGGAAGCAGCTCTCTCTGAAGTTGGAAAGGGGTGTGGATGAGGCCAGCAGCTGTGCTGGTCCTGCTGAGGTGGTGGCTCTCTTGCTGGGTCTCCTGTGGTGCAGGTGAGGCTGGAGCTCGGCTGAGAAGGTGCTCAGTGTAGGGCTGAGTGTGGAACGAACAGAAATGCACGGTTAATGGGTATTTTCATGGTATCACAGTTTCCTACTGAGTATTTGAACTGAGAAACTGCCTGGCAATATAAAGCTTACTAGATCAAGTTAGAAAACCAGAGGAACAGGCTGCCCAGGGAAGCTGTGGCTGCCCCCTACCTGGAAGTGTTCAAGGCCAGGTTGGATGAGGCCTTGAGCAGCGTGGTCAGGTGGAAGGTGTTCCTGCCCATGACAGGGGGGTGAAACTGGACGGCCTTAAAGTTCCTTCCAACCCATACCATTCTATGATTCTATGAAGATGCAGAGATAATTAACATAATAAGATAATTCATACTATGGAATAGACTGGAAGGTAAGCACTGAAAGGTGCTTCGAGTTATTTCATTGCATATAAACTGTATTTTAAATCAGAGGGAGGAAGTCTTGGGTGCCAGAGGAAACATTTTTCAGGAATGATTGGGTGGAGAGGACTGAGAGTGCTTTCTGCAGTGGAGGGATGTGTTATTTGGGACACGAAGAACCTGTGCAACAAACCGTTCTAAAACGGAGAGAGCACCATAGTAGGAAGCTTATCTGTCACGGTGGCCTCTACTTAGGAGGGCTGGGATCTAAGGCAACTCTTACTTTTCAAAGAACATGCATGCAACAAAATGGGTTTTAGAACAAACATTAAATGATGGACTGCTTCTCCCAAAATCTGTCGGGTTGCCTTTCTCCATAGACACTTCACTTGATTCATCTGAAGGCTTTGTGCATGAGCTAAGTCCAACCTGTTCAGCTTTTCCCTGTTAAATTAGTACACAGGGCCTGCTCCACAAAAACTGTCACTGTGTAGACATAGTAGACTCTAGCTCTATGATGGGGGCTTTGTTTTATAAAAGAATAGGCTACATCAGATGTCTTTAGAGGCTGCAGTGTGAGAGGGGGGTTGTGGGGAAACTTATTTACAATAACCTCTTTCTTTAGAAGCTGTAGCTCTTAGAATTGTAGAATGGTTTGGGTCAGAAGGGACCTTAAAGACCACCCAATTCCACCCCCATGCCATGGGCCAGAACACCTTCCATTGACTGGATCAGGTTGCTCAGAGCCTCATCCAACCTGGCCTTGAACGCCTCCAGGGATGGGGCATCTGTGACTTCTCTGGGCAACCTGTGCCAGTGCTTCACAGTAAAAAATTCCTTCCTAATATCTAGTCTAAATCTCCCCTCAAGCATAACTCTCTCAGCCTGTTCTCTTATGGGAAGTGGTCCATCCCTCTGATTGTCTTTGTGCCTTCCCTGAGCTGAGTCTAACAGATCCATGTCCTTCCTGTGCTAAGAACTCCACAACTGAATGCAGTACTCCAGGTAAGGTCTCGCAAGAGCAGAGTAGAGGGGGAGGATCCCCTCCCTCGACCTGCTTGGTCACACTTCTGATGATCCCCAGAGTACAATTGGCTTTCTGGGCTGCAAGCATACATTGTCAGCTCATGTTGAGTTTCTCATCCACCAGCACCTCCATGGCCATGCCCTTGTACGTTGTCAGGCATTGTGAGAGCTTATGATTGAAAATTACAGTTCTGGGAGATAAGGATCCATTGGTTTGGGATGTGTGACGTTCTGATTTGTAGAAGTAGAATGCGTAGTGAAAATACTGGTTTTGGGGAAGGCTATGGTGGTATTAAGTATAAGTTAGGTTATTACAGGAATGTATTGTTAGGAGTGACTCTGTGTCTTTAACAATCCTGTAGGCTGCTATGCAGCCTAATTCCTTGTGCTACTTATGCTGCTGTTTGCAATAACAAGAAAAAGACAGGGATCATCTGAACCAGGTACCAGGAAATCGGATCACCCATGTCTGCTTAAAATTGTTACAGATTTATCAGTCTTCAGTGAGGGCAGCACATTCTTGATCTTTGGGACAGGCTTGCTAGATATAGTTATTCTACTCTTGTTATTTTTGAATTGCTTGCCACATGAGCTTATTCTTCACCAGTTACTTTAGTCCATACCCATGTGCGTGTTGGATGTGCAAGCTCAGTGCCTTCATTGAAAGTCAGGAGGCTGCACAGCTGGATCACATCAGTAGAGGGTGTCTCTAGAGCAGAGGGGAGATTCTGAAGACCTGTACCTCTTAGGATCTAGCATAATAACGTAAGAGGGTTAGAAGTGCAGTAGTTTTCCCATTGAATTTTTGAACACTCTTGTCTTACAGTCATACCACTTCAGTACACTGTTCAGCTGTCTAATCTTGTTTGTAATTACTTTCTGCAATAAGTGCCTACAGATTTGTTTTCACTGTAGTATCTAGTTAGTGTTACTCTACTCAAACTAGGTCACCTTCACCGAGGGTGGCTGTGTTACCTCAAGCACCCAGACTTGATTAGTAATTCATAAATAACATAAGCTGTAGCTGAACCCTAGTTGTATGCAGCGTTCAGTCTTTCAGCACCTTAAATCAAGTTCCTTCATTGGGTGCATACATATGCAGGAGCTGCATTCAGGGCAGTGTTTCAGGCCATGGTGTTGCACTCCTGTGTGCTTGAGGAAGGATGGGCATTTGAACTAAAACTCAGAGCTGAGTTCTGTGAGCCTCCCTGCTCACAGAATCTGACTGTGACTACTAGGATCTTTCTATACTGTGATCCATACAATGAACACAGTGTATGTACTGTTTGAAAAAGAGTTGGCAGTTAAGGCAAGTCGTGTCAAATTTCTGTGCTTACGGGCAGAGTTTGGCTTAATGACTGTTAAGTCAATATAGAACTACTGCACTACTGTGCACACAGTTGAAGTCTTCACCTTACAAGAAATACTGGTGTTACATTTATCTGAATGAGGCCTGAATGTCTCAAACACAGAATATTTATCATCAGTATGTGATTTCTTTAATATTCATCAAACCAAATCCTCATCAGTCAAAGAAACCTTATCTTTGGATTTTCTTAGGTTTGGTGTAAAGAATAAAGAGGTTGAGGTGGGCTTTAGGAGTATTTAGCTTCGAATTTTCCATTTAAGATTCACAATGCCCGGTTTTGCCTGTCTGATACTTGGATTGAATGGTGATTTTTTATTTCCCCATAAAAGAAAAAAAAACAAAAACAAAACCCCTTTGTGAGGTCATCAACACAGCAGTGTTAGGTTCCCTTTCTGCTAGGCTTTCTGTCAACCTGTAGGAAAACCTTAGCCGAATCCCAAGCAATTTATAGCATTGTCTGAAATTAGATGTTAGTTAATATGTAATTGCATTCCCTTTGTTGGACTTGGCGGTGGTGGAGTTTCCTGGTTGAGCAGTAGGCCAGGGAATCACTGGTACGTCCTCCACTGTCTTTGATAAAAGCCTAGGTTTATGGAGCAAAGGTGAGACAAAATCATTGGTTGATCTTTAGCACTTACAGTGCTCTGTGCTTAAGTGCACTTGGCAGTGTTAAGAGGTATCTGCATGATTTCAAAAGGGCCAGGATAATAGGGTTGTGCCTAGGGAGTGAGATGACGTTGCAGGACCAAGGTCCAACAGCATTCTACTGTGTTGTGCTTGGTATCATTGTCAGGAAAGTATTATTTGAATGCAGTCATATTTTTAATATTTTTCACCAGTTAAGAATTTTTTGCTGTAAACAGGAAAATTGGAAAGCCTCCCTGAAGGAAGCCTTCATGGGAAAAACATCTTGGTTTCTCCATTTCTGCTAGAAGATTAAAGAGTATTTGCTTTTAGTAATGCTTCTGAAGAAGAATCCAAGCTCTAAAAAATAGAAAAATAGCTTATTTTTTCCATAGTGTACTTGATAGATATTATAATGTATCCAGGAAGAAGAATGAGTAACCAACTGGAAAACAAAAGAAAGAACAAGGTAAGTTTTAAAATGATGAAGTGATTTACAGTGATTTAGTTGAGAAGAGCCATTTGTTCAGGGAGGAATAGCTGACAAGTACAGATAGCTTATGGGAGGGAGCAGAAAAGAAACCTGTATCAAGTATGAGGAAGATGGAAAACATTAATAGTGACATTTTAAAGTAAGAAATACAACTTTAAGATTATTAGAAATGTTTATTAAAAAAATCAATTGTAATGGACATGGAAGATTACCTATTTGGGGAGTGGAGGGCAAAAAGAAATGCCTTGTTGAATGATAGCGGTACAAATTTGGCAGTTAAAATATTCATATATATGTAAAATCTTGTTCATAGCCCAGTTCAGCAGCACTTACTAGTGATTCAGAAAATCTGTGCCCCCTCAGGACCAACTGGGATATGTTTCATAGAATCATAAAATGTTTGGGCTTGGAAGTGGCTTTTAAAGATCACCCAGTTCCAGCCCCTTGCCATGGGCGGGATCTTTCACTAGATCAGGTTGCTCAAACCCTCATCCAACCTGGACCTGAACACTTGAAATGATGAGGCATCCACAGCTTCTCTGGGCAACCTGTTCAGCGTCTTGCTACCCTCATGATAAAAAATCTGTTCCTTGTATCAAATCAAAGTCTACCCGCTTTCAATTTAAAATCATTGCCCCTTGTCCTGTTGCAACAGGCCTGGTAAAAGAGTCTCTCTTTCTTACAAGCCTGTTTTAGGTACTGAAAGGCCACAATAAGGTCTCCCTGGAGCCTTCTCCAGACTGAGTAACCCCAGCTCTCTCATCCTTTCTGCATAGGAGAGGTGTTCTGTCCTCTGATCATTTTGTGGCTCTCCTCTGGACCTGCTCCAATAGGTCCATATCTTTCCTGTGCCGAGGACTCCAAAGTTGGACACAGTATTCCAGGTGGGGTCTCATGAGAGTAAAAGGGCAGAATTACTTCCCTCAACCTGCTGGACACATTTGATGCACTCCAGGATATGTGTGGCCTTCTGGGCTGCACGCACACATTGCCAGCTCTAGTCCAGATTTTCATCCTCCAATACCCCCAAGTCCTCCTCGGCAAGTCTGCTCTCAATCCCTTCATCCCCCAGTCAGTATTGATGCCAGGAGTTGTCCCGACCCAGGAGCAAGACATTGCACTTGGCCTTGTTGAACTTCATGAGGTTTGTTCTTTCCATTTATTTCTATCCATAAACTATTTGTTGTATTAGGCACTACTTTTGGTAAAAAGAATGTTAATATATTGAGTCCAATAGAGAGAAGACTTGTGAAATAGAACCTTTCTCTGAGGATTGTAGTTGTGTCAGTAGCACATTACTTGTGCATTATCCAGCACCAGGAAGAGGACAAAGCACGTGGAAAAGCTTGGAAGGAAATCCTATAAAAATAGGCTCTTCAGACTCTGTGAGCTACCTCTTGCTTCACCTTCCAGTTGTGCTTTCCTCCTAGAGCCTGCATATTACATTTGTGTAGGTGTAGTGTCAACACTGGCCTTACATTTAATTTGAGAAATATAAGAACACAATCCTGTTTCTCTAATCTGCTATCTTGATTTCAGAGCAGATGCCCAGGAAGTGTGTCCATACCTGTTCCCCTGAAATGGTGTACTTAGCTTCCCACTACGTTTTTCCTTCTGTAAGGCAGATTCAATCAGTGCTTATTTTCTGGCAGATCCCAGACACAGAACTTGGTGTGCTGACACACAAACCTTAAACTTTGCCTTTTGCAGTTTTAAGAGGTTGTTGTCTGCTTGCTTCTTTTTGGCTTTGTATTTTAACTGACATGCAAGTACCATTTGGTCAAGCAGTCTTAAACTCATTCATCATGAAATGGAGTAAGAGCTAGCAGTAGTGATAACTTCTGTAACTTAGCGTTTTACTCTGAAAGACCATCAGCAGTGAAAGCATTTCACAATTAGGCTGGAAGGAATGCAGTTCCAATCATGGCATCACTGTGAAGATGGAAAGCATGACATCAGTTTGTAATTTATTCTTTTTAAATTTAATTTCCCTGGTGAAAGAGTAGGGAGGAGTAAAGAAATAGTTGCTGATAGAAGTTGTTTCCATGTGAACTCTTAAGACAAATGGGTAGCAATTTATATGAATTGTTGGAATTTATATGAACTGTTGGAAAGACCTCATTTCACCATTTTCTGTTACTCTGTATCCATTTGTTTTCCAAACAATGCATCCCTAGACCATCACCTAGAAGGCCTTTGCTTTTGTGCCTGTGTAGAACCCTTGCTCTGCCAGTGAGGTGTAAATGGAAGCCTAAACCAGCAGTGCTTTTTAACCTTCCCTCTGTCATTAATTTCTCTTATTTTATCTGTATCGACTTGCTCTAAAGATGTGTCAGTGGTAGGTGGTAAATGGACCTTGATTTAAAGACCCTGAAACTATTTTAAGTGACTTTTTAATTGTATCTTACAGTAAGAGGAGCCAGGTACCTGCAGCTCATTGACTGTAACATAGCCCGGCACTGTCTGTTGCCTGGTAGTAATTACATGCATGACTTTACTGTGGATTGCTCAGTCATTTGACAGAGAGCATGCTGTTCTTTAATCTGTGATTTTAACCTGACATTGGAATTCATTGTTAACTACTCGTTTTTGTTGTGTTAGCTACTTCTTGAGAAAGTGTTGGGTGCTTGGGAGTTTTTGGATGCTGATGTCTTTTTTTTTTTTAAGTTTTCCCTGATATTCTCATGAAGTTTCAGAAATTTAAGCAAAATCCAATTTAATGAATGTAGTAAAAAGTGAGCGAGCTGCAGTAACTGTAAGAAAAGCTTTCTTAGTAATTCAGGCTGAATTAATGAAATATAATGTAGAATACTGGATAGTTAGGGGTACTGGAAGAACTTTCAATGTAATTGATGCAGGAGAAATACGCAGTCAAATAAATGAAATTTGAATAATTTGTGCATGAATTATCATCTTTTTTATTAAGTAGAATAATATGTAAAAATGTAAGGCACCCCATCTTAAAATTTCAATGAGCCTAAAATATGCTGATCAACTAGATACTTGATGTTAGACATGTCTTAACAGTTCTATGCTCACTTTATCTTAATATATTTGTATTGACATGGTGTGAAATTTTGAAAGTGCCAGTGCTTGGATCTGTGTAGTTACCCTTGCTCTTTTTTTCTTGCAGATGGTGTTAGGCCATGCTTGCTGAAAGGGTCTCCATGATGGGCAGTGTCACTCCAACCATCTTTGGAAAATATCTCAAGACGATTTCTAGTCTCTGAGTTTAACTAAAGAGTATTTAAATATAAATTAGTCATGTTTCCTTCTAGAGTTCTCTTTTTTTTTTTTAGTGTTTTAGATACCTCAAATTAAAGTAATTCTGTCAGATTTTAAGACTTTTTATGAACTCAAGAACAGGATAAATTCATAAACTAATCCTCAATTTTGGACAAGATTCTACCACAGCAGATACTTTGAGAAGCTCAAAAATTTATACCATCAGATCTTTAAAAGACAAAGTCTTAAGGTTAAGAAAAGTCTTGTAATAATCTTCTACTTGCTCATTTAGTAAATCCTAATTAGTATTAGCAAGTTTTGTTAAGAATGGATAGAGGAAAATAAAATATATATGGTATGTTTGCTGTTCATTAAGTCAAAGTGATTATTTTGGACTAATGTATTTCATCTGCAAACATTAGAATTTACCAGTATTTTAAGAAGCTAAATGTAGGTACAATATAAAAATAAAATGTAAAATATTAATTTTTAGCCTAAGGGGGAGAAATTACTAAAAGAGATGAAAAACTGCAAGTCAGAAATGTATTCATTTTGTCAGAATGAATGTCATGAAATGGAAATATGTGGTTTTCCACTTTTTTTAAAAAGTGTTTCCTTTGAACAGGTATTTTTCAGACTTTGCATAGTGTTGGAGTTTGATCTGAAGGCATTACTCCCTGTAGAGATTGTTTTTATGTTTTCTGAGTCTGCAGAAAACAGTTCCAGGGTCCTTTCCTTCATACTTTTAAGGAGAATAGCTCTTTGCATGGTATCCATCTGCATTTTATCCACCTCTCTCTGCTGCAGCTGAGTGTTACATGGCTGTAAACACCATCTTGGCATACTTCATACTTTCTATGTAGACATGCCTTTAACCTCTTTACCTGCCCTCCATATTGCTGGCTGTAGGGTGTGTCCACATTAAATACACAAAACGCCTACACAGAAGTGGTTTACTTTTTTTTCCCTAGACTAACAAAAGAATAATGACCTTTGTCACTGAGTTGACAATGTGCAGGGCTCCATTACGGTCAATGGGCTGCAGGTACTCATCACCTCTCACTGCAAGATACAGTTCAAAAGTCACTGAGTTAGTGTGACCACTTAACTTCCAGTCTTTGAATTAACAAACCTAAACAGATGCCTCCTGCAGAGTACTGAGCCATCTGTCCAAAGCCCAGTAAGAAATCCAAGCCTGGTTGTAACTCTGTACAGGAACTGCATTGGGAACTTTCATTTCATTGCTGGTTTAAGATAATGGAAATGTGGGCTGTTACTGAAGACAATGGTTCATTTAGTGTATGACTGCAATGCATGGTGCAGTGAGGGCAGCAGGAACTGAAGGCTGGAAGAGGGCAATTACACCTCTAGTAGTGATCTGTAACTCTAAACCTGCTGGGTAACTGCAGCTGAAGACAGTGCAAACTTTGGAAGTTTAGCACTTGGCTCCTTTTCTGGATCCAGTCCCCAGTTTATACTGAGTTCTATGAACTGACAAGCAGCTCTTTCGAAAGAAAGGAAGAGGGACCAGGAAAGCTGATAAGATATGTGTGTTCAATAGAGGGTGGTTATTTTATTAGTGTACGTAATTTTCAGGACTTGGTAGTTCCTGCTCTGTGAACCAACTATTTGTAAGTACAGCACAGAACTTCACACCCTTGTTCTGTACAAGCTTGTCTTGCTGTCTGCTGACAGGACAGCTTTTAACAGTTACCCTTATTTCAGCTGTCGCTCTGGACACTTAAAAGTCTGTTTGTGTGAATTTTGAAAACTCTGAAACTGCTTTAGTGAATTATGATTAGGAAATGTTTCCTGCTACCAGCACCTTTTTGAGAAACGTTGTCTGGGGAAAGTTCCCTTTTTTATTATGATTACTAATGAAGATAAGACTGTAGTTCAGGATGATATTGTGGTATGTATTCCTTATGGCTTTGCCAATGGGTTTATTAAACTGTTGTGCTTGTTTGTATGTTTTCACGCTGAATGCTTTGATACTTGCTCATAAACAAGATATTAGTGATTTACTTTTAAAATTACCTTTTAAACTGCTTAGTAAAGGGTTGTATTTCAGAAAGAAATTTATGTGAACATTGTTTTCTTATACTGTGACTTTTGAAGGTTAAGGAATTGATCTCTGAGAATTTTGAACATGTGTAAAGCCCTTTGTCACTTCACAGGCCCATAGAATGCAGAGATCTGGGTCCAAGTTCAGGACAGATATGTGTTCCCATTATCTATATTTTGTTCAGAAGCATTTTGAACACTGAAAACCAAAAAATTTAGAAACTTATCTGAAAGTGTGCTTTCGTAAAATCTAGCGTTGCTCATCTGAACCATACGTTGTTTTTTGTGTTTCCAGATTGTCAGGTCTCAATACTAAAAAACAAGGTAAGTGGAAAAGGTGGAAGAAATTGTTAGTGCAATCTGGTTCACCTAAATGTGTGTTTCGCAATGTCCATTTTCTCCAGTAGCACAGGCAGACCTTCTCATGAAGTTCAGTTCTGTGTTTTCTCAGTGGATTTTGGGGTTTTTTTCCTTTCCCTTTTTCTTCCTCTGTCTCCTCTATGCTGCTGGTATTTATTTGCAGAGTATGATCTCTGACTTTGCATGTCCCCTCTTCATCCCTTCAAGGGACCTGTACTTCTGTTTCTCCTCCTTCTTCTCAGCTATAGCAAATCTGTTCTTCAAAGATGTTCCTCTGACTGATCTCAGTTTTGTTGTTGGGGATGCGTAATTCCACAGTTATGATCCTCAACATGAAGGATTACTCCCCCAGAACCTGTGGAAAAAGTTAGCAAGACTTGAATGTTGTCTGCAGCTTTCTTCTCCTTCATGCTTTAAATCTCTATCTGGTTTCTGTTGTCCAGTGCAGTACCATCTTCGGTATTTGTTTCTTCAGCAAGATAAATGAAATCATAGTTCATATGAAAGTATCTTCTGTTAAGATTCCATAAAGAAATCCTTGTGTATTTCTTCCAGTTTTTTTGCAGTGTGGCATCTTTTTCTTCCTCCTTTGCCAATGTGCTTTCACAAATATTTTTACAGGCATATCGTTCTTGAGGTAAAGGACTTTATTGTGTAGGATAAAAGCGTGTACTTCCTATCTCTGTGGCTGTTGGCAATTCATGTTTGTTTGCAGGCTACTGCAATGTCTCCTAACTATCTGTGCCATATAGGTATTAATTTGACTTTGTATACTTGACTGGAGAAAATCTAATAATGCTTAGAGACAAGATAAATGCAAGTCAGAAATATTTGAATAGCACACCTCTCCACCTCTCTGAAAAAATAGCAATGAAAATTGTTATGAAATGCATCTTAAGCTAGAGAAATGCAGTCAGCAAGAAAGAGCTTCAGTTTCAACTACAAATATTTAGAGGTACCAGCACATCCTTCAGCAGTGTGTACAAAACTAAATAGTTAATGGGTCAAAACTTGTGTGCCTGTAGGTGTAAAACGTGTAGGGACAGCTCTGGCAAATGCGTTCGATAATTACTACTTATGCCATTTCTAGATACTAAAAGCAAGACCCGCATTTATTGTCTTGACTTGTTACTATTTTTCTGTTACTTAAAAATGTATTAATTTTTAATTACTGGTTTGATTTTGGCATTGTAAAACACTGCTCTGTTTTTGAATATGTGGGCAGTGAAGGCAGTAGTAGTTAATTTTTTATAAAAGCATTAATTTCTGGCGTATGGAAATTCTTAACATGAAGACTAGCAGAAAATTACAGAACATTCTGAATAGCAGTGCTGTGTTTTTTTAATATCCTTGTGCTATGTTATGCTTGCAAAATGAGTATTGCTATCTCTATTACTCTCCTGGACTGTTAATGCTTAAATTGGTGACAAAAGGCAAAGAAAACCACGTCGGCTTAGTGAAGGTCCATGGTAGGTATAGGATGATACAGCTTTACTGTTGTAAGGTTTGTTGTAGTCAGTGCAGCATGAGAAAGTAGGTGCAGTTACCTGTTCACCTCTGTTCAATTATTTTTTTCTGACCAGGATAATCAGCAGCACCTCCACCATCCTACCTCTTGCTATCCAGCCCTGCTTTCCCACAGCTCTCCTTTACCTTTGGCATCAGACATACCTCTCCTTTTCATTTAAAGCAGTCCAGCCCTCCCCCAGAAGGAGACTGCAACTTGAAAAACTTTGGAGAGATGGAAGAAGGAGAAGACTTCTTCATTCTGAGGATAGCTGATTGCAGCAGGGGTACAGGGTGTTCTGCAGTACCACAGTGTGGGCTTTTCCACTTCACAAATACCTTGCAAGCCTTCACCTACGTAAAGAAATTCATGGTTGATTGAACTTGGGAGATTTCTTTTGTGAAAACAATTATTAGAAAGCTAATTATCAGCTAATAGTCCTTATTTCACTTTGTTATTATTACAGGTAAGAAATATTTCTTTATTAGTTGTCACTTCTAATATCCTGATGTGCTTCCCCATTTGTAATCTTGTATTTGAAAAGCTTTCTTAAAGTGTTAATCTCATTTTTCTTCTAAAATATCAGATTAGGTTTGTTTTTTTCCTTTGCCTGAGTTTCCTCAATAAGTTCATTTAATATGCTGGTTCCCAAGGGAAACATCTATCTGCAGTATTACCTTTTAAACCTGGGTTTGATTTTTTCTGTTTCAGGGAGGAAGAGGTCAAGAAATGTCTACCAATTTAAAATACCTTTCCTTGGGCATCCTGGTTTTTCAGACCACGAGTTTAGTCTTAACCATGCGTTATTCTCGGACGCTGAAAGAAGAAGGACCTCGTTACTTATCCTCTACTGCAGTAGTTATTGCTGAACTTCTGAAGATTTTGGCCTGTGTTCTATTGGTATACAAAGACAGCAGTACGTGTCAAATTTTCCACCAAGTAATTTTCCTTATCAATATGCTGTATTGTAGTGGCAACTGCAAAGCAACCATGTGAGTACAGGCATCCAACAAAGCATTTTCTTTCTCAGGCAAGAGAAAGACATTAATCATACCTCACTCCTAAAAACACAAGATATGCTGAAGAGAGCTCTCTTTAAAGAATGAGGATACTGAGGAGTACAAAAAGAGATTTTCTACCACCAGCTTGAAGCTTGTGTATGCTCAGACATTTTTAAAAAATCCTATGTAGAAGTAGGAAGAAAAATGAAAATATTTAAGCATGAATGATAATTTAGAGGCCTATAGTAAACAGCAGATGCAGAAGGGAAGAAGCAATTTCATTACTACAGGAAGAAACAGAGTTTTAAGCTCGAAAAAAGTATGTTCAGGTTTACTTTAGTTCTTATTTTGTACATTTTATACTAAATTTATCTTATTTCTTGACATATGTATTTGATCTTCAAGAGCTTAAAAATATAATTGTACATGCATAAATATTGATGACTGTAGGCTCCTAAATGGGCCCTTTTTGTGAGATACTCTGTAAGGTATCATCTTCAAATATTGATATGGTTTCAATAAATTTTACTTAAAGTATTTTGAATAATTTTTCTAGTTCGGATGTTCCAGGCTACAGGAAGACACTTTACAGCCTTTTTTTTCTCACATATGGGAGGCTCATGAAAGATAAATATGTGTAGTATTTTGAGGTCTTGACAGCAATGGTAGCTATAAAAAAGGTGTAGAATGAAAGAACAGAATGTTGCTATCTCTCTCTCTCTCTCTCTCTTTTTTTTTTCATTTTTTTCTTCTAGTGAATGTTTATTTCTTTTTTTTTTTTCTTTGGGTAGAGTGCAATTTACGGACTCTGAACAGAGTGCTACATGATGAAATTCTTAATAAACCCATGGAAACTCTTAAACTTGCTATTCCTTCAGGAATTTATACTCTTCAGAATAACTTACTCTATGTAGCATTGTCAAACCTAGATGCAGCCACGTACCAGGTATTGTACATTTGGATTTCTCTGTAAGATTTAAATAAAAAAAAAAAAAAGGCATGAATTAAGCAGTAGTAACTGTTTCTGGGTTCTTCTAGGTTACATATCAGCTGAAAATTCTTACCACAGCATTGTTTTCTGTGTCCATGTTAAGCAAGAAGTTGGGTGTATACCAGTGGCTTTCATTAGTAATATTGATGACGGGAGTGGCATTTGTGCAGGTAAATATTAAGAGGTGGTTTGTGTTTATTTAATGTGCTTATTCAAGGAACATGGATTTCTGTACTGATGATACTTCTTTCTGATTCTACCAACTGCACACGAGCACAAAAATTTGATCAGGAGCTACAAATCTCAACTGGCCAGGGCTAGAGGTCACTAGAAATTGTTCAAAAGCTGAATATAGCACCTCTTTTGTGTCCCAGTGCTCTGCTGTAGAATGTGGCAGGGCCTCTGGAGCAACCTGCCAATAACAGTGATAGCAGTATTTATTAGCACACTTCTTCAGACGATAGGTATTCACAAATCTGTGCCAGCACAGTCCTGCTGCTTGCCTTATGATTTCAACATGGCAAGTTTACTTGAACTTTTTCAAGAGGCAAACTTGGCCTCTGTTTTAAATCGTGGTACAGGAGTCTGTAGTTTTCAGAGGGCAGGATCATGGGATAAGAGACTATTCTAAGAATTTTTAGCAGATTTTAGCATATTCTAGAAATTTTTGTGGATTTGGAAAAAAAATCTGGGAATTAAATTTTATAGATTTTCAAATTCAATAATTAAAAATGAAAACAAACCATTCTGATTGTAATTAACAGACTCTTCAGTATTTTTTGTCCGTGGCATTGCGTTTTATTCTGCATTAGATATATTGCAGGATTAGCTTCATGAATTTCAGCTTGTTTTAGTCATCTGCATAACTACTGAAGTACATGCAAATTACAGTTCATCCCATCTTAAAGACATTTGGTGTAAGTCGTTTTCTAAGTATGCTTATGTATGGAAGGTCGACAAAAGCTGGCAATGGTGAATGACCATGATAAGTCATGCTAGGATTCAGAAACAACTCTGCCTTGTAAAACATAAGTTGTGGACCTTCAAATTGTTGGGACTGATCCCAGTTCAGGTACAATTTTACTCCTCACAAGTATGCAGAAAGCAAAATTATTACTTTGCAGTCCTTTGAAAGTATTTATGGTGCAAAATACAAAACTTTACAAGCATGTGATTGTCTGCATTTAGAAACTGTTACTGTTGCTAGAAAACAAATTTGCATTTTATAGATTCTCATGACTTGATTTTATGAGTGAATTTTGTACAACTGTGTTTACATCCAGTGGCCTTCAGACTCTCAAGCAACAGCTGTGAAGGAACATTCAGCAGGATCTCAGTTTGTGGGACTGATTGCGGTTCTCATAGCATGCTTTTCTAGTGGATTTGCTGGGGTTTATTTTGAGAAGATTTTAAAGGAAACTAAGCAATCTGTGTGGATCAGAAACATCCAGCTTGGTAAGTTTAATTTTAGTAATCTCTTAGAGATACTCCCTTCTGAAGAATTAAGATAAATGCACAAGATTTATATATAAACAAAAAAAATCACTAACCTTTTAGTATTCTGCATAAATGTACTTTTAAAAATAAGAGTATAAACTGTGCTAGACGGAATTCTAGCAGTTCCTTTCTGATCTCAGACTAGTCCTTAACTTCTTTATAGAGTGTAAGTTTGCACAGAATCTATTTAATTTTTATTTAAAATTTTCTGAAGAAGGTTTCTTATGCAGAATTATATGTATCCTTTTTGTGTAAGACTTATTGTCTTTTGCACTAATTCTTAAGATCTGATAAATATAGATAGTATTCCTTTTTCCTTTTTTTCTTGTAGAGAATGTAGGAATGTTAAAACAAAATGGTACTAAATCAATGTTTTGAGATGTTGTAGAATTAACACTTTTTTGTCTGGTGTACAGGTAGGCAGTTGTCATAGGTTGGCACTTTTAATACAAAATATACTTTGTGATTACAGTTAACATAATGAATTTTTTATTATTTCAGTACAAAAGTCAGTTTGCTTCAGTTGTCTGCACAATCACTGGAGAGAGGCATATGCAGAAGACAGTTAGTCTTTACTATTTTAATACTCTTACCTATTGTGCATCTATTGGTAAGAGAATACTTTCTATTTCCAAAGTAGTTGTAGGTCTTTTAGACGCTTAATGACAACAGAGTTGATCCGTTTTCCTGAGTGTTTCCCTCACCTCAAAGCAATTTTGTCCAGTTTATAGTGTTGGAAATATGACATCAACAATATCTTTTTGTTCCTGTTTTGCAATAGGCACTCCTTTCTCTGATGGAATCCCTCTGGTCTTCACCTGTAGGCAATAATTTTTGATTGAATATATAAATGAATGCTTTCAGTAGAATTTGAACTTTCCAGCACCTTAGTAAGGACTCAAATCCACAGCACTGTACAATTAAGTCGTGAGGATAATATAGTGTATCAGAGCTGTGTACTGAGTCTGGTGGACTAATGAAGTACTATAAAAACAGGAGATGTTGCGGTTTTTTTGTAATTAGATAATTGGTCAAAAACTGTTATGGTCAAAAATGTCTGAATGCAAGCATTTTTTTTTTCTTTATTTTCCTGTTGCTGTGTTTTAATTATAAATCTTCCACAGAACTGCATTTTGATTATATTTTAATATTTTTACGTGTCCATAATGTTTTGAAACTTGTCTGTGAAGACAGTGAAGGGGATCAAAACCTCCTTCCTCTCTGCTAGTATTTGTTGCAATTGTGTATATAAAAACTAAGTATTCTTAAACAAGGTGTAGGGGATACATCAGGAATGTTTATGTTAGGGAATTCTGGAGGCAGAGAAGGGTGGGTAGTTGGGGTTTGGTCCCGTATTTAAGGTAAGATTTGATGGTCTGGATGGAACTACAATGTAAAATGTCTTACCAAGGAACGCTGATTATTATTGCTCTCAGTTTCTGTGCTAAAAGAGATTTGGTGCGCAACCAATGCAGATATCCAAAACACCTTCCAATTAATGATTACCTCTGAAACGTTCTTCAGATTTTTCTGCAGTGCACAGAAGTATGGATGAAAAGAAATATGTGCACTGTTTTGATGGTTAGTCTGATCATATATTGAATGTTCCAGTAACTGCTTTGTGAAAATAATGAGATCAGAACAGACTATATCTAAACACAAATGGATCAAGGTAATGAATGCTCGGACTGTGATATATGAAGACATAAATGTCTGTGATAATAGCGAGAATCAAAACACCTGATTTTTCTAATTCGTTTCTTTTTTTTTGCTAGTGAGCTTGATTTGCCTCAATACAAAATTCAGCAGGATCTTTTTACTATTAAGGATGTTTTCAGTTCAAAAATTAAATTAATTTTGTAATATTTCATAGAGCATATTTCATAGAGACAGAGCTTTTAGAAAAAATAATTAAAATGCAAAATCACAATTTCAAAAATACTTTAGTGTATCTTTACTGCAAGTGCAAGATAATTGCCCACTTAAGGTATTGTATTATTCAGGAGCAAGTCAATCATAAGCAAGAGCTTTGAAATAGAACTTTTCCTAAAACAAAACAACGAAAACTGTATGTTCACCCTAGCTTTCATTTTCACATCCATAGAGAATTATTATAACTGTAGAAAAAAATCGGAATATATAATTGAATTATTGTTGAAAATTTATTTTTTTAATGCATACCAGTATCATGTTAGGGATGTATGCATAGTTAGCTTTATTTATTTATTTTAGCAAATTGATTGGAGAACAGAAGTAGTTGGTTTAATCTGAATGAAACCATTTATAATTATGTCTACAAAAAGAATTATTTCTTGTCAAACAGAAGGTTTTATTTTGTTCAAAATAATGCTGCCCTTTTCAGATACAAAGAAATGTAATGAAAATAGAGGTCAGCTTTTCACAGAAAAGGAGTGGAAAAAATGTTCCCCCTTTCCTGCTCAGGACTAGAGCCTACATCAGTCACACAGGAGGTGAATGCATTACTCCCATGCCTGAAGGGATTAGGTAACATTTCCCATCTGATAGAAGAACACAATACTTGCCCAATTATAAACTTTTCAGTCTCATCTCAGTTTCTTCTTTTGACATTTAGTCTCTACTAGTAAACATTGTCTGTGTTTGAGACTGATTCAGAAGTCAGTGATGATCTCCTCCACTGGAAGTTTTCCCTGTTTCTATCTCCAGGTTATAGTGTGACTTCAGTCATGACAAGACTGGAATTGTGTTTAATCATTCCAGTAGAAAACTGGAAGATAAGTATATCTTAAGATAAGAAGATAAGTATAAAAGAATGTCCTAGTGGAAACAGTCAAAACTTGTTATAAGTATGGAAAATAGCTTTTAAAAGAAATCTGTCTGAACACATTGCATGGTATTGCAAGTAGTAGTCCTGCTTTAAAATCAGATTTATGTGAGGAGTCCTTGAGGACATGGAACTTGTGTGTTTTTCACCTGTAGCTTTTAAATCAATCTTGTACTTACAGGATTTTTTGGTAGCATATTTGGACTGATGGGTGTATACATTTATGACGGGGAACAACTGTCAAAAAATGGATTTTTTCAAGGATACAATAAACTTACATGGATCGTTGTTGTTCTACAGGTAAGAGACCTCATATCTTGTTTCTTTGAAGGCACCTGGGATTTACTGTTCTGTAAATGACTGGGAAAACCGATGGGTGTCATTGAAGCTGCTGAGAATTCTATAGTTAAAAGTCTGATCTATCACCTTTGGGATACGCCTCTAAATAAACACCTGGAAAATATGTAACAGATATATGACTAAGAATTGTGCATATGAAAGCATGTAAGCATTATTTCTTTTGCAATGTTTGAAAAACAAATAATGGATATGTATGTATGCCCTTCTGTCTGTGGCTTAAAAATATGTGGTATGAGCATTTCCACTAATTCAATGATGGTGAATATGTGTAGAACAGACTGCATGATCAGCAATTTCTTTAATGGGAAAAGAACAACACCAATATTTAATCTTCAGTAGTGCATATTTATAACATAAAATAAATGTAATGCTTCTAAACATAGAAAAGCTTTTCTGAAAGTAAGTGTGTGTTGGGTGCTCTCAGTGGAACCTCCCTGTTTTTCAGGCACTTGGAGGGCTGGTGATTGCTGCCGTTATAAAGTACGCAGACAACATTTTAAAGGGATTTGCAACTTCTCTCTCCATTATACTGTCAACACTGATCTCCTATTTCTGGCTGCAAGATTTTGTCCCCACAAGGTAAGAATGATTTACCATTTATGCTGGACGACAAAAATAGTTGAAAATTTAATGCTTACTAGATATAACTGCAAAAATAAATTTTAAAAAAAACAGCGCAAGCCACACTCCTGGAATGTTTAGATACCACTTGCCCAGAGCAGTTTAGGTTTTTTACTTATGGCATGTTAATATTTCTTTTTTCAGTACAGTTGGCAAAGGCAAATCCTCAGCAGGATGCAGCCCTGCTGGGCCGCTCTGCCCTCTGGCGGGCCTGCCTGGCTGTGCCTGCACTTCCCGGGCCGCTCCCACTGCATCCCGTTATGGCTGCACAGCTGTAGTGGTGATGATCGGGTTTTTCTCTAGTCTCAGATCTGTCTCTAATACAGATAACCACAGATGTGTGTCTGTGGAAGTGACACTGCAGCAACTGATTACCCCCAGAAGCCCAAAAGCAGGGCTTTTTACTAAAGACAATACTGGATCTGTTAGTGAAAACACTGAACCAAGAGAGAATGTGTGCTGTGTGCCCCTGGGCCCAGAGCACTGTGTCCTGACACTCTGTGCACTGCATTCTTGGTACATGGGCAGGTTCGGAAGTAGCACTTCTCTTGGCAGTGTGTGTTAATGTACAGAGTAGAAGTAATGTTCCAGCTTCCAGACATATCAATAAGATTTTGCTTATAATGGACTTACACTCCTTAAGTATGGTATGCGTAATCATAGTGTAAAGATTTTTTTGAATAATATTTACAACTTTTGGTATCTGATATAAAAAATGGCTTTTTATCTAAAACTAGTATTGGCAATATTATCAGGATTTCACTTAAGCATTCAAAATGAAGCAGAACTATTTAATCTTAAAAAGTGGAAGACATTCAACTTCGATTGTACGTAGCCCATATTTGTCCTGTTAAAATGAATGTAGAAGGGGGGTTAACAATTTCTGTGTGCTCAAGTGGAAAATTAATAAGTAACTTAACAGCTGCTGCAAACACAGTGAGAAAGGAAACAGTGGTAATAATTAAATGAGGTGTAGCCAACTAACAACACGGAGAACCTGAAGCTATCTCATTTAATAAAACTTAATCTTGAGTACTTTGCTTATGCCAACTGAATTTATTTGAACTGAAACCGACTTAATTGTTTCTCTCACTTCAACACACGTTTTTGATAGGGATAATAGATGTAAAGTATTTAAGTGCTTGAATGTGTTGCAATGGATCGTGTCCAGAAATGGGCTAACCATATTCTTTGAAGGATTATCATGTCTTGTGCCACAGTCTTTTTAGTGTTGGATTCAAAAGATCAGATTGTCAGCATTGCCATGCCTTTATGACAAGGTTCTTTTCTAAAATGTGTGCTGTCTGTTGGCTTTGGCTATTTTGTTTCAGACTTGTAGCTATCCAAACAACTTGAAAGGCCCATATGTCACAATGCAAAAGATGCCTTTATTATCTTTTCCTTACATAAATCTTTATGTATCTGCCAAAAATTAGATTATACTGACTTGCAGATTGGTTCTTGGGCAGCAGGAATTTGTTTTGACATAAGCTTTGGACTTCAAAGGAAACACAACTCCAGCAATATAATGTACGTACAATGTTAAAAATGGCTGGGTAACCACAGTAGTTGCACTTCTTTAGCTTCTGCTTGCATTTTGCACAGACGTTTAGGCAAAAGAGAGGAAAAAAGAAAAAAGGATTGGTCTGATTACTTTTTACAGTTGTTCCATGGAAATATGATTTTAATTTTCAGAATGTCCTTATAATTATACATTACTTTGTAGATGTAAGTTTCTTATCTCAACTACTTCCTGCATCCTTCTGTAATAAATATATGCAAATCATTTAATTCTTTATAAATTGGATTTATTATTTATAAACTGGACACATATAATTTATTTTTATGTGTTCCTACAGGAAAAATGCCATTTCTTTTGATTGCATTGCATAAATAAAAGTGCATCAATTAAATGAACTTTTTTTTTTTGTCTCTATCCAGTGTCTTTTTCTTTGGAGCTGTCCTTGTAATAGCAGCTACTTTCCTATACGGTTATGATCCCAAACCTGCAGGAAATCCCATTAAGGCATAGCATACTTCTTCATCAGCCTGCTTCTCAAGACCATGCACTGGGGGGCCTTGCTAACCAAGGCATGTGGGAAGTGTTATTGTGCACTACAAGGAAAGGATTGCTACCCTGAATCTATTGAAGAAATGCTTATGAGTAGTTTTGAACAGCCAGAGGGGTGAAACATGGATGATGATGTTGTCTGTAACTGATAGGGAAAAAAAGTATGGCAGGGGAATGCCCAGTGCAACTTGCTAATAAAAACTTGAAAGGAACAAAAGGTTTCCAAGACACTGCAATTAGGATTGTTTACAGCTTTGACTGGGATTGCATCAAAAGAATTTACTGTACTGACTGCTGCAGAAATATGTCCTATGCACTCTTCAAAAGAGCACATGACAACGTTGTCAGATTGTATGTTTTTGCAATTTTACTATATTTAATCTTAGTAGATATGTTTTTAACTGATTGTCTATTTACATGAAATCAGCAAAATATACATCATAAAGTGATGGTTCTAATTAGATATTCCTTATTAAAACTGTGAAGATTGAAGTATGATTGAAAAACACTTTCACAATATCAACTATTTTTATATTTTTAGAAGGCTGATTTAATAACAGAAGTCTGATATTAAATTATAGTGTTATAATGCTGTTGCTTATATAAAACTATTTTAAGAATGTTAATATTCTCACCTAAGTGTACAAGGGGAGAAATTCAGAGTGAAAGCTGGAAATCTGTGTTGATGCTCTGGCCTTCATCAGGATGGTCTGTAGTGGTCCAGCAGATGTAATAACTCTGTGAACAGAGGCCAGAGGTTACTGCATTAACCTGGTACTAAGAGTAGGGTTATGACAGAGTGCTTGCTCAGATGTAATGTTCATTGGTTTTACTTTTATTGATTATAAATCAACATGTTGGTAGAACCTTTAAAGTAGTTTTTATGCTTTAAATATCCTCTGGGTTTTTTCTAACCACAATTTAAAAAAAAAAAGCCCATAATAAACATTTTAAATGCATTATTGTTGTCTGTAACAGCTCCATCTGGAGCTAATATGGTATATCATCTGTATACTGTACTGTACTTTTATTACAGAGGGGTTTTTTTTTTACACAAGTGTTGTTTACCCATGAACTCTCCGAGGCTTTTCCAGTACATTTCTATGTAATGGTTTAATTAGAGAATTTTTATTATTATTATTTTTATTTTGTTACGGGAGTCCTTGAGCCAACAAACCAAAATGGCTTCTCTGCAGCTATCAGTCTAGTAGCAGAATTACTTTAATAGGAAGCATAGTAAAAAAGTAATTAATTGTGCAATAGGTAAATATAAATGTGTTCTTCTGTTTTAAACCAAAAAAATCTTTACAAAGAAAGAGATGCAATTAGAACTTAGATCAGTCAGGCTGTTGCAAACACTTCACTTTTTGAAGTATTTGTATGTAGCCAGAAACACAAAAAGAAAAAGCCAGAATTAATAAACAAAAAAAGCTGTTTAAAAATTACTTGTTTTCAGGAGAGCTATTCACGATGGATATTAATGTGTGGTGACTTCTTATCCACACGTTACACATGTAAAGTTATGCAGTTATTCAAAAATATATCAATAGGCCCTTACCAGTAGAATGGCAAGTGGTAAAAATGTACAATTTCTTTCCCCTTCCTGTGCACTTTCTCACTTCTGTCTTGTGCTAGTGAACATGTTATGAAGAGAGAGCTTTTTTAAAATGTTTACCAAGTACCTCATCCTTTTTCCACATTTTAGTGGTGTATTGACAAGGAGATTCTGAAGTTTTGTAAATGGAGAAGGAAAAATTTCACTTGGGTGAGCCAAGTTAAAAATAGTATTTTCTTTCTGTTGACAATGACACGGATTATCAACTTTTTGTTTGCTTATCATATCAGAGCAAGGCATTACAGAAATTTTAGAATTATGCCAAGAGCTTACTGAGCTTTGTGAACTGTGAATCTATCCCAGCATGTCTTGCAGGAGCTCGGCTACTTGGTAGTCAAAACTATCTCATATTACCCTAAATTGGAATTCTATGTTAATATTAAACTTTTTGCCTAGAACACTCAATGTGGCAAAGTCTTTGAAAAATTACATTTAGGCATTTCACTACCGAAATACAACATGAGGTAAGGGATATAGAGCAGCAGCTTGTGGCATTTCATAGCGTAGCATGGGAAGTGCATGACTGAAATGATCAGAGAAGTGCTGGTAGCAATAGCTGAACTGGAGTTTGGCCTATATGATAATACCTCTAATTTCATGAAACACAGTAGTGGAAATGTGGTATAATTGGTTGCTTCCTTGAGGAGTTTCTCCAACAAACATAAGCAGCAGGTTGGGAACAGATTAAAGGTAGTTGCCCAGGAAGGGACCAGATCGGCCAAACAGTGGCCACGTCACTGAGTTCTATTGCTCATAACGCTGAATGCTTCAGGTGCGCCTGTCAGTGTCTGGCAACAAGCATCAGTTTAAAGGCAAGAACAGGAATATGTGCTCTTTGGTTTTGAATAGGATGTCTTACAGCTTTGGTAAACAATGTATCTGCTGTGCTAGGGAACACAGCTCCTGTCTATAGATCAGTGACTCTTCCATGGTTTCAGTTGACAGTTCCATTAAATTTTCCAGCAGAGGGATAGATCTCTTCATATACTTGGAAATAGGAGTTTGTGTTTTTAGCTATCTCAAATCAGACTCCTGTCTGAGGCCCTCCAGGCTGAAAAGCATTATTCTAGCCGGAGGGAAGAGAGCGTATGTTTCCTGAGAACAGAAGAGATTTGAGGGCAGTTTGCTGATTTCTGTAACCTCTGCAACCTGAGAACATGCGTGCATATTCTCATGGAGATACTTTTGTATCTAGATTTTAAAATGTAAAAAAAGAAAAACAAACCCAGGCAGTTTTTAGTCTGTTCTCCTGAACTTGCCAAAGAAGTACAGCCGGCACAGAGCATTGGGAAGTAGAGATAGTGCTCTTTCAGTTTACCCTCAAAGCAATCTGTAGGAGTCAAACTTTACAAAAATAAACTTGTCTTTCTGAACTATTTTTCTGACTTCTAGACAATGGATTTGTTAGTTTAATTGTATATTTAGGAGGCTAACTGATACTTAGCAGAATTTTATTTAAATATTTATAAAGTTATAGCTAAGTATTTATTTGCAATAACTTGAATTAGGTGATTTTTAAGACTTGTATAATGGGAGTACTCGTATTTATTGAATACTTGGGTATTTGGTAGTTTTATTTGCGAATCTCTGGGATACATGATAAATGGTTGAATAACAATAAATGTAGACTATCTTCAAAGTAAAATAAGACAGCAGTTAAATGGTAAAAAATCTCGAGTCTAATAAGTAAGGTAGACTTTTCTTTAAACACTTTATTTCTGTGCTATCTGCAAATGCCCAATAATCTAGTTTCTCAAATAATTCAGATAATTTATAGTTCTTTTCAACTTCTTTGTTTTAAGCAAACTATAAGAAAACATATCTTTTCCTTTGCTTTAAAAATTAGTATTAAATTTAATAATTTAATGTTCTCAATCCAGTTTCCACAAAATAACACCTTGGGGTTTTTACTGTAACTTTTTAGAAACTATTGTTTCATTTTTACTGAAAAAAACACAGTCTTATTTTGGTAGCATATACTTGGTGTTTCTGTTACTCATACAGTCCTCTCACGGATTTTCAGAAGTATGTAATTGTTTTGTGTTCCTAACTTATTTTTATGGCTGTAAGTCAAAAGACTGTAATAGATTTTGTTAAATTGTTTTAAAACTGATACATGAAACGTTGCATTTCTTCTGGTTTTCATTGTCAGTAACTTTCATATTTTAATATATTTCGTACATGATCTGTTTTATTTAAGGATCATTAGAAGTTGTTACTCATTTCCTCCTGTTGTCAGTGTTTCTTGTTGGATATTGTGAATGAGGAAGGTTATTCATTGGTTTCTTCTGTGAAATCCATATTTTGTAACAATGAAATATTAAAAATCATTAAGGGTTTTTTTGTGTATTAGAAAAGTTATGTTTATCAATAACATGGTATTATACCACATATGCGGTAGTGTATCATTACCTATGGTGTTTGGTTATCGTAAGAAAGTCCAAGAAGTGTTTCCTTGCCTTTGTTTTCATTATTGGGTTCATTTTTAATGCAGATTATTTTCCACAGGAAATTACTAAAAAGTCCTTCTGTTTCCAGGTAAGCTCATTATATGTTTTAAGATATCTAGAATTAAGATACTTTTACTGGAAAAAACACAGGCGAAAATGTGACAGAATTAGTGGGATTAATTAGATGATATTTTCTGCTCTGGTTATTGTGAAGCCAAATTTCTGTTCAGTTGAATTTACAATTTTTTCTAATTGATTCCTGCTAGGTGAATTTATAACTCTTTCTAGAAGTGAAAAAAAATCTGTCCTGAGGGGCCATTCATGGCTTATTCTTGAACGTCTGCTGCACTCTTGCTTTCGAGAGTAGACATTGTATTTTTAACTCTTGCCTTCAGCCTTCCATCATTGATCTGGTTGTAATTAGCTATATTAATTTCATTAGCAATCTATAGCTCTGTAAAAATGGCTTATATGCTAAACATACATTTATATTTTCTGCCAAGAGTAACACTTTTTTATATTTTTTAAAGTTTGTCTTTATTTTCAATATATTTTAAATTTAATTTTAAATAAATGAGCCCAAATATAAATTATATATGAGCATTTTAGCAAAACTTTTAAGGTAGCCTTAGGATTTTTTATATGTTGATGTTGGTATTTTTCTGTGATTACTCTGAATAAAATTCTAATATGTGGTATTTCCAGGCAGTTTGGAAATAGATTTTTTTTTTGTATAACACTGCTGAACAATGGAATGCATCTTACATGACCTAATACAGTCTTTTGTTTAATCCATAGTGAAGGAAAATACTGATTTTTTTTTTTTCTCATCTGTGTATAGATAATGTCACTATATTAACAAACTGGTTAAATAAAGCACTGGGTTTGTTAAGAATATGCTATAAAACTGTTTGAGAGCTTTGTAAATGGAGAGGCTTCCCTTATACATAGTTTAGCAGAAGTGAAACAATGTTTTAATTAACATTTATTAATATTATTTATTAATACGATTTTTGGCATGATTTTCTATAGGCTCCAGAAGGCTGCTGTAAGATATTTGTTCATGATATCTTTTCACATACAGCTTACTGAATTTTGCCAGAAAATTTAATTTTGACTGAGACATGCTTCTTGTTGAATCATGACTTCTTGTGAATCATATTCCAGCACTGTTATTGGGACCATCTGATTCTGCACGCTTCTGGTCTGAAAACCCTGATCTCCTTATTCAGGGCTGTGGTTCTTGAACTGGAGGTGGCAGGGAGCGTCCAGATATCAAGTACCAAGTTATAGTATGGTGTGCGGTTGTAAAACACTGCAGTCCTTTATAGAAGAGTTCTGCCACAAGTTACCAGGAGGCAGCTGGTTATTCAGTAGCTTCCCCCTTGCTTTAAAGTATTTCATTTTGATAGCAGTGGAGACTGTTGATTCATGTCACAATTTAGGAGCTGAGGTTTTATATAGATATAATATCTCAAAGTCCTGAATGGAGTTTGCAAACACATTGCTATAGATGGGTAACATGTTCCCCTGTCTTTTCCAGAGAGATATATTACATAAAACAGGACACCGATAATTTTCAGGCCTTTTCATTTCTGTCAGTTCCTTTTGTCTGTTCTGATCTTAGTGACCACATGCAGCATGATTAAAACAAAATTTTTAGGCCATTAGGTGACAGAAATTAATTATTCATCAGCTAACCAGAGGAGCAGAGCTGGTACAGAGTACTGGGATGCAGGGGATGGTGTTCTTAGAGTTTAGCGTAGAAGCAGTCTATGCTTTAGAATCGATGGTTCTCCCTGGGGAGATGACAAGTACTCTGTCCATTTTCATTCTGCTTCCACAGACAGTAATATCTTCTACAGCTTGCGGGCAGTATTATGCGTTTACGTTGTATAGAAGGTTGAACACTACAGATGTTTAGATGTAAAAGACCATTTCTGTTTCTCTACTTTAGGAGATTAAATGTCAGGAATTTCTCTCTCAGTTAAATGATGGCAGAATGGATTCTGTGAGGACTTTGGCAGGTAAGTGGAGTTTGGTGTTTGAAAACGTAGCTGGCTGAAATTCATGAGAGCAAAAGCAAGTCATATTTATCTAGTTTATTCTAAAGTTAGGAATTCTTACCTGAATCATCCTCTCAGCCTACATGAGCAAACTGAAGATATTCATTTGGGATAATGACGTCAATAACAGAGGCTGGTCTAATATGAAGGTGTAAATGGAAAAACGGCAGTTTCATCAGACTAATTACAAAACATCTTTGCTGAGGTGTAGTTGTGTTAACACTTTTCCCAAGTCATGTATGTGTCTGTGTGTGACACTCCCACCAAATCGGAACAGCACTCCAAGCAGTAGGCTTGAATCCATGGCAAAGTTTTCAGATAGAAGGGGTGAGAAACCCTGGAACATACTGCAATTGTCACTTACTTGGCATAACTTATTCAGATTTGTAACAAATGACTGATGATAGCAGTGACTGCAAATATCTCCTTTTCCTCTACGGGCAGATCCACGCTTTGTGTCATAAGCTAGAGCCTGCTGGCCTTTGTCTCGCTGTGAGAGCAGAGCAGACCCATTGGCCTGAGTAGGCGTGTGCCTCATGAAATTCAAAATCCCTTAAAAGCTGCACTGTGATAAGAGGGTGCTGGGTCTTAAGGCTCTTAGTTTAACTTAAGCCCACAGGGAGTGAGAGCACAGGTCTGCGCATTAGGCCTGAGGTGCAGCCGGGCTGCTGCTGTTCATGTGGGCAGAGAGGATGTTAATGCATGGCATTTGAGGGAAACAGGGTTGTCACAGGAGCTGGGTAGATGGGGATGTGCAGTGGGAGGGCTGGAAGGTGGAGGGACTGAGGGGAGAATAAAGAGAAAAGCCTGGTCTGTGGGTATGGCCATGGAGAGCTGTGTAGTGAGTAGTAGTGCTGGATGGGGATAGACATTGTTACATTTAGTGCTCTCAGGCATCAGCAATGAATTTAAATTATAACACACAGAATAATCAATAATTTCTAAAATACTTTCTCCACTAAGGGTGTTGATGCCTTGGGAAAGCTGATCCCCATTACCTTATCACCTGCAGGCAGGGCGGTAAATCAGAACCTGAATCGCCCGCCTGCTTAAAGTTGTTAAAGCTGCCATGAGCGAAGTTTGACAGTTTAGAATAAGCAGAATGTCTCCGGGTTGGGTTTCTAGGATGGATTACGTGTGTGGTGTGATGTAGTTTGGTCTGTCCGGCAAGAACTGCCTTTTTTGCTCCTTTTTTCCAGGCCCTCAGCCAGCCTGGGCTGGGAGAGGAAGGGGTTGGAGGGGGAGATGGGGCTGGAGGGGAGCTCTTGGGTTCGCCTGAGCGGGAGCAGGGCGGATCCAAGTGCGGGTGACCGGACACTGGGTGTTCCGAGGGGCGGGAAAGGCCGCCGCAGTGTATTTGGAAATGCCCGTTGTGCCTGGATCGGGAAAAAAGCCAAGTGCCCGGCAGTGCGGGGGGAGGCGGGCGGCCAGAAAGTGGAGGCTGCCTGGGGAGAAGGGGGCACAGCGTGGCGGGCAGAGGGCTCTGCGGGCCGGGCCGTGGCGCTCTGCCCCGCGCCGCGCTCTGCAGCGCTGTCTTTTGTCTGTGACTTATTTTGAAATGCGTTTGTTTTCCCGATCGCAGCCCTTCACCCGCCCCGAGGCGCCAGGCGCGACCCCGCCCGGGCGAAAGGAGAGGGGGGGCGAGGGTCGTGTGCCGCCCACGTGACCGCGCGCGGCCAATGGGGCGATCGCGTGATGCGGGGCGGTGGCGCGCAGGGTCGGGCGGCCAAGATGGCGGCGGGTGCGTGAGCGGTGGCGGCGGCCGCGCGGGGAGCGGAGGCGAAGCGAAGGCCCGGCTGCCGGGGAGGGTCCGCTGGTGCCGCCGCCGCTCCCCCCCCCGCAACCCCCGGGGCTGTAGGATGGTAAAATGAACCAGGGGGGGAAGAAGAAGAAGCGCGCTGTGAACCGCAGCATCATGCTGGCCAAGAAGATCATCATTAAGGACGGCGGGACGGTGAGGCCGGGCGGGGGCGGCGGCTGGGGTGGGGGGCACGGGGGGCGTCGTGAAGGGCCTCGCGAACGGCCTCCCTCGGCGCGGGGCCCGCCTGAACCTGCCCTCGCCCTGAAAACCACCGGCACGGCGCTTCCCGGCAGGAAGGAAGAGCGGGCAGGAAGGCCACACCGAAAATGCCGGCAAATCAACTCTTCAGGGCTCGTTTTGAAGGTTGAGAGCAGCATCCTTTATTGCAGCGCTGGGCGCGCGAGGGAATGATTTCCATCAGTTGTGTAACGAGACAAGAGTTGGGGACAGGAATGTGTTTCACACTTAGATGCGTATATATAGATTTTCACAGAAATCTTATGCATATTCTGTTACTTTCCAAGGACCAATTTTAATGTTATGAACTTCACAGTAGCCAAATCTCTGCTGGTTGGAGCTTTGGAGCCAGCTCAGTCTGACCCTGCATTTGAGACAAGGAGAGGCTGCAGACAGAGGGGATGATAGAAGAAGACACGTCTGTTCAGCACAGAACATACTTAACACAAGACGCTGTAATTTCTCTCTGAGCAGTGTCTGGAAAAACACCGTTTAAACAAACATGCTATAAAGAAAACGCACTATCAGAGGGACATTTTGTCTAACTTCAAAAAATAGTTACTTACATGAAATTAACTCTACTTAGTTTAAATCAAAATATTCCACTTTTTGTAATAGTAACTACTTGTATCAAAGGCAGCTACACGCCCGGGAGCGGCGGAGCGGGCGGCCCCGGCAGAGCAGTGCGGGGAGTGCCGAGCGCGGTGCTAGCCCACACGGATGGGCTCTGCCCTCACCGAGAGTGGCCCCGGCCCCGTGGCCGTCTTGGGAACTGATACAAGAAGTTGTCACCGCGCATGATTGATAATAAACATTCCCTCACGCATCCAGCACTGAAATAAAGGATGCTGTTTTCTAAAATTCCAAAACTAGTCTTAGGATTTATTTGGAGGAGTTTTCAGTATCCGAAGGACAGGCTCCTGCGTCAGAGGTGCCCTGCAAATGGCACCTGAAAGAGGGATTCTGCGGTTCCGCCCTACGGACCTGCTTCCTCTTAAATATATACATCATAAAGAGAAAGGAAACTGAACTGTTCTGGCTGCTGGAGCTTGGTTTTTAGTTGATAAGCAATATTGCTTCCCATGTATCATTACCCCTGTTTTTTCCACTGTGCAATGTTGTGTAGCTTTGATGTGCACTCCTCTAAATACAGTGTCGTTATTTCAAATAAAGGGACTAAATTGCCAGTGGCCCTTCAGTTTGTCTCAGTGGGACATAATAATGGAGAAGTGGAGAGAGGTGTTGAGGTTACCAAGTTGTTCATTGAACTGGTGACCAACTGTCTGGATTACTTAGGTATGAAGCAAAACTAATTCCAATGATGGATGTTGATGTTTTCCAGGACATGTTTTCCTGCTTTTTTTAAAGATAGAAATGTATGAGAATACCTTGTACAAATTTTAAGCGCATCCATTTTAGAGTGAGTAATAGAAGCAGAGTAAATGTTGCTACTGATGCAATGTGGTGCTTCAGAATCTGTCTCTAGAGTGAAATAAAGTGTATTTCCAAGTGCCCGTTATCTCTTAACTTTAGTTTTCTTTAGCCAAGTGAGGAGAAGTGATATCATAACAACTGCATTCAGTGACCTCTAGGGTGCTGCATTTACTGTCTCTCATCAGTTTCAAAAGCAGAGTGCAAACTTGCATGAATTCTGTACAATGTTCAGTTGTTTTTAAAACACTGAGGAGATAGGCGATGAACGTGAGATGAAGGTATGGAGATTGCTGTCAGATAACAAAAATATGAGCTTGTGATATTTTCTGCCTTCAGATAAGTGTTTTGGATATTTGTTACAAAGTTAGAACATCTGTTGTAGCAGAGTATTGTTTTAAAAACAGTAAATACTTCATGCTTGCATTTTTTTGAAGTTTGCTGAAATGTTGGATTAGCCTTCTGTGCTCATTGTCCTTAGTTTCTTTGCTTACCTAGCATTCCCTGCAGCATTTTGGGAAACAGGTGAATGGAAGTGGCCCACATCTTCAATGTCTCCAACTGGCAAACCAGTAATTAATCAAACATCTAAGTGTCCGGTTTCCAGGCTGGTTGGTTTATTTTGAAATTTACTTGACATCAAAGCAAACTGTGTGACTCTTTGCCTGCAAGGACATATAGCTGCTTAATGAGGCAGTGTCACAGGCAAAAAGAGTTTACTGGTGGGGAACTTGAGCCAGTTTAATTTCTTGTCACCCCTAATCACTGTTTCTGATGTGCAAAGAAAAAAATGAGCAAAAGGGAAACCCAGCCCTTGCCTCTGCAGTGCCTCTCCTCCTACCACAGGTTGTGATTCTGGGTCTCCTTGGTGAGGTGGTATGTGGAACCGGAGGTTGCGATGGTGCCTGATGGTATTCTTGTGGTGTTCCCTTTGCAGCTTTGTAGTTGTATTACAGAAAACAGTGTGTAGCAGTGTGTGTACTCAAGTGTGTGTAGTCATATTCACCAAAGGAGAGGTGGTGATACCAAGTGTTTCAACACTGTTCTTAATTTTGCCTTCCTTTATGACCAGTTGGAATTTGCCTTGTGTAAGATCATGTATTTTTGAAGCAGTGATGAAATGAATTAGAAGGTGTATGTGCTGGAGAAGACTGGACCTTAGGACTTTAGTTGGTGCCTTTCCCTTCCCAGCAGAGGAGCATCAGCTATGATCTTGTGTCTGATGTTGTTGCTTTGATAGCTGTTGTGTTGCTGTCCTTAGAGTTGCCTGGCAGATAATACTCTTATCACTGACATGACTGACAGTGCACAGTGTTTGGTTAAAGACATTTTCTCTCTAATTGCAGGAAGGGGTGTTCTTAGCGCACTGTTTTGTGCCACAGATTTTGCCAAATGTAAACACGCTCTGCTCTGGCTATGTGGTTGCTGAGATGGATTGCGGTTACTCTGATTGGAAGCGTCAGTTCCAGCTTGTTTACACAGAGGCTCCGTATCTCTTCTCTCCAGGTGTAAAGCCTTCAGATTTGATTGCACCTAGGTTGTTGTGTTACATTACACTACCATGGCCAATCTGTACAGCACAGCGGGGCAGGTTTGCAGAATAAGGCAGGGCTGAATACCCAGTGCCTTTGCTATACCTGTTAGGGTAGGAGGCTACCTCTGACCAGTACTGTGGACTGAATGCAAATAATTTATCTTTGTGCGCTGTAATGTTTAACCCTGGGGATCTAAATGTCAATTCTGTTTGCTTCTGCCAGTGTAACGAACACATCTGATCAGGTTGCTGGATGGCATGGCAGAGGGCAGCTGTCATCCGCTGTGTGCCTCTAAAATCGCCAGCAGTTCTGCTGTGCAGGACAACCACTGGTTCCGTTCTTATTGTTTGGCTTGTGGGTGCCCGGAATTGGAGCAAGGCAGCAGAGAGAGGTTGCTGCTGAGCTTGTGTTTGCTGTGTGTGAACGAAATGGAAGTGCCTTTGGTGCCCGGAGGGGAAAGGGATGGCTCACGGCTCCCCCATCACCATCATGTCTCGTGAGTCACGAGCCGGTAACTTGACAGGAATCTGACGACTGTGAGAATGAACTGGATCTTCTGCATCACACCCAGCTAACCAGCTCAGATTGTTACTTACAGTTTGTGCAGAGATGGATACATTTTTAACCCAAAACTGAAATACGGGTTGTGGGTGGAAAGGGGAGGGAATTCTGGGAAGTGAAGGTAATTATAGCCACTTTCTGTACCTATAAAGACTGTTAATTTACATTCTTAAGAGAATAGGCTGAAAAAATAGCAGAAATGTCTGTATGGGGTGTCTTTGTTGACTGAAGAGGACTTGGGAAAGAAAAATAGCACAGTGCTAAGCTACTTTTGTAGCTCACCTTTACATGTTGATTTGGTATTATGATCTTTCTAGCAGTAGGTGTGAACAGCCAATGTGGTTTTCTGCATTTATTTCTTACAGAAAGCTTTTTTTTTTCTGTGTTGGAAATATAGGAAATCTGGAAAGAAAGGCTAGATATGACTGTCATAAATCTTGTGATAAAAGAAAGACTCCAGTATTACCTAACTGAAACAAAGAATCATGTAGTATTTGAGGTTGGAAGGCACCTCTGAACATCTTCAAACCAACTGCCCACTCTCTTTCCCCAGGCAGGAGCTGAAGCAGTTTGCTCAGGACTGTGTCCAGTCACGTTTGGGGGATGGAGATTCCAGAGCTTCACTGGGCAGCCCATTTCCGGGAGTTTGTTTTGTTCAAGGTGTAAATTGAATTTTCTGTATCTCAGTGTGCATGTCCAGTCCAGTCAGTGACGCCTCTGAGAAGAGTCTGGCTGTGTCATCTGTGCTGCCTCCTATCAGATATTTACAGACATTAATAAGATCCCTTGGGAAGCAGCTGAGGACCATAGCTTGTGTGTGTTTTCTCACCATAAATGCTAGGTTGAGCCAGATCAGTGCTGCTCTGTTAGTAACTCGCCTTCACAGGAAGCCAGGAAGGTGGATGTTAAGGCAGCACATCTAAGCTTGGAGAATGCATGTGAGATTTCTAATGAGCTATTCATACTCCCTTCATGTGAAAATAATTTGTGCCCCATTTCCTCTATTTGCAAATGCTGAGCTGTGGCATGTTGTTTGACATGGTAGCATTATTTGAAATCTTTTATCCAGATCTCTTCCTGTGTTTGAAGCACACTAGCTGATAGGCCTGCTCTCAGTCTTTGGGAAGTGATCATTGCTGTTCCTGAGGTACCCTTCTAGCATGCGTAGTTTCAGTTTTTCTTGATTTAGAGCTATCCAAGTTCTGTACTTAACCGTGGTGCCTTCTACTAAACAGAAGTACAATAGAGCTGTTTGATACATCAGGTAATCAGACTGTGGGATAGACAAGTGTGAACACTACTGTATTTTGAAACTATGAAAAGTTGATTTCTGTGCAACATTGTGTGGCCTTAAGCATTTTTCTCAAGGAAAAGGAACTAATTCTCCAAAGAAGAGTCTGTTCCCGCTTTCAGTAGCATCCTTGTTTCCCAGACAGCGAGTATCCATGGTTTATTTTTTAATTTGAGATGGGAACACACTTTGTCTTGCAGAGGATTGAGATACTGCAGGATGTTAGCAGCGAGGTTAAAAAAGGAACTTTACTTAGTACGACTTAGCTTGAGTAACTGTACTGCCATGGCTTGAGTCCTGGTTCATTTCTTAGTCATCTGTTTATAGTGTTCAGATGCATTTCTCATGATTGTGATAGATGTTTTAATCACCTGTTTTTTCTCTTGTTTTAGCCTCAAGGAATAGGTTCACCAAGCGTCTACCATGCTGTTATAGTGATCTTCTTGGAGTTTTTTGCTTGGGGACTCTTGACAGCGCCCACGCTAGTGGTAAGTGAGACGCTTCAACTTTTTCTTGCTGTACAGGAGATGGGACAGTTACTCCAAAGGCACTGAACATCTTCTGAATTAAGTATAAATTATTTGCCATTGAGCTGCTCTGCTGTGCACGTGAAAAGTTTTGTGTTTTTACATGGATTCAGTAATTTAAAGTTATTTCATTGAAGCAGTGTAGTGGTGCAGTGTAGCTATTGATGTGCAGATCTGCTAATACTCAAGCTTACATGTAAATATTTTCTGACTTGAAACCAGTAAGACAGTAATGAAGTTATCTTTCCTTTCAAGATGCTACAAAAAGTTGGCACATTACAAACGTAAGGACAAAAATACACTTGCAGTCTGGTAAAATTATGTGTGTGTAGGTAGGGAGATCTTTGCTTTGCTGACCTGGCTGTGCTTTAAACAGAAACTTCAGAGCACAGATCCTGTTACACCAGTCAGAGTTCCCCTGTGATTAGTGAAGACAGTCATACCAACGTGTTTGTACCAAATTATCTTCTAATGTACTTGGTTGCTTTCCACTTGGATTTAATCTTTGAGAATGACACATGCTTTCAAATTAAAAGGTGCAAAGACTTAAAGATCTCCAAGCAAACTCTGCCTAAAGAGCAGTCTTGATGCAGTTTTGTAAGCTGGTTTTAACCACCGATGGTCTCTGGGATATAAACGGCTCGTTGGTCACTGACTGAAATCATTTCTTACCACACAAGTCAGACTGAGAGAGGTGCCCAGTTTAACTTGCCTGTCTAGGCTGTGGTCATTGAATTGAGAGGCGCTTCAGAATGATGCTGTCTCTCCTCTCTCTCCCCAGCCCCTGCATGTGACTCAGTAACATGCGGAGAGTCTGGTCTGAGGCCGTTGCCTAGGTTCTCTGTGGTCTGCTTAGATTTCGGACACAGAAGTTGGACGACACGAATCCTTCCCAAAGTGTTAAGAGAACCAAGGCCTCTACCAAGTAAAGCTAAAAACTCAAAGTACCCTTCGTATGAATTAAAGACTAAATAGATTATTTGTGGTGTCTCTCTTTTTTTTCTTTCTCTATATACTATGAAAGTACAAAACTACTGTAGTTATGCCACTGTAGAAGTTGAACTCATCACAAGCAATATTTATTGTTAATATTGTGTGTTTGCATTTCTTCTCCAGGTTTTGCATGAAACCTTCCCAAAACATACATTTCTAATGAATGGGCTAATTCAAGGAGTAAAGGTAAGGTGACAGAGGTTAATCACAATTTAATGTAAATGGTGGGAGGAATATAGAACTGACTGCCAGCTGAGAGAAACATTTAAGAGGTTTTTCAGCACAGCTCTCAAGCTATAAATAAAACAGAGGAATAAGTGATTGCTAAAAAGGCAAATATGCATCATTTTACTTGTAGTAAGATATTGCTTAGTCTGCACTTGCTGTTGGGTTCAGCAAATAAAAAGGTAATTGACTAATCCCAAATGACGCACACAGTGATAAATTTTTAGATTTTTTCACTTGGGGCTTGTTGCTCCAGTAGAGTGTTTTCAATTACTTAGGTTTATGTGACTTCTAAATGTATAAACCTATAAAACACAGTTCATAAAACTGCTGGTGCGACTGGATCATCTGCGTTTTGAATTTTGTGTAGCTCTGAGGTAATAAATCTCAAATTTTATGTAACCAGGCAAGGGAGAGGAGCTTAGTAATACTTGGCCATATTGCCTTTGATGTATTGCACCGTAGTCTTCACCTTTAGTAAAAAAAAGAGCCCAGTCTGCTATCAGAGTGTGGTATGGTCAGCTACCACAATTCAAACCACTTAGCTCTAACTTGCAATGTTTTGTTTCGTTTAGGGCTTATTATCGTTCCTCAGTGCCCCGCTCATAGGTGCCCTCTCGGACGTGTGGGGGCGAAAGTCCTTCTTGCTGCTAACAGTATTTTTCACCTGTGCACCAATACCACTAATGAAGATCAGCCCGTGGTCAGTAAATGCTTTCACGCTGTGTTTGTCATTTCTTGTCAAGGTTGCTATGTAAATGCTTGCACTCGTAGCATTGTTGATAATTATTTTTTGTGCTCCATGGAAGGCTGAGGCTTTTGTATCAATTTGGTGCAAAGCTTCAAGAAAAGAGCCTAACTGAAATAACTGCTGTGAGACCAGATGCCTTGCTCAGAATTTTAAGACCTGTTTTCGAGCTCTGTGCTGTGGGCCCCACTCCCTGCTTCAGCCCATTCACCTGAGGTACTGGAATGCTACCCAGTAAACTGCAGGCCTTTATTGGGGCCACGTTACTCCAATACAAACAGACTGTGCAGAGATGAAAACCTTTCCTAATGCCAGCTGGTGCACAAAGTGACCATTTGTGACTTAAAAAATTCCTGGTCTCTCAGTGGTGCTGGTCTGCCCACATGCTGTACTTGAGGGCACAGCTGTAGCATGGCCTGCACCAGCACAGGGCAGAGCCAGCTATTCAGGCAGCACTACAAGCTTTTTCAGCTTTCTCTCTGGTTCACGGATTCTTCATCCCTTTTCAGGGAAGTAGCTTGTTTCTGAGCTACTTTCTCAAAATATTGAAGTTCCTAATTTGCTTTTAGTCATAGGTGCACAGTCGCAGTTAGCCTGACACCATGTTTCCCAGAACTACTTAATCACAGCAGCTTTCACAGATGTTATAGAATTATGCTGTTCTTCTTTGTATGCAGTGAACTAAGGGGGGAATTACACAATGGTATGAAGATCCATTCACGTTGGCTTTATCCAAGTTTATCTTAATATGTTAGAAGTTTGACAAGATGATTTACTGTTGAACTGTACTTGGATTGGAAATAGAGATTTTTGTTTCTATGTAGCTGTTCTGATTTTTTTTGTACCGTTCTTAGGTGGTACTTCGCTGTCATCTCTGTCTCTGGAGTGTTTGCAGTGACGTTTTCTGTGGTTTTTGCATATGTAGCAGACATAACCCAAGAACATGAGAGAAGCATGGCCTATGGTTTGGTACGTACTTCTCTGGCTCTCTTCCTGTGGTGTTCTGTACTAAACATTTCAGTAGGTTAAGCTTTCCAAGATGGTATTTTTGTTCCTTCTCTGGCAAGTTGATTTTAGTTTGGAGTGGGTTTATTCTGTTTAGTTTTTCTTCTCATCCAGTCCTATCTCTTGAATATTCTGCTTCTTACTTAAACAGAGTATGGCCATGTTAAAAGCTGCCTTTCAGATGTCTCTCTGAACAGTTATCACCAGTGTTAATGATGTGGTTTGAGGGGCTGTAGTTATTCCTCCAGTGTCTCTCTCACACTGGTATGCCTCCGTCATCTTTTAAAAAAATCCACCCTTTTGTTCCTGGATAATTTTGGAACTGCCATTGTATGATATCGTTACCACTCCTGCTCGTATCTCCAGTCACACTGCTGCGCTTCAGTTCAGAACAAATGTGGCTGAGTAACTTGTCTGTCTTAAGGTCTTACAACTTGCCTCTGTGTCTCCATTATCTCCTGACAACCTGCCAGATTTCAGGAGCCCTCACAGCCCTGTGTACTATGGATTAGCAGAATTATTTGTTATGTTTGAGTTACAGAATCCATTACCATGTTCATCAGGAAGAGCTGAATAGTTGAGATACGTTGAGAAAGTTCCTTTAAGTTTTAAAGTTAACATCCATCACAACAAGGCCAGCTCACTAACTGCAAACAACTTTCTGAAGATCCATTTTACTGAGTTGGATTAACCACCAGTTTAAATTTTTTATGCCCTTGATAAAGGTGATTTCTTTCTCAACAGGCATTGCATATTTCACTGATACAAAGATCAAATACAGCTTATTTCCCAGAACATAGTTTTGTCACGATATGCAAGAGTGACTCGTGCCTCACATTGCTGTCCAGTTATCCAAAAAACCCTGTTTTGCTTGAAAAATTTTGGCCAGCAGCACACCATCACAGGAAAGCGGTTACCTGATTAAAACAGGTTGACTTCTGAGGGTGAGGACAAATTGATTTACGTCATTGCAAATCTCACTGGCTGTTATTTGTTCTAGGTTTCTGCAACTTTCGCGGCAAGCTTAGTTACCAGCCCTGCAATCGGTGCCTACCTTGGCCGAGTCTACGGAGACAGCTTGGTGGTGGTTCTGGCTACAGCAATAGCCTTGTTAGACATTTGTTTTATTCTTGTGGCTGTACCAGAATCGCTGCCAGAGAAGATGAGGCCAGCGTCCTGGGGAGCACCCATTTCGTGGGAACAGGCTGACCCTTTTGCAGTAAGCTATTTAAAGATGGAATATTTTATCTTCTAATGTAGTTGGTTGCTTTCCATTTGGATTTAATCTTTGAGAATGACACATGCTTTAAAGATCTCCAAGCAAACTGCCTAAAGTGCAGTCTTGATGCACTTTTGTAAGCTGGTTTTAACCACAAACAGTCTCTGTTTTTTGAGACAGAAATAGATTGAATTTACTACATTTCAAGCTTAAAAAACAAAGCCTGTATATTTTCAAGCTTTACCTGGCATTGCTGTTAATACCTTTGCCAACAACCCCACTAAGCATGCAGGGAATGTTCCAGTGGAACTGGCTTCATTCGTTTACATGCTTTTCAGATGCTTGCTAGCAATGTTTTTCTGAATATGAAGGTTAAATGTCTTATAGTACTTTTTCTTGCCGTAGTCACTGAAGAAAGTCGGCCAGGACTCAATTGTGCTGCTAATCTGCATTACAGTCTTTCTTTCCTACCTCCCAGAGGCAGGGCAATATTCCAGCTTCTTTCTATACCTCAGACAGGTAATATAATGTTTTGATATGGATTTGAACAAAAGTAAATTTATAGGAAAGTTTTCAGTATTGCTGAATTAGTATAGAAAGTAGTGTCTTATCTAATTTAAAAGCAGCTGATTTAAAGCCTCTTGATGTTCTAGTCTTGTCTCTTTCTAGAGACAGAGAGGAGAGAGATGAATGAGTTATAAAACAGTTTCTCCTGTTTTGTAATTTTTTGCATTATTCTTGGACTATGGGGTTCACTATAATAAACTAGTTTGGGTTTTTTGAGAGAACTATTAATTTTTTTTTCCTATTTATACCCCTTTATTTTATGTGTACTGGTTTGATTTAGTGAAAATAAACAAAAACTTCCTTCTTTCTAAGTTAGGGAAGATTTCAATAACATCAGTCTGTTCCCCCACTGCTATTTGTGATGTTCCAATACACTGGTTTATGGTTAATAATCAAATTGCCTTTTTTAAATCTAGATAATGGGATTTTCATCTGAAAGCGTTGCAGCATTTATAGCAGTCCTTGGGATTCTTTCTATTATTGCACAGGTGGGTTACTGATGGTAATTCATTGGTTTGGTAACTTTGAAAGAGCAAAGCACTGTGGAGAACTTCTATAATATGCGGTTCCAGAAAGATGACTCATCCATTCTGGAGCTGGTTTTGTAATTCTGTAACAATTGACTCTATTATTTTAACTTGGATGAAAAAACAGCTTCCCAACCAGGTTGTAGTTCATTAATATCCACAGTGTATTGTGTTTGGAACACTAAATCTTTTGTGCATCAAAGAAGGGGTGCGGTTTGTTCATATTACTACCTGAATGATTGCTGGTTTTTGGTAGATTCCAGAATACTTGGCAAATGCTGCTTTTGGAGAATCTAACTCAACTTCTGAAAGCTAATTTATTTACTTGCATGTAATTAACATTTAGAATAAAATGTTTGAGGGTTTTGTTGCTTTTTTAATTCAGTAGTTCATCTGCATGTACTACAATGTTATTTTTCTTGGGTTTTTACGTTTTCCCCTTTGTCAGACAATAGTTCTGAGTTTACTGATGCGGTCCATTGGAAATAAGAACACCATCCTGCTGGGCCTAGGATTTCAAATACTACAGCTTGCGTGGTATGGCTTTGGATCAGAACCATGGTACGTTTCATTTCAGTACCTGACTGGTGCAGTGTTGTTCTGCATTTTATTCTTTATCCAGGGGAGGCGCTGCAGTGTGTGAGTACGTCTGTGTGCACACACATCTGTACAGGTATCTGCTCCGTCCATACAGAGCAGTCACTTTGAGTCTGTGTTTTTCGCAGGATGATGTGGGCAGCAGGTGCCGTTGCAGCCATGTCCAGTATTACTTTCCCAGCTGTAAGTGCACTGGTTTCAAGAACTGCTGATGCTGACCAGCAGGGTAGGTTTTGTCCTAATACTTTGCATTCAGGTCAAAGAATACTGCACAGACAGATGTGCCAGGGCACTGTCATAGCAATGCCTGACCCTTGGTGCAGAGCAGCCTGTACGCCTGAGCACAGGGCACAAAAGGTTAAAACTCAAGTAATTTGGAAGTTGTAATACATGCATATTTCTGGTAGAGAGGGAAAACACTCAACATGTCCCCACAGTCGGAAAATATTTAGCAAACTTAAATGCTATTTTCCTCACTTTTACTTACCAAAGTTTGTTTAATTGTCCAGGTTGCATAGAGTGCTCCCTCTCCTACTGAGATGGAGAGCAAGGATATTGTATGTCCTGGTCTCTGCATGAGCACAGGCTGGGAAGTGCTGCTTCATGCCTATTGGGAAGAACTTTGAATCAGCTATGAGAATTTTTCTGAGCCCACAGTGCAACACCATTGAGAGCTTTTCTGCTTGTGTCAGCTTGAGTGACGTGAATCAAGTCTTACCAATCTGTTCATAATCTATCAAAAATAATTATTTATATACACAGAGATAGGTAACAGTGTATTTTTATGTTTCCCAGGTGTTGTTCAAGGGATGATAACAGGAATTCGAGGACTGTGTAATGGTTTGGGACCAGCACTTTATGGTTTTATATTCTATATATTTCATGTTGAATTGAATGAACTCCCCATGCCTGAATCGCCATCAGGAGGTAGCGTGGCTGCACAATACCATTTACAACAGGTATTCTTCTTTTACTTATTAATTCTAAAATAAGAAATTAGGAGGGATCAGGTGCCCACCAGTCCTTGAATATGGTGCAGCATTATATTTTATGTCAACTGTAAGTGAAGCCTGGAGATGGTTATGATGTAGTTTAACTTTCAGAGAACTACAGCTCATAGTAAATTAGACAACTCATGCATCTTGTTAAATAGATTGAGGGAAGGATGGACTAAAAAAAAAGTAGCAGCATCCCCTTCTTCTCTTGTTTCCTTGATGCTGTATTTACTTTTTGCACATTTTTTTGTTTTGGCATCCTTTGTATTTTCACCAAGCTCTCATTAGGAACTAAAAAAATATTTGTGGAAGGACACTCAGAAGTAAGAACTTGCTCTAAAAAGGAAGTTGGTAAGCATTAATAAGAACCCTATGCTTGCTCTCCAAAGGCTTACGGTGTAACTGTCTTCTCACGTTTTTTCTAATAGACTCTACACAGGGACAAATACTGCATCGCTCACATAGCAAGAAAAAGTTTTTCCCATTCTTGAAATTTGTGTAGTTGGCAACTGCAGTCTGTTCAAGCGTGTCTACAGGTTCACTAATACATTGTGCTGTTGCTGTTTTCAGAATTCTATAATTCCTGGACCCCCATTCTTATTTGGAGCTTGCTCTGTGCTGTTGGCACTACTTGTTGCCTTGTTTATTCCTGAACACACAAACCTAAACCTACGATCCAGCAACTGGAAGAAACACTGTGGCAGCCATGGCCATCCCCACAGTCCACAAGCTCCCGGTGAAGCTAAAGAGCCGTTACTGCAAGATACAAATGTATGACAGAAATCCAGGAGGATCTTTTAGACTTTTTTTCTCATCAGCAGTTTGGGATACACATTCCAACTCCATCGAAAATTTATTTTCTTAAGATAATCTTAAGAAGTATCTTTCTGCATGAAATTCATAGGAATTAAGGAAAAAAAAAGGAAGTTTTTCCAAAGATGTTGCCATGGAATTAATAATTTGCTTTTAAAAACACTGTTACGTACTTGTCTCTTGCCATGAAATACTGTTACTACTAAACTTTACATTCTAGTTCAGAGACAAAAGACTAGTCAAGGCATGAGCATGTGTCTGTTTCCTTAAGGTGGTGAGCTTTAATTCTTGTCATGCTAAGTCTCAATGAGACAATACTGGCATCCACGTGGACCCATTCATTTTTATGTTGTAAAATCTTGGGTCAGATGATTCAAAGCCTTAATGTAAATGTACTCGAGTAGGGAGAAGGTGAGTTGGTATCATTTATCTTAAAAGTCATAGGGCAGGTTTTCTTTTTTTATGTTTGTACTAATATAAAAAAAAATCACATGAGCACGCTTGCTGAACAGTAAAAGTTATTTTTATGTAAGTGCATTTACTCTTTCTATTTTTGAATAAACGGTAGTATCAAACACTTGTTTAAATATTAAGTGGGTGTTTTGAGCCTACAAATTTTAATATTGGCTCTAACAGTCTGCTTTCCAATACCGTTTATTGTACCACTATATTTCTGATGTTTGTGTAATCATAAAGGACCTCAAAACTTGAATACAGAGACTGAAATATAAGCTGATAGCCTTGAATACGTCGTGTGCTATATAGTGGCCTTTGAGGACTGTCACAATAACCCTTTTGCATTACAGAGCTAATGTTCTAGTCCTAAATTTTCAGGACCCTTAGTACAGAAGAGAGCTTTATACAATTACTGATGTGAATTTCTCTAAAAGTGTATATTTTTGTGTCCAGTTGTATTATTTAAGTGTTCCTTTGTATAAATTTGTGTATAAAGTATTGTATAGGTTTAAAATGTTTTCATCTTGTGGTTATTGCTTAATGCTTTTTTACCTTTGAACATTCACCATGGTTGACCAAGAGCAGGAAAAAAATATGTAAATATACTGTTAATAAAGTTGAATATTTTAATGAATTTTTAAATAATTGTTAATGTCTCTTAAAGCCTTAATTAAAGCTCTATAGTCTGTTATACTTCAGCAGGTATGAAAAAATGGCCAGAGAAAGGTCTGGCACTGTGTTTATCTGTTAGACAAGGCTGCCATGAGCATGTTGGTATTCACCGATTTGTTCAGCAGCACAGGCTGCCTCAGCTGCCTGCTTGTTTCCTTGGGGATCTGATGGGACAGGATGACAGCAGATCCAGGCTCCAAAAAACAGGTCAGTAACACAGACAGTCAGGCCTTTGTACACTGCCCTTTCTGCCTCTCCTGTGCCCCCTTGCTTTGTTTAATTTTAGTCAGGAATAGGACTGGGAGATCTGGAAAGCTACTGCATTTTAATTACCAGCTGGTTTGATAGCAGCTTATATCTACTTCAAGAGAAATTGACCAAATTCACATTAATTTTGACCTACAAAAAGAGTAGCATGATGACTGCCACCATAGTGCTGGTCCTGTAGCACTGCATGGGGAAACAAGCTGGGAAGAAAACTCCAGAAAAAGATAAGGTGAATGAAATCGTGCTCTTCTGGTGCATGCCTCATCTTGGCATTTCACTACAGTGGAGATTATGTTGGTTTAGTCTAAAACATTACTGTTCAAATTTTTTGTTAAAAACCATTTAATATTTCAATTGAAACTTACAAGTGTATATACATTAACATGGTGCTGAGTTATAAACAAATATACACATTTTGCACTGCAAAACAAACCACTTAAATACACAATCCTCTGGAGGCACTTAAATAACTAAGGTAAGAGGTATGAAAATGATTTAAAAACAAAAGTATGCAAATAGTCATTAAAAAGTGTAGTTTTTATGTTACAAATACTTGGGCGCAAGTTCATTATTGGAGCACCAAATAAAAGCTGGCACAGAATGAAGCTGCTTAGTGATTCTAGCATTTGAACTCAGCTGGGAGAACGTGCTGGGTAGACTCAGACCACCTAAACTGGACGTGTTCAGGTTATCTTAAATTCCTGTACAACTGTTAAGACTGTAAAGTATGCCAAGTAAAAACAAAGTAGCTTTTAGTGGTTGTGATATTTTCACTATTTAACTGTACAGATACTTCACCATATAATGCTTTGTGCTTGGAGACCTGTGGAATATAATACGGACAGATTAATAAAAAACATTAGGGTAACCAAGAGTGAGAATTTTAAATAATTTTATACCTTCAACGAAATAATTTAGCAATTTTAATATTAACTGGATTATTTTTAAGTCTATATGCAATTCAGATTTTAAAATTAAAACTGTAGGGGACAATTAGTGAGGCCATCATGCTAACTTAGGAGCCTGATGATTAGTAAAAGTGATATCTAGTTCTCCAGCACTTTGTATTTGCATCATCCTTTCTCTGAAAAGTTTTCATAAAGGAACCTTCTCTCAGGGAATCCTAGAGAGTATATTTCTTCTGTTACAGAGCCACACTTGTCAATTCCTATAACAAAGAAGTCAGTGCACTTCAGGTGGGTTTTTAGGAAGACTACTGCGGTCTCCAGTGTACTAAGGGAAAATTCTGCACAGCCCCAAGGACAGCCATGTTCCCACTGAGGCTGCTTAAAGCTTTATCTTCTCTGAATTGGCTCAAGTACCCTGAAAAGTCATCCAAGTCAGTCAAGATCTCTTTCTCAAAGAAAAGATTCAGACCTACAAAACTATGTCAGTTCTCATTGATACTTTACTGATCCATTATGACAAGACAGCCTGAAACCTCCAAAACATTAAAAGAGGACTCTTACTTTAGACAGGGTTCTTAATGTCCAGGAAAATAAGCTGAGGCTGGTGTTACTGCAGCTTTTGGTGATGGCTGGGCTTGCGTTGATAAGTACGGTTTCAGATACTCTGTAAAACAGCAGAAACAAGACAGTGTTCGCAGAACCGTAACTACCGTTACCCTTAAAGTACATTTCAAATCAGGTCTTGTTTTACTATTTCCATACATACCCGACTTAAGTGTATTCTGACTAAGCCCTCGTAAAGGAATGCTGTCATCTTTTTTCTTTAGATACTTTGAATCCAGCACCAAATTATCACCACTAGAAATAAAAAGGCTCATTAAAATTCCAAACAAGTGTCGTTAGCAGTGCATTACCAACTCTGGATCCAGACTCATTCGGAAAAATCATTGACCTGAAGTAGATCTACAGCCTTCTATGAACTGTACCATTTAGAGGGAAACCATCACTGAGTAGGTTAAGAACAGTCTAGAACTAATTTTCTGACTGATCCATCACCTGACAGCCTTACATCTGTCACCAAGACAGACAATGAACTTCCGTTCCTTGTGACTCACTCCTAAAAGCATGGCTGTTGGTTGTTACCTACAGACTAGGCATAGTGCCCAATTAAGTCTGCCACAATGTAAAATTTATTAACAAAGTTAATGGAGAAAGGCAAAGCACAAAACTAGCTTGGTACTGGGAATGCTTTGCTCCACTCTAGACACACATATAACACAAATGATTTTAAACCCCACTAAAAATGCAACAGCACCACTTACTTCTCCTTATTGGCTGGATGACTGGTTACAGCTGTCACTGTCTGAACATCTGAGCATCTATTCAATTTAGAAAGCTGTGTGTTAAACTGAATCTGCAGAAACAAGAGTTGCAGGTTAGAGAGTGCTACTCCAGATGCAAGGATCCACCAGTGTACTCAGCCAGTGTTAATATGTTTCTATAAGTTGCATAGCACTTCATGCAGCACAGTGCAAGAATAAGCTATTACTAATAGTGACAAAGTTCAGAAGAGTTTTAAGAGTCCTTATGCAGTAAGGATGTACTTACGCCTTTAGAGAAAAATTCAAAACATTAAGAAGTTTAATTTATGGCATCACATCCTTAACCAAATAGAAAAGTCAAAGTGCCTGCCTTTGGTACTGGACATTGTGGATTGACATTTTTGTTGTGTGGTTGTTCCAGAAAGTTCTGGAAGGCATACAGAGGAGAAATCGGATGACTGACTCCTGAGCTGGGAAATGATGGTCGGTCAGGCTGTAAGAAAAAAAGAAAACATCCATAAAGGAGAAAAACAATTCTTGAAGTAATTTTTTTTAGAGATTCAAAATTCCAAAATTAACAAGTAACCACAATTAAAAAGCTAACTCTTATTTGAGTCTTCCTGATGGGAAGAAAACATCACTTTTCCTAAATTTATAATCTTGAGGAAAATTTTGTTAAGTTAGATGAGTAGTCTTTTAGCAAATAAACAGCTCATAAGCAGCTACACACTGTAACTGATTAATAGAAGTATCTCACTGTAAATCAGAGACCTCTCTGCATGAATATGCCCTTCCACTACCGAATAAGCAGCTCATCAATTGCTAGGTGACAAGACACCCATACACACGGGGACAGCAAAGAATAAGAAGCAATAAGCTACAGTATTACATTTAACAAAGATAGTAGGTCACGTTTGTTACCTCATCTCTTGTTTCTAAAGCTCAGTAAATAAGAGTATTCAAATACTACATTTTCTTTTTCAACTCACACAAAGATAATCGTACACAAGTTAACCTCACAACATAAAAATGCCTTCTTTTTTCTTCCCTTCACCTTGTACTTCATCTCTTCCAAACTAATTTTAGCATTCTTTAGTGTATTTTAATAGATGAAAGCTTGGAAAATTCATACTTAGAAGGCTAGGGCATCAAGTAGCACCCAATAGGGTATTACAGTATTAAAAAAAAAAAAACTAAATTAAAAAAAACCCTAAATGTATTAACAAAAAACACATCCACCCATAACCATTGGGCCCAAAGATGAAGAATGCACTTTTAAGCCCACACATTTCAGGAAATAATATCATAACCATATTATAGTTGTATCTTACCATGGCATGAGGTGAAAGGGCAGTCCTACCACCATGTGTACTTGCAGAAGTCTCGAGCTTCTTGGCTGTCTGAATTTCATTCAGCTGTTTGTTTAACCATGTGATTACTGAAGAGAGAAGACAGAGGTCACGCTCCTTCCTACCACTTATAAACTGTCTAAAACAGCACGCAGCCCTTCCTCAAAAAATGCATCAGCTTGGTGGGCTGTTTTTCCTCCTTAAGTTCAAGCATCAATACAAGTCCCAGCCTCATGAAAAGCCTTTTTGCCTCCTCCAGCCCTACAAGCCATTCTGTTCTCTCCTCGAGAGTCAGCCCCAACAACACACTGCCCCAAGCAACCCACAAGCACTAAATGCAAAGCCCTCTCTACTTGCAGCTCCGGGTTGTTGCGTACCCACTACAGACAGAAGTTCACTTTCCATAAAGAACCATAATTGTAGCTCTTTACAAAAGAAGAACACAGACAAAGCAGTACAGCTCCTTCCATTAATTTTTCAGGAGCACCTAGATCACTATGTCATTCTTACACAGGGAGAAATGAAACTGTATAACCCTACCGTTTTCATTGGTTTTCAATAACTGCTTACTTTCTTCTAGTTTTTGTACTGTAGTTTCTAGCTGTTCTTGTAGCTTGCAAACCTGTAATATCACCATAATAATTATAACACCATCAAGACATACTAATTACAAACTGAAGAAAAAATTACAAATAAATAAAAAGGATCCATGAAGTAGTTCTAAAATTAGTTAAGAAAATTTGAACTCAGTTTTTTACAAAGCAATATGATAATACTTTTAAAATAAGCCCTACTTTTAGCTAGGGTTTCGAAAAGAAGACAGCCAGAAACCTTTCCGACCTTAATTTTTCTATGAATAAATAATCTGAGGCCTCTAAGCAGGGAATATACCTAATGGAAGAAAAAGTTCACTTTGTTCCTGTTCTTGCCTCCACCCACTTTTACATGACCACCCCTCTAAAGCACGTCAATTCATCCACTGTATCGCTTTGTACTCTCCATACAGTTCAAGTTCTCTTCCATGCAGATGGATGGCTCTTGCAAATCAGTTTAAAATAAAAAAACATTGCTTACCTGTTTATTTAAACTCATTAACTAAGTAAAATACCACAATCTATTTCATGGAAATATTTAAGATCTTATTTCTGTAAATAAGTTAAAAAACACAAAATGCAACACACTACATATAACAGCATTTACAGGACAGAGGGTTAACCTATCACAATACCTCCTGCTCTTTCATTCTAAGTGATTGTTCCATCTCCTGCAATTCTTTCTGCTCTTTTTGAAGTCTCTCTTCTTTTTCTGCCAATAGTTTTTCCTGTTGAATTGTTACTGTATTTTTCAATTTTAATTTACTCATTAGAGTTTTCAAATCTCCTTGTAACTTCTTGATAATTTCATTAGCCTATTAAAAAAAAACACATTCTCAAAATAAACACCTAAAAATATGGAAAACACTTCAGAAGTGTAATTGCATGTTCAAACAAACCTTAAGAAGTTCAGCCGACAGCGACTTAATTGTTGCCTCTAGTTTTTCAATTTGACTTTGTTTTTTCTCTGTACTCTCTTCCAGTATCACCTTTAACAGAATATTAAAAATATTATAAAGCTACGTCATACATAGCTTAAGATTTCAAGCAGAACCTCGATAGCTCTTAGAGAACTAATCCTTAGAAGAAATTTAGTCCTTGCTTTTCAGTCAAATCACACAGAATCTCAACTCATCAGTACCACTAACTTTTCTCCAATACCACAACATTATAACAGCAGTGACCTTTGTAAAGCTGAATCCACTATACTTTTGATGCCATTATTTAGAATATTTGACTACACTCAAAAACTTCCTTGCTGTATTTATAAAAGCTGGCCAGTTGCTGATCTCTAGAGACTGCAATTAAGAGAGTGTTACAGAAAATTATTTTGAAACTTGAAGGAACCTTTTGTTCTTGTGTCGCATCCAATACTTCTTTTGTTCGAATAATCAGTTGATCTTTATCTTTGATCTCTTGTTCCAGAACAGCAACCCGTGTCTGTAGCTGATTAATGAGTTTCTCTTTTTCATGACATTCAGCATCCAGAGTAGCATTCTCCCGACGCAGTGACAGCACCTCCTGCTTTGCTCTTTGACATTCCTAGAATGTTGGGAAAGAATTTTATTTTTAAAGAACACCTGTAATAGTAATTTAAATAGATATATCTAAATAGTAAGCATAATGTGGAATAAAGAGGAGCCAAACAAACTTAATATGCTGTATTTTCTATTACACGCTGTGTATTAGGAAAAGCTGTGTTAATGCTCTAAAAATAGTAAGTTTGTATATGAATTTAATAAGCCATACGTCTTCTATTCCAGAAAGTTTTGCTTTCAGTTCTCTGACAGCGGAGTCTCCTTTGTATCGCCTTTCTGTTAGGTCTTTATTGATGACCTCGAGTTCTGAGAGCCTGTTCTGCAACTGCTGAATACTTTTCTGATGCAAATTTTCTAATTCTTTTTTCTGTTGTTCATGCTGTTGTTGGTATTGAGCTTGTGCCTATGAGAAGCAAAGAAACTTAAGTAGTTACTCAAGAAACCTGAAAATTAAGCCAAGAAACTATTCACATATAAGAATATTGTGAATTCTTTTCTGTTTTCATACCTGGAGAGCTCTTTCCTTTTCATTTGTCAGCTCCTGGGTGTGTTTGTTTGTTAGAGCTGTTGTGTACGATGTCCATTCACTTTTCAGTTTGTCTAGTTCTCGGCTCTTCTCTGACAAGCTCTGTTTAACAAAGCACATAGTGTTTTAAAATTTTAAGCATTTCAGGTAATATTGAAAGATTCTTTACTGTTACTTCTTAAAAAAGGACGTGGAATTATTAAGAAAACTCTAAATTTCAGCACTAAATGTGAAAATATCTGTTCATTCTGTAAGAAGAAAAGTAAGGCACTGAGAAACTAAGCACCACCTTTCTGACACTGTGGATAAAATAAATCTTCATTCCCAACTGTATTTTCTTCCAGCCACTTTTTAAGACTGAGAAAGCAGTCTGCTGATATTCACTTACAACACAAAGTGCTCTAGTAGGGCAAAAAGAAAGTTATTCAGCAGTATCTCTTCCTTCTTTTGATTTGTAATTCTGCATTCCAGTTCAGCAAACACATTCCAGGAACTCCAACTGAAACTGCAAAAATGAGGAAAACAAGTACTCCATTCCAAAAAATTTCTAAAATAGGAGTTTTAATGGAAATTTTCTGTTTCATGATTGTCAAAAGTCACCCTGATAATTCTCGAATTTGACCCAAACCATCCTCTTGAAACACAAGTCATTACTGGGCTAACTGCAAAAATCAAAAAGTAGTAGAGTGACATGAAGCCAAGACTTCCGATTTATTTATCATGGTTTCACATTTCTCCAGACAAGGATTTCCAACCATCCATGGAATATGTCAAGTATATTTATATTCACACTACCATATATTCTGAATATAATTTGTCTGTGCATATACAGACATCTGTACCAGAGTAAAATTCTGGTTTAGTATTGCAAGAACTAAGTTTTATTCTTCAGTTGCACTGTTACTCATTCTTAAGAACAGCTGCAGTAGACAGCTTTTCTTCTTTCCATCACTCCCAGGTAAGTTATCTCAGCTAGGTGGTGACCAACTGACCGGCCCATGAGAAGGTACATATTCTACAGATTAAAAAAAAAGGGCAACTTACAACAGGAAAGTTAAAAATTTACACTACCTGTTGAGCATAGCTCAGTTGTCTGGTGAGATCCTCTTCAGTTTTTCTAAGCTTTTCTTCCAACATCATTTTGTCTTCCTATGTACAAATGGACATCAAGTCAAATCCTTAGTTCCCATATACAAGTATTATTTAGCTTCCATTTTATCAGCACATCCTGCCTAAGCAGCCACATACTCATTAAATTTGTGGCACAATCATCTTATTAAATAAAATTCATATTGAAGATGTAACTAATAAATTTAAAAGAAAAGGTATTAGCTCACAAAGCAAAAACCTGAATTAAACTCTTAGCAAGTTTCTATATGGTAACAGTATTATCAAAGACTTGTTTACAAAGGAGTTGCATGAACAAATCAACTGACATAATGTAAATTTATATTATTGTAGTTGCTTACTAGATGGCTATAAACATGACAGCACAAATCCCAGGCTATGAAACTGAAGAAGACAACAGCCAAACTATGGCGACCATTAATTTCTCATTAAATAAAACCTACCATGTTACCAACTGCATCAACATTACAATTCTAATTTGCTATTTATAGCTCTTAGTCCTTTAAAGCCCATAAAGCCTTAGGATTACAGACACATGCATGCTTTCCTAAACCCAACTGCAGAACGACACTGAAAGCTCAGTGTTTTACTGCACAGTGATCAGCACAAGGCCAGGAAGCACAAGACACTGAAGCACATTCAGAAGCATCTAACAGCTGCATACCACGTGCAGTGCATGTGTAAAATACCGGGGCTGGTTTTCAAATTACAGTGCTTGGTTGAATACACCTGTAATATTTTCATTGCTAGAGAGACTGCGACAATTTAAATACCTCCATGCAATGACATATATGAGCTAAAATAATTAAAAAAAAGAAAAAAACAACAGCATATAATGTGGTACATACTTTTGAAGTATTAAGACTGAAAAAATGCCTAAGTACACGCAGCGTCAAGGTCTAGTTGCAGCTAGGACGAGCTTTCATTTTACCTTAAGGCACTTCAAACAGCTGGCTAAAAACTTCTTTATTTCTACATCATTTCCTGGCAGGAATTTTAGAGAGAGATGGGTAAGATGTTTAAAAGGATTCGTCTCCACTACGTTTAAAAAGACAGGTGTGTGTTCTAGAAGAGATGCTGAAGAAACTAACTGCAGCAAAAACCTAGGGAAAATCAGAAATAACCAAATGTTTAGCATATTTCTTTTCCTGAAACCACCTGTAGATCCTACAAGCTATTTGCACATAAAATACATTTTACATATGCAATAAAAGGCTGCCCATTTTTTGTTTGAAAAAGAACTATGATATTCGACCCCTATAATACTACAAATATAAACTAAAATGCTTGTACCTTATTATAAGAAATGTACAAAACTAATCAGTTTATTTGTAACATTTTAAGAAGCCCAACTTAAGAGTCCAAAACCAAGTAAGGCCTTAGTAAGCAAATTCAAAAGGAAAACAGACTCCTGACTTTTAGGTATCCTATAACCTAGTAAAAACCTCATAGCCCACAGTACACTCTTAAGGGCCTGACTACTGGAGTGGAACTAGGTAGTCTGGACAGGGCTTTCCTTGGTACCCACAAAGATAACACACGGAAAGGCTGCTACAAGGAACGGTGGACCTCAGGTCTCCCCCTCACATATTAATATATGAACACTGAAATTCCTTGACAGCATGCCCGATAATTTTGCCTTCTCCTGTGAAAAATAATGATTTACACCTTGGTCCACTGAATTCTAAAAAAAAAGACCAGTGCTACATTCTTGCACTTCTGCTGGCCTGTGAAGGTCACAAGCTTCATCTCAGACAGAGACACTACTACTAGACATCAATGCCACTACTCTGTCCTCCTGAGACAGGCTGTAAGCAACATCCACTGACTGATATCCTGATCATCCAGAGGAAGGTTACATTATCTTTGTTCTACTGACTCTTCCCAGTCTGAGTGGCTGACAAGTATTTTAAGACCTCAACGTACACAGAGTAATATGGCATTCACTTATTGCCTACCTTGGGATATCTTTGTTCTGTTCCTGAATGCATTGCTGAAGTAGATCTATAAATTTTTGTGGGAAAGCAGAGAAGTCTACCAAGAGACCTTGCTGGGATTTTAAACTATAAAAAGAGAGTGAGGGAAAAGAAATGACATTAACAATATATAGACATAATTTATTTCCTTACACTAGTAGAAAGGGCTAATTCTGATCACATCATTAAAGTTGCTAGCATATTATTTTCAACCCTGAACACAAAAGAAACGTGATTACATCTTGGATAATAATCACCAGGGGATATTTTTTATTTCAGAGTTCTTGCAAATGGACTGCACTCAGAAAAAAAGTTATTGTGAAAGAAGAAATGTGCTCCTTTGAGTAGACATCTTCCTTACAGCATAGCACAGTAAGGTTATTTGGATAGAAGCACATGTAAAGAGCAAAGCACAATGAGGGGAGGCTCAACCATTATCAAGACTTTATCTGCCTACTTGTTTATTTAAATGTGCACCTTCACCACAGTTGCAGTGAGCTCAAAGGCAGAAACACTCAACAGTGTATGCACAAAGCCATACCTTGTATAACAAAACACTTCCGCATGTCTGTTCTGCAAATACTATTTTACTTTTGCCTTTTGATCCACACTGATGACATCTCTCAAAAAAAATGCCACAACACCAAAACCCCCAAACACCAAAGCAGAAAACACAACTGTTAATGTCTGACCCCCAAATTTGACAATCAAATCCTGAATAAGTAAAATGAGATTCATCACCACAATCACTATGCAAGAAGCCTCTAAGCAAAGGCTCAGCTCTGTGAGTCCACATCCATGCAAACAGACCTTCCTCTTATCATTATTTCTTCAAATAATTTGCACACATGCAATAGTCTATAAAAAGCCATTACCATAAATGAAAGATGGAAGCAGTGGTACTGTAGCTATGCAGGGAACTGAACAACAGGATTCTGCCAGCCATCTGCATAATCCTGAGCCAATCACTTTCCTGTACTTGGTTGTTTCACCACAGCTCAGAGAACACTACCATACAAATACTGACACAACTCCACAAATAAAAAATGCCAAAACCTAAATCTTAAGGCAGACCATTCTAAGCTAAAAATACTCCTTAATTCTTTTTTTTTTGGCATTTAGAAATGTTTCACAGACAAGATATTATAATTTCACTGACCTTTGAAAATCTTCCTCAGATATGACAAGGTTATAAAGGAAAAAAGGATCAGTATCATCAGTCAATCGAACAGCTAAATCCTGAAAAGAGACATTTAAATACAATTTAAAACACTATAAACCATCCTGTAAGATTGTTCAAATATTGAAAAGCAATATTGCTAGCAGTATTTAATGTTTTTACTGTTTAACCAACAATAAGATAGAATTGTAGCAACTAATTCAGAAGGTGGAAAACATTAACCTTTAATAAAACTTCAAATATCACAGTAGGAAAAACTATTTCTCACAAGAATAAACCCAGTAAAATCCTTCAACTTTGAGCAGCAAAGGTTTCAAAACTCAGTGCGTCTTCACCACTTGACATAAATGAAAGTATTTGCTACTTTTCCCCATCATGGAATAGTGTTAGTATTTAGCACTAGCATTTCATTGTAATGGATCATAAATCATTCCCATAACTGGAAGTTTTTCAGAGCATACTGCTCCTCAAAGATTGAGAAAACACCTTCTGAAGAGTTGATTTATTTAAATACAGGGCTCTGCAAAACAAACATAAAATGAATACAGCTGAAGTCGAGTAAGGAAAATGGTAGCATTATTATGCTGCTTAACTTTTAAAAACAAACTCATTTGTTCACTGGCGGTCTACACAGTATTTTGGAAAAACTGGCTTATCTAAATGTTGGTCTTATACTACAAGTTTAGAGTTATGCAAAACACCTAGCCCATTAGGCCCAGGCATCTGTTCCCTGTAACAAGGCTCAAACCTGCATGAAAAATATAATGTTCCCTAGCAAAGGAAAGGATGGAAATAGAAGCTGTTAGGTTAAAACTAAAGCCACCCAAACCAACCAGGGCGGGTTGTGGGACAGGGCAAGAATGTCTGCTTGCTTTGATGTCCCATCAACTGAGCCAAGCATCTCAAGCTATCTTTTCAGACTGATCCCTCACTGATGTTCCCAACTGGGTGTCCAGGCCCCTGCTGACACAGACTGCAACTTGTTACCCTATTCTTGACTGAACTACTTCTTCACACTTAACATTGTCACTGTCACAATTAGCAGGATCTTACCAAATCCCGCAATCCTCTAAAACCAGATCTTTACTCAGTAACACCATAGCCAACTAATGACAAATCTTAACATCATGGTAGGAGCATGTACAGTTTAAGTCACAAATCAGACATATAACAATAGATTTTAAGACCTTCAGTAGTAATCTCATTGCTATCTCACCTCAGAAAGACCACCTTTCAATGCAAATACAGTACATCCTCTCTACTCCAGCAGATGAATTTCAAGTATTCAAAGACTAATGCACTTATCAATAAAAAGCAAAATGTTATATCCATGCAGTCATTTTTGCTAGTTAAGTTGAGGACTCTGCAATGACAACAGTTGCTCTACATTCTTAAACACATGTTGAGTATATTTAATGTGAAAGTGCCCTTAAGCTCTAACTCTAGTTCCTCCGAGGGTCCACAAATATTTTTAATTTGTAAGTTTACTAAAACTCATGAACAGCCAAAAAGAGAGGGCTAAAAAGGACAGAAAAAACCCACCACACCAAACTAACTGAACTACTTAAGAAATACTATTAAAAATATAAGGTCATATGACAAACATAATAAAATTCTATTTTGCTTTTCCTTTGCCTATTTTCCTCTTATACAATAAAATTCAGATAATGTCTAATGCATTACACAAATATAACTAATCCACAAACCTTTTTATGAACAGGATTAGAAACTGACAGTAGCTCAATATTCACTCGAACATTTAATCTCCTGTGTACAGAAAGATGAAATTTAGTAACAAATCAAGAAAACATTTTCCAAATAACATGTGGTTATAGCAACATTACAGGAATCAGACGACATTTAGGAAAGAAATTCAGGCAGAAGTACAGAGAAGGTTCTCCTTGATGACCTCTCCTAAGATACCTGAAAGCCTCCCAATTTCAGTTATCATTACAGCTCCTCAGCAAGCTCAAAGGGTTTTGTTGCCCATTATCCACCAAATTTTAAGCAGCAAGGCAAAGTTTTGAAACTCTGTCCAGCAACTAGAACCTTTGAAAAAGCTTGCTGAAATTTATTAACAATGGCTGAAACTTTTGATAATCTTTTGTACAGTGCTAACTTGTCTTCGTTTACTTCTTGTTGAGCAATCCGAGAAGTTACTTGCATTACAAAACACACATGTAGCCTGCATCTCCTCCTTCCCTTGAGAATAAGCAGTGAACCTCAATGAGGTCTCCTCTACTCCAGGCTGAACACACCAAGTGACTTCAGCCACTCCTCATACAGCTTCCCCTTTACAACCTTAACCAAGTTGTGGCCTCCTCTGCACACTCTCCAGTAGCTTTATATCCTTTTCTATGCTGTGGCACCCAAAACTGCACAAAATACTCCACATGGGGCCACACCAGTGCGAAGTAGAGCGGGACAATACCCTCCTTGACCAGCTGGCAATGCCATGCTTGACGCATCCCAGGACACAGTTGGCATTCTTGGCTGCCAGGGCACAACTGTTCAACTTGCTATCAAACAGAACTCTCAGATGCCTTCCCATAGGGCTGCTCTCCAGCCTCTCCCTCCCTTTCTCTATGTATACCCAGCACTGCCGTGTTCCAAGTGCAAAACTCGGCACTTGTCCTTGTCAAACTTCACACAGCTGGTCACTGCCCAGGTCTTCAATCTGTCCAGATCCCTCTGCAGGGCCCCTTTGCCCTCAAGAGCGTCAACAGCTCCCCCTAGTTTCTTGTCATCTCTAAACTTCATTAGTGAACATTTAGGCCATGCATCCAAGTCATTTTATGAAGATGTTAAAGAGCATTAGCCTTGAGATGGATCTCTATGGAATGCCACCAGTGCCCGCCTGCCTGCTAGCCCGATGCAACTCCACTTACCACGATCCTCTGAGACATCAGCCAATTGCTCACCCATTGCACTGCCACAGAATCACAGCACAGTTTGGGTTGGAAAGGGCCTTAAAGATCATCCAGCTCCAATCCCCCTGCCATGGGCAGGGACACCTCCCACCAGACCAGGCTGCTCAAGGCCCCATCCAACCTGGCTTTGAACACTTCCAGGGAGAGGGCAGCCACAGCTTCCCTGGGCAACCTGTGCCAGTGCCTCAGCACCTTCACTGTGAAGAATTTCTTCCTACCGTCTAATCTAAATCTTCATCCTTCCAATTTAAAGCCATTTCCCCTCCTTCTATCACTCCTTGTCCTTATAAAAAGCCCCTCCCCAGCTTTCTTACAGCCCCGTGTTTATCCAGCTGAAACGGCCCAGGACGGCCGCGTGGGCTTCCCCAAGCCGCCGGGGCAGGAGCGAGGAAGCTGAAACGCTGGAGGAGGCGCGACAGGGCTGGGCTCGGACCGCGAGGAGGAGGAGCGGGGCGAGGGGGCTGCCCCGGGCAACGGCTGCGGCCGGGAGACGCGCAAACAGACCGGGCCGAGTCGGCAGCCCCGTCCCCACCGCCTGCGGGGAGACACGTTTGCCCCGAGCCCCCGGGGCGCCTCTGTGAAACCGCTGCGCCCTCCTCCGCTAGCGGAGCCCCCCTGGCCCTCTGCCCAGGCGGGGCACCCCCGGGGACTCCAGCCCTCCCTGCCTGCATCCGGCTTCGCTGCGAGTCACAGAATCACAGAATGGTTTGGGTTGGAAGGGACCTTAAAGCCCATCCAGTTCCATCCCGAGCCACGGGCAGGGACACCTCCCGCCAGAGCAGGCTGCTCTGGGCCCCATCCAGCCTGGCCTTGGACATTTCCAGGGAGCGGCCATCCACAGCTCCCCTGGGCAACCTGTGCCAGTGCCTCAGCACCCTCACTGTGAAGAATTTCTTCCTCATGTCTAATAAAAATCTTCCTCCTTCCAATTTAAAGCCACTCTCCCTCGTCCTGTCACTGCTTGCGCTTGTGAAAAGTCCCTGTCCAGCTTTCCTGCAGCCCTTCAGCACCGGAACGCCACTGTGAGGTCTCCCCGGAGTTTTCTCCTCTCCAGGCTGAGCAAGCCCAGCTTTCTCAGCCCGTCCTCATGGCAGAGCTGCTCCAGCCCTCCTCTGGACCCGCTCCAACAGCTCCTTATCCTTCTTACGTTGGGGATTCCAGAACTGGACACGTTACTCCAGGTGGGTCTCACGAGAGCAGAGGGGAAGAGCCACCTCTCTCGACCTGCCGGCAGCGCCTGTTTTGCAGCGGCTCGGGACAGGGCCAGCTCTCCCCTCTCACCGCCACAGCAGCCCCACAACAAGAACGCGGCAGCCGGCTGCTCCGGTCGCCGCCCGCACTGCGCCAAGACAGGAAGAGAAGAGAGGAGGGAAGAGCCAGCCGCTCGGCAGCCCTTTCTCCTAAAGGACGCGGCAGAGCTTCCGCGCAGCCGCTGCGGACCCCAGGGCCGCCCCTCACCTCTCCTCGCAGCCCGGGCACCGCACTTGCACGCACAGCGCCCGGTTGAACAGACTCTCCGCCGCCATCTTGCGCTTCGAGTTTGGCGCCCGCCGCCCGCGGAGGAGGAGATGGAGGCGAGGCGGCGCGCGCGGGGGCCGCCGGGGCGGCAATGGCGGCGCGCGCGGGGGCCGCCGGGGCGGCAATGGCGGCGCGCGCGGGGGCCGCCGGGGCGGCAATGGCGGCGCCACAGCCGGGCTCGGGCCGAGGCTGCCCTGTCCCAGGGCGATGCGCCTACTTCGTAGAGAGGAAGAAGCGCTTCTGCAAGATGATCCCGGCTGCTGGGAAGCGCTTTTGCGGAGAGCACGGGCAGCAGGAGGTAGCGAGCCTCGCCCTCCCCCGCCTGCGGAGGAGGCGGTGGTGGGGTCCTGGGGCGCCGTGGCCGCCGGCCCCGGCCCCGCAGCGCGGGCTGTGGCACCACCGCGCCTTCCTCAGGGCCCTGGTGTGCCGAGCCCGCAGCTCAGCGTAGCAGGGACCCTGGCACTGCTTTGTCCGTTCAGGGTCTGTGTGGTTGTTAAATTCCTGCCTCAGTCTTTCATTGTCGGGTAACCCTCTGCCTCAGAAAAGGTGTCTTGTAAAACTCGGATATCCCTCACAGCTCAGTGATGCTGAGGGTGCTGAATACGCACCGAAATGTTGCCTAAAACTTCTCTTTTATTACTAGGAAGAAAATGGCAGAAAAAGAATTCCGTGCCCTCTTGATCCCAAACAGTGAGTCTGTGGAAATGCTTTGCCTGTTCTTTATCAGAGTTCCCATGATGAACCCTGTTACTCACTCTGCTTTCCGTTTGGATTTTAGCACTGTATATGAAGACCAACTACAAAAGCATTTAAGAAAATGTAATTCAAGAGAGAGGCCAAAACCAGTAAGTGCTGTGTACATTTGGCACCACTGCTTCTCAGATTTAAGACTCTAAACATTAGAGCTCTGCAGAGAATTTACTGTGCTGACAGCAGCTGTGAACTGGAGGACAGCAAGCGCTGCAGCAAGGACAGTATGGGAGCTGTATAAGTACTCACTGAAATGAAATTCACATTCCAGTCTCCTTTTATGTTTCTTCTCACTGTAGTCCTGTACAACCTTTCAGTTCTCATTTACAAATTAAAATGGGGAATTCATTTCTCTCAAAAATGTTTGCTAAGAACAGTCTCTTGCAGTGCCATTCTCTTTAGAGGCTTGGTGAGACATAGTCCTTGGAAAGCAAAACTGGCAGGCAGGCTCTAGGCGTTTTCCTTCCTCTGGCATTCTGCTGCCCTTGCCAACTGCCTGCTTCACTCAAGCTGGCAGTGAATTATGGCAAGCAAGCTTGGTAATTGCAGCCAGTGCTGAGGGAAGGAACAGGACGTACGTCTCAGCAGCTGTTTCAGGAAAACAGAAGATGGCTTCTTCACTGTCTGCCGTTCCACCTTATCAGTATTGCACCTTTAGTATTACCTGGGAAGCCTTAAAAATGGTCTCTGGAATCAGTCTAGTAAGCACTGACAGTTCAACTCTTTTGAACATGTTCAGTCTTGTCAAAATGTGTCAGAACATCATTTCTGCTGGGGATTCAGAATCAGACTATAGGAAAAAAATACTTGGAATATCTCCTTTTTGCAGTGGATTTCTATTGCTATGTACCTTACAATAGAAACACTGAAGAATTTAGCTTTTTGCTTCCTGCTAATTAACAAAATCAGATTTCTTTTCTTTTGGTTTTTAAAGGTCTACTTTGTTCAAGATATTAATGCAGGTTTAAAAGATGTAGCAGAAATACCAGAAAAGCAAGTGAGTACATTTATTTTCTAAAGCTCAGTCCCTATATTAACATGTTGCAGTTTATCATATGACTAAAGAAGTAGCAAAAATAAAAAAGTATTTACAAGTGGTGCTTTGTGTCCCCTTTAAAAGGTACCTATCTCTTCTCTATCCAAAGAAGAGCTGGAGAGATTAATTATCAAGTTGAAAAAAGCAAGTAATGGTGAGCTCACTTAATACCCAAAATAAAATGTTTTGAATTGAATCAACTATTTCATTCTTATTTTTGTTGTTAGATATCTGTGAAAGTGTGAGACATTAGGCAATAATCACATGTTGAAGTAGTTATCATCAAGATGTAGGCAATCCTCCAGTAGCTAAATTTTACTCAGAAGAATAAACTAGATCGAGAGAATAATAAAACTTTGATCTTTTGTTCATATAGCTAATTTCCCTTCCTTTTGTGTTTTTTTTGTTTCCCACCCAAGCATCACTACATATAACAATATAGCTCTGTCATAAACATATGATAGATTTATGCACCCAACAGACTGTTTTGTTAGTGCTACAAATCAGGCTCATGTCTGAATATTGTAACATCTGTGCTTCAAAACCAGAAGCTCTTAGAAACTGGAAACCTGTACCTAAAAGGTTTTGCATTTGCCCGCAGGCCTGGAACTTCACCTTAAGGAACAAATACTGTCCCATCAGGCTTTAGAAGAAGCCTTAAGTGACCCAAAGAACGGAGAATCTGCTTTCAAACACTTGAAACAACAGGTATGGCCCTGCTTTACTAATAGCTATAGATGTTTTTAAACATGAGGAATTCTGCTGCTGTAAATTCAAGCAATTGTGGATGCACAATGATAGTCATTTCATGTAGAGGAAATTGATATGCTTTAACTGTGCTCTTCAAATAATAGCTCATATATAAACTTTGATTGGCTGCTTTGTTAAGTGTTAGTAACAAAATTTATTAGGATACTGAAATAAAAACTGGTGTTCTGAATTTTTACTTGTAAGTTCTTATTTTATATTAACGCATAAAAAATCTGAGCTACAAAGGTAAAATGTTATGTTTGCTAAGAAGTAAAAGGAATTATTTAGTTTTTCTATAAGAGCTGGTCCTAGATTTCCTCGTTATGTAAAAGATGCATAAAGAGAATTGGAGACACTGAGCTTACCTTCTGCCATTTTGATGTGTATCAAACAGCAGGAATTTGAGGGGAGATGGATTGCATACTGTAGCAAAATAGAAAGTTTTGGAAAGAAAAATTTAAAAATGAGAAATGCCCATTTCCTGTAACTACGTCCCATGCTCTACTTTCCTATGTATTACAAAATGTGTAACTGCAGCAGAGAGGGCAGGCTCTGCAGAGACTCATCCTTCACAGAAAATCCAGTACAGTTACCATACTTTGGATTGCTATTTCAAGAATCAGCAGAGAAGAATGTTATAATGTGTAGCTGATCCCCAAAATCCATTCCAAAAACTTCTGTAGGAAGTTCTGTGAGCAGTTGAGAAAGGACAGGGTGATGCTGATTAGCCAGAATTTATAATCCCTTTCCTCTGTACACACAAGGTATCTTCCCTAATCCCTTGTGGAAAGACAGACTTGAAAGTGTTCTGCAATTTGGTAATCATTTTTCTATTGGGCATTACAAGGTATAGTATTTATATATTTGCTTGGTTTGTAAATGATTTCTTGATGTTTGTAGGCTTCTATTTTAGGTAACATGGAAAAATTACATTTACTTGGCCCAGGAAGATGTTTTGTTGAGTTTGGAGCTGGGCGAGGAAAGCTGTCTCATTGGGTTGATGTTGCCTTACAGAATGTTGAAAATGTTCAGTTTTTGCTTGTGGAAAGGGCAACTACAAGGTTCAAGGTAAGACAAGATATTGTCACGTTAGCAGACTATAATTTTTAAACTGTTGTTATTGAAGGTGTTAGTATTTGCTTTTTATCTTCAAAAATAACAAAATCCTTAAGTGTTAAGTTTTGGAAGTGGATTGCCTACATTCCATGCTGTGCCAATAGCGGATCTATTAGAAAAGAATCCTGATGTATAACGTTGGAAATGTGCAGATGTTGACTTGAAAGTGAAAAAGGTCTGGCATTAATACCCGGAGCACAATTATGATTATTAGTGGCCAGCTCCATTTGATGATCTTGTTCTGTTTACACAGGTGGATGGAAAACATAAAAGGAGAGACTCTATATTTGAAAGGCTTCAAGTTGATATTCAACATTTATGTTTAAGTAAGTTCCTTCTCGGCTTGCGGAACTTTGAAATAGAGGCTTAGAATTTGTGGGAATTCCAGTCATCAGGAGATGCGTTAGTGTCACATTTCAGAGTCAGTGTAGAAGGGCTGAAGTGGTTAAATCTGCTTCTCAGCCACAGCATCTGACTCTTTTCATTTATTTTAGAAAAAGAAACTTTCTTTTTAATATCTTAGAACTGTGTTCTTACATAGTTTTTTTTAAGCGTGCTGAGATTATATTGTCCGGAAAAAATATTGCCCCTACTATAACAATAGAGGCTCTGGGGTTATCGTGGAGTGTTTGTGTGTTTATCTTCTTTTTCTTTTTTTTTTTTCCCCTGTTCAGAAAAGGTACCTATTTTGGAGAAGAAAAAAATACCAGTAGTAGGAATTGGGAAGCATTTGTGTGGTGCTGCGACAGGTATGAATTATGTATGTGCTAACCGCAGAAAGTTAGGATGCTGAATCTTCCAATCTGAAGGGACTGGTCTTCCAAACTGTCCTTTTAAGCTTTTCTTGCCATCTAACCCTTTGTTTGTGAATTTAGTGATAATTCTAAATATCTATGGACTTCAGTGGATAATAGATGGAAGGCTGCTTTAGAGAGAAGTAAAACTTATTTTCATAGAGTAGAACAAAAAACGGTGTGTGGCGGCATGGGTCATGTATTTATAAACTGTTGGAAGTTGTTTACTTTTTGTGTTTGCTTTTTTTTTTTTTTTAAAACACTATTGCCTCTACTCTGAAATATTTTCTTTCTAAATCAGTATCGGCTGCTTGAATACATATCACAGGCAAACAAATGAGAATAATGTGTTTCTGTCCTGATAGTTTTAAACCAATACACTTTTGGTAATGTTAGATGTCTGCCAAGTGGAGAAAGGCATCTCAAATATAACACCTATGTAGGCACTGTTACAAAGATGAAACAGTTAAATGTTTAAGAAGTATATATACATATTAAATAGATTGTGTCCTAGATAGAAAACTTCTAGAGCAAATATTTGCACATTTTACAGGGAGGACATCCTTCTACAAGATGCCAGATTGTTAACCAAACTCTTTCAAATTCACTTGTATAGAACAAATATTCTAGAGAATAAACCCTTAGTAGCTCCAGAGGTCTAGTAGTATTCATTTAGCATTTAGGCTTTTCATGTTTTCAAAGCATGCTTGTAATTTTTAGTTATCCTCAAAATTGCATTTTGGATAAGTTTCTAATGTATATTTTTATTCTTTGTACATTCCCAGCCATGATACAGCCTGTGTAAATAATGGTGTGGTGTTCATTGTTGGTTTGGGGGGGTATATCTGTTTTTTGCCAGATCTTGCTTTGAGATGCTTGGTTGAAAGTTACTCAGTTTGCAGCGATGGAGGAAATGAAGAGCCTGTACCAAAACGCTCTAGGATTGATCAGACAGAGGTGGCTTCTATCAACTCTGCTGATAATGAAAGCAACAAAGATGACTGTAAGCCTGTAGCTGGAATTGTTATTGCCCTGTGTTGCCATCACAAGTGTGACTGGACACACTATGTTGGGAGAGAGTTCTTTAAATCAGTAGGACTTGGACCAGTAGAATTTAATTATTTTCAGAGAATGAGTAGCTGGGCTACTTGTGGCATGCAAGAAACCACAGCCAAAGCCTCTACAAGTGAAGAAAGTGAAGATCAAACTAATGACACAGAAGGACATGAGCAAACGTTCAGCAAGAGAGAGAGTGGTTCTGATACTTTACAAGGGTATGTAATTTTGTTTCTAGCACATGGACTCCTGCAGAAAAGCAAGATTGTGTATTGTGGGATGTGAAATTGTTTTGGGTCCTCATTTTACAGAAACATTGTCATTACTATATTTGTGGAAATATTCTACTTTAAAAATAAAATTTTCATGGACATACGTTTCAGAATATTTGAACAGTTACACTTGCCTGAATTGAAATGAACTTTCAGTGATTTCCATAGATTTTCTAAGCTTAACTATTGTTAACTAACAAAACTATTCTTCTGACATCTTGTTCATTCTTTTCCTCCTTTGTGTGAAACTAGGATACTTACTGTTGAAGAACGAAAGCAGATAGGTTGCCTCTGTAAACTGCTGATTGATCATGGGCGGACTGAATATTTACAACAACGAGGATACAAGGCTGCACTACAGTACTACACAGAGTCTGCTGTGTCCTTGGAGAATGTCCTGTTGACAGCTGTTCCGAGTCCATCTTTGATACCAGAGCCAACTACATGACAGGAGATAGATTTGGAATTGGTAGGGATAAAAACTATAAAAGTTATCAGGATTTTTTAAAAAGCTAATTCATTGCTTATTAAAAATATGTTTTAGTCTTTCCTGTACCCAGAAAAAGGTCTTTTATTTCCCAGTTTCACTGGGAATTAAATATGCAGAACAGTTTGAAATGTGTTGTACTGCTCTTTGTTAGGAAGAAGTATACTTGATATTTTCTTCCATTCAGTTTTGTTCTTTATTCGTTAGCATTTATGACAGAAGAATCAGAAGTAGAACTTTCCAGATTTCCTGAAAGACAATGGGTTAAAATAAGAGAAATTAACATACTTTATGTTCATTTTGACATTCAGGATAGCTTTGTATTTCTTCTTAAATTATTTAGCTAGGCCTAGGTACTTTAATTAGCCCATGCTGCTAAGGAGAACTGTTAATGAAGAAAACTGATTTGTAAACTGTCATCTTGATATATATTTGCTGCCTTGATTATTCATCCATGAAATATTGATTAAAAAAAGTTGGCTTAACATGCTAAATCAAGAACATTTCAGTCATTCATTTTGTAAGCCTCCACAATACATAGAATGAAGATCAGAGAGAACATTTCATATCTGCAATGAGTGAAGTTCTCTCTACAAGTAGCAGCTGCCACAGGCACACCTGTTCAAAAGTGCTTATTTTGGTCTCCCACTGGCAACATTTAAGCCGTTACTTTCGAGCCTATGAACAGCATTTAGAAATGGATGAAATTGTGGGGATATTTCATTCAGTGACTGGATTTTCTGTTAGGGAAAGCAAGTTGTGTAAATTATGTTTATCAGGTGTTGATACTTCATTGCCAAAAAATGTTGTACGTTGGGAACACAAGCATCTCTCCGTTACTGCCTTTGGTAGTTCCTGTCTGGACAACATCCAAAAATAAACTTGAGCTTCATGAGGCCAACAGCGCTGGAAGACTCACACTATGTAAATTCTGATTAAATTGCAAATATGAGAGACGGTCATCAACCTCCAGTTAACTAGGCATATTTATTCCAATGTTCCATTATCCAATATGTTCCTATTAGAATATATGCTGTTCATGTGAAGATGTACTGTGCCACCTCCTGATAAAAGTGCCCCTGCCCTCAGTGAAAATCTGTTTACAGATTAATCATTTATTAAGAGGATTGTTCATATTTCATTTGTATACGTATTCTAGCTTTCTTTTATCCAGTTTATCTTTCCCTTCCTCACTGTATTCCAGAGAGATTAGAATTAATAAAAAAGCCATACCTGTTTTCTTGAGTGATTCCTGGATATACATGTGCATGAATTCAATGCCAAACATTTCCTGTTGCTCCTCCTCTTCAATATTCTCACATGGAGGGAGGGTTACCTCTAACTCCAGTGGGTTGTCTCTGAAGTTGACAAATCTGACAGTTCACCAGAAAAGGTTACACTTGCAACAGGTTTTGTCCAGAGAGATTCTTCAAACACTATTTTGAGCAAAATTCTTATCTTAAACCCACCACTATATTGGTAGCATCAAGTAACCTAAGATCACGTGATGTCTTATAATATCAGTAGTTGATTGTGGTGAAAGAAAACATTACAGTCCTCATCATTATGTCTCTAGGTTTTCATCTCATTGTCAGCCTTATTAAGCTTCCACAGGTGAATGAATGGATGAGAACAAGAGTGCAAATGCCCACATCTTCCCAACTTTGCAAGGCAACAGTGAGCCCTGTCTCCCTCTGTTCTTGGTCCATCCCTGGGCCTATGCTTGTATCTATTTGTTTAAAGAGGTGGTACTTCTTCCAAAACACCTGAAAACAGGATTTGCCTTACTGGGTTCGACACAATTTATTTGCACTTGCATTCTGTCTCTAAAATGGCCAGCGTCCAATAATTCGAATGAAAAAGCAAACAACAGGAAAGTTTCTGTCAGTATACAAATTAGCATTTCCAATTCTACCAATTAAAAATTTGCATTCATTCTCTTATTTTTCAAATTGAGTACAGGAGAGTTTTTCCTCCTTGCTCTTGGCTTTAGAGAGTGATATAAAAGGCCAATTAGAAGTGGGCATTTTGCCTTTCAAAAGTGAAAATATGTATTACAGTCTCCTCTTACATTTGGAACTGTCACTACCATAGCTTGCGTCTTTAAATGAGTTGTGCTACACAAAGCTTTCTGGACCAGACCTTCAGCTGTTGTGAATCTGCACAGTTTATGCTTATTTATAAGGCATTGAGTCCACCTGTACAACTGTGGACTTGCCTTTTCCTTCCCACTTCCTTGGCATCTCTCTATGATATACAATTCAAGGAAAGCTTTAAAACTTATCTTCTGCTATTTTTATTTATATTTCTATTTGTTTTTCTTACCTCAGATTTGTCATGTCCTTCATACAAGCTGGAATAGCCTTAAGTTTGTTGTTGCTAAGAACAAGAGTACTAAGATTTTTCATATTACAAATGGTTTCTGGCAAAGAATTTATCTCATTCCTTTGGAGCCATAAAGTGTGGAGATTTTCCATTCTGTAAAATAAGTATTTGTGCAATCAATCAGGATTTAGAAAATTAATCTTATCAATCATTAATACAAAACAATGGATTCATTTTTACAGCCACATAAAGGACTCGCATAAAGAATATAACATTTCTCAAAGAAAACCCCATATCCAAAATAATCACCTAACCTCTAGTGAAAAATGTCATTGGCAAGAAACATTTAACTTGATTGTTGATACTGAATTTATTGCTTATTGAATAGATTATTCCACATCATTCGTTTGGTTGGAAAAGACCTTAGAGATCATCGAGTCCAACCGTACCTGTCCACTACTAAACCAAAATATGACATTAAGGCAGATAAATCTTAAGTTTGCAGAGAGGTTAACACTAAAATAAGCTTTTGAAGTAGGACTTAATAATTAAAATTAAATGCAATGGAACTGAGACTAAGATGTGGGCTTTAAACTTTATTTACCTGTCAATTGCATCAGGAAGCTCCTGGAGTTTATTCCCCCCCATATCTAACCATTCTAGATTTGGCATGTTGAGAAGAGCTGAAGGGATCGTAGTAAACTGATTCATGCACAAATCTATGTGTGAAAGCTTCTTCAAATCACTGAGCTGAAAAGAAAGGGAGATGTAATCCAAGTTTGTACAACTGTTCTGGTACAGCAGTGCTGTAATAACGTTGACTGAAAAAAAAAATTAAAAACATTACAACACATTTTAGAGTTGGTAAACACAGAATGCTTTCTGAGTTAAATTAGCTTATATTACCTAACGACTACAGTACTCACCTGGAAGGCAAGTAGGTTTGAAACTGATTTGGCAGAAGAATTTTATTTCCCACATGGTGGTGAGAGGCCTACCTGCTGAGAAGCTGAATACCATGACTACAATACTGATATACTCCAGCCCATGAGAAGAAAAGGGATTTTAAATACACCCCTGCCCTTAGTATTTCATACTTGGTGGTGTTTCTCTGTGCAATATGCCATTTTTCATTAGTGAAATATTTCTATTTTTATGGATCAAAATGAATGGAGTGTGTTTTACAGTGAATCTAGACACTTCCCATGTTGTGAAGTTTACTACTATGGCAAGACATTCTAAAAATTAAACATAGCATCGTTCAGTATTGCAACACCTCAGTCCTTTTGTGAACCACACCTTCACGTGCTTTTACAACATCCAAGTGACACAAAGATGCTTTATTGCAAATCTGGTCCAGCTCAAGTACAGACAACAAATGCTTCACGGTGTTCACACCACCATAGTCTCCACAGCGCACAACTATGTATTTGCTGTGAACTGTTAACTTCAAAGCTAGCACTCTGATTTACACCATGTAACCTGTATCCACATAGGTTTGGTAAATTCTGATTAATACTTCATATTTTCATTGGATAATTTGTTGTTAGGTATAACTGTTTGAACTCACTCAATTTTACAAGGTACTGACTGCAAATGAAATAAAACAAGTAAATAGTTAAATACTTGTCACCTCTAAGAGACTAAATGTAGAGATGCAGGTGTCTTTCACATTTAGGTCAGTCCAAATTAAATCTCAATGGTCAGAGGGCAGTTGTTTTTATTCTCTCTTAATTGCTTTCAACATTTTAGAACAACATTTGTGCAAATTTCCATGCACAGGCAGTTGTATAAATTGCACAAACCGTTTTCATAGATAGCAGCTCTGGTAAAGATGCTTACAGCTGTGTCCTGGCATATGGTTTCAATTTGTATTCTCAGCCATAAAAGGAAATGTCTCCATGCTAAATGCATGACATTTTCAGTGGGGTAATCAGTGAAGACCTTCAACCTAAACAAGTGAATATCAAGTGTATCACTGTTCTATATGCACTATCAAGTCATTTATCTGGACAAAATAAAGAGGAACACCTTCAACTACTCAGGTATACCTATGCTCTTCTCATGTGACTTCAGTTTGATTAGGCATATTAATAATGTTCACATATGTTTCTGTGGAGTAGTTGTGAAATCATAATATCCAAGCAAATCTGAAAACATGGAGTGCAGCATTTAATGATAATTGGTTTGGGATAAAATTCAAAATATGCATAAACAAAACTATACAAAATATTCTGTCAAAACCTGAGGAGGAAGATCACAGATGCTCCTGTTGACGGCCAGTTCCAATCTTTCCAGACTGACACAGTTACTTATTTCTTTAGGAACAAACTTTATCCTATTGTAGCTGAGAAGCAGCTCTTGGAGGCTCATCAGCTGGCCTGCAGAGAGCACAAATGAGAAAAGATGTATTTCCATTCTATTTGCAATACAATATTATTTGGTTTGTGCTATCCTTCTACTGTTATACAAGTGCTGTGTGTCCTCATCAGAAAAAAAAAAGATTCACTGAAATTCAAATAGTAGGACTCCAGAACTCTCTAGTACAGAACTGCACTACAAAAAAACCACAAATACTCAAAAAAACTGTATACACATAGGCTACTTGTGCTGTGGACTCAGACCATGAAGGTTGGGTTTTCTGTATCACTTTTTTAGCTGGATTCTGATGACTAGTACCTGCTGTGCTTACAAGCTTTTTTTCTCAGGGGGAGCTTTCATACAAGATCTGTCTCTTCCACCTGGCCTTTTTTTTTATTTCTAAGGCATCATTGTTTTCATATCTCTGTCTCACCGTCAAATTTAAATAGTCTGATTTTTAGCTACCCAATAGGAGCGTTACACTCACAAGGTGCACAAAAATGGTGTGTTTGTGCAAGATTAATTTTCTTAGAAAAGCAGCTTACAATAAAACAAAGCACAGCTCACCAATTTCTTTAGGTATACTTTCAATTGAGTTCCGGGATAGATCCAGAACAACGAGGTTGTGAAATCTTCCAATGAACTGAGGAATTTTCTGCAAACAAGTTCTATGAAGCTGCCATTCCTGGAGATGGACTAGTTTCAGTAAACATGAAGGTAGTGTCTAAGACAAGAAATATGAACCAGAAGAAATCCAGCTTAGTATGCAATGAGGATACAGACTAAGGTAGAAGTTTTATTTGAAACAGCAACAGTCTGGTGACTAAAAAAAAAATAAAAAGAAGGAAAAAAGAGAAATCTTTCCTTCTTCTCAAGCTATATTGTAACATCCCAAATGAACACCGTCAATGCAGGTCATTCTGACCACAGATTTAACATGCCCACTTCTTGCTCCCAGGATTTAAGCATCCCCAAAGCAGTCATTGCTTGGAAAGCCTCAGGCTTGCTTTTATTTCTTTTGTCTCTTTTTCAAAAAACAAAGGAAATAATACTAAAGATGAAACTGCTCTAAATAGTTTTGTGCATTTAAATGGTGATCTAAATTCTATTTTCTATTCCATCAAGAAGAAACAGTGCTCAGATGAGAGCAGAAATACTGAGGGATGGAAAAAATACACTGTATTCTATGAGTTCTGAACAAGAAACAGTAGCCTATGGGTGACCAGAGTATTGCTGGGTGTGGCTGTCACTCTCTCATTGGTCCCACCTTGGTCTAATTGTCATCTCTTCATAGGAAGCAGCATCTGCATTTCATTGTGGCTCAGAACAGACTATCAGCTTCCACTGCTGTTGATTCTAGTTAGCCACTTCCCCTCATGCATTAGAAACAAGAATAATCGTATCCTGGGAGCCTACTTGCTCATTTTCACTCTTAGAAAAACAAAGTAAACAATGCACAGAGGGGTTTCACCTTGATATATTCCAGTTATTCTGGTGTGTTAATGTTAAATGAGGATTTATGTAATAAAACTCACAATTTGCAGTGTAAATTTCTACTGTGGAAAAGCCTTTTAGGCTATATTTTTGCAAAGTAATGCTTAATACTCAGATTGAAAAAATGAACTTGCTTTTACACTTTCACAACAGTGTGTCTCAATTCATTGTTAGCAAAGCAGACAGCACTTCACAGATTAAAAATAGTACAACTGTGAGCGAAAAGTTGCAAATAGTAATTTTCTAATGCATCAGTCATTCAACTCAAGCAGCATTGATTTCTGTCAACACTACCTTCCATTCTTCTTCCTCTATCCTTAAAATTGCTCTTCCATCTTCATGAATAACTTTTTCTTTGAGCTTTGCTAGAGCGGCTCTCTCCTCCCAGACAAGTAGTAGCCTACAAGGGAAAGAAGATCTCTCAGTGCTGCAACAATAAATAAAGGCAGTAATTACCATCTGTTCTATTTTCTATAACAGAAACAGGACCCTTCTTTGATGACAAACAACATTTAATATATCTGGATGCTAACCATACTATCAATTTGAGGAAAGACAAGAACATAAAGTAATGTTTGGCTGAGGTAATTTACAGGAATTCTATTTTACAGTTCTTCAAATTTACAGTCAGAAGGAAGACATAACTTCATCATTCACTTTCATCATGTTGCAGCAGGGCAACAATATATAAAGTCATGTGGAATTAAGTTCCAATGCTGTTAATTTTGAAGCAATCTCCTAAAAAAGAAATCTTTCAGTCCTACCAAATGTAAATGCAATCAAACAAGATCAGTCAGCTAGGGATCCTTTTAGCTTGATTTCAAACTCAAGGGAACTTAAACAAGAATTATAAAAGGAAGGCTAATTCTCTTTCTGTTTGTATTTTCTATTAGTAACTTCTGAATGTGTTATTCCATTTCAAACACATCTGAATGAGGAAGCGTTCCAGAAATAGAATGCTAAATAACTGCACATTTCACAAAATTTCTGACCAGACAAAAGACCAAGAGACCCTGTTAATGCCTCTACTGAGAAGAAAGCATAACAAATTAGATCTCCACTGGTTACAATATCCACATGAGAGGATTTTAACGTCTGAATTTAGGGACTTGAGTATACATGCTACAATTTTTAGCACAGAACACAGTTCTGGGTTTGATCTGACCACATTGCTAGATTTTAACTGGTGGGAATTCTGCTAGAGCAACAACTAAAGAATTCAACTCTGGTAAAGTTTGAAAAGACAGTTTTCTGAAAATTTTCTTGTAGTTTTCTGAAAGGTAACCTCTAATCTAGCTTTTCAAATACTTCAAGATCTACAATTTACCTACCTTCCTGCAGACCTCTGTCTGAATTCCTTTTCTTTCTGTAATTCTTCATTTATCTTGTGTATTCTCACTTCCCAAAGTGCCTTCACAGCAGTGAATGTTCCAACGCAAACTGCAGTTTCAGACATGATCCTTACATATTCAGATTCTGATCGTGAATTTCAGGCTCAATGCATCAGCACATGTATCAGCTACCAGACGGGACAGGGACATGAAAACTAAAATGCTGCAATTCCGCTTGATTATATTACTAGATTCAGTTAATGTATAGAACTGACAGAATTTTACCAACCCCTCGCTCTTTATAAAGATAGGTAATTGCACCTACTTAAATTTTCTTATAATCAGAAATTATATTTTTGCAATCTCTCTGCATCCTTAGTTAGTGAACAAATGCTTCTCTCGGCTCCTTCCAATGGTAGGCTGAGTACTAACCCTAATTATTAAATGCAGATATGAGCATTCATTCCCTTCTCGGTAAGGAAAAATGGCAGGATTTGACATGTGACACCAATAGCAACCAGTGTGGCACAATGCAGTTTGGCATTTGGCTTCCTAAACAGGGATTGAATGTTTTCCTGTAAAGATAGGATTGTATCCTTTTTCGCTCCCCACATAAATGTGATCCCACTTATTAGTTTGAAGGATTAACTTCTCTTTCAGTGGTCCTCATAGTAATTGCTTTTCTCATTCCTCATCCCAATATGCAACAGTAATGATTAAGATATTGTATGAACAACATTTCTTGCTGTTTAGAGACATTTCTTTTACCTATAAGCCTTTTTAGGTAGAAAATCAGAAAGCTTGTTATATAAATTTTGCAGAAAAGAGACATTACAATGCAAATCTCTAAAGAGATATTTGTTAATACTTGTACTACTAAAGCCAGTATCAGACCACACAGTCAAAACAATACTTAATTTTACTAGAGCCTACATTTTTACAAAAGAGGGCAACCCTCTTTTGCTATGGAAAGCATATTGTTCTATAAGCATAGCTTTAGAACCATGAAATATGAAAGAGGGCCTAAGTATATGACTTTGTTTTCAAGGAGATTTAATTATATAACAACAAGTCTATTAGCAAAAGCTTTCTGTTCTTAGTTCTTATAATTTGTCGGGAAAATAAAAACCATAATAATCATGTCATCACAGCCAACAATTCAGAAGTGAATTCCCAAGCATGGCTCTAAAACAAGTGCAAATTTACTCCCAAGTAATCAGATCTCCCAACAACTCCAAGCATCTGAAAGAGTTTAACAAAAACTTACCTCAATTATTTGTGTTTTCAGGGATTTTCTGTGACTCATTGCTTTCTGGGCAAGAGCAGAGATAAGTTATGAATCTTGCTTGTAGTACCAAAACCATTTAGAACTCTCACTCAGACTCCAATGCAACATCAGTCTAGTTCTAATTTTAACCTATGCTGAGAATAGAAGGTATCACATGAGGCACTTCTGCAAAACCCCCAGGCATTTACCACTCTTCATGTCTTCCCAGTTTGCTGAATGTGACTGGACTCCCAAAAACTCCTGGGCTTCCAGGAACAAAAGTTACAAATTGTGAACAAAAAGAACAAAGGAGCACTCTTTATGCTCCACAGTGAACAATAAGCTAGTTCTGAATTCAAAATTACAATTACTTGTTTTACTCTACTAATGTTTCTCTTCAAGATAACTGAGCTTCAAAGTGCTATTAAACAGCAACATTGACTGGTTAGATTAGAAAAAAGTATTACATCACTAAGTATTTCACACATTACTTTTGTCCACGCTGAAGAATTCTCTGTGGAAGAATTTTAGTGCAAATTATTGAAGTCCAGACAGAAAAGTAATCTTTACCGGGATGCGTAGAGGGGTTATTACTCACCCCTTCTCATGCTTCCAATCATGAACATTTTTAACATTCTATGTCTTCAAAGAGCCCTTGGAGAAGATAAAAGGAGAACAACTATATCAAAATCTTTTTGTTCAACCAAACGGAAAGAGTGACAGCAATAATCACAGGTCACTATTTGAGGAAGAAGCCATAACACTGGATAATTCTAAGCAATTCTTGCACTGAAGAATATGAAGACAAAATTAAAAAATATCATTAATTTGGTTATAATCCTCTTTTAGCAGAAATATTTTTCCCTTGTTATCAGTCTTAGATTCTAGCACGACCACACAGAACTTTATAACCAAAAAAACCCTCTCCAGTCCATGGCCAACTAAATACCTGAATACCAACACCTATTTAAAAGGACACTAACTGCTTTAGCTTTCAATCTTCTAAGCTTTTTGGTTTGTTTAATACGCAAAAGCAAAAACGATTCAACATGTTCTTTGGTATAGGTTTTTCTTCTTTCAGTTTTGGTGTAGATTCAAACCTCACAATGTTTTTTAATCTATGTTTTTTCTTGATCTAAAAAAGTTTTTAGTAAGAACTGAACTGTTTGACTTCCTTCTCCTTAACAAGACAGATAATTAGAGCTTGGGAAAAAATAACCTTCCCTCTTATTGGAGTTTTGAGAGACAAAGAAATTTCAGACTCCTAGTATGAGCGAAATTATTCTGTCTCAAATATTTCAAAACCACTTTATTGCTTTCCATCATACACTTATATTTCCTCAATTTCTTTTCTCCATCGTCATCAGATTAAAAAACATACTATTCAAACTAAGCTCTTACCACAACAATATACTTGTAGGACAGTAGCCATTAGGCTGTGTTCTTTTGATAGTCTTGAGGGCAGTAGTTTCTTTAAGGTAAGAAGAAACAGAAGTTTAAGTCACCTGCACAGGACTACCTGCATACAATTCACAAATGAAAACAATATTACTACAATTCTTTCTGACTTTAATTTTATTATGAATAAATAAATCTGATAATAATGAAATAGGCGATAAGCATGATACTTTGCAAGAAATTACCTATATATAAAAGACCCTTATACCACAATAGTAGTACATATAGCACCTTACAGGTATGCTCCCATGCTCCCTCCCAAACATTACCAGTTCCCCTCTTGCTCAGTCTCAGCATCAAGGATAGCAGAGATTCTCCCCCTGGTAGCTTGTGTCTTGCATCCTCTCAGCTAAATGCAATAGACAACTTTGGTCTACAATTTTGGACAACACTGCTGTAGGGGCAGGCTTTTATATATCCAAAGAAAGGAGAAAATGTCCATTTTGTGCCTCACAAATTTTAAGGCTATATAACAGTCTTCTCTTACGTCTGTTTGCAAATGATGTTTCTAGAAAGTATTTATATCCCACAGTTTTCTTCATAACTCCTGTTAAATAAACAGTGCAATCCTCATCATCTGTTTAGTTTACTTAAAATTATGCAACGGTTGTCTGTTCTGAAGGCATTAACTTGAATCTACTTATAAGTGCCTCATATCAAAGTTTAAAAATTACTTATCTCACGTAATATTTTAATGTTAATTCTTTGTTTTATCTGATTAACCTCTCAAATTCCAGTACCTGAACATCAATAACACAAGGTGATGAAAACTTTTCGAACACATTTTGATTACTGCCAGAATAACAAACGAGATCCTTCTTTTCTTTTTTTTTTTTTTGTAAACAGACACAGATGCTTTCTATAAAAAACAGAAATAACTGGAAAGTATTTAAGGACTGCAACTATTTCCGGCCTGTAAAAATACAGAATATTTTAGAGAGTATTAAGGCCCTGATAGTTATCAATAAATGTTATCAGTAAGCATGTGAATAAATATGGCCTCTTCATTTATATTTCAAGAGTACTTGTGCAAGTAACTGTCAGGAAGAAGTGGACCAGTGGACTCGCAAAAGACTTGACAGGTTTACCTAGTTAAACAACAAAAAGCTCTCTGGACATCTTACAGCAGAAGCATAGAAGGCATTTTATTGGTACATGATTTTTGCATAAGGTCTTTTGGGAATTTGGATATTATTTGTAAATAAATTTGCGTCCAACAAGGAAGAACTGAGTATTTACCTTCAAAACAGGTTAATCAGATTATAGATACTGCAGGTGCAGATCACTTACTCAGTCACACCAGCCTCATAAACGTTTGTGTTATAAAAGGCAAAATAAAGACATTCCATCACCACATTCAGAAGTTGTGCCACGACCTATTGACAGTCTGCTGTAGAAGAAAGTACAGCATTACTGATTAAAAGTAGTAACAAAAATTGATAAACTGATACCAGCTTTTGAGAACTTTTAACCACATAAAATTTTTATATAACATGAGTGGCAAAGGGCACGTGCTAGCAGAGCCAGCTTTTATAATTATTCAGTCTAATCCACAAAGTTTAAAGGCATATTCTAGTCATGGTTTCCTTTATTTAAGGTCTAGCAGCATTGAAGCAGGGTTCTCCAAGTAGGATTTCCACAAGTTAGAAAACCGGGCCATTGTAGCTCCATCAATGATGCGGTGATCAGCTGACCAACTCACATTCATTATCTGTGCTTTAAATACTTCACCCTTCCCATTAAACCGAGGAAGAACCTAAAATCAGAAGAAGGGAAAAAAAAACAGAATTATTAAATACTTTCATTAAAATATATGGGGGTTTTTATGTTAATTTGTTAATCTAAACTTAAACATTTTAGTAAATTAGACAGGCAGATAGCAGTAATGCCATTCGAAAAACAAAGACCTTCCCATTATTGTTTGTGCTAGAGATTAGAATATATTGCAAAACTACATAATAAACAGTCACATCCTGATTCCACCAACATGGAAATACTGAAGTAGTGAAAAACCTTTCTTGCCTCAAAAGTTTCTTCCTGAATAGTTTATTGCACTGTTAGTGCTCAAAGTGACAGCTTCCTTAAAGCATTCCCTGAACAACAGACTCACAGGAAGAATACAGAAAAAGTATTTTAAATTAATACTAATTTCATTTCCAGCATCAACTTCAAATGCGTTCTCACATTAAAGGATTAAAGCCTGAAACTCAGAAAATACAAAACTGCCTTCACCATACGGAGTTCGATATGGATTCAGATATCTGGTTCATGAAATTAAACTTCATAATCAGAACACCTTTTTAGTCTCAAGTTTTCTCCCTGATGACAGCAAACATGTTATCGCCATGTTGCAAACCTTATAAAAATATATTTATGTTTTTTTCTTAATAACAAGAAGGCTAAACATGAGTGAAACATAACAGGATTCTAGAAAATGAATCTCAACCTTTGGCATAAGAGACTTCTATTTAAACATTTGGTGTTTCTGCAGAGTCATCTAGAAACATCACAAAACTTTTCAATCACAAGATATGTAGCTTCTGACACATAAAGAGGAAATGTTCAGGTAAGAAAAACAAAACAAAGGCATACTCCATATTTTATTTGCATTAGAGATTACATTAATTAGCTAGAGGTAAACACTCAAACCTCTGAGATAAAAGTTAATATACCTGTATCTTTCCAAGTGCTCCAATGGCTACTTCAGGAGGTAGTATCACTGGTTTCGCATAAGTGCCACCAATCTAGAAAAGATGGGGATATTAGTTAACAAATATTCTTTTAAGAATTCTTCTTGCATTAATTGCTACAGGTTTTGTTCATTGCATATTAAAGTTTATTAAAGGTATTCATTTCAGAAGCAGTTTTCAGACTGAAGTTCTCATTTTCTCTGTACTTACTGTGCCGATATTTGAAAGGGTGAATGTTCCCCCAGTGAGGTCATTTGTTCCCAGTTGGCCTGCAGAGCCCAAGGACTGTAGGCGATTCAATTCAGAAGCAATCTCAAATACACTACAGACTTGAACATTTTTCACATTTGGGACAATTAAACCTTGCTCTGTGTCCATGGCAACTCCAATGTTGTGCGAAGCCTGCAACAAGTTGTATTAAGTGGACATTAACGTAAGCAGCTAAGATAGAAAGTATTTTAAACAAAAAAGCACTTGCAAAATGCCTTCTTCATTTATCTTTTTAACCTAGAAAATGTCATCTGTGGTAAGCAACTCCTCCATACAACTCTGAGGGGAGAAGGGATGTACATTTTTTAAATATCAGCTTTTTACTTCCGTAAAGTGCCAATTGTTTTTGGCAGTTTCACATCTGGGAAATACAAAATCCTGGAATCAATGTCACACAGAAAATATTTCACTCTAGGATGATTATATGGGTAACAAAACACAACTACCAGATTTTAAAAAGAACATTAAAATTAAACAAAAAAGGAAACAGTTGCCTTCCATTTGGTAGAAGGAATATATAAGGATTTATCTGAGAGATATGGATAAAACAGCACGAAAAGTTTGTACTGTAAGGAGTATGTACACATCACTTAAGAAAATACACACTTGCTTCCTAGAAGTATTGATCCAGAACCTTGTATGAAAATCAAACAATTTTTATGAAAACTGAATTTGAAGTACTATTTAATACATAAGGGTTGAGCATTGGAACAGAGGAACCACTGTGCCATTACTAAAAAAATATTTTATTAGATTTTAAATGTTCTCATATTAAATGTTTGGCCCATCTTGAGGTGAAAAATAGGAAATCACTATATCACGATGCATTTTTCAGGTAAGCTGAAATAAAAAAGTGATTCTCGCTAAACAAACTACTGAAATAAGATTAATCATAAATCTAATTCAGTCTTAGAATTTGGACATAGAAATTCTTTTCCAGCACAACACCCTAATTTTGGTTCTTATAGCTAGCTCCAACATTCTGAAAAGCTGTTAGTTTAGGTTTTCCTGCTCACAACTTCTATCAGTAGTTTACAAACCTTATATGTGACATTTTGACAGCTTTCATCCAAAGAAGCATTAAGAATGGGATATTGCAATAATCCCAGAGAGGTTGCCTATTAAACATAGAAGAAAAAAAAGACAATTTTTATATTTTATAACCGGAGAGCTGCATGGAAAGGAAAGATCACTCAGAGACAATTTAGATTATATAACAATATGGATTTCCTCAATGCAATCAAATTTGACTTAAAAACTCTCCTAACCTTGTCAGTTGATATTTTATCATTAGTAGGATAGCAGAAGAAAAACACAACTTACAAAACCCAAACGTACATCAGACAGACATATAAAAAATGATAAACCATTTCCCAAGTATAACTAAAGTTGAATCTGCATTTGTTACTTCTGCTCCACAATTCAAATCAAATATCCCAAGACAAAAGTTATGAGATTCAGCACCCATGTCATTCTCGGCTCTCAACTTAGATGACAATTATTTCAACAAAGTAATATTAACTCCCTCTAAAGACAGTGAGCAGAATGAGTGCTTACTTAGCACTCTAATTCAAGTGGCATTACCATCATTTTCAGACTAAGCTATGCACTCAACGCGTAGCTGAGGAAGTGCATCAGCCTTCACTGATGCCAACAGCTGCAAATGGAACCATGGCAACTAAACGAGTGAAAGTGCCTGGTCTTCTGAACCAAAGAGACACACTGATTCACTTGAGGGATACATTACCAACAAAATATAATAACATTAATAATGATGCATTTCACATGAGGTTCATTTTTTAATGGAGCTCAGAAAACATACTGACAGGTTCCCAGAAAGTTCTTTTGTGTAATTCACACAGTGATGCTTACCCCCTTAATGAATAATGCTTTATCTGCTCTATCCTTCACCATCAACATTTAAAGTGTTCCATATTATACATCACTAATGACATATTATACAACTAATGACTGTATATTCATAACTGGTTCAATAAACAAGAGTAGTTGAGACTTCTCTTGTGACCTGTAATTACTCAGATGATAGAGAGGTGCTCCAAACTTGCAACAATCACGAATTGGGTTTTATCAAAATCTGCATACATACTCCACACAGTGCTCTGCTGCATGTCTCACCTTTATGAAGAAGGGCATAAAGGAAAGCTTAATTCCACGAAGCTGTGCTAGAGGTTTCAGCTCTTCTCGCAACTGAACAAGCTGAGTCAAATCAATCTCATCACAATAACCAAAGTGGGGTATCTTCAGGGCTGCGCTCATAGTCTTTGCCATTGCCTTCTGAAAGCCTGGAAAATATTCACCAACTTCTTAAACCAACAAAGTGAGCTCCTGGGAAGTTATGGTGAAATTTCAATTATTTGTTTCCATTAAACAAATTACACAACTTAAAAAAACAAACAAACAAACAAACAACAGACCAAAATCTAACTACAACAAAATGGACATGGTAAAGCTCACTTTTGGATGAATAGTTATTCAGCACACACAACTCAATTTTTACAATTGTAATATTTCAGATTATATTACTGCATACCTCTCCTACGTATGCATGTATTTGAAATCCTAATACAGCGATCTGCACTACTCTTTCTAACCTCTCCAAATAAACATTGTCTGACAAGCCTTTTATCTTCCTCTTGTAGTGTGATCTTCTTACTGTAGTGTCTTTTGTTGTGCTCTTCTCCAGAACCAGAGTGAACACTGAAGTAAGCTATTAGTAAGGACTGATAAACCCTGAAATTCACTGCATTTTGCCGCTAATTGCATAATGATTCATACTGTGACAAAGTCACATTTCAGAATTCCTGCCTGTTTCAGCATATATTTGAAGAAACATGGATTAAAAATGAGCCAGTGCAACTTGCAGCCCAATTCCATTCAACCAAAACATGAACAATTTTTTCATAAAATAATAATTTAATGCAACACCTCCTTACGAAGTATGTTTTCCTATTGCTCATTTGGATAACAATAACATGAAACACACTCCCATCAAAAGGAATCAGCTGTTCACTAAGTAACATTTACTGGTAGTCTACTGTGAACACGGTGTCGAGATTCTATATTTCATTATTTACCTGTTATAGGTTCAGTTTTATCTTTTCCTGAAAACACAACAGGTCTGGAAACAGGTACAGGAATTTTGCGTGCTTTATCCTTTGGAGCAGCTGGCACAGCCTCTGATTTTGGCAAAGGTGGGATAATTTCAGCCTTCGGTGATGGAGGCAAAATAGCTCCTGTTTGTTTGGCCAGGTAATTAAGTATGTCTTCTTTAAGAATTCTGTTATCTTTCCCTGTTCCAACAACTTCACTCAATTTAATCTGAAAAGTACATAACAAACTATGACACTTTTTCTTTTACAGCAATATAAAACCTTCCTATATCATGATCTGTAGTTAAAAACTATTGCAGTTACTGATCTAACAAACCATGGTTTTTTCCTTCTTATGATTTATTATGTACTCAATGTTGCTCAAATCATCCTGAAGGCCCACTAGGTGTCTAACTGCATATTTTAATGAAAAATTACGAATACTACTTACCTCTTAATTACTTCACAGGATCAATAGTGAAGCATTAATTTGAGGAAAATCATTTGTCACTTAATTTTTTCTACTTATGGTTTTACTTTTGTCCTAAAAATGCACCATAAGCTTTCAAAACCAATGGAATATTCACAAAAAAGAATTAGTAAAGCACTTAAAAGATCATCAGTACATCTTCTGCTTTAATACAAATCTGAAATATAGCACAACTCAGATAAAGCTGAGATTCCATTTTTTTACTCCTCCTTCCTTTGTCCCAGGAATCTACTCTGATCCTTTATTATTTTTATTCTAAAAAGGTATTCTTAATCTCCAGCCTAAAGCATCCTAGATGCATTTTAAGCCCAGTAATTCTTTTCCTATCCACCATAACCAGAAAGCACAATCCTCTTCATTTTGATAGCAAGTTTTACACATTTAAAATGTATTTGAAAATAAGTAATTTCTCACTGCACTTTCCTCTAGACCAAAGCTCCCCTAGTCAACGAAAAGGCCATGTAAAAAAGATGGATAAAATGCAGCAGGACCTGATTCAGCAAACTTACATTGTTCTCCATGGCCAGACGACGAACTGCAGGGGTTGCTAATGTTTTGTGACCTTTTATCTCTTGGTGAGTGTGCTCTTCATGAGACATAGGAGGTGTTTCAACAACATCTTCTTCTGGGGCAACACCTGCAAACCAAAAGAAAAATTTTAACTTTACTACATTACCAGCATTTGTTAAATTCCCTCCTCAACAATTCTGTGATTCTGTGACAGCTGAAGTTTTTAACTTTTACTTTGAGCTACTGTGGAGAGGAACACAGCATGGTAAAGGCTGCTGTTTAAGCTAAATTTTCAATAGGAAACGCCTGGCTTTTGAGAGCTTCTTCTATTTAATTTTCTTGACTTTATAAAGGGAAAATATAATTCAGATTTAAGATTTAAAATTTTCAGGAGGAAAAAGTAAACTTCTCTACCACTGATGGGTTTATGACAACAAACGTGCAAGTAGAAAAAAACGGCTTACAATACCTTTTGAAGCATCGATTTCAATGTCCACTAATGGTTTTCCAACAAAAGCAATTTCATCTAAATTGTAATGGAGTTTTCTAATGATGCCATCATAACGACTCGTAATAGTGACGGAAGCTTTATCGCTTTGTACTTCACAGATGCTGTCAAACTGAGACACACTATCACCTTCTTTTATATACCTAAGAGAAAAGACACAGGCTAGTACAAAACTTATTAACTGTAAAAAAAATCTGCTATGTATTCTTTTGATAAGTTCAGTTAGGTACATCTCTACAACATGGAAAAGCAATCCAGATAAGAAGACAAATTCTACATAATGGATACATTTGCTATAAACTATTCCCTGACAGCTCTAGAACCCTCTGTTGTGTGAAATGACACAATGATTGAGAACATCATCACACATATTTTTACAATTACTTTAGTAAAGCAGAGTTTTCTTGACAGATTATAAATCATCTAAAAATAAGTTTAATCTGAACCTAAAGTAGGTCTTAGTTTCAAATTGCCAGGATCAGTATACTGCTCATTTCAGAAAAGAAACTGAAGGTGAGAGACACTGTCTTCTATGCAGAGAGAGGTATTTTCACCTAGTTCTCCAGATTAGTCATTTGTTTCTAAAGTTCAGCCTAAGCATAACAAAAGATGGACCTCCTGAATGTTGAAAACATTAATCTCTGAAGAAAAGCCTATATATAGGTGCAGTCAGGGCATGCCATTCCTTCCACCTTTCCACTCTCAAATAAACTAGATAGTAAATAAAGAAAACGTAAAGCTCAGTATATAGAGGTTCTCAAATGTGGAAAATCAAACATGAAAAACTTCACTATTAACCCAGAAAACATATTCTCAGATAAATAATTGATAATACAGCTGTTAAACTACTTGCTGATTTCTTCATATGTTTCTAAGAAAGTAGAACTTACCATTCTTTCACAGTCACCTCAGTAATCCCTTCTCCAATGTCAGAAAGCTTAAACTGGACAATCTGGCCACATGAAACTTGAAACAGAAAACAGGAAATACAGCATGTTTGATATTAAATATAAAAATCAGAAAGAAAAATCTGAATGCATCAGAAACAGTCTATATACCAGTCATATAAATGCTGCTAACAGAAAACACAAAACAGCAAAATAAAATACATTATTTTATTATGAAAAAGATTACCAGCAGATGTTCTGAATAATCGCTGTTGATGACTAAACTTGAGGGCAGATTCATCAAACACGCACACATATTTTGATTTTATAAAGCAAATGCTGCTGCAGGATCTAACATGGTGAATGCGAACCTGGGAAAGAAAAGTCTCAAGTGTTAATATAATGGACTGAAGAATGTAGAAGCTCATTTAATATTCCTGATGCAATAATACTACCAAAATAGTTCATTCTAGTTTATATAAGAGAAGTTCTTATGGAATCACAATTATACTGAATACACACTGAATGTACAATAACCATTCAATTAGCATAAGCTTTGCCACATCTTTAACTTCTTTCACTAACACAACACATGGGGAGATCAAAGCCACAATAACATAAACCAATTAACAAAAATCATGACAAGATCTGGCAAGAGATTCATACTCGCTATTGTTTTTCTAAGCAATTAGTTTAATCACGACACACACACACAAAGCATACATAATGTCAACTACATCAGCCATCTGAAATATTCTTATCCAGAACGGATGCTGGAAGGGTCCCCCAGACTACAGGAAAAGTCAGCATATTTTCCTTTGGCAGTTCCTATGCCAATAGAAAGTTAATCAGAAGTACTAATTGGTAAGGAAATTCACACCAGAGGGCACAGTTGCCCTTTTATATGAAGCAAATGTCATTAAGTAAATATGATGTCACATCAACCTTAATGACATTTTTTTTAGAGATGGGCATGATATGGTTTTCTTCTGTGGTTACAATTATATTTATCCAGAAATCAAATTAAAGGGTCAACAGAATTTTCTTGAAGTCTCGTCAGATAAAACTTTGCACTTTAAAGCGTCATGTAATCAGTCATGATTTTGGTCAAAAGCAAAGCCAGTAGCAGTTGCATTGACATAAACAGGCATTTTATCATTAATCTCAACAGACGTTAGTTCAGACCCTTTCTTATTTAGTAAGATTTCTTAAATCTAATGTAATTCTGGTGTTACATTGTCTTAAGAGTGCTGCAAAATTAAAAAAAAAATAATTTATCTGTAGATACGATCTCTAATTAATTTAGAGGTATGAAAAAAAATCAGGTGCTACAATGTACCTCAAAACTGTAAAATTTAGAAATTATCTTCTTAGAGGAGCCAGAAAACAGCACACCTGCATAGGAAAGTTCATTTTAACTCCTTCTTTTAAAAATCCTTTCAGCAACTACAGAGCACATGAAATGTCCTGATCACCCTCCCCAAACTGTTCAACTATTTGATTTCATATTACACTTTTTATAAGTAGATTATTGAGTAAACTGTACAATTCTGAACGCATTTTCTATATTATTTAATCTAGCATTGCAAGTTATATTTAATATCACCTTCCCTTCAAGATAAAATATTTACACAATACAATCTACCATAAAGGACACAAAGTTATATTGAGTTACTTTACGGTTGTCTGCTGCTAAGGTTTTATCTACTGATCTAGAGAAAGCACTTTTCTAATTTCTATAATGAGTAAACAAGAAATCCTTTTTATTAGTCCCCCAAACAATTTTCCTTAGTGAAAAAATCGGTAAAATGGTAATTTTAAGCTATGAGAAATCTTATTTTATGAACACATTTAAAATACTCATACAATTACAAAACTGGTATAAAATGTACATCTTCAGAAGCCTATTTGCTCTCATTTTCAGTTCTGTTTTTCTTCCCACTGGAGTCCATCATTACATTTTTTTGACCAACAAGGTCTTTCCAGTTCCAAACTTAGAATAAAACTCTTTTCTCTATATATAACCCTACATGTAAAACATTCAATATTTACCTGTGAAGTTGATCACAAGGAGCACATCAGTCTCTCAACTATTTCTAAATGTGAAGTTTCATAATGCTTTCCATGTGTTTTTAATATTTGGTAACCAATGCAGGTAGTGAATTAGTAATGTCACTGCCAAAAAAAAGACTGGTTTTGTTATAGAACAGTTTCAAATTATATTTGTAGGAATAATTCAAAACTACTGCACTTTCTTTTTTAAAAAAGGAATCTTTCTGGTTTGCAGTTTTCCATATTCTTTACTAAAGAGTCGGTGTGCCAGTATGATAAAGCAACAATACAACAAATCTCTTCACAGAACAGTGTTCCTTTCTAACAAGGGGTAAATCAAAATCCACAAAATAAAGAAGCTGTGCTTGTTAATTTCCATATTTAGGCACCATAGCACTATCTTCTGTGTAATGCCGCAGAAGGAAATAACAAAAACATGAAAATAAAATTAGTTCTACTATCCATAGCATACCCATCTAAGTATCTTGATGTTTGGAAAAATACAGGAATAATAACCCAACAAGCACAGTACTAACAGTTACACTTGTGTCACAGCTGTTACACCCTATCACAACTCAAAGGCAATAGTGCTCCAGTCAGATAACACCTTTCCTGCACAAGCCTTCACAGCACGGAGTTACTGTGGCGAGAAGAAACTGGGAGCCCACTCCAGTCTCTCACTGGTACTGGGGACACATCAGTCACTGATACCGGCTGAGGAAGACTTGTCGTTTGAACTCAGACAACATGGGAGCCATAAACTATGCGCGGGAGAACAGCCTTGCCCCTGTTCAGTTCAGTTTGGGCTGTTTCCTTGAAAAGAAGCTGACTGTGCTTTTCTTAAACCACCACTGATCCTAAAAATCTCCTTCTTGCCTTGGAACAACACATTTTTTACGCTGCCTGCAGGCAATTGATGACCTGGTGAAGCAACACTGAATTTCACAGTATCACAGTATCACAGTATCACAAGGTTGGAAAGGACCTCTGAGATCATCAAGTCCAACCTATAACCTAACACTAACACCAACACTAACACCAACCATCATCTAAACCATGGCACTCAGTGCCTCATCCAGTCTCCCTTTAAACACCTCCAGGGTAGGTGACTCCACCACCTCCCTGGGCAGCCCATTCCAATGGCCAATCACCCTTTCAGTGAAGAATTTTTTCCTCATATCAAGTCTAAACTTTCCCTGACGAAGCTTAAGTCCATGCCCTCTGGTTCTGCCACTGGTCACCTGAGAGAAGAGACCAACCCCTGCCCGACTACAACCTCCTTTTAGGTAGTTGTAGAGAGCAATGAGGTCTCCCCTGAGCCTCCTCTTCTCCAGGCTAAACAGCCCCAATTCCCTCAGTCGCTCCTCATAGGGCTTGTGCTCCAGCTCCCTCACCATCTTCGTTGCCCTCCTCTGAACACATTCGAGTATCCTAACATCTTTCCCAAACTGGGGGGCCCAGAACTGGACACAATATTCAAGGTGAGGCCTGACCAGTGCCGAGTACAGGGGGACGATAACTTCTCTGGTCCTGCTTACTACACTATTCCTGATGCAGGCCAGGATTCCATTGGCCTTCTTGGCCACCTGGGCACACTGCTGGCTCATGTTGAGCTTCCTGTCCACCAGCACTCCCAGGTCCTTTTCTACCTGACTACTCTCTAGCCACTCTGTCCCCAGTCTGTAGCTCTGCATGGGATTGTTGTGTCCAAAATGAAGTACCCGACATTTGGACTTATTAAACATCATCCCATTAGAATCGGCCCAGCTCTCCAATCTGTCCAGGTCCCTCTGTAGGGCCATCCTACCCTCTAACAGATCAACTCTTCCTCCCAGCTTGGTATCATCTGCAAACTGAACAGTATCATCAAAGTCAAACTGAACAGTTCGTGCTCCAAGGCAACTGACTTCACATTAGGACACTCCTCTACCAAATTCTCTTGACTTGCTGTTCAATGAACACTCACACACACTGGATTTGTTTTGCATATACATTCTGTATCTCCAAGCATGCAGTTGCCTATATACTGAAGCAATGTCCTTGATAGCATGCTTCAGTCAGACATTATTCCTCACCTAAGTAACCAGCACCATGTCCTAGTGTACAGGTAACTTATTTCCCTACTACTTGACACAAAGACTCCCAGGCTCCTTTCTTTTCTTCTTCAGAACTTACAGCTCACAAGGACAACAATCACTACTTTGTCTTTCCCCTCGCTAGCCAAAATGCCTGCGAAAGCATTGAGAATGTTAAAATAAAGTCCTTCAGTATTATAAACCCCAAATTATTTCTTGGATCTCATCACTGTTTCACAGTAGATGGTCTCAAGAATTAGTAACTAGCAAAATTTAAAATATGCTTGCAGGAAACATGCCATAAATAGTCAATTCTATAGCTCAGCATGCACATAGACAAGATAAGCACTTTCATCTTATCAGAATCTTCCTCTGGATTTGAGTGGATGCTTAAGTTAGAAAGAAAAGTGCAAAGAAGCTGGTGCTTTCAACATTATTAATTAGTGAAATTACTTACATGTAGCCTAAAACTAGGTAACTACAAAAGTATAACTGACAAAATTCCTCACTACAAGGCTTTTGAATATCATACAAACTATTATTAAGGGCAAAAATAATAATAGAAACTAGAACTAATTCTTAATTTTGTTTTCACTTGGATTATCTTACAAAGAGATGTTTCTTTTCCTGCCATTCCACAAAACAGCAGTGGCACAACTGGAAGCAGGAAGACTGTAACACAGGAAGGCAGCAGAAAACACGCAGTACATCATGCGTTTATGAGATTGCGAGCATCCTAAAAGGCAACAAAGCAGACTCACTTCCTCAAGTACAAGAGGTACCTTAACCACCCAATTCGCAATTCCAGGGATTCCAGGCAGAACGCTTCCCCTCTCCCTTGTGCACCCACACTGCCTCGGCACAGCCACGGCGCAAAAGGGCCGGTGCCCGGGCAGTGCGAGCAGCGGAACGTGAAGACAGCGCAGAGAACTGGATGGCCAACAAGAGCAGCAGAGAAGGGTGTCAGTGGCTCAGTGCGAGGGGGGTCATGTTCCTCCACAGGAGAGGAGGGAAGCCTTAAGTGACAGTGACCTTATCACTGCCTACATCTACCTGGAAGGAGGCTGTGGTGATGTGGGTGTTGGTCTGTTCCCCCAAGTGACAGGCGATTAGGACAAGAGAATATTAACTCAAGCTATGTCATGGGAGGTTCAGATTAGACATCAGGAAAAATTTCTTTACCGAAAGGGTACTGGGACAGCCGCCTAGGGAGGGGATGGAGTCACCATCCCTGGAGATATTTAGAAGATCGGTAGATGAGGTGCTCAGGGCTATGCCTTTGCAGTAGACAGGGCGGTTGCGCTCGATGATCTTAAAGGTCTTTTCCAACCAGGCAATTCTATGATTCTATGAAGCGGGAAAGGTAAAGAGCAGCGCGGGGCAGGGGAGGCTGCTCTGGGGGCCCTGGGGAGCCAAGGCATCGCGGGGCCAGGCACTGCCTGCACACCGGCCGCGGGGACGCGGAGACAGCGCGGGGCGGAGGAGAGGCAGGGACGGCAGCCCGGGCACCGCCCTCCCGCGGGTCGTGTTTGCTCCAAGGGTCCATCCTCGCCCGCTCCCGGCGGGAACGAAGGGACAGGCTTTCAGGTTGCCGCGGCCGGGGCGTTGCGCACCCCGTCACCGGCTAACGGGGCGCGCCGCCGCCCGCAGCGCCCCCTGCTCTCCTTACCAGGCGCCCCGCGGCTCGGCAGCTGCTCCTCAGCGCGGTCACGGCCGCCATCTTAGGCCGGGAAGAGGCCGCCCCAGCGCCCTGCACACCTCCCACACAGCAGCCAATCAGTGACCGCCTGCGCCGTTTTTAGCCAATCATTAGCCGCTGTCCGCACACCGCCCACACGGCAGCCAATCACCGCCTGCCCGCGCCCACCGAAGTCAACCAGCGACCGCCCCGGGCAGGTGGCGGGGCGCGGCCGCTGCTCGGAGCCCTCGTGGGCCCGCGGGAAGTAACGGGAGAGCGTCCCGCGCCGACCCAGAGCAAAGCCGGCGGCGGTGCAGGGAGAGCGGCTGCCTGTAGCTGTGAAAGGCAGCGAGAAAGGCTCGGTCTTTCCCGGTGACACGGAAAATGCCGGCAAATAAACTCTCCAAGGCTCGTTTTGGTGTTTTAGAAACAGCATCCTTTATTGCAGCGCTGGCGCGTGAGAGAATGATTCCCATCAATCATGCGTAACAGGAAAAGAGCTGAGAACAGAATGTATTTCCCACTCGCATAAGTTTTTCAAGAAATCTTACGCATATTCTATTACTTTCCAAGGACTAATTTTAATGTTATTATGAACTTCACAACAGCCAAATCTTTTGCTAAGTGGAGCTTTGGAGTCAGCTCTGTCTGACCTTGCAGTTTATATAGGGAAAGGCTGCAAACATAGGTGATGATAGAAAAAAACATATCTGTTCAGCACAGACCATCTTTAACACAAGACGTTATAATTTCTCAAAACGTCTCTGCAAAAACACTGTTTGAAAGAAATACACTATAAAGAAAAGCAAAAAAATGCTGCCAGAGTGAAATTCTGTCTAACTTTCAAAAAAATACAGTTACTTAGAAGAAACGTAGCTGTACTTTAGCATAAGTCAAAATATTCCACTTTCTGTAACAGTAACTACTTGTATCGCTGGTAGCACTGTGAAAGAACCCAGCGTGGCTGCCACACCAACACACTTGTGTCTCTCCGTGCTTTAAATTGGAAGAGGGAAGATTTGGATTAGACATTAGGAAGAAATTCTTCACTATGAGGATGGTGAGACACGGTTGTGGATACCCCTTCCCTGAAGTGTTCAAGGGCAGGTTGGACGGGGCCTTCCTCAGCCTGGTCTGTGGGAGGTGTCCTTGCCCATGGCAGCGGACCTGGGACTGGGTGATCTTCACGGTCCCTTCCAATCCAAACCATTCTGTGATTGGTACCTCAACCACTCGCAGTCCCAGAGCCTCCAAGCGGGCTCTGCCCTGTGCCGGGGCGCCGTCCGTGCCGCGCGCGCGGCCGTGCGGGCGCTGGGACCCTGCGGCTGCTCTTGGGGCGGTGGAGCCGCCCCTGCCGACGCGCGGCGGGCGGGGCAGAGGCTCTGCGCCTGCTCCAGCGGCGCTGCCGGGCACCGGCACCGGGGCGCGGCGCGGTCGCACCGCCTCTGGCGCCGAGCTTTCGCGGCGCCGGGGGGCTACTCCGCCGGGCGCTCGCCGCCTGCGGGTCCCCGCCGGGACCCCACCGCCGGGACCCCACCGCCGCGAGGGGCAGCTCGTCCCAGCGGCAGCGATGGACGGCGACTGGGTGGAGATAGACGGCGGGATCATGGAGGGGGTGAGCGCCGGGAGGGCGGGCAGCGGGGCCGGCCGGGAGGGAAGCGCCTGACGAGCTCCGTGTCTCCGCGCAGGGCGGGCAGATCCTGCGGGTGTCCACGGCGCTGAGCTGCCTGCTGGGGCTGCCCATACGGGTGCGCCGGATCCGCGCCGGGAGGAGCCAGCCCGGCCTCAGGTGAGGGCGCGGCTCCCGTGCGGGCGTGGGGCAGCAGCGCGGGGCGGGCACGGCGCGGCTGCGGGCTCTGCGGCTGCGGGCACCGGCTTGGATCTGCTATCCCATTGCATTGCAGAGGGACCTGCACAAGCTGGGGAAGTGGGCCTGTGGGAACCTCATCCGGTTCAGCAAGGCCAAGTGCAAGGTCCTACACCTGGGTCAGGGCAATCTGTGGTTTCAATACGGGATGGGGGACGATGTGATTGAGCGCTGTCCTGTGGAGAAGGACTTGGGGGTACTGATTGATGAGAAAGAAGCTTGACACGAGCCGGCAATGTGCGCTCACAGCCCAGAAGGCCAACCGTGTCCTGGGCTGCATCAAAAGAAGTACTGTCAGCAGGACGAGGGAGGGGATTCTGCCTCTACTCTGCTCTTGTGAGACCTCACCTGGAGTCTTATTTCCAGTTCTGGAATCCCCAGCACAGGAAGGATATGGAACTGTTGGACCAGGTCCAGAAGAGGGGTACAAAGATGATCAGAGGGCTGGAGCGCCTCTGCTATGAGGACAGGCTGAGAGAGTTGGGCTTGTTCAGCCTGGAGGAGGCTCCAGGGAGACCTTAGAGCAGCTTTCCAGTACCTGAAGGGGCTACAGAAAAGCTGGACAGGGACTTTTTACAAGGGCAAGTAGTGATAGAATGAGGGGGAGCAGCTTTAAAGTGGATTGGGGAAGATTTAGATTTGATATTAGGAAGGAATTCTTCACATTGAGAGTGGTGAGACACTGGCACAGGTTGCTTGGGGAGGCTGCCGCCTCACTGGAAGTGTTCAAGGCCAGGTTGGATGGGGCCTTGAGCATCCTGGTCGGGTGAGAGGTGTCCCTGCCCATGGCAGGGGGATTGGAACTAGGTGATATTTAAGGTTCCTTCCAACCCAAACAATTATGTAACTCTGTGATTATCCACCTGATGTTATCATATTGCAGTTTTCACAGAATCACAGAATGACCTGAGTGTTGGAAGGGACCCATAAGGATCATCGAGTCCACCTCCTATCCTTGCACAGGGCAATCCCAGCATTCACACCATGTGTCCAAGTGTGTTGTCCAAATGCTTCTTGAATATTGTCAGGCTTGGTGCCATGGTTGCTTCCATGGGGAGCTGTTCCAGTGCTCCACTACCCTCTGGGTGAGGAACCTTTTCCTAATATCTAACCTAACCCTTCCCTGGCACATCTTCTTGCCATTCCCTTGGGTCCTGTCATTGGTCAGCAGAGAAAGGAGATCAGCACCTGCTTCTCCTCCTTTACTTGTGAGGAAGCAGCAAACTGCTCTGAGGTCACCCCTCAGTCTCCTTTTCTTCAGGCTCAACAGACCAGGTCACTTCAGTTGTTCCACATAAAACTTCCCCTCTAAACCATTCACCAATTTGTGGCTTTCTTTTTAACCATTTATCACATCGGGACAAGGGACTGCTCCCGTATCTTATCTGCCTGTCTGGACCCGTTCTAATGGAAAACATGCCAAAATCTTGATAATTCCAGAATGGGCTGAATACTGCTCCTGTTCCTCCTATGAACTCAGGAGAAGAGCTGTAGGAACCAGACTGAATTTCTGATTCTGGTTTCATCTGAAATTTGCAATTGTAGTGTTTATTAGTTGGTGTTTGGTCTCTCATTTAATGCAGCATGAGCATGTAGTCTGCTTGCATGTACCTTTAACTCTGCATTGTCACTCCAAGGCCTCAGCATCTGTCTGGATTGGAGATCATTCGAGATCTATGTGATGGGAAGCTGGAAGGTGGAGAAATTGGCTCAACAGAAATAACCTTCACTCCTGGGAAAATCAAAGGTGGAACCCACATAGCAGATACGAAAACAGCAGGGTATGTCTTTGTACATGGACAATGACTAACCAATAAATGCTCTTAACTGCTATTTGTAACTTTCAAATTATGACAGAAGATTTTTTTTTTAACTTTAAAATTATCACAAAAGAGCAGAGGAAATAAGAACAGTAATACATGGGTTAATGAGCCAAAATCTGTGCTGCCTGAGCCAGATATGTGACCAAAGAGCCTTTAGCATAAGCAGGATGTATATGCATAAAGTGCATGCAATTGTATAGTTTTAAAATTATAATTAAAATATAAGTTGAACACTTGACTAATGTTGAGCAAAGAACAGCTGCCTATGTATTTAAAACTTTATCCATTATTATCTCACATTAGTGCATTATGTATCAGGTCAGATGCATCAAATTAGTTAAGTATCTCGAATCCTTGAGACCTGAAATAATCTTCATTATATGGTAAAGTAAATATTGAGATTTTACTTTCACGTGTATTGGTACAACATGGGATACCAGTCTTTTGGAAGTGGAAACATACTCTGTCCACTGTTCTTTTTGCCTGTGTTCATTCTATCCTACGTTTCTGTGTAGGGTCCGTTGTTTTTGGAATCGGTTGCTGATCTGGGTTTAGCTATGGAAGGGTGCTGTTAACAGTTGTTTGGAAGCATAAGCTAGGTTAGGTATGGGTTAAAAGTCTCCTTTAAATTAAGAGAATAATTTTCTGAGCTATTATAAACAAATGAGCTGATGCCTTTTACTTAACACGAAAAGGTTTGAGAATGCAACAATGCAGCATTCTTAATTAAGTACAAGCATAAAAAAAATAGTATGGTTCTCAAATGTTGGGAAGCTATTCAAAGAAGAAAAACGTGTTTTCTTCAGTTCAGCGGTGATTACTGTTATTTTCACCCCCCGTGAAATAACTCTTTTGTTCCATTGAACAATCTTACTTTTGAGAAGTTTATTCTGAAAGTTTTTTGCTATCTATGAAATGTGGAGTGACTCAATGATAGAGGAATCATATCTAAAAGCATATTTTTCTATTCCCTTGAATTTTCTTGTGCGGGGTGCTGAAGAGCTTCTAAGCACTTTTGTAGTGTTCTAAATATTCTGTTATTAAATACGTATTAAATTTGCACTGTAAGCCTTTTCTGCTTTTATCATTTGTGAGCTAAACCTACAGTTTTCACTACCCCATCTCTGTACTGAGTAAGCTTCATTGCTTTCCTTTCAAACAGGAATATTAAAGATGCAATTATTGTGAACCCAAAATCTTCTGATTTTGGCTCACTGAGGGGACAGAGTTTTAAATTTTTTTTTTAGACTAATAAGTTTATGTTCAAAATCAAATACTTGATGCTCTGGAAAGTCATTTACCTTTGATAGGTAATGATTCTATGGAATTCTATGGATTATGACATAATGACATTTGAGTATCTTATAATTGCTTTTAGGAGCGTGTGTCTGCTGATGCAGGTAGCAATGCCCTGCGTGCTGTTTGCTGCTTCCCCATCAGAACTTCATTTAAAAGGTGGAACTAATGCTGAGATGGCTCCTCAGATAGACTACACAGTCATGGTAGGGAAAAATTTCTTTGGCTTGGTGCATCTTTCATGCATATATATGCAATGTAACTACTGTACTTCTGTTGCTCTTACTGCAAGTTTATTTGTGATTATGGAATTAGGCATGGGCAATATAACACCAGTAGTATACTGTATGTAGAGAGCAGCCACTGTTTCATGGAATTTCCTGAAACAGCGACTGTTCTGTTTGCTTTTAATTGCTAAAGAAAATGCATCTTGAAGTATATTCTAGAAGTGCTGTGAGTTGTTAAGAATTTATTTTCCTCTTTCTGTAAGAAAATGCTTTTACGCAAAGAGGCATTTGGAATGAAGTATGTGGAATCTCAGATAAGCTGTATGGATGAGACTGGCTATCTTTTTTTTTAAAATGTAACTGAAATTTTTATGTTGAACTTTCTTTTTAATATTGCATAAAATAGTGGGACATTATAAATGCAAAATAGACTCGCTCTGTGTTTTTATATGTGCTTGTTTTTCAGGTTTTCAAGCCAATAGTTGAAAAGTTCAATTTCATATTTAATTGTGACGTAAAAAAGAGGTGAGTTATGGAGATCTGGCAGAGGCAGGCCTTACTGAACCAGTGTGTGAACACAGAGGCACACACACAAGGTGCTCTAAATCAAGCTGAGGGATGAATTTATACCAGATGAACCAATCTGTGCTAGCTGTCTCTCTGTGTACTGTCACCATGTGATGAATGTGAGATGATTCTTTCCTGTCTTTTTTCATTGCTTGAGTCTTCAGCTGCTGTTTAATGTTTCTTGTGGGCTACACCTGACGGAAGTGTATACTAAGCAGGCAGCACGTTACTGAGCTTTTTCTGAGGTGCCAGTTGTATTAGTGTTAGGTAGATAATAAGATGTGTGTTATGAAGTATTACAGAGAACCTAATTCTATTATAAAAATTTCTGAGGCGCACATCAAGAAAATTCATGAGTACAGTAACAAAGAACATAGTACACTTCATTACACATTTTTAAGAGCCTTCTGGCTCTTTTTCTAGTTTTCTTGTGATCATTGCATTTAATTATCTGATTACTGTTTTAAATAGGGGCTACTATCCTCAGGGAGGTGGTGAAGTTGTAGTCCAGATGTCACCCGTCAAAGAGTTGAGCCCAATAAACTTAACAGAACGTGGCACAGTGACGAAAATATATGGAAGAGCATTTGTTGCTGGAGCGCTGCCTATAAAAGTAAGTGCTGGTAACAGCTCTGGTAGCATCCAACTTCCTATATCCGTGTAAAATTCCATGAAATCTGTGTAACATACCTCTGCTGTTCCTCTGTTCTGAAGCCTTTCACATACTAACTAAGTAGCCTTATTAAATGGCTTCAGTTCTTCAAGCCATTTAAGAATTTTGGACATTTCTAAAATGCATTTATTTCTTAGGAATATGGTAGCAGCTAAACAAGGAAATGAGAACAGTGTCTTTGATATCCTTCATATTACTGTTCAGAAGTCTTTGGCTTATATTGAGGGGTATCTTTTATCTGATTAACATATCATTCAAATTTGCATGTATCATTTTTAATCTGAAATCATGGGCCTTGTTCATAGATTTATAGGTAAACTATGGTGCACTGTAATAGGCAGAGGTCAAACTAGATCCAAGTTTTTCAACCATTGCTAAGGATATTAGGCAGAAAAAGTTAAAGGAAGTTTAGCCAAAGATAAAAGAGAGAGAAATTTGCTCCTTTGTACCCACTTCTTTCTATTATACCTATCCTATCTGTGTTCACACAGAACAAGTGGTTAGATCTCCTTAAAACTCCTTCTCACACACAGGCTAAGAGTTAGTAGAGGAAGGAAGAGGAGAAACTGAGTTACTTTTTGAAGAGTTGTGGACTGCTGATATTAACATCTCCAAATCTATGAATATTGGCTATGATTTGACCACAAAGATGGAATAAGCTTCATCTGCCCACACTTGCCTCTGATTTAAAATTGTTATTTTATATATAATATCTTATAGAGGATATACTTTACGTAGTAATTGTCAGGTGACGTTTGATTTGTTTGTTTTTTTTTACAATCTCATGTCTTGAGATAGTCAAGACTAAAATCAAATCTTTCTCCCTATGAATGGAGAAAAGTTCTTGAATTTATGTTGATATTGAAGCTTCTGTGCTGTACTGGTAACTTGTTTAGCATTTAACGTTCCCTTAATTTTGTGGGAAAATTCTCAGAAGAGATGATGTTTGGTGCTTTGTGTTTGTTTTTCTAATTGATAAAGTAGCCCCTTATTCAGGGATTCACTATAATAATTAGACTTACGAGGAGAAAGTATTACTATAGTAACATAGTTTAATTAATGTTTTTACCTCTTATCTTATTAGCTGGCAAAAGACATGGCAGCAGCAGCAGTGAGGTGCATCAGAAAAGAAATCCGAGATCTTTACATTAACATTCAGGCTGTTCGAGAACCTGATGATCAAGCCTTTGGGACTGGAAGTGGAATAATGTAAGACGAGCCCAGACTTTCTATTGAACCTGTAACCTCGCTGGTTAGCTAGATCTTGACTAGATACCTGATAAATCAAGTGTAATGTCAGTGATTTTGTTCTTAATATTGATTCTGGTTTTTCTGCTTAGCGTTGTTGCAGAGACTTCAACAGGTTGTTTGTTAGCTGGGTCGTCACTTGGCAAGAGAGGTAAGAGTTCCACGAAGTATAACTCTTTCAGATTTAACCTAATGTGCTATTAACAAATAGGAATCAGAAGTATAATTTGCTCTAAGATCTGATGCTTTGAGTGTTGCATTTTGAAATGGATATTGTTTAGTAATAAAAGACACTGGAAATGATTTTAAATGTAGGAAAAGGAATCTCACACTTTGTACTAAGCTGCCTCTGCATACTGGCAAAAGTTATAAAATTGTTAAAAATCACCTTTTTATCTGAATGGATCATTAAGGATCACTGATTTGAAAATGCTTCTGGACTTGAAACACACACAGACTTTGTGGTTTACCTGTGAAGTTTTTGTTCAGTGAATCTGGATGTGTATTTAGATTAAAAGTAATAGAAGTTATTTTGATTTTAAGTGGTGTGAATAAAATGTTTCTCTTACTAAGTAGAGTTACTTTCTTTTCACTGCTTAGGAAGTATGAATTATGTATCATCATAAGATGGGAGAGGGTTTTTAAGCAGGCATTTGAGGCAAAAACATAGAAATAACGTTTAAAAAGTAATTTTTTTCCTCCTATATTTTTAAACTGTTAAGTAATAATTTATAGCATCCTAATTTCCTGGATTTCTCTGTAGGAAAAAATTCTGACAAGGTTGGCATTGAAGCAGCTGAGATACTTCTTAGGAATCTTAAACATGGTGGAACTGTGGATGATTCTCTGCAAGACCAAGTAAGGCTCCTGCATGTGTTTATATAAGTTAAAGTACTAAGAACATGTGTGTATGTATTACTTATAAAGAATATAAATCTGAACAGGGAAAGAATGAGATGTGGATTTCAAAGTTAGACTACCTCCATGGGTAGGCATGGCTTTATACAATTATTTGGTAATTAGAAGTTTTAGGGGGCTTCTGGGTATGGTCACATCATCACTTGGGAACCACAGATACACAGGCTTTTCCCCACAACCTGACATTCTCTCTTCCTTTAGGTAGGAATTTATTTCTATTTGGCACTCCCATGTAGTGGAGTAAGAATAATTCCCATATTAAAAATGATGCTAAGTAAAGCTATTAGAGAACAGACTATCTAGGACGTGCCCCTGTTTGTCTTTCTCGCCTAATTTCATTTGAGAATGAAGACCCTGCACTATTTTATTTTCAATAATGGAGCCTAAAAAAGAATCTTGGGCTGTTCTAGATAGGATGATGTTACCTCCTAGCTGTCCACACCTGGTCACGCATTACTATTTTGTAAAATAATAGGAAATACGTAGGTCTTCAATTCTTCCTACTTTTCGCAAAGCATGCAGAGTACATGCCACAGCTAAATTCATTGTGTGTGGGAGCTGCTGAGTTACATCATGCTTTACAGAGTACTTGTCATGGTGATGTTTGTAATCATCAAATCATATTTTTTAAATATCTATCTATCTCGTGAATTGTGATCAGAAAGTGTTAGAATTTAAAAAAACGCTCCTGAGTTTTTCTCTCCATAAAGGTAATCTAGCAGTCTGGAGTCTGACATGACTTTGGGGAAGTTGAGGCTGGAGGGTGGAGGAGAGCAAAGGAAATGTAGTAACAGGAATTCAGTGGTAAGCTTTACTGTGCCCTTCTGTAATAGACATTACAGTAGTAATTCCCAAGCTTCTTGAACCTTGAATCACTCTTCACACTCAGCATTGTGGACTTCTTTAAATCTTGGCAGGTCACATTTTTACAGCTACAGATATTTTGCGTATTTTTTCTTCCCTTTTTTTTTTTTAATCAGTAAGTTCCCAGGATCTGAAGGTTATTTAATAATTACCTTTCCTTCCCTTTTAGCTGATCATCTTTATGGCGCTAGCAAAGGGAGTGTCTAGAGTGAAAAGCGGACCAATTACACTCCATACTCAAACAGCTATACACTTTGCAGAGCAGCTAACAAAGGTGAGTCTGAAAGTTCAAGAAGTTTTAGCTATTGGTTGTCCTCCAGTAACTAGAAAGTGTGCAGTTTAGTAGACTCTGAACTGAACTTGATCGTGGAGGGCAAGTGTTGATTAAATACTTGCTGCAATATTTATATGGGAGTTTATCTGTAGAAAGTGAACAGGCTGTAGAATTAAATGCCTCTGGAGTGGTTAGATACCATTACCACCTTTATTACAATGCTTTTTAATGATATCAGTCAAACCTGCAATGTACGTAAACACATAATGCGTATAGTCATCAATAATGAATATTTAACCTATTTATGTTAGAAATTAGTAATATATTTCTAATCCTGTTCTAGGCCAAATTTACTATAACAAAATCAGAAGAGGAGGATCACAGTAAAGATACCTACGTCATTGAGTGCCAAGGAATGGGGATGATAAACCCAAACTTGTAGGGTTAGAAAAAAAAAAAAGCAAGCTGACAAAAGTAAAGCTCAACATACCTCAGTGATGTATTACACTACGTTTCAATGGGTGTAATAATGTGCTTGTGAACAGGAGGAGCCTTCTGTCACATCTGAGTGATTTAACTTCAAGGATGATGTCGAGTTTCCCCTTGGTGGGCTGAGAAGCTGTAGTGTGGTTATTTTTTTTTTTTTACTATTAGAAGCAAAATGAGTATGGACAGGACAGCGAATGAAACACATTGTATGTATTTGAGAGCCTCAGTCAGAAGCTTTGAAAGTTCAGATTCACTCAAGTAGAAAATAGCATTTTCAGTTTTGGAAAAATGCTGATACATTCTTTCCCTATTAAAAAAAATGTTTTATTCTTTGGGAACCTTTATGTCATGAGGTAAATGCACGATCAGATCTGTATCGCTGTTCTTCCTTAACAATTTTGCTTAAATTGTGTGAAATAATAAAGCAATATCAACACATTAAAGCCTGGTATTTAAATTTGGTGTAATCTCAGCAGCCTGGGTTAGTGGGATATGGATACAAAGTCATTTAATTCCCTAGAGAAAGAACACCTAATGCATAAAATAAACTTCTTCTAAATCTTTTCATCTATTTTAAAAAAACCCTCTCAGGCACAGTAAAATAAAGTACCCCATTACATCCCAAACACAAAATCTTAACTTTATGATATGATTGGATTTACTGTCTGCAGTTGTCCTTATTAACATACTCAGTAGGTCTACATTTTCACCAAGCTGTTGTTTGTTCTTTATTTCAACTGAGAGAAGGGAGCTGTTGAACACACGTATGAAAACACAGATACATACATGCATGTGCACCGAGCACTGCTTATATGCACAGGTATATTTAGGCATATCAAATGCAGTTGTGTTGTTCCCCATCTGTGGATTAGGTAAGAAAGACCACCTGTCAGTCTGGCCTTGATCATACTACAAAAGCTTTCTCTGAAGTAAAAAGAAGATAGAAGAGAGATATAAGGCATAAATGTTTTTGCATATCAAGGACTGAATCACAGACCTGGAGTCACTTAACCAAAACTATATAAATGCTCTCTGGAAGCTTGAATTTATGTCCAGTTTTTCCACAGCCCAGTCTGCAGCCTTTGCTCTAAGATCTTTCTTTCTTCAGTTGTGACTTATTGAACCTAACAGCTAAAGGTAAAATTTGAAGTATCATTTGTCTTTACTCATTAAGATAATCACATTACTGTGCAATTCTAAAAAATGTCTTTGCTGATATACAAAAACGTTCAGCAACAGTTTATCTACTTAACAATTTGTTTGTCCTTAGAGTTCTTTCCCTCTCCATACCTGAAAACTAGTGCAAAAGAAAAAAAGGGATGCAATTAATGTCTGACTAGAAAGTAATTTTTCTCTAATACTGGGAATGATCTGAAGGGGGTAGCAGATATCCACTGAAGCATGTTTGTAACACTGATTCTCTACTGCTGTGGAAAAGCACCTCTCAGTTACTAGCCTGTGCTGCAAATGATTTTCAGTGTTGCCTTTTGGAAGAACTCTGATTGTATTTTTTTGGGAAAAAAAAAAAGACTTTAAAGGAAGCCCTCGAAGATTTGTTTGTGCTTAAGAAAACAAGATCTTCTAAACCACATTTGAATGGATCTTTACCTGTTTCCACAATTAAAAAAAAAAAAAAAAAAAAAGACTATACTTGACTAACTTAACTTTTAATGGAGAGGTTCCTGCTGAAGGTATGGCTGGGTGTAATTTAATTCAACCTCCTGATCAAAACGTCACTTTGAAATTATATCAGGATGATTAGAGCCTTGTCCAGTCAGGTTTGGAAAATGTTCAAAGAGATACGGAGGCTCTTCAATTTTTCAGCAATTTTTTCTCATTAACAGAGCTCAACCCCTCCCAGAACTGATACTTAATGTGAGCTGGCAAAAGGGTTAGGCTTTTTGGGTTTTTAGGTTTTGTGGGCTTAGTTGGTTTGTTTGTTTCTTGAGCTGAGGGTCTGCTTCTTAAATAGAAATTAGTTCTTGCTACAAGAAACATCTTAGGAAGATGAGCTTACCAATATACGAGTTCTTCACTATTTCTTCAGAAGAAAATGATAAAATCAGTTTTACCTTACTCGGAAGACTGCTGGTATGCGGGAAATAGGTTACTCTGGCAGCTGTGAACAAGGAAACCTGAGTAAGTGCCAGCGCTAAGGTGATGATAACAAATAGTTATACATCCTTGCTGAAAAATAACACAGAAAAGTATATAGAGTACTGTTTGTAACTATATAGTTAAAAGTATTCCTTTTTTGTTACTCTTGAAGTTTGACCTCTGAATTCTCTGTAATTGAATAGCTTTTTACCAGTATCCAATCAAGCAACTTTCACGGAGTACAGGATTAAATTTGTTTTCTATTATACAGTTGCAACATTTGTAGAACTTACACTCTTCAAGAGATAATAAAACTGACATTCTTTGTATTGTTATTCAAAATAAGCCAACATTGCATATATCTTTATAAATTACAATCCAGAACTAATGCCTTCCCTTTGGGTTTTAAAATCTCTAGCTAGTGCCTTACACACTTGGCCTTCTGGCCTTGTAATCACTGCTTCACTTGAGCAATCAAATAAGAACGACCCACTTTCTTGCCCAATCAATTCTCTGTGGACTGTAAGCATACTTAGATGCTAATGCCTAGATGGTTTAAAGACTAAATAAATCAGCATGACTTGTTCTTATGTTAAGAAAATGTTATGAATAAAAGCACAGCTAAATGAAATCTCTTATATTTAGTCAGACTTTTATATATATTCATGAACATATACCTACTGCATTATGTATGAAAAGTAGGATAAGCTTGATCATGATTTTGTATCTGGTCTCAGAAGCTGGCTGGAGTACCTTTTCATAGCTTTTTCATAGTTTTTTTTTTTTTTTGCTTCTGAAAACCTGTACCAGTTTTCACACCTGAGTTGTTGTCTACAGTGCTACAATTTTTTTCCCCACATTCACAAATGCCCAAGGCTGTCTTGGAACAGCTGCAGCAAAAAACAGAAGAGATAGTGAAACCTTGAGAGAGCTACCTAGCTACCTCACATTAGAATTTCTAGTTCTATCCAAAATTTCCTGAAGTCAGGTCTATCTCACTAAAAACTTCTTTTAGGAAGAATTTTAAAATGTGCAGGGTTTTTTTCTAAGGCAAATTAACAAAACAAATCAAGATTCATTTGAACAAAATTGTCCCATTGAAAAACTAAAATGCAATTCCTGTCTTCTAAACAGACATACAAAAGCATATAAATCAGTCAACATATTTCACAAAGATTAACAAAACCCAGGTTATCAGAAAAAAAAACCCTCCTCTTAAATGTACAATAAATAGCAGCACAGCAATACTGATTACTGTTAGGGTATCCCCTTGCTCTCCATAAGCTTGTTAAAAAGAGAGTTGGCCATTAATAACTGGCAGTCCTTGGTAGCTTCCTTACAGGCCCATTCAAGTATCCAGCTCTTTCTTCCTATGCCATGACCGCTAAGGCCACCATGAGACCAGGCAGAGGCTGCTGTCTTGGCCTTTCCTTGCTCGCCTTTGTCACTGCGGTGGTTGTTTGCTTACGCCATCCCTGCAGTGCTTCCTGGACAGACGGACTCTGGTGCTGAATGGATCAGGCTTTACGTGCAACCCTGTATTCCTCAGGGGTTAGAAAACCTCTAGATGGGAGAGATACACAGCAGATTTTACTCCTGAGTAGGATTAAATTCCCAAAACAATTTTTACTCTCTTCTATACATGCACAAATGCAGAATTTTGTTATCAAGGCCAAACTCATATCCTGTCACCTCATACATACCTCTTACAGGAAATGTTTATCATAATTAGTGTTCTTTTTCCGTATACCATAATTAATTACTCTTCATTACATATATGCTTGAACAAATTTTAACTGAGGTAATAAAATTCATAAAACAAGTTTGGAACTCCTAGTATCATTCATGTTCCACGAATTTGCTGTTTTCCCTTTTCAGTGGGCTTCCATGTCATAAAACTTAAATCCTCTGGGTTTACATTTACTTCTAATTCACTTAGATTTTAAATCTACAAGTCAAAACATGAGCTGCAGATCTTGTTACATCACACTCCTACATTGCACGTGCTGTATGCACTTAAGCTTAAATTCTACAGCATAACTAATTCTTAAAATTAATGCAGTGTGTGCAAATCACTTGTTGGTACTTTGTGGTGTAACTTTTTTTTTTAAGCTTCCTGCCCTTTTTGAATATTAACTAATAATTACAGTGCATTACTTGAAGCTTTTTAACATTCATTTATATCCATTTACAATCACATCATTTTTAGAGACAAGATTAGATTAAGTCATTTGTGGGAATGTATTAACCTTTTGTTCAGGAAGAGATGAGACATTGCTTGCACCTGCTATACAAATATGCACTGAGTTTTCTTATGTTAATCAGGCACATTAGAATCTTATATAAAAACTTCAGTGTGGGTGTATAGATACAACTAACATGCTTACATTTAATACCGCTCAAACAAGTAGTGGTGATGACTCACAAGTTCTGTACACCCAGGACATGGGATTAATCCCCTCAAGCTGTGTGTCCCTAGTATATTTCCATGAGACAGTTGTGTTTGGATGAATGCTGTGACCAGAGAAAGGCACTGCACTGAGCTCTGCAGGACTGAAGTCTTAATGCAAATAGTAAGGGCATTATACGCAGCCAGTTACTAAACATTCCGCAAAAAATACTGTGCACTTTTTCTGACTGCACTCTGTTACTCTCAAACCAAGTAACTTTGAACTTTACTCCTCTCATGCCCTTAAATCTACTTCAGCTGGTAACAGTTCCTCTCTGACCCTACGCACCTCATTCTGGTCACTGAAATATTAGTCAGACATTCTCTGTCTCCTAGACCATATTGAGAAAGCTGCACCCATTTTTTGGCCTCTGTAAACAAGAAAGACACCAATGGTCAAGATCTTCAGAGGCTGTAGCTCTGTGAGGAGAGGCTGAGGGAAGGAAGCTTGCTTGACCTGGGGAGGGGATTAATTTGGGCCTGTGAGGAGATGGAGCCAAGCCCTTCGTGCTGGTGAGTGGTGGGAGGGCAAGAGACAGCTCAGGCTGGATGAAGTCCTGAGCAACCCAGACCAAGTTCATGACTGACCATGCATAGAGCAGGAGTTTGGATCAGAACCCTTCTGTGGTCCCTTCCCACCTGAATTATCTGATGATCCTGAATGCCCTATTTTGGCAATTCATGATCATCTGAACATAGTGCAGAAGAAATCTTAAAAATACTACAGGACAGATTATTTATAACTGACTTGTTGAAACAAGATATAGGTTAAATAAAATACTATACCTAGTAAAGGTGCATATAGGGAAAAAAAAAATTATTTATAATGGAAACAATGGAGGAGGGGTTTTTTTGAATTCAGATTACATCTTCTTGAATTAAAAACATGTGACTGCAAACAAAGAGATTCAATTGGTTGGTGACCAGAGATAAAAGGAAGAAATATCAGTATCTAAAAATCAAGTACGATAAGTCCACTAGAAAGAGCTTCCCTAATACTTGACTGCAGAAAAGTCTTTAAAGACTGAGGTAAAACAAGTGGGAACAAAGTCCTTCATAAACTTAGGCAGAACCAGAGTTTTTCCTTTAATCCAGATTTACTAGTGCACTGAATAACAAAGTTCAAGGCTTGAGAAACATACTGATAAGTCCACTTAAAAGCTAAAAGCTCTTATGGAGAATGCATATGGAGAAGCTCACACTACCAGATGTTTGAGTTTTTGTACTATCCAGCTGCCTCCTAGGTGTCTCTCCTCTGTCCAAGAGGATTTCTGCCTAATGTTTTCCAAATGCAATACTTCAATCCTGTAACTACAGGGTATCTGCTGGTACAAGGAATTCAAATTTTAAAATCCCACTTTGAAATAGTAACTGAATCTTTTTCTTCACATGTAAATATTTTGTGATAAATTTTTAGACAAATTTTTTGCTACATCATGCAAGCTTTCAAAGATCCCTAAAAAGATCAAATCTTATAGCTCAGAAAACATCAAGAATTATTTCTCTTTCTTTCTTTCCAAATATATCTGTTCAGCCACTTAAGACTTCCATTATCAGATTAATGGTTCCTGTGTAAAAAGACAATTTGTGAAAGGGTTTAATAATTTTTCCACATGGAAACCTCTCTATAAACAGAGAATTTGACATGCACTTCACTGTGCTAGTTTATATAAATCCATCTGACCTGAAGTTTATACAACTCTTGTAATCCAGTAATACGCTAGCAGACTGTATGTTTTCTCAGTCATTAATGCTTGTAGCGTCTGAACAAAGCCAGGCTTGTTTCAATCCCAAACTTCTTTCCTATGCTGCTGTTACACTCCATTAAAAAAGAAGAAAAAAGAAGTGGTAAATAAAGCATTCAATTTTCACCCAAATGGGTCTTACACTGAAAGGGGTGCAGTCAGACAAATTCCAGTACACTGTATTTTAGAAAAAGTGGTCAAGAGTTTGCTGTTAAAAACAACAGCAAACCTGGTTTCATACGATGAAACCATGACTAAGTGAATTCACATTTGTATAACTGAAGACAGAATTTGGGCTATACGCATAAATAAGAAAGATTATCAGATTACAGCACTGGGCAAATAAAAGAGGGGGAAGTAAGCAGTGAGCCTAAACAGCATTTCCATCACTTCTGTTCTACCATCATCCTCCCAAACTTAGCTACAGACTACTCTGATTTTGAATTAATAGTATAATATCTTGTTAATGAGTACTCTACAGCAAAGGAATTATGCTCACTTCTCTTTCAGCTAGGCAAATTTACCAATTATATAGCTTTTTCACAAAAGTTACTCCTCTCTTCCCTAACCTGCTTCCCCAAGATTCCTTAGATTTTGCCTTTCTCTTTGATCAAGGATAGGTTAAAAGCTAGGTCCACTATCAGTGTCGTTTTAAGACAAGTTTAAAGAAAGATTCTCAATATATAGCAACTAAATTCATAGAATATCCAAGTAGGTCAAAGAAATCAGTCTGAAGTAGCACTGGAAAGCACTGGCCCCAACTGAACAGGGAACATCAACACGTGCTGACAAACCTGAGATAGCTACAGTGGGCTCATCACTAGAAATGAGGATAAGCACATGGCCCCTTGTGTTTAAGTGATTTGATGGTGCTGTATAAATATCTTTTATCAGAACGAGATTGCTCGCATTCTCTTCTATGTGGGAGAGTTCATTTTCATAATCAAATTATCAGATGTAAAACTGTAAAGGAAGTCTCTGCAAGTTAAGCTGAACTGCATGAGCAGGACTCAAAAATTAATTACATTCCATTAAGCCTAGCAAATCTTGTGCCTTTTATCCATTCAAACCCACCCCCCCCCCCCAATCACAGCTCTGGACTTTGAACTTCAGCTCCTCAGCTTTACCAGTAGTTTTTTCTACACACAATTAACTTCTCAGTTGCAACATTCTTAATAGCACCTCTATATTTTTTTCAGTTTCTGTGCCAAAATGTAAAGTGTCTGGTCTCAAATGCCTTTGGAAGTAATTCTTCATTCTATATTTCTTCTTTTTTTTTTTTGGATGCTAAAAAAAGGAACAGTTTAAAAAAAAACCCACCAAAAAGTCAGTCCAACCAGCTACTTCTGCTGGAGGGCTAAGAACAAAACTGTGCAACTAATTGATGAAAATATTTGACTGTGCTGATTTCCTTCACCTTTTTAATTATAACTGGAGCAAAGTGTTCAAACTTGATGGACTGCTGGAGTGAAATTTTAAAAGCAACTAAATTATTTAGAATTTTTTAACTTTCAATAGGACAGGGCTAGCTTCCAGGTAAGGAATACTTACATACCTGAATGAAGTCTTATTTCCAGAAGTGGCTACTTGTACTCCCACTGAAGTTTGCAATTGTTGCAGTTTGCTCAGCCACTCTGAAGCTGAGAACATATTTAAGTTTTCTTTTTCTTTTCGAATCAGTTGTAAAACCTGCACAGCTAAAGACAGGTTTGACTGGTAATAATGAAATAGAATATTTAGAATAGGATAATATAGTCCAAAAAGCCATATACTAAATAAAAATACTTTAGGTATTAACCCTCCATACTGGCAGAAACAAATTAAGGTAACTGAATCACTGATAACACTGCCAGAGACAAAAGGTCAATGTGATCTTAAAGTAACTTGCTTTTAAGTTATTTCGGTCAGTCAGCACAAAAAATTTTGAAACTATGCTTTTAGATAGATTTGTTTGCTTCCGTCTTAGAAGGTGGTGACCTCCAGGACCACAAGATTTGTGTCCTCTGACTGCAAGCCAGATTCCTGCATCCTGTTTATTATTTAATGTGTGCTCTGTAAAATAAGCACAGTTCAAATGTTCTGCCACTTAATCAAGAGTTAAGCCCAAGCCCGCATTTAGATAGAATTTAGATATATGTTTTATGCTGTTCAATGATCCTGAAAGAGAACCAATGAAACATTCTTCCATATAAACACACCAGCCACTCTGATTATCAGGTTATCTCTCCCACACAGACTGGATAGCTGGGGATTGCTGTCATTTGGAGGGAAAATTATTTAAATCCTTTTTGGCAGAGGAAGAAGTTAAACCTGGATCTTGTCTGGATAATGCTTTAACTCACATGTTGTGGAAAGAAAACCCTTCCACCTCCTGTCCTGATTGTTAAATGATTCCTGATGATTTTTCTGATGAAAAGGTTGTTGGTCTCTCACACTACAGGGTCACAAATGGATAGGAAAATGTCTCTGCAGGAAGAACCAGGTTTAGGTCTCAGCAGCAATCCCCAAGAATTTGGGTGGTTCATTATGCCACTGCTCATGGGCCGCACAGTGAGCCTGGGGGAAAAAACCCAGGCTCCCACTGGGAACAAATCTGAAATTTGAGTCTCAGCCAGCCACCGCAATCCAACTGTTTCTCCTTAAAGCAGCTTCGCTGGCCACGTGACTGCATCAAGTTCAAGTTTCCGGTAAATTGGAGGGCAGGCTGTTTCCAGGAGCCACTGCTCCCCTGGACATGTCAGTAGCATGGGTAAGATAAATAAGCTCAAAATTCAGCAAAGGAAAATAAGGAAATCCCAGCAAAACCTGCACAATTTTCCATATGATCTCATGATATGTTATAAAATCTCTTATACTTAGTAGGTTTAAATTAAAGTCTCACCCTCTTGATCTAAGCCTTTCTTTCACTTTCTTTCTCATTCTCTACCCATGGTCACTATTTCTTTGTATCAGCAGCTGTAGCATGGGAATCTATGAAGAAGTGAGCAACCCAATCCCTTTTTCTGCACTGCAGACTGTCAGCTTATCCAGTTTGCAGTCCTGGTTGTAGTACTGAATGCTTATAACAAAGAAGATCAAATTTTTTTTAAAAAGAAATTGTCTTTTTTACTTCTTATTGTTTTTTTCTTCCTTTTCTGCGTCTATTTTGATTTTCTAAGCCTGCTTTCAAGTTCATTTCTTTCCTGCTTTATGTGCATTTCCTCACCTTCTCTCCAAATTTACATTTATTTCTTCTCTGACATTCACATCTACTTACAGAAGCATTTCAATATCATAGCATTGTTACACTACAGAATTAGAAGTATAGTCTGGCTCCAGCTAACCTTGGTCCTTGCAAAACCATTTTGCTTCCTGTGAACTACAACAATTGGAGATGCAGAAAGCATTCAAGGACATCTCTGCAAGCCCCTCCTACAGTTTCACTGGTCAGAGGCTCTGTTCCCATGAATGCTGCTCCAAGCCTCTGCCTTTAGAGATAGCTACAATAAACAGTGGTTCATGGTATCTTATTAAATAGAAGGAATACTGGAATATTAATTCACTTTATTTCTGCATGAATAAAGCAGAGACACATCTTCCTATAGAGTAAGGTCAGGGTTTTTTTGCATCAAAGAATTAGTTCTTTAAACCACATGAAACAGAAGCAAGTAAAGCTTACATACATAATGCTGTAACAGTACTGGATTGAGTTTATGCTCCAGTTCCTGGAGCCAGCTGCAGGCACAGAGCCCAGCAGAGCAGGACTTCCATATGGATGTGGCCATCCCCAAGCCAGAGTCACTCCTCCCAGAGAGCCCTTGGCTCAATCAACTTAGCCAAAGTGAAATTAAGTGTGTAGGCGGCACAGTTCTCCGCTGCATACAAGGAGATTTGTGAAGCCTTGCAACTACTAGTCCTTAGCAAAATAAAAGTTACAGGTCTGTAGACAACAGACATCTTTGAGAGAAGGATGGTTTTGGTTTAGTTCTACTTGTTTAGGGGACAGAGTATTGCTCAGAGTATGCCTAAGACTGCATCCTAAGTGCTGGGAAACTGTGATGGAAATTTCACAAAATGACTTGCACGAGATTCTTGAGGTTTCCCAACTTCATCCAGGAAAAGAACAAGAGTGTTTTTTTCTCACACAAATGTAAAACTGACCTTCAATTAAACCAAGATAGGCAAAATCCACAAAAAGCCCAGAAACAAAACAAATTGAAGAAAACCTGATCAAATTTTTTGAACCTCAAGGGAAGTCTCTTTCCCAGAATTTAATGCTACGTGTCCTTTACCTAAGCCGCACTCAAACCAGCACCATACAAGGAAGTGCACCCTTCTGCTCCAGCATCTTTCTCCGAGGAGTTACAAAATTATTTTATGTGAAGTAAGATTCACTATATGCCTGTAAGATAAAACAGTGTAACAATGCAAGATACAGGACAGATGGACAAGTGAAATCAATTGCTAAAAGCCATATTAGAAAAAAAATCCAGTCAAAAAAGTAGGTTTTGGGATCCCTGGGTCCCAGTTCCCAGTTGCACTGCCTGACTGCTTTTACTACTTTGTAATGATGGTGAAGATTATAACAATCTTGAAGATTTCGACACATCAAAGATGGTAATGGTATTTTAAATCTCTCTAGTACAGAGCTAAAAACCATATTTTTATTTCCGTGCTCACAGATCTCTCAAAAGTGCCTCATATACTGTTCACATTTAGCACAAGTTTTTAACTGGAACAAAACCTAGCACCTAGCTTATGTGTTGTACCACAACTGTTCCAGCAGAGCATTAACATTTCCAGGCACACAGGACATATTTAATGCCTCTTTACAAATAAGAAAGCAGCATGAAAACACAATGAGTGTAATTCAGAAACAACTTTCATTTATGGGTCTGGGGGGGTGTCTCAACTTATGATCAACTGCAATATAAGGGCAATTTTTAGGGTTTTATGCACAAAATAAGTAGGAAAATCCTTTGCAGAGAAACTGCTGCATCTGGAAAGCTTTTTGAGAACTTAAGTGCTGCCATTTTCAGGGTTGTCTCAGAAGATACTACTCTGTCTCCTCTCCACACATCTTGCATGTGGCACGGTGCTGGGTCACAGTCCTCAAAACACTGAAGACTTAGTGCAGTGCATTGACTCACACATCTAGAAAGCATTGCATTTTGTTAATACATGATTTTCTGGCTCAGATGGTTAATTTATGTGAGCATCATGGTAGTTTTTAAAGAGTAACAAAACAGATCTTAGCCTTTGGAATGACTTGGACCTGGTGCATAAAGATGAGGGGTAAAATTAGTTACTTTTTACCTTGTCAATTACATTGCAACTCAACCATTCAGAAAAGAGAGAAATTTGTTAACAAATTTAAATTAAAGGCCCATCAAATTAAATTGCAAGTATTAGTAATATTAGAAATTGTATGCTGATAGAGACATGATTTCTTCCTTCTGTCTTAGAAGCAAGTAGTTACAGGGTTGGCAATGGTAACAAACACCCAAGTTTAGGTTAGGGGATTAAATAACTGAGGACCAGCTGTCAGTTCACACTTAGAGTTATGCCTCTCTAAAAGGGCACAGCTGCTGGTTGACATGGATTATGATGTGGCACAGATGTGTGTCTAAACAGCTGACTCTAGAATATCATGGAAAAATTTTGTCCTAAGCAATTTCTTCACAAGAAGGTAATTGGAAGTCAAGCAGCAGCAATTAGCGGATTTATATTCTTGACTCATGGATTTTGACACAAAGTTTTTGGTTTCGTATTTTTGATTTTGTTTGGATTTTTTTTCCTGTTGTTGAGCAAGTGGGTGATAATACAAGATGACAGGAACAACATGTGTTCTTAACCAACTTGCTGTTTCAAAACCATGCTGGGAAACTGCTGACATATCAATATTGTACAGCAAAACTGCTGAAAGAAACTCAGAGTTCATCCATAGTTTTAGATCTGATCACCATGTTCCTTAGGGAAAGGGCCTGGCTCCAGACTGCAGGCTTTCTCCAGGGGTGGTGAACACAGGGTTTGTCCTGTGCCAGCGACTGTCCAGCCGTTCCACCCAGTGTGATTCTTGGTTAATGCCATTGCTGAGGTGTGACACATGGAGGAGCTGCTATTTCAGTAACACAGGGAAGCACATACCAGAGTTCGTGGCTGCACTTGGGATGTGACTATGTGGTCATAGGATAAGTAATGGAGAACAGATGTCCAAGTGAGAACTTCCAAGCCAGAGTGGAGCAGAAGTGTTTCCTGTAAATAATACTAATGAGAAGTGAAAACTTTTTTCTTTTACTCAGTGCTTATTTGTTAAAACCAGAATATGCTGACCTTCCCCCACATCAGAAATTCTTATAACTTTGCATAATAAACAAACCTATATCTTAATTGCCTTTTCATAATATTGATAATTTAAGGATGGCTAATGCCAAACACCATGTGCAATAATCTGAAAAGGAAAGGGATATGGCTACAAAGCACCACAGGGCCATGGTAGAAAAATATAGTCCATCATCATATCTTCCTCTCTAAGGGCTGAATCCTGTATACTGTGTAATCTCTGACAAGTCTCATTTATTTCTACAGTATAAGCCTCTGCATTTAAAAGAATGTTAAGACAAACTTAAACTCTTTCTGGGAATAAAGATTCACTCGAAAACACTTCTCAATCAAGGATACTCTGAAGGAAGTCCAAAATGTGATTATTGAACACATGTAAAACATTCAAGGAAATGGAAAATATTATTCAACGAACTTACTTGGAAAATCCAGGTCGGGCTTTGTAAATATCAAAGATTTCTAAAGAGAAGCTAACTGCTTTTGACTTCCTTCAGCAAATTTTTGCTATGTGAAACGCTGAATAATGACCATTTAGATGAAGTTGTTAAATCTAAAGTAAGTTTAATGTTACTAAGTAGGCAATTAACAACCACTGCTCTAAGCCCAGTAAAGGTCTCTGCTGAGTGTGCATCTATGGTTAAGAAAAGATCAGCTATCAAGAGAAACTGGTTTCACAGACACTTATAACTGGTGTAGTGCAGGGGAAATAACTCTGTTATCATACTGAGGATGACCACCACTAGGTTGGTTGTTCTATCCCAAATATGAGTAACATCCTTCAACAATTAGGATTCAGAACCTGATTCAATTAAAAATCAGCTTATCAGAAAAGAAGAAAAGGGCTACATGGATAAGAAATTGGGTTTTGATAGGGAGAAGATTCTCCTCTTGGCCTACCATGGGCAACTGGGTTTGGAAATTATGAAATATCTTTTTTCAGTATCAGCCAGACTTTGTCATCTTAAGAAAGCAATATCTGAAAATATTATCATCTCTAAGGGATGAGATGCAGAATAATACAAGAAACATTATAACTCCTTTAAGGTAAGTAAACAGTGGAGCTTCATTTGGAATAGAAAGTATCAGACTGATCACTACCTATAAAAGGTGACATTGCACTAGAATGTATGGAGAGGATAACAGAGATTATCGACATGTCAAAAGCATTGCTAAATATAATGATATTTTGGTGGTGTTTTTTTTTTTTTAGAAAAGATATGAGTAAGACAGAACTGCACATATTAATGATTAATAGAAAAATGGTGGATGACAAACTTTTAGTCTTCCTGCATCATAATTCAAAAACAAGGGGACAAAAAGGAGAAGTATTTTAAACCAATCGAAGGAAACACTTTTTACAAAGTCTCTAATTAAACTATGCAACTCTTTTCCACAGGAAGTAATTTGGGACAGCACTTTAAAAGAAGTCATGAAATAGCTGGACATTTAGACTTCTGATTAATGCCAGTGATTTGGAATAGGGACTGTCTCTCATGTCTGCAGACTTTTATTTAAGCAATCTATACCAGATATCAAAAAAGCTTGAGTAAAGAAGCAGTTGTTCCTAAATCCATCTTAAAGGGTGTTTCTTACATCCTTCAGTGAAACTTTTGTTGCTGCAAGGCTGACTTTACAGTTAGATTAGGTTGATCAGGGTCTTTTCCATGTGAACTGCAAATCCTCAAGGATAGATGTTCTACACCTGCTGAGCAACCTGTTTTGAGTGCTGAACCACCCTTATCATGAATTTGTTGCTGACACAGAATTGGAACTTCCCTTATCACTTCTTTTGATACTGTACACCTCTGAGAAGAGACGAGCTCTGTGCTGTCTCTAGCCTCTGCTAAGCTGAGGGATATTGAAGCTCTACAATGAGTCCAGAAATACACCTTGCCCTTTTAAGATGTGTTTTTTATCTAGCAACAGTATTCAAACATATCTTCAGATTGTAAACTTCAAATTGTGAAAAAGTAGGCTTGCATTAGCCACAACATTTCTGATACTTTGGTTTTTAAATTGCCATCAGTACATCTTTCCAAAAAGTCTATTCAAAAATTCAGTCTGATTGTGACCTCTTTATAGTTTGGAAATCAAATTACAAAGAAGTAAATTGATCAAGATTATTACAAAAAATTTAAAGTGCTTATTTGTAGAACCTGTGCATGGGCCATAATCTCAGGGTGACCTAGAAGAGGCATTACATCCCTTTACCTGGACTGCAGACTTCTGTCTCTTTCCATAAAAAAAAAGAGCCATAGGATGCCTCTTTTAAGACACGCAAAAAAAACACGCTTTCAAGATCTCTGTGCTTGACAGTTCACCATCAGGAAAGATACAACTAAAAAGAGGTATTCATCTTCTGAGTACAGGCAGTACTGTTAATCTTGTGGTTCAAAACTGACAGTTTTTCATTTCAGGTGTCATAGACTTGAGCTCTGATTACACACTCTTCACAGGCTCTAACAAAAGAAACTCTTGTTTTCATCTGTGCTTCATGATGTTGGTCTATTGTTTCACATATTCATTTTGATAAATCATACAAAATGCTACCTTGAAATTAAGTTTTTGTCATTAACAGTGGAAACAATACCTATGTAAACAATCTTCTATAAAATTCTGTGAGACTTTAAAATGTTCTACAAATTCAGTAAGCTTCCCAATACTTCTGTTTTATTACTACTCCACCCCGTTTCATTATTACTCTCGTTTTATAGTTTAGGAGATTTAACAATGTATCAGCTATTCTTCTTTAAGACTCTCTGGTGAAGAATCCTACATACAAAAATTCTCCTAAAAGCCAAATACAGTAATTTGCAATACAGATTAATTACTCCTTAATAGATTTTGCATGTTGAGCCCTCCAGCTATCATTTGTGTGATTACTGCCAAATCTCTTCCTCCTACTGCTGACAGCTTGTGCAATACTGTGCAGAGTTCTTCACACTACATTCTCTCGGGTCCCAGACATTATCTAGAAATCTAGATAGCTCAGTGTTGAAAGACTACTTGAACTTTCTCCTTCTTTCTTCCATTTTGAAAAGAACACAAACCAAGAGTATAAAACAGAAACTTCAAAAGCACCCAGATATTGCACTAAGTGGTACTTCATTCCTGGAATGAAGTGGTGCTTCATTCCTTACAAACAAGGATGCTGTGCATGCTATGAATTTACATAATTTCAAGTGAGACAACAAACAGAAAACAAATCCATTTCAAATTACTAAATGCAGTGAAGCAAACTCTGACTCAGGAAATTCCTGAGCTTCAAAACTGTTGGAGGCTGGGAGTGCATTTGGAGAATATTTTGCAACACTCGTTTTTACAGCATTTTTTAGGTATTAACTCCTTCCTACTGCTGGTCAAAAAACTTGGTCTGACCTAGCGTGCTCATCTGTGTGCCCTACATTACCGTCAACCTCACTTCCCTTTCACTGGGTCTTTCAGCAATTATCTTGTTACCTCCTTACCTGGGCCTGGTTCCAACATTAAGTGTGTGCACTCAAAAGACTGCAGAAATTCTGGAGTGAGTCTCCATTAATCTCACCCAGTATTTACCTTCTCTTCCCTAGTCAATCAAGCCCAAGTGTAAACAGGTGCTTTGATCATAACTCAGCTGTCTCTTGTCTCTGCAACAAGAGGGCTTTGCTAACAAAAACAACAGCTTTTAGAAGGTGAATTTTCATGTCCAAAGTAGTGTAGATCTTGGAGGTTTATGCTTCCCTCTTCTAATGAATTAACAGGAAATAAAAAGGAATAATGTACATGCAAACTACTGGTAAAATGTGCTTTTCAGCTGCTTGCTACTACAGATACTTGCTACAAAACGGGGGACAAGACAAAGAAGAATTTTTCTGTCCATAAATGCATAGCTCTAATAAACAGGATATTTCAGTACATTTATATTTTGAAGGCAGAATTTAGCAGCTTTTAGCTGCTTCTACACATACACTACATTTTTGGATGGCAGACAAAGTAAGCAGAGCACTATTCTGCCTTGTTTTTGCTTTTTACTACAACTCAGCTTGGGAAGAGTGGTTTGCATCAACATTGCCACTATTTCTCTAAAGAAGTGATATTCTTTAGTCAGTACAAACAACATCTTGCTGTCTGCTCCATCCCTGCTCTGTTATCAGCACCAAGGCCGTTGCGACTATGAACTAGAACAAAAGACTCAACAACAATCTTGTCCTGGAACTACATTTTGTTTGTAAGAAGGAATTTTTCTTTCCTTTTTCCCAGAGCTTATCTACAAAGACCAAATTATCTCCCTAAAATGTTTACTTCTGTATGCTTTTCAGATAAGAGTGCCTGAATGAACTATTCAACAGTGAAGAATCATGCTGTCCTGCCTCACTCTACCGTTAGGATGCTTGCACATAGACAGAAGGACAAAATGTTCCTAAATTTTAGTCGGACAGGGAATCAATAGCAGACATGTTTTCAACACAGTTTTAAAAGTTGCACGCAGTTGTGTTTTAGTTCTATTTTATACATATTTCTGATATTAAATCAGCAAACAAATGCATGATTTGTGTTGAGATTTTGCTGCTTAATACTGCTAGCTGGAGGCTGAGATGCAATGCTTGTAAATACCCTAAGGCCATTTTCTGAAGTTCTCTCTTCAGCTCTGTGTTAGAAGTAGTGCTAAAGGATCTAGTCTTTTTTTTTTTCCATACATACCAGGTGCAAGGGAATGTAGAGAGCTAGTTTAACCTACTAGGTTTGACTAGACGAAGAAAAGAGGCTCTGTAGCTCAACTGGTAGCACTGTCCCAGAATCACATTGCTGTTAAAACTGATATTCTCCATCACAGTAAGCCACTGAGCCCTTAATATGTACGAAAGAATAGCATAAAATGTAACAGTCTGACATAGTTGGGAATGCTCAAGACATGACATCTGTGTTGGTAACACGGATTCATTTGAAACCTATGGCACCATTTCTCTCCACTGCTAAGAGTCGATGTCCCATATATGCCTCTTACTTTGAGCAAAGGCAAAATGTTTAAGAGAAAAAATCAACAGCAGGTCACAACATTCTGTTTTTTACAATTAAGCACAGCAAAGAGCAAAAAAGTCACTCTGGTTTCCTCATATGCTCCTTTCTGGTTCAGTTAACACATACGGTTCACATCCCTGTATCTTGTAGACACACATTTGGCCATTCTGTGTACTTCAACAGCATCAGAAGGACTCCTTAGTAGGGAAGAGCAGAGGGACAGACAGGAGATTCTCTGCTTCAGTACCTGATGGCTATCCAGATACTTAGAACAATACATTTTAACTACTAAGATGCCTGGTAGCTACAGTAAAGCCCATCTTTGAAAGTTCTTTGAAAACATTTCCATGTTTCTGTTAGGATAACTTGCATTACTTCAGTGGCAGGATATATAGCAAGTGGACCACAAAAACTGTGAGACTTAAAGGCTGTTGAACTGCATAACGAGTAACAGAACGAGAGAGGTAGATTCCTTGACAGAAGCGCTTCCCTTATTTTTTTTTAAAGGTGAAGTGGTCTTCAAGCTGAGTATAAAGTAGTGTCAAAAACTCTCAGTTTTTGATCGGTAAGTTGAATGGTCTGGGCAAAATTCAGACTGGCTGGTTTGACAAAGCTGATACAGAGATTAAAGGATAGAAAATATAATTAGTGCCATCCAGCATGGTTTTGTGGAGTACAGGCTTTATCAGACAAATTAGATTTAAGGTATTTGGGGTCATGTATCACATAGATCTCTGTTTTTAAAGAAGTATTGAGAATAGCTCTGAGGAACTGTATCCTACAGGGGACCAGGAAACCATAATGGGAATAAGGAATTGACTTATTCTTTGTTCCCTGTTGTGATTTTCTGACAAAAAAAAATTGGCAAATGTAAAAAAAAAGGCTATTTATGGAAGCACAGCTGAATAGGGGAGGAGTGAAGGAGCGAAATCATCTCTGGCACTGGTGGAAACAAGCACTGGAGGATCAGATACAGTTATTTTGCCACACGTTAAAGTATTTTGAAGTGCTAGTGGGGATTTAGTAAAGGCCACAAGGATTACTTACAGCTGTAGAAAATGCCATACAGAGAAAGGTAGGCTTACAACAGCTCTATCTGGTTAGTTTATCAAAGAAATAAGAGATGGCTTGACTACAGGATGTGATTATCTTGTGGTGAGAAAGGCGTAAAAGGCCAGAAAAAATGGACTGGGAAGCAATCCTCGTGTATACAACAGAAAGAGCACAGCTAATTGCTGAGGACAATGGCCTGCTCTTCATTTGTTAGGATCTTCGAGTCAAAATCAGATTCCTTACAGAAGGACATGCTCTGCTCAGAGTAGTTTCTTGATCCAGCACAGCTGCCAGTCTCTCACTGAATGGTCTCCCACAGCCAGAGACATCAGATCATCGCTTGATGTTGAACATCATGGTCTGGCCCTGCCAGCCTGAAACAGAGGGAGCCTGTCCCTGCAAACACAGCACACCCAGGGTTATCTCCAGCAGGTTCCAACACCTCTGTCATGGAGATACATTAACTGTTCCCTTCAGGATACCTAAAAAATAACCTGAAAGCATTCTTGGAGAAGTTGAGAAAACGTCTTCTTCTGTTTGAGCTTTACATTTTAAGGAAGAGAACATCCTGAACTAGCTGCAGGGAGTGAGATTTTGCAATCATCCTTTAAAATCCAGGCTCATTTTAGCATTACCATTTATCATTGCCCTGTGGTACTGCTAGGATAAACCCTTGTTATGAGGACACAAGGGCAACTGATGTGCTTGAGCACAGGCCAGGCAGGGGGAAATGCAACTCTACAACCTGACGTGACTTGCAGAGAAAACATGAGCAGATCTGTGACAGCCCTTCGCTCTGCAGACCACTTTCTTGGCCATAAAGATGAGCCAGGTGGCAGGGACTATTACCCAGACCTCTAGGCAGCTCTGACCCTTTCTGAAAGAGCTTGCTGGGCCAGAGCTACTGTTCATGCTTTTTTTTCTTTTTGCCAAGGCAGAGGCTCTGCATTTTCCTTGGTGAGAAATAGTGAGAGGAGAAACAATATACCTTCTGCAATTTTTGAAAAAAAAAAAAGAGAAGTTATTTGATTGTGAACTTCTAACTTCCGCAGGACAAGCTTCTGCCCAAATCATTAAGAGTCCTGGAAAACACCGAGAATCTGCCAATAGGGGAGGAGATCCCCTGGCAAGGTCCTTCTGTGTGATTTCACTGAGAGGCAGCTTACTGCCCACACAAGAGCAGCTGCTCCCAAAAGCAGCACTAGACCCTCCCTCTATTCATTCAGTGGTTTGGGGGGAAAAACTGGTCCTGTTGAAACCACAGGCCAAATCCTATTGACTTAAATGAGTTAATTATTAACAGAGATGCTGAGAGGGTGGACAAGGCATGCAGGCATCAAGGTCTGTATATGTATTGCAAATACTGGTGAAACCAACAGTGGAGAGGACACAGGGAACCCACGGAGGAATTTCCAGTAAAGCACCACCCAAGCACTGAAGTGCTGTTGCAAGATGACTCCTTTTCTCTCCTATTCATCTTTCCTCTTTTTTTCCTTCTAAGGGTCTGTGGAAGAGGGGGAAAACACCACAAGAACCGCTAAGCCCTTTCTCCAAGTAGGCCTTGCCCAAGGCTATTTAGAGAAGGCAAGACATACCATATTGGGTCTCACCAGTGATCCAGCTACCCCAGTATGTCTCCAGCAGTGGGAGACACTATTTCCGGAGAGCATACAAATCTGGTCACTTTCTGCAGTATATTCTCTAAGGACTGCTCAGCATCGATGGCCCCTGGATTAGCGATATTATACAGTACATTTCTGCCTATTCCCTTTGGTACTTATGGACCTTCAGTCTTTTATTTTTTCCAGTCCCCTCTTGAGATAGTTGATCCTGTTATCTTCCACACTCTTCGCAGCATGTTCCAGAATAGTTCACAATACTCTCGGTAAAGAAGTACTTGCTATTATTTTTGCTAAACTATTCTCTCCTTAGTTTTTCATGCCCTGCAGTTCTAGCATCCCATGATTTAGCAAACCGTAGTTCTGCATCTGTTGTTTGCATTCAACTGCCTTCACAATTTGGAAAATGTCAGTCATGTCCTATCCTCCCTCAGAATTCTCTCTCCAAACTGGAAAGCCCCAGGCATTTTCATTTTTCCTGTTTTCCAGTCCTCCTTCTTTGAATCTTCTGTAACTCTCCTTCTTGCAATTCAGATACCAGAACCACACTGAGCAGGCAAAATATGTGCACACCAAAGTTTTACACAGTGAAAAAATCACGATTTCTGGTTTGCTCACAAGACAGCACTGAGACAGTCCTGACATTATTCTGAATAAATCTGCCTGGCACCACCTCCAAGAAATTTATGTCATGGGCCTGTCAAAGCTCTCCTCCTCCTCTGTCTTCAATCTTTTCTTCACCCTCCTACTGCATGCTCACATTCCTCCAAGCCAAGTCCACATTGCTCTCCCATTTTTCTGCTACACCCCCACTTTCCAAGCCTCCCGTTCCAAGAGTATATAAGCTCAAGACCCCGCAGGCACAGATCTACTGTACACAAAGTACAGCTGAACATGCTATGAAAGGAAGGTCAGCACCGCTGCCTCATTCTACAGCCACCTGCCAAGAGACATCTGTGTTCGTGTCACTGTCAGGAGCAAGTATTACAATTATAATGTAAAGGAACTCTTTTCACATATCTCTGCTTGACCTTGTGCGTGCAAGTTTGGGGGAGCCAAGCCCATCTTCCTGTGCCTAACACAGTGACTCACGGCTGCCAAGTCTATGTGCACTTCAGCATCTCGGACGTCTCAGTGCCTGCACCTCCCACAACCTTGCCTTCAGTACTGAACACCAACCAGCTGAGTCAAAGCAGCACTGCTAGCCAGGAGAAGAGATGTAAGGGAGAATACTGCGAAGTTCCACTCATCTTTGCCTCTGCACAGAAAGCCTATTTTCACAGCCTTTTTCCCAACACCGGAGAAAGTGTGCAGTGAGAAAACGTGCTAACCAGAGCAAAGCATGCAGGTGTTGATTATCTATAAAAGGAAAGCTGTCTTGCAAGTGGTTTAGTTTTCCACAGTGAGAACCTTGGGAAGGGCATTTCATCAGAAAACAACTCAACCATCATTGATAAGGCTGCATAGAATTTTCTTCTCCCCCTTGCCTACGCCCTTAGGTCGCTGGGTTCCTTTCTTTTGCCTTTATAGCTAGGGCTTCCCATGACACTCAAATCTACTGTTGCTAAGGGTAAGTTTTCACTGGTTCCTTCTATAGGAACATGTATTCAATAATCTTAAGCAAGAACCTCTAAAGGAATCTAGTCAAAGAAACCTATTAGTAGTTTCATTTTGTAGTGGAAATCCATATCTGTTTATTGGCAGCTTGTGTTCTAAATGAAAGGCCTGATTTGGCTCATCGTGAAATAACAGAATTCTGACACTGATTTGAGAACAATTAAACCCTACAAAAATACTTCAGCTGTCCTAAAACTAAGTGGACTACAATCCCAGTCACTTTCTGCATACAATTTAAAATATATTTCACAAATGAGCCTTGAGATCTAAACCACATTTAAATAAATTAAAAATGCATAGCCCAGTGATTGTGTAACTTCATTGAAGGTACGAAGTTTATGGCAATATGAGTAAAAAGAGAACATTTTCCGAACATTATCACAAGGAGACAAATGGTATTGAAAATATTTTCATCTGATCAGCTCAAGTAATGCTGATCTATATTTTTGAAATAACAACATTTCTCTGTACAGTTGTAGTAAGACCACAATTTTACAAACTGATATTCATTTGAACATATTTATAATACAAACTATACATTATGTACAAGCCTGTTTCTCCAAGGAACGCGTTGTTCAGCATGCTGAAGTCATTTACCAATTACCAGGACAGGATGCCAGCTTTCCCTTTAATTTAAATACTGAAACACTTATCAAAACATGAACAAAACCCATTTGCTATCACATGGTCTTCTTCAGTCACTTGTTTGTTACAGTATGTTACCGAAGAGTAGAACCAGTCACAACAATAAATAATATTGCTTATTATGAAATTAAACTTATGTTCATGCAATCACACCTTCAGTCTGAGTGCTTTTACAAGACTGTAGGATCCATTTATCTTTGCTTTTCTTGATACGTAGACCAAAATTGCAGCTACAGGTACTGCTACTGCTGTAACACAGGAGAATGCAATAATCAGTGGTATCATTTGATCCTGTTTTTCCAGTCTTCCTGTAAAAATGGAGATTAGGAGAAAAAAGGAGAAAAAAAGCTGTGTAAAAATGGATTGAAGCAGATACATGGATATCACTGTAAAAGCAGTGTTATTAATGATCTTCATTTAGAACACTAGTTCTGTTTTCACGCAAAAAAACACATTACAAAACATTTTCCTTATGCTTTTTCCTGAGCAACTAGAGATTACCTACTTTAATTCCTAGCAAATATCTTGGTCTTGAATTTGCTATGCAAGTTCAAATCCACTGCTATCATTTACAATGAAGATTCCATTACCACAGAGTTCTCAAAGAATACAAGAATATAATGTATTTTACCCAGGAAACATCTGAGGACATCTCTACCTCCTGCAAACAGTGCTTCAGGAGAAGATCATGTTTTAATAGCTCAGTCTTTAGATCACTTTGGGAAACATCTTTCTCTGGATTAGCCTCACAGTTTGTGTGTGTGGATAGAGATGCGGCCAGGATCCACCTTTTTCTGTCCCTATCCTTGAAGCTCCTGCACCAACTCAGGTATGAGAGACAATAACACCCACACTGAAAAGAAGTTAAATACAGCTTATTCTCACCAGCTGCTCTATTATTTGCTTTACTTGGGCTTTTTTTAGGTTAACTACAGTACAATCATGCAAGGATCAGCCATGGATTAGTTGGGCTCACCTTGACACAAAACTCATTAGAAAGTATGAACAAAATAAGTTTAAGGCAATAGATCTACCTACCTACAACAGCTATCTCAATCACTTTGATGTTGTTTCCAATCTCATTGTAAACATCAAGCAAATATTTGCCTGTGTCATTCTTGGTGACATTGTAGAGTATAAAAGTTCCATTCACTGATGGCAGAATAATTTCTTTCTCCTGATGGAATTTTTTCAGGACCATCTGTGATGGTGGGTTACTGTATGTGCTACATGTAATAGTGACATTTTCTCCTTCTTTAACATTTGCTGATGGATATACTAACACAGTAATATTTTGGGGGGGAACTGAAAAGAAAAAAGAAATGCCAGGTAGGATTTAGCAACAAACAGAAGCAAAAAACTTAGGAGGTATCAGCACTTTGTACACACAGAGTACTAATCTAGTTAAAGGATTCATCATTACATTCGGGCACATAGCTTTCGACACGACTCTGTCTCTAGTTATGCTTCACTCACTGCAGTCAACAGCAGCTGACAGAAAGAACATTTTGCCAGTTGATGGAGTATGTTGCATGTCTTTTATATTATACAGAACCTTCTCTTTTTATTGTAAATTTACTGTTTATTCATTTAAGTTCATGAAAGGACATAGGCCAACAGCCCCAGAGGTTAATGTCCTCTTTCAACAGAAGAGAAACAGAAAAGGGAAAGGAAGGAGTCCTAGAGTAGTACTTTTTTTCACTAGGTTCCACAATTTTACATCCTGTTTTCAAAGGTAGAAGTGGAACTACAAAAAAATTTGAATAAGCAATTATTTTGTGCATCTGCCATTTGGACAGAAGTTTTTCATTAGCACTAAGTTCCCACCACTTATAACAAGAACCTGTGCAACTCATTTCAGTGTTTTTAAAGACAATTTATTTTTAATGGAATTGAAGTGAAGATGTCATCTTGTCTAAACCAAGTTCTAATATTAAACTCTGAACAGTAGTTATTTTAGCTAACCTTTGACATAAAGTACTATGTGCTGAGACTGCTCTCCCAGTTCATTAATAATATAATATGCATTCATATGTTCCTGTGTTCTTCAGCTGAGCCCTGTCTATGGTCTATTCGACATCTACTGTTCCAAAGGCTGAGCGCCCAACACTTGTTTCCTTTCACAGAGTGCTCTGAACAGATGTAACATCTGCAGATGTGCAAGAGATGGTAACACTTTCTCCTTGTATCACTGCATTTGTAGGGAAAATTAAAAGTATTTTTGGTGCAGCTACAAAAATAGTAAGGAATAAGGAAGCGAGATGGTTAGTGGCAGAAGTGATCTCTAAGCTAAACACTGTTGCCATGCAATGAACAGAAGCAGCAAGGCTAAAGCAGAGAAGTCCCCTTACTAGTGAAAATGGAACTTTGATATCATTGCATGTATAAGCATTTGGTACAGCTTAAATGAAGCTTATGAGAACAGGATCCAGAGTCTTAACTCAAAGGAGAGCCAAGGGGCTGTAGTACACTCCCTCCACAGAGAAGTTTCAGCATGTACTTTCTCTTTTAATCCTTTCTGTGCAGGTATCTGGATCCTCCAACTGAGAGTTATTTGGAATAAAATATAGGCACTGCATAGCTTCTTTGCATTATGCACACATTGTCGAGTTGAAGGAGTCATGGAAGCTCAACCATCATGAGACTCTTGGGTAAGCTATCTGTACTAAGGCAGATTTCACTTTAGAGCTTCATAAATTACTTAATGACATTTGAGCCACCTTTTAACTCTATTGACATTAAAGACAGAATTTCCCCATCCTTCACAGACGAGATCTGGTCCTAAAATACATTAAAACCCCACTTGTGTTCCATCTTGTTCTACTAACCTTGAACAAGTAATTTCACAGTTTTTTCTTCTTTGCCAAATTGGTTATAAGCTTCACATTCATAAAGCCCCAGATCCTGACTTCTTATGTTCTGAATAGTTAAAGTTGCATCTTTAGAAATTTCCTCAGACTCCCCAGTGGCTGCCTTTTTCTTCCAAGAGATTGCTGGAGCCGGATTACCAGAACTAGTGCATTTCATTGTTACTGTTTCTCCTTCTCTAACAGCAGAAGAAGGGATAACAGAGATCATTGTATTCTTCGGTCCATCTGAAATGAAGAATCATCATTGGCTTTTTTTAGACATGGATCCCACAAATCCTCGTGAATACTACCTTGTCAACCTCCAAAAGTCAATTTGTTTTTAATTCTCAGAATAACTTAAGAACACTGTATCAGAGCTCCCATACAAACTCTCTATAGCCCAAACATACTGACCAAGCACTTCTAATCAAGAATGTTAGGAAGACAGGTCAGTTCCTTGCTCTTTCAAATCCTGACTTAAAACTGTTTTAACATTAAAGATTTCATATCTTTGTTTTGCTCATCAGTGTTGCTCCGGGGGGAGCAAATGACTCCGCTGATTTTTTTGTACTTATAGGGTTTTATTTAGTCTGATGGTTACATTTATCACTGAAGTGAAGAATTAACTAATTATTTTTAAATGATGGGAAAACATTACACATACTTACATTCCACATTAAGTGTTATTTCACTTTTACTTTTTCCAAACTTATTTTCTGCTACACATTCATAGTCTCCTCCATTTCGGAACGTCACAGATGGAAGAAGAATTCTTCCCTCACTGTAAGACCCCATGTCTGCACTGTCAGATTTTCTCCTTAAAATAATCTTGGGAAGAGGATTACTCTGGGCAGAACATTGTATGGAAACATTTTCTCCTTCTTGAACTGTTGTAGAAGGATTAATGGAGAGTTCTGCAATATTTGGAGCACCTGCATGACAAAAGAAAAGGCTGTTATCCTAATGCAAAAGTACTAAAGAGGGACAGGGTTTTAGAAAGCAAAAATTTCTCGCTTAAAGGATCTATTCATCTTGGGTTTGGTCCTAGGCTCCATCTGAGACTTTTGGCTTTGCTGAACAGTACAGTAATAATAATTACCAAATAGCTTTACTATTAAACGACTACTAAATTTACTACTAATGACTAAAACTACTAGTTCAAAAGGACACTGTGATGTCCTTGTGAAATTGCTATGCACATTAGCATTTCAAGGAAATAAGTGTGCCCCACACCATTGCTTTCTCAGCCTCCTTTATCACTCTATTGCAGGAAATGTACAGAGGTATGCAGGTACAACAGCAGCACAGACAGAATTAGCTTAAAAATAAGCATAGAAATGAAAAGCATAGCCCATGAAGAGCAGCAGTAAATAAAGCTCAAAGCCGAATACACAACAGAGAAGGCCCCATAATTTCCTAATTTTCAGCATCCTCCAACTCAACAGGCAGCTGACGATTGGGTATTGGATAATAAAAGTTAAATTCAGTCAAGCTTGTACCTTGTATAACAATGTCCATAGTTGCTTTGTCTGTTTTATTAGTTACTAGATTAATTACTTCACAGATGTACAGTCCTGAATCAGTGAAACGAGCATGGGGAATAGAAAGAACATTGTTTTCTGTCAGATGCTGAATGCTCTCATCAGCCAGATGTTTTCCCCAAGCTATTCGTGGTGGTGGATTACTCTCAGTCACACAAGTGAGTTTTAGAGAGTCTCCTTCTACTGGCGACTTGCTTGGAGATGCAATAATGAGAGTATTTTGTGGACCAACTGGAAGAGAACAAAAGAGAAAGAAGGTCAGTAAGTTAATGAAGAATGGCAAGAACATTTCACACAATATCAAGAAAATAATTAATATATATTTCAGTGGAACAATTTTTCTAGACTTGATAAGACATTTACCTTGGAGTTTTGAGAACTAAGCTAGATAAAATGGGTACTTTTTTTTTTACTCTTATGTTTGTCTCCCTCTTGTTTAGGGCTATAAACTTGGAGCTAGTAAGCATACAATGGCAATTTCAAAACCAATTGTTTATCTTTATGCTGCCATTTTCTTCTGGTCTTTACTTTCTGACTGAGCACCAGTGCCAAAAGTAAGAGTGAGAGAGGAGTCACTAAAGCACTGCCTAACTTCTGTCATGGACAACAGTGGCTATTTTATGACTCAATGACTGTTGAATACAACAGAATTCAACTGAATACAAAAGATTATCTACAAAATAAGATAAGTGCAGATTAGAAATTATTTAGAGCATACATTTTTTTAAACATATTCCATGAAACTTAATATTAAACAGTACTTGGTGTGAGAGCCCAAGAAAAAAAAATACTTACAGTTTGCATTCAGTTTCTTCGAAGTTACTCTTTCTTTGGGTTCAAAGTCCATATTATCAATTGGTAATTTGGCTACACAGGTAATCTCTTTCCCGATATCTTCAGACGTGGGATTAAATGAATATGTCACAGTTTTAGTCTCTGTATTTGTGCTGTCATCTTCATAAAAATTTTCGATATGAAGAGTATGTTCCTCTTTCTTTAGGACCACTTCCAGATGATCAGAAGGATACACATCAGGAATTTTACAAGTGACAGTGACTGGTTCTCCAGCAACTAAGGATGGGCTGATCTCAATGATAGGATCACTGGGGAAAGCTAAAAGAAAAAGATCCATATTTTTAGTCTGGAGGAGATGAGCTTTAGGGTCAATATAGGAGCAAGATCCCAACATTGAATATCTTCAGTTTGAAGGTGTTCAGAACATCACATTATATCAACTTTATTACAAGATATATCATAATATGTCATGCAGCTCCTTTATAAGCAGTTCATACACTAACAGGAATTGTATTTGTACAATTGTTAAAATATGATCACAAATTATCTAGTAAGATCCAGCAAGGCACCTAGGCAGTGACACAGCTGCCTACATACAGGCATCCAGAGCAATCCACACACTGATGGTATCCTGTTTTCTGTGGTGGTAGGTTCAAACACTGGAATCATTCCCCTACCTATTGCAAAGGCTTTGAATAGGTGCTCTGCACTTGCAGGTTTCCAAATACATCCATCTCAATCACATTGGTTGGGTTGGTTTTGGGTTTTTTTCAGCTCCATGAATGTTTTGAGGAGTCTACATTTTGGTTTTCAAGTATTACCAAGAATAAGGATAAATAAGACCAATACATGCTACCTTCAGTGCAGAAAGCTAAGCAGAAAGGGGCTGAGAAAGAGTCCCAAACAGATACAGGAATCTTACAAGGAAAAATATGTTGGGCTGTAGCAGACTCATTATCCTAGCATTAACAATTAACTCCCAGCCACAATATCCAAAACCAATAATGATTGTTACAAACACGCACAACTTACACAGAATTTTACATTTTTACTTACAGTAAAGTTCAATTTTGGTACTCTTCTCTTTTTTATCCTTCACACCACAGAAGACCGTACACAGATATTCATGAGAATTCCCAACGCTAAGCGGATTCATAGTCAAGGTAGAGTATGTCCCATGGTTGTTCACTGTTCCTCCAAGGGGGTTGTCCATCTGGGTTCTCCAGGAAAACCTTGGCAATGCACAGCCAGTACTATTGCATGTGAGTATGAGTGTTTCTCCAATCTGTGCAACAATTCTGTTAGCAGGTACAATCTCCATTTCAAAACCTTCAACTGCAACAGGGAGAACATGCATAAACTCAACATCATTCTCTGCATTTATCTTCCCATTTCTTCTCATGTTCTACTGTGACACAAAGTATTACTTCGCAAGTTTGCTATGCAGTTATATGGAGTTTAAATTAATAAAGCTCATACAGTCGTTTCTCCTCCAAAATACCCTATAAACAGCACTATTTCTGTCAAAGATAATACAGGCTCATATAACTAAGACAGTTCTCATGTTTTAAATGGCATAAACCAAATTCTGTCAATGAAAATAAATGCATTGCCACAATATAACTTTTTTTTTTTGGTCAGGCTAATCTGGTTCTAAACCTTTGTAACATTTGAGATAATTAAGATAGCAAGGACAACTGCAGAATCACTTTCAACAGGACATTTAGTACCAAATGTGACTGATACTGTCAGGGATGACTAAAAATCAAACATGCAGTTTGATTACTATGTACTGCAGTTGTCTCCTAGACTATCTTTAAGCAAACTCAATAAGAAAAAGACTGCGTCATTGCAGAGCACAGGAAAGCTCAAAGTAAATGTCAAAAAAAATCCTCCTGACATTTTGACAGAACTACTTAATTGACAGCTATGTTCACTGAAATGTAAAAACAACTGGAACAAAGAGAAATAAAGGTCAAACAGTAAATTGTAGGTCAGTTTACGCTTAGAAAAAAATAAAAAACAAATAAAGCAAACACACACTCCTTCCCCCCTACAACTTACCCGTCATGAACACATGCAAAATTATTAGCACAGCTTGGCTTGTTTTTTCCATCTGTCTTAACATCTGTCAGTGCTGTTATTAGGTAAAGAAAGTAAATTCAAGAGCCTTGCTTTCTCTTTTCTGTGAAGAAGCACAGTGAGAGCCTCTGCAACAGTTTATTAGAGTAGCTCCAGCGTGCTCTTTATAAGGGCTCTCCTCGAGGCGGAGCGGGAAATCCCTGGACGGGGAAACCCAGAGCTGGGAAGGAAGAGAACCCTGTCGGGCTGCGCCGGCGGGCTCAGCGCCCTCTGCTGCTCTTTGGAATACAACGTTTAAAGCCAGGAAACGAATATATTAACACCTATAATACAGTGCCTACTGGACTCAAAAAGACCAAGGCAAGATCTGATCCTGCAAACAAATGATAAAATGAAAGAATGTGGGTAGTTCCAAGTAATTGAATGGTTCTATGTCTGAGATGGAAAGTTATTCAAGTTTGCTTTCAGTGTAAATATTTTTGTACGGCTGAGTCTTGAGAATAATTTAACAATGCTCAGTTCTGTAAATAACTTTTTACTTCATTGAGTATTCCCTTTGAAAATTGTGTTACCAGTTTAAGAAAGGATATTAGTCACATTTGTAAGTATTTTTTATCCCTAAAAATGGAGAAATAAGTCAGATAACAGAAGTCGAGAGATCTGATTTCATCGGCTTGACTCAGGCTCATCCTGTTCAGATGAACTGAACAAACTAAGTTTCCCAATTCCACCTCAAAAATGTCTCCAAAATGTCCCTCTTTCAAGATGCTACTGGTATGCATTACATTACTGATATGCCTCTCCTCTCTTGTGTCTTGATTATGTATAATTAAAGTACAACTCTAGGATTATTTTCAGCATTTGGTTTCCAGTGGTATATGAATCCAGTTTGGAATATTTCTGAGGACAGCTATTATTGGTTAATGTAGTAAAAATGTTAAGAAAAAGAGTAAAATAACATTTTCAGTGTTTAATTTTTGATTGGGAAATGTTATTAATGCAAATAATGGAAAAAGGTTCCCAAATCTCGATTGTTTATTTATTCAACTGCCTGAGCAGTTTCTGTCGGTCAATTATGAAACTCTAAATAAAAGCAGCAAGAAATTAATCCCAAAATATATATGTTTTAGAAAATATCTGGCAAATTGTTTAGTATGTAATGGCTTGGTCATTTGATGTCTATGAAATATTGTTATCATATAGTATATTTTATGAACAGCACAGATTCAAATACCTAGTAAATGAGTAATAACATAGAAAAATAAAAGATGAAGTAACTGAGAGAAATTTAATTGCTGAAAAGCTGGCACTACATTAACATGACACTTTTTAAGTCAAACAGACTTTACAGTTAATAACCAGGTTCAAGTGAGAGCAGTAACAGAGGATATAAGGCTCCCACTGGCCTACAGGCACTGTGCCTTCTTCAGGAAACACTTTTTTTCTGCTTTTCCCCTGAATGCAGATGCCCCTACATTTGCAACCCCATCAAAGGACAGCTGGACAGCACAAAACACTCAAACTTAAATAAGAAGTTTTAACTACTTTTTTTAAACACTCATCATAAACTCATAAACACAAAGGGGAAACAATGACTGTAGGAAGATAAAATAGTGATCTTGGGCAGAAAGTATTTCTTCAAAATAATGTAATAATATTGACAAATATGAAAAAAACAAACAAGACAAGCTAAGAATTATCCAGAAAGAAGTAAAACAGGGAAACATGAAGGACCTATGACTGCCTAACTGAAAGTCACTAAAGCTGAAATTTAATGAAACTATCACAGTGAATTCTTCCATGATATATTATTTTTATTATCATTGTTTTTATTAGAAGAGGAGGAAGAAAAATCATTATCAAATCCCAGGAAATGCAAGCACTTCTGGAAGTATTGTTAGAAATCCAAAATCTAGCCAGAGTAGGTAACAACCTCTACAGAACATGATTTTACTTCAGAGAAAAGGGTTTTGTTGAAGAAAAGTGTACACTCTTAGCTAAGTTGCAAATAAATACTTTTTAATTAAGGCAGAGAGGAGCAAGAAATGAAACTCTTTTGCTTTGACTGCTTAAGTAATCATAGGCTAAGCTGAGGGAAAAAAAGGCAAAATTTCCCTATTTCTGGGAAATTAGTTTCTAGTCACAAAAAGATACAAACATAGGAGGGCATATCCGCATACTGGAAAAACTGCAATAAAGTCTTTCATCAGATAACATGAAGTAGGAAATAACTCTGATCCAGCACTCAGTAAATTAAACTGGACAACTGCCACTAACTTTACCGGAGTTGGATCCTTACCAGAGGGACTACTATACTAAGAGATCAGACAAGTTTAACTCGGGTAGTATAAGTAAAAGCAGGGTTAGCCAAGACATATTAATAAAAGAAGTACAGTTCTGCCAAGAAGATAAAAAAAAATCTTAAAACTTGCTCTTTACCCAACTTCAGAGGTGAACCTTCTAAGCATTTCTAAAAGAACATGTGCTTTACTGTTCTTCCTACAATTCTCAGCATCAACCTTCAAATAGCAAAATGGGTATCAGGTTTGCTTATTTTCAGACCTGGCTGTTTTGTCTGAAAACAAATAGAGATCAGCTGACAAGGTTTAGCAGTAGACCTCAAGAGTTTAGATAATCTAGCTTTTTATTCAAATGGCACAGAGAAGGAGTCTGGGGATAGAAATAGAGTATGCATCCAGATTCACAGTGACATTGAGTATTATAGGATCAACTGGAAGAAATCTTGGCAAATGCAGAGCATAATGAAGACTGGAATGTAGTAAGTACTACAAAAATATTACTAAAGGCAAAGATTAAAAGAATTAAGCACTGGGAGGTAAATACATGTTTTACAATACATCTAGTAATCAAAAGAGACTTTTCTCAGGCTTTGATGGATAAACAATGATAAAACAATTGTGTGTGTCACAAGGGAGTCTGGAAATACTGAACACATCATTTTTGGCCTGGCATCAGGAAATACAAAGGTCCTTTGCAAAACTGAAACTTACTTCAGACTTCTCTGAAATGTAAGAAAAGAAAACCCTTTCAGAACTGTGCTAAGCATTTACTTTAACTCACACTTTACAACCCTGCTAAATACTAATATGATGGTCCTCAATTAATTACCTCTACACAAAAGGGATCAACAATACTTGATACCTTACTGAATTATTTTAACTAAATGCTCATTATGCAACAGGTTAGTTTTTCAATGCAAAATTTTGTCTCAAATTCTCCACCACTGATTTTGTGGTTTATGGCCAATTGAAAATCAGGCTAATCTTTCTCTTTTAGCAGAGAAGATTTGGAAAAAAAAAAAAATGAGAAGGAAACTCATCTAATTTCACGTTCCGTTTCCTGTGTCAGACATAAAATGCTTCATGGCATTTCATCCCAATATCTGAATCTAGAGCCACCATTTGAGATTTCTGCTACACGTGCTCAGCGCTGTACAGAGCCCCAACATAGAAATATATATAACATGCTTATTACCAAGGATTTCTGTAGAAGGCATGGCATTCAGGTGAGAAAATGCAGCTAAGTGACTCAATTCTTCAGCCTCAGGTCATAGAGGTATTACAGCAAGTTCATACTTAAGTCCCCCACTCAAACTACAGCCCTCACCCCGTATCACGAAAGATCTTTTTGAGATGCAACCTGGACGTTTGAATATCAGAAAGTCTCTTACAGAGTTTTGATACTTCATGGAAGTGGCTGGGATTAAGAGCTTTCACCCTACAGAAAGAGTGTCTGATGCCTTCCCAGTATGATTGTGCCTAAAGAGTAAAGCAAGAGGAATGTGCTGTAATTCAAATGGGAACTAATTCTTGGAGGGAAAAGCCTACCTGCATCAGCAAAGAAGGAACACCTTTCAGGCACCCCAGCCAAGATAATACCTTTAATACCGTCACATCTTGATGAAGTAACTGAAAAAACATGAGCCTGGAGGGTATGTGTGAATACTGCTGACTACTTGAATTACACAGCAGATAACAATCTGCCAACCTCAATGTTTTCAGTTCTCAGCAGCCTGCTCCACAGGTTATGTACTATCTTTCCTTCCTCAGAGACTACCATTTTTTTCATTTCCAGAGCCTCCCCGACCCTTTGCTTTCCCTAACTCCCTCCATCTTCTTTCTCATCACCTGACAATAATACAGCTTCTGTATAGCCCCCAAGAGGGGGAGGAGAGCATCACTGACTCCCTATAATTTTCATCTCCAGATAGGAAGGATGAAATCTACATGCAGATCTATTTAAAGGGTTGTGTCTGTTTAAGGAATTGTAACTTTGTTCCTAGCTACAAAAAGAACACCAACGCGTTATCCTGTAACCCACATCACACCTTGCAATTCTACTCCACATCTAACTTGTCATCTACTGAAAGAAAACTAAAAGAGAAACAACTTCAGAAAGTTTTATCATCTGCTTCTTTCCCTTTTCTGGGATTTCTGAAATACTGTGTATAAAAATAAATGCTTCTATTTCCTTCATTAGTTTTCTCAGGCACCAGCTGCCCAGCTATGACACTTCCTGTTTGGTTAGTCTGAAGGCATACAGAATCTACAAAAGGTGCCAGCTAAAATAATGCACAAGTATGATAACTTGCACAGACTACAAATTAGCTGATTTCTTTTTTTTTTTTTCTTCTATTCACAGGCATTGTCTATTTTACTTCAGAGAAGGAAAAAGAAGCTCCTCTAAAAAATAGAGGCCATTAGAGAAAAAAGTCCCTCCTTTTTATCTTAGTCTTCTGTGCTGGCAAAAAACAAGCTGTGGAAATTCCAAATGTTATTTTTAAAGCAAAAAAGAAAGTACGGTTTTAGTGATGCTGGATCAAAAAGTGACACTGCTGAATAGCCTTTAAATCCCTGTGCTTAGAGTGCCAAGTACCATACTGTACATCAAACTTTATTAGTTTGGGTACCTGAGATTCTATTGTCTTCATAGTGACATGTGTTAAAAAAAAGTTTCCTTTTGAAATATTCTCCAGCGTATAACAAGAGCCAAATTCAAATACAGACCTTGGAGTATTCAAAACCTCTTCGGGAATTTGGAAGTGAGAGATCAAATGTAGTTTTACTTTGATCCAAATACACTGAGGCATGTCAGAGTCATTTGTTCTCACTGGAATTAAGAGTTTTTTAGACAACCTAATTCAAAATGGTCAGAGTAAAAAAAAAAAAAAGGATTTGTGTCAAAGTGCAGATGCTGGCTATGACCTGGAATATGGCAAGATAAATTCATCTGAAAACTTTTAACAAGTGATATAATTACGTTGTTTAATTCTCCCAGCATTTAACATGAAATCCCAGTACCACTAAATATCGTTGTCTACCTCATTAAGGCCAGCATGTCACGTGATCAAATGAAGTTTATCAAGAAAACAGTGGAGAAATTTTTGACCAAATTTTATTACTCACCAGCAGCTGCTCTCCAAGGCATTCGTAGAACCTTGACAACGGGAAAATGGAGATCAGTCACTTCCCTGTTTCTCACCTCCTTCCTGCTGTTCAGCACGAGTATGTCCCTATGTACTCAGACAAAGAGGAATGATGAGAGCAAGGTCTGTAATGGACCATTCCAGCTGGAACAAATGTGGAACTTGGATCCTCCTAGATAGGCTACTGATAACTGCATGATTACTGATTGATTATCCTTCAACTTGTCTATCACAGACTATATTCTTTGTTCTACCACAATGGTTCATATTCTGAAGAGCTGTGTTCAGCTGTATAGATGCTATTTTTGCTATGCTGTGTTATATAAATGTTAGCTTTATAGGCCCACAGTGGACCAGCTCACTAACAGGTAGAAATATTACACAGAAATCAGAAAAGTATTAAATTACTTAACACGGCATAATTCAAGAGTTATAATAAAATGAGGATTACAGGAATTGCTCAATTTTTAATTTTTTTTTAAAGCCACACAAGGAAATCTTTCTTTCACCTAGATATTGTCCCTTTTTCCTCTGTGAAATAGGAAGGCAAGTTCTAAAGAAAATGACCCTCCAAATAGAAACAAGAAGGAATGAACTGATTTTTACTTCCATCAAGACAAAAAGACAAGTATCCAAGAGCAAGCATTTTACAGCAGTAAAATATCCATGTTTGTGTGAGCGTACATGTACTAATAAACTGATTGACTCTTAAAGCCAGCTGCAATTCTCTTAAGGATATGGCACCTTTCCTTTATCTCCTGGATGTGTTCTATCCTAAACAAACAACGTGCTGGTTTGTTAATTTGACTATTTCTCTTTCACTTTTTCCCCACAGACTTAAGTATCATCTTAACTACTTGCTTTGTTAACATCTTTATGGAAGGAATATGCTAATGTAAGAGTAGCTAAGTGATAAAAAACATGGGCAGCTGAGTTTTTCTAGACATGCAAGGGTAAGAAATATGTGAGTTGCTGGGATTTATTTCCCCTTTCAAGACAATTACTTGGCTAGGCATCAAAGCTCCCATCCTTGTTGTCTGATATAGACAACCGAGCAAGAATGACTTTCATCATTGTGTCACCCTCTATCACAGAGCATGTTACTCTCTAGTGATAAGAGAGGCAACTTGAGAAATGTGACGCGTGTTTGAAATTGCTGTCAGGCAGGATAAAGTTCTGTGCTGAATTACCATGAGAAATGTCTGACTTTCAACATTCACATGCTTCTTAGCTGAAATTTCCCAGAATTACATGTGAATACCAACTCATAATGAACAGATGGTTTAATGATCCTTTTGGTTGGATTTGGTTGGATAAATTTTGCCTCTATTGACTTCTGATTATAATCGGCTCCACACCATAAGGAACAGATATTAGCACTTGTCTTCCAACAACTCAGCTCCAGAAAAATGCTCTACTTCTACCGCTTTCTCTCCCTACTGAATGAAATCACTGCTGACTGGGTCAGACAACCATGCAGCTGCTGCTAGGGCTTTCACTTGGAACTTGGTCATCCTAACGGGAAACAAAACATTCCTGTGCAGGCCCCAGTCTATAAAAGATAAGGAAGACATGCAAATGTTGCACATGTGGTGTTGAATCCTTTTGTGGATCAAGTTCTGGTAGACTCAAGAGCTTGAGATTAGTCTTAGCTCTGTTATGTCTTTCTGTATTCAGGACGTCAACAAGAACAACGACTTGGTATCTGCAAGGCCACCAGGATCAAGGCATAGGACCTTCCAGGGGCATGTTCAAGGGTGAATTCATTAAGATTTTAAGCAAATCATCTTACACGCAGTTCCCTATGTTATTTGAATGAACACAATACCATTATCTCACATAGAAAAAAATACTCTCTAGTAATGCTGTATTATTGATCTGAAGTGTTTGATATAAAACTATCAGCCTTTAAATGATTTATTATTACATTTTATTACACTGATTCATCTGCTACAGTGCCAAGATCCAGCTGCTGACTTTGCTCTTCCTGCACTTTCAGGTGTCTCGTGCCATGACTGTATTAAATTTTATCGCAAGAAGAGAGATTCATTCTATAATAACCCCAAGGCCAGCATATGCATCTTACTGTACCTTATGCCTTCAGAAAACGTGTTTGTACATAGCAAATACATTCAATTACCAATTAAGGATCTCAGACAATTTAAGAAAAATTGTTGCTTTATCTTGCTTATTGTATCTATTAATTGGAATATTTATTTTTATTTTATATGCAATTTATTAATCTGAAATGATAACATTAATTAAAAATTAACATTTAATTTTAAATTAAAATTTATTTTAAAATATTACTAGAATGTTTTCACATTTACTGGAAAGGAGGAGAAATTTTTCAGGTGGAGGCTATGGAACAAAATTATTAGAACAATGAACAGAAATTCATCACAAGTCTGAAAAGCAAGCAGTGTGTTTAAAATACCTAGCTACCCAGGGGAAAAGCAATTACTAAATTAGTCTGAATTACTAAATTAATCTGCACTATTTACTAGTGCCTACTATATCATCATAATACTACTGTAATACAAGTGACATCTTTGCTTTCTAAGTTACCAAAAGGATTGGAGAGTACAGTTGAAAAAGACCATTAATTTAGCCTAAAACTGCAGATTATTATAAAGATGAATAAAAGATGAGCTTCCAATTTTGAAGAACATTCTTTGTGAAGTCAGTTTCATTTTTATGAATTATTTGTAAACTTATTTTGATCTTTCATTTTCTTACTCTTCCTTATAAAATGTAGTATTTTAGTGAATGTATTTCATACTATGGTGTTGGTCTGTTTATTGTCAGGATCTGTATTGTACAATATACTATTTAAGATTCCCTTTATCCTTCCTCTCTTTTCTTAGATGACCAAAACTCAGAGAACCAAGTTCAGTGCTTTGGCTGATTATCTACTGGACTTGACTTGGAACAGCATTTTCTTGGCACATAAAGCAAACCATTGTGAATAACTGGAAATCCTGGCAGGATCTAATTAGAAGAAATCGGACATAAAACCAAGCAAGAAGGCACGTGTAATTTCTTGGTAACCTCATAATAACCAAGTTGTATTGGTTGTAACAATTTTATAGCTACTCTTTAAGGTCACTGAAGGTGAAAGTCTATGGGAGCCTAACTTGACATGTGATATAGAACTTCCAATTTTATCTTGGCTATAATTGCTCGCTGTCTCTAAAAAATGAAATGTCTACTTTATTCAAAGAGCTCTCTCAAGTATAAGGAATGTCAAGAGCATGGAGTGAAAACAAGTGTTGCCTGCATTGTCACATCTGGGTTTACAACACACAGAAGTGTTCAGTAAGAGTGACAGCAGCTTTGGGCTTCCCAAGTGAATGCACAGTAAGTGCCCAGGAGCCCAAGGAAGCTTTAAAATCTTGCTGATAAAGAGGAAAGAAATCAGCATTGCTGACAATGTAACAGTGCTGTGCTCAGAGGTCAATGTCACAGTCTATACTACTAAACCGAGAACTGTACTACTGAACGTATGCATGAACTTCAAAAAATTTCCAGGATCCACATAGTGAGAGGCTATTTGAAAGAGTAATTAAACAAATAAATAACTTAAGTTTTTCTTACTCTAGAACTGAAAATATTTGCTGTCAAAACCCAGCTTCTGCTCAGGAATCACTTACAGTTGCTCCAAAAAAACACAATAAATGATGCAAATAGATAAGAGAACAAAAAACAATGAAAAAATAGCAAGCAGGAAATGGACATTAAGGAAAAAGCTCTTCTGGAAACATTATTAAATAGTCTTAAGTCTTCACTATCTCAATCCTTTTAGGAGAAATTATCTTCTCAAGTAGTTCAAACGGAAAGACAAAGAAAATATTATAGAGAATACTTATCCTCTTATTATTGTTTTCAAGTATTATAAAAGACATGACATGTTTGGGGTTTTTTACACTTTTTATCCTCTTACACCAGCCCTTTTTCATCTATAAATTCTGCTGCTGCTCTTCTGCCGTTACATTTAGAAATATTTGCTTGTGATCTTCATAACATATTAATGGAGATGCAGCTCTATACGAAAACTTGTGACATAAAGGACTACTTTTGTAAGAGAAAGACACTTTTTCCAGCTAATTCAATATTCTTCTGATTCTTTGTAAGAATCATGGAAAGTAGGCCAGAGGATAGTTAGTACTCTAGATCTCACTCCTCCTCCCCTATTTACAGTATTTCTGAGTTCAAATCCTCCTGGAATGTGCTCATCGGTGTAGTTTTTATAAGGAAAGAGAGATATGACATTATCCAAGCTTTCACATATTATTGGTGTTTTGGTTTACCAACCTTAGATTTTTATCAGAAGTTATAAATCAGAATATAAACACCTGCAGGAGATCAGTCAAAATTTTATTGAGCCAGAATCCCATCTCTGACATTGGCCAAAGCAGATGAAAAGATAAAAGCCTGAGACTGGGGGAAGCTCAAGTGATACAGTTGCTTACACAGGGACTCAGAGAGTGATGGTTTCTATGTGTTGAGTCTGTGTTTTGAGAACGTAATTCAAGAAAAATCCCATGAGCAAATGGAAAGACATTTGAGAAATATCTAAGAGATTCAGAAATACAAGTCTACTGACATATATCCCTAAAGCTTTTAGTCTTTGAAAGGCTTACCCTAAACAGTATAGAGAAATAGAAATTAACAGCAACACTAGCTCATTTACAACAAAAGAATCACCTGCTCTCTTCTGCCACCCTAAAACCAAGTCTGCTATTTTATACAGCTCTCCTCTGCACTGCTACTGAAAAATCTCTTTTTCTCCAAACTGCAAAACTATCATCTCCATCATTCCTTTATCTAGAATGCCACTGAATTCCATCAAATGAGCTCTTCTGAGCATCCCAGTTTTGCACAGAGACTGTGCCAAATTTTGCATCACAGAAGAGATGTTGCAATCTGCCAGCTGCTGCTAATACATTACTCCCAGGCCATCTCACAACCTTATTACCATATTTTGGCTGCCTCTACCATGTAGTAGCGTTTCCACCCTCTAACTTTACACTACGTGGTGTTACAAAGCTACCTGTTGGCATCCACCTTTAAAGGTGAGTTTTTTTCTAAGTTAAGCATGCCATCTTCCCTACTTCCATCCTCCTTCTGGTCTAATAGACTCAAATAGAGAATATTCTAGAAATTCTATAAGACTTATCATTGTCCCCTTCAGCTGTGTAATGACTTATTAATTGGTTTCTTAGCTCTTTTGCTACCAAGGATGTGTGTAGATGAAATCATGAGGATTATAGGTGACCTCCTGCTATGACGGGCCACTCAGCCCAAGAGTCAAGCACAAAGCATGACTGTAGTTCAGAAGCCTTTCTTTGCCATAGTACAAATGTTTGCAAACTTTATCACAAAGAATAAATATCTTCATCTAAAGAAGTGAAAGTCGGCTTTGCAACACAACTTGACAATATGTGTAAAGGTTGATTTCAAAATAAAAAAGATGTTTCAAAGGAAACATACAAAATAGTAAATCTCTAATACATACAGTCAAAATCACTTTGTTTATGGATTTGTTTCTTTTTGTTCTCCTCTTGGAAGAAAATTGCCATTTACCGTTTTAGTGGCATCTATTATCCCTCTCTAAACATTCCTCAATTTTAGCAGGAAAATTTCCACCTTGTCCAAACACACGATAGGTGAAACCTTTCTGTGGCTTCAATCCTTCTCAAAACCCCTATGTCACACAGTGGATAAAGAAAGAAACAGGATATCCAAGTAAATTACACAAAAATAGGAAGTAGTTTGTTTACGAAATGGCAACCAGGGTCCTGACATATACAATATTCTCATTGTTTTTTCCTTTGCCATAAGTTTTCTGACCCTTCTGTTTTGTTTTGTTTTGTTTTTTTCTGGGTGACTTATTCATCAGCTTTTTCTATCACTATGGCAAAGGCAAATATCCTTTGGAAGGAAGACCATCTTCCCTCCTCCATGCTTCCTCCGGGACAGAGAAGAAATAACACCGATTTATTGTCCTGACAGAGTTGGCCACCTGGGCAGAGACCCATCATTCTCAGGCCAGAAGTGCAAAATTGCCTTGAGGAACAGATCATTTGCCACATCAGCAGCATTTACTGTTGGTCTAACTTAGAGCAATAGTCAGCTGCGGGTGCTTCAGCGGAAGGTGAAATTTGCACATAGCAGGCCAAATTCATCACACAGTGCTTTAAATAATTTCCTTATTTGTACAGAATACTATGATCGCTTACTTGAGGTATGGCTTCTTTCTTTAGCTCGGCTTGCTTTATTGCAAATGCTATTCCTTTAACAGTGAAAAAAAACAGTTTTTAAAAAAATAAGTCAAAACTCATGCAGAATAAACAATATCTACAAAGCTCATAAATCTGTATAAATTTCCAGCATTTTATCTCTGAAATCATCTAGAAACTTCCTGAAAGTTTCCCAACTAAAAATTATCATATAATCAGACAGTATCATTATCTGAAATCAAAACCTACTTAATTCAAGGAAATGCAAAACATTTGACTGGAAATGAGTGAATTCTCAGTTATCAAAGGACAGTGCTTGCTATTCTTCAGATAAGAAAGGTAAACATCTTCCTTATTTCATCCATTCTGTGATATTTACATCACTAGAACTGTCTGGCTTTAGGCTGTGAACTTAATACTTGAGCTTTATTCAAAATAAGTTATGGAAAGGCAGAATAAAAAATGTCAAATAAAAAAAAGGTAAGGTTTATGATGGTCTAGAAGTTAAAATCATTGCCATGCAAAACCTGATCTTTTATTTGTATTTTTTTATATATTCCACATAGCTACAGGACTTAGAACAGCTTTACTGAACTTCCGTGACTGTGTGAGCTGACATATGGACACCTACATATATCCTACATTTAGGTGTTTATATCTGTAGTTTAACCCCATCCTGTTATATCCCTTTGAAAGGATATCCTTTCCCAGTTGCAATTTAAACTCCTTACAACACAAAACTCAATGATCTATATTCTATACAAATATTATAAAAATGTTCTGTTATGTGAAACATATGCATATATATCAACACAGAAAGTGAATGACTGACATATATACTAAATAATTATATATGCAAAAAAGAAAATACAAATCTGTTTCTTCATATATTATGAATTATTTTAGAATAAGTTTTTACTTAGCAACTTAAGTACACACTGCAGATTGTTACTGCCAATGTCTCAAATAAGCTACCTTATGGCAAAGCTACAAAAAATACAAACAGTTTGTTTCCTAGTGCCACAAGGAGTGTTATATCTGCGTTTATTTTCTCAGCATTAAGAAACTCCATACTTAAGAAGAAGATAATTTCATCTCATCTCGACAATGACCTTAGTCACATTCTCCATAAAACAAGGAATTTATAGTTGAAATTACCTCAGGTTAATTGAAATTTAAGGCCATTTCTAAACATTTTTTCTCACTTTGCTGGTGAATGTCATTATCACCAAGTTGTTTGCAAGTCTACAAGTGGAGGCCACGGACTTCTGATCTGGTGGAAACTGCTGTTTGACTTTGTCTAAACAGCTGAGATGAAAGGTGTGCTGTCATTGAAAGGTGAGTTGTCATTGTAGTTGTTTGGAAAAAAATTAAGGCAATTGTGAGACACTAATATTTTTTTATCTGTTTCTCTACAGAGAAATATGTGACCACAGTGATTTCGCCACACATTCACTAGATTTTTCTTCATGTGGGCCATGTAAATATTGCCACTAATCAGGCATCACAAGTTCTTTATTTGCAATAACTTCAAACAGTTATTGGCAAGGATTAGCATAGCCATTGAATTTTGATTCTTTTGCACCTATTCAAAGAGGATGGAGCCTTGTCTTCCTTTGGAAGGACTTCAAAATTATGAATGACTGCCAAGACAAGCAGCCTCTGCTAGGAAAAGTAATGTTAAAACAATGCAATGGGTCACTGGAAGTTTTCCTCTTTTTCATACGTAACCTTTTGGGGAGCAGAGGGAGGGAGGGCTTTTCACTTGAAAAAAATAAAACCCAACTAAATACAGTTTAAATTGTCTTTTAAAGATAAAAGTATTCTTAGGACACCTGGAAACTAACTACTCTTACGTAGCACTGGTCTGCCACAGTCTGTTCTCTTAATTCATAAACACTGTTACTCTAATTAACCCTGCTGTGTGTCCCTAATTGAACAAAAAACCTTCCAGGACAGACACAGCCAGAGCAGCAGTAGCAAAAAATTATTTTTTCCTCTGTAAGGGAGGGCAGTATTTGGGGCAGCTGTGGCTTGTACCGTGCCCCTGGATGAGCTCTACACAATTCAGGATGAGCTGTTCCATATGAAATATAAACAGAAAAAAAATGGTTTGGGTAAAATACATAGCACGGGGTAACAGGTAGAACACATTTTAACAAAACATATGGTAACATTTACATGTGTTGCAATATCACACAGTTTTCAGTATCTGTCATGCTATGCCAAGGCACATGAAATGGAGCAGTTCTTAAGAATTTTCTAAACAGGAGAGAAGATAGTCACATTTAGGGGCAAGTCAGCCTCCTGTAATGCTACCTTTGCAATTAGGTTGGGTTTGCATTGCTTTTTACTGGGTACAGATACACATCCAGTTAACACAAAGCCAGTTCCAAGGTGCAGAATAATTTTTGTCTTGTTTTTCAGTACAGTTTTAGGAAAAATTTTTTAAAATTTCTTTCTCAAGTCAGCCTTACTTCGTACTGGTTCTCCTGAAAATCAACTCTACGATGAGAGTAGCAGGATAAAATTCCTCCCTCTACTATGGTCACAGTTTTACCAAGTATTTTGGCAAAGGTAATTACCAAGCTTTAGTTTCATTTTGATGTTTAGTTATAAGATTGTAAGAGGTAGTTAGTTGATAGCATAAGCAATATTAAGCAAAGAAAAGAGAAGAAAAAGAACCCCAAACGCACACGTAGTCCTTACAGAAACACAGGCATCTCACACAACTATGTTAAAGATCAGTAGATGCTTTAGGAGTCCCCACCCTAAAACAGTTTCCTGTTTTTCACAGCCTCAGGTGCAGACAGTGAATGCTGAAAGATTCACCCTAACAGAGTTCATCTCATTACAGCCCCTGATGTGAACTTACCTGAATGAAGAACCTCACATTTTCTCTGTTGAGTACCTCATATTTCAGAGGTGCTGTAGTAACAATTAAAAACTTAAAATAGATGAAAAAAAGAAAATTGAACCATTGAACTAAACTAACTTCCTAGTTCTTGAAGAATTTGTTCATTTAGCTACAGGGTTAGCTTTAGACTTTAAAAACACTCATTAAAACCATAAAGATACATTTACAGAAACACAGCTTCAGAGGATAAAAGCAGTTAGTCATGGATCAAATACTGTTAATAAAATGGAAGTGCTTTGTACTTTCAAACCTGTTCCAGTGAAGATGACTATTGATCAAAACACTTTCTTAGAAACTCCCACATCAATAGCTATATGTAGAAACAAAAAAAATTACATAGGCAAATTCTGTATTGACATCATTTGGTAAAACAAAACCTTTCTCACAGTCCCTTCCAAAGCATCTCTCCTGTTTTAGTACATTTTCTCTCTTTGATAAATCAGGCTTTTAAGGAACCTGGAGATTAGATGATTAGGAAGTACTGCCCTTCCCAAGTTGTGTCTAAGCTCTTAAAATACCATTTAATGATCTCAGAAATTTGTTCTGGCAAAGTATGAACACTGCTTAAGAGAACTGCTCTAGAAAATCTCAATTTGATTAGTGTATTTTTTTTTCCAATCTCTTAAGCAATTGTTTTAAAAGTACAGGCTGTAACAGCATGAAATCGAATTAGACCTGTGCTGCTTTACTGCACTGCTCTGATTCTCAGACTTCAGTGACAAACACCTCTCAAAAAAAAAGATAAAATTATATTTGATCCAGACACACAAAGCCCCACCAGTCCTTGCTCATTGTCTTTACAGTATATGAGTTAAAGCAGGTTGATGAGAATGATTGTATTTTTCCTATAAAGGCTTTTTGGCTTTGAGATATTGTCTGCCCATTAAGACTATTTTGAAAGCATCTGCAGCCCTCACAACATCCACTGAATTGTGTAAATTTTCTGTGCTAACAACATCCTTAAAAATCACTATAGAATCATTTCCTAGGAAAAATCTAAAAATTTTCAACAACATTTTCATCCCTTATAAATTTTTCCTGTTTCTTAAGGTTTGAGGCATTATCCTTCACTACGCATACAAATGCTTGTGTATGTATGTATTTCACAACTATAGTAGAAAACTTATTTTTATGTTCTTGTTTATTCAACCATATCAGAGTTTAAAACACACCACCAGTATTTTAGCAGCTTCCATATAAAAAAGATTGGTCACAGTAAAGTCCCCAGTGGATTTCATAGTATATATGCCGCTCTTATTATATAATTTTTAACACACTGCACCCAAAAATTGTTGCTCACATGACTTATTTTAAGGTGTTCCTTAAAACATCTATAGCTCAGTAAATTTTAACAATTTTTATTTTTTTTTACCAAAAAGTTCAGCTATTTGCAAATTGAGGTATTATCTAACTTTTGTGTATTACCAGACCATATGCATAACATACCTTCAGAGCAAGTAAACATGTTTCAGTTCTTGCTTGCATGTAATCAGGATAGTGCTAAGTGCCCACACATCATAGCTCAAGAGCACAGCTGATTTGGTGGAGCTGAACATTTAAGGCATTCCCATGGTCTCAGTCAGTATGACATGGTATGATGGAATTTCTGCAATGAGATATTATGTTTAAAAATGCTATTCAGATTGCAAATCCACATGCAATGAAAAGGAAAAGAAGAGAATTGAAGTTTACTTACATGCTTACATACTTTTTTTTCCCCAGGAAACCTTTTTACTCTAGGAGATGGATTGATTGTGGGAATGAATGAGCAGTGGGAGAGCAAGGGCAATGCTTTGTACCTGAACTGTGTCTCATTTCGCCACAACTAAAGTTAGAGACAACTATCTTTTGCCCAATGAAAGCAGTAAGGAGTGCTTATTACTCTGAAAACTCATGTGCTCAAATTAGGCATTCAAAGTTCCCGAGAAGTGGGGTTTGAAAAACAGCAAATTAAGCAGTGACAGTTATCTTCCTCGTTTTGGTAATTACATCAACTATGTGGGCATAAGTACAATAAAAACAAATGGGTTCAATTCAGTACAACTTCTATCCTCTGAATAAGCTGCAAGGGAAGGGAAAGTTTTAAAATCCCATTACTAATGGGAATTGCTGTAATATCTTCATGATTAGGAGGAAATGCTTTGAGATTACAAATGAAAAAGAGAAGGCATCATAACTGAGAAACTGAAAAAACAGCTTTAGGCTACATCCAGCTTCTAGACAGTTTTTACATGGGAAGTGACACCCATTTGTCCCATTTCCTACAAACACATCTACTTCTACAAGGAAAAAATACTAAGCAAACCCCAAATCCTCAGAGCAGTTTCTCTTGCCAGAAGTTCATGTTGTTTTCTGTATTAAGTACACCTAAATTCCAAAGAACTCGAGGGAAACAACACTCATGAGCAGACTGAGATTTTATTCCCTGGAGCAGGACATATGCAGAGTCATGCGATTACGCCAGGAAAACACTTCATTTTCAGAAATGGGCCTAATAAAGAACTTACTCTGTGACAGTCTGTCTTACAAAACACAAGGATAAATATGAGATCAGTGAAGCTTGGATAAGGAGCAACTCACAGATAACAGTCCAGCAGTTGTGGCATCTGATCCCAAGCAGCGAGCAGTGTCTGCTGAGAGCTCCTCCACAGCAGAGGCTCCTCTGGGTTTCTACAAGAAAGTCTTAAAGTCAACCAAGAAGAATCTATACAGAGAGCTCATCAACCAAAGAACAACATTCAAACTATGGAGAGAAAGACCTCACACACAATTTAGATCCAACAGTGATTCCTAACACTAGGGGATTTTGTGTGGTGTAACACTTGTACTATGGAGTTACAATGGAAAAAATGAGTGGAATTGAGCTTGTTTAATATCAGATAACTTTATCTTAAATGCTCTAACTACAACCATAAAAAGCAAAAAATTGCACAGTAATATACTTACTAACTACCATTTGATAGATTGATGGGCATTAATAGACCTGCTCGCTAACAAAAATACCAATGGCTGATGCCCGATGACTTCTTTGTCATTGTGTGAATACGTACACAGTTTTTCTTATTCAGACATACAGCCAGCTATAGCTTACATTTTCACAGCAATTCTTCTTTTTCATTTGTACAGTCAGAAGTCATGCAGACTCCTTCCAAGTGTGCTGGTGGCCTCTTGCAGATGGCATAAATACAGAATGAGCTCAAACAGGTAAACAACCGGTATCTTACAAAAAGATAGCTACAAAGAGAAGTTCACCCTTGGGAATAAAGCTGCCTCTCTGCCAAGCAGTTTTGCAGTACTGCAATGGCAAATGCCCCAAGTTATTTTGGTGAGTTCAAGACTGAGGAAGCTCTGCTGCGCAAAGCACTAGTAAACTTCAAGCACTGCAGTTTGAGAAGTACCTGTACGATCCACTTCTCACAAGCACATAGTTCTCCATGTATACAAAACTGTTCTCAGGCCCAAAGGAACTTTAAGTATTTCCTTCTTCACTATCACATGGCTACATTTCCTTCTTTGTTATCACATGCCTTAGCAGCCTCTGGTTCCCTGCAACTATTTGCCACTTATGTCCAAGTGTACAGCAATAGCCAAGAGTGATGAAGACAATCTGCCAACAAAGGTAACTCACTATGTTTTTCTATCCCTATGAGTCTGTACAACAGCAAGCCTCGGCTACTCTCCTGTGATAGAACAGTTGCAATTGACAGCATTTAAATTCACATAAAATATATAAACTTTTGAACATTTCTCGCAGAAGAACCTGGGCTCTTTCAATTTCTTTTCACTTATCAGTAAGTTAAGAGTTGCTTTGAAATCCTTTTGGCTGGTAATTAATTTTTCATCTTATCTTTAGGATTTCAGTTTGGCCATCTTTCTCCTTAATTATGAGATCCTCTTCATACACTAATTACAGTACATCCAGTTTCTCTTTGCGTATCTATTTTCTCTACTCAATTCTGCAGAGGGTATGACAACTCCCACTTTTTCCATCACCACAACTGTTTTTGTTCCTTTCACAATCCTCTCAAGATTACAGGCTAAATGTTTCTTCTGCAGCATGCCTTTCCAAAAGTCAGTTTCTAATGTTTTGATTTATGGCTAATCTCTCATTCAATATGATGAACATCTCTCTTACTCCTTCGTAAAAACATTTCCTCACTTCTACCTGAAAAGAATTAGCAAGGCCACTCAGCTGACTATTTCACAAGCTATTTATGATTCAAGTCACTCTTGAATTCAAGTCACTCTTGAATGTAGCCTGCAATTGCTCTGGAAGCTAAAACAAGCAGAACTGTAAGATATTTTGTAGCACAACACTTGCAGGCATTGAACGTGTTTATATTTCTTCTAACTTTTAATACTATCTGAGTTCTTATACTCCTTTCTTCCAAATCCTTCCCAAATCTAGCTCCATATTACTTGCTACTATTGTGTAAATGTGCTATTGTTCTTTCCCACCTAGTTCCCGCTCTGACATTCCAGCAAGTTTATTTGAATGAAAATAGTGGAATTAATTAAGATTTCCTACTATTCTTTCTTTCAGTTATCTTGTTGGAAATGCCCCACCTACTTAGAAACCTGAAAAAAAATTTCTAAGACATTGAAAGGGAAACCTTCTAAAGAAGAATAAAAAAAGGAAAGAACAAGAAAAGAAGGATAGAAAATCCTCTTGTTTATGAAAGAAACAAAAGAGGATTAAAAAAATCCTCTGAATAGTCTTCACACTAAGTTCAGTGTTCACACTAAGTTCTTCACACAAAGTTCCATTCTGAGCATGTTGCAGACTCCCAAAACTGAAAAAAAAAAAAAAAGTTAGATGTTACTCTTCGGGTTAAATATTTTGGTTATTAGTTCTCAAAAATACTGAAATATACACTACCTCAGTGAAGGTATTATTTCCAGTTAAGTATGCTACTGAAGTCTCAAGATGCTCAAGAGTTTTGCTAGAAGAGCCCTTATTATCATTACATAAGAAGTGTAAACGAAGGTGTAAATATGCTAGAAGATGCCCCCTTAGTTGGCAGAGCATTAATCAATTAACTCAGAGGTACATAGACTTTGTGTAAAAAAACTTCAACAGACTTTTCTATAGTTTTATAGCTCTGAAAATGTTTTGTCCACATGTACTAAGAGCAGGCAGCTGTTTAACGGGGGGTTTGAAAGCTGTGGAAATACCCTCGTAAAAGAGAAGAAATGGAAATCCCCCCCATCCATTATTTATTTGTATAAATAATATATGTCATGGATGAGATTGAATGTTTAGGAATATGGAAAAAACCTTCCAGCATTCCCGATATTTTTTAGAGAGCTGCAGGGTCTGTGTTGTTCCAAAAATCTCCTGCTCATAGGAGTAAAACTCTCCTTACCAGTAAAACACTCCTCTTTGTTAGATACTGATCCCTTCGTTATTTTTTTGTTGGAATCTCTCTTGTATTGCACAAGACTAGACTGGAACAGAAAGAAGGAAAAGGAACGTCAAACCAACACTTGCTTCACCCAGACATTGCAGACAGCAGAGCAGGGAGGCAAAGCTCATTTCTCTGACTTGTTCCACTGGTTATGAATGTTCTCGTCTTTTTTTCTTTAGATCTCACCTGTGCAGGAACAAGTTGCTTTCAGACCTTCCTGCTCATACAAGAAGTATTCTAGTTTAGAGCTGTATTATTAGTCAAAGCTTACACTCAGAGAGAAAACAGAGAGAGAAGAGAAGCAAGTAAGAGGTGATGCGCAAGTAAGAAGCAAGTGGGAATCTCTGTCCTCCACCCACGCAGCAGGCCCTGGAAGGAAGGCGACTGCTGCTCCCACGAAGGTGTCCTGTGAGTGGGGAGCAATTGCAGAAGCTGCAGCCAATTTCAAAGCTGTAAAAGAAAAAGGTGCTTGGACAGACAGACTGGAGTCACTTGCATATAAGTTGTTACCACAATCAGCAAAACAAGGAGTTGCAACAGGAGATGAAAAGACAGATGTGCGGATTTCCACAAGCTGCCTCTTTACCTGCAAATGTGGTAGCAGTCTTGGAGTTTGCACCCTAAACAAGGGCATGCAGAAAAATGGTCTTTCAACCTCAGCTCCTAGTCTGTGGTCCAGCCTGCCTTCTTCAGTAGGTAGCCTGGAAGGCACATTGTAGCTGAACTACTGCAACTAAGTTGGAGTATCTCTGGGTTGGGAATTTGCTATGTAATTTTCAATGGAATATTGTGACAAATATTTACAGAAGACTGAAATAAACAAACACAATTAATTGGGCACCTTCCAAGAATGTCAAACAAATTAATTTACTAGAAACATTTTTTAAGAATAAGAGTGATTTTCAAGTGACTATAAATGCATAAATACATTTATAATAATTACCTGAAATTCTAATCCACTCTTCAAATCAGCACAGTGCAAAATGCTGTGTCAATGAAGAACCTATTCAACATTCCATTATAATGTCATACATTTCTAATACATTCCTAGTATTGCTCAAAGACTATTTGCACTGTAATAAATAATTGTTCACTAATTCAGAGCAATTAACACCTTTAAGAAATGTTAATATCTTCATTTACTGGCTTTGTCTTCTGCTAGAAGGCTCACAATGTCCTAGGCCTGTTTAATCCTCCCTTACTTCCCATTACCAGTCACCACAAAAATTTAATTATCCTATTACTTCTAATATTTTACAAAACATTTCATTTTTCCCTTAAAATATACTGTACTGATGAACCATTGTGGATAAATTCATGCAAGGATAGTGAAGCAAAATGAGTGGTTTCAATGCATGGTAAGCAATCAAAAAAATTTTAGAACAATTGCTTTTAAATATTCCCACAAATTTAAACTAAATTGAGTTTATCAATTCATGCTTTCTTCGGTTCACCTATGACACTAAATCCAAAGACCAGTCCTTTTAGATTTCTTGCTGAGTGTGCTCATTTTAGGGCAGTTCCTGCAATCCAAAATTAGCACTTTATTTAGCATCAGCACTTTCCTGAAAACAAATACAAAGTTGATGGTTATTTTTAAGAATTTGCTGCATCACACATTTAGAAAATACAAATAATGCCAGCAAACGTGAAGGAGATGTACCTTACAGAGTGTCACAGGAAACAGAAATCTGGTAGAACAAAGAGATCTTCCTATCACCAATAACTAGAAATTGGACCTGCTATTGTTTATTTGAAACATAGGGAACACTCTGCTTCCTGTCGCTATAGATGTGTTTTGCTCCATATACAACATGACCCTTGACTCATGGCTTTCATTCAGGTTAGCCATTCATTATAGACTGAACCTGCAGAAGGTTCAGCCAACATCCACACTACTTTAAAAGGATTTGACACATCATCAGAAAAGAGAAGATGTGAGTTTCCTTGAATTCTAGGGGCGGAAGCACTTGAATGGCAAAAAAAAGAAAAGGACAGAAACATTGTTGGGTCAGACACCACTCTATGGACAGTCCTTCTCCTTGCTGCTGAGGTGGCAGAAAGCAAAACTCCCAGCCACACAAGTACTGTTATCAGCACTACTGTATTTCACAGGGCTTTTGAAAGCTGAAACCTGCAGCAGGTTCTCAGCAGTTCTCAGCCTAATGGCAAAATGCACAGTATAGTCCCCATAATGAAAAAAATTATTCCCATAAAGTTAAAAAAAAACATGAAAAATATAGACTGGTGTTTAATAAAGCAGGCTTATGATCTGCCATGTCTTAATGTAAGTTGGAGGAATGATACTACTTACTGGATAATGCTCATTTTTCTGGGTGATCTATGGCAGCTGCATATTCAGTGCAAATAGGGCAGATCAGCAAGTAGGTTGTTAGTTTCTAAAAGGTGTTAACAGGAACTAGTTTTTCATATGTTGGCAGAAGGAAAAGATTTTGTAATTAGTTGTAATTTATTCTGAATTTTCTTTCTAAATCCCTGAAGTTACCCACTCGGGTCATGGAGGGCTTTTATGTTTTCCATCTCTTGGGAAGCACCATTTTTCCCATTTAAACTTGAAGTACATCTTCCTAGCATATTGATACTAAACACAGGAGCTAAAAAGGGCTCCTGAATCATCAAATACACAATAAAGCAGGCGTTGACAAATTCATGTCATGAAATGGGAAGAAGATCTCAAAAATAATTGCTGTAAAATTAATGGGGTTTTTTCTTATTTTTAAACAAAGTCCGATCTTAAAAGTAATTTTTTTTTCTCTTTGCTAGCCCATGGGAAATTTGTTTTGCTGCTCCAGCAAATGGTTGTTTTAATAGCCTTGTCCTTAAAATTGTCAGTTCCTCTGCCAATTAATATGGACACGCTTCTCTGCCCAATTTCTACAAAACTTTTGACCTTCTTCCAGTATGGCTTCTGTCTACAGATGATGACCTCTATTCTAGCCTCTCTTCAAGCATCTTTTATAAACTACCAAGTTCCTTGCCAATATTGGCCACATCCATTTTCTCACTTCCACTTCCAAGGAGATCTCTTGTTCTCCCATTCCTTCCAACCCCATTTTCTCCTTTTCATTCCTACTCTTCAGCTCTAATTCTTCTCCAGCTGCTACTTCCTTAACACTGTCCTTGTATGATTGTAGCTCTATGACTTCGCTTCACTGACCTTCATATGCAGTTTTTCAATTGCGTAAGCATTAAAATTCTGTACTTATATTAAGCTTTTAATTTCATCCTTCTTGTCCTTTTTTTTGCAGGTTTCCCAGAAGTTCCCCTAGCAACTATTAACCTTGAAGTTCTTTTAGCATTCCCAAAGTAGTCACATGCCCATTCACACCCCTTAGAGTCACATTAATAACATACCGAACACTGCAGAAACTGTATGGTATTCTATGGTTACCTTTTGCCATGATAAAATACTATAAAACAAGTAATTTATTGCATCTGTTTTGTGACAGACGGATGTTTGTGTAACTTGCCAGATTGCATAGCAAAACCTTACCGCTAAGCCAACAACTATTGAACTCCTCTAAAGAAAAGGACTCTTCATTTAGCAAAAGACCTTGGCTCAAACATAGAATGTTGCAATGCAGACCCCTCTGTTGCATAAGTAAAACACACTAATGGAAAAGCCTTGAGGCTGGCTTTACTGCAGATAGAAAGCTGTTTCACTGCCTGGATTTTGTTTACTTTCAAATGTTGAGATATTCTTTGAAGTCATTGTTAAATACTCCTCCTTCGACTTCCAAAGCTTAGGGATATTTTTGCCTATTTGTTTTCCAATTTTAATAACTTTGACTCTTTTCTAAGGAATTCTTAAGCTCATGTGGCCTACTTGTATTCTCAAATATTAATCTCAAAATATTAATTATGATTAGGTAAAGGCTTTGCTTTGCCTTATAGTTTTAACAAAAACTATATTAATATAATTATTGTCTCACATTTCTGATAAAAAAAAGGATTCATTAAATTTATTGATTAAACAAGAACTAGCATAACTTAGTAAAAATCATCATGTTCTAAAAGTAAAGATCATGAAAACTGACATATGAAAGCAAATATATATATTATATATACATATAAAGATAACTTAAGGAGTGTCTTACAGTAACTACCCCAGACATTGCACAAAATTCATACTTTGGCAGTGCATGTCCCTTTATCTCCATCCTTAAAAAAATCATCAAAGAAAAGTTTCAGAAGTAGATATGGGGGTATTTTTTTCCCCTTTTGCTTGCTGGATGTGTGGTGGGTGAGTGCGGTGGTTTCCTCTTAACTGCACACATGGTGCTTTGCTTATCTATTTCTATATGTATTAACATATTTGAGCAGAAACATCTGAGTGTAAGTTTAAAAAACACAAATAAATTTCAGTTATATTGAGGCAATGATGCACAACTTATTTCTCACAGTGATATCTCTGTAGGCAATCTCAAAGCCATTTTGCATCTGTAATCTTCTCTTTCTTGTCTATATGCTTGAGTTTATGCCTGTTAAGTGTTATAAAAAAAAAGCTAAACAATTTTATCAGTGGAAAGCCTGTTCCCTCCCTAATCACACTTCTGACCCTGGTTTTGCTGATATCTCTTAAATTCTAGAGGCTTTTTAGACCAGATGACTTGCACCGTTTCACCTTGTTCACCAGTAGTGCATGATCCCTTTGGACCATAGTGCCATCTAGCTTCTCTTTTTCTCACCTCAGTAATGTTATGCGCTACACACAGTTTCGTTGATGTAGCAAAAGGAGGTCCACGGAGCTGTTGTTAATATAATTGTCAAGCAAGTCTTGGCTATTTATCTGGACATACAGATGAATAAGGGGAAGAAATACTCAGTGAGCCTCTCAATAAACTGCTCTTTGATCATCCATTCAAAAATGAGAGACAAAAGTTTTTCCCTTGGAGCAGGTCTTATTGCTTCCCTCCAAAATGGAAAATCAAAATCAATGCTCTAGGCAAGCTACCTGTGCCTTTGTGAAAGCTCTGGCACCCTTCCAATACTAACACACACTTCACAGGACATCAAGGCAAAGTGCCTAAATCCTCTCACACTGCTGAAGGCATTTGTGTCTTAGAGAAAAATCCCTTTTTTCATAGGAGCAATATTAGAAAAGGCTTGAAAGGTTCCCTGAGGTGCCAAAAACAGAAAAACGCTAGAGAAAGATACTTTTCAACCACATGGGATGGGTCTCTTCCTTTAGTAACAATCATGAGAATAGCAGAGCAGACATGGAATGGTCCATTATAGCTCCTTGTAACAGGCTGCATGGGAAGGATAAAGGTGCACCTTGTATGCACCTGGAATCTCAAAGATGCCCAGATTTCATTTCCTTTTGCAACACATGCAGGACAGCAAATCCACTTGCCTTAACAAACCTCATAACAAAGGCTGTAGTAGAAGAGCAGACATAGTCCCTTCCACTTCTGGGTCTAGCTCATGCCCTTCACAGCTTCTGGTGAGCCAGGACTATACAAAATCCAAACTAGCTTTCTTAATCTTTCTTTCTAATTCACTCTTTACTGCTAGGAGGGATATTTTCTGCTGCTCTCATGAGCATGGTTCACTTCCATCAACTGGCATCATTACACAAGCTTCTCTCTGTTAATGCCTGGTAGTTAAACAGCTGAGTCTTTAAACTTTCACTTCAGACTTAATGGCAAGATAAGGATTTTCCACGAAATTCAACTGATCAACCAAATGTCTTACATGATTAGAGTATAATAAGGCCTTAATCCCTAAATAATTAACAAACTAATGAGATTGCACTGCCTTTATTCCTGTCTGTGAAGATATGAGGATAAATGTGCTACAGAGAGTGTAAAGGTGGCATATATGTGCAGCTGTGAGAGGGATGCAGTAGTTGTGACCTTTTGCCACCGGCTTGTATGAGGGAGAATAACTCAGTCAAATCCCTGTCTGGCTATTGCAAAAGAGTGGGCTGCAGGCTAGCGGCTTTCTTGCTCCTGAAGTGCATACAGACACAGCCACCCTCACTGCTGACAGCACCCAATAGCATCAGATACCCTTGCTAGTTTATTTGTAGATTAACTGAATAAAAGTGTTTACATAATAGGTACCTATGACAGCTTAGGAATGTTTGGCATTTAAACAGCTCTGTTCACTCGTGCTTGAAACCAAACTTTTATGTCAAAAATATATATATTACCAAAAATATATCGCAACCACCTGTCAATTTTGTTCTCAAAATCAATTAATAAAATAGAACAGTACTACAACATAGTACTGTGAAAGTGATGAGAACAGGAAACAAAACCACACTGCAGTATTTCTGCAGATACCTCATTTAAAGATAAAGACTTGTGTTATTCTGTTGTGGTATGTTGATTATAATTATTCTCAAATTACACATAAAACTAACATATAATCAGATAATTTATTAATTAGGTTAACATAATATTTATAGTGTTAGATGTCATTAAATGAGATAATGGTTACAAGACCCTTAGTTTTTCATGCCGTGGGTTTTTGTTTTGAACTATTTTCTCCCCAGGTTGTATTCACACGGATTCCTCAGTATGGTTTCCCTAGAACCCTTTTGCATTTGAGAAGAGATTTGTTTTATTAGTTTGTATACTTATAAGACAATATATATTTAGAATTAAATGAGCAATTGTCTCCAGATCTAAGAGAAAATAAACAAATAATAGCAATAAAATCTGAAGAAGATATCAGATAATGACTTAAAATTTCTTCTCAGACTCCTGCCTTTACATTCTACGGAAACCAGATCACTCTCTGAAAGCACGTATTTTATTCTCTGGGAAGTCCCCCTCCACCTGCCGCCCACAATCTCCAGTCTCATAAACATGAGTCTCCCAGGAGTCCTGGCTCTGGTTCTCAAATCAGCTTCTGGGCATTAGAGGTCACCAGCCTCTGCCACGAGAGAGACCCTGGCAGGTGCAGCCAGAACGCCCAGGGCACCACGCGCGGTACAGCAAAAAAATATGGGCTAATCTGCCACACCGACACAGGCTGCCAAACAAGTGTTCACTTGATTTCCTTGATCTCTGAGTAATAATTGCATTTTTTTATATTCTTAAATTTCCAAACTCAGCTGAAGGGTTGGTCAGCCAGGGATAAGTAATTCTGACAAGTTTTGTTTACCTCAAATGAAGTAAAGCTATAGTTCAAAAGGGTACATATTTTTAAATTATATACACATATACATACATATAAATATATAATTTTCCTGGAATGTTAATAACTCAGAAACAAAATATTTTTCGCCTCAAAAATCCCAAAATGTATTCAGGTTTGGGCTGAGACCAAGTATGGGACACTACCATCTCAAAAATACATTTTTTAGCATAGTGTGACTACATTGCAGAAGGGACTATAATTATAATCTTGACATTACCATAACGACCGTGGTTGCTATCAGGTGACAGATATAATATAGTAGACAGTACAACAGCAATATTTAATGATACATAAGATAGAAGAAAATTAATTCATGCCTTTAATTCAGCTCAGAACCATGATTTGTTATATTTGTGTGTGACTTTCCAAATCCTGTTAGCATGTACATAACAGTTAACAATAAACAGCCAAGAGCCAAGCAAGATATCTACTGTGGAATCCAAAGAGCTTACACTTTCCCATCATATACAATGAATAATTTTATTTTACAACTTATCTCTTTTTTTTAAATACAGCAGCTTGTTCTACTTTCTTGTTTTAATACCATACCAAACAAGCTGATAGCCACAGTGAAAACAATAAAAAATGCCTTTGCCTTGAAATCAAACAGAAGTGGTAGAGAGGCTGTTCTTTCGTTTACCCATGTTGCAGTCTACCAACCCTCTTGTTGAATCAGCCTGAGAGAAATAATGCCACAAACAGAAAAAAAATAATCTAGAATAATGCAAGATGCTCTGTTGAATGAAAGAGGGACAATTAAGCTCACCGGAGGAGCTTAATTCAAATCTTGCACATTTCAAATCTTGCAAGATTTTACCACTGTATTTATAAAAAAAGGATTAATTGAAGGAGAATTTTTAGTGGAAAAGAACAGTTCTGCAATGAAGCTGTTCCAATATATGTAGATAGCAATGGATGAAATTAAACAGAAGACAAAAGAGTAATACTCAAACATAGATAGGAAGAAGTACTACTCACATATCTTCATAATATTTCTGGTTATTACTTCTACTTAAACCTTGCTGCTCCTGTCTCCACAGCTACAACACTGCTACAGCCATATCACTGAACCTTAGAATGAAAAATTAGAAGCTTATGAAGAATCACAGAAACTGTCTTATGAAATGACATCAAAGTCAGTGCCAGAGGCTCAAAGGTGAAAAGAAAGTGGCTGTCCCAGCACCACAGTACTCTGAGGCAGGGCAGACTGTAGGCACAAGAAAACAAAGTGGACATGTCACTGTGACTCCTCAGTGGAACAAACATGGAGTAAAGTTTCCGTAACAGTTTGCAAAACTCTGGCAATTGTTCAATTCAACTTTGTCTCTCAAACTCTCTCTTTGATAGTTTTCTTCTGCTGCTGATGCTCACTCTGTTGCTTTCAGACTGACACTGCACCTCCATCGCACCATCATCTCTGTAACAGATCAGGAGGGATGCAGCTCTTGCCTGAAGCATATCTGCATTTTTAATGCTTCCCTGTCACAGGACAGGTGAAGACTCCAGGCAGCCTGAAGAAATCTATTAAGAAATTTCCATCTGAGATGGCAGATTTATGAAGCTATAGCAAAGATTTCTCTTCCAGGTACAGTAGTTCCTGCTGTTTCTCCCCGGGGACTGCACTTCCACTTTCCTCACTCAGCCGCTCTCTGAACTCTCAGAAAGAGAGGGGACAGAAAGGCCAGTTCCTGCTGCTGTAATGCAAATTTGGCCTTAGTGAGAAGCCCAAGCTGCACAGGTATTTTTCACAAATATTAATACTTTCTTTAATGGCAATATCACAGGCAAACACCACCAGAAAATCCATTCAGAAAACAGCAAATGTAACAACCACCTACAGTATGGCTCTATGATGGTGTTTTTCACCAGCAGCTGTTTCACTTTATAGTTCTGCTCCTGAACACAAGGCATCTTTGGTTGTAAGGGAAGATTTTAACAATAGTAGCTCTATCTTTGTTCCTTGTACCTTGGTCCATTGGAGCTGGTTCTGTCCAGAATTAGTCTTTCTTCCTTCGTGTTTGTTTAATAATTAATACTAAACACAGTTTACTTCCACTGTCAATTTTAGAGCAGCAGGAAAATTTTTGAAGCGGAGAACAATATCATAGCAGTACAGGAAAAAAAAGGCATTTAAAGAATGCTGAAAAATTTTTGCAGAAGTAGATATTTGTTACTCATTACTTCAGTCTGTTGTCCCACAAAAGCATAGTTCAGCATGGCGAAGCCCATGGTGCTACACAGCTCCCTTGTTTGGCTTGAGCTCCCTCTCCAACTGCACAACTCTCAAAAGCTTGGCTCTGTACTTATGACAAGATTAGTCTGGGGGTTGCAGTTTAGGTATCCTATAGTTTGCTCTAAACACAAACACTCAACCTTCTTGGAGTGGTTACTGTATGTCTCTTCAGAAACTCAAAGCTTCAGGACAGAAAGCAGCCACAAGCGTTTTTTCTTCAGGATCATTTCATTTCTAGGTCTTTAATTTCATGAATACCTTGCCCAGACTAGGTGTAAGATAAAGACTGCATAGGAAGCTTCGCCGTATTGAACTCATCGACAATAAACAAAGTGGCCCACACTCTTAAAGCAGAGCTCTTTGCCTTTAATGTCATGTTAGATCACTTTGTATGGTAACAGATTGGTTTGGATGTTTGCATAATGGTGTATATTCCCTAAAGAGGTCACTTTTGATAAGTTAATCAAGCTGCTCAGACACAAAGATTTTTCACCATTCTCTATATTTTTCTCCATATTACCCCTGTTTTTTACATAGCCTTAATCAAATGCAAGTATCTGTAAACACAGCATTTGTTCACTACTCTAAACAGGAAAAAAAACGCATTCAAAACCTACTCAGTCTTAAGTACAAAATATAGGTTTGTGGGATTTGTACCCCAGTTCTTTAATCTTAGTTTATAATTGTCTCCCCAAACTGACACTGCTCAAGGAGCTATGCCCTGATCAGCAGGACCACATACTTTTTCCCTAGTGAAGGAAATTACAGAAAATACAGAAGAAAGGGAAAAAGAAAGAAAGAAAATACACCATTACTCTGCTAAAATGATGACAGTGCTTGGGAAGGATTGACATAAAAGAGCAAAAAAAAGATAGCTTTCTTAGAAGTTAAACAGTCACGAGAAAAGCTATTTTCGCTGCCATTTGGTAAAGGGACTTCTGAATTTAAAGAATACTGCAATAATCTAGTTATGTGATTTAAGATGAAATAGAAAGCTAAAGTATATGTTGTCACTTTTTTCTTTAATGAAATGCTACACTTAAACGTCTTCATTTGAAAATAATCTGTATGTGGGTTTTTTTTTTAATAGCATCAATTTGGTTGTTAGAAGAAAAAAGGTTCACAGCGTGCTTATGGCTGACTAAATCTGAAGGTTAGCTAAAATGTTTTTAGGTCTTGCTTTTAAGTCCAGTAGTGCTGTTGAGTGCAGTCTCCATAAGAACACTAATGCAACTCATACCCTTAGTCTTTTTTGATTGCAGAGATTAAAGAAAGTTTGCTGGTGTATGGAACGTTTTGTTAAAAGACAAAATTGAGAAGACAATTCCATGTTTTTATTTATTAAGCTTAGAATTCTGTTTCCTCACAAATATAAAGAATCAAATAACGTGAGAGGGTTTATTTCATCATAATCCCATGCCTCTTTTGGTTTTCAGACTTCTCTCTGTGTTGTTTCTCAGGATTACCCCATCAGTACTCCTGTCCTGCTACCTGTATCTTTTCTATCGGATTTGCCCACCTTCATTTTGCTGCCTGTACTTTTTTTATGTGCCTCTTTTCAGGGCAATGATTCTCCAGCTTTGGCAGAGGCTCGTATTATTCAAGCTACCTAATTCCACAAATCAGCTCAATGTTTTTTTACAACTATCTTATACTAAGGGTGTACTTTAAAAGATTTAATCCAAACGGTAACTTCTTGAACACCCTCTGCAAGTAATTTTCACCTTAGGGTGTTAATCTGAGGCACGACAATTTTACCTTCAAAAGCAGATCCCACGTGTATTTCTACACGGGTAAACCACAAACTGGGTGGCAGATTTACTTTGGCTATAATACACCAAATAGCTGCTTTCAAGCCACATCATTATCACCGGCCAAAATTCATCCAGCCTATTACTAACTAACTCCTAGCTGCTCTTGTTTCCAGAAGCCCTGAGAAAATAACAAAGAAATAGGTATTTATTGCGCATGAGCAACACAGCTGATCTGCACAACTGTATAATAAATCCAATACTTTAATAATATCACACCATTCATCTAATATAGGTGAAGCCAGCTGACCAGCCATTCTAGGAAGGGCAGCTTTAGGCCATGATCAGACAAATGGCTTGGCACAAGACCAGAGCAAAGTAGCAATTCAAGTCAAGCAAACCTCGCTTGATTTGCTGACAGGGTTTCTCACCATCTTAATTTACACTTCTTGAAAAATTGTTTGGTTGAAACATTCTAAAGGACAATTGGCAACATATTTGTTCAAGGCCAGGTTGGATGGGGCTCTGAGCAACCGGATCTAGTGAAAGGCGTCCCTGCCCATGGCAGGGGGGTTGGAACCGGATGATCTTTGAGGTCCCTTCCAACACAAACCATTCTATGACATGATTCTATGATTCTGTATTCCTTGCACCCATACATTAGCGGTTTGAGCATGACAGAAATTTATACTGAAGAAAAGCAACTATTAAACTAGCACTGGGCACTTTGGAATCAGCTGTAAAAGTAAAGCATAGATGCCAAAAACTGAGAGTCAGATCAATTCTCTCAACCAAGAAGCTGTACCATAGAGCCAGGAAAAGTTGAGCTAAGCTGAGCTTCCATTGCAGTTTACCATGGAGTATTTACAATGTGGAAATACAAAGACTATAGCTGTAGAACAAGGCATACAGGACAGTATTTTGAGCAGTAATTTCTTAGAGAAACTGATCTAAATTGAAACAATTAGTCTTCCTTAATTACTTCAAATTAAAATTATTTTCTGTGTAATGCTATTTAGGTCACCTGAGTATATTAAAATAGTCAAAAATTTACAGATAGATGTAATTACATCAAACTTTCCGAGGGATTTCCAGCTGTTCTCTGGAATTAATGCATAGCATAAGGATAGCTGACTGGCGTTTCATACGTGATAGCATTTTTTATACATATTTGCATTTAAACCATAGTCTATATAAAATTCAGGCATTTCAGATCTAACTTGCATGCTATTTTACAAGGGAAGAAGCCCAGAAGTTCCAGTTATCTCAAGTCTGGACATACAATTCTAAAATAGGTTATTGCTTTAATTCCAGGCAACATGTTCCATGGCCAAAAATGGGGCAAAACATTGTCTATTCTTTTTATTTTTAAGTTTGTTCTTTTGCTTACAGGCCCAAGACTGAGCTTTAGCAAGCGTCTTCAGTTCCTTTAGCCATGGTAGGAAGTGGCGATGTGCATCCTTTTTTAGGTTCCAGCCTAAGGATTACGTTATAGCAGAACAGCGTCTGAGCCCTGGGTGGCTCTTGGTTTACCTTGACTGTGGCATTGACCCAGAATATTTTCCAGAATTGGTATAGCTGCAGTTGGAACAGTTTTCCTTCTATATTTGCTGCACGAAGCTAGCAAAAGTACAGTCACTGTGATTAGGATGAGAGATTATAACAAGAATGTAGTGGCTCCTCCACTCTTCAAGATATGTGCACAGTGTTGATAAAAATAAGTCTTGCAAATCTTTTATGTTCATGTTTCCTTGCTAGCCCTCCCTATCTTTCTGATGCTGTCATTCCGTGGCACAATGTCTCTCACACTATTTCCAAGATGAAACAGCACTCTGCACGCCTCAGACTCAATGAAATTTCCTTTTCCACAGTTCCTTGCAAGTGCTAAATATGTTTTTGAGATGTTGATGCATTTTCAGGATGTAAGGTTATATTTTTTATTTTCCTTTTGAGGCCTTGGTTCTTTGTCCCATGACCTCCAGATGGAATCATTTCTGTGATGATGGTGATTTTTTTATTTAGAAAAATAAAATATTGGTATGGGGATTTTAGATACATCATTGTATCACAGATGCCTAACAGGTCTTGGACGTGTGGAAAAATGAAATACTCCCCTTTTTCTTAAAGCACTCTCTGTTGAAATTCAAACTCCCATCAGGTAAAGCAAGCAAACTGTGGAGGACTATAAAATATGGCCACAAGGCCTTTCACGTTTTTCCTTTTGTGCTTGTCTTTTCCTTCTAATCATTTGAATATCCTCAGGAGAGCTGCCAACGCCATGTTTATACCTTTCACCCAATGCAACAAACTCGTTATGAAGAATGTCCCTATGTCCCAACATGTCCACTCCTCAAGATAGCATAATTTAGGTGGCACTGCTTCTGGATGCCTGTGGATGGAGAAAAACAACTACTTTCTTCCAGTTTCTTGTGCCAATATGCAAACAGAGCACTAAGAATCATCACCATGTGAACAATGGCTGTGTTGGAGAAAAGGAAGGAGGTGGTCAAGCAACAGAGAAGGAAACAATGATTTGAGGTCCATTCCTGGGAGGAGTGAGGCTGCAGCACTCACCACCACAGTTAGTTTCCATCACCACTCTCAGTGCGAGGAGCTGTTGCCTTTCTAAATGCCACACAGAGTCTGTCATTTTATATTTAGCAGAGGCTGTGAAATCATACTTCAGCAATAACATATTTAGTGGAAACACGACAAACTGGTAACCGAACAGGCAATGAGGTGGTCAGCGCTGGTCTCCACACCACACTGCATTGTATCAAGTGCACAATCATGTGCAGAACCATTGTCCAAACAGGCCTTACTCACGGAGCTTTTAAACCGAAGCAGCCAAACTTGATCACCAGAAAGGCGTGCGTGCTTTTAACATTTTACCACAGACAGCATCATCTGGAAGTCAGCCAGGGGAAAACTGAAGGAAGGTTCTGCACAGAGCATGGATATCAGGTAACTAGGGGGGAAAGGAAGCAGTTCCTGGGCGATTTGTGTGCGTGTGTCACAAGACACTTGCGTTCAGGGAGCTCACTTCAAAGAATTACTTCAAATGCCAAAACAATTACACAGATTTCACAAAAACAAACTTGCAGTGAGGCTCGTATCACAACCTTTGAAACACAACAGTCACCTACGTTGCCATATTTACGAGTTGTCCCGGATTCCCACCTCCACTGCTTTCAGCTGGAGCCGGAGGGAGTGGCGCTGAGGGTCATTTTATATTTAGTAGAGGCTGTGAAATCGTGCTTCAGCAATAACGTGTTTAATGAAAACACGACAAACCAGTAACCAAACAGGTGACGAGGCGGTCAGCACTCCACAGCACTGCACCTACCGCACGACCACGGGCAGAGCCTCTGTCCCCTCAGCCGCGGGAGCCGGGGCGGCGTGTCCGTGCGGGGACGGACAGCGGGAGATGCGGATAGAGAGCAGGGGACGGGAAAGAGGACTGGGGTGCCCGGAGCAGCGGGGATGCGAACAGAGGGAAGGGGACCGCACCGGAAAGCGGCTGTAGGGGACGCGGCTGCTCCTGCCCGGGGCCGGGGAGGTGACCGTGGCGGGGCAGATGAGGCTGCTCCCACCTGGAACAGCGGGAGATGAGTACGGCGAGGAGGGCGCCGGGCAGGGGACGCGCTGCTCCCGTCTGGAACAGGGGAGGTCACCGGCGAGGTGACCACGCAGGGGGGCGGCCGGAGGGGACGTGGACAGAGAGGAGGGGACCGGAGAAGTCACCGGGGAGGTCACCGTGGGAGGGAGCGCCCGGAGGGACGCGGCGGGGGGGGGGAGGTGGCTGCTCCCGCTCTGTACCGGGCCGGTGAGGCGGCCGCTCCCGCCGGGAGGGCTCTCCCTGCCCTTTAGCGCGTGGTGACGCTGCCCTTGGTGCCCCGGCGGCGCGGGGGGGGCGGGCAGGGCGGGCGGGCGGCGGCGGCGCCCTCTGCACGGGGCAGCACGGAGCGCGCGGCGCGGCGGAACTCCTCGCTGCGCCACGTGTAGAGCAGCGGGTTGAGGGCGGAGAGCGCGCAGAGCAGCATCCAGCTGGCCGCCTGCAGCGCGGGCGGCGCCGGCCGCGCGAAGAAGCCCATAAGGCTGACCCAGACGAGGGGCTGGGTGCCCAGCAGGAAGACGCAGCAGAGCAGCAGCACGGAGACGGTGCTGAGGCGGCGCTGGGCGCGGCGCGGCGGCGGCGGCGCGGCCGGGAAGGGCAGCTGGTGCAGGAGGTGGAAGTTGAGGACGCTGACGCGCTTGGCGCTGCCCCGCACCCGCCGCACGATGCCCAGGTAGCAGTGCAGCAGCAGCGCCGTCTGGCCCAGCACGGCCAGGGCGAGCAGCAGCGCGGTGTAGCCGGGGCCGCCGTCCTGCTGCCGCGGGGAGGGCTGCTGGGCAGAACCCCGCGGCCAGAGCCCCGGCAGCAGCGGCACCAGCAGCAGAGCGAGCGCCCAGGAGAGCCCGATCATGCAGCCCGTGTGCCTGCGCTGGTAGAGGGCTTGGTACACGCTGGGCAGCTTTGTGATGAGCACGTACCTGTTGAAGGCCACCAGCAGGTGCGAGGCCAGCGAGACGGTAAGGCCGAGGCCCAGGAGGCCCCCGCGGAGCAGCCGGTACTCGGGTGAGCGAATGGAGGACGAGTTGGGGGGCAGCAGCCCCAGCACGGCCTCCTGGGGCATCCACAGGGCACACACGCCGAGGTCTGCAGCGCAGCCATTCACGATGAAGGCGTTGCTGGTCGTCTGCAGTTTCTTGAAGGAGAAGACTAAGTAGATGACCATCACATTGGATAAAGTCCCTGAGATAGCCAAGACTGCATAGAGCAGTGACAGGAAGATACGGGTCCCGGAGTCCTCCCAGAGCAGCAGCAGAGGCGAGGTCGCACTCCAGGAAGAGGCGTTGGGCATCTCGCTGAATGCAGCTCAGTTTTGACTTCTTGTAAATCCCATCCTTGGCTGGGTCAGAAGATCCTGCTGCAGGAGTTCCCCACCAAGCCCTGGGAGGATGTGCTGCTGGGGAACTCAAAGGCAGGTTTCAGGCATACAAGCTGCAAGGTCCAGAAAATGCGTTTCACAGTAAAGATCCAGTGTCCAAGGCAAGTAGGTAGCAAGAGATCCCATAGATTCTAGCTAGCAAAGGTGGGTCCATAGGGAGCAGGTGACTGTTCACAGACCAGAGCACGACTGAGGGTTCTGTAGCTGTGAAAATGCCAAAAGCAGCAGCACCTTGCAATCAGCAGCAGAAAAGGCAGCAACTGATACAAAGCTTTGCAGTTTCTCCTGTGCCACAGAACGTACACTGTACATCATTCCAGGAAGATTCAGCCCTTCCACTCTTCATGAATTATTCAGCAGATTTTCAACTTGTTAAATCAAGAGAAGAAAAAAAAAAACCCAAACCCTATCATCCTCCAGGAATACTGCAACTACACAGTCTGACTCTTTGCCTCACCAGTTTCCTCGTTCTAAACCATTTACACAACTTTCCTTTGCAGCAAGCTTTCAAACCAGTTTCAGTCACTTCTGTCTGAAATACAATGCATGTACTGTAGAAACTCCTCTGCTAGATCCTCACTTAAACTGTTTTTTTTCTGATCTTATTTTTGATGAGAGAAAGCGTGCTATGCTTCTGCAAGCTAAAAGTTAATTTTAGAACTGGTCTATAATAGTAATACACTTTCCAAATTGAATATTTCAAACAAGATAGATACACAGATTCTCGGTAAGACAGAAGTTATTATTGAGGAAGCTGGTCCTCAATCTACATGTTCTACATTTCTTCATGAAGTTCAGCCTGTCTCAGGCCACAGGAAATCCTACATTACCAGCCTGCTGGAGGCGAATGCAGGTGTCAGTAAGCACACAGATAAAACAGAATCAGTGTAGCATTCAAAATGCTCTTGCTCCAAAATTAATTCAGAGCACAAGTTCCCGCAGAGGTAAATGACAGGTTCTTAGACAGACTAAGAGCTGGTGAAAAGTAAGGCTTAACAATCCCTTCCTGAATGGAGACGAGTTAGTAGTGAGATTCTCCCAGGAATTCTACAGCATTTCACTCAAACAGGGACAAAACGTTAACTGCCCCTACTCTTTGAACAAGATTTATAATAATAAGAAACTGAGTAAAAGAACTTACATTTCTTCTCAAATACTTTCCAGAAAAGGAATACTGATTCATTTTATGGTGAGTTTAGAAGAAAAGCTGCTTTTACGGGTGGGTTATATGTGAGCAATAGAAGTAAGTAGTCTCTGCTCATATTGACCAAAGGCATCTTCATAAGGTGGTTACTATTAAATTCATTATATTAACAAATGAAAATACCCAAATAATATATTAGGATGTAATTATAGTTACAATATACATTATTTAAGATAATGAAGTTACTTTGTGTGGGTCAATGGATTATTTTGTTGCAATGTAGCACATCTCTTGACAAAAAGGCTCATGTTTGCAATTGACAGGACTATTGATCCAACTGTGGATTTGTTAGAAACATGAATATGTTCTTTTTTAATTAATTAGATTCCTCATGTGCTTAAGGTTAAAGGCATACTTGAGTGATTTACTTTATCAGGCCCTTAATTACCATATTATTTGCCTGCTGCACTTTACAGTGTAGATCTAATCAAGTGTCAAACCTTTTGAGGCCTTTCATTGTTTAGCTGTCAGTAGAGAACAGTTATTATAGAAACTAAAATCCTCCTCTTTCTGCAGTATTGTAATTGAAAAATATTCTCTAAATCTGTAACAAGAAATATCTCCCTTACCAAAAAGCTTCATAAAGCATAATTTAAAGGCATGATTTAGAAATGTGTTTCATAAGGCATTAACCAAAGAATCGTAGGCCCAGTAGAGACCTCTAGATCTGTTTAATCCATTCTTACGTGTTTATCAAACTTCATGTCCTACAGCTTGTACTCCCAGAACAAGGAATTATATATCTATGTAGGAAACATCAGAAATGGTAAAGTTCAAGGATAAGTGAAAAGACAATATGAAACAGATTTTTATGTTATTTCTTAAAAGCCACAAAGTTGTAAAGATCTCCTTGACCTTTCACTGTACCCAAATTTGTTGTTGTTAAGCAGATAGCCACAGAATTCTGGCTATATTTATAAGGAAGGATAAAAAGCTAAGTGAAAGCACGATCTTTTAGATTCTTAAGGACAAAGACCCTGCTGTCAGGGTCTATTGCACCAATTGCACAGGCAAAAAAAGATGAGATTACAACTATACCAAAGGTTGTTGTCCACAAGTTTCTTCAGACACAGCTTTCAAATTACAGTATTTTGATGTCATACAAATGAAATACAAGGTTAGCTAAAGAGATCGGTTATAAAAGACACCTGTCATACCAATGTCTTCTTGCAAAGTCATCTTATAAATATATTACATAGTTTAGAAGAAAAAAGGCGATTTTGAAGAGCTACTGTTCAATTGGATTACTACATATTAGTTTCCATCAAAAGATCTAAGTAAGAAAAGCCAAGAAACAAGGTAGCTGGCTGATACAGGCATTTTATTATCAATTAGGTGTATGTGTGTATATATCTACATTTCAAAATTAAACAATATTTTATTAAGGAAAACTATTTATAACCAAGTACATGACAAAATTCTTTAAGAGGTAGAATTACCTTACCATTAATCTATAATTCATATACAGTATATTCTATATATATGCACACACATATGCTACTTCGTGTGTGTATATGTTACATATACACAGTTGTGAAAAAAGTGCAGTATTGCATGTAATTTTATTCAGTGATTTATATAGCTGCTCTCAATATTGCTAATGAACACTTTCAGTACAGCTTGCAATAGCAATTTGTGATCCGATCTATTTCATAAATAACGTGGCACTTTATTATAATTTCAGTTGTAAAGTAATGCAGGGTATTCACAGGTCATCAGGAACAGAGACTGACAATACCACCAAGCTTTATTTTCAAGTTTCCCTAGATATTGGAAGAACCCATAGGTAACAAATCTGCTTTGTTTTTTGTCTTCTAAATTAGTAGCAAATCAAGTCCTCAGAGCTACTTACCTTTCTTTTTGTTTGTTTTGCACTTGTGGAGTTCTGAAAATTTTACACGACCTCTAGTACTTCACTGTAATACCGCTTCATTCCAAGTCTCATTCCTAAGCACACCTGATTGAACTATACGTTAAAGAGCATCTTTATTACTGAAAAAAATATTCTGTGATGCAGGAGGTTATATTAATTGTATGTTTAACAATAGTTCTCAAAAAAGTTTATGAAATGCCCAACTGATAAGTGAAAATTTAATATACTTCCAACATTTACTTCAGTATGCTTTGCTAATGTAGGGTAAAAGCATGTAAATATGCAGCACAGCCAAATGCTTTGTATATCCACATTCTTACCAACATGAGTTTGGTCTGCCTTCATTTTTGCAGTATAGATTGCAGCACATTCTACATTGATAAGAAAGAGTTAAAACATTCTTTTAAGACAAATTGAAAGAAAACATTAACTGTACAATTGAACCATCAGATAAACTCTTTCTCTTTGCAGTGTAAGATGTAAGTTACATTACATCTCAACAAATATTTTCTCTTTAATTTTCTTTCATAGCATTTCCTTATAAAACATCAGCAGCTGAAAGTAGAAAGCAGAGTATGTATCAAGTGCTTTCAGGTGATAGCATGATAACAAGCCTCTCACTAGTCAGACTTCCATTAAGTTACCAGAAAACCAATAGTGAAAAAGCAATTACGTTAGGCTTTTAGCAATAATGACGGACCCATAAAACAAGATAAACATCTTGTTCATAAAAAATGTTCATCTTTGATAAACACATAAAAATTCTTTAAAATACACATTTTTGTAGCAAAGTGAACACTAAATTAAAATAGATTCTACTTTTTACATAATTTTATATATATCGCTTACCAAAATATTCTCTTAATACATATTTTAACACTGTACACAAGTTAATAAATGTCTTAATGAAAATCATTAGAAATATATTCAAGCTGTCTCAACATTAAAAATTTAAATCTGTATATAACATGGGATAAAATAATTTCCATAAATTCAACATCAGTGCATCTGCAGTAGTCATTAATGAGAAATTTATGCCCATTAGGAAGTCTCCTCTTGGTGTTAAGGTTTTAAAACATCTTGTATTGAAGATTCCTTCTACGAGTGATCAGCTTCCTTCTTTAAGTTCTCCTCCTTCATGATGGACTTCAGTTTCAAGAGCTCAATAGGTTTCACCAAAGCAGCAAGGCTTTAGTACTGAACATCCTCAGACTGAAGGGACTGTGCAGAGAAGAAAAACTGATTAAAACTCACTGGGGAGATTATACTTGTATATAATATGCATTATGCCGTTAATGAGTAGAAGAAAGATAGGAAGAAGAAAAACAGAGTTGGAGGCGGATTTGAATCTCTGCATAGGTGAAGATTTATAAAATAGAAGGAACTCAAAAACTGGATACTGTGAAGTCCATGAGCTTTTCTGTATCTACACTTACGTTAACAAACCAAGTTCTAGAGTAAGCATTACAAGTGCTATAAAACATCACCTTAAAACAGTACCTTAAAAATGTGTTGAAAAAACATGAGTGCTAGGATAGAACTGTTTCCGTTTATCCTGAATGAGAATTAAAGTGCTACTGTAAAAATACAGCGTAGTTTGCATGTTGATTCAGGTAATGACACAGGAAACATGCATGGTGTAGCTAATTGCTGTGAAAAAAGCTACAGCAGTACAATTACTCACATGAATAAATTTATGTAAAACCACATGAAAATGAAGCACTGCAGATGGTTCATCTGGATTAGTAAGCAGTCTATATACTTAGGAGGAAAGCATAACCTGGTCTACTGTATTTATTTACATTTCTGGTTCTACTGAAGTCTAATGTTTTATTATAAAATAATTAATCAGTTTAGACAGCATCCAAACATTTTATTACCTCCTACACAGATGTCTTCAGGAATTCATTCTAAATAAGAAGTCTTATCTAAGAGAGCTCTTCACTGTACTAGTAAGGCTATAAACAAATAGTAAATAAATTAACCAAGGCGTATTTTGAAAATGCATCAATTCATCAGAATTAGAGAGAACTACTGGAGAAAAACATGAATCCCAAGAAAGCTCAGACCCTTGGAGTCTTCTGTTTTCCCACTGTTTCTAACCAGTCATTACAGAAATGCTCTTTGGCATTCATATTGAAACCTATAAGTAGAAGAAGCGCATAATAGATATGTAAACTTTTAGAGCTCGAATATCACAAAACCACATTTTTTTCTTCCTGTAACTTAAGTCTCAGTGCATATTTCCAAAGTTGTCTTTTAAATGCATTTTCACATCTTGAAGATCTGAGACCATCTGGATATTCTTTCCTAGGTTGAAAAAGAAGTGCCATCAGCATGTAAAGATTTGAATACCACTGACTAAAAACAGTCTGGGTATAGTACTGAATGGATTCAACATGAAGTGTAACATTTAATAGCAAACACTTTGCCATAAATCTAAGCAGATGTAACAATATTATTTCATTATAGGCTCAGAACCACCATGGAATACACAACCATAGAAGCTTATTTTTCCCTACTCCATTCTCTAATAATCATTCTGGATTATAAGCTTTGGCAAGAGCATTTGTCAAGTTATTTAAAACGTGTAAGAGTGAGGTAGAAGGAACAGCCCTTCATTAATGAGCACTTCAAACTTCTCTCTCAATGGTGCTCAAAGCTTTCTCATTTTCAAAAGTGTATTTTAACAATCAGAAAGATGTTTACACTTAACTACAGAAGTACTTCAAATGAATCCTTCAAAACTGAATTCCAAGTAAAGTTGATTAACAAACATTAAAAAGGCATGAAATTTAATTATAAACTCTCATTTGTTGTACAGTAGTAGATTACTTTAAGCTTGGATGGGTTAAAGATGACCAGAAAGCAATGTTCGCTTTTGGTGATCTTGGGAGCAGCTCGTGTTAGTTGACAAAGAACTACAAGCTCTTTACTTAGCAGACAGTAGTAACCAGGGATTCTACATCATAATTTAAATAAATAAACAAGCAAACCATAAATTAAAGAATCCCAAGTTTAAAATAAAAATCTTGAAATCACTAGGAATCTAAGTTACAAAATAAGGAATAAAATTAATGGCAGCATACAAAAAAAGAACAAATACCCATGCAGCACAGATTGCTTGGAAACAAGATAACATCTTTTGTTAATTTTCACTACAGATGGGTAGACAGAGTTTATTTTATTTATTCCCAAACTGAGAAATATGGTTTTTGGTATGTTCCCCCCATACCATAGCTGTACTGACATAGCAATGGTTTATTTCTTCCTAATGTTTCAAAGCTTTTTCTGAATACAGGGAAGAATTAAATCTAAGCAGCACTTTTTCCAGATTAAGATTAGCTGATGTGACTTTCCATAGAGGTCCTACTAATAAAAGCATGGTGATAGCTGTAAAAACCGAGCTGTTGTAAAGCATACAGACTAATTTTTGAGTTTGAAAAATTAAATTATAGCTGAGAAAGGTTTGTTTTTTGATAGGTTTTTTTTGGGTTGGGGTTTTTTTGGTTTTGCAGTTAAGTAATATATGCTCCTAAATCTCTTCACATTGTCCAAAGATATTAACTGTAATATTTCAAAGCCTGTAATTTTGATTTTTTTTAAGATCTTCTGATTTAAAATTTACATTCCTACCTCCTGTTTTCAGTGGCAAAGTATGGGCTGTGATTCTGAAAGCTTTATTAAAAACAAAAAGCCCTAATCAACCTTTACAAGTCATAGTCTAGTATTTAACAAAATCTTTAAAATAGCAGTCAAAATAGAAGGGGAAAAAAAACCCAAAGAAAATTGACTGCTGAATTGCAACAATGAGAGTACAAAATCAGTTAATGGAGTAGAATTCTCAATGTGTACTCCTCCAGTGGTCCCATGCAATGTCAAGCTTGGCATTTTATACCCAAGTATCAGACATTTAAACAAAGAACTAAGAATTGGATCGCTTCACTACAGTTAATGATATCTAATGAAGTTCATGCTGACGCAACTGCTTAGATCCATCTTCAATAGGAGGCTTGACAAGCCTCCTGGTAGAGAAACTACAACAGAGATCTATCTAGGCACTAGAACTGCATTTGCATGCATTCCACTTTAGGACCAAGTCAGCTGTGATTTAACTTTTAACCCTAAAGCATTTAGGAGTCTCTGTTTAGGACTTGAACATGCACTTTGTAAGTTTTTTGAATTGTGCATCAACTCTCCTAAAACACTGTTGCAACAAGAATGTTGCAGTAGGCAAGAATTACCATGAATAGACAAAATCCACTGGGATAAATCAGGATACATTACAGGAAATGCATATGTACAAGTGATCCTTTGAGTCTGCTAAATTTACATACCAAGAAGATGCACAAGTGTTTGCTTCTCTTTTTGCAAAGACTGCCCTGTATTCATTAATGGTAAATTCTTATTAAGAATAACTATTCCACAGTATAAATATCATGTATATGAATTTTAAACTACTGCTAACACTTTTCAATTTTTTTAATTTTTCCATCTTGCCAGTTTCCATGACAGCTATAGAAGCAAAAGGTGACTCATCTAAAGACTACCTAGTTACATACTCTTCAACAAAAATACATTTTAAAGAGTGATTTGCAAGAACAAAGTAAAAATCTTATTGTGGTACCACCAATGTGATTATGCTCCATAAGAATTTTTCTGCAAATTATAGCTGAGAGAGATTATGTTCAATCAAAACATACAACTTGTAAAATTTGCAAATAAAGTAGTCTATTTGGCTAGAATGCAAGTTGTCTATTCTGTGAAAATCAAGCTTTTCTGATTCATCAGCATACAAGAGCATAAATGTGATAAAAAGGAAGTGGATTATAATCTTACACTCCCTGATGAAGGACAAAACTGTTAGGGAAAAATAGATGCCTGACAACAGGAAGTCATAGTTATAGTTATTTTTTTGTTTGTTTTAAACAAAATGTAGAAGAATAATATAATACATTTTTAAAAAATGTTTCATTACAAAACAGAAAGAGAAAAAAAGAGTATTGAATAACTTTCTTTTCCATACTGAGGGAAGTGAAGATCTACCTGCATTGCATAAAAATGAAGTTCCAAATTTCTTCACTAATGAGATCAAAAAACCCTAATTAGAACTAAAAATTTGCTATGCTAACCATGTTAAAATCCTCTTGCACCATTCATGTTCACAGTTAACAAAACCAGAAATAAGAGTGATAAGGTGATTTTCTAAAATAGAATACCTACACGATTACAGACAAGTTAGCCTGACATCTAACTCAGTTGAGATAGTTTGCTAATAAAAACAAGTATAATTCATATAGTTCAAGAGTTCTTTGATGCGGTAAGTTAAATGAGTAAACATAACCACCAGTGTATGTAATAGACTTCTGCCAGGTACATTATCTGATGTTCTCCAATTAGAAAAAAAGTGCAATGTAACACAAATACTTATTGCAACAAGACTAAGATTTAGCTGACAAGACTTAGAAGTAATATCAGCATCTAAAGCAGTGAAGTGGATATCATTGTGTTAAATTAATTCCGTTAAAACCAGAATTCTTCCAGTACTGGTATTAAGGCTTGATGCTACTCCATATTTTGCTCATGAGCTTAAAACCATTGATAAATATCACCAAAAGCAAAATAGCTGGATGTAAGCAGCTAAAGGGGTAAGACAAAATATTCATCCTTGGTTGGTCAGTTGGTCCCATTAAGAAGAGAGGGGAAAAAAAAAAAGACAATGCCTTTATAGAGCCAAATGCAGCTTTCCACATTAAAAAAAGTAGGGAATGCAGGACATTGGACTAAAATACAAGTCACTATCTTGTATGGCAAGAACTCTTTCTCCCTGTGAACTCCCAATACATTACAGTTAAAGAAGCTATCAAAAGTTATGCATTTATATGCAGGACAGCACTGAGTAACAGCTCTCTGGACCTGAAAGATGGATGTTAGTTTGGCATTTATTTCTTGAAAGAGGATTTTCAAAAACTGTAAAGCATTTGAACATTTTCCAAAAGGATCTTTGAGTCAACTTATCAAGAGACAATCAAGTTGAGATTACTAGCATGAAATATCTTCAAGACAAGAAAATAAGGTAATAAAGAACTGTAACGGTGACATAATAGAGATACAGCAAGTTTCAGATTAAAAGTGAAATGGTTTTAAGCATGACTATTAAACCAGTGGGACCAATTATCAGGAAAAATCATGCTGTCTTCAAAATAAACCACCATCAAGATGGATCTGTATGATCCAGAAAGTCAGAGGCTTGCTACCAGACTCAAAGCAGAGATTTAATGACCAAATAATCTACTCTTGCCCTAAATGCTGTGACTTCACAGTAACAGCACTCAACTCAGTCAATTGTGCATGAAACAGGTAACAATTTAGTACACTCCACTATGACAGATGCACGGGGTCATATGTGATATTTAGAAGCACATGCATCATTCAAGACATTTGAATAACAGCTTCCAAGCAGGGAACCATTATTACACCAAAATAAGATTACTTTACATGCAAGAAAAAACTTGTATTTTGCTACATAGACTTTGCGTGGCACGAGTCTTCCTAAGAAATGCTGCTTCTCACTCCACAATACATATCCTTTTTCTCTGATCTTCCTCTTCCAGAGAAGACTAGATATAGCATCTCATTTAAAGACCTTGCTGTATTTGGCTGTGTATCACCTCTACTCCTAACAGCAAATGATCTAAAGCCAAGAAATTTTCAAAGGTTACACCCTTACATCCTTCCAGGTATTACTAGGTCATTAAGATAGACAGAAAAAATTGTTCTTAAAACACGAAAAGCATGCATTCTAGAAAGCTGCATTTTCTGCAAAAATGTTTCCCACTCAACATAAAACTTTATAGTATGCCTAACATCTCATTTAAATCACTTTCTAAAGTCACTTAATAGTTTTATTGCAAAGGAACAGCAACTCATTTCCCCCGTTACCACGACGCGCATAGTCCCCACAGTCCCTCTCTGATGTCAAGACAGCTGTTCCCCTGTTCAAGAATTGCCCTTTTCCTCTTCTTTAATTTAAGCACTCATCAACCTTCTTTGCTTTACTCCTTTTTCCCAAGTATTTTAATCTTCCTTATCCAAGAAGGAAAGGTGTGCTACAATACCAGAAGGTAGTTACATTGTAAACCCAGCCCTCTTCCCCCCATGTACTTAGGAATTTTTGTGTCAGTTCCATACATTGAAACTTGAGTTTTATGAGATTAAATAAAAACACAGCGCTAACCTAGAATTCTGTCAATATCTAGGCATAAATAAGAATGAAGGTGTCAACTATTACTTAATTTCTTAGCCTACGTTTACGGAGCAAGACCACAAACTTTGCTTTTGTTGTTAAAAATAATTACAGAAGTATAAAGGAATGGCGACTCCCTTTCCAAAGGAGATAACAATTTAGTACTTAAGTTGCTATATTTTCATTCAAATTTTTAACCTGTTTGAGGGAATGTGTTTATTGTTTCTGTAATGGTTTGTATTATCATTTGGTACTCTTGTAACTTTTGGCCTATTGTGGACCACATCAGTTTCTTTTAATGACTGAGTCACATTACAGTTACAAGACATTTCTTCCCCTTAGGGCTCTGCACAAACGTTTACATATTTATGCATAAGACGCAACAATAACTAGAATATCAAAAAAACCCTCTACAAATTGCTGCTGGCAGCATCATTTACAGAAGGTGCAACAGAAAAGAATGGGAATGGGTTGACCTTCCAAATAATTATTGCTTAAATACATTAAATATGAGACAATATTGAAGGTGAAAAATTATAGGAAAAAATGGGACACTTTACTACTTAGTTGTTCAGCTGAGTCATTCTTCTCTACCATTGTTGGGGTATTGGCTTAGGTTCCAGTACACTCAACTGGAACCTGTGTCAGTCCTCCCAAGCATGTTGGATAAAAGACTGGGCACATCTAAACAAGCTGACTTTCCAGAACCATCAGAATTCATGAACAAAGGAAAGACTTATGGATGTGTCTTAAAACAAACATCCTCAGCTTGCTATACAGCTTTTCATCTCTTTCTTCATCTATACACCTGGAGAAATTAAATCAAATTAGTTACTTAAAAATGGTTCCCTTGTTCTAGAATTGGTTTCATCAAAGAAAACTAAGATGGTTTTTATATCCAACTTGATAAAAATCACAATTATATATTGTTTACCTCAATCCCATGTAACAGGCACAAAGAGAGCCAAATTAAAAAAGTAAAACAACTTGAAAAAACTGAAAGGATGTGACAATAGTCAAGGAGTCCTTTGCAAATAAATTACTGCTGATATTTAAAGTAAAATTTAAACTCCAATTTAAACTCAGTGCAGAACACTCATTGATCCTGAGATCATGGAATATTAACATTTATTTCCAGGTATGTCGTAGTGGATAATAAATTAAAGTAAGTACTTTCAAACAAGGAGTATGAAAGCATCAAGTATTTTCAAGAGTTGCTTTAGGTCAAACACATCCTAGCACAGTAACTCTACTCCTTTTCCACTGAATTTATGAGAATATAGAATCAAGTTCCCTCAATTAACTTAATTTTCAATGTACTTTGTATGTTAGTTAGGTTTCAGCCATGCATGCAATTTAATTCCACAATGAAACAATTAGAATTTAATTCCTACTGTCATCTACCCTCAGAAAGTGCAATTCATATTCTGAAGCTATAAACATGTGGTTTCTGAACTGTAAGTGGTGCCACACCCCAGCTGTTAATGAGAGGGCAGATCTCCCACTTCTTCAGCAAAAAGAGAACACAACCCATGATCCCCTCGGCCGACAGCCTGGTTACATGCAATGTGTGTATTAGCTGTTTTCAAGACAGGGGACTTGCCACACTCAAAACCAGTAGCAGGTATAACAATAGAACTTTCTTTATACTGAAAGCACTTATCAGTGGTAAGGAAAAAAAAGAAAGTTCTAAGATTCTTAAGTTAAATTACAAAGGTAATTTTATTCCGAGCAGCTAAAAAAATAAAAATGTGAAGTGTCAGTACTACTAAAGAGGCTGACAGGTTCAACTATTTGTAGGAAATGTATTCTATTAAAAACACTGCAATAATTTTTATAATTAGTAGGATATTGAATCTTTAGAAACCAGATATTTTAAATTGGTTTTAGATTTATAGTAGTAAAATATATTTACTTTTTCCCTAAAATAGCTGAAATTATTTTTGATTTCATAACTGAAGTTTCTCTAGTCTCTCTTCTCTGCATTTTGTATATAAGTTTATCTGTGAATCCTCTTTATACAGACACTTCCACACAGAAAAAGGGCACAAAGAAAGCCCAAGGCAGTGAAGTTGTTGAAGAATAAAAGCTAAAATGGTGAGACCGTCAGAAATATCTTGGTCTAAAATATTTTTAACATTTGTTGTTAGAAATGGACGAGGTTTCAAGTCAAGTGGACTCATCTTTCAAATGAGCCCTATCTTTAAGAATGTTGTAGAATGATACACACAAAGGCTTTTTTAAATCTGTTACCGCATAAAGATGCATAATAAGCTTCTAAACTATATTAGGGATAATTTAAAAAAAAATCTAAAAGGTAAGAAGGTCCATAAAAAAGATATCAGAAAAGGTGATAGTTTAGGTTCAGGAGTGATTTATTTTCATGAACCTTCCTGCCTGAGATGCTTGAAAGAGATGGAAAAACATCAGCTGAAATGATAATTGCTTGAAAAGCTGACAGACAAAAGTGCTGTTCAGAAGCATTAAAGGAAGTCTCAGAGAATTATGCTGAGTTAAGATTTTTTTTTGCAACAGCTTTGCTTACAGAAGTAAGGAAGATGAGCATTGGTCAGATGCTTGAAAGTGCTGTTGTGACTGAACTTACGGGAACTGATTGACTCTGGTATCGTGCTGGAGGAGTTGTAAGGCCCATAAAGGAAGGTTGATGCGAACTCATCTGCCACGGCGCTGTGAAAACTGGTTTGGCTGCTCAGGTTGTTGCCACTACTGCTGTTTCTGTTGTATAAATTGTTGTTCAGTTCGTGGTTATTTCTGTGAGGCAGCTGCAAGCTGCCATTCAAGTGGCTGGAGATTTGGCTTACAGAAAAACCTGTCCTAGAGGACGATGATGTCATTTTGCTCTCATCATCATCATCATCTGAAGCAGCATACAGGTTCCCTAGAGAACTGGCTAGTCTGGAGTTTTTGGAAACGCTGAATGGAACACATGCAGGGAAAAAAAAAATACACACAAGGTATGCACAGATATATTAAATAAGTAACAGACAATTCAGAATAAATTAGGTGAATAACATAGATCATTCTGAAATAATTTGATTTGCATATAGGTTCATCTTCTAACTCACAAATAATGAAAACCAGAATTCTTTGTCAGGACTTCCAAAATTTTGTTTATTCAAGCACTACCATGGCCAGCTTTCACCTCTGTCAAACCATATGCACATGCAGGAGATTGTGTTAAAAGGTGCAGGCAGTGGCTCATCTACATTGAAGTACTTTGTGTACATCTAACAGGTTAGGAACTCCTCTTCTGTTTCTTGAAATCAGTAATGCAATACAAGTCTTCAAGTAACCACAAAGAAATTTGATAAATATGAGAATAAGACTAGGGCGTCCCGAAATATTTTTTTAGGGGAGTTATTTTCTTCAAGTAAATATTTGTGCCCAGAAATTATTAAAAATGCAGCAATCATCGTAAACTTCATTTAACATCCATAATTAGAACAACAGTAATAATGGAATGGCAATAAGGGTTCATAAAACCCATATTAATTACCACTCATTATTCTTCTGAGATTAGAAGTATATAGACTTGTGAGAATACTTGCACAACCTCCATAAACTCAGATGAGTTATAGAAAAAAACGAATACCTGAGTAAAGTAATACTGCTTATGACTTGATAGAATTCCACTAAACCTTTCATACCACTAGTATAGGTTTTCAGTTTTGTTTGTATTTTAAATCTACAAGCAACTAAAATTTGGCTAGTGGAGCAGCAAAACTTTGTAAGTAAACTTAAGCCGTCTTACACCCAAGAACAAACAGCAAGCGCTTCATAGACTGCATTTGTGCTGAAAAACATTGTGGTATACAGTAACTATTTGTACCAAAATAAGAAGGAAAAAACCTTTTAAGGTCAGAGAATGAGGATGTGGAAATTCTGCTTATTCTTTCTGTAGAGGATGAATTAACTGCCATCACTTTGGAGTTCTTCAGAGGAGACACGGATCTTTCTGTGCTACCTGAAGAATTCAGTCTAAAAAGAAAGCGGAGTTTCAGTGAGAAGCAAGATTTTTATAATGGATATACATATTTCAGAAACAGAGTCAATACATACACGGGTATTTTAAAAAGTGGGAATTCTGAAGGCTGAGTATTGAGAACTCGACAGCAAAAACTCAGTTTGCCTATTTTCAAATATCTTTAAAAAAAACCTCTTCAAATAAGTTCTTCCCCTGCAGTTTCTGGCTTCTTTTCACCTTGGTAATTTAGGAAGGCTAAATGTCCATTTTGTGTCAAATTTATTGTAAATTTGATTATAAATTTTAAATACTGTAAATTTGAGAAAGAATATTTTGTGTGCTTATAAAGCAAGTATGAATAGGAAAATCCAACACTGTAGCTTTGATGAAAACATCTTCATTATTTCCAAATGACACCAAGAACATTTTTACAAAGTTGCACAGAACATACAGCTCTTTTAAGGGTGAGATTCTTACTGAGCAAGTTCTTCCTATATTAAAAATGAGCTGTAAGTATGAACTACTAAAAAAAAAATCTTAGCATTACGGACATTTTAGCTGTCCATATTAGTTTATTAAAAACTAATAAATAGCCTGGCAGGAGGTAAGAAATCTGCTCCATCCTTACAACAGGGGATATTATCGTGATCAGCTCTTACAGGATGGGACATCTTGGGTACAAGTCTCCAACTACAAGCACAGAAGGAATGACACTGAGCAGAAACAGCTTTAATTCCACTTCAAGAAAGGGTACACAGACATCTCCAAGGTTAGACATCTGGAATAATTAATCTAAAAAATCCAGGCTGTCACAAAACTGCATATAATGTGTTATTGTTAATATTAACGTTTTTAATACAGATATTTGGTCTTAGATGTTTTATTTCAGATGCAATGGGGGAAAAATGCAATGGTTAAAAGGAATTAATTCTGCCATTCCCATAACTCTTAAAATTAAGTCAATTTTTATTCTACATTTTATTTTCTTTTCAGGGGCTGTCAGTATGTATTTGAGATTAGTATGGATCATACATGAAACAAACATTTATAATAGAAAATGAGAAGAAGCTATTGGCTTTATTGGGTCCACAGAAAGTAATGAACACAGCATTTAGTAAAGTGTACAGTGAGGACCCTGTACTAAGATGTGGAAAGGTTCTGAAACTCCATATTTATCTTGTAAAAAAGAGCACTGATTGTAACCCATAAGTGATGCCTCTAGTTCATCTACTAGAAAACACACAACAAAAATTGTGATGCACAGGCAATAAATAGCCAATTCAGGCTTTTGAGACATGTATTTAATTTTACAGAGAAAAAGTGGTTATGAGTTAACTAGTCATCCGTCACTGCTTAACAGCATAGATATTAGAAAATGCAACTAAGGAAATTACTTGCATAAACAAATTATTTGTAAAGAAAAATTTAAGGAATCCCTGAAGTAGAGCTTTACCCTTCTGTCCACTCGATTTACTCCTCCCAACTATTTTCAGGTGTTTAAAAAAGTTTATTACTGGCCACGTCTCAGAATTCTGAAATAGCTAATCAATTGATGGGATAAATATAATTCAAACCCTGAAAATTTAAGAACCAAGTAGTACACATTTAGAATTATAATTTCAAAATTAATACCTGAAAGGTTGTGATAATGACCTGGTGTGCAGTTTCATGTCTTGCAGTCTAAAGAAAGAAAACCAGCAGTCTTTATCAAAGGACAAAAATCCTTTCCTCTCCCACAAAGCATACTTGCATGCCTCACACTGGCTTTAAAGCACAAGACTAACAAGAGTTAAGAATTATTGACAATCGTTATTTTAATTTACAGTTAAACACCAGAGAGATGCTTCCAAGCTTCACATTTTTACTGGTTCTGAAAAATTCAAAATTTATATAAGGAGTACAGAATATAGAAAGATAACTAAGTTCATTTAATATTTTGAGACATAAGTTTAAAAATGCTAGATATAAATTTCGAAGTTTTGAATTTTTTTTACTTTGTCTTGTACTGTTACATAGTAAGTAGGTATCCTAATGGTATATACCTAGAGAAATTCCCACCAGAGAAGGCGGTACAATTAGCACTACCGCCTTAAACAAGACCAGGTACTTGCCATAAAGATCTGATAGCACAGACTGAATGTAAAATTGCAAATTACCTCAGAATTAATTAATTACCTCAGAGCTCCAGCTGCAGCAGAACACGTCCGTCTCCGACTTTTTAAGGCATTAAGCTTATCTCCCTGCGTCAATCCATTCTGAGTTTCCACACCTCCTTCATCTTCAAAATCATGCTGGGAAACACAAAATATGCAAGCAAGGAAATAACATCAAATGCTTAGGAGTAGGGTAGTTTTAAAGTATCGAACATCTCCTTTGCAAAGATTATAATTGAAAAGGCTAATCACAGTTTTCTGGACACATGGGGCACTACTCTGTCTTTGAAGGCAATTAAATTATTAGTTCTGGTAAATTAAATGTGGCATTGTACAAACACACAGATGCTTTTTGCAGAATCTGACTTAAAAGCCAGTTCAGGAAGCTTATTTACTTCAAAGAAGTCTGTTTTGATAGAACTTGAACTCCGTAACTATTTTTAAAGTTATCATTGACATAGCAGGGAAGCAGAAACACAGAATTCTGTGATATGCATAACATGAGGAAGAAAGTTGTATGTCCTACAAGAGGAGCTAAAAATCAACTTTCCTAAATTACTAATCTTTTCAAAACCTAAAAAGTTCTCATGATCTTTAGAAAAATACAGTTTTGAAAAAAAATTCTGTATGAGAACTTAATGAGGAATATAGGATGAACAGACTTCAGTTTCATCCTACTTCTTCTAGCTTTACTAAGCATTTTAAACTCTTGAGAAATATTAAAAGTGTAGGGCAACACTTTAAATGCCTATTTATAATTTCTCACTGATCCAAAATACTCTTCTAAGTCTCAAGTAGCAGAGAAATACGAAAGTTACACAAAGAAAGGACAGACCTGTGATTTTTTTTTAATTGTCAAATGCAAAAAACCTTATTCCAATTATGTTTCATTTGACCTCAGATCAAGTATTTGTTTATATTACTGCAGTTCCTATTGTGCCCAAGTGACCTCGCTGCTCTGTGTAAAACAAAACAACAGTTTCTGCCATTAACAAAGATGAAAGATTCACTGAAGCTGTAATATAGTAGCAGTTAATCAAATGATGTGATGGTCCAAGTGTTGCACTAACTACAAGAAAATATAACTACTTTATCCAGATTTCACTGAAGCTTATATGCTAGGCTGTTGTTAGCTTCAGTGCTGAAAAATTTTGTTTCACTGTCTTTTTCTCACCCAACAGCTACTGCACGTAGCTGATCTGTCCTCCGATTCTTAGACCTTATGCATTTTGGGGACTGAGAACATTGCTTACCTCTAGCTTCTAGAGAGCCTCATTCATACTAATATATATGTAACACATATATATACTAATAACTATCTGAAGAAGACAGTAAAGGATTCTGTCAGCAATATAAAAGCTCTTTAGTTATTACAGAGCTAAGACAGGATTAATCAAAACCCATAGTTCCTCTAAACTGCTTCTCAGAGATACTGTAGGAAACTACAGTTTCAATATTTTTACTAGCCCAGAAGACGCGGTACATTCCCTTCAGTTCACACTTCATGACTGTGCTTCCAGTAAGAAATTCTAAGGTCCTTACCCTAAATATACACATCACATCAGTAATTTATAACACTGTGATAAAGGGATGGACACCTAAAACCTCATAAATTTTACCTAGAAACTTGGAATAAATAGATTTCCAGGAAAAAAAATGATTTTTTTTTCCCAATTCTCCAAAGAAATGACTGGAAAACCTCAAAGAATGACTTGAAATAATGCAAACATTTTGAAATTTGCAAAATTACCTATAATAGTTTTAAACATGGCCTAAGCTTTTTTCTTCTCAATTTTGAAAGAGTGGAGATTTGTTCTAATTAAGGCCTATAAAGAAGTTTAGCTGTGGAAAAGCAATCTATTGCTAATACAAGCCTAAAAAATGTAAAAAAATATCTGTAGCTAGATTAGCTTCATCGCTGCTTGATTGAATTTTGTCTTACGAGCTCTTACCTCCCTGTATCGATTCAAATCTTGTACTTTATTCAAGCTGTCACTGATTGAAATATCATTCAAGCCACGAAGAACTCTGTTAATGTTTCCATCAACTACTCTTTGTTTCTGCTTTGATCGCATGAGATCTCCCTCCAGCCATAACGTGGCTTGCTTCCTTTAGGATACAAAACCAAATCAGTTCATATCAACATATTTGCATACATAGGAAAACCAATGTGAAAACACAGTATTCTTACATAGTGCAATCATTTGAATCTTTTGTACATCTTTATCTGGAAAAAAAATCAAATATCTATCACAAAAAAAAATAATTTTCAATGGTTAAAACAACAACAACAACATAAAGTTTGTCCTTTCCATGTTAGCATTTTACTAAATCCTTATTGTTGATTTAAATTTTTGTCCACATCTGGACTTTACACTTCCAACGCATTTTTCTTTAATTCCTAAACCCCCCCAGAACACAAACTCTTAAGGTAACAAAATGCATAGCAAACCAGAGATGATTGCTACTTAGTAAGTTTAATTTCAATTCCAAATTAAGTAACCCTAAATATATTACAACAGGCAGTAACTCATGACGTCAGTAGACAGAAAGCAGATGGTGAGAATAGTGCAAGATGGATATGGATGTAGAGAAGCAGTCGATTCTTGGTAGCAAAGAAGGTATACCTACTCTTCCAAGAAGTGTTGCTGGGGTCCTATAATAGAGCCTGGTCGACATATTCTTATCCAAGCAATGGCTTCAGCGTGTGTGAACTTGTAGTGTTTCATTATGTAACAGGCAATCAGTGTTCCTGTTCTCCCCAGGCCAGCTACAGAAACGCAAGTATTAACAGTCACATAAAAAGTGATGATCATTTCATAATTATCAAATAAACTATGGGATACGAGAAGGCTTCTTTGCAATGCCATTTACCACCTTAGTATGTGAAGAAACAATTTCTGATTCAGCACGCGGTTTATCATATAATTAGATTTCAACGCTGTAGATACCAGAACAAATATATCATACTCATGAAAATTAGCAGTGTTTAAGAACGCATGCAACGCTGATCACTCTTGTATGAGTCTACTTCAAACTTTATTTTTTTAAAAAAAAGGCTGATATTTTTTAAAAAGCTGTGACGTCGGATACAAACTTCATATTCATAAAACCAGTAAAAAAGGAAATCAAAGTAGCTTTGAAAGGCCAACACACATACTTTAGAAATCAAGGTTCAAAAACATGGAAGCATATGCGCACACCACAACAGACAGCAGTACAGGTCTTTTCAGCCAGTGGCTTTTTCTTTATGGATCAGTTTTGTTGTGAACTCAACCTATAACCATATTCACTGCTATCTATATAAACAGCAATGAATGTTGACCAGCATATGATTTTACATATCAATAGCTAAAAATAGTTTAACCCATTGTCCCCCAAATCACAAACTGGTTTTAAGGGCACAAGAGAGACAGAAAAACTAGCTTTTACTATCAGACAAATCTCTAATATAGAGTAAGAATCGATCTGTCTTATCTACTAGTAAAGAGTCTCCCTATTTAAACCTTGTTTTCCTGCATATATTTATTTGCAATTTACAGTCTCACAGTGGCCAGCTACTGTTTATGCATCAACAACAATCTCAATGGAAACTCTAAGAAGCCAGATAACCTTGCTGACAATTCTATACCCAAGTACAAGCTCTTTATTTAAGCAATAACTAAATCTTGCTGTGACTTTTGGAAAGTTCAGATGATTCAGGTAAAATGATGAAGGTAAAAGTTCAGAGTGAGATTTCATAACTGTATACTAGAAAGACTAGCTCTGAAGAATCATTTTAAAAAAAGAAGTGTTGTTAGATTGGGCTTTGGTTTTTGGTTTAGTCTTGGGGTTTGTGATTTTTTTAGTTGGTTTTGGTGGTTTTTTTAAATGCAAAAGGACTGCAACATGTAATAGATAACCAACAACCGCACTGCATTAAACGTACATCTGAATAAGAAAATTATCTCTGAAAGTTGCAGGTAACACCTATCAACTATATATAAATGTAAGACTTCAGTTCTCTTCTCTGATTTCCTGTGACTGTACACATTTTCCATAGCAACCCTTTGCATTAAACCATTCTGTAACTTCTGGGACAAGTAATTTCTAATCTGGAAGCTGTGTTTGGAATACTTCTGCAATAAAAGTACAGGAAAACTACAGACAATACATTAACTCTGAGTTAACTTTGTATAGGCCTATTTGAAGAATATAAAAAACCAAGAAAGAATGAGATTGTTGGTTTATTTATTAAATGGTCACAGGAAAGACCAAAAATACTTTGGTTTAGCAAGTGTATGTCTAAGTAACTAGAAAAATATATTGTATTCCTTTAGCAATTAAGCTTAGAGAATAACAAGGTACTCCTGCTAATCAATAATTTATACTCTCATTTAGTCATTTAGCAGATGTCCAACTTACTAATGATGGAATTTCTGGGTTCTAGCTACATTAACAACTTGTTAGCAAATAAACTTATTTATCTTTGATATGCATGTTTATTGCTCATGGAAAAAATATGAATAGCACTATTCTTGATTCAGATTGGCAGGACATTCATCTCCACAATGTCCTTACACAACTCTAACCATAAATCAAGCTGAACCCTTCAAAGTCTTTGTTACTCATTCTTGACTAAGCATGTTTTGTGTATTTTTTGGCTGATTTCCTGAAATAGGCCAGTTTGAAATTCTGGCATCACAATAACTCACATTAACTTGAAATGTGGAAGTCATGCTCCGCAGAAAAATGTAGAACAGTCCAAAAGCACAAAGAAAACCTTTCAGTCTTTCGCATTTCCTAGCCAATTATCATAGTGCTGGGAAAGCATAATGCAAAAGAGAAATCTCCATCAACTACAACTCACGCCTTCAAGTGATATTAAGAAAAAACAGAACAATGAAAAACGTTGTCAGTTACCATAAGTAGAGCGTAGGATAAAAGAACTTGATATGCACATGAAAATAATAAATATTTGTCAAGCATCATAAAACAATACTATTTGCACAACCAGAAAGTCTTATTTTGTAAAATGCTTTATTTCTGGAATAATCTCTATGGATTTATAATTATTTTGAACTTCAAGCTGAGAAATAAGATAAGTGCACATACCTTTACAATGTACAGCAATAGCACCGTCAGCATTTTCACAGATGTTCAGGAATCTCTGAACTATACTGTCGCTTGGTGTGCTTCCATCTGTGAAGAACAGGTCATAATGCTCAAAACCAGCATCAGTAAAGCGTTTTGCCTCGTAAATTTTTTTGTTTAGTCTGATGATTGACGTGACATTATGTTTCTTGAAATATGGAAAGTAGGCTTCAGGTGCATGAAGAGGATAACCTAAAAAAAAGAAAGCAAAAATCATTTAATGTCACAGATGAAGTTCAAAGTCATACGAATCGAAATTTCCCCCAAACCCCTTTTTGCACAATAAACATCCCAATACAGAAAAAGCTTTAATATTTTATTCAAAATAAACATGTTAAGTGATATAAAAAATTGTCCACAAAATGCTCATGAATACCAGTATAACTAAAATAGGACCAGAAAAAAAATTAAAGCACAGTATATGTGAAACACTGTACTGTCTCTTCTTCAGCCCACTCCTCTCTTCCAATAATGTTTTATACACATAAAGATAGACACATATAATAATTCCGCATTTCAGAACAGCTGTTTATCTATAGGTAAGCTGCAGATCAAAGAATAAGAGCACGCTTTAAGAGGAAACACTGTTTAGGAGGACAAGAGATTGGCAATCTATACTGTGACAAGAGGAACAGTCAAAGATACACCGTATCTTTGAACCAGAAATATTCTTGCTCTGCTCTGATGTATAATAAAGAAGTATTACTCTTTTGATTCAGTCGATAAACAAAAGGATCCTCTAGATGAAGACAAAGGAGTGGGGAGGGAGGTCAAAAACCAGCCACAACACAACTGTTCTGGACATTTTCACCAAACAGATGTTTGCTGTTGACGAGGCTGCGTGGAAGTGCGCGCACATACACACTTATCTACAGGATGTATGCACGTAAAATATAGTTTATTCTTTTCCATTAACAATTAAGTCTTAAAAATGAAACACAGGAACAACATAGCTACCACACAAATCAGGTCTGTCATCGACCCAATTCACTGATTTATCTCTACAATTTTTATTCCTGTTCAAATAAAGTCCAAAAGCTTCCTCACAAAACACAGGCCATCTCCATAAGTACATTAGCAAATCCAATTAGAGTCACAACATGAGAAAAATGTAGCTAATTATGTAGGCTCACCTCGGTGAGGCTTATTTGTAGCCTCATAACTGGATTTTAAGCATTAATTTAGTGATTTTCAGTTATATATATGTTAAAAATAAAACATAGGTTTTGCAACTTCCATGGGACAATTTAAATAAAAAAATTCTGCAAGAAGGGACTCTAACAGTGACTGGGGAAGAAACCCAACCCAACCTAAATATTTTCTCCCTGGATTTTGTTCAAATCTTCAGTGGACACCATGCATTTAGCAGCATTCCCGTCACAAAGGAAAGATGAGAGAAAAAAGAGGTAGATATTCATAAACAAAGTGACATGGTACAAAGAATAAGGTGAAAATCAGCAAAATCTGATTGTAGTTTTTAAATGACTGATTTTCCTTCTAGCTGGACCAAATCTATGCTTTCCCTGTCAGTCAAGTTTCTCTTTATCTTTTTTTTTATCTTTAGAGTCACATAGGTTCTTCCCATCATCCCAACAATCTTCAGTAGTAAAGGCAAGCTTCTTTTTAGAGTCTTTCTAATCCTTTGTTACAAAACATAGTCTCCTCTGCTTTACACAACTCACCTTTAATTCTGCATACTTATCACATCAGGTGTCAGGTTCAAGGAGAAAAGTAAGGGAATTGAATTTCTCAGGTACTTTGTCACTGAATGAAAGTCACTAACTGTTAAAAGAACTGAAATTTTTCTGGCAAAGAAGAATCCCAAAACTTTTGGAATTAAGTTCTATGATAGTATGTAAAGCATTCACTGTATAATTATTTCCAAATACGACAATTGATCTATAAACCTCTATTATCTTCTGCTCATTTGCTGTGACTGTTTAACATGCTGGGAAAAATAAGATCACCGATAAGCATTAAAATATATACCATACCATTTTCAAGTTTGCTTTTTGGGTGTGGTCCACTAAATGCCAAAAATTTTCCTGGAATAATCCAGTTGAAGTCACCATTCTCCACTCGCTATAAAAATTGCAGAAGAGAAAAAGAAAAGCATTTTAATATCTCTACATAAACGGTTAAAAAAATTACTTGAGATTTTATTTTCCTTTTTGCTATGTTCTTGCTGCATTAAAACAAAACACTTCAAACACAGTTAGTTAGCCTACGAATACAGGACAAACTAACTAACAGTCAGCTGCTTCTCAGAGATCTCTTTGTATAATGAAATGTGAAAAACCTTAGTAAGTTTTCCAGTAAAAGCAGGAAGATCCTATATCTAAGATATATCCATCTTAGAGGGTTCAGTGTTTTAAGACATCTACTTATAACAATGCTGATGAACACCAACATTCTTATATGTTTTAATCAAAGAATATGGAAAAATTAATACTTCCTCCTAAGGCACTGGCCAAAAAACCCAATTCACAGAAAAACAAATTAAAAACCAATTAGCCTTCAAAGACAACTGTCCTGTCCTTGTAGAAACATAAATATACATACTTGCATAAGCTCTGATGAGCCAGTAATTGTAGAAGCAACATATAAATCAAATAAAAAGATTAAATTAAAAAAAACTTTCAAACTGTGACATTGTGCGTTTCTTGCTGAATTCTAATGAAAACTTCAAAAAGGGTGGGCAAATTCTGTCAGTGCCAAAACCGTAAGCTTCTTTGGAAATGCATAACTGAAGCTCTAAACTGCTGCTATTATTTTTGTTAATTGAAGAGTGTTCATTCGTCATTTGGCAAAGCTGTAACTCTCAGCATGACTGTTAAGGACATGGCACTCAGTTCAACTGCATTGTTAGCCTTGTGTTTTTAGCTCTCAGCTCATCAAAACATCCTAATGAGTGAAAGGTTCTGATAATGGACATTACTGTAATCAATTCACCAACTGCCTATCCAAGCCCATTAGGCTTGCTCCAAATGTGAAAACTCCTGGCAGTTAACAAGGTTGCATAAGGACTAGGCAACCAACCTTACTGCCAAGTCAGGACCCCTCGCACCCCTCCAAATCTGCATCACAGACTACAATCTCACTGTTGTAGCACCTCCTTCCCACCCCCCCCCCACACACAAGAATAAGTTAAATAAGTTAATAAGCTAGAAGCATTTGAATATTTGTATTACCGGTTTCAATTGTGAATTAAGTAGGCCTTCATAGTTACATGGGTTACTGTGACCAATTTAAAATCTAACTTATCTGAATTACAGATATATATATGCATAGAGAATCACAGAACGTTCTGAGTTGGAAGAGACCCACACAGATCAAGTCCAACTCCTGTCCCTGTGCATATGTGCTCAATACTACATGCAAAACCCAGCACTGTTAGAAAAAAAGAGAACTTGAGTATTTTATATAGTCCAACAAAAGGGGAATTAGCTGCCTTGATAACATAGGAAGATGAAAGAATACAAACGTGAAGATTCTCCTCTAGCCTGCTCCCTTTAAGTCTTATGCAACTTTTCTCCACAGAACATAGCAAAAACTTGGAACACTTAAACTTTTAGAAATATAGCACAGGACATATCTAAACATACAAAGCTGACCACAATGCATGAAATAATAGAAGACATACCAAAACACGAACAAAAATTTAAAGATGATTCCAAGTCCTTGCTGCTTAAACTCAGATAGTAGGCAGCAAACTTTAAAACATCATTCACACATACACAGTTTTCACAAACAAAAATGTTAAGCATTAAACAAGATAATGGGATAGGTTTTACTCAATGATTTTGACATATTTTTCAGGCAGATAAATGCTTACTGAACATATAGATTCCTAAGTATTTCCAACAATCATCTGTTTTTAGAACAAACGTTTTCCTTTCGTACACAGAGTAAGCAAGAAAAGCTGCAATTTCACACTTCAAATTTTGGTTACTGTTCATTTAATTTTGGTAATTCAGCAAAGGCCATACCAATTACTCAGTCTAATAATTATGGAACGCTACAGTATACAGAAATCTTTCCACAAATGCTTTGCAGTTTTGTGAATAGCTCTACCTTCCGCATAGATTTGTGTTGCAAATTAAGTTCATCCACTATTTATTCATCTCCTGACTTCAGCCTCTTTCTTGAACATTTATGAAACATTTCCCATGGCTGTACGTATTTCAGATATGTACTGCTTGTACTTGCATCTTGCTCGTAAAACAAAAGTTATTTATCAAATGTTAGAGATTTAAGAAAAGAAATTATCCCTAGAATTCCTTGATATTAGAAAGTTAAGATAATAAATTTTAAAATTGACATTTTCAGACTGTGCAAATTCATTCCCATTATTTCCACGTTTTCTGAAAATTGCAGTGGAGGGGCTGGGGGAAGAATACTGGCTACAATAAAGTAACACAACTTTAAAAAGAGAGCTTATATATATTCAAATGCTTAGTATACCTCTAGTTGATATATCTTTCTCCTTAACTAATGCAATTGCAGGAACTTCAGGGAATTCCAAAGGTAAGGTCCAATACAACTACATGGTTATCACTGACTTCAGCAAAAACACTTTCCCTTCCTTTGAGCTGGGGAAATGGTAGACAAAGATCATGCAACTATTCTGGACCAAAAGTACATACACCTTCTGTGCCTTCCATTTCCTCTGCACACAGCCCAGTTCACCAGTACAGCACAGGCATATTTTAAAGGTTCTCTGCGAGATAACTGTCTACTGCTAGCAGATAAAAGTATGTATGCTACAGAACTATGTCCAGAAGCATCTAGAGTTGCATTCTTAAGTTGCAAGAAAGCTGGCAGAACAATGAAGGACATCTGTTAGCTTTCTGGAACTTCATTAGGGAAATATTTTGGATGTATTTTCATTACTGGAATCCCCATATAACTCATGCTTACTAAAAAAAAATGATCAAAATGTGCTAAAACTGTGTGGCTGTAAAAAATTTATTGCATATTTGGGACTAATAGCATCTCAAGAAGCAGCTCAACAAGTATTGAAAGAAAACAGCATGTGATTCTGCTGAGACACCTTGAGTCGTATACTGGGGGAAGGTTAGGAGAGCATGAAAGAAGTCCCAGAAATAAGAAAGGCTACAGGGAAACAGTAGACTTATAATATGATGCCCTGAAATGGCAAGAATATTCATCCTGCCTCTTTTCATGTATAGCATACAGGTCTGAATGTACATACCTCACATATGAACACTGGGTTTTACTTGAATCAAAATGTGTTTCCAGTATGTTTTAAGGTGTGGGATACTGTGCGTTCTAAATAAACCAATCATATTCAACTAATTATTAAATGTACAAACCTCATAGTGTTCATATTCATCCACATCAAATGTCTTAAAGTCAAAAAATCCATGCTGCAAGGCCTAAAAGGCAACAGGGTGTCAGTTTATTCTGAAATAAGATATACAATCTGATTTTATAATACTGTTTTTGAGAACCAAAACTAAATCATTATGTATTTGTGCTTTTGGCTTACTGAACCCTCTACATTAAGACATTACGTTTTGCACAGATTAACAACACAGACAACAAAACTCCAACAATGGCACTAAAACATGTCGGGCTCATTATTTCCCCTTCAAAGACATTACAATCAGACATAAGGTTGTTGCATATCACTTAAATCATAAAATTGATTCACCCCACCATATGTTATTTTTCTGTAAGGCAGATGACAAAAACACAATTCCCTTTTTGTAATACACTCATTCAATGAAAATACATTTTCATACTGTTTGACATAATAAAATATAGAGAATTATTCATTTTCTGTACTTTATTGATTTTTCTATATTTAATATGACACTGATTTTAATCACCATAATACCTAGGCAAAGTGGTGTATAAAGAATACAGTATTGTGTATAACCTATATTTTACGATTTGGTTTTGATACACATTCCACTGATAGAATGAAGTACACTAGACTACATTACACAGTATTTATTTACAGGATTGAGAGAAGCCAAGTTTTGTATTTGATTACTCTACTATTATTAAATACTCCACTTTTGTGGAATGATTTGTGTATAATACCATATGAAAAACAATTCAGATCCCAAATTTCTTCCAAGCAGTATGTGGAATAAAGTTCTGCAGCATATTTACACTGAATCTACTGCATTCTGAAAAATATAGATAGTACAAAAGGTTCTGGGATTAAGCTGTGATAAAAAAAATACACCACAGATCTATGATTTAAACACCAATAATAATCAGTCTGCCATTATTTGCTATGTATAGAGCACCTTTTTTAAGACAAAACAAAAATAGCTTTGTTACAGAAAATACTGGTTCAACGACTGGATTTGTCATGAAACCTAAGATAGAGAGGTTTGTCTGAACAGCTGATTTTGAAAAATGAAACTCATTTAAGCATGGTTGACTGGCTGCACTCCAGAATTTGTAGCCCTCCAATTTACATGTATACGGTACACGTATATGCAAACAACAAATTTACCCAGGCAGACTGAGACTTTACTTTTAAGGCATATGGCTTCTGCTCAAAGTATTTTTACCTCTGTAGATGAAGTGGACAAAAATTCAGTAACAAATTCTATGGGAAAAAAGGAGGAAAACTGATTCTCAAAGTCTTTTTAACGTGTTTGTTGCAGGTAAATTTCAGTGACTGCAATGACTGCTTCACAGAGCTTCAGGATCCATAGAATGCCACACAAATTAGAATCTTGCTGTTAACAGCTCCTTTCTCATCCCCAGAGAACTAAAAATATTAAGCTTGGTCTCTCTTGTTCCAAGAAACACTTGTTTTATCTTCCTTTAAAAACTACAAATGGTCTATAAAATGTCTGTACAGGACTGTTCATATAGCCTGCTCCCTTCATTAAGATCACTGGGAAACGATGAACTAAACTTAATCTTTGCTTATAATATGAAGCAAATACTATAACACAATGTTTCCAACTAAGATATGATGTAATATTTTTTTAAAAAGTAATATCAGAGCTTAATAAGGAAAAAGCAGAGGAAAAAGTTCTTCACTGAAAGGGTGATTGGCCATTGGAATGTGCTGCCCAGGGAGGTGGTGGAGTCGCCGACCCTAGAGGTGTTTAAGGGGAGACTGGATGGTTTAGATGATGGTTGGTGTTAGTGTTGGTGTTAGTGTTGGGTTATAGGTTGGGCTTGATGATCTCAGAGGTCCTTTCCAACCTTGTGATACTGTGATACTGTAATATTCCCTATGACCAGGACTGTTACTGCTTACTTGTAACACACTTGACTGTGTTACTGAAAGTAACACATCAAAACACTAGTGAGATACATTAGCTTAATTTTTTTGAAACAATTTTAAAAAGATTAGTGCCAAACATCCCTTTTACTGATGGTTACAAACATCTGTTAGCAGGTCTAGCCTGCTGCCTTGCATGGCTGAGCTAAGCACTGCCTCCAGCCAGGCCTGGTGCATTTGCACATTCTGATTGATATGGTGAAGTCCAGAAAGCTGTCAAAGGTCAGGCCAGCTAGGTAGAAGTGTAACCTTCTTCCATTGTCAGTACTCAAACACAGTCCCTCAGTAACTTAGGCTTCATGACACCATACTACCCACTCACACACATTTTGCTTTGAAAATAGATTTTCTAGTGTATTTTAACAGTATTTTCCTTCACATTTTAAAAATGTAGTTAAATCTGTTTTGCTAAGGAGAAGTGTTATTACCTTATTTATTCCCTGTAAACAGTCCAAGATCGTAAGATTGTATGTGCAGTTCCCAAATGAAGCATCCCTGTAGATTTAATACAAATGAATTGAATAAACACATTATTATTTTAAGAACTCAAGAGTTGCAAAAAGTATATTCAAGGTATTTTATCCTCTCTGAGAACTTTGAATTAATGTTCGAAGACGACACCTTTTTAGAAGCTTGTTTTTGCTAAAACATTCCCCTATCAAAGATGTAGCTCACTCTAAATGCCATTATGTACTGAAAATTATTTTAAGTGCATATTTTACATCAGTTCACTACATTCTCCTTTTCCAAATTATTTATGCTGTCCTGGAACAGGGAAGATTTGCATCCTTTCTCAGCTGTGTAAGGATAGTACCTAATAAAGCAAAACTTTAACCATTATTCAACTCTTAATTCAGTTACACTGTATAACAAGGAAAGGCAAGGAGACCGGTAGTTTGGATTTCATATATGGGATTTACTTCATTTACAGGCTCGCATTTTAATGCCAGATTACAGATGTGATTAAAAATTACCCAGATATAATTAAATTTAAAATTACTTCAGTTCTATTACTAAGAAAATAACAATTTCTCTTTAAAATATGACAGGATAACCTGAAGTAAAACATATTCAAGTAGTAAGAGACACCAGAATAAAACCAAATAAAGTCAACAAAAAACATCAGCAACAAATACATTGTGGAAAAACGAAAACATACTTTTCAAAGAGTGCTTCAGACCAGTCTGCATTTTAACAAAATCCTGCCTGGGCAGATTATTTTCTTGTCACTTGTTACAGAAATCGTTTACAGTTTTGCTCTAAGCCATCTTACCTAGAGTGCTAAAAACTGCAGTTTCTCAGAATAAAAAAACTTTACGTTTCAGCCAGATACATCTTGATTCTACAATTGATTCAAACTTTCAATCTTTCATTGAAAACTTCCCTTTTTTTGATAGTTTACTTGCTGTAAGTAGTATGAAATTTGATATATTGATATGGTCCTTCAGTCCCAAGTAGTAGTTTAACAGCAGAGTATTCTCAAGCCTTCCTTAAGAGCAGAATAAGCATAGCAGTTTTGAGCAAACAGTGATCATAGAAAACGTATCTAAGAAAACTAAAAGGCACAATTTTGGTAATGTGATATCACAGGCAGGGTACTTTAGGAAAAAAATACTTAGCCACAAGGTTTTAGAATGTGAACTTTAAAGTGTGAGTAAACCTTCAATCCAACAAAGACATTTTTCAAAATGAAAAGCCATGAAGTATTTCTATTATATTAGATAAGCAGAACATACTGAGGGTATAAAATGTAAACTTTACAGACAATACATTTTTGACAGGGCGAAGTTGGATAACAGATCATTCCAGCACAGAAGCACTTTAGGAAACAAAAAAGGTCTTTGGAGTAAAGAATATTAAGGCCCCAATGAGAACACGTACATAGCAGAAAATCTGTAAAAGCTGTAACAGTTTTTAAAGAGGCTGACAGAAACAACAAAACCTAAATCAATGCAAACTGCAAAATTAAGTCTTTAGAGAAATACGAATAGAAGATGGTAGCAGATGTTCTATATTACATGTTATTTTGCTAAAACAGGAATATAATTTTGATTTTATCTATAAATATATAACTACCTCAACTGATAAGATACCTGATACTGTAGTACATAAAACAATACTGGGAAAAAAAGTCACACAATTTCTAATCCATTAATAGGAAGCACTATGAGAATGAGAGAGAGACAAGGGAGAGGAGAGGGAGGGAGCACATTGAACTTGACCTAGATGCATAAGATAAGCCTATCAGAATTCCAGGTGTACAGCATTCTTCGCTAGAGTTTCCACAGACAGGGATTACCAGTGGAGTGCGCATGGATTCTGGCAGCTAACATCCATTGCCTATGTCTGTGCCTCAAACATCTTATTTCTGTTGCTATGTGGCTAACCAAGAAGGTGTACTCTGACTAGAGATGACATTTGCCATCCACGCAGTGAGATTCCAGAGACTGAAAGTCAAGAAAACTCCAAATAGGCAATGTTTTGGAATGAACAAGTAAAAAATTGTTTAAATCTAGTCTCAAATTCCTGGAAACTTGAAGACTAGCAGTATTCTAATGTTTTTTTTATAGCAATGCAACACATCGGGTTAAAATCTGAAAAACTCACCCCCCCATCTCTTTCGTGGCAGAACGCAATGCTGTAATGCAACCATGAACAAACAGCAGATATACAAGTGCCAGTACAGCACGGTAATGAAATAACACTTGGAAGTAGTGGCTTAATATTATCTAATGCTTCAAGAAGCAGCACAATGTTTGATGGACCATGGCAAATACTGAGCATATTGTATCAGACCTTGCCATAATCTCTCTTTATCTCCCTCTGCCCCTCAAGTACAAGTAAAAAAAAAAACACAATTATGAAGGTTCCTTCTACCATAACTTTCAACACAACAAAATGGAACAAAAATCTATGCACTTTTTTTCCTTTAAAGCTGTAGTTATTTATATTTTAGCACTCAGAGTCCTCTTCAGAGTAAATCCAGGAAGATACATGTATTTTCATTTCCGTTTTCCCGAAGTACAGCTGGTTGACTAGAGTCAATTCCAGATGCAAACCCCTTTCTGAAACGTTACTGTTTTATGCTCCAGAATTTTAAGCTAAGCTATCTACAGGTATTAAATTTTATGTATAAGAACAAAGAAGTTCATCTGGCAGAAATATAATCCATGAGGACCCTGCATGCTGGATCCATTGATACAGTAGAGAGATACCTGAAGTACAGGTAAGGCAAGTGCTTGTGGACTCAGTATTAGGAGTTGAAACCCAAGTTACCAGTTTCAGAACACACAGCAAGCAACAAAATGCCCTTTACAGAGCTGTTTTAGATATTAGAACAATATTAAAAAAGCAATTTATTTATGAAGCAAAGACACAGTGCTATTTTTTATATTCAATCTCCCTATCAAACAGATGACTTCATATTACTCCAGAGAAGTGTCAGAGTTCAGTTAAAGAGCGTTTTGCAGAAGCATTAGAGCGGACAGATGTTTAATGCCAATCTTACTGTCAGCTACATGTCTAGAAAGGCCTTGAAATACACAAAAGGCAAAGATTAAGAGTTCACTGTGGCCTGATTCCCTGAATGTTTTAAAGAAATCACTTGAGTAAAATATCTTCTTGTTTAGAGGGAGCTGCCTACAGTATTTAAGTCACAAATTATTTTGATTCTTTGCTAAAAGCAAAATTACAACAATATCCCCCCCATCACCTACACGACTTCCTCCAGGCTGAGGCCGAGTTATCATGTTCTTCTTCTAATCCAGAGAAATCAGTCAGAAGACATGTTAAATCATTAAGAGGCTTTGTAAATATTTAAAAAACAAATTCGATCCTATTTTCTGAATCCTCCTGAATTAATGTTTACCACAGAAAATTAAATAATTGAAACCTACTGCAGAACAGCTGGTTCAATTTCATAATTTTTTTCTGTCAAGTTATACTGATTTTGTACAAATTTCCAGACCCTGGATAAAAATACTGGCTATTGTCAGAACTAGTACTAACCTTTACAAAAATCCTGTTAGAAATACAGTTATTCTTACACCACATTGACTTGAGAACTCAATTGTACAGCGCTGGATACACCAGCAAGCATTTTCTTTTTACAAATGACAGATGTATTTCAAAGTGTTAAAGCAATAATTAATAGTACTAATTTTAGCTTGCAAAAAATACAATAGATTCTGAGAGGGCCATGCTTTGTACCACAGTAAAACCAAATGCAAGCATTACCAAAGTGCTCTAAAGAAAACACACTCTAAATTAAAATGTCTTTACTAACCTTGAAGAAACATAAAATTTTAGATTAAATTTAATTCTAGATGTTCTTCCCATTTAAACATTCTTTTCCTTTGTCCACTCTGCATGTCAGCATCCTATCCTACAGAAAACTAATGTGTGTTCTTACATTTAAGACAGCGGTCATTTTTAAATTACTGGACTACTTATGCTTATACAAAAACATTTACTGGTGGAAACAGAGCTGTTCGGATTTCAAATATTATACCTTTTTGTTTAACTCACAGGTCTATATTTAAAAAGGCACAGAGGAGAAAGGAAGACATCATTTCATATCAGAGTAATAGAACAAAGCACATACAGACATCTCCTGCACAGTTTTACAGTGCAGGTGCTCTGATTTCTGTTGCCAATCATGTGTTTTATTACAGTATTATTCCAGTCTTTTATGGCAAAACACATAACCACTTTGATTTTCAAGAAGTGTTTTATCAACTATTACCTGAAATACTCTATTTGCTCTCAAAAACAAAAATGTGAATATTTTGATTAGATACAGATGTAGTGTGAATCTGAGCCGGCATTACAGAGCTGCAAATCCCACATCCGATTTCACAGTTATTGTAGCTGACCTCAATACTGCATAATGCTTTTCCTTTCACCAAACCTCTAAACACTGTCAGTAACAAAATACTTTCTTTCCTGAGCACTTGCCAATAATGAAAAAAAAACCCAAAGTTACAAACTAAAATCTAGCTCTGAAATGCATGTCACATATAGAGATCAAACTGATATTACTAAAATATATTTGTTTTTTTCTTGTCAATGTAAAGTTAATGCAGAGTAGTTTGAGGTAAAAATCTAAAACTTAATTTTAAAATAGGAAACTAGTATTTATGATGATTTTAAATGGTGTTAGCCCTTCTTCTTACATCGAAGTGAGAAGGTACAGTACAAGATCTTGAAGAGACTAGAGCGTCACCAAGTGACAGTGAATCAGCCAAAAATAAGATAAAAGTGTCTCAAAGACAGCAAGGCCTTATTCTCCTTTGTCTTTAGATTTTTTTATTATAAAAAGAAAAAAAAATCCCCACAAATCTTCTAAGAGAGGTATTCTGATTCCTTCCACCCCTGAACAATATTTGCTGAAGTTGTCTTTAAATGAAACACCAGCTGAAGATCTAAGCCGATTAAGGCTTTTTGAGGTCACTGAGCTAGATGAAAGTAGATCAGTTTCCCAGTGATCGCATCATGTCAACATACCTCAGTACTCCACAAAGAACATGACGATCCTGCAGCTCCTACTGACTGAAAATTGCCTATTATTTTTGAAAGACACTTCAGATTTCAAGTTAACAAACTGGTTAAGTAGTCTAGCTCTAACACTTACCTGATCATTGCTCGCTGATAAACTCTTGCACTTGAAGTTATATAATAGCTAAGCTCCAGGCTCCAAGAATAAATTCAAGTCAATAAGTACTGAATACCAACAATTAATGTCTGAAATTATTTCCTTCTGAGACCTCAGAATAGGAGGGATAAGGTAAGGCATTCGGATTATGTTTTTCATTGTACAAAAGAGTCATTTTAGTCCTTTTCAAGACACTAAGGATATGTAAGGAGTGCAAACACCAACTTGTTTCTTTACAGTATAGCTTGGTGCCAAGAAGACATGCTATCTAAGGCAGTGCTACTGCTTCTGGTATAGGTTCACTTGCTTTGGCGTCTGTATCATTCTGTGGTTTGCACCACAAATGTCTCAAATGTCTTAGAATGGACAGAGCAGAAAAATCAAAGGCCTTGGAAAATCAGGGAAGGATGAATAAATTATTTCTTCCTCATTCCCAGGTAATCTAGATTGTGCCATTGCAGGCCCTCATCAGAGCTACTTGCCCTTCTCCTCAGCCTCAGTACTTCTTAAGCTCCTTATCTATTCCAGACTCTTCCTATGAATTCAGCTCCCGAATATCCCCTCCCTAACTATCAGACTCACCATCTCATACCCAGCCTCCCATCTTGTCAGAATCCTTGCTCCTCTTTGTCTCACTTCCTGTACTCCTAGATTACACCACCTTCTTTCCCAGCAGGACAAACCACACTGCCGGTAACAGGATCTAATTAGGCTCTAATCCAGTGCCAAGACCTGCTGGTAGTCCAAAACAGCACCAAAAGAAACTTAAGTGCTTACCAGCCCAGCACTATGAACGAACTCTCAAGAAACTAAGATGTTTAGTTCTTCTAGCACAAACTCATAATGCTATATTCCTTCTAGAAACAGCAAGGCTCTGCTCAAGAAGATTCCCTCCCTCCCATCCTCTAAAATAGCCAAAGCTTTGCATTAACAAAACCCAACCAAATCCGAAAACCACACCAAAAACCAACCACACCACTGAAAACCCACCTCAACCCCCCCCACGCCAGAACTTTCCATAAAAGCTTTAGTTTTAGCCAGTCATTTATCTCCCAGCAACCTAGGGCTAAAGGCACCGGGACAAAGGCTGCAGAGGAGTCATGTTTCTGAAGACTGCCTATACGTAGATTGCCCTCTTCTCCTGAAGCTGGCAAACAGAATGAAGTGATTGTACTTATGTAATCATTTTGACAACCCTGACTGCAAAAAAAAACCACTAGTTCCTTTGCTGGACACTGAAGAGGGTAATGTTTTTACTTTGTATTCTTCCCCCAGCAATCATGAAGTGCTCTTTGTATACAGTATAAAGCCATCCTCAGAAAATGTTGACATTTCTCTCATTTTTACATCATTCCTTTACCGATACCAGAGTAGCTAACTATTCTGTTTTGGACTAGAATTTTATGAATACAAACTCATGAAAATTTGCTTTGATAATTAGTTAGCACTTAAAATTAATTAGTTTCATGTCATTGTATTTGTTAATGCGGTTCTTAGCAACCTCACAAGAAATCGAAGAGCCAAATACTTTCTCTACTGCTACCAGACAAACAGAAACACCACTTTCTTCTTATTATTACCGCTATTACCATCATCATTATTACAAGGAACTGGTTGCGAAGCAAAGGTCTGAAGCTTTTGGTTTAAGTGAACAGGGTCATGTGAGACTGTTCTGCAAACACTATTCCTCCCAAGCTTTCAGTCTTAGAACTTCGGGATTTGACAACTAAGGTTCTTCACTTTGTCAGAATCCCTGTTCTATACACCTTAATCTTTACTTTGAAGTAGGAGAAAGGAACGAAAAGACATAGCAACTTATTATCATTCCAAACAGTAAATGTTTTTAATCAGTGAAAAAGGTATAGCTATTCTCTGATAACATACATCCTCCACACTAAGAGAGTTTTGCTTTTTGAGCAAGTTTTGAATAAACTAAGTGTAAGATTCTGAAAAATTTAAGTCACTTTAGCATTAAAAGTTTTTGTATCAAATAATTACTCCCGCCAAAGTTGAATCACAAAGAATTTGTTATGAAAGGGAGAATCAGTTTTTTTTAGACTCCACTAAAATGCTACATAATAATCCCCAGAAGGAAGAGAATTACTGCAGGAAACCATTTCACTTGTTGCTTCCCAAAATGTTAAGGAGATAGAAGAACGTATTGACACAGTTTCTACGCTCAGAATAACAGAGTTTGCTTCAAAGAACTTCTTGTAGAAATTTCCTATAATAGAACCTTCTGTAAATGGAAAGCACCAATGTAATTACTGCAAAATGGGAGAAGATCAGGAACCAAAGAATCTAAACAGTGGGGAAAAATACACATTAACCTGTGTTTAATTTACATCTTCACTCCTCTATTTTATATAGAATTAGAGATGTTAAAAAATATTGACATGTTTAAAATAATTAATTTTTAAAATTATTTGTATGAAGTATCTTTTACAATTAGCTGAAAAAACTATAGATATCAATAGCTCAGGAAACTTCTTGGGCTTTGGAGAGCATCAATGACCAGGTGACTGTATAAAACCTCCACCAATAAAAGCTATCATTGATTTTTATACCTTTTTTTGAAAATGTGTTTGATGGTCTAAGATTTCATTGTCAAACTGGTCTTAACATAGAATTCTACCATGCCAGTATTTTATTCTGTTATCTGGCTCTTACACAAGCTACGAGGAGAGAGACAATCTGATCTTCCTTTGCTGAGTGGCTGCAGAATCTGATTAATTTGATATGGTCAAGGTAGGTCTATATTTACATATGCCTTGCTGACAGTAAACACTACTTGCAAAACACTGACCACCTTAAAAAAGAGGGTTATTGACCTTCTTGAAGTTGCCTTTTATTGCCAGTTTTTGCATAAGAATCGTGTAAGGTATTCTCATTCTTAAAGCACAAGGGCATTTCCTAGCCCATATCATGAAAAAAATCTGAAAGTTTCTTTATTAGATAGGCATGATAGCTAAAACTCTTCAGATTCAATTGTCAATGCGACCTTAATACAGAGAATAAAGACAGATTGATAGAAATTGTCAGTGATTCATTGCAAACAGAATGGCAAAGCAATTAAATAACTGAAACATCAATACTTGTTCTGTAAAATAGAGAAAACACAACAGCATAAAACTCCATTCATGTAAGCCTAGCTGGTTAGGCACTAGATAATTTAAACCATTTCAATGACTTCCAAAACACAATACATAATGAAGAAAAGTTTTCACAAACACGCTAAGAACTATTTTCTAAGCCTGACAGGTTGCAAGACTGGGATTTACTTTAAACTTAAATCAGTTGAAATAGCTTTATCATTCCAACACAGAACAAGTAATTCAACCAGAAGTAAAAAATATTCTTTCTGGAGATAAGTCATTTTGATGTAATATATGTATCAGACATGAAACCTTTTTCTAGAAAGGCAATCTGAAAATTCCAAACCACAAAAGTTAGGCCCATTTCTCATGTTCACATACCTAAATGGAAGATATGGTGGATTAGATCCAGACAGAAGTGTTCTGTAAGCTTCTTCTGGTGTTTTCTTCAAGTATATTACCTAAAGGGGGTGGGGGAGAGGAAAAAGAATAAGCCCTGAGACTGGGAGTCATTAACCACATATATGTTTTCCCCAGCCCACTAAATTCTTAAGAATGTATGTTATACTCCTGTATAACCAACTACTAAGACATTTATAGGTCAGAAAACACACACTTACACAAAGTAAAAGATTCAGAAATCAACAGAAGTCAGAAACTGGGATTTCAGTTTTGTGTCATTTCCCCTCTTAAAAAAATAATTTAAAAAATCACATATTGCTGTAACTGACACTTTAAGACAGACTCAATGCTGTACTAAGATCAGAAATAGGCATCTATGCTAGTTCTCTGTCCAGTTTCAGATGAGTCAAAATATTATCATACCAGCTGACAAAGGAAACATTTCTCCACCATAGCTCAATGGAAGATTTTCCACAGTAAATATTTTTGATTCCTAATTGTCAGTGTCAAACTACTAATTAACAAAAATATCCAATTCAACAAGCTGAACCTGTTACTATAAGACCAACATATAGTTAATGTAACAACCTAAGCCAAGGCTCATTCTGCTATTGCTGAACACTATCAGCTCAGCTTACTTAAGTAAGAAATTAGACTACAAGCACTTCTTGTTGCATTTCAACTCCTGTTTGTACAGTGAAACTAGTCCCAAAATAAATCTATCCTAGAATACATACAAAGCAAGTGTGTTATTTACCAAAAAAAAAAAAAAGATATTACAACCAGTTTGGAGTGGCATATTTCACTTGCACAAATACATTTTGTAAACAAGACATCAAGAATAAGGCAATGACTGAAGGAAGAAGGATAATGAAATGGAAAAGGAAACACTAGAGTACTTTAGTACTTAAAAAGTAGCGATATCCACCGAGAAAAAGGTAGGAGGCCATTTTCTGACTCATCTTTATCAATGAAAACTCAACAAATGAAACTTAAGCTTCATTTTTTAATCTAATAAGATAAATCTTAAGAGTACTTTCATTCTGCAAATTATACAAGCTACAAAACCCTAATACAAAGAACCTGTAGTGAAGAGTTTGCATAAATTGAACCTTTATCTAAGGAATAATGTAAATAAAAGCCTTTTTTAAAAAAGGTCACTTTCCAGACAGTAGCTATGGTCTTGCAAGAGTTGTTTTACAAGGGACAAGGCTCTCCTATTCCTCCCTGTCACTATTGTAACTCACATCACAGCACTGCTATCTGTAAAAAAAAAACAGATCCAACAAATATTGAAAATTTTCAAATTTTCCCTCTGATGTTTCAATTCTTATTTTCTCATCTTCCTTAATAATATATAATTACAACATATAATTATAATATATAATGTATAATTTATAATATGTAATTGATACTATATAATTATTATATGTAATTATTAATAATCATAACTACTAGGGACAAGCTGAGTTAAACCAGGCTACTTTAGTTTGGTATGCACAAAAGTACTTGCAATACTATTTTAAAAGCATTTTTAAAGACTGTTAAAAAAAAACCTACTGTGGAAGACTACGTAAAACCCCCTAACAACTAAAATAACAGATGAAGGGAAAACCAAAACAACACTAGCTTCAAAATATTCTTTGTCTGGTAAGAGTTTGCAAAACCCAGTAGCACCGTGTTGTAGTCTTGCCCATTTAGGAGGAACCCCGAACTACTCTGCAAGATCAGAGAAGTCCACATGTTCTTCTGCTTTTCTAAATACTTTTTTTCTTCTCAATATCAATTTTATGACGAAAGTAATCTTTGTGGAATTCTTAAGAGCAAAGAGAATAATGCAGCAACTGGACATGTTTAGCCCAAATGTATTGAAAGTCCACTGTTAAAACTGAATTTTAGAAAATGCATCTTCCTAAGACCCAATTTACAAAAAGGTAAGCTCTTGCCGATAAGGTTTTAAGATTTTGCCTAAACTTACAACTTTCTTATTAAAATATTTTAATAGCTATAGGGTATTTCAGTTCAACTTGTCTAAGAAACTCTTTAATGGAACAATCTAAATTGCATAATCACCACTGGAAACCCATTCCTAGAACCTGATCCACTGTTTTCCACGTTTCATTTTACACTTAATATTTTAACACCAGGACAAATAAAACAAGGCTTCTCAATTAACTTTCACACGTTGGTAGAGATCATAGCCCTAAGATGTTCTGGTCAAAAAAGTTGGTATAATTAAAGAAAAGACAAAAAATCTAGAAGACCTTAAAACAGATTACATACATTTCTGTCACAATTAGGATATTCAAATTGTAACAGATAAATTGCCAACTACACAGAGTTCTTTTACTGAATAATATGATTAGATTCCTTCAGGTCAGGAACCGCTCTGCCAGGTAACCCAAGAGTGAACAACTACAGCATCTGACTGAACATAGCATTTACAGGTAAAGCATTCCAAAAATGCAAATATTATTTCTTAAGTATGAAATGAATAGGTCTGGATTACAGAAGCTAAGCTTCTGCAGTTAAAAAACAAAGAGAAGATTATTATATAGAACGTAAAAAATTTCTTGGAATAAATATGCATTCATTTAATGAATTTCTTGGCATTGATATCATAATAGAAGAAACTGAACGAACTCCCATAGCCCCTGCAAGTTTAGGAATACACATTTATAGAAATAATTGTGAGGTGACATATTTATGTAACATTGGATAACTGTAAAGTCTGTTTTCCAATGTTACACTAAATTGAGATGAATTGGAAAGTGACTATAAGGTCTTTTCAACATGAGACAGACTACTTGTGCTGGTAACACTGAACTAATAAAGAATTACTCTTAGGACACAATATCTTCAATAGTCAGGAGATACTTAAAACATCTGCTACTCTGAGGAGAGTAACAGTACCAAATGCAGATGTAAATCATTTGCATATGCTAGTAATTAAGAGTTATAAGCAGCTTAAAACAGGCTAGGCAAGGGCTAAAAGTATCATGCAGTCAGGGCACAGTAATTTACTGTACCCATCTCATGGTGTAATGTGCCACCTGATACCTGGAGTATGGAGTACATACACAGTCACGCCAGGGTACCCATACCACGTGCTCCCCTCTCTGACTTACTTTAGAGGGATTTCTGCTGGTCTCCCCCGCAGTGCATGCCCTACGCCCCAGCTTTAGCTTTAGCAGCTCCTACTACCAAATATAACAGACTGTTGCCATGTTTAAGTTTTAAACACTGTAAATATGGCACTGTCTTACTTAGATGACCAGTTCTCTGCTTGGAGTTTCGTATTGTATCTTAGAGACCTCCTTTTCTTTCTGTTACAAGAAGTTCTCTTCATGGACAGCAGGGATCTCTCCTTGCCTCTAGCTAATACTGATAAGAGCCTTTTAACCCCTTATCTACAGAGCACAGCCACTTAGCTGAGATACAGTCATATAACAAGGACTGGACAAGAGGAATAAAAAGATAATCTCGTCCCTCTCAAAATGTCAATGGTCCTACCCTTTCCACAGCTTCTAAGGTGTAACGGAAGGTGAAAGCAGGATCAGACAAGCAATCCAGTGAAGGTAATTAGATGCTGTAATCTACATACGTACTAGATGAGTGTTCTCTAGCTATAGGCTTAATTAGACCAGCTTTAAAATGTGAAGTCAATCTTTCTAAATATAGAGCTGGAGATAACATGATGCAAATAGAAAACAAAATGTAGTCAGAACAGAATGACTGAAGTTTCTTCACAAACTACAGTGTGGGATCATTACTGAAGATGCTATAATTTGGACAGGTTTTGTATCTGAAGGGGCAGTAAAGCTTATAAAGATATGTTATCAAATTTGGAAGCTCCTTAAAAAGAATATAAATCACAACTGGAAATTAATTTCAGCATCATTAAATATAGTCTTATACAGTCAAAAACATTCACAACAAACTTAGAGAATTCTTAACTCATTTGTTCTTGCTACACCTTTTGTAGAGCTGTTCCATCAGGTCCACTTCCAAGGATTAAAAATCTACCTCAAACATTTTTAATATTTGATCTTCTTCCCAAATTTTGTTTCAACTTAAAATTTAAATAAATCTTATTTCTCAAGAGCATTTACACACTATCCCTATATTTGTAGCAAAACATTTTGTTTACAAGAATCTGTAACCTAATATCAATATCAATAATATCATCTGCATTTACTGAGCTTTGCTTTCAGCATGACCTCAGGTCTGAAAGAAATATACCAGCTTTCACACAGAATAAAGCCAGACTTAATAGAGACTTCCAGAACTCAGTTGACCATGTGGATGTCGGCTCAGGGCCAGCAGCTTCTTAGTTCCAATATTTTATTAACATAAAACATACTATCGCAAAGGCTCTGAGTTTTCTATATGTGTGCTCTAATTTTGGACAGCAGAGTAGGAAGGTGAAATTGAAGTTTGAGCTACACTGCTATGAGGACACACAAGTGGCTGTGCAAGTGTCAGCTTGGGACTATCAAACTTCAGATAAGTTAAGGTTGTGTAACCAAGACAGCCCTATGTATTACGTATGTGTAATATTAGAAGGTTGAAATACCTCAATCTTTCCATTATTCTGGGTAGGCAATGAAAATTAACCGAGAAAAGAAATCCATCCAACAATCACTACAGCTCTGGTCTTGTAACTTTAAGGAAAGCTGTGAGAAAAAACTTTCTCCTCCCCAGTATGAATCTCACTACTGCCATGAGCAGCAATTTATCCTAAGACAGCCAAGAGGATGTTTGTGGTCTGTTTCTGACATTCAGGAAAATGGCATCCTATGGGAAAAATGCACATGATCTGCAAAAGCCGCTCCTTGTGTAGTAAAGTAAATGGAGTTAAGTGCCAAAGACAGGGCTTCCCTAAAACTCATAGAGCAGAGTTTTCACATGCAGCTTAGAGAAGAGTCAGATGGCAATCTGCCTAACTCTCTAAAGCGTTATCCCTTGAGATGCTATTTCACACCTTGCAGATGTCTCTTAAGGAAGGCTGGAAGTATCCATGAGATAAATAATACTTACTGCATATGCACCTATTAAAAACGCTGCATTTGCTCGTTTCCGCTGGTCAAAACTGGTATAGTACACTATCTTCTTTCTTGATAGGCTGAAATACTGTTAAGAAAAGCCCAAAACAGATGGTATATTTACTGACAGAGGAATTCACTTTAAAAACACTTTTAAAAGTCACTTTTCTGAAATTGAAAAATAAGTCAGAAAAAAATTCTTACAGGGAGATTCTTAGAATTAAAGGAGAAAAATTTACTAGTACCATGAACAATCTTATTACATTTTAGATAAAAGTGCAGTGAAATAGTCACTGTATCAGGGCAGATCTCTTAGTTTGCTATGCAAAAATATCCTATGAAAGGTAGTGGCCAAAAAGTACAACACAAAATACTGCATTTCCCCCCCCCCAAGTTTAAATATTTGAACAATAGCTTATGCACATTAATTAAAGACACTGACATTTTCAGACTAAAACAGCTTCCTATATGTTAAATCTCTTCAGCACATAATTCTGTGGAGAAGACAAGAAAAACTGAACCAATCAATCTTACAGGCATTTTAAAAGTTAAACACCACTCTTCCATCTATACTACCTAAAAACAGGGTGACAGACATCTGTAGAAAGCTTCAGCAGCAAGAACTTATCATTAAAAAAAAGATTGCACAAGTGAAAAGCCTGAAAAAGGCTAAGCAGAGACAAAACTAGCAACACTTGCAATTCTTCTTTCTTTAGGAAGAAAAGAAGCCTCTGTCAGAATCCTGTGGACAAAACTTCCATTGAAAACAAGACCAACAAGCACCAGAAAAGAACAATAACAAACTGCAGCAAAACTATTTAAAGCCAGAGAGAGATAAAATTGTCACTTAAAAGATGGCAGGTTGGACAGTTTATTGCAGTTATTTTTGTAGCTTCATGAATTGCTACACTTCCACTATATTCTGCAACATTATCATGCATGTTTTTCTGGACAGATTTCTACAGTACTACTGCAGTTTTGAGGAAGTCATTAACAGATACTGTGGATTCTGCTTCTAAATATTTGAAGTGCATTTCTGTTCTTAAAAGCTGCACCTTTCTAAACTGCTGCTCTTACCCAGCTTTGGGTTTTTAACTCCAATTCGACAATTTTGATTTACTTTCTTTTCCTGCCCTTGGCATGGATGACACTTGTGGGTGGGAGACAAGGTGACTGCTGCGGAATTGTGATTTAAGTAGTGCCAATTGTGTTTCACTTCCAGAAATCTGTAAATGTTGACTCTCATCTCAAATCTTGTTACAAATTTTAGGACAGCTTTAACCACAGACTCAAATTTTGGAAAAAATATCCCAAATAGCTAACAAACTCAGGAGAAAACCGATGTATGCTAAACACAGCAAGCTTCTTACTCCCCCCCCTCCCTACAGAAATTACACCTTTAATAGCAATTCCAGCTGTTCCTTCCAGTCTAGTCTTATTACCCAGTTTCCATAGGTGGAAGGATGAGAGTTAATGCAACTGAGTATATCCAAATAGGCTATAATTCCCGAGATAGCTGGTTGCTGTTGATCAGAAGAGGTTGCATCTTTAGACCAACAACATCCCTCTTGATTATATGCAAACATAAAAAGCACAAGTAGCTATTTAATTAGCAAAGTACTCAACTATCAAAACTTGACAAAATTAATCCCACTATTTCAAGATCCCTACTTTCTTCCCCCCTCCTCAATTTTTTTAATTTTAGGGTTCTCTCAGTGCAATTCCACCCATGATGTGTGGGTGGGGTAAGATTACAGTAGTTATGCAACAGTGACAGAACTTCAATTATAACTTGTTGACTACTACTATTTAAAAGTAAAGTTCTTTGTAAGTTTACAGTTCACCTGAAACACTATTTTAAACTGCAGAAAGCACATTCTGCTAGCTAGCCAAAAGTAGAGTCTAAGTAATGAGACCATATTTCTTGTTTTATTTTACAGAATAGATTTTTTAATCAGAGGTATATCAACTCATTCCAATTTTGAGACGCTTTTTTACCTCAAGTAGCCAAAAAGTGACAGCTCATCTTAAAATTTCTCAGAATATTTAAATAAAAGCAACATATCATTTTCATTGCTTCATTTTCAAAATGTAAGGGGCTTAATCCTTACGAGCCATATTGCTATACAAAATATTTTAATGCTTTTTGAATCCTGACTAAAGCTTTAACACAAAAGTGAAAACCAACATTAACAGCTCATAGCATAGCAACCAGAGGAGAACTGCATTAGGATTGTACTTTTCAGAAGCCTATAAAACAAACCACTGCTCTTGTTTGCACACGAGTTACAGAAAACCAAGTTTTACTGTGTTTGCTGAACTGTCAATGCACTGCCTCTACTAACACAAAAATTCTAAACTCAGTAAACTTCCAATATCAATACTAAGCTATATGATCTATGAAAAAACCCCATTGATTTCCTGAATACGTGTAATAGCCCAAGTCTATTCCTTTGGCTAGGTTAAACGATAGCATGTGTTACAGACAGTTCTTTAAGGTGACTGTTTTTACAGCTCCAGAGCTCCACCTGATTGGATTAGGGCTTTAGTTCCCTTAGGTACCGCAACTCAGAGAAACCAAAAAATATTTCAACAAAGAATTTTTCAATATAGGTTGACTAAAGAATAGCTATTGATAGAGATAAAATAGTAGTACAATTGTTACATTTAACACACCACTATGAAGCGCTGAAGATATTTCTCTTTACCAATCATAAAATTCTACCAGTTTCACACATCATTAGAAAACAAAATGTAACAATGTAACAGGATGGTATGTGTCAAGGTGTATCTTAACAAAAATACACTCAAAGACAATCTTTAGAACCTAAAAGCAGACGTTACATGAAAAGTGTGGCAAGTTTTGTTTTAGATGATAAAACTAATTCATTAGGTGTAATGAGAGGGTTTCAGAACACAGTATTTTCACTGTGAGATTACTCCTTTTTTTTAGTCATAGATCTGTTCTTGTTTCTTGGAAACCTCAAGAGAGATTTCCCTCCCCAGAAATCGATGACAGGCTTAGAAGGTGCCATCGTGGTTAATTACTAGACTGATAACTGTTAAAAAGCACCAGATTATTTGACAGTATTTTATTTAATGGATATGGTTTAATATACTTGCATTGTTTAAGCAAGAAATTACTGCAATGCGTTTAATAAGTTTAGATCAATGCAAACGCTATTTTTTATATAAACATAAGTATATATATGTAATATGCACATACAAAAAGCAGTGAACAGAAGGCTGGCAAACTGTTCACGGAAAAGTATATATTAAAACGTATACACATAACCTGCCTCAAAAGCTAAGCTGTCCTAAAGGAGATGCTTGCAATTATCATAATTCCATGTGTATGTCCAGCAGCTTATTTACATTAAAACAAAGGCAAATCAAACCCTTCTGTGATTCAGCTGTGATAGAGTTAGCATATATGAAGTGTTAACCCCATAGCGTATAAGCCTGCCAGAACCTTCCCTCTCCTGCCTTTGATCTTCCATACTCGCATCATTTATCTCAGCAACACTCCCTCTCTGATTACATCTGCCCCTCAATTTATTGAGATTGTGTAAGGCTATACATGCATAAAACGCAGCAGCATTTTTAAACTGCTTTTTATGAAATCAAGACTTATTTAAACACAAGAAAGAAATATTTCTTTCAGAAATGAACAACAGTTGCTTAGCCAAGAATTCTTTCCCCAAAAAGAATTCAAAGAACAAGTAGGAAGATACTGTGGCCAAGCATTTTTTGCTGTGACGTTGACTTGGCTCATCAAGATCATCTCCACAGCAACCAGCAATCAAAACATTACAAACATAACAAGATCAGAAGGTTTTCTTGTAAAGCATAACCAGGACTCTACCTCCAGCCTTCTCAGCAAACGGATACCTGAACAAATTTTTCAGCTCTTCAGAACAGAACTATTTCTGTTTCTCAAATCAGTCAGCCTAAAGTTACGATAGTTCACTTGTAAATGACAGTCCATTTGTGCCATTAGCACATTTCAAACTGGTACCTTTCTCTGTCCTGACCTGCCCCCTGGGAGAGGGGAAAGCAGGTAATTGCCTCCATATCTAATTCCTCTCCCAAACCAGAAACAGATATAGCTGAAAGACTTGGAGAAGTTTATGGGATTTCTTTGTTTAATGAGATCTTATACTCTCATTTCTCCCATTTCTATTCACAGAAGTTTCAAACTTCACAGAAGTCCAAGTCTTAAACTCCTTTTGAGATACAATATTCACAATATCACATTTTGTGAATTATTGTTTTCGTCCCACACTTCTTTCAAAGACACTTTTTGCACAAAAAGTACATGCAGTTGCTCATTGCATCAGCACTTCACTGGCAGGTAAGCCACAGGTGATGAACTTGTCTTACACATACTAAATCTCTCTGGGACAGTTGTGAAGGACACACATGAGAAGTTGAAGGGTAGAAACCGTGAATCCGTAATTCTTGACTAGTGAAGCTGAGCAGCATTCTTTTGCAGCTAGGCACACAGTACACATCAGATGCCTGCTTCAGCCCTGGGATTTGGTCTTACAAGCCTACTTACCCACTTCTGCTAGCATCTACATTAGGACAGTCTGGTGAACAGCTAGTAGAACAGCACAGCCTACCTCAGTAGGTATTGGCCTACCTCACGGGTAGAGTGAATCAGCCAGACTGGAATCTACTCGTGTGCAACTTTCTATAGTGCTTGGGGGCTATTCCAAGTATTAACAGTTTGATTTCAGGTATACTTTCAAGTGGTTGCGCTATCAGGTTACCCTTCTCTATTATGCACCAGTAGTTTAGATTTCCCTATTCAGAATTGGCCTCTGGTAAGGTAGTGGTAACAAATAGCACGTCCTCCCAGCTGAGGATGCAACTCATCTGCATGAGATTTCTGTCCTGTTCCTGACCATCTGCACTCCTCACCTAGCACTGTGTCTGCTTTTTTCAAAAATAAAAAAATGACATCACAGTTTGCTAAACCAACCTTGCAAGTGCCAGTTATCAATTTAGTTTCAATTTGGCTCCTGTGTGTATTTTTTCTATTATAATATACAATCTTTATATCACCATGATCACAAGCTATTTATGACAAGCAGCTTGCCTCCTTCAATGAAGTCAATGGCCTTGTAACAAGGATAAAGACTGTAGATCCTGGCTGCTTAATATTGCATCATTCAGGGAAAAACAGGCACAAGCAAGTTTCAAGGTATTTATTAGTTGCGTTCTTAATTTCTGGATGAAATTCTTGGTACTGAAGATCCAGTTTTAAGGTACTCTAGTCCAACCACGAAAGTATGAAGGTACACTTTAACAGTGAGACACTAGACTATTCAGGTCCCAAACTGATCACAGTGTCATTTTGAATCTGGAAAAAAAACATAACAAATCTCCCTGATTCTCACAGGCAAAGCAAAAGTTACAATAATAGGTTTGCTACTAGTTCTTCTCTGGAGTAACTGCTTCACGTAGTAAACACTGAAGAGAATGCTTGCTAACTCAAACATAAGGTCACAAAGAGCAGAACTAAGGTAAAAAACCCCAGATGCCCAGTGAGTGAGCATCGCTGGTCATTTGTTTGACTGGGACAGTGGCACTGGAGTAATAAAATAATGTATTTATGAGCTCTATTCAGTGTCAACACAAATGCTGGAGAGAGGTGATGACTGACTGCCTTCGCACTGCTTGTTTTGTTCCCCTCTGTCTCTTCTCACTTTTTATTCCTCCACTTAACTGTCTTTTTCTCAACCTGCAACTTTTTCTTCATTTTGCTCTCCTGATTCCCTCCCCTGTTTCACTCTAGGGTCAGGGTGTGAGCAAGTGAGCAGCCACCAGACGATTAGTTTCTGGCCAGGGTCAACCCACAGCCCACTTGTGGTTTTGTGACATGACAATGTTGTTTGAACAAAACTCAGTCATAGTGATCTTCAGAATTAACTGCTGCATTTACAGATTCTAGACAAGCTTTATAAAGAAATGACCAGCACTTCACAGTCAAAAGAAAAAGCTACTGCAGTATCCAAAGAAGATAGTTTTCTATCCCTAGTGAAAGGCAACTCAAAATTGCCTTGGATCAGTCATTACATGGAAGCAAGAAAATAAGAAACCTTCTACAAATTAATTCATAGTGAGTGACATTCTACAAGTAAGAGAAAAAGGAACAATTTTACATGTGTAAAAATCACACTTCCATTACACTTATTAGAAGCAATATTTTATTAAATTGAACGAGACCGAGAAGTTTTAACTTCTCCACTGAGTGAGATTTAGTTTAAGTAGTGTGATTCCAGGGTCCATCTTTTGTTCTTGGTCATGGGTGTGAGTTTTTTTGTTTGCTTGGGTTTTTTATATATGTTTTCAGTTATTCATACTAACATACCCACTTCACTAGCTGCAAACCCATGAAAGATCCAGAGTTGTTTGTTAGTATTGTCTTGAAACTGTAAGGTTATAAGAAAAGGTGAACACATCCTTCAGTGCCTCATCTGCCAAGCAACAATGACAGCATAATCATTTTTCCATTCTTCAGAGCAAAAAGAATTCAGAACAAGGAATAACCTTAAAGCTTAGTAGTAACCATTTAGATAATGAGCACCTAACAACCCCTTTCAAACTCAATAATACATTTTAGCTGAATTTCAAAACACAAAAATATAGAAACATTGTTTTTAAACAGAGCTTACCTTTAGTTTCTTATTTAGTTTACAGCAGTATCTGTACAACATTGCCAAATTTAAGGGTCCAAAATCTCCATAGAAGCTGGGAGAAAAAAAAGCACAAAAATTGTGTTATTTATATGAAAGGGCTAAGCAGATTTCAACATGCATGTTGTTGATAGCTAAAGCTGCAGATCAATATCTCTTGGGGGATGCTGAGTAGCCAATACACACGGTGCAACAATAAGCCCTTTATTGATTCATTTAAGAAGATTGTAATGACAATTAATTTGAAAGCATTGGTAGCATCAGTTTAAGTTGCTCCAGTAATTACTTTTTTCCATTGCACAACAGACTAACTATAGAACTTTCTTCATCCCATGATTTCCAAGTCTGGTGTTGGCTATAACTACAGAGTGAATAACTTCAAGACATGATCTACTCCCCTTCAAGCCATGCCGATGTCACCCTAGATAAAACTTCTGCAACTGCTGAAAATGAGAATATATCATTAGATACCGTGATGAATAAATGGAATTTCTTTTCATGGGTAGTAAAATTTATTTAATAATGTCCAGTTTTGTTCCGATATTTAAGCTTATTTTATCCCGTCCTCCACTATTCCAGAGATTACATACTACACATACACTTTAAATAGAATTATTTTTCCTTTTGTCCCCCAAATCCTCTTCTCTCTAGGCTGTTCCTCCAATTTATTATTTATTTAATGCCTTCTTATTGTTATTCTTTCTCTTCTAGATTCTTCTTAAAACATTCATATTACCTTTGAAGAAGTAGTCATTGGCCTTAGGATAAGAGCTAGTAGCAGTAGTCTGGACAGGAAAACTACTGCACAATAGAGTAAGTTTCAGCCAGGGATTCGCCATGCCCTTCCTAGCAAACCCTTCATATAGACACCTCCACAAGTAATAGCAGTCTTTAAGCAAGCAACTTATGACACCATCTAAAGCTTTCTCCCTTCCTACTCAATGTGCAAAACTGCTCAAAATTTAAGTTGCAAGCTCTCTCCAATATTTTTCCTTTTTGTGTGTTCAAGTCTTACCCTCATGGTTTATGAAAGTTTGTTGATGCACAAATTACAGTGAGACTGGACTAAAACTGGTTTAATCTGCCTTAAGTCCTTTGATAACTTTTACTTTGAGGGTAAACATTGTGAAGAGGTTTCTCAGGGAGGCAGTGGAGTCACAACCCCATTGTGCAAACTTGCTCTTGTGGACATTGCTTTGAGCTTGGTGGTTGGATTAGATGGTCTCCATAGGTGTCTTTCAGCTTCAGTTATCCTGTTTTTCTAAGTGGAGTCAAGAGTGAAGCAGGAGTACCCTATGTTTTTTGGTGCTCATAACTTTATTAAGAATCCTCCTCCCCATGGTTTCTCAAAAAAGCCAAGCCTAGTGCAAAAAGAGACACTTAGATTAGTCTGATCACTCTCTAGGACAAGCCTGCGTGCCGCATCAGTGCTGTTTCAATATAATCTACTTCACATTATCAAATAACATAAGTGTTTGTTAAGGTTCAATTCAACCCTTCAGCACAAGATATACCATAATGCTTAATTACAGAAGCTCGTTAGCTGGGTCAAAGACTAAGCCATCCAACCTTAGGACTTTATTTGTAGGTTCCACAGAAGTTACCTTACTCAAATTAGAATTGCAGTGGCAGTAAAGCAGGGTTTAACTTCAGAATTCCTCATCTTTTCTTAGATAAGTCTGCCAGGTATGCTCAACAGTTACAGTTATTTTTAAAAGAAAACCCTCCATGCAGTTTTTAGAGATGAAATAAAATACAATTGTTGTGAAAAGGGCAAGTTGTGACTAGAAGTTAGAACTGAAGCTTAACAACATTGAAGTGAATGCAGTTTCTAAAAAATCTCGATAGAAGGCTGATGAACATCTCTTCCTGTTCTGCTGCACTAACACCTTCTCTAAATCAAAAAACAACCCTGTCTTGTTCCATTATCTTTTGAATATTCTTTCACTTAAATATTATTGCATTTAACACTTAAGATTATTTTGTGAAAAAATTTTGAAAGTATTGTGAAAGTATGGAATATGATCGTTTCTATAACAATACTTTTTTAAACCAGTGTGAGCAAAGTAGATTTGATCAGCTCAAAGATATGAATACACAGTTCCTCAAAAGCATTTGAACTACAGCCCTGTAGCAGGATAATAAGGTTTTATTACTGTTTATTTCCTAGAAGCACATCACTATGAAGTCATACATCCACTTCTACTCTTACACAATTAAAGTAACAGAAGCGTAGGAAAAACTACATTACATTGAATAAAATTAATTTACAATTCAATTTATCCACAACAGACTATTAACTTAGTATTTTGGTGGGCATAAGGCTAAAATACATTTATTGAGTCTCCATGAAGTAATTGTATTTCTACAAAATAAAGCTATTCAGATTCTCTCAGCCACCAAACTAAAGATGTCACTATCTTAGACTGACTATTTCTCCATCACTTATAACCGTCAACTATGTTGTGCTTCTCTGAACATAGAGCAGAGGCAGGGGCAAAAGGCTCTGATATTACCACTGTTTATCTATACTGCAGAAACAACATATTTCTCAGAATCCAAATAAAACCATTAAGGAAAGGCACTTTTGTCCACAGTTGCACCAGTACTCTGACCGATAAGCCAAACAATGGCAATTCTCAATGCATGTAAATAACTCCATGTAAGCAGTGTAAACCAGCCACCGGCTTCTTTGACAAAACATTGTGGTAGAGACAAGGGATAAAGTTTATTTGTTACAGGTGCAGCTTTGTCTGCACTTAATACTTCTAAATTAGAATAAGCTTAAATGTCATTTTTTTAATGTGGTATTACAAACCTCCAAAGCAGAGAGTTCTCTGAAAGGTAACACTAGGCTCTGTATTGAAGGTAATGTATTCTGATCTACAAAACCCTTCTGCAACTTATATCCTCAGAATTAAACAGTTTCTTACATGTTTAAACAGAAGGGTTTAATCTTATGTACCCTCGTAACTTTTGGTATACTGGGCCACTTTTGTACTTGCATTAGAGACACCTGATCCTGACTCACTCAGAAGATTTTCTTCTTAAGAACAGAATTTGATGTACAGTTAAATGTAAGTGGAATATGGGAAATGCAGGTGTAGGGAATGGGGAAGAAATGACAAACCAAGTCATCACCTGAATAAAGATTTGTATCTGGCAAAAGTTAAAAAACATAAGAAAAAACTTATTATATGATGGTCACTAACAATAGTCTACCCAGTATCATTTTACTTCCATCTCTTTTATCAGTAAGAGACTTCCTTCATATCTAGATATTTTAACAAGCATTTATACTCACTAAGAAATCAGGATGCCTCTGAAGCTTAAGCCAGCTAAGAGAGACAGTCATTCACAATGGAGGTGGGAACCAGATATGAGGAACAGAAGGCAAGTACGGTATTAATCTACATTTAATTATATTTTGTTTTAATCAAGTACTTAGATGATAGCTTAAATTACTCTTCCCCCTCAACCCATGGAAATTTGCTATCCTTATGCTTCTCAAACTAAGAAGTAGCAAAACCCCACAATATACTAGATGAATATTTAAATACTCTAATTCAGAAGTACTATCATAATGCCACCTGGAAGCAGTAGCATAGGTTTCTTGTATCTTTATTCTCCTTAGAATAGACTCCTAGAACCACAACTTCCTGCCAGTTCTTATAGCATAAGATCTGAGGTGTCTGATGAGTTGTCTCATAGAAATGGCCCCCACCTAGAAAGGCCAGCCCAAGAAGAGATCATTGGTCTACTCTGTCACACAAGAAACTAGAATACATTGTTCCAATTAACTTAACGTGAAAAAAAATGTAGTCCACAACTCAAGCTGTTTGACTGCGGTTCCATGGGAAGCCACCTGAAAGTGCCATGAGCCGACTGAAGCCTCAAGCACCTCATTGGAATGCTGAAGTCACTTCTTACCAAGCATTTGTATACTACTGACCTCAGTACAGCACCAAAATCATAAACAGCTTTTCATACCTTGAACTATTGGATAGAATCTGGTTATGGTCAATGAAGGAGTAATATAGCCTGGCAGACTTCAAAACGAATTGATAACCTCCATCTTAACATCACAATCCATCTATTCACGGCCAAGGTAAAAAGTTACCTTTCAAAAAAATTGCTGTATTTATACTTTACCCCAGAAGTCACATACTTTCCAGTTTTATACTGCCATTCACTGACAAGTTTCATTATACAGCAACAGAGGCACAAATGAAAAGGTAGGAGACTGCTATCTGAAAAGCTATTTCAGGACTCTCTTCATGACAGACCAGTGTAAGTTCAGCATTATTGCTGCACTGAACAGCAGGGTATGCGTGCATTCTTAACCATAGGCATTTCCAAAAGTTTGAATATGGTCCAAAGCCTAACTACCATATTGGGGTGGGGATAGGGCAGATCCACCAAGTCAGTACTAACTATGCAATAATGCTCAAGAGGGGGTGACATTACTTGCATGGTAGCTTACTCAGTTACTAGTTTAGTAACTTGACACCAGACGTATGGTTTAGCAATTGCAATCATTTTCTGGAATATGTACACCAGAACTGAAGTAAACCTTCTCCTTTAGGCAGGAAGCTTGTCTTGGAGACTAGCAACCATATAAATACCTTTTTTTCTGTCAAAACAGGAGCACCAATTGCTCAAACAAAATAAAATCACAAGACCTTCAGGAACTAGCAGAAATACAGCTTCCTAGCTGCAAAATGACATTATTTTCTCAGCATTGTACAAAGATACAGCTTACTATTAAAATTAAGCAATGAGGCTGAATTAGAATAAGAAAAACATTCTCCACTTGCTTTTATCTCCCCCTTTCCTAGGTTGGGCTACTGGAACATTCAGGTCACTGCGCTGTAAGGCCCTTGCTGCATGTGCTTGAAATCCAGCCATTAAGCAGCACGAGAACCAGCTACGGCAGAAGTGACCAGCTGGCTGTTACAGATAAATGCTTCAAATTATGATCTCAACACATCCTGCACGCAACAAAGTTTCTGGATGAAAGCCAAGAGGATCAGTCCACACATTCATTATAACTTAATGGCTGGTCATGAAACCTTACCTATTCAGTCTTCTTTCTCCTAGAGCGTGTTCCTACTTCTCTAGCATGTGGACAAAAAGGTGGGACGCTCAATGGCACTGTCTCCCTGGCTCTAGCCCCATCAGTTCCACTAGCACATGGATTACTAGGAGCTTTCTTATCTGGGCTGAGACACAATCCCTAATAATACTACTTAAGGATTGCACGTTTCTGCATGGACAGAAGATGATACAGTAAATAACCTCATCTCTTGCATCTAAAGGTAGGAACAACGCAATTACACAAAACACCATGTACTTTCTCCATTTCTCCTTAAATGTCAAAATCCTCATTCTTCAAAATCCAACAAGAACTCACAGATCCAAATTATAGTTGAATAGTCATGCCAGATATATGCATTTTTGATACAACGCTCCTTGACATTGAGAACAAAGCATCAGTGAAGAGATCCTCCCATAAAAAGTTTCCTTATAGGAACTTACCTTCAGGTCATGTTAAGAACTTACTCTTTATTGAGAAAAAAACCCACTCATCTTATCAGAGGCCAGGCTTCTTATAAGGAGTTTCCTATATCAAGCTATACTCCTGTCCAGTATAAAACTGGAGCCTAGAAAACAGATCTGTTTTATACCGGTACCCACTTACCACAAACAAAAAAAATTCATCAATACTTTTGGCAATTGCTTTTATTTTTTCCATATGAAGAAATGAAGATGGATATGGTCACACAATGTGTGGGTATAAAATTTAGGAAACTGTTGGACTGTGGAGAACACCACAGGTGCTAAGGGATTACACTTCACAAGTGTCAAATATAAAATTATGTCAGTAATTTATGTCCAAAAGAAAAGCTGACACTCGGTTTTTAGATCTTCTGATTTTCTTGTTTGCAGTGAATTTAAAGTCTCTCATTTTAGGAGTAAAATTAAAACAAAGCTGGAGTACTACTCTTAATACTCACCTGTGAGAATTAGACACACAAAAGCTGGTATCAGTATATGAAGCTTTTCTGCGTTGTATTTATATTCACATTGACAGAAGTTAAAAGCTGGGAATTTTTTTTTTTTTTACTTCAGCTTATTAAGTTATTTTGGTGATTCAATAGTCAAGTTCAAGTCTTCAAAAGCTACTGATGCAAACAAGCAACTCGCTGTAACCTGTGTGCACGACAGCTCTGTTTGTTGTAACAAGTTTGCTTTTTCCTTTCAAATGATATAAAGCCACAGAATGATCGAGAAGCTCAGGTTTCCTTTGCAAGTACTGTTACTGGATAGCCACAGAAAAGCAGCATTTAGCCAAAGTAAAAATAAATGAGTTAAGCCTTACTCTTCTCACAGGAAAGAGAACCTGCTTCTTTGCATATACACAGGCAGTGAAGGAAACACATCCTACAAGTCAAAGTCCAAACAGTACTCACTTAATATTGTTGTAGCTAAGCATTTGAGAGTCATTCTGCTGCTATTTGAACTTAGAGTAGCTAACATTAAGACTGCTGTGAAATGGGCAAGTCACATACCACAGCTTGAAAGAAAATCTTAGTCTAAAACACAGAAAATATATTAATTACTTTTACAGCTGCTCACAAGATGCCAGAAGGTAGCTCTGCAAAAGCCGTTTATTCAACAGATCAGAAGTCAGTACAAATGACTGAATAAAAACATTGATTTGTGAAAGCTGCCATTACAATTTATCAGTAAGAGCTTCCTGGTTTTCATTATCTAAATTTAAATTTTGTTTGAGAAAATTACTCAACAATAAGGACAAAAAAAGTTGTTTTGATAAAAACATGTGAAAGCCAAATTAACCAGTCAAGTGTAGTATTCTCAACTTGGATCTGTTTACTGAAAGGTGAAACATGAAAGACACTATTCTTAGAGAATAAAAGCTTCTTACTAGTGCCTAACTCATTAATTGAGGTCTTGCCAAGGCAAGGCTTGTCTATTTGCCAAATGACAGTCTCCATCAAGCTGGATTATTTCTCATTAACTCTATTTTCCTTCAGAAATAGTTACCTGCACTACATTACCCTGAAAGATTGTATTCCCTTATGAGGAGTAGTACAGACTTTCTGAGTAGGCTTCTCAGAGTTTCAGAAACAGATAAAATCTTACAGAAAGAGATCAAAAAAGATTTCAGAGTTGGATAAATTCATTCAGTTTTTTTGTTCTCTCAACTGAGGTACCGTATACTATTTCCTGAGAATAATAGGTTCAAGGTTAAATTACAGCACATTTAACTAAAGTAGTGACAGTTTTAGTAGCTAGTCCCTACTCAGTGAGCATTTGAGACATTCTTAAAAGCATTTAAGCCTATTATTTTAAAAAGTGTGAATGTTTAAATAAGAGAAGACACTGTTACTAATTCATTAGAATAGTTGACAACTTCAAGTGAAAACTGAGAGCTAAAGTACTCGAGATTACATAACCACACTGTGTACAACTCGGGGACAAACCACGTGACAGATTGCAAAAGCAAGTCAGCATTTATCAGATCAAAACTTCCAAACCCATTAGACCTAGTGCTACAGTTGTTTTTTTTAATTAATGAGGTATACTAATAATGTACGCTATTACTTCCTTATGTCTCTTCAAGAGTAGGGAAAAAGGGAAGCAAGGTAGGGAGACTAAGTACTATGTGATCCAATAACATGCTCTCTGGATCAGACAGCCCCAAACCTATACATCCATGAGATTTTCACATCATACATCACTTCAGTGAAAGCAAACTGACACATCAGTAAAATCAGCTAAATACACTTCTGTCACACTTCATACTTGAGTTATCACTTCAGATAGCAGAATAACAGCCCAAAGAAAACCAGTTTACTTCCACGCACAATGAAGCATTTTGTCTTGTCACTAGAACATAAACAAACTTGAAGTAATTTTGTTAGTACGACCATTTATTATGTATCTCACAAGTGCTGAGAATTTTGTGCTTGAGCAAACATCTATCCTCCTCCTCATAAGAATCTGAAGAACTCATTTGATTAAATGGCAGAAGTGGCCAGGAAATTCTAATTGGCATAAAAAGCAGGCAGGCCATTTCAATGAAGACCCTAGAAAACACTGATCTCATCTATAGCACTATAAAACTCACTTCCAAATGTTTACTTTGCTACTATGTTTCTACCAACTTCCTCAGAAAGGCAGCTTCATTTTTGAGAAAACAAGCAGGAAGTACAATGTAGTGCACTAACATTACACACTACTACTTCCAGACAACCCCTGTTGCAACCCTGTTGCATCTCGCTGTGCAGCCTGTAAAACAGACTGGTGTCAGGCTCACTGAGGAGCATAAGGAAAAGGGAAGCTGTAGTAAAACTAATACTCCCCAAGAACCAAGAGACTTGCTTTCTGTTCCTCATTTTGCCTCTAGTTTTCCAACTTTAGAACAATATTGAAAAAAAACCCTGTAACCTTACAGACACCTCTTTTACTTCCCTGAGACAACAGAAACTTCTCTGGAGATGAGAGGGAAAAGCAAGGGAAAAAAAGTAGAAACAAAATCAGGCACAGTTTTACTACCATGTACTACATTGATAGAGATGGGTGCTGCAATGCAAATATCAGGGGGAAGTTATGTAAAACAGGTTATTAAAAAAAAAATCATTCATACCATCTAGTATCTGTCACTTAATTTCTACCTCGTATTATATTTCAGTATTTTAATTTGAGAGTACAAAAGAAAGAGTACTATTATGGTATCAAATATAGGACGCTACCTTTAAAAGGGGCCAGATAGATTAGAAACTATCAATTTAGAAAATACATCACAAGTTACACATCCAAAAACTTTAGATGTGCCCTAGAAGATAAAGGAAACTTTGCTTCCTTTCATTATCTTGTAATTATATGGAGTATCAAGTTACATCCTGGTACGTGGTTAACTTGTAACTGGGTTAAGGAGCATACTTACTGAATTTCCTTTATATATGCTAAGGACTATTGCCTTCCTCCCATCTTTCTCGGTATTTAAAAAAAATAAACTAACTCTGATACTGATCTCACACGAAATAACACAACAACAGTCCTTGGTTGGTACAATTGTCTGCAACAAACAATACAGAACCATTCCTTCTCCCACTCCCAAGATCAAATATCACATAAGGTTCCTTCACCTTTCCTAGAAACACAATAAGAATTAGAAACACAATACCTCAGGTCAAGTATAACATAAAAGACTTAAAAGAGATACAAGATCAATTTTTTCTTTCATTAAAGAAAGTGAAACATATTCATATAACAGAAATTGCTCAGGTCCCTCTCGCATTTAATGCTGCTTTTTATATCGGGTCAAGCTTGCCTTATGTTATTCCTAACCTGAATTAGTTAATGATCATTACAGAACATCCTCCTAACCCAAGCAGTTAATTACAAAACTCAACTTTCAGAACAAATCATTGAGAAATCCAGTAGAATATACACAGCTGAAGATAATTACCACTTAAAAACAAGTGCAAAAAAGAAACTCAAACTCTAAGCTGTGCATAGAAAGTAAGCTAGAAACCAAGGAAGACTAGTTTACAACTTCACAGAAATCACTGCAGAAGAAAAGGAAGAATAGCCGATGCTCATAAGTTCTTCAACTTATATATAAAGTTAAGTAAGACCACATTTTTGGTTTAACTTGTGCTGCAGCAAGCCACTTGTCACGTGGCTGGATGCATCATCACATGTGAAATGGTTGATCTGGGAACTGCGTAGAGCAACTACTTTTTAGCCACAGGACACAGCAATTACTTTATTTGTTTAGTGGTTTTTATGTCCTTTAATAGCATTCACAACCATAATTAAATTTACTGTTGACATTTATGTGCTGTCAGTGTCTTCCAAACACATGAAGCTTTTACTACACAGAAAATACTTCTGCCGCTGTTCGACAGCAACAAAAGCCAACAGGAAGTGCTATCTCAAAATCTTCTTCAGACTTATAAAAATAGTCACAGATGTTCTTCAAAAGCACATTTAAGCTATGCCTTTCTATGATTCCATATGAAAGGTGATCACTTCACTCTCTATACAAGAAAGTATATATAAAACAAATTACTGTTTCATCTATTCATACCAAACATCAACTTTTTATTTAAAACACCATTTAATAAGATGTAATTAGACTTAAGAGATCTTCTCCACCTTATAAACAAATCTTACAAAGCTCAGATATCCTTCCTGTAGCCCAACTAAAATTTAAGCCATTTAACTGGTCTCGTACCTGTTTTTGTGTTTCTTTAATATAGCATTCTTGTGAAACACATTTCAGCTGATGTGTAAATACATCCAGGCTAACTTCAAACTCACGCTTTGTGCAAGCAGCTAAATGGTGCAAAAATATTCCATGAAGCAATACAAGAAGTAGTTACCATTACAAAAAGGGGAATATTTTGATTTAAGCTAAAGTTTCACCTAAGTAACTGTGTTTTTTGAAGGTTAGACAAAATGCCCCTCTGATAGCATTTTTACTTTATAGCATGTTTTTTTTTAGCAGGGTTTTTCCAAACACTGTTCAAGTGAAATGATAATGTATTGTGGTAAGTACGTTCTGTGCTGAAGAGATGTGTCTTCTTCTATCATCACTTTTGTTTAGTCTTTCCCTGTCTAAAGATGCAAGGACAGGCAGAGCTGGCTCCAAAGCTCCAATTAGCAGAGATTTGACTGTTGTGAAGTTCATAATAAAATTAAAATTAGACCTTGGAAAGTAACAGGATACACGTAAGATTTCTGGGAAAATGAATACATAACGCATGTGAATGGGAAGTGTATTCTGTAACCAACTCTCGTATCGGTACACGATTGACGGAAGTCATTCCCTCACACGCCCAGCGCTGCAATAAAGGATGCTGCTTTCTGAAACTCCAAAATGAGACTTAAAAGTTTATTTGCCTGCATTTTCTGTCTCAAAAGTGCGTTGGAAAAACAACCTGGGGGCTCCCTTTGAGCACGCCCGACGACGACACTTACTTTTCGTAGACCAGCTCCTCGTCGGTGCAGAAGTAGTGGGTGTTGGCGGTGCTTTTCGGTTTGTTTCGCAAAGTGGCGAAGTACAACCGGTCTGAAAGGACAGAGAGCGGCGTCGGGGGGAGGAGGCAGCGATCGCCGCGGCCCCGGCGGCGGAACAGGGAGCGACTGCGGGAGCCGGGCACCCCCCCGCGGGAGCCCCTGGGGCGAGGGATGGGGAGCGCTCCTCACCCCAGGCACCGCAACAGGTGCCCGCCTCGCTCCCCCGCCCCCGGAGACACCGAGCAAGCCGCAGCCCCGCGGGGGGCGGCAAAGCAGCCGCCTCGATGCTCTCCGCCCCGCTCTCACCTTTCACGAACTCCGAGGCTCCCCCCAGCACCTCGGGGGCGGCCGCCGGCGGCTCCATCTTAAACAGCGCGCGGAGCAGCGAGGCGCGGGGCGGCTCCGCGCTCATGGCGGGGCGGGGCGCTTCCCTCTGCCTGGAGGCGCCGCGCAGCCCGCATAGGGACCGGGGAGCGGAGGCGGGAAACCAGCCCCGGGACACGGGCGAGCGCGAGTGAGCGCCCGCAGTGACTCCAGCTCCACCCAGCCGGGAGCCGCCCCCAGATAAAGGAGGCAGCGCGCGGTTACCAGGCGACGGGCGGCCGCACCGCGCAGCCTTTGTCTTGTCCGGCCCGGGGGACTAGGCGAGGGAGTGACCGCCCCCCCCCCGGCTCCGCCCTCCGCCCCGGGGCCGCCAGGCAGCGGCTGCAGCTCCGCCCTCTGCCGCGCGTCCGCCTCCTGGGGCAGCGCGGAGCTCTCCGCGCGCAGGCGGCGCCCCTGGGGCCGCTAGGCAGCGGCTGCAGCTCCGCCCTCGCCTCGCGTTCGCGACCGGGGCAGCCCGGAGCCTCCGCGAACTGGCAGCGCCTCCGCGCTCCGCCCAGCTGTTTTTTCCTCTCTTCCCCGGCCCCGAGGCAAAACGCCCGGTGGAGATACAATTAGTGTGGAGGTGCAGCTCGCAGCGCCTGAGGCGGGGCTCGCACCGCAGCAGCGTAAGACTGGCTGAGCGCGCCCCAAGGGAGAGTTCACTCTCTTCTGCCCGGGACACTTATTCTCGGAGGGCACCGCCCAGCCCGGGCTGCATCGCCTTTTAATTGATAGACAAGCCCGCCGACCAATCACAAGCTGCCTGCCTGCGTCTCCAGCCAATGAGCGAGCGGTGCCAAATCAAGGCAGGCTGCTGCCGGGCGCACCCGTGGAGCGGAGTGCTGCTCGGGGGGCACACAACCTCCGCGCCCTGCTGGCCCAGGGGTCCCATGCGGTGAGGCGGTTCTCCCGCCCGACGGAGTTTCTGTCACCTGCTGGGCCATCCTGATACCGGAAGTGCCGGCAAATAAACTCTCCAAGAGTTTCGGAGAGCAGCATCCTTGGGTGCGCTCGATCCCGTCGTCCGGATCATTGGGAAAAAAAAATTTTTAATAGTGTGTCTGTAGATGAGGCTAAACATGAGCGTGAAACACTTCCAACTCTTCAGTTTTTAATCTGGTGTCCTAAACACCGTATAACCTTAAAAGCCTTACAAATATGCTGAAGTACTACACGAAATACTTCTTATGCGATCATTTTGGTGGCTGTCTTTTTTATTTTTGGTATTGGTTCTGATAATTTGTACCTGTATTCTCATAATCCTCTTTTCCCCCCTTTTTTCATAGCTCCAGAACTAATATTCCTAAATATTACTCTCTTTGTGCCTGGTCCTTTGATCTTAAATAAGAAACTTCATTCTCGTTAGTACTGTTCCAAACAAGATGCCTGTGAGACAGGCTGTCGTCTTCTGTAACAGCAAATCAAATAAATGTTGTTGGAGGGTAGTTGCTTTTCATGGAAATCAATGTGTTTCTCTTCGCCTATATCATTCTATCTGTATTTAATCCTTAATTAAATCGAATTTTTCAGTTTTGATTGACAAGCAATTCTCTAGGGGGTAACATAATGCTGTGTATGAAAAGATATCAATGTATTTTCTTCAAAACCATAGTATTTTAACACTACTTTTTTACCAAAACTTTCACTACAGTTCAACATAACGGTTTGTGCTGCACTCTGCTTGAATTCAGTTTGTATGAGCATCCCCAAATCAGCTTTAACTAAAGTACCTCGGGCAACAGAAGCAAAGATGGAACAGTGGAACAGGCAGTTATCCAGTATCTAGAAACCCGAGTTTGTGCTAAAACTTACTCTTTGCAAATCCATCGAGCTAGGCTGATGAATCTAGGAGGCAAACACGACTAGAAACCAATGCCTCACTGCCAAATGTTGTTTGTGTACTGCTTATACACCTTTGGCTAAACTGCAAACATTGTTTTTGCTGCATGCAGGTTCTCATTTGTGTTAAGTTGCTAGAGCCTGCGTAGGCATAGAAAATACTTCAACCTTCCTCTTCTTCTCTGTAAAAATATGTACAAAACCTTAAAGTTTTCACAGTTCCAGTATTGTATCTCATAGCTTTTAGTATGAGTAACACATTTCACCTTGTAAAATGCTAGCTTTAGGAATATTTTCACCTCATAAAATTTTGTTAATATAATCAATTCCGATTATTATTTTTAGCATTTGATAATATCAAATATCAAGGCTACAATGACATCTTGTGGCATTTTTTAAACTGTAGGTAAAGAAGCAATTTTCTTGAAGTCCTGTTGCATCATTTTAAGACTATATCCCATGTTTTCCACAATGACTTTTTAATGTATATCTTTTAGAAACCATTTAAAAAATCATGTTAATTTCAACATTAATTTCTACATAACATTCCCAGAGCCTGATTGATGTTTAATCTGACTCCAATACATTTCCAAATGACATCTAGATAATATCATTTTGTTAAAACTATAAATTGACAATGATACATTCAATTAAAGAATCTTGAGGCACTTTTATTAATATTACAATCAAGATATAAAAAGTTACCAGCCTTTGAAACTAAACAAATAAAACCCTCTTGGTTCCCAAGCACAATGAACTATGGCTAGAGCTGAATTCTTATCTTTGGATTTCCTTTGCTATCTAAGCCTAACTGCTTAAGGCTGTGGGTTTTGATGGCTATTTTTCCTTATGAGTGGGGCTTACCTAAATTAAGTAAATATATATATCAAAAAGCACATTTGTTTTTTAAAAATTGAAATCTGGGTGCTGCTTATCTGTATGCAAATCCTGAACTTTAGACATCTAATACTGGAAAACTTGGTCAATAATCTGAAGATAAATACTTCACAGATCTGTTTTATGTTTTTTATTTGACAAATAAATGGTACAAATTAAATTTACCAGTATAATAAAAGGTTGTTGTCTTAATTCTTTCACTGATACAGAAGAATTTAAAAAAAAAAAAAAACAACACCCAAAACAACTCCTTCACCCCAACAAGAACCCAGTACTAAGATTTGGCTGAGCTGACCGTTCATTTCACATTTTAAAAGGAAGGTAAACAACATCTGTGAGTCTTTACAATTTAGTCAATACAGCACAGAACAGTAATTGCAGAAGACCAATAAATAAACGAAATGCAGTAAACTACCACTAGGAAAGTTGCATTCCTGGAAAGATCACAGACCTGTTTGTATACTGCTTATCACTACAGCACAATAATTAAAAGCTTCTTTTCACTATTAACAACAAAATTATATGGACTTTACATTGTCAGGTTAAGACTTTTCCCTTTAGATCTTACTTAGTACTAGGAAGACTTCACCAAAAAAAAAAAATCTGTTAACACAGACAAAACAAGGCAAGAGAATCCTCCATTCCCCCAAAGAAATCCAAAGACTCACACCCAGAATCAGCTCTGCTGTAAAGAATTTGTCATGTTTTTCAACCAGTTTTTGTTCAACTAACTTACTACAAAAAATGAGACAATTATATGCCATTTGTGCAGATGCTATTTGTGTACTGGGTATTCACTGTTATTGACCGCCTGTAGATACCTTTAAACTGATGCTAAGAATCAATTAAAAGCTAATTCAAATGAAACCATCTACTTTGGATGCCAGATTTGATCCTTCTCTCTGATCCTGGGAAACCACTGTCTTTTGTTCTTTCCTCTGTACCACAAAAAAGTTCTGCAACTCCAACAGAAAAGGTATCCTGTCTACGTTAACACAACATTTCCAGAACTACAGAGTCCAACGCTAACAAAAGCTGTTAATAATGGCTCTGTTTCTTGCCATAAATGAAGGCAGGCAATTTGGAGACTAATAGTCAAGCTCCATCTAACATTGCTGTACCTCAAAATACTTTTTAAAATAATGCTTTACCTATTCATTGCACATTTTAATTCTGTCATCACAGGCCACCAAAAACAGAGATGAAAGGAACCAAAAAGTAAAGTACACATTCAACTGAAAGAGTAGTTAAAAAAACAGTAGACCTGAAATATTACAAAGTGTACACTGTAGGAAATATAGAACAGCTTGCTCCTACTATGAATTACAAAGAAGACATTTTTTAAAAATGAGGATTTTCTTGGGCACATTTTTGCAACAATGCACATGCAAAATGTCAGAACAAAACAAAGTACTAAAGAGAGTGTTAATAAGTAATATCCATTTCTTCTGGCTGCTTATATAAGTTTCATATTTCAGGTATTCATGTTTCTTACATTTCCAGTTGCTAGGTTTTACCTTTCAGCTGCCTGCAGTGTCTCAGAATCTCTGGGCAAATTACTAATAGGAAAAAAAAGCCACATCAGAGATCATTTCCCACTGTCTCAGCAGTGATAGATATTGTAGGCAATGCTTTTAGGAGTATCTGAGGTTAAGGTGAGGTATTCTTTTCTTGCTTCAGGAACCTCTCAGAATATACAGCTTATATACAAATTTCAGAGGGGTTTTGTACAGGAGTCTAGATGCCTGGCCAACAGCTTACTGTAGCCCTTCTATAGTTTACTTGGAACTGGGTAGGAGGAGGTGAGGAGAAGAAAGGGAAAGCAAGGAAGCATCTCAACATGTAACTATCAAAAAATATACCTAGACCTCAGTTGACTTGATACGTATATTAAAAAACAAAATCAAAACACAAGCACTGAAGAGTAGGAGTGCATTTTTGTCTGCATGGTCCTGAAGAAGTGGCCTCATCAATTGTTAAACCTTACAAGTTTTAAGGAAAGAGGATGATTTTATCACAGTTGAACTTTAGTAAATATTCCTTACATTTTCTCAAAACTTACCTTGGAGAATGAGTAAGAAAGGAAAAAAGAAAAAAAACCCAAACCACCCATAAAATCCAAATGGAAAAAATTTAGAGGCTACAAGCAAGGATGGTCAAGATGCAGTAATTACGCCTTTTCTCTCTTTGAACTCAGCACAATTCATTGAGTATTGTTTAACAGCTAGGCCCTTCAATTCATTGGCTTACATTTTATTTTTGTGATTGGCATAATTAGGAAAACCAAACTGAGAAATCATGATATTAGAATATTTTAAAGGCATGCCATCGTAAATATTAACCAGTTTATTTACACAGTAAGATCTCTGTAACAAATGCTCCGCTCGGTGCCACATTCCAGAATAGCCACTGTTAGTGTCTTTTTCTAAATTTCGTATATCAACAGGCTTCACAAACACTCCTGAAGGCTTTCCAGTGTGCTTGGCTACCAGAAAATTCATGGCAAGGTCATCACAATTTTGAGTTTCATCTATTAAGGCGTAAACAGCTTCTGGCTGTCGTTGAAAGTCTTCTAGATACCCACTATGAAAGAATGCTGCACCAATAAGAACCATAGAATACTGATCTCCATTTCCAAATCCAGGGTTCTGCAATTCGAAGCTGCCGTAACTGTATATGCCTGAAGGAGTAGAAATGTGCTTCCTAGGAACAAATCCCACTATATGCTCTGGAAATTGCTGAAAGAGAAATTAAATTTAAAAAATAAAAACAAAGCTTACACTGTGAAATGTGTGTTAAATATTTTCCTAAGAGAGATTTACGCTTTTTTTTTTTTTTTAAATGAGAGGAGCACAAGATTATTACCGGGAATGAATGAAATTGTTAAATTGTTGGCGTACGGTCCTTTGATCTGCATAAGTGTTGCAATTAAATACAGTTTTGCAAAACTGACACAATATGCCTCATTCCACATCCTGTAGTGCCAAGAAATATCCACACCATGCAGCTGTATATTTGACACTCAAAATAAGTTTACAGACAATTTTGCTTAGAGACAAAGAACTCCCATGCTTTTGTTTTGCAGCCTACTATACATTTAATTAATTCAGGTGTCAGCAACTTCAGTGTTCATCTACAAGCAGAGTTCAAAATTTGAAAGTTACAGACTACAGATACAGCTATGATTGAAGATTTCTCTGCCATTTCTACTCAATGCTTCAATCTTTCCACAATTTAACTATATAGCTAGAAAATCAATGGTAAAACATTATGATATATTATTATATTATTATATTATATATATTATATTACTATATAGCATTACTCTAATTAAAACCATTAATCACAATTCTAAGTCACAAATACTGCCCCACCAAGGTGCAAAACATTACCTGCCAAACAGAAAAGGCAAAAGCGAGGTCATGAGCACTGACTAGTGTATCATCATCCATCATTAAAACAGCTGAAGGGAGGAAAAAAGAAAAACTTTTAACTTATCAAAAGATTAAATACGTTTACATAGTTTGCAGCACAGTATTTGATAAGTTGCTGTGAAAGTCCTATAACCATTAAGCCGAATTGTAACTCTTGAAAGCAGATTGAGGAAACATATTTAGATTTCAAAGCTAAAGCAAGGTTTCAGTTTTGTGGTAACTGGAAGCCAACCTAAGTTTTAGATTATTTGCCAGGCTGTAACAAAACTCAGTAGCCTTTGATCATCTGTAGTACAGCTGGACAGATATGAATTGGAAAACTTGGAGTGTTTGGCAAAGTAACTTGAAATTCTACTAATCTTGTTTAAAAATACAACTAAAGACTTAAATACCTTTCTTTAGTGTATGAGATTTATATGGAATTCTCAGCATAAAATTTTACCTGTCTCCTCACTACTTGCAAGTTCTAAATAAGCAGGCTTAGTGAATTGCACAAGCAACATTCAATATGATTAATTACAGAAGGAAGTATCTTTGCCTTAAATTTTAGGCAGAGGAAGCGGAAAAGAAAAAATATTATTACATCAGAACTCCAGATGCATTAAAGCTTTTTAAGTTTATAGTAGGATAAATGCAATTACAGTAAATAAAATACTTGGGAAGTTGAAGCATCTTCCTAGAAGTCATGGGTTTTGAGTAGCAAGGCATGTTAGGAAGGGGGCAGTAAGTAGAATTACCTTTACTAATCATGAGTAAGGTCAGGTCTGTCATGCAACATATGGGGTTTTTTTCCACTTGAAAGAAACAGGGCTTATTGCTGTGCTTCTCCTGGAAAGAGCTTAGGAAGAATATTTAGATGAATAGCCAAATGACTGGGGAAAATACTCTTGAAAAGGATGCATAATTTGAGATAGAAAGCCAGAGGGAAGTTTCTCTCAAGAGCAGAACACACTTGAGAAATTAGTCTTAAAATGAACGGATTAAATAAAATATTTACCAGATGATGTAAGTCCAAATTAATGCAGAAACTCAACAAATACATGCACTATGAATGTCAGTTTACGCTACAAAGGGAAGAGAGGCTGCACTACCTATGTTTGCCTGACAAAGGAAACGGAGGACAGATGCAAATGCCCATGAACTGCATTTGACATCCCTCTTTTCTTCCTTACTCTTCACTGACAGCCTCTAGCCTGCTGCTGCTGGTGTGCATCTGAAGAAGCAAAAGTTTCATCTATTAACTGGCCCAACAGATCCATGGAATTCTTACATAGTATGACCAAAACCATCTCTCTTTCAGTATTCAGATTCTAAGTGTGAAAATAATATTAGCAGTAGCAATAGCAATATGAACTGCTGATTACCTTTTGTTTCCAGCTCAGGGAAATTCTGGAGTCTGTTCCTCATACGATTTACAGTTTGAACTTTAAAGACAACAGGGACAGGATGAGGCCCCAGGGAATTCCACATTTCCTCTGGTGTCTTCTCACCAATGTTGTTCCACACAACAATTATTTTATGTAGGTGGGGGATGGCTTGGTAATGATTTAAAAGCTTTAGCAGTAAGTCAGTTCTGTTATAAGTCTGCATAATAAGAGTAAATGAATCCAAGGCAGACTGACTTTGGGTTTTTGGTTCCCTTCTTAAATTGGGCATTTTGTCGTCTTTGATATTGGGAAGCAAAGCTGTTAAAGCACCTGCCACAAGAAGTAAGACAATGATCACCATGGAGGTGAAGCGTAGTAGGCGGATTCCCATGACTCTTCCTGGAAGCTTACAGAAGTGAAAACACCTTTAAAACAAGTAACAGGAAAGGAAAAGTCATTAATCCCGTGTATAGTTATCTCCATTACTTGAACAAAACTACCACAATATTAAGTAGACTTTTGCGTTAGTAAATGAATAAGGAGGATTTTAGGACTTGGGCCAATTGCTTTCAACTACCAAGACATATACTGCTGGTATTCAGTTTCTGTGTTTACTTGCTTTTCACTTTTTTTATTGTTAACTTGAGATTTAATTGTTTTATGAAAAATAATCTAGACTAATTCTTTAACTCTACATTGTTCATCTTCTCTTATTTTCTTAATACTGCGTTTTATGATTGAACATTTACATACCTCACCAAACCTACCCAGATGAAATTAGAAAGCAAATTTGTACAGAGATTCAGTACTTTCAACATTACAGGCACTCTGCCTTAGCTGGGAAACAAAAGGGAGTCCTTAAGAGTTCCGGCAGAAATGAGGAAGTTAGATGCCCTCCCTTCTGTTGCTCAGGCACCATACACAGAAGGAACAATCTTTATCACTAATTTCCTGGACATTCTGTCAACAGTTTGTATATCTGCTCATTAATGGTTATAATTGTGGAAAATATGATTCTGACAATAACAATGAGGCTATTAACACAGGTGGAGCAAAAGTATGCCAAATGGAGTAAAATAGGAAAGCAAGAAAAGTAATAGGAGGTCTGCTAAATGTAGAACTCAGTGGGAACTGCACACGTCAGATGCTTGGTGCTATGGATCAGCTACCTGGGGGAGCTGCCTTTGTAAAAGGCAGGGGTTTCTGGAGCCTTCTGATATTGCAACTAAACAGAAGCTCTTGAAATGCAGCTCCTAAAAGGGTAGCCCTGACGTTCATGCCTCTTAGTTTATGCACTCCCAGTTCTCCAGGCATTTATAAATTGCAATCTCAGCAGGATCCAGCAACCACTGCCTACCATAGTTTGCACCTCAAATTTATCATCCACATCTGTTCATCCTCCTTTACTCACAAGATTAGCATGAACTAAATACAAGATAAATATTCTAACTAAACAGTTACGCATCCATACATACTATTCATGTTAACTCCATTAGGAATTTCTAGACTTTCAGCAGGGAATTCCGATCAAATGAAGTAATCCAGGACAGTCCCATCAATATGAATTTTTTTGAGAGTAGCTGTGTTTTTCACAGAAGTTTTGATCATTTTTTTCCACAGTGCACATATCATGCTTGAAAATATGAATGCAAATTCTTTTAGTCTAAAAATCTCTCAACGTACCTCATTGTGGCCAAGTTGGATTGTTTTTCCCACCTTGCTTTTACAGGACTCTTGTTTGTGATCTTTGAATCTGTTGGGAAATACAGAGACTCTATAACTGAAGATGAAGTTATCCCACATGATATCCAACATTCTCTTACAAATAAACTTCCTCTCAATTGCTGATTGATGTATGCATTCTTGGCAATTATCCAATCTCTTCCATTTGCTCAGTTGAATAATTGCCTCTGTCTTTCCACGAACGCTCCAGAAATAAGTTATTGTGCCAATTGATTAGAAAGAAAAGGACAGCTTGTCAAACTGTTGCTTTGTACCAATGCAATGTCCATGTGTTCTTCAAAGCTGTTGCTTTGCTCACTGTGCACCACAAAAATGCCACAGTCAGGCAAGGAGTCCCAATAAAATTATTTTCTTTTCTGGCTCAGCCCTTTCACATTTGCTTTCAGCTAACCTTGCTGCTTGTGTTAGGGGTTTAAGACACAGCATTTGGTTCTTCTCATCTGGTTTGGCAGCTTAGGAGAAGGGAAAGCAAATACAAGTGTAAACTCGAAAAGGAAGGATGCTCTTCTACGAACAAAGTTGTTGTTGAACAAAGAAAGGGAGTTTTTAGTTTTGATTTAGAAAGGGGACGACAGAAGTTTCGAGAGCAAGAACTTATATTCAATAACTGAACCTATGCAAAATTTGTTTAGGTTATAAAAACTTCATAGAAGTATGGAATTGTTGTGTGGATACCTGTCTATGTCCACACACACAGGTCCTCCCAAATTTGAGCTCCAGTTTTATCACTGACTTGGGGAAAGGTCATTGAACATCCTAGATATTACCAGTTTTGGGTGCTTCATTTTAAAGGCATAAACAATCACACCTGACTTCTAAACCTGATGGGCAGCAGCAGCTACTCCACATTCCTTAGGACACCATATCTTGGCCATAGCTACTTTCAAAAAGGTGAACCTTCAATTCCCTTTCCTCAATTGCAACCCAGACCTTATAACACTTACCAATACAACAGTAGTGATTAGCTAAAATTTAAGCATATGTATGATGATAGTATAGGTGTTGTTTACAGTAGTAATGACACTTCCTGGCTTGCCAAACATTCTTGCATTTACTCAACTGCACACGAGAGGCTGTAATGACAAGTAAGGATGATGTTACTATATGTGCTCTAATTAAAATAAAAGTCTATATAAAATCTTTACAGTTAGCATCATGGCTCTTTCCTATAATAAAGGACTGATCTGTTTTGCCAGCTGAGTTATTAAACTGCAATGCAAAACTGACCTCTTTAAACAATTCTTACCAACGCCTCCTGCAGAGAACACCACTTTCAAACAAAATTGATGAAAATAAAGTTGTAGATGCCACCTTCCTGGAAGTGCTCCAGGCCAGGATGGATGGGGCCTTGAGCAGCCTGGTCGAGCGAGAGGTGTTCCTGCCCACGGCAGTGGGGTGGAACTGGATGAGTTTAAGGTTCTTTCCAACCTAAACCATTTTATGATTCTATGATACAAAACCTAAGTCAAAACACAACATTTTAATCCTCATTCCAAGAAAGAGACTTCAGGGACGGGTTGCCCTGAAGGGCAACAATTCACGTTCACCCCGCCTGCAGCCCCCCACCACCCTCCCTGCCACCCTGGAGTGCTCTCACGTTCCGGAGGGCCACACTCCCGAGGTCCCGGGCCCCAGCGCAGGGGGAGGAGGCGCCAGCCCGGCCCCCGCAGCCGCTCGGTGACTAACGGCCTGCCCCGCCGCTTCCTGCGGAGCAGCCCCCGCTTCCTCCCGGCAGGCCCCGGTCTGTAGTTCGGGGTCCCCCGCCCGGCGCTGGCTGTCACGCAGCTCCCCGCGGCGTGCGTATGTGTGTGTGTGTGTGTGTGTGTGTGTGTGTGCGTGTCACGGTGCCGCCCCGCCCCCGTACCGAGCGCGGCCGCAGCAGCTGCTCCGGGAGCACCGGGCATAGCAAGCGGATCGCGGGATGAATGACAGTTCACATGCCAGGGCTGGGCCTGGACGGGCTTTCCCGGCCAAGTAGGGCACGCCCCGCTCAGTATGACCGGAGCCGCCGCACCACCGCGTCCGGCCAGCGCGCCCCGTCACCCACGCCCCGAGCTCCGCCGGCCACGCCCCCCGGCCAGGCCATCGACACTGGCCCCGCCCCCGCGCGCTCGTGCACCAGCACCGCGCGCAGGCGCACGCCGCAGCGCGGAAGTGTGAACGGACCGGAAGTGTTAGTGGCGCGTGGGCGGGCGGCAGGGAGGAGGAGCGCTGCGGCCGCTCCCGCCGCCGGCGGTCCCGGATCCACCCCCGTGCTCTCCTCGACCTGGCCCCGCCCTCCACCGCTGGCCCGCCTCCTCGACTGGCCCAGCTGCTGGCCCCGCCCCTCCCGCCGCCGGCCCCGCCCCCTGACGCCCTGGCGCCTCGCGCAGGCGCGCGGGGCGGAGCGGAAGTGTGGGTGGTGCGTGGGCGGGCGGCGGGAGGGATCTCTGCTGCTATTGCCGCTCCGCCGGCTGCGCGCGCCCCCTCCGCGGCCCCGCCAGGATGTTGCCTCTCTCCATCAAGGACGATGAGTACAAGCCGCCCAAGTTCAGCCTGCTCAGGAAGGTGTCGGGGTGGTTCAGGTGAGCGGGGCGGGTCCGAAAAAAGAGGGGCACCGGGAGAGTGCTCAGGGCCGGCGGGCGGCGGGGACCGGGCCCCGCTGGTGCCTCTGCCGTGGCCGGTGACCACGGTGCTTGTTTCCCCGCGTAGGTCCATCCTGGCCGACAAGACTTCCCGCAACCTCTTCTTTTTTCTCTGCCTCAATCTCTCCTTTGCCTTCGTGGAGCTGCTCTACGGCATCTGGAGTAACAGGTACCGGGCGGGCCGGGAGCGGCGCGGCTGATGCCACGTCTGCCTCTCGGCGGGGCCGGGCTTGCGGGGCGGGGGGGGACTGCGGGGCTGCCGCAGGGTCTCCCCTGCGTGGGGCTCCCTCTGACCCCAGTTTCTCGCCGACCCCTGTGCGGAGCAGGAGCAAGCCGGGCCTCGGGAGTGACGGCACCCAGGGGCTGTAACCGCTTCGTGCGCGACACAGACATCCTTTGTCTGGCAATCATTGGATGGTTTGGGTTGGAAGGGACCTTAAAGCCCATCCAATTCCATCCCCCTGCCATGGGCAGGAACACCTCCCAGCGGATCAGGCCTTGAACAGTTTCAGGGAGGGGGCATTTGCAGCTGCTTTGGGCAACCTGTGCCTGTGTCTCACCACCTTCACTGTGAAGAATTTCTTCCTAATGTCTAATCTCAGTCTTTAACCTTCCAGTTTAAAGTCATTCCTCCTCTTTCTATTACTGCTTGTCCTTGTTAAAAGTCCTTCCCCGTCTTTCTTGTAACTCTTTTCAGGTACTGGAAGGCCCCTATAAGGTTTCCCTGGAGCCTTCTGTCTTCCAGACTAAACAATCCCAACTCTCTCATCCTGTCGTAATAGCAGAGGTGCTCCAGTCCCCTGATTATCTTTGTGGCGTCCTCTGGACCCATTCCACATTCTTCTTATGTTGGGGATTTAATGTGACTTCATTTTGAAGTTGGTAGCTGGGTGGTGCAAGCTGGCTGGGTGGCGCAAAGGAGCTCTGCAGCAAACATCCTTGTCTCTTGAGTGAGAAACAGGAATTAACCCATCCCAGTATAGCTACACAGTGCTTTACGTAGCACATAAATTCAGAAAGGTGGGAAAACCAGAGGGGCTTGTCTTAAACTGCTACTGGAATATCTGTAGTAAAACATAAGCAGAAATGCGGAATACTTCCATGCTGGCATGTAGTGTCCGTACACAGAACATCTGTGAACAGACAGTGGTGGCAGTACCTCCATTATGATTCAGTCTTTGTAGAGGTATCTCATGATGCTATTTCAGTCTCCAAGTCAGTACTTCAAGTTGAAGTGGACAGGCGTGGAAATGTGTCATTTAAGTGCAACAGTGTGTCATTCCATATGAAACTTAAAATAGTCTTTATCAAAAGTTATAGTATAGTCATAGATAACCAGGGATCTTAATCACAAGCAAATACTTTTCTCAGTGGTTCAGATATGAAGTACTTAATGTTTATGTGATTTTGTTCCGATGTCATTTTTTAAGCATAAAATTTTTTTTGGTGGTGTGACCAGAAATGAAATCTATACCAGAAAAAAAGTCCTGTGTATGAGGTAATTAAAATGACAAACTGAAGTGACACTTGCTAGAAATTTGATGCTTGTTAGAAATTTGTTTACTGGAATTGAGAAGACTCTTATTTTTGTTCATTTTAGAGATTAAGAAGTGCGATTTGCTCAACAGTCATTTAGTTGGTCCTCTTTTATATTTCCAGTCACTAATTTCAGGTACCTTTAGATTAAATCTAGATTTTGGGCTAGGACAAAACAGTATCTCGGTGAGCAGCTCTTTAATAGAGAGGAGTAGCAGAGAATATCGTGAGGAATGCCATCAGTGAAAGCAAGCAATTCGTGCCCTGGAAAAACAAACATCACAGGCAAACAAGGAGCCCTATGGGGAAAATTGTTTCCTGAGTTTGAAGAACACAGCTCCCTTGCTCTCCCTGTGAGACATGCAGAAACAGAATGTTTGACAGGGGAGCACTTCTTTGAGCAGTTCTTTATTCCACTTTGGCCCATCTTGGGTATGGCCAGTAGCTGATGCTGCAAGAGTTAGAAGTGTGGTCTTGAATTCTGTTTTCTCTGGTGTTGTTGATTATAGTAGCAAGTGTAAAGTAGCTACCAGATTGCGATGATTATTCAGATGGTTCTTTCCTTGGCTTCCACAGACTGAGGAATTTCTTTTTAATTGTGATTCTGAAAATTACACTTCTGTCCGTGTAAATCTAAGCAGATTGCTGTGTTTTCTTTTGCTAGGATATTCTTATTTCTAAATCAAATCTATGATTTCAGCCCCCAATTTTTTTTGTATGAAAGTCTTAACATTTAATTTCTTTTATCATTCTTAATTTTTATGTTGTCCTTAGCTTTTCTTTGCTAAGTAAGCTGTTTCCTGAACTTGCATAGATATTTTGTTATTTTATGTGATCCTCTTACAAATACTCTGGTGTCTTGATGTTCTGGTAGCATAGAGAACAGAACTGGGTGTGGTATTTTGCTATCTGAGAGCTTGTTTAAAGTTAAACGTCTGCTTCTTGGGCTTTTTGGTTTTAAAATAATATTGTGTGCATACTAGTGTAATTTATTGTAACATTGACTGTAGAAGTGTCCTCATTTTGACACAGTGCATTTGAATACAGGGTTTTTATTATATTACACTCTGGATGGTGTGTTCCAGTTCTAACGGAAGTTCTTGCATACATCCTGTGTTGCTAGTGATTGACCCAATTGCTTATTTACTTTAGGAATAACTTTGCACTCAAGTTTTTTAATATCTCATTAATTTACAACTCATTTCAAAAAAGCCTTGGTTGAAATCAGATTGGCCTCTTACAAGGCTTCTTGTCCTTTGTGCAGCTGAATCACTTGTAGCTGTGCCTATAATACAGGGCATGTTTATGCTGTGTGTTGAAATGCATTGCAGACAGTCTATACTGACCTGTTGATAAATCCATGTTCCTCTGGCTACTTGGTGATGTGAGCTTTGGTCTTGAAAGCAGCACAACTGGGCCACTGTGGTGAGTTTTGCCTCCGGGATTTGCAGGTGCAAGTACAGTGCTGTGAGAACTTGCTGCATGATGTCTGGTTCTAGAGCTAGTACGGGATTGTGTTTCAGTAACTGTTCTCTTTCCCAGGAGACACTATACCAAAAAAAGCCCCGCAGAAACCACTATCTATCTCCGTTTAGCGATGCTAAGTCCTAGCATTTCATAATAATCACAAAATTGTGATTGCTGTCACCCTAATTACCTTCTACCTGAATGTTTGATATGTTTTTTTCCCCACTGGATCTTCCTTACTGCTCCGAACCAAACCTAAAATGACCAGTTTCCCTAAGGGTGTCACTTAGTTTAGGGGAGGGGGAAACTGTCACCTAGACCCTTAAAGAATTCATTAGGGAATTCCATTCTGCTGCTTCAAAGGTATCCAGCTGCAAACTTTGGTGTTCGTTTAAAGTTTCTTCAAAACAACTTCATCTGTTTTCTGCTTTGGTGGCTAGAGCGTCTAAGGACAATTTATCATAACATCATCCTCTACTTTAAATGTTTTATAATGGAAGGCATATATACCTCTGCATACATCCTTGAAGTATATATGTAACTGTATATAGAGACAGCAAGACTTCTCTCCTCCAAACTCGCTTGTTCCACAGTTGAGTGTTCATTTAAATACTTCAGTTTAATCTTGAAATGTATTTCAGTGAGGCTGAAATGCTTTGGTTTCTTAATGTGAAGTAGTTCAAACTTTGGCTAATGTGCAGGCTTGGAGAGGAATGGCTGGAAAGCTGCCCAGTGGAAAAGGACCTGGGGGTGCTGGTTGACAGCTGTCTGAATATCTGAACATGAGCCAGTATTGTGCCCAGATGGCCAAGAGGCCAACAGCATCCTGACTCGTATCAGAAACAGTGTGGCCAGCAGGAGTAAAGGAGTGATCATGCCCCTGTACTCAGCACTGGTGGGGCTACACATTGAATTCTGTGATAAGTTTTGGGCCTCTCACTACAGGAAAGATGAGGTGCTAGAGCGTGTGCAGAGGAGGACAGTGAGGCTGAGGAAGGATCTGGACCACAAGTCTTACGAGGAGTGGCTAAGTGAACTGGGGTTGTTTAGTCTGGAGAAGACTTTATCGGTCTCTAAAACAACCTGAATGAAGGCTGGAGTGAGCTGCATGCTGGTCTCTTCCTCTACCAAATAACTAGTGATAGAGGATGAGAGGAAATGGCATTGTCATCAGGGACTGGCTTCTCTGCTCAAGTAAAATGTGAAAACCAATGTAAACATAAAAGACGGCTATTTAGGAAAGGTATGTACTAGTCATGAGGATGTGATGAATATACTGCTTGATGTTCTGCTTTTATTACAAGCAAGAGGGAATATGATCTAGAGTTCCCTGTATACTGAAACTTCTTATTTTCAGCCTGCCCTACTCATAGAAAGCATCAAGCTGCTGCAGTGTGAATGAACATCAAAGACAAATTCTTATCTGATGATGTGTTAGTTCTGAAATAAGATGCTTGAGATGAAAACTGCTGAGCTGAAGTAGACTTGACAGTCTTGGAATTTTTAGTGTCGTGAACTAGAATTATAAGTGGAAGGCTTGAGCTTTATAGGCCTATAACATTCTGTCATAGACATATTATAGAATCATGGAATGGTCTGGGTTGAAAAGAACCTTAAAGATCATACAGTTCCAATCTCCCTGCCATGGGCAGGGTTACCTCTCGCAGACCAGGCTGCTCAAGGCCCCTTCCAACCTGGCCTTGAACACTTCCAAGGCGGGTGCACTCACAGCCTCCCTGGACATCCTGTGCCAGTGCCTCACCACCTTCACTGTGAAGAATTTCTTCCTAGTTTCCCCCCTTCCACTCTAAAGCTGCTCCCCCTCATCCTGTCACTGCTTGCCCTTGTAGAAAGTCCCTCCCAGCTTTCCTATAGCCCCCTTCAGGTACTGGAAGGCTACTCTAAGGTGTCCTTGGAACCTTCTTTTCTCCAGGCTAAACAAGCCGTGCTCTCTCAGCCTGTCCTCATAGCAGAGGTGCTCCAGCCCTCTGATCATCTTTGTGGCCCTCATCTGGACCTGTTCCAACAGTTCCATATCCTTCTTATGTTGGGCATTTCAGAACTGGACACAGGACTACAGATGGGGTCTCATGAGAGCAGAGTAGAGGGAGAGAATCCCCTCCCTCTCCCTGCTGGCCGAGCTTCTTTCAACGCAGCCCAGGATGTGGTTGGCTTTCTGGGCTGCGAGCGCACATTGCTAGCTCATGTTGAGCTTCTCATCAATCAGCACCAGTAAGTCCTTCTCCACAGAGCTGCTCTCAATCCCCTTGTCCCCCAGCCTGTATGGAAACTGTGGGTTGCCCTGGCCCAGGTGTAGGACCTTGCACTTGGCCTTGTAGAACCTCATGAGTTTCACACAGGCCCACTTCTCCGGTTATGTCTTTCTGACATAACAACTGCACCACTCAGCTTGGTGTCATTTGCAGGCTTGCTGAGACTGCACTTCATCCTGCTGTCTATATCATCAGTGAAAATACATGAAAGCACTGGTCCCAGTATGGACCCCTGAGGGGCACCACTTGTCACGTTTCTCCATCTGGATGTTGAGCTATTGACTCTCTGGATATGACCATCCCATCAATTCCTTATCCACTGAACAGTCCACCCATCAAATCCATATCTCTCCAATTTAGAGAGAAGAAAGTTTGTCAACATCTTACAAACTTTATTATGATTGATTCATTGGGTTTTTTTTTTTACTGCAGACATGAAGGAATTTTTGGCAGATTTTCTCTGTGTATGAAAACTCTTCAAAAGTATCAAGGTTGAAATGGATTTGAGAATATTGCATTTGTAAATGCTTAGTACCATCTCTGTAGTGGTATTGGTAGTCTTCAGCAGAACAGCTTTACTTTTATTGCACCAGTTAACCTCTGTGTACACAGTGTATAATGGATACTCAAACCCACTGTATTTAAAAGCAATTTTCTCTTTTAACTAGATATGAAATACTACTTTTACAAACTTATGTGGTGTCAGTATTTAAATGCAGCTTATATGTATAAGCTTTTCTAGCTGAATTTGCTCGTATGGTCAAACTATGAACTGAAATATAAGAACAAATGCGTGCCGGTTGAATTGTGTTGGTGAGAGATGCAGCTGTGAGTGTGTCTCCTCCAGGGCTTTTGGTTTGTGTCAGCGAAACCGCCCCCACTACCACCAAAATCATATGGAGTAAGACTTTTTACCAAGTGCTCTTCTGAAGTGCCTTACCTATGGTGATGGAAGCAGTTTTGTCGTCACATTTGTGTTGGTGAACCAGTGTGAGTTTCTCCTCTGTGCTAGCAAAGCCATGCCTGAAGCTTAGGCACACCATGTATTCTGCTAGGGTTCAAAAGATTAAATGCTGTTTTTTTTCGTGCCCAACATGTAGTATATGGAACATAACTTTTTTTTCTCTTCTTTTCCAGTTTAGGTCTAATATCAGATTCTTTTCATATGTTTTTTGACTGTACTGCTCTATTGGCTGGATTGGCAGCTTCAGTTATTTCAAAATGGAGGTCAAACGATGCTTTCTCATATGGGTAAGAAACTTCAGGCTCTTCCCTTTGTGTGTTTCAGTAAATGTCTAGGTGGTAGTTTTTCACTATATGAACAAAGCCTTTTTGCAGTACATGTAAAAGCTTTATTGAAAGTGTGTTGTGTTTTGGTTTTGTTGTTTGTTTTTTTTAAGGTGATGTATTTGGACTTCTAAGTTAATATCCCCCTTGAAATAGTGACAACATAAAGGCATTGCTTCTGGGGAGCAGCTTATCACTTCTAAGATCTCTGTGATCATACCCAGTGGAAACAAGTTGTGTGCTGCCATGTGCTCATGGCCTCATTGGAGTAAGAGCAGCTGTGTCATGGGTTTGTTGTGCAGAGGAGTCTTACAGGGAATCTCAGGCTGCTGGTTCCTCCTTTGGAACAGAAAGTTACAACTGAAAGAAGCAAAGTCTCAGTGATGCTGCACCTGAGATAAGCCATGCTTCTCAGAACCAGCAGGATTCAACAGCTGTGGCTACCACTTACATAGATCCTCACAGTTGGGCTACAGCATCCCCCACTGCCCTTTGCTGGTAACGGCTGCCGCAGCTGCTTCTGTTTCAAGAGTACTTGGTTACATTGTACATTGCAGTTGTACCTGTAAAATGATACTGGTGATACAATATGATTAATTGGTGATACTGATTAATTAACAGCAAATGAGGTGTAACATGGGTTACTGCAGTCCCCATGGTGCTACTGATGTGAATGTCAGCATTTGGCTTCAGCTCTCTTGTCTAAGCATGGATCATGGAGTTGGAAACTTAAGGCACTATTCAATTAAGATGGAAACTCCAGTGTGCCTAGAAGTCAGTTTAGCAAGAGTTGATTTTACTATGAACTAATTGCAATGAAAGCAGGTTCTGTATTAATTACTGCTCTACATTTAAACAGCTGGTGTTTCATTTATTAGAGAACTGCCGCAGTTGATTAAGTCCATTTGCTACACTGGGATTACGTGTTATTCTAACCTGTCTGGTTTTAGTTGGAAGAATTTAGCTGCTGAAATAATTAGTTCCTACTTAAACCTTTTATTAGAAATCTCCCTACTGAGGGGGAACAAATTAACGTATAACTATTTGATATCTAACAGAACTTTTACTTCAGCAGACTTCGATTGCATCTTGCATGTTTGAATTACTTTGTGGCTTCCAGATATACATTTGTACTGTAAATTCCAGTAGAGGTGATCTTAAATGGGAAGATTTTGATGAAAGTTTTCTTTCATCTGGATTAGGTCATTTTTGTCAAAATACACCATAGTGAATTTCATATACTTGTCTGTAGTTCATGTACTGCATTTTCCATTTAACAGTTCCCTGTGTAATGCAACTGTTTGAGAACAAGATTGTACTCTGGCCTTTAAGTTCCACTTCTAATTTTCAGCATTTAAATGGAGGTGGTAATAATTGCTATTGCTTTTTTGTTTATTGCAGGTATGTTCGAGCGGAAGTACTTGCTGGTTTTGTAAATGGTTTATTCCTTATCTTTACAGCATTCTTCATTTTTTCTGAAGGTGTTGAGGTATGTTATGAAGTCAATTGCACAATCAGTTGTCACATTTCTATTTGTAGAGCATATTTAATGCGAATAAATCATTGAAATTGATTATGTTCATAATTTATGTTCTTAATAGGATGTGGTTTCAAGAGTACAGGGACATCTGAAATTGCTGTTTTGTGAGACAGAAACCCAGCTTTTTCAGTGCATCTGTGCCAGCTTCTTAAATAGTGTATTTTGGTTCTGTGTGAAGATTCTGTGAGAAATACCTTGTCCTTTTTTCAGCCAGTTAAGAAGCCATAGGAACATCTTTACTTCTTTTTCTTAAACAACAAATGGAGCCAAGAAAGAAAGGCCAAAACTAGGCATTCAGAGGAGAGAAGTTAGCCATAAGAAATGGAAGTGCATTTTGTGAAGAAGTTGGACTAACTCATTAAAGAAAGAACCTTATCTTCCAAGTCTTGCAGTCTGAAGTAAATGGCAGTTAGTAATAACTTCAGTGTTTGCAAGGGCACTGTTCTTCATTTCAGGGTTAAAATTTAGATGTCAAGTGAGGTAGGATTAAGAGTAAAGTTGATAACTGATTCTGAGCATCTTAATCTAATGCTGCTACTTTTTAATGGGAGATGCACTGTGAATTTGTTTAGACTTCTAGTGCCAAATACATTCTAGCAGGGTTTTTCAATTAATAGAGAACTGAGAAGAGCTTTCATGAACGTATTGTCTATGTAGATAAGTTCGTAAATGCTTCAAAATAAGTACAGACTGGGATTAAATTGTGTAAAATCTTGGGAGAACATCACTCCAAATCTAGAAAAGGGACAAAACTTACTAAAGAGATTAAAAATTGCTACCGCAAGAGTCAAAGATGATGTTGAAGCATCACTATTTTCCTGCCAGTTTTAACCTCCCATGCTAAGTATCCCCTTCACTTGTGATGTCGACTCCTTTTCTCTCTGTCACTTCAAAATTTTACATGTATTGAAAGCTTCATTGTCTTGCTGTTGCCTGTACCTTTCAACCCTGTGGACAAATGGTGAATGTTTCTGTCCCTTGTCAATAGTAGTTTACATTCTTCAACACTTAGCTCCAGATGGAAATTGTTAGACCTATAATGTATCCTTGAAAAAAATGATCAAAGAAAGTGGACTAATAAAGACTTAAAGAAAATCAGTCTAGATTTAAGAAGTTTTAAAAATGCCACAGCTTGTTCTCAGTCTTCATTTCATTCTCCTCATCCCCTTGCCCTTCTAAGGAGAAAGGAAGAAATGCCATTCTAGACTCTTGGAAGTATTTTGGATGATTTGGGCAATCTATATATTACAACAAAGTTGAATATTTTCACGTGGTACTGAGCCACATCCCACATCATGATGGAATCTTATGATAAAAGTTAGCTAGGCTGGCAGAATATTCTACTGTATTTTCACAGCTTTGATAGTAAAACTTCAACTTTAGGCAGTAAGAATTAGTCTGTCTACTGTCCCAGAAATGGAAAGTGCTGAGTAATTTCTTATTATGCCTATCTGTATGAGAATGCTCCTGTATCTAAACATTTTTTTCAGTGTCTTTTAATAATGTAAAGAGATGGTAAAGTTCTACATTTCTTTTTTCTCTCCTTTTCAGAGAGCGCTTGAGCCTCCTGACGTGCATCATGAGAGACTTCTTCCTGTTTCTATACTAGGATTCATTGTAAATCTTATAGGAATATTTGTTTTTCAACATGGAGGTCATGGGCATTCACATGGCTCTGGTAGGATGTCTGTAGTTTTCAGTACTGTTTGCTTTCTTGGCACCTTGTGTTCCAATCCTCCAATGACAACCCCAGTATTAAATTTTAATATTTTTTTGTGGCAATCCCAGACAAATATATATGTGAATTATTGCAACATTGACTTCTATGTTTTATCTCTAGCCCTAATATGTCACTGCCATACTTCTGTCCATAACCTAGATCTCCAGAATCTGCCTTCTGGAACACGCACTCTTCAGCACATTATTGGAAGAGATTTGCAGTGACTTTTTGACAACATTAAGCTGGAGTTAAGCAAGGTCTTGTCTGGAAAATTGCCTAAACAGTGTCTGAACAAAATTTTAAGCATTCAGCTTCAAGTGCTTCTCAACTTAGTGTCTTTTGAATTGAAATGAATGTATTTGCTTAAATATATATATGGTAAACATTTTTGTGGGTTGTTTTTCTGCAAAGCTAGTTGGTTTCTCTTTCAACTTAAGATGTGAACTCATAGAGACTGGTGGAAGAAACCTTTGGTCTTTAAGCAGCAATTTAAGCTTGACTTTTTAATGTGTAAATGATAGACAATCTCTGGTTTCTTAAAGCAGGTCTCTTTAATGTGCTTTTGTATTTAATTATGGGTATGATTTTCAAATTGTACTAAAAGTGTAGCACAATGTCTCAGAAGTGGGAATATATAAAAGCACTTGACTTCTCAAATAAGTTATGTATTTTATATGGCTGCACAGCATGGATTTAGGTGACAAACAGCTTGTGTTAGTTTTCTTTGTAACTTATTAGTCATACCAGTGACAGAACTAGAGGGCATGGACTCAAGCTTAGTCAGGGAAAGTTTAGGCTCGATGTGAGGAAAAAGTTCTTCACTGAAAGGGTGATTGGTCATTGGAATGCGCTGCCCAGGGAGGTGTTGGAGTTGCCAACCCTGGAGGTGTTTCAGGGGAGACTGGATGAGGCACTGAGTGCCATGGTTTAGATGATGGTTGGTGTTAGTGTTGGGTTATAGGTTGGACTTGATGATCTCAGAGGTCCTTTCCAACCTTATGACACTGTGATACTGTGATACCTTAAGATGACCTGAAAGATTAATACTTTTTGTGTATCTTAGAATCAAATGTAATCATACTTCTATTCAACACTTAAATTTATACTCTGACAATGATATCTGTTTACAGGGCATGAACATAGCCATTCTCTATTTAATGGTGGTCTCAGCCATGGGCACAGTCATGGAGGTCATGGTCACAGCCATGAACATAAACATGGTCATGGGCACGCTCACGATCATGGCCATGGTCACTCTCATGGTCAAGGTTATTGTCATGGTAAGTAATTAATGTCAGACACCATTTTGACTCAATTTAAATTAATGGTGTACTAGGGAAAAAAAGGAAAGGATGTTGGCAGCTTGTGAGAGTACATGGAATTAATTTCACTATGTGTGGTATGCTATGCCACTGCCGTGCTTTGTGGCTCACTTTGGTCAAAGCTGTTTCATTTGCAGTAAGTTTATGTTAGTTTTTCAAGGTTTTGCTTTACCTGCAGTTTTTGAATGTTCACTATGATGTTACGTGTTGGCAAAAGACAAAACAGATGTATGCTATAGCAATATAACCAAGTTAGTTATCAAGTCCTCTATTTCAATTTTTTATTAAAATCAATAGACAAGTTAAGCTGCTTTGCTAGTGTTCTCCATTTGAATAAGTTTACAGATCAAGATATTAGGAAAGATGAACAAGCAATTTTACTTTGGGTAAAAAAGCAATTTTTACTTTGAGTGCTTAGGGATTGATATGGCGTACTTGGTTTGTGATCTTAAATATAAGATTTTCCCCATCCTGTGTAGCTGTAGTCTGTTTTAAAACTGGTTATGAAAAAATGCTTGGTATCTTAGCTATGCTTAAATCTTTTCTATGAATATGTAAAATATGATCAGTAGCCTTCACTATGAGAGAAGAGACAGTGTGATTTCTACATATTTGAAATAACGCAAATGGAAGACTTATTCTAATACAGGGCTGTCAATCCATCCTGCCTGAGACATAAACTGGAATCTGATGTGACGGAAAATGTGCATATTCAGAGCTGGGAATAGTGTGGTAGCTTGCAGAAAGAAGGTGACAACGCTTATTAAAAACATTTATTGTTCCTTCCTCGCTATATTTCATAGAAAATTAGTGCTTATATTTTAAGTGTTCTCTTGAAGTTTGGCTGGAAAGCAGGCATTCTGCACTCCTGCTTCTTCCTTGCTATCCCTATGCCACTCACTCCAACAAACAGCAAATATATCTATATTGATATTCAACTTCTACATAAATTTATATATCCACATTGGAAGTCATTTGCTATCCTTTAACAAGTTTTTCTTGAAACATTTTTCTTAGCAGTTCCACAGAGACATTAATCTTGGGTGAGAGGATTTTTTGACTTAGTTCTGCCTTCACCAGGTCTTATCCTTGTTTTTACATTGAGTATAAATACTTGCTTAAGTGAAATATGTCTGGCTAGCAGATTTATTTGACTTTACTCTTCTTGCTTGTGTGTATGGCTGGTGTTCTTGAAACCAAAATGGCTTTATTTTCATAAATACTGGAAAGGTTTTATTTCTCCGTTTGTTTTCGTGAAAATACAAATGTTGATATTTTTTATTATATATGTAAAAACTATTGTGTAAAGTGGTATTTTCTTTTTCAAAAACATCTTTCAAGACTTTTAACTTAATTACTGCAATAAAAAACGATAGTGACAGTAGAAGCTCGTCATTGTGAGCAGCTTGTCTGTTCAAGAAATTTCTGAAAGGAAGGCTATAACACAATGTACCACTAGAGAGCGCTTACGTGTAGGTTAATGTGCCCATAATTGTCTTCACAGATGACCACTCTCTCGAAGGGATGAGGGGATCCAGCAAACAGATTTTGCAAGGTATGATGGGAATAACTGCAGTGGTTTATTGGTTTTATCGTGGTCTGCTTACCCGTGACTATTACAGGGGATACCCTGGGTGAATGCTACGTTTTTCTTAGAGGAATTACTTTATGAAATCCCCTTCTACCTGTAAGCAGAGTCACTGAAGTCTACATACAGTGAATACAGTGTCAACACTGGGTGATCTCAAAAGCTGGGATTCAGCTTCTGTTAGAACTGCTGAAAAATCAAGTAATAAAAATGTAGGAATAATTGATAAAAATCAGAAACCAAAGGAGCCTAATTTGCAATGTATGCTCTGGGAAGTGGAAAATAGTTTTGCTAAGATGGCGTGTATTTGAAAAATGCCAATTGATGTAAAGAATTATTAATGGGTACCTGAGCTTGAAACTTAGGTATCATCAAGCTATTATAGTTGGTTTAGACAAGATGATAATTCACTCTAGGTTGCTTGAAGGGGTATTGGAGTCCATGATCTCTTGAGCATTATTGTCAACAAATTAATGATAATTTAAATGTCAGTTTTGAGGTTTGTTTTTTTAAATATTCAGAAGTTAGAGGGAGCGAATTATGTAATGTAAGTGTTAGCAATTATTTGCCCTACCCAAATATACATGCCGTTTTCTGTTATTGGATTATTTTCTGGCTTGTTTGTAGTCCTTGTAAGGGAAAGTTTTCAGCTTTTTCTAGTGTTTATATTATATGGCGTTATGAATACGTGTATTACTTCAATAGCAGATATGAAAGGGCTTTCAAATGAAAGGCACATTGTATTTGAAGCATATTAAAAAGACTCAACTTTATATAATTTTCTTTTAGTTTTTCAATATTGGGGTGGTTTGGCCCTGGCCAGCAACTAAGCACCCAGCAGCTGCTTGCTCACTCACTGCCACAGTGGGGCAGGGGAGAGAATTAGAAGAGTAAAAGTGAGAGCTACTCTTGGGTTGAAGCAAAGACAGTTTAAGTTGGGGGGAAAAAATAGGACAAAAAACGAAGTGATATAATAGCTCACCACCTCCCACCAGCAGATCGGTGTCCGTGAAGTCTCTGAGCAACAGCTGTTTTGGAAAGACTGCTCCTCAGTTCTGTGGCTGAGCATGATGTTACATGGTGTGGAATATCCCCCTGGTCAGTTTGAGTTGGCTGTCCTGGCTGTGTGCCCTCGCAGCATTGTGCCCATCCCAACCTACTCACTGTGGGGGCAGAGCGAGAAACAGGCAGCCTTGCTGCTGTGGAAGCACTGATTGGCAGTAGCTGGAACATGGATGCGTTATCAACAGTTTTAGTTACAAATCTAAAACACAGCACCATCCAGGGTGCTGTGGAAAAAAATTAACTCCATCTCAGCCAGACTCAGTACTTGGAAAAATCACTAAAGAGTTGAATTATAGCTGAGGGTTGTTTTTTGTTGGAGTTGGGGTGAGGGAGTTATCTGTGTCTGGAGAATTGTGTTCAAAAAGTTATTTCTGAATGACTGTTCTTGTCATTGCCAGCAGAGAGCTCTGAAGGCTAAATTTTAGCTAGTTGCAAAGTTCTTGTTTCCTTGTCTTTTAAGGTAGTGCATTATTCTTCAAAATAAGAGTGAAGTTGCTCATGTCTGCAGTATTGTTTAATTTTCAAAGCCGTTTGTCTTGGATTTCTACAAGATATTGTGAATGAAACATCAGCATCTTCGAAAAATTTACAGAGATTTTTCTGTTAACAGTCTTGCCATCTTATACAGTACTGATTGTCTGTAGACATTACAGAATGTGCATTTCTTTTCTGTAATATGGGTGGGTATTGAATGAAAAAAATTAACTATATCTGTTAATCACTGCTTAAGTTGATGTCCGTGCCATGAAATACCCTTATTGCTGAGTGCAGAAAATAATGTAAATTCTTCCAATGCTCTAAAAATATGTTGAAACCCTCTAATCGCTCTCTGTGTTTGACCAAAAATTGACCACGAATTTAACAAGCATAAATCACATTATCTAGTTTTTCAACTCTTTTCCTTAAACTGTCTTTGAAATATTCCGTTAGCTTTATGAATGGCAAGTTGTAATTATATCAATTAATCTCTTACAGGTGTATTTCTACACATTGTTGCAGACACACTTGGAAGTATTGGTGTAATCATATCTGCTTTATTGATGCAGAACTATGGTCTAATGATAGCAGATCCTATTTGTTCAATGCTGATAGCAATACTTATAGGTGTCAGGTAAGTGCTGCTATCGCTACTATTTGGTAGTATTTTTTATGCTAGTTACAGCAAAAATTACAGCTCGGAAGGGTTTGTCTGTTGCTAATATTTTACAATGTTTGCTTTTCTTCCAAGAGTGATTTGTTACTTCTTTTGTACAGCTGTTCTGATACGCTTTTACATGAGTTGTTTTTCTTTTGTTTTTCTATGACTAGAACTTTTGCTTTTAAATCTGCTTATTTACCCCTGTTTGCGTAATACTATGAAAATGTCTTTCAGGTTCAAACTGTAGCAAACTTCCTCTCTGTATTTAGTACATGCTTATGTAAACCAGTGTATCCAGCAAATGGAGCAGAATGGCTTCAGGGCAGCAGAGTTGAGTGCCTGCTGGCACAGGATGTGCCCTTGTCCTTGACAAATCAAGGCTGGTAATTTTTCTTTTCTTCTCCCAACAAGAACTGTCTTTTGGTTTGTGTTTGTATTCTGAGACATCTTTATTCCTTTTAAGATCTGGTGGAAATGCTTCAAGTAGTACTGGGCTTTCCCTGTTGTTGCTTACCAAGATCACTGTAAATGTGAGGCTGTTTGGATTAGACTGGACAAGTAAACATTTCATCCAGCGATGCTGTTATTGAGGCTTTCCTGGCAGCAGTTTCAATGGCAGCACAGGGCAAAATGCCACAGCTCTGGTTACAACCCAATAACTGAACACTGTTTCTTCAGCAGTGGTGAATGTCAACTGATCAACTGCAGCTGCTTATGCTATATATGGCATGTTTATACCATATGCACGGCAGCATTCACAGAATTATTGATGTGAATCTCCGTAGGTATCAGAATGGGGCAACATGCTTCAGGCACTGAACGCCCACAGAAATCTGTGTGCTACAGATCACTACTGAATTAATACGTTATTATAAACTTAGTATTTTGGCTTAAACCTCCTGTTATTTCATAAAGGACAAATTATTAACAAGCAAATTCTATTACTGAAATCTAAAAAAAAAAAAGGGAAAGAAAATGTGCAGGTTACCATGGGGAAATAAACTACTGCTGAGGTAATAGCTGAATAAAACACACTTTGTATTTTAAAAGTCTAGATTGTGTACAGCAAAGCGCATGGGGAGTGCTGATCAGAAAATACCACATGAATGAGAATTTTTTTTTCTATTCATACAGAAGTTGAAAGACCATCTAATACACTATATTAGAGATTTTGTGATAAAGCTGTTTATAGGGCTTCTAGCATAGTAAGGAGCAACATCTGAGGTCCATGTTCTTTACTGAAAATGCTGGGGGAATTCAGTTTGATGTCGTTTGACCTGTTATCAGACTTTGGCCTGTAACATTTTGTTAGTTTGTGATGCGATGAATGATCTCTATGCTGATTAAATGCAGTTGGCTGCATCATAGCCAGTAGAAGCAAGCCTGCATTTCTTGCAGACTGACACATCCTGGCACAGCAGTGGAGCGAACACTGATTGTGAGAAGTGGGTATTGGGTCTGTTTTTTTAGCAGTCCAACAGACTTAACTACTGATGACATTGCTTGAGATGCACTTGAACAAGATCATAAACAAGATTATCAACGGTTTCAGATAGGAGTTTTTTTAAAGCTTGAGGCCCCTTTTGTGTAGTTTGACTTTAGTAATCTTTTTTTACACTTCTGGACATAAACCCATTGTTTATTCTGCCTTATTCTTCACCGTGCTGTGTGTTTCAAGTGGTCTTCTAGAAGTAAAGCAAAAGGTTTTTCAAATTTTCCTGGAAGTTGGTCTTTTGTTACAGTAATACAGGAGCCCTAGCGATGACTGCTAGGATGTGGGATAGTTTTGTCCTTAATCTTGTCATGTCACCTAAATCTAACCTAGGCAAAAAGTTATGCTTGAATTTTATGAAATCTAAAATTTGAGGGGAAAAACATTGCAAAAAGACTTTGTGGCAAAAGCTGTGTCTAGTTTTTAAAATTGTTTGCTATTGAGGTGCATATGGGTTTGATGTGGAGAGGAGCGGGGTGAAAAATATCAAGTACAGGGATTTCTGGCCACTTCTGTGGGCCTGTTTGGAACCTTGATAAATAACACTGGGGGGGATTTGTCTTTAGATTAAATAATTGTTAGTTCTTTCAGAGGAGTATTTGTCTGTTTGGCTTGTGTGGAGTAGCCCACTCATGTCCCTTTTACTGGTTAAATCAGCTGATAAGGTGAAGTGGGATAAGAGCGCATGTGTGTCTTGTCAAGAGGAGCCATCCATGTGGGTTTAGAAATCAAGATCTGTTCTCTGTGGCTGTAGTTAAGCAAGCGTAGTTTTGAGACGGAGATGAAAAGCCAGTCTTATAAAGTTGTCCAAACATTTTAATGCTGTCTGTGGACTAGTTGGGACTGTAAAACTTTGCTGCTTTGCAATAGGGTTGTGCCAAAGCCCCAAGGTTCTGTCTCTTCATACAAGAGTATTTCAGCTGATTGGTTTAAAGCTGAAAAGTGGTGTGAAATTTTTAAGAAAATGTTACTTGGAAAGTTAGACAAACCAAAATTAAGAAATTACTCTGTAATCAGTGAATTTAGTGTTTAATACTTGGTACATGTTGTTTGAGCGTTTAATGAGATTTATTTTTTGCTTTTTTTCTGAATGGGTGTATACCACTTAACCTGGTACTGATTGGAATTTCATCGTGTGTGTTCCATGCTAATGGTCTGACTGACTCGGTGTGAAGGGCGTGGGTAGGGAATAGGTTTGAACCAGGGCTCTTTTTTTTTTTTTTAGATTTTTTTTAAATAAATCTGTGTTCTTTCTTGGAATACTCATGTATCCAAAGCAGAAATAAAGGCAGAACACAAAGCTTTATTCCATTCTGTGAAACTATGTCTATAAGCCAGTAGTGTATCAAAGGAGTTGCATGTGAGTGCAGAGGGGAGTTGTTGCTCTTAATCCAAGATTGCTTATGTTTCGATGAAATAACTTCATTTCATGTTGAGCACTTGCTTGCTTCAGTGTTGGGCAGCTCTCTGATGTACTCAAGTCTTGCCTGCTCCTGTTAGTGGGTCTTTGTTCTTTTCTGAAATGATGACAATACTTCCCGAAAAAAATTGCAAAAATATCTGTATCAAATGACTAAAGACCTTATCTTTGCAGTATAAAACTGTACAGCCTCTGATTTGTAACCTATTTTGTCTAGCACAGATGTGTGAAGGGTTCAGCAACGCCTCTTCGGAGCATTCAAGCAGTGTTTGTACTTCAAACAGTTGAGCCTTCCTGTAGACAACATCTCTAAGTAGTACAGATTGTCAGCTACTGATATGATTGCTCTGTGTTGCTCCTGTGATCCTTGACTAAGGCTGTTCCAAGGTGGCGTGTTCCCGGTCTAACTCCTCATGAGTTAGCGCTGAACATTCTGGCTCCACAGTGAAAAATCCAGTGTGGGATTCTTCTGAGGTTGTTTTCACTGACAAATACACTTCTAAGCTTAGCGGAAGCAGAGATCGGGTAGCTCTTAATAGAGTGTCAAGTACATGTAGACTATGATTGGGTACATCCCAGTAAAAGCCTGTCTTCAGGAGGGTTATATAGAAATATTATAGATACCTATGACATCTTATGCTTTAGAACTTACCTTTTTGGAGAAAGAAAGTGCACATGTATTCCTGTTCTCGTATAGAGAGGCAGAGGCATGAACTTGTATAGTTTCTGCTTTGTAAATTCCATTGTGCTTTTACTTGCTGTAGAATGTTACATTTTCTCCATTTGTGTATTTATCTGTTGAGTCTTGACAAGCAGAGGGCTTCGTAGTTTGTGGTTTTTCAATTGGAGGTCTGTGTTCTGTAATCTTATAAAATCTCTGCATCATAAATCTATGGCCAGTTCTGAAGGGTGAGGCTGCTAGGGAAGGTGTAGCTCTTTAGTGTTCCTGGATACTGCCACTAATATCTGATGAATCTTTCTTTGATTTCTTTCTGTACTGTCTCATGCATTTAATTATAAAGCATAAATAGGGCATGCTTAAAGCAGATGAGTCTGTTTTGCCAGCATTTTGTTTAAATTCTTTTTTCTGAAAAAACCTGGACTATTTTATAGTTGTTCAGGTTGGCAATCTTCAATTTTTTTTCCAAGGTGTTTTTCTAATGATTTGGTGTGCCTGAATTGATACACAATGTCTCAAGTCTCTAAACTGCTTTTAATGTTTAAAACTAAATATTTTTTTTCAGCCTTAGGATTCTAAGCCTTTATTCTGAAATGTTGAAGCAGTTTTAGTATTTTGATCAGCTATGTGAAATTAGGCATCAAGCAAAAGCCACAACTCCAGTATAAAGCAAGAAGTTTGAAACCACTATTAGAGCCACATGTTTCTAGAAAGGCGCTACGGTCTAAATACGATGCTAGATTAGACAGGACATGCAGACTATATATTAAGTGGTCAAAGAAATTAAGCAATTTACTTCAGTCATTTATGGAGTCTTTTCCATGGGTTACATCATTTTTACATAAAGTCTGGGGTTGCTTGAACATGATCTGATATGAAAGAGCTCTGGGGGAGATCATGCCTGTAATGTTTGGGGCTGTAATTTTGGGGGCCTGTAATGTTGGGGGCTTAACAGTATAAAAATTACTCTTACGTTCATGAAGATTCAGAAGGAATGTTCTATAGCAAAACTCCCCCAGCTTGTTGTTGGTGCTTTTTTGAGCCATCATTGCTAAATGGCCTGTGCTACCTTTCTGTGCAGGGTAATAGTACCTGCCAGCTTTGCTCGATAATCAAACCACTACATTATTATGAGAACAGGCAATTTGAACTTGGAAAAGTAAATGTTAAATCTGTGATCCTTGTCTTGAGCAAAGCCTACTGTCTGACTGCAATTGCTGTTGATTCATAGAAAAGTTATATTGAAGCTCTGAAACAGGCAGACAGTCTTGGCACAGCAGATGTGGATGGTGTCTGGGACAAAGATTTTTAAACCTGACTATAGATTTTCAGCGAACCATAGCTGATCTTAAGTCTTAGCATTGTTTGTTTTCCTTGCACAAAATCTATCACAAGTATCCTCTACTTTCTGTAGTGCTGAGAGCACTGAATAAATTTCCTGCTGTGTTCTGCCTACAATGACTGTGTTAAGGGTTCTTCACCCTGCAGTTGTTTTCAGCCTTTCTGTCCAAGATGGTGACGATGCTAGCTATGCCTGCAAGAACAGTGGCACAAACAGGATGGGACTGGAATGGGTATGAGTATTATCTGAATGTGGTGCACTTTGATTAAGAGTCTGTTGCTTTCACTCTTCGTTGTTAAACAAACCATGTATAGTAGTGGCAGGCTGGATTTATCAGATTCTTGTGGATGGCTTTTATCTGCATAAACACCCTTTTGCTTCCTCTGTAACTGTGTGTGAAAGTGTGATGTGCCGCTAACTGGTTTTGCACACAGTAGCTGCTTTTGCTATTAGAGCTTTTGTAAAGGGTATGTTTCTGTCCCAATCCTTGCTGTGGATTAACGCCTCTTTCAAATTCCTTTGTCTTAGAGTAGTATTTTACAGACTTGGTAATCAGAGACAATTGGAAAATTGTGTTTGCTTTAGGAGCAAAGGTTACAGACTGCTTATGCATGAAGAAACTCTCCACTTGGTGAGAATTCAGTGTTATTTATTTTTGTCAATAATCTTTTATAAATAAAAAAAGGGGGAAGTACCAGTGCAATGGTTGCTGCAGACCCAAGCACATCTATTCTGCACTAATGACTAATCAAAAAAAAGGAAAGCTTGGTCAAATTCTGTAACCGCATTTTCAGCCTGCTTGGTATCATCATCTTTCCTGGTGTTTTTTCCAGTCACATGAGGTGGAACTAATTTCTAGTGCCTCCTAGTGATGAAGTAATACTGCTTTTTAGTTAGTGTTTGAGAAAAGAGCTTACTGTGTGGAGTTTTGGTTTTTAATTAAAGGTTTTGTACTTCAGTAGTACACATGAAACAATGGAGACAAAAACTGGAATCGATAGTTTGTCATGCCATTTTGGCTTAGAATAAAGGACTTACCTCTGTACCCTCTGGATATGAAGGTATGTGCATGGGGCTGTTGTGCTCTAACAGTGTTTGTGAGGGCACGTCACATCACTGCAGCTGGTTTTTGGTCTTTTCAGCTTTGCAAGAAAATTTGTAGCTGAACGCCATGTCTAAGTTAGAGGAGGGCAGTGTGACCTGGGATGTGCTTCAACTTTCACCTCCAGTGTCAAGCCACTTCCTGATTTTCCTCTATTCCTTGGACTTTTAAGATGGTGCTGTTTCAGTTAAACACTGTGGCTTTTTTTTTTTTTTAGTGGTCTGGATAAAAGCATAACTTGTGCAGCATTATTGCCAAAAACTTGCACAGGAGTTTCTCCCTTTAAGCTTTAGTGTGGAGGCATTACAAAAACATGAATAGGTGAAATCTTGTCAGCAGAGAGACTTATCTTTCAAGCAGTACCACCTATACTAGGAATGAAGTGGCTTTCCCCATTCGCCTGTTGGTATATTAGTTGATTTTGAGGTAATAGTTCCAATACTTGCTGCTTAAAACTGCATTCCCATTGCCTGGCAAGGAGTGATTGTCTTTGATGCTTGTACACACCTGCTGACTGTGTAGACCTAATCTTGAAGATCAGCTTCTTAATCAGCTTTCAGACTGAGGCAGATCTTAATTTTAAGTACATCTTCAGCTGCAGAGCTCTCAAACTGGATTTTTACTTCCTCTTTTCAGTGTGCATCTTCTTCCAGAATGAATCAACCAGTTTCACTGACCAGATTCTTTTTTGGAATGGGTTAGTGTGCCTGATGTGCGAGTCTTAAGTTGCTGTAGGCTATCTCTCCACGTCGCCTACTTGCTAATTTATTCCATCACATATCGTCCATCAATAAATTACTTGTGCAATTCAGACATTTTTTTGTTAGACTACTCTCATAGATCTTTTTTACTCACTGTTATGTTCCAATAAAAAGGCAGGCTCCTACATTCTCCATTCCTTTGGTCCTTTCCCTGGTAAGAAATATGCAGCCTATACATATGTGGGGTTTTTGAGGGCTTTGGGTGCATATGCTAAAGGGGCCTTATTAAAGGGTCAGTGTTCAAAGATCTTGTATTGTTTGCACTTGAAACTCATGTATTGGTCTTTCAAGGCTTTTACTAGGAAGCAAACCTGCATTTTAAATAGTGAGTTAAACTGAAATCAATTCAGCAGTGTAGTATTTTGGCAGCTCCAGCTCCCTGTGATGTAATGCGTGTGACATGGATGTTATTTAGTGAGGTGAGTCCATTGATAAGAGAACTTTTTTCCCTAAACATCTATAATCTGTTCCAATTAGGTTTCCTTTAGGCAGATTGACAATTATTGCATTGATAAATGTTTAATTGTCTTGGTGACACATCCAGTTTAGGTAACTCCTGCCTGTCCTTATTTGCTTCTTCCTATGTCTGAGCTCATTCCTCGGTAGCAGTGCAACTGTGTGAGACCATGTGATGGAGTGCATTAGGCAGTGAATTTGGGTGAAATAACCAGTGTGCTTGCAAGGAGACTTAGTTTTAGGGTGTTTTTTTTCCAGAGGTTCATTAGCCAAGAGTCCTGCACCCTCTTAAGTCCCTCCCACCTCAGGCTAAGGATGAGCCCAGGAGTGAGCTGAGCAATCGATCAGCCAGCCCTGCTTCCAAGCACAAATGGAACCATTTCTTTAAAAATGGACGGGAGTGTTTAACTCATGCTGTTCACCATTTGCAAGTACACAGCTGGTCTGTACAGTATGTTCTACATTGCTTTGTGATATTTTAAACAAAGGTTCTGCGGTTTCCTTTAACAGGCAGCCCAGTTAATCTCCTGAAAATGTTTTCTGGTTGCTTTTTATCCCATCACTCTGTGTACTCCAGCTGTGATGCCGGTGCTGAGCACTGAAATTGAGCTTACAATTTCTGAAATACATCATCACGTTTGGTCTGGAGTGTTAGGTGCCTTGTATGCACTTGAAAATAGATTGCTATTTAGGTTCCAGTATTAGGCTATAGATATTTGTTATCCTCTAATTTAAGATATTCTACTGAGCCAGATATGATGCAGTACTCGTAAACAAAAAAAATCTCCATACTGAATAGTTTATAAGTTCTTAGTGGTTGCTTCAGGACTGGTCTCCTGGCTTTATTGGGAAAAAAAAAAGAGGAATGTAATAGTAATGGTAAAGGGTATTAAGTGTCATCTTAGTTTGCTGATTAAACAAGATTGTATTGCTGGAAGGGAATCTCTAATTGCTTCCAAATGTTTAATCCTTGAGTTTGGATGAGACTTTACGTTTAGTTCACTTCAAGAATATGCTATGCTGTTTGTTTCTGGCAAAATAACTTTGTTGTATCTGGACTGGTCCATACTAATTTTGTTCTGTGATCTCCCCATTATTATCTTAGTTCATGAGAGAAATATGCCTTAAGCCAAACACAAAAGCAAAAAATGATTTCAATTGCATATTTTTATGGTTGAATGTGAGTGATTGCCATTGGAGTAGGTTTTAGGTTTGAGCTATACTTACCAGCTGCTTTGTCGTATAACTTTTAAGACACAGATTTCAGCTCAGATCCCACAATTAAAACTGTTGATCTTTTGTGATTGTCCACCACTTGTCTCTGTGGAAGATCTGGGGGAGAAGTAACTTGCCTTTAAGAAGACACCATAGCGATGTTGTCAGTCCTTTTATTTTCTGTACCGGGTTTTCATGGCAAATTTCTCAGCGTCTGGTGAAACAACTGATAACCGTTCTTGCAGAGCATTAAGGAATGTTATGTTTCTTTGTTCTGCATCTTTTGGAAATGTAGTAGTAACTAACTTCCTTTGTTTTTTTTTTCCAGTATCGTTCCACTTTTAAAAGAATCCATTGGAATTTTGATGCAGCGAACTCCTCCCTCCCTGGAAAATACCCTGCCTCAGTGCTACCAGAGGGTGAGCTCTTAGGCCATTTTTTGCTTCTGATCAAGCTGCTGATTGAATGAGCCTCAGCTGTGTGTATGAGGGTACTTGTGATGTTTTTGCTGCAATGCCTGTGAAAGGTTCCTTCGATTGTACAAATGGAGGGTACCAGTTTGATTCTTATCTTTCTGAAGTCCTCAGTTGTACATAACTCAGTTTGTGTTTTAAAATGTGCTATGTTGGTTTGGAAAAATAGATCCTGAAGCTTTTCCTCTCAAACTACTTTGTGCTGATACAAAGTGCGTGATGTTTTTCTGTTTTCTGTTGGTGTGTCTGTCAAAATCTGGTTCTGTCTTTTATCAGGTGAGGTGGAATAATGTTGGAAGTACATACAGAGTTACAAGAGTACATAGATTAGTTTGGGTCTGATCTCTCCTGGTTTAACTCTTGTTTAACTTTTACGTTACTGTGCCATGACCTGTACATTTGAAGCCCCTTGGCAAAGCTAATACAAATCACTTGTACAAGTGCCACCTTTCCTCAGGAAGTTGTAGGATTGTAATTGTCACATGGAGGGTTTGCTAAAATTGGACAGAGCAAAAGAAGGGAACTGACAGGACAGTCCTCACAAAATATTTACAGAAATATTAATGTATTTTAGTTAATAGTTAGAATCTCTTACAAATTGTTTGTGCATTCATGCATTTTCAAAACTTTGTTTTAATTGAATGCCCTCTCCAATTTAATAACTCTGACTTTTCCCCCTTGGACACTGCTGTTTTCAGAAATTATTTCAGTTAAAATACATGTAGAATGTAAACACAGCAAGATACAAAATCATGACACAAATATACAAGCTGTATGTTTTCACCTTCCTTACAATTACTGAGATAGTAATAAGGTACTTAAGTGAAATTTCACAAGTTTCAGAGTGAAGTAGAGGTAAAAGAATGCATCATCTTTTCTGATATTTTCTGTAAAAAAAACATAGTACTGATAAACATTTTCTGAAATAGATTTTTTTTTTAATTTGCTTGTACTTTTAGGTGCAGCAGCTGCAAGGAGTTTACAGTTTACATGATCCACACTTCTGGACCCTCTGTACTGATGTTTACATAGGGACTTTGAAATTACTGGTAGCTCCTGATGCTGATGGAAGGTGGATTCTAAGCCAGACGCACAATATCTTTACTCAGGTATGTCTCACCAGTGGAAATCACATCTTAATGTGTAAACTGTCTGTGGTGTGACGTTGTAATTCTTAACAAGAAAAAAAGCAATTTTTCCCGGTTTGGTATCAGTATTTTGAAAAACTGCTCTGCTCTAGCTGTGTAGAAGTTTCAAAATATTCACTAGTGTAGATGGAATTGCTGTACCTCTCTGCCTTGTTTTTTGATGTCACTTAATGGAAATGACAGGTGTAGATGTCCAAGATGTATCAGGTTAAGTTGAAACCCTATATTGACCTATGAGGAACTGAGAAAATGGATGAGGCTTCCCTGAAGACAGGGCATGCGACCACAGACTGGACCTGCTTACAGTTTTAACTGTTCTGTTGCTGTATTTGTCATTCATTTCTGTACCTTTAGGAATCGGTGGTCTTTGCATATTTTGTTGTCTTTTAGTAGCACACATGCTGTGGTGGTCACTAGTTAAAACGGAACACTAGGTTGTAGTGTTGTGTATGACCAGTGTGTTCCTGGTTTATTTCCCTACGGGTTATATTTTTTTTCTGTGTAGGTAGTGATGTATTACATAGCTCTTTTCTCAAGATAAAAATCTTGCAGATTTCAGGAAGATTTTCCTTTTACTTCCTTACACTTTCGACCATTAAATGTGAAGTTCGGTTTGGCTGCCTATTCCAGTATAGCTATGGGATATGAATGCTTTACAGGTAGAACCTAGAGCCTGCATCAAAGTAAGTGTGACCAGCAGGGCAAGGGAGGGGATTCTTACGAGGGCAGGGTAAAGGGGGAGACCCCACCTGGAGTGCTGTGTCCAGTTCTAGAGTCCTCGGCACAGGAAGGATGTGGATGTTAGAGCGAGTCCAGAGGAAGTCACAAAAGTGATCAGAGGGCTGGAGCACCTCCCATGTGAGGACAGGCTGAGAGAGTTGGGCTTGTTCAGCCTAGAGAAGAGACTGCAAAGAGACCTTGCAGCAGCCTGGCAGTACTTAAAGGGGGCTACAGGAACATTGGGGAGGGGCTCTTTATCAGGGAGTGCAGGGATAGGATGAGGGAGAATGGTTTTAAGCTGAAAGAGGAGAGATTTAGACAAGATACTAGGAAGAAATATTTTCCTACGAGGGTGGTGAGGCACTGGAACAAGTTGCCTAGAGAAGTCACGGATGCCCCATGCCTGGAGATGTTCAAGGCCACGTTGGATGGGGCTTTGAGCAACCTGATCCAGTGGATGGAATGTGTCCCTGCCCATGGTAGGGGGATTAGAACTGGATGGGATTTAATGTTCCTTCCAATGCAAGCCATTCTGTGATTCCATGATATGGAATGTATGTACAATACAAAAAAGGTATATTTTTGGGAAAGACTATGCAGAATATTCTATTACATTAAAACTAATTTTACATCTCAAGTCTCCAAAGGATTCAATGTTCCAAGTGAGTTTTTATCTCTTCAGCTGTTCTGTAACCATGTGGGTATCGGGAGCCTATGGATCTAGGATGAGGAATTGAGGGTCTATTATTTTTATTAGCTGACCCGCGGTAATCAGTGGACAAACAGTAGGAGCAATTAGAGGTTTTTCTCTTCACTAATATTGGCCCTCGTGACCTTACTAAATTGATAGTTGGTTTTGTCAATTTTGTCAATAATTTGTCAAAAATTATTTGTGTCATGATGCCACATAAATTCACTGTAGCCAGTTATTTCTTGCCAAGATACTGGTGTAGAACTGATTCAAACAACAGATCCCAAGCAGCTTGCTTTTCAGGATATTTAACTTGCACAAAAGAAAGAAAGAATTGCTGTTGTGCAGCGTCACATGTGATTGTTATTCAGGATGAATCAGAGAAGGTACTGTAGCAAAGTTGCTGTTAATATGTGATTACACATGTGCGCTTGATGGGGTGGAGAACTGGGAATTCATACAGTGCTTCAAAGGTTGTACATTTCCAAATTGCTGGTATCTCAGCACATGATGTGCCAAATATGGAAGATGGATTACAGACAAGCAGGGCACAGAGGTTTTTTGGCTGTGTGACTTACTGGTGTGGGGTGGTGTTCAGGACAGCTAAATTGCTTTGGCTTTACAGTATTTTTAACTCCTTCTCTCTTCCATAGGCCGGAGTGAGACAGCTTTACATACAGATCGACGTCGCAGCCATGTAGTGAGTTTCTGAAATAGTGCTGTTGGACCAAAGTTTTCTGTACTGTAATGGTGTAACAACGTGCTTCTCAAGACAGAGCCTGCCTCTACCACTGCTCTGGAGTTGACTGAATGGATTTCTGCCCTTGGGCCACGGATGGAGTTCACTTTGAAGGAGTAAACATTGAATGAATGTTCTGGACTTTGGCTCTTGTCTTTTTGTGACCCCTGAACATGTAAGTTTTTGAGGGTTTTTTTACTTACTGAGATTGTAGTACTGGAAACCCTGTCACATCTTCAGTAAAGCTGCTGAAATCATTGCTCATTCCCATAAAACCAGTGTTATCAGCAATTGGAAACTTGTTTTGTAGCTGATGTCACAATGGCTGACATGCTTCAATATAACTCTGTGTTTGTACAATTGTTTGTACTTTGCAAACTTAATGAACCAAACCATATTGGGTTTTCCAAGTGCCTTTTATATCAGGAGAGGTATTTGCCAGCATAAATATGGAGTATCAAAGGGTTTTATTATTTTTACAAATATCTTGTATGAAGTGTGGTTATTTACTAGTGATGTATGGGGGGTTGTGTACTTACATTACTGTAGATCTTAGAGTTCCCTTATACCTGGGTCCTACCAAACACAGGAAAATTCTAAATGTAAAAGTCAGTGTTGTGAAGGGACTCGCTTCCAAAACAAGCTGGATATTTCATTGTGCACGCCTTATGGAAATGATTTCAGTCAAAATATTAGATTGAACTCCAGTTCTTAGTCTCTTTGTATTGTTTAGAGTGATGAGATATTACATGATGCTACCCATATTCATAGTCACTGAAAGAACAGGCAGCTGAGGGAAGATGCTGGTGATGGAGGCAATGCTTGAAGCTTTTTTATCTTTCAAATTGTGTGGTGGGAAAAATTAAATCCCAGAACTGTATGTGAAAGCTTAAATCTTGTTGATTTTCATGGCTTTTCATAACTGATTGGTGAGAGAACTTTAGCCTTTACAAATACTGAAAATGTTTGTGCCTGGTGGTTATACCTGAAATGGAAATAAGGACCATGGTTTATGCTGTTTAAGATTATGCTTTGTCCAGGTTGACAAATCTAATATTTTTGAGTATCTTACTGTAGCCTTGTGTGTTTTCATGGGGGAAAAAATATTCCACGGGGTCAGTTGTTTTTTTCAAGAAACATTAGTCTACCATATTTTCCTAGCATTTATGATCATTTTGCACTTTCAGATCTGAGCGTTGTTGTCAAAGACAATCTGCTCTATTTGGGTATTATGGATGGTAATTCCTCTGGGCTGTTAACTTCGTAGGGGAAGATTTTATAAGAGGATATTTTGCAAACAGAACATTGTGGAGTAAAAAAACCAGGCATTTTGCTGGTAAATCATAGCAGCTTCTGACTGGCGGGGATTTTAAGTATCATCAAGGCTCTCTGAAGCTGACAATGTCTGCTGAGTAAGTGCTAGGCACTGTGAAAGTGTCCAAGACTGTCATTCCTCTGTAGCACCTGTATTTTGATCTCTTAATGTGAACACACGATGGTTGCCAGTTTGATAGGTGGTTCTTGAATTTTCCTGATGAGGTATTGAAACAGGAATGTTGAATTTATACAAAGCTTGGGGATATACTCTCATGCTTGGAACTGAAAGCTGGGTATGAAGAAAAATACCAGTAAAAAGCCACATACATACTGCTTTTAAGCTTAACAGTCTTTTCCAGTCTTCAGATCCTTCTATTGCTGGTTTCCAATCCCGATCGCTTCTCCTGGGGTTGCGGGTGCAGAGTGCCCTTCCAGCTGGCTGTATTATTCCACGTCTCTCTCCAGGCCTCCTGCCTTGCACCCCGTCAGGCTCCTTCCTTGTCTTACCCTGCAGGTGCTCTGCCAGGCCGGGAGTTACAGATGGGAGAAAGGGATCTGAAAGGTATGCAGCGCAGGGTAGGGTGCAAGAATCTGTTAAGCAGATTTGCATATTGCAGTTTAAGATACTGTTTGCATATATGTTAACAGATGAGGCAATTAAAATAAGGTTGTGATTATAGGGCGGAGGTCCCTCCTTGTTCAGCATGTTACGTACAGGCTGCTGCTTGTTGGTTGATGGCGTGAGTTCTTGACTTTTTTTTTATTAGTTAATATTACAGTTTAAGGCTGGAGAAGCTGATATCACTTTAAAGCCAAGCACCAGCAAACTTCATTTGTGTCCTGATCCAAGAGCAGGCTTTGGTTTGTATCATTTTTATACCAGCATGTTTTGGGACTGAGCGTTCCCAGACTTCCCGAAATGCTGCAGTGTTGCCCAGCATGCTGGGTTTGGCCACTCTTAGTTTTCTTGCTGAAAAGAGAACAGCTGCAACTTGCTTCCAAGTGAGAGTGTGCCCGAGTGGCAGTTGCGTTTGATAGTGGTAGTTTGGTTTTTTTAAGATATACGTGTACAAAGTTTTTAAATATGGGAAATTGAGTGTAAAAGCCTGTTAGCTGGTTATAATTACACAGAATTTAATTGCTTTTTGACATCTTTTTGTTGCTAATGAGGGCTTATCTGACTGTTGGAAGCAAATGTACAAGGCTGTTTTCTAACCAAGATAGCACTTCATTATTTTAAGTACTAAGAACTGCATAGTTTGTTTCTTCAATTGGGGAAAGCATAGGGAAGTCAGATTCAAACTAGACTTTAAGCTTTTTTGGGCTTTCCAAAAAAGGATAAGCGTCACAAAATTCTACAAAAGACAGCAGATGACATGTCCAGTTGGTAACCACATCTTGTGTGTCAGTAAACAGTGACATTTGATCTTTTTTTTTTCACCTACTTAAGGGGACACTTGCTCAGGTTTTAGGAAAGCACAAATCACGCACTTGGCAGTGCAGCTTTTCTTATCCTGAGAGTCAAAGCTCCATTACTTTGCAGTGTGCTCATTACCTAACACTTAGCTGATTTACAACACTTTGCTTCTAACAGTTTTAGAGATGCATTGCATCATCTAAACAAATATTTGTGTGAGTGACTGACATCCAGAGATGGACGAGTGTCTGTAGATCACCTGCTAAAACCCAGCTTCCTGGTGTCCAGTACTGAATTTTGAACCAAGTTTTCAAAGCATGATCATTTTTCTCATCTTTTCATGTAGCTGAAGCTTCCTATGGTGTTGCTGATCTGTGCGGGGTGTTTTTCTGTGACTGAAAACAGTAACTTAGAACCATTTTGGCCCAAACACCAAGCCTGCAAACTACACAATTTTTGCAGGACCTATGGCAAAACAAGATAAATGCTACAGGGTGTCTGTATTAAAATTCCCCGAATGTTTATCATAGCAAAGAACACTGTAAGAAAACTCCTCTGAAGAGGATACCCAGGGAAGCTATGGCTGCGCCCTCCCTCCAAGTGTTCAAGGCCAGGTTGGATGGGGGGCCTTGAGCAGCCTGGTGTGGTGGGAGGTGTCCCTGCCCGTGGCCAGGGGATTGGAACTGGATGGGCTTTTAAGGTCCCTTCCAACCCAGACCTTTCTGTGATTCCCAGTGGAGCCTGATCCCTCTGCAGGCCGATCCCGTGAGTCTGTATGTACAGATAGACTTGTTCCTTAACATCAGCAGCGCTCCTGTGAGAGCCAGGTTACTGGTGTGGTTTGCTAAACTAAGGCATAAAGTGCTGGTCCAAATAAATTACTCTGCTTTTTATGTAATACCGCTTACTAAAACAAAAGTTTAATTGCATCATTAGTAAGAGCTGCTGACACTATCTTTTTATAAAAATGGAAATTGCTGCTACAATGGACCTGAGTTACTCTTGACATCCTTAATTTCTTTTCTGAAGTAAAGGCGGGTTTGAAGAAGGATAAAAATGTCTCTTGTTGACTGTTGTAAGTTAACCTGTTTTGGGAATGTAAACAAGCTGAACTGCAGCTTTTCACCCTTTGCATCCACTATGCAATCAAATTGTGAAGTTTGTGGCTTCTCTCTCAGTGCAGATTTCAGTGGCAGCAACCTTCATGTTTCCATAAAATGCAAATCCTAATCAATACTCGTGTAATGATCTTTAAATTCCAGTTCAGAGCAACAGCTTTAGTTCCTAATTAAGCCCTGTCCTGTTTTGCCCAGCAGCCATCAGACTGCCACTTGCTGTGGTTCTTCATCATCCCACCCCTTTCAGGCGTGTTTGGGAATGAACATCGAGGGATTGTCTTTTTTTTTCCATTTCTCTGATCCCTGGTGCTGACTCTGGTTAATTCCTCCTTTACACTTCTTTGAAAAACCCTATTTGCAACCTGCAAGGATTCCCTTTTGGATTTCTTCCCCATTCAGGCTTTGTTGCAGTGACCATCCCTGTTGGGACTTCGCTGGCCAGAGGCTGCTCTAATGTGAAAAGATGCCAGTTAGGCTTCTGCTGTGCCTGGTGTGTGAAGGCTCTGTGTCTTGCTGTGTGCACACACTGGTTAATCTGCCTGTTTGTTCCAGTGAGCCACAAAAGGTTCCTGCCTGTGTGGTAATTCAGCGGAAATAATGTGTAAAAGGAGTTGTGTATTTCACTTCCCACGTGCATTGAAATCTTTCATGTGTATGCTGGGATCTTGTACAAGAGTTAAATGAATTGCTACAGTATTTTGGCTGAAGTGTGAAATGTGAATGAAGAAATTGCCAAAATCATTCCTGGTACAGCACATTGCTTGCATTCAGCATATTGCTTGCCTTTACCTTTTAAATGACAGGAATTACTCCTCGCAGTGAGCTTCAATTGAACAGCACGATACATGAAAAACACCTGTAAAGAAATCGTAATGGTAACACAAGGCAGCTCACTGAAGTTCTGCAGACTGTGTATGATTTTGTTCTGGAACGCTAATGTCAGTAGCTTAGCCATGATGTGTCCCAAGTGCAATATTAGAAATTTTTAAGTAATCTTTTCTACTTAAATACGGTCTATACAAAATGTTAAATGTCCTATATTGCTGAAAAGGTATGGGATCAACTTTCTTTCCAATAAATCTTCAGTTTAAAAAAAAATTAGCATAGCTGTCTGCTTTGTTGTCACACGTACTGCGGAGACTGGTTGAAACAGCAACCATCACCCTTTAGCTGATTTTTTGAAAAGAATACTTGCAGTCTGTTTTCTGAGAATTGATTGGGGGTTAATTGTTGTTGCTAGCATTTAGATATGAAGAAATCCAGTTCTATTTTAAGTTCTGAAATAAGAAATTCTGCCCAACTTCCTGCTGTCCACATGGTGAGCTCTTGGGTTTTTTTTCCTGGTTAAGAAATAAAGAACATTCTCACCTGTCTGAATTCACTTTCCCACATGTAAAGATGGACATAAACCTAACAGGTTTTGCACACTGATGGTTTCTGTTGGTGAGCGAACAACTAAGTTTCTGGAAAGCTGAAAAGCTAAATTTAACATCCCAAATGCACTTCTAACACTGTATGCAGTTGGCTCTATTCTACAGTAAAAGTGCTGCCTCAGTTCCATACGTGCACTACTCAGTCATCAACTGAACACTGTAGATGTCAATGAACTGAATCAGACAAAGGAGTCTGAAGATGCCTGGATGTCAGAAGGTGTTACCAGCAGGTGCAGCTTGCAGTTTGTAGCCTCAGGTAAAAGCAGGTCCATCTTCCTACACTGTTGCCTTTTGAAGCAGTGTACAATCTAACTGCACTTAGGCAAGCTCTAAATATTAACAGGAATAACTTCATGCTGTCCTGAAATGAAAGATGGAATAAAAGTTTAAATGCCCCATTTTTTTATTTAAGTAGTCCTCTGAGATGCATTATTTTCAAAACTGGAACTATCTACAGAAAAAAGCTTAAGCATTTCTAATTCCAGAGGATGCATAGTGCCTGTCACAATCAAGGAATGGAGTGGGCCACCTAATTCCACTGTGGACATCTGATATAGTGTGCCTGAAGCAATCTTCTGATCCGGAGCACCCACGCGTGCAAGGCCAACACAAATTGTCTTTTCAGTGATTTCTGCGAGAAAGAAGATTAAATGCTTAGTTTATTGACTAATAGTGCTATCATAAATGAAAAAGTACTCAAAATGCTCAAACTTTAATGCTGCTTGTTAAGTCTCCAATTAATAATCATTAGAGTGGCCTAGAAAGAAGCTTGTTCTTCAAAGACCATAGAGCTGTATCTTAGGGATGTTTATAAGGAAGAAAGGGAAGGCAGCAGAATACAAAATTCATTCAGGAAAATTTTGTTCACTTTGAGGAAACTGCTGTTTATGATTCATTCTATGTAAAGGATAAAACAAAAGGATTTTAATTTTAAACAGTCTTTAGGGAATAAACATTTAACAGGAGGAGTACAGCTAGATGGATTTCTGTCAAAAAGAACTTTTCTGTGACACAAGTTATCTTTTGAGTTGTTGTGACTTCACCACAGGTCTCACTAAAAGTCTTTCACGGTTTGCTCTTGCCTACTGTTAAGAATTCAAGTTCAAAATCACAGTTCTGCATTATTGAGTTAACCTCCATTCAAGCTGTATTCACATTGAGCAGAGTGTGACCAGTCTAAATAAAACGTAGCAGAGATTTGTGAAGCTCGACTGATCTAAAGTGCTCAGAGCCCATCTGCCTCCTGTACCTCTAAAAGCTGAAAGAGCTCACAGTTAAAGATGGACGGAAACAGTGCAGGGATACCAAAAGGAGGCTTTGACAGCCTCCAGGAGCCACTACCATGCATTCATCTGTGCTCACTGAACTATGCTGTGTTCAAGCTCACCAAATCCACCTCATGATCAGGATTCAAGGCAGCCCAACTCCATTGCAGGGCAAGAGAATGCCAAAATTAAGAGGAGTGGTGTAGAAATCAGAGGCTCATCAGTAAGGGTGACTTGAGAGGAGTAGTAGCAGATAGAAACATGGCAGTACCTGGTTCCTGTCCTTGGAGCCTCCTGTTTTGAATAACAGCAAGAAGCTGTTCTGCAGCTTGATTCACACTCATGTAGCGTGGTGGCTCATAAATCTTTCTCCCTCTGCAGGGAAAGAAAAGGAGAGAAATTTAACATAAATCTGTTTCATTATCCCTAGCCTTCTTACAGTTTATTTCAAGAAACCTCTAGACCAGCAAATTGAACTTAAACAGGTCCAGGCTCTCTGGCTGGGCCTTTCAGAGAAGAGTGGAATTTTTAAGGAGGACAGAAGTCTCTTGTGCTCTCACCACACCTGTGAAACAGCAGGGCCTCCAGCTGGCAGATCATTTGAGTCCTAAAAGCAGATTCAGCTGCTGGAAGCAATATGTAGGTTTTGCAGCTACTCCTGAAAGATGCATTAGACTTAAATTGCAGGGCAAACTAGTGTTTTTCTGTCAAATGCCCTGTAGACAGATGATTACAGACTGGAAAGATATTCTTAAATTAAATGCTTTCTTTGCCAACTGTGGATTCAGTCAAACAGATTTTATTTTGAAACTCCAGAATAAACAAACCTCAATGATACTGTGAGACTTCACAACGTTAATTTAGACCAGAGTTAGAGCATGTGTATAAAGTAACCATTTGTATTCACCACTGTCAAAGCATGAAGATTGCAGAGATGATTAAGATGTCACAAGAGCTTCTTTGAATAGAGTTAAATAAACTTAAAAGCATTTTCTACATATTGCTTATTTAGCTGTTTAAAAAGGGTGGTACGTATTCAGTACTTTACACTGTTTGTAGCCATTGTAAGGAAGAGTGAATTCAGAATATTATTTCAGCTATTAATCTGTTTCCACATGGGACACAACAACAGTAAAATAATGCTTCATTTGCCAGGCAGAAGGCTTACTGCATCCTGACTTAATGCTTCTCACAGAAACAGTTAAAAGATTACGCTCTGCTGCATCATTGTTCCGTTACTGTAAATAAGCCAGGTCCTATTATAATGAACAAAAAAGTTCCACTCCTTTTAAGAAACAAAAGAGCGTGGCCACTGAGGAGCACAAGGGGAGAAGGCAGCTAAGTTCAGTATTAGGCTATGGGCAAAGCAGCTTTACTCCTCGTACAAAAACCCCTTTGTAAATACACAGCCTGTTTCTCTGTTTCTCTGTCTTTTCAAAATGATGACTCACTTCATCAGGTTCTCCAGAGACTGCTCCTTCACTTTAATATCTGTGAAACAAAACAGGTGTTAAAATGCAGGTTTCCTACAAACTTCCTACTTATTTTGCTATGTATGTAAAGCAACTGTAATATTTTAGCTACTAGAGGTAAAACAAACAGGGATTACCTTCTACTGTGTCATACGTTAATCACAAAGTATTGTGATTTTATGCATGTGACTTTACCCAAAGATAAGAAAAGCTTCACAGAATTCAGAGCAATACAGATGAACAGAAACCCTGCTAAGTGTACAAACAGCAGGCATATTTCCCACAGGATAGCTAAACGCCAGCATGTTTAAGCACACCAGGGCACTGGGAGTACCCTTAAAGATGAGTGCATTGTGGTCACAAAAGGTGATACAGTATGACTGATCGACAGTGATTGCATCACTGCCATGCAAGAACCTGACTTTCGTTAGCGCTTCCTTCCTGTTCCAATCAAAATTTAGAACCATCTTCTGTTATGGGAAAAAAAAAAAGGATTTGGACAAAAACAGAACAGAGAAGGGTACAGGTAAGATTCTGTGTATCTGCAGTTTTATGAAACTCTCATTAACCACGACCTCTCCAAGAGGCAATTGACTGTCACCTGTATTCAAATACCCCCAAAATATTAGCCAGTGAAAGCTGGATACAGTTTTAATCTTGATTTTTATAAGAAGTATCACTTAAGTTCTACAATCAACTCCTAAGTGGCTCCAAAGAAAGGGGGTCAAAGTGCAAAGCTGCAAGATTATTAGTGTATAGTTTACCAGATTGTCTGTGGAGTCACTTTGAATTCAGAAGTTGATCAGCATGAACCTTTATGTCACATTTGCTTACCTGGTAATCTAGTCTGGCTGGATAAACAATCATTACATAGCAGAGTGACCAAGTGGTATTAAGGGAACAATTAATTTGGATCAGGGTAGTACTCAGCTGTGAGTTACAATTTGATGCAGGTACCATAACTCTCCCTGAAACATGAGATTTATAACTCAGTTTCATGGTTTCAAAATTTTTATTGTCTTGATACTGTATAAAAAAAATTAAAAGGGATATCATAAAAATGATTATACAAAATATCTAAAGAATACTTTAACATATTATAGTCGTAACAGTCCGTGCTTAAAACATTCATGAAATCATCTTTCTTTAAAACAAATTACCAGAATTCTGATTTTTTTAGCCAATTTTGAAAACAAACTGATGTGCAGTGATGCTAATGCATTTAAATTGTTCCCTGCTCAGGATTCTTCCAGTTACCACAGACTTTGTTTTTACTTGAAATATTAATTTATTTAGCACCGAGAGATCCCAGCTGTGTCTAAAGATGCTACAGAAAGGTATATAACTTTATATGCAAATATGCAAGTATGTTATATTTTATATGCAAGCAGTTCCATAATCTTTAAAGGGTTACCCAGACAAGTAGAGTTACTCAGAAAGTGGCTTTCTGCAGAGGATTATTAGATGGGATAAAAATCAGAGAGCGCTGTGGGAGGGCCTGGGGACAGTAGGAGCAGCATTCTGTTTCAGCTTCATGGTTAGCAAGGATTTTTTTCAGCACTAAAGATTCTCACATGACAATCACCTTTTGCCAAAACATCCTTAGAGGAGATAATTTAGGAAAATGACTATCACCTTACAAAATAGAAGTGTGGTTAAATGTATGATTTAGAAAGTCAAATGTGTTGAGCTTTAATCTAATTAAGTCAATAAAAAAAATTACTGCTATTCACTGCCATCTGATTTGGATCCTGAGCTAGATCTAGCTTAAAATCTCAGTGATCTTGAGAGCAACTATGGACCTCTGCTCCTATTTGACTTCTGCAAAGGCACTTCTTACGGATTTTTGAAGAGGGATCAAGAAGTTCCTGGCTGCTGCAGCATGAAGAATGGCTGAAATGACTCTGAAGTTCACCTACAGTAACCTTCCAATTTTTTGGTATATTTTTAAAGATACACTTTAGTTAAGAACATCTGTTTAATCACAGAATTCACCTCCTGCCTGTCACTCTTGTCTCTGGATGCTGCGGAGCACGGTAGCTAAGGAACCGGGGTAGCTGCTGCTTACCAAGTAAGCACAGTGTGTGCATTCCATTCTGCCTGTTCTTCTCGATCTTGTCAAAAAAGCTTTCTGGCTTCCATGTGTCTGTCCAGAAAACTATAGAAACTGTTTCTCCAAAATTGTACAACTGTAAAACAAAGCACATGCAGTAACACACAGGCACAATAAGAAAAAATAAAGCATGCAATAAAATACTATAAAAACTGTGAACAATTGGTAACACTGAAAAGTCTTGAGCCTAGTTAAAAAGTTCCATACCACAGGGAGAGTACTCACCTGTAAGATGCTTAGGTTTGCTCTTTCACAAATAACAACACATTGCACTAAAAATAATGCTTCCTTTTAAAAATGCTGTCCTGTGCCTCTCTCTCAACTGGTTTTAGTGTATTCCTTTGCATTCCCTCCTTGCTTTTTAACAAAATCTGCAATTGGTGAACTGTTTTTTCTTCTTCATAACAGAACTGTGCTGTTCTCACTCTCCAAACAGTAAAGCACGTTAAAGAATGATTAATGAAGTACCTGTAAGGTTTTTACCCATCTCTGCATTCACCCTTCCCATGTATTTTAACTAACTTTGAATCTATCTTCTGTTCTTCGTTACTTCGTTCTGAAGTCCTTATAAAGGCAAAACCTTTGTAAGGTTTGCACCAGCACCAAAATTATAAGTTATTATTTCTTATTTTGGTTAAGGCTGGGCAACTTCTAATAATGCCACAGTACTCACAATGTTTTGATTCTACTGGTACAGTGGTATTTGTATTAAAACAGCACTTTCCTGCAGATGAAAGCAGCATCACACAAAAGAAGTTACAGTCTATGGAGACAGTGGATATGCAAGATCCAAAGACAGGGCCAGAGCATGCATGAAGCAGAGAGGTTCAATATTTCTTATGCACATATGCTAAGAAGAATACTTCTAGCAGATTCTATGTAAAACATATTCACTGGTTTTATTCTCAATCTTAATGCTATTTTTTACTGTAAGTCCCTAACCTCAGTGAAGACATTTGAAGCAATTGTCTTGCCGGTATTTCCAAGGATGCAAAAGCAAAAGTCCTATGGAACCTAAGGCAGGGTTTGGCTTGGAAGTTTTAGTAACCAACTTGATAAAGGGAGAAAAACATGCAGCAATTTTGGTCAGTTCAGCTCTGGAATGAGGCCACTCCAGATGGATTTTACAGCTTATCAATATTCTCTGTCTACTCAAGGCCACTAGAGAAACAATGGCTGGATGCACTAATCTCCCTGCTTACCCTCTAAACCTATACGGACTTGTTTTACTTGTGGCATGAGGTCATGGGTTTAACTCCTTTCTGCTAGCAGAACTGAATCAAAGCTGAAATATATTTGTTTCCAGGGACCAAAGTGTCAAATTTTAACCATTTATGTTGATAGGAACAGCATTTATTCAAAGATTCCTGGAATATTACTGAAAACATTTCCTCTTTTTAATATTTCATTCTAGCACAAGCACAAGAACACACAGTGTACATTTCACAACCCGAAGGTTCTTCCAGTAAACTAAATATAGGTTGAATCAAATGAATTGCTCCTGATGTAACCTCTTAACTATTTCAAGGCTGTGTTCAAGAAAAATGAAAAAAAAAACCAGGTTATGTTTTGCCTGTTTTTCACCTGCCTAGCTAGAACTCTCTCCATTCTGTACCAAATCTGAAGAAAAAATATTGGAACAAGAAGTTTCTCTTTCTCCCCTTCACTGTTAGAGCAAGTTAACCCTTAATCTCTTTGATACCATACCTTCACTCAGCAACAGTTGCTGAAACATCTGGTTCCAGCCTAACTAACCAGCTGACTGTCACCTGAAAGCCACTGCAGTCACTTCCCAAAGAGCAGCAGCACCCACCACTACGGAAAGCAGCCTCAGTGGACCTCAGATCTTATCCCAGTCCCTCTGGCATTTGGATAATCTGAAGGAAAGGTACTTCCACCTCTGCCTTTTTGCAAAGAAAAGGATGTGCAGAAATGGGCAAAATGTTGCTGTCTGATAGGAATTTGTTAGGAATCAGATCTTTTAAACAACTCTGCCACATACTAAAAACAAGTTGAGCATTCAACTTCATACCCTACAGCATGTGTTCTGATTGTGACTTTTGTCTTTTCCACTGATCATTACAAAGATTCTCCATCATCTTTGCCAACAAGAAGTTAAGCAAGTTATCCTCTTTGTGCAGGCTCTGCCAGTCAGATTTACTGAATCTGTCCTTTGTTTACCAGGTTCTGCATTGAAACTGAAGTCTGAATATCAAAAAAAGAATAGAACATTTTTGTAAGAAATGGCATGTCTATTCACTAGAAATAACTCCAGAATATGTTCACCAAGTACTGATACCACAGAAAACTGTACTTACAATCTCAAAAAACTACACTTCTTTTCTGAGCACCTGGACAGCACAGAAGCAGTTTCTACACCAACAAGATTCAGTGGGGCTTATTTTATTAACCTTTTAGAAATGCCTTTGCAAATTACACCTTCTACTAACTGAACTGCTAAAGAGCAGGTTTCCTAGCATTAATGCATCCATATTTTTACTTTAAATTACAGAGGAGAAAACGCTACTTTGGGAACTTTATGGTATACCACAATCTATGAATGCTGTGAAAATGAAGCAATAAATGGATATCCCTATTGTGTTTGACTATTTGTAACCAATTACCTTACAAGCACTTCTACAGATACAACGGAAGCAAAGAAATATTTCTTTCATACCCAGTGTTAGATTTCTGCAGACATGTGACATTTATTCAAACGTAGACTCTGCCCTTCCACCAGAGCAAGCCTGCATTAAAGAAGCAACATGTAACGGTAGCAGAATGACATAGTGATATTTTTTACTCTCTCCCCATCGTCATGCAATTCAATTTGTTTTGAATATAGTTTCCTGTGCTGTGTTCTAATTTCTACCTTTTGAAATCTAGCATGAAGTACAACTTTCAAGAAAAGCCTTGCTGCAGAAAAAGCAGTAAATACTTTATACCAAACCAAATATTCCACTACTGTCCTAAGGATACAGCAGGTACAGAGGACAGCAAGTCTACGAGAGCCACCGTCCTCTGCCATTAAAAAGAGATTCTTTCTAGCAACCATGAAAGACTGAATAGGGCCCAAAAAATTCCAGAAATCATACTTGTCATTAGAATAAAACTGTGACACATTTGTTAACCAAGGTGTATGATAACACAGCTAAGGATTAATATCGTGCTTTGAGGTTGCTCAGAAGTTATCTAATCAGAGCTCTGTATATTGTCAGTGAAATGCTCACGCTGCACAGTTACTGGCACAGCTTTAAAGAGAGGCAACAGAAAATGAAGTCTCACAGCAGTCTTCTGTGTGCTGCACTCTACATTAAGGAGCTGGTGTTTAGGAGTGGGCAAGATCTGTTCTTTATAAGACAAAACATCTCAAGCATCACACTTATACTAATTATCAGATTTGTTAGAGCGCCTGCATTCTGCTCAGGCACAAAAGTGCCAGGACTTCAAAGGGGCTCAGTGAAATGGTTGGACAGACAGTTTGGACTGTCATCTTGGAAACCAACCTTCTTACCTCCTCCCTAATGCTCAAAACCTCACAGAAAAATTTCAAAAGGTCATTTTGAAAGACCTCAGTCTTTGGTAACACCCCTCCCTTCCACCCAAGTAGTAATTGGCTTAAGCAAAGCTTTATACACTTACATTTTGCAATGTAGTAGCTGAAGTCAGGAAAGGAAGCCAGGACTCTACTCGGAGGCAATGCTCTGCCTGCTACGGTTTTCTGCCCCTCACAAAATACTGCACAAAGCCTCTCTTCAACTCACACATTCATCACCTCAGAACAAGCTATAAATTCCTATTTTATTTACACACATAATATGAAAGAATGTCTGACAGGTTTTGGGACTTAGGTGCCTGTTTCCAGTTAGGATTTTTAACCCTTCTATTACTGATTTTTCTTATTTTATTCTTTCATAATATAAGCAGAATTGATCACTAATTAAGAGGCAAGAATAAATTATAAGAGAAAAAGTGCTGTACCATGATCTCAGCTTGGAAAGCCTGCACACAAGTGAAATTTCAATGAAACTACTGTGCAACCTTGTTAATGGTCAGTCTGAAGAACATCAGACACCTGAAGCTGTCCAGATCAACAGTTCTCACTTAAAATACTGGTGTGGCTCATCACCACAAAAATATAGGGCACAAAAAGAAGGAACAAGTTGAGACTAAATAGGGAAATCAAAAAAAGGAAGATCTCCCCATCCCCTCTAAAAAGTACTAAAGCAAGCAGGAGAGAAGATGCCAGATGATATTAATGGTCAGAAGCGCAACAGCTGCAGAGAAATCAAGAAGTAAACATTTCAAAATGCAGACATTTATTTTTAAAGCATCTTTCCTAGAATTATTGCTTTATCAGCTGCAATGGTGACAAAGCAATTCTTCACTTATGAGCCTATCTCGTCTCCTAAAATGTCAGAATGTTCATAAGTGGACACATGTCAGGGGAGGAAGGTAAAAAGGGATCTTATTTTTACATGTTTCAGACCTGGCACCTGTTCACACATGCAAACCCCTGTAAACCCTGCAGGACTGAAACACTACTCAGCCATGTTTCATGTTGCGATGGTCACAGGTGACATTTGCAGATAGTTCTCACAGAACAGGTGTGTTCTACAAGTGAAGACTGCATGGCCTGATCACACCCAGCTGGCAGACACCAGGAGGTTTTTTCTCCTTAAGCTATTCCTCAATGGAATTTGGAGACTCTAGAGCACCCTGCATTGTCCCAGGTTGCTTCTTGATAAATCCCAATGAACGTTATACACAGAAAAGCTAAGACATGCTTTTTTGTCCTTGTCATAGAGTTTCGACATGATGCTCTGTCATCCTCAAAAACAGGAACATAACAAGTCAGCTTTTTCCCCTTATCCTCTGTAACCACTTAGCAACCCTCCGGCCCATATACATCAGATTAAAGGGCTTTTGCTGTTCTTTATGTAATATATTGTTGCCAGAGAATAGCTTAGTAGGTAGGACAACCATCTACAAAGAGTAACAAGCTTTATTTTTGCTTATAATGGGTCATATGAAACAACCACAAGCCTAGCTCCAGCCCTTTGCACTTATTAGTTTCTTATTTAATACTACAGGCCTTAGGCAAATTTGAATGCCTCTCATGAGAACTTTCACATGAAATTGAAAGTTTTTACCATTTGCACACGTGGGCCTATGACTCCTTTTTGTACTGCCAGCCAACAGATTGGCTCAGCTGTCCCACAAACCTCTAATCCCTTAGTACATGTCAGAGAGAAAGCAAGAGTGAAGAAAAGGATGTTTGCCTGAGGGAAGACCACTCCACGTGATTGCAGTCTTCAGGGCACCTGAGACAAATCACATAAAAGCAGCTGAAGGGAAAATCACATTTTAATCTTGGTTGCCTCCTGTATCAGTGCTTAGGAATCAGCCACTCCATAAGCAGAACAGAATTCAGCTATCAAAAGACTCAGAAACTCCAAGCAAACTTGAACAAGAGGGGATTTTCTCTCCAAGGTCACCTTATCTTTAATAGCCTCCTAAGACTATTCCCAGCAATATCAAACAATTTCTTCCCACCCTGGTCACATCTGAAATGCAGGTATCTAAACAGAGAAAAAAAACCTAATTCGATTAAATGGACGTTTCTCAGTTATGTTTGCTAGTGACAAAAGCACTGAGCTGAACAGCAATTGAGAGTAATAAAGTGACTAGCACTGATTTAACCTTTAATTGGTTTGAGAAACAAATGTCAACTTCTGAAAGGTTCAGAATTTGGTAGTGGAAAAACCAGCCAGTGACGGAAATAGTTTGTTTTAACTGTCAGAGAACAAAAAACAGTTTGTGCAGAGCCCCTCCTATTAGAGCAAAGAGTATTTTTGAAGACTGAGCCACAGAGAGGGTGGAACTCAGGGGTTCCACTCCTGCAGCTACTACAGATTTTCTATTTGACTATGAATACAGCAAGTAATGACAGCATCCTCCAGCTTCTTTATCTGAGTAATAGTCTTCTACTTGACACTAAAAATGTGCTCACCTGTTCAGTAAAGACTCCAAAAATAACACAGTAAGCACTGCTTTTCCCTTTAAGTGATCAGCTAGTATTGAAAAGACAAAAATTATTTTATAACTGCAATTGTCTTTCAAGAATGAATTGGACTGCAAACAAAATAAATATGAGTCACTGAAAGAAAGAAGGGGACATGCAGATGTTTGTTCTGAAGTCATTCAGGTGGAAAGTGGGTATGTCTCAAAAGAAAGGCAGGTCATTGACTTGACATGTTTTTTTCCTAGCTACCCTACCAAAATATAAAGTAAATGCTTTCAAAACTAGTTAAACCACTCTCCCAGAAATGGGTGGCTCATTTTAGTCTTTTGTCTCATCCAGTGGCTTGCCTTCAGCTTTGCACTTTACTTCTCAATCTTGTTTTTCTACAGTAATGCAATTATCACAAGCCATTTCAAGTTGCACCATTCCTTCACACGCATCACAGGTCAGCACGATACAGAGTCTTCCTCATGTGTTTGATTATCTCTATCCCTACTGCCCCCTCAAAGATCCATTATCAGAACTGGGTCAAAGAGAATTCTGTCCTGAAACACCACTGTGGCCAGTGACCTTCCCGAACTAACCCAGGTGTCATGCAGACTAAGAAGGAAGAAAAAAGGTGTAAGGTAGAGAGCCTGAGTTTTCTGCCTCTTTATTCTAAGCCTTAAAATCCTGAGCAATCAGACCTATTCTGAGTGCAGGTACAGATAAAGCCTTGGATGCCAGGTTAGGCTCTCCCTTTGTTCTCAGCTTGCAATGCTGAATCCTAGCTGGACGGAGCCAAGGCAATGTCTTGCTCACAGCTTAGCTGAGCAGTAGTAGAACAGAGGTAGGTCTGCTACCTGAAATACTAAGCTTTCCAAAGCTACAAAACTACAGTGCAGCTGCTGATGAGGAAAGCTGAACTGCCTCACTAGTTACGACCTACTAGAAGTGCTCTCTGAGAATGTTGGCCTTTCCCTGGGGACTTGTGTGCCTCCTCCCTGACTTCCTTGGTAGTGTTGCATAGATACCAAGCCACATGACTTTCTTCACTGGTAGTGGTTCCCCACTAAAACAGGAGTCAGCGATTGATGTACCTAAGTGTTAGATTCCAGTCAGGAGAGGTGAACCTGCACGGAATATGCCAAGAGGCACTCACACAGGCACTTTTCCTGGGTTTGCCCCCCAGGCTGTATTCGTTTGGTTTAGAGGGAAACAATGTTCTTCAGCCTTCAGAAAAAAAAAGGAAACCTGATATGGGCAAAGCACAGCAAAAAGTGTGAAAGGAGCCACAGCGAGTCACAGAGCCTTATGTCCAGTGAATTAATACTTTGCTAAGTTATACTATCCCCTGCTTTCAGTAGCTATAGCTCATTGTATCAATCTTTAAGAGCTTCCTAGAAGTTCAAAAAGCGTAATTTTCACAACTAAAAAAACCCTATTCTTTGCACAAATAGAGTCTTCACATATGCAGCCTTCCAAACAACTGCACCAATTCTGTTCACTGGGCATGACTGTAAAAAAAAGATATTTGAAAATAGATATTAACTGTTCTTTACAGTTTGGCAAGAAATACATCTAGGAATTGAAGGTGACAAGCCATCACTAATGCTCTACTGACTTCAGTAACTCCCTACTGCACAGGAAAACTGCACAGCTACCAGAGTGTTGTTAGCTGTGCAGAAAGGTTGCTCTGATGATAAGAGACACGTTCTTTTGTGAACAGACTGGGCCGTAGCTGTGTTTCAGTGAGGGTCTAATCAGCAGTTACAGCTCACTACGCACATGGCTTTCAGAACAGCGTATAAAGGTGTTTCCTGTTTTTCTCTGGTAAGAAAGAAAGGAGTTTTGTATCACAATCAGATTAAAACAAAAAAAAGAGCCAAGCCTTTTCTGTGGTGAAGTGAAAGAGGAATCCCTGCTATTCTTGACAGCAACTTTGCCATTTGAGACACAGTAACTCCAAAACTAAATTGATGGCAGGAGACAGCCACGAACATAAAGGCTGTTGAAAGAAATTATAAACTTCCACCACAACTCTAATTAAATCACAGGCTGCCTTTCTGTACAATACCCCTCACTTGCTGTTTATGCCTGTAAGGAGCAGTGAAGAGTTAAACATAGAGCGGGTTATAGTCGGGTAACACAATATAACCACTATTTCCTAAAATGCTTTATACAACAACAGGAATGTTGACTTATGACAAGGCAGCCCCTCCCAAGCCAGAATGGAAAAGGGGACTAACGCCAGAGTGAATAACATCACATTTCCTTCATGGGCTGCTCCCTTCAGCATGGGATAAGGAAATAGTACACTAATCTCCAAAACTCTGCCTATGCGAAAAACTTATGGGCTCTTTGCAATATATTCACAGTCAGTTTTATGCCTAGGAGCTCTGGACTCCTCCTTCTTATGCCCACCTGGAGTTGTGGGGGAACCAAACTTTCAGAAAATTTAGTCACCTGTTCTCTTTGGGAATATGAACCTTGCATCTTACTTCCTAATGAACATAAAGAACAGTAAAAGATAGCAGGTAGTAGGAACTAGTTGTCAACAGCCTGGCAGCAGAAGCAAATTTGCACTACGACGAAGCCAAAAAGGGAAAGGGTAAGCCCCAGCCTGAACTCTCGAGTTACCCGTCCCACTAAGTGCAGTCATGCAACAGCGGCCATCTGTCTGCTGTACATGTAGATTTTAGACACCAAGGAGCCCATTTCCTTCCTAAAAGATTATTTTGCCCACTTCTGCCAGCAATAGGCAGGTATCACTAAGAAAGTGCTCACAGGAAGAATTATAAAGAACATGAATCCTACGCTGCATTCCCTTTGGCATTGGCACTCAATTCTCAGAACAGGTGTCAATGAGGTGCTGCTGAACCGCCAGATCAGACAGGACTCTCGCATTTCTAAGCGATTCAGATGTGATCAAAGCCAGAGGCAACACCCATCTCACCACAACAGATTTTCTGATGCTGGACAGCACTGAAATACGGCAATTGGAGTTGTCAGCATAAAGAATACAATTCTGTTCTTCGTATCCATGGAAAGTAAGGATAACCCCTCCCTTACCGTAACCCAGGAGGAAGTAGTTAATGACCTGCTACACTGCCTGGACACTCAGAAGTCTATAGGGCCAGATGGGATCCATCTGAGTCCTATTGGAGGAGCTTGCCAAGCCACTCTCCACCATTTATCAGCAGTCCTGGTTAACAGGGGGGGGGGGTCACAGACGACTGAAGGCTTGCCAATGTGATGCCCATCTACAAGAAGGGCTGGAAGGACAATCCAGGGAACTATAGGCCTGTCAGCCTGACCATGGTACTGGAGAAGATTGTGGAGGGGTTCATCTTGAGTACACTCACTAGGCGTGTGCAGGACAACCAAGGGATCATGCCCAGTCAGCATGGGTTTGTGAAGGGCAGGTCCTGCTTGACCAATCCGATCTCCTTCTGTGACCAAGCGATCCACCTGGTAGATGAGGGAAAGCCTGTGGATGTTGTCGACCTGGATTTTAGTACAGCTTGTGACACTGCCTCTCACAGCATCTCCTGGAGAAGCTGGCAACTCATGGCTTAGATAGACGTATTCTTCACTGTGTGACAAAACGGCTGGATGACTGAGCCCAGACAGTTGTAGTGAACGGTGTTAAATCCAAATTGGCAGCCTGTGACAAGTGGTGTTCCCAGGGCTCAGTTTTGAGGCCGCTCTTGTTTAGTATCTTTATCAATGATTTAGAAGAGGGGATTGAGTGTACCCTCAGTAAATTTGCAGATGACACCAAATTAGGTGGCAGTGTTGACCTGCTCACGGGCAGGAAGGCTCTGCAGAGGGATCTGGACAGGATCAATCTGGATCAATGGGCCAAGGCCAACTGTATGAGATTCAACAAGGCTAAGTGCTGGGTCTGACACTTGGGTCACAACTACCCCATGCAGCGCTACAGGCTTTGGAAAGGGTGGCTGGGAATCTGCCTGACGGAAAAGGACCTGGGGCTGCTGTTGACAGTCAGCTGAACATAAGCCAGCAGTGTGCTCAGGTGGCCAAGGCCAACAGCAACCTGATTTGGATCAGAAATGGTATGTTCAGTAGGATGAGGGAAGTGATTGTGCCCCTGTACTCAGCACTGGTGAGGCCACACCTCAAACCCTGTGTTCAGTTTTGAGCCCCTCACTAGAAGAAAGACATTGAGGTGCTAGAGCATGTGCACAGAAGGGCAACAAACTGGTGAAGTGTTATGAGAAGCAACTAAGAGAACTGGGGCTGTTTAGTTTCAATAAGAGGAGGCTGAGGGGAAACCTTATCACTCTCTACAGCTACCTGAAAGGAGGCTGTAATAAGGTGGGTGCTGCTCTTTTCTCCCACATAACAAGCGATAGAGGACAAGAGGAAGCTGTCTCAAGTTGCATCAGAGGAGGTTTAGACTGGATAACAGGAAATATTTCTCTATGGCAAGAGTGGTAAAGCATTGGAACAGGCTGCCCAGGGAAGTGGTAGAGTCACCATACCTGGAGGTGTTCAAAAAATGTGTAGATATGGCACTTCGGAACATGGTTTAGTAGCCATGATGGTGTTGGGATGATGGTTGGACTTGACAATCGGCGATGTCTTTTCAAATCTCAATGTTTCTATGATTCTACGAAATTTGAAGGTGTTCTTTTATGTTAAACTAGGAAAGAATGCATTGTCCTTCAGTGATGATAACTTATTGTTCAAACCCTCCATTCTTTTCTGTAGTATACCTGCATGCCTGTGCTTGCTTTCAGTTTTAGTAAAGTGGGAGCTTGGTTTAGGAGTTTCCATACACTGGGAACCATTCTGAACCTTGAGAGGGCAGGTTTCTAAATGCAAAAAAAAAAGAGAGGGAAGCTACAACCAATTTATACGTGATTACTTATAATACATACACTGATGTATGCAGGAAAAGTTAATAAAGGACCTTACACGTATAAAAAGAAGTAGTGAAGTATTTTCTTGGGGGACACTAGTCCTTTCCTACTCTAGCTATGCAAGAAGCATTTGTTCTTTCAGTCCTTGGCTAGGCAAATCGCCTCTCAGCAGATGGGCAGAAAGGGAAGACAGGACAACCTCAAAGAGAAAGAATGCATCATACACAAGATTTTGGAAGCAATTGTGATCTGAGTTGGGTGTATAGACAAGCTTGTGCATGTATTCTTTTTATGACAAGAAGAGGATATTTCTCATCAGGATAACAATTTAATTTAAGAATAAACCTATCAGGTAACCATCAGTAATATGAGCAAAGGTTTATCTGTAAAAGAACTTCAATATCAAAGTCTTCTGGGGCAGGGGGAAGTCAGAGAGCAGAGAAGAACCAGAGTGTTACTATTCACTTACACATGCGCTCGTCAACAGGGACTTTTGCTGACACGTAGCCTGCTGAAAAGGAAGTGTTAACAAATTCTGACACCAGAAATGTTGCAGTAGCTACAGATCTTCAAACTTCAAATTGCAACATGCATTGCAAGAGCAGTAAAAGAGCTCACCAATTCTAAGTTCAGCAATTGTGGAACAGCATATATAAAAAAATGTTACCTGTAAACCACAGCAGCCCACTGCATTCATTATTGAAGCATTATGAATGACCTTGTATGGAATCCCCAGCTTTACCGCACGTAGTACTAAATCACTGTGCGTCGTGGCCCTGTGTTAAGAAGAGAAAGGAATTAAAGGTGCAAAAGATAAAGAAACCAAATGTTACTAGCATTACAGTTTATTTTGAAAGTAAAATTAAACTCTTCACAGCTAGAGCAATGCAGAGGCACCAAAAGGGCAACAATAACTTGATTAATTGCTATGAGAAAGTAAAAACTCTGATAAGGCTTGCACATGCCATCTTTCTTAGCTGAAAACACAGGCATCCTTAGTGTGTTACAGTAGTTTGCAGCTTTCTGGTGTCATTAAAACTGTAACACTAATACAATATATACTTTTAAAAGTAGCATTGGCAACTACTTGAAAAGGAAAGATCCATTTATCCTTTGTCTTCTGCAGGTGCCTGTTGAACATCTATTAACTGTAAAGGGCAAATCCATTTGGCACAGACTTCAACAAAACTCCAGTATTTCCATACTTGTTGCACAGCCAGGCCTTCTCCCACCCGCACCACTGCACGTTAGGAAAGCAACACACTCGAACAAGAACTTGGAACAGACTGAAGTGAACTGTATGCAGTACTTAGAAAAGACATCCTTAGACTATATTAACTTTTAGAATATTTAAGCCAAATTAACAATGCCCAAGTTTGCGGGATAAAGTTTATTCTGAAATAATTAACAAAATTCTATTTAAGCTTAGAAGTGAGCTAAATTTGGCTCCAGGTCTAACACTCAATAAACACTTTGCTGTGACTGGTGAAAGAATTACAGTTAATGCAATCGGGATTTGAGTCCTTCTAAGATGGAAAGCATATATAGATCCAGCAGATCTTTGAATTGCAGCAATGTTTACATGTATATGTTGCTTGCATACATGCTACATACACGCTAGGCACTCCATTTTCCGTGTGAAACATGAAAATGAAACCACCCTTTGCCTAAATTTATCAAACCTGAACAATGGCCTTAGCCATCTCATTCCCAAGATGAACCACACACTTCTGTGTGGCCATTCCAAAGAAAGAGGTAAAGAAGAAAACAGCACATGCCAGCTGGAAAAATTAAATAGGAAGACTGCTTTCCCCCTGGCTTGGTTCAGTTACCCTAACAGAGTTCCCCTGATTTTTAATCTGCTAATTTTGACAATGCAGGTCTGATTCACACCAACCAGTAGATCAGATACTTCAGACTGGAAAATAAATGTGGCGGCAGCTGGCAGGGCTGTAAGCATCAATCATTGGAAAAAGAAATCAATTTCACTGGAAGAAAAAAAACAGAGGAATCTGAATTTGGGAAATCAGGGACCTGGATAAAAACAGGCTCCCAGACCTAGAAGAATGCAGTAAAATGATCTAAACCGACATTTTGGTCAGTAAACAAACTATGCTCTTAACTTCCATAAGCAAAGGTGATTTAAGAACACCTGCTCTAAGAGAAGAGGGCACTAGCTCTACATTCTCATATTATTCCACTCACATAGATAGGATACAGAGCACTAGAGGATTTTGTGGTTATGTTAATACTGACCAAGGCATCAGATGGCTTTATTCACTGAAATTTGCCCCAGCCAGTATTTTCTCCCTGTAGATCTGTCCACAATGACTGCAGCTAAATGCAGAAGTGCCCTAATGAATACACTCAGCTCATACCAGCAAGGGCTTCATGGAGTCAGCCCGCGCACCCAGCACTATACCGGTATTTTCTGTCACGGATACAGATTTTTAGTTTTATGAGTGATAGTAATAAAAGTTTTAGCACTAGGCCAGATGAAGGTGGGCTTTCCATTACATTACTAAAATTGCCAGGTTCCTGCCAGCACATCCATGGCTGTTGCCACTTAAGCAGCCAAAAACTTGCAGTGAACAATACTGAGAACAACGCGGGCACAGCTTGTTTTATCACTTTAATTATCAAGCACCAACATCTGAGATCTCCTAAGGCTGCTAAAGCACTCTTCTTACCTGTAAATATACTTGTAAATAATACTCTATGATCAGCTGGAGTCACATGGCTTCTATCCTCCTATATGGCTTCTCTTAGGACAGAAACATTCGGTACTCTTTCCTACTAACCTCATGAATCTCTAAGTTCTTAGGGCTCTACGTGGGCATAAGAGCAGTTCTAGCTGCAATATTAAGAGCTAAGAACATGAACATTTAGAGAAGCAACACGTTCAAAAAAAGGGTCATTTTCTATGATAACGTAGAATGTTAATCAGAATTGAAGTATATTGACCCTGAAACTAATGATAATTGAGGCATATCAAGATACTGCTTACAAGTTGCAATTACATTTCAATACATGTAAGTCGAGTTTTTTATCTTGTGTACTTCTATCAGTCATTAGGTCAAGGCACAAGGTTACAGGTAATGTGGCTCTATGCTCTACAAGAATCCAAATTTTCATGTTAACATGCCTTGAAGGTGTAATTAATATTTCTGAAATACAGCATCATCTGCCCATAAGTATTAATTTAATCTAACATTCTCTTGTCAATTCCCTTCAACCTCTATTTACATAAATTATCCACTTTTGACAGATGTGTACACTGCTCCTGTTTTTCATATACTCTCCCTGTTTTTTCACTCACAAACAGGGTGCTCAGTGATTTGATTTTTCTTGTGCCCCTTAACACTGAAGTATAAATCTTGAATCAACAGCTGGAGACTAAAAGCTCTTCTGTATGGTTTGACATTACAGATTGATGACGCCTGACTGAAAAGACAGAAGGAGATCCTTCTGGTGATATAAAAAGGCTACACTTTTCAGCAGGAATAAAAAGTGGAAAACAAAAGGTTTAATAAACCAAAATGAGAAGACCTAATTGATTTTAAAAACAAGTATATATCAAAGCAGAAGCACTGAACAGCCAACAATGAGTGTTCATTCTAAAACAACTGAGCATAAAAGCTGCAAATGTACAAATGGCAACTAAAAGAATACCCTCTCAAAACATAGCACATTTCTTAATTATGTGATATCCTAGAATTTCTTCTGTTAGCAGATAAAACATGGGACAAAATATTCTCTATAAAAGCTATCATGGAGAATGAAATGGTAAGTGAAGGTTTATAGATCCTGGAGGGTCCACATTCCATAAGGGATATCTGTGTAATGAAACTCCAAAGCAAGATAAATGAAGACAATTGCATGGATATTTTTAATGCGATAAAAAATACACAAAGACATAAAAAGCACATCTGGTCTGAAAATCAACTTCTTCATAAAGAACTGTAGTTACGGAGTATATCTCCTACCTAATGAAAAAAGAGCGATCAAGCCACATCAATAATTAAAATGTTGCTATGTCTTACCCGAAAGGATCACCGACTACAAGAAATGCAACATCACAAACATCAGCTTCTTTTAAAATGCTATCTGCTTCTTGTTCCACTGTTTCTCGATCAGCCAAAATCAATTCTTTCCCATAAAACTGTTCCTAGAAATTGAAATCAATAAGAAACACCAAAGTAAGACGCTTGGGAGTGGTTTTGTATCTCTCTGGGTGCTCTCACAGGCATACAGACAGAGGACACTGGAAAGGCCTGCTTCATTATTTTCGCCAGGAGCCTGACCCATGTCACAGAGAGCCCTGCCTCCCCTTGCAAGAACACCTGAGCTACCCATAAAGCAGCTCCTGAACTGACAGTCAACCACATTATTCTGATACTGACTTGTTTTTTCATGCCTTCTGCGTCAGCTGAGGAGCTGCTACAAAAGTAGCTCCATCACACCTGCACACCGAATGTACCCACATGGACTCTAGTACAGTTATTTAACCAGTCATCCTGCTGTAAGACATCCCCTCTCACAAGCTTGAGCCTAACTGCTTACGCTAGTAATAACAGTGACATCAAACCAGAGACAAATATGACACTAGGTATACCGCAACCTAGGTTTTTTACATTTTTCCTTAGTATAATACATTGTAACCAACCACATCTCACCAATGATTTCATATTAATCCTTCATCTTCAGTTCTTTGTAAGAAATATTTTATAGAGGTAAACACATATTTGATCATGTCCTTCACTTTTCTGCAGTGGCTTAGTTATCACTGTGTCTCTCTGTAGTTTTAAATGCCTTTATTTCCAGAATCGACCCCACATACGTAATAAAAGTTCAGTTAGTTCTAGCAACGTGTTGTCTGACCATCCTGAACACATCTCTTTCTAAGTCATGCTTTACCATGAATTTTATGTGCTCTTTACAGAATTAGATAAAAGGTAATTTTGAAGGCATAGACCAGAAAAATGTGTTTTCGCTCTAAATGGTATTCAGAAAATTTGGGTGGTATTACAAATATTAACAAATTGATAAAACTGTCAAGTCAGTTGTGGTCCAGAAAGATATTCCTCTGACTTTTCCTGTAACTTCAGTTTTTCTCTTTATCTAACTTCATCTTTACTTGCAAAGAATAGTGAATTGACAAGAGAATCATCACACTTATACAGAAGCTGAGCAGTGCTTCCATGAAAAAAAAAAAAACATCTAATAGCTGGAGTACTAGATATGGGAGCTCAGTCACTGGCTTCAGTTCCTTTTCCAAAGATGACTTCCTCACCATTTTTGGATAGGCTTCTCTACCTCTGTAAAATGAGGATGTTATTTTCCTAGTGAAACAGACTGCAACCTGTACAGATTTGATTGAAAGGGGACCAAATGAACGTACTATCAAAATTTGTATCTGCCGATTCAGAACGGTTCACGGCCACCCTGGAGTACTGCTGAGGTCTGTACTGAACAGCCAATAACATATTTTGTCACCCCACATGTTTTTATTAGGTGGCTTACGCTACACGCACATTAGAAAGTAGTAAGCAGTAGCTGATCATTAAAGCAAAGCACTTGGTGCTGAGAACTCAATAGCAATGCTGTGCACATTTTTGAGGCTTTTACCATTGTACCAAGCTAACTTGAGTCCAGTACTGTAAGTGAATGCATGCTACGGAGCATATTAGGTACACTCCCAGAAGCGCACCTTTCACTTTGTTTTCATCTAATGGAATCTATTTGTATGCTGGGAGGCTGCTCCACAATGCAAACAAAGAACATTAACCAGAGAACACATAAAAAGCACTCTCCTGACAAAAGCTAAGACATAGACTCATTGGGAGGTCACTGGGTCCAAACAGTTTTTTCACCAAATTGAGGGAAAACTTAGATGGTCAACATCAAACAGGTTTTAATATATGTTTTAGACCACCCAGATAAACTGAGCAAGTCACGTTATTCCATTTTTGAGATCTGATTTTAAAAGCATAGGCACAGAAGGATTTCTAGAAAATCACTCCAGGAAAGAATCTGTTTTTTATCTTTTGAGAGTTTTCCCATAGCTTCTCATGCTCCTTAGGAAAGACTGACCATGAGATTACTAAATAAAGCATTCGGCATTGTCACTTGTATGTAAACTGGGTGTATTATCAACACTTGGTGATCAATTCCTATATTCTCTCCTAGGCAGTTTCAGGTAAGACAGCATCTTTTACTTCGTGTTTATTGATTGCTTTTCTCAACTACCCCATCTTTGGGATTTCAAGGTTTCCAAAAGACTTAAACCAATAAAAAAATATGAAACAAGCACACACCCTCAAAATAAGCACACCAAAAATATTCAGCATTTTTCTGAATGCTTTATTTTCAGCTGGCCAGGAATCTGTCATTTTTTAATAACAAATGCAGATTTTGCAAAGTAAAAATATTCAAGTAATCATTTGTATTTTGCAATTTTTTTGACTATACAACAACAAAATAACATTTTGAATGAATTCATTTCAATTCAGTTTGTTACATCATATTGAAAAAAATATAAAATCATGGAGTATATCTTAATTTCAAAATACTGCAGCTATACCAGTGATGGCCTCAAATATTCTAGTCTATCTTGTATCTGGAAACCACATAATGCTGACTACAAGCTGTAAGTCTCAGGTGCTGTACTTACAGATATGCACACAAGTACGTTACGGCTATACACCATCCAAAACCCAGATAATACCTCTGTACAGTACTACACAGCTTATTTAGAGTCGAGATCCCTGCTCCTGGGGCAAATATGCCCTTTTTTGGTGTTATTTCAAGATGAAACTTTCTCTTTCCATAACCAGTGAACCCATCAGAGTTATAATTTGTTCACTTTCATTACTTCTTCTCTAAGGTATATTTACTAACAAAAAAATAAGGTCCACGTTGTTCAATTGCCCATCTCTGAACTGTTATGTTCTGGAAGTCCCAACATGATGAGACAGCCTGGCCCACAAGGAAACATGTAAAGCTGAAACACTTGAATTCTTATTCCCAGCAGGCACCATAACACCTCAGGCTGATACAGAGGTTCAAGGTTTCAAAACATATATTTTTCTTGCGTGCCTTTTTTTTTTTTTAAATTAAATCAGACATTTTCCTGACCAAGTTCTCCAACATTTCAGGATTGCCATGTTGTTAGAACTTCAGATTTGAATGTGAAGGCCATGTACGTATTTTTTCAGGGAACACTACCATCAGTTTCTCCTGCTGCTGTTACTGGCCCACCAGCCCTAGCCCCCTCCTCACTCCTGGTGAGAGGTGTAAGGGTTCTGTGTAACAGCAGCGGCCAGACCTACCAGCGCTTCCTTGCCCACTGTGAGGATGGATGTGTAAGCCTCCAGGTACACCCTATGGCACTGCCTCACCACCTCCAGCCCCTTGACTGTGATGTCCTTGGCGTCCCCCAAGCCCAGCCCGACCAGGTACAGCATCCTTGGAGGCTGCCACAGCCACCAGGCCCTCTGTCACTGCCACCTATCAGGGAAGGGAAATGGGAATCAGCTGGGGAGCCTCATGCCCCACAGACCTGACCTCACCCTACATCTCCCCACTCCTCTCACCCATCTCTTCACTACCTTCCTTCCTCTTTATACCACTCCCTCCGCACTTCCATAGCTCTCCTCCTCACACAGCCCCCCCCATGCACCCTCCCTCACACATACACCCTCCCTCCTTACAAAGCACCCCCTCCTCACACCGCCTCCCCCACATAGATCACCCACTCCTCACACAATCCTCATCACACCCCTTCCCTCCTCACACAGCCCTCCATCACCCCCATACACAACCCTCACTCACACCTTCTCCTCTCCCATCCCATCCGTTCTCACACAGCACACCTCTCCTTATACAGCCCCCCAGCCCCTCCTCCACACACACCCTCTCTCCCTTCTCGCGGTCCCCCCTCACACCCCTCCCTCACACGCACCCCCTCTTCCTACTCACAGCCCCCCCCATCTCTTCACACCTTTCTCTCCCTCCTCACGCCCGCCCCCTCCCTCTTGTCACATCCCCTCCCTCCTCACACGCTCCCTGCTCACACAGGAACCCCACACACCTTCTCCTTCTTCACGCCGCCTCCAACCCCCACCCCCCCTTCAGACTTCCCTCTCTCTCCTCCCACAGCCCCTCTCCTCATGCCCCTTCCCTCCTCACACAGTTCCTCTCCCTCTTCACATATTCCCCACACCCGGTGTCCCCGGCCGCCGCCAAGGCCCCCAGCCCCCACCTGCTTCCCGCGCCGCCAGCGGCCCCGCCCCCTCGCGCGGGGTCTGCCGGGAGCTGTGGTCCCGCAGCGGGGAGGGCGCGGGGGCGGCCGGGAGTTGTGGTCCCGCAGCGGGGAGGGCGTGGGGGCGGCCGCCGCTGAGCATGGCGGCAGCGCAGGGGGGCGGGATGGGCGAGTGCCCCGCGGTGCCGCTCGCCAGCGGCCGGAGCATCCCGGTGCTGGGGCTCGGTAAGTGCCTCCGAGAGAGGCTGTGAGGCGGTGGGGCCGCTACAGCGCTGGGCCGGGCTCTGCTCGGCTCAGGGCAGAAGCCGGTCCCCGAGTTGAGTTTCTGCCGCCCCAGCCGAAGCCTGGCTTGGTCGTGCCTCAGATGGGCCCTGCTGGGAGTCCTCCAAGGGCTTCTCTGCCTGGGAGCCCAGATCCCCTCCTGCTTCGCCCAGGGCATCACTCGGGCGTTCGGTGTCTTTTGGGTTTGTTCTTCAGTGAGGCTTTGGAGCAGACTTTTCTTCAAAGCAGACCTCCAAGCTTGAATGGATCTCAGTGGCAGCCTTTTCCAGGCAAAGGTCTGTGTAGGAAACCCGCTCCATGATGGAGATAAAGAATCTTAGAATGGTTTGGGTTGGAAAGGACCTTAACGCCCGTCCAGTTCCACCCCCCGGCCACACCTCCCACCAGACCAGGCGGCTCAAGGACCCATCCAACCTGGCCTTGAACAGTCAGAAGGCCTGCGTGACTTCTGTGCCCTGTGCTTGCGGGAACACACGGCCCGTGTCTGTACAGAGAGAATTCCGATGCTGTTAAACTCCGGCAGGGCACCAGAATCGGGGCTGTGGGGTTTGTTTTCGTTATTTTCTTTTTGCAAGGCAAGGTTTGGTGCCATTACACTGAAGTTAACAAACCCATGGGTTTGGCTGTTGCTCATACAAATGACATTTAAAATATGTTTTTAGGAGAACAAAATCATGCAAATGCAAAGGGAAATTAACTTTTTCATGATTTACACTTAATTTCATTATAAGTTATGAAGCGAATTGGCTAATTGGCTAAACTCTTAAGGAATGTATTTTCTAAAATGTGAGCATGGGGAAAAAATTAGAAGTCCTTATAAGACTGTATTAGTTGTCTGAGTTAATACTAGTGATAGTTCAGGAAAGGAATTGCATTCAGTGCTAGCAAAATGAGACTAAAAGCTGACCAGAATACATGCTTGCAACAAGAACTTGGGCACGAAAGCATTAATGAAATTTGAAAAAAAAAAAGATTTTTTCTTTTTTTTTTTTTTCCCCCCCTCCCTCAAGGCGAGCAAAGAAATCAGTTTCCTTCAGCTGTTTGAGAAAAGGGGAAAAGGATTTTCTTTTTTACTGAACTGTAGGTGGTATGAATCCAAGCTTGGCTTGCAGCAGAATACTCCTTTTAGTAGTACATAGGAATATCAAGTTAATAGTATTCTGAGTTCCAAATCCATCTACTTGTTGGATTTGATAACGGTTCAAAAGCGCCAAACTATTAAATCAGTAAAGGCCAAGTCAGCATAGGACCCTGCAAGCAGAGGAGGTTTAATATCAGTAATTCTGCCCATGCTTTATGCATAACAGAGACCAGTAACTTTCCCAAAACAGGAGATGTAGCAAAGCTTGGCTGGAAGGTGTGCCACGGAGAGGCAAACGTACCACAGAAATGACAATGACCGTCATATGCGCCTACATATTTTTCTGGTTTTTTTTGAATGGCTGTCTTTGCATATAGTTGACATCAACTAGTTGTATTTCGTGTAAAAGTAAGGAGTTAATTTGTCTCGTGATCGAAGCCTCAGGTTCTTTTGGTACAGTATTTGAGCATCTTTTTGTCTCTTCTTAACAGTCTTTCTAGAAGCCTCTTTCATTCGTTAGATATTCTGAAACGAATACCCTTGCCAATCAATGTTTCATGATGCATTTTGTCATGGGCCAATTTGATATCACAGATTTTGGATTATTTTATGTAAGCTTACAAATCAAAGGCACTTGTCTTTGTGACACTGGAGTTAATCAGTCACAAAAGTATCAAGCAAAGCTATAAAACAAAATAACCCTCGTGCTCTTTGCGTATTTATCTTATGAGTGTGTACTGACTTCGGAGTATTTATTTATGATATTCATTAGTGTAAAGGAGGGCAAAATTTGAGTGGTGTATTTTAGAGCCTATTAGCCATTTAAGTCAATAAGACTTGGTCTTTGATTTTAATAGGGCTCTTTTTTCATCCAGAAACACTAAGTGAATAGTCAGAGCTTGTAATACTTGTTTTGGAGTACCCAAAGTCATTTGAATTGCACATATTAGTTAAAAAGTCTTAACAACCCAGCATCATCACCCAAAATATTTTTAAAAAAAGAAGTTAGAAGTCTACAAAGTCTTGATGACTGCTCTTACAGTGTATTTATGTGCATACACAGGTTCATAGAAATGTGGTATGTGTTTGGCCAGTATATGAATGTGTTTAGTATCTGTTAACCTTAAGAATACTTGGTGCGGCTGTCGCTGACACAGTCCTTATATAATGAACAAAAGGTCTGATGTTCAAAATTTTTTTATTTTCACTGTTTTGGGGGGCAAAGCATTGTTTATTTGTTTTACCTTGTGACACTTGTTACGAGTTTAGTTTTCTTGCAGATTTTTTACGAGAAAAAAAGTGAGTGGTCTTGTTTAGAGAATGGACTCAGCTGTCTTAGATCCATTGTTTCAGTGTATGCTGAATTGTATTTCAGGCTGTCTTCAGAACCACCGTTATTATTTTTATTGGAGATTGCAATGCATTTGTTATGAGATTTAAAGAATGAGCTTGCTAGAAAATAAACAAGCTGAAAAACTCCCTTGTATTCTCTACCAAATCACACGCTGATTGCTGTCTTTTTGTTACGTCAGTAAGTGCTGAGCAGTTGATTGCCAAGCCTGAACTCAGACCACTGTAAATGAATAACAACATAGAAGATCATGGGAATGAAGTTTGAAATATTCTGGCCCAATAGCTTCTCTTAGGTAAGGCTTTCAAAGAGCTTCTCTTGACTTACAGTGGTGTCATGAACAGGAGGATTTGGTTCTTTGACTTGACTTACCTGTTCTTGTCTTGCTAGAGTAACACTTGGCGTAGTTGCTTATACATTCTGCAGCTTTTGAGGATCTCATAGCAGACAGGAACCATTTAGGTAATTTTAAGAGGTCCTTGATCTATGCTGTAAAACATTGCAGATTTAAGACAAGAAAGACAGGGGGAAGCTCAGAGCTCACCACACTTGCGTTTGTGGTCGAGCTATAAATACCATGATATGCAGCCTAACACAGTGGGGTCTTTATTTATGGTAGGTGTTCTCACTTAATTACTCTTTTACAAATTAATGGCTTATTTTTGTTTTACAGCCTCACTGCATTTGTTTGCAGTGCAAAAAAATTTATTCAGCTATAAAGTAGAGGAGAACTTCATTCAATGAGGAGGCATTTTCTGCAAGGCCATTTTCTGCTGGATTTAAGACTTGGTTGTTTCTTCTGTTGTATCCTTATAAACATGCAGCCATAATTGTTATCTATGAAAAGTCGTCTTTGAGAGGGCAGATATGCATGTTGCCTCTGTTGATAGATAATCTTTCTAAAAGGTTGAGAGAGAGATAAGTATGCTGTGTTAAGATGGTTGCAACTATCCAGTCATGTCAACTGGAAGGTAGCTCAGATAGATATGCAAGTTATTTCCAAGTGATGAAACCCTTTTTGTAGGAGCTGAGAGCTGAAGTAGAAGACATGTAACGTTCCTCAGCCAGAACACATTACTGGAGAGAGAGTGCAAAAGCAGCCTAGTATAACATTTTGTCAAAAATATCTTGCCTTTTTCTTAAACTTTCAGTTGTCAAAAGGTGTTCTGGTGGTGGTTTTGTAACTGGGTTTTCTATTTTTTTTTAGATAGGTTTCTGTTCTATGTCACAGCTGCTTAGGCTTCCAAATTTATATAGGAGAAGTTCAGTTGGTCAGGGTTTGATGCAAAAGGGGGTAGGAAAGGGAGGAGGTTAAGTGGTCTTTAGGTTATCATTCTCTTTCTGATGCTCTATGCTTGCTTACACAAACTGTTCTTAGTGAGGAGGATCCGTTTGCATTAAAATCTCTAGTGAGAAGGATGGAGAAGGTTATGTAGTGTGTAAAATTTATGATCAGTCTGAAAGGTTACTTGGAATAACACACAAATTCTTAACATCCAAAATTCTGTGTTTATTTACATGCATATTCATATTTATTGGAGCTGGCTTGTTTCCAGCAGAAAGACAAGTTCTACTAGCAATGGTAAAACAAGCTGACACCTACAGATTGCTATAAGGCAGTCAACCGTCAGCCTACCTTTATGTTAGAAACATGCTGCTGTATAGCTAAAGTTTTTATTACCAAAAAAGATTATCTACATCTTGTTTACTGTATGATTATAAAAACTGTTGTTCTCTTGTTAACTTTGTATTTCTTATGGTTTGAGTATTAGCAGTTATGTTAGTCGGTATTACTGATATGCAGAGGGTCAGGCATGATACTTTTCATTACAAAAGCTGCTTTCAAGTGGAGTAGGCCTAAGTCTAAAATGAGTTGGCTTGCTACTTGCTAGAAGCCTAAAGCTCATCCCCAGAGTGTATTTTACGTCACAATGGCTTTAAAAAATGGATGCATTCACTATCTTAAGATAGCTAGAATTTATTTCCACATTGGCGAGACTTACTTTGTTAGTATTTTAGATATGCAGGGCAAATAACGGATATAGAATTACACTGTTTTGAAGTTGATGTAGTTACACTTTTCCTAGGAGCTGCCTGTAGTCGAGAATTGCACACATTGTGAGTCTTTGTGCTGTAGTATAGAATTACCTATTCTTACATTATCTTAATTTAACTACAGGATACTTGATGCTTATCTAAAGAAAAGTCCTCAAAACTGGATTAGTTGTGAAAGTGGTACACACAATATCATCCCTTTCAGGCTTTGGAAGAAAAATGCATCAGTTTGTGTTGTTCATACTTCTGTAAAGTAGGAAGCCCCTGCTTAGAAAGCTGTCACTTTTTTCTATTTTTATTATTTTATTTTTTTTTGCTTTAGGCTGAAGGGTAGCAATGCTACTTTTGAAATTATTTGGTTATAAGTCAGTAGAAGAAGGACTTTTCCTCCTGTACCACGTATTAGGAAGCTTTCTCAAGGTCATATGCTGAATGGTTAAATTCAGCATGGCATTGCTGTTTGTTGGAAGGCTTTGTGATATGAGGGAAACTTTAGGTACAGCCTTAGTGGTAAAAAGTATTTGACTTGTTAATGAACTTTACCAATACACTTCTCTGAATGCCTTATTCTATTAAAAATATATTGTATTATTACAAAAGATCTCCAAAACACCAATTATAGACATATCTTAAGGCTTTTGTGTCTCTCTGTAGTGAGACTATCTTCATCCCTTGGATATGGTAGTTACAGTCCCATTATAAGGCGGGAGTGTGTTTGGGTTTTAAGTTTTTTTTTTAGGGACAGTATTAATGAAATTCAGGGAGTCTGGTCAAATAGCATGTTGTTTCCTAACAAGATGTGCTACAAGATGTGATATCAAAAATTCATAGAATATTTTCTTGTAAAATTGCTATTTTCGTAACACCTAGGGTAGCTAGAATTAATAATAGCTTGATGAGATAAAAAGTCCCTTCCTGTTAAAGTGTAAAATTAATTGCATGTTTGTTTGGGAAGAGGATTCAGGATAGGCAATTACAAAACAAAATAATCAAGTCTTTATAGTCACTGTGCCTTACCCATGTTACACACAGTGAGTATTTTTTTAGTAGTAATGGTGTTCTTTATGGAAGACAGGAATGGGCAGTGCCGTTATGCTGGGCACTGTAACTGGGAAAGCAGACTTCTGAGCAGCTTCTAGTCAGACAAAGCCTGGAACGGATAAAAATCAATCCAAATAAATAATATGATGTTGGTTAACTTGCAGTACTACTAACTTGCTTAAATTGCATTTTTACTGCATTTGTCAGTATGTTGCACTGCCAACATGGTAAAACAATAGACACAGACATATACATAGAATCCCTCCATACTCAAGTGAAACCATTACTATCTTTTCTGTCCTTTTTTAGGGTGTTCCATGGATAAGATTTTTGATATTCAGCTGTAACTTTGTCTAAGTAAATAAATTGTAAAAGTAAGTTTTTACTGACTTTGCTGATTAAATTAAGACATTGCATCATTTGCGTTGCAACCATACAAGACTTCTTGTATTGTTCCCAGTTCTTTTCAGAAGTGGATTTTTCTGGAGAGAAAAACAGAATTGGGTTGCTCCCCTTTCTTTACATCAGCTTGTGGTTTGTTGGGTTTTTTTTGTCAAAATGATACAAATAACTTGAATCTTAATGCTGACTGGAAATGTTTTAACATTTCCTTTCAGTATGCATTACTAATCCAGTTACCTACTTCATAATTATTAATTGTAGAGTTGCTATTATTCACTCTTTAAACTTAGCTGTAGTCAAAAAAGTCTCAGTCCTGTTGGGATTGGAATCAAATGAGATTTTATTTTTCCATTCAATGGCAGCAGAATCAAGCCTTCCCTTTTTTTGTCATTCTCCACTGTTATTGCCCATTTTTATTCATGGCTCTTGGTTTTTTTTATGGCTTCAGTTCTTAAGGAAATTTATGGAACAGCGGTCCTGATACCGAGACCTGTGACACTCCCTGCTATTAATCTTACCCTGTAATAAGAATTGGCTGTTTTTTTCTTCCTTTTGTTTTATGGCTCAACCATTTCTTTTACTCTGTTGGGACTTTGCTTCTCACCCATGGTTACCGAGTTTCCTTAATAGCCTCTTGTGATGAACAAAATGCCACCTCTATAAATTTTTCTGTCTCAATTCACCCACCGTTTCAGTAGATCTGGCCTTGAGAAGTTGTACTTGAGCTTTGAGGGCCTCCAGATACTTAACTTCTCTCATGTACAAAATGTGGCTGTATTCCAGGCAGCTGGGTTATTGTAGACAGTGGAAGGAAGCAACATCCTCTCCTCACCTGACTAAACCTGCTGAGCTTCTGCCTTCCTTCCTTTCTTCTGACTTCACCTGCTTCCAGTCTGATCGTGTTCTTACTCTTTAAAAAAAGACCAAATGTTGATTTAAAACGTACTGATAAATGCATTTGGAGGAGAATGCTGGGCCAAATTTTACTTACATCACAGCGTACCCAGTTAGAAATAATTTCTTTGTCTGGAGAAATGACACCTACAAATCTACGAGGTCAGCTTTTTATATTTTTTTCTGGGGATTTTACCTTATTTGTATTTTTATGTATTAACTGTGATTGAATAGCAGAAAGATGGCTCTCATTCTCATGCTGGAGTCCTTAGTAATCACTGTTACTGATGTGATATGGATGAATTTAAATGTCCACTAATTCTAAGTAAGAAAAAACAAATTTAAGTTTCTATCAGTGTTTAATGATTAAAGCCTTTATCAGCATAAGCAGAAGCACTTTATGTATGCTTTTAAATTTGCTGTTGCCATTAATACTTTTAGATGTTACAAGCTTAATACTCCTCTAGAAGAACAAATTATATGTAACCAGAATGAAATTAAAAGATAAGTAAGACCCAGTGCCCCAGTGTATTTCACTTTTGCCTTTCACTGTATTTCTGTAATGTAGGAACATGATACCAAACTTTGTGGGGGAAAAAAGAAAGCTGTCTTTTATCTTTCAGCCTTCGTGTAACAGTCATCATACCTTTTTTCTTTGCCAGAGCTCCCTACCACGGTGTTGGCAGCATTGAATGGTGATGTCACATGCTACCGTAACCTAAATTACAGTAGTTCCTCCTGCCTCCAAATCAGGAAGAAGGAGGTATTGATTCCTAAACTTTCTTCAGTTCTTCTAATGTTTATGCCAAGTACCTCCAGCACAGAGGGTGGTACAAAATCCTCCTTACCAGGGAGAAGGGAGAGAGGGGAAAGCTATCTTTGTGGCTTTACATTAGTTTCATAACTGTACGCTCTGTTCCCCAGGCTTAACGCCTTGAATGGAAGTGCTTTGCATTCTAATGCATGTTCTTCTAAGGCTGAGTGCAATGTGAGAGGAGGGGCTACAAGAAATGTTTTGTTTTGGAAACCTTGAGAAAATACATTTTAAATTCTTAAATGATGTGGGAAAAAAAAAACCCAAACACAATCATTTGATCAGAGGCATTCTTTATTGTTTACTTTTAGTTAGCACTATGGATGGTTGGGTTGCTGCTCTCCCTCGAACTCAGGGACAAAGGTAATTAGCAGATGGACACTGTGAGTCCCTGACCTCGCAGTGTCACACGGTATTGCAGGAGTAGGAACTTGTTCTGATTCACAATTGCACTTGTTCTGCAAGTAGTCTGGCAGGTGTAAAGGGCACCGTTATGATGTCAAAAATTAGTCATCAGCTTGAACATCATCTTGAATTAGGATCTTACAATGATGAGTTATTCTGCATGCATTTTCATCTTGTAAGCTACAAGTCACTATAAATTGAAGTTCTTATAATTTTTCTATAATACTGTCTTTACAGTATTCCAAGTGGCTTTGAATTATTGGTCTTATGGTCAACTCCCGTTTTTAAAGTTTCCATCCCTCTACTTAATTGTATGCTGACTCTGCTTAATCATAAGTTATTTACATAATTTTAAGTCAAACTTTCACAGCAGGAATGATTATGGTAATGCCCTACTTAGGTACAGAGTACGGGTTTAATTTTTTTTTGTTCCTGTTGATGATTCTATTTTGTGGAAGTTGTTTGGAGGAGGAAAAGAATTGTTGTAGGTCTGTCTCATTTATTGTGAAGTATTTCCAAATGTTTAATGTTGTTAATTGATTAATTTTTATCAGATAGAGCAGTTTAAGGAGCTGTATTAAAGAGGAGGAAAATAACGTGAATATCTTTATTCAGTCTCTTTATTTGTTGTACATAGTACGGATCCTTATATATTATGAAGTTATAAGTTCTATGAAAATATAAGACTAGAAGTAATTTTTATTGAATTAACAGAGGGAATAGAGGGAAAATCATTTAAAACTGGTTCACACCAGCAATTTTCGTGCACTATTAACTGCTAAGATCTAGTCACAAAACATTATTCTGAGGAGAAAAGGTTTAGTGAACCCTAGAAATTGGATTTGATTTATGCCAGAAAATCTGCCTTTTCACTGCTTGAGATTTCTATGGAAGGAAGCCACAGTCTTTTACCGAATGGTTTCTAAGGTTACATCTTATAGCAGAGCATCTGAAACCAATTTGGTTGTTAATGAGAAATAGTTCTCACGGTTGTGGGAAAGTGTGGTTTTGAAAGAAAAGGCTTCAAGATTTGGCAATCTGTCTGTAAAGGCATTTAAATAAATGTGTGCTACTGCACTGCTTATGAAATTACTACATTCATTACACTTTCATAATTGCCTTTCAAATGTACAGGTTGCTTTCCAGAGTTGTCCTTCCCTGTAAATTTAATTAAGAAGTTCTGCACGATAAAAAGATTTGTATACACCAGCTCAGTAATCTAAATAGCTGGCACTTTCCAATGGAAGGCTCTTTACTCCCACAGGAAAAATATTTGCATTTTTTTGGTGATAGTGTATTTTTGCTGCCAGAGATATATTAGTGAGTTGGTACCATATCAGAGCCGTAGCATCCTGTTGATGATAGATGCTGCTTGCAGACTTTCTGGTCTTGTTGTGAGACATTCTGACAAGTTGCTTTTATACCTCCTCTTCTAAAGTTCTGACTAGATAAACGATAGGTCAATGATCAGAGATGTACAGTCATTTTACAGTAGTTTATCTGAATGTCTTTTACAGTCATACCCTCTTTGGGATGGAGGGAACAGAGTGCTTCTGTCAACAATGGCTCATTGCCATTTCTTCCTTCCTCTTGGGAACAGAAAACTAGCAATTCTGGCTTCCCTTTCACTGGATACAGAACAAACATATAATGGCTCTCTCCTACCCTTTTGCTTTGCAGCAAGGCTGTATTCCTCCATTCTGTTCTTCGTGCCTATGTAGAGTTCCCCAGGTAGAGTTGCAGGGTTGACAATCATGCTTGCCGACTTTTCTTCCTCATACTTTTGATTCTATGACCTTATTCTAACCAAGTCACACAGGAGAAAAACAGTCCCAAGAGTGACCCCTTTGCCGTAAGCAATGGATAATATTTAGCAAAAAAAAGCGTCACCAAAGTAATACTTATATCTATACAAATATATATATTCCACATATATAGGTTATATCTAGACAAAAATATATTACAAAAGAAGTAATATACATAATCCAGATAGCTTTTACAAAGGTGAGAAAAGCTTTGTAATGTAGTCTCTAGACCTCACATAGGCCAGGTCTATTAACAATGTTTCATTAGCATAGTGGTGTTATTTAGGAACATGAAAACACCACATCCATATGGTACAGCTGTAATGCCATAAAATGTGTGTAACAAAGACCTGTATCAGGAATTCTTTGGTGAATCTTCTTATACCAGTATGTGGTTACCCTATGGAAGTACCTGCCTTACCGTGGTGCAACAGGGTTGTCCTCACTATCCTCTGAGGTTTGCAGAAGAAAGTTCATGCCCATACTACTGTAGCTCATGTTGCACCATGTTTGAACACAACAGCCTGTAATGGGCATCTCCTTATTGGAGTTACAGCACTGCACTGGCATTTTTGTGGTGTAGCCTCACAAAATTCGTCCTGCAACTTTAATACAGCTTTCATGGCCTTAAAGGACTGAGTTTTAGATAAACCTGGGTGGTGCTTTAGTTGTGGCCAAGGCATTGATTATAGAACACAAGTCTGCTCAGTGCCTTTCAGTTGGCATTGACATTGTCCTGCCATTTTTTTCCAGAATCCTATCATCTCTAAAGGTTCCATTCCTGCAAGGGCAGCTGATCCATTATAAATACGTTAGATCCCACTCTTAGACTTTTACTCTTAGAGTAAAATGTGCAAGTTATTTGTAAAAGAGATTATAACTGAATTTGGATCCCATAACTGGAAATACTCTGTAGTTGCCTTATTAAATTGTAGCCTATAATAGCCTCATAACAAGCTTAACTTTGTCTGATTTCACCTGCTGCAGAGGAAAGCCCTAAACTGCAAAAGAAAAGAGGATGCTTTGAATAGTTTGTCATGTGATACTAAATAGGATTTTCAGAGTAACTGACCCTGCTGAGTGAAAACAGTGCCAAAATACAGCAGTAAGAACACTTGTGTTCTGGAGCTGTGGTTATAGAAAGTGAGTGTGACATTATCTGGCTGTCTGAGAACAACTCTAGTGATGGTGTTGGGGAACATAATGCAAAGAAAGGCTCCAGGAAACAAGGTCATGGAGAAGATCTGGTGCCTGGCTTGAAAACAACTGTGATTTTTATTATTATTTTATTTTTAGTAAAAACACTGAATATATCAAAGTATTTAAATGTTGCTGCTAAAGGGGAACTTTTCTTCCTCCATCCCTTCCTTGAAATTTATTGGGTTTTCCCCTCTGGGGAGTTATCCAGATTCATGAATAGTTCTAAAACTCTATACTTTTCTGGCCATTTAACACTCTGAATCAGCTCGTCGGAAGACTGGTGAAGGGGGAGGAGGAGGTGGTGAGACAGTAAGCAAGTACAGTAAATAAGGATTGCCTGTCCTTGAACCATTCTGTAGAAGAGGCATGTGATTTTGTGAATGGATTAGCAATAAACCTTAAAATGTGTTATACGTTCATTTGCTGGATGTATATGCAACATTTTATGGTTTAAGATCGAATTTCCTTATGAGGTAATTAGTGAAATCACACTGTATTGACATCAAAAAACTTTAATGTATTCATAAGATGCATTATGTGGCCATAATCTTGAAATAATAGAGATAAAACTAATAGAACAAGGTATTTCAAGCCTGCTCTGGTGTACAATACCATATGTACACAACGAGTATATAAACATTAATAAAGGGATGTGTGAGATTTTTCTTTTGAGAGGTCTTTTCTCAATTGATTACTTGGGCATGAGAAAATCTGCAAAGGAATGGGCATTTTTGTAGGTGTTTTGTTTGTCAACTGTTTTAGTTTAGTTTGGAGTAGTGATGTCAGAAGATAATTAGTCTGTGGTGTGATCTCTAAATATCCTGGCTGCAGTTTCACTAACAGGGACTCTACTAATGTAAGTGATTCCATTGATTTCAAGTGTCCAAAATTATACATACTGCAGAAGATTTTTGTATGATCAGATGAATAACACTTTCACATTTCACAAAGATCACGAAGACACACTCTTCCTCAAAGGGAGGGAGAAAGCCGAGACAGAAAGTAGGTCCTGATTCTCTTTTGAAAAGCTGTTGGTGCTTTGGATCTCTGTCTGTAGTTCTACAGCTTCCGCGAAGAACAGAAAATTTAATGAGGCTGAGAGTCAGCTGAGATGGTGCATAAAGCCGGGAGAAGGGGGGGCAGTGCTTTGGTTTCTTAGTTGTTTTACATTTTGGTATTCTGGAGGGGGAGGACGTTGTGTATTTTGTCTTTTAGGGGGTTGGGGGAAGGGTGCTGGTTGTTTTGTGGCTTTTTTTTCCCCCTGTAGCAACTGCATTGTGAACAGGATTCTGCCTTCCTAATGGTCTTTGGAACTTGTTATGGATTGCCAGAGCATGTTTCTCATCCCAGTTTTGATAGCAGTGCTCTTCAGAATATCAAGAAAGTGATGAGTAATCATGACAAAAAGAGCAACATAACTCATTAAGCCTAGTTTTCAATGGATTTTTTGCCGTTTCACCTATCAATGTTTCTACTGTAATATCCTTGTGCCTCCCAACCACTAATTTTCACAAAATCTGTAGGAATGTAATTATCTCAGACATCTTCAGATCTGCCAGATTTGTGATAGTTGTGATAGTTCAGTCAGTTCTTTCGCCCTAGAAAAACAAGTTAAAATACCAGCTAAAAATAGGGAGCTTTCCCAGACTTATTTATATTTTACCTCATTTATTAAAAGGAATTCCTATTTTCTATTAGAGAATTCTAGAATAAAAATATATTAATTAAATATTTTAGAAACAGTAAGGAGATGGAATGGGTGCTGCTTCATATTAGTTTTAAATGTGAGATTGGATTTACATTTACAGAGCAAATTACATCTCTGTGAATAAAAGGCAATCCCAAACATGTTAAGAATATTAATTTGTTCAAATGATGTTATATCTGAATTGAAGATGTAAATCCTGGAAATTTAAGTCACTCCAACTTCTTTTGTCCCCTTCTGCATCTATGAATCGTGACATATTTAATCACATGAGTAAACCCAAGAAAACTGTGATTTCTGAAGTCTAGAAGCTGTTATGTTAATAGCACAATTAACTTAGAAACCTGTTGTTCACGATGAAGTTGGCTTGCAAAGTGGTAATATTAAATAATTGTTAAGCTTTCTTTTTAATTACTATTTAGTGCATCAGGGCTGCTGTAGTTCATTTTTAGGCATAGAAATTGAGATAATTCCCTCTGGGACTTATCTTGATCTCTTTATTTTCTGTGGAACAAGTGTGTGTGTGCCATCACTGAATGTGGAACCATAACAAAATTATTCTGAATTTTCTTTCTTTCCCACTCTCCCTTTAACTCAAAAGGGTTAAATTAAAAAAAAAAAAGTTTGTCCTAAATGTTCCTACTGAAACCCATTATGCATGAAAAGAGTCTGAGTCCATTTGCAAGACCTCTAAATGAACTCTATTCATTCTGTGCTTAGAAATGTCCATTCAGCCAGAAACAGACACAATAGTTGCAACCTCATTTATTTGGCACCAATACCAGGTTATTAAAAGTGAAGGGATTGTTATGAAAAAGTATAGTAATTTTTCTATGCTAGTTATATAATTCTTTAATAAAATTCCTTTAGTATCTAGATGATGTAATAATTGCATATATATATTCTGTGCCCATAGTTGCGATGTAGCAGCATTGCATTCGTCTAAAATTCTTAAACATGCATGAATATTTTGAAATAGCTATTTTGAAAATGTAAGTTCTAGGGATGTTTATTTCTAGATGAATTAAGTCAGTTTTATTCATCATTAGTGGCTATGGTAAAAAAAGTTTTAAAGTTTTGTCTTTTAAAACATTAAAACTTTGTTCAAATTTGGAAGGTAAAATGCTTATGATATGCATATCAAAATTTTAGGTATATAGCATTATAATTTTGTCCCATTGTGATCAGCAGGATATCATGATCCTCAGGTGTACGAGTGTGATATCAGACCTCATTATATCTTATTTTAAATGACTTGAAGGTTGAGCAAGATGACAGAGGTATCATTGGCTTCCTTTTAAGCTTAGGAATGAACAAAAATGATAAACATTTAGGAGAACCTGGCTTCTCCTTGTTCCTGCGTGCATTGTTACGATGGGCGTGAGAAAGTCATGCAGACTCCCGCAGGCGTTTTCTCTCCAGTTCAGGTGTAGGAGGTTCTAAGGCTAAGTCTAAAGTAACTATGTGTGTTTTCATTTCATTCCTTTTTCTGGCAGTCTGGGTGGTCCTATACACCTGTTAATTTTGTAACATGCAGATGGTGTTTGATACAGACTGAAATATTATCATTAGAGGGAAAGAGAAAGCTAACAGCAGATACAAATTTCACTTTATATTATTTTTCTTTGACCTGGAGCCCTAGATTCAGCAGCAGCTGAAGACCCAGTTGCTGTTGGCTGTCAGGACTGCACAGGGCCCTTCTGCAGTTAGTGACGTAGCCATTTGCGTGCGGATTATTGTTTATAGCACTGAGGCCTTTAAGTGCTAATCATCATTTTAGGAGGTGGCTTTGGTAGCTGGCTGGAACTGACTGAGCATTTCCTCCAACAAACTGTAGCAAATATTGTTTGGGGGAAGTGTGTGAGTGAGGGTGAATGGGTGAGTGGCTCACGACAGGAAAAACAACTAACAGGAAAGGGTAAGTAGAAACATCATCCTCCTTGCTCTGAACCGGTTCTTTATCTGACAGTCCTCCTGCTGGTTGCTTTTCCTGCGGAGTCTCCTCCTCCTTCCGCCCCCTTAACATGCAAAATACACATCCACTGAATACCTACACAATGAGAGTTGCAGTACTTCGTAACTGAAACTGCCTGTATGCCCACTCTTGTGTAGGATTCCATTGTTTCAGTTACTGCTGAGCTTGACATTATGTGAATTGCACCTGCGGTAGGGCCTGATCTGGCGTTGTGCAATGCAATAATAACTTCAAGCTACCAGCAGTTCGGCAGAGTAAGGGTTTCAGGATATGCTTTCTGTGGAGTAAATTGCTTTTTAAGTTATATTTTATTTCTTTCTGTTAATTTTTCATGTGTAAATGTTATGCTCCTATATAAAAATCAAGTGCAATATACTAACATTGCATGAAGTATGAGTTTTCTCCTTGGTGGCCTTCAGCCTGACTTCTGAGATCACTCCTGTACAGTTAAATGCTGCTGCTATTTGATTTCAGTGGAGTTATCTCTGATCAACATCAACATTCTAGTACTATATGTATTTTCTTAGCCTAGACATCTGTCGGCTCCCATTTCTTTACTATTGGGAACTGAAAACTGAATAAGAAGGTTTTGTGACATTTTACAAAAAAAAAACCCAAAATTGAAAATAACAATAAAATATGTTCCCTGTAATTTGATGCTGACAATTCACTGCTGATTTTGTTTGTTTAGGCACTTCCCATGACGGTGGTTATTCCCATGACGCTGTGGTCCATGCATTACAGAAATGTGGCATTCGTCATATTGACACCGCAAAAAGATACGGCTGTGAATCTCTCCTCCAAAAATCCATCAAAGAGAGTGGTGTGAAGCGAGAGGACCTCTGGATAACTACCAAACTGTGGCATAGTGATTATGGCTATGAAAACACAAAAAAAGCCTGCTTGGAGTCATGTGAAAGACTTGGTGTTGAATATCTTGGTATGGATCTTTACCTTTAGTTAATTTATTGTGCCTTCCATGTGAGTATTTGCAAGCATGAATGAATTTCTAAAAAAAGTCATGCAGCACAGATAGGTGACAGATCTGGTGCAATATAGTTTGGGAAAAACATTAGAAGTAGCTACAAGACTTTAGAAGATGAAATCTTACTAACACTGAATTAGACTTACGCACTTTTAAATTTACCCTGATCATGAACTTTTCATAGTCAAAGATGTGATATGGTTAATCCCTTGTTTGGGTGCCAAAGAGCTGCAATAATGATGCCAATTAATTCTGTGCAACAGGTCATAGGAGGAGAGGTACCTCATAAAAATAGACATGACATTTCTTTAAATTATTTTTTACTTCTTCCCTAGCTGGAGAAAAGAAAAGAAAGTGAGGGTAGAGGAAGGTGAATTTAATTGATAATCTAAAATAATGACAGTGGCGGAGATAGCGTTCACGCTGATAATTGAGGAATAATTGACCTAACTGTCACACATTATGTGTCAGTGTCATGAAAATTCTCATTTTACTTCTATTTCCTCATCCTGTCCCCTGCTACCAATAAATAACCTTAAATGAGAAGGTAAAGAGCTTTTGTGAAGTACAGATTTTGCAGAACTGATGGCATATAATATTAATGGCAGCTATGTGCTGTACACACTGCCTTCTTCGTTGGGTACTTTGCAAAGCAAAGGGAAAAACCTGTGTTTGTTAAAGACCGATATATTTGTAGGCACATCTTTGGCTCCATTCTCTCTGGAAATATATCCCTTAACTTCCTGCACAGGTACAGAATAATGCAAAATGAATTGAAATCTCCTTTTGACTGACTCATGGAAGTACAGGTCACTGCAAGGAGACTTTCAGAAACAACACTTCAAGCTCTGACTTTCTCCTCTAAATTCAGAAATAACATATTTCCTCCTTTCTGCTCTATACTTGTTATGTTTTGTGTTTGCTTTCTTTTTTCTTCTGCTTGCTGTGGCACTGGTGCTGAATGTCGATGAGAGGAAAGCTTGACTCGCTTCCAGGAGATAATTTCCAGTGATTTATTTCTGTTAGTACTGTAATTTGCTTTTATTTTCTCAGGTAGTTGATTGATTAAAGTAGGTGCCACACAAATACTCAAATTTACGTATTGCTGCTAAGCAGAAATACATGAAACAAAGAAAAAAATGTCTCAGTGCAAGAAATGCACAAATACTGTCACTATGTGAGTGAATCCTTGGACTGACATAAACAGAACTTCAGTTTGTCAGATAAGTTCAGCTCTGAGACTTTTCTTACTCATTTCACTAAAACAAGTTGTAAAAGAGTTTTACAGCTGCCTTTGCAAATTGCCTCCATAGCAGAACTATTTTCTTTTTTCTTTTTTTTTTTAATAGTCTCACTCATTTTCCCTTCTTCCTCACCTTTCTTCCACTGATGTGAGTATGTCTGAAAAATTTATAAAGCGCTTTCTTAACCACCATTTAGTCTGACATAGTGACCTAAATCAATGCTGGCTTCAGCTTGCTTTAACTTGATGACTTGATGGCCTAGGAAATCCTTCACATGCAGTTCACTGGTCTGTCAGTGAGGATGGTGACCTCTGCAAGAGGGATGGGATGTCAAGTGGAGTTACGGTTTTGGCTGCTTGAGTTTAATCTCTGTTGGATCAGCTCCACAGACAGTTTTGGTTAAACACAGTATATCTGTGCTCGTGTGAAAGAGAGAAGGTTGGGTTCTGTGTTTAGTGTTATGTATGCTGGTGAAGTAGGCTCTCAGAGGAGGTGCAGTACCTGTGTTTCATGGGGTTCATAGAAAGTGTCATGCTTTAGGGAGTCCTGGGCCTCCTGTCTGAAAGCACCCAGCTGGAAGGTGCTATCGGAAGGATTTTTAAGGAAAAAGTGTCGGTATCTTGGAACATGAAGTGTTTCAAAAATCCCTTAAAGTAAGAACTTTTTGTTTGAAATTTTGAGGGTTATAACAAGTTTTACCAAGAGTAACAGGAATGCAGATGATTGCTTTGAACAAATGGTTATAAGCTTGTAGAACTGAGCTTAGATATCCTACCTCTGTTTTCATTCATACCTGCATTTTCTATCCCTTTTCTGCTGACCAGTCTGTACCATAGAGAGGACATGAAATCTATGACAAGAAAAGATCTGGTAATAACAGGGCAATCTGTATCCAAGCTTACTTAGGAAAGTAAATTCTTTAGTTACAAGCATGCATTAAAGCTGACAGTTTTTCTTTGAAATAGGAACATTTAGGTACATTTCATGTACTTAAATAAAAATTTACTGATTTCATTATATGTTATTAACCGAATATATGGTCGTTTGATACATGGTTCATATAGAAAAGTGAAAGATCTAAGTAATCTATCTGTTAAGTTAGACCTTTATGCTGGAGGGAAAGTCAATCCTTCAGAAGACTGCAGAAAGAAAAAGCTGTAGGAGTCCTGTTGTGTTCTGAGGAGGGTCTTGCTCATCTCCTTGAGGATCCTTATGGGCTACACAGTCTAGCCATGCAGACTGACTTGGAGAGTTGGAAAATAACATAACAGAAATTGACAATATATGGAATGCCAACTGTTGAAACAGATAAACTGCTGAAAGCAGATGCAGCTTTTTAATAGGAAAGAAGCGTTCCATGTAAAATACTGTTATGAAACCTTTTCTATAAACACTTTTTTGGCAAATGGTATTGGAAGAGCAGTGTTCCAGGATTTTTATTTCAATCTGTAGATTATATATCCATGAGAAGCTGGAAATTATTATTATTTGTGGGCAGTGGTTGTAACAGATATTCTGCTCCTTGCATTTTCTAAATGTGGTCCTCTGCTAGCAGTTACAGTAAACCAATATGAAATGGCAGCAAATCTTAAAGGTTTGGCAGTAGCAGAATACATTCCTTGGGATTTAGAGCAAACCTCCGAAGTAACTTCTTGAATGTGATTTGCAGGTTACCGAATTCATAAACAATTTTATTTTCCTTTTGACTGTTCTGGTGTGTCCCGTTCAGGCAATTTTAACCTATCACAAATCTCCAACTGGACTTGGACAAATGTTCTATCAGTGTATTCAGTGTAATAGATGAATCACATGAATGATGAGAATATACCCAGTTCAGATTGTGCATGAATTCAGAACACTTTGGAGGTTACTTTACATTGATTCTTGTTCCAGTGGGAGAAAAAAATACATCATGTATGTACTAAGTGCAGTGTCAATTGAGAAAAGCAGGGAAAATACAGTCATTGCTTTAAGATAACTGTGCTGAACATTGAAAAAAAATATACTTTTGCTTTTAAGTTTGATATTGGCCAGGGCTTGTTCTTCAAAACTGGGCTTGTTGTAGTGAGTTTTGACCTGGTTATAAAATTCTATTAGGAATGTGAATAGAATTGCAAACTTTTATTTCTGTGACGCTGTGCTGTTTAAGTGTGAAAATGCCCCTGTACTTTTGAGTTAAGAGGAGCTGCGTTGATTGTAGGTGCTGCAACCAGTAAGAAGTAATAAGACACTCTATTTTAAATGTCTGTGTGAAAACAGTTCACATGTTAATTTTAGTTTTCCTGCAGCACTGTGTTTTGACATTTGAATGAACTTCAGGCCCTCACTTGCCACTGCCCTGCTGCAGCTTGGTTGCCTGTAAAGGATGCTGTAGAAAGCTGGTAAATGCAAAACTTGGCTGTGAATGTTTGGGGTTTTTTTCCTTCTTTTTCAGGTGCGTCCTGATACTGTGGATCATTGGTGTGGTTGTATTTTGATTTAAGATTATTTAAAAAAAAATAACTGTAAGACATCTCAAAAGTTTTGATTACTCTGTCTCACACATCGTTCTAAGGAAATTAAAATGTAGTCTGTTCTTGAAAACCTCAAGTGATAAATTTAACACATTTCTCTATTAATGGAACCTTAATCTATTTTGATAAATAGTTTAAAACTCATTTCTTGCCTCAAAAATGAAAATAAGGGTGTTTGCGTTCATGTAATCCCCCAGGAAGGGAAATATTTTAAGAAAAAGAAAGTGTGTGGGTGTAGGTGTGAATGTATGTACAGCTGAAGATTAAATCATAGACTTGGTTTGTGAGGTGCTTACAAATATTATGGGAAGTTTTCTAACAGGTGCAGTAGAAGTAAGCAGATCCTGATTTAAAATGAACTATGCTGAGTTTATTTAAATAGAGTGGCAGCTCCATTATTCATTGTAAGGTACATTGTTTTCCTTCCACTTCTGGCTGTGCTGTGGTGGTTTGTGTATGGCTGCAGACAGACCATTCTGCTCTGTGTCTTGGAAATAAGGTACCCTTGCCCCACTCTTTCACAAACACTTCTTGCAGTATGGAGGACTGCACTTTGTTATCCAGTAGATGCTTTCTAGCTCTAGATGTATACATTTATAGCTGTAAAGTAATTTTTATTTCATCAAAAATCCTAAATTAAAAATAAACGATGATGAATAAATGATATGGACATCACATACCTGATTAAATCACCTTCTAGAATACAGGACGAACAGCTGATTATGATTGCACTAATACAGGGAAGGGTGATGTCCGGCATTTTTCAAATATCCAAGGTCAGAGATTTTTCACTTGTCAAATCTGTTAAAAGTCATTCTGCTGAGAGTGCTTCAGTTTCTTGGGCTCAGTACAAAGCACCTTTGTATGTGGAAATCAAATCCATAGTGTAACTATTTCTGTGAACATTTATGAACTGTGTTGTCCAACTGAATAGTCAGGCTTTTGGAAAAGTAGCTTTTGGTGAAATGCTGCTGAAATTCATGTGGGTTTTTTTAATGCTATATGACATATTCTGCATAGTTAAGCAGTTCTTATTAGTCTGAATTGCAGAACATAGCAAGCAGCAATTAAAGATACGTAATTCTTCTGTTATTGCTTGAGGTAATCTTACACCTGCTGATATATGACATTTGTTTCTTCCAAGCAAAAAATTTAAATTAAAACATGGCAGTTTTTATGCAGTAACTACCCCTAATGGCACATTTGATTTTGGATCAAAGTCAACACTTGATATTAGCAATTCCTAATACTGACTCTTAGGATTGCATCTAATATAAGTCAGTGGAAATTTTACAAGAGACTTTATTTGCAACAGAATTAGAGTAGTCCCAATATTTGAACATAACTTCACCAAATGCTTTAATCAATATTCCAGTATTAGTTTTCACTTAAATGTCACAGAAATCATTATTTATTCCCGATACCACATCTTGGTATTTTTTCTTAATAAATACAAATTCTTTCTTTAGAGCAATTAGAGAAGTAATTATTTGCAGATTAGTAACAAACAAGACTGCATGTGGTTTTTTTACTCCTTTTCTAAATTGGGAGTGGATTTGATGTATATAGGAGCAAAGAATGAGCAATTTTTTTTAAATGTGACATAAATCCAGATGCTGCAAATCATTATGTGATATTAGTGATATTTATGTGTGTGAGTGATGTTTGCTTGTCTGAGCAACTGTGTTTGAAAAATGGGTTGTGGATATCAGAATGTGCAAATTTAGTTCATGATTTTTGTGATACATATGAAATAATTTTTTCCTAGGTACATCTATAACACGTCTTACTGTAAAAAATTCTGCACTGTTCTAGTTAGATTCTTAGTGTAAGCAAAATACTCTATTTAACCATGTTGCAATGATATACCCAAAGGGAACTGGTGAATTATAGTGAATTTTATGTTACCTTTTCCTCTTAAAATGAGGTTGAATTTGTATTTATAGAGGTGGAAAGCTAATATACCAGCCCAGTGGTATAGTAATCATTAATACAGTCTTTAAATGTGAACAGAAAAAATTATGGCGGAGGATCTGTATTTGCAGAAAGATGTGCTAAAAATGAATAGTGTGATGCACTCAAAAACTCTAGTCATCGTGAATGAGTATATTTTTTTTTTATTTCTTAACTTTATATTTGAACTGCCAAAAAAGGGATATTATAAAGCACAAAGACAATGATGCACATCTCAGTCATGCATTTATTTCCTTTTCCTGTTTTTTATCAAACTAATATGTGCAGCAAAGACCAGCACCTCTTTGACTGGGAAGCGTGCAGTTACTTATTTAATTTGCAGTTAGAGTTCAAATAGAAATGTAACTTTTTTTTCAAAGAAAGTTTCTCCTTTGGAATGTCTAGCACTGTGTACAAACTTGTAAAGGACTTATAGAACCTATCATTTTTGAAATTTAGGTAATCTGATTTGGAACTCAGCGTCCAATACATGTAAATTTCTCATTTTTAATTTATGTTGGAAATGCTTCTTTTTTTCAGAAAAAATATGGTCTTTTCTTGCACAAAAAAATGCACACAAAAAACGCTTTCCTGAGAGCCAGTTTTAGTAGCTGCTTGGATCATTTCATCAGCAGTAAATCTTAATTGTGTTTGAAATCATCCTAACATTTCTTAAAACGAAGTAAAGCATTATCTTGTTGTCCTAAAAAGCTTTTTAAAAGTGCTTAAAAAAATCGGAAATGCTTCCATAAAATTATAGCAAAAAAACTTGCATGGAAAAGTGTGCTGTAATTTTGAACAGAAATTCTTAAATGGAAACAATCTTTAGAATTGCTTAAAAAAACAGAGCCATTGCTAAGTTTGTGCAAAATATCTATAGAATTGCCAAGCATATTTATCTTCCATAAACTTGAATACCTGTAGCACTGAAGCATCAGTCCAGTCTTAATTCCAGTGACCAAAAATACCTTTGATTTAAATTGGGCTTGTTATGTGTTGAAAGTTGAAGTGGTCTGTGGCACATTTCCAACTTCTGCTACCTTTGGTTGTTAATGAAATGTTGTGGATTTTGGTTATTAAACTAAGCGGATGTATAGATTAATGATCATGGAGGAGTAATTGTAACTATTGATGGTTTGTTGGGACCTTTATGAAGGGAAAATGCTGTTTCACATGGTTTGATGTGTTTTGGGGTTTTTTTTGGACTCTTTAATGAATACTCTGCTTCTGTTTCTTTTTTAGATCTTTATTTAATACACTGGCCTGGTGCAAATGTTCCAGGTAAAAGCAATCGAGAGGTCCGAGCTGAAACCTGGAGAGCGATGGAGGAGCTCTATGAGAAAGGTGATCTAATGATGACAACCTGTCTTTGCAGAAGGAATTATAATGCATTTTGGGGTTTACGGAATTCATAGCGAGAGTTATGAATAGTTAAAAAACTTAATTTGAACTAGATGCTCATAGTTCAGTGGGATTTGGGTGTGTGAGTAATGTGAATCTCTGGAAATTTCAGCATTAGCATTTTGGTAAGTTAAATCAGAGAGCTTTGTGTTGCTTGTAAATAAAACATTGCCAAATTCTGCCTGTGAGATTAATGATGGTGTGCATACTTTCTCGAGAAAATCTACAGATTACATAGAAGTGTATATTCCACTATAGAACATCTTTGTAGTAACTTCCTCTGTTTTAAGTATAAATCATGCTAATTTTCACTTTTTTTTTTTTAAATTGCATGATGCAGTGTTCTAATTTATCATATATTATGGTATTTTATAGATCCATTTGTGTTTTAAAAAAAGGTAAAAAGGTCAACAAAACAAAATGTCTAGATGAGAACAAATACTCAATTTCAGATTCTTTGGTACTAACTTTTGGAAAATATCAAAGGAGGGAGCTATTCTCTCAAGTTCTGATAACTGTCAATTGTTGATGCACTGCATACTTCAGTTTATGTTTATAGCAATAGGAAGAGTAGACTGTCTCAATCAAAACTTATCATGTAGATTTAAGAGGAGGATTTTGCTTCTGAAGTGTGTAGTATTATTAGAAATAGTGCCAGAAGAGAAGATCCTTTCATGTAGTTCTTGGGCAATGTGGACCACCATGTTTACAGCTTCAGAGAAGTTCCACAGGCAGTGAGAAGACTTCTTGGATTAAGTAGTCTGTCTGATAACCTGGAGTTACTGAAATAGTGATGGTAGCAGGAGAGTTGTGCAAAGGCACGTACAAGCTGTATGCCACTACCATTTTTATCAGAGCAATAAATAAACCTGTTCTCTTCCACTTCAACCCTTCAGTTACTTTTGGTCTGCCTCTGGAAATACAGAAGTAAATGATCTTTGATATTTCTTTTGTTCTTGCTTTTCATATTAAGTATAAGGGAAGTTGCAAAAAGTGTTTTCTGCCATGTAAGAGATAACAACATTCAGATTTAAAAGAAACATGACACTGACCTAATATTTCAAAGCATAAATGGCTGTTAAGTCCAAAGGTGGATTATTTGACAAGGTACTTCATCTTTCCATTGAGAAGTTTTTTTCTGATGGGTTACTAACTTAAATAAGTTAGTGCATGTCATTTGTGCCCAGATATGACATCCTAATTTGCTGTGAAGAGGTTGTATTTTCACCTTCTATTACCATCCCTATTCTATTAGCTTTATTCTGCTTTTGTGAGTGTGTGTGTGATCTTTCTTGTCTTACTCAACTCTTTCTCTATACATCTTCTAAATGAGAAAGACTGTGAGCTATTCAGTGTCTTCCAGTAAGACACTGGAAACACCATTGCTGGCCTCATATACACTGGAAAAAATACTTTCTTTTTTGTTCCTATGCATAATACCTCTTTACAGACATCTCATGTTATATTTATTTTTCTTGCAATTGCATTTCTTGAACTGTTTTGTCATTTGCATATTGCTACCCTCAGTCTTTTTCTGAACTTTTAAGCACTCTGTAGACTCGTGATTTATTTAGCTGAGCATAAGTTTTCCAGCTGTGGTTGTCTCAGTTACCTCAGTTTCAGTTAGGTCATCCACAGGGGAAAAAAAAACTTATTCGTCTGGTTGAATCAAATGCCTTAGAACATTAACCTCCACATTTTTCCTTTAAGGAATGCAGACTCTGAATGTCCTGACCATAACCATGTGTTACTGAAATGATACATAAATGTTAACCACTTTCTAGATGGAAATGCAATGAATTATTCCTGAGGAAAATGTTTTAAGAGTTTCTTTACTTGGTTAGCCACTAGACTTTCCACTGAAGATTAAGCAATCGCTGCATGTCTATCTGACTTGTTAGGTGTTGTGTGAGCAGCATGTTAGCCATGGTATAAATTCAATGTAAGATTTGGTCCAAAATGCTTACTTGAGGAAAAATAATCGTCTTCATTTATTGGGGGAAAAATAGTAAGTGCTATACTAAACAGGTGAGTTCTTTGTCTTCTCTGAACTTGACGCTGGTTTAGGTAGTCATTGGTTCCTGTTTGCAACCCTGTTCTGTTTTTTCTTTTTGAGAGGTGTTTATTCTGGAAAAAAATAGTAGAAACCTAAAGCTTTACATGGAAGGGTCGACCATCTAAACAAATAATATGCTTCTGCAGTCAATTCATGAAGGAAATATTGAAATTATTTAAATTGCTAGTGGGTTTAGCAACTAGGTGTGTCCACAAAGCTCTGTGAAGAGTTTCTGAAAATGCAGTGACAATAAACACTGTTCTCTGTGGAAAAAAATTGGTTTCCGTTATGGGACTGATAGTGCATATCTATCTGCAAGAGACTTATGAGGTGGTTAAAAGATCTCAATATCGACTGACTGAAGTTAGTGAGAATTTCTTCAATCACTTCTCCTCATTCGCAGGTTGTTTTAATGCAGAGATTTGAAAATCTCATTCTTTCAACCTCAATTTAAATCCAGATTAATATTTATCCTGCAAAATTCCAATTATGTGGGGCAAGTAACATTTTAAAAGAATGTAAATTATTAGTAGTCTTTTTATTATTTACATTGATTGCCCTAGGAAGAGGGTAAATAAACTATTAGCACTCAAGACTGTAAAAGTATGATGCAGATTTTTAAAATTGTGTTAAGTTTTAGATTGGCCACAAGGGTCACAAGTTGACAAGAAAAATCCCAACTACATCTACATTCATAGCTTTGAGAGAATTATTTTAGGTCATGTCTACAAATAGATTCATCCAAGTTGATCTGAGAGCTGGCACATAGCAGCTGAGGCACAGGGCTGCAGTAGCAGCTTGCAGGGCTTCTGGCATGAAGCATCTTCTCATCCAGCTTACTGAGGAGAGACCAGAGGTGGTGGGTCTGGGCCCCCTGTCCAGGGCAGCACATACTAATTTACAAGACTCTGCTCCTAGATAATAAAAATTCTTTGTAACAGCTTAAAAAAAAAATCTGAATTATTTGTCAAAATTATTAAAGTAAATATTTTAGGGAGCAGAAAACTGTCATAAAAACTTAACTATTCAGATTATAAAGAGTCCAATATTAGCAAACTCTTGAGTACCTCTGGCTGTAGAAGAAATAGTACGTTTATTGTTATTTGAATGCAGCATGTGCCAATGAAATTGGTATGTAAACTGGTAGATGTGCATTCACTGAGATGTGAGGGCATCCTTAAGCTTACTGTTTTGTACTCTTTGACTGCTAACTAGTGCTTCCTATACATATTCTTAAGGAAGGTTTGGAGTTGAGCTGTAACATCAGGATATTCTCATAAACAGAAAGTAATAGATTCAGGTGACAAGACAGATGCTTTGCTTTCACTGAAAAACCCCCACTGTGGCTTACCACTGCACTGTTTTTGTATTTCATCAAAAGTAATTTGAGGTTAACATTTTTCACAAGAATATATTGTCTTCATACAATTTGAACTGGAAGCACGAACAGTCTAAAATGAGAATCTGATCTAACGAGATCTGGGTACACTGCCCAGTTGATTACTTACCATAATGAAGTTTTGGGCTGCACCCCTTGAATCCAGTAGGCTTTGTGTCCTTGGAAACAAAACAGAATCTGGTTACTGCTGCAAGACTGGGGTCTCAGGAACATTCTTGAAAGAAGATTTCATATTTTAGCACTCACCCTTGGACCTGAATATGCTGTTCAACCGCCTAATGCAACTGAGCAGCTATCTCAAGGTCTCACTTCAGGTAAAAAGAATTTCAAAGAATCCTAGGATGTTTTCTTTATATTTTTTGTGAGGAATACCATGACAGATAAGAGCATACCCAAAAACAGTTGTAGGGATTCTGAAACCGTGGTTGTCCATTACTGACACAGTATTACATAATACATTTATTACCTATGTTAAAATCACACACTCCGAAAGTTTTATGCACTTCAGGTATTTTAATCTCTCTTGGGTTGTGTCTGGAACATGAGCCTGTGTTTTCTGGGGTTTGCCCTTAAGCTACAGAGTCTTTGGCTAAACGTGCTCATCTTTTATTTTCTCCTGGCTAAATCCTTCACAATGTTTTTTGGGTGCATTAACAGCACTACCAACATCTTTCTCTCTTTAACCTAAAATTTGTAAGTTTTTACCCTCTATCCTTTCTTCCCTACAAACAAGGCAAAGTTATGCTTTTAGTTTGCTTTTTTAATGTTCTTGTTGTATGGCCAGAGCACAGTCATTAAATTTGCTGATTTCCCTTAATATCTTTCCAGGTAAAAATATCATACGGTCTTGGTTAACAAAGCTCGATACATATTTGCTGTGGCATACAAACCTATAGCAATGATATCCTTCCATAACATGAACCAAAACTTATAAATTGTATGTACATTTCTCTAGATCACATAGAAAGTGTATTAGAATGCTTATTCCTCATAGTAATGAATTATGACTGCTTTATTGACAGACATTCATGTGCTGATTAAGAAAGGATGCAGCGCAGAGATTTCTATTTTATCTTACAGTCTGTTGTCTTCAGTCCCTGGGGTTTGCAGGAATTTAGGCCCAGCCTTGCTTCTACCTCTTGTGGTTGCTCTGGGATCAGAATTGTGCACCTGACCTTGGTTGTCAGCCCAAGTGACTCGATTTTCTAATGGAAAAGCTCCTGGGGAACTGCAGTAGTTTTCACTGATAAGACATTGTATCTTCTTTATGTTGAGAATTAGGAACAAATCAATGAGGGAGATAATTATTATTTTATTTACCGGTTTTGAATTGTTTTGTGTACCTGACTACTACCTTAACTAAAAACTTCCATTTGAAAATACTGGGTGACTTCTGATATGCCAAACTGACAGCTTTTTATTCATGGCAGGAAAGATCTTATTTTTAAATTGATTTCTAGTAGCTGAAGACAACGTTAGAGTTTCAAGAACTAGGGGCTTTTTTTAAATGCTTCAGTATGTTGGTTTTCTTGTAATTTTTTTTGTTGTTATCATCTGTGACTTGTTAATCTGTTCCAGTTTGATTGGAGCTGTTTCACAGGAGCTGGGTGACTCCATTGCTTTATGTGCATGTGTCTTAAGGCAGCAGTCAGAGTAAAGAAGTCTCCATCTGTACTGCAGTGCTGAGAGAATTGTAGGCATGTGTCTTTACTCAACTGCCTGCATACATGTTTTCCTTTAAAGAGTTATGGGATAAACTTTTGTTAAGGAAAAAGGGAGGAAAAAAATTCTTCATTTTGGTCAGTGAGATGTTTGTGTGTAATAACTACTTCTTTTTGTTGTAACAGCTGAAATCAAGTAGGATGCTTGTAATATCAAGGCTATGGTTTGAATTTTTGTGGTGTCATACATTGTCATTTTGTGGAATTATCCTCTCCAGTACTTCAGGACAGAGGCCAGGCTGCCTACAGAACTCATTCCAAGACATATACATTGAAACATATATTCCCTTGATAGCTGCAACATTCTTGTATAGACATTCATCTGCTGGCAGATGAAAGCAGTGTGGCAAGCTGCTTTGACATCATGAATAGTTATTATATATGCTCACTGGTAACTGGTCTGTCCCTAGCAAAATGACCCTTTTCGTATGCAATGTCTTTAATGACCTTGATTTTGGCATTGTGGCTAGCAAATCATCTCGGCAAGCTTTTCATACATACATGCATATGATTACTTGTTCCTCCATCTAAAAATGCGGGGAAGAATGAGGTCCTCCAGCCAGCTTTCCCTGAAGTTGGCAAGAGACGTAATGTGGTGGTTGTTCTGGATTCGGATTTCGCTGTGACTCAGTGTCATTTTATTGAAAGTAAAATTTTTTGCTTATTGTTTTACAGTCAGCAGTGTAGCTTATGCCTACATGAAATACTCCTGTTTGCATCTGAAATCCCTTAATGTGTTAATACATGATTTTATTAAACACAGAGAAATGCTCTTCAAAATAAATATAATTATTAGAATAATAGAATCATTAAGGTTGGAAAAGATCTCTAAGATCATCAAGTCCAACTGTCAGCCCACCACCACTGTGCCTACTAAACCATGTCCCAAAGTGCCATGTCCACACATTTCTGAACACCTCCGGGGATGGTGACTCCACTACCTCCCTGAGCACCCTGTTCCAATGCTTCTCCACTCTTCAGTAAAAGAATTTTTCCTTATATCCAGTCTAAACCTCCCATATTCATTAATAAGTCAGTTTAATAGACTTCATGTATGATTTGAAGAGAGTCCCATAAAGTAACATTGTTTACTCCAGTAATTGAAGCCACATCACTATGTTCTTGCAAAAAAAGTTATGTCTTGTCTAATTCGAAATTAAGAGAAGACATCTAATCAATTTGTACAGTGTTCTTGCCCTTTGCGTCTTTTGGCATAGCCCAGTTAAATGATGATCTTTTCTTCTTCTGTTTTCTGTCAGTTCTTAAAAGTATGAGTGATAGTTCAGTAAACCAGATACAGTTTTTGTGTAGGTGGCACAGATTTCTAGTACATCCTTTCCTGGATGACATATTCTTTTTTATCCTACTGAAAAATTACTTTAAATCTATGCTTATATTGTCAAATTATGAACAGCTGACAACTCAGACATTTGTGTTGCAGTTCCACAAAATATTTGTCTTGAGTTTTTGTGTTGATAGAAGCCATCTGTGAATATGTGTACGTAAGATACAATGAAGTTTAAATAAGTAAAAGCAAGTAACATTTTTCTAGCAACACGTCTTTTTCACATTGTCTATAGTATTCTCTCTGTACGAATGAGGAGGTCTCAACATGAAGAGGGCTTGTTGTTATCAGAAACACAGTTCAGAGAGATGTTTTCATGGGTGGAAGGTGGTTGCAGTTGGTGAGGATGTTGGTTGCACCACACCCTGTTGATCAGATAAGACAGCAATTAAAGACGTATGCAAAAAAAATGACTACACATATTTATGTTAAAGATCATAAAGAAGACTTCATAATGAGCAGCTTCTTATTTAAGAATAAGAAATTGACGTAGAGTAAGTAATTTTGGTGCAGATATAGAAGTTGGAACAAATCTAAACTTGCATGAATGTCTATCCTAATTTGTTGTGTTTTGCTCTTTTTTATTTTTTTTTTTGATTTTAAGACTTTATGGGTAATTCTAAGTGTAAAAATAAGCCCTCAAACTTCTTTGTTTCATGATTTATTGTAGTGTATGGTACATGCTTTTTCTACAAGCAAGTGAATCATTTTTGCCAAAAATGTAGATAAATCTTGCTTAGCTTACATAAAGCAAATGCACGCGTTTGTGTGTCCACAAAGTGAACACAAGAACTCTTGGAAAGAAGTCAATGCTGGAATACAAAGAAAGTTCTTGTCCGAAATAACATTTTGTCTCAACAATTAATGTACATGATTTGGGGAAAAGGCATCGTTTGTATTGCATATGTTGAATTTAAGCCCTATATTCTTAGCTATTGTAAAATCAGTATTGCTTTATTGACAATAGTCAGTTTGCTTTTATTGATACTAGTTGTTAATCATTATCCTCTGTGATACAGCAGTCCAAAACATATCCCAGGTCAAGAAACTGCAACATCATTGTTACAGTGTTATGGCGAGGGGGGGGCAAACTATTTAGAATCTAACTGTGTGTTCTCCATAATGCTTTTGAACTGCTAGTTTTAAGGGTACCTATTTTAACAGTTTTTAAGGACTTAGCTGAGTTGCTGATAATTCTGTTAATTTTGATCACATTTTCACAACATAGTGTGTGGTGGCAATATTGACTTTTGGTATAGTGGAATGGATTCTGTACAATGTTGCTTTTGAAGTTTTGATTGCCCAGCTGTTTGTGAGCAGCTGCACAGTGGCCTACAGGTAAAAATGTATTGTCAACCTTTTTTTAAGCCTGTTTTCCTTTCGCAGTATGATTCAACATGTTTGAAACTGTCATAAAAGAAAATTTGTTAAGAGTACAAGGAAATTGATTCAGTTTTGAAAATAACGAAACTGTTTTTGGTGGATTTTTTTTTTGTGTGTAATCTGCTTTGTAATGTCAACTGAAGAGAAAAATTTGTCAACATAACTAAGACAGTGTTTCATTGAAGTAGTGAGAATGAGCAGCCAAGGTCAAAGAGAGAATACATTAAGCTCATTTTGCTGCATTATGCTATTTTGTAAGCCATTTAACAGTTGTGCAAACTAGATGTTTTTAATTAGTTCTCAGTCACAGAAGTTGACAATTTGGCTTCTACTCATGCTTCCTCTCCTGTTGTCCTCACACTTTATTCGGGTTCACAAGGTGATTTGTAGCAGGAGTAATCATCATGGAAATGTAGTAGGAGACAAGTAGTTTTTAAGGAGATAAGCGCCATAATGTGGTAATAAATAGAATGAAAACAAATCTTTTTGGGGAGGAACCAAGATTTTTGGGGTTTTGTTTTTTCCAGTCTTCCACTGGGACACTTAGCCTTTTTTTAGTCTGTGAAATGAGATCAAGAGTTATTTCACAGATTTAGAACTTAATTCTGTCTAAGAGTCATCTGCTTTATTTATCAAGGCTTTGGCTTGCAATCTGCATATGGGGCACACTCAGACTACAGCTTTGATTTAGCAAGCTTTGCTGAAATCAAATCTTGTATGGTTTCTATGACTAATACTATTTACTTACAGAGAAGTTCTTAGTATGCATATCAGAGAGAATGTGGACATTTCCAACCTGTGTAACCTCCTTCAATAAAGATACACTTATTGCAGTTGACCTCTTGTGAAAAGTGGATCCATTTGTGTTTTTATTCTGTGGTCTGAATAGAAGATGTAACAGAATGGGCACTGTTTGCTGGACGTGGGAATTCTCCCTTGCTCTGACTCATGTAGAGCAGCAGGGAGGGGGAGGAAAATGGGCTCCACAAACCCAGTATCCAGTTTTGTCATTTAAAAAAACCTTTTTGATCTGAACTTTGTACATTTAATATTCCAGAGGTTGTTTGGAAGTTTGATAAAAGTCCGTAGTAGTGCTAGAGAAAGATAAGGCTCACTATTGTATTAAACAATGTTGTAGTGCCAAGACAGTATATTTATGCTTTTTTGTTGCAAGACTAACAGTGCCCAACAAACTCTGTATAATTTAGTATTTTATTAAGTAAAGGAAAAAATACCCCATCCTTCTCCAGGCTGCCATAAAAAATGCTTTAAGCTTAATATGCAACTACATTGCAAACCAGTCCATTGGCATGGCATATTGCTACACAACAAATGGGAGCAATAGTGTGGTGAAATTACTGATGTCGGGAGGCCAAGATTATTTGTGTAGCATAGGAAAGATACTACTCTTTTCCCCTATTATAATCAGCCATTATTTTGCCAATATATTTTCTAATGTGTCTTACAGAGTTTCATGATAGTTTTTCAAAGCTGGGGGAAAATTTCTGTCATTGTGGTCAGTCAATTTTAGCATGCATAAAAGAAGCATCATTTCCAAGTTTTCCTTCAAGCCCATGAAGTCGGAGTTGCAAGGAGCAGGACAAAGCCTCAATAAGGCTTGGGAGCTAATGGGGAATGGCAAGCTCTTTGTTTATTGCAGCTGGCACTTTCTCAAAATCTGTTTCATAGGGGCCAAACCACTCATTTCCTCAAGCAGATAAGGAGGATGCTTTCTCTTCATGAGTCAAAGCTCTGTGACTGTGTAAATTAGGCTGTACAAATGTATTTTATTTTTAAAGTGTATTTTTTAGAGGGATTGCAACTAGCACACTGCAAGCTTTTAACTTGGAAGACCTAAATTTCAGGACTAGTTAAACTGGTTAAGTTAGAAAAGAAGTATAGACTTTAAAGCCAACTGCTGTCACAACAGCTAAGGCATGAATTGTGCCTTAATTGTCTGAAATAAGCTTTTTAAGCACATTGAACAGGTATTAAATTGAAGATAAATGCTTCCCATGCTCCTCCCTCAATCTTTTCAAGAGCATTGTGGTGGTTTTGAGACCCATGCCGCAAACTCTGGGGAATCTACCTCTATCACAGTTTTGTGAGAGAGGAAATAGACGGAAATGCGCCACCCCTCCAGTTGTTTCAAGGCAATGAGTCAGGACCCTTTTAAGCAAGTTTCTCAATATGTAATTTTTTAATTTCTACTGTTGATGTGATCATTTCATGTATATTTTTGATATGCATAGTCACAAGTGTTTGGATAAGGCCAAGGAGCTAAGCAGACCTTCATTTTTTTTGTCTGTCACGTTCTTAGGAAATAATCCAGCAGATGTAAATGTGGAAATAATTCTGTATAATCTCCTGCTTTAAGGCAGTCTTTCTCAGATTGGGTTAATGCAGAGCAACTGTATTAATCTTCGATCAAGCAGATGGAAGGAGTGCTCTAGAACAGCATCCATCGCTTGTTTGTGGAAATTTAGGCATTCTATTTTTCAGGAAATTCCAGTGTTTTGAATTCATGTTTCTACCATGCATTGAAATAAAATCTTAACGCAGTCAGGCTGTGCAATTGTTTTCATATTGATTGTATTTTGTATTATAGTTTAGGACAAAAGTCAAAACACACTAACTTTCATGTACTAGGCTGTAACTATAAACAAAGCAATGAAGTTGAAAAGAAGGGTTCTAACTTTAATGAAACTAAATACATGAGTTTAATGAAAATAAAATGTTTTAATTGTATTCCCTTAAAAAACCCAAAAGTGTTAAGAAAATGCTGGTTTCATTAAAACATTGCAATTCTAAATATTGTTTCTCTGTTGTCTGGGAAAATGTTTACTTTCTTGACAATTTTGAATTTAGCTTTCTCTATGGACATTGCTCTAAACACAGGAATTCCTTAATATTGACTGGGATGACTTTTAAGACAAAACAAAACTGACCTGACATTTCTTGATGGGAATTCTAACAAAAAACTTACCAGTGAATGCAATGCGACTATGGAACAGACTTCCAAGTCTCCTATGAGCAGTATGCTAGAAGCAAACATCTTAAAAGTATACTGCAGGGGAAAAAAATTGAAGCTCTCTGTTGAAGCAAACAACTTTAATAAGCCCTTTCATCTTTCATGTCTGTGACTGAGTTTCATTTTATTTCAGCCTGAAATAAAAGCTTTATTCTTCAAGGCAGCATGTTTTTTGTAACTCCGTAGTTTTCAACAAGAGTATAATATTTTGGTTCACGATTGTGTTAATACTGCTAGTGTTTTTCTGACTTTGGGATAATGATTTATTAGTGTTGACACTCCAGAGTTGTTGGACAGTAGAAGTCAAAAGCTCAGGTTTTGTTCCTTCTGGCAGATTACATGCAAATTATGCAAATCACTGTAGTTCAGGTTATAACCTAATTATGTTATATATCTTGAACAATGATAATTTCTGTAAGGGAAAGCTGTCTAGCATTTTAGTTGCTAATGTATTTTTTCTTTTTTTGTATTCTACTGAAGAAACCACATTAAAAACTGGTAGTGTATGGGCAAGTTTACTGCTGCGCGTCTTATCTGTTTGTGCTGCTAAAATATGTGAAAGCAATATACCAGTCAAATTGCCTATATTTATATAGTTAGTGGCTTTTCTAATGCAAACCTGTTTTTTCAGGGCTTTAACAATCTATTTACAATAATTAACAATAAACTGTAACTTCACTTACAGAATTTCATAGAAGACTAGAAAAAATTAATTTCTTTGTTTTTTCAAAGTAAACCTAACTTGCAAATGCAAGGTACTGTGTAATCTTATAGCTCATATTTTCATATGCCAATTTGTAGTCTCCTTGTGAGTTATATGGTGTAGGTATTAAAACTGTATTTCAGGAATAAGTACTTGTTTAGTACTTTTTTCTCCAATATTTCCCTTTAGCTTTTGCTTCAACTGAAATTCTTCTTTTTAATGTATTCACTTCTCAGTCACATTAATAAGTGCCTTTTCTGTGTCTGTACTCCAGATTCAAATCCAGGCAGCTCCTCGAAGTTCCCTGCTGACCTCGAGAAAGTGGCAATTCTAACTGTGGAGTGAGGGCAATTTCAGTCCAAAAATCAGTTCTTTGATATCAAATGGCTGAAACTGCCCAGTGACTTATTTGTTTCTGAAAAAAATAACAGTATAACTTTCGGCTTAATTCCTTTATTTTTTTCTGTAGATATTTGTATGGATGTATATAGATAAGCACATGCATATACACTATATTGGCCAGCACAAATACTGAATTAACAACATTGACTGGACTTGTGTGTTCACATTCCTTGAGACAGACTTTCCATCTGCAGAATTACAGATTGAAATGCAGATCAAGTGAACCAAAATAAAGTTCATATACTGAAAAAAAGAGTCTGACTCTTAGTCCATGGAATCCACAGTGTAAGGAGACCACTTCCAGCCTGGCCACAGTTAGTGTCTGTATTAACTGTGTTCAGCACAGAATAAGGACTGAACTATCAGACATGAGTCAGGCTTGAGGGGTGGCGGCAGGCCAGTACTGGGAGCAGTGCTTTATCCCATCTGAGGTCTGAAGGAAGACATCTGATTTTAGGACTGTCAGCATTTAATTTATACACATGAGTGCACACTTACGGCTTATTTAAAATAACCCCGTGTTCATATCACCTATGTATCATTTAACTTTATTTGCACATAAACATGAGCTGAGAAATCTAGCAACATTTTTAAGCTTCTTGGTTCTTGTTAGATACTGCTCACTTAAAGTTTTTATACTGAGTTTTATATAGCGTCATGTAAGGGTCTAATAGAAATATAAGCAGTGCTACATAGTTCCTGTGGGTTGCGTGTCCTTGTGTTGTATTGCTCACACCTTATTAGTCTTCTGCAAATCTTCCACTTTTCTTTAGCTTTGGCAAGCTTCTCAGAACACCATTTCCTTCTTTTCATTCTGGTGGAGTCCAATTGTTCTTTGCTTATACTACATTAGCCTTTCCCAGAATTTAGCCTGGAGTTTTTATACACTGGGGAGTTTCCACTGTGTTTAGGTTATAAAATTATTTCCTAGTGTGATTGTGATGGAACCACGCTTTCAGATAATACTGTCAAACTAGATTTCAGTGCTGTTTTTCTGTGTTTCTTTGCAGTATCAAGTCATACTCCTAAATAGGATTTTCCCAAAATGTTTTCTTGTTCTGTTTCGCGTTAGGTTTGTGTAGATCAATTGGTGTAAGCAACTTTCTTATCAGTCATCTTGAGCAACTAAATGAAGACTGTGTGATTACTCCACATGTTAATCAGGTGAGTGGATCAATACATTAAAGGATGAGGGTTTTAAAGTATTTAAAGCATTTAAATACTTTAAAGAATTGGTTTGGGTTTTTGCTCTAGGGTTTTTTTTTGGTTAATAATCACCTCTCCATCCCTGTCCCTGAAAGGCTACACCCAAACTACAGTTTGTTCTCTTTCATTTCTAGATACATATTGAAAGCAATCCGACCTGAAGGGGGTGGGGAGAGTCTTCTTCCATTCTTTTTCCCAGATTCTCCCAGGCTACTTATTTGTGTCTGGTTTTAAAACACAAATAAATGGTCCTTGTGCCAGTTTTCGATGCTAGAAGAGTATAGAAATAAAATTCAAGAAGCATTGAACATCTAACATTCTCCAGAGTGTACAAGGTTTTGGAAAGCCTATGTTCAAATACTATGTATAATTCCTCCAAGCAACACTGAAAGCCTCAGATGTTTATACTCATACATCCATGCAAGGGTGCTGCTTTCCTTGCTCCCCCTTATTTCATATTTGTATTTCAAGGTCACATTAAATTCAGTGAAATTCTCATTTAGAGCCCTAGCAAATATTTTTGCTGCCCTAAGCAGACAAAAAATGCCCACCTATATACCGGCAGCCTTCCAGGACACTGAGAACTATTCCCTTGTTGCAGTTTTCTGCCCACAGCTGTGCTGGAAGTTCATGCTCCCATTCCCTGCCAGTGAAAGTGTGCTTATGCGAACATAGAACTGGGAACTGGAATGAATCAAGTGCAGGTGCATGCTTTTCCCCTTTGTACAGGTAGTTTTAATGGCATAAACAACCACAAAAAGGTTGCTCAGAATGTGGCTGTCAGAACCTAACATCTCTGACTTTTTCTTTCCACTAAACTAAAGGTTACTGAAGGACAATTAAAAGTATTGTTAAGATAATTATTTTATATGGGTTTAGGTTAAGTTCAGTTATTCAAAATAAGCTATTGAAATATGTTTCAAGATGGACAGGCTGATGACTGGTCCGTTGACCAATGTTCAGTTATATCTCCTTTCCAGAAATACACACCTTTCAAGTCTTACTGGAGTTTGGCCTAAGTTGTTGTGGTCTGTTAAATGCCTTTCATTGTCCTACTAAATCACTGCAAGGAAAAAATGTAAGCTTGGATTTGTTTTGAAATTTCCTCTTTCCTCCACTATCAAAACATTACCAGTGTTACTGTGTCAGTGGTGATAATGGTGTGACTTTCTAGGTCTGTGCATCAGGATTTTTATTAGGCTCCACTTTTCCCCACTGTGCTGACTGATGTAAAAAATAGTGCTTCCTTAGAGTTGCCTGTGGCTGACCAAGTAGCAGCTCTGAGGAGTTCTGTAATGCAAACTATTCTATTAAACAAATGCCAGTTTTTACACACAAATCACTCAGGGTAAAGTGCCAAAAAGATCAAGATCTTCCTCTACCACTCTATGACAGACAGCCCTTGCCTGAGAAAAGGTTGAGGACTAAAATAGCAAGGGTGGGGCAAGCCAGGAAGCAAGAATTATTATTTTGAGGGGAAGCACACGCTGGCCACTCACTCTGTGCCTCTTGTAGCTCAGGATGCCTGTCCCTTACGATCAGATGCTGCTAGAACTTTCCAGAACATTTTCACAAAAAATAAATTCAGAAGGGCTTGTTTTATTTTATCCATTTGGTTATTTTTGCCTATATTTAAGAAGAAAAATACTTGCTGGTACCAACACACAGCTGCATGTGCCAAAATCTAATTCACAGAATTTGGGAGTCTCCTGATTTAGTAAAAAGCACAAAGTATCATCTTCCCAGGTGGGAAGTAGTTGTTGCTGTGTATTTTGCTTGTGAAACAGACAGGTGACATCTCGGTATGCTGTTCTTGCTTTCACTATTTCTGGTGTAACCTGGAGCTGTGCTGCCTAGAAATCTTATTAAACCAGCAGATAAATTCTGCTTGCAGTTATATTAGTAATAAATGCTGAATAATCACCTGATGCCACTTGATTTGTCAACTTTTGATCCTAAATGCATCATTCTTCATTTAATATTTTCTAGGCTATGTTATTGGTTACACTCAGTGTAAAGAACATCTACTAAAATTGCTTATTAGTATTGTAATAATCAAGTTATATACCCTGCTTGCTCTTTCTTTTTTTTCCCTTAGTTTTTCTTAAAAACAATGAGAATATTTTCTGGTCAGCTGAGGTGCAAACAAGGGAATAACTGTATGAACTACACACTGGTCTTACTCATTTAAACATGAAATGCAAAGGCTACTTAAAGGTCAAGAAACATCAAAGGTTTAAGACATGGATGTGTCTGCTGCTTGAACCTTGTTCCTGAGTCTACCTAGTAATTTAGATCATAGCAGCTTTAGGCTGACTCAGCCCAGCCTTGGAAGGGCGCAGTTTTTTTCTTAGCGCATATTGAATGACTGCCAGCCTATTGTTCCTGACTATTGTTGTCTGAAAAGACAACATGTACTAAAGATGAGAAACAGGAAATATTCATTTGTCCTCTTTGTGGCAGAAGAAATTTTCCAGATTCCATATGTTGAGGTAACTGTTCAGGAGAATTTTTTTCTTCAAAATGCGCAAGAGTTAGATCACTGGAACAACAGTGATAGTAGTCAGAAAAAAAGTATATCACATGATTATGTGTTTTAGAGAAGAAAACACTACTCATTTTCATTGGAATGCAGCAGACTGTATGCTTTGAACAGTGTATAACCTGTGAAATGCTTATTTAAATAACATAGGAAGGAATATTACAAAGGTTCTCTTTTGGCTTTTTTTACATGCCAGAATATGTGGCTCTTCTGAGATCCTTACTTTTCAATACCTTCTGTTTCCTTTTGCTTCCAACAACTATGTCTTTGTAGCTTGTCACTTTTTTCTCATTTCACTGGTTCTTGGCAATTTGTGATCTTCCTTCCTACAAAGGCTCTCCTTCACACTTCATTCCACAGCATGATTGCTTCCCTTCGTAAGCTGTTGGTGACACAACACAGAGAATACAGGATTTTCCATATACAATCCATGCCAACAGGCTTTGCTTCCAAGGTCAGACCCTCATCCTAAGTAAATTGTTCTGCTTGGTCTCCTGCAAACCCAGTCCCTACCCAGCCTAGTGCTCTTGCCTGATCATTAGTGAAGAAACAGGAAAAACAGTACATTTTGGGAAGAGAAGGTACTCTCAAATCACCAATAAAAACAACCTGATGCTGACTTCCACTATGCTTTTGCTTTCTCTAACACAAAGCTGAGTGCAAGTCCAGCTGCAGGTAGGGCAGACAACTGTTCCATGCACCCTGCTTCTGGCAGAAACATAAAATACGTAGCAAACTATTGTGCCAATTAATGGCAAAATGCTTGTGGATTAATATCCTTCACATCTTCTAAACCTGATAACTTACCTCTATCTCCCAGGAGCAGTAATGTCACTCAAGCTGTATTTTTAAAACGAGAGAAAAGTCTTTTAATCTATCAATGATGTTTTCTACTAAAGGTTTTTTCTAAAGCTTTATTTTTATTTTTCTAAGGTTGAATACCACCCTTTCCAAAGACCTCAGGAGCTGGTGGATTATTGTAAGAGCAGAGATATTGTTTTTGAAGGTTACTGTCCTTTAGCCAAAGGTGAAGCACTCAAGCACCCTAGTATCATTCAGCTGGCAAAGAAATATGGCAGAACTCCAGCACAAATCTGCATACGCTGGAGTATACAGGTAATGGAGGGAGGAAATTAAAGTATGTGTCATATCACAGGAAAAACTGCAAATATTTTGGATCTTGTGCAGCAACCCAGAATTTATACAAAAAGTATTTTTGCCTTCAGTATGTCGATACCAGGTGAAACAACTGTGCTGTACTGAACACTTGGAATGCAGTACAAAAGCATGGCAGTATTTTAAATATGTAATTAGTCTGATTGTAGAAAATAAAAAGAACCAACAATAGAAGAGATATTTTCAAACTAAAATTTACAAGCAGCATGAGGCATCATTCCATTTCTGTCACTCAACACAAAGTACTAAGCAGTGAAATAGTGTATTAAACACCTACATAATCTGTGTATATAATGGTAATAAAAAATAGTATGTAGAAATGCCAATGTCCTCTGAAGAATGAAATTAAAACCTTAGAAGACATAAGGAATGTATTGAAATGGTTTGAAGAGAGATTATTTTCTTTGAAACTACATAAATTTTAATGATGAGAAACCTTATGTTTTTCAGAATGGCATTGTCACTATTCCAAAGTCCACAAAAGCAGAAAGGATACAGGAAAACAGCAAGGTAAGATTTGATTAGGCACTCCGGTCCGACTAACATCTGAATTACTGCTTTTAATACTTTTTGCCTGCCCATTTTCCTACACCAGTTTTGTAGTGGAGCAACTCAGTTAAAATTGGCAAATTATAGTGCCATAAAATCACTACAACGTAGTAGAAAAAATAATGCACAATTTTCAGAAATCAACTGCAGAGTTAATCACTGTGTGTCAAAAAATGCATCCATAGAGAGATCTCCCATAGTTTATTTTTGTTATTTTTATTTATAACTTGGCTGATTGTAGAACATCCTAATCTGGTTATGGTTAGGTACTTCTTGTGACACGCTTATAGGTAAGTGGAAGGAGTTTGTATGCTATGCACAACACTGTATGAAAGCTGTAAAACTCTCCAGGGGATATCCCGGATAGAGACCTTCTAAGGAAATCATGGTCCTGCCAGAGCTGACTCTTCTACTCAATTTGCAGAGAATGTCCCAGCATGAAGGGGATGGACAATGAAAATTGGGGAACAAATGAGGACTTGGCAGAATGATTCCCCCCTCCTCCCCTTTTTTTTCCCTTTTCATACCAAATGCTTTTAATCCATTGCTTCATTTGTCTCTCCATTCCTCTAATGTGAAAGTGTGCTTTCTTTGGAAGAGGGAAGGGGAAACAACAACAACTTTTTTGTTACTTCCAAAAATATCATAGGGTGATGAACTGTTTGGCAAATCAGGAAGAAACTTTTCAAGGAGATATGAAACTTCTTTCTGCTAGTTAAATCACTCTCTGTGTGTGTGTGTAGGTATCTCCTTGTGGCTATGCTTGTTTGTATGCCTCCTGCCTTGACTATTTGTTCTGATATGCACACAGCCTTCTGTGGTACAAGCACAGTTGTTTGTGGTACTGTATTGTGAACCAGAGCAGAGAACAAAACTAGGTAAAAACCCTTCCTTATTAAAATTTTATTTTATTTCCCCCCATGATATTTTAAATCCAGATGAATTATATTTTTATAGAGTTTACTTGATGGCACCACCACTTCATTTTGCACAGCTGAGGGAATGCATAGCAGCAAAACGTAAATCACTTAAGACGGATAGGAGGAGGGGAGAACTGGCACAATTATACGATGTTGTTTATCATATCTCCCTTTTTTTCCTTTCCCCCATGCCTGCGTGTTGGCCTGAGTCTTTACCACCTCTCGCCTAGCTGGTAAAAGCATGGACTTTATTAAGCCACCAATATGTAATGTAATGTAACGCCATGTAGTATATCGTATTTCTAGTTCTGTGACTGTTCCCTGGTTTAGATTTAAGCAGCCTGAGCACTTAGATTTGACTACAAGGGTCATTCCAGTGGACTGTGATTGCTGGGTAATGCAGGATGGGAAGAGAGCTCATTTGGCAGCAGTTAAGGCTCCACAGGATCTTTTGTTGAGTATGGAGGAGCTATAACAAAGACAACAGACCAGTTTAAAGCAACTTCACTTCTGAAGTGATAATGTCTGGATAAGACACTTACTGAGAAAACACTGACAACGTCATTCATGTTTCAGGTCTCACTACAGGAGAAGTCCGTGGCTGTAAGAGCCTAGGCATGAAGACAAGTGGTTGCTTTCAAGTTTGAATTAGTATTGGGGCACTGTAGCACTGTATTTGTTTCTGTATCAGCTGATCCATAAGTGTTCTTTCAAAGTATACATAGAAAAGATAGGTATAGCCTTTGGTTTTCTAACTTTTTGAATGTCGTGATACCCTCTAATGATTCTCTTTGGCTAAAGTTCTGAGGAAAAGAATTGTATAAACTAAAAGTAGGGATAGAAATGAAATACTGAGCTCAAGTTCCCAGAGGGGTTGCAGTCAGGGTATTCATATACCTCTGGCAGTGACTATATAGAGTGCTGTCAAAACCAGCTTTGATGCTGCCATTGTCTTGGACCTTTGCCTAAGGCCTCAGTGCTACAAAACCATCTTAACAGAGTCTACAAATAAAAATAAGTCACAGAAAGACCAAAGGACCCAGTGGAGCCTATCAGCTTTATGGAATATTTGTCTATGACAAAATATAAGAAGAATTTCCAGGTGTGAACATATAGAAAAGTTCTGCCACACATTTAAATGAATCTTGGTTAGTTTAAATAACAGAAACTCCCCTGATTCTCTCTCTGTGCATGATGTTAACTATATATGCATTCCCATAGGTGTTTGATTTCATAATAGCAGAAGACGATGTTGAGATTCTGAATGGAATGCACGATGGGAGACATGTTTCCTGGGACCCAAGCCTTATTGTGTGAACAAAGGTTTGACATTTTTCCTTTGTCCATGACCCACACCATGTAACTGAAATTCAGGAAAGGTTACAATAAGAAAATAATCATAAGATTAATGTCTGCTAATAATGGTAACTGATTTGAAATTCTTAACATTGATAAAAGACAAATGATGCTTTTGAGGCAGCATCATTTTACAGAGATCTTTTGTTTCCATCTCAGATCCTTATCTGTAGATCAGTGAAGCCCATGCAAAGCCTCCTGTTTATGCCATTGACCCTGCATCAGGCCTTTTAATCAAAGAGCATGAGGAGATAGCCCTTCTTTAAAAATGTAAGAAAAAATGCTATCTACTAGTGTACAACATGGGTGTACAACAAAACAGGTTTTCGAGTATTTTGTTAGAAGGATATAATTTATGGAGAAGAAAAAAATGGGTGATAAAATATTTTAATACCATTAAACAGTATTTATACTGTACAGTATACTGCCAGTCTCCATCAAAAATATGCTGTTATTGTAATAAGCAATGTTTGAACATCACCAAAATTTTTGTACATATTATTGCATAATAATGGCATTGACCCAGAGACTTCTGTACATACTATTTACTAGCCTGTAGGTATAACAAAGCAGAAATCTTTCCAGAGAAGTCCATGTACAAATAAACTGTCTGCATGGCTGAGAGTTAAGCAACAAGCTCTAAGATCCAAAGAGGTATCTTTGTTATTACTGATCTTTTACTCTTCCTGGAAATTCTGGTGAGTTTTGTGTAGCTTTTAGTGAGAATTAGTTTAGCTTTCATTTTGAATTTGTCCAGGAAATCTCATTAAGAGACTATTCCGATCCTCAGATTTTCTTATAAAATATCTATCCATATATATAGAGATGTAGATATAGATAAATGTACTTTACAGATCTGTTTTGAGAAATATATCTGCAGTCATTTATTGCTAGAGTATTCAACTTCTAGTCACATTGGTTTGATATTTTAGGAGCTCCTTTGTCTAGAAAGGTATGGAAAATCTGACCATGATTTATATTGTGTGTGGACTTCCTGAGGCAGTTTTCCCAATGCTGTTCTGCTTCAGTCATATTGTGAAACAAAGCTCCTTAGTTTTTTATCAAGAAGTGACTTACAGCAATCATATATCCTAGCCTGCATTGTTTGTCCTCAAAGTAGAGCTTCCAAACAGCTTGGCTAAAATACAGACAAACTCACCTTTTTGATAACAGCTCCTCAGAATAATTGGCTGGTTTTTCCTTGTAAACATTTCCATAAAAATTTGTCTAGCTTTGCCTCTGGAATCACTAATACATTATTGATCATTTTAAAATACATAATATTGTATGAAATGCTGTGCTCACTAATACCTGTACAGTGTACTGTGCCAAGAAAGAGGCACAATCTTCACAGTAAGGTTATTTTCTAGACTTTCAGATGTGGCTTGCAGTTTGGTACCTGGGAATGCCACCCTAGGTGTCTAAGAACTGCTGTGTACCTGGCTTAACTGTTATGATGACAGGTTCAACAGTTCCAAAAAGTAAGGCTTATCTATAAAACTAAGGTAGTTTTTAGGCTTTCTTTTTTAGCTTTTGCAGAAAATGTCTAAGTGAAAATTGGAAAGGTTGCCCCAAAAAAAAACCTTTCTACCAGTGGCCATCAGCTAATCCTGCTTTCTAGAACAATACCTTAGCAATATGAAAAAGACTGTTACTGTGCTGTTGAGGAGCTCCTTGCTTCACAGTGTATTGGGATTCACAAAACAAGTATTAGGAATGAATTGTGAGCCTCGTATTCACTCAATGTGGCTTTTTGGCAATGAAGTCTTTCGCAGAAACTGCAAAAGAGAAGTTGGAGTTTTATCTCTAGTTGTCTCTAAGGAAACAGACATCACATCAACAGACTATTTCCAACATGAATTGCGCATACAAAGTGAACCAAATCTTTACATGTGCTAGCAAATTCCAGCTTTGGTATTACCAGAACAATATCCGTAAGAACCTGGCTCGAAGTCCCATGTTGGTCAGAACAGCTCTTTTTTTTCTGCACTTCTGACATTACATCCCTGTTCTGAGCTAAATAGAGCTCAAACAGATTTTCTTGTTAATACTCCACAAAGATGAGTTCAGGCTACAGTGAGAACAGCTTCCTAATTTGTTGATATATTGCACTGTTCCCTCTGTCAGAGAGATTTTACATTGTTTTTTGTGTCTGCACCTGCTTTTGCTAGGAAGTCAAGCCACCATTTTCTCTGATCTAGATCAAAGCAGCACAATGCGTAGTGAAAGGAATAAGCAGATAGCAATAGGGTTATATTACTAAAAAAAACATTCTTCTTAAGGAGCAGTTTTGGCAAGTTACAGTCTTAATCTGATACTTACCTTCCTAACTACTTTTTGGTTCAGGACTTTTTAGTGGGTCACTGGGTTTTTTTTAATCTTTCCTAACAATTCCTTTGCTACCAGGTAGTGGCTTTAGAACTACAGAATTGTTTAATTTTAACTATGTTCAAAGTCAAGTGTAATTTGAGGCAATATAAGCTTTTAAGTGCCATGACTCAGCTCCCCCGTGCTATCTTTCTCTGAGTTACGATGTTAAGTTTTGTGCATTGTGCCTTCACTGGTAGCCATTGCTTTCTGCCAGAAGCTGTAATTGCCCCAAGACACTGGAGCCCTGTTATCTTCTGTTTGCTTGCGGTGTATCACTAGGTTATCTTCCTTGGAATATAGCACTTACAAAGTTTTATATCGTTAGTTAATTTAGAATCATTGAGCAAATCATCTTTTACTTTTCATCAGGTTGCAGAGGGAAAGACTCAGTGGATTCATATTATACACTCCTCTTTTTAAGCAAAAGCTGCTGAAGAATAAGTTAATGTCACCTCATTTAAATGAACATTTCCAAAGTACTAACAACTTTGATCATAGTGTAAAGAAATAAGTCAACTAATAAGAAATTGGAAAGAAAACACTAGTGAGATTTAGGGGTGGCAGTGAGGAATGATGATCTGTAATAGAAGCAGAACCTAGAAGACCAAAGGATATAAAAGTGCTGAACATACAAAATCCACTTTTTTATTTCTTCTTTGGTCAGTTAGGCTGGAGGTGCTCATTTTTTCAGGAGTTTTTTTTAAAAAAAACTTTAGAATTCATCCTTCAAGTGAATTCTTGGACTTACATGCATATTCTTTCTCAGGGCTGAAATTCCTCCTCTTGTCCACAGTTCTGTAATACAAGAGAGAAAACTTTTTCACCTTTCTACAGTGACCATTTTTAAGATAGAGCAATGAATCCTTTTTATCAGTGTAACCCATCATCTTGCCAATAGGAACAGGGAATGCATCTGAAATTGAAGGCACTTTTTCTTCCATATTAAATAGGTCATTTATGGTAATGACTGATTGGGCACTCCTTTCGAGTTGAGATAAACCATTATTTAAAACAAGATTCAATTTATCAGTGTTATCTACCCAAGTGCCATCAGCTGCCTTTGCAGGAGCACTGTGACTATAAATGGAAGGGAACTCTGTTGAAACAAAGGAAAGGAAAAAATAAACTGAAAGTCAGTAGAAAGGGTGAGGCCATTTTCTGTGCAGCCAAGTAGCTTCCTGTGGGACTTTGAGTGGCTCCCTCTCTCCTTTCTCTTGACTATTTTTGAATTTCAGCTTTTATATTACTGGAGATGAAGGCACTTAAGAACATTTAATTGGAAAAAATAGTGGGAATGATTTTGTGAAGTGTATACTTCAGTGCTTTCTTTTATAATCAGGCTGCAGAATTGTTTTTACTTCACAGCATCACTTTCAAGACATTATTTTTTACTAGCATGTGTAATAAAAAAACTATAATACTTTTAAGTTCACAAATCCACTAAGCCAAGAAGGCTGCATAATATTCACCCTTCTTTTTGCACTGTGGTTAACACTAGCTGATTTTCTTTTTAAAATAGCAGTGCTGAACAGTTCTGACAGGAAAGCTGATGTTAACCCGATGTTTTTGAAAATGGGGACGAAAGTGGAGTAGCTGTTGCTGACATGAACTAAATGCAAGCAGTTAACTCTTTCCACATAGCCACATCTCTTCCAAAGCTTTGAAGCCCATCTCTGACCAAAGTCCATTGGACAAAAATAACAGATAAGCCAACCTTCTGGTAGTTTTTTGTGTTGCTGTCCTGGGAGTCTTTTTCTGTACTTAATCTTTTGGCACTTTTTGCACCTCCATTAAGATGTCTTCATTTCTGAAGGAGAATTTTGAGTATTTGCACTGCCTTGTAGTGAGACTGTTATATTTATTATACAAATAATGCAGCCTTAGTATTTGTCTTTATAAATCGCTGCTTATTCATCTGCAGCATCAGGCAGCATCACACAGGACAAGTTACAGCTGTCAGGACATTATAGAATAGTAATGATGTCTAAAAGAGCATGAGAACTCTCTCCAAAACTTGCCACTGCCCATCAGAAAAAGAAAAAGAAGAGCACAAAGCCTGAAATGAATTTAAATCAGTATCACTGATACTATTTCCCAGTGATATGACAGGTATCATTCTGTAAACATTGTAGGCAGTTGCACAGATCCGTGGTACCAATCTCAATCACTGAGCCCAAGAGGAATATTTAGTAGTGGCTTTGCTAGCCAGCGCCCTTTGTGAGCCATTCTGTAGCTGAACTACTACTAGGAAATTCAACAGTATGTTAGCAGCATTATCATATTATTAATGATAGCTCTGTTTTATTCTCCAACAAAATAGATTTCCACGATTTTCTAGATGAGGCTTCAGAATTCCAGTATAATGAACTAGTGCTAAATTCATCACTTGGCTGTGAAATTTTGAGCTGAGGGAGTGTGCAATTACTTTCACAATTTCCTGGTAACAAGAAGAGCACAGATTCTTTGGTTGTTTTGTTTTGTTTTTCTTTCTTTCTATGAATTAATTTCTTTCTAATGGTTCTTCATGACCTGGATCCAACCCATTGAAGAGCCCTAAGTATAATGTTGCCAAGATAATCGTTTCCTTTGAGTGCAGTATAAAGGTGGTAGAAGATTAATCTGAAGCACAGCTGTCAAGGTCGTACCTAGACTGTGGTATAAATTCACTTTCATGATGTTGAAAAATATGTATTTAATGGACTCATTAATGAAAAAGCAAGAAGCTATTTTATATCACAAGGTTTGTGAGATTTTACATGATTATGAGGAACGCCTGAAAAAAAACAGGTGGAAGTACCTTTGATAGATCTTAAAAATTATCATAGATGGTTTTGGGTTTTTTTTTTAGGAAATGGTTATTTTACTGCTCCCCTCAGTATACAGATAAATAATATCTTTAGTCTGCCAAATAATTGCAGACTTTGCATCTCAAGACTTCAATTTCTTTGGACTAGCATGTTACATTCAGTTATCATGTCCATTAGCATCTTTAGTTTACCCTAGATAAAGAGGTACAGTAGAACTTTAGTTGACTGATCCATAGCACTAGAATTAAAAATTAACCTTCAAAAAGTTTTCTAATACTGCATTATACAGTTTAATTACTATAGAACTTCTGTTATATTTTAATAGATATGAAAAAAACACATTGATCATCATTAGATATATTAAAGTGTGTTATGGTTTTAAGTGTAATGGTATCCAGTAAAATTATTGCTCGTCACTTTCTCAACTACTTCAGTTCTTTCCACTTGGACTTAAGCTTTTCCTAGTGTTATGTTCAGCTTAGTACAAAGTACAAATTCTCACAAAAATGAATGCAGCAAACTTTTTACAATAGCCTTTTAAAACAAAAAAGCCATTTATTATTAGTGAATTATCAGTTCCAAGAACTTAAACTAAAAACAGACCACCTAAATTATAGAATGCTAATACTAAACAAATATGTGTGCTTTAGTCTTTGAAATGTTCTCATCACTTTTCTTTTATATTTTTCCTCCAAAACAGGTTTTTGATTTTAATCTGAGGGAAGAAGATATGGAATTTTTGAACTCTATGAATATCAGCAGAAAATTAATTCATCTAACCTATCCACTGCGGAAAGGATAATTTAAATCCAGAATGTTCTATACTGCAAAAGGGATGCAAATGAAACATTAATTAATTTTAAACTGGAGAATAAATCTAAATTGTTCTCTTGGGTACTCAGAGAGTACCAAATAACTATCAATCAATAATAAAAATCAGTATCAATGGCTTATATTTATTATTATGTTAACAACTTAATAAAATAATTTAGTGTGCTATTTGTTGCTTTCTTACAGATACAAAACTACTTACTTTCAGCATTTTCCCTGCTTTCTTGGAACCTGCTAGCCTATGCTTCCAGTATGGGTTGAACTATCTCATAATATTGTAATTTAGTTTCTTCTGCCTGCATGTAATTCATTTAAGCTGTCATTTTAACCCATCTGAACAAATTATTTTGGAGTTTTCCTTACAGATTTTTAAAACTATTAGTTATTTAAAGACATAGATAACAGCATGCTACAATGTCCTTAAATCTCGATTTTTTATTTTCAAAATACATAATATTTGTTCTGGGATTGCTGCAGAAATCTGAATATGACTTTTTATAATTTTTTTACATTTCTTCCAGTTGTTAGAGTTTGGGAGGATTCTGCAGGCCACTCTTGGTACTTTAGAGGTGTGCAAACCTGTTCTGTTGGTACTATTTCAAGGATCTCCTGTCCTGGCCTAGCACATCAGGGAGGAATGGCTCTGGTTTGTATTCTAAGTTGCATCAGAATAAAAAAATGTACTTTTTGCTTATATAGATAAAGGTTTTTGAAGGTGTGGAAAAGCAACATGTTGGAGGAAAATCCTTTGCTAATCTGTCTTGCAGGGATTTCTGTATCTTTTGAAGGCAGATAACATTCAGATACTACTCTGATGCAATTCTGAGTTGTGCAGCAGTGCTAGCACTAAGAAGGTATGTCCTGGTGGTGTCAGAGGCCACTGATCTATTGGTACGAAAGCTTTGGGAGTACCCCAGCTTGCAACTTCTTTTCTGGCAAGATACAAGCATTTTCCTGCAAGGGATTGCCCTATGACTAGACAGGTTTCTGAAATCCCCACCACACTAAGTTCTGATAGGAAGTTCCACAAAAACTTTGATTGTCACAGGCAGCTAGTTTTGGGGGGTTCTTCAGTGCCAGACCCCAAAAAATGAGCTTGTACTCATCCTAAAAACTCAAGTATCTAAAACATATACATATTTGGGATCCCTGTGAACAGAAGTGTCTGCCTTTTTATGCTTGTGGACATTTTTAACCAGTTTACCCAAGTCAAGCAGCATTTATGTATCAGTTTCATGTCACGATGCTTGCAGCCCTCCTGTTGGCATTTGACTGAGGCCTGCATTCTGTTTTTTTTTTGAAATGATGCATAACATTGTGTCATCGTTTCTTCGTATTCTGACTGTAGGTAATTCCAGAGTCAAGTTCTCAAAGGAGCTATATGTACCCAGGATGTCTGTAGTACATTTTAGAGAATGACAATCTTCCTTAACACTGGACCTGGCAGTGGGGAGACAGTAGGTAAAGAGTTCTTGCTCTGTTAATGGGGATGGAGTATAACCCTGGTGTAGATCACCTTACTAAACGCTTACCAGCATTTTTTTGGTGGAGTTGGCTGGACCAACCTGAATTTACCTCTGTTTGTGTTTCAGCCTTCGTAGGCAGGCTACAACCTGTGCAACTGAGCCATATTAACCTGAGGTTTTAGATAGCCTTCAGTGCAAATCAGCTGATCTGGCTTCATTTGCCTGAGAAGAATGAAGCTGTATTTCAGTTTCCTCTCAGCTGAGATGTCAAGAAGGCTATAAATGTGTGTGGTCATCCAATTTTAATGATGCTTTTTGTGATACAAATACACAACTGTTTGGAGTGGAATTGAAATAGCCCAGGTATTTTACAAAGCCTCTGACAAATAATTTGTTGGGTGGCTCATGTCTTAAGTTGGCGCCCTCTCAGTTGGTTGACCAATAACCCAAACATGAAAGCCTGTACATCTGACTGCTGAAACTTTGACTCATTCTGTCCTTTAATTACAGCATGTTGCTTTAATATTTTCCCCTTGCTTAAAATTTATGCAAGAATTATTTCCTAGAGGAAAATGGCTAATGAATGCACTTTTATTTAGTGTTTTCTATAAATTAGCTAAATAAGGGGCACAGCTTGAAATATCTAGGGTATGTCAGGCAGTTGCAGGGGATGCATATGTCAACCTCAAGCATGATTTATCTTCCATGCCTTTTCTGACAGTTGTAATTTAACGGCTGCATTTTCCTCCAGGCTCTCAGGAGGCTAAACATCTTTTCAAGTTTTCTAGCTTTGTCGTGGAAGAGTAAATGTCTGTTTGCCAGTGTAATTTATCTGAGTCATTCTGGGAGAGGCGTGGAGTGATTGAAGCATAAATAAGAGGGACTCTCTTCCTGAGGGTAGAGTTACTCTTACCCTCTTTCGCAGGAAAGCTGCTTCCCCATCACAACTGCTACTGCTAACTGCCTGGTGTGATGCTATGAACTCAAAGACCGAATATATACTTCTGTGTTTCCATTTGAAGTGGAGTTAAAGAGAACAGAGCAAGGGAGGAAGAGGAAAATTCTGCAGTAAGTGCAACAGTTGATTGCTAACCGAGTCAGGTGGGTTTTCTTTTAGAAGTCTGAGAGAAGGAATTCTAAAGCCTAAACTCACGATCTTTCTCAGTCCCTGTGTGAGAGCGTTGCCACCTCTGTGCACAGTTCTCATTGGCAATGTTAAAAAAAAAAAAAGTTAAAACGTTCCTTCATGTTTCCAAACACGTGGGTACCTGCACGTTCCAAGGCGTTTGTTTCATGTGGAAACACGCAGCGTTTGGCAGGGGTACGGACCAAAACCACCGGGGACAGCGCTGCCTCCCGCCCTCCCCCCGGCCTAGGGCTGCTCGGGGGGGGCCCGCCGGGTACCAGCGTGCCAGCACAAAGCACCGGGAACGTGGGAAAAGGGAAGAGCCTCTTCCAGGTACTTCCCTAAACATAAAATGTAATGTCCCAGAAGAGCGCGGGGTGCTTCCTTTGGCCGCATCCCTGCTGGGTCTTCTCAGAGCGGGGACAAGGACGAGGCTTGGAGCCGGCGGCAGCGGGGCGGGGGGACGATGCTGGGAGCCGGCACCCCCAGCACAGCCGGGCAGTGCTGGGAGCTGGCACCCCCGACACCTCCTCTCCCGGCCGGGCGGGAGCGCCCGGCGTGGGGACGGCTGGAGCCTCCCATCCCCTCTCCGCCATGGGTCCCGCTTGCCCGGGCTTCCCGCTGTTTCCCCGACTCTTGCGGAATCTCTGAAGCCCCGGCACGGCTGCTCCGGTGGCGGTGGGCGGGGCGGCGAGGATGCCCCGGCGGGCTGGGCTGGCCCAGCAGGTCCCTCCGCCGGGCAGGGAGGAGCCAGCGGGGCGGTCGGAAAAGGGGTGGGGGAGCAGCCGCTGCAGGAACATTAAAACCACCGAGCCCCCAGCCCGTCGGCGGAGTTGCTGCGAGGGCACGCAAGATGCGCAGGGCCGATGCGGGCTGCGCGCCGCGCCTGAGCGAGGTGAGGCTGGGGAGCCGCGCCACGCACCGCGGGGCCAACCCCGTGCAGCGCCTCCCCGGGGCTCCCGGGACAAAAGGGCGAGGGGGCCGCCGTGACCGGCGTGGTGCTGCGTCCCGCGGAGCCGGGCGGGACGGGGCGGGCGGGAGCCCGGGAGTGGTGCGAGACAGGAGCAACGCGGGTTTGAGACCAGGAGCGGTGCGGGACATGAGTGGTGCGAGCAGGAGCCTGGGAACAGTGCGGGACATGGTCGGTGCGGGTTTGAGCCCGAGAGCGGTGGGGGACAGGAGTAGTCTGGGTTCTAGCTCAGGAGTCATGCAGGACAGGAGCGATGCAGGCTGGAGCCCAGGAGTGGTGCGGGACAGGAGCAGTGCGGGGCACGGGTATTGCGGGACAGGAGCAGCGCGGGGTTGAGCCCGGGAGCGGTGCGGGACAGGGACGGTGCAGGTTTCAGCGCAGAAGCTGTGCGGGACAAGAGCGATGCGGGCTGGAGCCCGGGAATGGTGCGGGTTTGAGCCCAGGAACTGTGCGGGACAGGGATGGCACGGATTTGAGCCCAGGCGCAGTGCAGAACACAGACGGTGCGGGACAGGAACGATGTCGGCTGGAGCCCAGGAGCAGAGCAGGGAGCCATGCCCACTGGCCTCGCACCTCCTGCTTTGCCCCGCTTCAGTTGTAATTGAACAACTCTGCCTGTTCTTTCATGGCATGATTTCACTTCTTTTAACTCGCTTTAAATGCCCACTATGAGATGTTTCTATGTAAGAGGAGTTTCCTCCATATCTCTATTCCTTAATCGTGCCCATTTCAAAAGCCTGCAGCACTAATTATTCAAGTGCAGGGTATTTTTTTTGCCGTTCTTTGTTTCAGTCCCACAGAATGGGCTTGCTATTTAGCTCATTTACATACTTTTCTTGATTTTTCTAAACTTTTTTTCTGTCTGGGTTTTGCAAAGCATGTTCTTTTATTTAGCAAGGGCACCCCTTTCCTGTTTACAGCTTTGAGGTGATCTCATTTGTATGTACATCAGTGAATTCACCACTGTTGGAGATGGCATCAGTAAATTGCATAACTGCCCCCTTCCAAAACAGATTCAGACTTTATTAATGGAGACCATAGGTAGGTCACTGTCAAGTAATTTCTGCGCAGGCTTTCATGCATTTGCAGTTAGATCAAATCAAGTCCTTTTCTAAATCTCTGCTCTTGTATTACAAGGTGTGTTTCCTACTGAAGAAAAAGATACACTAAAACTGGGGAGCTTTGAGATCTTTCCCACTGTAAGAAGTCCAGTCATGCAGTCTTTGCTGACCCCAATTTATCTGTTCAGCTCTACATGACAGCACTTTTTTCATCTTGTCATAGCTTTACCTATTGAATACATCCAACCATCCTCTAAATATATTTTAATAACTGAATAAAACTAATTCCTGTGTGATTACATTTCTGACTCTGATGTTCAATGAAACTAGCAGATTATCTTAAACCTTTTATCATTTGCTGTGTTGTTTGCTTGCCTTCTTTTAACTCTGGGCTTTGTGCCTCCTGTTCCCAGGGCTACGGTTTCTGAGGTTGTGTGGCAGTGCTGGCCAGGCTGCGGGGCCAAGTAGCTGCGGGGCAGCCACTGGGTTTGTGCTTGGTGTCACCGTGCGGTGGCCACTGGGGAAGCGACGCCCAACTGGGCACCATGAGCTCCGGCACCACCGCCTCGCTGAAGGTCGTCAACAACCTTGCCAACACTGATGTCAACTATGTCATCAAAGAGCATTATAATTATACAGGAAAGCTAAATGAGAATGCGGACAGTGGAATAAAAGTGACATCGGTGGTTTTTATCATCATTTGCTGCTTTATAATCTTAGAGAACATTTTTGTTTTGCTCACCATCTGGAAAACCAAGAAGTTCCACAGACCCATGTACTATTTCATTGGGAACTTGGCTCTTTCAGACTTGCTGGCTGGTGTGGCTTACACTGCCAACCTCCTCCTATCTGGACACAAAACCTATAGCCTCACCCCCTCCCAGTGGTTTGTAAGAGAGGGCAGCATGTTTGTTGCCTTGTCAGCTTCTGTCTTCAGTTTGTTGGCCATTGCCATTGAGAGATACATCACCATGTTGAAGATGAAACTCCACAACGGCAGCAACAGCTTCCGCTCCTTCTTGCTGATCAGTGCTTGCTGGGTTATCTCCGTGATACTTGGAGGACTCCCCATCATGGGCTGGAACTGCATCAGCCTCTTGTCCAACTGCTCCACTGTGCTGCCTCTCTACCACAAGCACTATATTCTCTTTTGCACCACCGTTTTCACTGGCCTTTTGCTATCTATTGTCGTCCTCTATTGCAGGATCTACTCCATGGTGAGGACTAGGAGCCGCAGGCTGACATTTCGGAAAAACATTACCAAAGCTACTAGGAGCTCAGAAAAGTCACTAGCCTTGCTCAAGACAGTGATCATAGTCCTGAGTGCCTTCATCGCCTGCTGGGCTCCCTTGTTCATTCTGCTTTTACTGGATGTGGGGTGTAGAGTGAGGACCTGCCCAATTCTCTATAAAGCAGAATATTTCTTAGTACTGGCCGTGCTCAATTCAGCCACAAACCCTATCATCTACACCTTGACAAACAAAGAGATGCGGAGGGCTTTCATCAAGATTTTGTGCTGCTGCAAATGTCCCCCGTCAGATTCTGGGACCAAATTCAAGAGACCGATCATCGGAGGGATGGAATTTAGCCGGAGTAAGTCTGACAACTCCTCCCACCCACAGAAGGAGGAAGGCGACCATCCTGAAACCATCATGTCTTCAGGCAATGTTACCTCATCTTCTTAAGAGTAACCATGGGGATGTTATTTCAGAGCCTTCCTCTGAAATCGGGGAGCTGAGGTGCCTCCTGCTCACAGTGGCAGCATTGGCCTAAGCGAGCAAGTAGCATTAATTCTAATGAGGCAAACGGTGCACTTGCGAGGCTGGAGTTCAAGAAATGGGACAGACTGTTCTGGCTTGAAAATCTTTTTTCCCTGGAGCATGTTTTGTCTTTGCACTGAGGCAGCTCAGGATTGTCAGGCGCATTCATATCCTGAAATCTCCTTAGTAACTCTGAAAGACTGATGCCTTGGTGAAATGATGCCTGGTGTGTGTGAGAGAAAGAGAGGGGGGGAGGAGAGAGAGGGAGAATGAATCTTTTTTTTTTCCCCTGTGAGAAGAATGTGAAGTTATTTCTCCTTTATTTGCAGCAAACCACTGACACAAAGATCTTTCTGTACTGAGTTTAGTGGTGGCTCTGGTATAGTTGTTCAGAAGCATTTGTTTAGTACATAACGAGGAAAGTTCACAGAAATACAGCTTAGACCACGTACAACCATAATTTGGCATCACTTTCCAGAGTTTTTAGTTAAGTCATAAGGTTTTATTTGAAGAGTCCAAAGCCGTTGGGGCTTTATTTAGCAAGATCATAGCTGTGAATTTTTGCTGGTGTTCCATGCTACATTTGAAGACCATGAGCCAGACTCTGCAGTTACTTTCACCTGTACAATTCCATTGACTGCGTCAGATTTCATGGAGTATTTCAGAGCAGGATTTGGCCCCCTACGTTGATTGCCTTGTTACTCTACAGCATTAAATAAACTGCAATATCATGAAAAATGCAAGATAGAACTAAAGGTCATTTCTCTTTAAGATGACTGAAGGTAGATCTAATCATGTAAGATATTATTGCCAACAGCACGATTTTTGCCTAAGTAAGGAGGGTAAAAAACTGAAGGGTCAGTGTCAGGTTCGTAGTCTTTCCAAAGGTAAAGATCACTCAGAAAATCAGAAAATCAGATCTTGAATTTCAGAAAAAAAAAGGAAAGTTGAAGTGAAATGACTATACATAAATGCACTTCCATAACAAAATGCAATACATTTTGGCACATTTTATTAATGTCTATAATTTCAGCAAAGATGTCTGTATTATATCAGTTCATGGAAGAAGTACCTGTCATTAAATTGAATGTATTTGTTTTACAGTGTCATTTTTACTCCTCTATTTTTCTAACCTGTGCTAATGGGGCTGAATGTGTACAATGTAAATAAGTTAATAAGATGCAGGAGTCTTCATGCACCTAGAGTATTACTATAACAAAAGTGGTATATCTGGGATAGCTGAGAGCAATTGACTGATTTACAGTTACTGGCAATTCCTAGACGTGGTATTCTGTAAAGAAAATTTATTGCCTTGGTAGTAAAATTCCCAGTGCAATTAAACTGATTTTTTTCTGGTTTAAAAAATAGTATTTAAAATGTTTCTGACTTTTATTGTTCAATTTGCACATAGCTTTATTGACTTCTAAACATTAATAAACTGATTTTTTTAAAGATTCTGTTGTCACATTATTAGCAATTTTGTACTACTGGGGTGGGTTCTTGTTGACAGTAGTCAGTGAAAGTATTTCTTGATTTCAGTACCTGCTGGGTTTAAGCCAATTCTGTGAGAACGTAAGATGCATAACATCACTTACAAGATCATGTAAAATGCAAAATTAATGCTAGAATATAATGCTTTATCAGCACATCCTGTATTGATGAAATGCAATTAAAAGAGCGATTTTCCCCAACAGCTATGGAAGTACAAACAGAAAAAAAACTTGATGCCTGCCAGTTTTGCCATAAGTAGAATAAGTGAAATAATTCATTTGTATCATTAATGTAATATGAAAGTTCAATTCTTAGCTTTTTGCACACATCAAGGAAGTTTATGAAACGTAGAATGGTGGACTCCACCATGTAGCCCTGCAGCTCGGTTGAGGTCTACCAGTGAAGACTGTGGTGGCATAGCTGAATAGGTACTACATTTCTTCTTCCAAAGGCTTGACTTCCATTTCCTTTCTTGCTGCCATTCCTTCTTGGTATTACTTTTAAGTTCCATGGAGCTCATACAGGATGCAGTTGGAGTGTGAAGATAAACCTCACCTTCTCATACTGTATGTCATCGCCATGCAAGGTTTACTGTGGGAAACGAGAGCCTACTCACCGAGGAAGGCTCTGGGTTATAACCTCACTTCCTGAAGGAAATTCCAAAAATGCCCTGAAGACAAAAGACTGGAAACAGGCTGGATTTCTCTCCATCTGTCTGCCTCTACGGAAGGAATGATTTCATGTGTGCTCACTTCCTAGGCTTTTAATTAGTGACCCGAGCAGGGCTGGAAAAAACGTCAAATCTGTATTTGTGCACAAGATAAAGCTGCTCTTGGCTCAGGCCTTCATTTGGGCAGGGATGGTTTATGCTGGGTGCTGACAGTCATGAGGGAAAGCGCTGCTTTGTCCCAGGGATAAAGTCACTTCTGCACAGAGCACCAAAAGTATAGAAACCATGAAGGTCCAAGTCAAGCCCTAAACATGCTACCAGTGAGTAAACAAAGACAACGTACAGGGCTGAGAAGATGTATGGGGACATCTGAATTTGTAGCACTGTTTTTATCCAAGGTACGAGGGCCTTGCCACTCTTGAAGCCTTACGGACATTAAGGTTGTTTGTCCCACATGGGTCTGAGACCCTGTGACAAGGGAGCTGTGTCACAGTATGGCTGTGTCACTGTATGATGACTACCAACGATATTCTGTGTTTATAGCTGATAGCCCACAGGTGAGTCACTTCCCTTTGCTTTGCCTTTGTTTCTGCATCCCTTGCTTATCTATCTCATTTAGTTCCACTACAGGCCTTTGCGGAAAATGCCTGTTTTCCCTGTGGAGGTGACTGTATGTTGGGAGCCCCATTTTGGTAGGGAACTCAAAGCCCTACGTAATTCATGCAATAAAAGAAATGCAAACATCAGAGTGTGGCAATGGGCCATGGGAAGCATTTCCTAAGCTCTTGATCGTGATAACTGAAATCTGTTTCCTCCATAGACAGGCCACTTTTATGCAAGCAGAGAAGATTCAGATGGGGAGTGTTAACTATAATAAAGTAACAACAATAATAAAAGTGAGGGTTCCTGCTGGGAAAAAAAAGAAAAGACAGGCCATTTTTATTGCTCTTCACTTCCCGCGGGGAACTCCACAGCTCCTTTGCTACGGCCATGCATTATCCTACACCAGCAGGTTAAGCCAGATGTGTAGTGTGCAGTTTTGAAATGTGGAATGTAGAAAGCACCCTTCCCAGGCCCTGGACTGCCTTCTGTGCACAATGAAAGGACGTGCAGCTTTGTCCTGTTGTTGGCAATGTGACAAAAGAGCAGAGAAAATGAACTGAGAACTGAAAAGGTGCATTATACCAAATGTCTACGTGAAACAAAATAGCCTGAACTACCCGGAGTAGCCCGCCCCTTTGATTTATATTTTTTTTCCTTTCTCCCAGTGTAAGGAATAGAAAAGGGATGGAAAATGATCACAAAATCTGTCTATTGCTCCCCTGGCAATGCCCTGACTGGGTATATCTGTATGAGACCCAGGTATAGCAGGGTGGGGTGCAGAGCAGCTGCAGCCAGAAAGACCTGCAGACAGTTCAGCAGGCATAAACCTTGGGCTTGCTGTAACAATGAAGGTAGTCAGGGGTAAAAATAAAGGACAAAAAAACCCCATAAAAAGACTGTTATCCATCCTTTTCTTACTCTGTCAAACAGGAAACACAGGGATTGCCCAACTGTAACATTTCCTAATTCCTAACTTGGCCTGGAAGGTCTCAATACTGATTGCGTTTTATATGGGCTGAGGCATTATCAACTGCGTAAAAAGAGTCAGATTGACAAAGCATCCAAAAATGTGGATATGTAAACCAGAGCTACATAACCTACTTAGCCCTGAAATGCTGGAAATTCCCCAAGGACAGGCTTTGTAATTTACGGAGTTCTGAAATTCCCCAGGAAACTATCCATTGTATTTCAATAATTCCTCATACTGTTTTTTCTTGGAAAACAAAATCAATCCAACAACAACTGAACCCTCAACAGTTCAAAGAACAAAAAATCAAGCAAACAAAATCTTTCTAAATTCCATTCCTATAATTAGCTTTTATCTTTGCATTTACAGATGGGAAGAGTTTGCTCATTCACTATTGTCTCATCTATTCTGATAGAACCTTATTTTTTTTTACACAGTCTGCAAAAATCACAAGGTCAAGAAACATCCCTTCAATTATTACTCTATGCACAGGATTTTCTATGATAATTAAAAATAATCAAATTCACTCTCCACACAGGAGCTAGATATAAGAACACATGGTATAGCCAAAACTTGTTTCAGTACAAGTTTTGTGATGAAATAAGAAGTGCCTAAAGAGAGCTGACACTCAAACATCTCACACAAATTAAGATATTAACCAAAAAAAAAAAGGTATTTTTAAGTTTGGAACATAATTAGTGTAAACTTATGTGATCCACTGAAGAGAATTGTAATATTAAGGACCCTTTCCCCTGCAGGAACAGAGTGAAATGTTCCTTGTGTCCCCCCTGCCCAGCTACAAATTCTGAGAGATGTTGTATCAAAGCAGCAGTTTCCAAACAAAACACCCAAGCAATGCTCTGCATGGCCAGATCTCTTACCCTACCGAAAAATCGTACATAGGAATGAAGTGGGAACCATTTCCTTGCACTTGGACTCTCTGTGCAACCTTCCTGGGAAAAAAAGGCAGGAAATCCCATCAGCCACACCCAGGAATGCTTCCGCTTGGAAAAGTCCTAATAAAGTAAGGTTGACATAGCTCCCTCAACCCTCTGTGAACCATCCACCAAGCTGGGTTTAGTAGTCGCATAGTGGAAAACTGATACAAAGGCCGATATTTATTTTGAGCTTATGTGAATTATTGCTTGGAGGAGATCCATTTTCAAATACAAGGTACAATAACTATACAACAAAACAGCTCATTGGAAATGCATGTGGCCAAAGCCTCATTAAATATTAACATGGATATATAGCATTTGCAATATTTATTCAGGATCACTCCTCACCTAAAAATGGACTCAAAATACAGACTGTATAATTTTTTATAACTAATGAACATTTGGAAAACACAGACTAGAGGGAAATTGCTGAATAAGTACTAGGTTAAAATTATGTGCTTAGACTCCATGAAATCATCAATGAAAGCACTATAACTACCAGGGAAAATCCTGTGGTTTGGGTCACAGCTGACACCTTCTGGTGCTGATCTGAGCTGTCTGCTAAAGGCAGTTTGCTCTCCTAAGCACAGATACGCCTGGCATAAGCCAAGACTTCTTGACTTAGCAGGACACTGGTATAAATTGTTGGAATACTGTCTCAGAAAAATTCTTCCCCGTAACAAGTACTTACCACTTTAAAATGAGAAGATGGGGACATGAATTGCTATAAGCAATAGAAACAGAATTTATATCATTACAGAGAAAGCTCAGTAACAATTTTTGCAATACAAAAATTGGTGCAAGACTGTGATTGAGAGTGTATGGGAGAACAGATTTCAGAAACAATTTGGGATTGGTGAGGGAGTTGGACTACAGTTTGATATTTTCCACCTGGAATGAAGGGGTAGAATCCTCTCTAGTAATACAGAAACAAAGCTGAGAATTTTCACTTCTGAACTCTATCCTTAGGTCTGCAATTCTTTCCTGATCAGCTCTGGGCAAGGTCTCATGATTTCTAACCTTCCCACAGAGAAATATATATATATATACACACATGTATATATATATATATATATAAAATACATACACAAGGATGTTTACAAGTGAATATTTCAAATTTTGTGGTATTATTCAAAGAGCTGGTATCTGTGGCATTTTGAATATGGGAGATGGTCTGGCACATTATCTGTTGCCCAGCTACCTGCAATATTTGCTTGTGCTTTGATGAACTAGATGCTGCTCCATCATAGCTAGTGTAAGGTAGGAAAAAAATATCTAGCAATATGTGCAACTCTATCCTTGTGGTTGGAAGAAGGATAGAGATCTCGCCTGAAAAACACATTCTGAAGAGGTTGTGTTATTGAAAAACAACTCACCCAACTCTGCATTGTTATCTTTCTTGCTTTCAGGCAAGACACAACTATGGTCTAACGATTTCTTCTAATCTAGTGACCATTCAGATGCCTGCTGCATGAGGAATATATGTGAGCCATTTCCAAAACACCAGGCTTTTTAGATGTTCTTTATTTCCACTCCCACTCCTACGGCTGGTTTCCATGCAAGATAAAAGAATTGCTTATAGCTGGTGCATAGTTTCTCTCTCTGACCAAGATCATTTGATCCATGCATCTTTTGAACAAATCTTTTATGTTGGCACAGCAGTGTTACTGCAAAGCAGCCTACAATGCTGTTTCAAAAAGTCTTAACAGGTTTTTATTTTTTTCCTGGTCTTAGAAATTCAATATATTTTGCATTTTATTAGCACTCTTTCTGCTTTTAATACATCATATTGCAAATGTTGCTCGAGGAAACCTTTAAGATTAACTTTCATCTCAGATGGTGCCCATTTCCCATGTGAAAGAGATTACATTTTATTTTTCTAATACATAACATAGGTGTGAGGGAGAGTCTGCACAACTGAGATGACAGTGAAGGAATACTGAATCTTTTAACATGACATAGTTCATCAGTGGATGTGGCTCTAGTCAGGACTCTTTGATGATATAGGATGAAGTTTTGCTTTTCACTAAACTTGCTGAAAAATGCAGAGGCATTCATTGAAGAGGGTTCAGAGGACAACAAAGCAAGGCGCTTTAATAGGATGAACCAACATAAAAGCCTCTGTGAGCAAAGCCTTTTCCCACCAGAATGGTGAAACACAATACTCAGCCTAGCAGTTCTGCTATGGAAGTGTGCTGGATGATATGGAAATAAAACGTTTTAAAGCTTCAGGCAAACGCAGACCCTGTTTATGGAAACCAGAATCAGTTAAAACGCGGAAAGTCTTTCAGATTAGAATTTCTCTGGATCGGGATACTTGAAGACTCGAAGTACCTTAGTACCTATCAGACGAGGGGTAATGGCTTTAGGCTGAAAGAAGAGAGATAGAGATTAGATATTAGGAAGAAATTCTTCACAGTGAGGATGACGAGGCACTGGCACAGGTTGCCCAGAGAAGTCACGGCTGCCCCATCCCTGGTGGTTATAAAGGTCAGGTTGGATGGAGCTTTGAGCAACCTTATCAAGCGGGAGGTGTCCCTGACCATGGAGGGGGGTTGGAATTGAATGGGCTTTAAGGTCCCTTCCAACCCAACCCATTCTATGATTTTAGAGTACAAATAAGTTTCTTTCCCCCCACACCCCCGATATTGCTTCCAAGCAGCTCGACTTCTGTGTTTGAACACGAGGCTTTTCCTGTGCGCCCGCGCCGGGCAGCGTGGGGTTCCTTCACGCGTCTTCGGGGAAAGGCGAGGAGCAGCTCCGAATTGCTGATTCTGCGTTGAAACTCGCCCTCCCTTCCTCCACCGAAGCCGCTCCCGCCGCCCTCGCCCCCGGCTCCCCTTCTTCTGCCTTTCCTGCGCTCCCCGAGGATTTCCTGCCCCGCCGCCGCGGCTCTTCCTGCGCCGCCTTTCCCTGCCTCTCTTGCCGGGGCGAGACCCGAACGCACCGGGGGCCCCCAGCACCGACAGCCCCCGGGGATGGAGGGGAGCCCCGAGCGAACCGGGGCGCTACCGGGGACCCCCACGACCTGCAGCCCCCGGGAACGGTGGGGGGAAAGGGGGCAGCACCGAGCGAACCGAGGTTCCCAGGACCGGCACCACCCGGCGATGGGGGCGGGGAGGCCCGCAGGCACCAGGGCGGCACTAGATGCCCCTTCGCGACCGGCAGCCCCCGGGGAGGGGAGGAGCCTCCATCGCACCGGGTGGCACTGCGCGAGCCCCCGGGGTGGGGGGGAGGGGGGGGCACCGAGAGCCGATTTGAGGACAGCAACAAAAGCAACCAAACCAACAAAAAAAGGGGGGGGGGGGGGGAAACCCCAAAAGAACAAAGAAAAACTGGTTTGCCTTGTTAAAAAGAAAATGAACAAAAAGCGCGTGCGGTAACAGCGAGGGGGCCGCAGCGGCGCTGCCCGCCCGCCCCCGCCCCTCGCCTCGCGGCGGTCGCAGCTCTCGAGAGGTTAAAGAGGCGCCTGGGAACGCGCGAAACGCCGCGGGGGAGCGGGTGTTAGAGCCTGAGCGTTGAAGGTGAGAAGTGAAGTGTTGCAGCTGTAGAGCCGGCCAGGCCTTCACAAAGTCAGCATTTGTGTTGGGAAGCACTTAGGTTTGTGCGCATTGTTTCAGCCGCAGCACTGCATCCCAGCGGGCACCCGGCGGGCGAGGGGGGACCGGGCTGGGAAGCCTCGGGCGGCAGCGAGGCGTGTCCTGTCCATCCTGTCCTATGCTGTCTTGTTCTGTCCTGTCTTGTCCTGTACTATTCTGACCCGTCCTGTCCCGTCCTGTCCCGTCTCTTCCGCCCCCGGACACAGAACAACAGAATGACCTGAGTTGGAAGGGACTCACAAGGATGGATCATCGAGTCCAACTCCTATCCCTGCATAGGACAACCCCACCATGTGTCTGACACGTTCCATTTCACCCGGGACCTCCTCTCAACACAGATGAGCGACTCTGGGCGAGCTTTGGGGGCAATGTGACAGCAAACAGAAGTAATATTTTATTTTATTTTATTTTATTTTATTTTATTTTATTTTATTTTATTTTATTTTATTTTATTTTATTTTATTTTATTTTTTCTCACTCGAAGTACATTGCAGATCTTGGGTTGTTTCTGAAAGGTTTTTTTTTTTCTTGGAAATATTGAGGTTTATTTCCATTTTCAGTAGCTGAGACAGCACCAGTGCTGCAGTGTGGCCTTGCCAGAGAGAGCCTCCAGCCACCATGCTCTGGGTGCCACTTGGCATGGGCTGGAGCTGAGGACGCCTTGCTTGAGGTGTGGGGTGTTCAGAGGGGGACACACCTGGACCTCCCAGGTGAAATGAAGGGAGAGAATCATAGAATGGTTTGAGTTGGAAGGGACCATGAAGGTCATCTTGTCCACGGCCCCTGCAGTGGACAGGAACATCTTCAACATCATCAGGTTGCTCAGAGCCATATCCAAGCTGATCCTGAGTTTCCAGGATGGAGCATCCTCCACCTCTCCGGGCATCCTGATCCAGTGTTTTACCACCCTTAGTGTAAAAAATTTCTTCGTAATATCTAGTCCAAATCTACCCTCTTTTAGTTTAAAACCATTACCCCTTGTCCTATTGCTACTGGCCCTGCTAAAAAGTTTTTCCCCATCTTTCTTATAAGCCCTCTTTAAGTATTGAAAGGCTGCAATAAGGTTTCCTTGGAGTCTTCCCCAAGCAGAATAATGCCAGCTCTCAGCCTTTCTTCATAGGGGAGGTATTCCAGCCTTTGATCATTTTTGTGGCCCTCTTCTGGACCTACTCCAGCAGGTCCATGTCTTTCCTGTACTGTGGGCTCCAGAGCAGGACCCATGTGGGGTCTAACCAGAGCAGAGTAGAAGGGGAGAATCCCCTCCCTCGTCCTGCTGGCCATGCTTCTCTTGATGCAGCCCAGGATACATTTGTGCTTCTGGGTGCAGTGGGGCAGTGTCCCATGGGTGCTGTGTCCAAAAGGAAAAAGGACCTTGGGTCCAGCTTGCTTTCTGCCCTCATGGTATGGGGGGCTGAGGTGTTTGTGTGGGAATGGAGTTGGTTACAGTAGTTGCGGTGTGTTTGTGTGCAAGATACTTCCCCTGCTGAAGTGCGGTGAGAGTAGATGGTGCTATGCGAAATTAAATACAGAAGTAACAAAATCTTGGTAGCTGGAGTTTAATTTACAAAATCGACTGAACACAAGTGTAGCAGCTGTGGCACATATCATAGACAAAGTGCTTATTGCTCTTGCCTTTACTGTAGTCCTCCAAAATTATGTGAGTACTGTCTGTGATCCACCTGTGGGCAGCCTTTCAGGAACAGGTTGTTAAAGGCACGAGGTGCAGAACAGGTCGGTGCCACCCCAGCTAGACACTTTGGTCATTATAATATGAATTAATGCTTACTCAGGCAGAGGACCCAGCTTTCTCACACAGATTATCAAGCAGCTGTCACACCGACCTCTGTTGAACTTGTGTGCATTTATGCAGGTACTTTGTTGATAAAACAACCAGAGTTTTGATCTTTCTTCCTGAAAATGTTTCCTTGGGTCTTGTTTATTTCTTTCTGTTATGGGAAATCAACGTAATAAAACTTCTCCTTCCCTTCTAAACGAATGTCATTGTTATAATGCAATGAATAAGAAAAGAAGCAATATTAACCACAAAATAATGGAAGACTAATCCCTAAAATGAGTTCTTCCCCCATCAATCAATAAACTGCAATGCCTTAACTGAGTTTCCTTATTGTGAATATAATCTGGCAATAATTTAATGAAACTGAAAGTGGAGGAGTTACCACAAATAAGAAGTTTGATTTTCACTGATATAATTGTGTGAACGAGACCTCCTATTCAGAGCCAGGGAACTGAAAAAAAGCTTGTCACCTATGAGCATTACCTGGATGCATAAAATAGGTCCATGTGTTCCTTGGTTTTGGAGACAGGACTATGATGGCTTTAACATGTTCAAACTTTTGATGACATAAGGAATGAAGCCTATGACATTTTATGTCTGATACATACTTTGTACTGAATTTAAAATGTTTGCAAAACCTGTAGATGCAGGTAACGCTATAATCCCTACAACTTGTTGTGGTGTTGGAGTTGAAGGAGTGTCAAAATATGAACGCCTTACATGAAGGCAGAAACAAGCATGTCTTAGATTTCTGCTCAGTTCTATCCCATGGTGCTGGCTTTGGTCTGTGACTGTGACTCTCTTTGGTGCATGGCATGCTGGCCTGGAAGTACTCTATTTAAATTGACAGCCCTTAAGGTCGGTAGTACTGTGGTGTTAGCTCTGCTGTTCAACTTGGAATTTTGGATGAATGTGGAGAAGTGGAGGACTCGCACCAGCCCTGCAATTTAAATAAAGTTTTGGTCTAATAGAGATGGGCACAAACATAATTCATAAGGTGTTCACGAACAGATTCCTCAGGTTGTCAGAATGAGAGGGGTTCAGTCACACTCACGCAGGCTGTATGTTACTGCTATGTCCAGTACAAAGAAATGTCTGGCCTGTTTGACTAGTTGTGGTTGAGGTACAGCAGTTTCTGTCGCTGATGATCCATGAGAGGAGAATGTAAACACTGTCAGTCATTTGCCTTTGACTCCTAGTTCTGAATGGCTCTGTGTGTGTGTTCGCATTTGAGTTAAATAAGCGTGACCTGGAGAGTGATTTAGGAAAATGGCTCGGTCTTGCTGTCTGCCTTCATCCTAGCAATCTTTAAAACGCTGCCACAGTACCCTGTGAATTTATTAGAGTTCGCAAAGGTGAAGTTTGTAAGAATAAGTGAGATGAAAATCATGAGGAGACCTGAAGAACAGGCTGCCTTTCTTGTTTCCATTTGTAGCTACACGTTTCTGGAGGTTTGTGTTTGATTTTAATTTGCCTTTCATATGGAAGGTATGTCATGTGCAGACACATCTCCTCTGTGCTTTGACCTGGTCATCTCAACCTGAAAGCTGTATAGCTGGATAACCACAAGGCAGCCTAAGCTAATGGACCATATTTGTGTGGCTTGCAAGTTTCAGCAGTGCTAACATGGGTAGCTGGTGTCTGGGCTTGATCTATCTTGCATCCTGCCAGCTTAGATACTCTAAAATTTATCTGCCCCCAGGCATGCAGATGTACCCAAAACTGTTTTGATTGCAGAGACATTACTACAGTTCCGTTTGTGGTTGCTGTCTGTATTTCAAAAGAGAGCTTTTATATCTAAAGTGCTGGGGCAGCTGAAATTATGCACTTGTCTTCTTTGGAGATGGATGAAAATTCACTCTTTTTGTCTTGCTTCTCTTAAGTGTTTTGTTATTTTATTGTTTTAAGCACATCAAGCATTGTTCCCCATTACTCCCAGTTCAGTGGTCTGTCTCAGGATCCTGCTGATTGGTTTCTGAAAGGCATGTTTACTTAGTCTTTGTTATTATACAACAGTTAATTAGCAATAGGACTATGTTTGGAAACGATCATGAAGCAGAAAGGAGACTGCAAGAGACGATCCTGATTTAATGCAAATCCTGTGCTCAGATCAAATTTGATCCTAGCAAAAGATGGTGGAAGTTCTGTCAAAGTTGTTAAAAGTTCAGCCCACTTAGTCCAGACCTGCATCAGACCTCTGTGGTCACAGCCTAATACACTGAGGCTGGCTCTGGGTCAGACCTTGAACTTTTGCTGTCAATGAAAGATTTACCATCCGTTTGCATGGGAGTGGTGAGGCTGTGGTGGAAAATGAATGGTTGTTGCACTTCTTAATTTTTCCTGTGCTGCTCCTTGCATGCTGGCTTAGTTGTTGCTCCCAGCATGAAAGGGAAATCCTGCAAAGTTGATCAGGCCTGTAAGTTTCAGAATGACAATGTGATATGTTTAGAAAAAAACCAGACTTCAGCCCCACCCTGCCAGGCACGGTTGAGTATTTAATCAAACTTAGAAAGTCTGCATCAGCAGAAAATAAACGGTTTTGTTCACTCATTCTTGAGAATTCGCAATAGTGCAAAACAAGTGAATGGCAGCTGTGTGTTTTATTTCTCTCTGTGAAATGGAATTAGTGTGATAATCATGGTGGTATTTTGTGAAATAACATTTGCCCCAGTTACATGCACTGCAAATAGTGTGCTTCTTTCTCTGAAAGTACTTAACAATTAAGTCCTGAGCCAACTCAGTCTGCTAACTCAGTTAACTTGCACGAAGTCATAATCAGAAGAATGGGGGGATTGGAGGGCCGGGAGGCTGCTGGGCAGCTGAAAGAGAGAACTGCTTGGTCAGGACAGGTTCTGAGGTACTTCCCATGTTATCCACACACCACACAATAGAGTGCACTTCTCTGCAAAATGACAGGGTTTAAAAAAAATTATATATGAAACCACGGTTTTTAATAAGGTCTTGGTGCAATGAAAGAACTGCTGTTCCTTCCATGTACTGGGGAAAAAAAAAAAAAGTAAATCCAGGTTGCTCACAACTTGCACCTTGTAAGAGATTAAATGTTTAATCTAATGGCAGTTTAGGAGGTAAAGTTGAAAGTTTTTCTGTGAGTCAAGGGTATCTGCACCCTGTTTCTGCGCCAGATGTTTTTCTTTTCTGTTTGAAGTCTTTACACATCATATGAATGATAGGAATATCCACTGAAATACGTATTAGTTTTCTTTAATTTCCAAGAATCTGCTAGCATCTTTGTTTGAAACTCAGATTTTGGGGAAGATGAACCACTTCTGAGTCTGTTGAGCTTCTGCTCATTATTAAACATAGGTGATTCCTGGAACTTGGGTACTATTTTTCTTTCACTTTTTTTGAATCTGCTTCTGCCTTTCTTGATTCTGCCAGGTGAGGAAGAAGAAATGGCAAAAGTCCATGAGAACTAAGTGTTCCCGTGGGGTTATACCATGACTGGATGTAGAGGAAACACTGCTATGTGTTCCATTAAGGATCAACCAACATGATCTACAAATTTGTCTTTTATGAAACTTGCAATATCAGAAAAAATGTGTTACATAAAATCATGTAACAGAAAAGATGATAGGAAAGTCATCTAATACATTGGTTTACCTTCAATCGTAATGAGTATGCAAGGTCATCCTAGAAACATTTTTAACTTGTTTATAAAGATCTTTGAGGGTGCAAGTTCTTCAGGCCATACATCCTATCACTTTGCTGTTCTTACCACTGAAATCCTAGAATTCTGTTTTTGCAATTTAAGTCCATCGCTTCTTATTCTGTCTATTCTGCCTACAGAGGTTAGTTTTCCATTTGCAGAAATCTTTTATGTATTTAAAATCTGGCAGGCTGCTGTCTCATTCTCTTAGTCTTTAGCCTAACTGATCCAAATTCATGTAATCATTCCTCAAAGATTCCTGTTTTTTCTAGACTTCCAGTGTTTTTTATTTTTTGCCTCTAGACTGTTTTTAATTGGAATGTGAGCATGCATATAAACATTTTAAGAATAAACTAAAAGGTCTTACAGCTTTGAACAGATAGCATTGTGCACACCAAACGGCAACATCCATATGAACACAGCATAGTACTAGTTCTAGAACAGTCTTTAAAAATGAATGAATATGACCCTTTTAACAAACAATAGTGATGAGAGTATATAGGATTGTTTCAAACGTACAGGCTTTATCACTTGCTTATCAAGAGCGGTTTGAATGTCTGTTGGTTCAGATGAATGAGAAATGCTGCTTGCTTAATGGGGGCAGTTTCCTAATAAAAGCAGAAATGTTCCTTACTGGGTTTGGATTCATGTACAGATGCTGTCTTAAAGGATTATCTGATTCTTCTTGATACTTGCTAGTGAAAACTTAGGACATTCTGTGCTAGTGTAAGTGAATCCTCTCTCTTGTTTGTTACTTTGCCTGCAGCCTCTCACCTGTAAAGATTGCAAAGAATTTGTTCAATCAGCTCAGCTTGCAACAGCAAACAGGAACTTTTCCTATATTCATTGTTTTATGCCCCAAAATCTAATTCAAAACCACATTCCTCTCTGACTGCTGGGGGCGATGGAATGTGTTTTCCTATGGATGCCTGCTCCATGCCTGCCTGATGCAGTCATTTCAGCTACACTCGTCTTTGTTACAACCTTCTGACATCTGAGTGTTCCCACAGCAACACGGTTAGAGACAGGGCTCCTCCAGGATTTAGCAATAGTGACAGCCCTGGAAAACCCCGCTGCTTGGGGATCTTCCTCCTACCTTCAATACCTGCCTGTGCTTGCTTCTCTACTTCTTCTGGTCTGTTCTGTTTCTCATTTTCCACTAACAAGTGCTTGCTTTGTATGGCAGAACTGCTAGAAGGGGATCCTTCCAGTGTTGATTTGGGGGGAAAATAGAAGGGAAATGCATTACTGTCCTGGAGAGGGGAAGATGGCCCTACCCCAAAAGTTAATTTTCCCATGAGCCTGAAAACAGTGGTCAGTGGTCCTTGTCCCATTTCCCTTATATCCCTGGGATATCCTTCCCCACCTCCTGAGTTCTGTCTGGATGCAGTGTTTAGTTTGACCTTGCTTAAGATACCAACTGGCCAGTTTATACACCCAGGCAAGAGAAGATTACTTACTGAGTCTGTGATGGGGTTGTGTGTGATAAGGTAACACATGATTATGGGATTAATTAGTTCTTTTCCAAGTTAATATCACTTACAAATGATAGCTACTTTAGTCATAGTTTCTCAAACAACTCTGCCCAGGACAGCAGTGACTGGGAGAAGAGAGAAAGCTGAACTGTCAGCTGTGCTGTCACAGTTTAGCCCCAAACTGGCTGATTTTTTGGCACTTGGGCTCCCAAATTCCACCCCCCACTCCCAGAGGAAGGGAGAGGAAAATGAGAGGAAAAAGGCTCGTGGATTGGAAACTAAAATTACAGCTTTAATGAAATGATGATAATAATAGCAATAATGACTAAAATAGATAGAAAGTAATGAAATATGTGCAAATATCTGAGATTGCACCCCCACCCCACCCCAAAATGACTATAAGTTACCACCACAAATGCTGTAGAGCAGACCCGGGTGAATGGGTCAGGAGCAGTCAGGCAAACAAGGTCCTCACTGGATGTCAGCCACCACAGCAGAGAGAGACACCCTCGTATCTCTCAGTTTTATACTATGACATATATGGGATGGAATCCTCTGTTGGTCAGTTTGAGGTCACCTGTCCTGTCCTCTCCTCTCTGCATGTGCGGCCTTTTTTTGCCAGCTGGAGGATGGCCTTGGTTACTAAGGGAATAAGTATAAACACTGGTCTTTCTCCATAGCAATGTTCTGTGTTATCGCTTCTAGAGAGAAATTGTCTGAAAAAACCCCATGCAGTTAGCTTTCAGAAAATGAAGTTACTTTAGCCTAAGCAGAGCCAGAACCAGAGTCAGCCCAATTAACTCAAACCATAACACACGCGCTGGCTGGATGCTGGAGTCAAGGGAACCGCGCGGGAGCAGCCGCGTTCCAGGATGCCTCCCAGAACACCTTTCCAGAGCACGCAGAGCGGCGCGGCGTCACCGCCCCCTGGCGGCGGCATTGCCACATGGCAGCGGGGGTGGCGGCGGCGCAGCGCGGGCTGGGGGCTGCGAACCAGCCCTGGGCACGGGGCTCTCACACCGCTCGTCCTCCTCGCTCGTGTCACCGAGTGCTGGCAACGGGCTAGAAACTGTGTCGTGCAGCGGCTTGGGCCCCTGTGATGGTTTGGTAAACAAGGCAGTGCGATACAAAAATCAAACTTGTGTAGTGAAAGGGTTTAAAATAGTTTCTAAGTCGTAAGATGTTGTTTGTAGGGGAAGCTTTCACGTTTCTGTTCTTGGACTTAAGGTTTTAACATTGCACAGTTTAGTCCCAGCCCAGCTTGACTGGCAGCTAAAGGTGAGCAGTTTTGCTCACAATTCCCTCCCCCTCTTCCTCCAGGGAAAGGGAAAGAACAGAAGAAACTTGTGGGTTGGAAACTAGAACAGTTCTAGTGAAATAATAACAATAATGAAAACACTATTGATAAGAAAATAATAAAATAGAAACAGATATATGAAGTTGCTCCCCTTCTCCCTGCCCTGCTCCTTGTGTCACCACAGATGCTGCAGAGCAGGCACAGGGAAAAGGCCCCAGGCTAGGCTTAAGTGCCAGGAGGGAGTTGGAGTCAGGAATTGGATTCAGGAACAGATCTGGGATCAGGGCAAAAAGACAGACCAGGTCTTCACTGGACATTGGCCATCAAAGAAGAGAGATCGACCCTTGTGATTCCTCATTTTTCTACCAAGTGTGACATATATGGGATGGAATAATCTGTTGGTCAGTTTTGGGTCAGCTGCCCTGTCCGCCTCTCCCTGCAGGTGTGACCCTTTTTCACCCCTTTCATGTACAGCGTTTCATCAGCTCGAAGATGGCCTTGGTTTCTATAGGAATAAGTATAAGCAATGGCCTTTCTGCATACCAGTGCTCCATGTTGTCACTTCTAGAGGGAAACACTTTCTGAAAAAAATGCAGTTAACTTTCAGAAAATGAAGTTATTCAGATGATGCTTAGATGAAGTTAGAAAACTGATTCTACTTTAGCTCAAACCAGAACAATTGTTTGTAATTCTGACTATCCTGAACTAGGCAGAAAAAGAGGGCAATGTGAGCTGAAGAGAGTATACTGTTACCAGATTTTTGTTTGTAAATGCAATAGAGAAGTTGAGGCAGTATTTTTTATAAAGGATCCATGGGGCTGTGACTGTGACTGCAAATTGATTTCTACATTAGCCAGAATATGTCACTGAATCATACAGAATCTCATCAGACACAATAGTTGTCCTAGATTCCTAGACTTTTTATCAAAATTCTGTATATGGTACCTAGATGCAGGCACCATAACACTAATGAACTGTTAAAAATATATGTATCAACTTTATGCCTTTGCTAATGATATTTCTCAGTATTGCTATGGGCCACTGTCTTCCATGAAAACAAATAATGTTCCCTCTGGAAACAGTGAGAAATGGTAAAAGGGGCAATTTGTAGTGAAATTGTCTGAAATTAAATTTATCAGCTTCATCTGCTAGGAAAAAAACCAACCAAACAAACCACAAACGCCCCAACCTTAAGCTATGTAGAAAAGCAATCAATTATGAACAAGTTGCTTTTAAATGTTACTAAGATATAGAAGTTCAGTGAGGTTTAACTACAAGAAACAGACATTGAGTTTTATAATGGTTAACTTCAGTTAACCTAATCTCCAATTAGTAAGGGTGTAGGAGGCTGATTAAGTTAAAAAAAACCTTTATTAACCTAATTACAGAACAAACAGGCTTTTACATTGGAGAACAACCTATGCATAGAGAAAGATGCTAAAGGCAAACACTGAAGGAAAGCATTAAATATGTCAGATCTTAATCAGTTTTGAGGAGACCAAAATGTACTCAGTGCAGATATACAGCAGTACAAAATCCTATACTCAGCATCATTCTACCAGCACTCCAAACTCAAGGAGCTGACGTGTAACAATCAGAAACAAAACCAATACATTACGATGCTGGCCTGAGAGTTTCACGTAGACTAGCAATTACGTTAGGCTTGCTGTGTGATTCTGCACCTGTCTGAGCATCAGGTGGAAAGTGTGACACTGGGTCAGTGTCTGTCAAGGTTGGCTGGTGACTGGGGAGGCTGCTTCCAGCTCTCCTCTGTCTCAGCCTCTCCGTCTCCATCCTCCACAAACAGAAGGGGACTAGAGGTATGTTGCCTACTCTGCCTCTGCAGAGTTTCTTACCTAGAAACAAGTTGCTACTGCTGCTTTCATATGGATGAAGGAAACAGTTGATGTTCTAAAACAGTTGTCTGCCTCCTCTTATTAGAAATTTTGGATAGCACTGCAATAATTACAGCCCATACCTTAGAAACATAAGGCTTCACTGTCCTGACATTCTCTAGGAGGAGAGTAGATGCTATTTTTTTTTCCTGAAACCTTCTGTTTATGCACTCTTTACTCTTTTAGAACCTTTTTCCATAGCAGTTCTTGAGATGTACAGCTTCTCTTCCCTGTATGGTGAAATGTGGAAACGTGCACATACACAAATAGAGGATGATGAAGGTCATAGGATGACATTAAAAGGGGAAAGTTTAAGCTGAACAGCTGGAAAAATATCTTGCCAGTGAAAAGTACTCTCTAATGAATCGAGCCTCCCCAGGGGAATGATGGAAGCTCCATCCACCTGGAGTATTTAAAACTGATGTAAAAATCAAATAAATATGCAGTAGGAACAGTTTTGCCTTGGCAATGAAATAGAACAGATGGCTTAGCAGATATCATCCATCTCTTACATCTATAGTTTTGTCTGTGAAATGTTAAGTCGCTGGAAATACTGCACAGGGCTTGTGTCAGATGAAGCTGTATAAGCCATTACAAAAATCCATATCCCCCTGCGTTTTATATAATTTTCCTTTTAGAATGGTAATAACAGTTAAAGTACAGGGCATAGACTGGAGATAAGTAACTGACTGGGATTAATAGTGCTTGGGTGTATGCTGTGCCATCAGCTTTCATCAGCTGATCATGAATTGCAAAGGTGTGACTTCTGTGTAAGCCACCATGACTTAGAAGAAAATTTTTCTTCCTTTTCCTGGATGTAATCAGTCTTTAAACCTCATATGCTCACATTGGTCCAAAGTTGTCAAGTCGTAGTTTGGATGTCTGTTGTGATTTATTTATGTAATTTGATTTGTCCAGATATCCTTGGCAATAGCTTAGAAATGTACTGCTATAACAAACGCTCTTACCATGTATTTCACGGCATTATCCTAATGGAATAAAGACCACTAGACCCCAAATATTCTGCTGAGCCTAATCCATCAGTCATGTCCCATCTGGCTGCAGAGAAAAATGAGGTTTTCATTGCATCTCAATGGTTACTGCACTTACACAGTTAGAGACTAAAAAGGGGGGGGAAAGCTCCCCAAAGGCGAGGAGCACTGCCACGGGATGTGTCACTTATGTGTAGTTTTCCTTCTGTGCAGGATTCGTGTTTGTCTGTAGCATTAAGGTGTGCAGACAGATGCACTTGTGTGCTGCTGATCTGTGTGTTGTACAGCCTGCAGTATCATAAGATTCAGCAGAGGGTTCTACAGTTCTGAAACAGTTGTTAATCTGAAATGTTTAATTGTGTTGATGTTCCATTTCTATGGCAAGGTTTTAAAGATTTATGCTGGAAGTTGACCCAGTAGTGAAAGCAGTGATATGGAATAATTTTGCAAAATGCATGTATGCAAAGTGCATGTATGTTTCCCTGCATTTTATACTGCCAACATGTATTGTGCACCTACATGATAAAGGCTACCTGGATGTAAAGTTAAACTTGTTAAGCCCCCAAACATGCAAGCAATCAGAAAGCCCAGAGCACCGTTTGCAGCACAGAGGACTTTGTCAAGTGACTCCTGGGAAGTCCCGCTGCAGGTGTTGCAGCAGTCTCTGTAGGCTGGCTGGTGTGTCTATGGTTTCATTGCCTGTTATGAAGTGCTTGGAATGTGCTCAGTGGGAGAGACTCCTCAGATAATTCAGCTCCCAAAGTCCATTAAATTTTTACTGAACTAGCATGAGTTAAGGTTCTGGGAGGATTTAGTAAGATTTTGGTTTTGACAAAACATAACAAAAGTATACTTCTCAACTGGAGCCACTTCAAAGGTAGACATCTTACAACTTCCCAGCAAGAGTGGTGAGAAACAGGTGATTTTGAGTTTTTTTCTTTCTTTTTTTTTTCTTTTTTTCTTCCCCCCCCCCCCAAAGGAATCCTTAGTCTAATGCAGACAGCTCTGTGGCAAATGAAAGCAAAATGCATAAAGTTTGGCAAATGAGAAACAACAGGAGAGTTCACAATTAAAAGACAATTGCTAAGCAGTGTTAGCTATATATTTTGTAATTTTTCTTTTATGTGTTATGAATCATGGATCTCATCCTCTCCTTTTTTCCTAACAGAAAGCTTCAGTCATACAGAACAGGGCTGAATTAGCTGGGTTTTTTTTATACTGATGTATTTTAAAACAAATAAAACATTAGGAGGAACTTTCTAAAATATGTGTGATAGATGGATCCCTAACTGTTCTGCACAGCTTTGAAAGCCTTCTGTTTAACACAAAAGCCCTTTCAGCAAGCCCAGAAGGCAGAAATGGATTGTAATCCAAAGCACAGCTTAAATGCACATCTAGAAGCTTGTAAAAAGGAAGAGCATCGTGGTTGAGGCTGATACCAGAGATAAATGTGAATTAGAGGGCTTCAGAGGAGCAGCTTTAGTACTGTGTTTAAATTGCCCTTTTAGAAATGCTTTTAACAGTATGTGATAAGTGTATGTTTAAAGGAGGAGTGTATCTGGGGTAGGAACTGATTAAAAATTAATTTACAATAACAGCATGAAAGGTAGAAGAGGACAGGCTAATGTTTTATTTAAATGACTTTACCATCCTATCTTTCTCTAGTGTAAGTTTTGTTATGAAAATGAAGCCCATAGGATACAATTCAGTCAGAGCCTCCACAGGGGGTGAAATGTTTCTTTGAGGAAAGCAATTTTTAAAAAATATTCTTTCATAGATACAAGACTAGCAGGATCAAAGCATCATGTAAAGCAATAAAATTCAGAAATAATTATGTTAGTTTTGAATATGATGTCATTTTTCATCAGTACAAAAAAACCACAAAAGGTGAAGCCCTTCAGTAGGTGAAGCCAAGCCCAGAAAAAGTGCTGCGTGATGGCCAGTGCAATGTTTTTGCTTTTTCTGTTATGATGATATACACCCTCTGAATGTTTAAGATCTGCTACCACATATGGGCTAACTGAATTAATGTAAAATGATTGTATAGTGAAGCATAAAGAACAATGCTGCATATATACCTTATAATCCTAAGGGTAGGCTTTGGAAAAACATCTGGGCTCTTTGAGGTTTGACTGGTCTGAATCAGCTTCTAGGAGGGCATGAGCTAAGTGCAGAGCAGGCAAAAGAAGTAGTGTGATTTTTTAGGAAATGACCTGCATCCTAATTAGTGGTTTGTTTCTGTCAGTTTTAACTAACCATGCTTTTTCCTATACATTAGCTAGAATTCTGGGTTAGGATGATGGTCTAACAGATATCACAGCTGGACTTGGGTTAAAAAAAGTAGGAAAATCTTCTATCTTGTGACTGCCACTAATAAAGTTATTGCAGAACTGCTGGAAGAATGCATGTTTCACTCAGATGCTCAAGACCTTATGGAAGTCTTCCCTCAAAAAAACAATCAACCAACCAAAACCAAATACTACAAAAAAAGAAAGCTAAAGCAACTGATAGAAGTCAAGAAAATAGAAGCAAATGCTTAAGGAAAAATAACATTTTCTAATAATGTTGATTATGAGGAGGAATGACTTCAGAAGAATGGTAGATGTGGTAATGGGGCTGGATGTGCTGAGTGTTTTTCGCAAGGCCTTTGCTTCCTCTCCATCCTAGGGATAGGCTGGTATAGCACAGGCCTGTCTACGCCTTGTTTGGATTAGTAGTGCCGGTTCCTTTCTGAATGTGGTTTTGTTGAGCCCTCTGTCTTCTTGAGATCTTCACCTTTAAATCAGTCACTCTTTCTTAATGATCCTGTAATGTGTACATGGCAAGCTCTTGTGAACAAGATTGTTGGGCTCAGGCACACACAATGTCTGCAGAAAGTTTTAAAAAAATTCTGATGAATAATAATCAGATTTCTGGCTTTTTTAAAAAAAAAAATGGTGAATTAATATTTCATCCACTTCGATCAGTACTTCTATTTCCACAGACGTTGACATAGTATTTATAAAGTGTCTATCTGATTGTGTCAATCCATATTTTACCACATGTATTTCAAAGCATTTAATTCAGCTTTCATTTAGACAGTTTTGTAATAGTATAATTCTCTTGATTTCTCCAGAAAGACATTTTATTTTCTTCAGTTTAAGTGGGATTAGATTGGACTTGAGCATTTATATAGTGAAGCCAGTACTGTACAAATAAGACAAAGTTTGTTTTGACTAGGTAAAATAAACAAAACCCAACCCGGGTGTAACTGCTGAATCCATGAGGAAGTTGGTCTGCTGTATGTGGAGGGGGAACCATTTTTGCATCGTGCAGGTAAGGCAGCACTAATAGTGCTGTATTTTTGCTGTGTGTTTCCAGCAGAGGGCAGATAAATATACCTTTTCCAACCTCTGTAATATTTGTAAAGGAAAGTTCCACTGTAAAAACATGAGCATCAAGTTTTATATATTGCAGAAATAAATTATGAATCTATAAAAAGAAGAAACAAAATCAAAGCAAGCTTTTCATATTAAAGTCAAATGAGTCAAAATTTGCAATATCAGCTTTTCAGTTGATGCTTTAGCAACATCCTTTTTTTGAACCTTACTCTCTTGATTTACTAAGCTATGGCATAAGCTGTATTCTTTCCATTTTTTCCCCCTTTGCTTAGTACTGTAATTTTCTAGCATTATATAAATTATACATAAGGGAGGGGAAATTATATCTACTGTCAGTGTTCTCCTTTGTACAAGGTCTACTCCTTATTTTTCCTTAGCTGCAGATTCTGGTTGTCCACAAGTTTCTTGCCAGATTTCTTCCCGCTGATACTGCAGCACTCATCGTGTGACCTGGGCACAGCATATGCTTCTCCCTTGGACACCCATTACTTCTTTCTTGAAGCAAAATCTGAGTAATTTCTGGATCAGAGAATTTCAGCTTGGTTAGTTATAAGCAATTTATCTGACCTGTCTTTTCAATATATCACCCCACTGACCATATAAAAGGCCCTGGTGTCTTCTGGTGTAGAATCTGTCGCTTCTGGGAGAGTGCAGGATGTCACACTTGCAAAAAAATTAATTTGCTTCATGTGAAAAACTCATTCCCCAGCCAAAGAAGGCTGCTCTTCAGGACACTTCAGAAGAAAATAATTGTTGCAATTTCACAAGCCTACAATTGTCATGCAGGGAAATTTCAGAGGATCACTTCTGCACAGTGATACCTGCTGCTTATGTCTCAGTCTGACTCTGTCTCTTTTGTATACAGACCAGGTTCATTTTCTTGTCATCTAATGAGAGGACCATTCAACCTTCAAGAATTTCCTTTTAGTTTTGAGAAAATATTCTGAAGAAGTGTTCACCTGGATAAATTTGCTCTTTTCTCGTATTCAGGTGTGGCACAAATGCATACAATGTGAGCGCTATGATTTTTACCATATCATTGTAGTTTGCTTCATATGTCCTGGAGTGGATATGTCCTATCATTTTTGGGTCTAGTTGGAAGCCTTTAGCTAGCAATGTTCTCCTTGGGTCAGTACTGGGTCCAGTCTTGTTCAATCCATCAATGACCCGGGTAAGGGGACAGAGCGTACCCTCAACATGTTTGCTGATGACACAAAACTAGGAGGAGTGGCTCATACACCGGTAGACTATGCTGCTGTTCAGTGAGACCTGGACAGACTGGAGAGTTGGGTTGAGAGGAACTTAACGAAGTTCAACAAAGACAAGTGCAGGGTTCTGCACTTCAGCAGAAAAAACTGCCTGCACCAACACAGGTAAGGGCTGACTTGCTGGAAAGCAGCTCTGCAGAAAAGGAGCTGTAAGTCCTGGTGGACAACAAGCTAACCATGAGCCAACAATGTGCCCTCATGGCCAAGCAGGCCAGTTGTTTCCTAGGGTACACTAAGGAGAGTTTGGCCAGCAGGTTGAGGGAGATTCTTGTCCTCCTCTACTCTGCCCTAGAGAGGCCACATCTGGAGTACTGTGTCGAGTTCTAAGTTCTCCAGCTCAAGAAAGACAAGGAACTACTGGAGAGAGTTCAGCAGAGGGCCAGGAAAATGATTAGGGGACTGGAGCATCTCTCTTATGAGGAAAGGCTGGGTTTGTTCAGCCTGGAGAAGAGAAGATTGAGAGAGGATCTTATCAATCCTTATAAATATCTAAAAGGTGGATGTCAAGAGGATGGGGCCAGACAGGACAAGGGGCAATGGGCACAAACTTGAATACAGCAAGTTCCAACTGAACATGAGGAAAAACTGTTTTACTGGGAAGATGACAGAGCACTGGAACAGGCTGCCCAGAGAAGCTGTGGTGTCTCCTTCTCTGGAGATATTCAAAACTCACCTGGATGTATTCCTGTGCAGGCTGGTCTAGATGAATCTGCTTTAGCAGAGGAGTTGGACTGGATAATCTCCAGAGGTCCCATCCCACTCCAAACATTTGGTGATTTTATGAATACCTACAGATGCAGCAGAGCACTCAGTGTTACTCTGCTTGGATAATCAGAGGTTTTGATAAGTGGATTATTTTGCTGGCCAAATATACAGCCTGAACTCATGGGCTTGAAAATTATGATTTATCTCTTGGAAAAAAGTGGCATATCTAATCAAACTGCCCTTCTCTTTAAGAAGTACTTATTCAGCATATGGAGGGAAAGGAAAAATGGTCACACAGAATTGCTATTGAAGGGAAGTGTGTGCTAAAATTCACTGTGGGATTGTACTCTATGGTTAGGTCAGAAGTAGTATCACCATGGACTTCTCAGTTCCCTTCTTTTGTTGAGCTCTAACAAGTGGTAGCAGGCTGAATAGTCAATGAAGTAAGGAGAATCTAGAAAATAACATTTTTTCTTTTAATTTACTCTGCTGTTTTCTTTCCTGTAATTATATACATAATAGAGAAACAATTACAGTGTAAATTACTAGGCCTTTACTGACAATTTTGTCAATTGTGCTATTTTTTCCCAGTGGTTTATGCCCTCCTGCATCACATTAGATTGCTCCTATAGCTGGCAATTTAAATTTAAATTTAATATGAAGAGCCTAAACCTACAGGAGGAAGCTGGAATAGAGGATGGATGCTGGATCTGGTGTAGGAGGAGGCTGTTTGGCTGGCTGCAGTCCTGGGCTGCTGTCCAAGGAGAAATTAGGCAATAAATGAAAGAAAAGCACTCCCACCCAAACTGCTCCTCTAGCAGTTTTGCTTTACCTTCCTTGTGGCTCAGTGTAGTGTCACATCTGTCCACTTTCAAGACATGGGAGAGCTAAGAGTTGAATAATTGCATGTTTGCAATTCCTAAAGCATACTGATTATTTCTGTGGAGATGGGAGAAGAGTTTTCTGTAACAGAAGCAGATTACTTCAGTAAGAAAAGTGGGAAATTTTTTATGGGGCAATAGAACAGTTGGGCATTAACTCAGAGACGTCAGATAATGTCATGCCTGCATGATAGAGAGGCTGTTTGCAAGCCATGGAACTATTTTTTCTTCACACAGGACATGTAAGGCTGTTTAGATTATTTTGTCTGGCATCCAGCAAAGGGCAGGGTTTTGAACTATTTGGAACAGATGGAGAGAAAATTGGACTCCTGTGAAGAATGGGAAGTTTCAATGCAGATGGTTTAAAAGGTCACCTTTAAACTCCAAACTGCTTTTTTCCCCACACCTGTGCCCAGCATACAGCTAAAGTTTAGCATAATCCTAGTCATGCTCTTTTGCCAAATCAATTATAAAAAAAATCCACCTTTTCTATGAACTAACACCTTCAGAAGCATCTTTCTAGTCTGTCATATCCAAGAAATACTGTTCTGCAAGTAGAGGATGAAGATATTTTAAGAAGAATTATAAGGGGGAAAAAAAAAATGTTCTGTTAGAAGAAAACATCTTTTGTTCAAAGTAAATGAGATGATCTAAGCCACTTCAAATTGCCCTGAATGTCTGTGACCTATGAGTTGTAACTTTGGTGTAGGTCTGCCTTCCTCTGCAGCTATTAGGGGAACACAGCTGTTTACCTGGAGTGTTTAGGAGGTTTGGTCACTACACATTCTGTTTAATGATTTACTGACATTGTTATTCTCTAGTTACAAAGAACGTAAAGAAAAGGAAAAGTCATAAACACCTTACCTTTCTCTCAGTCAGTGGTTCTCTTTGGCATCTGTTAAGCCCTTGGAATATCTGTTTTTGTGGTATTAACCTTAATTGTGGTGCCAACAATAGGCTTTTAAAATATTAGCTTCAGCTAAATGGTGGGAACTGAAGATGACTGCCTGTTGTTTTAATTGCCTCTTCATGACTGATTATGGACTCTTGGACACTTCCTGTAGCTTTACAAGGTGTGCATTGTTTCGGCTTTTGCAAGGGAGTGGATCAAGAACATATATTCTTCAACAGGGTTTCCTGTACCCAGAACTTTTCAAATTTAACCACAACAATTGGTAAATATTTGAAAGTGTTTCTGGAAATTGCAGATCTGATTGTGTGGCAAAATTTCAGGGGCTTTTTTTAAAGCTTTTTAGCATTTCTCAATCTGGATGCTTGGAAAAAAGCCAAACAATAATAATCCCACATATCAGCCTGCACAGTATCACTAAGTCCTACTGTTTCTATGACGACAAATAGCATTTTCATCTCCATCAAATCAGTTCTGTGAAGTATAGTAGCCTGTACAACAGGTTAGTGGGAAGATGGTAAGCCTCCTGGAATTGAAGGTGTACAAGTATCTGTAAGGGCTCATATTTCTCAGACTTTGCTTATGCTAATGTTGTAGAAACAAACTGACTGCAGAGCAGCATGGCGATACCTCAGTGAGCTTCAGACAGCAGTCTACACAGTGCGTAAGGAACAGTGAGTTCATTTGCTCTGCTGAGAAGTGGCTTATGTGTGTTGGTTTGTCTTGTTCAAGAGCTTCCCACTGACTTGCAAGGAAACTGCAGTACAGAAGGGAGTTTTTCTTAAAGAAAAAACTGTTTGATTATCTCCTTCCCAAGAGCATTCAATAAGCTTACATATCACACTGAAAGAAATTACTTCAGACTGGGAACAAATTTTCATATTTTGCTCATGTCTTCCTGTGCTTTTGCTTCCACATTTCTGGGAATGCTTTGTGCTGCTCATTCCTCTATTCTTCCTGAATCTCCACTGAACATTTCTTTTGCAGTCTCACGTCACCAAATTTGCACTTCATTGCTTTTAACAATTGTTTTTTTAATGGTCGAGTTACAGGTTGTCTTATCCTTCCAACTCCTTCTCTGCTACCTTTGATCCTCACTATTTCCTTCTCCCTCAACTTTCAAAACTCAACATTTTTGGTCATCCCTCAAGCCTGTTTCTCAGCATCTTCTCTGTGTTTGCTCTGAATACCAAAGCTGTGACAGCAGCTTGTGGGGAATTCCAGGCTGTCCTTTGCACATGCTGGCAAAGGTATAGGTGACATTGCTGCTGTGTGTTGATAATGAGGGCTTGCTGTGCTTCAGACGCCTCCTCTAAATTTAGTTCATGGAGTGCCAGAGTGGTAGCCCTTTGTGGACTCTTTCCAAATGCCAGGCTCCTCGTAGCTGTTTGAAGGAGAGAAAACAGGCAGTTTGCATCTTGCCTTCTCTGATGGCAATGACAGCAGTCAGTGAACATAGCTACGTTTACCTTCATTTTTTTCACTCTGCATCCAGGACAAACACACTTCTCACCCACTTGTTGTTACAGCTTTAGAAAAATCTTCCTTTGATGCCTGACTGAGCCTGAATACTAATAGTTGGCAACAGGAGGCAATCTTTTCTTCTGCATTACCTGTTGAGATTTTAAACTTCAAAGAGAATAAATTGCGTTGAAGATGATGCTGAACAGACTGTTGTCCTTACCAAGTTGTGAGTACTGTGTGCTGTGGACACAAATCTGTAAATGCCATTCTGTGTTTTATGGAAAGAAGGCCTTTTTTTAAATCAATTTTGCTTCAGCACTTGGTGTACTTTATTTATTGAAGCCCTTCCAAACAGTAAACTAGATCAAGAAAACAGCTTCCATTTACTATCTCTTAAACAAGCACTCTCTTTTATTAAAACATGATTACTTTACTGGTGTAGGTCATGGAGAGACAGAATGAAGCAATAGCATAATGGTATTGAATAATTTTCAAGGAGGAAAACCTGTTAAAATTCCAGCATAGTGTGTTTGACTCTAATATATATGATATTTTCTTAAGTGCAAGTGTGCCAGCTGTACTCTGCATTACGTCTTGGATTTTGCAGCCCATAATGGAGGATATAATTATAAAATGGACTGGAATACACACAGCAAAAATTATTAGTATTCCAGAAGTAATGATGGGCCAGGATTGAAATACTCCCTTGTTCCTCAGGGGCTCCCTATAGTCATGCTAGCATCCTACTGAAATTCAGGCCAGGTATTTAGAGCCAGAATATGAAGTGGAGACACAAAATGAAGGAGAAGGATGGGGATTTCAGTGTTCTTAATCAAAGTGGATGAATAGTCTTCCTAGATGAAACCATCTGTGCAGTTTTTAAGGAGGAAAAATAGTGTTACAGGCTCCTGTAGTAGACTTTATGTTTGAAAAACATTTCCCCAGCCAAAACTGAACTACCTGGAAATGAAATGAGAGAAGCTGAAACACGGTGTGAGAAGGAAAACTTTCAAAAAAAGTCTGATACCTTTTTGCTGATTTCCTGATGAAAGGCCTGGAGAGGAGTGTGTGGTTTTATGCTGAGGATGCAGTTCAGGTGAGACAGAGGTGTGACACAGACATGAGGTGTAGCGAGTAAAGCACCAGCCAGTGAGACTGGAGTTTACTTTTTTATATCTGCCTCTCACCTGGTTTTCAGAGAAGGGGACAAACAGCATTTATGTGTGCTAAGGATGCCAGTGGTTGGTTGCTCTCTTGACGACTAGTCCAGATTCATTGGTAGCACTGGAAGTGTTCCCAACAGAATTCAGTCATGCTCAAGCTCCAGGAGCAAAAGGGCCATATTACAGACATTATGCATGCTCTTTAATTGCTCCAGAGTGGGATGGACACTTGGAAGTATTCTATGGCCTGTTTGAGTGCCCTAACTATTTGTGGCTCATTTTTAAGGTTACATTTTTCTCTATGTTTTTGTGAGAATAGATCCATGATGCTCACCCCACAAAGCTCTATTGCATTGATTTGAGCCTGTATTGATTTAAGTGGAGGAATGTATTGTTTGTCAATAGCAAAGCATTTGGTCAGCTCCTGCTAGCCCAATGACAGTGAGATGAGATCTGGGCTCAATATTTGGACTTTAAGGTTGCAGTTAGATAAACTTATTCATTGTGTCACAAAATAATGATGTGTTGAAGATAAAGACCATTTAATCATATTATTTGTTTCTCTCTAAGCCAGGAATTAAGTCCAGTTGCTTGTAGGTACAAGAAAAGAAATAAATGTTCTTTAGTAGAATTAATTTTAAAAGATGACAGCCAGAAGATGTCCTTTGCTGCCATATCAGCAAATTTCAGGGAGATATTCTAGGACAGGAAGAGTGTTTGAAGAGGGATTGTCAGGGGAAATGTAGCAGGAGTTTAAAGAACTGTGTGTAGTAGTAAGCATAATATATTTTTTTATTTGCCTTCTGCTCAGAGACTTACAAAAAAATCAAACCAATTTACCTGGCTGCAAGTTAGAACTGTAAACAAAATATGTAGATTAGCCAAACACATTTGCAGTCATGGTTTGTAAAAACAGATAGGCCATTTTGTAAGCCTTTTGAAGAAAACACTAAGTACTAGGCAGGGTTTGACCCTGTCAATATTTTATACCAAAACAAGGAAAGCTGTAATTAGAAGGTGCAGGCTTGGGAAGGAATGCTCACATAATTCACAAAACCCACTATTTAATGTACAGTTCTATGAGCACCAACATTGATGTATGAGATGTACTGCTGATTAAATCTGGGGTGTTGAAACCCTTCTAACAGTTAATGGATTACAATGGAAAATCATAAGCAAGGAAAACCACAGGAAGAACAGTGTGATTCTTTAATTATGCAAGCAGTAAAAGGATTGGCTATTTTTTCCTAATCAAAATTACTAATGGCTAGGGAAAAATGTGCGTTGTTGTTGCTTTATATGGAAGTGAATCAACTTTAAAACAATTTTCTGCTAGTGTCCAGTGCATGACACTTAGATATCCAGCAAGCCAGTGCCTGTGGCGATTAGGCAAACCCTGCGAGCCAGCGGCACCTGCCTGAGACTTAGCTAATGGACCTTGTTGCACTTCTCTCTGCCACAAGTAGTACCAGGATGGTATGGATGCCTGCTTCAGCACTCATTAACACTTTTGACATACTCTTTGTTCCTTACGAACATGGGCTAAACATGACTGAGACTAAAAGCTCATTTGCTTAAGGAGCAGTAACCATTAACTCCTCTACATTAGCCCTGCGTGGAGCTCAGCCATCAGTCTGCAAGGCAGGTTTGAAACACTGTAAGCATCTCTTCCCCAGACCACTCACTCAGGAAGAAAGCTATGATTTCATTATGATAGGTGTCTCCGTTAACCCCTGTCTCATGTCTCATTCCTGTCTCCTGGAATTTTACTCTTAGTGTACTAGTCCCAAACTCTGTAATAAATTATTGAATGAATTCTGAAACATTTTCCATCTTGCCTTACTATTGCATGCATATTATTTTGCAACTTCCCCTGTCTCCTTTGCAGTATGTGGCAAATGGGTTTTGCAGTCTGGGGACTTCTTGTACTCAGAGCTCATCATGGCTTAGCAGATACTGCCGTTATGTATAAAGCTCTTCAGCTGCATCATACAGATGGTAAGGTCTTTTTCATAACAAAGTCTTTACTTTCCTGTTTGCATAAGTCTATTGAGATAGAATTGTATCAACAAAATGAAGAGCTGATGGAGGCCTTGTGTCCGATGATAAAAGGCAGTGATTATGCTTACATATGAGCACAGCAACCTTTTCTACAAACAGGAAGAAGTGCTGAAGACAAATGAACTAAAGCTGCTGTTCTCTACCCTGTTGCCCTCACTTTTTATGACACTGGCAGCAGCAAAAAGACAAATGGCAGAAGGAATGCCTAGTTTCTAAGGACATCTTTTTAAACAAAGGAGAGGTATAAATGGCTAGTTCATTCCACGGGTCTGAAGTAACAGTCCATTTGAATGGATCCTCAAGTCCTTTGACAAGTTTTTGAACTGTAGATAGTATCCCAGGGAAATCCTCCACACTTGGGATTTGTAGAGAAACTTGAAACCAGGTAGATTATATGTGGGATTTCATTGTTTGTAATTGTTGAAGGGCTATGCCTATTAGAACGTCTTTTCATTGTAACTTTTCTTCAATACCTCTTGCAATGTTAGTCTGGAGACACAAGACTAAGGGGCAAAGGCTCTCATTTTTATCCATAGCCCCCCAAATATTTCTTTGTTTTTAAATTTTACCTGATATTTTGTCATTTAACAGTTGATTTTTAGCCTTTTCCAATTTCCTTTACAGCTATTCTTGTCTTCTACTTAGCATACTAGAAGGTCGCACAAAGATCTCTGACAGTTTTGGCTTTTTTACTCTACTGGTATCAGCTGATAATTTATGGCTGGGCAGCATGGACCAAGCATCACCACTCCATTTTTTAGCATCTCAGAGGTTTTCTTTTGATGTTACTCAGCAATTCACATCTGAATGTTGTGTTACTGCTGCTGCAGGGTGATTTTAATCCCTGCAACAGATGTGACTGTTTAAACCATATCACAGGTTTGCATTGTTGAAGAATCTGTTTGTAGCAGAGGCTAAGCATCAGTTCATGTGTGGGTGTTAAATGGGATCACCACTTTGCAGGGTATCCTCTAAAAGATACAGACATAGTCTCTGTGGGCCTTTTCTCCACGTAAACAAGTATTTTTGATTGCTACTAGAAGACATTTGTGAAGCCTGGAAGTGAGAATGTGAGTATATAATTATTTTGAATATAAGCTGACAAGAAAAAAATAATCCTAGCATGGTTTTGGCAAAATGCCTGCAATTGTCTTAACACTTTTAATTCTGATATTGACAGGAGAATCATATAGTAATTATCCAATTATAATTTTTAAATCAAATTATAGAAGAACAAGAAAGTAACGGCTTTATTCATGCACTAACAGTTATCTTCTCTTTACCGCTACTCAGAATATCCTTCAATCATTTGTTGTGTCTGTCCTCCAACTGTGTTAAAACTGGGAAAATATTACACTGAATTTTGCATGCAAACAATTTGGTTGCTTTGTGCTAAGTCACGATATGAGTACAGTCAGGCTAAAATACAACCAGCTAATAATATGTGTGAAATTAAAAAGGAAATAAATGGTAATTTCAATCAGAAGTGTGCTGGTAATAAATACCCTCTATTAAAATGAGCTATACAGAATTTAAAATTATGTTCACTAAATACTGTAATTTTGCAGAAAACAAACTAACTTTAATGTCCAACCAAAATGAACTTTCTTCCATTGGTGACACGTCACTTTCAGACACAACAATATTTTGCAGCTAAATAAAAATCTGCTTTTAGTAATAAGCCAAAGGCACTAAAGAAGGAAGAATTGTTCGAAATGTGTTCAAGTTTTTAGATTTACTGCTGGTTTCCTAACTGGGAATAAAAAAAAACTTTAAAATAACTTTAAAATTTCATAATTTGACTTAATTAGAAAATCATAGATGAGTTAGATCATAATTAATCTTAAATTACAAGCACTTGTTTATAAAGAGTTCTAAAGCTGATGAGTTGTGAAACTGTCTGTACACTGTGTCATTTACAAAACGCTGTGAGACAAACTGTTACTCTGAGTTAATTAATCTAGAGTCTACAGGTTGAAAATGTTGAGTGGTGCTAATGATTGTATAGGTTAGAATGCTCCCTCCTAATGCTCAAAAACTTTGCTATGGAGGTGAAAAAGTAGGAAACAGGAAGAAAATTAATTTTAAAAGGTATTTGGAAGGCTATATTATGCTTAAATTGAATCAAATTGTGCAATGGATTAAGGATAGTCTTTTTGTGCTAAGAGTGGACTAGACTTTGAAATTATTGCTTGTTTCTTCTTTGCTGTGGTAGCTCACCATAGTCTCTCCAAACGGCTCTAACAGCACGGTTCAGAAGACAAGGAAGACAATAATAAGGTGACCTTTATTCTCTGTTCCCAGTGAGATCGATTGGGTTACTGCTACTTATGTGTGCTTTGCTCAAACAGGGTAGGAACCTCTATGCATTGAATAGTGGCCATGCTACTTTTTTTTTTTAATTTAAACTAGTTGAAAATAAACTCTACTGGCAGCCAAGCCCAATAGCTACAAGGAATAACACTGTAATGGAGAAATTTCGGATGGAAGATCAGATGGCTCAGATTGTTTATATTAACGTATATATAGGTGTGTTTATGAAAGATATCTACCGGTAAGAACTTTCTCTGAATTTTATTGGTTTTCTGGTTGCAGTAAAGCAATTGCCTTTGCAGAGACCTAATCAATTCTGGAAGAGATTGATTCTCCCTGGGTTGAGATGGCTTGCGGGTTTTTTTTCTCCTTTCCATTTATACATGAGGACAATCTTGGCTGTGTTCTGAATGTCTTGTAGATAAGAAAATCACCTAATTTGTACAACACATTGAGTAGTGGCATAGAATGAGTTCAATAGAAACCTGTCCTATTAGAAAGAGCCAGTTCATTTCACTTTTTCACTGAGAGCTGTGCTGTCCTTTGAGCAAACTTGTTTCCACACAAATATGGAAGAAGGGGGAATCCTTAATATTAACAGAGCTACTAAATTTCCATGGAGAAAGGACTTAGACTGAGAGATATGAACAACTTCATTTGCCCCATTTTCACCACAGATTAATTTTCTGATTTCCTTTAATGATACTATGGTGAACGGGAGCAGGGAAAATAGATTAAGTCTTGTTCCTCATTGGCTGTAGTTCTTCAGAGTGAATTTGAAGGAACCTGCTGTGGGGTGCCCTGAGGCACTGGTAGGTGTTAATGGCCCTGATGAGCCTCACCTGAGGCCTCCCATCCTGCTCATGGACCAGGAACACTATTAAAGCTCAGCCTAGGCCTGCTCTTCTCTTTTTGAGCAGTGCTGTAGGGATGCTAGTTTCTAGTTTAGCCATAGCTATGCTTGTCTCTGCCTGTGGACCCTGACCCATGTGTGGGCTTCCTGGCTTGATGGCAGAACCGTTCTGTCACTAAGGGTCTGTCCAGCAATCTCTAGGCTGTATCTGATCGTTACCTGTGAATTGACCACCAAACTTGGCCTCAGACCTGCCTCATCACTGTGAATTTGCCTGATGAATGGGAGTCATGGTTAAAGCTGTCTGCCTGCTCTGGAACTGCTCTGCTCTCATTGTCAGGTACTGTGGCATGAGTCCAGCTGTAATCCCAAGTTCCCCTAGTTTGGGCTCACACCTTATGTCTGTAGATCTAGAATTTCCCACTACTCAGCTGGTCCATAGGTGTATAAAACCACATTTATTAGAAATCAAGACCTCAGGAAAATAGTTCTTAATTTCTTTTTAATTCAGGAGCACAAAAAGCATTTCACATGCATAAACTGCAAAAGGCAGCTGCAGGATATCACGGAGAAAGAAAATTTTCTGCTATGTCTTCATTAGACCTATAAAAATTCTAGCAGTAAAAAGTACTGTAGACCTAGTTGTTTTAAAACTGATGCTAGTGTGGTAGCTGTATTTTTATTTCTTATATGGCACCAAAAAAATTCTTCCAGTTTCTCCTAAACCTAGTATTTGTTTCTAATTTTATTTTCAGAACATTTATAACTCATGACTCTGTATAGCTAAAAATAATGTATCCAAAGATAAATTGAATCACCTGAGGCTGAAATGTGCCTTTATCCATCTAGTTGCCTTTGTTTATTACCTAGAGAAGCAGAGGAAAAAAAAATACCATTGCATGACTTTGTAACTGTAGTGTAAACTAAGTTTCAGACAACTTTGCTGAAGGAAACCACCCACAAGAGAAATATGATTTGGCTATAAAATCAGAAGGTGTTTGGGTGCAGGGCTTTAATTTGGTTTATAATAAAGATGTTAAAAGATGTGTTAATTTAGTGAGGAAATATATGTTATTTGTGACTAAAGAATGAGAGTGAGTTGTGTATATGTAAATATTTAATTTTTTTCACAAGTGACTTATGTTTACTTATGCCACTTCCTGCCGGGATCCAAGCTTATGCTGAGCAAGGCTGGAACTAAAAAACTGTCTAGAGCTGAAGGAGTGGCTATGAGAAGATACACTTCAGAAAATGCCAAGGGTCCTTGAGGACAATCAAGTAATGAAAAAAAACTTGCAATTTATTTTTGTATTTTCTGCTAGTCTGGTGAGGTTTAGTCGTCCTAGACTTGAGGCTAAGATCAAAGGGGACCTTTAAAATGTTGGCACAGCGAAGAGGAAAGACTGAGCAATTTGCCAGGGGCTGCCCGTGAGCTTCTCTGAGGACTGATGGGAATGCAGAGATAAATGTGAATGACATCAAGTGAAGCAAGCAAGCTGTATTTGCCCATGCCTGTGGTGGAGATAAGTGGGTTGACTAAGACCTACTAGTACTTTCAAGGAAAGACTGAAGTTTAAGAAAGGGTCAGCACGCAGAATAGGAGTAATTGTCACAAGAAGTGCAAGTATGATTAGGGTTCCAGGCTTAGCTGAACTGACTGGTAAAGTGCTTTTTGTGAGACTAAATCCTCCTGTGTGAGGGCTTTTCAGTGATCACTCTGTTATAATTGCCTTTGTTTGTACAATGAGTATTTATATGTGTTCACTGTCTGTCTTGTTTTATCATTTTTTATTTGGCTATGACTTCTGTTCAAAGGATCATTTCTCTCCAGGCAGAGAGGAAACTTGTCACCTGTGAAACTTCTTTCCTCAAGGTGATTTTTAGACTGGATTAAACAAATAATTGTTGGGAATGGTGTACGTATATTTGATTATTTCTTGAGATCCACTTCCACCACGGTGATTCTAGATACATGTGAAATTAGAGCCAAATTCAAGTTTTGATTTTTAAGAATCTTTATTTGCTTTAATGTTATTCTAATTTGATAAACCATTTCAGCCAGAATTGCCACCTTGGTGCACTAAATTTGACTTAGCATCCTGAGTGCAGCCTTATGCATTGTCCATGCCTGAGAGAAATATGGGCTTCCAAAGCTGCTAGAACTTGGTAGCCTGTTTCATACTGAATTCCTGTGGCTTGTGCAGATAGATGTGGCCAGAAAAAAAACCCCAGCCCTCTTACAGTTAGTATTTCTTTCCAGATAGTAGGGCTTCCTGTATTAAGTGCTTTGTGTTCTTAACGTGGCAAGCCCCGTCTTACCTTATCCTTCTCTTAATCTTTGTGGGTTATGCTATTCCTCTTTATATGCAATAGAAACAACCTACAAGGTGTTGTATTTTCATATACTGGATTCTTACAAATTCATATGAATCCTTTGTTATCCCCTGTGCATTGGCTCTGTCTTTTTGATTGACTCTGTTCTTGCTTTCAGCATGACTGAAACAGTGTGATGCAAGACTGGCTGAGGCAAATACAGGCAGCTAACAGGGGCTTGTAGGTGTGTACTTGAAATTACACTGAGAGAAGCTATGGCTTTGCAAGCACTACACAACAGACTTTTGAAGCAGCCTTGTCAGTTGCCCCACCACAACAGCAAGAGGTTGAGATGTAGGGAGAGACAATGTTATCCATATGTCCTGCTCATCCTGATATTGTATCTGGATTCATGAAACAAGTACTGCATAGTGTGAAAGGATTTTTCAGCAGATGTTTAGCTCTGCAGAACTACTGCAAATTGGTAGTGGTTCTGGAACATCGGATCATCAAGACAGTTTGTGTGGTGGGCTGACCTTGTACTGAAGCCTTATCCCATCCAGCTGCTCACTCGCTGCTCCTACTCAACAGGACAAGGTGATGAGAGAGTAGGGTGAAAAAAATGTGTAGGTTGAGATAAAGACTAGGGTGTCATTTACCAGTTACCATCATGGGAAAAACCAGATTCAATTTGGGGAATATTAAATTATTGACAATTAAAGTAGATTTGGGTGGTGAGAAATAAGTAAAATTAAAAACAATACCCTGAGTGTTGTGGGGGGATGGTGAGTTATAGACGGTCCATAACAGCTCCTCTCTGCTTCTCCTTCCTCCTCACTCTGCTCCCTGCATGGGCTCTATGGGATGCTTCAAGGCATCTCCACCTGCTCCAGGGTGGGGTCCCTCATGGGCTGCAGGGGAATACCTGATCTGGTGTGTGGAGCACCTTGTCCTCCTTTTTCGATCTTGGTGCTTACAGGGCTTTTTTTCACATTTTTTGCCTCACTGCCAAGCAGTGTTTTTGCCCTTCCTTTTTTCACAGAGATGCTACCAGAGGGGATAAGCTGTGCCTTGTGGTGGGGCTAGTGGAACCAGCAGTGCCAGGCATGGGCAACCTTGGCCTCTCCTCACAGAGGCAGCCCTGCAGCCTCTACCACCACCACCTTAGCACAGACCCTTGGTACGAGATGTCGGACACCTCACCCCAGAGGTGCATTGACCTGAGATGCCCAGAGTTGTTTGGAGCAGGGGAGTGCCACCCCCCCTGAGACCTGCCTCAGCCCATGACTGTGATGCCTGGCTGACTCGTGTCATGTGGGAGCCCTGCTGCTCACACGGGCTGTTGGCTTTTAAGTAAATGTTGGGAGCTATTTAGCATTTAGCAAGCTGTTCCTTGTTGGATTGGGACTGTCAGCAAAGCTCCAGTTTTTGAACACTAAAAGGAACGTCCTCCTTGATCAAAGACCTATTTCCTTGTCAAGGAAGGCTAATGATGCTGGGGTTCAGCATGGATTTGTTGTCCTGGCCACTGTGGGTGTGAGTTTGGTCATGGCCCCTGTCATTCAGGAAGACTCTGATCATCTAATCCATCACTAGTCTTAGTTGCTTGCTGCTGATTTCAATCATAAAAAGAAAATGTGCAGGTATCTCAGCTGCTGCAGAATAATCGTCTGTATTGGGGGTTGGAGAAGGACTGTTTTGGCCTGTGAAAAGAATTAGGGGATTAATGTCCAAAGAGGCTAAGGCTCTGTAAGCAGACGCTGAGACAGACACTTGCCATGAGTGCAGAACCCACTTTTAGTGACTTCTGGAGTTGTTTCTGTGTTATATGTTTTTATTGCTTTATGAAATTATTTAATGAAAACGTCAAGAATGTTTCATGAAAGTAATGGGGAATAATATTACTTGAGTATTCTTATGAAACCGTGAATGTTTTTGTGACACGAAGAATTTATTTTCCTGTTTGGTATGTGAGCTATTTTCAGCAACTTTTTCTGTGTGAAAAGCTTGTGTGCATGTTTAGGATCTCGACTTCAAATTTTTTTATTGTACATTTATGTTGTAATAAATATTATTAAATTTGCAAAGGTAATCCAGTGAGTTTTTAATGGACATTTTTCAAGAACTTTGTGAAACATTTGAGTAAAACCAGCTTATTTATTTAGTGTTGTCATAAATAGGATTTTAATAAATATTAACTTTGAGTATTTTTCTTTAATGTTTCCACAAAATGTAAAAAGTTAATGAAATGTCAAGGATGACTTTATGGAATGATCTGTAAATGTCTTTTAATGAATTTTCATGTTTTGTTTCATGTTTGAAAACTCCAACTCTATTTTAGGAAGTCTAATTTTTGTGGAACTTGAATCAAACATTTGCACCTTTTCACAAGTAGATATATGTACGTATATGTATATGCACCTGTACAAATACACTAAGGTTATTAGTATTTGTTCTTCATTTTTATTGAATAGAATTACTACTTTAGTGAAAGTTTTGGCATAAAAGTCAAATGTTTGAGCTAAATTGACAACAGTGATGGAAGTTGGAAATAAATAGTTCAGGGAGTCGCATTTAGTTACACTGTTCAAGAATGTGCTGGTTCTTGGGGATAAAAAAAGATGCATTTACATTTGGTCTTGAAGTAGTCGCTGTGTAACTGGCTTTCAGCTTGGCCTTCTGCAGTGAATCTAGGACAGCTGTGGCAGTAAGCCCTGTCACGTGGCACCAGAGATGCTTTGGGCAGTGCCAAGGACTCGGGTGTGCAGCTCACTGGGGCCGGCTGCTTCCAGCGCCGGGGGACTGCAGCGTGCTGCTCTTGGAGGAGCAGAGTCCCTCTGCCTGAAGCACAGTCTCAAGCCAAGTGGTCTTTCTGTTTGTGAGCTCCTTCTTGCTGTTATTTTCCACTGTGTCCTGGCTCACAGTAAGGTTCTCTACGTTGAGCTGTTGAGCAGTCAGGCTGATCAGTGTTTGGCTGTGATGGGGTCCTGTTGAATCACTTCGCTGCCTTCTTGGCAGGCCCAAGGACTCTCCCTTGCTGAGCTGTCTGACCCTCAGACTCTGGGGCCATCTTCAGCCTCATTTCTTTACTCCCCCTCACAGCTTTCCCTGCAGTTTTATTTTAAGCTCTGGAAGGCAAAACATTGTGTCATTCAATATAGGGTCCACAAGAGAACTGAAAGTAGCAGGTGGTTGTTACTTTTTCCAATTTCCATCACAGATTAGGAAAAAAACTATTCTTGTGTTTGAACTACCATCTTTGTGGAATTTTCCCAGTGTTGAGATTGCGGATTTTACTTTTTTTTAATACCTCTTCTCTTGCAACTTGTATTTGAAATAAATTTTACTCCTTGCTACTTCATATGGTAGTATGTGCTTGTATGTGGATGTTCAGGGGAGTCTGGTATTGACATGGGTTGCAGGGCTGTGAGCAGCCTGCTAAGTGCGGTAATAAGGGTGGGAAGGACTTGGTAGTTTACATTAACAGGGTTAATAAGAGTGCAGGTACATATTTTGAAGGATTTATTACAGTTTTTTTTGTGCCCAGGAGGCTGGAAGGATGTTGGTTGAGATGTCAAAAAAGAGCACAATAAGATATAGAATGAAATAATTTGCCAGACATGTTCCCCTGAGGGAGAGAAAAGCATAGCTGTCTAGTCTAGAACAAATGGCAGGGCAGCTTTGTCTTGCACCGTTCCCACTATTATAAAACATTTCTTAAAATTCTATTTTATGTCTTTGGCAGTTATGGTAAAATACAGTTCTGCAAGAAATGCTATGAACTGGGAGGGGTAAGTGTTCTCAGCCTCTTAGTCCTGCTACACTGATACCTCTCTGCTTTGTGAATTCTTCTGAAAGCAAATCACTGCTATATCATGTTCTCCCAAAATAATATCTCCTGCCTGTGAATAGGCTGTGCAACTTAAAATATCCTGTTAAAATGCTATGATGAAATGCTGTGGCCTGTGCTTCATAGTGTGGTAGGGTGTGCAGTGCTATGAATTGCTCCCTCTGACCGCTATGTGCAGTGAAACCTGTCTACAAAATGCACTAAAACTATTTCCTAGAGCTTAGACAGCTTCTGGTTCTTGCATTCATCCAAGAACTGGAGTTGAGTTGAGAACAGTTGAGTCCTTCCTCCCACCCTCCATCAGTTTGGGAGTCTGTGTCCTCAATGACCTATGGACTGTGCCTCTGAGCTGGGAAAGGATTCTGTCCATGCCCTGTAATATTGACAAGCAGCTTCACTGCTGCCAGAAGTCTGTCTTGTTTTGATTTGTTCTTGGCTGTCTTGCCAGTGTCTTTCAGTTCTTTGATCTTCAGGGCCTCCTTTCTGTAACCCATTAGCAGTAGCTTGGTATGTGTCCTTGTCTTAACATCTTTCTGAAACACTTCTCTTTTTAATCCCGCAGGGTAAGGAAGGCGGTGTTTCAGCCTGACTCCAATTGAACATGAGTGCTGCAGTGCTGTGATGACTGTGGGTACGAGGAATTGTAAATGAATTTCTCCTGCCTTTGTCGACATGACTGTGGAGTGGCAGCCAGCCTAGAGATACGAACTGAAGCTCCTTGTAGTAGGATGTAGAGTACTATGTGGTAGTAGATGTGGGTCTGAACCATCATAGCTGATAATCTGTGGTAATTTTATAAGCTGAGAATTTCGTATACTCAGAGGAGTTTGAGAGGCAATTTTGTGACAGATAATCTGCCTGAAGAATTGCATTCCTGTGTAATTCAGTGGAATCACATTGAGATTTATGCAAACTGTTTTTCCCCCTTTGACCTCAGTAAGCTCTTTGAATCATAGCTAAGTCAGCTGTGATGCTAGAAAGTGACCTTTGGTTTTGTGTTTCTACAATTGGGCACAGGATGCAGAATGTGTACTGCACAATTCAGAGAAGAGATGTATTTTGTCTTTTTGATGTGCATTTGCTGTTTGCTGTTGTCATTGAAGTAGTGTCAAGAGGGATTGTGTTGGTGCTTGCATATGTTGTAAAGGAGGAAGGGCATGCAAATTTCTTCTGTTTCCTTTTTTGTTGAGGATATTATGCTTGTTTGGATTGGCTGCACAAGCAGTAGGAAGCGTTTTGTAGGTAGACGTTGCTTGTGAAGTGTTTTTTAATAACAAACCCAAAACGAAAACCAGCTCCTCTCTGGAATGCTTATGTAGGAGACTGATTTCTGTGTAAAGCTGTGAAGAAACAAGTCCCTTGTATAGAGAACTATCTTTTTCAAAACTAAAAATAAAAAAAATTGCAATACCTCAAGTTTAAGCCTCCATGCTTAACCATGAGAACAGTAAACATTGAAATAATCTCCCCAGTCAAGTGGTAGATTCCTCTACGCTGAATACTTTTAAGGCTCAGCTTGACAGGGTCCTGGTCCGTCTCATTTAACCTATATATCACGTAAAAAGGCCGGGCCAGATGATGCTAGATATCCCTTCCAACCTGGCATTCTATGAGTCACGTAAGTTCAGGCAAGAACCCATAACAATAGCTTATCCAGTTGTTTATTGTAGAGTCGGTGGGAAGCTGCGCTCAGCGGTGGTTTGGCTGTTTCCAAGGTTATAATGATACCATAAGCCAGAGGATTTGGGCTGCTTTGACAGTGTAACTATTGACTTCTTAGCTGTTAATTTTCAACAACAGAGAATTATTGTTATTAAAATAATTTAATGGAAAAAACCCACAAACAACCCTCTTACTTACAGCACAAATTACATACCCTTCACAGTGCTCATTCAGCTTTTTGCTAATGTTTCCCATAACCTACAAAAATGTTTCCTAGTTGTTTGTGTGACCCTAAGGATAAGGTTTTCTTGCACTGTAAACCCATCCCTTTAATTAAAGGATACAAATAGCTGAATAAAATAGAATGATGTAGAGTAGAATGCTAAGTCTTTGAAAAACTTGGACTCTTATTGAAAGTTTTAGGGTGTTTTCACAAATATTCAATAGGTCAAAAAGAAATGGGAAGCAAATAGAAAGCCGAAGAATGTGACTGTTAGTGATATCAAGAGGTGTTTCAATAGTTTGTCTGCTAATAGCCTTTCTCTGAATGTGAAAGGATGTCACTTGTTTTGTGCAGTAGTAATGACTGCCTATTGAGAACAGCACTGAAATACCATATCTCATTTTGCAAGAAATGAGGGGAAAAAGACTTTTTATTGTGAGGACTGCTATTTAGTAGAGAATAGAGCTTCTCAGATTATTTTGTGAATATTAATTTACATTAGTTAATGTGACATTTGCCTTCCAGTCCCAGATTCTGTAAATCTTCTTTAACACAGCAGTTATTACTGAATAGATCTTCTAACAGGTAACTTTTAGATTACTGTTTGTGCAGGAACTCAGAGTGCCTGATTCAGTTATTTATGTATAAAGTATGATTCGTCACTGAAGAAGTATAGGATTGGACTTCTAAGTGTAGTTAATTCATGCAACATGAAGAACCATTTACTTTTTACCTGCCTGGTGTCAGCTAATTGCAAAATAGTTGTAACTAATCTGTTCAGCAGGCTTGACAATCACAGTTACCTTCCTTCAGCTGTGGGAGTGTGTGCATTTAAAAGGTTTTAAAAGGCTTAGATGGGATATCTGCAGTGGGATAGCTTGGTTTGTTGCTTAGGTAGTTGTAGAAAAGCTGACTGACTTAATGGCTCACTTGTTGCGCAGGGCCCTGGTGGGTAGCTGTTACCTGTAACAGCTGGATGTATGAAGTAATTTGAGGTTGGCTGAAACCTACAGGCCGTTGGCTTTTAAAAGCAAACCATTACGTGCTCTGGGTATCACAGGCAGGAGGAGCAGCAAAGAAATTCTCGTTTATAGTTTAAACATAGCAATTACTTGTTCAAGTACTATATATTTAAGTCTTAATGAGAAAATGACGGCGCGCTAAATCACATAAATCCAGTAAGTGAGAAGATTACAATTTGAGGACCATCTTTGAATTGGATGCCTATTTTGTCAATTACAGAGATGCTACCTGAAGTTAAATATGCTTTAGCAGACAAACATTCATTAAATGTGTATTTTAACTAGTTGAGTCATTCTTCATCTCTAGGGGTTTGCAGAGGAATTTTTGTAGAAGTTTGTGTACCTAATTCCTATGAAATATTACAGATCTTGCCTGCTTGTGTCCAAGTTGCATTTCGATCTTCAGTCAGAGAAAAAAAATCAGTGTACTTGTGATGAGTTCAGTGAGGCTATATAGATTCCTACCAAGTAAAGATTAAATTTAGGCAGCCTAATCTTTTCAATAGCTGTAGTATTTTTTTTTTTTTATAAAATCCGTACTGAATATTAGTTCTTGTAATCACTCAGTAGTCTGAATGCTTTTCTTTAGCTGGATCTTCCGCTTTCGTGTGCTTATCAGAAGCTTCAGAATTGTTCTCACTCAAGCCACTGCCTTCTTAAATTTGTGACTGATGCAATCCTTCCAAAAGACACAAAGGAACAAGCTTCACTTCTGAGCCTTCTCTGTCACACCTTAAGTGGTTTGCTGGGTTGGTGACACTACTTTGTCCTGATGTGGTGGACTTTTGCTGTGCCCGGCAGTGCAAATCAGATTAGTACCTGTGCTGAACATCGTGTGGCTGCAAGTTGTGTGCTCCCATATTCTTTTAGTACCACGGGATTTGAGCTAAACAATTACAAGGAAACATCCCTTTGGCAATTGCTAATGTGGATCTATAATCTAGTACATACATTTTAATTTAACTTAGTGCTCTGGCTGCATGTGACTGCTTTTTCTACCTTGGTAGATTTTAATAATGTCATGTGCATTAGCATACACAGTGGTAATGTTGGGATTTTCAAACCAGTAGTGGTTCTCAAGCTCTTGAGACACTTGCTGTGGTGTGCTGTGCTTGATAGCCATGTTCAGGAGCCAGATGCGTACTTCCCATAAATGCACTTTACCTAGAGAATGTCTCAGATATTTGGAATTTACTGCAGATGGCAAAAGCAGGGGAATTGGAGACCATGGGTCTGAGCAGCTCTCCGTAGACCACTGCCAGTTTGGAAACCTTTGGCATTTTTTTTTACAGTTTCAGGTATTTGAGTTTTTAACCCAAAAAGTTATCTTTTGTTGCCCTCTAGGCATTTGAAATCTATTTTGTTGGATATGGATCCTTTAAATGCTGCTTATTTTTTCAGCAATTCTTGTGATCACCTTTGTTCTTTCCTAATTCTACGCAATGTAATCATATATTAAAAATACAAGTGATGTTTTCAAGTTGGCGACATAGAAAAGGGGCTGAAAGGGTGGAAGAGTTCACTCTTTAGAGTTGCTTCATGAATGGGATTTGGTGTGTGATCAAATGCAGTTTTGTGTGTGACTGTAAGCTTCTTAATATGGTCTAATGTCCCAGAACTAGGTCTTAAAGCTTGACGTTCTTGGTGTTTTTAATATGGCTGAAACATCTGTTAAAAGGTCATAAGAATCTTGCTATAGTGTTTTATTAGGGAAATAGATCTGTCTTTCAGGAATAAATTAATGGTAATATCTCTGGAATAAATGTATTTTTTTCTTCATTTAGATCCTCTTTTTTATAGAAAATCTGGTCCACTTTTCCATCACATCTTTAAACTGTTAATTACATAGACCTTTCGCTGGGCAGATGGCTAAATGGATTGCAGCAGTTGTAAACCATTCTGTACTGCTATGTGATGTTTTCATTATGTTCATCGAGCCATTGGATTATTTGGTGCTTTTTTCAAAGCAGTCCATATTCAGTCATTTCAGCAGGGCAGTGTTACTATTCCTATTGAAATATTAAATCTTGACATGCTACTGATCTAGTCAGAAATGCCTGCCTGTCTCTGTTATTCATTTATAGCATCATTACAGGTGCTTTTTCTATTGAGTGACAGGTTACTTTCATGTGACGGGGAAAATGGCTGTCCTTGTAACTAAGGATAGTGACTGTCAGTCCTTGTTTATAAGCTAAAGCTGTAAGTACCTCATGTTTCTATTTCATAGCCTCCTAAATTAATATTGCCGTTGATAGCTCTCATTGTTTCAAAGGTTTATCCACTTTACACTTGCTTTAGAAGCTTATTTACTGCTAGCCTGCTGATTACTTTTCTTCCTCCTGATGTTAAATTGTTCAGAGAATGAGTTTAAAGTGTTAGAATTTTAGGACTCTTCTGAAACGGTTTACTTGTTTGCTACAATCATGGTAAGAGGTGTGTCAATAGACTTGTTTTTATGGAATTGTTTTGAAGTCTTAAAATCAACTGGGAGAGGAAAAAAATCATTGCTATAAAAGATACTTTAAATTTCATTTTGAAGTCTGAATAAAATGGAAACTTCAATATCTTTGAAAGACCAGAATTTCTGAAATGGCTTGTTTTGGAATAATAAAGACTTATGATCAAGTTATAGTAGCCAGACAAGTAAGTTCAGTTTGCACTCCGTTGTAGCAGACTTAGGCTTTGACCTTAGATAGGTTGAACCTTGTGTATCATTGCTATCTGAATTAGGGAAGCTTTTTTTGAATTATGGCATAATGTCAACAGCACTCAAACGTGTAGAAGGCTAAAATACTGCAGGCTGTGCTCAAGTGAGTGCTAAATGTCTGCTGGCATGTCCTGGGTCTATAGAAGGTAAAAGAGGAACCTGGCCCCAGCTGTAGCATGCAGAACAGAAAGCACAGCAGGACTGTATCAAGTATTCAGCAGCAGTGAAAGAATCCAGCGTTTGTCCCTGCTTTAGACCTGGACTGCTCTGTAACTGCACTATTAGTGGTCATCTAGTCCTTATGCCTGCCAGAACACAGCTTTGGAGTGATGGCTTTGACAAAGCTTACAAACTGATGGATCAGATGTCTTGGAGGCTGTAGGCTGCTGCACACGAAGATTCCCGTACACTACTCTGGGCTTCCCATATACACAATTCCTGAATTCACGTGTTGTATCTGAGCATCCTGAGGTCCCCCTGGTGGGTGCTACGCAGACTGAGGAAGGCCAGCACTTCATTTGCTAGAAAGGCAAGTGTTGCACTGGTGGTCATGTAGGGTTTGTAGCTTGTATTTTGAACTTCATACTTCAACAAGCCCACTCAAAGAATGTCAACTATGTATCTCCCTGTTGGACCATGGTATGAAGTGAAGAACTTTGTGTCCATCTCCTTGTCATGATCTGGGTTCCAGTGTCAGTATCTCTGGTGCTTGGAGGATGCTGGTTGTCCCTGGACCCTATGATTGCCATTTTACTTAGCTCCTCTGTAACACTATGTTCCTTTTGTCAATTTGGGTAGTGTTGTGTCTAATTCCTCCAGAAGCACGTTCATATAGATGTGCAAATAAACTGTGTGTTCAGCATCTAATTTCTTGAGTAAATAGTATTAATTACACTTAATTTCTGTAGCTAGGATAGTTTCCAGAATGTGACACGCTTGTTGCAGCAGTCTTATAGCACTCTGTTTACATAGTGCATAAAACCCACTTAACCTTGCAATTTCAACAGTGCTAGTGCTTGGTCATCTATAGAAAATAAGGTCTCCTAGACTTGTCACGGCATTTCAAAAATCATTTAATGTTCTTTTAGATATTCCTTTGCCATCCTTATTTGAAATTTGGGGTTGTACTGCACTATGCTGTTCTGTATTGTTTAAAGCAATATTTTCTAAAAGCAAGTCTCTTATATTTAAAAGGATATTTGGATTTGATCATACAATTTATGTTTAAGTTAACTGGATGCAATTATAGGATTAGATTTATACCAACCTTGCCTAACGCTAGCTGAAGATGATGGGACATAAACAGTGATACAGTAAGTGATGGATTTTGTAAGCTCTATTTACAATAATGAACAAAACATCTGGTACCTTTTTTTCAGAGAATGTTATCCTTGTTGTCTATCAAGTTAAACTGGAGTTGATAGACATTAGTTTTGTGTTCCCAGCTTCCTATCTAGTTTCTTTTAATAAAAAGAAATTCAACAGTACTGATGATAATATTTTCTGTAGGAATTATTTACTATGAACACAAGTAATTCATTGGGAATCAAAAGGGAAAAAAAATCCTAAGTCACAATAGCTCTGACTGTCTTAGAACAAAATAAAGAAAGGGGAGAAAAAAAATGAAACTCCTGTGGAGATAATTGAAGCTGAAACATTTCTTGTGCTCTTAAGAAGAGCTGCAGAAAGCAAATTGCATGAAAAGAACCAAGGGGGAAATGTCATGTGTCAGCCCTCCCCGTTTTCTTCTTGGCTGGGTGCCCAGTCTCTAAACTCATATTAGGCTTTGCCATAGCAACGATATCAGTGAGGTGCTTTCCAGTCCGGAGTGTACCTCTTGCTGTAGGTCTAGGGAGTAGAAATCTTGAAACTGGTTTTTGGTAACCTTATACTTTATTAAACATAAGCCCTTGGAATACGTGGGTGACCAGAAAGGTCAAAAAAAAATTAATCTGTTTTCAAAAAAAGGAAGTAGACCCAACTCTGTAATAAAATTGCTTTCACTTTTTTCCTTTGGAAAAACCAAGGACATGCTGTGCATGGAAGGGCATGGAAACAAGACTAAGGTGTGACCTCTCTGTGTATCCTGGGCTGCATCAAAAGAAGTGCTGCCAGCAGGTCTAGGGAGGTGATTCTGCCCTTCTGCTCTGCTCTCATGTGACCTCACCTGGAGTCCAATTCTGGAATCCCCAAAATAAGACGGATATGGAACTGTTGGAACAGATCCAGAGGAGGGCTATGAAAATGATCAGAGGGCTGGAGCAGCTCTGCTATGAGGATAGTTGAGGTTGTTCAGTCTGGAGAAGGCTCCACGGGGATGTTATGGCGGCCTTCCAGTACCTGAAGGGGCTACAGGAAAGCTGGGGAGGAACTTTGGCATTTTACAGGGCAAGTAGTGATAGGATGAGGGGGAATGGCTTTAAATTGGAAGGGGGAAGATTTAGCTTAGACATTAGGAAGAAATTCTTCACAGTGAGGGTGGTGAGGCACTGGCACAGGTTGCCCAGGGAAGCTGTGGATGCTGCCTCCTTGGAAGTGTTCGAGGCCAGGCTGGGTGGGACCTTGAACATCCTGGTCTGTGAGAGGTGTCCCTGCCCTGTGGCTTGGAACTGGGTGATCTTTATGGGTGATCTTTACGGTCCCTTCCAACCCAAACCATTCTATGATTCCCTACTGAAAAGAACTGCAGGGAAACAACCATGAGTGCAACAGCTTGAGGATCACGGGGATGACAAAAATTCAGTGAGAATACCGCTCATAATAAGGAACTTAAAGCTTTACACACATGAATTTTCTGTGGACAGAGCATTATACAACTTTAAACCTAGATTCTTGTTTTGAACCACTCTATAAAACCTGTGAAGTCCAGCTGTGAAGCAACAAGAATACAGCTCACTAATTACAAATGAATTCACGCTGAGGCCATGATCCTGTAGATTTACTCCTTTTTGCTGGCACGTCCATTAATTGAGAAAAGAAAAACATTATAAAGCAATGATTCCATCATCAGATCTCTGGAATTTTGTAGAAACAAATACAAGGGTCCTTGAAGTTTTCAATTTGTACAAGACTGTTCTGGTCGCAAATCCAAAATGTAGCACTAAATCAGCTACTCTAAGGAAAATTAATTGTTTCCTAAAACCAGTACATCCTCTGTCCCATTTCCCCCCACGCTTACCAGTTGCATCGTTGTAATTATTCAAGGAAATATTTAATGAATTGAGTTAGGCAACTAAATGATATTTTTTTAAAAAGACTTTTTTACCTGAAGAGCCATCTTGTGTGCTTTGCAATATATTCCCACAATCAGTTATACTTCCGTAAATGAGGCTGGACTAGGGGGTGGACATAAGTAGTAAGATGCAAGGGATTGTTTATGCTGATGCTACCACTGGAAAAACAATGCTCAAACTATTCCTTACAGTTTTAGGTCTAATATAAATGAATCCTGTCTTGAAGGGGAGTAGAAGAGGACAAGCTGTGGATGGAAAGGGTAGGATTTTTTGTGAGGAGAAAACGTATTCAGTGTTTGCAGTGGAATATGAATGTGTATTTTATTGAGCAAGTACATATTTACACAAACCAGCAATTTTATATTAATTTTAAAGTACACATCATTGGTAAGAGAAAATTGATTTTCAATGTTGAAATATACATTTAGAAAATCTCTTATGATAACCGTAGCTTAGAAATTGCCATGCTACGTATTTAGAAGGTATAATGTAGGATACAGCTGAGTACAGGTATATTGTTTTTACATCTCTGTAGTGTTATTGAATATTTAGTCATTTTAATTGTTAGCAATCAAGATACTATGCTGAGAAATATATTAATTCTAGCTTGCCAGTTCCAAGATCAAGCTGCTCTATTAGGCCTGCTGGGGAGGAGAGAGACAACACACCTCTCCTGCAGATCTTTTGTCTAGTTTGGTTGCCAAAGAGAATAGCTGACTGATTGAATAACAGTTGTCCAGAAAACTGCCTCTGGATATCCCAGGACATCAGAAAAAGGTCACAGAAAGGCTGTGGGTTTCTCTTCCCTATCATCCTGTCAATTGTGCCGTTTGAGCACTTGTACAACTTGATGGTGAACTAGAACAGAGGTTTTGCTTTGAGTGATTGCCACATTATGGTATGCCTGATGAAATACAGACTCACTGCACAGTCTAGATCAGGCGGTGATGACTGATTTCAGTTGCTTCTGTTTGGGATAAGGAAGATTCTTGTCATGTCATCAGTTGGAGCAATTGTGTGGCTGCTTGGCAGTACAAGTAAGGTCTGGATATGAGGCATACAATATGTTATGCACTAAGCAACCTGTTGTATCAACCTGAAATCTTCTGGCATTATGTGTACCCATGGTTTCCAGAAGTGAAAGAGTTAGATATTGCAAGGGGCTTAAGGCTTTTTACCGTATTATGGAGTCTGTGTGTAGTGCTTGACTTCTCCAACCACAAACCTCTCCTCATAACTGCATCGGGCTCTGTATTCCGGGGACAAGGCCTACCTGGTGTAAGTGGTACCTTGTTTAATGTGCCTTTTCATGGATGACCTCAGTTTATTTTTTAGTTAATGTTACTTTGGGAGAAGACTCTTCATATTTTATAGTTTGACAGAAGTTCCAAAAACAAAGCAAATTAATAAATGGTTATTCCACTTTTATAGGGGTCTTTTGGCTGCAGTCTGTCAGCTGGGGGAGAATTTGACTTAAACACGGCCAGCTAAGAGAATGGCAGTATCTGTATTGTAGGGCAGACGCACTCTCCTGTGCTGTGCTCTGCCCTGTTTCTGATGTCACATCCTAATTATTGTCACAGTGTCACATCTCTCAGTCAACACTCCTTTCCTTTTAACCAAAAGATGATGGAAAATAAGAGTATGTATCTCAGAACTTTCTGGTTTGTAGCACAGAGGCAGTTTATCATATGAGATCACTTAAATGCATTTTATTAAGCTTATAGATTCACAAACATCTTTGTCATTGTATTGACTGTTTCTGTTGGGGCAGCTTGTACAGATGCTGGTGAGGATTAGGGCTTCGTATACAGCAAATAGAATTAAAAAGTTCTGTATGTAGCTAATAGTTCAGGCTCTGACTTTTCCAGCTAGCAGCTCCAAATCAGAACGCAAGCTGATTTGGAATTGTAGTAGCATTTAATACAAAGAAGAAAAAAAAACCATCCCAAACAAAACCCCATGCTTTTTACCTGTTGTGTGCACATAAAAGGTAGAGTAACATACTAAAGTAGAGAACAACACTTCACTGTATGTTTAAAACTAGTCTCTTTCCTGACACTTAAAATTTCATTCTCTCTGCAAGTCTGAGTTAATTCCCTTCAGGAGAATCGAAGATGTGTTCTCTGCAACAAAGCATGATATGGTCAGTGCAGTCATAACAGAAGACAGTACCAAAGTCAGTAAAACTGGTCTGATGGCACAGCTCAGCCTGGATGCAGTAGAGTAGTGTAAGGCTTTATGGTGCTTCAGTGCACAATATATATGTCCCAACTAGTGCTTCCACTAGTTTGGGTGTCTCTGTGATGCCCTTCATTTTGAGATGTAGACATGCCTGCCAAAATATGATTATCTGAGGTATTATTTTAGTTGCATATGTTTCAGTCTATGATGCAGGTAGTTCTAGCAAGGAGCACTGAAAAATTTCATGTTTTGATGCCTCTTTTCATTTTAACATGTTAACTTTTATTGATATTTTAGAATTGGAGGAAAAAAATGAACTGTTGAGAATTTATAGTTACTCCATACATACTTACTGAATAAAGGACACAGAAAAGATCAAATGGTGAGTGGAAGTAATTTTCCTTAGATAGGATCGTTCCACTCCAGAGATATTTAAAAAAAACAAACAAACTTCAGGTGTCAAAAATTAGCCAGTTGGGTGTGTGCCAGAGCATCTAATTAAACAGCTTATTTGTCACAAACTGCTGAAGCCAATAAGAGCAGATGGTTCTCAGCAGTTAAGACATTTAGACTGTTTATTTCAAGTCCTCAGTACAAATAGAGATGCATAATTTTACAGCCTATGCTTGAAAATATTGATCTTGCCTATTAAATATAAATTCTTTCTTAATATTCTGCTGGATATTTATAGATATCTATAAAGGCCATAGTTTCATAGTATGGCCCACAAAATTTCTAATGCAACTTTCTGCATGAAGAGACTCTTTGTCAGTGAAGAATCTTCTAAGCTCTGTGCTGTTTCTTTGTGGCACTGGTTCCTGAGGAGGTATGTGGCTCAGGTGGCACTTGATAATGACAGCCCTCAGCTACTCCAGCAGCTGATGGGGTTTGTTTCCGCAGTTGCACAAAGCAAACTGTAGTGTGTTATAAGCTGCTTCTGAGGCTGTGTGGATGTGGAACCAGTTTTATGCCTGTGAACTGCAAATGTGGTATAAAGATCTGCAAGTCAAATAAAAGCAGCAGATAGAAGTCCTTACCTCTAGGATCTCTGCTTATTTCCCCCTCTCCCAATCAGTAAATCAATTTACTCTTTTTGATAGCCCTAATTCTTTTAGATCCAGCCTTCCTGTACAAGCAGAACACTGAGCTGCATTTATCAGACAGAGTAAATGCTGCTATAGCAGAATGAGTATCAAATTGAACCCTAAAGCCAAGGATGTGGTAATTTATTTCTAGCTTCACATATCCTGATTGTTGAGTGAATACTCGACAGTGAATACTCCCTTGAGTGCTCTGGTGGGATCACTCATATCACAAATCGTCAGTTAGTGCAATTGAGTAAGAGCGGAGTATTCAGTAAGACTGACTTAAGCTGGCATCTCTGAGAGAACAGCAAGAGGCTGAGAAAAGAATTGAGCAACACTGATTTTGAGGTCCTGTAGTAAGAGATGAGGGAAATAGAGTTGGGGCCTGTGAAGAGATGGCTTATGAAACTGTCAACAGAGGAAAAAAGATTAAAATTTGAGGGCTGAGCGAGTGACTTGTTCACAAGGATATAAAAAGAAGTAGTAGTTGCAATCAATTTCAAGGTGATGTGGAATGAAACAAAACTGGAAATTGGCTCCAGACTTGGTGGCGTTGCTATGTATAACCAGCTCCTGTTTTGAATCCTTTTGAGTTCTACAATTAAAAATTGTATTGATTTTTTTGTGTGTTTGCTGTATGCACTCTGAATGTGTGGTGATATGAAATCTGTGCCCTATTAACGTGTGTCAAAAAAAGCAAGTGTTTGAAGACCATCCTTAAGGTTTCTTGGAAGTAATTTTGTAGTGCTTTTGTAGATCTCCATAGATGTAGATCTCCATGTTACTATTGGTCTCTGTTTTCAGATATAGAATCTTAGAATCATAGAATAGTTTGGGTTGGAAGGGACCTTTGTCTCAGGCATGTCATCTGCAAACTTGTTGAAGGTGCCCTTGATTCCCCTCGTCTGTCATTGATGAAGATATTAAACGGCACTGGTCCCAGTATCACAGTATCACAGTATCATAAGGTTGGAAAGGACCTCTGAGATCATCAAGTCCAACCTATAACCTAACACTAACACCAACCATCATCTAGACCATGGCACTCAGTGCCTCATCCAGTCTCCCTTTAAACACCTCCAGGGTAGGTGACTCCACCACCTTCCTGGGCAGCCCATTCCAATGGCCAATCACCCTTTCAGTGAAGAATTTTTTCCTCACATCAAGACTAAACTTTCCCTGACGAAGCTTAAGTCCATGCCCTCTGGTTCTACCACTGGTCACCTGAGAGAAGAGACCAACCCCTGCCTGACTACAACCTCCTTTTAGGTAGTTGTAGAGAGCAATGAGGTCTCCCCTGAGCCTCCTCTTCTCCAGGCTAAACAGCCCCAATTCCCTCAGTCGCTCCTCATAGGGCTTGTGCTCCAGCCCCCTCACCATCTTCGTTGCCCTCCTCTGAACACATTCCAGTATCCTAACATCTTTCCCATACTGAGGGGCCCAGAACTGGACACAATATTCAAGGTGAGGCCTGACCAGTGCCGAGTACAGGGGGACAATAACTTCTCTGGTCCTGCTTACTACACTATTCCTGATGCAGGCCAGGATTCCATTAGCCTTCTTGGCCACCTGGGCACACTGCTGGCTCATGTTGAGCTTCCTGTCCACCAGCACTCCCAGGTCCTTTTCTACCTGACTACTCTCTAGCCACTCTGTCCCCAGTCTGTAGCTCTGCATGGGATTGTTGTGTCCAAAATGAAGTACCCGACATTTGGACTTATTAAACATCATCCCATTAGAATCGGCCCAGCTCTCCAATCTGTCCAGGTCCCTCTGTAGGGCCATCCTACCCTCTAGCAGATCAACTCTTCCTCCCAGCTTGGTATCATCTGCAAATTTGCTGATGATGGACTCAATCCCCTCATCCAAATCGTCAATAAAGATATTAAACAGGACGGGACCCAATACCGATCCCTGGGGGACACCACTGGTGACCGGCCGCCAACTGGATGAAACACCATTCACCATCACTCTTTGGGCTCGGCCATCCAGCCAATTCCTAACCCAGCACAAAGTGCTCCCATCTAGTCCACGAGCTGCCAGCTTCCCTAGGAGTCTACTGTGGGGGACCGTGTCAAAGGCCTTACTGAAATCCAGGTATACCACATCCACAGCCTTCCTCTCATCCACCAGGCGAGTCACATGGTCGTAAAAGGAGATCAGGTTGGTCAGGCAGGACCTACCCCTCCTAAATCCATGCTGGCTGGGCCTGATTTCTTGACCGTTCTGCAGGTGGTGCATGATTTCACCCAGGATTATCTTCTCCATGATTTTACCTGGGACCGAGGTCAGGCTGACAGGTCTGTAATTACCTGGATCATCCTTACGGCCCTTCTTGTGGATGGGCGTCACATTGGCCAACTTCCAGTCTTACGGGACCTCTCCAGAGAGCCAGGACCGCTGAAAGATGATGGAGAGCGGCTTAGCAAGCTCATCCGCCAGCTCTCTCATCACCCTAGGATGGATCCCATCCGGCCCCATAGACTTATGAGGGTCCAAGCGGCTCAGCAGGTCTCTAACCTCCTCCTCATGGATTGCAGGAGGGCCATATTTCACCCTGCCCCCATCAACCACTTCAGAGGGCCAACTGTCAAGCGAGCTCACATCCTTGTTGTTAAAAACTGAAGCAAAGAAGGCATTAAGTACCTCAGCCTTCTCTGCATCTCTGGTTACTATATTTCCCTCCACATCCAACAAGGAGTGGAGGTCGCTGCCGCCCTTCTTTCTGCCATTGATATATTTATATATTTATAAAAAGTATGGACCCCTGAAGGATGCCACTTATCACTGATCTCCCCTGGAACACTGAACCATTGTCCACTACTCTCTGGATGTGACCACCCAACCAAATCCTCATTCACTGACCAGTCTGCCTCCAGTCTCGATGTCACCAATTAGCATGCTTGTGTTGGTGAGCATCAGGTCACATATCACATTCCTTCTGGCAGGGCTATCTATTACCTGAGTTAAGAAGTTATGCTCAATGCATTCCAGGAGTCCTTTGGATGGCCTACACTTTGCCACGCTGTTTATCCAGCGGATGTCAGGATGGTTGAAGTTCCTCAGCAAGATGAGAGCTTGGGAGTGCCAGTGCCTCCTGTACCAAGAGTAAGAAGGCTTCACCAATAGGCTCCCCTTGATCAGATGACCCGTAGTAGACACCAGCCACAATGTTCCCTTTATTGTCTCAATCTCCGATTCTTAGGCGTAAGCTTTCAACCTGCTTGTGACTGTTCTTCAGAGACAGCTCCTCACGCTCTGTGCGAGCACAATGGCCACGAAAGTGCCAAATTGAAAAAAAAGTTGCTTGTGTGAATTTTTTAGAAAATCTAACGTGATACTCAACATCTGTATTGACAAGTTGACTCATCCTATAATTCACTTTTTACATGGAAAGTTTTAAAATATTCTTCTAGTAAAGAAAATATAACAGATAATTTTAGTTTGAAATATCAATAATCACTTGTATCATTTGTCACCACTATTCATCTGTATAATTTCTGACAACAGTGTAGCAGAACTTTCTTTTGCTGCAGCTTTTAAGGATACAGTTAGTGATTGCAAATTGTAGTTATTTCACTCTAGTGTGTTTCTCAGTTAAATGGTCTCTTTTCTCCAAAATTGCTGATAAAGCACTGAGAATGAAAGTGCATCAGATCTATTATTTAGATAATTTTGTATGCCAGAGAAGAAAAAAAAATCATGAGATGCTGCAGATAATGTTCTATGATTCTACCCTTGGCACTGATGCATTTTCTGATTACAGTTAACATCACTTCTGTGATGACCCCGGTTGTGCTTTGGAAGATTGCTCCCTATCTCTGTACTGCTGCAGCCTCTTTATTTATGTATACAGTGAGCCCAGTGTTTCAGGTGTGCTGGTGTAGGGAAGAGCAGGGTACAAAAATTATCATCCTGTATTGCTACCGGTGAAAAAAGTTCTGTATCACGTCAGAATATGAGATAGTATTTTTAAATTAAGCAAGAGGAAAATTAATTTGTAGTGTGGATACCTTTGAACGTAAGATATCCTGAAGACAGATGATCATATTTTTTTTTTAATATTTTCTTTATATCTTGGGAAAGTCGTGGTAGTCAGAGATGTTGTCCACTGTTTAGGTCACACAGAAGGAGTCGCAAGCTTGGCATTGCTGGAATCCAGTATATATCAAGTGTGACAGAACTTCAAGTTCTATTGTGGGTGTGTTTTTTTTCTTAGTGAAACTTGTACAGCCGTTTGAGTTCTTTGCATTTTCTTTACAACAAACCAGAGAGAACTGTGACAAAAAACCTCCCAGCATGTAACATTTACAATCCTCTCTGTATTTTTTGTGACAAGATTAATAGAAATCTATAGCAAAGTGCCACAAAGATATAGTAAGTCCCAGGGCTGTCTATAGAGGCAGATAACCTCGTAAATGCTTATCACTGTACAATGCATTTTAGTAAGTGAAGTGATTTGTACAAAGCCTAACAACAGTGAATTGCACTTGTTCATTGCTTGTTAGTAAAAGAGGCCCCTTGCTTCTGGTCACTTTCTATTATATCCCTTAATAGGCCACATTCTTTTCACTTTCTTAATAACTTTTTTTATGCCTTTTGAATAATAAAAGGCCCTCTACTTGGCTAGTGATGTCAGGAGGAGTACTTCAGTCTGTTTTGCAAAGGACAGGAGAGCCTAGGGAGTGGGATGGGAAGCAAATTACTAGTACTCTTATTCATTTTGTATGAAAAATAGTCTCAGAGTAGTTGATCTTTATATTATGTGTCTATTATGCTTTGCAGCTTGCAGGAAAATGTATTAATTTCTGGCTAGTTCCATTTTCTTTTTTCACCGCAAGTATGAAGACAAATTAGGTTTTGGGCCTGAATGGCTTCCTAACTGTCATCTCTCAAGCATTTACTGTTAACTAACATGCGCTGGTCAGAATGGATCTCTGGTATTATCCTGAATGGCACACATTATCTGGGCCATGATGGCGTATTTTGCATCAGCTCTGGCTTTTACTCTGTAGCTGCATTCTGTCATTTCATACACACTGCATATTCCATCAAGCTAATAAAGCAGCTCTTTGCTATGCATGACCTGCTCTGTAGTGTGACTGATAACTGCCGCATTTTAAACCTAGCACTATATTATTAGACCTGCTGCCAAGCCCTTGGTTATACGTCAGGAATATTTCTTGCCACCGAAACTTTAGATAGATGGAAAGTAATTTTAGAGGGTCATTGCAAACTTGTATGATGAAAAAATGCTGGGATCCATCACAGCTGGATGATGGATTAACTGCCAGACTTGTAGGTGTGCAGATGCGTGTTGATACCAGCCCCCCCCGGAAAGTGTATCCCCGATGGTATTGTGTCATTCTGTCTGTATTGGGTATGAAATCACTTGAGTTTTGCTCTTTACTGTAAAGAAACACATCTAGCTGTGGAGTGACTTATTTTGTTGGGTTTTTTGTTTTTTTTTTTTTAAATGGCAGGTTAGATGCAGTTTGGGGAATGTAGGGTGGCTGTATTCCCAGTCTGTGATGGAAGCGTATGATTACTTAGGAACTTTCAATGGGGACTCAGTCCATTTGGCACCTTCTAAAGAAATGAGTCTCTTCAAGGCATCCTTATGAGTCTCTATCATAAAGATTGGACTTGGCAGATGTGATTTAGTAGTGCCTGCTAGGATATACGAACAATGTTGAAAATGCATTGCTCCTGTACCAGGACGCCTAAAGTAAAGAAAGGTATGGTGTTTTTCTACTGAAGAAAGTCTAATCATCCTGGACTTTCTGGAAAATCTGTTAGTGCCAAAGTAAAAATACAAAGTGGAAGAGTAGCAAAGGATCTGCTGGAGATGGTTAAAGAGGCAGGCATAATTTGCCTTTCATTACTATGCTCAAATCCAAATATCATATTTGAGCTGCTCATTTTGGGTGGTACATTCTTAAATAGGATAGAGAATAATGCACTGACAATAAAATAGCTCAATCCTGTGTTCCCTGTAAACATAGGTACTTTTATGAGTAATGTTAAGGACTGAGATTCAAATAGCAGTTTAGATGCTTTGATTTCTGAGTGTCAAATGTCACATACATGAAGTCTGTTTTACTTTCAGGAGTGCATAGATAGGTCTTTTTGATTTATTTTTTTTTTTTCCCTAACTTGTGATACAAAATGCATTTTGAAACTCCAGGCAATATTCATCTCACTTTACTGCAAGAGCCCTTTTCATGTTAGAATGGTACTCCACTTCGTGGTTTTTTTTATTACAAGCTCTTTGAATTCTAAAAGTTGCAGTGCAAAATAATTATAGTAATTTGAGGAGTCTTGTATTAGCATGTAAAAAAACGGCCTTCTCAACTGCTTCATGTGGCTGGGAAAGTGAACTAATTAATGAACCTACTTGAAAAATGTTTTTATAGAGTGTGTCTGACCATGAAAGAAAAAGTAGGAACCAAATTTCACTTCTCTTTAGACAATGTCTGTCCCCATATTTTTTTTCTTGTGAGAAGTAATTCAGTTTTTAATCAGTTACTAGGTGGCAGATGTTGTACAAATATAGAACAAAGATATGATCCCTGTCCCAAAGACTTTATAATCTTTGTAAAAACAGGCAGCAGGTGGGTACAGCAGACATGGGAAAATGGAACAATGAGACAAAACCAGTCAGCATTGGGAGGAGCAGAGCACAACAGCTGCCTGTGTTGTTCAGGTTTTAGATGGTTATCATGGAAATGGCTGTTTGAGAGATTTGGAAGAGCATATAGAATTGTTTTGGAGAATCATAGTTTACTGTGTTACTTATGCTGCAAAACCATTATTAACAATTCAACGCAGAATTCAAATACATTCTGTTTCCTCAGAGAAAATATTTGTCTTGCTTATCTCTTTTGTGGTTTGAGGTAGAGCTTTATGGAATGACCTACAAGATTAACCATCAGTCTCTCCATTCTGGCAATTATTTAGATGGGATTGGACTACGCTTCTAATGTAATAATGTAATCTGCAGTTCTTAGCTACAGCTGTTTAGAGTTCATTTTTCTGAACTGTGGGGCCATATCTTTTTATGATCTGTCTTGCAATGTGTGTGTTTCTGAATTAATTTACAATAATCTAGTCGATATATAATGGGATTAAAGAACATTACATGATGTATAGATATTCAGTTATCATGGCTGAAAGTTAGGCTTAATTACTTGCTATTGCATGTTGTCTTTTTATGCTGAAATTCCATGACTTGTTCTTGGAGGTATCATCTGCTTTTTTTGGCACACTTTGTCCTTTCTTTTGCCATTAGATCTCCTTTCCATTCCTTTCTGTCTTGAAGTTCACTTTCCATATAAATGCTAGCCATACCCTGCATTTCTAATGAGCTAGTAGAACACTCACAGCGTTTAGTTTATATTTATAACTAGAAAGTTGTATATGCCCTTACTATATATTTTTTACACATCTTTAATAGTCTGTAAACACACACCAAAATCACTATGCAGCTTGATGGCCATGCCTTTCAGTACTAATAGGACCTTTCTAGCTTTGGATTTCCATACTAATATATAAAATAGAAAAGTAAAAATCAAGATGTGCAAGGCGAAAAAATGATATATTCTGCTACTGGCTTGGAATTTTTAAAGATGCAATAAGTTTACAGTCTCATTTTTCCATGTCACATAATCAGTGTCACCACTCAACACAGTTAAAGCTGCCTATTGCAATATTCAGTATTAAAGTCCCAGAACCACAGATTGTTGGGAAGTTGAGAGAGCATTCAGGGGAAGTATCACTACATGTTTACTCCATTTTTATGCTTTTTCTGGATATGTGTTGTTGGCTACTGTTGTGGAGGAGCTATGACTAAATTAGTTTCTATTCTGATCCACAGAGTCCATTCTTCTGATCTTAATCAGTTTTCATTGACAGGAGAAGAGCAGCATTTTACAGGTCTGTGGGAGTAGAGAGGTGGAAACTTTCCTGCACTATTTTAATTTGAGAGAGTTAGGGTTACCCTCTCACTTCAGTAAGCACTAGTTTTTTTTTCTGAGTTTAATTACAAATGAATGAGCAAATTTATTGAATGAGGGATAATGGGGGAACCTAAAGACTTGTTTAAAGGTTTAAAGCCTTGCTGTAAAGCTCAAGGGATCTGATATTAATGGTGAGCTCTACAGTACACTTGGAGTCCTAATTATTCTGAGCTTCAGTGTCTTAACTGTAAAATGTGCATAATATTATTTCCTTCTTCACTTTTGTTTTCAGTAAACTTCTCGGATGCAGAGCTTGTTTTATTAGCCATGTCTTCAACTGGGAGCCTAGAATCTGAGTTTTGAAATAAACATTTGTAATGAAAGCAAATTATTTCAGCTGTTTAGGGCATGCAGCGTAATTGATGTAAAGCAAAGAAGACCAAGTGCATGTTTTCAGTCCCATCCATAATTTAAACTTCAGGTATTTTTTTCAAATATTGAACCATATGCTATAATTACAATGTGAAAGAATGCTCTTTTACTGTGAGAAAATCCATGCATTCAGGTAAGCTCCATAGGAGTTTTATCCAAGTAAAGACTTTGGCACCAAGTCCAAGGGGACATTTCCCAAGAAAAATGGTTGTGAACAAAGGTTGCAGGACCAGGACTACTAAGTGTGACCTGCAGATAAAATGTTTTGTAGTTGAAATGGAGCAATAGATTTAATTCTGTGGGTTTTGCAGTTTTGCTACTGCTAAACTTTAATGTTTCCTCAATGTAAGCTTTTGGTGCTGTTTATTAAACATATGCTCACAGTCATTGCACAATCTATTCTTTCTGGCAAGACTGCAAATGCTCACAGACAGCAAGCAGTAAAGAATGAATGACTGTTTTTACAAGTCTAACAGCTGTAAGAAAGAAATAAAAGCTGGTAAACCTCTCTAAGCACCCATTTACACACACTTTTAGCTTGTATAGGAGAGGTTTCTGTATTCTTTCTTTACTTGTGTACTTTTATATTTGCACTTAGAAAAATGAATTCCCGCTGAACCCAGTGCCAGGATTTTAAATGTGTTTGTGGATTTGCACACAATTGGATATACTGGGATCTGACATGACATTAAATTATTTTTAGTGAGAGTAACAGCTGAAGCAGATTGCTGCCATGTTATGACTACTAAGAGGTTTTCTGTTTTTTGTTTTACAATAGATAAGACTTAAAGAGCATGCCAGAGTCTGTACCAGCTCTTTGTGAATAAAATAAAAAAGAAATCATATAATATCATTTAAGGATTTTTTTCAGGGTTTCATTAAATATTGTTGTCCTTTATATTCTGGTTGGTGCATCTTTATGCATTTACAGTGGTGATGGCAAATGATATTTGTATTCCAGTCAGCACCTACAATACACTCAGTTGTTCTAGTGCACCTGGGGATATTGTGGAGGAATTATCAGGGCAGCAGGCTGTTGGAAAACCTGGCTGGGGTTGTGACAGGAGAAAAAGATGCAGTCTGCTAGTAATTCTTGGGTCTGAGGTATTATTGGGGAGAGTGGTGAACAGGGTCTTGGGAGAGCGATGAACAGGGTCTTGAGAGAGCTGGGCTTTTGATGTGCAAAATAAATAAGAAAAAGGCCTGAAAAAATGAAAGTGAGGATCTCTGCTGAGAGAGATCTTTTCCTTCTGTTTCCCCAGCTTCCTTCTCTGGCAGCAGTGCTGCTTAGAGGAAGTGGGATGTTGTTACGGAGGTGGGAGGAGAAATGTAAATGTGAAAACAGAGGCAGCTTACTAATGTGGAAGAAGCTGTCAAGCTTCATAGATTTAAATATCTGCTCCCAGTTCTGGTTAACCTTCTGCACATATGTGTTTATAATAGTTATGCAGTGTATGCAAACAATGACTTTGAATAACATGGTATATTCATACATAAACATAGTATCTTCCAGAAAAATTGTTTTCTCATGAAAGACATCACTCATTGGATCTTTGTGCTTGGTGTTATTCAAATTGATTGTAATGCTACAGTTTCTTCACAGGGCATAAACCTCTAACTGTTAAAGAGTGAGAGAATGCATTCCCTGCTTGAGACAAACATCTGGCTGTCATTGATAATAGTATGTCCACACATCAAGGATGCAGAAGAATAGATCCTCGAAATGCTGGATTAGATTTCCATCACCGACAGAATGCCTGATTTGGTTTTCAAAATAGAATAAATTACAAGCTTAAATTATTTGGAGGGAAAAAACCCCCACACTCAAATCCTCTCTTGAAGGAAATAAATTTAGTTCAACTGGGGAACAAGAATTTGGGGTCAAAAAGAAGTTTGTTCAACAAAAATTGACTTACCGACTTTACCTTCTGTAGTTTGTTTGGAATTCTGCTAGTGGAAGTCTTCAGTGCTCTACATGTAGTCCTGTGGTTTATTAGGCCTGCAAGCATTCCTACTTTCCCTGAAAATACCAAAGGTAAAAAATCTCTGTCATCTTTTCAGTTTCTGCTTTTAAGACATTCACTGGAAAGAAGGTTAGGTCTTTAACTGGGCTCCATGGCATGGGAAAGAAGTCACTAGCCCTGGCACAGGCTCTTCTGCATTTCAGTGGGAAGAGCTGTAGTGTGGTAATAGGTGTTCTCAATATTTTCAAAAGAAAAGTGAATTATTGTAGGAAACTTCTCCTGTGCCATTCTTAAGCAACCAAGGAAGAACTTTTAATTTGCAGTACTGACAGCTTTTTTTTAACTGAGTTCCCATTTTTTTGTGTGTATTGAAGCTTTTATGAGATTATTTTTTTCAGTGGGACATGTGCACGCAAATACCCTTACAAAACTTGGATCCAGGCACTTTTGTGTTTCTTCAAATGTCTGCATTCCTTTACAAATAGGGTTTAAAATGCTTAGCTAGCTCTCTTCTGTTCCCATCTTTAGGGGATGGAAGCACAGGAAGCTACTGGAGTGCATGCTCAGAGAAACTGTTGTGGCTGTCTCATCACAGATGCCCTAGAGACCAGCTGAAAGCTTACTGAAGTTGATGGAAAGAATCTCTTTAACCTTGTAAGCTTTTTATTTAGCCCATGATCTCGTCAGACCTGTAGCTGTCACTTTATTTTATGTTTGTACAGTTCTGGGCACCACAAGACTATTCTCCATTGATCTCTGGGTACTGTCACAGCAATATAAACTTAACTTAAAAATGTATTTATTAACTTTTTAATTCATTATTTATTATCTTTCCTTTTGGTTGTGTTGCTGTAACTTTGATATACTTCTTGTGTGCCAACAATTTAGAGGGCAGGCAGTACAATTGTTCAGTTTTCCATTTCCATTGACTCTGATTTTTAGGTTTTAGAAAACATTCTTGAGGTCACAAGGTTGCAGTCTTGGAAATCCATGAAACCAAGGTATCTCCTTTTATGACATGCTGATATAAAGGCAGACTTTGTAATGTGTCTGCTGCCTTGCAGTGGAATGGCATTTAGCTCTAAGAAATAGAAGTATGTTGTGGGAATATCCAGGAAGAGGATGCAGGTCATTCTCTAGGTGTGTGCAGCAACAGCTAGAGCAGTGAGTGTTTGGTCACGGCTCCTGGACACCGCTAGAAGATGTTTATGATTCTGAAGGAGTATTATCTTTGCTGGAAACTGTGCTGCAGTGAAAATGACAGGTATTTAGAAAGCTGCTGTTCGTTGCTGCTCTGCTCTGTAACAAGTATGATCTCCTGAACTCCCTCATGGTTCAGTGAGCACTCTGCAATGGTGAATGCTGGTCAGGCTATTTGAGGGAATGAAAGCAGCTATGGGGGGAAAGCCAAGTTTTGTACTCATACTGTTGTAGGCTTTAGCATCTTGCAGAGAAGATAGGTGTCTGTTAAACTGTGGAGTAAGATAGGCAGAGAAGAATGAAAAGCTAAGAAAGCAAAAAGTATAAGACGTGACCTCCAACAGTTTAATATGCAGAAGCTCACAGACAGCTCTGGTAGCAAATGCTTTGGGGCCAGGCTCTAAATGTTCAGTGTATTCCTAGGCAGCTTGCTAAAATAGCTGTCATCAAGCAGCTGATCTGATTTGACATGCAAGACTGAGGATAAGGTTTTGACATCCTGCCAGCCAGTAAAGGCCCTTTCATTGGCTCAGCTGCATCCTGACAACGTGATAAGGTTGTAAAGTCAATAAGCATTCATATGTGCACAATCCAAATCTCTTTGAAGTACTGAGGCCCAGGCCTTCTCCATAAGCTGGTAAGACTCTGTCTGATTGAGTTTTTGGCTGTCAGATCTTATCTATCTCATTGAGGCTATTGTGAGCATCCACGATGTTGAAGACATCCATATGCTGAATCATAGGTGACTAAGCAGGTAATGCAAAAGGCTTGCACTTCACTGCTATGCTAAGCTTACAGTGCTCAGCATCTATTTGTAATTTGATTCTGAAACAGTCCCTTACTATTCATACCAAGAATGTGTCACCTTGGAAAAAAATATGCTCAAAGTACAGGTAAACCTTAGCAGGTACCTCCAAATAACATTTTGAGCAAAGGAAGATGAGGAAGCTGGGACAGTTCCTCAAATGTCCTGAGAATGATACACTTCTGAATAGTTGGACTTTCATGACCCTCATGGTGTGCTACCAATGTTTTTTAGATACCAGAGTTAGCAAGAAGGTTAAACAGCCCAGACAGAATGCCATACTGCTTCTAAGATATAGGCTCTCTTTTCCTGGTCTAATTTATTTTCCTGCTTGTGGGAGTATTTCTGTGATACCAGGCAAGTAGTGTCCTGTTTTGTGTGTTGATCATTGTTTCTAGATATCTTTCTTTTCATAGTTGCCACATTAATTAAACCTTTGGCTTCTGTTTTAAGATCAGGGACTGAGCTTTTTACATACTGCACTCTCTAAACGAGACTTAGACACAATAATAAAAAAGCGGCTGTCCTTGGATTCCCTAAATACACTGCCATGTTAAAAGTAGAGTTAGGTTTTGCTGCTTATCCAGAGAATGGAACTTATGTTAAATTACCTTTTCTTATTTTTGCCACTCCTTGTATATGTATGAACACCTGATCACAACTAAAGTCTGATAATTTACCACATTCTCCTTCTATTGCCTCTATCCAGCTTCTGCAACCTGTGATATTCTTGGGGCAAGAGAGGTCAAAGTAAAAGTGAATGGCAAAACATACCTGAAAATAGTTATGCATTTGGAACAGTAGCCAAGACATAATGTTGATGGATCTAGTAAATAAAAGCATGCAGAAACCCCAACCGCAATGTTCACTTTTCTTTCTTTTTTTCCAGTATAAAATTCCCAAACTCCAGTAGGTGGCAGTGAGCAACAGTCTGAAAGCCCAATGCTGCAAAGGTGAACAATAATTTCCATCACAAAAATGATACTGGATTCGTTTAGGAACTAAATGGTACAGATGTTGCAGGTACACAAAGGCATATAAACAAATGAAACACATTTTTCACAGACTGATAGCTTCTAACTCAGCCTTAGAAGGTGACATCATCTTGATCCCAACATTGCCTCTTTGTAGTTTCTCACTGGGCAGGCACTATGGCTTTATGCTGTGATGCAGTGCTGCACAGACAAGGGTTGTTAGCTTTGCAGTATAGAAAACAATTCACTCTATTAGATTAATAGAAATGCAGAATGTGGTTTTGAACAGCTCATTTTACATCTAGGTCTTTTTTCATGGAAGGTGTAATGAATTGAAGTAGGATAGGCAATTTAATTCATTACAGCTGTCAACCAGTGAGCACTGCTGCACTTGATTTGTTTCAGTGCTTCTTGCAGGTTGCCTCCTGCAATGGTGCTAGTCATTACACATCATTTTGTGAACTACTCAGGTGGTGAAAACATATAAAGGAAAAGGTTACTGGACGGAATGGGAGCAGAGCTTCCTTTTCTATAGATGTGAGGAAAGGGCTGGAAGACAAAGCAAAGTTATATGCTGGTCATGCCCTTGTGTACTGAGGTAAACGCTGAGCCTTTGTTTAGTTATAGAACAGTGATGGTTAAATCAAGACCTAAATGCATCCTTTGTTCCCTGGTATAGTTTACCTTGCCCTGAAGAGAGAAAGTAAATACTTTCTGAAATAGGTAAAATAGAACCTGAAGACCCTAATTGGGTTTGGGATTCATTTACCTACAAGCTCAAATACAGAGGATCATTTACTGTTTCTGCCTAAGGCATCTGGTTTTTCATTGATATGAAGGGGAATTCTGTGTTTGCGGTGTCCTTCAATGTCACTAATTTTTAAGAATCCACACAAACTCCATGTGTCTTAAATTGAAAGAGACTGCAAGGTGAGACAAACTGCCTTGCAGATGCAGAGAGCTGAGAAAGGTCACTCCTACATAATTGCAGCTGGACTAATCTGTTCTTCAGAAAAAGGAGGTGGGATTTCTTTTCCTTTTGTCTGGAGCTTTCCTGAGTCCCATCAGTGTGAATGCCCTAGTAGTTAGCTCATGCCATAAAATGAGCCTTCACCTGTCCTTGGCTAGAGTTCAAATGTGTTTAAACCACAGTTCTTCTGGAGGAAGCAGGGGTAGCTGCAGGAATTAAAGGTGAGGTCTGCAAGATAAAGGAATATGCTTCCTTTTCTCTCATCAAATTTAAGAGTGAAATGGTAGCTAAAATACAGATAAGAGACATTTAGCATCTGCTGTCTGTTACATGGTGAAGGAAAGGCTACTGCATAGTGTTGGCAGAAAAATGATGTCCAGAAAATCATATTAACAGAAGGTGGCAACCATGGCTGGAGCTCCTTTGAAGGCATGGTGTGGTTTGACAGGACTATATGAGCATAACCTAAAGCTTCCTGAAGTAAAGGGGCTGATAATATTTACTTTGCTTCTCAAAAAACTTTATTCAGCTGGGGTTTTTTTTGGTTTATTTATTTTTTTTTAACCAAATATATCACTTCAAGAATACATATTTCAGACTGCTTAAAGTAATTTGTTGTAGCTTCTGCTCTCTTGTGCTTGGTGGAAAAGTTATGCATCCTTTCAAAAGCAGAACAAAATGCGACATTGTTAGAAAAGATTTTTATAGTTACAAATATAGTCCTTCAACTAGAGAAAGAAAAATCAAGAATAAATTTGTTTGGCTGGAAAAAAAGAAGGGAATTAAAGAAAGACCTTTCACTTAAGCATGCCTGAAGCATTTTTGATGTTGAAGTTTTATTAATTTTTTTCATTAATGTATGCAAAAATGACTGAAGGTGGAAAGGGCAAATTACTCTTAAAAATGAAACAAAAAATTTCTGGCTTTATTCAAACAAAACCTTTCAGATTGAACCAGTTCTTTTTTTTTTTTTTTTTTTTTTTTTTTTTAAATCAGTACTGGGAATCTTATTTCCGTTCAATTTAAGATATTGGCTTTGGGTCTGTTGCTTAATTATTATTATGAAAGGGAATAAACAAAATACAAGAAATACCTAAAAATCAGCCTAAGTAACTACTTAGCAGTGCATTTGCTTTATTCAGGTTAATTTATAACTGAGAAAGATCATTACAGTGCAGAGTATTAAACTATATAGACAATATTTTTATTGACATCCCTAAGGAGACAGTTATGAATGTTAGAGAAGGGAAATGCTGCTGTTTCCAAATATAAATCAAGCAGTTGGTCCTAAGCACGTAACTAGGGTTGGGCAGGTATCAGAGAATTTAATGTACTAGTAGAATCAGAATTTTTTACGGTTTCTCTGTAGAGATACACACCTTCCCTGCCATGTTTGATTGCCTGCCTTGGAGAAAAATAAACCCCTCCCTTTTCTACGCCTCTTAAAGCTCTAATTATATAGTGGGAACACTGGGAATCCTTCCTTTCCCTGCAAGTAACCGGCAGAATCCCTGCATCTGAGGTGTATTACATAGAAATAAAGTGCAAGGAAATAGTCACTAAATTTCGGTACAGTCCTCCTTTCCTAGTCCCATCTGGATCTCCTGACAGTCTGGATATCCAAGGCATCGTGTCAGAAATAAATTCTCAGTTAGTGCTCAGGGAAGACTCATAGTAGTTTTAAGTAGTCACTGAAACAGAAACTGGAAAACAGGTGTCTTCCCACTCCAGACTACTGCCTTAACAGCTAGATAATAAAATCCCCTATCTTGACAAACTTTCTCCCAGTCTTCCCCCTGACAAAATAATACAAACTGTTAATACGTGAATTTGAAGACATTCAAGATGAGGGGCTTGGAATTAGGTGATCTTTAAGGTCCCTTCCAACCCAAACCATTCTGTGAGTATGGCTGCTCTCAGTTGCTCAGACTTGGTCTTGTGAGAGACAGGCGCATGAGTCACACCAAGGTTTTCTTAAATCTGTTATGCTGACCCTGACAGTGGCCACACCTGGTACTGAAGGAGGAGATCAGAATAGGGCAGGCATGTGCTGTGCTTCACAAGTGCTCTCCCAGTTTTCAAGCATTTCTATGATTTACATTTTCCTAGGAGGGAAAATAAAACTGAGTCTTTCTCAGTGTAAGCCTCTGTTCTTCTAGCTGTGCTTGATATTTATATTTTGCTTGGAGGATAATTGCCAGAAATGGCAAATGGAGGACATCAGTTGGATGCAGCTCGTGTTATTTCTCTCCTTGAGGCTCCCTGTGGTCTAGCCCATGTTTAGCCTGCAGGCTTAAACAGTAAGTGCCAAGGCTCTCGGATGCACTTACTGAATCATCCAGTTTTGAGACGCACATCATTGCTTTGCAGAGTATTCAAAGGCACACAAAATTTTGTTGGCACTGTGAGCTGGTAAGATCTGGTTTCATATTATGGGATGAGAATATGACAGTACCTTAGCTCAGTTAACTCCAGATGCTGCTTTTTCTGATGCTGGAGAAGCGGCTGTCTCAGCAACCTCTCCTGCCATCAGTAATGCATCCTCCTGAGTAATGGATTGAAAGGTGCTCTCTGCATCTGCACATATCAAAACAACCGAACCTGTTTCAGTCTTTGAATATAGCAGCCAGTCTGAATGTAAAGAAAAAACCTGAATTATAGGAGGTAATTTATGCCAGGAAGGTAGTCACGGTGAACGGAATATTCTCTTCATAAACTGCAATATGGTAGAAAGGACAATGGAGAAACCTACTTAAACAGCCATCTCCTCTCTGTTTTACCTGTGTGATTCTGGCAGGGCACCAGTGAAGTGAATGTATCACTATGCGTGTGCTATTCTGACCCAGAAAAGAATTTGGACTGTATTAAACAGAGAGGGATAACAATTTATGTGAACTTCAAACACAACTAGATAATCTGCATTTCAAGATTTTTAGGAGATTCAAGTCTTTCGATACTGTTGGGCTTTATTGATGAGTTGCTAGAGACTGAAAAATGAACTCCAAATCACAACCCCTAGCATTTTATTGTTAGATGTGCTGTCCTCTGTAACAAATACCTGATTTCTTCAGCTGTACTCAAGAGTTGTTGCCACTGCAGTAAGATGGAATTTTTCCCTGGAATATAATGGCATTTCCAAGAAACTCTTGCTTTTTAGGAGCTGGTGGGATTGCACAGGTGGTATTTCGGGCTTTTGAGAAAGTAGAAGAGTACAGATTTCTGAACCTAGCTGATCAATGGGGTGACGTGTGAGGAGACTGCAAGGTGATGGATGAATGCTTGTAAGAAGGACTAAATCCAGGGAAAATTGTTGAGCCTGGGTAGGAAGTAGATATTTTTTTTTACACGTTTTACATACTAAAAGAAAACAGAATCATCAGATTTTAAAAAATTCTAACTAAAATGTTTTAAAAAATCTTTCAGATGATCCAAAGCTTGCATTTTGAGAAAAATCAAACCCAATTTTTTCCTTTGTAAACTTAAGATAACGTCCAGCTCATACCACTGGACATGTTGATTTTATCCTCAAGTAGGTCTGTCCTTCAGGTGGAAACTGACTTATGTCAACGAAGAGAAAATGCAGAGCTCTGATACCACTATGCATCCTCTCTTCATTTCTCTTCTGTTCATTCAATAATGAATATATAAGACCACATATTTATGTGACCGAAATAAAAAAAATATTATTTTCCGTTAAATTGAGAAAACAGAAGAGTAATAAAATTTGTAAGACCCATACTATAGTTTTGCTGAGCTGGAACTTGGACCTTTCTTGTTTCATCTTATGAATGCAACAAAGGAATGTGTTTTTCAAACTCAAAAGCAAAATCTTTGTGCCATTATGTCTTTATTGCTCTTTCACAACTGCGTAACTTACCCTTTATGTTGTTTGTTTGTATGCAGTCCTTGGTTTAAAAAATAAGAAGTGAAACACTTGAGGTCACAAATAACACAAACTGCTCTTTAGGGAAGGATATGTGGTTCACTTGATTCTTAAAAAGAATAGGTTGGCTGTAGATGCATGTGCTCCTATAATTAACGATATAGTATGATGTGGAGAGTTTAGCCATGTGCAGCAGGATGGATGCCAGTCAGGACTGGCTTTTTTGGCTTGCTGACATTGTATTGTGATTGACATTTTAATGAGCTCATTTATTGCTCCACTACTTCCATCAGTGACTGTCAACTAGGAGATAATATCAAGGTATTTACAGCAGCAAGGTGAGTTAGGATTTTCCACTCTTCTTGCTTTTTTGAGGAATGGCTGACAATCAGTCCCATCCAATATCAGATTGATGGCTGCTCTGTAAATGTTTCCTGTCATTTTTGAACGAATGTGACCCCTTGATGGCTAGAGGCTTGAGTGGGCACAGTAATCCACACTACTAACTCTTTAGTGAGGTTTGTTTATGTATTTGCAGATAAGCTGTCTGTTGACTGGTTTTAGGAGTTATTTTATATCTTGTGTTTGAATTGCTCAGCTACTTTTTGCCAGAGGTTTTTTTCTGTAGTTAATTATAGGATTATAATTGCCAATTAAGTGATAAGCCACAAAAGAGCTTGTATTCCTGAACCACAGGGCATGTGTTCAGTGTATTGTGCAGCACAAGTGGCATAGGAAGCAACACAGGATGCTTATGGCTATTTTTAATATGACATTTTTATTATATATTATGAATTAAAAAAAGTCAGGAAGTGAAATGGAGGTGGGATTTCTTTTTGGACAGTGCAATGAAAAATAGTAACAGAAAAAGGAGGAGGAAAGGTATGAATTTTTTTCTGAACTTCTCCTTCCTTCCTTTTCTAAGTCAGTCCTTCTTTATGGTTTGCTTTCAGTGTGGTCAGCTTAGGCTCAATTCTGTTTAACATGCTCTTTTAAAGTGGAGACACTATATCATTCTTAGGTTAGGTTTTAATGGTGAGAAGTGAAAGTAGTAGAGACATTGTCTTGAAATCATTCTTGGTATTCTTTGAATCTCTGTTGCAAAAACTCAGCTAAGGTTCTCCAGAACAAGTAAGAGATGACAAAGGATTGCCTAACATAAAAAATAACGTAACTTAGCTGAAATGGTAATTCTCTATTTGTTTTTTTTTTTCTCAGAGGCGGCAGAGCAATTTAATTGGAGTTCTGCATTGGAGGAACATGGCATTTCTGATTATGTTTGTAGTATGAGATGAAAAAATATCTTTCATGTCCTTTAAACATTTTAGACTTAAAAATGTGTGTTAATTTGCACATTGATCATAAAGACATGTTTTAGCTTGACAGAAAATGATCATGGAAAATTAGGCTCTGAGAAGTTTGATATAGATGAGTTGCATTTTGTGTGTATGTATAATGACAAAGTAGCTTCTCACCCCGCTTCTTGTTATCTGGAAAAGTAGAAATGTTCTTGTCTGCGTGCCTGCTTTTCTTTCGTGCAGCTTTTGCTGCAGTAGAATCTTCAGTTGTTTGTACTTCATTAGTGAGCAAAATCAATCCTAACAAATTTAAGTTCTAATAAGAATATGACCATGGTAATGTGATAATAAAGTCACATCCCAATTTAACAGCCAGTACGCAAAGCCAGGATACCAGGTTAAATACTCGTGCCATTTTGTGCAGAGTAAAGAAATGTACTTGAAGCCAAGAATTTATTGTTAATTGAAGAATAGTTTTAACAATCTAATCAAAGAATTATTAGTCCAATCAAACCCCCTAACACTTAATATCCAAATTATCTAGTTTTTATAGCTCACTTACAATGATAGCATAAATAGATACGTGCAAATATTTTGTCATCTCTCCCCATTTTTGTCATTACCCTTTATTGCCATGTGGCTTTGGCTCTTAAGCTTCATGAGCTAATTTTCCTTGAAAGGAAGAGAGGAGGGAGTTTTACAATGAGCTGTCAGCATCCTAAGCCCTTCATTGAGGGAAATGTGATGGTTTCTTCCTCCATGTTTTTTTGTCTTCCTCGAATCGTTTTTGTATGATGTCAGTCTGCTCACCTGCTTTTCCTCTGTTGACTCATAGTATGACATTGTGTCCAAGATCTTTTATTCATGTTATGTTTTACATATACTGGCTATTTCACCCAGTTTCACGGTATCATAAGGTTGGAAAGGACTTCGAGATCATCAAGTCCAACCTATAACCCAACACTAACACCAACCCATCATCTAAACCATGGCACTCAGTGCCTCATCCAGTCTCATTACTTCTAAACAAGGACTAACCCAGCTTTCAAAGTTTCATGCCTATAGTGACTGTAAGTCAATCTTTTGTGATTCGCTTTGGTAGTTCGGTGATCTCTGCTATCATCTTGTACTTGCTATTTCAAGGCGTCTGTTTGATTTTCTGCCTGTATTTTTGAGGTGGTGCTGTTACAACATCTGTTTTGCTTAGATGTCACTGAGACTGTGATTTACTGATGTTTTGTTGAGCACAAGCTGTCCTGTGTTTCAGTTCTCAGGTCACTAAGGGTTCACTCTGAAAATAAATGATCTGCTAGAAGGCACACATGCAGACAGACACATACAGACACAATGCTTTGGTAACTCCTTGCTATCAAGATCTTCTAGTTATTGCAATATCATTGGTATATTATGGAAACTGCAACAATAAGTGATTGTATAAATTTAATGATAGTGGCTAGGCAATAAGAATTACTATTTTAATATATTGGTATGCTTGTATGCTTAAAGTGAGATATAAAAGAAGGAAATCCATATCTGAGGATGTGGATCTGTGGAGTGTTGAAGGTCATGTGGGTGATTGCCTTCTCAACCTTTTTTTTTTCTTTTTTTCTAAGTAAGAGAAAACAACCTGTTTGATTTTCAGCACTAAAGTTTACCTGTGCTTCTTATCTTCATTTCCAGTAGAGCTGTGGTTCTGTAATATTTTTATTGTCACTGGTCAGAAACAAATCTTGTAAGAAGTAACTCTAACATCAGCATGATACCACCATGCTTCTGCACAAAAGCAAGAGCATAAGACTTTCACAGGATAAAAGTGCTCTGCAATAATGGCAGTCTATCAAAACAATATTCACTTAGCATTTGGGGGAAATCTAGGGTAAAATCCACAGTTTGAGTCAGGATGATCAGGGACTTCATCTCCTACAGCTCTTTGCAGTGATAGAATGCATCTCTCTTATCAGAGACAGTACTTTCCCTTGGAATTTTCACCAACAGTAATACATTATTACAAAAGAATTCCTTTACTTTCTATTAAATAACATTTTCTAGACAAATGTTTTACCATGGTTTTCCTAGTCTTGTCTAGCTTTTTTTTTTTGCATCTGGGTACAGTTGAGTTCCTGTTAAAGGTGATGCAAAAGCATCTATAAACTTCAGAGAATGATTAAGCGAGCATTTCAATAAATCAGAAAGATGGATTTCAAGGGTCATAAACATATACCTTTATCAACTGAGCCACAAAGCTACATAGGCTCTTGGGTCTCTGCTAAACAATATTGTTTTACAGGCATGCAGATAAATGCTTTCTCTATTAGAAAAGTTAAATCTGAGTGTGGAAATTCAGCACAATTTCTGTTCTGAGACCTGGATTTTAAATCAATATATTGCTGGAACTGAGAGAGAAAGGCACGCTTGTGCATTTTTAATGCCTAGAGGAACTAGATTTGAAAGATAACATGGAATCAAATTACAAAAAAAAAAATTAGCATAAGCACAATTCTGCAGTGAGAATGAAAGAGAAATCAAGTTCTTTGACATCTGGAGAAAAAGAAAGAAAAAACCCCTTTTTTTCTGTTCTACTTGTTTACTTCTTATCTCACAGTTTTGGTTGTTGGTGTGTGGCTTCCCTGCCCCACCTGATCAGTCATGTATTTGCTATTCATAAAACCCATGTGCATCCTGAGCAGGTGTTGTGCAGTTTGGCCTTTAGAATCTAAAGGACTAGTCTTCAGGACAAGAAATGTGGGACTGGAATCTTATCCCATGTCTTTGTATATTTATAGGAACTCCCAGTGAATTTGAAAGAACTAAGAAATGTTATCCATCACATCAAGAAGTGTTGTTCATCCAGTTGTAAAGCTGGACCATTACTACAAGAACGGTCAGTTACTGGAGAATCAGGTCCCTTTCTTGTAAAGTTGAAGCTATAGCTTTGTCTAAAAAAATGGAATGTTGTAGGCAGAGTCCCCATCATGACATAATATGAAAATTATTTAAATTTCATTTGGAACTTATCAATGGGGAAGCAAGTTGTAAAGGTTACAGACAACTGCAAATTTATGTACTCTCTATTCTAATGATCTCATCTTATTTTAGTTTGCTTTGCACAAGCCTGCATACCTAAAGATGTATCTGGTATTGAAGTCAATGTGAACTCAGTCCTTTTATTTGTGTTTTAATCAGAAGAGATTGGTACTGATTTTATTTACATGTACATGCACTACTTATAAGTGTTCCTTTTAATGTCTGAGATGACCTGAGCAAGAGCACCTGTGGTAGTGTCATTAACTGTTGCATACTCATGTGTTTAGTTCTGCAAAGCAATGATTTCCATTGCAACTTTGGTGCACCCAATTAGTATTGTGAGCAGTAAGCAAAGTGTGTTGTACTGGATTTCCTGCTGTAGGATACCACACCACTGTGGTTATCTGCTCCATCTTGCATGACACAGGCCACAGTGTCTAAAAACATAAATCATGCAGGGAGGAAAAACCTAGGGCTGCCAGTCCTGGTGCCGCTAGGTCACTTACAATCAGTTCATATCCCTTACTAAACTCTGTGTTTTGTTCCTGATGCTACATTGCTGCTTTCTTGAGCCAATGGCTTTGTGCTATCTAGAGGCGTGTGAAGGGTTGAAATAAATAGATACTTGTTTTGTAATTTTCAGCTTTTCTGCTTCAAGTCTCACTCTGCCTCTAATTTGATTCTGTTTTTTTTTTTTTTTATTCTAGCAATAAAGTAATGACATACAAGAATAGTGAATTGGTGTTTGCTGTTGATGTCATGTAAACTGCCCTGGGAAACGAAAAGTTTGGTAGCAAAATTCTTACAATGATTTGTTATAATACTCAAACCTCTGGTGACTGGTGCTTGTAAGAAATACTTTAAGAACGTTTTTAAGGAAAAAATACTTTAAAACTTTACCTCCTTCCAAATGAAAAAATCAGCAATCCTCTGAAAACACAGAAAACCAAATTGCCTAGAAAGTCCCTGTTTGATATATTTTTCAATATTTTCTAGCATCAGATAGAATGCTTTATCTGCTTTCATAGAGGACCTATACAGGTAAGAAGTCAGATGCTTAATGCAAATCAGCATAACATAACTAATACTAAATGATAATGTTTGCTTTACTCTCTCTTCACGTGATACGCTAGGCATGTGCCTTGGTACAAGCTGCAGAGATCAAGATGCATAAGTAAGGGATTCAGCTGACTTATTGATACCAAGAAATTATTCCATGATATCCATTTTTGGTGTAAGCATCATAACAGTTAGTCCAGAAACTTGCACAGAGCTATGTTGATTGCGGTGGGAGGCAGAGGACTTTACCTGAGCGGAGCTTGCCCTGGGAGTGGGGCCAACGCTGCAATCTCTTTCAACAAGAATTGTGTTGCAGACTTGAAATGAATCACAACCATGTCTTGGAATCAGAGAAGTGTGTTGATTATAGGTAGCTGCAGCTTGTAAATAGTGTTCACTACTGTCCAGCAGGCAGCATTTATCAGCCAGACATCTTCTCTTCAGAGCAAACTAGAAAAGAAGTCTCGTGTGCTGTAGAACAGGTCTCAAAGGGATTCCCTGCAGCAGGGAAACAGATGGCCAGAACATAGTAGGCTTGTGATGCTGTGAAATGAGCACTGTGTGCCAGTGGAACAGACAGCAGAGGAGGGGAGCAGTGAGAGACATACTAAGCGCTGGCTGTATTTGAATGATGAGCTATTGGTTTGCATCATGTTTATCTCCTGAATAACACTGTTCATGGTTCATGAACAAGAATGACTTTAGTAGGAAGTTTTTATTTTAAAGCATAGGAATTTGAAGGAATTGAGGCATCTACAAGAGGCATTTACAAGAGTAAAAATGCATTATATCATTGGCATGATTTGTGAGTAAATTTATTGTATATTTGTGGAATAGTGAGAATTTTTTAACTGGAAGTTATCCTATGACCCCAAAAGTAAACTGCACAAAAGGTGTTGTTTGAGAATTATTTTTGTCAATAATTTATTTTTTTATTTCTTAGTTTGACTTTCAAATAAAACATTATTCTTTAACGTAATTTAATTTGATTTCTCCCTTTATTAACAGGACTTCCAATTTTTGAAATGACAAAATTGAATATTTCAGTTGATCCTTATCATGTGCTTTACTTTTCTAGTGGCATACAAAAATAATTTGTTTCATCTTTGAATGGTAAGTATTTTACATGTCGCGTTCTTAGAGGACTTGGAAAAAGTTTCCTACTCATTCCTGTTGAGTAAAGTCTGAAAACCAGAATAATGCAATTATTCGAGAAATGTGTTAATTTAGCAATAAATGTGGTTATATGAACAATCATGATCTACGCTACTTAAAAAAATTGACCTTGTGGCTGAATTACCCTAAAAGTGTTTAAAATCTAATTTGGAGATCAGTGGCACTCTGAATACTAAGTAGAGTGGCTTCAATGCAGCAATTGCTAGTAGTTAAAGACTGCAGATGCCTGAAAAATCCTATATGGTGTCTGGGGACAGATTTTTTTTTGTTCTGTTTGTCTGTTTAAAAATGGAAAAGTGCTGTATTGTAGGTCAGAGTTTAATTGACAGCTAAATTGGTGAACTGCAAAACTGCTGGGTTACTATTTGCTGTTATTACTAAATGTATCTCCTCAGTCTGACTGAACTTAAACTTCTTCTCATGGTTATTGCCATAAACTGCCAAGCTAAGAATGGCAGTATTCTATTTTTATGGCTTTGAGCCTCAAGATAAATAGAGAAATGAGATGCTGGATATTATAGATGAAGCTTGGATTAGGTTCCTGATAAATTTGTTTTATTCAAGTTTGTTGTTCATATTAGTCTTGCTATGCTTTTGGAGTTCCTTATTCTGAGTTACAGAATATTGTAATTTATATCCATTAATCAATGTTACACCTATATATGTGGGGTCTGAACAATATAAAGGGGCAATGAGGCATGATGTTTACTTTGATGCATTTTGCAGGAATACTCATCTCTGGAAGAAATGAACTGGAACTTCTCTCAGGGAGTACTTATTAATGAATTTCACTGAATATGCTTTTTTGGTTTTACCTCCCTTGGGAGAAGGTTTTTTTCCTGTGGTCAATTGAGTATGGCACAAGTAATAACAAGTCTAATGGATGCTGTAAACCACCACTTTCTAATGCATAATGTAATTGAATCAGAATATAGTGTCTATACTGATGGAGTCCCTGGTGCTTTAACAACTGAAATTATGATTAGAAAGATCCAGATAATGCTGACTATTCATACATTAAGCCCCTATTATACAATTTCCTTTCTACAGCACATTCACTTTTATTTTTGAATTATGCAGTGCCTTCTTAAACAGTTTAATATTACACTAGAATCAAATTCAAAACTTCAAGAGGGCTTTATCATTTTTGTGGAAACATGTATAGAATAAATTTGTAGTGGTGCTGTATTAAGAATTCCTCCAAGCAGCTCTCATATAAAATTTCCCATTTAAAATTGCATTCTTTGGCAGAAAGTTTATTGGAAAGGCAATGCTTCTCTGTTAGCCATCTATTACTGAACAGAAACTGGCTTGGTGTTGTGTGCTAAGTGTGAGTGAGAGGGGCTTCTGCAGACTTGGAGACAGTTGGACTCTTTTCCTTTTATCTGAAATAAAAAAAAAAATCTGAGGACTCTTTGTAAACAGAAGTGGATTGAAAAAGATTCTCTTAGGGTTCCATAGCTCATCTAATCACTGAGCTGCATGTGCGTTATGCTGTGCTTTCATACTTGCGTGCACTTTGGCATGCACTTATTTCAACTATACTCAAGTCAAAGGTAAGACAGTAGCCAGAATAACTCAAACTGTATGGATAATCTTACCTTTGACTTGAGTATAGTTGAAATAAGTGCATGCCAAAGGATAGAATGCAATACCAGGGAAGAGGCTGGTGAAAATGGGCTAATCATCATCTCTCTCAGTTCGAAGCCTTCAAGTAGCAATTATGTAATTAAAATTCTTTCTGTTCACTAATAGCAGATATACCTCTTTGGTCTTGATGTAGTCAATGGAACTGTATGTCAAAGGGGATCCGACTCCAGAGGCAGTGTTTAGCTTTAGAGAACTTTTAGGAGAAACTGGGGGTATCCGTGTACCAGAGCACATAAATTAAGTTTGAATTCCAATATGAAAACTATATTACCTCTGAAAAGGTGGACTTCAATTAGTACTACATGGTATTACATATTCTTTGGAAATGGGGCATAATGAGAAGTGGCTGAAAACGTTGCTTTTTTTGTATCTTAAACCTTTGGGCTTGTGATCTAGCATTTGTTCAAGAAATTACTTAATCATTTTGGTGGATGGAACCAGGCTTCAATGAACCAAGCATCTGTGTTCAAGGGAAAGCCACAAAAAATTGAACATTTGAGAATACAAAACAAAGCATTAATAGAAATTGCTATGAAGTACAGCTGATAGCTGAATAGTTCTTCATGTTCTAGCATTATCAGTATCCTTCATATCCAATAGGCATGTCCTATTAATATAATTTTCCTGTTCGTACACAAAGAACGCTTTAATCAGGACTGTGGACCAAGTAAGATTTTTTTGAAGATCTTTAATAGCCCTAAGGATCTCTTTCTTGATAATAAAAGCAGAAAGTTTTGCTGATCCCAGTATTTGACACAAATTGTGGCTGACAGAAAGTGTCCTTTATCTGACTAAACTGTCATGAGAATACAGAGGTCATACTTAATTTTCGGAGGCTTACATGAAGAGTTTCTTCTTTGCTAAATGATGCAAAGACAGATCGTGATTCTAGGTAGGCACACGGTTATATTTATATCATTACTTTAGCTTAGCTTAGCAGGCAGACAACAATTTTCAGAGTTAAGTGAAAAGGGCAAGTATTAAGTATGCTCTGGATATCTTTATGCTGATCCACGATATTCGTGAAGATCCAGAAGTTGATCTAACCCTATAATTCTAACTGTGCTAGATGTCCCAGAAATGTAGTATGAAAACCAAAACAAAATACTCCATTGCCTCAATAAAGCAATGCCTTGTGAATGAGGGTCTTTTAATTTTAACTGATCTGAATGATGCAGGCTACAGAACACCCATGCCAAAAACAATCAGCCAAATAGCTTGGCAAATGTTCTGATAAATTGCTCTTGCCAGCAATAGTTTTGTAGCTTTAAATGAGTATTAACTGAGTGACAGTCCTAATTCTTCAAGTGTTAGTTGGAAATAAAGGTTTTTAACTACATTGCACATTCAGTACACAAAAACCTAGGACTTCAGCAATGATGTGTGTGTGTACAAACAGATTAAAATCACTGCTTAGTACATTTGAGACCATAAATCCCTCTCTGTGGACTTAATTTTCTTTTTCATGACTCGTCCAGTAAACTCTGGTGGCTGATGTTCCTAGGGATGGCTAATGATAAAAATTCTTAGTATTTTGGAGTCTTTCCAAATAAATTTATTCAAATACATAACATATGTATGCATACATATATGTATGCATGTATGTACATACATAACTGCATGTGTACTTTTCAGCTGTGAAGTGTTAATATCTCTCTGCATGTGAATTAGTTGGGGTCATAGAAGTGAGTAGGTATGTGCATTTGCGGAGAGCAAATGCACATCTTTACACCTACAGTTACAGTTCCAGACTAACGAGAGCCCCAAGATGAGAAAATCTATTCTTCCATTTTGGGTTTTCTTGAATTATTAATTACATGATAGCATGGGAGTTTAATGAGAACTCAAATGTGGTAACAGTCAATATGAGCCTGTAGCCCTGTTTATTAAATTTAGCTTCTAAATTAGGCACCTCTCTAAAACTCTTAGATTGAAGTTTACGATTACGCTGGCCAACACTGCTTCATTGTGTGCTCAGAGCTTGTGTCCATTTTACATGAGCCACAGCCAAATAATTTTTTTCACCAGGATAAGTGTTTTTGCTTTGCCGTTTATTTCATCGGCATCTGGGAACTGCATCCTTTTGTTGAGGATGGTCTTTGGTTTTGAAATTCAGTCCCTGTTTGAGGACTGTAGAAGAACTGTGTGTTTCTAACTATAAACCAAGATTATTTGTTTAGCTTGACTTATTAATATTCAATTGCATTTATTTTTAAAGTGAATTTTTTCAGTGCCCTATAATATTGCACAAAGACTGCTTTATAATGTAAATTTGATTGAAAGTTCTGTAGAAGCTGGATGTATTTGGCAGTGGTCTTGAAGTCACGCGTCCTGTAGTTAAACCACAGATGACATAAAAGGAAAACTGCTACGCTTGTCTGTGGAGAATATTTGGAAAATCTTCCATTGATATGAAAGCTAGATTTCAGAGTATTAAGAAGGGCATTGCATCCTTTCTTCAACATTTTAAGTAAGAAAGAAGATGATTTCTTTACAAGTTCTGTATTGTCTGACTTCAATGACCTGTTTTGTTTCGCATGAAAGTGTGCCAATATCAAATAGAAGTGCCTGCAGATGTGAGAGAATTTAATATGACGCTTTCCCTCTTTCTTTTCTGTATTTACGTTTTCTGAGTAATCTACGTCTCTGGAAGTGTACTCTCTACCATAGAAGTGGTTTAAAGAAAAGAGTTAAATAGAAGTAATTGATTAATAAGAAACTGTAAAGGAAATAAAATAGCTGATTTCATTCTCAGGCTCTGCAGTGTCATCAGCCTGAGGTAGAGCCATCCTAGTGATGCTTGTGCTAAGCCTGTGTGATCAGCCGATAATGTATCAGCAGATAACTTCATGGGGAGGAGAACAGTGTACCAGTAAGAGGTCACTATCCTGGCTGAAAAATAGTGTTTGCAGTAGTAGTGGTGCTATTGGAAAGCTGTTAGGTATACAAATGTAATGCATACCCATATTAAAACACTGTGGCAGCGTGGGAAACATTAAAGAATATCATATTCTACTGTATCATGCAGGCCATGATCTACTGTGAAAACTAAATCTTTGAATGATTCTGTTACAGTTTTGCTGTGTGCTATTGGGGCACGCAATTGCTGAGAAGGAGCAGCATCACTGTTTGTGGCAACGTGCTTCAACATGACTGAGCTATAAATTTCCTCTTAGGGAATCATAGTTACTCTGTCTCTCACCAATAACAATTTTAAGGGTGCAAAGGAAGATGTTTTCATTATGTTCAACAGATGATTGAGACTAAGGCATAGAAATGAGAAACTTTTGCTCTAACACTTCAGTATCCTGAAGCTCTGGGTAAGTTAGATCCCAGGGGAGTTCATATGAACAATTATTTATCGGACAGTAAGTAGCAGCAGCATGTAACATTAGTCTCAAATTCTTTTTACTTTTAATGTCATCTAATCCCTTAACTAATGAAGCAAATTTTTTATTCTTCTTCTCAATAAGTAAGGTCTAAAGCAAGAAACTAATAACACATTTACTGTGTTATTTTGTCCTAGATGTTTAATTGTCCAAATCCAATTAGGTGGAAAAAATCTTGAGAATCTGAAAAGAAACCAGAATTAAATTGTAAGAAACATTTTCTTTGGAAACAAAGACGACAGGAGAGAAAAGCATCAAAAGAGGCTCTGAGGTGAAAGCGAAATACTAGAAATAGAAAAAAAGGGAGGTCACTTGGCATGAATGAGAGACAAGTGGAAATAACTTCTTAAATGTTTAAAAAAAAAACAGAGCAAATTAACTTTTCCAACTGCTTTATTTAGGATGTTGCAATGAGCATGTAATTGTTGAGACTGCTGTATCCACTTGATGCCTAACCCTTACCCAGTCCTACTCTGTCCTATTTAGCTGCCTGTCTATTGCTGTAGAAAATATGGGCTAGCTAGAGTTTGCTTCTTTCATTTGATTTTTGAAGTGCATTGCACAATATGTGCAGTTCTTGAATGTTGCTACAAAAACATGTAAATAATATATTGCACCTAAAGAAAAAAATGAAACATACATGAAGAAAAGATCACACTTAAAAGCAGCAATGACAAGTGTTAACTTGCAGCAGAGTAGATGATGTAAAATGAGGCAGTGCGTTTTTTGTACTGTAACCAAATTGAGTGTGAAATAGTCTTATTGGTTTCATTTTTTACTGCCCTGACAAAAAAGCTAAGAAGGTCTTTCCTAGTGATGAAATTGTGTGGTGCAGCCTGGAATGGTAACTGTTCCTCTAGCAAACCAGGCAGTTTCTCATAATGAGGTTCCTGAAAGTGGAAAGGTCAAAAGAAACCCCAAACCATTATTTTAGGAACCTTGTATAGGTAAAAAGTTTCAACAATGAGTCTGCACAGTAAAGTGAAGGAAATGGTCATTGTGGGTTCTTGAAATGCCATCCCTTTGCCTGGGTGGTTGGCCCTTTCTTATTCTTGAATGTTTATCTTTCAAGAATGAGTAGGAGTGTAATGATGTACCCTGCCTTGTTCATAGTGTAGTTAACCCTGGAGAACTGGATGCAAAGTTTTCTCACTGCTTAGAGTAACACATTTGTGTCAAAAGGCTGTTGGCTGTCCATGGGGAAATAGTTAGTTGTATTGGTAAATAACAAGCTGCTGCCGTTTTTGCTTTCTTGACATTTCCAAAAATAGCCCAAATTCTTCCTGGACAAACAGGAGAATTGTGTTGTGTGGCTATTGCTCTGTAGAAGAAGATGGAAATGTTCCATGAGTGCAGCACAACTGGGCTATACCCACAAAATTTGCATATTTAAGGTTTTAGTCTTGTAGCTTGCGAGCCATGTACATAGTTTCTAAAATAAACATTGAATATATTGGCTCTATTTCTAGAGATATTAAGAAAATTACAAACCGGAGATTATCAGTACAAATTAAAAAATGGAATGTGTTTAAGATACTATTATGAAAATAAAGTATTTTCTTCTGTGGAGTGCCACCCTCTACTCCCCTTTGCAGATGCTCCATTGCAGAGGATTTCTCTTGAGAGAGCCTGCGTTTGTCGTTTACAGATCTTCAGTTCTTGTATTTGTTATTTTCTTATTTCTAATGAAGCTAGGAGTGTGCTTTGGCTGCTGCATTAAACCTATCTGATTAAAACAGATGTGTGAGAGAGTAGTTCTGGATTCAGAAGTTGAGTGAGGTCAGATTTTTTTGATAGACTTTGCATCTATTGATTTTTATTCTTACTGCTAGAAGTAGTTGATCTGCTCAGAATAGTTATACTATCAATTTAGTTTAAATATTTTTGTTTGCTTGAAAATGGCTATTGATTTCTAGGGATCTATTTGTGATTTACAGGCACTTGCCAGACATCTCAGCTAATAAATTTCCATGATTAGGTTGTTTGGGAGCTGCTCATTTTGAATTTTCGTGGTGTGTGACTAGTCACCTAACTCACACATTATTGCTTCCATTTCATTTTTCAGCAGCAAGCTTTTAAAAAACAGGAAAATAAATGGAGGGAGGCTTATAACACATGCACAAAACACGTTTTCATGTGAGCCTCAGATCTTAGTTACTGCCTATGAAAATTTTTAATCTCAGTATGTATAGGAATAAATCCAGGATCGGGAACAATGAATAACAGCGCAAAAGAACAAAGTTCATTATAGTTCAAAAACATCAGTAACACACCTGACGAATTGCTCTGGCCAGATCAACGGTGAGATGGGGCATATGACACCTCGAGCACTGTGTGCAGTTCTGGGCCCCTCAGTACAAGAAGGACATTGAGGTGTTGGAGCGTGTCCAGAGAAGGGTGACGAGGCTGGTGAAGGGGCTGGAGAACAAGTCCTGTGAGGAACAGCTGAGGGAACTGGGGTTGTTTAGTTTGGAGGAGCAAGCTGAGGGGAGACTGTCTACGGCTGCCTGAAAGGAGGCTGTGGCAGAGCGAGTGTTGATCTCTCTCAAGTGACTGGTGATAGGACAAGGGGAAATGGCCATAAGTTGTGCCAGGGGAGGTTCAGACTGCATATTAGGAAGAATTTCTTTACTGAAAGGATGGTCAGGCACTGGAACAGCTGTCCAGGGAGGTGGTTGAGTCACCATCCCTGGAGGTATTTAAAAGAAGGATAGATGAGTTTTTGAGGGACATCGTTTAGTGGATGATGGGAGCGGTTGGACTTGATGATCTCAGAGGTCTTTTCCAACTATTCTATGATTCTATGAAATGCTTAGGATGTATGTATTAGTTCTGTACTTCAGTATTTCCTGTGAATTTGTTTATAACAATTGCTGGAGCCTGAAATGAATGAAACTACTGGGTTTGGCTTGGAGTCTTCCTTTGTGGCTAGTGTCAGCTGACACGAATTTCCTAGTCTTGATTCCCAAGTAGTTGATGTTAGCTCACTTGTCTCAATAACTCACTCAAAGTGGGTAAGAGCTCACTTTTTGAGAATTAGTCCAGATTTTTTAAGGATGTCCTGATATTGTTATAGTAATAAACACAAAAGCTCTGTCCTAAAAGTGTTTATATAACTTGACTGTTTTACTTGAGAATAGAGGTTTTGGCATCTGTATGTGTTTATTGGCAGATTTCCTTTACAGGTAAGCTTTTAATAAAAAATGAAACTTGAATCAAAAAAATACTGTAAGTATGGAATGGGAATGTAGATGCCATTAACTAGAATAGTGATCTATTCTTGTATGATTTCTTTATAGTAAGATATTTGTACTCGTGATAGCATAGCTCACCAAAACAGCTACTTCATTGAAATTCATAGTTTTTGTTCCTATATCAGCTCTGCAGACACTTTGAGTGTCAGTGGATGTTAGATTTTCTGTCTAGTTCCCTCTAAAATTATGGCATTACTAAATGCCAGAAAGAGAGATATAATAAACTAATCTATAAAATGGAACTTTTACCTCTTTTTGTTTTCCCCATTTTTCAGTACTTTAGGTTTTTTATTTCTTTATTCCCTACCCATGTCTTATTTTTTCATGCTTTTTTCTCTTTTTTCGTCTTTACCTTTTCGTCTCCTCTTCTTGTCTTGTCTTGTTCCTTCCTTATATTTGAATAGAAAACATTCCTCTTCCTCTCAGTCCTTTTCTTCCTGAACATGTTCCTCCTTCTTTTCTCCAATGCTTAGTTCTTTAGTTCTTTCTCTGCTTAAAGACCTTTAACCAGGGGCCTGGCAGGACTTAGTGCCTGCCTCTGCTTTGAGGGTTATTTTTTTATACCTACCAGCAGTGACCTATTGAAATGGTAACAAAAAAATTACCTTCGTGCTTCAACATTCTGTGCTACCCGTGGTAGGAAACACCATTGTTTCTCCATTGTAGTCTTTTCTTCATTTACACAAAATTATAACCTGCATTTTGTCTATATAAGTCTGCATTGTTATACTCATGTCAGAATTTTGTTGTTAAAATTATTTATAAAATCTGTTACCTAAATTGTCACATACTTATCTAGATACACTAAAATTGCCAGATAATATAAAATAGAAAAAAGTCTGTCCATTGCATGTTTTTTTTTTTGATGAGTTGGCTCCCAATAAAAGAACAAGACAGCAAAACTCAGTAAAGTTGCTAATGTTGTGCAACTATTGCTAACAGGATATGAAATTCTTACATCATGGGAGTGAAATGATAAACTCTGCTATACAGTTTTTCTCACAATGTAAAAGAAGTAATTCCTGTCCTTTGTTAAAAGGGCTTTTTAGAAGTGGTGGTGGTTCTTTTCTTTGTAATGTTGCTGAGACTCTGCTTACTTCAGGAATGGTGATGGAAGGCTGCCTTAGATCCTGCTGACCACAGTTGCCAGAGAGCTGAAAAGGAGGCCATGATGATGGATGATTATTTTACCTGAGATATGGGACATGTGAATATCAGTAGCATATTAGTGATATGATTTTGTATTTTGGCAATTTTTTCAAGTGTAGTCTTGAGCATGAAGCAACCGATTCCGTTTTCAAGGCTTTTTTTTCTGCTTGAATATGTAAAGGTGTACACATACTGTGCTAAAAAGTCTTGTGTTGATTTAAGAGATAATTCAGCTCAGATAAAAACTGCAGATGTATAATGATATTTGATTGTTGTCTCTTTTCCTTTCAAATAGAAAGCAGAAAAGGATTTTAATTATGGTTTTCTCTGCTTTATTTGTCCTGATTCTTAATTGTTCCTATTTTGTAAATGCTTCTGTTTACTGAAGGTCTTCAGTGTGCCAAGAAAATATCAGTTGTGATTTAATAAGGAACAAAGTATATTTGTGGGTATAAAAAATTCTGACTCGCTGTATGTTATTGTGAAACACGACTTGTTTTTCTTTAATCAACTTCACTCTGTGTTGATGAAGTTACCTAACAGTGCTCAGCAAAGGGTTGATATGACAAGCAAAATCATATCAAAATTACACCACTTAACTCAGTGCAGTTTTGCGATTGTTCAATGTGGCAGAAATTTATTACCTGCAGATAATAGTTTAGGAAAAGATAAGATTTTTTCGTGTCAAGTAGCTGTCATGAAGAACAACCTTAAGTTGGCTTAGAAACTGCATTTGCCATGTCATTCCCAGGATAGGCACGGGCAGAACATGTTGTTTTATGCTGACGAAATCTGGACATTTCACAGAACTGAAAAGGTGGAACAAGTAAACATGAGAGTCCTGCAGATACTCAAAGAATTCCCAGTACTTAACTGAAACCTTCTCATCAAACAGGAAGCAAAATCCCATCTCTTACTGAATTAATTTTACTCTTGAGGAAGTGGGAATCACAGTCAAAACAACATAAGGACTTTCTTGCAGAAGGAAAAATGGGTATAAATAATGTATTAGTTCATATACTTATGTAGGAAACTGGATGAATGTTTTTAACAATCAGAGAAATTAGGTCCTGCAACAATCTTGCAGTCAGAGAAATAGTGACGGGATCCTTTCTGGCTATAAGACAAAACTCTTTTGCTTTGTGAATGGCAAACTGCAGTAGGAGACAGAAATTAATGTTTTACTTGGTTCTACATAGGAATAGTTTTTGGGCAGAGCATAACAAGCATGCAGAGATGTGATGACGTATGGGGTTGCTTAAATACTGTATCTGCTGTTCATGTGAAAATTATGAATGTGTAAAAAATATGCAGTCTCAAGGCTGCAGTAACTGTCATGCAACATTTTTTGCCACTGCTGTGTGCCATCTCGGAAGAACCTCCTTAAGGGTACTGAAATCAGTGGTGGTGAGCACTCCCTGTGCAGTGGACCACTGAATGTACCTGAGACTCAGTAAACAGTTAGTGCTCGTTTTACTGACATTTATTCTTTGTTTTAGGCAAGCAGAGTGGCGAAGCAATTGAAAGCCTTTAGTGCAGATAAAAAAGGGGAGTTTTGAAGCCTCAGCAGTTTTGCTCCAGATATTGTTCTATTAGATTTTATTATTTATTAGTTTACCATCAAGTTCTTCAACTAAAGAGCATGTAGTGTTGAACATTGTGAAAAGGGACCTCAGGGACAGTCTCTGGATGTAATAAAGCAGGCTTTTGAGCATGCACAAATGGGTCAGTGCGTGTTCCAGATATTGGGTCTTTTACTTGCAGTAGCTTTAAATTAGTGCAATTCTCTTGGCTTTGTTGGTGCTGCCCATGTGTTCCATCAGAGTGAATATTAGAGTTGGGCTAAATGATGTGCAGTTTCATATGCAAAATGGAATGCTAAGTACTTAGCAAACTGCGCTGCCTTTGCTCATGTTTTTGAGCAAGTTTTTTTCTTCACAGCTACTGGAATAAGTCTGCAGTGCCATAGCTGACTGTTGTTGCTGTGGACTGTAAGAATGACTTGGTTCCAGATCATTGTTCACTAGAAGACAGTAAACTCTAGAATAAATTTCTGAAATGCAGATTTGTATACTATAAAAGGAAAAAATATTATTTGTGCAGACAGTGTTTATATGCAGACAGATGCTCACTGGAGGGTTTATCCTTTGATAAGAACAACTTAATCATAGCTATGAAATTATGTTCACTTCTTTTGTGCATTTATGTGCTAATATTGTATGTTAACTGTAAAAATAGGCAAATTAAATATTCCATGGTCCCTAGCAGGTGCTTCTTTCCCTTACTCAAAAGGAAAAGTAGAAAAGCTGTTGTTCAGAAGTTCAGGATAACAAATTCTGTATTTTGTCCTGGGAAGAAATGTAGTGTCCCTCCATTCCTTCTCAGTGCACCAGTCTTCTACTCTTTTAGAAGAAAAGTGATGTCACTGTCAGCCAGGATAACAAGAAATGCAGTAGCACCCTGATTTCATACAGTGCTTTGAAAATGGTGCTTTATATTCATAGACCCATGCTGTTGTTATAGGCAGCATCTTTATTCTGCTAAGTCAAGTAATGTCACTGCAGACACCAGACGTGATGCCCTGGCTCTGCTTCCTTTGTGCAATCTCTTCAGAGAATTTGTTCTGGTGTAGGAGAAAGGCAGGAGAACCTATTCATATCTGAATGTAGGAACTATGATTTTGAGAGTACATAATGCAACTATAAAAAGAAGAGGTCTTTTCTGCTACTCTCTCATACCTACATAAAAGTACGGTAATACACTAAATGTTCAGTCAATAACATCAGTGGTGTATTGTGAAAAATAGCTAATGAGGAAAAGTGCAGGAAAAGAATCATCAGATCATATAATTTTCCTCTATCATAAGTTGTTTTGTTTTCCCTTATTCAATGCATTTTGCATTTTGTTATGCTCAGGCACGTTTTGTGGAAGGTAGTGGTGAAGTCAACATTTTATAATGTTTACTTGTCTTTTAATGTAAGTCTGGTTGAATGATTCATAAAGAATAATAAGTTTTTCCACTGAAGAGTGTAGGACTCCAGTGAAACGCTGAGCATGAGCTGTTTTTCGCTGCATGGTCAAGTTCAACATGCCTTGCACTTGCAGGAAGCAGTGAGCCTCTGACAGCTTAACTGATTGATCTTTATATTAGAAAAAAAACATTCTTTTTCTCTCTGAAATTGATTATTTGTTCCAAAGTAACTGTAACCTTGGCCTTAATCTGTGGAGGATGCCAAAAGGCAAAGCATGACCTTGGTTTTTCTGGAGGGGCCGAGTTGACTGCGCTAGATGTTTCTTGTTTTCTGATCAGACCACTGTAACTGTTAGAAGAGGACTTTTTCAGTAGAAAGCTTGCTTGCTCTAAGTATGCTCCAACAAGGGCAAAGGCCAATGGGTAATGTCAGTGATGTGCATCTGACCATGAAGCACAGCAAAACCTGTACTGATGGCACTGTCTTTCTTCTGCTTTTGCCTCCTTGGCTTTGCTATTAATTTAAAGCAAAACAAAAGGTGGTTTGAAATTAGTGGAAGGTCATCTAGAAACAAGAACAGCTATTAACAATTTTTTCAGTGTTTTTCAGAGATATTCGTTACAGTGCTTTGATCTCTATGCAATCTAATTTAAAGGAGCTGCTTTAAAACAGGAATGTCTGCAGCTCTGTATGAGGATCGATGATGAGCTAACAGTTTGGTTGAAAAAATCTTATTAAAGACTCTTTTGTTGTGGAATTTTAAGGGACTTTTTCAAATCTAGCTCCTGTTGAAATCAATAGGAGCTTTGCTAACAATTTCCATGGGATTGGAAAAAATTTGAACGGTTTTGAAAAATCTCAGCTGTAATATTCATATTAAACTTATTCTGTGCTTCTGTGTATTTTGAAATTGTGTACTTGGTAAATTACTGATTAATAGCTTTATTCAATTATCTGTATCTACTGAGGAAAAAATATGCTGGCATTACTTAATGCAATTCAGTGTGTCTGCTCATTACTTATTGTTGGTTATCGTCACAGAAGGTGTTACATTTTATTAATAAACAAATTAACCCTGAAAATACAGAGCTGTTATATAAATCAGTGGTATCTTGGCACCTTAAATACTGTATACAGATGTCTCACTCTTTCCCAGAAGACATATTGTAGAATCTTTGAAGGTTTAGATTTACTGAAAGTTCAGTGCTTAGATTGGAAGCGAAATGACAGGAATTTTTACATGGGGTTGAGAAGACATCTGAGTGTTTCTAGTTACTCCAATTCATAGAATACAAGAGGAAATGGTATACTAAATGAAATTTAAATGCAACATTGTGAAATCTAGTGGAAATACCTTATGGTGCATATTTAAGTCATATAGTAGAGGAGGCTAAAAAATATGTAGATTTTCATAAGGGTGGTATGTTTGTGGCTAAATGGGACACAAGAGCAAGAAACTGAGTGTGAGTTTAGCTTTCAGTATGTGGGCATAAAATTGAGGTTGCACTTAAATATTTGTGGTGAGGTTCATGATTCTTTGCAGAGACTGCATGTACAGTAATTAGATACCAGAAGAGTTGTCAATGCAAGGAATTCAGTTCGTAGTGTTTTCTTCAGTTTTATTTGATAAAATTCTGTGAGATGGAGCATGTATCTTCTGGTTCAGGTTTGAAGTTGGATGACGAATGCTATCTGCAATCAGTAAGAAACTGAGACTGTAGAACAAGTTTTGCATCATTATTCTTTGAATATTTTAAGTTATTTCTTCTCACCTTTTTTACCACTGTTAACTAACTGCTTAAACTAACAAAAAAATTAGTTTGTTTTCTTGTAGCTAACATTCTTTAAATGATCCCCTAATGTTAATACAATGAGTCAGTAATGGACTTGTTTCTGGGAATTAATTGTTATGAGATTTATTTCAGGTGATATCGTGTTCATTGACTTAAGCAACTGATTGAATTTGTAAAGAGAAAGTGCCTACCAATGAATGTTAGTCTGGGGTTCTGATGGGTAACAAACTTTAATCCCAGCTTTCCTCAAATCAGCTTTATGCTAGTGTCACTACTGAGGTCGGTGTATTAAAAAATAAAACTGTAGGAGCTGTGGACTCTAGGACTTTTGTCTCAATGGGTTGCTGGTTATTTGTGTGTGAGGCTATATTCCTTCTTTAGTCATATTTATGGAATTTACTGGATTTTATGGGGATAGGACTGGTTATGCTTCAAACAGAAATTAAAACCATGTGTTTTCATTGTCTGGAAAGGAAGACTCCATTTCTCTCTCTGGTATATTTTGTAAAGATGTTTTAGACAATGGAAATAATATCCAGTTGCATAGGTCTAACTACTCCCATTTGAGTCAATAGGAAATCTGTTACTGAATTTAATGAGGGTCACTTGGGACAAAACAATACCTGAAAAATAATTATTTTATGCAATTTAATAAGAACCTGTAATAACAACCAAAGCAATTGGTTGTGAACCAAAGCAATTATTTGGTAGCCGCAAATGGAAGTTACTCCTTGTACGTACAGGTTTTAGAATGGATTTATCCTACTTAGGCTATGTAAAATTAGGCATCTAATCAAGCGTAGTCATCCAGACCTTCTTTCTCATGCTGTAAAGGAGGTGAACACCTTTAGGTCTAGGGTAATTCTCTTCACCCCAAGGAATTTCCCTTGCAAAAGTGTTGACACTTTTGTTGAACTACAACCCTAATTTTTAAGTACAGAGAGCTTATCTGTACTCCATTCAGTTGTGATGTTAAATATTTACTAGAATATTTAGAGTGACACCGATGTTTGTAGTCAATTAGTACTGTAGATTGTGGGATAATATTTTACAATATTCATGTAGTTTATTTTGTTAACCTATTTATTTACAAGTAAATATTTCCATTATTTAATAATCAGTAATGATGTTGTCTAGACAAAAATAATTGAGTTGTCTGAGAGTGTAACAAAATGAGCATTAGAAGGTGGTGTTCGTCTTGGAACTGTCCTGAGATGGTATGGATCTGTGTGATGAGCACAGTAAAATATGCTGAAAGAAAAAAAAGGTGATAATCTTTATGCAAGTGCTAGGAATAAACATTAGTTATATATGGTTGACTATACTGTTCTTAATGTGATCTACTCATTTCAGATGTGTGATACAGTAAGCCAAGGTCTGTTGCAAAGCAGAAGTAGGAAAGGAATATTCACTTTTTTCTATCAAGTGAAGTCAATTGGCTATGAATGCCCTAAGTATTGGATATGCAATCTGTTTGGTGGCCTGTAAGAAGTAATCTAGATGAAAGTGATGTCTCAAAACTTTGAAAATGTAATGATTATGTGCAGTCATACTCAGGATGAAGTGGTTGACGGTGACTGTCACACTAAATGGGAAACTACAATGGTTTATATTTAAGCTTGCATAGCATGCTTAGCTATCCTTCCTAATGCTGCTCTATATCTGAATATTTAAAGGCCTTTCTTTACTGCCATGTATTACAGGAGCTTGTAAACATGAAGAAAGAATACTAATTAAAATCATGTTGTATTTAATAACATTCTTATTTCTTTAGCAGTTTTGCATGGGGTTTTTTCAGCAGTTCCTTTATATTTACAGTGTTCTGTGATAAAAGGCAGTGAGGAATTAAGTAAGGATATTATTAAAAACACCACTTTTTTTTTCTTTAAAATTGCTTTTTCTCTGTATTTAAAAGATCCTGTGATTTAACTCTATTCGGGGAAACAATTCAATAGTACGGAAGCAGAATGAGTCATGCAGTCAAGTTGTATCAATCCGTATCCATCCATCTGTCATTCATACTCGTTTGTGATTGGTATAACCCTGGGAACTGCAGAGGTAGTTGATTATAAACAGAAGGAACACCAGCCTGTTTTTTTTTTTGTAAAAGAGGACAGTGTTCAATAGCAATGGAATGGCATGTTCAGCCTTTTCTGAAACATTCTGATTCATTATAATTTCTCACACATGTATTTGGATTGCACTCATTAATCCCGTTAGTGCTCTCAGTATATGGTGTGTGGTTTTTCTGGTGTAAAATTTGATCTTTGTTACAGTTTTTCATCACACTGAAGAGCTTTCTTTTTTCTTCCCAGTGGCTGTTTCAGAATTTTGCCATTCTCTGTAGCTTTATACAATGTTAACATTTATTTTCTTCTGCATCCTTCTCTTAGCATCCCCATGTTCTTCATTTAACTCTCTTGTATGATCATTAATTTCTATTCTTTAATTTGTATGTAGACGCATTGTTTTTTCATTTATGCAAATATCTTAACTCATCTTCCAAAGATAGTAAAAAATGTAGGATTTTTCTTCTTTCTTGATGTTAAATCCCGCTGTTGTCTTTCACAGCACTATAACTGTCACACATTGTCCTATCAGATAATTTTTCTTTTGGTTCTGCTACACAGGAATTCTTTTAATGATCATAAGTGCCTCTGTGTTGATATCTTATTTGGATTCTGTGAATAGTAATTTAATATGTAACACTGATTTAGTTTGGAAAGTTGGTATCAGCAGAAGTTCTATTAAAACAGTACTACTGGTTACTTTCAGGTAACACTTTAATCACTTCTGACTTTGAGTAGGTCTCTCAAGTCCTACCACTCTGAACTGTTTGTTGAGTGCCTTAACTATTTGAATGCAATGATGTATTTGGATTGCAGGTATTCCTGGAATTCAGTCCCAGATGTTCCTTTTCAGTCCTTCTTATGAAACACTAATGTTTTCCAATTGCTACTATGGCCACAGCATGTACATTGGGACTGTATTTCCTTAGACACAGTGTCTGACAGAAGGTAGCAGGGAGTTTTTGAAGATGTTTCATTCTTAAGTTTGCCCTCCATCTTGCTTTAGCTTAAGCAGAATCTTCAGAAAATGCAGTTTATTTAAACTGAAACCAGTCACAGCATTGCATAGAAGGTCAAAGCAGAGGCTGCAATCTTGTTTCATTTTGATGTTGTTGAAATATTTAAATTATTTATCTATCTTGACTCACTCTGCTTAGGTTTTTATTCTAAAGTATTTGTTATTAATATAGTCATTTTACCTTGCATATGTTTGATATCACAGGTATAGCCCATATATGAAGTTCAGTAGCATGTCAGTGCATTGACATATAATGTCCCAACATTAGATAAAACTAGTTTATATAGAAATTCTGATTCTCAGTCAAAGCAAAAGGAAATTAAAGCATGTCAGTATTTTCTGGAAAATATAAATACCTGCTTACGAGCTTTATTATTGAAAGTTGTGATACAAGGCTAGGACTGTATTTCTGACATGTTTAGTCTGCTAGTTTGACATTCTGCCTATTTTTATGGAGCTTGTGACTGAGGCTTTCAAATGGACTTATATAACATTAGAAAGATGACCTATTTTTAAGGAAATAAAGTGAAATGTTGAATGCATTTCCTTTCTCTCACTATTTTCATAGCCAACTGCTGTTTCTTAGAACTACAGAGAAATGTAAGAGTTAATGCATGCGTTGCTGTGAAGTCTTGGGCTTGAAGAGTTTGTGTTGGGTTTTACTTTAATTTTGCATGTATGTCTCATTTGGTGAAGTATGCCTTTTAGTCCAGCTGTCATGTAAGTGGAGAAACAGTCACCATAAGTGCTATTTCTGTGTAGAATTAGTCTTACATTTAAGAATACCTTGGGAGAAAAAAGAGCAGCATCGTAATCTTTTCAACTGATGCCTACTGCAGTTCAGTTAACTTTATTTTTATCAAGCAGATAGATTTTTTTTTTTTACCACCAAAAGCATAGATTACTGCATATACAAAAGAAATTTTATGTAGTGAGATTCTTCCAGTTTGTCCTTCCAACTGACTTTTAGCACTTGATTTTAAAGTGGCAGTAGAAATGTGCCAGTGCTTTGACTCCTATTCAAATCCCAGTCCATCTGAAGGCAATGCATTGAGCTGTTATATTTTGCCCATAGTTTGAGCAGAATTTTATTCTCCTTTTTCACATAAAAATATCAGATCTTTAAGATTCTTCAGGTGTCCAGTAGTGTAAAAAAAGCATCGAAAGGTGTTTTTCAAAAACATCTTTAAATCAAGGGATTTAAATGCATGTGTAAATCCTTTCTTGACCTGGTTTTCATCATTAGATGTGTAAACATCTTTAAAAATACAGCTTCAAGACTGCTAACAAGTCAGAGGCAAAGAAGTGGACAGAAATAAAAATACCAAATGACTCAAGTGAGGCAGTGATTAAATTTAAGCCTATGAGTATTCCAGCCTTGTACCTAATCCTTAAATATTTGCTTGAATTTTTTGTCCAAAAATCTGCTCTGGTACTTCATTATTGCTATGCAGCATTCACCGTTTGTTATTCTCTTGTTTAAACCATTTTATTTATCCAATCAGAGCACCAGAAACTTTGTTATGTAATTAAGTTGACCAAACATCCCAGAAATAATAAAGTAGTGTGGTACTGAGGTGAAAGTCTTACAAGCATCCCCGGGACTGGAGTTTGTTGACATAAAATATTCAGCAAATACTTGCAGGTAATGAATGTTTGAATAAAATTATGGTAAATTCCTGGAGAACTTGTGATAAGAGAGGGAACTAACTTCACAAGAGTGATTCATAATGAATAATTCAGATGGAGCTGAATTAACACTTGAAACTTTGGTTTGCTTCATATTTCACAAATTTCACGTCCTATTATTTATTTATCAAGAGTTAATCTCTCTTAATTAGTTTTCTATAAATCTAAGGACTTACCAATTACATAAACTTAAAAGTTCCTTTACACAGCTGTTGTTTTTCTTTGAAGTTGGTTCTGTGTTTTCATAAGTATGAAACATGGTTTAATTGATCCTAATGAGACAAAAAATGATATTTACATAAGTACAGAGAATGTATCTCCAAATAGGTTAAATAGGAAATTCCAGAAATTCTGGAACCTAGGTGTCTTGTTAAACTTAGTTTGGTGCCTTTTGATATTGTCTGCTTTGTTAAATAGAAACACTTTGAGTGTTTCAGTGTAGGAACAGGAGGTTACAATTGGGTTGATTTTAAAAATTACATTCTTATGTTTTTAGAAGTGGTCATTAAATTTTTGATAACAGCTGAAGACACTGGTGAACACAATAGATTTGGTGTATTTGTCCTCTTTTCAGATTACAAATTACCCATAAATAGGTCAGTTTGTTTGTATTTTTAATTATTTTCAAAATAGCTCTTCATCTGCAGAGAAATGAGGATTCAGTGTTCTCAGAATTCCTGATAATATTCAATACCAGTTACATATATAGAATGGGAGTTTGCTTAATATAAACAAGGTTCTGGTACACCCAAAATTAAGTTTCAAAAATATGTTGCATTAGTTTATTTATATTAATTGTCAGTGTTGCTCCTATGTCTTTTCCCATGTACTCACGGAAAATGATCACAGGAAGAATGTAGATATAGTTCATGAGAATTACAGGCTGTGCAAGGAGTTGTTCGATGTAAACTTGAGGTTGGGCTGTTGGCCTTTGAGAAGTTTTAGATAAAAAGATGAGAGTTTGGTTCAAATATGACATTGACTTATCAGCAGAAAAAAATATGCCCTTTTCATAGGACTTATTTAACAATATTGGTAATGGAAAAAAGGGAAAAAATGAGATTATTGTATCATGAAGCATTTAAGACAGAGGCAGCTTTTAAAAAAAGTTTTGCTCTGGTTGCTCTAACAGTAAATGCCATAAAGCCTTGTTGTATATGTGCTGTGTGACAGACTGTACCAATAAAATTGTAGAGATAGTGGTTTAGCAACTAACCATTAGCTACAGCTTCTGTGTAATACAAGGTTTTAATTAGTTCGAATTACGCAACTGCTTCCCAAAATGGCACAATTGTGTTGTTTATTTGGTTTCTTTTCTGTAAACACAGATGATGTAATGATGAGTCACTGTTTCTCAGATAAATCAATACAAAGCGTGTTGTTATACAGGGATAAGGGGATAAGAAAACAGTATTTTCTTTAGAATATTTGTCCTGTAGTAATTCCTACAGCCTCCTCTGTATGATTTTCAGGTCTTTGTGCCTCTAGTTCTGTTTTTTTCTAGTTGCATATCAAGAAAATCTGTCACTTTAGCCAAAGGTCTAAAACTATGTCTCCTAGAAACAATTTTAATTGAACATTAAAAATATACGGACCTGTCCGCAAGAGGAGTTCAAGTTGTTCTGCAAGATGAAATCTAATTTTCTGTCCCTTGTGTGTACCAGTGGGTAGTGGATAATTGAGCTGCACAACATATTAGAATTCATGACCATTTCTATTTTGGTAAGTTGTTATTTACTACTGAAGTTCTATTCAAGCTTAAGAATTCCCAAGAGATAATTTGGAAGAAGGTATCAAAGCAATACATTGTTGTTAACACAAATCTTAATTTCTCCAGATACATCTAATCATAAAATAATTTCTAGTTTATGAAGCTTTGTTTTTGGAGAACATGGGGACTAGTTGTTATACCAGATTGGTTTCTGGACATTAAAGTAAAAACCTGCAAAGTCTGTGCTGTCTGCGGATCTGGAAGATACCAGGCAGGGAGAGATATTTTGGACTGTTCATCGTTTCCAGCATCCTCAGATAAGGTAAATTCCTTGATCCTCAAGGAAGATAATTACTAATTCTCTGTAATTCCCCAAAGGAAATCTCCTTATTATAATGCTAGATCACATACCAGTTTGTTCCTTATCTAATGCGACCAGCTAATTATTAAAATACTCCGTTTTTCTCCAGCTGTTGTCTTCCTGGGTAAACAAATTGCTAAGTTCAATTGGCTTCCATTTGCACTTCATTGCTTCTTGACAGCAAACACTCTGTAAAAATGAGCTGCCTCAGGGCATTTATAATCTCCAAGGGAAGGAGAAACAAATATATGCATAATTTCTCTATTTTTTTATTATTGGTTTCCACAAAATATAGCAATTAGTTTTGAGTGCAAAACCGTTTTTTTTTTTTTAATAAACGAATATCGAGGTTACAATATTACCCTTTTTGAAGGTAGGAAGGCAGAAAGTCCTTCATCAGTGTTTCAAATCAGTTTCTGTTACAGTGAAAACTGTCTTCTGAAAAGTGCAAGGTAATGAAAAGTTCAAACCAGAGTTAAATCTGGTTGGAAACTGGTCATTATTGGTGGTGTTCCCCAGGGCTCAGTGTTGGAATATCTTTATTGATAATCTGGATAAAGGGATTAAGTGTACCTTTAGTAAATTTATGGCAAGGCCAAGTGCCAGGTCCTGCACTTGGGACACAACATCCCCGTGCAGCGTTACGGGCTTGGGGAAGAGTGGCTGGAGAGCTGCCTGGAGGAGGACTTGGGGGTGTTGGTTGACAACCAGCTGAATATGAGCCAGTGGTGTACCCAGGTGGCCAAGAAGGCCAATGGCATCTTGGCCTGTATCAAAAACAGCATGGCCAGCAGGACCAGGAAGGGGATTGTGCCCCTGTACTCAGCACTGGTGAGGCCACACCTCGAGTACTGTGTTCAGTTCTGGGCCCCTCAGTGCAAGAAAGATATTGAAGTGCTGGAGCACGTGCAAAGAAGGGCGACGAGGCTGTTGAGGGGGCTGGAGAATAAGCCCTACGAGGAACAGCTGAGGGACCTGGGATTGTTTAGCTTGGAGAAGAGGAAGCTGAAGGGAGACCTCATCACTGTTTACAACTACCTGAAAGGAGGTTGTGACGGGGTGGGTGCTGCTGTCTTCTCACAAGTGACGAGCGACAGGATGAGAGGGAACAGCCACAAGTTGCGCCAGGGCAGGTTTAGACTGGACATTAGGAAGAATTTCTTCACTGAGAGAGTGGTCAGGGATTGGAACAGATTTCCCAGGGAGGTGGTGGAGTGTCCATCCCTGGAGGTGTTTAAAAGGCGGGTAGATGAGTTTCTAATAGATATGAGAGTCAGGCATGGTTGGTCTCTTCCAGCCTTATGAGTCTGTGATTCTATGATCGTATGATCATGAGAAGGACATTGAGGTGCTGGAGAGTGTCCACAGAAGGGCAATAAAGGTGTGCAGGGGCTGGAGAAACAAGCCTTATGAGAGGTGTCTGAGTGAACTGTGGTTGTTTAGTCTGAAGAGGAAGCTGAGGGCAGACCTTACCACTGTCTACAACTACCTGAAGGGAGGTTGTAGCAAGGTGGGTGTTGGTCCCTTCTCCCAAGTGACAGATGATAGCATGAGAGGCAATGGCCTCAATTTGCTTTAGGGTAAGTTCAGTTTAGATCTCAGGGAAGATTTCACTGAAAGGGTTCTCGGGCACTGGAACAGCTGCCCAGGGATGTGGTTGAGTCATCATCCCTGGAGGTATTTAAAAGAAGGTAGGTGAAGTGATCAGGGATATGGTTTAGTAGTGGATGGGTAGGGTTGGACTTGATCTCAAAGGCCTTTTACAACCAAACAATTCAATGATATTGTGGGTGTGCTCAGTGACAATTCTGCTATAAAATACTGATCTGTTACAAGCGTTTCAACTAATTTACTTTATGTGTTAAGTCGGGGGTGGATAATCGCTAAATAAAGGGTGTCAAGGAATCAAATTATTTAAGAGGGCTCCAGAATGTCAGGCAAGAAATAGCTACAGGCTGCTAATTTGTCAGAAGAGTTTTCAAAGTTTTCAAAAAAAATTTTGAAAGTTCCTTAAAAAAGGCAAGAAAAAGAAAAAAATGAAGCCTGAATAAGCATAACTGTCTTGAATTATTACATATTATTTTTTTTTGTGCTCCATTTGCCTTTCGTGTTATTTTCTATGTGAAAAATTTTACGAAGTAGTGAGGAGTAACTTAAGAAAACCACAGTGCTGGAATTCCACTTTTTCTGTATGTGCAGGCAACATGAAAATGAGTGGCAAGAAGAGAATCAGTGAATATCCAGGGTGCATAATATTTTGTGCCTTGTGAATTCTGCTGGAATAAAAAGGCTCTTCACATGAGTTTTATTACTGTATAGTGCCTGTAGGATAGAGGGGAGAATGGCAGCTGAATCCACCCCAGTGTGGATGTCTATCCTGCAGGAAGCTAAGGGTTGTGAAGGTATTCTGATTATTGTATTCTGCTATGTTCTGCAGCACAAAAATTTTGATGAAAAAGAAGATTTTCTTGTTTCAATAAAATATTTACAGTGGTAAGAATAACTCAGAAATAATCAGCTTTAGTCAATTTTCTTAATTAAATGCTAATCAAGAACTTTAGAGAAGTATTTATCTGTATTACTAAAAATGTGTATTGAAGGAGGTTTTTGCAAAAGCTGCCTTTCCTATTCATAATTTGAAGTTGATAAAAATATGAGCTCTTACTCTCATATGATACTAATGCTAAAAGTATTACACCCAGAGCTAAAGCAAAGCAAATGGTAGCTTCCAGAAGCATAATATAATGTGTAATCATACTGGTGCTTGTTAGAAATCCATACATGCTTTCTTTTCATTTATTCCCTCTCTGTATGCCTTCATGCTTAGTCTCTCAACCCCTCTTCTGATCATAAGCGAGGACTTCCCTTTTATTAAGCAATGCAGATTTATTTACACATGAATTCATATGCATATTAATTCATATTAAAAATACATGTAAACACATGTGCATATATGGTTCTTTTCTTGCCTATGGTGAATACTTCTGCTTTTGAAGTCTGGAGCCAATGGTGGTGGATTTAATTTCTGGTAGCATCTGGTTTATGACAAGGTTGGTGAAGATGTGGCTCAATTATGTAATTGATACACCTGGGTTTTCTGTGTAACCATATTTCTTTTGGAAGGAAAGAAGTTAGTGTTTTATGAAGATGTGCAAGACTGTGTTAGTAAAGCTCTGTTAATAAGAATTAATACCATAAAAAACTCAGCATGAATGCTTCAGTATCTTCAGTACTAGAGTAAGGTGGAAAGAGTGTAGGAAAATGGCCTCAAATTTAGCTTCTCAAAGTGGAAGATGAGTCAAAACCAAAAACAACTGAGTAACTTGGTCACATGCTACAAATGTAACTCATGCCATTAAAGAAGAAAAAAGTGTCTTTTATTGAGGGGTCAAATTAGATGAATTAGTAACTGAACATCTGTAGGTATTTGACTCAGTCTATTCTTCTGTTTTTTCATCACACCAAGCTCTCTACTCGGGTTCTTGTGCGTTTGTTTCCCACTCCCCCTCTTTTATAGAACTTTCAAATATTACAATCTACTGGCAATCTGTAAGATAAAAAAAAAAAAGAAAAGGAAAAAAAAAGGCACATATTACCAGTTTAATGTACTCTTTGTGCAGAGGTCACTGTTGGCATCTGGCTGTACTTTTCCTGCCATTTGATCACTATCTTTATATTACTACTAGATTAACAAACAAACAAAAAAAGCCAGTGATGCAGTATAATGTTTTAAAGTCAACCTTTTTGCAATGTGTGAAATATCATTTTGGAACATGTTTGATTTATATGCGAGATAACTGGAAGATTCCCATTAAGTAAAATATATTCAGTTCAAGCTATTGTCCTTTTTTTTTTTTTTTTTCCGAATGAAATAAAAATTTGTGCCAAGGACACAAAAGAGAATGATAGTGATCACAAAATAAATGCTAGCATGAGGGGTAGGGATCTGCGAAGGGGCAGCCATCTCCATGAACTGCCTGGATTCCTGTGGGGAAAGAACCTGGCCTTTTCCTAGTGCCTTAATGAGGGGACAAGGCGCTTTCTGACTACCCTATCTTTAGGACTATCTCTGCTCTTCTGACTAGACACTCTATCCCAAACCAGGGAAATCCTTGCATTGAAGTTACTTATAAAAGGTATAAAAAAATGTTGGGTTTAGGCAAATTGGCAAATGGTTAGAGAAATAGCAGATGGACCCAACCAGGTCAAACTGATGTATCAACCCAATTTTAAAAAAACTATCAATACCAAAGGTAGAAGATAAATGTGAGTGTTAATAGAAGAGAAGCACTGTGCTTTTGCTGTTCTTGGTTTCATTGAATCACAGAATGTAAGACGTGGGTTCTCTAGTTGAATTATGCAAGAGGTAGAAAGGAAATTAAAAATAAACATCTCTTTGGGACCTATTAGAGAAAGAAAGAGGGCAGACAATACCAGAGACTAATGGGATTGCTGTAGTGTTGAGAAATGAGCAGAAAATAGCTGTGATAGGAACTGGCAACATGAGAGTGGAAGGAGTTCTTGAGTATTTCAAGGCTGCAGTGGGCACTCTGGGGAAAACACTTAAGAAGCTAATGGAAACAATAATTCATTAATATTTTATTTAAAATATTTGTGAAAGTCGTATTTTCAAATATTTCCAGGGTAATTCTATGAGGAGGGAATATAATGAAGCAGAAGAATTAAGGAAAATAACGTAACTAAATAACATGGCAAAGCTTGCTAATTTTGTTTGATCCAGATTGACCACTTCAAGCAACATAAAGTGAGTGGATTCTTGCTGTATCGCTGTTTCTTGAAATACAGGAGATGTCTGCAAGTCATATCCAAATTATCCCACAGTTCAGAGGAGGGGAAGGGTTGAGAGATATTTATTTTGAGTGAAGGTAATCATTCAGAAGCCTGTACAGAAGACTGTTGCTCATTGTCAGAGGTAAAAAAATGAGCAAACCCAGCTACAGCAAACTAAATTACTGAAGTGCTCTGTGTTTTGTCAGTTGTCTGCGTTCTGGATCATAGTAAGCTTAATATTTAGAAGTGAACAGTAGACATATGTAGTGGAAACAAGAGCTGTGCACTTATCCCCCAACCCCCTTTTTCTTGTCTCTTCTGTTTTAGAGCAAGCTGTCATAATAATGGCACAGTACATGCTCAGCGGCCTTTTGTTAACAACTTTCCAGAGATGATATGCTATTCCCTTTGGGCAGCCTGCGTGCCAGCACTTGGCATATGCACAAAGAGAGGAAATGAGAGAGGGAGAGTGGGTGTTTCTGTGATCAGCGAGTATATGGGAAAAGACAAGACAGCAAACTGTTTTGTATGGTTTAGTGATAGCCTGATATTTTTTCACCCTTTTCCTGAAAATGATGGAGAACTTATTAGACCTCAAGTATATTTTTCATACTGTTTTTAAAAACAAACGAAGAAGAAACAACAACCCACAAAGAAAACACTTGAAACTGTATTCTACCTGCTATGTTTTGGGATTGTTTTATTGCAATGGGGGTTAGTCAAGGTTTGGAAAAGCCTTCTGTAGACTAAAGACTGATAGCCTGAGGATGTTAACTGAGCACCTAGTACAGAAAGGCAAGGTTGTCTCAACTGCATTGCAGTAATCCTGAGCGTAGTGCTGGCCCACAGAGCAGTCTGCAGAACATGAATTGCTGAACACTCTAAGCCAGTCTCCCTGAAAGCTGTGAGCTCACATACACAACGCCCTAGTAAGATAATTCAGTATGATGTGTTTTCATTTATAGATACAGGCTCTGGAACACATAGGTCAGCTCAAATTTAATTCTGATTTTTAGATTTTGGGGAAAAGAACAATGGTCATCCAATAATCTACTCTTTATACTGTAGTCATCATCATGCACTGTTTGGAATTTATTTTATTTTGAGGTGGGTCATGTAAGACAATGGTTCCTAGCATAGCTCTGCATTGTAAATATCTTGTATGGATTTGGAGACAAGCACTTTCTGCCTCTGACAAGAAAATGAGGACTGCTTCTACCATGTACTCTAGGAATGTCCCTTCAGTTCCTCTTACCTAGAAAATGAAAACTTTGGATCTAACAGTCGAAGTGTTACTGGCTTGCTATTGTCCAAAATGCTTAGCCTTTTCCTACATAAGCATCTGAATAATAATAAAAAACCTGTTTTTTTATACACATGCATCCTTCTGATACAGTCACTTGACAGTCTGTGAGCACCACTGACCATGCTCACAGTCAATAAATCCATTTATCAAAGACATTCAGATTTCTGATGTTTCAGTGAGAGCTCTGTACCTTCACATGTCTTTAAAGCTCTAGCCCCCCAGTGCTTTTCAGTGCGTTAAATCACTGTTTCTTAACTCAGTAAAGCAGAATATAAACTCTAGCACAGTAGTTATGCTTCAGTTATTTAAATACTATTTGTTGGGATGTTAGGTGGATCCTAATAGCTTTTCTTAATCTCTCTGGGGTTTTTTATTGGGTTTTTTTGTTGAACAAATTTCAGCAGTTGCAACTGTTCTCTGTCTCAAGCTAAACTATTAGCTCAGGGTTACATTGTCTAACCAAATTTAAAGGAAAGATAGTGTAATTATGTGAGGATTTATTGTTATTTATTCCTAAAATCAGAAAAAAAGTCTATTATTTCAGAATAAATTTGTAAAAAAAAATGAGCAATCCCAGGGTATTTAGTGGAGGTTTCGGTGATAATCTGTACTATGCAGAGTGCAGTTGTTCTGAGGGCTTAAATATTTTATTTTTCTAATGTTTGGCTCACTCTTTCAATTAAGAATTTACTTTACCAGCAGACATCTAAAACGAGAAATAATTTTTTTTCCTTGTCTTGTTTGATTCTGAGGAATTTAAAGTTTCCAAAATAGCAGCTCTTGAAATAATAGGTATTTAAATAAACCTTTATGACCATCACCAGGCAGCAGCAGCTTACTCTCACAAAACTTGTATGTAACAAGCTTTCTGTGTTACTATGTGTCACGTGTTTCAGTGAAATTTGAGCTGCTGTAGTTAGAGGTCAGAATCAGACTTACAAGATAAAACTAGACTTCCACGATAAAACATAACTCATAGTAGAGTCCAAAAATAACTTTAAAAGTTCAGAGTATAGCAGCACACTGTAGATCAGAGTTACAAATGTAGTAAAAGCAATGTCCCAGTAGTTTTACAGACTGCCAGACTATCTGTTCTGTTGTCGTGTAAGAAAAGACAGTAATGCATATGTGAAGGTAGTATAATTGCAGTTGCTATGGGAACCTGACTTGGATTAGAAGGTTCTCAAAGTTGTGTGGATTAAAATTTCTGTCTCAGCAATGCATCAATACATATTTTGAATGATGTCTCTTCAAATTATCTCCCTGAAGGTGTTGACTGCCATAGACAGTATTCAACATAAAACACTCTCCACTGATATAATTCTTGTTAGCGTACAGTTGTATGCATTGCCAGCTAATCTACCTACAGGCAAAAAAATCCACTGAGCCTTTTACATGAATGTGTTTGGTGTTTTTTCTTTCAATAAGTTTATATTTATGATGAGTGTAAATTTTAAGAAAATTCAGGATACAAATCAACTTTCAGACCTGATGCTTTTTGCAGAGCAAACTAAGCTGTTATTTTTGAATGCTTCAGAAAAAAAAAAACCTATTTTCCCAAAATAAATCAAATCAGTGAAGAAATATGTCTTAAAAACAATTCAGAGGAAGTTTTTTTCCAAATGTTGGTTCCTGAAAGCAATGATATATTTTTAAAAGCTTTTGATTCCTGAGATGTTCATTAATATTTGAAGTTCAGATTCTTAAATTAGCTCACATACTTAAGTTCTGCCTACGATCAGCTTGGTTCAAATTTCCAAAACTAAATCCATATTTTCAGTGCATAATTCTTAATAGCTATCATACAATAAATAAATGCACACAGTAATTCCCATCGCAATTCTTACAGTTGTTTCAATCACTTGTGATTTCTGTTCTTTTCCACCAGTGTAGTCCTTACATGCTTGTGTTGATACGTGGTGAATTGTGAGTCTGTGCTATTGGCAGAAACATGCTGTGCATAGAAATATTACTGTTTGCTGGGTGAGACCTCCATCCAAGAACCGTGAATTTCATTAGCTGTGGTTCTACTCTATATTAATAAGTGGTGGCAGCTGGTCCTGTCGTATTCTGTGTTACTACGTTAACAAGGTGACCTTCACAAAGGCATTCCTAATTTATAATTTTAGAGACAAGTCATGTAGATATAATCCATTAAAAGTAATTATGTGCGTGTCTTCTCCATTACTTTGCATCATGGGAAGCTATACATAACACAAAGTAATAGAACAGTGTAGATAAAAATGAGGAAGTTATGTAGTGGTTAAGCATCTTGCCACTCTGCATTGCCTTCCTCTGGGCTACTACATTATTTCTTCATTGTTACTGCAAAAGGAAGTTAAAAATGTCAGGAGGTAATCACCAGGAGTAAAGGTAGAGAAATAAAAGTCAAAGAGCCTGTAGAAGAAAATGTGATCCTGGGGAGTAGGGGAAAGAGAGTGTGATAGTAACTCTGTTCTCCCAACTAGCACAACACGTGCTATATATGTATCATAAGGTATTTCACACTATGCATCAGCAGTCCACTGAGTTTAACTCATACCATTGTTTTGAAGGTAAAGACTACTAGACATTCTCCCTTCCTAGTGAAAAATCTGTGGTAAAGATGGACAGTAGTCTGTGTTTTGTCACCAAGGGTAGTTGGAAAATAAGCAGCAAGGGTTTTGGGACATCTTACAAATTCAGCAAACTTTCAAAACAATGGCAACAACTTTTGTCCCTTGACAGCTTTGAAGGATTTAATTTGCCATCAGGAAATACATATGGACATTCTTGTCCCGCAGTAGCAGCCTTTCATCAACAGCTAGGCTTCTTGTCAAGATATGATATTAAAACCGAATATGTCATGATTTGTATTTATTTTAATGGCAAAAAATCCTGGCCAAAAATATTTTTTTTCTGTTCCTAGCAGCAATATGTAGCCCAGATGGAGTAACAAGAACATAGGGATATGTACTATGTGTTAAAATACAAGACCTGGGTTGAGCTCTAAAAAAACTTGCATTTCAACGCAGTTATTTGAGGGATAAGGGTACAGCAACTTGAGTAAATTAATCAAACTGAATGTTCACGAGCCTATAGATTGAGTTTTCAGGTTCCTGGGACAGAGTATTCTCTGGATTCAGCGTGCCACTTTGTGCTTGATGTTTTGTGTTTTTATTTAGGGTTATGCATCTGCGATGTGGAAGCAGCACTTGTGCATATTTTGTAGAATATTTTATGGTGCTGTTTGGACACTTCAAAGACTGCATTTTGAAAAGCTCAGTATTCTTCTGTAGAAATAATCAGACTTGGCATGATTTTATGAGCTCAAACTTTTTCCCCCAGGGAGTGTGATTACAAATGCTACAGTGCTAACTTTTCTAGTAGACATGGTGAAGTGTTTGTGAAGGGTATTTCCCACATGAATTAAGAAAGAATGAGTATGTCTGATACTGCTTGCAACTCATCCCTTTTGGAGGCTTATTCCTGCCAGCCCCCTTGGGGCTATATTGGGTCCTGTCAGGAACTGACAAAGATGCTGCTAGGTCCTTCTTTGTGACTCTGGTAGCTAATCCCTACTGTAGGAATCCAGCCAGACAGAATCCCTAGAAGCTGTATACATTGCTCTGTCACTACTTACATATTTGTGGAGGTGGGATAACCTGGAAGCACAGACTGCAATCTCTACGAAACATTATCTCATCCCCCACAAAGGGTTATTGAGATAAATCTTAATTCCTGGTGTTGCTATGAAGTGGTCTAAACCGTGTAACCAAGTGTTTGTGGCAATGGCTGTGCAGGTGCTTTTCTACCCCGGGATGTTTCTGAAACATTTCTTCTGTCTTATTACAGTGTCTCTACAGGATCCTGAAGTGAACTACGGACCATGACACATAGGCATGTATGCTAGGCAGGGTTTTCATGAAGAAGTTACTGCAGTTGAGGCTGGGGTGAAGTGATTCCTTTTCACTGTTATCTGGCATCTTTTAAACAACCTGTGTTCTATAGATCAGCGTAAGAAAACACTTACCATGTAGCCTTTTATCATGATGTTGTTCAAGAACAAATCTGCGTGCACAGGACTACTGAATTACATGTATTCAGTGTATTAAAGATGAGTCTAGAAATTGTTCTAATGGGGCCATCTGAAGTTGCCTACTGATAAGATAAATCCCTATGCATAAAAAGGCAGCAGGTTAGCTGTCTGCTCTATTCTTCATCCTCAGAGTATACTGTACTGCAGCAGCCTCTGGCAGGCATAATTTCCCTAGCTTTTGCAGACAAAGTGGAATTTAGTGTAGCATTTAAGCAACTCTAATTTACATCAGAGAAAAAGTATGTTCAATGTGTCCCTGAAAGACTTTTTGTTAGTAGGTCAAAATAATCCACTTTTCTGACCTCTGGGGAAAAACCCTTTTAAAAATATGATAATTTGAATCCTTTGGGCTTGTTCACAATGAATCTGTTTCAGAATCTAAAATTCCTTATAAAAATAAAATATGAAGTAACTCTAAAACATTATTCTTTCACTTCCATTTTTCAAACCAAAATACTGCACGGTCTCTGCATGAATGGCATATGTTGAAGACTTGGGAAATAACTATGTTACCATGGTCATCCTTACTGTAAGGTACGTTTTTTGGTTTTACATTTCAGATTCTGTACATGTATTTCTAAGCATTAGAGACAGAATGAAACACTGGCTTGAATTGTTTAGATTGTATGTGCGTGTACAAGCATCAGAGAGGGGATGAAACTGTCCTCTGAATTCTTTTTATTTGATATGTGAATGACAGTTCATCTATATTTTCTGGTTTTGTGTATACTCTCAATCCAAGTCTACTTTGATTTCCCATATTTTCAATAGGTTTTGGAAATGTCTTGAATGAACTCTACCTATCAATATTTCTTTTAAGGTCTTTCACTTCGGGTGTTCACAAGTGGAGGGGTATGAAGTCGCTAATAATTTTCTAACCAAATAATGGACTGACATGTCACATCCCTTAGTTGTATTTTATCTGTAGCAAACTACTTCTTTGGCTGTGTCTGTAACTTCAGCAGGTGACATTTCCAAATACATTTAAAAAAGAGAAGATTTAGTAACAGAGGAGAACTGACCAAGTCATAATTATAGCCCTATTAATTTTGAATAGACCATAGTACATGGATTATTGGGCGATTGTGTTCCAGTGAGAGGAGAGATAAAGTGAGAAAAAGCCAACAGACAGGATAGATGATTGTATCTGCAATTCTCATTTTAATCTCTTTTAAAAATATTGTATATTTGCTGAAAACATCTTGCAGAATTTTCATACCAAGTAATTTCTACTTTTGCTAAGATCGCAAATTCTTTAGCACTTTTTAAATTTTTCTAATCTCTATAATTCTCAAGGGTGCTGAATGTCAAATTAGAAATCAGTTATTTACATGTTTCTGCAGACATTGTGTGGAAGTGTTTTGTTAACTTCTTTCTTTTTGCTTCTAAGTATGTTTATCAACATGAGTGCTGTTATTCATATCAAGCTGCACCTGCCTTTCCTTCCATTTCCATGCCTGAAATATTTATGGACAATTAACTATCCAGCAAACAATTACAGTCTCGGGTGTATTCTGGGTCTTCACTGAAAACTGCACATTTGAATCTAGGCCAATATTTCAGACTTACCTTTTAAATACTAAGGAACAGAATGCAGTCTCTTTGCTTGTTCTTGATTTGTCCCTTCCTCCACTTGTAATGCTTTGGAGAGACATATATCATGCAACATTATAGTTGCTAAAAGTATGATTAGAGAAATTCCTGTTTCTATTTAACTTTGTTCCCTCCAGTTGTGCAGGGCATCCAGAGAAAGAAAAAAGTGCAGAACGTGCAAAATATTACTGTTTAAGAGGGTGAGATATGCTCCCATCTTCCTTTGCATTAAATGAGACATAGGAATGACAAGAATTTCTAAGGAAGCATTCTGTACAGGTATAGTGGAAAAGGTGGAAACAATATTCACAGCATATTATGCCTAGAAATGAATCCATTTTTCTTTGACATATACTATAGCAAAGCACAATGTATCATCATCTTTTGTACAATTGAATAAGTAGAACTCATCAGCTTTATTTTAATAGCAAATGAATTGTGGTATAATGGACCTGAGATAAAGACATTTAGGGGAAAGCTGTAGAGGACTTAAAATAATATTGTAGTGCCTTATTACTACATTCCATTGCAAAGTGTTGATAATAGTCAAATTTTGCTGAAGTTAAAGGTGGTTGCAAGCAGTCAACATCTGGAGAATATATGTAATCTGAGTCTTTATACCTGACTATATCTCTAGCTCTTTTGCTGGGAGGAATGCCAAAAGCCTTGCCAATTTTTTGAAGTCTATAATTTTTGTTAGTATATGTGTAGGTATGGTGTTGTCTACTTAACTGAGTGCAAAATTAGGACCTTATCCTTCTTGTTCTCAGTTTCTTGGCTGAGATCTGCCTTTCTAAAAATCAGATATCATTACTTTCACCATTTGTGCTGTAAGGGCTGTACTTAGATTCTCTGTAGACTGCAAAGAAAATATAGTGTCCTTCCTACTTGCCTCCTTTCAGCTTGAACAACATTAAAATACAGAGGAGGTAGACTGTAGTGTGGTGCCCTCTCATTGTTATCCTGCCGGCAAGGGAAAATGTAAATAGTGGCACAGCTGACAACTCCAAGGCATCTCATCGTGGATCCAGCTTCTGCCAACTGCCTTCTACTAGCTGGTCTGCATACAGGTCTGGTACAGGCCTTTTGCTCTGCTGTCAAGTCACTTCATTACAAAAGGAAAGCACTGTTATCTCATAAAAAGACAATCTTTCTCTGTTATGGAGTACTCCTGATCCTTTGAGATAAATGAGCAGAACATAGTGCCAATGTAATGCTAAGTCACAACATATTCTCCTAAGAGAACAAACACAGCCCTAATATCTTGGAACTTATCCATGTTGGTTCTGCAGTTCTGAAGTTCTTCCAGCAACTTTACGTCTTTAGGTTCAAAATTGTTTGGGTGTGCAGTACATCCTGACAGTTACTTCATTTTATTTGTGTATAATTTAATTTGTTTTTTCTAAATGCTGTTTTAAAGTCCCATGGCCATGATTACAAGTTAGGGATATCTTTTTGTGTCCTGAAACAATTGCTTCGTGAACATTTCAGGATGAAAAGCAAGGATGTTGTCTGGCCCAGGATTTGTCTCTGTGCTTGTATTATATTCAGTATGACTTTCCTCAGCTATCATATTAAATCTGTTCTGATTAAGCACCTCATTAGAAGTAAATTAATTATGTTCTTGATCGTAGAACTGACTCGTTTTCTTCAACAGAATTCAGGCTATAGCTGCCAGATCATGTAGAGAAATATCCAAAAGCAACGAAAACAAATCCATTAGTGTCAAGTGTGTATGTGTTGGAATAAGTTGCCATGACGTTATTGCAGCATTAATTATTTCTAACACACAGTAACAAAGTGGCACTTCAATGAGAAGATAGATAGAATATAAACTGCGTGTTAGACCGGGTGAATGATATATAGCTATAGAAAATGAAATATCTATGAATCAAAAGGATCTCAAGTTTAAATAAATTGGATGGATTGGCTCCATATATTCATAATTTATTGATTAAAGAAGCAGGCAAAATACATTGAAGACCTAATGAAATGCATAGTGTCTTATGCAAATTTTTTCATTATTGCCTGAATTCAAGAGTATGGTTGGATGCATTTTAGCAATAATCACTAAAATTCTTTTGCAGAAGGGTACCTCTCTAAATGTTAAGCTTTGTTACTTTCTCTGCTAAAATGTTGTAACAAGTGTAGTCAGCATAGAGCTGATAGTGGGCATGCTGAAATCAATGACAGAAGTGATGCTTCCTGAAGAAATGTTTGAAGATGCAATATTTGTGCTCTCAAAATGAAGAGGCTTGCCTGGTAAAGCCCTGTGTAATCACATCATTTCAGACAGGCAGAAAGAATTTAAGCTTTACAAAACGGTGGAAATAGAAATTATTCTGTTCCAATTTTACAGGTGGTAGAGGAAGCAAAATCCTCAAGAGAATTTTAAAATCTAACCTTCAGTTGCAATCTATGAGAGACAGATGTGAAAATTTACTTATAGAGACCTTGTTATGTATAAGCAGACAGGAAGATATGATAAACTGAAACTTGATAAGTTCTTAGCAGTAATTAACAAAATGTTCAGAAGATCTAAACCAAGACCTGAGAAGTTTTTATGCTTATTATCTTATTATTATATCTTGTGCTATTTTAATATTCAAAAATAATCATCATACATAATGTAGAATCATCATTTATTCACTAGTAAAATATCAGTGTAGAGCAGCCTAACATAAACGTGGTCTAAGACGATGAACATCGGGGTGGGGAGGCAAGCTTAAAATTCTGACCCCAATGTTGCAGAGGCTTGTACTTGTATTTGTTTGAACTCTATAATCTGCTATTCTCTGAACTGTGAGAATAATTTAAGCTTATATAAAGTCTGTGGAGTTATGGCTAGGTGGCCACAATACAGTGCTGTTCCACAGCACAATGTCACTTCTCACAGCAATTGAGATTATATATATATGAGCACACGTTGTCAGAAGGAGTGAGAAGAGTCAGATACCCTGATCAGTTAGCAAACATAATCAAAACGATTACCAGCTGTCAGCTGCCACAGTGCAGTAGGTGTGCAGGGTGCAGGCTCTCTTGCATGTCACCTGCATGCAGCCCACCCTTCAGAACAGGTCGCTGTCTCAGCAGCCACCACCATATCGTTGCCTATGAACTTTAAGGAGAAAGGGATGAGTCAGAATCTAATTTTATCTTGGATTTACTGGGATGTTTCCATTGTGAATAGCTACTGCAGATTCAATACAGAAATACAACAGATTCAATCTATTTTAATTCAAACCAATATAATAAATAGGTATAAATGGGAGCCATTGTTTAGCTCATAAAGGCTCATTATATAGTCATGAGATTTCAGCATGTTGCTAATTTTGAGTGCTTGATCATATATTATGTTGTGAAATATGCTATACTAAATTACTAATGTTTCTTAAATCCTCCAACTCTGAGGTTAGTCAATTTATTATCTAAAAATTCTTTGTACTTTCAAAATAAAATATTAAAACAATTCAACTCACATTACTGTAGCTGCCAATGTGCATCTTAAATCTGCTCCCAAAATGGGGATCTTTCTTCTTATGAATTCAGAAAGAGAAGTAATTGAAAACCTTTTGTATCAAAAATCCCATCAATTTTGATAGACCAGGTACGAACTTTCAGTATGCTTTGATTTGAATTTGCCTGATAGTAAATGTACAAAATTGGAGGCAAAATTGTTAAAAGCTCACAGAGTGTGGCTTAAGATTTTGTCCAAGTAATGCTGAAAAATAAAGATGGTCTTTCACCCTGTATTTTTGCCTTTATCTGTAAAATATTGCTTTTTGAGTAACTGCAAAGTGAAGACAATTATTCTGTAGTGCCATGTATTTGCTAGATGAGCACAAGGGTAGGATTCATAGCTGGTTCACCCAATTACTGTTCTCAACAATGTTCTTACCAGGATATTGCTTTTTGTGCACTTAAGAGGACTGAAGAAGATTGGATTTTATGCAAGATGAACCATAAAGGTAAAAAACCTGCAACACCGGCACATGGTTATTAGCCTTAAAAAACATAAATTATCAATTTAACACTTGATGTTTCTTCAGTGTTCAGATAATATTTTTCTTTTAGTATCAGGAAACAAATCTGTCTGAAAACAGTAGCACAATTAACACTAAATCTATTCAACAGCATAGTATTTGCCTTTTACATGTTTCAAAATACAACTGTTTCTAATTTTAGGAAAAAATAATCCTATTTGTTCCAAGCACTTACAGAATCCCACTTGATGTATCACTGGCTAAAAAAAATAAATTAATTCCGCAGCTACTGCTTGTAACATTAATTTCTGCTGTGGAGATTATGCACTCAGTGAAATATTTCTTACTCTGTTCCTTTTTACAAATACCCAACTAGGAAGGAAAATGCAAATAAAGCTATATTGGCATTGCATGTTCTTATGTGACAAAATCCTGAACCTGCAAAAGCTGATGAGATTTTCTGGCTGCTATCTCTAGTGAGTTGGGCACCTTTTTCCTCCTGATATAGGTTTTTTTATTAACTCATACACTTCAAAATACACAGATGCTGATCACATATTAAAGATATTCAACTAATGGAAACATAGGTTAGTGTTGAAAGAGTAGTTTCAACAGTTTATCTATTTAATGAGACTATTCCACATAACATCTAACTCAGTCATCTTCTGCAATTTAAGCTTGTTATTTGTCCTGCTTACAATGTATATGGAGTACAGTTTACTTCTGTTTTCCTTGCACCGGTCTCTTATAATCACCTGTCACTGTGTGAATCCTCAGTTTTCACCAAAACAGTAAAGAAACCTAAGTCAAGCAGAGATCATATTTTCTAGATTTCAGATGACTTTACGATCTTCTCTGGGCTTTGACCAGTTGTTTCTCATATTTCCTGAATGTGATGGTGTAGATCCTACAGTATTATAGCCTATGTGATCAGTTTCCAGAGTTTGTAAGATCTAGTTCATGTACTTATGTCCAACACCTCTACTTGTATGTGACATGTATCAATGTGCATATTAATACGATTGATTTATTTTTTCCACCACAGGATAGTTTTAATTTCACTTTCAGCTGGAGATCAAGAATAACCCCATTTTCTAGTCTTGCAGAATTGGCATCACTATCCTGTATTTTCATAATAGACTGAAAATAGCGCTTTATACTCACATTAATTTCACTATATTGTATCTATTTCAGACAATTTCTTTGTGTCTTTTTTTTTCCACAAGACCTTTCATAATATTTCATCAGAAGTATTTTCATCTGAAGAGAGTCTTATACTTCACAACAGCATGCCAACCTTATTTTGGATCTGCAGTGCCATCAGCATAGTAAAAAATATAGCAAGTCTTTAGTTTGTGGCTCTAGGCAAAATAAAATTTGACTTGGCATTGAGAAGATAAGATTGATTCCAGCTGAATTTGTATTTTTAACTGCACAAAAAATCTGCTAAACAAATGGAAACCTTCAAAAAGGGAGCATGGAAGAAAACTTCCTTTAGTTTTCAAATCCATCCTGTTAAGTAGTAAGGCCAGCAGCAGGGAGTTGTCCAGCACGTGCTAGGAGGCTGTCAAGGAACTGTTAAATTGGCTGATAGCTATATTAGATTATGCAGAAAAGCTACTTATTCCCCATGAATGCATCCAGTACCTGAGCTGTTAGAGGAAGAAAGGGTACAGCTGTGCAACCAGCCCAGATACACAGCTGCTGTGTTTTTCACTTCAGGGACTGTTACTTTTGGCATCTAAAGGAGCTGTAGCAAGTAGGGAGTTAAGTACATGGATGGTTCCTTCTAGAGTTATATTTCCTAACAAAATCAAAATGAAGGCAGAGTAGAACCAGCATTTCATAATGGAGATAGGAGCTTGAGCTGAATCATCTAAATGGCCATCTCTTAATTAGAGATGTTTAAAGAGGTGGAATATATCTAGGCTGAACTGGCTAAAATCGATTTACTTCCATGAAGTGCTATCAGGCTGCATTCGGATTTGGCAAAGTTTAGTGGTTTTACCTCTTTGAATTAGTCTGTATGCATGGCATCTAGGATCAGGAATATTTTTCCACTACCCTTTACACTTGACCTAAAGGTAGAAAGCCAGATATAGGTGCCTTACTTATGTACGAAGAGTTTTCAGCAATAATGTTTGATACAGACATGTAGGAAGATTTTTCAGCAATGATGTTTGATACAAATACATGCTATATAGATGTTATTTTTAGCACAATGCATGTTTTGGTAGTATTAACAAGAATGGAAAGTACATGTCTGTTCACTTCAGACATTGGTGAGATGCCTTGGTAGTACAATTTGCAGATATTGCTTATTTTATTCATTTAAATCTTGTCTACAAGGAAATGTCAATGAAGATTGACTTCAGTAAGTGTTTGAAAAGATTAAGTTCCAGAAATTTTACTTACAAATCACTCACATCGACTGTCTATGGGATATCAGTAGTAGGGCAGATTTTAATGGAATGTTGCACGTTTCAGAGTTTTAATTTTAGAGTTTTAATTTGCTCTAAGAGTATTTTTTTATGTATGTCAGTAACTAAGAAACAATATATGCTGCAACATTGATTCTATCCCTGTCTTTGACTTGGACCTTGGATTTACTTTTCCAATTCTTTTCCAAGTCATAGTCAGCCTGTGATTTTCCAAACTCGGAAAAATGAACAGAGTTGTAGATAAGCAGCACAACTGTTCTTCTCTATATCCCTACATCCTGAGGGAGCCTACGCTCATATGCTTGAGATCTAATAAGTGGGACTACCCTTACGCACTCAGAATCAGTTTATCCTCTTCAAGTTCTGTACCTGTGTGATGAAGAAAGAACATGAGCAATGAAATATATGATGCCTGCTTTTACTTGGTAAAAATAAGCAGATTTAAAAAGCCAGAGTCGTTTCATGAGTAATACACTAGAGATGAAGTGTCTCTGTAATATCTTGTTAAAGTTTCTCCTTTACTTTGTACTTAAGGCAACACATTTGTCTGGTGGTTTGGAACAATTCTTGTTATGCTTGAAACTAACATTTCATTCAGCTATGCAAACTGAGAGGAAATGAAAAAACATTGACTAAGAATGAGATGGGTATTTTGTGTTATATCAGGCACACAGGAGACATTTTATGTTGCTAAAATAATTGCAGTTGGCATATATGCATATTTGAGGCACAAATGGGAAAAATTGAGAAAGCCCTAACTAGAGGTTTCTGCTGTTTGCTAAGCATGGCTGCAGATGTCTCTCACTCTTTAAAAATGTTCTTTACGTTCTTAATGCTATGGATTTATTTTTCCTATGTAAAAGCTAATGAACTGTTTAAATTAATGAAACCATCAGGCTGCTTTGTTTCTCCAATAGCTATGTTACTCTTTTTAAAATTCCTTAGCACTTTTCTTGGACCTTTGTATTTGGTCTGTGTTGTTATTTGCTAGGTATTCTTGAAGGCTTGTAAGACACTTTGACGTGGTTAAATTAAGAGAACTGAAATCCTTATTCTGTACAGACTGAACTGTGGTATAGTTGGTGAACCAGCTGAATATTTGAATGCCATTTTTTGGTTTACTGAGGGATGAAATGGAAAGGATTGCTACAGGAATGTGAATGTTTCTGTCTTAAGTTGAAAATATTCTAATGAAGAATAAATATTAGGCAGAATTTTTGCACTCACATAAACTTTAGAAAGTCAAAGTGCATTCAGTGGGTAGTATTTTTTTATTAGAATTTGCATTTTGGAGGCAGATACAGATATTTAGCAACTTTTTTTTTCATTTGATTACACACAGTGAATTAAAGGGTCACGAAATTGAGGGAGGTAAAGCACACTATCATGATGCTGCTCCTTTGATGTCTATAGACATGTGCTAATTCCCACCAATTAAGCATCTGATGTAATGTCTTCCATGGAGTTCAGCCCTCATCACCAAAAATTAAATGTAATATTCGATGTAGTTTCTGGAAATCAGATTTGGAAATTTCAACAACTGAAAGCCTTTTTGATGTGCTATTTCAGGTTTAGCTCCTGATGAAGTGCAATTTATTCTTTCACCGGTAAGATAGTCGATACCTCCTAGACAGGCATTAAAATAAATGCTAGATTCAATAATTAAGTGAATAGTAAATCCAAAGTTTATCGCATCTCTTCTCCAACTCTTGTATTCAGCTGTGGGAGGATAGCCAGAGAACATTCAAACTAGTTCCAAAATCATTATAATGTTGCTTCTCAGTGTCATTCAAAAGTGATTATTTGCATATGATGTTTTTCCTTTACAAATATTCTTACATTTTTGTAAGAATATTAATGATAATGCTTTGATGCTTTGCATACTCTTAGATTTGAACAATTAGAAAATCAGCATGAGTATGCGCAGATATGTGCAGCAACAAAGGTGCTTTTCCAGAGGTACCAAAACAGTGCTTTTTATATAGCTGTTTATTATGGATCTGATTCCTTTGCAGGGTGACTGTGCCAGCTCAAGGGAGCGCTTCTGTATCATTTCTGTATGTATCTGACAATTACTTTATGAAATCATATGTAACTGTGACCTTTTTTCTAATTTGTGGAAAAAAATTCCAGTATACAGTATTTCAATTCCAGAAATAAGGTTTATCAACTAATAAAAAAAATCCTCTGATTCCTATGCAGATAGAGCAAGAGATTTAAGAGATTTCATATGGAATACATCAAGCATCTTTTGCCTTCTGTGTGTTGTAGCTTTTGACCAGAGTCTCCGTTAGTCACTCTCATAATGCTGTAGCTTGAGCATACATCTGAATGTGAAGCTTATGGTCTCTGGACCATAAGCTCTGGATCTCTGGAGAGGTCCCGGATGACTGGAAGTTGGCCAATGTGACGCCCATCCACAAGAAGGGCCGTAAGGATGATCCAGGTAATTACAGACCTGTCAGCCTGACCTCGGTCCCAGGTAAAATCATGGAGAAGATAATCCTGGGTGAAATCATGCACCACCTGCAGAACGGTCAAGAAATCAGGCCCAGCCAGCATGGATTTAGGAGGGGTAGGTCCTGCCTGACCAACCTGATCTCCTTTTACGACCATGTGACTCGCCTGGTGGATGAGAGGAAGGCTGTGGATGTTGTATACCTGGACTTCAGTAAGGCCTTTGACACGGTCCCCCACAGTAGACTCCTAGGGAAGCTGGCAGCTCGTGGCCTAGATGGGAGCACTTTGTGCTGGGTTAGGAATTGGCTGGATGGCCGAGCCCAAAGAGTGATGGTAAATGGTGTTTCATCCAGTTGGCGGCCGGTCACCAGTGGTGTCCCCCAGGGATCGGTATTGGGTCCCGTCCTGTTTAATATCTTTATTGACGATTTGGATGAGGGGATTGAGTCCATCATCAGCAAATTTGCAGATGATACCAAGCTGGGAGGAAGAGTTGATCTGTTAGAGGGTAGGATGGCCCTACAGAGGGACCTGGACTGATTGGAGAGATTGGCTGATTCTAATGGGATGATGTTTAATAAGTCCAAATGTCGGGTACTTCATTTTGGACACAACAATCCCATGCAGAGCTACAGACTGGGGACAGAGTGGCTAGAGAGTAGTCAGGTAGAAAAGGACCTGGGAGTGCTGGTGGACAGGAAGCTCAACATGAGCCAGCAGTGTGCCCAGGTGGCCAAGAAGGCCAATGGCATCCTGGCCTGCATCAGGAATAGTGTAGTAAGCAGGACCAGAGAAGTTATCGTCCCCCTGTACTCGGCACTGGTCAGGCCTCACCTTGAATATTGTGTCCAGTTCTGGGCCCCTCAGTATGGGAAAGATGTTAGGATACTGGAATGTGTTCAGAGGAGGGCAACGAAGATGGTGAGGGGGCTGGAGCACAAGCCCTATGAGGAGCGACTGAGGGAATTGGGGCTGTTTAGCCTGGAGAAGAGGAGGCTCAGGGGAGACCTCATTGCTCTCTACAACTACCTAAAAGGAGGTTGTAGTCGGGCAGGGGTTGGTCTCTTCTCTCAGGTGACCAGTGGCAGAACCAGAGGGCATGGACTTAAGCTTCGTCAGGGAAAGTTTAGACTTGATGTGAGGAAAAAATTCTTCACTGAAAGGGTGATTGGCCATTGGAATGGGCTGCCCAGGGAGGTGGTGGAGTCACCTACCCTGGAGGTGTTTAAAGGGAGACTGGATGAGGCACTGAGTGCCATGGTCTAGATGATGGTTGGTGTTAGTGTTAGGTTATAGGTTGGACTTGATGATCTCAGAGGTCCTTTCCAACCTTGTAATACTTTGATACTGTGATAATAGGAGAAACCCATGGTATACTGTGGTTATGTAACAAGATGTGCTTGTCTTGAAATTATACTTTAATATGCAGCTATTGCAAAATATATGTACAGCACTGCGAGAAAGGAAAAGGTAGAAGTTCCTCAAGAACTTGTTGTGATGCAATCAAGTCTGTCAGCAGACTTACAGATATTATTCTTAATGGCCTGGAGTTTTCAAAATGCTTCAGATGCCTGTGAAAATGGACAACAGATATCAGTTAAAACTATCTACCCAAATAATGTTTCAGTCTCTCCCTTTCCTTCTAAATGTTGGTGAAGGCGGAACAGAGTTGACACTTCCGTTAATTTTACATGGACTACTTTTCTGTTATTTTTCAAACTTGAATTGGATGATGATTGAGCTTCTGTAGTGCTCAATTAATTTCTTTGTCTGGAAAACCTGGATATGAATTTCAATCTATATCTTAATAGGCATATGTAGAAACAGAAAAGCACACTTGCAATTTAAATTTGAGATGGCATCATTCAGTAAGTGAATTTGAAATACAAGTCTATGAAATGTAATGGATAAATTGCTAATAAGAATGAAGTCTATTGTCCTTTCTCAATTACAGAATCAGAACATCAGATGTTCAGTTATTTATTTTATTAGAAAACTATCAGTGGAATTTTTTTCACACAGTCTACTCGGGAAGCATTTTGCCTGACCTATTATGGAATATAACTTTAATTCTCATCTGCTGCAAGAAAGCCTCTGTAAGAGATATATACTTATAATAAACTGTGTCTATTTCTACAGGCCTGTTTTTGTAGGTGAAAGATGATCTCAGTAGTAGATCCCAAAAGTTAGTAAATGTACACATGCTGTACAACCACGGCTATGAAATGTAAATATAATTTCAGTTCCTAGAAAACAAGTAGGCATTTTTGAAGTTTGCCACATAGTTGTTTTTAATCCATGCTTGACAGCATGCTGTTTCACAGAGATTTCCAATATCTTCACACCATTTGATGAGGCACGAGAAAATCTTTCACAATCTACAAAAAGTGCCTTTATCATGTAGAATTGGAGATGTGCACAGAGACTGACACACCTACTTTAGTGACTGTAAATCAATGTTTAGTGGTAGGGAAGTAGGGAACAAAGAGTCCTTTAGAGTCTCTATTAATCTGAAATATGAGTGAAGACGTAATAATACAAAGCTGTGTCCACTATCTTCATAGGACAGGAGGAACAAGAGGCAGTGTCTTTGATAGGAGGTAAGGTATGACACGTGTATGTGGATGGCAATTCATCATTAATTCCTTTTGAGAGCACTTAGATTTTGTTTTGTTATGAACTAGGCATGGGTGTGGGGCAAGAATGGACATCTCACATTGGACTTGGCAAAAGAAAATTCTATCCTTTGCTGCATCCTAATCTTCTTTTATTTGCTTTGAAATAGCTTGTAAACTATATGGTTTGCTGTTATCAGCTGCTGCACTTCTGTTTTTTTAGTAGTCTTATGAATTTGAAAACTGTTGAAGGAAATGATTTAAAGCAGGTCCATCTAGAAGAGCATTAGGCAAGCTCAGGACGGAGCAGGCTGCTCTTGAAATCACACACACTGACACATTTCTGTTTGTTTTCTCACTTAGTGTTTCAGAGACTAAAGCTCCGTTTCTGTCAGGGTTTTAGCTCCAACAGCACATGGTTATATTTTCTAGGCTGAACAAGAAATGTAAATTTCAATCAAGGACTGATGCTTTTGTACTGTTGGCATAATCTGATTTATTACTGTATGTGGTGTTCCTGTGTAGTATGATGTGCTCTCTTTCCTTTTAATTTTCAGTCATTTGTAATCTGAATTCCATAAAAGCACAAAACTCCACAATTTGTCTTATCGATACAGTTTTAAAAACAAACTAAAATTTCCCCCAAACATTGATTGAAAATACTTGTTTCTAGCAGAAGTGAAGAAATTGGGCACGTTTGAACCTGAATTATAACCGTATGTAAAATGAAACTATAAAGGTACATTAAAAATATAAATATACTTCTAACTATGGGAAAGTCAATATAGAAAATGCCATAAGGAAATTCCTCAGAAAACTGAAGACTTACACTATGGTTATAGATTTTTTTTTTTTTTTAATCTGCATCTCTGTGAACAAGAAATATAATAATCTCCAAAGCTTTGTCTTTATTCATGCAATGCAGCAAAGGTAGACTTGTGCAGCCACTGTCACTGCACTATTAGAAACAAAATGTTGTTTCAGTATTGGTACTGAGTTGAATACTTTTCTAAGGTCACTGAGGTGAACAAATATCCTTAGAGAGAAGAAGAAATAGCACCAACACCAGCATTTTCTTTCCATAACCCCCAAAGTCATCAATGAGTGCAGCATGCAGTTAGCAGCACAAGTTCTGAGGCTCATATCAGACTGGAAAATGACTAAAAGAAAAAAAAAATGCCCCAGGCCAGGTAAATTAACTTTCTTTGATAATTATCTGGCATTCTGATTGGCAATTTCTGTGAAAGTATATTAAAGATCTTAAATCTCAGTTAAATTAATGCAATATTTCAAAATATATATAAATTTAATGATACCTGAATACTGTGTCTACCTCCTCTGATTCTGAGAGGTGACGAGTAAAGCTCAATCTTTTCTCTTCCTTCTACAGCTAACAAGTGGTATTTTCATGGTTCAGGGTCTACCCTGAGTAAGTATAAGTCTGGCTGTCTAAAGACAGAGACGTATGCCAGGATTAGGCACACACTTCCCTCCAGCCTTTGAGGGAAGCTATAGAAATAGTAATTAAGATTGAAGTGGGATGTGTAGGCTCAGAGGGAGGACCTATGGGAAGATAATCTTAAGGCACCTATGTGCTTTAAAGGCACTCTCAAAAAGGACAACTTTCTTTTAGTGTTGAGCTATCATGAAGTTTGATGGTTTGGGAGCAGGGACAGAGGGTGAGTTAATCTCTCTGGTCCCTGAAGCAGCATGTGAATGACATGAATGGGCTAAGACCTCCTGAAAGTAAGGGCTGATAAATGGGTTGTAAGAATGGATACAAAGTTTGTTGCAAGTGGTCAGGAAATGGACTCTTCTACTGACCTTGATTGAAGAATCCCCGTGGAGACTTAAGCCAGTGCCTTTTGCAGCTGGAAAGATAGTATCTTGCTGCTTATCAATGTGTCTACCTGTTCCTGTGCAAATTCCAACATGCTTTGTGTTGCATCTGTTTTCTGCCAACCAATGCAATTGTGGAATGAATGATATTCTTTGTAAGGTTAAGAACTCCCTTTCATTCGTAATGGCAAGCCAGATCGCTCTCCCTTACTTACATAAAGTGAAACATGTTAGCTTTAAACTGGTATAAGTGTTCAGAAGCAACATATTATTCAGAAGAATCATATGATTCTACAACTTAAATCTCTGTCTGCAAGAACAATTGGTGTAACAGTGACTCTTCATGTTTCACCTGGGTTTGTTTTAAAGCTGTTGAAACATTTCACATCTAACATCTGCTTTCATCTCTTTTCAAAAACTGTTTCAGAACAAATCTCTTTCTGTGTTGGGATAAGTTCATGTAACTAACGAACAAAATAACCAAGTTCTTCTTCGACATCCTTTTACGTGTTTATTGACAGCTTTCATTTTCCATCAATGTTCAGAGTATTTTGGAGCAAATCTGATATAATCCCTCATTTTGTATTCCTGACCATAGCAAGTTACCGTAAGAAAAGTGCCCATCTCCAGGAGTTTTTCACATGGTTTGATCTTGCCGAAGTTCTTAAAGGTACTTATGTGATTTGAAATAGATTTATATCAGTAGCCTCTTAATTTAGGGAGATTAAAACTATTTTTTAAAGAATCATAGTTATTTGGTTGTTAAAGAATGAGCCAAGAATGATAGCTGATAATTCTTTCACGAACATAATCCCTTATACCATTCTTTGTATCTATTTATGCACAGAGCTGCTGCAGACTGAATGGAAATAGAATTTAATGGGATTTAATAATATTCTCAATAGAAAGGCTTAACTTAATATGCAAGTTCTAGTGGGAATTTTCATTCCCAAAGATATTTTTATTAGCATTTAGATACTTTCAAGTGTACAAAATAGAGATCCACCACTGAAGCAGAGAAAGCAAGTTGCGTCATTGTATTTAAACCTAGACCTTTATAGAAACTGCATACTTAATTCTTGAAGATAAAATGTGGGCTTATTTCTTTTAATGTTTTCAAGTGTCTGTTCTTCTCTCTTATTACTGACTGCATTTAATACAATCTTTGAATTTATGTTTGATATAGTTCCAGTAAATTGGAATGAAGTTACCCACAACTGGTCAATGGTAAAGGATGATGTAGTAACCATCAGCTACACGGCACTCATTGTCATACAGTCTGAGGCTCCTCCATATGATGTGTGTACCTCTTTTTAGTACCTCTGGAAATTATAGCTGAATGCTAGGATAGCATCTCAGACAGTATTGTTGTAAGTGATACTAATGGATGAGCTCTGTAAAACTGAAAGAATGGAAAAATTTTTAGAATATTAATGCAGTAACTTCTATCTCTGTCAGCTGAATCAGTGAAACAGCAACAATTGGTTATTTAGTACAGGACTGGAGATTCTTGAGGATGGTTTACTGAGCCAGAAAATTGTTTAATAAAGCTCTTTTTGCATAGATTTTTTTTATGTAAGTGCATAGTTATCTGCTAAATTACATTCCATATAATTTTATAAGGGAGTTTGAAAGGTATTTATTTCAGCCTTTTGGATTTACACGAGATGCATGGGCCTAGATCAATTAATCAAGAAAATAATTCCTTAAGGAATGATAGCTATTTTAGAAAGAAGATAACTCAGATGGCTCAGAAATACTTAGAAAGGTAAGGCTGGTGTTTTTGAATATTCTCTTAGAAATACTTTTGTCCATAGTGTTTTAATATACTGACTTGGAAACTGAGTGGACAAAGAAAGTATTCTCACAGCACTACTATGGCACCTTCAAGGAAGAAAAGCAAAGTAGTACAATGACAATAATCAAACTTCTCTCTCTGATAATAAAATCATATAGAAATAAGGACATCCCCCCCTCACTCTCATATACTTGTAAAAAAATGTGGAGGTAAGATGGATGTTATTTACAAGAATGATCTATACATACACCACAGTATTCACTGAAGTGAATAAACAGCCAGTTCTTGACTCGTAGATATGTAGAAGTAAAGGTCAGGTTATCTAGTGGTTAATATCTGTGAAGATTATTTGGCTTGTATTTTTCCAAACTGTTTGGGTCTCTTAAAGCTGTACCAAGACAGGCTGAATCCCCTCAGTATGCCTGAGGTTTGCCAGCGAGAGGAATCATGAGCATCGAGGACTGGTAGAATTCCAGCAATCCCTCTAATGCTTCTTTCCTTACTCAAAGAGGTTTACTTGGCCAAATTCATCAGTAGCTCACCATGATCATCTCTGTAGCTATTGTAACATTCCTTTGTTTTAACCGAGGCAATTTTTAAACTTCATCTTAAATTTCTCCAAAACCAGGAAGTTTGCTTTGCTGTATCCTACTGTTTGCAGTTTGTGCTTTTGCATTTCTTGCTTTAACGTTTATACTCCATGTGCAATATGAACTTTACTATAGTCGAGATAAAGGTCTGGAAGGGGATGTATTTTGGTACAATTCAATATCCAGTTTTGTAATCGCATCCCAAAATTATAGGGGGTACTATATAATTTTATGTTTAACTTGATTTCTAATCCAAATCACTGAGTACTGCATTTGTCTACTCCATGAGACACTTTTGGCTATTTTTCCCATTCCACTTGGCAATATCTGTGTAGTTAACTATATCCATTCTTTTTGACTTTTTAACCCCATATTGTTGCATTTATCAATTTTACAGCACATCTCACAAACCATAGTATCGGCTCAAAGAGGATGTGAGTTGCAGCAGAGTGGTGGAAGCAGAGACAGGGAGAGAAACATGGGAAGCTCTCTAACTGGATTTACTGCTACTAAAAAATGTAATTTAAAACTCTTCTAGAAACTTGTAATTGCAGTCTTGATTCATACCAAGTTTGTAACAGTCATTGATGAAACAGAAACCACTCTACAATTTTTCCAAGGAAATTCCTTATCCAGTAAATCCCCGAGGTTAATGATTTTTTGTGTTCAGGATAAATTGTTAAAAATTGATTAAATGCTTGTATCTTTTATGTAGTACCAAAAATCAGCCCAAAGTAACCATTGTTTAATATTATCTGCTTTTGAAAAACACAAAGTCATGAAAGGTTATTTATAACAGCTTTCATAAATACATGTAACTTTCTAGATCAGTAATTCAAAAACTGCAAGAAAGCACGAATCAATGGGACAGTGTTTTAATGCTGACTTTTTTATGTTTCTGGAAGCATTGGTATGTGTTTGTTTAGTCTTTATAAATCTGAATGGAAGAATGAACGCAAAAGTGCTGATAAATGCTTTAGATCTGAATATGTTGGAGAGTCAGAGTTTAAGGCTATAATGAATAATACATCACCTAATCTGACCTTTCCTATTTCACAGTCTATTACACTTCTGTAAGATTGACTGCAGTATGGGCTCCTTGCGGAGTCCGATAGTTTGGGATTGACTGAAGCAAAACTGAGGCATAACTTATGACTGTTCATGCATAGCCAGCATCACTGGATACAGAAATCTGCTCAGTCAGTTCTTTACCACTCCCTCACATTTTAAAATATTTTCTCTTTAGATGTTGTTCCTTAATGCTCCCTTTAAAATTAATGGACAGTATTGCTTTTGTAAGAATGGAAATGAAGAACAGAGCATTTACTAAACTAATATCTAATTATGTGAAATTCAAAAGCCCCTTGTCTGTAGGTTAGTTAAAAACCTCGTAAGAGGACTCAGAAACTTTACAGGAGTTAGCCCTGCAGTATCAGTGAAGGATAATTCAGCTGATAATATTTATAGGTGGATTCAGACAAGACCATATCCAAATCTGACAGTGGGGCCAATTTGTATGCCAATGTATGTAAATGTATGCTAATTTAAATGGGTTATTTGGCAGGCCAGAGGAATCTCTATTTAGTAGCAGATGAGTAAGATATCCCAAAAGAATACAAATTAGAAAAAAAGTATTAAAAAAGCCTGATTAGCTTTTCTAGGTTTGCTATAGCTGTCCTGCTCACTTATCAAAATTTCTGTAATAAATCTCTCCCATTTCCCTCACCTAATTCCTGGGAGAACAGGTGGCAAACAGGGAAAATAAAGCCCTTTTCATGAATCTGTGCCACCAAGCGGACTAGCTAGGCAGTGGCATGCAACTTTGGTAAACGGGGCTTATTCTGTCAGACAAAAGCTATTTACACTAAGGTTGTTTTCTTATAAAGCTTGTTACACTCTACAATTTGCTTGACTTTATGAACAAAGAAAAACAAACCTGAAATTTATGTAGCTTTTTCATCCAGATGTATTTGATGCACTGGCTATACTGTTTTCTAATTTATAGATTTAAATCTAAATAAGTTACGCTGTGGTGTGAAATACTTCTGTTTCCATGTGTTTACTTACTCTGTTTTAATATGGCAAATAAGGAGTGTTCCATGCTCATAATTATAGGACATTATGGGTATTTTTGTGAGCCAATTTAACGACATAAATATCCATTTCCATACGGTACATAAAAATGAAAATCTATAATTATCTAGGCATATGTCATGCATAATGACCTTCGGTAAATATTAATAAAATCAACTGAATTGATGTTTATTTAGTATATTGTATTGAGTACCAGTGCTGTTAAGTGAGAGGATGTATTTTGAAACAGTCCCTTGGGATAGTTTTATTTATTTTAATATGTTGTATTGTACAGTGTTTATTGTCTTTCACATTAAGGGCTCTGCTGTATCATGGTACTGCTGCACTGTTAAACTAACCGCATATTAACATTTGCCATAAGAGTGCATTTTAGTCTTTCAGAGTGAAATTCATTCCTGGGCATAGAGCCAGGATGACACTGGTGAAATCTCCCAGGTCCTACTTCAGCTTTCGGATCAGTGTAAAAGTATATAAAAATTGTCATGTTTTCCTCCCTCACTTAGCCTGATGAACAGAACTGCTTTTGTTTATACTATGAAGAGGTTTGTGCTTTGAAGTGAAGAGAGATAGTCCAGAGATGTAAGACCCAAAAATATGTTTACGTAGGTACCCACTGTTCTTTCTGAACACGTGCACAGTACTGTGAGTCGGCGCAGAGCTCTGCGAAGGGCTGTGTGTGAGGTTGTCCCCTGTCCCTTACTCTGGCCTGCCATAGAAACATCTTGGGTTGGATACAATGCTCTGCACTGTGGCATTGTTTTTGTGACCTAGAGAAGCTAGTAAAGTCTAGCAATATTGAAGTTACAGTCAATTAGTTTGTAGGAAAGATAGACCTTTGCAGGTACGCAAAATAGGGCAGCATAAAATAAGTCTCATACAGCACCCTTTGGATTCCTTCTCCATGAAAGAAAACAAAGTACCTCCTTATAGAATATGATGTATTTTCCTCAGAAGTCATTGGAGGCAGTTACCCATGACAGGCCTATGATCATTGTGAATTAACCAGTCACCCCTGCAATACATGAAGCTGAGTCTGAAACTTTTAAGTTAAAAATAGTATGTTACCTATGAGCAAAGTCTTCTGTACTTGACTGACAACAAAATAGGAAAAAGCATTAAAAAGTCAGTGTAAGACTGTGGGAGTTGAGCTTTTGGTCACAAGTATTTGCTTCTGCAAGTGTGCTAATGAATGATGTACTGACTTGAGGTACTGGAAATCAAACATCAACTCCTGGTGAGCCAAAGACACCCTGCTAGGCTTAAGATCTGCTGTTCTCTGTCCAAACTGCTCAGCCTGAAGAATGAGATTTGTAAAAATTTCCTTTTTTTTTCCTGAGGGGGTGGGAAACTGTGTTAATTAGTGTCTGGAAAGTGCCTTGCAGTCCTGAGAAGGTGGCTTCTACAGAAATGTCAGGTGGTGTGCGCTCTTTCTCCGCAGATGAGCTAATGTTGGAGCTGTAATAATGAGTTAAAGCAGTTGTTCTGTGTACTTTACTCCAAAAGGCACTTGCCTCTCCAAGTGCTGCACTGACAGTGATGAAGCTGAGCAACAATTAATCTGTAATGTCCTTCAAGGTGACAGTAAACCCAGTTTACCCAGATGAGAGAAGCCTAAATAAATGGCTTGTCTACATAGTGTGACACAGACTTGAAACTTCACTCAAAAGGGGTAAGCACCTTTGACAGGGTGTGCACTTAGTTACTGTGATGCCTGATTTCCTGGAGACGGAAGTGTTGCTGACCACCTTGAGGATGTGATCCAGAAGGGAAAAATGGATGTCTATGAAACCTGCTCTGGTGAAAGATGATACTAATTTAATTTCTCACCATTGCAGATGTGAAAAATGTTTCCTTAAATAAATAAAAGGGAAGAGAGCTATCTTGAAACGGGTTTAAATTATTTCTTTAAAGTAACCCATGATATACAATCAGTACTGCTTGTAGGCAGTTTTATGAGCACACTAGAGCTAAATTTTATATAACTGGGTAAATAAATTTAGGCTTTTCCCAGATGAAGCTTGGTGTGCTATAAATTTTCTATGCAGTTCGAGTTTCGTCTGAACAGCCTTTCATTATAATTGATACTGCAAGGTGAGAGGGGTTGGGGCAGATTTAGGTGCGAAGATCAAGAAGATTAGAACAAACAAAAGAAGAGAAAGTGCAAACAAAAATAATCTGGATTGGCTGACACTTCATGAGGGAAAGTGAAGGAATGACTTTAGGAAGCCCAAGAAAATCAAAGGAGAAACGCGGTACAGTAGTCCGCTACAGTACCTTTCTTTCAGATTACTTTAAAACAACAGCTTTGCTGTATAGATATTTTTCTCTCCAAATGTTTTTCATGCAGTCACCTTTCAAAGTAACTTAAATTCACATAAAGCATTTATAGCAATTGACACCTATTTGCACAAAAATCCATTTTCCTTGTCACAGAATCTCGAAGTAGTAAGACCCAAAGCCAATACATCTTTGGAGTGGAAGAGTTCTTTTCTATGTGCACCAGATCATGTTGCCTTGCATGGGAATGAATGGCTGCAGGTTAACTGCAGATACTTAAGCAATCTTGTTCGGTCTTGGACCTGTGCATCTGCAGAAGGGAGAAGCATCCATTAGTTATCAACATGCAAGTAGTGCATTCCTCTTGGCTGCAGATAGTTGCCCAGTACCCTGTTCTGGGTCCTTATCTTTGTCTCCATGTCTCCTAATGCACTGGGGGTGTTAGTACCACTCACTAGAAACCTGAAATAAGCTGTCCTTTCCACAGGGAGTGCAGGCTGAAGTAATAAAATGAGTATATCTGACCCAATGGATTCTTACTGTTCATGTTCACCATAAGAACTGTGTAAATATGAGTTTAAACTTCTGTATAAAAAGCACAGTAAAATGGTTTGTGTTTTGAGATGTCAAATCTGACCTGTTAGCTGCAATTTTCTTATCTTTGTACACTACTGCTACAGTATATAATATGCGTGGGGAAAAATGGGACTTCTGTACACTGGACTCAAAGGTGGGGGCAGAATGCAGCTGGTCTAAATATCATCTGCATTTACAGTATTTAAAACTGTCATTTTTTTAAACAAAATTTTGAAGAAGCTTTGTTTTACTTGGAGTACTGAAAAGTTTCTGCAATGTATTTGTTTTAATTGAGTGCTCTGAAGCAGTAGAAACAGGCAAACTCCAGAGACATTGCTGCTGATGTGAAGCTGGCAAGCTGTGTATGAGTCTACCAGAAATTTCTGGTTCTAAAGAAAAATGTGAATTTTCTTCTGTCTCTCTATTTCGGAGTTGCAGCAAATGTCCTTAGTCTTTAAGAGGCTGAACACTTTTATGAGAAGCTTAGAAAATGGACTTTGCTTTTTAGTGTTTTTTTTTTTTTGTGGTTTTGTTTTGGTGTTGTGTTTTTTTTTTTCTTTGCATTAAGATGGCCTCTGTACTTGGGTGGGGAATGAGTTTCAGGACTCGGGTCTATGATTTATAGAAGTTAGTCTTTGCTTGCCAGTCCTTTGGAGTGTGAGTTTCTGGTAGGATGCAGTTATTGCAGTTTATTGTGGAACAGGAGGCACTTTCCTCAAAATTAGTGCAGTGGGGAGCTTGTCAGCACAATGGGTTGAGATGCAGCTGTGCCCCAAAGCTCTGCAGCTGCAGCCCTCACCAGACTTTTGTGGAAAAGATGCCCAAATTCTCAGCATTTCTTCCTCAATGCCAGGGATGTAGAACAAGATTTGCAGCAGGGTACGCCTGGCTGATTTGTAGGATGATACGTCCATCCAAATGATTTCCAAAACCATTTTGGTTAGAGTAAAATCCAATTCGAATCAAGACTGTTCCCTGGAAATTCTTGAACTGGAAAAGGGTGAAATTTACCAGATGAATAATTGGATTTGAACTGTTTGTTAATCTCTGCTCTAGTGTTTTCTATGCAATTGTTTGTTATGACAAATTACCAGGTAACATATTTATCCAGACTGTGGTTTGAAACGAAGAGCCTATCTTCTTTTGCTGTGGATCCAGCACGCTGAGCTGAGTGACAGCCAGTGCCCCTGAGCTTGTCTGGAAATTAATATTCTGAGATATGAGCAGTCCATGATTAAAACATTATATCACACTGTCTCATTCAACTGTTCTCTTTTATTTTTTCAAATTGAATGCCATGTTTTGCTAGCAGTGATGACAGTGCTGAGTAGGCTCCACACAGTCATTCTGACAGTGGTCATCTTAGCACCCCGTGACAGGCAGGTCAGGCTGAGTACCTTCTATGTATGACAATAGATTTGATAGTCACTCTCTAGAAAAAACTGCCAGAAGGGACTATAAAATATTATTACTGTTCAGAAAGCTTTCTCTGAGGAGGTTTGTTCTACCTCATGCCATGGGGAATGGTTATCCTGTTCCAGGAAGAAAGATGTGGGATTTACATTCTGCATCATTTGTGTTCCTCATTGGCAGACTTGTGTTCCTGTGCTGGATTTGTGGTTCTGTGCATCCCTCTTTGCCAGCAGCACAGCTTTGTGACATTTAAGAGTTCTGTTTTGGGTGCAGGAATGTCTTGGTCCTTTTACATGTTTATCCATTGAAGCAGGAGGGCCTTAAGATATTAAAATAGGCTCTACAATTAGTTTTCTCGTGTTTAGGGAGAGATTTTTTTCCTCAATAGTATCGGTACCTTCTCAGAACAAAGAGTCTGTGCTTCAACTGTAAGAATAAAACTTTGCTTGGTGATATGTAGATTACACCTATGTTATGAAGATTTTCTGCTTGTGCAGCTCAGTTATGAAGGTAAAACTTGTACCATTTGTTCATGTTGAGGCATGGTGTTTTCAGCCTTTTGGCAATATGATTTTGGAATTTGCAGTTTGGAAAAGACAGGTGATTAACACTGATTCACGGAAAAATGAATGCTCCTTAGTGTAAACTTTGCTACTTCGTAGTTTCTCAGTGGATTTTGTTGTATTTGCTGTGCAAGCTCTTTCGTGTTTAAAGGTATTGGAATCTAACCCTTTGTTACTAATGTAGAAGGGCAGGATTTATCTGTGTATGGCTTCTATACTTTAGCACAACATCTTCATCAGTAAGAACAATCACACTTCAAAGATATCTTTCCTGTCCCTCTATTCCACCCATCCCTAGCACCTTGTAGTGTCTCTCTTTCTTTTGAATAATAGGAGTTTGTTACCTTTTAAATAGCTAAATGGCATTGAAATTGGTGGGATTGATGTTGCTGTAGGTACTGTTATCAACTTGTACTAATGTATGAGCACCGATTACACAGTATGAAATTCTTATGAGACATGTTAGTAACCAATTTTTCAGACGAATTGATCCTTATGCCATGATTATTAGTATAGTTTATGATGACACACTAGAAAGAAGTTTAATTACTTAATCTAATGGCTAGTGTTTGTAACAATGCTGTATTTGTGAAAAAGTTCTGTTTTGTTGAAGTTACTTTGTGCAGGGAAAAAGTTAGGGTTTGTTTTAGGGCTTTTGATAATAATATGAACATCCTTCATTTTCATAAAATATTTCTATATGACATAAATAGTTGTATACGCTTTCATGTGTCATGGAGGAGGTTTCGTTATTAGTACAGGAAGACTGGTTACAAGGGTGAAATGGTTTAATTTGTCTGCCTAGCTGAACTCAGTGTCTCCAAATTTGGTGTAACAGCTATTGTTTCAGTGAGGCAGGACAGTAACTTTTCTCTGCTCGTGTTGTAATGTAATTTATTGGTTTTCTTCCCCTTTATCAGTTCTTGAAACCTAATTGTTTTCTTGTTTGCAACCAGTAAGAAAAATAAGACAATTCGTTTTTCAGCTTCACGTGGGCTTATATTGTAAATGTATATGGACATATATTTATAATAGTGAAAACATTTGTGAGACTTAAGATGGTCTCAGCTGGCATGTTAGGAAGAATCAGAAAATCAAATGTCTTTAAAATAGAATAGAATTTAATTTTTTTTCTCCTTAAATAAGAACAGTTTTGTAATTGTTTTTGCTTTTCTGTGAGCCCAGTTTCAAAGGGTGGAAAGAGGGGGAATCTCAGATTTTGTGAAGAATGCAGCTTTCACAGACTTTTTTAGATACGTCTTTTTGCATTATGTAAGAGCCCAGCTTAGTGGGAAGTCTTGTACTAGTTCTTAATACTAATTTCTTTCCATTTATTCTAAAACAGAAAAATAACACCTCATTCTTTTTCTCAATAAAGTATGCTCCTTCCCCCAATTTTCTAAGGAGGTAGTATAGAAAGTCACACAGCTTTCAGAAATATTTGTTTCTTAAAAGAATCAGTTTTGACCATAAGTAACAATACTACTGCTACCAAACCCCAGACCTCTTTGCAAGAGGTTGACCTGTGTTGTGGCTGTTTTCAAACAAGGGCAAGCAATGTGGTGGCTACCAGGTGCTACATAAATCATTTGGCTTTTAAGCCTTTTCCTTTGTATTTTCTCCCTGATTACTGTCATCCCAGAGAAGAGCTTTATCAACGGATGAATGTTCTTGTATTATGAGTAGGAAGACAAGCAGATTAAGAAAAGCAACTTGACTTCTGATATTTCTCCTTGCTGCCCCAGAACAGTGCTAACTTGCGATGTGCTCACACACTTAACCTGGAGGCACTGGCAGCAGCCCACTTTCAGATTCTTGTAAAGCCTAGATCAGGGACTGATCATAAATAAGGGAAATAAAACAGTGGAAGGAAAGACAGTAGGAGAAAAACAGATGGAGAGAGAGAAAAAAAATTGGGCAGGGCAAATAATTGTAAAGCTGGGGCTGGTATGAGGCTTGAAAGTTGCAAATTTGCCAGTAAGCACCAATGGTGAATAAGAAGAGGTCTACCAAGCAAAGTAGAGAATAGGGGTCATTCATCTTTCTCAGAAATGACAACGTTTTCTCATTTTTTTTACCATTTTCAATTAAACCACAGCTGGAACTGCAATTAAGCTTCAATATATTTTATAAAAAATAGTACTTAGTTTACTTTCACAGAAGTGAAGAGATACAATTGCACAATGGTGGTTACAATGGTAGAAATACATACTGTTGATAAAATGTTTGAAAGAGATTTAAAAACATACTATACAGCACCACATCTGAAACTGGGTGATGGCAGAATGAATCATACTCCATGTCCAAGTAAATTAAATTCCTAAATATTTCTTTTTGAAGAAATAAAAAAATACAATGCGCAGATGTCTGACACTACCATAATATTTCCTGAAGTTAAGTAATAGATTAAAAACAAAAATGAGGTAAAAAAAGACATTCATGCACTTAAGCCACCATTAGTCTCTGACTCTAAAATAAGGCAGATCATAATCTTTTAAAAACTGTCTTTAGCCACTTAAATCCTCTTTAGTGCTTTTCAAGACAAGGTCTTGACAGACCTTGTAGAATCATGAGTTAAGATGCTTTTATTTCCAACAGGTCATTTTTGACAGGCTCAGACGTATTTAAAATGCAGTATATGGTAGAAAATGCTGCTTTTCCTTAATAAAAAAAAAATAAATTAAAAGGAAATGAGAGAGATGGATGCTTTTTGAGTTTATCACAAATGACACTGCTTTGAGGGAGAGAGGTGAGGGGAAGGGAAAGAAAATTATGTGTCATCTTCAGTTTTAATGACGTGGAAAAGGGTGACATTAAACAGGACTTGATGTCCATTATTCCAGGCATAGAGAGCTCTGTCTCTCGCATTGTAGTCAAGCATGGATATATGGAAATACTGATTATGGAAAGGAATGTCTGTATACTCGTAAGTGGAGGTTTTTGTGGAATAAGAATAGTAAACCTTGGCTCCTGTTAAGTGAGAGTTAGTAACATATAAGGTACCACAGATCATGAAGGATTCTCCAGCACTTCTCTTTGGGTAGCCTGTGCTCCAGCTCTTCAGCACCTCCAGTGTATCCTGGTTTAGCTGGCTGATGACAATGTTGCCTGCATTCTGGTTGGTGGCATACACAGCCCATAGCCCAATTTCATCTGCCATCAGGTCAATATCAGAAAAGCCACCCCAGGTGTAAGGATAGACATTGTGAAAGCCAGCATACTCAAGGCTACGCTGTGCAAGCACCCGCGCGGTGTCAAAGCTGTATTTGATGATGATGTTGCTCTGATACTTGTTGAAATAGAGGGAGCCATTGTAGACAACGTGGTTGGTTCCTGCCCATTTGAATGGAAGGTTGTATGTCCTTGATTCAGCCCCACTGACAAAGTCTGCAATTGATTTATATTCACGGACAATTTTATTGTTAGTGTAACTATCCATGTACCAGACCTGGAAAGAAAACAAAGATTGGGAGTAAACACCTGGAGCACAATCTGTGGTACATGATCTGGAGATGACATGATGGATACGTTGCAGAAAAATAAGGAAAAAAGGTTTTAGGTGTGAAGCAGGCTATCAGAGAACCATATTGTCCTCATTCCTGAGCTCTTGAATTTCTAAAATAAAAACTTACCTCTACAGGTGGACTCTCAAGAAGAATGCTACTAATGACAGTGATTTTTGGATTATTCCATGTCTGGGTCTTTATATGGGGCTTCCTTAGCAATATTCCCAGAGACTAGAGAGAGACGGGGAATGGCACGTGAGCTAAACCTGGATTTATGCTTAGCAATAAATCTGGTTTAATTTTCTTTAGCTATTCGTAGTAAAGAAACCAAGTATAATAGCAATGAAATGTGTAAAGTTTTGGAACCCTCGTTTTCCCTTAAATAAAAGAAAACAAAATCAGTAGGATTTTTTAACATTCTGTATGCCAATTCCCATTCCTTCATTTTTTTTCCTTCATGCTTTTTGCTTTTTCTCCTTTTAGTTTATCAGAGGTTAAATTAAATCCTGAGTAAAAAAAGAACAGAACCATTTCTGGAGATATTTTTTTGCGCCTATTTCAAAACTGACACTAACAAAGTATCTTTATAAACACTGGTTCAGTTTCCCATCTTCCTATTCATTGAGATGTTGTGAGGGATATGGTCTGTTCTAGTTTGCATGCACACGGGCAGTCTTCGTGTTGCTTTAAGAGGTTGGCTGTGGGGGAGAAGTGGAAGCTGTCTGGGGAAGTCGGGTTGCAGGGCTGCAGAGCGTGCTACAGTGGGGAGCAGGTACTGATGGAGGTGAGAACCCATGGGGATGGGTCTGGAGCCGCCACTGGTGCTCTAAGGTGGCCAAAGAATCTTCCTCAGGACAAGGTTGGTCTGAGCAGAGCTTGCTGCTCTCCTAAAGGCAGTTGAGATTCCTAGGGTCAGTAGTAAACCTGCATGAACACTGTGGGCAGGGGAGGGCTGTGTGCAAGTCTTTAGTTGTTACGATTTGTACGTTGCTTTTTACTACTGCCTTTTTTTTTTTTTCTGCATTAAAAAAATGAACCTTCTGGGTCTCATACAAATGAAACATAGAGGTTTGACTTAAAAAACTCTTTGATGGAGGGAACAACAACTCAAAGCTGTAGCCAATAAGATAACCTATTGCAGACAATAATGTAAGTTGGATCTGAGGCGACAAATGATCTGAATACATCTTATATGTGGCCTAATCTTGCAAATTTTGACTGTGCTGCATTATGGGTTATGCTCTTGGGTAAAAGCGTTGATTACTTAGGTTCTTAAAGATCCAAGCTCAATTAAATAGGGTAGGAAATAAAAATTGTGTGATCAGTTCAGATGAGTGTATAAGGAAATGGCACAAAGGTGCTTAGCTAACTTTTGTCTTTGGATACGTTTGCACAAACACTGGTGCATTTACTCTGAAGAGAAAAACAGCTGAAAATGAGGGAAGAAGAAAAAACACGCTTGTAAGTAGAACCTCCTAGGGGGAAAATATCTTTTTAAAGATTAAAATAAAGCAAGTAAAACTCCAGAGGGACACAAATATATTCAGTGCCTTAACGTACTCGGTTATTTTTCTCTGATGCTAATGGATCCGTCATCCAGGCTCCAAATCGGGTTCCAGATATCTTGACTGTAATGGGGCCTGTAATTTTCATCAACTTGCCACATGCTGAAATTAGAAAAACAAATGCATTAATGCAAATAATTACACAATTCTCCTTGACATCAGTCAGAACACAAGACCAGTTCCTCTAAACTAAATAGTGGCCCCAGGGGATTTAGGCTTATGTTGAAGATGGATTGTCATCTTCACTCTATGTACTTTTCAATGTTGAACAATAATATAGATATGTAAAAATGTACAAATAAAAATTTGTTTTTGTATAACTTTGATTTTAGATATTTGAAAGCACAGTTACATTTTCTCAGCATAAGGAAATATACAACCTAATAAAATATTGTCTGAGTGGAAGTGGATAACATTTAATAAGAAAAGAAAAGAAGACATAATCCCTCCTCACTTTTGCCTTCAGAAATTTCTGTGGAAGGCTAGGATTGATGGATGTTGTGGTTTTCCATTGATGGGGTAGCAAGGAGGTTAAGGGCAGACATGATAAAATGAACATGTACACAAAGCATATAGCTTGTACACAGCTGCCTGTGTTTGTCTGCCCTGTGGTTACACACACATAGCTCTTCCAGTACTTGGAAGCCTGTCCGAAACCAAGAAAGTGAATGTGAGAATCATTCCAGAACCTCAGCTGTATCAGTTGTCTTCTAATCCATTAGGCTGTCTCAGACTGTCTGGGAGGAGATAATGAGAGTCAATATGATCTTGGATGCCGACCCTCCTAACAATCCAAAAATCTATATTTTAGGGGACATTAATAACATACCTATTAGCAACAAGGCCCTGGTGGAATTTGTTTGCCAGTAGGCTTAATATCACACAGCAGTGTGTAGGTGATTAGGTGAAATAGTGTGGTTTTGAAGAAAAGATGTTCTATAAAAATGTAAAAAGAAGTGACACATTTTATTTAAAAATAAGTGCTTCTCCATGATAAATGGTTGTGCTATTGTTGTATAACCCTAACTATCTAGGAAAACTGGAAAACAATCTGCATCTGGTGTTGGGAGTGAATTTTTTCGGTTCAAAAGAGAAGGTCACATCAAGCCTGCATTTTCTACTTTACGTAGCTGTCAAGGAATGAATCGTGTAAGCTTGTTACAGTCAATTAGAAGGGGGTTAATGCTGTGGTGACAACCTGGGGGCTGCTTGCAGGGATTTTGTTCATGGCCAGGGAAGTGGGGTGTAATGGGAATGAAGATATCTGAGTACATGCTTAGACCTCAATGAGCAGAGTAGGTTATGTCCATTTTCTGGGTCAATTAAAAGGTATTATTTACTTTTCTCAATCTATGTATCTTACAATCTTTTGATGATATTTTGGATTTTCCCATTTTAAAAATCTTAGTTTTTCTACGGTTGGTTATGAGGGTACATAATTTTTTTATTCTGGGATTTTTTTTATACATAGGCTGCTAGTAGTACATGCTGAGTGCTGTTTTTCTACAGCAATGAACTAGTATTACCTTAGAAAGTAGAGGACTATATCCCATCAAGGTGAAGGCTTTTATTTTTAGGTAGTAAGGTAGTAAATAGTGTCATATAAATGGGTATGAGTTAGACTCAAACCTTCAGAGCAGATTAATTTGGAATTTGGAATAAAATTATCATCAAACTAATAATGAACAGAAAGAAATTAGGAAAAAAATATTAACTCCTAAATTTGTTTATTAAAAACTAAAAATGCAATAAGTGTATGAATTAAAGGATATACTAATTGTTGCCCTTAAAACACAGTATTGAAACTACTCGAAAAACATAAGCAAAGAATTTTGAATATTGAAACAGTGTTTCTTCTATTTAAAAATGAATCCAGGAAGCTAAACGTGGAATCAAAAATGACCTCTGAAGTTTCACTTCTGAACTGACAAAACTTAAAGAAGAGCCCATGGCAAAGATGTGGGAGTGCTCATAGGGTCACCTGGGTAATGCAGTGTGCTGGGGTAGGCATGAGAGTGCATACAGCGTGAGTCAAATTAGCAAAACTGCAGGCTGTCTCGATGAGTTTTGTGGAGGGCAGGCAGAGCAGCCACCCCACCAGGTACCATGAGCAGCTGGTGCTCAGCGAGCGGGCAGTATGGAGGCAGCAAACCTGGCTGGGGCAGGTGCACATGGACTCACAGGCTTTCGCATGAGCGTGCATGATAGTGGATTGTGAGGAGCAGCACAGGCACATATCGAGCTCGGGGCTCCACATTGCCAGCAGGAGAGATGTAAAAGTAGGCGGTGTCCTTGCAGCCCATGCGGGCTATTGGGTCATGCACGTAACTCCATGGGTTTCTGTGTGGTGGTGCACCTTGTGCAACTGGAAATTTTTGATACTAGATAAAGGTGCTCTGAGGTTTGTAGGTTTATTAGAGTTTCTCTGGAGTGTAGTACTGTGGTTCATCTGTTGTATTACTTGAATTGATCCTGAATGTATCGTTAACTGATTGCCAGTTAATTACATGTAGTTAATAATTAATAAGTCTCTTTAGTCTTGATTTGCTTTAAACTGTGTAACCAAGCAGCTTTCTCCTGTGTCAGGAGTCAGGTGATTTTAGAGCGTGATCTTTCAAAATATATAGAGATACTGGTCATTTCAGAAAGAGGTGGCATTGTCCTTCAGCCACTAAATGATCAGCAGTCATGAGTCAGGGTATGTTTATGTGGTTAAATATTTGTTCCCGGATAGTGTGTAGTGATGTCAAGAAAGGAAGGCAAAGCTGCTCTTTTCAGGATGACAAAACAGAACATCTTGTAAGAGGCATATTTTGTTTTTTCCTCCATCTATATGGTATGTCCCATCTTTTCTTTTCCTTGTTCATTAAACAGAAACCCACAAATCTGCTTATTTGTGATATAATTTGATGGAATTAGTATTGAAAGCTAAGGGGTAATACTACAAGTATTTTTCCCATACATGATAACCATTCCCATTGTAGTGATAATTCATATCCCACCAGCACGTTTCTGCTCTAAAGTTCAGGAGTACCTGAAGTCTGACAGCTTGGGAAGCAAGAAGGAAGTAACAGATCTGTCAATGCCCACCTCTGTTTTGTCATCATAGTCTATGACTGGGGGATCCTTAGGCACAAGAGCTTAATATATGAAGTCTCTGCCAAAATCCTGCTCATGTAAGTCTAGTACCCTGCTATTGCACAAAGCCTTTTTATAAACTTTCTAACATGATTTTTAAAAAAATAGGGAAATATTGTTTGCACTTGCCTGCACTCACCCTTACTCCAACTGAAGATTATTTCAGAACCTTACTCTTCTGTTAATTTGAAAAATATTCATAGCCAAGTACATGGTTATCATATCTTTTCTTTGAGCTGTCAGAACTCAAATCATTGGTTCCAGACACACATGGACTTGAAACCTCGAGTTCAGAAAGAAGAGGACAAGGGCCCAAAGCATGTCTTGGCTCAATAGTCAACTTAACAAATCAGCTCATGCTATTTCGAACTGTTTAAGGCTGCACAGGAAACTTTTGTGGCAGTTATCCCAAGTATTCCACACATCATCTGGCTTGCTAAATACTGATCTTGTCAATACAGTAAACCTGTAGCTGACTGATGATGCCTAAGTCTGATATTTCATTTGATACAGAAATTAATTGAATGATAACTCGTTCAAAAGTAAAGATCTCTCTATGTGTTTAACAGTTCCCTGACAAGGCAAGGTGGGTTTTCTGTGGTTGTAAGCACTTCCAACTTTGCATTCAGTGCAAGAGATTTTCCTCACTCCTCCACCGGAATTGCGAACAGCTTTTTCTTGTCTGCTTAATTGTAAAATATGTTGAACTAATCCCAGCCTATATTCTTAGCTGCAGAATGAGCCTTATAATTGTTCTTGTGGCTATTTTAAAATTGATCTTGCATGCTGAGGTTTCTTGCTAGAGCACAGCGATACTAATATACTGAAAAGCAGAATAATTTACTTAACATTTTTGTGGCATGGCAAGTCTGGGAGTCTGAAATTAAAAAAAAAATCCAATTAATTCCCAATTAAACCCTTTCTTTGGCTCATTTTATAAGTAGGGAAATAGAATACAGACAAATGTCATGTGAAATAGGCTATGAATATTCCATAGCAGTGAGGTGGCTGAGAGTTAAAACTGGCCCATGCATTTTTTCAAGACTGCCAAAACCTTCTTTTCCTCCCCTTTCTTCTTTTTCTTTCTGGTAGAAGAGAACATCTGAGAATGTATAAATAACATTTGTGATTGTGGGAAAGCTTTTTTTTTTACTGGTTGAATAATTTTGGTTTATAGCAAACCTCTGCTCTTTAATTCCCTGACAGGAGAAGGACCAGATGCTAGTGAGAAGGGAGGTCAAATACATCTCCTTACAAGCAAATGTCAGGAAGTTCTGGAACACTGAAAAAAAAGATTAAAAAGTGATATTTCTAGGCAGTTTTTCCTCTTCTAACAGGTTCTGGTGTGGTTACACAAAAAAAGAGTGGGATTTTTAGAAGGCACTCAGTCTAATTCCCTTGAATTTCAAAGAAGCAGCAGCCTATATTAGAAACTTCCATCCATAACTAATTGTAATAATTGTAAAATCAGAGTTCTGAACATTTATCCATCCTAAATTGAACTGGACAAGAAACTTCATATCGTGCACGATCTGGGTGTTTATGGCTTGGTTCATCTCTTGCGACAGTTATGTACCATCGACTCCAGTAAGTCTGTGTTTTCCTGTGTTTGTTCATATTAAGGAAGAAGTTGAGCACAAAGTGAAGATTGAAAAAGAAAGTAGATGTACTCCCCTAGTCGGCTGGTGAAGTCTATGGGGCAGAATGCATCTGGAAAGCTTCACCAAAGTGAGTAAATACCAGGAAAAGGTTGTGATAGACTAATTGGACAGGAGCTGTATTGAAGATAGCTAGGAATAGGTAGCTGATAGTCCCAGTCTCTGTGATGCAAATGAATATTGGTAGCTGCTATATATACTACGTAAGTCTATGATTTATAGAAGGGCTTGCAGGGGAAATAAAAGAACATTCTTTTCAACTGTTCATAAGCATCATTATTCTATTTATTGTAGGTAATAAATAGGGGAAAATGAAGTATTTTTTTCAGTGGTTGCACAAATGACTTCCAAGTGTTTTACTACTTACACTTTCTAGTTTATGATCAAATTTGTCATAACATTACTTTGTAATGCGAGGGAATGAATAATTAGTTCTTACTTCATGAGTGTATTTCTGTTGTCCTACATAATACAAATCCAGGAAGCACAATAGAGCTTACTGAGAGGAAGCCTTTGGGTTCTTCTGCATGTGTGCAATGCTTGCCTCATGATCTTCGGGAAAATCATTTATCCTCCTGTTTGTTCCTTCATCTGCCCAAGTGGGTTAACAATATGTATCTCTATTGCACATTTTTGTACTAAATGATACTTGTAAAGTTCTTCAAATCCTGAAGGGAAGGATGCTTTGGAATTACAAGTACTGCTGCAATTAATAAAGTAATCTCATGCCTGCACTAATACTTCTGCCACTGATGTAACAGCATCTCTTTGCATACATAGAATATTCTACTTTTGACTTTCTAACCAAAAATGTTACTGTAAAATATTGCTTAGATTCTACAGTATAATCTGATGTGGCTATAAATGAATCCAATGTGTATCTACTCAAATTTTTCATATTTCGAAGAAACAGTTGGTGGAGTATTGGCTTCTATGAATGCTACTCATGTAATTTTTTTTCAATTTCATAAACACATTATGACAAGAATAGGAGGGCCCCAAGCATACTGTGCAACCTTCATTCTCTTATAAATGCACATGCCTTGCCTGGCTGCCAGCAAAGCACCCATATGTGCATAATTGTATGTGAAATTATTGTGTGTGCAGTCATAAGCACTCTATTTCTAAATATTTATTTGCATGTACTGTTTTACAGTTTCATGGATAAAACTCCCACTAGCTTCAGCCTGAATTTTCTCTTATTCCAAAGAGAAGGAGCAAGTTTCGGTTACCACAACTGCTGTGGTGATCATTAAAGCCCAGTGAAAGTAAGACAACTGCTTGCTGTATGTTAATGGACATTGATAATGTTGCCAGTGCAGGTGGAAGATCCCCTTGAAGTGGCCAGGACAATATAAATAACGCTTTATATTGCTGAAAAACATCTGCTAGGAAGAAGAATGGAAAGTAGCTATCACACACACTTGTTAGATAATTATATTGTGAAATGCAACAATATCTGTGAAGATTCAAGCCATATCCTGTGGCACATCAGGACCAGTCTACCTTCTGCTGCCATAGGCTTCTGGCCATCAGACTGTCATGTACGGTCACAGCTGTATTGTCTCCAGCATGATGAATGTGGCTGTGGGGATGGTGTAGGCATGAAAGCTGTTTTCACTTTATACTAGCTGATCTGAACACTCAGTATCAGCTTTGAGAAGCTACTCATACTAAGCCTAACAGAAGCTGGTTTTATTTTAAAAGGCTCACAGGGTTAGGCTAGAAATGCAACCAGTCCATCAGCAGGCAAGCATAAAAGTCATTTAAGCATCTAAGACCAGAGAATAATGCCAATGAGGCTGAATGAGTCTGTATTACAGCTTGAGAAGGCCAAACCCCTATTAATGATGGATATGCTTAATCTATTTAATACAAAAATTTTCTCTCTGTTTTTAATATATATAATAGTAGTAGTTTTTTAATTTACATTAGCACATCAAAAGAAATAGAATCTGCTGCAGGAATTCAGGATAGATAGGAAGTGAAAAATAGGGAAATAGTAAATAAATTCTGGGAGGAGAGCCCCCTGTGAATACAGTTGGTCATCCTGAGGTATGAAATATATTTTATACTGTAGTCACTTCACTAACCAATGTTACAAGAATAGCAAAGATAAACAAGATGCTCGTTAAATACAAGGTGATGATGGTCTTTTGGTTACTAATAAACTTACTGGAACACTCACTACAGAAAATACTGTCTATTTATATGAATTTTCTTGCTTGCTGTGGTGTTGCAATGCAGCTATTTACTCTTGACTGCCTCCTGTCAATGCAGTAATATGCTATTAAGTGTATGTACTGAGGGAAAAATAGGATCATAAGAAATTTACGTTTGAAGTCTTTCATGTATTTTAGTCCATCATCACTGATATTTCTACAGTACAATAAACTGAAAAATAATTTAAGAGGCTAACCTAACCTAGATTTTTCGCATTCCATTTCCTCACAAAAATAGAGGTACTGTTTATCAAGTTAATAAAATGTTTCATGCCATGTGTAGCATTTAAAAATAAACATCCCACACTTGATGAATGAGATACTGTTCACAGGACTCAACCTTGGAATTTCTAGTTTATTCATGTTTAGTGTTAACTTACTTCTCATTGAGGGGTGGGATTGTTGGCTGTAACAATCCAGATTGCAATAGAGATCCATTCAGGAGTCTTGAATGCATGGATGATTTGGGAATGGGAAGACTTTGCACTGTGGTTGAAAAACAGGTAGATACTAATTATCCTTTTTTGGATAATGGAAGGCTGACCCTTGATAACAATACTTTTTATAACTAAAGCTAGAGCGTGAATGTCCAAGATGGGGCTGCCTGATGTAAATATAGAGTAGTGCTTGCAATAGACTGTTGCTGTGCTTCCTACAAAAATCATGGTTTGTTCCCTTGAATTAAGTGTAATTCTTAATTATGTTGCATTGCATATTGCAGAATGGCACGTCTCTCCTAATGCTAATATTACAGGTCTAAAGACAGTAGAGTCAGAGTGGCCTCTGAGGTGTCAAAGCAAGATGACAGAGTTATGATATGGACGTCTCAAAACTGGTGCCAGTCTACTTCATATTTTTTTCACACTGACATCCCCAAGATGACCTAAGTAGCAATGACTGTCTGAGCTGTTTTAAAAAATATTTATAGCTCTTTGTAAATCTCTTAGATTTTAAAGTTGCTGTCTGATACAATTTTCCATCTTAATTCCTTCTGTACATAGTAGGGCAGATAATTATATAAGATACACTGGTGCAAACTTAGAATGATATGACTCACCTTACGTTGAGTTTTATTAGGGTGGCACAGATCAGAATATGAAGCAGTCTTTCATCAAACAAGAAAAAACAAAACTTCATATTTCTACAGAGACAACTAAAAATACACAGCTGAGGGACCAAATTTGCCATGAAATTAACTTACTGAGCTTTTTCATGCAGTCTCGAAGCCTGGTTTCTAAACTGAGTACACGCTGGTGTAGTTCCTCATAGTCATAAGCACCAATTTCTTCCTGAATCCCAGTGAGGACGGTAGACAGATTCCTTATTTCTTCCTTAAACTGGGTGATTAATTTGGCATCAGTTTTATATTGTTCCAGAACTGGGATCAGTGGCAGGAGCTCATCCATCTTTTCTTTCAACTCCTGTTAAGGGCAATCAAACGTGCATTAGAGCAGTTTAAAGGAGTTCACTCCCTTAATTGCTTTTAATGTAACATTTATGCCAGATTATTAAAGTGACTTGAAAATTAATTTTATTTTTCGTTACTGATCTATTATTAGAGTATTGTGAAAGTCTTAGAAACCTCAGGCTTAATGGTGGTAAGCAGTAGATAAAATGTATAAGAGAATAGTTTTTCTACTGAAATATGCAATTACCTTCAAGTGATCTGTACCAAACCTGCTTGAAGGTCTGACTTTCCGGATATAAGTCCCTGCTCGGTGTATCTTTCTTGAAAGAAGGTGATTAGGCCTGAACACACAGTGATGTTTGAAGAAGTTATACGTATTTTACAGTGCTGTCATAGCTGGTGAGCTGTTAATTTGTATTTCACTCCTTAGAAATACTAAATTCATTTTTTTCTGAATGGCTGTTGTGTACTGTTTAGTTCTGTTCTGTCCACAGTAATATATATCTCTCTCTTCTGAAGCAAAAAAATCCATGGTTCTTTGTATTTGTTATCCTGCTACATCACTAGGTGCCTTTGAACTTCCTCAGCTCATCTCCTTTCTAGACTATCACTTTTTTTTTTTTTTTGCCATCTGCAGTAGTTGCATTGACAATCCTATTCTTAAACATTGATTAAATAAAATAAGGCTCTACTTGGGATCTTGGGTTGCCCTTTTCTCAGACTTTTGCTGTGTCATATACTTGGAGAATTTGTCTCAGTTAATAACCTAGATTGGCTGCTCACCTTTAATTTCTTAATTATTCTTTTAAATGCACTAAGCATAGAGGCTTTATTAAATTTAAACTGGTTGTTTGGTTATTATTCTGTAGAAAACATCAAAGAGTCCTTGTAGTCAAAAGGTTTTGCTTTATTGAAAAGCAGACAGATTTGTATCTGATGTATATAGAGATTTGCATATCTTTTTATCATTTAAGGAAACAGTAGGACTTCCGTGAGCAAATGCCAGAGAAACATGAGGAGATGCAAGCCTGGGCAAAACGAGGCAAAGAATGGAAAGAAGGATTTGTTAGGTACTAGGATTAGGTGATAGTAGGGACAGGGAACAGATGAGGACTTGCAGACAGACACTGTTGAAGGTGTTAAAAAATAAAGTCCTGAAGAATAGTTGGAGTAGTTAGCAGGTTGAAAGAGAAAGCAGAAGAGATCTAAATGGAAGCTCAAGCACAACAAAGAGGACCAGAAGCAACTGTGGTTAGAGGTTAGTGTGGTCACTGAGGCGTGCAAAGGCATGCATGGTTTGTAACAACACTTGTAATAAAAGATGTAATAAGCATGGTTGGACATTTCCGAAATAAATAATGATGATAACAAATGCATTTTGCTTAGGAGATGTGAAAAAAGCCAATAAGCAGAGTCAGTATTTGAGCTGCTTGAAGATCTACATCTTAATTTTTGCTGCGAACACGTTCTTAGCTTGAGAATTCTGCAGTATCTCTTCACCATCTAGCTAATGTATCCATATTGTTTCAACAATTCCTTTCATATTCGAGTTATTATTTACTCAAAATAAAGACTTATATGTGTTGTTTAGAAGTATATTTTGCACACAGGTCATCTTAATAGCTAGAAAGTTATATTTTAAATTATAAACAGAAAGTTGTATTTTAAATTGTAAACAAATATGTCATAAATGGATTTGAGAGTTTTAGGAGTTTTATTGGTTCTACTCTCAAGGAGTCTTCTAATTATATTACAGTAGCAGAAATACTGAAATGCACATAAAGAAGACAGTCTTTGTCTACAGTTAAAACTATTTTTGGTTTACTATTTTATTAAAAGTTTATCTTCAGACTACTTTAGGCCTGTTAAAATGTACAGGTCTTTTTTTCCTTGATGACAAGGAAAGTAGGATTTTTTGACATGGAAAGCAGCGCTTCAGAAGCCAAAGTTTCTGTCACTTCATTTTGAAATGATGAAATTAAGCTTTGGTTATGTCAGTGAACTGTCAAAAATCACGAGTGAACCATGATGGAAAAAAAGGCAAAGCTTGGAAAAACTCAGGAAGATAAAATTTGCTTAAGAGAATCAGTGAAGGTGTCTTATTTCTGATAGGATTTATGCCAGATGAGGTATCATTTCAGCAAACTGCTGTAACTTTTTTGTGGTGATCAGGTAACTCCTGCCTGGCATAAATGCTGATTTAATCAATCCATATGCTCATGTGTTATCTGGATCAAATATGTACTTTTTGGTTCTCATCAATGTGGAATTGGAATATCTCACTTCAGTAAATGATGTAAAGATGGTTTTGGTGTTTTTACAATAAAGAAAATGTTATTGTTCTTTGCTGACACTCCTAGCTTGTTGCTACGATGAGTGGTACAAGAACTAATTTGGATTGCGACACACATTCTGGCACTTTGTGTCTGATGATGTGAGGAGTTATGCTATATCTAGAATGATTTTCTTTGTCTTGGGAAAGATAAAGCACTGGAATTTTAGTAGATCAAATTTCAGAAATCCAGTAGCATATTGTATTATGTTGACCTTTTAAATTACTCTATAATTTGACTGGCTTGAAATGTGTATTATACTTCTGGCAAACTGTCAAACCAAAGTTAAATGACTGGCCAAAACAAATATAGAATATTTAGAAGGTTAGAGTACTGCAGAAATCTGCTACCTTTGACATTGTGTATCAGACATTCAAATTTTGATATTTTGTTCCCAAGGAAAGTATAATGGGAATACAGAATCATTAATGGCATTAGACAAATGTACTGTTGTTGTAGCAATGAGCAATGAAGGGAAAAAAGCTGGAGATGTTTCTTACTACCTGAAAATAACTGAAAGTTTGTGCCTAAATTCTAATCTAAACTAACAATGATGACATAAAGAATAAAGTTTGGAAGTCAGATAATTAGTGTACTTAATTCCTGATATTATTAATACCAATTGGATATTCAGCGTCTCCAAAAAAATACATTAGACCCCTTTGCTATGTAATTGTTCAAGTATCCAACTTTAGCACCAATTAGAAAATTAAGTCAATTTTTTTGTGAACTTTCATAAGAACTTTAAAAGTATATATTTGGTTTACATAATATAATCCTCAGAATATATTTTCTAGATCCTATCTTGCAGTCTTAAAATATGTTTTCAGACTTGATATTTAATAGACTAAAATAATAAATAAATATGCTTTAGTAACATTTTTACCTTAGGAGTGCTTCAGAAAGCTTTTTCAGAAGGCATAATGGTATTTTGTAATGTCTGCAACTCTACTTCCTCACAAAGATTAGCTTGTGCTTTTTGTTACCTTTAAAATTCATTGGAAGTGTTTTTCTAATCACACAAATGTGACTGGGAATGATTACCCTCCTCCCCTATCCCAAGTTCAAAATAACAAACATTAAGACATGAAATTAGATTGTAATTGTACTGGATAAAAATTACAATAACCTCATTTATTATAGGCTTTCTTTCCTTCAGCTGCAGTAAATGTCAGGCAACAGTAAAAGTGCAGCAGTCTCTAGTTGTATGCTATTAATTCCATTGGATCTCCCCATTTGTCACTGGAGCTGGAATCAACATAAATTTCTCCGTATGACATGCACATAGATACAGAAAAAAACAAGACATTTCTCTAATGACTTAATAATTAATGGTAACTCCCTATTACAATTAAATTTAACAGAGCAAAAGATTATCATTATAAAGGAAGATTTACTATGCTTTTCTTTTTAATATTGCTCTTGTCTGAGCGTTTCAAGCTGAGATCTTAGCAGTCCATGCATTGCTGCTTAGTACATTGCTTCCAGCAGGCTTTCAAAGTTAGTGTTAAAATAAAACCTACTTGAAAATGCTTTGTCATTAGTGTCTTCCGATCATCTTCAATTTGCCGAAACTTGGCCTTCAACCCTTTCATTTGTGTTTCCATTTTTAAAACATACTGGAAATCCCTCTGAGTCCGTAGATTTAAAACTTCAATAGATTGGGACATATTCTGAACCTGTTAAAGAAGAACACTCTCTAAATGTACTTTTTGTTGCTTTACTTTTTTTCCTCGTAATGTGAGGAAATAAAATGTGCTTATGTCAATGCTTAGTTGTGAGTAATTTATACCATAGTATAGTTTTAAATTCCATCACTGCATGACAGTACAAAAATTGGGGACCAGGGCTAATGGAAGACTATCAGCAGCACAACCTTGAAGCCATGAATGATTTGGACTAGCTTCTTTGAGATACAGAGATTGGTCCTTTCAGCAACATTATCAGTGGGCTCTAAAAAGACTATTAGGCAGTGGAGTCTACTTTGTCACTTGCAGTAGATGCTGACTGTTCTTCAGAATATGCTATATAGCATGAGTCCCCCCAAGCACTTCAGGAGGACTGAGATTTGGAGATTTTGGTTTCTATGAAGAGCATGACTTTTATTACTAGTAGGAATTTATATAATAATTCAGTATAAGGAATTCATTAGACAATCCAGAGATAAGATGGGATGTGCCCATCGTTGAATAGGTGTTTGCTCGTGATTTTGTAAGTAGATGTAAAATTAGAAATTTTATCCAGTTGTCTCTTTGGTAGAAAGCCACATATTTTTATAGATGAGAAGCAGTGAGTGTTCAGGTAACTTTCTGTAGAGTGATTTTGTACCTATAGTGAGCACTTGTTACCGCAGTGAAGCAAGAATAGCTGTCATCTAGAGTAAATTATATATATTTTTGACAGTGTCTGTTATAAAAGGCATGCTTTTGCCAGTCATGAAAATGACACATTTTGCAAGTGTAGTTATTCTATTTCAATAAGTGTTTTGTTTTCCCAAAACATGAAAGAAGTAGAATGCTGTAAACGTGTCAAGCATCATAGTGAAGTTTTGGCTCAAGCAAGAAAACAAAAAAAGACTCTACCTTCCCAATAAAAGAAAGCCCATCAATATTCCTATTGTTTAGCAAGAATATGCAATGTTTGAACTGGTATTCATGTTTGAAACTCATATATTAAGATCTACAGAATGTGTGGATTCAAGAAATACTCTTAAAGTACTCTTAAAATGAGTATATATTAGTTATTGCACAGTTACCATTAGCAATTTTTAGAAAATATTTTTAATGGAAAATTGTAATGTTTCTTTTTTTCTTTGCTTTATAGTTGTTGAAAGCAGGCAAATAAAGTCCTTCAGGTCTTGGAAGAACTTTGAGTGCTTGCATTTGGCAGAAGATGCGTTCACGCAGGGGCTCTAATTAAATGACTGTGGATGGTCTTAGTGAAGTAATAATATGATGTTCCATACCGATAATCACACAATTCTAATCATAAGAAAACAATTTTTAGAGACTTATGATTTAGGTTCTTTTCTGTGGCAGCTCAAAAACTATGTTGAGATCTTAACACCCATCCAGCCCCCATGTGGAAAGAAAGTAAAATTTATTTTTTTCTTTACATTAATATTTTAGTGTTTGTGAAATATGCAAGGGCTCTGGAGGCTGAACTCCTCCTCTGTGAAGTAGACAGCACGGTGGGGAGAAAGTATCTTCTGCTCTGTGTGTGGTTCAACAGTGTCCTCTCCTTGCATCTCATGATACAGGCTTTGTCACAACCTGAAACCAAGTCCCTTCCGAAGTTCATGGAGGTTTAGGGAGGGGAAATCTGTGGGGATCTGTCCCCTATTAATGCTGGAGTGATTTTTATATAGCTAGAAAAATACTGAAAATTGTATGCTTTAGCATATGTATTTTTGTATGTGTTTTCAAGTCTACATTTTCTGTTGCTTTGTGCTGCTGTTCAAACTCTCTCGGGCCCCAGGTTCTGTACCACTAGTTGTAACCTTGGTTTCTTATATAGGCAATGTAGTAAAATAGTTTGTGTATTTGTGGTTGCAGCATTTTTTCAGCTGTTGATGCAAAATAACATTTTGTGGATTTCACTTTATATGCAATAGTGGATAATACTGGAAATAAAAATTGGGTTATTTGGACAAAATTTGTAGCACATGAGAATGAATAAATAGTATTATTTGAGGGCAGAACAAATCAAAGAAAATCAGAATTATTTCTCTTTTGCACAATCTGTTTTACAGGTGCTGTCATGTATATCTCTTGTTATTTGTTGATAAGAGACAAGGAATGACCTTCAAGAGTCTCTTATGATTGAAGCAGAAGATGTAGATTAAATCCCACAGCAACTAGCTAGTTTGAGGTGGGATTTTTAACTCTTTTTTATACAGAAAAATCAGTCCTTACTGTGTCTAAGGAGAAATTTTGGGAGGTGTGAATGAGAGAGAAGATGCAACTTCAGTTTGCTAGGTAAGTGGCTTGGGTTGGTAAAAGTGAGATATAAGGAAAACAAATAATGATTAGTGGTGAGAACAGAGGTGGGGATATAGCCTGAAGAAATATTTTTGTTAGGTAACTATTAAGTACCCTGTTATATATCAAACAGAGGGGGAAAAGAGTGTATTTCCATGGGAAGCTTAGTGTTCAAAAGGAGGACTTCAATGGGAAAACTTACCTTCTCCAGCAGCTGTCGGAGTTGCCTGCTTTTGGCATCTCTTGAACATAGATTTTGCTCAGGTGCAACGACAGTGCAAATGCAACGGCCATCAGGATCCTGGGCTGAACTATAAACTTGCCACCCTTCCTTAGGGCTAATCTGAGTCTGTAACAACAGAATAACCCCCCCATTTTTTTTTGTTATTGTTTGAAAAACCACTACATCTGAATATTTTTTTTATTTTTGCAGTGTATGTTTACAATGAAGTTATGTCTAGTCAACACATTACTGTCTTAACTCATTAGATTGGTGGTTTGTCACCGTTTTGTTGTTTCTTACACCACTATAGTGGTTCTCTAGAAGCATCCAGCACACATTGTTTCCAGGGAGGGTGGGAACACTTTTCTGCTTGTGATTCAGCACAAGCTAGTTGATCTAATTCTTTGCAAAGCGGTGTTACAGTTTTTCATCAGCAAAGAACAAACATGTCCTTTCAGCCTGAATGACTTTTACTTTAGACTAATGGAAACAACAAAGACAGAAAAGAACAAATATAAAACCCCAAAGAGAGAGCACAGTGTATGTGACTTGTGCATTGGGAATTAGCTGAGAAGTGATTTGGGATGTGGGTTAGCAGGTTTGCTCTTAAAGATGCAGCACAGAGAAAACCATTCTAAATTGACTTCTACTGTACTGAGAATGGCTTGCTGCAAGGTAGTACTGAAAAGTATCTGGTTAGCCTAGGTGAGTAGGGGTCATGGGAAGCATGGCACACTGCAATTAAGACATTGCGTGGCCTTCACTGGGACAGAATAATTCTGGAACTTCCCACCTGTTCTTTTTTACAGCAACCACCCTGAAGAAAGAAAAGCAAAAGAGCATGTTTGCTGGCAGAGCCGGCTAACACTGCCCTGCACTTAATGTTAGTGTGATACCTTGTGAGAGTAGGTACCTGTCTGTTTAATGGGATGTATAGAAATACACAGCATAAGAATGACAGAAAGCAATGTAATTAGAGGATTAAAAAGATTCAGGTGATGAAATTAAAACTAATGGACATGGAAAGTAATTATTTTACTTTCTCTTTAATCTCTAATTTAAAGTTAATATTATACATTATTTTCTAATAATATAATACTGACTACTGAATTCTACAGTACAGATGCTAATGGATGCCATTAAAGTAATTTTGGTCTAGACTTAGTTGGAATCAATTACTAGTTATATTATAAAACTGTACTCAGTGTCAGCACAAAGAGTGATTAGTTAAACTGGCAAGGTTTGATATTGATGTTTTACTGGCTGCTTAGTGCAGAGCTAAGTTGCAGAATTCCTCACCTCAGAAGAGATGCAATATCTCTGCAGACTAAGGTTAGAAAAGAGCACAGGCTTTTTGTAACAGTGGCTCTTTTGAAGAAGTCGTTGAAGATAGCAGTGACCTCTTCTACTGCAGAGATAATTGAAAAATCCAAATTGTATCGTTCCCCTGTTTTGCAAGGAAATCTGAAGTGTCATAATGTAGATGACTGTAAAAAGAGGACAGCTGAACTTGCATTAGAGTTTTCTGGAAAGGCATATCCATAGTTCAGTGATAAATTTTACTGTCTTTGTGGTGTTCTCTTCACCTTAATTTTTACAGCAAAGGGAATCTGGTTTAAGACATGGAGAGCGATAAAAAACTAAACAAAATTACATCTGTGGAGAGTATTTAAATTGTTTTTCAGCAGCTACTAAAATCGTGTGTTTGTACAAGTGATGCCGATCAAGGCTGGTAACCCTTGCGAAGTGTCAGCTCTATTCACTCCAGCAGTTTCCACAATTCTCTGTACAACTCATGCCCAGATAGTGTTGTCATGCAACAGCAAGGAAATGGAATTTTTTGTTAAGCTTCAGGAACGTCTTCAGGAACCTGGAGTTTGTGATCAGAATTCTTTAACATGTGTTTACAAAAAAATGTGATATTTGAGCCTTATACCTGCTACATTAAATTGGTAGCAACTGGTTTTACTGCATTCAGGAAAGTTTTATACAGTGGAGAACGTATGAGATATCAGGATCGTGCACAATCTATAATAAAGCCATTATAATCCAGGCTATGTTATCAAAGTTGCTTATAGATTGTAGTGATGTCATAAGTGTGAATCTTGGCTTTATCTAAGAAAAGAAAACAACTTTGTTGGTTAATTTAGCAGATATTTTCTAACTGTCTAACATATGGCTTGATTTAGAAAAGTAACTGCTATTTGGGAAAATACTTCTCACAGTGAGAAGACTGTCAGGCCCAATGTGAGTGCACAGTTATTGGCTGCCCACGCAGAAATAAGCCCTCCTGCAGTTTAGGCTACAGTTCTGTGGTTCCCTGGATGTATTCTGTAGGCTATTAGGCTTCCTTCATTAATTAGGATTAGTAACAGGATTGATCACAGAGAGAAAGAAGCACATGTATATAGGTGCTCTTTGCTTTTTTTTTTTATCCTCTGTTATTTTTTTAGTTTGACATTTAATCCCTACTTCAAGCAGAAACTGCTGTGCCATGCAGGGATGGATATATTATAGAAGGCATCAAAACCTTACTGAAGGCACTGAATCTGCTTTTCAAATGCAGGCTGACTGCTGATGGGCCTTAGTAAACAAACGAGGGAAGAAATAACAAGTGGAGAAGAGTAGGCCAGTTCTTGAAAACAGAGGAGTCCATACAAAGACCAATATTAATCCTTGCCTTGGCAGGGTGCTGTGCTAAAGACTCACTTCACTTGCCTTCAAAAGATTTGGTTTTTCACTTGTACTTTTATATGTTCTGATAAAACTGTTATAGTTACCTCCATTGTTACTAGTGATGGGGTAAATAGCAGTAAATCTAATTTTTTTAAATATAATTGCTTAATAGAGTTAAAAAAGGAAGGCCCTTTCCCTGACCCCACCTACTTGTACAGTTCTTACAGCTGAAGGGAGGAAATTGGGAGTTTTTACTCTTTTGCTTGGCACAATATACACAATTTATGAGCTGTGTATGTGCTAGGAGAGAACCTCTGGAGGAGTGCCCGTGCTACACTGTTGGCTGGACAAGCTACTAGTGGATATCTCTTGATGGCAGTTAAAAAGCAGGCCGTGATTACTGAGGGGTTACTGAGCACCTGGGCCATAAAGTTTCTTAACCAACATCTAAAGCTTAGAAAAATGTAGCAGATTTGGTGTGCTTGGCTTCCTGCAAGAAGAACAACACATCAGTGAAGTTTCTAATTTTTTTTTTTACTTGATAGATGTTGCCAAGCTCAGATAATGAGGTTTTTATGATTGTGTCCCCAGCTCCACAGGCACTCCTGCTGCCCCTCTTGGAACACAAAATGTGTCTGTAACTCCAACTCTTGAGTGAAAAGAGCATTATTGAAATAATATTTAGGAGGCATTTAGATCAGCAGAGCACTGTTCTAGCCAAGGGAAGCATAAAACTTTACACTACTTGGAATCTGAACGTGTTAATATACATAAACACACACGTGTGTGTATAAATAGACATACATATGTGTGTATTTGTGTATAATAACCAATGTGTGTCTGTTAGTTACTCAGCTGCCACTTTGAACATGGATTTAGGTGCGATAAGGAACCATATTGCTTGCAATATCATATTGCCACAAGAACTAGCAAAATATATATTGTAGTTCAATGACCACAAGTCTGAAAATAAATATGGATAATTTATATTTATGGATATATTATATATTTATGGATATATATTTATATTTATGGATAATAATAATATGGATAATAAATAAAGAAAATAAAATGGATATTTTCCTTGTATTCTCAACCTCTTGCTGCTCTAAAGCACAATAGAAATTTAATTATTTTTAAAGTAGTAATACTTAAAGTCTGAATGCAGTTATTTTCTGTAGTATTTTTTTTCCTGCATGCATATATTCAATTAAATGTTGGTTAGTAAATACAGCATGTTATTTACAACTAAAAACCTAATTTCTGAGCATAGTGAACTACTGTACAAATAGTTAAATTTACATTTTACATAACATACTATTATGTAAACATCTTATTACTGTTACACAAAAGATACAGAAAAGAATGTTTTGCTAAACATTTAGGAAAACAGTGTTCTAGTTTAATTTATGAATACTATTACAGTGTTCTCTCTTGTGCAATTAAAGTATTACTTTAATTTTTGGGCTTCTCATGAGTAGTTAATTACAGTTTTTTCTGTAGGTCTTCATTGACAGAGGCTGCTGTAGAAGAGCATCAGCTATACAAAGTGATATTTGTGTATTATTCCCATATCAGCCTTTCTAAAAGTCTGTTACCCAACTTTCTATTACCAATTTTATTTCTAACATCTACTTGTTTGCTTAACTGTAATCCAATAAGTACAATTAAGAAAGAATCGTACCCTTTGCATACTGTATTGCATAGCTGGTATATAACATTATTCAGACAAAAAGAAACCTACTGCCAGATTTTTTTTTCTTAATAAAGCAATACAGTTTTCTGGAGCAGTAAACATAGGAAAAAAAGTCTAGACAAATGCAATGACATTGCTGTACTATTTTTAGCATTTCACGCTCAAGATGAAGGCATATGTTCTTAAATATTTAAGGAAGTTATTTTAAAATCTTTCCTTTCATAGTAAGACCGCAACATGCTCACTAATGTACAATTTTATGATGCCCAAAGAGAAGCATGCATTAAGTGATGATAGGAAGCTTAGTAGCTTAAAAAGAGATTTAGAAAGAGGCAAAAAACTAAAGCTTTTTCTGGCACTTAAATAATACTTCAGCATTCAGATGGCTTGCAACACATCACAGCTACTTACTAGAGTATCTGAAGTGGGTATTCTGGTGGTATTTAGTCCTACCAGAGATGGGAGAGTTTGGGACATCCAGTTAGAGATCATTGCCATGGTACTAAGAACAGCACCAAGCTTCAGCAGTGGAGGACTCATTGCTGTGGAGCTAATGAGTTTTCATAGTGGCTGATTATCATCCCAGTGCAGGCTGGCAGCGAGAGGCGTGACTGCAGCACAACATCCACAGCATGAAAGGAGATCAAGCTACCCAGATTTAATCATCCATTTAAAACGCTCATATCCTTATTTGCCCTCTGTCTTTCTGCTCTTGCTAACAAATACCTATGACTACCTTTTGCTGACCACTAAATAAGTAGTCCTCTAAATGCTAATAATTGTTACAATTTCCAGTAGGAGATGGCATGGGTGAATTTACCTCTTTATAGGTGCTAGAGAGATACTAGCCCAAGTGGATGGGCAAAGGGAGAACTGTCAGCCTGCCCATGAAAATGCCAGAAAGCTTTCTGAGCTTTCCTTGATTTGTTGATAAATTACAAACATCAGTGACTTTATAATTTGTGCAGCTTGTTATTAAGATATTTTTTATTCAGAAAAGAATATTGAAGCAGTAAAAATTCACATTTCTCAGTGTTCTTGTTGGTTTACAAGTTTTAATACTGAGTTATTGCATTACATCCAGGGCTGGCAGACTCAGTATGTCTTCATTGCTGTTTGGATGGTAACAGAAGAAAAATTGTAGGTTGCTCATGTAGCATTTTGAGGCTCCTCTTTGACTCTAATCTGCTGTTAAAACTACTATTCTTGAGTACTGTAAAATGATCCTTAGCAATTTATCTTTTTCACGAATTTAGCAAGTGTGTGTGTATATGGGAAACCTAGAAAAAAGAGTGTAGAAATTTTTGTGCCATTTGGGTTGTTTTGCTTATTTGGAAATATTTTTAAAAGAAGAAATGCTGAGCAAGGATTTCTAATAGCAATTATTTTAGAGAAAACTTGCTTGAAAATTTGCAGAGAGATAGATTACTGTATTTTTCCTAGAGGCAGTTATGGACTTTTTTGGAAGGAAATTCAGAAACAGATGATATTTTCCTTAAGGAAGTTTGGCAGTTAATATGAAGAAAACCTGTAGTGAAGCTGAAGGGATGCATTTTTATAGGAGTGTGTGATCGTGAATGCATTTATTAAAGTTGCTAAAACCCTACAAACAGTTTTTAAGATTCTCAAAGCTCATACACCAAATTCAGGCTAGACTTTTCTCTTTCAACATTCATTCAGAATTATTTCAATAAATCTCTGCAGTTCAATGAAGACACATGGAAAATTATTTTTTTAAAAAGATATTGAAAAACACATTGAAAGCTATTGTGTAATCTTATAAGGAGTCTTTCAGCCATAGAATAGAGACAAATTCTGTGCATCCAAATGTTAAATATTTTCTGAGAGTTATACAGTAAGGTGAGCTGTGAAATGTTTCAAATACTCAAAAAAACTGATTCACTGAAGAGACGCATTTGAATATTGAAAGAATGAGTTTGCTTTAAACAGAATCTGCACAGAAAAACAAGCATTTTACCAGTTTCTCTGTATACACACACTTTGCAGTAAGATACCTAAATATGAAACAGATAAAAAATTAAATATTAAACATGTAGTTTTGTTATTTACCTGTAGTGTGTTGAAACCATCCACCACTTTGCATGCATTTTAATTTATTTCACATACTTTGCCTAAGTGATTTCTCCAGGAACTTGGATTGCTTTCAAAGTATGAACTGATAGCTGATGATGCTGATGTCTGAATAAGAAAAAATGATTTTTTTACTCAGTTCCAAAAAAGCATCCCAGTAAAAGAAAGTTGGAAAGGATCAGTCTCCTTCATCCATTTAGCTCTTTGCTCTAGCAGCAGCCAGCAGTGGTTGCTTAAAAGAGGAGCCTAAGAAAAGAACAAACATATAGTAATACTTTTCTTGGTGTAACTTTCCAGCAGACTGTGGTAATTACTGGGACAGAGGCTGTAACTTCGTGTTCAACAGTCTTTTATGGTGTTTTATTTCAGGGATTTCTCAAGTAACTTTTAAACTCATCTGTACTTTTAGGAGCCATAACACACACTGGCATGGAGTTCCACAGTTTATTTGTGTCTTGTGGGAAAAACATACTTACTAGAAGTCATGATTAGATTGCAAATTTTAGAAATGCCGTGTTCAATCCAAAACTGCAATTTTCCATTGAAAAAAACTTCATCTACTTCCAAAACCCAGAACTGCTTTCAGAAACATAATAGAAAAAACCCTACATCAGTGTTTTTGGACACTGCAAATATGGTAATAAAGCTCCTGAACAACTCTGTTTTGTTAGATCTCATGATGCTGTTTAACTTTTGAGATCTAGTGGCGACTGTGCTTTCTGTTTTTCTGTTGACTCCAAAGGACTCAATAGCAGCATTAGGGTTCACAAATCAGCTTTTGTAGTGATGTCTGTGCTTACCCTCTGGGGTTTGTTCTAGGACCTTGGCCTCCTGCTTGTGTGGTGTAAGTAACCACTGCAATATACTGGCTCCAGACAGGCACGAGTCTCCTTACTATGAAAACCAGAGTCCAAAGATGGCTCTTATATGCCACGTTTCAGGCTTGTGGTGGTACGAGGGTGTGCTGCTAGATCTAGAGCTTCAGAAGCACTCCTGCATTTCACAGTTGTGTAATGGCAGTTGTTTTATTCAGCATATTTTCTGTATTTTAGAAGAAAAATTTCATAATAGCATGGATTACGTGATGGTGGCAGTTATGTGTGTTTCTCTGATGACAGGACCCTGTGGCGAGACACCCTTGATACGTGTTGAGACTGAGAGGTCAGTCAGGCATTATCTCAGCCTTATGAAGGGCAAAACGAGTAGAGGTGTTTGAGTCCTTGAAATACACTTTGTATTTCTGTGGAGATAGGCTCAAAGTTCTCCATCGAACAGCTATGCCAATTAAACCATCCAGAATGCCTTCAAGAGTCAGGCTTTTTGCTGAACTATTGCAATCCATTGGCAATTTATCAATTTCCCAAGTAAGTCAATTGATTAATTCCAATATGGAAAAGTAACATTTGGCAGTGTTGCATAATTTTGTATTATCTTTTCGTTGGGTTCTTCTGAAGTACCTCAGCATCCTCCCTACACCTAGCACAAAACCGATTATCATTCACCAGTTTTATCACCTTTTTTGTTCCTGTCTTTTAGAAATTTAATAAGCACATCAAGTCCCCCAGTTCCAAGACATTTCCTAAAAGTCATGATGGATTTTTTTTTTTTGTTTACTATATTGAGCTCCAGCTGTTAATATTTTTGGTTTTCTTCTCTTAACATTTTCTGTCCCATCCTGACTGTTTTAGCTTTGGACAAAGTACGTTCAAAAGACAAAAGAAGGCTTTTCTGAAGTCCAGATAAATAATTACTGCTGATTATCCTCAATCCAGTGTATTATGTTCTGCAAAGAACGCTGCTTATTTGGTTATTTTTATTCCTAACAGATGATCTGCTGCTTGGTTCTTGTGAGAGAGTTAATGTAGCTTAGAACTTTATTTTCTTCCAACTAGTTTACCTGCTAAAGAGGGAAACTGCTGACGTGTGATTCACGACATTGCTGCTAGATACATCTTCAAAGAGCGCAGCAGGAGAAAATTCTCTAGTACTCTTGTCTGGCTATATGATTTAAAATTACCATATAGCTGGTATCTGGGTTCCCCATGGTGCTGAAGATAGATCCCCTGTAACTGCACAAGGGCTTTAAAGCACATTTGCACTGCAGTGCAGGAATGATGGCAGGATGTAGAGTCTGCTAATGCAGCCCTAGCCTAGGGGCTGACAGCAGAGCAGCTTACATTGCGAAGCTGCAAAATTGTAGTTCTAGGACTATATATGGCAGTTGTGTCTTATGCTGCTGCAAATTTAGCTCTAAACTTGGATTTGTTTACACAGGCTACACCTTTCCCCTAGAGAGGAATGTTACTTGTTCAGTTTAATCGTCAAATAGTTGCTTCAGAGTAGTATCACGAGAGAAGACATCTGTGGGAACAATGTCACTGAAAAGGTTTCTTTCCTGAACAGTGGAAGTACTCACTGGAACTGTAGTTTGTGCTCTTATCAGAACTGTAGAAAAGTCCAAAAGCCTTTCTCTTAAGGAACTAAAGCTTTAGCTGTATTTTGCCATAAATATTTGAGTAAATTAAAAAATGGCAAACGAATAGAAGTTTTTTTGTGAGAAATGCATCTGAAATCACATTTAGAAATATCTTACCAGAAGCCACAGAATAACTTCTCCTAAAATCAGTAAAAGCTAAAATATTTATACAGAATGACTACAGATGCCATGTTTTGATTTTACATAAAAGTATGTGCATCTGTTTCAATTTCAGTGTTGTTAGTAGAGTCACTGTGTACCAGCTCTGTAATATTACATTATTTTATTATAAATTATCAGGGGTATTAAAGTTATTATTCAGGTATGATATGAATGCCCTTATTTACTGTTGCTATAAGAGAAGAAGTTGGAGGCTCTTCTAGTCTAATAATTGCTATCACTTTGAGATCCTGTTACATTTCTATTTGGGTTAAATAAAGTCTAATGTAAATAAGAATGCAGTCCAATGTTGCATTATCACAACAGAGGTATGATAGTCTCTATACAATAAAAAGTAACTAACGTCATTATTAGCAATATCAACAAAGCAAATGTCCAGAGAGTCAACAGGATGTGAACACACACACACAGAACTACATCAAAATGTCTATTTACCTCCTGACTGGAAAAAAACAGAACAGTGATTGTGCGCAAGTGGAAATGTTGAAGTTCAGCAACTACTTAACTCTGATGTCAGCTTATTTAATGCAAGGTAAAAAAAAAAAAAAGTTACCTCATTCCCAAGTATTTCTTAAATTCAAATTCGTGTTCATGGGTAAATGCTATAAAGGCTTTGCCTAAGACCTTGCATTTTATGCAGATAGAGATCAAAGTGATTGCATTCTTATGGCTCAGATGTTTTAAATAACTTCCTTTGAAGCAGAGCAAAGTCCAGAATCTTAAATCTCAGTAAGTTTGTATAATAATTTGACAGATTTGGTTTAGAAAGTAAGCTCATGCATAAGACTTAAACTTTCCATTGTTACAGTGTTGTTCCTTCTATATTGTGTAGAGGGCTTCATGTGATATGTTCTAGTGGTGATTCAGTAGTATATTGATTTTAAAAAGGTATATCAGTACATTAGTCATGTTCCTGAGCATTATTTCTTATTGCATGTCTAAAGTGAAGTTATCAGAATTTGAATAGCAATTAAAATTCATGGAGCTCAGGCAGACTGAGCAAGTACATCCTTGTCCTTTCAGTTCAATTCCAATTCTCTGAATTTAGAAACATTGACAAAACATTAGCTCCTCCATCTAACTGGTTTTGTTCAACAAAACCCTCTGGCTTTGCAGTTTTACTTGTGAGTAGCAATATCTAGGTTCTTTGTAAGAGCAGATTGCAAGCCACGTGCCTTTTCTGGAGACTATCCTTTCACCAGTTCATCTGTTGCATACACAGTGACATTCTTCAGCTGAGCATCTCCACTGATAGTAAAAGTATTAAGTGATTTTTAAAGTCTGTTGCCCATTAACATGCTTCTATATCAATGCTGTTGATGTGACATGCTTTCTGAAGCAGTCCATGCTGTTTGTTTGTTCATTTTTCAGGCTTTAGGGAGCTTCCTTTGAATGAAGGAAGATGTTCATCTTGGGGAGCACTTTAATGTTTTCCCACCTATTCTCTTGTGTTCTACTGTTAGTAGTTTCCAAGTGTACAGGGTAACAAATTAGTGTGTCTACAGTGGGCTTAGTTCATGCTGAGAACTGACTGAAACTTAGAAGAAAGCTGGGCATTGTGTTTTAGGAAAGTTTGCAGTTAATTGAAAAAAATGGGGAAAAATTGGGCATGGAAGGAATAACTGAAATGAAAACACAAACTTTTTCAGTTGATTTCCTGCTATTTTAATTTTCAATAACGTTCACATGCGATGCTCAGTAAAACCTCTAAAGTTTTTTTCCCCAAGTGTGTTATGATGATGGATCTAATGGGAGAAAGACTTTAGTGAAATCAGTCTTTCCTTTTGCCCTCTTTATTTCTCTTGGTGATCAAGGTTTTTTATCCTTAATCAAAAATCTTCTTTTCTAAAATATAAAGAGATATATATTTGGTGGAGAATGAGTGAAAATTGTGCAGGGTCCTTTTCCCTTCAACAGAGGCTGGAAATTTGCATACTTTTGGAGGATGCCTCCTCTTGTTGTGAACAACCACAGAATGGCAGGGTGCAATGTTGGGTAGTCCTAGATGTGGAATTGGTTGGGAATTGCACAATACTGCAGTTTCCATGTTCTTTTGAAAACTGTAGGGATTGGATATGGAGATTTATGAGTAATTCCTCTTGAATTAATCCTCATGCTGAAGGTTTTTACCAAACACAATTTTGTCTTTTTTTCTGTCCTCAAATTATATATTATTCTATTGAGGGCGGGTGAGGCAGGTGAACTAGCTTTCATTGAGGATAAATTTGAAAAGAAACTTGGTTCTTCTAAAATGTCTAGAAGCTGAAATTCACCATGAATAGATCATGGTTAATCCTGGAGTAGAGCTTGAGCCATGAAAATCAGTGAATTCTGTTGTAATTTAATAAGTGATTTCAGCTGGGTCTGAATGCAACTAGACGTCAGAAACCAGAGACTTAAGATACTTAGAACGGAGGTCCGTTTAGATTCTGTGGAAATGGCCAGTATAACTGAACCTTCCTCTGGTTAATGTGTGCTTGCAGCGTTTGGCAGTCAATGTTACAGATGTCTAAACAACCAGAGGTAACAACCAGATAAATTTGTCCAGTCTCTTTTAAAAATCTCCTTGAATCTTTGTGAGGGACAAAAAGGCAGAAATGAAGAAAGTAGAAAAGGTTTGTAAAATAAAATTCCTTGTGACAGGTGAATTTTGACTTTGGGAAAAGAGTAATGGGCTATGTCTGTATAAATAAAACAGAGTTGAGGTGTGGGGTTGGACATTGGCCCATAACAAGCAATACTGCTTGTTGTTAACACACTCCCTCATTACTTTTTCCTTTTATGCCTGGGCATGATTCAGAGTTAGAAGGTGTGGACGTGGATGCAGGATGCAGGAGAGAGAGCAAATGGTTTTGATGTGTGGAAAGGAGCTGTGTCTTGGGGTCAGGAAAGCAGCTCCTCTTTTTATTTAGCAGTATGGTTGTATTCACATTTGACTAAGTGCTGTCTTTGGAACTGAGAGGAAAGCAACCATCTACTGTTGTTTGATTCCTGCTATATTCTGACAAACAGGTCTATGTTCTTGTAAATTAACAGCTTTGCATTTGAGAAACACTTGATTTTATCCTTCTTTCATTTCTTGATGCAGTTAGACTCTATAAACTGACTAGGGAAGAAGTGAAATGGAGAGGGGTATCCTATAGACTTGCTCTCCATCTCACTTTGTGTCATACATTCTTTTGGCAAGTCTCTTCTCAAACTGTCGTGTCATAGTGATTCCTCTGCTAACATACATGTGTCATATTGTCCATATGGATAAAATAGGGAAGATTCCTCAGACATCTAAACTAGTGCTTGCTTCAAGTAGTCTGGGATCCCAGAGGCTGCAGCACATTTAGATACTAGCCAAAAATTCATAGGTTTAATGAGCATGGCACTGATGACGGTATTTAAAGGCTGTCGCATCTTCCTGTTAGGATTTTCTAACAACTGTGGCATTAACATGTCCTTCCTGAGATATGAAGATCTCTTTCAGTAGGCAGAAACACTGAGAAAGAAGATTATGTGGCTCTTCAGAAAGCACTGCATGTATTTACTGCAAAATCCTCAAGAAAAAAAAAAGATTTTGTGAACATGTTTCATTGCAAGAGAGCCATTTTTAATGTATGCTGTTCCTCAACACCATTCTGGAAGGACTAGTCTACTTTTAAACTGCAATGAAACCATCCAAATTGTAGAAGTGAATATTAAGAACGTTCCACAGGTCATTTTCCCTGGAAGACAGGGAAAGACTATGGCCAAATTCCAGTAGAGTTAGCTCTTTTCTGTCTAGTAAAGGCTTCCTGCAGACTCAGTTGGATACTGTAATCTGTTCTAAATGCTGAATAGTGCTTTGAATACAATTAAACAGGTGCTGTGTTTCACCTCAGAGATGGCTGCATTTCAGTAGTAGGTATAATAGTCCATGTATACGCCACAAAGCATGATCTGAGATCGAAGATGCTATAAAATAATTTTATATTTAAATAAGGGTATATATCACAAACATTTATAATTATTTTGTAAGGCTGTAACAATTCTGAAAGTTCCTGATTTGAATAATACTGAGAGGAATTAAAGATAATCATCTGGAAGTGTATCAAAATTCTATTACTTGCAGAAAAATAATATCAGGTATCTATAGATAGACCTTGTTGAAATGCCGATGTATTATTTTTCCAAGTGCCTTTTTTGTTTTCTATTTTTATTTTACAGAACAGAAATAAAGATTTTAAAACATATTTAACTTTAAAGGATTTAAATGATCATTATTATGAAGCTTGCCCTTTATTTTTCATTTCGTTTTTTCCTTACTGAGATAATCAAAACAGGCATCTAATGCTCTTGGTGGCTGAACTAGGTGTACAGCATTGTGAAGGATGGATGCTTCCAACTGCAGGGCTGCTGAGGGCTGGAATGCTAATAGGAACTGAAGGTTTTCATGGATAAGGAATTTGAGTGTCACGTTTAGAGGACCAAGGTTCTGTTCCTGACCCTCAGTGAGGAAGAAGAGAAATGTATTAAATTACTGCTGTAGTCTAACAGTTCTCCCTGTGAGAAATACACTAATGCAAAGCAGCAAATTAAACCAAATGTAAAGATAAAAAAAATACATATGTGTCCAAGATGTCTTGAAGGCCAGTGCTTTTACTTTTCATGTGGTAACACTGGCTTGTACAAGTAAATAAACAACTTATTAAAATGTGGTTTATTCTTGGCTACCATTTTCCTGAAAAGTCAAAATGATAATTTTGTAATTTTGATACGGATTGCTATTTCAGCATATGTGTGAGAAGCAAGATTATAAAAGCTAGTTTGAACATGAAAAGTTTGAAGTAAGTTTGAAGTAAGGAGAAAAGAAAGCTAGGAGGAGGAAGATAGAAGGCAAAAAAATGGAACTGAAACTACTGAGACATACTTAGTGATGACTTATTAGGAATTGCTGCCTCTTTGCTCCTATTTGTCACTTGTGTAGCACAAAAGACAGGCACCTAGTATTCAAACAATCCAAAACATATCTGTACATGGGATAATGGCAGTCATACTAATGTGCCCATCCTCAGTATGGTCACTCTGTTACCTGGGGAACACTGCTTGCTCTGGGGGTTGATATCCTTCCCTGAGAATTAACAAAATCCTGAACTGATTGATATTCTTAGTATTGGAAGTTGCCACTTTTTTTTTTTTCGCAAAAAGGCTACTTTAGTTCATGCAGCTAATGATTTTCCAGGATCCCAAGCTCAGCAAGATTGCTGGGCAACCACAGATATTTGCGTTGTTTTGAAAGAAGGAATTTGTATTCTGACTTTCCTTCTGCCATTTCTACCAGCAGTTTGCTTTAGGTGTGATTGACGTGCCACTTTCTAGAATTCCAATATTCTTAATGTTAACGTAATGCTTAGAAAAATCTATGTATACAACAGCAACTCAGGAGACGCCATGTTCTTTTGATTAGAAGAGTCATATACATTGAAAATTCTCATAAAATTAGGCACAGAAAATTGTAAGCCATTGGAAACACTGAGGTAAATGTGGAATATTTCTTCAAACTTGTGGGGAAAGAAAGCCCTAGAGAGATAGTTTAAACAACTATGTTCACAATGTAACTCTGACTTGCATAGTAGTGCTTAGGGGTTAGTACTTTCAGTGCTTGTGATTCGTCACCCTATGACATGTTATCCGCCCCCTTTCACGTGTCTAAAACAGGCACTAAATCCTATTCTCTGAGTTGGAAGGCTGTGGTCTCGGGCTAATAATGAGTAATTTTTCAGTTCTTACAGAACATGATTGCAGCAGTTGAGGAGACAGTGGAAAATGGCTGTGCTTTGTAGTGTTTGCAGTCATGCAGTGGAATGTCTGATACTACTGGCTGTGGCTGTGAAAGAGAACAAAGCTTTTACAGCACAGTAAGTAGTGCTGACATCAAGCTGATCAATGACTTATCCCACACAAAAGGCTCACATTTGAGTTCTAAGTGCAACATATTCTAAAAAAAAAACCAACTGGGTACACATCATGTTATATAATACTTTTTTTTTTTATACTTGTATTTTATGAACAAAGTAAACAAGGTAATTCCCAGATGACTGGAATGTTGCAGTTTTGTAGTTTTGTGGTGCTCAGTGAGCTGACAACCAAGGAATGTAAATGACGAAGACTCAGGCAATGCCACATCTGAAGCCTTCTGTTTATTGACACCCTCCATACAGTCTGTAATATTTTTAAAATGTCTGTTCATCAGTTTAAGACTACTTTATCATCTCCAGCACTTAATCCTTGTGTGCAGTCATAATCCTCTGTTTACAATATCAAAATTAAAATCTGTAGAGACAGCTATTATCTCACAGGAGAAAAATATGAACTATGTGAGCAGTGGGCATTGATGAATAGCTTAGAAGGAAAGATTTTATTTCCAGAGAAAAAGGTTTCTGTCCGCAAGAATTTCAATGCAAAAATTTTTCTTTCTAACTTGGAATATGGGGAATTTGCCAATTAAGAATAAGAAAGTCAGCAAGTCTTTAAAAAACTGCTTAGCAATGTGATTGTAAAGAAATTCACAGGCAAAGCTGGTGAAGTTTTACATAAGCTTTTAGATCTACTTAATAAAAAAGGTCTAAGATTTTGGTTAATGAAGGCATTTACATAACTTTTGAGATTTGATATTAATTTTACAGGGAGATATAACTAGCTCATTAGCAAATGACAGAAATTTAATAATATTTCTACTAAATCTTGTACTTTATTTCTACAGCTTGGCCAACAGCAATGCAGAAAGTAAAGGAACTATTGGCACAAGGGCAAAACTTACCTTTGGACACAGAACTTGTGCTGAACCCACCTGAAATGTGTTTTTAATCCAAAAAGATAATTTAAAAACATCTCATCTCAAAGGTCATGAAACAAGAAAAGGAAATTTCAGTCCAAACTACTGTAAAGATCATGAGGGTAAGAGACCCCCCCTTAATGTCAAACAACTCACAGCAGTTTGAAGGCAAAATTACTATAGTCTTCAGGTCTGTTGAAACCTGATTGTCTGCAGAAGAAAAGTTTTAATTCATTTCTATGAGATACCATATCTGGCAGCCAAAAGAGTCTACCATGTCCCGCACATGCATGAAGTGCAGCATAGATGGCTGGTGACTGGGAGGGAAGTTGAGTGTCCCACTCTACATCGCACTGGTACAGCCCCACCACAGTTCTGGGTGCCTCAATATAAGAACGACATCAGAGTATTAGAATGTGCTCAGAGGAGGGTGACCAAGGTGGTGAAAGGCCTCAAGAGCAAGCCTTAAGAGGAGCAACTGAGCTCACTTGGTTTGCTCAGCTGAGACAAGAGATGATTGAGGGGTGCCCTCCTGGCAGTCTACAATTTTCTTAAGGGGGGGCAACTGAGGGGGAGTTGCTCATCTCCTCTCTCTGATGACCTGCGATAGGACATGAGGAAACAGAATGAGGCTGCGTCAGAGGAAGTTCAGACTGGACATTAGTGAAAGGTTGTCACTGAAAGGGTGGTCGGTCAGTAGAACAGGACCCCCAGGGAAGTGGTTGCAGCACCAAGCCTGTCAAGAGTTCAAGGAGCATCTGGACGATGGCCTTAGTCATACGGTTTTAGGAAATCCTGTGAGGAGCAGGGAGATGGACTTTATGATCCTTATAGGTTCCTTCTGACTTGAGATATTCTGTGATTCTATGATCTTATAACAGAGATGTCTAAACTACAGCAAATTAGGTAGTTCACTTAAGATGCTTATTTGAGCTTCATGAAAGTTTATTTTCCAGACTATCTGGTATGCACTTTTCTGTAATTTAAAAAACGAAACCAAAAAAAACCCCACAAAACCAGTCATGTAATACAGTCCAGAGAATGTCTTCAAGGTCCAGATACATAACCTCTTGCACCCAAACCATTCATAGACCAATCCTTCATATGGTGAAAGCATCTGACAATATTGATATTTTGGTTGTCAACAGAGAAAGGCTGTTGAAATTATGTTGTCATTATTGATGGAGCTACAGGTGAACTTCTTTAGTCATGGGAATTTATTTTCCTGTATGATTTCTATGGACCATCATTTAGTATCATGAATTATAATATATTTCATAAACAAACAAAGCATCATAATTTTGGTCTTCACAGTGAGCAGAAACACTTGCTGGAAACCCAATAAGCCCTTGTTAGTAAAAACAGGGATGCGATGTGTGCTCTACGCGACTAATTGCTTAGAGGGGTGAAACTGTCTTTTTTAGCAAAAATAGTAAGAGAGATATAGGAAATGCTGTAAATAAGTAGGGCTTATGTTTTCAAATACAGCTTGGGAGGAGAAAATTATTAAGCATTTAATATTTCCAGCAAAATACTTTTGAAAAAAATCTGGCTGCTTTCCTCTCCTCTCCAGCTTGAGAACGCTGGAGACAGTGCCTCAGAAGTGAACTATCTTTTTCAAAGACCTCACTATACCATATCTGGAATTTTATTTCCTACCTTTTATCTTGAGCTGTCTAAAGTCTACTAGAGTTACGTTTTTTGAATTGTATTTGAATCAGTCTGTACTTCCAAAATTATCCCACGGTGAAATGATTCAGGAACACAACGAAATATATATAGTTTTCAGGCATTTTGAAATACAAACAAGTTGGTTATTACTGGTGGACTTAAAATATTTAGTATTTGAAATCTGATAAATTTATCATAGCTTTCCCTTCATTATTTGTAGCCCAATAAAACTACCTGTAAGCTGCAGGTAAGATGCTCTTCTTGTGAAGGAGTGTGATTTGTCATTCTGGAGTTTAAACACTGTAGTGCAGAAATAATTGTGATTAGACAGTTCTTGTCTTCACTTTACAGCCATCTACCCCAACCAAGTGAAAATTCTGCTTTGAGTTTTTGTCTTGCATTAATGTGTTCCTAGTCAAGGTTCAGATGCCCTGGCACTGAACTACAGATTGACTTTTAAAAAGCACCAAGACGTTAAACCATAAAAGTCAAAACTCTTAACATGAAACTGGAAAAAAATGTATGCATCTTAGCCAATTTGTGAAAGCACTGGTGATGTTGAGGCAATTAAATAGGAATAAGAAAGCACTGTGATCCATCATTGTTAGCCTTGGAAATCAGTTTTAAATTTATAACTAAGAATAAAATTATTTAATATCTGTATAAATTGATAGTTTGACAGAAACAGGAAGATGCTGAAGAAATATTTTCAAGGTCAAAAGTGGGAAGCTAAAGAAACTGCATTTCACATAAGCTTCTTTTTTATTGATTTTTCGCTTTTAATGGACTAGCAAATTATTGTTTGTTTGTTTCTTATGAATTTAACACATAGTCAATCTGTCACAACTAAGGAGAAAAGTGATTCCAGATGGAACCTTCCTCAGCCAGATCTTAGGGAAAATACTTGTCTTTTTTTGGGCCAGATGGGATCCTGTGGAGTTATATGCAAGATTTAGGTGTTCTTTTTCTTTAATGTAACATAAAATGAGGAGGAAGAAAAGGTGAAAATACGCTCTGTAGCTTGAAAACATGGCTGCTGTAGGGAAATGCCTACTTAGGCTTTCTTGCAGTCAAAGGGGAATGAAAGGGTCAAAGGAGCAAGAAAAGCAGAAATAGGAATGCATGACTTGAGCTGCACACAGTCAGTAATAGCAAGAACACTTGCCTAATGGATAGACAATAACAGATAATTTAAAAGACAGTTTTGTTAATATAAACAAAACCAATAAAGCAATAATTACCTCATTGCAGCTTCTTGCCTATTTTAGACTGTTTAAAACACAGACTTCTGCAGATCTTAAAATGAATGTGAAGGATGACCACTTGAAGCTGCTTGAAGCTGACGACTGCTAATAATACTGAATTTTCTCCGTTGGGAGCTCTTTTCCTTTTACTACGGCGTGCATGTTTTACAGATGATACAAGCTATTTCCTGAAGGGCACTTCAGTAAAACCCAGTTTGAATTTATGACACGTTTTCCTGGAAGAATTTAAGTGGAGTTTTAAAATAAAGTGCTAGATTTTAGCTGCGGAGTAGCTTAATTAAATGACAGTCACTTTGCAAATGGCTTTTGCTCATTATAGTCAAATAATCAAAATCAGTTTAAATGCAAAGCGTGACTTGCATGATTTTCACAAGAGGTATATTGCAATTCTTTTCGTTTGGATGGATTACCTTTGCTCACGTTGTTAAATTCTGCTCTGGGTTAGGAGATTTTTGATTCATTGTTCAGTGTATTAAGGATGCAGATGAGTTATTTCAAGAGAAACTCAGTACATAAAGTTAGTGACATGCACATTTTTTCATTATAATAGATTAAAAACATTGTGAAGAATTTAAATATTAAACTTAACAGCAGAGATTTTGTTAAATGGCTTTGATACAAAAAGAAACATTTTGGAATGCTTCCTTTTAATCAATTGCTAATATACCAAAGAGATAACTCCCTAGGTTGCAAATGGCTTTTTGATCCACAGAAAGCTTGTCAATCAAGTTACTTTACATAAAGTCAATGGCTTATTAGTAACATAAATGCATATTTTGAGCTGAACAACAAATTCTCATTTCAAAGGGTTTAGAATAAATGCCAGCTTAGACAATTTAATTCTTTTGAAAAATTGCTAGAACCTTGAAAAATACTTATTTTATTGTTTAACAGGATACTAGATATAGCCATACTCTAAAAACAAAACAGCTGTCGGAATGATCTAAGGCCTGAGAAAGCAGACTACAAAACCACACTTAACTAACAATCTTGTTTTATCCTGAAATCTAACTGATGCTATTATTTGCTCATGGCTATGGTTTCTTAAGCGATGTAAATTGCACTTTTTTCCCTTAGCAAATGGTTTTCTTTAGTTTTGTCAGTTGCTTCAGTAGAAGATATGACCTTTTCCTAAAATTTTTACACAGTTTACGTACATACATGAATGTAGAACACTCCCTTAACATGTATTAGTTTTGTGTGCTACAGTTTGCTTTCTGAGTTTAGAAAATTTGATTTTAGCATCAGATTCCCAGATCTGGATCTCTTTCTGAAGAACGCTCTAATCTAACTGCAGATATTCTGTCTTTCCTTGCAGAGTCAAATACTTTTTTTTGGAATTCTAGCTTGAGGACACTTGTATTTGGAAATTGAAGTATCAGACTGTAAACTTCGATTTGCTTAAGTCCAAGCCTTCCTAGTATGGACTTTCCTAGTAGTTCTTTGAGGTTATGTTAAGCTGCCGATAATTAAATTTTGGATTGTGCAGTATGTTTAGAACACAAAGCAATATCACAGTGTTCCTTAATGGCTTTCCTTACTGCTATGAATTCCTAGATATATGGGAAATATTGTGGCTATAAATGCCTTGACCTGATCAGCATTCTCAGAGGCAAACAGAATGTATTGTACTTGTAAATATTTTTTTCAAAACACAACAAGGTATCATATATAAATGAGCGCATTTGTGTTATCATATCCTTAATGCACATAATTCACTTGAAACATATGGGGAGTTAAGTAGAGGCAAAAATAAGGAACAGGCAAACTGCTTCAAGTGGTTTAAAATAACAGCGGCTTGATCATGAGTACTGATTAAAGTATGTCTGACTCCTGCAGCCTTGAATGGAGTGCCTCTCTGAAGCCTGAAATGTTCTGCCACAAACACATCAGAGCAAGGAGGCAGAGGAGACAGGAAGAGACTGGTTTATGTAGAGATAAGAAACTTGAGCTTTTACTTCAGTTGCATTGTGCTCCAGAGGTAAAGCTGGAAAGCTGAAGTTGAATCTGTAAAGGTTATAAATACTATCTAGACATGAATGCAGTTCATTGTTTTTATTATTTCTCTTACTTTGGGCCTTGGAGGGGGGGAATGTTTAATTCAGAACATGTTGCTCCTGTGTTGCTGCAAGTTTACGTTGTTCTGGACTTGGCAAGAGTGCTAGGTGAAACCAGTATGGGAATGAAGGCTGGGAATCATGAGGTTAAAGATATTCACAGCAGAATGGCAAAATCTTTAGCTTTTACTCAAATGTGAGGTATTAGAAGTCAGATACATTAAAGATGGAGCAAATGATGCCTCTAGTGCAGCTTGCTTGGCCGTCAAAAGAATGTGATTACAGTAGATTTTTAGTGGTGCAGAACTATCCAGTTTCCCCAAAGACCAGTCTGGCTTAGCAATACAGACTTTCTGACTTCATATTCTAGTGCTTACTTCACAAGATACCTCATTTCACATTATGTAACAAATTGGAAATAACATTGTTTTAGAGCCCAATATGCAAGTACTGCTCTATTAGACAAAACAATTCTCCAGGAACATACCAAATAGAAGAAGGGCAAAATCTGGCCCTAAAGTCTATATGTGAAAAGAATCAAATTTTAAATACTAGATACCTGTAGAGAATATAAACCTATTACTGTCACTGAGACAATCTAGTGACAAGAGTGGTACTGAGATGACCATAGAGACCCTTTAAAAATTATATAGAAATTGAACAGGCTGACAGTTGGGAATATCAATATTTTGGAAAAGAAAAGCACCCCTGAAGGGAGCATGTGGTTTATCAGATGCTGAAGGACTGATGATAAATTCCGTATTATTTAAAGCTATTACTTATGCTAAAGTCATCTGAACTACAATGTAGCTATAACACAATATACTGTTTTATGCATTATGAATGTATCCATTAGGATAAAAGCCTTCCAGCATTCTATACAGTTATATTACTACACAAAGTCTTTCTTTAGCAATTATGAAGAATCTAAGGCAATTCACAGTCTATATTCATACTGTAATTTGAGACTTCTGGGTTGAGAAACAGTAATCTACAATTTATTGTAAAAGAGGACAAAAGCAAAAATACAACATAGGCTAATAGTTACAAGATTAAATGAGAAAATAGGGATGAAGAAGAAAAGTAGAATTATACAAAAAAAATAACATTAAAACAGAAGGAAGTGTGTGCAGTAACACACTTTGATGGATAATTCTGTCTTAGATTAGAGGCAGACAAACTTAAGAAACAAGAAAAGCAGTGGGTGTTTGGGCTTACAATAATGAGTCTGGATTATTATTATAGAAGCTGTATGAGGTAATATTCTTTATTCTGTTGTTACTGGTTTTATTTTCCTCAGTCTAGTATGGTGTTCCTACTAGGTGTTGTGATAATAATCTACCAAAAGAAAACAGCTGTAGCTTAAAATTGAGCTCACAGGGAGAATGGAACAAGAGAGTAAGAACTAATGCTGACATAATTAAAGAAACAGACACTTTCTGGTGTCTGTTAGGGTGCTTTGGGACTCTCTAGCTATCCTGTGGTGAATGAGAAAGGGTGTTTCAGCATGAAGAGGTCTCTGGTTTATATGACAGTTTTGCTCGCTATCTTCCTGGGCCTCTGACACAGTCACTTGTTGGCATCATAGGCTTCAGTCAGCTCTGATTTATGTTACGAAAAGCAGATTCTCCTGGCAACACCGATTACAGTACAGCAAGTGATTTATGATCGTGTTAGACCATCTCCTCTGGTCTTTTACTGGATACATGCCAGTGGTTCCTGAGAAGTGAACCTGTAATCTTGAAGAAATTGCAGCAGAAATGCCAGGCTCTAGTACTGAGATACAATTTTAAAAGCAAAGGAAAAGGACTGGTGTGTTTCTTTTGTGTTCCTTAAATTTAATTTAATTCTTTACATTTTGTGTTCCTTATATTTAATTTTATTCAATCTTTTATACAGTGGCGCTTTTTGATGGTTTTTGTTCCGTGCATGAATTAGTCACGCTACCCAAGTCTGATTTATTTTTACTGAAACACAAAAGAATGTACTTAGGAATAAAAATTCCTATGACTATTACTCATTGAAATGTCTTTCATTCCAGTCAATAACTGGACAGAAATTCCTGTTACAATTTGACTGTTCCATCAATGAAATTATCAAAAAAAACCCTCTTATTTCACCTTATGGCATCACTGATTTTTATTTCAGCACATTTTTCGTGCTTATGATACAGATTCATAGGTGTCATATTAAAGGAATATACACAAAAATGTGAATGTAGGTTCTGTCTGTGCTTTTGAAATAATATGTTAAGTTACTAGTTACTCACAGGAATTGAAAATAAAACTTTGAATTGAGAAAACTGTATTTTTCAAAGGATTGTGTAAAATATAATGTGAATTTCTAAAAATGTGTTGTAATTTCCATCAGTTAGTGCCATGGTGCTTACAAGGTTACATGATCAAATATCATTCACTTCAAAGATATTAAATTGTGTTTGAATGGGTTTCTGAAATAGGAGAACTGAGGTGAACCTTTCCAGGTGAATGCATCCTGTCCTGTGCAAAAGAAAATAACTCTTCCAGAGAACAGCAACACCCACACTTTTTGACCAAGAGCTGCAAAGTGCTGTAGGAGGGAGGATGCATCACTGAGAATGGCTAAGGTTGTCTGAATACAGGTAACATCTTGTCAGTTGAAGGATAAGCACTCTAAGAAACTCTTCTGTGAAACAGAGGGAAAGTCACTGCTTCGTACTGTTTTTTTTTTAGAAAATGCAGTATAAGCTATCATCTTTTGTAACTGAGGCGACACTAACAATGAAATTAATGAACTAGAAGTGACTTGAAGCCTAAAGGGAACATAAGGCATGTCAGTTATGTTTAGAATAATATTTTTGAACTTCAGACCATACATAATTTGTGAAACCTTTTACACAGCAATGACTTGATTGCTTTTTTCCATTCTTTCCCACAGCACAGTATTATAGATCTGCTCAATCCACCCTGCATATTTTGTTGGAGAGCCCAATGTGTAATTACCAGTTGTGAGAGAGAACTCTGTAATGCTTAGATGGTAAATTCAATAAGTGATCATGAAGACTTCAGAACAAAAGGGAAGAGCTGCATGGCCTGAAGTCTTTGTTAGTTTGAGAGAAATCTGTTAATTTTCCATAAAAGAAAAAAGGTCTTATGATGTCCTCTGTCAATATAAGCACTCACAGGTAACTAATTTTAATTTCAGCTGTGTTTCTAGCATAATGCATGGCCTAGAGTTTATGATGCAAGTGTGTTAATTTTTTTCATTTTTGGAGGAGCAGGTTGAACGTGGTTTTGAGCTTAGTTAGTTTTCTGTGATTCTGTGATAGTTCTGATGAAAATAGGGAATGCAAGATTTGTTTCTGGTTGGAGGGAGTGAACTGAGAAGAAGAGTTTCTGAAGTACCTGAGCGACTTTTCCTATTTTCACATGAAGTTAAAGGGGGACACTCCCCCCTCACCCCACTCCCCCCCACCCCGCTCCCCCCCGCTCCAAAAAAAATACCACAGAAAGCGAGATCTTCTGATACATCTGACAAGAAACCAAGACACAAAAGTTGGAAAACATAGACCAGTCTCTAGCCTACTAAAAACAGTCAAATGGAACAATTGTGCTATCTTAGCATAGACAAGCTAACTGTGCCTTTTTATTTCTCCTTAAAGCAGTAGTTCGTTTGATAAATTTTTAATTTTTTTTAAGACACTGGTTCATCTATAGCTTTTCTTTCTATCTGTGTGTGAGCTCAGGCTATGAACTGCAGAGATGTCATAATGAAGGTTAATGGATCTCTCAGGTTTATGTAACTCGTGTGAATTAAAAATAACTGACTAAAATAGAGGAGGCTCAACAAAACAAGATCTAAAAATACTTCATGCAGAGTTCATAACAGACTAAATTAAATTGCAGACAGCTGCAATGTAGTCTTGTCAAACTGAGATAAACACCAAGGAGGTGTCAGAGTGAACAAAGGAAATGTCCCTCCTGTGTCCCTTTAAAATATGTTTTTCTACATTATTCTTTTAGTAAATAAGGGTAGAATAAGAACGAGAAAATAGAAACATTAAAAAACAAATAGAGCTCTGGACCACTCCCTCCTTACATCGATAGACGTTGATATACATTCCTGAAATCTCTCATAATTTGAAGTCAAACAAACAAACTACATTCTTTCCCTTATTTTGGCAAACACTAGAAGCAGTGTGAACTCAGTGTTGTGAAATTAGCTGTGCGACTGCTGAGGAAATTAAGGAAGAATGAGTCCTGTTCTTTTTTTCTTCCCAGAGAGAGCTATACAGAATTCCAGGACAGGGAGGAACATGAAGATGGATATCTGCCACTGCAAATAAACCACTGTGAAAAGAGTAGTAAATTCTTATATCAACAGCGATAATTAACATCTTGGGGAGGAAAGTGGAAAACAATACTTTCTTTGTGTTGTTCATGTAATAGTAAAACAATCTAATGCTCATTAAGAATTGTATCCCCAGAAGCATAATTTGGAGGTAGAAAACCTGTATAGTTTCCAAAGGCTTAATCTTATAAAGAGAGGAAGATAGATCATCTGAATATTAATTGTAATTTACGCACTAGAGAAGCTTGAAGGGTTTGGAACACAATTTTTGTTAGGGACGACAGATCAATTTGTGTCACTTGGCAAATAATTCTTCTGCACTTTCATCTTTTCAGGTTCAGACAGTAAAGTGAAGACTAATTTTACAGTGAGGGTTTCCCGATAAGCATGCTGTGGAAAATCCATGGAGGTGGAAACTATCCCAGCACTGCAGTAAATCAACCATCTCCCAAGTGCCATAGGAGCTTCTCAGAGGGACTCCACAAAAGTACTTCATATGGTTAATGGTAGGTTATCCAAGTTCAGGTTCTTTGTTCAACCAAATTTTAATTCACATTGACATTAAGTATTTAAGTCTGGAACAAGTCTGACTGAACTTTTTTACATTTCATTTTCTTTCAAATAGCTCCTTAATTTCTCTTTGGTAATAATAATTATTTTAATTTAGACAGACATATTTATCTCAGGATGTCATAGTATTTTAACATGGTCAGTCCACTCCTGAAAAAAAGAGAAGTTCTAAAATCCTGTTACCTCCCATACAACATGAACAGTCTGTGTTGCTGTCATGGATATGAAGCTACAGTTAAATTCCTGAAACACTAGAGTGACTGCAAAAGAGGTAGTACTGAATCTATCATCTGTGATTAAAGTAGTTGGATACTCCTGTGATGCAATCTAGACCCTAAGCTGTAAGTTTTATATAAAAAGGATAACCTATATATGATATAAATATACCTTCTGTATGACTCTTTGTAGAATGTCTGTGTGCTACCTCATAATGTATGGAGTATAAAGGTGAGACAACATCACAGACATGCTCTTTTTTTCTAGAGTATGTACAATGAATATCAAATGCTAGGTGACAACATATTATCTCACTATTGAACATGGTAGAGGTAATTATATATTAATAATGTGAAACGATTGTTATGTAGAGCTAAATCCCTAAATTCTTATTCATTTAGACAGGTTAAGATTAAGGATTGTGCTCCATATTGTCTGTTCACCAAACATAATTGGTTGCAAGTGTGCATGGTAAAAGAAATTGTATTGTCTGTTGCTATGTACAGAAACAAAAGATACCATTCTGTTTTTCACACTCTGCTATTACACTGTTCTCAGGATAGTCTCTGAAAATTGGACTGAAAAAAAAGACACAAATTCAAAACTGCCATCCCTGTGTTTTGTAGATTTCCAGTCCTGGTGTTAGCAAATAATGAAATGGCGTCTGCATGATAAGTAATAGGAAAATGGTGAGCAAAATCCTTACTGAGTGTAAATGATGTTTATCGCCATAGGCCTTTCTGTGTATGAAATGCAATTCTGAGCTTACCTTAAAGTGGTTGTTAGTAGTGAATCAGTGTTAAATGTCAGTGTGTTATGCAAGTTTGTCTGTCTTCACAAAGTGAATCGTGTCTTTTAATACCTAGGAGTAAACCTGAAGTGACTGCCTTCAGAACACTGCCTTGTTTACACTGTTTTAAAGATGTCAGAATTTTGTTCTCCGGATGTTACTTTTGCTCATTCATTCACCAAATAAAAGGAATAAAAACACTCAGGGTGATCTATCCTTTCCAAAGCATAATACTGTTTATTGTCTGGAGAAAAAGTCTTTATACATACCTGGTCAGCTCAAAGTAACCTGTAATAATGGACCTGTTTGTCCGAGTTTGTTGATTTATTTTAATATTAACATCTTATGAGAATAAAATGTTTATGCAGCATTTTTATTTAGCTAATGAACAAGGAGTAAAATAGTAGCATGACTTTCTTTGTTAAAAATCTTTCAAGCAGAGAGGAAAAGGCAATTGAGAAATCCACTGCACATAAAGCAATTAGATTTCTGTATAGCACTAGAAAGGGTCCAGCTCCTGACTCAGCTTGACCTCTCTGAGAACTTCTGGTTACAGAAATTACTGTGAAATATGTCTTGCTATTTAAGCTTAGGATTCCTTTAGTGAGGAGGAGGGAAGCAGGCAAATGGGGGCAGGGATGTTAAATAGTGGCCAGGTTCTGTCTCATCTCCCTAGATTTTTAGTGCTACGTGGGTGTCAGTTCTAAGCATAAACAGTAATTTCTGGCTTGGGGATGGCGGGACCACTCTAGGACTCAGTAAGACCAAAAAATTATGACAAAGAATTTAGTTAAGGTCATATCCTCGACTGGTATAATTCTGCCTGTCTGACAGCAGTGAGGGGCTGCAGCATCTCTCAGTTGGAAGTAGAGACCAGAGATAAGGTAATTTTATGCTATCCTCCTGCATGATATACATTGTGAATGGCCAAAGCAAAAGGGTTTGTCAGAAGGGTTACAAGTACTGGCATCCTCAGTATAATTCTGTTTTGTTTTTTGAAATATCTGTAGGCCACAGAAGCATCCAAGCAATATGCTGCCTACATTGATCTGTGGATTGCTTCTCCCCTTAAAGTACTATCACTTTGTCTGGTATTAATGAAGAAATTAATTTTAATTCTCATAAACGCTTTCCTGCTGCTTTTATATTGGCTTTTACAGTTCTCAGCTTCAGAAGTTTCTTTCTCCCTTTCATGAATCTTTGGAAGTAGCAGAGCAAAAATATCTAAGAAATCCAAACTTGGAGAAACTTTCAAAAAGGTTTGTGTTTTGCTTTTTTTTTTCCCAGGCAGTATAAGAAAAAGCGTACTGAAATAGGAAAATAAAATCATTCTTTTCCCCAAGGACTTGATTTGCAGTGCAGTGTGATTGTATTTTTCTGATAAAATGTCTTTATAACTCTGCAGCATGAATAAATAACAACTGTAAACCAGTTCTGTAAGACAGTGTTTTCAGGATCAGATGCCTCTCTAATGTTCTTTGGTCATAAGCCAGTTGTTATTCTTTGCCTCTGCTGCAGTGCAGATATTTGCAGCTACATTGGTCCTTGAGCAGAAGCACTGGTGTAGGTGTCCTAATGCTTTTTAATTGCACCTCACAGTAACTTAACTCCAACACATTCCTTTTCTAGTTATAAAATAAGGAAATTTATTGCCTTGAGATTGTGCTTTACAAAGCCCTTGCGAACTCTGTAGTAACAGTCATCTTGTTTACTCTGTTAACTCTTTTGCAAATGAATTTATCTGTTGTTTCTATTGCCTACTGTATGGTTTCCTCAACAGAAAAAAGTCTGAAGAGAAGCAGGAGAGGATTGCTTAGCAGTGCCCAGGAACACATTGAAAGATTTACTTGAATAGTTGATTTCAGAGCAAATCCCTACACTGGATCCTTTCATAATTATCTGTTCACAGTAGGCCTACAGAAAAATATTTGTTTACTGCGTAGACAAGAAAACATGGACATTACCTTGAGGAATTTTAGTAACATTCTTTAGATTACTAAAAGGCTATAATGTCTCATGAAGTACTGGAAAACACCTTCTGGACTTATTGTACACTGTACCTGTTACCTGTCAGAGAGACAACTGCAGGAGCTGGGTGGACTATTTGCAGAAAATATCTTGGGTTCTCAGTGTCTAACCCATACCAGCCTGATGTCCTCAAGTCTCTTTGGCAAAAACTGTGGTATTGACCCACCTGAAACCTTGCCTTGAAGTTTAAATTCCAGTTTAAATGGCTAATTTTGACTGGTCACATTAGTCATATATGCTTATTTTTCCATCCTAACAGGACAAGTATTGCTAGTATAAATATTTGTCTAAATTTAAGAACATGAATTTCTGAAAAAGCAAGCTCAGAAGTTAAAAATTGTATGTATATCTACACTATTGAAAATATAATAGCAAAAATGGTCTTGAGAATGAACAAAATGAAAATATGAATGATATTAGATATTTTTCAAATCTTATTGGAATATCCCAATATTTCCTTAAATCTTAGTACAATGTGAGAGAATACTAAGAGTTAGAAATGCTATTTCCAGTCTTGGTAGCAGCATAGAAAATGCGATCTCACCTTCGAATAATATTGATGTTCTCATTTATGATGACAACTAATAAGATAACTTCTATTCATGCACACCTGTCTGTCTACTTACACCCATCTTGCAAAGTCTATGTGCTTACAGTAGGAAAAATAAGCAATTAAAGCTGGAAAATTATTTTAAAAGCAAGTGTATAATTTTCTCCCTTATCATTTAAAATCCATTTATGTTATTGTGCTCATTATTTCAGTAAATGGATAAATTACTTCAAAATCTAGTAAATAACGTTGCAAGAACTATTAAACTCTAGGAAGGAGATTTTCTCTTTGTTGCAAACTATTTGAGACTGATGGCTAGCTGAGGAGTGATAAAACCTGGGAATGGCTGTAATTCGCGTTGTGTAGGAATCTGTTTCAAATATATAGTAGCTTATTCCTAGCTTTGTTTGCTTTCTGACACAGTTCTCAGATGTATATTGAAGAAAAATTAATCATTTCAGTCTTTTCTATGCCATTGAATAGTATTTAATATTCTTCTGTAAGGCTTCAGTGACTGATCCTTTTCATTCCCTTTTTATCCTTGGGTCTACCTTCTCTATTTTTTCATAATTGTATGGAATTACTTTTTTGAAAGTACAACAGGACGGTATATTTCTCCTCTCCAGTAATCAGTAAAACAGGTATTGCTTTGTAAGCATTACTTAACGCTGTGGGGTTTTACTATAAACAACTGTAAAGACTGAATCTGAGTATGAAGGACTGGGAAAAAAATTGCAACAGTGGAATGTGTTAGGCTGTAACATACTCTTCTGAGAAGTGCTGAGTGCCCCATCGCGTAGTTAAAAATATAATAAAAATATAATGTATACACAATAAAGGGGTGTGCAGATAATTTGATCTAAATATTTTAACAAAATTAGCTTCCTCTTTTACTAGAATCAGTCTACAGACAGAGTACTATTTTCAGCAACATTTCTATAAATAGTTCCTGACGTGTAGCTATTTTATGAATAAATCACAAACCCTTATGCTAAGATTTGAGCTACTTTGGATTGTTAAGCCATAAAATATATTGGTATTCCTTAAAATTTGTTTAATTTGTCAAAATTTGTTATCTTGTACAAATGCAAGTACAAATTACAAACTCATATTAAAAATATATATGATATTCACCTGACATTCTCCTTTGCCATCAATTTTTCTTGCCAGAAAATGAGTACAAACAATTTTTAACTTATATTTGTTTAAAGATTAGAATGACTATGGAAGATTTTATTTCTATTTTGTGTCCTATCTACCGAGGATAGTGCATTAGGAAAGAAAAATGCTGATTTGTTTCATCTTTTTCATCCTAATTTTCTTTGCAGGCATCTTGCACTGATGTTCTTGTCCAGTGAGAGATAACCTTTGGGCATGGACCTACTGACCTAATCACAGATGTGGTAACATTCTAACTCACGTGATCAATGTTGCAATGAAGAAATTAATCTAGCTTTGCTTTTGTGGCCATTACTTGTTTTTGGAGATCTCTTGGTTTTGTCCTTGGTGGAAGGCAGGGGAAGGTATGGCCACGGGGCTTTCTTTAGGCAAACAGCAGTGTATTTTTGAATGAATTATATTCCAGTCACAATCTGGTACTGTTAGTCTTATTTTGAATATACTAATTTATTAATAGGTCAGTACCTTTATGAAAGACGAAGCAGTTCTCTAGGTATTATGACTTTTTTTTAGATATTTCCATTTTCAGCATTTCCAGGCTGTTCCCAGTAGAATTACTTAGTTTAATCTCACATCGTATGTTTTGGGTTTCTTGTTATCTTCCCTTCCGAAGTCTATTATTTCTTTTCAGGATACCTGATATGTTTTTCATGATATGCCTGCTATTTAGCACCCTTGGTGTAATCCTTGTTACTGCCATCCTTCTCCTCGTCACAAGCTATCACAGTATCACATTCTGTTCATTTGAGATGGATTTTGTATTTTATTCTATAAGGATGATATCTCATGCATTCAGTATTTATAATATATGCATTATAACACATTACATTATAACACAATTCAAAAGAAACAATTTTTGTACCTTGTGACAAAGGAAGTAGTAAAAATAAAAGGACTTGGATGCCTTTATCTGTTCAATTCTGATTTTCTAAGTTTGGGGTCTTAAGAGTACTTGCAAGCTCTCAGCTCTGGGTACAGGCTTTGCCTACAGCCAACATAAGGCCAGTTGTGGGCATCTAACCATGCTTCCCCTGCTTTGATTTCAGGAGAGCTGCAAAGAGGTCCCAGTCTACACTGATCCTGACTGGACGATAAACAAGTCAAGCCTCTAGATGTACCCTAGCATGTATCTACTGCTCAGTCTAGAGGCAGTCTTTGTCACCAAGTGATGTTTCATGTGTAGAAAACAACATTTTTAAGGGAAATGTACCAGAAACTATACCTTTTGTGCTGGTTCTCACTTCAGAATCAGTGGTGCAAAAAATTAGTGAGAAGAAAGTCCCAGGGAAAACGTTGATGTGCTTGATTCTCAACAAGAGAAGAGTATAGGCCACCAATACACATATATATATATATATATAGTTGTTCTTAAGCCTGTATGGCTGCCTCTGTGCTACACCTAAGCTTCCTGGTTATGGGAATGTCCATACTGCAACTGGGTGCATGACTGTACAATGGTTTGCAGGAAAGGTTTTCCTCTGGCATGCCTCAAGGATAAACAGTGTAGGTGATCTAGGATGTAGCTTTGAATTGGATTTAGAGGTCACTTTTAGAAGTGAGCAGTGACACAGTCTGTATCCGCGGTTAGACATTTAAGGGCTTTTTCTAAAGTTCTCATTACTTCCAGTGTTATCTTTGGTCTTTCAACCAGCTGCTCTTCAAGGAAGTTAATTTTCAGGTAGATTGTTGTAATGAATAGACACCACGTCACTCACTTATACTGTGGAATCAGCCTTGTCATTTTGTCAGGCAAGAATTCCCCCAGCATCAGTGATGGTACATCTGAGCACACTGGTCCTAATGAAAACAGAAGTGTAAAGCCTTATTGATGGGAAATGGGGAGGATGTGCTCTGTTTAGCATAAAGATGTCTCTAACAGAATGTTGCTGATTTTAAAATGCTCTGAATTCAAAGAATACTTCAGCAGAAAAAGTAGAAACTCTGAAGTAATAGGCCTGATCTCCAAATGTCTGACTGGATTTATTTTTTTTTAATTTAAAATAATCAAGTAGATTATTAGGAGATTTCTTAAGCTTGTGGTTAAATTGATGGTGGTAGGTATGCTGATCATTAGTTCCTCATGCTGCAGTCAATGCTTTATTCAAACAGATTTGTGTTAAAAATGGCCTCCCTAAAACAAACAAAACATAAATAAAGAGTACCTTTAGGCAGTGGTGTGGTCTGTTCTATCACCCCAATGCCTGTCATGAAGCATTTTATTTAAACTCATATTAATTGGAATAACTGTTCCAGAATTTGGATATATGCCCTTGGAAGGATAGCTGAAAGTCTTTCCAGTCCAATGAACAAGTTACTATCTTGGTCTGTTAGGGACTTTTAAGTAAAATCAAACATATATGGTGCATGAACTGTAATCGTGTGAATTCTTGTAATCTTGAGATGTTTTTCTTATGTTAACAGTGTATTTGGCTTGAAATGCACTTATTTGTAGCTCAGAGAACTTGGTTTAACTTATTATTAAAAATAATAATATAAATAAGAAAATTTCAGCATATGAAGTGATATGCAGGGTACTGGAGGAATCTGTCCAAACTTAGCAAAATTCTTCAGAATCTCTCAAAATTGAAAAATATGAAAAAGATTCCTGGAAAAAAACCCCATCCTTTAAAGACAACTGAATATGGCAAAAGTAAACGCATAGCAGTTGAGGGGATCTGCAAGGAATATGGCTAGTCAGAAAGGATTCCAAGATTGCAAATAAGGACTGTGTGGATAGAGAATAACAATTAGCATTTTGGAGGGAGAAGAAAAGAGAAGCCTGAGGGCTTTGGTATGAATAATAGCCTATTTTCTGCAGAGGAAGCAAAAATATTAGAAAAGAAAGACATCACATTTACTGGTTTACTTTCTTAACTACAAATGTTTGGGAAACTAATGATGACGTGATAAAATAAATCTTTAGAACTGTAATTGACATTTATGACAATGAATAAGAAAAGAGTGATATTTTAAACATGAGGAAATTTGCCTAAGAGATTTGTTTCTGGCAGTGGAGGGATCCAGAATATACAGAGCTGGGAAAATTTGAATACTACAGATACTGCCAGTATTGCATCAAAATCCCTTTTCTTTCACTTTCTCAAAAAAAATTAAAATTCAATATTCTCAGTATCACCTAGTGGCTTTCATATACAATAGTCTTATCAGAGACGTTAAGGAAGCCACGCCATTTTGTCTTTGGGAGAGCATTTGGAAATCTCTAGAGGAAGAAGAGTGTCTCTTCAATTCTCATTCAGGCCAGAGGAAACACAAATTAAGCCAACACATCCCTTCCCTCTCCTTGTGCGTCATATCCATCAGGGATAATTTCATTGTCTAGTCTGACAAGTGGAGGAACAGATATGCCTCTACATCCCTCTATTACAGACAGTATTGAAGGAGTTGGAAGAGCATATGAGTAGCGTTTATGTTCTTCCTTATGTGCTGCTCTCTGGAGCTGGTAGCTGAGTGGGACTAGGGAGAGGGGGAAAGCTATCACTGACTGCAGTATAAGTATTGGCATTTTGGAAGGAGGAATTGTACTCTGCCTGCTCCAAAATTCCACTAGTCCCCGGTGGCACTCAAAAAAGCAAAGTTACTGTTTCATGAAATGCTTCTTAATGATCATTGTGTGTTTCAGCTGATCTGTTTTGTTCTTGAGTCCTTAAGGTGAGAAAGACCACCTTAGAGAAGGGAGCGCTTAGTATTTAAAAACGATAACCACCATGATCTAAATAAATGGGACATTCTGAGAATATTGATTCAGTCAATATTTCCATTCAGAATTTTCTTCAAATGCATCCTCTTTTTTCATTGAGAAAGAGGAGGACAACGGTTGTAAATGTCCTCAGGCAAGAGTTGCATTTTGCCTCTTGAAACAAAGGACAGAATATTGCTGCAATTGTAAGAATGATTTATTGTCCAGCAGTGTTTTAGGCCAAAGCAAACACAGTGGACATAATGGAGGATGCTGCAGTTCTGACACAAGTGTTTTTCAATAATGGACATCACATTGATACAAAGGACTGATACAAATGCTCCAGGTTTAATTTATAGAAAGGTTACAAAACCTAAATAAACTAGCCACTTCCTCTGCCCTTAGTCCTTAATCCTTCACACCCCCTGGATAGAAATAATTTTATAAGAAATGATTTTTTAAAAGAGAAGCTATATCTTTATATCAATAAAAATAGATGTAATGAATTAAACATGTTTCATAAATGAGCAGGAAATAAACATTAGAAATAATAAAGATAAATTTTCCCTGAAAATGAGAGATTATGAAAAAAATTGACTGAAGGCATAGAATGGATAATGTAAAATGAGATATAGATCTTATTTTCCTTTATTAAACATCTAGCCTTTTCCAGACAAAATGTCAGCATTTTTATCATTGCATTTTTTGATAATAAAATCACAATCTTACAAAGAAGCACAATCCATAGGTAATAGTTAGCTTTTCTAAATGCAATTAGTCATGTTATTCTTTCATAAGCATTTCTCTGTAGTAAGCCTCCTGTCTCTCCAAAACAACAATTTTCTGTCTCAGATCATCACAATTAATGATTTGTAACATTTCAGCAAAAGTTAGATCCGGGTAAATAATTATGGGGAGCATAAACTACTGTATATCTAGTTTAAATTTTTTTTCTGGATGATGAAATTTCCTTTAAAAGTAGTTTTTGTGAAACATGGAAGAGTTTATGATGAAAATTATGTACTAGGTCTCTTTCTATTTTGTAATTTTTAGTACTTCTCCTGATTCAAATGCATTGGACCAGCAGTGACCAAAATGACTTGCATATAAAATTAGTTTGTCAGAGAATGTTCCAGGTGTGTTGCTGAGAAATATTTAAAAGCTATTTAAATTGAAATAAACACTAAAGATTTCAACAAATTGGAGTAGCAACATTTGCTCTAGATAGGAACATCAGCAGTCGTTTATAGCATCTCGGGCACCATATGTAAATGTGAGGCAACTAATTGGAACTTAGGGTACACTGGTTTTACTTCAGTCACTGCAATGAAGGTATTCACATTGAACTTTAACAGAAAAGGTACATGGTTTTATCAGAAAGCAAATCCAGGGGATGAAGAGAAATCAGCAAAAAACAACTAAAGCACAGAAATCTGGACTCCCTGAATTGTGCTACATAGATTGCTGATCGCAACAGGAAGTGTGGAAGGGGAAACAAGGTAGAGATGTATTGCTATACCATCTGCTAATATGTAAGTATTGATTATAGCAGTGTCTGCAAGATTAATACAGTAGAAGATCATTAAAACTTATTTTTATAAACTTCCTATTAAAAAGGATTAGAATGCCAATCAGCTATTTAACTTTGTGACAGCCACAGCTGACAGATTTGTGGATGTTGTAAGTGAATCTGTAATATCACAGAATGTAGAAATATGTAGTACACATGTAACTCCAGAAGTTTTGTGAAAAAAATCAGTAGACAAATAGCCTTACAACCTTCGAAGAACTTCTCTTACTCTTGGCACTCTCTGCTTCTGGTCTCCGTATAGTTTTCTGGGCCAGAAGGGACTTCTGTAAGACTGGAAACATTAATTTTTGTGTGACATAGCATGGAATATAACTTCCAGTTGAGTTATGATCCCTGGAGGCAATTAAAAGTTGGGTAGTCGAGGTGCTCAGGGATATGATTTAGTAGTGGGCAGATATGGTTGGACTCAATGATCTCAAAGGTCTTTTCCAACCAAAAGATTCTATGATGCTTTCAGATACATTTTTGCATATCTAGTTTAATTGCATGTGTTACTAACATACATACTGTTGATCTTGTTAAACGGTAATGTCCATATCATTTTCGTATCAACATATTAATCACAAAGAGAAAGAAAAGCAAAGCACTTGTAAAATTTGTGTTAGAGACTCAGCAAATGTCTGGGAATCACTAAATACATGGTAGAAAGGTGGAAGTAGGATTAGCCTTTACGTTAAAGAGTCAGAGGGGAACTTGAGGCATTGAAAAGACAAAAATCTAAGAGACCATAGTCTTTGCTTGTGGCTAAAGCTTATCCTCATGGGAGATTGTTAACACATATGTCTATAATGTTTTGATAATTATACGTGTATTTAGATAGGATGGAAGGTCAGTGATGGTCTTCGTATCCGTTTGTTAGGCTATATTCAAACAGGACTGACTATTGCTGCAAGACAGAAAGCAAGCCTATCCGTAAACCAGATAACCTCCATGTGGACCAGGAATTACACACAGGACACAGATGTGACTAATTCTTCCTATGTGATGTAACGTGTATCTCAAAATATCTAATGAGTTTATCTCAGAATACCTCAAGAAGATGTAGGCAGAATAAGCAGTGGGCACTAAAGAGTTACTGAAATATGTATTAAAGCACTGGGAGAAAAGTAATAGTAGAATAAATGTCTTTAGAAAGAAGAAAAAAATATTTACAGAAAGTAAATTTGTTTATTCTACTGAATTTAGCTGTTGTGCAAGTGGCCAAGAATATTATATCCTATATCTAAAAAAGGAGATATTTATACCAAACCCAAATATTTCACAAATATAAAAAATAATTTAAAACCATTGCCATTAGGTAGAATTCATTTAACTTGGAGTCATGCCTGTAAATTAACTGAGTTGTTATAGGCAAATTGGTAAAGATGATGGATCATGGTATATTGGATGACATTTCTACATCTCCCATAGGAAAAAATAATGCCCAGAACATATCTCAATATCTCACTAACAAAATAATTTTGTAAAGTTCAGTATGCACTGAATTATTTTTTTAGGACCTGATGAAAGCAAACTCCAAAACCAAATTGTATGAGTTTACAATTACCCTTAGTATACACTGGATGAATCTATTTTTCCTCTACAAGCGGACTTTAACCATATCCAACAGGGCCTGATTGAAAAATAGGAACAAAACCAAAGAAACCATGCGATATCTCAGATTACCTGAGCAATAAAAACAGGACATCACATACTGAGCCTTTAGATTTGGTATCTTTCAGCATCCTTATTCAAGTCAAACTGGGGAGTTCTGAACTGGGTGTGTGGGTTACAAGGCAAAAAAAAATATTTGGACTAGGAAAGGGTAGTGGTTTGAAGTCTGACTCGCAGATGGTAGTGAGAGGCATTGCTGAGGGGTTGATACTGCTTAACTTCTTCATGATGACAGAGCAGAATCACACCAAATTAGTGGAAACTGCCGAAGGTCAGAGCTGCTGTTCGGAGGGGCTCTGAAATGCTGGAGGCATGGACTAGAAGTCCTCCAAAGGTCTCTGACTGAACTGAAGATTTCACGAAGTTTCATGACCTCTTTTTCAATAAAATGGCTTCAGACTTTTAAGGAGTTCATGGAAAGGTTTTTGTCACGTATTTAGCGATACAATTGCTATGAATGAGCAGGTACCAAGTATTATTTTAATTTGGTATTGACTAACTGAAAGGTTAGTATCATTCCCTGTGTTTGTACTGAGGAATACAAGTTTTATTACACTACATTTCACTAAGATTTTTGGTTTTAGTTGTACTTATTTTATTTTTAATATAATATCTTGAAATAATTACCAGGATGGGCAACCTCAAAAAGAATTATTCAACGTTCTGATTTTGGCCAAGTTGATACGACAGAAGTAACTTTCAGGCCTAAATTTGCTTTGCAGAAACCTTTTCTCTGAATAAGATATTTCCAAAAAGCTTTCAATTCATTGTTGTTCTGTTAAAATATGTGCAGGGCATGTTATAAATAATTAAGGCTGTCACAGATTTCCAAGAAAACTTAGGAACTTGGCAAGTCTGATTTTGTTAACCTGTACTTTGTTGTTAATGTCTACAATGACTTTATTGATGCAATAATTTGAATATTATTTAATATCTATGTATTTTCTTATTCAATACAGTTGTGGAGTTTTGTGATGTCTGAGCTTATCTGACCTTTTTGTGATAAGACACTAGTCATTATTGGTAGTTGATTTCTGCAAATATGATTCAGTTACCAAATATTCAAAGCTCCCTACTTTATGCTTCAGAAGAAGTATCTTCAGTGTAATGTGCTCATTTGATTATCTGCCTGACATGCACCTCTGTATTCTTTATGCGAATGCCCAAAAATACCTGTGATGACAGGAAATAATATTGATCTGAGAGCTCATTATAAATTCAAACCTGTCATACATTTGGTTTGAGAACTGAGATGCATCTATCCACAACTGTATCTAATTTTTTCATACAATCATCTGTTCTATGTACTGTTTGTTACTCAGTACAGTAGCTCAGTGTTACAACTACATTGTTTTATCCGTATTTTCTTGGACAAGTCTATATTGAAAATAGAATCTCATTATAAGAATTTGTTTTCAGAATAATGTGTAAGAGATTGTATAAAATAAATAGAAAAAATAATTACAGTAGACTGAATAACCTCATTTAATATGAATAAGGAATTTTGTGACAGGTTTATGAGTTCTCAGATCAATAATACTTGCTGTCACCACAGGTATTCTAAATATACTGAAGTTCGTATTTCTGTAAATCCAATTTTAAAACTGAAGTCCAAACTCAAATAACACCTACAAATTCATATATGGAAAATTATTTAAGTGCTTAGTTATCTCCTTGAAAGGGATGTTCTGAAACACATTTTAAAGGATTTTTCTAAAAGAGTGGTTCTAAAAAAGGAGCTCCATGAAATCTCTGTAAAACTCTGTTTTTTGATAACATGCAGCAATAATTTAAGAGTGATATCATTCACAGTGTTGTGATTGACAATAGGAGAGTTCATGAAGGTGCAGTCCTCTGAACTGAGTGAGTCTTTTGCAATTATTTTGGCTCCCCTCTTATAGGTTGCCTTACAGCTTCAGGAGGATGTAAACATTGTTTCCCAAAAGCACAGGAGAGCAAAGTGTTATTTGCTGTCAGAATTTGCTTGAGCCGCTGTTATGCTGACTGATATATGGTTTTCAGTGAAATAAGTAAATAGGAATATTGAATCTGCATTCAGTTAGAAAGATTTGTTTGGTTAGAAGGCAGTGCAACAGACAGATGACTTCTTAAAGGGATTGCAGGATGAAAAGCTACATTTGTGTTATCTGGGGCTGCTTTAGGTTAGTTATTTAAGTGACTTGAAAGTCTGAGAGGCTCAGAAGAGATCAGACTATTAAAATTAGTTTAATTTCTCTTGAGGAAAAAAGTTTTAAATAAATATAAATAGAAGTGCATATTTTGTGAATAATTACATAATGTGTTTTTCTTTCTTGTGAAAAGATAGATACAGAAGCAGCTGGGTAAGAGTTTACAAAATCCCATATCTGTAGGTCTGGTATTTGCTATTCAACCTACTTTCACCCGTAACTCGCGTTCCAATTTATGATTATTTACTGGCTTATGAAAAATATGCCTATTTTTTTCTTTTGCTGTTCTGATGAGTAAACCTCACGAAGTTGAAGACAGCATAGGATAGTAGTAAAAAAATATATGCCATGTTTGATACCACCATGAAACTTCAAGTAAGCAAATTATTGTGTATACTCCTGTGTCCATTAATAGAGTTACCTTCTCAATGTTAACTGCTTTTTATCACCAACATTTTGCATTCTGTATTTCCTTCCCTGAGGATGCACTTTTTGTGAGGTATTTAGTTCATAAATATGAATCAGTCATATTGTCAGAAAAGGTAGTTGTTAGGAAACTATTTCTAGAAGCTGGCCAGTAAAGATGAAGACTAGAGATCATTTAGTCAATACAGAGCTAGTCAGAGAAATGGTACTAACCTTCTTTGTCTGATATATGGGTTATTTTATTAAAAAAACCCTTTCAGTATTATTCCCACTGAGATGATCTTATGAATGTGGATATGATAATCCATATAGGTGGACTTGTTATTTTGCATTCTGGTGTCTTGATGTCTCTTTCAGACAGAAATATCAATTTTCCAATTCCAAACAAAAACAAGTCTAGACTTTAAAAGCCTTATATGATATGAATGAAACAATGACAATAAAAGTAATAATAATCGTTTTGAAGTGATTTCAAGTTTTCTGATAAATTATGCTGCTGATAGACGTTCAGAAGCCTTTAAGACTGTAGTAACTAATGAAAAATCGGAAGCTGCAGTCCATGCTTTCAGTGAAGTGTCACTGATTTTTGGAAGTAATGCTGTGACCTAAGAGGTTATGTTCAAGTTCAGACTCCTCTTTTTTTTTTCAGATACTTTTCTTCACGTTGTGCTGTGCACAACATTAACAAATAATCTCAGAATTGTCTTTGCTTGTGCTTCACCATCACCCAAATGCTGGAATATGAATCTTAAACTCATGAACAAAGACAACTGCTCCTATAACTGAACTATTTCTGTTTGATTCATCTTGAAATGAGGGTAACCCCTTTATTTCAGACAGTGAAAGATATCGAGTAGCCATAAGTGGTAGACAGGTGTCCTTCAGATAGCTAGCTAATAATTTGCCATAATCAGAATTGTTCAAGTTGCGACTTTTCATCCATTTCTAAATTGGAGTTCTATGCAGTCATCACTACAAACCAGCCACCTCTAGACTTCTTTATCAGTTATTTTCTTACTTCTTGGAAAACAGGAACCATCCTTTCCAGTTGATATTCAGTGTGTTCCAGTGCGCATGTGATACACATAAGAATCAACTTTCCAAATTAATGATAAAGATAACTTAGTACTGAAGTAAGAGGAATTGTGTTCTTTAGAAAATGAATTTCTTTCTAGTGTTAGGAATATTTCCCAGCTGACTGAATAAAGGAATGGTTAAGATATTTATCACCTGTTATTCCTTTGTACTAAGCTCAACACAGACCATCATTAATGCCAGAGTGAAGTACATACAGATTGATGCTGCGTACTTTGAGAGTTCTTGAGAGATCTTCCTGTGAATGCATTAAGAGAAGAAAAAGTGAAGAAAAATACTGAGAGACAATGGGTTTGGAGATGGTGTTTCTTTTTTTTATTTTTTTTTTTGTGAAATAACCCCTATTTGAAAAATTGTGTTAGATGAAGTGAACAGCAAATTGTTCTATTCTGTAGGTGCATCAAGTGCACAGTTATTAGCTGACGATGTGGAAAGTAGTGCACACTGTATCTCTATATTACACGAGTACAATATAAGCTCTTTGATCTTCTTTCAAAAGTCTTGAAATGCAGAAAAGTGTTTACCTCCTGAATGTTGTTCTGTAGACCATTCAAAGTATTTTTAAGAGTAATATGTATTGCTACTGTATTTTTTTTTTTACTGGCTTGGAGGACTAAGAATTCTACTGGCTACATTCTTAGGTGGAATGATTAATATGTATAGAAATGTGCACTTATGTCACACACCTTTGTTTAAAAACATGTTAATACTAGATCTGGTCTGGAATTCTGAGGTATGTTTGGCCTTTCTGTTTTTTATGGCACTTAGGCTTAAATGCAAGACTTCCTGAAATTTTTGGTTTGTTTCTATAATAAGAGTAGTTTTCCACTTGTTTCTGAATGCTCCCTTGTGAAAAGAATTCTATATTCAAACCTGGACACACAAAGTCCTCACTTTCTCTAGATGTCATCTTAGACAAGAAATCTGCTGTCTTGTGGAGTGAAGCAGCAGGATGGATTGCTGTTCTTGTGAAATCCACTCTTTGAGAGGACTCCTCCCAGACTACTCCTGCAAAGATTTACACAAAACTTTTGCCTTTTACCTGTTTTTCAATGAGGATCCAGTAAGAATGCTTATGTGATGTCCTGAAGCATTTTTGTTATACTACAGTATTGAAAAAGGGGATTTCAGAGCCTAAAATAAAGTGTAGCCTCTCTGTGGATTCCCCGTTCATTTCTTAATAGGCCCCTTATGAACTCCATGGATTTGAACTTGAAATTTATATCTGTATTAAATCTATAGCCAGCTAGAAACATAATTTTTAGAGCTATAGCTGGATTTTTTTTTAATAGTTTTTACACTGCATTTCCTGGTCCTGACAGTCCGCTTCTCTGCTTCAGCTTTTTCTTTGCTTATTTCTTGACCAAATATAGAAGAAAGGAGGAAGTCTGGTTAACCAATCACAATATGCTTCTAATGGGAAAATAATTGCTTCCTGTGAGAAAATAATTACTTAATATATGTATACACATATGTCTGTGTATACGTATATATGTATATTTTTTTTGAGATTATATGTAATTGTACGTAATCAATGTATGACTGCATTCAAAAAAGTAGTAATCATTAGTAGTGAACAAGAGGGGAATCTGGTTTTGGCTAAAGGGAAGAAAAGGTCTCTTCACATGACATCAACATTTTTAGAAAGCCCTTAAACACCATGTGATGTCTAATAGCACCAGGAGAATTAGTCATGCAGATGTCACTCACATGCATATTCCTGTGTAGTCTCTTCTAATATCTTCATATATATTACTTAAGATGATGTAGTGAGTAATTCTCTGTGATGTTATGTAACACATGGTGGATGCATGCCCTTCAGAATGGATGAATAGGAAATGAATGAAGCATCTTTTTTTTTTTTTCTGGGACTGACAGGTTAGAAGGCATTCTATCGACCAGTTCAGAAAGAATGAGTAGTGTTAACAACAGTCTTTGGTCTTTAGCCATTGACTGAAGTTACTAAAGTGAGGGTAACATAACTGGAATGACACGTAGGAGAGCACCCAGGATATATTCATAGCAATAGGATGTTCTTCAACAGCTGTTGAATCATGTTGCTCAGAAGAGGGAGAGCAGACATCAAGCAAGAGTTGACAACATTCAGCAATTAATGATTTAGAGCACAGGTGGCAAACACAAGGCCTGTGGGCCGAATCCGCTCCTCCACCTTGTTTTATCCTGCACGGCTCCTTGTTTCTACCCAGTGGCAGCACCGAGCTCCTTGCTCCTGCCAGTGCTGTATGCAGTATGCTGTATGCTGTATGCAGTGTGTGTGGCACGCATTACGCTACAGGAGCAGGCTGATGTGGCCCCCAGTGAATGTTTGACACCCCTGATTTAGAGCATTCTTAAACCATGCAGGCTGAATAATTACATACAATTTTTATATTGACTAACTACTAATATTGTAGGAAACAGGATAAATTAGTTTCCAAGTAGCTAATGAGCTTTCCATTTGGCACTGTATCGTAGTACTATGAGTCGTATTTCCAACAAAACTAGAAAACTAGTGTATTGTGGTAGCTGTTGTTTGTATATAGTATTCTTGTTATACAATCTCACAATAGGGATGAATTATCCTGTATTGCAAAGCAGCTTTAAAGCAGCACACTCATTCTACTGACAAGTTCTTGAAATCTGGTGAAAAGAAAGATTTTAGTGACTAATTGTGTAGTCGAGTTATGTGTGAAAACTGTAGATTTTTTAAATCTAGAAACACAGCCATTCTTAAGGTCAAAACACAAAGTTTAAATAAGCATTCAAAAATGGATGACTGGTTTCAAACTGCTTTTATTTCAAATGTTCATATACCCAAACATCCCATTATCCCAAGCAATGAATACAGGTAGCTGTTGATTTCTGGTCCTCAATGATATTATATCTAGCTTGTGTTTGGGATTGTACTTGCCAGTCTTCTGAAATACTTTTTTTTTGCATAATTCAAATAATTGAAAACCAACAGATGTAGGACATTGAACCATGATAAAAGTTAAAGGCACTATGTTCATTAACTGCATTGAAAAATGAACATGTATTTTAGATGTATTTAAATTTTCAAAAATAATCTTTAAAAAATGCCAGCTAGACTTTGAAACCTGCTGAGTGTGATTTCTATGTGGAGAAGCATTACATCACTCTAAAATGCTTTCTTTTTATACTGCTGTGATTATCAAATGACGGCCAGCAAAAGTAACCCTTATAAAGGAAGTCCAGTTGCATACTATGAAGGTCATTATAGAAAACTTCAGGCTTGTACAAAAGCAGCACAGAGATGCCATCTAGCAGTAACTCTTAGAAATTTCCTAATATTTAATAGTTCCTTTTATTTCAAGAAGCTACAATTAAGCAAAAATAAATAGGCAAAAAGATAGATTTTATATTGCAATATTTTCCCTACAGCTGGCTTCCCTGCTGGAAATAAAAATTTACTGAAATATATTGTCATTCATAATAAATTTTCTTCTATTTATCTAAGTAAATACAGAGAAAAAATAGAACCAAATTAACAGATATAACATTTAATAAGTCTCTTCATACCCATATTTTGTAATTAGTGCTAAGTGTGTTTAAAATGAATCAGTAGTGAGCTCTCTTCCATTTGTTAAAGAAGAATTTCCATAGCTGGTCTGTATTCTATATCATGTTTAGCAAGAAAAAAAACACAAAAGCATAGGCAATAAATTACTATGGTTGAAATAAAATCTTAATGTTCCAGAGACTGAAGTATAATCTACATATATATATTTTGTTAGATATTTTACCATAAGATGGCGATACTTAAACACTTTACAGTCTGTAAATAACCTGAGTAAGTTCAGCATAAAAGCACGGTCATGATGAGTGCCTGTGGACAGCACTCTTAAGTCAGCAATGTCATGATATTACATCCAAGATTTTTTTTGCCATGCATTATTTTAAAGCAGTTGATCAGTAAAATAAGTTATTACTTAAATATTTATGTAGGACACCAATTGGAGTATATTGTGTATAGTTTGAAATGTCTGATGTGATTTATTTCCATCCACTGAATAGTTTATGAGTGTCAAGGGCATGTAAAAAGTTATATGTCTAGTCATGAGCATATTGCGCAATTCTTTTGGGAAAAAAAAGAGTTTAACATCCCTGTGTTTCCTACAGTTCATTTCACATGATACATTTGCTTCCCAGCCTGCAGAGCAGAAAATTATTACTCTATTTCAATTTAGCATAAAGCAAGATAAATATCTGAGCAATACTTCCATTTGTAAAGTGAGATTTCAATCAGAACTTGTACTTATTTGCTAAAATCCCCCATTTTATGTGTATAATTTTTCACAGAAATATCAAATCTGTTTTTCATAGTCAACAAAACTAAACAATTATCTGCCATGTGGCATCTTTTATATACTTAATGTGGTGTGACATCTTAACCAAGGATCCTAGTAACCATTTGACCTTGTGTTTTCATCTCTGAAAACCCAATTTAGCTCTGAATAAACACCAGACTTTCATTAAGTGCTCTTATTTTTACATAATCTTGAGGATCTTTGAGCTTTCTGGCTTGTGACCCCTTCACAAAGTTAAAAGAGCCTGCAATGAAAATTTTAATATCCCTGAAAATGTCACACAGAGTGATGAATAAAGGCCATTTTTATGCCCTCTGCACAGTATGCCACAGCAAAAAGGGCTAGAAGCAAAGTTTCAAAAGTTAATTTATGCCACTTCATTCCAGTGGCTCATCCTGATTTTTAGTGCTGGGTAGTGACAGACACTTTAAGACTGAACAATTCTTCCCACTATTATTTGGGGGCATATCTCTGACACCTAAACTAAAAGAAGAATTCTGCCATCTGAAGCTCATTTACTTCATTAGTAGTTTTACTCTTCTGTGGATAGACATTTTTTTTCTTTAGCTGCTTTCAGGCAATCTCTTTAAGTCTCTTTAATAGATCTTGCTAAGAGTAACAGAAGATAGAAAAATAAAGGAAAATGAATGTCTAGAAATCTGTAATTATGTGACCATGTACTGCTGTTCACACAGATGTGGAACTCCTGTGCATTGCCTGATGAGTCTCTTCACATACATAGCACTAGCTGATACTTTCAAACAGCTCCTATTTAATAACATGGATATAATTAATTATTTAGCTACTGTTATTAATCCTATAGCACCTCCTGCTTTTTTAGACTTGTCAGTTTATCTTATTGATTGACAAGCAGTTAGAATACTGCAACCACAAATCAGGTTTCCACTGAATTGCTTCTTAAGTTCTATCTTTTTATTTTTAAAAGGAACTTGCCTTTCATATTGTGGGAAACTCAGTACATATTTGTATATGATTAATTTATGTGATTAATTCCTTTATTTTAAAGGAGAAAACCTACCAGACGAGCTGAACATTACCTTATATGGTTGCCTGGTACCTAAGCAGTAGCATTACTATGACATTTACCAATATCCAATATAAATTGTGGCAACATGGTATGAACTCCTGCTGGTAAAGGACTGTAATGGTATAAGAATGTTTTCTTTCTCGTTACTTTGTTATAATGCTCACAATTACATGATTGCATATCACAAAAAGACAAATGAGACAAGTTCTATGTCGCAAAGATGCAGTGCTACAGACATCTGCAGGCCTGGGGGGGTTCACTCGTCATTCCTCCTAAGTGGTATAGTGCAATTCTGATTTTTTTAAACGATTTTATCTAAAATCACCTTCACAAGCCATGTTGCATGGCAAAAACATGTTTACTTTTATCATTATTTCAATGAGATATGATCTTTTGGCAACCTGAACAGGTTTGAAAAATAATGAAACTCCAGAGCAGCCCAGAGTGTGGCTAGTTCTAAAACTGGTGCCTTTCACGTGATGCCTCTGGATCCACTCTAAAAAAATCTATTTCCAGTCGGAGGCTGTCGATCCCTGCTCCCTGTGCCCAGCCGCTTTCCCAGGACTGGTGCGGTCTCTGAGCTCTATAAATACCGCCGGCTGTTCACTTCAGCCGGGGAGCCCGCGCTGCTCTGCCCTGGTCGTCCCGACGCTCCCGTTGCCCGCGTCTTCTCTGTGCCGCTGGTGGAACTTGTACGTGGAGTGGGAAACTGGGAGTGCGGGCTCTGCGCCCCGCTGCATCGCGTGCACCAGCGCCGTGAAGCTGGTAATTCCAGCACGGCGGACAGAGGATTCGGCCCGGCCGAGCGGACAGCCAAGGGCACGCTCCCGCCTCTCCCCGCAGCCGCTAATTCCAGCACCGCGGACAGCGGCTTCGGCCTGGACGACCGGGCAACCAAGGGCGCGCACCCGCCTCTCCCCGCAGCCGCCCGGCACAGCCGCCTCGCCCGCTGCCGCGTTCCGGTACCGCGGGGCCGGGCGAACTTGCCGCCCGTGGGGACACCCGGGGCTCGTTGCTCGGCTGGCTCCTACCTTGGAGGGATCGAGGCCGGCAAGCAAGGACAGCAGCAGGAGGTTGAGGATATTGGCGGGCGCCCGCATCCTGACGCCGGGGCTGCCTCTCCACGCCGCTCCTCTCGGTCATTCACTCCGCTCCCGCTGCAGCGACCGCGCCAGCAGCCGCGCTTTGTGTCCGCCTGCCGGAGCCCGAGTGGAGGCAGCGGCAGCCGCCCGGGGGACGCTCATTCCGCGGGCAGCCTCGGCGCGGGGAGGGCGTGCGTGCGAGGACGGCGCTGCCCGTGCTGCCGGAGCGGCTCCGCTGCCCCGTCCCACCCCCGCCCCTCCCCTCCGCCTCCGGCCAGCCCACCGCCAAAGTTTGGGCACGGGAGACGGCGGCGGGGAGCGCCGGACGGGCGCGGGGAGCGGGCGGCGGATGTGACATCACCGGGAGGGAGCCGCGGTCCCTTGGTGGGGGGTGGCCAGGGGCGCGGTGGCGGCCGGGTCGGGCTGGGCTGGGCTGGGCTGGGCTGCTGTGGGGGGCAGCAGCCGCCGCAGGCTGGGAGGGGCGCGGCTGCTGCTGCTGAAGCGCTCGGTGCACCTGTCACGGGGCGGCTCCCCGTGCCCCTTCGCCCAAACTTCGCGTTATTCCTACTCAGCGGAGGCTCTTTCCTCCCTGGAGGGATCCCGCAGCCAGGCACCTGTCGCCACTTGGCTGCCGCTCTCCTGGAAGGAGCGCCTGGCACCATAGCACTGGGAAAGGTGCAGGAGGCAAGGGCAGCCTGTTGTGGGGGCTGCAGGGAAAGAGAGGTTTCGTCTGGGGGATCCCGCCCGTTCACTCCCCACCTAGGAAATGAGGTCAGGGCTTGGCTGAGCCGCGAGGAGGAGAAAGGCAATGCTGGAGCATAGGCCAGCGAGGGACTGTCTTCTGCTGGATCCGTGGTGGGAAGGCCTGTGAAGGCGAGATTGTGGTTTTTGAGCTTGCTGTCAACAAGATTGGTGTCTTTTGTCTTCGAGAGTAAAGACTACTGCTGAAAGACAAATGGAGTAGAAAATGCTCTGCACATATGATGCGTGAAAAGATTGCATATCCTTGCTGTAATATTTCCAGATAAAAAATGCCAGGTTTCCCTGCAGTTGCTTATTATATTTTAGTCTTCTAGGTTTAAAATAACTAAATTTGTGAGTGAATCAAAATTTATGTTTTATGGTAGGATGACTGAGAAGAGTCCCATTTTAGCCAACAGTATCTTTTGTAAAGATATAGTCTTTCGTTTCTGTGGAAGGTAGATCATGTTCCTCATGACACGAAAAGGAAATTATAGAGTTTATGAATGAGCCTCCATTGGAATTCCAGGGTCTAAAATGGAAGCAGAATCCCCTCTGATACAGACTATTGAATTTCCTTCGACAAAGAAGGTACAAAAGGGTACGGAAAGGAGACTAGTTTAGTTGGGTATTTTTCTGTAGAAAAGATGTAAAAGCTCTGTTCTCTATGAAATAATGATAAAAAGTATATAAAGGGGCTACTGCATGTACAAATACGGATTCAATAATAAGTAATGGTACCAAAGCACTGAAAAACTGAGGTTCTCCAAAGGACAAAGTGAACAGTATTTTCAAAAGAAACATTTTCTTATGAAAAAGACCTATATGTTCTAAAGCTACAAAGGCAGGTATGAAGGTATTTAGATCTTTTCTAGAGCATTTCAGTGAATAGTTCTCTTATTTTACCTCCTTTTATTTTGCCCACACTTTTCTCCCCTTCCTTTTTCAAGTCCACCATAGATAAAATTGGTGGAATATATGAACAATTAAATAAATCATGGAATGCAAACATTTTCAAGAGCTTCAGTGATGCGTTATGTTTGTCCACTTCCTGATGCTGTGTGGAGCACTTGTCTTTGAAGAGTAAAAGTTAAAAATAAAACAAATGGTGCCTCTGAAAAAGTGAGACTTAGATCTCCGGAACTCCTCAGATACTTTTATGTGTTGTGAACTAATAATGTGTCCGATAAATGAAAGCTACCAAAATGTGTTTCAAAAGCGTGAGACAATATGACCCAATTCTGTTCCACTTGATTTTAGCAACCCATTAAGAACAAAACAAAAATATGTAATATTTTTGTAATATGCCCTCTAGCAACCTGACAAATCATTTTTTTGTCAGAGAAGACTGTCTGAAACATGGTGAGAATCACTAGTAATTAGTAGCTGAAATAATTGGTTTATTAAAAACAAAATATTAAACCAGGTTGAAGTCCATGTGAGATGTTTTTATTTCTCCTGTATGCCCTGAAGTGGCAAGGGAATATCTGATTCTGAAGATCTGACTGTAACAAAGCTTTTAATTATCCTTAAAACCTATGAAATTCTATGTGAATTACATTTCTTCTGAATTCTTTGTATGGAGATGGCTGCAGTCAGGGTAAAATACTTAGTCACGAGAGAGAAGAAAAGAGATATCAAAAGCTTTCCTGCAGGCATCAGTGACAGGGTATTAGCAAAATGGAGGCACGCTGAATAGAGCTTGTCTAGATAGTGAAGGATATTCTCAGTGTGTGGCTAAAGTTATAACTTCTGTTTCACACCCTATTGCAAGATGTATTGCTAGCAGTTGGAATAAGACAGATACTTGTTCACTTGAGTATGCTGGAAATTGAAGTTGATAAATTTGATGTAGGTATTGAATTATATATAAATAAGTTCCAAGTTCTGCAATCTGAGTTTGATAGCTCAAAAGTTCTGATGGGAGTTATGATAACAGAAAACACAGAGGCGCATCTGTAGAAAGACACTGTTTAAATTTTTTATAGGAGGTTGCATCTGAAAATTGTATTTTTAATTCCAGTGCTATCCAATATTTTTTCTAGACAAGACAATTTTTCAAGAATCTCTTATACTGAATATTTCATGGATGTTGAATTTTCCACCAAGTTAGGAAGATGGTCCACATTTGGAATTTTAGGCATTCTCCATATTTCTAATAAAAATTAAAATTTTAGGGAATTGGGAAGTGGGATTAAATACTGACCCTTGTTTTCTTTAACGGAATGGAAATGTCATTGAAGAGCATAAATGTGTCTTTCATTATGGAAGGGATTTTGTTATTTCAGTTGAGATTGAAGAGATAAAAAGATAAAAACAAAATTAAGCTATCAATGATACAGAAGCTAAACTTTTATGATAAATGTTATAGTTGATTTCATTTGTAAGGAACGTGAGAGAAACAGATTGCTTGAAATGTTGTTAAATCAGGTGAACAGGAAAATCAATAACATACCAATTAATTTAATTTAGCCAGTGAAGAGTATGTAGATGTTAAATAAAATAGAGATATTGCAAATATGGGACAAAATTCAGGACTACTGTCAAGTATTAAATTTGCTTATATTTGCGTAGATTTTGTCATCCAATTCAAATATACTTTATCAGTTATGTATGGAAAGTTATCTGTTACAAAATCTGTCAATACTACAACCTCCCTTCCTAATCTACATTGCTATATAAGTTAGTTACAATATCAAAATGAGGTTTTAGAAATATATTTTATCAGTGTAACTGTCCTAGTGATGATTACTGTACTAAATATAATTGTACATATAGGTCAACACTGAGTATTTTTTGAAATTCTACTGATACATGAAAAATATATTTTGCTTTCTTTTTCTGAACGTTATCAAAATTCAAAGGTGACTAAATAATTATTGGCAATAAATCCAGCAGCTGTTGTTTTTCCTATTCCTCAGAGTTTTGTTACTTGGAGTTTTTTAGGAACTTTTCTCTGAAAATACCTTCCTTTGTATATATTTCTCTAAGAGTGCACTGAAAATAGTTAACATTCAAGTTCTGAAAAACTGCAATACTAGTGTTATTTCCCCATGAGCTTACTGGCAATGCCAGTGTGAAGTGTACTGTAGATGCAAGTAGCTGTGAATCAGCAGAATTGTTACTGTCTTCTATGAAGTATATAAAGTTGGACAACAGATTTATAGAAATATTTATATGCTGGGTGAAGTGGACAGGTTTAACAGAGAACTAGAGCGTTAGACACCTCTTTCAGATCTCCAACTCTTTCTCTAAAACTGATCCACATTTAGAATTTACTTTTGTTGATCTTTAAGTTTGACTTTAACTTTAAATGGTGAAGAAATTGCCTTTGTAAATTGCTTCTAGTTATTTAGAATTTATATGAAATACATCAAAGACTTAACTCTGTGGAAATGTAAGTTGTATATAAAACTAATATGAATATAAATATTTATAATTATTTGTATGAAGTGTTCAGTTCAATTTGTTTTTGTTCAGATATCATTTATGCTTTTTTTAATTCAGGACTTTGTTTAGGCTTCAAAAACAAATTAGTAAAATGAGTCCTCTTTCTATTTCTGGCCTTTTAGGATTTAACATTGTCTTTAGAGCACCACACGTCTATAGTGTTTTCAGATTTACAGATCAGTTGTATTCAAATATAAATTACTGTATAAATAGAAACGAAAACGTAATTAAAGACTTCATCAGTTTGAAATGTAGGAATAGCATTCTTCATGAAAGTAACAGCATATATGAAGGATGCTTATCTACCAAAAATGCTTTTCCTAGAAGGTTATGGAACTCTGCTCACAAGCTTTCTGATATTTTCTCCTTCCAATATCAACAGCTAAAATACAACATATCTGATTAGAGCAGCCTTTGAGTGTATTATTGATTATGTGTGACTTCTATAATTTTAAATATCATAAAACTTTGGGATTAAGATTCTCTTTTGAAAGATCACTAGGACAGTAAATGTATTCTTGATGAACTCTTTTTACTAAAATTGCATGATCAGATAGAATAAGTGAAACTTGGAGAGCTAAGTTTGAAATATGTGTTATTTCAGCATTCTAGTGCAGATAGTAAAATATTATCAGTTGTTTAATTGAATTTTGGCTGGGCTGACAGATTTTGAAAATAAAAAAGGTATGATTACTCACTGTGAATAGGAATAATGGAAATTTTAAAGAATAAAATATTCAGTTGGCAGAATTTAAAATTGAATATTATCTCTGGAAATACATAATTTGCTGCCTGTCATGTCACAATTGAAGTTGAACTAAGTAGCTGATGATCAGAAAATTAATTCCTCAGCTGTGTCTTAAGAATCTGTAGAATGTTTTAATATTAAATATTTATTTTAATTTTGAACATAACGTATTTTGCAAGTATATGCTGTATCAGTAACAAAGACAAAGCAGGATGCTGTATGATAACACATTTATGAATTTATTTTGGTAGCAATTTTAACTAGTTTGTGTCTCATACTGTATATATTGATATACATTTAATATTTATTGACTAGCGTTCCATAGTAAAGCAGCTGCTTGCCCTCCTCCTGTGTAACAAGATGATGTTTGTGGGAATTGAAAGGACCCTGGATATGCTCAGTTATTGGGGAGTTCCTGGAGTTCAGCATCCCACAGGACTGGCTCTCAAAATAGTGAAAATAAAACCAAGGAATCACTACTAAAAGTTCAATTGCAATACCAGTCTTTGTCATAATCACTTAAGGACGTAAGCACTTTAGAAGAAAGACTAGATCATGATGATAAATTATGATGCAAACTTTTTGATGGATTTTACGTTCTGTTCTGTTTTAAGGTTGCAAATATTACTTTTATACCTAGTATTTTTACCTAAATGAAGAATCAGTGTATTTAGTATCTCACGTCTGTCTTCTGTGCAGAAATTTCTGCTGGAACGGAGAAGGAAAAGTTTGCATAAGAACTTGTCACAAAGACAAATGTGCGTAAGAGCTGAATGTTCTCTATAATACAGTAGTTCACTGCTCTGATTTTTAATCAGGTTCAGTTTTCAGAAGAACCTAGTAGTTTGGTGCTGTTTGTGGTACTATTGCAATATCCGTGGTGCTTTCTCATATAACCAAGAAGGATGCTTGTTATAGCTAATGACATAAACTCAAGCACTGTTACAATTTTTTGTTAATTGACACATATTTGGTATTTTAATTTCAGCTGGATGCTAGAATATAACTAATCTGGAAAAAAATTAATTGTCTAAGCTGATGCTCACTGGATTAAATATTAAATTCTGATGTAGGATCATGGCTATGAAAGATATGTCAGTATTCTCTCTGACATCAGTTTAATTAGGGAGACAGCCTTTAAAAGGTAAACGTTAGGAAGAGAAAGATTAAAGTTATTTTGGATTACTTCATGCAATATTAGTTAGATTCTAAAGTAAGTCTGAAAAGTAAATTGGTGTGTCTCTTGGCGATTATCAAATAGTATCTGCTTTTCTTAATCTATGAGGAGATTATTCAGGTTATACACCAGTTTTTATGGGTGGAGACACCTTCAAACTATAATAGCTCTATCCAAGTACTGAAGTAGAATTGGTGTGCTGAGTAAGAGTTGCACCAGGTAGATGTAACAGCTCAGCAAATTCTGCATTCCACAGTGTTGTGTCATTTATTTTCTTTTTTTCTCGTTTATAGTGTAAAATTTATGAAGCTATAAAATTCATATGGGACGCATTATGCCTTTTTTTGTCATAATCCCTCTGCCCAGTGCTACCCCAAATGTTTGAGTTGGCTCTAGGTTTTTTTTATTTTACTCCTATCCTGTTGCATAGCAGCAACAAAGGGACAGACAAAGCGATTTCATTCATTACTATTCCAATCATTCATAGCTTTAGCTATGACACTTGATCAAATTAAACAGAGAAACTCTTCTTTAGAGAAGAAAATGTATAAAACTTTTCTTTTTTTATAAAATTTTCTGTAGAATATCAGCCCATTTGCAAATTTTAGAGGGAATAACTTGGTTAATTCATCCATAATAAATCACTGTAACAAAATTATGCTTTGAAGCAAAAGATCTTTTTTTCCCTCATAGTGTAGTTTACATTCCAATAAATTTGTTGCTCTTTTGGACGGCTGTCCCTCATTTACAACTCGTGTATCTGAAAATGAATCATACCTACAATATCTGACATTCAGGAAGCATAAAAGTGATAAATACCACGTCTTTCAAGATATAAGGAAACCTTTTTTTCACCATTAGGATACTCAAGCAGTGGAACAGGTTGCTCAGCAAGGTGGTAAAGTCTTGGAAGTTTTCTAGATTGGATTGAATAAAACTGAGCAACCATGTCTGACTTCACAGCTGACCCTGCTTTGAGTAGTCGTTTGAACTGGAGACGTCCTGAGGTCTCTTCCAGCCTGAATTATTCGATGATCCTGTATCAATGTGAACAGTGGTGATCTGCACCAACTGGCTTACCTCTTCTGCTGTGTGTGGGACTTGGAACTGCCTATGTTACCCCTGAACATAGCTGAGAAAAAATAGGTGCTGTATTTCCCATCAGTGTATATTTTTGGACTAATATGATGTATATATTTTTGTGTGTATATAAATGTAAATATTTTTATGTGCATATGTAATTCTAGATAAGTTTGATGTTTATTTTTATTTACAGGAACATTATTTTACAAATGATTCAGTTTTCTAATCTGATGTGCTTTTATTAAAAATCAAAAAGAAAAAATGTATGTTTTGGTATACCTCTAATTTTATTTCCAGTAGATAGATGTAGACTTTGTAAGAACAGTATCAAATTTTCTTGTACTTAATTTTTTAAAAGAAGTCCTCTATGCTGGCCGTTGACTCTTGTTTTGCAAGGACTCCAGTTTATACAATATTGCCACTTTTTTTTTCCTCAAGCCAGAGAGCTCTTTAAATCAGGGTAACAGTGAATCTTGACAGTGTGGTATGTAAACTATGAACTCCTTTGCTCACATCTGTACTGCATGAGTGTTCGTATAAATCTCATGATCTTTTTGAATATACCCTAGCTCCAGCTGTTAAGCACCAATCTCAAAACCAAAGCTTTAATGAATTTTCTGAGATAGTCTCTTTTCATTCTAAACCTGTCGGTCAAAGAAACGTGAGATCCTACCAGTTCTCTTACAGAATCAGAACAATCTTTATTTGAATTGTGAAGTAAGCTATGAGTGAGGAATTTGGTATCATTTCTTGGAAGGCTCTACACAGTTTTTCTTTCAGAGAGAGTTGTACAAATCCGTTGCTGTCATATTCAGCAGATGGCAGTGTGCATGTTAACTGGCTGGGTAGCTCATGTTAACTGGCAGGCTACCTGCTCAAACCTTTAAGGTGCCATGCCATATTGAGTAGCTAAGTAATTAATTTGTCAGTGTCTTTAAGGTCAATCAGAATGGAAGCTTTCAGTGTGTTAATATGAAAAGTCGTCTTTACCCCAAGGGGGCACTGTCTCTGCAGGTAGGAATTAACTGTGGAATTTTATCTCTTTCTGCCTGGAATGCAACCATGGTGGAAGAAGGAAAACATAAACCCAGCAGAATGTATTTCAGGACCCCAGTGTTTAAAACATTAAAGCACAGATTTAACATTTCCACAGAGGCACATCTGAGTGGTATGATGCCATACCTAAGCAAATGTTTGTGTCTGACTTTTCAATAGTGATACTTATGTGCTTTGAATTTGGCCATTTTTTTTTTTTTTTGTTCAATATCAGATCAGCTGTGGTGAATATGCCATCTTATTGAAGTCCTAAATATGAGCAGCGAAGGCATGTGGTAACTGTGTAAGACAAATTGCCATGTCAGGTAGTAAAAACCCCTCAACTTGCTGATCTATACAGGAGATTGCGAGGATGATGTTTTCTATTTTAGTGTTCTTATCAGACTTCTGAGACAGGAATATGTACTGAAGACAAAATCTAGAGTGCTGTCTGTGTGTTTCAGCTATGCTGAAAAAGGGCTTCTAAGGTGACCATTGTTGAAAAATGTGATAAACTTTTGAGTGTTGTTGAGTATTGGAAATTTGCACGTTATCTAGAGCTGAACATAATGTGAGCATGGAACCATGGCAGGATCCTAAGCACTACTGCAGTTCAAATAATAATATAATGTTGCTTCATTTTGGAATTTTTCTCAGTATTTCAAAAAAGAAATTTCTGTTATGAATCGCCTGCATCTTTGTGTTGGCAGTCACCTGGATCTTGCAGATTCTTTATGTTAAGTACGGATGCAGAAGATATTTGCAACTATAATGTACTTTCCCACTTGTCACTCATGTTTCCAATTTGACAGTGCAGTGGCTCAAGTAATTTTCTCATTGATTTCTCTCTCTCCTTATCTAGCAGACTGTCTAATGCTTACGTTGGATTTAGACAGATGTACAGGCCATTTAAATTAACAGCAGGAGAATTTCTTCAGCCATAATTCTGTGAATACTGCTATCAACCAATACAAATATTGTGGGGGTTTGTTTTATTTTTACTTTATTCTGAAGCTTTATTTGTTGTCTTATTAAAATATTTACCATTTTGGTAGCCAGTATGACATGGGACTGTTTCACACCTTACACTTGTATGGAGAAAAAAATAGATCTTAAAAAGCATATCCATGAAAGCGATATGTATAACCTTCAGCTAGGTTTTGAAATCAGCAATTATGCCTTGTAGATGTATTTTATTACAGTTAAAGCTCTTGGGGTGTTGTACAGAACTTGGTGATGTCCATCTGTGCACATATTGAATATATATATACATTAATTACTGTTTTATACTGGTTAATATCCAGAGCTAAGCCTAGAATTAGGTATTTCTCTCGGCTGATTCTTTTAGTGGGATACGTTGTTTGGCTCCAGACCTGTTGGAAATTACTTATATTCTTATTTCCTGGAGAAGACATACAAGACAGAGTGTCTGGTGTTCCTGAAGTTATGTTAAACAGCTGAAGTCTGATCAAAATTTTTCAGCGTGAGTATTTAAAGGTCAATAATTAATAAGATAGATAATGACAAATTTTCAGTGACATATTTGGTTACAAGAGAAAAGTGGGAGCGGAAAGGTTCTTGAATCCTGGCCCCGGTATTGCATGTGACCCTTTTGCAAGACAATTCACCTCCATCCTGAAAGTAGCTGGAGGATTTATTATGTAAAGGTAGATATCATAGAGCTTCATCGCCAATCTGTGAAGCAGATCTTTGATTTGGCCTGAACTGATATTCAAAACATTCCAGGCAAATGACCAGGAGGATGCATGTGGAGGTGGAAAGCATTTTTCACAGCAGAAAGACCACTGTAAGTCACAGCAGCAAGTAGGTCAGAGAGAATGGTGCAATAAGCGCTTAAGCTGAAAATTTTACAAGTGCTAACTGTGCTTCCGGTGTTACTTTGTTATGCAACCCTGACGGCTTCATATGCCCCACACAGTTAAGGAAGCATTGCTAATTTTTCATTTAATGATTTGGAAAGAGAAACACAGAATTTCAAGCCTGTTAGACTAAAGATGATTAAAACCAACCCAACCCATGTGTGATGAACCACACATCAGGAATGGGGGCATTCTACAATTCTCCATTTAAGCCTAGGTGATGGTCCCTTTTAAAATGTTAGTGTCAAGGCTTGTGGCATCCTCTTTTTTAATACTTTGCTAGATGTGCTAGTTATAATTGAAATCTTCAGCCTGAATCTGAAGTGAGTCTGATGTTGCTGCCGGACTCTTATAATAGGGCCTCTACTCTCTTGCCATCCTCCATTAAGACCAGCACAGTCATAAAGGAATTGCTCTCTGTTTCCATTCGATGCTTAATGTCGTGGAGGCTTCTGGCTTCCCTTTTAGACCTATCCGTTGAGAACTTAACTCCTGTAATATAGGCTTTAACGTTGGGTTTTTTTTCCCAACTACTTGATTTCTGCAGTTAATATGGAGTGTGAGTTCAGGTGGATCTTCTGTAAAAATGAAGAACAAACTATTATAATAAATTTGACAGTATTTATATAATGCAATGCACAAATAGGTGTTCCTGTCTTTCCAGAAGTGTATTAATTTCTTAACTGATTAAAGAAGGCTGGAGAGAAAGGAGAGCTTTATTCATATATAGTAACTTCTATTTTTCTTCGATTTGTGTTTAAAGGCAAACATATGCTTTCTTATGTTTGAGCTTCCTACAAAATAAATGCCAATGTAAAAACTACAGATCAGAATATTAATGTAACATTAGAAGAATAATAATGAAGGAAAAAAACAATTAACTGTAGGCTAGGAAGTCTTAAAATATTTTCATGGACAGACTTTCGACATTAGTTTTGGCTAGTTCATTCAGCCAAGAAAACAAATAGTTTGGACCGCTGTAAGCTTTCAATTTGATTCCATTATAGCTGTCACTCAACTGTGCTGAGATGCTAACAATCAAGTTATAGGTTATTGGCACTGTTTAGGGCCACAGTACTGAATAATTTACATATAAATCCGTAGCAGTGGAAATTCTGTTTACCTTGTAGAAATGCCAAAACTGTCCAATTATTATAGGTAGCTTTTTACATAGATATTTTATAATTTAATGCACTTAGGCATAGTATGAAATAAAGGAAAATTTCTGATTGTGCAAAACTGTGAGATTGATCAGCAAGAGAATGATAAAAACTTATAAATCCATAGTGGCTTAGAAATTCTGTATGTGAATTAGTTATTTGGAAAGTTTCTGAAGTCTTCACTAAGTTAATAAACTATTTTCTCTAGGCATCTATTGTTTAATTTAATAACTGGGTGCTAGAAATCTTAGAGAGGGCATGCAATTTTGTTTGCTCCCTCCTTCATGTTCGCACTATTTATTTGAAGTTAGATGTTGTTTAATTAATCCAATTTAAGAGAGGGATAGATGTGTCAAAGAAACTAATTTCCTACTGGCTTTGGGGAAAAAAGTATTAATGTTTGTACAGAGGACAGAGCTACATTAGCACTTCCCTCAGAGGAAAGTTCTTCTCTTTCACTGTTCTGTTTGGCTTGCTGGGTAGGTGATCAATGTATCTCTACTTCTGAACCAGTCATGGGCCAAAGGAATCCCTTACACATCTGATATGGAGAAGTCCTTGGACAAAGTGGGCATACTTTGAAAAAGAAAGATTCTTCTACCATGCTGTCTCCAGGTAGGAAAGTCTTCAGTTTGAGTGGATTGCATTAATTTAATAATTCCTTGTTAAATAATCTAGTTTCTATGTGCAAATGCTTGGAAAAAGAATATTTGGAATCTATCAGTTTTCAAATAGATAGATGCCTCTATGTATACTGTGTAGGTCAGTGACAAAATATATTAGAATATAGTACTACATTTTGTTGCCTTGTAGACCTGTAGCTATAATTTGTGTTCAAACACTTTTGAATTATGTTTCAGATAGAAGGGCAGCAGTACCTTTGAAACAGCACCGTGGCTGGGATAGCTTGTGGACAGTGTTTCCTTACTCCGTAAGATTCTATATGAATGTAATTAGCTATGTTCTAAAATGTAATTTTGCAATGAATTGCCTACACCTAAATGAAATTAACAGGAATTCTGCATATTTTAATTGTTTAAAAACACTGAACTAGAAACTCTTGATTTTGTTATTTAGCCTTCTAAACTGAAAAAAATATTTTGCCAAAATAGATTTAGAAGATTAATTATTTGAAATATATTGATGTATTGGCCATGGTGGAATAATTATAAGGAGGCTGGGTGATGTACATTGTTCAGACTTCCGACACTTGTACAAAAACGTGCTACAAAAATAACTTTATTTTTCTTTAGCCAGCAACTAGAATGTAAGAAATATCATGCACCTGGCTTCACTGTTCAACAATCATATGAATACCCGAATAGTAACTAGACCAATCTACCACTTGCATGTGCCAATCATGCACCCACCTAGCACATAAAAGCTAAAATGTGTTAGACCCTATGCTCCTCACCATGGGTCAAGCTCAGTGACACCATGAACATCTCCAGATTGCTGTGAAACTCCGCTCCCATCATCGATGGGGAGCCCCAGGCTGATTGTAAGGTAATAAAAATCCTTTTCCTGATCTTGTATTGTGTTGCTTCTGCATATTCCAACCTGCTTCTGGGGGTGCAAAGACCCTCATCTCTTAAAATTGACATTACTCTAAAAATTAAAAATACTTCTTTCAATTAAAGCTCTACAGAAACCTCGCTAAACTTTTTTTAACAGGCCATTTTTTTCCAAAATTTAAGGATAGCTTTTAAAAACACAGTAAGGATTTAGAGAGACTTGAGTCTCCTTTTCTGTGAGACTGACTGAACCAAGATCAAAGCAGGATCAAAGGCACTCTTAGAAGACAAAAATCAGATATAAGCAGTGATGCTTTCTGCAGAAGCTTTGCATAATAACAATAAGAATTTTTAAAGAAGGCACAGCTATCCAGGCTGGTAAAGGAAGATATTAGAAGTACTTATGTAAAATTTTGCTATTTGTATTTGAGAGCTTCAAACTGTAGTCTTCAAGATAATATACAGTTAAATTGGTTGAAAAGTTGCATATAAACTTTATATCAATTTACTTTTATGTGCATAGAATTTATGCACACACAGAGAAGACTAAATGGAAGAGCATTCATGTTTTTGGCAAACAGTTTTCAATATTTTTGAGGAAAAATGATGTTGGCTTGGTAATTAAGGGAACATAACTTAGAAGGATATCTTTCCTGTTGGTTCTGGTATTTTCTGACCTGGTCAATTATAGATTTTTTTAAAAAGTTTGGAATAGTATTTTAGAAAATGTTCACAATGCAGATATTTATTAATGATACACATAGTAGTGGAAAGAGAATGAAGATAAATGAAGGGAAGGGACTGTGAACAGAGGTGTAAAAAGCGGGTAAGTGAGAAAAGCAAAAACGTTGAGTGACAAAACAATACAGAAAACAAAAAAAATCCAAAACAATTACTTAACTTGACATTTAGTAATCTTTTGCTAGCAGTATGCTGTTCCCAAGTGTCTAGGTTTGCTTGTATGCATACCCCTACTGCTGGCATTTAAGTCACTATCTGTCAGTGTAAATGACATATGTAGCATGCATAAATGGCTGAGAGCTCGATCCATTGTGTAACTAACACAGAGCTTTAGAAATATTTAATGTCACTTAACTTTCAGGAAGAAGAAAACAACTCCTTAGGATATAGTTGTTGTTTTTTTTTCTTTTTCCTTGTATAATCTACAAAGATCTTAAAAGTTAGCATAACTGCTCAGACAATGAATAAGTATCCCTTGTACTGGAAAATATTCAGATGTTGATGTTTTTGTTGTCCCTGTTATGTCTCAGCATTTGAGTCATAGTCAGAATTGAATGAAGACTGTCTTATTCTGCAAATTCTGTTTGAGAAGATGTCTTGCTGCTCTGCACAAAAGCACGGCTACTGTACTGCTGTCAAAAAGCAGCATCAGAAAATATGAGCTAAACTGTCAAAGATGGAACCTCAATTAAGTGTAACAAAGAGTAAGTACTACTGGCTGGAATTCCCCCATGTCTATTTGGGCAATGCAAAGTTTATTTGATTCTTAATTTTTGCCTGTGATGCCGAGCTGATAATTTTATCTGCATTTCAAATCATTTATGCAAGAGCTAGGGCAGTTTTTTCTTCTCATTTCTCTTCTAGGCTCAGACTAATGGTTATCAAAATAGCTATCAAGCTAATAATTTGGCAACACTGAGACTGAATCTAACTGTTTATAAGAACTTGGGGTATTTTTTGCCATATAAAAACAGTGGGTTGCACAGATCTTGGGTATCATTTTGTTTATTCTATTAATTTCAGAGGAATAATTGCTGGAAAAATGTTGATTGCTTATGAGGCCTGTGATAAACTGTCTATATCATGTTCAGTTGCTATATATATATATGGGTAAAGTCAGACACAATGTAGTTGCTGTAGCAGGTGTGCTCTTTGCCTGCTTTCTCATTTTATACATTGGTGTTGATATGATACTCCTGCAGATCACAGTGGTCTAGGTCATTGCAAATTAGATAAGAGATTAAATGAAAGCTCCTTATTTGTATTTGCTCTGCTCTCTAAGAGTAGCATATGGTCTTGTGCAGACTAGGAGTAATGTCCGTGCCAGATTAAATACCTAAATACAGACAGAATATGAAAACTAAGCAAAAACAAGCTTATCATCACAAGCAAAATGGAAAGTTAAGAACAAAAGGCATCCATAAGCTTAAGAATATAGCATTAGGGTCTTTGCATTCGCAGACTTGTGAAAATTGATATAGTTTTTCACTCTTGTAGATATTTAATCATCCTGGGGAGCAAAGCCTTGGCTTGTGAAGTGCTTGCATCTCTGAAGCAGTGCGTATTTCTTGCCTGTTACAACTGCACTGTATATGAATCACTGCAAGGCTATGTTAGTATGGGAACTGATAAGTGATATGAATTCCTATGGGAAAAAATGGGTCAGAAGTGATGAATTCAGTGTCACATGGTTGTATTAGACCCACATGACCCAACAGTGAACCGTGCCTATTCTTGCCCTGTGTATTCTTGTGGGAGGATGCCAGAGTCGTTTGGAAGACATGTCACCTCTTGCTTGGGAACCAGTCGCAGGGGCGCTTTCACAGATATGAAGGTCTTAGCATGCAGCTGTAGTAAGAATAATATCAAGGTCATTGATGTAAGGGGTAGATAAAGAATGTTTGCTCCATTTTTTTTCTTTGAGTCGACAGGATTTGGTAGTGTGGGGAAACCAAATAGCGTTGATATAGGCAGTAGTTTTCTGCTCACAAGCTGGATCTATCCCACACTAAGAATAATGTAGCTTCTACTCTTCCTTTTGATTTAGTATGTGTCTTAAATTTTTGTCAGCTGCAAGTGTGTTAGCCTCTCTGGGGAGGGGAAACTTTTCCCCTCTTGTCTAATTTAGTGCAGGTTGGCAGCTTCACACCAACCAAAGCACTATCTTGTCTGGTGAGAAGGTAGTTCAGAATGCCACAGTTCATTAGGTAATAGATGGCTGACAGGGTTTGGTCATAAGGGATATGGAGCCTTAATAAACCAGGGCACAATGGCATTAAAGAAGGTGGTAAGTAGAGTCAGGAGACTGAGGAAGGAATTGGGTAAAAAGTTGCCATGGGAGGGTTGTGCATTCTCAGCAGTAGGTAAAGGAACTGATAACAATTCTCTAACCAGGGGTAACAAACAAGTAATAAACCATAATCTGTGCTGTATGAGGCAGTGCTGAGCAGCTCCTCAATGAATTGACAATGTTTTCTTTAGCTAAACAATATCCTTTGTATGTTGTCCTTCTTTCCTCATGTCTGGTTAACAATTTAACCCCAACTACCCTTTCTTTAAACTAGTGGTTACTGAAGATTAAAATAGCTCAGCTGTGGAAATAGTCATGTAATTCATTTTGATATCATTTGAAGTTTGGAAGAATTCTTCAGAAACTTCATCAAACTTTTCAGGCACAAAAGCACCACAGCCAAGATACATACCAAAATGTGGCAGAAATTGTCTTCATAATTTGACGAGAATGGTTTTTAATGTTATTTATATCTAGACTTGAATGTATATGAAAGAAGGGGTACAGGAATGTCCAGGAATTTATTTCTACTAAACTTAAATATCACAAGCAATTATTTAGTACTCTAAATGGACAAAGTAGTGTAGTAAATCAATGTATAGACCTTCAGTTCTGAAGACATGCGATGAAGTACAGTTCATTCACGAATAGAATATATTGGATAAGCTAGAACTTTATACACATTCAATTACTGAGCTGAGATCCAAGTTTTAGTATTGGGTATAATAGTACCTCATAAACCTTCTGATCCTGCATTATGCACATCAGCTTTTTAAGATTAAGCAAAACCCAAGCGTTTAAATTATAATTAGTCTTTCTGATTAGACATTTTCACCATTTCTTCTAAGTATATGGAATACAGTCCCGCAGCTAAGAAAATGTGACAACAATGAGTAAAAGACTGTGCACATACTTCACCAAAAGCATTTATATGTGTAAATCTGGTGAGGAATGTTTTATTTCAACGAAAAAAATTGTAATCCAGTAAAAAATGAAAGCAGAAACCCACTAATATGGGCTGTAAAAATGTTTGCTGTCTGAAAACAGGAAAACTGTCTGCCAACTGACCTTTGGAAGAAGGGTCAGACCACTCAGGAGAACTACAAAGATGTGAGGTTATGCAGGGAGAAAATTAGAAGGACAAGAGCCTGGCTAGAACTTAATCTGGCTACTGTGGTAAAGGACAATAAAAATGTTTCTATAAATATATCAGCAGCAAAAGGAGGGCTAAGGAGAATCTCCATCCTTTAGTGGATGCAGAGGGAAATTTAGTAACGAAGGCTGAGGAGAAGACTGAGGTACTTAATCCCTTCTTCACCTCAGTCTTTAACAGTAAGACCAGTTATTCTCAGGGCACCCAACCCCCTGAGCTGGAAGACAGGGATAGGGAGCAGAATGGAGCCCCCATAATCCAAGAGGAAATGGTTAGCAACCTGCTACACCACCCAGACGTGCACAAGTCTATGGGGCTGGACAAGATCCACCCAAGGGTGCTAAAGGAACTGACAGAAGTGTTCACCAAGCCACTTTCCATCATTTATCAGCAGTCATGGCTAACAGGGGAGACCCCAAGTTGACTGTAGGTTAGCAAGTGTGATGCCCATTTACAAGAAGGAGCTGGAGCGAGTATCTGGGGATCTACAGGCCTGTTAGTCTGACCTTGGTGCCAGGGAAGGTCAGGGAGCAGATCATCCTGAATGCTATCACACAGTGCACACAGGACAACCAGATGATCAGGCCCAGTCAGCATGGGTTTAGGAAAGGCAGGTCCTGCTTGACCAACCTTCTACGACAAGGTGACCCACATAGTGCATGAAGGAAAGGCTGTAGATGTTGTCTACCTAGGCTTTAGTAAAGACTTTGATACTGTTTTTCATAGCATTCTCCTGTAGAAACTGGTGGCTTGTAGCTTGTATGGATGTACTCTTTACTAGGTAGAAAACTGGATGGCTGATCCTGGAGAGTTGTGGTGAATGGAGTTAAAACCGATTGGCAGCCGGTCAGAAGTGGTGTTCCCCAGGTCTCAGTGTTGGGGTCGGTTCTGTTCAATAATATCTTTATCAGTTATCTGGATGAGGAGATCGTGTGCACCCTCAGTAAGTTTGCAGATGACATGAAGTTGTGTGGAAGTGTTGATCTGCTTGAGAGCAGGAAGGGTCTACAGAGGGACCTGGACAGTCTGGATTGATGGGCTGAGAGCAGCTGTATGGAGTTCAACAAGGCAAAGGTCTGGGTTCTGTACTTGGGTCACAACAACCTTGTACAATGCTACGAGCTTGGGAATGAGTGGCTGGAAAGCTGCCTGGTGGAAAACTTCCTGGGATGGTGGTCAAGAGCTGGCTGAATATGAGCCAGCAGTGTGTTCAGGTGACTAAGAAGGCCAATGGCATCCTGGCTTGTATCAGAAATAGCTTGGCCAGCAGATGTAGGGAAGTGATTGTGCCCCTGTACTGTTGAGGCTGCACCTCAAATCCTGAGTTCAGTTTTGGGCCTTTTGCTACAAGAGAGACATTGAGGTGCTGGAATGTATCCAGAAAAGGGCAACAAGGCTGGTGAATGGTCTGGAGCACAGGGGTCACGAGGAGCAGCTGAGGGAACTGGAGCTGTTCAGTCTGGAGAAAAGGAGACTGAGGGGAGACCTCATTGCTCTCTACAACTACCTGAAAGGAGGCTGTAGTGAGGTGGATGTTGATCTCTTCTCCCAAGTAACAAGTGACAGGACAAGAGGAAATGACCTGAAGTTGTGCCAGGGGAGGTTTAGATTGAATATTGGGAAAAATTACTTCACTGATAGGGTTGTCAAGCACTAGAACAGGCTGCCCAGGGAAGTGGTTGAGTCAGCATTGCTGAGGTATTTGAAAGTTATGTAGATATGGTGCTTAGGGACAAAGTTTAGTGGTGGATTTGGCAGTGTTATGTTTATAGTTGAACTTGAGGATCTTAAAAGTCTTTTCCAACCTAAATGATTCTATGAGTCTATGAACTACTAAAATTCAGTATATTTGATGAATAATATCATTATTGATATTCCTTAGTTTCATTCAAATTTGTAAAATTTCTTTGAAAATCTTACAAATCAACTCAGAATCAAAATCTTAGTGTTTTCATGAACGTGAACAATGCTTATCTAGTATTCTCATTGGTTTGATAGCAAACCTCCAGAAATACAAGTGGACTAGGAATCCTGGCCCATGTCTAATTGCTGTATATTCAAAATGATGATGGAAACTTGGAGAGGGTGAGAAAGAAAACAACTTATTATTATGTGAAAGCAATAACCTAAAAATAAGATATGCCTGATTTTGTATTTATTGACTGCTCATCTTAACAGCTACATAACCACAAAGGAAATAGCTTTCATTTAAGGCGCTATAGAGAAGAGGGCTTATTGCTTACTATCCTTTATGAAAAGATGTGGCTTTTAATGAAATATGCATAAAAGTCATTTTAGATATGTGACCTACATAATCATACCCATCCTGAGAGGCTAGGGTAGAAAATTATTCTGCTCAGAATAATTAAACTCCCTCTTTGTATTTTTTTCTCATTAATTCAATATTCTTCTAAAAAATAAAGCTCCCACAACAGTTTTACTAATCAGCCTTTCAGATAGCTCAGATTTATGAGCTATTTTTATGCTAGTATTGTTCTGTAAGACAAGGCTTCTTGATCAATTGCCAGGTAACTGTTTCAGTCTTTTCCCAACACCCTGCTAATCCAGAACATTAAATTATTTTTAATTGAGTAACTTCATTATTCAAAAAATTCCCTTTGTCATGCTTCCGTAAACATTGAACAGTATTTTATAGAAACAATTATTTGAATATAATCATGTGGCTTCCTTCATCCCAAGCAGAGAAAAAACACACTGCAAAAATTAAAGAAGCTTTCAATGATTAAAATTATTCCCCAAAGTGCAAGGCCAATTTTAAACAGAGTCCATATATACGACAGCTCTAAGATAAATTTTTGATAAGCCTAAAAGTGATTTCTATATAGTTTTATGAAAATATTATACAGTTTTTCTGCCTGTCTGCAAGGAAGTGTTATATCTGAAGCACATCATAAGTACACATACAATAAGAACGTAAAAATAATGACTAAACAGAAGTCATTTAGGTAGTAATATATTTAGGTTGAAATAAGGAAGAGATTAGAGTGACAGTTTGCTTTAAAACAATATGTTTTATGTTACTCAGAATTATTTGACTTTTAATGTTCATGCATTCTTAGTTATCTAGTCACCATGTACCAGCTGCCTCCTTTTCAACTGAAAGAATGGCTTTTGAGTTCAGGAGCTCTTCCCTCAACACTTAATTATTACAGCAACAGTCACAACAACGCCTCTCCTAAAAAAAGGTCTTGAACTGATATTGCAGAAGAAATTCAGTTTGCAATACATGCTTGCTACACCGAATGTGATTAGAGAAAGGATTTAAATAATGACATAAGCTGTATTGTTTCTGGTAGATTTTTTATAATTTAATATTAATTTTTTAAATTTAATACAGATTCATCATTTCTATGTTTCAATATTAAGGCTTTTTCCTAGAGGTCCATAATGTGTGCTTCCAAGCTAAGCTCTCTTATCTGATGTGTGCAAGTGCATATTAAGGTGTTGAAACTGCTTTTTATGTTTGTTGGTTAGAGTGATCTCAATTATGTCTAAGAGGTCAACAAAAGGGTGCCAAGGAGCAAGTAGCAGCCTGCACATTGATTTAAGTACATGTCAGGAAGTGCTGAAAACCATTTACTCTACAAATATTATAATATGTTGGAGAATTTGAGTGCAATACAGTTCTTTAGCTTTGGTTGCCATGTGGTAGTTCAAGTTGAAGTCCACCCATAATGAAAATACTACTGATCTGGTTACTCTATACCGTGTTGCTTCTACTACTACTAATACTCCTTATACTAACTTCTGATTGTACAGTAATTTCTAAAATTCTACCTGGTAACAAAATTACCCTGTTTTTATTTACTTCTGCCATTGATATTTGTCATTTCTGATGCACTGTGTGACAGGTTATTTAAGGCATTTTAAAGCCGTGCTAATTCAGTCTTACATGGAAGAGCCAATGTCGTATCATGGCTATGTCTGTTGCACAGTTTTTTGCTTCTCAGTTCTACTTTTGTGCAGACTTATACCACTTTCCTCATAAGGGATGGTTGCATGGAGTCATGTGTAGGGGTAGATCATGGTACAAAATTTCTCCTGTGAGAAATGAAGTTGCCTTAATATCTTAATGTGATAAACATGTGGTGGGTTATTTTTATTTTTTTTTTGTTTAGGGCAGCTTGTAAAAGGAAGTACGTAGTTCTTTGTATAATTTTTTTTCTCTGCAGACAGTTCATTGATACAAAACAGGTTCCATATTTCTAACTGAATAGCTAACCCCACTAATTCATAGCAATTAAAGACATGAAAAGCAATGAGACATTTGATTCATTGCCCTTATGACCCATTCAGAAATGCATAAGTCATTAGATTTTTATTCCTACAGTTTAATAGATTAAAAGAATATTATATGATTGCTTAGTATGCTTGAAGTATAGCTCCCGTTAATTTCAGTTGCAGTAGTGGGAATTCAGCACTTCTGCAGATCTCAAGACAGGGCATTTAGATACCCAGAGGATACAACGTATGCAAGTATTAGCCATGTGACAGTCTGTTTTAAGTCACTTGCACATTCTCACACATGAACTCTATCCATTGGTGTAATCTATTGTTCCAGAATTACAGTCATCCCTAGATTTAGTTATCTTTCCTTGACTACTGCCTAAGTTGTGTCCATTTCTGGGCTCAGTCTTCTTGACTAACCGCGTTTCTTCCCCTTGCTAGCGCCTGAGTTCTAGTTTTAGTTCAGCTCCAGGTTTCCCACCCCACTATCTCCTTGGAACTTTGTTCAGTCATTTATGATGTGAGCTTGTATAGATCTAAGGCCCTGGGCTGTTTACTTGAGGAGCATTCTCTGTGCTAGCTCTGGAGTAATTAGGGAAAAGAAGGTCAATTCCTAGCTTACAGAAGACTGGGATATTATATGTTTTACACTGACTTCCACAAGATGTATACCACCATGCAGCTTCTTTTCATGTAGGAACAGTGTTGTGGGGTTCAGGAATACCTGAGGTCACCCTAGGTAATTCCTGTATATACGGCAGTGTAGAAAGTCTGTCAATCATCCCTTAATTTATCAGTGTGTACCCTTACTGTAACTCCCGTCTCATTCGCTTTGTCCAATTTTTTTCCTGGTTTCTGTCTCTGTTGGTTTCCAGTCACAGCAAGTTGTGGTGGTGTCTGTGCTTCATTGTTTTTTTCATTTGTATTCTGACATACTGGACCTCTGAAGTACAATATACGTATATATATGGCATTGAGTAAGTGCTAAGAATGCTCTTTTTATTAAATGCTGTTTGATTCCTCTTGGTTTTTTTTTTTTTGTTTACTTTTATGTTTCTCATTATTTCATCGTGAAATTAATTCTATGCTGATCATTTAATTAATTTGCATATGTAATATATCTCTTCTATAATTTAAATATTGACTACTGATCATCTCAACTGGGAAGAATTTCTGGGGTGCAAATTGTTTCAAATTGTAGGCATAGGCATGGTTTGAGGGCTCGTTTAAAATGATTCAAAGGGTACTTATGCTGCATGCTCTGAAGCAACTCTCTGTAACAACTCCAGTAATGTACGGAGAACAAAGATTGCAACTGTAGCGTGTTATGAGAATGTGGATACTAAACAAGCCTTGTAGGTCTCTCAAAATACAGTAAATTAATTGAAAAGCTGCTAGAAGTACTCATGGTTCACTGTGTGCAAGATGATGAGGAAAAATTGCTAATCTGATGTGGAGAGAAAAACCGAATACCTTTGTCTCTGAAGTTGGCAACCAGCAAGCAAATGGAGCTCCTGAGGAGTGTTAACGAAATCTGGAGCAGGGCAACCTGTTTTGTCTCCCTAGAAGAACTAGTTGTGCCTCCCTAGGAAATTATTCCTAACATTCTGTGGGTACTTTTATCATTTGTAAATTTCCTGGTTTTCTAGCAAACTGGAGCATTGTGGAACTGATATTAATCCAGAGCTTTCAAACATAGTGTTTTAGTAAAGGGGGGTAGGAATTTATAGAAAGTGAAGTTTATGAAGGAGATGAAAGGCTGAATTTGGATTTGATGTTGTATTTGAAAATGTAGGAATGATTTCCATTACGTAGTTGTTAAGCTTTTGAATTGTTCTGCTTGATGAAGCAATTTTATTCCTTTCCTTGTGTGCCTTTTTGAAGAACATACGGTAGGATTTTCCGTACAGTAAGGCTATACTTTGCTTTACAATATTGATTTCTTGTAAATTGCCTAGAACCAACTCTGAATACAGATCTTTTACATATTCTGCTATTAGCATCTATAAATAAAAGAAAATTAGATTATGGGAAAGTGCACTTTTGAATAAGCCCTTTTTAGAGACAGAAGCCATGTGATAAATTCTCATCTCCACACCTCTATTTTCTCACACATGATTCTCTTGATGTATATACATGCTCCTTCTGCTTGTAGTAAGAGGAATGTGACTTGCCTAGTTCTACATTAGAGATTCTTTTTTTTGAAGGTACTAGGACTGTGTTAGTCCGTTTGGCATAGTGTGTGATATTCATAGTGTGTGGAGCTGATATTCATTGTAAACCCCAGATTCTTTTCAAAATCACTACTTTCCAGAATAAGTAGTTGCTCTCATCACCTGGCATTTATTCTGTGATTTCTAGATGTAGGACTTTTTGTTTGCAATGCGAATCATTTCATATTGATTAACCTGTGTCTTTGTTATTTACAGTATTCCTAATGATTGTGTCATCATCCAACTTCCCCAGTGATAATTTTTTTATTTTGGTTTTGAGATACATATCTTAAAATGAAATAGGGCGCAATATGCTAGTTCAGACTTATCCAGAGTAAGTGGATACTTGGCACATCCTTTCATTTTGACAGCTCTGCTGAGGTTTCCTGACAACTTTTGCTCAGATTTGGTAGTTCTATATTGCCACCATTTTCCAGCCTTTATACTAAAGATGTCATTTTAACTTTCTTCTACTTTTGTCCTTCACCTTTGTTGAGGAATGAAGGAGTTGAATGAACTTGGGATGAATATTATAGTATATAAAATTGTGCTGAAATAGGTCCATTTATACACATTTACTTCCTCATATAGTTCCAAAGAAATTACTGCTAGAAGATAATATTGACTACTCTTTGAATGGCTGCTGGTTGGAGTGCTGAAGAAGAATTGGAGAGGTTTCATTTGTGTGAGAGATTTTATTTTTCATAGAAAAGAAAATTCTGCTACAACTTATATCCAGTGGTTGTGTGCGCAGTTGAGAACTATCTAGCATAGTCAATCTTCTTCTGTTTCTGTTGCCTACCATTTTTATGTGTGGTTCAGCTCCACAGATATTGCCGAACAAGCGCAGCAGCTGTGGTTAATTTGAGAAAAGGGAATAGCTGGTAAAGAAAAGGTCTTTTTCTCTAAAATATTTTTTGGAAGACATACTCTTCAGTCTGATAAGAGGTAACACTGTTTTATTAGAGTTGTTTTATCTTCCACAACCTTGTTGAAGTCTAATTAGGTAACTTGAAATTTACTTTTCATGTGGTATCATCAATAGCAAAGGCCAATTGAAAACGCTTCTTAGCACTCTTACAATAGCATAAACCATGGTTCACAAATTACAGATTTTTGTAGCCAATGAAAAGAGAAAATGAACAGCTTGGTTACAAATTTCAAGACTAGACTAAAATAAAGGATGATTTTGTAGAGTGCTGTGTTGTATGTACTGAAATGTTGATTTTTGTTATCTAGCAATTTAAGAAATACAGTTTTACTCCTTCTAGAGCTTTTAAAGAAAGTTTTCTAACCAATAGGTCTGTTCTTATAGGGAAATTGATTTTCCTTTCTTCAGGGGTTGTTTTGGATATCTATCTATTTCACCCTAGCATTCTACCATATCACTTAGAAGATGATCACTGGCTCCAAGCAATGTGTCTGCCTATATTTAAATTCAAAAGCTATCAGAGTAAATTATTGTGTCTAAAAGTTCACATATTAAAATAAAACCCCAATATAAACCCGTCATTTTACTCTCCTCTGTCTCTTCTTCTTGTCTTCTGCCTTCTTTCCTCTTTCATTAACAAAGACAAAAAATGTTTGGTACTCAAAGGTAGTTATACATTTCCTCTATTTCCTTTCTAAATACATTCCATGTGCTTATGAAATTAATTTTAAATAAAAAAAAAAGAAAAAGAGAAGAGTTGTCCTCCAATTATGTTTATATGTTTATAGTAGTGGAGTAGTAGTTTTCTTTTTCAATCACAGAAGCTTTATAAAGCTTTAGTATTGTAATTCCTCATGTATTTATAGATGTAATAATGTTAATTCCTAGCTGTCTCTTCCATTTGTAAAACATAGTTTCTCACTGTAAGCATTTATTTCTTTATCTTCAGCACACAGACTTTAAAAAGCTTATAAAGTATTGTTTATAGATGAAATTCAGTCTCTTGCATTGGAGCCATTTATCTCCTAAATATGCTGGCCTGAAAGTAGTAGGACAAAAATGGTTTCAACACTGAAGGGAACTAAAGTTATACTAGAACAACAAGGGAGCTGCCTTCATTTAGTCCGGTAGCTACTGAACCCCTAAATTTTATGGGGAGACCCAGGGTTTGCCCAGGCTGATATATACTTTCTCTAGTCACTATTTATTGGTTTGCCCAGGCAGATTTATACTTTCTCTAGTCACTATTTATTAGTTTGCTTCTTGAGTCTCCTCTTCGTTTTCTGAGTCCAGAATGATATAAGTAGTTGATGGCAAGGTCAGTGGAGGAAGGAGAAAAAGTGTCCAGACCACAGTTTTCTGCTGTTGACATCTGAGTGAAGGCTGAGGAAACCATTAGGCTCAGAGTATTACAATGGACAGATTATGCCTTCCTGAAGCTCTTCATTTTCTTGACAGTCTGGCAGTAATGCAATTGTCGTGCTAGGTATGAAGCTATTTGGTAATTTATTAAACCAGTTAAAGATGCTTTAGAATCCAAAATATTATGTCTTAGAACTAGGTGATTTCCTAAATGATCCTGAAACTATGTATCTATATCTATATCTATATCTATATCTATATCTATATCTATATCTATATCTATATCTATATCTATATCTATATCTATATCATCTATATCTATCTATATCTATATCTATATCTATATCTATATCTATATCTATATCTATATCTATATCTATCTTTAATTTGTACTGCTTCCACCTTCTAGTATTAGCTATAAGGAGTACTGCAAATAGCTACTTGGTAAAGATTTTAATAAAAACCTTATGTAACTTCACATTTTGCGTAAAAAAAGATCATAGCAGCTGGGAATAGAAGAATGTGCTATTGTCATAAATAAATACTCCATGATGAATATTTATTATCTCTCTTCAATCTAACTTTAAGTACATTTCGTTGTTCATTTAGTTTTTTTCTTCCATCTGATTTTTACCTGGATGGATCTATTTTAAACAGACACAACAAAGAAATTCGTAATGACTGAATGTCTTGGCTTAGCTTAAAAACAACACCAAAAGATGATCAGATGTTACATAGGTCAACATCATCCCACTAGTCAGCTCTGACATACAGCACTGTATATTTTTGTGTGTTCAAGGTTGGTATCAAGTTCCTCCCATTAATATTATTCACAGTATCCAGTAAGGCACTGGCTTTGCTTCCTGTATTTGTAGCAAGATTTTTCTTTTGATACCACATGCTATCCAAGAGCCTTCTGTGCTGGATTATCATTTCTGTTAAGTAAGTGTTCACAACCTCAATTAGGTGATTTTGTAATACAGCTCCTCCTAAGACATATATATTTTTAAACATCTTGTTAACTATTATTTTCTCAGAAAGGATTTGGGAAATAAAAGGCAGCAAAGTGTCACACAAAATAGCAGAGCGGTCCAGGAATGCGTGCATTTATTGAAGTGTTCTTCCTAAGATCTGTTTCACAATAAGTGATGATTACCTTATGGTGTTCAATACACAAATTAGTTCTGACACTCCACTGTACTAGGAGCTATCTAATTCTACATTTTTAAGGCCCATCTTGAATGAATTTTAGTTTATAATTAGTGAAACAAAAAATGCAGATCTGTTAAATTAATCAAAAAGCTTACATTCTTACTACTAAACTTTGAATTAAACTCCAAACACTGAAAAAATGTCTGTTACATCAAACATAAATGTTCACACTGAATTACTTCTGAAGAGTCAATTTCTTGGGATTTCTTTGTAAGGAAAAAAATGCCATTTGATATTTTTAGTTTCTTGTGATTAAACATTCTGATTGATCATAAATGTGCCACTAAGTAGAGTATGGCAAAGTAAACAAATCCCAGAATGCTAGAGAGGATTTTAAAAGTGGTTAAAACATTATCATCATCCTGTTGTGTTTATTATTGAAATATGAAATGCAGAGCACATGCACACAGAACTGCTTGAAAACACCGCTTGTCATCATCCTGGATGTATTTGAGAAAGTAACACATTTCAATGAAATGCCATGGAAGATTAACAAATTAATTATATATAAGCTGACCTCCTATATCCTTGGGCTCTCAGTGCTATCTTGTACTCTCTCAATGCCCTTCTGATACAATTTTAATTTGAACCACGGTCCCTTATGCCTGTTGGAGTTTGATTTTTGTTGTTTTATTGCTGCTGCCTTGCAAGGGGAAGACTACATCTAAAAGCAGGAAATGCACATTCTCTTTAATATTTTTTTTTCCCCTGCTTCAAATAGAATACCTAATTCTAAAGGAGTATGGAATGCAGAAACTGCAGAACTTTGTATTGTCTTTAGGATTGAACAGAATTTCTTTGCAGGTTTATCAAAAGTGAAACAATAGCATTCTGTAAACAGCATTGATTGCGTAAATTCAATGTAAGAGACATTTGAGAGAAGAGCAGATGCAAGGAATAAATATTGTCTGCTCATCTAGTCCAGTACACTTCCAGTGTAAAGCTTTTCTGCATTTTTTTCTTCAGTGTTTTGGGGGCCGTTTAAAAATTAATCAAGTCATGTAGCAACTCCCTGCACATAGTAGAGAAAAGCATGAGTAAGTAAAGCTCTGCTTTTTCTCCACTGAAATTCTCTCTCTTGCATTTACTTTTTTCACTAATTTATTTTATTCATTTATTCTCTCTGCTTCTAATGACTTTTACTATTCATAACATTGTCATTAAAATGTCCTTTGCACATAAGGATAAACAGTATCTTGATCAGATACAGGTTGCACAGGAAATGGCATAAGCAGTAGTGCAAACTTTTTAAAGCCTTATGTCCTTGAACTCTTTCCTTCACTGTGCTGGAGGTCTCCAGAGGCCACACTTGTCAGAACACTGTGTCTGAGCCACAAATAGCCGTACCATATAGCCCAAGGCAGGAGTAATAAGTCAGCTTGCCCTTTCTTTTTTTTGCTACCACTGTAGCAAATTGAGTGATTGTTGTAGAAAGGATTATGCCTGCTGTACCTTGAAGGAAATGGAGAGGTGAGGGTCACAGTGGGGAGGGGCAGTACTTGCTGATTATTTCCAGAGTTTTACAGCAAATATGTACTGATGCTGTAGCACGGGACAAGTCTGGGGTTTATCTTTGTTCTCCAAGGAAACTCCTCAGTGTTGCCCCAGTTGCACAGACATTCTGTTCCTCATAGTAAAAGCTGTATTAGCAGAAAAGTAAGCTGGTTCAGGGCAGCAGATAACCTATATCCTGCAGGTTTAACCTGACCTTTAGAGATTGAATTAACACACTAATATCAGCAATAATATTTTTCGTTTTTTTGAATTTCTTGGACCTGCATGGTGAAAAAAAAAATCTGTTCCCGCCATGTTACTTATACTTTCCTGAAACAAGACAGAATATTATATAAAATTTGCGCTTTATGCCAAGCCGTAACGTAAGAGCTGTGGAAAATAATAGCACAGATGCTTGAATATTGTGAATCCAGTGGACTCTGCCTTTAGGAGGAAGGTGTGAAGGGAGGTAGAAGTGCCCTGGAGTGTGATAGAGAAATGCCTGAGGAAGGAGATAAGGTTGTTTTATGGGAAAGAGGTGTGCTTTCCAGCAAAGCCTCTCTGGAGACAGAGCCTAGTGGGATGCACAGGACTGTGGCTCTGGGCTGTGGCTGTTACTGTTGTGTGGAGTTCCAAACCAGAAGAGACACTGATGGACTCTTATGGATTGATGCCAATATTGCAGATAGAAGATCAGAACTCAGTAAATGACTCTCGCTGACAGCTTGAGACTTGACAGAGCTGCTGGTAAAAAAATGGCAGTATTTTTCTTTGACATTCTAGGAATGCAGACTTGTACATTTTGGTGAGATAATAATTTGCTTCCAAGCCCAAAGCTTCAATATTTTCACTGTGGATTTTGCAACAATATCTTTCTTATCTGCTCAGGTGCAAGCAAATGTAAGTGTATCGAACTTAGAGAATAAGAGAGTGAGAAATTGCAGCAATGAGAGTATTTAGAATCTGATAAATCAGGCCAGATTGAAGCTTCAAAACAGAACTACAGTAGACTGCCGTTTAGTAGAAACAAATATTGCCAGTGGTTGGTTCTTAAACATTATTCATTTTTATTTCTACCTCTAAGCAGTCAATTATTATTAGCAAGCTTATCCTAAACTAATGGTAGCACCAAAGAGCTGTGTAGCTAGTGCTGATGGATGTGGTCCTTGGCCTTAGTGACTGAGATTGAGATGATGAGGCTACAAAACTCTTATCGAGAGAAGATGGAACCTTTGTGGGAAAAGCTATTCTTCCCTATTTTTCTATATTCCTTGCCCCTTTTGTTGTTATATATCACACTTAGCTGTATTACAGAATGCTTAAACGTAACAGTGTATGTTTGTGTACATTTAGAATACCTATTTAAGTAAAGCAATTATTAATTGTATTCTGCTTAGTGTATTTCTACTCTATGTGTGCAGCAGGTGTCTGCTACTGCTACAGCATGGTAGCATCTTCCTCATCATTTATTTTCATAGCTGGCAAGTGTAGTCCATGAGAAAATTGCCATTTTTCCACAATCTAAGCTTTTCTCGTATAAAGTTTTTACATACTTGCTTTTTAAAAATTTGGTGCATACTCCATTCATGTCAGTGCCTGGAAAGATCAGAGATTGCCAAAGGATTCTCTGTAGTAGTTAGGGAGACACCTCATGGGAAGCTTATATGGATTCTCTGGGTTCAAGCAGAGAAATAACCTCACTTCTGAAGGAAAAAATATTTCCCCTCCTTTCTACCCTTCTCGAACAGAGGCTGTTTGATATGTTTACTAGGGAGGGCAAGAGAATTGGGCCTTGCACGTCACTGGATGTTGCTAAATTCTCACTGTAATTTGAATTCTGGACCTTGTTGATCATCAGGTGAGGTGATTCTCCCCTGCTCTGGTGACAACCCACCTGGAGAAGTGCATCCAGCTCTGGAGTCCTCAGCATAGGGAGGGCAAGGAACTGTTGGAGAGGGTCTAGAGGAGAGCCACAAAAATTATCAGAGGGATGGAACACCTCTCCTATGAAGAAAGGCTGAGACAATTGGGGTTGTTCAGACTGGAGAACAGAAGGCTCCAGGGAAACCTTATGACAGCCTCCCAATACCTAAAGGGGGCCTACATGAAAGATGGGGAGGGGCTTTCTACAGGGACATGTAGTCATGGGACAAGGGATAATGACTGAAAGAAGGTAGATCTATGTTAGACACAGGGAAAAACTTCTTTCCTATGAGAGTGACGAGGCACTGGAACAAGTTGCCCAGAGAAGTAATGGATGTACCATCCCTGGAAGTGTTCAAGGCCAGGCTGGATGGGGCTTTGAGCAACCTGATCTAGTGGAAGGTGTTGCTGTCCATGGCAAGCGGGTTGAAACTGGATGAACTTTGAGTTCTCTTTCAACCCAAACCTTTCTATCAGTGTGTGATTGTGTCGCAAGAAAAGAATGGCCATTTTGTCTTCTCTTCCAGCGTATTTCCTACCTTTCATGATCTCATTAAGGTATGAATTGCTTCATTTTTACTTTTTATGGGCTTGTACTACTTAGTGCCATACACTACTCAAGGTCTGGGCTGTAGTGGGGCTTCAGCTTGCTGGAGTAGGTCTTTCTAAGCCTCTACAGCACTATGATTTCACCATGGGCTGGTCTGTTAGCACCTGAATCAACCTCACATTTCCTTAAAGAACAAACAGCTATTTTACACTCTAGGTGAATAATAATAGAAGCAGCTCTAATGTATGTTTCATAGCTAGCAAAAGCCCTGCCTGGATCCATAAAAAAAGGGCTTCCCATAAAAGTGCCTATTTATGGACACAGAGGTAAAATTCGGAACCTGGTAATTGTTTGACCTTTGTATATTTCTAACACAGATGTGTAAAAACATGACTTCTAACTGAATATTTTGTAATACCCTGAAACAATATTCTGTTTCTCTTACTGCTTTTTGTCATTGTTTCTCCCATGCAGTGTTCTTGTTTAATAAATAGAAACCACTAACCTTATGCTCATCACTTATTTTACTTAATTGTATTGTACGCTGGTTGATTGTAACTGTTTTGACTGTGCTTGGCTGCTGTAATCACAACCTCTCCTAAGGCACATTGCAAAGATGTTTACATAGAAAGGTATGGTAAAGACATGGAGAAGGGGCTTTGATGCAAAGAAGTAGGAGAATTTTTATCTGCTTTTATCTGTTTGTATCCAACTGAAAGCTTCTTTAAACTGTGGAGTGTCTTGAACTCTGTCACATTTTAAAATGAGATCATTTTATATTCTTTTTGCTTGATTGCGAAATGATATCTAGAGCAAACACTGCTTTGGTATCACCTTCAGGCACGAATGTTGTGTCTAAGCACAACTGTATTTTTAGCTCTTTACCTCAATACTTCCTATGACTAACCTTTGTAGAATTACTTTTCCTTACCTGCTCTCATAATTATTGGTAATTTTTCTATTTTTCAGCTGGATTATCTCATGCTGTGGTTTATATCACTGTCCTTTGACTAGCAGTTTTCCCGGATGTCTTGGTTCTTTTTTGTTGTCATTGTGTGGGTTTGTGTTTTAAAATAATGGTTTATTTTTAGCCTTAAAAAAAGAGGAATGAGTACATGAATATTTCCAACCAAAAGCTAAAGCACAACAAATTCCCTATTGCTTTACCTAGCCCACAAATTCTTCACATTCTTCAGTCCTACAGAGAATTTGACATCACAAAAGAAAATTTTTCTTCAGGTGTTCTCAATTGTGTTTTTTTTTTTAAAAAAAAAATATCCAGAAAACTTGATATCCACTTGCCAGTAAAAATCAGTGAGTTTTCAGTTGCCTCTGGCTACAGTCATATACAGTGAGTGCATGCAGATGTTCAGAACTTTCTGCTTGTCCAATTAGTATGACCTGAGCTAATCCTGCTGGAAGATAGTGAGGGAGCACATGTCACTGAGCTCATTTCTTACCTGACAGTGAGATTTACTGCAAGGCAAATCTGACAATTAGACTGAATAGTATTCTTTCTTTCCTGAGGCTAGTCTGTCAAGGTATGGAACTTACTCATTTTGTTGAAAATGCAAGCAGGCATTTTGTTACGTTCTGATTGTGAATTTCCATATTTTATTCTGATTAAAAATTTCTCCAAGAGAAAGGGCATTTTAGGAAGTGAAATATGTCAAAATATGAAAGATATATACCTTATTTTTTCTGCTTCCTAAGGGCTCGCTTATGTTACTGGAGTCTGGTCTGCTCACTTGAAGTACCTTTTACAATCACAGATTTTCTCCTTTTAGAGGAATGATGTGTTAGTAATGTAAGTTGTTAAATGCCTTGAAATAACAAGTTATTTAGGGTGATAATCAATAGAGTGACAAGGTCAAGTGTGTCAGCTTATGATACAATATTTCTGAACAAGTATATTTCCCACTATGTTATGTCGTGTTATATCTAGCTGTGTGTTTATATACCTGTAGGTTGGTTTCTGTTTGTTCTAGAATATTCTGACATTTGTCACTAGAGTCAGTGATGCATTTAAAAATATTTTTTTGTAAGTGAACTTCAATTGCAAATATTCTTTTCTCCCTGTGTAACTGGCAGGAAAGGCCACTGTGGAGAACTCTCAATTAAAAAATAGTGACAGAAAATTCTGGTGAGTAAATAGCCCACTGCATCTCAGTTCTTGATTGGGTCCATACTAAGCTAATAATCTTTCACCTATGCTTTCTAATTTTTTTTCTTTTGTTTTCTTCAGTGACACACATAATTCTTTTCAATCTTTCTCATGTTATCCATCACTCAGGAGTCTCCTGTCTAGAAAAGTAACATGCCGTAGGTGAGGTTCATGATTTCATGTATATTCCATATGTTCGGTTGGTTGAGGAGATTTTTCTGAAGATAATTCCTCAAGTTAATAAAATATATGTAGCACTGATGGAAGAACTAAATGTAGAAATTACATTTTCAGATGCCAGTATTTTTAACCTACTGTCACTTACATTTACATCCTTTCCTTCTCCTTTCTTTTCTGAAGAAATCATGGACTTATGGCTTGAAAACAATTTCTTTCACCGAAAGACATTTATGGAGTCAACTAAACTCGTGGAGAGATGGTCTGTATTTGGTATAAAGAAATAAAGAAAACCAGCACAAACCCACACATCCACCCACCCTGCCCTTTTTCTAGGCAGAGTAAGCACATTGCAACAGTACACAAGGAATTTAAAAATTATTTTTTTTAATCAGGTAGAATACACCCATTATGTTTGTATTCTGTACATCATTCAGGACACAAGACAACAGTGAGCAACTGCCACATTAATTCTCCAGCATTTATTCATTAAAGAAATGGTAAGATCAACACAAATCCTTGTGTATGGTAGAAGCAAAACGATTGCGAAAGAATATAGTCACAATAGCTGTGTCCCCTGCTCTGAAAATAAACCTGTTTACTTATTTTGTATATCAGCTGGAGATGATCGTGCAGTGACAGCTTAGTATTCTTTTGATGTTATCTACCAAATTATATCAAGTAAAACATTTGTCTTTTAGTGTCACTATTCATTTTCATGAAATACATTCTGTTCTGAGTTATAAAATCAGCATACGAGTACTGGGGACTGGGAATGTTTTAAAATTTAAAAAAATAAGTTCTTTTCCAGTCTTCAGGGGTCATTGTAGGAAACCCTTTTAAAATAGGTGATAAAAGCTACACTAATCCATTAGAATGTATATAATGATATTTTGACTGTTGTCCTCTAGGTAGTATTTCAGTTGTACAGTTCAGTGTCTACATATAGAACACAAGTAAAGGTAAAGCAAGCAAACAGAAATTAAGGGAAATATTTGAAACAAACTTTGATTTTTATTTTATATGTTCAACACTTTGTCTTTGTTTTACTGTTACTTCAAAATTGCAGTAGAATTGCCAATAAAATATAAACATAGAATGCAGTGGAACTGCAGGATGAACTGTGGAATTCCTTTTTTTGTCCTCCTTTCGTAAGTAGTTTTTCCTGTGTTCTTTTAAAAGGCAAAAGAAAATGTACCCAAAAATCTGCTAACTCCCATAAAGCAAGCTACCATTTATGTGGTACTTGAACAACTCCTGTTAGTGTTGACTCATACACTGCATTTAAAAGTGCTCCAAGTCTTCCTTATATAACATATAACAGCATAGAAAGCTTTGCTTAAAATCTTTATAACGCCTCAATTCCTGTAAAGCACATATAATAATTTGAAATCAACTGTAATGAACTCCTTCAAAGGTGCTGAGAGATAGTTCTCTCTATACCTGGTTCTCTCTGTCAACAGTAAAGACCACAATTCTGTGAAAGCTGCACTAATTATTTTGTTTTAAAATTTAAAATATGCAACTAGCATATTTCCTATGAAAAAATGAGTTCAGAATAATAGGTCACACAGAAAACAATGCTCCAAAGTCTAAAGTGTCTCAGTTCTTTAGTGCTCTTGCTAGAAATTGCAAAATATTAATATACCATCTCTAAATGAATCCTGGAGTAATTAATATAGTACAATGTTCTGTAAAATTGCATTTACTAGAAGAAAAAGACATGAGGCAGCTTAAAGTGGAAGGTGTGTTTTATTTTTCTTGCTTGTCTCTAATTTCATGCTAGCTCTTTAGTAAACATTCTCTCATTTATTTTACACGTTTGCTTATCAGTTAAGAGATGACTCGTGATAATCCAAGAAACCTCTGAAAAAAATCCTTTCTGGCATAGTTTGCAGAATGCTTTTGTAGTACTTCTGGCTCACTTTAACCTTCCTTTGAAACCTCAAATAAACTTAAATGGTTTATTATTAAATGGTGACACACAGTCTGTGCTAAACATGCTGGTTAAGCCATGCAAAAGCCTCTGTCCTTTTTTATACTTTACAATTTCTTTAAAAAGTACTGAAAATGTACTTCAAAAAAATGTATTAGTATTAGAAGTGAGGGAATAGGACAATTTCTTGTTCCATCCATGTTATATAATTGGCCATTTATGCAGCAGCTATCTTCCTCTTGTTATTTCTCATCACAGTGAAACTATACTAGAAAATGATGATAATTTTTTCCTTTAATAGCAGAATCCTCACTCTGAGACTGCCAATGAGATATAAGGTTATCCTTTCACCTTTGAGGATTTTCCATCTAAGTGAAAGTTGAGATTTGGTGGCAGGTAAAGAAAATTGTATTCCTTTTAGCCATGGCAGGAAGTGAGACTTGGAAGAAATTGGGAGAGGCAGATCAGAATTCTCTTGAATTTGGGAAGATGATAGAAAATGCTTTGGTGATCCCAGAGAAGACTATGCATGAATCTAAACTGGTAGGAGAATAGGTAAAGAGTGCTTGAGGTTAGAATGTGCCCTACAATAACAAAAGACATCTGAGGGGGAAATCAGATAAAAGTGAATTAAAGTACAAATAAACATATAGCGTCTTGTAAAGTTATAACCTGGTATGTAAGTGTATCTTAATTTATAACTGGGGTATATTTGCTTATTCTTGTTATTAGCTGCCTGGATCTGGCAGGGGATATGAATAGTAACCTCCATCAGTCTGATCAGCCCTCTAAATCCTCCTATCACTTGTGAGTTGTTATTATCTACTGTAGTGAAATACAGAGCAGGCTTCGAAAGCAACTTGAGGCTTTGAGATTGATGCAGAGAACAGCAGCTTACATTTTTGTATGGTCTTATTCCCTAAATATATGTCATCCTTTTCCGTTACTGTGTGATAGGGATATGCATATACTGACCTTGCTGAATGACTGCAGCAAGTTGTGAATAATGTATGAAATACAAAGATCCTGCCCAGTGCACAAAGAATATAGATAGTGTTGGGCGATCAGGGATGTTTTGAACTGTGTTCTCATGCTCACAGTGTTCAGTACTGTCCTAAAAGCTGTCCCTGTGTCAGAGCAAGGCCAAAATATATTAGAAAGTAAAATTATTTTGAAATTGAACTATTTGTATTTTATTTCTGTTTCTCCTGTAATTTTGAAACTTGATAGCTATATTGGTTTCTAGTGCTTCTAGAACATTGTTAGCTACACACAGGTACTTTTGAAATTCTGATACCCCATAGGCATAACTAGACAGAGTTTTCATCTGGCAAGTCAGTAAACAATCTTTTACCAAAGATGAATACAACAGGTACTTAAAATGACTGTAAACAAATTTCTTAATCAAATCACTTAGCACTGATAAATGAACGTCTTCCTGCAGATAGATAGTACTGAGATTTTTCTATCCCCATATAACGTGTGTTAAAAATGCGTTTCATATACATCTATAAAGGGAACAGTGAGTGTGGTTCATTGTTATCTCTTCTTGACTCTTGATGGTTGGAATGAGTTTGTATTTCTTGACCATTCTTCAGTTCCCAAATGCTGCATTGATTTATTTAAATGGGAAAAAAACTGTCCTGGGTGCTTCAGAAAGTGCGGGTAATTTTAGTCTTTTGTTTACAAGTGCACGTAGTAAAATGAAACAAAACTGAAAAAGGTAATGCCCTCTGGCAGAAGTTTGGAGATGGATCAACGAAGGAAATGAAATTCTCTGGATAAGTCATGAAACTGAGAACGGAAGTATTTGAAACTGGAAGACACTGCATTAAGATTCATGATCACTTTTGACTTAATTAATTTCTTTTTCTTCTTGTAGCCAGACTTCATTGTTGTCTGTACTGGAAGGTGGGTTAATTAGATGAATGTTTTCTGGTAATAATTTCCTAATTTGAGCAAGGCCTTGAAAGAAAAACCTGTCTGAGTAGAGTCTTTTTTCAATCTTTCCTCACAATATTTTCACTTTTTCTCACATTCTGACTGCTTTACTTCTACAGTACTTGGGATTATGTCACTGACGAAACAATATAATGCATATCTGCCAAATGTAGTTTATTTTCTCACTGCTTTTCTATAGGAGAGAAAAGCTTCCGTAATAAAAAAGAGTTTTTTAAAAAGGTTTTGCTTTTTGGCTCATCATTTGAAAGCAAAGGATTTTTTTTTTTGGTAGGTTATGCATACTGTTTTGTTTTAGATAAGAGAACTGCTGGGAGGCTGCCTTCTAATCATCCGTATCATAAATGGCTTTGTAACAGCTGCTACCACAGCTTTAATGTGAATCCTCAGAAAGTTTGGTCTCCTGCTTTGTTTAGGGTGGCTGAAGGTTAGATAGGTCTACCACAGCCTTCAGCCACAAGCAGCTGGTTCATTGTTGCCATTGTCCAGGCTATTAAGTAATCAGCAGACATGACTAGGCTTTGTGGTTGAATCTATGTTCTATGAAAAGTGTATGTAGAATATATAAAAAGATTCAGGGTATATCTGGCATGATTGTGCAGCCTGTCGACAGAGGAGGAGGATGACAGTTTTCAAAATGGAGTTTTCTAAGTGTTATTTGTGCTTTGTTTCATTTTGTTGGGCTTCTGAAATCCAGATGGAAAATGACAGAGGTGTGAATAAACAAGGATCTTCAATCACTAGGATAGGACTGTCTCCAAACTAAAAGGAATCTTAGAAAGGATAACTTATTAGTAAAAAAAAAAACTATGCAAAACATTATAGCAGTGTGGAATCAGGAAGCATTCCTGAATTATAGGCAGAATTAACAAGATCTACTAGAGAATATTGCAAACGCTGTGTATGAATATGCATATATTTCAAAATCCTACCAACATTATCTTCTGGATTCTTAGTATCAACTTCCATTCCCCGTTTGCATTCCAAAGTTAAGCTCCGTTGAGCTCCGAGATATTTGTTGAGGTAGAAAACCCCTTTGTGTTCATAGCCAAAAAAAAAAAAAAAAAAAAAAGATGAAAAGGTGAATGACTTTTAAACTTTATTTTCAGACTTTCTTAACTCTCATTTCTATATTTTTCCTGAGAGATCAGACTTAGTGTAAACTTTTAGCATCTTCGAGCTCATGGAAGCCAGAGGTTTCACCTAAACAAATCAATAGAGAAAAAAGTGCAGTCTTTGCACAGATCCTCTTCTATTTTTGTTTCTGGCTTTGTTCCACTGCAGAGGCAGGTCTAAGAAGACAGTTTACTACCTGCCCTGCAGATATAGTTTGGCCTCTTTGAATTGTTACTCAAGAAGCTGAAGAGAGGGCTGGAAACCTCATCCTGACTTAGTCTCCCAATTCAATGTATAAATCATTGCAACTGCCTGCAGATCATGCTGGGATTTAATGTAAGAGAAACAGTTCTTTTCTGGGTTTCTTTATCAGGCACATTAGATAAAGGCCGTGTTTCCTTTCCAGGATGGACAGTTCATCAAAACTTTTGCATGTGAATGCCATCTTTAGAGCTCTTGTTACTATGATTGTGCTGTAACTTGTGTCTCTAGGTCCACAGTGAGCAGCCATCACCATTTATTAGGCAGACACTGTGACAGACAAGGTGTTGGTTTTAAAGTTAATGACAGAATATACTCCAAATGACAAAATACAAGAATTCTTATAGCATACTGAATTTGTGGGGCTTTAATGTACGTTGTCATACTGCCAACCTGATTTGGCATTCCTGAATATGAGAAAACCTCTTTACTTGGACTGTGTTTAATTTGCTACCTTAATACGTCATGCCCCAGTCTAGGTTGGACCTGCTATTGCTGTGACAACATTTTTTACTAAAGAGATAATGGCCCTGGATGCTGCTGCTGAAGGTAACAGCAGAGAAAGTAGTGGCTGGGGTTTTTATAGTGCTATAAAGTTAATTTGTAAATTTTTTTACACAAAATAAGTCCTTCTGTGTTTATGCAAGATCAGGACCCTTAAATGCTACAGTAGTATTAAAGTTGTAATCATAATGATAGGAAGAAATCCTAACCACTGACATAAGACATTATCAGAGGGCAAAAGAAGGGCAAGAAAAATAATGACATGATGAGGTATTTACTTAATTTTCTAATGGGTGGTGCTGAATATGCTCATAAAAATTAAGAAATTGCTTTTCAGATACATGAAGCATTCATAACTTCTACTGACTTCAAATGCAACTGCTTAACTCTTTGGAAAGGAGAATATGCTATTTGAAAACCTGTTATAAGATGTGAATTTTCAGGCTAAAACTAATGGTAAAATGAAATATATCCATTGTTAATCAGCAGTAATTAATTTTACTAGATATATCTAGTGAATATCTAGATATATTAAGAAGAAGATAGTGTGGTTTTCAGGTGAGAAAGATTGTGAAGTTACTTAATAAAGTCCTCATTTTCAGAGAGAAACTGTGGAGTAGGCTTTCAGCTCTTGGAGGAAGGTCAGCTCAGTGGTAGATTTCTCATCTTTAATTAATTTAAGAAAAAATTAGAAGATTTTTCCAAGTACACACATTTTTTCCAACCAATAAGAGAAGCATTAGCATTGTGGCAGCTAATCACTGAGTATTTCTGAAGAGAAAGAGTAGGTTTAAATTCTACCTTTAATGAAAGAGAGGCTTTATTTTGTATCTGCTTTACATTCTGTTAATTCGAACTTTCACAGGCAGTTTTGTCATGCAGGTAATCCAATTACATGCAGTGATAGTTTATAGTTTCTGTAGGACTGCTTTTGCATGTACTGGGACAATGAACTGTCAGCCAAGAAGTCAATAAGATGATGTGTCTCATCAATGTAGCTGAACTGAAGCAGTGCTCTGCAGATCAGATACATTTTGTGGAATATCATATTTTACCCAAACTCCAATTAAGGTCGAAAGTTTAATTCTGTGCATTTCCTTTGATTGCTGATAATCTAAGTATTTACAGGTGAGTATAATCATTCTCTCATAATCAGTCTTATCTTTTTTTTCTGTACTTCTGTAATATCAATCCAGTTATCCTTTCTGTCCTGTTTTTATTTCTGTCAAGGCAGCAGGAATGGCATTCTGCAGAAATTTGTGTTCAGTGAAAGGTCAGCCTTTATTTTACCCTCTCTGGAGCACTGCTAAGAATTACAGTACAAGAAAAAATGTTTACTTCAGCAAGAGACAAAAATCTGTAATCCTATGGTGCTTGTACTCCAGAGCACCAGAACAAAAAGCAGGAATTGTTACAGTGCATTAACGTCTGTGAAACTTAGAGGTGTGATCTTTCTGAACTATTATCATTATGTAATTGTGAAACACAATATGATATTTAAATGTTCTTTACTTAGTGGATGATTAATATTTAAACATTTTCTTTAAGGAACCTGATGAAAAAATGTTTGATGATTTTGACAATAGGGGTTTCAACTAATAGACTGGCACTGGATCCATTCTACTTTTAAACCACTAAGATTTAAAATAAGGAATTTGGCAGACATTCAGTCATTAAGCTGGAGTGGTGGTGATTTGTAATCAATATTATTAGCGTTTTTAAAGATTCTGTTGCCTCTGCAACTTGAATTCCAATAGAACTCTTCAGACAAAATTGACTTCAGTGATGCAAATTGGCTACAGTGATTCACATCTATTATAACAAATGCATACAAAGATTTATTCCCATACAATTAATTAAAATAAGATATATTTTGTGGGAACCAAGCAATTCTGTCTCATGCAATTGCGCAGTGAATTTTGGGTGTTTGGTGGTGGTGTTGTACTTCTACAAACCCAGCAGAATCTCCAGAGAAGATCTTGTGGAAGTTTATGATGAAAGAGTGTATTAGTGTTATTATGATTTAAGTAGTGAATAATATTTAGATTGATGAAGTAGGATCTGAAAAATTCATGGGATTGCCAGATCTTGTCCTATATAGTCCTGCTTTTTGTTCCTTTATCTCCTATTTGGTCAGAGAATTGAGATTTCCTTACAAGGAGATCCTTGTTAGAGTCTCAAAATCCTTGTCTGTGTACAGAAAATTAAAAATCATGCAATAATTTGAATTATGAAAAATACGTAACAAATGTACACATATTGTGAACCTCTGTTGTGCCCCCCAGCAGAAGTATTCACAAGGAAGGTGAAAATAGAAGCATTTTAATAGCTTTTACTTGTGGCCATAAGTTTCTCATGTGTGGTAGAAAGCTATTACGGATTTGATGTTCTCAAAATTGAAAAGTCTATGGCACCTGTTTATCTTCATGCAGTAGAAATAGATTGTTCCCTGGAGAACTGGCAGTGACAACCCTTAAATCATTTGTGCTTGTTCAAATAATGTGTTATGAAGAGGAGATTGTGGGAGATCATAGGCATCATATTTCATATCCTCACCATAAAAAGAATTACAATTATATTAGGAAAATATTGGGTCAGATACGTATTGTGAGAGGTGTTCTGTTTTCACACTGTGCACCTACAGCTGCAGATGGACTGCAGCAAATCACTGACCAGTTTAAAGATCTACAAATCAATGTCAGAGCCTATAATTAATCTCAGTGTCCTGAAAGTGAGCAGACAATTTGTTTAGAAAGGAATTTTATCCTTCAAGGTAGCGTGGTAGTAATACTGACACAAGGAATTACTGAGTCAGACTGACAGTCACACCTGGAAGGGTCACTCAGATTTCTAATGACTAAATGCCTTATTTATAAGACAGTGTTTATCTTATTTTCATACATTTAGGTATCTAATGACATGCAGGAAAACATAGGTCAGAAGCCTAATACCTGGTGTAACTCAATGGACTTCAGCCGGATATAAGCTCAGGACGAGTTTGGTTCCCACCATCTTATTGGAATTGTACCTGTTTTATCTAAATGATTGATGATTTATGCATGTTCAGTAATCACTGTGGAAGTACATTGTAGCAGGTTTTAACTTATTTATTAATTTTCAGAAAAAATTGTCTAATATTTAATCTTCCTCAGAAGGGAGTTTCACATTTTCTGTATATGTGGTACTAACCACGGAGGCTGTTTCAACTGGAATACTGTAGTCAAAATGTACCTAACCCAAATGTGACAACTTGAAAAGAGAAGGATGCATTTATGGCAGTGATGTTGGTCAGGGCACCACTCTGGAGAAAAGGGGTATGTCTGTGGCTATAAGAGAAGAAGAATTTAAAATCAAGTTAACAGTCTGCATTATGTAATGCAAATTCCAGAGGTCTAATGGTGCTGCTTTTAGCTCAAGTAGCTACTACGGTTTTAACAAAGATATAAATTAGGAGCTTAAGAAAGTGTTGAGTAACTTAGAGTTAGCTTATCATAGTATTCTGAGTTACCATTAAAGTAAGTTTTAATGTTGATAAATGGCCTTTAGACACAAGATATCAAAATTTCTGTGTTCTTCGATAGATTTTTTTGGATATTTTCTGTTCAGGTGTCAGTTTATAAATAACACCATGTTTAGGTTTTTTATTGCATTTATTAGTAGATGAGAAGGGAGGTAAGCATTGCCATTTTCTCATTTTGTATGTGAGAAAACTGTATTTTTTTTATGTAACTCATCAGCAGATTGGAGACAAGAACCTAGGTCTGTTAGATCCCCTTTCATATAAAATCCTATAGTCCACTTGTTCAATTAAGTTCTTTATGTTATTAATATTAATTAATTAAAATCAATATGATTCAATTAAAATATTTTTTTATTTAATATTCAGAAAGAAACCTGCAGTCTATCCTTCAGAAGTGCTTGCAACAGTTGTTAACAGGGGTATCAAACTCACAGCTCCCGCTGTTCTGCTCCTGCAGTGTATGTGGCTCAGGCTCCTCATCAGTGTGAGGAGGGAAACTGTTGCTCATGCAGTGACATGGTTTGTATTTATTTTCAATTTTACTTGTATAAATATGCCAAATGAATACAAACTCTACTTTCCCATTTAATATGCTGGAATGAAGTCTGATTTTTGTAATAGATTTTTTTTTGTTTTGATGGTAGCAATTCAGCACTCAGTAAAAAACAATCAAACAGAAAGCCTTCCTATAAACTTAGGTGTAAGCCTTTTGAGATGTTCTTTGGTGCCAGTGTGCAAGAAGTCAATGACTGATGGTTTGCCACTTAATCAATCAATCACATATGCACAGGTTATACCAATGGCATTGGTTTTTGTGTGTTCAAAAGAAATATTTTACTGACTTTAAAGTATATGAATATGGAATGGAAATCCAACTTGCAGACCAGTGATGTCAGAGTCCCTCTCATTATAGCGCAGGAAAGCTGTAGCTGAAATAACCTTACGTTTTGGCCAGCAGTGAAGCAGGAATATGAAGATTAATTGGAAATAATTAATAGGGAAGCAGAAATATGTTAAGTTGCACTTGAGACATTCTTGAAAAGTGCGTAAGAGCTACATGCATAGCCAAGCTATGACTTACTAAGAGATTCTAACCAACATTTTAGGAGAGAGAAAAATTATTGAAAATGGTACTGGCAGCAGGAGCTGTTGGTACAAATCAGCAGCAGCACTGATGTTGTAAAAGGGAACATATCACTGAATCACCGGAGAATGGAGTAGAAGTTGCCTGCATAAATCAAACTTCAAAAAAATTGAAGAAACTAGCTAGCTGGTCCCTGTTACAGGTCCATGGACAGTTCAGTTGCTTGAAAGCATGGCTACAAAGTTTTCAAGTTTGTGTGTTTTTGCCGAGCTGTGAGCTGCAGCTTGTGCAATAGGGCTGGGTAGTGTTTAAATAATTTTTCTTAACTGTAGCACTGCCTTTGTGTCTCTGCTATTTTCCCATCCATCTTTTTTCTTATTATGTCAGTTGAATTTTTTTTGTTTGTGATACTATCTTGTTATGAGTACTGGGTCTTGTACTTCACCCAAGGTTTTGCTGAACACTTAGGTTGTAAGAGAACTTTTGTCAAGACATATTAATATGAGTGACTTTTTTTGCGCCCCTTAAAGTGTACTAGAGGTTCAGTAAGGGGGAATTTTGAACTGAGATACTAGTTACAGGAATCTAGAAGAGTCCAGAGGGGATACTTTGAATATACTTTTAACAACTATCCAAACTCCTAACAGCAGCTTTTCACACTGTTGTCTTAAGCCAATAGAACATACCTTTTGTAGAGAGAGTGTGAAAGAATTAGAAATTTTTCCCAACTTAACCTCTAGAGAAGAATAATTTTCCACCTTCAGTTTCTCAGGTTTTGTTAACATATAAGAAATAAGAAGTACTATAATGTTAGTCATGTGATTTAGGTTTATTAAATAAAATATTTCTTTGTATGAACAGTAGCAAATGGACACAGACTTGAGTATATGAATCATGCGACTGTCTGGTGTTTTGTGGTTTTGGCAGTTGAATAGATATTCTTTGCAGAGCTGCCAAATCACTTTGTGTATGGAAGAAGAATGATGTCTTAGTAGCATTAGCTTTTTTGGCTGTCATCACACTCCTCAGAAGCCATCTTTTATCACCCCAGTTACCACTGAAAGTATTTCTAGGATAAATCTGTATTGTATAGAAGAGTAAATCCTAACAGTAAGTAGATTATTTCAGTTTTCTTTTTCCCAGAAATGCTCAGTCTTGTCAGGTCTCTAGAACAGATGATTGCCATGATATTACATTTCCAAGTTATGTTGTGTATTAAGTATTCAGCTATGTTCTATGTGTTCTTTGCAATTAGTGAGTGAGTCTTTTCATGTCTCTCTCTATGCATTTGTCTTTGCCTAAGAATGTGACAGGGTTGGAGGAGGAAATGGAAAAGGCAAGAGGGGAAGATGGCGACTCAATTTTCTGTCTTTAAAAATTTGTGACCTAGCCCAAAGTGGCACTGAAATCAAATGTACATCTGGTATTAAATTCTGAGACTCTAAGTTGACCAAATCCATTCAGATTCTGGTGGCACATAGAGTTTGTGATAACTGCAATATTTTACCTAAATGTTTCTGGATAATATTTTTTTTTTTTGGAAAAGTTCTGTTCCAGAGGATAGTTTTAAAAAGATCAGTATGTGGAACTTTTAATTTTCTGCTGTAATGCCAATTTCTTGGAAAAGCATTGATTTTAGTAATAATCAGCTGATCAATATGTGATGCAAGGTGGTGCAGGAGCACAGCCAAATTTATGGAAAGAGCTTTTTCAGGTAAAAGAAGTTTGCTTTCTATTATGTGGCATCTATTGCCTGTATAACATGAAAATTCCTTTCTGTTATAGGGTAACTATCCCATTGACAAATATTCAAATACATTATCAGCAGTCATGGGATCATCTTTATTAGGAATAATGGCCAATTTTATGTCCAAAGTATAATAGTACCTTTTATTTTTTCCTATCATATATGCCTCATACATATAATTCTAGAGCTATTAGTACCACAGAGATGTAATCAGATAAACGGTTCAGAGTACCTCTGTGGAGACTGTCCTGAGTATTACTATGCCATTTTTGTCTAGAAATTTTGGTTCATAATAATGGAATATGGTTTGTGTGTGAAGAAGACCACGCTTTGTCAGGGACTGTTGGTCTTTAGCTTGTCTTTTAAAACACATCACTGATTCTTTTGGGTATGAACACCTGCAGTGAGTGTCATCCAAACTGTCTTCAAGGAGTTGAGAAACATATGAGGTGTACAGTAGGCTGTGAGGAAGGCCTGAGTTTGGCACTGAATAGAAATATACCTGTTTACTGGGGTCGCCTTAGCAAGTCCTGATGTTATTTCAAAACTCCCATTTCTCTTTTCTCCAACAGACAATAATGACCTAATTTTTGTTAAGAAAGTTAACTAATGGCTAGCTATTTTTCACATATCAGGTGTTATTTATGTTATTATAAGAGGGAAAACTTACATTGTGGTTTGGGACCAAATGGACAGGGTGAAGACTAAATGCACTTGGATACTAAAGCACTTTTAGCCAGACATAGTCACTCAAAAGTCACACACATGCCCTGCCCTCAGAAGGGATGGCACAGTCCAGGATAGAAGCCACGCAGGTCAGCACGACCATTGTTAACATGACCTCTCTGTCCTGCAGCAGGGGAGGTGGCAGGATCCAGCAGGAAAGCCAGCCAGGGGATTGAGAAGTTCCTACCAAGTAGCACTGGGCCATGAGCTGAGAACCTCACCTCATTGCTCACAGCCCTCAGGTACTCCAGCAGCCTCTTTTGCCCACGGTGCCCCCAGGTGTAGGAGGGGACAGGAATATGTGATTCTGATTGGCTGACGTTCCTGTGGTGCCTAATGATCACCAGCTGTCCTTCTGGATGGTGCTCCACACCTTGGCAATTAACAGGGGAGCTATAGGGGAGTCATTTGAAGGTAAGCAAAGTTTAACTAGTCCTAACTTTATGCTGAACAACTGCAACATAAAATAAAACCAGAAACAATAGATGTATGTGTTAGGTTCCCAGTCACTGACAAGTTGTGCCTGTGGTTGTCAGGAGATTATCAAATCCTTGTCTGGCTCTTTGTTTGAGATTTGTCTCTGTTTGGTCATCTAAAGGTCAAGCGTTAGACCTAAGCTGCTAACTTAGGCTTCCTCTGCAGTCGATGGAGAAGGTTGTGCATTGAGGCCTTCCAGTCACAGAATAAGCTCGTTGCAGCATGAAGGTGGCTGGCAGTCTCTTTGGTTTTTGTCACTATAAAGTGACAAACATGCCCTAGAAAAAGCCATCTTAAATAGAATGCTCAACTTTTGTATTCTAAAGTTATAGAAGATTAAATCCAACCACTGCTTGAAATGAATATCCTTTTGACTGTAAGTAGGGCTGCTCTTTAAAAACTTCCACCCTTTCCTGAAATAAGCAAAGCAGTGGAGGTAATTTTTTTCCAGAACAATGAGTTTTAACAAATTATTTCTCAATATTTCTAGTCTCAAAAATAACTGTCTGTAAGTAATTCCAGTGGGCAGTCAGTAACTCCTTTTCCTTTTGTTAGTGTAGGTTCATAGAATAAAAATATAGTATATATTTTGTTTGCTTTTTAAATAGATTAAAGGTTAAAATTTTATATTTTTCTATGTAAATAGCAATTTTAAAAGAAATGGTATGCATTTAATTTATTTAAATATGCTTTTGAATAAAATCATAGAAGAAATGTATTAATATCAACTCACATTATAATAATTTGTATCTGCTAGGTGTGCACTATTTTCCATGCATATATTAAATATGGCATATTTAGAATTTGAACGGCACTGAGTTTCAGACATTAAATGATGACATTATATTATGGGGGATAATATGATCTTGATCCTGCAAAAAACAAATGTAAGTAATTTATGATAGTGATATTGTATTGATAACAATTTCCAGAATTCTTTTATTCACTTAAAGTATATCAAGTTAGTTCTGATGATGGGGTGTTAGTAGCTCTGAATTTCAGAAGTTATTGCTTCTCTGCTTTCTGAATTCCTTAGCTTTGTGGAACTGTTGTTGTGGTTTGTTTTTCTTTCCTTTTTCCCCCAGACTTCTCAGTTCCTGTGAGATGTCAGTGTTATAACTTAATGAAAGTTCTAGCACTTCTTCATGCTCGCTTCAACAACTCCGGTATGAAGAATTGTCACTTCAAGGTTTCTCTGGACTATTATCAAAGTGGAAAAAAAGACACTGTATTATTCAGTTAAAAGTCTGAAAAATCTTTTGATTTTCCTTATGATTGCCTTTTAAGAGCAGAAATTTATCCTAGTCAAACAATTGTTTTATATCAAATAAACAACGATGAGTACTTATTTTTGCTGAGAAGCACCTGCTATGAGGTGTATCCAGTAATGCAAGCCCCCCCTCCGCAAAATAAGATTGGAAGAAGACATTATGAGGTTAACAGGATGGCTTAAGTTGAAATAGTGCTTGCAAGTACTCTTAACTCTTTCAGGATTTGACTACACATACTTAAAATTCAATTAATGCCTGAACCTAAATAATTTCTTACGTTTAGCTGTGTAATGATGTAAGGAAACTTTTATTTATGCATGGTGTTTGTTAGACTGCAATATAACTGCACTAAAGAATGGGTTGCAATTGACTGTAGGCTGAAAGGCTGTAGTGACAGGGATGCTTTCATGCATGTATTTTTTCAAGACTGCAGGGTAAAATCTTCCTGAGGTAAAAAACCAAAAGAATAAAGTGCTGTTTACAGCACACTGTTTCACTCTGCTAGGGTTATTTCTACAGACAGACATATCTCACATAATGTAGTTTTGATTTTTTGAGTAGTGTAGTTTAAAGACTCTAAAAAAATTGTCAGATGGATCGTTATAATCTCATCTTGTGCCATAGTAAAGCAGTGTGAAAATATTTATTTCTTCTGGTTTACAGCTGAAATTATACAGTATTCCAGTTTATTTGGAAATAGTCTGTAGATCACACAGGACTGACCTGCTGGTCACAGTTTTTACAGTATTTTAAAGTGAAAATTCTCTGAGCTAATATATAATAAACTTTGAGATTAGTTATCAATGTTTGTCAGACCTTTAGCTATAAACATACATACCTTTGCTGTTATGAATTGTTCTGGCTCTGGCTGGGAAAAGGCTCATTGACTGATTTTGGTGGGGAAAGAGTTAATTTTCACAAGAAACTGGGAAAGGACACAGCCAGGGCAGCTGACCAAACTGGCTAATGAGATGTTCCATACCATCGACATCTTCTGCGATGTCTATAAGGGAGGTTGTCAGTAGGGTGGTGCTGTTCAATGGGGCTGGGCTAGGCTGGAGGACTTGAGGTGTGCAGTGAGGTTTTTTTTCCACGGCACAGGCTTGTGACACAGTTTCTGTGGTGTGGGAATTGGTGTACACAGGTTGGAATTACAAATTGGGAGTGATCTGTCATCATTCTCTGGTCAATGAGCAGTTTTGCGTTGTGTATCACCCATTTTGTATACTTTTTTATTGTTACTGTTGTATAGTCTCTCCCTTTGTTGCCCTGTTAAATTGTTCTTATCTTAACCTGTGAGATTTTCCTTGTCTTTTCAATTCCCTGCTTCATTCCCCCAGAGCAGAAAGGAGTGAGGGAGTGGCCGCATACTTATTTGCTTCTGTTTTTTCTCCAAGTGGTTCTTCATTGCCAGCTGCTGGGTTACATCACGACATGAGGTCAGCTTCTCAGCTGCTATAAAACGACAGAACTTTATGAAGTTAATGGAGTTGTGCTTCTTTATGCCGTTTGAAAATCTAGCCATAAATTGATGGCTAAAATATGAAAAAAACCAAACCTTAAAAGCTTAACTCCCTCTGGCTTTCAATTAGAGATGGGCTTGTCAACTTTGAAAGAAGTGACTTGGACTCCTAAATAGCTTGTGAAGTTTTTAAAATTCAAACTTTCCTGCTCTAATACACTGGACAATTATAGAAAATTGTAGGATTTGGGACTCACTATATCTCCAGTTGTTTTATTTAATTGCTGGAAAAAGTGATATTATCCAACAATATATTCAATACCATAACACCTTTTAAAGCCATTAGCATTGTTTAATTTACGCAGGACTTCCACAAAAGGCATTCTATAAGGGCCAAATCTCCCTTCCCTTTTAAATTAATAAAGAATAGAATAAATCCTGCGGTCTCTGGCTGTTTCACTGAAGTTTCACAATTTGGTGCAGGCTATTCCCAAAGCATATAATGCAATTCAGAATTCTAGTGCTTTCTATAGAATCTTTGTTAGCTGTATCTCATAGGGATTAAAAATTGCTGTGATGTGATGCTCGAATTTATGCCATCTGTAGAGATAGCGTATTAATGCCACTCTGTAAAGACAAAATGAGTTCAGAATGATCCCTGTGTATGCCTGAATTTCACTGCCAGGCCCTAGTGAGGGTGAATAAACCACCAGATAGTGTGAGGAACTGCGGAATTTGGGTTTATGTGTGGGCTAACATGACAATATAGATGTACCCATAGATTCTATACCCAGGAATTAGTTACTTCTTTCTATCTACTTCACTTAAAAATAGTGCAGTAGAAAACAGGAGACAAAGGCAAGACTAAGAGGAAAAAAGCAGGCAGAAATCTGTTGTAGGGAAAAAACCGACAATATGTTCAGGTGAGTATGTACTGTACTTGGATAACAGAGCAAGTGTTAAAGGATCAGAGAAAGTATTTGAAAAATGTCTTGAGAACTAATAGCATGAAGACATGGGACCTTTAAATGTGTTTCTATTGTACATGGGAATATTTTTGGAGCTTAAACTTGTTGCTTTAATAAGCCACCTAAACTACACACTTTTCTAAGTTACGGAACAATTGAAGAAAAGGGGAATATGAACCAAAAACCTATTTATGTAAAAGAGGCGAGTGAGTATAGGCCATGTGTGGGTGTATGTGTAACCTTTGGACTGCAATGCATGTAAGAAATCTAAATGTAATTTTTGGACACTGATTATTTTAGCCTTTTGGGCTATGTTGGCTATTTATTAATTTAGTAGTCCTCACATGAGAGATTTCTACTCCTACTTAGTTTGAGTGATGCTTGAAAGTTAGACTAGAAGTTGAATATTAGAACTGAAAAATTAAAACGATATTTTAATATACAGTTGAGAAACATCAACACTGCCACAAAGCATAGCTCCCAGTTGGAAAAACACATGAACCTTCATGGCTATTTTCCATGTTTCATCACCATAAAAGAAAAAATCATTTTTCTATAAGCCTAGTCTCAAGTATGTAAAATGCCCCAGAGTTGTTTACTGAAATCTTCATAAGATTAATTAAAGATGAAGTCAGCAGACACTTCTGACTACCTGAACTATGAGAGAGGCAGTGTGAAGACAGCATTGTTACAAATGAATTGTAAATCTTGTTGGGTGACATATTACACAAATGAAAATAAAGTCTCATTCTGAGAAGTAATATTAGTAGAATGGGTAACATTTTCCATTTCATTAAAGTTGTTGTTTTTTATTTCTGGAAAAGTCTAGAGGCATTTTATAGTATCATAGTATTTATAATTTCATACTATTTTATAGTATGAAATTCCTATATTAATTCTAATTCAGCCCTTTGCACCTTCAAAAACATCAGAACGGACAGTTGTTGAAAGTACTGTGTGGAAATGGACTCTTTAGGAGCTACAAATACAGTTAAGGATTTGATACTTATTTTTTTCTGTAAGTATAAATTGTGATAGATTTTATACTCTGATTGAAAACATCTGACATTATCAGTGGATGAATAAATGATTGTATGTCAGCTTTTGACAAAAAGGTAGTGGACAGATGTGTTCAGGCACTCTCTTATCGTTTTACATGAACACAGAGAGAAAAAAGAGTTATTGCCTAGTAGAACTGTATATTTCTGATATTTGTTCCAAGGCACCATCAGCTGACCTTCTCTTTCTAAATCATTACCCATAGAAATCATTCACAGTTTTTATTTGAAAGGAAATGGGCCATGGCTCTGTTTGTGTCTGCAGTTTGTATTACATACCATTACTTAAAAATTTGATTGCCATGGTTCTTATATGGAAGTATGTGCACAGGAGCCATTCTGCTGTGTATAGTTGCCCAGTGTGTTACAATTATTAGTAGCCAGGTAGATTATGGTAGTGCCTAATGATCAACAAAGAGAAGACACTACCAAACCATGCAGTGGACAGTGTGCAGTGTCTGTCTTGGCTCACAATCCAAACTGGTGTGACATGTGATGTGGATGAGGAGTGTCATTGACAAGCAAAGTGACTGCTGAGATGAAGCAAATGCATTAATGACAAAGTAAATGACAGAGTAATGGAGTCAAGCGGTAGAGTAGCAAGGAGGTGAATGTACTGTGAAGAAAGGGCCATGGAAAAGAAACACAGAAGAGCTGGTTACAAAACATAGGGGGAGGAAGCGGAGGCATAATCCTAGAGGCTCTCTGAGTGTCTGCAGTTGTTGCTGGGCTGTCTCTTTACGTGTTATTTTCACTGTATTTCTTTACTAGTCTAATTACTTCCCCAGAACCATTTACAGCAAACGTCCTAGTGTCCCTGATGCAGATAAAGGACTTTTCTTGCAGTAGCTACTTTTCTTGCGGTTTTCTACTCTAGAGTTGTTCATGCTACAAATGGTATTCAGGTATTTAGGCTTGATGTTAGGAAAAAGTTCTTCACTGAAAGGGTGATTGGCCATTGGAATGCGCTGCCCAGGGAGGGGGTGGAGTCGCCGACCCTGGAGGTGTTTAAGGGGAGACTGGATGAGGCACTGAGTGCCATGGTTTAGATGATGGTGTTAGTGTTGATGTTAGTGTTGGGTTATAGGTTGGACTTGATGATCTCAGAGGTCCTTTCCAACCTTATGATACTGTGATAAGTTGTGATAGCAGATTTTACTCTGCTTTATACTAGTATAAATCATACATTAATGACTTCAACTTGCCTTCCCATTACCTTTTTCTACATGTATGTCTGGCAGTATCCATACCAAATTTTCCAAAATTTAGCCCCATCTATTCCAAAGAGTGGTGCTTTGTATTGCTTTTCGGGGATACGCAAATAAATTCCTGTCTATGTGCTACCACGTACAGTATGGATAAAATTATTGTGGGATGGGCTTTCAAATGAAATTTTAGAAAGTGAGGTGATGCTCAGGATTGTATTGGGGGAAAATGGCAGAAAGTGAAAAACAATAACCCATCTTTTATCAATTTATATCTCATTTTAACTGCCACAGTCTGGAATTCAGTAAAACAGCACTGAACAATTTCATAGGCACCAGACACAATGGTTATTTTATCTTTATTTTCTAAGATGCAGTGAACCTATTCAGTGCAGCACATAGTAATGGAAATATTTTCCTGAGTGTAATGGTTATTATGTTAAGGTATCAAGCAGAATGCATACCATTATCTGAACTGTCCATATTTGGTATAAATTTTCATGATCAGTTTCAAAGGAAAAATACCATTTCACAAGCGACAACTGTGATATTATTCATTAGATAGATGCGAAACATACATTGAACCTTTCCATTGTGAAAGCTCAGTAAAAGATGCGTATGTACTTTGACAGGAAAGAGATGAGATGTGGACAGGACACAGTGAGCATTCAGTCAGTGTAGTCTGGCACAAATGCAGAATTGCTGCAAGACAGGCATCGGACTAGACTAGGGAGATGGGCATTGTATCATCTTTATGTCATTATTTACCCAACTTCTTTCCTACTTCTGAAAGACAGAGGAATAGCAAAGGATATGATATACTGAGTCCTGTGCATGAATTAAAGGTGGCAGATGTGCAGCATATTGCACACCACTGTCTAGACTGTCTGGTAAGTCAAGGGAAGTTATTTTGGTCTTATCCTACATAAACCCATACTTTACCCTTTTCACATTAGCCACTGGGTGTTTCAAAAGGTAACAGGGATATCGGGTGAGCCGACCTTCACTGCCCAGGTGACATATGCAATTTTGGAAGCAGAGATCTTGTACAAAAATGGTGAAACATAGAATTGCATATTAAATCCCTTCTTTTTCTAACTGACATATAATCTTTTCACCTGTCTTACGCATTTAGTACTTCCCTAACTGCTCAGCTGTTTCTTTCATGTGGTTTTAAGCTGTAAGCTCCTGATAGTTATTCAACTTTTCTTACTGTCCTTGGCCAACGTTTTAAGGTTTGAGATTTCCTTCCACTAATAACTGTTAGCCAGAAAAGAATAAACCTAGCCAGCAGCCTGGGTGGCGCCTGACTACTAGCTCCCACCTGGTTAGTATCTTAAGCCAATGTTATTTTAACTGCTTTGAAGCTGTCTATTATAAATACTTCTTTCTTTTTATTGTGCTTATTTCTGTTGATTTTCACCTTAGAAACCTTGCTTGATTATCAAACTGATAACCTCCACTGCATATGCCATTTATAAAAGCAATGCATAACTACCTAATTCTTTACACAAGGCTTCTGTGATGCTCTTGTGTAAAAGAAATTTTGGAAAGACGAGATGTAAACCTGTTGTTTGTATGTGAGTGGTTTAAGTAATATAAACAGAAGAGAATTCTGTAATTGTACTTGTTTTGCATTAAATGAATTCTTGTGACAAGCTGTTATTAAACTAAGCACATTCTTGACAGTATTTTAACACTGTAGCCTAATTAATACTTCTAGAATGTGCTTTTTATAAGAAAGAAGTATTTAAATGCAAATGCAGTTCTTCAGACAAATGTCCTTTCTGGTATTTGGACAATGAAACAAAGCAGTGCTTATTACTGATTCACAGCAAGGGGGTAATTTTGCGCAGTTCAGTCTGCATGACATAAATCCAAAGAACAAAACCAAATAAGTGATTTAATAATTGCAGAAGGGAACCAAGCTTAGCAGTGTAACCCACAGTGTCTGTAATGCATAATGTGATATAGCTGTGTCACATGCAGTGTTGAACTCACTAAGAAAACAAGCACTAGAAGGCCATATGATAATGACACACATCAGTCTTTGATTTGAATACATCAGTCCATTTCCACATATGCTGATGTTTACTGGATACCTCTTTTTCTTAACTGATCCTTATTCTATTGGTGCATCTTAGAATATATTGCTGGGATGTGGACTTGATTTAAAATATAAATTCCTGTGTATTTCAGTAAGCTTTAGTGCAAATGTTGTGGATGTTATATTTCTCTATCTTCTAGAACTTCTCTTCTGCTTTTATGGAGTCATTCTGATACCTTAGGTTTCATTCCTAGTACTGTGTTAGATATAAATTATTAATGGATTATTTTAGTGTTTATAAAATTTATCTGGAGCTTAGTCATGCATTACTTCTTCAGTAGGGAACATATGTAATACCTGCAAGCTGGGCCATTCGTAGCACTTCCAATCTTCATTGCTTTTAGCAGTTGTGCTTCTTCATTTGCTCTCTGCTCTAAATTCTGTTCAAAGTAAAATGGGAATTTTAGTGCCATCCACCAAACAGATCTTGCAGTTTTATTTTCCTGTCCCTGGTAGATGGCTGTTGTAGAACTAGAACTCCTAAGATACACATAGGTATGCTCTCTAGATTGCCTTGTGTGTATGCCAGTAGAGTGAAGAAAACACAGATTTTGGCTTTCTTTGTGATAACCAGTAGTTAGGACCAAATTCGAAGCTTGTTGAGAGCAACAACACTTGGCCAGGTTTCAGCGAACAGTGATCACGTCTCTCCAATATCAAGTTCATGAATAATTAAAACATGTTAGATAGAATATAACTGCAAAGTGAAAATAACCTGTGACTTTTTTGTTTTACTTTTTTTTCCCTGCTGAAAATTTTTCGGTATGAGAGTTGGAGGTCTTGACAGACAGGAGACTGAATGTGAACCAGCAGCATGACCTAGCAGCAAAGAAAGCCAATAGCATCCTGGGCTGTATTAACAGTACTGTAGCCAGTACACCTCGGGAGGAAATTATGCCCCTCTATGCAGTACTTATTACCACATAAAAGCTAGAATATTACATCTAGTTTTGAGGCTCCCAATACAGAACAATGCCAGTCAACAGGAGTGAGTTCAGCAGAGGACCAGGAAGATGGTTGGAAGCTGCATCACGTGCCTGTGAGAAGAGGCTTAGGGAACAGGAGCCTGTTGAGGTTAGAGAAGAGAAGGCTTCAAGGGAATGTAACAGGCTCTTTCCACCACATATGATAAAGTGATGAAGGAAGTGGTGCCATGCTTTTCACAGGGTGTATGGTGGGGATATGTTGAAACAACAGATGTTTGGAGTTGATTTAGGGAACTCATTTTCACCATGAGGAGTGTCAAGCAATGGAGCAGTTTACCCAAAATGGTACAGTCTTTGTCCCTGGAGGTTTTCAAGACCAGAAATGGTAAAACTTGGAGCAACCTTGTTTGGTCTAATATCTGGAAATAGTTCTGTTACTCTGTGTGGTTTCTAGCGTTAATCTGTGAAAATTAACTAAGCATTAATTAATTAATATTCTCCACAGTACTAGTTGATTATAGCACTAGAAAATTCCAAAGACCTTAACTTTAGAAAAAGCCTGGTCCATTAGGCATCCCAGCTGTACTGTGTTGATATCCCTTGACTATAATAGCACATAATTTCATGTGACTGTGATATTTTAAAGTGGTTGGATAGCCTATGATTACAAAATGACTTAGATCATCTGACTGCACAGAGATGAGCAGTGAGTGAGAAATCAACACAAAGTGATTTCAAAATGCCATCACTACTTCATCATGTAATAGTTGTGATCCCACAGTAAAGTAACTTATGCCCAATGTTGGTAGTTTGACTACACACTGTGACAATGATTCACATGTCTAGACAGGAGAGCAGCTGCTTCAGCTGAATGAGAAACGTATGAGAAAAAAATTATATAAGTGGATATCTGTGAGGTGTGATTATGGATAATTTGCCTGAGACACACAACAGATGCTTGTATCATGATACTCTAATCAAGTCGTAATATTGCATGCTATATCTGGTGTTCGACAGCCAGTGGCCCTCCTCTCTGCCAGTGTGTATTCCAACTGTTGTGACGTCTTGCAGTCTAGATCTCTGTAATAATTTTCCTTTGCCATAGGCCAGCAGGACCTTCCCCCTCAGCAATCTTTTGTAACTGTCAAGATAAATCATTAGTTGGCATTCCAGAAATAAAAATGGAAAATGAGAATAGGATGAATAAAGCTTGACATTTTAAAAAAGAGCAGAGTAGGATAGATTATTCTTAATCCCCTGAAATTTTGTTTTGTGCAAAACCGTGCCTCTATCTTGTACGGAACACAGATAACAAAGTTTAAAGGATGTCAGCCAGTCATGTCAGTACTTTTGACTCTCCCAAGGGGTTTATGTTAGACTACATTGAGGAGTTCCTTCTTTTAGTAAGCTGGTGCCCCTTCTCTTGTCAAGTACTGCCTTTGATTTGAAAAACCCTTTCTTTATACATTTCCATATTCCACGTAACAATTCTTTAGTTCTGAGGCATAGTTTTTCATGCATGTTGAAATTAATTTTCTTCTTTTTCCTTGGTCTGCTTGTGAAGAAAAAATGTTCTTTCTGAAAATGGCCTTAAATCACATTAAACTAAAATACTAAAATGTAGATTCTAATAACTTTTCTGATTTATATCCAGTTTTATCAACTGGATTTCTATCCAATTGAGAAAGGAAACCTGTTTCTAAATGGTTCTATTTATTCCTTCAGCTATTCCCCATCTTTTACAATTCCATCTTCCTGAGGAAATGTAATATTACAGGCATCTTGTTCTGGATTTTCTTTGTCCTTTTCTAATCATATGCTCTTTTCTTTTCAATAGCACATGTATGGTCAGTCTGAGAGGGGAAACTTAGACCAGCAGGTCTACTTGAAGGAATAAAAAGCTTATATTGCTCACTGAGTTAAAAAAAACTTTCAGCTTGAAAAACTATGTTTCAGAATGGCAAAAATGAAGCTTTTGATTTCTGTTACAAAGTGACAGGATATGTGGAACCATATGCCAGTTCACTGTGAGGCCTTTGATAGTTTAATGGCACTGTGATAATTTCTCAAGTACAATTTGACCTATCTTCTGTACTAAGTCACACAAAATCTAGGATTTGCCTTTGTGTGATAATTAGGATGGGCCAGATTGAGTTATTCTCTCAGTTACCCCCTTTTATTTTCCCTTTCGTTTAGAACTATCACTTTTTATTCTTCAGTAGGAGCTTTTCACTAGTTAAGCTGGATTGGAGCGAAAGATTGAAAGTACATAATCTTTTCTCTATCACCTGTTATGAAATAATGGCAAAGGCATATATATTTTCCAAAGTGAGCAAACCGAAACTTTTAAATGTTAAGTAGGTTGATTCCAAAGTCTTCTAATGATAGAATAGAAGGCTAATGCTTCTGACTGAATCAGGGTGACTCTTATCAGTGAACCTAGAGCAACAAATTTTCATCAGTTTTATCAAAACCATTGCTTAGAAGTCTCTTTTATGTTATTTTCAAGAGTCACGAGGAATAGTACACATTCAGGAAGCTGGAATACCAAAGTATACCTGCTTTGTATGCACTCAACGATCTATACTACCTTATAAAACAGATACGTCATATGAAACCTTAGACAGATAAATGCCTTTGGAGATATTTATGAGTGTAAAAACCCAGCCTGTGTGCCTACATGTGGCTTTCTGATGTCTTAATTTCTGGTTAAAGGGAATCTTTAAGGTTTGATCAAGCGCTTCCCAGAGAACCAGAGAGTAATGAACAAACATTGCTTGTATATTTTATAATTGCTGGATTCCTGTATCTATAAACCCATATTTTCTAATATTCTATTCCTGCAGCTAATGTTCACTTTATACAGGGTTTTGTGTTTGACAAAAGTAAATGTTGAAAGTTTTCTTGAAACAAAAATATTTGAGAGAATCAGCAAAGTTGAAAAGCATGCATTCCTAAGTTTGAGGGAAAAGTCCATAGAATTTTTTTTTTGCATTCACCATCCAAGTCATTTTACTCAGTTCCGGTACTTGTTTTACAAATGTTCTGAAAACCAGTGTTTGAGACTCTCAGGGGAAAGACAGGCTATTTATTTAATTTGTCAGCTCTGGCATAAATCATAACCCTGTTCCACTTGATGTTGTACAAACAGAGTTAATAAATTATCCTTGCCCCAGGTACTTGGGAATTAAGTCTAAGACATAAGATGGTGGATAGGTATGACAAATAGAAGAGTAAAGAAACCCAATAAATAATGCTGGTTAGAAAGATAGATTACTTCCTGGCATATCAGCATCAAGGGTTTTGTAAAATTCCCAGAAAGGCAGCATTTTCATAAAGGTTTTAGAAGGGGACAAAAGTATTTTTACAGTATTTATAGCAAAATGATTGCAAACAGGAGGGGGAACATTAATGAAAAGCTCAAATTGCTTGTATGGAAGGCAGAAAGACAGTTTTAGGACATGACATTGCACTTGTGACTTAGGATGAGATGTAGGCTGCTTTATTAGTGTTTTGCTCGAGCATTAGGACATAGGTAAGACAAAAGTTTATACATTGAAATGTTAACTTAGGTGGTCTGGAATTATTGAGGAAGATCCCAAAGACTGCCTACTGTTTTTTACTGGTTTTATTTTGGTTTTGCCTTCTAATTTGACTGACAATGCTAAAGGCTTACTGTTAGAACACTCTTGATTTCACTTCAAATGTTTCACTTCAAATTGCATGAACAAAGAATGGTGTATTAGAATGTTCTTAGTTTTGATAACAAGATGAATTTGGGGAATTACCTTAATCAGTAAAACAGATATATGTGTGTGTATATATATATATAGAGAGAGATGAAGATAAAGAGGCAGAAAGAGAAACAGCTGACTGTTCCATAACAATGTAAATAATTACTATCTTATACCAATAACATAAAGGAAGCTAGTGGAGCATAGGAAAGTACAGAAGTAAAAATAGCTCTAGTTCATCACTTAGAGGAAATAATCCATTGAGAAGTTTGGTAGAATGCCAATGCCTCAGCCTTCACTCCCAAATGCATGGGAAGAATAGATAGACAATTAATGAAAGATTTTTTTTTGTCAGATACAAAGATTTTTTTAATTACAACCATAATTATTTAAGAACAGCACTAATTCCAAACAGAATTTTGAATATATGGGTAGTTTGTGAAACCCGTTCAGATTTGTAGGGATTTGTACTGGAGAAGAAACAGAAAAAAGATAATATTAATGTTAATCTGTTTGGTGACAGCAAAAGAGTTAACACAGTCTTTGTGTTTCAGTGCAAATGAACTTCTAGAGGCAGTATACAAGACTACCCACTTTTCTAAAAGACATAATTTTTACCAACGCAATCCCAATTTTCAGTTTAAAATAGAAATGTGAATACAGTGTCTCTGAATGGTTTTGAGAGAATGGAAGATCAATGACCTAAAGATCATAGCTTATTCTTTCTTCAAGTTGTCTTTGCTGAAACAACACATGACTCTGCAATTATTTTGAGTGTAGGTAAATGACACAATGCAGTTTTATGCAAAGGTACCTGTGTCAGCGGTTTTGTGCGTCGATGGTTTGCCTTTGATACAAGGCTCAAACACCGTCTTTTACATAAGAAAATTTTTGGAGCAGATATGCTACCAATTTGTCACATGTTGCTTCTGTCCCATAGGTTGCATATTCTTTGCATATTAGTGGGTAATAAATGGCTTTTACAAAATCGTAGCGACATCTACATAATGAGTGTGAGTAATATATAATAATTAACAGTTAACTGTGGTTATATATCTCAGATACATAAGTCAACCCTAAAAATTATGACACTTCATTCATACATGAACTGTTTGTTTTCTAGGCAGACTAGGAAACAGTGAGTGATATGGAGTGAGAAGAACAGCATCACATTGTGTCAGTTATTTGTGATGATTTTTATAAATTAATCTAAAATTCATTAAACCCCTAAACTAACCATCTGTTTGTGGAATGACCCCTAAAGGCAAATGACAATAAGACATGTTAATGGCAAAATTTTTCCTCAGGCTGTTCTAAAGCTGAGAAATGCTACTGCTTAATATATATTTTTTTCATTAAGTTCCATAATCACTAAATTTAAAATTTATCACAAGTTTATTCCACACTTCCTAAAAGGGTAAAGCTGTATTGTACGGACAACTTTTCTCCTCCTCAAAGTCTGTAACTCTTCTCATTCTGAAAATTTTAGAAAGTATTGGCAAAAATACTGTCAAGGCAAGGTCAGATAAATCCTTTTTCTCCTTCACCCACTGCCTTTCTATAATGTGATGTCTTTCAGACATGCATTTGTTTATTTATTAACTCCACCAAACTGGGGAATCTATAGGCTGTGGCCTCAGTTGACTGGAAGAAGAGTAATATGCCTTACATTAGGACTTCCCCAAACTCTCTGCTGTCAGAGATTCTGAAAAAGTCAGACTTCAGGGATCACATTATTAAATATGTACTTTTTGAGCTGGAAAAAAATGTTGCCCATTAATTTTGTATGAAGGGTCCCCAGTTGTGAGTCAAATTAAAATCAAAGGATAATGTGTTCTTCTTAACAACAGCTGTAATGTTCTGCAAGATCATTTCACCCAGAACAATAGGACTTGGACTAAATCCTAGATGAAAATTGCAACTTTTTATTAGAAAGTCTAAATATGTGGCATGGTGGGCTAGATGCATTTTCAGCAATCATTTTGACAGGCAGTGCTAACATGATCTGTTACTCTAGAAGCTTTGGGTCTGGTTATTTTGTACATCTTATCTGATTTTTTTTTTTTTTTTTGGTTTGACTCCAGTGACAATCGTGGTTACAGCTCTGAAAAATTAGTTAAAGGAGAGCCAAAGCCAGAACAGTCATTAAGCACTGCTTCAGTACTGCTTGGGAGCTCAAGTGCCCAAGGACTCTGGAATACATTTCTAGAGAGATACATGTGGTATTATCTCATGTTATATAAAAATGTCTCAATTTCCTGTACGAAGATAATTAATTTACTTGAGAGAAATAAGTACTCAATATTTTCCTTTAATGCTTAAGAAAGCAAACTTCAAGTTGCTGTTACTTTGAAGTAATCATACTTGTGGATCAAATATTCTCAGAGGTGTGTTCTGTAGTCCTAGTACTTTAGTTACCCAAATTGTGGAATTTTCCAAGTATGTATCATATGTCCCAGCCTGTAAACCAAGATTTCCTTTCCTTGGAAACCAAGATATGAGAGGGAAGAGGCTCTTACCGTAAGTAGCACCGTGAATTTAAATGCCCCTAATTCCTACAGTTTAGACATAACCTAAATGACTATAATGAAGATTTATAGGTAGCTATCATTTAAAGAGGATGATTAATAATTCGTATATCAAATCTGTCTTTCTCTCCTGTGGGAAACAGCGAGGCTTGATTATGTAGGAGGCCTGTATGGTGTCCTTTATGTTTCTGGCTATCTACATGTTGAACTGAGGTATCCACTTGAAAATTCTGAAAACAGAAATTTTATACAACTTAAGCAATTTTTTTTGAAATTTACTTCTGGATTTTTTAAAAAAAATCTCAATTTTTTTTCCACCATCTCCAAATATTTAACTTAGAGATGCATATATTTATAACACAAGAAAAGAAATCCTGAGGATGTTTTTGGAATGATGCTCTGCAGTAGAATTTTGTAGGCTAGCAGTATGGCATTTGAACCCGAGTTCGTTGTATGTCCTGAGAATTTCTCTGACCACTGAACTGGCCTTTTCTAAAAGCTTCTTTCTTGATTATGTTATATTTTTTTAGTGGAAGTTTAACTGGAATGTTGCCACCAATAAGTGTGATTCCAGGATCTTTGGATGCATGTGACCAAACACTGGAATGGGTTGCCCAGAGACATTGTGGAGTCTTGATCCTTGGAGAAACTCAGTAGCTACGTAGACATGGTCCTGTGCAGCTGCCTCTGGGTGGCCCTGCTTGAACAAGAAGGGTGGATTGGGTGACCTCCAGATGTCCTTTCCAACTTCAATCATTCTGTGGTTTTGTGCATTTATTCATCTGGTTTTTTGGGTCTTAGCTACTGGAATCATTGGTTTATTGCTTATTTTAGTATCTAGCCAAGATATAGTTTTGTATCTAGGTACTTGAGGGTCATTTGAATAAAAGAAAGGCATAGTGGATTAGATAAAGCAGCTAAGAAATATAATTTATACGAATTATAAAATTTATAGTTTGCTTGATTTTTTTTAATCAATAAAATTAATTAGATAACGAATTAGTCAACATTAAAAAAGTATACATTTGTCTTTTATCATATTTATATTGAATTCCTGGGATATATTGAGAACCAATGAAACTTAGAAGAGTTGTCTTTAAAAGAAAATCTGAAAGGGTGATTGGCCATTGGAATGGGCTGCCCAGGAAGGGGGTGGAGTCACCGACCCTGGAAGTGTTTAAGGGGAGACTGGATGAGGCACTGAGTGCCATAGTTTAGATGACGGTTGGTGTTGGTGTTAGTGTTGGGTTATAGGCTGGACTTGATGATCTCAGAGGTCCTTTCCAACCTTATGATACTGTGATAATGTGATACTGTGAAAAGAATATGCTTTATTATAGAAGTTTATTACTCCTGCAGTTCACTAACTGTAAAGTGGTTGTGCTTTTATTCGTATGATTATCTTTAGAGTTGATACTGCTGGAACTCAGCCCATCTTAAATTTTAGAGAATGAAAGAGATCAAAAATCGAACACTGATTACCTACTGTCTATTAAATTATTGAACGTCCAGTCTTGGAACCCATTATTAACAGAAATAGTTTTAGCTCTTTAACATTGTATATTGCTTACCTCACATTCATTGCTAACAATTGTCACAATCCATTACCTTTGCAATAACAGTAGTAATTAAAAGTATCCAATGATACCAATGACAAGCAATAATTTCTAGTGTATTTGAATATCTTTGCTTTTTCAGAAACTACCAGAATTTTTTTTTATAATGCTAAATTATCTCAAGGAAGAGCAGAAGAAAAAAATTCTTGATTGAAGTTAAAAATAGCAACAATTACCTGCAGTCATCAGCAGCAACTACATATATATATATATATATATATATATACACACACAGAGTGGTCTAAATAGACTGCATGTAAAACTGCATGTGTAGATCTGAATAGATATTATTGATTTCTGTTACTTAACATATATCTGATGCAACTTTTTTTTTTCAGTGACAGTATCATGCCATTCTTCTTAGATGCTGATGAAGTCAAAACCACAGTTTTTCCTGTCCTGCAGAAGAGGGTCGTTTTCTTCTGATGGTGGAGTAGGGCTTCCTTGAAAGCCCTGAGTGGGTGTTTGGGTTTTTTTGTTTGGGGGTTTTTATTTTCTTTTTATTGAGACTTAATTTAACATGCTGGAGGAATTATGCTTTCAATATTGTGGCTTTGTGATGGAACATACAGTGTAATAATCATACCAATTTTTTTGTATAATTATAAGTGACAGATGTCTGAGGCTCACTGTAATTTTAGCCTGACATTTTCAATTATTACAGCAGTATTGATGGAAGAGGATGAAGGAGCTCTCAGATGTCAAACCCTATTACTTAAACTTTGTAGAGCTGTCAAGTCATAATAATTCCACGGGTATTTAGCCATCACAACATAAAAAGGCATGCCAAAGGTCTTCATAGCAATTTTAAAACTATTATGGACTGTCAAAATATAAATTATCGTAATTTAATAATTATCTAAATTTATAAATTTCCCTTAGCAATTTTAAAATTATACCCTATTCTTTAAGTGATGTAGAGGTCAGCAGTTAGTAATATCCCTTAAATAAGACTTAAAAATATCTAAGGGTTTATGCTGACATATTAGAGTTGTGACTCATGAGAGTGCATAGCCTAGCCCAGTGAAAATATAACTAATGTGCAATAAAATAGATTGGATATTTTTTCTTTTCATCTGACATCTTCATGTCAACAATTTGCAGGCTGATCTTTCAGGTCTTTTCAAAGGGAGATAATTCATAAAGAGCTTCCCTGCTTTATTGATAGGACACTTTCATGAAAAGTCAGACACCCTCGGTAGATTACTGACATCTTTTATGTCATTGTAGGATAGTTTTAAATAAAATTATTCCGTGAAGAATTGATTTTAGTCTTAACTCTCTTCTTTTGGGTATTCTGAATATCTACCTGTAAAATTTTCTTTCTTTAATTCTAGTGTGTTCAGGAAGCTAACTGCAAGGTTTAACCCCTAAGATGAAAGAAAAAATGTTCTTTCCATTTGGACTTAGTTCTTTCTCTTAAATGACATTTTTTCTTTATTTTTATGTGCTGTCTGTTATTTGACAACCTCTGCAAAACCAGATACTGAATTGTGCGTTGAATATGACTTCCTATCTTTTGGCCAACTTCTTAACCTGAAGATTATGTTTCTTTAATAGCTGTAAGTTTCACAAGAAGTCTATGTGAAATTCAGTACTTTGATGAGCATGGTTATTTCATCTTTATGGTTGAAAAATGCTGATGTTTTTGAAGATAATGAATGGGCTCTGAGGTTTCCAGAGACAAAGGATGTTCTGGAATACCGGTGTGATCCACTCAGTCATATTTATTTTTTAAAAATTTAACTGGCTGTATTCTGTTTTAATGATTAGGTTCAGAGCTGTTGCTTTCACTCATCATTTGTAACAATTAATTATAACAGTTTAACAATGGAATTGAAAAATCTGGCATGTGCAGAGTAAGAGACTGCATTATTTCTGTTTGTATAAAATGGGCCAAGGCTTTAATTACTGTGATAACGTGTTTGTTCAAGAATAGCAACAATGCCAATAGGATTTCCAGTCTCCTTAGAACTCTTCTGAAGAGAAAACACCTATAAAATGTAGTTATACTTTCGTTTTCTGAGGTGTTTTTGAATTCCAGGCACGAGTGGTAGCAGTCTCGTAGCCTGATAAAGATGCTGAAATAAAGTTTCCAGTTTATCCATTGGTTCGCTGAAACTTTCATGCACTTGACAGTCTCTTATGATGTCTTTGGCTGCACTAATATGGAAGATGTTGAGTATTCATGGCCTTGCTTTGCCTGGCCTTTTCTCACTGCAATTAAGCATGGATTTGAGACACCAGTAAATGGCCCTTTGAACTCTAGCTTTCTAAATTGATCCTTTCCAAGGATTATCCAGACTTTCCAATGTAAATGCTGGGTTTTGAAACTAGGTTAGTTTTGAGTGAAACTCTTGATCTGAGTCATAAGGTAGATGCCCACTTTGTGATCAAGTGACCTCAACAGGAAACAATAGAATTGTAGAATATCTTAAGTTGGAAGGAACTCATAAGCATCATCATGTCCAACTCCCTACTACCTAAAACCAAAACCTATGACTAAGAGTGTTGTCCAGATGTTCCTTGCACTCTGACAGGCTTGGCGCTGTGAAAACGTCCCTGAGGAGCCTGTTCCAGTGGCCATCCACCCTGCCGGCACAGTTATTTTTTATTAGAGTACATAAAAATTATACAAAAAGGAAAGTCTGGTATTTGAAATATAGCAAAAAGCCTGAGATTAGTGGATTTTAACATTTGGAACTCCTGCCTATCACTTTTGGATTTTGGGAGAAATGTAGAGATAGAAATCCAACCTCATTAAAAACATAGATCGGTTTCTCCTTCAGAATGGCATAGAATTGCAAACAGGGCATTATATCAGTAAACTCAAAAGGATCCTTTATGAGATGCAAGACTCAAAAAGAGAAATAAGAATAGTAGAAACAAGCAAAAATGGATTTATGAATAAGGCAAAACTGGTAGAAAACTCTGTGCCTAAATCCTGAGCCCCGTTCTTTCTGTTATTCTAATGTGTATGTTGTGCAATTCCACTGAAAATTGATCTACAATTTAAACAACAGAACACAAGATCTACTGAGGTGCATACAGCATAATGGCAAAAGGATAGTTTTGTACAAATGGAAATGAAGAACAAATCTCTCTTTCTACTTACCAGTGATTGCTCTCTTAAGTAATTTGGTGCCTTTAGGGAAACTAGAAAAATCCTATTTAATCCTCTTTGACCAGAGGAATTAGAACTCTGCTAAAGTCACAGAAGTGCAGCAGGCATGCTTGAGGGCAGGAGGTACATAATATTGCTGATATGGCAGTGTTTTTATAGAAATAAGTTTTCTAGCTATATGAAGTTTTTTCTCGGCAAGAGTTTTAATCAGATCCCTCACTGCACTTCTTGCCTATTGCATTTTTGTCTCTTTAATAACTATCATTTTTTCATCTGTTAGTCACTGACACATGCTAGCATTTTGGTATATTCCTTCTTGTCAATTCAAAGACCATCAAGAATCAGACAGTTTGTTTGACTTCTGGGTTTGCTGTGAATGATTACTATAGGTCTTACGTTCACTCTTTATTTCCCACTTCAATTTGTGGATAGCGTGTTTGCCCGGATCCCAGTAATTTGTTGCTATGACTGTTGGATGCTATCCCTTTGCTTTGTGTGTTCTAATGAGCTCAATAGCTCATTTTGAGCTTCTGCATCTGGTAAAGATAATAAGCATGACATCTCTGTTAGTCACAGCCATGCCTGCAGCGAAGGGCACACTGGGTTTTGAGTTTAAAATAGATTTTTCTTCTATAGTCTGTGTGCTCAAGCCCACAATAATTACTGAACAAAATGTTCTTAGACATTTGCCTGAATAGCATCAATCAGCGACACTGCTTATGAAGGAGAAAGCTATTTTTGAGACATAAAGAGACTATGCATATAAGCTGGCATTTACTTTCCTGCAGTACCAAAATCTGGACCTGACATTTTTCATTTTCATTTTCATTGAATCAAAAGGTACACTTTGATCAGACTGATAAATGTCTGTGTGTGCTCCTTTCCTACAAAACAGCAGAATGGAAGGAGAGCTCTCTTTAGTTCCGTAATGATATACCAATAGTGCAAGGAGAGGTGTACAGTGTTACATTAATAACCGTATTGGGGTTCTTTTGAGCAAAACTCACAAAATTCAGCCTTGTAACAGGAAACAGAGAGAAAATGTAATAAAATCTAAGGAGATCCTTCAAGTACTGTATGTAACGAAGAGGTATGGTTCATTTATCCAGATAATAGGTATACTCTTTGTTTATTGAAAGGGCTTTATTCTCATTTTGTTGAAATTCTGTAAGACTAATGTGGCTGTTCTGCAAGTTGTTCTCAGGAATCCTCCTCTTAACAGGTAGAGACTTAGACCAGGCAGCTTCTATGGAGATTCATATATTAGCCTCTTCTGGAAAAAGGTACATGCTGACAATACACCTTCTGGGGCCAGCTGCTGCCCCTGTTGCACTGTTACTATCCATTGGCAGAATATTTCTTTTGAAACACTGTAAATTTATCTTAAATGCTGTAGAATATGTAGTATCTGGGATCTGGTTGTGCTCCATAGATTAACAAATCATAAAATCATGTGGTCATCTGAAAAGAGAAGATCAATTATTAGAGCATAGTCAAAGAAACAAGCTGCTTTGGAGTGACAGGTTAGGGCTGTGTGTTGATCTAAAAGAACTGCCACAAGGCACTCTCTTAATCAGCTGCAAATACAATTAGCATTAGCTGAATTCTGGGAGTTGTCCAGGAGTGTAAGCCATTACTTAACAGAATATTGTTTCTGATATGTAAGTTATTCAAGAAAGAAAAGGGAGCAGCTATATTTTGGCCATAGGTTTCGATCAGTTTTTTGGGAAATGGCAGAGTTAGGAGGAAACAGCAGTGCTATCCCTGAAAGAAGTTACCTTGTTTAAGTAATTGTTTCACAAGAAGTCCTCTTCTCTGATAAAACACGATCAGGACAGCGCAATAAGTGTTTAAAAGTTTGATAAGAACAAAAAATGCAACAGAGATGTAACATTTCCAGTCCTTTCCTTCTGACACGATGGACACTAGGTCCATGTGGGTTTGAAGAAAGGGAGACGGTTTCATGATTTCTTCCATCAGGTGAAAGGAGTCACCAAAGCATCATGGCTCTGTTGTGTAAGTTATTGCCTGTGACTCCCAAAAGAGTTAATGTTAATAAATTGCAGGTGAGTTAAACTGGATCTTAAAAATGTGATATTTTCTTTCCACTTAAAAATGAAAAGAAAATAAACATGCAAAAAAGATCAACGAGTGTGAGAGTATGAGAGTAGTAGTTTAGAATCTGTAGAACCTTCCTCTCCAAATGGCTTTACAGTGGCTAGGTTTTCCTTTATAAATAACAGAGGGAGGGTTTTTATGTTTTTTATACACACACTTTCTGAAGAGTCTTTCACAGTAGATATGAATTGTGAAAAATTGTGCAAATAGGAATCTCAAAAAATCCAATAGTGGTGTTTAAACCCAAATATGTAGCTTTAAAGTACTTAGAAGATGTTGCTGTCATTTTGAAAATATGTATTCATGTTTTGGATTCCTAGTGCTGCGGTAGACAAATAACCAGTAAATGGTTTGTAGTAATAGAAAGCCAAATCACTGTCATTCTGACATGTGGAGATACAAGTAATGGCTTGATTACCCCATTTTAAGGAATGCAATATTGTTTTGCAACTTGAAAGGCCAATTAACTGAAGATGAGTTTTTAATATATGAAGAAATATCTTTATCATTCAGTATCTTTCTGAATTGGGGTTTAATAATGGAAAATTGGTTTCTCAGAAGATCAAAGTGCAATTTTAGTTTCAGATACTGTAGACTTATAAATGTAAAAAAAGCGTATACATGCCATTTCCACTGACATTACTATTAATATACTTCATATGTGTGTACAGGATCTGGGCTTACATGTTCACTAGGCAATATATCGATCACATACAGACATATAGAGAGAGCCAGAAACATCTGTGAATCCAACCGTGTGTTGCTGCTAAATGCTTTGTGAATAAGTTGGTAGTCCTCCAAAATACTAGAATGTTCCTCTGACAAGTTATAAAGATTTACTATCCCTGTAAAAACAGATAGTATGTCTGTCAACCCAGATAAACTATTTTGGAATCATCTTTGGATGTTTTCCATAATTCAGTAAAAATCAGCACCCGCATTTCAACATTTCTGTGGTGTTTAACCTAAGCTTGCTTGAAATAATGATCTCAACTCTACAGTTTAAAAACAAATAAATTATACAGTGATAAACAGAAATATTATAGGACTGAAAACATCTGTTATCTGTGCTGTATTGTTAATTTTACAGCACAGATTGCTGCAGTTCAATCTATTTGTCTTAGGAAAGGTAAAAAACTACTTCTATTGTAAAAAAACTACATTCTATTGTAAAATACTTACAAAAGTAATATCAGTAAAACAATCCTATCAGAGAGAGGCAGAAAAACAAAAACTGGAAAAAAATCAATCTAAAAAATTAAACAAAAAGTTTCAAATAGAAAAAGAGCATAACTGTGAATAAAAGAAGTGAAAAAAAGGGGTTCCTTAGCACTTCATCTTTTAAGAAAAAAAATTTATTATTGAAAAAAACCCCAACAGACAAGTTTATCTCCTGGGATCTCCCATCACATCCAGAGAAGAATCATTCAATATTTTTATGTAAATTACAGGCTATTAAACTAGGAAACTGAAACAGATGTGAATGTGGAAGTTAACTTCTTCCAGTCCAAGAAGAATTAACACTTCTATGCTCTTTTTTATATTAGTAGAATGACATGAAAGATTTACATGACTTTAATGTTCTTTAAATTGCAGAGCACTGTAGCAATAGAGTCCTACCACTTTGTTCTTCCACTAACCTTGACATCACAGTTTGAGTTTAAAGCTTGATTAGAGAAACAGGTAGAAGAGATGCATATCGTACATACACCGTAGAAGCAGGCCAATTTCAGGGGCTGGGCAGGGGGGTTGTGGGGGGTGGTGTAGCAATACATATTGAAAAGAACATACATTTAATATGAATACTGAATTGACATGTCGTAGAAATAACTACAGAACACATCGATACAGCACTTGCAAAAATAAGTATGGATTTTTTTTCTGCTGAATAATGAAGAAGTCAGTAAAGCACTCATACATTGTTGAATATAAATCACTGCTGCCTAAGGCTGTGATACCTTAAAGCTTTTCCTTTCAAAGACTTTCTTTTCCCCTTACTCCTCCCCTCACTTCCTTTGAGCATATATTTATCACAGGACATATCTTGAAATGATGCACTGTGGTACTATGTAAGGAAGAGAAGCAGTAAATGTAATCCTTACTAACCTAATTTAAACGTGAGATGAGAGTCTTAATCATACAAGTACACTAGAAAAAGAGGGTAGTGAGTAAGGTCCTAAAGTGTAACATTTTACCTTAGTATTCATTAAAATTTATTAGCCACATTTATTATCACCTGTGCCGGTTTGCTCGTTAGCAGTCTGTGCACATGCTAGTGGTCTAACAATGTAAAGATCAGAGAGAAAGAATAAAGCTGTTGCATAATCTCAAAATATTTTTCCTTTATTCAAAAAAGAAGCACTCAAATAGAGTAAAAAAGTGGGACGTAAACATTCAAGGTTGTTCTTGTAGAAGTCACTGTCAAGCAGCGATCGAATGGAGACAGACTGTATACGTATGGAACAGAATGGTACCCAAAGCAAGAAATGGAAACTGCAGAACCAAATTTGAAAGAATACATTGGTCTCCTCGCTTCTGTTTTCAGTCATACCTGGTGGCATGACAGAACCCACACTCAACAAAGTGTATAGATAATAAGCCAGAAAAAAATGGTGATTTCTCAATGTCTCCATTTTAGTAACAATACCAGGCAAGAAAGGAGACTACTGGAAATACCGGCAATGTTGTTCGCCATAACGGATAACTAATTCTACAGTAAACACAGTAACCTTTTAGGCTATAAATCTGAAGCATATCCCCAAAATATAAGCTTTGGCAGTATTCACATTGTGTCATATCTTATCCTCAAAAACTAAAGCAAAACAAAATACTTCACAAGAGAAAGAAATAATGGTGACTAAACTGTGAGGCAGGAATGTCCTCAGACCATCATCCCTTGCTTAAGAAGTAAGGAAAAGAAGATAAAATGTATTGCCAGCAACTAGTCTGTTGGGATTGAACCCAATGGGAATTTGGAGCAGTCTGACCAAAATATTACTTGAATAAAGGTTAAATTGCATCAAACAAATATTACCATGGTCCTTTTACTGGACTTCCAGTCTCCTGCAGAAAGACAAATAATGATATTTGACAGAAACAGCCCCACAATTTTTTCCATTTAACATTAAAAAATAGTTTCAAATAACAGAGGGAAAGTTCCAAAAAGATGCTTCAACCTATGTGAGATAACTGACCAACGTACTGAAGTTTCTGTTTTGTTTTTCCCATTGCAGGCATAACTTGGAGCACTGCTTGTGCTTGACCTATTCTTGTTAATACAACCTTTGTTATACATTCTTAGTTTATGCAGTTGTGTCCAGTTCTTTGACAAACTTCTGCCTACCGTGAAACAAGTTTTAGCAAGTAGAAAGAGTTAATACCATAAAGTTGTCTGAAACTTGAAATTCTGGGTAAAAAATGGCCAATATAAAAGCCATCTCAAAAAAATACGACAATGTTACAGTCAAGTTTTTATTTATAATTAACGTGGTACAGATCAATGGACAGAAACTGAACTTCAGGAGTGAAAAGTCAGATATATTGTCAGATTCAAATAGAATCAGAATGATTAAGAAAGCTTTCAGAGAATGTGGTGTCAATCTGCTTTAACCATGGGTGTTTTCTGAACTTACTTGGGATTATTTTCTTCACATTTCATGTGGAGTTTGAATATAAATATAATAAAAAATTAAGTACGTAAATCAAAACATGCTAAACCAAAATGTCAGATTTTAATGTTGATATTTCCTAATAAAGATCAAAGGAAGTTTTTATTTGGGAAGTCAATAATAATTCAGACATTTAGACATTTTAGAGTCTTGTTCTGAATGTTTTGCACAGATAAAAAAGAAAAAAATTATAAGGTTTGTAGATAGGAAAATATATTTAACAAAAGAGCTCTACCTTTTTTAAGTGTGTATGAGTCTTTTTGAAGGAGTGCTGTTCTTGCCTTTCATTTAGATGAGATTCTCATGTAGGTCAGAGGAATTTTCAAGCTGTATATATGTGGCTGTGTGCCTGAGAGACTGAGGATATATTGTACTCTGATGTCTGTGGGATATTGTACCTTCACTAAATATTAGCATCAGGAATGTATGAGATCTTTTTTCTCTTTTCTCTCTAGTTTACATATGCGTGCATATGCATTGTGTTGACTCTATCTCTGTATCCTATGTATGATTTCCTAAATCTTTGGTTTTATAGACTATTCATGTGACAGGGTATGATTTTAGCTGGCCTTGTAACTCATCAGAATAAGTAATTTAAATAGAAAGCTTATCAGGGAATTTATGGAACATTTGAATACTCTATCTGTTTTTAATCATCAATGTTTGTTTTCACAGAGGAGTATGGCAGGGTATAAGCTATTTGTAGTTCTGGTTACTGGGATTTGTTTTCTGGGGAAATAACAAAGTTGGTGAATTGATTGCTTCTGTCATAAAATGTAGTTCCTTGTTTCGGTAGACTTGGAGCTCTCAGGAGAGAATGAAAGAAAAGGATTTGTCCTGTTATCAGAGGGCTTGAGATTAATATGGACTTTGGCAAAGCTAGTTAGGTACTTATCTGCATCTGAGAAGGAAAGTAAAAAAGTTACGATTTCTAAAAAAATCACATTTTGACCCACAGCATGAAGTTCTAAGTATACAGTAAAGGCTTGAGTCTCTTTTCCCAAACATCAGTTGCAAAGAGAAAAAAATGCAGTGAAGTCATTGCTATGACAACTGTAAACCCGCATAATTGCTTATTTAAATCCCAGTTTATCATCAACGATAAGAAAATGAGTGTGCCTACTTTATTCTAATGCTTTTCATCGACAGTCTGCTGTATGGAGAGCCAGAACATAGCAGAAAAAGATGTTATTTGTCAGTACTGTAATGCACTCGCAGTATGATGGTGGAGTTTATACGACCCTTTGAACAGATGAGTTTAGCTTGCACAGATACTAATGGAAACCAAATTAAAAAAAAAAAGCACAATTATTTTTAAACAATGAAATTTAAATGGAAATTAGTGAAAGATGTATTTGCACGTTACTTTACTAATGGGATTTCAGAATTCATGGAATTCTGTATAGTTTCTTTGATTCAGCCTAATGCATCTGAACAATTGAGTATTACAAAAATTAAAATAACTTTTCTGAATATTCTGAGCAAGGTAATCTTTAGAAATACTAAAAATCAGTCAATGATCACTTCATTAAAGTTTTTTAAAAGCTGAAAACTCAATTAGATTTGTTTTTCTTTGCAGATTATTTACTTAGCTGTAGTTTAAGGCATTCATAATGCTTTTTCTTATAATATCTTAAGAAGTAGAATATAATTATTAACTTTTGTAATGACTTATTTGTATAGAATTTGGTGCTTTATTGTTAGGGAAACATTGTAATGATTCTTTAAGTATCCAAATTTTTATTTTTTTTTTTGCAAATTTTACTTTAGGATGGTTTTGACTGTTAAATTCTATTTCTATTTCTTGTGTTAAGTAGTAACTAATGTCCTGCAGTTTAAGTCATTTAAAATTATTAGTTTGGAGTTTTGGGAGAAGAGAACAAAATTGGGAGAAGATACTTAATTGACACTTATGGAAGTTAATTTTTTTAAAAAAGATATGGTTGCTGATACAGCATATATTTTATGTCTTTTTCTTAAAAAACCCTGTAAAACCATTGAGTATTTGAAACAATTTTTTCACACCTGAAAGTCATTTCTGTAGAGCAGGCACACACTGGAGCATAGATTTCATCAGTTTTATATATAACCAACTGTGAGAAACTGATAAGGAAAGGTGATTCAATTTTGCAGTCTCTTTGTTGCAGATTGCATTTTTTGAATTCATGAATATGTAAAATTATCCTACGGAAATTATCCTAGAATAGGCTGATTTACTGAGTAATTAATTTTTCTTGCTAAAAGTTTTTATTGTAGCTATAGCTTCTGCAGCAAGTTCTTCAATACCTTACTTCTTTGATTCCATTTATTTACTAATTTTTTGCATTCACTGTGTCCCAATCTCCTGATAAAAGCTATAAAAAAGTATTGCATATGTGGGCAGCTATCAGCATCAGTGACCTACTTGGTTAGCCTCCTGCCCTCAGGTAAATTGAAAGGAAATCTGTAAGTAGTAGTCACTGGAAGAAGAAAATTTTGGTTGTTTTGGTTACTTTTGTTGTCTTTTAAAGAGTGCTATCTTGAAAGATGCCACAGGGATGCTACTAAACTGAGTTTTCCTGAATCAGCTTAATCCAACCTAGTACAAGAGTAAGCCTGAATAGTACCTTCTTATTTCTAAGGTTACCATTTCAAGAGAGTGATGAGAGTTCAGGTGTCTCAACTAACATGAACACTAAAGGGGATAAATTGAAGAATAAGAGTTTTATGTAATATGAAATTATTTATACAACTTTCAGCTTTTTTTTATTTCCTGTCAAAAATTATATTTTACTACTTAGATTTTTCTTTTTTTTATTCATTTGGAGATTTTGATGAAGACTAAATGTCTGAGGATTTCATGTGTTGCCTGTTTGTTTCTTTGTTTTTAAATGAAGACATCTGTACCAGAAAGCTTTGCAAGGTCTGCCATGTTGTTCTATAAAAGTGGTGCACAATTGCTATATCACAAAATTTTATGTAGTAGTATTTATTCCCCTAAACACAATCAGACAGCCCATAAGGTGCTTTTCATGAGACCTGATTGAGACAAATAGGATTCTCACAGTATGAGCCAGAACATATTAAATTAGGCTTCTGCTCACTATCTTTTGGGAGAGATCATTCTTTCCTTTGAGAAAGTGTAGGCGCTGAGGAAGGTCATCCTTTTATCTTGTGGACCTAACTTACTTTCGTGGATTGCATGTTATAAATTCCCCAGACAAACTCAGCCTCAAGAAATTGAAGCAGTCACCAGTTCATTTTGCAAGTGAAAAAAAGCTGTAAATGTTATTAAAATCCAGGCTGTTCTGTGACTTCAGAAGATGACTATGTCCTAAAGACATGGAAATCTATAGGAATACCCATTATGTATGCAGTATCATATTTTATAATGGTACTTAAAAAGCTTTGGTTTTGAGTGCTAAAATCTTAGTTTTGGAAAAAAATAATGCTACCATTGATATACAGCTCATTGATATACAGCGTTTCATAAAGAGTAATTTTCCTCTCTTTAATCTTTTCTGAGTGAAATAGATTGAGGATTATTTAAAGCTCACTCACTACAGGATAGAAAATGAATGTGACATTGTGGCAATACTTGTGATAGTTTCGTAACCCCATGACTTGCATCTTATCAAGTTATATATGTTAACAGTTTTTAAATCTGCAGTGGAGTAGAAATATGTACATCATATTAACACAAAAATAAAATAACTACTTCTTTTTATTTATTACCGAAAATAAATCATATCTTTAATGAGTGAAATATAAATTACTGCCAGAAGGAAATGGTAATACAGAGTTATTAATTGTTTGAAATAAAAACATTTTTTTTTTCCACAAAACCATGATCTTAGGCTTTTTTTCCCATTAAGTAGTGGAAAAATATTCAAAGCTCTTGAAAGACACTTAAGGAAATTGGGGAAACACCAATTACATATATCCAAATGCTTCTGGTAGTTCAGAAAGCGTTTGTAGTATATGTGTCACTCTGAGTTATGAAAGAAAAATAACTCACATAAGATCACAACTACGGAAGAAAACAGTGACATTTTATTATTTTCCTGTTGTGGACCATGCATTTTTGCCTATCTTTGAAGGGAACAACTTTAAAAATTCTTCAACTTAATACACATGATCTAAAGTTTAGAAAACTTAGTGCCAGTTATGTGGTGAGCAAAAACATTACTTACCATCCAGAATCCCTTTGGTGTGTGGGAAATAAATAGGGAGAACTTGAGATAGTGCTGGAGGAATGAGGAGAAACTTTAGGCTAAGTCGCACTTTCAGAGTGTTTATTGTAACTAAAAGTGGTAAAATTCAAATATGAGTCACTATGAAATCCGAGTGACTGCATGCATATAAATCATTGATTCAGAAATGCATTGAACACATACTTCAGTACTTTACTGGAATTGTGGCTTAACTGTGTGGCTTCATTGTGTGAGTATAACTGCAGATGATCAAAAGAGTTGAGGGAACAATTTTCCATTCGCAAATGAAGTTTCACTTAAACTTGTATATCTGAAAGCTGTCATGTCAAGTATGTGATTATAAATGTTGAGGGTTTTTTGTTGCAATGAAATTAATTGTCAAAGCATTTTAAACTGTGATCTGAATTTTTGGGAGTTTTCAGTAGATTTTATTTTCTTTGGCATTTAGGACACAAAAGAACTTTAAAATGACCAAAATTCACATGCAACATGTTTTCTAACTTACTGAATTTGGTCCAACATAGGGCAGAGAAAGATTGGTTTTGCTTTCCTTATAGTATTTATACAGGGACTAGAATATATAAAGCCAGGGGTGTGTTACTGTAGCTGTAAAATCTTTATGCTTTCAGATTAAAATTGTTAGATTATTATAATAGAATTATAGGAAAATTCAGGTTGGAAAGTACTTGGGGAAGAAATCTCATTCAAGTAAAACTTACTCTAGTTGATCAAAAGGTGCTTGAACCTGACATGATATTCTCATTAGGGTGCTATCCTTGGTAAATCCATCCTGACTGTTCCTTATGAGCTTTTCCTTGAAGTACTCTGAAATGCGTTCCAAGAGAATATGTGCCATGATTTGTGAAGGGTCTGAAAGCTGTCTTTTGGCACTACGTTTGTCATAGAAGGTTTTTTGAAAGTCCTCTTTTTAGTATAATTTTTCTAATAGGTCTTAAGTGCTTCAAAATATCAGGATCTCATAATCTGTACCCTGAATAGCTGGAATGAATTGCACTGGAGAGTAGAGTGCTGGCAAATGGAAAGGAAACCCTGAATTGTAGCAAAGTATTTAGTAATTGTAGTGGACTTTCTATAAAAATGAAATGGTTAGTATTTCCTGTTCTTTGTCCTCAAAGTACCAGTGCCAAACTTTCTTTTGTGTGTATTTGATGCTAGAATGTTGGCAATTAAAGATATAACTTGAATAATAAACAAAGTAAATCTATTTGAAAGTTTAAGAAAGTTAAAATCGGGTCACATTTACAGTATAATTCTGCCTACAAAAAAGGGGAAACATTGACTTGGGAAGGAAATATAACTAGATCAAAGTTTTTACAACTAGGTAAACTATATGAACCAATTTAATTATATGCTAAAAAGTTGTCACATCTCGATAGGACCTTGAAAATGTAGAACCCTGTGGTATCCCTTTCAGTAAGTAACAAAAGCAGGTATTAGTACTTAAAATGAATGAAAACTAAATCCAGCAATGTGCAATAGTGCAAATATTAAGAAAGAGATTTTTAATAGTAGCATAAAAACATAACCCCTTTCTTATGTGCATACACTGTTTCTTTTCTAAATAACAAACTTTTTCCAGTGATGGGGCCTTTATGGCATTTTTTGCTATGACCAGCCTTCGGTGCAGTGCATTTATAAAACATGTTTTCAATATATTCATAGATTCCTTCCCATTCATTTTCATGACAGTATATGTCTGGCAGTTGTGTTGTACTGTTAAGCTGATCCATGGTTTATGCATATCTTTATGTCTGGTGCAAAGACCTTTTCTGAAACTTGGCTTTGTTTAATAACATAAATAATTTTAATTGCGAGACTTTAATATTTTCCCTGCTATCTCATACACCATTAGTTTGACCAGTGCATGCATACTTCCTTGTATTTTGAGTGATACAATGAATAAGAGAGATATTTCTGTCATAAGGCGTGTAAAGAAGTACTTTCCAGTACTTTGCAAAGTGTGTGTATTCTAGATGGTCCAGGAACCCTTACCCATGCAGATCTGCTCTCAGCAGCAGCAGGTATATATTCATGCTGGAGTACAAAATCAAATCCTAACTTCAATCATGATTAGTAACTTTACTGATAACTGGACAAAAAAATTCTCTCAGCTGTTAATAAGCAAAATTAAAAGATAATATAAATACATATTGCAGCTTGTGGGCTAATTTCCTCAAATAGAAAAGTGAGGTATTTAAAAATATAAATAAAAATTCAGTAATAAACTATTAGATTATTTTCTTCTTAGAAGAAATGTAAAGTATGGCTATGTAGAAAATACCTTTGCTAAGAGGACAGTGTTGAAACACGTTGTTGTGCTTCTACTTAACAGTTAAGAAAGAGTAGGAAAAGATTTGGTATGTCTTTTAAAAAATCTGTCATTGGGGCTTTATTGTTTTATCATGAGTCATTACTTTCCATTAAGTTAGACAGCATGCAAGGTAACAGGAAGGCTAGAAATCATTCTGGGGTTAAGAGGGAAAATTTCTTTTTATGTGTTTCATAGACAACTTCTTATATGTCTTTCTGTAAGCTATAATTAAAGAAAACCCATATTGCAGAGCCTTCTTCATTACAAAATCCTGAATGACAAATGCTTTTTGTCTTCTACTGGACTTTATTTTAACAAAAAGCTGCGGAAGGGAGCCATAACCATAAAGCAGAAGGGTGGGTTTGGAAATGGGGAGGTCAGATTCAAACAGAAAAGTGGAAACGGAGGGAAATGATGTTGATTACTCTTTTCTTTTTTTTGTAACTTGGTCTCACAGGACCTTCATACGTGTTTAATTAACATAATTCATCCATTAGCAACTCTCTTGTTTATTATCGACTAAGAAATTTTTCTACTTCACTGAGAGCATGTTAATGCAAATAAAACATTGCAGCATCTGCAGATGAAGACTCTTGGCTTTTTACTGTAAAAACAGGAAGAGTATCTCATGTTAAACATTTTTTTAAAGCAATGGTAACTGTTGCAAAGTTTTTCTGAATGCCCTATAAAAATGCACATTCTTATAGAAGACCTCAGTATTTCTGATCTCTGAGTTAGATATTACTTGTACGAAAAGATTAGCTTGGAAAACTTGTTTAATTTGCCATTTAAAAAGGGAATGGATGCTCTGATTTTTATTTTCATTTGACTTTGCAGCACCTAAGAGATTATTTTCAATATCTGTTCAATGAAGGTGACTCAGTATTCCTTTACAGCTCTAGAGGGATATTATCTGGTTAAAATCAGGAGTGGTTTTTTTTCAATAAGGGGGAGGGCTGTGTGATGAGACAGTGGTTGAGTGCCTATGCAGCTCTGAAGCCAGATGACAGCTGGTTCTTCTCAAAGTATGTGCTGACTTCTTAACTACTTTTGGCAGTGAAATCTAGACCAGCTTATGATTTATTGAGACATTCAGATTCATTTCTGATTCTAACACTGTGGGTGCCCGACAGACACATTAAGAGTGCTGCTTAATCCTGATTAGATGAATCTTCATTTTGTAATTATTTCTTTGCCCTAATATGTAAGTAACAATTACAAATCTTTATCTCTTTAATGGTAGCAGATTTTTTTTTTATGGAAACTTATTCACTACTTACTGTTTCTATATTCACTCTAATTGAGATGAAAGACTTTGTATATGTAATTACCACCCCCTTGAGATTATTCAGGATAATGGTTTATAGGTAATTTAAGCATTAGATTTGTAGCTTAAACACAAAATTATTTAATGTGATCTGCATAGTGTGGCAGTCTTTGTGGAAGCTTTTCTACAAGCTGTTTTTAAAAATGCATGTTGATGACTGACAAATGTTTTTCAGTGCTGCCTGGTCCAATTACTTTGCTTGTATTTTGGCCTCTATTTTGGTGGGTTTGGGTTGCTTTAGAAAATGGGACCTAGTACATAAACAAACACTATGAACATAGTTTTTAATCTTTAAAGTGATGAAATACAATTGCAAACTGATATTTCAGTCGCTAAGGTCACAGCAGGCTGTTATTATTTTGATGACTTCAGTGAGCAGTTTCAGAAGGCCATTGCAGAAAGGCCTTGCATTCTGCTGTGCTCAGGGAAGCTATAGTTTTCAAAAGTTTCAGATATGATGACTAATTTTTTGCTAGACACTGGATAAAGAGTCATTAAAATAATACTTGTGATAGAATTGTCCCCAAACTTTGTCTAAATTTGTCCTGTTCTTATTTACTTGCCCTGTTGGTATTTAGTTATTGTCTTCCTCTGCACATGGCTATATAGTTCAAAAAGATCATGTTTTAGGCAAACATATTTCTTCAGAGCCTTTGCATGAATTATTTTGCTTTACGTTCTCCTTTATCTCTATAAAGTGTATCCAGTTATGGATGATTTTCTCTTTTCCTCAATAGATATTGGTACTTTTAAATATTTTATGAGTGTTGTTATTATCCTGCCATGAAATGGTCGGTATTCTGTATGTCTTTGAAAAAATGGTTTCTGCAACATCTTTGAGTTTTGGCCTTTTTTTCATATAATTTTAATTTACAAAAATTTAGTTACAGTGGCTGTAAGATAGCGGTGATTGTGATTGTACTTTATTCTCAATTTATTTTTTCTTGTTAATTATGCTGAGCTTAAACTTCTTATGTCATTGACCTAAGTAGGTGAAATAAATACGAATATATAACAATTAGAATATTCTTGAAATACAGTAGCAGTGTGTAAATTGTATTAATTTTTGTTTTAGCAGCTAGCTGAAAGTCCAACAAAGAGAAAGTTTCCAGTGAGAAGTTCCCTAGGCAAAGGCAAAGTTGGTAAAGTCTTCATTTTTTGTGGAGATAGTAAGACCATACAATTCTGTTAGCTTCAGTCATCCCTCAGTACTTAAAGAACCTTTCTCTTAAATTGTCCCTTTCTGGACAGTGGGTTTTTTTTCGTAGTGAAACAGATGGTGTTTGGTATCACAAGTGGCATTTATCTGTCTGTATTATTGTCAGAAAGAATCACCTTTATTCTATAATGTTGGCATGATAAAATTGAACAAAGCTTGTTTTAATAGCATAGTTGCCTAATACTTGTTGAAACAAGTGCAACAATGCACTAGGATGGCTTCTGAATAAAAATGTTGATTAATCCACTTCCTGCTGTGGACAGCCTTGGGAATTTACTGAAAACCCCAATATTACTTATTTATGATTTTTCTAGAGGGGAATTGTGCTGTGAAAACATTGGTCAATGTCACTATTTTAAAAAATGACGGTGAAATTCATTGGAGTCAATGACTTAACCAAAGATAAAACTAAATCCTTTTTTATATCAGTTTTCCACTTCTACACAAGTGCTTAGAAAAAAAGTTCTGTTTGGTTAGCACAACTGTTTTTCCCCTAACCCTAGCTCATTATATTCTATGTTAGGAAAAATAATGTATAAATGAAAAAAAATTACTTAATATTTACCTTTGATTCTGTGTTTGTAACACAAAAGGTCCTCTTTTCTACTTATTGCACTTTTTCCTTTTTCTCTCCGCTCTGTGCTGCCCTCTAAATTGAGATTGTGTTCTTTGTGTCTACATGTGTATCAGACTGGGTTCTACTTTACTGTGAAGTCAAATGAACTATTTTAACAATTCACAGTATAGTAATTAATTTTTACAAAGCAATGTATTAAGTATTGTTGGTGGTTGCTGTTGCTGCAATATTGTGAGAGTAAATTGATTTTGTTTTTTTACTCTTATTTTTTCTGCCTTCCTCTTTCGCTAGGCTTGTGTAAACAGTCCTGGTTTAAACTTATGCATTCATTCTGAGGCCCAAAAGGAGCTCAGGAAATTAAGTGACAGAGGAGGGACTGGAATTGAAGGCTCCTGAGCCCTACCCATGACCTATCATGCTTTCTTTTTAATTTCTGAAAATGTTTCAGGTAGGATAGGAAACAAAATAATTTTAAACACCTGGATCTTACAATACATTTAATATCTTCTCTGTGATAACTTTATTTCTTAAGGTTGCCTTCTACATTTCTGTATCTCCTGGCCCATGGTATGTGTACAGAGTGATTTTGCCTTGAGATAGAAGGCTGGTAAAATATTCTTTATGTTTGCTGAATGTAGATGGGACAAGAGACACTGTGGTTTGATGAAGATGACTGATTTATATATAGGAAAAAAATATAGTGCAGTTGGAGCTATCTGGGGAGACCATATGGGGTCCTCAGATGTGATCCAATAACTCTGTCGTTCATCTAAATGGCTGAAGCAGCACTGTTACTCTGGATTTTAATGTGTGATTCAGATATGCTGCCTCTGGGCCTTTTATCTCTGCAGAGCATTTTTTTTGTCTCTGTATGGCAGTAGTGTATTTCACCTTAGATAGCTATCTAGATGCTTTCATGTACTCTGAGATTCAAGCTGGTGACGGACATTGTTGCTTGAGAAATTATGTATTTTTATTTCTATTAGGTTCAGTGAAGTATTTGAAAAGAGGTTTGCTCAAGAGACTGTCTACATGGCTGCTGCTTTCTTTTAAGCTGAAGAAAAAGTGCCACTTAAAAAAAGAACTTTTCATAAGGAGGTACAGAAGCTATCGGTGTTGCCAGCTGTTCTTAGTCAGGTTATACTTATTAACAATAGATTGATTCTTCATAAAGCTCAAATGACAAATAAATGACTGCTGAGAATAAGGAGTGAAAATGTGGTTATATGAATTAAATACAAACAAAGCAATTAATCCATTGGTTACTTATAGTAATTTTATAAAAAAAATTACTAACATTTTATAGTTTACAAAAAAAAGAAAGTATTGCTATGACTGAAAACCTGATCTTTTTCTGGCTTGATTTGCTTATAGCAAAATTGGGATACCAACTGCCTGATTAAAAAACCTGCTGTTTTTCAGAGCCAGTGAGGACAAGAAAAAAATGTTTCATTTGTTTGCATTTAGGAAGAGCAGAAAAAGGTCATTAGGATTATTGACTTTGTTGCTGTTCTTAACGATGTTTAAAGAAGAAAATCAGAAAATCAGCTGACTAATGTAAAGGAGGAATTTGAACCTGTATGAATGATATTACAAGAGATACTGTCGTAGTGAAAAAAGAATCCACTTTTCATGTTAAAGCTTTTTCTCTGTGTTGGTAAAATGATACTTAGGAACACTAACACTAAAAAGAGTTAGAAGAGGAAAAAAGTGACTATCTCCTATCAAACAAAACCAAGCACAGATGCGTTCTGCATGACTTTTACTACTCAATGTCCCCCCACCTATGAATGGCAACTTGAACCGAAAGGCAGTCTGGTCACCTCGTTGTTAGGCAGTGATGGTTTTGTGCTTCACTTTGAGTAAGAGCCCCCTGTGTTATACAGTGGAAACCTTACTTGTCTTTCACTCATTTTTACTGCTGTATTTCTTGTGGTACTCTAGCTTTTCACTTACATTCATTCCATGATTGTGCTAGGACAGAAAAGTTGTTGGGGTTTTGGTTGTTTTTTTTTCCCTCTGCATGGCTTTATTTTGCTTTTTGTTACACTGTCATAGTTGCTGGTGTTACAAGTAGGTTGGGAAAAGGAAGGCATGTTTATGACAAGGCCGTTGGCCTTGTTTTTACTTGATGGAACTCATAGCTAAAATCAGATCTGTCACTGATCTCAGCACTTTACTTCAAGCCTTCCTGTTTTTTTTTTCACCACTGTCTTAATCCTCAGAATTGTAAATCAATACCCTTTGATCTAAACATAAAAGCCTGGGAGGCCTATGTTGTGGGTATCTTCCCCTGTGCCTTGCTTCATTCAGTTCTTTTGCTAAATCTGGTCTAAGGACATCAAATGCAATCTTGAATGGACAATTAATAGCTCTTCTCAAGGCTGCCAGAAAGTCATTTCTAAGAAATTTTGCAAGAAAATTTGCGTTGTACTGGTCTATTTTTTTCTCCTTTTCAAGTATCTTGTTAGTTCGCTTCTACCAACCAATACTGTATAATGTATAATCTCTTTTGGTTGCTATTGCATGGAGAACAGTACTGCATTTTTTTCTTTTGCTCAAAGTCTAGACAGTAGAAAATGTGAAAAAAGTAATTTTTTGCTATTATTTGTGAGACTATTATGTTATACAAAATGAATGTTTTAGGAGAGAAGCCTAGGACTTCTCAGGAGTTTTATACTGCAACTTTTCTAGCTAAATTTGGAAAATTTATTTGATGAGTTAAATGATGCAGGCAGCTAAAATTTTAAATGATTCTATAAGACAATGATGCACTTTGAATACAGAATTTTGCATCATATTGTAAAATTAAAATGTATAGGAAACAGACAGTGTTGGTTTGATAGCGTTTCAAACAAGTAGCAATATCTCTACCAGCTGGATTAAACTAATGACACTTCTTGAATTAGCAGACCTTTCTCCTATGTTATGAGGTGGTAACTTAGTGACTAAATAACTCATGTCTTCAGTATCTGGGAACTCAGCTCCTTTGACGGAAGGATATCTTATTTCTGTTTGTCTGCCATATATGGACAGCTCAACCATCACAAATGATTTGCTTGTGACATCTTGGTATTTTCAGCTGTGAAAACCTTTATATGACCTACTGTTAGCAGCATATCCCAAGAATTGTGGATATATGGAAAAAATGTTACTCTCACAAATGCTTCACACAAAAAGAAAGCTGGCATTACTACTGAAGCCTGTTGATTAATCAGGATTTATCTCAGTACAACTGAGAGCTGATTTTGACCTATGCTTTTGTGATTATAGGCTTTTTTCTATGTGTTATATTGCTCACTCTTTGTTAGTTGAGGTAGGATTTATCTATAACTACAGTTATCATATATGGGCAAAACGTTTAATTGAGAAAAATTAATGAAATTACACTGAGGAAAGTAAGATTAAAATTTAATGAACAACTGTTACAAACACATTTTCCTGTGGAATTCCTACAACAATTAATATCTGATCATCTGCTGCAAAATAGCAGTAAATTAAGCCTGGCAGAAATGTGGTTTTAAAGTAATGATTTACTTGGGTGGAAAAAAGCTATTTCTTTTAATAGCATCTTCGCAATTGAAAATAGCTACTGAAAAGCATTAACAATTTAATGTAGATATGGAAATATTTTAGATTTCCCACTCTCAATATTGATATATAAATAATTTTCCATTTAAAAATAAAAATAATCAAATATTTCTGAGATAATGTGACTTTTGTATACTCGATGACTGCAGGAACTGCCCACAACGTTTTGTCTGAAATTATCAATCAGGTTTTGAATTTTCATTTGAACTTAGAAAAAAGAGAGTTCTAAAAGTTCTTATTAAGGATTTTTCTAGTTCTATTGTATTAACTTCTAAATCTATGTAAACTAAACACAAACTACATTTTAGATACATTCTAGTTTTTATCTTGGCCCCTGGTGATTGGGAACTAAAGCAGCTCTATTCTAAATGTCTTGGCCTAAATCTAAAGAAGTATTCCTTGTCCTTGTAGAAAAGATGTGTTTTCCTGTCAAGTAATGTGTAATTAGCCAGCATAATTTCTAAGAAAACTTTTTATTCTTCTAGGAATTTTAAATTTTTTGTTTTGTTTTGTTTTGTTTTTTTGTAGGAAAAGTACTTTGAGAAACACAAGGAGAAAAAACCAGAAATAAATACTCTCTATTTTCATTTTACATGTGCATAAAAAAACCTACCTTGATTCTTCCCCTTTTTCAAAGGAATGGCGACATTTTCTGTGATTTGAATCTTACCGGCAATGTGAAACTGAGTGTTTCTGGCAGCTGTGTTCTTTATGTGACAGATCTATGGATTAAAGTAGCCAATTAAGCCAGGAGGTGGCTTTAGTTGACTTTTTTATTTGCATGAATGCAATTTAAAAAATACAGTGGTTTTCAAAATGTTGCTTCCTGATTATTGCCTGGTTATATTAACATCACTGTGGCATGTACTTGCTATTTCTATTGAATACAAATATATTAGGACTCAATAAAGTGGCAACTGTTTTATAGCATCTTAGTAATGTGAACATTGTGTAAAAGTCAGTGGTTTTGCATGGTGGAAGTGAAAATGTAGGCACATATGAAATATAACATTAAATAAGTTGTGCCATATTAAATTAGAACAGATTAAATTCCATAATACTGATAACAGGAAGAATAATAGTATGTGTAATAATTCTTATTGCAGAATTAATATACTGAAGCTGAACATGAAAACCTTCATAGCAGATTGATAAAACAATGCTTAGTTGACACACTTTTATGTAGCTCAGATGTCAGTGATTGTCATAACTTTCATATGAATTTGCCTAAGTTGCAGTAACTTTTAGATTTTATTTTTTGCATTGTTTGTCAGTATTCGTCACCTAATTAAGTGAAACTACAGTGGTATTTCACAGAATCATTTAGGTTGAAAAGACCATTAAAATCATTGAGTCCAACCGTAAACCTAACACTGCCAAATTCACCACTAAGCCATGTCCCTAAGCACCGCATCTACTTGTCTTTTGAATCTCTCCGGGTATGGTGACTCAACCCCTTCCCTGGACAGCCTGTTCCAATGCTTAACAACTCTTTTGGTGAAGTAATTTTTCCTAATAACCCATCTAAACCTTCTCTGGCACATTCCTCTCATCCTATCACTTGTTACTTGGGAGGCAGACGAACACTTGCCTAACTACAACCTGTGTTCAGGTAGCTGTAGAGGGTGGTAAGGGCTTGCATAAGCCTTCTGGTCTCCAGACTAAACAATGTGAGTTCCCTCAGCCACTCCCCATGACACTTGTGCTCTAGACTCTTCGGTAGCTCCGTTGCCGTTCACTGGACACAATCCAGCACCTTTTTTTAAAAAAAAAAGTTGAAACTTCATTATTTGTTATTTCTCTATAGACAAGAAAAATTTCTGTTTTCATAATAAAAACTTTATCCATTTTGAGTATGAGAAAAAGTTGCTTAAAGCCTATATTGTAAGATATCTTGTGTACTTATTGATCAAGAAATGGAGGAGGCTGATGATTTTATTGTGGAGGGATGTAAGACAATTATTAATACTGAACAATTCATTTTTTAATTTTTTTTTAAGAAATACTTTTTATGGAAACATAGTATCACTTACACTTATGAGACATCTAAAGACAAGAAAATCTTCCCAAAAAATATTTATAAGAAATTCTTTTGCAGAATTTTTACAACAGGTTGTAAAAATCTAATTATGGAAAGCTATTTGTATTTATCAAATAAGTGAGGATTAATCCACATGAGAAATCATAAAAAAAAATCTTAAACAATATGTAAATAAGTTGAAGTTTAGACAACTACCTCAGCACATGCCTAACCCTAACATCAAACTTTTTATGATAGTTTAACAAATTGGGATTGAGATGTGTAATTGTCATTGCACGTTCTGTTTTCTTGAAGTCAGAAGAAACATTTTAGATTCTTCTGCATCGTGCTATCCTGTATGCTGTAAGTGTAGGTTCATGGGATAATTTAGGTTGGAAGCAACCTCAAGAGGTCTCTGACACAGCCTTTTCCTTAAAAGCAGGATGAGCTATGATTTCAGACCAGGTTACTCAGGGCCTTATTTGGTTTTGCCTTGACAATTTCCAAGGGTAGAGTTTGCATGGCCTCTCTTGCAACGTGTTCCAGTGCCTGCCTGACTTTAGGATTAAAGCTTCTGCTGCTTCCAATCTGATCACTTATTGTTTCAAGTTACCACTTCTGTCACTTGTCCTCGCACAATAACACCATACGCCACTTTGAAGAGCTGGCTTTGTCTTTTCAGTATCAGAAGGTATTACAAGTTTATAATTCATTCCCACTAAAGCTTCATTCCCATGAAACTTTCCCTTCTTCAGTCTGAATAAGATGAATTTCAAGTAAAACAGGCTTTGGTTTTTTTTGTTATTTTCTGTTTTCTTAGGTCTCTAACATTTTTTCTTCCTCTCTATTCTGTTGATTTAACATGTCTCTGAAAACTTTTTGACAGTAGTGGCAATTAAATTTATTCATGAAGTATTCTTAGAATCTGGGTTGATTGCAAGTCCTGTCCGATACTGATAATTTTCAGAAGAATTTGTTCTGAGAAGACAGTCAATTCCAAATTAGAAAATCCAAAAGCTATCTCATCATTATTCTGGTTCATCTGTATATGTGGCTTAGAGTATTCGAGCAGTTAAAGTAAATGCTGAAACTTCAGCAAAATTAACCTCTGGTTTTCTTATCAAGATTAGAAATGAAAAAACCTATCCTTTAAATTTGTACAGTGATGTAGTCTCTACCTACAGAGCTTCAAAAGGAGGTAGCTGTTTATACATTTCTCAGCTTTTCTTGTAGTTTAGTTTTAAATTTGTTTATGATTCTTCTAAATGATGAAAATTTACTGGGGGTGAGGGAGGCATGGAAAGTCACCTAAGGGATTTGGAACTCTTCTTCTAGGACATATCAACACGAGCCTTTGTTGTAATTTTAAATTATATATTGTGGTATACACATTGCAGAATAGTATTTCTTTCCTTTTCTGTAGTAACTTTTAGAGATTTCAGAGTGTGTTATAATTAAGCCACAGTACATTCCGTCCAGCTATTATTATGTGTATTTTAGAGATAAGTTTCATAAAAAGTAAATGGTTGGATGAGAAATAAAGACACGTGTTTTTTCAGCTCTTCAACTCTTTTGGTCACAGGAGAATTTTGGGGAAGGAAGAAGTCACAGACTGTATGCTGGCTCATGGGAGAGGTGTAAAACTGTAAATAAGAAGCTTAGCAATTACTGAAGCTTCTGTATAAAAAGTATAGTAATGGAAAGTTCAGAATTGTTAGTGGACAGTTAAGAAATAGGAAGTGTCTGGTATGAGTTGCTTGTCCACTTTCATTCTGTATTTAAAAGACAGAGATACAGATTTCCAGAAGTCTCATCCGTTCCTACCTCTCTCCTTAGCCTGTAGAAAGAACCTAGACCAGTAACCTGTAAGAGATGCCTGAAATTTTAAATGACCGAAATTGAGGTGAACTGGATGCTCAGCTGATCCTCCTTCCTTTATGGGCAACAGCAAGTGAAATTAAATGTGAGGCATAGAGCCTAGACCATGCTTAGGAAGACTGAATATTTTGTGTTGCATCCAAATTACGACAAAATAAAAAAAAATACAATATTAAAAACAAATTACTTGCAGCATGCCTTTGGTTTCTAATAGTGCATATCTCATCTTGCAAACTATCTATAAAACTGGACTTGAGGATTGTTATAGGGGCATTATCTGCTTATGGCATTGAAGCCCTCCCATAGCTGTGCCTGCCCTGTTGTTTTGTGAGGCCTCTGCTGAAAATCACGTGCAGAAACTCTGATGCTGAATGTTGAAGTGGTCCTCTGAGGAATCCAGCTATAGCAGTGTATCTGACCTGACTTTATAATACAAAATATACAAGAATAAGGATAAGCCACACTCGAATCAGGAACGTTTTTGAAACCAGTGACTCTGAGTATGAAAATAAAAAAAACTACTATTTTTATTGATTCTTCATAAACTGCCCTGTGCCAAAGGTCGCCTAAGCTAACTGCCTCCTGTAGGACTTCCATTATGGCTGGTATAAAAAGTAAAGAAGGCAGAGAACTGTAAGAATTTCCATACCAAGATAGAGTTTGGCAAAGGTAAATCCAATAGTCATGAGGTTTCCTGTTCTTGACTGTCCAAGGACCAACTCCCAGATATCAAGGTAATCTGAGCCTGGACAATTCCTTGTCAAGGACTTTGTAGGCAGATCATTTGGGTGCATATTGTCTTTTAGTACCTCCGAGAATATAGCCTATCTGCTTCTTTTTGAAATTAAAATACTGGCTCCTTAAAATTCCTCTGTAGCCTAAATATACGTAATACTGGAATTTTATTATAATCTTTCTAGTTTACCATTGAGCACTTAAAGAGTTTCATTTGTGGAATTTGCAACAGTGTGCATGGAAAAGTCAATGTTACAGGCATAACCTTGTATGCCTTGTTCATGTGAGTGTTTCCTGCCAAAAAAATCACAGTAACTAATTGCATGAGAAGGTTGTAAATACAGGGTTACAATGCAGGGAAGTTTATTGAAATGGACTCAATGATCTCAGAGGTCTCTTCCAACATTATGATTCTATGCTTCTATGAAAGGATCAATTTAAATGAAACTGTGATTTAATAATAAAATCACAGTTGGCTTAGATGTGAGCACTCTGTTCTGGGTTAGGAATTGGCTGGATGACCGAGCCCAAAGAGTGGTGGTGATTGGTGTTTCATCCAGTTGGCGGCCGGTCACCAGTGGTGTCCCCCAGGGATCGGTGTTGGGTCCAGTCCTGTTTAATATCTTTATTGATGATCTGGATGAGGGGATTGAGTCCATCATCAGCAAGTTTGCAGATGATACCAAGCTGTGAGGAAGGGTTGATCTGCTAGAGGGTAGGATGGCCCTGCAGAGGGACCTGGACAGATTGGAGAGATGGGCTGATTCTAATGAGATGATGTTTAATAAGTCCAAATGTCGGGTACTTCATTTTGGACACAACAATCCCATGCAGAGCTATAGACTGGGGACAGGGTGGCTGGAGAGTAGTCAGGCAGAAAAGGACCTGGGAGTGCTGGTGGACAGGAAGCTCAACATGAGCCAGCAGTGTTCCCAGGTGGCCAAGAAGGCCAATGGCATTCTGGCCTGCATCAGGATTAGTGTAGTGAGCAGGACCAGAGAAGTTATTGTCCCCCTGTACTCGGCACTGGTCAGGCCTCATCTTGAATATTGTGTCCAGTTCTGGGCCCCCCAGTTTGGGAAAGATGTTAGGATACTGGAATGTGTTCAGAGGAGGGCAACGAAGATGGTGAAGGGGCTGGAGCACAAGCCCTATGAGGAGCGACTGAGGGAGTTGGGGCTGTTTAGTCTGGAGAAGAGGAGGCTCAGGGGAGACCTCATTGCTCTCTACAACTACCTAAAAGGAGGTTGTAGTCGGGCAGGGATTGGTCTCTTCTCTCAGGTGACCAGTGGCAGAACCAGAGGGCATGGACTCAAGCTTAGTCAGGGAAAGTTTAGGCTCGATGTGAGGAAAAAGTTCTTCGCTGAAAGGGTGGTTGGTCATTGGAATGGGCTGCCCAGGGAGGTGGTGGAGTCGCCGACCCTGGAGGCGTTTAAGGGGAGACTGGATGAGGTACTGAGTGCCATGGTTTAGATGATGGGTTGGTGTTAGTGTTGGTGTTAGTGTTGGGTTATAGGTTGGACTTGATGATCTCAGAGGTCCTTTCCAACCTTGTGATACTGTGATACTGTGATACTGTAATATACTTGCTGGGCCTTTTGTTCTCAATTTGTATTTTTCCATAATAATTCTGTAATTTATTTTCTTATCTTCCCCATCAATAGTTTAGGTAATGTTTTTGGCCAATGCGTTTTAGATCTTTTCTCTTTTAAGCCATGGTATTTAACCCCCTCCCCCAGAAAAAAAAAAAACAACTCCTAAATCATGTCCCGTTTCACAACTGGATGTTGTGGGGTTTGTTTGTTTGTTTTGATTTGTTTGGTTGTTTTTTTTTTTAAATATAAAACTATCAGTAAAGTCAGCCCTGAATTTTCTGTCAACTTTAAAATCCTGACTATGTCCCAGAATATAAAAGAAAAAAAAAAAGTAGTTTGTAGAATTTGTGAAAACTTTCATGGCCGTAGGGATGTTGAACTAACAGATAACTAATAAATTTTAATTTTTATGACCCCAACTGTAAAGCAAGGCATGCTTCTTAGTGAAAATATTTAGGTAATACCAGCTTTCATAAGGAATGGCTATTCCACAAATTGAAAAAGAAAACTTTATTGTTTCGGAAATTTTTTTTGAAGAGGTAAAGGGAGAGGTTAATGATTAGGTATGTTTGGATGGTTAAGAAAAAAACCTTTACCCATGGTGGGTTGCTGAATTAATTGAAAAGTGGTACATTTTGTGCTAGTAGCTGGGGTATTAATTTTAAAGCCTTATTTTATCATTGTTTTGTCATTTCACATGTCTTTAGTTTTTGAAGTTAGAATTTTATTAAAAGAAAGAGAAAAAATAAACTGCTCTGTAATTTTTTTTCCTGGAGAATTAAAAAGGTGTTTTTTGGACTTTTGGTGTTTTGAAAATAAAACTGCAGTAGCTATGTAACGAGGGGTTGTTGCATAACAGCCAGCCTGCAATTTTCTGATGAAAATATTTTACATGGCAGTTTTTCAAACTGCAAGATGAGAGCTTAAGCATAAACTATATGTATACTTCACACAAACACACACATAGATGTACGTATTTGTATAATTTCAGCTGAAAAAAAGGATAATTTAAACCTATTCAAAAATAGGTTTAGAATTTGGTATGGGCATAGCCATTGTGCCTGAAACAGCAAAATCTAAATATCTCAGACTTTTAAAGGGAACCCCTCTTTTCTTGCTTCCCTTCCCCCTCCCCCTTTATTTCCTAGGAATGGACCAGTAGACTCTCTGTGACAAGCAGGAGCAGTTCATTCTACATCTTCCCAACAGCGACAACAGCCCTGACTGCTTCATGACCTCAGAAATTAACATTTCCTAAAAACAATTTTGTGTTCTATTGAATGAAGTTCTCATGCCTTTGTTAAGATATAGTCTTTCAATGTTTACGTTTTCCCCTGAGTGAAGCGGGACTACTAATCTATCTGTCAGACAGATTTTGTTATTTTTTGTATTATTTACACTTTTTTTTTTTTTCTGAAACAACCATATGTTCTGTTGGAGAAATTACTGTCTATCAGACACAAAGGTATAATAGCTATTTAATATTTATACTGTTGCATTGATTCCAGGAAACAATGAGACTAAGCTACGTAAGTTCAATAAAGAGCTGTAGTCCTGCTTGTGACACAGAAATCAGCTGTCAGTTGAATTCTGATAGTGGGTATGTGGGCAGAAATTAGTAGAGCTGAAATGTTCGATGAAGTACATAGAACAATGCAAATCTCAAGGGCTTCTGAAAAACTGATTTTTCAAGCAAGATTTTGAACATGTATATTACCTTGCTGCTTCCTATCAAACCATTCACCATAGTTCTCTTTCCTCTCTTCCACTTCTACAAATCAGACCGCCTCTAATTTGAACATAGCATGGTTTCAAGAAGAACAGAATTCATTTGTGAGATAGAGACATCTCTTTCCATGGAAAAGACCCTAATGGGAAATCTAACGAGAGCATGTTCCCCGAGGAAAGCTGCCACCTTAGACTGTGTCCCTGCAGGAGAGAAAGTGAACTGCTGCAATATTCCTTGTATAAAAAGCGTATGCGTATGGTGACATGACACAATGCTTTGTGACAGCTCATTTTATTCTGGGTCCTTCACATGACAGATAAAATGATTTCTGTAATTATTCTTAGGTATAGGACCTGAAGTCAGTTCTGTTAATGCATGTACTTGGACTGTTTGGCATAAAATACATTTAGATATCTCATTGAAACACTCCTCTGGAAAAAAATCTCTGGAAATCAGAAGTGATTGAGTGGATGAGCTGCAACTGTATTGCTTCTAGGCCTAGTAAAGAGGCGAGTTTTTCATTTCAAATGTTTCATTTGCAGTAAAATACGATCCCAAGGCTTACATAACCAGACTTGCCTTTCTCATACCTCAATTAGCTATTGTTTTACTTTTAACTTAAATTAAGATCATTGTAATTTTATGCTAAAGAATAGAAGAAATTTTAAATATATACTTGCTATAGAATAGTAATGTACATTAACTCTACCACGGATAATATACTTCTTGTCATTACAAGTCTGTTACTGCTTGTGATTAGAAATAGATAAATCATATAATTAGAAATACTGCTGAGGAAATTATTGTGTATATAACTATGCCTTATTTTAAAATAATTGTTTAGTTTAAAATTTGATGGGAATGTTATTATTCTTTTAAATACTTGATATAATTAGTAAATTAAGTAAGAAAAAAATACATAATCTCCTGAAGCTCAAAGAGGCTTGTTTTGTCTGTGTTTTTTGTGTAACACTAATGCAATTTTTATTAGCCATTTAGGGAAAATATGCTCAGCTCTGCTGAAATTTAATTTCTCTTTCAGTGTGACTTTTGTCATGCATTTTTAAGTTTCCAACTGGGCTGATTTGCTTTCATTCCAGAATTGAAGTTAGTTGGTGTGTTTCCAGAATTCCTGAATGTTTGAAACTACCTTAATGACATAGATGGGCTATGGAAACATGATTTTGCAACTTACAAGCTTAAGAAAGAGAAATATATATATAAAAAAAATCCACTAAGTCATGTATCAATTTACCAGTGCAGCCAGCTTCTTTATTTCTTAGGAAATCAAAGAGGAATGGAAGTGCACGAGGGGAGATCTTTTGATTGCTTTCTGGGAAAATTATTTTATGAATTACTTTTGCAAATAATGTAATTTGCCTGAGGTGCAGCAGGAATAGTCTGAAAAGAACTGGGAGATTTAATTCAGTTTAAAATGATGCATTTCTATCAGAACCAGATATCAGGAGCAAAAATACCACTAGAGATGGATATGACTCGATGCATATGATAATGTTGCAAGTTAACTTTTGAAAGATTTACTGAAATGAAAAACTGGAAATTGGAAGGGAGAGAGATTTTTACTTCTCAGTGTACTGTTCACTTAGTAACAAAAAAGTTATCGTTTTGATCTGGCCTGTCTTTGCTCAGACACACCTTGTATTAGCTTGCCAGAATGACAGGTGGCATTAGATGTAACCTATGTGCTTAGACTAAAAGAGTACAGAGGGTTGGAATCAGCATATGTGTTGCAGAAATCTGGACCCTTCAGAAGAATGAGATGTATTTCAGTATCATTGTCATCAGGAGGAACTACTGAGAGCTTTAAAAAGTGCCAGGCTTTGGTAGTTATATTTTTCTGGTATACAATATGTCATACTCCTGACTCTTGGGCTGTGTGTCCACTCTTGTAAATAAACAGAGTTTTCAAAACAATTGAACAAGCTGAAAGCTTAGGAGCAAAGATAAGGTATAGGTCAGATCACATCCAGATGAGACTGAACAATCAGGGAGAGTTATAAAGATATCAGTCGATAATATAGTTAGAAATTTCTGTTGCCTGTATATTATTTTATGATGGGTAGAGCAGGCTTTCTTATAGAAAGGTCTAGCTTGTTTAAAGTATCTCATTATTAAAATAAGTGCTGTAACATGGGTTACTTAATTTTAATGCAAATGAGTAATGGAAATGTGGCTGTTAATGCTGCCTTTGATCTCTTACTGCTTTGTATCAAAGAGGTCACACTCAAATACTCCACACAGATACACTGGGCTTTGCAAAAATCATGTAAAATGGAGCTTAAATTTATAATATCCTGGTTTTGTGTGGAAATCCACAGCTTGATAGATGAAATATTGCAAAACCATAGTGGATTAATAGGTGAATGTTTAGTCTTGTTTACTATAGACAATGTTTCATCTGAGGCAACAGGCTCTCAGAAAGCTTAGCTGGTTTATAAATCTTTTTGGTTGAGTTGCTGTATTTTCAATAACTTATTTTTTCAGAGGGAAGTGATGCTGTCTAAACTTCTGTCTCTGTCACTTCAGACTTCAAAGCATCTTGAGCCTGATCAGTCAGTGTAAATTTATGAATTATCAATGGACTCAAGCAAATGTAATGCAGAAGAGAACTAGGCCCTTAAGTTATTTAATATTTTATCTGAGTATAATCCTGTTTGCAAGTCTGTCCTGTATGGCAAATGATGACTTCACAACTGTTAAAACAGAAAAATTTGCATTAGCAGTAAAGGCTCTAGGGAGTCAGAAAGGTATCAATGGTTATATTCTGTCCAGCTAATTTAGACTAAAATTTTACACTTGTCAATAATTAATTGCAGGATGTAATGTTCTGACTGACTTACAAGACTGCTTTCTTTCCTATCTCTGTGATGAAAGCCTTGAAAATCTACTAGTGCACATCTTATGATACCTTTAAGCTGTACCTTAATGTTGCCTAATCTAAGATCTAATGTCAAAAGCAATATCTTCCTTAAATGTGAAACTGGGAGATGCTCAACTCTATCAATTTTTTGACATCAAATTCTCTGGATATAGGCCCTAGTTCTTTCTGTCAGTCTCATCTCCTGCAAGTTAAAGCAGTTTACAATCAGTTTAGAAATTATTATATCCTTTTCTCTCAATATGCCTAATAATGATCATTGCTCCCTATTATAAAAATTCTGATCAGTGAGTTGAATTTGATAATCAAAATTTATATAAAATGTTTTGTAGAGGACTCACCTTTTATATTTAAGGGAGACAATACAATTTGGTGATCCTTCATGTGATGAGTGAAAGGTCTAAAATCTGCTGAAATTACATGTCACTCTGAGTTACTATCAATCCTCATTGCTCACTGTCACACTGCAGAGGAACATCGCTAAATTTTCTGAATTACAGTCTTACTGTGTAGCCATACATTGACATCATTTCACACTGGCATTTGTGTACAATATTTTTAAAACAATCTTGTTGCTGTAAAATACTTTCTCAGTAGTCAAAGTGATGGAGTCATGCTCTGAATTTAATTTTGACACACTGTGTGTATTCTTAAAGAACTTCAAGATTGTATATATATTTTTACGTTCAAAATTTGTGAGTGCATTTACAAAATTTGAATTGTATTATCGTCCTCTAGACTGAGAACCATATAATTTGAAGTTCAAAAAGACAGCAATCAACAAGCTAAGTGAATTATAGATTAAGAATTAAACCTAAAAGAATCTTACAAAAATAGTACTAAAAATTTATTACTATTTCACTACTTTAGCTAAAGTATTCCATTCTAGTGCATTCTTACATTTTACTGTCACTTTGTGACATCTAATGCTGTATATTGTATAACTCTAGCTGATAATGTGATTCACTTTTACTTGCTAAGAAATCCCTTATTCTTTGACAAGCTTGTATCTGAATATTCCATTCCTGCTGTATTTGCAGTGACACACTATTTAGTGGGACTTTAAGCATTGACTGTGTAGGGATTTGGCTTTCTTCACCTATTCCAGTCACATTCAGCAAAGAAATAAAGACTGTTCTTACTGAAATTAGATCAGTTCTCCCTGGAGACTGTAATGTGGCTGGCAGTGAGGATGCTCCTTGGTGCAGCCCAAGGCCAAGCAGCTGAGAGAGGAGTGCTGTAGACAGAACAGAATTCTTCCCACAGGGCTCAGTCTCTCAGTATCAGCGGGTAATGCCAGGTGCTTCCTATGCTGAATGTAGGGGTTCTAAACACTGCTCCTTTGCTCTTCGGATATGCATATTCACTAAGATTTTCTGGAAAAAAGCAAACCTGAGCATCTATAAGGGAATGTAAAAATAATGATCTTTTTTTTTTCTAAGAATTTAGTCTGTTTTGCGGACAGGCTGTGCAGAGGAAGAAATAAAAAGAAAACAGCTGCCATCGCTTCCTTCACGGGGCAATCTATGAGAGCTGAGCAGGTGTTCCTTGCCAAAGCAGAGGATTGTCTCCTGTTGAGTGTACTGTGGTCATTCACTTGGGCACTACCTTCTTGCCATCAGTTTCCAACTTCACCTCCAAACCTAGGCCTACAACTCTTCCTTCCTTACTTTCTAGGGGTTCCCTACTGGTGTGCCCCTCTGCAGAGATACGTTCCACCTCTCTCCTTTTCTGTCTATGCCTCCCCACTCTTGAGAATGGTGCTTTTGTGGACCGTGGCTGTAGGATGCTGAAGCAGGCTAATTGAAAGAGTGATATTGGAGGCACTGCTGTTCCACATTAAACAATTCCATACAGTTAAAGATATTGCTATTGACTAGTGAAAAATCACTCTGGATCAGATTTCTTTACAGGCTAAGATTCAGGAGACAACTGGGCTGAATTGGTTTAGTGGAATAAAGAGAAATGCGTTCAGCTGAAAATTATTTGGCATGCCTGATAACAGATTTTATAGCTGATAAAATATTTTAAGGATGTCTTGATACTTGCACAGGAAGAATACAAAACCCAGTGAGATTTTCCTGCTTAAATAATTCTGAAATAATATACTTCTGGGTAGCAAGAAAAATAAACCAATATTGTGATATGCCTTTGTAACACTTTCAGACTAGTCCACTATATTCTGGTTGCTCCCTAGAGATATTACTGAAACATGCGTAGAGGAGAAGTAATGATTAAGACTCATTTCCTTATAGTATTTATAAGGAATATGTCACACCATGGAAATGGAAAAATACAAGGAAAAAAAACCCAAGCAGCAGAACAAATGTGCTTACTGACTAGAATGGTGTTGTTTTCTGTTTAATGCCAGTATGTTTGGCCATAGGATTCCCTGTTTTTGTAATGGGATTCAAATCTGATAGAATAGTCTTCTCGATGGATGGCTTAATTTTAGGTTTTCAGTGTGATCCCTGGGCAACTTAGTAAAACATTACCTGTGTTCACATTGCTATGCATAAAATTAGGCCCGTGTTGTCCCAAGTTAATCTGAAGCATAAATGAGGATGCTCTGTCAATACAGAACACAAAGAAGGAAAGATATCTTGGGAAGATCTAAATGACACACAGGATAACCCCCTTAAGAGGAAGGCCCATTTCCACTTTCTGGTAAGCATTTTCAAGCTGTGGGTAATGATGGCTGAAAAATTGTTGCCCAGGTGAAGGTCTTTTTTCTAATTCCCCTTGAAGAAAGACTCAAGGTTGGAGCTAGAATGGCTCTCTAGAATGTACAGAACTTGTCTTAATGAATTTGTTACAGAGTAGAATTTGCTCCTCAGTATTGTAGTGGACCACAGAGGTCTTGTCATTAACAACTATGAGTAAGTGTTTATTTTATACATGTTTTATTTATTATACACACAAATATAATAACACGCTATATGTATGTATATACTCAGTACGTGAATGTCTATTTATGTTATGTGTGTACAATTATGTAGATATATAAGCACATGTGTGAGAAGTGAGAAGTTGTTTTTTAAGCTATTAGTTCAAGTATGTGTCCCTTGTAGTATCGTTAAGCATTGCCATTGACTAGTAATGACCCTTTTCAATGTTTCCTTATTTCTTCAAGAAAAGGCATGACATTTGCTAGAGTTGTTAATGTCTTTATTTTCTCACTGATGTTGTGTTGTCCTATCCAGATAGCTTTTAATGGGTACTTTCTGAATGCATTCACACTGTTAGTACAAATTTGTTTTGTATTTCTCTGGCAAAATGATGCCTAAAATTAAAAGATCCAAGCACCTTGTGACTGAGCATGCTGCCAGCATAACAGATGGATGTAATTGTTGACAACCAAGAAGGCTTATGAAACACTGGTATCAAATGATTAGAGAGATGGCATTTTTAATTAAAAAAAAAATTAGATACTCTGTGTTTATGCATATGATGGAGATAATTTAATCAGGTGGAATGAGTTATTTTAAATTTTAAACTAAATTTCTGTGTGTATAGTCTGAGTGTTACTTCATAATATTGATCTGTAATATTTCTTTCTCTTCAAGACTTACGTTTAGTTTACCCTGAGAAATGCACCTTAGGGAATAAGATGAAAGGACTAATACCTGTGCTGGCTTCTTAAACCACATTGTGTATGATATGCTATCAGTATCATGTGACATATCTTGATCTTTTTCATGTGTCTAGATTGTTGTGGCATTGTCAGAAATGAACAATAGACTTCCTTTTATGAAAATCATTTTTGACTATCTCGCTGAATACAAAATACATGACAAAAATACTTGGAATTCTCTAGTTCATTATACCTGCTCAGCATAATCCTACAAAATGTTTGTTTTATTAACGTGTTATGCTCTTTCTGTTAATTTAGTTCTAAAAGAGCTTGCTGTTCAGAAGGTGGAAGGGTGCGGTGATATGTAGAAACTTCTGGTGTGTAATTTATCTTCACATAATGTTCACATCCATATAAATGAAAGAAGGGATGTTTTATTAAAGAAATAGAAGCAATGTGTTCTGAAAAAAAAAATCCAGCTTATAAAATCACTGTGATGTGTTAAATTAGCACATTAAATCAAATCCCATTAATCATTTTTAAGCTAAAAATTGTTCTACTTTATGTTTAAAATTAATGTCTGAGCATAATTTTTTTAATCCTGAGATAGTTTAATTTCAGACTGTATTATTCTCTGAAATCCAATGTACTGTTAATAGAGACAGGGAAGCCAGTAGGTAGCAAGTAGAAGCATCTTTCAAAGCAGGCAGTTACACATTCTTATCATAAATGTGCTGAAATGACAATAACGTGCATGGGGAATTTGATGGAATTTCCTCCTGAATTCTTAGTGACCTTGGTCTTAAGGTTCAAGAAGGCTTATGAGTTTGCATTTATTCTAGTTCTCAAGCATACTTAAGGATGCCCGGAGATGAAAAATTACAAATCCTTAAGACTACATGAATATGAAATAAAAAGAGAGATAGGATAATTTATAATGCAGTGTCAGTGTTTCTGATTTTAAAACACCATCATGTCAAAATCCTTTTTCCTCCCCATCATATTAACAAGAAAAGACATTTGTTACTCTTTGAAAGAGTTATGTGGTAATTCAGGTTTCATATTATGCTTCGTTTATTCTGCAGCTATCTAGATATCATCACCCCAGATACAGTAATTAAAATATATTCTGAATGACAATGTATACTGAGTGATCTAAAAAAATCATAATATATGTGTTCTATAGCCATTTGAAGTGGCAGATTCTAAGATGTCATAGTAGCAAAACTTCACCAACATTCATGTAGCCATGCAAATTTGTAAGAATCTTGTCTATTCTATAAAGTCCAAATCTAGCATATATTTTTATATTAGACTTGAACCATAATGAAACCACATAATTTTGAATCAAATTTTGGTTAGTAGAGATCCAGCCTCTTCCTCCTCTTCAAATAAACAGAGAATTAAAATACGGTCTGAGGACAGAGTAGTCTCCATCAAACTGAGGAATTACTGACAGTACATGTCAACACACACATCTACACACTAAGGACACTGGAAGAGAGGGAGGGAAATTACTAGGAACAAAATTCAGCCTGTGCATTTCCAAAATTGCTGGAAAAGTCCAGTTTTTGTTACTAGAAGGAGTGCTTGGAGGAGATTTAAGATTTGAATATTGGACTGGCACATACCAATGAGCTGAAATAAGGTATGAATTCATAATAGACTAATATTAGGTCTGAAGATGACAAGTGCCACTTAACAACGACCTTTTAGGTATGGGGTGAGAAAATGTTGCTAAACTAAGGATTAGAGAGTAGAGCTGGGGGTGGTGTTAAGTTTCAGGCAGCAGAGTCACCAAGTTGGAGAAAAGTTTATATCCAAATGTCTTGCCTATGTTTGGTATTGATGGTGAAGGGTCATTGGCTGCTGGTGGGACTGGGGGCCTGTATGGGGCAAAGAACAACATGTTCGGAATGGTCTGCTTGCCAAGCTGGATCATTGGAGCTGGTAGTAGTACTAGCTAGAGATTTCTGATGAGGCATGTTATAGGTGAAGGGCAGAGAGGGCCACAAGGAATTTCACTTTCTTTTCCAGTCATTCATTAAGGCAATGAATAAGTTCTTGCACAGGGTTGTATATTCATTGTTAAATGAAGATAAGACTGCTAAGACATACGCACAGCCTTATCCATGCATAACAGTTATTTTCACAGTTACAAAAATTAAGGATGTTCAACTGTGTTTCCTTATGCGTAATATAAAGTTCAACTGTTACTTTAATCAGTAGAATTGAAAAAAAACCCAAACCAATCCAAACATATAAGGCTGTCTCCTTGGCTCCTTGGCATGCAGCATGTATGCCGTGGGTGCTCTTACAAAAGGAGATTTTGAAAGTAAAGAGATATTAAAGAAATAAGTGGAGGAGAGAGGAAATAGAGAAGACAGGTTTTACTCCTTTTGATTTGAAACTCTTTGCTTTTTAAGGCTCCAATTTTGTAAATTAAGCATTTGCTTAACCTTAATCACAGCAATGGTCCCTTTGATTTCAGTGTATTTACATGAGTAAAGTTAAGGATATGCAAGAATATGCTCAAGTTCAATAAAGGTAAGCATGATGCTACTATATTTATAGTTTCTTGCCCAGATATAATCTGCATGTCCAAATCCAAATGAAATAACAGGAACAGCATGTTAGTGATAAACATTTCTAATTCTTAGTTTCCCACTAGGATTTAAATTAGAATATGTTTTGCAGATAGTCAGGCTACATTCTGCAGGCAAGTCAAGTCTTACTGTCATTGCCCTGGCTCTAATTTGTTTCCTAAGCCACCTGTCTCTCTAGTTGGGCTTATTTTAGGAAATAAAGCTTATGTTGGACAGGATTTAATCTGAATTCTTACAAAATATCCTCAGTATCTGTAAGCATTTAGGACAAAGACAAATTAACTACTTTAAAAAAGCTCAGGTGCAACAGGAGGAGAAGCGTAATATTTGGACACTTGGACAGGACTTTTCCATTGGAAAATCTGTCACATATTTAGTAGAGTTTTTCTGTGATACACTAACTACTATTTTAATTGTTACTACACACTTTTTTTCAGCAAATGTGGTATCTTTCCTTCTGGTCATGCCTGCAGTTCTAGCTACCATCAGTGGAAGGTCTGTCCTGTATTACAGTTTTCTTCTGCTTTAGGGTTAACCAAAACCTTGACAGCAGTAGCAGCTCAGCGGAAGAGATCACTGCTTAGCATGCTTTCTGCTATTCTCATGGCTTTTGCGTGGTTTTGCATCGGTTTCCTTTCTTGGTTTTGTGGAGACTTCCTAAAAAGAAGCATGGGGTGTAGTAACATCTCACAAGTATAGTAAGAGGCATATTAGCTATTGCCTGAAAGCGAGGTACCAAATCACCAGCAGGAGACTCTGTCTGGGAACTGTTGGGAGACACTTCTTATACTGGGAAACTTGACACTTCTTCATGGCTTCTGAGGCCCTCAACACTTTATGGAACACCAGGTGTTAATGCAATCTGTAACACTATATCCCTACGTGTTCACTGATCTCCCTCTGTTCTGCTCTTACACCTGCCTTCTGATTTTCAGAGAAAATAAGTCCATATATTGAGGTCAGGTGGAAGTCAGAGTGCTCTCACACCAGGAGCAGCCCCTCAGTGTGCATTGCAGGTCACTTTCTAGATGTTTAAGTCTTTACTTGTAGGGGTTGAATCTTGCTTTTCATCCTTGTAGGATTGATAGATAATCTGAACTTTGTCCCAAGGATAACTTTCTTGTAATGATCACTATGATACTATAGTAATTAAATGTGATACGAGAGGCCCAGAGAGTTGTTTATCTACCTGGAATGTGGTTCGCAAGGATACCCTAACTGTCATGATGGCATAGAGAGAAAGGAACCAAGGGAAGGCATGAGGAATCTCTCATGCTGTTGAAATTATTCCCCAAATGGTGACACATACCTAGTAGTGGTAAAACAAAAAATTAAAGACCCAATTTATAGTAAAGGGAAAAAAGACCCCTTTTTACCTCTGGAAATTAGCATTTTTAGAAAAGTTTCTAAACGTGTAAAATCTTTTCATATTCCTTCGAGCAGCATTATGAAAATTAATGCAAACAAGGAACAGCACTATGAAAATTAATTCAAGCTAGGCACATTTGTGAAAAAGCTGCTGAGCAATGCTACTGAAACTGAGCTATATTTAGGTATTCAGACCTCTGGAGACCTGTACAGTAAAAATACTGATGTTTCTTTCTAGTTTGAGTACCTTTAGTGTTAAATGAAACTACAGGAGAGGTTCAGGAAAATTTGGGTGCTAGTCTCCCAATTTTCACCTAAATATTTCTGCAAAAGTTTTTCTTGGACGTTGTTAAGTCTTTTTCAAGTATTTTTCTTTAGATGCACTATATTATTTACTTCTATACTTCCTGTGACTGAAGTTCTGGAGACTACCACAAATAAAATAATAATAAAAAAATAATTTTAACAAAAGTAATGTAGTAAGAATAGTGGGATCTGTTCTGATTTGGATAGTAACAGTAAACAATTTTCTTAAACTATTGTTCAAAGTTTATAGTCTTAAAACTATAGTTTTAAGAATCAAGGAGTTCTGGTTTTAGCTTTATTGGGAAAGAGAGATTTTTTAAATTGTAGTGCAAAGCTAATTCAAATAATGCAAATAGAGCTGTCCCACCAGCTTGGTTTTGAACCAGAAAAGAAAATATGCTGATTGTTATTGAAAAACTGATAAAAAAGAGAATTTAAGACTCGCATCCACACACATTTTTAATGCTTAAGATTTAGCCTTAAATTTTAAGCTTCTTTGGAAGTTTTCCTGTACATACACGTGCTGTGAAAATGAAATTCTCACTTTCTTTTAAGACTTCCTCTCTTCTATCAGTATGAATAGGAGGTCTGGGACACACTTACACCTACATCTTTCTCTTGGGAAATATTATATAGCAACTGGGCTGGTCACAGTGTGATGCCTGGGTTAATTGTAGTTAAATCACCTAAGTGGCAAAATATGTATCTGTCACATACTTTTCTTTAAGTTGTGTCATCTCATTGTGTAGGATTAACATTAATTAATGTTTTATATAGTGTTTCTTAGAATGTGATTTTTCTAAATGTATCTGAAAGGAATATCTGTATATTTATTCTGATTAAAAATAAAAAGTTCTCCTAAGCAGGAAATACTCCTATTGAAATATCAAACTATTTTACTACTTTCTAGGAGTGCTTCTCTGAACTATATTAAATTTAGCATAATATACTTAGGATAACAGCACAATTAAAAGTTTGCAGATTCTTATTACTGTGACTGTATATAGTCAAAATATTCAGAAGCTTTTCAAGAATTTGTGGTTCAGGGAGTATATAGTTGAAAACTTTGCATCTTCAATATGATACGTGATATATGTCATAGATTAGTAGTATGGTAATATTTCTCTGACTGTTGTTTAGATGCTTCCATTAAATGAATTGATACCTAATTCTAACATTGCTTGCTTGTTCTATACTGCTGCAATATGTGGAGAACAAGTTGATTGATGCAAGGAGAGCCCTGTGGGATTAAGTGTGTCTTAAACAGAGCATAGGCCTTGTTCTGGACCTCAGCATGTGAGTGGATGTCATATTGAATGAACATTATTTCCTGAATCACAGGAAAAATAACCTTTTTAATCTTAGAAAGTCTTTAATCAAATCTCTCACTCTTAATTTATCGTGACTTCATGTATTAGAAAAATTACTAAAGCTCTGGAGGCCAAGGAACTTTTCTAGAAGATTAAGAGTTTGTGGGTGTACAAATATTTTATAACACATGTATTGAAAAATCTTTTACTTTGGAGAGCTGTAATAATTATTGCAGCCATTTGGTGCAGGAAAGTTGGTCTGTGAGATTTTGTTGGTATATACCAATTGTTTGACAATTTCTTTTGTAGTTGCAAGTCTTATACTGTTATTAGAAAACAAATTCTATCATTCCTTTTGGAAGTGTGGCACCATATGTGACATTTGAAGGAAGGGAAGCTCTGCAGAGGGATCTGGACAGGCTGGATTGATAGGCTGAAAACAATGGGATGAGGTTTAACAAGACCAAGTGCCAGGTCCTGCACTTGGGGCACAACATCCCTGTGCAGCATTATGGGCTTGGGGAAGAATGGCTGGAGAGTTGCCTGGAGGAGAAGGACCTGGGGGTGTTGGTTGACAGCCAGCTGAACATGAGCCAGCAGTGGCCCAGGTGGCCAAGAAGGCCAATGGCGTCTTGGCCTGTATCAGAAACAGTGTGGCCAGCAGGACCAGGGAGGTGGTTGTGCCCCTGTACTCAGCACTGGTGAGGCCATACCTCGAGTACTGTGTTCTGGTCTGGGCCCCTCAGTACAAGAAGGACATTGAGGTGCTGGAGTGTGTCCAGAGAAGGGCAGCAAGGCTGGTGAAGGGGCTGGAAAATAAACGCTATGAGGAGCAGCTGAGGGACCTAGGGTTGTTTAGCTTAGAGAAGAGGAGGCTGAGGGAAGACATCATCGCTGTCTACAACTGCCTGAAAGGAGGCTGTGGCCACGTGGGTGCTGGTCTCTTCTCGCAAGTGATAAGTGATAGAATGAGAGGAAATGGCCGCAAGTTGCATCAGGGGAGGCTTAGACTGGACGTCAGGAAAATTTTTCACTTTTTCAAATGGTGATCAGACATTGGAACAGCTGCCCAGGGAGGTGGCTGAGTTGCCATCCCTGGAGGTATTTAAAAGGAGGCTAGATGGGTTTCTTAGGGATATGGTTTAGGAAGGGGACAGGTAAGGTTGGACTTGATGATCTCAGAGGTCTTTTCCAACCTTATGATTCTATGATTTTAAGGAGAAGTCAGATTTGTGTGGTTACGTGGGAAAGAACAGGAGATGGATGCCAAATGTGAGGGACTAGTCACAAGCTTTATATATGCATGCTTACAGCAGCCAGGTATCACCTTCTTTGGGCTTTCTTCTGAAGTGACTGTTCTTTAAAAAAAAAGTCTTCTGCCAGTCTTTTTGGCTCTTGCTATGCTGATTCAGGGCACCCATTGACAGTTGTTTACTAGTCATTAGCAGTAGTCATCATGGTAATAACTTGCAGCCAGATAAAACCTGAAAGCTGAAGATGCTATTTTCTTAAGGTCACTTGATTTTTACATAGCAAACTACATGCAAATAATATAAGTCTTAAAAGGGTTATTACCCTGTAGCTATCTTCATCTCTGTGACCTTATTATCTCTGACCCCAACCAGTGACCTGTCAGTGCATGTCTAGGTGATGCAGAGTTAGTGCTCCTCACTGTTAGCCCTTCAGTGTGTCAGAAGCCTGCAGGGAATGAGGTTGAGAAAGTCACAGCTTCATTTCTCACTAGTTTAATGAGGTTAGTGATAGACTTTGAAAGAGATCACTTGATTGATTTCTTGGCGAGCAGCCATTACTGGACTCCTCATTAGGATGTCTCTTTCAATCTCTCCTAAATTATGGTGATCAAACTGCCAAAGCCTGTCCAGGACTGAAAAGAAAACAATTCAGCTTTTAAATTTGTTCAGGGTGGAATAAAATGAGCAGTTTAGAAAAGGACTGAATACATACTTGGTTTATATCTAGATACTGGTTGTTCTTATTCATAGATTGTGTAGGTCCATGATTTTTGTTGTGACATGTACAGAGCAGTAAACTTAAAGAAGAATTTATATATATTTTTTTAAAGCGAGGTGAAGAAAGAAATTTGGTAAAGTTACACAGGATGAGATAAAATAAGACCCAGACAAAATCTCTACTTGTATTAGGCCCCTCTCTCTTTCTCCCCATTTTACATTAAAGTAGACATAATAAGTGAAGTATACATGGGCAATTTCAGTTATTACCATTTCCCTAAATACGTCCTATGTCACCATAGCACTGAAACCTGAGAGATAAAAATGCTATCCATAATGTAGGAATTCATTTACTAGCCAGTTAAGAGGATATATCTGTGAAAACTAGGACATCTTAACTCTGTGAAAGTTTGCAATGTGTGCAAATATTACTCTAGCTCTTATTGTGAGCAATTTGTTGAAGTTGCATGTGGTTGATTGTCTAGTTAGTTCAAATGGAATGTTTCTCTGTGGGGATGCAAAACTGCTAGCACCAGATTTGATATGAGTGCTCACAAATATATTGTAAACATTTTCTTTTCCATTGCATTTATCCATCACTTAGGAGGGTAAAGGAAAATCCTGAGTAATTCTAAAAAACTTTTGCAATAATTTCTAATGTTAATTTAAAAATTATTGGACTACTGTTCTTGCCTACAGGCTGAGTGGCTCCCAAAATATATAAAGGTCGTACAAGAAGAATTCAGTCATCAGTGTATTCCTGTCTTTTACTCTTACTTAAGGGTACCTACCTTCCTCATCTGTCCATTGTTTAAAACAAACTATTAGGCTGAATGTATTCATAATTCTTACCGAGATTGCCTTCTAAAAGTAAATGGCAAATACTTATTGCCTTTGTTACAACTGCAGTTCCACACACTTCATGAATATTCATTGAAAGAACAAGATTATTCATGGAAAGTAAACATAGAAAAGAGATCAACCTAAACAATATAAAAATCAAAACACACAGGTGTTATTTTAGTGCTATTACCAACAAAATTACCATGGAAACTATCTTACAATACTTTAAAAATATTTTTACTTTCTTTAAAATTGTTCTTGTTCCTAAAGGTAGATTCTTAAGGAGATATTTAAGAATTTGGCTGTGAGACCATTTCAGGATGAGAACGAAGGCTTGAAGATTATGTATAGTGACCTTTTAGACTATTTTTCCATTGAAAACAATTCCCAGTGAAGTAAAGGCATTTAAGTTGGATTTTTTTTTTTGGTTGTTTGTTGTATTTATTCTTTTGGTGGTTCTGTCTTGGAAAGTATCATTTCAGTGATCTCTTAGATTTGGTGGATGAGAAGCTTTGCATGAGCCAGCAATGTGCACTTGCAGCCCAGACAGACAATTGTATCCTGGGCTGCATCAAAAGAAGTGTGTCCAGTAGATTGGGGGAGGTGATTCTGCCCCTCTACTCTGCTCTCGTGAGACCCCACCTGGAGCGCTGCATCCAGCCCTGGAGTCCTCAGCACAGGAAGGAGATAGATCTGTTACAATGAGTCCAGAGGAGGACCATGATGATGGTCAGAGGGCTGGAGAACCTCCCGTATGAGAATAGTCTGAGAGTTTTGGGGTTTTTCATCCTAGAGAAGAGGAGGCTCCAGGGAGACCTTTTAGCAGCCTCCCAGTAATTAAAGGGGGCTTACAAGAAAGGTGGGGAGGGGGCTCTTTATCAGGCAGTGCAGGGATAGTACAAGGGGTAATGTTTTCAATCTAAAAGGGTGGTTAGGCACTGGCACAGGTTGCCCAGAGCTATGGAGTTCCCATCCCCGGAACTGTTCAAGTTGGAGGAAATTTGAACAACATGGTCTAGTGGAAGCTGTCTCTGCCCATGGCAGGGGGGTTGGAAATAGATGATTTTTTTTTTAAGGTCCCTTTCAACCCAAACCATTCTATGATTTTATTTGAAGAGTAGCAAAAAATATCAAAACAATATCATTGTGGATCTCCAAAAAGGATGAGGAAGAAAAAAGGTAGAGGTATCTTGTATTAAAAGAAATAGATTACATGGTGGTTTTCTGGTGGATCATTCAAAACCTGTTATGTCCCTAGCTATTGATTTGCCCAAAGGACAGTAGAATTTCTCGGTTGCTCTGTAACCCCTCACAAGAAAGCAGATGTCTAGGTCAGAAATAATTGTTTTCTGAGTTGATTCATGGCTTACACTAACTGGCTCTTCAAATGCCATAATTTGAATACTCAGTAAAGGAACAAGAGTCATGGTGTTACAAAAACATACTTTATGGAAAGATGCAATTTTTTATATTTTTGAGCTTTTTGATGTTCTCCTCCTTGAGTTCTTCACTGCTCTTTTATGCCTAAAATTATGGCAATATATGGCAGTCACTATTAGTATAAAATAGACTAATGGTGTTTTTGCAAATACATAATATATTTGAAATTAATCTTGTAAAATATGTAAACTGAATGATTGCTTGAATGTTTTCAGCTTTGTTTCTATTTAGTTAACAATCTGATTCCCTGTTCAAGACCAGTCCTACTGAGCTTCTGAAAGTGCCATGCTGTCGGACAGTTTTTTCGTCCTTTAAAGGCTCTTCTGGAGTCCTAGGTATGTTATCTCTCTTTTATTGTTTTTTTTTTTTTTTTTGTGTGTTAAAAAAAAATCAAGCCAGTTTACCTATATATCCAGTATATTCTACAATGTGACTTAGCTTTCAGCATCTTAAAAAGATTTCTAAGGCAAGCAAGGGTTAAGATTCTCAAGCAGGAACAACTTTTGTCTGCTGAATGATATCCCAGTAGGAGATGCATGACCCATTGCTGTTTTGGGGGTATTTTGAAATTTTATAGCAGCTTTTGTAGGACCTTTATGCATGTGTTTGTGTAGATACTCTGTTTTAAGCTAATGCATTATCTAAATTGTGGCATCGCATATACATTCACACAAGTTACAGTATAGTGTGAATGAAAACTGTCTTAAAGGATTCATGTAGGTTGAGGTAACAAAGGAAGCCTGGTTACATTAGTGGTCAAACATCTGTCGAAATTAATGACAAAGCTACACTTCTTTTGAATCTGAAACTCAGTATTTGGTCCAAACCATGCCTAAAAAGATTTTCCTTTCATAATCTGTTTTATCATTCTATCTGCTTTGAAATTCTGATTATGCATCCTATTTGTATGAGGCTACTTTAGTCAAAACTGATACTAACAGGAAAATTAATTTTTTATATTTATATATTATCTTCTGTGAGTATGAAATTACTAGTCCTATTATTAATTTCACATGAAGAGAAAAATATTCCAATATAATATTCTGGATATATTTTCTGGACAGAAAGATTTTACTAAAATGCTGCTTCTGGAAAGATGTATATACTCTAACTGTGTTGAGCTTATTTTCTGGTCTCTTAGGTTTAAGACTGGAAGGTCTATAGGAAGTTCAATGCATGACATTCTTCCGTGCTTCTTATACTCCTTTAGTGCAGCTGTTTAAACAGAGCATAGTATTACAATTTTGGTAAAAGTTCCTTCTGTTATGTCATGTTAAGATGAGAGAAGGTCAGCTGTCAAAAGTGATGCATTTTATAACTTCTTTGTGTGATTGTTATTGATTTCTGAAATGGCAATGCCCATTGACCAAACTGTTTCAAACATTTTATTCTGAGAAAAGTGCTGTACATTTTTTTTTTCATTTAAACTCAGAGGAAAAAAATAATCCAAGGACATTCACATTTCAGATGAGAATGCTAGTCATCATTTTGTATCTGTATCCTGTTTCATAACACAGTGCTCAAATGTATTGCCTTAAGATAAGATGGTCCACCAGCAGGTAGTCTCAGCAGAGCTGCTTCTGTTCCTGTGAGAGCTGATTTGGATTTACAAAAAAAGGCTCAAATTATTTTGACTGATGTTTCCAATCTGTCTCAAACCTATTTAGGACAGACATGAATTTGAACCTTGTATAGTAAAGAATATCTGGCAAAATATTTTTCCCTAAGAAAGCCTCTTTTTGCTGGTCTCTTTCATGAATGGTAAATTACTAGAAATGTCATAATTACACTATTCTTCAGTTTCACAACCCACTTAACTGCACCTCATATTATAGTAAATCATAAAGTTTGCTTAAGGTTTGGTATTAGAACTGCATATATACCCTGTTACATATGTCTATTTTGTTAGACTTTCGATCATCAATTTTTATCCTTGAACAACCTCTTTCTGAGGTTTCAATACTTAGTGGAGTAACACAGAAAGTAAAGATAAGGGAGGGCACATATTTCAATATGATGTTCCTCTCATGTAAGTTACTGAATTCAGTAATACATTTCAGACAATATATTCTACAACAAAACTAATTGTCTTCACAGCACTCGGAGTTTCTAAGTGAGTACAAATTATCTAATTAGGTGTTTATTGTCAGCTTGGTAGACTTGAAAGCAGCTCATCATACGGTACAGGAGCACAGCTACTTTATTTTTATTCCTTTTAACTGTATAATAGTGGAGGATCCTTTCTTATCAAAGAGATTTTTAATTGTATGATTCTGGACAGCTCTCTTTGATTGTCACAGTATCTTAAACAAAGACCCACAAGCCACAAACATTTAAACAATCATTCAGCAGAACATTATTTGCTTTTCCTTGCGAATTGTTTTCATACTGAGAAATAGCATTCACCAGAATGTTGGAAACAGAGCCATATGCTCTTACACATGCTTATACAGTGAGTGCAAAGGAAAACAGATCAGCTCTTGCTGAGAGTAGAGGATTGTTACTTGAGGGGAAAAAAAAGTCTATTTTCCTTGTTATTTGATTGCATCTTTAACACGCAGATTCTATGCATGAGCTATCCTCTAAGCCAGGGGAATCAAAATCACAGCCCACGGGCCAAATCTAGCTCTCCACCTTGTTTTATCCATCCCAGCACCTTGTTTCTCCCCGGTGGCAGCACCGAGCTCCTTGCCCTGCGCTCTTGCCAGCACCGGTCACGTGTGCAGCGAGTGCCGCACGTTACGCTGCAGGAGCAGGAGAACAGTGGGAGCCGTGAGTTTGACTCCCTTGCTCTAAGCAAAACATTAATTCCTCAGCAATGTATCAGAATTCCCAATAGGGTCTTTTAATAAGTGTGCTTCAGAAAAGAAATGGCTTATATATTACATTAATATTTTTTGATAATGCCAATAGAATAAAGAATAAAGATCTCGAAGGAACTGCTTATATAGACTGTCCTTTACAAAATTTTCCACATATTGCCAACACTTGAATTTTAAACTGCAAATATGGTCCACTCCTGCTTATGCCCCTCATCTCTATCCTAGTACATCTTAGTAGAGAAGTCGTAAGTGGTTCTTGGATTATAAACAGATTACTTGATCTTACAAGGTTTGCTGTTTTTGTTTTTTTTTTAACAACTCTTAAGAAACATACAGGTTCAAAGCTTTTTCTTGCTAACCCCTCCCAGGATCCATCTGAAATTGAAGTGTTTGAAGTGTTACTGCAGTGGTACTTTATAACAGATCAGTGTGGGTGTGTTTTGAAGCCAGCATTCTTTTTTCTTATCTGTATTAATAATTGTTCATCCACCACCTGCTAATATGTGATAGGCTCATGTGAAATGGATCTTCATATGTCCTCCTAGTAATATAAACTACACAATTCAATTTTGGTTTTGTCAGTCACTTTATAACCTCAATCATTTGTTCTACTATTTTGAAGTACTTATTTTTCTTAGTGACATTCAAGAACAAAAGATAGGTCTCTCCATGCTTCACTGCACAGCTGTTAGCTTTATTGTCATACTTTTGATGGGCAATGACTATTTTTATTGATTGATACTTCATGTCTGTCTTTAAGTGTACAGCACATGGAACTGGACTACTTTGCCCTCAAAAATAAAAATTTTATTTTTAGAAGTTAATTTTTTATGCTATCTAGAAGTAGATTTTTTGAATATAAGTATGTTCCTTACTATTTTACTGACAATAAAACAAGTGGATGCTACACTATAGTTTTTATTCAGTAGAGAAACAGGCTATTGCTAGAGAGTTGTTAAATAGTTGTTTTCTGTCTGACTATGATGCAAGAAAAATTGAGATATCCATCCCATCTTGCAGTGATATTGATGTAGACTTTGATTCTGGTCAAATATCTAAATGCTGGCACTGTTAAAAATTTTCACACTCAAAAGAGCTAGTCATCCTACCCTATGTAACTGGGAGTATACTGCATGTCCTGACTGCAAATGACTGTGACAAAACCTAATTACAAGAACACTGACTGAGCAGTAGAACTGCTCAAATGTGGGGTGGAGGACAGTTTCTGTTTTCTTTTAGAAAAAAAGAAACAAGGTTTTGAAGATATTCCATTTCTTTAGTCATTATGCTGCAAGCCACAACATTTAAAGTGTTCTTCATATGTTACTCCCACCACTGTTTTGTTCTATTAAAAAAAAGTTATAAAGATTCTTTTAAACGACTAACTGCAAACTACACCCCTTTTACTTTTCTATATATTCACCTCTGTCCATAGTTGGTTTGTTTGTTTGTTTAAAGTATTTGCAGGAAGATATCCTATAAGCATTTCTTGCTTCTTTTTCAAAATCTGAGCCTTAATGATTCTAATTTATTCATAATTGCAAGCCATAAAACAAAGACATTTCCAGAGTTTAAGCAAAAGTTTATGACAATGTAGGTTGTTTCCTCTTCAGAAATCCTCTCCCTTTGTACCAATCTTCTGTAAAAAGATAAAGCAAAGCAGTGTATCCTCCTTTGCATCAATCACCGGTTTTCTAGTGTTGAAATAAATCACTATTGTTTACCTTAGGTTCATTACCTTCTCTTTCTGTCTTGTCTTTTCTAGTGTTTATTCTCAAGTGTAACTAAAAAAATGAAACAAATGGAAGTAAAGATGCAGTGAGATACTATAACTATGTGATGATTCCTAATTGCAGTTTTCATCATGCTAATAGTAATTATTCATGTCAAGTCACATGATGCATAGATAATTTCAGTATAGAGAGCTTTATGTTTTGTTAGTCATTCTGAGCAATTAACAGTACTTATTTTTGTTAAAATGAAATTTAGAATTCTAATGTGCTTCTCTGCAGATAATTCTACTGAAATGATGTCATTAAGTACAAGCTGTTTGTTTTTTTTTTAATGAGATTAAAGGCACAATTAATATGATCTCTGTTTAACTCTCAAATGGACCAATTTGTATAGATCTACTACTTTTAGAAAATATAAGTAAGTGTACATCTATTTTATCAATGGTTAATAGTCATGTTAACACCAAAAGGCACTCTAATTTGGTGGGGAAACTTACTCTTACATTGTTATAACAGCACTATGAATCTTTTGTATGTAACAAACATTTCCTGATACAGTTCTGAATAGCATAGATAATTCTGTTCTGTATCATGGCAATGGTTGTAAAGAAACACGTTAGGATCAATGTACCTTCTCCATCTGAATTAACAAAGCCAATCAATTCATACACACTCTAGCAAACCAGCTGTCTCTGTGACTGAAATGCTAAAGAGCACCCCATGAACCCCCTTTTTTCCTCCATAGATGCATAGAATAATAAGTGTTTTGTCAGAGGCTTATCTGCATGCCTTTGCTGTCATTTATAAAGGTAAAGATACAATAGAAGTCTTTTCATTATGGTATTTTCCCCAATATTTCTGCTTTTCTCAAAATATCACTCCCATGAAGAAATTGTGTAAATATATGTACTTTGGTAAATCCTTAGGAAGAGTACAGATTATTGTTTTCGATGTGGAGAGGTTTGTGAAGAGTTGTATCAATAATCTGGCTTTAAGAGCAGGAAGACGCATACTGCCCATAGAATCCAAAGTGGAGGGAAGAGTTTCTTCCTCAACCCTAGTGTTTAGTAGTTCCTCTGTCTTCAGGAATGGGAGCTAATACTCAGTGCTAACATCAGGAGACAGCAATGGAAACATCTTCCTTTCTAAGCTGCTCAGTATTGGGTTAATACTGTTGGTAGTGAAGTTACTAGGGAAATGTCCTGCAAGTTTCTTTGAGGGTAGAATTTATCTGTATTTGAAATCTTGGGGAAAATGACCAAAAGGTTATTTAGCACCGCTGATAAGTCTAGTTTGGGGGCCTTGGGCTACACCTAACCCTGTGTGCTTGAGCAATATAAATAAAATATAAATAAGACAATGGTGCTCTTCATCACAGCATTCGCAATTGTCTGCTTTTCTTTTTCACTTTCTTCACATCTCCTGTATTTCCCCCCTGCCCCTACCAGGCTTTATTACCTATATTGTTCAATCAGTATATCAAACATCAAAGATATAGGCTGAGATAAATAAAAGTCACACTATTTTTACTAGCTTGACACCAAGAACCAGCTAAAAAGAATACTATTCTGACAACATTGCTAACAGAGTCTTCATACATGTGAAATGTTTTTTATTTGGAGAGATGGAAAGAATCACACCAATTTCAACTCCAGTTAAAATAAGAAAAAATTTTTTGAGAAAGAGAAAAGGACAAAATCAGAAACAAAAGGCAGGAACACTTAGAAGTTGATTCCAGGATACTACAAGCAAGCATTTTAAACACCAAGTGAATATTATGGAAATGTGCTCAATCTTCATATCATCTGATTAGGCACATCAGGTTTATTTAGATTACAGTGAACAAACTTAGAAATTAAGAGGTCATATTAAAATGAGTTGATTGTTCTTTAATCAAAGTCCTCTGCTTAGATCAAAGGAAAACTAAAAATGCAAGTTAAAAAGTTGAGCCATGCATTAAAAAAATCAAAATTCCATGAGATTATTTTCATCATAGCAATTCAAAAAAGAGCCTTGGTCTGTGGCTCCATGTTCATCAGTGAATCTAAGTACATTCATTACATAGCAGTACAGATTTGAATAGAGGCAAAATGTGAGCATTTTGGCCAATATTTCCCTCCTGCTGGCTGCAGGAGGCAGTTTATCAAAAATTGCCGGTCTTCAGAAAGAGCTTTAAGTCCTCCAAGGGAGAATGTTAATTGCAGAAGTTTAGGTTGAGGGCCTTAGCTAAGTAAGATACTGGAGTCTTCTAACTAAAAGTGATCCCTGGAAGGGACATTTAGATGAAGGGGTCAGCAGAAAAGGTTATGAACAAAGAGCAGCCTCAAGGATGACCTAAAATTTCTTTTTCTAATTCTTCAGTTCACTGGTGCTATGATGCATACAACAAAATAAAATAACTGTTTTTGTGTGATAATAAAGATGATGATTATTTTCTGTAAAGCTGTCTGTAGTTTACTTTCCTGGATTACTGGGGAAAGTTGAATAGTTTCTCATGACAGTGTCTCTCTGTTTTTGTGCATACAGTGGATGGTACAGAGCATAGACATTTAAATATAAATGTTAAGTAATATTTTAAAATGTTTTCATATTTGAAAAAATGTGCATTTTTCTCACTATGTTTATTAGTGAGAAAATGTTTTATTAAGTGCTCTAGTCTTACCCCAGTTTTCCCATATGCACATGACTTTCTGAATACCACAGTTAGTTTTCGTTTCATGTCTCTTAAACACGGGGGCATTAACTGAACATAGATTTCAGTTTAAAGAAGTTTGACCAACTGAATAAAATATACAGATGAACTCTGTCAAATGCCAATAAAGACTTGCTATAGTGTTGGTAGCAGTCCCTGCAGTTTAAGAGATTAAGTGAAGCTGGTTTTGCATCATTAAACTTACTGTGAACCCACAGACAAGATGAAAGTTGGGGCTTTTCTGTGAGGTGGCAGTGTTGGTTTTTGTTTGTTTGCTTTGTAGTTTTGGGGTTTTTGGCACATGTTAGGATATTTTCTTCAGACAGTTGTTACACTGGAAATCATATGTTCTTTTTCAGCTCTGAAATTGAAATAGCAAAGAGACAGACAGAAAATGTTTACAAATATCTAGCTAGGGCAAAAAAATTCACTTCCAACTTTGAGAAAATTGAGTAAAATCTTTGCTTGTTCACGAACACAGTTTAAACTTCAGTCATTTTATGTTCCAGTATTTTATGTTCCAGTAAGAATGCCTTCCATCAGTTTTGGATGGGCGTTAAGTATTTTCTTGGGGTTTGTTTGTATGATCAGGTTTCAAGATTATATTTTTTTTAGGTAAAGTAATTCATTAGACTGCTATGTTGTCTGCAGGTATGTTGTAACTGTATCCTACCAATATACATACTGCAAACTCAAGACTTGGTAGAAAATTCTGGAGAAAATAAATATGCAAAATGCATAAATTCTTAAACCTGGAAATATTACTAAATGAGATGCCAGGAGGATTTGTACAGAGCTAACAGAGAGATCTTGAATAATGATTTATAGTTTTTCACATAATTTTGATTGCTTTGGATTCTTTCCCCGCCCCGTATTTAGTGCACCTTTTTTATTTCTTTCATCCCACTTAAGATAACTCCTCTGAACATGGTTTGGTCGTCATTGTATAGTGTGTGTTGAGTCAGAAAACAGGATGTTCTAAGAAGAAAGAAAAATAATTTAAAGAAAGAAAATCAAAGGATTGGCAAAAAAATATTTTACTTTTTTTTTTCCACGTGCAATAAGAACAACAGTAGTATGAAAAAGAAAATTCTGCTTATGTTTTAAAATAACAATAGTTAATATTAATTTTAGACATATAATTGATGATCAGAAATAATCAACATGGTGACTGTGTTTTAATTGCCTGTTTTTAAGATAGAGTATTGCAGAAAGCTGTTCCAAAGTGCAGATAGACAGACACGTATTAGTACCTTTTCTTCCTTCCTGCTAGGGTAGATATTTTTGTGCTGGTTTTACATGGATATTCTGCTTTGAATTGTAAGATAATTGGCCTATAAGGATAGGCCAAAGAAAAGTCCATTACCAGTTTTATCTACTAGTAGAGATGTAGCCTTTGTCTCTTGCAGTTCTTATCTGGTAGTATAATGTGCAATACCTTAACTGTCCTTCCTAAATATTTAACTTTCTTTTATAATACTATCCAAATCTTCCTAACAATGATGACTTGGTTGGTATCTTACTTAGTTCTTATAATCTTAACAGTATACAACATTTCATTATGCAAGTCCTTCCTTCAGCACCTCTTTATTTTGAACAAGCATGCAGCACATGTGTTTCTTCCTGTACCAGAGAGTTTCTGCTTTGCAGTGATCTATGTAAACATCAAAATCTCAGCTTCACTGATAACTGCTGGGAGACAGAACTGAGATGTGGATGTTTTCTTAGTTCTACCTTGTTTTATGCTATTGTCAGTTTCTAGTGGCTTTTAATCTTTTCATTAGCACCCCTGTATATGCATATATATACTTGTGTTTTCCTCTCAAGTGGATCTGTTTCAGTGTACTAGGGTACTTTTTTTTCCTTCAGGTCATTGCAGAAAGAGCATTGGTTGTCTTAAATATTCTAAAAGAGATAATACATACTCTGTTCAAGTCAGTTTATTAAATGCTGTCCTAATTACAAATATATCTTTCTGTCACTTCCAGCTTTGTTAGTAAGAAATGTTTCAAGGTCTCTATAAACAATTCAAAGATATGGTTTTATCCTCTTTTTTTTTTTTCCTTTAATGCATGATCTCCCTTTTCATTTAATCTGTAAATAGCCTATTTTTAGTTAGCGCTGTCCAGTTACCCTGTATTTGAGGGCTTTAATATGTTTCTTTTTCAGCATTGGCTGAAATTTTGCCAATAGGTTGCAATATTTTGCAGTTAATACTGTGCAAAGTCATTACAGAAGTGCTGCAGGGTGCTTAAATATGGTAATATATACAACCTCTTAGTGGGATCTGTAAATTATTGCTATAGAAAAAGTGTGAGATGAAGGACAAATTGTAGGAAATGAAAAGCAAAGATCAGGACAGTTGGAAGAGAAACGTGCTGTGGAGAACTTGGTACTACATTCTCCCACATGACTTATATTTTAGAATCTCTCCCAAATGCCTTGTAAATCCCGTGAGGGGATGTGTTTGCATTGTATATGCAAGTGATCTACATCACCACTACAATCCATTTACTGTTAACATCCCTGTGAGGAAGATAACGTGTTTAATTAAGGTAATGATCCTCAACCATTGCAGACCAGGTACCTCAGATGGTGTATACCAGATGGTATACCCCTGACAATAGGTGTCTTAAAAACTCCCAGGTCAGAAAGACAGGTGAAATATCAGTGATAGTGTTAGAACAACAGAATGCCCGAGAGCAAATACTCTTATACTGTATCTTTATTAGAATTTTATCAGAGAACTTCTAAAAGCTAATTAATAGTCTACATATTTCTTACAGAAGTGAGATGTCATTTATGGTAAAGTAAGAGAGTGTACAACTTCAAACATAAATAGCCTTTTGGCTTCCGTACATTAAAATTACACACAGGTTCAATTAACTCAGTACTTTAAATATTTGATTGTTTAACTAACAGAGAAAACTTTCCAACATTTACATACATTGTGCTAGACTTAGTGAAGTGATTGTGCTATGCACAGATGAAGTCAAGATAGTAACGTTAACCCCACTACTAAATCATTAGACATTTACAAAGCAATAATTACCTTCAGTGGGAAACCCAAATGCTCAATTGTCCTTGGATGTTCTGATCGATATTGCCAAAACCAACTGTTTCTTCAACTTGTCACAGCTGTGAGCCTTGGTGCAAAACTAAAACAAATATCATATTCTGAACGAAGAAGAAGAAGCTGGAAAGATAGAGAATTCTTGAAAACAGTATCACTTTATTTTTCCTTAAGTTTAGGAAAAATACAGTTATTTCTCATTGTAACGAAATCATTATCAGTTTTCGAAAACTTGTAAGCAACGATAAAGATGGAAGGACAGAGTAAATAGATGTTTAACCACTTCTGCTACAGTTCTATATTAGATGATTTGAAGGGAAGGAGGAAAGTGTGTCAAAGAGATGTTGATGTTCATATCCAAAAAAAATTTACTACTATGTTCTGGTAGTAGTAGGGGGATTTTCAGCCACGTCTTTTTATTGCGTGTCATTGAGTATCTTTACTGCAGAGGGGAACACATCATCTGTGCATCAGCTTTCAATATCTGAAGTTATCAGCATGGAGCCCCTAGTAGAACAAGACCATAGCAGTGTAAATTCTTTCTGTATTTGTTAATATGATTTGGTTACCCATCATTTTCTTCTTCCCATTTCATCTAGAAGTGACAGTGCCTCTTCTTCCTTAAGCTTTAATTTAACTACTTTGTAACGTCAGCATTAATTGCTAAAAGCATAACATAATACTAATTTTTAAAAATTAAACTCCTTTTCTGCTCTGGGTTTTCTAGTTCCTGCAGACACTAGAAGTGGCCGACATTAATTATGCTTGTGCTAATTGCAGCAGAGATGCACAATTTTCTGGTGTTGCTTGAATTCTCCCAATGTTGAAGCTCCTTCACGGAAGGTCTCCCAGATAATTTAAGTAAAGTTACATTACAATATCAATGCCCTTCTTCTTCCTTCATCTTCATCTTCTTCCTTTGTCTTCTTTCTTTATCTTTGTCTTATTCCTTCGTCGTTTTCTTCTTCTTCTTTAGAGTTGGTCAGGAATAATTTGGTTATGCTAGAAAGTAATTTTGCTCAATATCAATTGACCACCAAGAACATTTTCCCATCGATAAATTTAGAGTCTTTTTGCCATGTGTATCATGCAAGATTATCTCCATGAATTTACCTTCCATTTTTATTATTGTGAAGTCCACAGTACAACTTTAGAAACATCTTCAGTGCAACTCTTAGTGTAGTGGATTGGATTCAAATGAGAAGAGGTCAGTACGACATCTGTCTTTCGTATTTTGCCTGCACAGTAATGCACACTATTCTGTTACTTTAGGAATGGCTGGAGTATAACATAAAGTGAGATTTAATGACTTGGAACCTGCTGTTTCAACTGATATTTTGACAAGCTGCTAGCCTACTGTAGCTTATGCAAGACCTTGCATTTTTGTTAATCCTTCACAGAGACTGGCTGTGTTGGTAGCAGATTTTGCACGCCAGTTTAACATATTCTCCAAAGTGAAGGTTCCAGGTGGAAAAAATGATGAGGTGTGCGGAACTGAGAAAGTTGATTGCCTGACAAGAAAGTAGTCACCCAGTTTATTTATTGTGTTATGACAGCCCCGAAGTGTTTCTTAATGTGAACTGGGTGTTTAAAAAAGCGTGAAGGTCAGCTGAAATAGGGGTAAGTATAACATGTTTCTGTTGTCTTTGCTAGTTGTATAGACAACGCCTCCCTAGACCATTGGTTTTAATAGAAATCAGGCATCTTTGTGTCACTGATAATTTGAACTTTTAATGTACATTTCTACCTACAGGTGGTGTAGATAATATTGCAGATTGTGTAGTATCACTAAAACATTTTTAATTGCTGGTGGCAGGCTTAAGGGTAAAACTAGTGGCTACAGCAATTTCTTGAATTAAGATATACCAGAGTTCAAGCTGTCCCAATAAAGAATGTCTCAGTGTTTTACTTAATGCTACTTTCAGTTCCTCCTAGGCTTCACTGGTTATCTGTGAGGCATTGCTCTTGCTATGACACTTATTAATACTTTATGAGGACAAATATGTGACATGCATTGGGAAGAACGATTAATTTTGTAACTGAAATCATAAAGCATGTCCTATGCTTCAGTGAGTTACAAGGAGCAGTGAAAGAAGAGTTGCCATGAATCTGATCTTGTTTACGTAAGTCTAATCACAGTTATGCCCATGTGAACCATATGAAATTACTCTGATACTGAAATCAGGATGTCACGGCTTTTTCTATCAGTGCGTGGTGTCCTTGAGTAAGCGTATGCATCTCTGTTATTGTAGTTCAGCTAAATGCTGCAATAGCAGAGGGTAAAATATTTTTAGCCAATGTGATTTTTAAAATATAATTTTCACTGCTCGGTAAAAACAGTGCACAGGGTAGAGATGATTAAGGAAATTCAGGACTTAGCCTTCCCCCTTTGCATTGCATTTCTCCTTTCTATTCTCTTTTTATCATGAGAAAATCTTTATATCCAACAATCATGAAGTTTATCCTGAGCGTAGGAAATATTGATGTTTGAACTGGAAAGAAATGTTGTATGCTCTGACCAGTAAAGAAAAAGCAGACTTCTCACTTGACTGGCATTTGCCAGTCAGTCTGGATGTAATGCCTTATTTCACATTAGCACAGAGTTCTTTAGAGAATGACAGAAGCGTGGGCTTGCTCTGTTGGAATAGTGCTTTAACTAGGGATTCCTGAGCGAACAGTGTGGGGAAGAGTGACTGCAGTAAACTGTCAGAGAAAATATATAGGAAAAAAAGCACTTTATGTTACTGTGTTTGGGAAATTAGCTGTATTTACAGAGTATATTTTAGGGTTTATTTTTAAAGAATTAAGAAACAAAAAGACTAATTGGTATATTTTTCTCTGCTTTTTTTCAGGAACCAGCAAAATTGATGTCTCTTACTACTTCTCATATAGAATGTAGCAGTGTCTCCAGATTGCTGTAAACAAATTGTTCAGTCCTGAGCTAAGGGATTGCTTAATTTACCGTATCGGTTGCAATCAAAGCTAGAGGGAAATCCCAGATTCCTCCAGAAATACTGATAGGATTTCAACTTACTTAAACACATTTGGTTTACTTTCTTCCATCCATTCCAGAACATTGAAGTCTGTGCGAAGTTCTGCTTAAGAAGAGATCTTATGGCCTTTTGGCAGAGAAAGTTCTGGGTTGGGGGCTACAATTACTGAATCATAAGGTAACAGTTAAAATGGGTTCTTTAAATAAGCATGTACAAACCACTGTATCTGCCTTTATACATTCAACTAATTAGTTTATCAATTAAAAATTGTTTGGTTTTGTTTTTAATTGAAATTGGTTTTGTTTTAACTGCACTTAGCATGTTTGTATTTTGCTAGTAGTTTGCTAGTCAGGTATCTTTTCTTTGACTGTAATTCATTCAATAAATATCAATACAAGTGAATTACTTCACATGTAAAAAGAAAGATTCGCCCTCAAGAGCACTTTTCTGCAGAAACTAAATGTTGGCTTCTATTCTGAAAAGCCTATGACTGCCAAAACTATTCATGGATTTGAATTTCTCACCTGACCAATTTAAAACCGTATGGAAAATGGAGCAGCATCTGCAGGTGCCTTTCACAGAGTGTCTTTGGAAACTTGACTTAAAATTAGTCTCTCTATGCCTCAAAAAATCAAGAGGCCAGAAATTATAAGCATAAAATTTGCAATATGTTTTCTGTTTAAATGATGAGACTCAAGATTAACTAATTCTTATGCTTATGACTGGTTGACAAAAAAAAAAATTGGTGTGGTTTAAATCTAGGCTTCCATACATAGCCACTATGGTTTTAAAATATTTTCAACTCCTTTTAAAATAAAATGAGAAGATTACGTAACATTTGATTCTGATATAAACAATTTTGCTGACATCATCAGTGTACTGGGTAATATAATATCCATTTTCTATCTAGTTTCTTCTGTCTTTCTTTGTGACATCCTTATGAAAATAGACTTTGCTGCAAACAGTAGAATTGAAGAGAGGCTAGACTGTAATAAAATGTGTATTTATTTCATTTTGGTATGTGATACTGCTATGTCAATGTGGTGGAAAAAAACTTTTGGATTTTGTCACTAGCGGGATATTTTGTCACTCACAGACTATTTCTTTCAGAAACTGTAGAATTATCTATAACTATTTAGCAATATAAATAGAGACCCATGGGAGACTGTCACAAGTAGCCCTCTGTGATTAGATTGCTGGCTTTTTCATGAGACCTCCTGATTATAGAACCTCTTGCAGAATTAGTCCATGAAAGCTGGTTCACGTATTTTTATGTGCTACTTCAGCGCAATCTCTGCAAGGCATATTACTGGGCATAATCAATACAGAAATTCATTATAATGTTTCTAGAGTCTCAGATTTAAAATGTTGTTTAACATTGCTCTTAATAGAGATAACATTGACCAGATGTTGTCATGCATCCCTTTGCACTGAGTCTACTGATCACAAGCCTTTGAGGTGAATCTGCTCAGTTTGTAGATTTGGTGGATAACTATTGATTTTATCTGTGGGTTTCTGTCAGACCTGTGAGTGAAACCATTTCATCTTGGCTGAATGATCATTGACTAGATCCAGAGCAAGAAAAACAGTGGGAGAGCAAGGCCAAGGATAAGCAAACGGAAATTCCTTTTTTTTTTTTTGGAAGTGAACTTCAATTATTCTAGGTTATTGTTAACACCAAACTGTACACTAAGAAATTTTTAATTTTATTTTATTCTTTATGCATTCCAGCATATCTACTTATGCTGATTTGTTATTATTTCCCTTTTAAAATCAAGAACATCAACTTGCAGGTAATCTCCCTATTTAACTGAAAAAGCCTTTGTCTTTGGATTTTTTGGGGAGGAATTTTGTGGTCATTCAGACTCTAACAAAGAAGGCCAAGCATTCTATAAATAGTATTTCTAGTGTCTGATTTATAATACTGTGGGATACAGTTCTATAATTAATGTAAAAAATATAACCTTGTGTTTAGGGATGTTGTATATGGAGTTGTAATCATTTATGCTTGTGTGTCTGATCACATCTTTCTATTAATCTCTTTCTGGGAATTTGGTAAGAAGATGATGTTAGCTTTTTAATACCATTTATTATTACAAATAGTGGAACTGTGAACTGAGCTCCACTGTCACTTTTAATCTGTTCAGAAACCTGTAATACCAGCTTTGATTTTTTTAGTGATGGTTCTGATCCAGCTGAGCTCATGCAGAAGGCTACTATTATTAGAATGAATGATGATTATAGCAGAAAACACGTGCTTCTTGAACTATTAACTATAGCATATTGGAACTAACTGCAAGTACCCAAAGGAACAGTGACCACATATTTCTTAAGAATTATGGAAGATCCAGTAGTAATATTAACATTATTCCAACATGCTTGGAGACTCTGGAAACAATATTTTTCCTTATGCCTACAATACTACATTTAAAAAAATAATCTTTCCAGAATCTTTCAAATTACTTGAAAATGCATTTTAATAGTAGGTTCTGTAACTGTTACAATGATGTGAACCAGTGATAATACTCCCACAATACACTGTTAAATATCATGTGTAGTTTCTATTCTCTACATTAATCTCTAAGGTCAGGGTAAGTAGTATTTTGGTGAATATATCTCTTTTTTATTGTACTTTACATTCCAGATAGATTTCAGCAAAGTTGATGTTGAGGAAATGCTTGCTACTGGAAAGCTGTAATTTCAAGTGAAAGTGTGAATAAGCAAATAAACTGTCACAAGTTGAGATACTTCTGGTTTCTGTGTGTTAAAAGACAATAAAGCTTTTTCTTTTGCACACCAACCATGTGCACAAAAATGAGCTTTTTTCTGGTTGGCTTGCTTGCTTACTTACTTACTTTTTTCCCCTTATAGTCCCTTCTAGTTCCTTTCTTAACTCAGCAAGCAGAAGTCTGAGTGTCTCAAAGACACTAGGTTTGCAAATTATCAGGTGCATCTTTGTAAAATCTTCATGCATGCAGGGCTACATTTAACATGAACCTGTCTTTCAAGATAAGAGCCCTTTTACACAAAGAAAGAGAGCTATTTAAGCAACTATTAAACTTTTCTGTCTAAGCCCTTTGGTCTTTATGGTATTTCATGATGTTATAATAAATATTGAATAGTAAAACCTTCACTCAACGTCAGGGAGCAGAAAGTCAGATTCTTATGAACAGATTAACAAAAGTGTGATAAGGTTATTGATATGGAGAACAAACCACTTAATCATTAATGTTATTCTCTTTTAGAGGGAATAATTCTGATTTTAAAATTCCAATGCCCTTAATTGCAACTACTGGACCATCACTGTACATCTCTATGTATGCTAAGAATTATCAGGGGTGCTCAGAGTAGGACTGAAATTCTAGTTCGCTCAGCAAAACATAATAGGGCTGATTGAAAATTTCTCAATATGGGCTAATTAGAAAATTTTCAGTATACTGTATAGTATGTATTAACATTAAGTGTTTTGATTCTGGTCAGATTTAATCATAGGCTTACACATGTTGAAAATCCAGGGCCAGTTACATGATACTGTTTATGATACATTCTGGAATACTGAATTTACACACATAAAAGAACAGGTAAAGGCATCTATGTACAACTTCTTATTCAAAATATACACATTAATGAGTAATTCAGTTAATCATTGTCAGCCTTATAGGGTTTATCTGCCATTTTCACATTTAAAAACCTAATCATATATAAGTTATTGTAAAGTGTGATAGAAGGCAATTTGTTCATTCATTTCCCAAACAGAAGGACCTACTGTTGCACCAGTTTTTGGGAGTCAAGAAATCCATGCCTAGCAAGGGAATTTCCAGTCAGTTTTGCAAAAGGTTATTCCCTCTTGTTAAAGTGAGTGAACAGGGAATATAGTCTGTATGGTGAGACAGTAAGTGGTTGCAGCAAGTAAGAGCATAGGGTAACGCTTGGGGATTCTCATTTAGAGCATGACTGGCTTGTGCATGCTTTTTGTTTAGCTCTGAGATAATAGATATGTTTGGGTCCTAAAACATTTGTCAGCCTTTTCCCCATGTTTCCTTAGCATCAGCCACAGTTACTGCTGGAGAGGTGAAAGGAAAGTCTGAGCAGTACAACAGTGAAAATAAAAGATTACGTTGCAGGATAAAAGAAATTTTGTTCACTCATATTTCAGTAATTGTTTACACTGGTGTGCTTGTTGCAATTTACTTTCCGCCTGTTTCTGGTATACATTAGACTGTAGTTTTGTAAGATTTTATTACAGCAATTTAATCAACCTCAAAATCGTATGGCTCGTTCAGGTTCTCTTTGCATGATCTATCAAGTGTGTGAATTAATACAAGCATGCCTATGAAGTTCTAGAGTGTTTTTGTTACTATTATAAATTAGTTTCTATTGATTTAATGCAGAAAGTGAATACTTAGTGTTCACTTGCCGTATTGCAAAGGGCTTTACAAAAGTATTTAATCTATACTTTGTTTGGGAAATGTTTTTCACACAGACTGAATGCTCCTTTAGACACAGCATGGTCCAAAATATTTTCAGTTTCCATGGTACAATATTTTTACTAATGTAGTTAAATATGCATGTAAACACCATTTGTTTTGAGCCATTCCTTGCTGTTGCAAACGTGTATTTGCCTAAAAGAAGTCTGTAGGATTATTTGTTAAAGGAAGAATAAGTTTTAAGATAACTATTACAAGCAGTAACTGAAACATACTGTGATCTAATGCAACTCCAGCATAATTTTCATATCTAAGATGAAGAATTTATCTGCTACTACATATATCAGATACTACATGTATCAGATGTACTACTTTTTTTTTTTTTAATCAGTTGAAATGAGAGATTAAATGAGAGAATGGCCAAGCTAGATGAGATCTGGAGAACATCCAGTTTCCAGAAGATGCCAGCCACAGATGATTTAAGTAGAGCATTCAACGTAATAATTAGGACAATCTGCTTTTCCCCTAATGCCTAATAAGGAAAAATTGAGTTTTTAGATTCATCATAAAACCTGTTTTCTTTTTCGAAACTACCATACTTGAACATCTCTGTAACTCATACAAATTCTAATCCTTTTTGAATATTTGAATAGTCCTGTGGGGCAGTGCTTCTTAAAGTCTGTTTCTGGGTTGTACTATCACATTTGATCAGTATGCAGTTAGCTTGCTTCCAGTTTTGTGTCATCTTGTTCTTACCTTGTTCGAAGAAGAGAACAGAAGTTTAATCTACCTTCATTTTTTATACTCCTTAAGTGTCTCCTTTGTGATTTATCTTTTTCAAAATAAACAGTCCCAGCATTTAGTATTCCAGTCCTTGGTTACCCAGGACGTTGCCTTTCTCTTTTTTTTCTTTTTTTTTTTTTTTTTTTTTTTTTGAGATCAGGTCACTAATAATGAATAAGTTTAAAGATAATCAACTTGCCAATTTTTAGACATCTATCTGAATTTGAAATGTTGGTTCTCCAAAAAGTCAGAGGGTTAAGCTGAACACACCAATTAAAAGCTCAGGATCCATTTTTCTAACAGGAGAGAGAATAATGATTTCTTTAATGGCATGTAATTATATTCCCAGATTACCCAATTCCTTTTGATTTTTGGCTTGCAGCCACATATTTTCCAGGTGAATTTATTTAGGCATCTGTGATGAAGCCAGTTTAAATAGCAGGAACATGGTGTCATGCTAATGGTTTTTTGAAAGAAAGATAATAAATAATGGTTTTTTACATATATTTGTTGCAAAAATTACTTTAATTTCCTTATTAAAAACAGTATTTTCTTTTTGCTTAAACATTGCTGTGCAAATTGTACTGTAGATTGTTTATACTACACAGAGCATATTTACTAAGGTTTTGAATGAGAACATTCACATTAAATGCTCTTATTTACTACAGTATTTTAACTGAATGTTATTACAAGTTTTACAAAGTCACATGCCTCCTTGGGTTATGGAAACCCTTGATTTCAGCAGCAAAGTGTCACATATCCTGTTTATGCCTCCGTCATAATATAAATATTCTGGTTTTTTTAATTTGTTCAGTTAATATACATCAATCATACCTGCTAAAGAGCATCTTTCTTTTACATAAGATTTTCTTTAAAACTTAAAAATTAATTGCCAAAGACTCAGAATAACACTGTATCTCAGCTGGCATGATAAACACTGTGGTTTGCAATCCATATATTTTTTTTTACCTTTGCAACTTCAACTGTTATTGATTGAAACAGAGTAGCACTGCCAACTGTCATACAGTGTAGGGCAACAGCAGAGGATTTTCAGAAATGTCTTTAGTCCCCAGCAATCAAACACACAAGCATATAAATTTACACCACCGTCTCTGAAAACACAGTTAATTTGTTCATGTTTTCCTAAGCACGATCAACAGTAGACAGGAGTTTTAATGAAATAAGTTGGTGCTTCCCACAGGGAATATTTGTAATGAACATTACTGAGTAGCAACATCTTCAAAGTGTTTACATTAAGACATGATTAATAACAAAGCTGTTAAGCTACACATTAGGTAAAATACAGAACCAAACTAAGGAGTATTCCTAATTGTATTTATTGGTATATTCCCTGCCTAAGCATATTTTTGGGCAGAGGCTTGGTTTATTTAGGGGATGATAGGACTTAACTTTCTCATTTTTTGTTCCAACAGGATCAACAGAATTCAGGTCACTTTTTGCACAGATTTTCATCAATGTAATGTTCTAGAGAAGTGGTAATGTATTGAAACATTTAGAAATTTCAGTTAGAGGATCTATTTATGACAGTTACTTGGAGCTGTACAAATGAGCTCTTAAGGGAATTAATTAACTTTGCTAGGGTTAAACAGGATTGTTAAACGTGTCAGTGGAAATTAAGGTTTGGGAGCTTTTTATGAAATCTACAAGAAGTTTAATAATCAGATTCTTAATTCCTGCAAGACAATATTGAATCAAACATGCTTATTTAAAAAAATAGAAATTTAACTGATAATTATAGTTTCATCAAATATAGAATGTCTGCATTTGGTTTTACTGTGTAACACTTTATTCCAGGTTTCTCTGAGTTACATAAAACCCTTGAGATGAGAGCCTAGGACTTTTTACTGTTTAGACATCTAGTAAGTTTAGATTTCAAATAGTATTGGGTAATATAAATCATGCTATTTTGCACAAGGAAAAAAACACTGGCAGCTGTTATAAAAATGAGCTTAACGAAATCTTCAGGAGCTCTTCAGATGAAATAATTATCAAAAACATGAGAAGCATATTTAAGGATCTTATGCCAGAAAGTGAGATTTTTAGAAGGACCTAAGTGGTTTAGAAACAAAAACTCCACTTGAAATCGATGAGATTCATGCTTCTAAGGAATGACAGTACTGAAGAAAATCATGATGATATAAATGTCTGGATTTAAAAAATGCAGTATCATTGTTATACAAGACTCTCGGATATTCTTATGTTGTGATATAGTTTCAGAATTATTTATATTACTGAACTCAAACTAGTATTTAACTTGCCTCGCTTCAAAAAATTGATGGGATTAAAATTCTCCTATGTTTCAGTAACCTTGGTTGCGAATGTCAGCCTTTTTTGTGAGGGTGCCTTGATGTTTTAGCAGATTACTTGCAGTGCTGTTCACAGCACAACGTCTTTAATCCAATTCACTTTCTTGGTATGGCAAGTTCTGAAATCAGAAATACTTGTGCTTGTGTCTCCTGCCCAAGTAAACTAAATCTGCTGTTTTGATAGCATTGTCTCATTGCAGTCCTTTAAAAGTGTGACACTGAGCATGAAATGTACTGATTTCATTATGAAACTTCCCAAGTCAATGTGCATAGGGATTCACATTTGCATAAGGTGACTTCAAATCAGAATTCAGTCTGACTTATTTTGAATTCACAGTATTTTTCATTCTGGAATGTGTAAGCATCACATGTACATGAAGAAAATCAACTTAATGATACTTGGAGGGTTTTCTACTGAATGCATTACGTATTCATTTGTTTTTAGGACAGGAGTTCTCTAACAGGGCCATTATACAATGCAGACACAAGAAGGCAGAACTAATGAAAAGTATGAGTGAAATAGCATTTGTACTCTGCACTGAAATTAAAAAGTAAATAATTTGACCAGGATGCAATAATATATTTTACCAATGTCTACATACTAATGCATGTCCTAATTGCCACTGATTTCCAGTGTATTGAACTTAAAGCTATGCATACATGGCTTTACCACTTTACATTTACCACACTCGTGCTTTTCCCACTAACTAGGACAGGTGAGCTGAAGAATGCATTAGATGATTTAGTCTATTAATTAACTCTTCAGATTCATAATTCTTTCAAATATCTATTCAAATTACTCATATGAAACTTTGCTTCCTTAAGTATCTTATATTTTCTTCTCATGTTGGTACTTACACACATTAGTTAAATCACTTCTTGAGCTTTTGAGAAGATAAATATCTCTGTAAGGCACTTTCAAAAACATGATTCTTGGTTTTGAGGCTAGCTTCTTTCTAACATTCTCTGTTGTCTAATAATTGTTTTGCTAAAGCAATTGTAAAGGATACTTTGCTCCTTACAAATAATTTCAGCTGAATAATTGCTGTTCTCTAGCCTTGAGTTAAGCATTAATTCCAAAGCTGTTGTAATAGCTGCCATAAAAACACCATTACAAACTTTTATGATACGACTCAAGTTTTATGATGTAAACATTTCTATCTAATGGCAAGCGTATAAGCTGGGAAAATATATAGTGATTTTGTGTACGGAGTAAAATACCCTAAATAAGAAGGAAAACAGATTTATTTATTTTTTTTTTTAAATTCAATGAATCTGGAAATTTCAGTTTATGTCCTGGTGAATATAACACCAAAACAATTCACACTGTCTCTTTCTGTGTCTATCCTATAGATTACATCTGGTAAGGAAATAATGAAAAATTGGTTTCCTTTATCAACAGGTACATTTACATTTCAGCAGAAGACAAAGTGTCATAAGATAAACATGTATTTGCTGTGATAGACTCAAGGGCTCCTTTGAGTTATGTCTTGGCCACAGAAGCCAGCTAAGTAGTACAGGATTCTGTCTACATTTCCAAAGCAGTGCTAGGGTGTCACAGTCAACAGAACATTCATTTTAGCATCTTGCATGGATAGTATGCTGTCAGTTAGTGCTTCATTAAGTGTAAGTCTCTATAAGCTAAGGAATATTCTAGCTGCAGAAGTGCAATGATTTTAGATATTTCATTGCCATAAAATTTAAAAAAAATAAATCCCCAAAACATTTCCATGTAGTTTATTAGATCTTAGAAATAAAAGACGGTTAAGCTGTGGACATTAACATTTCTAACTCTAGTAGATAATTTATAACAGGCATTATAATGAACCAATACCAATGTATTTAAGTATAAAAACTCTGCAAATCACGCATTAATTCTTCAGCATCACTTTATCAAAAAAAACCCCTCAGCACATCTGTTGATATATTTTAAACTCGCTATTTATAAAATTTTGGAAAACCTCTTTCCTCTAATTGCCCCATTTCCATTATATACATATTCAGTTGTGTGATTATAGCAATTCAAAACCAGTCTGTATAGTGCAATATTAAATACAAGACAGGCTTTCATTAAAAACAGAAACGCAGGCATCATGGCTTTGTAAAATAACTTATTTTTCTCGCTCTTTTTTGAAGTAATGATAAAACCTTACTTTCAAAGTTATATGATTTTTAGAGAAAACAATATTTCTGAGAGCAATATGGTAGCATTGTTCAAAAGAATTGTAACATGCTGTAGATGAACTTTTAATATCTGAAATACAATAATTCTTATCAGAAATATTTAGGTTTTGAAATGTTCTCCACACATGCTCACGGCACCTGTAAATTGCATTGGCATTTGTATTTTTTTCTAAATTCCTCCGATTTTTTACCAGAATTTATTTCAACAGCTCAAGTTAAGCAAAAATAATGTTTAAAAATTACAGTCGTTTCTATTTTATAGGATTTTAAATCCTAACAAAGAATGATTGTTAGTTCTTCCAAATAATATAGATAAATGAATACATATGTAGATCTTGAGTTTAAATAAAATCACATGGAAATCAGAATTATTGCCTTTTTTTGTTTGGTTCTTTGTTTTTTTTTCTTAAACATCGATAAACCTGTCCTTTTAATATTTTTTTTTAATATGTATATTTTTTTCATTTTCTAAATTTTGGATAAGAAAAATGTGAAAAACCAACAGTGGGGAAAAGCTGTTGAAGATTTAACAGTGACATTTCAAAATCTGTAAGTTTTGGTCTTGGTGTTTTTCTGTTGTTGCTGTTGAACCATGCATCTTCCCGTGGATATGTACATTGTTATGGCTCAGGCTCTTCACTCTTAAGCTTAGCCTTAGCTGAGGAAAAGGATGTGTGTCTGTTTTCTGTAGCCGTTTTGAGAACTGTTAGCAAACAAACCTAGACTGAACGTGGTGCTTTATATTGTGTAAAAGTTTGTCTCAGTTTGGGGAGGATTAGAAAAATGTGTTGACTTAAAATAGAAACATTCTTAAATTGCATTATAAAATCATTTATTATCAGTAAGAGCATAAGTACTAATGTTTTATTGTATGGAAACAACAATAAAATTTTATACTTGTTTTGTGTTATTAAATTGATGAGAAAAATCCTATTTTCTAGTTGATATATTTTTTTCAGGCTCCCTGCACAGAAAACAACGTGTTTCTAATAAAGGAATATAAACTCTGTGGATATCAAATAAATATGGAGTGCTTTGAAGATTGTCCAGCAAGCAAACATTGGAAATAAACAACAAACTCTGACTTTCTGATTGAATCTGGTTTGAGAACGTGTGCACAGTTGCAGGGATCATTGGAGTACAATTCACTTCAACTTTTGAGAAGAGGCATTTTTTTGAGGAAAGATTTACCCAAAATAATCAAGCAAATACGTGATTCAAAATAGGTATACCTAGGTCTGGTTGGTTAACATCCTACATGAGGAAAGAAATCTACAAATATGAACAGAAAATTCTTTACCGTAGGGTTGGAGTTCACCTTCCTTATCTTTATTTCCTAAAAAGCAGGTATCTAGACTAAGCCAGTTGGCCAGCACAGCACTCCTGGGCAAGCAGATGTTCAAGGCAAACATAAGATAGAAGAATCACCATCTTTAAGTGCGTGTCTTATTCAATTGATTACAGAGGTAGCCAAGATGAATAGCCATTAACAGATATCTAACTTCTGGACTGCACTTGAATCCCTCTCCAAACAGGTGTATTTCTTTTGGACAGAATTGCGCTAATGAAATCCACCTTCTTAGCCCGAGGTCATATACATTCAGATAGATATTTCGAAGACATTTTTATTATAATTCAGAGACACAAAATCAGTTTGATATTGATTAGTGCATGTGTTTTCCATGTAATACATAATTATTAAATTATACTGCATCATAAAATAATAAGTAGTTAGATAATAAGACAGCAACAGGAACTGAATTCACGCCTCTACCTTCACCTGCTTCTTTTAACTCTTTGTTGTAATAATCCGTGTTACTCCTTGATCCGTTTCCATATAATTATATTGAAATTGTCTTCCAAATCATTCATGCTTTTTTTTCCAGAAATCCCAGCTGTTCACAGTCTTATGAGGCCAGTTCACTTCCTGGCCATCCATTAAAGGATTTGGCCAGAACTTCTCCACAGTTAGCCAGTACTGGGTTTTTTAGGGCATTGAATTGTTATGCTAATCACTGACCTTAGCAGCAAGTCTGAGCCTGACAAAGACTATTAACAACATCATTCATGTTCTTTGTTCAATATGTCACCCTCAGAACACTTATTAGAAAACAGAATTTTACACTTTTAGCTACTAAGTTCAGAATATTTAACGAAGTGTGAATATTTCAACATGTGAAAAAAAACCCGATAATAGGTTTTGACTGGAAAATTTTGAAGATCTTACTGACATTTCTTACTTTATATTAAAAACCTTACTCATTCCAGTACATTCATCCAGATGAGTGGGTATGCATGTGTTTCTCAAGGTTCTACACCAGTACAGATGAAGTAGATTTTTTGAAGCACACTTCTATTTTTTATTTTTATTGTCTAGTCTCTATTTTTAGATATATCTATTTCTAGAGATTATTTTACTGAAGTGTTATTGTATATTCAGTATTACTTCTGTCCCATTTTTATGCGTACTCCAATCTTTCTCCTGTGTCTGACCAGGGTGAATCCATATCCCTCTTGCTGCCTTAGTGGCAATCTCTCAGTGTTAAATTTTATTCGTTGGCCTGTTTCTCTATGTATTCATAATGCTTTATAATTTTCTTCTGAAATCTTTTAGTCTTCTATATTTATTATCTTAGGGAGCAGTCTTTGTTCTCTGTAAGTTATTGTTAAGGTAGCTTTGATTTAGGTATTGATACTGTGACCTGTAACGTTCTGTAGTGTATTAGATGCAAATCATTGAGCTTGTTCCTAATGGTTTGAATATACCTTAAATATCTCAATGAATCATGGTTAAATAAGCAGATTAAATCATAGAATATTTCAACACTATTTTTTTTGTTTGGTTTGGTCAAAATTTTTTGATGTATATATCTCACTGTCTTCCTTCAGTGGCCTGTATGTAATTCATCCACAGGGAAATGAAGAACTGTAGTTGTGCTGTGTACACTCAGAAAAATTATGGCAGAACCAAACTCTTCTAATGGTATATATCTCGTTCTGAAATTTTGGGTGCCAGGGTGATAAAGAAGTGCTTGTTCTCTAAATAGACATCATCACGTGCAGAGAACTTTTCCCTTTGAACTTGTGTGAGTTAACCAAAGCTTTGTTTCAAGTCTCTAGGGAGAGGACTGACACTCAGGTTGCTGACAGAAGAACCCTGCAGATACCTCGAGGGGATTTCTGCCTCACTTGAGCTGCAGATCTGATCAGGTTTTTAAAGTTCTCCTTGAAGATAGGCTGTAACATTTTCAAAGACAAACAACTCTGGAAACTTCTGTGGAGGGGAGGGCAGAACTCCAACAACGTTTCCCTCCAAAGAAATTCCCAACAGATAAGGACTTCTCTAGAGGACAGAAGGTGAAGCATTTTACAATCAAGCTCTTAAGTATACACTGAAGTGACAAATCCTGTAAAGGTGAGATTTTCCACGGTTAATTGCATGTGTGTTCTGGGACAGTACTGTCACTACAGAAGGAAGAGCATAGTTTCAGCTGTGCTTTCTGTTGAGACATCTGGACTGTAAAACCAGAAAATAGATGAGATTTGGAAAAATATTTGTAAAAACTGGTCAGCACTGTGTACAATGTAAGTAATATGTGAGGAGGTGATGAACTGAGTGGCTAAGGATGATTGAAATTATGCAGAAATACAAACGCAAAGACCAGGAACAGAAAAATAATGATACAAAGCAGTTTTTTATAAGGAAATAGAATTGAGGCCTATGCCCACCATAAAAAAATATTTTCCTGATACCAGAAAAGAACCAAAGTTCTCAAGATTTCTTCATGTCTGTGCTTGTTAGCAAATTGCTGGGAAGCCAGTGATTGTCCTGTAGAACTCTAGTTTTCATCTATTTTATTGAAAATATGAGAGATCATTCCATAATTGTAGAAAACTGAAATACTTAAAGGTTTCAGCACTGCTTATTACTTACATCAGTGACTTAGATCAGGCCACATGATGGATTTTCAGTTTAGATGTCCATCCATCCCTGTCACCTCTGTCCCCTCTTCCCGTCCCCCTTGAAAATTTCGAAACAATTTTGCCTGTAAATATTTTGGGTGTATATATCTTAGTGTCATCCTGGGCATTTTATAATCCTGTAAACACTTCAGTTCCCAAGAAAGCACTGTTCTACTTTAAAACAATATGTCAGTTTCTCATAACGTACCGGGGCTCATTATTCTTTGTAAGTTTTTTTTTATAGTGTTACCAATTTTCCCTTTTGAGAGAAGAGAAAAACAAAATAAAACTTCTTCAGAGAGATAGGAGCCATCTGCCCCTGTTCCAAAAAACACCAAGAGGATTTCACCACTTTTCTGTTTTTTAACCAATGACAGATTGTGCTAAGTCAGGCACCCAGTAATTTAAGAAATGCCAGTGTTTCTGATTCATAAAGCTTTCTGAAAATTGAGTGAGTGAATATCTGCTGGTCCATATGATTTCAAAACCAGATTCAGTGGATCTTTCCAAAGCAAACCATATAGATGTCTTAGCTGATCTGGTATGAATTAAAAATAAACATTCATGTAGCACATTTTAAAGGTAGCATGCACAAATTAATATGGAAATAATTTTTGCTAATTACTAGAGACGGTCAAGAATGGAATTTCCTGTTTTAGAAGAAAATCTGTATTTTCTGCAGTGTTCCAAAAGTGAATGAAACAATTGGGTTGTTTTTTTTTCAGAATTGTATAAAACCCAGAATTGCACTTTTTTTTGATTTTTTCAATTAAATTGATTTTTATATTCACTATCATATCCATATTTATAAATATATTTATTTTCAATATAACATGATTTTTATATTTGATATATTTGTACTGAAAATTACTTTTTCCATGTTGGAGAAATTGGCCTAGGTGTCATAGAGCTTTAGTGTATAGATTTTTCCATCACTTATCCCCAGTTCCTTTTGTGAAAATGAAGTCTTCCTACCAAATTTTTCCTTCTGTAAAAATGTCATAACCTATTTAAAAGATACTCCATCATAAAACTCCCACAAACACCTGGAATTTGCTATTATGTTTGACTTATTTTTTTCTTTTTATCTAACTTGGACCTCTTAGCAGATACTCATTTTACAGTGCGTAGCAATTGCTTTTTACTATTAGGTGTACTGTATTAATCTCAGTTTCTTTCCTATATTTAAAGGACTGTTATTCAAATACATGTACTAAGGAAGACTGGATGAAACAAATATCGTCATTTGTTTTGTACATATCCACATTATGATAGCATATGGATTCTGGACAGTGAAATATCATCCATATTGAGGTTACAAAGAATTTTGACAGTGTCTTTAATGGTGCAAAGCTTTCACCCTTTGGTTGCTATTTTAGGTTTAACTAATATGCAGAAATCTTTATTGTTGCCTCATTTAGACCAGTTGTTATCTGATGGAGCCATATGCACAAGCATGTCAAAGTTTTGATATTGCACAGCAAATACTTTAGTCATTGCTTTGCTGTAGATTCTGCTGAAGTGATGGTTGTAATACAGATTCCCTTTAAAGTATTCAACAAAAATTTAGGAATTTTTTTTTTAAGAAAGCTTTCTGATATTTTGTTCCAGTCCATTTCCACTTGGTAAAGCTTTTTATTTTTTTTTTTTTTTTTGCTAAAGCAAATTAAAAATTGACTTCACTGCATCAAAGAATTTCAGGAAGGAAATAAATGGAATTTGAATCACAATGTACACAATATATTTTTCAAGTATTATATGCTGTATGGATGTGCAAATTAATGAGCAGAAAATTTTAACCAAAATTAAGTTCATATTTTCAAAATATAAGATCTGTTTGCAAACAGTTATCCAACCAACTGGTAATCAAACAGGCCAATCTACATTTAAATGCTTGTAAAAGGACTACAGATAAATTATATTTCAGTATTTGAGCTATGTAAAATTAGGGCAGTTAATGGTGTCCTATTTTTATACAAGCTTTCTGTGTGAATTCTGTATTTCTGCAGTGTTTCGTCTATCCAGTTTTTGGGGCATCTCCCTTATCAGTCTGTAGTCCTATGTGTTCCTGGTCAGAGCTTTGCTAAATGATCTGAAAGTGATTTGAGCTGTTGGATGACAAACCGTGACTTAAGAGCAGCAGCAGAAAAGCATAGTAAAACTGCAAAATAAAGTACGAAAAATAAGCACAAGCAAAAGTGTATGCAGAAAACATTCTGCTTAATAATTAGGCAGAAAGTTAGATATGAATGAAGAATGCATGAATGAAGAATGCAGGTCTTAGCCAATTAACGACTCAAAAAATCATCTTATGTGCTAGAAAAACATTTTCTAGAAAGACAGGGAAGGCAGAGCTGCCCTTCTGGGTCACGGGAGCATTTGAGTTGTCGCTTGGAAGTTTGCTCCAATGAAGTCATTGCAACTAATAGTCTTGTATGATTAAAGAGTTTACTGTTGGGTGAAGCATTCTGCTGCTAGTATTCTCTATAATGTCAGTGGCTCTTTAGTGGTTGGGCTACTCTACTTTTCTCCTCAGTCGATGCATTTTCAGTGTTTCAAACAGGGTTATTAAGCCATCGTCTTCGCATATAGTTTGTTCCCAATTAGTATATTGTAACAGCACATGCTAGTTCTAATTTGCCCCAATTACTATGGAAGATCCAAATACAGCAGAAAAGCTCCATGAACATAAGTAAAATTGTTCTACTTTTTGGAAGTGCTTTATATCTATTGATCTCAGAGTTTGTATCTCAATGCTCAGGTCTCCATCCTACAGTTAGTTGTTTCAGAGTATATAAGGACAAATTTGCTCAGCATCACACAACACAGCCACGGGAAACCTTCTGGTTTTCTGACTTCAAGTCAGACCATACGACATTAAAGTATGCTATTTTCTATCTCATTAAACCCTTCCTAATTAGGTTCATAAAAGGAATGAATAATGAATAAAGGTTGCTGTTGATAAAAGAGGAAGACAAAATGTCATATGAAGTATACAAATTTTGGTGTTTTCGTACCTTTTTTCATGTGTTCTTGCTCATGTCTGTCCTTCCCATATGTGGCTATACTGAGAAAAGAAATAACTTTAACCTTTCCTGTTAGAAGGATGATTGTTATAGTGGTATCCACAAATACTGTATTGTGAAAAAATGTACCGGTGTTTTCTCCTAGGTTTCTAGAGTCCTAGATCATACAGAGGTCGAGTCATTATATATTTGAATTAGATTATTTTCTAGAGTTCTGTAATGAAGTATTAATTAGGTATTTCCATCATTATTTCTAAGTACAAAAATAGTCTCATTTAATTGTTTTAAATAGTTTTCTCTGTACCTAAAGAAATCCTCTACTTCCACAGACACAGCATCATATAATCCTGTTATAAATTTTAAAAGGAGCAAAGCTTTTCCTCTTTTACTAATCCTATTGAGACGCACTTCTAGAACTTCCATGTAAAACATCGTCCAGTTTTCCAGTCCAGATTTATTCTAGTTAATAACCATTTGTTATTATTGCCACATTACTTTTTTTACTCACATAGATTTCTTCCTCCTACACATTGAGCCTTTCAGCGGACACCCAGGATTCTTTTGGTCTTCCTTTCCTAGTCTCTCTTTGAGCAAGCTGTCTGTCCTCTTTACCTATAATACATACTTTATTTTTTTGACAAAGCAAACAGCCTTCCAGTTCAATTATTTTGTTTTGTATCAGTTTCAAATTGAACATGGATGAACATAGTGGTGGTAATACACTTAAACACTGCACTTACTGAAGATGTTGCGAGTATGTTTGCTTTCCCTTGACAATTCCAGTTGTTCTGTAAAATTCCAGCTAGAAAACACCTTTCAGTCTTCATTAGTTTTAATATTAGTCAGGGAAACTTCTTATTGGAATGTTTGTCTACGGAAGTGTACAGTAATTGGAGTTTCTTAAAGCTATTTTGAGATACTTGATTACCTGTATATTTGAAAACAAGTGAAAGGCATGGCAGCATCTTAAACACATGCAGGGTTAGGTATTGAGTGCTGAAGTTCATTGTTTCAGTGAAAGATTCCTGAAAATTCTACTACCAGAGTTCAAGTTAAAAAACAAGCATTCATATTTTAAGTGAAAGCTGAGATGGAAGTGAAAACCAAGTAAAATCCTTTCCTTTTCATGCATAATCATGATCCATAAATATTCTGTAAGCTCAGTTAGACACTAAGCTCCACTTGTAGAAATTCATTTTGCAGTGAGGTGGCATAACTAAAATTAACTACAGAAATGACTCTGCAATTTGTAATCCAGTTCAGGTCCTCAGTGAATATCAATCATCGGATGTTACCAACTTCAGTGGAGTTGTTCTTATTTATTCTTACTACCTGGCACACAGTTCATAAGCCTGCCAATACTTGTTGAGGGAAAAGAAAACTTGGCTTGCTTTCTCATGGGCTCTTAAGGCTAATGCAATTAAAAATGTATTGTTTTGCCATTCAAGTAAAGAGATGAGACTGGGAATACAAAGCAGAGAGTGGAACAACGGAGTAGGAAGGTGACATTTGAACAAGATCATTTGTTCTAGTGGTTCTGTGTTTGTAAATTATGATGTTTTATGATCTAAAGTAGTGGCTAAAGTTATAACTGTAGGATGAATTCTGCACTGCTATTGTCAGAGTAATTATTTATCTGCCAACAAGATGCTGTAACATAGGATATCAGCCACTATTACTGTCTGGAATAGCTGCCATTTCTATTCTTCATTTTTAGTATTTTATATAACCACTAATTCTGTTGTCCTTCTGCTTATCTGAATTTTTGTCTTACTGGTTTAGCACAGCTGCATTTCACAGAGTACAGACAATCCTTTGCTTTAGATATGCTGTATATTTGCAAGAATGTATGCTGCAAAGAGATTATCCCACGAAAATATATTTATGACTCCATAGAACAAATTCAGAGATGAGTTGTTGAATGATAGCAGTTTGTACAAACTGTTATTGAAAGAACAGCCAGAGCCACTGTATGTTAGTTTGATACCAGGCTACCATTTCTTCTCCATGAGCATGTCTCCCTCCATAGGTTTCATTTGACAAGGGTCCCTCATGCCAAGGCTACCTTTTTTCTTCGTGTCACTATGAGACTGAATCCTTTGTTCTTTTGTGACAGTAGGAACCATCTGTAAAATCCAGAGGGTTGTTTTTTTTTTTTTTTCTGTAAGCTGTGTTCCTTAAGTGAGCTCTCAGAGTAGATGCTCTGCTTGCCCTGGACTGTGCATGGTGCTGCTGAACCTTTTGTGGGTCTAGTATGCTCAAATCATTTTAGGATGCTACATTTTTTTCCCAGATTATATCCTTTGTCAAACAATGAAGAACAAAGCTCAATCTCAGTTTGATTTTGGTTCTTTTAGGATACTTGGTGATTTTTATGAGTAAAAAGATCTATTAAGGAAAAATATTTCAGCAATCTATGGGCAAGAGCTAAATCAGAGTCTGACCTTAAGCACATTGTAACAAAAGAACAGGTTATAAAGCTAAGAATATTCAGGCTCAGAGTTACTACAGTCTCTGATACCTATACATGAAAGGATGATTGATCTTCTGCTGTCAAAAGAGAATACTCTGTAAAGGCCTATATAAAAAAGTAAATGGCAGTAAGAAGCAAGAACACAAGCAAAGCTGAAATAACGGCTCGATCTGTATCAATACTGTGTATTTAACACAGTTGCCTGACTTGGAAGAGCAGGATTATAACTGAGAAACAAAGAAAGATCTAACGACAGGGAAAGTGAGCTCATCTGAAATGCAGGATGAGATGTGTTTGGGGAGAGTACTGGGGAAAAAGGCACAAAAATCAGAGACAAATGCAATAGATTTTTCACCCAGCAGAATGGAGTGAAAGATTAATGGCTTAAGGCTGGGTGCGTACCAAGGACAGGCAACAGCAGTGTGAGAGGGAGGATGTCTCCTCTGGAAATACAATGAAAGGGAACTCTTGAGAGGAGTCTTTCAGGTATTTTCCTAGAGACGCAGCTTTTCTGTGAAATGAGTTGCATTGTTGCCACTTTATCTTCAGAAGACAAAGAATGAAAATCTGACTTCCTGATGTTCACTTTGAAAAAAGTGGCTGCTTACCCTATAAAGATGACAATTAATGTATTCTCACATGGTATGAAAAAGTTTGTGAACAAATATAGGACCTGAACCTTGATTTGGATTTAAGTATTTATTTTTAGTATCGTATTTCCCAAGTTCAAACGTATTTTCAATTGTGAAAAGAATTTAAAACCTTGAACCAAAAGTGGTTGTCTGGTGAAAATTTCAAATTACTTTTTCCTCCTTGTTTTGGACTTTGGAAAGAAAAAGGATTGGAGAAAATTTTAAAACAGCAAAGGCATCTGCAGCAGTAAAAAAATCACTGAAATGAGAGAATAATCCCAATGTAAGAAGAAAAGAATTTTCATGTTGCTTTTGCTTTTTTAAATGAAGTAACTATGTATTTAGGACTATAAGTCTTGAAATTGATAAATACAAAATAGGATTCACTAGGTAAAATAGCATCCAAACCAACACATTCTGAACACAGAGTCTTCAGAAAACTGTGTGACAATGCTTTAAAAGCTACAATAATCTCTATGTTTCTTTGAAATATGTTCCAGCATTGAAAAATCATACACGACATATATATAATGATATTTTTTTATCCAGCATCCTAATGTAGCAAATGAGGCTTAGAAATATCAGAAGGGGAAAATAAGAAACTTAAAGTTCAAGTCTCATAATATTTTTTTCAGGTCTCATTTAACATTAGCATTTGCTTTTCACTCACTTAGCTCTTTTCTTTTGTGTTTATTCGGTTTATTATTGGGAATTTGATATCATTGCTCATAGTTATGAAAATTTATTTCTTGCTGTTCTAAAACAGAACTAAATACTTTAGTTTTATTTTAAATATAGCTTGTCTTTTTAGGGGATTCACAGTCTTAACGTGTAAGTATATCTCTGTACTGAAAAAAACCAGATTGTGTTTATCTGACAATTTTAAGCAATGTAACTAGAAAAGCCTGGATCTAAGATACTTTGAAATGAGAGTTTCTATACTTATACATAGCACTTATACTAGATTCCAAGTCTGAGCTTCACGTGATCTTAATGTTTAACAACTGTTCCTCTGCCTTAGTAATTATGGTTAAGCAATAAAATGACTATGCACTGTGCATGGAAAATGAACTCTTACATGTGTGTTAATGAAATAGAAAGGCATCTGTAGAATAGTGCCTCGGAATAGTAATTGTGATATTTACTAGTAAAATTTTATCTTCCCAAGGGCTATTGCAAGATTCAGATGAGCTTCCAGTTTTCATCAATTCCAAGGAAATGAGTTGATCACTTCCTGGAACGGTTCATCACACAAGTAATTAATACATGCTTTCTCCCTGAGGGGCAAACCCAAACATAAATAATTTCTCCTGTTAAATTTTTTCCCCTTATCGTTCAAATTCCTGTAAATTGCTGGAGAGTAAAATTTCTGGGTTTTTTTTTTCACAGGAACAGGTACAACATGGACAGCTGCAGCATAAGATTTTGTGAGAAATCTAAGAGTAATTTCTAGAGGAGATCAAACAGGCTCCTAATTAAATATGCTGAAATTCACTAAGGGCTCTGGCCTACATTGCTCTTTGAAAGCATTATAACTCACATACCCTTTTATAGATTTTCTGAAAGTTGCATAAATAAAAATAAGCTAAAGCAAGGACAGTATAAGAGGAAACTACTTTTGGTGCTTCTGGTCAAAGTGAGATAGAACTATAGTTATCAAATCAAAGAAAAATAGGAGTATATCCATGTAGCAGTGAGTTAATATTAATATTGGATTATAATCAGACCATGACATTAGTCAAGGCACCAGATTAATAGAATCAGTTTTCAAACTTTTATAATAGAAGGGGAAGGTAATATTCTGTTTACTTTTAAACAAAACTAAAGAATTTGATTGGAATTCATTTCCAAATTATTACATAATATGTCAAGACAATGACAAATGATCATGCTAATCCACCCTAACACCTCAACTATCAAAGCTGTCCAAGGCCATGCTACTAACTCTCAGGAAATGGGGAAGGAAACATATCTGAACTTAAGCTGATAATGCTGCAAAAAAATAGAAGAGGAAGATGTAGAATAGTAAATTTTAGGGCAATAATTAGGCACAAAGATAAATATGATAAAGGAGGTTATGACATCAGATTGGATAGAGTTAAGGCATTTCCAGGAATGTGAGTGTTTTTTTATAAAATCTCAGCATTAAACATTAAGAGATTGAGATAACATTGACACAAGAAATGGCTGTTACTTGGCCACAAATAATTTCAGCCTGCAGATGCGAAAATCTAATGTGTGACAAGGATTTATGGCAGAAGAATAATATCCTTGGACCTTTCTGTAAAAGTAGTAAGATATTGTTGATGGTTTTGGTACTTCTGACTTTTATTCTATCTATGATAGGTGATAAACCTAGAGAGCAGAAGCAGAGGTCTCTTAATGAAGTTTTATTTGCTGAAAGAACTTGTGTAGTTATCTTAGCTTTTAACAAATGTTGAACAAACTGAATGGACAACATTGTTTGATCTCCAACAACATAACTTAATCACACAAGGCGAAGTTTAAGCTGATATCATCATGCAAAAAAACCCTACTTTATAATTTTTTTCAAAATACCGATGTACTCTGAAATTCGCACATGAGCAGAAAGGAAAGAGCAGTGCCTGCTTCTGAGCCTGAGTCAGAAGGTTAGAGCATTAGGCTTCATCTCTCATACAAATGCAAGTGTCAATCTGGGTACAAAGTACATACGTAGCACAAAGCCAGCTGGCAGCAGACGCTTGTTGACCTGCAGACCTGAGCTGGCAACTAGAGGAGTCAGTTCCAGAAAAGAAGCAAAGTTCTTGATTTCAAAGGAATTTTATTGAAAATGAATTGCAAACCAAATGGCACAGTATAAATATTTCATGAAAGATGTACATAAGTAGTATAATTTTATGTTCCATTAGGAAAGACATCATACTTACTGCTAAAATCCTGATAAACCTTACGATGTGAAGAAATACTAAAATGTGATACAGCCTATTAGGGATAAATTATCCTTGTGCTTTATATGTTTGATTGAGAAGAAAAGCACGTCTCTTTGTGTTTTTTCTGAAGGTAGGCCATTCAGTAAAAATATGAATATTCCTGTTATTTAATATGCAGTCTGTCCTTTTACAAATATGTTAAATGGATGCACTTAATTTATTATCCTGTTTCTATGGAGAGAAATCTGCTCTTTAACCTGTTTATGTTCTGCAGTTACATAAAACAGTCTGATCATGTCTTGTCACTGGTTCTACCTGTGTCATTTCTTAAACACCACCATTTTCCATCATTGTTCTGTGCTTGATTTTTTTTTTTCATCTGACTAAAGCTGAAAACCTTAGCTTATGAAGCACTCTGTAAGAAGATCTGCATTCTTCCTTTCTGTTTCTCTCTGCAGTAGAAGTCATGCACTTTTTAAAGCAAGGTACATAACACAGTTTTCATCCATGAGTAGGATGCTGCTGAAAGTCTGTACACTCTATCCTGTTCTTAAAAACTACATCTGGGATAGTTTGGACATTCTCATTTCTAGCGAATTTCAGCCTGCCTATTTATTGGTAATAATGATACTACTATTAGTGAAGTCACAATGGCTTTTCTCTGAACCTTTGTTGGAGAAAATATAAGGAATACTTGAAAGTTTTAGAGTCATAATCTTGGTTATAAATGTATTATTGCCTCTTTTTTTTTGCTAAAAATAAAGACATTTTGAAAATATGACTAACTTTCCCCAGGGAACTGAACATTGGTATCGAATGGTACATTTTCAATTGCAATAATAAATGGCATTGACCTACAAAGAGAGTTTTACTCAGTAGTAAAAGCCCATCAAGTGCAGTAACTAAAACATAGAATCATAGAATCTTCCAGTTGGAAAAGACGTTTTAGATCATTGAGTCCAACTGCACCCATCCTCCACTAAACCATGTCCCTCAAAAACTCATCTATCCGTTTTTTAAACACCGCCAGAGACAGTGACTCAGCCACCTCCCTGGGCAGCTGTTCCAGTGCTTGACCACCCTTTCGGTAAAGAAATTCTTCCCAATATCCAGTCTGAACCTCCCCTGACACAGCTTATGGCCATTTCCCCTTGTCCTATAACCTGTCACTTGAGAGAAGAGATCAAAACTCGCTCTGCCACAGCCTCCTTTCAGGCAGCCGTGGACAGCAATGAGGTCTCCCCTCAGTCTCCTCAAATCCAAGCTAAACAACTGCAGTTAAAACAATGAGGAATAAAATGCCTTGTGTACTGTTTTTTTAGAATGTTTTGGTGGGGTTTATGGATTTCTGTTTTGCTTTTTTTGTTTGTTTGGGGTTTTTTTTATAAACAATCTTTTAAACATAATTTCATAATTCCAAAATTAAAATTAAATTTTGGGTAGTGATAGTGCATGAACAAGACTTTTAAGGTCACGGACAACTGGTGCGAGATACCTTTTATTGTAATTTTCATATTTTAAGATAGTAATTTTAAAAAATGTGGACTCTCACAAAAATAAATTTCAGTCTTAACATACCTGCTATCTGGAAGTATTAAAAGAAATCATAATAAATCTAAGAATTTCCTTCCATTTCTGAATCTGACTCTTATTAGTCACTAAAGTTTTTTTTTTTAACTGGCCTTATTAATATTCAGAATTGACTGCAGGGAACAATTTTCCTTGAATTTTTCTTCCCTTTGTGTGAAAAGGCTGATAATATTCTTCAGTTTCCTGGAAGGAAAATGATTATTGACAATGATTTGAAAGAAATTTAAAGTACCAGATAAGACATTTTAAAATATCCAGTAACTGCCTAGAACAGACTTTCTGGTGTTTAGATAGTGTGCAGGTACTTCTTCCAGAGTAGGATAACAAAACTTAAAAAACATCTATTGCAGCAAGAAACACAAGAATTTAGGCAATGACTCAAGTAAGTAAATCATACAAAGAATTTTTTATATATATAGTGATGTTGGAACTTGATAACTTATTTAAAATTGCCTTTACCTTTTTGTAAAGCTATGTATGTAGTCACTCAGGTTTTTATATATAGGTACTTACCACTGTTTGTATAATACCAATAATGCCATCTGGCTATGAATAAATTTCTTAATTGAAATTTTCATCTCAACCTTAATGTAGTTAATAGTAGTTTCAGGAGATTCTACTGATTTATGTGACAAACAGAGACTGCAGGAACATTGTTTTGAGATTCCTGGCATTTTAAAGTGTAGCCTCAATATCCAAGGTATAAAATCTCTATTAAAATTATGTAAAATTATGTAAAATGTAAAAGAACCTGAAATGTCTCCCTCACTGTATTTCCTCTAAAGTAGAAAATATTTTTAATGTAGCACTCTGGAAAGAAAGGTAGACTTTTTTTCCCGAAATGCAGAAGCTGTATTGTGAATATGTAGAACAGTTACTAGACTGGTGTTCTTATTTGAAAAGAAAACGCAGTTACAAAACTCGTTCCCAATAAAGCAGGATAATATATTTTTATTGCTGCTGACTCAACCACATGGGCTTTAATCCTTTTCAGTAAGATTCAATATTCTAACTGGTATATTCTGAAGTAGGCTCTTTCTTTACATGTGGGAATGGCCCATTTTATGATAAGAAAGTTTGCTTTTCAGAGTATGAAATAAAGTAGCATTGAGGTTTATGGTGTATTACAATAATCTCCTCTCTTGCGTTTCAATATTTTTAAAGCATTTGGATTAAAGAAAATACAATCAAGAAAAGAATGTTCAGTCCAAAAGAAAAGTGTGCGATGCAAAGAAAGGCCAAATGAAATGGTTTACAAGTTACTTGTTGTTTAATGCATCAGAATATCTGATATTTAAGAGAAAACTCTTTAAAGATCTAAATGCTTCTGCACTTTCCTGAAAAGAGAGGAGAAAACTAATACTTTATTAAAGAGGAACCATTACTCTACTTGTACAAAGAATCACAACACAAATTTTGCAGGGTATAGAAGCATGAGAAGTAATGGAGTAGGCACGACCTCACACAAAATGCTTTGCCTGGATTCACTTAATAAGGCAGTCACCCTTCCAGAGAGTTATACTACAGCTTAAATTTGAGTTAATACATAGGAATTGGAACTGAAAGAAAATGTAGCTATCTTTCCTGCTCTAACTTCACTAAGCTACTTCAGTGGACGCATGGCATGGAAGACTAACTCTGCATGGGACATATTACAATGGATGGAAGATGGATTTCACACCAAGGTTTGTAGTACAGGTGAGTACTGAAGATATCATCAATGAAATTGTTTATCATATTTGCATATCCGCGTGTGGGTGTGATGAGTATTCATAGAGTACTAAGCAAAAAAAAAGCAGCACACCGAGGAATACGGTAAAAATACTGGGTTTTGGCATATGGAGTAGGATTCAGCTCACTCTGTGTTAAGGGATTCACCTTCTTTAAATTTTGATACCTAAAATGTAGAATTTTTATCAGATTTACATGTCTCGATTCCTGTAACAGTTAGTGGAAATTGAACTAGTTCACTCAGTGCAGTTCTTTCAGTTTCCAAGCTATCCAGAGGTACAAGCTTATTTTCAGGGGATGATGAATCACCCTCTAAACTCCACTGACAGATGCCCAGACTCCTCTGTTGCCAAAATGCAGTTAGGTGAGCTAAATCTCATTCTTGGAGTCTGTACAATGAGCAGTCTCTCAGATCTTGCTACCTCTTGCCCATTTATGCAGATATTTGAATAAAGTGCCTGAGCTGCACATCATGAAATAGGGACAGAGCAGTAAACTGCAGCTTTTGATATCTATTACTGTCTTTCATGAGACTCAATGGAGAATCTAAATTACAGTCCTTTCTTAAAAAAAGACTGCTGAAGTCTAGACCTGGGGTCTTTTCAGTAAGAACTCCTGCTGAGGTATTTTGACTAACTAGGTACTACACTCTTACACGGAGAGATATCTGAGACTACCCATAGCCAGGAAGAACAGACCGTTACTGTGAAGGAAAATGACTACTGAAAAGTATAGAAAAATAAACCCCAAAATTATTTGTCTTTGTTATTTTTACAGATTGTGTTGAGCTCTATGTCTACATACGGATTAACAGCTTAATACAGTGTGTTCAAGATCCTGCAAAACCATTTAGACACTAGCTCCACAGGGGTATAAAACCAAGAAAATCAAGAACTGATGAACTTTTGCATTATAGAAACATTGTCCTTGGAAGTGTTCCCAAGGATTTATTTCAAGGGAATAAAGGCAATATTAGAGAAAATGAATTTCCCCTGAGTCATGATGCCACAAACATAACTTTACTCCTGAAAAAAAGAGAGACCTGAACGATATCAGGATTTTGCACAAGGCATTTCTTTGATTTCCATAAAATAAGTTGACTTGGAGATCTAGCAAATGTTATGAAAGCCATAATTTGATGAGCATTTCTCTTTGCCCTCTTTAATTTTCATTCTTTTTGTTTCCTGCAACACTGTATATTTATTATTTTAATAATTATTTCTCTTGTCAGAACGAGAGAAATGACTCCTTATTAGATTAGTAATACAGTACCCTTCAGAATGTGTGTTCGAAGGGAATAGGGTTTTTTTTATTGTTTTTTAAACATTAATGAATTTTGGAAGACTTTATTTTCTAGGACATAAATACTTGAATGTTTTAGATGTACAATTTGACAGACATAGCCGATTTTTTCCGTAGTGCAGAAAGAATAAAAGCAATACCAGCAGTATCTATAAGTCACTAAACCTTCAATAAGATATAAAGACTTGTCTAAGTAACAGTATATAAAAGAAGCAGAGAAGGACATTAGTATCTATTTGTGATTTAAAGTTCTAATATTACGACTGCTTTGAATATAAAAGGCAAAGTCTGCATCACTAATAGTTGGCTGTGTTCTCAGCAGACTTATTTTAATTTATTTTTAAAACTCTGGAAACAGATGAATATAAGTTGTTTTTAGTGACCTGAAGTGCAGTTACTTTCTATGCTATATCTCAACATCCTCCTGCCCAGTTTTCTAGATGTGGAAATGCTCAGAGATTGTAGCAGATTTCATTTTGTCCATGTAGCCAGTCTCCTTTCTTTTCTGCAGTCCAAGGTGCATGTGGAAAAGAGGAGCTGGTCTGCAGCTGTGTCTCACCTTAACAGTGAGCCTCAGTTGCTGAGATTAGTTGTAACTACGAATAGCTAGGAAGAAAATATTATCAAGTACCAGATAAAATTCTGTCTTTGTGGCAATTCAGCTGTATCTGTGTGTTTGTTAGTATCAACAATTATAAGTGACAGAATTGGAGAGTATTTTTGTTGGACAGTTACAGCACATGTACCTAGGGCAGTAAAGGATGTTGAGAAGAGATAGTCCAGCATTTCCTAGCAGCATGATTTTCAAACTTGAAGCAGCCTTAGAGGAAAGCTACATACAGGGAGATCTTAGGAAAGCAAGCAGTCACAGAACTCTCTTGATGTTTCAAGAACGTTTGAACAATCAACAACAAAAACTGCAGTCAAGAACCAAGCACTTGATGCCCTGTGGTAATCCATTTTATCTAAAGGAGAAGAGAATTCTGTTACGAGTCTTCTCTTTTGTTGATGAGTACAGACAATTGGAGTCTGAAAGTATGCTGTAAAAGACACCTTTGCAAATAGCTTAAGTCAACATTTGCAAATCTGGGAGTTCAATTTTAGCAACTCTGATTTGTATTTTAGCTTCTCAGTTGGATGACCTGATTTTGAGAGGTGCTGTGCGTCCATAAATCTGACATCAGTTTCAGCAGAATCATCAGGAACTGATCATGATTCTAAATCAAACTGTCTGATTAGGTATCTACTTACAGAGATGCCTCATTTAAAAGAAAAAGCATGTTTGAAAATGCTCGTACAAATGTATTTTTAGGTCTGTTTCCTCTTTTGAAGACTTATATAAGGTTTCTCTGTTCAGTTTTTCTATTTCCTTTCACTTTATTACCTTTCAGATCGTGTCCCAAGTCCACTACCTTTATTTTTTTTGGCTAGTGCTTGTGATTATCAGTGTAATCAGTGGATATTTACAGACTTAAATACATTTTGAACAAATCCTACATCTACAGAACATAATATAGTGCTTTTTGTAAAAAGCAAACATTTAACATGCATTGAGATCAGAGCCTCAAACTAACTGTATAATTCTGTTTTCACTCAAATAAACTACTAAAATATGACTGCTTTGAAAACTCCTTGACTCATTAGGATATCTGACCCTAAAGTGCAGATATGTTCCACTTTCTAAAATGTCGGCTGAGTGTGGTTTAGTCATTGCTACTCAGATTTCAAACAGCAACATAGGAATTACAGAGGACATACATAAAGATGAATTGTTGTAAGAGAAACAAGTTTCCCAAGTGCTATTTTCAAGTGGAGGCTCCTTCACAGCCTTACCAAGGAGAGATCTGCGTCACGAGGCACATTTTCTGACACCATCTTTGTCAAAGTGTTCAGCCGACAGTTCTCGACACTGTTAATTCTGGAGTCATTAAGACAATCCCAAAGGCTCCCTATTGTAGTGAGTAGTTGGAGGATGAAAAGGACACAGTGTGGGTGTAGGTATTATTTAATTTCTGATTCTTTTCTCATACATACAGTGTCCCAACTACTGCAAATGTCTTAGAATGAAAACCTGGTTTTAATTACTGAGAGGAGTAGAGATCAGTATCTGTCAGTTTATCCTTGTGTTATAGGATTACCCAACTGCTGTGCAAGTTGTTTAGAGGCAGCACTGGGAGGAGCTTGACCTGAATTAATTCAGATAAGAATTAACTAAGTTATGACAGAACAGTATGAGGAATAAATAAGACAGATAAGGTGACAGAGATGAAATAATCATCTTTACTGCAATGGGATAAGCAGCTTTAAACAAGTAGAAAATTGTATATTGAAAAGCAACAATATAGGCAAAATGTTTTGAAGTCCCTGTAGTGTTTGCAGCCTGTGTGTTGAGTTAAGTTTTTCTCCTCTCGTTTTATCTTAGAGAAGATATGCTACCTAGATAGAAATGCCACCCCAGCCCCCTCAATGTGTACCCATCTTTAGTATTATTATATGAATTAGTCTCCTAACATCTAAATTATCTTCTTTGTACTTAATTTTCTGTTGTGAAGTGGAATACTATATATGTTAAATCCTCACTTAAATTATTTTTTTATATAACTCAGCATAAAACTCTGGAAAATATACTTCAGTATAGTACACTGTGTTTAAAATTATTTGACAGGAGACATTTTGATTCAAGACAGGAGCTCTGGTGTTTATGTCTTGCTTTGAATGTCTTTTATCAAACAGATTTTTTCTGTAACTTTTTCTCAGGTTCTTAAAGATCAGGTAAACTTAAATTGTTTTTCAAGAAATTTCAAAGAAGATGTGTATCTACTTTATTTTTAAATAAAATAGTGGAATGACTTAATTAGATGCAAAAAGAATGAGAAAAAAATGCACAGCTAGAATTGGCAAATTCCAAAATTACAGGAAGCACAGCAATTTTTCCCTGTCTATACTGGGCTTCCCCCCCCCCCCCCCCTTTAAATAATGTCAAAGTAAACAACTCCAGTGCTTTCTGATTAGAGTTTACTCGTACACATACTCCTGTTGAGATCAATTAATCTTAAATTGCAGAACTTGTTCAAGCTTTAACAGTGTCTTGTTAAACAACATAGATGAGGCTTACTTAGATCTGTTAATTAAAAGTTAATAGGGGGCTTGACAACTAATATTTCACTGACTTTTAGTGACACTTTGGTGCCTGTTGCATTTAGAAATCTAAGAAGGTGCCAAACTAAACAGATGACATTTTGCACTTACTACCTCCTTTTAATTTGTAAATAAAAATAATTAGACTAGTTCTCAAGCATATCAATAAGATCAACTTTTAATTGTAATTAAAAAAAAAGCTTTAATGAAAAAGAGCCCCATCATGGGCCAAGTCCCAATAAGGTGTTGTTAGGAGATGATTCTCTGCTTGTTCAGATGAAGTGATGAAGTAACATCAGGTCTTCACTGTGATGTAAAGCCAGAAAAGATGACTGTTGGAAATTTAATTTAAGGCTGTTTGGGAATAATTGCTGTTCTGCAGCACCTCATCAACTTTCCCAGTGCACTGTAAATGTGGCTTGAATGCCTAGGTTGTGGACGCAATTTGCATCAAAGCAGAGACAGTTTATGGGTGCTTATGCCTTTCGAAGGATGTAGATACTTTTGTTTTTCATCTGAAAACTGTTCCAGACTTAAATCCAACACTGGAGATGAAATTGGAACTGTGAAACTCAGGAACATTTACTGTTATTTTCTCAAGGACAAATATCTTTTTGTGATAATGTATCTTCACAGATTCAGCATTATTAGTTCTCCAATATCTCTGAATTCAGCGGGGCTGTGTGTTATGTAATATTGTCTTTAGTGGGAAAAATACTGACATAACCAAACCCTGAGTGACAGAGGTAACCACCTTGGTATCACCCTCACAATGACAAGACAACTCACACCTCATTAGAGGGGCATCACCTAGTCTTCTCAAAATAAAAAACAGGGTAGAAGGAAGACCTGAAATATCACCTAATCCTCCTCGCTGTTCTGAGGCAGGATCAGCTGTAGTTAACATCTCCTGTGAGATGTTTGGCTGGCCTACTGATGGACAAATTCAGTAACACCATATAGGAATTTTGTTAAGTAGTATTCATATAACATAAACCAGATATTGTCAAAACGCAATGAGACAAAACTGTTGACTTCCCCTGAGATCAATATTGATGGGTTGGGAATTTGATTTGCTGTGTCTTGCCAGAGTTCCTGTTTCTCCACAAGACCACAGCCAAATGAAATCCCTGTATTCGTTTCTCGAGTCTCATGCCTCTTTCTTCTCTTTGTTGTCCCTTTCCCTCTTTGCTATGTCAAGCTCCATACTTCTAGCCAAGAGCATCCCAGTGCAGCTGCTGTTCTCCACTAGGGATTTGTATGTGGTTCTGAAATCCGTTATTGCTGGAGGCATTTGTAGAAGGTGCCATTCTGATAGCCTTCTCTTGGATATAAACTTTGGAAAAAATCACATTGCTGCGTTTGGAGACATATTTTGGAAAAGCAGGTTGTAACGTGGGATGTATTGAGTCCCTTCCCCAGAGCACCAGCACTGCAATAGCATAATTTAAATTTCCCTTTCCTTAAATTTATGGTAAATATGCTACAGCCCCAAAGGCAAACGGTTCTGTTTTTCTGTATACTAAGTTGGTATAAATACATACAGAAGAAAATGCCATTAGCACTCTCCAATTAACATACACGTATGATGCAGTGATTCTGTCAGTTGGTTGAGCTGAAAGTTTCCCAGTATCCCAGACTGGATATTGATTGGGAGCCGGGTTAGAGTGATTAATTGCTCTAAATTTTTGAAACTAACGCTGAACCATTTCTTTTGATAATCACATGTCCATACATCATCTACTGTGATGTATTTGGTAATGGAAGAGCAAAGTAATTTCTTTATGGGAGCCTGAAAAATCTGTTCTTATCAGATCCTTTTCATTCTTGATGATCTCCAGGTGGGTACTTATAATTGGCATGTGTGGTGTCTATTTGTATTCCAAGTTGAACAGAGTGCGTTCAGTTTAATGAAATTATAAGTTCCCATCAAGAATAATGCGATTATGTGATAGTAGTCATGAATCTCCATGGACATGACCCTAACTGGGTTTGAATTCTGTTGCTATGGTGGGCAACTACAGCAACAAATTAAAAGGAGAGAAAAAGAGGAGGAAGACATAAGTTTACAACAGTTTCAGGCTGCTAGTTTGTCATCAGAACTTCAACTCAACTCCTTTTAATCCTTGTCTAATAGCAAAAATGTAATTTCCTGTGAATTTTGGGTGTCCGTGGAGGTGGTTACAAATGTTTTCTCAAGATGACATGAGACTAATCCTAAAACTAATCCTATTTGTGAATTTTTATACTCATAAATTTAAAAATTTCTTGTAAAGGTAATGCTTCAATATTTAAAGACAACAGTGAACATCCTCTCTACCATTTGAGTGTTAAAAAAACTACTTGAGGAATTATTCAGATATTTATTGATTTAGTTCTACAAACTTATTTCTGAAATCAACAGTAGTGTAGTTACCATTTTTACTTAAGAAATTTCTAAGTAAAACTACCATTTTAGTGCCTGCAGATATATGTATGCACAGTAGGCCTAGATAGCTCTTTTTGAAGACTTTAAGAACATAAATGCTAAGGAACTTAGCAAAATATGTGGATGAATATCAAGAAAATACATGTATTTTTCAAATTCTTCAAATAGTTCTTCTAAACAGTTGCTAGATTTGTCTTTTTAAAAAAAATGCTTTTGTCCTTGTAATCAAGCTTCTGTAAAATTAATGCAAGTTTTGAGACAGCTAAAACACAATGAAATTGGGTGAAAAATGAATTCCGTAATGGAAATCATGTCACACTGTTATTGAATGAATATAGATAGAATTGTTGTGTATTTATTAGGCAATTACTATAAGCAAACAATTCTGTAGGAGGAAAGGAATAAGCAAATTTTCCCAGTCAACCTTGATAAGCCATGTATACTGTCTACTTAGAAACATTTGTTTTGTGCTGCCTGTAAAATTTTTCTTGCTTGATGTAATATGCATCAACATTGGCACCCAGTGGCCAGAGAGGTTTAACTCTTGTTAGCCACTACTAAATTCACTTTTTGTATGTAGTTTAACATACTAAGACCCTGCATTCAATCTAGTGTCTATATAATTATACTTGGATGCATACAACCGTGCAGGTCTCAGAGAGAGAAAGATTTTCCACTTAAAATATGGATACTAACAAGTGGAGATATTTTCAGCAACATAAAATAGCATTTGGACATCCATCTTCTTTTGACATTCAGTAGGAATTAGACCTTGAGCTGACTTTGTGCTAGTGAAAATCTTCTCTTGCACATTGTCCTTGTCTGATTGCAAAAAGTAAAGAAACATGTTCATACCAGTCAAGCAGAATTACTCCTTATTAGAACTAAAAAGTCTATAAAAACTGGTAGTGCCATGTCAAAAGCACAAACCTAAAATATATTTGTCTCCTTATTTTACATAGTCCTCATGTCAGCACGTGCAGGGTTGATGCAAACCATAGCCTCCTAAGATTTTTGTTGAATCATTGAATGAAAACTGTATACAGACATGTATGCAAAAAATGGGACAATGCTGTAAAATAGAGAAAGAATTTGAGGACTGAGGAGACAAGAGTAGCATAGTAGCACTTTGCACAGATATACTAGAAGTCATCATGTAATGAAAGAGAAAAAGCTGGCAGTCCTCACTTTGTGAGAAGACTGGAATATGAAGAAGAGTTGTGGCTACTGCAATGGCAAGATAATAGATTCTGGTAATTTTTTTTTAAAAAAACCCACCCCAAACAAAACCTTTTGTTTCCCTAAGACCGTGCAATTGTCTCATACTGCTTTCTTCAAAGGGCATATTTTCCTGGAGCGTGACTAGTTTAGTCAACACTACAAACATATGGTTCATAAGCCAGAGGCTAAATATTTAAGATTTCAGTTGTGCTAAACTAGTGCAAATAAGTGCAAAATAACTGGACTTTATGAAGGAATTTGAGAAGTAGGAGGAGAATGGAAATGAAGTAAAATGCCATTTTCCTATTATGACATAGGACTTTGAATAGACTGAGGTAGATTTTGTCATCTTAGTTTGACTCAAGACACTCCTCATCTATTTCCAAATAGTTAGGTGATCTACCTTGTTGCCTTCTCAATAAATCTTTGTCTCCTTATTGCAAATTCTTATATGAAGAGCAAAGCTCTCCCTTCTGGATTGAATATTTTGTCCATATTTCCTTTAAGTTTCAAAGTATTGTTCTAAATTTCTGGGAATAACGGACATTTTTTGTAGAGAAGTCATTACAATACTGCAGACACAAAGTAAGTACCTCATGCAGATTTTTATGGATTTATTACTGTTGAGATAGAGGGGAGCATAAAATGGTGTAAGAAAATATGTGGACTATCAGGAGTGGAAATGCGGGGTAATTTCTTTGTTAATAAGGTAAGAATAAATAAAGTAAGGAACAGCAATTCTTTTTGATAAGTAAAAGACTGACAAGCCTACTGCTCTGTAAGAGACCATCCACTGCCTCCTTGTCAGGCTAAATTATATTAATGTATGTATTATACTGGAAGGTAACTCAGAAAGAGTTAGAGGAGAAGCACAATAATGCAAGTTCTATTACATAGGCGGTTGAAATGAGAGTTCTCCAGTTCACCTGTTGTTAACCAAGTCTTACTCTAACTTCCACCTGCAGAGCTTTGCTCTCTGATATAGCTAATCCCTGCACAGATCTTCTAGCAGGTAAAGGCAATGAAAAAGGCAGTTCTGTCTTGTGCTATAAAGAATTTTCAGGCAAGGTTTGTAAGGAAGCACCACTTAATAGGTGAAGCATCTGAAAGGTTTGTTTTTAACAATAAACCTTCAGTGCATGAGCATTCCTTCACATCTTCCAGTGGTGGGTCTGAAAATCCTTGTTTTATTTTCAGTTATGTTAGTTGGTATAGTCAAAAATACCCCTCTCCCTGTAGGCATTGTCTTTTATATAACCTAATGCATATTTTCAAGATAAGCATATAAGCATATAATATAAGCATGTGCCATAATTCTAATTAATTCTTCTTGCAGATTCATCTCTAAATGAGGCTGTTCTAGAATAGGCCAACAATAAATTTTGTAGCCTTGCTGTTCTTATTTTTAACAGGTCAGCCATTAGCAAGGAAATACATGTAAACTAGATCCCTGCAATAATAAATGAGGATAGTGGATACTTCAAGTGACATATTAATGGATTACCTTCTTAACATGCATACAATGACTTGTACATTTTTTAGTTCTGGAAAAAGTATGTTATATTCAGCAATTAGTCATCGTTCTTCGAAATCTAGGGAGCCTTTAGGAGAAAGGCATTGAAGTAGACAGTATAAGCTGTATAAACATGCTTAGAGTGCATGTTAGTTGTTATCTTTTAAGCCAAATGAAATATGACTACTCATTAACATGTTCCTGTAGTAAGGGAGAAATGAGCTTGCCTGCATTGAGACCATATTGTAAAAAAAGTGAAATGAAAAAATGAACTTATGTTAAGGAAATATAAATCAACATAGAGAGGAACTGGAGTTTTGAGATCTGGTTCCATGTTCCTCTGCTTTCCAAGACCACCATATTGTTGCTAAAAAAGCAATAAATTTTCCATGTTAATCATAAAAGAAATGAAAATAATCATTCAAATACAAACAGAGTCTTAAGTGTTCGCATAAGACTATTAGCAGGTTTACCTAGGAAGTATTATATATTCACTACTTATAGTGAAGCAAAGCAGTGAAAATTACCCAGTGAGTGGTGATAAGCAGGAGCCACAGGAAGAATGATCAACAAGAGAAGTGAAAACGCATATGACAAAAACTAGAAGAAGGTTGGCTGTGTCCTTCCCATTCATAGATCAAACTATGTGAATTAGTAAAGGTTAACTGGTTCACATACAATGAAAATATTTTATAATTTATATGTGATCGTAAGTTTAGTACATATTACTCCCTCTGGATACAAAGAAAACTTAGTCGTTTTGTTGTTTGGGATTTTTTCTGTTCCACAGAACTATGACACAATATGAACTGAAGGGAAAAAGTATTTAATTTCATTTCTCTAATTTTAAAACTATGCCTTAAACTACGCTTTTAAACCAGTTTGACTTTGAAGGTGGTCCCAAAGTTTCAGCCTGCCTGCTCTCTGAGCTAAAATACTAGGATACCAGTCAAATGAAACAGGGCTGTTTTCTGGAGATTCCTATGGTAGCAGAATTTTACAGTGTCTGAATTCTATCCTCAAAGGGAAAGGCAGATGCAGTTTGAGTAAAGTGTAGTAAAATTCATGAGGATATTCCTGTATCTACACTTTAATGTCAACTTCAACTCTTTTGTTTCAGCCTTTATACAGAACTTCAGTTTTGCCCTTGAGCCATCACAAACAGGGAATTGAGAAGTCACCTTCCATTATTTTTCTCCAGTGCTTCGAAACTATTATGTTCAAAATATACAGAAATATTCACCTATAGTGACTTTTTTCTATAAGACATGAATGAGATGGATGACTTGGTAGTGATGAACATTTTTATTACTTTAAACACTTGTCTTTGGAATATTCCCTGTGGCTTTTCCTCTTTTTTTTCATGTCTCAGGAATCGTCATTTTTTTTTTTTTTTAATGTGTGTGGTAACTGTCTTGTGTGTGAAATACTTTGTGTGTGGTACATCTTGCCCCCACACACTATTCCAAAATCTGATACAGAATTCTTAGGTCAAAAATAAAAATTTCCAATAATGCAAATACAACACTAAGCATTTCTAAGCAAATACCAGGACACCCATTAAAATTACATAAAAATATAGTCAAAACAACTAGTGCTAGGCGATATTGCCTGAAGGTGCAGTAACATTTGATAGATACTGCAGATACAGAATAGAACAGACCATTTCAGTTGGAAGGAACCTACAATGATCATCTTGTCCGACTGTCTGAGCACTTCAGGGCTGATCAAGTTAAAGCATGTTATTAAATGCATCTTAAACACTGATAGACTTAGGACATCGACCATCTCTCTAGGAAGCCTGCTCCAGTGTTTGACCACCGTCTCAGTAAAGAATTTCATCCTAATGTCCAGTCTAAACGTCTCCTGGTGCAGATTTGAACCATTGCTATGCATGGTATTGCTGGATACCAAGGAGAAGTCAGCACCTCCCTCTCCACTTCCCCTCTTCAGAAGGCTGTAGAAAGAAATGAGGTCATCCCTCAGCCTCCTTATCTCCAAACAAGAAAAGTCCAAAGTCCCTAGCTGCTCCTCATAGGACATTCCTTCCAGCCCTTTCTCTGGCTTTGTTGCCCTCCTCTGAATGCATTCAAGGACCTTCACATTCTTCTTAAAGTGTGGAGCCCAGAAGTGCACACAGTACTCACGGTGAGGCCACACCAATACTAAATACCACAGGACAGCCACCTGTTTTGCCCAGCTGGTTCCACTGAGCTTGATGCGCCCCAGGATGTAATTTTCCCTCTTGGCTGCTGAGGCATTGGGTACCCTGTCCCTTTCAGACTACTTAAGAGGCTATGGAAGAAAAAATAATTTCCTAAAAGCTACTCCTTCTATTTTCATTTCTTCTTGCACTAAACATCACTATCAGTTTCTGAAACTTTTCCTTCAATGTATTTTGAAAAATACTCCTGACATTTTATCAATGAACACAAATACTGTGATGCACAGTGCTTTGAGTCCTAAGACCTGTTAGTCTTTTATTCACCGGTATCTTGAAACATAGTTTTTGTGTCTTTTACATATAGGGGAGAGCTCTCTTTTGGCAGAAACTAACTAATTTCACAACTTGAAAGCTGACAGTCATAGAATCATAGAAACTTCCGGTTGGAAAAGACCTTTGAGATCATCGAGTCTGGCAGCTCCCATCATCCACTAAACCATGTCCTTTAGAAACTCATCTATCCATTTTTTAAATACCTCCAGGGATGGTGACTCAACCACCTCCCTGGGCAGCTGTTCCAGTGCCTGACCACCCTTTTGGAAAGAAATTCTTCCTAATATCCAGTCTGAACCTCCCCTGGCACAACTTATGGCCATTTCCCCTTGTCCTGTCACTTGAGAGAAGAGATCAGCACTCACTCTACCACAGCCTACTTTCAGGCAGCCGTAGACTGCGATGAAGTCTACCCTCAGCCTCCTCTTCTCCAAAATAAACAATCCCAGGTCCCTCAGCCGTTCCTTGTAGGTCTTGTTTTCCAGCCCCTTCACCAGCCTCATTGCCCTTCTCTGGATGCGCTCCAACACCTCCATGTCCTTATACTGAGGGGCCCAGAACTGCACACAGCACTCGAGGTGTGACTTCACCAGTTCTGAGAACAGGGGTACAATAACCTCATTTGTCCTACTGGCCATGCTGTTTTTGATACAGGCCAAGATGCCATTGGCCCTCTTGGCCACCTGGGCACACTGCTGGCTCATATTCAGGCTGTCAACCAACACCCCAGGTCCTTCTCCTCCATGCAGCTTTCCAGCCATTCTTCCCCCAGCCTGTAATGCTGCGTGGGGGTGTTGTGCCCCAAGCGCAGGACTCAGCATTTGGTCTTGTTAAACCTCATCCCATTGGTCTCAGCCCATCAATCCAGCCTGTCCAGATCTCTTTGCTTTACCTCTCTTCCTTCAAGCAGATCAACACTGCCACCCAGCTTGGTGTCATCTGCAAACTTGCTAAGGGTGCACTCGATCCCTTCGTCCAGGTCATTAATAAAGATATTGAACAGGACTGGACCCAGCACTGAGCCCTGGAGAACACCACTCGTGACTGGCCTCCAAATGAATTTAACTCTATTTACCACCACTCTTTGGGCCTAGCCATCCAGCCAGTTTTTCACCCAGCAGAGGGTATACTCGTCCAGGCCAATGTAAGCCAGTTTCTCAATCAGAATACTGTGAGAAAGGATGCCAAAGGCTTTACGAAAGTCCAGATAGACCACATCCACAGCCTTTCCCTCATCCATTAACCGGGTAACATTGTCATAGAAGGACACATAATATTTTTATTGTCTAAGTATTGCAAGGACACTGGAAATAAGAGCAGATACTTTAAAAAAGAGGAAAAAAAAAAATCATAGCATGCTGTTTCTAATGAAGGTCAGAGATTTAAATGTCCTCTTTAGAGACTAAAGTTCACACTGTATTTTTAATATGAGCAGCCTATTTTGAAGTGCGGCCATTCTATCTCCCCTTGGAATTAGAAGGCAGTGTTATTTACATGATTATTAAATTCTGTGGCTTTTCATTCCACCTGTTCCATAATTAGGACCATATCTAATAGCAGCAAGATGAGTCTGCAAACCCTGTTGTGCCAAATATGCAGAACCGAACACTGAGTGTAATAGCTGAGCAGTTCAGTACTAGACTCCAAAATGGAAGGGGCTGCAAACAGATTAGAAGACAAGAGAAGAACTGAGAATGATATGTAAAAATAGGAAAAAAAATCCTGAAAAAAACCCGAAGGCAATTCTACAGAGACATGTGCAAAGTATCATGCTTTTTATGACAGAAATAATCATTTGCAAAGTAGAAAATAGAGTATGGCTGGCTTGTCAGTAGTTTCATCAAATCTGTCATTCTGACAGTTACAAAGAGGAAGAAGAGAAGTAGCAAACTATAGTGGGTATAGAATAGTTTATGCTCCTTTTCACATAATCTTAACATATTTTTCAGTATTATATGTGTGTACCAGACTGCAATATATATAAAAAAATTCAGATTGGAGAAGAGAAACAGGAACAAGTAAGTCAGAGAACACAATCTTTGATAAAAAATTAGAAATCTTAGGTTGTTTTGTTCAGACAAGTTACTTACCACTATTTTACTGAAACCAGCAGAACTAATTCCTGTCAGCTACCTCATGAAAGCCATGAGAGTGCTCTCAACCTGCCCTACCTGCAAAAGCCCCTACTTTTGCTTACACTGGTTTCATGTACTTTCACAGCTGTAGCAGATGAAGAACAGGGGATTTCTCCATGGTGAGTTGATTGGTTGGATGAACACATGACCTGGGATAAATTTACTTTTTTTGTTTTTCAGTGGATGTACCTTGAAAAGAGACAGAGTAACAGGTTTCATGTGTTAAAGATTACTGTGGAAGAGAACACATTGATCTCTGCATTCATGATGTATAAGAGAAAAAAGAATGGGTATGGACATTAAGGTAAGAATTCCTTTCCTAACTGTAAGGATTTTTAAGCACTATAGTGGATTTCCTAGGAGTGCTGTATCATCTCCGCCAGTGGAACAGTTAAAAGTACAATTGAGAAGTATCTATCAGGAATTGTTTAGGTATATTTGATCTTGCCGTGAGGAGTTTTTCAAGAACACCTCTGTTACTGTGGTTTTCTTTGCAAGGAGCTGTGGGATCAGGTCTTCCAGGAGAAGTCTGCACTGGAAAGAGCTATGTGTTTCTTGTCTGCCTGTTCTCACAGAGAAAACCAAAACAAAAAAAACCAACAAAGCCACTGATTTTTAATTTTTTTAGATCAGTGGAAATGAGAACCTAAACAGTAAAATTTCTTCAATAAAATTTCATGTATATGTTTTAAACCAGATGCTGCTGGCATCTGGTCACACATGAATGCTTTTAAATTAAACATATTGACAACAAAGGCAAGACAGTTACACATCTAGTCATGCAAGCTACCCCAACTTTTGAAGCCTAAATCTAGCTTTATTAAAATCTTCAAACACTTTCTGAAGTAACAGTATTGTTCTGTTTTGCTTGTAAAAGTAAATTTGCTTTCTCATGCATACAGAGCAATGCAAAATAGCCTCCTGCAAAACTAGCCATAGATCACTATTTTCCTGTTGATATACTTTTTACAATGCCTTTGAAAAAAAATATTTAATTTCTTTCATATTTATTTTACCAGAGTAACTTTAAAAAGACATTTAGTCAATCAATCACTGGAGTATTCTGGTAAACAGACAACTAGATGAAAATATATCAGATAATAAGAAACTCACATTTATCATGCTGACTGATTTTTCAAAACATTCAACTACACCAAAAGGATATACTGTCAATCTTTGCCTGGCATATAAATCTTCCTAAAACATACCCTAACAGAGTAGTTTCAAACCAAACCTGCTAATTTCTCTTTCCTACCACCTGAATGCTTTTATTGCCATGACAACTAACAAGTTCTAACTCCAGTCAAGATTCAATAGGAAAAACAAACAATCTTTTGTAACTAGCTGATGTGCTTCCGTAGGACATGAAGGGGAGGTATTTCCATCTTGTTAATGGTACATATTCAGTACATAATCTTTAGCAATGCTTGTGAATGAAAGAATCAATATCCACTGATCAAATGCACCAGAATGAATAGTTATTCATATAAATCTGTAGGTTTATTACGAGTGAGATTTACTTTACTACTGAAAAACCTCTCTTGGGGTAGGGAGACTAAAGTGGAAAGAAATTGTTCAAGCTCATTCAGGCTGGTATGTGCAGCTCAAAAAAAGTAGGAAGTTTGGACTGGTTATAAGTCAAGGTGAGCAACAGGAAACTGATATCGTGTGTCAAAACTGTCTGCCCCTGGACCATCAAAGCCTAGGTCATAGAGTTACTCAAGTGCCCAGGCATGCAGAAAAAAATGGTATTTTGGTGTAACCAGGTAGAAAACCCACCACTTAACCTGTTTCTAAACCCAAAGATGCCTAGATTTCCTTTCTGGGAAATTAAGTTCCTACTAGGATGGACTGAAGACCAAAGAAGCATTCCTACAGTTGAACATGAGGTCCTGGCTGTTAATCTATTGATTGCGCTTTGACAGCATTGTCTCTGATTGCAGCTAGGTGTCGATATCCAGGTGTCTGCCATAAAAACAAACTATGACATTCCTTGCGCTTTCCCCAGTATTTAACGGGTAACTGCAACCTAAGGTGTGTCTCTAGTCTGAGAAATCTCTTCCTTTCTTGGAAAAGAACCCTAAAAGCTTAACAGCTATCTTGTATATTAGACATGGATTCCAGTAGACAGACAGCTGAATTTACAAGTATTTTTGAGTGCAAGGCCTCAAATCTTGACACTGATGGGAATTTAGTGGTTCCTTTCAAGTACGTAGAAACTTAAGTCCTTGGTTTCGTATGGGTAACAAGTTTTGAAGAAGGAGAGCAATTTAAAATACAAGTGCAAACATCTTTCTTTGAAGACACGAGGATGCAACAAAAATAATTATGAATTTTAGGTTCTTTTAAAATCATGACCCTTTTATTTTGGGGTGGTGTGGGGAGTGGGGTGTGGAGAAGAGAAAAAACCCGGCATAATATTAAATGGAAATATTTGTTGTGTCCTAAAAAAACCTTGGTATGTTAGTTCCCCTTTCTCTCTCAAAGTCCCTACTCTCTGTCAAGCAGAATACTTAGGAATAATTTTCATTTTGTTGCAGCTATGAAGATAAAGGACTGGAGAGGATGAGTGGCAGTTGAATTGTCTGCCTCATTAACAGAAATTCTTGTTATTATCAGAGCTTGCAGGGTATGTAGGAGAAATACAGTGAAACACAAATTGTAACCAGCCCAAACCCACATGCGAACTGCTATTGAACTGGAACAAGAAAGACTGCAAACAAGATGTATAGGACTTGAAATGTACACTATCCAAATTAACTGCCTGTGTGTCTCTGGACTTTCAGCAAGAAGAAATTATTGTAGCTGCTAGACCTAAATCATAGCTGCTTAAAATACTGTGACCTTGCAAAGGATAGGAAGGTAGTATTTTTAATCTGAGCTACAGACTTACTTAGAAATGCGAGTTAGAAGTGACTTTCAACCTGCAAAGGTGCACAGAGCTCTCACAGTTGTCTGGCAAACCTGGGGAGGGCTTGTGTACATAGTGGTGTACCTGACCAGTTCCAGGGCACATTCTGTAATTCCCTGCTGAGTTCTCTCTATAGCTTCACCACAACCTTTCTTGGGTTGGGAGTGGTGTTTGTGTGTGTGAGGAGAATGAATAAGAAATAGAAGACTATGTCTAGGAGGGAATTCAATACAAGGGGAAGAAACAGGATGGATCCATTATGTTGGAAATATACTAATTTCAATTATCTTCTTAAATTTCAGCAGATAAGAAAGAATTAGACTACCTGACCAGGATCAGGAAAGATGGAAAGGAACTGAATTGGAAAAGATAAAAGACAATGAGGGAGGAAGCAGATCCTAAGGGTTTGTTTGTTTCTGAGAAAATGGAACATTTTTGTCTCCTAGACAGTGTATTAAGTAAATCTATGGGTCTATGGCTTGTGAAGTCTGAAAAATTACGTCTTGAAGGTAAAATTTCCCTCCGCTCAGCGTAAAGGATGAGGTTCCTATGAACTTAATTTGACCCAGTTGCAGAGAAATATAGTCAAAGATGCACCTCTGTTTTATCTATACTCTCATCTTTCAGGTTAAAGGTGTATTAATTGTCTGTAGAAGTTGGCAGAAGAGGGTTTAACTACCTCTTAGTGACAAGAAGCAATACCCACAATTATCTGCTCTTGGGGCACAGATTTTCAGGCTAGTAGGTTTTGGCCAGCTGTGGAGAATTAATTAATTTCCCCGGTTCAGTAAAAAAAATAGGGTTCCAGAGAACCCTATTTTGTGTGAGAGTAGGGTTTTTTTGTAGGAGTGAGGTAGAGTAGTTCTTGGTGTTTGATTAGGTTCACCTCTTCTATGTGTTTTCAACCATTCTTTTCTTTCTGAACATCACCCTGTTCTGCCAGAAGTTTGTATAGAGCAAGAGAGGGAAAAAAGGACTTCCAGTGGCTTTACTTTTCTTGTGAAAGAATCATGTTTATGTAGATTTAGGTCTTGTTTTGCTGTCAGAATGCTACAGGACATATCCTGTAAGTAGGGCAACAAAATGCTACAAACATGGCAATTTAGGGGGATGTACGGCAAGGTTATTTGAGGGGCTAGGCATATAATTTCATGTGCTTCTTCTCTTTAGAGTCTTTATAGATTTACTTTTAATGTATTGTGTTTTTTCTTCTGGAAGTGCATTTTTAAAGGCCTATTTTTATCTTTTATAGACTGGAAAGAAAAAGGACTGAGAATAAAGATAGAAGTTCTTTTTCTTTTTTTTCCTCTCAAAGATGAATTCTTTAAAATCTCACTAACCAAACATGGTTAATAAAGCTTAGGGAGTGGATGAATGAAAAAGAAGAGTATCAATGAAGAGCTGATTGAGGGCAAACATTAAAAATCACTCTATATGACAGAAGAAATAGGGCATTTATTCTAGAAATGCAGGGAAAAAAATCATTGAGCTATTGTCACGCATATCTAATGTACAGAAAAGAAGAAATAGATTTTGTCGGGATTAAAACGCAGAAGACTTGCTACATTTTCCTACTGTCACTGAACAACAGGTTAGTAGATTCAAACAAATAAAATAATAAAAGGATAGTTGCTAAAGGAAGAGATTACATATAGAAGTATGACAAACTTCAAAATCAATGACAAATATCTTTGAAGGATGAAAGAATAGAGAATGCTCTCTAACTATAAATTGGAAATTCAAAGATTCATTTATGTCAAAACTAAAAATTATAGTTTCTAGGTATTTGGATAAGAACCAAAATTCATCCAGTTATTTAACAGCTTTCTGGGATGCATTAGTGATGACTGAAGGGTGAAGAGATCAGCTCAACATGCCTGCCTTTTCAGAGTTTCCTCAGGGACGTCTACATGTCCGTTTATTCTAGAAACTGAGAATCAGGCTCTAATGTGCCAATGAAGTAATCAAAATCATTAGGTTCAGGATGTGGTCTTCAAATCAGTAATTGTTGCAGAAGGTAGCTTTAAATCCAGAAGAAGCAATTTTGTAACATGAATATACAGAAATCGTGTTCAAATGTTGGAGCTGAGTACATGCTATGACAGAAGATTAATTGAGCAGGAAGCCACTGCTCTGGAAGTGGCAAAATACAGTACTTGAAGTAAAAGAACATTGCTCCTGAAAAGAGATGTTGAGGAACGATTCAGAAGCACATTTTTGCCAAGAAAGCCAATTTCCGGTCTTTCTGTGTTTTGAATACTGTCAACTCTATTATTGATTTGCAAGGAGAGAAAAGGAATTGAATAATGAGTTTTGTCTGACAAAATGTCTTTGAGGAGTATTAAAGTAGAAGCAAAGTGGTTTTGCTCTAGTCCTATGTAAGAATTTAGTTGTTATAGACAGCAATTGGAGAAATGGGAGGAATAAAAGAGGAGTTTTCCAGGAAAATCTATGTATGAAAAGACTTTGTATGACGAAATGTATTTTTACTATTTTGAATATAGAAAGGCTGGACGTCTGCAAGTATTAGTAAACTTCTAGTTTCAATAAATACTTATTCTTTTCAGGAAGCTCCTTTTTTTATGCTGGTAAGAACAGTTACATTAAATAGAACATAAAATCATTTCTTGGTGACGGATGGGTGATGGGATATTTATGACACTATGGTCTTGCTAGCAAAAATAAAACAGCTAATAAAATTTCATATCAGCCAGATAATATATAATACAAAGCCAAGTCCACAAATTATTAATTTTGTAATAGTTGCTCTAGTCTTCCTCTGGTTTATTAATCTAGTAGCCGATTTGTACACTAAAGTAATTACAATACTTCTGTAAGAGGTAAAGTAGAAGAAATAATTCATAACGATTGCAGTAGTTGCAAATTGTCTACGTAAACCTTAATAAAATTAATCTTGATAGCTGACTGTGTTCTTAATTAACTTTATTGCAGTTTCCCAAACTGCAAAAAAAAAAAAGGGAAAAATTCTGCTTTAAAGCCTAGTGAAGTACCATGTTAAATAAAGCAAAAGGTGAGAAAAGACACTGCCTTATAATATGTTCCACAAACGAATATCCTGGAATATTAAGTGTCTGGCATTTTGTTTCAGGCCTTTTCAGTTTCTGTGGAGGACATGGGAACTCAAAGTCTGTTTTTTCTTTTTCAAAGCCTTGTGAAACTTGGAAAATTAGAAGGAGGAATAATCCTCTTTGAAGAACAATGATGACTTAAAGACTTCATCCTTCTGCTAGGTGGGTCTGACAGATAACGGTGACAGGTGTAAAAGATCTCTTTTCATAGTCCAAATCTTGAGGTTTGCCTTCCTGGATGCACAAAGCGTCTAGAATGCTTCACATCAGGAATGCAAATGTGTGATTTTTCAGGAGTGATTCATGAGTGGATAGTTGCAGAAACAAATTTGTTATGGAATTGGAGGAACCTACAGGATGTGAAAATACTGGCGAGGTCTGTGCGAAACCATTCACTTCCATGCTTTTCCTGAAAGGTCTTTTGGGAAGTGATTGGGAAGATGGCAATACACTACTCTGTGTAGCTTTGAAGTCTTTGTGCCAAGTCCATAATTAGTAAGAAATTATGGATTAGTGACTACTTTTGGCCAGAATGCCTTACAGTCTCCGTTCTTGGTTCTTTCACTACTCTTGTTTCTATCAGTGTAATGTGTCCTATCCTTAATGAAAGTTGGTTTGTAGAAGAAATATTTGGTTGAATTTTTTTAATGATTTGAAGATCATCTAGGGAAAACTTTAAACAACTCAAATACAATCTGAAGGAGTATTTTGGTCTAGATGACAATAATACCTTGTTTGTTCCTCGGGTTCATTAGTTAATATTTTCTGATATTAACTCTAATATGTTTTAGTAGCAGAAATCACCATTTCTTATACCAGTAGTTTGAAAATGTGACGACAATATTGTTCTGCATGAAAGACAAACTGTGAGCATTTGATCAGTGTACAAGAAAGGAGAAAAAGAAATATGAGGGAACAAAAATTGACACCTGGAAGGAAGGAGAAATGAAAAGCTAAAACATGCAGCAGGAGGCTGGTATAATATGTCGGGTAAAGATGATTTCTTCCTCATCCTCTTTTTTCTGTCTGCTGCGATTTGTTCACTATCTAGTCCTGAATATTCACCTGCTAGTATTGAGTGTAATTTGTGCAAACTAAGTAATAAATCCATCAGTGTGACTTTTCTTTAAAATGTGGAATTTACCATGTGGTTGAAACATAAAAATATAAGAAGAAAATGTAAGACATAAAAGGACAATAATCTGAATAAGAGCTTGATCTGAAATATGTTAGAAATGCCTTCTGAATTCATAAAATTAGGAACTCCCAGATACTAACCTGAATACGCTCCGAATTCACTGAATTGTACAGCAGAGCTCTGATGTGAAAGAAGTGACCCTGTCAACATGATATATATCAGGCTGCGGAGCCTGTATATTGGGCTGAAATTCAATGTTGCTCTTCAAAGAGCTGCAGCTCATAACTCACACCCGTGGAGTGGCCCATGGCATGATTTTGAAAGCCCCAAGGAGCTATCTGAATTAGTGCAATCTGTCTCTGCCTACAGGACAGCAGTGTTGCTCAGTTCTCTGCAGCTCTACCTGCTACAGTCCTGTTTTTAAAATACCCATTCTTGGGTTTCTCTCAGGCATGTGCGTTTATGCAGAGTTTGCTAAGCGCTCTTTGAAGGCCTATTGTTACTTATCAGTTCTTTATCCCAAACCAATCATTTTATATAGCTGAAAGTGATGAAACAAAAACCTTGCCCCAGGAGAACAGTATTGATGGCTTGAGATATACAAGATAGAACTGTTTGTATCATTGAATGATGCTGATATATTGTTACTACAAAGAAGAATTGATTCTAAATAATCCATCCCATAAGGATCTGCTGAGATCATATATATTAGTATAAACTACAGCAGACTTAGGTCTCAGGTATCCACAGTAAAGTTAAGGTTTATGTAAATCAGTGTGCAACTTTGTATGCAGCTTCCAAAATGTGAACACAAATTGCAGTTTTGTGCTTGCTTGAGTGATTTGGGATCAAATTTTGAAGAACAATCATGAAATTAGAGCTATTAGAGTGGCTGGAAGTCACTGAATTGTGAAACTCTGAATTCACAGAAAATGATTCAGAACCATACAATGAGTGTAAGATTGTAATAAGTCATCACTCAAAGAATGAAAGATTAGGCATTCAGCTTGTAGCTTACAGTTTCAGTGAAGCCATGTCAAGTTACACCACCTGACAATTTGGCTTTAATGATGTCAGATAGAATTTAAGCTATTTAGAAACACCAGCAACAGATTACAAATACAGTGTCATCAGGACAGATGCTTAGCACTTGAGAAAACAGTCTTATATCAAAAACCTGGGAAAAGAAAATAATAGTTTTTTTAAGCACGTTGTTCTTCAAGAGCAACGTCTGAAAGAATCCAGACAGCTATGATGGTATCTCACAAAATAAATTTCTAAGTGATTGTTGATACTGTCACAGACACCAGCAATAAATCTGCAACAGAGAACTTAATGTTTGGCATACTGTTAGAAATGCATGAACCTGAAATCATGGAAAAAATCCAGTAATGATCCTTCATTTTCAAAATGAGCTGCATTTTAATTGTTTTTAAAGCATATGAAGATCACTGAATTCAAGCCTATGCTCATCTTCTATAGCCAAATGATGAGCTTTAAGAGAAATAATCTTTTCAGACCAAATAAATTTCTCCTTTTAAACTGGTGCCAGACTAAGGAAACAGGGACAATCATCCTGACAACTGTGAAAGCATAGATACTCAGGAAGTACAGCCATATCTAATGTCATTAAGATGAATGGTCCAAACAGTAGCCTATAAGAAAGGAATCAGGAGGCAGATGTGTTAATGTCTTTGATTCAGCATCCACTGTGTGCACACCTATATTAATACCATAAAAAAGAATAAAATAAGATAAAACCTAAGGACTAGTAAATCATCTTACAGCTAACAGAGGTTAGGGAAAGCTTGGCAAGGAAGAGAAGGGAGGTTTCCAAAATCGCAAGTTCTGTGCCAGTTTGTAAAATAAACCTGTTTATTCATCTGGTTTTTATTATTCATCTGAACTGATTGGCATACACTGTTTGCTGGATGGCTTTAGATGAAGCAGCAATGCCTCTAGAGACAGACATTCTCTCTTCCATTGAAGATAAGATCTTCTCTCAACTGCTTTTCATCAGAAGTTAAACCAGAGTTCTAGGCTTACTTTGCAATGTAAAAATAACACTGCTGAATCTGCTTTTAACTCCTTAAATCCACCTTGAACTGTAAGTTTTTCAATCCATAACATTAACACTGCTGTGAACTGTTCTCAAAATACACTGCACCTCTTGGAAGAGGAAGTGATCATTGTGCGAGACTTTGGTCTTAATGACCTGTGAGCTGCAAAATCCACTGGGATCTTGTTAAACATCTCTTTCCAGGCTACCAAGGTAAATAACAATGCCTTCTGGCAAAAAAAGGCATTCTGTAGTGTTATAAGGGCAGCATGACCTTAGCAAATCAGGCTATAGGAAACATGCTAATTTCAAATGTACACTATTGGTTTTATTTCTCCATTTCCTCACTATTTACTTTTGAGAAATATTTTGGAAGAAATGTTGAATTTAAAATATTTTTAAAATATTTTAATTATTTTTTTACAAAGAAATTTTTTTTGGACAGCAGATAGGTTATTGCATCATTGGAATTTCAGCTCACAATTTCTATAATTTCTGCTGACAGCCGTGAGGTGAGAAGCATCAATATATAAAAGAAGATATCAATCAGGATTGTTAAATAATATATATTTTCCTGAATGTATATTTTTTTTCTTACCAAACAATTTGTTTTCCCCATGCATTAAATATTTGAGTAGTCGTATGGAATACAGGAGGTTGATGAATGTATGGAGCAAGCAGCTATTGAAGACTTCTTTTTGGGGCTCAAACATTCAAATTGCTATTCCTATAAGCAATTACTAAATACTGCATGAGCGCATCTTGAGGTAATGTAGTATTGTGTCCTCACAGTGTTGGAAGCAAATACCCAGATCAAAGATTATCTCAAAGATTATCTCAATTAGTTCCAAGACATAAGCCCAAAATATGATAATTAAGAGAGAAGTGCTGAACATCTGGTATCTTGTGATAATGGTACCATCAGCTATGAAAATTACATGAGGGTATTATAAAATATATAGCACCAAAAATATTGAACTTTTAAAAGGCAAAATTTGAAGGAATGAAGAATGGATGGAAGGAGATTGATTAGAACCCTCTGCTATTTACAGAAGGATGTTCGAGGTCATTATGATATAGGAAAAAAAAAATCACACTTATTTCAATATAAATAAGGATAAAATTTAAATATGATATGGCTCGAAAGGAATATAAGAAATGTTAAAAATACTAAAATGAAACATCTAAAATCTACAAAATATTTGGTACATGTCAGGGTAGGACAGAACATTGAGTAGCTGCAAATATGGAGAAATAATATACGAGCAAACAGTACTATTCTTTTTTATCATCAGTGTGTAGCTTTAGGCATAAATGTTGTCCTCTTATAATAATCTAGAAAAGATTGTTGTTGTTGTTTGCAAAAGGAATAAAATTTTGAAATAAGAGGAAAAAGCCTAAAGATTTAGTAAGCATATTATGAGCGTTGTGGCAATTATTGAGGTTCTGCAAGACTGTTATTGGTTATTGAAATCTGATCACTAGTAAAATGCAACATTCCTAAGAGACTAGAGACTACAAAAATCTAAGTACACCCTTTAAAACACTCTTTGAGGGCACATGAAGCAAAAAGAGAAATCCTTTAATTTGAAAGAAACTGTATGTTTTGCCAATTTTGTAGTAGTCATAGTTGAATTGAAGAACATAGAATAAAGAAAATGTCACAGGAGAAGACAGAATTCTTTGGAGATGAGCTATGGATAGGAGATCTGGTTACATTTTCAAAGCTATGTAAATGACTTAGAGACATTAGCACAACAACATTAATAATTAGTAAACAGCCATCTAGAAAATGTGAGAAAGAAATGTTATCTATCAGTCCCAGAAGTGATTTAAGCATTTTGGTGTGTGTATATTTGGAGGTATTTTCCGTAATATAGATGTAAATTTTTTTGAAGAGTCTATTGACTTCTAGCAGCATTTACACAATTGAATACATTTAAGTATAAATGTTCCTTTATGCCACTCAATTATTCTGCTATGTGTCCCAAGTATTGAAGCTGAAGTTTGGCCAGGCTTCAAAAATTGATTTCTCTGTTCTTTATTAAGCTTTTAGATCTCTTCATTGAGAACTTTTTTAGATGAAAGTCAGTTGAACTCTTGTGACTGTCTAAATTAAGATTGCAGGAGAAATGATTTTCACAAACACAACCAGTGCTGCTAGATGTCTTTCGGTGACTCTATGTCACTATTTGTTATACTTTTTAATTGATTAAGATTTCTGCTTATAACATAGACCACCTTACTTTAATTTAAGTGCTTAGGTGTGTCCTGAAAAGTTAAAAATAATCAATCATGAATGCTAAATTGCTTCTTTAAGGCATGAGGTACCTAGCATACATGTTAGTATCGTTTTTTAATTTTGTCGAGAATGAGGATGAAAAAGTTTTTATCTCTGAAGATGATTAAATACGAGCACTCTATTACAGGGTTGGCTGAAAAAGAAGAAAAAAAAAAAAAAAAAGCCCTGTCTTTGAAACACAGCTTCATCAAAATAACTGAAAAAGAAGTAGACTTTCTTAAAGATATTCACACTTTCAAATGTTATCTCACATTATACTGACTGTGCTAGGTGCCTTTTCCTTATAGTGGGTGTTTCATTGTTTACATATACTAATACATATTGCATAAAGATTTAATTACATTTGAATTGTGCTCTTTAGAACAGTGCTGATTTGAAAGCAGTCCTGATTTGAGGGGGAAAAATGACATCTCAGTGGGTCATTGTTGTCAAGGCTAGTGACAATGGCTGTTCAGAGAAGTGCTGTCACCTGTACACCTTATGAACTTCTAGACAGATTTGTGCACCATCATGTACCTACCTGTCCTGAGACATTGGGATCTGGGAATTTATTTCAATATTTATAACTCTCTTTGTATTCTGACTGCTGACTTACAACTAAGGGAAATTCTGTGTTTCACACCTTCATGCTATTAGAGATGTCGACAGATGAAGGATGTCAGGTGGGCTCACGTGGAATATTTTTCAAAATGGATCAACATGAATTATAGAAGCTTTAGAGTACTGGCAGTGATCTCCATTTTCTGACCTTAGCACCTGGCAGTTTCTAGGTTATGTTCCTAGAATGAGGCATTTCTGGATTATTACCTAAAAACTAGCAACTTTTAATGAGCATTCCAATCAGAATGGCAGCTGCTACTCAATACTTGGGGCTCCTGTAGTATATTATGGTTTTTTTTTGTGCTCCTCTATGTACTACATTTGCTTGAATGAATTCAGCTTGCTGGATTTCCCTGCCAGAACTCATGTGTCATGACAAAAATTCTAGTCCCTGGCATTATGGTTTCTTGGAAAAGTGAAGTTTTAAAGCTAAGTCTGAATATCTGACCAGGGGAATACAAGACAGATGATTCACATACTGAATCATGTTAAAAAAAGAGGGAATAAGTGGTTAAAATTAATTATTTCTATAAGATCTCACAGAACTTTCCAAAACCAGTGACACAGTGGGAAAACATCACTGAATTTCTTGCTGAGTGGTAATGGCAATTCCAGATTTTTCAGCACTTTTGGAAAAAAACCCTAAAATTATTTGCTCATTACTGGTATGGGAAGTGTATGAAGGACGTTAATATCAACAGAGAATTTTTTCTCTTTAGGTACATAGTGAAAGTAAGATATGGCACTAACTCAAGAGAGGCAACGGATAAAGAAAAGGAATTGCTTCCCATTCAATACATAGAGAACAGAGCAGAGAGAATCTCACAGATTTGTTAAAGAGAGAACAAGAAACGTATGACAAGACTAGAAGTGATTATTTTGTATAAGATATTTTAGACAGTGTCTCCTTCCCTCCTTAGGTAAGGAGTTCCCCTTGTTGAGCGCTGGCACAAAAATGAGTCCTGAGCTCTAAGTCCTGCGTATGCTTCTGCTGGGAACACACTTAAATAGAATATCTTCACTGTACATGTGAATCCAGTCCTGTATCTTACTGAAATCTATTTCATAGCATGCTGTTAAGTTGAAATGCACTTTGATGTGGCAATTCAAAATCCTTGTTGTCTGCAGTCATTGGAGATCCTGCTATATATTTCCTGAAATTTAAACCATATATTCTAGCGTATGAGATCTTCAGTTGGATTCCCTTCTTTTATAATGCATTTCTTGTAGGTAAACTAGAGATCATATGAACTGAATTAAAAAAAAGGTAATTTCTTACCTGTCTTCTTTTAGTAAAAGGCTAAAAGGTTATTCCCGAAGAAATGTTAAGGTAATTTGTTATCTTGTTTTATGAATGTGCTGTTAAGGAGCTGATATGTTTCCAATAAAAGGTGGCTACAGTGGTGAAGTGAAATCAATTACTTTGGTGAATTGATCCCCAGAGCTTGGTAATTAATTGCCTCTTATTTTAGGTTTACACAATCTTTTGATTTTCTTTGGGACAAAAGGCAATACCAAGTTAGAAGTTTGCTTTTATTTGTCAATGAGGAATTTTTAGTACTGAAACTATCTGAATGCAAATCAGAAGAGATGAGACATACAAAAAATTGAAGACTCTCTATAATCCTCTCTCTCCAGTCATCCTCTTCTCTTTCTTCTTTTCATCTGGCAATAACAATTTATTCTCTTGGTCCAGGAAACTGAAAGAGGAAAGGGGAACCTGGGCAACCTGTGCCAGTGCCTCATCACCCTCACAGTAAAACTTTTCTTCCTAATGTCTAATCTAAATTTCCCTTCTTTCAGCTTAATACCTTTACCCCTTGCCCTATCACTGCACTCCCTGATAAAGACCTTCCCCACCCTCATCTTTCCTGTAGGCCCCCTTTGAGCACTGGAAGGTTGCTGTAAGGTCTCTCTGGAGCCTTCTCCTCTCCAGGCTGAACAACCCCAATTCTCTCAACCTGTCCTCACAGGGGAGATTCTCCAGCCCTATGATCATCTTCGTGGCCCTCCTCTCGACCTACTCCAACAGTTCCGTATCCTTCTTATGTTGGGGATTCCAGAACTGGACACAGTACTCCAGGTGAGGTCTCACAAGAGTAGAGTAGAGGAGCAGAATCGCCTCCCTCAATACCTCTCTCATCCTGCTGGCCACAATTCTTTTGATGCAGTCCAGGACACAATTGGCCTCCTGGGCTGTGAGTACACCTTGCTGGCTTGTGTTGAGCTTCTAAGTCCTTCTCCACAGAGCTCCTCTCAATCGTGTCATCCCCCAGCCTGTACTGAAACTGGATTGCCCTGACCCAGGTGTAGGACTTTGCACTTGGTTTGTTGGACCTCATGAAGTTCACAAAGGCCCACTACTCCAGCTTCTTCAGATGTCTCTGGATGACATAACCAGTTCTTATGTACAGATGGTTTTGCATTCTTCAAAGTAGTAATACATGGCATATATATACACATATATATATATGTACACACACATATATATTGCTAATGTCATTTCCTTTGTTTTGCTTAAGGACATGAGACAGCAGAGTAAAATCTACCATTTCTTTAGCAAGTAACTTGGGCTGTCTGATTAGGAAATCTCTCCCATACTAATGCTAATTCTTTGTATTTTGGTATGTTAAAGCCTAGAAATTGCAACTAAGATTACAAAATTTTCCAAATTCTCCAGTCTGCCCAAAGGGCAGCTGAGGTAAATGTCATCACCAGAGCAGAAATGCAGAAGTGAACTTACCTTACCTTTAATTTGCTGCCTAGCACTTCAGTTCAATGTCTTCTAATGCAGAGAGTAAAATTTTCAGGAAAAAAAAACCCTTGATTTTTTCAAAGTATTTCCTGACTTCTTGATATGTCAGTACACTATTAAGTTTTTTAATAATTACTAAAACATTCACATTTACTGTGTCTGTTAATTAACATTACATCTGTATTCTCCACAGCTTTATTTTTCTCCAGGGTTTGCTTAGCTTGAAGAGGCAATTGCTATAAAAAAATGCCAAGAAAGTATTATGACAAACCCATCTGCAAGAATTCCTGAGCTGCTGGTATAAGAACAATTAGAGAAGCTCAAATGAGCAGCTCTGCATTGTTTCTTGGCTTATATACATGAAGGATTTTACACATTTACACAAAAAACAGCATCATTATTGAAGAGCTGTGAGATGATCACTAGAGTCTCAAACTTCAGCAAGAAAGATTCTCCAAGTTTGGAAACAGCATTAGATTTTGTTCTAAAGAGGAGAATAATCATTCTGAGCACTTTTCTCACTGGGCATCTGAAAGAGGGAATCAAGTATTCCAAATAAAATAAGAGTAGGAATGTACCTTTCCTTTTCTTTTTGGAGGGAAAAAAAGTTAAGTTCTTAGTATTTTTTATCTCACAAATGTCTACTTTTGAATATAAGAGAAATTTCCAGATCAGATGGAAGCTTCAGCATCAGAATAGCAGGGTTAGAAAGGTAATGTCAGACTTACCATCTAGCTTTATTTTAACTTTTGAAATTAGGACCAAATACAGACTGAACAAATTTAATATCAAGTAAGTAGATCTTGATAAAACTTTTTCATTGATGAGGATATTCTGAGGTGATGATATTTTGTAATTGCCTTTAAGACATGTAAATAACTGTGCCAGCTACAAGATGGTACATAATCGGTCCCCAGATATGAGGTCTGTGCCACCAACCAGTAGAGGTACCATATGTTGATCAAATAAGCAGCCAAGTAGTAATTTGGAAGCCATAAATTAAAAATACGTGGATAGTGGTATATGAAGGAGAAGTATTGAAAGCTAAAGGGGAGGAAATAGAGAGGCACAGAAATAAGATGTTAGTATTGCTTATGGACAAGTAGAGCAGATGGTCACTTGTTTCTTGTAGGGAATTGATATCGTCATTGAATTCTGAGTCTGGTTCATTTAGCCCACATTTTCTTGTTTCTTAGTGAAATTAAAATGGTTCAAACACCATTGTCTTCAGTCCAAAAACATGGAAAAATCCCTGTAAAATCCCTGTGCAAGGAAAAAAACACTGCTACATATGTGGTGTCTTCAAATATTGGGCAGTACACAAGATGAACAACTAATCTCCAGATTTTAACACTTGCAGCCTGAGCCAGTTCTTTCTCCTACATCGAAACTAAGTCCCTTGGACTTGTAGCTGAAACTGTAGTGAATTCATGATCTATTTATTTATTAAAGAAGTAGAAGATACTCACACACTGTTTGCACATGTGTTTATGAGGAAGGAAACTGGGTTTCATGCCTGTGCTCTCAAGCTGGCAGAGTAATATCAATGTCTTGGCCTGTTGGGAGTATGTTGACCCAAGTATTGGGGAAGATTTTAATACATTTTAAAATTTTACCTGCAGAACAGGCAGACTGTCAAACCAGTTACAAACCCTGTCAGTTTAAAGAGGTGAGTTAAACGCCTTAATATAAAGGATGTTGAAATAGAGGAAATAAAAGAAAATTTCTCATTATAGCTTCAAAGAAACGAGGCTGAAATTTTATGGAGGAAAATCTCAAATGGAGGAAAGTATGTTAAAGCGATAATACTTATCCTTAAAGGAATTCTATCATATAAAATGACACTATTAGTTTCAAAATTGATATGGGTATCTTTTATTAAATACCTAATCTTTGCACAGATTTTTGCTGTAATAAAATAAATGTATCTAATATCTAAGTTGACTGGAAAGAAAAAAAAAATGTGGGTTCCTTCTTTGTTTCCATTTACTATGTAACAGTTCAATAGACATACTGAAATCATAAAGTAGCTTTGATGATTGTATATGTTTCCTTATTTGAATTTTCTCTTTTTGGATTTATTTTTATATTTGGGGCTTTTACAACATTTACCTTTTTTTAGTAAGACTCTATAATCTTTTTTCTCGGATGATTCTTAGGTAGATTCTGTAATTGCAGTAGAAGGTCACCAATCGCAGAGCTGTTTCTTAGGAGGGACATCCGGGAGTCATCAACTCTAGGTCTTTGCTTGAGGTGGTGCTATTACCAGGACTTTGTCCAGTCAGCCCTGGCCTTGTTTTCCTGAGTCTTGAACATTTCCAAGTGTATTCTCTCTGAAAAACCTGTTCCTGTGCAGCATTACTTTCCTTGAGAGTTTTTTTTCTGAATTATCTATGACTCTCCTTCAACTTGTTTTTCTTTTATCACTTTCAGATGAATCTTGAGCTTTTGGAGGGGAAAAAAGCCTCACTGCTTACATTTCGTTTCTGTTTCCCTGTTACCAAAAGCCGGACACAATCATTTTGTGATGGTTTCTTTTTTGTTTGTATGTTTATTTATTTATTTTCAGTGAGTCTTGCAGTATAATCGGGAAAGAAAAAAATGAGTTACTTCTAGGAATTTTATTCGTTTATACAGACCACAAAATTTTTTTAGGAAGTAAACAAGCAGGAAAAGGAAAAAAACCCCAGATTTTCAGCCTTCTTTCTAAATGGAAAACAGGGTTTTATTTTCTTACATAAAAAAATATGAAAATTTGTATTTTGTATTTTAAAGTAATAGATGAAATAACTAAATAGTTGATAAAATGACTTACAAATAAGTTTGAATTTCTATTTATCACTTTATATTTAGAGAAAGACAGTTGAAATTGTTAATATAGAAATCCCAGTGTAGTGGATAATCTACTACCAATTAGCTCTTTGAAATCTTTTTACATCTTTAACATCATTAACTGATCCTAATTGCATATTCTGGGTACAGTATTCTTAGGCAAACTAATTAATGGTGGTCTAAGAACACATCCACACAGCATGTGTTTTTTTCCCAAAACTTACTTCTGCTCTTTAACAAAGGAGTGTATTTGGCTGACTTGTTTCATGAGAATGAGTGCAAGCTTCTTAAGACACATAAATGACTTCAGAAATCCACTACTTACCTGTCTTCACAACAAGGTAGTCTCAGAGACATATATGACTTTGAAAAGTACTCTGAATTTGAAATAATTTCATTTGTTAAAATCATGACCATCTGAACATATAGTTAAAAAGAATTTTGTTTATATTTTTTCAATAATTCTTTATCCATTGGAGAATTTAGGAGAAACTTTCAGTCAAGACTTTTTTTTTTTTTTTTTTTTAACAGATCATTAGAACAAAAATGGGCCTCATCAAGTGGTGGCAAACTATTTGGGTGATTATTTTGCAGTTTAATTATAGAGCATTTGCCCAGAGATTTCTGTCTCTGATATTCATTTTTCTTGAAGCTGAGGCCTCCTATGATGTCCACACATAGAGAGCACAATGGTAATTAATCTAGAACTAATGTTAACTCTTTATTCTCCAGGAAACACAGTAAACAGTTGATTTGGGTGTGTGAAGGCTAGGAAATCCTAAAACTATTCACATGATTGAATGACATGTATTAAAACAAATCAGCTCCCCACCTAATAAATAGTGTTACTTTCAGTTCTGTTTACTATCTTAGTCCAGTTCTGCTTACTGTCTTTAACAATGATCCAGACAAGAGGATTGAGTGCACCTTCAATAAGTCTGTAGATAACATCAAGTTGTCTGGGAGTTAAACTGCTCGAAGGAAGAAAGGCTCGGAAGAGGCATCTGGCCAGGTTGGATCAATGGGCCAAGGTCACCTGTATGGGGTTCAACAACACTAAGTGTTGGATCCTGCACTTGGGTCACTACAACCCTTTGCGACATTACAGGCCTGGTAAAGAGTGGTTGGAAATCTGGTGGAAAAGGGCTTAGAGGGTGTTGGTTGACATCTGGCTGAATGCAAGCCAGCAGTGTGCCCAGGTGGCCAAAAAGACCAGCAGCACCCTGGCTTATATCAGAAATGGTGTGACCAGCAGGGCCAAAGAAATCATCATCCCTCTGTGCTTGGTTCTGGTGAGTCTTAATCAAACCTTGTGTTCAGTTTTGGGCTCACTACAAGAAAGATTTTGAGGGGCTGGAGCGTGTCCAGAGAAGAGCAACGAAGCTGGTGAAGAGTGTGGAGCAGAAGTCTTATGAGGAGTAAGTGAGGGAACTGGTGTTGGTTATCCTGTAAAAGACAAGGTTCGGGGGAGTCTTTACAGATCCCTGAAAGGAGATAGAGCAAGGTGAGTTTTGGTCTCTGCTCCCAAGTAACAAGTGATAGGACAAGAAGAATGGCCTCAAGTTATGTCAGGGTAGGTTTAGATTGGACATCAGGAAATATATCTTCACCAAAACAGTTGTCAAACTTTGGAAGAGGCAGCCCAGAGAAGTGTTCGAGTCACCATTCCTGGAGGTATTTAAAAGATGTGTAGATGTAGTGTTTTGGGGCGTGGTTTAATGGTGAACTTTGCAGGTTGACAGTTGGACTTGGTGATCTTAAACATCCTTTCCAACCTAAATAATTCTATGATTCTATGATTTTACTTAATTATGAGTATGAAGATATGAAATGATGATATTCATGCAAGCAACTTGGAAACTTGCAGTTCTTTAAAAAACAGAGAATTTTGGGAACAGGCATGTTGTGGGTTGGCTCTATGTATCTTATTTTCTGTTGTTGTTTGAGAATTCTTATTTATCATAACAACAAATTTTATTTGACTGTTAAAACATGATGATAAATACAGACCTGGATGATATATTGATCTAGCTTGTCAAGCTGAGGTCTGATTTGAAGGTCAGTCATATGTCTTTTTTCCAGATATCTATACAATGATGACTGTCATGTGTGTTTTGAGTTTTCTGATTATAATTGTTTGAGGTTTTAAAATAAATATGTTGTTTTTTCAAATTGAAACAAAGTTTTGTACATTAGTGTCCTTGTACCATTAGACATCACAGCCAGCCCCAATTTTTGCCTTAAGTGTAAAAGCTGACAGAATCAGGGCATGCTGAACTTGTTCCTGATTCAGTGAGATTACAAGGGCAGTGCTGTGTCAGGCTGATATTTTTCTTCTCTCCTCAGAGAGCAGAATAGGCCAAGATACTCAAGAGATGTAGCTCCAGTGCCAATACTGTAGTAAGCCATCTGTCAACAAATATAAAAAGGCAGGTACTTACAAATGTACATAGAAAAAAATCAATCAGTTTAGCAATTACCAGTTTAGCATTAGAGTTGATTTATCTTGTCTCAGTTTGTGCTCGAAACAGCAAATATGAATACTTGGGAATATATTTATGCAAAAAAGGTGTGGAGGGGTGGGCAGGGAAGAGAGTTGACGTGCCCTCCAAAGAGAGAGCTGGTTCCAAAGATGGCTGTATCAAAAAAGTTAGGAAGGAGATCTCTTAGCATCAGCAATATAGACTTAGTTACCATAAAAGGACAGAGATATATCATCTACTGGACAATGATTCTTACTCACAAAATCACAGTTTGTGATTGTTCTGGCCAGAACTCTCTTGTTGATTGGTAGCTAAGTATGGTTTGACCCAGATGATGGATTGACGCATTCTGAGTTTGTGTAGCAGCATTCCTGTTACTCTCAGCTCAGTATCTGCAATCATCTCCCTGAACAGATACGTAACTGCTGTGACAGTAAGAGTGAGTAATTTCTTCTAGCCTACCCGCTGCTTATGCATATTCTCATTGATTCAGTTTGAAGCATCTTATTAACTCCCCTGTAGCTAATGCAGAAGGAGAGTAAGGCATACACTAAGGAAAAGAGGACATATAGGCATTCCTCCTTCATGAAGATGTTTAGTATCCTGCAGACATTTTTACTCTTAAATGTATTTCACTGAAAATGAAAATGACAAATATTTCTAAAACACGCCACATCCAATCTGATCTCAGCAGGTTCTTTGATTCGTCAAGCCCATCTGCTGCTGCATGATGACAAAACACTTTCCTTCCCAAAGAGCTTCAGCCTTGTTATCTACGCACAGGTCTCATGAAATCATTGTATATGAGAGCTGAGGAGCAAACCTGAGATGCTAAGAAATGTTATTTCTTACCGAAGTAAGGATTACTCAGTCAAATGAACATAGTTCTTGAGTGTGCATTTTAAAACTTCCTATGCTCAGTGCTATAAAAAGCAAAACTATCCTCTTCCACTCCTACTCTTAGGCTTCAGTAGTTACGTTTCTTCTATAACCAAAGACTGGAAGCCAAGGACTTGTAGTAAAAGACTGTAATATCAAAGGCAGCACTGGAAAGGTTGAGTACTGGGGACAAATTTAACATATGGACTTTGTAATGTATGGGATTAGTTCACTATAGGATCCTGACTCCTCAATGATCAGCACAAGCTGATTCAGAGAATAAAGCGAGCAGCTGGTACTTACATGAGATAGTATCTTCAAGATTTTATTTCCTGTATAGGCACAGTACCTAGAGATTGAAGAGGTGCTTCAAATGGCCTTGTGTTTAAAGATTCTGCTGCATCTTTCCAAGAACTGAATATCTTTAACATCTGCTATATTCAAAAGTGATTCAGATATGTTCTCTATAGAGGAAAAATTTCAAGGTTTTGTAAATCTGGTCAGCTCCTACAATAATAACTGAACATCAGTGCCAGCATTAATGAGCAAAACAGAAGGTGTTAAAATGAGCTAGAAAGGTTTGAGACCTGTTAGTCTCTTTGCCAAATGAACAGTTTTAATATGCAAATTTTTAGGATGCTCATGAGTTAACCCTGTAAGTTTTATAATGTTCATCCTGTCAGTGAAAGATAAGGATTTCATTATAATAAAACCACTTTTATTACAAATATCTACTATTTCCTGATTGCTTAACAATCCTGATTGTTTCTGATTTTCAACAAGAATTACAAGTGAAGGAGGATTCCTATGCAGCTGCTTCAGAAATTGTTTGTTGGCACATTTTTTTTTTCCATCTGACTGTTTGCTTAAATTGCATTTCAACCCTCATTTATATTTCTCATCCACATGATAACATGATGCAGTTACTCTTGCTATCATCCAAACGATTCTTTCTGATTTCATTTGACATTATATTAAGGTAGACCACACACTTGTTAACAGCAATAAGCACCAAGGTGGTTCAGTGCTGCTTTGGATGAGGACAAATGAATGGAGGAAAATGTAAAGACTACACACATTGCAAAGCAAAAATGACATCTCAACAGGCCAATATCAGCTTGTGATGATACAATGACTTCACTAACATGCAGTCAAGATGGACTTGACTGATTCAGCCAATAGCTTGCTTAAGATACCATATTATTACCATATCACTAAGATATACATGGTAAAGGGTTCACTAGTAGCACTCATGCCTATAAAACCTATTTTTAATCTTGGGTAGGTACTTCATCTAATTTATTTCACTAACATATGCTTATTGCAGAGAATATACTTGGGCATAGCATTTGTTGATTAAGTACTTTGAAATATAAAAAAAAAACAAAGCTACTAGAATATCCTATGAGAACAGATGTCACAGAGTGGTCAGTTAGTTCAGAGAATTAATTTCAATGAGACTGGCTGTGAAATCACAGTGAAATTTTCTCTAGTCTAATCTTTATGCATTGCATAACTTGAACTGTCAGCTGCTAGATGGCACAATATACTTCCAGTTGCAATAAGCATTCGTATAAATACTATATTATGCAGAAAGAAAAAAAATCATGATAATGATTTTATGGTTGATGGAGCAGTAGAGTTCAACGTGGTAGTACAACATGTCTGCACAAAGGATTTTTTATTTTTAAACTTGCTAAGAGAGTTAATTTGGAAGGAATACTAGTAGAAAATAAAATTTAATACTAGAGATCTGGTCAAATGCTTTAAATCCAAGTCAGCATTGAAAAACTAGTTGGGAATTCTCCAATCTTTATTTTGCTAACATACAAAGTCATCACTGACCTTACTTTTCTTATTGTATCATTACTTCATTTGTCTTCGAGGAAGTGACATCACAGGAAGATCTATGTATGTATATGGACGTTTTTTTCCCAATATTTTACTAAAAATATTGATAAGATGAAGCGTAGATGTAGCAAGGATGTCTATTCTGTATCCCAAGACCTTCTTTTCTTATGAAATTTGAGACACTCATTTTCCAGGAATTCTGTGGAGAAAGTCAATGGTATATGTGGGCAAGCATTGATTTGACCAAGTAACAATTTGAGAAAAGCCTGATATTTCAGCAAAGATAAGAGATACTGAAAACTGTTCTACTGTGTATCTTTTAGGATGGGCAAGGAAACAAGGAAACAAGTCTATCGGGAACACTTTGAACCACTTCCTGTGGCACAGATTATGCTTACTATTCATTGTAAATGGCTTGTGATATTGCGTATAAAGTGCAAATATTAGAAGCAATAAGACCCTTGTAATCATGACTGGAACTTTCTGTCAGTTTGGCATTGAACATGAAAATTATTCAGATTCTTAGAATGTCAATCATTGAAAACAAATAGCATTAAAGATGTGAGATGAACTCCTTTTTCCTCCATTCACAAATATTACCTTCTAGTATTGCTGTGGTAGTGAAGCCCATTGAAGTGGATACACACTGCTACAATCGTGATACAGTCATAAGACCTCATGGGTCTGAAGCAGCTTGTGTCTGCTATGTTTTAGGCAAAGATGAAGCACATTATTAGATAAGTGAAGTAATGGGTCCATAGTATTAAATAAGGAAGTCTTGCTTAGTCTGAAAATAAATGCATTGTATTAAAAGTAGAAGCACACTGCAGAAGGAGAAGAATGGCATATATATGTGCACCATATTAAGTCATGAGGTCAATTGCAACTGATTAATAGCAGAAATATTTCAGCCACCAATGAGGAAATTTTCCTATTAAATTATTGTTGCTTTTAATCAGAAGTTATGAACTGCTATATTTCATAGCTAACACCTTATATATTGTAGCTTACTGATAAACTGATGCTAAAGAAAATCAATAACAGCTAGGCAGAGACATACAGTTTAAGAAAGGGTTGATATACATGCAGTAAACAAAAGACTGTCACATATTCAGATGTTTGTTCTCACTGATGTAGATTTGAGAGTGGTAACTAGTTTGTGTTTTCGACTGGGCTGAAAAAAGAAATTTCAGGTATACTTTGATAGATTTTATTGTGTTTAATCATCACTGTGTTTATTCATGCAGCTGAAAATCCATTTTAAAAAATGTTCTAGAGCATTCAGACTCTTATCGATAAAGTAATTGTCACAGTACTTCCAACTTTGCTAAGCATACTCCTGTTCCTGCTACTGATTCCAAACAAGCAAACTGGTTTACCCAGAGGATAAATATCAGAGACCAAAACTAAGAATGTTGCTTTGCTGTTTATGATTTGGAAAATTTATTCTCTGCAGTCTACTTTCAAATCCCTAAATAAGACAGGCAAAGTGTAGAGCTGCCAGCTGATTCTTGTATAGTGCATAGTATTCCTTTGTGAGCTGAATACATCTAAAAGGATGACCTACTATTTTGGAACTTTTTTTTTTAATCAGACTTTCTTCTCCCAAATCTTAGGCCAATAATGATCAAGCAATGGAATAAGTAGGTACTTGGCTAGTGAGAAAGTGCAGCTACTGGCCTCTTTGCTAGGGATGGTTTTGTATTTCTCAGCATGCATCCATTTTGAAAATTCTTAAGGTGGGATTTGGATTTCCAAGCCTCTGCAGAATGATCACTGCACAGTCATTTGCAGGAGTGAATCACTATTCTTATGGCCCTGACGCCACATCCTTTGAAGGTATTGAAGGGCTGGTATTGATTTTTGAGTTACATTTGTAAAAGGCCTGTGCATCTGAGAGCAACTGGACCATATCATTAAACTATCTGAGGGATTTTTCATCAAAAATATTTCTAAAGGTAGCGCTAATAGAAGAACTTCTAACTTCTGAATCAGAAAATAAATGTGTAAGACGGGTTAGTATTTTAAAGGAAAGAACTTCAAGAAAACAGCTCCTGAAAGGCTGTTTGAAGTTATGGATCACAAGCTAATCCTTTGATTTATGAAGTAGTACAGTAACGGTTCTCTAATTTATTGAACTGATTCTTCTCAAGGGTGTTGGATTCTTAATATTCACAAGAGTCAATGAATAGCAAAAACCTATTTCTTTGCTCCAAAATGAATGGACCCTCAGAAAAAAAAGAATGAAACAGCTTCTTGGCCACACTCGTTGCACCTGTGGCAGCTGGTAATGTGGTATGTTGAGTGCCATGTTCATGGACTGACTCATCCAACTTTCTCCTCTGGCATGGTCCTTCTGTTATATCTGCATTTTAAATATTCCTAGCACAGCTCTGAAACTTTTTGGTTCTGATGACACTGGGAATTCAGGGCCACCAGCAGAGTGAGGTACCCACTCCACAAACAATGCTGAAGCTGGGGCTCTGTATGTGACCTGTTCCCAACACATCATGACAGAAACAGTATTTTACTTTAGGCTTTAAGTGAGCACATCTGAATGTGTTGCAAACCAATTCCTATGATTTTTTTTAATAGGATTTTTGAATCAGCTCTGATTCATCTAACTGAGATTTAGGTGACATTACAGTAAATTTCGCCTCTAGTTAGTTGAGTACAGATAACACCTCAGCTGAAAAGTCTACAACTATTTTACTAGCAAGAACAGATTTCCACTGCTAAGTTGCAAATACAGTTTTAAAAGGCCAAGTTGGAGACTGCTAAGCAAAGACTAAAACTTACCTACTGCAAGGAACTAAATCTAAAAATTCAAGTTGACTTTCTTTTTCTATTTTTAAAAAAACAAGCACCCAACTTCACCTTTGTCTTTTGCTTTGATTCGTTTTAATCTCAGGTTCTTATGCAATCTAACTTGTAACGAATAGAATCCAAACAAGAATGCTAGGTTTTTTTGGAAGGAAAATACATATTCCCAGGTTTCTACACTCAAAATCAAGTGAAAACATGAGGAAATTAGCCTTCAGTTTTAGGACTTTGCTTTCCTACTGAAGTCTGATAGTTACCTTGACCAGGATCCTAGCTATTATGTTTACCCTAGTACCAGTCAAGCGGTATTATAATTGTTGCTGACCAAATGCTTAAATAATTTCTCCAAATTTGTGAAATATATTACCGAGTGAAAAATGTGAACTTGAGAAAGCCAACAAATTTTTATTTTTGCAAGTCTGGAAGTACCATTCTGAAGGATGCAAAGTTTGGCTTTAAGAAGTAAAAAGCTTTTGAAACTATTTACTTAAAACACAAAACTTTGTATGTATTTTCCTTGTAAATAAAGGGTAATGTAGTGACGAAGAAGATTATTTAAACTATGCATACAAATATACACGAATGCCAAGTGGATTAAATTTATCCTGACTTAATTTGAATTAACTTGATTTTTTTTTGACACAAGCTGTACTGACTAATTGTTGCTTATTTGGATGCACTATGTCAGTGAGCATGGCAATCAAAAGCTCAACCAGATGTTCATATTTTCTTTGATTGCCCACAGCTTTAGGTTTGAAGAAAAGTCAATTTGCAAAATGATTCTTCTTAGCATCTCTCAAGGTACAGATCCCATTACTGTAAAAGCAGTCAGAAAAGCAGAATGGCTCTGATTCACCTCTTACCCTGGTGTCAGCCTTCAGTAGCACTCTGCAGCCATGGTTTGATATCATCACGAAACATAGAAATGATGTGAAATTACACCAAAACTTTTTACGAGTAGTTACGAGTTTTATGAGTTCATATCACCACAGTGAAGAGTGAGTGTATTTTTATCTTTGTATACTTTGTATTTATGTAAGTTCTATAAAAGTTACTGACTGAAGAAATTTTTTTTCCAAACATCATCTAAAAGCTTTTAAGAAACTGAAAAATGAAATGCACTGCACCCATGTATCGGAAACCTAAGCCTACTGAAACAGTTTCTTTGGATTTGCATTAAAACTTTGGAGTCCTGCAAGATACATCAAGCTTTATATTTACATTACAAGCAATGTTTGTCGGTTCAATACTGTTTTCATTGAAGTAGACACAGAAAATTAAGTGGGTATTGTTTTTCCCTGTTTTTCCTTGTGTACTTTTTTTTAGATCTTCCGAAAGCATCTAACAGATGGAGAATTTGCATTTATTTTCAGGAGGGATACAGTTCAAAAGTATCTCAACCTTTCATCCCTGAGTACGTGAAATGTGTCCTTGCATTTCTTGCATAACTGGATCCCAGCTCACTAAGGGTAAGACCTTTTTTTGCAATCCAGATAGGAACAGTGGTAACGAGGGAGAACACACGTTGTGAAACTGTGTTAATTTAAGTATTACCACGGTCTGGAGTTCTCCACTGATCAGGAATGATTTAACTTATAATCCCCACCTTATTGTCTGGCAGCTGAATACTTTAAGTAAGAATTACAGTTCCATTTCTTCTGCCCTCAGCCTAAGACAGCTAAGGAGAACTGAGGGGAAGAGAGTCCAGGCTAGACCACAACTGTAATTTGTCACTTGTCTATGTGAAGGACTGGTGCAGGTCTCTTACTCTGTTGTACATGTTACATAGAAACATCCTTAAACTTTTAACATAGAAGAATCCTTGCCATGGTCCTTAAAGGTGATGGACTGTGGACAAGAGTATTCCTTATTTTCAACTCTTCCTTAAAAGTTGTGATGCAATATCTTTTACATTTCATTAAGTGCAAAAGCAGAACTGTGAACAGTATCTGCACTGTGTGCTGCTTCTTCTTTTCCAATACGGAAGCCTGTACTTCTCTTTTACACAGTTTAATGGGTGTCATGTCAAAAAGATGAATTTAACCTGACAGATGACGATAATAGGGGAAAGATTCTAAAACAATTATTATGAGTGATAAGCTGCAGCAGCAATTAATTCAGGAATGAGTTTACTGAAGGAAGCTCCCAGGCTCAACCACAAAACCCTGAATGAGTCTTAGTTTTCAATCAAAGATTTCAGGGGAAGACATTACAGGAGAAAGAGGATACCACATCCACTATAAAGCTGCTTAATATGACTCGTGTCTCAATGAAAAAGTTCTCAGTGTAAAAACTCTTTGAAGATTGTTTCAAAACTGATTACACAAATTTCTAGTTAGTTTATAGAGTTGTTTAAATATTACTAGTGTTTGCTGTCAGAGGTCCCACAACTACTCAGGTGTTGTAGAACTGTGCAACACATTCTACCACAGAAATGCCAAAATACAGAAAACAAATAACCTCTTTTCTTTCCTTTTTAAAATGGTTTCTCACCTTAGGTTGCATATATCTGGCTCTTCAGAGAACAACCCTCAGGTCAGTGCTAACTCAGAAAAAGTGTTTGCATGGTTTCACAGGAGAAAACACAAATGAATGGGACGTTGCTCTGACTTCTATACACCGTTGACTAACTCTCTAGTAGAGGACATACAATAGGTTCATATGTCTGAACAGGCTTTTATTTTGTGTTGTTTTTTTTTTCTCCCTTACTTATGCCTCTACAGAGGCAATAACTAAACTTGAACCCACCTCTTCCATATGCAGAGATATAAAAATCTGTGGCTCTGTGACTGGTGCATTTTTAATGGGTTGTTTTTTAGGAGAAATAAGAATTGAGGGGAGAAAAAAACTGACTAAAAATGACAGGGTTTTTTGGCTAGGGGTAAGTGGCCTGACATCTCTCTTACACACACATGGATTCAGAGATTACTTTACAAGCTTTAAAGAAGTCACCGTTGAGCTGAGCTCAGCCCCTTCCTGTGAAGCAGCAGAAAACACGGGGTGCCCACAGGCCCTGTCCTTGGGCAGACAGGTGCTGTGGCAATGGTCCTAAAGGTCCTAATGATTGCAGAGAGGCACTGAAACCACACTCTCCTCAGCGTTTGCCTGACCAGTAGCAAAGACCAGTGGCTGGCTTGCAGTTTACTCTAAGTACAGAGAGTTCTGCAGGCATTTCACTCCAACTGTTTCAATCCAAATCACTTGCAGTGGGCTCATCTGATCGCTCAGCACACACTTAGTGGTGCTGAGTGCTGCCCCATCCTGGGCACAACTTCTTGCAGACGGCTGTGAGCCCACAAGGTGGCCAGCCTTAGCACTGCTTCTCTCCTCCTGCTGGAGCTGAGCCAAGGCAACCCACTACTTGGCCCACAATAAACCCTTTCTACTAGTTTCAACCCAAACTCCCTCCTTGGTAGAGGTGGAAGTTTTGCTGAGGAAAACCATTCAGATAAGTGCCCTTACTACCATCTTTTAAAATAAAGGTTTAGTGTATTTCCTCAGCTGTACTAGATCACCTTTCTCTTATTTTGTCGTGTACAGAGTGTTCACAGGCCCCTGGCTTTACTCTTTTCGCTTTTTGCCTTGTTACAGCCCTGGTCTCTGTGCCTGGGAGTTAACCCACATATATTTACAGAGATTTGAAAGCATGTATCAAGGTCTGTATTCCTTCACGGTGTTTAAACAGAGAAGGGCTGAATGGTATCTGACTATCACTGCCAAGGTCATGAAGGTATTCCAGTATTGCAAGAGCATCCTAAAATTCTTCAGTGTTTTTACTTCCTCTCAGTGATGCATCTCATTAGAATTAAATGTATTATTTCATACACCATCACAGCTGAGTTTCACTTGGATAACATGCATTCAAATTTGTTGTATATCTGTATGAAGTATTTATTGTTGTGCATATTAAGAGGTTATTAACTAACTGTGCTTGCATATGTTTCAGCCCTTAGTTGGCTTTCAAATTTGTGGTTTTGCTTTCATCTTAGTTTTATAGTAGATAATTCTAACCTACTCATTAAATTTAATGAATAATCATGCAGGCTAACTGCTGTTTCTACATGGTGCGCTTGTGCATAAAGTCATCAGAAAGATTATGCAAAACATAAGAAATGAATGCACACTTGCAAAACTGTATAATGTCTTGAAATAGTCAAGAATCATTCAATCAGGAAATTTTTCAGGTATCATCAGTTCATGTGTACTGTCCTTTTTATAGCTTTCTCCAGGAAAATTGTCATGGAAAGATGTGACAAGAGTTCATATGTGATTTCTAAAGATATTATGGCTTTGTTTCGAGGTTAATGTGTTTGGAAAATGAAATAGACAAACTTTAACGTGCAGAGGGAGATTTCACATAGTCATCAACGTGAGCTGGTCTCCCTGTTGTTTTCATGTGACATCAGTTGCAGAGACAGTCCTGCTGAGGTCCAAAGTGCTTGCTGATCCTTATGCTTCTCTGCAGTAGGAAAAGTACAGAGAAACTGGACAGCAAGTGTCATCACTGCCTATTCCTAGTCTGCCTGGCCCAGACAGGTTTCATGTTTTGTGAGTCTGGCAGCATGCTAGTATGACTGTATATTGAATTCCCATCTTGTTTGCCCTTCCCACTGCCCTTTCTCTCTACTTCAAGTACCTGACCTTAGTCCGTTGTTCCCCCCTTTTCAGATGCCCTGTACTTTTCAGTGCCATAATAAAGCATGGCTGCTCAATGAGAATGGAGCTTTTACAGAGGAAGCAATTTCAGGAATGTTTCTTTAAGACAAAGATACACTTGGGAAGGGATTGGGATGGGAGCAAGGGACCTGGATGTGACTACAGGCAGTACTGCATATATTAGGGGCACAATTTCCCCCCAGAGGCCCTGCAGTCTTTGTTGCTCTTTTTAGGTGGGATTTTTATAAATCTGTTTTGCTGCTGCCTCCTAGCTAGGGGGCTGGTGCATCCACCACTTCATAATGAGTGTCAGAAACAAGCAGTGGTCGCTGCTGTATACCAGCAATTGCATGAGTTGTTTCCAGACTGGACCATAAACATTCTTCACCCTCCTGCCATAAGCTGAAAAGAGGAGGAAGCCAAGTTCTGCTCCCATTGTCCTTTTCCCATATATTTCCCCACTGCTTCCTTATTTCCCTTTTTTTTTTTTTCTTTCTGTTGTATACTGAGAATTATTTCTGCTTGCCTTTATTTTGCCTTTCTGTTGTACAGATTCCTGTGTTTGACTCTCAATATTGTACTTGGCTCCTGTCCCCCAGCACACGGGGAAACAACCTTAGTGTGAATACCAGTGGATTTCCTCCTACCAGCCAAATGTTTTCAGTCAGTTTGAAGAAAAACTTGTTACAATTTGAAACAGAAACATCACCATTAAAAAAAGGGGAGAGGTGGGCAGATGAAACGTATTTTGGTCTGTTTGGAAATAGGAGTGCTGTGGAAATTTTTTACAAAACAAAATTCAATTTTGGCCCTTTCTGACAGTATACAGCTTTGATCTTGGTATCTGTGCATTGGGCAGGTCTGCAGGCCTAGAGCAAAGTAGATATTTCTAAAATCCTTCTAAGGAATAACAAAGGGATAAATGACCCCTATACATCCAAACCAGAAAATTGATGAATAGTGAATGTTAAGAATAATATGTATTTATGCATTCTTCAGAGCCTAAGCCTTTGCATCATGCTGTGTTATCTTGAGAGCCAATTTGGGCAACAGAACCACAAAGCAGAGCTACTTTCTCACCTGAGCTGCCATTTAGATGATATTCTAATAAACGAAAGGCTCAAGAGACCGTCTGAATAGAATATACTTACCATTTTTTTTGTTAATATTTGACAGAAAGAAGCTTTTATGTCAATAAAAATAACTTCATTCTCTATCTCTCCACTTCTCATACATTTGATGTACTTTACGTGTCATTATGAGGAGCACCTGCTCTAAAAGTTGTTCATGTTGGTGATGATAACGCCCTAGCTGACTTCACTGAGCCTTCACTGGGCCTTCACTGGGCTTTCTGTGTAAGATTACAAGTAAATTAACAAATAAAAAATTAACATCTCTGTTTGAGAAACAGTAGTTGTGTTGGAATGATGTGGTTGTTGTTAGTAATGTCCTGGGTTCAGTTCGCAATTTCAACATTTAGTTAGTATTTTCCATTTAAGAACTCAGGTTTATGGCTCTGCTCTAGCCATGTTTACTTGTGCTAGGGAACTACAGATGCTGGGCATCTGCAGAACACGACGCTACAGCCTCTGTTGCTGCAAGCACACTGTCTGCTGTGGCCATTTTGAAGATCTCTGGTTATGAGATATTTCAGTGTAACATGGGAACTGAGTGGGAGGTTTCTTTGTTCATTCCCAGTCATTAGGATAATCTTGGGACTCTAGGCAGCCTTGTTGTCCCAGCCCTGTGGTTTTGGAAAGGCTGTTTTAGTTATTGTTACTTCCTTACTACAGTCAAAGCACAGCAGAAGATCCAGTTTAGAGAACTTTCAGGACTAGAGAAGAATTAATCTGGTTTTGTTGTAAATAGTTTTATTGAGCATCATTAAAGGCATAAAGCAAAGGCTGGAGCACAAAATTAGAAGATGGCTTTGCAAGCAGTTGAAGTACTCTGACAAGTACCTGTATCCGATCATCTATAATGTGCACAAAAGACAAAATTATGATAAACATTCCGTCAACTATTCTGTTTACTGTATCATTTGGAAAGTGATTCATCTCCTATTTTCTTGTTATCTACTATGTGGTTATTGGCACTGTTTTTGGCAGATGGTTTTTGTTTTAAAATCGTGAAGGAGGTAGAGTGATTATTATCTCTGCTGAACCTTATGTTGCTCTGAAAATACCACGAGTATGAGAAAAAGTAATAACACTGGTCACTTGGGTGTAGAATGGCCAACAATCAGGAAATTGAAAACTACTGCTGCTATTAGATTGTAATAGCTGATAAAATGCATGCTAGACATTGAAAGGCAATCAAGTAGTCAGCACCATCCACCAAAATGCAAATTACCAAATGATGTTGAAAGGAAATCAGATAACAGACTGGAGACTAAACTCTGGGCTTGAACAGAGAACTAGCACCATCAAGAAAAGGCAGAGAAAACAGATGCATTGACTTACTATTTGTCATTTTATCATAACTCAATGGCTGGGTGTTTGGTCATCTATTTATATAAAACATGTTTTAGTAGTGTATAAAGTAATGGCAACATATTGGATGGACTGAATTTTAATTTAATTCTCATTTTCACCATTGTGCAAGCTGGGGTTCTTTTATGCTTCAGCAAGGTTTAGCTATAATGACTTTTTGATGTTAAAAAAAAAATAAAATTTCTTAGATCACACCAAAGCACAGAGAAGACACTTCGTTTCTAATTTTTCAAGGGTGGAGAAGGGATCTACATCAAAACACATCTGAGTTGTTAAAAATTCAGCAGCAGGACTGGAATCTAAGTCAAGGTCTGGCAAAGCTCCTGAGCGAACCTGGACAAAAGATGTCTATGGTAGCATTGTAGGCTTTGGCTACATTCTCTCTCTTTAGAAAAAAGCCTTCATTTACACAGCTGAGAAAAAAAAAACAAGCCTAACTGTGACTAGAGCAGTGTGTCTGTTTGCTTGCAGCCTTCTTCACTGTAATAATCTTCTACGTCCTTATTGAAAACAGAATTAATAGCTTTAGAGCAGTGTACTCCTTTGCAATAATCTTGGTATTTCTTTTTACCAAATTAACAATGAGCTTTTTGATAATTTTGGTGCCTAGAAAAGGATTACAAATAAGACACATTTCTAGGTGAATATAATAGACATGACATTTAATATCCTGTCTTTTGTCAATTTCATATTATTTTTGGTTCATGTACAATAGAAAATGTTCATTCACAGAAAAACAATTGTGCTTGTAACAGCAAATAATTGCTGCTAAGGCAATATTCTATTAGGCAATGCCTACTAGTCATTAGTAAGTGAGGCTTCATTTTAAAATTAACAAATATGTTCACAAGGGAAGAACCTTAAGCTGATAACTGTGCTTATTTTTTGAAACAGATGGTAGCTTTTTATGTCACAAGGTGACCATTGATGTTAACCGTAAGGACAGCCCACTAAGATTGAAAACAATATCTTCATTACATTTAATGAAGTTTTTGAAGAGATGTGCCAGTCATGAGTTGATATTGCCCTATTCTGGATTAGAAAGAGGAAAGGAGAGAGAAAGACAAGAAAATCTACACCTACCTGCACAGGAGAGTTCATACCTCTAAAGTCATAACTTGCCATTTAAATCTTTCTTTTATGTCCATGTTACTCTGGATAGAACACTGCCTCAATCTGTAGTATTTGTTGGTTTGTGTTAGCTGTGTGCCTACTTACTACATTTCTATGCAACATTACAGCAACATCTGTATTTGCAGTGAAGAAATCATATACCATCTTCAGTTTGTTTTTATTCGTTTTCGAGAGAGTCTCGAAGCAAACTTGCAAGAAAAACTGCCCAGTCTGCCCTGAAGTAGGTTGAAATCTCAAGAACATAGACCATCTAAGTTCTGTTTCATTAATTTCTAGAGGTAAAATCCAGATGTCGAATAGAAATTTCAGTCTCTTTTGTGATTAGGCATATTTTTAATTTGTAGTGTTAAAAAGTCCTATCCTTGTTTTCTTATGGGCTTAGTTGAGTAAGGAATTCAGCTTGCACAGTTTTGGAGTGGCTATTTTATTTTTATAACAACATAAGACAAAACAGAGGGTTTATGTTTCTGTGCAGTACCTTTGATGACAGAATCTGACTTTAATTTCATAGAAAGTTTTGATATGAAATTTCTGTGCTGAAAAGCTCTTTTTATTTGTGTGGTGTGTTTTGGTTTTCTTTTTTTGTTTTTTTTTTTTAAGTACTGTTAATATGAGACTTCTGTCAAGGGAAAAATAAATAGTATAATTTTTGCTTGGAACCCAAAAATATGTAAAGACAATTTTTCCACTTTAATCAGAAACTTTGAGAGAACTAGAACAGCACATTGCAACAGAGAATGCACAAAGAGGAGTTAGAATAACAAGTGGTGAGGAGTTGCTTTCATGACAAGAATAAATAGTACGGTACTTGGCTAAGGCCTTAAGATTGGCTAAAGAATAAACCTGTTGATTCCTTGCCTAAGAGATGTAGGAGACTCAAGTTCATTTCTTCCTTTGGGATGTTGTCAACATGAACCATGGCAAGACACTTTGTCTAATTCTGGAAAAGATCTGGGTTTGTTTAGTTTCTCGCATGCACCATTGCAACTCTTAAAAACATCGTTTTGCTGCAGCCTAGTCCAACTCTGTCAAATCACAACCATCTTGATTTTTTCATCCGAATCACCTGACCCAGACGTGTTTTTTAGATAGGGTTGAACCGCTCAGCACTAACTTAACCTAACCCACCTGAGGAGCAGAATATCGCTACTCCTGTGTCATACCTACCTGAGCCGGTTTCACAGTTACCATGGATGTAGCCAGAGTTCATAAAGAACAGTTAGCAGATTAAAAAAATATAAACCATTTTGGAGGAGGCCCTTGAATCCTCATGTTCCTTATCCAAGGTGGCATATGTTGTGCTTCTAGCTTGGACCCATCATCAGTTCCGGTTCCACTGTCTAAAAGAAGGTACTGGAAATGCGTACTGGTAGTGTCTAGGTCTCGGCCTAGGTCTCGTCTTCTGATGCTCATCAATAAATAGGATCACTTGTCTACCTTATGGGATCCTAAAAGGATAAGCACTAGATTGTGAAGCCCTCAGCCACTGGAGGTTTTAAGGGAGAGACTGGGGAATGAACGTCATGTTCCTATCTTGTGTTTGATAGTATTATGTGGATGTGTAGTAAGATTACATCTTTTTTTAGTCTGGGTGATCTGGAAGCAGGGTTTTTCAATGACAGTGGGTAAGTTTTGGACATTGAAAAAAGAGAATGATCCATCCAAGTAGACACAACTTGATTTTATTAATAAAATTTGTATCTTCCTCTTTGAGGTGACAGTTACAAACTTTGGTTCAAAAATAAAAGAAAACATGAACAGCAAGAAGTTGACTTTTGAAATCTCACTTTTACATGTATAAACGTGCATAAGAAAATACCAGTTGGAAACGAGCCAGCAGAAGCTAGAACTATTTAATTTAACAATTTATAAGAAATAGAAACAAACATTTCTTTTCAAGTCTTACATATATTATGAAAAATAATTACAAAAAGATTTGTGTTGTAAAACTAAAATGTACTTTCTACTTCCAACTACCTGAATAAAGTGTTCAGAGGGAAGGCCAAACCAGCTTTCTTTTTTTGTGTGATTTCAATAGGAGATTGTAACAATTTGGGTCAAAGGTAGCTCTGTAGGAAGGAGTCCCTCATATGTTGCTTAGCAACTATGTAGAATCACATGACCTAGACATATTGCATCCCTGGCTTTTGAAATAACAGGAAAAAATAATTCATATTAATGGGATGGGCAAATATTGTATAGGAGCATTCTGTGGAACTTTTAGTATCCAGTTCAGGAAGCAAAAATCCATCATTGCTTACATAAAAATCTAAGTAAACACTGAAAAAAACCCCATAAATAACTGTTTAGAATCCAGTTTTAATATTTATGTAGACCAAATAAGCACAATGGAAATAAATTCAGATGAGATTAAAAAAAGAAAAGGAAAGCTATATGACTAATTTCACACAGATTATAACAGATCTCTTACACAGAAGTTGAGATTTTTTTCTTACGTATTTCCCCCATCCAAAAATATAAACTTGTCTCTTTCAGGTATGTACAGTTATCTTATGGAATTCTGGAAATTAGGAAAGAATACAAAAAGTCTGAGGTATAGCACCATGGAACACAGCACCTCTGAAGGTGGTTTCACTATTGAAATTTATCCTCACAGAGTGATATCAGCAGATAAGAGCTGTTTGAATAGGCTGCTCAAGATCTTCCAGTTTTGCCACCTTAAATTTTGTTGGTGACTTCAAATAACAAAGCTCTTCAACAACAGTATATACAAAGGGATTTTATTATTAATCTGAAATGGAATTGGCTTCACTGGCAATTACAGCTTTACTTTTTCAGAATACATACACAGTATTGACAATGTAGTTTTGCAATTATAAAATAAGAGCCAGATGCAATTCAAAGACACATGCAAGTTTTGGAAACGGACAGAGAAATTACAGTATAGTACTGTACATAGAATAATTACAGTTTATTAAACACTTTCTTAACATCTCTTTGTTGTAATGGAAGGAGCACCATGTTGTTCGTTCTTTTACAGCACCAAAGGAATCCAAAGGGCGGGGTGTTCCTAAAGTGAGCCTTATGTTGTCTGTCTGTGCCACAGCACCTTTGCAAAATAAGTTTAAGTCATGTGATTCTGGCCCTACAAGGGCAACAATTACTTACTAGATAAGACATACATACACAGCAAGACATTTTCTATGCCATCCTTATTCAAAACTTGCATGTGGCATGAAGTGGGTTGGTAGCACCAAAGTGCAACATTTTTGTTGAACTGATTTTGTCTTAAGCTTAACCAAGGAAGCAGACAGGACCAACTTCAAATCCAAACTTCTGGTTCTGATCACCAAAGTCATTGATCATCACATCAACTATGGGCACTTGGTCTATTTTGGGTGTGTTGATCTCGATCACCGTCTTTGCGTAGCCCTTTCTTGACTGTTAAAAAAGAAGCAAAGAAAAAAGCAAACACAGTTACATATCAGAACAATAAACATGTGCAGTAAGTATAAATTATTGTCCTCTTATGCATCTGATACGACAAACTCTAAAGTTTTTTTTATTATTTTATTTTAATAATGTGACATGGAATGTTTCTGATTTTAGAAAGGAATCAGTCCACAGCTTTTTGACTTATTAAAATAGGCCTATAAATGAAAACTAAGACATTTAATGTTTCTTAGCGAATTCTGAGTTTACGTCTATACTATTTAATGAAAAACAATAATGTTCTTATAGCAGCAAGTACATCTTCCTTGTGAAGAAATCACTAAGTAGTACTGAAAGAAACATCCACTTCTAAGAAGAAAGAATGTAATCATGTAATCATCTCACAAAATATTACAGCAGCCGTTGGTACATGAAAGTTTGACAGGATTGCCAACTGATGCACTTAGAAACCAAGATTGAAGGCACACCCTTACTTCATAGCAAAGGCTCTCTAACTCCACTAAATATCATCCAGCCAAGCCTCTGTGTTAGTTATCGAACTGCTCTTTGTTCAGATGGTTTTTATATCTTGCTGAAAACCTTTTCAGCTGTGCTAGGGTCTTGGAGTTTTGATGAGCATCCAAGATTGTAGATCTAAATGTTCTCAGTTTAGTAATGAAGTTACAACCTAAATCACTTTCATCTCTCTCTGGAGCTCTACACTCACCGACTGTGGATAACAAAAGCAAAGTAAATATACAGAACATACAGAAAGGCTGACACTAAGCAGTCATGTATTAGAATCTCATTACAGAGAGCAGATTCTGCATCTAACTGAGCTATAACTCTTTCAGAGCCAGGTCTGTATCCAGGCACTTTCAGGTCTCTGTTCTCCATCACTGATTTCTCAGGAACTGCCTTCAAAATGGTCCCATATCAAAACACAAAATAATTAATGAGGATTCAACTGTCACTTGCTCCTTTGATGTCTTTGTTTCAAAGTGTTCAGTACAAACGATTGTGTTTCTGAGAAGAGGTAACTGTTGCTATGCCTACAAAGACCCTGCTGGAGAGGTGGTCAGAGAGCTGATGCATGTTCAGACAGCTCCAGAGATTTTAGCTGAGCTACGAGAGGATTCTGAAACTTCACCTGGCTTTGACCACCAAAATAAGAGAAAAGGAAATACAATATCATATATAAAATTATGCAATTAATTCACTAAATTTGCATACACACATATGGCTTATTTCATACATTTCTTTATCCACTATGCCTTGATTTCGAGTATAAATATATACTGCTGATGGGCTGCCTCCCCGATTATGCTCTTTTGCTTCTCTTTCTTCCTTCCACAGTGCTCCTTCTAGCAGGGAGTCTAGTTTCAGCACATTAGTGCTGACAGCCTGTATTCAGGCTAGGTTAGTTCCATTTCTTTTGGTTTACGATTACTTGTTTCGGTACATATTTGAAAATCAAATAAGGGACTAGTGTACTGTAGTTAAAAATCTATTATACTAAAAGGCAGTCTATTAAAAAGAAAGTGTTTAGAAACCTTTTCTCAGAAGAAAGCTGTGAAAAATGAATTTGTTTAATTTCTACTTTGACAGGTTGTTTTTGTAAAGACTCTTCTGAAATTCTACTTACTGCACAGCCGTCGTGAAGAGCTTTGATGTAAGGATTGTTGTCATAAGACATCTCTTCATCATTCGATCCTAAGAACCTTAATGCTTTGTCATAGCTGTCAGATGATGCATCATGCCAAGCTACAGACTGATGACAGTTGTAAGTGAAATTTTGTCTGGCAGAGGCACTCAGTAGTTTAAGGAATGTCATTTGGACCATATTAATAGAATTGCCTTCAACATCCAAATAGGAAAGCTGGAAAAAACAAGAAGCTACATGAATATTTATCTATTTCCTTTGTTAAAATGCAAAAGAAAATTATTGTTGACAAAAGAACCACCCAACCGTCTTTCAAAAAAATCAACCAGCACATAACATTTTATGGAGTTTTAAAGTTCAATAAAGCTATGACTCAGTAAATAGATTTTCATATTGTATCAATATATTTATCACGAAGAACTACACATTTTAGCTTCATTCTAATGGCAAAGACAGAGAATTACTCTTACCATACAGTGTAAAACAGTAGAATCCCTTTGGGAATCTGTTTTTGTATCAAGTTATTTCAGCCTGCAGTCTTTCTCAGCCTGCATACTCTGTATATTTCCAGTTACCTAGAATGGGGCAGGGGATCTGTGGTCCATCTGATTTACTGAAGTTCAGTGGTGTTGTGTGGTCTGCCAGAAATGAGAGCCTAACCGTCAGCTGTGCAAGTGACTGTGCAGGAACATTGTGGGAAAATACAGAGCAGGCTTCACCTGTCCAGTGGAATATAGCTGCCCTGATATTTAGAGCAAAAAGGCTAGGATTGAAAAGGGTTTTCATTGTCTAAATATTTAAAATTCCTTGGGATCTTTTAATAACTGATAGCATGCACTTGATTTATGAATAATTATTATGTTGCAGTGGAAACTTACAAGTTTGCCTCGCTTAAATTCACTAAACCAAGATCCTGGGTTCTCCTTTGGCCATGATGAAATTCTAACCTGTTTGGTAGAACAGCAGAGATGGAAGTATTTAACACACATGTTAACAGATATGAAGGTTTTACATTACCTGGAACAAATTTCACATCAGACAGTAAAGAATGGTTCTTTCTGAGACTTTTTGCCTCTCTAAAGCTCTAAAATGGGATGTTTTCCTTGTATAGAATACCTTCAAATTGGTGACTTTAAATGGAATCCAAGGTGATAGCTTATAAATAAAGCTAGTTCTATTCAAGTGAGATTGCTGTCATTTGCTAAGATTCAGGTAAACTGCTGGTATAAATTGTCCCTGTGAAGAGTGACTAAATTAGAGTTTTCACTGATGTTGATGCTGATAGATGTCTCTCATTTAGGTAAGCTTTTAGAAAGCCTTCCTCTACACCATATGCCCCATCAGAGGTAATTTATAACAATGAGTGATGACACTGTTAATACGCAGTGTTTTACATCTACTTTGCATAGGTATAAGTGAATAGATATAAATGAACCCACAAGAGAAACACAGTAAGGGTTTAGCTTTTAGGTGTCAAATGCTAGATTATGCACTTTAACTGCCTTCACAGCTATGCTGCATTCTGAAATGCAATGGAAGGTTAGCAAGCAGGTGCATAGATTCCCTACCAAAAGCTAAATAAAAATGCTGTTTGTTAACTGTATGTACTTTTTACTACTTCATTCAGATTTATGCAAATTTCATTGTAATCAGAAAGACAGACGTATGAAAATGTGTAATTATCCTGTTTACTTCAACACTGCAACACCTAGAAGGATCTATCAACAGCCAACTGAAAACACGGGTTGGTACTTACTCCTTCAGATTTCTTATCTGGATAGATGCACGTTTCCCCACCTGCTGTGAAATTGCAGTATACTTTGAAGGAGTCTCCCGAACAGCCCTGGTTAGGATCAATCCAATATTCCCCTAAAATAAAGGAGAAAATACATGCTTTATACAGTTAATGGTATTTGGAAGATGCATGTTTTACTACTTAATGGCCCACCAAATTTTTATCTGAATGATGAGAAAGTAACCCTCTATTTTCTGCCTTGTGATTTGTCGCTATTGTTTATGAATGATAACACCAGATCAGTTTATCTTTATCTTCATGCTTTTATTTCTGTCTAACTTTATTCCAAGCCATGACTCTATTGCACAATACTGCTGATGTTATGAAGAAACTGCAGAGAGCTCACTCTAGAGGAGGAAGTACATTATGTGTGAAAAACACATCGCAGGTCTCAACAATTTGGCCTTTTCAGCATTTCAGCTAGAAGGATAAATTTGTACCTGTGGTGACAGCACTTTCATAAATAGAGCAGAGGTAGCCTTAGGCAGAAATAAGCTATGGCTTAGGTCAGAAAGCAAAATCTGGAGTAATTTGCATACCGTCTACATAAAAATGTGGCCACACAGGGCTTTGTGAGCTTGTAGCTGGCATAAGTACTTAAAGCTTCCATTGAGAGAGATATGCCTCAAGCAAAGATGTTTTTTACTACTGGGTTTTGAAGTTGCAATACTAGTCAAACTTTAAGCTGCTTTAGTTGATAAAACCACCTTAAATAATGCTTGGTTAGGTAACATAGTGGGAAAGACAGATAATACTTGCATGATGCTTCCCACAGTTTCAGCAGTCCTACCAGACTGGCATGATTGAGAATTCTGGCCCTACAACACTAGGGTGAATGAAGACTTGCCATGAAAGGGAACTGTAGTAAATCCAAGGTTCATTAAAAATCAGCGCTTTTTAAATACTACTATTCTAATTACAATGGTGATTTCTGTGCTGTGGGTCCTTATCTCCAGCTAGTTTCATTGCAGGACAGCAAAAGATTTTCTGACACAACTGTTCTAATCCAGTCTCAAGTAAACAGAGGAGGTGTCAAAAAGGTATGAAAAATCCTTTCACCAGTTCTGTCTTCTGAATACAAGGAATAGACAAAGTACTTATGGTGTTAAAATTCTATTGATTCAGGCTGTATTTATTGAAAACCATCTTTTCTACCTGTAAACCTCGTCCCTGGAGATTTTTTTTATTGTAATGAATGAATCTATTTTTATTTTAACCAAAATAAGATTGCTTTTATATGAAGAAAGCTCCAAATAATAAGCAAATACTTGTAAATGAAGAAGGCGAATGTCTTCTATAAAAAACATTATTATAGAGGTACTGAATTGTAAAATATGTACTTTTCATATAGTACACACGCTCCTTAACTACTCCTCAAGGCAACCATCTGTTTTTATCTATCTAGAGTGAAGGCAATAAAATATTATTAAACTGTCAAAATCTATTTTTCTTCCCATTTAAAAACAGAAAAATATTGTTTTGAACTGGGAGAAATATCCATTATAATTGAAAAAAAAATGAAAGCATGAAAACTCTATGAAGGTTGGCTTTCATTTAAACCTTTCCAGAGGGCTAAATTTAGCTAGAAAAAAAAGAAGAAAACAACAAAGAATAATTAAATCAAGATAGTTGTTCAGAACACAGTGCCTACTCTGCATTTTATGAAGCTAGCACTTAGAAGCATGAAAGAGTATCAGAGAAAGTTGCATATCTATTTGCTGAATGACATAGAACAAACAATGGTCATGCAGAAGAACAAATTATTGTTTCTAAGTGTAAAAGAATAATAATTTTTTGAGAGTCAGAATCAATAATAAATTTCATATAATATTAATACTATTAATTGATGTTATGTTATTATGCTAAGTTTAAGTATACATCTACTAAAACAATCCACATTTCTTTTAAAATATGGTGTTAGTTATCCAAGCATGCTGACATCTGTGATTTTACTTTTGATTGATCTAAATAGCATCAATCTTTCATCCTTCTCCTGTTTGGATAGTTCTGGAAATGAAAGACTCACCTTTCAAGAGAATAACTGTTTTTAGTTTAGCATTTCAAAAGTTTTAAATGTAAAACCAAATCAGGTATTTAAAGAATTTTGACTTTTACTGAATGAACATATCTTACTTACATGTTATAAACTGCAAAAATGGATTTAATGAGACTGTACTTGTTGCACAACTATCAACTACCAAGCATCCATCAATACTTAATTATTATGCCAAGTACCTTAGCAGATTGTAACTTCAGCCCTGTTTGCCTTTGTCATGCAATATTAACGTACCATCTGGGAAGTCTGGGTGGCAGAGTTGCAAGTCTTTGCAAGTTCGGGCTGGATTATTCTGAGTGCCCATTGGAAACTTCATATGCTCAATGTCTTGCTTCAGTGAATTCAATGAACCAAAGATCTCTTCCATGCCATCAGAATAATCCAGAATATTATCACCAGCATCAGATAACATGTAGTCAGATGATCTTCTTGTCTTTTTGGGTGACTGGATTGGCAGTGGCTGGATTACCTCACCCGGAGGACCCTAAGCAGAGAACAACATACCTGGTTACCTTTTCTGTTTGTTTTTTTGGCTGCATAAATACACAGACCAAGGCCTCAGAATGTGGCTTGGAGATGCTTTGAACAGGCTTTCTTCAAAACATTTACTTCTTTATTTCACTTATTTCCTTCAAATTTATGCTTATGTACTTTGATTTACTTGAGAATATTGTAGAAGGTCAAATCCTTGTTGCGCTCTAAACTCTTCTCACTACATTGCTGTTTGTTAAAGTGTGCTGCCCTCACATAAGTTAAATGTGCAGAACTGACGTGCAGTTGCCTCTTTATCCTGGCAGTTCCCTGAAGCACAGGCATAGTCTGTGACAATGAAAGCTGCAGATGTTTCCTATGATAAAACTCCAAAATTTCACTTGGCGTCTATAAATCAATATTTCATTTCAAGAAATTGAAACATTTTATTCCGATTTGGACTGTTTTCATTTTCAATTGTTATAATATGAAAGAAAAGTAGTAGGAACAGAAGAGGGAGAAATCAAAATCATTGCATCTCCTATGCTTCAACATAACACATTAAATAATTAATGTGAGGGTTTTTTTTTGTTGTGGTTTTTGTGTTTGACTTTTTTTTAAGTTGCTAATGGCTTTTTCAGTGCAGACAATGTGTTTCTGTGTCTGGTGGATCTGAGGATTTTTAATCAATCAATCATTAGTATTTTCCTTATGCGTGAGTTCACAAATGTTTTCTGCCCTCGTCAATACAGAGTCATCATGACAGTGTAATGTGCATATATGTCAAAAAAGAGTTCTTACTTACTGGAGGACCAGGCGGCCCAGGTAACCCACTGTCACCCTTCTGACCAGCAGGACCCTATAAAGCAATGACAGAAATGCAGTGCTGACCATGTTACACAATATTAAAAAATAATACACACAACTGTTAAGTAAAATAACAAAAAACATGGAGAAGAATTACTCACGCTGGATCCTTTGGAACCTTTTGGACCTTGGGGACCCTACGGGCAAAAGCATATAACTATAGTTAGATATATTCCATGATACTGGAGTGTTATGAAAAGGAATGCTAGATGAAATTACTTACAGGTAAACCAGGAGGACCAGGGGGTCCGAGTGGACCAGCAGGACCAGAAATTCCCTGAGAAAGAATAAGTACAGAACTAAAGTATTTTACATACAGGACTGGATTGAAAAATGCATAACTATTGAAATTGTAATTAGTCCTACTAAGTGTCCAACCCTGACACATTTTGTTTTAGGCCACTTGCTAGGGTCCAAAATAGTTTTTAAGTTTAAATATTATCTGGCAATCTGAGCTGCTTGTAGTTGTTCTTATGCTGCAGGACTCACCATCACAACTATGCTCCCCTTCAGATTGACTTGGAAACCTCATGTTTTACATAGTGCCTTAAATCAGGCCTTAATAACTAGGAAGAAAGGAAGTTACTTTGGGTAGCACAGTTTATAAACATGATGAGATAGGTGCCAGCAGTTTTTCCTCGTCCCTAACTTAGGTACAACCTTTATCTTCTGAAAAACTCTATAATCTCAAAGGTGTTTAACTTCACTGTTTGTACAATGCCTAGGGAAGTTTTAACTTCTAGCAGAAGGCTCTGGACGTTAAAAGTTTATAGCAATTTATTTTTCTCTCAAAAGAAGGACTAGAGCATGTACTCTTTGCTTGCACAGAAGCTGAATGAAAACATAAGTATATTTTACTCACCGCGTCACCCTTGGCTCCAGGAGATCCTTGTGGGCCAGGAAGACCCCTATCACCCTTTTCACCCTGTTCTCCTGGAGGTCCAATCAGGCCAATCAAACCAGGATGTCCCTAAACAAGACAGAGGAGACCATAGTTAAAACTCAATATATAAAAAGTAAATGAGCTTTGTAGACACACAGTTTAGAGCTTTCAAGTGTCTTCACTTTTGCGAGTCAACAATTAACCTGAAAACAAATTATGCTGAAAACATATTCATTGACTTGGAGATATATGCAAGTTGTGACAGTGAAACAGATCTAGTGCAAACGTACAAATTTCATAACAACTTTCACATTTAGATGCTATAAACATGTTATAGAGTTGCACATTTTTCCCACACATAAAACATCTGTAGAAACAGCTGATCAAAGCATATAAAAGAAATAGAAATTCACAAGATATAATCATATTCATATCCCTTTCTCTATACAGTTTTTCCCTAGTACAGAAGCAATCAATAAATAACTGGGACTAAATTAGAAAATGCTATCCCAAATCTCTCAATCCATTATTTCAAAAGAAAGCATTATAGCTATGAAATATTTATATTTTGTTGTTTTAAAACAAAAATATCAAACACTTATTATTTTTACTTACTATGTTTTTGTAAAACCAACAGTTTTCTTTACATCAATGTCTTTGGGATTTTCATTGCAAGTAAGAACCACGTGGTCAATTGATTACCACACAGTAATCAATTCTTTCTTTCTGTGTATCTCCAGGATACCACACAAGGCTTAAAACTTCACAATTGCTATTAAGGCTATAGAAAGCCAGTTGATAGACACAGTAAGTTGTCTTGGTTTCTGATACAAAACCTCAAGTGTTTCTGCTATTTTTATACAGACTTTTAGACTGGGTCAAAATTACAGAGGCAAAACAATGAATAAAGTATACCTTCTCTCCTTTGGAACCTGGATCTCCTTTCAGGCCAGGCAAGCCAGGTGGACCCTAAGTATATCAAGGGAAGTAACGTTAAAATAAATCTTAACATCACAGCTTAGGTTTTCTTGAAATATTACTAAAGGTAGTGTCACTCAAAGTACAGAGTCACATAGTAGTTGATGGTTTTGATTGATAGCATGTGATTTAGGGCCCAGGATAAAGTTGAAATGTATGTTTAAAAAGGCATAATGATGCTACTGTAGTATTTAAATTATTTTATAATTAGTAATCTATGAAGCAGAGGGTCAGCTAAATTCTTAAAGAACAATGAAAGCATCCAATAAAGCAAGTGATATTAGAAAATATATTCAAATAATTTTTTTGACTAGCCTCACTGCTTGTGGTTACATTACATGTTTTCAATTATTAATTCCGCCTTAATTGCTGTATCTTATTTTAGTTGCTTATTTAAGTTCTTTCTTTCATAAGACAGTGGAAAGGATCCTCTTAATTTGTTTCTTCCCAGTTTACTACAGCTCAGTAAGATTTTTGCAGAATATAAATCAGGTTGCTTATAATAACCGCTCTTCAATATTGTTTTGTTGGAGAACAACCTCATATTTTGTTTCAGCACTTCAGATGTTATCTTGGGATTATGGTTTCATTGACATGCCCCTGTCATTCCTGTATGATCATGAATAATGCAATTAAAATCTATATTTTCTTCTCCACTCAACATTGCAAGCTTACTTAATGTGTTCTAGGTGTACTGGCTCCACTAACATGTACAAGCTTATGGTCCTTTGTGACTTTTGTAAATGTGATTAGTTACCCAAATTAGATTTTGTAATACTAGTCTAGGCATTCCTAAACGCTTTTAGGAACTGCCTTCATCTCTTTGGGCCTCCACTCCTCATTTGTTGGATACGGATAACTCTTCTGCCTTACAGAGGTATTAGACCTGCACCTTCTTAGGTGCTTACATGGTTCACATCATATAAGCAGCTTACTATTTTTAATTTGTACTTACAAGCCAGCATTTCTGCAGCACAGTAAAGACAAATGCTACTTTATGAAACTGAGTAAGAAATGCTCTTTATTTTATCTGCAGTAGCCCCTAAATATCGCTCCATGTAGCCAGATTTCTGTAAATAGAAATACGCTGAAGCAGGAGACATAGCTGTAAACAGCCAACACAGGATCAACAGAACCATTCTACAAGCCCCTTCATATTTCTGGAGTGGGTGTGGGGAGGGGGCAGCCAAAGCCACTCCTTTCTTTCAGGTGTTTCCAATGCAAGATGATGCTTACAAAACTTATTGGAAAACTCCACTGCAGTCTTGCAGGATAAGAACATTCATATGGATAAGTCTTACTTTCTGCACATCCCTTTCAAAAACCACTGAATAATCTTGTTATAACTTGACACTTGACAGTGCTTTTTTTTAAAAAAATCTTTACTGGGGTCACAAGAGCAATCCATTAAAGATTTTAAAAATCTCCTTTTTTTTTTTTAGAAATTATTTTAATCCTTATTTATAATTTTAGCATAACTTTGAGGGACTTGAGAAATCTTCTGTGATTCATAAGAATGTCCATGCTGGTTTTGTGCAATTTGTACAGAATGAGGTGAAAAATTTAGGCCATGCAGTGCATACGCAAGCACAAAAAAGGCATTCATTTCTCAGAGGCAATTAATCTCACACTGAACATCTATCTATGCATTAGGCACAGAGCTGCTAGACTAACTCAGTACTAGTCTCCTGCTGGCCATGGACATCTGCGAAGTTATGATATGGATAGCTGTAATAAGTGATGTTTTCAACCTGGCACAGACTCAAAAAGTGCCATAACACTTCATGTACAAAATATTATTCAGTGTGTATCTTTTCCATCTCTACTATCATTAGATGCAAAAGCCTAGGCAAATACATAATTCATGACTGAAAAGTGAAATTTTTAAGCTTTTGGAATACAGAATCAGACATTTTCACCTGCAGCATGTTGTGCTGTACTGCAAATCTGCTTTCATATTCTTCTCCCGATAGCAATCTGGGAGGGAGGGGAATGAGGGAGGCTTAACCTCAGCAACTTTTACATATAAACTTTACTTCCTTAAAATCCAAACTAAAGTTTAAGTTGCAGCAACGCATCTGAAAAGAGTTCTTGTTGAGCTGACAGGAAATCTGTGCAGTTGGGAGTATATAGTTCATTAATACACTCTGCTTCAGGTTTGAATGGAATATTTAAGATCTCAAGACACTGGAGGAGGTCTTTTGATGATGTATTTGGAGGCTTCTGATGACTGACATGTGGAAAGAGGATGCTTATTATTCAGGAGTAATTGTTCACTGGCTTTTAGAATTGAGCACAGAATTGTAACTGAGGGGATTAGTATTCAGTTCCTTGATCTGTCCCCCATGCATTTTATTTGTAAATTGAAAATATCATTTAAAAACTATGATTGTGGTTCCATCATAAACTCTTTGGAGAGAAGAGGTTTTTATTATGAGCTTAGCATAGGGGAGTCATTTTCCTTGCAGTTTTTCATTCGTTGTTCCAATCTCTGACTTACAAGCAATACATTATCCATGAGACTACAGACAAAATTAAAATGTTAACATGAAGGGTAGAAAAGAGTTACAGTGTAAGGTTTCCTCAGTATATTATTTGCTCATTATTGTTTTGAAAAGGACACATTGTAATTGTGCCATTGTAATACCATCTATAATTATATACACAGAAGTGATCAATAGATACACCTATGCACCAGGGAAAGTTTAGACTTGATGTTAGGAAAAAGTTCTTCACTGAAAGGGTGATTGGCCATTGGAATGGGCTGCCCAGGGAGGGGGTGAAGTCGCCGACCCTGGAGGTGTTTAATGGGAGACTGGATGAGGCACTGAGTGCCATGGTTTAGAAAACCCATGGTTTTAGTGCCATGGGTTGGTGTTAGTTTTGGGTTATAGGTTGGACTCGATGATCTCGGAGGTCCTTTCCAATCTTATGATACTGTGAAACTGTGAAACCAGTTCACTGTTGACGGGAAAAAACATTCTATTGCGTGACTTATAGAAATATATATCCTGAAACTCTTTGCTTATAGGATAAGAAATTGCATGTTTGGAAATTTTTGGAAATGTAAATAGTAACCCATATATTTTCACCTATGAACGTGTTTCAGACAATGAAAGAAAAGGGAATCGCTCATGTTCATATATGCAGTGAAAGACTGGTTTAGGGTAAAAGTTTTAATTTATGCAGTATTTCAGTTTGAATTCCCAATTTTTTCCACTTCCATTTTCATATACTGGAAAAGCCTGATTAGAAGCTTTTATAGCCGATGTTCAGACCCTGAGGTCTCACTGGGGAGCTAGGAACGCTCTTTGGGAAGATTCTGAGTTCAGGTAAATAGCTTAAGCAGAAAACCTTCCAGTATTAAGGCTACACAAGGACCTGTATCTTCTATATCCTCTAAGTCCATATAGGAAAAGGAACAGAATATTTCCTTCAGACTTTCTACTCACAGCCATCCTTTTCCCCCTTAAGAACCATGTAATTTCTGAAGTACAAGATAGCCCCTATTTTCCTAAAGTAGTCTGACTGTATATGCTGGCATAGTCAATCTTCTGGCCAAAATAACGTAGTGGATTTTACTTAGTGTGTGATAACACTACTTGCAAACTGCAATATGCCTTGAGACTGTGACACTTACATTGCTTTTTCTTTTCTGCCAAACTAGAACAGTCCACGTTTTGTTTCAAAGCTTTTTATTCCAAATGTGTCACTCAACTGTGACAGCAGAGGTGAAGTCTACTTCACTGAGTTTGGATTGCAAGGGATATGAGATCTTTCCACTAAATTAGACAACCTTTGCTTGACATGTGAAGAATTAACCTGCTGGTGATACAGTTTAGATTTGAATTTCTGCTTAGAATGTTGAGTAAGAACACAAATTTTTGCTCACAGTGTTTTTTTAGTTTGTTATAAAAAATGCACTAAACTACCAAGTGGAAATAGAAGCAATGATATAATTTGACAATATGTCATCTACACGCTTCCCTTGCTTTAATCATATTATTAACACAAAGAAGAACTGTGGTATGCCCCAGATGCCCTTGAAACTGGGAGTTGGGTTTATTCAGACCCTTTTCAACACTTTGGTTGTGGATTATATTTCCTAGGACTGCCACAATGAACAATAGACATGATGCTGCTCTTCACTTTTATAAAACTAGCACATTTTCCTCTTTAGTAGAAGTTACTTTATGGCCATACTTCTGATTTAATTTGTTTATTTCTCTAAGGAATACATATGATCTAAACTTTTACCCTACGAATAATGTTTTCCTAAATTAGCAGTCATTAAAATCAATGGTTGTACAAAATTTACCGCTGCTGCAGAAACAAAATGATTTAACATATTCAGCTTTGCTGATGTGGAGATAGAAGTAGATTTCTTTGATTGCAAGCTTAATTAATTTTATTTTTATTTTTAATTCTACTTAAGGGATTTCAAGAATTTGTTTTTACACTGCCTTATTCCACTTTTTCCCTGGTATAACTCAGCAGCATTCAGCACAACTGCTTACCAAAGTAGAACAATAAAATGAAGGCAGCTGTGTATCAAATTTTACCAGTGTAGAATAATAGTGAGATTGTGCTAAGAACTAACTTGTACATTCATTTTTCTGTAAATGTACAGATTCCTTAATGGTATATTTTAAAGGGTGCTTATTCTGTTTTGGCACTGTAAGGATGTGTACTCACCAGAGGCCCAGGAGGGCCATCCTGACCTGGAGCTCCAGGCAGACCTTGTTCTCCCTAGAGGAAAACATAAAGTTTGCTTTACCAGAGGATATACAAGAAACGCAGCATTTAAAATATTATTATATGCTCTGATTACTTACCACAGGGCCAGGAATGCCCCGGAGACCCTCTGGGCCAGGTTTGCCTGCAGGTCCTTGTGGACCAACTGGACCTGTCTTTCCAGGAGCCCCTTCTGCACCAGGTTCACCCTGGAAAGAATATAAGCTACGGGTCAAAGAAGCTCGGCATTGTACGGAAATACAACCTGCAAAGTGAGAGCAAAGTTTTCTCATTCCATTTTTTAAAAGTTACTCTAAAACAGTGTTCGAGACAGGATGGTTTTCTGAACAAAATTTTGATAGCTTCATGTAAAGATGTGGTGTCAGCAAAACACAATCATCTTGCTTTTCTACAGGGGTGAGCTAAGTTGGGCTTGTGCTGGTGACAGCCCCTAGCGTACTCCACTACTAATTCTGTGTACTACTAATTCTGTGTCTTAATTTGGATTTTATGGTTTACCTAGTATTACTTTAACAAGTTTCACACTTGGTGCATGATAATCAATTTACTTTTCATTTACATATAAACTTCCATTTTCCTAAAAAAAAAGTCATGAATATATTACCTTTGCACCTTTTTCACCTTGTCTGCCTTCAGCACCAGTTGCTCCAGGAGGTCCCTGTAAAATATAGAAATTCAGCTCATAATCTCAGTTTTCTAAAATAATACCAGTGAAAAAATTCTGAATGCAACTTTCACTGTATTACTAAGTAAAAAATGCCAACAAAAGAACACTAAATTTATTGCTTGATATTTTATTCACAGAATATCCATCATACTAGCCCTTTTTCCCTTTATAAATTTTCCTGGGATTTTAGAATACCTAAAAGAATATAGATCACCTAACACCTCTGATATGATCAGGTTGAAACCAAAGAAACAGCTTTGAAAAAAACCAAAGTAGGATATAAAACTAAAAGTGAAATACTAATTCACATATACAATAGCAGTTTTAAACTTGCTTTGCATTGGTTTCTATCTATTCACTATAGTTTACCCACTGATTCTAAAAGGGCCTGTCATTCTACAGTGCACAGAATGCATATAGTTCTTCATCCTCTAAGTCATGGATGGTCTCGGTAAGCATTTTGATTACATTTGAACAGCCAAAAATTCATACATGCCTTAACATTTTCCAGTAAATAAAAAAGGGAAAAAAATTCTCATGACTAGAGGTTGTAAGAAATGAAATAAAGACACAACCTACAAATAGCTCTTGGTATCAGGTTTCTGGCTATTAGTCTACAAAAACTGTTTGACATAAGAAGATACAATTCAGAACTGCAGGAGGATATAGGGATCTGCTAAAGTTCAGGCGAAGGCCACAAAATGGGAGTTGCGGTCGTCTGGCAGCACTGTGACTGCCTGTTGCTGATGTTACCCACCTTTCTTTCTTTTAAGGTTTCAGTGAAAAATAAAATGACATCTTTCTCCTCCAAAACATCAATGGCTTATTTTCATGTCAGGGGATTAATAGTCATAGTTATGAACAGAATCTAAAGTGCTCTTCTGAAATGGTTCTCACATATACACTTAGCTAAGAAAAGACGCACTCAAGATAATGGACCAACTGTTTTCCTACAAGGTTAATCTTCAACATGGGAAATGTCTTTATTAAAAGTAGTTATTTCTAGCCAACCAATAAGCAGCTTAAAGCAAAAGGAAAGAAAAGTGACCATGATCAAATACAAGGTGATTTTTTTTTTTTGACTCTATGAAACTTGCTCTGAAATACTCATCTTTTCGTTAATGCAACAAGTGGTTTGCTATCTCCTTGATATTTGAAAAGTCTTGGCAGTCAGGAGAAGTTGCTGGAAGAAGGGCAACATTATGCTCATTTTTAAAATGAGTAGAAAGGATGACCCTGGGAATTACTGACCTGTCAGCCTCACCTCTATGCCTGGGAAGATCATGGAACAGATACCCCTAGAAGCTCTGGTAAAGCACATGGAGGACAGGGAGGTGATTCAAGACAGCCAGCATGGCTTAACCAAGTCCTGCCTAATCAACCTAGTGGCTTTCTGTGATGAGGTGATCGCATCAGTGGACACAGGATATGCAATGGATTGAGGCATGATTGAGAGCAGCCTTGTGGAGGACGACTTGGGAGTGCTGATTGATGAGAAGCTCGACATGAGCCAGCAAGGTGTGCTCACAGCCCAGGAGGCCAACCATGTCCTGGGCTGCATCAGAAGAACCTTGGCCAGCAGGGTGAGGGAGGGGATTCTCTCCCTCTACTGTGCTCTCGTAAGACCCCCACCTGGAGCACTGAATACAGTTCTAAAATTCCCAACACAAGAAGGATATGGAACCGTTTGAACAGGTGCAGAGGAGGGCTACAAAGATGATCAGAGGGCTGGAGCACCTCTGCTATGAGGACAGGCTGAGAGAGTTGGGCTTGCTCAGCCTGGAGAATAGAAGGCTTCAGGGAGACCTTAGAGCAGCTTTCCAGGGGCTACAAGAAAGCCGGGGAGGGACTTTTTACAAGGAAAAGTAGTGATAGGACATGGGGTAATGGTTTTAAGATGAAAGAGGGGAGATTTAGATAAGATATTAGGAAGAAACAGTTTAGTGTGAGGGTGGTGAGACACTGGCACAGGGTGCCCAGGGAAGTTGTGGATGCTCCCTGCCTGGAAGTGTTCGAGGCCAGGTTGGATGGGGCCTTAAACAGCCTGGTCTGGTGGGAGTTGTCCCTGCCCGTGGCAGGAGGTTTGGAGCTGGATGATCTTTATGGTCCTGTCCAACCCAAACCATTCTATGATTCTATAATTCTAAGAAAAAACAATCACTTCCATTTAGTCACTACTTTTACTTCATAACAATAGAAAAAAATTGCAATCTTCTAAAAGTAAAGAACTAAAATACATTATTAATTTTACAGATAAGAATTATTCTTCTGGTAAAACATCTACCTCTATGCTTTGTGAGCTCAGGGCTCTAGACCAGAGTTTGACCTAATAACAATTTATTATACTAGAGCTGAATTTAGCCCAAACTTTTGATAGCTTTGATGTATTTCACCATTCACTACTATTGGCACAGAGCTACAGCAACTCCACCTATTTTAATTTAATTCCTGGAAATGTACATTCATTTATAACTATCTACATAGAGGTGCATAAGATCACTCATTTGCTTCTGAAACTAAACTTTCTCCGGAGTGGAATTGAACATCTGCAGTACTGTATGAACCTCCTGGCTAACAAAGATAGTTGAGGTTTTCCATCAGAGGTAATGCAAAATGAACTAAATTACCCACAGGAGTTCGATCATTTGTTGTGGATATCAACAGGTTGTTCTCTTTGGTATTATTAAGATCTGTAAGTGGTAAAGGACTTAGTTTTACCTCTTCAAATTACAGAGAAGCTAAAAAGCCCTAGGCAGTGTTGTCCAATTGCTGACTCTTTACAGGAAGAATAATTTAAATCACTGCTGTTCCAAGAATAATCTCTGATTCATATATCCCTTTGTTTAGGTTATAACTGATTGGGTGGATCACAGTTTGCAGCAATAAAAAGCAAAATGATTATCAGGTACATAAATAATAATAATGAGTTCATGAACATTTTAGAAAAAGGACTTTTTTTCTTACAGGAATTAATTTACTTGCCCATTGGCTGTGCTGCTTGAAAATTCCTTTCACTCAAGTTCCCTTATGGATTTTAATCTACTCTACATAAGGAACTCAAAAGGGTTGAGTTTGGATTTGAAAAATATGGCCCCTGCATAATCTAGAAATGCAGCTGCAACGTGAATTAGCAGGGCTAAAAACACTGTGATCGCTAAATTACAAATACAATGAATCATGATTGCTAAATAAAGGGGCTGCATTCATTATCAAACAGTGCCAATGCTGCACCAAGCACAAAGCAGCTAAATGAACTGTTCTTTATAACAGGCTGTGATTGCTGGCACGGCACAGATGGTGCTTCTACAGAGAAAGACTGCTAATTATTATTTATCTTACCTTCCTACACTTGAGTTGTTGGAGTGTCTGGTAAATTTTAACTGACAGAAAAGATCTCAATAACTGTAATTTTAAATTAATGCATGGCTCCCCACCCTTACCACACCAGCAACCATGGTGATTTTTATGACAATTACACTTCAAGTTTGGGCATACAGCCTGATACATTTTATGTAGAACTGAGAAGACAAAAGAACTCATAAAGAAACAAGCTGGTTCTCAGTTTTTGTTATGTGAACCCCTATTGAACATTTTGTCTGCTGTTCCACATTTCATAATTTCACTAAAATAATTTAAACTGTTGCTTATACCTCTGTCATCTGACTAAAAACATGATTTCCAACACAAAAAAACCATTACCACATTTCATAAGTCTGTTAAGAGAGGAACCTGATATATTGTTAGATGTTCTGTGCATTTTCAATCAACAGAGAAAACTGGCTTATTTTTTAAGTGGTGTGTGCACCCTGCTGAGACAGCATGATGCTGCAGCCAAAATGGAAATAATCTTCATAGAAACAATTCCTTTTTTTTTTCCCTAAGTTATCCAACATTGTATATAAAGGCAACTAACCAAATAAACTTTTGCTTCTGAAAATGTAGAGGCTGGCTTTGCTGCACTACTTACATCTGTTCTCTTATTGAAAGCAGGCAGTATACCCCCCAGTTTAGAAGAAAAATGTGTCTTAGTCTTGCACCTTAAATTCTAACATTTTTATACTGGTACGTGGAGTCTTGTGTGTATGCGATACAGACATATAATTGACTTTAATAAAGAAAACAGCCAAATATCAGAAAACACAGCTGAAGGGCATAGCACACAGAATGGCTGAGAGGAACATAATCATGAAGTACCATCTGTGTTGATTTTCATTGGTTACATATGTTATTTGTTTTAAGAATGAATGTTGTTTGATGCTGTCTTTCCCTCATGCTATTTTTAACATTTGGCAGATAGAAATCAATGAATTCAAACAAGAGACATTACCCAGTACACTATGGCAAAACAAAAAAGTAGTAAAAAAAGAGAAAGGTGTAAAGAATTAAGTTTCAGAAAAAATAGTAACATAACCGCAGAGTGACTCAGCCTGGTTGTCTTAGATTGCTTCAACAATAAAGTTAATTTTATAATGCAGCTTTTATCTTCAGAAGGCACATCCTTCTGTGAGCTTGCCAAGTTTCTTTTTGTAAATAGAGAAAATCAGATGGCAATATTACAAATGTTTACATGCATATAATGAGAAAAGGGGCTCCTAGTCCTAGAGCTGTACTAGACTATTTTTTCAGTTTGGAATGTAATATAAATATACATGTAATGCCTCAAGTTTTCTAGAGAATCAAGGCTGACTTCCAGCAGCGGAGAACTTTTCACAGGATTTTCACTGGAAAGCTCACAGTAAGAGGAAGATGTGCTGATCAAGAGCAGCCAGTTACAAATCAAACAGAACCGGTAAGGCTAGAGCTGGGTCCTGGATAGCTGATAAGTCAAGTCAGTGATTTGTTGTGGGCTACTGCTACCAAAAAGCCTATAGTGCTGGATATTTTTATAAATGTAAAGCAAATATGACAGCTGATGAAGTGGCAGCTGTTGTGTCCAGCGTCTCAGATCTCGATTTGGCAAGAAGACTAAATGGACACTGAAATCTGCAAACTCAAACAAACACACGTTTCCTAGGAAGCTCGTATGCTACATTGAATCAGGAATATTAGGAATGTTGATCAATTTTGCAAGTAACTATAACAGATTTCTTTAAATGGCATAAGTTTATTTTAAAAGTTCTTTCACTTGCATCATGAAACTGTGATGACAACATAAAAATATAATTTTTTGGAAGCAGTATATTTAACTGCTGCTGAGTATTCTTAAGAAATATGATACAAAACGTTAGCCTTGCCTGGTGAGACTGTTAAATTTAGCATTAAAATATTGTAGTTCAATTGCTCAAGTTTTTCCATCTATAGTCATAAAAGAAAAAAATTGACATATAATATATCATGCAATTGATTACTTTGTTTTCTGTTAGACTTCAATAACTATGACATGATTTTACCTCTACATTGCTCTCATTTATTTACATTCTGGGATCGGTATTCCATCAGCTGACTATTTCTACTTAAGAAAGAGGAACAAATGCTTCTGTACCTTCTATTATAGAATTATATCCTTTTTTGGGGTTACCGAGTATAAGAAAACTTTTTTTAAACCACAAGAGATACATTTTCCCAAAATACTTCCAACATTGACTCCTGTATTTTTATTGTTAATATTTCCACTTACTAAAAGTTATAAACCAAGATAGAATTTATGCAGAATAAAAACCTCTGTAATTATTCAAGAAAAGCAGTGCATGTATACACATGTTCTTGTATATGGGAGATATTGAGAATAGTCCTCTACTTCATTGGCAAGATACTATTTAAAAGAATTAGTAGGTCTTAATTTATTACAGGGTATTTTATCATTTAATTCAAAACCAGAGTTTAGTCTATACTATGTTAGTCCCTGAAAGTCTGATCCAATGAACATATATTTTTAAATCATCTGGACTTTGTTCTGAAGATACTGTCAGTTTTATAAGGGGATACCAGTGTATCTGCAGGATCAGTATTTTCTGAAAGGCAGTGGTGGAAATATTTTTGGAAAGAGCAATTGTTAAGTCTGAAAGTAATACATTAATTAGAGTACACATTTTGTGGATGCTTTAATGATCCAATTTTGCTTCATCCATAGATTTAACCTTTCAGTTTGATTCAGACTTGAGCTAAATTCTCATAGGCAAGCTAGTCAATTTTACTTCTACAGAGCAGGAATATGGAACAGGCTTACTTTTCTGACCTGTACTTCCCATGAGACATTTCTTACCTAAATTCACCATACTGCTTGTCCACGCGACCCTTGCGCAGCCTGCAAGGCTCTGGTACTTATTGTCCAAGACTTTAGAGCACCACAGTAAAAAGGTTACTTGCCTACCTCACCAACTAATAGTAGTCGTATTACTGTTACCCATCTATAACTAAGAAAAATAGTTTATTTTTAGCATTCACTTGGTAGCTAAATGTCACTGTAAGTATGCAGCTGTATTCTCCTAGACTCAATGAGAAGATTCTGTTTATGTCCATGTCTTTCAAAGAATATTACTTCTCAGGGAGAACTGGGGGAACCTCTTTGTAACCCCTAACATTACACACAGATCGCTCAAAATTACTCTGAAACCTACTAATAAACATAATTTCATAAGATTGGACAGTGAAACCGAGTTCAGATCAGTTTTACAATAAAGAGGAAGAAAATGCATGAGACTGTACAGTTGAGAAGTTCAAAGGACTAGATTTAAAAGTATGAATCCTAAGATCTGCCAGATTGTCATTTCAGAGATAGAAAAAGAAAAAAAATGGTGTGGAATTTTGTTTTCTAGTAGTATAGCCAGATCTGCGCCTCCACAGACAGCAGTATTATTACTGAAATCATATGTCCTTCTTAATCCCGATGAAAAGACACTCATTACACCTTTTGCTGAAATTTATTCTACCATACAACTGATGAAATCTAACTAATAGCCTTTTTTGTGTTCATTCTACCAGTAAAGTACGAAGCTTTCAATCCTTCACTATTTCTTTCTGGTGTAATATCAATACAATGCGGAATCTCTACAAGATTGAAACGTTCAGGTAATCAAACAAAGTAGAATCTTATTCTACAAAATGTTTTATTCTGAATTTGGGAATGGGATTATACGGAAATATTTAGCCATACATTCCCCCTAAATTGGAAATGTGTCAAACCACAGGCGATGTGATATTTCTGTTTCTAAAGTGGTTTTTTTTGTCTAGGTACAATCAGATGTATTATATGCAATCTGTTAGGAATGAACTAGTGCCCTTATGTATAATAAAGTAGGAAGTCCTAATTTGATGTTGAACAAACATGCTAATTGCTAATATTCAATCCAGCTGTATTTCAGTCCTAGTGATAAGGCTGCTAATGCTACCATAATCATTTACAGTATTATAAATGTTTTTCAAGTTGGTGGAGCAAATAGATTATTGTGTAAAATAGATAAAACTAATTAGGCATGTCAGTTCACTCAAGCCTTTTAAATAGAGCAATTTAACACATTTTGTTAAATAGCTCTCAGCTTACATTTAACGAAGTCTCCTCCCTTGTTTTTCAAAGTGTAAAAAAATGCATCTAATTGCTCTCTGAAGCAGACCTACAGGTTGATGCATCTACTACAGTTCTGTAATTGTAACATTATTTATTGTTTTTTTTAGCTACATTTGTAAAGCTTTTGAAGCTTCAAAGACGTTTGAAATAATGTAATGGCTTCATAAGTTACAGAAATGTCTGCTTCTTAATTTTGCATGCAGAGTTGATGACACAGGTTTGCACCAAAGCTGCAATGAAATTATTTTACTTCAGAGTGTAAAGACACCAAAACAGACACATTCTTCCTGCTCACTGACAGCAGTCATGTGCCTAAGGATGATATGTTGCATTACTCTCACAATCAGTCACTCCTATTAGCAGACTAATTCAGCAAATGTTGAATTCTTACCCTAGCAGACACTGAGTTCACTTCGGTGAAAAGAAAAAGTGCATTTATAGATAGAGTACTTTCTTCCTGGTTTATTTTTGTTTCTATTTTCCATGTAATCCATGTTAAAGGGTTTTCTTGGCTCTATTTTTTAATTTCTCCCATTACATTACTTAAAAGTAACTTCAAACATCATACATGAGTGTCACAACATGGAAAACGAGTGAAATTCTGTAGATAGTGTCTCAGAAAGAGAAAAGTACAAGAGAAAATTATAAATAAATTACTCTTTTTCCAGGTGGACCAGGAGGGCCAGCTTCACCTGAAGGACCTGGTGGACCCTGCAATGGAAAATTAGAAGCTTATTGGTAACAAAGGCTAGAGTTGTTATCTTTATTAAATACAACAAACATCTGCAATACGTTGTCCCCTTTCAATTCACAGAAAGTAAGTACCATAAATACACTCAAAGAAGTATGTTTGCTTTTTCAACAAAACCTATCTTAGAGTGGTCTTTTGAAATTTTTAACAGCTCTTGATACTGTATGAGCTCCAATCATTCTTTTTTCCTCTTCTTGTTTTCAACAAACCATTTCAGACAAGAAAGCGGTTGCCCAGAGGTAACACCTGGTCTTACCCTACTGCCTAACTCCATTAAGAACTTTGCTTTCTGAGGTGCTGAAGTAATTACTTTTGCTAAAATTTTTCATTTAAATCCATGACTGCCCGTGGGTGGCTTTCTCTTGTAAAAGTTTTTGTGCACTGACAGCTGTTTGGCTACTTCATCTGCTTAAGTTGTGATACACAAATATTTCAGGGTTGCTGAAAATTGATAAACTTTTCTTCAGAAACACAACACTCTAAAAGTAGATTCTGTTAAGTAAGACTGATACTAATTTTCTAAAGTTTGCAGGTAAATCATAGTCTATAGCTTACTTCCAATCATGTCTTCAATGTACTACCATTTTTATTTTCAAACTGTAGTGTATAGCATAATTCCCTGATAATCCAACTTTCAGAGCTAGAAAGAGACTTTTTAAAATGGAAAGCTTACCTTTTTACAACAAAAAAAATAAATTTATGATGTTTTAATACAGGAATTACAGAAATATAAAAACTTTGATGCTTGATATGGGTATTGCTCAGATACTTCTTGACTTTCTTGAAGTAGAAGCATCAAGGTTTTGCTTTGTTTCATCAGGAGAGCTAATGAAGATTATTTGACTGCAGCATTCCTTTCTTACACTCAGAGTGTCTCTATTTTTAGAGCTCCTCAGCAGCTCCAACTCAAATCCTTAACACACCAATTATTTCTGCTTCTAAAAGTAATTGAGCTCTTACTTTTGCTTGTCACTACAATAATGGGCATTTCTGTCTCTACAGGGAAATAAACAGGATTTTTTCCATATAATAGAAAAAGCATATACTTAGAAAATATTTTTAAGGGTATGAATGTATAGAAACCACTGATTCAGCAAAAGATACTTTCTTAGCATAGGAAAAAACATGCAGCTAAAATAAAATGACAGAAACAACTCACAGGTTGACCAGGATCACCATCTTCACCCTTCTCTCCACCAACACCATCTTGACCCTACAGAATTCACCGGAAAATAAACAAAATAAAAAATTCAACTAAATTGACTAACTTAGATCCATATATGAATATACGAACACTATTTTTCTACAAAGCATTTTCCTAAGAATAGTAGTTTTCAAAACTTTTTAAAGATTTCCAAGTCTTTTTTTAAGTCTTAAGAAATACATGAACAGAAAACCAACTATCTCACAGGCCAGACCACATTCCTAGAAAAAGAAGAGGCAGCATTAATTAGAATTTACTGCAAATCAAGACTAGCATCTAGAACTGTTTTTAAGTATACTTACAGCTGGACCAGGTTCCCCAGGGGGACCAGGATCTCCAGGAAAACCAACTGGGCCCTAGGTAAATCAGGAACAAAACAAGGAATGTGTCACCCATTGACAAACAGGTAGTAATCATCACAAGTATTTTACAAAGCATATAATTGATTTAATTCAGTTCTATATGTAGAACAACTTCAGGAGTACTTCACAATGCTTTGTGTTAAAATTATTAAACTCACTTACTGGGTTACCCTTAGGCCCATCATCACCTGGAGGTCCTTTAGCACCAGGGGGTCCAGCTGCTCCAGGTGGACCAGCCTCACCTTTTTCTCCTCTTTCACCTTTTGGGCCCTGTAGAAAACATACAAACACCAAAATGTGAGCTGGAATTTGAATGGCTAAAATGATTACAATGGCAAAACTGTTCTGCAGACTAGGGCAATGCTATTTATCAGTAAATGCTGGCATGTGGATGGGAAATAAGGGCCTCAGTCTCAGGAAAATTTATGAATCTCAAGTAGAGAGCAAACATCTGCACCCAGTTTGCATCAATGAACTGTCTTCAGACAGAAAAACATGCATGACAAAGTTAATAATAGGTACTCTCTTAGGAAGTCTTTAGCTTTGTCCTCTAGGTGCTAGCACAAGAGGTAGCTATAATTATATGGAAACAAATTGCATTTTAGAGACGTAAGTTCTTCACTGAAAATTTAAAGAAAATGTAAATAATTCTCAAGTAATCTGATTAAATGTTTTCTAAAGTAAACACTACCAGATACCCTTTATTATGGTGAACTAAGGTAATAATAAGTCAAAACCAAAAAACTCACAGCTGTTCCAGATTCTCCAGGAGGTCCAGGATTACCAGCTTCTCCAGGTTCACCCTGTAAATGTGTGAGGATAAACTGGTAAGTCATTAGGAAGAATACTTCTATGAATTTTCTTCTGTTACCACATATTCTCATGCACATTCGTTTGAACAGATTACAGGAACTATTTTTTTATTTGGCCTACCTAATAGGGGCTGAGTTACATATGGTTTTGTAGAACTGGAATCTGAAATTTTAGAGAGAGTATATCAAACTAAGCTTTTAGTGAGCTAGGGAGAATAACCTTCCCTTTGGGCTTTGGAAGATCTTCCCCTTTATTATCCCATATATTGCAAATTTCCTGTTTGTGATCTTTCTTTCTAGTCACAGAAAAGGCAAAGATCTATATTGACTATGTATGTGTTTTTTTCTCTAGAAGACACGTTGTGCCTGGAAGCAAGTTTCTAAAAGAAGATGATACTAATTAGAAATGAATGTTAATGGAGTGAAGATATTATTGATATAGCTACTGTTAGAATAAAAAAAAATATAAAGAAAAACATAAGGATAAAATAGTAGCATAACAGTAAAACTTTCACCACAGGCCAAAAAGGTGTATGATATGTATTTACTGGTGATGGAAATTGTTTAGTAAAGCAGATTGCTTTAAGGATGACACCATATGAAGAAAATCTCTGCAGGTCAAAGATCTTACACTGTTGAGCGAAAGCTTAAGTTAATGCAGTCTCTGTATTGGAGCTAAGACACAGTATAATACACTGATTATTTTGTAGCTCAGCGGTCTGATAAATAAACCTTTATAGAAAACTACTCTGTTAGCAGAGTATTTAGCTATTAGCACACAACAGACAACAGAATCTGCTTTGAAATCGTCACAGAGTGCTGAGATAAGAAATATATATTTTTATTCCATAGGATTTATCAATATAACTGATAATTGGGGGATTTTTTTTTTCCCCATGTATGTACTTTTTCCAAACCAAATGAACCTTGCCAATAATTTATGCCGATAAACAAGAGTACTTCAGGGCTGAAAATGCATTTCACGCAATCCCCTCTACTGCCCTCTGTATCCTTCATATCCTGTGTGGCCTGCAGGACCCTCTTCAGTCTATGACAATTCAATTAATACACCATGGATATCTATCCACACAGACAGTACAAAAGTATAAATTACAAAATATAAATTTTAGTCAAATCTAATGGTGTAGATACAATTCTTTTTTCATAGAAGCTAATGGTACCACAATAACTTACTGGGACCAGAATCTGGCCCAACATAAATATTGTGTTAAATGAATAGAAGATTTGACTACCCAACTGAATTCGAGAATAGAAAAATTAATAGCTTACTACAATCTCAGGAGCAACATAAAAATGTCCTTTAAAAGGGGCACTTTTAAGGGGTCAATTTGCCTTTAGAAGCTGTTGTATGTTTTATTAGACTGTCATGTTTAAATACTTAAATTTGCAGTAATCTTAAAAATTAATGACTTCTCTTAGTTCTTAATACTCATTTGCTTCTGTGATACAGTATTCATTATTTTTTAAAAAAAGTCTAGTGGATACTTCAGGTCAATAAGCATTAAATGTACTTCCTAAGAAAATTCATATGTTCATTCCCTTATCCTCTGCACATGTTTTACTGAAGCTACAGAATCATTAGTATTTTTTTTGTCCATGCCTACTATCAATCCAATTAGATTCATGAGTGCTAATTATGCCAACTCTTGCATGAAAAGCACCTGTGCCAATATAATCCCCTTCTAAGCTTCCCAGCGAGTAAGTTCTTTTTCTGCCTTTCTGCCAAATGATATTGTAATTGATGATGATTCACATTTGATTTGTAATCCACTTTTTACTCTTCCCATTGACAAACACATCTTTTTATGATATCATGAAGCAAGGTAAAAGATCGTCTTTCTGTGACATATTGACCTATACTTGAGGATAAAGGGGTAGCAGTGTGCTCCTGGGATCTCAGGGGTCCCTGCTATAGCACACATTGAAATCAGCAGATGCAGGGAGCCTATATGAGCTCTGTGCACAGTAACTCCCCAATAAGCAGAAATGTGGAAGACAGCAAAATTGGAAGGGCTAGCAAATGTCAAGATGTTCCCCTTAAAGGGCACCTGTGAAAGATGAGATGAGTTAAAGTTTCATCTCACATTAATACTTCTAAACCGTTGCTCTATTAAAAATTCTGACTCTTCTGTGTGTGCAGTCCCTGTTTTTTCTGACACTGATTTTTCTATTCCAAATATTAGGTACTATGAGAAGTTGTACTTGTTTTAGACAGCTGTTAAGAGAGGTAAAACTATGTTTTTATACAGAAGATTGTAGCTGGTATTTATTTACAGAGTGCAAATTTATAGCTAATAAAACCTGTGTAATCTGTAGATCATTGTTTGCCCTTGTCTTTCTGCACTTTTGGTAAGGAGGGTATTAATTCAGGATCCAATGCACCTTCTCTGGGGTAAATATGTTCTTTTGGGAAAGAGATTTTATGATCTAATAATAGAGTTATTCCATCTCTTGACTATTTCTCCTCTTTTGTTATCAGGTCATATCTTTTAAAAGTTAGCATGGTCTTTCTCAGGCAAAGCCTTCCTCCGACAGAATTTCAACAAGCAAAGACAGAGATTATAAACTACAAAGAGTCATGTCATTTCACGGACACGTTTAATTCTGAAAAGCTCCTTGAATTTAGCAAGCAGAATGATTTGTATCAGGCTAAAGACAGTAGTTTAAATGCCCTTTGTTTTCTAGTACCACGACCAGTTCTAGAGACCTGTCTATACAAAGCACTGAGACAGAGATAGTGGATGGAAGACTGCCACCTTTTGGTTAAATTCTGGGATGTGGTGATTTATTTTGTAAGAAGGAGCGGCAACTTTGCAATTGACTGGGCTGTGAAAAGGATTCAAGTTACACTTTTGTTCCTTTTTGCTGTCCTTACAAAACAGAAAAAAAAGAGAAAACTTGTGACTCTAGAAGACAATCCCTTTTCACATGGGTATGCATATGTGACTGTGCTATATATATCATGGTTCTGCAGAGAGCTAAATTTAATGAAGAGAGAAATTCTAAAGCTGCACTGTATTTTTTGGGAGGGCTAATGTTTACAAGTGTGTTGGAGAGATGGAGAAGGATAAGAGATCAGACTCAGCAAGTCATGTAAAGTTATTAAAAGTAATTTGTTGCAACAGGTATTCAGGTATCATCAACTGTCACAGACACGTGATGATTAAGTACCTTAGGAATTGCCTCCACGCAGGTGTGTGCAAAAATGATATGCACACATAAAGATGTCTGTTCAAACTTACCAGACATGTTTTTAAACTTTGGGCCAAAATACTTGATTTTGTTTTCTCACTTTCATCTGCAGTATAAATCAATGACTGATTAATCATGTAAACTATTGATTTCATTTTTTTACTGTTAGACTCCTTATTAGTATATTAATTTTAAAATTATTTTAGAACAATGTAATAGTAAGGAGTATAAACCCAGATAACTATAATGGTTTTCTAACATCAGACTTTTCCATATAGTAAAACTTTGAGAGGCTACAGAAAGAATGCTTAGGTTCTGCACACATTAATTTTGCATTACCCTGTCAGTTTAACACATGCTGTGGAAAGGAGAAAGGGTGGAAGAATGGTACAGTTCTCAGTGCAGTTATCCCAGATTTGCCTAAATTAGAAAGGCAAATTTATTTTATTAGGCTTTGTGGAAGAGAAGTGTGAGGTTGATGTTACTTGTTCTGTTTCCTCACTCTGTTGTAAATTCTTAGCTGTTGTAAACGTCTAAGGCCCAGTTTTAAGAAGTCATGAGCAAGTTACCAGGTATTTAGAATATCTGCTTGTTAGGCCTTTGATATAAAATTAGAGACAAGCATGTGTTGGTACATTTTGTTTTTCTGCTTTTTCTTAATTATAAGCACAACAAAGAGAGTAATCTCTGGGTGGAAGCTGGATTTAAGCGCTTCTGGTTGAGTGTAGGTCTCAAGACTTCTAGACAGCTCCACAGAGGCTATGAGCATTAATAATGCAAGGCTACAAGCACGTTTTGTACTGCAGATGTCTTTGAACATTTAGGCCTTTGAGTGTACAGCAGAGCAAACAACAAGATAGTTAAAAATAGATGGCACAGTGACAAAAATTGTTTACAATTTGCTAGAAGGGGGCTTTGAAACCCCAGTATTAATGACAAAATATCTCCCAGTCTAACCATTCAAATATGAAAGTGAGTAAATCTATTTTGCTCCCCAACAGAGACAGGGAGGATACCAAAATATTTTTTTTCCACAGTCTACAATCAGCACTACATTGCATTATCTGTAGTATGATACATCTTTCCTGAAAGGGATGCAAAGGCCATAGCATGCTGACATAATAAGAAAAGCACTGGGGAAAAAAATGTGTGGGAGGAAAAAGAAAAGAGAATATGCATGTTTTGTTTATAAGTGTGAACTGTCCTCCTATTGCAGGACGAAACAACACTTTATGATTTCTAAGCTTGCAGAACTCATTAAATGGAACTGAAATTGAAAAGGATGGTATCCTAACCAAGAAAAAACAGTCATGTACTAAAACTTGAGAAGGAGGAGGAAAGTAATTAGAAGAAATAAAAACTTCCAAAATAATATACTTGGAAGCTTCTTTGTATGAGTGCAGAGAATATGGGAAATATGAAATAAAAATGACAACCAGTGATAAACATCCTGAATTTCATGTTTTTGAATTAAATTTGGTGGGCTGATTATCACAAATAGAGACTCTAAATCGCATAGAAGAGTCACAGAGAGAAAACCAAAGGAGTAAGGTGTTCAATACAAGTCAATGTTTTTACAAACTGACTGGAATGTAATTTGATCATGAAAGAGTAAAAATTAAAAGAGGTGATTGAATCTAATGTTTTTTTTAAAAGCAGTGAAAATATTGGGTGCTACCTTGGATTTAATGTTCTAATAATAAACATTTTTCTCAATACCCTAGTGTTCACAGGAAAAATTTTCTTCCCACAGTGCCCATTTTTTTCTGCCTTCTGCTGACACACAAACTCTTTTTCCAATAACTATTTTGCCATGTCTACTAACTTTTACATTCAGACATGTTTTGGGTTCTCTTCCTAGAGACAAAAGCAAATCCTGCAGCTCTTCATGAAGCCAAGCTCTCTTTTAAGAGAAACAGTGTCACAAAATTGGGAGATGGGAGAGAAATTCCTTGGCAGGACATTGTGTTTTGTATGTCTTATGTAATCAGGGTAAAAAAGATTGAAGATACAAGAATGACACTGCTCCCTGGTTGGTCGGTAGGTGGGTCGGTTGTCAGAGCCACACCCTAAGAAACAAGGAATGCAACAAAGCATTGCCAGCTTAGGACATGACAGTGTTACCATGAAAAAACTACAGTATGAAGTTAATATTTTCATCTGCTTGGGTTCAGTACCCTTTGATCTCAAAACACACAGAAGGTTGATGAAGTAGGATATTTTTCCACGAACACATATATTATATTGCATTATTTTAGTACTCTCTTCACCATATCCCAGAGCACTCATAAATGATTTATTTGATGGACATATAGAGAAAAAATCATGAAACATCTAAAGATTCTATTAAAATAATAGTTTGGTCATGCTGATAAGAAGTTGGTGATTCCTTTTGACATAGCCCTAACAGAAGTGAAAGGTTATTTAAAGAAAAAGTATTTTAGTGAAAAAAAATTGAGTCACACACCAAAACTGTATAGTAGATATCAAGAATATTGAAGAAGTTATAAGAAAGATGTTTTGTTGGAGCAAGCAGATTGTAAGAATCTGTAGGATGAACTGCAGATATTCCTTATTTTTTTCATTATTTTTAGTCCTACAAATGATCCTGAAAACAATGGCAACTTCCGTATCTTGTGAAACAAAAGAATATGTAAAATCTCTGTGAGGCAGCGCAACATGCTTTTGTATAGTGATCAAGAAGAGGATAATGATAAATAGAAGTGTTTTTGATTGACATGGTACTATAGTATTCTTTGTGAATTCATAGGTCTGATGGATTTGTACCTAAAGGTCCAATAAGGGTACACTGTGTCAATGTGGAGAAATGAAAGGGAGCAGAAGTTAAGATTCTGAAGTGCTGAAGTTCAGTAATGCTGTGTGAGGAAAATTAGGGAAAAGGTATCTGTGCATTTAATTATCTGATGGAACAGGAAAAAAAGGGGAAAACTTGCTTCATGTTCTGGAAAGTTATCAATACTGTGAGCTTTCTGAAAAACTATGAATACTGATATTACTAGTGATCTTTTCTAGGATTCATCGACATCAGTGTATCATTGGATACATATGGTATTCTGTGGCAAATATTTAAATACCCAAGAGCAATCTAAACAGTTTCTCAGTAAGTTATTTATACAGTGGCCTGGAATATATTTCTATTCTCTTTCCTTCACCCTATGCTCCTTTCAAAATCTTTCCAAATCCAAAGTTAAAGAAAAAATAATTTTAAATCAGCAAAATGTTTGTATGCTTACAAGCATGATATGGTTGTAGTCATCTAACTTGTTAAAATAAACATAAATAGGAATTTCAAGAAACTGTCTTTTGAACTTTGTGTTTGCTCAGCATGTTATAATAGATTACACCAATGATTCAAATAAATCACATACACAAAAAGTACCATTATGCCTATTGCATACAATATTTTTTTTTAAGAAAAAGGGAAGATATTATCTAACATGCTCTTTGGGTAAGATGTAATTTTTTTTTAAAAGAACACCCCATATACTTGTAGGAAATTTTCTGAATAGAGAACTGAAAATAGCAATGAAAATAATTTTGATGAATGAATGTCATGTAGCATGAGTCTTAAGTCAGGTTTTAGACCAGTACAAATCATCCTCAACACTTTGACTTTATTGGAACTGTATCTGTGTGTATGAGGAAGAGACACATATTGAAGCTTCAGGCCAGATTCATCTCACAGATATTTAGAGGGCAGAGTGCTATATGATATTTGTACTGGTGTAACAGAATAAATTGAAAACCACTTCAAGCCATCAATGTTGCTGTAGGCACCAAACTACATAGTTAGGAAGCCACCATATCCTTACTTTAATCATCTTTTGGTCCAGAGCGCTTTCCTCTGATTATTAAGTATTTTTGTGATATAAAACATGAAATAAAGACCAGCCATGGTAAGTCAGCCTTTAGGAGTCTAGCTAGATCACTATTACTAGGTCAAGAAAGGATATTTGGGAATGGTAATATATCTATATAATTCCAAAGAAGAATTAAAAAGTATTTTCATTTTACTATTCCAATGTTTTCTCTTTCTAGGAGGATATTATCATCACTCACCTTTTCACCAACACCTCCAACAGAGCCAATTGAGCCCGGGGGACCTTGAGGACCCTACAATGATAAAAGGTGTAAGGTATCCCAAATGCAGTTATCCCAAATATAGCGCTTACTATTGAATTGCCAAGGAAAAAAATAAAAAAGGTTGATCCTTACATCAGCTCCATTAGGACCCTGGGGACCTCTTGGACCTGGAGGGCCAGGTGGACCCTGTATCAAAGAGAATTTAGTATAGTTACAGTCATAAAGAACAAGGCCAGTGGGGCTTTTTTTGGCCATGAAAAATGTTATACTCAATCTGTAGAGGACTTTTCATATTTGCAGTGCTAAAGGAACAGCAGGGCCAGATTGCTACCCATGGGTTCACAAGGTGACAGTGGATTCAGGCTATGTTATACAGTACCTGAGCAAGAAATGACCTGATGCTTAGGAGTTCTGAGGATTGGTTTCCTGCATTGTATTTTCCCTGGGGGTTACATGCATACCCCTTCCACTGTGCAAAGACCCTGGAGTAGCTTATCTGTGACTATACTGCACCGTGGTGCCTACAGATGGGCAATACTAAAGCATCCAGGCTTGCCATAGGGTGTTGGAGGCAAATGTATACTGTAGATAGCTTGCACTGCATTAAGAACCAACCCAGAAGGCATCCTGTCAACAGTATAAACAGTTGGAAAATGTAGTCTCGAGATCACCCAGAGGAATAGGTAAACATAGCCAAGCAATGTTTACCATCTTCTGGCCTGCAATTAGCTGAAGCTAATTTACAATGCCCCAAATGTCAGAAAAGCAGCTCCAATCTCTCTGGTACAGTTGTTTCTTTTTTTTATTTTCCTGAACCTGCTTACCACTGTTCTGTCTCAGACACAGTTTGCGACCTGCTCCTCAGAGTATTTTCTTAAGTTACATAAATCTTGATATTAAACATAAGGAGATAGATGTGGGAAAGCAAAGTAAATCCTGGAGACATTGTATGTTACACAAGATGTTTCATACGCAGGTACCAAATTCTGGACTAGCTTAGCAAATCTGAGCTACAGAGAGAAAAGAATAATACACAGGCAATCTTTATTGACCCCAGAGTTACCAATGCAGAAGAGGCCTTACCATTGGGCCCACATCACCATTTTCACCCTTTTCACCTGGTGGGCCAGGCAGACCCTAAAACATGTGGAAGAGAAAAGAAAACTATTAGTAGTGTACCTGGAATGATGAGATATAAATCCATATGAAGCAATATAAAGCAGATCTACATGTGAAATTTGGAAACCTAGGGACACGCACACATAGGAAAACAAAACCTGTTTGCATTAAAACAAAAAAAAAAAAGAAAAGGAGTTTTATATATTACAGGACATGTACAGATAATCCCAGGATGTTTAAATGTACAGATAATTCCAGGATGTTTAAATTAGGTGAGGCAGAAAATATTTGAAAAAAAAATCAGACTCAGAAATGCTACAGTGGTTGACCTTAAAAACACTCTCATCATTATCCAGACTTCAGATGGGCATTTGGATAATTTGATCTATGCTATCACACATATATATGTGAAGAAAACATAACCTGCGTAGCACAATGAAGTGTTATGCAAAGATATCTCAGCTACCTGAGTACTGGAAACTGCTTTAATAATATGTCCAGTGGAGGTAATAAATCCTGCTGAGAGGCATTGCATTCAATTATGCAAACATATCCTTAGAAGCAAAGTGTCCAAGTCTGGCTCGTAACAAACACAAAGAGAAGGAAACTGTGGTAATACTGATAATTAGTATAATGTTACCTCAACTACAACCACCGTTACCATTAAGTTAGGCATTCTCAAATGTAGGATCAAAGCTTGGCTGTTATAAAAAGCAGATCCCCTGAATGTGGAGTTAACAGTATTGTATTGATTTACACTGCTTAAAGATCTGGTTCTATATTTAATCTCCTGGGTTCTGCTGTTTTCAGCGTATGTATCGAAGTATAGTCAACCAGATTGGAAAGCAAAACTTTTATTCTTTGCTACAATGCTGTATAAAATAGCATGAAGTATATAAACTTAGCCAACACTATATCCATTTCTGATCTGTTTTCCTAATTTGACACAATCTGAAGAATAGAAAGTCTTGTCAAAATTCAGAGATATACATACGTCTCTGTTGTCCACTACTGTGAAAACATGGCTGATCTGTTAGGGCACTGTGTTTGTTGTGAAAGCCTGTTTACTATTAGATAATCATCATGAAAAAAACCCATCTTTAGTTCATCAGATGGCACAGCAGTTTTCCTAGATAATCCTTGCTTATTTAAAAAAAATACTAGACTGTGTTCTATTAAACAGGAAGCCCAAAGCTAACAATGCTATCTTCAGTAATAAATATTGATGATATGTAAGTCGTAATGACAGGGTTATGATATAAAAAATTAAAAACTAAGGAAATTCAAAATTAAGGTAATAAATATTCAAAATTACCAATATTCACATCTATGTACAGAAATACTTTTTACTTACTGATCAATGTAAGTGATATCAATAGAATTAAACAGAAGTATGATACAGTTAAATGTGTTATGTGGAATACTATACATAAGACAAAGTTGTTATTCCCCAGCAGTTCATAATTACTGAATAAAAGAAATTCCTGATTTCTCAATGGTACTTCAATAACATTAACATATACGGGAACTGAGCCCATAGAGCAACATATTCAAATCAAATTCTTAATCAGAAAAATAAAACACTTATTTGCAATATTTAATTTGGGTAAGCTTAGTGCTCATTAAATTTAAAATGCGAAGGTGGACTTTATTGAAAAATATCAGCTGAAACAGTATCCTAGATCTGAGAAAAATAACAAGTATAATTTTATTTCACTGTCTCAAAAATAGTGAAAAAATTATTAATAATAAAATTTAGGAATCACATTTTTATCAGTTATTATTTCTAAAAATAAAGGCATTTTCAATTTCAAAGCCTATACGAATCTATACAAGACATGTTAGTACAGTAATGAACCATTTATATTCCATGGAGGTTTGCATTTTTACAAACTTGATTGCAAATTTTGTGAACTGCATTACATAACAATATTTTAAAATGATAGGTACAAGTTAAGGTTCAGCTTTGTGAAAGAGATGAGTGAGTTCACACATGGTGGATAGAAAGGAGATATCGTTTAACATATTCAAACACTATTGCTATAACTTCCTATTTTTTAGAAGTGACTATATATGTTTCATATTACAGTTTAGTGCATGGATTAGAAATAGTCTCAAAGAGCTCTGTGCTATAATGTTAATTGCATGGAAATGAATCAAAAGTCCTAACTGTCTTGTTCTTTGTTTTGCTACATTTAAGTAAATTAAATTCCTGAAAAAGCAGGATTTTTCAGCTGTAATTCTCTGGGTGTAGCAGCGAGAAGCCCACATTTTACTTTACACTTGCTTCATGGTTTTTGATCCTTAAAAAAAAAATAAGAGGAAGAAACTTGAAATTACAGGAACCTGCCAGTGATGGTAGCAGTGCCTAAACATCATGAAGTTTTGCTAATCTTTCAGAACATAAGTAGTCTGTGATGGTATCACTGAGAAACACCCTGTGTTGCCAAAACATATTGTGAAAACACAGTAAATGACCAGGACATGTTAAACACTCCTCCAGGTTGAATCTTTTCTTTAAAATGTGTATCTCCAGTAAAAAAGAGGTATACTTATTAAAACAAAAATTGGAGTCTATAAATGAATCAGTTACTGAATGAAATTATAAAGACTATGGTAGCCAGGAGTTCCGTTTCAGAGCATCTTACCAATATCCTTCAGCATTAAACCTGCTATTTATGCATGAACTCTATGAATATAGAGTTATTAACTGATGCTATCATTTATCTAATAGAAGACAATACTCATACAGTTTTTCACACAGAAATCAGGGTTCTTATAGGTGGAGAGTAAAATAATAAAGGAATTTACCTGTAAGCCAATAGGGCCTGGAGGGCCAGGAAAACCTCGAGGACCTTCATCACCTTTTTGCCCAAACATCCCTTGCTGGCCTCTTGGGCCTGGCTCCCCATCACCGCCCTATTTGGAAAGAGCAAAAATATCACAGTTCTGATAATAACAGAAAAAGCTCCACTGAAATCACTAGAAAACAACTAAAAAAAAGGCTTAGAATAAACTAACGTTTTACAAATGCGTATACACCACTTTGAGGGATTGAAACCTGTTATACAAACAGAATATCAGCATATGCCCTGGTTTAATGTAGGTTAAATAATACTGCATGACTCACAGAAATTTTCCTTGAATATCTCTACTCTTTCACATCTGCATAAATATTCTAGTTGTTGAATACCTACATATTAGCAAACATAAGTAGCATACAGTTCTACCAATATTCATCGTAGAAGCCTTATAAATAAAAATAAAAATCAATCCATCTGGTATCAGGTGAATTTTAAAAAGAGATACTCTCTTTCAAATGCATCTTTTTCCAAGCTTATTTTACCACTGACTGTCATACAAACTATCCACTGAAAGGGTGGGCCCCATTCTCTATTTACACTATTTGATTTTTAATAACTGCTTCAAATTATTGTCCTGATTTAAATCTGAAATGAAATAACATAGATTCAGGTTTGTTTACAATAAATAACTGCTGCTGTTGATCAATGATACTGTTAATAGTGATTTCAAGTATATTCCAGACTAAGGAGTGTGCAGTTCGAAGAGCAAACTATCAGATGAGTTATGGCAAGACTGGGGTTTGCTCTCAATAAGGTACTTACAGCTATACCAGGGGCACCAACAGGACCTTGGAGACCTGGTGGACCTGGAGGACCCTGTAACAAAGAAACATCCAAAAGGAAAAGTCAGTGATTATGGCAAATAAACCTATTTACATGATCCAGGTCTATTAAGCATTTCTCCATTTCTCCATAGAGAATATAGCATTATTCACAAGTCTTCTTGATTCAGTACAATCATCATTTGTTTATCTCTCAAAGACTCAGATTTGCACATCTACAATTAATTTACACCACCATTTATTAAAAGTACATTTGTAATGTTTCAGCATATGTAAAATAGATTTCCATGCAAACGTGAACCAAAATGAAAAATATTTTTTTCACAGTTAAAATATCACCTTTCAATGAGATTTGTGCAGAAAAAGTCAACATTTAAAGCATCACCTACCAATCTATCTCTAAATGGAATGCTTATTATTTGGATTAGCTTTTATGAAATTGTAAATTTTTTTTTCAGCAAGGCAAAGCTTATTTTGGCCTACAGGAGACATGAAAAAGTCTAAGTCTTCTTGAGCACTGGGAGTGACATTCTTTTTAGTATTAAGTCTCTTTTCAACAGAATTGTAAAAAAATATGTCTCTGAGAGGAACTTATTTTTTTCGCTCTCCTTACAGAAGAATAACTTTCTAAGTTATATTGTGCATAATTTAGAAGTCAGCTCTGCAGATGTGATGTAATGAAGATATTTAACACTGAGAGTACGGGAATACAAAGTAATAATTTATGATGGGGTTAAAATTATTTGCTAGGTTGAATCTAGTTTTTGTACCAGCTAGACAGCTTAGACTGATAAAGAGTGAAGCTAAGAAAGCATAAAACCTTATACCTGGCAATGGCTGAATTCTAGTCTGCTATCTCAGATGACAAAGAAGTTGTACGCAGTTTCTCGGCTGGGAATTCTAATTGAGTGCAGAATAATGCTTGGATTTAAAGACCTTGCTAGGGGTAAAATTAAATTATTCTGCCGTTAATAAGGAGATTAGGAAAAAGGACTTAAGTCTTTTAGTCTATGTCTTTCTTTGGGTTCTATGTATATTTTAGAGTATCTCTCTTTTCTAAGGATTTTGAAGTTAAGCCATGTACTTCTTCTGAGTTTTAATTTTGGTTTTGTCATATACCTGATGGTAATAGGTGAAGCAAAGCTTTTTAGCCTCTATATCTAAATGAAAAGACTAGCAGGAATGCTCCTGTTGATTTGGGAGTGTTACCATGAGAAAGGGAAGTAGCACGCATGAATTTAAAAAAAGTATCATATTGGAACAGATTGTTTCTACACTCCGAAGGATACTCCTAGATGCTCCTTCATTTTATAGGGCTCAGAATGAGACCTAGAAATTTTTAATCTAATTTAAATACACATTTTGGTAGAAAGTATTGTCAGAAGGTACTTTGCAATTGATTAATGAGAAGTTATTTAGACACGTGGGCAGATCCTTTTTCCATTGCCCTTCAGAACGAATTGGGAGAGACTGATTACAAGAATCAGGTTTTGAAGCTCAAGAGAGGATGTACATCAGCATGTTTCTAGCTAAGATATGGCAGCACAGTACTTTTTGTCAGGCACAGTATAATTAAACCCCCCAATACAAATCCTTGTTAGTTTCAACTGGGAACTGAACGTGTTTCCAGCTTTTCTTAAACAGGAATTGATTCTTCTTGGCTCAGGGTCTTTGCTGTGATTAGCCTTTTAAATGCCAACCAGTGCTTTTCTGGGTTTTCCAGGTACTGTGAATACCTGTTCTTCATGTTCAGTGATTTCAGAATTAGGTACTTACTTCCTCTTCAGAACCTTGTGACAAACAAGGCCTTTCCTCCCTGCCCCCATATACATCTGTCAGCATGTTGAAAGGAAAGCAGATTTGAAATACATTCTGAAATTGTCAGGCTTGAATGACTGCAACTGAGGGCAAATATGATTCAACATACATGACTTCAACCAGGGTAACATTCACTTCATCTAAGCAGGCCTGAACACTGAATCCTGTATTTCAAGGAAACATATTACATTCCCAAATGCCTTAAACCTTGAGACTGAGAGTACAGGATATGTTCTCAACTGATTATGCTGCAGACACTATATTTGTTCTGCTGGAATGTACCCAAATACATTAGTACTCACTATTGGAACTGTGGTCACAGTCTAACACTCAGCATAACTAGCTATGCTAAAATGGTCTGAAATAGAAAAGTGTAGCATGTGGGTTTTTTTCTGAATTTCTCTGATGCAGAAGCATCTCTAATGAAAAGGCATCTCAAAGGGGAAAACAGGATATGCATATGATCACATGCAAAGCTTGCAGAACTGGACCGTGACCTGCTTCATATGTTTCCTCTGGCCCTTCCTCTAAATGGCAGATTTTACTGTGTACACAGGGCCCGCGTAATAAACCTCCTCAGGTGGACAAAGAGGAGCTGTGTATATATCTCTGCACATCCCATAGCTTGTTTACAACTACAAAAGTAAACAAAAAAAGATTCATATTCAGTTAACTGGGAACACGTCCATAGTTTTAAAACTGACTTTAAAAAATCTTTTAATTTAGATTAATTTTACCAAGTGAACCAAATAATTCAGCTCAGATGATGCAAGAGAAATTTCAGTCTGAAGCAGAATTTGTTTGCATCTTGGTTACATGTATGTTTCTTGGAAAAACTGGAGTTTGTAATAGATGTACTCTCTCATCTATATGTATAACATGACATTCTTCGTATGAGCAAGGCATTACAAGTAGTTTATTATAGCGCTTGTGATTTGATCTAATAAAACAGGATTGCAAAAAGTATGTGTTTTATGCACTGTAAGCTGCAGAAGCTTTTCTCACATAAATAATGGAAAACGATAAGCTTATCCTTAAAAGCAAAGAAAAAAATACCCTTGTCAATTTTGTCTCCACATTTTCTCTATAAAACTGTGATTTGCTTGAATTTGTATGTATCCATGTACAAAACATCATCTAGTTACGTATTAGCCATAAATTTGGTGCAATTTTTAGAAGCAATCTATTTTATGATGCTCTACAAGTTTTTAATCATAATAAGCACACAATGTTTTCAAGATAGTAAATGTGTTTAGTTATGAATTCCCACATGTTGAGTTCTGAACTTTACTAACTGATAATATTGATTAAATATAATAATAAAATATCTTTCTGCAATTACTTCTCCATTTTTTCTTAAGGAAAAATATTCAAACCAAGTAACAATTTACGTTGAAATTCAACAGAAGTGAAAACAAGCCTTTTACAAATTTTTGGGAAAGAAACCCAAATCGAAGAGGAAAAATAAATGTAGTAATCAAAAGACAAAATGCTTGAACTTCAGAAATAATTTTGAAGACAAAAACATTTCAAATTAGATCAGTAGAAGCCTGTCCTAAGTTCACTAATAGACCTAGCGATAATACTCGAAAACTTACATAAGCCATTTCATATGAGGTATTTGCTACTCTGAAATGTTGCTGTCACTTAAGTGTGGTCTCCAGGAACTGGACATGCTTTAAAAAATTTAAAGCTATATTAGTAGATTTCTCTACTGAGTACTCATATTCTTCGTGATTACGGCTAAAAAGCTAAAGCTGGGTGTGTTCACAAAAATCCAGTCAGTGAAGTTAACTTAAACACAATAAGAGAATATATGTATGTTCTTTGTCTCTCCAGTACAAATACAGAATGGATGAATTAAAGTGATATAGTAAGCTTAAGAAATATGAGAAATACTAAACATACGCATGGCTTTATAAGTACAAACCTCTACTGTTGAATTGAAACACCATTATTTTGAAGAAACATTTTTGAAGTATGTCTTTGTTTCTGTTCATTGATGTAGCAACACTACCTGCATACTTCATGCATGAATACTTTTCATTTATGAAGACTGTAATGGAGAAAGGATTTTGTTACTCACGTTTTCTCCCTTGTCACCTTTACTACCCTTCTGACCCGGTTCACCAATTTCACCCTGTAATTGAAAGTTAGAAGTTAAATTCTTGTTTAAAATGGTACCCTTCACACTTAGCTGAAGTCAATATCACAGTATCTTTAAATGTTCCCTTTGATAGGATTATTCTGTGTTTTATGCTGCTGCTTCAAGTGTGAAGGCCTAAAGGGGCAATTCTGCATTGATCAATAATATGTCATATTATTCCAGATATTGATTGTTATACTGTAAAGGGAAACAAGGCCTGTCTTTGAAGTATAGTGCAACTGAGCTCTAAATAAAGGAAATTGTGCTCCCCATGTCACCTTCAATATGAACTTAAAATCAAAGCACTCTGATTTACGGACTCATCTAACTGTGTGTAATCAACAACTGCTTAGTGTACAATATTTCAAAACTTCAAAGTTATTAAAATCACCAGGAAACCATGTCAGAAATGTTTTATTTATACAATAATAAAAGTTAATTAAATTAAACCACAGAAAATACTCTCTATGGTATAAATAGCACTCATGCATCATAAAAACAAACCTCAAAGACTTTACCTTTACCCTATGCTAATAGGTAGTTCAGAACAGTGCTGTATCAAGCAAACATGCAAGATGATTCTGAAAAGTGGCATGCCCTAAATGCTGCCAGAAGTCAACAGAATATATCTGCTGTGAACATATTATTTCTAAACCTATTAACAGTGGTTCCAAATTACTATACATTACTGAGAACACTTTGTCTTATTCAGCAAACTAAGTTTCTAAAATAGGCAAAAATCAATTTGGACACACATCTTTGATTTATTTTGCTACACTTTCATCCTTGTTTCTTTGCCAGGTTAAATGTCAGCCCACTAGTTCTTGAACACGAATCCCAGTGTCCCATGGCATTTGTACCTTAGATATCTAATTACAGAAATGTTTTTTTTAGTGTTTTTAAACTGGGTGGAAGGAGTTTGGGAGAGGCAGGAGAAAGAGTAGCTATGTAATCATACTAATTGTAAGGAAAGCTACAACCAGATAACTGCACTGGCAGATCTTCTCCCAGATGTACTAATACCGGTCATAATGATTCACCTTGTCACCATCTTCTCCGGGAGAACCGCTAGGACCAGCAGGACCAGGAAGTCCTACAGGACCCTGTATTCCATCACGTCCAGCTGGACCTTGAGGACCTTTTTCACCCTGGTTTTGAAGAAAAAGAAGTGATCCATATAAACTCAGGAGACTAACAAAGAATTCAGTACAGGGAGTCACATTACCAATGTAAATTTTTTAAAAAGACAATAGAAATCAAACCATAAAGGGAAGAGGATGTATAAAACTATACTAAATATTAATGAAAGCTGATGACAAATACACTTGAGTTCTAACGCACAGTGGCTGGGTACAAGGTTTTAATGAAGCACTGATTTGACAAACTTTTCTATTATATTCACTCCCTGCCCTCAAGATAATAGTGGGTTTATTATCTACACCTTCTAACACTTTCTGAGGTTATGTTCAATAGGCAAATACTAGAGGGGAAAAGCAGCATTGTAGAATGAAAAGTCTGTGCTGTGATAGTTTTATGTGACTCTGTGATTACTTACAGGAGCACCCTTCTCCCCTGCGGGGCCTGGAGGACCCTGAGGTCCAGGACGACCTGGTAGACCAATTGGGCCAGCAGTTCCTGCTGCTCCACGTTCCCCTGGTGCACCCTGGAAAGAAACAAAAAATTATAAGAGAATTACGATATAGCCTTGATAACCATTGGTGGTTCTCATGAGCCAGGTAAATGGAGAAGATACCTGTTATTCAGTGAGATTTCAGGTGGTAGAAGGGTACACATTAAGCACACATAAAAGTAAAGAAAAAGGCTAGAAGACTTAATCTGAAGTTCATGCTCAACAGTTCATAATCAATACTAATTTGAACTTTTTTTTCATAAATAACCCTTGCTGTATTTGTTCATCATAATAGGAGCCTGTTTTCCAGAACATTTTCCCCTCTGTTTCCAAACACATTAACATACTACTTTGATGAAAGAATATTCACCATATTAAAATACTGAACTAATCCACACCACAATTCAAATTTTTGCTCATGTTTTGTGCTGTACATTTCTGTGTTGATCAGTATGTTTCTGCATTTCAATTCATCTATTGAAATACAATGGCTAATTTGCTGTGTCATAAAAAGAAGTCTTTCATGTACAGATACTTTTACATAAACACAGAAAAAAATAAAAATCTAATATTGCAAAATAAAGGGGAAAAGACAGGTGCTGTATGTGGAAAATACACTGGAATTGTGTATTCTAGAATATATTTTTACAAAGAATAATAGCAGAGAGGAATTCTTTTCACTCTAATATCAATAAGCTTCACTTTTAAATGAGTCATATGATTGTCATTACTGTATTCCTTTAATTGTCTAAGTTTTTTTTTTCTATCTGAAACTACCAAACCATTCATACATGAAAATTTAGTTTCTGTCTTCCCTGTCAGTTCTTTCTTTTGAAGCAGTGTAGGGCTTATGGCTGCTCCATAAAAAGCCAACTTTTCTTTTAAATACACCAGTCTAACACAGACCGAAGCTCAATAATCATTCATAATTTGAGCTGTGCCTTTATGGTTTCAATCTGCTGGGTTAAGCTAACTAGACAAAATGGAGAGAATGTCTAGGTATGTAAAAATCTCCAGTGTTCTGTAAAGAAAGAGGTACCTAGGGTGGGCTAATTTTTTCCTGTCTTATTTATTGCAGTTCTAAGAATACAGATGACACATACTCTTGAGTAGTGCTGAAGGGAAAAAAGGAAACAAACCAAGGTGTTCTAGTAGTAAAGGATCTTCTTAAAAGGATACAAGGGAACAGATAACATCATAGTTTAGAACTTCAACTCAAGTAAATAGAATTACAGAATCAAAATGTTCAATTTTGGTGTATTTATCTATTGTTTAGTAGAAAGGCACAACTTGATGCTCTTCTGGGTACAGGCACAGCATGGAGAATGGTGGAGCTTCTTTTGGGCTTTTTTGCACCATTACTGGCTGAGAACTCCGACAGGAAGTCCAGCTTTGCCAAATACTTCCTGAGATGCCGTACATCCTTCCTGTGTCCTGCAGATAGGGCAGCATTGGAACAAAGACATCTGTTCCATTATATTCTATGTATGAGCTAGTCTTCTGCTTACAAGTCTATAGGGGCAAACTATTTCACAAAGAGTAACACAGTTAATCTTGAAATTCGTGGACTCACTGGAAACTGAGAAACAAAGCAAGCTGTACTCTCTCTATAAATTTGTGTATTTTCACACTTTTGCAGCATCTTTGTTTTCTTTTTTGCACCAATAGAACACTGTTAAAGCTGCAAGATACCTGCAAGATACTTTCCAACCATATAGTGGAAGTGGGGTAATACATCATCAAATGCATAAGTAATAGGGGTTGTAGCCTGAGGCTCTGAATAGCCATTTTTTTTCCCCACGTTTAAACAAGATCAAATTTGCTGGCTCTTGGAATATTGGAATCGTAAGACAATTTCACCTATGATGGCCCATTTTTTGCTTTTATTTCTGACATACTTTTACTGGACTGACCTCTGTTTACTAACTGGTACTAATTCCATAACAAAGTTCTTTTGTTTCTCGATAACTGTGACAGAAGAGACGGCTGAATGGTTGCTCCAAATATTTTTGCAAATTATCTCAGTAAGATCTGATTTTTCATGAGTGCTCAAACAAAATATTTGTGCAGGAATCTTAGATGACTTTATCCTTCCAGGTGTTGGTGGTTTTTTTTTTTTTAATTCTAGTTGGATGCCTAGGTTTCAGTCTTATTTCTGGTATTTTACTTCTTAAGACTGAGTTCAACAAGAAAAATTCACTACCCTGCAACCATGCTGCCATGATCTCTGATCTTGTCAGCTCTCATAAACTAAACAATTTTAGGTAATCTCATCAGTAGAATGCAAGAATAAAGAGGAAAAAAATCCAAATAACTCAGATTTTTCCTATATCATACAGAAGACATCATCATAATTCCTGGTCATGCTTTTTTACTCAGCCAAATTTTCACATTTATCTTTGCATATATTTTATTTGTTTTACTTTTCACAATTTCACAAGTCATGAACAGGAAACACACCTTCTGTTTTCAAGGATCCTCTCACCTCTCTGAGGGAATGGCCTCTGATCAAAGCAGAACACATTACGTTATAGTCACAACTCAGTAAATCACTTTAGGCATATTCTTAAGTTTGTTATTTCTTTCTATGTTTATTAACTTTTTTTTCACTCTGTCCCACTATGAAAAAATCCCTTTATATTATTAAACTCCTTGTTAAACTGTGATCTTGTGGTGGTTCTCACAACTGGGAATCTTTTTATCAATTTGAGGGAGAGGGGCAAAAGCTTTTCTACAGAATGGAAGTGCCATGCTTTATCTTGTACTCTTACATAGACTATAAGGTCACTAGTCACCTTGTTTTAATCTCACTTTTTGTGAGATATGTAATTACAGCAATACTTTTTACTGATGGTTAACAAATGGTCAACAAGTGAATATCGCCATGACCAAAAAATGTTATCAGATACAGGAAGATAGCTCTAGATAGCTCAGTACCAATAATTGGGTAGCCTACAGCTGGCTTATTCTGAGTCTAATTTGGGCAGCTTACTCCTGAATGAGTTAATGAAAAATGACTGCTTGACATACCAAAGAGTTTTCTTTCATCAGCATTCAGCATTCCACATAGTAGTATGAGAAGGGAAGAAAACAAACAGATGGCAAAGATAGCAGATAAAAGAGAACTGTTAAACAAACAAACAAACAAAAAAATCCACAAAAAAAAACCCAGGGAAAAATCTTGCTCTGGAGTGCACTCATGCATCTCTTTCTTTTGTTCAAATGCCTGTAAATACAGTAATTGGCACGCACAGTATTTGGAGCAGTCATTTGTTTGGTATGCTTGCAGATGTATGCACTAGCCAAATAAAGCTTATAATTGAACATGGATGCTAGTTAGAAGCACTTGGTATTGGCAGGAGGAATTGGAGGAAAATCATCCAGTGGTGTGAATTCTCTTTCCATTATAAATGGCAAATGAAGACTCCATTATAATTATGGGTGTACTCTCCATCGGCTAAAAATAGATGGGAAAATATCTTAGGACTATTTGATGCTCATGGTCTGCTATGAGCTACTGTGTAAAAAAAGCAAGCTACTGTGGTTTAATTGTGGTCCTTGCAGATGCACAGAAGCTGAGTATTAAGGGCACCTATGCACCTAAACACTTTCAAGATTATAAGTTAGCAATTAAAAATGAAATAGAAAAACATAGAAAAACATAATCTCACTGAGGACTTCTGAAATACTCTCGGGGCAGTTTGGTGATGTTTTTGCCTTAAGTGGCTTGGTTGCACCAGAGTAAACTCAAAGTATATTTAAAAAAAAGTTTAATCTTCAAACTCTCTTTCCACTCTGCCCACGATTCTTGTTACAATTACATCTATTTCTAAAGATCAGAAAAACAAAATGCAAAAGATGCCACACCTCCTAAGTGATTCTTTCTATGACTATGTTTACCTTAGCAGGAAGCATGGCTCTAATAGGAATAGATTTACAAAATGAAGAAGCAGTTGGTACTGTGCTTTTAACAGCTGTACTCTGTATTTCTGGACAGTACTTCATGATTCTAGTCTGGCATGGATTTCCATTAGCTGGCACATCTTAGAAGTGCTCCTGGAATTTCCATTCCAATTTACTTTCACATGGAAAGAATACTGTTCAGGATCTCCAAGAGAACTCCAAGATTTGAATAAGAGGATGGTAAATGAGGATTACTGAGACATTCACCTCAAAAAGGCTCTGTTGTTTTGACTACAACACTAGGATAAAAATAGAAATTAGAAAAAAACATGGATAATTTGACTTTAAATTCATACACATGCATTTCAGAATATGGACAAGCATCACTAAACAAGATGCATGTTTTTGCCTCACAGTCTTAGTTGATTTCTATTCATGAGTAACTATGATAGAAGTAGCACAGCTACTGTGTGGGCATCCTCTCTGGGAAAGCGGGTGTGTTAAATGTCAGGTACTTGTGCTGTCTGGTTTGTGCATACTCAGAATAGTTCTGGTTCATTGAACCTGAACTATCTGCTTCAGAGTTTAGTCCAGCCTCAGGGCCTTCTTTAACAAAAAATGAAGATATGACCTTTAGATTGAAGAGACTATTCTGGTCTATGCTTTATTGATTTTAACTGATCTTTTCTTCTAATAGTTCAGGTTCTTCACATGGGGTGGTATGGTATCCTTTTTGACTCTATCAGCTTCCATTCCATTCCCTTCTTGCTACCTTGTTTTAGTGCCTTTTGGAAATGTGCACATACTGCATGGTGTTAAGAACTGTAAATCACAAATGCAAATTCTTGATTTAAAGAAAAGAAGCTTAAAGGCATTAAGAATTCAATAAATAATGTTAATAATTCAGGTATCAAGTATTAAGTAATTAAGAAATTAAGACATAAAGCTCAAAAATGTGCTACAGCAGAACTTTTCCAATAATGTAGAAATAATCCAAAAGCAAGAATTACACTACATTTTGGTTTCTTTCCTCCTTGTTTAATGCATTCTAATCGCAATACGAATTGTGGGGACATAAAAGCGCTTTACTGTTGAAATACATAAATTCCAGCTCCTCCTAACAGGAATAGTGGTGTTATTTTTTTTTTTTTCAACTTCAGTTGCACTGAATGAAAGAAATGAGATGACAAAATGACTGTCAAAATCTATACAATTCACATTGGGAATAACTGTACCATGTTTTGAATAGCAATGCATCCTTATAGAACTTCCTTGCAAAAAAATAATAACAACAGAGAATAGTTTACTTCAAGCATACCCTACCTGAAATACCTTTCAGTGGATAACTACCAGAAACTAAAGTGGAAGAGGCAGCAGAGGTACCAATAGTAGAAGTCCAAACATGAAACAGAAATCTAAATGCAAGCAACTTAAGCATAAGACAATCTAGAAAAAGACTGGTCATACTACCTAAGGGAGAATAATTTACTGTTTTTGAGAAGTGAATACATCACTGCTTTTCTCTTTCATTCATAAAGAAAAAAAACAACTCCAATACCGCAAGTTGCAAATACATACTTACGCCTATGTTGAGCTTAAAATGTTGAGGAGTATTATTGAATGACACAATTTAACATAGCTGTTTATAGACAAGCAAATATAATTTCTAACAGTTTCACTGATCCTATCGATAGGCATGGTCCACACAAGAAGTTCAGTAAAGACGCAGTTTTCAAACAATGGATGAGTTTTGGTCATCGTATCTTCTAAAATTCTTAAGTAATTGTATAATGTATAATTTCTTTACAAATTCATAAAATTGTATTATTAATAAGCCATTCTTATATCCTTGCATGATTTATTTTCCCATGAATTTCAGTGGGAGACTTCCATTTGCATGTTACTACCTTCCAAGAAAAGGTTCTTTTTCGCAATGCTCACCATACTCGCTCAAAGTTCTTAAGCTTGCTCTACAATTTTTCCCTTTTCCTACAGAATCTAAACTTTCATTGAAAAATATTTTCTTCAATGTAGATACTGTGGCAAAAATAACTGAATAGTAAGCCTGCTGCTGTATCATTCTATATCATATAGATATATTCTATATTACAATGCACTTCAAAACATGATTAAGAGGAGTTCCCTTCTTTAAGTATGCTGAGGTCTCCACCTCTGAGTGAAAAATCTCAAGAGATTCCAAGAGGACTGTCTTCAAACTTTCTTTTTTAAGACAGCAAATAAACAAAAATTTGTAAAATAGTGATTGAAAGAAACAGGCTACATGATATTTCTCAGTTATACAGAAATTGCTGAAAATGAGTAGAATATTTGGCAGTTTTTTTCTTTATGAACATTCTGCTATCCCAACCTAAACCAAAAGCATCTCTTTCACAATGAGGTAAAATAAATCAAAACTTACACATAGGCTGGTATATGGTTAAAATTATTAGATGCAGCAATAAAGGTGCAAAATTAGTAATGCTACTTATTTAAAAGATAGCTTAAGCTATGCAGAACACCTGCAGTACTTTTACCCTTATGTGGGTCAACTGTATGAGTGAACTACAGTTGTACAAAAAGAACACAGCTGCACTGGTTTCACAGGGCAAGCTTTAGGTAGCAATAGGGACTATAAGGTGGCTTCTGTGAGAAGATATCAGAAGCTTCCCTTGTTTCCAGTAGGGCCAGCGCCCATCAGCTCCAAGAGAGACCCATTACTGGTCAAAGATAACTCAATCAGTGACGGTGGTAGAACCTCTATGATAATGCATTTAAGAAGGGGAAAAACCTGCTGCACTACAGCAGTCAGAAGAGAGGAGTGAGAATATGTGAAAGAAAAACTCTGCAGACACCAAGGTCAGTGAAGAACAGGTTAGGGGAGGTCCTTCAGTCACTGGAGCATATAGTGTCCTGCAGCCCATGGAGGTCCATGGTAGAGTAGACATCCACCTGCAGCCCATGGGGGACCCCACACCAGATCAGGTGGATGTGCCCGAAGGAGGTTGTGCCCCTGTGGGAAGCCCATACTGGAGTAGGCTTCTGGCAGGACATATCACCCCATGGAGCGGAGCCCACACTGCAGGAGGTTTTCTGGCAGGACTTTTCACCCCATGGGGGACCCACATTCGTTATGTACATTCTTGAAGGAAGGCACCTATTGGAAAGGACCTATGCTGGGCACGTTGTGAAAAACTGCAACCTGTGGGAAGGACCCAGGCTGGAAAAGTTTGTGGAGAACTGTCTTTCATGGGTAGTATGGTTAATTAGTAGAAAATAATTATTTATCACTTTGAATGACATACATCTGTCTGCTGTTTTACAGACTGTATTGATGAAAACATCATAGCACATAAAGAAGAAAAAAGTTACTATATAATACTGTTTATATTTATATAAAATACTGTGTTTACTTACAATTGGGCCAGGTGGGCCTTGTGGGCCTTCCCCTCCTTTCAGACCAGCTGGACCCTAAAAAATGAGAAAAAAAAACCCCAATTTATCTCTTACACTGGAAAGTTCAAAAGTTATTTTTGCAACACATGTAATAGAAAGCATGCAAAAATTCAAAGACAAAAAAACAAATAAATCCCTTTTTGCTTATGTAGCCAATGATATTTAACAATGTTGGATGCTTGACGTCTGTTCTCCTATTGCATTCATTTTTATACATAGTAGAAGTTTCTGTGCAATAAAAATGTTAATCCATTTCTTCTGGTATTTAGAAACATGTGACTTGTTCTAGTGCTTATATCGTACCTGAGCGCCTGGCAAGCCTCTCTCTCCAGGGAAACCACGAAGACCTGCTGGTCCATCTTTCCCAGGAATGCCTTGAGGGCCTGGGTCACCCTTGAAGACATTTTACATTTTGATTAAAAACAAATGTTTAAAATGCTCATAATAGTCATTAAATGAGTAATGAAAATTAAATACCAGATCCTGTTTACAGTAATGCCCCCACCTATTCAGCGATTCTTTTAATTTTTTCAGTACAGTAATCTATCAATAAGGTTAAATTCGTAACAAACTTTGGCAAAATATGGTATTAGTTATAGAATATAAATAGTGAAAAACACAGCAAGCCAAAAAAATGTTTAAAGATACATTCATTGCAAATTTACAATGCCCATTTAAAATAGAAAGACTGAATAGAATTAAGCAGTAAAATGTGTGACTGTCAGCAGTTTATCTGTCCCTTCCAATTTGTCCCCCAAGGCCACATCGTACCTTAGCACCTTCTTTTCCTGCAGCGCCTGGGAGGCCTTGTTCACCTGGTGGACCAGGTGGACCTGGATGACCTCTTTCACCAATTGGGCCAGTTTCACCAGTGGGACCCTAAGCACAAAGGTAAAACTTTAGTTAGCTCAAAGTATTTAAAGTCTTAGGGAGTGGGGGAAATGGGGAGAACCAGACTCTTAATATTAGCTGTTGTATCTGCTACAAAACAATATTACCATTGGTTAGGATACACTCCTCACCTTCCCTCCAGGCAGAGTTGACTTACAAAGTATTTCTGTCCTAAAAAACAAATCGTGCATTGCATTCTGCCTACAGACATGTCTGTACAGCCTCCAGAGAGTGAAATCCTGACCTTGCTCCTTAATCAATGAAGCTTTAACACATAGAGTGTATCACGCATGAGAGAAGGTTACAAAAAGGAGAGAGAAGGGAAATCCACAATTGTCTTGAAACACTCTCTGTACTGCTGTTTTTCTGAATAACGTGAATTGGAAGATAGGAAAGTTGAAAGATATCTCTTCAGATCACTAGCAGAAAATTTTCACTGAGGGAACTGCCCAAAAAAGCTCATGCAAATGAAATGCTTGATTTTGTTGCAAGTAAGTAAGATTAGATTAAATGATATTTTGATAATTAATCTCTTCACAATCTAAAAGTGACTGAAATTTGGCCTCTAACAAGAAAGTCACATATTACACTGCTTTTTGTAAACTATTTAATGGTAGAGAAATCTGTCTTCTTGACTTCTGTAAACCACTGACTTCGTAATCATATGAAAAAACCCACACCAAAAACAAAGTGGAAAGGTAAACACAACATTTGTATATTTTGTGGAACCGCTTGTGATTCCTAAGTATACTATTCTGAAATTGCTATGTGTAATTCGTTATAAAAGTTAATTTAACCAACAATACAGTCCTTTTAATACAACAAAAGTAACTGCCTTAGCCATAGTACAACCATTACACATTGGTCTTAAGAAGTTAGCAATGAAATTAAATGATGTACCTGAGGGCCAACAACACCACCAGGACCAGGAGGACCAGTTTTTCCTTGGAAACCCTGTGAAATAATTATAGAATGCTATTTTATCCAGGATAAGATATAGAAGAACAAAATTCATATCTGTGTTGAAGACAGGAGAAACAGAAATTCCATGTCACATATTTCTTCTCTTCAGGAAAAAAAAATGAGAAATCCTTTTTTCCTGTATACATAGAAGTGAAATACTCGTTAATTGCTCTTATCATTATCTGTTCCAATCTGTCTGAGGTGGTACAGTAATAAAAATTCCAGTCAATTTTACAGATGTCTTTAGGTGAACTTGATTAGGTGAGACTGAATGCATAAGTGATGCAGCTAAAAGACAGCTGAAAACACATTTTTACATACATACATAATGAATGATAAAGTCAGACATACAAATGCTTTTTAAAGAAAGACAGACATAGATGGTGGATTAAGTTGCAGGGGCATCAAAGATAAAGGGGAGGTTATACAGAAAGAAAATGAAAATAAATAGAGAACCTGGGAAGAAGATTTAGAGATGCACAAATGCCAAAAAAAAGAATGAAATCAATGACAAATAATGACAAAAGTTGGGAAGCAAAGAATACAAAGGAATAGTTGTTGGGACAGTTTTTCAGAACACTGGCAAATTTTACAGACTTTTCATTTTCTAATCAGTGTCCCAGAGTTTCATCCAAAATTAGTCAATAAGCTGAATTATAACCTCACTTAATAGCTGTATGTTTAATGTACCTTTGAAACATGCTGAATTATTTCCTTCAAATATTGGAATTGTGTTGCTGCAGAGTCAGGAGAGTGCATTTGGTGCTGCGTCCAATCCTGAGTTCCACATAGTACCCCTGCCTAAGAGCCTGTATCTGCCTCCTACTCTGCTCACCTGTGTACAAACAAAGGTGGCATCTGGCCCATATATCTTATAAATTTTGTGCCCTGCTCAGCATTCCTCTGGGCACAGTCTCACTGACAGTTGCCGCCTTCCATCAGATCCAGTTTAAGCTTTATTTACTTTCCTCAATCTGATTCTCTTCTTGCTGCCATTCAGATGTTACGATTGTTCAGTTTGGCCTATAACTGTTCAGGCCTCTGAAATAATCCAGAACAAAAACAAATACAAAAGTATCCCTTGGCTCTAATGACTGAAAATCAGAACTGCTACAAATGGAATCAATCATGTGTCCGTTCCTTTACACAGTCAAAGCTTCTTCTGAAGCCTATTGTAAAGAAAAACAAAAGAATGTTGGATATTATCCATTTCCTGAAAGCATCTTGAGAAGATGTGATATTCCCAGGTTTGCAGGATGCATTGATTCTTTGCAGTATAATCAAAGATTCTTGATGCTAATGATGGTTTTACTACTCCTCTTTCTCTCTCACCAGCTTACCTATTCTTATAGATTCAGATTTTTTAAAAATATTTAGCATAAAAAAAAAAATTAACACTAATGTCTCACGTGTGTTTGTAAGGGCCTAATTAGCCTCCATTCTTTTTGTTACTTTCTGTGAAAGGCAATTTAGAAAAACTGAAGTTATTGTGGTATGAAGAAAGTCTTGCATTAATTCTAATAGATGAAACAGCTAATATATTTCTATTTTATCCTTTCACAGACACGGAACACTAACTTCTTGCCTAAAACCAGACAACCTAATGATCTCTGCAGATGATGTCTCCTGCCAATCTGAGATTGATATTACTGAAATTGATAATGACTTCTAAGGAGGAACTAGCTTAATACTGGTTTGCAGTATCTAGTTTATTCCTACATTTACATTCCAAATTATTTAGCATGATATTACTGTTCCTGTGTCTAGAATTTCAGCAAACAATGGCAGTTCTTCAAAGTTCATAAGGGTTACTGGGGGAAAAAAGCTGTAGCCGTGTGTCAGTTGCTGTAAAACTACTCTTACTATTCCATAAGCAATCTGCAGATTGCAATCTGGGAATCTGGCTCTCTAATTTGTTAAATTTGGCTGTGTGTCTTAGCCTAATCCCTAATTGCTGGAATGTCCACATGCACCACTGTACATTAATGAGATACACCTAAGTAAGAAACAGAATTCTTAAGACTGATTTGCCAGTGAGCGCAACAAAAGTCTTCTGACTGACAATTTTTTAAAAATCCAAAATGGAAATGTTCATAAAAAAAAATCAACAAGCCTATCTTTTGTTTTTTAAAAAATCTGTTCTTCTACTAAAACATGTACATGAGAACCCATGAGGGAGACATATTTTTGAAATAATTCTGGCCCAAGAAAACATGCACACAGGGCAGAAAGCAATACTAATGAAAACCTGATTTTTTTCTGAAGTTTCTCAAGTTTCATATCTTAAAAGATAAGGAAGATAAAAAAACAGAGAACCATAGTATTGACTGAACTCAGAGGGAACTGGGATATTTTTTTCGTTTTGCTGCCACAATTTACTTATTGTGATTCTTAGGGGGATTACATAGGATTTACATAAGATTTTTTCTACAGATTGAAACATTCCTGACCCTGCTCTCCAAAGGTGTTGGCTTTTGAGTTTCCTAGCTGCTTATCATTAATAAGACTATTTTGTTATGTAGTTATTTATGTTACGTGATATTCAATGAGAAAGAACCATATAGTAAATGCCTGACAAATCTTTACTAAAATTGAGATCTGAAGGTTAATTTCTTTTACTTCTATTGACTACTTAAGCTCATTGTGATGTTACTAACTGAGCACAGCAAAGAACAACCTCACTCTTGTAGCACGGAAAAAAAAATCAAATTTTCTCATGCCTAACCTACCAACCATAAGAAAACTACAGTTACATAACCTCTTAGTCCCAGCCTCTTCCCTTTTTCTCTGTTGTCTCTGTTTCTTTAGTTTTGATCACACAAGTATGGCCTTTGGAGGTTTATAACTCTCACACAGTACAGCACATTTACTTACAGTCTCACCCCGCTGTCCTGGGTGCCCAGGCAAACCGTCTTTTCCAGGTGGCCCCTGAAATTGGAAAGTACATAAGTCAAAGCATTTTTTAGCTATGTTTAATTCTGAAAAAAAAAAAAAAAGGCAATTAGTTGTAAGAATCAATGATCTCTTTGTTTTTTCTAGACTAGACTTCAGTACAGGTTAACTGTTCCTATATCAGCTAGCTACGATTTTAATATTATATTTTCCTTGTGTCCTCCCTGATGTGTGTTTGGAGGGTGACTGTTAGGTTGCCAAATGCATGCATGTTTCTGTAAATTCAGAAATCACGGGAAGTCATTATATTTCCTTTCACTTATTCTTTCCTTAATGACTCTGTTAACACAAAACTAAGCATTATAGGAGTAATTGATGAAATTTCAGGTTTTGGCATTGGAAATAAAAATAACAAATCCATGGTGAAAAAAGCTACAGGTGATTTGATGCTTTTTAAAGTACTCCACATGAGCAGAACCACAGTGGAAGAGCAGTATAACTAGTTCAGTAGTTCAAATGTGCCATTACTTTTATACACTTCTGCTCTTAATGAATGTCTTCTTCCTCTTCAATGAATCAACTGTTAAAAGAAAACATACACCAGCAAAGTAATATTTTGCCTGAAGTCAGTCTATCACCTGGACACCAGTGTCAATGAACTAAAAGATTTGCAGTTTAGTATGTTATGCTGAATATCATAAGAGCTGCACCAGTTCTTGTATTAGCTTTAAAACTCAATAAGCATATTTGTAACCTATGGATAAACCATCCCTTAAATAAATCTCCAAATACAAGTTTCAGAAACACTGTATGAAAAAGAATATCACTGTTGTTGCACATACTTAATTAAAAAGATACTTACTGGAGGTCCCTTTGGTCCGGGGAATCCAACAGGTCCCTGAGGCCCTTGTGGTCCCTAGCATAAAGGAAAAAAAAGATTTAAAGTTTTATTCCAGCTGCCATGACAGTGGAATGAGAAGCTTGCTTCAATTATAAAACATATGAACTTCAATTATAAATTAAATGAAATCTGTAGATAATTTGTTGTTATAAGTACAAAGCGTCAGCTCCACTACCATAGATATTAGTAGTAACAATCCACAGGTAAAGGAATTGGAGGGTATTTCCTGAAAGCAATAATGCAGTAAGAGAAAAGAAAAACTACTTATATAAAATACGTCTGTGTCTGACCCTTGAAACTGTGCATAATAAGGTAGGAGTCAACTGTGAGTAAGAAATATCATTTTCTGTGTTGCACAAAACATGGGAATTAATTAATAATCTGAACCTTGCACATCAACATTCATCTTTGGCGATTCTTACACTCTGATAATATTCCAAGCCAGTTCAACATTACAAAATTCCAAATAGAATAAGCTTTCCAGAGTTATCAGTGACTAAATACAACATTCTTGCTATCATGAAAAATAGTTGAGATAGCTGAGAAAAAAACGTGATGGTTGAACATTTTACTTATATAGTTTTGTATATACATATATATACAGAGAGAGGAAATTTTCATGCAGTTTTATAAATTTGAAGATGATCATATGAGTTAGTGCATTCTGTATGTATATGTACAAGGATACACATCCACAAGTGTATATATATATAACGACTGTATCCTGCTCTCCTTGGTAAATGATATGTGGGTTCTCTAAGACATTAGTTGTCGAAATATGTTAGAAATGTCAGCTTGCATTTAGATGAAAATATCTGAGGCAGGAGGACACATCTCCCAAATTATGCTGTGATAAAACACCAAGTGTTTCTGAGTTCTACAAGCCTCACTCATTAGAGCCCAGGCTCACTTGCAGAGCATGGTTGACTCCTGCACTAGGCAAAGCAGTGCACAAATGTAGCTGTGGGAGAGGACTCTTTGTGCCCAGCCTGGGAGAATTTATCCTTAAGTGAATTTTATTCCAGGGTAGACCTTGATTATACTATAATACTAAATCTGAGCCAACTAAGAAGTGCTAGGCAAAGGAAGAAATCTTTGTGATCTTACTGTACTATCTATAATTTTTATTTTCTCTTCCAAAACAGGTGTAAGGCTGTTTGGACAAACTCCATAACACACAAATGTGTTCCATAAAAGGGTTTGATTTATTCCATTCTGCTGTCTCTGAATAAATGGTCTTTCCTGATTTGCTTCTGAGTATAATATAAAGCAGATAGTTTCAAAAGGAAGAGTTTTATAGAGGAAAACTATTAAAACTGACTGAACTACTGCATTCAAAGATTACAAAACTCAAAGTTTTCCTGTTAGCTATACCTTCTTTCTCATAAATTCTCACTGTACTTGATCCTCACATTTTGAGGCTTTTGAAGGAAAGAAGATGTGCATTTTTTTTTTTTTTAATTCACACTGTAATTTGCAGATTTCAAGCCACTGGACATGAATTATGTGAGAAAAAGCACAAGAATACTACACATTATCAAAATTAAACTTTCTTTTTTTGTCATTAAATGTCACTTTAACAGGAGCTACACAGGACGGATTATTTAATGTTTACATGCCTGGTATCTGAAATAGTCTCAGTGAAGTAGAAATGACAGTTTTATTTTTTGGTTGACATTCACCCCTATTGGGAAGCAAATAGATACCTCACACATATTACAAAAGTGATATGAGATGTGGTGTTCTGTGATTCTTCCCCTCTCTGCTCTAATCAGTTTCTCTACAGGGGTGCCTTCATCTTAGATTGAACTGCTCGTTGTTTTCAGTCTCCTCACAGCTTGTCTTCCACATAACCTCTTGGAAATGTCAGCAAATTCTTCCCTCACAAGGCTGTTATTTACCTTCTGGTAGTCTCCCTCTGATGCTCCTCCTAAATGTAAAACAACCTACAGTTTCCCTCTTAAACTACACCTAGTTATCTACATCCAGCATCTCAATTAACTCATTCTACTGCAGAATCCCAGCACATCCAGCATCCCAATTAACTCATTCTGCTGCAGAATCCCAGCTTCCTGGCTGTGTCTCTCTCTTACTTGCCACATCACACCTGTTTCACCCAGACTTTCCACTTAGACCCTCTGTCCATGTTCCAGTCGGTACACTGACTTTTGCTTGATAGAGAGTTACTTGTCTTCCCCGTGTACTGGTTGCAGCCTAGTCCTTAAGCCCTCAACTTCTCTTCTGTTCTATCCTACTTCTCCTCCTTAATGCAAGAACCATTGTCCTGCTCCACTAACCAGTTTCTTAATATTCTGTTTCAAGAATAGAAGAGCTAAAATGATGAGTATGTTGGCTTTTAGTAAACTAAAACTTATGTTTTCAGTGTACTTGGTATTACTTTTCTTTGGTATATGCTTTAATAGCTTTCAGTCAAAAGGAAAGAAATTCTTAAGTAGAAAAATGTGACATTAGATATGCAGGCATGTGCATTCCTTTAAATGTGTATACTAGATGTTTATTAATACTCTACTTGCAACTGTTAAGGGTAAATGAAATAAATGAATGAAATTTCTATAACACACTCATGCCATGCTCTTGTTATTATTAGTTTTATGGATGTCCTTATCTCCAACAATCAACTCAAACCATGTGGTCTGATTCTATGGCCTTTTTCCTTTTTCAGTTTGCTTAGTCATGCTAGCAAAAGGAGTTCACTGTTGTTCTGTCAGTATTGTTACACCAAGCTATGTATTCAGCAAGTAGAGAGTGTAATGAAGTGATATTATGGAGCAGGGGAAAATGCATAACAAACTCCCTCCTGAAGAGTAAGACTTGTGGAGATCGCTTGGACTTGGACATTGGTACTTGGAAGGAATTAACAAATTCTCTACGTGAAAAAGGTTAGCACTTTAATGAAATATGATTACAAAAGAAAAGTTTGTTCTTATGCCTTACGAAAGTACTTTGACTGGGAGTATGTCCATATGTTCACAACCTGAGTTGGTTTTCAAGTGCTGCTAGTACAAATCTGATTTATTAATATTGTTTTTCTGTATAATGCTGTGCAATGGGCTGACTGTATATTGGATGTGAGCATTGATTGGTAATATAATAGTAAGCAGAAAACTTTATTTTAGCAAGCACAATAGGATTTCTCAACCATGCTGAAAGTATTCGATAGCAATTCTTAGCTGATCAGAAAAAAATCATCTGCTTCAACAAAGAAGCTTCTGGAGAAGGCTTGAGTGATTTGTAAATCCCATAAAGAAGCAGTATGCTGCAGTAAATGGGGCATTCTTAAGAGCATAGGCTGGTAAGTGCAACTATGAGTTTTATAGATCTATAAAAAGTGCGTGGATATAATACAAAGTTTGTATGTATTCTCTGTGTCCTATCTGTACAACACTGAGCCACAGACAGAAGAAGCTTTCAGCAAACTTTAGTTGCCCCATTTATAACTTTGTGGCAAGCATCATCGGAATTGAGGTTTTGTTAGTTCTGTTACTCTGGCTGAAGAAGGGTGAAGACATGAGAGGGAGAATTAAAAATAAAGCAACCCTCCAACTCTCAAACCACACTTCTACGCAGTGGGGAAGCCAACATATGCCTAAATAGCTTTCACATACCCTTTCACCTGGTGGGCCAGGAGGACCATCATTGCCTGCAGTACCCTAAAAAATGAAACACAATATGTTCAAAGATTAGACACCTATTTTATTAAAACACAGCCTGTAGTCAATCTTAATTGCGTGCTTGACAATTACCTTTGGACCTGGTTTTCCAGTGGGACCTCTGGGACCTCTTGAGCCTCTTGGACCCTGTCAATTCAGAACAAATGCACTTGATGATAATTATTGGATACTATAATCAAATCAAAATAATCCTTCACAGTATAGTGGAGGCAATTAACATAGGAAAACCTCTAAATTGCAAAGCAAAAGTACATACTGTTGGTCCTCGCTGTCCTCTGGGGCCTGGTTTGCCATGTAATCCCTGTAGAGAAAAGTTTACAGAAATCATCTAAGTGGACACTCTATCTGTGAGATAAAGTTTTTTACTGAAGTGGTGGTAGAGTGCATCTCCCTTAGGTTTAAAAGTTATTTTACCTCTAAGCACCTACTTTGCATTTCAGTTTACAGAATCATTGCCCACGATAAAATTAACTCCCTTTCAGAGTTCACTGAGACTTGTAGCTAAGTGCACTGCTTGCCTCAGATTCTGTCATAGGCATTAGAACATTTTCAACTAGTTTGCAGTAGTAGTGAAGATGGCACACAACAAGCAAAGTCCCTCTGCAGTGATCTAAAGGACTCAGCATCATTTGCAATACAATAATAGCCTTGAAGACAAAGCTCCAGGGTTCTCATGGACCGTTCCACATGTTAACAGAGAAAAGAAAGCACAACCCTCTGTTGTGGGTTTTTTTTTTTTAATAACAGAAATAGGGAATGTTACACATACCAGGATTCTGCACACTTGAACAGATACAGACCCTACCACAGTACTAGCCGTTACTTTCTTGCTTCAATGTATCTCCTAATCATACTTAACAGACTTCTTTTCTTAGGCTCAGCATTACTATTGCGGTGCATTCTAATGCAAAGAAGCTTAAAATTCAGGGGAGTATTCTTCAGTTAGAAAACGGAATTTTATGACCAGTATTTTCTAATCTCTGAGGTAAATGTAACAGAAACAGAAAATCAGCAGAGATATTTTAGCATAAAGCTTGCTGTTATTGAAAACCAAATCAAATGTACACACCTCTTTTCCTGCAGGTTTTCTCGTGGGGTTTTCTTTTATATTGATTTTATTTAATTTGTCAAAATTAAAAATATTTATTGTTCTTAAAATGCTACACAGCTTGTGAACTTCTCTGGGACAACGGCTATCTTTCCTAGTAGTAGTATGCACGGAAGCATAAATCACAAGGGTATCCCTCTAGAAAAGATTAACAAGAATGCCTGATTCCCATTACAAAACCAGCTACTATTGTCTCATTGATGATCGGCCTAATATGTAAGTATACATGCAGTTGGATGGCATTAATTACATGGTTAATATCCTATCTGAATTGAAATCTTTATGAAAGCCTGATAACAGATCAATATAATTAGATTTTCATAATTCTAAGCCCGCTTTTTGATGTTATCATTTTGCTTGATTTTTAAATCTGATACTTTTATTAACAGTCATGTCTCATTTTTCCCAACAAGGATGAAATCAACATTGTTTTATTGCTTGTGACTCTCCATAACATATATCTTTATCTTAGCTAAAATAATACAAGAACAATTTAAACCATACACCAATTGCAATTGGATTTCACGTATTTCATCTTAAAATAATAACTATCTGCATGTTTACAGGCTACAAATTACCATTTTAATGGTATTATTCTTAAGAACATAATGGTTACTATTCTTAAGGACAATTATATATACATTATTTAATTTTGAATTGAGTTGCTATTGTTTATTAATTCTGACTAATCCCCTAATTTCATCATCTTTCTAACAACATGTACTGCTATGTTCAATTTAGCTTTAGAGACAACAGCACAGTGACCTTCTTTCTAACCTATATTTCATTTTTACAGTTTGAAGAATATGCATAACAGATTGTCCCTCACCTGCTTGAAGTAAACAAAGCAGCAAAAGCTGTCATTTTATATCTGTTTTTGAATATATGTAATAGTATATGTTTTTAATCTTGCCTGGTATATTTTGAATTTTAAAAGCTATAAACTCTACGAAAAAGCTTTTGGTAAATCAGAGTAATTAAAAATACAAGTTGAATTTCCTTGAAGGTAAATTGCAAGGTAGCTGGATAATTCATGGGATACAGGAGAACAATCCTCGCCAGCTCACTCTGCTATACTATCAAAAGAGACACTCAGCAAAGGTGATTTTTCTCTTTTTCACATATATAATTATCATGGCATAAGCAGTGAGAAAGTGTCTGAGTTATTGCATATTTCGATTAATAGCTTAAAGAATGAGAACAAGTATCTCAGTATGTCCTATTTTACATGACTGCAGAGGTTCATCGTGAGTGTTAAAAGCCTTTTTTTCTAACTCTTTAGATAGTAGTTTGTACCCTTAGGTTTTATTGACTTCCCATAGCACTTAGTTCCAAAAGTTAATTGTCATGCAAGCATGAATTATCATACCCTTGCACCTTTCTCTCCATTGGCACCTGGAAATCCTGGGAAACCAGTTGAGCCCTATGTGAGAAATCAATGCAAATATCAGAGAATATCAATAGCAAACCAGCAATATAGCCAACATTTAATTCATATGTAAAGCACATCTCCACAATCACATACGTTGTACATGTCAAACTTGCAAATGTGATGGTGCTAATGAATAGCTGTAAATTAACTTACCCTAATGCCTGAAGTCCAGAATGCATTAAAAGAAAATCAATGTATAGAATGGACATTATTTGTCATCTTATTAGACAATAAAACATTCATTAATTCTGCACCATTTCTAAAAGTAGGAAAGTAATTATCAGTAACAGCCTACTAGAAATAACTGTATCATAACAAAGAGGGACAAACCAGGCCTTGTTGCCTCACAGTGTAATAATTCTTCTAGAAAATAATTTCATTCAAAATAATTGTAAGATGTTGCTACATCTGAGTGGTGGTCCTCTATTCACTTTACTGAGCTGTAAATTACATCAGGTGCTTTATTCACTGTAAGCTGACCACTGGCTAGCGTCATTTAACCAATACATGCAATTCGTACACGTGCTTATATGCTCATGTCATAAGAAAAACTTCTGAAGAAAAACATGAGATTATCTGACTTGAAAACACTTCCAGGCATTATTCCTGCTTCTCCTTTTTTCTCCCTTTTCCTTCTGCCAACTACCCAGTCAAACCTAAACACTATTATTTTCTTGTTTATTGCTCTTGTACAGGTCCAGAGGAACAGCAGGCTTGTTACCTGCCAAGGTGTTAATATGATATAAGGCACTAGGGGTCAAAGAGGTTACAGACTCGATAAATATTCTTTTAAGTGACTGGAGAAATGAAAGCAATGTTTAGTTTGGTCAGCCACTGAAGCTACTGGCTAGACTCCCTGCTCTAATAATGCATCCATATCTGTGCAGCTTGCTTTTAGTATTTTAGTGACAAATAAAATGCATATAACAAAACCTTAAAATAGAATTTCTTAGTGGTCTTCTTTGAAATTTCAATAAGTCTTATTTCATTTTTTCTTTTTTTCTTACTTCTGCTCTCCTTTAATGAATCTTGTTTCACACAATCATTCCAATCATGCATTAATGACTTATGGGCAGTACAACTTCACTGACATTGATTCTAATGTAACCCTAATGTCCACTAGTGGGAGAAACGTAAGAGATCTCTTCACCTACCCTCTTCTCTCTTCCTAATTCTTCACCAGTTATAACGTAAAATGTGAATAAAACTGTGAAAATTCTGCTCTGTGAAACCCAACTACATTCTTTATAACTAAAAGGCCAGAACTATAAAAAAAATAAAATTACTCTAATGATCACACATTAATAGGCATGAGTATATTGTAAATATCTTATTTATACAGGTTTTTTTGCAATTGTGTTAATCAAGAGAGACTGGACAGAAAAAAAAAATAGCAAAAATTATCAGACACTGGCAGTACTCAGAACAATTCTCAAAAGAAAAATAATGAAAAATAAGTAAGTAACAACAAAAAGAATGGTATGAACCTTCTTGACAATACTGGGACAAGATTTCTAATTTACTTTACTCAACCAATATGTTTTTCTTTGGCTTCTTTTCTCTCTCCCTTACATTAATTTGAATCAGACCGTGAATAAGTTTTGAAAAAATTTGTTGATGTATTGTAACTGTCATTATTTTTTCTTGGAACTTGAAATGACAAATTAGAAGAGCAAACAGTGAGTGTGGCTTGAGAACTATTTTCAATTTTAATGTGATAAACATTTAACATAATGATAATCTTGATCAAGCCTTTGCTGCAAAAAGAATCAATCAACTTTCATGTGAAGTGTTACACCATTTTTGTTCTTAGAACTGAAGAATGTAGATCCTCTTTTACCTTAGGCTTTTTAAAAAGCAGTTCTAAAGGAGAACGAAAGGAGAGACTGAAATCTCAGACATTTGAGTTAAGAAATAGAAGCAAAAATCCATATCTCTAAAGATGAATAGTTTTCATGAATACTTTCCATAGATGGTTTTGAAAAGTTTCACTAACACAGAGGGTTTAATGAACAAGCATTCTTCTGATTGTTCATTCAGTTGACTGAAAAGGGCCAAAATATAGGCCAGAGTCATAAAAATGTTTTGCTTAGCCAACCAGGAAGTGATATTTCTTCCAAAGAATCATAACTTCGAATTGGAAAATAAAAATAGTTACCAAAGTAGAGCGAAGTTGAGGATTTTACTGCAAATCGATTGTTTCGTTGTGGAGAAGAGGTAAGGGATTATTTTACTTGCGATATTTCCCTAACTGAGTCATTCTTGAGATGGTCTGGAGATGCAAGGTCTCCCTAATAGCCTCCTCTACATTGTGAAATTTCTGTAGAATTATGTTTTTATTTTGTTTTTTCTTTCCTGCTAATCTCAGAAAAGAGAGCTTGAAATTAATTGAGCATGTTCATTTCCTAAAGCTGTCAGGATGACCTTTTTAAAAGTATGTTTCATAAAAATATTTTAAAAATATAAGCCTTCACTTAAATCAGAAGCCATCTATACAGTTTTCTATTGCAATCAAAACATAACAAAAAGCTTAATGATAGATATGAGCACGTAAATCAACTAAGGGCTGGGTTTTGTCATGTTTGTCTTAACAGAAGCAAAAGGAAAACATGACAAAATTTGTAAATTATACAGTTCAAAAAATATGGCTTATTCAATGGAAGAAGCAATAATGACACAAACGGAATCCTTGTACCACATGAAAAATTCCCATCACTATCAGTATCCATTTAGCGGTCAACCTCTTTCAAGCATATCAGCAGTTTCTTTGTTTTCAAATTGTTTAATGCATGTCAGTCTCATGGTCCACAAAAACACAACTCACGAGAGGATGGAAAAGGTTTGAAGGCAGTATAGTTAAGAAGAGGGAATACAAGGTTTCTTAAAAAGCCTCAGAGATCCAACATTTTAAAAGATTTTACTTCAAAACATGATTGTCAAGAAAGGAAATGTGAAAAATGGCCCCTGCTTCCCCAAACACACAAATAAAATAATTGTCATCGTGACTACATTCAAAGCACAGGATATACAGATCATTTACAGCTCACCTTTGGACCTTGTCTTCCTGGATAACCTGGCAATCCGGGAACACCAAGCTTACCCTGCAATAAAAAATGCACTGTTAATTTTTATTTTATCCTCCATAGTCATTCTGCAAACTTCTATAGAAACTTTTTTCCCCCAACTTAGAGTGATGATACTTCATGGACTATAACAGTCAATTAAATCCATTTTTCTTTTTTACTATTAATTACCACTGGGTTTAGTTCCCCCAAACTTACATAAAACTCAGACTACAGAATGAGTTCAGCAAATCCAATACCTCAGTGTCTTCTGTTTTTTCCCCATGAAGTGCTGTGTAGTGTTGTGGGGCTGAGGTCATTAAACTATTAATATTCTCTAAGAAATCAGGGTGATAATAGGTTTAAGGGACCATAAATAATTTTTAATTTATACTCTTTGATGGCTGCTTTGTTTTCCACAGATTTTTCCTCAACAGGCATTATTTGAAGAATCAACTTTTTTCTTGAACTGTTTGAGACTGTGATAAATCATACCCCAGACTATTTGCTGACAATAGATTTGTCAACCATATTACCACCTTGCTGTGTTCAGAAAGGACAAGATGAGCAATCTGATCATTAACCACTGGTAGAAATGAAATACAATACCCTACACAACCGAATTCCCTCTTCAGTCCTCTAGGGGATAGAGTGATGGTCTGCCACTTTCCAAGGCAAGGGAAAGCAACTTCAGATTTCGAAAGATGGGAACTCTGGGGAAGAATTTGTCTATTTGCTTATTCTAAATACAGTCCACATTCCATCACATTTTGGAGAGGATCTCAATGGAAAAGATATGATTATTCAATAGAATATAGTACTCCACAGCAAATTTAGGTAATGGAGAACATGAATAAGAGATCTGAATGGGAAAGGAAATTTGCCAAAGTAAACATGTCTATTCTTAAAAGATGCAGCACGTGAATAAAGATGAGTGTATTATCATATTCCTGCAAGTGCATGTGTCCAGAAGAATTCTCTGACTTATGAAAATAATTATGCTGTCAGTTACTGGCACACTGAAACAAGCTGTAAACTTTATAATGATTGAAATATTTTGCAGCATGACAGTGCATCAAACTATTGCCAAATTCAGTGAAGTGCTCTTCCTGATTTTATAATTAAGCAAGCCCTGTTGCCTAGGTTTAGAGTGTGGATATGGATGATTTTTTTATTATAAGTTCTTTTCTGATACGTTCCTATTTTTTTGGCACCATACTTGGCATTTTGTTTACTAAGCAAATCCAGCCCTAGATGTACCTGGGAGTTTTCTTGTTGTGGGATCAGTTGAACTTGGAGAACAAAAGACAACTCTGGTACTTCCATTACTATGGAAGAAAAGTACCTTTATGTTAAATAAGTAATAGGAATGACATGAGAATAGGACATTGATAACCGGTCTTATAGGCACTTCCCTAATATTGTGGGGAGATCTAAGAGTTCACGAGGATTATTCTAGCCTTTGAGCTAAAATAAATATCACATGACCAACATCACCTCTGACCACTCCATTCTGGCCAAGCATCTACAGAATATCCACAGAAGATGTTTGACTTTCAAAGGGCAAGAAAAGGGAAAACTTTGGATCTAAAATTCCAAGCCCAGCTAACAGTGTATCAACAGCAATATTTTTTTCAGATATCTTCTGATATTTAGGGCAACAGAGTCTGGACTTTTGAGACTGTGAGAGTCTCATATACATCACAGTGAACATGAACCTATATTCACACTGAGTAATTTGAACAGGAAGAATTTAAAATAACGGAAATTCATATTCAAAAACTAGGAACCATAAACCAAAGTTTATTATGCTTTGGTTTACTTTGGTATTTTACTTAGGCAATGAAGACTTCAGGAAGACTATTTTGCTGATGTCCTTAGTGAATTAATTATTCTGCAGATAACATGGCAACAATACCATTTTTTCTAAGAATCTTACATTTTTGTCAGGTCAGCGATGCTGAAAACAACCATTCCAATGGAACATACAGTTCTTTCTGGAGAATGCAAATATATTGCAGGTGAAGGTAATGTGACCCTCATTACTCTGGAATGTTTTGCTGATCCTGTTAAAACTGAGTATGCTGGCTTTCTGGTGTGAACTCAGCTTGCATTCATGTAGGAGAATATTCTGAGTTTATTTTCTTACATGTTCTTTGATTCATGGACCTAATGAACCAATTCAATGACCTAACGGTGAGATTTCTTGCAAAACCGTAGAGAACATTAATTCATGAATAATTCCCAATAGCTAAGACTTCATGAATGATACAATGCTCAAATTATACCTGTAACATCTTTCTAAAGTTCTACTAATTACATACTTGCAAAAAAAGTAGCAACTTTTGATGAAAAGAATGTTTGTTCCCAATTCTGTTTCTCCTAGCAAAACTCTCGGATGTGAACATTGTTACCTTTTTAGTAGTACAATATACTTATTAAGATTTCAATGTATACTTTTAAAGGATGTATATATATATATTAAAAGACATAATAACTAAGCATGATGTCAGATGGGATGTTGCTGTAAAATACTAACTGTTCCTATTTCAAAGACAGTGAAACTGAGAAAGAATGCAAAATGCACCTTCTGTCTTATTCTAGACAGAACTAGTATCGGCATCTTCTCACTTCAGTGAAATATATACACATTTTTGAACTGTGATTTTTGTTTTATATTATTTTGTTATTCATTCTCAGTTATACAAAATGCCACTGCTGAAATCACCTTTCTTTTATGATGCTCTCACCCACTGAAATAAAGTAAGTGCACACACGTTCCTCAGCCTCCTTTACTCCTTTATATCAATCATCTCAAGTGTTTTTTGTTGAGGTCAGGATTCTACAGAGATTTGTAATTATCTTTGTGCTTGTCGTCTTCCATATTTCATGTTGCCATCCTTTTTTTCAGTTCTGTCTTTTAACAGCCCCTTTCACTTTTGACAACTCTATTTTTGATTTTTATTTGGGATATATTTTCTGTTTAAAACAATCTTCTTGTCAAAAATTTGTCATAATATGACTGTGAGTATTAATACACTCTCCAACAGCACTTTTATTCCCCTCTGTGCCCAACTATCTTCTTCACATCATAATTTCCTGAGCTGGAATACACGGTATGGAACGTGGGACAAGAATTTAGCTGCCTTATGTGCCAATGAAGCACTATAATGCCTTTTTTTATACTTACCGAATAATGACTCCCAACACTTGTTCAAATATGAACTCCAGTAGCCTGCTGCAGTAGTGTCTCATACAAACAATTATTAGGGAGGTAAAGATTTTGCAGATCCGGAGGCTTGTTTTTTTAGTGAAGACCATGAGCTCCATCTACGTCATGAAGCAATGACATATTTATGTTGATATCTGGCTACTGACCTTCTCCCCAGCAGGACCAGCAGCACCTGGGTCCCCAGATGGACCTGCTCGACCTTTTGGACCTTCTGGACCATCTTCTCCTCGGGGACCTGGCTGACCTATTTCTCCCTGAAATACAACACCTTATAAATATGGAACAATTTTCTTTGTGCATGTATTATAGAGACTACCTACAATTGCTTGAAAATAAGTTTTCAATAAATATAAATAGAACCATAGAATCAGAATCATGGATAGTTTGGGTTGGAAGAGACTTTTAAAGGTCATCTAGTCCAACCACCCTGCAGTGAGCCCAGACATCTTCAATCAGAGTAGGTTGCTCAAAGCCCTGTCCAGTTTCCAATTAGGAAGATACCACTGCTTATGTTAATTATATAAATGCAAATACATATAAATTAGGCACTGAATATTACTTTCACAAGCATAAGAGTTCAGTTTCCTTGCCTACAGAGAGCTGCATTTGAAAACTGTGTATTCTTATTTTTCCTTCCGTTAGTTCTCATGAAGACACTCTGACAGTCCATAGAAAGAAAAATGCCTGTATCTAAGTACTTGTGCGGATACTACCTTCACAGTTATTTATGTATACAGACAACAGGTACAGGCCAAGTGTCTCTTGTGAGTTTTTTTAGAACCTCCACAACACTTTCCATGAAAGGAAGTAAGTGCCCATTGGGCTGAATAAACAACATTTTGGCAAGACGCTTGGCTGGAATAGAAATGTCTTTATCCTGGATAGATTAATTTTCCTCAGGCAAACACTGGAGATCTTGGAATCTGGAAAAGGACATTCCCTAGGAAGAAGCTTAGTGGAAAGGATATATCCAAGACTGACATTCTCTTCCTCTTTATAACTGTGCCATTGTTGATTCACAAAAAACCAAATCTCTAGATCAAATCTGTGCACGCACAGGGAATAGAAATAACATAACCTACTAGCTTTTGGTTTTATTTGTTCACTTCAGCGACACTTTCAAATTAATAACACTAAAACTTTGTAAAAGCAGATGAGCTATAAATAAATGCTTACCCTGTCACCTTTAAGACCCATGTCACCTTTAAATCCAGGAAAACCATCTTCACCCTATAAAAGGCGGAAATGCATGTAAAGACTTCTAGTAATAATTTTTTCTGCAGACCGATTAAGAAAATACATTCACTACAGATTAAAATAGTTTGCATAGGTAAAGTGAGAACTTCAGGCACCAGAAAATGTAATTTTGCTATTTTAGAGACAGTGTATCAGTGCACTATGCAAAATGACTTTTTAGTTTGAAGGTTCCTTATAACAGCTGTTTAAAGCTGTTTAAAACCTGTTGAAAGATAGAGACAATATAAGTGTTCTGTTTTGTTATGAATTATCTCGTAAAGTCCTTTATTAACTCCTAAACTCTTTTTGACTATCACTCTTTCTAATAAGGTCATCCATTCAATTTACTTAAATATTAGTGGCAAATTATTCAGTGTTATTCTTTTTGATAGCAGAACTTCTCTTTTAATTACTTTTTCTTTTAAACCTGTGTCTTAATAGTATTGTGAAAGGAGTGAAAAAATTAGCTGATTGTGGTCTTACTAAAACAAAAGATGGTCTTACTAAAACAAAAGACAAATATTAATGTTCATAACCTAAAATAAGTAGTAGTCATCTCTACATAGTAGTTTGAAGTGCAGCAACACTCAGCCCTCCCTACTCTCAAGAAAGAAAGTAGAAAAAACAGTGGACATTAGGATTGAATCCATATAGAGTGATTACTGTTATGTGTAGTGAGAATTACTTATTTACTGCCTAATAAATTCTGGTAGAGAATTTACTCCAAGTATTTCAATAGGTCTCCATACTGAAGTACAAGCAGACAGTACTCAGACAAGTTTCATTTACACCTGTATGAGTTAGTTCAGACACAAACAGAAATCTCCAGAGTTATTCAGTGGAGTTTTTCATGACTTGCTCTACCATAACTGATCAGCTTTTTATTCCCTCTTTCTTTGTCTAACTCATCACAGAATTACTGTTCTGATATCCAGACAGCAAAGATTATTGACTGCATTTTTATCTGATGCTTGGTTATATCCTGGGAGCAAGGACGTTTGTGATGAATAAGAACATAGTACAATATTTTACTATAATGCTCTTTGGGTTTTTATATGCTTAAATAATATTGCTGACTTAGAATCTAAGTAATATTTAGACTGTCAGGAAAGTCAAGGAACAGTGATACAGTGCTCCCTGGTACTGAAAAAAAACCCAGGAATGGCTTTCTAGTTCATCCTCACTTTGAAAAAGAAGTTTACATTTTGCATTCCTGAGCCCATAAAATCTTTATCATCTCCCTGATCAGCAATTGAGATAGATTGCAAGGCTGAAGCCATTGTGATTCTCTTCGTAAGTAGTCATGCTGCATGCAACAAATAACCCAAGAAAGGGCAATAGAAACAGATTTGCTAGTGCTAAACAGCTCAAAACAAGTGAGAAAACACTAAAATTATATATTAAAAAAAATCAAACAAGCAAATATTTTCTCAATACTATGCATTTACGTAAAAAAAAGGCAAGACAACCCTTCTGATTCATTGAAAAAAAAGAACTAAAAGCCATTCTCAAAGCAGGTTTCCCATGCTTTCCAGATGGTAAAACTAAGCTTCATATGGTCGTCTTATATTGCACAAATTATAAGTTCAGGGTGGTCCTTCTTAAAATTTAGAGAGAGGTGAAAAAGGTAAAAGTCCAGAATACGTGAAAAAAGCTTTAGTTGTAAAAGTTGCTCAGTTATGGCTATGGGCAGAAAAAATTCTAAGAACACTTTGTAACATACCGGCAATGACTAAGCATGTGCCAGCTACCAACCAAATTGCTGCCAAATGAACTGCTTTCACAGTGAGGTTCTAGCTATTGAGACCTACAAGAGGCTGATTCTATTCCATGTAGGAGGAGAGAGCTGAATGCTCTATTTCCTCTTTTGCTGTTAACAAAAAAAATAAAATAGCTAAAGAGTTCTAGCCACATTTACTGGTCAGTACAGAGAGGGACCTCCTCTGATGTCCCTGGGAACTTTCCAGAGCTACAGAGGCATTCCTGAATGATCAGGTCTTTTTATTTCTGTCTCTTACAGTGCTTCACCCCATGTAATAACATCAGAATAATTCCAGTACAACAGGCCTTTGTAATAGACCTTTAAAGCACTGTGAGGACAATCTATGACATATCTTTATGTGACCTTTTGAGGTGTTTGTTAGATTTCAGTGTCTTGCTGCAATTGTGAGATCAATTTTTAGGAGCATAGAAATATTGTGGAAATCATGCCAATCAGTATTCATTGATATACACTTATATATACACTCATATGAAGCTTATTTATATCCTATATTTTGTCCTAGCTGGATATTAGCCACTCAATAAGGCACAAGAAAAACATGAGTTTTTGAACTGCCCAGGTATTAAACATATTCTTTTTCAGCTTAGATTTAACGAGCAACTCTAAAATGAGTACACAGACTAGAGAAACCGTGGTTTAGCAAAGCCTGAAAAAGTACAACAGCTCTTGGCATCTGAGCCTCAAAGAGAGATCTCTAGTGCTGAAATCAAGGCTTTTTGGTAAGACTTTGGCAAGGATTTTTTGCCTTAGAAATAGCTATAAATACATATGCAGTTGCCACCAGAGCCACAAGGCTGAATTTGCCTTTGTGGTCAGGAGGTATGACTGATAGTGTTTGTTATTTGTCGCTTATTCTGAACGCTGAGGGAAGTGGGAATTTAAACCAATACTCGCTGCAGTGTCAGTCATTGCAGAACTTTAGAAGTCATCAGAGATTGCAGTAGTTGTTTTTTGCTCTAGTAAGAGCTCAACGTACCGAATTAATGGTATCTGGGGATGTAAAACTTTCTTTGTGTGCATACATCTAGATAGAGTTGCCCATAACTTTGGCAAAGCCAAAGATCTGGGACAAAATACCTGTAACCTAGACAGTCATTGGAAAAAAAATAAAAAAAAACCAAAATTAGTCTATAGCTCTATAAAAAAAATAACACTATTGTCATCACAAATCCCTCTGATGCACAAGCTTCTCAGTAACCACTGCTACCTATTAACAGCAGAGGGGGATGTCTAATCCTCTAGTTAAGAGCACCTTAGAGAAAAGGTACTTAAACTGGTGTGAAGAGGATCCAAACCCATTCTAGTAATTGAAGTTTTTCTATTCACTTTGTACCCATGTAAACAGCCATTGAGATCACTGATTTATGAACTGGGCTTAGTACGTCCTTAGGGCAAGGCAAAAATAAATCCATCACTGCAAAAAAAACCACACTGCAGTGAAGGAGACAGAAAGCGCTGCAGTGAAATAACGAACACAGGAAAACCTGCAGTCAGATTTACCTTTTCACCTTTGGATCCCTTGAGACCACGTACACCATCAGCTCCCTAAAGAAAGAATATAAAGAATTACCCATATGCATATATTCAAAAGAGTGTGGGGAGGAATCCAGTAATTAAATCTTACCTTTACACCACGAGGACCTGGATAGCCAATTGGACCTTGAGGACCTGGAGGCCCCTAAAATATATTAAAGAACATTTATTTGTACAGTACTTAGCAAGCAGTTCTCTTCAGAGTCTAATTCTTGTTCTTTACTATAACACCGCAGTCTTGTCTCAGACATCAAAATAACTCTGGGCTGCCAGCCACTAAGAAAAGCCATGGCATCACAAAGTACCCTTCAATGTCACTGTAAAACTACTAACAGAATTATGGATTTTGTTCTACTTGTACATTTAGGAAACATCCAACTACAATATATATTATCTGAAACAATGGTAACTGGAAAACGTATCAAACAAGAAAACAAAGACACAAATGACACCAATTAGAAAATAGTAGTGGTGAAGAAAATGTGTACGTTAATTATGATGATGATACAAGCCAAAAGTAGCGATCAAAATACTGATAATAATAAAAACATTGATTTTTAAAACAGAGACTTCAAACCTGAAAGCTAAAATGCTGATGGTGCTACCAATTCTGATGGTGCCTGGATGCTGTTATTTACTGTTTACTGAGCATTTTAAAGATGCTTAACTTTGATATCATACAATCCGATGGCAATGTCTAAAAAAAGTGAGTTCTGTAAGCAGTGGACGCAAGGAAGTCTGGAAACATACATATCACTACCTGAGGCTGAGCTGCTTTGTTGATTGTCCAGTGTCTAAGATGGACAGATAACAAAACTTTCCCTAATGAGGCCATTTAGAAGATCTTTTTTCCCTTTCCAACTGTGCCTTTTCACAACTGTGAAAACCGTGTCTTTCCCAAACTTTCCCTTTTGATTGTTAACATACCTGAAAAATAAAATCTTATACAAGTTTGTCTAAAATTGATCAAAAAATTCAAAAGGCACAAGGAAAAACTGGCAAATGTTCACACACCATGTTTTGGAATATGTTCTGTGTAAGCTTTAATTTTCTTAGGAAATCAGGATAAAATCCACAAGCCTCTAATAAATATGAACATTTTTGACAAATAGTAATATATTGGTGTCAGTCGAATTGTACTTTCTGAAATGTCCTATTCATTCATTCATCTGATTTATTTATACAACCTTTTAGTATCGCCACTGAAATTAGTACTGCAACTGAAACTGATTTCAGGTGCCATAAAGGGTGGTGTTCTGGATAAATAAGGGCAAATATTGAGCAAGGAGAATAGTTTATTCAAGAGCCCAAAGACTCTTCTGTGCTTCATAAAGAAATAAATTAATTTTCACTGCCACTGACTTGAAGGTGACCAAAAAAAACCCACTACACATAAACATGCATTTGGAAATCAAAAAAGCAAGGTCCTTAAGAACACTAGTGGGCACTCCATACAGTGGAATTGCAAATTCAACCTATTTGCAAGTTATCTACATGAAATGCATGCGACTTCTATTGATTGTCATTCTGTCAACTCACATGCAATTTTAGAAGAGTAAGCTCTATATTATGTTTAAACTGTATAATATTTAGACTATAATAAATATGTTTATATGTACACAGATGCTTTAAATGCATCATGGGTTTTCTATTATCTTCCTAAACAGTTCATAGAGCATCAAATCCATCATAAAGCTGAAAACCTGTCAATGGTTTTCTTGAAAGCTGTGTAAATAAAAGGAAAAAATTAAAAACTTACCAATGCACCTTTATCTCCAGACTGACCTTCTTTACCAGGATGACCCTGATTTAAAAGAAATGTATCTGATTTGGAAAATACTCATTTTTTTGGTAGTGACACATTATTATAAAAACACAGTTGTTTAAATACTTGAATTGCGGGTCACTAATCACTCTTCTTCTGTATTAGAACACATGCACAAATTTTGAGGACTTTCCTTTTAATATCCATATAACTTACGTAACAAAGGAAAATCTGGACAATAGCTACGTTAATGTCAAAATTTGCAGGAATATCCTGATCATGCCTTCTGTTTAGTTAATGTTTTCAGCAAGAGGTTTTTAATGCAAGGCAATCTCAAATTTGACTTTGATACAAAGAGGGCGATTAATATTACAGCATGAAGACATTCCTAACATTATTTAAAAGATCCTCAAACTTTTTTCAGAAGCCAAAAGAAGGCTGATTTAGTTTTAATATGCTTTGTTTATTTTAAATTGTGACTTGCTTTTAAAACAAAATGTTTACATGTTAGTCTTTGTTCTATATCACTGATGTTACTACTGCAGTGCTTGAGACATTAACCAATCCATTATTTTTCTTTCTTTCAAAATTTACACTAAAAAACAGTTGGAAAACAGTTTAAAGCATGTTCTTTATTAAAAGAATGATCAAAATAAGAAGGATTTGATTCTTGCTTACTAATGATTTTTAATTTTCCTTTAAAGAGTTCGTCTTACTAACATTGAGTAATTGTTATTGTTTCTTTAAATCATATGCATCTCAGTTGTTTAATCCTTGTCTCCCAGAATATCACAGTATCACAGTATCACAAGGTTGGAAAGGACCTCTGAGATCATCAAGTCCAACCTATAACCCAAAACTAACACCAACCCATCATCTAAACCATGGCACTCAGTGCCTCATCCAGTCTCCCCTTAAACACTTACAGGGTCTGCGACTCTACCCCTCCCTGGGCAGCCCATTCCAATGGCCAATCACCCTTTCAGTGAAGAACTTTTTCCTAACATCAAGTCTAAACTTCCCTGATGAAGCTTGAGTCCATGCCCTCTAGTTCTGTCACTGGTCACCGGAGAGAAGAGACCAACCCCTGCCTGACTACACCTCCTTTTAGGTAGTTGTAGAGAGCAATGAGGTCTCCCCTGAGCCTCCTCTTCTTTAGAATAAACAGCCCCAGCTCCCTCAGTCGCTCCTGTGCTTTCCTGTGCACAAAATTTTAAATCTCTATCCATTGTCAGAGGTCTCTATAAAATTAAATGACTTTAAAAATGCTGCTAATCAAGAGCATACTTGTATTCATTTAGATTTCCATTAATACCAGTACAATATATCACTTCTAACAACATCTCACCTTCAAAACAGGACATTACCTCACATAAAAGGGAAATGAAATAGCTAGCAAGAATTTTCCTATCTCCTGAAAAAAATGTGAATTTCTCCTGAAAAAAAAAGTGCTCTTGAGCTTCCACCTGATCTTAACACAGATATCGTGGGGGAAGCTGCAAAGCCTATTGCAGTCAGGAAAATACTGCTTATTGCCTTCAATCACTACTGTAACTCTAAGACTGTAAAAAGTTCATATCTGTTAGAATGGACTTCTTTCAACCCACCCCTCCAACCTTTCCTATGAATAAACCTACTTGTGAATGAGGGAGATAATTTTGGGCAGATGTACTTTTTCTGGCTGGGATACAGTTAATTTTCTTCCTAGTAGCCCACATGGTGCCGTGACTAAAATTGTGTTGGGAACACACCAGTGTTTTAGCTATTGCTGAGCAGTGCCTGTACAGGTGGAGGTTTTGTCTTTGTCTCATTCTAACTCCTCAGTGAGTAGGCTAGAGGTGTGCAAGAACCTGGGAGGTAACACAGCTGGGACAGCTGTCGCAAACTGACCAGACTGCTAATCCATACCATATGAAGTCATCCATAGCAATAAAAGCTCAGGGAAAGGAGAAGGAAGGGGCAGACATTCCCGGTTATGGTATTTGTCTTCCCAAGTAACTCTTAAGCATGCTGAAGCCCACCTTTCCAGCAAGTGGCTAACGATCTGCCTGCCGATTTGAAGTAGTGAATTCCTTATTTTCCTTTGCTTGTGTGCAAAGTTTTGCTCTATTTATTAAATTGTTGTTACCTGAACCTATGAGTTTTCTTGCCTTTAGAGGAATGAGTGACTGGTTTGATGCTTAGCTGTTGACTGGGTTCAACTCACCACAGTAGGGATGTAAAACCGGTGCAGACCTGTGCTAATACCTGATTATCTCTCACAGCATTTCCACTCTGCTTTTAAGGCTTAACAAGATGCAGATTTTTAAATAATGCTTATGTTTGGAAATAATTATTGTACCCAGCATGCAGGAAAGAGTAAGGGGAAAAGGTAAAATGTTTAGACAATGATTTGAGATACACACTTCGATTTGAGATACACACTTCCAGCTGGACTATCTTTGCATATACAACATTCTCCATGAAAATGGTTCTTTGGTGGGTAATAAAGGGACTGTGACAGCCCTGGGTGAAATTCTGTATTTCTAATAGAAACATCTATGCAGTGAAACCCCTGCAGTCAGCTCTGTTGTTCTTATTCTAGCAAAACACTGCTGAAAGTCAGGTTTAAGAAAGCTAGATTTAAACTAAAAGGAAAATGGCATGGGGAGGACAGACATGACCTAAGAAGTCAAACTGACAGTCTAATACCATCTTGGTGGTATAAAAAGATGATATTTTTGACGCAAGAAAACTAATGTATATGCATGTCATGATAAACAATTAATGCCTGAACTGCAAGCAATGCTACTCAGGTGGTTACACACTGTTGACGTGAGTGAACGCATCCCCAGAGATACACTGAGTTTCTAAGCAACCACAAGATTCTGAAGTTCGGCCTAGGCCTGTCCAAGTGTAGATATGAAAGAAGAAGTCCAGACATGCAATATGCGCTTTCGGTCAGGAAGCGGAGAAAGATCTAGACTATTCTACGTTTCCTAAGAAAACAAGTGCTGAGCATTTTTACAGATGATTTGCTTTGCCTTAATGACACAGTAGGACTCCAGTGAAACAGTATTTGGCCCTTCGTGTGTCAGTTCATTTACACATCCCCACAGATATTTCAGATCCATTTCATCATCTGGGATCACATTTTAAAAGCCTACAGCTGTTTGTAACAGCTCCTTCAAAACAGTAATTCTCTTAGTTTAACAGCTCAAATGATAAAGGGATTTCAGATGGATTTCATAATGCTGTTGCCAGTTAGAACTTTTTGCAACATAGATATACAGAAGTATTTATTACTTGGTAAAAGTATTCAAACATTCAATGAATTAAATATTTGGTTACTCACAGGAGGCCCATCAGAACCAGGAAGGCCAGGCAGGCCAGGCTTGCCTTGAGGTCCCTAAATGCAGCAAAAGAAACATATCTTAAGAGCAATAACAAAGATTGTGTCATTTGCTAGGATGATGGAGTATCACCCTTGCTGAGGACTGGTATACTTTAAACCAGCAAACTACCTCATTTTTTTTTCATATTTTAATCTCTATTAAAGCAACTGGTGAATCCACCCCAGGTATAGAGTAGCTATAAGAAAAATAATAATGATTTTTTAAAAAAACGCAGGAATGAAAAAGGAATATATTTACCTCTAAGAGCTAATGATATAAAATGTAGTTATACCTAATCACTTGAAATGGATATACCAGGGATAAGCAAAAATATAACAAAACTAAACCCAGAAAGACACTATGATGCAATATACACGTGCAAGGGCAGTTTTTACAAACTTTAGCTGACACAAATCACCCATATTTTTCAATGAGATGCTTGCCTGAGAACAGGCTCCAGGAAATACCCTATGAACTTGCACACACACAACACAAGGTGGGGAACAACTCTCCAGTGTACAAAATTAACTATTATTTAGAATTCCAGAAATAAAAAGATTTGCCCTATGAAAGATACCAACAAGATCAAGAGGCAAAGAGTACAGGTTACAGAACTCCAGTGCTCATAGCTGAAAGGCATGGTATGTCTTTGCGAAAGTCTCTAGAAAGCGTGCATTGTGGACCTAGCCCATTTTGCTAGAGTAATATTTGTTGGGCACAAGGCAGGTAAAAAGCATGTGTATTGTTTCTAAAATCTCCTCCCATTTCTCCTAAAGCAGATTCTAATCAGTGAAGAGAAGTAAAATCAAAAAAGAATCAACACAGCAGGAATTCAGCAAGAAGGGGAGAAAAGTAAAATTAGTGTCAAATTCACTAGTGACAATTTTAAAATTAACAGAAGACATGTTTCAAACCACAAGAACATGTACAAACAGATCAGAAAAGCAACACCAAGTAACATTACAGTATGCCCATTATACTGCAGAGTTATTTCAAAATACAGTCCTGGAGAAAAAGAGAAGGGAATCAGACTTGAGTAGGTAAAAGTTTCTTATAAAAAAGGTATTGATAAAAACAATTTTCATAGCTTCCTGTGAAATTAATTAACATATGTTTAATACTGTAGATGGGATTCTGAAGGTAATAACAGAATATTAACCTAAAATAAAGGGAGGAAATTATGCTTGAAAAAAAGTGTACATAAGAGGAAAGTAAGACCTCCATTAGTTATTCATTTACCTGATGATTTCAGGAAGATCTGCTAATTTTTAGATGTTAGGTTACTATTCTGTAAAACATAGCAAAGCCCTTAAGCACATAAGCAAGGTTGTTGCAGAGAACTGACTGTGAAATACCAGAATAATGCTGTAACTTACTTTTTCACCAGGAGGTCCAATAGGACCTTGTGGACCAGGAAGTCCCTGTTAAAAAGAAACCAGTGTGAGAAACCAGGGAGAACAATATACACACATTCACACCACTAAAGGTTCCTCATTAATCTGTTTAAACAGACTGGCAAATATAAGTGGCTTTTTTTTCCTGTTATGAGTTAGATCAGGAGTTTTGTGTGAGCCTTTTGCACAAGCCACTATTCTGGCAGTAGGTCTGTAACAAGATCCTATTCAGAAGCCTCCTCCAGGTGTGGCCATTCCTGCTGCATTCCAGGAACACTGAATGAGTCATTTTTCTCCTGAATGAAAAATCCCTCTGAAATCTCACTTGAAAACTCTGCTCCCACTGCCCTCGGCACATTTGCTATGTTATTTATACAATCCTTGAAGCTTTATCAGTTTTGCACATGAAAAGCTAACCTTTCAGTAATTTCCATTTATTAAACATTTGCTACACATTACATCGTATTTCTTGAGAGTTATTTCACACTTACTTGTGGACCTGGAATTCCTTGTTGACCAGGAGGTCCTGGTTCCCCTTGAGGACCCTACCATGCATAAAAAAAATACCAGAGCATTAGGTTTGCATTTCTGCACTACAGATTTTCATTGTCAGGACTAAAAGGAATATAAACTCATATTTGTTCTTTCCTCTTTAAAGTCTACCACTAAGCTTCTATCTACTACAATATTTTTTCACACTAATAAATATCATGGCCTTTTCTTTAACAGGGAATAACAGCCCACACATGGGACCAAAGCACTGGAGTCCACGGTGCTGAAGGAGCTTGAGAGAAAGTATGGTTGTGCCTTTTCGATGATTAAGTAATAGACTGTTTTTCTTTTCTAAGTAAGATCATCATGAATCTGAATATTCTGACTGAATTCTAAGTTTAATTAAATGGAAGAAATGGAATAGTGGTAGGGATGAGAAAATGTGGAAAGGTTTCTTACAACGTTCTCCCTTTTAAATTCCCAGCTTACTTACCATATTTCCTTTCGGGCCTGGAGGTCCATCAACACCTGCAATGCCCTACAACAAACCATATAAACGTGAGCACCTTTCAGTAAACTTCCATTTTTCTTCTGATAAAATTGCAAATACAAAACAGTTCATACGTACAGGTTGCCCAGGGGGACCAGGTGTGCCTCTGGGGCCCAGTAATCCCCGTGGACCCTGTAAGAGGAGAAACACTTACTAATACCTGCACGATTTTTTTTTTTAAATAAAGAGAGGCCCAGGAGCAGGACTGGATAAGGAATGTCATAAGGAGTGGGAAGGATGAGGGAAAGGCAGCATGGAGGTTAAGTGAGAAAGAAAGAAGGAAAGAAAGAAGGAAAGAAGAAAAGAGAAAGAGAGAAAGAAAGAAGGAAAGAAGAAAATAGAAAGAGAGAAAGAAAGAAGGAAAGAAGAAAAGAGAAAGAGAGAAAGAAAGAAGGAAAGAGAAAGAGAGAAAGAAGAAAAGGAAAGAAAGAGAGAAAGAAAAAGAAAGAAAGGCATAAAGGAAAAAAATTCACTGATAAATTCTCGCAAGAGCCACCATACGTCTGAACAGGATGTCAGTAGTAGCGTAAGCTTTGATTCAGTTGCTGTATGGTTTCATTTCATTACAGAGAACTGTAGGAGATAACTTTTTATATTTCCTGGTGTAGAACATTGGCACAGCACCTTCCACTGAAGTTTCAGCTGTGTTTTGACTTGAAGGTCTGACCTGAATAGCAGCATATATGTGTATATTCCTGACTTTAGAAAACATGATCATCTGTCATACTTTATATTACTACTCTAAGCGTAAAGCAGTGCTTTTATCTGAAGTAAACATGCAATAAATAATTAAAAATTACTAATAATTTTATTATAATGAATGCAAGGCATTCTGGAAACCAGTATCAGGCTTGTTCCTCTTACCCCTAAAAAATTCCACAAAACACGAAGGGCTATTCTCCCAAAAAAGGTGAGCAAGATTTTGTCTTTTGGCTTTATATTATGTAAATGAATATTATGTTTTCATAACTTGTGTCACCATTCATGACATGCTGCTAAAGTATACAGGACTGAGTCCCCAGTCTCCTCATGTATGACACAGTCACAATGCACGAACATGCTCACTCTGCAGTGACTTCTTCCTACTTTGTGAGTAGGCAGCAGTATATCATACATTTAGGGTAAAATTCCTCTTTCTGAGCCTTGATTTCTTGCCTGCAATGCAGAACTCTGCTCTGCAGTGACAGCACCTGCAGAATTCCAACTGACAGCAGTGGAAGTCCTCTATGTGAAACAAGGGTAAACACACACAATGAAGCACAGTAGTGTGAAAAAAAGGAGAAGTCATAAACAGATGTTTGGAAAACATTTACAAAGCAACAGAGGCTTGGTTATTTTCTCATGTATCAAGAACTGATTTTACACACTAGGATGAGAAATAGTCTTTGTGATGGTAGAAGTTGTGTATATTTGGCTGAATTTATCCCTGACAATTCTAATCTTGTAAGTAATGTTTCACCCCTAATAAAAAGAAAAATGTCTGGCTTTTCAACCAGAATCAGTATCCTCTAAACACACAAAAGGCAGTCATTTTTATACCTGGAATTCAGAACAGTTCAATAGAAAGGAAAAAAAATGGTAGAGACTTTTGTTTGTAACAGAAACAGAAAAGAATGCATTGCTTACAGCTTCACCTGGAAGACCTCTTGGTCCAACTTCCCCATCTTCTCCCTGTTTTTGTAGAAACAGAACCAAAGTTTTAGAAAAAAAGAACGTTTGTCATGACCATATTCCCATTACATGAGGATTCACTGTAGAGTTTCATGTGTAAATAGCAACTTACTCTTGATCCATCTTCACCAGGTAAGCCAGGAGGTCCCTGTGGGCCACGGTCTCCCTGTAGAATAAGGAAAGCAATTAAATAATACATCTGTTGTTGGAAACAATAATGAATGGGAAGGGAAATGAAAACAAATGTGCTAGCTGAATTCTGATGTGTCAAAACATGTCTTGACACGATAATTTTACTATATTAATATTCAAAAGCACTATCACATTAGTGTCTTTTATTACGTTAATATAAAAACACATGAACATTATTGAATCAATTAACTATTTGTGTCTGTAAATTTTCACTCTGCGACTATTCTGGGCCCTAGGACATACACAAACTACTGCTACAGAAGGCAGCGTTACCCACATTTTTTTTGTCTCATCAGCACCTTCCTCCCCCCTTACAGAATGTATTACTGCCAGTAAAATAAGGCATGTGTACATGGGTCAAAGTTAATAAACTAATTGCTGGGCCCAGGAATATACGTAGTGAAGTGTAATAACCACTTTTCAGAACCACGCAGCCTGGCACCAGTCACTGAGAACCCTGGGACTGATTTGTCTGAAGCGCTGGAAGGCAGCCAGACTTCCACACCTCCCCTCAGAGGGGCTTTTTAAGTCTATATATGCAGAGCCTCAGTAGATTCTCGACCATACTTTTAGGATTTATTTTTCTTTCCTCATTTCTAAAGAGAACTAGTGTGCTGCACAGCTCAAACACCACTGACTGACTTTTTTGGGTAGTGGGTTTTTAGACTGTGACTTCCTTCTGGCATTGGACAGCAACCAAGTATTCATGCTGTTTTCCTTAATTTTATCAGTGTCTCCAAGGAGCCTGCTGTGGGTCCTAGCAGAGATACATGGAGTCACTCTTCAGTAGTTCCGTTCTTCACTCTTTCAAACTTTCCTAGGGAATTTTAGGTAACTTGCTCTCTTACCCTAGAGCAATCCAATATTAGGGATGTCAGAATTTTATTTTAAAGTCTTTCTTTCCTCTGTAATTTGGAGTCAGTATGATAGAAAATGAAGTTCTATGAACTGCACTTTCTATATTTTGCTAAGTTTTGCAGCTACTCAATGTACAGCATGTGTTTTTCTACATGCTAAATGACACTCCTGAAAGATGACACAAGGCACATGATCTGTGCTCTGGCTTCCAATTAATATCTGGGTGAAGACTGACTTAAGCTTTCAAATACTGAAATAGTCCATCCCCTCAAGGGCTAAGTTTCTTGTCTTGAAAACACATGGCACTTAAAGTTAGATTAGAAGCTTGCATTCAGTGTCCTGGTATTGCCATACAGTAAGAACAAAACTTTCTATCATTATCAGCATCCTCAGTTCTTTAATTCTCTATTTCTTTCTGTTGAAACTTAGATTTCTCTTTCCTTAGCCCTTTTCTTGTACTATATAGTGCCATGCTTTATACTGCAAAAGGGTTATGCACTGATTAAATTTAAACAAGAAAAGTTCAGTGTCATAGATGTTAAAAGGAATATTACATCATCAGGGTCTGATCTTCCCTACATTGGGAGTCAGAGAATCTCATCCAGTAACTCTTGTCTGACCGCTTGTGTTTTACAGAGGCATAACCTCAGAGAGATAATCAATTGGCAACTAATAGTTCAAATGACTAATTCTAAAAGTAGTCCTAAAGCTTCTACTCCAAAGCTTCTACACCATCAGTTCTCTTACACCTGAAACACAACTACAACAGGAAATGTGCTTCTCGTCTTTCTTCCTGTGCTGTTCTTTGCAAGCCAAAGAAATCAATATTTGCATTATATGCTGTCAGTATATAGGAATCTGAAGAGCTCCAGCTATCTGATCTGGCTTTGAATTGAGCTGCTTTCAGAAAAGCTTTTACTTTTACAGAAGATTTCCAAAGAAACAAAAAAATGATTTTTATATAGTGGGATGAAAAAAATTATGAAAAGAAGTCATTATTTTCATTTCTATTTTGTAAATTTCGATCTAATCTTCTGGTTTAGATTTTATTATTTGTTTAGGAAATACGAAACAAATAGAATATTTGAAAAAAAAAATTCCTTATGACTTGGGAGGTCCAACAGACAGACAATTCCAGTATTCCAGGTTGGAAAGCAGACACATATTCCCTGACTCTGAACAAATTTCTGCTCAAGACTTCAGTGAAGCAGTGGCAAGAGCTTAATGTCTATCCCCCTCTGCTGGTCACCTGCAGATCAAGCTGGATTTCAACAGTGATGCGCTGATTGTTTTACACTCTTCAGTAAAATATGATGAAAGAGGATCAAGACGTTACTGTATGACACTAGAAGTTCTTTTCCATTGAAAACAAAACTCAAAAGAGCATCCTTAGATTCTATTACAGAGAGCTACATTAGGGACCAGTAGCCAACACAGCTGAGATTTTTTCGAAGTAAAGCAATTGTGCTAACCCATAGAAGGGTGATATTATCCCTTGGTCATAAAAAGCATTAGCACATATGGGAATGCTTCTGTTGACATTCCCCATTCACTGTTTCATTTACTGTGCATTGCACTTACCAGAGCTACAGAAACGGGGGTACATTCAGTGGGATATGTTGTTACTAGCATCTACATCAGGGTTATAATTTAAAACAGAAGTTCCCTGCTGTGATTATTTCTACACCATGTAGGGAAAGACGCAGTGTCATCCTACATTTTCCTAACTTATCTCAGCTGTCTCCGATCTTTCTTTAAGGTGAAGTTCTTGGAATAAGCCACACTAAACAATTTAGTTTGTAATTCAAATACTCAAATGCATTTTTTGAGTAAGCTTCTCAGCAGGTTAAAATTTGTCATGCTTCTGACACAGAAAATTCATGCTAATTTCTTCTCCTATGACTGTTTCCTTTAAGAGTCACTTGAAACCAACTGGCAAACCAACAACCAAATTTCCTTAATTAAGAAAACTAGAGCAATACCTAGCTGAGAATGTGATCTGAATTCTGTAAATGTATTTAAATTATATAGATATATATGAACTGTTGTCTATTGATTCATATAAAATGTTTCATGAGGAACACATTACCTGACAACACATATATTATTTCACAATGTAAAAATCTGACATTCTGTTTAAACTTTTCATATAGTGCATAGTGCTATTCTTAATGAATAGTACATTATTTCAGTGATGTTATCCATTTATTGTTGTATAAATACACATGTTTTTCTTACCCTGTTACCTTTGTCACCAGGGAGGCCAGGAAGACCATCAAATCCTCTGTCACCCTAGGAAAGAAGAAGCCACAGTAATTTTAGTAAATTACTATCAAATTCTGTATTACTCTGAATAAATTGTATTTTTCCTCTAAAAACTAATTTCTACCCTTTATTATATGTACAATTTTGTTATTGAATGAAACACATGGAGGGCAACACACAGAACAAACTCACAAAATCTGCTTCACACATTAAAGTAAGAGAAGACGCCACACCAACTTTTTCACCGCGCTGTAATTATGCTATTTATAAAAAGAAGTCTACCTTGAAATTAAAAGCTTGATTCTAGCTGCATTTTGCAGTTGCAAAAGTGACTTTACTCTTAGTGATACTCTGTAACTAGAAACTTACTCAGAAGGATAGGAATCATGCCCCAAGAATCAAGTTACTTCAAGGTCAGACCACTAGCCATTACCATTAATTACCATATTTTAAATGGATGATTCATTCCCAGCTCTTGCATCTAACCCAGCTATCTGAAACCTCAGTATTTTCACTTGAGAGAAGAATTTTGGGTTGGCCTGAAATAAACCGTGGTACTTACATAAAAAATCTGCCTAGCCCATTCCAAGACTGAAATAAAGCCTCAGTCTCCTCATTATTTACCTTTGCACCAGGTTCTCCTGGCATTCCTCTGGCACCATCAGCTCCAGGACGTCCCTGCAAAAACCCAAAGGGGAAAACATTTGAAAATGCAGTGGAATCACTTAATATTTAAATATATTTAAATAGAAACTATTTACCCAGAGCAGGTTTGATCCATATGCTACCTACCCTTTTACCAGGTTTTCCACTTGGACCAGAGGCACCTTGAACACCACGAGGACCCTGAATTTAACGAGTGTAATTTTTAGAATCACATTCACGTCAGCAAAAAGCTAGTTTAACACCTCATCTCAAGAACAAGATAAGAACAAGATAATTTTTATATACAAAGCTGCATCTTTTCCCAGGAGATGGATTCGAGTTTCTAAATTCGCATTAGTTTTAACAGAATGTAGGCATATGAATTGGCCTTAGCACTACTAATTTTCACTAGTTTTCATGAGATGGCACTATACATGGCATAATTGGTCCTTTGAACAGCAAAGCTTCCTACATTCTTTTCATGACTATGTAGATCTCAGTCCTGTGGTTTGAAAACCTTTCTTCCTCTCATGCTGGAATTATTTTAGTCACATAACAGTTATTTGATGAAAACTAGAATGCTTATTTCAGATTCCTAACTCATACGCAGACATGAGTTGTTCTGGTAAACAGCTCATATGCTGTCTTAGCTTTACACAGCACAGTTTTAATGAGAGGGAGACCACACTACCCTACACTAAAAAAACATAATTCCGTTTCTCGGACACATGTAACTTTCACTGACAAATGTGTGGGAATATGTGTGAATGTTTGTTCATCCCCAATACAAATGCATCTTCTTGAGGTGAAAATAGCATTGTTAAGGACTAGCCATCCAAAAATACTGAGTAGGAATTAAAAAAATAGCAATTTAATTGTTTTATTTTTCTGATGTAAATATTCCTGTGGAGTTTTAAGATAGGCACTTAATAACACAGCAAATCTATGATACCACTTGAGATTTGACAAAATAATTTTCCAGAGACTCCTATTATGATTTCTTTAGAACCTTCTATTTCAAGTTTAAGCTGAAAAATTTCAACATCTTTTGGTGCTCTTTAACACCATTGCACAGAGCTGATATAAGAGTAAGCTGAGAAGAAAACAATGCACAGATTCCTAAAGATTTTTCTTGCTATGTCATGTCCTTCTTCAAAATATCCTGTTTATTACCAACTAAATTCAACCTCTCTCAACTTAGGAGATCTGATAAGATCAGAATCCAAGGTCATACAATTGCACACTGACACATGATTATTCAACAGAGAAAAGAGCTTGAAGTGAGAATTTTAAAACACGTTTTGAAGTGATGACACTATATACACAATAATTGCTCTTGGTTATACAAAGGCTGTTAGTTTCATATTCCATAAAGAACAATCCAGCTATTACATTTAATTAGGGTAGTATTGTAAAAGCTATTTTTCTTCAATTGCACACACTGACTGATTTCTTGTGAGCAATATGAATGCATTTTCTTAAAGATAAATAAAGAATACTATTGTACCTGGGGACCTGGTTCACCACTTTCACCCTTAACACCTGCTGCTCCAGGTCCACCCTTGATGAAAAAAGAAAAATGTATTGTTTAAATACACAAAAATTAATTGAAATGAATAAGCTACTTTCTATTTCTATACATTAATTATAGGGAGAAAAAACAAAAAATCCCCTATTAATTAGGATGTGAAAATTCATCATTTCAATCTGCAGATATACCCTGATATATTGTCTAAATACTTGGCCTAACTGGGTCAAAAATATTTCCATTAACAAAGACAACTCCTATTGAATTGAATGGGATCAAATGTAACTCTTTGTTCTCTATTGATATCTGAGAGATAAATATGAGCACAGTAAGAACCTAAGTTATGCAAACAGAAGTGCATCTGCTGTAGGGAAGACAATAGAAATGAAAGCCACCTCTTTTTATATTTATCTATTTCTGTGTTGTACAGAAAACAAGAGTCTTGAAGAGACTGACTGTCTCACATCATTTCACTGGTGTAAGCTCTGCTTTTAATGAATAAAATTGATTTAATATCTGTAGGCAGGAATTTATTTTGTATTCTATGCCAATTAAGCCCGTGAACTCCAAACTCAGCTGAAGATAGACTGGGGCTTTGACACTGCTATGTTTAAGACTTTTAATAACTGATGTATTTCCAAATGTATCTTATTGGCTTCTAAATTAATTTAAGAAAATACAATTCATATTAAGAGTAAATGCTCCACCTATTTCATTCTTAAAATAAGCTGAGCACACAAACAATTGACAGGACAAGAATCTGTAGTTGCTTCTGGAACTGTAGTCCACAAATTTTGCTTGATCAGAGTTGGATTTCTTGAGCCTCCTGGTGGCTTAGGAGCAAAACAACGATCGACATGATTCATTTCTTGAATTTTGCATACAGAAATTAACGAACACTTTTAAAACATGAAAGCATGATTAAGAGTCCAGGTTATACTTCAGCTAAAGGTATAACAGCCCACTCTCAATACTATAATAGTCCTTACAAATGAATTCCACGTTTACAGTTCTATACTTATTTTGTCTGTATAGACTGAACATTATCCTGCAGCTCTTTTGATTTAAATACATTGCTGGAAATACTGTACTAGTTTGTTAAATAGACCCAATATGTTTGAATGTTTTTAAGTATTGCATACCTAATCATGATCAGTCAAAGTCTGTGAGCCAAATTCTCTGCTTGCTAGCAACTACTTAGTTTGAAAAAGTAACTGCAGTGAAGAATTGCTTTTATACAGGTCTTGCTTAGAAACACAATTAAAGTTCAGTGACTTCGGTTTCTATGGAGAAAATGAGATTCTTGTGGGATATTTAGCTAAAATTTACCCGAAAACTGTACATTTCAGCTGAATAAAAAGACTGGGTTCATGAGACTGACCAATTTGGAGCATAGAATAATCTGAAATAGACTGCTATTTGAAGATGAGGCAAAGCACTACCAAGCAATTGAGAACCCAGTTTAGAAAGATTTTAGGATCATTTAGCTTTCAAGAGTCACTGAAGAAAACACTAAGCTGCTAGGATCAGGGAAGAACATCATGCAGAATATTTCTTACGCTCCCTAAAATATTTCTTCAACAGTATGTAATTATCTTAACTTCCCACTGGATCGCATTTGTAAATAAAAGTGGTCACTGGAGGTAATAGCAGTGAGAGCTACTGAGGCAACATTTCAGTTGCACAGTGCACCTATAATTTATACACAATGAGATGGACAATAATCTGGCCAGTACTTTCTGCTGTTAATAGCAGGATGCTATACTCACATTTGTCCATCTGCTTTTCCTGCTTTCAAACTAACAGACATTGAATTTAAGGAGAGTGAGGATGAGAAGGAAAAAGAGGAGGTTAGAAGGGGAGGATTTGGTTGTTACTGTTCAGTTATGGGCTGTTGCTGAAGCATCGCATTGAAGACGAGGTGCAGACAAAGGGAAAGGCACCCTATCTCCTCCTCACCACCTCTAAGTTATCACCAAATCTCCACAACTGGTATAAGCAAAAGGGAACTGCTTTGGAGGAAAACATTGTCGCATTCTGAGGCAGGAGAAAACCAGGCAGCCTCCAGCAACTTCTGTTGCTGTCTTCTATGTATGCTGCTATAGTTGTGACTGGTGTACCTCTGCAGTCACTTTTTCTTCACACATTAAACCAATATGAAACTTGCTTCATCCTTTCCTTATGGTTACACAGTGATTACTTTTTTCATTTCTCAATAGCACAATTGTATTCTTGTCTGTGTTTTATAACTAGATGCTTGCCTGATTAATGAAAAATGCTAACATTATTCTTTGTGTCCATCACCATAATGACAATATAAATAAAAATTTCAGCTGACATAGATAAAAATTTAAGAGGCCAAATATTTGCTGCCTTGGCTGTGCCATCATGATAGACAAAATAACAGTTTCCACATTAAGTGGAAGTTTCAAATATGTATCCTCTAATAACTATAGAAGAGAATGTCACTATATCAGGGACAAATACAATAACTTGGAGAAAAATAGAAAAGACTAATTTTCTACAAAGCTTATGATTTTGGCTGCAGCTTGTTATTTTATATCATGGTATAGGTGCTTTTTAATAGCTTTTTGAAAGATGGTAAATTACGCCATTAGTGGTCTATTCAGCGTGAAAAATATCCATTTCCTAAAGGAGGAAATTGCAATTGCAAGATAGATCAGGTGGTTCTGGCTTGCTAAGCTTCCTGCCTGTTTTATTCTTTCGTTGTGAGTATTGTCCTTTTAAAGTGCTGTTGGGATTACATAGGCAAACGTATCTGTGACCAAGACATTGTTTTGCATATCATCAGAAAAACTGTCGTGTTCCACATTTACACTTTCCGCAAATATGAAGCTTTTTTAACATCCACAGAGCCATTTTCCAGATCATTCAGTATTAGCAGTCAAGACAAATTCAGGACTGAAGTAAAAAAGTAATATTCTTTTAGAAATATATATGGCCTTTTATTGTTTACGGGAATGTCTTGTAAAAATTTCCAGATTCAGCTTAGATAGTGAGGCAAGGTGACACTGCACACTATTCCTTTAGTATCTCCATCTGTAGACTTTCATGTTTACCACAAGCAATTTTGTAAATATTATTAAAGAGATGACTGAAGGTAGATGCATATGTAATTATTTATGCAGTATTATTCACTAGTCTACTACTAGTCTACTACTGTGCTCTAACTAAACACCCCCAAATCCACATTAAAAACTAATTTAGTACTGAGGTTGCACTGCAGACCTTGAATAAGAATACAAATTACGGCCTTAATTCTATCAGTTTCTCTTCAAATAACATAAGTACAATATCAGAGGTGTAGCAGCAACTTGTGTTACTGTCTTCTTAAACCTTTGCTAAACCTTAAACCTTACGTAAACCTTTTTTTACATACCACAGGACCTGGTCTTCCAGTGAGTCCCATGGGACCAGGTGGACCTCTCATAGCAATCTGAGAAAACAAACAGAACAAAACAAGTATCAAGAAAAAGCTACTAGCCAGCTTACAAATTGTATATTAATAAAATTTCATAATGCATTAGCAAATAGAACCCCCATCATTGACTCAGTTGTCAATAAGGATAAATTCTGTGATAAGATGATGCTTAGGGCTCTTTACTTCACATCCTACACGATACAAAATGGAAAAACATTTTTTGAGCTATACCCTTGTGGCAGTTTAGTTTGCAGGCTCCTTGTGCTCACCCTAGCTTGCTGAAGAATAGCTTGTGCTTGAGCTTCCTGAGCTGAGATTGTTGGGCCCTTTTCGCCGTCTCCACCAAAGCGGAACTGCAAGTATGAAAACAAGAAAAGGATTCAGAATTTATCAAACTATAACCATACTTGTTATTTGCTGCAACTGTGTAAACCACTTCAAAGACATAAATCTTAGTCTTTAGTTCATTCTGCTAATTTCAGAAGACTGCTGCACTGAGGCCCCTGGATCCAGCATGAATATTAAGTCATTGTTAAGAGTATAGAACTGAGTCCAAATCTAATCCTTTAGGAGTAAACATTTTCTTTATTTCACAGGATTTTGGCTTTCATTTTGTTTGCTTGTTTATGTGGTTCATAAAGAGGCAAAGACAAACTCCAGTTGTCTGCAAAACATCATTAAACATATGTATCAATATTAATTCTCTGTAGGACAACAGAAAAATGAAATCCAATTTAAGGCAGACTTCAATTTGAAAAATATTTGATATCTAAACCAAAATGGTTTTGTAGCATATCTGACAATTTCAAAATAAATTACAGATTAAAATTTAAGTATCCATTCCTGTATTTCTGGACTGTTATTGCTCATGAAACCACTAGCAGTAGCTTTGTAATGTTGCAAAGGCACTAAGCTGCGTGGCTTTCCAAAGGTATGGCACAGGCACACTGGATATCAGAGACATGAATCTTTCACTGTCCATAACAGTTTGTCCAGTTTGCCTACACTGAGAGTCAGCACAGCAACAGAGGTCTTTCTCCTGCAGTCATATTATTATCACAAAGGAAGGATTTTTTTTTGAAAAGTGATGGAAAACTTCCTGCTTTAAGCCCCATGAATGAGCACCTGACTTTTTCTAAAACAAGAAATGCCAAGCCTTCTATTATTTGGAAAGAGACCAGGTGGTTTGTAGAGCCCCACATAATGTTCAATAGATCGCATTTTCAAAATATGTTTTCAAGCAAAAATGCCTAAATTTATTGCTTTGCATTCATTGAAAAGGTGAACCCATTTTGATGAATTCAAGCCCCACACATGACAATGGAGAGCTACACATCCCACAAAAGGTGTCTCCTACATGTTACTTGGTGTTTTGAATGTATCTTTGTGACAAGATAACTTGCCACTGCTAGATTCAATTCCACCTGTTTACTCCTTTATACCAGGATGACTCTCAAACGAGTAAGCAGTTCATTTGTTATGAAAGGATAGTGCTTTAGTGGCTTCCCAAAGGGGTTTATAAATGTGGAAAAGAAGTCTGGATAGTGATTAACTGCCAGGCAGGAATTCAGGAGACCTGAAGCCAGTTTCTTTCTTCCTGAGAAATTTCTGGTCTGACTTGGTAAATCACTTGTGGTGAAACCCGTTAACATCTAAAAATAAAGCTAGTAAGATTTTCCAAACTGGCTGATAGGTTAAGCATTAGTCCACACTCACTATCTTTAATGGAGCAAACTGATAAAAGACAAATTTTCCTCTGCTGGCACAGCAATTACATGCAAAGAATGTAATGTCCTGAAGAGTAGTGCATTTTTCAATCAACTAATTATTGCTAAACAAATATTTCTGTTATACAGCCAGCTGTGATAACAGAACTTGGCGCAAGCACTAGGTCAAAAATTAGCTTATTTTAATAATCTTCCACTGATTGTTTTATAAATAGAAAGGAAACTTTACCAAATCATCCTTTCCTTATATACTAATTGAGTCCTGTCTCCCGTATCAGAACTACACCAACTGCAGCTCTGAGACTTTTTACTTACTTTGCTTTACTTACCAACGATACTGCCCCTTCACTTACGGTTGGTTTATCAGTTCTCTGCGATGGTAGTGCTCATCAGATCTTTCACATACCCACATACACTCAGGAATAATGAATTCCATGCACACAGTGTTTTTTTATACCACAAAGCTGCAAGATACTTTAACAGCTTTGCGCTTGTTCCTCCACCTGCTAAAACAGATGGTGTTTTGCTTTGATTCCAGTGGGAGCAGAACTCGCTACGTGCATATATTCCTATTCAAAGGACGCACTGACTCTTCAAAGAGGACACTGAAGTCCAATTTTAAGCATAGAATGCTTAAAATTCTCCATGTCAAGGAGACTTGAAAGCATACATGCCTGCTGGGAGTACGTGCCCTTTGTGTAACAGCAAACTCCTTGTTTAGGACGTATAGTAGCAAATAATAGTTATTGTTCAAAATATAAGGAAGACTTCAGAGAGTGTAATACATTCATTTTGGTTCCAATCTAGCAGCCATGCAGGAGCTACAGCATATGTTTATTCTTGAGGAATAAAGGTACTATATGATCTTCAAATGCTTACACCACACAAGAAACTCAATATCATCTCTAATTCCAAAGACAAAATCAGATTAGAAAGGAAAACACCTATACATTTCTTGAAATACAGTTTATCTTCTTGGAGGCTGGCTACTCTAATCATAATCCAACTTACCGGCAACATCAGCATTGTACCTGGGGGACCTGCCAAACCATCAGCACCAGGGAGACCAGGGCGACCAGGTGGACCCTAAGGGAACAAAGGATGAAAGAAAACAGAATGACCACAAAAAGACAGTTATATAAGACAAACCTTTTGAGTCACTCGCACACACTTACAGTTGTATTCATAATGACACCCTTGGAGTTTTAATATTCTTTTTGCAAATTATTTGGGAATGTTATTCATTATTAGTGAAGTAATTCAAGAACTGAGTTTGGGAAGATTCAGCAATAGGGAAGAAAGCTATTCTATTTAAGTATTTTACTTATAAACTATATTAAAAAACAGAGTACCAAGTACCTTATTATAGAGGCTCTGCTCATGATTTCATAGGTTGAGCTGAGCTGAGAATCGCATTGTATTCCAATGATTGCTTTATTTGATATAGAGAACACAGCTGATTTTCTTTAAATCCTTTTAGGACACTTAATTTTCAAAGGCCACGTACGTCCTGCAGCTTTGACTTGAAAGCAGGTTTTTTTTTTTCTGATATCTGACAGTTTAAAAAAGAGCCAAACCTTTTCTGTAAGCTGGAGTTGAAGAAATGTGCCAATGCGTGTACATTGCTCATAATTATAGATCCAACATTCCGCACAGTTAAATACTGCTGTTGTGGCAATGGTTAGATTTATAATTACACTTTTCTTCCCAGCAATTTAAATTATGCATTTTTACTAGCTGAAACTGTCAAGGGCAAGAAGGACCTGCATCAGGAGTGCACATTTGCCTGCCGCATGACTGCCAAACAATATATTCATTCAGCAGAGCAACTCTCTGCAGGGTTGCAATGTCAGACCAACAAACATCAAACTGTCTTAACTGGTTCCTTCTGATGCTCAGGCACTGAACAAATCAATGGGAAAGATGATCCAAAAAAGTTCTGGTGTTTTTCCCCTCTTCAAAAAGTAAGCCTGTTACTAAGTCTGTCTGAGCTCTGTTTTCAAAAAAGCCTGAAGCATCAAAAAAAAAGATAATTCCTTACTAATACACCACAGATAAATCTTAAATTGAGAATTATTACTAATTCAGATGTAACATATTGAATAAAAAATTGTAATTGTTAAAAAGAACCATTATGTATCCAGATATTTTTGAATTAAGATTAAAATATAGAAAAATAATTAAATGCACTTAGAAAACCTTCACTCTGACTGGCAGTGGCTTTATGTCATACGATTATGAGTCTTTGTGAAGATCAGAAGTGAAAGATTAGAAGAGAAGATTTTGACTGAAGATACAATTGGAGATTAGTTTTTCACTGTCTTCTTCCATTGCACCATTATATATGAGAGAAACTAATCTCTACAGCAAATAAAAGCGAAACCACTTATGGTTCTCTCAGAAGAGTATGCTCATTCATTTTTCAGTTGTTTTATACCCATTATTAGGATCAGAACGATACAATAATTTAGTACAAAAGCTAAAGCACAACAGTCAACTACAAAAAGTAGTGGATTCCTCAGCTAATTGTTCTGTAGTTTTGCACTTAAACAACACCCTCAATTATTACAGTTATTAATGTAGGCTTTTTAAAATTAAGCAATATGCTTTTCTTGAGTAGTAATTTTCTCAGAATACTACTTTTCTAATTTTTTTACCTCAGATGAAAAGTAGTAGGAATAGTTACAGCAAGAGCTATAGCCTTTATTCATATACAATGATAGTTGTTTAAGTAAAAAAACAAACCTGTCCACACATGTTTAAAATATAAAGTAAGACATGTTATTTCTTTAGAATGGAATCTGGCTGCAGAAGTCTGTATTTTTCTCTTGAGCTTGGTAGCTCATTTCCACAGTTCTTTACTTGTATAATGTGTCTTTTTCCATATAAAACATGACGCCTCTTCCATGACAGGCACATGATGCGTTTAGTTAAGATTTCGTTATGATGAATTCAGTAAGCAATTAGTTAAAAAATTTGCATTATCAGTAGTTATTCCATTAGAATGTGCTAAAATTCCTGTTCTAAGTTTAAATTCCAAAATACATTGTTTAGTTAATTTACAGGAAATAAGTAGGAAGAAAGTGTGGATCTGACTTTACAATTAATGTGAAGCATTGTTAAGATTTTAACATTACCTCATTATTCAGTGAAGTAACAGTATCTTCTCAACATCTTGTATACACAAATACAGCATGAAAATGTGAGGCTCATCAGTAAACTATCACATATAAAACTCAGAAAAGTTTTTTGGTAGCATATTTTCTCAACTAAATATATTCAGTTGTTTTAAAATTGTGTTTATTGTGGCAGTAAGAAAAGGCTTGTGAGAACACGTAAGACTAACAGTTTAAACTTTGATTGGATTCATGATTGCATAGGGTTCCTATGAAGTATGTTATTTAATATCACAAATAAATTCTGCCTAGATCATCTAAAATTATCCATCACTTTCAATATTTCCATGTGTATTTTGATTATGCAGAGCTTTTTTCTCTGTATCTCTGCATATTACAGCTAAGATACAATTTTTTTTTAAAACTCACTCAAATACATATGAAATGTCTACGCTTATTGTTTTATTATATTTTAAAATAATTTCTGTCAAAACAGAAATATAGACAAATAGGAACTTTTTTCCTGTATTTACAGTACATATTCCTACCTCTAAGGAAGTATTTGTTCAGATTTGCAGTTGACATGCTCAGCTGAGTAAATCAGCCTCAGTTCCACCAAAGTTTCTTAAGCTGTTTGTATGTATTTCATACCAGGATCTAACCCACTTTTACACTTGTAGCAATAGCGCAAGACATACCATAAATACCCAAGATAATCTATAAGTTCACTTACCCTTTCACCAGGGTCACCTGGAGGACCAACAGGACCTTGTAAACCTGGGGGACCTGTAAGACCCTGTGGGAAATGAATGACATTATTATGCCGAATGATGACTTGAAGCATGTATGAAATATTTTTTCTCTGGAAAGTTATGTTGAACACATATTTCAATAAAATAATTCATAAAGTGGCATACTTTTTTTTTTCTTAAAAAGATTCACAGTCAACTTACAGAAATTCAACTTTCATGTGCACTCAGCTTGTAGCATGCTGTCACTGAAACTGCTGGAAATGCTTTTTATTTCTTCCTTCTAAAAATGCTAAGTCAAATATACCACTTGGGAACTACGATAAGACTATTATTAATTAGGTTAACTCATGAATGCCAAAGCAATAAATCAAATGCAATAAAAGAAAATAGTGATTAATCTACTTACAGCCGGTCCTCTTGGTCCTGGTGGTCCTTCAATGAGCATACCCTGCGGGGGGGGGGAGAATGAAAAAAGCTATTAAATTGGTTACGTATTGGAGAAAAACATAAACCATCTTTTTAGCTGAACTACCAAATTTAACATTTCCTAGTGTTTTGATAAACTTTTCTGAGATTCTTTCTACAGTTACTAGAACTGGAATCTGAATTGCTGTTTGGCTTTGAAAGGGAGAAAGACTTCTAGGTTGCATCTCATAGCACTTGATTTAAAATAACCTTTTTTTCTTTAATTATGTTAAAGAATTTGATGCAAATAACTCTGGCTAGTTCTGTGTTGTGGGTCTTATAGCACCTCGTAATTCCTTTATTTTGAGTGCAGATGCTAGTCCAAAGTCATAGCAAGATCCATGAATATATGATCCTCACTTGTACTTGGCTTTCCAAAGGAAGAAGTTCTGGACAAACAAGCTTGAAGCAGTAGTGAACTCCAACAAGGCTGGAGACAGGCAGTGGATAACTCTTCAGTGTTATGGATGTAAACTAGATGTATTTTGTAATTGTTTAAAAAAGCCATGCATTTTATGAGTTAACACACTCTAAGCTTCTTCACAGATCATGACTGAGGTGTCACAATCTTGATCTGTAACTTGTTTATTTTTGTACTCCTTTAACTTCGGTGATCAGTAGCTTAACCAAATGCTTCTCCTGGGATAGGAATAGGGGATTAAAAGGGAGCTTCTGGATCACAGAAAACCTTTGACAATGACACATCACAGTATTCTATCAGGCTTCAATTTAAGCTAACTTAGTCCCTTGATATTTTTGGGTCTAATTTTGTATGAAATTGCTGAAACCTGTAGTTGCAGCATTACCTGTGCCTAAGCTGGAAGCTATCTCTGCAGGTCTGTCCAAAATGTAGTTACCAACTGGCCTGAAGAGCTGTTTTTCTCTGCACAAGATTCTCCTCGTTTTAAAGAACATGTGGTTAGGCCTTTGTATAACTGAAAGAGAACACTGAACAGGCTACTGTCTGTTATCACTTTTACACTGTCCATGCTACGCTACAGGTGACTCTTTAAGATATCATGAATAAGGTTATTGTCATCCTATCATGAACAATATGCTTTGATAATCATGTATCAATACTGTACATAAGTTATATAGTGCTAAAGAAAAACTCATCCATGTCTGTACTTACAGGTTCAATAACAGCTGGTTCTCCCTTTTGGCCTTTTTCTCCATAAGCCCCATGTCCAGTCACCTGGCCAGTAAAAACAGCCCAGAAAATGAAAGTAAGCAGAAGGTCTAAGAATACGGTACAATAAGAACTGCAGCAACCTGTAACTGAAAGCTAAAGCTGGAATTGATCTGTGCTATGAAAAATGAATCAGTGGCATAAACCATATCGATCAAAAATATTTAATACATAAGAAATGGAAATGCAAAAACTGCATGCATTCTTTTCAAATTATTGGATATTTTATTGATTTGTAGTTTTCCAATGAGATGCAACAGTTTGCATACCATGGTTTGCATCAGGACTTAGGACTTAAAATGCAAAACTTCCATGTGGAAGTCACAAAGTTTTTTTCTCCTTTTCTTTGAATAGACGTGTTCTTGGCAACTAACAATGATTCTTCACGGCTTTCTGAGTTAAGCCAGCCTGAAGTAAGCTGGAAAGAAAGATCCCATACGGACAGTGACCTTCAAGTTCCTCATTTCATTCATTAGACAGTGATATCATGTAAATTTGTCTGAGAAGAGCCTGTGACTTCATGGCAGGAATGGGAAAGGAGTTACGTGGCACTGTTAACATTAAATAATACTTCATGGATAGCAGTTATGCCTTCTAACTATAGGAATTAGCATCAACTGCAAAATTCTTTTGGGATCATCTCTAAGAGAAGTTTTAAGTTCAGGATTAAGATAACAGAATTACCTAAAAAAGTAGGTCAATAACACTGCTAACAGCACCTCTATTGATTGCTAACATATCCACTGCAAACTAGAAATTAGATTCAGCTCTGAAAACTTTAAATGCTTTTTTTTTTTTTTAAGTTCAGTAGAGCGATTTCACATTTACCTTAAAACAGCTCAGGATTTGAAAATATTAAGGATAATGTTACAGAATTTGAATATGAAATATTTTGGAAAGGGAAAACAGATATAGAGTCATGGCTTGTGTATTTACTGATTTAAAAAACACAGATCTCACGAGTAACGATGCAAGAGTTTATAAAAATCAAGCAGGAAGAGATAGAGATGATTATAGTTTATAAAGTAAATGAAAATTGGTTGTAAAAAGTGGCATCAGCTCTCCACCTTTGGAAATAGTGCCCTTTTTGTGAAAATTTCCAGGTACTAAGTACTTTTCATCTTCCTTTTTTTATCAAAGGTAGACCTCCACTTCTTCTAAATACATCCATATGTCAAAGGAAAATGATATGATATCTCTGGCTCAGCAGGTAAGAGTTGTAATAAAGCTAACACAGGTCAGAACCTGGGTTCTGATTCAAGCTTCCTGACTCCTTCGGTTTTGTAGCAAGGCATTTTAAGTTGAAATATACACCAGTGGATAGAGTCTACACAGTCATTTCCTTAATGCAGGCAGAAATGGTGCCTTATGGGCTCTTTGCTTTGCAGATAATCTGACCTTTCTGTGTCATTCTGCCACAGTGTCCCCATCTGTGCCAGAAGGGAAAAAGTAAGCTTGTATCACATTGCATAGATAAGGATCATTAAAAAATACAATGACCCCAACAGGGTTTAGAAAGGAGTGATAAATGAAAGACAGAAGTATGGGTTTCAAGGTTGGCAGAGAAAAGCAACCTCACAGCATTTGCTGCTATTTCTTGGCTCCTTTGTAAACTGAAGTTTGGAGTTTGTGAGGAGAAAATAAAAGTAAGACCGAGCAAATTCTGCAAACAAAATTCTCCTTTCCTACCATACTCAGGGCCTTCACAATTAAAAATCTAAGTGGGAATTAATTTTGCTTCAGTCTTAGTCATATTAGGTTGTTTTTTTTTTGGAGCTTCCACAATCCAATAAACTTGTAAATGAGGATCTTGGCACAATTAAAGGAAAATTAAAGCCTTGCTGTTAAGCCTGTGATTAAGTCAGAGGGAAAGAGAGAGCTGTAAAACACACAAAAAAAGAACATGATTCACAGGACCCACCATGCCATCCTATCTTCCTTTATATATACTGAGCTGTTAAATCACTCCTGCAAGGTCATAAACCTGTCACCATTGACTAAGCTTATTTTCATGAAAGCATTCAGACTTTCACCTTCCCACTCATGAATTTTCTCTTCTGAAAGTAGCAGAAGCCATAGGACTCTAGACACTTATATGCATTTCAACTTCTTATGATAATCATATAAAAAGGTTAATTGCAGTACTTGCACATGCACTAGAACTTACATTGTTTCCAGCTTTAGTTCCAGTTAAGAAATATTTCTAAAATTTTTAATTTTATCATTTATTTTTGGAATTCCAACTCTTTTTTCCTTTCCCTCCTGTCTTCAACCCTCCCTTACTCCCTTCAGCAAAAGAGACAAACTCCGTGCATTTAGTAAAAGTAAAAAAACTCAGGATTACTAAGAAGATGGGCTTGATTCAAAGACTATCAAAAGTGAGAATATATATAATATGTACAAGCAGCACTGGATCAGGCTCTGTGCAGTTCTACAACTGTATAACTATAAAAGAATCGCTAAATTAAATTAAACTGCATTAATCCTTCAATCAACTTACGCTTGTTTCTGTGATATCAGTCTCTGCAGGAACACCTGGACCAAACTCCTCATTAGTGGAATCAGTTGGTTTCTCTTCATATTCTTTATATTCATAAAAATCATATTCGCCTAAATCTCCATCTACCAGCAGATCAGGTTCACTGAGGTCTACTCCTCTGCTTCCATATTCAGTTTCCTCATTTTTTTTATCATAATCCTCTCCAGTTATGTATTCTTCAGCAAATACTTCTTCAACAGGATTTTGCTATTCATATCAGTAGTAAAGATTTGGGAACAGGAGGAATATGTGGGTTATTGTTAGTAAAGCAATGTAAGCATATGCTGATCCACCATGATGACTTGTCAAAAGAAGAAAGAACAGTAGAACTACAGCATATTGTCTTTTAATTAGAGTCTGAAGGAACGGAAGTCCAGCCTTTCAGAGTAATTAAAAGATCTTTGTATAAGTAGTACAAAGAAGTAATGCTTTCATACGCTTTTCTTTTTATTTCCAAAAACATTGAATTCAATATATCCAGTACACTATGTGTACTGCTTGCTTAATGTTACTTTAGTGCCAAATATAGCTAAATTTCTCAGCTTGGTTTCACAGTTACAAGCACTCATGAATGAACATACGCACCACAATGGGCAGTGAATAAATTTAGAAGACCTTTTTACAATAACAATGTACAGGAAGTGCAAGCTCCCCTTTAGTTAAGCCTGGCCTTCTTCATTATTTTGCATCTATAAATACCAATGCTCACATAAATGTTTCAAGTTCTTTTCTCTTGGCAATGACTTTACAGTTTATTTATCTGTCAAAAAGTCACAGTTCATGTCTGTCATTGCAATTTATATATTTTTTGACTGAGTCAAATTCAACATGCAAAACTCAGATCTGAAATCTAAGCTTACATCTTCAAGCACGTAAACTGTCAAACCAAGTAACCAACTCATAAACACCAAAGCATTTAAGAGAATGCTATATTTGAGATGTACAAAACCATTTGTGAAAATAAAAGAGGATTGCTTTATTCTGTTTCAGAGGCCTTTTGAAAGGGTAATTTAGAAAGAAATCAAAGTTCAGGTATCACTAATATGAGATGGATATTCTAAATTGTCAGACAGTTGAATTAGTATGATCTTAAAAAATTATTAAGAAGCTAATCAACATCCAGAGCAACTAAAATATCTTGATTTAATCATGATATTGAAATACTTTGAAATTAAAATAGAAGTCCATATTTTGATTTAACTAATCGCCTTATTCCATTAGCTACAGAACTAAGACTTTTGCCTTACAGCTGGAGTAAATGCACAATTCTAAGCCAAATTTGCAGAACTGCTCTCACTAAGAGAAACATTTAGCACTTTGTATCTACATCATTACAAGTGTACTATTGCACAATTGAATTATAATTGTCCAAGAAACATAGTGATTTAAATATGTTTCTGTTGATCAGCTTGTGAGAAGTAAACATGACATTTAACACAAAAACAGTTTACAGTAGAGTGAGTAAAATATATTTTAATTCACCTTTACTTTCCAAGACACATAGGAGGAAAACCAAAAAAAAATGGGAACTCTTTTTCAAATCGGGGGGCGAGGGGAAAGGCTTGTTTGTACATCTTTTAAGCAACATATCTTCATTTTGAAAGGAAAATGTAAAACAAAAATGAAAACAATATTCCTTATAATCAGCCATCATTTTTCTAAGACTAGTATTAATTAATATGCAGACATATTAATCAACACCAGTTTTAGGTGTGGTAATCTTAACAACATTGTGTTTAGGTTTTCATTGTGGCTTTCTAAAAATGTGGCTTTTAACATGTCAAAATAATAATTTTATCTTTTTTTTTACAGTTTAAAATGCAATGTTTCATTAGAACAGAAGATCAGTGAAAAGCAAATAATTTGGTTTTGTTAGCTGAAGAACTATTAAAAGGAAACGATGGCTTTTGACTCCATTTCAATATGCTGCTATGGTTGCAGCCATCCTTTGCTTTGTGTTAGGCTGTCTTTATCCTGCAGCTTAAGAGTTAAAAGAAAAATTAGAGACTTCAGTTTGTCTTAGAATAGGACTATGTTTAGTATTTAACCTCATTTATACTAGACATAGCTCCATTCCCATTCACACAGAATGCAACAACCCTGCATTCCCACAGCATATATCACTGAATGATTTCCAGAATCATGAACTCTGCAGTCTAAGGATACAGCAGATCTCCATAGAATTAATGGGAGTTCTGCCTAAGAAAATAGTAGGTTCCAATGTTGGCTAAGAAAGCATAAAATTGCATTAATTGCTGTTAAAGCTATGAATATTTACACAGACAGATATTTATCCTTTTAAAATGGGTTTGTACTTTTTTTAATCACTGAAACCTGGTGGGCAATTGTTTTTGACTATCTTCTTCTCAAGAGCCTTTATTACCTCATTTGCTTCAGTAGCTCTGGAGGGAGATTCTGTCTGGGGCCCATAGTCGTTTTCAGCTATGCTATACTCTTGAAATCCATCAATGATGTTTGCCTAGTATTAAAGAAAAAATACATTATTTAAAAAACCCTGTAGGAAAAATTCAAGGGTTATCACTTTTATTTGGGCTATGGTATTAGCCAGATGTATTCATGTAGTGGGGTTAGGTATAGTTTTTCTCATTATCAGAGATCTTCCAGTCTTAGTCTGAGAAAGATCTTGATTATTTCTTGGCTGCCTTTACCCCTAGTTTGCCTTTTGCTGCTTCTTGATAACTTTTCTTCTTCTTGGATGCATATTTTTCAGATTTTTTTGTTGTGGCCTTTTGGGGTTTGTCCTTTGAGCTAGTGGCCACTGTCCTCTTCTTCTTTTTGACCATGGCTTTCTTTTTCTGTAAACGTTATGAAAGATGGAATGGGAAAACATAAATAAAAAGAAAACTGAGAAAGCATGAATGAAAGAAGGGTAACCAAACGTGAGATGAATGCTGTCAGCCATGAGACCTTCCATCTCTAACTGAAAGCAAGAGTTACAGTTACAGAGTCAAGAAATGAGTGAGAGGAAAACATTAAGCTTATATATAGAAGACACAAATTGACAAACCATGTGGTAGGGGACAGCTGGACACCACACAACAAACAGATCAGATTCTATTACCTCTGTTTGTGCTACTGTCTCTTCGAATAGTGGGGGTCCCTCTGTTACAGAATCAGTTTCTTTATAATCTGCATCCCCATACTCATAGTCATATTCGATAAAATCTTCTGGTGTGTACTACATTGCAAATGGAAAAATATCAGGTATTCCCATGTTAGTGGTAGCAAACTAGATTAGCTATACTAGAAAGCTTAAGAAGTAAAGCTTAAGAAAATTAAGGTTGTATAAACAACTCAATGTAGTTATTCATTCTGTAGGAAAATACAATTCCTTATTTTTTTCAAAGCACAATACAAAAGTATTAAAAAAGCAAGTAGTAACGCCAGTAAAAAAACTCTCTTTTACTGGACTGTAAGGAAGAATCAACTAGAATTTGAATTACCACAAGCACCAACTGACCTTTGTGAAATCTTGTATTTATTTAATCTTTAAATTGCAAATAATGCCTCTTTTTACCTGTGTTTTTTGCAGGTGATCAGAAGAACAGAGAAATGTCAATATATGACATGAATAGAGTAAATAATTTCACATACATGAAACAGCCTACAACTCACAGATAACCATTGCTAAAATACTCTTGTTTTCTGAAGAGTTCTCAAATCCAGGGCAGTTCCAAGGTACACATTGCCTGAGCAATGCTTCACTTGTATAACTTCATTTAAAGCTCAGATCCTCAGCTGCTGTAAATTGCTCCATAGTTTTGTATCTATAATAAATAGTATCAAATGAAGATTTGGCCTACAAAACTTTTACAAGAGATAATGGGTTTAGAATTGGCTTGTGTAAAGTGAACACTACCTAGGGAGCCAGGAACTCCTGAGCTGTAATCTTGGCTGTACCATGAAGATATTCATCATGCCTGAAAAGAAAGGCACCTTTAAACTATCTTGCCACTCCTGTCATGCTTAAAGCTACAGGAACTGGTTGGTCCTGTAAATTAAAGCAGTCTCACAGCTGCTACCAATTCCCTCTAAATCCCCAGGGAGCCAAAGGAAGGTGGAATTGTGGCCAGAATGCGGCCAAGTGTCTGCTTTCCCTTGTTTAGAAATAAATATTCTAATGTGCCTTGTATGAGTTAGCCACTTCTGAAAACTCCTCTCTCCTATTACAAGTCAGCATCGTTGTCTGTAAAATGAACACAATATCTGTTTGTTTCATTAGATTGCTGAGAGGGTTTGCACATTACACTTCCAAATGACTGTGAGGATTCACAGAAGTCTTAAATAGCATCAGCATCAGAAAGAGATTGACATTTTAGAAGAAATTATAAATGATGTTAAAATAGATCTCCATATTCCAAAATAAATTATATCACATAATCAAATTACTGGTTTAACTGCTTTCCCTGGAAAAGCCTTTTGATACAATTCTTGTACTTAAGATTTTAGTACATAGAAAATATGGAGAAGTTGATTTCCTCAGGAAGTATGATACTAACACTGAAAGGCCTTAATCATTTAAAAATCCCTTTATGTGGGTTTCTGTCACTTCAGTCCTGTGACTCCTCAGCGTCCTTTAAGCTTTTCTTAAAAAGTTTTTTTTAAGAAGCCAGATGCATTTTGTTTGATTGTCCTTCTCATTGTGTCTACTCCCATGCATATATAACTTGGTTTGTCAATGAGATTTGATAATCATATGGAAAGAATGTAACATACTTTCAGTAATTGCCCCAAATTATACTGAACATTAATAAGAGAACTTCAAACAACAAAACATTTATCATTTTGGGGGCAGAATATCCTCTGTGCAGTATTTCAGTGCTTTTCATCTCCCTGTTATAGAATGTAAGCGCAGTTTTGATTTGATCAGTAGTATCATTGGCATCACAGAAATAAGCTGATATTTTTCAAAATCAGCAGCATTTTAGACTAAGACTTGGTAAGTATTATGTGATTCATAGATTCAGGTGTTCGATAGATTAAGATTTAGTCCTAATCCCAGTGAAGTCAATGAAACATCTTTGACTTGTAAATGGTATCGTCCAAGGACCTCACAGGCAGTGATGACACATTTTTACAGATGCGTAAATGTATAAAAGCATGTTTTCTGGTTCATGCAGTTCTGGAAATGCAACTCAATACAACTTGTTTCTAACGCAGTATGCCACTGACACGCAGAAAAGAAAACACAGTGACAAAATTTCTAGGAGACCATAAGAGCCACTTGAAGTAAAGAATAACCACATGGATAAAACCAGCCCTTTTGAAATAGAGCAGCATTGAAATTGCTGCATTTCTTTGGAAATTATAAAAATTTGTGCATAAATCAGATTCACTTTTCTTCTGTTAAGAAGTCTATGCAAACTAAGTTGATCTACAAGAAAAAAGAAACTCTTTAGAGTTTATCTCTTCAGATTCAGTCATTCTGCCACACCAGTCACAACGCATTACGTATATTTAAATGCTTCCTCAGCCAAACCACACAAATCAAACACTCTCATATGAAATTTTTATTGGTACCAAAACAATAGACACAACCCATGGTAAATACTATCTGATATCTTAATGGATAAGTAGAACATTTTAGAGAAAATTACTGTTTCATTAACTGGATTTAAATTCAAATATGTTGTTAGGGATTTGTTTTAATAACTTCCAGGATCATGGATTCCTTTTTAGTAAGCATTGTAGACCTATTCTGAAACTGGAAGCATTCATTCCATCATTGATTTTGACCAATTAACAATTAAAATATAACTCTGTGTTGCTCAGCATTATAACTGCTCTCCAAATCTCAGTAGTATGGCTTCCCTCAAGGTAAGCTGAATGATTGTGTTGAATTTTGCCAACTATGTGACACATAAAATTACAACAGTGGGTTACAAAAAGTTCTTCAGAGGCCATAAACTAAACAGATATGTTGACTGGAAAATAAAAAAAAAAAAAAAAAGGAAAAATATCTATGCCAAGTATGTTAGAATTAAAAGAGAAAGTGGTGAATAAATTGATATTTTACGCAGAGAACTGCCAGAGGCGTAGTTTGGAAAGCCAGACATTTATGAATGAGAACTAGAAAACACTCATACAAAAAAAGCATGAGTATTTGGAGAGATCTATTGCATCATGCATAACCACACAGAAAATACTTTCCTTTTAGATACTGTGCTTTACTCATTCCTATTAAAGAAAATGAATTTTTTTGACATATGCAAAACATTATCATGAATACTGTGAAACATTTGGGTTGCAACAATATGCAGGCACACACAAAGAAAAGAACAGGAATTTATGACAAGCAGGGAATGTCAAGTTTCATGCTAGAATAAGATTACTGCCAAGCAAGTGAAGGCCTTCTCCATGGACCTTTTTTTCTTCCTTTTTTAAGAGCACAGTATTAGAAGGGTATTATGGAAATTCTTGAATCTACAAGGTAGGACATGCGGACATTGTGTTGAAACCATATTCAAGTAGTTTCTAATTGGCAGTACTTTGTAGGCTTCCTAAAAGGAGGGACAAATGGGAACATGCAGTAGCTCTGGAGTTTATACTTAGAAAACCCTTGTTCTTAGCAATCCTTCCTTTCCAGAAGGATTTTCTGAAACATCAGCAACCCTAGCCTTCACACTAGCCAATAAACGGACAGAATGTTTTGTAATGTACTGCATTGCACAGATTCTGTTACAGCTAATGAAATATAGACGCAAAACCTTTCAGGTGCCTTTCCTGAGGCGCAAGCTGTCCAGATGGAGAAATGCTTCTCTATATCCCTAAATGGTGTGAAGATGTACTTTAGAAATATGGTGTACTCCACAGCATGATATTATCTGTTCAACCTAATAAAGGCCATGTCCCATTTTTAAGATGAGATGACAAGACTAAATTTACAAAGATTAAGAACAGAGTTAACAGAGTGAATAAGGGGGCTTTAGCCAATTGCTGCGAAGTTCGCAACTCACAGTGCCATTAACTGTCAAGATTGGATATGTGGCACACATCCCTTTTTTTTCCTGGAGCTACACAACTACAAGATCACCTTTATCAGATGAGCAGAGACAGAAGTACGACCCTTTCAGTTTGAGGCCTCATCAAACCTTGAGAGAAGTCCCTTGACATCTTGGATGTTAACATTTCTGAGTGCTAAGCCTGCGCTATCTCAGGCCTTGCTATTAGCTCACAGAGACTGGGGAGTTCACAGAAATCTGTCATGGTTGAGACTGTTAATCAAAGGAAAGTGAATAAGTGAATTCTTGAAAACACAGGAGAAAGTATCTAGAGTTTGAAAATTAATTAATGCAAATGGAAATGTATATTCTGACAGTTTTAAATTTAGTCAAGACTACTAACTCTAGCAAAAATCAGAGCAGGGAATGAAAGCAAGTACAATAGAGATGAAACGTGTATTTGGAAAAAGCAGCATTTGTTTTGTTAGCTGTACACCTAAAGAAGATATTACCAGCCAGGAACACAGCCAGAGGATCAAGAAACTGGAATAGGATTTGAATGGGCATTCAGCTTGTGGATTATTCTTATACTTCTGTGGGTACAGGCATAGCCAAGTGCAAAATATACCTACCACAGCTGCGCAGCATTACTTCACTCCTGTGCAAGATACCCATCTATAAAAGTTTACCCTAATAATAACTAGATAATGGAATAGTTAGGGATCTGAGACAACAGACACGAGACCCATAAAATGCTCATAATAACTGCAAAATATGTGCAACTGTATTATCTTTCCAAATGACTTCACATAACTATCAAAACAATTGACTTAAAATGGTACATTCGGCTTGGACAGTAGCTGGAACTTGGTGAGGGATTTCAGCTAAGAGGCATCAGGTAACACATACTTCAACTGTGATGCAATTTTCTGTTTTTTTTTTTTCTGCTCTTGTAAGACCACCAATAGTTATAGAACAACCATTCTTGTAATGAATATTACATATGACTGTTTTTGTACAAATGAAAGGGAGAATAAAACCTGCTGTTTCTTGATGAGACAAAAATCTTTCCACTATGACCTCATGCTTTCTTTAACAGAATGATTATATTACACTACCAGATCATCATGCAATTCCAATTAAAGAGATGAACTGTTTTCTTCATCAGAGGAATTTTAGAAGCAGAAGATCAGCAGCATGCAAGGTCTATGATTTGAATATTCTGAAGACAGCCTTACCTTGAAAATTAGTTCTTCTATCCGTACTCTAAAAACCTACCCCTCCTCCATTCCAAGATGTAGATTTTAGCCATTTTTCCTTTCCAATAAGGAACTAAAACTCTAAATCCTAAATCTCAAAACTGTCATAAGCTCATTTTTTCCATTGCCTAAAGATTATGCTAAATCATCCAGCCAGCTAAAGAGGTAAAGGTGACTTTGAAACACTCTAGGCCTATTAACACTTTGCAAAATGGAACAAAATAAAGGATGCCAAGCAAAGTGAGAGTTTTAAAAATCAGGTGCAGCAATATAAATAAAGAAATGTAGATGTCAATCTTAGGGCAGAAGGAAAGTTAAAAGATTTAAAAGACAGCCTTTTCTATTACATAGTCCCCATACTGTTCATAAAAGTGATAAAAGCAAGAAGATGAAAGGAGATAAGAACAAAATCTTCAACTTACAAAGACAGTCTTTGCCAAAATAAGAACAATTTAAGGTTCTTTATTATGTTAATTGCTTAAAGAAATAACCTAATATATATATATAAGAAGAAAAAAAGAGCTAGGAAGATCACTATTGTTGACACCTGCTAGGTTAGCTAACTGCAGTTCTAAACATGATGTTAAACATGAAATTCAACATGGAAATAATTATTTTTCTATATTTTTCAGAAAACTAGTCTTTCTGATCAGTCAAATACCTGAAGGGACACTAAATTAACATGGTCTGAAAAGATGCCTGAAGCCACCATTCGACATATTTGGAAGCCATTTGCACCTTTACTTTACCGAGTTCATTTCCTTAAAGGCAAACATTTAATTTCTTCAACTAATCCATTCATTTGGGATAGGTCCAAAATAAATGAAGTAGAGTTCCTTTGGGAAACAATTTCTTCAGCAGAAGTCAGACGGTGTGATTTATTGGGTTGCAGAAGAATTTGAAAATCTGATAGCTGAGTCCACTGAAAGCTAGACCTGATGACACTCCAGAAAATATACTGCCCAACTTCATCAAGGATGATGAAGACTGGCTAGGCCTTTCACTGCTCTAATTTCTGTGGAGCTGGCCAAGTATACGTGATTGAACAGAAGCTGAATTTAATATATTTCCATTTATAGAAGAAAGGGTTTTGAAAACAAGACAGAGGCCAGATTATTCACAAGGTATTTATAAGAAAAGCACAGGAGCCTAACTTCCTAAGGGGAAAAAGTCCTGATAATTTAAAAATATAATTTTATCTCCCCATTTGATCCTGAAAACCTATTTTTACATTCATCATGAAACAAGCTTAATGATTACTGATTAAATCTTAAAGCTCAGTATAAAAAAAAAACCTCTGGAAAAAACAGCAGAACAGAGCAAAAAGCTTAAATAAAATCAAAATCCATGTCTAAAGCTTATATCTTGAAGTCCTTAAGTTACTGCTTACCTAACCCCCTATAGAACAGGAGAGGTGATGGAAGAGAGTGCAGGAGGTTGACCTTGGTTAGGTAGGAGAATGGCATGAGAATCAGGATAGCACAGCCGAGGAAGCCTGTAGAGAACGGTAGAATTTAAGACATGTCCTCCCTTTGTAGGCTGGCTTGGTCTATGTCTTTATTCACACCTTGCTGGTTTTTTGAATCATATTGTGAGATGCTTGATTCTTCCTGAGTTTTGCTTAGGGTAACCTCAGCACTTAATTCAGTGATGAAGGGACCCTGCAAGTAAAAAGTAGGCTTTGAAATTCTCTCTGATACATCACCCAAACTGCAGTTTGAAAATGATGCTAATGCAGAAAGAAAATGCAACAAGAAAAAGAAAATCTCAATACAGCACTTAAGGTACCATCAGTAAAGACACCGATTATATCTCAGTGTCCAGTAAACCTACATGTGAGAGCAAAGTCAAGATCTTCAGGTCTTGAGAAAACTCCAAACATTTTAAAAAGCAAATATCACACTCCAGATGTTGCAATGATGTGTCGTCCATCCTCGGGTTCATTTAACGGAAGATTACTACAACACATTCCATCGTTTTTCCCATTTTAGGGTTTGTAAGCTTTTTTTAGTCTGGATGAAAGTATCCAACTCTGCCCTCAACAAATACATAAACAATTCTACCAGCTGAACTGGAAAGATGGCATAGGGGGGAAATGATTACAGAGAAGGAAAGGACTCATTTAAGCCAACAAAACCTATAACATTAGGCATTATTGGAACACCTTGACTAACTCCTGTATCCTTTCAGACTTCAATAATTCTTAAAGTCACCGTGCTACTGAGCTAATGAAAGTATAAATGACATTTGCCAAAACTTTTAGAAAGGAACCTATACTTGACTTGAGGATATCTAGAGACACACCATTTTGGTAATTTGTTCTTTTTTTCCTAAAAATTTTAGTAGAGCTTTTCCTACCTGCAAGTATCCAATTTAGTTTCTTTTTTGTGAAGTTAGCAAATGCTAACTGAGAAACATCTCAAGCTTTTCTCATTATTGTGGGCAAGTCAAACATTAAGTTTTCCAGTTCCCAAAAGCACAACATTTATGTAGATTTTATTTGAATAATTTCTGATTTTGCAATGTTTAGTGACTGAACACCAAAACTGTATGTAATGTTTTTAATGTATTCTTATTCCTTTTTTTTAAAAACCAAGACACACACTGCATTTTTTTCCAGTTTTGCTTTGAGTGCTTATGCACAAACTGTTCCCCTGCTTTAATAACTTTTTGCTTTTTTGAGGCTACTGTTCAACAAATACTTTCAAATTCTGCTGGCTTAAGCCAAAGCTGACACTGAAAGATAAGACTTTGCCTAGCCTTTAGCCCAGTGTTCTCTCACCTCTCTTTGTATCCCTCACAAGAGTTTGTGTGAAAACATGGGAGATCAAACCAGGAAATCAATCTAGCTAAACAGTAATCTTTTCATGTTGGCTTTCAGCTTGATTAGTATCTCAACCTGGTAAACCACATACCCCCCAAAATTGCTTTCATTGATATAGCAGTAGATGAAGCCCAGAAATGGGGACTACCTGCAGCACATGAAAGGTTCTTTTGTCAACACAAACGAGAAGACTGCACTTTTCCTACTTCTTCATGTTTCTCCTGCATTTCTTCTTTTTCTTGCACGTGCGTAACATTGCCTTGAGTGGTGTTATCATCATTGTTCACTGCTATGCAATACCATGACTGATAAATTTTAATAGCATCCTTTTTACACCCATTTCTATATTGCTAGCACAATTCCTAAGAAACTTTACTAAAATGTTAACTCATGATAGTTTACTATAATGTCTGAAATAAGTCAACTAAATTTGAATCTGCTTGTCAGATACTTCATCTTTACCATACAATAACTTTTTTTCATACAAATATCATATGTTGAAAAATCAGAAGCTTTAAGAAGGCCCAAGTCTATAAATTCTATCAGATATCACTATCAAATTTGTAATCTCATCAAAACATGAAATCCGGTACTGTGAAATCATGACTTTCCATATAGACGGGTCATAATTACATTTTTATTGTTTAACACCTTTAATGCAAACAACAGTTCAAAAAATCAGCATCGCTATCTTCTATAACTTCTTCCAATACCTCAATAAGACTTGTAATATTTATTTACTTAAAATGGAAACATCTATGTGATTTGATAGGCTGCATCTCAAAAGACAAGAAGGTAGCCTGCTTTAACAAGCTGGGGTTTTGCCACTTAGCAGGCAATTCTATAATTCTGGGCAAATCAGTTAGTAGCTTAATCTAATGTATATTCATCATGCTGGTAGTATTGCTGATGTGATTACTTCAGATCGTTATTACACAGAATGGTAAAGAGATCCATTGACTTCTCTGGGAATATTCATACAAAGTTACACATTTAAACTCATGGATAGCAACAAGGACATTGTGTCTTAGTTCAGAAAGAAAAATAATTCAATCTCCACTCCGAGCAAGAAGTAGAAGCCAAGAGAAAAGGCAGTTATCAATGTTTCTAATCTTCTGGCTCTTCTCATTTTGTTTCAAATTAATTTTAAAATGCTACATTAAAAATTAAGATCTATTTCACTTTTTTTTCCCCTGTAGGTGCTACCACAAACTATGTGTAATCATAGGGAAAAAAAAAGGACTTAGAAAAACACATTAAAAAACACTAACCCCAAGAGTATTTTTGCAGCAATGGCTGCTGAATTTAATGATATTTGCTGACTCCAGTGTGAGCTGCATTAGACTACAGATGATCTCTACTCAGGATGCTCAAGGAGAACAGTGCTGATTGTTTGATTTTATGATTCCTTTTTTTTGTTTGGTGCTCACAGACTATTTTCAAGAGATGTGTAGTATATAACTAGGAATTCTGTTTGATGAGCATATAACTATATATATATGCAGATAGTTTTTATAATTATGATGAGCTACAAATGAGTGCTCTGAACTGATGCCAGTGTTAAACAGCTTTGATTTAGTATAATATTTGACAGCAGGAGATTTAGATAATTATCCATTATGGAAGGAATGAAATCTCTGAGCTATTTTATTTGTATTCTACATCCTTTAGAAACACTGAATTTCACTCTAATAATTCACGAGTAGTCATTGCTATTAATTGAGCCAAGTACTCATTCTTCTTCCTCTTGAACAGATTTTGAATCTACAGTCTGATCCCAACTAACTTCTGTAAACTCAAAGACTTTTCCACATGTATTACACTAAAGGACAGGAGCCATCACTGCCATCAATGGTGTCCAGAGCAGGCAAATATTTGCAAAGTCTCTAAGACATGTTAACTCATCCTTAGGAGATGATGTGAGTTTGGAGGTGACAGTAGTCTCAACTTAGTTAAATCACTTTAAGTATTTAGATATATTTCTCTTCAAGAAAAGAGACCGAGGGATGATTTTAACAAGCTTTTCCCACAAAGATTATTTTATTAGATTGGTTATTCTTCAGTCTTAATTCAAAATAGAAAAGCATTAGCCTATTCAAACCTTTCAATATTCATAGAGGAAAAAGAATCAGAGTGCTAAGATACATATTAGCGAAGCCCAGGAAAGTTCCCATTTCTTTGATGTTTAATAATGAGAAAAATATTAATTTGGTTTTACTCTCTATTATTTTCTTCCCATAAAATATTAGTTACATCCCTTCTATCTGTTCTGTTTTAGAATATAGGGCATGGAGATTCATGGAGCCAGGAACACAGAGAGAAGGCCCTAACGGTGGCCATGAAGTGACCAGACTCCATACACCATAACGTAGTATAAAGGCCTCTGCCCATGAGCAACTGACTTGAGACATCTTGAACTGTACCTCTCATGCAACAGATGTGGGAGTCCCTTTCAACTAAGTTCTGGACCATATGTATCTTAGTCACTTGATGACATAATTTTCAGACAGACAGAATAAACAGTTACAGCAAATAAAATTATCATGTATTTCAGAAAAGTTCTGCTCAAAATTGGCTCAAAGCAGACATGTGAGAACAATTCAGCAAGTTTTTAATGGTGATCTCTTGAGCAATCAGTAACAATAACCAGTCGGATCACACACAGTTCTGTGTGTACTAACTGCCCAAAGCCAAGTTCAATTAAGAATAGTTACATTTTGGAAAAGGTTTCTATTTTACAGTGTTTTATGCAAATATTTGAAATGTATACAACCCACATACAACTGCTGACCCTCAGAGGTCTCATCTGAGGAACTATCTTGACCGTAGTGAATTATCCAGTTTATGGCTATAAAACTGTTTACAGCGACAAATGATTTCTGTAAATATTTTTTGTCTTGGAAAAAATTTTGTATTTTTGTATTTTTGGAAAAATTTTGTATTTTTGGAAAAAAAAATACGACTCTGTTTTGTCCCTGATGATATTTACCTATGAGTGGAGCTGGCTGAAATAATTTTGTATGCATATACACTTGTTCACCATACACAGCTCATTAGAATATATTGCATTTCTAGCAGAAGGTGTTTACAAGTACAGAATACTCATAGCTCCTGTATCATTCAAATGGAGCATTTGATGGCACTTAGCATCAGTGAAATCATAAACATACACAGGAAGAACTAAGGAAACTCATATTACTATGAGTTTTTAAGGAATTACAGTCTGACTTTGTTAAGCATGCTGGTTATTCAAACACAAGTTCTTCCAAATGCTCCCCATAAATAAGTGGATAACAAAAAATGAATGCATCTCCTTATATCTAGAGCTATGTATGCTGCTTAGCTGTTAATGGTCCTTGGGTAACTTGGGTAACAACCACTAATGTGCAATAAATCTAGTAATACATGACTGATTACTCACCTCATCAACTTGAGGATCTTGAGCCTGAGCAGCTCTGGGCACTGGGGAATCACAGTCTGGGCTGTAATGCTCACAATAGTCATATGCAGCTCTGGGGTCAGCTATAATCAACAGCTGCTGGATCTCACCCTGCAGGAAAGCATAGGCAGATTAATTAAAAAAAAAAAACCAAAGGTTGCCTACAGTTCATAAGAAGTACAGAGTTTTCATTCCAAAAACAAAATTGGGCACATAATACACAAATTACATATTACACGAACGTTTGTGTTTATAAATAACATATCTAAATAACTTCTGGAAAAATTCTACTTAAATTTGGGAAAACATCCTGACTATCGTCCCCATGGCAAAGCAATGCAAATTAATACCAGGCAGACTCGGTGTAAAATTCTGGCTTAAAATGCTGTCTAGTTTGGAAAGGAGAGAGTGGGAAGGTGTTAGTCCTGCTCTGTCATTTTCTTACTGCTTGTTTACTTCTTTACTGGGAACCAGTCTAAATTCCTAAGATTTAATGCAGGGCACTTCCTATTACTGGCATGCAGCTCAGTATGCAAGTGATCAGCATATAACTCTGAGAGTTTGAATTACATCTGTACCCTCAAAACAGTGAGAAAATAAAAATACATTTTAAAATGCTGTACCACAGACACAGTCATTGGAATAAAAAATAAGTAAGAACTGTGTAAATACATACTATAGAGTACGTTGAAATAAAAATTTTAATAGCTAACAAATGTTATTTTCATCTCTATTCCCACATATCATGCGTAAGCCCAACATCACAGTAAAAAGACCCACTATTCTGGATAATAAAAATAGCTGTGCAGAGATCTCCTACAGAGACCTTGTGTGTTTATCATTTTCCACAGAAAGCTGTCTGGTATCCAGCGCATTTCTTAACATAGTGGTACCATTTAAACAGTGTTAAGCAAATTGCTGCCAACATTTCCACTATAAATCTCCTCATTCAGGAGCTTCTTATGCTGTCATAAAAATAGGTTGTTGAAAATTGGCACATGCTCTTTGTCAAAATCCATTAACTTCAGTCTCTGTTTCCCTGGGGAGAGAGGACCCAGGGAGTGTGTGTGTGTGATTTTTAAGCCTTTATATACTTCTAATGTAACTTTATTTTGTTTTTACCAAAATTTGGGAGCAAAGGAATAACTTTGTAAGCATACCTATGCATGCTTTGTCTTTTAAAAGAAAATACAATAACTGATGCAATTGTATAGCCAGGAAAATTCGCAATTATCTCAATATTTCCAAAATTGCTTTATATCTCTCAAAACAACAGCTTTTAACAAAACAACAAAATTGGAGAATATTTTCAAATAGCAAAGACTAACTTGAATCGCTCCTTCCTTTCAAAAAGAAAAATCACAGAAAGAAGCAAAACCCCTGCAAACTGAAAAAAATCAAATGACATTCTGCAACTTTCCTAGTCTTACAATATTTTTTACTAGTTTATTTACCATAAAATACAAAATACTTATTTTCTTAGTACATAATGCCTATACATTACAAACCTGTTTTTTACAATACCCTCAATTAATTTTACTTTATAGACTCACGTGTGTCTCAGAGTTGGAATATATAATTTTTTAAGTTTCCAGAAATACTATAAATGCAACAGCTTGTTCCCCTGCCAGTGGTTCTTGACTGTCTTTCTTATTTCCTTAGCTCACTAATGCTTCCTGATTTGAACATCTTCTTTCAAAACCTGCTATACCTACAGAGAAATTCCCCTTCATTCCTTGCATGACTCCTTCAAGAGCTGGAGTGCTTTGAGAGGTTATCTACTGTCATTGTCAACCTGGGCTATGCATCCCCCATCGCCAACAAAAGATTTCCAAAGCACTCTGCCCTTCCTCCTTCACTAGCCAAATTAAAATGAAGTGAAGCAGAGGAATTAGTTAGAGAGAACTAGCAAGTGAAAGATAAAAGAGTCAACTCTTTTGGGGCAATCATTAAAGATGGATTTTTGGAACCCTTGTCCTCACCCTGCTGATCTCAGGCCATTGCCTTGCTATATGCCCCTCAACATACTTGGCTTTCTGAGATGCCCATATGGACCACTACATATACAGTGTGCCAGCTCTTGTGAGTAATGCTGGAAATACTCCTGAAACTACTGCTGTTCAGCATGATATATTCTCCCCGCCACTCCCCCACCAGGCGGAGAAATATAGCCACTATTCTGGAACTAGCTTTGTGCTGATCTTGAATGCCATGGAATTTTGGCACTGGGTTTAGTCGGATTGTGTGTTTGCAAGAAGCACTCGGCATGCTGTTACCACTTGGCTTAGACATCCCTAAATTGGTTAAAGCTGTTCCTGATCCATTGACTGTACTTCCCAGCTGCGCCTGTCTGCCTGTCATGGGCCTACACAGAGGGAGGCCCTCAGAAGTCTCGGACAGAACACATAAATTGCTACTGGCTATTCATGTGCAAGAAGTTTACTGAGGAACTGATTGATTTCATATTTGGCATCTCAAATGTTAATTTTCCTCTTTTTTCCTTCAACATCTGCTATAAAAATATTTCCAGTATTGTTTTTCTTTTCATATTTTTTATTTTTCTCTAATTAAATGGTTTCTTTGAGAATTTATATGTGATGCATTGACAGTGTTGTTTCACTAGTGAGAGAAAAGCTTTCATTTCACATCAGGTCACACATCTCAGAACACACAATTCCACATACATTATAGTGGATTTCATTATTGTGATTTAGTTACCATTCTGAGGTATTTGTTGGGACAAATCTAAACTATTTCCCTTTTGAAAATTTTTCCACAGAACAACTTCAGCCTTCACAAACACAGTCTTTGATTTTAACTACTTGCCTTCGTGAGATTGAAATAGAATTTTATAAAGTTCTTAGTGAATAAACTACAAATACTTAATCTGGCCATGCTTCACAACCTCGAGTCATAAATTAAGCACTTAACGATCTACTTGCACAAGTCCCAATAACTTCAAATGGAAATATGGATAAATGGAGTCACAGGTTATTGACAATTATAATAGTTGCTCTGTAAATAAATGCTGAAGTATCTAAATATATTTGCATATGTGCATGTTATTCTTATATGAAAACTGCAGAAAAAATGAGGTCTCATAGGACAGAATGAGAAAAGCAAGAAAGGGAGAACAAAGATGGGGAGGGAGACAGCAGAACAGAGTAAAATTTATAAATACACCTAACTTTCTTGAAATACTCTGAAAAGTGTATAAAGAAAAAGTACAAAAGGCAGCTGTCTAGATAGATTCATTCTATCTTCTTCTCTATGAAATCACCATGACCACCTTTGTTGGGAAAGATTGCTTAGGCAATTTCACAAAGTTGATAAATGACAGTCTGTTATGCAAGTCAAATGTTTGATGTCTGTGCTGAGCCAGTATTGCACCGGCATTTAATGTTCAGAGGTAAGTGGGATGACAGTGGAAGGCAGAAGGAGAGAACTAGTGACGAGGTATCACACATACATAAGAGCCACTTTTTCATCTTACTGCTTGTAACAATGTGTGTTTAACTTGCCCCCAAAGGGCTAAAAGCCCATTTAGACGTTTAAAACAAATATCTGCTGCCTTATAACAACTTTTTACCCTGGATAACACTTAATACAATGTATTTTAAACAGGTTTTTTCAGATATTTTACATTATTTGCATATTAGGGATGAGAAAGCTGGAAGCTTACCTCTGCCTTAGTTGCTCAGAAGTGAGCATCCAGCAAGGTATTCAAGTATGCCTAACATTAAGCACACAAGTACCACTTGCAAGTAAAACGGTTCAATTTGGGGTCTTAATATTTAGTTGGATCATAAATATCTTAATGAAATAGACACTAAGTTGTCAAAGTCAACACATAACTCACAATATCAATGCATAGTTCAGTAATTCAATAATGGAATAAAGACAGTTAAAATCTATGAACACTTTAATTCCTCTCTATTTTGAGAATGTTCTCATAATTAAAATCAGAGGCTTTTGAATCAGCCTCATGGTTTTGCAAAAAAAGTTGTCTGAGAATCATAAATTACCCTGCTCATCAGTTACAATTAGCATGAAAACATGGTACAGAAGGATTACTTCTGTAGCATTATCCTAAAAGGTGTTCCACCAAATAAGCTACTCCTTGCAGTGCCACAGCAAAGGGGGAGAGGATACAGAGCTATAAGGAGAATACGTTCCAACCAGATGAATGTCTGCCTATTGGAACAGCTGCACAGAGACCCACTCAAATTAACCGTTCTAGGACACAGAATGGCCCAACTAAGAAAGAGAAGTATGTGGTCAATTCAGTCACCGAAAATTCCTCTGAGTATTTCACAGACATTCCACAGTGACATGCTAGAATAAGAAAGTTTATGTGCATGTATGCTTCCAGGATTTGATGAAAACCACACCTCACTAAGTAGTAACGCACAAGGAGGGGTATCTGCACCGAAAATGTAAGCTTTCTGATACATAACCAGTTTGCAACACTGAACAAACACAGTGTTGACTAACAAGAGGCAATGGAGACCAAATTTGCAGGAAAGCAGTAGACTACCAAGTTCCCTTTTCAATTCTACTAAATTTCTCCTGATGTAATTATTGCTTTCATTAGCCTCATGGTAGTAACTGTTATACTTGATTCTACCCTTTTAGAGACTTCCTTATGAAGTCACAGCATAAATCAGAATAAGGAAAATCTCCAGTTAAATATGGTGTCAGATTTTCTCAGTGATGTGAATCACTGAGCGCTTGAAAAGTAGAGAATGAATTATTTCATCATTATAAGCAATAAATGTTAATGGCTGCTTATTATCTTAATTGCTACTTCATAAAAAGTCTTATATATGGTCTCTCTTCTTGAAACATTCTCTTTTCCTTTTAACTTACTAATGCTTTCTAAATATGGTGTACTTGAGAAGTACAATCATAAAGCAGTCCATTGATGAGCTAAAAGTTTCTAACACTGATAAAAGACATCTCCACTATCACTTGCCAGCATTATTAAAAAGGCAAAGTAGGAATTCTTACAAGGCTGTAAGGCCACTATAAGAAGGAATCAGTGCTGAAATTGTTGTTGTTTCCAGTATGTAAAATTTTATGATCTAGCTCCCTAGTTCTACAAGAACCCCAAACAGTTCTTCTATGGAGACAGATTTTTGGGATATCTCCTTCACAAGACTCTTAATAAAACAATAACCCTGCCAGATAAAAGTAACATTTGCCCAGAGAAAAGCAGGTAAGCATTACTTGAGAAGCTCTGCAGGAGCCTCTCCACAGAAGAAAATTTCACATTTTTTTCAAAACATTTTAAACCCCCCCAAATTCTAAGAACAAGTGATCTTGGTAGTTGCATAACTAGGATGCTATTTAACAATGTGACTGGACCATAACAACTTAAGTTGTAGCTTCTTGTAAAATAAAGATACTTTCTGGAACAATTTCATTAGGAGAAAGCTTATTGTTGTTTTTCCATCTTGAAAAAATAGTAATAAAAAATAATGTAGCAATTACTAATAATTACTAATATTAGACGTTCAGAAATACTTTCCACACCTAGAGTGGGAGGGTTAGTACTTGCAAAATACCATCCTTCTGATTCATATTCTGGATAAAATTATTTGCCCATAAGGTATAATGTGTTTATAAGGATAATTAGATTTTAAAGATGACTACCTAAATGGTGATATTCGGGACAAAAACAACAGTATTTTTCATATGATGGCTAAAGCCAGTAAATCAGCAAATCAGCAGAAACCCTAACCTGTGTATATGTGCCAACTTTTGCTAATAAGTTAAGTGACAGCACAACTATAGACTCTAAAGAATAAGTCTAGACAGCCTGGATATTATTAGTATAAAACTTAGAAAAACCTGCTGCAGAATTCATTTAATCTTCCTGCAAAGATTTGAGGGACTAAAGAATTCCAGGGGCCTTTAATAATATTCCACAACCCAAGCCCGTTGCATAATATAGCTAGAGAAAGATATTTAGAGCCTGCCAGCCTGAAGCACTGTAAAAGCAATATATTGTGAAAGCAGAATGCTGTACAAGTCAGGCTTTCCATAGAAATCAATGTCTTGTTGATTCTTTGAAACTCCATGGCCATAGTAGTATATATTCAGCTTGGTTAAGAAATAGGTTGATAGACCAATTACAATTTTTAACCTTCAAAACACAGCTGTTCACAGATCAAAGTCTACTGTAATTCTTGGCTGACTGATGAGATTTTATTATAATGCCTGTATATATAGCATGTGTACATAACACACACACAAATACACATGGCTAAGGACATCCTATTTGCTTGATAAAGGACCTCCGTTACACTGTCATTTAGCTTAGAAACTTCCCTTACAGCTGTTCTTTAAAAGTTAAATGTATTACACACAATATTAAATGAGCTGATGATAACAAATCCTGTCTGCAAAATTTGTCAGAGCTGATGTAACAGGCAGCATTTTTTGAGCCCAGGTTGTTAATTTTAAATGCGAGTACAAACAGTTTACTTAAATGATCATTCGTTTCTTGAGAACATTCCTTGAAAATGAACTTGAACCCCAGCAAATTACCAGAGCTTTGTTTTCTTCTTCTCCCTCCTTCCTGCTGTCAAAAATAAGCGAGGGAAAATGAGGAAAACTGCACTATTTACTTTTGGTCATTGAGCGTAAGTTTGGAAGTACAATAAAAATGTAACAAAAACCAAATCACCATTCTTTCAGGTAAAAAAAAAAGGCAAAACAAAACAAGCCAAATAAAAAGTGGTTGTAAAAAATGCTAGCTTTTTATTAGGTGTATCTGAATTGGAAAACATGTTTGCTTTGCCTGTGTTTTTTTTGTTGGTTTTTTTTTTCCCTCATGATGATGGAAGTTGTTCTCTTCTTCGGTGTTCATAGCTAGAAGGTTGCTTCTAAATATTTTTGCACAAAACCTATTGCATTTTTTAGGTTTTGCCTCATTTATATTAAACACTTTTTAGTCTGACTGACAGTAAACATTCAGTGGCTCACTAGCAGTTACCAAAGATAGCACACAAAGGGAACAATTTTGGTCTACGCTAGCTAGTAATGCAGCTCAACAGTATGAAACTGATGACACATCAATGACACTATGTGCCTTTTGGGGAGTTTTACTAATGGCTAGCTTCCCTATTATCGTTTAGCGGTACAGCAGTTTTGGTCAGTCGTTAAAAGCCCTGTCTATTCTGTTACTGTTATCTTTTTCACAGAATATACACACAGATGAATGGCCTTTCTGCACTTGCAGACTTGGACTTCCAGTGCTCACTGATATGTCAGGCATAGTTACTCATCTGAAGAAATCTGCAGATTAAATCATATTGTTGTCAAGCTACTATCACTCCTTCTTCAACTGTTCACTCAGGCTATTTAAAGGAATCCCACATTGTATGTAAGTGTGTGAAAGCTTTTATCATGAAAACAGGTTAATTTCTAGTATCAAAATCAAAACTCTTTATTAACAAGGATTACTGCTAGGAATTAACCTCATAAACTATGTGCAGTTAAAGCTTTAATTTCCTTTAGATAAGAGTGTTAATACACCAGGTTTTGTCTTGTTATACTAATTTACAGTGCCTAAAAAAATCATTGTATTGGTCTGATATGTGAGCAAATTTGAAGGAAAAAAGTATCTCTAGGAAAACATCTGCATAAAGACTACATTACTTATTAACTTATTATAAAAAAACTGTTTTATTGTTCACACCAACAGTACTAAATGAGTAGTGACAAATCCTCAAAGCTGGCAAAGAATGAAAAGATCCCTGCTATTTATCAAACATTTAAGCTACAAACATATTTCAATGGATACAATTCAAAATTCTTTTCCTAGGTGCCTTGTACTAGTATATAACTAATTTCTTTTTTTTTTCATTTTTGTATACTATTGTACGAATTCTCTTCTTTGAAGCAAGCACTTAAAAACCAGCCCTTCTTGCACTATGTATTTGAAAATACAAAAGAGATTAACTTCAAAGGACAGAGTAAAACTTTGAGGTATACTGTGTCAGTCTTTCATAAACAAGCATTTACAAATTAGTCCCACTGATATCAATAGATTAAATTCAATGAGCAAGAGCTTAGCAGTGTAAACAAAGGTCTCATAATTTGGCAGTTAGTAATAATACAGTTTCTAGACAGCATAATTTTATTATTTTAAGACACATTCATAGTTTATAATTTGCTTCTCAAGCATTTGTGTGCATCTGATGCATAATGCCTGCGTGTATTCAATACTGTTTGCGAAATCATTGATTTCCATATTAATTGAGTAAATGTCATAAAATCTCAGATTATCACTTGACTGCTGCTCATTCCTAAATGCAACTCCAAATTAGAATTTCCTCATATAAAACACACAGACCTCCCAAGAGATTTGGAAAATACCTTTTCTTTTTTCTTGTTTTTAAAGGTGAAACAGAAGATCTTTCAGAGAGTACTACTAAAAAATGACTCTGAGCTTCAGCACCAGTAGGTAATCTTACCAAGGAATATTATGTTTGTTGAATACACAGAAATAGCAAATCAGTTCCTCATTTATCAAGTTCTAATCAGCTCTTTCCTTCTTTCGGCAGTGATTTACTTGATATTTGGACACCCAGCGAGCTTACCTATTCAGAAATAATTGATCATCAGCATAGGAAAGTTACATCAAAATAGTCATGTCAATCTGATTAAAATGTGTACCATAACATATTGTTGTGTTAGCAACAGTCAGACTGCCAGAATCAGAACAAGGTGTGGGAGAGCTGCCTAGAAAACAGAAGTTAATATGCTTTAGAAAGAAGAAAAGGAAACAAGCAAGAATTTAATTCCATTAAATTTTGTTGTATTACTTAAAATAATGCAGTTGGAAACAAAGAATATTTGACGCACTGTGATATAATGCTGTTTGAAAATAAAGGTGAAATGCTCCTCTAAAGAGCAATATTTGTTCCGAGAACTCTAAATTAATGGTTCATGCAAGTGTGTAAGAGTAATATGATTGAAGAAGTAATTAGTTCTTCAAAGATACAATCAAGTTGTCATGAGGCCAGGATAATGTCATATAATAATATCTATTTCTGAGTCATGTGTGCATGCAAGAATTCATAGATGTTTAAATGTACTGTCTAAGGGTATAGAAAAATAAGATACATCTAATTCTTTACAGTACTGATTCTGACAGTGCTGAACTCTGCTTTGAACGAGAGTGAATTACCTCAATAATGTTACTGGGTTTTATGCAGTTGTGTTAGGATGTATGAATGAGTTCAGGACCAAAAGAAAACCTGGCATCTTCAACCAGTTAATCACTGAAGCCTAGGATTTCTTCATATTTATCTACAGGCTCTTTGTTTCCACATTGTGAATTTCCATTCAGTTTGAGGAGACTGAACAGTGCTTTGCTGTTCCTGTGATCAAATCCTTGGCTTATTATGACTAAAACCATCATTACTATCCATAATAAAAATCCATCACTGCTATCCAAGATAAAACAGGTTTGTGATGCATGGATACAAGATTAATTCTTCTGACACTGCACTTTGAGTTCCAACAGGCCCTACACACTCAAGTATTTCTTTTAGCGTGCCTCCTACATGTAAGCTAATAAAAGCATCAAATGTCATATGGAAAGTCTGTCTCATACAGTTTCAGGTCTTAAACATTTAAATCAAACGTCATGGCCAAATAAATTCCTTTCTGGAATTTCCTGCATGTAGAATAAGACCCATTGTGTTATGTGTTTCTTCAGCACCTGTTACGATCTCAAGATATAGCAGGGTTCACAATGCAGAAATACTACCAAGGAGAGCCATGGAAACACTGAAAATCCCTCTATGCTATCATGAATGAGATAAACAGAAGATTTAAGACACTACTAGGAGACTCTCAAGCAGAAGACAAATTCCAGGAATAGACCCCAACTTTAGAAATTGTAGCACTGGTAGCTAAAGGATGCATAAAGCCTTGTTAATGAAACAAAAAGGATTCTAGTCTCTAGTTTAGAGACTAGAAAACATGAGATTAACTCAAAAAGAACTAGATTATGTTTTTCTTGGCCAAACTTTGAAGAACACATCATTAAAACAGTATATAGCACAGTACTTTGTTTAAACTTTGAGGGACATTCTAATTTCCTATTTTCAGCACTCACATTTTTAGCTTAAGAGTCAAATAACTGAACATAGTTATAAATGTACCCATAGTGGCTGTACGGTACAAGAGAAAGCAGAAATCTGTTCCAAAAGAAAAGACTATAAGCTTCTGATTTAAGAAAAAGAGACTTCAGACTAAATCTAAGCCCCCGGCAACTACAAGAACAGCCTTACAGAAAAATAACAGATTTCTCTGAATAAAGCAAGAAAAAAGGAGTGCATTCAGTTATGCCAGGAAAGCTAATCACTGAAGGAATAGAGAAATGTACAGTGATAGAACAGCAACATTTCCATCGTTTGTAATAACTGCTGAATGTTAAGATGCAGCCTGTAAACCGACTTTACAGACAGATGTACAATTTATTTTCTGAGTTCAAGGCCATGTTTCTCCTTGGTGAATCTCAGCTGGAACTAAAGCAGTGACTTGCTACGTCAATGCAGGAGACTTCAGCAAAAAACTGAGAGGACCACTAGCTTCCTTTTCCATACTTAAACACATGACAAAACCACAAAACCCCTCAGGAAGAAGTATTTTTATTTAAGTCATTCTACTAAATTTTGCTACAGTCATATCCTTATGTTTGTGTTAACTTCACAGAAGTTTGACTTCGAGAAAAAAGTAGTGTTATTTTTTTTGGTTTCTTAAATTATTCTGCTAATTCTGATTCTAATTCAATTTAAATTCCCTACGTATGTCTTCATTCAATCTTATCGACTCTTCCAATAGCTGCTAAACAAAAAATAATTGTATTCAACCACATCCATTCTCATCTCTTCTTCCTACAGACGGCCTGAAGAAATTAAGGGAATTGTATATATAACTGCAAGAGGTACGGATGGGGAAACTATTACTGAGGATGAACAGCTAGAGTGATAGTTACTTCGCCTTAAAATAGTTACTCTTTGTTATAACTTAGAGCTTCATCTTTCTTTCTGAGTGGCTAATAACCTTTGTGACAGAAGAACGACATAGCAGGAAATTTTCAGGACTATCGTTTTATTTACCCCTTGGATAGCTTATGCTCCTTCTGTATTCCCATGGGAGTCATCTTAATCTCTCTTTAACAGCTGTTTTTGAGGATTTAATATTTAAAACTCTCATAATAGTCACAACTTCAGAGATGAGAGGCCCCTAGCATGCTTCTCTTTTATTCAACGCATTACTTAATACAAATGTTTAAAACACATATCTCCCTTTAGGCATGTATTATCAACCACTGTACTTATTTTCAAACACCTATATACAATAATTTCAGCACTCTGAAACTTCAGACAGGTTATTTTATTTAGGAGTTACACTGAGTAAAATAAAACCAAACAACACCAATGCCTAGTTACTGTGAATTGCCCTCCTTGAAACTTTTTAAATGGTTACAAAATTTGCAAGATCAAGCCAGGGCTTTTTACTTTAGTTTCTATTAGAATCTAAAATTACTTGTAAAGCTAAAAAAAAAAAAATAATCAGATTATCTACTTTTATTGCATTTCCTTTAATACTTTCTACTTATGTATATTAATATTGCACATATTTTGACAGTTTATTGCCAAATACACATATTGTGGGACTTGATTTCTGACCTAAGAAAGAAATAAAAATTAAAACTGAAAGTAATTATCCCATATCGAGACAAATAATCCTTGTCCTACCCTAGATAAGGCATCGGTTGAACCAATCTTCAAATGGAAAATAATGTCTGTCAGATGTATTGGGGACTACAGGTAAATTCTGCAATGAACACCAAACATATACCAATTGACACATTAAATCCTAGAAATTACCCCAACTAAAAGGCTTGTGTTTCAGTATGTCCATGGAAACGAAACTGGTGAAGGGTGTGGAGCACAAGTCTTCTGAGGAGCAGCTGAAGGAACTGGGTTTTTTTAGTCTGGAGAAGAGGAGGCTGAAGGGAGACCTTATCACTCTCTACAACTACCTGAAATGAGGCTGTAGTAAGGCAGGTGTTGGTCTTTTCTCCCAAGTAACAAGGGACAGGATGAGACAAAATGGCCTCAAGTTGCACCAGGGAGGTTTTGACTGGGTATTAGGAAGGATTTCTTTACTGAAAGACTGGTGAAGCATTGGAATAGGCTGCCCAGGGAAGGTGATGTTCAAAAAATGTGTAGACATGGCACTTTGGGACATGGTTTAGTAGACATGGTGATGTTGGGCTGACAGTTGGACTTGATGATCTTAGAAGTCATTTCCAATCTTAATGATTCTATGACTATGAAAAATAACTGCCACAGTGTTATACTCAAAATTCATATTTCCTCTCAATACCTATGCAGCTTCTCAAGCATATGCTCTGCCTAAAGCTAGGATTACAACTCTGGATATTTACCGACCACAGATGTTCTGTATGTGAAGTAAACTACTGGTCTGTATTTTCTTATTTTTCAGTTTAAATTTGACAGTTTTGACTGTTGTGTAAAAATATTATAAAAGAAACCCAATAGTATAGCTTTAGAGAAGCTTCCTTATTAGCCTGTAAAAATCATCATTGACATAAGGATTCTACCTAGAAAGGCCTCATGATTGGCAGTCACATAGTCCTTTAGAGGCATCTGACCCTTCCTATATGTACTTCTTGGCCAGCAAATGATGGAAACATATATGTTCTTGCTGCCAAAGTATGTTCCAGTTACTGGAAAGAGTAACGAGTGGGATAAACAATATAATGGATTCACATTACACAGAAAACTTTCCAGGTCCTTTTCCCTCTCTTTCAAATACTGTTAGCATGCACAAAGATCTGTAAATGTTTAAGAGCGATAGAAATAAAATGATTTCACCTTCCCAGATTAATTCTTCTAAATATCTCAGGGATCTCAATATTAGGCAGAAAGACAAAAAAAAAGCAAGCCCCTTCCAGACACAACATAATCTAAAGGACAGAAAATGCATCATATCTTCCACTTTCCTGTTTCACTTCTCTTATTTCAGTCTAACAGGTTCTATAAACAAAAGTTTCCACATTTTACTACATTTACCAGCTTTTGCCCTAAAAAAATTATTCTGATTTACACTAAGGACTTCACTCAACACAAAATCACTCAATTCCATTTGTTCAGTACTGATTTTACCTCAAAAACTTCTTCATCCAGAATCCTGGTTCCAAAGACAGTGATGCCATTCGTGTCCACAACTGTCTTGTCACTTCTTTCAAGTGGTTTTGTAGTTTTTTTGTTACAGTCAACAATCATTGTAACACTTTTTTTCTCCACACTAATAGCTACTCGATGCCACCTATGCAAAAAAAAAAAAAAAAAGAAACATAATTCTATTGTAATTTATGTTTTTAGAGCTAGGTCTCTGTGTTCTCATCAAGACAGTCTATTGCAGATTGTGCACCAATCAAGTCCCGGTTAAAATTTTAAATGTCTCCATTTATTTCCTTCTTTCATATGTACATAAATATACACAATGCTTTGTCTATTTACTATATAACTTCTGTCCCTTACTACAAAGGAATCTGATCCATAGTTCATTTTGGATATCCTCTATAAGATGAAGTCCAAGTTCGCTGAAGCTTTAACCACAATATTACTAAACTCAAAGTAAAATCAAGTGCACTATTTACTTTTTATTAGATTGAACGATCTGACAGTAAATTTTATTTTTATGAATCTGTTAGATTTTCAAAATTACTTAAGGATTTACTTGTGCAAATATATTTAACCCAGCAGCTTATTCTTTGTTATTTATGTTTAACTCTTTGTTCTATAATCAGTCACCAAAATTTTACCATGTTCTTTTGCTTATTTGAATGTATCACATAGCTAGAGAGATTTTCAAATACGTACAACAGTACCAACACAGATGCTTTTCGAGACACATAGACTTATAAATGCTTGCCAATATTCCTGAAACAATAGCTTTGTCAACACCAAAAAGTGAATGAAGTGATTCAGAATACTGACAAATGATTTTCTTAAAAGACATTTGACAGTAATGATTTGTACAATTTGCCTTATGAGACTTTACTATCATGACAGACCACATTAATTTGGCTATGACAACTTAAATATCTAAAACCAAGAGCAGGTCACTCTATAATCTAACATGGAGCAAAACATATTTCAATTTTTGATAGAACAGGGCAAAAAGTGTCAAAGTATGTCGTACTACTGACTGCTAAAATGAAGGCTGGAATCAAATTATTTTAGTTGGCATTTGTGGCACTAAGGTTGCCTAAATCAGCGAGACAGCTTAGATCATTGTTACAAAGAGCTTCTGTATATCAAAAGGAACACCTCAAAGCTAATGGAATCTGACTGCTAAACAGTATCACTGAGCCACAGCTCTAATTCCATGTTTTTTCTGGAATATCATCATTATAAAAGCAAACTGTCCATGCATCCTCAAGCATATTACAGTGCTTACACTTTTTAAATATATTTCATTTTGAGACGAGGATTATTGTCCTAGATCCTTCATAAAAAAAGCTGAGTCAGAGAAAATTGTTGGTCTCTCTTTTGCAAGCATGTAGAAGATGAAAGCATGAAAACATAGCTCACTGTGGACAGGGTTGACTCTAGTTGATTTAGAAGCTGTATAGTCCCACTGAAGAAAATTGTATGAAACCAAGTTCACTTTGATTTCTTAATTTTTATGAGTTTCTTGCTATTTTGGGTGAAATTTTGAAATCCAAGTCAAAGTTTTGTTATTTAGAGGAAGTTAGTGGAAAAATAAAAGTTTGCTGCTGTTTTATCATTTCTTCTGCTAGGGAAATGTTTGTTGTTCTTTTTTTTATCCTTTGTTACTTTGTAAACGTATTTCTTTAGAGTTGAATTTTTGCCCTTCTTTCCCCATTGATTTGTTTTCTTTTGCTTTAATAAAATATCATTCTGTGTATCAGAAAGCTGTGGCTGCTCTTCCTGGACTGCAGCACAATAAATAAAAAGCCTTTGAAAGAATGAATGCCCAGTTAAAAGCACTAGAATGATGTTCCCAGAGAATAACTGCATGTCTACAAAGGGAAGTCGTGTACAAAAAAAATAATAACTGCATTAATGCAATAGATGTCTGAGATTAATTGTCATTACTGAGGGTGCAGTATAAGTCCTTGCAGTACTTCAGATTAATTGTCCAGCTTATTCTTCCCTGATTTCTTTATATATAGACATATATATTTATATCATTTATCTGCTCTTTTGGTTAAGGACAGGAGAAGTGCCACACTGTCTTGTCAACTTGCCTTCATTCTGCCTATCACCTTCAAATGGACGACAGCCTGTTTAGTGAGACATTCCTTTAGTCTCTCTGAGAACAGTTTATTTCTGTATTGCACAAGGAAGACTCTTCATAGGTTCAGTTTTCTTGGGTGTAACTTCTATGACTATTTCTTCACTCTTTATAGAAATGGCAAATAAGAAAGATGGTTTTACTTTATTTGTATCTGTATACACCATTTGAAGCTGGAACTGTGTTCTGCTGCAAAGTTTCACTGATTTTGTATCACAGCAGCCCAACTGGCTGGAAACTGTGCTATTGATTTATTGAAATATTTAAGGTAACAGTTTGTAAAGAACATGATTACCTATACAGTGGTCTATGATATTATTTTTTCCTCTTAAGATTTTACACTTACTTGCCATCAGCAATGTTAACTGTTCTGAAAAGAGGATAGTCTTCTGGGGCAGGTTTTCCATTTTGGTCTTCGAACAGGAAGACAGGGGATCTACCAACTTCAACACCTATTTGCTGAATTCCTTGCTCATTGTAGACAGACAGAAGGAAGGACTGGATACCCTTTTTAGGTTTTACTGTCATTAATATTGAGAAATCTTCTGGAAAATCTCCACCTGTAAACAAAGTGATGGACACAGTTACAAATTCTGAAATGATGAAACCATTCTTTAAAGGTTTACTGTTTCCTCCAAGCACAGAGGATACTGCATACAAACTGTTGGGGGTCTTTAATCGGCAAAAATGAATGCTTATAAAATTACGCTGGTAAAATTTTCTGTCTCTTTTTTTTCTTTCTAGTCCCACTTTAATTCCTGAAAGATATATCTTAATGGTATTTAAACACATGACTTGAAAATCTATTGTGAATTTATGTAATAATACAATACATGCCAGAATCATTATAGTTTCACTATTTTTTCTATTCATCTTCTTATTAGCAAACTTCTTAAAAGCATGGTCTACAATTTCACTCAACAAAATAAGTATTCATATTATAGGAAGTATGTTTCCAGGCACTTCATCTCCCTTGATAAACTTGTTTAGTTTCTCTCTCACAATAAATATTTGAGTCTTTCTGGAATGATATTGTGCATAAGACTGAAAAAATAAATAACTAGTTTTATTTAAGAGGTTTAGGCAAAATCAAAGAACATTTAATTTTCATTTATTCTTTAATGCTCTCTTTGAAGTAGAGATTATATATCAGTCATTGTTTCAGTCTTTACAACTAAAAATAAACAAAATTAAAACTGGATATAGCTTGTTATAAAGGAAGGATTGCTTCTGTAGAATCTGGTGGTAAACCTGCGTTTAACTTGATGTGAAAGTCTGCAAGGCTCAATAAAAAATAAAGGGTAAGACTGAGATTCTAAAATTCACAATATACATTGATTCCATGTGGCTTCAGCTGCAATTTGACAGGCAAGAAATATAGGGATTAGAATCTAATTGTAATGTAATGCATAAGAGCGGGTAAAATGTTTTCAAACTTTTTAATAATATAATACAAGAAGTTTTAGTAAAATCATATATTACAATTTTTTAATGAAGTATGTAAGACTACAACATCCAAAACTGATTTAAGAATTGCTTCTTCCAGTGAAGAAAACATAAGATTGTTTCCAAGCCTTGTGGGAAAACTCACTCTATAGTTTTTTGTGTAGACAAGTTATTGATGGCATTAAATTTTTAGTTACGATACAAAACCAAAATGCATAAAAACTGCATTGCTCTGTAAATTACATACTACTCTTTAAAATAGAAAATCTCTAGTCTTACCCTTATTATATTGTCTGCTGCATGTTGGTTTATGTGCTTTCTACCATCTTTTTAACTTTTTTAGTAGAAGGCTGTTGAACCATTGTAGTAAAACACACCATCTTAGGGCTTGTTTTGACATCTTATTCAGAAGGGATCAAAGCTCAATAAATAGGATGCATTTCATTTCATCTGGTAAGCCTTTAGTCAAGCTTTTTGGTGACAAAGTAAAGTTGTTAGTTTACAGATTAAATTAAACTTTACATTATACCTTTTAATGTCAGAGTAAACAGATGACAAAAAAAAAGCAAAGAAAGAGAAAAGAAGACTGTCAACAAAGGCTAGAGAAATTATTTAGAAAGCACTGAACATCTGCATTATCGCACGGTTAATCTGAAAGCCGTGTTGAAAAACGGTTAAGGCAGGTGACACTACTTCAGCTACTCTGGGCAAGTGTTCTTCGAGCACATAACAACCTATGAGAAAAAAAACTGAGAACTTTCTAGGAATGGTGACTGAAAATGACTCATGTGCCTCAGTTCAGTAGTTTCTGTTATCCCAGAAATACTATGATATCATATTCCCAAATGTTATAACTTGTACCTACACTGTAATTATAAGTACATTTCCTCCAGATATAGTTTTGATTTAAAAAAATAATAAAAAATTAATAACATTCTAACATAAAACTGTATGTATTACTATGTATATATAGTTCTTGGCCAAATAACTGGAATAGTTATCAAAGTCTTCTCAACTGCTTTTAAATGTCTTGCTTATTGGTATAGTTCTATTTGAATAATAACCAAAAATAACAATAATAACTGGAGGGAAAATCACTAGAAAAATCTTTGTTTATATCTGGTTGCCATTCCTATGTGACTTTGTAAAAGGTAAGTAAGAGCATATAAACAAATAGTACAACAAAATTCTAAAAAATTACGTTTATAATTATATAATGCCTTCCAGTCAGTGATATCAATGCCTAATATATTCTGGGAATTAGGTAAATATCATTAGAACCATTTCTAAAAGATGGATACATTGATCCTCCCAGCTTTCACCATTCATACCTCCCTTTGAGCTACAGTAGCTAAAAGATATCTGTATTTCCTGATGAGTTACAGGAATCAGGTGAAATTAAGCACAGGTTACATTCCAACTTGTATTCTTTAGCTCTCAGCTTGGTCTTGTCTTTGATATCTTCTGTATTCTTTCCACTACTATAGAGCGCTAAGAAAAAGGGGCATGAACAATCAAATATATTTAAGAATAACGCCTGAAAAAGAAAGATTTCTTGGCAGTGGAGAAAGGATGCCTGTTCTGCAAGATTCAAAAGGAGATAATTACCATAATCACCTCCAAAATACTGTTTCTAGGTTCTTTACTGAAGTAAAGGATGGCATGACAATTTCCTGTATTATGCAAAGTTTTACGGTGTCTTCTTCTCATAGTGTGTGTGAGCAATGCTTTTTGTTTGTCTCCTGCACACAGAAGTGATGGAACAGATAGGTAAAATCAAGCAAACTCATTCCAGTTGTAAAGCAAATCTGGAAAGCAATAATAAGAGTACCTAAATTAAGACAAAGAGAGGCTACAGAAATTTAGATGTCACTGAGCAACATTAGGTACTTATTTGTTCTGGCTATTCAAGAATCGTAAGAACAGTTATTTTATTGCAGCTGCCAGATCTGCTGTTTAGGCTATGATCTGATTCATGAATAAGTGCAAGCCAGCCCAAGCTCTCAGACTTCCAGCTCTAGACTCTAAGGCTTTGATTTAGCAGAAGGTGCTTCTACAGTTCTGAATTTAAAAAAAAAATCAGTGATTCCAAGTCAGTTTAATCTTCTGTCCAGTTGTATTTGAATGCTCATTTAAAGTTATTTTGTTGTATCACTTAGCTTCAATGACACACATTGTAAAACTCAGAACATAAAGGTGCCAGCTTATTACACTGTGTAACTTAGGCAAATTTTCAAAATAATGGATCATTTTTGCATTTTTTAAAGAAAAGTCTGCCCATATTCTGCTAACCTTAATTAGGTGAAGTAGTAACACAGTCGCACTGATATAAGCAGAACATTGTGGACTGTAATGTGCCACATAGTGAATGATATTTTCAGCTGGATAGCTGTATTAACTATACGCAACTTAGTTGAGAGGATATATTAAAAACTGAAGAATTGTGTTAAAAAATAATATAAATACTATATCTCTGGTGAATTTCTCTTTGATCTTCTTCCATGAATAAAGAAATAAACTGATCAGTTAAGTGAATATACAAGTTATGCTTGAACTGTGGATAGGTGGTTCCCATGTTGCTCTGGGAATGCACTATTAGCACAAAATGATGTATGTTTCCCCCTTTTATAGATCTTGGATGATATATGCATGATTGCTACACTGAGAAACAAAAAATAAAGTATTTTTCTTTGCCAATTCTAATCTGTATGTTTATAGACAGACTTGTTCAAACTCTGCATTATCTATTGAAGCAAAAAAAACAAATGTTCCGCAATTTTGATTTTTAGTGTTCTTATAATTTTAATCGACAGTTTGGGTCAAGAGACAAATGATAGGAAAATAAAGGAATAAAAGTCTCTCCTAAACATCCAAATCATCTTTTTCCAAAATGTGATTGTTTCATTTTGGGGAAATTTGAGAGAAGATGGAATCACATTACCTGCTATCCACAACTAGCCTTGTTTAGTCCCCCAAATACCCAGATACTCTTAAGTAATTCTTAACAGATGGCACTTCTGGGAATAATTTTGCAATGGCCAACTACAATTCATTTCTAACACTGCAACATTACTCCAGGAAGTACGGCTTTTAAATGGACTACTGAAACTGAAGGAAACTTGCCAATGTCCAGAAAGCTTCATGAAAGAAAGGTAATATGACTTATAGGCCAGTCCTGCCAGTGACATAGAATTTGATAAAGAACTTTGAAAATGAAGTCAATAAAACTTGATTCATTCAGTGGATAAAATGCACATCCTATCATTGGCATGCAGGCCAAACTCTACAGATGAAAGAAGTGTTTTGACGATGGACTACATGCTGTGTTTTTGATACCCTTAAAACATAGGCAGTATGATAATTTACCAACATAACAGTTTTCTGACCGTCTTACCTGGGTACAGCTGCTTTGTTGGGGCACTCAGTTGTGCAGTTTTTGAAACTCTGTAGGCGACATCTGATCCTTTTGAATCCCTTCTGTTTGTGCAAAATCCTGCTGTTCTTGATACTCCTTCTGGTGAATTGTGAAATTCTAATGCTTTTAGCACATCAACGGGTTCAGCTGACAAAGCAGAAAGGAGAATAAAAATAGTAACTCATCCTGCATCTCTACAGCATGCAGCTTCTAAAAAGGATATTAATTGCATTGCAAAAATGTACGTGTAATTATAGCAGTAGTTGCATCGTATTTTGATTTACTGCAGATTACTCCCACACCAGAATATTATTTTAACAAGATTATTAATTTTTAAATATGGATTATTAATTTTAAAATATATAAGTTCATCCCATCCAATGTAATTGTTACTATCAGATTTTCAAACTAATTGACTACTCGACATTGAAAATCCCTGTTTAGCAAATGCAGAGAATTTTGGTGATTAACACTTATGACACATTCTTTTAATGAGTAATTTCTAAGAAGTGGAGCTCATTATAAAAGTTTGCAGAAAAGTTTCAGAAGCATTCAGCTACTACTAATCTGCTTTTAGAAACTCATCTGTTGCTAACATTAAAATATATTCTGATTACATATGACTGTTTCCTCAGACACAAAGTGATAAGGAAGAAGCTGATCTCATTTCTTATCCAGTTATCAAAAAAACAAAAGTACCTGCTTTGCCTGCAAGGAGTGAATAGACTGAATCATAATCTTTCATTACTTACATGTTAAAATTCAAATGGACTTGTTTTGTACTTTAGAGCCCAAATACAATCAAGTTGCATTTATGCTCGGTGTCCTACAATTTAAAGCTGAAATACAGAGCTGCTACATCACTGATATTGATATAAATTTATTTTAAAATTCATATATATAAAAGACAACAACAAAGACTTAATCTATAGAAGTACATCATGGTAAAAGGACCAAGTACTGAATGGACATGGAATTCAACAGAGGCAGTAAGAGAACATAGTTTGTCTACTTAGTTTGCCATATCTTTCCTCTTAGAAAAAAATAAGGTGTTCATTCTCATACTCCCTACAGAGCATGAGTTTGTTTTTTTTTTAGTGGAAACAGAATTTTAAGAGAACATTTTTTGACTAGGACTATTCTGCAGAGTTTATATTGGCCCTTACATCACTTTATCTGGAAAGACAAAGTTTTGGATGACTCATTGTTAAAGATGAGAAATGTGTTGGGTAAATCTGATATTTTATGTCTTTGAACTGCACTGTGGCATTAAGAGTAGCTAATTTATTCTCTATTCATTTTATGTGTCAACAAATATCAACTTAAGACACAAAATTCACTGTGTGAACAACTATTTGAACAACTATTTGCAACCAGCAAGTGAAAGACTAAAAACAGAGGCAAAGGGATATTCTAATTTGAGTCACTGATGGAAATATCTCTACCTTCTTTTCTTATTATTTGTACAGTTCTAGGCAGTATTACTATCTTTTGTCACTGTAGTATCTCAAAAGTCAATTTAGTATATCCGCTATCAATAACAGATGTGACCAAAGTTAAACTTGATTAGCTCACACTATTCACCTCCTGGCATTGCCAAATATGAAGGACTCAACTTTGTGGTCAAACCTGTCTTTGAATAACATCAAAAGCATTCTTAAAAACAAAATCTGAGGTTTCCTCAATCAGTCTAAAATGCACATAACTTCTTCTGTCTTAAAACAGATTCACAAAAAAATGCTTGTGAGCTACTTTTTTTCATATGTAACTTTTCATTTCCTTTTTCCATCATATCATGTTATGAAATATAAACCCAACAACCAATGTTTGTTGCAAGCTAATACATTTTGGATGAAAACTACCATATATATTATACAACTGAATTTACTTAAAATTGAAATATCCTATATATTCAAGAAATTATATTTGAACATCCTCAAAAGAAAATTTTCAATAGTGTGCAAACTCTGGAACATTAGTCTTGCCTCTCTGTTAAGTACTGACTAAATAATTTTAACAGATATAATGTATTTTCTATAGGTATTCCAGACAATTCTAAAGTTACAACCATACTGAAGCAACTGCCACACTTTTTTTTCGGTAACCTATTGCTATTTTTGCAGTACTTATAACAAATTTAACCAGTAAACTAATGCAAAACCAGTCACTGGAAATATAAGTAACAATTCCAAGTCACCGTATAAGTCAACTACTGCTACATTCCTTTTTCCTTTTCTCTTTTCCATAACTTCTACCAGATTCATCATTATTTTTTAGAATAATGACTGCTGTTTGTCTGGCTGACTAGAAAAGCATTCATTACCCCCCGCTAGCTCTGCTGCTAAAGAATTTCCAGACAAGAAGCAGAACAATAATAGAAGAGAACAATCTTCAAACCACAAATTCCAAATAACAAGCACAAATATTTTGTTAATCATCCATAGATTACATTTATTTCTGCAAATTATGATTCACAAAATGTAAAGGGAAAAAATGCTTGCAAGTTTACAAGGATTTCTAGAAATCTGATGTCATGAAGTAACTTAGGCAAAAAAGGTAATCAGTTTACAAGGATTTCTAGAAATCTGACATCATGAAGTAACTTAGGCAAAAAAGGTAATCAATCAATCCCAAAAGATAACATGTCTGACTTAATAAAGACCACAAATAACAGAAACTGCCTCCCTAATTTATATAAAAGATCTTAGATAGCCATTTTGACCAACAGTTAAAAATTAAAGTTCATTAGATAAACAAGCCAGAAATGTGTAAGATTTATTATGCTTAAAATTTGCTTTTGATTGAAACCTACGTCATTCAGTCTGTGAAATAAACAAATTGAGTTTGTGCTTCTCCCTCATAAACATTTTTACAACATATTTGTATGTGTCATTACTTAACCTGTGTTTGATTCTCCTCAAATGCCCGGATTAGGATGCAACCAATCCCCTATTTCAGCTGGGAGGCAGCAGGCCTGGACATCTCCTCACAGCCATTATTGCCACATCCCAGATGCTCACTGTGTAAAGCACTTCTCCCCTACACTCCTCCCGTGTCACGCACAGGACTACCATATATTAGGGTTTCTGCACAAACACCCTCTTCCTGCTAGTGGAAATTTTGTCTTGGTGAATTTCAGGATTTTTTTACATTTTCTGGAACTATGGCAACCTAACTGGAGCAAGAATTCAGTAGCCCTGATCAGGCTGCCATAGCATTAGTCTCAAAATTCTTGATGACTTCACTATGTATGTTGAGATGATCTGCTCAGTGCCTCCACAGAAAGCACCAGACACAGCTGCTTTCAATATGCCACAGAGCACTAATAAGTAAGAGTCCAGTCAAAAATAAACAGCACCACTTAGACTCTAACTGGTAAGAGGCAACTTGTTTGAAGTATAAAAGTCCTCACATAGCCAACACTGGTTTGCTTAGAAAACCAGGGTAGACAGGCAGGAAGACAATGAACAGAGTCAGGGAAAAGCATAGCTTGGAAGCTATCAGCTGAAACTGTGTCTCTCTCTGCCAGTTTCTGTAGGTTCTGCATCCTGGGAGCTTAATTTCTTCCTGAAAACTGCCTCTTCTCTAGCATTCTTCTCCTGTAGTTTCTGGGAATTGTAAGAAATAGCCGGAACACCCTGTTTTCATGGTCCACAAATTGAAATTACATCTTGTATTTATATGGGGCAACATCAGTGTAACCCATATATTGTCAACATGATGTAACGCTTTTGCATCCTTCTGATTTGGTGGTAAGATGGCAAGGAAATAACCAACAATTAAGCATCATGGAAACAGCTCTGTCCACCAGTTCTCAGGGTGCAGTTAATACTCCTTAAGAAACTTAAGACATGAGCTTTGAAAAAGCAACTGTTTGCCATGGCAAATTGGAAAATATACAAGATCCAAACCCTGAAAGTGGGTCCCTTTGTGCAGATGTTTATGGCCACAGTGCAGTGGTATGTGAAGGCCACCTCCTGCAGGCATGCCAGACAAAGCCATAAGATAATCCTTTGAAAAGAAGCCTGTGTTCATCAGGGCAAGTCTGCATTTTTCAGATGAAACTCCCCTGAGTTTCAGACTGCAATCAAAAAGCAAGTTTCCACTGCGCTACTTTTCCACTGACAGAGAACCAATTGCAGGGGATCATTCTTCTTACTAAATACTATAGTGCAAAGCTCACAGCATATGCCCTTAATCCAAAAAACGTTCAGAAAGATGTACAATTTTCACTGCCACTAACAGACTACACAGTAATAGCTAAAGAAGTAGGGTTTAAAAGAGCTGGGATTTACAGAAAAGCAAAGGAGAATTCTTCAAAAATCCTCCTCTAGAAGATAGAATTGTGTGAGACGGGAACCCGAGTGTCCTAGTATCTTTCAAGATACCAAACTGTTAATCATTTATCTCCAGCATAAGTTCTTGGTTTTTTAAAATTAAAGAAAGTAAAGCACAAAAAAAAAGTACACAAAAAAAAAAAATCAAGACCAGAAATAAATTTTAACTTGCAATATTTAAAACTGCAGAGCCAAATTCTGGTTTTCATTACTGTGGTATGACTGAAGCACATCTATTCATTCAATGAGCTCTCCACATTTATAGTGGTATGGATAAGAACATTACGTCCAGAGTTTCATATTAAATATAACTCCTAAGCCATATTTAATCTTCCTTTGCTTTCTCTTTAACTTTTTTCCATAGGAACTTTAGGGGGGAAAGAAAAGACAGGTTGACAGAAACATAAAATCTTCTAAGGTATTTTAAATCGTACTAAAATATGTTTAAAACCATGTTAACTAAAATGAAGGGAAAAAAACCCTTCTGTGAGTATATCTCTGCTGGAAATTAACAGGATTCAGTGGAGCTAAGTAGCTGTAAACTGGATGTTAGATAACAGTTTTACACTGCCAGATCAGGACAGAATATCAGGAGTGAATTAAATGAGGGGAACTTCCTGTGTTTTCTGTTTGTTTGGAGAGGAGGAAAATGCATATTAAAACTAACTTCCAAATTTCGTTAACATTTTAAAGACTTCCTCTATATACAACGATACATTTATTTTAATGACTATGACTATGAATGATTATGACTATTCAATGAATTAACAACCACATCTTTAAAAAATACAATGTGGTTAAAGATTGAAAAAGAATCTCTGTAAAAATCTAGACTATATTTTGGTCATATATTCACAGTTAAAAATGTCCTGCCTCTCATTTAAATCCACAATCTCTAAACTGAAATAAAATTTGTGATATATCATTCCCATTAATACTAATAATGATATTACACATATGGACCAAATTCTGATGCCTTTATATTGCATACACCTAACAACTAGTGACATTGTTCAATGGGGTTTCTTCTGGAGTTAAGGAGAAGATGGTGAATACAGCAGATTAATTTCTGATATGTCACCAATAAAAACAGCACTCATTATAAAAGATAAGAGGACCTGCTTCCTTCACTTTGACTTACTGATATGTTTGAACTGGAATCAATTACATAATACAGCTCTCCTTTTCTCTTGGTGGAAACTCTCCATGGAGGAGGTTCCTTGGTACCATAACAATAAATAAAAAAGTTATGATAACAGAGAAACAAGGGACTGAGAAACTGTATAACAATGCAGAAACTGAAGTCCTTTGGACACACAGTTTGTGCTGATGAATTATTCAACATGTGACATCAAGCCTCCTCCTCCAAGGAGAATGCTTCTTGATGGTGACCACATAACCCTCGATAAAAGGATATACATTGTAAGCCAGGGACAGCTTGTATCAAAACCAAGAAAATTTGCATTGGAATGGTCAGGTATGGTTTATAACACTGGGATTTATTTAAATGCAAGGCAGGGGGTAATTAAATGAATGGTGTTTAATCATATCTTCTTAGTTTATAAAATAAGTATCCTGTCTGTAACTGAGATTATAGTAAACTTCATATTTTGATGACAGGCAATAAGATTTCTTCTTTGTGCTGCAGCAGCCACCATTAAAATTCTGCATTGTGATAAAACCCCTCTGACTCTGCAGAGGCAAATAGTACAGAACACAAGAAAGATGGATCAACTGTGTATGTCAAGGCAGCAATGTACTCTTTGGAATTACACTAGCAGCGATCATTTTGGATAAAAGGGTAAATTCTATGCTTATTATCTTTCTAGCTGCAATCCTATGGCAATGAATTTGCATTTATGAAAGTGTTTTGATTTACAACAGGTGCGGTTTTACAGTTTTCTAGCTACTGATCAACTGCAGCAATGATCCAAAACCAAAAGAAGTTCTCCATATAGCCTTACTCAAATGGCATAGGTTTACTCAAATCAATCTATGAGTGACAATAATGTAAACACTAGGTATGTAAATGCTTGGCCATTAACACACACTGAAAAAAGAGCTGTACTGTTTCACATAAGTAGAATGTTATGTTCTGTTTCACTCTAAGCAGCTTATGTCTGTATGTCAATAAATATACATGTAAGCATACGAAACACTTGAGCTCCTGTTTCTTAGCACATGTCAGCTTCCACTCACAGTATTTTACTAGCAATTTAAGACTGTTACTGTCACGAATCAATTGAAAAATTCTGTGTTGGATTCACTTCATTGAAAGGAAATGAAGAAAAAAAATTTAGTACCCTTGTGCTTCCTCAGAAATTCTTTTTTTATCTATATAGGCTAACTGGTTATCAGACAGGTTTCTAGCCATCCTTTCCTGCATAATGCAGTTGAGAAGCCTGTTATGGGTCAATTCCATGAGTGCCTGCAGTTCTCCACTACTGTAGATCTCACTCAGTATTTCATATTTTGCTCAGTTCTTAAGAGGTAAACCATCTAGAGTAACCCTATCATAGATGCATGCAGTGGTCCTCAGTAGACCTGGAACACATCTGGATGGACAAGATAGTATTAATTGAATTGAGAGTTCTTTCGAGTGATTTTGATTGTTCCCTAAGAGATATCCAAGGAAGCCAGAATGGACAACTGCCCTTCTTATCTAGAAGGTCTCACACCTTGAGTTTTCTTCTATTCTACACAGAACATGCTGCAAGCCACTTACAAGCTGCAGTGAGAAATGAATATAGCCCTGAACCTTTTTAGATAGGCTATATCAAACTTGACATCTGTTCTCTTTCTACGAGCAGCACAACAAAGCATTTTCAGATGCGGTTAAAGATGCTGGTGACTACGGGCCAAACAGTTGGCCAAACAGTTCAAGACAGACTTTTGAGGATAGGATATACAGAAGAAACAATCATCTGCATTTTCAGAAGAGAAGAGTTAGCTGTCAGGCCTCAAACTGAAACTCTCCAGTACTGAAAGGAAAATGACTGTAGTGGCAATTTCTGGCTACAAAATCCATTCCCATGAGAAATTGTTCAAGGGATAACTCAGACTAAAATATTTTTCTGTCTGTTCAAATGCCTAATAAAGCATAGAAGTTGAAATCCTATTACACATATATTCAGGTTTGGTGACTCCTGGATCTTAGTCTCTTAAATGTATAAGGGAATTCAGGCACAACAATCCTTCCCTATTAAAAGGTTGTGTTCACCGACATAATTTGTAAGATGCTCCCAGACTGCATACTGGAGGACACACTTTAAATGGTAAGAAAACTCAGCCAGTATTCTTTACTTTACAGATATACCTTGGAAAGCTGAGTGTGCAAATGTTTACTATACTAACTTTGTTAACTTTGTGGCTTTTCTTTTTTCAGACATAATAGACAGTATTATTTAACAGATACATTCTTGGGCTATCATAATTCTTCAGCAATGCCCTTCTTTTGATTAATGTAAAAGTAAAAATTTATCAGTAATGACTCCACAAACAGCCTGTGTTACAGCTAGTAAATTATAATGGGCAAGATAAAACCTTAAGAGTAGAAAAGAGCTTAATTTGCCCCAGTAAAATGAATTATCAGAGAAATTTGGGAAGACTAATGTTTCTAAACTACTTTTATTTTACTTCATATTTTTCCATGGAAACACATTTCATTCTGCCAGTAATCTGTTCCAATGGAACCACCGCAAAACTGAAAATTAAGGAGTGTTGAAATATTAATCCCAAATTCTAAATGGAATGTTTTCTTTAAAGTTTAGTTCAGTTTTATTTCACTATGACAGATCATTTAAAGAAGTAGAAGCTACTATAGCCTGCTATGCTAAAATATGCATATTTGGTGGGTACTGATGAAGGGCCTCCTTATATTTTTGGACAAGACTTTCAAAAGAGGCTTCCTATGGTTAGAGTTCTAGGTACATATTTAGGAACTTAAATAGAAGGTACAGGCTGCTCCACAATTTTTTTGAAACTATGCTACTTATTAAACGCACAATAGACTACAGTTATTTAGTTTATTTACTTTTCTTAAAAGTTTGAATCTTCATAACAATAAGTGTTCATTCTAAGGACTCTGCATGTATTCTACAGAATTACAGAATTATAGAATGGTCTACTTTGGAAGGCACATTAAAGATCATCTAGTCCAGCCCCCCTGCAGTGAGCGGGGCATCTTCAACCAGCGAAGGTTGCTCAGAGTCCCATCCAACCTGACCTTGAGTGGTTCCAGAGATTGGGCATCTTTCACCTCTCTGGGCAGCCTGTTTCAGTGTTTCACCACCTTCATTGTAAAAAATTTCTTCCTCACATCTAGAATAAATCTTCCCTCTTTTAGTTTAAAGCCATTACCCTTTGTTCTATTGCAACAGGACAAGTCTTAAAGTCTGTCCTCATCCTTCTCATAAGGTTCCTTTCCGTAACAAAAGGCCCTTTAGGTAATGAAAGGCTGCAACAAGGTCTCCCCAGAACCTTCTCTTTTCCAAGCTGAACAACCCCGACTCTCTCAGCCTGTCCTCGTAGTAGACATGTTCCACCCCTCTGATCAGTTTTGCGGCCTCCTCAGGACCCACTCCAACAGGCCCATGTCTTTCCTGTGCTAAGGGCTCCAAAGCTGGATGCAGTATTCCAGGCGGGATCTTACCAGTGCAGAGTAGAGGAGCAGAAGCACCTCCATTGACATGACAGCCATGTTGATGCAGCCCAGAATACACTTGGCCTTCCAGGCAGCAAGCATGCATTGTTGGCTCATGTCCAGCTTTTCATCCATCAGTACCCCTAAGTCCTTTTTAGCAGGGCTACTCTCAATCCCTTCATCCCTCAGCCTGTATTGATATTGGTGGCTGCCCTGATCAGGTGCAGGACCTTGCAGTCAGCCTTGTTGAACCTTGTGAGGTTCATGTCAGCCCAGTTCTCAAGCCTATCCAGGTCCCTCTGGATGGCACCCTGTCCCTCTGGTGTATGAACCGCACCACTCAGCTTGGAGTCATCTGCAAACTTGCTGAGGGTGCAGTTGATCCCCCTACGTCATTGACGAAGATATTAAACAGCACTGGTCCCAACATGGTGTGTAAAGATACAAAGAACTATGATGAAGGTTTCTAACCGACAGTCTATGAATGTAAGTTGAAAATACTTTAATGAACAAGTAGAACTCATGGGAAGAGGCAACTAGTCTTCAATTTCTGCTGCTGACCTCTCAAAACACTGCAGTCAGGCCAGAAAAAAAAAGGAGAAATATTTTTGTTTTATAAACACTCTTAAAAACAGACTGTGTCAAAGTTCAACGTAGCTTTATTTTAGCTATCATTTGTCAAACTGTTCAGCAATTCTCCTACTGTGAAATCTGATAACTTTTCCTCTCTTTGCATTCCTTATCCCAGAATATTATTATTCCAGTTTCTGATTCTACCAGCAATCAGCAAGGAGTTCAGTTTACCAGTTAGATCTGAGTTTGCTAGAGCAGAAAGAGTAATAAATGCTGCCGCTTTGCGAAATTATCAATAGGATGTCTTTACTAGCAGTGTAGAATCTAGAATTGTTAAACATAGTGTGTTGGTCTTTAGGATATAGTACCTACCTATTACTAGAAATCTAATATGGTAGGAATATATTTGGTCTTATTTTTACCCTTATACACTTGTACTTAGTGTGGGCAGGTAAGATAGACATCTTTTAAAAACAGAAATGCATATAAGTAATTATTATTATCTGTACTTATTTATTTACTGTATTCTTCATCTGTTAAGCAACAATATAGAAGTAAGCATCTAAGAGCAGGAATTCAAAAGCATGTCACGCCCAAAATGCTTCACTGAGCTTCCCAGTTCTTAAAAAGAATGGACTCTATAACCTTTGCACTGCAGGCTCTAGTCTCTGTATCCCATCATTCTCTGCAGTTCTGACATAGGTGTCTAAGCACCAGAAAAAGATCAGACATTCTCCTGCCCTTGGCATTTCCTACTGGTTAGCTGTGGGCAGATGTCCACACAGAGGTTTTTGGGATCGCCTGCCTCCCAATTCTCTACCGAGAGCCCAGCCATGTAACAGAAAACTGTTCCAGGAGCAAGCATCAAAAGTATCAGTTCTGCAGTGTCCTTTTGAAGGTTCCAATCCTTTTAATAGATATGAACTGAAGGATTTCCAGAACTGATATGAACTACCTGTTCTGTGGACTTCAAAACTGAGTTACAGAGCATCTTCCAGGTACAAAACCAAAACCAATTAAACCACCTGAAGTTATTTCATAGTGCTTCTGAAAATCAAGCTGTTTTGCTTCTACACACCTAAATATAAATTCATGAGATTAACTGAATATATATTTTCCACATATATACTTCCAGAGACATGCTTCAAGGTTGAAGGAATCTCCTTCTCTGGAGATATTCAAAACCCACCTGGACACATTCCTGTGCAACCTGCTCTAGGTGAACTTCCTTTATCAGGGGGTCTGGACTAGACGATCACCAGAGGTCACTTCCAACACTGCCCATTCCGTGATTTGGTTGGTTTACCTGTTACAAATTTTCCTACGTGTTAGCTCTTATAGGAATTAGGTAATTGGGATTTTGGCTGGTGATATTTTTAGAAATATGAATGCTTTCATATTTAATGATTACAAGAACTGATTATCCAGGAATGCTTTAAATGTCCTATAATTGACTATTGCACCAACAGAAGGCCTGTGTGAAACTTCTCAGAACTGACTACTACTGTTTCCACGCCACTTATTTGGAAATTCTTCACTGACTTCCTATGCTATGAAATATACTAAATACATAATAGTATTTCAAAGACAATAAAGACAGTCTAGGCATATATGGGACACTTCTTTGATACTCACCAACTAGTAACTGTATCTGTCTTTAAAGATCTATCTCTAAGACCCCTAACACTATCTCTGTCCCTTTCTGTCTCACACTATCTTTAATACTCTCAAACACTCCAAAGAAAAACAGCAAAAAACCCTCACTCAAATCCCTTATTGAATCCAGTGGAAAACTTGCCTATATACAACTACACACTAAGGTCTTTAAAAAGGTAACTTGCAGATTCACTTATATACTGGAAATACTCTGCAAAAAATAAGAATAGTTCTTTCTGGGTTTTGTTATGTGAAGAATATGTTATGTTAAGTTAACATAATGTTATGTTAAGTTAACATAATGTTATGTTAAGTGTAACCTAGATTTTGAGACTGACATTTCATATCTGCTACATATATTTTGCCATCGAATGTATCTTTTTTATTACTTAACATCTTCTTTGAGACTACACTGTACTTTTATCACTTGTTCTTAGATGCAGCCTAAAATTGGTCACTACTACAACAACAGACAAGGTGTTCTCTCAGCAACTAAACCTAAAAGACATTGAGCCCACTTAAAAACTTTGCCAATCGAGATATTTATTCAGAAATAATCCCAACAGACTTCAAAAACATCTTCTAATAAATGGAAGCTTTCAAGTGTAGAACACTTCAAGGAAAAAAAAGCAAATCACAGCTAAGGACAAGATCTACAAACAGTGCCAATTAAAGTAACCCTATTTAATCTGCTAGAGAAGCAACTCAATTATTTTTAAATCTTACAACTAAAAACTTTCACCATAGTTTCATTGATGTCAAAGATATCTCTTTTTTGAGAGCAATGCAAGGAAATTAGGCGCAATGCTGTATCCTACTGATATTAGCAAGAATTCTGCTTAAGCAGACAGCAAGGTTGTAAGCCCCTAAATTTTAGGTTTTTATCAACTATGAAATTTTGATAACCTATCAAGTTACTATGATAACTTGAGTATATAAACAGGTAAGGGACAGAGTAGGTAAAACTTAGACTACATTAATAATTTGATAATGTGATCATAATTGGACTCATAGCTAAGTTAATTCTTATTATAGGTAAAGCTTAGCTGCCAGTGACATTACTTATAGCAGGATCAGGATTTTCATTTTTTAAATTATATTTTATAATACGTCTTTCAATTTGCTTTGCAGCAAACACTTCACTTCTATAATACCAGCTCTGCCAAATAGCTTCTATTTCACATACTGTATGCATTAACACTTCAACATACAGTGAGGTCCCAGACCTAGAATTTACAAAGGTTTTTACAACCCCTTATGTGTGATAACGTGCTAAAAAGAATTAAGTTCTGCCAGATTCTACTACTATTGTAATAATAGGGTCAACAATTAATCCTTACATTTACAGTCTGTAAACCTGGTATTTAATACTGCGTAGTACAGTTATAAGCCCTTGCAACAGGCATGTGTGTTTACCTAATCACTTTTAAGCCACTGCTCTCTATAGAGTCCATCCAGAGGGCAAATCTTTATCACTGCATGAGACTTCATATTTTTAGAACATTAGAGACTTCTCACAAGCTCTGCTTAATTTATCCCCCACTTTTATCAACAAATACTCAGAACACCAATAAATTCACAAACACTGGGAGGATTTCTGCTGAAAAAAAAAGCAGAGAGCTCTACAGAGAAAAGAAAAGCAACTTCTTAATCTTGTTGGCAGATGGAAACCCTACTGTTCACCACTGTACAAAACAAATCCAGGAGAGACATAATTGCTCCAGTGTGTTTTAGGTATAACTTCATTTCAGTGGTAATGCCATGGCTTTTTTTATTATCCTGCAGCCTTGCTAGAGTTAAGGGCCCTATTTGGAGGAGACCAAAAAACTTTGGGCAAGACAATTGTGAAAATGAGTACGATGACAACTCCTTTCCTACATTTTACAACTTCTATGGACAACAATTTTACCAACAATGTTTTCTTTTTCTTTTTTTTTTTAGTTATCAAAAAACACCATAGTACCAGGACACCAGGAAAGCTTTTGTATCAGAGATTTTTTTCAAGAGATAGTCCAGTAATAGGTGCTAGGCACAGAGATTATTTCAAGCCTGAACCACAAAATATTTGTGGGTATTCTGCTTATATACAGTTACATTTGTTAAGATATACACAAAACTGAAGCTGAGAAGCTTCTTTTCCACAGAGCTAGTAAAAAGACAGTTTCCAGGAGCCTGAATAGTCCTTTCTGGGATCCTTGTGAAGTTTCCTAAACTAAATGCAAAGATTCACGCTCCAGAGAATCTACAACACATACCAGTCATTTTTCTGTGTCACATGTCTGCTGCTGAAGTTAAAATAATTATTTTACCTTAGAAACAATTAAAAAAATATAAATTATACAGCAAAATAAACATATACAGGCAGGTCTCTCTTACATTATACTGGGAAAACTGGACCATTTCACCTGCTGATCCCTGGGACTCAGAAAAACTTCAGCTAGGACCACTAGCTGTATCTAGTGAAATTGCCCTTTAATTTAATTACTTTTGCACACTCTGTGAATATTTATCTAAGAAATCTCTGTATGTCCTCTGTTTCTGAAGTTTAATGGTATTTTGCAAAACTAAAATTACCACACAAGACTATTTCACTGTAAAGTAAAGGAAGAATGAAAATGTTTATATTCCTTTTCAATCTTAAAAGTGAACTGAACAGGTAAAATCAAAAGTACTTTACATCACTAAAAGTTTTGAAAAGGGAACCATACTTTTGTAGCTTAAAACACCTCTTTGCACAGATTTAGACTAGCCAGATACATTAAACAGTTTTCATTCAAGAAACAGTTCCATATCTTCCCAATGTAACTTACTAAGCAATTACAAGTAAGTAACAGTGTTACATGTGCATCCACAAAGAAAACTCTTCTTTTGCTATCACTACTGGGACCAATTCTGCATTCCTTCTGCACCTAGAACGCCTACTAGTTTCCAAGCCTATGAGTGGGAAGTACAAGGAACCTTTGTATTTCCTAAGATGACTGCAAAAAATATCTGTTCTATATTAGAAACAAATCTGCTGGTCACTTACACAGAAAGTTGAAAGTGTATTTTCTATATATGTAATTATATATTCTATATACGTGTTCTATATATGTATATATATACTTTCATTTTCAGTAAGGATTCTTAAATCTTTTTGCTCTCAGATTAAGAGTTGGATTTCCATTTGATTGAAAGAGGATCTTATAAATAATAAAAAGCTCTATTTTTTTATTTCTTGTCTATGAAATTCAAATCAGCATCATAACAGATGCCAGGCCCTTATAAAAACTTCATAGTGTTAAAGCCATGCCATTTTGACTAAATGAGTTTATTCATTCCAAACACATCACCAACAGATTTAGTATTAAAGGTGAGGAAGGGGAAAGGGAATCAAAGGATGCCTTTTAAAATACTGAATTTTGTTTACTTTAGCCAACTCATAAAGCAAAAATATTTCTAAGAAGAGCTGCTTAAAAGCTGGTGGGCACTGAGCTGACCAAATATGAGTCACTAGTTTTCCCATTCAGTTGCTTCTCACTTCTGTAAGTTTTTCTGTCTAAAGAACCAGTAATTCAAGAGTCCAACCAGATCTTCACACCCTCTTTCTTGGTACTATGAAAGACACCTCATACTTCTCTTTCTTTTTTTTTTTATGTTTTAAATAAAGAAACTTGGAAAAAAGCCAAGAATTTTAGGAATCTTCTGAGGTTTCTCCAAATGTAATTATTCCTAAAAAGAAGTCACTGTTATATGATTAACAGTTTATATGAATACACCATGTAATTTTCTTTGCATAAGGGTAGTCTATGAAAAAATAACTGAAGAACATAGAATTTAATTTCACAGAGTTTATAAGGGCAAAGATTCATATTTTATCAGGTATTTTCATTTAGCCACATTGTTCGCCTTTTGTAGTATGCTATTTTATTTTGTTCCTTGGTATTTTCTCTCTCCTGCTTTCAAATATGAATCATTATGTCCTATTCTATCTTTTAACTACATTAAATAAGATTAGAATTCATAAAAGGCGATTCAGAAATATCTCCCTTGAACTCCATTAGGGAAATTAGGTCAAATTCTAGTCCCTCTGTAGCCACTGGAAAAACTCTTACTGACTTCAATAACAGATCAAGCCCCAACCGCACAGCTCCCTGTAGTTTCTAAGCAAATGGCACACTGTATTTCAGAAAAGTTCAAGAACTAAGTTCTTTTCAGTATGCTTCTATAAACACAAGAAGCCTTGCAGTTTTATGTTTCTGAAATGTTCTTTGTACAGAACACTGGACAAAAACATTTTTAATACAGCTTTTCAATCTTCAATAGTTACCAAAAACAATTAATCTGCCTAATGTTGCTGAATATATTTCAGTAAGTACCAAATAACTTGTGTTGACTTTTCCTGGGCTGCTTGAGTTTAGATTTTCTTTTAACTTCCCATTTGCACACAACCCATTTTGTGAAGATAACCTACAGAAACCTTACTTAATCAAGTCAGTTCTACTGTGAAAGGTCATACGAAAAATGGCATAATAAATCTATAATGCCTTTACAGACAGTATTCTTGAAGAAATTTAGTTTCAACATAGTAATGAGAAGTCGAATCCATGAAACTCTACGAGGTTCGTTCACCCTGGAGTTCGTTCACTGACTGGAGTCAGTGGAATTGCAAGGCGGTGGAATTGGAGCCCTTCCAATCCCCGTCAGAAAGGGGGCCAGCAGGGGGCAGAAGCCCTGATGGATCTGGCACTGCCAAGGTTGTGCCCAGGTATAAAGGGCTTCATTGGAAACTGACCACCTTACTGTGGGTGGGTGCTCCCTCTAGGACGCCTGTTGATTCAGAAAGTGGGAATTCAGATCAAGAAATACCTCGTTAAAATAATAAAAGCATAAAAATGAAAGCTTTCTTTTTGGAATTAAGCCCCTTCATGGGACTCATAGAAAAACAAAAACCTCAATCCCAGCCAGACTGGTCCCCAGATGCACCTGCAGGATCCAGTGGGAAGGAAGGAGGAAAAGGCAGCATTCCCACCCCCGGTAGGATTGGAGAGCGCTCCCGCCACCAGCGATGCCACACTGCAACACCTCTCAAAAAGTCGTGCGGGAAGCAGTGCGGGGTACCGGGGTGTCTGGGGAAGTGGTGCGGGCAGCGATTCGTTTCTGCCGAAGCTGCTGCTTGGCTCTCGTTCCCATTCCAAGTCCCCTGCAGGCTGCACCCTGCCCACCGGGACCACGGACACCTAAGGGACCACTCGGTTCTCCCGGGGAAGCTGCAAAAGGCGGGGGGGAGGCTGGGGACAGCACCCCGGCGCTGGTACCGGCCGTGTGGAGCCCGGCGACCGCCAGGCTGAGCCCTCCGAGTCCCCCTCCTAGCCCTGAGCCCCCTCCGCCCAGGGCATCCACCTGCGGGGTGCCGCTACCGCCGGGAGCTCCTAAGCGCCTGGCAGAGCGCCCCTCCAAAGGCATTTTCTCCTCCCCTCCCGTCCTGGAAAATGTTTTGCCCACGGAAACCCTTTGCAAATGGAAAGCCAAAAAAAAAGAGCAGAGAATGGAGAATATCAAACCGAGAAGTCTCCACCCCCGACCTTCCCTTTCCTCGCCCCTCCAAGAAGAAGGCTTGTCGCTCCGTTTCAGCCACAACTTGGTGACTCTGGAAGTTCAACAAAACTGAAATTCGTACACACGCTCCGCAAAACTGAGTTTAGTGCTGGAAGAACCACTCTGTTCAACATGTATTTCTTTCATCTTTCCACCCCACCAGCGCATCCCCTTTGGCTGCACTAAACCCCCAGCCGAAGTCAAGAGGCTGAGAAGGAACCATCCCTGCGCGGCACCTGGGAGGGACGTCCCTACCCGCGCTGCCCGGGGCTCCCAACGCTCCCAGCGGGTCCCCGAGCCGCCCCCAGCGCCTTCGTGTCCCCCCGCCTCCCAGCACCGCGAGCCGCTCTGACAGCTCCAGCCGAGCCCTGGCTCCTTCTCCCCAGGGGGGGGCTGGAGAAGCAGCCGGACCCCCAGCTCCCCGGTGCTTTCTTACCTCCTCTGACCTCTGCAGCCCGGAGAAGGACAGCGAAGGTGATGAGCACGGGTACCGCCGAGTCCCAGGGCCACCTTTTCGTTTTCCACCTTGTGGACCATCTCTGCATCTCCATGCTGGGCACCCAGAAGTGTGAATTAAACCCGGGCGCCTTCAGTTTATACCAGCCCCGTCCTTTCCACTATATTCCCAGAGATGATTTCTCCTATAGAGCCATACGTGATGGATCGAGAGGGGTTTTCTCTCTCTCACCCCCCTCCCTGTCTGCCCGGCCTCGCGCAGGCTCCTCCGACCCGTCCTCCCCGCCTTCAGACTGAAGGGAGACGAGGGACTTTAATCAAAATGCAAAGAGCGCCGCGTGCCCCTAAAGGCTTCATCCCGTCACTGGGCTGGGCGGGAGGCTCCCGGGGCCACCCCTGCAGCCCGACTGACAGCCCAGCCGCCGGGCGGGGGCCAATCGCGCCGCTCCCCCGCCCGCCCGCGACACCGCCCTCCGCCCCGGCAGCTGCGCGCTCGCCCGCGGAGCCACCGCAGGGGAGCGGGGAGCGACGGGGCGGGGGCGAGCCAGGGGACGTAGCCGGGGTGTCCCGTCACTGCTGCCGCCCCCGCCGCCCCCGGGCCCCGCATCCCCCGAGCATGCGCAGTGCTGGGCGACCCGCGGAGCGGAGGGGCGGGCGGCGCGGGAAGATGGGCAGAGGGGTACATGTGGGTGGCGGCGCGGGATGGGGGATGCGGGCGGTGCGGACCGGGGACGAGGATAGGTGAGGATGGGTAGGGAGATGCGTGGGGGGGTCAAATGGCGCGGGAGGGTAATGTGAAGGGGGCGATGCGAGACGGAGGTGCGTGGGGCGGCGGGAGAATGGGTCGGGCGGCGCGGGAGGGGAGATGCGGGGGAGGGCGAGTGGATGGGCAGGGGGATGTGAGTGAAGAGGCGGGAGGATGAGCAGGGTGGTGCGGCGGGTCGGCGCCGGCTGGGGAGGGAGCGAGGGGCGGATGTTTAGGAGGGAGAAATGTGCGTGAGAAGAGCTGGGGTGAATGCCTGCTGCGGGGTCGTCCTGCGTGCACCCCGAAATTCTGCCTGCCAGTGTTCGTGCGCACCTCTCACATCGCTCCCTTGTTCTCACACAGCCCTCGGGCATCCCCGGGGGCTTCGTTTTAAGGGCACCTCAAGAAAGGAGGGAGCGGGTGATGAAGGAAAAGCCCGCCAACGAACGGCCTTCCCCGTTCTCCGCCTCACCACGCCCTGGAAATGGGGGAGCAAGGGTTCACAGCTCGTCCTTGAGAGACCTCCTTTTGTCACTCATGTCCTGCCATCCCACTTGTGCAGGAAGCAGTGACGCAGACAAACCTGGAGGTAATAGAAACCTTTGGCAGAGCCGAGTAGTGCAGCAGGTCCAGTCGAGGTGCTCTAGATCTCTGGTTCTGCCCCGGCTGCTCTGGGAAATGCAAGGAAACGATGGTCACATTTCAGTGGAAGTGTATATCAAGTTTTGAAAAACATTGCTTTCCTTGAGATCTTTCTTCTTTAACACCTTACAACAATTAGTAAACTTACAGTTTATTCACAACATACTTGTTGCTTTTGTATGTCAAATTAAAGAACTATATCATTCTTTTCTACATTATTTTACATTTTACTGCACTGTGTTCATATACCTAGCTCTTTCTCTCCTGGATTTTCTAGAACAGATCAAGTTAATTCCTTGATATTTCATCCTTCTTTGTTATATCAGTGGGTACTAATGACAACTTATTCTGTTTACTTAATACTTTGTTATTGTATCTCATATGCTATGAAGTTTAAAGTTTCTTCATGGATTTACATCATTCTGTTGCCAGCATTCTTGCTACTTCCAGTCTTTTGTCACACATTGCCTCTGACTTTTTTTTTCACCCTTCCTGTTAGCCTAAATGAATAAGGTAAACTCTATTCTACTGAAATGAAAAATTTCTGTCTCTGCCCAACAGGGGCAATGAAAGCATTTTAGATAATTGATGAAAAAGAACAGGTATTCTTACAGTCTAAAGAATAGTAATTTAACACAGTGCCCTTAAGAGTTATCTAAATTGCCAGAGATGTGGTTTAGCCCCTAAAGTATCCATTGAAAGATGCCCACTAATTTTTGCGGTCCTCCATCAATCCAGAGCAGAACACAACTAGGACAACGCTGAGTATTTTAGCAGAATTTTAGATCCCCATTAAGTCATTACAAGGAAAGTGTACTAGTACAGTGAGGTAACATGCTTATATTAATTATATAGTATATATAGTATTAATTATATTAATTATATAGTATATAGTATAATTAATATATATTAATATATATTCTATGTAATTTATGTTAGTTCTAGTACCAAACCCCCAGTTTTTAGAATTATCTCGAGTGTTTTTGCATGCAATAATATCAAGCTACACAGACTTGTAATACATTGCCATCACATTCTGTCATTGCAAGAGAAAAGTCACATGCAGTATAGGTGAAGATCCACATCTTGCAGCCCATCAAATTCAGTGTTTAAGGATGATTGATTTTCATTTAGCTAATTTTCTTAGTTATTGTTTGTAGTCTTCTTAGTTGGTGTTCCAGAGTGAAGTAATTGCAGCCTAGGCGTAATGAAAACATGTGAAATAATAGATAGCAATTTTAGAGCATAGATAAGCTTTATGAGCACTAGAAAATTTTTCTTTAAAAATTCTTGGTAGAAATGTTAGCACTTAGATGTAATTTCAGGAGAAATATGTTCTTTCTGGAAGCTAAAAGAGGGTTAAAACATGAAAATGTTTTCAGAGAAGAACAGAAGAGGATTGAATAATTCCGTTTTTTTAAATTAACTGATCTGCAGTGGTTTGTTCATTTGGTCAGCTTTCTTGTTCCTCATTACTCTTCAAGACAGTTCTAGTGAAAAAAAAGGCTAAGTACTGTGACATTCATTATATTCTGTCCCTGATACATCAACATTGGCAGATTAGCCTGTGTTTAAATATTAGGAGTTGCTCTCTTGTATGTGCACAGATGGGTCATTGTTGTATTTTGGAGCAGAGAGGGGGAGGGGTTAGGAACTATGGAGAAGAGAATATGTTTCCTTACATATATAGCTTACAAGAAACTCACAGCAGCAGCATGATCACATTCTTCAGACCATAGGCATCGTAATTAAATATAACTGTAAATGTCATGTGCTTCAGCTGTCTTGCAATCATACTGTGTTTTTCCCAGCGTATTCCTTGATATCACCAAAAGCAGGAGACTTCTGTCTGTATATAAAGGGAATGACTAATGCAATGTAAGGAAGAGTATGCTTTTATTACTGATTTACATTTATGTCAGGGAGATTGATGTGACTTAAACTACTTTGTTTACAGCTTCTCATAGATGTTGATGCCTTCTAGAATTTCTTTCTCCAATTCTGTTCACAGCACAGAAGTGAATATTGCAAAATAAATGGATGTCTTAAAAGTCATCACCTGCTGTCTTCTCTATGACTTTTTGATTTATGTAGGTGGGTAATTCATCCTTGTCTCTTGTCTCGTGCAGGTCTATGTTTTCTAAGAATTTTCTGTCATATTAGTACTGTGCAGAAAAGTGAGTTGTACTGCTTCGGTGAAGTGAACCCTTGTAAAATAAGATGTCTTACAAATGGAGATCAGTGGAATGGTCTCTGCTATGTGAAGTGTTAATGCCTACAGGAGAGACAGGGAGGGACTCTATCAGGGATTGTAGTGATAGGACGAGGGGTAGCAGTTTTAAGCTGAAAGAGGGGAAATTAGATGTTAGGAAGAAACTTTTTACAGTGAGGGTGATGAGGCACTGGAAAAGGTTTTCCAGAGAAGTCGTGGATACCCCATCTCTGGAAGTGTTCAAGTTGGATGGGGCTTTGAGCAACCTGATGTCATAGGAGGTGTCCCTACTCTTAGCAGGGGGATTGAAACTAAATGATCTTTAAAGTTTCTTCCAACCCAAACCATTCTATGATTCTTTTTGTAGTTTTAAAGGGAGAGAAATAGATGAACACATACATATAGAAAAAAAAAACCAGTATTTCTTTCCATTATTCTATCTGCAAGAAGTGTAATGTACTATTTGCTACCTTACTGCTTCACTGGACGTCTCCAGTTTCATTATCTAAGGTTCTGAAGGATGAAGCCAAGGCTTTAATTGTACTTCACCAAACATTTTGGGGTTGGGAAAGTTCAGTGTCCATTGATTCTTTCCTCCAGATACCAAAGAATTAGGGAGGAGAGTTGATTGTAGAAGAAATTTGATACAAAACAGCATAGTTCAGTACTCATTAGCTCAGGTATAGAAAGACTGTGGAACCATTAGCACAACCAATTTTTTTTCTGTTGAGAATGTAACAAAGTATTTTCAGTTGACACAGGCTAAACTGGAGTGGCTGGATGCAGTTGCACTGCGCAACCTTCACAGTATCACAGTATCACAAGGTTTGAAAGGACCTCTGAGATCATCAAGTCCAACCTATAACCTAACACTAACAAAACCTTACACAGCTCCAAAAGAAGGGCGGTGATGTGGCTGCAAATTGAATGCATATTGTTGCTGGGTGCATGTTGATTGTCAAATTTGCACTGTTTCTAGTGAAAAAAAAGATTTTTTTTTTTTTTTAAGCTAGATGTGCACTAATTGGAGTTGCTACAAGAAACACCAACACGAGAGATTAAAGCTTGGAGGCGTCTTTAACGAGTAAAGTTAATATTAAGGTTAGAGTTAGGGACTTAAAGGATTAAATGGCATGACTGCTATTTGAAGCAGACAGTCTGCTGATTTGAGAAGGGGGCTGTCCTAATTAGTAGGAGCTTATACCTCACTTTTGCTGTAGGGGATTATCCAGTTTTTGTTAGTATGTTTAATGTTAATATATAAAAATATAAACCATCAAAATTGCATCCTGTTCTTCAGGATCGTGAAGATAAGAGTAAATTTGGATAAAAGCAAGACAATAAACTGTTCTGTCTTTTACCTTTAGGAATGATCCCTCATAAATAAATAAGTATAATGCTTCTATAGAACTTATTTGATGGAAACAAGTGATTTTTTTTTTTTTATTTAAGGGAGTTTTAAAGTAAAACAAAGGCTTAAGCCCTCACCTAGAAATCCAGGAAAACTAAACTTTTGTGCTCTGAAAGTGAATTGCAGATAGCTACAAAGAAGATAAATAGAATAATACGTGATACAAAATTTCTAACTAGAACCTTTTCACCACCTTCTCCAGTGAGGCACACTTTAGGCCAGTTGTTGCTCTCTCATTTTGCAGTAACATGTAGTTTACAATGCAGGATTATCCGTCTTTCTGGACAGCAGGGCCAGATTCAAGCTGCTAGCGATCCCATTTGGAGGTGCTTCTTTTCTGCTAGCTGCTTGTCTCTCTGCTCACAGTATCCATTCTTTCCTTTTCCACATATCCTCCTTTTCTACTTTTGGTATCACTTCTTTTCCCCTTCAGACTTCTCTGGGAGAAAACGTGTATGGCATTTTTGGAAATGAAATTGTCAAGAACTCTAATGTGGATATGACAACATCTCCAGAAGATTGAAGGGGCCTTCATTAGAAAACCCGCTACTCCTTCCGGTTTTATACTATGGTGATGAGCCCTTGTCTTTCTGTAACTTGTATAAGTGAGTTTATGTATGGAGTTTGGTTGCAGTATGGGAAATTTTCTTTTGGTTTTGAATGAAGATTTTGCAAACTCTGCAGAGAATGCTGTTGATAGAAACCAGTACTTGATGAAGTCTTCCCCTGTAGGCATTCACGCTGCTGTTAACAAAAAGGAAAAGTTTTGGCATAGGGTTAGGGCTGATGATTTTGAAGTCCTAAGGAACTAGATTGTTCCTGGACTCTGCTGATCCTTGGACAAAGTAATAGTGTTGATAGAAACCCATGCCTTTAGCTGTATCAGCACTATAGGAACTAGTAGACCATCTGTTTAGGAGCTGGACATGATGGTTAGATTTAGACCGAAAGTTTTAGCAAAGAGCTCAGAGTATGATACCTTTCTACATGTACCCCCCCTCTCCCCCAAGTCAGTTCTGGTAAAAGAAAAATTACTAATATTGTCTTTTAACTATGGGAGTTACTCCCATATGTGTTAGTTAATTCAAGTTATAATTAGGGCTCAAATGATGGTGAGGGTTTGAGAATGGTAACTGTCCTGAACCCTGAGTAATGCTCAGCTATGCAAGACTGCTAAAGATGAATAGCGGGGAGACACTAATAGAATCTGATGTGCTGTGTTTCGATTTCCTGTAGAAATCAGTGCCCTACCTAAAAATAAAACTACTATTACAAATGACTTTAAGGCTGATACCTGTATTCTAAATTGTAACAATTGTCGCTTACATTTTGAACCTGTGGGAAACAAGGAGATAAGGACAGAAACAATTCCTAATACCAACTGACAGAAACCAATGTCTTAGCGTCCCATAGGCTGAGGATAAGTCTAATGTTAGGCAGAGGGTTTAACGCTTAGGAAAATAAAGCATCAACAGGTAAATTCATTTATCATCCATGCAAAGCTCTTGGCAGCAAGCTTTGTGCTGATGTAGTTAGCAGCCAAAGCCTTTCATCGTTTTCTTCCTCCAGGGAAAATAATATTTCTATACCAGATGGAGAAATAAGCTAGGGGTCTATATTTTGGTTTGCAGTTGGAATTCATTCTCTAGAAATGAACAAGGCTTTTGTTACACTTGAGGTTTGATTTTTTAATATAATGTGTCTGCATCCCTGAGTAGTGTCCTATTCTACAGTATGCCCTGCAAGTAAGCACAGCAACAGTACAAATGAAAATCAGAGACTGACATTGTCTTACATTATATCAGTAGGTTCCTATGTATAAATTACAAATTAGTGTTGGACTCAGTACATGCTACAGAGGTGAGAAATGGGCAGATACTGCTAGAAGCTTTATCTGTTCTTTTCTTCTATCAGTCTAGGTAGAAATACTTGCCCTAGGAGAGAGTTTTTGAAATATCTTAAGGGTGGGGTTTTGGAAATGGATGATGAAGTACAAAGAGCACACCTTATGTCAGAATCTACAGTGTTCCCAGAAATAGAAATTAATAAGACTCATCTCATGAATAGAAGCCATTGGCTTTTCCTCTAGTAACTGATCCTGTAGTTATTAATAATGCAAGAACTAGAATTGGAAGTATAGGATTAATATTTGGGATATTTTAGACTGAATCTAGTAAATAAAATTAACCAAGGACCATTCTGTGACTCTGTCTGGTGTTCTGCATGGGGTTGACTGTATTTACATAAAATCTTGCCACAATTAGGGATCACAAATTTTTTTTATTAACTTTATTCTTTTCATTGATAGGTGTAGTCTGTCAAATTTATAATTCTCTGTGAAGTTTCTTCCTTGCTTTACATAGCCTTAATAGACACGAAAGTAAGCACTGTTCTGATGCTGATGATCTATTTGAGGAGTTACACCATATGGTATGGCTGGGATCTTAGTTTCTCTGTGGACTGTGAATCGGTAGGACCACACATTTGTGAATGGAAGATTTTGTGACTGGAATTGTTCTGGGAATGTGCTATGTGGCCTCAAATTAAAGGAGAATGTTAAAACTGTCAGTTTATGAAGTTTATTGAAGAAAAGCAGCAATCACTATCCTTCGTGGTTTCGTTGACTTTATTGGATCTCAATCATGGCTGTCTTGTAGAATTGTCTGGGCTTCTTGCACCTCCATTAGTACAGAGAAAAATATTGCTGAAATAGCATTTTACAGCATATAAACAGCACAGCATTTCCATCCTGTTCAGCAAGCAGCAGGAAGTATCAAGTATCATGCAGCACTTGCAGCTGAGTTTGGTAATTTGGCTGATATTTTGGGGGCTTATTTCAGCCAAACTCTTCAAGGTGCACCTACTGATACTTCATAGCACAACAGAGTGTAATTGATACAGCAACTTACCATTCCCTTTTCATTTCCATAGATTTCTTCTCAGGATCATAATCTGTTGTAATCATAATTATACCTAACTCAAGAGAAAAAAAGTATGTAAAGAATTAGTGTAATGCGTAATATGTGTCTTAAAACATGACATATTAGGGATACTCAAATTTTCTCATTAAAGGCAATTAAAAATGAGACATGTATATTTGATGTAGGGATTATTTTTTCAGTTTCTGTCTAGTTTCTAGATATTGCTATTAGGTACCGGAACTGTCAAAAATCTACATTTTCATTGCTGTTTCTGGATCTATTCAATGGCCAGCTAAAACTTCCCATTCATTGTAAGTCCATCACGGTTTTTCAACACAACACTTTCAAATATTTGCCTTTAATTGCTGTTATCTAGTTAGTTGCTTCCATAATTTGTTTTCACGATTAATCTGAGATTTCCTGCAGACCAGTTAAAACAGATATGTGAGTTGGGGGAACCGACGGGACAGTTTGGACAGGCTCAGCTGCTCTCATAGTCAACTGCTTATCTTACTAGCAGTGAGTCACTGATAAGTTCTGCGTTCATCAGTTTCGTTCTTGAAACAGTTTGTCAGCATCTCCGTTTTTACTTATGATTTGTGACAAATTAAGATAACAGGTGTTTAAGCTTAAAAGGCATCTTACAGTCCCTGTTCTGCATTGTTTTGTGGCATTGTTTTGTATTGGGGGAGTACTGGTGGCCTATCCAATACACAAGGAGGCAGTGCAGGCACAGATTAATGGCCTGCATGTGTCACATACTTGTAGCATGTTTATTAGTCTCTGGCAACACTAATGCTGCCACCCTCACAGTTCCTTTTAACTGGGCAAAATTAAGACAGGGAGAGAACTAAGAAGGTGAATAGCCAACAGCAAATTAATTTATGCCTACCCATGACAGTCCTGTGCTGCTTCTTCTTATACATAGACACCTCGCAACTGAATCACATGTTAAAGTAGTTTGGAGTAGAATAAGTTTATCCTAGTCTTTAAGAGAGAGCACTGAGAAAGCAAAGGTAACATTTCAGGCAGGCCTGCCTTGTCTCATGTCTGCCCTCTCACTTGTCCAGGTTTGAGAAAAGGAAGACCAAAACATAATGTGCATATAAATTAATAAAAATAAAATTAAAAAAATATATTAGTAGTTAATCATTCAAAACTATTTCAGCCCCATTATATGTAACTCATCCTGATGAAGGACTCACAAGGGGTTTTCAAATGACATCTGCCTTGGAATATGAAAATACTGGCAGACTTCCTGAAATAATTTTCATTATCCACCTCAGTTCACAAAATCATGGCCATTTTAATAGTGTTAGCTGATGAAAACCAAATCACATGCATTATCATGCCATGTAACAATTTTTCGTTAGATATAATTCTACATTTGTCAAAGAAAAAAAACTTTAAGGAAGTCATAGTAGGTTTGAAATTAAGACATGGCAAAGTTTTTGGTGCCTTTTAATCGTTTAAGATTTGAAAACTCTATTTAGGGCTGACCAGGTCCTTTTGAAATGTGAGGCAGCTTTCAGTACATAAGCTCTATCAGAATCTTGGGGATCAATCCCAGGAGGCCAGTGGGCGTTTTCCAGAAGGCATTGAGTAGTTCATGTGACAGGGAATAATGAAACAAGGATTGCACTAAAACAGCCAAATTGCCTTGAGCTTCCTGTCCACGGGCATGGATTTCTGCAGAGCATGTAACTTCTCTCTCAAAGGCAGTGTGTTTCGTGTTGTTTGTGCATTTATATGGGTGTTGAAAAGCAAGTCTCTTGAAAATGTTATTTTAAACATTGTTTTGTGCAATAATATGTAACCATCTGCATCTGATATTAGGACAGAGAAGAATTTAGCAGGTCAGAAACAGAGAAGAATAAGTAATTGCAAGTCCAGCAGAATATTTTTGTGTAAACTTTGTCTTATTTGATGATATCTTGAAAATGATTGCCTTTTTTTCTCTGTAATGTATACTAGGTGTTTGATATGTTGATTGCTGTGTCATTCAATCTTAGTGGTATTCATCTCCCCCTAACACTTCAAAAAAAGCATATCAAACAGGTGCTTGCAATGCTACAATAGCTACTGCAGTTTTAATAATGTCAACTACCCATATTTTGATTTTATTTTCCAAAAAGTGATTATTTTTTAGTCAATACCATGAAAATTACTAACTTTATCAGAAAAATGGGAGGTTTTCTTCAAAGCAGCAGTGGGTGTCCAAGACCTGCTGTCTGCAGGCACATTGCCCAAACTCTAAAATAATTAGATTCATTTGTAGCCAGTCTAGACTGAAGCAAAAATTAATGGCGTCTACTAGCACTGAAAACAGTAAACTGGAAAAAGATTTAATAGGTTCTTGGAAAAAAAAAATAAAAATATAAAATTCTAGATTAAAATCTAGCTGAATTATTAATTTCATGAAATGCCTTAAAATAGACAATATGAAGATATGAGAGTTCGCATTTAGATTCTTAGTTAAAGACATGCAAATACCATTACATTGCTTCTTCCACTACTATATTATTTTATGAGTTTTGTGATCCTGAGAGTCATGATTAAAGTACTGGGCTACTGATTATTAATTTTTCATAATAATAAGTAAATTTTATACTAGATAGCAATCTTCAGTAGATGCTAGTGAGTCCAGAGTTCAATTATTTCAGCATGACTTTTTTTTTTCTGGTAATTTTCACATCATATATGAGAATGTAAATATTTTGCTTATTTATATACTGAAAGTTCTATAGGTATAATAAAAAAAAATGTGAGTTTATACATAATGCTTTGAGATCAGAATGATAAAGCAAAACATTAATTCCCAAATGCAGTACTGTCCAATGACTATAAAACAAGTTGAAATACAGTGGGCAAAATAATGAAAGTTGCAATATGACTGTTTATACTGGTGTCAGACATTGAAACTGGAGATCACTTTCTGTGGAGGTACGGTATTTATCTAGATTCTCAGTGTCCAGAGAAATCAAATTCAGATATGCTCATAGCTTCTGCAGTGTATATTTGCAGATTCTGAAGTGTAGGAGGCAATGTTTGCTCTATTTCAACTAAGGATTAATTTATTGTATCCAGGTTGATTCCAGATGATGTTGTTATATGGTTTTATCTTCTAATTCTCTACCAAATTATAATCAGATATGAGGGCGAGACTGAAAAATGGAAATTAAAAAAATATGTATTTGACTCCAAATATTTATTGTTTAGCTACCTTGCTCTCATCCCTTGATTGCTCAGAATCCTTCAATCTTCCTAAAGACAGACCTTAAGGATCATTATATTTGCAGACAATAGGCTTTTCAAAATTGGGCTTTATTATGCCAATAGGATTTCTTACATCTGTTTTTATTTTTAGGTACATAAAAATCTCAAAATTCGTTCCAGATGATATATTGCAATCTTGTCTTTTGACTTTTCCCTAGGTAAGAACATCCAACGTGTTGTAACCAGAAGTAGTTTCTGTTCTTATTCCCACATCTGTGAGCCAGGTATGGCTCTGATCCTGCTAGTGTTTTGGCATTTAATTAATTTTTAATTATGTAAATGTATCTGTGTACCCCATTGGAGTATATTTGTGTGTGAGTGTGCACAAATATAAATATAAATATATATGTGTCTTTTTCTCCCCAGGACTAGTTCCAGCTACTGCAAGGTAGCTAGACATTTTAAAACTATTGTATGTGAGTGGTGAAAGTAGAATCAATATTTATTTCTTGTATGGTGGCTAAGACACAGATAAAATGGAATGATATTACTATTACTTTAAGTTTGAGGAGATCTGAAGTAGTTCACAACAATCCTGTACAATCCTACAGGCTTGCGGATGAGTGGCAGGAAAGCTGCCTGGTGGAAAAGCACCTAGAGGTTCAGGTTGACAGTGGCTGAACAAGATCCAGCAGTGTGCCCAGGGAGCCAAGAAGGCCAACAGCACCCTGCTATGTATCAAAAAAATGGTGTGGCCAGAAAGAGTAGGGAAGTGATCATGACCCTGTACTCAGTACTGGTGAGGCTGCACCTTGAAGACAGTGTTCCGTTTTGTGGCCCTTTCCACAAGAAAGGCATTGAGGTGCTGGAGCGTGTCCAGAGAAGTGCAACAAAGCTGGTGAAGAATCTGGAGCTCAAGTCTTATGAGAGGCAGCTGTGGAAGCTAGGGTTATTTAGCCTGGAGAAGAGGAGCTTGAAGGGACACCCTATCACCTTGCCCTCTACAACTACCTGAAAGGAGGTTGTAGCAAGGCAGGTGTTGGTCTCCTCCTAAGTAAAAACAGACAGGACAAGAGAAAATGGCCTTAAGTTGCACCAGAGGAGGTTTAGATTGGATATTTGGAAAAATCTTTTTACTGAAAGAGTAGTGAAGCATTGTATCAGGCTGCCAAGGGAAACAAGTTGGGTCACCCTGGAGAGTTAAAAAACATATAGACATGGCTTAGTAATCAACGTGATGTTGAGCTGATAGTTGGATTTGATGATCTTAGAGATCTTTTCCAACCTTAGTGATTCTATGATTCCATGGATAAAAAAAAAAGGAAGATTAAGTCACAGTAAACACTCTTCTGTTGGGCCCAAAATGATTATGTATTTGGTACTGAAAAACCTGGAAAGACCTATAAGAAGATGGGAGCAAGAAAGGCTTTTTTGCAGTGCTCTGATCTGGGAGAGAACTACTAAATGAAAATGGACATTCAGTCTCCACCATTCAGCTGCTAATGCCAAGGAAAGAGACTGATAAAATATTGATGCTAAAACCCAGTTGAAAAATCTCAAATAATATCAGTCTTGCATTTTTAACCAGTTCAGTCTCATAGTTTTAACTTTTGAAAAAATCCCTTACATTCATACAAACCCATTGCACCTAATTGAATAGAATCAGAATTTTGTGCATTTTAAGATATTGAGACAAATTTCTTCATGAATATAAGCTAATATAACTGTTGAGTTCTGACTCATGTCAAATTATTAGAGCTCTGAATCTGACCTGGTTGCATTTGGAGCCTAAGGTGAATGTTTTGTGAATGACAGCGTGGCAAGAAAGATGGATTTTGACAGGAATGAGAGTAATGAACAGGCAGCTGGAAATACCTGGGCATGTTATGTATCTTGGCAGTAGAGCTGTTGACTTCAGAGTTGCCTGTGGGTCTGTCACTTTGTTTGTCTCTGTTGAGGTTGATTTTTCAGAACTACTTTGTCTCCAAGGTGTCATTTTTGTGATGGCTAAATGAATTTACATGTTATTATCTACTTTGGAATATGCCTTAAATTCCCAAGACAACTCAAGCTGTTTCTTTATTATATTATTATAAAAAGCAAACTCAAGCTGTTTCTTTATTAGAGGGAAGAGAAGGTAGATTATCATCCCATTATTTGTTTAAAAACATAACTTGTGAGAGCAAATCTTTATGATATGTTTCTGTAACTCCTTGAAATTACTGTTCTTAAGAAAAAAGAATTTAGAAAAACCCATGAAATTACCCTACAAAATGAAGCTGCTAATTTATGGGATATTAGTTGTCCTTACAATGTTAGTCACATTGTGAAGTTCTATGTCATAGTTTTGCATTGAGAAAGAGGAAATGTTTTAAAATTTGTGGTGGCTGAGAGAGCAATAGTGCACTGTCACAGCAGATATTCTTAAAATTTCAAACACCTTCATCAGACAATGAAAAAAATGAATGAAAGAATGCAGAGTTTGATTTCAAATATGTCAAACTAGTGCAGTCAACTAACTTTGAAACCTGACCACAAGTTTGCATTACCCACTTTTTCTGTTTAATTTCCAGCTGTGGGAGCCACAGGAATGAGCTGCAGGCATGGGAATGCTGCTGCTATCCCTTCAACAGGGAGTTTCCCTGTTCCTGACTTCCCCTCCTCAAAGGCAAAATGGTCTTGTCTGTAGAACAGTGGCTTCTTTCTATGCAGAAGGCAGCAGGCAGAAATGCAGGATTTATTTTGCTTTTGAAAAATTCCCCTTAAAAATAGAGGTTCAGTGCTTTGCTTCCTCTCTCACTGGTTAGCTCTCTCACTTGAAAAAAAAAAAGGTGTGTTCATCCTCATTTTGAAAAAGATTGCTGCGTTTCTTCAGTCAGATTAAAACTGTGTATTCTGAGGGTCATACTTTGGTAGATAACTCAGATCCAAGGTTTTCAATCATTTATTTGGAGAAAACCTCTTAAGTTTTAGGAGTTAGTAAAAAATAAAGCCCATGCCAGCCTCCCATAGGTCTATACCAAGCCTATGTTTGGGGAATTAAAAACCCACAAAACACACAGAGAAAAATAAAACAACAAAAACCCTGGTAAAGGCCATTTCATGGGAAAAGATGACCTGTCTCAAAAATAAAATTTTGCCTTGCTGTTCCTTTTCCATTCAAGCATTCTTGCCCACAATGGGAATAGGCTCTGATATCCATGCAGCAAATATTTGAGTGTGGAATCAAAAAATCTCATTTTAAGTGAAAAGAATAGGCATCAGTGAGTTTTGCTTGATTAAGCACATGTTGAACAGCCTTGTGATACTCCACGTATGAAAACTTCTAAGGATTCTCCACTGTTGTAGTATTTCCAGGAAGCACAGACAGGGAGGACTGAGTGGTACAAAACATCCTGCTGCACTGTGAAATTAAAAACACTAAATTCAGCAATCACAAAAATTTAAAGTTAATTAAGAGCTGAGTATTGTCTTTCATCCCAGGTTTATTGCATCACTTGTTTGATCACAGCTTATTGTGTGCTTTTTACTTTGTAAAAAGGTGAAAACAGGCCTGATGAGGGATTTATTCAGTTCAGGTGAGCAGGGAAGGGACAGGGGGCCTTCCTGGAATTAGTTTCTTAGTGTTGCTGGAATATTATTCTGAGAGTCAGGGAGCCAGTATTTAGCTATACACGAGGAAAGTCATCTCAAATTTTAAGAAGGAATGCTGAGTTTATAGCAATCCAAGAACTGAAAACTGCTGGACCAGGGAGCAGGATTTGGATGTCCAGGCACCAAAGGTAGGGAAGAGATTGCTTGTAAAACATTGCATTTCAACCTGTCTCTTCTAACAGATTTGTATTTTGTCTATTTGAAAATCTATTTTGTTCCAGTTTGGATTCTACTAAAACATAGCTGAAAGACTGAAAACTGCTTTTGAAGTGCTGATTCTAAGAAAAAGATATAGGTATTTCTGCCTTAAAGTTCCAGCTTGCTTACTTCCAGTCACATGTGGTTATACAAGCAGACTTCTCTAAAGCACGTGTGTTGATTTTTGTGGTAAAGCTAACCCAGAACTGCCTCTTTGCTTGCTTGTTAGCATATGGTTTCAGGTATGCTTATGATGAATTATGGAGTAATGTGATAAACACTTATCTTGTGTTTTTGGTTTCATCTGCATTTTGCTACTTTAGCCAGCCTCCCACAACGTACCTGTAACGTTCCAAACCTTTGATCACTCTCAGTCAACTGACTTTTTTGTTCTTTGAAAAAACTGTTACAAAACTGTACATTTCCTGCCTCCACTGCACCAGATATGGAATTGCACCTGAGTTCTGCTAACCTGAAGCCCGGGAAGGCAAAATTCTGTTTTTGAGCAATGTTGAATTGCTTTGAAACTCTCTGTTAGAACAAAAAACAAGCAGTGAGAGATAGAAGTAGGAGACTAATAGTATTAAAAAGGAGAAATTACAGTGAGTTAATGAATCCTGAGGTGCCAGAAGTTAAAGCCTAACATTCCTATGTAAAATAAAACGTATTTGGCTGTCTTTAAAAGCAACCAATAAATAAGATTTCTTAGTTTTATTATTTCTCTTCTTCCCCAGTCAGCAAAAATAGACTCATCAGACCCAGCCAGTCTGTTTTGCAGTCACAGAAATTTAAACTAAAACTTAATCTAAAGAGTTTAAGTCGATGAAAATATGTAAAAACGCTATATGCTTGTTCTGAAAGAATATATATTTGTGTGATTTATCATGAGCTTTCATCACTGATCATTGGACCATAACTTGTATAATTTTGGCTGTAAGTCCTGCTATGGTAAATCATAGAGACTTTATTTCCTTTCCACTTTATGTATCTAAATATATACTATATAACAAGTATTCAGGAATTGGTGACAAGCTTGAGTTCTGAAACAAACATATCTCTATAAAAGAACTTTAATTCAGACCATGCAGAGCATAATCTCATCTTCATACCAGTTTTATATAGCTTAGGTTCATATAAATAATAAGTTATATCAGAAGATTTAGTGTTTATTAACTGAGATTATACTATTCATTTTCTTATTATAAATCAAAAATATCTAAGTATCATGAGATAGGATTTTTTCTGTATATTCTTATCAGGATGGATTGCTACAACCGTATTAGGCAATTGTGTTCTATGCCAATATGTTACTAGGAGCGCTTTGCCTATAACAATATGTTATAGGTTTGACAAGTGCAAAAATGGATCCTTGTTTGCTGCTTCAGTATTGTACTGTTTAACAACAGTCTTAAGAGGTAATTGAACCCTGTATGTTTGTATTCTATATTTTCATTTGCATTATTAGAACTTACTGGGTTTGTAATTCCTGTAAGTCACTGCCATTTTATATTGGTTATAGTAAAGGCAAGAGGCAAGCAAACTTCTCTCATAATTTTCTAGCATTTAAATCCTACTATTTCACAAGGTGAAACATGAAGTTGATCACTCTTTTTCCCCAAATTATGCAGAAAGAAAAGGTTTGATGAGAAAATGGAAGTTATTCCTGGACTCTCTTCCATTTTTGATAGTGTTATTTTTTCCTATTTCCTGCTTGAAAAATCGTTTGTGCTGGAGGGAGGGAACAAAGGAAACAAAATATTAACAATATCTACCTAAATAATATTTATTCAATGATGCTATTTCTGTTCCAAAATCTTTCCTGTGGACATCCATTTAGACTTTACTATTTGTTTCCTCCTTTTCTAGAGTTCTTCACTTGCTAACACCGAATTACATGTTAAATATAATATCCTGGTTGGTGAGGAAGACTGGGAGCAGGTCTGCTCTCGTGGGGGTTATAGACCTCCCTTTCAAATGCCACCTTTCCAGCTGCCCCTACAAAACAGGTTTGGGTGTTGGAATTTGATGCTCAGGCGGAGGATAGCACGACAGAGAACTCACCTGAGGAGGCTGTTAACCTCACATTGCCCATCAGACAGGTCAGGACCTCAAGTAAGAAACAGAAAAGGAGGGTCATTGTAGTGGGAGACTCCCTTCTGAAAGGGACGGAGGGCCCTATTTGTAGGATGGACCCAACTCATAGGGAAGTCTGCTGCCTTCCCCAAGCCCGGGTAGGCGACATCGCCAAGAGACTCCCGGACCTAATTAAACCCTCTGATTATTATCCACTTCTGGTGGTACAGGCTGGGGGGATGAGCTAGCAAAAAGAGGGTCAAGGGTAGTTAAGAAGGAATTCCAGGAGCTGGGATGGTCAATAGATAGGGCAGGAGCACATGTGGTGTTCTGCTCGGTTCCTCCGGTGGCAGGGATGTATACAGATAGGAACAAGAGAATATATGTGCTTAATAAATGGCTTAGGGGCTGGTGCCGGTAGAGGAATTTTGGGTTCTTTGATCATGGGGAAACCTTTACGGCACCTGGCCTGCTTGACCCAGATGGGTCTCGTCTAACTCTGAAGGGTAAGAGTATTCTAGCTCAGGAGCTGGCAGGGCTTGTTGAGAGGGCTTTAAACTAGGCATGAAAGGGGAGGGGGGAGTTACTAGGCTCACCAATGATGTTCCCGTGGAGGATGAGCCATCTCAAAGGGTGTTGTCAGTAACCCAACTGAAGTGCATGTACACAAACGCACGCAGTATGGGAAACAAACAGGAGGAGCTGGAAGTCCTGGTCCAGCGGGAGAGCTATGATACAGTTGCTATCACGGAAACGTGGTGGAATGACTGTCATAACTGGAGTGCTGCCATGGAAGGCTACAGGCTCTTCAGGAGAGACAGGCGTGAGAAGAGGGGTGGAGGGGTGGCCCTCTACACTAAGGAAACCCTGGATGCTGTTGAAGTCGAGATCGGTGATGACCAGGTTGAGTGTTTATGGGTAAGACTCAGAGGGGCAGTCAGGTCTGACCTCCTGGTTGGAGTGTGTTACAGACTGCCTGACCAGGAGGAGGACTTGGATCTTCTATTGTTTAAGCAGCTGGAGGCTGCCTCTAGATCGGCTGCCCTTGTTCTCTTAGGAGACTTTAACCTTCCTGATATCTGCTGGGAATTTAACACTGCAGAGAGGAGGCAGTCCAGGAGGTTCTTAGAGTGTACTGAGGACTGTTTTCTGTCACAGCTGGTGAGTGAGCCCACCAGGAGTGAGGCTCTTCTTGACCTGCTGTTTACGAACAAAGAAGGGCTGGTGGGTGATGTTACTGTTGGAGGCTGTCTGGGGTGTAGTGATCATGAGATAATTGAGTTCTCTCTAAACAATGTAATAAGAAAAGCCAGGAACAGAACATCGATGCTGGACTTTCGGCGGGCAGATTTTGGATTATTTAAGGAACTGGTCAGGAAAGTGCCCTGGGAAATAGCTCTTAGTGGCAAGGGGGTCCAGGAAGGCTGGATGCACTTCAAGAATGAAATCTTGAAGGCGCAGGAGCGGGCTGTCCCTGTGTGTTGTAAGAAGAGTCGTAGGGGCAGACGGCCGGCCTGGATGAGTAGGGAGCTTCTGAAGGAACTTAGTAAGAAAAAGAGGATGTATCGTCAATGGAAAGAAGGGGATGTAAGCCACGTCGTGTTCAAAAATGTTGTTAAGTCGTGTAGGAGGAAAATCAGGGAAGCAAAAGCCCAGCTGGAGCTCAAATTGGCCACTTCCGTCAAGGATAATAAGAAGAGTTTTTATAAATATATCAATGGTAGAAAGAAGGGCAGCAGCGACCTCCACTCCTTGTTGGATGTGGAGGGAAATATAGTAACCAAAGATGCAGAGAAGGCTGAGGTACTTAATGCCTTCTTTGCCTCAGTTTTTAACAGCAAGGATGTCAGCTCGCTTGACAGTTGGCCCTCTGAAGTGATTGATGGGGGCAGGGTGAAATATGGCCCTCCTGCAATCCATGAGGAGGAGGTTAGAGACCTGCTGAGCCGCTTGGACCCTCATAAGTCTATGGGGCCGGATGGGATCCATCCTAGGGTGCTGAGAGAGCTGGCGGATGAGCTTGCTAAGCCGCTCTCCATCATCTTTCAGCAGTCCTAGCTCTCTGGAGAGGTCCCGGAAGATTGGAAGTTGGCCAATGTGACGCCCATCCATAAGAAGGGCTGTAAGGATGATCCAGGTAATTACAGACCTGTCAGTTTGACCTCGGTCCCAGGTAAAATCATGGAACAGATAATCCTGGGTGAAATCATGTGGCACTTGCAGAATGGTCAAGAGATCAGGCCCAGCCAGCATGGGTTTAGGAGGGGTAGGTCGTGCCTGACCGACCTGATCTCCTTTTATGACCATGTGACTCGCCTGGTGGATGAGAGGAAGGCTGTTGATGTGGTATACCTGGATTTCAGCAAGGTCTTTGACACTGTCTCCCACAGTAGACTCCTAGGGAAGCTGGCAGCCTGTGGCTTAGATGGGAACACTCTGTGCTGGATTAGGAATTGGCTGGATGGCCGAGCCCAGAGAGTGGTGGTGAATGGTGTTTCATGCAGTTGGCGGCCGGTCACCAGTGGTGTTCCCCAGGGATCGGTATTGGGTCCCGTTCTGTTTAATATCTTTATTGATTATCTGGATGAGGGGATTGAGTCTATCATCAGCAAGTTTGCAGATGATACCAAGCTGGGAGGAAGGGTTGATCTGTTAGAGGGTAGGATGGCCCTACAGAGGGACCTGGACAGATTGGAGAGATTGGCTGATTCTAATGGGATGATGTTTAATAAGTCCAAATGTCGGGTACTTCATTTTGGACACAACAATCCCATGCAGAGCTATAGACTGGGGACAGAGTGGCTGGAGAGTAGTCAGGCAGAAAAGGACCTGCGAGTGCTGGTTGACAGGAAGCTCAACATGAGCCAGCAGTGTGCCCAGGTGGCCAAGAAGGCCAATGGCATCCTGGCCTGCATCAGGATTAGTGTAGTGAGCAGGACCAGAGATGTTATCGTCCCCCTGTACTCGGCCCTGGTCAGGCCTCATCTTGAATATTGTGTCCAGTTCTGGGCCCTCCAGTTTGGAAAAGATGTTAGGACACTGGAATATGTTCAGAAGAGGGCAACGAAGATGGTGAGGGGGCTGGAGCACAAACCCTACAAGGAACGACTGAGGGAATTGGGGCTGTTTAGTCTAGAGAAGAGGAGGCTCAGGGGAGACCTCATTGCTCTCTACAACTACCTAAAAGGAGGTTGTAGTCAGGCAGGGGTTGGTCTCTTCTCTCAGGTGGCCAGTGGCAGAACTAGAGGGCATGGACTTAAGCTTCGTCAGGGAAAGTTTAGGCTTGATGTGAGGAAAAAGTTCTTCACGGAAAGGGTGATTGGCCATTGGAATGGGCTGCCCAGGGAGGTGGTGGAGTCGCCGACCCTGGAAGTGTTTAAGGGGAGACTGGATGAGGCACTGAGTGCCATGGTTTAGATGATGGGTTGGTGTTAGTGCTGGTGTTAGTGTAGGGTTATGGGTTGGACTTGATGATCTCAGAGGTCCTTTCCAACCTTGTGATACTGTGATACTGTGCCAGTCTGGGAAAGCACCTAAGCCCCTCTTCTAGCACTGAACGGTCATCTACTCCCGTGTCCTCAGCTAGAATGACAAATACAAGTAAAAACCTATCTTAGCTACAACTCTCATGTAAAGTTGCTTTACTTTCATGCTACATACACTTATTTTGGTATAAACTATCCTTGCTTAATTCCCATTCCACAAATAGAAATTAACTTTTCCTAAAAAAAAAAGTTTACAATTTAATTTAAATTTTTTGAGGTTTAACAAATTTCTTATCCTCTCAAGTTGAGGAATATTTTCCTAATGTTTAATGCTTTCTTGGTTAATCTATGTTTTGTAGCATCTATTTTATGTTTTGTGATAGTGTAAAGAAAATGCAGGAAACGGTACATAATGATACGATTCTTGCACTGTAATTTTGGTCTTATGCATCTCAATGATCCCATGCCTTTGATATGCCACAGAAGATTTTAAAATGCTGCATTTAATGGTAACTCTGGTAAGCCACAATTGCATAGCTTGGTAATGCTTGTTTTGGCTTTGCAAAGTGAGATATCAAAGTCGTATAAGACCAACTTGCCATATTTGGCACCATCAAGTTTAAGTTAAGCTTGTATCCTAGCTGAATGGATAGTCAAATAAAACCACCCCCCTCAAAATAGCAGGGTACTGTATATAAACTAGAAGAATTATTGGTTGTAAAACAGTCTGGACTGAATATAACAAACTCAGCTGGCTTGAGCTCAGAGAGCTGTTTCTTCTGCTTCATAAGAGAGATTTTGTTTCAGAAGCTGGAAACTATGTTTAGTTCAACAACAAATTCTTAAATGAATCAACTATGCATAGGTTTGATAGTGCGTTTACCAAGACTTCCAGATGTGTATTGTTTTGTGCACATACCTTATACAGTATGGTGTGGCTGTGTGTGTACTACCCTAAAGTAAAAAATTAAAATAAATTAAAGTCTTTCCTTTAAAACATCTAAAAACCTACTGTGACAGAAAAACCCATTTCTAGTCACCCACAAGGCAGATCTACTATCATACTAGCTCTCACAAGATGGCCAGTGTACCATATTCCAGTGCAATTCATCATAGGTTTTCCTTTTTTATTGTTGAACAGAGGTGAATAGAAAGACCAGGCAAGAAACTACACATGGCAAGAAGCACCCATGCAACACGTTGGCTGAAATTTTTCATCTCTGAGAAGGAAATCCAGTTAAGATTTAGAAAAACGGTGAAAATAATTTGTTCAGTTTGTTTGGCATGTTTTCCAGCAATACACAATCTTGATTTTATCCATTTATAAGTTACAAGTATAGAATCCTCACTTTATGGCTTTGAATGAAAGCCTGGTGAGCTCCACTACCCAGTCTTACTTGTTTGCACCACTATTGAACTAGGCAAGAATCTACTATTTTATTCCTTATCACATTACTGTAAAAGCCTATAGGAAAAACTCAAATGGAGACTACTACCTCGGCTTAGAAAACATTCCAAATATCAGCATATGGCTATATGGTTTCACTGCACCTATACATTTCAAATCTCCTCTCAGCTTTTCCCAGCCCCTTCTTTCACACAAATGTGACAGTCAAAAGTTAAAGTTCCAAAATACTTTTGTTTTTGAGTGTGCAACAGGGCCATTTTCCATTCCTCACCCATTTAATGCATTTTGATATAGCCCTGTCCCATAGAAGTGTACTGTGTGAGAAACAATATGACAGCTACCCACAGAGACTGTAACATAGCCGCTTTTCTTCTGTTCAAGGACTCAAGTGAGATGCAGTTCGATATTTTACAGACTGCATTTTGAGCTGATGTCACATGAGGGAAACCAGTGTCTGGAAACATTAGGGGGCAAAATCTCCCATCTTCCCTCACTGTGTTATGGGATGATCTAAGTGTCACAGCTGCATCAAATTTGGAACAACAATCAACAACTACAGACTCTTACTGTCCAGTTTTTGGAGAGAATTGTTTCCTCCAGCTGGTATAAGCATCTCATTAGTAGTTTGAGGTGTGAAGAAGTATTGGCATTTAGGTTGATACAGTAAAAATAACTTAAGAAGTGCCTTTTTTTTCTCTGTTCTTTTTAAAAAGTACATGTAGTTGTTAGGTAGCTCTAGTAAAATCAAGTCCTTTGCTCAAAGTACAGCCAACTTCAAAAAGCAAAGCTGAATGTTTGAATGCTCTGGTACTTCTGGCAGCTCTTAAAATATAATCTCTTTTGTGAATTTATTAAGCTTCATCTCAGATGAGTTCAGTTGTTCCTGTAACTGAAAGATTGTTCCAAAAGTCCATCCTCTCATGTAAAAAAAAAAATTCAAAAATCTGATTTGTTGACTACATTTACTCATGGCTAATTTATAACTGTCTCTTAATGTGAATGCATGATTACTCTTTTTGCCTCTAGCCATTCATTCACCTGCTGTATTGATAGAAACTTATATTCTCAGTATTAGCTTTGGTAGACTGAAAGGGCTGTATTTTTAATTACCTCTTGTAAAAAGAACTCTCATTTCCCCTGATTCTTCTTTGTATCCATTTCAGCTTTTAGAAGAAATGGTTAGGGTCTTTATATGAAATCCTATACCTGGAATATTTTTGCCTTATAGGCAGTTTGATAATATATAGTGTTTGTGGGTTTGTTTGGTTGGGTTTTTTATGTGTTGGTTTTGGTATGAAACATCCTTCAGAATCCATTTAAAAATTCACAGCCTATTATAGCATCTGGTTTTAGAGGAAGTGAATTGTCTTGATCCTGATTTCCTCGTGCTGTGTAAGTCCTGCATACTATTGCTCCTCTCAGCAGATTTTGGTGGGTTGAGAAAGTTTACCTTTCAGGTGTGGAGGAAGCTATTCACCGGGTTCCCAAAGTATGAATTAGTCCGTATTTACTAAGACTTCCTCTCAATTTACTCTATAATTTACAAATGCATAGATGATAATACTCTAATCCCACTGAGTTTACACTCTAGCTTCTTTAAAATGCAGAAATAAAATAAAATGTGAAGAAAAAAATGAAAAAAAAATTCAACCAAGCTTCCAAAAGATCCACACATCTCTGGAAATAATAATAAACTAGAGTCAAAAAGCTTGCTTTGGGCTTAAAGCTCATTAATTCCTTTCACCAGGAAGCACATATTTAAAAATGAAAAATTTCCTGATACAAGGATGCTTACTTTGCTGTGTTAAGAAAAAAAATTATACTGATCTGTTCTGCTTTCAAGAATTATTCACAGGTGCAGCTGGGAAGATGTTTATTAGGTATATATTAAGTCTGAATAAGAGTACACAGAATGGTTGATGCTTTAAAGGGGGGAGGGGGGAACTCTGTCATCCATAACACTCCCAAGATACCCCAGCTGACAGTCTGAGACAGCTGACAGAAACCAAGTGCAAAGACAGGTGAACTATGACAGATGGTCAAAATCTACTTCATTATTCTGTCAGTCCTGTTACATTTTACAGACTTCGTCTTTTGAATGACGAGACCTAGCCTGACATAGTAAGTCCATAAATTTATCATTGAAATGTTCTCTTTAACATCAAAGATTAATTCTTCTTAACAACTAACTTCACCCATACTATTTACTAGTTTGGTAAAATGAACGAGTGAAGATGAACTATGTTGCGGACATGCTACAGTGATAACTGAAGAGGAAATATGTTTGATTTATCAAAAAGTATGTAAACTTTAAGAATAGTGTATTATTGCCTCTTTTGCTGTGTTGACTCAGTCAAATATAATACAGGCTATCTTTAAAGTGTTACATTAATTTGAAATAAACGTTCTCCTTTGGCATATGGATTTGAAGAATCTGCAAGAGTAATTTCTATGAGAAGAATTAATTTTTAAATATACAATTTATATTATGTAAAGGAGAAGCCAATGCTATAGAAAGATAGGGAAGGGAAAATAAATTTATACAAGTGAAATTTCTAGGAGAGATAGTCTTGAGGAGAAAAGGAAAGATCTAGATGATATAGAACAAGAAATGAGCTATTTTGGACATTGTTTCTTTGACTTTTTGTTAGAGGAGTGCAAAAAAGATATTAAAGCGAAGTGTACCATCTTCTGTGTCAGTACTGATGCAAGGTAAATAACCTGTGGCACCTTGCAGGGAGTGGAGGAGATACTTGCTTTATGTAAACAGAATTTTTCAACAGACAAGGTCCTAGTTTCTCATTTTTTTCTGAACCAACCGATGATTGTACAATAGTAATTTCACAAAACTACTGCCTCGTTAGTATTTAACTTAGTAATTCATACTGTGCATGATTCAGTTGCTTCCATTCTTTAATGTAGAATATTTCTGTAGAATTTGTAGAAACTCTTACATCAAATCACAACATCAGTCATAACCTTACTTAGAGAACAGAATGCTTCTGTGAAACAAAGAAAAAAGTATTACCAACCATTTGATTCTGTTTCTACATTAAAGTTAGATCCATCTTGGGTATTAATGTTCATAAAAATAAGATCGATGCAGGCAGTCATCTTATGCTAATAAGGAGTTAGATTTACACTATAAAATGCAGTAGTGTCTAATTTTGTGCCTACATAATGTTTACTCCTGCTTTAATTGTGGTAAACGAGCACATCTTGTGAGTCTAAATGATTTTGCAAGGTTTGCCTTCATTAGCAGTTTGTATTGTACTGTCTCTTCCAGTTGTACATTCAAAGGAAGACAAGCCTTGCTTTAGCATGGCATGTCTTCATAGAAGACATCCTGGGATTACCTGTTTCTGTTGCTTTCATATTTGGTTGTAAATGGGAAATGTAAAACACTGCATTGCTTTTCCTTTTTTTTTTTTCCCCAAATAATATATTGCTTTATTCCTTAGTACTATTTGCTAAAAACTGTGACTTCATGATTTAAAAGAATTTTAGCTGGTACCTACCTTTCACACTCAGTTGCCTTGCATGTGTATATCTTCTATACATCTGTGCTATTTCTGTGGTTTCTGTTACTACTGTATTTGCGTCACCTAATTTAAAACAGACTTTCTGCTGTTTTTAACTATAGTGGGTTTGTGGCTTAGTATGTGAAATAGAATTGACTGCACAAAATGTGAAATTCTAACGCTAGACATTCCGGCTAGGTCTTTACAGACAGGAATGTGCATTTGTCTGGGCAAGCATTATCATCCTAGGGGTGCTTAGCTCTTTTAGTGACAGCCTGAATATGTTGAACTCATTCAATTAAAAAGAACAAATCTACCACCAAATCCAAAGATAGAAGCATTCATCTTAAAGAGAAGAAGAAACTGCCTTGGCACAGCTCCAGCATTTGCAGCGTAAATCTCACACAATACAAATTTTTGAAAAAAAATGTGAAAGAAACATTGAAAGTGGAATAAAATATCACAAGCATGTAAAGCACTGAATAGTAAGTAGACTGTGCAATTTAAGGCAAGCATTTACTGGGAGGAGTAAGTCCTACTAAAGTGGTTCTGAGGCGTAATTGTCTGCTACCCATTATTTACTTCTGATATTTAACTGTATCTGCAAAGGAATGCAAACACATTCAATCCACAAATCCTCTAAAATGTTTTTAAATTTTAAAGCATGAGATGTCTTATCCCCTTTTTTGTGCCTCACCTCCCTTTTTTTTGAGAAAGCAGATACTTCATGTTTCTCTGATGGTGATGATCACAAGTAACTAGAACAGCCACAAGAAGTTAATGGAAAAAGATCAAGCTTGCTAAGCTAGAATTGTCCCTGTGGGGAAGGGATAGTCTCTCCAGACAAGTTTAGGAGAGAATGAAGAATGAGGGGGGGAGGAAATCCCCCTCGCAGAATAGGAGAGAGAGAGGTGAGAAGGAGGAGTTTGAACTTCTAACAGAAACTTCTCAGGGTAGACTGATGGAAGTTATGACTACTGGAAATCCAAGACACTTTTTTTTTTTAATTAAAGTTTGGGTTTCAGAATGTAGAAAACATCCTCCCTTCAGCCAGCTGCTAAGGACCACCCTCTTCCTCTGTGGGCAGCAATTTCAGTGTGTTTTCTTATGGCTTTGCGTTCTTCAGTCCTCATTCACAGGGACAGGAGCAATTGAGCAAAACATATCTGGTGATCACACAGACAAGTAGCAGGTGGTTTGGATCCATTTTTATCACTGGCAAAAAAACCCTCACTTTCTAAGTAATGTGTTAACTTCATTTTAAGTGGATTTTTAATGAATAAGGAGACCTATTTTACTGTGAACTGAAATCCAAAGGCTAAGACAAAAGAGTTCATGTTTATATTATATTATAAAGCAAGGCATGAGGCTTCTGAAAGACAGGAAACTGATTGTTTGAATTGGTAATTCTCAGTTTTTTCCATTCTGAAACTCTGTCATACTTCCAGGATACTACTTCTGGTGTCTACTTGGGAACTAGAGAAGATTTCCTGTCTACTGGGGAAGCATACAGCAGCCAGAGGCAGAACAACTTAGAGACTTACAATTTAAATACTGTATGATCATTGAAACAGCTGGATCACACAGATTCCTTTTCTAGTATCTTTAGAAAGCACTGGATGCTTATGTCACATTCACATGCTATTATACAAAAACAGGCCTGACTGCTTTTTCAGATCAAAGATCTATCTAAGGCAGTATCTTGTCCCAGAGGGTGGCCAACACGGGAAGCTTACAGGTGTATAAGAGCATCTCCCAGTGCACTGTCCCAGCTTCTAGCGATCTACTATTAAACATGTTCTAAAGTGGGAACATCCTCACTGTTGTGTTTGAAAGCTACTGCCAAACGTATTTTACACCAAATTGCTTAGCTGGTGTTTCAATCCATTCATACATTTGGCATTAAAAATATTGTAGCTAAAAGTGCTGTCACTTCAAGATGCAACACAGGAAAAAGTGTTTCCTGTTTTTAACTCTGAATCTACTGACTTTTTTTTCAGGTGACTGACAGGTTTTTTTGAATGATAAGAAACAGTAAGAAATAATTCCTGACTACTTTTTTTATTATGATTTCTACTTTTTAATGTCTAAAGCAACTCGTATCAAAGCTGAAGAGTCCTTTTAAATCTATCCTTGTCCAGAAACCATTCCGTAATTCTGCCTAAACTGGTCACCTTGCATCTTCTTAGTGTGATACTGAAACATCCTCTTGTGAAAGGTGATCACTAGAAGTAGTGCTCAGGTGTGTGTTCACTAGGGATCTGGTCAGCACATAATTATTTTTCTCTTGTTTGTATTATCTCATTCATACTAATTTTTAGCTTGTATTTGTCTTTTTGTCAGCATGTGTGTACTGAACTATAGTTTTTGGAAAATTATCCAGAGTAACTCTAAGATCTCCTAAATTTTTGGTAATAGTAGATCCCAACACATTATGTGCGTATTTAAAATGGTATATTCAGCCTGAGAAACATAGGTTTCTTTACAAATGCTGAAGTGTTCTGTCACACTTGCATAGTGAAATCCCACTGTAGCTCTGTGTGTGTGTGTAGCAGGGGAGGGCTGGTATTTAATACAGAGCTGATCTCGCAGGTCACAGTTCTTGTGAGCACTGCAGAATCTGGAATCTGGATTGCAAATAGGAACTATGTTTTTCTAGAGGAACAGTTTGAAATCCCTCATACTGACTCCAGATTCACTACAACTACTTTCTAGTTTTGCTTAGCCATGAAAAAAATATGTTGGTGTAATATGTAGTTAAGAAATGTAATACTCCTCCTAAGTTATCTAAAATATTTCAGTGTATATGACAGAATTTTTGTATGCCTTTGAGAGAAAGCTGTTGAAAAATCAGTCTGGAAACACTGTCAAAACGTTCACTATAACCTGATATGTACTCATGAAGTCTCCTTCCTTCAAGAGCTTTTTAAATGTTACTATCTTAAAAGTAATAAGATATTACATCCTTTTTTTTTTTTTTTACATTTTTGGCACATTCATGTAAGAAAGACGCATTTTGTTTAGAAAAAGATGTAAATGAATACCCAGTTCATGAACATGTGCATTGAAACTGAATCCTGGTCTAATCATTTTATGCCTGCGTGCTGCAATTAGTGAATTGGTCTCTTGTTGTTGGTAATTGATATATGTATTATTGTAATCCAGTAGCCTACTTTATGATCTAACTGCTAATTCCTAAATTATAAGTTTTGCAATAGTTGTCTCTTCATTCAAGCTAAAGTTACTGTGCTTAACTAGTACCTTTCTAGCCACATTTTCCACTGTGTTAGCTACATGAAAATACGGCTTTTTTTGTAAGGCTACATATTTAGAGATAATGCTACAAAATAGCCCCTGTATTAATAGAATCCAGAGCATTCCTTGATGGTGGCTCAGCACATTACCATGTGTGTTGCCTGCCCTTGAAAAGGCATAATTTGATCTTAACAGTTTTCCTGAATTCTTGGGTAGTTACAAAAAACAAGTGACCACAGTTCAGCTCCTCAAGCGGAAAGCTGAATTTAGAACCACAGCGGTGCTGACGTATATTTCTGAATTTCAACAAGAGAAGGGAAATTCTTTCTTGCAACTGAGTCTTTCTGATTCTAGAGAAGAGCTGAAAAAAAATAAAATAGCAGAGTGGTCCCAGATAGAGATAATATTTTTTTTTTCTACTAAAGTCTTCTTCAGAGGTAAAGCTCTCTGTCATTTCAGTAGACAATATTTTACCATACACACGTTATGGGATAATGTTGTGCTAGACCTAACACTAGGAAGGGCAACATTTTTTCTCTTGAGCCTATAAAAATGAAGCATTTAAGAAAATGTTTTGCCAACAATATCCTGGGATGTGTCAAAAAAAGTGAGACCAACAGGTGAGGTGATTCTGCCCATGTACTCTGCCTTGTGTGTGAGACCTCACCTGGAGTTCTGGGTTCAGTTCTGGAGTTCTCAGCACAGGATGGATATGGATCTGTTAGAGTGAGTCCAGAACAGACCATGAAGATGATCAGAAGGCTGGAGCACCTCCCATATGAAGACAGGCTGAGAGAGTTTGGCTTGTTTAGCTTGGAGAAGAGAAGGCTCCTGGGAGACCTCGTAACAGCCTTCCAGTACTTAAAGGGAGCCTATAGGAAAACTGGGGAGGGGCTCTTTATCAGGGAGTGCAGTGATAGGACGAGCTGAAAAAGGGTATACATGGATTAGATATTAGGAAGAAATTTTTTTTACTGTGAGGCAAAGAACAGGTTTCCCAGAGAAGTTGTGGATGCCCCATCCCTGGAGAGTTGCTCAAGACAAGGCTGGATGGGGCTTTGAGCAACCTGATCTAGTAGAAGGTATGCCTACCTGGACCTGGCAGGGGGGTTGGAACTGGATGATATTTAAGGTCCCTTCCAACCCAAATCATTCTGTGATTACATAAAATTTGTTCAGCACCCTGCTTATTTCTCTTGCTAATTATTAATTACCAAGGAAAATAGAAATAGTAACTTAAGTAATACCCAAGGAATGAATTTTCCCAAAAGGCAAAAGAGTTAATAGAAGATTGGAAAGCTTAGAATAAAATAACTACATACTTCCTATCAACTACTTTTAAGCAAAAGAGTGGAGTTCAAAGGCCACATGCTGATCTTGGCTACAGCAGGGCAAATCCGGAGTGGCTATCTGTGAAAACAATAGAATTGCTGAAGATTCACATCAGCATGATAAAACCTAAAATTTGGCCATTAGAAACTTCATAATGAGGGAGTGTATACTTATCCTGCTAAGTTTATTTCATGTTTCTTAGAGCATTGGTAAACTTTATTTGCAGGTATTTTTGCAAGTTTCTTTTTTTTTTAAAGTCCTTTTTTTTTTTTCTTGACTTGCCTGTGTGTCTGGCAGTGTAAGGGTGGTATGTTATTAGGTTTTGATTGTGTTTGATTGAAGTAATGATGGTTTTTGGATTAGTGAGGTGATGTGAAATGGTACTGTTAATGGACATTGACCAATAACCAAAGAGAGCTGCATAGTCAGCTCTCTAGTTGGGATAATGAGGCAAAGGTTGGAAGCCTGCCTGGAGCAGAGGAGTGGAACTCATCAGGGCACAGCACGTAAGATGTCTGGCAAGCTCCTACAAGGAAGTAGTAGCTAAGCAGATTTGACAGACAAGCATAGATGGCAGATACTGTATAAGGATAAACAAACAATGCAAAACAAATAAACATGAAGATATGCAGCTTTAAATTGAAGGTGAGCTAATGCAGATACTTTCTACAAGGATGCTACACACATGCCCATTTCTTTATTACTTGCCATGAAGCTGACTCTTTAGTGAACAAGCATTAGGTAGAATTCAGGAGACAAAATGTAATAACTTTTATGCAAAGAGCATAGGACCGAGATCTCAGTTTAATTTTGAGTGAAAATTGTTACTTTTACATTAAAATAAATAGCGTATGTTTTGAACACTATAAAAAGACTGGTAATGTTTCAAATAGAGGAGATGTATCAGAGTATCACAAGGTTGGAAAAGATGTCTGAGATCATCTAGTCCAGCCTATGACCCAACACCAACACCTACTCGTCATTTAAACCATGGCACTAAGCTCCTCATCCAATCTGTTTTTGAACACCTCCAGGGATGATGACTCCACCACCTCCCTGGGCAGTGCATTCCAATGGCCAATCACCCTTTCAGTGAAAAATTTTTTCCTAATATCAAACCTAAACCTGCCCTGACGAAGCTTGAGACCACGTCCTCTTGTTCTGTCACTGGTCGCCTGAGAGAAGAGACCAACCCTTGCCTGCCTACAACCTCCTTTTAGGTAGTTGTAGAGAGCAATAAGGTCTCCCCTGAGCCTCCACTTCTCCAGGCTAAATGTATGGGGTGTATGTATGTATGATGTATGGGATGTATGTATGTATGATGTATGGGCCCAACTTCTTTATGCTTACTTTCTGCTTCATTAAAAATTTGCTTTAGAAATAAACTGTTTCTAATGATTTCATTCAAAATGGATGCATTGAGAACATTACATGTAATTATATGTAACAGTTTCAGCAGGAATCCTAGTGGGGTATCACTAAACAGCCATTAATTGGGAGTTTCCTAACCTCCAAAACACAGGTCAAGTTTTTTGTTTGAACACTGTACAGGTGTCAGAAGTAGGAGCAAAAGAAAAAAATGGCAGGTGATCCCAGTCTCTACCATAAAATTAAACATCAGATCTAAATGAGATAAATAGCACCAAGTCAGTGTCATTGTAGAGTCAGCTCCTTAAGAAAAGCAGCAAAAGATTGATGTAGAGACATACCATGTGGAAACTCATGAAAACATAATTCCCAGTGATGTGGTAAATCGTATGGCTTGGTACATAAACTTGTCAAACAGCTGTGAATGTTGGTTTGCTTGCATACCTGCAGCTGTGTAGCCAGTCAGAATTTGGGTTTAAAGACAAATGTTGTCAAATATATATAATTTGAATACACCTGTAAGAAGCTGATATTTAGAGTAAATTATGCTGTCAAATGGTATTGAAAAAGAAATTGATATCATACCTTATGATCAGAAAAGTAAGCATATATAAAACTCCAACCTGATTATATTTGAAATTTAGGTTCAATAATATAATTAAATACCAAGGTACTCACAAGCAAGCTTCTTTACAGCAGCCTGACCTTGAATTCCCATCAGACTTTCAGGTGTTTTTGCACTTCACACAACAGTAGACTAATGGTTTTGGACACCTTCTGTCCACTTTGGCACATCTGAAAAAAAAAAAGTTTTTTTGCATCACAGAATTTGCTCATCAAGCTGGTGTTAATATTTTATGTCACAAAAAGGTAACAGTTAAAAAGAAACTTTTAAGTGTTTATGTGCAATGGGAAGTTGTGTTTTATTGAAGAATTTAACAGCTCATGATGACAAAAGATTTATGTGTGATTCTTTTCTGGAAGTTTGCTCTACGTTTCTTTTTTGAGTGTTCCTCTGCTCAACAATTAGTTATCACAAATTCCAACCTTTTCGCATTCATGTAAGCGCACACACAAGTGCATGCAAGCAGCGATGTTTGCAAGACAAACTGTATTTGAAATAATTAAGCTCTAATTTATTTCTCCCAGAGATCTCAAAATGCTGACACCACCACTGACAGAGGAGATGAGTAAGAGTGGATGGTATGTGAGAGGGAGACTGAGGTTCAAGTTATAAGAAGAATGTGTGCAGGGGCTAGGGCCTGGTGTGTAGGATTTTTTTTTTTTTTTTTTTACTGGAGATCTACAGGGATGGAAGTGGAAACAGAGCTCTAGGGCAGTTAGCCTAAGGCCAGTGCTTTAGTAAAGAGGCAGGTGGCTTCTCTGATGTTACCATCCTAGCACTTTTCATGGATGCTGGAAAAGACTCTCTAATGTTTTCTTCCTAATATATTTGCAAAGTCACCGGCAAAACCAGTGCCTGAAATGAATCAAATATCCAACTGCAGTGGTGAGGAGTCCTCCCCAGACTGCAGGGTAATATTTTCTCCAGTGCCTAGAACGCCTCATCCTCCTCCTCTCACCTTGGGGGTCACAGGGCTCTTTTTCACACTTCTTGCTTAACACCATATTTCTGGTGTTTTGCCCTTTTTTAAATACATTTTCACAGGGGCACCACCAGTTTGGCTGAGGGGCTCAGCTGTGCCCTGTCATGGAACCACACTGCAGCACCCAGGGACAGACACCATGTAGAAATGTGGACTTGGAACTTGCCTAGGAATACTTTTAATTCTTGCTAGTAAAATCTCCCTGAGAGCTAAAATAGAACTTGTAAATATCAGTGGAAAAGGGCAGCTATGGTTTGCTTTGTTTGGGCCTGGGTATAGAGTCTGTGCCCTGGACATACATCACCTGCCCTTTTTTATCTTCAGGGGCTTCTTAGGTAGAACTCATTAAGTGATTTAAGAGTTAATGGTGAAAATATAGTGATATGAATCAGCTTGAGATCTGCACGATGATCTATTGGGGTAAACTATTTTCTTTGGAATATAATTCATAGCAAAACAGATATGACTTCAAAATATACCCCAAGTTGGTAAATTCTCTCTGTGCCTAATATAACTGGAAACACTTGCACAAGATGTGGTGGATGCTGATTTTATGCTTTCTCATCTGTTCACTGCTTGCGCAAATTAATGTGACAGAAAAGCAGAAAGAAGCAGAGGCAAAGAAATGCTACCACTAACAGGCTGCTCTGTTGTTTCTCCAGTCTTATAACTTGTTGCCTTTGGTTTAATTTCTTTATTGCAGAGGTTCATAAGGAGATGAGGATGCCTATGCTGCTAAGTGGATGTAATTTTGGTACGCATTCCAGAATTAATTTTTGGCATTTTGCTTGGTCAAGGATTGTGTTAGTCTGGTTTTAATTTTGTGAACATATACGTTGACATACAGAAGGCAAATAGTGGTCAATGCCAGATACTTCAGAATTAAGCCGGAAAAGTTGCCTCATACTTCTAATTACATCTAAAATAAAGCATATATGTTGGAAAAGGGAGTCTCAGCTAAGAAATGAAATTAGAATTACTACCAGTACGACATGAGGAAGAAGACAGTGATTTTATTGTTAATTTTTAGTGTGGATTACAAGTGCAAATCTGAAAACACAAAAGGAGCACAAATAGGCTGTGTCAGAGTTAGCCAGAATGGGAAAAATGTGGAAATGGGAAAAGGAATCAGTAAATTGTATAGTTTATGCACACATTTACTTAACTCATCCTGAGTAACACAATTCACGACTATTAAAGTGAAGCCAAAATGAGAGCTTTGTGAATGAGTTCCTGGAAGTTACAGCATATACAGGACTCAAAATCTGACCTATGAAGTTGAGATATGGTCAAAAGTAGGGTTTAATAAGAAACCAGAGTTTGGGGGTACCCATAATGATTTATTTCTAAATTTCATAGTATCTGGGTTCTGCTGGTGGTACTTTAGAGTAAAATTTCTTGCATGTGCTCACATATTTTGAAGCACGTGAAATCACAAAAATTTGAGATGTGTTCTGGACATTACAGAATGTGTAGGAATTTGACTGCTTATGCAAAATGTTTTTACTTGAAGTAGAAGATGTAAATACAGTCACTAACGTGATATGCCTTGAATACATAGGACAGAACACAACTTTCAAAAGTATGCAGCTAACCAACTAACTTATGTTTTCAAACCTGATTAAAGCACCTACATTCCATGGACGCTTTGAATATTTTGCCTCTGAGGCAATTTGTGAAATATTTGGCAGAGAAAATTACAAATTTAGAATGCAATAAATGTTGATTTGCAACCATGAAAAACCTATTTGAGTATATTATTTTATATTTTCTTCTTTGTTTTGTATTATTACTGCATTTGTCACAGTAAGTGGAAGGATTTTTTTTTCTTACAGCCTCTAGCATACAGTAGTCATTCAGCTAACAATTGGCATATGTTCTTGAAATAGTTGCCCAGAAGATGACCTGTAGACTAAACAAAATCTGTGGAATCTGTTGCTCTACTTAGACAAACCAAACAGCTGGTGCTTAAAAAAGTGACAGGTAACACTGTAGTAAGAAGTTACCTCAGGCTTATATCTTATTTGGCTGAAAGGAAAAATTGTTGTATATGGGCCACATAATTCCCAACCCCTGATTTTGAAGGTAATAGGTAATACAAACCCACTGTTTCATCTTCCTGTGATGTTTGATTTTGGTAGCAAAGCGCTTCATGACTGTAGGAGTCAGAGTGCTGCAAATATTTAACCACTTTACTATTTTGCAAAATCTAGGTGAGGCACACATTTAAGTTGCAGGTATAATAGAAAATGTGCTTGCAAAAACTACAGGATGCCTGAAAAATCTTTAATATCTTGCCTAAGATTAGTGTTGGGATAAATGGGGAAGAGGATCAAGTAAGAAATATTCCAGAATTCTATATTTTGAATAGTAATTGTGGTAAATTGATTAATTTTTGTTTGTTTAATGTGATGATAACAGACACAGAATTTTTTAAACCAGTTCATTTCATGGATGTTTTCTTACAGATAAGCTCTGCAGTCTTATAAATGCCATCTAGTGCAATATTTACTAACTCACTTCCTTGGTGGAGTAAAGAGCAGTTTACATCGAAAGGCAGGAAGTTTACAATCAAGTGTATTTTTAATCCAAGTGAGAAGATGCAGTATGAGACAGTGGCTAATAGAAGCAGAAGTGAATGGAGAATATAGCGTGTTGAGTTTGGTTTTTATTTCTTTTTATTTCTTCAGAAAACTTGGCCGTATTTAGAAATCTAGAATGAGATATGAACCAGTGGGGCATGCTAAAACCTAGCTGAATCATTGGAACAGATAGATAGGAGGTTTTCGTGGAAATCTTTTTAAACAGTGCTAAGTAGTTTGACAGCTGTTTCTGTTCCTTTAGCTTAGAAATCTCAGAAAGGGAATGGGCAATAGGAAACAGTCTTGGTAATGTTAGGGATAAGTAATCACCAGAGTTGCCGAAGACCTGTAAGTAAGACAACAGTGAATGTCATTCAATTTGTAGGTACAGTCAGGGTAAGTCTTATGACATCTGTCCTTCCGTGATTCCTGCCAGCCTAGCACCAACATTGCCTAATAGGCAAGCAGGAGTGGATCAGACAGTACCCTTCTACTGGGCTCATTTTGCTCAAGAAGAGCTGTGAAGTAACGGAAAATAAACAAGGCAATTTTTAATTCACAGCAGTTTAAAGAAATAAGTCTGATTTATAATTTGAGGAATCATTCTCTCAAGACAAAATATTCTTAAATTTTGTAGGACACTGCTCATGTACACTGATGTGATTTGTTTGCCTAAAACCTTGGCTCTGATGTGTCTATGTCTGACAACCTATGGAATCCAAACACTGTCTAGAAGTATGGCATCTTGCTTGAGTGGAAAGAGAAACAGATCTAATGTGAAAGTATTCTGTGCCACTCAGGAAATGAAGCAGGTAAAGTAAATTCTGGACGAAAGGGTCAAGTGCAGCCTAGTAAATTTGTGCTTGGCACTAAGCTGGGTGGAAGTGTCGATCTGCTTGAAGGAAGGGAAGCTGTGCAGAGGAATCTGGACAGGCTGGATCGATGGACTGAAAACAACGGGTTGAGGTTCAACAACACCAAACGCAGAGTCCTGCACTTGAGACACAATGCCATGCAGCATTACAGACTTGGGAAAAATGGCTGGAGAGGTGCCTGGGAGAGAAGGACCTTGGGGTGTTGGTTGACAACTGGCTGAATATGAGCCAGCAGTGTGCCCAGGTGGCCAAGAGGGCCAATGGCACTTGTCCTGTATCAAAAACAGTGTGGCCAGCAGGGACAGGGAGGTGATTGTGTCCCTGTACTCAGCATTGGTGGGGTCACACCTCAAATACTGTGTTCAGTTCTGGACCCCTCAATACACAAAGGACATTGAGGTGTTGGAGCACGTCCAGAGAAGGGCGACAAGGCTGTTAAAAGGGCTGGAGAACAAGTCCTACAAGGAGCAGCTGACGGAACTGGGGTTGTTTAGCTTAGAGAAGAGGAGGCTGAGGGAAGATGTCATCACTGTCTACAACTGCCTGAAAGGAGGCTGTGGTGAGGTGGGTGCTGGTCTCTTCTCTCAGGTGACAAATGATAGGATGGAAGGAAATGGCCGCAAGTTGCATCAGGGGAGGTTTAGACTGGACGTCAGGAAAAGTTTTTCAATGGGAGAGCAGTCAAGCATTTGAACAGCTGCCCAAGGAGGTGGTTGAGTCACCATCCCTGGAGGTGTTTAAAAGGTGGGTAGATGCATTTCTTAGGGATATGTTTTAGGAAGGGGACAGGTACGGTTGGACTTGATGATCTCAGAGGTCTTTGCCAACCTTATGATTCTATGAAATTCCTTCAAGAATTTAGATAAAGCCAAACCCACTTAGGTTTAAAGACCAATAAACATTTACTGTTGGAATCTTAAAGATGTTCTAATTCTATTTTAAAATGAGACCTATTGTAAGTTAAATACTGCTGAGATTCACTCCTACAACTCCCTCGGAAGGCGGCTTTATGTAGTGTTGGAAAAATCTGTGGAGTCATTTACAAATGTCTTCAGTCACAATTCTTGGATACCCAGTCTTTTTTTTCTTAAATTAGAAAATAAGGATATATATGTGTTATTTTTGCCGCTTCTTCTATATCCAAGAGGTTTTCTACTTCTTTCCCCAGAGATATCCATTTTCCTTGTTCCCCTACTTATATTCATGGCTGGCTTTGTGGGCCTTCTGGCTCTGGGATCTCAAACTATCATGAGGTTTTCTTTGATACAAACCTGTATTTTACCAAGGAAATTTTTTAGCTGAAAATGTTTGCCTGGTGGTGATTTTGTAACTGCCTTGAAAGTGTTCTTAAAGCACTATTCTTTTCCTTCCTTTTGTTCACTCACTTTTTCCAGGTGATTGGAGCATATACAGGCTATTGACTCCTTTTGAAAAATCCAGTTTAAGCAGCAGGGATAACACAGAGGTGAAGAATGACTTCAGGTGAGGTCTACTTGCCTCAGACAAAACAGTCCTCTCTAGTCCAGAGTCCTGCAAAGTCATGCTCATTGCTGCAGGTAAAGGATTTAAAGGTGTTAACGCAGTAGCTGTTGCAATGATTTTTTTTCTCACAGCAATAGCTCCCTCTATCTCACCCCTTGGAAAGATCACCTCATCTCCTTAATCATAGAAGCCAAATTTTATTTTGCTACATCTATGAAATGCCTTTAGCTACCTCTGACAAAGCAACATTATGCCAGCTGTAGATTGGAGGTCTGTTCAGGGGCCTTGGGGAACAGGAAAATAAGGTCTTGTACCTTCTAAAATTTTCAGAGGTTTCACAAAATGTGAAACTACTTGTGCAGTTCAAATTTTAAATGCACTGCCAAATACTAAGTATATGCACTTTTATTATTCTGTGTGCTTTTGTCACCATGACCACTGTTCCAGTGGGGCTTTGTGGTGGAAGAAGAGACAAAAAGAGACTGGGAACAAGTATGGAAAATCTCTAGGTTTCGGGGAGCACCATGTGGATTGCATGATAACATTCTCAGATGTAAGGAGGGATTGGAGTTGGGATAGATTAAAAATAGTTTTTCCACTTGGTTCACGCTTTTGCGGAAAGAAGATCCAGGATTCTGTTTATAGAAAGGGAAGAGTTCCAAAAACAATCAAAATGCTAGCGGTTTTAAGTTTAATCATTAGTGAAAACTGAGTTTTTCAGAACGCTGTCTCTTACTTTAATACATAAAGATTGTTTTAGAGCCTTAAAAAACAAAAAACACCTACCAAAACCAAACCAACCAACCCTTCCAAGCTTTGACAATTTCTTAAAAAAGAGTTACATTTTAATGGGGAGTGAAATAAATGTCCAATGTAGAAGCTCCTTGGCAGACCACAAGCCTTTTGGAGGTATTAACCATGTTGTTGGAGCTGTGACTCTCACTCTCAGCACCAATGTGAGCCTGGGCTGAATCACTTTGGGGCTGTGCCAGCAGCTGTGTGAGCCAGGCCCTAGGCCACAGGAGCACTATGATCCCGTGGCCTTCACCGTTCCCCACAGCCCAGCCTGCCTGGTCATGGCAAGGGACCCATGCTGCCTGTGGGACCAATCACTCTCTGATTCTGGCTTAAAACAGATGAAGACAAAGCACTATTCAAGAACTGTGTCGTTTGTGTACGAGAACTTGAATGATGTTTTTGTCAGTTTTATCCCATTACTTTACTCCCTGTATTGCAACACTGGCATTTCTTTTTCCACAAAAATTAAATATAACTCAAGAGTTCCTCCTAAAAATTAGTTATATTTATTACCTTATATGTGTTTACATTGCATTTTATGGTCATGATTAATATGGCATTCCAAGTATTATTATTTTGGATAAATAGGATGAAGATTTTTCTTCATGAAATACAAGTAAAAGGAGGGAGATCAGATACAGATCCAGTCCCTCTTTATTTAGAACTGGAGGTTTAATTTAAACTAATGGTCCAAAATATGGATGAATGTATATTGATCACTAAATATTTTGAAAATATCTGTTTTGAAAGTATATTTTAGCTCAGCTGTTAGACAAGGCCTGACTAAAATAGTCTGATTTGTCTGAATTTTCTGAGAGGAGCTATAAGGGGGTGGACTGGTTATATGTAGAGGTCTTTATTCACTTTTCAGCATTCCAGCATCTTGTCCCTTTAGTAAGGGATGGATAGGGAAAGGGTAGGATCTGGTTCTAGGCTTGTATCTCACACAGGAGGAATCTAGAAAAAAAGAAGCTGAAACAAGATTATGGCCATTTACTTATTTTTAACTTGAAAGGAGTGAACAAATTAATTTCTTGAGGAAAAGGTAAGCAAGAAAAAGCAATTATCCTAATGATATCAATTGCTGATGATGTAATTTCCCTTCTATTTCTTCCTTTAAGTTTAGATCTAATAAATTATAAAACTACCTGATACCTTTTCAAGGGTTCAGTATTTGTAATTGTTTTAAAATTTTGGAAGAGTTGGAATACTAAATTTTGTACATGGTTGACAGATATTCATGAGGCAAATCTTGAAGTCCTCTAATAAAGCAAAATGTCTTTAAACTTTAACATTCTTGGGTGTTTTTCCACCCAGCATTTCTTTGTTTCTTTGTTGGAGATGTAGATATCTTGGCTTCTTTTCTACCAAGTGCATATCACTTAGATTTTTCACTATGATGCCTTTATTGTTTTTATTGAATTGGATTTCTGACAGGATCTGGTGCTTCACCTCAGCCCAGGCACTATGTCAAATGGCATCGGTTGTCATACAGAATCCTTTTTTTGTCATGCATCACAATGTGATCACTTTTGTTGTACAAGAAGCCCAAAGCAGACTTCATAAAGACATTATTTTTTGTTCAGCTTGTGCAGCACCCATTTCTCAATTTTTGGACAAAATTTGCTGCAAATGTTGAACAACTGTTGAATGGTCAATTTTTAGTTCTTTGGCAGCCTCTCAAGTTGTTTGACTTGAGTCCACTTCAGTAATGTCCCTCAAGCAGCTGTCATCTATTGTAGAAAGATGTTTGTGACCTTCCTCATCATCAAGGCTCTTGTTTCCATTACAAGATATTGGAGACCAATGTTGAGCTGTGGGTTCATTGGTGGTCCCCTGTCCACATATTTGATTGATAGATACGGCTGGCAGTTTCACTTCAATTTATTGTTTTCCATCATTAATTTGACAGCTTAATATAAAAAAAACATTAGCATAAATAAGCAGAGAAAATTTCATGTTTTGAGTACACTACATGAGCACAGTTAAATAAAAGTTTAATCCAAAATAAGCATCACATTTTAAAATGACAAAAACCGCTGTTATTTTTGTAACAACCTAATATTTCAGACAAAATAGAATTTGTTTGTTTACATTTTTTTTATCAAAAGGCCATGATTTCTGTGGAAAATTTTCAATTTCCATTATTTATTTTTAATTTTATTACTGACTTTGATATCAAAGGGGGGCTTTTTTCCTATTACATCTTCTGCTAGCTGAGACTTCTTTTGGCAAGGCCGAACATAAAATTTAAATATTGATGTGGAAAATTCAAGTGCTACTGGTTTACTTTCTTTTATGTAATATTGTAGGTCTGTAGACTTTGCATTTTTTGATAGCTTTTGCCATGCACTGAACCAGAGAATTTTGTAGCAGATTTATTTGCATTTTATAAGCATTATATCAGTCTGTTGATCCCAGTTTGTAACTCAGTCTTCCTTTCAGTTTGGAACATCTGTGATTTCTCTAGACTATGTTTGGGCTACTATATCTTTACCTTCATATTTCATATAGTTAATTAGATCATCACGTAATGATTTATGCTGACATCATTGTAATATGTTCAAGCTTTTCCATATTACTTGTAAGATTTTCCACTAATTCTTTGTTTATAGTCATGAATTTCACGATGATCCAATATTTGAGTTTGAATACTACAATACCTTTCCTTAGAAGTAGTGTTTTTTTCCTTGTTCCACCATCAAATCTTAGATTATTCTGACTGCTAAACATGCTGCTTCAATTTTTGATATGTACCTTCCTCAGAAATCACCTTTTAAACGCTATATTATCAACTATAGGAAAAAAATAAAACCAAAAATTCCAGAGTCTGAATTTACTTGCTTATTAGAAATTGTGACTTTGTCCCAGTAAAAGATGGATAGATTTTGCATTACCAACTGTGTGAAAAAATAGAAGTATGCAATAGAGTCTTCTCTAAATGGCTTCAGGGGAACAAAAAATGTCACACAGAAAATATTTCTGTCAAGAACCAATAGCATATAATTAGCAGCCAAAGTATAGAAGAGGCTTCCTCTGACACATATCTAGCAGTAAAGTACTGACTTCTGTCTAAAAGTTCCATTTTACTGTGTAATCTATTTTGGAACAAATCAGCAACTATTGAGCCAAGACACAAGTGCTACAAGAAGAGGAATTTTCATTACTTCAAAACCACTGCTGTATCTTTCATCTGCCTGCTTTAAATAAATCACTGAAAGAAAAATGTATGAACAAAATCTGGTACTTAAAAGTCATTTTCCATAGTTTGCTACATGGCCATTTCAAGTACATCTAAGACTGTACTGTGTACCCCATCATAACAGGCACTAAGCTAGACAAAGTATATGACCTTAATTGTTCATTTTTTTCTTTAGAACATGATTAAAGGTTTAAGAATTCCATGAGTGAAAGTTATTTAGTTCCTTCACATATGCTCCATCATTTCTCATTTGTGAGAACCCAGGAGAATCTGTACTTTTCCTTTTAGAATGGCCCTGTAATGTGTTTGGTACAGAATAAAGTTAGGGAGAAAACCTTATCAGGATTTTTTTTCCTAATTTTGCTTTCCTAATGAAATATATTGTTCCATAAAGCGAAATCAGTGTATATTTTACAATAAACTTATTTTTACCTTTACAGAATTCTACCTTTTTAGGCTATAGATAGATAAGAATTGAAAGACAAAACAGAAGACATCTCTATAGTTAGGAATATGGCTGGACAAAGACAAGTGGCAGACGTGAGTATCACCAGCTATAGAACATCCAGGCTGTGCTTGCGCCATGGACAGGGGGTGTGAAATATGTTAACTAGGCAAAGAAATTGCATGGTATGTGTCATGCTAACTTGGTCCTGCTCACTTCTGGTAATAAGCCATGGGAAACTTATTATAATCATCTTAAATAATCAAGCAGAATTTTCAGATGTGGGATTTGAAAATAGAGCTGAATATTTTTTCACCAATTCTCTGGTTGTGCAGTATGAAAGCTTAGATTTACAATTCCCAGACTTTACCAGTTTCATGCCAGATTCTGACTAAAAGCTGGATTTCATGTTTCATGTAGTGTTTAAGGATTCCATAATCTGGTTTGGGGGTGACTGTATGATCTAATAAATCATAATAAACTGTACCTAAATATACCTGAAAAATGCTAAGAAAAATAAATATTTAATATATGAGAGAATATCCAGTTGCTTCTAGAGCACTTTAGTAACTTTGACTAATAAATGTATTAAAAGCCAATTTTTTTTAGAAAAATTAAACTTGCAAAACCCAGGAAGGATTAATATATTCTTATAGCAGAACAAGCTTCGTCATTCTTACCCATTGAAACAGCAATTTATGAATAATTAATCAAGTATCTGCAGCTTTTATTACAGTAACATTATAATGGGCCTAGTAAAACTACTTCATTAGCAGTGTTGCTAAACGTAGTGATGGCAGTTTTGCACAGCTCTTCATATTCAGTTTTAACTCCCCTGAAGACAAGTTTATATACATATACTATTTTGTAACTTTTCTCAAAGTAAGAAAAGCAAGTGAAATTCATAAAATACCCCAAACATATAATAGTTAAAAGTCTGGCCCGAGGTTTTCAGGAAGACCTGAAAAAATTGGTCATAATAAAAGAGAAGGTGTATCTATTGGAAAAGGCGGTCAGTGTAGAAGCTTTCAGAAGAGGAACTATACCCTGTGAAATTCCATTTCTGCGCAGTGTTAATGAATAAAAGCATTGAATAAAAGCTTTACTTAACAACAAAGCTGGTTATATTCTGTTGCCAGAATCAAATGGTGTAATTTTCTTGGTCCAGAATAAACAACCATGCCCGATGTACTGGATTAGCACTCAAGATCATTCCACTCTTCCTGATGTGCTTTAATTGTGATTTGTTAAGTCGGGATATAGAAACAATGGAGATAGACTCTTCTCAGAGGTACACAGTGATAGGATGAGAGACAATAAGCACAAGCTGGAACATGGGGAGTTCCAGTTAGATACTAAGCAATGGTTTTACCATGAGGGTGTTTAAATATTGGACTATGCTGCCTAGGGGTCTCTGTCTTTGGAAACAGTCAAGACCAAAGTGTGCAAGTCCTTGAGCAACCTGATCTAATTAGACCTGTTTTGACCATGAGGTTGGACTAAATGGTCTCTGGAGGTTCCTTCTGAACTAAATTATGGTATTACCCTAGACTTAAGGGGTTGCAGATGTAAAAGCAGAGTAATTCACTCTTCTTGCTAAGTAAAATTTCAAGCAGGGTGTAAGTTAGCAATTACCATTATAGCGTTGTAGTTCCTGGGCTGCTGTGAGCTTGTTTTACTCTATCTTAAATCGATGAGACCCTACTTCAGTGCGAGTTACAAGTCTCATTCTATGAAGAAGTAGCTATAATTTTATACTAGCTTTGTGATTGTTGATTCCTGTTCAGGGGAACACTTATCCATGTATGCATCTGTATTTATATATGTTGTCTAAAGCTCACACGTTTCAGTCCAATCGTGTGTTATTATGAAGTCTGTGACAAATAAGACCTGAGGGACCTAGGACATTGTAGTTTATCTCTCTGTCTCAGGAAAACTAGATGTTCTGAATGTACATTTTCAGCTGTGAAAGAAAAAAATGTTGTATTTGTATTCAGAGCTGTAACTATAATGTCAATTCTAATTCCCAAGGCATTTTGGATATTAGACCTGGTTTAAAATGCTGTGAATGAAGGCCTTGCTCTCCTGGTGGCTTATTAAAATTTCAGTCAAATCAGAACAAGTCATGTCTTTGACAGAAAATTGGCATAATGTAAAAGTGTGTTGCCACAAAATACCTCTTAATGGTGAAGGATCTATCTACAAATATAAGATCAGTTTCACTGAATTTAGCTTTAAAATAATATTTTAGTTAAAATAATAATACATGAGACACCTATAAAATTTTACTTTGACTGTTTTTACTATGAGATAGTAGTATTTGACTTTCATCTGCTAGCTTGCATTCTTTTAGAGCTACCTTCAGCACATAATGAAATAATGAAGATTTTTTTTTTCCTTTGCTGTAGATGAGTTGAATGAAGTCCTTAAAAAGAAATATTTCTTTTGAGGTGCTAGCTACTTTGTGTGGTTTTGCGCACTAAAAACTTGGTCTACTGGAAGATGTCCCTGCCCATGGCAGAGGGTGGGGGTGGAACTAGTTAGCCCTTTAAGGTCTTTTCTAACCCAGACCATTCTGTGATTCTATAAAACGACAAGAGGATTTTTAGCAGTAAACCCCCACTTTAAACATGAGACTTGCTTAGGCCCTAAGAAGCCCTGACATTCAAATAAAGGATTCAAAAGTGTATCACAAGCTTGGCATATTTCTCTAAATGTTGCCAATCTGAAATCAGATTAGGCTTTTTGTGCAGACGATCCATAGTTGTTCTTCTGACCACCAGATAGCTATGTTTGCAAAGAAATCTTCACTTTGATGAAATGCCCACAGTCATTGTAATTTATAGTTTGAATTTAAGATTACTAGTTTCCCAAAACAATGGACTGTGTCTCAGGAGGACACTGTTATCAGGTCCTTGTCAGTAAATGGCCTTCCCATATGTAAGTACTCGCACTTGCTTTTTAGGAGTGTTTGTAAGTAGTCTTACAATGCTATGAAATAACATTTCATAACAGTAATGTGACACAATTATTAACTCATTATATATTGTAGTAACTTTATGCATTTAAAATGCAACTTTAGAAAATGAGCATGGAATAATCACCAAAATTATTTTATTTCTCATAGTTAATACTGTCAGTAGCTTCATGTGTTGTCCTGTTTATAACAGCAAGCTGAAAGGAAGTCTTTCAACCTACTGTGTAATTAGTACATATTTTCTATTTTATTTTCATGACCTGCTATCCAGTTCTTGGAGGAAGAAAGAAAATGAGTGAGGCGCTGAACAGCACAGATTTCCAAATCTGCAACACCAAAGAAAATATGAAATATTAATCCCGTTTGACCCAGGAGTCCAATTTTCCAGACAGAAGCTCCACTGGAAACCACTGGTACAATTGCCAAGGAGTTACATTCCCTTGATATATTTTGTTTACTTACCCAACTCACTTTGAGTTTTTGCTCTAGTGTGTTTGATTTGCCACCTACTGAAAATGTGTGACCCTATTTCATTTCTAAAGAGAAACCGAAACAAGCACCCTAGCTGTATGGGCAGGAAATAATGAACTTAACACACTGCCCTCTCCTTCTCTTTTACTTTTTTATTTTTTGTAACGGTAATTCAGATAGCCAGGTAAAAAGCTGTTGGAGATGGCAGATGCCTGACCTCAGTTGTTATTGTTTTTTGTGTCTGATTAGAAGTGCAGTGTTGTGACACATGTTCATAGCCTTTCAAACCCTTGCTGAACTTTTCTTGGGGCAGGGCTGTGGTGCATATGAAGGGTTGTCTGACTAAATATCAAAAAATGAGACAAATACTGCAGTTTCTAAGATGTGTAGCTTCTTATGGTAATGCAGCTATTTATTTCTTGACTTCTGAAAATACTGGTCTCCATGCAAAAAGGAAAAAAGAGGGCAGAAAAACTAAGCCAACCAACAAACAAAAAAATAATTGGGAAGTATTTGTGAAATACCCATACTTGACTCCCCAGCTGTAAAATGCTGACCTCTTTCTTAGTGGGACAGAGATTCCTCCTGGCAGGAAAGCTCATGTTTTTTCAGCTTCACCTTCCCAAGAAGGGAAAAAAAATGTGGTGTAGAAATTAGATGTTAAGAGGGAATGCTGCTGTTTAGATTCTACTTGAGCAATGTAGCACTATGTTTGTAATAGAAAGTCGAATAATGATGCTCATTTTCAGTATCTGAATTTATATCAGCAATCTGGATTTTTTTTTTTTTTAATGCTTGGAAAAGTAAATTCTGTACATTTTCATAATGAGCCAAATCGTAATACTGCTTGGTAACTATGTTTATGATATTCAAATGATATTTTTTTTTTGTCCTTGGGAAAAAGAAAACATCAGTTGTTAAAAGGAGTTGTGAAATGTGATTGACTTCATAGTGGTCTTCACTGGAAATTGCAACATTTTTTAAAAAAAATCAAAATGAGTGATACATAGCATAATTATTTGAATAACCAAATTATATGTGTTTACATTAAAAAGTGCTATATCTTTTCAACAATTTTCAAAAAGCCAGTGTATCACATCTTAATTTTAAAATGTCAGGTGATTTTAATATTCCAGTGGTGAATACTGATGAGGGTTCATTTTAGATGTTTATAACACTGAATCATATTTAGTCATATGAAAGGGAAGCTGAAAATTGCAGTCTGTGATCTAAATAGCTCGATTTTTCTCTGAGCTATGCAGGTAGTTTTTCCATGAAGAACAGACACACAGACTCCAGCATCAAACCTGGGAGGAGATTTTGCTTTATAAGAAAAATTCTTATTTGAAAGAGAATCAAAATGCCTCTGAACTCAGTGCAACGTTGCTGATTCCAGTGCAAACAAAGACTGGTTTCTTCACAGTGAATGTTCTGGAAAACAGGCTAGTATCCACCAGCAAGATGAAGCCATTTCTCAGCATTATATTTTTTTAATACACCAAGTGGCTTGAATTAAGTACATCTATAGGTAGTGTAGCTTGAACAAATTTTCTTTTAAATAAAATGCCCAATTAATCAATACAGTAAAAGACCTAAAATAGCAGTAGTTGCAAAACAGCATCTTGGAACAGAATTGGTACAAATAAACACAATGGTGAAACTAGGCACTGGGAAGGCCTAGGACACTGCTAAACGCGCAGTGTTGTGTTGTCTAGATTTCACTTCTTTATTGGGCTAGACTGACAGGCACAAAACTGTCAGCAATTGTCTTCTCTTTATTGACATGGTTTCTGGTATAGAGACAAAACATTAGATGAGAGATGTGCACCTGGTATGTGATGTGAAGTCAGCACAGAATTCCCGTACTGTAAGTGGCTAGTCATTTGTGCATTTGGTCCAAAGAAATATTCTCCCACTGAACTAACAATATATTTCTTAGCTTAGTTGTTCATTGGAAGATGGAATCCAGTTGCTTGAAGTTTGAATAGTCAAAAGTAATATTGCTTAAACTACTTTGTGGATCAGTGGGATAAGTCCTGGGATCTGGGATACGTTAATAGTAATGTTTTTTCCTGGGAAGCCAGCAGTCCTCTCCTCTTTGTGGAGGAGGCAGTCTGGTCAGGAGGCAGTCACAGGGTTCTGGGGAATGGCAGCTGTTGGGAGCTGGCCGTGTTTAATTGTCCCGGCTCTTGCAGCCCATTTCCAGCCTTTGTCACTTTTGGGCTGAAGAGTTTTGGGTGTGGGCTGAAAGCAGGCTTTGGGCAGATCTGCTGCATGTTGATTGTACTGTCCACAGACCAGCATGTGTCACACACACCAGTGTCATACTAGTTATAGTCTACATACTAATAATATATGTCCTGCCTGCCCTACCAGAGAGATTGGTTACCACTATTGAAGTGCAAAGTCTATAGCTTTGATTTGGTTATTTTTCCAATTAGTTTAATTTTCTCCAAGAAAATACATTATGATAACAAACCTGTGATTCAGTGGACACTCATTGCTGCAAGACTGAATAATAAGTTGTCTAATTAACTCCTTGAATAACTTGGAGTGCGCTCATGAATAGAAATTTGAGTATGGGTGGAGTAATAAAAATTCCTGCTACCCTTTATTCTGGGATGAAAAGCAGCTTAGATGTTAAGTCACCACATAACTTTGCCTCGCAAAGTTCTTTTGTTCTTTATTAGCAGAGAATAACATTTTTGTTCCAGAGTATAATTGTGTTCACAAGGTTCAGGTCATTCAGATTGGTTCAAATAGAAGAAGAAAGCCAGCCAAGAATACATCTGGTAACAATGTTAAAAACAGACAATTTCTGTATGCTGAGCTGTTTGGAAAATCTGAAAGTTGAACAGAAATGGCTTACACCTCTGATCTTCCAGTAGAGTAGCAAAATGTTTGAGTTACTCCTGTAATAATACCTAGCTCTTGGTCTGCTCTCAATGGCTCAATATTTATGTTCTTTTCTGTTATGAAACTTTTAATCAAAGGGTGTTTTTTTAGTGAGAATAGTTGATCTCTTATATCACAGCAGAATATGCTAATATAGGGTAACAGAGCTGTCCAGAGCCTGAGCATGGTAATTGTGTGATGAGTTTAGCAAGTGATACTCTGGTGCCCAAAACCTGACATTGATCTCCAACTTTGGGTTGTTACACTTGTGAAATGAGGCAAGCGAATTTTGTAGTACCACACTTCCTTTATTCTTCAGTCTTGCTCATTCTCATGTGTCATCCTCTCTGTTTATTCCTAAACTTTTCTGTGATTTTTTTTTAGTATACTTAACAGCTACGACTCACAGGCATGTCTTTGTAATACCTAGTTCAATAACTTCAGATTCTTCAGTGCTTTCTTCGAATGCATGAAGTGTTTGTGCTTATCAGAAACATAGTTAAAAATCTCAGGGCTGGGAGGAGATAATAAAAGTAGAATAAAATGGCTGCATTTTCTTTAGTTGACTGGAGAGTAAGACTGTAGATCTAAATCTTATATTTTCTCTCCACATCACACCGATTTTCCTTTGGGTTCTCAATTTCCTTCCTACTTCCTTTGCTTTCAGTTCTGCATCAGGACTTCATTCAGTTCAGTATTATATTTCTAAGAAGAAAGGAAATAATTCTGTAGATTAAAAGATCCAATGAAAAATATTGTCATACCCCTCGTGTTGCTACATTTATAGATGTTACTGTAAACAGTTTTTCTTTCTTTTAACTATGCTATACTGAATCTGAATAATTATTATTCTAGATGCTTGAATAATTTTAGATTTTTTTTAGGATATAAGTAACTCTTCTGCAATTTAATTGAGCATCTATCAATACATCGATTTATTTTATTGATTTTTTTTTTTTTTTTTGCTACTGTACTGCCATCATTAAAAGTTCCCTGTAGGATGTCCCCAGCTTCACATTGTCATTTTGTTTTGAGATAGCTTCAGAGTTTTTCAAATTCACTGTTCAAGCCAGTGAACAGGTTTTGTTAACTTGGCTTTACTGAAGTTTAAACTGAAATCAGATTTCAAAATATTAATAAATGATTTGCCACCATCTTGACTGGAGGCCTGGCTCATCTCTTCTGACATGACTACTGCAGGTGCCTTTCCCTCTTGACTACTCCTTTTTCTGGCAGACAGACTGTTCCGCATCAGCCCTTCCTATTTTGCTTTTTTGCCTGTTTAAATCCTTAACCTACATTCCCTATTGGGCTGTAACACTTCATTATTTCTGCTTTGTCACAACACTGCACACTTGGCTCCTATGCTTTGCCCGGATCAGATTGCTGAGAGAAGTGCGAAAGTAGAAGTTCAACAGTCTATACTGAAAATTACACACTTGGCCACTGTACTTAGTATTGCTTATTTCCAGCACTTCTGTTTTGAAATTTTTTACTTGTCTGAATTAATGTTTCATAAAGGAAGTGATAGAAGGGTTTTAAAATGTTTTAATCTGAGAGCTTATCTGTTTTCCTCTAATGCCTGCGTCTGAGATAGCCACTATTTTTCTGATGAAAACTTATTCCAGGGAGTTATATTCTCTCTTGGCAGAAAACATCCCCCACTAGTCCCTGTTTTTCTCATTTTAGAAAAATAATTAAATTAATGAACACGAAACATTTCATGTAAATAGTCACATACTCAGGAATCACCATAACATTTGTTGGACTGCACTATGGCCAAGTGGTTGAAGGAGCTTTTAGAGCAGAGAGAGAAAGAACCTTTGCTCACAGTTATTTCCATGCATTGGATATTTGAATTTACAAAACTGACCTTGTTAGAGTAAAGAACACTAGTACCAGGAGGATCTGAGAGAAGTGGACTATGCTAGTTCCAAAAACTCACTTCACTTTGTACTTCTGCTCATCACGGTCTCTGGTCTTCTTCTTCTATCCATCATGGTGGTCCATGATATCTTTTTCCTGTTTAATGTAAATACTAATATTGGTTTTCTTATCTTTTTGCTCCTTGGAGGACAACAATTTATCAGTTACAGGCATGTTACAAGTAGAGCCACTTTGCAAGTGATAACAAGGTGTTTGATTCCTAATTAACTTTTTCTCATATTCTGAACTTCATCTCAGTTGAGCTTTACCCCTAGGAGTTTGTGGTATCTTTTGAGTGCCTTTACTGCCTACCTTATGATGTTTGTTTGTTTTTCTGGAGCAAACTCTCTGCTGAGAGATCCTGGTTTTTCCAGTCCGATTACAGTACTGATGAAGCCCTAGCAAGCTGAGTTTGGCAGATGACCAGTATTTTTTTGAAGTCAAGACAGTGTGTGTCCAAAGTCTGGTCTAGCCATGCTGGAGACATCATCCAGTCTATGAGAATAAAGTGATTGTCAAGAGTCCAAGAAACATTTTAGGATGTAACTAAATAACCGTGAACTTGGTTCCTTTTGTAAATTAGAAGGACTCTAACAGAAAGGATTATTAAATTCTTTTCAGTGTTCGATGATGGTCATAAATAGTGAAATTCTGTTGTATTGCACAATTAGAGGTATCTCAGGTAAATGAGTCGAACGAGTATAAATGAATATTATTTTCCCTACTTAGAAAGGGAAAATCATGATAAATTATCATATGGTTCAGTTAGCCAATGTGAATAGTTCAGATAGGAGTTTAAAAGCCCACAAAACTGAACAGTACTCTGTTAGAGAATTTTACTTTTTAACCATGCTAGTTTGACTTCCTTCATGCTGATAGATTCATTGTCATAATTAAATGTGCTTTTTTTAATGTGTTTGGTACAAAAGAGTTTTCCTTGCTTAAGTGGCAAAATATAGCTGTTTAAATTTCTCACTACTTCTAATTAGACCCCCTGAGCTTCGCAAAACTAAGGACTGTGACTGAACGGATCTCATTACCTTTTTAAAAGGTATTAGCCAACAGGATACAAAATAAAAGGAGCTAAATAAAGAAGTCTTCTTTTATTAACAGAGATTAAATCCTTCCTACTAAAGTAAAAAGTGAAGCTCCTCAACTTTTAGGCAGAAAAGATTTCATGTCGGGTAAAAGCAGGGTGTGAAATCAATTTCCCGTTGTGGTTTTCTCACAGAAGAAATTGCTAACCCAAAATGATGCAGTATCCAGACTAATATTAATTTAAATTATACTATAATTCTAACTATTTTGAGACACTTGACACTCATATGCTTTGATTATTGTAGAGTCTGAGGGATATACAAATTGGTAGGGTGTTGCTCAGGTTCTATTGAAGATTGTTCTGCCTCAAAAATTGCAAGCTTTGAGGCACAAAAAGTGTTTATCACTTCCTGATGAAACGGATATGTCATTAATTGTTGTAAGCTTTGTAAATCACATTTTTCTTTGTTAAATTAATTCCTATTAACTGTGTAAATGAGTTCATAAACACTTTAATGGTGTGGTTTTACATGTTTTAAAAACTAGGACGTAATTTTCATAAACTGAGAGATTCCTGGTAGAGGTTATACTTCAGATGCAACTGAAATAAGTAGTAGCCTGCAGTTCTGATACTTAATGCACAGAGAGACTTCATGTGGAACTCTTGTGCTGAATTTTGTAACAATATTTGACCTTCATAAGCCTTATTGTCCGGCATCCCGTGTTGATCCTGGTGGGTAATAAAATAAATCTGCATAGATATGTGGCACACTGACAAATATTTCTGATCTGTGAAAATGATTTCTAATTTACTTGCTGCAAGATGTTTCTTATGTCTAAATGCAATGGCTTATCTGTTACTGATTCCTTTAGCAGACAATGCCATTCCATGAAATGACAACTTTGTATTACCAAGCGTATTCTTTCTAGTTTCTAGTGTGTCGTGACAGAGACCTGGACTCATTCATTTTGCTGTTGGACCTAACAGTTTACGTTAAAAGTGTATTTACCTCATTAAGCAAAACTATACTCATTTTATACTTATTTGTCAATAAGAAAGTACGTCTATTACTTTTTCCCTTATGCTAGAGCTTTCATTATCATAAATCCTTTATTATTTTTTTTCTGTGAAGTTCATATACATTGAATTATAGTGTATACCAATTAAGAAATATGAAAGAAAAGTGTGTGTTTTGGTCAGGCAACACGGATCTATGCAAAACTCATCTTGAATCTTGAGAGGAGCTAAAACAAAACAAGTTCCATCACGCAGCATCCAAAGGCTAACTAAAATTTACCAGCAACTTTAAGGTTTAAAAAAATAAAAATTGCTTTTCTTAATGTTAGACCTCTCAAATGAGAACTCATCACATGTGATCTTCATTTTTACATCCCTACCTGAAACATGTTTTTAGCTCTGAATTCCCCTCAGCCCACCTGGAAGAGTAAATGTTGCATCGATAAACCAGACATATAATATGTGTAAATGGTAGAGCACAATTGAATGACAAACTTTTTTTTTCCATTATATCTGTGAGGGTGTTTTCTCCTTCACCTACAAATACATGGTGATGGGATTTTTACCATTTTCTTGAACCACTCAATTTCTTAAAATTCTTCCAGTACTGCTAAAGGAATGATATGGTCATTACCACTCGAATAAATACTTGTTATTAATCTTCTGTGAAGTGGGTGAAGAAGAAATAGCTTTTTAAAGCGGAGAATAAAAAAAGATTCCAAAGCAGAGAAATAGTCTTTTGTTTAGAAATGGACAGTAGAAGTCTTAAAGGACAAAATACATATAATCCAATTTTGAGGACCAATACATGGTGTTGATGGATGTGCTGAGTCTATTGACTTTGTTTGATGTCACTAGTATTTCATATGCCTTTCAAGCTGAATTTACATGTCACCTCAGACACTAAGGCAAAGATATGTGAGCTCAAATCTGGAGAAACTCAAAAAAAAGGAAACATCCAAAAAGATTATTCAATCATTTTTCACTTCTGTAGATGGAAACTTCTTGCTCCTTGACCTTTAAAATAATTATTTGTGGCAAGTTAGCTGAATCTAGCTGAGTGTGAATGTGAACGTATATTTGTATTTAATAAGGGGATTGCACTAGTATTCCCAGAACACCTTGTCCAAAAGTTATATTTTTTTTCTCAAATAACTTATTGCTCTTAAAAGTCATTTTGTCTTCTTGAATTGTAAATTAGGTAATTTTCAGGTAGCTCTGAAGGCACCATTTTATACATCCAAGACCAAGTTGAACAGCAGTATTTAGTTGCAGAGATTGAAGGTTTTTCAGCAGGCAGAAAAGGAAGACTGGAGGGGGACTTACACATCATATTGTGACTGGTCCAGAACATCAATTACATCTAGAGCATTTTTCTCTTTTTTTTTTTTTTTTTTGCCTCACTCAAAGCTGTTTAATTTGAGTATTAAAAAGACAATAGAAAGATGAAAAATTTTTTTCTTGTTCAGATAAATGTTGTATTATCATGTCTGAAAAGTCTTGTTCTTGACTACGTTGACACTGGCAACAGCAAAGCCATTCCTTCAAATCTTCGGTGTATGTGTGTGTACATATATCATGATTAGTATTTGAACTGAATCCAATCCATTTCTAGAGTTGTTTACGTCTTCCTTTATGGGAAAATGACTAAACAAATGCAGACATGGGAAAAACTTGTAGTAATGCACCCTTTACGGGTGTAGACTGCCTTTAAAATAATGAATAAAATATTTTTTCACTTTTCCTCACACAAGCAAACTTAAACAACGAAGGTTTTCCCATAACAGACAGCAGAGGCCTGTACATCATAAAGATTTGTAAGGCGAGTCCCTTGAATGTAGCATTTTCACAGCACAAACTCCTGCAGTTTGCTTGGACAGCTGATGGATGAGGGAAATTACCAATACACATTTCCCATGATGTGCATGTAGTACACACCTACATGTTTGGAACAGGTCCAGTTTTGCCACCCTTACTGTATGTTGAATTGGACTTCCTTTCTGAAATACTTTTACTGATTTCAGGAGGACTTTCTTGTTACAAGGAAGATACCACCTTGGTGAAGAAGTGTCAGGATATTAAACACTGATGGGCTCTTTCATTATTGATTTGTCACAGTAACCTTTGAATAACAACATTTAATTCTTAAAAGCTGCCTATGTTTATCTTCTGGAGAGTTAGGCAGAGATTGTTCTCCTGAAGCTGTCACATTGTCCAACTCTGCAAGGTCTTTTGGAAATTGTTGTGACAACTGTGGAATGCAGCAAGGGGAAATAAACCTACTCTCTTATTGTGTTGGGTGTTTTTATTCAGACTGATCCAAAATCTATATCCATCTGTAACAAAGCTCAACAAATATTGAAACATTAAAAATGTCATTACTACCTAATGGTAATTTGGAATTGGGTACTCAGTCCTTTTCCCCTAGTTCCTCTAACCGTTCTGTTAATTATGAGATTAGGAAGCTAAGTGAACTTGTGAAACATTTCTCTATTTTAGCTCTCAATACTGTAGTGAGAGACACCACTTCAGAATCCTTAACTATGGGAAAAAAAATGTGTATTTTGAACTGCTCAGAAGTTTTGAAAAAACCCTTGGTTTTAATTTAAAATACTTGTTTATTGAGATCAAGTCACATTAAGTTTCAATTAAAGAAAAAAAAGACTGGTGCGACTTAATATCTCATTTTGGGGAAAAGAAGATTTTTTTTTTCCACTCAGTTCACATAAGTCTTCCTTTCCCAGTTTAACCTGTTTTTAGTGAACAGACCTTTTCTTTTATGTTCTTGATCAAGTAGAAAAGCACTTATGTTGCTGCGGACATCACCTCCTCCATTTGTGAATAAATAACTAGATTTTTCAAAGCAACCATTTTCAGAGCTTTTTGGCCAGAGAACCCATGTTTAAATCCAGCTGCTAAGGGAAGAATTAAGAATAAAGAGGTTGTAACTTCCCTGGGTGAATCCTGGTGATTCAGATGAAGTAATCTTTGTTTACATCTGTAGACCTGGGTGTGTGGTATTCCCTGAGCCTGGCCTGTCTTCCTTTCAGAGATAATGGAGGGGAACAGGCACTAGAGATCTGTGGTGTAGTTTGGTGGATATGAACTGGAAATGAGGGCTCTCCCCCACTGCTTGGGAAACAAGCTGTGGTGCACCCCTGGGGAAATGCATCTTAAGGTACAACACGGAATATTTTCCAGAGTGTAGGCAAACTTAAGAGCTGTTATCACTGCTCCATGGTCTGCCTCAAAGTCATTGTATGGTTAGTAATTAATAGTGAGAGAATACTGAAGTCGGAGAAAGATTAGCTAAAGAATATTCTTCTAGGCGGAGTTAAAAGGTAAAGAAATTATTTAGTATGAGCGAGAATATAATAAATGCCTTGTATGAATTTTTTTTATGAACCACAGTTCAAAACCCCATTATTACGTTCTATCATATAACATACTTTAAAATTGTATTAATTTTCTTGTTTGCTTAATTTATATAGTAGCCTCATGTACGATCATTTTTCACTCTGCCGAAAATCGCAAATGTTTCTTCCCTTAGGAGCTGGATTTAGACATGGGTTCTGGAGGCATATGCTGACTCTGAATACATCACTGACAATTTCTAGTGACGGCAACATTCATATGAATAGCTCTACTGATGTCAGTGGTATTTTTCTTTAGAGTTACAATCACATTTTGACTTCTTTAATATTACATATACGTTTATAATACTATATATACATTTCATTATATATTATAATGAAATTTATAATATTTATAATTTATTTATAATATTCTATATACATTTCAGGCTCAAGTGCCTGAATTTTTTTCCAACTGAAATCCGTAAATGTTTTACCTGAATTAGCCCAGTGTGCAGCTGCTCGAAGTTAGCTCACAACAAATACAGAAGACAGGTATCAATCTTAATTCCTGCCTTCCAGGCAGTTTACTGGAGGAGGGAGGTGCCTGGGTTGATTTCAGGTTTTATAATCCAGAGCTAGGCCATTCAAGCATAGGTACCTTGAAAAGATGTCTTGTATGGTTCCTTTTTGCGTGTGAGCAAAATGTTAATGGTACTCATCTAGGAAGTCCCCTCTTTTTCTGACTGCCTTCACCTCCTTGCTTGCCTTGCAGGGGATGCACTACCAGTCCATAGCCTATTCTTGCTGCTGCAGTCCTTTCTCTACTTTTTCCCTCTCTGGATGGTTTTCTGAATTTTAACCTGTGTCTGTTGACTAGAAAATGCACACCTGGTCAAGGCAACAGGCACTAGTGTACACATCTTTCGCCTGGCAAAGTGAAATCCTGTCAGGCTGAAGAGGAACCTGGTTGGAATTCCATGGGCATGTAACCTAAACATTAATAAATATTAATAAAGATAATAAAAGGAAGGAACAACTTATTTTTCCTTTTTTTTCCAGGTAACATTTAAAAAGAAGGTAGAGTGGGCATGGACTTACTGCAACATGGCAATTTTCAAAACTCTTGTAATACAATGGATGAAATAAGTTATAAAGCAATTAATGGCATCTTATGAAATTTCTCTGCTCTTTTAGGTCATTCTATTAACCCAAAAAGCCTCAAGCTGAGTAGCTGGGGAACTGAGATCCATATATAGGAAAAGTGTCTGTGTGTCTGTTTTGATTTTGCTGTTTGGTTTTGTTTGGTTTGGGCTTTAAGAGAGTGGGGAAAGTTTTTGGCCTTCACTTCAAATAGGTGAACATCTGCTGTGACTCTCAAAATGAACATATATATTTCTGTTATATATTTCTGTGGTCAGTTTTCTGGAGTAAATATATTATTATATTGTACTCCATATTGTAATCATATGTATCCTTCTCTACTTGCAAGAGAACGCCTTTCTCTCTTTTTTAACATTTGTTCTTTCATAAACCCGCAAATGACAACCTCAAGACTAACTAAATATTCACTCTGGCAAATCCAGTACTCCTTTCATGAATGTTATGCCTTCTGCATTAGGACATCACACGGTAAAATGGTTTTTGTGCTGAAGGACTGATGCATGTCTAATTGGCAGAGGCAGTGTTGTAGACAATGTTTAAACTAGAAATGATTGGAAAGTTCACGTGACAATGTATTCTCAATTGTCAGTGCAGTGTCTACAAACTAGACCTTTTAATGGGTGTCCATTTTTTTAAGAATTTTTTTCAGAAAAAGAAAGTCAAAATGAATGCAATTTTCTAAAATCTGCTTGACCCAGATCAGAACCTGTTCTTTCTTATCTGAATTACACTGTTATTTCAAAATGCTCTAATAAACTACATAACTGTGTTGCACTGTCAATACATTGTTTTGAGTCTTTGTAGTCTTAAACAGGACTCCCTGGTGGCCTATAGTTCCCATAATTTATGTAAGATTTGCCAGATCTGTAGCTGCAGTACTACTGGTGCAGTATTAATTTATTAATTTAAAAATCAGTTTAATAATGCTGAAACATTTCTGGTCACTTTTGTAAGCTGAAAAAAACATATTGCAGGAATTTAACAAGAAATAGCATGAAAAGACTAATATTTCAAAGTTGATTTTTTTCAGAATTGCTAATTTGAAACTTTTCTTCTGTCATCTGTATCAAGATGGAGTAAATTAGTTCTTGAAATGCTGGAATTTCTCTGGTAATCAAGATTATTTGTCTCCAGCTTTTAAGCACTATTGCAAATATGAGGAATGTCAAATTCAGTTAAAATAAAATGCAAATTGCATCAACCACTATGATGGAATCTATAGGCTATGCCCGTGATGATGAAGGAGTTTAATAGAATAAAAAAGATACTTAAGGGAATAAATTTGAGCACTCAGCATAGTAGTTACTTAAGAAAATCCGGCATGCAGAAAATGATAGATATACACTCTACTGATCCTTCCATGAATGTTAATAGTTGTGTATTTTGAGAAAAAGAATTTTTATTTTTATCCCATTCTGTCATTTTTCTCAGGTTTTACTTTATTTCTATTTCACTATGTAAATCTGAATACAAATACATACACAAATGCCATGCCAGACTGAATTAATTATCCATTAGATATAGTACAGGTTAACCGAAGGAGAAGAAAGTAAGACTAAATAATAAAAATATGGTACATTTTGATTTCAGACCTTTATTGGATGTTTCATCACTTTGACAATGTCAGGATTTTGTATTTATTTTAAAAAATATGTTGACCTACATGTTTCGAGCTATGTCTCTAGTGATGTAATCAAATTCTTGCACTTTATTTGTGAAAACATGCTGAAACATTTTACTTCTGGGAAAAATATTTTTGTGATAATAAATATTCCTTACAGAGAGAAAAGTTGCTCTTTCTCATTTTCATACTAGAAGTTGATTATATAGTTGATAAAGACAAAAGTTTTCACTGAGGTCAAACAGAAAACAAGCGTACAACGGCTTTTCAACTGTTAGTGTTTTGCTGCCATTCTGTCCCATTGAGAACACTTCCTCTGGTTGACTCAAATAAACATTCAATACTCTCTCACAGAACTGATATCTACGCTAGCCTTACTTTTCTGAACTTTCTAAATTGAGAAAATAGTTGCTAACAGATGCCTGGGCTTCCAAATTTTATACAGTTTGATTTATGTTACTGATGAACCTGTTTAAATATCTTTTCATGGGCATTTAGACAGAAACCAGAAACTTTAAGACCGTATACAAAAATCAATATCTCTGGGGAGCTGAGAAATTATTTTTTTTCCCCCTAAAACCCTACTGCAAAACAAATGGAAAGATACCCTGTTATGTTTCTGGGCCAAAGTTTTTGACAATAGGAGCTCAATCAGGAGCGCGTCATGAATGTTTCTCAATTCCTTACTATACCAACATGAACAATATTTTAAAAAAGAATAATTATTTTGAGGTAAGTTAACTCAAGGATGCTAGTCTATTCCACAGACATACCTATTCCTCTAGCTCCTCTGGCTCCTGCTGAAGGTGGTATACAGAAATATGTCGTAGCAGATGGAGCACAGTTCAAGTAATTACAAGCTTCTATTTGATTTTCTAGAAGCAGGAGACTAGAAAACCATTTGTTTGTGGTTTAGTGGATTCAACTTAGAATAAATATAGAATGACACCTTTCAAATCTACAATTTTCACCGCCTAAACTCAGCTATATGTAAAGGACCACTTCCTTTTTCAAGTTTAATATTTAGTAACCAATAATTTAATGCCTAAAATGCTTTACTAAGTAGAAATGCAACTCTGCACTTGTATCTGGCAAGAGAGATTACAGCCAGAGAATAAACTCAAAAGAATTCAAGGTCCTGTGGACCTCTTGAATGAGCTTTCCAAATAATGCCCGGTATACGTGCAGGTTTGCAAAACAAACAAACAACAAAAAGACGCCAAGTCTTCAAATAAATAAATAAAAAGATTTGCTTATGAAAGACGGATTTGACATAAGAATACCGAAAGCTTGGTTGCAGTCGTCACTAAGACCAAGATATATGGTCTTTATTCAGGCTGGAATTATAACTTTGTATAGCTTTGGCATGTATTGTGAAATCAGGTTAGTTGATTTCTCAGATTATCTCACATTTGTCTTCTAAGTCATATTTTTATTCTAATAATCTTTAGAAAATGAGAACTGTAGAAAATATCAATGGAAAGAATATAATCAAAATATTCTATCTGAACAGAAACCTGGCAAAAAATGAGAATAGGGGGTTGCAATTTTTCTGTCACTTCAGAAAGACACTCAAGGATGATGGGAGAGAGGTAAAATATGCCTACTAAAAATGGTTCACAGAGGGAGATCTTCAACCACAATGGCATGGATCTTCAGAGTAAAAAAAAATATTTGAATTTGAAGCATTAGTGGATAGGCTAATAAGTGAATGAAAGTGGAATTGTAATCCTATAATACTGGTTTTATTTCATCATAATTACTGTGACAACACAGGAACATAAATTTTAAAGAGTATCTTAAAATAGTGTTTTGCAATTGAAGAATTAAAAGACCATCTACTTAAAGATAAAATGATCACAATAAAAATGATAAATGCTCATCAGGTTAGAGATTTTTTGTGTAAGAAAAAAACACATTAAAGTAGTTGTGTGAGGTATGGTGTGCATACAGCAAAGTAGTCATCTACAAAAATGTATTGTAAGCATGATGAACTGTGAAATAACAGGACTGCATTAAAAACGTACTTAGTGGCACAGATCAGTGCTGCTGCTAATAAGATGACAGTCCTTTACTGTGTTCTACAAATTAAAATAATATTCAAGTAAAGCAAGAGTGAATCATCAAAAATCCTTGATAGAATCAAAGTACCTTGCAATTATACTGTTTTGGGAATTAAGTAGCATAAAAAAATAGACTCAATAGATTTGAAAAAAAAGGTTTCTTTTACAGAGCAGGAAGTTATGGATAAGCTGGAGTACAGCAGATGGAAATACATGTGACAACATAGGTACGTATGTGGAGGTGTATGGAGCAGGTGATCTAGCACTTTGATAATTAGTTTATAGAAATATTTAAAAGGTGAGATAGCATGGAGACAGCATGTCCTACTGATGGAGATACCAGTGCATCGTTAATGTACATGCAACTATTACCAATAATAAATCAATTCATTTGTGTACAGAACTCATAGATCAAATTTTCCATCGGAGAACATTAGGAGCTGCTGTGGAAAACGTATTAGAGTCGGCACAGTTGAAAATGTGACTATGTGTTGACAAAATCAAAGTTTTTAATGATTTGTGGAAAAAGTCATCAGATATTAAGTGTAGAACCTTCTGACGTACAAAAGTTTGTTAGAGAACTGATTCTCTATGTACTTTGAATATAAAATCATAAGAATACCATTCTAATTTACAGAGGAATATTTAGATTACATGTTAGGAAAACTCAATAGGAAATTTTAATTAGGAAAATTATCAAGAATACCTTAAGGGGAAATAAAGACTACACCAGGCAACCCTTCGAGGCTTAGCGATTGTTTACATTTTGGGATAACGCCAGACAAACCTCATTCTATGTGTAGCTGATAATGCTTCATTGCACGAACGGTTGAGTTCTGTAAGAAAGATCTTTTGCAGTTATTTCTGTAATATGAAAAGCACTGAGGAAAGCATGTGCTGAATGCTGCAAAACTTCAACTGTCTGTGGTAGGTTTGTATTTCAGTGGTTTCTGTGCGATATTACTTCATCAATTAAGGATGCTGTAATTTAGAGATGCTGGAAGGATTGGAAGCAGTGGTGGTTGATCTCCAGGTTGCTTCTGAAATTATCAGCAACAAAAGAACTTTCTAATAGATGTAAAATAATCCAAAGGTGCCCTGTGTTTCACGTTGTTGTAGCTTGAATGGTACACAAGCAGTGTGCTTGTAAAATTAAGAGCAAACAATAACATCCAATTCCATTTGAATTTCAGGATATGACGGCTTTCTTTGGTTTTAGAATGTAATCTGGTTAAGGTTCTCCATTGCTTACAAGGTTGTGGCAAAATACTAGCTCTGTATAAAGTTTTCAACCATACCCAAACAAGGTGAAAATCTAATATAAAAAGGAGTGTCCTGGAACAAAGGGATCTTTCCAGACTGCCAGGATAGCTACATCAACTCATCCTCACTTTGTCTGAAATAAATCTCATTCCCGTTTTTCTTTGAGGACAGTGCAGAATGGTGATACGGTGATTGGCAAGGTCTCAGAGGGGTGTTCAGTAGAGTTTGAAATAATGATAAAGTGCAGAAAGACAATCTGAGATGCACATTTACACACAAATCAGATGTGAATTATGTTCAGAGTGTAGAAAAAGTTGTGGAAGTGTTACAGAAGTAGATGTCATATGAAGGAGAAAAGTTATATTTATTTTTATGTCTGGGATTTTAAGATAATATTTTTAGTGAAAAGATGCAGTGATACAGTTAAACCCTGTGCCCTCCTTCATTTGTGCTAATTTTTGTTTTCTTAGCAATTATGCCATTATCTCAAACCAGAAAGCATCCGGATGAAAGAGATGTGATAAAGTTTGCAACTGTAGATGGTGTAAACCCATAGGGCAGTGCAAGGGGCGATTAGTTGAGAAGGAGGGAAGAAGAGGAGGGCACAGGAAAAAAGAGTTCAGGGAGGAGGAGGAGACAGGGAAAAACAATTCAGAAAATGCTGGATTAATCTCTTGACCACAGCAGCACATGCTGCTCTCTCTCGAGTCATGTTTCTCTTGTTTCTTTATGTCCTCTTTATATGTAACTAATCTGCAGTCAGCTACTCTGCTTGGACTATTTTCCTGGTCAGCAGCCAAAAGACCTCTGAGCACTCGATCAGTAATACCCAACTAATATTTTCACAGTTGGATAAACTGTGCTGCCTGAAAAGCTTCATCGTTCCTTTCACAAACACTTGCTATTTTCTGTCTTAACCAGGTACTGCTTGTTCCTTCACTCTGTCCTGGATGCCTGTGGCTTATAATTTATGCAGACATTTACCAGCCTGCAGCAAAGAGGACTATTGATTAAATTTGTCTTAGAAGATGAAGGAGATGAAGACTCAATGTCAAAGGCGAAGAGGAACTGATCTAAACTTTTCTATTCTGCAATCTATTTAGATCTTTTTTTTTAAATGCACAAGTACAAGGTTCCGCTTTTTCCATAAAGATTTTGCTTTGCCTCCATGAAAATGGATAGAACATTCCTTCTGTGCTCAGTCTTAACCAGACTGGCGAAATGAAGTCCATATATCCTCAGGACAGGAAAGACAGAAAACTACTCCATTGAGAAAGTATTTGTTAACCACACTGCCATATGAAATAGGTTCTCCTGGCATTGCTTAATGAGGAAGACAGAGAGAGTTCTTAAAAGGCAAAATGCATCTGAGGATCTGATCTAATTAATCTCTTGTGCTTCATCATACAGTGATCTCATACCACTCTTGACTGACCGGATAGGTCATTACTGTGCTGCGCCACCATGGGACTACCATTACATTTCTCTCTCAGACTTGCCTGGCTGCTGAATGTGAGACTAATGCCACCAAATCTGACATCCTCACACTTTTAAAATGCTCATGGCTTGTAATGGGAATTTGCTGCTGAAAGAACAAGGGCAAGAAAAGTCTCAACTAAAACCAGCTGAGTCAGTACCACCCAAAGTTCTGAACAACTGCCTCCTATTTGCATTTGAATTGATTATTTTCAGGTTTTTATCAACACAATTTATGTTGTTTAAGCACGGTCGTCCCCAGAAATCAGATACAATTACTTGCAACTCGGAAATATATGCAATCAGACATACTAGCAAAATGCATCTCTGTCTGAGGAGTTTTCAGATACTGGAAGTTAAATATATTTATGGTCTTATGTCACTCAGTTTCATAAATCTTCTTCCTTTATTTCACTTACACATGTGAACACTGTACTTCTAGACTTGGATCCATAATTTGGCTGAAATTAGAGATAACAGTCACAAAAAAAAAAAAGGGTGCCATAGTTTTGTACAGGCCTGTGCTGTTTCTATTTATCCAAAATAAAGACGTTTACCTGGAACACATACTTGTGTTCTGAATGATTTCATTAGTAATTAGGAAACCAGAATTTCTAGTAGCCAATCTTTAGTGGGATGGGAATTGCAGAGCTAGTGTAATTCTGCCTCTGTGATCCTCTGTACGCCAAAGTACATAACATAGAGTGATATCTTTTTAGTGTGAATCAACTTCAAACAGAAGGCAGTACTTTGAAAACCTTTAAATAAGGATTGTGTTAATCTTTACTAGAGTAGTATGTGAAGAAATAAATTGCTATTCCAGCATCTTTTCCATCATGTGTTGCTGCATGCTTTATATTTATATATGGAATTTTATATTGCTTAAATATAATATTGAGCTGAATTTATTTACAGTATGGAGCAAAATTCAGTCCTCTTATTTGAAGAAGAGATTGTTAGCCTGAATAAAGATATCAAGGTTTGTTTATGGTAATACAAGTTAAAAATTATTAGAATGAAACGTAGGCTGCTTACAGTTAAACTGTGTGAAAGAAATAGAGTAACAAATGAACTGATATTAGTATGAAATAGTTTGATATTTATCCTAGGTTTGTTCATAGATGTTTATGTCTATTCAAGCACTTGCTTGAGTAAGCAAAAATCATAAAAGCACCCTGGTCAAAGAGAAAATATATGTGTTTTTTTGAGCTAAAAGACCAAGGAAACAATCTTTCCTACATTTTTGCATTATGCCTATGAAATGCAGATTTGTTTGCTTACTGAGGTGAAATCTCTTTTTAAACAAATCTGTCATCACCAAGGCAATTGGTTCCCTCAGAGAAAAATGGAGTAGATGCAAATTTCATAAGGAAGAAATGTTTATGCCATAAATGTTAGCAGAAAATATTATTTTTGTTAGAAGAGACATTGGGTATCTTCTCTATTGCTGCTGCATTCTGCTTTTGGTTCCATGCCATACTAAGTTAAATTAATACTAAATTAATGTCCATTATGTTTGTACCATGAATCCTGACTTAGCAAAACCTGGTTGCATAAATGAAAGAAAATTTTCTAATTTTCTTAAATTCTTTCTCAAAGAATGTATATTTTTTTCTCAGACCATTAATATATAATGCTAGGTAGGCAACCAAGCATCCTGTTAAACCACTTTCCAAAGGCTTATTTCCAGTTTTCCTATATCCAATCATGATGTGAAGGACATGTTATTTTAAATGAACATTTTTCAAAAAACTCTACCACTGTTCTGTTAAATCGATGTATGGTATATACATAAGCAGGTAGATTAACAAATATCCCTCTAATGACCCTGGCTACAGCAGGAGCTCAGTACTTGCACAGTACTGTGTAAGGAATAATATAATAGTGAGCAACAAAGAAGACCATATAACATGAATAAAAGTGCCTAACAACAGAGGTCACTAATCTCAGCTGGCATAAGTGTGACAAACCCAGTGCACCCGAGCTGAATCCAGAGACAATGGAGCTTGATATAATTCATAGCACCTGAGGATTTACCTCTAGAGGATCTTAGGGAAGAAATATCTGTAAGGGCAGGACAAAAATGGCCTCAGGCTGGCCAAACCTTACTGAGATACTTTCATTAATTTAAGACTGTCACCTAGTACTGCATTCTTCAAAACAAAGCCTATCAGGTGCTATCAAGCTCTTTAAAAACCTACTTCCCCTGACCCCAAAATACCAACCTGTTTATTTGAAATAACAGAGTTCATAGAAAGTGATCTTAAAATGTTTACTAACAACATAGAAATACGTTCTATCCAAAATAAATATTTGGTGATTTTATACAGTTAAGATCATAGAAAGAAACTGTAATTGCTGGGATCCACATGATAGCATAGGCATGTTTTTGTGGTTGGGACATGACTGAAGATTTCAATTTAAAAAGGCTAAGCATGGTGTTTTAGGTTTTTAGAAATGACAAATTACAAAACTGAAGGTTATTGTATTTCCATCCAAATCTTTTTATATATCCGTAAGCTCTTTCATTCAGGATTGGCAATACCATAACAAAAGGGAAAAAAAAAAGACAACAGGAGTTGTACATTCTGAACAAAAGAGGGGAACTGAGCCAATAACTTTATTTCTACATATCCATGCGTGAACTTCAATGCTAATTTCTGAGTGCATTAATCATGGGATGATGAAAGAGTTTGCTTTACTTCAGTTTCATAGCATGGTAACATAGACTTCAGCTTCACTACTTACTCATAGTAACAGTAGATATATAAGCTCTTTTTCAGTGGACTGGTAGATAAAACAAGAATCTTCTTTAATAACATATGATTATGGCAGTCTGTTTCTCAGCTTGAAATAATTCTGTTGGTGGAACATCTGTGCTGAGTGCAACAGCTCCGACTTGTACACTATCAGTAACAGTAGTATAGTGCAGGCTCATGAAGAATTATTTGTAAAGCCTGTTAACCAAATATATCACCCTGAGTGAGCTCCTTTGTTGAAAAATGCTTCCAGCTACTATAAGAGTGTTCAAATAAAATAATTTTTTTTTTATGTATGTGTTGGGGAAATATCTGGAGCCCATCCATGAATGGCTGGAAAGAGTGAACAGTATATTACCGGTGTCAAATATCAACAATCCAGCTTTAAATAAATTCTCCTTCTCAGTACAGAAGATTCTCAGCTTTATAGAAGAGGTAAAAATTCAAAAAGCCGATCCAAATAACTTTATTAGGGTTTTAATCATACTCCATAGTATCAGAAAAATTGCATATCACATTGTGGAATAAATAGAAGAATCAGATAGTATTTTTCTGACTTAAAATATGAAACCAGATTCCAGGGCACATCATGACTTCTAAAAGAAGGTTCACTGTGAATAGAAGAAAAGGAGCTGTGCCCGAGCAGTGATCCCAGGAGAATTGTAGCTGAGTCAAGTTTCTTTTTTCTTGGGACTGTAGAGTTAAGGTGAACAGAGGAGCATAGGATCTGATCACCCCTCTGCCTTAACACATTGCACAAATTTTCCTCTGTCCTGGGTTTCAGTTTGAGCTAGTTACCCAAATTATCCTTCTTTATAGTCCATTCTAGTGTAGGACAGAAGGAATTTATAAATACAAGATGTGATATTCATTGTTTTAATAAAAGTTTCAAGTAGAGATAAAAGCTCTGCTTGCTTTGGAGAGCAGCCACAAGCAAAGTTTATTTGCTATTTCAGTGCCAAGTTGAACTGCAAATACAGAAAACGATTCTCTTTGACCAAAAAGTAAATTCTTGGGCCAGCTAAGGGAAGACCCTATTTGTGAAAATTAATGTGAACATTTCAATTTATGCAGTTTATATAGATATTATTGTGTTTGTAATATAGAATTCTCCTCCAAGAACTTAGAAATATTTTAATATCATGAAACTGCAACTCTGGATTTATATATATGTAAACGTTTAAAGGCTGGAATGTGACTAACAGCTGGTGACAACGGTGTCACCACTATCTGCAAATTTGACGTATGGCTCTTTATAAGCTTGAGTATAACTGGTATTGTCGTTTAGTGTTTGCATTTTTCCTGTGGGCCGATACAGGACTACTGTGCTACTGTACCCAAGTGAGTTTAGATTTGGAGTAAGTCAGAGGTAGGAAACAAGGTTTCTTTTTTCAGTGTGTTGATAACCTCTTATGAATGTTCCATCCCATCTTTCAGTGATGAAAAGGACAGTGATACTGCCCAGCTTGTGTCCTCTTAGGCAGCTTATTCTATGCATGATTTTACTATTCTGTGATCAATAATTGATGCGCTGTCTCTGTATTTATTCTGATCCTGCAATTCTTCAGTTTCACTTGATGCACGCTTTTACAAATCTTTCATCAGCTCCCTTTTTCAAGAAAGATTCTTGCTTTTGGACATGGACTTGCACTTCCAGTGTTGGTAACAGCATAGTCTTAGTAAACATAATATCCAGCCTTTGGCTTACAAACAGATCTATTTTTGTCAAAAGCATAAACTTAGGTACAAATGCATCATTCACTATATTTAATAGCAGTGGTAAAAGTATAAAAAGTTTAACACAAACACACAATGTTTGCCTTGTATAAAGTCTATCTGATGGTCGGGAGGTTTTTTTTTTCCTTGCTGTTTGTTATTTCAATGCGCTTCTAGAAACACAAATATCTTTAATATAGCTTTAGCCTGGGAAAAGTTATGTATTTTATTTATAAATAAATTATTCTTTCAACTACAAAACTGTAAGTGAGGGTATACATAAGCATAAAGAAATGTTTTTATCTACTGGTAAAATTCTCCCTAGCACCAGATTTTATTTGCTGTTACGGCTTTCCTTAGAGATTGTGCGTCTGCCTAGAAAGATTATAGATCTCTTTCCAGTTCCTACCCAGTTATTGAAAACAAAATATTCTCTTGATTAAGAGTCCCTAAAGCAACATATAATGAAGGAAAACTCAAAGTGCAGTTTCAGAGGGCATTTCGTATGGGAAATGTCACGAGAACGGTGATGTGTGAGGAGTCCTCTACTGTAAGAGTTTACATGAGCAATTGTTCATTCTCCACTGCAGATAGATTTCACAGTGTATTTCACAGCATATTCCTTTTCAGACTCCTTTTTTTTTACCTGGACGCAGAGTGCAGCCATATACATTTATACAATACCTGCCTGCAAAATCTTACAGTTATAGAAGTAGGTGACATGTTGGACAAGAATAATTTCAAATTAATACTGTCAAAGTAATCTAATTATTACATTGTTATTAGAAACTTTATAGAGGAATGTTGTGTGCTTGATAGGAGAAATACCTGTATTATTTTTCTTGTTGATTTGTGGATTAGCATATGTAATCTAGAATTTTACCTCTGAAAATTTTCCAGAAATGTGCTTTACCCTGTAGTATCTGCTCTGTGGCCAGAAATTTTTGCTTTGAGTCCCAGTCCTTCTCACACTGACTTCAGTGGTACAAACCATATTTCAGTGTAAGCAGCCAGTTACCGGTTGTGAAGCACTTTATTTGGGATATTTCTCCAGATTTTTGAGGTTTCCTTTCCCAAACATTAAGATGAGTTTTAATTTGGAAAAGGTCCATAAGCCACCAGTCTGAAAGAGTTTACAGATTAATGTGAACAACTTCTGACTTTTAACATTTCAACTTGTTTTTTTCTTCGGTGTTTTTGTCGTTGTTGTTGATTTTTCTAAAGTAATGACTTGATATGTCAAAAGAACTGTTTGCAAAATCACGTCATTATTCTTGGAAATCCATAGGATTCTTCATCAAACTTAAAAGTCACAGAAACATACCTCCTCTTATGAGCACTTTCATTTTCCACAAAGTAGTGTTTTCCAAAAAAATTTTTTTTTCAAAATTTTCTGTATGCCCTCAGTGTGAAATGCACCATCTTCTCCACTGGTTCTTGCCACTTATTAGCAGAATCAACTGTAGCCGTAGTAAAGACTGTGTTAAAGATGTAAGCTGTAATTACTTGCAATTTATATTGCATTTTATGATTCCCATTTTTTTTCTTTATCAGCTGTTATATTTTCTTGACTACGCCAGCACACAGACTTTTATTTAATATTTCCAACAAATATTAAAGGCTTCTGTTCCTTAAGGTTGAATAGGAAATCTTTAGATAGTCCTTCCTGTCTTGCTGAGTGTGAGGTTGTGCAGCTGTAAGGAAGGCCAGTAAAGGTTTAATTCATAACATTTGTGCATTTTTTTTCATAGAATTTTGCAGATGTTCCTTTCTGCTGTGGCTTTTTTATTTGGCTTTGCCTCTGCTTTGTTCTCATATTTCAGATTTCAGTATGAAGTAATAAATGACTGTGGTACATGGAGAATTTACAGATGGATCATTATTTCTCTTTTCCATACTGTATTGGAAAAGTCATATTGCATTTAACTTCTAACAAAATTATTTTAAAATACAAAGATCATTAAGACTTTTTTGATAAACATTCCACAGAAGCTGAAGTGAAATATAAACCACCAATAACAAGAAAACTTAGTGGTTATTTCAAAGAGTCATGAGCACAGAAAATGGCTAGTGAATGACTAAAGTAAAAACTGTAATGAGCAGGTTGCCTTAGAGGCCACTACTTTATCAAAACACTGAGTTGCATTGTGCTTTCCATTGTCTCTGTTTAATGTATTATATACTTCACAGGTTTTCTAAAATGAGACAGTCATCGGGATTAGGCAGTGAGAGACTGCTCAATTCTCTGCCCCCTCTACAGGCATGACAGAGCCCAAGAAACGATGCAAATGTCATGCTGTAGATACACCGGGATAAAACTGGGGGAAAAGAACAGCCTCCGTGCAGGCAGACAAATCCACCTACATTCTACAGGCCACCAAACTGTGACACCTATTAACTTGGTGCTTATGGGTAGGAGGAGGGAATGGAGACTGCAGATTTCCTGACAATAAAAGCTCTCAGAAAAATGGGAGTAAGCGGCAGCAGCTGTGACAAACAGGAAGCCCTATCCATGGTCCAGGATCCTGCACGATCAGTACAGGATGCCCAAGGGCTGTACTATTTAAACTATGAAGGGATCTCACCTGCATATTTTCCAGGCAATAATCAAGATGAAATGACCAACATGGTGAGGGCACGGGCTTTCTTTGTGAGTGTGGCTAAATACTAAATAAAATAGGCTACTGTACACTCCTGGTTGTATGTCAGACCTACAGATGTAAAATGACTTCAATATTCTTCAATAAATTTCATTTTCTATCAAAGCCATACAATGAGCTCTCTCTCCTTTTTTTCTCTCATACACACAAACACACTGCTTCTTTCTTCCTCTGGTACGATAGCAGGAGACAGTTTAAAGCAATTTCTAGGGTTTAGAATAAACAGGTCTTGCACAGATGATGAAATAATACTAGCCCAATGTAAGGTTTGGTAAAAAAATACCCTGCATGTTGAGTACTGAAAAGAATAAAGTTTGTATTAAAGAGAAAAAATCTGATGAAGAGTTAATACCACTACACGATAGCGTCAGTTACTGAGCTGTTGATTTTTCCTGCAGAAAGTCTATCCCATAGGAATGTGTCATAGAGTTATAAAGATGTACAGAGCATGCAGTGTTTTTTTGAAATTCTGGTTGGCTATTTTTTCTCTTGGAGAAATATCGCCTTGCTGGGTATGAGTGCCACAGGTTCTTACCATGATCCCCTCCTCTTTTTTCAGAAGGGGGCTGTGTTGACTGGTATTAACAAATACCCCTTTATACCTTTCCTTCAGCAAATACAAGGATTCTTTTAAGCTCTGTAACGTTGGTTTGTTCTTCCTGAAATTTACACAGTGGTTTAAGCTTTGCCCTGGCTTGCAGCACTGCGACCCCATTGAGTAAGTTCAGTGGGGTCATGTGGGGATAACTGAACCTGACCTGACTGTAGTTATAATAAACAGAAAAAGGATTTTATTTTCTTATTTGGTTTATGAAGGTCCATTTTCACTGAGGTTTTTAAAAGCTGTATCATAGGAACTTAGCTCATAGTCTGAGCGTTTCAATAGAGAAACTGGAAAGCATGTTGTTGATATAAAGCAATATTTTATCAGATATTCTGGAGTACCCCAGCAGCAAATAGTTTTACCCTCAGTAACATGGAAATGGGATGGCAACAGAGTCCAGAAAAGCCTGTAGTACTCACTCTTCTTCGTGTGTACCCTGTGAGCTGGCTCTGGCCGCTTACTAGGAACTATAGATATTTCCTGTCTTGTAAGATGTTCTTAAGCCAGCAAGAGAGTGAGGAAATTTGAAAGTAAGAACTTCAGGCAAAATATGTCCCTAAAAGATACAGGTTAATTTTTTATAAGACAACTGTTCAGATTTGAGGGTTTTTACGGTACTTTTTCTGTAAATACCTATATCTGCTACAATACATACAGCTATATATGAAGGAATATCTACACACCCAAAGAGGCAAAACATAAACTGCTCACCTGTCACAAGGATGGATATTTTGTGTTACCAACTTTGTGCCCCGGTACAGTTTTTGAAATAATTGTTGACTTTCTGAGTCATTTTGCATGACAGGAGGTGCCATATATCAAAATGCTTTTTTTTAACCTAATTCAAACTTTGCCCTTTGCTTCTTTCTCTCTTCCTCTCCTCCTTAAACCTCATGCTACTGAGTAGTTTCGGCTTTCATGAATTTTAGTTTGATTTATTAAAGCCATTGCTATTTCCTGAATCTCTCTAAATTCCTTTCAAAAGAAAATTCTGACAAGTCCTTACAAAGACAGCTGGAAGCTGCTTAAACCTGCTCCATAAAAAAAATTCAGCTTCAAATAAAATGCATCATTTTTCACTGCAAACATGTACCTTTCTGAATTGGAAATAGATAGTCAAATACAGTACCCATGTAACCAAGGTCTATTAGGAAAACAAATATTTTCTTTTTTTTTGCTACTTCCATGCAGATAGCAAAATGTGTGCTTCTTGGGTCTTAAATGCACCTCCTTAGGGGGAAATCAATTATCAGGAGAATTATTCCTATGCAAAGAAAAAGCTCAAGAACTCCAGTAATTCCAAAATGTGCTCTCAATACTTCTCTCTGGTAAGGTCAGCCATGTATTAGGCACTACATAGGCAGAAGAGAAGCCATGAGATAACAAGAAGAGAAAAAGGGTTAATTCAACACGCAAGTTAAATGATTAAGCAGGCATTGACCTTGCTGTGATTTGTTATAGACTTCTTTTCAATTAAAAAATGATTCCTTATTTGTCTATTTCTTAATTAATTATCAGCTTTGCTGAAGGGTATATCAGGCAGGAACTATCCTCATGGATAACTCCTAAGAACTGGGAGCCTCATAAAAAAGAAAACCAAAATCCCCTGACTAGCCTGAGTTGGCCTGGCAAACATTGTGTGGAGGCTGCCAAAAGAGATGGGACTGGAAAGGGATAGTATGAATGAGGACAATGATGGGTAGATGAGAGGGAGTTGTTCATGACTCTGAATGCATGAAGAAAACTAGATGGGAGACAGGCAGAGCTTGGGAGGAGCAAGCTGTTAGACAAATAATGTCATGAATTTCCAGGTGTCCACTGCAAGAATTAGTCATGTTAATCTTCAGCATGTCTTTTCAGATAGTAAAGAGTATTTCATCAAATCCTGTTTATAACTGATACTGAGGCTGTGGAAATGAAATGAATATGGGGCAAAAGAGTTTCAATTTGAGTGCAGTGAGACTAAGTGAGAACTTAGGTATATTGGTTTTGTTGTCTTAGTGAAGGTCATATTGAATCCTTAATGACGGACTTCCTTACATTCATGTTCTTTCTTGACATCAACACTTAGAAGTTATGAGTCTTCTATCTCTATCTCTATCTGCTGTCCATTGACTTAGGCAAAGGAAGACTAACTCTACTTTGATTCTTTTCTTGTGATTTAATAAAAGTATTCAGTTACTTGCTATGGCCAATCGTTTAGCTTGCTTTACTCTTTATAGTGGATGAGTTCTACTGAGCCACTTTATTTTGCACTGAGGCCATCCAGATCAGTATTACAGGCCATCTAACATTTGGGATTCTACAAGCATTTGCTACCTGGAGCTGTGCAAGTTGCTCAGACAGCTTTCCAGACCCACACAGACAAAAGTTCCATTCAAATGAATAGCTCTATTCATTTGTGAAAAGGAGGGAAAGGACCAAGCAAAATTTTAAACGAGCTCTCAGTGCCTTTATACAGCTTCTACGGAAGTCACCGACTTTAGTTGTAGAGCTAACTTTGCTATCCTAATTGTTACAGTGCTTTGGCTGTTTCTTAATTGCTCCCTTTGGACTCCTTTATGCTCCTGTCTGGGATCTTTTTAAAATGTCTCCCTTAGTAAAACACTGCCAGCACATGGCAGAAAAAGTGGGGAACAGATCCAGGTTACTAAACTCCCACATACATGAGGAATTTTAGTAACAGTAATAATACCAAAAAAGTAAATGAGATTCACTCTCTAAGTAAAATTACCTACATGCGTGTTTGTAGGATTAAACGCAAGACATTCATTATTAGCTGTAATTTTTTATAGTTTTTACTTCTTGCAGGCCTTTAATATTTAGCCAGAAGGGCTGATTTGGAACCTCTGGAATGAGGTGCCACAATGACTAAAATAAGAGAGGAAGTATGGGTAACAGCCACAGTTGTTCTAACCTGCTAATTTTGGTGTAGTTGCAAAAAATGTAACATGGTCACTAGCGTTCCTCACCTTCAACCTAGTCAAACTTCACTATCTTTTCTTTCAAACTGAGATTTTGTTGCAAATATTTTGACATTTTGTTCCTTTGAACAAATACAAATAGCAAGCCTATCCATCTATCCTATTGAACGTTTATCACAGTATCACAGTATCACAGTATTACAAGGTTGGAAAGGACCTCTGAGATCATCAAGTCCAACCTATAACCTTACACTAACACCAACCCATCATCTAAACCATGGCACTCAGTGCCTCATCCAGTCTCCCCTTAAACACCTCCAGGGTCGGCGACTCCACCACCTCCCTGGGCAGCTCATTCCAATGGCCGATCGCCCTTTCAGTGAAGAAGTTTATCCACTAACTGAAAAAATACACACTCCTTTGTTTCTGTTTTCACAAAATGTTGAGGCCAAACCAAGAGGATTTTTTTTTGTCTTTTATGAAAATGTAAATCTGAGTATTGTTATGGAATAATGTCTTTTGCCATGACATAGATCCATGTTGCCCAACGAAGCTAAAGAATAAATCCCAGTGAAGTAAATTCAAATCTGGCCAATGTGATGGTTTTCTGGAGAGTTGCTCTTATTACTCTCTTCAGTTTTCCTGTGCTGTTTCTTCAGCCTCATTTTATTCTTGACAACTCTTGCCTCCCCCTGGCTAGGTTCTTCCCCCTTGCAGTCTAAGGTATTGCTGCCTAAATCATCACCATAATCTTCTGTTCTAAATACTTTTCCTTTCAGCGTCCTGAATGCAGTTAGTGACTTCTGATCTACTGGCCACATCATTCTCTTTTTTTTTTTTTACCTTCTGCTACACAAAACAGAAGTTGCTTCAGCCTACATCCTCTTTTTCTTCCATGTTTTTTTTTCTGTTTCTTAATATATCTCATTGATGCTTCCTTTCCTATCCCTCCCATCTTAGCTTTGTTGCTTACCATCCCCGTGTCTTGGAAATAGTGAAATACATAGGGAAAGAAACATGTTTTTTTGGCTGATATACAGTTGTCTCCTTTCCAAACTCAATTCTTTTTTACAGTCTTCCTAAGCAAAGTTAATGTTGTCACTTTTCACCCTCTAGTAACTTCGCATTATTTTCTGTCTGACCTGCGTAATTTCAGTTGTAGGATTTTTGGAACTTTTGCTTTTTATTTTCTCAATAGCTCCATGTGTACTAATTATACCACAAAGATCTTGGAAGCATAGACAGTGAATGTGAGAGGACAGACTGAAGAGAAACACCAGTGTTAAAATTCAGCAGGTGATCATTTCCCAAGCCATCACTGCAATGTAACAGAGAGCCTGGCCTGTCTTCATTCGCACCAACATGTATCAGGCAGATTTCCAGAAAGATAACTAAAGCAATGCTGAGGATGCTGGTAAGGGGAAAGGGAAACTGTGGCCATACCCCCTGTTCCAGGTGTAGATGATCTCAGAGGAAAACTTATACACTGGCACTGCTCATTGCCCCCTGCTAGTTGAGATCCCACCCTGCCAGGAGGTGGCCAAACGTGGGTTTGGTTTGGTTTGGGCTTGGGGTGCCACCCCTTTCATGATTTTCTGTGTCAGCAGAACTTGATGTGACCACATATTTGATACAATACCTTGGAGATTTGCAACTTTAGTCAACATTTTGCTGTTTGATATTATATTTCAAGGGGAGAGGTTAGATCTCTGTCTACAGTAATCAAAATAAACCAGTTTCATTTAGCTTGCTGAGCCAGCTTGACAAGATAGAATGTACACACAGCAAATTTTAACATTTGTCCCTTTTCCGGTGTCAGAACAACTTCATGGTCCTTTATGTCTGAAGTACGTAGTAATTAGCAGCAGGGCCATAGCTTCTAGTGAGGCAGAATTTCCAGATGTAAAAATATCAATTATGGGAAATTCAGACCTTTGGTAACGCTATCTTGGTGAGTGAAGAACTCTAGCAGAGGGTGATAAAATGTGGGTGGGACTGATCACTGAATGTTGCTCTCCTCAGCCAACACAGCTGTTTATATAATACCCTACAGCTACTTTTATATAGGTAGCTCCTCTTTTGGACTGGTTCTTGTAAGCACAGCCATGTGTGGCTGTTCAGCACAGCACTGAAACCTTTAAACTATTCAAATAAATATTTACTGATGTGTTTAAATAAGTCAGCAAATTACCCCGCTTTTTACAAGTCTATACACTTCAGTGTGAGACCATATAAAGATATCTTTTACCAAGATCGAAAGCTTTTGCAAATCTTATTGTACTACCATGTTGTCAATATCAATGTTATCGCTATTACCAATACAGCTAAATGACAAATGTCCAAATAATGTAATGTCATACACAAGCCGTTGTTCTTTTATTGATGAAGACTTAAGTGTTTCCAGGCTATATTTATTATGAGATGTAAGGATTTTTCCTGATTTCTTGAGAACAGACAGAATGAAATCTTTTGGTATTAGACACACTACCTTCAGTGAGGCCAGGACTTTACCTATAGTAGGGTACTTCATATGAGATATATGTCCTTTGAATCTCTCTCATATAGAGGCCAAATACACAGGCAATCCTGTGTAATGGAATTCTGCAAAAAAATTAAAATAACCTCTATGTAATGTTGTTTGGGAATCAAGTGTCAGCAATATATTTTTTCCATGACTCACTTTGCTAAAAAAAAAAGTTAGATATCTAAAGGTAGGCAAATGAGATGGAAAACAGGATTCAAAGACATTATCAGATATGGTTGGGCTTTTTTAGTGTTTTGATGGACTCAATATGACTTTAAAGTGTCCAGCTAATTGAATATAGGTGGTGAGGCAGCACAATGCATGAAACATACGAAAAAGCACACAATAACAATCAGTATATGGAACTTCGGATGTATTCTTCCATTGTGTATTTGGATGCTTAACTCCTCAAGTAACTTTAAACACTGCACTTCATAATTTTCTCTTAAACATGCGCTATTTGTTTGACAAAAACTCTGAAAGGATAATTTCCAGAAACTTCTTATTGTTAGTATTAGTATTTTTGCCAGAACAGTTAGAAACATCATAGAAATTCTGTCTTTATGGGACAGAGTCTTAGAAATGAGCAGAAAGATGCCATTTTAGTTTGCTAGTAGGGAAATTTACCAAAGACTCAAACTGATAATATTGTGCAGTGCTTAGACTAAACAACAAAAATTATAAAGCACTGATGGCAAAAAATATCAGTCTTACCAATGAGAACATAAATGATTCAGGTCACCAGTGTGTTAAGAAGAATGATAGAGAAAGAAAATAATATAATCTTTTCTACTAAATATGAAAGGTTGAACTTCATGCTTCCTCTCTTGAAAACAGATCTTTGCTACTTTCCAGTCCTCCATGAAGAGACTTCCGCTTTCTAAAAGTCTTTTTCTTTTTTTTTCCTTTCTTTAACTTTCTTTCCATAAGTATCTTAAAAGTGCAGCTACTAAATAGGGCCACGTTTGTAGAATATATTATATATTTGAGCAGATCCTCTAAGCTGCAGAGAATGGGAGACTGCTTTGCAAAGTCTGTTTCCACTCAAGGATTCCAGCCTCTAGTTTCGCAAAGCCTTCTGGGAATACATTTTTCCGGTCTGCATTCCAGCAGATTTTTATTTCCTGTAGCTGTGTCAAAAGCAGTAATAGTACGTTTAAAGAATGGAACAGGTTACTTTATAATATATGTACCATATGGCTTTGCAGTCTTCTTTCTTCATTTGTTTGGAAATGATTGCAGAGGATAAAGTGACTCTGTTCACTAATTGCTGTCCCTTGTGCCATATTCATATATTTGGACTGGGCTGTCAATAAAGAACATTTGTTTTCTTTTCAGATTTTCTTTTAGATGGTTATATGATCACAGCAAGTTAATTACATTTTTTCAGAAAACTGACTTCAACAGCAGTGGTTTTTGGATCATCATCAACTCAGACACTATATATGCACTTCACATTATTTATTGCTTTTTATTCAGGTCTGCTTTTCTATGGAAAGAAATGTCACTTTTTGCACTCACCTCTTTCTCAGCATCCTGTGGAGCCCTAGCATTTCCAAATTGCCTGGGAGAAGCTAGTAATTTGCAGAAGATGGAAATTATTTTAATCAAGACAGTAGCATCAGAGCTGTAGACCATACTGGGATAAAATTCTTTATGCTACATTTCAAACTGCAATCTTTATAAGCTCAGATTTCATTTATGAAAAATAACTTCAATGTTAATCAATATTAACATCCCCAAAATGTTGCTCATTTTTAATTTAACAGCAAAACAAATAATGCTTTCTTCCCAGGTAACTTACAAATTTTACTCTGAACACAAAACCTTAAGGTATATTTTTTTAAAAAGCATAATTAGAAGACAATAATGTAAACGCTGAAATTAGGAAGCTCTGTTGATATTAAAGTACTGCCTGTACTTGAGCTTTATTGATTATTTTATTTATTAATTCTTTTGGTAACAAATTTACAGATAGTGGGTGTCTTACAACGTAATAAATAGTTTCAGTACTACATAGTGCATAGAAGTTCAATGTTCTCTCTACATTTGATTTTTATTTCTTGTTCCTTTTTCCTATCATTGTGTGCTGCCAATGACAAAGGGGTTTTCATGCTAACAGAAAGTTGTGTGCATTTTTGAGCTTTTGACTTTACATAGATAATTCATTTGAGGGACACATGGGACTGGGGGTAGTCAGGGGGGAAAGAGGGTTTCTTTAACATTTTTCAAATCCTGAATAGCAAGACAGTAGAAGGTATGTCCACGCACAACTGTTAAGAACAGCACAAAGAAACAAGATCAGTAACAGAGACAGCAGTCAGAAGATATTTTTTTTTTCCAATGGAATATAAAACTGAACAATGAACAAGGTGAAAGAGAGAGGGTGAAATAAAAGACTGAACTGCTAAAGGAGTTGTCTGGACTAATCTTCTACTTACTGATATATTTAGCTTACAAGTCATCAGAGCTGAAATGATACATCAAAGATGTTGATGGAGAAGGGCAGAAAGAGCAAATGAATCCAGGCTAAAGCAGCTTGTCTTTTAGCGTTGATGTACATCTTGGATAATATAGCACCAGGATGGACTCCCAGAACAAAACAAAATAGTGAATTTATAACATGTCTTTAATTGTGACACGTTTGAGAGGTTGGTTACAACCACTGAAGTGTAACAACTCTGAAGAACAAGGCTGCCTTGTAGGCCCAGCACACTATTAATCAGCTGAGGTGGGAAACGGTATGCGGTAAGTGGTAGGATGAGGTGAAGTGATTCCTTGGCTGTGTGACTCCGTGTCCGTGGTCTAACATACAGCCTGGCAGAGATTTCCTGTGTGTAACTGCAAAACAGTAAAGCAAACTTTCCACTTCAGCTCTCCCAAGGTCTTCACCATTTAAACCAAAGGAGAATCTTCTGACCCCGCCATAGGTTAGCCATGACGTAGTGACAGAGTTCACAGACCTGTTGTTTTGACAGAGAGAAGTCACAGGTGTCCTACAATATAACAGAAATAGTTCTGTTTGTGCCTATAGTGTCCCTAAAATGTGCCAGTATAGAACAAACACCCTAAAGCACTCAAATTCTCAAATTAAGATAGGCAGCCAAGGCAGAAAAGGAATAAGAGGAAAAAAAAAAAGCTATTTAATCTAACAGCGACCTTTTTCACACTATCCAATTACAGTTTGCTGTTTTAACATTAGTAATTCTGAATTAAGTACTTTAGGAAACTTTTAGATGCTCTCCCTCATTATTTTTTCCTTTTGAGATTCAATTCTCACTTCGCTGAAATTCCATGTGACTGAAAAAGACTTGAATGAACACAGAGTATTAGTATGTTTTTCATTAGTTTCTTCTTGTTCACCACTGTACTTAGCTGTCACACTTTCCATTTTTTCAAGGAGAAGGACAGGTAAGGAGAAAGAAATACTTGCCCATTTGTCAGACAGCTGAAGAGTCAGAGGCAAATTATCCAAGGTCTTCTTGTGGCACAAAAGAATTGGGTCATGAGATGGGAAGAACGGAAAACTGTAGCCAAAACACAAAAATAAGGGCCATTGAGAGTCTCTACAGAAGGGTAATGCTCCGAGGGTTTCTCTGAGAAAACAGCTACATGATAATAATCTTTTTTATATGACCTGGTTTTCCTTGCACTTTTTAACAGAGAGAAGAGTGAACTATAAAGTATTTTTAACCCACAGCTCTCTGAGGCACTGAATTCTGCTGTTTATTTTGGGATTTTTTTAAGAATTTTTTGATCTGTTCCTATTGCCTTTTTTGATGCTCCTTATAACTTGCACTAGGGGAGAGTGAGAACATAAATTTCTTACTCACCTTCACCATGTAATTATTCATTTTATGACTTATTTTAATCCATCTCATTTTCTTCTTTTCAGAGTATAGTTTTAATTCACTCCTTGTATGGCGATAGCCATAAATTAGCATCCTTGCTGTCCTGAACACCTCTGTATGTTTATTCTGTGATGAGGAACCAGAACTACGGATATTATTCAACACATGCCTCATGAATTAAAAACTGTCATCATAATGGTTCGGTTCCATTCTCAGTTCATTTCTTAATACCTAAAAATATAATTGTTATTTCTGTATAGTACTAAACACAGAAATTATTATAAAAATACATATTGTATTCTGCGTTATCCTTCCCTGTAATAAGCAATTGCTATAAACCACTGGAATAGTTAACCAACATATTCCACATACATTCAGCCTACCAACCAACCCATCTCTGTGCTCTGTTCCAGTCATGACCATGATAGATAAGTTGAAGTTTTTGCTACTTGATAAAACGTGTCTCAAGCTGATTCAAGAATTTGTTTGAATCAGCAATCTCTAAAGTTGATCTTCTGGATCAGGTTTGCCTTTGAGAAATGTTCTTCAGAATCCTTTTCATATGGAGTCCAGAAAGGATATGCTAGAGAACACGTGGCCAGGACTTCTGGCAAGGCTTTTGTGAGCTCAGATAAGAATTAGAAAGCAGGACCACAACTCAATGGTGCCCATTAGCTCTTTCGAAGCCCTATCTGAAGCACATAGAATTAGAAGAAAAAGTTAAAATAAGGTCTTGGGAGTGGCTAAACAGTCTATTTAGATGAAATCTACCCTTAACTGAGGAAACACTTCAAACTCCACTTGAAAGTAGAAACGCTTGTTTCTAGACTCTCCTCCTTACCTTATTAAAAGCTTTACTTTATCTCTGCCCTGGAGAGAAATGGAATTCAAAGGCTATATCTATTTCCTGCACTTTTGCTTTGTCCAGAAGAGGAGCCTTGTTTAGAGGTTGTATTTCTTTACAGGATTTCTCTTTCTTTTTGTCCTTAAAAGAAGAAAGCTGTACTTGTTCTAAATCTTCCTGACAATTGTATTCCTGATTTGTCCAAAGAAAAAACGGACAGAATGACTTGTCATTATCAAGACAAGAGAGTATGAGGAAGAAATACAGCTGATGGTATAACTTGGTATTATTTTACAAAAATTGCACAAAATAATAATATTATCTGTTGGTACTTGATGTGAATAAACAGATCCACGGCTTACCGTACTGCCTCAGTAAATATAATATAGAGTTGTACTAAACAAAGTCCCTTGGCTCAAAGTGGAATCCTTTTTCATTAATGCGTTCAGCCTAACATAGTCCTAACAGGGAAATTGAGGATCCCCGAGGATAAACTGTAGACAGCATATAGTTAGCTTTATGCCAAGTGTTATCCTCATTGTTTACCTTACCCACTGCAAAAGGCATTTTGGAGCTTAGACTGAATAGGGAGCAAAGATTGTGGCCAGAATACCTGTCACATAACCAAAAGAGTTCACACTGATCCAGGGTAGAGTAGCCATGAGCCACTGTTGTCTGTGCTAACGTTTAGCTATGCTGAATAAGATCTTGGAAGACCTGACCTTGAAGCCTAGATTTCTGGATGGTCTCTATAATTGCTTCAGTTTAAGAAGTGTTTGCAAAAGGGAAGACCATACTCAATAAGCAAATAGTTTGGCAATTACTTCCATATTTGGCATATGGCGTTTATATTGCCAGTTGCCACGGTATGTCTGAAATGTATTTTCTGGGTGACTTTGTGATAGGGGGGAGAGTGTATTCATAGCTCAAGCATCCCTACCTCGTCATCCACATGCATACAAAACCTCTGGCTCAGATTACATGTGTAAATTGGCAATTTCAATTACGTTATTTCAGCTGAAGATCCTACATGCACTTGTAATTTTGCTACACATCTTTCAGTAGACTGTTCTTAAGCATTTCTAATATGGGTGAAATCTGCAGTTGGGTAGATAGCTCAGCAACATGGGGTTTAAAACATGAATTCAACACAATGTTTGTTAATGAAAAAATTCTAAGGTTTTTATTTCTATATGTTGCTCTTCCACTTGCCTGCTGATCCTTCTCTCAGTCGGGGTTTGGGTTTTTTTTGTTATTGACAAAGTATTGGGTTCTAATGTACAAGATAAAATGAAGGCTGTTGTTTGAAAGGCCAACTCATTGGAATTAATGTGGTAGAACACAGTGTTCCTGTTTAAAAGAAACGTGGTAAAGAACGATGAAAAAAATGCTTGGATTTAAACTTTTTTTTAAAGAAAGTTTCTCCAGAAAGACAGAATGAAATTAGGTATACGTGTCTCAGCTTTGATATTATTTGGAATGGTGAACAGAGAGGTGATGTAGGTCCCATTTCCCCATGCTGCTGGTTAGCCCAGTACTGGGAAGGACTCCTTCAAGGGTGTTGATATGAAAGCACCTCACGCTGCTGGCGCTCCTCCCACAATAGGTGGTGCAGACACATCTGAGCAAAGAGAAAAATGGAGATACCCGACTGTTTCATGGCTACCATTACTGACAGAATATCTTCTGGGAACTCTTGCCAGCTGGCAGAGATTAGAGCTGTCCACAAGTTGGACTGGCATGTCCAAAACTGAGAAGAACATAACTGTAAGGAACACAGCCAGCTCCCTGATGGTCTCCTCTTTCTGCTTCACTGAAGCAAACAAACACTCAGTGCTTGTGTCAGACGGAGTCTGAAAGCATGAACCCCGGTGCTGCCACTGTTTCATCACTGTCCCTTCCAATAATAACAGGTAGAAACCATGATCCCAAGAGAGGCAGAGTGCCACGGAGGAGCTGATACACCATGTAAGTTTTCACATGGATTTAAGAGTCTGTTGTTGACTGCATAGGAAATAAAATTCTATTACTATACCACCACCAGCTAAAGGTAAAGTGCTGAAAACCTGTCAGACCCATCAGTGAGAATTTGACTGTCAGAGGTCTTATTTTATACAGGATTTTTTAAATTAATTCAAGGGGATTCTAACTGCTCTTCAAGCAAAATTTAATATCTAAATACCAGACAGAGAGCATATCATACTTCCTTATGCTCCAGAAGCAAAACAAGTTCAACATAAAATTCATTTGCAGACATCTGTAAAACACATTGCTAAGGAATGACAATAGAGGTGATCCATAACTTAAAGTGGGCACTTTTTCTTTGTTAGGAAATACAGACACAGTGACAAAAAACATTGGTTTTCAAGTAAGTGTACTCAGTGCAGTCTAAAAACACAATATAACTGCACACCAGACACTGATTCTCTGTTGCCAGTTAACATCTGCTTGATATACACAGACATCTTGTGATTAGGTTCTGCTTGGTAGCTAGACTAGCAAATGAAAGGAGTGCAGGGGAGAAGGATGAACAAGCTTTCTTTCTACAAGCAATAAACAAACCATAAATGCGTTTATTTCCATAAAGAGTAGAAATAAAGATTCAGAGTTCAAAAGGCATTCGCTTTCAGCACATTTCTTCATTGGAACTGGCTGTTTAATTTTCATTGGCAGTCATCTATAATCAAGTGTATTTTCTGGAGGAAAGAGATTTTCAGCTGCCAAATTTGAAGACTTAATGAATAAGGAGACAACACACATATTAATTCATTATCTGCATGAATGACAAAATGACTTATTAAACTAATTATACAAAGCAATACAGAACAAAAATGTTGTAATCTATTGTTCTTAAGAAATGTTACATCTCACCATGGTTTTTAAAATCCTCTAATTCCTGTGGGTTGTAATTTCCAGTTTCATAAATATCACTGTCATCTCTGTACGTCATAGCAATAAAATCCAGCTGAGGCTGGATCTTACCATAATCCCAGTTTCTCTTCCTGAGTGACAAATATCAGTGTTGTTAAAGAAACCGGAAACAGTCTCCACTTTGCATGTCCAAAAAAATTATATTTCAGTAACTACAATAACCAAATAAAGTATCGTTGTGGTCTGCTGGCGAATTTATACATTTTACACTTGCAAAGATATTTTAACTAGCTGATTTCCCTTTTGGGTTTGTCTACTATGCATTTTGGAAAGCGGACAGAAAATTTCCAGTTAAGGCATTGGTTAGGAAATTAGGAAGTGGAGTTTCAGTTCAGAGATCTTCCGAATATTCCTAACCACATTTTATAGATGCATCTTCCTTCTCACTTAAATTACTGAGAACCTCTTTTGCTAATCTCACTTCTGCCTGGGGCAATTTTGCCATGTGAGAGCGTTTCGCACTCTATAAAGCCACAAGGGAGTCTTTCATTTATCTAGTACGTCTTGCCATATAATAAAAAGGCCAAAAGACCTCCCTGAATTAATTCCAATAAGAAAAAATATTTTATTTTTTTTAATTCTATATGAATTTAAACAAAGAAGAAGTAGGTAAGATCTTTCTGTGCTGCCGACTGGCCTTTTCATTAATCTCAAAATTTTCTATCCTTCTGGTCTCAGTGTGAAGGTTTAGCATGTGGCTGGAAAAATCCAAAAGAGATTAAATATGTACTTATTTTGTTTCTGAAGAATGCCCATCTCACTGATTCCTTATGGTAGAAATATTTTATTTCGCCAAGTCCCAGAGGTTTGTATGCTCTTCCCTACTATCTAACCAAAATCTTCCTTTCTGTACAATTAGTTGCTATCTACATTTTTGTCTGTGTCTGTGTTTAACACAACATCAGGAACTGATATATTAACCTAGCAGGACAGCATTACCTAGTTAATAAGAACCTATTGACTTCCTAAGCAGGTAAATTCTATTGAATATTTTCTCTTTCAGAAGTATTAAACGTTAAAGATCCTGCCTAGGACTATATATTCTTGTCATTTCAGTGTCATCTCTTGCACAAGGTGTGCTAGAATACACCATTCCAGTCCTCTATAACCTTCTTCTAGGTTACTTTTATATCACAGCAATGATAGATTTTGCACTTACAGAAATCAAGGAAATTTTGTGCCGCTCAATTGGCAACAAAATTATACATAAAATATATTTCACTGTATATTTATTACTCGACTGTTTCCAAAAGGGTAGCAATGAACAGAAGTGGGTTTTTTTCTCCCTCTAGGCAATCTCAAGTAGATATTGAGTCTCAAAGAATATCTGTTGTCTCATAAAAAATAAAGCAGGTACTTTTGCCATACATAGCCTTTCTAGTAGTTACTAATAAAATATCTTTGTTTCATTCTACAAATGAATGCTTGGAACATAAAATAGAATTAAAGATACCACAAAGTTATGCACAGTGTCTGGAAAACAAAGTGGTTTTCTTTAAACTTGCTAGAGGATACTGAAATGCATTTTTTAAAAGTCTTATATTTATTATTAAAAAGCATCCATTTATGCATGAGTAGTCTAAGGAGAACCCATTAGAGCACTCATTTGTTTCAAATATATTGATAAGATTTGATGAAATTGCAAACCAACAAGTGGGCATAAATGATAGTTAAATCCAGGTATTTAGCCTTGCATTTTTCAATCTCATGTCTTTAGCTACCTCTGCACTTCTTCATGGAACATGAAAAAAAAAAAATTGTTCTGAAAATTATGCTAAAATTTCACACTTAGCAAAACAGCAGTGCTAGAGACTTACAAAGCATTTCTTTTTGTTTTTAAAGGCCTAATCCAATATCTATTTAAAGTTGATGAGAAAGTTTTTATTGAATTCCATGTGCTCAGAACCATGCTGTAAATGCAAAATGATTGCTTCCAACTGGAAAGAGAAATACTTACTACAAATATATATTAACTTACATGTAAAAATATATATCAAGCTTCTTTTTAATAGACTATTTCAGAGTAGTATCTTAACTAATTTCTCCTCAATAATTTATCAATGTTTGTGTAATGAAACAGTAGTTTTTCCTCAGAAGAGCAGAATATATGATTGGACTCGGTGATCTCAAAGGTCTTTTCCAACCAAGCGATTCTACGATATATTATGATGGATACAGTAGATGAATTTCTATTTTTATGTTTCAGAACATGTAAATTACACTTAACTGAAATTAGATTCATTGTCTGTTTTGTTTGCTTAAGAGGAATACATTCTGGATAATCAATATATATTTTTTTTAATTTACAGATCTTGTCCTTGAGAAATTCCTGACACTACTGCAGTCTTAATTAAATATGAGTTATGAATATGTGAGTCCGTCTCTTTATGAAAGCTATTTATACAGCCTGTTAGAGGTCTATTCAGTTGTTCTGAAGACCCTTTTGATGTCTGTCTCCTTCCATTGACGTCTAATATAGCTCTAAACTCGATAGCTGTGCATCTTGTTTCATTCATGCCTTGTAGGTGGGGGGAAAAAAAACCATACAAAACGCAAATCTTAAGAAGAATGTCCAGTAATGAAGAGTCATAGGAGTAATGCAAGACTTACCTGGACAACATACCTACATGAAAAAATTATTTCCCTGTTTGTGAAGAATATTGGAAGCAGTGGACTGCAGACCTTTTTGTGTTTTTTTCTTTGATGAATAATTCCAATACCTGGATAAGCAGAGAAGTAAATCTACCTTTCAGTTAACTCTTTGCTTCTTATTCCACCTTCCATCTGTGCTGTTCTATTCATTTTGAGGTTAGAGCGTAGCTTCAATGCATGAGAATTCTCAGAGGTTAACTTCTGTTCCTTCTCTAGGCTCTCGCTCATCCTCACCAGTTTAAAGATCCTCATATTAATGTATCCTGAACATAGCTGGCTTTCCAAACATTTGTTAAAAATACTAATCAGCAACACAGTTTTCTTCTACCAATGTGAGATAAACAGATAAATAGTTTCTATGAAATAATCACTTGTATAAAATAAAGAGTAGGTAGGCTTATACATGAATTATATTGTATCTCAGATAGAATAAAGAAGCAAAAAAGAAAAAAGTAACAACAATGAACAGAGGGAGAGGAAGAAAATTAATTCTGAACTGGAGAGTGGACTTACTAATTCCTGAATTCAGACTAAATTCAGTCCAACTTTTTACTGAATAATAAGTCAGTGAGTCTTTAAAAGTTAAGTAAATTGTGAAGTTATTTTAAAAGAAATCTGCACTTCTTATTTCTTAATACAAACCAATAGACTGTAGTAAAAGCCTTTGTGCATAAATATAATAGCAGTTCTTCCCACAGAACAGAAAAAAAACCATGGAAATGTTGATTCTGGCAACCAAGAACATGCATTTAATCTGTAACCTTTTGGGCAGTCATGTTTGTTGCCCAGTCAGAGAATGTGTGAAGTTCTCTGATGTCCTCCATCTTTGGAGGCTTTTATTGTGAAGACTTTTATTTTACTTCTCTTTCTAATAAATATTTTTTATTATAAAACAATAAAAAAATGCATATTCGAAAGGGCACCAAAACTTTATTATTCCATGATTGAACAATCAATCCAAAGGAACTTGTCTAAGCTTAAAATCTTTAATGTAAATTAATAGGGACAGTAACCTCTCTGAGACAAAAGACATTATGAGAAAAAGAAAATATTTTGATAGGATCATCTCTGAACCAGTAGGTCTACTACAGTTTTGCAGGAGAGCTAAAAAGGCCATGCATCCTTATAATACACAAACTTAGGATCAGAAAGTCAGACAAATGAGTAATGTGGAGCAAAGGAATATGGGGACAGATCAAATGTGAGGATAAATTCTGAGTACCAAGTTTGTTTTACAAACATCATCTGACTGACTCTCAAAACTGCGGCAACAGAAAAAAAGCTACTTGGGTTTTTCTGAGGTAAACATTTCAAGGACGGGAAGATAAAATTCCACTTCAAAATTTTGGCTCTCAGGAACTCATATGAATACCTATGAGATTTTCTCAGATTTTAGTACAATAAATCATAAATTGTAACCTAATAGAAATAAAAATATCCTAAAACTTAACATGCAAATAACATCTAATATGAATTTAATATCCAGTTTGTGATAATTGACTGTAAAGTATCTAGAACTTGAAAGAGTGCCAAAGTACTGTATTATAAGACTGACCTCTCATCAGCACCAAGTTTTACCTGATCCTGTTGAGTTATTTGTGAAATTTGTGTTGCAGCCATTTTTTTTTGCATGACACTATAAGACATAAAAATGATGACTCTTAAACTTAAAAAGGTAACTAGCACCAAATTTTAGACAAATTCAGGAAAATTACCTGTAATAGACTAGATTCACAAACTGTGCATCCAAACAGCGTCGTGTTTTGTGACCTACAAGTAGTTCACATACCACAAAATTACCTAGAATCCCTGTTTATCTATAAAGGGTATTGATTATCAATATGAATATTTGGATTATGAATACATGTGGTTTTATCCTGGTTTCAATTAAATTAGATGCTATTTATAACAAATATTTACTTCAATGTGTCCATAAAATTGTTCTTAAGTGTGAAAAGGATTGTGTGCTACTGTATACCATTACACCATTCTTCAAGCTGTTCTGAAATCTATTGAAGAACATACTATTGGAAAGCAACAGATGGTAGCATTTGTAGCATTTGTAAATACCAATGTGTATTCCATATTGAATTGTGTTATTCCTGCCTTACACACTAAAAAAAGGAATCATGGAGCCATGTGGATTTTGTAGTACGTGGGTTGACTCTCAAAGGCCTCATGAATTAGAAATCATATCTTGTGTTATTCTTAGAAGGTTAGACTGTATTCTGTATTTCTAGATACTGAACTGCTAAGCAAATATAAAAAGAGAAAGATTATTTCATTTCAGCAACAAGAGAAGCAGAGGAAAGAAACTGTTTGTAAGCTTGAGCAACCAAATAACAGCAGGACTGAGACCTACATGGAATACTTATATAGGAATAAACCTACATGGAGTATTTATATAGGAAAAATTAATCATCTCTGTCTCACTGAATTTGCAGAGTATTCAACATCTTAAGCAAACCTAGAGAAAAGGAATAAGAAATTCATGGCTTGTTCTGCTTGTAGCGAAGCTGTTCTCTGGGCTGTGAGTGCCGTTGGGGAGAGCTGAGACTGATTTTCTGCAGTGAGAGGGAAGGATATTTTACCGTTGGTAATGGTTTTTGCACTCAGTGCCAACTGAACGAAAAGGATGTGGCAGTAGCTAATAGCAGGTAAATTGCTTTCTACTAGAGCATAGGCAAAGGCCTGTTACTGTTTATTGTCCATTTTCCTCCAAATGTGTCGAAAGCTTTCACCCTGGCTGAGTGTTGATGATAGTAGTGCTGGTTTCCACTAGAACTTGGAAATAGTTCCCCATAAAGACAGGCAGCAAAGAAGAAATAGTGACTATATGGGAACAGAGCGCCACGTGGCTTCTGTACAAAAAGAGAATCCTGTTTCTTTGAACTAGTGTTCAAATACACATTTAGCTTTTTAATGCTATGCAGTCACACAAAATTGTATGTGTAATCTTTTTCTGATTTTCATATGTGTTTTGCAGTTGTATAGGTTGTTTCCTTACAGTGACACTAGTCTGTAGAGACCATTTTGGACAATGCAGGTAATAAGAACTACAATTAAAATTACCTAGTGTTTTCCATTGTAATTCTCTGTTACCGGTACAGATTTTAGAATTATTACATTTCGGTGGATTGTATGGAGGTTATTTATTTTGAGTATCAATAAAACTAGAAGTGAGATAGTCTCTTGTAATTACGTTAAATATCTAAGTGATGTTATTGGTGATAAAAGTTTATCTCATTAATGGGTTCCATTTCTTCTTTGAAATCTTTTGGATACATCAAGGTAATTAGAATTGAATAAAAGTGCAATAGATGCTTATAAGTTACTCCACTGGCAGGAACTGAGAGGTGCCTCATGGAAAAAATGTACTCAGCAACTGTGGAAACTAAAGCCTCTTTTTTTTTGCTGATGGCAGCAAAACTGAATCAACTAATTGACTCCGTCTATATTTTTACAGTTGGCTTCTAACATATTCTGGAGTTGGTTTTTACACTGCGTTTTTGAATTTCTGTTTCTGCTTCAAGAATGCACTGCCTTTCAAAATGGTCTGATCACTGTCATGCTGCAAGTAATAATCAGTTTACGGTAGGATAGAAACACAAACAGAGTCTAAATATACTCTGCAGAAACATGGGAGTTCTTTAACCTGGACAGTTTCTCTGCCTGGAACTGAGAAATAACACACAGAAAAGAAACTGCAAAGAGATGGTATTTGGCATGCCTTTAAATATAAGATGAAGTAAACACAAATTATTCATGTGCAAACCCAGTGTGAATCTGGGAGATTTGACATTTACAAAGTACTATCTTTGAAATCAGATTTTTTATTAATTCTTTCATTTTAAGTATTTTTGGTTCAAAAAAAAGGAAAACAAGTTTAATGGTATGCCAGATTTTTTTTTTTTTTTTTTTTTTGAGCATTAAAATGACTCCTCAGAGATTCCAGGAAATTATTTATTCACAATAAATTAGAGCTGCTGAAACTGCCAGCCAGACTGTCTGCAGCAAAACTTACAAATGTTTTATTGTCTAGCATCATTGAAGTCTGCCAATAAAATTGGGCTTCATTCTACAGTCAGTGAAATATTGTAGTACCTCTCTTTGGGGCTGTTTATTTAGCATCCACTCACTTTGTGTTTATGCATGTGTGTGCATGTGCACTGACAAACATGTGCTATCTTATGAAGAGGAAAATCAAAAAAGACACAGCTGATGACAGAGTAAAAGGGCCCTATATTAGTCCATTTTCATTCTGAATGTTGTTCAGAGACATTCTTTTCAGGCATTTATGGTTTACAAACATATATAACCTTTACAAAAGCATAATGGGTCAGTAAGCTGTACAAATTATTTTTTCTTGAAGCCTTTTATTGTCGCTGTATTTTTACCTCTGTATTCAAACAATGAAAAATTTATTCAGAAAAATAATTTTGGAGTTCACACATGGACACAGAGTGACACCCACAGTATGGCCCCACATATCCTTTGGCCAGAAGGGTAGGTCTTATCTAGGTGGTGTTTAGTTCAATATTTATCTGCACACACTACTTACAATTTGAGATAAAGAGGTTTGCTCAGTCTTTAAAATAAAAAAGACTGACAAGGAATGGAGATCATAATAGAAGTAACTTAGTGAGCACACAGATCAGGGTTTATGTGATGTGCCCGTCTTTCAGCTGGGAAGCAGACTGAAAACAACTCATTGCACACTATAGTTTTTTAACGGTTATTGAGACTTCTTTAAAAATGCCCCTTGAAATGAACTGGTACCTTTCGACCGGCCACACCAAAGTAAGCTTTGGAACAGGCATCCACAGCATTCCCATAATGAGTCCATTCAGACCCTGAGCACAGAGGGGAAAGGTCCATGCAGTGTCTTCTACCATATAACTGCTTCTGATGAATTGCTTTCTTTTTAGACATTGCTTTTTACAACAATATTTTCTGATTCTTGGTAACTTTTTCTTGTAAAACTTTAGTTAAAGAACCGTACCAATTTCACTTTTTAATCCTAACAGTAAAAATAGGTGGATCTATAAGGCAGAGTTATAGATTTACCATCTCTGTTAGTAAAGCTGCATTTCCATCTTACTTTGTGCAGAGACAAGTACATCATCAGCAATGCATTCATGGCACTCTGAGAATAAAAATGTCTTTTGCTCAATTACGCCATTTATTACACTCCCTAGCAAAATCTCTGGTTTCTTTAATTTAGGCCTGTGATTTTCTTAAGTTGAATTAAGTGGAGGAGGGGATGAAGGTGGAAGGGAGCCTATGACATTTTAAAACATATTTCAAGGGAGTGTCTCCCAGGTACCAGAACTTGGTGGAGATTCATTGCAGTCATCGCAGAATCCTCTAAAAGCCCAGCTGTGAACTTCATAAAGGAAAAGGAGTCTAAATCCTTCTACAACTCAGACTTCCCACAAACTGTTCCTTGAAGAGAATTCCGCAATGAACAGGGTACATCATAAAGTAACGTTTTCCCAGGACATTTGCTCTATTTTCCCCTACAAGCCTGGAGAAAAGTGATTGTAGAGAAGCTTATATAATTTTCCATTTCAGTGGACATTTGAGAAAGGTTCCTGAAGGGGCTTTGTAAGACCTGAGTAGGCTGGGACAATCATGCTATGATTCTAGAAAATATTCTAGAAAAAATTTCCTTGTGGGACGAGAGGCTGCTATACACATATGAACAAGAGGAGAGAAAGGGAATGAATAACAAGCTACCCAAATTCCAGTAATCCTCACTCAATTAAAACATATTGCCTGGCATTTCTTACTTAATTTCATCCTCCAAAGGATTTGAGCCAACAACCCCACTTGTTTCAGAGGTCAAACAGAATTCCAGTTGCTTCCATTTGCCCACTCTTCTTCTTTTTTTTTTTTTTTGAGCTGGACATTATTGCCTTCATGAATTTTCAAAGCGAATGAGATCAAAGCTTTCAGGCATATGTCCTTCTGCTGTTTTCAAGAGCTCTTAAGGTGATGCTAAAACATAATGTGAAAAGTCCACTTTAAGATTAAAATATCATGTTTTCTGAGGTACAAAAGTGAGACGAATACTTAAAATACCTCTTCCAGAGAATAACATAGGTTAGTTAAAAGAATAATACAGGAAAATAGCAATAAAGGATCCTTACTCCTGTGTCCAGTTCAGTTCCTCACTAGCTCTTCAATTGCAATTCTACTGGCAAGATTTTTTCAGTAAAGTAATCACAGTTTTTTCTAGTGACAGTGGACATGAATATGGTCATATGTTAATGTGATGATGTGTTTTCTTTCAAATGTGTTATGTTAAAGCCTCTCTATTTTGTTTTTGTTAAACCAGTTTTTACTTGTTATGCACTTGGATATTCAGTTCTTTGCCATTTTCATAGTTGGAATATTTTTTTAGCCCATGTAATCTATACTGTAGGGACCTCGACTTGAGTCAAAAGAAGGGCCTTAATGACACAGCAAATCTTGGATTAGAATCTTCCTGAAAGCTTGTTTTTACATACATCATTGGAAACAAGTTACCCTACTTCATTAATAGAAATGATGCACATTGAGAGATAACGTAACTAAAATGGGACTAGCGTGAGTCAGAAGAAACTCCAAGTCTTAGTTTGAATTCCTAATCTGTAGAATGTCAGAAGCTATATCATAGAATTGTACTGTGTCCACCCCCCAACACAATGTTTCCTCTAAAAGGCATTATTCATGATAATTACAGCAGCCTTCTGATATACTATTAACATAACAATAACTAGTCAAAAGCAGTGTTAATTGTTCATTCATAGATGGTGCCCTAAATTTCACAGCCTAGTTCATATAAAACATAGCTGAAATTCCATGAAAAGAATGATGATTATAGAAAACTCAAGGAACAAATATAGTATATAGAAAAATCCTTATTTGAATATTCTGATTACATTTTTATTCATCTTCAGGGAAGATTAAAAACAATGTCACTCTCCATTATCCTACTAAAGCATCATAAAACCTCACTGCATTAAAGAGTTATTGTTTAACCATAAATTTAAATGAGAACATTGCATAAAACTATGAGTCGTCACACTCCAAAATTACTAATCTGGGATGCTACCCAGACTCCATTTAACCCACATCACAAATTTATTTAAAGAAGAAGATTATAAATCTATAACATATGACTTGCATAATGGCTTTGCACAAATTTGAATTAGGTATAACTCTACTAAGTGCTGTGGAATTACTTCTATTTTACAAAGGATAAATGAAGGAGATTACTTCTGTAGTAAAGAAAATATATTTGCATGCTACTTAATCTTTACTGTTCAACCTTGAAAGACTCAAGATTTAACAAAGGATTACTTATTTGTTTTCAACACACAGAATTATTGATTTTAGGATTATGTGTGAGCATTATTGAAATTACAGATCTCTATAATTCAGTGCTTGAAGGCTCATAATGAGAGATCCCATTAATACTGTACAATAAAGTAGCTTTGTCATCCTTTGGAAAACGTAGTACTTGTTCTATCAACAGGCAAGAAAAGTAGTATTTGATTGTTGTTTGCTAAGCCTTTATCAGTATATTCCTACTAAAAACATGAGTGAAGTTATAATAAAAGTCCTAAATTGTTATTTTCTTGGACAGTAACACAACTTTCCTTGTAGTTTTATTATAATTAAAATTTATACAAGCTGTTTTGAAAAGAGAGAGGCTCCAATAATTAACTAATTATGAGACAGTTTCTGTTGTTGACAAAGGATGAAGTTCAGTCAAAATGTCCTTGGGCTTTTCTAATAAAGTGAGACTGTTTTACGTCTTAAATTGATTCAGAGATTGTTTATGTATTTCATTCCAGCAGAGGGATAAGAGGATTTTAGTCTGCTTGGAACTGATAAAAATTGCTCTGTGGATCAGTTGCATCCTGCTAGTTCCTTCAAGGCCTACTCTCTGGGCAGGGTGCAATTGCAGTGTACACCCTTGAACAGATTTCCTTGGGTTACCAACAACTCAGCATTAACACATTCTTTTTATGCTTCTTTTCTTTCCATTTTGTTGTTCTCTGAGGCAGCTGGTTTTGCAAGGCTTCATATCTAACCCTGACCTATAAGATAGGCATCCACTTGTTAGGTACTGGTGCAAAACTGAGTGGAAATTATTCAAAAAACTAAAATTCTCAGTCCTGATGAAATGCTGTCATTAACAACAAACCTATTTGTGTTAGATAACATATACCCTGGTACTATGCTGAGGGTGTGACTGGAAGGAAGCATTACCTTTCCCTTCCATGCTAAAGAGCACGTCACTTGATTCCTTTAGCACTCACTCAAGGACACACCTTATATTTTCTTGCCTCTCTCACTACTGTGTGGGGTAACAATTACAGAATCTGCTGAGGAAGGTACTAATATTATTTGCCAAAAGTATATTCTGAACCACAGCAATTATCTTTCCCAATGACTCTGAAAGAAAACCTCCAATCCTGTGTTTTCTTCTACAGAATATCGAATCCAGTGTTGTAAAAGCTGAAGATATCCAAATTCAGTAGACTTTAACAGGACCATAACTGCTGTACTCCCTGCCCCATCATCAGCGTCAATTTCTTGCATGGCTTCCAATGAGAAGAGGAAGTAGAGAATGGGGAGAGGAAACATAAAGGAAAAACAGAAAGGTATTTTAAGCTTTAAAGCATTTCAGTAGGAAGACAGCAGGTTCTTGTGAGCAGAAACCTGATCTGTTCACTGACGGCCAAAAAGTCATACCAGCCCCAACAAATGCACATGTGAGTTGAATAATGGGCTTTGGTTGATATAATCTTAGACTAGACACTTCTTCAGGATAGGGTTATTGAAATTTTTAATGTTCACATTAAAACTAGCCTATATACACATGTAGACATACACTAACCCATGATCCAAAGAGCATTTAGAGTTACACGTTAAAAAATTCACAAAGAGAAAGGGAACCATTAAAGTGCATTGTACTGATGGAATATATAGTGCTATGTTTGAACAATGCCTATGTATGTTTAAGCTCTAAAACATAACTGCAGAAACCTAAAACTAGAGCCAATGAGAGTTTTATCACTGACTTACAGCTTCATGGAAGGGTGAAAAGTAATATACAGTAAAAAGGATGCCAGTTTGAACATTCAGGGTGTAGCTTTTCAACGTTAGTATGTTGGTTAGCACTGTAGGAGGTGTCATTACATACTGGGACGTTTTTGTAACTTTCAGAATTCTTCCTCTGTCCCTGCTGTATGAATGGCCCTATTTACTCCTCCAGGAGTTGGGGACTGTTGGGGCAGGAGGTGGGGAAGAGAGAGCACATTTCAGGTCTGAGCAGCAAACACTCCGCCCTCGCGTTTTGAGGTTCTGTGTGGGTCGAGTTTCATGTGGCTATTTTGGTACTCTTCACTGGTAATGGGTGCTACAAATTTAGCCCATCTCCAGTGGCTGGCACTCAAAAGTGAGAATAGCTGCTTTTGGGTATGTCAGTGAAGGAAAATATGCAAAATATCTGCTAACAGGCACTGTGTGTCTCACCAAGAATACTAATATACAGTATATTCTGCCAAATTCAGTACTAATATCATCAATGATATTTGTCTTACTCTTCCTTGTTGTAATTCCTACAAAACCTTGAACATAGCCTTTTCAGTGTTTAAAACTTTTTTTTCCCATCCTTTAAGGAAAAAAACCCCATCACTATTTTTCATTACTTTAAATGGAAAATGAAAAGAAAACTTGTTTTCAGTAAGCTGCTTTATAGAATCCTGAGGATTTCATTACCTAATCGATGAGCCCTACAGAAACTTACAGCATTAAAACAAGATATGTACTTAATTCCATGCTTCTGAAGTAGTGAGAACTTGTGAAAACAATAAAAATAGAGAGATAAATAGATTCCTTTAGGCAAATCTTAGCATAATCTTTCTGGTCAGTCTTGCCTGTAAGAAGGAGACACTCAGATTTTAGCTTCTAATCAGGAAGATTTATCATGAGATTTTTTTATTTTAAGCATCCTATGATGTTTATTTTCCCTGAAAAGAGTAGACTACAGTGAACCTTGTATTTCTGTTTCATCAGTTTCTGGACCTACGTTTGGTCTAATAAAACGCATAACGCTGCCAAATCAAACAGCACTGTGGTGAAACAGAGTTCCTGTAAATGAACAAAAACCAACTACCACACGTACAAATAAAGGAACTGAATGGGGCTAATGATACTCCAAATAGCAAGGTACTCCTCCTTTCTTCAGAGTCATCAACAGCTCAAACTCAGCACTAAAAGGGAAACTTGCAGAAAAAATGAAAGAGAACTTCAAGGTGTGACAATGATGGAAAGATCTTGACAATTTCTTGTGGTAAAACAAGACCAAGGCTGCCAAAAGAGCTATTCAGGTCATTCTAAAGCCCTTTGTGTTACCCAATATCTAAGTTATTAATTTCAATTCCATAGCAAAAAACCTTAGTATTCTAAACCCATTCTTTGCCTCACATACCTCTGCAAGTTCTTCCAGCCTTTTCAGTCAGACTTGCCCCAAGGAGAGCTGACCACCAACTAGTCATTCCCCGTGCCAACAGGCCCTGTCTCTCTGCCAGTATGGGTGGAGCACCCGTGTAAAACAATCTTCTCCCTGCGGGAGAACTGTACCAGTCTTTGTGAGGGTGGCATGACTGACCCACTTTCTTTGGAAAGCACCTCCGCACAAGTCCTGTGAGCGCATTCCAGAGCTGGTCACTCAAGAAGCAATTCCTTGGCAGTTTCCCCATCTGCTTCATCCTGTCCACTCTGACTGTCTCTCTCAGGGCCCCCTCTGAGTATGCTGTTTCTCAGTCTAAGCATGTGGAGGCAGCTGTCAATAACGGTGAAAGAAAACCAGGGCGTGATTTTCTGTTTTTCTGGTGTTGGAAGAAATTAGGGAGGAAGCTAGATACATTTTTCCAGTAACGGCAAAGTTATGCTGGAAGAGCTCAAGGAATACAAGACCAAATATAACAATTTCCAGGTATTCACCAGTTGTATCATAAGCACCACTGATGGTGCTGCTGGTACCCTCACAACAGCAAAACTAACTGCTAAGAGTTTGTAGCGTTGGCATGACAATAGTCTAACCTGTACTATCAGGCCTGTGGTAGGGCAGTATGGCCATCCCATGTTTACTGAAGAGTATATTCTTTATGTAGCAATGAATGCCAATGAACGCCTCTGGCCCAGTGATTTTGCCTAAAAGAATCACAAAAAGGCCATATGGATGTATGCTGTGAGATAAGAGGAAATGAAAGATGGAAACAGGAAAGAGAAAGCTGTAGAACTTTTGCTTCATTTCGGAAAGCCTTCTGAGTGGTTACAGTTCACTTAGGCTTGAGCATATCAGTGAAATGACTATAAATAGTTATGCTGTAAAATTAAGATGGACTTAAAATGGAAAACTATCTTCCACATGCTAAGTAAAAACCTCCTCGTAATTCTTATAGGTTACACAAAGTAATGGCTTTTCATCTTAGTGACATAGTGACATGAACTGCCTCAAGTTTTCTCTTTAACTATGCCTTCACTGGCTTGCCTATGAATTTGACCTTTTCCTGAGGAGAAATGTGAATTATTCTGTTACAGATATGGCCTGGAAAAATGAAGAGGTAGACCTTCACTTTGTTGAAGAGTAAAATTTGGGCTCAAATGGAAATGTGGGTTGGCCATAGTCTTAAAATGGCTATTAGTTAAGCTAAATGGTTTTCACTTTTCTTTATACTTGACAAAATGGATTTCTTCATTGATTCTCACAAAAAATGTTAAAGAATCCATTCCTTAGCACTAAGTTGGATTTTTTATGGGAGAAAAGCAATGAAATACTAGTCTTCATTATGGTGGAAGGACAGAAAATGAAGGAAACACTGAAGCAAGTTTCCCCTTGTAATGCTAGGAAATAGCTGTTTCAAAATAAACATTGAATAAAACGAAGGCACCTTTCCCTGCCTGGATGAGTCAGGTCAGAGGCATGTATGACATATTGGTCTCTTACTTACTAGTCAGTCATTATTTAGCTTGTCTCAAGCATTTATATGGCCCCCTTGCTGGTACTTTTGCTTGTCAAATGACCTGGTTAATTCATCCAGATTTGCTCTCAGAAAGTCGTTCAAATTAGAACTCTTCCATGAATTTCAGAATTCAAGTAAGCTCCAAGTTCTTCGAAAAAAAGATCAATAAGCATATTATTGCTATAAAATGCTGTAGGTAGAGAGTGCATAAATTGTCTGAATTTTATAGGCAAAATACTTTCCAATATAAAAACTGAATAAACGAAAGTGAAGGTTTGTCTCTTTCTTTTTAAAAAAAAGAAAAAATATGGTAAGAAAATAATCTCCTATACATGAATTGATGGCAAATCTGAGGTTAAGAACTGCTGATTCAGAATATTTGCCTCCTGTCCTCCTGCAGCCAGCAGGTCAAGGGAGATGATTGTCCCCTTCTACTCTGCTCTGATGAGACCCCACCTGAAGTACTGTGTCCAGCTCTGGACCTTTCAGCACAGGAAAGACGTGGACCTGTTGGAGAGGGTCCAGAGGAGGTGATTAAACTGATCAGAAGGCTGGAGCACCTCTTGTATGAGGAAAGGCTGGGAGAGTCGAGGTTCTTCAGCTTGGAGAAGAGAAGGCTCCACGGACACCTTATCGCAACCTTTCAATACTTAAAGGGTGCTCGTAAGAAAGACAGGGACAGATTTTTAGCAGGGCCTATTCCACTAAACGAGGCGTAATGGCTTTAAGCTAATAGAAGGTAGATGTAGACTAGACATAAGGAAGAAATTTTTTACAATGACAGTGGTGAAACACTGGAATGGGTTGCCCAGAGAGGCTGCAGATGCCTCATCACTGGAAACATTCAAGGCAATTCCAGCACAGAAAGGACATTGATCATTTAGAGTGAGTCCAGAGGAGTCTGTGAAGATGAGCAGAGGGCTGGAGCACCTCCCCTATGAAGACAGGCTGAGACAGTTAGGCTTCTTTAGCCTAGAGAAGGGAAGGCTATAGGGACATCTTAGAGCAGCCTTCAGGTACTATAGGAAAGATAGGGTTTTGGAGGGGGGCTCTTTATCAGGGAGTGCAGTGATAGGCTGAGAGGTAATGGTTTTAAGCTGAAAGTGGGGACATTTAGCATAGATGTTAGAAAGAGTTTTACTATAAGGGTGGTGAGACACTGGAACAGTTTTCCCAGAGAAGTTGCTGGTCCCCCATGACTGGAAGTGTTCAATGCCATTTTGGATGAGGCTATGAGCAATTTGATCCAATGGAAATTGTCCCTGCCAATGGCAGGGGAGTTGGAACTGGACAATATCTAAGGACCCTTCCAACCTAAATTATTCTATGCGTCTATGATTCTGTGTCAGGTTGGATAGGGCTCTAAGCAACCTGATATAGTTGAAGATGACCCTGCTCACACCAGGGGCGTTGGCCCAGATGATCTTTAAATATGCCTTCCAACCCAGACTATTCTATGATTCTATGATCCCTCAAATCAAATAGGAAGCTTCTGTTGTTCTACAGTTCTCTTCACAGAACCGAGAGCCCTTGTGTCCCTTCAGAATATGTTTGGAATAAGGGGGATCTTCAAGTTCAATATTTGTATTCTCTGAGTGCGTAGTGTTATCCAGGCACAGGCAGCACTCATAGCATCCCACTTCTAAGTTTTCTGAATGTACTCGTGGATATTTTCTAGTGAGTTTGATAATGTTGTTATAGCCAGTCAACTGGAATTATTGTGTTATGCTTGTCTTTCTGAAATAAGACCACTAAAGAACATTTCAAAAGCCTGAATCCATGTATTACTTATAAGTGCTCTCCACACTCAAAATTATATCCCAGCAGTGGCTTTGTTTAATTTATACTTTCTCAAGGTGAAGTTTGCCTAAAGAAAGAATAAAAGCTACTGTTCTAAGGCATGAGAAACAACTTGGAGACCTGTTTCCTGAGCTCTGTGGGCTGTGTAGCTGATGCTTGAAAAATTTTGAGAAAGAAGTTATAGCATGAGGTAAAAGATAAACTGGTTTACGCTTCACAGAGGTCTCCTGAGCTGTGGGTCTATGCTTGCCTTTTTCTATCACTAACCAGTTTTGCCAGTGCTTCCATGATAGACTCTGTCTTCACTTTTTAAAATGCTAACAGGCTCCTTGTGGATGGGATCAAATGACTGCCCTGTTCCCTTCACCTGTGAAATTTCAGAGACTACTTGAAAAGGGCCATTGTTTCCCAGGAATGCCAGGCCTAGCTCAGGAAAGAAAGTCTTCATTTCAGCAGGAATTTGGAGTCTGCTTGAGAAGGCCTTGCAGTTAGTAGGTGAAAGCTATGGCACATTCATTAAACATCTGAACATTTATGGTGACCGTCCTCACCCTTTCTGGGTTTTTTTGCTTACCCCTGCTGAGTGGGTGGGAAGGAGAAGGAAAGCTTCACCACTAAAACCATTGGGTTTGCATTATGATTAGCCCTCCACACACAGGTTTCTCTGTTCTTTGCTCTATCCAAAGAATTTATAGCACTTGTGTGCTTTCAAGTGAATAAGCCTGTAAGTTTAATGAGCATTTTGAAGAACATTTCTGATAGAATATACTTGTACTTGAATACAAGGAAAAGAGACAGTGAGTGCATTTAAGTTCAGACAGATGGTACCTGCTTCAAAACATTAAAAGTCACTTCTAGGGTGAAAACTGGACATAGGAGCTGTGAGATTGCTCTGGTACTTTTAAAACCATTTGAAACACAAGCGCATAAGCAAACCACTTTTACAAGAGTATACTGGGAGTAGCCAACGGTTTTACTATCTAAGAGTCCGACTTGTTAAATTCCTGAGTTTATTTCTGCAGAATGAGTTGAGAATTTTGCCAGGATAGACTGATGATGCTAATAAGGTGTATTTGATTTAGCGTCATGAAGTCTTTAATGCATTGCATTTGCAAAACATGCAAATACGAAATACAAAGTAATGATAAATACTGCCAGTAAATTTATAACCAGGTGTGTAAGGGGAAGATCAGAGAAGCCTTCAAAGGGCTTTTCAACCTTTTTTCAAAGGAAAGAGGAATCTGACCTGAATATGAACTGATGAATAATAAGTACTGTGCTCAGTGAGCCGAAGAGAAGAACTGGAAATTTTATTTTTTGTACAAATACGTTTCTTCTCTGTTTTGGTTTCAAACCTCATTTAATGTCCAAACGGTAACACTCTATTGACATTAAATGCTCACATTATAATAAACTGACTGTGACTGTTTTCTGAAAATACGGACGAGAATGTAATAATAAAGCTAATAAATAATGTGTCTTAGAGAGCTCAGGACTCTAATTTATGACATATTGGGTTTTATTTCTTTTCTTTTTAAAGATATTTCCTGTGATCTAGCTAAAAAAAAAAAGAAGTTGTAGCACTGTGTGTTCTTAGACCCTGGTATAGATGGTACACAAAAGGAAGCTTGTCCTTTTGGGACCTGGCTCTGAATCAATTACAGACGACAGAGAAATACTCTTTTGTGGCTGCTAAAGTTCAGGAATGAATTCTGGCAGGCTTAGCCAATTCCCTAATGCAGCATCCACATTACCAACATCAAATTGGCAGCTTTTGCCTGTCCCAATGGGGACAGGGTAATGAATGGATTTAGTTAAGGTGTCCTGACTCATCTACAAAGTGCTGGGTATATGCACCAAGGTTTTCCTGTGTAACTTCCAAAAAGCTGTCACTCAAAGAAAAATGAAGTTTAGAAAATTTGCTGGCTACCACTAGTATAGCACGCGTTTCAGTGTGCCCTGAGTGCCCTAGAAAAAGCTACTGTTCATTTTCCTTTTAACTGTTAGATGCTAAGGCACTGTAAGAAAAGTATATTTGTCATAATCTATGATTTTTCACTACTTCTTTAGGAAAGATAATTTCTTTATGATCTTCACACTTCCCTTCTTTTTCTTGCACCATCCTTTGAAAATAATTTACACCATGGCAAAAGACTGCTTACCCTAAGGATAATTTTAAGCAACTTTCCATGGAATAAAGTACTGACATTCTTGAGTCTCCAGGCAGTGTGTTTATGAATTTCCAGGGAGTGATACAAATACACTTTTCTCTGAGGCTTTTACCCCTACCTGACTATGCAGTGAAGATTGACATTGGACCCAAAAGTAAAGATATCAGAAAACCCACTGAAATCTATATCTACAGGTATGATCTGCCTGTTGTTTTTTTTTTCCACTAGTATCTCTAAATCTCTACTCTTATTTTTTAAAAAGCAGGGCCTATTCTTAAAATTTCATTACATTTATTTTTAATGCAAACCATAAAAAAAAAACAGGGAATTTTTTTAACTGTATTTGTATTTCAATTTTTCTGCCTTCACTCATGTCCATCCTTACCAGTGTTTAGGTGTAAAAAAAGCTAATAAAACAAGGGTAAGAATTTGGTCTCCTTATACACCCTTTTCTGTTTAACCTTACCTTTTCCTTCATTAAGGAAAATGAAAATGAGTAAAATAACCAAGGCTAAGTTCAAGTTTCCTTGTTTATTTTGGTTGCTTCAGCAAAGACTGGTAACATTCATGAGCTCTGAAGCCTCAAGTGATCATGTGCAATAAAAAGACAATAAAAAAATAAACTAATTTGAGTCATTGAAATGATGTATTTGACTGTTTCTTTCAATATGAAATTGAACTTTGACTTTTTGAAGGGGTTATGTCAAAAAAAAATTATTTCTCATCTTCACACTACTGTAAATCAGGTTATATTTCACTGCACAAAATAGCATTGGACTGGTGTCTAACACGTCAAGAACAGTGCCCATGTGCACAACTATAAATATGTATCTGTATGTATAGTTTCTCTAGGGTTTGTTTGTTCTTTCAGTACTTTCAAATTAGTAATTGATTTACTGCCATGCATAAGTCCCCCAAGGAATTACATTAGAGAATCATTTGAAATATTTGCAGAACCTCCCAAGCACAACATTATAAATGTTAAATGCTTGGAGAGATATCACCCATTTTTCACCCTGACTATGATAAGCAATATGGAAAAAGAGAGAGAGAAAAAAGTCTCAATAACAAAATCCACATTGAAAAGTTAGGCACTTTGAACTTTCCCATCACCTTACCAGTGTTTCCCCACAGGCTGTCTAAAAGACAACTCAGCAATGTCTGAATGGAACTGCGCACAATAGCTCCTTCACAAGTAGGTCTTTAATTGATTACGGCTGTGTTTATAGAAGCAGAAGAGAATTTACTCAAAATGACAGATTGCCTTTAGTGTTAAAGTAGTTTAGTAATGTTAATGGTAAAGGAGGTCCCCGCTACCTCCTCTTTAGCTGCATGAAGTCCTAAAGATGAGTTCTTTGTTACTTCAACCTCCAATTGCTTTTTACTTTCCCTCCTCCCCTCCCCACTTTTTTTTTTGTTCTTTCAAAGCAGCAATATTCCTAACCTCATGGATTGCACGAGCTGCGCAAATTTACATAGAGAATAGCAACTGGCTGACTCTTGCAAAGATAAAATCCTCCAGAACTGCAGATTCAGATTTTAAATATGAGAAAGCAGAAGAATAAACAGTACAAACCTACAGGCACTCATCCTTGCTGCACCCCTGCCTGTGTCAATTTGGTCAGATAATCACAAAGGCAGTGCTTGAGAGTACACTCAAAAGGTTAATCCAAATAGCGGGAGTAAATTCCTTTTTTCTATTTATATTAAAACAAACTCCCACCTAACAAGTGAATGGTGCAGGGGTAGAGGTGACCCGGGACCTCGCGGGCTCCCGGAGTGGATGTGCCCACTCTCCTTCCATTGGGCGACTCGGAGCCCGGCTCCGGCCCCGGCCCAACCCCGGGTCCCTCCCGCTGGAGAGGTCCTGCATTTCCCTGTTAACAGTGACCTCTAACGACTGCATGCTGGAATAACACGGGCTTTTTTAACCTCGAAGAGAGGAAACACCCTTTGCTCAATAGAAGAGATAATTGTGCTCTGTAACACGGAGTTTACGTTCAAGACAGATGTTTAGTTTCAGAACTGCAAAACTGCTTAAAGATTTATCACAACTTCCACGCCCAAATAAAGATGCGAGCTTTGCTTTTCTTCATATTTTGAAAAATATTCTAAATTTTTTCTTTCTGATATTTTAAAATCAATTTTAACTAAGATTTGTTAACTTTTAGAGAGTGATTTGAGGGTGATTCTAGTGCTGAGCCATTATCTTCTTCATAAAAGAGGAAGATAACAACTTAAAACAGTGTTTCTTCTGTTTCTGACACAGGTGAAGTAGCTGATGCTCTACATAAACTCAGACAAAAAACATTAGAGATTATGCTGTGCAATTACTGTTTATTTGAAAGCCATTGATGCTGTCTTATCTGATGCTGTATTTCATTTAATACAAAAGATACTTAAAATGTATTCTCTCTTTTACTCACATGATTTTAAGTGTCAGGAAAGAGCTGTAAACGATGGCATTCCAGAAACACAGACATGAGTAAATCGGGTGGATATGCTAAACATCGAAATACCTTGAAGAAAACTCAGGGGGTATGAATAACCCTGCCAAATATCTTCCAAGCAATAATCGCACTGAATGCCTCTTGATTAGAAAACATTTTGTTGTGATGCTTTTTAGCAAGATATGTCTTTTCCACTTTCTGAGGCTTGACTTGCTACTGGATGATTCATCATGCTGCCTGCTTATATTGTCATGCTGCAAGATGCCAATAGCACAATGTAAAGATATTTCAGAGAAAAGTAATATCTCCAATGTAAGAATATCAAGAAAGAATCAATTTCCAAAATTAGCAGAGAGAAGAAAGGGGTGGGGCCTCAAGGACAGGAAATTTTTCTCTTGTTACAGTGTAAATCTGAGAAAATCTCCTCATGTCTGTTAAATTATTATGGCTGTACAGAAACTGAGGAAAAAAAAAAGACATTGGGCAGATATTAACAATTCCTTTTTCTACATTACTTTCAATTTTCCAGAATTGGGTCAAGTATTTATGAAAGTCTTTCTACTCCTTATTAACTACAGCTTTAAAAAACCCTGAAATATCTGCAAAGTTATTCGCTCACATTTCACAAAAAATTCTCTTTAACTGTGCTTTCCAGCCATTCTGCATTTACTTTCTGTCACAGAAAGTGTTTGCTTGGCATTGAATGAAATAGTTGAAACAAGTATCATAAAATAGCTGAAACAGTCAGAAACTCTTTTTGTGAAGAGTTTTAAAGAAAACTTGCTACACACAACAGCATCAATTCAAGGTCTAATGACAGATGTACTGTCTCCTACTAAACTGACCTCAGTTTACCGAAAAATGTTACGATAAATAGGAAAGGGCCAAAATGCACTGGAGAAACTACACAAAGACAAAAAAGGCAGCAGGCTGAAGTCTCTTCCATTTGTGCCTACACAGCACTTGGGACAAAGGTGTTCTGTGAAGGATGGAGTGCTTGTGAATGCTTACCACTGCAACAGGAGAAGAGGTGTGGCTGCTTTTCCAGGACAGTCTCTCCCAATGAGCTCAAGTCTTGCATGAGCTGCCAACCTGCGCGTATGACGAAGCAATTTGGAACTATAAAGTAAATGCTATTGATGACATAATAAGAAATCCATAGACATAACCCTTAGTTTTCAGACCAAAATCTCCTTTAGCTTCCTTTATATCTTAGAGGAGAAAAAATAACTTTATTTTTATCTTTCACCCTCTGTTAATTCAGCTGAATCTTTACAAGGAAACCATGCTTCCTATCTTGCTTCTGAGACTGTCTTTGCACTATTTTTCGGAAGATTCAACAAAGAATAGAACTGCTCATATGACCCCAGAATGCTGAAAAGATGTCTTTTTTAAAAAAACATTTTCAGTTGCCATTTTGGAAAATATGGATCACTTGATGATGATAAAAACATGGACATATTTAATATACGTGGGAAGGCCAAAAGTAAACATTAACAATCAAGAAACAGTCTTACTGCAGTCTCATCCAAAGTACATATTCATGCAAGAAATTTGTGACAGAAGCAATACATCACAGAGCTAGAAATGCATGCACCTTCTTTAAGCCACAGGAAATGTCATTGTCAGTTCCCAGTGGAAAGACATACAGAAATTAAAAAATAAGTATATGCAACATTGCTTTTGCAAAAGTACAACCCATTTAGGAGACTGCTCAAGAAAAGTGATATTAACCCAAACATCAGTACAATACATTGTGGTAGATTTGAAAAATCAGTAAAGGAAATGTATATGTTAGTTTATGAGCTTGATCCTGACTGTGTGAGTTAGTGTCACTCAGTTAACATCAGTTTGGCTGATGATGAATTGTTTTAGCTTAGTTTCTGTCCCTGAATAAATAAAGTTGCCTTTACTATACATTTGCTTATGATCAGTGTTGTTAGTAGTCCAAAAAAGGGAATTGAGGCTTGGTATTTAAACATTGAAAAGGCTAATAAATTCTTGTGCCCCACATATAATTAACCTATGAAACTGACTGGGACAGGCTACTGTTCTGACAGATGTAATAGCTGATTAAAACTGAAGCTCAACAGGGTAACGCAGTAGCAGTAGCTAGGACAAAGCTTAAAATAAAATCTGTCAATCATGAGGCTTTAAGGAATACTTTTCTTCCCTTGCACAGAAGCAAGAGTGTTTATTACAGCATTACACAATCTAATACTTGCTACTTCTCCTTCAAAACCTGTCATTAGCTGCATACAAAGTAGTGAACGAGATGGAACAATTAGTCTGCCCTTGCTAGACATTTCTTATGCTTTTTTTCTGGTAGAAAAGACTGTCAGTGGATTCAAAGAAGCAGCGAAGAATGTCTTGGGGCCTGTTTTAAAATGCAATGAAACTCTTATGAGTGCTTGAAATTATTACAGCGGATGCTAGAGAGTATGAAAGCTGAGACTATTTGGAAAATCAATCCTTATTTTTATTCACTTTATTTATAGTACAGCTGACTCAGTGTGTTTGTAGTACAACAGCCAGTGGGGCTTATTTTCTGAAACACTCGTTTTGTTATATTAAATATATCAAAGCCAGTAAACCTTAGTATAGATTCAAAACCTCATAATTTTAAAAATAAATTTATTCTCTTATGTAAATAAATAACATCTGTAAAATATATCACATATACCTTCTATATATGAGATATATTAAAACATCTTATTTAAATTAATTTCCTATATAAGAGTTATTGAATTTTAAGTAAAAAAATATTTTTTTTGTAATACTTGGAAACTATGCGTATAAGGTTAATTTTCTTTTTCGAGGAGAGAAAGTATATTGTAAATCAGTTTTTCTCAATATACAGTAAAGCATGGTAATCACAGAAAATCCAGGGTCTGCAGCTGATTAAACTAATAACAGACCTTAAATGGATCAAACATGTTGATGCTTTTGTGGACGTATTTTGGCACATTAATTTCTGTTTTGAAAGTCAGTCCAGAAAGCGCTATTAGACCTTTTACTTGCCTTTAACATTCTGTAGTGTTCTCTTTTACACTGTGCTTTGAAAGACTTATGGATGTACTAGTTATTGTGATCTGTGCTTTTTTGTAGAATATATAATATCTTTAAAAATGAATGGTAAATATACTTGAATTACAGTTTGTAGACAGAGAAGTAATTTGGCGTAAATAGAGACTATTATGAGATAATGTGATAGAAAATAGCAGTTCTGCACTTTGTACCCAACTTTGTCAAATTCAATGTTTTGGTGTTCCAAAAAGAATCTGATGATTTTAAGCATATTACCAGTTATATAACACAACTGAAGCAATATTTAGTCCTTCGTTCTATATGTAATCCTTACTCAAACAAAAATTTTAAAATAAAATTTTATTACAAAATCATTGAAGATTCTTTTGGAAAAAAGTTCTAAAATATTCTTCATTTAAATAATAGCGAGAATACTTGTGACTATTTTTTAAAAATATGTTTGTTATTTCTAGTTCATATGAAAAATGAAAAGCAAAGCTTTTGTTCCCCCACAAAACTTGAGATGAAGGATAGATGTTATTTGGATTTATTCTTATTTCACGCATAGGACCTGCCACAGCAGGAGCCAGTCTGTAATAAAGGCCACAACATAATAAGTTTTAACACAGTAGCAGTAGAAAGCAAGCCACGTAAATCTATACAGTCACTAGAAAGGAACTATGTAACAGGAGTTAATTAGTGAAAAAAATCTAAAAGAAATCCAGAAACTAAGGATTTCTCAAGTCTGGAGGCTCCTTAAAATATTGTATTAAAAAACCAGATAAAACGCACACCATGATTCAGAATTGTATCAATTGGACTAAACTTTCTTCAATATAAAACTAAAGGCACATATTGTGGGGAAAAAGTTGGAATTTTAAAAATGGAATTCTCACCTAAAAGAGAAGAAAAAATTGTAAACATGAGATTAAGAGGAGGGCTCACAAAACAACTTAAAAAAACATTTTGCAAAAGATGTGAAAGCCAACAATAAAATTTCTTCAAATCCATGAAAGCAGTAAGTCATCTGGAAAACCTACCTTAATGGCAAGAGCATAAATGTACTCTCTGAGATGACAAAGACATGGAAATTCTCTATGAATGCTTTATGTCGCTCTGCTCCTGGCAGCGCTGGAGAGATTCCAATAGCTCTGAGTTTAAGTAAATACGAGTTTAAGTAAATAATATTAGAGCAAATAAGTGAGTTGGATGTTGATAGATAGGTAGGATTGAATGGCACTTCTGTTGAAGTGTTGAAAGAATCCAAATATTAAAATGCAGAATATATGGCCAAAGTGCATAACTTGTCATTAAGAATTGCCACCACACCAGAGGGTCTGCAAGAACTACTGACAGATGAGTCTCGTTCTCTCCCTGGTGAAGTGTCAAGTTAATTATGAGGAATAGGATCAGTGAACAGATTAACATAGTCTGTTGGAGAAAGTCAGCATGCCTTCTTGTAAGGGAAAATCCTGCTTCAGTAACCTGCTACTGTTCAATGACAGTGTCAAAAGGCATATGCACAAAGGAGGTCTGGTGGATGTAACATACTTTGAATTTCAGAAAGCCTTTGAGAAGGTTCATTGGCAAAGGTTATTAGGGAAATTATTGCCACGGCAAGGGGAAAGGTTCTTTTATAGATGCTAAAGGATAAGATGAGCTCAATGGTGACTTGCAAGGATGGAGAATAGTCAGCAGTGGAGTTTTCTATGGATCACTTCTGACATTAGTTCTGTTTGATATCTTCATTGGTGATCGAAGGGTGGTGTGAAACCAAATCTCCACTTCCGTAGATGACAGCATGCTGCAGAAGGTTCAGGTAGATACTATGCTGATGGTGAGACATTCCACATAGACCTCACGAAGGTGATTGCATGGAAAAACATAGCAGATGAGCTTTAATGTGTGTAAATAGAAGGTAAATAAAAAATGACTTGGACTGTGGCTATGGGTTGCTGTTTGTAGAAATGGTATTTAGAGCTCAGGAAAGAAGCTTCACTTCCCACTGTCAGCTGTCTGAAATTACAGGCTTAGTGTGAAGGAGCAATCAACAAATGTTGCCATCACCTTGAGCAAGACCAATTTCTTTTGGCTTTAAGTAAACCCTTATTGCATCTGCATCTTGTAAAGTGTGTGCAGATCTTGTGTCTACTCCAGAGATGAATAAAGGAGCTAAGAAGGTACAGAGAAAGGCATCTAAAGTGATCAAGAAGAGGTCAGTTGATAATTTATGGGAAAGTAACAAAGCTGCAGTTCCCCAGTGTGCAGAATGTAAAGGTGAGGGAGCATTAACAAAGTTTGCAAAACTATGAAAGTGATGAATAAGGTGAATGAAGGACTGTTTTTTACCAAATGCCACAAGACATGATAAAAGATACAGCAGACTAAAGAAAATATTTCTTAATGTACTGGATAACAACTTCTGGAACTTGCTATCACGGGCATTCATGAAAGCAGGAGGTATGAACATGTTCACAAACGGATCAAACAAATTAAGCTGTGCTAAGATTGTGAATGGGTACTAAAGGGATTATATATACACCAGTACCTGTTCCTAGTACAGATGGTAGGGATGCTGGAGAGTTATGAAACAAACCAGTTGCAGTTAGTGGCTGGACTTGGATATCTCTTAAAATAACTGCTACTATTAAGAACAGACTTTGGTCTAGATGGACTATTCATTTAACCCAGCAGGGTATTTCTTAAGGTTTTTGTTTTCCTTTCATTGGGGGTTATTTTCTTCTTAATATTTAGCTTTTTATTGCAAATCTCATAAAATATTTTATTGAGACTAGTGTTTTGTAGATAGTAATTTGTTTCTGTACAAATACAGCATGGTAACTTTGTGATTTGACTGATGAGTGTAACAAGATACTGAAATTTTAAAATATTGCTGTTAATTGTATAGTAGTTAATTATTGACAAAGGTTTAAGAAAATCTTTATTACACTCAAAGACAAAAAGAACTATTTTAAATACAAATTAAAATTTACGTTTTAAAGCTTCCTTTAAGAATCAAATTTATTTTGAGGCCTGAGAGATCTTTACATAAAGCTTGTACTTATTTATACAAATAAAAAATAACATTTAAAATCCTCTTTGATTAATCAGTGTATTCCTGGAAATGAGGCATAAATGAATTTGCTTGCTTCAAGGTGGCTGTTTCAACAGCTTCTTATAAACTACAGATAAAACTATTTCCTTTGATTTCATAATGTTATTAATATTTTTGTCTTTGCCCACCTAAAACATATCTAGTGCAGTTATGTTAGAAAAAAACAGCCTACTACTTGTTTTCCCACCCATACCCTTGTTGGCACCATGAACAGAACTTGTTCTGATTGGGAAATACAATGTTTTCATACTTTCTTAACTTGAAGATACATTATCTAATAAGTGTTCTCAGAGCAGACCTCTCAGAAAAGTGTCTGAACGAAGAGATAGAGGAAAAGCCATGGGTATCCTTCTTTAAGCATGCTTCCATTATCGTTGTTTCATTTTTATTTTCTGTTTGTCCTTTCTTTTAGTAAAAAAGTTGGTAGTAATCACAACTATTTTGTATTTACTTATTGCATTGTTGAAGGCATAACAACAGTTTCAAGTGATTAGTATGGGTACCAGCATGTCACATCTTAATGCTAGGAAATAAGATGTGCCCTTCATCTCCTGTCTATTTAGTTAGTCTAGCTTACACATTTTTAATAACTGGCAAGTGAAAATAATTAGTATTCTGCATGTTCAAACAAGTATTTCTCTCCCTCCCTGTACTTAATTGCAAAATATTTATTATTGGAGGTATATAATATATAGTTATTATTTTTATGTACTTCATGAAATTATAATGATGTATATTCATACCAAATTTAATGAGCTCAGATCTGACAGTATGTGTAATGATAATATGTTTAATGTTTTTGTTCTAGCATTTTTTGTTTAATTATTTCTACTTATTTCTCATTTCTTTGCTGAATCTTCTTTTTTTTGTCTTTCTTTCTCTTTTCTCTTTTATTTTATTTTGTCTTTGTATGTCATTCTTAATTCCTTTGGCTAGTTTTATCTGCAAACACTGCTTGGCAATTTTTACACATCATGCATTGGAGTTAAAAATTTATTCATTTGTAAAGCAAAAATAGCAACATACATGCTCTAGTCTATACAGGATAAATATACATCTTGTAAAGATACTCATCCATGTCTTCTTGTGTAATCGTGATTTTGTATTTCTCAATGAAATCAGATTACAATATAATTGACAATGATTTATAACTGAACAGTCTCTTTCTGCTACTATAACGCTAATGTAAAAATTTTAGACAAGAAAAATTGTAAGGACCTGACACCAGTGAAGAACTAGCTAATGATCTGGACAGTAGACACAGTGAAGACTATGAAATAGATCAGTAAGTCCTAAGTCCTCTCAGAATGTTGGAACATTTCATAAGGAAATACTGTATGTGGGTAATGTACAAGTTTATACAGTGTATTCAGATAGACTGTGTCTGTGTTAACTTATTTCTTCTAAAAGTATAGTAGATTATAGAACTAGAAAAATAAATTGAAATGAAAGGTCAGATGCAATACCAAGAAATTGAATTTCAAATGTTGAATTTTGAACACACTTATTGAAAAAAAATATCCCATATGCTGCTAAGTTTTATAGGAATTTAAAACTCAGCAGTGTGTCAACAATCTTAAAAGACTGACTTTACAGTAACATACTCGCATTACAGTAGCTTTTATTTAGTATTTGAGAGACCCTCAAATTTTTATTTGCCCCTCACAATTAAGGTCTTAATAGTATGTATAAATAAGTTTGTCATTAAAACTGTAAGAACAAGTGAAATCTGAATACTTGCGATGAGCTCAACTAGTAGGATATGACTAATCAAAATTTATTTGTGATAGATTGAGCTTCTTGGCTTAACAAAAACATTATACTAAATATATCAAAAATAACACTCTTCACATTGGATATATGTGTAAGTTAATCTCAATTCAAAACCAGCAAATCAGAACATATTCAGCAACTGCGTACTTAAGCAGTTCTTAATCTCCATTGCAACTTAACATCTTGAGTGCACCTGATTTCTGAATTTCCTAAAAAAAGAAAAAGAGGAAAGACAAATTATACCATAAGTGTAGCAGAGATCTTCTGGCAGTATTATTTTGGCACATATCCATTATACACAACAGCACTGTAAATCAACTGAGTAACTGAGTTTTTAAAGTAAACCAATAAAACACAATACAATGCATAACCCTTTTCGGTTTGCTATGGTTAACAAAAAAAATTATAAAACTAACACTCCTGAAGCATGGCAGAAATATTGACTGGCAACATACTTTATATATTGTATACTTAGTTGTTAGCTGTTATGCATAAAATTCAGGCCATTTGTCTTCTGAACCGTGAGTATAGTTTTACATTATCATTATCATTAGAAATCTGTGATACAGCTCTGTAGGTTACACATAGTCCAAACAGATAAAGCAGGAACTTTACATATTACTGAATGATTGATTTTGGTTTGTACATTGTGAAACAATTCAATTTACTAGATTGGTCTAGTTTTGAATCATACAATGTGGTGATTATACAACACTTGGACGCAGCAGATCAACTTGTGAAATGATGAGTACAATTACACTTTAATCTAGTCAATTAGAAAACAAGGACATAAGAAAATTTTAATCACATTCCATTAGGTCTTCAAATTCTATGAATGGTTCTGTGAAAATGCCAAGACGCAACTTCAGAAGAGCCAACATAGCAATCACCTAAAGGCAAAAAAGTTGAATACAGATGTATTCTGTCTTCCTAGAGCTCCTAAAACAATATCTCCCAGTGCTCAAATCAACAACACAAGAATTTTCCTGTTTGTATAAGAGGGTATAGTTAAGCAGGAAGCTCTAGTCCCAAATGCAGAATTATATTCTGAAGATGGAGAAGACTATAGGATTGGTCTTTGGGCATGCAGAAACAGAAGGGTTTGCTGCGCACCTCTTCAGCTACTTAATCATACAAAATAGTCATCTCCTCAAGCAGAGGAAAAGCCCAAAAGATAGGGAGGGAAACAAGGAGAAATAAGTGCTTTTAAAAAGAACGAAGATCATTCTGAAGCAAAGATACAGAGCATATACGTATAGTGCAATTGTTGAATAGATTAGACTGTGGTAAATCAGAGGTGAAAAGTTTTACAGAACTCATCTACTATAAAATCACCTATTTGTTTTAAGAATATGTCATAGCTGTCATTCTTTGAATCGACATCTTCATATCTTGAATAATGAGGCTATTTTAGATTCAAATCTAACAGCATGGGCTTGCTTCAAGTCCAGCATACTAAACAACCTGTATAATTATCTGTGTCATTCTTCAGATGGTACGAAAAACAACCTTGCTTGTCTTCTGCCATCATAGTTCACGATATTGAAGAAAAATCTTTTTTATTTCTCTGTCAAATGTATATATCTGCTCGATCTGTTGTTCTAGATCTATGAGGTGTTTAAAGCAGAAAGTGGGAGCCTGGACAAAACATAAAAGATGTGATTGAAGGCTAGTGATAACCAGAGATGTGTCAGTTGAGAAAACCAACAAACTGAGAATTCCCAGTCAGCACTTTTGCATACTTGAGGTAAAACTGTATTTCACAGAAGCTCTGATAAAGTTTCTAGGATAGTGTCTTAAATCTGCCAGACAGTAAAGATTAGCTTCCTTTTGATAAGCTTCTCAGATTATTGAATTCAACTAGAAATGAGCTGAAATTTATTTAACCCATATTTGCACTAGTCTGTTATAAAAGCTGGATGTTGTAGAGTTGATAAGGGCAGGAACAGTTCTCTCTTTTGTAGACTGTGGGTGTCCTGGAACACAGACAGCATCCTCCCATTTGCCTAGCAACATACAAAGTGATGGTGCTCATTAAATAATTTTCATTAGTTATGTTTGAATGTTTGTTGATAGAAAGCCAATTCCTGTCACTGACTGTGTGGAACACTTGTTACGTAAAGTCAATGACTGGTTTTGGCAGTAAGAGAGTTTGTTCAGACAGTGCTGCAAACCTTTCAAGGATCTAAATCTTCCATTCCAAAAAGAGAAGCTGAGAAGCTTATGAAGCGATATGATGTGTTGTGGGGTGTGAGCTACTTCACAGTAAATGGAAAATTTTGTGAGAAGAACTCAGAAAATCCCACTGTTTTAATGACACTTATGTCCTCCCTTTCTAGATTAAATTCTGTCAGGAATGGAGAGACTCTATATCATTGGTTGTTGTTCAACCAAAATACAGCATGAAGAGAGCTACAGCAACAAGAAAGTCCTTGCTCTCACTTCTGATCCCAGATATAACATTAGGATACATTAAATTAGCATAATCTGTGGCACGTCTTTAAACCTGCTTTGGTAGCATTGTAGTTGGAGCATTGCCTGCCACTGAACTCTAGTGCCAGCCTAGTAAACATCAAAGCTAGGACATAGCTTTGCTCTAAGACTCCTGAAATTCCATGGAAATGGACTTCTGGTTTTAGGTCAGAAAATAAGATTATGCTCATAATTACAAATATGATACAGGCTAAAGAATATTTCTTGCTAATCTCTGCATCAAGTTGCTCAGCTGGGCACTGCACCTGATCCAACTTCTGGTGACACCTGCAGGACTTTTTGAGCAGACATAAATGGGTTATCCTTAAAGTTAGACTCTGAGGAGATAAAGCATGGATTTCACAGTGTTGTTGGGAGTGGCATTTTCTCATACTGTGATTTACATGGTACCACTAGGGAATAAGAGTTTCCAGTGAATCAGCACAGCTTACTGCACCAGTACAGCTTGTGCACAGCGTTGGGGCATACTTCTCCAATTCAGTGTCCTGGAGAAAACTTAGACTTCATTTACTGTGCCTGGCCAGTGGTCTGATATAATCCACAGTCAAAACAAACAAACAAACAAACAAAATAAAAAGGAAATGGTATGAAGGAAAAGGGGAAAAGTAATTTCTTTCCATACTATGAGTTCACAGTTAGTGACTGCTGCTATTTCTTCTGTTTCAACTTTGAGTAAATGTTCATATTTAGCAAAATATTAACACACATAACTTAGTTCCATTCTTAGGACTACGCAAACTTAACATAAAGAAAGATTATCCTGTGTCCAGGAAGCTCTCAGCATCTGCTATTTATGAGCACAGCATGGTCAGAAGAATCTTGCTTCTCTACAGTACGTGCTGGAATTGATAATCAGGTTTTACTTTTAAAGAGTGGGAGAGCCTAACTCAAAAAGTTATGTGCCATGCCAAGCCTGACTCTCAAGAGCTGCAAGGATTATCTTTTTCTTATATGTACTTGATTAGTGCACCTTATATATTGCTATACATGTACATATCCTATATCAATTTACTTAGAAATCTTGTGGAAATTTATTTCTCCCTATATTTCATAGAATCATAGAATGGTTTGGGTTAAAATAAACCTTACAGATCATCTACTTCCAACTCCTCTATCATGGGCAGGGACACTTTCCACTAGATGAGGTTGCTCAAAGCCCCATCCACCCTGGGCGTGAACACCTCCAGCATCCATGCCTTCCCTGGGCAACCTGTGCCAGTGCCTCACTATTCTCACAACAAAGTATTTCTTCCTAATATCTCTTCTAGATCTCTCTTCGTTCAGCTAAAAACCATTACTTCTTTACAAAGGTTCGGCTAAAAACCTTTACATCACTACAGTTCCTGATAAAGAACCCCTCCCCATCTTTCCTGTAGGCTCCATTTAGGTACTGGACGGCTGCTAAAAGGTCTCCCAAGATCCTTCTCTTCTGTAGGCTAAACAAGTCTGTTCTTACAGGGGAGGTGCTTCAGTCTTCTGACCATCTTCAGAGCCTTCCTCTGGACTCACTCTAAGAGATCCACGTCCTTCCTGTGCTGAGGACTCCAGAATGCAATGCAGTACTCTAGGCACAGTCTCACAAGAAAGGGAAAAGCCTATCTACCCATAATAAGAATATTTTATTTATGTAAATCTAACCCTACACTGTATTACAAATTTTGATATGAAAATCATCAGATGCAGTAAAGCCGTGCCAATTATAGGAAGATAAGTCCTGTCATAAATTTGCTAGGAAATACTAATGTCATAAATAAAAAATCTTGGTTTCTCATAATGAATACAATTGCTCATGTCCTGACTTGATACTACCACTGACAAGGAGGTCATTCAAGGTCAGAAATTTCAAAGATTATTTTGTTATTCTGTGGTCTATAAGCTTCTCATTTTCAGATGAGGAAAACCCATTCCGACAGCTTGTCAGTCCAAATACTCTAGGTAAATAAATTTAATTTCTCTTTTGTCATTCTGACAGGAAACTTATTTTCTGTTTTTCTCAATGTTCTACTCTACTGAGTTGAACAGTATAAAATGCTAAGATTATTACACTTTTTCCTAACAGGCCTGATTGTTCTGCTATTATACGTGTGTGATATGACCCTTAATAAGAGGGAGTTGGAAAATATAAATTATAATCCACATTTCTGTATGTTTGTTTACAAAGGCGTGAAAGATTTCATAACGGGAATTAATGGTTATTTCCTTTTCAAAACAAAATAGGTAGAGATGAACATCTTCATGACACCTACTCAGCTGACTGCATGTATGCTGATGTTTTAAGTGCATCATTATAAATATGTCAGGGTGTCTTTTCTCTTTTAAAACTTTATCGTTCAGTTTTAACTGCAGAAGCTTTGCGAATATGGATGAACATGAATCATCCATAGGCGTGATTCATGTATACGTCCTTGTGAAGGATAACACAGATACAGACTGATAATTAACCTGAGCGAATACGTGAAGTTAAACAAATACTGCAGGATTCTACAGGGAGTAGAAGAGAGATGTACTGTTAATTGAGAAAACCACTGGGGAAATATCAAAACTCATCTGCTCTGCTGAGGCCTTCTCTCCTCACTTTCTGTGCATTCCTCATCTTTGGACTTGCTGCCATATACCACCAGCGCCAGCAGCTGGTGTGAGCAGAAGTCTGAGACCCGAATGATACAACAGATCTTATTTAGGATTAGGACAAGTCAACAAAGCTCTTGTGGCATGTGGGCCTGCTCGCCTGTGACTTAGCACAGACAGGGTGACACAATGCATTTCATTAGTCAGAAATGCTTTGATGTGCCATCAGTTACTGTCTTTGCCAGTTTTCCCAGTTTTGTCATAGGATACGCTCTTTCTTATGTGATATCATTAGACCTGCTTTATAACAGGTTATAATTGCATGTCAATGCAGTATCACTTATTTCAGGAAGTCATTTGGAATTCGCCTCTCCGTGTAGTACCATTTAATGCCTGAGTGCCAAGAGATGCTAACTCCTATGAAATTGAAAGAGGAGCTCAAGATATCTTTGTCTGTGCAAGTCAGCGCTAAATAATACTCCTCATAAGTCAGGCAAACAAGATTTATGTCAGTTTCAGTAACTGTGATATATATCCAAATTTCATACCAAATATGGCTGCCTACGGTCAGTAAATTCATCCTAACTTGAATCCTTTCTGGATCTGTTCTGAAATTGGAATATATTCTGTTTCTTGTAGGCAACCAGTCATTTTCAATAGTAGAACAGTTTTAAATAAGGGTCAATGAGATTCACAGAAATAGTGTTAAAACACTGTTAAACAGCTGTTGGCTCTAACAGTGAAAAGCTATCAAAATAAAGACTAAAGCTGAAACTTTATCACTTTGCAGAGTGGAATAGTACACTCTGTCCTGAACCAAAGACAAGTTAATACACACACATACATTCCCATAAAGCACATATAATTTCTAATCAATACATAATTAATTTCAAAGATCTAAGAAACCATGTGGCATATTGGTAGATTTATTGAAGATAAGCTCACATTTTCTTAGAAAAAATTGTAGAAAAAGTTCATAATAAGCTATTATACATAATTTTTAGGACTCCCTCAAAGTTTTATGTGATGTATTTATACCATCTGGATCTTCAGATTAGTCTGGACACGCTACTATGAATATCCAATATTAACAGCCTCCTTTACATGAAAAAGTTCATTTGTTTCATAGCAAGATCTGCAGACTGTAACTATCTGTGACATACTATACAAACCTAGTGTAAAAGAAAGTCATGTTTCAGTGTATTTGATGCATACAACTTCTCGAAAATTTATTAAAATTAATGGAATGAACTTTTTATACTTCTACAGGCAGTGCATGAGGCTGAGTAGCTTCCGTCTCACAATCCATAAACAGTCCTCTACCTCTGTGCCATTCTGATGGTAACACTGTGGCTTAATTTCAGATGTGGTATAACAAACTGGCAAGGTTAGAAAGTCAGAGAACAGGAGGTCTGATAAGAACATAGAGATACAAGGAGTAGATATGAACAGAAATTACGAGTCAGAGATATTTTTACTTCTGTATGTAAATAAGATAAATTAGTGATAGCACCAGGCTTAGCTACCTGTGCACAGCATTTTCTCACACTTAGTGAGTGAGCCAGTCACAAACGCTCTGGACCTGTTACAAGTGTGCTTGTCCTGCACCTGTAAGGCACTGATTCCCTGCTGTCTTGTACCTTGTGCAGATACTTGCACCAGTGCCAACTGGCTTAAGCAGTATTGGATTTAATGGATGAGCTGAATTTGCAGTAGCTCTTTCCGGATTGCTGAGATATCTTTGATCTTTGTTTCCATGCACCTGGTCAGCAAAACAGAAGCATCAGCAAGACACATCTTTCTTAGCAGACTTTTTAGCTGATGTGACATTTTAGAAAATTATATCTGTTATGTCTGGTTTCACTCAGATAACTGCTTCCTGATGCCTTCCTCAGTTCTTAGATGTGACATTAGTTTAGGCAAGCCCACAGACCCAATATCCTGTTATTTCTGGATGTCTGCAGCATAAAGGAAGGGAAAAACAGCTTTTTTCATGGATGGACTAGAAAATACTGTTTAACTGTATTTTTGATGCAAAAGCAGCAAAGTTCAGTGACAATTCAGTTCTACATTAAAACAATATGAAGACCTATTAAAGATTTTATATCTGGTGACGTTAGCTGTAGAATGATTTTGCTGAAGGACAGGGATAGAGACTTTTCTGAGTTATTTATAATAAATTATAAAACCACAGACTGACTAGACACTGTATAGGAGAACAGCTTAGCAAAATCTAATGATCATGGAAGGCACAGCTGTCCAAGATAATTAAGAAAATCCTAGCAGATCTGCAGCATGGTCAGTCTAGTGTGTCTTTAGGACATGACAACTGAAGGCTCATCGTCCTCCGACTTCCAGTTAAATAGTGACGAAGAAGCAGAAGAGATTCTTAGAAAGCTGGATATCAAATGATGTCTGTCGTCTTATTTTCTTGTAATACAGCACCGACATGAGTCATAATGATTTCTAGACTCCGTCTTTTCTCTAATTTTCTGTAATAACTGCTCTCACTCTATAAAATAATAGGGAACTACATAATTTTCATTTTAGGCTCCTATGAATTACTTTTATTTCTCTCATTGAATGAATTTGCCGTGTCTATACTGTAAGTAATAAAAGAAGTACTTTTATAGATGAAACTACTTGAAAGATCATAATTTGAGATTTACTTTTATTTAGACATAATCATAGGGAAGTACAATTATTAAAAAAAAAAAATATTCCTGTAACTCATTTCCATGCCCTCTCAGAAAGCCAAGCAAACATGTCATATTATACTAACTAAAATTATGTGTTCAGTGGTAACATCTATAGTTAGAAAGTCCATTCCTGCTGTTGCATAGAGCTACTGTGTTAAGTGCCAATGACAATTTATTTCACAGTATACTACACCAGGGAATTACTCTAGTTCAGTGATAGTCAGTGGGAATTGCTCTTCTTCAGTGGTGAAGGATTTAAATGCAGAAAGGCTATGTATTATGCCATGTTAATGAACCAGATAAGACTGGTACTAACTAACAAATATCATACAATATGTTATACCAATGTACTCTTCAAGGAAAGTATAAATTTTCTTAATGTAAAACTTGCTGTTTGAATTTAAAAGACACTTTATTCCAAGCCTTACAGGGTCAGTGATGTAGTGAGCTTTTTCTTCTTTTCCAAATAGATCAATTTTATAATACTAGAATAAAACAAGACAAGTCAGTGAATTCATGATGGGAAGGAATGAATTTACCTACAGAGAGTGCTGGCATAAAGCAAAAATATAGATAATGGAGACATTTTTATCTGGATATTTTCTGAAACTCAAAATCTCCGGATGGTAGAGCCTCTATCTCCACTGAGTTGTTTTTTGGGGTTTTTTTTTTGCTTAGATTGTGTATGCATTCCTCTGAGAAATTATCTTTTTTTTTAATTAAGACTAATATAATTTATAAAAATACAGCTGGAGAACCAGCAAACATGTTTGAATACATATGGTAAAAACTATATGGTCATTTTCTGAAATATTAATCTCTTAAAGCCTGTTGGGATAGTTGAAAGGAATGAAACATCTCAGTTCTCAACATGAACTATGCTTTTGTTTTTTTCTAAGATAAGGAGACATAGTGCTGTAAGAAAGTCAGATAGATATGCAACAAAAATGTTGAACTACTGTTCATTGTAATGAAATACAAGGTCACCAAGTTCATAAGTGAGTCTTATCCACAGTTATGGACAGAATCCAAGCAACTCGATCAGTGTTTTTTTATTTACTCGTCACTATTTATTAGAGACTTATAAAGAGATGGACAGTTACCTCAGCTTTTCACATTTGTATTGTAGGATATATTCCCTGTCTGGGAGATATTACAGCTTAACAGATGTCTCCCAGATGGCCATCTGATAGCAAGTCATACACACAAGTCAGGTCAGCAAATTTGGAAATAAAATCCAAATCACAGGAAATACTTACAGTTTATTCAGCATGCAGCACTATGACCTTTATTAATATTTAGGGAAAAAGAAGAGAAAAATTTACATGTTTAGAATAGAAAACTCTTAGTTTGCTCTTCCTGAGGCTTACTAAATGTAAAAAAAATACAAAAGAACCTCATAAATATCATATCATGACATCTGTTCAAAACAGATGAATTAGGTGGATTGTAGAAGACACAGACTGGAAGCAAAATACACCATCTCTCACATACTCTAAGTGCTTGCCCATAGTTATCCAATTATTTCTCTAAAAGCCATAAAAGCCTTTTGGCATTTTGATACACAATAGTTAGTTATTTCTATCAATTAATAGCCAAAGAATCATTGTTCTTCATGAGTGGAAGCAGAGGTTTACAGCACAAGTAGAGAATATGATCGTCTACTCAACTTTGATGGAAAACTTAAACAACTACCAAGGGACAAATGACATTAGCGTGAAATAATTATATCTCAGAACAGCTCTGTCTGCTTTTTAACAGATGGACGCTCAGCAATTCTGCAAACACTATATTCAAAACGAAAATAAATATTAATGTTCATTGCTTTCTATTTGAAGGGTTATTTGCAGAGTCTAAAGCCAAGGCAGAAAAAAGCTACTACCTTAAAGCTGTCTGCATCACCCTGGAGCAGTTACACATCTCTCCTAGGACAGGGAAGCTTGTTTTGTAGAAGGAATCTTGAGCACATGCCTGAAGTTAAACAATTCTGCCCTTGTTGGGTTAGCTTTCAGCCAGACCAGCAAGCATAAACATCCAGTTGTGCAATCATACCAGGAGTCTGCCAGCACAGGGAGGAGAACAGAACATGTGGCCTAGGGTAGCAGACACACCGCTCTGACAGCAGAACTAGTTAGCTTAAGCTGATTATGGTACTATAACCCATTCTTGCCAACCTGCCAAAACAATCATCCACATTGCACTAGAGCACTTCCAGATATTATATTGGAACACTTCTTTTAGCATTAGAGTCCTGGCCAGACTATTTGCTATAACATATCCTTTACTTTCCTTTGGATTGCATAGGGAGTTTGTATTTTTCTCCTGGCAGTTGTGTCACTAATTTGTATAAAATGTTTCATTCACAAAACCAAAAGCATATCGTGAATTTATAGGTTTGAAAAACTATTTAAGGAACAAAAATGTGGATTGTAAGTGATTTCCAAGTCTGATTCTAACGCCAGTTTTCCCAGTTTGTTACACACAGTCTAGTTTACCTCAGTCTTCTATAACTGCTCAGAAAAACATTTATAAGGAGACTGCTGCTCAGAAAAACATTTATAAGGAGACTGCTGTAGCACCAAGTGACATAACTTCTTACTGTGAGCAGCATCTTGGTTTGAAGTGATGTCTGCACCGTAATGCAGTGCTTTTCTTGACAATTTTTCAATTACAATGGCTGCTAAGGTGCTTTTAGTCATAGAAGTTTAGCGCTCTTCATCTGCTTTTATACAACAGGCTACAGGATTTCAGACATAAGAGCCAGTTTCTCAGTTTATCCCTTTGTGTAAAGTGCAGTGATGTTCTTTCTAGGATCTGGATGAATGATTTGATTCTGGTTTTAGTTTTTATTGCTATTTGTCGTATACACAGGATGTAAAATCAAAGTGTCTTCTACTTTCCCTGGGAACACGATCTCAGGGTTCTGGCAGTTCTTAGTTCCAGGAAGACCAGCATATAGCATAGGCCAGATGTTTGCATTGTGCCATGACTTTTTCATTCTTTTTGCTTATAAAGGTTGCAGAATAGAATAAAAAAGAATAGAATATTTCAATTGGAAGAGACTTACTACAATGCAACTGCCTGATCCCTAAGAATTAAGTAATCTGGTTTTACCATACAGTCTTAAAAAACATAAAGAAATATATTTGACCTAGATTTATACATTTCAGGTTCAGTTCCATCGTCATTATGTGACCTCACTGGGAATACTACCTGAGTAAGGAGACAAATCTCCAGCTTGCAATGATATGCTGGTGATTTACACAAAGAAGACCCAAAAGAAAACCGATGACTAAAACTTGCATTTGTATGCAGTTTCAGTTGCTAATATCATCTTCATTTCAATGTCATTTCATATCTGCTCCATTTTTTCGGACACTTTGAAACATTCTTGTTGCAGACCAAATTATTTTTAAATTGGCTAGAGTGATACCTATTAGTACCCAATGTAAAAATTAGTACTAAAAATAGATTTTCAGACACCAAGGGTAGATGGTACAATTTAAAGGATTTACAAATGCCAAGATCACTGTAGCTCTTTATTTCTCAAAGTCAGTTTGGGAAGCAGAACATGTTTTCGTGGAGGTGTTACAGCTTTTTGCAACAAAGCTTTTTAATAGAAATTTACTTTTAAAGTTACAAGATTCCATAAAATAAAGAGGAAAAGAAGATAAGTTTACTTCCTCGCAGAAGAAGTGTGACTCAGGAGTTTGGCTATGCTTCATCAGTTTAATCTTTCTTAGGAGGAATGTTGCTTGAAATTTAGAACAGATTTTTTAAAACTCAAATTGAATAATATTTAGAATAAATGACTGGAACTAATCCTGATATGAGTTGATTTATTCTCTCCCTTGATCTCAGACCTGCATCATCAAAATGACCTTGTCTTGTGATCTAGACTCTTGGGTGAACATGGTGATCATCTCTGGACATGCCTTGCTGACCTTGCCCAGGTGCTGTGGGGCTGGGCCCTCGCTGTTGAGGCTGGTTTCCATATGCTCAGCTCTTGGCTTGCTTTCCCTCAGAGAGGCACTGGCCAGTACTGTTTCCTGATGCTTACATTTATGCAGCTTGTCTGCAGGCTTGAGTATACTTTCTCATTATGCAGTGGTAAATACGTTTATCTGTATCTTTCCTTCTTAGGTTTTCTGACTCTTTTTCTCTTCAGTTTCCAATGGACTTTTGGTTTGCTGTTCCTTTCAATACCCTTCTCAGGTTATCACGAAGCCTTCTAGCTGTGAATCTCCCTCCTTTCTCAAATCCCTCTGTCCCCTTCCACTAGGAAATCCTTGTCAACTGTCTTCAGTAGAATTACTTTGCGCCTATCCTGATGAAAATTGTTCATGACTTATCTGTCCCTATAAATCAATAAAGGTGACTTTCTATTAAAATACATCAGAATAATTTTACAGTATAAGTGAAAAAAAAAGAGACAAAAATCTTGGGAGTGGGAGGATAAGTAATAATTTAGTGTAAACTTTGTGACATCTGAGAAAAGTCACTCCACTAGGAGGAGGGGGACGCACCTAAAACGTCAAGCTCTCTCAAATAGAATCATAGGTGTAAAAACTCAAAACTCTTCTTAAAATTTGCATGTAAGCTTTGTATCAGCAAACTTAATGCTGAATGAACAGAAATGGAAATGCCAATATGGTTATTGTTTTTTGTTTGTTTTTTTTTCTGTGCCAAGAATCAGGAATGAGTAATGAGCTGGAAGAATATTCTGCAGTAAATGTAGTGTTTAACAGACTTGCTTCTTTCAAAGCAGACAAGAAGCTTCTCCCACTAACCGAAGCTTATGCAAAGTTTAAATGAACATCTGCTTCTTTGCCCCTTCTATCAGGGGCTACAAAACCACAAGCATTACGAGTAGGTTTTATAAAACCCATGCAGGACTTGTTTGCCAAGTACCATGGTGTATTTTCCACACTGATGAGCTGAATTGCAAATAAAAGGGTTGTGTGTTTTCTTTTCTTTAAAAAAAAAAAAAAACAGACCCCAACCCAACAACAGAACAGCAAAAAACACTGCAAAACAAAAACCCTCAACATTACCTGACTATGGCAATATAGGTACAGCGTGGCGCTCTGCCTCAGCACAGCTCTTGAAGTACTGCCTATGAGCACCTAAGAAGCTTCCTCCTATTACTCTTATCACAGTCGTAGCTCTTTCATGAAGAAAATAGTTCCCACCTCCCACTTTCTGATCCAAGTGTTTTGCTAAACATCATATCATGTGGTTTTCTTCCACTAAGTGAAGAGATTGAGAGTGCTAGGTATTATTTAGTATAAATTCTTTTTCTATGACTGACAGGAATCAAACCACTGCAGCCGATGTCTTTATATTTCCAAATCTCTTTCTGATATCATTCTGATTGTCAAAATAGCTATTTTTATGACCTCCTGATTGCCACACTCCCAATGCTGTGTACAATAGTGCCTTGATTCCGTTTGTTCCACCACTTCATTTCACTGCTGTCTCCCTACAGCAAACACAAAGGCAGCATGTCCTTTCTTCCTCCTAAGTTAAGGAAATTGGAGTCAAATTCCAGTTGTTTCTTAGACCGGGGACCCATATGCATGTTCTCTTTCAATGTATAGTAAACCTAAATTGCAGTTTTACCAGTGTGTTTCAAGTCTGATCTATATTGAAGATTTAGATTTCAATTCAGTCAGTAACTAATGAGACTAATGTGCTTACAGCTTATGCTTGAAGTGCCTTACTTGAGGTGGAGTCCTCAGCAGCCGTGCATATAGAAGCTTTTAGCAAAGTCAGCAATCTGTGTGTAACAATTATTGCAACCACTAGGACACAGTGAAACTGCCTTGGCCTGAGGCAGCCTGGTCTGAAAAGCATTAACCTCATAGGAAAGCTAGGTCTAGTAAGATGATGGTCTTTCCAATGAAGACTTCTGCCAGATCATTCTGCAAGCATACAGATGAAGGCACTGTGATGCTTGACTATGTAGATTTTATCAGTTACACTACAAAAACATTGTTCTAAATGTACAAAATGCTTTGTTTGTCCCACAGCTTTTTTTAGCTAGTGTGAAAAAAAAGAAAAAGAATCTTTGTCTCAAGGAGATAATTAATACTTTAATAGCATCATATAAACATAAAAATAATTTGTTTTATAACAGATAGAAAAATGCAAGTGGACTGAAGAGAGTGTATACTTGAAAGCCTTTCAAAAGTCATGCTCTTCTTTAGTAGATTCAGAACAATAACACAGTAGATTAAAACTCTAATAAGAGTACAATAAGGAGAAGAACAAAGGGGGAAATACAGCCTTTTATAGTTGTGTTTTACATTAAGCAGAGCTGCAATAGAACACTCCGCACTAGAAATAATGTAATTCCTATTGATTATTCCTTATGTTTTGCAGTTTTGCTTAAGAGAATGTTCTTTCATTTTTCTCTGTTCCTCCTTTTAATTATGACCCAACTCCAGTCTCAGGCTGACTTTGGCATCAATATATAAAGTAGATGTACACATGTAATATTAATGACTAAGATCTTCTATTTATCAGTGACAATGGGTGAAATTCACTACAATCCCAAATGAAATTTGTCATTCTCTTCTGTGATTTATGCAGAGCCTTAGTGATAAGTAAACTGCTGTAATTTAAGTCATTAAATCTCCAGATAACTTTTTAAAGTTATCAAAGAAAATTCTTTTTTGCAGCAGGGAAGCTTCTTCCGACAATGGAAGTTCTGCCAGAGTAGAAATGGATATACAAAACAGCATTTAGCATGTGGAGACATAAAGACAAAATTTGTTTGTTTGTTTGTTTTAAAAAAACACTCTGGAGCAAAACACGAGTCTGTTATAATCCAAGATTCTTCAGGGTTTGGAAAATATATAGATTTATTTAAATGGAAATTCTAGTGATGAAGCCTCTTGTACCAGTTTTAATCCTTACAGTTTTACACCAACAGTAGTTACAAGACCAGATGAAACCCAGGTAGAATGGCAATATCCTTACTAATACTGAATAAATACTTCATGCCATGCCTAGATATCAGTGGGATCATAAGTGAAACAAGGGTCTAAATTTTCCTGTCATGGGGCAAGAAGGAAAACAAGTGTCTTTTAGTCTTAGCTCTAGGTCTCTAGAACTGAAGGCACCTGGTTAAGCCTGAAGAAAGACAATTCAATTATCTGTCGTCCTGCCTCATTAGAATGTACTAGTGCATGCACACTGCAACTGTGTAAGCATGCTCTGTTCATTTGAGGTCACTAACCCTGTCGTTCTAGTGGCATAGAATTTTCAATAAACTTTAATAACAAATATTTCACTTAAGGACTTTTACTTTCATGTACGTGTTACCTATATAAGTATATAATGACTTTTTGGAAGGTAGTTTTAGATGTCTTTGAACGTGCCAGTAAGCTTACATGTCGAAGTAAAATGAATATGCAACTACTGCAACTCAGTGTCCTTTATATAAGCCTACTTCAAAGAAAATTAGTTGCACCAAACAAGAGTTAGCATTTTTACGTGACAGGACCCTCGACACATTCCTGTGCAACCTGCTTTAGCAGGGAATGTGGACCAGGTGGTCCCTAGAGGTCCCTTTCAACCCCATCCATTCTGTGTGAGCTCAGTTTCAGCAAAATTGTTAACAAGTTTTCAAAAAGGAAGCTCACTTCTAAAATGAATGTTGAATTATACCTCAACTCAGAGCCTACTGTGAATATAACAATGTTATATCTTTTGGCACTGTGCTGCAATGTTGCTATTTCCAAACTAGACCCCAGTGTGCCTAGCAGATGCTATTTCAGTGAGGACAAAATAGGCTTTATGTACTACTTATCTCTCAAAGAGAGTAATTTTCTTGCTCACATTGAAAACAGGATCCAGACCTCTGATGAGCAGGAGTACACTACATGTATATCTAGAAGTGGGAAAGGCTGATACTAAGCTAGTTCTAATACCCTTCTGCTGGAACTGACAGATGCTGACCTAGCTTACAGGCTGTTCTGAATTTTTTATCCTGATTTTTCTCCTGCACTCTTTTTGACATACAGGGATCATCTGATTGGAGCTGTGTCTTTAACAGTCCTGTACAGGAGGTGGCTAGTTGAATACGTATATTTTGTCTGCTGCACTGAATTTAACGCGACTGTAGTTAACATTTCCCATAAGATGATGGAAGAATTACTGTAGAAATTAAAAATTGTTCATAGGAGTTTATAGAAATGGCGAACGGTGAAAAACAATTAGTTCACATGGAAGAATGCTGTTCTTTTGAAATCACTTTGAGAAGATCAGTAAAATGGTTTCATATTCGAAAGTCTAACGGAGCTCTTGGCGAAGAGACCCAATAGCATGAATCAAACCACAGACCTTTTTAACATAAAGGGGAAATTACTTACAACAGAAATCAGAAATAATGCCTATGGAAATAAGGAAGATTATCTAATTTTTTAGCAAGAGCTGCAAAATAAAAATATCACTCTTAATTCTATATGCTGTTATAGCATAGAAAAATAAATTCTAAAATTAAAAGCACCATTCTAACTAACTATGTAGGTTAGATACACAGATTGAAATATAAATATAAATCTGAACTAAATATATCAAATCTCTTCTTGGTATACTTTACACTTTTTGCAAAAATTTTTACTCAAAGCATACCAAATCTGTGTCTTTGGAAGATATATATGCACAGCTTCTAGAATCCTGTGATATCCTCAATATTAGCAGAAAGAGCTACTGCTAAGATGTATGATCTATATAGATTTGTATAAAATTCAATAGCAGCAAAGTGCTAACAGTACAGTACCATTTGCAATTAGGAGTCACAGCATCATCTAGTGGTCAAATACGAAAAGCAGAATTCTAAGTGAGTTATCCATTGTTTTCGTGCTTTATCCAGATAGAAAAAAAATCAAAGCATAAAGAAAATGGCTATCTGCACTTCAGGGAGCATCGTAGGCAAAGCCCAGAAAAGCAGTTACCTAGCTTAGGGCTTTTTTTTAAACAATCTACTTTCTCTTTTCTTTTTACAGAAAAGAAATGTAATAAACCACACTAATAGAGGAGACATCATGTACTCTTATTTGCTTTTTCTTTAACTGTATTCAAATACATTCCAATGGAAACAGAATCCTCCACAAAAAGTATGAGTGAAGTGAAATGACATTTAGCAATCATTGTGCTGTCTCTTTGAGGTTATATATATGCTTAGTACCTAAAAAATATAGCTCGTGTCCATGCCTTATCTTCTGTAACTTCTATACATGATGCTAGCAGTAACAGATCTTGAATTTTGCATGGTATTGTGGTCCCTCCGTGACCTTATTTCTACAGTGATTTTGTTAAGCTACACTATTCATAAAAATATGAAGCAAGTTACAGGGCTGCCACAATGAAAATCAAATTTTCCCCAGCAGTTTTGCCATTTATGTCTCAAAGCTGCTCTTGTCATTTTCTTTTTTCCTTGGTAATTAAAATATTTTGTCCTGAGGCTTCTAAAGCTCTTAACAAAAACCTTTCTAGCCTTGCCTAGCTTACAAGAAATAAGGCAAAAAAAATACCTTTTGGGAACTGAGTTTGAATAACATTCAACTTTGCCTATACCTCCAATGTTTTTGATCTATAGAGTTGTTATTGCTATAATGACCTGGCAATATAGGATTTTACCCTTTAGGCCAGTAAATACAGTTCTGTTATTACTAAAAATGAGCCACAGGCTTTCACAGAGTTTGCAAAGCTTCAGGACTGAGGTATGTCAGACTTGCTTTGCTTGAATTCACTCAGACCTGTCTGGAGCTTTGCCTTAATTTGTTTAGATATAACATCAATTTTTCTTATCAGGTGGCTATGCCTAATTTGATTTAACTCTGTACTGAGAAATAGATTTGATATCAACTGCAGTAACAAGTAGTCATTCTGTATAGGATGAGACATTTATCACCCTAATGCATGATTACAGGCCTAGCATGACAGCAGAGGCCTTGAAATCAATATGATGCATGGAGATATTCTTATGAACATCTCATTTTGTCAGTGATTGTATGCAAATATACAAGAGCAGTTGTAGAAGCTTTGCAGAAACTGGACTGTTATGTTATTCGTAACATATTTTGAATCTATCAAAAAAAAAGAAGACAGTCTTTGATTAAACCAGGTCTCTTTTGATGAGTTTTGAAATAAGGCAGAGAATATCTGAATTAAAAAGACAGGATGAGAGTGAAACAATGAATTTTGACCAGTGCCAAATTTGCAACTCTGGAGTAATAAAATGATATTATTGTGGATGTTATCATTCGAAAAGCAATTTTCTTGTTATACATTCCTCTTTCTGAAGGAAAACAAAGATTCCCCCTCCCTCAGCTGTTTTATGTCACCTACAATTGTATCTCACATAGCTGTAGACATCATTCCACAAGGCAAGAGGGACAGGAAGAGGAAAAACTGCAGGATGCAACTGCCAGATCTTGTGGTGTCAAACAGCTTGCTGAAAGCATTATAAAACCTCAATTACTTCAGGAATGGCAGTTTATAACAGAGCACAGAGGCTCCTCATTTCAATATAAGGCAGCATGTTTGAAATCTCACAGCCCAATGATCTAGAATGAAGTTGTACCTGCATACAAAGCATCAATTGTATTTGGTGGAAAAAGACAGTAAGTGTCTTGCATAGAAGAACAACACACAATAAGGCATTAGTCCTGAATGTGATCCCCTAGGGGTAAAAAAAGCAGTCACTCAGCTGATGCAGAGATGTATTTTGTGCTTTCACCTAAAAGATTGTTGACACTTGTTTTAAGATGTGAAATACATCACCTTAGCATTAGATATCTAACCTGAGAACTGACTTTGAAAACTGATGAACTGCCATATGTATAACAGATCTTCCTCTCAATATATTAAATGCAAGGTATTTTGTTTTGATTGACACCTCAGTGTTAAAATGTAGCACTTTATAATAAAGAAAGTGTTACACTAAATGGTTTCTTACTCTTGTGCTGCAAGACATGCTTACACATGCACATGTTGTTACAAAAAATTTTATTCAAACAAAAGGCTTGGAGAAAAAGTAACCAGAACACAACTGCGCAGGTAAAGAAAGGCAAAAGACACCACTGTTAGAACAAACTTCATAAATGTTGTTTAAAAAGTAAAGGGATTATTAGAACTTGCTAGGGAAAATCCTTTCCTTATTCCGATACTGGAATTCAAGTTGCCACAGACTGAACAATGTTAAGAATGTACAGAGAGCACCAAAAGTCTTTCCTATCCTTCATTAAAGGAAAAAAAATAAAAACCAACAAAAAAAAACGAAACCCAGGAAAAAACAACTGTACTATTTTGACAAAAAAAATAACTAAGGGAAGCTTTTTTTTGTCTTCCCTTCAGTGAAGAGATTGTTTTCTTTTAAAAACCCTCTTCTGTAATAAATGTTTGGTGGGCCATTTAAAATTCTACTTCTGGTGGCCTTTCTGGTCCTAACCATATAGGAGAGTTCCAAAACATTTGGTTGTCCTTGGAGTTCCATTTAAGTACATAGGTATACGGTTATTTTGTAGACAAGGCAAAACAAGTCGTACTGCCTTAGGTTTATCTTCATGCTAACACAGCTACTTTCCTCCCCACTCAGAGCTTGCTTGTGTCCAGAATGCAAGATATGATGAATAATGATAACAGCAGGGTCTAGAAATCCCAAAGTGCAGCTTTTCTTCAACATTTAGCCTTTTTCTAGTCCCACTTTATGAGCATGATGATGTTAATTGTGTCAAGAAACAGTAGCGTTGCTGCTGTTATTTCAATGCTTGTTTAATGATGCAGATAAGTACTTTCCAAAAAAATATTACCCTGCTAACTCATACCATTCAAAAGTAAACTCCTCGATTTCAAGTGAACCCTTATGGTAATAGGTACTCAAACCACAAATTTGCATATGCTATTTAGAAGTTTAAATAAACCAGTTTATCATTCAACATGTCACTGACTGGCTGCTTTCATATAGAAATGTAAAGGACAAGCTGAGTTGGACTTCTGTTGCTTTGGACAACTGTATTTGCCCCTGGCCACGGCTGATTTGATGTCACTAATGGACAGCTTTATTGGGTAGATAATGAATGGTGTGCAAAGCATTAGGGTATTCTGCAAAGCTTCCTTTTTAATTTTTTTTCAAGCTTGTATTTCTTATGACCTCAATACATTGTAATTGGGAACATGATAGTTTATGAAGTTACCACACATTTATAAAAATACACTCACTTCCAAATGGATAAAAAGGGACGAAATAAAAATCACCAGGAGTTTAATTAAGGAGTAGAAAACCTTGTCTGTGGAGGCTGTAGAATCGTCACCCTTAGTACCTTTTGAGACCAGGCTGGAGAAAGTACTAAGTGATGTGGTTGGAATTCAGTGTTGACCCTGCTTTGAGTAGGAGGCTGGAGAGATCTCCACCAATGGATCTCCTTTCTTTCTGACCTGAATGAGTCTTTAGTTCTGACTCATAATAGTATTACTGAAACAATTGCATTGAAATTTCTCTCTGTATAAGAAAAGAACTCCTGAATCTAGAACTTCAGAAAAAAAAAAAAAAACAACGCTGCATTTGTGTTGAGGAATCCTATTGATCAAGTATCTACAAATTTAATATCCTGGGAAGTAAAAAAACCCATGTTAGCCACCTATTTTGAATGTCGAGATGAGAGGGAGACAAAGGAAAAACAAATTATTTTTTTTATTTTCTGCATCTTAGAAAATATACACTGCACATTTTTATCACCTTGACTTCCACTCTGTTAAACCTCTGCTCTACAGATGTTCAGCTTCAGGGGACCAATCCATCAGGGTGAACAGAAAAGATTTTTTTCTTTCTTTGAGGGGGGATTCTGTCCTGAGATGTATAGATGGGCTGCACAGCCATGAGACAGTTGTTAACAGTAAAATTGTTCTTTCCACTTGTTCAACTTCATTAGAAAATATGTATTTTTCTCAGCCTCCCCTGACTGGAGCTGAGAACAGTGTTTGTTAATGCTGAGGGAAGGTATATTTGAAGTTATATCATTATTTCACCATCTGGTGACTGATGTGCAAATTTATAGTTGGAATGTACTAGAGAGCTACAAGGGAAATAGGGAAGTCTGGTGTGCCTACAGGTTTCACAGACCTGCTGCATAAAAAGTTCTCCCATGTCATAACCCAGGAGTGAAGTAAAAGTCAGGCCAATTTAAACAGGATGAAGCAGCACAGCCACCACAGACTTGCTTTTACAATCCTAACTCTCCCATCTGCTACAATTGCATGTTGACCAGCATATCTCTGAAAACTTTCTGGACTTTATACAAACCACAGGCCACACACAGAACTTACTGGGCCAGTCAGTGCTACTTTTGAAAGTTTCAACAGCCTCAGAAAAAACAGTACTGCTGGTATCATCAGGAGACAGAGTGCTGTATTTACGTACTGCGCCAATTCTTCCACCTGTTTCCAAGATCATACATATTTCCTATCTTATGGTAATGACAGCAACAAAACGTAGTAAAGGGTACTGTAAGAAATTGCTGCTAAAATTTTGCTTTTCTCCTAGATCCTTTTTGGACATCCTGTACTTCCCCAGCCTTTTTTTTCCTAGCTCTTTCCCAAACCCATCTGGATGAACTTGGACTATCATCTGATCTACCCAGCAAGATCACTGTGACCACCCACAACGGCCAGATATTTCCCCAAATTGTCTTGTGTTCAGACACAAAACAAGCACAGCCTAAGACCCTTCAGGTGTACTGAAGATACATCATAACTCTTCAAGGAAAAGAAGCGGCCTTGAGGACTTTATGGACCGAAGGTCTTATTTTTTCTATTGAAAGATTCAATAAACAATCATTCCCTATTCACCAGGTACACTGCACAGGCTACAGAACACTTTTTCTCTGTGGCTAGCTTCAGTGTGCCTCTGACTCCAATCCCACAGTTTGAGTTTCCCTCTGTCTCCCCACAGACTAGCAGCAAGCCAAGTCCTTCAGGCTCTGCACAGCGGCTCTATGGCTCTGCTGGACCCAGAGCCAGTGGCAAGAGTGATATAAGCAGGTGGAGCCTTTGCCAGTCAGCAAAGCAGCTAATGAGATATGTCAAGATCTGAGCTTTCATCAGCTAAGTTTGGGGAATTTTTCCTCACTTTTGAGGTCACAGCTTCTGGGCCTCAGAAAAAAAAAAAGGCTGGCTATGGATCAGAGTGCCTGGTTTCAGCAGGAGCTGCCTGGTAGCTGCCTCGGTACTCACTCCTCGGGCTGCAGTACCCCCTCTCACACTTGCAGGTACAGGGCATCACCATGGCTGTGCTTCACCCAGTCTGCTTTCCTCTGCCAGACACTCAACAGCTGCTGTCTTGACATATTAACATTGCATGTCTTGCATATTAACATTTGTGCCAGGATGATCTTAATACCTTGCTGCTCAGATAAAGTGGCAGCAGGAAAAAAGAAATCTCTTCAAGTGAAGGCTAATGAGAATGGCATGAGCCACCAGTGTGCGCTTGCAGCCCAGAAAGCCAACCATCTCCTGAGCAGCATTAAAAGAAGAGTGACCAGCAGGTCGAGGCAGGTGGTTCTCCCTCTCTGCTCTGCTCTCATGAGGCCTCACTTGGAGTATTGTTTTCAGCACAGGAAAGGCATTGATCTTTTAGAGTGAGTCCAGAAGAGGCCATGAAGATGCTCAGGGGGTTGGAGCACAGGCTGAGAGATCTGGGCTTGTTCATAGTAGAGAAAGATCTGGGGAGACCTTAGAGCAGCCTTCCAGTACTTAAAGGGGCCTACAGGAAAGAAGGGGAGGGGCTCTTCATCGGGGAATGGAGGGATAGGATGAGGAGCAACGGTTTTAAGCTGAAAGAGGGAAGATTTAGATTAGATTGGAAAGAATTTTTTTTACTATGAGGGTGGTGAGGCACTGGCACAGGTTGCCTAGAGAAGTCATGGTTGCTCCACCCCTGGAGGTGTTCAAGGCCAGGTTGGATGAGGCTTTGAGCAACCTGATCCAGTGGAAGGTGTCCCGACACGACAGGTGGGTTGTAACTGGATGGGTTTTAAGGTTTCTTCCAACACAAAACATTGATTTTAATAGCTGTTGAGGATGGAGAAGAGGGCACACAAATTCTCTTCTGTTGAAGCATTATTTCAGATTTGACTAGGACGGATGTGCTGCATCATCTCCTAAAGGCACCCTGAGACATAGCACTGGAAGAACAGCTCCCGGCAGCGCACTACAGCCCTGAGGGCAAGGGGCACCTAGGGCTCCAGCCACTCCAGCACGCTGCCCAGAAGGTCACAGGATCGCTCGGCTGGAAAAGACCTCGAAATCATGGAGTCCAAATGTACCTGCCCACTACTAAACCAGATCCCTGAGCACCTCATTCAACCATCTTTTAAATACTTCCAGGGATGGGGACTCAACCACCCCTTGGGCAGCCTCTGCCAGTGCCTGAGAACCCTTTCCAGGAAGAAATTTTTTCTGATGTCTAATCAAGTCGCGGCCAGCCTTAGCAGCTCAGGCGCTCGCAACCTCCATCCGTCCATCCATCCATCCATCCATTCATCCACCCACCCATCCACCCGCCCATCCATCCATCCGCCCATCCACCCATCCGCCCACCCATCCATCCGCCCACCCATCCATCCGCCCACCCATCCATCCGCCCACCCATCCATCCGCCCACCCATCCATCCGCCCACCCATCTATCCGCCCATCCACCCATCATCCATCCATCCATCCATCCATCCATCCATCCATCCATCCATCCATCCATCCATCCATCCATCCATCCATCCATCCATCCATCCATCCATCCATCCATCCATCCATCCATCCATCCATCCATCCATCCATCCATCCACCCATCCACCCACGCCGCCGCCGCCGCCGCGGCAGCACCGAGTGCCTTCAACCGACAACCCCGCCTCCTGCACTCGCCACTCGCCTCCTGCACTCGCCTCCCGCCCCCGCCGCGGCGGCGGAGTTCTCGCGACATTTGGGAGCCTCACGGCCCTCGCCGCCGCTGCCTCCGGTCTCGCGAGATTTACCCGCCTCGCTTCCGGGTGCGCGCGGCTGCCGCGCGGTCCGCGGGCGCGGCCATGGCGGCGCCGGGCTGCGAGGAGGCGCGGGCGGCCGGCGCGGGGCTCGGGGCCGGCCCGCCTCAGCCCGGCGTGGCCCGGCGGCGCGGCAGGACGCTGCTGGTGCGGCACTTGCCCGCTGAGCTGACGGCGGCGGAGAAGGAGGACATGCTGAAGCACTTCGGGGCGGTGTCCGTGCGCGTCCTGTCGGACCACGGGCGGCTGGTGAGGGCCGGGGGCCGGGGCGGCAGGAGGCGCCGCGGGTGGTGAGCGTGGTTGCCGGGGCAGGGCTCTTCCTTCTCCCCGCGGAGGCGGGAGCAGGGGGGAGCGGGCTGGGCAGGCGGCGCGGGGGTCCCGCGGCCCCGCCGGCTGCAAGCCTCGCCCTGGCACGCGGCTTTGGCCTCCTTCTTGTTGGGAATAGGGCTGTGGAAAAGCAGCGCAAGTGTGTCTCAGTAGGGTGCGGTTTCACAGGTCGGTCTCTGGAGCTTTATTTTATTTTTTTTCTTGCCCTGAATTACAGAAAAAATAGGAATATCTGTCTGGTAACAAGTACTGTTTGGGGAGAGCCTTTTACTCCTGCAAAACTGGAGATAAATGATGTGCGCAGCTTATATCTGGCTCATGTTCTTTTATAGGATTCTATAGGGGGTTGGATCGTCTTTAAAGTTCCTTCTAGCCCAGACCATTCGATGGTTCTATTAAAAATACTGACCTTTCAGTACCTAAAGGGGGCCTACAGGTAAGCAGGGGAGAGGATCTCTATCAGGGAGTGCAGGAATATGACGAGGGGTAACAGTTTTAAGCTGAAAGAGAGGAAATTTAAGTTAGGTATTGTGAAGAAATGTTTTCCTGTGAGGGTGGTGAAGCACTGGCACAGGTTGCCCAGAGAAGTTGTGGCTCCCCAATCTCTGGAGGTCTTTAAGGTCAGGTTGGATGGGATTTTGAGCAACCTGATCCCATGGAAGGTGTCCCTGCACATAGCAGGGGAGTTGGAACTGGGTTGTCTTTAAGATCCCTTCCAACTCAGACCATTATGTGATGATGGTCATTTTTCTGATAGCTGTTATTATAACTCTTAACTTTTTGAGGTTTTACTACTTTGTCATGTAGTAGCAAGTAATAAAGTGTATAAACAAGTTTAGGATAAGCTATGTATTCTGTGAGGAATTTATAATTTATTTTGGAAAGGTTAAGGTTTTCTTAATATTTAAAAGGTAGGGGAAAATATTAATTAGAAACCATTGAAACTTTCAGAGCAAAACTATAGGTATGACTTTTGTAGCAAGAAAAGTAACACTTTTAAGAGTTGCTTTGATGAAAATACTCTACTGAGAGGTGCTGAAATTTTTTTTTTTTGAAAAGAGGTTTAAACTTCTTTGAAGATAAAATTAGGAAAGCTTACGAGAAAAAAATATTATTTTCCTGTATTCCTGAAACTGCTGAGTTCCTCCCTTAATTTTTGAATGAGGTGTGTGTTCTGCATTCTTAAGAAGACAGTTCTTTACTCCTTTACCCCACATAGGAATTAAATGACTACTATCTGGAAGCTTTCAAATATGAAAACTTGCATTTACGAATTACTTGTGTATATATGTTTTGTATACAATTTCTTACCTTTTTATTTGAATTCAGTATGACTTTTCTATTTGTTTTCTAGAAACATACTGCATTTGCTACCTTTCCCAGTGAAAATGCAGCTATGAAGGTTTGTATTGAGTTTGTTATTGAACATTTTAGCAAAGCACTTTTCTGCACTGCCAGTTGTGATCCAAAATATTTTGCACATCATCTGGTACTCATTGTTGGGGAAAAAAACATGCAGAGCAATGTAATACTAGAGTTCTGTTTCAGGAAGGGCTTGAAGGATTTGAAAAGATGAATACTTCTGTAGAGTCATAAGAAAAGTAGGTTAAAAGGGGCTTATGGAAGTCTTCTGAACCAATATGTGACTCCCAGGGTTGCAAACTTACATGACTGGGAACTGATCGGGGCCTTGTCTAGTGTGTACATGTGTTTACACATCAACTATAAACCAAACATAATTTGTCTTCTACATAATTGCATATTTGGGGAAGAATGGCTGGAAAGCTGCCTGTAGGAAAAGGACCCGGAGATGTTGGTTGACAGCTGGCTGAATATGAGCCAGCGGTGTACCCAGGTGGCCAAGAAGGCCAATGGCATCTTGGCCTGTATCAAAAACAGTGTGGCCAGCAGGACTAGGGAGTTGATTGTGCCCCTGTACTCGGCACTGGTGAGACCACACCTCGGGTATTGTGTGCAGTTCTGGGCCCCTCAGTACAAGAAGGACATTGAGGTGTTGGAGCACATCCAGAGAAGGGCGACGAGGCTGGTGAAAGGGCTGGAAAACAAGTCCTATGAGGAACAGCTGAGGGAACCGGGGTTGTTTAGTTTGGAGAAGAGGAGGCTGAGGGAAGACCTCATCGCTGTCCACGGCTGCCTGAAAGGAGGCTGTGGGAGTGCGAGTGCTGATCTCTTCGCTCAAGTGACAGGTGATAGGACAAAGGGGAAGTGGTCATAAGTTGCGCCAGGGAAGGTTCAGGCTAGATATTGGGAAGAATTTCTTTACCGAAAGGGTGGTCAGGCACTGGAACAGCTGCCCAGGGAGGTGGTTGAGTCACCATCCCTGGAAGTATTTAAAAGAAGGATAGATGAGTTTTTAAGGGACATGGTTTAGTGGATGATGGGTGCAGTTGGACTCGATGATCTCAGAGGTCTTTTCCAACCGAAGGATTCTATGATTTACCATAAAATTCAGACATAGTGATGTACTCAGTTCAGGACTGCCTTGAATGCCCAACTTTGGTAAGAAAACCCACCTTATATTAATGGGGGACATGAATGCCAGAAAAGTAATACTAATCATGCTTTTTAAATATGGAACTGGTAAAAAGCCTCTGTCCTGAATTTGCCTCTTATGTCATGGGGTTTTTTTTTTGGTCTTGCTTTATTTTCCCAGGCAATGCTGTGAAATACTACTCAAAAAAAGATTGTGTGAGATGAACAGTGACTAATTGAGATTACTCTGTGCCAATTGTTAGCAGCCTGTCAGCATCTGTAACTTGCAGAATGCTGTAGATTCCTAATGTTACTGTTAAGAATCTTGATTTTTAAATTTCCATTTATTACTAGCGGAATTCAATGTATTCATAGTTCATGAGCAAGAGGTTGGTTAGTTGAAATCGGACATGTACTAGGCTATGTAATAAACATAGTATTTAAGGCTGCAGACTTGCTACTGTGTTTGGATGACCTAAGACTCTGCGGTGGTTCTATTTGTGAACGTTACCTTTTTCCTTGCTAAAAGCAGGGCTGTGAACACAGGAATGGTGCAGAACTGCCTGTATCTGTAGTGGCATGGAATTACCTTAAACCAGTTGGGGCTGCATCCTGAGGTTGGTTTGCCAACCAAAGAAGAACAGTTATGCTTGAAAATAATTCTGATGTTTTTCCTCTTCTCTTTCTTTCTTTTCTCCATAATTATTTGAAGGCTTTGTCAAGACTGCATCAGCTGAAACTTTTAGGTCATACCTTAGTTGTTGAATTTGCAAAGGAGCAAGATAGCGTGCAGGTAGTTAGCCAGCCTTCTGTCTCAGAGAAGTGTAACAGGTATGTACATAATACTTTAGTTTCTATGTTTGCGGTCAATGAGAGAAAATCACATATTCATGATACTTTCATAGTACTGTAAGTCAAAGGATAAATCGTAATCATTTCAATTGTCTGTCAAGTACTTAACTAAAATAAATTGCATAGTTACGTATTAAATGAGTAAATCTGAAAGCCTAACTAAGTGATAGAAACTGTGATAGTGCTAAATTAAAATAAACTATAGAGGTTGTAAGTTATTTATTCCACTTTCTGAATGTGAAGAAATCAATAACTTAATACCTTTTATACAGTCTGAACAGAGAGTAGCAGTCTCTGGATAGAGAGCAACATGAAATAATTTTAGTTCTTTTCCTGCGAGTCAATTTAAGTCAGAAGTGTTTAAATATAGCGAGACTTACCATTGATAAAATGTTAAAAATACTGTACTAATCAGTTTCTTATAGGTTTAATATCATATTAAAAATATTTCATACCTTATGTAAAGCATTTAAATTTTGCCTGTTTTAATTAATGCTAAATCACTTTCCAGTTTAGAAGAACCCGTGAAGGAAGAAGAGAAGAAAGAACCAAACTGTATTAAAATAGAGAATGGAATTGCACCCAACCATGGGTTAGTGGGATTTTTGTCTTAAACTGTAACAAAATAAAATACTTATTTTGAAATAAGAGATATGTTGAACAAGAGAGACTGAGATATGCTGCATTCCCTCTTGTTCTATGGATGCTACTGTTCTACATGCATAGCTCTAGGAATTGTCATAAAGATGCAATTATTCTTCAAGTTTAGAACCGTCATAGTTGCGTAGCAAATGGTGCTTTGAGCTGTGAAGTTGTGGATTGCATAGTAGCCCTCTAGCACAATACATGGCTTTCTCAGGAAGAGTTTGAGGACTGGGGTAGCTTGTCCTGGTGTTAACAGCAGAATGTTGACTTCTGGTTTTCCAGAGGTTTCTTTTTTTTTTTTTTTCCCTCTATTTGCATTTTTGTATACATGAACAAATTGCTTTTGGGGCTAATAGATCCAGCACTTTGAACACTGAGTTTATGATGTTTGTACAGCGTGCTATGCTGTGCTTTTGGACATGTACATTGTTTCTGTGTGCTTTAGGTTTTTTTGCATGTATTTGTACTTTCATTGTGCCAAAGCCCAGTAAGTCTGTCATGCGTTAAGGTGCTCTCTCATGTTAAAGCCATAATGTAAGTGGCCCAAAACGAGTTTAGGGAAAATGATGTTTCAGTGATACTTCAGATGTAATGAATAGTTAAGTGTCTAGTAATCATTAAGTGTTATCAGTCGTCTTGTTACAGTGGTGCTAAGATTCCATATTTTTGATCTTTTCTCTCAGCCTCACCTTTCCCATCAATTCTTGCCTCAAGTATTTGTATCCACCACCTTCAAGTACAATTCTAGCAAATATAGCAAATGCCTTGGCAAGCGTGCCCAAATTTTATGTCCAGGTAAGTAAAAAAAAAAAAAAGACAAAAAAAGAAAGTATAAAAATAAAAGCATCTTGTTTTTCCTCTTTTAATTATCCACAGAAGTATTTTTTTACAGTAAATATTGTTAGTTTTCCTGTGTGAGTGTTAACAATGCAAATTTTTTATTCTGTTGAGATAATAAAATTTCAGTGACCAGAAGTAGCTGTTATTTTATTGACACTGAAGACTTAACTGGATATGTTCTTCCTAATTAGATGTGGCTTGAGTACTTGGAATTTCGTTCTGAGAAGATGCTTTACTTTTATTGATTAGTCTTTTTAGGTTGTTGCTCATATTTATGATTAGTGTCAGCTCAAATGGAGGCTTTCACATTGTTTATTAACCAATGTAGTTGTGTCTTCACTAAAATTATGCTGATTTATACCTCCCGGAAGTTATTGACTCTGATACCTAGGAAGTAACTATATTTATTTAAAGGAAATCTTACTTCTCTCAAATCATTTCAGGTACTTCATCTTATGAATAAAATGAATCTTCCTCCACCTTTTGGACCAATTACTGCTCGCCCTCCCATGGTAACTTTTTTAATATGTGTTTTAAGTATTGTAAAATGGATTTGCAATTCAAAATGGTAGGAACATGGTAGGAGATCTAAGTTCAATCTTCTAGATGTTGGATAAATCTCTAGAAGGCAGCAAATATTAGCAGTATTTGCACTAGCAAATATATACTAGCAGTATATGCACAAATACTGCTAATTTCATTGGGTAAGATGTGCATGTTAGTCTTCTAAACAAATCTCTCTAAACTTAAAAAAAGAAATATACACGTATGACAGTAGCTCTGGAGTATTTCAAACTGTTGACTATATAAAAAAAAAGGTGGTTATAGCATCAAGTTACAGGTGCAGGAAATAAAGGAAAGCTTTAGCCGATTGCCTTACAAAGTTGGATTGAGTTCTTTGATCTTTGTGTTTCTTTGGAGTTCTGATTAGATTCAGATTTTTAATGAGATTATACAATGCTTTTGGATTTAACTTGCTCTGTTTCAGAATGTTTTTTGGAAGAGGCAGAGTTGATGGAAACTGGCAGAGGTCATTGCCAGTGGTGGGCCAGGTTAAGTGTTGTGAATGTGATAGTCTTGCCAAAAAGAGTAGTAAGGTTAGAATCCAGTACTGAAAATTCCTAGAGTAGATCTGAAAGGGCACAGTGCATTTCTAAAGCCAGAATGCATCAGTGCCTTGTCGAACTGATGGTACGCAAAAGTAGCTGTTAAATGTAGTGAGATTGGAAGTGGGGCTGAAGATCATTTTGTGCATAGGGCATTCCTTATGTCAGTTTTTTGCAGTCTCGATTAAAAAACTGATTCCTTTCATGAAGCTGCTGGTCCTTACAGAAATAGAATTGTAAGTTTGATTAGTGGTTGAAGGTTCAATGTAGAGACTGAGATGGCTTGGGAGCTTAGGCCTCCTCCTATATGTTTTGACCGAATTCCTCTCAGGCAAGTCCTTACGACTGAGTGCAAAGTGAAAACCCAGGGCCATGGTTGGTGTTTTTATAACTCCTCAAATTAAAAGAATAAAGACATTTGCAGTTACGCCTCAGAAAGCAGCATTTCTTTCTTGTGTTAATTAGTAATGTAGTTTAGGAAAACAGCATATAGATCCTTATAAACATACTTTAAAAAAATGCTTCTTGTCATGTTCTGATTTATTACTTTGACTGTTTGTACTATGTAAAGGAAAACAAGATATGCTAATTAAAAAAAATATGAGTTACTCTTTTTTTAACCTTTTCCTTACATAATAAGTATGAAGAGTACATACCAGTGCCTGCACCACCTCCCCCAATCCCACCTCTGCCTCCGGAAGAACCTCCTTTGCCTGATGAGGAGGAACAACAACTATCTAGTGGGGAGGAGTCTGAATATGAAACTGATAATGATGAGGAAAAGGAGAGGTATGCGTTTTACAGCCATTTGTAAGCTTTTGGGCTCTTTTAAAGTAGTATTTTTACTTTTCTAGCTTCTAGTTCAGCATATGGTGGAATCTGTTAATGTTTGCGTTATATAGATAATCTTTCCGGGTACTTGAGAAGCACCAGAGTGACTTTAAAAACAGAACAGCAGTGCTGTTTTGAATCACAGTAGGAAATAGCAACGCCAATTATCATTTCTTCCCATATACAAAAAACCCAAAAACCCAACAAAACAAAAAGTCAGCATGAAGAGAGTGCAGCTAAAAAGAAGCAGTAAACAGCTTGTTTTCTGGCTTCTTTATTTTTCCACATCTTTACTGAGTAAACTACTCAGCCTGAATCTTAAGCACACTCCAAAATGTTATTTGCACATTAGTGTGTGATTTGTAGGATTAATAACAACAGGAGGTTGCGTGTGATAAGGATTCTTCTGCAGTTTTGGAACTGAACTACATCATAGCTGTTTGTTTTTAGATCTTTAATACTAAATGAAGAAGCAATTTTCTTTATTTGCTATTTAAGCTGAAAAGTAAATCAGAAAGTCCTTAAGCTATGTTCAGAAAAATACATGCATTTGGAAGAAAGCACTCTTGTTGAGTGGAAATAGTATTAGAAAAAAGGTTCAGCTTAGGGCTTCTTAGCATTTCTGCAGCTTCAGTGTCTTAATTAGGTGCATGCTTGGGGAAGGAAGGAGCATCATTGAACTCATTACAGTTTTGATTGATCACTTAAGTGCTCTGTGTATATTAGTTTGCTGTGTGTTACAGTTTATTAATGTAGTTTTGGTCTTAAGGTAGCTAGATTTATAACTGTATTCTGAAATGTTGTATTTCAGGGGCTTTAAGGTAGGGGAAGGGCTGTTAAAAAGTATTATGAAATAAACTGTAAACTGCTTTTTTATAATTGTTTTTTAAAACAGAATGAACAAGTTGATGGAATTAGCAACCCTTCAGCCTAAAAGACCAATAAACACAAAGAGGCGTGGTGTTCGAAAAAAACAAAGAATTAAAGACTTATTGAATATTCCTGTCTGTACTCCCCACAGGTCTGTATTATTTCTGTAGGTTTTGTACTTTTTTAGAAGATTATTCCTTTTACTAAATGACCTTTTCTGTATCATGTTTGCTGTGGTGTTGCTGTTTTAAAAGAAGCATTCTTCACTGATCCTTGAGTGTGGTAGTAGAGTTGGTCTTCCCTTATCCTCATACTTGGTTTTATTGCTCTAAAGGTGCAAATTGTCATGTATTTTGAACTCAAGTCTGCTCAACAACCTTAATCTGTAAAGTGTGCCTGGTTCAGCCTCTGCTTCTCTTGCTATCAAACTACTAAAAATCCCTTCTTCATAAGGAAGAACAATTACATGTCACAGCTCTGACAGAAGCAATCTGCATTCATTGTTTGGTAAATGACTTTATAAATCTCAAATGCAAAATGATAGGTCATACTGGAAGAATAAAAACTGGATTTCTGTTTTAAATAATTTTGGGTTTTGGACCTGCAGTACTATGACACAGTAGGCACCAGTGTAGTATTTCTGTGTAGTCATGATCAATTGTGAATATGTTTTTACTAATAGACACCTTCTTCCTCCAAGTGATTTGGTATATTTTTTGAAATTTCATATATTTTCTACACTATAGGAGAGCAGCAGCAAGGCCACTTATTTTTTGTAATTAAGTTACTGTAAAGGTTTTCATGCGTACCTGTCCATACTGTAGTGTGATATGTAATTATTGGTTCTGCTCTCACTGCCTGTAATAGCTACTGTATTTGCAGTGTTTTAATCAACTTGAACTATGTTGGGTGAAATTTATAAAATGTATTTGTGGTAAACAACAATGTAAAATCTATCTGAAAAAAGTCTTGCATTTGCCTATGCATTCATCAGTGTCTGACTGTTTAATTAACATGTTGTTGTTTTAAACAGTAATTTGCATCCTACATTGTCACCTTCAGATGTCTTTGAGCAGCCACAGCATGTAGGTCATAAAAAAATTGAGTTCCATATTACTGCTGACATCCCATCTGTTCTTCAGACAAACTCGGAAAAAGAAGAAAAAAGTGGTAAGAATTCATAATTCAAATGTGCTTTCAGTGTGTATAAGGCTGTTAAAATTTAGGCTAGGGAATTATTTTTTTGCTTTGTATTGAAGCTTTCACATATAGTATGCATCGGGGTTAAAGAACAACTTGCATCTTGTCTGTGTTTGCTCTTTTTGCCCATGTTAAAGCCCAGAGCTCTGTGCTCTGGTATGGTAAAGGATTTTAAAGGTCTCTCTCCTATGTTATCTGTGTTTATGGTGAATTGCAGTCTTTTACATGTTAAGGTGTTTTTGCAAATATGTTACAAATGCATTCTCAGTATTACACAGTGTAATTGAATTAACCTGGCTAATTTCAGGTTTTACTTTTCCAGCTGTTAGAGAGCAGCATTCAAGTAGTTCCCAACTCATCTGTGATGCACTGATTATCTGCCATAAAATACTGGTTAATAATAGCAATGAAGCTGATGGTTTCTTGTAGGGTTATGGTCAGTCTGTGTTTTTTGGTACTTTACAGTAATATACAGTTTCTTTGAATGAATACACCATTGAAATGAATTCGAGCTTCAGCAGCAAGGCTAGTTTTATGTTAACTGGCACATTCCAAAGCTTTTATCTGTAGTATGGTTGATAGGACAATATAGAGCAGGTGTGTTTGTCAAACCATGATTAAGACACATTTCTTTAAGGATACCTTTGAATTGCTTTAGAAAATCTACTGTATTAAAATGTTACTGGAAGGAGCTTGCTTTTCTGTTTGCTGTTGATAGTCTTGTCAATAAACACACCGCTTACGTAGTGTGTTGAAATTTCAGGCATTTGTGCAACCACAGAAGAAATCAATAATACAGGCTTTGGAAGGATTTTCCCAGCTCCTACCTCAAATGATAAAATGGAAACTGAAGAGGAGGATGATGAAATACCATCAGAATTTATTTCTAGAAGGGATCTAGAAAAAAACAGACTTTCTAGAGAAGGTATAACTGTGAGAATAAATTATCTAATAATAGCTCTTGGAGTTGTAGCGACTAATGGCTTAAGTATTTATTTTATTAATTGATCATAGATTAAATTTAGTTATTTTGTACTGTGAGCAAAAATACAAAGTAATTAAATGAACTAAAACACTTTGTTTTTCTGTCTTCAAGAAATGGAAAGATTTTCTGTTTTCAAAAACTATGAGCCAGGTGATCCAAATTGCAGGATATACGTGAAGAATTTAGCTAAACAAGTTCAAGAAAAGGTAGGTAAGCAAGCAAATTAAATATTTATCAAAAGGGCTTTGTGTCAGCCTTCCTCTTACACCTACGCCTTTAATTTTAGGATCTCAAGTTCATTTTTGGAAGATATGTTGACTTCCAGTCAGAAGAGGAACGAAATATGTAAGTTAATTTGATATTTGGTTAAAATTAAGCCTTTTGTGTTAACTTCTATAGTACTAGTGAAATTTTGATATAAAAACTAGTCATCTCTTTTTCTTTATGCTTCTGCATCTTTATCCTTTTATGCATAAGAAAAAATGGTTCTCATCTGAAAATCTTAATTTATCACGATTACAGAAATAGAATTTTTGAAGTGTCTGAAGACCCTACTATTTTGCCCTTATTTTCATTACCAGATTTACTGTTTATTGACTGAGTGAAACAGAATGAATAGTGAAGATGATATTTCTATGTGATAATTTTCTATATATCATATTTACTATAGTTGAAAACAAATTTGCCAGCCTGCAGTCTAATGTCAGTTTTTACTAAATTATTCCCCCAGGAAAGATGGTCTCTAATGACATAATTCCTGCTTGTAGATTCTGCTTCCATTTGTGCTATTGCTCTAACTTGAAGCACCAGAATTATTTGTACTGTGAAATATGAAAGTGTGGTTAAACGTGAGTAATTCTCAATTTTGCCTCTAGGTTTGATATACGTTTGATGAAAGAAGGCCGTATGAAGGGACAGGCTTTCATTGGACTTCCTAATGAAAAAGCAGCTGCTAAAGCATTAAAAGAAGCAAATGGATATGTCTTATTTGAAAAACCCATGGTGGTTGTATCTTTTTCTTCAAACATTTGTGTTATATTCTTTGTAATCTGTCTGTCAATCTCTGGCTTAGCTTTCAGTGTTTTACTTATTAGAAATCTGTAGAAAGGGGAAATACCTTCAGAAAACCAGGTAGCATAGCATAGTGTACTACTGTTAATCTTATTGTCTTAAAACACGTTTACTTTCCTATTTCAGAAGAGCTACCTCTATACATTCTTCAGTTATAAAATTGAGTTCTCTGGTCTTAGCTCTTTGATCCCGTAAACACAATGCAAGAGATAATTTAGTTTTTATGAATATTTTGTTTAAGTTGAGTAGGCTTTTTTACCTAGTTAAGCCTGTTTTTGCAGTATTAAGAACATAAAGAAATGTTCCTGTTGCTGTTGCTGGTCTCTAAACTGCATCCCCAGCTGAAACTATCAGTTACTTTTTGGGGCCTTGTAATGTGTTGGGATTTCTACGTTTTTCTTTGTACTCTTGTTCACCCCAGCCTCAGTTCTTTTTAGCTTTTTTTCCTCCCAACTACTTATTGAGAATGAAAGTTATGGAATTAACATGTCAGTATCAAGCATTTATCTTGTGGTAGCTGTTCTGTTTGCATCTAACCCATTCCTGGTTAGTCCACCCTTATTTAATATTGTAAACACTTGGACTGGCTCTTAAAATTTTTTTGTACTGCAGATCAGTGAGGTCCTTTGCCTAATAGACACTATTGTTATATTTAATTCTGTAGTAGAATTGATTCACGGATAAAGGCCACTTCTAAACTATCATTTGCTGAAATAATACTTTTGCTTCTTGGTTGACTTTTGTTTGTCATTGACGCTTGCAGTCCTTAACAGAATCTCAGCAATTTGCTCGTTCAGCTAGACCAAAACAGGATGCCAGTGAAGGGAAAAGAAAAAAGTAAAACAGTTCACAAGGTATGGATTGTCTGTCTGAAAATAAAGAAGTGGGCTGGGGAATATTGTTCATTTGTATTGTTGGAAATCTGTTAGTTTGCTTTTTATTTATTATCATTTTAATAGCTGCTTTAGAAATACGGACGGTGGAGGGAAAATGTTCCATACAATTTTCTTTTCTTAAACATGCACTTGTATCAAATAACAGAATGCAAGGTATATAGTTGGTGTAAGTTTAAAATGTTGCTTCTTTGTTTGGTTAGAAGCTCTTGCCATTTCCCTTATTCTGATATCCCAGATTGGTTGTCAATTTCTCTAATCCTAATGGGGAACTGGGGAGCGTTACTCTGTGGAATCTAACTGCTTACCTTTTAGTAATCTTCTGGAGCTTTAGTTTTGAAGAGAGTTACCTCTTTTCTCCTTCCCTTCCATCCCTGCCATTGTAAAGTGATACTGAAGAACTGTTCCCAGCAATAAACTTGCTTTTGCTAGCTCTCTAAGGGGCCTTTACTAATTTGAGATTCTGGTACTGTTGCAGCATCCTTTAAACTTGCCTGATTTAAGAAAGGATATTTTATCAGAAAGTGCTACTTAATTTGCATTGATCAAGGTTTCCTTTGTTGTGGAATGCATAGGTCCTGATTTTTACATTATTGTCTAATATTGAGGGTGGGGGGAAAGTAACTTCTATCAGAAAATAATTACTATCTAACTTCCTATCCCATAGCTCTACTTCCCAACTGCTTACTCTGAAGCATTTCCTTTATATGAGAGCTGATTTTGCTTAAGTTACGCTAATTAAACTGTGAGGCCTAAAAACATTTGAGTAATGACCTGTCTGAAACTAGCATGTGAAGTAACTGGTGCGAGAATTAGGAACACTTATTTCTCAGTCTGCACGCTTTGGTAGATGAGCTAGCTCACATTTAAAAGGCATTTAACTTAGTTACAGATTACAGTTGGACATCGCTCTGGTTATGCCTCTACCCAAGACCAAATGAACTTAAAGCTTCTGAAACATTATGCTTACTTCATGATGTGTTTTTAATGTGGGTGTTTTGATCATTGTTACTTTGGTAAAAACACTGAAGTTTAAGATAGAGGACGTGGAGAGCTGATTTTGATTTTTAAATACTGGTTGGAGACCCCACAGTATGGCTATTGTGAGAGTAGTATTTCTATTCATAACAGTTACTTTAATTGTACGGTTCTTGTTTTTCAGTTTTTTTTTCGTCAGATTATATTTGAGCTTGTTTCACTCATTTCTGAGATGGTCTTTGGTCTTACCAGTTCCTGTTTTGAGTTACTTATTTGTGGTTTGCAAAATTTCTATTTTATTTTATCAAATTAAAGGATCACTTCATTTCAGTCATTCTTACGTATAGATCATTAGACATGGCTTATTTTTTTGAAGTATTTTTTTAGGAGCAAGGATTTATGGGAATGTTTCCATCTTGTTTCTGCTGCTTCCTTGTTAGAAAGAAATCACGTATTTACATTATTTTATCCAGTGTCTAATAAGAAAGTGACTAAATCTTCTTTTTAAAGCCAAAACCCCCAAAGTATTTTAGCAATAGCCTTATAAAGCCTTATAAATGAAGGCTGAACTTTTGTTTTAGGAATTCTATGTCTTTTCAGCTAATTTTTATTAATCATGTTGGTGGTAAACTCTGAAACTTTTTCTAGAGTAAGCAAACATGTACTTATGCAACACTTGTAAGACTTCCAGGTGCACAAACATGTTACCTTGGTGCATTGATTTAACGTGTCACAGACGGAAATTCTTCCTTAACTTAACCACTTTACATGTAAAGATCACAGAATACGCCATAGACTAATAGATTCTAGGAACCCATGAGGCTTAATGAAAAATAAATATTTCACTTCCTGCTAATGATCAAACTGAACCCTGTTTCTGCATGGCTATGTTTTCCTGTTCCTTCTGGAATATTTTGATGAATGCTGATTTATGATGCAAAATTCCATGATAAAAATCTGAGTCTGTAAGGAAGAACACTGTTATAATCTCATTTGAAACATAAAAATGCATATAAACAAGTTTATACAAACATTTGAGGGACTTCAAATTTGATCTGTATCCTGCCTCTCAATGTTGTTTGGTTTGTTTGTTTTTTTTTTTAAATAACTCAACTGTCATAAGTTAAACTTCTGGTTATTTTTAAACAGGGAGAAGTTGTGTTAAATTCATGAATGTTTTGGCAAATATTTTTATTATTTTTTCTACAAAGATTTTATCACTTACAGAGAAAATGTGTGGTTTATAAGAATACTATGTAATTCCTTGCTGGCTAGAATGTCATTTTCTTGATAAATGGGCAAAAATTTCAGTTAGTATTTGGGTGACTATTTTTTCAGTAGCTAAAATGCAGCTTTTGGGGAGAAAGGTTGTGTAGAAGAAACTGATGCTGAGAGCTGTCTAGCTTCTTCTTAGGGAAGAAGTGACTTGAAAGCCTACATTGAATGGAAACATGGTTGGGTTTTGGACCTGATGGAAAAGTGAGTCTGTAAAATGGAAAAGAGTTGAAGGAGAATTATTGAGACAGAAAAATCTGGTATTTTCCTAGTAGTTCAAGTTATCAAAAAATGTATTTATTTCTGAATATGGAGTTGAGTGTTGGTTGATTCATCATCCCTCATTAAATCTGATCGGGGTCAAAACTGTATTTTATCAGAGAGGCATACTTGCTTTTGATAGGTAGCATAAATTTGTGTATGCAATACTGAGAACCAAGTAAAATTAAACCACATTCTGCTGTTCTTCTTCAGAAACATTCCTGCGTAAATACTGCAGTAATACTGTCATGCAGAGTGTATCCTTTCTTGTTGTATCCTTTTTTTGTGCAATGTTTCCTGTAGCATTCAACTACGTCTAAGTTTTTGTATAGAGTAGGCATGGGGAGGAGTTTACGTGTTTTAGAGCTTGAACTAATCTGGTAATTTTAAAAGCAAAGGGCACTTTTTCACGGGGGAAAAAAAAAAATCAATGAATTGTCTCATGTGAATAGGCAAAATGAAGGTTCCTAGTCTTAAAAGGTAGGCTCGACCTTCTTTCTCAAATGTCCTATAGCTTGCTAATTTGTGGTCCAATTCCGTAGCTTGTATGAGCTAGAAGTGTTGCACTGATACGCCTGAAGCTGTGCTGAGCTCACATGTTGGGTGAAATATGTTGCAGAGCAATTGTTAATAATATTAAAGGGTTGACCAGTATTTTAGAGCATATATGATTACTGTTGTCCTGGTATATGAGAAACAATCTGTAGCTGACTTAGTTTGTACATTCCTTCCTTACTCTTTTTTCAGTGGAGAAGAAATCTAACTATCTCACAGTGAAGTATTTGGAATTCAACTATTAATCCACTGTTAATCACTGCTACATTTTGTGTTGGTTTCTCCTTTTTTTTGTTAGATTGTTGTCTGCACTGAGGTAGTGTTGTTGCCAGTGACATGTTTTTCTTGTGGGCTTCATTGTACATTATTAACTTACTGTTAATACAATCTTTATCCATTAAGTCAGATTTTTCAGACTTTCAGCACTTTTTTAAATACTAAGCTTATTTCAATTTAGTTGTCAAAAGATAACATAACACTAGTGTTTTCTCTTTGTTCTCACTTTTAATGTGCCTTTGTGATGTTCCAGGTCCCTTGTGTTCCATCTGTTTCAAGTATTATCAAGCTGGGGGAAGAAGCAGTGTAACCATCAGGACTCTTGAACTGTGCGTAGTAGCATTTCTAACGTATTTAAGGCAGAGTATAAATTCTCTCATGTAAAAGATTCCAGGTATCTTTGAACTGTCACAAGACTTATAAATAAATATATGTTAGTTTGCCTGTGAAATCTCTAATAAATTATTTCCTTTCTCTTCATTTTGTCTTTCATTTTGTTGTGGGGCTTGAGAGTGGAAAAGGAAAAAAATCAAGTTGTAATTGTGCAGCCTGTTCTAGGTGATTCAGAGTGTATATTCACATGCACCAGTGACTTCTTCCCTCCTTGAGTGTGATGTTTAGCTGTTGGTGTTTCGGGATAAAAGGGTAAAAATCTAAGTATGATCTCATTATAGTGTAAATTTTTTTCTCATCTTGGAGACTAAGCAGCACTGGTGCACTGGCATGAATTTGTACTGTGAAATTAGACTGTATTTTCCTCAGTAATTAACTTTCCTTGTTCATCTACATCTTGAAAAGTATCACTAGTGACAATAAAGTCATTAAAATGAGTAGCAGTTAAGAGTGTTAAACCATTGGGGATGTGGTCCTTGCGTGTTAAAAAGCCAATGCTGTGGAGGTCACATAATAAGATTTGTTCCATACTTGGAAGATTAGTGTAACTTTCTGAAACCACATGGGAAACATTGCAAAGATGTTTACTTGGCAAGATGGTCCAGTGAATATAACGAGAAAATTATTCCATAAGGGCATAATTCATAGTTGAAATTGTGGTAACAGGCTGGTGTAAAGACTTCAGTTTTGTCGTCGTTCCAACTGCGAGCAGCCTAAATCACTATTATTGATTGCTGGACTAAAATACGTGTATCTTCCTGTTTTTTCAGTATGAACTGGTTTAACAGATTACTTTAAAATGCTTTTACTGGAATTCTTAGCCTGCTTGCTGTGTTCCCATGTGGACTGTGTAGCTGTGTTAGTTCTTCTTATCTGTATTTAGAGTAATAGGCCACGAAAAATACACTGAGAGCGGAGGTTTTATGAGAACTGAAGGGTTTGTGATGCTTAGAAGAGAGAAGGAAGCGGCTTACAAAAAATAGGAAGGGGAATGTTCTGTGGCCATTCCATTATGAATAAAGCTAAGCTGTGTTCTTTGTGGAGTTATATTATTAAGGAACAAATAAAACATACTCTTCACTATCCTATACTGATAATCTATCAAGAAAACTTCTGCAATACAGTTGAGAACTCTTTATTAAGGTCAGAAGGCAAAGCTTTCATTCTTTTAAATCAAATGGGGTTTTGTATACCCATTCTGCCTGGCTGTATTTTCTTTCCCTCAATGTCTGTTGTGTTTGATCTGGTATTTTGGAATAAATGACCTCTTAGATCTCAGGGCTGGCTTTCAAAATTGCACATAAGCAGTGAAGGCAGTCTTAATTTCACAATATTTCTCCATATGCTAATGGCATATAGAGATAGCAACACTTGTTAAACTTTTGAATACACTCAATTTTCAAGGTGAGGCTGATTCAGATAATGTAACAATCATGAATTTTACTGTAGTGCTCTTGTATAAATTGACTTCTTGATGTAACAAAGATTCTGTGACAGCAGAAACTAAATTAGATTTATTTTCTATATATAAATATGAGTTGTGGACCTTGCCAGAATTTTCTTTGAAAGCCAAATTCAGAATATCATTCTAATATGGTTTTAATTCTAAAGGGATGGATTTTCAAAAAGCATGTACATTTCTCCAGTATCCTCCATGTGAGTTTGATGTATAAGGATCATCTTCAGTTCCAGTCTTTAAGGATATTGTCCCTAAACTTTTGAGGAAGTCACTATGTACAAAGAAATTTGGGGTTTGAGAAAGTAAAAATAACAATGTTATCTGCAAATTGGAATTAACATGCATTCAGAAACATGTCATTTCTAGCTAAATTATCCTTATAACAATACTAACTTGGAAAATTCACTCAGATGTTTCACATGAATGTTCAGTTTGCATCTTTGTTATCCCTTCATATCTTTAGAAGTTGACAGCTACTAGAGGACCTAATTTCAAACTGAGAATCACTTTTCCTTTATTGTTTTTCTAGGGCATTTTCAACTGTTTCCATTTTTTTCCTTAAATATATCTTCCTACTTGATACGAAACTGAAGAGTACACATTTGCCATTGCAAATCCTCGGATTTCCTTAAGTGGCTTATGTTGTTGCTGTTCCTGTTGTAGGACAAACACTTGAGTCCTGTGGCTCCTACCCAAGTCTCTTACTGCAGCCTATTAAGCAAGTTCTGGCATGAGATCCTCTTATGTTATATACAGACAGATTTACTCTAGCTGTGGTTTTGATTGATAGTTCTTAGAGAAAAGAAATGGTATTCTTATGATGACATCATCTGTTCATTGATTGGAATGGCAAAGCTCCTGTGTAGCTACATTAGAGAATACTGGTTAATCCACTGTAGGCATCAAAGATGTGGAGCCCTTGCTTGTGTTCCTCCATTTTCAGTCTATATCAAGCCACTTCACCAAGCTTTGTCACTGGGTTTATTGAACATTAAAAGGTGTAAAATAGAGGAAACATGCAATATGTCCCAACACCCACCTTGAGTTGAGTTAGAAGTACAGAAACAAGCTGTTAAAATCAATGGTTTGTGTTGGAAGGATCCAGTTCCAACTGCCCTGCCATGAGCAGGGATGCCTTCCTTCCACTGAATCAGTTTGCTCAAAGTATCCAACCTGGCCTTGAACTCCACAGGGATGGGACACATGACATCTCTGCACAACCTGTGCCAGTGCCTCACCACCTTCATGGTAAAAAATTCCTTCCCAATATTTGATCTAAATCTCCATTCTTTCAGTTTAAAACCATTATCCCTCTTCCTGTCAGTGTGTTTCTTGATAAAGAACCCCTCCCCAGCTTTCCTGTAGACCCTGTTAAGTACTGGAAGGCTGCTGTTGAGTTCTCTAGGGAGCCGCCTTTTCTCCAGGCTCTCTCAGCCTGTCCTCGTGGGGGAGATGCTCCAGCCCTCTGATCGCCTTCGTGGTTCTGGACTCACTCCATGTCCTTCCTGTGCTGAGGACACCAGAACAGAACGCTAATCCTGGAATAAATGCTGTAAATAAGTACGTAGAAGGCTGATGGTGTGGATTTGCAAAGCAGTGAAGAGGATAACAGCGAGGTGGTGCTGTACTCAAGGACAAAAGCACGGCGTATAAAAAAAAAAAAGCGTACAAACGGAGAGCTTTTCTTTCTCAGACCTCGACAGCACATGTACTCCGGAATGTCATTCCACCTCCAATTAACGTGATTACGTGTCACGCGAAGCGTTTACATAAACCAGTTTCTGGTGCCCTAGAGCAGTGCCCCTGCCAGGGCTGCCCCGCCCCAGCGGAAGGGGCTTGGCTCCCGGAGCCCGCTGGGAATGACCCGGGATCGCCCCTAGAGCCGCGTATTGAGTGCTCCTTAGTACCTTCGGTACGTTTAATGCCCGTGGGTGCCGAAGAGGCCCGGCAAGATCTGTGTTCGGCAGAGCTGCTCCTGACAAGGGCTGCGTAAAGGAGATGCTACAGCACAGCTGCTTCGGCTGGCTGAAACGCGCAGCTGCCGAGGGAGTGAGTACAAGTTCACATGGAAACTGCTTCCCTGTAGCAGCCTTTAACGTCTGATGCTTCAGCAGACCTGTGTCGGACTCCCAAAATGTAACAGTATTGCTGGTATTTTGGAGACAGCAGCTGGGTTTCATGCCTCAGAGCGTGACCCAGCAGAAGGCAACCTGATCTGAACTCACGTTGTCCAAGGCACTGATCGCATTCCTCAGGAACAATTCTCTCCCATGTTCTTTGTTGTAATCGCTTGTGTTCCCTTTTCTTCCAGAGAGGAAGAAAGGTTGCATAAAGTTTTGTTTGTGTATCTGGATTATAGCAAGTTGGAGTTTTTAGTAAAGCATTCCCAAATGTGTGTTATATCAGGAAAGGGTGCAGGTTTCTTTCATGTAGAAAACCTGAAGACCCTTGTATTCATGTTTAAACCTTCACTGAAGTCTTCAGCGTCCCCTGCGGCAGTGTTCGAATCTGCTTGTTACTTCTTTGCTCTGTGCTTTTTCTGTGTTAGGATAGATAAAGTAATAACATCGTGTTTTGTTATTGAAGGGAAGTAGTATATACGTTATCCTTTGTCTTTTGGGCTTTTTACTAATAAAATTACAACTTTTGCATACGAGAGACAGCCTCTATTAGACAACATCTTAATTTTAACTTCAAAAAAACAAAGTTACAGTTCTTATGGGGAACTGGTAAAGCTTACATATAATCCAATTCTCCAACAAAATGACAAGCAAATAAAGTTAAATAAATATGATGCCAGAGATGGGCAATCACTTTTAAATGTGTATTTTGTAATGTGTACTTTACCCTCTTGCAGGTACATAAATAGGCAGTAGGAAGACTGCAACTGATCACAGAGCACAGGATGGGTATCTGTTTTCTTCTATTAATTATAGGGGTTTGCTGGGCACAGTACAACCCTAATACTCTCTCTGGGAGGACATCTATTGTGCACCTCTTTGAATGGCGCTGGGCAGATATTGCTCTTGAGTGTGAACGCTATTTAGCTCCTAATGGATTTGGAGGAGTTCAGGTAGGTCTGTTCTTATCTGTAGGTTGTAAAATTGTTACATAGATGATAATTTGTTTTTCAGAGAAAATGTTTAGTTTACCAAAGGACAGATACTGAGAAAGAAAAATAGAAATTGGTAATGAAAGTAGTAAATGCTGACAAATATATTCTTCAGCCATAGTCATGTAAGCGTGAATTTTATTTCATTGCTCTAAAGTGCATGTTTTGCATTCTGTGCTATTACATTCAGATGAAATAGAATTGCATATCACTGGCTAAATCTTTTTTTTACTGCTGAGAAGAGTAACCTACGTTTATCTGCTTGATATTATTTAAATCAAGGGATGCTCTTAAGAGCTGGATAAATGTAAAATGAAACTGTAACGGAAAAAAAAAGGCTCACAGAGAGAATACCAACGTGCCGAAGGCTTTAAATAAGTAAATATAAAAGGCTGATAATTGTGTTCACCCAAACTGGTAAGCTTCTCTTTGTAAAGCCTAGTGTCCAAGTAAGCTGTTCAGAGACCCTTCTTTGCAGGAAACTGGGGTGAAAGGGCAGAAAAGAACTGAGCAGAGTTTCTGGTGGAGGTGTGTCAACATGAATCTGTTCCGTCTAAACAAAACACTTGTATTCCTGTGGAACCAGTAGCATCAGACTGGTGGAGTAGCATGTCTGGAATACAGTCACCTATTAAACTACTCCAGTTTGTTTGTCAGGTTGCTTGGGAAAAACTGGTGAGAGAAGTCTGCCTGCCTCTTGTAACCCAGGAGTTTCCGAGGTGGCCTGAGTTAAAAATTTCCAGTAGTTTTCAAGTAATATATCTTTTCCTTGTAACCTTCTTTCCAGGCACACAAACCTGATTGATTGAATTTAAACTGATTTCTTGGACTATGGTATAAACTTGGATATCCTTTTATTGCATGCTGTGACTGGTCATAAAGGAGTGGCAGCTGAGTAGGATGCTGCCTAGGGATCTTCATAAGAAATGAGGGGATCAGGTGGTTATCCCCAGAGACTTGGAGGCAGCAGCAAAAGCTTGTTGCCTGAGAAGAGTCTATAAAAGGAAGAGGTGTAGGTTGTTGGGAAACTGTGACATCTCGTATCAAGAACATTACAAAAATGGGAAGCTGGATCAATTTTAAGGGGAGCAGTTGTTCTGCAGTCAGTTCCTTCCTGATTGAGGGCTATCTCTACTGATAGTCCTTCAGATTTCAGACTCTTCTTTTGATCTTGGAGGCCCTCATTCATGAAGATAATTAGGACACTGTGTCCGTGGACATTTTTTTTATACTATGTTTCTACCTGCTGAAGTTTTAGGCCTAAGCTTTTTATTTCCAGCATGCTACAGTGTAAGCAGAGGATGCTGATGATCTACAGGGGTTAGGTATTGTGAATATCTTTTATTAAAGGGACCTGATTTTCTATTTTTGAGTTCTTTCTCTGACAATCTGGGCAAACAAATAAACCATTGTCAATATCCTGTTACCAAGAGATGCCATTTTATTCACAGATTTCACCTCCAAATGAGAATGTTGTTATTACTGACCCCTCACAACCATGGTGGGAGAGGTACCAGCCTGTCAGCTACAAGCTATGCACGCGATCTGGAAATGAAACTGAATTTAGAGACATGGTGACCAGGTGTAACAATGTTGGAGTAAGTGTTTTGAAAACCTTCTAGTGCTAACAATGTAAGGATGTAGACAACTGGTAATTTACATGGGAAGACATGGTAGCACTGGAGTGATAACTTTTTTTTTTTTCATAGAATGATTTGGGCTGGCAGGGACCTTTAAAAGTCATCTAGTCCAGCCCCACTGCAATGAGCAGGGACATCTTCAATCAGATTAGGTTGCTCAGAGGGACCACTCAGCTTGGTCTCGTCTTCAAAATTGCTGAGGGTGCACTCAATCCCACTGTCTGTGTCATTGATGAAGATATTAAACAGTAGTGGTCCCAGTACAGAGCCCTGAGGGATGGATAGCACTTGTCACTGATCTCCATCTGGACAATGAGCCGTTGACTCCCCTGTTGGTCAGGCAGGACTTTTCCTTGATGAAGCTGTGCTGACTGTATTGAATTACCTCCCTGTCCTCCATGTGCCTTAGCAGAGCTTCTAGGAGGGTCTGTTCCATGATCTTCCCTGGCACAGAGGTGGGGCTGACAGGCCAGTAATTCCCAGGGTCTTCCTTTCTACCCTTTTTAAAGATGGGTGCAATGTTATCTGCTTATCTGTTGGGATGCTTTTTGTATCGTTGTGATGTGTTAGTAAAATATTTTAAATAAAAAGTTGGGGAGACAAGCAAGCAGAAATAGGGGTATAGAGCAGGAGGTAAGAGAGGGAGTATGTTAATTACTGGTGCCATGGGAAGTAGCTTTCTCAAATTGAAATGCGAATACTATTCTCTAGGTACATATTTATGTGGATGCGGTAATCAACCATATGTGCGGAGCTAATGCTGGTGCTGGCGACCATGCTACTTGTGGAAGCTATTTCAATGCAAAGGCTGAAGATTTTCCAGCTGTGCCGTATTCTGGCTGGGACTTTAATGATGGTAAATGTAAATCTAGAAGTGGAGACATAGAGAATTATCATGATATATCTCAGGTAAAGCTAGAAACATAAATATATTTTTCATATACATCTTTTTATGGGCTGTGGATTCTTTGTTTCCTTTTACTGTCAGACATTTTTAAAAAACAAAACAAGAACCCTCATGGAAAACCATCCAAATTGATCATAGAGATTAGTGTTGCTATCAGGAACACCATTTCTTAAAGGGTTAGCTCTTCTTCACCTAATGGCTCAATTTCAGATTTAGACAAATATGCTTAGGTACTTTATAAAGGCAGGTTTAAAGCTCATAAAACCTATTTAGGGATTATGTTTTGTGAGTATTTTCTGTTTGCTTTTAAAAGTGAGAGTTATTTGCCTTTTATTGTAATTTGGAAGTTTTCTTTGATCTCAGTTTCAGAAGAGAGAGATTAGAATTTAATAAAGGAAAATAGTAACGCTAAAATCTTGAACATCAATCTTCTGTTTAGTGATTTCTCTTCCTAGGAGTCTGTTTGTTCCTCTGTATCAGATTCCGAGGTCAGAACTTCAAAACTACACTGAATGAAAAATTATTTTATAAAGATAAATACCTGTCTTTCTTGAATAGTATCTTATGCCTGTCCTGAATCTGAGTTGAGGGGAGAGGGTTTTTGGAGAAATGGCAAAAGGAGAGAAGGTTTTAAATGTCCCTGAATTCTTGAGCAGTTCTAAAGGAGCGTGTTTATAGCCAATTCTTTAGGACACTTTGCAACATAGGTTCTCTTCAGGCAGGTGTGCGTAGCTGTGGAAACTCCTTGTACAAGTTAGTAAAAAAAGCATTTCAGTATATTCACTGTATGTTTAAAGTATTCCTTTAGTGAAAATTAATTCCCATAATTTAGTTTTTACAGGAAATAAAGGCAAAAAAGGGGACAGAAAACAAAAGCTTAATGATTCATAAGGCTATAATAACGAGATTTTTAAAATATTTAGAAATATAATTTATAGAAATTCTTCCTACATCAGAGAAGAAATCAGTGCACTTGAAATAGTAATGAGTCTGTTCCTTAATACAGAACAGATTGGAGTAAAAATAATTTTTTGTATTTTTTCCTTATATTTGCATTTTAAAACTGGTGATACATTTAATGGTTTGAGACTCTGTTACAGTTCTTCAGCATCTACAGCTATGTAAGCTGGGTGAGTGCAGACTTCTTAATGCTTCTTCTGTGTAGATGATTGTCCAAGGCATATATATACATGACTAGTGAAAGTTTTATTTGGCATTGTAATGTAGATAACAAAATTCAAAATATGTGTAGAACATTATGTTTAGTTTATTAGGTGAAATATATTTAATTTCAGAATTTTTATATAGGTGCGGGACTGCCGCTTGGTCAGCCTTCTTGATCTGGCCCTGGAGAAGGACTACGTACGCTCAAAAGTTGCTGAATACTTGAACTATCTCATTGATATTGGCGTAGCAGGCTTCCGACTTGATGCTGCCAAGCATATGTGGCCTGAGGATGTGAAGGCAATTTTAGACAAACTGAAAGATCTAAATACTACATGGTTTTCTGCAGGAACAAAACCTTTCATTTACCAGGAGGTAATATATATTTTTCAATTGTACAATACAAACATATATTTTTCAGGCACTGTATAGACTCAGTCCCTCTCCAGAAGTTATGCTTCGCTTGACCTGGCCGAAGGAAGCTTTCAGACTCAGGATCTATAGATCAAATTACCCATAAATGGTAATTGACATGCAAAATGCCCCAGTTGTTTTAAATCTTCAGGAGCTAGGTAACTTGGAAATGACACCTGAGATTAAATTTCCTACATTAAAGTTAGTGTAATAATTCTGTTGGTTTAAAGAGATTTCACTCACTGAATTTTAAATTATGGGTACTAAAATGAAATAGAAAATTAAATTATGATTATGATCTGAAAGTTTGTTTTCCAGTGGCATAACCACTGTTGCTTGACATACTGAATGTGGTTTACATTTGAATGACAAATCCTAACGACATAAGAAGCAGATAATTGTTGGTTATAGTCAGCAGAAGCTAGAGTTGCTAGACACGTTTTATTAAGTCAGTGCATTGTCTGCAAAGTGTAGGGCAAACAGTGAAACATTCTTTAGTTTCATAGTGAAATTAGGTTGCCCAAGTGCTGAATGCAGAGGCATTGGTGACCAGACTAAATATGTAGTTGGTATGGGCCAACCCGTAATTATGCAGTAGTGATTAATCACAGTGTGGAGGATTAGGATGGAGGTGGTAAGTAAATTCACAGCTAGGCTGAAAAGAAATGAAGAAAATTGCCTTAAATACAGTTTTGCACCTAAGCCAAATAATATACTTAGTTCAGGTAGTGCCTCTTCCTTAAGACAATGTCTAAGGCAATGCCTTTTACTTTTTTGGTTTCTTTAAGTAGAAAGAAATGCTCTGTCTTTCTTGTACCAGGTAATTGACTTGGGTGGAGAGCCGATCAAAGGCAGTGACTACTTTGGAAACGGGCGAGTGACAGAATTCAAATACGGTGCAAAACTGGGGACAGTGATCCGCAAGTGGAATGGAGAAAAGATGGCCTACTTAAAGTAAGGATGAAGATGCTGCGACTTGTCTGGGATACGCTGGATGCACGTGTTGGCAGGGTGGCTTCAGGTCTCTGTGTTTTTGGCTAGGAACTGGGGAGAAGGCTGGGGCTTTGTGCCTTCCGACAGAGCCCTGGTCTTTGTGGATAATCATGACAACCAACGGGGGCACGGGGCCGGTGGAGCTTCCATTCTAACCTTCTGGGATGCCAGGTAAGGGATTGCTCTTGTCTGGGTGATGCTTCATCCGTTGCTTGACTATCTGTTCTCTGGCACGGTTTCACTTTCCACATCTCACTATTTCTTTTGTCTGACGGACAGGCTTTATAAAATGGCAGTTGGTTTCATGCTTGCTCATCCGTATGGGTTCACACGAGTGATGTCAAGTTTTCGCTGGCCACGCTATTTTGTAAATGGACAGGTAAGCTTATACCGCCAAAGGTGATACATTCATGGTCAATAAGAATCATCACAGGGCCAGAGAAGCATCCCAGTGCATTTAAATCTGTTAAGTGATTTTCCCTTGTTAGATCTAGCAGGTGGAAATCCTTTGCTTTACCTGGCTTTTCTCTATAGACAGGCTCTCTGCATCTTCAGTAAGAAGTTTTAAACTTCTCTTTCTATTTCAGGACATTAATGACTGGGTTGGGCCACCAAGTAACTCGGATGGATCAACAAAGCCTGTTACAATCAATGCAGACACTACCTGTGGCAACGACTGGGTTTGTGAACATCGCTGGCGTCAAATCAAGTAGGAGACTGTGGAGAAAAAAATAAGCAAAAGCAGTTGGTTTTGCTCTTGTTCCTCGTGGCCTTAGAGCTCTTTCAGTGACAAGCTGTTCATGGCATTTTCAGGAACATGGTTATCTTCCGTAATGTGGTGGACGGTCAGCCTTTCTCCAACTGGTGGGACAATGGCAACAATCAAGTAGCTTTTGGCCGTGGTAATAAAGGCTTCATCGTTTTCAATAATGATGACTGGTAAGTAAGAGAGGAATACACTGTAATTCTTCTAGCTTTCAGAACAAATGCCACCCCTGTCTTGCTTGTTGGCAGCTAAAACTTAGCATTCTCCACCCTACCAGGAGTGCTCTTTAGTGTCCGAATTTCGTACCCTTACTCTGTTTTTTTCTGTTTCTCAGTTTGCAGAGTTGGCTGTATCACTGAAGAGCATGTTCAGTAGGCAACATCTAAACTTAGAGAAATGAGGGAACTTGGGGATACAGTCCAAAAGTGGCAGTTTTAAAAACTGTTTTGCATTGTTGTGTGCAAGAGTGAGATGTTTTAAGATGTGTCAGATCTGTAATATTTAGAAGTATATTGGGATGATGAACAGTTTGAAGGAAGTATCTAATGAGTTCTCAGTTAAATTTGTCTTCCAGTCTAGTGTGCTGTCTATCACAACAGTTCCTTTTAAACATCCTGCTAAGTCTTGAGAGGAATATTGTTAGAGCTGAGAGTTTTTTAGGCTGTTTTGGTATGTACTTCTAGGGTACCATAATGTCAGAAATGTGGCATGATGTGGAATCTGGCATTTCTCAAGTCTGTTTAAGCTCATTTAAAAAACGGGTTACTAACAGAGACATTTGCAAGAACTTGTAATGGGACAAACTAAAAAAAAGCTAACTAGGTTTTGGTAGGAAAAATTTAAGTTGCACTAGAGCAAAATTTGAAGTTATGGAGATGAAGTCCCAAAGTTTCTCGTGAGTGAGAACACCCAGGCTTCCTGTCATTGCTGTTAAATACACAAGTACTACTATATTAATTAATTTATGTAATTATTTTTCTTCTTTGTAAAGGAGTGTATTTCTATGTGATTAGACCCAAATTCCTGTAAGTGCCCATAAAGTAAGAGAGCTCACATGAAAAAATTATTTTAACTAGTGTGTGTTGACCAGCCTTATGATTCCTAAGCACAGCATGAGCCTTTGGTGTTTTTCTAGGCTCCTCTCTGAGTAGTCCTAAAGTATTGTCATTAGTCCTAAAGTATTGTCATTTTGTGGGAGAATAGATTCTGAAGTGTCCAGAGAAGTGCTGCAGAATAACGACTTTAGAATTACCTATAACCTGAGAAAGTTTCTAATATGAATTGCAAAGCATTTGAGAGTCCAAGTAATGTTTGATACATTTCAATATTTTCCAAAGGTCTCTGAATGTAACTCTGCAGACGGGTCTGCCTGCTGGCACATACTGCGATGTCATTTCTGGGCAAAAGAAAGGTGATGACTGTACAGCTGTTGAAGTTCACATTGCTGAGGATGGCTTGGCTAATTTCCTGATTAGTAGCAAGGATGAAGACCCATTCATTGCCATTCATGTTGATGCTAAATTGTAACCAGATCTGTTGTGCACGTATTGTTTCTTTTCTGTATTTTTGCTAATAGCATCTAAGGTAGTCTGGTTGACTTGGCTTTTTAGCACTGAATGAACCATGATAAATCAAGGTGTATTAGCTCATATTAAGAAATACCACGTAGCTGCTGTTCAGAGGCAGGAGCTAGTGGTGCAAGGAAGAAGCAGTGTACGCCTGTTTGCCTCTGTAAGTGCACTTTATTCAGTTGAAGTACTAATGAAAAATGAAAGGGTAAAATTGAATTGACTTAATTTTAAATTGTGCTGCTCTATGCATAAGTGGAAATGTAGTTCTTTTTATGGGGAAAGTGGTCTAGAAACTGAAAGCATGTCCAGATCTCAAGAGAAGACATGTTTGTGCTGAAACGTGGTGCAATTCAAGTTGATGCCAAGTTATATCTCAGGAGAAAATGTGTTTCTTCTTTTGGTCTGTGGCTTACTGATTTCCCCCATTTGTGATTCTCTGGTATTCGAGCATGAGTGATTCTCTGTATCATTTAGTAAATAATAAATGGCGATCAAATTGAGTAGTAACACTTTCTCCCTTTATTAATTGGATTGGAACTTTATCACATCATAGCTAGTTTTAATGCAGTAGTGGATTTTAAGGCAATGCAACATACCATTTCCCACAACACAGAAACATGGGAGAAAATAAAATAAAATAAAATAAAATAAATAAAATAAAATAAAATCTAAAATAAAATAATTTAAAATAAATGGACTGAACAGAGCTAGAGAGTGAAAAGTGGAATGGTCATGGGGAATTTCTGATGTTGTAATTGTGGTGTAGGTATGAGGGGTGGATTGTGTGTAAATTGTCCACTTCAACTTGGCATTATGATGTTATTTTGATTTTGGTGTGTGGGACTTCCTTTTTGTTGATGTGAGTGAAGCTTGTGAATTTTGTGTGATAAATACAGATTTTAGTGCTAATTCTTAAATATGTGATTCACAGAGGCAAGGAGTGGAAGGTATTAGGTTTGCAGGGCAAAGTTTTGGTAGCAGGAGGCACTACAGGGGTGACTTCTGTGAGAAGCTGCCAGAAACCTCATGTGTGTCCAACAGAGCCAATGGCAACTGGCTCTGAAATGGACCTGCTGCTGGCCAAGGCTCAGCCAATCACAATGGTGGTAGTGCCTCTGGGATAACATATTAAAGAAGGGGGAGAGGAAAACCTTCACACAGCATCTGCAGCCAAAGCTAAGAATGAGAATATATGAGACAAACAAATCTGCAGACACCAAGGTCAGTGGAAAAGTAGGGTGAGGAGGTGCTTCAGGCGCTGAAGCAGATTCCCCTGCAGGCAACTGTGAAGACTGCGGTAAGGCAGGTTGTCCCCTTAAAATCCAGGGAGGTTGGTGGTGAAGCAGATATGCACTTGCAGCCCAGAGTAGATGGATGCTCCTGAAGGAGGCAGTGACCCTGTGGGAACCTCGCACTGTATCAGGTTCCTGGCACGACCTGTGGAAAGAGGAGCCCACACTGGAGCAGGTTTTCTGGCAGGACTTGTGACCCCCTGCGGGACCCACAGTGGAGCAGTCTGTTCCAGAAGAACTGCACCACATGGAAAGGATCTACACTGGAACAGTTTTGAAGAACTGCAGCCTGTGGGAAGGACTCGTGTTAGAGGGACCCCATGGGAGATGGGGGAAGACTGTGAGGAGTCCTCTCTCTGAGGAGGATAGAGCGGCAGAAACGTGTGATGAACTGACCTCAACCGCTATTCCCTGTCTCCCTGCGCTGCTGGGGAGAGAAGGTAGAGAATTCAGGGGTAAAGTTGAGCCCAGGAAGAAGGGAGGGGTGCAGGGAAGGTGTTTCAAGATTTGGTTTTATTTTACATTACTCTATTGCGATTTGATTGGTAATGAATTAAGATAGTTTTCCCAGATTGAGTCTGTTTTGCCTGTGACAGTAATTGGTGGTGTTCTCTCTCTGTCTTTAAGTCAGCCCATGAGATTTTTGTTATTTTTTTTTCTGCCCTGTCTACTTGAGGAGTGGGAATGACAGAGCAGCTTTGGTGGGCACTTGGAGTCTAGGCAGGGTCAACCCACTACAACTTTCTACTTGCTGTTGTATTTCAGAAAGGCTCATAAATCATCAGTGCAGGATAGTCACCTTCTCTTCTGCCTTCATGCATTTCCTCAGCATGCTAAAATACTGCAACCTGTCCAGCTTGAGCTGCTGAATAGCCTGTTCCATGAGGGCTCCCAGTGCCCTTGCCAGTAGGTTGGCCATGCATTGCATTGAGCTATCAAGGATGGGTCCTCACTCTCCTTGGCTGATAGCAGTGTACTTCAGTGGAAAATGCATGTCATTGGTAACTAGATGTTATACAGTGACATGCTGTTGCATCAATGGAATCCCACAGGGAATGGTGATGTAAAAATTAACCTCAGACACATTTGGTTGCTCTCAGAAATACTGAGGAATGGTATGGGGTAGATTTCTGTGCTCCCTGAATTTGTAATCACAAGGTGCAATTGCCTTACTGGTTACTCACTGATAGCAAGGTCATTCACAGCAATTTACTGTTTCATTGTTGTAGTGGAAAAACAGACCTTTGATAGGGTCTGTAATAAGAAAATGAACAGGTGAGCAAACGGGACCTGCTTCTGTGTTTCTTCTTTGAAGACAAATTCTGGGAAAGAGGTGGATGCATGTGACATGTTCAATGGCATAGCTAGTTTCAGAAGGAACATACTAGAAGCAATTCAGATATAAAGTGCACTGAGATTTATTTTCTCCTGGAGTGGATGTGCCATTTTGTGGTTTTTTGTTTGGTTTTTTTTCTCACTGATATTCATCAAATGTCAGGGATTTTCTGGTCTTTCTATTTTGTGAGAGTGTAGTTTTATCATTGATATGATTCAATCTTATGCATGGAGCATTGTTGCTGAGACCTTGATCTTATGTCAGGTCCAAATGAAGACCTGGTATTATGTCATGAGCAAAAGTCAGAATTTGTTTTGAAGAAGGAAATTGTAGGAAAAGCCAGAAGGTACTTGAGCAACATCTTTCCAATTCAGTTTTATGTTAGGCAGTTAAACTCATCTGCAATATCATTTTACATCTGATTTTGGATTTTCTTCCTTGACTCCAGTGACTCATTGGTCATTTAAATTGAGATGAAATTTTATGCAGCGTCTTTGTTGGAGAGGAAAACACTTGCAGCTCTGATGACTTTCAGTCTGATAGAGCAACTGGTACTCTGTGTAACTATATGAAGAAAATGAAAACAGTGCCTAGCAGGGACTGGGCAATGATGCTAGAAAATCTTCAAGCGTGAAAAGGAATAAGTTTCAGTGTGGTTCACCTGGTGAAGACCCACAACTCGTTGAATGATGCATCTGCTATTTACTGAGAGTGGTTGATCAGATACCCTGGTTTGAGCTTGGACAAGTCACAACAGCTAGATGCCTCTGAATGCTAGCAAATATATCCAGCCTCCTAGAGCTGTTAAATTTCCAGTTATCTATCTTTCAGTCATCTTTCCTTTTACCTTTGAGAGCCCCCTTTGAGGTTCTGTGTGTTATATTTTAAAATGCTTTTGATAAAGTATCTTTTTTTACTTGACTGGAAAGAGTACAATTCTGCATTTAGGTCTGCTGATCATAGACAGCTTTGTTTATGATCATGTATAATCATTGTGAAAGGGTATTTTATCTTCAGCTGCTGGGCAATCCACGAAAAAACAAACGTGAAGAACGATATCAAGCCAGCTCACCAGATATGACCGGTAGCATTGACCTGTGTGAATTTCGGCAGCTGCAGTAGCAACCTTGTCATCTTGCAGGAGTATAAATTGCCAGTGGAGGGACCACAGCCCTATACTGAAGCCATCATGCAAGTCCTCCTTCTACTGACAGCTGTAGGGGTTTGCTGGGCACAGTACAACCCTAATACTCTCTCTGGGAGGACATCTATTGTGCATCTCTTTGAATGGCGCTGGGCAGATATTGCTCTTGAGTGTGAACGCTATTTAGCTCCTAATGGATTTGGAGGAGTTCAGGTAAGTTGTTTTCTGTGAGTAGGTAGGAGAATGGTATCAAATTAAATTTATGGTAATTAATAAATCAAAATTCCTAAATCAGAGACAGCCACCTCCAAGTAACTTTGGTGTTGGAAAGAGGATATGGAATGTTAGACACAACCATAGATCCTGGAGGAACAATGAATGTTATTTTATCTCAGTTACAAAGGGGAACGCTTTCTTCTGAAACACGTCCCATGCAAAGCTATTTTCCTTCTGACCTTATTCTGAGGGAAGTGTATAACCCTTGAGTTTTGTCTTTCCTAAGGATGTTGCTTTGGCAGGTAAAAATAATTCCTGTGGCTTCAGCCCTCCTATGCAGGTGTCCTTGAAAGCAGCCCTGTGCTGGAGCTGGACACAAGAAGAAAAGTTCTTGTTAGTCTGCAAGACAGACTTCTTGCAGACCTGAGCTTATGCTGTGGGAGGGAGAGACTGGGTTGGGCACTAGGCTGCTTCTGAGGACAGAGGTGCTGAGCATAGATTTTTGCCCTTAAAACACTGAAAAAAACACACCTGATTTCTTATCAAAGTGTGCCATTTCATTTGCAGGTTTCACCTCCAAATGAAAATATTGTCATTACTAACCCAAACAGACCCTGGTGGGAAAGATACCAGCCCATCAGCTACAAGCTCTGTACTCGATCAGGCAATGAAGATGAATTCAGAGACATGGTGACCAGATGCAACAATGTTGGAGTAAGTGCCTTGAAAATCTTTATCTGATACACCAAGAAGTGTTGTTTCAGCTGAGGGAAGTTGCTGATGCTGTCTTCAAAGGAGGCATAAACTGAGATTAAACTGAAGGGGTAAAAAAGATTTACTTAATAGGGATGTGGTAAAGTTCTGGATACCACATCACCATCATTACAAAACATATTGAAATAAACTTATTGCTTTTCCAGGTTCATATTTATGTGGATGCTGTTGTCAACCACATGTGTGGGGCAGCGGGTGGTTCAGGCACACATTCTACCTGTGGAAGCTATTTTAATGCCGGGAACAGAGATTTTCCAGCTGTGCCGTACTCTGGCTGGGATTTTAATGATGGCAAATGTCGATCTGGAAGTGGAGAAATTGAGAATTATGGTGATATGTATCAGGTAACTTTGGCAAAAGTTTGAAATATCTTTCTTTTTCCTTGTTTTTTTTAAGTTTAAGTTGTTGTGTAGGTATTACAGTAAGGCCAAATGAAGGGAATAGTTTCTTACAAAACCTGTGCTTAATCATCTGACAAGTGAAATGATGCTTGTGGTGTAAAATATTCTAAATACTGAAAAAATCAAGAACCCTCCCCACAGGTTTCACATGGGCACATGCAGAATTTTGTTCCTAAACTGAGCCCAGCGTACACAGCTTAGATGGTGACTCTTTCTTGTAGCTTGTAAACTCAGCTGGTCTTAATAAGGAGGCCCCTTGGAAACCTGACAGCAGTGCAAGTTGGTTGAGCGACTTGATCTTTTTTTGTAGATGGAATGTGTGGCAGTTCTTTCTCAAGGTTAAAGATCTTCCTTTGGCCATTTTGGAACAATGCATCATGCTGTTTCTCGTCCTCAATTGTGATGACATCTGCACAAGGAAATTACATCCTTCACCAACTGTCTTGACTTGAGTATTGAGCTGTGTAGGAAATTTACCTATGTTTTTGTACAACCTTTGACATAATTCTCTTCTAAGCAAACAAGGTATCTCAACAGAATAGATTTTATGCCTCAAAACACGCAAACATTTCATTGCAAAATTTTACAAGCTGTCAGAATGACCCCTGAAAATTTATTTTTTTTTTTTGCTTTGCTACACGGGTCCGGGACTGCCGCTTGGTCAGCCTTCTTGATCTGGCCCTGGAGAAGGACTACGTACGCTCAAAAGTTGCCGAATACTTGAACTATCTCATTGATATTGGCGTAGCAGGCTTCCGACTTGATGCTGCCAAGCATATGTGGCCTGGAGACATAAGAGCATTTCTGGACAAGCTGAAAAACCTAAATACCAAATGGTTTTCTCCAGGAACAAAACCTTTCATTTACCAGGAGGTAATTTCTGTCTTTTATCCTTTTCTGTTTGTTTTTGGTATCTTTTTTATCTTCCTCGTTCAGAGGAATGGCAGTAATGCAGCTTCATCCAACTTCACCCCCGAAAGAGTTAGCCATTTCTTTGGAGCAGCCCTGCAAACATACGTAGATTTGCTTTTAAAAATGCTTCCACAACAGATTGACATTCAACTTTATCTTTCCTTCTTCAATCAAGTTTTTACATGTGTCCATCATGTATTTATGTATTTTACCAACTTTAGGTTGATCTACACAGCGGAAGTAAACGTACTTGAATATTTTTCTCTCAATGTAAATCAAGAACTACTGTTGAAGACTGTACACTGTATTTTTTTGTCTCCGTGAGATAACAGCAAATGAACAGTTTTTCCTTTCCTGTACCAGGTAATTGACTTGGGTGGAGAGCCGATCAAAGGCAGTGACTACTTTGGAAACGGGCGAGTGACAGAATTCAAATACGGTGCAAAACTGGGGACAGTGATCCGCAAGTGGAATGGAGAAAAGATGGCCTACTTAAAGTAAGGATGGAGATGCTGCGACTTGTCTGGGATACGCTGGATGCACGTGTTGGCAGGGTGGCTTCAGGTCTCTGTGTTTTTGGCTAGGAACTGGGGAGAAGGCTGGGGCTTTGTGCCTTCCGACAGAGCCCTGGTCTTTGTGGATAATCATGACAACCAACGGGGGCACGGGGCCGGTGGAGCTTCCATTCTAACCTTCTGGGATGCCAGGTAAGGGATTGCTCTTGTCTGGGTGATGCTTCATCCGTTGCTTGACTATCTGTTCTCTGGCATGGTTTCACTTTCCACATCTCACTATTTCTTTTGTCTGACGGACAGGCTTTATAAAATGGCAGTTGGTTTCATGCTTGCTCATCCGTATGGGTTCACACGAGTGATGTCAAGTTTTCGCTGGCCACGCTATTTTGTAAATGGACAGGTAAGCTTATACTGCCAAAGGTGATACATTCATGGTCAATAAGAATCATCACAGGGCCAGAGAAGCATCCCAGTGCATTTAAATCTGTTAAGTGATTTTCCCTTGTTAGATCTAGCAGGTGGAAATCCTTTGCTTTACCTGGCTTTTCTCTATAGACAGGCTCTCTGCATCTTCAGTAAGAAGTTTTAAACTTCTCTTTCTATTTCAGGACATTAATGACTGGGTTGGGCCACCAAGTAACTCGGATGGATCAACCAAGCCTGTTACAATCAATGCAGACACTACCTGTGGCAACGACTGGGTTTGTGAACATCGCTGGCGTCAAATCAAGTAGGAGACTGTGGAGAAAAAAATAAGCAAAAGCAGTTGGTTTTGCTCTTGTTCCTCGTGGCCTTAGAGCTCTTTCAGTGACAAGCTGTTCATGGCATTTTCAGGAACATGGTTATCTTCCGTAATGTGGTGGACGGTCAGCCTTTCTCCAACTGGTGGGACAATGGCAACAATCAAGTAGCTTTTGGCCGTGGTAATAAAGGCTTCATCGTTTTCAATAATGATGACTGGTAAGTTAGTGGGAGAGCCCATGTTCCCAGAGAGAAGCATAGCTTACCTCATAAATAATACTGATGGGAAGGGCAGTGTTGTCGTCTCCTTATGACAGTGATCACTACAGCCTGAGCTAGAACTATTGGATTGCATGCCAGGTCTAGATAAACAAGGGGAGCATAGGGAACAAATTAGGGATGGGATCAGAAAGCTCACACTGTGCCTTGCCTTCAACATTGAGTAACATCAAGTCCTGAAAGCCCTATACCCAGCTTGAAAACAGTGGATAAATAGTGTTCACTTATTTTCACATAGGTACATGAACGTCAATTTGCAAACTGGACTGCCTGGTGGTACCTACTGTGATGTTATTTCTGGACAAAAGGAGGGCAGTAAATGTACTGGAAAAGAGGTGTATGTTTCTGGTGATGGAATGGCTAATTTCCAAATTAGTAACACTGCTGAAGATCCATTCATTGCAATTCATGTTAATGCCAAGTTATAACTCAGGAGAAATATCCTTCTCTGTTTGGTGTATGCATTACTGTTTCCCCCATATGTGACTGATATTTGAGCATGAATGATTCTGTGTATCATTTAGTGAACAATAAATGGCAATCAAATTGAAGAGTAATGCTTTTTCCCTTAATAAATTGGATTGTAGCTTTCTCATGTCATAGCAAGTTGCAATGCAGTGATGGATTTTCAGGCAATGCAGCACTCCATTTCCCATAGCATGGAAACCTGGGACAAAATAAAGTAAACACCCCCCTGCCCTCATACTAACACCCAGGTAAGATAAACTGCGGTGTTTCCAAGGCCGGTACATGCGCACACATCTGTATCACAGAGCAGCTGCATTGTGGACAGCCATGAGCGGTGCCTACACACACAGACAGTTTATCTGGTTCTTGTGACAAAACAAACCTGGGGCTGGGTCAGCAGAAGAAGCTGAGCCATGGCTATCAATTATTCCAGCCTACGACATCAGTCAAGCCAGTGGGTTGCCTCATTCACAGTCAGCTTGTGCCTGTACAAATCAAAAAAGAGACCTTCCATCATTCGCCCCAGTGGCTGCAAAGGAATGATGACTGTGGCTGGTCCAACGGTGTCTGAGAAGCACTCTGTACATCTCAGCATTGCTTAGACCTTGTGACAGAGGCTGAAGCAATATACTTCGCTGTGGTGCATGAGGCTCACGTTCTGCACTGTCTCAGAGAATTTGTGCAGAAGTAGCACGTTTGCTGGCTTTCTCAATTTCATTGTCAGTGGTGAGAAAATGCTGAGGTAAAGGTTAGTGTACAGCCCTTGCTTTAAGTCAGAATGTCTGCTTTGCCAAAAGTACTTGTGATCCAGTCTGGAGGGTCAAATGGAAGAGGAACCCTTGGATTTATTATTTTTTGAGGTAAAGGTTTGCTTTAAAGGGCTATTTCCCTTTTGTGAGAGAGTGCATCGGTGATGGGGGTGGGTGTTGGCTCTCAATGTGCCAAGGGCTTGGAGTGTCTTGTGCGAAGCAGTCATGGTGTTGGAGGAAGAGGCCAGATAGTGCCACTGGCCTCTGGCCCTATGTTCTGTCTCCCTTGCTCACTATGACCAACACTGACTTGTTGACCGAAAAATTATGCCTCTGAATCTACTCACTGGAGTGATGTTAATGATTGGGAGACCCACGTGACCGGATGTGACTAGCCATTGAAACCTGTCATTAGCCCTCAAGAGCCCTCCTGCTCCTTTGAAATAGATGTGCACTGCCTGGTCTTTCTGAGTTAATGTACCCTTCTTTTTTCAAGCCATGCCCTCAGCTCTATCCCTCAGATACCATGTGATTGTGTGCTGTGTTATTCAGCTATTTCCTAATCCCACATAGAATAGTCAGTCTACGCTTAAAAATACAAATCCACCCCCAGGCCCTCCAGCTATAGTGGCAGATATTGAAATGACACACATTGATCTGAGGTGTCCATAAATAAACAGGAGGTGCTGAATAGGGAGAAGAAAATGTCTGTGCCTGTGAACATATGTGGAGCCACTTTTCAATTGCATTGGAGTGCAGTGAATGTTTTGGCTGATGTAGATGCAGATACAATTTCCTTTTCAGTTCTGTCACTGCAGAAAAACATGATTGCAGTTGCTAGGTCATGAATCACCACTCCGTTGACATCTGTGGTGCAGAAGGTGAATCTGGCCATCTTCACTTATAAGAAATAAGATAATAGCATATCTGAGAAACCTGCCTTTCTTTCCTCCTTCTTTTGTCTCTGGTTTGGCTGGTCCAGCTGCCCTCTACTCTCTTCTACTATACTTCCCCTCACTTTTGTCCCAGTTTTGCTTTTCCTGCTCTTCTGCCTCTTCTGTCACATGCTGAGTACCATTTTGGTCTTGGACAGCTCTTCCTTTGTGCTCTTTGGAAAGCTCAGAGGAACCATGTTAGATTCAGGCAGCCATGAAGAAGGAATGTTCTTCATATTTGTTCACTTTGTGAGGCAGGAAACCCATATAAAAATATTGCTGCCTATATGAGGGACATTTCATCTCCATTGTTTGAACAATTTGATTTTTTACAGAAATATAGTGTCCTCTTGCATAAGGAGGAAAACAGACAACCCTCAGAGCAATGATGATTTTATGGAAGTTGTTGCATTCATGGTACACCAAATGGTAAACTACCGTAACTGGCAACGAGGAGTATTAAATAAAGAACAAGCTGGATATTTTCTTTACACTGTGCTGGAGGAAGAGTGGAGTGAGACTGTAATCACTGTGCAGTAACTACTTTCTTCAAGCAATATGAAGCTATATTGGTGCAGTTTGGAAAAACTTCCTTTCATAGATACCATAACTCAAAATAAGCAGAACTTTGTACGTATCAACATGTTGTTCAAGCATGGTTTGTTTTGTGCCATACAACATAAGGAGGCATTTAAGGGAAGTAGTCTGGAACAGAAGGAGGATCAATGAAGTGATAATTAATTTGCAGTGTAGGCATGAGAAAAATCCCTTAATTCACTCATGTGGTCTGTAAGTATCCATTACTGGCAATGATACCCCTTAGAGAATATTTTAGGGACAGTAGTTAAATGGTTTTACGGAGAAAGTTTATGACTACCAATTCTTGCTCTTGCACTTTAACTTCTGTCATTTCTACATTAAGAAAGTTTTGGGACTGATGGTAGACCCTGAACAGTTAACACTTGCAAATCAATGAGGTGTAATTGATATTTTTCTCATTAATTAATTGTACTTGTATTTAATTGGGTAATAAAGAAATAAATATCCTTTGTTTTCTAAATAAACATTGAGATGAGGTGTTTTAATTGTAGTGGCACGGGAAAGACAAGGGAATGTTGTCAGTTTTGTAAGTATAAAACACTTGTTTTTCAGTTGAACGTCTGACCGTTAAAACACAGAAAAAGAACAAAAAGATGAGGCATAGCAATGAATGTCAATTTCTTGTCATGTGGGTTTGTTTTGGCCATATGTTCTCTGAATATGTGTAAACAAAGTACGTTGCACTGAATTAAGCAGAACAGAGTGTTTTACGAATGGAGAAGCTATCTAGGTAAGCTATAAATTGGACCTCTTTCATGTTATCAGTAGAATATAGGATGAAAGTAAAACATGGAAGCATCCTCACAAAAGGAAAGTTTCTCATCCCCTAAGAACCTAACATGAAATGTTGACACTAGAGCTATATAACCTATTATGCTATAAATTGTCAGCTATTGTGTTGTCTGATCTGCTCACAGCACTATTATTTTTCATTGAATATTTATAGTAGAATACTTTTACTTCTGCACACTAAAACTATAGTAATGAAATTGAAGACATCAGCATCTGCAAGCATTTCCTTTAGAACAGGGAACGATAATTCACTACTGAGCTGTGCAACTTTTGTGAATTACCTGTGTGGCTTTCCACGAGTACTGACTAAACATGTTCTCAATTAGTTTTACTGAATCAGTGTCAAATCCCATATTTTATCTGACTACAAGGGAAAGCAAAGCAAAGTATTCAAAGTGGCTCAAAGACAATGATGTTGTTCAAAGAAAATATAATATTATTATATTTCACCTTTCTGTATTTGACTTGTTTATACAAGAAAATAAAAAGAAAAAGGAAAGAAACACAAAAGTAAAAAGAGAAAAGGAAAAGAACAAGAAAGGAAAAGGAAAACATGAACAAATTTACTATGCATTTACAGATCAGAGATTTTTTAATTTTATTTTTTTGTCATTGTTTATACTCATATCATTAAAAAAATCTTAAAACCTTTTTTTTGGAACTGAGAAATGCAAAACTAATAACCAGCAGACTTTTAGCATCCTAGTGGCCTCAGCTACTATCCAAAATGAGACTAAAATACCTGTTAAAAGGATGGTGTGGCATTTTATTAACCTTCTGCATAACTATTCACTGCAAAGCAAGAAAATTAATAGCTCTTGAAAAAATATATCCTGCCAAAAGTTTCACCTACCTCGAACCAAGTGTTGCATTCTCAAAGTAAAAGTCAGTGAAAACCAAAATCACTTGCAATATTTAGCTGAGAGGTCCTCAGTTTGACCATGGCAGAATCTCAGAGATGGAGATGGCTGGTTTCTTTTTTCATTCAAAAATATATTGCAAGTAGTACCATAAAATAAAAATTCATAAACATTATTCATTACAAATAATATGTATTTCATAGCTTTATCTGTTATCCTGTGCATTGAACATAATTGCTTCTTTTAACTTATTAGTTTTATGCATACCTAGAATTCTGCATATAAAAGTCAGATCGTTGTAATCACAGAACATAAAGTAGTGTTAAAACTTATGCTTTAAAAGGCTGAATAAGATTTTTCTGATGATATCTTTTATCTTTTGTAAATCACAATGAAATCACCAGCTTTGGCATTGCATTTCTTTTGTTCTTGACTTTTCAGTTTTAAGAAAGTTATTTGGAGCTGATTTGCCAGGCAACATATGAGGATACCTTCTCAAAACACAGCTTTTATGATCCATAAGTAGCAGTTACTGAGAAGAGAGTAAAGGAACTAAACAAGTAAGCTGATAAACTGAAGGTATAATTGCTTCAGTCTAATTAATTTCTGACTGTAAATGCATAGAAAGTTTGTAAATTTGTTCATACATTTTCCTTTTTCTTTTTCCTTTTCTTTCCTTTTTTTCTTTTCCTTCTCCCTTTTTTCTTTTCTTTCTCCCTTTTTTCTTTTCTTTTTCTTTCATTTTCCTTTTTCTTTTCTTTCTTTGCTCTATATGTAGCTCTCGGCATAATAGTGATCAGAATGTAATGGAAATGATGCGCAATAACAGGGAATAGCTACTTGTATGTGCAACTGCTCATAAATACTTAAGTTATATATATATTACATATTCAGGCAGTAAACACTTTCACAGTCACTCGAGAAGGAAAGGCAAATGATTGGTCTGATACATCACAAGATGATTTGTCCTTGTAGTGGTTTTAATCCAGATAAGGTGAAGTAAACAGAAATATTAGAAAAAAAACAGTTCTATTGGATTGTCTATGAGTGGACCAGAAGGTTAAGTTTACTGAATTATTCAAGGCAATTTATTTTCTCAGCTCAATGCAACAACAAAAATGGAAACTTTTGTTCAGCTCTGCATGCCTCTGTGTCAGATTATTACTTCCCTGAATCACTGTTGTTTTACTAACAGAAGAAATAGTTCTGTAAAGGGAAGCTATCAGTCTGTTATCTTTTTCATAGAGCCTGTGAAAATTTTATTCAAGTTATCATTTTATTTTAAGGAGAAACAAATGAAAAACTCAACACATAACACTAACTTTTTAATTGCTGATTGCATGTTTGGTTTCTTTATGTGCAATTGGTGTTTTTAACGGTCTTAGATTATTGGTTTCACTGCACCATGTGTTCTGAACAATATACAGATATTTCCTTTGCAAATGTTTTCATGTCATGGAAATTTTCACTTTGCCTTAATGTTAAATCAGAATGGTGGTAAGAAACAATGTGACTAGAAGAGATGCTACTAAATACGTTGACTTTCAGATATTTAATACAAAGGTCTTGGTCATAAATATTCCAGTGATGCTGTTTGAGATGATAGTGGTGACATCTCCAGTTACCAGAGTCAAAGCAAAAGTGCTTGGGTTCTCACCCAGCTGGCACACCAGCCACTCTGGGATAAACAGCCAGAGAATTTAACGTATGATTAAGAAAGTGACCTACATGCTGGAGGAGAGCAGTAAAGTATGAGATGTCCTGTAGCACTTGTGATTTGAAAATGGAAATAGCAGACGTGTCAGGGAATGAAATTCCATTGTCTTCCTTGGTCCTAAAGTAAGAATTTGATGGCATTATGCAGGCACTATGACTGAGAAGTACCCAGGTTAACTGCATTATACTTCCTTATTATTCCAAGGATTATTTGTTTCTTTTTTTTTTCCCCTCAGAAAAAATGAAAGGGTGATGTCATGGTAAATTATGAAGAAAGCCCTTAGAAGCTTAGAAATTTCTGTGTGTTCATAGTTGATAAATGGTAATAATGGTGGATTCTAATTTCTGTGATATTCTGAACAATCTGTAGAGCATTCAGAAGACCTTTGAAGAAAGTTAACCTTTAGAATTTGGGCAAGATAACTTTCAGGAATTCATTATGTTTACAATAATGAACATTCAGATACTTGCCTAGTTTACATTGGTATTACTCCCAAGTTTTTCGCATAGAGTGTGTGTAGGAGGCAGTTGCTAAAATTTTGATTTGTTATCTTACTGTACCTTGTGATATATTTTAAGTATTGGAATTAATCTGTATCTAAATTGAACTGGGTTTTGCACCATTATTGTCAAAATTATTCTGTTTTAAAGATTTTGTAAGCATATATGTGTCTCAAATAATTGCTGCTTGAGCCCATAGGATAAAAACATTCACTTGCAGAATAGCCATTCACGGAATGTTTAGCAACAACGAAAAGAAGAGGAAAAGAACACTGAATCAGCCAGATTAAGAGTGCCAAAAGGGTCGCTTTGACTTTTTTTTTTTTTCCCCAGATGATTTCTTGTTTTTTCCTCTGTCTTCTTTTCTGGCACTAAGCCCAAATTGAAAGGAAAAAACCTCTCGTATAATCTTGGTTAACGAGAAAAGTGAAGTAAACAAGCATTTGTTAAGAAATCATGGAGTGACAGCCTAGTGTTGAAAACATAACAGATACAGCAGCAGCTTTGGTCTGTAGACATACTAATGCTTCCCACAAAACAATACAATTCAAGAATATAATTTTCCTAAGTGAATGTTTCTTGGAAATCATGGTAACTTCACAAACATATGTCACCCACTCTACAGACATCCAAATAGCTCTACATTTTTCTCTTCTACTTTTCAGCATTTGTAACCACCACTTTGGCTGTGTTTAAACGTATGTAATTTGCATGGTCTGGTAGACATAGCAGGACAATATCTTACTGTGATGGTGCAGAAAGATCATAGAGGGATCAATAACACCTCAGAACCATCTTGTTGAGATAGACCCTAGGTAGATAAACTAACATAGAGCAATGTGGATTTCCATGAACTAAACTCACTGCAAGTCAAACGAGTTCCTCTGAATCCTGCCAGGACAGATAATGGGGTATAGAAGTAACTGAAGCAATAATAGCTAATAACATGTAAGGGATAAAAAATAGCTATCTCAATTTGTTTGTGGGCACATATCTGCCTTCATACAAATATTCTTTGAATCTACCCTTTACTAGACAGGGCAGTTAGTGATGGACAACTGATACACAGTGATGACAGTAACTCTACAGAGTAGGCAGTGGTGGCCAGACAGCATGGCAGAATAATCAGATAGGCGGTAAGCTAGAATGAATACCAATACTGACAGATACAATATTGATAAGATGAATAAACACAAATGATAGACAACAAGATAGAACACAAACAGAGAATAGGCAAACTGCTTCTGGATGACTGGTTTAGAGCACCAAACAGAGTATCCATGGGTAGAAATCACAGATGACTGAAACAACAAAAAGATAGGACTAAAGCAAGTGGATCATCAAACACCTTGTTAATGCATTGCAGATGGGACTTTCTTGATTTAATTTGGAAATTATATCTTAGAACAGCAGTGATAGAACTTTATGATGCTGTAACCTGTACCAAATTGTCTATTTACTGTATGAAAATAAAGTAATGACCTGTGCTGACCAAGAGACTGCCACATTTTGGTGTTAGGATTGTGTGCTGTGTGAGAGAAACGGGATGTTAGAAATTCTTGATAGGAGACTTCAGATGATACAAGGCAGAAATGTGGCAGTACAACTTGTGGATTTGGATCTATTTTTCTCATTTTCTTTGGAATCCATTTTAGTGTCTGCTTCTACAAATTGGCCACTTCTGTTAAGGACAATAAGAAGAGTTTTTATAAATACATCAATGGCAGAAAGAAGGGCGGCAGCAACCTCCACTCCTTGTTGGATGTGGAGGGAAATATAGTAACCAGAGATGCAGAGAAGGCTGAGGTACTTAATGCCTTCTTTGCCTCAGTTTTTAACAGCAAGGATGTCAGCTCGCTTGACAGTTGGCCCTCTGAAGTGGTTGATGGGGGCAGGGTGAAATATGGCCCTCCTGCAATCCATGAGGAGGAGGTTAGAGACCTGCTGAGCCGCTTGGACCCTCATAAGTCTATGGGGCCGGATAGGATCCATCCTAGGGTGCTGAGAGAGCTGGCGGATGAGCTTGCTAAGCCGCTCTCCATCATCTTTCAGCAGTCCTGGCTCACTGGAGAGGTCCCGTAAGACTGGAAGTTGGCCAATGTGACGCCCATCCATAAGAAGGGCCGTAAGGATGATCCAGGTAATTACAGACCTGTCAGCCTGACCTCGGTCCCTGGTAAAATCATGGAGAAGATAATCCTGGGTGAAATCATGCACCTTGACCTGCAGAACGGTCAAGAAATCAGGCCCAGCCAGCATGGATTTAGGAGGGGTAGGTCCTGCCTGACCAACCTGATCTCCTTTTACGACTATGTGACTCGCCTGGTGGATGAGAGGAAGGCTGTGGATGTGGTATACCTGGACTTCAGTAAGGCCTTTGACACTGTCCCCCACAGTAGACTCCTAGGAAAGCTGGCAGCCCGTGGCCTAGATGGGAGCACTTTGTGCTGGGTTAGGAATTGGCTGGATGGCTGAGCCCAAAGAGTGATGGTGAATGGTGTTTCATCCAGTTGGTGGCCGGTCACTAGTGGTGTCCCCCAGGGATCGGTATTGGGTCCCGTCCTGTTTAATATCTTTATTGAAGATTTGGATGAGGGGATTGAGTCCATCATCAACAAATTTGCAGATGATACCAAGCTGGGAGGAAGGGTTGATCTGTTAGAGGGTAGGATGGCCCTACAGAGGGACCTGGACAGATTGGAGAGCTGGGCCGATTCTAATGGGATGATGTTTAATAAGTCCAAATGTCGGGTACTTCATTTTGGACACAACAATCCCATGCAGAGCTACAGACTGGGGACAGAGTGGCTGGAGAGTAGTCAGGCAGAAAAGGACCTGGGAGTGCTGGTTGACAGGAAGCTCAACATGAGCCAGCAGTGTGCCCAGGTGGCCAAGAAGGCCAATGGCATCCTGGCCTGCATCAGGAATAGTGTATTAAGCAGGACCAGAGAAGTTATCGTCCCCCTGTACTCGGCACTGGTCAGGTCTCACCTTGAATATTGTGTCCAGTTCTGGGCCCTGGAATAGGATACTGGAATGTGTTCAGAGGAGGGCAACGAAGATGGTGAGGGGGCTGGAGCACAAGCCCTATGAGGAGCGACTGAGGGAGTTGGGGCTGTTTAGTCTGGAGAAGAGGAGGCTCAGGGGAGACCTTATTGTTCTCTATAACTACCTAAAAGGAGGTTGTAGTCGGGCAGGGGTTGGTCTCTTCTCTCAGGTGACCAGTGGCAGAACCAGAGGGCATGGACTTAAGCTTCGTCAGGGAAAGTTTAGACTTGATATGAGGAAAAAGTTCTTCACTGAAAGGGTGATTGGCCATTGGAATGGGCTGCCCAGGGAGGTGGTGGAGTCACCGACCCTGGAGGTGTTTAAAGGGAGACTGGATGAGGCACTGAGTGCCATGGTTTAGATGATGGTTGGTGTTAGTGTTGGTGTTAGTGTTAGATTATAGGTTGGACTTGATGATCTCAGAGGTCCTTTCCAACCTTGTGATACTGTGATACTGTGATACAGATATTTTAAATTAGCCATCTTTTACATATAAGAGATGCCATGTTCATTTACAATCTCAATATCATAAACTAGGTTGTGACCTCTAGATAAGTCCTCTCTTGCTTGTTAAGGGATATGAACATCGCAGTTCTGCATAAGAAGTCCTACATATACAAAACCAAATGACAAAATAGCTACAAAAAAAAACCCACTTTAGTGATTTTCTACATTATGGGATAATGCCTTCTACCCCTATTCATGAGGAAAGCCTTGTATTAACTCTGTTGGTGATCCCTTGTAGCACTGAGTATCATTAACTGGCAGTAAAACCAGTCGAGCCAATGTCCTCACCCCACAGGAAACTGGAGAAGATTTGTCTCAACAAGTCTACAGCTTATCTACAAGGCTGACAAATCATAGAAGTGTTGTAGTTATATGGAGAGCTGTGTTTTTCGAAAAGAAGGAAACAACATGTAATCCAGCCCTTAATTACTACTACTATCTTCCCATTTGTCATGGATGCAATACAATTGATCCCTCCATGTCTTCTGACTTCAGAAAAATATTCTTCTCCTGGTGTCACAGGTGGCTTTCTGTTCTTTTGATCTTCACTCTCAAGTGCCATGTTCTATTTATCCCACATTTAGAGATCAGAAGGCTGGATAAGACCATTGGGGCATTATAATTACAAGATGATCTTGTTCACTTATCTCTTAAGTGTTTTATCTGTTCTACTTTGAACATAGCTTTGTGGGTGCTTTAGTGACTGCTTTTGAAAAGCTACTCTACCTCCTAATGGACTTCATGGAAAGATTTCTTTTTATCAGTAAGCTAAAATTTACATTTTTACATTATAGATCCTTACTCTTTAATCACCTTCAATAATAGCTTCTTTCATCCCTGACAGTATTTCTTATCAGCAGTTAAGAAACTAAGTATATGCTGAATGTCAGTGCATGTCAATGGTGTGTCGATTATTTTGAATTAAGTAAATCCACTGCCACAAAGTGAAAGCCTCTTTCATTTTTCCCTTCCTTGTTTTTAATAGGTAGACACAAAAATCTGGTAATAGAATTTTTCTAATCATGCATGATTCAGTAGATTTTTGACCTCACATGATCTGATATTAAGCACTTAGAAGCTTTGCCAGTGAACCTGCAATCATGACAGTTACAACCTTTTTTTCAATGTATGTGTCTACCCTGAAAACATGGGAAACAATTAGCTCGACTAATGTAAAAGTAACACATAATCATGTATGTACACGTGTATATAGATGTGTATATTTTTATACAGACATGTATGGTTTTTTTTTTTCATTCCTTATGCCTGCATCACCTTTGACACTTCACTGGAAGTGATATTAAATATTTGTAAATCTCATTATGTTCAGTTTCTGCCATAACTGTTCATCAGGAATCTGAATTAGCAAATAAGATTTTATTTCTGGGATAACCAATGATCCAGTCTCATACCTCTTGTGCATCCAGAACTGTCATTGAGATCAAATAGAAATCAGTATGAAAAAAAAATAGCACTGACATCAGAATAAACAGATACAGTAGTCTTTCTGATTTATGCATATTTCCCCCAAAATGTTTGAAAGAATGTCTTATTTTTTATATTGAGTTCTAATCTCAACTTTTGAGATTCTTGTATGATTTTGCATTGAGATGGATTGGGAAATAGCACACAGACCCCATGAGGAAGAGTCTCATAAAGCAAGTATGAGAACTGACAAGTCTGTTTGGTGCCTGATTACAAGGCTGTCACATAAGGAATGAAATAATTACCTTAATTAAAATAATACTTTCCCTAAACTGAGTCCAGTTTAACACAGAGTGTGGAATGTGGCCACCTCTATTTATCTTTGTATTTATATCTCAGCCCTTCTTTCTCTTCCTTATACATAAGTATCTGAAAAATATGAACAAATTTATCATTGTGGCAACTTCTGATGGGGAAGGATTTGTGTAAGAAAGGTAACTGAGGCGTAAACAGGACCTGCCTAGTCTTCAGCCTGCCAGATTAAAGTCTTGGTCAAGACAGATTTAGGAAGGAATAGGGCAGTGTCACAAAAGCTGTGTAACAGCTCATTAAGGCCCAAAAAATTATTACCTGTACAAGAGCCATAGGGGTTTCTGTAGGACAGTCCCATCTTCCTGAACAGGCAACTGGAAGCCACACATCTTTTCCCAGAAGGAAACGCTATGCCAGTTTGTTTTTTCCAAGGGAATGCCCCATGTGAAGCCAGAGTTCTGGCATTCCTCGTCTTTAGAGAAAACTGCTCTGTAGTTCATTTAGGCACACATATTATTGTATTAATTTTCCTTTCTTATACTGAACCCACTGCTGTCATGGAATATGTGGAAGGGAAGATATTTGATACAAAGGTTTTCAATTTTGTGTGTCACCTTTTTTAAAATAGAGTTATAAATAATGGAAAATATTTTACGTCCTCAATGGCAAGATATTAACTGCATCCATTTCAACAAAATGTGCTTTATTTTTAGGGAATAAATGTTCAGCAAGTTGATCTTAGTGATCAATAAAACTGCAATCTAAACACCGAAGACAGCAAAAACACCCCAAATATCAACTCAATGTCAAGAAATCCATCTTATAAGAATGAGTTCTTTTTTCATAATGGTCTATTCTCATGACTTATTGCTTTTTGACTGTTTGATTGTCTCTATATATATACCTAAAACTTCCTGTTCTTGTTCCCACATTCTCAACAATGTTTCAAAACAGTTTTTATGCTTTACCTGTTTTGCAATTAACGTGGATATTTTCAAGTCAGATTAGAATAGATCTAATGAAAAAATTTCAAGCAAATCTACAGCTCCAGTTATTGAAAAGCTGTGTTCTGATTGAAAATAGACATTTTTATTGGCATCTTCACCCACCAGAAAATGGATAATTAATAAACTGATTATTTTACAATTATATTTTAGAAATGAGCTAGGTGAAGAATTTTATCTGCAAGCAATTTCTAAGAATTCAATTTAAATGTGAGCAAAGTGACCACTAATCACTATTTGCAGGCTCATGATAATATTGTTCAGCTGTTAAAAAAAATTGTACTGTTACTAATTAAAATAATTTTGGAGTTTTAGGAATGTACTGCTGCAGAGCGTCTTGGTAACACCTTTTTGGTCTACAGTTTCATGCATTTTTCTTTCTTTTTAAAAAAAACCCAGACATTCTCAACTCAGAAAAACCCACACCATCAAACCCCAAATTTCCTTGTGTCATGTTGTTAGAAAACTATTTTGTTCACAATTATGGTTAATTATTGCTATAATGACAGTGATTGCATGAAATTGAATCTGAATGGGATTTCCAGTCTAAAGTATCTCAACTGGGACTGAATTTTCTCAGAGTTGGAATAAATAAAAAGAGAAAAATGATACTTTCTACATCCATGATATCTTTTGCTTGTTTTTACCTCGGAGCCATACCACACAACTCCACTAATGCTTGCATCAGAAAACTGAGAAATCCTGAAATTTTTAATATGTAGGAATGAAAAAATTTTCTAAAACAAATATCTAGAGATCTTAGAGAAGCTGTCTGTGCTGCCACTGAAGTCATGTTCACAATTTTCCTATTTTAAACCATGCTGATATTTACTTTAGAAGCAACGTGCACTAAACCAGAGATAGAGAATGTACAAAACCACAGTTCTGCTGCTCTTTAAATTTGAAAGTATTTAAATTGTGAAAAATAAATATATTCTTACTCTAGTTACTGATGTGTATATATTGTATACACACACATATATACAAAGGCAGTGTTGTATCTATATTTATAATACAGATGGCGTCATTTATGTTCAGGAGACACTGCATTTCTATGGAATGTAACAGAACTGTAAACTTTGCTGAATATCTCACTGAATTGAAATAAATAGCTTGGGGTCTTCAAATTCCATTTTTATGCTCAAGAAACTGTCACTGAGGAAGTAGGTTTGCATGGTTTATGACAGCTTCAAAAGATTTGCTGTTGTGCCCTGAATGCATTCAATTATACTTAATACTAACCTTCAAAATTACTTTTTACCATTACCCGGACAATTTTAGTGCAAAGGGCTTTCTTCAGAGATATATGCTAATGTCATCTATATGAACATCTGATACATTCAAACAAGCCATTCCATATGGAGAAAAAATTGCATCAACTATATATTACATACCATAGGCCGTTTTCCCCCAGAATTATCTGTATGAGCAGTTAATTACAGTGAGTCTGCGAGAGCCTGAGGAGGACAGGCTGAGACCTGGGAAACACCTGCTGCTGTGACAGATCTTGGGCCCCAGGGAGTGCACGTGGACCTCCTACACCAGGAACTATCTCTTCTTTGACTCTTGGCTACGGGTCCAATCTCTACAAAACTTGAGGAAAATAGATGTCCAGTCTCTACAAAACTTGAGGAAAATAGATTATTAAAATACTGCCTGAAAAAAAAAGCTAGGAATTCTGTCTCCACTTGCTTTTCACAAGGTGGATGGTCTGTCTTTCTTTCATTGCCTGTCGCCATGGACTCCAGCTGGAAACAGCTCCACTGGTGATGTGCACTAGGCCTTAGCAGTTTAATCTCACGTGAATAACTGCCCCTGCATCTGCTGTTCACAGTCAGTTAACATCTGTACTTATTTCACATGCATTACCAACCAGTCATCCCTATTCTCTGTTTGAAAATCTTCAAAGCCTGAAACTCTTTAAAGCTGAGTACTGGACCTTTGGTTTCTGAGCCAGTTGGTACTGCAACCTGGCAAACCTAGATTTTAAACCATCAGCATTGTTATCATGGAGAAGGTAGCAATGCCTTAGAGTGTGTATTTTAGGGAATATGATTTAAAGGACCCTATCCAGTGTCTGTGGCAATGTCCTGGTGGCAGGAGGCTGCAGGGGTGGCTTCACAGAGCTGCCTCGTGATGGTTCCTGACGGTTCCAGACAGTTCCACAACAGCCCCACTGCAGGGCACAACTGAGCCCTCTCTCAGTGAAAACTGGTGATGCCTCCGTGAGAGTGTATTTCAGAAAAGACAGAATGCTGTACAGGCAGAGGAGTGAGTAAACTGGGGGCAACAGCCCTGCGACCACCAATGTCATGGAAGGAGGGGGAGGAGGAGCAGGAGGTGCTCCAGGTGTCAGAGCAGAGATTCCTCTACAGCCCGTGGAGAGTACTATGGTGGAGGGGAAGTCCACACTGCAGCTCCTGGAGGACTCCATGCTGAGGCAAGTGGAGATGCCCTGAAGCTCACTCCCTGCCTGAATTATATCCCAGCCATGCTCCTGGCTAGCCCTGCACCTCAATGGGCCTCAACTCAATGGGCTCAGTTGTCTCCCTTGGCCACAGCCTCGCCACCTCACCAAGGAGTTGCCTGGCCATACTGGGCTATGGTGGTGGCTGTGTCTGCCACCCTGGCCAGCCGCGCCCTGCCTGCCTTGAGTAGGTACTGCAAGATGGGCTCCACGAGGCTGTGCCATGCAGTCCTGTTGGTAGATCTGGTGAGTGTGCTGTGGTAGGAGTATTTTGAAAGAGACATGGTAAATTGATATGAGATAAAATTCATTTTCTTTCATCAAACTTCATGCTTCAGTCTGTTACCTCTACTAATATACAGCGTATGTTCACGTGTAGTAAAGCAACCCTAGAATGCTTTTTTAAATTTCAAATCATCTCTACTTCTTGAATGCAATCCTATGATGGCTCAATTAAAAATATTTGAAAAAGATCACTGGTAATTCAGAGATAAGGTCTGATTGTGAAGTGCCTCTTGGAACACAACGTAATGTGTCAGTAAGGTTAATGAGTGTCTAACAAAAAAATTTGACAAGACTGCCTACGAAAGAGAAGTCTTACACAGACATGCTGATGTGCCTAATTAAAGAAGCTGGATAATGATCATCAGGATAATTTAAGTGCTAATAGCGTAATAGTTCAACTTGATCTAAATTGGACTGTTCTGGAAAATAACCACTAATTGGTATTGAGAGAGACTGATGAAGTCATGTAATTTTTGCTGGTAGTACTACACTTAACACACAGAAACAAGATCATTCCAATGCTAGATGAAACAGCTCTAGTGAATCGTGCATAAGCAGAAAACATAAAAGCTGCCTTTTTGCTAATTTCTAAGCATCAACAATGCACTTTTATCTGCAGCCTCAATTAGAGAAAACGTCACGTTTTGACAACAGTAATAAAACACTTTAAGTGTTGGCAGCAGTCTGGAGGCTCAGGTTCAGCTGGCCTGGGCTGCAATAGCACATGGACTTTCCTATTAGCACAGCTCCTCAGACAGTCTGAGCTAGGGGGTCACTCCCTAATGATTACTGGCTCTGGTAGAATTCCTCCTATGAAAAAAATAACAGTTTATGGAAGTCTTTACGGTCCTGCAAAGCTTCCACTTTCTACGTGTTAAAACTAACACAATAAAAATCTCAAGGCCGGTGATGGCTATGCAAGCAATTTAAAAGCCCATTAACTGACCCAAATGATATGATAATATCCTCTTCACTAACATTTTTCTTTTCTATTAGTGAGCACTGAAGTCCTGTAAAGATCCTAACACTTACCTTTTATTTTCCCTCATTTTGGCAAAGAAAACAAGAAAAGTGTAGGAAATGGAATGTACAACTTTGTAGTTCAAGCAGTTATATTACAAAGCAGAACATTACAAAAATCGGTTTCTCATATTAAACACTAATTCCACAATTTGTTCTATTATTGTTGTAGATTTTATATTTTTGCTGTGATAGCATCTTTCTGTGTTATTAAATGTGTACCCTCAAATATAAAGAGAATACAAGTTAAATAGTTTCATTGCAGAGTTTAGCATCATCTTGAGGAAAATTTATGTATTTTAATTTCCGTGTCATCAGCTTTTATAGGTGTCTGAAGATTCTGTATTATAATTGTACAGAGTGACTGTTTTAAACAGTACGCCTGATTTCATGCCTTCGGTTATTGATAGAACCTAAACAATTTAATTGTCATTCTGCTTACTACAACTCCTGCTGCTAATTTTGACTTAGTGAGTATGTACTTGCTTCAGGTCACCATCATACCTACAGATGGTTACGTTAAGTGAGAACAAGGTGCACAAGACAGGCAATCTTTTGATCTAGCTTTAAGAAAAAGGTCTTTGCTGATGACAGAGCAGATGGTCAACTTTGTTGAAATGGAGAATTTAAATAACTAGATAGATTTTGGCAGATGTTCACTACATTCATGCATAAATAAATGTAGTCCTTATCCTTTATCTCCCCAATCTGGTTCTAGGTGTAAAGGATGCACAGTTTGTCATGTGTAGCATGTTCTGAAACCTGTACCATGATAATTCTTTATTTTCCAGTATCACTACAGAGAAAGAATTATTTCTTTTTTTTTTATCCAACGGAAGACATAAAGATGGTTTAAAAATCTCAATTTATTTTCATATGTTTGTTTTATGGTTTATTACAGGGCAAAAGTTTCTTACCCACTAAAACAGTGTTTTCAGCATAGGGTGCTCATCTTAGGAGTAAAAATTTGAACTATGTAGGGCAGGTCCTCTAGCACAGCTCACTGCTCAAGCACAAAAAATGGTTGGCGATAAATATTATAACTCAGCCCTGATACTCCTGAGTAAATACAGATCCTGCTGTTTGTGTTTACCTTATTTCCATTAAAAGGCTGCTAAATTTGGGAATTTCCACTCTGAAAATACTACTTCCACAAACTCATATTTTGAGATTTCTCATCACCAAAATTAAAAAAAAGACTACTTCAGCTTGGGCCAGCTTACCAAAAAATCAACATGGTGAAAGTAACATGACTATCAGTATGGTGTAGAATATTCAGTACAGCCTGAGAAGTCACCACTATATTTCGTAGACTCCTGGTACTTGGGAGGGAGATGGAGGAAGTACATTATTATTGATTAGCAAGTGGATCAGAGCTTGGACCTTTAATATTAGCACTGTGCGAACACATGAAACAATGATTTTTTTGAGGAAAAAAAACCCGGGCTTCTGCCATTGGGAATTCAGACTGTTATTCTGAGCTCTTATTATTAATGTCTGAAATAAAAGTACTCTTAGGGTGGACTGTGGATGATCTTGTGAAAAATCTTACAGACTATCAGTGGTCCAGGAGCCACAGACAAAGGATCCAGACACTTGCTGAAAGAAAAGGTTTCTGGAACAGACTCCATTTCAAAAGTGGGCAATAATGAATAAGGCAATTCTAACAATCTTATACCTGTAATAAAAACCTTTTAGTAGAAGGAGATTTATCTTGTTGAAAGACTGATTAAATAGTTTATGACATTCAGATATAGGCTTTGATTTTTTATGTGAATGTTTTGCAACTGGGGCAATAGCAATTGTGTTGTATGTTCCATGGCATGTCAGAAATTCTTGCTAAAACAACAAAGAAAAAAGGTGTTTCAAAAAAAGATACAGAATGACAAAACTTCCCATAGCCACAAGATGGCAATACTGTTTAAAATATAAAGCCTATTCAACTACAACAACAATGTTCGGGCAGTTCACAGCAGATAGCATGCACACTACTTGTTTATAACTACAGTGTAAGATGGATATTTTCAAGAAAGGTAATCAAAAGTTAACAGTATCCTCGAGCTTTGTTTTCATTCTCCTTTTAATGTAGAGCAGGTTCTTGTTCAATATCGTGGCTCTGAGTCCAGTGGAACAATGCTGCTGATTTCAACACAAAATGCATGAGGGATAAGAATGAACATATTGCAATCACTGAACATACTGCACACTCATTTTCTCTTTCATGTCCTTAGTTTCTGAAGAAGAGAAACTTGAGGCCCTTAAATAGTGTCTGGCAGCTATTTTTGTTGACTAGCTATCACATTATTAATTACAGTCACTTTCAGGAACAGAGAGAGCAGATGCAGGAAGCTGCTGTGGCCCTGCTTCAACACAAAGTTTGTTGCATACAAAAGGTGTCATTCAGAGCAAGCAGATGAAATGATGATATGTACTCAAGGGCAATCATCGCATTCCCATTTCTGGGGCACTGCCTGGTTATGTTGTTAAATAGTTATTGATATTGTCTCTCATAATAAAGTGAAGAATCACACCAAACCGAAGTGCTTACGTAGGAACACCGCAAAGATAGGTGGAGAGCTTCACACATAATGAGAGGAAGAACCAGATGGTCTCACAGCCAAGCAAAGAGGTTTGTCAGAGGCATGTGAACTCATTGAGAAATGTGCATAAACACATGCTTATGAAGTTCTAGAAGGATTGATGGAAGATTGTAAAGAAATTCTATTCCAGGGACATATATAACACTATAAAAATAACAAATCTAGTCTTGCCTGCACACTGTATAGTGGCAAGAGGAGTCCTAGACATGCACATACTTCCAGAATCATGAGGGAAATCGCTTTCACAGGTAAGCACTTCCTATTTCACTCCCTGTCCCAGACAGGGCTCTGCTGAGGAGCTGGCAGTTGCAGGCTGCAAAACTGCTGATTTGCCATGCTAAAGATTTGTCATGGTGCAGTAAGAAGTTGTTGTTAGTCTACCGATTGCCATGACAAACTCAATATATTTGTTTCTGTTTACACTGACAGATGCAATAACTACACCAATGGCTAGTTCAGAGCCTCATTCAAGGTATGTTTGTCAGCAATGTGAACACAGCGCCCAGTTCTGGCCTATGAAGAGGAATGTTATTATATTTAACTGCAGGGTATATCTTTTTTTTCATGATGCATTCTACAGCATGTAACTCCCATTAACTTTAAAGGGTTACAGACTCTAGGAACATCAAAGCAGAACACACCCTGAGGAAAAATAAGACTGTCCTTGGATGCTCATTCAGAGCTGCTATTGACACTAATATAAGAGTGAGGTTCTTAGCCCTAAGTATGCCCGTTTCTACTGGAACTAAGCTCAGTTCTCATGGAAAAGTTTTACAGAATTTCCAGAAAATAGTAACTCTTAAGAACATGTTTTAAACCAAACTATTTAAAAGCAAAATCTTATTAGACAATAAAATACTTCCTGTATTACCCATAGCTAATTTCAAAATAACTAACAGCAAGGAACTCATTTTGTTTATTTCTGTGGGTCCCATCTGTCTCATATCTTGATTGCACAGTCTCAGTCTTGCAGCTGCTATTCTTTTCAAGGAGTTGATATAAAGTGGCAGCTGCATCCACCTTTTCTACTTGCTACTTACCTAAATATTCAGGTGTTATGGACATAAAGTTTAGGTGTAATTTTTAGCCTAGATCATTATGCTTGATTATCATCAGTAGCCTTTCACATCCACTTTTCATGAAAACAAAAATATCACATCAATCTCAAATGTAACTTCTCTTTCATAATTATTTTTTTCCTGAGAAAAAAAATAAACAGTTCCCCACACAAATATTAGAAATTGAATTTTCTACTAAACGTCTAGAATTTAGGTCAGACACTCACATCTACAACCTTGCATGTCCTACAGGGAATTCTGCCTTGACACATGGTTAGGCAAAGAGTTGTCTTAGCTAAGTTCCAACTCATATTCTCAGCTTGTACGCAGTAAAATAAGAGTTAAGGACACGTATGTAGCAGGTTGAGAACATCAAACCCTTAGTATCAAGTATATGAAAAACTACATGGCCTTGGTACTTAAAACAACCTTCCATAATCACAGAATTGTTTAGGTTGGAAAAGACCTTTAAGGATCATCAAGTCCAATTTTAAACCTAAGAGTTCCGTGTCCACCACTACAGGTCAGGATACAAAAGGGTCCACTGAATAGTGGAACACTGAAAGGTCAGAACAGGAAAGCATTAATCACAACTTTCATTATTTTCCTATGCAAATATGGAAACACACTGCAGGCCAGACTATGTATATATATGTCTTCAAAGAACAGTAGGAACCACAACAAAGAAGGGAATAATACCTGATATTATTGAAAACTTTCTTCACCCTGCACTGCGACATTACCTAGCTCTCCTGAAAAATCAAAATCTCTTTGCTTCAATTCTGGCAGCATGGCAGTGTGGGAAGAAAGCATAAATAAATGATAAAGTGACCTGTAGACTAACATGCCCCCTAATTCAAAAGTAGCTTCAAGTATATATTTTAAGATGACATGCCATTAAAATAAAAAATTAATAAACAGAAGCAACAAAAAGCAATGAATTTCATTTCATATTAAATACATCTAGGTGACTTGTCACTCTGCCATACCTTACCAGAGGATGACAGAGAGAACAGGCTACAGGACCAAAGAACAACAGCTGTGCCATAAGTTGCCTTGAATTTGAGCACTGGATCTGCTGTGTCAGAGCAGAAACACCATCTTGTCTAATATTCTGTCTTTGAAAGTGACAAGCTTCTATAGAAAGTGAAAGAAAATGTTTTAAGGGAAAATTACAGGATAATTTCACAAGATGTGAGAAACTTAGTTAAGCAGTAACTGATTTATGCCTCTAAGCACAAAGATTCTAGCCCTTACATTTATTTGTTCTATCTTAAATATAACCCAGATCATTCCTTCGTATTTTCAGGTTGAAGAATCCTTACTACAAAAACCATCCTTTTTTTTTCTTACTATTTTTATTTACTATTAAAAAGCAACTGTGCTGTCACAGAGGAAAGAAGCATGAATTTTATCTTTTTGATTGTTTTGAGAGTTGGCAGAAGACACTTGACCTTGAAGAGAAAAAAACAGGGCAGAGTAGGAGAGACCAGAAGAAGGGTCAGATTGTCTTTGCTTTTGATTGTTTTTCATCCTCTGGAGGCCCCAACACACTGGCTGAAAAATGGATGGGTGTGTGTTCCCATTTGTGTGTGTTTCTTTATGTGCATACTCTTCATGTTCCTTTATGTGCTTGCTCTTCAGGTGACATGGAACTCAAAGATACTTGAGGAGATAAAAGCTTTCAGCTTCAGCACATTTGAAAAACCAACATCCAAAGAAGGTTTTGAGCAAGGCATCTATCTGGAAGTGATTTCAGAATGTACCCATTGCCTAATGTTGTAGTGCTGTTTTGGGAAGAATTCTCCTTTGCAAAGAGTACTTGTGGGAACCGTGACGTATTCCCTAATCTGCTCTGACTACCCTGCAATTAACAGATGCACAAATGTAAAGAATGGATAATACAGCACAGAGATAATAAGAACCGAGCCATTCAAATCTAAATTGGGGTATTCTGCTGTAGTGGTATTGGTGGAGGACCTTCAGTTACTAAAATACATCACTATTTGCTACTTCATAGCACCAACAGAAAATCAGGTTAAGGCTAGGATGACAAGACTGGTAACTTAGGCTATGTTATACGTATTCAACATGCAACTACTACTTCTGGGCTAGTATTGAAAGTGGAATAGGTTACCTTGTGCTTTTTACTCTCAGGTAGCCTATAAAGGAAATTCATGCAGAAAACCCACTGTACTACAGTATCATATCTTTATGTTTACCTTGCTGTAATTCTGTCTAGAAAAACCTAGCAGTCCAAACGCAGTACTGCTGTGACACTGAAAGCTCTTGAAGACAGCAATCAACAGGGACCTGAGCTGTTCATAGTAAGTGGTTTACGGCTGAAATAGTATATGCTAAAAGACGGCTTATGAACATGTTTCTGTAGATGTGTTTACCTCAATCATTTTAACAAAACCTGGCTAAATCTCATTTACATCTCTAGAACTCCCGTATAGACCCCGTTTTTTTTCTCATCTTTTCTGAGACTGCAAAGGCCCTGCAAGGCTTCATACACTTTCCCTTGGTACTCAAATTTATTTTCTGCTTTTCAAAAATGATTGAATTTTTCAAAGTATTCTGAACAAAAGAAATGCAATGCTAGGTACAAGGCTCCAGTGAAATGTGCTGTTCTGGCTGCGTTCAACATAAGCATGGGGTCACCATTGCACTCCAAATTCAACAATCCCCTGCTCTGTTAAAAATCACTCCTTGTTTAAATTTTCTGGCATTGCAGTACTTGGAATATCAGCCCAGCCTGTGCCCTTCTACTCCAGAGTATTTTAACAGTTTTGAACAGTAGTGTTTTGGTATGTCCTGCCCTCCACTCAGAATGATATAAAACTGATAGAACTATAAAGACGAAGAGTAATTGATAATGAGCAAGAATATATGGTTAATTGTTCAGCAGCCTCTGCATACGATATCTAACTTCAGCTTTTAAAAATAAAACTTATATATGAGAACAGTTCTCAGTTTTTATTCCTCTCATTCACCCTCCCTACTGCTCCCACATTACCAGAATTAAATTCATTCTGTGGGTAAATTAAGGTGCTGTGTGGACTTCACTATAATTTTTCCTCTCATTTCCCCTTATATTTGTATATCTTTCTCTGGTTTTCTTCCCTTTCTTTCAAGAAAACTAGAAAGTCCTCAATAGCAGAGATGAATTTTCAAAACCTGCAAAGGAGAATTAAAAAGTAGGCAAAAAGGGGTTCAGCTAAAACTCTAACATCAGCACACTCAATGAAGGTAGAAATTGCCTGGGTTTTGCAATATCTATTAAAAAGCCAATAGACAATTATCTCATAATTTCAACATCCTTGCATAATAAATTATTTAGTAAGCCAATGTTTTAATTTAAAAAAAGAATATATGGCACTGTAAATTTAATTTTTCAACTTATTGAAATCCTGACTGCAAGAGTAAAAGACAGATGAGCTGAATTCTAAATCAGAAGAATGAAAGCTTATGTTTAGAAGAAAGGTTCTCAAGAGCATGGGCATTTTTAAGCTCAATCTTAATGACTGAGCTAGAAACTTAGTGGAAAAAGAGAAAGCTTCTATGGCGGTTTTACTGCCTAATGTAATAAACCCAAAATTTAATCACTTCGTATTTATGCTAAGGGAAATAATTTTAAATGCGTTTAGTAGGTTTAAATCATCAGAGAGATTTAACAATGGAGCCCTGTTACTCTTCTTTCTGTAAAAGAAATATTATCTACTTTCAGGAGAAAGTTTTAGTTCTAGACATTCACACTAATCAAAATATTGATTCATTCCTATTTTATGTCAGATGGGCTCTCTAAGATTTTTCGAGCTTTTGTTAAACATGAACATCAGACAAAATGTTTGTTGATATTTGCTTTAACAGAAGAAAGATGAGGAAAAAGGCAATCCATATAAATAAAAGAGAAGGTTATAGAAGTTTTTTTTCCTAAGGCTTAGGCATTTTGGTTTATAAGTACTGGAGAAGATATAGAGTGCCAGTACAGCATTATTTCCTACAGAAAACAGGTTACTGACAATATTTCATTTATGGAATGGCAGTGTAATATCCCTGCATTTGTCTGCATTGTTGAGTGTAGGAAGCATGAGAAAATGCTGCTTACATCATCAAAACAAACTGTCATAGAAATTTTATAAGCCAGCAAACTCAAATGGTTGAAGGTATATGTTAAGATCACTGATTTATCTTTATTTGCTTAGAAAGACTTTCTCAGCTCAAGTCCTGAAATGTTTGTCTTAGGACTCAAAATGAGAACACAGATCCTTTCAGCCCCATATAAGTACTTGCCCAACTAAAAATGAGATTGAAACTTCTTGAGATTAATAAGTTAACATTAATAATACCTTCTTCTTCTAGTTTCTTCTGTAATATACTTGTGTTTCAAAAGACATGGTTGAAGTACACATCACTGGAGTCTGTTTACGTTAAAACTCCCCATATGTTAGATAACATGCAATCAAAGGCCACATGTTTTGAAGATTCTGCATTTTTTTAGTAAAAAAAAATATGTGAATGAAATTTGTGTTATTTCATATGTAAATAAGACAATTTGAAAAAGCCTTTTCCTTCACCATTTAGAATTGTTCTTGTAGCTTGGTTCTTATGGATTCACATGTATAATTCGTGGATTAAAATACAAAAATGTTAGCCAATGTTATTTTTCCTCCAAGCAATATATGGTGTATGATGGTATGAGAGGGAAAAATTTTGAGCCAGTTCATCGGTCAGATAGGATTCAAACAAAATTAGAATATCCAAGTACCCCACGTTTTCATATCTAGATTTATCCAGGAAGTTGCAAACCATTGTTTAAAACTATATGATTGCCTGAATTTAGGGAAAACATTGTTTTCCTTTTAGTTATGTAGGTCTCCAGGGCTCTCGCATCTGACTTTCACATATTTCCATTATACCAGTAGTCCATTAGAAGTCTCTGAGTCATTGATTCAGCCACAGGTCTTCCTGGGACACAGCTGAAGCACGCTACATTTCCTCATTGTAACTATGCAACTATCAACACCAATACACTTTGGAAAAAGCCTCATAAAGGATATTTCCAGCCAAGAACCATAGAGCCTCAGATGTTTAGCTTGTATGAAATTTCTTCAAGTATTTTATTTCGCAAAGTGCCATAAAACACAAAGCAGAAAAATAAGGAACACCAAGTACTTTAGCACTTCTGCTGCCTCTCAGCTTGACAGTGCATCTTAAAAAAAAAACTCCAACCAGTGACGAAGCTATAAGGCCTTAATAACTGAATAGAAACATCATTTACACATAAAAGTCAGAAAGCCCTGGTAGCCTCCCTGTGATTGACTGTTTTACACACTCATGTGCACACGCAGACACACACACTGCTTGAAGTAAGATTCCCTCTGAAAGACAATGATCCCACTGAGTAATCACTGCCCTAACTTTCAAAGCCATTGAAGTCAGAATTTGTCTTTTTGCCTGGCATATGGAGCTATGCACACCCAAGAGCCACCACATGGGGTTGACTTTTCCTCTAACCAGAGTCTTAACAGGTCAAACTAAAAAGATTTTAACACACTGACAAGGGTTGCAAATAAGACATAAATCAAGCAAAGTCACAGCCCCTTTTCAATTCTTAACTGATAGCTCTCCCACACCTTATGCTTATAGTGGGGGGGCAGGGAGGGGGGAAGGTATGTGGCTATAAGTTAAGGATGAGAAGGAAGAGGATGGCAGAGTAGCTTTAGAAGACCTACTATTATTTAAATGCTCTATCTTTCCTTTTCTGCCATTGACACTAGAATGTCTAATGCTGTCCTCAACTCTGAAACTCTTTAAGGAGTGACCGTGGGACAGTTCAGAAATCATGGACCCCAGACCTCTGCATGCAAGAGGTTAAGAAACAACTAAGAAAGACGTAGTTACAGAAGCATCTTAAAACTCACTTGCTGATGATGATTTGAACACAGTAGCTCCCTTGCTCCAGCTTATGGTTTACCTACTCTAAGACACCTAAAGCATAATCAGTGTCACAATGGGAGAGGGTTGTGTGCTTTCGCTGCTTGCACTTTCAGTAAAGGTACAGAGCTGTCACAGAGTGCTTGGTGAATTTCAGTCACAAGACAATAATCCCCATTTCTGTAGGAATTCCCTTGCACTACTTTAACATAGGCATAAGGTCAGCTGCAGCCAGCAGTTTTACTCTAAGCAACTACAGAACAAGAGAATGTGTGTCCTTGCATGTCCAACATTTTCTATTGCGCCATCTGTGTTACTGCCAGCTAGTACCACATGGTCTCTGACGTGCAAGACACTTTACAAATATTTGGGTCTTAGAACCATATCTCACCTACAAAATAATAGCATTTCTTATAAGATCAGTGTTCAGACCATGTATTGTTGTTTAGTTTTGGAAAAAGAACAGTTTCTTTTCCTCAGTTTAGTGTAAAAAGCAGCTCCGGTGTGATGTACCCTACTCATGCCTAGATGAGTATTTTGTCAAAAAAAAACTAATAGAAAGGAAATACTTTATAAAATGCACAGAATATGCACTCATTCTGCTCTGAACATAATTAGGTAAGTTACAGGTTCAGCTCTTGTCTTGCTTTCCTCTGTTCAAACCTGAAATGCTTTCATTACAAAAGCATGAATCTGAATTTTTATGCATGATCCTTCTCTCCCTTCCCAAGACAATATTGACATTATGTTTTAATCTTTTTTTAAAGGAAATACTAATATGAATCCAAAGCCAAACAGATTCTGGATTCTGGTTAGAAGATCTCTGGCTGCTTCTTACTGTTCATTTCTATTAATGAAAAGAAGATCAAAAATATGTCCATTCATGACATCATAAGTAACATGACCTTTGTATTCTGGTAACTATTGAAGACCCGGTTACAATCAGATTATCATATCCGCCTTCTGCATCAGAAATAATAAATAAATGAAGAGGTAAGTCCTTCAGTAACTTACTGTACTACAGTAATATTGTCTATAATAAAATTCAAGTTCATAGAAGTAATATAATTCAGTTCGTATCAAAAAAATAAGGACATTCTAACTCTATGACAGCAGAAGAATTTAAGAGTGAGATATAGAGGAAAATTAATATTGGGTTAAGCTGGTAGAACAGTATTACTTGGCTTTAAAAAGAGAAGCAGATATTGTAAATCATGCTACAGTATACAAGAACATCCGTTACAAAGGATCATTAAAAAGACTACTAAGACAGTTTATTAAAAGCTTCCTACTATGCTTGAGTGACAGTGACTAAATCAGCAGCTCAATATTGGTGAAATGCTGTTCTGGGTTGAGGACCATTGCAAGGTGTATAATGTTGTCTCAAACTTGGGAAAAGGTGCCTTTTGCAAATCCTATCAGTATTTTTCCAAGGTTTGTGCCAAAACCTGGAACATTATTCTGCTCTGGCAAGACAGTTTTAACAGCTCAAGTCACAAGCACTTGAACCCAGATCATCTTATCTTTAACAAAAAAACAATCAGCAAAAATGAAAAATTAACAGAGTCCCACTCCTCCCCTCTGCCAACCCCCAGAAGCCAGAAAAACAGAACAAATTTCAACCCCTGCACTGCCAGCAATTAGCATGGTCCCATGACAACCAATTTGCTGTAGGCTTTTATTTCTTTTTTTTCAGAGAGGCAGTACAGAGGTCTCTCTGGGAAGGACCGTCTGATGATAAATACTGTAATACTCTCATACATATGCTATGGAAAATGGAACATTTTCCATTACTGTGAAGTACTGTAAAATCTAGCAATATGCAACAAGCTATGTTGCAAAAAAGTATGTAAGAAAGAAGATCATAATATCTAAATGGCTAAAATTTCCCATCCGCTCGTATTCTCAGATGGGCCTAAAAACTTCTGCCTTCAATTTGCTAAATGCAAAGTTTTAACGTGGCCCCCTGATGGGACTGAGATGACAACACATATACATGTATTGCCTTCTCATTGAACTCAATTGGCCATTAGCAGTTATTCCTGTGTTACTCTGGACCAGACTCTTACCTTTAACTGGAATATTATAAAGAACATCCGCAAAAATGCCTCCTAGATTTTTGCAGACAATATATGTTTATCATAAGTTCATTTTTCTTCTCACTGTAGTGTGAACTGTCCTAGAAATCTGTTGTGCAGTTCAATATTGTACTGCCTGCAGTCTCCCACTGTACAAAGTTCTGTTCCTGTACTGATACAGTCTTCTTTTCTCACTTTTTCTTTATAAGGACAGGACATAAAATATTTCTGTATATCCTTCATTTGTTTACAAAGCTGAAAGCTAAGCATTTGTTTTCACACACAACATTAAGTGTTGAACATTGTCTGCAAATAGCTAAAGCTTTATGCTAATGTGTGGTATAATTAGGTAAGATTAGAACAAGATGACTAATGATATAATTGTTCACAAGTGTTATTGAATGAATTTCTTTAGATGAAGTTTGCACTCCTTCTGTCCTTGTTTCTAACTGACAACTGGCTGATGCCTTTTCCTGAAAGCTTTTGCTGAAAGTCCATTTCAGTGTTCTAATGTGAAATTTGCAGCTGATCACCTCACACTCACATTGAGTGCATGAGTGAGGAAAAAAGTATAAAGCACTGTTCAGCAGCTCACAACTAAACAAAAAATGTGAACTAGGTCACACTGAAGAGGAAACAATTTAAAAATTATTTGGAGAATACATTCAGATATTATCACAGTATCACAAGGTTGGAAAAGATCTCTGAGATCATCTAGTCCAACCTATGACCCAACACTAGCACCCCCTTGTTTAAACCATGGCACTAAGCGCCTCAACCAATCTGTTTTTATACACCTCCAGGGACGATGACTCCACCACCTCCCTGGGCAGTTCATTCCAATGGCCAATCACCCTTTCAGTGAAAATTTTTTTCCTAATATCAAGACTAAACCTCCCCGATGAAGCTTGAGACCATGTCCTCTTCTATTGAATAAATCTGAGGAAAACTCCTATCTTTTTATGAATATTTCTTGACCACAAGTAGGCCAGATGAATCAAAGGAGTTGTTAAACATTAATTATCTGTTCATTACTAGGAAAAGTAAAGGAACTTCCTCTTCCAGATTTTCATAAACAACTTACTGTGTAAATGTATTTTTTCAACTGTCTTTTCTGTGACATCTAACTATGATTAGGTCAACCTACAAAAATATGTAAAGTTGTTCTCATGATGAAATCACTCTCCTAGTAAAATGACATTTTAAACTGAAGATGGAGACAGCAAAGCTAAAGGCAAAAGTATCTTGAGACACTGATCAGTTTTAGCTTAACATTTAACTGTCCCTTTAGATGAGTGCCCACAGAGCTGTCTGGCTTTTTTAGTTCTGACTTTTTACAGAAAGAGGTAATTAAAATTAAGTAGGTGGACTTCCTGGCAAACAAAAATAAAGTACTCTGATTTTATTTTTTTTAACATAGCAATATATGATTTTGTCAAGGAATTAAGAAATAATATAAAGATCCATCAATTTTAATCAGTCCTTGAAATTTTGACAGTATGCCCAAAGCTTTATGCTGTTTAGTTATCACAGCTTCAGAATAGCATATTATATTATCAATACTGTGGTGATCAGCTCTACTTAGTAACTAGGTCACAAACTCATTTGCCATTCAAAGAAAGAAATTGCATGACAGAGATTTTCCTTCATCTATTACTTCTGCTTTGTGGAAAGCTCATGAAAATCCTGCTTGCATCATCAGATACAACATTTGAACTCTCATGTGCTTTAGCAGCTTGTGAATTTCTCATTTATTTCAAACTAAGATCACTTGATGTTGAATACACTGGTAGATGCTGTCTGCTGTAGGGTGTGTATTAACTATGCCAGGCAAAGCAAATTAGAAGTTTGGAACTTACAAATTAATTTCCTTATGGATTTGGGGGTAGTCTAGGTCATTGCACATTCCCTTCTAAATTAGATTATCATCTGTGGCAAAAGATGAAATAGTTTCTATTTTCCAAAGCATTATTATTATTGTTATTAAAGAAATAGCAGGAGCACTACTTAATAGAACAGTAGTTATGAAAAAAATCTTTGCCAAATATTTGCTCAATAGACCAAATACTGCATTAAAAATTATAAATTAAAAAATTGCATTATTAACTTGAAAGATATTTGTTCACATGGCTATATAAGGGTGAGCAAAAAAAAGTTAATTTTGTGGGCAACAATTAAGTTGGCAATGATGCAGATGTGCTTAGCACATAGGAAAATGCAAATATAAATTTAGATAGTTTAATTTTCTAGACTATATCAAAGTTAGAACAGTACATCTTAGGAATCTCCCAAATATTCAGGAGTACCCCTTAGGTGTTTTAGATATTAGATAACCCAAAATGGTTTTGATACTGAAAATCCCATCCAGGTTACTAGAAGCCTAGCTTTTAAAATTCAGTTTCAAATAAACCACTACATGTTCATTATTTCCATTGCAAAATCAGTTTAAGAATACATTTATGTTCACAAGCAAAAAGTTACAGTTCAACTAGAATATTTATTTATGCTTTCAAAGACTTTATTTTCCAAAATGGAACTAAGCTCACAAAATTAATTGTTAAAAAGTTCCAAAATTTTAATTAAAGGTAAGTTTATTGTTATCAACATGTTACTGTCTTTAGTAACACATTTTAAATATATGTATCTTTTCCAAAAAAAGTTGAAGTAGATCAGGACCTTTCCTTTGTATTTTCATTCTGAAACACATAAAATTTTCCAACAGACTTCAACAAACAGTCCCTATATCATTGGTCAGATCTTTAAAAAAATACTATCTAGCCTACATCTAAAAAACCATGTATTTATATCTAAATCTCTATCTATATACATACTACATATAAATTTGTATCTTCATGTGTAAATCCATATAAGTAAAATCTATATATTTAAAAAAAAATATATGTACCAGGCATAATAATATATTTTAAGAAAAGTTAGAAGTTATTACATTTTGCCCTCATTATATCCAATAGCTTCCAGAATTCTGTGAGTTTTTGTACTCTGTTTTGAAGGGCTAGAAAACTGCTGGCAGGACTAATACTTTACATATATATTCTTCGTGAATCTAAGGTATAGCTAAATCAAAGTTAATTTTATTCCAGATATTACTTCTGTACACAGAAAGCTTTGAAAGCTTCAGCTTTCTGCTCTCCCTTTTCATTTTTCCTTTCCTCTTCTATTCTCAGTTAATATCCCAAATTTATTTGTAGCATGACTGAAATGACAAAGTAAGACAGGTTTCCTTTAGGAAGTGTTTATGAACTAAAATGAACTTTTAATGGTGTATTAGTTAACAGGAGGTGTTTGATTTGCTCCCTCTAAATCCTTTCCTTCAATACTCAACACCTTGGAGAAGATGGAATATAAGATGAACAGGTGGAAGGACAACGTAGCACAGTCAGCCAAATTTTTCTGGGAAGCCTTGTAACACCCTCATGGTGGGTCACAAGGGTGTATTATCTCTTTCTAAACTTATAACACAGTAACTTGTGCTTTTGTTTTCAATGTTGCTTGAAATACAAAGAAAATGCAAAGAAGCATTGAATAAAATATAGATGAGTATCTCTGTATGAAAAAATGTAAGAGATGTACAGCAAAATGGGCAAAAATTATTTTTTTTTTTAATGGTGGGCTGAGAGGTTTTGACTAACACATTAAGTCTGGACAGGTAAAAGTGCAAGTTGCACAAACTTAATTAAATAGCAGAAATGCACTAGAAGAGAAAAGCACATACTTCTAAGAAAATATGTACCTTCTGGGAGGCAGGAAGATTAGGAAATAAAGATAAAGAAATCAAGTTAATAGGAATTTTTTTTAGCTGTATTTACCTAGGTTAAAAAGCTGAATGTTTTAAATCAGCTTGAATAGGCTAATCAAAAATGTCTACAATGGAGATAAATGTTCTCTTTAATTCTAGCCCACTTGAAAGAGACAGTGAAGACTGAGAGACAAAGAATAAAAAACTGCAGATTTCTTGAATGTAATGCTTCAGTTTTGATTTTGTTGAGTTAGAAGTAAAAGTGAAAGGTGCTAGGAACCATATTTCTTCATATGATAAAGCTGAAATTTGGAAAGTTTCAAGTAGAAGCATACATCTCCACATCAGTTAAAATACTTAAGAGGAGGATGAAAATTAATTTTGCATCGCAGTCTTGAATTCACATGGACTACATTTTAAATTACATAATTAAAAAAATATTCTTGTGATGCTTAAAACTGTATTTAATTTGGTTTTCTCAATTCTTTACTCTCAAGGTCATTTACACTCACAGACACAGACATGCACACACATTCTATTCCTAAAATCTAATTTACTTTTGTTGATTATTAAGCAGTGGAAGTCATATACTTCTCCCTGCAGCATCATTACCATGAATTAATAGCACTGTTCACTGCTATTTTTATTGGAAAAATGACTTTCAACTATTATGTCTCAGCTGGAGCAAGCATATGATATCTTAAGTAATCCTATTCACACCACATCTTAAATATAATTTGAGCGCTATCTTTATTTGGATAAATATTGTAGGATATAGTAAGAGAACATAATGAAATTCTTTATTTCTTTAGACGTTTCTCAATATGGGTTTAATTAAACTCCCTTTTTGTTGTTGTTGTTAATTCTGATCAAGTTTTATGAATAGTCTTAAATAAAAGCTTAAGAGGAGACTTTTTGTGTCCTACAGATCCAATTCTGCATTAATTAGTTGTGATACTTCCATGGTATTCTACCAGAGTTTTAGTGTGTAAGGACAGAGGTGTTGCCCCTTGGCGAAGAACAGATAAAGATAAATCGATTTACCTCTCCTGGGGACCTGATAACAAGGACTAAGAATATATTGAGTCCTGGAACACAGACCAATGCAGAGCATAGAAAAGGGGAAACCAGATACTCACTATCATCACCACATGCTCCAAGGGTACCTGGTCCTGGTCCTTGTCCCTGGCTGCGTCCTGCCTGCAGGCAAGGGGCAGTCCTTTGCATTCCCTGTGGGCCTCAGGCCTGATGCAATGGTCTGTGTGAGCAGGGAGGAGCTGCCTGGATGCCCATGACCCTGTCCTCAGAGGCTAGGATAGCATGGGTTCAATCTGGCTTATGCTTGGCTTTCATTAACTCCTGTCTAAAGGAATGAGCAAAATTATTTAGGAGGGAAATACTACTATAAAAGAAATCACATTGGCCCATACACTTATTTTTCATCTTACTCTTAGGCTCTTTTTTTTTTATAAAGCGATCGCACATTTAAACACAGAGGAAAATTGCTCACAAAACCAACAAATTTTGGAATCCTCAGCTACCAGCAATACCAGGAGATTTCACCCAATATATTTGCCAACAAATCAATAACAAGAGTAAATCCTTCTGCATTGAAGGCAATCAAATGCTCACTAACAGGTACTATCACCTAAATTAATATAATCCTCCAAATGCTGTGTATGTGTCAAAGCTAATACCAAAGGAAGCTTATGCTTCACAGGTGATAAGCTGAAGGATATTTCTTAATAATGGTTTAAATAAAAGGAAATTACATGGGGATCTTTGAATTAAATGATCCTGAAGTGTCTTGGCTTCACTGAAGTCTCTTCTTTCTGAGAGTATGCTGGTCCAACAGGACTCTTATGCTAAGGCTAAAATGAATTCACAATGCTTTAATCTAGAAGCTGTCTAAAAGTGACTTTCTTTTTTTTTTGGCAGGATGTTTGCATGCAAATTATTTCTTGACATGTGGAAGTCGTTCATTCTAGCATTTATTTTACAGTTGGTCAACTATGTAAACTGCCAGCTCTGTATAGTAGATTTAATATTGGTATTTATCATTAATAACTTCTCACCTGGACTATGTTTGAATAAGAATAACATGCAAATCTAAACCTCTTCATTTGAAAGACCTCACTGGGAATATATCATGGTTTGGTTTTATTTCAGATGAAGCAGCATGTGTTGAGTTTTTATGTTTGTACATAGCTTCAGCTCCAGAGTTTGGCCAGTCTCTATTTGTCCTGGGCAAATTTGTCTTTGGGTTGTTCCTCTTTCCCAGCTGGTGAAGTGTCTGTTCTTGTATCGAAGTACACACAACAAATAAATAATATAAAAGCAGCTAAAGTAACTTTGAACTATTCCCTGCTGCTCAAGTCAGTTTGAGGGAGGGAGGTAGGTGAATTTGCTTCTGCCTTTTCTGGTTCATATTTTCTAGCAGTTAATGACTAGCTTAGAGGCCTTAACTTCTCAGGAGGAACAGTGTTGTGGCTAAGACATTTGCTGGGTATCAGGAAATTTACTTGTAGACTTACTAGAAGTCCTAATAAAAGATATACAATTTCTCTTTGTTTCACAGATTGATGCTTAAGGAGATAAAAATACATAATCTCATATATAAGTTAATAAAATGCACAGCTAAATGCATTTCTGAGCAGGGGTAGGCTGTGTAAGTCAACGATAGCAATCATTGATAGCAATCAATCCTTCATATTCCACATCAGCCAGTCTGAATTCAGGAGCCTACAAAAGAACATTCAAGATTTTGCAGACACGTGGAAAACTGGTTACGCACAAACTGATTTAATAAGCTAAGCACTAGAAAGCAATGAAACATAAGACACTGCAGTTTGCCAGGAGAAGCAGTATGCCCTTCCTAACTGGTTGTTATTGTCACAGTGGTTATCATAAAGATCACTATTTTGTAATTAGAAGAAGGGAATTTGAGATGCCAGACTGATGAATCACAAGTTCAAAGAGTGGGTGTTTGAAAAATATTTATGATACATAACAATAGCAAGGTGCCTTTCATAAAATGGTCCACACCTTAATAATGATATTCTAAAATTGGTACAGGGTAGACGTTTTATTGATCATTATGTTAACAAATTTAAAGGTGTTTCTCAGATATAGTCAGAAAGAGAAGCATGGAAAAGAGCTGCCTCTTTGCAGTAACACCTTTCTAGATAGAAAAAAAAAGAATCCTGGTTGCAGAATTCAAGACAAGTAAGATAGGGGTTTATATAGGTATTGGTGATAATAAGTAGCTTGGGAGAGAAAATCTACTCTGTAGGGAAGAAAACCAAAAAATTGATCATACTGATTCTAAATTGATTGTGCTGGTATGTGGGTCTCTATTGCCATGGGCATACAGAAAGCAAAATGGCTAATTAAGAAATGATGAAGACTTTGCATCTGATTACCAATGTCCTCAAAGCATACATTCATCAACATGCTTCAGGTTAACACTGATTTACACTGCTCTTCATATTGTCAAGAATCTAAGGCCTAGGCAATTAATCAAAAAGCTGCTAAGGAAACGCATGGAAAACCTTAACACAGGCCTATTAGCACTTCTGCGTTAATTACATTGCAGTGTTCATGTTAATTACTTTATGCTATTAGGCAAAGAAATATTTTGAACGTATTTTATAGCCTGGTCCTGCAAGAGTTATCTATATGCGTGGCTCAAAAAATACAAGTGGTTTTATCTGCATCATTAGGATTCACAAACTTAAAATTAGCCATGTGAGTAATTTTTTTTCTTTGTAGGCTGTGGCTTTTGCAGAACTAATGAGACACCAGATGGCTGGATGGCACTGAACTTTAGAAGATGAATAAAGAGTAATCGTGGAAATTATCATCTCGTGAATCACATTACAATCCCTAGGAAAGTAATGGAAGTGAAGGCTGGTTTGTTGTTTGTTTTTTTTTTTTTAAAGGAAAGAAAGAAGCTGACAGCAGAAACACAGGCATGGGCAATAAAAAGCAATAAGTGAAATTATTATCCTAGACATACTTGCTGAAACACAAGGTGACTACAGTGGGGGTCACAAATTTGTAATAAAGAGCAATTTTCAATCTTGTATCCAGCACCAGTAGGCAACACACGGAATACCTCAGAAATCCTACTGGAAAAAACTAATCTCTCTTGGGTTTTTGAATAGCACTGTCTCATAGATTTAAAATTGATTGACAAGCTATAAACAAAGACTGATAGAAGGTTAGCTATTGAGCTTAGGGGAAAAATAAAAGTAATACTAATATTCAAGCACCAGAACAATTTGACTGATGAGGAGCATTTATTGGAATTATGTGACATAACTGAACACTGACCAAAGGTGGCAGCCTAACTACCACCATGTTGGGAGAGTAGCCTGAGAGACTCATAAAATACAGTAGTTAGAAATAATGGGATACCACAGAAGCAAATTAGCATGAAGGAAAATGTCCTAACTAGGAACCATTTTTACTTATGAATAGTCTCCTGTAGTCCTTTGTGGACTGACTCCTTTTACAGCTTTTGGGGAAGGTGAGGCAGAGAAGCCTTATTCCTTGCCATAATACGACATGACTGCACATTCTTTATCTATTTACTGCCACTATGCTACTGGTCACAACTCCCATGTGAGCAAGCAAAGAAATTTAGCTTTCTGTAGTTCACTGGCCATGTATCCCCAAGTGGCCATGCACTGTTTTTTGACTTTCTGTAGAAAAGAACAGGCTGGTTGCAATGGAAAGGAGCCTTCTGTACCCACAAAGGAGCAAAATTTAACTCAGTAATGCAGATCAAATGGAGAATGACCAGGAATTGATTAGCCATATCATCATGTAATAAGTGCATCGACCCTTTCACTTGCTCCTAAATCTAGATTGATAAATAATTTCCCTCCACGCATTCCGTCTTCTATTCATCATATTAAGATGCTGGTGGCTTAAAAACATTAGTGTTCAAAAAATAAACTGTTATTAAAGCTTACATAAAGCCACTGATGTATACTTTTGTGTTGCAAAGAATTGCAGTAGACAGCCTTGGTTTCTAGTATTCCCGTTCAAGGATCTAGTAAGGCCTTCGTAAACTAAGGACTTTACCAAACATAGCAGGTAGCTGAGATTCAAGCCTACAAGTGCTGTCAAGGTGATGGTATCTGGTCAAACCAGAAGTCACAACTACTTTTACAATTTAAAAATCTGGGGTAAAACCAAATCAATAAACTGACTAAGGTTATTTCTGAAAAAGAAGAAAGAAAGGAAGAAAGAAAAAGTACAGAAGTGAGGATTTCACAGGGTAGATTAGTAACAGCTACAGGGCAGCCTCTAGCTATTTTTTTATCCCCAGCTGCACATCCTCAAATCTGCTAGCTAATACTGAAGCACTATTTATTGATTCACATACTTTTCTAATTCACTATAGTAAGAAAACTTCATTCAGATTTAAAATAAGAACAATAAAATCACAGCCTACACTTCCCACTCCAATGTTAACTAGATTTTTTTCTTACCATATTTCAAGAAGTAATGCAATGTCCAATTGGTCAGAAATGTTACAGGAAGACCACAGTGGATTTGAAGAATTACTTTAACTGGTCGAAAGTAAAATTCTGTTAATCTAGCATAAAAGTTAGGCATTTTTGTTTTCTCATAGCATGGCAACGTCATGGGAGTGCATTTGTTAATTTTACTAATGGGTATTTTAGTTTCAGAAGGGTATTAATATTGCCAGAAGGCTAATTTTACAGGGTCTGAATCCAAATGCAAACAAATCTAAATAACCAAGATGTCTGAAAGTTTTAAAATTTTGCCTGCCTCCAGAATTATAGAATTGTTAAGGTTTGAAAAGACCTTCAGAATCATCAAGTCCAACCCTAAACCTAACAATTCAAAAGCTACCACTAAACCATGTCCCTAAGTGCCACTTCTACATGTCTTTTCAACCACTTCCCTGGGTAACCTGTACCGTTCTTGGCAACCCTTTTGGTGAAGACATTTTTCCTAATAACCAGTTTAAACCTCCCTGGTGCAATGTGAACCTATTTCCTCTTGTCCTATCGCTTGTTACTTGGAAGAAGAGACCAACATCCACTTCCCTACAATCTCTTTTCAGGTAGTTGTAGAGAGCAATAAGGTCGCCCCTCAGCCTCTTTTTCTCTAGACTAAACAATCCCAGTTCCCTCAATTGCTCATTGTAAGATCTGCGCTCCAGCCCCTTGACCAACTTTATTGTCCTTCTCTGGACACTCTCCAGCACCTCAATGGCCTTCTTGGCCAGCTGGGAACACTGCTGGCTTGTGTTCAGCTGGCTGTCAATCAGCACCATCAGGTAGTTTTCCATTTGGGGAGCACCAAAGGCTGAATATTTTACTGGAGAGAAACAAAATTGTATTTCCCATTTTCCATGTATCCCTAAAACTTCCACAGCTGTATTAGTTTTCAAACAGGAAATGTGACTGCTTTGCTCTCAAAATCTGTATAAGCATCAGTCACTATTAAAAATCTTTTATTCACTAATAGTTTGCACAATCAATGTAAAATTCCAAAGGTCTAAAGTTAACAAAGGGCTTGGATCACCAAACTCCACCCAGTCTCCAAGGTCTTATGTTTTTTACTTTGCTATTTCTTTGCTGCTTGTCTGGACAGAACATGGACCAGGGTCAGATGACAATTTCTTGCCAGAGAAAGATGGCTTTTGGCAGGGAGGATTTCTTCAGGCTCATCAGTGCCACTGACACCTCCCACGAGTCTGGAGGAGCTAGCCTAGGTTTCAAAATGGCCATGAGGAACTCCATACCTACCACAGATCTCATCTGAGAAACACCATGCAACACAGAAATGCAGTTTTTCTACTGGCTGTGAGCTGTGACTTCACCATATTCCACATATCTGTTAGCTACTCAGTCTGCTATTTTGCACGAAGTCAGAAAGCAGTTCTTCAGTAAACCAGCCCCACACAGCCATCCCTGTTATATAAGGAGCCTGTCCGTAAGTCTTCTGAATTCAAGATAACTTCTGCCGACAGCTCTGTCCTGTAGTTAGTTCAATCATCTGTTGTCTAGAGTCTGCCTGGACATTTGGGATTCCAAAGGTGGAGTCCCTGACTTCTGTTTACAGGGGCTGCACTGAGACCAAGGCAGGTAAAGCAGCAACCAGCACGCTGTGCACCAGATCCCAGCATGATATGCAGTAATGACCTGTCAGGGAAGCAGGCTGTGTATCACTGCACTGTGAAATATCCTGGGGGACTCTTTATGAATTCAGCTTGCCTTCAGATGAGAATAAAGTCACATATCATTTAAATATTGTTTCATGCTTTCCTTTTAGGGTGTCTCTTCCTGTTCTTTGGTCTGCTCTAATCTATAGTTCTAAAAATTATCAACATAAAGAGAAAACCCTGAAAAGAACATTCTAACCTTCCCACAAAAGGCTGTACCTTGGAGGGTTCAGATGTTTTCACATACAGCCCCCTTTTATCTCAGTAGGGGATTGAAAAGGCAGCCGGAAAAAATGTTTTTGCTAAATATTATCTGATCATTTTAAACAGGAATTGATTGCTTTGTTTTCTTATCCTCACAATTCGGCACATTTTTCTAGTAAGAAGCGTGTGCTGATGTGAGACCCAGGAGCATCTTGCAAATAGTCCTGGAGAAGAAAGGAAATTTAATTTCATATGTTTAGTGTAATAGGATGGTGCACAACACAAGGACAGTGAAACCTCCTGTGGAGGTAAGAACAAACCCCAAGTCTTTTACTTGCCAGTGCCTTTGTTTGCTGATTTTATTTTTTCTTTAGGCAAACACAGTGGTTCTGCTTTTTTAGTGGTCTTGCATCTTTCCTTTTTTCCTGCAGTACAGATTCTTGTTCCCAGGTACAACGTAGAGTGCCAGGGTTGCCTTAGAAGGTTGCTAATGATTGCCATGACTCTGTCCCCCGCACCAGCTACTGCTCCAGCACAGAGCACAGGACAGCCTTGCAAAGAGCTGAGGCAATCCACTCCACCACTGCACAAAGCCCAGGACTTTTGTTCAAAGCTGGGGCCATAGGAGACCTTAGGGGTGCCAAGATTACATGATTTGTCAAGGTCACACAGGAAAGTGCAAACTAGATTTCCTTTGTTATGATGAAATCGAATAAATAGAGGTAAGAGCATGCTCCTACTTAGAAAATGTTTGTGGTTACAATAGGAAGGGGTTTCCATTTTCTAAATATCATTATAACTTCTATCATTGTAAAGTATTGTCCAGAAGAAACTTTTCTACTTGTGTGCTCAGCCTCTGTTAAAAAGGAGGGCTGAAATATTCTCAAAGAAGCATCGTAAATAGCCTAAAAAAAACCTCTCTACATATGCTAGCGCTATAAATGAGTCACAGAGACATGAGTCAGATGGAAAAAACACAATTTGGATATCTGTAAAGGCCTGCATACGGGGCCTAAAATGGTTTTCATTTCCATGGAATATAAAATAGAAGTATAGGCACACACTTTTTTCTCTCAGCAAGCTCTCACTGATAACAGGAATTCATAAGCTTCATCACTTGGAGCTGTACATTGTTCCACTCACTTGAGAGCTAAAAGATAGCATCATAGACAAGAGCCACCTCTACCAGAAAACTCGCCACTTTGTTTTCTTCCATCGTTAGACAGTGCATCATTAAAAAGCTGAATTGCCATCCTTTCTACAGAAAACACTGCAAAATAGTGGTTACACAGGAAAAAAGTAGTTAAGGGGAAAAAGTCAGACTACTATGGTCCAAAAATTCTGTGTCTCTGTTTCCTGAAATGGGCTCATGGGCCAGGAATATGCAGCTTGTCAAAATGAATACATATCTACATATCTTGTTGAATATAAATCTACATATCTTGTTGAAATATATACTCCTGCTCTGCGAGTACATTATTATATCCTCTCATCTTAAATACAAACAGCTGCAAAGAAATTTTCACCATGCTTCACATGTATATCAAACACAGCAGATGCAGCAGCCTCCTTTTGGTAGTATTCATTCTTTTCTGTATCTGAATTGTCTCTGTTGTATACAAATGAAGATGGAACTACCATTTTTGCTGGAGCAGCGGGTGAACGAATCACAAAAAAGCTCCAGTCAGTCTGTGGATAAAACATGATCATTTACCAGGCTTTGTGTCTAAATAAAGAGCAGTAAAAAAAAAAAGCCTAATTTGAGAAAGCAGTTGAAAGAAAGGAACTGGTGGAAGTACGCTCATTTTTTCAAAACCAGGATCTTAATCCAAGGATTCACTCTCTAACTTAACTTTTGATAAGTGCTTCTCACTATTCTTGTCTATTCACATAAGCAAGTAGAAGTATGATTGTGAAGGGGGTAAAGATGACAGTTCTGTTTCATAATGTATTCAGCCAAGGTGCCCTTATTCATGTATTATACACATGGGCATTTTCAATATGCAGGTTGCAGCTATTTAAAATCTTGCTGATGTTTCATGGAAAAAATTACATCAGTCTACTGAGATTCCATCTATCCAGCATGTCTTTTTTCCCCTCATTATTTTATAACTAGTGGCATTTGCACTAATGCTGAGTCTTTGTCACTAAAGAGTGTCGGATTTTTCTCCACGATGCTTGACTGAAGTTACAGTCCTCACTGACATCTCTGTGTGTCTGTTGTGATGATACAAACTGGTTTCTGTTTTCAGAAAGAACATTTCTAGGTTTCTGAAAGTGGGAATAAAGTCCCACTCATGTTGATCAGTGTGGTTGACAAGAACCATGGGTTTGATCCACTCTAAAAGTAACAAATTTAAATCCTTTAGATTTGCATCAGTGTTATATTCACATCAAGTGTGTCTAAGATGAGCATTGAAATTGATGGCTGACTTGCCCTTCCCAGTGCTCTTTAATCAGAAACGAGGTTTTATTCTTACTTGTCGCTATTCACATCGCATCAAATTTCTGAAAACAAGGCTATTCAGACCTGGAATGTTTGATACGGTTGCAGTAACAAATGCATACAGATGCTCTGTTTAATTTATCTGAGCCATTTTCCAAGTAACAGATATTTGCTTACTGATTCTGTTTGGCAAGGTGATTAAAGCATTTTCAAGTATATATTGGCAAATTTCTAATTTTCAGGGAATAGCTCAGATTGAGAAATAAAGACATTAAAGACATCACACAGCTGAAGAATAATTGGATAAAATGTACTGAAATGGTTCCTCAACCAGTTGCACAGGCAAAGAGCTCTGGCTCTTCAGTATATGAATTGTGTTAATATGGCAATTCCTCTGACTCTGACTACCTGTGGGTACTACGATACCCACAAGAAGTAAGATACCATGACCTATCTTCAATTATAGGTCAAATATTCACTGTTTGAAGAGCAGAGATCTCTGGAGTTCAATGCCGTCAGTTGTCTCTGCTTGCCCTGTGCTAAATGTGTTTATTTTTAGGACTCTTTAAAGTTTGTCATGGCCCTTTCACAAGCTTTTCCTTTCACAATAGTAATTTGAATCTAACACAGGCCAGCAGAAATGAGCTGGAATTATCCTCCTAAACAGGCAGTTGTTTGTAGCTGCTGGAAGGAGGAAGTCACAGGTCTCACCATGCTTCTCAGGCTACTGCTGCTCCTGTCATGAGTGACCACTACCAATTAACAGACTTACTAGGCATATAAGCAGAAGGGTGAGAAAGTGAACTAAAGGGCCACTGAGTATTTATCATCTCAGGAAGAGTCATTCCCATACCCTATTTGTTAATACTCTTCTTTACACAGTTGCCAAATAAATACACAATGCTTTTAAATAGCACTTGAAGGAACCTGCTCTTTAGATTAAAGTTTTAAGTAACTTTACTGTCTTAACACACAGAGCTATTACATGTGAAGATTATGCAGTACCATTGTTGTTATTTTTATTATTTAAGTATAAAATACGACAAATCTAAGACATTTTACTATCTGGCCTACCAGAGTTTTTGAAAGACTACAATAGAATGTTTTTCATAAATGTGTTCATGTACATACATGGAACTTTTATGGAATTCATCCTTATTGCAGTTGCATTGCTGCATTTTATTGGCTTTATTCTACAGCAGTAAAGTGTGTGAGAATTTTTTTTTTCTCAGTACCAGTTAGGAATCATCCTCAGCTGCAGGTGCTGATTTTTGCCACAGAATAAGGCAACCTGAGGCAGCTAGCTTTTTCTGTTATATAGAATTAGGGGAATACAACAGTACCTGACCGAACATCTGCTGTAATGTCATATTGCAGACATCATATATGCACGAAAAATGACATAATATCTGACTTATGGTTTTTTCCATTTGCATATACTATGGATAGGGCTCTCACGAGCTTCATGTGCTTCAGCACCTCAGCTCAGCCAGCTGTGTTCTTGGGCCTGTAAAATGTTGTTAATGAAGTAGTATTAGATGTTGCTAATAATGACATATAACATAAAAGCTAAATTGTCCTTTAATTCAGTGTAAACACGATAAGTAATAAACAGTGTTTTCAGTTCTGGTGCTTTTTAATACAGGCTGAATTTCCATTTTTCTTTCAGAGAATTGGTGTAGGGTTATAGTCAAAACATATGGTCAGCCTTTTTGTGTCTGCCACAGAAATTACTTCTGTTAATTGTCAGTGTTCTTGGCAGGCGCAGCAAAAAGTCCAGGGAGATATTTTCAAAAACCACCAGATTTTCATATTAAATGCATTTTAGGCTATAAACAGCACACATGGGTTGCGCGCAAAGTAAGACTTTTTTCCCCCAAAGTTTTGCAAATAGTCATTCAATTAAATAGCAAGGACTGATACTGAATTGGAACCATAAATACTAGAAACCTACACGACATGGGGCGATGCAAATGTTACAACATGTAATAGAAAGCTAAGGTGGGGAGTCTCATTCCTGTTTTCATCACTGAACTGTCACATGGATTTGAGGAAGTAGATGATCTGTGCTTTATCTCAGTCCCACTGTGTATAACCTGGGGATAACAGTAATACACAAAATATTTTGAAATATTCTTGATAAAAATGTTATGCAATATAACTACTTTTGAAAATGTTCTGATTTTCTTTTTCTCACTTGCTACCCAGGGTTGGGTGCATTCTTAAAATAATAGCAAGTCAGCAGCTGCAGCTCAGTTTTCCAAGACAAGGGACCTACACATGCTGCATGTTGCAGGGGACAGAATGGAGACTGGGTTTTTTGTGCAAAATTGCTTTTAGGTCACTTATAATTAGACACTGTCACAACCACTCTGAGGAAAATCTTACTGGTACCAGGTGAAGCTGGGCCTCGTGCGTAGTAAATAAGGCTGAGGTCTGGTTTAAAAGGCATGGGACTGCCTGGTCCTGTCCGAATGACTGGCAGGATGACTGACGTCTGCCCTAAGAAGCAACCTGTAGAGAAGCAGCCAAAATGCAGCTTGCTCTACGATCATGCTCAGAAATACTAATTTGAGGCAGAAATAGTCTGTCTTGTAAAGCACAGAGAGGTGTCATAATGGCAGCAGTGAACCTGTATTTGCAGGACATTACTACAAGGCAGAAAAGTTCCTCTTCAGAAAAATAATGTGCACTAAATTTTCTCACATCACAGAAAAGTTACTTCAGTCTTCTGAGTGATAACTTTATCAAGAAATAAATTCCTACCACTCATTTTTTTCTGGCAAGCCAACGTCTTATGCTAACTGCAAGGTTTTCAAATAACTTCATGATATTTGCCTCACCACATCCTATGAAAGAGTTCCTGAAAGAATAGCTACACAACTATCTGACAGTTCTGGAGGTTCCCCTTCCATGTCTTTTTTATCATAATATCCCAAAAGTAAGAGATAAACAACACAGTGCTAAAATTGCTACTTAGCATGCAAAGTCACGTAGTCTCGTTGAACCCTTTTTCCCCTCTCTCGATGTGCATGTGTTGTTTTTTTCTTCCACCCAGATTGTAATTTTTCTAAGACAGTAACTAAATGGCAAAGCTAGACACTACCTCTGTCTCTTAGGTGCTATAATGTTTGAATAATAAGTATATCAATAGTATATGTTCAAGAGAAAAAGCAGGATTGGCAGTCAGAGACCGACATAGTCAGAAACAAATACTACAATGATACTTTAAAATGATACTGATGTTCTACCAGGTCAATGTTAGTAAGACCAGTGGGAAACATAACGCAACTCTTGTGAGCAAGACATAAGGAAAACAGAGGATGAGACTCCGAAATGCAAATCACGAGATATTTTCTCAGCTTGGTCATTACAATCAGAGTACTGAAAAGCAGCAAAGAAAGGCATCAAGGTTAGTTCACAGGAATTCATGTAATACTTCCCTATGTTACTTTACTAGATAAATTATAAAGGGAAATCCAAACACTAAAGGGAAAAAAATCAAAACACATTAAATATGCTATTTTTTTTCTTCTCTGACATATAGCTATTGGTATATGAAGTTTTAAATTCTGATGGTTTTCAGAAATATAAACTATTGCTATCAATGATGCTCCACAAGGAGAGAAGATCTGTTCTTCAAGGTTCAAACTGAAGGACTGTGACTTAACTTTGTATTTACTATCCTTTCCAGTTGGATTTCTGAGATACTAACTCTGTGAAATTCAGATCTAAATAACAAATTTATAACCTATTTTTGAAAGATGTGGGAGAGATATAAAAAAATGAAAACTCTTCATCCTGATGAGTGATTTGATTTTTTAAACATTTTGGTTTTTGTTTCTTGTGTTTATGGGTGAGGTCAAAACTGGGATCACAATAAACCTTGACAGAGTGGAAGGGAGAGACCCAGTTCAGACATACAGTCATGATGGCAGTGTCACAGCCTAAACCAAGCCTTTTAAATCCAGTAACTGGCTTAGCTCTGGGCATATTGCTGAGACATGAAATACAGGTTTCTTACTTCTATTTTGGAATATTTCACCATCTAACCTCAACTAACTTGAGAGAAGAACTGGTTTAGTCATTTCCTTAATTGTAACGCTTAAACAAAAGTTTTTGTTTACACTGGAAGCAAGTCTTTCATGAGAAGCTTTGTTGATCTTAAAAGAGAGCTCACAAAGCAAGAGAGACATGTGATGGTGGCCATTAGAGAGTGGGAGGATGAATGTGAAGTTCTGTTTGTGAAGCGCTGCTTTGCCTGTCTCAGGAGAGCAGCTGCCAAGCACACTCGAGAACGAAATCTGAAATCAGGCATCCGTATGTGCATTGCGTCCACCATGTTTGCTCTGAGGAGAAAGAACCATATGAAACAAGACAGCAAAGGTGAAATCCAGCAAGGCATCCTACTTTATTGCCATGGCAACCCCACCTTGATGAAAAGTAGAAAAACAATAAAACATCTTTAGAAAAAAAATCAGTGCTATGTACCAAGAGAATTGAGGAAGATGCACTTTAAGGAAGAACTTGACATTTCTACTATTTGGTGACTCTTTGAAACAAAGCTATGACTGCAGCTTTCACAGGCTGCAGGATAGAACATATTGTACTCAATAAATTATTTAGTTTGTTTAGCAGCTGAATTCTGAATTATAAGTGAAAGCCGTAGTTACAGGTTAGAATCTTTAATGCTGCTGTAGCCAGACAGAATATTATTATCGCAATTTTCCTTGATGCCTTCTGACATGTGTCATCCTTTAGCACTAGAATCACCTTTCTTGTATTAGACTTTCCACGATGGGTGCATATCAGTGGGTAAGTGCGTGTGCGTGTATGTGTATGTCTTATGCAAGCATATGTCTGAGTCTGTACATTTGTGTGTATAAAGAGTTTCATACATTTATGGATGCTGTACCTAAATTCGTTGTTGATTTTCATGTGAATTGAAGTAAATTACATGCAGGGCCCATACAGACCCTGCTGGGGTCAGGGAGCCCAACAATAAAACATCTGCTGGTAAAGAAATCAGTGATGTCTCCTACACCACTGTAATGAAGAGGAACCAATGTGCAACAAAACACAACTCAGGGCAAGCTGCCAAAAAGGCAGAGCTAGGGCAGGTGGAAAAAGCTCATGCCACAGCTTTTGTGGGAGTTAAAACTGCTCTCACACTCTAACTCCCACTTCCTCTCTCCAGAAGGCTCCTGAAATGGAGCAGCAGCCACAGGGATATAGTCTTCCTTTCCTCGTGCTGAAGCCTTCTTGTACAGCAGTGGACTTACACAAGAAGGTGCTCCCCCAGCCTTAGGGAATCTGATACAGTACAGTTGTGTTTGCCAAACATAATTCTTCAATTTTCGCCTGTTATTTGCAAACAAGTTTTTCTTGTAACTAATTTGCATGGACAATAGATATTCTAATTCTGTACAGTAATTATAAAATCAATAAGACTATCTTACCAAAGGGCATTTTAAATCTAAATATATTGCTATTGTTTTTAAATAGCATATATTTGATGTGGCTGTTATTGTTAGTATTAACTGCAGTTAAACAATTACAGCAGCATCTAGGGAACATAGTTTAGGATATAATTCCTGTGTACAAGGTGGTAGGTGTATCAAAGAATAGAAAAGGAAGAATTTATCCTATAACAGGATATGAACGTAAGAACTGATTGCAAATCACTTGACTCCCAGTCCAGGGTTATATACAAGCACCTTCCCCTCTCTCCACATAAGTAACCTGATAAGGAAATCCACGTTATTCCTTAGCCCTGTTCACACCACATGACCCTCTGGCACTAAGCTGCAAGTTCTTCTTAGCTCTTCAGCATCCACACAACAGTGGTGCCCCATGGAGGAGGGAGAGGGAATTCCTCTCTCAGAGCAGATCTCTTAGCTGCCCCACCACATGAAACCCTGAGCTCTACACCGACGCTACGCAACAGCAATGGCAGATGTTCAAAAGGAGATCTATAATACAAACTTGTAGCAAAGCCCATAGAAACCATCTGGCAGGTGTAACAACACATTTTTTGAAAGAGGCACTGACGTTTAATCCCTTTGTAACCGGAAGGTTAAAAAGCTCACTACTGTAGTAAATTCATACCTTTTTCACTCCAAAGGAAAGCTATGGCCTTTAGTCTCTACTACATTCATCAGGAACTATGTCAGGGCTTAATACAATACTGCATTAGTACTTGACGTAAAATGGAGTTATGATCACAATTCATAATACATTTTGTGTGCCTATAAGCAATAACTCAGCAGCTGGCATGTGCCACTCCTATGTCATTAAAAGCATATACAGACTTTTCTTTGAAATAGCAGCAATTCAGAAGTACTCTTGCTCAAAAAAAACTGCAGAGATGACATGCTGCTTGGTACTAAAGAAAACAACATTTGGTCTTTTTTGGAAATAGAAAAAACCCTCATCATTCACATGGGAAGGAAATCCATGACCAAGTTGAAGGAGACCTTAGATAATTCACCAAAAGACAGCACAAACTGAAGTTGTTTCAGAACAGAATTAACAATGGCTTAAACGTTCCTCATTGAGGATATGGCAGGAAAAGCTGTCTCCTTGCAGTGTGTGCATCACTTCTACAAATATTAATGAGGGATATGGCTTCCTTTATTTGCCATCAATATTAATGAGATGCACGTGCCGCTAATGTTAACGGGAAATACACATGCGTGTAACTCCCATTAATGATCATTAGATATCCACAGGAGAACCCTCATTAATGCTAATGAGTGTTGCACGTACATGTAATTCCCATCAGTATTAACCAGAGATCTATGTGCATGTATTGCCCATTACTGTTAATGAGAGATTTACATGCGTGTGGCTGAAACTGTCATTAATGTTAATGTGATGTGTGCAGGAACTAAGAAATGAGGATACTTTATCTTGATAACAGAAACTTGCCCTTTGTGTTTGGGTTCTAGCTCATCTTTAGGAAATTGCATTGCTTTCTATTAATAATCTAGTTTGGGTATTACTTTGGCTGTGTATCATGCAAAATTGAAACAAAATGCAGAGATCCATTTTCCAGATGACATGAACTCTCTATCTGCCAGATCAGAGTACAGCAATTTACATATTTACACTGTGGTCAATATGCAGAGTTTGTGAATACATGGTTTGATTCTATGGATGTTGATCAAAATTATCATTCTTAATGGCAATTAATCTCACTCAAACCTGTACTCCAATAGGAACTTAGGTAGCTATGATCTGCCTTGAACTTAGTTCCTGCCAGCTATATGAAGTTTGTGGCAATTTTTAAAATAAATTTTCTTTTATAATTAGTTACTCTTTATTGATTAGAGGCCGTGTTTGGAGAGTGGATTTGAATTGTATTCTTAAGTGAAATGAGTCAGTGGAATTTACAGACTAATTATGTGACATATTTGCATCAGTCTTTGCTATTTCTTGGGCATCATCTGTGCAGATACTGATTTTTGCTATATATCTTTCTTATCAGCCAGACAGTAAGCAGAAAAGACCTCAGAGTGCCAAAATTAAGATCAGTGTTGAAAAACTGAAATATTCTTTTTTAAAGATGTGAACAGGACACATTACACCATAGACTTGAAAAATCTCAGAGCTGCTTACTTAAAACAGTCTTATTCTCTACTAATGTCATGTACTGTCAAAGTGTAATAAACCAGTATGCAACAGGACCACACCCACTTTGCAACATATACATGGCTTCTTAAACAAACACCTAGGAAAGATATGGATTTGGGGAAGCTGCACCAGTATAGGTATCTTGTGTCCTTTTAATTCCCATATCTGTTCCAGGATTGGTATTATTTAAGACTGGGCAATAACTGTCTGATCAAAAAAAGGGAACCTGACAGCTCAATAAGACACGTAAGGAAAGCTTGTAAGGAAAGCAGATCTTCTGCACTACTACATTGTTCTGTGCTTGGAAAGACTTAGGAAAATAGAAATATAGTGCTACTGTCCACCTGCAAAGTATGCTCATGGTGTTAGTATAACTAGCATAAAAAAATTTTTCTCCTCAATCTATCCCTCCCAGCCATTTTTTTTCCTGACTCTCTCAAAGGCTCTCAGTCATATCAGTACTCTTTGTGGAACTTTGCTATAAATTAGATGATTGAAATTATCTGATTTAGAGAAAATGCACAGTGCTAGGATGCTCTTCTAGGGTTTGTTTGTTTTTCTAGTGATCAGACAACTCGAATAATCCAATTTATCAAGGACAGTTGGATCAACATAGCTGAGAGAGGCTAAAGACTGCTGTGCAAGGACAGGAACAAGTATTCTAAGAAAGGTGGTTACCACAAGAGAAAAATCTCTCACCTATTATATTTTCAGGCGCACCAGTGGAAGTTCTCTTGACTTCTGGAGGCAACAGAAAAGCAGCACTCTCTGGATTTTGAAGGACTAAGGGTACATATTAGAGAACAACTAAAGAACCCAAATGAAAACCCATGGCTTCTTTTTTCCCCATTAATCACTTTTTCTAGATACCCCGCCACATTCTTCACGCTACACCTGATCTTAATTGCTTTATTCCTATTAAGCAGGAAGCAAAAGGGCTCCAAGTTAAAGGAGCAAATACAGAATGAACATAAAACAATCCCAAACCTAAACAAAGCAATCACAAATAGTGCTTCTGGAACAGCATGCATTAGAATCTAAGAATAATGAATTTAATTTTGCACTGGGCTTCATATTAACAGCAGACTAAGAGTCTATCACAAAAACATTACTTAGGGTTCAACTTTCCTTTCTGAGCATGCAACCGTTGTTTACATATTTGCAGCTCTGGGGCTCAGCAGTCTAATCAAGTGCTCCTGATTTTAATTAAGGGAATAAAATCTGCATATGCAAACTCCCCTCTTACTAGTGTTAAAGCCTCATCAATGCCAGCAGCTCTGAAAGAACTAAGAAACAAAAAAGGTAGTAATCCAAAAAATTAATCAATTTTGTTTTGCTGAAATAAGGGAAGGAGCAGAGATGACAATACATGCACTAACCAAGATTTTGGTCCAGCTTTTAACTGAGGAGGTGCTTTCATAGGTCATATAGTATCCTCATCATTTTACCACAGGGTCTGAGGTAAATAACTCAAGCTCAGGTTTTGTCCTTTTGCGAGCAAGACAGGCATAAATGAAAACCCTTGTAGTCTTAAATTATTGTTGTTTACAGATGAGCTCTTCCCTCATACAACCTCGAGAGATGCTTATGGTTTGAGAAGTAAGCCCTTACACTTCAGGCTTTCACAGGACACTCCAGCTTGCTTCTCCACCTTCTCTTCTGGGTCAAGTGAAAGAAGGAGTGGGGGACGCTGACAAGGATCAGCACAAGACAAACCCAAGTGTCTGCTTTATTTAAAAGAGACAATAAATTCCACGTGGTTAAGATATTGAGACATCCACAGATACACCAACAACCTAAGATTTTTCAAGCAAGCAAGCAGAGGCTACCAAGGGATTGGAAGAAGTCGAGTTTTTTTCACATAAGTTTAACTATATGATTCTCCAGTAACATTTGGACAATACCATTAATTCCCAGTGATCTGCTCGCCTCCAGAAGGCAGGTCTCTCTAGGAAGAAAGAGATAGAATCTTGTCACAATAGAATGCTGCTTGGCGAAACTCTCTTTCCATGAAGCCACCTCAATGGTTAAAAAGTAATCAGTCCTTAGAGTATATTGAAATAGCACACCGTGGAGGTAAGTATCACTGTATTAACGCTGGAACTACAATGTATTACAAAGTAGCGTGCAAAGTAAGAGGCTCCAGAGGAGCCACTATGGTCCATTGAGTAAAATATGCCCTTTAGGATTGCTCAAATACACACTTGCATGATAGACCAAAAATACAAAGCTATTCTATCGTGTAAACACTGCAGTAAGGTTCAGAGACGTTACGGTCTATTGAGTAAATAATACAAAATTTTAAAAAGCTCCAAGCATGCATTTTCACAATGTGACAGAATTGCTTCAGAGAAAACTATTGTGTCAATTCTCAGGCATGTCCATGAGCTATTTCCTTTCTCTTCCTTTTTGTTTCACCATGTAGCCTGACTGTTACATATGCCACTTACATAATGCCACTTACACTTTCCAGTCCCTGGGCACAAATTACAAGAATCCTGTTGCAAATTCACCCCACAGTAAAGTGGGTTGGCTGTTGTGGTTTAAGGCAACAGTTTCAGTAAATATTTTAACATAAGCTGGGAGTAGGGGGAATGAAAGGTGATGAGAGGCAAAGACACTTTCTAGCAAATTGCAAAAAGCTGAAATGGCTTCTCTGTCTAGTACAGACTTTAACTTTCCCTTTATTTTCTGTTCTATTTTTCAACTTGACTTTTATTTCCTAAACTAATAATGGAAAGAAACCTTTTTATAACACTCCATTTCATTACAGAAAGAAAAAATATCTTGATCTGTGTCCATCATTAGACTTGGTCATAATTTTACTCCATCCTATGACTTGAAAGGGCTTACAGAGAATAAAACCGATCATGAGTCTGATTCACCTTCTCTGTGAAATACAATAAATTAAGACCATGTAAAGAATTGATTCCTACTAGCAGTTAACAAGAAGTTTGTTGTCTAATTATCCAAGGCCAAACTATTCATAACTGACATTCTCACAGCGTAGGAATAGCTAAGATTATAGGGCTACATTTTGTTTTCACATCTCTAAGACAGGAGGTACTCCTCTAGATTACACATCTGTGACTGTGAGTAGACTATTTACATCTGAAATATTTTTATTCTCTGTCCTATGAGCTCTGCTAAGAATCTTCTTGAGGAGGTGCCCTTGAATCTTTCCTGGTGTCACAAAAAGCAGTCAGCTGGCTTCATGGAGGGCCTTTGCACTAAACAAACCAAATAACCTTGTTCACTCAGGAGGCAGGTAAGAGCCCCATTACCTATGGGCGTGCAGAGCACTGGATACAGACCTCCACAGCCTCACCTTCACTTAAATGTCAGACAGGTAGGAAATATAGGGAATAGAAGACACATTAAATAGTATGATAATCAAAACAAACTACAAAGAGAAACAACGGCAATGTACTATTCTACTTAAACAGAGACTATAGAAAGTATGCAAAGAGTTACAGACATTTAACATAAAGAATGCAGATAATGATTTTCACAAAGGGAGACGTCTACTAATTGTGCTTGCCAAAGATCCTTTCTGTTAGTGGAAGAGAGAAAAGCCTCTCCCCAATGAGACTCACACTTCACTTTGTCCTGGAACTCCACCAGGCAGGCAATACACACAGCTGCACGTAGTAGAGGGAGCAATTAGGAAACCAGTTTAAAAGCAGTGCTTTAATTTTTAGACAGTATAAGCTAGATGAGGCTATTTCCATACATGACTTCAGCAGCTGAGGTTTGAAGAAATACATCAAATATGATGTACAAGACATTACACCTTATTGACAAACAAGTTTATAACTGAGGTTAGAGCTGAAAAATATGACATTGTAGAGTTCACTCAGCTTTCATTGTGTCTATCACTTAAGGCTAAGAAGCAAATGCCAGGTTTTCCAGAGTCCACAAACTGCTGGCAGCATGAAAAGCACAGGAATCCTGAACTTTCCTGGAAATTCTGTGAATTCTGAAGCAGAATACACTTTGAATGATTTTAATCTTACAATGTATATTTCAAGGATCTGTAATAAGATACTACTTCCAGGAACAACAAGAGCCACTGCACAGATATTTTTTAAAAATTTCTCATATGGAAAACAATACTTCCAGTATCCAATACTAATTTTGAAAAAAAATGCTTAAATAATTTCTGAGATCACCTACTAGTTTCGTGGTAAATTTACAAATTTTTAATCCGAAATGACTTATCAATATTCAGGGTTTCTCCATAGAGGAGAAATGCTAAATTCTCTCTGGTTTCATGATAAAATAAAACACCCCAAGGTGTTTATCCAGCAATGCTGTAAATCATTACAGAACATCTGTAGGTTTTTAATATTTCTACCCTATTATGAAGACTACAATGATTTTCAGCATTTACTAGCATGATTATCTTTCTAATAGAGAAATCAAAGACTTTGTTTTTTCTTTCTGTAAAGAGCATATGTGATTTGTCAGAATCGCAGAATGACCAGAGTTGGAAGGGACCCACAAGGATCATTGAGTTCAACTCCCTATCCCTGCACAGGACAATCCCAAAATTCACAATGTGACTGAGGGCATTGTCCAAGTGGTTTTGAATATCGCTGGGCTTGGCGCCGTGACTGCTGGGGAGATGTTCCAGTCCTCTGTCACCCTCTAGGTAAAGAACCTCTTCTTAATATCTAACTAAAACCTCCCCGGACACACTTTCCTGCTGTTTTCTTGGGTCTTATCCCTGGCATCAGCGAGAATAGGTCAGCGCCTGCTCCTCCTCTTTCCCTTGTGAGGAAACAGTAGATGGCTATGAGGTTCTCCCTCACTTTCCCCTTCCCTAATTAGAGACTTCAGTCTCTCCTTACATGATTTTTCCTCTAGATGCCTAACCAGCTTTGTGGCCTCCTCTGGACACTCTCCAGTAGTTTGATGCCAATTTTATACTGTGGCACCCAAAACCGCACACAATACTTGAGGTGGAGCAGCACGAGTGCAGAGCAGAGCAAGTCAATCACCTCCCTCGACCAGCTGGGAATGCTGTGCTTGATGCAGCTCAGGATATGGTTGGCCCTCCTTTCTGCTAAGGTGCCACTGTTGGCTCATATTCAACTTGCCCAGCACTCCCACGTCCATTTCCGCAGGGCTGCTCTCCAGACTCTCATTCCCCATCTGTTTGTATATACAGGACTGCTGTGTCCCAGGTCCAAAATCCAGAAATTGCCCTTGTTAAACTTCATGCGGTTGGCAATTGCCCAGCTGTCCAATCTGCCCAGATACTTCTTCAAGTCCTCTGTGTCCTCCAGACTGCCAACATCTCTCCTAGTTTCGTGTCATTGGAAAACTGAATTAGTAATCCCTCGAGTCCTGCATCCAGGTTATTTATGAAGGTATTAAAGAGTACTGGCCCCGGGATGGATCCTCATGGAACCCCGTTAGTGACTGGTTGCCAGCCCCTACAGCCCCATTCACTATGACCCCTTGAGCCTAACCCATCAGCCAATTGTTCACCCACTGCACTAGGTGTTTATCCAGCCGTATGATGGGCATTTTTTTTTATGAGTATGCTGTGAGAGACAGTATCAAAGGCCTTGCTGAAATCTAGAAAGATTACAAGAATTGGTTTCACTTGGACAGCTAGGTGGGTAATCCCGTTGTAGAGGGAAATTAAATTGGTCAGGCAGGACCTTCCCTTTACAAACCTGTGCTGGCTGGGACCACTGACTGAGTTGTCTTTCAGGTGTTTTTCAGTAGCTCCCAGAATAATCTTTTCCTTAATCTTACCATGCAATGAAGTGAGACTGACAGGTCTGTAGTTACTGGAATCATCCCTGCTGCCCTTCTTAAAGATTAGGACAACTTCCACTGACTGGGCCTCTGTAGTACACCATCCCTCTGAGAGTGGTGTGCAATTCCCAGGCTTTGTTCCATTTAGCTTGGTATTGTCCCCCTCCCGCTTCCAAACTAGTTTAAACCCCTGTTGATTAGCCATACCAGCTTGCTGGTGAGTATTCTTTTGCCCCTCAGGAACACGTGTACCCCATCATTTCCCAGCAGGCCTGGTGTGTAGGCCATCCCTTTGTCAAAAAGCCAAAAGTTTTGTTCTTCACACCAGTTTCAGAGCCAGGTATTTATTTTCTGGTGTTTCCTACGCCTTCCCTCATCATTTCCTGTAGGAGTGACATAAGAGAATGCTACTTGTGCACCTGAACACGTCAACATTCTTTCCAAGGCCCTAAAGCCCTTTTTAATCGCATTAAGGTTTTTTGTTGTTTTTTTCATTATTGCATATTTGAAAGATTAGTAAAGGATATTAATCTGTGGGCTTGACCAGAGTTGGAAGTTTCCTTTCCATGTCTCTGACCAAGGTAAGAGAAGACCAACATTCTTATGGAAAAAGGTTGAATGGACTCATAAATTGTTATATTGCAGTTAAGTAAATGATTTAAGGCACTTAACTGATCCATGGTTGAAAGAGACTTATCAAATTTACACTACTTAGGGACAAGCAGGTTTGAAGCTGGCAGGGAAGAAGTTAAACGTAAGACAGTTTGTTAAAGAGAGCAACTGCTCCCTATAAACTCCGAATGTTCTCATGTCTTCCACTGGGGAAACATGGGAAGAAGATGCACCACACACACTGGGTTGTTTTGGAGTGGTCAGGCCCATAACAGGACAGTGTGACATAGTATGTGCTGTGCATCTGTTTATGTGGTGCAATGCACACACCTGCCTTTTATGAGCTACAGTAATGCCAAGCAAGAATTTCCGCTACCAGTGAGCTTGCCAGTGCCACAATCAAAAGCGATTTGGTGTGAAGCCGACAGATTCAGCCACCATCACTGAACTCAGCCAGCCTTGACTGGTCTGCCCAAGGATCTGGAAAAATACGCCTCTTCGTTTTTATTTGGCAAGTTGCATACGTAAAAACCAGTTCAGGATTTCACACCTATTAGTCACCTGGCTAAACAGCACTTTGTTTACCAGAAACTAAATCAGACCTCTTAAGCAGAACATATGCCAATACTATGTTGATTAACTAGCAGTCATTACTACACACTGTCATCAGTTTCCACGGAGATAGACACAGTAAAGCAGCTATCCCTATTCAGTATGTCCCAATTAAGTAGAGTATACAGTAATAATATTCTACATTTATATGAGCCATTCATCCTCAAGCGCTTTAGAGATTACACAGTGTTCCATTGCCACTGTGATGAGTGTATTATAACTGCCTCCATGTAGCCACACTGAACTGCAGCAGCTTTTCAAGTACAAGGCAGCAGCCAATTGGCATTCCAGTTTCTGAGCTACCATGGATGCAGGAACAGTGTTACAGTGTCCCTGATATAAAACTCTGACACCGGGGGGGGGGGGGGGGGGGAGAAGAAGTCCTTGAGTTTCTGAATCTCCCTTGGAAAGAAAGACATTTAGCTTTAGATCTAGTCGGAATAAATCCATGTAATACAATGTACAGACCTAAATTAATTTAATTAGAGAAAACAGTGAAGACATCTCTTCCTATGCATAATTCCACAGATCCTGCAGATTAAACATTTCAAAATTTGTTGTTTGGACTGCTAAGCTCCCTTTGCCATTAATTGAATGCTGAATTATTGCTGGATGTGCCTTCCTCTTTAGTATCTAATTTCATTTTTATTTCTTCTTTTCACTGTAGAAAGTATTTCTAATTAAGCACCCACTTCTATAGCCTTTCATATTTTGTTATAATTCTCCATTTTTTAAATGCAGAGAATATCTCATCTTCAGCCACATTTTCTAAACAACAGTAGGAATGAAAATGAGAGATCGAGTGCTTAGCTATTACCTTTCTCTGTAAATTTTGTGCCATACTTTAAATACATTGCATATATAGCATCTTGTTCAGTGTAGCTGTAACATGTATACATACCACCCTTTCCTCAATAAAGCTTCTTCCTCCAAGTTCACTTGGGATTGTACTCACACTTGAAGTCATTGAAGTACCTGTTGTCAAACAATCAGACTACCTGCTTATTAAAAACAACTCTTTCCATCTGCCCTATTAAGCAAGTATTACCTTCATCTAACATAGAACTCAGTATTTTCTTTAGATGGCCCAGTTGTCAGCTGGATGAGGACTTTTCCCCAAAAGAAACTAGGGGTTCTTATGTCAAGGATGCTGATAAGTCTTTGCAGACCTACTGTGTTCTTTTGCAGACATCAGCTTTCAGTTCTTCTGAACTTCAGCTGAGTTTTGTAAATCCTATGAAAATACTATTGGTAAAGTGTTATGCTTTAAAATGCTTTTACAGACAAAAGTTCATACTGTTATGTATTTTATTGTCATTCTCTCATTATTAAAAATGGATGAAGAAGTTTTACTCAAACTTGCTAAAAAAATGTTATTTTTGAGAAGGACTAAGTTTAGAAAGCTGTTTAAGGCCCTGCTTAGCTCTGGCATATGCTTACTATTTGTCGCAAGGGGACTCAATTCACTCTCACTTAATGCGGTGTTTTTGAATAGAGACATTTCTTGTAATCGAAGTTGAAGTACTGTGAAGTTTAGCCTCAGAGGTAAACGTTTTGGAAGGTTAATAGCCTGTGGAAATAGAAGAGCCCTATGTTATGTTTAGTACTCACTACAGCTGAAAGATGAAATGGAGACTCACTTCACCCAGCTGCTGAAATGCAACCACCTGTGGGGTTTAATGTGCCAGCTCTTTAGCACAACAGTGCAAAACCATTTAAGTGGGAAGTGAAGCATTGTGCCACAGTCCAAAGAGAGTGTTTGCCACTACTGTTACTGAACAGCAGGATACTTCTTTTCTGGGTGGAAGGCACTGTTTCTGTAATGCTATATTTCAAAAGGATTTGGCTTTGGATAACAAAGAAATGGGACCCCGTCATCAGTTAATCAATAACTCTCAGCCATGGACCAATCTCTCTACTTAGCATTGGAAGAAACCAACCGAGGCAAAACCATGAACAAAGTGAATGTTATTGAATTTGACTGCCTACCTAGCAGGGTTGCTTTTATTTATCCATTTTTTCTCTGAACTCTTAAAGAGAAACTCAAATGTTAGGTGCAACCAAATAGCTTTGACACTTTTGCTATAGATTAAGATCACAGTTTAACTACTATTACATAAGTTTCCTTTATTTTCCAGCCCATTTCATTGGCTCTCTTTAATTTAGTGATTTTCTCTTACAAATTCAGATTTAGCTTTGATCAGTATTTCAGCCACATCAAATCCATTCACTTCACAAATCACCTTGTCTTTCCAGAGTAGAAGCAGAGGAAAAGGAGAAAGCTTGGAAGAAGTTTCACAATAGACAAGGCAAGAGAAAAATAAACTACAGAAGAAGACCAACAAGCATAATTCTAATTCTCTGAGATGTTTTGTTAAAAGAAACAACACACTATATGGATATAATTTATTAACTGTAGTGGTTTCTTCCCTTTAAATTTCTTTCTTAAAAATCAAGGAATTTAATTTCCTCAAATTCACAACTCCACCACTGCCTGCTCTCTTTCTCCCAACTCTCAGAAGAAAAAACACTAGTTTTTTTTTTTTTTAAATCATGACACTGGAAAATTCTAACATTCTGGAATATCTTTAAATGCTTAAATACAATTTGGCCTGAAGGTGGCAATATTGAATAATTTTCTGAAGAAATATACTTACAGATATCTTTCATTATAGTTTTACATTTTTAAGCAAATATCCTTCTCCCCCATTATTTTTTTCAGAATGCGTTGAGAGAAAAATATGATGAGGTATCCTATATGTGTTTCAAATAATCTTGAATCCGCATTATGCAAAATTATTTGTAATTAAAACTAAAGCAATCGAACACATAATACACACATAAGCCAATCCTTCCATCCCCTCAAGTCAGAAGCAATTTTGAAAAAGATAGGCTGTATAGAATCATAGAATCAATTCGGTACACTGGTATAGTCTGTTCTTGTACACCCAAACTTTCCTGCTTGAAACATGTCCATCCCTCCTGGACCCTCTTGTTTTTAAGGGTTATTTCCCAGGATATGCTCTGAATTAGACTTTCGAATAGGTCAAAATCTGCCCTCCAAAAGTCCAGTGTGGAGGTTTTAATGATGGGTCTCCTTACATCTCAGAGTATTGAAAATTCTATTGTTCCATGGTAGCTATTCCCCAAGCAGCCTCCAACCACTACATCTCCCACCAGCCCCTCTCTACTTGTAAACAGTAGGTCTAGCGGGGCCTTAACCCTAGTAGGATCATTTACCAGTTGAAGGAAATTATCCTCTATACACTCCAGGAACCTCCTAGACTGCCTCTTCTCTGCAGTATTAAGCTCCCAGCAGATATCTGGCAGCTTAAAATCACCCACAAGAACAAGGGCTGGAGATTTTGAGACATCCGCCAGCTGCTTGTAGAATAATTAATCTCCTTCATCATCCTGGTAGGGTGATCTGTAACAGACACCCATGAGGATGTCAGCCTTGTTGGCCTTGCCCCTGATTCTGGTCCACAGGCACTCAACCTTGTCATTGCTGACCTCAAGTTCAACAGAGTCAAGAGACTCTCTAACATATAAAGGCACCCCTCCACCTCTCCTACACTGCCTCTCCTTTCTGAAGAGCTTGTAACCGCCCACAGCAGCAGTCCAGTCATCCCACCATGCTTCTGTGATAGCAACTATGTCATAGTTTTCCTGCTGCACTATGGCCTCCAGCTCCTCTTGTTTGTTTCCCATACTGCGTGCATTAGTGTACATGAACTTCAGCTGGGCTATTGATTTCACTCTCAACTGAGGCTGTACACCCTTAGGCTTATCTCTGGAGAGCCCGGTTTCAGTCCCTTCCCCCTTCAAACCTAGTTTAAAGCCCTCCTAACCAGCCCTGCCAACTTATGGGCTATAGTTCTTTTTCCCTTCATAGATAGATGAATCCCATCCAGTTTGAGGAGAGTAGGCAACACTGAGTTTGCCCCATGATCAAAAACCCCAAAATTTTGATGGTAATACCAATCCCTAAGCCTGGTAAGTTGGGCTTTCCTGTACCTCTCCTCATTTACCTCCTCATTCCTCCCGGCTAGCACAGGAACTGAGGCAATTACTATCTGTGCTCCTGTCCCGTGAAGTGATCGGGCCAGCACCTTAAAATCTTTTTTAATTACCTTGGTGCTTCTTTCATTGATGTTGTCACTTCTAGCCTGGACAACCAACAGTGGGAAATAGTCTGAGGGTTGAATTAGCTTAGGAAGTCTCTTAGTAATATCCCTCGCCTTAGCCCCAGGAAGGTGGCAAACCTCCCTATGGACTGGATCTGGCAGACATATAGGGCCCTCAGTTCCCCTCAACAAACCTTCTCTTTTTCCTTGTATCTATAGTTGTGATCCGTCTGGCAGATGGGGGCAACCAGAAGACCTTGTAGACAGATCTTCCTCCTGACTGTCCTCCATCAGTCTTTCTGAGTCCAGGGCCATATACCTGTTTTTTAAGAGCACCTCGGTAGGTGAAAGGGAGGGAGAGGGTTTTTTTTTTTCCTCTACAACCAGGCACCTGTTTCCATTCCTCCCCATCCATATGATCTGTTCTATCTGCCTGATGGCAGGAGAGGCAGGGCTTCACCGCCTCCTGCTGGGCTTCCTTACGGGTCGAAAGGGTGCGACTCCACCAGTCAATCTCCCTTTCATTCTCCGTTATGCTTCAGAGCCTTTCCACCTCTTCCTCTGGCTCTGCCACCAGGCACAGCAAATCGTTCACCTGCTCACATCGCATGCAGGTGCTTCTCACACTGTCCTCCAGTAGCAGTTCCAGGCTCAAACAATCTGGGCAGCCAGAGGCCTGAGTGGCTCCATCCTTTTTAGAGGCTTCTGTCTGTGTTTGCACACCTCTACTGATAATAGCAGCAACGGCTTTTTTTATTTTTTTTGGAAACCATGACTGCCTTGAGTTATGCAAAAAAAAAAAAGACAAAACCCCACAAAACACCTAGGCTCGTGCCCTGTCTGCTCGCCCTGCCTGTGCAAACTGCCACGCCACACCCTCACTGCCGTGCTACGCCCCTATTCGCGCACTCCAGGTCTCTCGGCACTTCCCGGAGATGTTTTTAAAGCCTTCTCGATCCCCTGCTAACGAGCTAGCCCCGCCTCTCACTCACCTGAAAACAGTCGGAGGAGAGCAGCCAAGGCCCAGCAGGAAATGAAACAGTATGTTCCTTTTCACAGTATTACTGCCAATATGCTTTTAATTCCAAACCAAAATTGGTGCTGATTATTTCAAACCAGACCTTGCTTTTATATGAAGCTATTTCACCTGCACTAAGTAAATGCTGTGATTTGAAAGGTGATGCATGGATCAGGTAAGAGGAGGAAGCATTCTGGATATTGTGCTGTATGGTGGCACAAGTTGGGTGCTCTGCAGACCAGAGGGCAAGGCACTGAGTGCACTCAAGATGGGCTGATAATCATTAAAGGAGCTTGTCTCAGAGCATTTTGTGGAAAACACAAGTAAAAAAGGACTTTAAATAAAATTTCTACATTCCTTTAAATTTTTTTTTTCAAAAAGAGGAAAAATATATATAAACATAAAATGAATATAAATCTAAAAAATATCTGCCCTTGGATTATTAGGATTATAACATAACATATTCTATCAATTTCTTTATATTTCTGTTCTAATTCATCTTTCATTGATTTCCACAGTTCCTAATGATTTTTTTCCTTTGGTTTCTGTAAAAATTCTTTTTTTTTTTCTGCAATCCCATTGATTACTGTCCTTGTGGTTACATGAAAAAACGTATTATACACAAAAGTGAAAAAATATTTTGCATAGTCCTCATTGGTAAGGCTACTTTTTCACTGCTCTAAGCGTTCCCTGCTAGGAAATTGTGGTGGTTTTCAAGAAAAAAGAAGACTTAACTAGGGCAGCCAGAAAACACAAAAAATCCTGAAAGTTCAGAAGATAGCAACTATTGTATTAAGACTAGTTAGGCAAGAAAACCAGCAGCTGAATTTGCCCTGTGTAGAGGAAAGATGACGTGATAACAAGCTGTAAGTACATAGGAAGAATTAATACAAAGAAGGAGGTGGAGGGTGGTGTGGGAGGACTGTTGGCAGCATGAGGAAAGCAGGTAGAAGAACAGTAACAGCTCAAAATTACCAAAGGGAAAATTGTAGTACAAAACGAGAGAAAAGGGAGGCAATATGGCAGAGAGGGTCACTGATTTCATGGCAAATGTTCATCCCTGAGGATCACATCATTCTACTCTGTTTGCAGAGGTTGGAGTAGGTCACTCCAGAAGTCTTTTCAACTAGATTGCTCCTCTCTGTGGCAATAACTCAAGAAAGAATGTTTCAGAGTGTTCTGCTTCCAGATGGACTACTCTGTGCAAAGCAAGTTAGGAGCCTGGCTGTGTGCCCTGCTGGTTCTTATACCTTTGTTACAGCCTTGAGCTTTACATATGCTTTTCCCACCTGAAAGAGGAAAAGAATCCCTTACTTGAGATTTCTCCCATTGGCTCTGGAGAGGAGCTGATGTAAATAAAGCGTAAAAAAGAACTGGAGAATACTTAGATGGAGTATTATTAGTTCAGCTGGAACAAGTGCCAATGATGAATCAATGACTTAAAAAAAACAATTAGTTCACATCATTTCTAAACAGAATGTTAATTTTGACTGTGTATCCATCCCTGAGCAAAAGGGAACAGTAAATTATTAACCTACCACACCAGAAACAAAGACCATTTAGGAGGGAAGGAGAAGAAAATCCGGCTACAGTCTTCTCCTGCCTATTCTTACCTGCCCACCCACTTGCCTAGTAGAGTGTGTAAGTAAGCAAGTTCTCTGATGTTGTCCTGTCTCTAGAAATGAGATGCAAACTAGATCCCTCAGGGTATGAAAGGGGTTTCCACTACATGACACCACACTCACAATCTTGCCCTTAAAGCTTAGTCATATTTCTAGTGGTGTTTCAAAAGCATTTTGGGGACAAGATCTCATTTCCTTTCTAATGAATTCACACCATGATTATCAATGCAATTAAAGCAGACTCACTACCTTTGGCATTTCTATTAAAACTGTATGTTCACAAAAAGAAGAGTGGCTGAATGAGTCACTAACAAGAAAGCACAGGTATTACAGAGGGGAAAGAGGATGATTATTTCCAGATACATTCTCTTGGAAATTAGATTAGGCTGGATGAGGAATTGGCAAAGTTGTAATACAAACCACATAATCAAAAGGTAACAAGGCAGAAAAGTAAAATTAACAAAATACCAACCCTTCACATTCAGTTTAGACTCTGTGTCCTGAAAAAAAATCATAACATAGTTGACATAAAGAGTTCCTATATAGTCTGGCACCAGGTCATCCAGCAAAGCAAATATGACACAGAATGTTTGTGAGAAACAAAGTATGCAGCCTGGTCCTGTGAGACAGCCATAGCTAGAAAAAGGTTTTCAGACAGCAGCTGCAGGGATAAATGAATAAACAGGGTGGTCTCAAGGTAAGAACCTTACAATGACACAAACTAAAATTAATTAAACTAAGAAAATGCAGGAGTGAGAATAGCATATAATACATAAACAAAGCTAAAAGACTATGCCATCTAGAAAGCTTTGTTAGAAATAGTAAAGTATTTATTAAAGTGTTAAAGCAAACACCTTTGGCCCTTCTCAGATCTGGTAGGATTTAATTTTGCAGACTTTAATCTGAAGAACAAAGCAGCCAGGTACAATCCTCCTATACATGGTGCTCATGCTTTGCTCACGGAAGTGCAGGGACAAAGGCCTCTGCTCCCAGATCCCAGAGCTGGCGTATGAAGAGATCAGTCCCGGGTACACAGGGCTGGTGCTTCTGCCAATACCAGCACTCCTGGGATCATTGAGCCCAATATCCAGTGCCTGTTTGTTTGGTAAAGGTCTGGTCCTTCCCCAAGGTGACTAGAAAAGGCACCCTGGTTCATGAAGGAGGGATCTACAGAGGCAGCACCAATGGGTGCAGACTTCCCCCATTCCGGCTATGCCTTGAGGCAGTTTGCAGGTCAACTGACCAGACTGACTTGAGCAAGATGTGGTTTTATGCTGTTGCATAGAGCCCATTTCAATTACCAGGACTGTCTTTGCAAGATTTAAGGAACAAAAAACTTAGTGCCCCAGGCTAGAATATTTAAAACACCTTTACAGGTATGACAGATTTTACAAAGCATAATTTAATAATAAATTTTAACAGAATCACATGCTCTGATTACTTGTGCTTTAATTACTATACCTCACCTCTCCTTTCCTCCTGAGTGTTGCCTAAGCTATTTTCAATAAGAACTCTTGACAAAGACAAATTAAAGGCTATAATACTTAACTTTGCACAGAATAAAATATTTAGTGTGTTAGTGCATATTCTGATGTACTAGATGAAATGTTCTCACACCTAACAAAATTAAGAGTCGGTCAATCAGCACGAATCTGTCAGGTCCAGCTCTGGCTAGAATGATCTGTGGTTTTGCCAGGGTCTCTTTTACTAAGCAGCATCTTAGTAAATCTTTTTTTTTCTGGATGAAATTACATCACAATATACCTTTAGGGACAGTGGCTTCATCTCCTTAATGACTCGTGTATTTCCAATGCATACGCGAGATAGCCAAATTAGAGGTGAAGAGGTGTTGCTTTTTTTGTTTTGTTATTCTAAAAAGTTTGCACAGAAAAAAAATAAATTGTGTTATAGGTTCTTTTGGTAGTTAGTTCAGGGTCCTGGAAATGGTTTTGTCTTTTACTAACCAGCAGGTCATCTGTTACCTAGGAAAGAACATACTGTACCATTCATAGGCACCACCTCTGATATTTTCTGTGCTTCCACATTTTCCCTTTCATAAAAGAATCCGCTGTAGGAAAACAGATAAAATAAAATCCAGGTTGAAGAAACCTTTAATAAAAGGAATAAATTCTATGGTCGAATAAACAGGCCATCCCCTAAGATTTATTTGCTAAATTTTAATGTATGCCACAGCAGGATGGCATGAGTCTAATTGGATTTGAAAGCTGTGAATCTCCTGTAATAAAAGCCATATTTGCCAGGGCAGCTACAAGAAAACATTATTTCTATTGGGTCTTAGATTTAGGGGACAGTAGAATGAATGAATGAATAAAACCAGTTCTAGGAAATATCTTTCCACGTGACTGTGGAATGCCATGGAATTTCAAATCATAGCTCCAAAAAACAGGAATTATATTAAGTTTGTCTCCTACGAACAATCTCATATTGATAGAATATTTATGGATAAGTTTAAGGAAGATTAGCAAAATAATCCTTTTATGCTGGAAGCTGCATTTCTTCACTTAAACGGCCATTGCTAGCAACGAAAATACAATCAAAACTGTCAGTAAAAGAAGATATCAACAGAGGCCAGAATATGATTTTTTTTCTGGAGTCAGCTTAAATTATCTGTTAATAGACAGCCATCACACACACTTCATTCTTCCATTGAAAATGTATGTTCTATATTATGCGAGCATTTGTTAATGAAGTCTCACCAACACAGACAATATTGTATTAATTTTTTTTTTGGTCTGGGAAAATATGATGTGAAAGTTAGCATTAACATTTTCCATTTATTTCCTGTTTAGTACATTTTGAAACATGCAAAGGAATTGCACGAACACTGCCTAAATCTTGTGAGGGAAATGAAAGTTTTCTCACAACACAATAAAGCTGAGATTTTTCTCAACCATACCTGCAATGAGAGATCAAGGAGATTTTTGTTGTTAGAAAAAGACTGTCTCCAGTTACATTTCTTTCTTTAAAGGACAATGGGTAAAAGTTGAGCAGAACTGCTACATTCAAATGTGTAAACAGTCATATTTGACCTGGCAACTATACTGGATACAAATAAGCACTCCATTTAAAAGATGCCGTACTCAAGCAGATTTAAATGAAAATCACTGGCTTGAGGGTTTTTGTTTCCTTCACTGCTTTTGCTTATTTCTGCCAGAATAGAACAGGAATAACTCTGTTTTCCTATCTGATATTTCACTATTTTATTTCTGGTGTAAGATCTTCAGGCACAAAGTCTCATGAATAATGTAGCTTGTCTCTTGAGGCAGCTACAGGTAATATTCTTAATACCCAACCCAATCATGTTTTATATTACCCTTGCTATAAAATAAACTGCAGAGCAAAGAAGGTAAAACACTGCACCACCTGGAATGAAACACAGCACTGCTCAGGACAGAGCTACAGTCTTTGTGAGCAGTAATGTAAAAAGATCTTGAAGACCCTCAGAGTGGGTCAACAGGCATTATGTGATACAAAGTAGTGGGATTTTATCAAATGAAACTGAGGGAAGAAAATCTTGTTTCATTTCCTTCCTACACAGGAGATTTTAATCCTAGGCTGAAGGGTTGCATTGCAGATGAGAGAAAAATATTTTTTTGCCAGTTAAGCGTGAATCCTGAGATGCCCCAAAGGAGATATTTTCCAAGCAAATTGTGATCATATGTTGGAATTCTGTACATTACCTCTGCACAAGTCTATTTGACTACAACCCAAATACAACCCAATGCAAAAACAGGCCAATTTCCTCTCCTTTTAAGCATCCAAAATCAAAAGGGATTAAAAAGAAGAGTAGTAGCAGATCAGAGCCCCGACAATGATCAGACTCTACTTTTTTATCCCGAGTTAAGTTACTTGACTGCAGTGTACTTTCATTCAGGTCAATAAGAGGATGGAATCAAGCCAAATGGATATACATCAGTATATGCCTTTGCAGTTACTATGAGAAACAGTTCCTGAGCTTCAGAGCAGTCAAAGCTATATTTTGTCACAGAGTTTGAGAGAGGAGACAGATCCCATCTCCCATGCCCCTATGTGACACAAGCCAGTGAATTTACAACATTATTCTCTGCTATGGAGACCTGTACTCATTAGGAAAAGACTCTGAGCTTAATGGTTGCATCCATCACCGTGTTCTTCTTCAAATATAATCGCTGATGCCATAACCTCAACTGCTTTCTAGGGATTGCTGGTGATTTTCAGCCAATGCCAGAAACTAAGGCACTGGATGTTAGCATAGACTGAGCCACCACCCAAAATGCCCTCTGCTAATCACAAATTCACCTTAGCTAGCCTGCAGATGTATTAGTACCTAATGTACTCAAAGTACCTAGTGTCTCAAAGTCAATGATATATGGTACTGGGAAAAATCTTCCCAAAATTCTTTCATCCTCCAACGCTTCCCATCTTCCAAAGTTCCCAGGATTTCACAGCAGGCATCTCCAACATTCAGTACTTCCTTTTTTTTTTTTCACCTAGATCCAATCTTCTGCTGTCAGTGAACTTTAAAACTGCTGAGCACCTCAGAAGAATAATTGCTAATGAACATGCCACCTCTCACTCAGATTCCAGCAATCTGATGCATTTTCTGTTAAATTAAAGCTATATTCCACAGAGATCTTTGAGAACATTGTGCTGATACATCTAAATGCCAAACAGTTTAAGGGGAGACAGCCAGTTTTCCAGCTGGCTAATCTCAAGTAATAAAAACCACAATTGTTTTAACTCTACTTCATTTTTGTTCTTCACTTAAACTGTTTTAGCAAATGCATATGTAAAAAGAGATCTCTCGTGATAACCATTACCTCTAGGTAAGTGCACAGAAAACATTAAAAAAAGACCCCATGCACTGCAGGGTATTGCTCTTAACCTACCTATATATTAAATTTCTAGTAGTGACAAGGTGAAAAAGATGCGAATGACAAATGAATTTATTCCTTTGTAAAAATGACTTGGAGGCAAAAAAAGTGAGGTTTTCTTTCCTAACTGATTAGAGGGGTCCTAATCCCTTACTCTCTTAAAAAAAGCCAGTGACAGATGGCATACTGTCTGATTTACTGGTGATTTGAACTTATCTGAATTACACTATCTCAACACTACAGTAAAGTAAAAAGTCCAAGTTTTATTTCTTTCCCTTTAAAACTTGCATTCTTTCCATGTGTTGTGTCAACTTATGAAATTCTTCTCAATCTTATTCTTCTCATAAGGGAGAAAGAAGAACATATATTTTATTTTACAGGCGTAAAATATTTTTTCCATCTTTGTCATGATTTTTATATAACTCTAGAAAAAAATAATTTTGTGTCTGTGTTGGAAAATCAACACTATAATGAAAATACTGTGAAATTGAAGAGAGAAAGGAAAGAGCAAAAGGAAGAATATATTATATTACCTTTCATATTTTTATGAAGTCAGATAAAACCACAGATAACTACTCTACAACCATCATTCTGCATATGTGTATGGCTTCATCATTCTGATTTTGATTTAAAGGATGGTATTTCAGCCCACAGTAGAATTAAACAATCGGTAATAAAGTTTCAGGAGAACAGGCATTATCCCCATCACCTAGTATTTGACTACCTCAGAAGTCTGATAAATTTTACATTTACATCTTTATGTCAAAAGCAAGACGAGCAACAGTATCAGTTTCCAGATGAGAATGAAGTTTTGAGATCCAGGCCTCTCTAAGCCCATGTTCAGGATGACACAAAGTCACTAGTGATGATACTAGAAATTGCAGTTAGTTCTAGAAAATTCCATCCAGTTAGTAGTCTACACACAAGATAGTCTTCACTCACTGCATTTCAAAGCAGACTGAAGTTTTCTAAATAATCTTCATGAAGATGTAAGCTAGGTTTTAAAAAAACATATGTGGCTGAAAAAAATCTTACATATGTGAGTTTTTAAATTTCAGCATAAATAACACAGGAAACGGTCAAGAGATTGATATGAATATATTTATTATATTTAAAACTGCACCTAAGGTATGAGAATGCTATACTGACCTTCTTGTAGGAGGTAATAAGATAATATTAAACCATGCTAACCAAGTGTGATCTTTCAATTTTCTGCAAATAAAAGTTTGTACAGGACTTTTCAATAAAATTTATCAGAGAAAATTCAGATCATATTTGCATATTATTATAACAATATCCGCTTGAGATATTTTTATGAACTAATCCTAAAGAATGAATCTTTACCAAACCCTGTCCAGTTTTTGAAATTTTTTAAATTAAGCAAAGCATCCTGATTTGTACAATTTATACTTAGCTATATTACTTATTTCTGCTATAATTTCCTCTTCACATTACATGGTATTAAGAGATATTAATGTCTAGTTCAAGCTTTCTACTGGTCTAGTAGTTTAAAACCACATATTTTGGGGTCAGGTTGAAGATAAGACAAATAGTCTCAGGCTAAGTGGAAATTGCCAAACGTCACTTGTACAGCAAGAAATAATTACATTGTGAAGGAAATCAAAAGGATGTTTGATGATTTCTCTGACAGAACTGATTTAAAATAATGTTCAAAGGAAAAGGATATGAAAACTAACCCATAACAACATTTCGTCATTTCAAAACCAAGGTGGATTTTTTTCAGTTGGGGCGGCTCATATTAGTGTTGAGAGAAAAAACTCTTGGAAAACTTCAAAATGTGGAGTGATAAGTGATACTGTATAATTATTTCGTGTTAAATATAGCTTCAACTTAGATGATAATATTTTGCAGATGATTCACTAAAGAACAAAGCATTTCCTAGTTTGCCCAATTCTATTCTCGAAATATGTTCTCCTAAGGCATCAAGAGAGACACAATACTAAAATCAGAAGGTGGAAATACATTGTACAAATGACCTCTATTCTTACTCTGTTGGATCCTGTACTGAGAACAACTCAGAATCAGATCTTGCATCAAAACCAAGGAAGAACTGAATCACAAAATTCAAATATATCCAAAGCAGGTCATTAGAATCCAGAACTTTCCCAGGCCTGAGTCAGTTTATATTGGCGACATTGTGTTGGAAGGCAGGGTCAATCACAGCCTAATTCTAGGCTGTGGCATTTGAACGTCATCATCCAAAATAGTCACTGTTGAACATCACACTAAAGGAAGTTTCTTGTAGTATTTCCAAAGGGACTGGTTGCAGGCAACAGTAGAAATCCTGCTAACTCTCAGAAGATGAAGTGTACTATAAGACTAAAGCCAACTACACTTTTTTTAGGTAGCAAATTTGTTTCTCTACCAACATTGGTCCAACTGTACACATGGACATTGATAATAAGTTTTTTGAGTTTCATTTATAAGTATAATGATCCTAAAAAATTGTTGGAGGACCTAACGGAAAAACTATCTCCATTTCATATTGTTTCCAAAATTATTTCTGAGTCCTTCTAAATATACGTCCATACAGGTTAATCAGTAGCCTACTTCAGACAGTCATGCTGCAATTCTGAATATTTTAGAGCAGAATTAGGTGTCCTATCCGCTGGATAATTCATTGTAAAAACATAAAGCAGATAAAAGCCTCAGCTAGGAAGAACTTCTGGAATTACTTTTCTACAGTAATTGACCATGAAGATGCTGCTAATCTGTTCCAGTAGAAAGTTAGTGCAAGTAAAATGTGATACTGTTGTGCCATCTGTCTTTGTCCAGACAGCAGTGCTTGGAATCCAGTCAGGGAGCTCACGGTTAGCAACAAAAGCTCATCTTTCACTAGGTTTTCTTCCCAGGAGGGCTTCCAAGCACAACCGCAGGAGGTACTAGGAAAGGGACTCACAAGTTCAGTGTATTTGAAGGGTCCACAAGTCAGGATTCAAGCACAGGCAAAGGCAGTGACCGAAATAATTGTGTGAAAATAATCTACAGGTTATATTTAATATTTCTTTCATTAGGTGATATGTATTAGTCTTATTTGCTAGTATTTGTACATCTACTCTTCTCATGTATATGGAAATCAGGAAGCAGTACAGAATTATGGCCCGAATACAGATTATGATGTAATTATTCACAGTTATATTCCAAATTGTAATGTTACGAAGGTGACACACTACCTATCTTTGTTCTCACCTATATGTTTTAATCATTAGGATAGTTTATGCCCTAACATCTCAATCTCACCAGCATTGGGCTAGAAATTGCATAGGTTGTTGAATACAATAAAGTTTCATCAGTTGCTCCTTGGCCAAATACAGTGATATATGTGTAGTTATTCATCACTAGCCAACATTCTGTAGTGAGAGATGAGTAGTGTTGTTACTGTGAAAGAGGAATAACAAAATAGAAATAAGAAACATAATTTACCAGAACCTAATAAATAAACTGCATTGAATTTCCTTAAATTCAGATTCTTGAATGAGAAATCAGCTCCCAGATATAAAATAATTGCTTTGAGGCAATGTATATTTCCATTTTGCCATTCTGTCCCATTTTCTGTACATCTTATGTTTCCTTTCACTAATCTATCCCATCATTCAACCAACATAGGGTTCAAGATCTTTTGCTTGCCATTAGTAACGAACCCTTGTGTACCCTGGGAAAGTGTATTCTTTAAACAAAAAAAATACTTCACTGAAGCCTTTGCTGTCAGTAAGGTTGAAGGGTCCTCTCTATAACCTAATAAACACAGAATAGATTTAGCAAGATTCAGAAAAGTATGAAAAAGCAGGTAAAAATGTAGTAGAGCATTAAAAAAGAGAGAGAGACACCCAAGACTAAAGGCCTACTTCTATCTTGGAAACTTTTGAGATGAAGGACCCAGGTAACGTCACTAGCAGTGTTAAACTTTCCTGATATTGTTTATTTCTGGTGTTTTTGAAAGATAAAGTACTTATCTGAACCAGTCACAATGGAATTTAAATAATGAGCCCTCTATCAATGAGGTTGCAATAAGTTCAAAGTTGAAGAGTATAGTCCACTACAGTTTAATGAAACATTATTTTGCTGTAATCCAGTTCACATTTTTATAATTTATCTAGAAGATTTAACACTTATGATTTTTCTCTTTGTCTACAAAATATTACTTATAGTATAAATATTCTCCCCTAGGAAGCAAACTGTACTCTCCAAAACTTTTGGAACTGGTTGTAATAGCTTATAGTAAAGTATAATTGTGCTTCCAATTTCCATTTACATCAGATATCAGAAAAAATGACACTTCTGATTAATACTATACTATACTATACTATACTATACTATACTATACTATACTATACTATACTATACTATACTATACTATACTATAACTCAGAACAATTATTTTTCACTTTCTCAGTTTCAATTGATAAATCAGGACTTATCCATATTTAAATGATTAAGGGAATCTGTTAAAAACCTTTTTGCAACCACTATGTTATCTGCTCTGACATCTTCTTTGCATACATTAATAACGTTGCCCTTCACATCATCCCATTTTCTTACTCTAACTTTCACAAAGTACCTTGAAATTCAGCTAAGGAGTTTATTGAATGAACTAATAACTTAATGGGTCTAATTCTGTAAAATCCTCTCCAGAGGACAGACCACTTGCAAATCTCTGCATTTTGATAGGGAGGTATCCTGGCAAAAAGAATAGTTTTTGACAAATTGCTTCATGCCTTTCAATGAAATAGCATATCTGCCTCAACAGAAAAATGCTTTTATCAGCACACTGCACATCCACTGTGCACCTTGGCAGCACAGCTGTATCAGTATGAGCTTGTAGTGTAGACAACATGTGCATCCTAGTAACAGAGTTCAAATGTAGGCTGTAACTCCCATGGCTTTTCCAGAACACTACCTTAACCCTCTGCAAAATCAGCGAGTATGGAAAGGGTAACAAGGAGACTTGGAGGAAAAAAAAAACATTTCAAGGTGAATTTTTAATTTTCAAGGTTTCAGAGACCATCAGCCTCTTCTAAACAGAACAAAACCATGAAGTCACAGCATATGCTGCAAGCATCATCCAGCATGGTAATGAACACCTTCATCTGCAGAAGGAAATGAGAGCCTCCAGTACTGAGTGAGTGACATTTAATAGCTTGCTGGATTTGGGCTTTAAAAATTTACTCCCGGTTTTGGCTTGTCAAAGGAGATGATCTAGTTGTTTTTATTAAACATGTAAGCAGTTGTACAGGAGGTTTGAGGGTCAGGGAGATATCTTGCTTCTGTAAATTATATAAGGATAGGACGTGGCCCTGAAAGTGTCTGTAATTCAATTTCTGAATAGTTTTACTATCTAGTATTGCAACATCTTCTCCATCTTATTGCTTTTCAAGGACTAGTAAAGCTTAAATATTTACTCTGAACTTCCAGGTCATTTAATTCAGTTCTCCTACAGAAGCATGAAGAGCACCTGGATATCATAAATATGACAATCACTAGAGAAGACTGCATGCAATTGTTGGTGTTTGGTGGGGTTTTTTTTAGCATATTGTAATAGGATTTCATTATGATAATGAAGGAATTGTCCCTGTCAAAACTTCAGGTAAAAAAGGGTTATCATCACGCCAATTCATATAAAGCAATAGTCAAAAATCATTTTCTTGGAAAACTAAAGAGGAAGAAGACTTATTTTACTTTGTTATATCTTACACATTAAGGTACCAGGAATTCTAGAAATAGCTAGCACATTATTTCCTCCTACATTATCATAAGAAATGGAAAGACTGAATGCATGCCATTGAGTATGTACATATGCATCTGTTTTTCATTGGTTGGTGTTAAAAATGCTAAGGTACTTAAGTCAGAAAATGTCCTTTTTTTGCAATTGCGAAGACCCAGTGAGTTCACTGAAGTTGTGTGAAAGAAGAACCAGTTTAAACAAAAATGAAAATCATATTAGTGTACCTGGACAAAACTGATCCTTGTGCAAGGCATCTTTGATTGTGAAGTTTCCCCTGATTTAAATTTCATTGAATTTGACAAGGCAAACTCATACTACTGCCTTCATACCTCACTATCCCTCCATGTGCACTGCAAAAGCAACTAAAAAGTATACCTAATATGCTGAACTATGTATTCTGCAGGTCAATAATCTTCAAGGATCAAGGGTGAAAGAAAACACTGAATTATACCCTGTCAATGAGACTGCCTTGCTTCCAACTGCCGATACACCTGCACAGGGCTATCTCAAATGCCTCAGCTCATCCCACTTACAAGGGCAGAGCACGACAAGAAAGGCAGGTTTAAAAAATACAGAGGATACTGAAAGCAGGAACCTGCACTGAATATGGAAACAGTACATAAAATCTGACACAATATTATGCTCCGTGCTCACAATGCTGCTGAACTGAAAACTGAAAATCCGCCTTATGAAGAGCTCACTGTAATATAACTTGGAAACAAAAAGCATAGATAACCATTCTGAGGAACTCAGGACAGAAAAAGGGAGAAGCTCTTCGGCAACTGAAGATGGAAAAAGCGCTTTTGGCTGCTGTTTGGGCATCTAGAAGCAGATGAATATTCAACCAGACACTTGAACTATGAGCATTATTAAGGAAACAGTATGATGTTTGTTCAGACAGTCCTTCCATTAAAGGGATACGTAACTTATTCCTTATTTGTCCCAGTCCACATCTACCAGTAACGCAAAAAAAAAAATCAGAATTTTAACACCAGTGTTTGATGGTGCTTCACTGCAAACTTAATTTATAAGAATCCTGAACAGTCTCAAAATATCATTCCCCATTATTCTCAGGAAATACTGGTATGAAAGCTCTGACCCAGAGATTTTGAAACAGGTAATAAAATATTTGCTTTGTAAATCCTTTCCAAAAAGCTGCAGAAAGTCAGATGTTGTCAGGACTGTGGAGGATAGTAGAGTATTCTGAAAGTTCCTCAGGAATAAAATCCTTTTTCTTTCTATCTTTGGAATAAAATTTTAGGAACTTTTAGAGGTAGAAAGACATATTTCCTAATTTTGACATTTTTCTTTAATAATCTCTTCAGCTACCATTGCCCATTCTAGGGCTTAAAAATAATATTACTCTGTTTCTCCCAATAGTTAATCTAAGCTAATAGAATAATTTTCATTATAATCAGAGAGGAACAGCTCCAAAATTTATGCACAAACCAATAATTTGTTAAAATATGTTGTTTGTATGAATTCTTCTATAAAGAACTAAAATTTGCCTCCTTTTCCTAATCATGATTGTATGCCTACGTGCATCCTGGTCCTTCCCTAACAACTGGGGGAGCAAGAGGTCTTGAGTTTAATTTTTCTTTAAAGTAGCCTTGTAATACAGTTTAATTCATTCATTACTGACTGGATCTCAAATCACATGTTCCTTAAAGGCCACAGGGGAAATCAAAGGAGAACAGAGGGGTCATTTCTGTTCTCCTTCTGCAAACAGCTAGTGACAGAACCCTCTCAGATACCAGAAATACCAGATATTCAAATAATGCTGAAATGTTGCACAAGCTAAGCAAAATGAAAAAAGGGAAGGCAACCCTACTGCCTCCCACTTCCAATCTGCTTTGCCTTTTAGCTAGAGTCATCTCAAGGGCTTCTTATAACAAGAAAAGACACAACATTTTCAGAGGGAAATGTGATTTTCAAGTTGACATTACAGCTTTAATTAAATCGGAGTCCAAGGAAAGAACATATCACTGGGAAATAAATAGGCTATAAAAGAAGAAAACCACTAGTGTGGATAACCAAGGAAATTAAGGGAGAGAGCAGGAAAGGGCAAAGGCCATATGAGACATCTATTACAAAGCATCAAGGTTAATACTACAAGTGGAGGCATAGACAGCTAAAGTGATAGAGATTACGGAAATTATCAAGGAAGCAAAGATCAAACATGAAAAGAAATTGGCAAATTCTTACTCAGAGCATTCTGCACTACCCTGCAAAAAAAAAAAAAAAAAAAAAAAAAAAAGGAATATTTGTGTTTCAAAATATTGTATCTGAGAAAAATATTGAAGCAGATCACAGCTTTTTAGACAATGCGAGCAACTACAGAAAGCAACCATATTAATATCCTACACAAAGTTACAAACTCTTTTCCTATTTTTGAAAATCTGCACCCTAGGTTAATATGAAAAAAAGGCATTTTTGAAGCCCCAAACTGGTAACTAACAGTTCTCCAAGTGCAGCTCCATATCTGAACATTTCTTCCATTTTTGGAAAGAAGTACTTTGACATTAAGGAAAAACAGAGCTGAGCACTGATGCTGTTAGAGTAAGAGCTTCTGTGGCTTCCAGGAGAAACCTGGATGTCCCCTGTGGATAGGACATTTGAGCTATGGGTCAGCCCAACAGACAAATCAATGTTTACTATCAAAGCTGTATTGTGCTGGGAAGTTATTATAGAACAGCTACTGATGAGTTGCTTAGTGTAATTCTGCTGTATTTTGCTTTCATAATGGTAATGATCCCAGGAAGGTCACCGTACAGCCCTGTGCTACTTTTGTTTAGTTCTAATTGTTTAGCTAACTTTTCTGTTGCATCTTGGTGGGGTTTTGTGCTGTTGTTATTCACATGACTCAGTTAAACGCAGTCCAATGAGCCACCATTCAGATCCTGAACAGACATGTATAAATGACTTTTGCTGTTCTGGAAAGCTTGTACTACATGTCTCAGCTAGGAAGCAGAGTTTGTACACCATATTTAATATACATAACATTAGTCCTCCACCTATTAAATCAGCCATTATGACATATATTTTACTTATAAAAATTGTATGAACAATCTACATACACTGATACACTCACGCACACTTGAGATATTTTTTGATTCACAGTTACCAATTATTAGCAATTATTTAGCCTCATTTTAAGGCCTCTCTGTCTGTCTGTCCTTTCTTGCTGTCTTCAGGTGTTTAGATTCTGCTTTTAACTCTCAAATTGTAGCCACGGTTTTCTGGTTCTTATGTTTGACCCTACAATTTAACAAGAATTCCCCTTTGAGATAAAAATGAAACACACTAAAACTGACAAGTTCTAAATTAGTCTGACTTTTTTCTCTGTACTAAAGAGAGAATTTCAAAAGAACAGCCATATCCCTGCCTCTATGATTATAACAATCATTTTCTAAAGAGGATAATATTATCATATCTTTGATGAACCATTTTAGCAAATCTAAAGTGAAGAAAAGCAAGCAAAAATAATTAAAAAAGGTCTATTCTTTTTCTTTCAGAGAATTAAAGTCTATTCTTCCAAGATTTATGTACTCATGTTCTAGTTGCACTTGACTCCAAGTGAGAGATTCCCTAAGGATTTAGGAATAGACCTACTGTCTACATGCTGTGTTCAGAGGACTATAATTGGGAATATAATATGAAATCCAGTCTGTTGGAGGAAGGCCTGCTGAATGCTCTAACCACTAGGATTAAGGGCTAAAGGAATGGAGCAGAACTACTGTTGTCAGCCTCATCTGAGTATAGCACAGTTTAATTTTCTAACCAATTCCACAAAAAGGTTCATAATTGTCTATTCCAGGCTCGAAGTGCTAATTCTCTTTGGTGAGCAAAGACAAAATCACGATAGTCTTATTAGTCTTCTCTGCCTTCCTATATTGACAAGTCCTTCCTCGGTGTGCTGGGAGGAGGTGTCTCTCCTTTGGTTCACGTATTTCCATGCGAGGAGTCCCTCTCTTTGCCTCTGATCAAGCTACGAGGCACCTAATCACTGGGCAGTAAAACACTAAGCTTAAAAATAATCTAAAATATATCTAATTATGTACAGTATTCTTAGTAATATCTTAATGCTCTTAACACAGTTCTATAATTCCTACACAGTCACACTGAGAATATTACATTCACCACAGAAAACGCTGCCAAACACAATAGATATGGAAATTGTGTATTTGACTTTTGAGAAATATTTTGAAGCAGTGTATTCATTCACAGGAGATTAAATAAGCAGAAGATCAACGGGTACATAACAGCAGCCCACAGATTCTTAAAGAAAATAAGCTCTGCATTAGAAAAGGTGTTGTTCATAGTAAACATTAGGGAAGCAATGCAAACACCAGGTAAATGCCTGGACACTGAGTGCTTTTATTGTGTGGAGCCGGTTTCTGTATAAACACTAAAACATTTACAATAAGACATAATTTTAGGTGTGTATTGAACTTCTATTTGATTACCACAGAAAAATACTCAAAGGCTTAATATGTTTTGAATCAAGTGTCTTTTACAAGACTAAATTTATGTGAGTCCAAGAAAAATAATCAGCCTTTCAAATTCGCTTGGAAAAATATTTTGTTTCTTACTAGATTTTGAAGGAAAACAGTATCTGTTTTTTTATTGCATTCTCATACAGGCCTACAAAACCTACTATACCTGCTGCTCCAGTGGAGCCAGAAGACAACACTCAAACGACACACGTCTTGCCTAGTTTGGTTATTGCCTCTCCAAGGCAGAGTGTTCTGCTGAATATCCTTCCCAGTAGCAATTCCTTTGGCTGCTGTGAGCAGCAAAAATGAGAGAGTGAAACCTATTCAGAAAAATCTTCCCATTCTTATTTTAGCTTTGGGTCTAGATAGATTCTTGATTCACATAATCTTTTGACATTAACATTATCATCTAATTTTATGGTTTTGCCAGGTATTCTGGAGTAGACAAGACAGCCAAAGTTATGAATGGCATTGACAGAGAAGAAAACTTCAAAGTTCAATAGATTTAGAACTTTTGTAAGTCATTTAAATCTGTGTTAACCAACTCAGTTTCCCACACATCTGCTTCTTTATCTTCTGTATTGTCTAAAAATCAAATTCCCATTTTGCAAACCCAAGACTTTTCATGACCATTTTTTTATACATATACAAAAATCAAATTTACATAACAATGAACTTAGTGTGGAAAAGATGCATATTCAATTTTCCTTTCTATCTTCGAGTCACACATTTTACACATACTGTTTTATTGGTTTATTTTGTTAAATTTTGTAGTACTTGTAGTTTTTTTTGGATCTATAACATAAAAAAAAATCCCTGTTGGAGAGTTCCTCTTTTATTTAGAGACATATCTGTATAAAATTTACCAACCAAAAGTTACCAAAAAGTAACTTATTTATTTTAAAGTTGCATCTCAACATGGTTTTTCATTCTATACATAGAAAAATGTAAGTAGCTTCTGAGATTTTCAATGTAGATCGTATGGAATAGACTGCATAAATAATTAGGATTAAACTGAAATTTTTGTAAAATTTTTGGCTTGTAAATAGAGTACATATTTTGATTGCGTAAAATATTAAGAAAAAAAGAACTATTATTCATATAATCTCTCCTTTTTTTATGTATATTGTCTGTCTAATTCCATGTAATTCTGATACATAAAACCACATATTCTGTACAAGTTTAAGCTAGATAAATACCTCTTCAGCAGAAACAGAAAATATAACAACTAGACTAAGTCCTATAACATTTTATGAGGCTCTCCACTCGCTTTTTGTTGAGCCACTGTTGCTGAATACAGAAAGGATTGCCATATAAACGGAAAATAATGCGCAGATCAAAAGAATAGAAAGTATTGTTTTGCCTCATTTCATCCTCTTCCTGCAGCTCCAGGGCAGCAAATAGGTGATACTGCAGCTTTCCCTATCCACCACAAGAGACCATACTTCCTGCTATCTTTAAGGACTTTTGAAATTTTGCCTTAAGCAAATCCTATCTAAAGACAAGGAAGTTAAAGAATCTGACATTTTCATTAATTTCCTTTAGATTAATATATCAAATCCTAAGTCAAGCTCCTTTCCTAATCATAAAATTTAGCAGCTTCTAAGTTTTACTACCTACTGTAATGATGTTCTATTTATTACAGATGCTCTGAGCCGCTATCTTAGTACAAAACTTGTTTTCCAGAACCATAGATGGGATCAAATTCATCTCTCAGATTTCACATCTGTGGAACTGCAATGATTTCAGACCAAGTTTACATGAGCATATGGGAAAGAAAACGGAGATCCAACACCACTCTCTGAAGCAACATTAGAATAACAAATAAGATTGTATCAGGAATACAGATTAAGCTACTGAGGTGGGAAATCCCTTAAAGGGAATCTTTAAACAAAAAAATATGTTAAAAGAGAAATTAGAGCATTAGTTTGCATAAAATTAACCTGTGCAATGCTAGGAAGTTAGGAAGTAGACTACAGCCTTGTCTTCAACGTATATCAATTTGAACAGCTGTCCTGATTAACTTTGGTTAACATTATGGTATCTTGGAGGATTAATGCTATTAATTTGCCATGCATCCATGACTTTTGCTTTATGCATGGGCTATTTTTCTTGATCTTCTGCTTGGTCTTTTCTCTCCAGTTCTCTCATCACCATCTCTCTCACCATTTCAACCCTCCCTTCTTCATCAGCTTCTGCCTACCAACCTTCTCTCCTCTCTTTCATTCCTCCTTTCTTTTCCTTCTCTCAATTTTCACTTTCTTCCTTATGACGTTATCACTCTCCCCTTATTTCCCCTTCTCTACACCGCCAGTTGCCACCAGTTTAACAATGAGCCTTATGTCCAGAGACAATCCCTTGGGCAACTGCAATCTTGTGGAACACAAGAACTTATGGGGGGAGATGAAAGGGGAATATAAATGTCTATAATTTTAAGGGAACAAGAACAATTTATGCTGTTTTTATTCTAAAGGTAGAATAGAGATATTATGAATTATTAACCAGAGAGTGGTGGAGAAAGGATTCAGAACATCAGACAAGACAGAGTTGGAGGAACAAAATCTGACCCCGGATTGAGGCAGAAGGATTGGCGTTAGAAGGAAAGAAACGTTCTGTCCTAATGAACGTAGCCAGCTATGAAAACGAAATATCAAACTGCTTTCTGTGGTATTAACATGGCTGTGAGTCACTCCTCTGCATTGGCAGAGGACCATATAGTTTTTAGCCATTTCACAGCAAAAATGTTTGTCATAATTACTAGGTGACTGGACAGCATCTTCCCTGAAACAAACAGCAAAGCCGTTCTGATGATTTCAGGACATTTAGTCCTTTCTACTCATTTTTTAAGCATATATAATGCCCATTTGGTCATGAGTCACATATGGCAAACACTAACAGTAAATTTAACTTTGTAAAAATGACTCATCGTGTAATTTTATGCATATGAAATAAAAGAAAATGTATCAACAGTCATCCATCCCATCAGGGAATGATGTAGAGCAAATAGCTATCGACAGAGAGAACAATTTACACAGAAACAAAGATAACATGTTTTTGTGCATTAGGGACTCTCCATTATGCATTTCCTGTGATTTCAGTTTGTTGCTATAAGCAGTTTCTTAGGCAGTTATAAAATGTTGTTACTAATGCTATCATGAAATGAAATGTCTCTTTTGCTTATACTGTGTGCGTGTGTTTTATTTTAAGCAAGCACTCATGAAGTAACTTGCGCTAAATTACCCAGATGTAATATTTTGCAAACAGTCAATGAAAATTATGATGAATGCTCCTAATTAGCTGATGATCAAGCTATAATCATTTCAGGATAAATTAAGCTATAGATATTATAGAAAAGTAATGAAGTGCTAGTGCCAGGGATTTTCTTTTGCATTTTTTCTTTTTTTAATATGGTGCAGTCAGATAAGAAGAGCAGGAGGCTTGTTTTGCACTTAAACTCTCTTCACTTGTAATATGAAAATACTAATTTCCTGAAGTTCAGAAAAGAAATTCTCGTTTAATCTGAACATTTCATTAGCAAATGGGTTTCTCAGCATTGAAGAATCATTTGTCTTTGTCAAATTTGACCCCACTTGTCTTCATCAGGCTACTTTTTGAAAGAAGACGTCCATGATTACCCTCAACAAAAAAAAATGATGTACTGATTTAAACAGCCCTGAACGGTATTCTCAGAAGTTACACTGCTATCCTGAAAAAGAGTAATGAAAGAAGACCATTGCCCCTTCTCTGACATTTCAGCGACTGATAATATATTATTAAAATCTTATGTGTTTTATGATTCAAATTAACTCAAATTGTTTTAATAGCCTTATCAGCAAGAGATACATAGAATCATAATAATTTATCCAAACACTGCATGTTTGCATGCATTATAATATTTAAAACAAAAGAAGGAAAAGAAATATTATACTGTGGTAACTGCTGGCCAATGTAAAATAAATTACAACGCATAATTTAAAACATGGAAATTTTTGCTACACTGGAGGTCTTTAAATCCATTTTGAAAGAAGCAGTGTTCAAAACATTATAAAATGTGGACATCCTAATAACACTTTTTGTGTTTTGATACCTGGGGCAATTTAAGAAGGCCTTGCTTTTATGGGTTCTACTTGATTAAGTTCTCCATTTATACATGAACCATGGCAATTCCAATTTCTGTTTCATAGACGTGGCCTACGTTTGAGTAAGGTCGTCATGGCAAACTAGCACATTCTGGATTAACTTCACAAATGCATTGGACTTCTTTCACTCTGGTATAAAATGAAGAAAATTTTCGGCGATGATAAACTGAGAATTTTAATAGACTGCAATTAATCTTTTGTAGCTTTTTTTCCTAAATGTGGATCTAATATATCTAACTTCCATCCTAATTACAAGACAGGCTGTAACCGTGTAATTTGTCATACAAACCAGCTGTTTCTGGATCGTCTGTCACTCTGAAGTCATGGAATTGGGTTAGCAATACGCTAGAGTGAAAGTATGTTGACATTGCAGTCTAAAGCTGTGGGGTTTTTTTAATATAGGCCTAAGAAAGATGAAGCTAGAGCAGAAGAGTCATTTTAAAAGCTCTTTTCAGTACTGGTCTTACTGTCTTCTCTCTCTGGCTTTTTGAATATTGACGCCTCTGCAGCCACATTATAATAAGTGTGTTATAATATCATATGACTCAGACCAGCATGGGCATTCTTTTAGCTGCAGGTTCGAATTTCTTTTGATCAGCTTGAACAGACAATCTTGTTGTAATGTTAAATTCATATGTAAAGGATTTTTTTTTAGTTTAAGAAATTGCTCTAAGGACGCTAAATTAAAATGGATTATTAAATTTTTTTTTGAAGAATTATAACATGCAGGAGTGAAACAACAATAAGTTGTATCATACATCATAGATTTCAGAGCTGTTCAAAAACTAACCTCATTAAAGCCTTCTGTGAAAATAAAGAATTATCACAATTTCTGGCAGCAGTTAACCATCACAGAGTCCATTTAGGCCACCACCTAGATTTTATACAAAGATGGGAAGAAGCAGCATGAGAAAAAGAGGTAGATTGAATACAGGACAGCATCGCTGTCTGGGCTGTGCAAATGTTGGAGAGAGGTGCCATAGGATAGATCTTGAAGACTACTTGCTCTGACAGCAACCAGGGAGAGCTCATTCACATCTAAATTTCACTCAAAGGTCATTAGAAAAAGACTCCTAGGGAAGCTGGTAGCCCGTGGCTTAGATGTGAGCACTCTGTGCTGGGTTAGGAATTGGCTGGATGGCCGAGCCCAGAGAGTGGTGGTGAATGGTGTCTCATCCAGTTGGCGGCCGGTCACCAGTGGTGTCCCCCAGGGATCGGTGTTGGGTCCAGTCCTGTTTAATGTCTTTATTGATGATCTGGATGAGGGGATTGAGTCCATCATCAGCAAGTTTGCAGATGATACCAAGCTGGGAGGAAGGGTTGATCTGCTAGAGGGTAGGATGGCCCTGCAGAGGGACCTGGACTGATTGGAGAGATGGGCTGATTCTAATGGGATGATGTTTAATAAGTCCAAATGTCGGGTACTTCATTTTGGACACAACAATCCCATGCAGAGCTACAGACTGGGGACAGAGTGGCTGGAGAGTAGTCAGGCAGAAAAGGACCTGGTATTGCTGGTTGACAGGAAGCTCAACATGAGCCAGCAGTGTGCCCAGGTGGCCAAGAAGGCCAATGGCATCCTGGCCTGCATCAGGAATAGTGTAGTAAGCAGGACCAGAGAAGTTATCGTCCCCTTGTACTTGGCACTGGTCAGGCCTCATCTTGAATATTGTGTCCAGTTCTGGGCCCCCCAGTTTGGGAAAGATGTTAGGATACTGGAGAGCAACGAAGATGGTGAAGAGGCTGGAGCACAAGCCCTACAAGGAGCGACCGAGGGAGTTGGGGCTCTTTAGTCTAAAGAAGAGCAGGCTCAGGGGAGACCTCATTGCTCTCTACAACTACCTAAAAGGAGGTTGTAGTCAGGCAGGGGTTGGTCTCTTCTCTCAGGTGACCAGTGGCAGAACCAGAGGGCATGGACTCAAGCTTCGTCACGGAAAGTTTAGGCTTGATGTGAGGAAAAAGTTCTTCACTGAAAGGGTGATTGGCCATTGGAATGCACTGCCCAGGGAGGTGGTGGAGTCGCCGACCCTGGAGGTGTTTAAGGGGAGACTGGATGAGGCACTGAGTGCCATGGTTTAGATGATGGTTGGTGTTAGTGTTGGTGTTGGTGTTAGTGTAGGGTTATAGGTTGGACTTGATGATCTCAGAGGTCCTTTCCAACCTTATGACACTGTGATACTGTGAAACAAATAAGTAAATAAAATGCCTCCGTCAAGGCCTGCTGCGCCAGTTAGGGAAGAAGAAAACAGCCTATGGATGTATACAGCAGTCAAGGATCCAGAACTTAAGTACCATTTTTATCAGAGGCAGGTTATCTCAGGTATGTGTTTGAGGTATCTCAGGTATATCTTTAAGGAAGAAGGGGCAGCTGCAGCCTCTCCTATTTTCCAATAAAACTGCAACACTCAATGACCCTAAAAATTCAGCTCCTCAGAGTCTCAAGCAGGACAGCTAGAAAAGAAGGATTTAAGGATTATGTTACAGTTCTGTAGTGCTACGGTTTGGGGAGGGTGTGGGTGTTTGGTTTTTTGCCCTGCTGTTAAGTTTTAATTAAAATGAAATATTTAATATGAAACTGTATTTTCTACCTATGGATAAGAATTTTAAATAAAATATGGAGCGCTGAAATGAATGTAGACACGTGGACTGGTTTGTCATTTTAAAATGTTTTATTCATTTCATGATCAGTAGTCTGACTGAGTAGGAATCAACTTCTTCCCTCAATACACATAGTTCTGGCCCATGCCTACTGCGCGCTTCATTTAAAAACTGGAAAAAAAATCAAACCAAAAATTAGCAATGGTCCAACCTCTCTCAGCTTTGTGCTAATAACTATCCAAAAGTGTAAGTCCTTGTCCAAATTGATTGAATGCAATGGAAACCTTAACATAGAAACCCCTGCTTTTCCCTAGGCAAGATTTTTTTTCATCAGACTGACTTTTCCCAACAGAGTCAAACAGTCCACTCCAGACACCAAACCTGATTTAGTCATGCACAATCAGTGCAAAGTAATTGAAAAGTGCAAAAAAGGTCAAACTAGAAGTTTTTCCTAGATGTTTTATGCCCATCTAATATGTGTCACAGGTGCAAGGCAGGAATGAACTTAATTTTAAAACCAGCTTATCAATACTGATTATTACTGGTGGAGGAGGATTTATTTTGTTTTCAGTACTGTAAGAATGTGCATAGGTTTTTCACAGGAGAGAACTATTGATCTGAATTATTGTATTAGTAATAACAAGGATGTTTGAATCAACTATGCTTAAAATACACCTTCTGCTTTACATACTAACTTTGTTCTATATTTTAATGTATTTGACAAAATGCAGTGCTAGTTTGAGGCTCTTTCTAGAGTGATTCAACCAATATCTTGGTGAAAAATAGATTTATAAATTCTTCAGGAATAATTCTCCTGAACTCTTCAAGAAAGCTTCCTGTTTCCTTTCAGGGTGTTATGGTTTGAGTGTTAAGGTTTCACACACCCATACAACCTCTCAGATTATTTGATAACAGGGACATTTATCACATGGCTCAAGTTAAGGTGTAGTACTACAGACCTTAAGGTGGACAAGATAAAAAAAAAAATATCAGATTTATTTAAATCAGATACCATTCTTATTAAATTAGTCAAAATTTGTATTTTGTGAAAACTTGTCTTACACTAGCAGAATGGGTAGAGGTTGCATAATCTGGCACTACGTTAACTGGTGAGAAGTTAAAATATGACATTTTTTGGGGGGACACTGCATCATGCAGCAGGAGTCCTAGAGCTAGATTTATTGTGTTACTGTCTCTTACAGCAAGTTCTAATTACCATGCATAGTCTGAGCTCCTCTGCTGAAATTACACCAGAAGGTGGGTACATTGAAACTGTAGATCTCAGGGAATCTTTGTACAGAAAATAAAGCTTAGTATTTATGAAGGCTCTGATGATTTATTTTTCTCACTATGTGCCAAATTCTCTGTTTTAAATGAAGAACTTCTATTGTTTTTTCTACCCATACCACCCTAAATACTATCTCAGATCGTACCTCAACTTTGAGGGTAGAATAGCTAAAAGAAAGAAGAATAGCTAAAAGAAAGAAGAATAGCTAGAATAAGAGTCTGATTAGAATAAACTACAATTACAGGAACAATCCAAAAACCTACCAAACCTCAAGCACATCTCAGGGTAAAGGTAAATATAAGTTTGGAGGCTATCTCACAGAAAGTGAGTTATTGCTCAGATAAAGACCAACTGGGCCAAAAAGTTACTGTGATGTTAGAGATGATCATATTCCAGGAGTCATGTTCCTAGGATAATTTCTCTTTGATATGAAAGAAGAAATGTTTTTCATTCTACAGAAATATTGGTATAAAATTCTGACTAGTGCTGAAGATTTCTGCAGGAATTCTCACACCTGAAAGCTGCCAAATTTCTAATGGTTAATTAGAAACAGGAAAAGATTACAAAAATCTATAACACCATTAATAGTCAGAGATCTGACCAAATCCTACAATGACCTGCTAAATAGTAAGATTTACCACCTTTTCTGTAGCAATGCAGTAACTGGCTCTTGTTTGATAGTTTTTTTAAGCAGGATTCACAAACTTCCAAAAACTTTTCAAATCTATGCACTTTATTGCTTAAATTATCATTTTTCAATTGTTACCAGTGAAAGATTTGGTTCTGCAATAAAATAGCTTACTGACCTCTTTGTTTGCATAGTGAGGAATCCTTTGAAGATTCTTTTACCCTTTTTTCCCTTTGATTAAGGCCTGGATCCAACACTCAGCCTACCAAGGTCTATTTGCCAGAGCAACTAGCCTGTAAATCTTGAGAAAGATTTCAGAAGTGGGTTTTTGGAAAGTTTCCCAGTAAGGTAAGTCATGAGAAAAGACAGCTAAAGAAAAAAAAGTGATAGATTTTCTTAAATTAATCTCTGATATTATCAGAAAAGATTGAGTAGGGAATGATGAACAGTGCAGTTTCAAAAAACCTGTAATCCACTCCTTTCTCTTTGTAGGTTTATGTTGGACTTCTACTTAGTTAGCTAGTTAGTTATTCCCCAAAAAATGAATTGTTTATTTGTAATTCAATCTCCTGTCTAACATATAAAATCTCAAACGGGTACTGGCTGCTTGTGGTCCTGCTCTCCAGTTCCACTGCTCTTGTACGTAATGCATCGCACACAACCTCTGAGTTCACATCACATTTGGAGAGCACTGATGAGTTAGCAAAATCAACAGGACTGAGTTATCGTTGTACTGGAAAAAGATTCCATCTTTCCACATTATTGGTTTTATTTATAGAATATTTTTCTTCACTAATATTTATGTCCACCACAGGAGGCAGAGCACAATCCTGATGTAGCTCTGACTACACCTCAGGCCTCTCCTTGCAAGTAATGAATAAAATTGAATGACAAAGAACATCATTCATCAAACTTAGCTCTTGGATACAACATTGCAGTTGATAAAATAACTTCACTGCTTTATCCTTTAGATAACTGCCTCTTATGTTTGGTGCAGTGGATTAATTAATTATTTGCCAGGACCTACCCTTTTCATATATTTTAATCAGCAACAAAATAATCTGAAAGAGTCCATTTGAATGTTTTTGATCTAATAAACATCTTTTACTCTAACAAAAGGGCTTAATTCTAGCAAACAAAGGCTATAACAATATCTTTGTTTTTGGTGAACAGTACCACATTAAGTAAATCGTAAAATCTAGTGACAGTAATGTGCATGCACATAGGTAATAAAAACCTATTATAATTTCACATTCAGTTAGTTATATTAGTCTTTGACCATTAAAATGTTAACATGGTGATAATCAATCTTAAATCAATTACTGTGTAATTGCTGAGTCAATAGGAGTGCTGTTAAATATTGATGTGTCTAAAAGCTCTATCAGAACATATTGACAACTGGAGAAATGAATGCAGGCCTGTGCGAAAGGAAAGCTTGGCTTGCATTGCTTTGATGGAAAGCAGCACAAGGCTGAACGTACATTCTTATTCCCAGTTAGACACAACGATCGATACAGGCTGCCTCTGCCCTGTCAGCATGGAGCAGTGGAGATGCTTAGGTGTTATTTCTAGTCTTTTCATCTTTACAACAATGTGGAGATGACCAGCTGACATCCTGTGTAGCAGAGGGCAAAGGACTTAACAAATCCAAAGATTATTTAAAAAATTATTTGTAAAGAGATATGGGGGAAAAGAGTATTTGTGTTCAGAAAGGTCACGGCTATTTCTACTTAGCATTCTCTGGTAGTTGCAAAGGTAGTCACAGTAGCCTGAAGCAACACTCACTGGAGTAGCTATGCTTATAAATTATGAATTAAGAGTCCTTTTATTTGATGGATACGAGTAAAATTATTCCAAGGATTTACACTGTCTTCACAATTACACGAACTCAAGACATATTTTAATTATATCCTGCTTTGTTTTGTGTGATGCTGCTTATCAAAGGAATCACCAGTTTTGTTCCATGACAGTGGAGTAGCCATCCCTGTCCTGTTCCTCACTTTATGAGAACTCTCTTTGTTCCTACACTATTGAGCTATTTGTGTTCCCGTTTGCTTAAGTCATTATGTTGAAACGAATACTCTTTACTATTTCTTTTGTATCTTTGAGCAGATGAATAGTTGATATCTAGATAATAATATTTTTTGAATGAAACATGCTCAATTTTAAGTGTAGCCAACAGCAAAGCATATAGGAACAGAGAACAGAACTATTTGTTGCTAGACTTGGGCCAGATATGTTATTACAGTAAGCTCCAGGTAACACTACCTGCTAAGGTTACACCAGGAGTGTCATTATAACTTCCTGTTTCTTTCATGAAGCAACATTTTGCAACATTCTCCTTTCCTGGTGATAGTTTCCTACTTTGTGTCAGCCCAGGGGCAAATGGTCTTCAGCAAGTCTCAGCTAAAACTCTTTAGCCATTTCGCTTTACTGCAAGATTAAGTTTCACCTTGCTTTTAATCGCCTTAATAGATATTAAGGCACAGTTTTGTTCTTGCAGCAATGGCTGAACTCTTCAGGCTAATCTTCATGGCTCATTCTGTGCCTGTCCTTTCTTGGCTGGCAGTCAGACCCAAAACGTGTGAGGACCAACTTCCTCCACCTGCCGAAGCCAGTAGAAGGCCCCCTTCAAGGGGGTCAGCCATGGGCACAGAACACAAAAAGACACGAAGCCACTGTGCAGAGCTCAGTTCAAGAGTTTCTGGCAAGAAATCTCCTGTGGCTCTGTGAATATACGCATTTTTCCACGGTGCAAGTTTTAAAACCTGCTGCTGGAAAATTTCTCTGGAGTGCTGGAAAGCTCTATGGATCTTGCCAGCTGAGAAGCAGCCTTTCTAAAGGCCAGTCCCTACAGTTTTCACCAGACTATCACAATTCCTCAAGACTAACCACATCATCAGGGTTCCAAGTTTCCTTTTGTTTTGGGAGCCTCAAGCACTCCTATTTGTCTCAGGAGCACACAGCTGCTCATGAATTTGGCTGGTATTGTGTCACTCAACAAATAAAGGATGAATGGCCCCCAGTAAGAGTGGACATTTAGCCTCACTGAGGCTTAGATGACCTTTGACAAGATGTGTAAGGAAGGGAAAAATAAGAGTTGGGACTGTTTAGTCTAAAGAAGAGGAGGCTCAGGGGAGACCTCATTGCTCTCTACAACTACCTAAAAGGAGGTTGTAGTTGGGCAGGGGTTGATCTCTTCTCTCAGGTGACCAGTGACAGAACTAGAGGGCATGGACTCAAGCTTCGTCAGGGAAAGTTTAGGCTTGATGTTAGGAAAAAGTTCTTCACTGAAAGGGTGATCGGCCATTGGAATGCGCTGCTCAGGGAGGTGGAGTCGCCGACCCTGGAGGTGTTTAAGGGGAGACTCGATGAGGCACTGAGTGCCATGGTTTAGATGATGGTTGGTGTTAGTGTTGGTGTTGGTGTTAGTGTTGGGTTATAGGTTGGACTTGATGATCTCAGAGGTCCTTTCCAATCTTATGACACTATGATACTGTGATACTGTAACTGAGAACAGCATGGTGCAGCAAATAAAATCCAAGTATGTTGCCCACTGATTAGCAAAATATGTCTTCATTTATAACTGTTTATTTTTTTAGATTTTTTTCCTGATAGAAAAAACAAGAAGAACTTCTACAGCTCAGTTTTATTTCCATGTCTTGTTTCTTCTGGAAGCTTCAACAATGAGAAAGTCCAGCTTTGCCTGGACAGTTGGTAATTCTGGTAGGGAAACAACTAACTTCCTCAGTAGGAGAAAGAATTAACTGATAAACAGGCTTCAGCCCAGACTTAGCACACCCTTATAAATATATGAGGTATTTTTTGGTTACTGTTACATTTATGTGGATACTCAATTCCAACACAATCTGTAAAGTGGCTAACTCAAATACAAACCGTATTAACACAGACAGTAAGCTACAGCTCTAACAAGCATAGCAAGAAAACTTTCATGACCAAGGGCTATAATTTTTTATCATCTGTGCAGAGAAGGGGGGAAGACATCTATCTATACAAGTAAAACTCCAGTATCTTATTCAGATTCAGAATATGAATGGGATTATTTCTTATCTGGAATAGCTTCTCTATCTTCAATCATTTCCATGGATGAAAAAGTCACTCTAATGGGGAAAAATGTTCTTATTTCTAATATACAGAATTTTTTTTAAATGTCAAGGACTTTTTATAACTCTATTTAAAAACTTGTGTCAGACTACATACTCTTTTTATCAACTGTATTTGGACACCAGCACGTTACACGAGAGCTTATTATGCTTTAAGAGCCATTCAAAAATATTAAAAAATAAATTATGTCTCAGTTAATTTTATTTTTTTTTTAAAAAATGCCCTTTGGTAGCTGAAACTGATAAGAATTCAATAGTCACCAATTTTTGCACTTTCCACCCATGAAAATAAAATATGCTGAGAAAGTAAAATCTAGACGTACTGTCCTTACTGAGGTAGCGCATAAGTAGTAGTTAAGACTGATTGTATCTTTAAAGTCAGGTTGAATTAAGCCTCCTAGGGAGTTAAAAGTTATATTTACAAATTAAAAAAAAAGGTTTAAGTGACTTAAGGAAGATCACAAATCACAGAGCCTGAGGGTGAGATGTGGGGCAGAGGTGTTCTGTTCCCCATTGTTCTCTTTGTGCTCCTTGGGCTCAAGGGAGGTCTACAGAGGGCTGGGACTGGTAGCATCACATTTGATAGACAGAGATGAAACGTCTGTACACAGGTCTCCTTTGTCTACATTTTCGCAGTTGGTTTCCTTTCTCTTACCAGAGTCCAAGCCCATGCTGGGTCAGTGGGAAGACTCTAGCTGATGCGAGGTTCCTAAAATCATGTGTCAAGGTTAAACACCACAGTATAATTTTTCCTTTAAAGACCATGGAAAGATAAGGAAATGTCTGATGCATAGCTCTTCAAAATGAGGCTCTAGAATTAAACTGAAATGCCCAATAGTATTGCTTTATTTGTATCTAAACACAGAAAAGTAAAAATATCTCACACACTTTAATAACTCCAGATAAAAAAATTACAAACCGATAATATTGAAGCACCCATGAAACAAAGGAAGACATCAAAGAAACATCTACTCCTACCCCTCTCATAGAAACAATTTGACATAGTATTTTCAGCGTTGGTCTCAAACAAGAAATGTGCAATATCCCTCAGCCATTTCTACTTCCCAGCGCGTATTCACTAGGAAGATTATGGATGAGCACCTCAAAGCTGGCTGATACACTCAGAAATTGCTGAGTATGTTTGTTTATTTTTAAAAATATGTAAGACCTATATCCATCTTCATTTAGAAAAACAAAAAACTTCATTTCAGAGTTTCTGACGTTATTTAAATAGCAAACTGATTAACTCTGAGGAGAGTCCTGATTCTTTCAGCCAGCACACTTAATGTTTATTTAAATGAATGACCTAATGGCTAAAAAAGGAAATGTGAAACTCTGAAGTATGAAAATTCCTAACCACTGAACAGATCACCTTCAAATCTGACTTTGCCTCTCACTCTTCATTAACATAAGCTTCACATATTGAACGAGAAAATGGTTTTCAAATGTAAGCTTTAATACATTCTTACTATTAAAATATGCCATATGTAATGTGGGATATGCAGCTTAGCCACATTACACTTAGAACAGCCCAACCTCCTAAAATATTCTGATTTTTGAGTGCCTGATATTACAGTACTAGCACTGCATTAATATAGAATTTTGAATATCAGACTGTTTGTATTTATTATTAAATTTCTCAAAGTGGGTCTGTACTCCTTTAGAAGTGTGAAGAAGTATTCTGTATATACACTAGTACTCCTGCTAGACCTTTGCTTTTCAAAGACGGACTGCAAAACCAAAAGACATGTGACACCCTTATTTACAAGCATGACAGCGAATCTGTTCAAAATGTATGACCTTCAGATGTAAAAATGCTCTTTATTGACTCCTATTTTGCATTCTATTCAGCTGAAGTCACACCACAGGTCAGCTAAGAAGACTATCACTAGTGCAAGATAAATGAGCAGTTATCAGCTTATAGGAAAGACTGTATCATAGCAGTCTAAGTGGATAAGGTATAGGATTTGGCTTTACAGGAAAAGATGAAGTCTTTTGAAAACTAATAATAAGGACTGAATTAATTTGTGCTGTGTAGAAAATATCTACTTTAGCAAGAAAGAGAAGAGGATGAGCTTCGACTGTTATTTTTAAGGACAATTGCAGATGGGAATTTTAGTGTTACATTCAAGAATACAGCTCAGACTATTGTCAAACATGTGCTTCCTTTCACTAGTGTCCTTATTTCACTACGTCTTAGCATGCAAGCCTCCAAAATGTGTCTAGTGCATATTATGTTTTTGACAAAAATACAAAGCCTTCTCTTGTTCCAGCTGTAGAGAAGGAAGCACAACACTGTCAGGTGTGCACTTCAGGATCTGGGCCAGCCAAACACCAGTGATGAAAGTCTGTGAAATGTCACATTTTTTGCTGGCATAGCATTAAATCTACTCTCTATGAGGACAATCTTTAATGAACTACACTGGTCTGAATCCCAAGTATGTGAAAACATGGAAAGGTTCACATCCAAGGCAATCCAAGGTTTATAAAGGTGACATAGTTGTTTACATTAATAGCATGCTAATTTTGCAGAAAGCAATGAGAAAGTTTATGCTTTTAATCAAGTAATAGTTTATTTTAAAAAGTCTTTTCAAAATAGAAGTTTTTGTTGCTTATTTCGTTCCAAATTTCCTTTTCTAAGGGAATAAATATGCACAAGTTTTGGAATCACTGGGTAAGCTTGCCAGGGGCAGAAATATGCCTAATACTGTTACAGCATCAAACAAGCACTGTAAAGTGGTTGGACACCTTAAAGTTGTCCTTCAGAAGTACAGCACGAAGCCCATATTTTTTCAGCAACGTATGTAACCATACAAATATCCAGACAAATAAGGACTGTTACAAACAAAAGTCAAAAATACTTTCCAGTCCTAATGGAGGCTGGAGTTTCTGGTCTCCTCAGTTTCTGCTCAGTTAAGTTTAAAAAAGGTGATCTTTCTATTTTAAGTTAAGGGTATTATTTCCTTCAGAGTTAGACGATAAATTACCGTATGCATTAATTATACAGTATGCTGGGGCTTCACAAGAAATATATGCTTAAAACCAGTGCTGGGTTTGAGTGGATGGTGCTATGTCTTCTGCCATGTATACATTACCTAATAGCACTCCTAAGGATTTCAGATCCATTCCTAAGTCTTCTTTTCAAGTCACAGGTCAAGTGAGTGGAATGATTTTCCTGTTTAAAAGCTGGCCACAGGGAAATCAATGCAGTCCCTTTTCATAAGGGAACGTTTATCATAAGTTTTTGCCAAGATTCAGGGTTCCTGTGTACAAGTGCACCTCTAAAAGGAGGAGCAGTCAGGAAGCTCAAAATCCAGCACTGTGCTTGAAAAGATTTTAAACATGAAACTCCTGTCTTACCAAATCTCTCTGTTAATTGAAAATGAAATTTCTGATTATTACCTCATCATCGCCATAGTAATTTTTTTTAAACAAGATAAATCTGCTCCAAGTCTCAGCACAAAACAAAGTATCTGTCACCTTTTTATTTACCAGACGTTTCCTCACAAGGCATATTCAATCATTTATTTCAAGCCCTGATAATTTAAGGCTGTAAAATTTGTTCAAAATATGTTTGGTGTACACATATATTCTAAAGCCTATGGAACGCTAACACATTCAACTGCATAGAGTTTTTCATGGTAGATTTTGACTTGACTTGAAGCAAATGCTAAATACAGCTTCCTGACTAAGCTAATGCTTGGCATCCCTAGGTAAATCACAGTGACAAATTATAGTTGAGGTTTAAACTTAGAAGCTTAAAGAAAAGTTCACTTCAGGAGGTTTTGTAGTACCAGCATAAATAGTAGTTGCTGTTTAAAATCTGGCATGGTGCTATCAGCTTTGTATACTGAGCAAAGAAAGATTTCTAAGGGTGCCTTCTAGTTATTTTCTCTCATAGAATGCTAGTTATGCAGAAAGCATGCTGAAAATTGGTACACTGAATGTCTTGGTAGACTCTATATTTTTCTCTCTGAAAAGCATTGTGTTTATTTCACTGAGCTGTTTTCAGCATTAGTGGCAGAGAAATTTTCCAGTAATGATCCCAGTAAGCCCTTCCCTAGGTACCCACTATGGAGATTAAGCTTCTCTCAGGCTTCATTCCCATAGCTACAGGAGCCTGTGCACCCTGTCCATGCCACCAGTGACGTGTCACAGAGACAGTGACAGCATTTTAAATTTGGTCTCTGGTTTGTATCTCAACAGACAACATATCAGGTTCCTGGCTGAAACCTCCTGCTGGGAACAGACTGCCCGATTTCATCCCTGTTTGCCTCTTTGCAGACAACAAAGATCTCCCTGGAACGCTACCTTGGGAACTTCAAAGACGTATATGTAGATGCAATAATCAGGCCAGAAGTCAGCTACACTATTTCAGTAACCACACTGCTGCTGTGAAGATCTGAAGCCATAATAGAGGTAAGGCATGATACAAATATGAATAAACCAGTAACTTATACCATGACAGACAAGAAGCCAAGCTTTTATGCACCCAAGTCTTGTTTTTCAAATTTACTGGCACAAATAAACACGCAAAAGATTCCCCCTTGCCACCACAGTCTAGATCAGTTGTAACTGGGAGAGCTTACTCTTCCTGCAGGCTATGCCCGTGGCACGTCAGACACAACTGAGATCCCTGAACCAGGGAGACGATGTGAAATATTAGGAAATGGATTATGAACCTGCAAAACCAGCTGACAGCTCCTCTGCATCCTGGGAGTCAGTGCTGTTATTCTGAGTATTATCTCTTGCCAGCAAGAGAAAAGAAATTCTAAAATACATATTGCTTCCTTATCCTGTTGACCAATATGACACGTGGGCTACAGTACGATGATGACAAAAAGGGAAAGCAACTTTTTGAACTGTTGCTTGTTTGCGGATGACAGATGAAGACTTCTATTTTATATTGGTCTTTTGATTACTTTTGATAGAATTGGAGTAGTATCAATATATACCTCATCTATGGCTTTCCAGAATTAAACCAGTTTGCTTGCAAATTAGACTAGCCTTATCCCATCTGGTATTACGTTAATGTTTTCTCACAACTTAAAAGTTGCCTGATGCCTATGATGTTGTTATTTAATATTTTGATCTTTTTTTTTTTTTTTTGATGTGCAAGTCAGATGACAAGAGTTAAATACAACAGAATGTTAGTTCTTTTATTTTAAGCACAGAGGTTATATCTGTTTTTCTCTATTTAGCCTTTTTTGTTCCTCAAAACTGCCTTCAAGAACACTGCAGCAAATTTTCTTTACTTTGTTGAACTTAACACCTCTGATTCCGTAAAATTATCCTGAAATGTATTCTTTCCTTACCTTTGGAATATCCTCCTAATCCTTTTTTGTTAGTTTCAATTCTATTAAACATCTAGTCTCTTTAAAGTGTTCTGTAAGTCAGCAGCAAAAGAGCATTAAACATTCAGTATTTTCCATATCATCCATTATTTGCTGCCTCTTAAGAAGCAGATGCATATATTCTCAAGTCTTTCCCCTACTTCCAGCAAAATTATTCTCTTTGATTCATGGGAAGTATATTATAGCTGAGAACATTTAGACAAATGTAACCCAAGAAAAGCTGTACTTTCGTCTTTGATTTTTTTCTTGATTTGCAAGCATTAGAGATTACCTATCACAATATTACATTAAGAGCAGACCAAAAAGCATAGATTAAAATGTAAAAGTCCAAATATCTGAAACCAAAATACCAGAAACCAAGGAGTACTCTCACATCTTTCAATTGAGTGATCATTTCCATTAAGTTATGTGCAGTCCTGTATCTCACTTTAATTTATCCCATACTACTGTACTTTGTGGCTTTTCCCTGGGGTTGTCAGTTTGCTCTACCTGGGCTTTGTATAGTAATAAGCATGTTTTCTATACAATAATTCATTTTCCAACTTTGTATTGCTTTTCCCCTCTTCTTTGATCAATGACTTGCAGTGTTACACAACGAAAGTATGTGTATGACAATGAAAGAAAAACTTTTCATCAAACCAGGCAACAGTAGCCAGAAGAACAACTTTTTACATTATTGATGAAGGCCTTGACAACACCTGCAGGGTCAAACTGTTTACATTTACTTCTACTTGCTTGCAATTGCTTTCTGCAGTGTGGTAATTAGGTATACACACACCAATGTGCTGTCCTTGTAAAAGAAAAGAGCTCAAGAATACAGATGAATTTTGTTATGTTGACATGCTTGGTTTTGATTTTTCATCATGCGCTCAATTCTTGAATGATAATTTCTACCTGGATGTACTATCTTTCCATAAATAAAGATAATGCCATCATGAATTATTCCCAATTTTCAATGGAGCTAGAAATCATGTGCATCATTTCCAGTAGGCAGCAACAGCAGTTGAAAAATGGAGGTATTTTTGAAGGATATGCTTACACCTGGTTTATGCATTTATGTGTGACAGTACAGGTGTGGAGAGAGAGAGAAAATAAAATCTAACCTACATATACAGTAGAGATTGGAGAGAGTTCTTGTAAGTATATATATGTACACACATGAAGAAAGATATTTATATGGCAAATTAGTTATCATTGTTTTCATATTCAGTAGTAGCCCTCCGTTAGGGATTATCCTAAGATAAATGAAAAGAGAATTTGTTCCAGATTGCTAAAACATAGAGAACAGAAAAGAAATAATTGTCAGCAGTGCTTACTGCTATTTTAAACAGTTATCTAACAGGCTAGAAAACAGAAGGAGTTACAGTGCTACCCTTGACTGATTCCTTTCACAGGCCTACTGGTTTGTAATCAATATTTAGCCAAGACACAATATTCTCTTTGCCTCTCAGTGCATTTTGATCTCACTGGACTGGTTGTACAACACCATGTTAATATGAAGAGACATCATCTGATCCACATATGCAGAGTACACTTGTCAGTTTTATGATTACAGAAGTCAAGCTGCTTTCAAGTCACATTCAGAAACACTGAAAATGTGCGTCTTCTGATAGTCTGCCAGTCATGTACAGATATATAACCAGTATGGCTATAGTGCAACATAAAATTTTATTTCCTGCATATTTGTCTGGCACAGAACATTTACTTGCTGTCAAAAAGGTAAAAAAACATGCTAACAGCCCTGGATTATCTGTACAGGCACTGAAATTTCTGAAATCACCCTTACAGCTACTATTTTTTCCTTCTTGCAACATTTGATGTACTTTACTTTTGAGGTGTGGGGAAAATTTGTCTTTAGAAATGGATTATTTTCACATTGGTATCTAGGGAGCAGCAGCTTCTGGAGATATGATTGAATTTGGGCCTCCTCCGTAAGGCTTAGGCATAAGCCCCCCCCCCCCCCCCCCCCCCGCCCCCATGGAACTATGCATCTCCTCTTTGCTAGGAAGAGTCTTCACCAGAGAAATATTTATGTGGTTTATTAGATTTATGTGTTGTTTCAACTCAAGCCAGTTTTGGCAGGAGTACAGAGCAGGTCCATTGCCAGCTCAGTTGTTTCATACTTGCCAAACATACAGGGGTTAAAAAAGCGTCTCCAATGCTATGTAAGGGGGCAAGTACTTCTGTGCCTCTGTTGCACAACTCTGCAAGAAAGAGGTTGAGCAGTGGTTTCAGTTGCCAAGTGGTAAAATTAATTAGAAACTGATCCTGTGCAAGCAGTGCTAATTTTGACAGGAAAACAGCAGTTCTTGAAGTCTGTGGGAGCTTCAGTGAAATTGTGCTGTATATCAAGTTAGCTAAATATTTTTATGGCAAATCTGTTTATAACAATCCCTCATACATTTGGCCTTTCTTAAAAAAACCATGTGTGATGCCATACCACTAGGGACAGGCATGGGACTGTTGATTTTACTTCTTTTACTCAGATCATGCCCCAGCATAAACACAATTAACCCACCAGCAGCTGCACAGAAGTGCAGGGAAGCTGCACCGCTCACTTCCATTTGGCAGCTTGTTCCTATCTTCCCAGCAAGTGCTGCTGCCCCAAGGCTGAAGATAAAATAAATATTACACCCTTACCGTCAGGAATTAAAATTCAGGTCTGTGGCAGAGCATGACTCCTGTGCCACGTAGATGTTCAGCTAGTTCTTTTCTGCTTAAGAGCAGGCTTCAGGGGGACTCTCCTGGCACTAGAGCATCCCCCATCCTCCACAGCAGCCTCAGCAGAGCTGCCTGGTGCAGCTCAAGCCTTTCACCTGCCCCTACATTGCTCAGCAGCTGCCCACACAGCAAATTTAAACTACTTGAGCATGGTGCTAACTCCAGCCCCAGCACCTAGATGGGCAGCATCCTGCTTCCCTGACTCCTGGAACTACCATGCATGTACCAGATAAAACTTTCCCAGAAGTCCACTAGTGCAATTGTTCATATTAGAGCACAATCCAGTCACCCACTGAGCACAACTATCTGCCAGAAATGACATGACAGCTTGGATATACCAGCAATACCTCGGGGGTATTTTTTTATCTCTGTCAAGTATTTCTTGAACAACTCTGGTCATATCATAATCTTCTTATTGCTGGAGTTTTAATAACAGCAGTTTTCTTCCACTGTTTGAGTGGCTTGAAATTCTTGGGGTAGGAACATCTCACATGGTTGGTCTTTAATTAAATTCTCCTTCCTCCCAACAATATGCAGAGAATAAGGAAAGGTAAACGTTTTCCATATCCCTAGATGCTTTCACATTGAAAGAGGAAATCTCCAATTCCAAAAACGTCTGAACAGACAAAAATCTCAAAAATACTTCCTAACTGAAAGTTTAAACTTATGTCTCCTACTACTTTCCATATAGGAAACATGAAAATTACATATTTTAATTAATTAAAAATAATTTCTTAAAAGGGACTTCCATATAGACTGTTTTCTAAAGAAAAATGATTAGTTTTACAGAACTGGTAGTCTCTAGTGATTGTTTTCTGAAAAAAATCCCAAGGAATTCTAATCAAGTCATAGCACAATAATTTCATTTCTGAACTCTATTTGGATGGCTTTCCATTCTCCCAAGTTGATGAATGCTCTCGATGTTATAGAAAGAACAAAAAGTCAATTTTTATCATTTGCTAAAGGAAGCACAATGAAAACCAGTACACTCTCAGTGCACACATACTACCCCTGCCTGCACTGCATCTGACCACACAGCAATTCTGTCTCTTGTGAGCAACAGCGTTTAAATAAAATCAACCAGCTAATAATTTTAAAATGGAAAATCAAGTGTCATTGAAGTGCAGACTGCCATAAAAGGCATCCATTGGAAGAGCTTTCACCAATACAAATTAAAATGTTTGTGTATTAGTCCTGTTAGTGCTTGAAGGGACTCTCTTCCACTTGAAAGCCTGCTGCGTTTCCCTCAAGCTACTGGAAATACTGACTAATCGGAGCAGCTGACTCAAGCTCAATTTGGCAAAAATTTGAAAATCAAGTTCTTTTAGATTTTCCTCTAAAGTCACTGCCCCTTGGGCACATTCTCCTGAAAAAGCTAGGAAGGGCTTTCCAAGGTCTTCTCTCTGACTACAGGCTTTGAATTGGCGCAGAGCTTGGGCCGTAGCAACTCTCCTTGGACTATATTTTCATCAACAACACTGAGCTTTGCACTCAGAATAAGGCTGGTACAAACACAGCAGTGTTTTCAGCCTTATGTGTTATTCGTTGCATTATTTGATGTGCATTAGCTCTGGATGTTTTCTGTCAATACCGTGCAATATTTATATTTGGGTTGGTGCACAGCTAATTATGAAAGAACAATAACATGTTCCTAATTCCTTCCAGGGAGACTGGTTTAAACTGAAACCTCAGAAAGGTAAATTTGAACTGAAAACAATCTCTGTATCTGGAGGTTTATAGCTAGTCATAATATTGCTATTTTTATTGTCATTGTGTCTTTTTAAAAATTCCTGCATACATGTAGAATAAATATATCCAATTCCCTGTAGAGGTTTTCAATACAAAAGACATTTATGACAAGTAAATTGCCAAGAAAACATTTACAATGTATGTAATTTTCATGTTAAAATCAGAACATTAAAATAGATTTTTTTTTTAATTTTCACATTTTTACAGCAAAAACTTGAGAAAAGAGTGTTTACCTTAAGAAATAAAGCAATAAGGTAATTGCAGGGCTGCTGCGAATCATTTGGCAAAAGCTGCTTGCCATCTTTGAGATTATCCCTGTGGTAGGTTTTACTTTTTCTCATAAACCTTAAAGCAGCTTTTAGATGAATAGTAAAGAATGGGCCTGAAGAAATACTCACACTTGGCCATGAAGCCAAAAGAATATTAGTACATTATTATTTTACTCTCAGGAGCTAATAGAAAGGCAGATTAACTGAAAAAGAAAATGATTGTATCGTGTCATGTCTTAACCTGGACATCAACTAAGAATAGAAAGCTCTTATAGGCAATTGATCTATTTCTTTTTTTTTAAATGTGTTATCATCTTGTTTTTCTAGCTAGCAACTTATAAGTCCAAAGAAAATAAAAATTCAAGGTAGAAAAGGCAGTAATCTAGTTACATTGGTACTTTTTGAAATATTTCCCCTTGAGTTTTCATTCGATGGAAGATTAGACAGTTGGAAGTCTGGATGACCATGGGCCACAGCAAGTAGGCGCAACCACAGTCTGAATTATACAAGAATGAGAGTTGCAGTTCATGAAACAGGAAATTAAAAATAAACAAATATCTATTATCACTGGAAAGCATGGTTTTCACAATTTCCATCAGCATGCAACATGTGTTGCTAGCTCCAGAAATCTGTGAGTTTATACTACATACAGCAACTGTTCTCTACTTCTGGGCCAAATCAGGGCAGCAAAACTGATTAGGCAGAGAAGACCAAAATGCCCTCAGCACCAAGCTGGTTTTCACCTATTCTGCTGTAATATGGCCACCACAAATATTAAAATCTTTAGCAAATAGAGAAACAAATGTTCAAAACGTCTGTTGTACAGAGTTCAAACATTTCACTGAGACACCTGAAGGCTGGAGGTAGAACTACAGAGATCATGCATATTTATAAGCAACTGTTTTCTATTATGAGACGTAAACCTCACCATGTCTTTAATTTTGACTGCCAAGCCCAGTCACATTTCTAAATATGTCATTGAATACACTTTACTATGTAGTCTTTTCATAAAATACTGAATTTTCTAAAATGTTAATCAGTATACAGGCACCCCGGTTAAGAGAAAATAGTGTAGCTTGAAATTAGTCTTTAGTCTAACAAAACCGTAACTGAATTTGGCTTTCTGTCCCAAATAGCAGCTCTGATGTCATGAAGATTGAACATTGACTCTGATCTTCATTGTGATTTATGTGGAAAAATGTAGTGACTTTCAAAACCTTTGAGTTGCAAGAGGTTCAAATAACAGTTTAGTTTATCCAGCGTTCAGTGTTACTGAAGGGCCTCCTATGGAAACACTGAAAAGACTTCTCTTTCCCTCCCCACCTCAATAGCCCGATCATAAATATAACAAAAACTGCCGTAAATTACACTTCTGATGTATCAATGGAAAGAATTTTTTGGGTTGTTTCAGACAGTAATTTGTCCAGTACTGTAGGATTTCTTTGAATTACTTTGTGCATATTTGAACAAATATCTTTTTATCTCAGGATTTCATGCATCAATTATGTAGGCTCTGTTGCTGTTGTCATCTCTCCACCAGTTTTATAAATCCAATAAATTATTTTCATCAGATTTTGGGTTTCAGTCTAAGCTTAAGACACAGTATATAAATCCGGAGTTGGTTGGAAAACAGGACATGGATTTACATGACACCTGGTATTAATCACAGATTAGAACAAACAGGGGCTACTTCAAGTTACTCTTACATTTCAGAGAGCTCTCGAAAGAAGCTTTTTTTTAGATAGCAAAGATTTGCACTTATTTCTTTTAAAACAAATAGAAGGAAATAACTAGTGGGATCTCTAGTGAAACTGTACAACACTAACCTTCGTCATTGCATTCACAGCACCACTAACCATTTCTAGTAGTTGCATTGACAAGAAAATTGTATGCTCTTGCACTGAGTAGGTAATACAGACGTGAGCAAAGGTGCATTTCTGCACATTTTGTCATGTGGGAAAAAGAAATTACTGTCAAAATTTGTGAAGCTATTTAAAGTAAAAATGAAATTCCGCTGTAGAAGAGGCCTATAATGACTGTGTTTGCATGGATAAATGACAGTGTTTATACAGTGTACAAATATGAATGGCTTCACTCCTGTCCCTCTGGGCACTCAAAACAGTGTGATGTTACTCAAATGCCAGAAAAGAATATTTTAAGGAAAGTGAGCACATAGGTCTAATAGAGAATGAATGTGCCATAACAGTGTATGGTATTCAGAAGAAAAGCAACAAAACATCATTATAATTCAATAAAAGTTAACTTATGGAGTCTATACCTGTACAAATGCTAAGATACTGCAAGCTTTAGATCCTTTTGCATTCTAGGGTGTTTAAAAGCATAAAGGCTTTACTGTCGCACTTACTTTATGCATCTGCATTGCTTGTGTAATGGAGCAATATGTTTCAAGTGTCACATTATTAGCAACCTCATCATCTGCATCTGAGAAACTGAATCAGGTTGAACCTAATCCTGCTCAGGAGGCAATAAAGTAGTGAGGACACTTTCTCAGACAGCTGCATATCTCTTGAGCAGAGCAGAGCTGAGTCAAAGCTGCATTTACACTGTGACCCACAACACTCCTTGCCCCTGGTTCACGGTTTCGCAAATCTGGGAAGAAAATATGCAGGTAGGAGTGGGAACTGCTGTTGTATAACCTTCCTATGCAATGTCCTCCCACAAGGCTATATTTACTGAGGACGCACACTAATTGTGTCCATATTCCCAGAAGTTCCTGCATTGCAACTGAGATGTTCACAGAGCTAAATTTAGCGCCGAGTACAGATGAGGCATTTTCATTACATACTGGATTTACCAGACATTAGATACCAGATAAGGGCATATCATCTGTGAATATCCTACAAAGCCACTAATGGGAAGCTTTCCCTAATATCAAAGAGAAAAGTGTATCATTAAGAATGAAGTTAAATTAGCAAATTTGGCAGACAAACTACTTTTATCCATGTTCTAAAAAAAAAAAATAATAAAAATCAGAGTATACAAATATCCAGAAATGGAAAAGAGATTACAAGAAGACATGGATGAAAATGACACTAGATTCTATGCACTGTCTGGAGATTTTCAATTATAAATGCGGTGATTCCTGCCTAATGCTTGACCCAGATAACTCAGATTTCCTCTGGGATTTTATACAGGGACTAAACTACCCCTTACATTCCCTGTTCAGGTTAGCAAGGGACAATTGCATCAGTGATAAAGGTGAAAAGGCTGCAGGGTGTGTGTTTTCAGACTTTCCTACAAAAATATCTAAAAATAGTAGCAACAAATACAAAATGAACGCTAACTAACTTGTTATTTGGTTATATTACATGTCTTATTATATTTCATGTAGAAACCAGAGACACAGCACTTGTATTGATTATCTTAATAAAAAAACCCCAACCAAACAAACCATACAAAAAACTCCAAACAACAACAAACCATAATAAATCAAAAAAAAATCCCCCAAACTTAGTAGGTTTTTTTTGTCCTATTTAGACAGAATTTTTGTCAAATATATATGGATAAGTGGGGAGGGTTGCGGGGGAAGTAGCAGAGAAGGCAAAACTGTAATTTCCATGTATTATTCTTCCCTATGTGCCTGTTGAGGTAGAGGGCAAAGACCACTACTTTCAAAAACCCTCCACCTCAATGTTAGGTGAAAAGGAAAGAGGTAAAAAGTAATGAAAGTCGGGGAAAAATGCATTCTTTTCATTACATTACTGGAATCTATTCTATACATCTGTGCTAAATCCATCTATCACATGCCATCATTCAATTTGTCATTCCAAATCTCTTTTGCACTGTAGTTAGTTTTCTTTCTTGTGAAGTACAGCTTCTTCTGATCCTACTTGATATATTTATTTATTTACTATTGTGCAATGAGGTATTAAAAAAACGAAAGTTTTGGAGAAAATGGTTCCAAGTATTTGTCTTCTCTCTATTCGAAAGCTTCAATTTTATAACTGTATGTCACAGTTGGGACAATTTCAGATCTCCTTCGCTTCACAACAGCTTCAGGCAACGGACTCATTTTACCTGTGCTGAGCAAAATTTTGAATACCAGACATGTGGCACAACTCCATTACTTTTTGTATGGTCTGAGAATCAGATGCCTGGATACACAATAGGTGGGAACAAAAACATTTTTGTCATGTAAGGCAGCCATATTTACTAGAGAGCTTGTTTTCCTTATTTCCTAGATATCTGTGGCATGTCTTCATAAAGGTTTCCTTTTTAATATAATTAGATACTTCTGATGCCCATATAAGAATCAATATATTAATTTGCCAGCCATGGAATGGATGTCATTTCTAGTAGAAAATGCTTCGTGATATAGCAGTTCCACACTGCTATCTTTGCACAGTGTGTGTGAATTCCGGAAGAATAATAGGTGGTCTTGAGTGAGATAAAAAAACAAATAATGAAAAAGGGGGAGTAAAAGTCTTTTTTGAAGCTTGTTAGAGGGGCTTGCTTTTATAGACTGAAGTTTCACTTGCTGATAATTAAGTAGTGGATATGAATTGTTCTTATCTTTTTCCACATGAAAGAACTGAACTCAGAAATTATTTCTGCTTTATAGGACTAGCAATCTGACTGCAGATAGCTCTGCACATGATCCAGATACTCCTGTTTTCTTATTGTATTACATACAGATACAGGAATTCTTCCTGCCACCCTTAGCTACAGTGGACCTTCCTAAATATTAAGGTGGACAATAATAATTATCTAGATTATCTGTAGTGGATTGTAGGACAGTCATGAACCAACACTATAAGGCTACAGTGAAACAGGCAAAACCCAGTTTACAATATGTACTATGAAGCCTCACTCTAGAGTTTTCTTCCAGTCTTAGTTTTCTATAATTCTGCAGCTTTCTAAGCTATCTCGACCAGAAAAGCATGTGCTTTCAGGATAATACACCTATTTGTAAGCAGCTTCACCTGTGTGGATAGTATGATTTCAGGTTTAACAAAAGCCTCTTACCCTGCGCAGGCAGAATAGTGACCGTAATGTAGTTACACAAAACTCAAGAAAAACGGTTAAACTACAAACCTCGTTATTAGCCAGCGGAGTAGATGGCTTTAGCACACCCAGCTGTACTCTCTGCATGAAGATGGCACACCTTTGCAGCCCAGCTTTCAGGGGCAGATGTTCTGTTGAGCACATTTTAATTAATCAGCTTGATCTTCCAGTGAGACTAAAGAAGGAAGATATTCTGCCTTAATTTTTAGTAGAGAGAAGACTATTTCTGCACTAATGAGTATCAGTAAATTAATATATGTCTACCTAGGAAAAGATTCACTGTTAATAATCTGTGGGGAATATTGATTGTATTGAAATAATGCAACCACATTCAAATAAATACGTTGCCAAAAGAAAAAGCTACTTAAAGAAAAGATATTCAATAGACATTTTTCCTTGACTGGGGAAAGATACAAATATCCTACTGAAAAAAATATGTATTGAAAAGATGTGAAAGAACATGCATAAGGAATATGAATAGTCTGTGAATATTATTAATAAGACTCAAAAAAGCTTATTTCCAAATTTTCTCGAAGTGTCACAAAAATTTGGAACCAGATTGTAAACAGAGGAAAGTACAGATGAATAAACTCATGAAATATGAAGTATGATAGCACATGGATAGCTAGAGTGAACTACCCACATTGCTTTTTGCAGCTCTGGCAAAGCAGGAACGGTACACATTAGGAAGAACACTTCTATTTGTAGAGTAAAGTGATAAAATTTAGCTTGACACAAAACCATTAAGTCTCCTGCAGAATTTCACTCCTCTACTTTGATCAGTGTTTTCAACAATGTGGACTTTAAGGGCAACAAAGTAGAAAATTTACATTTAAAAAAAAAAATAATTTTTTCCTACCACCTTTCCATGATGGAAAAAAGGGCTTATTAATTTCCTTGCTTTTTTCAGCTTAAGTCAGAGTAAATCAAGCCAAGAAGCAAAACAAGGCAGTATAAAATAAATACCACTTCATTTAGGTGAAAAGTTACAATTGTGACTCAATTCTGATATCCAACATTGCATATTAAATACCCATAGCCATTACTTACCATAAATAATTTAATCTCTAAGAGTAGAAAAACAGTATAATAATGCCCAAGAGTGGGTTTGTGTTTTTTTTCTTTATTTTGTTTTCTTAGTTAATTAGGAGGACATAGCAAAGAAATAGTCTGGACACCATACTGTCTGAAGTTTGGAAATCTATGACAAACACATCTGATGTTGAAATACAAAGGATGAAAGATGGATACAGCTTTAGACTACTTACTATCATTGCTTCTCTATTTGCTATAGAAATATTGAAATATCCCTACGAAGAATATCTTGTATTCACAGGAGAGCACAGAAACACAAATTGACCTTGAAACCTTCTCCAGAACCTAAAAATTTTTGGTAGGTTTACATGAATATTTGAATGCAGAGTGTCTGAGAGCCAACACTCATCTCCTTCCAGGGTCCTTTCATTAACATGAAGAAATCTTTACTGGCCCAGGTAACATATCTGAACTCAAAATTATTCTCCCTGAAGGGCTCTTTACAGTGAATTGCAGGGACTGCATTTCCAAGACTGAAGAGTACCATAGTTCTAGGTAAAGTCAGCACTCAGCATAATTCTGAGAGAAAAAAAAATATTCCCATTTCAGCCACCTTGAATGGAAGGGATTTGTAGTTCAATCACTACACTTAGAGAAGGAAAGAGGTTTATGATCTGCACCATCCCTACTGGCTTCACTGTAGCCTTATGAATTTTTCCCTCATCACATATTTTATATCATACAGCTGGTTTCTAGCAGTGATCAGTATACAGCTGATAATAATTTAAAGGCTTTAAGTAAAAGTTTAAAGGCTTATGAAAGTTTCAACTGAATCTGAATGGGATGTGTTGAAAAGATTTTCACCTACAATAATCCTTTTATGGCAAAATGATGAGAGCAAAAAAAGAGATGATGAGACAAGACTGAAAGAAGCAGATGTCAAAAAGATGAACAGTCAATATTAAAGCATTCTTCCAGGATAAAGGAGCTAAAGGAGAAAACCGATAGCCATGCCAATGATGGTTTGCCTTACAGCACGATACTGAGAGAAAACCAGATGATCTTTTTCCTTTGTGACATTATTTAAGGGTTTATTTCTTATTTTGAAGGAATTCTTGATAGATCACTATCAAAAATTATTTCTGAAAAAAACTTCCATGGGAGTTTGTGCCCAGGCATACTCAAAGGCCCCTCTGGCTATCCATATGCATGTTAGCCAACAAAACACTTTTCAAAATCTGGCTTTATGTTACCAGTTGTCAGTACAGATTGAATTCCTGCGGAAAAACTGCTGGGAGAGAAATATGCAGGCAGGCATTCAGAAAGCTAGATATTTTTTTTTTCATGATCTGGTTTCTTTACATCGCCCAAACACTGTAAAGTAGACAGTCTGTTCACAATAGGCAAATAGACGATTGTCTAATGCATGAAAACACTGTACCCTACAAAGCTGTTAGATCTGTCTCACAGATAAGCAATGACACTGCCTCATCCAGTAAAGGGAAGAGAAAGAAGCTTCAAAGACAAAGCAAAGGATGCAACCTTTGACATGGCAGCCAGATGTAAGCTCTGCTTTGATGCTATGAAATATATGTTGTGGTAGCACCAGAGTGATCTTTGCAACTCTGACTTTGTAATCTTTGCTTGCGTATTCTACCTGGAACAACAAAGATCCTCTTTCATACTGAGTTGGTTTTAGCTGTACTCAAAATATATTCTCAACCTTAATAAAAATCACACTACTGCTACAGATTTTGTAGATATTCCTCTTATTCCTCTGACATGTCAACTGCCATCTGCAATATTGCAGGGCTATTTCACTTACATATCTCCAAAAAATAAATCTGTGCCTTATATTTGTGCTTGTTAAAACAGGGCAGTATTTAACCTTCACCTGATTCCCTCACACTTACTTTGGGGCAATGGTATTGCTGGATTTTATCACCCATTTAATAACGTGAAGTCTGCTCTTAGCCATTCGGTGGGTCATTTTGCCTCGTAATACGTTGGTAGCACTGAGATTTCATGGCCAACCTAATGGCAGAAGAACATTATATTGTACACTCTTACAGCATTACAGTCCAGCGAAACACATTCTGATGTGTAGATGATCAAATGCTTGCTTTAAAAGAAGTCAGAGTTGGCCATCTGCAACCACAGGCATTTCTGTGTGTTTAGAATATGCTTGTGCCATGCATTGCAAAGTCTCTGGTATCATTGTCATCCTACCACTTGGCATTACTAAGATTTTACATTTCTGTGAATGATGACTGACTACAACAGCTCTGGCATTGACAGAAAATGCTGCTATTGTAAGATATGCAAAATATGGCTTCCAGCAGAGAACAACACTGCATGGTTTTCAAAAGCCTGGCTACAAAGTCTATTTCGAGTTATTCAACAGAACCACTCTTTATTGAGCACTGTGGTTTGAGTACAAAAACTTCACAAAGCCAGATTTTATAAGTCACAAAGTCTTATTTTTAAGATACTTCAAGAGCAACCTTTTCCTTTCTGTGTTGTTGAGGTAAACCCACTGACTCCGCTGAGGTCACTGGGAGCATGCCAAGTGATTCAACAGTCTAAACGCTCATGCACTGAATTCTGCAGAAACACCAAATAAGTAGAAAACACAGTCTGCATCTTACAAAAAGATTGTAACCACAAGATAGATGCTGATGGTTGTATATGTTTTCTCTAGTGTATGACTAAAGGTAATCCTACAGAAACAGCATCTTTCTGGCTTTCAATTGTTTGGATAAACATAAAGGAATATGCACACTGCACAGGGAAATGGATAAATGATACTGCCTGGTTTTGCTTTGTTGAATTTAATAAGCATCCATTTGAAAATTAATTCCTAAAGACACTCTTCTTAGTGTTTTGTGACCTCAAGAATCCTTAAATTACATCCCAGTTGATCACTCCTTTTCTCCAGAGAACACCTCTGAGCCATTCAAGTCATGAACTTGTTGATATGTGGAAGAACTTGATCTCAGCAAAGTGGAATATTTCAGATAGCTCTATGTGTACTTTATTGACTGAGAGAAGCAAACGAGAATCAATGATAAAAAAGTCTCTGACGGTCAATGAATATGAATCTGATCTGCTGCCCACTGGACTTAATCTCCTTTCTTTCCTGGTTTCAAATGGACATTGGGTTTACACACAACGCCATCTCATTGTCAAATGCAGGAGAGGCATCAAATTCATAATTCACCAATTGCATACAACTATGTTCCTCACAAAAAAACCCTTGTGATACACTGAGTGGAAAGATACATTCCAATTTTCCCAGTCACCAGGCAGCAACATTCATAAAAATAAATATTTAAAGCCATGATGCTTGGTATCACACTCTACTAGCCCATCTCTTTTACACTTTTCTTTCATTGCTGGTATTTAGAGCTGTATTTTCAGCTCCAAATAATCTATTTATGTGCATGCTCAACATCACCCAGTCACCATTTTCTCCAATCTTTTACTCTATGCAACGTGAATTATTTTTTTGACTGTATGTATTTAATTCACATTTTTACCTCACGTATATCAGTTCTTCCTCCTTTTAAAAATAGGTTCTTTGTTACACTACATTAAAATGGAATATAGTAGTCATTCCCAGTTTCCAGAAATTCAGCTATTTAGAAACACTATAGGAAAAAGTTCTTCACTGAAAGGGTGATTGGCCATTGGAATGGGCTGCCCAGGGAGGTGGTGGAGTCACCGACCCTGGAGGTGTTTAAGGGGAGACTGGATGAGGCACTGAGTGCCATGGTTTAGATGATGGTTGGTGTTAGTGTTGGTGTTAGTGTTAGGTTATAGATTGGACTTTATGATCTCAGAGGTCCTTTCCAACCTTGTGATACTGTGTGATACTTCAGTTTTTAAGAAGCATAAGGACATATAACTGCACTACAACACATCTTCTGTATGTTAACTAAGTCGTCACACATGTTGTCTACAAAATTTTCAATGTATACCAGAGAGACAAACTCCTTTTTATCAGGATACAACATACTAACTCCTCAGATAAGACCGCTCTTTTGAAGCAGAAATACCTCCTTTACATTTGACTTCTCTCTCTTTCAGGTTTACATGCCCCTTGGAGGCAAGCTAGCAAATTACACAGGAAAATTTGTGTGATAAGTCAGTCATTTCTTATGCAAATATTATGCTCTGCTTCGGGTTGTATCCTCAGGTTGCATCAGATATTTACCTCAGTTTCTGAAAGTATTCCTTCTGCTGCAGTAAAATGGTATGTCTTGTAGAAAGGAAATTATACTGAAGTTTGTGATGAAATGATCTGTAGGCATTTTAAAAGGCATTATTACTGGAATTGGCAAGGAATACGCAAAAGGATTTTGCTGCCTAGCAATCATCCACCCATTTACAATTCATATTGGGTCACTGAAAATCAGAGATGAAAGAAATCTAGGAAGTTTGCTCCTCAGATTATATTAGCTCTTCTTCCTTGTTGACTATATATTTGTTTAACCATTTTTGACCCTATTCGCATTTATTTTCCCACTAAGACCCACTGATCCTCATGACATAAAGCAGTATGAATTAATTCACTATCTCCTCATATTTTTACTATAACATCTACTTTTTTTATTTAGCAATTGACACATTTTCTTCTCTACACATGAGAATCTGAGAAAATTAATCAAAATTACCCAATTTTTTAAATTTGCTGACTAAATCATAATTAATGCTGAGATCTCAATGTTAGGTTTTCTGAAATTACAACGACCTGATTTTGAATTCCTAAAGTTAAACATTATGCGCCAGTTTCAGATACACAGCCTTACAAGTCTGGCCCACAGGAAAACATTAAAAAGGTCTCAGGGACAACATTCTGAAGGGTACTGAAGAAAGCCCCTGCTGTACAGGCTTCCTTCTGGAAAAACAACACTTTTGAATTGGGTGAGGGATTCTCAAAAAACTTCTTTAGATGTTGGAATTTCATTATGAAATTGCTTAGATATAGCCATTACCATGACTGAAAATTCCAGCTGTTTTTGGCTTCAAGGCAAAAATTCAAGGTTACTTTAACAGAGCTTTCTCTGTATTTGGTAATACCTATTTTCTGCTAAGGAAATATTAGTTTAGAACCTCTCCTGCTTCACACTGCAATTATTTTTTTCATCGGTTAGAGCAGCTGCCAATTTTCTTCACCCTGTAACCTGTACTAGCTTGGTTTAGAAGCCAATCTAACGGTAATGAGCCCTTCTGAGCAGGAAGAGCCTCAGCATTCACTATTCATGGGATGGAGAGAGGCGATATCATCGACAGTCCTTATCTGATAACACATTTTGACTCAATTCTCTGAAGACTATGAATGTATTAGTTCCCTCATAATACTTTATGTCCGAAATCTATAAGTAAATAATGCATTGTGTTCCTAGAAAAAAAATATTTTAGTTTCTAGTATTCATTTGTGCTTTCATTATAGGCATTTCACATTTCAAGTATGTCACATTCGACAGTGCCACTGCACATAAACGTAAGACAGTGATGAAGCAAATACAGCACATCTGAAGATAACACAAAAGCAAGTAAGCTGTAATCTGCATGTGCAATTGCATTTACAAAAAAATAACTATTACTAAGTTGATTAGACAAATCAAGAAAGAAGAAATATCTATTAAGAAACAACATTTATCCCTCTTTCTGAGCAATATTGTTGACTACATTATAACAGAAATTAGATTGGACATTCCAGGAAACGTTTTTATATACATTGCTGAATAGCAAGTCAGCAACTTTTCTCCTTAATATTCATCTTAAGAACTTAACGGTTAAAAGCAATCTGTGAGTAGCTGAATATCAATAGTAATAGGAATTATTAGATTTTACTAAAAAGCCACAAATCTGCCTTTGAGAAAGTTAGGCAACTCCTATTTATTTAGGAATTTACTTTTGGATTGAATATCTCTGAGAGCAAACAACACTTCTGCTACAAGTGCAAAACACAATTCCTTCAAATATCTCTGTAACACAAATAAACAGGTCTCACATCTTAAATAAACCCAACAACATACCAGAGGAAAATATTCCACTGCAAGTCTAAGGACAGGAAAAAGAAGCAACGTGATGGATTTAGTTACTTAATGTATTATTGAGAGATGCTCAGATCTTTTGGTAGTAAATACATTACAAAAATTCACACAGAACAGAATCAACTAATTGCCATGCAAAGCACTGTCCTCAGAGCATCAGGTGTTCTCTGGAGGGACATAACAAAGTGGTGACGAAAATAACTGAATAAAAGGAGAAAAAGCATTTAGAATAATTAAGCACAAGTCAGAACAATTGACACTTCACAGTGGTAGGGACTAAGGACAAGGAGATAGAGAAAAGAAAGACTCTGGAAAGCTGAGAGGACTAAAGTTCAGACCAAAAAGAATATCCCACGGGATCCAAGATACACCATAAGGTAGTGTAAGATATATGTGAAGTATATCAAGAAATCCCATGGTAAGGAAGAAAAAGTCTATATTTTCTCAGGGCTATGAAAACAAGAATTCAATTTTGGAGTTTGTGAGCAGAACCTTAGTGTTTCTGAGGACAAGGGAGATTCCAATTCTGGTTCACTGCTATGCCTTTACTGATCTATACAGATAAAGAAAAATGCATATAATAAAAGTAAAAAAATACAGAAGCTACAGTCTACAATGTAGAAAATTTTTGATAGAAAAGACCCTGACAATGGCAGATGTGCTCACATGCAAGGACAGTCACCTCATCAATGAGGTGAGATGACAAAAGTCTCTCAGCACAGACACAGTGTGGTATCTAGGACCTGGTGTGTTTGCATTGGTCACAGTTGCCAAACGTTCTTCCTGCTTGCATTTTCAACCAGGTGTAAAACTGGAATATAAAAAGATCAGGTGAGGAAAGCCACATCCTTTCACTAAAATGTTTATCAGTATTCCAGTCAAGCTATGTTTCTCCTGAGAAAATTATTGTACCAAAACTTAACACGTATATATGGAATGCAAATAAAAGTGGCATAGGTTATAATTAGTTTAGTTTTTGACATAAAAAAGCAATAAATTAAAATTTGGGCATTTTTATCGTTTTCCACTATGTAATATCTACTTGTATTTGTGCTTTCAACTTTCAAATGCAGCTATCTAGCGACATCTCATTTAAATGTGAGTAATAGTGCGGTTTAACAGAATAGATCATGATACATAATTCCAGAACTGTCTTATTACAAAAAGTAACTCACACAATATCTTCGCATTACATTACTTTCATGAAAGATCCAGATCTTTAATGATAAGAACACGAGAGAAATAAAAGTTCAGGAGTCATAAGTTAAAGACACAGTATAAAGCTTTTCAATTTCAAGTATCTTAAGATTAAAATCAACTCTGATTCCAGACTTTCTTTTGGTTTACTTTATAGCTAAGCTAAAAGCCATTTACATGTTTCAGATCCTGACTATCACTGTACAGGTCCACGTCCTTCTTTGAGTCGATATCAAATAAATAGAACTAGAGACTGTGGACTGGTTGAGATGATCTACCAAAACCAAAGTAATTGTTTTTATATACTGAAAATAAGACATATTTATAAATATATGAAGCAGCTCAGGCTGTTATTTGCTGGTTACCTGGGGTAACCATTTCTACAGTACATTTATGTCGAGATTCAGGCATCTTTACAACAAATACGATTCTGCTTTATGTATAAAATATTCTTGGAACGGAGGATTCTGTTTGCCAAAAACTGGAGTTATTTGTGGCAAGTCTAAGTGTTGCAGGTATGCCAGCAGAGATGTTTACTTTGTATGATCGTGTTTCAAGTACACATACATACGTCAAGTTGCATCTGTTTTTCTCAAGAAGGTTACTTGAAAATACGATAATACATTTTTCCTAAATAAGCAGCCTCTTTGTATCATAAAATGAAATGCTAATGATTCTGTCTGAAAAGATAAATGCATGCTACCTATTAATTTTATTTTCAGGTTTTCTACGTGATAATTCTTTCACAGTGAAGTACAACTTGAAAGGTATGATACCTGTTAGATCTAATCTTCATCATTATTACTCCAGTTCACCCTGTATGGTGTTTCTAGTGTGCATCGATCAATATTGTCTACAAGACTATGCCTTACACAGCTGTTGCATAAATTCAGTGTTATGGAATTACTCATACTAATTCATAAAAGAAAATTAATATCTATCTTGTATCTTTGGTAAAGCTGATCTGAAAATTAGAAACATCTTCCCTAAAAGTAAGAAGATTTTTACTAGATAAGAACATGATGATTGCAAAAACTATTTTTATTTTAAGTGGCTTTTAAAAACATAAAATATAAACATCTCAGTCTACAGATTACTGTAATCTGAAAAACTCTGGGTTGATAAATATTATACCACACAGATATTACAGAGTTCTTGCTACAGAAGACGCCACAGATGAAGAAAGAAGGGGATACATTTTCTCCTGAGCCAGTTTTATGTGCATATAGGAAAAGCCAAGGCCAGTCCTTGCCTTAGAAGGACTGAAGTAACCTAAGCTATATCACTATGGTGCCAGGAGAGAAATATTACCTTTCCACACCTTTGATCCACCCTAAATACTTCCCATAGCTTCCTAGAAGTAAGCTATTTCTTCCACCTGAACAACAATATTGGATCTCTAAAATTCTTACTGCAGAAGTACATTCACAATTTAGAAGGCCTCAGTTTAGTTCATTGTCAAAATCAAATCAAATCTGATATTTATAAAGAGGTTTTCATTCAAATTGATGTTTTTATTTGCTAGAAAGTAGGAGTCTGACCTGAGTTACCTCTACCTTATTCTTCAGACAGTGCCACACATTTCACAATGCCACAGTAGTTGCATAAGTTTGTGTTTACCAGTTCTCAGGATGGATCTGTCTGCTCTAAATGTGTTTCAATTTATTATTATAGTACATATATGTGTCTAAAAACTTTAGATTGGTAAGGGCATATTGCATTTTTGTTAGAAACGCTCCTGCACAAACCCAAATAATAGCAACTACTGATAGTAATTTCTGGTTTTGGAAGTGCCAGTGCATTCAAGAGGTCTGTCAAAACATATTTATATTTATTAAAGCCCCCCCCCCCAAAGAATTAGCTGAAGTAGCTTAAATACGTAGGACATTACACAATTTTCACTTTAATTTTCATCTAGTACATTATCTTAATTTTTGAATAAAAAGAAAGGCACAGACATGATCAGGGATCATATAGAATCAGAAAGCAACAAACAGATGATTGGGGTATACAACAAACAATAAAAAAGTCCTTACACAAGGAATTGAAAGTAAAAAAGGGGTCAGTTTTCTTGAAAAAGAATGCTAGTTTATAAATCTAGAAAATAAATCCTCTCTATCAACATATTTACCACGTTATTAATTACAAGACATTTATTGATGTTCAAATAGTTATATGTTCTTTGCTCTTAAGCAGAATATGTGTAATAAGAATTGAATAACAAATAGTGGTATCAATAAAGGACATTTCATTTCAGATAAAGAATGGGGTTTTAACTTCAAGTATTTGCAAGGTGTAATACTTTCACTTACATTTGAATGGCTCTGCTTTATAAAAGATCACCATTTATCTGGCACAAATTAATCTAATGCGCAATATTAACTTTTACAAAATTGAAGATTACAAAGAACTGAAGCACCAGGGGGAAACCATAGAGAAGAAAGATGCCTAATCGCTTCCTTAGGGAAAACCTATTATTCTTGGAACATAAAAAAATTCAGTTCTTTCACGCCAGAAATATAAAGTGATATAAGCCTTTCACATAGCTGAAATTTCAATATTAGAACGTTAGAACTGAAGAGATATTTTAATTACTGGTCTAAGTACAATCCTTTTCTGGCGCATGCATAAAATTTTCAAATCTCATGATTCTTCCTAAATATGATAGGCAGGTGGTAATGAGAATCTTTTATGTTACCATGATAACTGATTTAGTCAAATAATTTCATGATGCCCTCTCATTCATACAGTGAGCTATTACTATTGGGCTGTATAGCTGTAAGCATAATGAAGCTTAAATTTTTGCTAGCAAATGTTTGTATTATTTTTTTGGTCAGCTAATAATTTTGCACACATTTCAGATTATTTACAACCATTTTATAGCATAGTTAAAGGATCTTTCTATTTTTATTTTTTTTTGCATGATACTTTTTTATTTCTAAGCTGGAACACCAGGCAGCTATACAAGTTGCTGATTTGAAGCTACAACTATTTTCCTCTTCTTTTTTATTTTAATATTGCAACAGGGAGGAATTGCATTTACACCTGATTATCCTCAGCATTATCTTCAAAGATAATTGGTCAGATACCTGTCCACTATCTTTTGGGAACAAATCATAAAACACTTCATAACAGTGATGAGATGAACTCTTAAAAGTGGGTGCTTAAGGTACCTAGACAAAAGGGAAAATAATGGCCACTAATATTCAGAAAGAGGTAGATACGCAGATGACTGGTGTTTCTTTTGTTCATATGAATCTATTTTGTATGGATATTACTATTAGCAGTTCCCTCTACATGATATAAATACAACTACCTCTCTCTCCTTCTTGATTTGGGCTTCTGTACCAGCACTCACAGCCTGATGAAGCTACATAAATGGATGCCTAGGTCTTCACGTTTTCTTACTGTTTAGTTTTTCTTCTAATGTCTCCAAAACTGTGGGAAGTACGACGATTTCACTTTTTGTCATATGGAAGCAAGACTAGCAAGAACTAGCTTGAGAGCAACAATGTATTTCTCTTAGAGCAGGCTATGTAAAGTAATTAAGCTGTCTTTCAGCCATGGCACACTTAGCTGAGGCTACACACATCGAGCTATCCCAGGATGAAACCGTGAAGGATTCATAGGCTGTTAAGTCTTTTTAGTTCTCTCTCTATATCTATCAAAACTTGATATCATTGTACACCAATCAGTGCAGGGTCAGGATTACTATTTGCAAAGCTATTAGTGTTTGCTCTACTGAACCACCATCTGAAATAATTTTAAGCAGTGAAAAAAGAAAGAAAACAAACTTTCCTGCAAGAAAATACGGGTTACAGAAAACTGGTTTCCTCAAGGAGAAAAAGCATTCCTGAAGGTTACAGTTCTGAAGGTTGTTTTCCACTGCTTCTGCTTTTCAAATGTGATAAGGTCCTTTTATAAGCATCCAGTAAGGGTTTACAACCTTCTCCCAGGGATTGTAAATCCACTGCTTTTCTCCTCTAAATTTTTAACAGATACCATTGTTTCCTCAAATTGCACACAAGGGAGTTGAAAGAATTGAGATTTTTCTCAAGTACATCAAATTCAGTTTCAAGGGCCTTTATGACACACAAAACTCTATCCAAGGTACGTTTAATAGGCACAATAGAGTCAATCTTGAAAGGTGAGAGAGCACTAAGCCAGCAGATAAGCAATATTAAGCAAAATTACAACATAAAACAACTGAAATGAATATGCGTTGCCCTAAGAGTCACTACTTAATGCAACATCAAGCCATTCAGTAATATTAATACAACATAAACCAACTATTTTTATTTAACCCTCTTTAGGTAAAACATTGACCTGAGCTGAATGTCTTTGAGGAGCAGCAGGACAGAGACGTGTCTGACAAGACACAATGTTCACTTGCTGATTGCTCTGTACAGACACTAGAATTGAAAAAAATTGTTCCATACAGTACAGGGAATGGTTTGAGTTTTGGGACAAACCCTTATAGAGCAAATAAAAAAATGGGAAATCCTTGAGAAATCTTCACAAGGACATTAAACCTCACCACAAATATGTATCAGAAGGTAATTTTTGAGACACATCCAGCTACTTTATGTGCTACTTAACAACATCTTGACTTTCCACTGCAGTTTAAAAAGTAAGATAGTGTTTTATTTACATCTATTTAACATGGTTAGAAGTGTATCCTTCATCTGGATTCGAGTATTTTGTACTGTCAAATACTACATAATAATTAATAATCAGCTAGAAACACTGGAGTGTGAGGTCTTCCATGGAGCATACTCCTAGTTTTACATACAAATATGTACAACTTTTCTCATCAGTAAAAAAAAAAATGATTTTTCTTATTGCCAGAGGAAGACAGTAGAAAAGTCCAGGTTTCCTTTATCACTGTATTGAAAGAAAATACCAGAAAGATATAAAACAAGGCAGGAGTATTATGCCCTATCTACTTAGTCAGCCTTTGTTAATAGTCCCCTTGTGTCGACGCTATAGTGTGCATAGAAAGAAAGAAAGTTTGGTACTATTTTAACAAAAAAATTGTAACCAACTCTGTCGAGTGAAAAAACCCTGAAAGCCTGATGGTGATACCTAGGAAATCTCAGTATAAGACAACTAGGAAAGGACCTGCAGCCTCTGATCCAATCCTTTATGCTGATGATAAATATATTTTTTTCCACAAATATACCAAATGCACCTTTAAACATCATACAGTGTTCAATCTCTCAGTTGCTGTGGGTGAGATTATTCCTCAGAAGTTCAGATGTCATTTCTCATGCCTAAAATCAGTCTTCTCATTTCCAGCCCCAAATTATTTACCTCCAGTTTAATTCTTCTTTGTTCATGTACCAACACTGACCATTAATTTCAATAGTTTGGTTTTTAATTTCTGCAAGTTATTACACCTGTAAAGAGCCTGAGCTAACTAGGAGAGGCACACTGCTGTGTTAGGGCACTGTACAGCTTCCAGGACTGAGCTGATGAGACTGCACACCTCTGCTGTGCTCTGTGAACATCAACTCTTCACAGAGCTACAACTCTACGCCAGCTGCTTGTATTTCTGCCATCACTGTTAAGTAACACAGCTCCTCTCCACTCTAGTCTGAGTTCAGCTTTCCAGAATTACACAGAGTATTTCAGGTAAGAATGTTACAGGGCTTTGAACAACGACAGCTTCAGTTCCAGGTATCTACTCAAAACAGAATGTCTGACACACAATAACGTTACAAGCAGGTTTGTTTGTGCACATTCATGGCTCCCAGTCATCCGGGATGCATAAACATATGAGGTCTGACAAAAAAAAAAATAAATGAGACTAATCCCAGAGCTCGGGAACCAAGGGTGGGAGGGGAGAGATAAAGAGATGGGTATAGAATGTGTTCTAACCTGTCACCACGAAAAAAGGCTCAACTTGGTTGCTTCACTCAGTATGAGTGGACGTGTTAAAATAAAGATGTTTTCCTACCCTTGGAGGTAAAATGTCAGAGTGCAATGGTGAACAGCAAGTTAATATCAAGTTTCTTGTGAAACGGAGGAAATCTGTGATAGAAATTTTTCACTTATTGACTGACACAGTGAAGAAATACCAAAGATCAAATCAGTGTTCAAGGGAAGTCATTTTTTTTGTGAGTAGACGATTTAAAAGCACAAACAAGAGAGATCCTCAACAGCCATTCAGAAAATTATCTGCAGAATTGCTTTGAATGTTGATAATATTGTATGCACCCATGTGTCAACACAAAAGGGAACTATTTTGAAGGCGATCATAGTTGATTTTCTTAATTTGTTAAATAAAAAGAGTTACAGGCACAGTCCTTCACGATTTTTGGAGGTATTTAAAAGATGAGTAGACGACATGCTCAGGGATATGGTTTAGTAGTGGACAAGTATGGTTGGACTCGATCTCAGACCAAACTATTCCATGATTCTATGATTTTTTTGTATTGGACCTCATATATTCAGATCATCCACTTATCACCGAATGATTAGAAGCTCTGATTTGTGGAACAGCTTGTTGTGCAGTTGAAGAGCTTATGATTAAATCTTGAACGTGCACGAACAACTGCTGTTACTAAACTTTTCTTTCCATAATTTCACTAAAAAGAAATTCCTTTTTAATGTGTAATATTCTAACAATGCCTTCCAGCTTGCTTTTTTTTTCCCTGGGCAATTTCATCACTGTACCATTTTATTACCTCTTTGGACCCTCCAACACAGATCTTTAAGGAACTTCTCCAGTTTGTTAAGTTCCTCTCCAAGTACCTCATCATCTGCTCTCCAAACAGCTCTTCAGTCACATTATATTTCTCCTCCTGATTCCCGTTTTATTCCATCTACATGATTTCCCAGGTGACAGCACATCAAAAGCTTTACTGAAGTCCAGAAGTGCTTCTTTCAAGCTTTTGTTTCCATGGTACATTCTGAGCTGCTAAAAAACTTTGCTACAGAGAAGCTACTTCTCAAAGAAAGAGAAGACATTGAAGATATGCTGTGAAGTACATACAGACAACTTTGACTTCGCTTTCTGTGGAAGTCAAAATATGTACAGATGTTTCCTACTCATATGCACGTTATTTTATATTCTTCACTACTCACAGTTAAAAATTAAGACTAGAAGGAAATGAGCTCTGTGCGACCTTTGCATTATTCACCTGTTGCACGTATATGTGTACACAAAATAACAATGAAGGATCAAAGGGAAAAAAGTATTCTGTTTTGATTAAGGATCCTAGTGGAACAAAGCAAATAATGATATTGTTACAGCTGCTTAATCCTAGTGCTTCTTCCTAGAATGTTTTGCATTTTCATTCCTGCCTGACTTCCCACAATTTATGTCTTATACTTCTGCTGGTCAATTGTAAATATAGAGAATGCACGTGTGGCAAACCTAAGTTCAGCTTGGTGAAACCTCCATAAATATTTTGTCTCATATTTCTGACTGAAGAAATGATGAAAAATTTCTTAAAACAATTCTGTCTACCTCCTGCAGGAGCATTTTTACAATGTCTAAATATATTTCCCTCTGTGTTTTAATTCCTCTACTAAGACTGACACCTTTATACAACATGCATATGTAAAAGCATTTTCTTTTACTGGAAAGCAAGAGCAAGATTAGTGACATGCTAATCCTTATTTTTAACTACATTAAATCAATAGTGATGGATGTGATGGGTATTTAATACCTCAAAAAAACCTCAGCCTTATATTTACAGATAAAATATTGTAAAATGAAGTCTGACTATTTTGCGTTTCAGAAGACAGGATATAACATTTGGAAGCGGAAGGCCTTTTGAAGTTAATTATATAATCTTTGTGTTGATGTTCCATGCAGTCAGCTTTCAATCGAGTGGTCAATTTGCATTATATACTTGTATTTCCTTTCAAGCATACAGATCTATTGCTTCCCAAAATCACCCAGAACAACTAAGTTAGAGAGCTGTGTATATATATGTATCTCTACATACACACACAGAGGTATCAGATGAATCTAACAGTAAGATGATGAACAGCCAACTCTGTAACACTTGCAAGAGGTAAGATGACACATGACCTGTGAACAGTGGATGTCATCTTGAGCTCTTCTGAAGTCTGACCGCAGCATGTCTGAAAGACATTTCTACTCTCTTTGAAGTCCAACAAATCTCTGTGACTTTTATACCCAAGAAAGATGATTTTCACTGATTAGATTTAAAGCATTAGAAATTCCAAATAATCGAATGAAGACCTCAGAACTTGTCACTTGTTTAAACAGTGGCAGGGTGTTGGTTATGACACAATATTGCCTGATGCAAGGCAAATCTGGAAGCCATTTAAAAATGACAGCAAAATCCAAACCTGGGAATTCCAGAGTTAAAGAGAACTAGAAATAACGCATTCTGTTTGCCTTATCTCAAATTTTCTCTGTATATTTGGATGACAATAAATATTTTATATTTGCCACCTCTTTATGTCTGGTTAAATATAACTCAGTTACAGGGCAAACCAGTAAATTATAAATATATAAATACTTCGAACAGTTAGTATTTCTAAACCCAGTATTTTAATTACATATAAAAGCCACAGGACAGATAACAAAATTTTTATGATTGACAAAGTACTGCAATCGAGGGCCTGTTGTTTCCAAACAGATGAATGAAGCAGTGAATTTAAGTGTTGGAAAAAAAACAAACAGTGTGACTATTCAATCCCTATTTACAGCCTCTGAGTCTACATGGGTGGGTGTTTGCAGTGCTGCGTCAATATGGACCAGTAAGGTCTATATTGCTTTTGAAATCAGATCACTGCTTTAATGTTGACATTTAGGTTGAGACATCATATTCCAGGAATCCTAGTTTGAAATTACTGCAGAAGCCTTTTTTCTGTATGGTGGACTCTGTGAGAAATGTAGTTCTCACTCTTCTTCCTGCGTCCTCTGAGTCACAAACTCTCTTTTTCTTTGTTTTCATGTTTTTTTTTTCCTTTAGATCTCTTCTATTCCTTATCCACTTATTATTCAGTTGCTTATTTAAAAACGTTTTACAATCTGTGCTAGTCTGATCACATTTTCTCAGTACTGAGCAGTCACATCAGGAAACCTTTTCTCCTCATGGCTTAAATTTATCAAATTTATACTTACTTAGTTTTCAAGTGTCCAGCCTAGAAGACTTTCGAATTTATAGTCCAATAACAAACAGAAAAGTTTGGATTTCTTAACTGGAGTGTGACATGTGACACCATTTATATAGTAGCAGAGGTAGATGTTGAAACCAAGACTTCTGACTCATGTTTCTAAGTGCATTGTCTGTCATTCAAAGCACTTATGTGCTTTGTACATAACATTATACCGATGGTATAATTGTGAATTGTTCTCACATCCCCTCCTGTTATATTGGGATGGAAGTAGAATAGATTCTGGTTAGGATTTGGCAAGAGAGACTCATTTCTGTTAACTCATCACCAGATATCACCAGCTCCTAAACTGAGGCATTGTCTTTACAGCATAGTTCAAAATACATATTAAGGGTGATATACCCACTCCAGAAGAATGCCTCAATACCACTGACTGGCTGGTCTGTGAGAAAACCCATGCCCTGAGCTTCCCTAATTAGCCTTCCACTGCTTGTGTTACCTGACAAACACACCCCCTGAACCGAGTGAGAGGACAGGTACTCCCATGTATTTCAGTACAGAATGGAAAGCGTCAACACAACCAGGGAAATTAAGTGACATGATGCACTATAAAGATGCCCAGTAAAGATGACTCCATTTGTGTATTTACTCTGTGTTTTCCTTTGTATTTAACTAGGCTACCAGTGGGGCAAAGTAACATGCATGGATATTAAAGGTATATTGGACTATGAGATACAGCTGAGCACTGTGTAGAGAAACTAAGCTAGATGTATGGTAAGTAGGACTAATTAAAAACAGAAGCAGTTCCATTCCTTCAGATTATTTGTCTAATAAGGAATATAGATAGTTAAGCCCTAATGAAGTCTGTATCATACAGTCTTCTGACCTGTTTCAGGAACACATAACCTCGGGTCTCTCTGAGGCTGAAAGAGCCACTCCAAGGAATAACACCTAGCTGTAACATATTTCACATTGTTAATGCATCAATGATTGAATTATTCAACACTGATATAAAGCTTTGAGTTTTTAAATGTCTCCCCATTTGTCTGCGCCCTGTTTTAGCCCAAGTACATCCAGAATAGACAAAGTAAAGCATAAATTTTTTTAAGTATACTCAGTCAAACTGTCATTTTATAATCTATATAGCTTTCCATCTTTTAGAGAAAAGTAATTTTCCGTGTGTATATAGAGCATTCTTTTTTAAAACAATAATCATATGGTCTTACATGCTGTGTGTCAGAAGCCAGTCAACTAACAATATGGTAGTTATGATTATTTAGGGTGAAGAACATACGCTACATGGCATTCCTCAATACCTCATGTTCTTGAAAAGGGTGATTTAACACAGGTGGTCTCTGAGCTGAAATACTTAGCTGTCAGATAAAGGGGATATACTCAGCCAGATATTCTGAAAGCATAAGCTAGCTAGCCATTATTTCCAGGCTATTATTAGCTTTGCAGCACTTTCTGTAATACCAGCCTGCTGCTTCACAACCAGCTGGTTATCATTTTCAAAGCTCTTCCAAATTCTTCCTGGAGTTTCTTTAGACCTCCCTCTGGAAACATTCCATTTTCTTTGGAGTTAAGAAACATCAAAAGATTAGATTGCGTCGCAGTTTTTTAAGAGTTAGCTTTATTCATCTCAGAGAAAAAGTAGAATTATCAGGCTACATCTGACTATTCCAGCCTTCTGAAAAACCTTTTTGAAAATGTTTTCAAAGACTATCCAAGTTTTGGCTCTAAATATATTTATATGCTTTGAAGACATACAGAAAACTGAAATTAGGATAATTCATTCTCAAATTTGAGAGAACAAACTGAGATCAATTTCATTGTAGGGTAACTACTGGCCCTGTGTTGTGCTAGTAATTAAGCAAGGGAAAAAATACATTCGTTTTAGCTGAACAATTTAAATCCAATGAAACATCTAACAGATTCACTTTGCTAATGCTTATATGGTAACATTGTAGCTTCTTTATGAAGAGGCTTCTATGCAATAGGATGAAAAGTTCCAAAGCACAGAACCCAACACTATGTGAATCTGTGGCTGGATATAAAGTAATTTAGCACAAGTAAATTGGAGCAGCACAGGCCAATAGGCTGAACACAGGTATGCGATTTGAGAGAGCTGGGTTCTTGCTTTGCCATTTATCTGCTTTGGGATAATGTTTCACGTGGAACACTTACTATCTTTTCTTTTTAAGCTACAAGACCACAAGAGGAGGAATCCATGACCGCTACTGGTAATGTCCAGAGTTCAGCTCAAAGTGTGGAAACCCAGGTTAATCTGGGTAACAGAAGACACACAGATGAGTAAGTGCCGAGCTTTCCCTAGGCTGTGTTCTCAACAGTGTCCTGGCTATAAAACACAAATACCTGGGCAAGCCTGTAGCGAAAATACTTCTTGGGTATCTGCATAGTACTGCACCACATCATGTAAACAGAACCATGTGTGCCCAGCCATGCCCGAGACAGTAAGTCCTGATCTTAGTCTGAGCCTCTGGATTACTGTTGCATAAATAATAGTTCTTTATTTCTTAAATCTGCCACGTACATCTTTTTTTCACGTGTACAAGGAAGATAATGTTGTGCAAAAGACGTTGAGACAGGCGCATACCAAGGCCCATAGTTCATGGCGTACATTGAAAGTTCAAAGTCTTCAAAGTTACGTTAGGGTAAAAAAGGAGAAGAGAGGAGCAGAGTGGAGAGTGGCAAGCAGTGAAGAGCAGTGATGAAATCTCCAGAAGAAAACTACCTTAGGATACTCTCAGAGTGTGGTGACCATGAACACACCATGATTTCCCCCAGCACTGTAGACTTTTCATCAGAATTCTCTCAAAATTCCTGTTGGTAGTTGACATTTATGATGTTTTTGGTGGAACTGGAGTATCAACATGCACATATGGGACGCAAGTACTGTAAGCTTCCTGGTTAGTCAGCTTTTGTAAATAGGTAATACTGGACTGATATGCAAATACTATTTTTTGTATTCTGCATTAAGTTTTGGTCCTCCACTATTCTAAACAAAAGCTCACAAAATATCAAGTAAGGAAAGGTGGGGAAAGAAAGGAAGATTGTCATAGGAGTGGCAGTTGCTTCCCATAAGAAACTAACATAAAAGAAGTGTTAGGGTTTGCAGGTGTAAGGCCATGAGAATTATAGCAAAAGAAGAGCAGCATGAAATAAGGAAAAGGATCCTGCCACAAGAGGCCTGGAAAAATAACACAAGTTACAGCTCCGGGACTGGAAAGCACATTACAGATTGGGAAATGGGAGGGTCGTCAACATGGCAAAGGATATGACATCTAAGGCACTGTTTACTAAGAGCTCTGGCAGGGAAGTAAGGAAGAATTTGGATTAGATGTAGGCACTTGCCGCACTTACTGAGTCCCTTTCGGCACAAGTGTTAAGTGACACATTTGAAACCCAAAGCACTTCATCTAGCCATCTTCTAAATACTTCTAGGGATGGTGACTCAACCACCTCCCTGGACAGCCTATTCTAGTACCTGACAGCCCTTTCAGTGAAGAAATTTTTCCTGATGTCTAATTTGAACCTCCCCTGGCTCAACTTGAGGCCATTTCCTATCGCCTGGGAGAAGAGACCAACACCCACTGTGTCTTCACAGAAGCACATGCCCAGGAAGGCCAGCGTTGCCCATGGGCAGAGAACAGTGTGGTTGGGAGAGGTGGCAGAAAACAGGGTCAGGTTTGCACAGTGTGAGATGTGGGATGTTGAGCAGGGCTGGTGGTCCCTGGAACATGCTTGTGTTCCACGACCCCTTCGTGCCCCTTCCCTTGTGACGGCCCTGCTTGGAAGTGGCCGAGAGAAGAGCTGGTGGGAGCCATGGGTCTCTGCAGGGTCGCAGCTCCACTCAAAGCGCGTAGCCCCAAGTCTCCTGGGCATCCTAAGCCTATTCCACTAAAACCTGGGTGCTGCACCTCACCCACCCTAGGCCATCATATCATTAGGGAAAAAAAAGTTAATGCTGATCTTGGGTTGATAGAATATATAAATTAGCTAATATCTTCTCAGAACCATCAAAAATATGCAACCTTCTCTCTTAGTATTGAAATATGCATTGCATTAATTTATCCAAACATAATAAAGTTCTCAGACACCAAATAAACTAATTTTGTGACACAAAAGAGCTGAAAGTTATATAATCAACTTCATGTAGCCACCAATGTGGAGTAGTGTACTACTGAATTATAACCAGTTACATGTACAATAGGAGTGATCTCCTGATAGAACAAGTTTTCTAGCATTGTTAAAGAACATTTTTAGCTCTCTGATGTTGCTGACAGAACTCCCTCCTACTTCAGCAGTATTTCACTTAAGCATGAAAACGATGTCATAATATTACATCACATACAGATTATTTGAAGAAAAGGAGACAATGGAGACAATTATCACTGTAATATATTAATATCTTTATGACAACTATCAAATATGATGCAAAACACCAGTCAGCTTGGATGTGCTTTGAGCAGACAGGAGAGAGTAACAGAATACTAGGTAGGAACAAATGTTTCTCCCTATCCTGAAGTGAATGACAAAACTTACACTCATATTTGCCTAGATATAACAAATAAATAAATACCTACAGTTCCTCTTGCCTCCTTGGGATCGTAAAGCTTGACATCTGAAACTGAAATGCACATCTGCCATATGTGGGCAGACCTGCCGTTCCGTATCAAACAGTATGTGGTAGCAGATTCCTACATAGGAATCAAACAAGAAATGAGATTAGAATGTACTTAAAGCATAGACAGATATTCACTCTGTTTAGCATGACCATTTTGATGTAAGCTAAAGTGATGGACACATTCTTCTACTATAACTTTACAGAGAGACTCACAACCCTTTCTCATTCCATACACACACTGCAATGGAAAAGGATAAGCAGGGTGCATTTAAAGGGTTCTCTCCAGAAAGGAAAAGCAACAGCAAGTATAAACAGACATTTTAGAGTCTATATCTGACCCAGCAGGGTGTGCCAATCTAATCTAGCCATGTTCATAAGAATCTGATGCATATTCCAAAAATATATTTCAAGTTTGTCACAGACAAATTAAACGTTCTATTTGAAGTCTTTTAATGATTAAATGCTTATCAAATAAATTTTCATGTCAAAGAGGCTTTCGCTGCATTCCATGATAACAAAGGAGAGAGAAACTTTAGGCTTCCTCAAAATTTTAATATCTGAAAACCTGAATATAAATTAATAACAAATACAAGCAAGAATGGTCAAGAACAGCTCACACCATATAATTTAATCGGGTTATAGAATTAGGTTGTGACAAGAAAGGATTTCAAACTTTGCGGTCATTTTAACAGCTATGAATAGACAGTTTAAAGGCCATCAAAAGTGGAAGCTTACGATAAAATGAGTCATAGAACTGAAGCTGCCAAAAAATGTGAAGGGCGTACATAATGAGTACCTATTAGGGCTGCTTGGCTATTTGGTATGTGCTGTATGATTGACTGCTGAATGCACCACTCTAAAAACGCAGAACAGAAAGGATAAATAAAGAAGCAGAATCCTTCAAAATCTTTTGTCGGACTGAAGCTAATTGTTACAAAAACATCTCAGTGCTTAGCTTTGTTCTCTCCATTGTGTGTGTGGGATAGTCTGAGAGTTCATCCTGTTTAATTGATTTTTTTCTTATGTGTCTTAGGATAATGTTTCAATTTGGTGAGCATCAAAGGAGAAGTGGTGTTAATGACCTAACAAAATATGAGACACTAATAAATGTTTTAGATGGGGTAAGGAACTAGTAACATAAGACATACGCCCTATATTTAGCCCCTGTAGAATAGAAAAAAAAGTAACTGCAAAGGCTTCCCTCAAAGAACACAAATGGCATAAACTTGCCTTCTCTCTAAGGGAAGACACAGACATTTAGGGATCATCCTCTACTGCTTCAAGATTCCTGGGAATGCTGGGAACTTGCCTGAGTCAAGCATGAAAGATAAAGCTTCTTTGTTTCATATTTTGTCTGTGCTTATCCTTCTTAAAAGAAAATCTAGGAGCGAAGGATATATATAGCAGTGATCAAATGCAGACTGCTGCACTCAATGACATTCCCTTAGTCAACCTCTTCTTTGGCTTGACTCACAGCAGTAGTGAAACTAAGACTGGCCATTTTCAGTAGCCGGCATGGCTCACAATGGAGCTCTTCTCACTGCTTAGCAATGATAAGTGCACACACACAAGAAATATATAAATAAGAAATATTTGAAATAATACATTTATATGCCATGAGGGCTCAAGTTACATAATATTCTTTAAAAAAAATTTCCTGTGTGAGAACACTACAAGAGATCTGGTTTAAAAACAAAGCTGTGCAAAGTGGCAGAACCTTTAACTACAGGGGGTGGAAGGTGCAGGTGTGCAGCCCTGCCCCTGTTCTACTGCCATCTGGAGACAATTCATTCAAAACAGAAACTTCCTTTTTCCTTTGACCTACACACTTTCCTTAAATACACCAGAACTAGGTCTCACCTTCCCAGTGAAAGTGCAAAATCCTGCCTTTAAACAATATGCTTTTTGTGGTTTTGTGAGAACAAATGAGGTTAACTCCTTCCAGGTTAAATCAATGCTGTTAGCAGTCAACTGTAGTATAATTCTATTCCAGGACACATTTATTTAATGTATGACAAGCTAAGTTCTCTCCCAAAAAAGATCAGAAAGAAAAGCCATGTACCATGAAACTGCCTGAAGCAGCGCTGGGCAAGACCCAGCAGTGTCACTGTGTCACATGAGACTGTTCAGGAGGAAACAGCTGTTTGCCATTATCCCCTGGCAAGTGAGGGTAAATCGAAAGGAAAGAGCAGCAATGGAGTCATGCTCAGTGGTGCCATCATGTAGCTGCAGGGGAAGGTTGTCAGACAACTGCCATCACCAGCTAGGAGATGGCCCAGGGGCTGACAGATTAGGTGTTAGTGCAGGACCAGAGGTGAGGCTGTTATTGACTGCTGGGTGATGGATGGCACAGCACAGGTGGGACAAGGGCTGCAGCAAACTCTGTTGCCCAGCACAACTTCCATCAGCCACACTTACCTGGCTAGCCCTGACTCGCAAAGTGGGTGAAGACAGTTCCATGACAGGCTTTTGGAATGCTGCAAGCGCAGCTCCTGAAGCTGGTAGCTTGTGCAGGATGGTGCTGACTGTAGGGTTAAGCCTGAGTGATAGCACAGAGGTTTTGACAGGGTTTGATAATGAGCTGAGAACTGGCTAATCTTGAAAGTAGTGGAAAGTCCCGAGCACTTACCAAGTAGCTGATAATGAGGAAAGAGCTGCAACCACCAACTTCAGCAGTGTCTCCAGCTGGGGTTGGGCTCATCCCAAAACATGCACACAGGAAAGTGCTCCCTAATGAGACACTTTTGTAGATGCATGCAGACCTCCATCAGCCTCCTGTATGCTCAGAGTCACAGAACTGAATAGGTTGGAAAAGACCTTTAAGACCGAGTCCAACCTCAAAGCTAACATTGCCAAGACTCATAACAGGCAGGCTTCCTCATTTTAGCACCCATAGCACCTCATTATTCATGATTTTGGGATGGTTTGCATAACAGAGAAGTCACCCCCTTAACCACAATTTCTTACTCGTACGTAGGTGAGGTAAGTCATGAGATACAATTGGCCATCTTTTCCCAGATTGCCCAAGCACACCTTCAGCTTGAGAAGTACTAGTTTCAGCAAAGCCAGGCATCTGCTTCAGCACTCTGCTGGCCATGCTGCTCCCAGCTTTTCATGAAGGGTGCATCCAAAACCTAACATGCTCAGAGGGTCTGAAAGAGCATTGCATGTGGAGCACTGTACAGCTCAAGTCCCAGTACCATCAGGTTTGAATGCCACACATAGGGATCATCAAGAAAATTTTCTCTATTATTCATAGACAATGGTTTCCAAATCACTGTAGCTTATGTAATTGAATTTGAACTGTTCATGTAAAGAAAGAGGGCAGGAAGAAAGACATTTGGAGAAATCAAAGGAATGAATCGACCACGAGACCACAGCAACTATTTCCCTTGATAGCTGGTGAGTTCAATGCAATTTAGATTATATTCAGTAAGTAAAATTTTGGCTTGTGGTATAAATGGGCTCATAATAGCTTCCTGTGGGATATATATTACTTCCACTCTTGTTAAAAGTTCCTTTGATAACTTATTCATCATTTTGCCTTTTAAGAGTTACAATGCGTTTCTCAATACATTTAGTATGCAAGTCCTTCTGGAAAAAGGTTTTTGACCTTAGGTAATTTGAACTCTCAAGATTTATTGTGCCATGACTAGAGAGGGCAATTTCAAATGTACTGTTCAAAAATATCCAGGAAAAGATGAAAGAAGAAATAAAAAGTCACCACTGATAGAGATTGTAATTTCAGAATAATTTGGTTAAATTAGAATACTCTAATTTTAAAAAAATGGGAGTATAAAAAGAGAGTGCAGATATCAATAATAGAAAGATATTAAAGTAATAAAAATAAGATGTGTGCAAATAAAACATTGCACTTCTCAGCATTACTGAGCATTTTACAATCAGGTATAAAAATACTGACTTTATTTTTAGTAATTCTGACATACAATTCCTTTCAGAAAACATATGGCTTGAAAAAATTGCAGTCCCTTCTTGCAACATTACTTTGAGGAAATGCAGATCAGTGGAAAAGATCGATTATGAAACTAAGCAGTAAAGTCCAATTTACACACACTTAATGCATTGTGTCTTAATACATCCATCTAGAAATGTTTATAATTTTATCTACAATAGGCCAATTTGAAAATGCCTCCAAATGCATACACCGAAGTAAAAAAAAAGCTCATTATAAAACAGGGAGACAAAGAAGGAGAAACACCAAAACAACCTGAACCCCTAAAGTATATAGGTTCATAGGTAAGAGTCACTGTTTTACACTACACAAAATGAAGAAATTAATAAAATTAGATACTTGATGGACGGGTAGTTAAAATTTAATTCAAAGGAAAATAAATAGTATCCACTTTGGGGCTTTGCTTTTGAAGCATACTCATGGAGAATGACTTGGAGAGAGACAGTTGCTTCACAGAAGCTAGCTAGGCACAGCACCTTACCTATCAGAAACGTGAATTAATCTGTCCAGTAGGGAGAGATAGAAGCTCTTTTCTTCATAAAAAAATGTTTACTTATAACAGAAACACAGTGAATCATGACATAGGTTACCCAGGGAGAATTGTATTACCCATTTAAAAAATAAGCACAGAAATATGTCAAATCTCTTGACTAAGTAGGAAAAAAAACCCTTATCTCAAAATAAGGGGATAGGAACTATCCAGTGTATTGCCATTATTTCTTTCTGCAGGTCAACAGCATTCTTTAAGTCTCATGCAACCTGCAAGCAACTATTAATGGAGGAGAAAATACATAACTCTTTCCTTAGTTTTGATGAAAAAACTCAGTGCAGCTTCTTGAAAATATGAGTAAATCCTCCATCCTTATAATCTCTCTTTCCTAGTGCTCTCTGCACACAGTGAAATGGGCCAACAACATCCTATATGAATAAAGCTTCTGGAAAAACAAAAACATAGAATAAACCTCTTGGGTATCTCCAGAATGAAAAAAAAAACAAACCCCAAAACATCCAAACCCAATAAGGCTTAAAATCAACATCAAACTCCTGTTGCTATCAGCAACTATTGTCCAGATTTTGGGACACACAGTGCTCAAATCAGCAGTCAGCAGGCCTCATCCCTGTGTATGTGGGAGAAATAGCACCTACAGTCACTAGTGCGGAATACCTCCGTGGCTGCATTAAAATAAGACAGCCAAACTAATGAAATTTTTATTTCTCCCCTGAAAATGGGAACATATAATTCTCTCTAACATCCCCAACTCTAAGATTCCTCTCCTGCAAAGCCCAAGAAAAGGCTAGCAACAAAACCCAGAAAGATACACCAGCTCAGAGTTTTCCAGAGAGAGGTTTTATATCATTTGCTACTATCTCCAAGTTCAGAGTCAGTTGCAGCTTTTGGTGCTAATATACTCAAGACAAAAAGATTCTTGGTGTTATCACTGTCTTCCATAATTAACATGTTAAAGTACAAATCTCTTAAGTGTGTCAAATAACGTTATAATACTGTTGGGGTTTTTAAGCTCTGAAACTCTCCTTGTGTATGTCATCCCACACGAACATTTTCTATTTCTTATTCGAAGAAGAAATACAGCATCTGGTGTAGGTTAACTTGTAATAGGATTGCAAAAAGTTATCTGATTACATGTCCTATACAGTTTGACATCTATGACAGATTTCCACTGCTCTAAAAATTAAATTTCAGAACTTAGTTTCAAGAACAGAAGGAAGGGATGTGGGGGAAAAAGGTCCCTATCCAAAGTACTTTATAGAAATCTGTGCCTTCAAAATCTTTGAAATGCTTGGTTCCACTGAAGAGTATTTCTAAGCATTATTATCTCTGTTTGATTCCGAAGGCAACAGATGCTTTTTGGATCTATACTTTTCAAATCTTTATCCCTACTGCAGTGGATAATCCATGAATTTTAATCGCTGAGCAAATCAATAATTTATTTTTTTCTACTGATGCACTAGCAGCATCAACAGTTTAGATACCTTACTGAATACAGCCATGTAATAGGACATTTCTAGCTTTTTGACTCATTCCAGTAAATATATCCAAAGATAGTCCAACAAAAGCAATGGCTAATTACCAGTTTTCATTTAATCTACGAGTTTGAGACTGCATGAAATTACCATTTTGCGTATGGTTTATAGGAACACTGTTATAAAACTGAAGTGTGCCTGTTAGGGAGAGTTTCACGTGCTGATTACAAGAAAGATTAAGTTAAATTTTCCAATACAGAAAACAGCAAATATTGTTCATGTGTGTGATACAAACATTTAAATCCATGTACTTTATGTCTACATGACCCAAAGTAATTTTCAGTACCACTCAGTGCAAACTCCTTCTATAGCATATCATTTTACATAATACCACTCATATACATATTAGTTTATGGGCTCTGGAAATTCACATTTTCAGACAGCATTTATTCATACTATGTGAGTATATACACAATTTTAAATCTTGTCATGTATGTTTAAATGTATGCTGATCAGTGCATCAGCACTTTTTGGGGCTTTCTTGGAGTGGCTGGTGGTTCTGTTTGGTTTTCTCTCTAAAGTAATTTCTTCTCCCAGTTTTTATTCTTCTGCTTTGATTACTGGCCTGTGGTGCACACCCAGCTCTTGTTTTGATAGAATACCCCAAAAAGATAGGCATTGTAAGGCAGATGTTAAACATGTAGGCTGAACTTTCCTCTCCCTGCTGACAGAATTTATATGGTGAGAAATGATTCAGTCCTTTAGCCCTATACCAAGTCACAGGACTACTTAGGAGCAAAACTCCATGCTGCAATCTCAGCATGACTGTTCCTGTCACAAGGTACTGTGCTGCTGTTTGATAAATCCTCAAGGGCAGATTTATAACCCAGTAAAGACCTTTTATCCTCATATCCTTTCTGGAGACCAGGGAGCGATCTCTAGATCCTCTTTTGTAACCACCTCAAATTTTTTCTGCTTCAGCCTGTTCCAATACCTTTCAAACATGCTTAGTTACATCAGTGTATAGTATTCTAGATGAAATTTGGCTTTACATCAGCTGAAAGTAGTTTAACTGATACATCTGTGTTTTTCACAGCTGCATCTTGCACAGCTGGCCCCTAGCCAATCTCTAATTAATTAATGCTCCAAGGCCCTTCTGCTCCTCTGGTTGCCTCAGCTGAAGAGTTCCTGGCTTATTGCTGAAAGTCCTGTTTTTACTTAAGCGCATAGATTTTCATTTTGTACATTACAGCTCATTTATTATATTCCAGGCCTAAAAACATCATGTTATCATTGTTTCATTTGCACACTACTGGTTTAGTTCAAAATCTGTGAAAATGCTTTGCACATTCAGTTAGACTGAGCTATATATAATCACAACCAACACTATTCCCTGGGTTTTTTGAAATATCACACTTTACACCCTAGAGAGAGAGCATCACCCTAATTCAGGAAGGAAAGTTATGCCCATCCTTTGACATTCCCGCACTCTAACTATATGCAACAGGGAAGAAAGTGGGTACTGGACAGAGTATTAATTTGCTTTTAATGACTACTCTGTGCAAAAAGAAAATTAATTACTTCTTCATCATGAGTCACGTGTGAACCCAATCTAAATAAATGTTTATTGCAGTCAGAGCGCATCACTAAAAAGCATCTATGAGGCAAAAGCAGCGGTTGCTTCAGTGTAGGAAAGGGCTTACCTATCTATTGCTAACATGGGATCTTGCTTAGGACTATGCTGAGAATGGCCAGAAATAGATACTAGCATTCTGAAACAGGGCATAGAACAGCCTGTACCAAGTACCATTGGTCAGAAGAATGTTTGTGCAGCTTTCCTAACTAACACTAGGATTGTGAGAAATTGCTTAAAGATAAGATAGAGACCAGTCTGGACTGCATGACCTAACATCTCCCACTGCTGTCTTCCTCAGTTCATAAAGCCTGAGGGAAACCTCAGTGTTTCTGTAGATAAAGTCTATGATTTCTTTTCATTATTTTATTTCAAGATCCCAGGACATCAAGGTATCAGTTGCAGTATTTAACACGAAAGTGAAAAAAAAGAAAACAAAAATGATCTGAGAAAGAAAGAAAGGTACCCATCTATGACTTGTTCAAATAAAGTTGAGGCCTCAAAAATACGACTATTCAACAATGCTATACTGCTCTAAACAGCACTTCGTAAGTGTTATGCTTTTTACTCTTCAGCATGCATAGATAACGTTATCACTTAAGCGCAATTGAAAAAGTGCAGCCTAAAAAAATATTCCAGTAAGCTGACAGCAAGGGATTTGGTCACTCAGGGTCTTAACTCTTACATTCATTTTCCCTCTATGCTATACTTTCATGAAATGCTTGTTAACAACATTTAGGGAGAAATAATATTTCATTTGGATAGTTTATTTTCTGACAATGAAGAAATTTTATGCTATGTTATGTTCATGATACACAAGATATGCTGTACTCAAGACCTAGGCCACATGGAAAAGATCACAAAGTTGTACATTGTCACAGAAAAACAGTCTTTTCTCGGTGACACTGTTATGAATCAACATTTACTGGTCTCTGTGCATTTGTTTCTTTTATTTTCCAGTGACACTAATAATTTGCCTCTTGCCAAGTCCTCTTGCTCTACAGGTGCTACTTTCTCTCTCAAAAGCAAAGCAGCTCCTCCAAAGAAGTATTTAGTTGTTCTCCAGCCAAGTAGCACATCAGCAGTTCAAATGGGATGAGTAAAAAGGTGAATCAACAGTTAAGACATTAGCATAAGAGTTCAATGCAAATCCCTGAAATGCACAGAAAGTCTGTTAGGGAATTTGAAAGACCTTTTTTCCTGTATGTGAAGCAGAGGTACAAGAAGAAAACTTGAATTCTGTTGCATGGGAAAACAAAACTTTTTAAAATTTCTTTCCCTTATTCTAAATGAAATGTAAAACAAATTATTTGAAGCTTCTCATAAAAGCACAGTAGTCAAAACAGTCAGTAGTCAGATTTGCTTCAGTTATACATTTCATCCCAACTCTCCTGCATTCAAACTGATCATCAACCTACATGCTTTGTGCCCTTCTCCAAATTCCAGCCTTCATCTTTCCTAACAGTAGATATGTTGTTGTGTAAACCTTTGTTTTGCTCCATCGTATCTATCCTGATTTTAAAAGGTTAGCAGAATACATTGTACCTTATATATTGCCATCAAATAAAACGCTCTGGGAATTTTCTATAAAAGATTATGAGTTCTATGCATGTTATAGTAGTGAGAATCTAGGAACATACATAGTCAATCTTGCTCACTGTGTTCATACCTTTAAAACCTTTTAAAGTTCATAAGGTGAGATATTATTAAGTGGCTTCAGAAGTTACACGTGAACAAATACGCACTGTCCCTGACAGATACGGAATTATTGAAGGCATCATACTAAAACAGAAGTCTCCAATGTTTTCACAGGCTGAAGCAAATAATACTCCTCCTGCCTCAGAAACATCCAAAGGAAAACAGCATTTTGAGGAGTTCTCTAATTCATTAAGTAGATACACATATCCTTCTGAACATCAGGTTTGGAACTGTCCCATCCTAATTCTAAGTGGCAAAGACAAACTAATACAGCAAGTTATTTTTTTATATTTCCTCTCAATGTCTCAATTTCTTGCAATACTCCACACACATAAGCCATGATACCATGTCTTTTACCATATTGAGTATTTAACAGGTACCTGTGGGGTAATGGTAGGGAGACCGTTCTGTGCAAAACTCTGTCTCCTTGTTAATTGTGATCTTCATTCATCATACTCATCTCATTCCACAAATTCAAAATGTATATATAGCTTTTTCACTAGGGTATTAAAGGTTTCCAAATACTACACTAATCACATAGTGAAAAACATAGACTGATCTGATTCCCACTGAAACCATCACACTCATTTGTCCTCACTGGACAACATATCGACTTCTATGACTAGCAACACTTTAGCAGTACTAATGTTTAAAATTTATTGCCTCTCAAAGATAGCAAGTGACTTCACAATCATTTTACGCCATAAAACTTTTGTGGCATTACAAGGCTAGTGACAAAATCTTAAGGAAGACTGACAAACCAAACACATTTCCTAACAGAACATCTGTATGCTGCAGCAAATGTGGAATGATTTTTAACACACCAAAGAACCTAAATGTTAATCATTACTGAATGCTACATGGAACTGAATTCCTTCATTCCTTCTTCTACTAAAAAATATTGTAGCTAAAATTCCAACTTACAGCATCTGTTCAGCCACTATCAGAATCCCAGCTTTAACAAAATAAAATATAGTTGGATTTCTAGTTCAGTAATTGTAGTACTGATCTGAAATTTGTTTTCTAAATAAAACTATTCTACTTGTACCTGTTTAGACATTCCATTTATTTTTTGCAGTTGGCTTTTTCAGAATTCATTTTATTACAGAAAAATCTTAATGTAGACCAACTATTTTTGAGCCTATATATATTTTTTGTTCCAAAATAACTTTTAGCCCTGCTCTTCCAGATAGATAAGCTCAAAATCTATAGATAATTATCTACTGAGATTTTGTCTTGGTTGAAAGGAGAACTGTCACCACTCTGAAAATTAGATTGAATCAGTTTCTCCAGTAATAGCTTATAACTTAATGCCATTTGAACTACAAAAGATTAATTTTTAATCAAAGTTTTCACACTTCCAGTGTATGATTAGTTTTACTAAATTCTACTATAGATAGCATTCTTAAAAATAATCTTAGTAATTTTTCCTTAATTTAATGCTATAAAGAGTTCAGGCTTGCTTTTATTTTCCTCCTAACCAGTTATTTGGAATTTATTCAGAACAATGAGTTGTATAAACACAAAGACAAAAAAAAATCCTAAGAAGAAGGAAGATCAGAACATTGTTGTTTTCCTGAATGCAGCAGGAATTAAAGCCTATTTCTAAGGAGCTATTATTCTATGATAAAACAAATTTCTTTTACCTTAAACCCTTGATATACTGCCTGAAAAAATGTTACTCAACCACAAATGCTTTAACCAATGTACATTTCAGCATAATTAATCATTTATTAAAGCAGAGCTTTACTGTCAGGCATGCTTAATATTGAACCAAAGGTCCTCTGCTTTCCTGCCAGACCTGTAACTGCTAAGGAATTAAGCATAACTACAACACCTGCTTTTTTTCATAATTATTCTGCTTTTAATGGAAGATAATTAAAATATACATGTGTCTGGTAAAGACAAAAAAATGAACAATATGTAAAAAATGCAATTACAGCAAGTACCTCCCAATGTTTTCAGAATTCTTCTAAGAGTAAAAAAAGATATCAGACTAATAGTAGGGCTAGAATAGATACATGCTTGGGTTTTACTACAGATCTTGGAACGATTTAAGCCCTTTCCTATGCATTCTAGCATTGTAACAGCCTTTCCAAGAACAAATCAACTAAATAACAGAACTAGCTCTGCAGCTACACTTTGAAATAAAAGCTTTGTTAAAAGAAACCTACAATGAAAATTATGCTTTCTTGATGGAGAGTTACTGAAAACTCAGGAATATTCCCACGGAGTGGATTACAGGAAAAACATCTAGATGAACTGTTAAAAGATGGAATATTTCACTTCCAATACGTCAGGGTTCTGAAACTGTTGTTTGGAAACTCTCTGATTCAAATATGAATGCTATATCAAACATGAAGTGTAGCATTACAGTTTTGGTAGCAGGGGCCTACAAGCATGGCTTCAGTGAGAAGCTGCCAAACGCTTCCCCTGTGTGTGACAGAACCGATGCCAGCCAGTGGTGGGAGCGCCTCTCTGACATCGTGTTGAAGACGGAGAGGGGAAAAACCCAACTGCACACAGCAACTGAAGCCAAAGAGAGAAGTGAGGGTATGTGAGGGAAACAACTCTGCAGACACCATACGCAGCAAAGAAGGAGGGGGAGGAGGTGGTTCTGGTGCTGGAACAGAGGTTCCCCTGCAGCCCATGGTGAAGACCATGGTAAGGCAGGTTGTCCCTGTGCAGCCCATGGAGATTAATGGTGGAGCAGATATCCGTCTGCAGCCCAGGAAGAACCCTATGCCAGAGCAGGTGGATGAACCCGAAGGTGGCTATGGCCCCGTGGGAAGCCTGTGCTGGAACAAGACCCTATCATGACCGGTGGAGAGAGGAGCCCACGCTGTAGCAGGTTTGCTGGCAGGACTTGCGACCCTGTGAGGCACCCCTGCTAGTGAAGTGCGCTCCTGAAGGCCTGCACCTTGTCGAAACAACCCATGCTGGAGCAGTTTATGAATAACTACAGCCTGCAGAAAGGACTCATGTTCACAGAAGACTGTCTCCTATGGGAAAAATACCATGCTGGAGGAGAGGAAGAGAAGCCCTCCCCTAAAAGGAGGATGGAGCAGCACTAGTAAAGTGCGATGAATATCCCTTCCCTATCGCCTGGACTGTTGTGGGTTAGGAGGTAGAGAACTCAGGAGTGAGGTTGAGCCCAGGAGGAAGGGAGAGGTAGGGAGAAAGTTTGGGTTTATTTCTCATTACACTACTCTGATTTAATTGGTAATATTTTTTTTTTCACAAGTCTATTTTGCTGTCATAAGATTTTTGTGATATGTTAGAAGATGCTGGAATTTAACTCCAAATGCTGAAGTCCAATATTTGAATGGCACAAATTTATTTCAAAGAAATTACTATTAGAATTATAAAGCCCAATTAAATATTAAGTGAAAGAGCCACAAGATTTTCAAAAGTTATTGATGCACTGCACTGCGGATACTGAAGTGCTGACACTTCTGTGATTCTCTTCCTGTGACGTTTATTTTGAAAATTATTAGCACAAAAAAGATACTCTGCTTTTATTAATCCATCTGATCCTTATTTCTCAGATTAAATGATTTTTTTTTTAATTAAGACATCATAATTAACTGGAAACAGATTATTTGGGCTAGGACTCAGCAGCACCAAGTAGAGGATTGAAATATTTAAGTGTCACAAGTTTTCAAGGAAGTGATGGAAGGTGAGAAAAACCTTATAATTAAAGATATGTCTGCAAAACAAGAAAACAATAAGCCTTACCTGTAAGGAAAAGGTATCTTAGTTTGGCTTGTGACAAATCTTAATAAAGCTCCCGCTGAAGTCCACTGTTTCCTAAAGACCCTAAAATCCCTTGTAACCTTAGTCCACACCCAAAATCTCTCAAGGATCTAGCAGGAAGTTTCTTATTCAAAATTTATAATGCATTTTAAATTTATTTAACTGTATTTCGCACTCTGGCTGGAGTCCAAAGTATAGATACAAAATTGATAAGAAACCTCTTAAAAGAAATGAAAAAACCCAACTTTTATAAGCTCAGAGATAATGCAATGGAGCCAGTAATGACTAGTCAGCTTCCTCACTTCAATATTAATAAATTAATTGAGAAATTAGGAAGTGAAGCAAGATATCAAATCTACATTCTTTCCTTTGAAATAACCTCAGTGCTGTAACTAATTCCAGAACAATGGAGAATCTTCAAAAACTTATTACTGTATTGTCTTCATATGAAATTTATCGATATTTTTTAGCTCAGAATCAGCACATTCACATTTTCATGAACTTCCTTACGTGAAGAACTACCTATGCTGGCTGAGATTCCTTTTGACCAGAAACATCGATATGAAATACAAAACCACTGTTTAGTATGTATTAGTTTACGTATTTTCCAATTGTGATGCAGCCCTTTGAATTTGAGGATTTCAGCTTCCTGATTAACTTTATTTCACGAAAATGGAGTCAGAATTGAAGTCAAGTGTTTCTACAAATGTTAGTTTACCAGGCCTACAAGTAAGCAGGTTGGTACTGTTAGATAATAAATTTAAAATAAAGATCTTCTGAACACTCTAGGTGATGAGGTTACAAAAAACTTTTATATGCAAAGATACTAAAGTATTTTATGTTCTACAGTTTTGTAAACTATTGACTTGTGGCTGCAAAGTAATTCATACAGCATGTTGAAATATTGCCTGATAAACAGGCAGAAAATTGTGTTGTTCCTCTATAAATACCACTGTCTTGGCCTCATCCTAAAGCTGCAAAATAGCACAAAGTCCAGCACTGATTGTACCCATAGGCAGGTCACTTGGCTAGGAAGGTTTAAATTTGTCAGAAACCATTTTAGAGAAGCCAACCACCATGAATGCAGTCCCTGTGGATTGAGTCCAGAGTTATTACGTATAGGCTCACAAGATGATGGGCAGGCTTAAGAAAAGAAAATTCTGTCCCCTAGATGTGCTTTACCATGAGGAATTTGGTCGGGGGCACCTTATTCCCCTGTGGCCCTTGCCAGGAGGGATGAGAATGGTGCCTTCTGTTCCACCCCACATATGCTGGGGCAGGCTAGCAAGATCAGACCACCAAGGTTTACCTGCTTCCCACTCTATTTCAGTTCTGGTATTAAATTTGAATATTCCTTCTTTGCCAAGATGAGGGGAATAACACATGCAGTCCTCCCCAAATGAAATTCCCCCATAACTTCTAGTATCTTAGCTGCTATCTAGTTCCTTCTAAATACTGTTTCTTTACTCCTCGTAGTTTATGATGCTGATAAAGTAGACTAACAGGTTTGATTTCTTATAATGCTCTAAATAAAAATATTCACATCATATAGCGGTATACAAACTTTAAAAAAAAAATAAAAATCCACCAATCAATAAAATCTCAGTAAAATCAGATTGTGTAAGTCATAAAGTCTCCAAACTCAGTTGTTTTTAGATTTTCTAGAGAACATCTTGCATCACAGATAACCTCTTTTAGGTTATACTTGATACAGTTCACACTGTTTCAGTCATTTGTTTATCTTGCGAGTTACTCAGTACACGAGATCTTCCTGTCAAACACTATCACCAAAGCTCCTTGAATCAACATCAGATAATTTGTCAGCTTTCAAGAACTGGATTGATGTGAAGGGCAAGAGCCTTCCTCTGAACTTGGACTCTCTTTCAATCAACAAGAGTATGAGGCAGACACCTATATATGACATTCTGCCACAGGGAACTTACTCTTCTTCCAAATTTTAATGATTTCCTAATTGGTTTTGATTCTTCTGTGCACAGGCATCTCTTTGAAATGATTTTATGCATACAAAGATATAATTTCTTCACAATTTCATGTTGTGAATTTTTTTTGCTAACTATAATAGGAACATAATCAAATGTAACTTTGAAATTTAAAGACCCCAAGATAAAATAAATTCCAAAAGCAGATGCCCCCCATCAACTCTTCTTCTAAAATTGCTGAATAAATTAATGTGTTGCATTTTGAAAGACATTTGATCACCTCTAAATTCACATCAGGCCTGTCAGTGAGAAGTACCTGAGAAAATTAGCATTTGAAAGTAACTGCGATTTTCTTTATAATTTCACAAGACTATAAAGTGAGATGATAATGTGTAAGTAGTTTCTATTCTCACATGCCCACCTTATGCTTTTTCACAATGATGTAAAACACATTAAAGGAAGAAACAAAGCACCAACGTATATTGTCAGGAATCTGACAGCCATTCAGTAATTTACTATGAGCTCCTTCTTCCAGTTTAGCTCCACTGAGTCCTTTCTGGTTTTCTCTGAACGGTCTTTTTAATGTAATTTTTTTGCACGTAGAATAAGAAAAAGCCCTTATCTTTATAACACAGGTATTTTAATCTCTTTGATGCGCAGTAATCCAATAACTATGTAACCGGAGGCTGCTTTGAAAAAAGATCTGCAAATGATAAGAGCCGTGTAATTCAGCATGACAGAATTCTAAAAAGGACCAGGTAATAGAAGATCAGAAACTATTCTTTCATTTTGGTGTTGATAGGATGGATAAAACTGGTTAGACATAGATTAAGTAATTCTACATTAGCCGATCAACAGCTTCATTGTAGATGCCTTTAATTTTTCGTAATCTTCTTTGTGATTGCTTAAAAAGGAAAGCAGTAATATCTTGTGCCATAAATTCAATGACTATATTTCTCTGCACAGGCATGCACGTGTATACATAATGTAGGGCTAGTAAAAATTCTCTTGGAACAAGAGACACCAAGAACTCTCTTAACAGCAACAACAGAGTCACTTTTACAGAAAAGGAACTATTTCAAAGAGTATCCAGGGAATTAGATGTCAACAAGAAGAGCATTAAAAGAGTATCGCTCTCCCCAAGTTGCTTCATTCTTAGTTACAAACAGATTGCTTTGTTACTGCATGAACAAGAGCTTCAGTGCTCCGCTAGCCTGATGGAAAGATCTAGTCACTGTTCAAGCACTTGGAGAAGTGCTATTCTCTCATTAAAGAGGTGAAGAAACAGCTAAGTAAAAAGTACCAAAGACTGAAATCTGTGCAAAGCAGTAGTCTGACGGGAAGTGTAAGACTTACCTCATCGAAGTTTAAAAATCTGCAATTGGTTTTAAAAGGTGGGTCATTTCCCAGTCATGCTTATGACTGGTATTTCCATAGTAAAATGGGGGAAGCTTCAAGATATGACTTCTGACAAGATCGAGAAGGAATCATTTCCCCCTGTACTTGCAGCAGCTCACAACTGCCTACAGATCTGTTCTGTCATTCACACAGAACATGAAGCATCAGTTGCAAGTATGAGACAAGACATTTGGAGTGATATACAGAATGGGCTGGATGGTAATTCTGAAATTTTGCCAGAAGGGAAATTCTGGAGGAGATCTCTTCAGGTTATCTTGACCTTTTAATTTCTTCTACAGAAATAGCACCTTGCACTATTCACAATAGGCATAGTAAGACACTGCCTGTTTGTTGCTACAGTTCAAATATTTCAGTAGCATATAGCAAATAAGATCTATTATGTTGTTAAAAGAATAATCAGTTTCTAGGTCAGCTCCTACTGCAGACTTCCATTTGGATACTCCTATGTTGTTTCTTCTCTTGACTAAGAAAGAGAGAAAACCAGAAAATAATACAGCATAGCATTGAGAGGACCAACAGTTTCCTGGGGTGCATCAAGCACAGTGTCGCTTTTATAGAAAAGTAATTATTTCAAAGAGTATCCAGGAATTAGATGTTAACAAGAAGAGTACACACTGGTACAGGTGGTGCTCTTTCCTGAGGACTTTCTTCTTTCCCACTTCGTTCAAGCATAGATATCCTCCCTTAACTGTTCCTGATCTCTGTGCTTTCCCACCATCCTTGTGTGGGACTAAACTGATCTTTTTTCTGACCCACTATGTCCATCCTCCTTTTGATCGTCAGGTGTAAGCTACAAATAGCAACCTACTCCCCCTCTCCTTGCAAAGGAGTTCTCACTCACTGTTTGTGGCTGTATGTTTACTCAACTGAGGAGAAAGAAGGAAAGAACCAATAACAGGACTTGCTCTGCTAGGTGGGAGCATGAAATGTATCAGGCTGGGATTGCCCATGAGGCTGGCTGAGGGAATGGCAGTGCTGGGACAGGCCCCCTTCCATGCTGTTGCCCAGTGTCCTTTGGCATGGCACAGGGGCCTGCTGTGCACAGGCCCACCTGAGTTCTGTCTTGCGTGGCCTGGGCAAAGCAGGCACTCATTGCTCCCCCAAGCTGCCAGCAAGATCCTTGCCTTGCTTACACAGCCTGAGCCAGCCCTGCTAATCGACAGCAGTAATGTCTCAAAGCAGCCAGAGGTGTTCCTGATGAAGTGGCATCCTTATATCTGGACAAGCTGTGCTTGGATGAGCTTTAGTCAAAGCAGTAGCTGTTAGGGAAGGAACCTGACAAGGTGGTGCTTTAGAGGTAAGGGCAGGTAGCTCAGCCTCCCTGCCTCAGCTCCACCCTGCATTGAAATCACCTAGTCCTGTGCCTTTGGTTGCAGCTCTTCTGTAAAGTACCTATGTTTCACAAAACTGAGTATTAAGCAGTTAAAAGAGGTGACAAAACTTGACACAGTTACCAAGCCAGAGGGAAGGAGAGGGCAAAGGACACATCCCAGGATTCAGTCGTCCTTCCTCTAGGGCCAAAGTAAATGGAAGCATAAAGAACAATGTCTCTATCAGTTACAAGTATTTACATTCTTGAACAGGGAATTAAACAACAAAACCAAAGTACAGAAGCATCAGCAAATCCTATAGCTCCCTGGGCTCCAGGAAAGCAGCTTGTTTAGACCTTCAACCATCAGTTATTTTTTATTTTCCCCAAAGACACTGTATTTAAAACTGCTGTGTGTCTTCTTCCAAGTTCTGATTGCAGAAAGTTCATTGCTGATGAAATATACGCCAAGAAGAAACTACCTTGAATTTCAGATCCACGGTTGATACAGAGAGAGACATTTTTAGGGTGGTGGAAAGGGTTAGAAAAGTAACAACCAATTAAAAAAAAAAACTGTTGAAAATTTTACTCCAATGAAAAGTTTTGGTTTTTCCCTGTAAAGCACAGATATAGTTTGTAGAACAGAATCACTTGCTGTAGTTTAATGATTTAGCAATTATCCAAGTACTTTCTAATATCAACCTACAATAGACAAATGTTTGTAATAGCTATAGCTGTCAAATATTTTCTTTCTGCTACCCAGCTTAGTTTCCTAACCTGAGTAAAGAAAACATGCTCAACAACCTTCTTGCACCACTACTGAGAAGATGTGCCAATCTACAGCCTCATAAAAAGATGAGTGCCTGTGTTCATGTAAGGGAGAAGTTCAAAAACTCTTATCCTGATGGTAGTTTATAGGTGTATTTTCCATAACAGAATGTAAAATTTGTTATAAATAATACACTTCTATAAGTATTATTAGGAGAAACAAAATCAAACTTTTATTATTCATTCAGACATGCAAAGGAAAGGCCTAGTCATAGCTATATGCTTAGTTCTAATGCTTAAGCACATGTTTAAGTGCTTGTTTGACTGCAGCATGAAAGAGTGGCTCCAACTCCGTGCTAGAAATATGTTTTATTTTATTGCACTGCATACCTCTTGCTACAAGGATTTCCTATGTGTTTGTACAAACTTTTATAATAGCAAGCACTGTCAGATTTGAATTAAAACAAACAAAACAAATTCCCAAAACTCTCAAAAACTAACACCACCAACCCTGCCTGCCCTCCCACCAGTAAATGTAAAGAATTTGCTATTAACTGCAGTTATAGATTTATTTGGAGACACAAATTTGTGGCCTGATTTGAGTGGTCCCCAAGCACATACTCTAACCTGTGCAAAAAACAGGAATGAGCACTTTAGATGTACAGCTCTATTACAATAGTAAAGTAATGAAACTAATCAGGGACATTTGTCAAGAAATTTGCAATACAAAAGAGGGGACATAAAAATGTCAATATACCTTCAGGTCATGCCCAGGTACATAGAGGGAGGTACATATAAAAAATTTAATTAATATAGCGTTAATTACTGAAGGAATGGCTGAATTACTGAGGTGGAACGAGCATGAGGTATCTGTTTTCAGACGGTGTAGCTGGGACAAATTACTCCCCAGAGAACTATATTGCAGTCACAAAATCAGAACATTACCGATGTTAACATATGACAAAGGACAAACAAAGGTCTAGTTAACATTCTAACAGCTTCTTTTCAGAACAGCACAGATCAGACATTTAGGTAAATCTCATTGCTGAGAATGTTTGTGAAGATTAAGAAGAAACCATTCAAAACCATCATGTTTATATAACATTAAGTTAAAGGATATTTTAAAAATAATCCAGTGGAGTCATGAAGAATATTTGGGCAGCCGCTATACTCTGCTCTATCCATCTTATTGCTAACATATGCAGTTGTGTAATTTCTTTTGATTATGGGAAGAATCTGATTTTTAACCACTATGATATGAAAATGCTTGCTTGATAGGAGAAAAATTCGCACATGACCAAAACCTATGGTTTAGGACTACTTTGCTGCCTCAGTGAAGTGTTGCCATAATACAAACAATCTGTTTAACCCTAGTTCCTAGAGCAATGAAACTCATGTGACTGCACTGCCTGTTTCAATGTTTTTATGTTAATAACTGAGAAAGTCTGCTGTTTAAATTTATCTGAATCTAACTGGTACAGGGTAAGGGACAGCAAAACTCTCAGAGATAATTAAGTTCCTACAAGTTTCAGGAAAAAAAAAAGATAGTTAAATAGAAAAAAACCCTCTCATTAGCTCATCTCCTGTTTGCAGCTACCAACTGACTAATCTACATCCTGGAAATGGCAAGCTAACCAGCAAACATATCTCTCAACATTAGCAATAAAAACACCCAAGATTATTCACAGATATAAGGTGTTATAGAATATAGAACAGATACCAGTAGGAAATCTGGCTTAATTACTGTATCTAAGAAATTTTGCTTTAAAACTGTGACCCTTGAATATTGGTGCATAGAATAAATATTATAATTCATGATCTAGTTCATGTAACTGTGAAACACAATAGACACACCCAAGAATACCCACACCTTCGTATAAAATGCATCATAGACATACAGTATTTAAGCTCCCAGTCACTGTAGCAAATCCCCTGTATACACAGATTTTCAAACATTACAGCTGGGGCTTATAAATAATTTTAGGCCAAAACACTGTCCCTGCTAGAGTTGCTAAAATTTCACCCTGTGCTGGTTCTGAATTATTACCCTAAAAGTCAAATTGAACTTCATTGTTTTCTCCTGTCATGTAGTTTTGTTCCTTTCCTCCAGGCAGGTTTCTAGCCTCTCCCTATCCAGCAATTAGGTTCACCACCTTTCTGACACCACAGATTTTAAATTAGTAGACACTATCAACCCCACTAAAACTTCTATATTATTTCTGCATTAAAATCTGGAAATTACATCCTACTTTTGCTTTCCCATTCAGAACTGACAGTAGAAGAGCAACAAGCTCCTGATCACAAATCAAGTTCAGTATGACTGCAACTGGATAAGTCCTGTAGTTTTCAGAAAGTCATACTCAGTCCTGAGGTGCTGAATATGAACTACACAGAGATCTTTACAAAAAAAGCCTGAGCAAAGCCTGATTTCGCATGGGTGAATCACAAAGCTTAACTCTGAAAAATATAGATGGTTTTGTATGGAAAAGGTTGCAGATGCATCCCTCGCAAAATTTCCTCACTATTACCCAAAAGGTACGTGTAAGTGTTGCAAAAGAAAAAAGAAAAACCAAAACCCTCAAACTTTCATTAGAATTATCATTGCAAAAGATCAGCTCAACACATACTGAAGACATTCTTTGTGTATTGTATTCCAAGAGTTAAAGTTTTCCAAAATAATTACTATTTTGTATGTGCTCCATAATACTCATCTTTTTGATTGGATTTGTAAGAGCTTAGCTGTAATTGTAAGTTTGTAAGAAACCTCCATTACACAAAATTTCTCAGTGCTCAAGTGACACATTTGCAAATAGTTACATATTAGCACCTTGATGTTTGTTCTCAATATGAAATTTCATAGACAAGAACCACCATTGTCAGGGAAACAAAATATTTGGAGTCTCTATTTTTACAAGAATCTTTTTGCAACAGAAACAAGAAGCATCAATCCTCTTTGTCCACAAAACTAGATGCAGTACAGGCTTGAAACTGTAAAACACTCCTTGGCTTCTTTTTGCAGTTGTGCTGTTCGTGGAAACATGAGAGAGTCTAATGCAGTGTCAGAAAACTCCACTACTCTCGCATGCCAGCAAAGGAACAGCTTCAAAAATATTGCAGCAGTCAATAGTATAGACTTCTCTCCATATGTATCACAACAGAAACACCTTTGCTTTCTGTTGGCCTGTTCCAAGTACAATGGAGAAAAAAGGTGTGTGTATCCATAGGAACATATGACTATACTCTTAAACACCACTGTATTTCATGTTCAAAAGGTTTGTATGGAGGCCTACATGCCTATCTCTGGTCTGTTTTGTGATTTAAATGTATTCCCCTTGGAAGGATACTTTTCTTTATTCCGTTTCTTTCCTCAATTAAAATATTCACAGCAGAAATGGACAGGCACATTGCAGCCACTCATGTTTGCCTTTACAATGGACTTTACACAGTGAACACAGGTAGAGTTAGAATTGAGAGTTTCAAGGCATCATGTTCTCATGACGCATTCAAAGTTCCGGCCCATGTACCCCTCCTGCTCTATACACTCAGTGTAACAAGGCCACAGTAACACAGCGAAGTGCAGATGTCATTCCTCCTGTGCATCAGAACAGTAAGAAATCTTGCATGGTACCAAAATCCCAAGGTTTTTTTGATAATATTATCTACTTCAAGTTCTGCAGTTTTATTTAGTTATCATGGCTCAGCTGGGATATGCTGCTGTTGAGGTATGCATAATGTGAAATGGCATAAAATACAAAGCAGACTATATTACTATTTAGACAAGGTAGATTTTAAGCAATGCAATCGTTGATAACAAGTGGCTTACACAGGCACTAAATGCTATAATACATAACACTAGACTATTTGAAGAATGACACAGCTTAACCCAAAAAGCTTAAACACAATCTATGGCCTAATATTTTACACGCAAACTAGAACTACTCTGTGAGATGCTGTTTCATAGAAGATAGAACATTCATTTGAGGTTATACATGTGCAGCTGTAAGTTTGTGCATGTATACATAAATACTTGAATGTGACTGCATGTACACAGAGTATGTTTTTGCTCTTAATATAAGACTGCAACAAAGAAGCAGTGCATAAATAAGCTGATGACAAGAGCTTCACAAATGATAGTCATATTATTTCTTATTTTTTCCACCAAATAAAGCCATGGAGCATATGAACTCTCCATATTATCAGGACACAGCCTCAAATTGTGGAAATCCTTTAATAAGAATTTGTCATGCCATTTCTGTATATCTTCTGCTTCCAAATATAGGACCTTTTATTTATTGAACCAGTTGCTATTTTTTTTATTATACCTTGAAATACATTAACTAAGTTAAAAGTAAAAAGAATGGTCTAACACTTTCTATTACAAAACCTAGCTGTCAGAGACAAGCGGTAAAGTGTTTATACAACACAAAGGGTAAATATCAAAGACATAGAAAAAACAGCTTGAGGAATAGATTGGAGAGTGTTTTGTAGAGTATGTTGTCAGAAGAGGGTGCAGACAGTTTGTTTGAAGCTAACGTACTCAAGTTTCCCGTGGCTGGTGCAGCCTAAGGCAGGAGCATCATGTGAAGGAGACATAATTCTGTCTAATCCTGCTGCAGACAGATAGGTCTGCCAGTAGAGACCACGCAGGCTTGACAGCCAACGGCACCATCTTTGAAATAGCAAAAGATTGATACTGAAATACCAGAAGTGGAACAGCACTTTTTGACAGCAAGAAAACAACATGTTTGACAGGAATTGGAGGCAAGATCTTTTCCAGTCAAACAAGATGTCTGTTTAATGAAAGCATCAAAATCTACCTTACTAGCCAGTTCAAGATTCATTTGATTATTTTTGGTTGTATAGTAAAATTTAAAAACACATGAATGACCCTTCTGTAATTCCTCTTGCTTCTCAATAGGGCAACATCTTCTGCCATTTCTTCCTCAACAGTATTATAAAACACAATTTTGAACTGTAGTTGACAAAGTCTTTCAGGTGTTTTACAATATTCAGTGCATTTAGTGTTCTCAGAGTTATCTTTTATACATGGCTTTATTCATTGAGGTTTGGAATTGATTTAGATTGCTTCTTACTATCTAATAACAATCCACTTCTTTCATCCTCATTTCTTCCAAAGCTCTACTTTAATGACAAGATTTGACATTCTAGGCTATTTCAGCAAAAGACGAAGCTCCAGCTCCTGCCAACTTAGGACAATACTTTATCACAAACAAAAGAAAGAATTAGATCCAGCGACCAAAGGGGGGGTGGGGGGGAAGTAAGGGGATGAGGAAGAAAAAGAGAGTTTGGAAGGACTTTGGAGATTAGGGATAAATTTCCTTAAAGGTAAATATATTTATTTTTTATATCATAGCTTGGTGGGCTGTAAAAAGTCTTTCTTGTCCTGAAAGCAGAGGAGAGAACAAAATAGAATAGAGTGAGGTCACTTCACAGAAGGAATGATTAGTAATTAAGCCTAAGCAAGATTTTCTTCCAAAACTGAAGATATCTACACATCAGTTGGTTTACAAGATGGATGATATGTTTCTGATATCTACAACAGCAAAAATTGATCAAGGAACTAGTAGGTCCTTCCATTGTTATACCAAGATTCTCAAAAGTATCTAACACAAATAGCTAATACTTTTCAGAAATTTCAAATGCCTCTGAAAATTACCACAAATCATGAATTTGAAAAAATTTCATTAACTCAATAGCAATCAAAGCTTAGATAAACTACGCTGAAAAAACATAGAACTTGTGCACTATTCCCTGCTGTTTCCAAGTTTCAGAATATTATACTGAGTTCTGTTTTCTGAAGATCATTGCATTTGGATCAGAAATTACCTTACACTGGAAATATTAAAATACCGTGCTCATATTTTTATGAGCAATCTACATGGGTTTATATCCAAGAGTTTGAATAAAGAACATCTCCTGACAATTAAGGAGTAGGCAGTAGTTTTGCTCTGTTACAACAAAATTCTTAAATGTAGTGGATCTTTTACTTTAATCTATCATAAGTATACTGTACTGTGCATGTCTTAAAAAAAAGGAAAACTGCGCAAAATTTGACTACATTTTATATTTTAATTCTATTCCAGTATTTTTTTGACAGAAAAACGAATCTGATATTGCTCTAGGACAGGGTGTCAAACTCACAGCCCATGGGCCGAATCCAGCCCTCCACCTTGTTTTATCCAGCCCAGTCCCTTGTTTCTGCCTGGCAGCAGTGCCAAGCTCCTTGTCCCTATGCTCCTACCAGCGCTGGTCAGGTGTGCAGAATGGTAGGAGCTGTGAGTTTGACACTCCTGATCTAAACCATTAAAAATAGGATAAGGGAAAGTCAGTAAAGTGGAATTGTGTTAATAAATGCAACTGCACCAGAGATAATTCAATATTATCTTATAATTTCATACTTTAAGGCTTTCTTACAGAAGAGATAGAAAAATAAGCACTAGAAATTTAATTCTAAGCCAAATCTTACTGCTTGCCACTAGCACTCACGTTTGCTAGCAGTGAAACCCGATACAGTTGGATTTCCAGAGAATATTGATTGTTTATCCTTTCAGGGGACCAAAACCAGTAATATGAAAACACCAGCTGTTACAAAGTAAGAAGAATGCAGAAATCATCTGCCCTGAAAACACATGAAGAGAACCACCTTAGTCAGAGTAACACACTGAAGATTTTAATGCTTAGAGCAAAGCCATGTCACTACTGCAGATAAGCATGTGCAACTGAAAGTGACCAGTACATGCATCTATAACTATGGATCTAGATATCAAAAGATTTTGCAGGAGGAGCAGAAGCCACTACATATACCAGCATTTTCTGCTCAAATGATTTCCTTGTTTTGATGAAAGCAGATACGTGTCAAGCACTTGAAAACTTTGCCTTCAGTTATGCTTATGCAGAAGTGAACCTGGGCTGAAATATCAAAATCTCACCTGCTTGAAGAAACATTGACTTACTTTAATTACTATCCTGTAAAACTAAACCCAAAATAACAATTAATTATTTGCTTAAAGAAACGGATAAACGCTCACCTGCTGGACAGAAGATGACCTGTTTTAACTCTGTCTGTTTATAGAGATCTGCAAGATCTGCAAGGCTAATGGCATTGTTAAATGCCCTCCTAAATCTTGAGCAGTGAATGCTTAAACAAATCAAAGGAATCAATCTTGTGGGAAGAAGGACTAAAAAATACCAAGAGTTAAAATAAAGAGACAAACACTGGTCTTCAGATGCTGTAGTACTATACACTCAGTACATATCTTAAACCTCCTAAATGGCACATGCATTTGGCAAATGGCAAAGTGCACCCATTTGCCACGCACATCCATACCTTACAAAATATTTTCATTTTACTGTTAAACTTTTCCCTTACAACATTTAAATATTAATACCCCCCTGGTTAGACAGGTCAAATATTAGCCTATCAAGATTTCTGAAAACATATCATTACTGCAAAATGTTCTATAACTTTACTTGATGCTAAGATGTCTTTTTTCATTATCCAGTTTGCAGACTCCAAAGCAAATGTGATGAACAAGATCAGCAGCCATTAACAGCAGCCCGTAATCTCAGATGGTTTATGGTAATCTAAGAAATATTTTACTAACATATCCACGTTACAAATGCCCTTTCTTCTGCAACACAAAACATTATAAACTCTGGATTCTGTGAAACCCTAATTACTTTCTAACCAGTAATGTAAAAAATTTAATATGAACAGTGAATGCCCTATTTTAATCTCCACAGGAGAGTGCCATAGTCATTAACAAATGGATAGGTAACCTAAAAGTTCACCTCTGCTCTGAACTATGCTGTTTAGCGCAAAAGCAGTAACGACCTTAATAGCAGTTGCAGACGTGCTACTGTTCTACATGAAGACACGAAGAATGCCATGGTGCTTGGTGGAGGAGGTAACCTCTGCAAGAGTTACTGTAACAGATTTTAGACCTGTCAAGAGCATTCATAAATGCCATCTTACCCTCTTCCATTATGTGACATGCTGCACTGTGAACACTGAAATAATGTCTAGTCTGAAAATAAGTCAATACAGGATAGGTTAAAGAAATGCTTCACTGAAAATGTTTCAATCTCATATGTCCTATTAAATATCAGGGATAGCCAGAATGCCATTTATTAGGAGTTCAAGTGCTTGCAGATCTTCGTATTCAGATTATGCTACTGCCTGCCCAAGTTCTGCTCACTCTTGGCTATCTCAAGAACTACAACTGAGTTTCAAGCACAGAAAAAAAAAAACCCAGAAATTGTCATTAGAGATTATATCAATAATGCATCTAGTGCTGCATCCTACCTCCAACAGTACTTATGTTTCAGAAGATACAAAATGCCCTTGCGAACAAAGTCTAATCAGTGACAGGTGAAGTCTCTTCCTAACTACGCAGTTGTAAGTGCTGTGAAATACTCCCTAACAGGCAGATAAAATGTATTCAAATAAATTCTGCCCTGAATTACTTTAGAAAGCCAGTATCCTCATTTACTCTACAACAGGGTAGAGGCATATAACAATTTCTAAAATCTTTCATGTAAGAAAGAAGCATGGAATGCATAGAGATACAAAGAAGTCAGGCAAATGCCAAAAATAATTATCAAGTCAGTCTAGTTCCCTCCTTGCATGGTTTAGCAAGGCAACATTTATAAAGCGCAGCCCAGAGACTAAGAATTACCATTTCCCACAGGGAACCCTCTTTTGTTTTCACAAAAAAAAATAAATAAAATCCACAAAACCCCTACCCTACCTCCCTACCTCTTCAGATTATTCTGAAAATAACACAATTAAGGCATGAAAAATGAAAGATAGGGTCAAATCGTGGAAGAAGTATGACAGCAGGCCACAAAGCACACGTTTGTTTTGAGAATAAATTAGTCAAGACATGAGAATTAAACAGGCATTAGGTACCAAAAGTTTATGAATATGGCATCCCCCAAATCAGAACACATTCAGTTTGTATCACTAATTAATTTTGAAAGCAAAAAGCTTGCAATGGCTGCAATAAATTTCAGTGCAGACACTAGATTTTAATTAGAATTACCTTGTATAGGTCACATTTCTTCATTTAATAACTAAGTATATTGATTTTATATTGTTGTGCTATTTACTGGATCAAAACCACTGAAGTGGTTGTCATGTAAAGCTGTTCGTAATGTTATTTATTAGCAGTTTTTATTTCCTGCTTCTGCCTGTAACAAATCCTTGGCTTTTAACTGGTTATGAGATAAGATTAGTTATTTGAATTAGTAGGGAGATTTAGGTCTCCATAGCCATTGAAGTGATCTTTACATAGCAACATTTTATATTTTGCTAAATAGTAGTCTAGAAAAAAAACTACTTAAATGACTGATCTGGTTTCTTATATTTCTAAAAGCCTTCTTATAGTCAACAAAGCTTTTAGAAATAGTTTATCTAATATCTTCTGCTTACTGATCTCAAATAATTTGGAGAAGTTTACATGGATTATTATGAAATATTCATAGCTGCAAACATCAGTTTCTCATGACAAGTAACAAAAAAACCCCAAAATGAATATTTAAAATTAAGTATACAAAGCAAAGTCCAGGTCATTGACATCTTCATTTGAAAAAGGAATTGTATGCATTTCATTTATACCCATACCCACATTGTTATATTTCAGGGAATATTGTCAGCTTGTTACAGCAAGGAGCTTTGCTTTGTTAACTGTTATGTTACTGCCTTCCACAAATAGTTTGTCTTTTTTTTTTCTTTGAAGAGAAAAAAATTTAATGGAAAAATTAAATACTGCAAGTCATAAGGAGAACAGTACCAGGCTAGTAATTCAGAATCTTGACCTTTTGGCAGGAATGTACTGTACCCAAGGTTTCAGGTAATTACCAGAGCTGTAGATAATAGTCCATTAAATCTGTGTTGACTAGAGATATATAAAGCCTTTCCAAGGAGTTTTCATCTACCAAATACAGCACATGATTTCACATTATGTGTTCAAAATTCAAACCATTATAAAGGACATGATTCGAACTATATACTTTTTCAATTGGAAATGTAAAAGTTTCATTTGGTCATCTCTGTTAATAATTTTCCACATTAAATCTTTTATTATGCTCTTGATCTGAGATTCCTCTCCTCCTTTTATGTTTCTTCTTGCCTACTCCTCTTCATTGTTTTTCATTTAACTTCATTTTTTAAAGGAGAAGTACATGTAAAGGAACCTAAACCTGTTTTTCCACCAGCAATTGTACTCCCTCTGTATTTTCATTCCTGTTTCCTTCTGATTTATCAATTCTCTTTCAGTCTCTCTTCGACTCTACAGGTGCATTCATCTACACTTCTTTTGCTTTTACTCATCAATTCCTCAATTTGTCTTCTTACTGCCACTGTTGCTTTATGTATGTAAACACTCAAGGTTTCTCTCCCCATGTGCCCCTGAGAAGGTAAACCACAGAGCTCCCTCACTCATTCCCAGTGCTTCCTTCTCATTTACAGACACCACTAGAGAAGGTGGCGACAGCTGGTGGATCTTAAAGCCACTCTGCAACCCCTTCTTACACTCCTGAACTGGAAGCCAACAGAGTTTTCTCCTTTTCAGAGCCTAAAAAGAAACCACAAATACTTTTTTTGCCTTGCTGTGACACAGGATCATCTCCAACACTGGAGGGTAGTGACCTCACAACATCATACCTTAGAAGATGGTGTGCCACAAACTATAGCACAGTAGACTGAATCAGCAGACCTAAAGATCAGAAAACATCCTTCATGAGAAATAAGGAATTTCTTCTGAGTTTCATGAAAATACTAAAATAAGAGAAAAGGTTAGTGATTTCTGTCTTTAAGAAGTTGCCAACCTATCCATTACTAATTAAAGTGTGATTTGAAGACACAGTAGAGGGTGATCTGCACTTTTGAATGTAATTTATTTGCTTCCCTTCAGAGTTGCATTCCGGGCTTTTACCCTTTGGATAACAGAAGCAATCATACAGGAACACTCCTTTTATGTAATATTTACATGGGGGGGGGGGGGGGGGGGGGGGAATCCAACAAAACATCACAGAAGAATATCTCCATCTAAGAAAGAGTACTTTCAAGAACAACCAGAAATACTTTTTACAGTCTGATTTCCTACAGTTACACATCTTGGTCTATGTGTAGTCTTCATAAGGATTTATACAATGAATACAGCTTTCCTCTTGAGAGACGTGATTTATTGCATCCATTCTAATTTGAACCTTGACGTTTAGGATCAACCCCAACTTGCTTTGTTCTTCAGTGAACAGAACTTGCTACATAAGGTTAAAAGGAATCTGGAAACAAGAACTAGTTGCTTTAATTCTCCGCCTACATAACTAAAATAGACTTATAATTACATACAGCCTGATCCATCATTTCTCTTTAAGTGGTTTAATAGAACTGTACAGCTTATCCAGAAGGCTATTAGCTACCTGAATCTGCATACTAGAATATGCAATGTATCTCTCTAAAAATATTCAACAGGCCTTTGACAATATTCTTTTAATCCTGTCAAGGTGATTTCTGGTATATAAACTAGTAACATAGGGAAAAATAACCGCAAATTCCAGTATCAAAATGATATGAGATAAGCAAGAGGTTCACAAATATTGACCCCCTCCTTTTTCTCTAGGGTATGATTTATTCCTCCTGACTGTAGTCAATGTTGGATCAATGCAGTTTTATCCCCCTGCTTACATCATCATTATAACTAATCTTTGATTCAGTTTACTTAAGTGTCCTCCAAAGACCAGGGGCTAAAAACACCCCTGTAATAAAAAGGAAACTGATATACTGCATCAACGGCAAAAAAAAAAACCACCAAAAAAAAATCCAACAAAAAACAGAGAATACTGGCAAAATCAATAGGTTTATAGACAGATGGCAGAAATGAAGGAAGAGAATAAAAATAATTATGCCATGCAAACCAGAAAAGATTTAATGATTTCTTTTGAATCCGCTGGGCCATTTATACTGCACTGACTAGAGAAACAAATCTTGTAGTATCATTTCTGATAACAGTGATGGAATTTCAGTCCCCAAGAGATGTTGTTACAGAGAGGTAAATACTTATAAATACAGCATATAAGACATTGTGCTGGTGAATAAACTTCATGAAAGCAAAATTTAGATTGGTTTCCTTTCCAGTTCCAAAATGTATGTGATTGTTAAAAGCTAGGTTTCTACCAGGAACTTTTTCAAAACTGAAAGGAGTCAGTCTCTTGTGATGGTCTTTTCCTTCATTGGAGTCCCATTTAGGATATTTGCACAAATCATTAGTTGAAACAAACCTGATGTCAGTAAGCGCAATCTTAACAGCAGCTTTCTCTAATCTATACCTCAAATGTGGCCATACATTTTTCTTGGGAAAAAAAAGAAATAAAAAAAAGAGATACCCATTCAGAATGAGAAGATATTGTTTTGAGTGATTCTTCTGATGCAGGAGTCTTTTATGCTAAAAAATATTTATGATGAATTGCCTTAAGTAACACACTTCTCAGCTAAAATTCTAGGTATTGTTTCAGTCTTGTAGCTTTCCATTGCTGCCTCCATATCATTTCCTGAATGACTTACAACGGTAATCAAAAGGGTTGATACCACTGTAGCTTCAGGGGACACTCAATACCAATTCATTGGAATCTGCATTAGGATACAGATTTTATTCAAATATCATTAGAATTAGTATTAATCATCTATTATTTCAGGCTACATTTTTGGGATTATTGATTTGTATCTAAATAATTGGGACACTACTTTGGTATTTTATAGTTTTACCGATTATTTCCTGACTTCTGACTTATATATTCTGCATTCTGCTCTGTTTAAGTCCTTACAGGTTCTGGTTTTCCAGTTTAAAACATTTCAATATTTCCAGTTGAAAAAAAAAAGAGGGCTGTCACATTAATTTTTCTCAGATACCTGGCAATATTTACTAAAAAAAAGTGAAGTTTTTTGATACATTTGACCAACTCCTCATTTTCATTTGAGCTATTTGTAACTTTTTTTTTCCTTTTTCTTGGCATTGTCTACCAAATGACTACCACGTCAAAAAAGTTCTTGCCAGATTCTAAATCAATTTCTTTCTAGAAGAAAAATTACCATTTTTCACAAGTAGGTTCACTAAAACCTCTAAAATGAGTTATGAGTTTACAGTCTAAGACTCTACCTCATCCTTTTCAGCCAGCTTTTTTTTCCACCAGTGTTGCTCAAGGTGCTTTCTAACGGAAGGGGTTTGTCCTGGTGGTTTGTTTTCTAGTTCACAACCTTCGCCCCCCATCCCCAACCTTTGTTTTATTTTGGTTATGTTCATTTGTGAGGTTTCAGGGGTTTTCGTCTGTTTTGGGGTTTTTTGTTTGTTTGGTTTTTTTTAAATCAAAAGGAATAAACTCCACACGACCAAAATCCTAGAAAGCTCCACTGAAGTTGCAGCCCCACGGTAATATTTTAATTTTGGCAGAGCTTTCTTTACTTTTTTGGCCCCAGCAAAAAATCATGAGTAGTAAGGCAGTGCATTTTTTATTTTCCTGGTAGACTAACTGCCTGCTAATTTTGTTCAAATTAAGTTATCTAGATCAGTGCTCACATATCTGAAGTATCACAGAAGGAATGATATGAATCATTGATATTATAAGAACTATCTTGCTGTAGAGAATACTCTTCAGAAAAAGCAATATAATTTATTTCCAGTTACGTCAAACTGTTACAAACAGAAAGTTGTTTTCATTGTGATTTCGAGAAGTTACCTGAAAGCACTCAATAGCCATCCTTGTATATTGTAGAAGAAAGATGACATACAAACATGCAAAGACAGTGATTGCTTCGCCACTGAAAGCCCAGCTAATGCAGCTGAATCACCCTCAAACACCTAGTTTGTGGCTCAGTGGGCCAGGGCTGCTGAGCACTTAATACTGGTTTGCTTCTCATTCACCTGTTCACCAGCCCTAACACACAGCTAGCTGAACAACTTCTTCTCCTGGAAAGTGTTAGTGGGCAGCAGTATAAGCATCTTTGATCTGTAGGCAATCACAGACGTTGAAGTTGTAGTGCAGTTTGTATGCTCATCATTCAGGCTAAATAAAACAAAACAAGCCTCTTTATGGAGTGAGATAAGGAAAATAGTAGATGCTACCATTAAAGATATTGAGCTACGTGGCAATAACAGAGCAAGAACTCACTGAAACAGAAAAGTAGTGCTTCCCAAGTGACTAATTACACACACAGGAGTGGGCACATTGGCAAGTTTGAACGGAAAACATGAGGGGAAAAAAGAACAGGAACAAGCACAGCTCCTAACACGGGAAAAGACATGAAAAGGCATGAAGCTGAGCAGGCACTTGTGACACCTAGAAACTACACCAAGGAAAATTTGTACTGTGTTCAGGGAAGCAGAATAATTTATAAACATTTTATAAAGAAAGAAACACAAATATCCGATAGTACCATTTTTTTTTCCTCTGGTGGAAACCACTCAGAGCTATGGTTGATACCGATTCCCAAACCTGCTTTTCTCAAGCTCTGGCAATGACCAGCCGTGAGTGGTAGCAGCTATAGATACCAGTCCTATACCAGATAACTCACACAAATTAGGTATGGTTCTCCACCCGTTCCAACGCTCTCCAAGCACACGTCCTTACACCTTCCCTGATGGCTGACCCTTACCCAGCAATACTCAACTAAAACAGTCACAGCTTCAACCGTTTTGTCACATTTCTCTAGTGTCTGAGCTATTTACAGCTTCATGCTCCTGCTCTGGAATCAATCCTAATCCAGATGTGCCCTGCTTTAGCTATAAAGTAAGGACTGGCCTTTCATTTCTGCACAGGTGCTTATAGGAATAAAAAGCCAGCTCCTGACTGTCTGCAGTAGTCATGAAACTGCAAAGTACATTCCAGCTTTCCCCTACCTGCTGTTTAAAAAGCTATTGTATATGCTAGCAGCATGAAAATTGCATCAACTTTATTTCAAAATCCTCATTTTTCAGCTGGCTGTGAAAAACAAAGCACGCACACAGAATTAGTTGCGCATGAATCAGTATAAGGTTCTTTTCTTCCTCATATTATGGCACAGCGGCACTTAAAACACCACCTTTGCTTGTTTATTCTGCATTAGTCATCATCAGATAAATTGTTTAAGCCCCCTTTTAACAGGCTTCTCACACAAATCACTTTAAAAAAAAAAATCTTTTTCTGGCTGTGGGCTGCTCAGATACAATTACAGCTTTGATCCTAAATTTACTTCTGTGATTTTGAAAGAACTATTATTTAGGGATTGAACAAGTTTGCTGATTTTGATATTTAAAGACAAATCGCATGCTACAAAGGGATGCCTCTGTTGAAGTTTTTCTTGCATCTTTCTGGAATTCAGCACTTGAACAGAACCAAAGCACATCCAGCAGGTTTTCCACTGTGGAATTTGTTGATTATTAACTGAAAACTAACACATCTCTTTGGTCCTCAAGAACAACATTATTTTAGCAAGTCCAGCTAAAATGATAGCAGCCATGTTATTTCACTTCTTTAGCAAGGAAAGAAGTGAGGTCACAGCTCACGAGACCGTATTGCAGAACTATGAGCAGATACAATAATAAAATGAGCAATGGAAGTTCAATGTAATTTACTGACTCTTCTACAAAGTTGTATTCTATAGTATTATTCTTAGTGACAGAATCAGAAGTTTTTCCATTACCATCACGGCAGTAATTCCAAAAAAATATTCACCAAAACTGTACAGAGATTAATGTTGTTAGGACCCTTGGAGGTTTTAATTTTTCCCCTGGTGTATTTTTGTTTTGATTTGGGTTTTTTAAAACCTTTATTTCCCCTTGGGTCTTCTACTATTACATTACCAAGAGAAGACAGAACATGGAAAACAGAGTTTGGTTAATTCTGCAAAATACAGTAGAAAATATAAGAGAGTTAATTAGTGAGGCAATGAGTCAATCACATTTCTCTAAAGCAAACTACCACCTGAGAAATAAAATATTACTTTGTAAGCTGAAAGGGAAAAAGAAAGCTGTTTATTTGCTTCTTACTTTAACTTATCACAACACTTACTGAAAGTGGTTTGGATACACATCAAAAGTAAGGAAGGATTAAAATAGGATCCTACCTGTCCCAAAATCTCCACTTCCGCAGGTAATAACAAAGTTATTATGCCTCTTGAATTATTTTCTAAGAACGTGGCTGCGTGCCAGCGAGTCAGATTGATTCGTTCCTTAATTTTGCTCATTCCTGTGACATTACCATTATGAGAAGACTGGTACTTTGTTATATCTATATCTGATGTGGAATCTGAACGAACTATGGCCGTACTTGTATATGCAATCACAACTAAATTACTAAAAGTTCTGCACATCTGAGGGTTGGTGGAGAAATACGTAAGAGCAAATACCTGGTCAGAGACCAGTTTGGGTAGAGAACCATTCATTTCCAAGGGTTCCCAGAAAGCATTCAAGCCACTGACAACCTGCCCAGCAAGAATTAATGTTTTTCCATAACATATACCATTTTCCTTCTGGCTTTTAATAGTACATTAGAGGGAAAGACTGTTTGCCTTTTGTGTATATGACTATAGGGTCAGCAGGTTCAAAGAGTATAGTATATTGAAAATTTGGCATCTTCCACATTAATGAATTCATACTTTTTGGTGTCAACTTAGGAAACAGATCTTTTGGACAGCTGAAAGTTTTTAAAAAGTACATCATGACTCAACTTGAAGATACTAACCTATAAATTTGGAGGAAAAAAACCTAAAGCTGGTGCCATTACCTACTGCATTGGATGTGCATCTACTTTCTAGGGCAGAGTTTCCTATTAGAGTTTTAATTGGGTAGAAAGAAATCAAATACAATATTTGCAATTATGGAAACATAATACTTTTTGTTCAATTAGATATATAAGCAACTATTGACTAAATTAAAAAAAAATAACTCAGATGGGAACTGCATTATTGGTATCTTTTTTCCTATGGGTCAAAGTAGAGTTATAAAATAACTGTTTTCATGTGACTATAGAACACTTAAGTTACTGCTGCTGTAGTTATATTATATTTAGTACAGTAAAAGCCTCTTGGGTTTAATTTAAATCTTGCTGAATGTTATTAGATCATATCTATTCAATTAATGTTTCTTTCTGTACACTATGCATGGCCTAAATTCTGTCAAGAGACGAAGTCAGTCATTTAGGATCTGTGTGTAGTACTATTTGTGGATAAGCCATGGAACCTTTAACCCAGAAAGCGTTATATTTAAACTACAAGAACAAGTGCGCTGAATTAACATGATACAAGAAGACCAACTGCATTACCTCTCTAGCTTTTTGCCAATTGTAGTCCAAATTTTCCTGCAGTTTTAGCAAGTGCTTTACTCAATACATGAAAAAAACATATTTGGCCATTGTTTTGGCACTCCGACAGTTCAATGAAAATGAATCTTGCTCTCAGTCACGAGGCAGAATTCACTCTGAAGCACGCAAGTATTTGCTATAAGCTACAATGAGTGACATTAAAGCTGCAAATAGACTGAGACTGGAGGAATATACAAAAACAACTTGTGGAAATCAGACACAACATGTATTATTTGATACTACTGGAAATATCTCCTCCATGATGATATATGGACAAGCTTGCTGGTGCATGGGTCTAAGTTTCTTCTCTATTTCATAGATTTGTAGCTGTGCAATGCAGGCATAAATGTAAGAAGTTTTTCAAGATAGTGATGTCATATATTGGAGAGAGAAGGACTTCCAGAACCCTGTCACCCAATCTGAGTGTTATCTTTGGCCTCTACTCTAATACAACAGCCTGCTACAACTAGTTAGCAATAATTCTGAAAAATAAATGGCAATTGATGTTGGGAACGATACAATTAGAGATGCTACTGGGCTGTTATCATTGGCTACACTGAAGAGGCCAAAAGGCAGAATCATAGAGCAGGGCAAGTAAGCATGTATACTCATGAGAAAACAGGGACACCTGAGCTGAAGAGTTTAGAATTTTGGTAGCTTTGCTTGACATTGAGGTCTGTGATTAAGGATCATTAGGGAATCAACCTCAGTCAGAAATTACTGGAAAGAAAAGAAATACACTGTGAAAAAAACTAAAAATCAACATCAGCCATAAAGGTATGATTGTGAACAGAACTGTTAATGTAATTAAAAAAAAAATAGCAACTAGAATTTGGTGCAGAGTCATGACTAGAAAAAGAAATCCTGTTTGCTGGCACATATCACTCATAACTGTACTACACATATGAATAAAATACCGACTACCACAGAGTACCATTAAGGAGTATAACACAAAGGTCACCAAAACCACATGGAGGGTGCTTCTTCCAGAGAGGAAGGCTCTTCCCTTACGTTCCTTCTGTCTTGGTTTCTTCAAGACGGCAAATGCCAGGCTGAGTGAAGATTCCTGTGTGACTGACCTTGGTGCACTGCCATGACATGCAACATAGACTTTAGTACACAGGGAAGTGCCTTCAAAGCAAGGCTGCAAAAAGATGTGGGATATAAGCCACATAAGCTATTGATCACTAATGTTTCACTAAGATCTCTGAAGCTCCCTGCATGCCCAAATGTTACCTCAGTTCTGACAAAAGAACCAGGACACACAATCTGCATTCTCTGAGTGTAAACGTATTTCTTCCTGTAGCTGTGTGTGTAGCTGAAACTCCACCCTGAAATAGAAAGCACAGACAGCTGAAAGAGTAGGATAGAGGAACCCTAGGTTATTGTTCTGGTTAGAGAGTGACTGTTTAAGCAGTGTGGTCTAAAATAACTGCATGAGATACCAAGGAAAGTAATAGTAAACAAGATACTTCATTACATGGAAAATTTGGGTTCAACAGTATGTCAGTCAGTAGTCCCACGTTACTACGGAAATGCAGTGTGACAATAAATACATATCTGCAACACCATCTGAAATCTTAATCTCCTTTCAGAAACATTCACAAAGCTAGTACTACAAGCAAAAGCATGCATGTTTGCGGCTCCCAGTTGCTGATGCTGCACACATCATTTGCACATGGCTTTCCAGGCCTGTCGATACACTTATATTCAAATAATATATCCAAATTTGTCAATGAACTATAAATTTTACTTCAATATGCAAAGCAATTAAGGTACAATGGAAAGAAGTGTAAAAATGAATGCATGAATGAATTTCCAGAATTTAGAATTGCCATTGAGCAGAACACATATTTATTCTATAAAGACATGATGGGTTATCTCTCATTTGATCTGTTTTTCCACAGGAAGCATTTTATTCACCCATTTAATGCATTTTATTTAACAACTTCAGTTAAAAGACTGGCAACTTTAAATATTCCCTAACAAATCTACATGTTGCTTTTGTTAATATAATTATTTTTTTAAATGGTTACTCATGTACTTCATAAAGCATAACTAAAAGAAGAGGCTTGCATGGTGTGCCATCGTCATCAAGCACGCTGGTACAATGTTTTCCACCCCCCCCAATTATTTTGTTTTCTCAAAGAAATTTTAAAAACTTCCTTCTGTCCCCTGAGGCACAATCACAAGCAGTCATCCTTTAGTCAGACGTGTTTGCTGAAGGTGCCACAAGCCTTTTTGTGTAAATTATGCATTTTATTGATTAATCATTTCATAATTCCACTACATAAAAATAGTCAATTTCTTAATCAGACTCCTTGATACTGACATTTTAATGAACATTTTGCACTTCTAGTTGAGTATCACGGAACACTGTGGCAGTTTTAGAGGCCCTGAACCATCAACCATGTTCTTATTTACCATTTTCATTGATCAAGACATCACTTAAGTGAAGAACATCAGACTTTTTTCTAAGCAGATGCATTCCTCACTGGATTTTATGCATTAGAGAGAAATGGTAGAGAAGGTCCCAGGCAGATACAGGGGTGCAGAGCAACTATTGTACTGAAACAACCTCCATAAATCAACAGGAATCTCTGCATTTCTGTTATGGGGATACTGAGTGGTCAATAAGTATCTAATTTAATTTTCTCCAAAAACCCATCTGCATTCCCATTTTCAAAGAAAGATGCCTATACTCCAGTAAGTTTAATTTTAAATGTATTTTGATGACTCCTTTCCCCTAAAAGGGAGATCTTGAGCAAGTGGTTTTAAGTGCATTAAAAAAGAAAAAAATCTGTTTGTGCTTGAGTTGTTTTGAACTCTCTGCTTCTAAATAACGACGTCTGTTGTGTTTCCATTCACTTAGCTACACCAAAAAAATTTCATTTATAAGCTTGTAGTTACGAAAGTCTTCCCTTGTTTTCATTATTGCACTTGCCTACAGCACCTCTTGCAATTGTTGCATCAATGATGCATGGAACAGATCAGCTGCTCTGTTCTATGCTCCACTGCATGTGGAGCAGATAGACGGATGAATCCATACTTTCTGCATAGATAAACAATGTAACAGGTAGAAAGAATGATGACTACTCTTCAGGTGCCACAAAAAGAGAACACACTTTTGGCCTGTGAAAGAATAACATCTGCTGCTTGTAAAATAGTCTTTGGGAACGTCTTGATGTGTCGGAAACATTTAATTGGTTTCAGGCGTGTCACCTAACCCAAGAGATGCCATCTCAGACACTGTTGATCACTAGACAGTGAAAAGACAAGGAAAATCTCTGCTTGCCTTCTTACATTCTGCAAACCACTGTACTTTATAATTTGGTTCAGGGACTACTTAGGCAATTTTCACATTTTATTTCTCTGTTCTTTTTGACCACATAGGAAAATGGTTCCCAAAAATACTCAAAACAATAAATAATAAATTCTTTCTGTAAAACCCAATTCCAAATTTTTCACAAACAGGTCATAAACCATTCTTTTTTTTTGTAATGTACAAGAACTTTCTTGCTTGCTGCTTCATTGGAAAACTCATTTCTAACAAAGTTATCTATGTAGTGTGCAACATAGACACATTTGCTTAAATGCAGAATTAGTGAAGAATTAATACTAAGATTATACAGAGAAAGATGGTAAAAATTAAATGCACAGCAGAAGACTTACTCAACTAAGTGCACCTAAGAAATGAACACACTGCCTTCATAAGTATGCAACTGTGTAAGACTTTCATTAGTGCTTTTGAAGTTTATTTTAGTATTTTCTTTGACAAATATTGGTGTTCCACATGGTAGGTATTTCAACTAGATAATCAATTAGCTACTCTAAAGTACATGTGGACCGAACACAAGAACCAGTCAGCTGAAGTGCTGTCTTATGTTTCCAGCTTATACATTCCTCCAATTAAAAATATATAACCTCATCATAGTTCTGAGAAACAATTAAGTCATATGAATTGCAGTTATAGAAACCCTGCCAAACCAATTTCGTCATTATTTCACATTCTTGTCTCATTGTTTAATCATCCTGGAAAATAATACAACATAGACAATAAATCATTAATTTGACTGAAATTATATACAAGTTGCAGGTGTTGCTCTGGACAAAAACAATAACTGACTGGTGAAAGTAATGTTCTTCCAGCTGTGCATGCTAGATGAATTAGAACTGGGAACTTCTAATCAATGTTACAGTGAAGTAGACCTTTAGTTTTTCCTTTTAATCTACAAATCTGAGAATTTGTTTTCATGTAGTTTTATTTTTCTTCAAGTGCTGCCACACAGAAGAATCTGCTTTTGTAGCATGGGCTTTCCATGGAAACCATCCACTGAGCAAAAATATAGTTCTGCAAATTCTACCGAGCTTAATTTTACGCCAAATAACTTGATATGGCACTAATTAATCTGAGAGATAAACCAATAATTTAACACACTGGAGAAGACTATATGCAATATTAAAGAACATTTGCTACATTTTCAACCATTTTCTTGGCAATATTTTTTGTTATATAACTTATTTTGACCAAAACAAGAGACAAAGTAATTTACAATTCCACAGAACATTTGAAAACTCTGAGAAGGCTAAAGTCTGAGGAAGTAATCTGAACTATTAAACACCTCCAGTTTATCAGTTTTCTGTTTTATAAAGACAGAAGTACAACAGATTTCTTCAAAGAGCAATTTGGATGCTTACTACAGACCTTTACGTTTCAACTTTGCTAATTCTAATTACTCTTTAAAAATAACCCTCAAAACAATGAAGTCCTTTCCTCAAGGTAGTCCTTGTTTTTCCAGTCATTTTTAAAAAGAGGTTTTAATCACAGAAGGTCAATAGATACTCAGAAACACTGCTCTAGGGGACATGAGCCTTTCAGGTTCGAATTGTTTTCCACACCATTTGCTCAGTACCACAGCAAAGCATGCATCAAAAAAAACATACAACTATGGAAACTGATGTTACAGTTTTTATATTGTTAGACTGTAAGTCCTGACCCATCTTTTCCCTGCTGAAAAACAGAACTCACAGGCAAGAAGCAGCTAGGCAAGACAGACGTGTCTAGAAGAGCAAAGTCACGTTAACTGCCATGCAATACCGGGACAGTGTGATCAACTGGTACACTATAGCGTTAGGACATTTACTCCAAAAAGGAAATTTCGGGCATCTCCCTGGAGGCCATATACTTCAGATGTCAAGGCAGTACTTTAATACAGCTGTGGCATGTGATACACTTCATTTGGTTTCAAGACACTTCCCAGGAAGAACAGTAGAAATATGGATTTCTTGCTAAAATGATCATTAAATGCAACAAATCCCATGATAAATAAGTGCTTAGAATAATGAAATCTTAGATGCTCCAACAAAATGCTGTGCTTCCTGCCTCTTTACAAGAGCATACAGGGTGAGATCATCCAGACAACTGAGTTCTACTATGTAAACAAGTTTATTGCTGCAATGAGAAAGATATAAAGCTGACAAGTCTTTGTTATTTTCAAACACTGTTTTTATTCTTCATTCTACTACTGATATGTGACTAGACATAAATAAGCAAGGATAGGTTTCAAACTTCCTGTAAGCTTCATGTTGCAATGACTTGAAACAGATTAGGATCTGATACTGAACTAGCCACCTTTAACCTACCTGCAATGCAAACCACAAGTTCAGCTGAACCTATTTAAACAGTTCTTTGATTTGCTTTTCCTAGTACATATCAACAAATGCTGAGATGCCATTAATACTGCCTCATCTAAACATTATTCATTACAAAGTCCCATTTCCCAACCAGACAGCTCCACATTTCCCGTGGTCACCTAATTAATGGGTATCTATTAGACCCATCTGCAAATCTGACTGGGTAATACTTTCACAAAACTAAATTGAGCTTGCCACAGCAGAAATGACACAGTACCATGGGGTACAATTAACTATAGAGAGACATAATTTATCCTAAGCCTTAGGCACAATCAATAATGAGTTTCTTTTTTTGAGGTGTTATGGGGCTATAAGCACAAGATGATAGGCTTGAGTTACTTAAGTTCTGATAACCGTTTTCTATTTGGATCTTAACTCTCAGCAAATACAAAGCTAGACAAAATTTTACTACACAAAACAATTCCCAAACAATTCTAAAATTAAAAATCTTAACTGCCTAAAATACAAAACTATCTTGTCTGTGTAAAAATTTAATAGCCACAACATTAATAAAATAATACAAGAAACAACTAATATATTCTCTGTCCTTCATTTCTTTGGACAAGCAGACCTGTTCTTTGATTTCTCTTTTTTAAGACATTAACTTAGGCAGAAGCATCACATTTGGATTGGTTGATAAGGATATGAAGTGACAGTTCCAGTGCACTTGACAGTGCAAATCTTCACAAATCCACTGATGTCAGAAAGCACTTTGTCCAACCTCACCATGAGCGCTGAAGCAATGAAGTCTCCACATATTCTACTCGAAGATTAACTTTCATCAATAATTTCACTGCTTGTTTCAAGAATTTGTTTTCATTAATCTCCCAGACAGGATTTTTTTTTTTTTTAAAGAGCTTTATATTAAAGTGGGAAGGAAGTAAAGTAACCTTATTAACGCATCCTTAATGCATAAGTATTTCTCTCAAACACATTTAGAAGTTCATCCTCAGACATATTTGTTGCCATATATGGGTTTCACTTCACCTTGCCTCACCAACTTGTTGCTACTTAAGCATAAGCACACAATATACACCAACTATTTAGGCTCTCACAATACTGCGTAGAGAGAAGAAAACAGACACCCAAACAACAGATAATCTCACTTGTTTTAGTTGATAACCTGTTGGATGTCAATTGCCCGCAGAAAGAATCTACACAGCTCTCAGACCAAATAAGCATAACCATCTAAAAACCAACAGAAGAGACTAGAGAATAGGATCTTAGAGTCCAGAATTGCCCCAGTTGCACTTTCTCAGAACTCACAGGGTCAATTCTTACTCTCCAATCACCTCTTACTTTCCTGAAAATACGGATTCATGTGGGACACTGGAATTGTTAATAGGTGAGGTAAACTGTTCCGGTGTACCAGCCAAACTGGTTTTCATCGTTTTAACTCTAAAGAAGTCACAAGAAAATTGTTCTTATATTTACAAACAATTTTGTTGCATCTATAAAGAAATAACATTAGAATGCAAAATTTATTACCCACTACTTTAGAAACTAAACTATTTTAGTAAAAGCCTAAAGGTGATTCTCTTTCAAGACCATACTGAGGGGAAAAAGGCCCACTAAGAAAGCTAATTTCCAATCTAATTTCAAAATTTACAATGTTCATGCACTTTCCAAGGTTACACAGCAAGACACATGAAATCAGGGAATACAGCCTGGAGCACAGTAAGAAAAATGATTGGTATAGACAGTAAGTGAATAAGCTACAAGACCAATTAGTGAATGTGGGTTACGATGCATTAAGATGCATGCTGTATAAAAGAGGGCAAGCAAAGCTGACTGTACTTAAGCTCAAGCAGCTGGACCTGAGTAGCCATGTCCAGCTGTATTATGGCATTATTAGCTGCAGCCTCCCAGCTGCCATGGTTTGCTTACTATGTTACTGGAATAAAGGAGGCATAAGTAATGCTTCCAAAGACAAGAGAGGTTAGGACAAAAGTACATTGGGAAAAAAAAAAGCGCACAAGTACATATGCTTGGAGCTGGGGGACAACTCCAAAGGGACAAAGTAACTTCATAGACAATGATATATAGAGCACTTCAGGAAAACTTCATTCAGTTCTGTGAAGCCCTTATCAATAGTCATAGAGCAAGAAATATTTATTATTTAAAATCCTCTGGTTCACCTCTAAATGTATAAATTTAAATTGGTTTATTTTTATATCCTCATTCAGGTATTGCATTAAAACACACTAAAATGCTCCTCCACAGTAACAAGTCATTCGACCTTCCCAGCTTTCCTTTTTCTTTCTTACGTGGTTGTGTAGGGTTGTGAGGTTGCATAGAGTGAAGGCGTTTTACTGCATATTTTAGCTCTCAAAGCTGACAGAATGATGAATCTCATCTTTCAGTTTTAGCAAACACCCAAGAATTTCCTCAGGATGACAGGGTCCTCCAGTAACATAATACTGCTACATACATTACCCACATTTCCTTCACAGGTGTTGCTATACTTCGCTATGCCCTAGAAAACCTCCCTCCAAGTGGACTCTGAAGAACACATGGAGCTGACCATAAAATCGAGCAACCTAGAGGCTAATCTAATCAGGATGGAGGATTCATCTTGGCCTTTTCTATTCCCAGCTCACTTCAGCTGCTGGCATATATTCAACCTCACTTTGCCACTGCTAGGGCAGCAAGATATCCAAGATGGTTTTATAGAGTACTTTTGGGTAGGCTCAGAATACTGTGTAATATTTATTAACTACTGCATCACATGAACCTTATGAAGCAGAGTTGATTCAGTGATGACCATAATTCAGAATTTTCTTTCTGCTCTGTTTTAGTATTGTTTTTTTCTGTTCACTTCATATGCAGGGTAATTTCTTATACTTTTCCCACTAAACACCATTGACTCCACAGAACTTAATTCTCAAACTGTATGAGATTTTCATTAAACAGCATTTCAGCTGAAGTTATAAACAGAATTATTTCACGTAGTTGAGGAGGGAAGAATTCCACAGTGAGGTTACTTTATTTTATTGGTGTGTGCTTATTTCATTATGTGATATTTTTCTCTGTATTATGTCATTTTCATTTCAGAATTCAAAAAGACACCAAAATTTCAGTATCTTAGGAAAAAAAATACAGGAGCTTTCAGTCTGTTTTAGTATCTTGAGCTGATCCATGAACATTTCCTAGTAACAGATTATGGGGTAAATTAAATGTTCACAGTGCTACAGAGACAAAGAGGAATAGTTTATTTCTCTGATTTATGTCTACGCGGCACAGATTAACTTTACTTAGTATGTAGCCTTCAGGATTTATTTACCAATCATAAAAGCTAGCTCATCAGTGTTAATATAGTTATTTTACACATACACAGTCCTTGCAAGAAAATTGATACCATTCATTACCTACAACACTCTTTTGAAAGCTTGGCAGTTTATACAGTTCAGGAAAAAAAACCCTCTCCAGCAGTGTGGAAGCAAAAGACTTAAATACGTAGGGACAAAGAAAGAAAAGTTGTTTCGAGACTACTGTATAAGAATGAAAGACAGGACACCTGTATTCTCTTCCCAAGATCCCTTTATCTTCGCTCAAGACCTTGGAAAAAAGATGTCACTTTACCTTCTGACAATTGGAATGAAAACAAGCTTAACACATTCAGTGAAAACACCTCTGAGCCTCAGTCTGAATAAACTTGAAGTGTCAGCAAGGCAGCTCCGCTACACTGGTCCTGGTGCAACCTAAATTTGTTACCAAAGAGCTTTGAGGTCTGTCCTTGCCTGAGGGGACCCAACACTGCTTCACATACTCTTGCTGCAAGACAGCTTCCTTCTTTCCTGCCCCTCTACTAAGAAGTAGGACAGAACAGACTTGGATTAGCTACAAGTTAGATGCACACCAGCAAGGAAATTCCTTCAGTGGCATTGTCTGCTGGGCAAATTCACACTTTTTTTTACATTTCAAGAATGCTACAGGGGAGTTAGCACACAAGCTGCAATGCCAACCTACACCGCACACACTGAGCTGCTCATTCAATTCACACAGTCATGAAAGCAGCCAAAGGGCCTTGGGCAACTGAGCCTACGGTGATTGAGAACAGTTTTCATTATATGGAGGATGGAATGGATTTATAGCAGAAATAACACTTGAAAACTTAAAGTGGTCACATTTGCATTTAACATATTTGGACAGCAGAAGGTCTGAATATTTTTTCCCTGGATACTTGGATATCCTAGTTTTGAATTATAAACTATGCCATTCTTATTACACCCAATAGTTATCCAGTGCTTAGGCACAAGCGTTGTCCAGCTGGCTTCCTGCAGGCAGAGCCAGGGTATGACAGTAAGATCAACTGAGTCCTTACTTCAAACATCATATGGTGCTTATTGAGGACTGGAGACCAACAGTGCAATGACTAATCTCTGTGAAAGCCTGTGCCTGGAGTGACTCATTCAACTTTTGAAATTAAAACATGGTGGTGGTTTTTTTTTTTTAATGCTTCTGAATTGAGCTTTTTATTTAGCAAGGTCAGTCAACTTTTGCTCAGCTCAAGGAGAGCAAAACCTTATTTTTTATTTCAATCAGACATTTTTGGAGCATTACAGTAGATCACATCTGTCAACATTTTAAAGCTACCATATATGGAGAAAACTAGGGATAGACCTTTCATTGAAATACACCATTGAACTCTATAGAAATACATTAGTCTAAGATCTTTTGTGCTAGAAGAGTTTTCTGGGGCACAGAGCAGAAACATGTGCTTTTTTTTTAATGCAGCAAAAAGCAAAATGCTTTTGAAAGAGAAGTTAATATAGATGTAGTTAATATTTCTAATATTTTGCTTTAACCTTGCTAGCGCTTGTGAATAATCTATTTACTCATCCTTATGATAAATTTCAAAGTAGCTTTGAAGCAATGCTTCATATATTTGATAGATGTTATGTTTAAGGTCAGAATTGATGAGTGTAACCATGTAGTCTGATTACTTACGTAACTGCGGCTACAGATTTCCAGTCAGCATTTATCATTATATGAAAATCTAATTAGCTTAATCTCATTAATGTCTCTAACTAGACAAAAGGCAATAATAGCCTCTTATATGATTTCCAGCCAAACAGTTCATTTTAGTCTGCAACGTTTCCTGAACCCTTTGCAGGTATTTGAAGTTCAGTAATAGCTGAGATAGAAGTAGTCCAAAATAAAACAAAAATTGTTTGCAGATGCAACCTCCTTCATGGTTATCTCTTGGTAGCCTATCAGCTGTCTACATTGAAATTAAGAATACAACCTGAAAAGTGGTGCTGCTGAACTAGAATATAACCTGAGGATTCAACCTCTATCTGGATGAGCTATCCATCTTTCCTGCAGTAAACGTGTAACAACGTGCCTCTCTACGGTCTCTGGCTCCTCCATCCACCAAGAATCACTATAAAGAAACCTGTTGGTATTTCTCCTCATTTTCAGCATCACCAGTTTATTCTGTGTGCCACTTCCAGCATTTCATTGACTCCAGGGGGCTCTCTCATACCATGACAGAAGAACGAACACCCACGGACCAGGGGAAAGTTGACTGATTCTGTTGCAGTCCGAGGATATGCAGTATTTCCATTATTCCCAGCATGCTTGGGAAAAGCCTGTTCTGATGAAAGAGTTCAACAAACAGCGGACTCAAAACAGTACAAGAATGATTTAAACTTCTGCATATATTAGTGTATATTAGCAAAGAGACAAATCTTCTAGGAACACAGTCAAACCGTCTTCGAGTCTCCTTCCAGCGTCCCATAGCTCAGAGACTAGTGCAGCCTGTGGAACAATCCAAATGATGTCTGGTTCTAAAGTGGAAAATGTCTTACAGAATGAAGCCACTAGAGTCTTTGTAGTGGACAAGTGTCATTGGTGTTATGCTACTGTAACACATACAATCTCTAAAAAGCAGGTCAATTTCAAAGAAAACTGCCATGTAAAAATAGTGCTGTTCTTTGCTGTTAACCAAACACTCTGCCAGCAAAAGATGCAAAGAACTTCCTCCAAAATAATTGTAAAGGAACAACAGCTTTACCTGCTCTATACACATGCATTACCCAAGGTAAAACGTGAAAGAATGGAAATGTGCACTTGCAATACAGAGTGAACAACACACAGGCTCACAGAAATTGTGCTTTCTTTTGGTAGTGGGAAGGAGTAAAACAAAGGAATAACAAACACATGCTAGCTGGTTGAAATTATTAGTAGGAAGGATCACTCTGTAAGTGATTGCAAAATAGCTCTGAATAAGTCTTCCAGGAGATAAACGATTTTTATACCTTAGCTTCTGCAGCAGTTGGCATGATAGCTTACCTTTCATGGCATCGTGTCAACTGTGGCTCAGCCTAAAATGTATTCAAGCTTATTTTTACACATGGCTTAAAGTTTTAAATAAAATGCTTTATTCAGTTCTGACTTTGCATGGAAGTAAATTTTCCGTGGAAGATCGTCCATGCCACAGCTGACATTGAAACTTCTACATTTAATCAGTGAAAAGTAAAACCTAAACCATGTATTTCAATAGTAATATAACAAGGTTCTATGCTACTCAATGTCTCAAAGAACTGGTTCTGGCATATAAACCAACTGATACTCAAAGCTACTTTGAAACAACGTTATTGACAAATCACTGAAAAACATCCCAAAATGGCATTGTCCTTCACACAGCGTCCTTTATGCAGCCCACTAGCAAAGCAACTGCCAGTTAAGCTTTTAACAACACATATGCTCAGATTGTGCTAGTTTTTGTGAGATTCTGCTATTGATGCAGCAGGTCACAATGCAATTTAGAAGCAATTAAAAGGTAATGAATGTGCTGAACTGAAACCTCTGCCTTGGAGGCTTTTTCTGTGTACAGGGGAAAGTAGATAGATTTGTGTCCTTCAATAATTTCTGCTGCAGAAGAGCAAAGTGAAATGCTTCTGAAATGGGCCTCAGATGTCTGAAGGACAGCCTGTTTTTGTGAATGTGAGCACTGCTGAAGTGCTGTGATACACCAGCTTCAACTACTACGCATAAAATCAAAGTAACTTCTTGAACAGGTAACTACTGGAGTGTTCTCTTCTCCATAATAAGGCTTTGGGGAAAAAGAAAACTCACACTACCCTTTGGATACCACATGTTTTCCTCATACTGGTGCATAGCTGTGGGATTAATATCCTGGTAAATAAGGTAGAATGTCAAACACTGATTAAAACAATTATGTTCTATTAAGCTGCATGTATTCATAATGTTTATCCTCATTTAAAAGACTTACTTGAAATCACATTTCATGGTTTTGTTTCCGTTAAAGTTACTGTGTCCTGTATCTCTAAGCACTTCAATATTCTACAATGGATCAATCAGGTGCAAAAAAAATAGTGCGCTTATTTTCTACACCTTTTAATTTGGGTGTACACTTTTCTTACATTTTTAACCTTTTGAGCACTCTTCTTGGAACTAATAGATTAACACGTTTTACATCTATCAGGTTAAAAGTCATTAAGAATGTCAATGTTTTGAGTATCAAATCTGAGATCCTACAGAAATACTGAAAACAGTGTTTTTACCACTTATGTATATATTTGCACATGAGTATCTACAGTTTTAAAACTATAGTGGTTATATACTTTCTAAATTTAAGACAGACATATGCTGTGTATACAGGAAAATAAATTTGAAAATAGCTATCTAGATAATACAGAGTCTATGGGAATGATGGTGGCAATACCGTCAGTGCCAGCAGCTCTTGGGTCTGCCAAAGCCTTCCATGTTTCACTGGCCTCCACAGGCCTTGGGGAAGGGAGAAAAAAAGATTATGGTACCTCTACCATAAGCAGCTGGTACTAATACTAAACTCTTCTAGACCAACATACTTCTAGATGGAAATATCTTTGTATATCAACAGCAACTATTCTGACCTTTTTGTCAGAGACCAGTAACAGACAATGTGTTCAGTCACATTGCACATTGAAAATCTCTCCAGGTTTATCCTTAAGAAAAAAAACCTCCTATATCAACCATTTTATTTACAAATACATTGTTTTAAAGATATTACAAGGGGAGAGCCTGCAAGACTAGCAATATCTTACCTCTTTGTAACAAAAATTAAAACCTGACTGCTCTTTCTTCAAAACCAGATGCCAGTTTTGGGGTTGACTAAAGAAAACAGCTGTGTGCCGTTTCTGCGTCCGGAACACACAGAAAGATTCAGTTGCATCTATTTTTGCCTACTTTAAGTTTCCTAAGACATAAAACATCCACATTTAATCTTCTGTTGAACACAGTATTGACAATTCAATGAGACAGTTATAAGTCTATAATAAAGTGAGACTTATTATGCTGATTTTGTATGCCCATAAAATAGTCTTATCAATAACATTAATTCATCTATTCAGACCTGATATTTGCTAAAGGATTCAGTTCAACTCCTTATCCAAAATATATTTTATACCACACACGCAATATATGTTATAAGCCAAGAAGTGTTAAGGTATCCTCATAAAAAAGAGCTTGAAAAGAATTCAGTAAACTTCTTTCCAAGTTAGCATTTTTTTTATATTAATTAAGGTGGCAGGATCAGGCTTAAAGAAAAAATCTGTATCAGATTACTATTGTAGACAGCTAAGGATTCTGTGTAAATTGTTATTTCTGGTATTTCCAAGGCTAGGGGGGAAAAAAAAGATCTTAAAATGCCTGGAGAAGGCTTCCCAGCTCGCATTTTAAGAGACTGAATAATTTCACACGACAGAGGATAAATGCACATAACCCCATTTAATGTGATATGGCACTTTTTTCAAAGCAGTTTGTTACAGCTGCTTATAGGAACACAATGAAATCCTATTAGAGAAAGTGTATCAGGGCTACCTGTTGCAGATGCTTTACAAACATAGGTATCCTGACTCTACAACAAAGGTTGGCTTTGTCACTTGGTAGTACTGAACAGTCAGGACACACAGCAGCCACTAATTCTCCACGATTGAAATTTTTGTGAAAACGCAGTCTGTCTCAAAGTAAACTGGTATTTTAACAGGATATATTGTAATGTTTACAACAGAAGAAAACAACAGAGAATCCAGGAATGAAAGAAAAAGGGACATTAATCCACTTCAGAGACGCACTTCCTGAATACGGTAAGGAGAAACCATACTATACCTCAAACATGAAGATGACAGACAAATACCTACACAATCTGATCTGAGTCAGTGATCCAGTTTGAATAAAGCCCTTCCAGTGCAGCACCCAAGACACTGCACTTTGTCTCAATAATCTACATTTGTCTGGCACACTTAGAAAATTATTCTGCAAGAACAGGAAATAAGCAAAGTTACTGTGTAAGAATGGCTGAAACGTCTCCAAAATCCTGCAGCAGTCCCCTATAGACCTGGGCAAACAGAGGTGAAAATAAGACTTCTGGAATATAAACTGAAGCCAATGAAGCAGCTTAAATTGGTGTGGGGAGCAAATGATTGGGGGAAGTCACCATGATTAAGCAGGCAACCAAACTACCTGCTGCTGTGTCCATTCCTCATCTCAGTAATAGAAACACAGCAGAGCACACAGGTCATGCTAACTCTTAACAACTCTAGTAATTATCAGCAGGAAAGAAAAATGAGTAGTGCTGGGCTCTTGGGAGAAAAGTCTGCTTTACATTTGCTGAAGTTGTATAAAAGAATAGGCTGGAGGGAAATAGACTTAGCACCAGATTTGAGGCATATACACACCAAGTAATTGAAAGCTTATATGAGGTCAAATAACATGCAGGACCTAAAAGAGATTGAGACTTAAAAGTTGTTTTTCCAAACCACCTTTTAATCACAGCAAAGTTACTCTATTGATCTCAGATTGCAGATCTCTGATAACCCTTATAAACTGGCCTGAAAATTGTGTGCCCATACCAAAGTTCAGTGAAAGCTTTTATTTTTTCACTAAATCGCACCAAATTCAAGTTTTCTGCCTTTCTTGGTCCTTATACTCCCCACAGGGTTGAGATGTCCCAGGTCAAAAAGCATTAGAAATACTTGTCTTCACTGTTAAAAATATTAAGCGTAATTCAGGTTTGGTGTCAAGCTATCACAGGCTACTCCTCAATTGGAAGGGTACAGTACAGATCACTGTTCTCCTGCTGCATCTTTGGTTTTACCTCTTCCAGAACCCTGCTCCAAATCTTGAGTACTTTGTTCGTAAGATACATCCTTCCATGATGAAAACAGAAAAATCTACTATACTCAGCATCTCTGGAAATCAACTTAAGTAGCTGTATATAGTTACAGAAGTGCAGTTACAGGCCTTCCAGCTTATCCGTGTTGGGTTTACTGAATTCCCTGAATGGTACAGAGAATTCCGTATTCTAGTGCTGATGACCAAGATAGGATCATGCAAGTTAAGCATGATTTTTAGCTTCCTGGGAAGTCTTTATCACATTTGATAAAGAGTAATGATCTTGAAATGTAGTTTAGGAAGTGCCCTAATTTGGGGGAGCAAACTTAATCAGACAGAGTTCTGTCATGCTGGTAAGACACTCGATACCACAGGAGGTCAGTTCCACATGCATTTCAATACTATATCCATAGACTGGATCAAAATAAGTTCCTGAAAATAGCAACAGAAATGAAAAGGGTGTAGACCTTCACAAATGGAAACAACAGAAAGAACTAGCGTAGTGAGATTGATAACGAAGACTGTTAACCTCTTCCTTTAAGAATGGAAAAATAATTGCATTTAAAAAACCCTATAGGTGCAATAAAAATAGCTCAAATTTACAAAAAAAAAGTAGGTTCTTGAAGTTTTATGACACTCCAGTGTTAAAGCTGCATAATGTACCTCTCTTTCTGCAGATATTCGGAAAAACAGGTCTGATCTAAAAGCTACCAAAGTAATGAGTCTTTTCCAGTAGCTTCAGTAGGCTTTGGATCAGATCATATATTATCACTGCACAAATCAAAATGAATCAGATATTGTGGACAGAGAGTAACAAATGAGCAATTAAGCTAAGTCAGAGCCAAAAGTTAAATGCACACTTCTCCGAAGAAGTGTGCTATACATTTATGCTGCCAATGAAGCTACTTTGGATGAATTCTCATTCCAAAACATGCATGATAAAAGTTCTTCACAGAACAAGTAATCAGGCATTGGAATGGCCTGCCCAGAGAGGTGGTGGATTCACCATCCCTGATGGTTTTTAAAATAAGACTGGATGTGGCACTTAGTGCCTTGATCTAGTAATCATGAGGACGCTGGACAAAGGGTTGGACTTGATGATCTTGGAGGTCTCTTCCAACCCAGATGATTCTATGATTCTTTAAACTTTAAAAGACATAGTTTACAGAATTTGCACTGAAGAGTTCAATGTATGTAAGAGCTAAATTAAGCATGAAATTGCACACTTTGCCTCTGATTCAATAAAGTACTTCAAATCCACTTACGCTAAGTGCATGGACTTCATACATTTGAAGTTAAGAGCACATGTAACATGCTGGATCAGCACTTGGTCATTCATTTTACTGGGACCTCCTCCCAGAAGATATCTCCTCCTCCCTCAGACATGCCTAACCCCTCCTTGTACCTCTTCAAGTCATCATTCCTTCAGCTTCCTTCTCCACCTTTCAACTGCCTTTCCCTTCTCTACTTGCCAAAGTATCAGGTGATCTGTCTTCTATTTCTGGTCTCTCCCTCCACCACACAGCACCTTTCCCTGCCTCCCCTTGGCTTGGGTTGTCTTTGGTGGACTTTGTTAGCCATATGCTTCTCACTGCCTGGGGACAATCACGTTTTAGCAGAGTTCAAGAACTCAGGATTTTGCTAGTTTTAAAGCTGCGTTACTATCTCAGCAATTAATTCAGTTCATTTAGCAGATCTAAAATACCATAAAAATTCCGGAAGATTAAAGTAATTGGCTAAACCTAAACTGGAGTTACCCTAAAAAGATTCTGTATTTCTACTGGACAAGAAGAATGCTGAAATCATAAATTACGAGCTTCTTCCCACAGCCCTGGGTCTAGCAAAGCCCAGAATTCAAGTAACTGCTGATGAAACAATTTAAAGGTCTAATGAGGCAAAACACAGCAACATTTCCTGCCAAGAAAACCGCTGATTTCAAGTTAACAAGTCCTAGGCTATTCAGAATGAAAAGTCATGGAAAGACCGACCCATTATAATGAGGAAAAACAGAGAAGAGGAGAAGATGAGAGAGAAAAAATGGTTAAGTACAGTGGAAAATTGGAAGAAAGAGATGAGCATTAATAAATAGAAAGAAAAACTTCCAAAGCTACAACAGAAGACTGGACAGAGCATCAGCTCCCTGATTAGCTTTCTAATTTTGCTGCAGCTTACTCCAAAGTATTCAGTCTTTGATCAGCTCCTAACAAACATAACACTTGTTGTGAATTAATAGTAAAGAAAAATGACAGGGCTACAGCACAGGTGGGTAAGGGAAGAGTAACCAACATCATCTACCTGGACTTGTGCAAAGTGTTCAACACTGTCATAGAATTATACAACGGTCTGGGATGGAAACAGATGATCCACCACCCCTGCTATGGGCAGGGACACCTCCCACCAGACCAGGCTGCTCAAGACGCCATCCAACCTGGCCCTGAACCCTTCCAGGGAGAGGGCATCTACAGCTTCCCTGGGCAACCTGTGCCAGTGTCTCACCACCCTCACTGTGAAGAATTTCTTCCAAATGTCTAATCTAAATCTTCCGGCATTCAGTTTAAAGCCATTCCCCCTCATCCTATCTCTACTTGCCCTTGTAAAAAGTCCCTCCCCAGCTTTCTTGTAGCCTCTTCAGGTACTGGATGACAACTCTAAGGTCTCCCTGGAGCCTTCGCTTCTCCAGGTTGAACAAGCCCAGCTCTCTCAGCCTGATCTCATAGCAGAGGTGCTCCAGCCCTCTGATCATCTTCGTAGTCCTCTGGACCTGTTCCAACAGTTCCATATCATCCTCATGCTGACTATTCCAGAACCGGACACAGTACTCCAGGTGGGGTCTCACAAGAACAGAGAGGAGAGGGAGAGAATCACCTCCCTTGACCTGCTGGCCACAGTTCTTTCGATGCAGCCCAGGACACAGTTGGCCTTCTGTGCTGTGAGCACACCTTGCTGGCTCATGTCAAGCTTCTCATCAACCACCACCCCCAAGTCTTTCTCCACAGGGATGCTCTCAATCACATCACTCCCCATCCAGTATTGATACTCGAGGTTGCCCTGAACGAGAGGTAGGGCCTTGCATTTAGTCTTGTTGGACCTCAAGAAGTTCACACAGGCCCACTTCTCCAGCTTGACCAGGTCCCTCTGGGTGACACCCTGTCCTTCTGGTGTAAACACTGATTCACTGAGCTTGGTGTCATCTGCAAACTTGCTGAGGGTGCACTCGATCTCACTGTCTATATTATTAATGAAAATATTAAACAGCACTGGTCCCGGTATGGACCCCTGAGGGACACCACTTGTCACGGGTCTCCATCTGGACAGTAGCTCCCACAGTCCTCCTCTTTATCCTTTTTAAAAACGGGCACAATGTTGCCCTTCTTCCAGTCACCAGGAAGTTCCCCTGACTGTCATGACTTTTCAAATATTGTGGAGAGTATTGTCCCGCATGATATTCTGGTCTCTAAACTGGAGAGACATGGATTTGACAAATGCATAAGGAATTGGCTGGATGGCCACACTCAAGAGTTGTGGTCAATGGCTCAATGTCCAAGTGGAAACCAATGATGAGTGGCATTCCTCAGGGGTCAGTATTGGGACCAGTGCAGTTTAACATCTTTGTCACAGACATAGACAGTGGGATTGAGGGCACTCTCAGCAAGTTTGCCAATGATACCAAGCTGTGTGGCACAGTCAACATGCTGGAGGGAAGGTATGCCATTCAGAGGGACCTTGACAGGCTTGAGAGATGGGCCTAGTTTACATATGCTGTGAAAAGTACTTTCCATGCATGCTGCAATTCAGAAGAGTATTCTGCTAAAGTCAGACCTAAGGACCTACTTGGTAAGAATTTAAATACTTTCCTGAACTGGGACACCAATACCCTCAATATCTCATCATCTTCGCTTCTCAGATAGTACACTGAACACCTCTTCTGCTTTATTGTAACAATATCAACAGTAGCTAAGTTGTTCTGAACTTGAGATAAGAGTCTAAAACCAGTTTGTGATGATACTTGATCCTGCTTCCCAAAATAAATCTATACAGGATTTTTATCTGTTTAATAAAGGGTCACTATTTCCTCCTTTGGCAGTGTGCATGAAACTGTACAAGACTTCAGAGGAATATTTCTAGCACATTACTTCCAAGACCATGAACTACTCTAATATCCCTCAACAATCAATTAAGCCTGAAACAAAGCCTGACATAACAGTTAATGGCTTAAAATCTTCCCTCAAATCTGCTGAGCAAACAAGTTCCTTAAAACTGGGACATGTGAGAAGTCATAGAAATGGTAATATTAAAATGGTTTAAAAATCTTTACTCTAATGCTAACTTAAGCAGTACTGGTCTTCCAGCATCCTGATTTCTTTTTTATTAATCAAATAAATTAAGAAAAAATCATAGAAGCATTTAGTATGATGGTTACCACTAAGCTATTATTAAAACATGTTGGTCATAGTCAAAGCTTAATAGTTAAAGAATGCATTAGAATTCTGCTGTCCTGTCATATGATTCTAAAATGAGGGGAAAAAAAATACTAGTGTATCAGATGTCCATAACCTCAGCTGAATGCATGACTAGGTTTTCTGCTTTTGACAGCCCTTTGGGCTTCTGTGGGACTGAACAGAGATTCTCATGTTCGTAAATATTTTCAGGCATAAGTTTAAATTCTCTGTACCTTCCAGAATACCTGTACCCAGACACCATGCAAACAGAACAGGATTTTTGCTACATACCCTAGAGCTACACGCATTCCACATGAACTCTCTTCAACAAGTGTACTTTGAGAGTCCAAAGGAAAGCCTGGAATACCGGGGTTATACACAGCATCAACTCCGAAGATAGAAGTTCAAGGCAGAAGTTCAAGAAAAGGTGCGTTACCTGTAGATGGCAGTATCTTATCACATTGTCTCTATGGGAAAGTAATTCCCTAAGTTTTAACTCTTGACAGTAAAGAAATGAGGGGGGGCAAAACCAGAAGCCACATTTATGACACAGGCAAGTCAAAACTCATCTTGAACCTTAAATTTCACTCCAAAACACTATGAACTCCTTTAAATTCAGTCTACCATAAACTCTACCTCATTAATTTTCCATGTTCAGGTGCTCCATTTCAAAGAAACTATGTAATTGCTTCACATAAACTGAGCACCTGCCTTTGAATTCATAATCTCTTTTTTGTATAAATGATAATAATTTTTTTTTCAATATACTACATGGAAGAAGCTGTATGAAGCTGTTTGTAATTGCAAAATACTGCAATCAGCTGAACTGCAAGCAATATGAGAAAAGTCAATTAACTGAACCATGATAAGAAATGCCTCTTTCAAAAAAAAGCAGTATTATCTCTCCAAAAGAGAAGCTCCTCCTTCAAATAAGTGAAGAATGATAGTTACACAAAACAGAGAAACCAAGAACTATTAGAATACGTTTGTCACAGTGACAGAAAGAAAACTGATATTAGAAGTAACTTCAGTGATGCAAAATCATCATAAAAAGAAAGCCAGACAGGCACATGCCAAAGCTACTCATCAAAACCTTACACCCCCTTTCACCAGAAACACCTCCAGTTTAGCACCATTCACAGAAGAGAACATCTAAGCAATCCCTAATGAGAAAGGCTCGTAGATGAATCAGTCTTCTTCTTTCACCAAAAATTCAGAGCATTCAGAAAAAGAACATAAATGGGTAGGGTGTCTCAGTGAGCTAAAACAGATGATTGCATTATGCAAAATATATTCTTTCGACGGATGCAGAAACATGCCTGTTATCAGAAATTTGCACTGTGTTTGTACTTCTATTTCTACTATTTTTATAAGATGAGACACCAAGCCGATGTTAGATTAGCTTTCAATTCTTTACTTCTAACTCAAAGTCAGTTTATTCTCTTTAACAGTAATTTGGGAAGGAAGGGGGGCACCCTTTTTCTGCTATTACTTTTCAAGCTCCCTAATCAATATATATTCAGCCAAACTACTCTCCCTTAGGTATTTCCATTTTTTTTTTAGGTAACACTTATTGCTAGGAGATGATGGATACAATTCAGAAATTTCTTTTGCTCTCCCTAATTTCTCCCTTATGGCAGGCAGCTATATTCTCCTCTAAAGCTATCTGTATCCACATTTTCGAGGGCAACACTAGACATAACCTTTCTTATTTCAAACTAAGTAATACTCATTTTGGGACATACGAATTGGGTAATTAGCAAGCAGATGAAACTCCCATTTCAGTAGCAACTTGTCCTCTAGAAAAAGATGAGTGATATACTGAATCACCTTGCAAAAAAAAAATCCTTTGAAAGGTGGCATAGTTTTCACAAAACTGAGGCTGTCAGTGGCAAGGAGAAAAATAGGAAATTAACTTGACCAGTCAGTAGGATAAGTCAGTGTCACAGGATGCAAGATGAGGTATTTCACAGAACCTCTGCGTTACCTGATGTAGTATTTAAAATACTTGGTATGAAGGAGACAGACTATTGGAGAGATGAGTTGCAACTCAAGCGTGTGAATGCAGTCATCAATAAAAGTACCTCCATGGCTCTGAGAGTGTTTTTATTTGTCTGAAAAATAAAAACATACTTGGAACCTGTGTTCAGCAGGTGGTCAAAAAGATTTCTGAAGCCTTCATGTGACCGTTGTTCAGTAGAGCTGGCTGAAGTTACACTGTATATACAATTACAGTGAGATAAAATACAGAAGACTACTCACTCTATTTGCTGGTAGCAAACTGAATAAAGCAGAGACACGACAGATTACTGGTGACACTGTGGTTAGAAACCACACCATAGCTCTACAACAAATGAGTATCCAACTTGTTCCTTAATTCTAAATACACAAGCCCTAGTTCTTGTACTTCCTAACTTATTGGTGCTTGACTTTGCTGCCTTAAGCTTTCCTGTAACAATTTTGTTTACAAAGCCTATAAAGTGTTATGCTAAAATGGTATGCCATACTGTTAATTGCATTGTAAATAAAGCTGACCATATTCCCACTACCAAAAAAAATCACCCCACTCAGCACTTCTGTTTTTAAAATGAAATAAGAACATTTACCAAAATGACACGGGATTAGTTATTAGTCCTAGGCTTTTCATTATATTTAACTTACTAAAATAGAGAACTTATCCCTAGACCAACTGCTGTACTGCACAATGCACATACCACTAAGTTACTGAACTTTATCATTCAATGAGAAAGAATAAATGCACCTGAACAAAAAATTTTTTGGATTTTTCTCTTGCTTCTTTGCTCTAGCCAGGACAACATTATATATCAGCCAACAACCACACATTGGAATCATTTCCCCAGAGGAGTGGTAGATTCCACAACAGTGGACACTTAAGATTCAGTTGGACAGGGTACTGGGCCACTTTGTCTAGACTATGCTTTTGCCAAGGAAGGTTGGAGCAGATGATCTTTAAGGTCTCTTCCAACCAGGTATTCTACGATTCTGTGATAACAGTCTTACTGGAAGACTTTGGAAAAATTAAAGTATACTATACCTACATGTTCACATCTCCATCTAGTGGATTGTCCCAGTTCATAACTTTTATCCTAAATGTGTCAACTTCAAATAACACAGTGTGTACTTCGATACTGCAAACCTCCATGGTTTCCTCCTCCTGATTCACTGTTGTCCAGGGAACAGAGACACAAGCATGGGAAAAGCAGGTCCTTTGCCATAGCACTGCACGTAGAAACACCAGTCTCCTCCTTAAATGTGACATACTATACTTACAGATCCACATCCATGCTTCTCACAAGCCTTCAATAACCATGTTTGAAGCTTGCAATAAGAAGCTTTGCTAGAAGTTAGATGAAAGTAAGAGAGAAGGGATAAAAATGGACCCTTTACTAGCTATGTACATATTACTATGGGTCCCAAAACAGTGAAAATACAGAGGCATGTCAAGAAATCTTGGGTAGGAGAATAGCTCTAAGGAGATTCTAGTAAATTCCCTCTGGTCTGAAGCAGGCACAATCTTACACAAAAATTATTATAATCATCATGCAGTTCTCTTTTTAATAGTTTATACATGTATGTATGTAGGTTCTATATATAATTTTATATATAAATGATAATCATATAAAAAGAATACATATGTTTATTACACATATAAACATACTTAGGATAAAAAGAGATAAGAAAGATAAAAAAATATTTTCAAGTGTTGGTTTTCTTTGAAGTTTTTTCTTTTGTTTCTTTTTTTTTTTTTCTTTTCCACAGAATCACAGAATGGCCCGAGTTGAAAGCGACACACAAGGATCATTGAGACCAACTCCTATCCCTGCATAGGACTATCCCAACATTCACACCATGTGTCTAAGGGCATTGTCCAATTGCTTTTTGAATATTGTTAGGCTCAGCACAGCGAGTACTTCCCTGGGGAGCCTGTTACAGTGCTCCATCACCCTCTGGGTGAAGAGCATTTTCCTAATAACTAAACCAAACCTTCCCTGACACATTTTCCTCCCATTCCCTTGAGTCCTATCATTGGTCACCAGTGAGATGCAATCAGAGCCTGCTCTTCCTCCTTCCCTTGAGACGAAACAGTAGACAGCTATGAGGTTGCCCCTCAGTCTCCTCTTCTCCAGGCTGGACAGACCCAGTTACTTCAGACTCTCCTCATATGATTTCTTCTCTAGATCCTTCACCAGCTTTGTAGACCTCCTCTGGACACTCTCCAACAGTTTGATGTCCTTTTTACACTGTGGAACCCAAAGCTGCACCAAATACTCGAGGTGGATCTGCACCAGTGCAGAATAGAGTGGAATAATAACCTCCCTTAACCGGCTGGCAACACTGTGCTTGATGCACCCCAGGACACAGTTGACATCTGGGTTGTCCCCAAATCCCTTTCCACAAGGCTGCTCTCCAGCCTCTCTCTTCCCGGTCTGTGCGTATATCCAGGGTTGCTGTGTCTCAGGTGCGAACCTGGCACTTTCCCTTGTTAAACTTCACACAGTTGGCAATTGCCCAGCTCTCCAATTCATGCAGATCCCTTTGCAGGGCCTCTTTGACCTTCAGAGTATCAACAACTCCCCCCAGTTTCATGGCAAATTTGGCCAGTAAATCTTTGAGTCCTGCATCCAGGTCATTTATGAAAAAGTTTAAAGAGTACTGGCCCCAGGATGGATCCCCGTGGAACCCTGCTAGTGACTGGTCACCAGCCCAATGTAATCCCATTTACTATGACCCCTTGAGCCCAGCCCACCAGTCAATTGTTCATTATGTGTTTATCCAGCTGTATGATGGACATTGTTTGGGAGAATACAGTATCAAAGGCCTTGCTGAAGTCCAGAAATATTACATGAATTGGTTTTCCTTGGTCAACTAGGTGGGTAACCCTGTTGTAGAAGGAAATTAAATTGGTCAGGCAGGCCCTTCCCCTTACAAACACATGTTGGCTGGGCTCAAAGTGTTTTTTGGTGAAGTTATACTTGAAACTTTGCCTAACACTATCCTGAAGCTAATGAGATATTTTCTAAGCCCTTAATCTGTCATGCTCATAGCTTAATAAATAGTTACTGGATTAGTTCCTTCCATTTAGCTTGCTCATTCATGTGTTTTCTTATTTAGCCCATTTCCAGATCTACCTGTAATTGTGAATAAACATACCTTTATTATTTACTACCAAATGATGTTTCTACTTCTTTTCTTGTCTCTAACTGTACCTCCCATAAGCTGCAAATATTCTCCTGAGAATTGCTAAATGATTGCCTCTCAGGAGGAATACAGTACCTTTTATGGTCAGCTTCACAGCTTGCATTTATTCTCTCTCTTATTCAGAATCTGGCACACATTTCCTAATATATGACGATGTTTTGAAAGACTTTATTTCTGTTCCTGAAAGTTACATTACTGGCACTTCTGTTCAACCAGTAAAAGCTGTGTATCAGAACCATGAAGTCCAATCTAATATCTTACTTCTGTGATCACAGTTGCAGATAAACAAGGTAAATTTAATGCCATAGTTAAGATATTGAAAGCTCTAAATACTTAAGAGAATCAGAATTGGTTAAAAATTAATCTTTGCAAAGAATACTGCAGAGTCAGATTGATCATGGCCACCTGCGACAACTGTATCAGCCACCAAGAAACACAAACAGCAAGAGCATGTGTTAAATCATGTCCCTTCTCCTGGGTTGGTATTAACAGTTGAGATCTGTCCTTGAATTTTAAGCTTCATTTGCTATGATTCGAAAAAAATTATGTAAATGGGGAAAGGGAGTTGGGAAAACGTAGAGGTAGTTTAGTGTACTATTTTCCTAGGAAGCTCATACAAATGGAATTAAGAGCATATTTTAAACTGAAAATGATGAAGTGAGATGGCCTAATGGCTCAGGCCTGTTTCCCTCTTCACTACATACTCTAACACGTACCCTGCTCTGCATCAGCACCACTGTTCTCTGTTATAAGAGGATCCATGGATGCAATTCTTCCACACAGAAGATACTCTTCCCCCAAACACACTTTTTTACAGGCTTAACTGTCTTCCACTTTAGCACCTTAAATGCATCTTATTGTGGGATTACATAGCATCTACACTGACACAAGAAAAACAGCTGGAGGACAGAAATGGGATGCTTTTAGTAACTGGTGGCTCTCAGGACACCTCTGCTGTGCTGAGAGGCCCAGTTGGAGGAAAACAAGGGTGTGTGGACAATCAAGTAACTTTCAATCTGGAGTTACTACCCTTGCAGTCATTGAGACTCATCAAATACTCATTCCTGCTGAAGCACCCCATGGATCTAGGATCACCTTGTCTTCACAACCACAGCCACATTGCTTTATTTCATTCTCAGACTAGTCCACCCCTCTTTTTAAAAACAATTAAAGCCTGTAGACCGCCGTTGCACATGCTGGAAAGCTGCTAGAGTACTACTTAATTAAAAGTTATTTCTCAGCCAAACATCTATCCTTTATCAGAACACTCATTTGTTCTGAATTTAAATAGCTTTCTTCCCAGCAGAGCAAAACAAAAGCTGAAAAAGCAATCACTTTCTACAAGTGGATCAGAGATCTAAGAGTTGCACATTTTTAGTCTCTCTTCCATGAGAAGGCCCGCACATTCACGCTACTAGACTTTTTTTTTTTATCTGTTCCCATTTGAACCCATCTTCTGAAACAATTCTGAGTAACTAGAATAGCAGTTTGCTGTTCTAAGGAGTGTCACTACAGTAGCTTACACAATAGCATTAATATTTCTTTTTCTCAATGAGGAAAAAAAAAAAAACATTTTCACGCATCTTGAAGGATCACATTTATCCCTCTTATGGCTTTGTCTCATTAGTGCCTGACAGTCATATCGTGAAAGCATACACAAAGTTCTGCCCTCCTTCAGCCACTTCTATCCGAAGAGTTTCACACTTGGAACAGAAACCCCTATTGCTTCTGCCAAAGGGCATGAATTTGCATTTTGTACAACTGAATTTCAATTACAGTGCCATTATTACAAACCTCAAGTTCATCTAGTTTTTACTTTGCGGTATTTTCATCCATCTTTGCAATGGGACACATCCATATAAACAATACTCATCTCTTCTATTGCTCAAGGAAAGATCCCAAATATCAGTCTGCAGCTGATAGATCACAGAATGACCCGAGTTGGAAGAGATCCACAGGGATCATCAGGTCCAACTCCTGTCTCTGCACAGGACAATCCCAGCATTCACACCATGTGTCTGAGGGCTTTGTCCAAGTGCTTCTTGAATATTGCCAGGCTTGGTCCCCTGACCTGACTGCTTCCCTGGGGAGAAGTTCAGTGCTCCACCACCCTTTGAGAGAAGATATTTTCCTAATATCTAACTGAAACCTGCCCTGACACATCTTCCTGCATCATCACCAGTGAGAAGAGATCAGTGCCTGCTCCTCCTACTTCCTTTATGAGGAAACAGTAGATGGCTTGGAAATAGTGAGGAAACAGTTTAAGCTTGAAACTTTAGTTTGTGTTACTTCTGAAAAAAATATTTCAAAGCCATCTTTTTCTAGAGAGACAGACCCTGAAGAAAAAGCTGTAAAACAGGAATTTTTTCCTGAACAACCAAACTGGATATAGGATTGCCTTTCACTGTTAATTATAACCCACCATATATTTTTAAAACTGCATGCATCAAGTTAATTGTAATCAGTCTGTCTCCGAGACTCAGTTTCTGAATATGTCAAAAATAACAGACTCACCATTTCCACCAAAAGTAAACGACTTGCTTAGTGGGAAAACCCACAACAAAGTTTCTCCAGAGGATAAATAAGGTGAGTTCAGACCATGGATTCCCACACATTTTCCTAGTCACTCTATAACTTGACTGAATTTTCATAGAAACATAGAATTGGAAAAGACCAGATGTATTATAGTCTAGTCCTTCACAGCTTTGGATAATCCCAAAACAGATGCCCATTTCAGAGTGCTCTGCAGAGCACCTGGGCACATAGGGATGCTTCACTCTGGCAGCAGGCATCACAGTTGCCCTGTGAAGACCTCCTGTAGCAGGGAGTACTGGAACAGGCCCAGGGACCCTTCTCCAGGGAACAGACTTAAGGTGTTAATTGGACTGCACACCCAAACCATAGTAACACATTCCAAACACCAGCAGAGAAGAAGGGATGAAACAAATGCTCCACTAATGACACTCTTCATAAAAGTGCTTGATTTAGTGGGGCAGAAATGTTAGTAGTATGATCCAACATTAATGCTTAAACAAGAACTGCTTCAGAAATGCTGTTTAATAATTAAAGTCTTCAGGGCCAAAATATGAATGAAGCAGAAGGAATATGCCTTTATTTTTCCATTGTGGGGATAGCATGGGAATTCTACTTGAAAAGAAAGTGAAAGGTGAGAACTGTGATAGAAAATTATGGTTGGAAGACTAGAGCAAAGAATGGTTAAACTGTTCTTAATGGAGGTGACTAACCAGAATCTCCAAGCACAGGTCCAGTCTTTTAAGTGATACATCCACTGGAAGCAAGGTAGGGGACTCCTACCTATTTAACAGAGTTAAACTAAGATGGGATATACTCAACCAGAAAACAGTACACTTCATTTAGATCTTTTGCATTTATTATTAATAACTACTAAATCCCAAACTAGGGCTTTACCCTGTTTCAGGGGTTATGCCCTGCTCCTGTTATGCTGTCAGCAACCTGCCAGACACCTATTTGAGACAGCGACACCAGATGAATCACCAAATTGCAGTCTGCAATTCTCAAGTCTGTACATTCCTCCTTCAAGTACAGAACCAGCCTGGATCGCTATTCAGCCATGCTGAGATACTGCCACTTTCTACCAGTTCTCAGGCGCATCTTCCCTAGGGTGCCAAGAACTTGTTAATATTTGTCCTCCCCAATTCGAAACCAAGAGCCACTGAGGGAGAGTCAAAAAGCAATAAGCACTCAAAGCCATCGTGCACTACTGGCCATTTTCAAGCTGTAGGTTGTCCTCTGGATGTGCAGTTGGTCCACTTAAAATCTACTTTCTAAAAAATGAACATGTACATTATGCTGTCTGTTATTAACAGTGTAGCAAGTCGAAACAACATCCACTTCAAAATTTTTAATATATGAAATAAATCCAACTACCTCCTTTCCAGAGAGGAGAGCTCAGGCCTGGAGGTCTATTTAACACCTGGTTAAACACTACTTAATCTCACCACACCAGCCAACTACTTTTCATATAAGCTGAATTTTGGCTAGTAACACCCCAATTAAACAGCAGTCATTGTCATTCACTATCATTAGGCTAAATTGCTCTCCTGGGAGATGTCCCAATAAAGCAGCCATCCCTGGTTAAATGCTTACCAATTAAGCAAGATGTGCAACACAGAAAAGGGTTCGTGAAAGAAGAAATCCAACAGTCTCGTACCTAATTCTATGTAACTAATTTGACAAGAATTTTTAAGTCACATGCACCTCAGTACAGAAAATTTGATCAATAGTTTTAAAACAAAAATACATACATGTGCATGCATGCATGCTCTAAGTAAGTAGCAGTAAGTAGCATCTGTGTGAATCCCATTTCTTTCTAAAGCCAGTATAATATATGACAAAAAAATTTACATAATATGTGTCCTGTGAGAGGAGCAATAACAACATACCATAGGAACAAAAAATTAGAAGTAGGTCTGAAGTGCTCCTTAGGAACAGGTTCAGAAGGCTAATTTCACATGATCTGTGTTTAATATTAACAGAGAAAAATGTTTCTAGAGTACCTCATGGAAGCCTGAGTCTTCGTTTCCAAATCTGGCCTTTATAAGAAATAATATTCAGAGCTGCAATAAGACAGAGCTCTTTTAACATTAGCCATTTCAAAGTAAGATGACTAACAAGTGAGTTGTTGAGAATTTCTCTGTTGTCAAAGAAAGGCATTCCTGGTCTCAAAAATCATTATCTCTGATATGAAGAATTAGTACATTTCTTCAGATACTGTTTTATCCCTAATCCCCATACTGTGTGCCCATCCAAGTCAGGTAAAGCACTTTCATTTTCTATTATTAAATACCACAGAAGCTACCCTGAAGATCTGGAAGAAGTGAATATCTGCCTTTAGGCCTGTAGTCTAATTTTAGAATAGAAAAAACCCAAATATCATTAATATGGGTAAATCCAATCATCCACCTGCATTAAGTGCACAGTACTATAAGTTAAAATGGAAGAGTTACATAAGAATCTCACAATATCTTGGATAGAAGAACAGGCTTGAGAGTAAAGCAGTTTCTATTTGAACATGTCAAATAGATACAATGCTGAAGACACACTGACATGAAAAGGTACTGAAAAAACAGCTTTAATACCAAAAAGAGACAAAACTCAGTTAGGAATGCTGTCTCACCTCATTTCCAAGGTAACACATGCTACTTCTTGGAAGATGGTCTAGGAAGAATATAAGACTTCACAGGACAACAAAACCATGCTGTTGTTTACTTTTCACAAGGTGTAACTCCAGTCTGCTTGTACTTCATGTCAAAAACCAAAGTAAGCCAGAATTAAAGCAAAGTGAAGCATCAAGTACACTAAATCATACCTTCCTTGCATATAGTTATTGGAGTAGCTGATTTAATTGGAGCAGATACTGGATACACATCCTGTTTCATTGCTATAAGAATTCAGCTCAGCACAAAATAACTTAGCGACGTCAAGTGCCAAGGGCTGTGTTGCCTGCAATCACAAGTTGTGTGAAGTAATTCGGACCCCCCAGCATCTCTTCTGTGGTCATGTTGCCTTAAAAACCCAAACAGATTTCACCACTGCATGGTTAAGTGACATTTATACAAAAGGTTTAATCAACAACCAGGAATAACAAGGGATTTATTTTAAAGAAAAGCTAAAATTTCAAGATTATTTAGCATTCCTGGAGAGCTTGGGGCCTGTATGGTCTAAGCCTTGAACTGGCCCCAGGACAGCTTCTGTACTTAAGGCTGTAAAAGCCTGTTCTAAGGCATACTCAGGTTCCCCCTGACAAGAGTAAACAGTGAGTAACACTATTTGCAAGTGCTGACTGTGTGGAAATCAGGAAACAAGCATACACAACATTTTTAAAAAGGGGTTTTTGACAGGGAGAATTAGGTGAAGCTGTGAGCTTTGTTTGAAAACTTCTGTCAAACAGAAAAAAAAGAATTTGTAAAGGTTGCTTCTGAGGTTAACATACACTTGGTTTTCTCTCTAGATAATGTAAGATCTAGGATAGTAACACGCAGCAGGAACACAAGAAGAGTTGAAGCTTAAAGAGCCTGATGCTGTCATATAGTGCAACAACCTCACACCTCTGCTTTATTCTGTTCCTTTTTTTGCTTGCAGATATTAAGACAAAAAGATCATATGCTCAATCATAGAGCAGATTGCTTACTGACCCCCACTACAAGAATAGCTAAATAATATGAATCAAAATCATCACTTTTCTCATTCTCACTGTCATCTGACCCCCAGAAGTGCATCGGTACTTATCTCCCTTGCTTTGTTTCCTCTCTTTCTGCTCTGCGCATTTTGGTGTATTCACTTCACAGTGCATATCTCACTGCCCTCTGGTCAATGAAGCTTGTTTTCACTCTGCTCCACACCTGTAGATGACCTTATCTATTTATGTTGTGATGCAAGTTACATGCCATATCCTGAGCTTTGACTTGGAATAACTAATGTGTGATAGCTATCCCCAAGGTAAAAAAATCCCACACCTTTCCTAACAGCGAACTTGTTGTGCAACCAAGATATTACTCCTTGACATGAGGAAAATTTCTTTTAAAATTTTTATCTAACAATATGAATTAAATGGTAGCACCAAATATCAATTCAAGAATTCGAGTACCCAAATGCATACAATAAAAGGTACTAAATTCTTTCCATCTCTTAAATACAGACAAAAGGGCAAAACTTATCTAGAATTCCCACTTTATTTTAAGGAACCTAGCCCTCAGTTATTGGACATTCCTGTTTGCATTGAAGTTCTGATAGTAATAACCTAGTTATTCTGGAGAAAACAGCATTCAACACGTGATTTTTATTTGTACTTGAAAAAAATTTAATATTCCAACAATTCTTGAAGCTTAATAACTCAAGATCCCAGCTGGTATAGCTAATAATTGTCTGAAGAATACCTCCAAGAAAGAAAGCCATAGATTATAGTTATAAATACGAACATTTTGAAAAACTAATATGTCCATTAACCAGAGAAACTCATCTCTGATGAAATTCTGTTTTATACCAATCCAATGCTCAATAAATAACTACATTTTCCCCAAAGGCCTGGAAAACTAAGTCATGCTACCTTTGACATCATCACTGGTAGACAGTCACTTTTAAGCATGAGTGATAATTACACATTTTCTGCCCAAATTTATGAGTTTGAGCTCTGCTGCTGCTGCCAGTATGCAGGGCAATGGGTAAGCCTGGGACCTGTACCTGTAATGCATAACTGAAACGAAGCTCAGCACAAGTGCAAGATGAAACAAAGTGCAAGATCAGTCCCAGTTTTTTAAATAGATGAGTAAATCACGTTTCATTTGCTCTCTCAAACTTCCCAAAAGCTCCTGTTGCATTTAGCCATATCTGTAAAAACATTTCAATTGTCTTGCACGTTGGGGGAAAGGAGGCAAGTTAAAGAAAATGCCAGGATGTTTTGAGCTTATATTTCTTAAGAGAAAGCAGAATTTTCATGCTGCTCCAGCCCAGTAGCACCTGATAGCAACTTCCCCGTTTCTAATCTTTCTATCCAATCATATCATCTTTATTATTTATGCCAGTGACATTGTCTAGTTACTTTTTTTCACAAAGATGTCTCTACTGAACAGTAATATTATTGATCTGCAGAGGTTTATTTCAATAACAGTATACATGTGAAGTGTATTAATGAGCACTGCTCTCTCCCCATTTGTTATATTCTGCTGCTATCTGTCTGATAATTTGTGCATTTTGAACAGCTTATCAATATCAGAGAAGCACTACAAGCTTCTCATGCAAATTTATGTATGGACTTCTGTCCTACGTTTCATCAGCAATAACTGCATAATAGATAAAAGCCTGAATTTTTAAGATCACTGGATTATTTTTAATGTGAAGTAACCTTTGGTATTGATTGTAGTTCCTTCTGGTGTTTACTTTGAAATCAGGGGAAAGGATTAATCAGGGTTTTTTTGCAGTTTTTATGCCAAGTTGGGCATCTCTGGTTGAACGGATCTTCTTTTTATGCCAACAATACAATTAAAACAATTATGGTAATACACAGAAAATCATCAAGAGACTGATTTTGGAATTATTTTTTCTATAAATAAAGATAGTGATTTGTTTTATATGGATAACAGGGACAAGATAGAAGTTGTATGGAAAAGAGGGCAAATTAAGACAAATCAATTTGCAAGAACTAAAACTACTACAAGTGTTCAGTGCAACACCAGGAGTCTTGTACAGAAGATAGTCATAAGGTCTGTTTACTGCCCGGCTTAAGTAATTGCACCTCAGCGAACAAGCACAGGGTTTTTTCAAGACTGTCTCTGTCTGCCATCCATTTTGCTTTCATTGTGCTTTAATCATCAGATATTGTGCTCGTGCATAACAAATTAATACCTTAAACCTGTTAGCTGTTTTATGTTTATACACACCTTCAACAAATAGAATAAGTCACATTCACATTTTAGCACAGATAGCTGTTTTATAATCTCCTTTCACTTTCCACCACCTTTCCTTTCCTCCTCCTCAGAGAACAGATTGAACATACTTTGATTCTACATTCCATGTGAAGTTAATGTAGGCAGAATATGCGACACTTCTGTGACATTTTACTACCCTTTTTTTCCTTAGGTAAAGTTCATCCCTGTGCAAAGGGTCAACATAAGGCTTGTTCAGCTGCTGTTAATAAGAAACTTAAGTATTCAGTCTCTATACAAAAAGCATTTCAGCCAAAGCATATATTATACAGATACAATTTAAATTACACTGCCTCTAACAAGCTTAAATACAGCATTAATCTACCTATCGCTTTATAAAATACAAGATGTCATTTGAGCTTCTGATTCAGGTTTACAGTTTTAATCCAGATAAAAATAGGGTAATGAAAGTGATCTGAAATTTACTCACCAGAAAACAAATGTTCAAGATGGTGGCTCAAAATACACAGCACCATGGACTCTTTTTTGTCAGATCTCAGCCCCGTCATTTACCCCAGAGAAAGATGATAGAATGTGCTTTTAAAATACTAGCAAACACAGTGGCTCTGTTGAATCATTTAAGCATATTTCTCATTCTGTGTGCATTTCACTGGTGACATAGGTTAGCACAAAATCTTACAATAGCCAGACTGTCTTCGCCTTTATTCAGAACACAGAGTGAAAAATGATAGCATAACCAGTTAAGGAGTTTGGTAGAGAAAGTGCCATTTTTCCAGCTTCATCATAACCTAAATAAAAATGAAAGCTATTAGGAAAGAATTCTTTTAAGGAAAATCTATGCAGTATTAACTTTTACAGTGGCAGCCAATTTACAGTAGACATTTTAGAAGCTTTAACTTTAGTCAGCAATTTACAAATCAGGATTAGTGTCTCGTGTTAACATTGGTAGGTAGATAACTGAAATTTAGGAAAAATAACCCAAGTTACATTGTGTTCAATAACACTCTCCCCCTGCAGCCCTCTATTAGTTTTTAGCAGCTTGGAATAACATGGAACATTTCCAAGTCCTAAATGCCTTTTGTGAATGCTAGTAACATCTTTCCACATGCTCATTAAGGTCCAAATTCATCCCAGATATAGCTGCAGAGTTGCACCAGAGGTGAAAGTGACCTATGCTTAATCACAGGAAACCAGTAACGTGTGTTACATTGTGAATATCATCACTATTCCTCTGCACCAAGTGAACGTTTTACAGTAAAAAAGTCTCTGCAAGTCAAATAGATGTTAACATAATAAAAACATTGTCTTGTGCTCAGCAAGAGCAAAGTAGCAGTGTATGCCATTAGACCTTAATGCTACATAATGCTCAGGAATTCCAGGGGGAAACATGAGGCTTACATCAGTGCAACAGATTCTCCTAAAGAGAAGGTTTAACCAGCTAAAAGAAAGAAAAAAAAGATCATATTTCACACTAATAGGATGTGATTTTGATTTCCCATTGAGAGGCTCTAATGCAATACTGAGCTCAGATTGCGTTAAGCAACATCTTATAGCATTTGCAATACAAAACCATATTCGTTCCTTCCTCTCATCTATTAGATGCATCTGAAGAGTGCATTACATTATCCTTAGAATAAGAATATGTACCATTGGTCATATTATTTATGGATGTTACATTTACGTTATCCTTTGTCCCCTCAAAACCATACCTGTAATATTAGATATGTACTGGTCACGTGGATAACAAATAAAACATTTTAACCCACCATGTTTTTAATCGAAAATGGTTCATATACAAAAATATTTTTCTCATTCCAAATCAAAAGGAAAATCACTTTTACCAGGCTGCTACCTAAAAAGCTTCTAATCATGTGTTACTTAATACAATACCTCAGGCCAGAATTAAGCCAGAAGTTGCTGGGTTTTTTTTCATTTTATTTCTACTGTGACAGCAATCAAGGACCTTGAATAGAATCATTCTTTCTGAAGAACTAACATACATATCCCTCAAACACTACATCCAGTAGGAGATGCCAAGCAGAATATACAAATGCAATGGAGGGTGTTGAAGCAACAACAGGAGAGCAGATGGAGGTGTGACTGGAGCAATTAATAGCTTTAGCATTCTTCTAAACGCATTTAACCACACATGTTGCTATTAAGTCTCTCCAGACTGCAGCTGTTGAATAACATTGTGACTAATACCTGGGTTTTCATGCATAAACACTGATAAGTTATGCCTTTATAAATATAGGAATGCTCAACATTTTTGAAGTTTGCTCTTTAAAAAGAGGAGCAATGCATTGACCTTGCCCCCTAAAAGCAATGGGTTTTGTTCTGTTGAGTTTTCCATACTACCTTTTTCTTTAGTGCATATATAAGCCCCAGAACTACTGACACACACTAGAATGCAATATTCATGTATTCTTCTCAGAGTACTGCTCATGCTGATGTAGACAGAACTTGTGCTTGTACCTGATAAATATAAGTCAAAATACTGCTGAAAGACTTCCCATTTTCAGAAAGGAACTTTTGTCTCGAAATTTTAGAATCACTCCTGTATCATCTATGCCACTCAAACTTATCACATGTTTAGTATCAACTTCTTTCTGTCAACGTAAACCTATTTAAAAAGCAACCACCTGCCTAGCTCTGGCTGCTTTAGTGGAAGTATCAGCATGTACACACACCCACTTTGGGTTAAATCAGTACTAACAGGCAATGTTGTGTCAACATGGAATCACATTCTGTCTTTCCACTGTTCACCATTTTAATGTCATAGAGGATTCCAACACAAGAATAAACCAGCAACTTGATATCATAATGACTATTCAAAGAGTTTTCCCTTTAACTGTTTTTCTTATAGAAGTTGTAGGTAACACACTGGTGCATTGATGAGCTCTGTCTGCTTTCCTTTGCAGATCCACAGAAGAATTTACAAGGTTTTAAACCAGGAACTCAGCTTTAAACCCCTAGAATCATGAGTTCTAAGCACAATCCCTTCATCAGAAATCATATCTGTAGTTATTGTATATCCCAATTTATAAAGCGCAGAATCACTTTCAATCACATTCAATGTATCTCATTCTTAGCAAAAGAAGAAGGGAATGAGGGATAGAACAGAAATGGCAAGCGTAGGTGGAAATCACTGCAGAGAGGCTAAGATTGTTGGCAGGTACTAGAAACCTAACCATCTCTAGCACTGCACAGATGCTAGAGACCTAAAAAGGTAATAGGAAGGACAAGGAAGAAAGGATATGGCAGTAAACAAACAGTTCTGTATGTGTCCCATAATGCTTCAGTGTAACTGCAGATATCTGCAAAACTAAATACATACCACCTCAAAGTATGAGGGAACAGAAACCTGTGTTTTATTCATAACTGATTTTCTACATTCACAGTGGTGAACTTGGCGACTGCATATAATTTTATCATAATTGATGATTTCCTTACAAGCATTTTTGATGCTTTTTCTATTAGAATAAGAGAATGAAAATAGTTTTAAGCAAAAAAAAAAAATAAACCACTTTATTTTCTAGCTTAATGCAAAATCTTAATATAACCATGACTCAAAGGTATAGGGTGGGAAATGAAATAGGGAAAACATACAAGATTGACATTTCTATGGCAACATCCATCATTTGAAAACCAGCAGGTTCCACCACGGGAGGCTTACCAAAATGGAAGAAGCATTGGAAGAGCCATCTGAAGACTAATGCAGCATCTACAGACCATGAACAACTACTTTGCCTTTCTCACACTTTGCAACTTAAATATGTCTTCATAATTAGAACCAATGATGACATAGGTAAACTGCCTCTAGGCAACAAGGTTAAAGCAATAATGTAGTCTTCATCAATTGATATACACTCAGCAATACCAACATTTCCCATTTAGCGTCTTAGCTGCCAAGAAAGAAGCTAATTGTCCAGTTTGATTTTTCCCAGAAAATTAATTTCTTGCAGAAAAAAAAAATCAGTTATACTAAACACAAGCAAGTACTACAACAACAATTACCCAAAGATTTTTGTAATCATAAAAAAAGCCAAAAAAATTTTACACTTGAAGATTTTTGTATATCAACCTTCTACCTTTAGCAAAGTTCTTAAAAAATTAGAGCAATACAAAGACGCATCTGGGCAACAGTTCAGCAGAACAGTGCTTTCTATAGCTCCTATTAAATAAAAGACTTATCACCAATAATATCAATAATTACACTAACATAATAACACATTAACTGTGGAAGTTAATTAGAAGTTTGCTTCCAAATACTGTTTACACCACCTGCTTAATTTGCTTTCCTGTTGCAAGTCTAGGCAGACTTTTCTTGAACAGAGAAATTTTCTCCTAATATAAAGCAAGAATGCACATTCCTTGGGCTCCACAGTTGTTTATGTATTCTAGTAGCTTTGTAGCAGCCCAGTTCTTAGAGATAGTTATGGCCACAGTTTTAGCTCTAGAATATTACGAGAAAGGCTTGCTGTTAGACATGAGGGCTAGCGGAAAGAGATGAAAAATAAAACTATTTACACTTGCATACCTTAACATTTTTAGGGTGTCTGAGTACTAACTTAAACTGAGGAGTCAAGAGCAGGAAAAAGCCAAAGAAGACATCATGTAGAGAAAAGGGCTCTACATTTATGGTTTGCATTTTTTTTCACAAAAACTAGCATTGGGTTTATTTTTCTGATGCAAAAACATGAACCACATGAAGGTCTAAGTTGTACCTGAAGGGTTGAATCAGGACTAATTATAAACCAAATGGTTCTTCTTTTGAAGTATTAAATCGTTATTTAACAAATTAATATTTGTCCAAATATTACCATGGCCCCCTTTATTGTGCATGTAAGGCACACTAATAAGCCAGCAAAGCAAATGAGTTTAGCAGCCAAAAAATCATTCTTGCAGAGAAGCTATAAACACTCATCTGTCAAAGAGTACAATATAGGAGGGATTATAATTTCTCATAAGAGACCGTGAAACACAAAAGGAATCGTAAGTACACGTAGATGCAATTCAATGTAAGGATGACATTGCTTGTTCACGATGAGCCAGGTATTGCTCTCAAGGGTTTGCTTGCTGTTGATTTTGTTTACTTAATGTACCTGATGTTGGAAGCTGGAAAAGTCTGCCTATCGCTATTGTCTTAACTGAGTTTAAATCTTACTCTCATGAAAAAATCAGTGAGTTTTTAGTTCATCATAGAGAAAAGTTGGTCTGATGTCCAAGTATGCATTTAGATCTCAGAAGTAAGTACTTCAGGCATTTTTTACTCATTGTGGTACCTCAAACATGCAACTAAATCCCACATCCAGCCTATACCTGACATTAACATAATTTTAGCAAGGCCTTTGACACTGTCTCCCACAGTAGACTCCTAGGGAAGCTGGCAGCCCGTGGCTTAGATGGGAACACTCTGTGCTGGGTTAGGAATTGGCTGGATGGCCGAGCCCAGAGAGTGGTGGTGAATGGTGTTTCATCCAGTTGGCGGCCGGTCACCAGTGGTGTCCCCCAGGGATCAGTGTTGGGTCCCATCCTGTTTAATATCTTTATTGAAGATCTGGATGAGGGGATTGAGTCCATCATCAGCAAGTTTGCAGATGATACCAAGCTGGGAGGAAGGGTTGATCTGTTAGAGGGTAGGATGGCCCTACAGAGGGACCTGGACAGATTGGAGAGATGGGCTGATTCTAATGGGATGATGTTTAATAAGTCCAAATGTCAGGTACTTTATTTTGGACACAACAATCCCATGCAGAGCTACAGACTGGGGACAGAGTGGCTGGAGAGTAGTCAGGCAGAAAAGGACCTGGTATTGCTGGTTGACAGGAAGCTCAACATGAGCCAACAGTGTGCCCAGGTGGCCAAGAAGGCCAATGGCATTCTGGCCTGCATCAGGAATAGTGTAGTGAGCAGGACCAGAGACGTTATTGTCCCCCTGTACTCGGCACTGGTCAGGCCTCATCTTGAATATTGTGTCCAGTTCTGGGTCCCCCAGTTTGGGAAAGATGTTAGGATACTGGAATGTGTTCAGAGGAGGGCAACGAAGATGGTGAAGGGGCTGGAGCACAAGCCCTACGAGGAGCGACTGAGGGAGTTGGAGCTGTTTAGCCTGGAGAAGAGGAGGCTCAGGGGAGACCTCATTGCGCTCTACAACTACCTAAAAGGAGGTTGTAGTCAGGCAGGGGTTGGTCTCTTCTCTCAGGTGACCAGTGACAAAACTAGAGGGCATGGACTTAAGTTTCGTCAGGGAAAGTTTAGGCTTGATGTGAGGAAAAAGTTTTTCACTGAAAGGGTGATTGGCCATTGGAATGGGCTGCCCAGGGAGGTGGTGGAGTCGCCGACCCTGGAGGTGTTTAAGGGGAGACTGGATGAGGCACTGAGTGCCATGGTTTAGATGATGGGTTGGTGTTAGTGTTGGTGTTAGTGTAGGGTTATAGGTTGGACTTGATGATCTCAGAGGTCCTTTCCAACCTTGTGATACTGTGAACTCTTCTTCTCTCTCAGGTACATCAGCAAATGCCCAAGGGAGACAGGCTTGAGACAAGCAGAGTCTCCCCACTGCCATATTTGCTGACCAACATGCTCCTGCTGGGGCAGACACTGGCCAGAGTCACAAGGGCTTTCATAGAAGCAGAGAAAGCAGAGCTACTGGACAGCACATTCCAATTTAAAACACAGATTATGTATTTTAGAGTAGTTCTTTGAGCTGACACACTGCTAACATTCACAGCCTGCTGTTAGTTCAAAGTGATGACACCTCAGATCAAACTTAGGTAAAGCACTGTGATCAAAGTCTAGAGCTTAAATTACATGAAAAAGTTTACCTATAAAAGAGATCAATACCTTCTACATTTTGATTTTATTTGTTTTCACTTTACGTAAAAAAAAACCCCAACATATCTTTTCAGAGCACCTTGGTCAATTTTACAGCTTGTGGGTTTTTTTTTACAAGACCTTGTATTAATAACATAGATAATAACAGACATGTGCTGCCAAAAGGGACTGGAGTGGCACATGGCTCTATGTAGCTGGATGTGGGAATGAAATTTGTTCACTGCTTTGGGCTTCATATCAACCCATGTAAACCCACAAATTTTGCATGTATGCATGTAGATAGATACATAAATATGACGGTAAACATTTCCCTGGAAGATAAGGAAATATGCAGCATTCAGTGACAATCACACAATGGTAATTTTGATGTTCTAACCACAGTTTTTATTAGATCAAAACCATATCACTAACTGTACCACTGAGCAATCCAAATGTTAGCACTTGCCGCGTGAAATTTGTATTGATGCACTGATAATTTCATGATCTACTTTGCTTCTTGCACAATGAAAAGCTACCGGATTCTCACATAATAATACTTAAAAATAACTACTCCACTAAGTTATGATGTTGACAGAGCTATATTAGTGTTAGAATAGTTTAGTATTGGTGACAAAAGTCCATTAATATAAGGATGAGTCTTTAGTGTCCTTCAAATGATGCTTTTGCTAATTAAAATAATGTAATTCTTTCTATGTAGTTTAAGGAAGAGATATTTTTCAAATCAACTATACAAAAATACCTGAGATACAAATGCACGTATATGAACCATTTCTTTACAAAACAAGCGTGCATCTTAATTCCAGAAAAAATAGATCATCTATTATAACAGGAAGGACAGCAGCTATGATCTTTTCTTTAAAGGAAGAAAGGGAATGATTAATAATAAAAACATTTTGTTGTATAAACATACAGAAACGCACATCAAGCAAGTTTTGTTAAAAAGAAAATAATTACTTCGGTAAAAAAAAATCAAATCTATAATTTCATTCTTAATTTTGTTTCAGTTATGAAATCAAAGAACAGATTTGCATAAACCTGAAGTATCGCCTAGAAAGGCATGACATTAATCTATCCCATTGGGAGTGCTCAAATAACCTTGTTGTGGCACTTTTATTTCTTTCCCAAACTTTCATTCTGCTTTCCAGTGATGGGCACACACAAGCAAATTAAGTATTGGAGTTTCCCTAGTTATGTTACATTTGCTCAAAGTATTTGCTGAAACTCACTGTCTGAAATTCAATTAATCAAGCATAGATTAATGAAGGTGTAAGGCTTTAATAATTGTTTTAACATCTTGTAAAAACTACAGCTACGTAAAATAAAATTTGTACCCCTGGCATGACATCATGCTTAATTGAAGAAACAGTGGAAAAAATATAAGCAATGCAATACTGACTCCAAGAAGCCTATCACTGGAGAGATAAGTAAATGAACAAATGCAACATTTATTTTTCTGCAAATAAATATATAGAGGCTATAGAAGATCACAACACAAACATAGCTATTTGAAAAAAAAAAGGCATATATTTCAAGCTAGGTATAGAAGCTGGAATAACTAACCAACAAGAAAAAAATCAGTGTATGAATACAGCTTTAACTATTGCACTTCTGAGCCAGATACACCTGCCCGTACATCCATTGATCTGAACAAGCACTGCTAGACACTCCCCTGGCTGAAAAAAAAAGGAGCAACAGAAAGCTTCATAATCAGGGCCTGAGCATCAATAAAACTACACCTAGCATGCAACTAAATGCCTAGAAGGAACATAAGGGGGCTTCTTAAACTTTTGTGAGGTGCCAGGACAGCAGTATCTGCCATCACAAGTGATTGAGGGAGCAGAGAAAGGTCATACCTTAAATTGGAGTACCTGTAGCTTCTTTTCTGGAGAAATCTCACATCTCACTTCCGAGTAATCCCAGGTTACCTTAAATCTTGGCAGCAGGTCTAAGCTTTTTCTTCCACAAATCAGAAAACTTGCTATATGCCACCCTCCAGAACATGTAGGGAGAACTTATTATAGCTAGTTAATTTTCTCAGCAGACATCAACGGAGAATAACTTCACCTAGAGGCTTTCTCTGTCCCAGAAGTGTTTCTCATAGGCCCTAACTTCCTTAGGGAGAAGCCAGCAACCTTCTTAGAAACCCAAGTCTGAACTGAACAATACAACAATCCAAGTTTTAAACTCAGTGACCTTTCAGAAAACGAAACATTGTTTCCCAACCATTCAACCTCCCTGTCATCTGAAATCCCTTGCTGTTCCAGTAACTCTTTCCTTCCAGCAAAGTCTTCTTAAATTTTTATCTGTCCGTACCTGAGAAGGTAAAGTACAGCAATAATAGCAATTTTTTCCTTTTGCAGGCAGCCTACAAAAGCTAGAGTTATTTTGCCAGGTCCCCAGTGGAGAAAGAGATACTGCCAAAAATATTTTTTGGCAATATATCTGTACCTTGCACAGGCTTTTTTGGCCCAGAAGATTGATTAGGTGGGTAAGGTTTTGGGGGGGGGGTGGGTGGGTGGGTTTTTTTTTTGTTTTGTTTTGGGTTTTTTTGTTTTGTTTTTTAAACCTGACTCTAAACCAGCTGCACTGGAAAAGCTTTAAAGCACAGATATATCCTAGTTGCAGCATCTAATTAACAACATGAATTGTGGCACAACAATGCTGTTAATTTTAAGTTAAATCATCTGTTTCAAAGCTCAAAATACTTAAAACTCCTGTTACTGCCTCAGAAATGGAACCTGAATAGAAAAATGTCAGTATCAGCCGTACTCATCACTTTAGAAAATCTGAAAGTCAGATATAACAAAACTAAACACCAGGAAAATTTCATCTCAAATTCCTTTTAGTCCATTCACAGGAAGGTGACAGGTAAGGGCTTTGAATGAAGGGTCTATACAGCTAGGTAACACAACTGGCACATTGCCAGGATGAAAAGCAAATGACATCCTATCTATGTTGCAATATCACTGTTCTACACTCTTTGTTGCAGTGCCAGAGATGCTTTAAAGGGAGATTTAGCTTTTTGAACACCTTTAACAGGCTTCCTCAGAGTTTTAATTAGTAAGAGATCCAAGCAGAAGCTGACAGCTGGCAGAATCTCCTGTCGTGAGTTAAAGTTGAGTTAATTAAGATTCTGGAAGGAAAACATATTCCTCCCAACACCCTTAATCAGTCAGGCTTGGTTGGAAATGCAATATGGAACCTTTTGCCTTGACAACATCATAACCTTGGAAATACAGCACTTCCAAACAATAATAATAATGGAGTGATTTCTTCATATAGAAATTCAGTATAACTCCTACTAAATCTCTGAATCGCATTCTCCACCTTCCCCTTAATAAATGTTAATGTAATTTAGGATTACTTGTCCTGCTTAAGATTCGGCATTTTATGACTGAGACATTTTGTGCCAGTGGAGTCACGAACAGTGATATATAAGTTGTCCCTAAGAGGTGACTGATTTTTTTTTTCCCCAAGCGTTTGTGATGATATCTAGCTATTTACAGCTTCAGTGGAAATACAACTACAACATTCAGGTTGAGTCAGATAGGTATGGGCAAAGGAAGACTTCTCTTAATCATGAGCCGAGGGCTGTCTTGTCAGCTTGAGTTCAGTTGCCAGCCTGAACCTCCAGGGATCTGTGCTTTTTGTACTGCGCTCAATCTAGAGAGAGATGATGCTTAGGGTGGATAAATTCTGCGATTCAGACTTCGCCTCTGAAGCAATATAGCTATATCTAGCCCAGACTTTGGAGTTCTGCAAGCCTAATCAAAGCTTTGACGCGATTACCGGAAGTTTGCCTACTGTTCACTTTTTTCACACACAATTAAGATGCATTTTATTTGCAAACCCTAGCTTCAGATTGTCCTTTATGTTTATTTAAAATCATTACTGGCTACAACCTGTTCCTAGCACCTTAACCACTCCTGGAATGACAGACTGTAGACAGCCGAAGATGTCTGATGAATACAGCTGGGAAAAAAAAACCCCAAAGACAAACAACCCAATACACACCACCACCAGAGCAGGGGTGCCAAACTCATGGCTGCCACTGTTCTCCTGCTCCTGCATTGTAACGCGCTGCACTCGCGACCAACGCTGGCAGGAGCGCAGGGCAAGGAGCTCAGTGCTCCTACGGGGCAGGAACAAGGCTCTGGGCTGGATAAAACAAGGCGGATGGCTGGATTTGGCCCATGGGCCACGAGTTTGACACCTCTGGTCTAGAGTAAGGATTGTCTTGAAGATCAATACAACTCCTAGCAAGCCCAAGCGCCACATCAAGATAAGAAGATAGACTTGAACAGAAACCTCAATTAGAATTACAGTATAACATCTCTATTGCATTTTTCTACAATGTGCTCACTTACACCTCAGAATTGACTTAACACTTTTACTGACTTTCTACTCATTCTGTGTATGGCCTTGTTCTCCACTGCTACACACAACGTACAATCATTTATCTCTCTGCAAATGTGATAAGATTGTAGCCATTCTAGTGTCATTGCATTTTATACTTCTTTCAGACAGTTGTAAGTGTCTGCAGAAGGTACAAGGCAGTCACGAATCAGGCCTACAAGTACTTAGAGTGATTATAACAAATAAGACAATAATTCCTTTCTTCGTAAAACAAAATGTGTATAGAGTGATTATAACAAATAAGACAATAATTCCTTTCTTCATAAAACAAAATGTGTATACAGTGAGGTTAAAGCCTCTTGGAGCAGCTGCTAAGATGCTGCTTAGACTACTCAATTATACTATTAAACCAGCAGCAGCCACACAGGTGATTTGATTTTATCTACAAAAGCTGTGTAGTACAAAGAATAAAACACTGATTTTAATAGCAGATATAAGGCAGCCCAGCCAGCACAAGCTGCAACCACTCTGAAAGAACTTGCATCAGCACACTCTTTTTTTTTTTGTTCCCTCAGCCATACACGAATAATCTAAACAACAAATGTAATTATGGCATCAAACATCCTAGATGTACCAGATGACTCATGAGAAACACAGGGAGCCCTGAGAAAAAGCACTGGGAGCAAAAGTGTTTAGCATGCTGCCATTTTATCCTATAACAAATCCAGTGTCAGATCTACCTCCCCCCCAAAGTACACGACAGCATTATGAATAGTAATAATTAAAATTTGTTCAGTCTTTTGGATAGTGCTTTTATACCTGCAGGATATACCTCTCCTAGCAAAGACCAGGGAAGAGCTGCCTTTTACTCATGAAGCATTGCTCTTCAGAAATTCAGATGGGTAGCTACAAGGCCACAGCCAGAAAAACTAGATTTCCTTTAACCTACCATACCTACAGGCAGGCAGTCTCCTCCTTTTTTTACCTTCAGCATTACACATCCCCTTTCTTAAGTGAGCTAATTTTACTTCTGCCTTTTTCACTTCAGCTCAATACCCAAGTTACAACTCCAAGTCCAGTGCAGTTAACATCTTATTCGCCATCTTTCAATCACCATGTTTTCCTCTGCAAATCCACAGCACACAATTTATTTCTATTACCAGGACACCTTCCTTGACTTCTGCTGCTGTGGCATTCACACAGAGTACAGGTTCATAGCACTTCTTCTCTCCTCACCTCACTGGCGGCCATGAGGCTGCAACAACCATCCTCCCAGTTAAGCCCCTTTCTCTCCTCCCTCTACTGTTCATAGACTGTCCCAGTTTTGTCCAAGCCCTAAGTATCATCTCCCAGTCTGAGCTTTCCACCACCTCATCTTTTTAAGGACCTTACTTGCACCTCCACAAATGTTCTCACTAGTACATAAATTTTCTTTTAGAATTAACAAAACACAGACCAAGATTTAGAAGAAGACTCATCAAAGATAATATAAGAGGATGTGTAGATGGTTATTCTTGATTAGAACCTATTTTTATACTGGTACAACATCATTGACTTAAAAAATTGAAATCCTTGATTTAATAACACGTGAGGAAGGCCACAAAAATCTTAGCTAATATTTCACCTCTTCTGTATGTCATACCACTTAAACCTCCATGCCTTTACAGAAAAACAAATGAAAAAAATAACTAAACTGCATTGGGCTTTTGTTTTTATTTGGATGGGTTTTGTTTGTTTTTCAGAAAAAAAGAAAACTAGGAAGAAACCATAAAGTCCTTCAGAAAATTTCATGGCTCAAGACATTTACTTAAAATAGACCAGTGAAGCCCTACAAAAACAAGAGGGACACAGACCTCCCCCCCCCCCCCCCCCCCCCCCCAGGGAGGTTACTGCCCCCTCATCTCTTCAAGACACCTCAGAATAACTTATCATGAGATGAATAAGGTGTACATACACATCACAAAACCCAGAGTTTGAAAACGGTGTTATGAAATCAGGCATATACCTGCTTTTTCAAGAGGTACATCCCACCACTTTCAGGTCACCACACAAGACTAGTATAGACACAGGGCTGCAGAGTGAGGGTGGGAAGCAAGGACTCTTAGTGATGCTAACAGGGCAGAGGCATCATAAACCCACATAACTGTGGTGACAGGCTCCATCAAGGCTCTGGGGCTGTCATGCTGAGTCAAGCCCAAAGACAACCCTGGAAATCCAGAAGAAAGCCCAAGAACCTGAAGACAGGTTGCTTCCAACACTACTGTAGAAAAAAGAAGAGAGCCCTTGGGTGGGCTTAAGTAGGGTCTGGACCCCAGGTGCAGCTGGTCAGGGCCATTAACATTTGCCATGCCCACAGCACCATCAAAAAATGAGCTTATTTCAGAAAGTGGGGTAAACACCTGCTACAAATGAGGAGGGTGATTTCAGCAATAACATTTCAAAGCACCAAATCCTGCATTGCCCCCCTACTGCTAACCTGGGAGCCTGCTGTTATCTTACAACTTTGTTTTTATTTATGGTTAAAACGCATGTCAGAAACTGGGTACCCCAAACCAAACCCTGTTCTTAGTCAAAAATGCATACCAAAAACTTAAGTTACACCAGGGGTGTCAAACTCATGGCTCCCATTCTCCTGCTCCTGCAGTGCAATGTGCATGCTGGCAGGAGCAAGGACCTCGGAGCTGCTGCTGGGTAGAAACAAGGTGTGGGGCTGGAAAAACAAGGTGGAGGGCTGGATTCAGCCCTCGCGCCATAAAGTTTGCCACTCATGACTTAAAAGTGACACATTCTAAACTGACCTCACACACCAGGAGGGCTGGAGTAAGGTAAGTAGGCTTCCCCACCACTTTTACAGGATCAGAGAAATGTTTGTGTGGCTTTACTCGTGGCTCACAAATGAGTTGGCAGCCTGCTCAAAAGTACCTGCAGAGTTTTTCTATCACACAAATCAAGAAACATAGGAACTTGCTAATTAAGGGCATGATGTTAAGCTGGCATAAAGTGCTTTCATTCCCCAGTTTAACTGGTATGATGAAGGGTTTGCATAAGCCAGGATTTGGCTGATGCCAATAGCTTTACGCACACATTTATGTGCAAAAATATTAACCAGAAGACTCAAATTGCAGGATTGTGGTGTGAGATAAAGACAAACAGAAGTCTAAAGTAAACCATTTTCTAATTAAAGCTGCTTCAGTGTAGAAAATCTCTCTCCCACCCTCAATTGTTATTTTTTCAATAGTTCCAAAGATTTTCTGTCTTCTAAATTATAATTTGTTGAATTAGTCTTCTATGTAACTTTGTACCCTGACAGAAAAAGTGGACAATTGATGCCGTAGAGGATTTTTTGCCCTGTTACATCTGCTCTGCTCACATGAAGCAGCATGAAAAGTGAGGATATGGAGTTAAATTTATCGTGATCCCTGAGGCAATCAGTGTATTCCTTGGAGTATGAAATTTGATTACACTTATTATCTTAGCTTGCATAGCTCTGACTGTCCTTTCTGCATGCAAAATACTTCAATCCTGCTAGAGATCCTGCACAGTACCTGACTTGATAGCTTCCTGAGGTGGGAAATACTGCAGGTGGACTGTGCTATGTGGAGGTCCACCAACCTGAATGTCAAAATATTAGATTTTCATCAGTAAGAGTTTACACCACAAACGAAGTTGGAAGAACATGATAACGGGGCAGCCTGGAGAAACTTCAACTGTCATTGTAAATGCTGCATCTGTTCTAGAATATATATATATATATATATATATATATATATACACTTCATCCTCAGCGACTGTCACTGCAAGTCCCCTCATGGATGCTAATTCTAACCTCAAAAACTGACAAACGATTTATGCTCAGGAGGAAGACTGAAACAGTCAATGAAACTTAACTGAAAGAGAAATCACAGAAATACATGAGAAGAAGACATGCTTTTAATTGCTTATTTTTTTCCCACTCTAACATCTGCCTGTGATGGATGATGTGACGGAATAATCACCACTAAATTCTAAGTAAATGAGAATTAGTACTACATTTATCTTTTTCAGTAATATTTCTTTATTTCTTTTTGGTGCCATCCTTTGGTTTTCTAGTTTATGGCATTATTCAGTGAGAGAGCTGAGATAAAAAGTACTGGAAATTTAATAGAGTAGAAGGAAATGATGAAGGCAAGGTATTCTCATGAAACACACATTAAATGCATTAAGGAAAAACAATATGATCAAAATATGCCTTTGTCAATGAGAATATTTGCTAAATTACCCAGTGCCAGAAACGGTGCTTCTGAATGTAGCATAGTTTGTTTTAATGTAAATGACGAATATGCACTAATAATGAAAACTGTTTTTTTTCTTTCCACAAATTGCCTTATCTAGTTGTTCTTTGAAAACGTGAGTGATAACAAAGCAAACTATTTTAGCAGTAGTGCATTTCAAAATTCAGTGCAAAAGAAACCATGGCTTCTCAATACTTTTGAAAAAAATTATAAATATAGTATTTGCTTTTGGCAAGGTATTCCAGAAAAACAAACCTTCGTCTTATGACAGTGGTTGTCCAGAGGTGGCTTCCTCTGCAACCTCCTCCACCCTTTTCCCACTGGCAATTAATATCTACCGTAATTACCTAGCTAATACTGGGAAACACTCTCCGGGAGAAAGCACAACATACCGAGTCACTGAACACCACAATTACAGGAAGGTTCTATAATTTACTACCCAATTAAGTCACATTCACTGTGTTTTGGAATAGAGCACTGACTCAGATGGCACTGTAATTGTAAGTTCATTTATTCAGCCAAACATAGAGTACTGCAGCTTTCGTTTGCTGTAGTACTACAATGCCTCAAATACAGGAATAACTATTTAACAAAAAGCATGTTGCCAAGGCTGAGAGAAATTAATTTGGAAACAAGTGGTATATTCATGAGTATGTTTCTTTTGCTATTTGTATGCCTCCAACACAATCCTAATAAGTACTTTTGAAAAAATAATTGACCTGGTCATTCAATCTGAACATGTATTTGAAGGTTATTAAACTCAGACATACATCCACAGGATTCATAAATTGAAAACTCAATTAAAATTAAAACATGAAATCAGTCTTCTAATCATAATACAGTCATGCTGTTTCAAGGCAGTAAAAAATAACAATGCACACATCAGATGCTGACACTGAACAATTCACTTAATTCTAAACTTTTCTTTCTATTTTACCTAATTTCCATATCCGAACAACTGCTGTACTAACAATCTTACCTTTTTAAAAGCTGCAAACCTCTGAGCTTCTGCATGTATTTGAGCAAATGAAAAATAAACACGCAGGTGATTCAAAATGTACAAGTAAAAGGAACAAATGCTAGTAACTGTAGGTAGTATTGTTTATCTCTTTTTTTTTCTGTTTGTTTTATTCCAGTTTTTATTGAAATACTTGAGGACACTAATCAAGGTTTGTTGTTAAAAATGGTCTTTGGATCTGAAGACAAAAGAGTTGAAGATTGAAACAGCACAAAAAAAGCTCTGAACACATCCATACACGTATATTTTAGTTTATATAATAGGTGTTAATAGTGCCAATTTGGCAAATCACTTGAGGTCTTGATTGTATTTAAATATCAAGCAATTTAGATTATAAATTGAAGCTAATTTCTACTCACAATCAGATGCTGAGTGTTCTCTGGTAAAAGAAGAATTTAATTTAACGTTTAATACAATCTTAAACCTTAATTTAGTAGGGCATCCAGTTTAAACCCACTCCACATTAACAACAACTGTATAGTCAATGTCACAGCACTACAAGAACCTCAATAAATAACCTTCTATTTTATAGATGAAAAAGCCTGAACTTAATTTTTGTAAAATCATACAAAATAAGGTGAAATTTTATGAATACAATACACCCACACAAACAAAATACATTGCCATGGTGACCAAGATCTAGAGCTCAAGTTTTTACCCCTTGAAAGATTTATCTTCTAGTAAGACAGATGAGGATTCATGGCAGTAAACTTGAGTCTTCTCAGTTGAAAAAGTGATGAATTGCCAGAAATAACAGATACAGCAAAATATTTCAAGTCCTATTAATTCTCAGATTCTATCTCAAGCATCAATAATTTCCACTTCTAAAAGCATAAATGTAATTAATTAAATCACAACTACAGAACGTTCTCTCTCATCACACTAGATTAGCTCACCTCAGACAGGTTTTGTTCACATCCCTAATACTAAAATGTAAAGGAAAGATACTGAGTCAATAGAAAAGTGGACTTCGGAGTCGCAGTAAACAGACATATCTGAGTCACCCTCCATCAGCACTGCTGATTTGCCTACAGGTTGCAATCATCTGCTTTTAAGCCCAATCCTACACCTACCTACATTTCACTTACTCATCCAAACCAAAAATAATTTCATTGAGACTTTTGGCCTTACATATGGATTTCCTGTTCATTCTTTAGGGAAATTCTGTTATTATGTCCACCAACTGAAAGATTAATATATCTGAAATATTAAACAGGAAGAAGCAATAATCCAAACCAATTAGGTCTTTCAAAAAATTGTATTGTCGTTCTCTACTACCTTCCTCTCTGTGAAGTCAAAATATGATCATCATGATTTTCTACACACTTTGCAATTCAGAGAAAGTTGAAACTCTTCTTTTTCTGAGAAGTGTAAACCTAACAGCATAATCTTCTAAGTATTGAAAATTCTATACATAATAATTCTAAGAAAAAAATATAGCCAAACTTCTTTCCACTTGTTGTATACTTCAAGAGTCAAGACAAGGATGTATTTATCAGCTTTTATAAAGTATTAACATGTTCTGATTAAACTCTCCTAAGATCTATTAGATACATTTCATTAAAGAATGCCTTTCCAACAAAGTTCTTGAAGCTATTATCGGAATGACCCAGCAGTGGATTACCTAGATGAAACACTTTTGTGCTAACTCAAAAGAGCCATTAATATTATTTAGTTTCAACTGAATTTGAAAACACTCATCCAAAGAGATGTTGTCTGCCCAAGCACTGCCTGCCCAGGGATATTACTGCTTTCAACCATTAATACAGCAGAAAGCAGAAGACCAGTTTAAGTTAACAGTGAGATTCAGGCTGTGATGACAGTGATCCCGAGAAACAGGTCTTGACTCCAAACAACATCTGTAGGCATGTTTTCAGAAATGCAGGTACCCTGACTGCTAGGCTAAGGGAAATCCAGGACCTGTGGTAGGATTTTGGTGATGATGTGAACATTCTGCAAATCCTGTCACTAGACTCACAGTTTCAATCCAGCATTTTCATTTCCAAATTAGCATATTGTGCATGTTATCTGTGTATATTGTTGAGTATTCTGTTAGTTTTTAAATTCTTAAATTCTGTTACTATGAACATTTAGAACCGTATAATAACATCAATATGTTTATATACCAAAAGTTGTATATTCAGACACATCTATTCTCCAAGACTTTTTAAATTGTATACATTGCTAAAATGTCCTGTAACCATCTCTGTGAATCGTAAACCAGTTAATACTAAAACAATTTTTTTGACTTGCTATAAGGACAGTATTGCAAAGAATTTTTTTTATCTGGCAGCAAATTGGATTTTGTTTGGAAAATTCAAGGCAATAATATTAACATTACACACGTGAAAAATTTCTGCCCTTTATTTCATCTTTGTCAGAAAAACCTCATCTATTCAGGACCAAATTTCACTTGTATTTAATGCAAATGCAGTGATTCAAAGTTTACACTTCAAAAAGATGAAAAAATAGACACCAAAGTGCTTATTCAATCATGTAACTTCTAATCAGGGAACTGGTATCAGTTCAATACAGTCAGATATAGTAAAATTTCTTTTCATTCCACCAACTCTGAATTTGGGTATTTGACTTCAAAAGGACTTTTTTTAAATGTTATAGTACCACTGGCACATTGGGGTGGAGGAATATTACAAATATTGTTGGAGAGGAAAAAAAGGCTGAAATGGGTGAGGCCTGAAGTGAACAAGATCCATGTTACATTCCTGACTGTGACACTAAATTAATTTCAGGCACTGGGAAAATCACTTGAGGTTTCATGTTTCAGTCCTCATGGATGAAAATAAATTAATCCTTTCTTTCTGCCCTTATAGATGCCTGTCCCTTAGCTTTAAGAACAGTTTTTTAGTTTATGAATTTGTGTGATCATGTGTACATACACAAGTGTATACATAATACATATTTAAATGCTAATCTAGACACATGCACATTCATGTAATCTCCACTTGAAAAACAATCTTTGGTGTGGATTCCAAGCACTAATACTGTATAAAACAGACACTAAATAATCTATAGAATTTAACCATCGCATTGTGGAAATAAAGGGAGATTATCTGTGAAAACATCCGCACTTGTATGGGTATCTATTTTTGTGTGCCTACAGAGTTACCCTATGATTAATCTGAATTATATGGAAAAGAGAGGGAAAAATAAAACCCAACAACACATGCATATTTTAATACTTCTGACTTTGAAAAGGGTAAGTTAACAAATCTCTTTCATTGCTGATATTTCAATACAAAGACATGTAACATATGAAGCAACATAATTCACTTTGACACACCATCATTATTTGTTCAGATAAATTAACAAACAGCACCTTTGGGTGCAGCCAATTTATTCAGTTCCTGTCGTAGTTGATTAGAGTATCTGAGCTGTAATAAAATGGAAAGCTCATTAATATATGACAGTTTCCTTTGTTTACTTCATGCAAAACAATTACCAGTTATTCATTCCACCAATCACAACTTTCTCCCTTCTCATAAACAGTGACCATTTCTACAGTGTTGAAATGAAAACGGTCATTACTCACTTCTTATTGTTGTCCAGAGCTCCTTGTTACTGCGAAACAGAGGAGTAGTGGTGATTTTAATATGTAACATACAGTCTAACTAATCACACTTGTTTGAAAGATCTATTATTAGCAATATTAAAAAAAAAAACACAATGTCTGAACATTCTATAAATTCGAACTTAGAATGTTGTACCCTTTAACACTAATAAAATTCTAACTGTGTGTATATACTGTAGTCAACTCCTCATCAGCTTTAATATTATAAAAACAAATAGCATTCATGGATAATCAGTATTCCAGTCCACTAGTACTGCCCTTTGTAAAATACGTTCAGGTCATCCTAAATTAATTTCTCACTTTTTGCATGCTGTGAAAATAAAAATACTTCAAGTTCATTTTTTTTAATCTGTCTTTGATTACTGTCCTCCTGTGGTGTCCTGCAGTTTTCTTTTCCAGTTACTGCTGTACACTATTACTCAGTATCCCTCCCTCTTTGATTTTACTGCTACTACATCTTTGCTTCTGGTGCAGGAAAACTCTCCTGTAGTAAACATATAATCACTTTAACCAGTAACTTTCCCCAGGGAACAACACTGCCTTTGCTTGGCAGTGTTAGGTTTATAGTTATATTCAATGGCCTTAGAGGTCTTTTCCAAACTAAATGATTCTGATCTGTTACACTATCTGTTTATCCTACCCAATCTTCCTCACAGGGATCTGATTCTCTTCTAAGGTTACTTCGCATAAGTTTTTGTTCCTATGTGCAGCAACTTGAAGAGTATTTTAATACTTCGTAACCATTACTTGCTACCAAGGCCATGTAAATGCTTGCTGCACATGGGAATAAAGACCATAGGGTTAAATTAAGCCCTATCTGAATTATGATCAACATAGCCATGACATCAGTCAACACAAATTTTCATTTTCTCTCCATTACTTATGCTTAATGTCTTCACCAGATATGCTGAACTTTTCCTGTTTATACAGGCCTTACTATAATAGAGATCAGTGACATGAATACTATACTGTCCGGCAGGAATCCCTTAGTGCTGCTATTGGTGTTGATGTTCCCACTGTGTCTTTTGATAAGTTAATGAATTCTAATTTAGAAGGAGCAGTGGCAGCTAAACATATTGAAACCCCTACCACTTTTGGTAGGGATCCCAGTTATGGTTTAAATCACCTCATTTCAGGTAGCTAGGTCCCCTGCACCACTTAAAAAATTTCAGGCAGCAGGCTTGCAGTAGTATTGTCAGGATTAATCTGATCATACAAGACAATTTGCTAAGCATTATTATCCTACAGAACCACTTACATATAAACATTATCTCAGACCAACTCTGCAACCTTTGAAACCACAACAAGAACAAAAAAATTGTGTGTAGGCAGGCAGCTGACTTCTCTACACTTTAGAGACTGATTATGGGTAAACCATAACAAAACCCAAAGGAAATAATTTATGTTAATATTTATTTGAAGTATATTTTCTATCCAAACACTTTTAGGGCTTTTATTTGTGTAATTAGAATGTCTCATACTCATGAATAGATTTTATCTCTAGATTACCTCTGGGAATTTTTTTCTTCTCTGACGTCAAAAAGCAAAGGAACTAAGATTGGCCAAGGTCAGCTGAAACTCAGGCTGAACTGGAAACTGAAATTTTGAAACAAAAAGGCTGTTTCAACAGTCATTCTTCTGCCATTCTGTTCTATAGATAGATATTTCTAATATTATCATTGCCTTGCCTTCCTGTGTCACAGAAATTATATGGAGCACGGGATAACTCGACAAAACATGCACAATACACAGGGGAGTAGCACATTTTAGAAGCTGTAATTGAGAGACTCCTAAACAGAGCCTTCTGCAGCTCCTCCCAGCACAGCTCTGTGCCAGCTACAGGCATTGAGGAAGGCAGCATTCAGTGCCCAAGTTGTTGTAGCCTGGAGGCAAAATCAAGGGAATTAAGCTTTCTGCAAGCTCCTCTTCTTTCCTGTAGCTGTTGCCCAGGCAGTTTTCTGCATGTGACGAAGAAGAAAGCCAGTAGCTCCCTTGGGAGCAGCTCTCATGTATGTCACACCTAGGCCAGCTCAAAAGCCTCACAGTCACCCTGTGCGAAAAAAAGGCAGTGAATCGTTTTGATGTGCTAGTGCGGTACAAATACCACTGTTAGGAGCCTTGGAGATAATGAAGGATTGAACAGATGTTCTTTTTATGTGTCTTTGCTAGAATTTCATGGCACTGGTACTTGGACCACTTCTCTTCCATTTAATTAAGAAATGCTGAAATGTGTGGAGCGATGGATGGAACGGGCATGGTCCCAACTGCAATGAAGTCAAGGAATGACTCCCACAATTAAAATGGATTTTGTATAAGGAGTTAAGCATCACGTGGCTGTACACACTGCTGACACAATCTCTGTAATTTCAGAAAACAGCTTGCTCTTAAGAGACACCCTAAAGACTTCCATGTTTTTTAAAAAAAGAAAGAAGTTTTTCTCCTAAGCCTGTTTAAGCTTCTTAACTGTATCAAAAGACATGAAAAGAGTTATGAAAATGAAACTCAAAGGAGAAAAAAGAACCAGTGAAAAGATTTTGAAAGAATTAAATATTAGTAGGGGATGATATGAGGGACTACAATAGAGCCACAAGGTTTGAAGATTTACCTGTTCTCTGCCATTAGATGTAATGATTATTTCCTGCTGTCTGTCATTGGGAAGAGATGCTTTGAGGAAATAAAAGGCATTTTTGTAATCCTAACCATCACTTTTATTGTTACTATTAGACCTTTGCACAAGGGAAATCCAATAGCTTCTTTGAAAAACAAAGACTGTATTAAAGAGGGATTTCACTTTGCAAATAAATGGCTTGTGAACATGAGAGAGAAAAGGTAGTACAATAAAATATGAACCAACACCGAAAAAACCCTCATGCAGTTAGTTTAATTATTGCCCTCCTGAATTTGAATTGCAAGCAACTTTTAGAGATTCGGTACAAATGAGATGTACTCAGTGCCTACTGTTTCAGGAATACAAATTTAAAAGAAGCTATAAACGTGAATAAGCAAAGCATAGCAAAGGTTACTCTGATAAGACCTAATATTGTCTAATATGGGCAACAAATGAGTTACAAAAGAGGTACCCAAGCACCTGGACAAAACCCAGAAAGTCTGTTTATGCCATTTTACTTATGTTTGAACATTTCCATTGAAGTTTAACACACATGTATTGCTTTTGTTTTTTTCAGCTTGCTTTTTGAACAGTAATGTAAAACATAAACTGCAGTTACATGCAGTTTGAAGAGAAATAAGCAGGGTTTAGACAGTTACTCATAATTCTACAACAGATTCAAAATTCACTTGCTGCTATGCATCTTCATAGGGAACTCTGAATTTCATAAACCTTTGTCCATATGGCTTTATGGACTAGAGATCCAAGATGCATTGGGCAACATTTGGCCTATAGTTTCAAAACTGCAAAACTGGGAATACTAGCTCCTACTATCGTGCCAGTGTTCACTGCCCCTTTAGGTAAACTGATCTGGCTGACTGCAAGACATTTTGCCTCACTGATTATACAGATTAAAAACAAATCATCCCACTCCCTATCCTTCTCCTCACACCTATCTTCCATATCTTACTCCTGACCTTTTTCCCACACTGTAACACACTTTTGACAATACTTTCAGGCAGGAGATAGGCCAAGTCTCTTAGGTCTATTAACCAACTCTTCTAACATTCAGGTAGTTCAATGTTACTTGTGAGGAAGTACAAATGCAGTGAATACAGGCAGTATGTTCCTGGGAGTCTTTAGTAGAAATAATAGCAAAGAAGGAGTTGCAATGCTTCTCACTAAATACATAAAATGCTATTGTCATGCTGAGGGAAGAGAAGGCTAACAAAGGACAAACAGCTAAATCTAATACTGAAAGGTCAAGGTTTGGCAGGTGTGAATGGGGCAAATGGAAACATATTTTTCAGGCTACTTAAATTCCATATGAAGAGGAACTAGATATTCAATATTTGTGTTGACAAAAAAATCTAAGTATAAGGACAAATGTAATGGAGCTACAGTAAAACTTTAATTTATTATAAAATCATAACACTCAACTATCATTAGCAGGTGAACACATAGCTTAAATATCATTGGCATTCAAAATGGTTGTACCAATGTTTGTGCTATAAAAGTACCCCAAAATAATGGTAAGCAATAGTTCTGTGTATTCAAAGGATTTAAAAAAAAAATAAATCTCCATGGTTATGGCAAATATCTCATTGGGAGCACCTGGAAAGCCAGTAATTGTATATATTTTAGATCAATCATTCTTCTCCCTGGTACTGCTGACAAACTGTCAGTTTCATTGCTGAAAATGATCCTTACGATATAACCTTAATCACAAGATACAATAACAACATTGATTTCAAATCCAGTTGTTAGTTTTTCAATAAAGCTTACCACATAGCCATTATTTTTTCTTGATGAATCATATTTTGACTATGATTTTTTTTATAACTGCATCTTAGTGTTTTTTTCATTATTAAAACCAACAGATCTTGCTTTTCTTCTTGTTTTCATTTAGTCTAATAGTTCTTATTATTTCATTAATGTTCATAGCACAATTTTCCCTTTCATTATTTAATGCTGCATTTATTTAACCTTAACTAGAGAAGAACAAATGCTTTTACAGTCCAGACAAGAAGTCTGAATAAATTAATATAGAGAGTATAAAGTCCACAGGGTAATCTGTAAGTGTAGGTTATGATTTCTATTATAAAATACAACTGTGAAGTACTTATACGTAAAAGATGTACTAAATTTTAAAAGTACAGCACAATTGCAAATCTATATTTTAAAGTGCTAGGATGTTTTCTGCCACCAAATAAATTTTTATCTGTGGAATAGAAATATGGCTTTAGAAGCCTATAAATACAGGCTTTCCTTGCCTTGAAAGGTTATGATATTTATCTTAATATGAATTGTATGTTACAGCAATGACGTAGAGTAACTGAACACAATTAGGTGAAGTTAGTAATATGTCAGATAACCGTTTCCTTTTATTACATGAGTTTTCTTTGTGGGAAGATAAAAAGAACAATATAATGTATGACACATCAGGAAAATAAAACAACACATCACTATGTTTTTCCAGCACTTCAAAGTAAATGTACTCCTATTTCATATTTCAGGGTGATATTTGTGGAAAGGGATACATGTGGCAAATGTTATTTAAACTAAAAAAAAATTCATACAGATACATAGTTCACAGGAGTTTCTTTTTTTTTTTTTTTACTTATTTTAGTTTTCTATCACTGTTAAAAATGGTCTGTACCCTCAATATTTCTTATCCAGCAACCTCAATATATATGTTGTAAAGATGAATGAATGAAGTGTTTAGAGTGATGATCTGTATGATCTGTATCATACCATATGTAATAATCCTTTTAGCCAAAGATATATAATCCCACACTGTCTGGTTTATATTGACTCTTATTCAAGAACTACATTTTCAAAAGGCCATCATGATATCCTGTCAGGTTAAAAGATGAAAAAAATAAGACAATATAACAAACTTTCCAGTTTTTAGATAAAATCTAGATACTACTTGCCAGTTTTACTTCTTACATATCACAGTGATATTAGAGTTATGTATCACCAAATTACATTGCATTTTTTCACCTCAACTTTACTTCTGCAGAACAGACTGACAGCAGAGTCTTAATATGCATTTATGACTTAACTGTACTCTCAGAGGAATCAATACCAGAATCCTTAGTGTAATGTTATGCAGAAATTTTAGTATTACGTTGAGTTAGATACAACAAAAATTGAAAGATACCATGAATTTTGACAATGATGATTATAGCCAATGGATCACCTTCTATGGAGGAAGAACTTAAACAGAAGAAGACACTTCGGTTTGGAAAAGAATTGCCACAAGTTAAATTTGATAGAAAGGTATTAAAAAAATAATAGAGCAAAATATTGATCTGTAACTATTTTACACTATTTTTACAGCAAAATAATAGGGAGTACAAAGCTATATTGCTGGGCAACCAATAAAACCATTCAAAGTACTTATAACACAGAATGCACAATAAGGAAACTCACTGCTGCACAATATTCTAGAGTCATAAAGCATGTCTGTTGGTTTTGGTGCAGTTTTTTAACAGCATTATTTGAATAGAAACTCACCATTACAAACTCACCACCATTCTACAAAACCCTAGCCCCTGCCTTAAGAATTCCTTTAGCTGGACACTGCTAGAAGCATTGAAGGTCTATCATGGACAGTTTGACTGAACACTTGATCTGTTCTTACAACTTGACACTTGCCCAAAATAGATTTCCATTCTTGTTCTTCATCAGGCTTTATATGTTATCTCTACACTAGAACTCGCCAGGCAGACCCCGATTCAGATAAAAAAAGGAGTGGCATAGGGACATATCTAAACATGAAGTGCTGATTGACAGGAATACATAAAGTCATATTTTTAAGCTACTTTATGGAGTACTGATTTTGTGGCAGGACCTTTGTGAACACTGGTCTATAATCTTCCTAGATAATGGGGCACAGACCATGTCAGTCTGCAATATCTGATACTCAGGTTCAAAAAGCAATCAAGATGCAGTTTTTCAAGCTTTGATGTACCAGCTGCTACTGAAAGGTCCTGATTCTGAGCCTTCATGCTGCTGATATGGAAAACACACATGTGAGAGACTGGTCATAAGACTTGAGTGTTTGAAAGCTGTACAGGGCTACCATATTTCACAGACAGATGCAGTTCACACATGTAGAGGCAGATCGTATTTGAGATGTTAGAAGACAGTGGTAATGACACAGTCCTCATTTGAAAAACATAGGTGCCTACAGTAGAAAAAGCAAGCAGAATTTTCATATCAAGCAGTAAATATCTGTATAAAGTTTATTAATACTTGCCTGTAACTGCTCACTCAGCTCTAGAGAGAAAATCTCTTCAGAAAGTAATCATCCACTCTGTCTTCTCCCTGCTTAGCAAAATGAAAACTCACTCAAATTGACCCCAACACCACTGGAGACGATGTGAGTTTTCATGAACTGCTGAGAAGCCCAGACAGTTTGGAAATAGACGTAAAGTGGTCACAGAACATTTTTAACGTATATGTTGACAGAAAACAATCTGAGCACGATGTACCTTTCACAAAACAAATTAAAGACTTTGGACTGAAAACTAGTGGTTGGGTCCACCCCACTGGCAAAGGAGACTTCTGGAAAACAGCAGATGAAACAGTGCCAGGTCTTTGAATAGGCAATATGCATGTCATTAACTATATGATCCAGTAGATTGTCAGCAGTTGAGGATGCTCACTATGGGACCTTTTTGGCAGACTTCTAATCAAACAAATAGATACTCCTTTCTTTAACCATATGTATAAATGGTGGGATAGAATCATTCTTGGTGGCTGCAAGTAATTGTTTGCATCCATTTCCTTTTTCTAAAGGAAAGTTCTAAAGTTCTGACTCTAAATTAGAAATGAACCTCAATGATATAAAGTATTATGCATTTTGCTATGCAACATTCCCATGGAAGATTCTATATGTGTCATGTTTGCTGCTTGGCAAGATTATTTTTTTCCCCTTTACAACTGCACAAATGTGTAAAACTCCTGTTACTGCTCTCCACTAACTTCCCCCTTCTTTCCATTTTCTCATCTCCCACTTCTTTCTTGAAGGAACTCCACCTTTCATCATAGCAGGGCCGGGAAATTGGAGAAAAATTGTCGAAGAACTTATTTGTCAGAAATGTCATAGGCTATAGATGTTATGTTGAAACAGCATTATTTGCTTTCTTGAGTATAATGAGACTCACATACCACGGTAAAGCTGAGCTATGTTAGGAAAGAAAATGCCTGGATCCATAAAAACAAAGGAAAGAGAAAGAAGAGTGAAAGGAACACAAAGCAACCGCGAAAGAGTAGATTACCAATAATACTAATTATTTCCTTTCCAAGAGGTTGTTTACAACAAAACACATGGGGTTTTTTTATAATAAAAGTGGGAGCTTTGTGGAATTTTAACTCAAAAACAATAGCAAATCTCTATGTGCATAGACTCCCTCCCTTTTCTGCATTCATGTGGTAGACTTTCAGGAAAGAATTACCAGTTTGATTTCCTGCTTATTCATGCGTAAGTTCCACAATTCATGCAAACACTATATAGAGTTTTCGACAGCTGGTGTGCCCCCTTTTGTGTTAATGAGACTTACATCTTCTTCTGGACAGGGGTGACAGTAAAGTGAAAGAAAAACAACTTAATTCCTGTGAAGAGTCTTCAGAACAGAACAGGCAAATGACACACAACCTGGCTAAATGGAATACAAAAACCACCCCTATGGCAAAAGCTGGCAGGCTGCAGCCTCTTGGCTTTTCTTGGTTCTTTATATCCTTTTGCTTCAATGATGGTTTGTTACTTTGATCACAAATCTTGCTATGTCTGGTGATGAACTGCATCATGTTAGACACAATGCTCTAGGCCTTCATTACATAGTTGTTTCACCAAGGGAACACAGTCCTCCTGTAATGCAGCACCACAATGCTTTTATTATAGCAAAATAAATTCTGTTTGATTTTATGCTAGAAAATAATGTGTGGCAAGTTCATGTATGTTTATGCTATTTTTAAACATATTTCACAACGTTTTATGATTTGATTCTTGTACAGTTGGACTGGAGGGTTTGATTGAAGGCTGAGTGAATGACTGTAGGCAAAAGGAGAAGCTTGCTCTATCAGGAGCTGCAACTGTGACTCAGTTTTGCACTAATTAGGCCTGGAGCAGTGGTTTAATATTAGGTTAGAACTTCTATCTCTTCGCAGTGAAATCAATCTAGAAAACAGCTGACAAGCAGCAGAGAGGAAAAAGGTAAGATGAGGAAAATCTATATGCAGATTTCTGAGCTTACACACAGAGCTATTAGCATTCCATATTGAAAACTTTATCATGCACAGACATCCTTAATATTACTTACATATGTTATAGATGAAGGAAGAGGAAAGAAATTAAATTTGACCACAGAAGGAAATTTTATAAATATATATTTTTGCTTAAAATTTTGGTATAAAATAAAATTAAATATTTATATCTATATATTTATATTACTTCTATGTTTTCTGAATAAATATTATGCCAAGGAACATATCAATATTGCATGTTCTAGTCTAGATCTGTCTATCACTACAACTGCTGGCTAATTTTATTTGAATGCTACTCTCTCATCACTGTATGGTTCAATTACAGTTATATACATAAATATAGATGTTGCCTGGCATTTAAAATACTCTAGCCTTATGTTCCCCACTTTTTTTTTTTCTGTCAAATACTACTCTATGTCCTTTCAGATCTCCCCATGAATTATTCTATTCAACATCACCACCGGCACCTTCTGCTGTTTTTATTTCTATTTTTAAATTCAACCCTAACCTTTTGTTGTTTTATGTTCATCTGTATACACTGAATAGAACTCATGAGGCCTTTTTCTGCAAAGCACTCTGGAATTAACTTTTCCGCCCTCCCTAGACTAACAGCTAACATATCCACCCTTTCTCCTCTCAGACTGGAATGATTGTTGTCTCCTTGGCTGTGGTCATGATATCTGAAACCACATCCTTTAAAATCTTCGGATACTCTTCTAAAGATTAACGCTTTGCTTTCTTCTTGGACTAGATAACACAGTTTACATCCCCCTAAATCTTAGTTTTCCACTATACGAAATAAACACTTCTGGCCCTTGTTACAAGGCCTCTCAAAGCTGATCTCCTTCCATTGCCGCTAGAGCAACTCTCAATGCAATGGTACTAAAGACCCATGATCTGCAATTTTTTACTTCTGTGAGAGATCTCTTCAAAATTGTCTCATACCTAATGGTTTATAGCTTTACAAAAGAGGAGTCTTTATCCACTTTATCCTCTTTCATGTCTCACTCACTGTTTCTATAATGCAGAAAGGAATCTGGTTCACCAGAGACAGAAGCATGACTGCTATCGCCGTATGGCCAAGAATTACCTCCAGTTTCCAGTTCTCTCTATCATTTACTTAGCAATGATTTTCAACATAAACAATTACAGAAAACTTCAGTTTTTACCACGTACTAATTTTCTAGATTTTTTCCATCTAGAAAGACAGAGATGACTGAACTCACTCTTAAGTGTAATATTATAAATCTAGAATTGTTTTTTACTTTCATTTTACTACCCAGTGAAGTATCAGCACTGCGAAGAGATAAATTCCTGAATTCATGCCCATAAGATGCAAAGGGAAAATAAAAGCAAGCAGAACAGAATGAACAAATACATACCAAAGATGGAATTAGAGGATGGAATTAACTCTTGAGCTGCCATATTGAAAAGTCTCTGGTATAGAAAGAAGGAGTTTCTTTCCATGGAATTCTACAGAAAGGAAAAAGTTTGTCTACTTTATAAAAACAAAACACTAAATACAGAGTTACGAAGCTAATTTAAAATCCAAGACTAATTTAGATTTCCTGAAATAACCATTATGATCACAGCAGTACCCTCTTTTTATGTATTTGGCAAAATAATAGTTATAATAAAGTCAGGAATTTAAAAGCTTGTCTTTTCAAGAGGGAACTTTCTTGAGGAATGGCAATTGAATGCCAAAGTGAAGGGCATCCCTTCAAAAAACTAAACTGATGAATTGATAAAGAAAAGCTGAATTAGGAACACAAAACCATCTTAAAAAACCTGGAAACAATTAAAGAAGATTGAAGATTACAGAAAGGAACAACCTGGAGGAAAGTCTAGCTAGTATAAAAGACATAGAAGAGGAAGAGAAAGAAAAGCAGAAGAAGAGAAAAAATCTTATAGACACAGTGAGCTATTAGAGCTCTCTTGTTTTATGGAAGACTTAACTTTATTCCAAGTTTTGCCAGCTCCCATTTTTTATGGTGGATTTAGCCACTTTCAATAAAACATGAGACTGCTTTGCTGGTCCTTGACTAGATCCAGTTGTGACACTGATACATAAGCCTCTCAGAACAGAAAGTGCTGATGCTATGCTTTGTGAGCAAGGCTTTCCTCTAGGTACCAGTATTTCCTTGCTCACAGAGGGGACAGCTGGGAGGCTTCATCATGTCAGTCATCAGCTGTTAGACAGAAAGGAAGTTGTAACTGTGGAAATTGCTGCGCCGTATTCGATTTCAACATTTTTATTATTTGTTTCTTCTACATTTTCGCTCACTTATGAGTGACAGCGAACAGGTGCTGCTGGAGTTAACCTCAGCAAAAACAACAAAGTGCAAATGTACTGATTCTTAATATCGCTAAATTTTGTTATACCCTCTCTCCTAAGACACATGCCAGCTCCTGCCAGGATAGTGAGAAGGGGGGTTATATACGTCGACATTTTCCAGGAGCTTCTGTCAGTCTCACAAGTTATAACGGGCTTCCCCAGGAAGCAAATAGATATACCTGGGCTCCTTTTGCTTACTTTAGAGGATAGCAGTAATTTCAGAAATCTCTAAAACATATCCTAATTTTTTATATTGCTGGCTAAGTTGCTTTGGAGAAATAAGCTTCTGTCAGAACCAAGAGGTTTTAAACCTTTGTCTATGAATGGGTTTAGACCAGATTCAATATTTTTAAATGTTGTGCTGGTTTTGACTAGGATAGAATTACTTTGTTTCCATACTATGTTTGGGATTTGTGCTGAAACCAATGCTGATAACAAGGAGATATTTTAGCTGTTGCTGAGCAGCACTTACACATAGCCAAGGCCCTTTCTGCTTCTCACCCTATGCCACCACTAGGCTTAGGGTGCACAAGAAGGTGGAGGGGACACGGCTGTGATAGATGACTCCAAGTGCCCAAAGCGATATTTCATACCATAAGGTGTCATGCTCAGGAATAAAAAGCTTTTGGAAGAGAAGGAAGTGGGGCCATTCCGAGTGATGATGTTTGTCTGCCCAAGTTACTGTTACATGTGACAGAGCCCTGCTTTCCTGGAGATGGATGAACACCTGCCTGATGATGGGAAGTGGTGAATGAATTCCTTGGTCTGCCTTGCTTGCCCATGCAGCTTTTGCTTTATCTATTAAACTGTCTTTATCTCAACCCCAATTTTTTCTCAGTTTTACCCTCCTGATTCTCTCCCCCTTCGTACTGAGCTGGAAGGTGAGCGAGCAGCTGTGTGGGGCTGCTTGGGATCGAACCACAACAAATGCACATACCTTTAAGGTAGAAGACATAAAATTTTAAAATAATTACTAAGCCTTGTAGCCAAAGGGGAAAAAAAAATATTAGAATCAGATTTACGCACTGGAACTTTAACTTATCAGAATTACATCAAGGTTAGGTTTTCACACTGACCAGGGACACGCTACAGCATGCTGAATAGGATTCCTTATCTAACAGTGACACCTGAGAGTGTTAAATTGAAAAATAATTCAAGTCCAACTACTGGAAAAACTTCCTCCACTTGGGTTAGTCACAGTTCACAAGCAGGAGCAATTTTGCCATTTTATACTTTCAGTGACATCTTTTAGTATTTTTTTAAAGAAAAATACGTCTCTTAGAGTTTTTGTCCTATGCTGTTGCTAGAAGACTTACACTTCAAATGTCAAAGTCTTTCAGGAACAAAAATGTTCCTGTGGGAAGGTGAGTCAACTCATGTGTTAATCACTAACAGAAAGCATGACATGAGGAATACCTTCATTTTTAGAGAAAACTAGATCTGAGACTACTGATAAAATAAATGTTCAGTTCCAATGCTTGATTTTCAGTCATAATCAATATAATGGGACTGATCATAGCAAAGACAACAACATTGACAAATGGTTTAGAGGGGCCACTAAAAGCAAGCAACAGCGTTCATAAAGCAGACTCATTTTAATTAACAAATAATTAATAAAGCAACTGACTAAGTATCCTCACATGAGGTAAAATAAGGATTTCTTTAAATAAAGTCTGTTGTTTTCAGGACTCTTATTCCGGGCTGTTAAAACAATTTAATATCTTAAAACAGCTACTCAGGGCTTCTCAAGAATGGATGAATCTATGAAGAGAGACTCTTATGGGTAATTATTTGAGTTGAGGTGTACAATGTCACCGAACTGAAATTTTTACTAGAATTTTTTGAAAAATCTGCTATTTTCCAGTTTTGCACAAACTGAAGTAGAGAAATAACTATTCAAGCATTTAAGTCATTTTATATTGGATTTCATTACTATATAATTACATTCTAATCGTCTAGATTCATTACAGTGTTTGACCATAGTGCTTACTCTACAATTAATAAACATTATTGTATTTAAAAGACTAGATATTTCACATCTGTTAATAAGTATTTATTAATGGAAGATAGTATCTTAAATACAAAATGGAGATCTGAGAGCAGATCATTCCCTAAGTCATTAACTATAAGAAAACAATTCTTTGTGCAGCCAACAATGGCTTCAGCCTGGTTTTGAGTTACAGCTCTCTCTATATATATCCAAGATGTAGGAGGGCAAAGACCGCTTCGTGAGGGCTTTCACTCTTTATCTGTCTCAATCAGATTGACCAAACCTTGCTTGCTAGAGCTGTTAGGCACCAGATTGACCTCCCCATTCTAAAGGATTTATAGAAATCTAGCTTTTCTGCCAAATTCTTTCCATTTTGCATCATTTGTCTGCACTTTGGATACTTTCTAACACATGGGTGGACCAGTTGCACAATGCACCTTAGCATGGAAACAAAGGGTGACCACTTCTTTGCATGTTATTGTAGTGTTGATGCTTTCTTTTGTTCTAAAATTGAAATCCCGAAAGAAGAAAATAAGGAAAACACTATTTGGGGACCTGGAAAATGCCGTATTTCAAAATGCTTAAGCACAGTACTGCAGCTTTTGCAGTCAAAAACAATTGCACGTTGTAACAGAGAAAATGAAGACAGAAATGCAGCTGCATCCTTCAATGCCTAGGCAGTCCCTTCATGTAAAACTAGTCATGATACACATTGACAGACATTAGTTGGGATTAATATTATGTTTTGCGATCCTATGTACAACCACAAGGATTTATGGCCTCCAGATGTGAAATGTAATAGCAGTAGAGAAGTTATTTACGTGTAAAATTTACGAGCATGCTGTAGGCTATTCATCTTCCTTCCCTCTCTAACCTTAAAGAGGTTTAAAAGGCTAATACACATTTTACATCCTTTCATTATCCATGAAGCAGCAGCATGGAAACATCAGTATTCTCAGGTCTAGGACCCGTACGATATTGCAGGCTGCAGCAACATTCGTCAGGTTCACAACAATTTTAGGCTTTCAGCCTCTAAGAATTTTGGTCCATCATATTGTAGGAGGCTAGTTATTTGACATATCTTCTACTGAAGTAATTGAAACACACATTTAAGTGTTTGCCTTAAAACAAAGAGACAAAAGGGAATTTGCTGTCTGAATACAAAGTCTAGATGTGACCTTGACCTCAAAACCTCTTTCCAAGCTGATCAAATATCCATTAATTCAGTGACTACCAAAATATTTTACTTATGGCAGATATGAAAGCATGTACCAAGACAATTCCCAAAGTTTATACATTATACAAGCAGCACACAGCAATTATTTTAAATCTCCTCTATATGCAACATCTAAAGATCCTACTAGCCCTGCTATTTTGAGGAAAGAGGAAGAAGAAAGGAAATTTTAGTCAGTGAACACAGCTGTGGTCTGACAAATTACCTCATCCATTGCCCCTAATATAGGCTAACCAAGCTGAATTAATTTCTTTCCCACTATGATTTTTTTTCTAATCCAGAGATCAAGGTCATGTTACATCTGCAGAACATCAACCAGATGCGTATTACTCTTCATGAGACATCCTAATTTTGATTTGTGAGGCAACAGCCAATAGTGGTCTATTAACAATTATATATTATAAGGTCTTTCATACATTTGTGTTATTCACAGGTTCTACAAACTGCCTTTGCACAACGTAGTAATACATATGGCTTAGGAAATTGACCTCTAAAGAATATTAAATAGCTATGTGGCAGCTAAAAAGCAATTAACTCTGTGACTATTTGGATACACCTAAGTAATTCTTAGCATTTATAGTGCTGGTAATGATCCCTCTTGGTGCTTTGATGTATCAAATCATGCCTTATCTATGCCCACTGTTTTGTGTAACAAATGCAAATGTGTTTGCATTGATATAAATACTAGACAAAATGAAATTAATTTTCAAGTTTATACATGCAAAGCTACTTGGAGCTGTCATTTTCTTTTCTATAATCTAATTACAAAACCTTGAGGGATATGTAGAGGGAACAACGCATTTGAGCAAGTGGGATATACATGCTCCAATGTTAGCCATGAGTTCACCGAGCTACAGGAGCAAAGCCCTCAATCTAAAACACTCAAGTTAACAGCCATGAGAAACGATAATAAATATCTAACTACAAATGAAAAAAGCATCCCAGGAGAGCAGTGTAACCACCGGGTAACTGAACCTGTGCAGGAAATCAAGTTATTTATGCATCATTAACATAATAACTAAGAAAGTGGTGTTCATGTATCACCACTGTGCTCCCTCCACTGTCCCTATACCCAGCAGGACCTAACTTTGCTGACACTCTCACAGAAATGGGAAAATGTGTCCTGCTTCTAAAGAATCCACCTGTCCTTGCTGTTAATGTGCATTTTCCAAGATATTTTACAGGAAGTTAGTAATTCTGGTTTTCACAGATTTTTAAGCATGCCTGGAGACAAATTCCACCCAAGTTATAAAAAATATCTCAGGTGGTTTGAGGAGGAGCAGAGGGAAAAGGAATAATGACATTTTATATGTTCCAGAGTAGCAATTAAAAAAGTAACATCATGGAAAAGGATGTGAGTATTTAGCTTATAAAATTCTACCCGGGGTAAAAACCTTGGTCATTACGCAGTAAACCTAGTCTGATTCATCCCAGCACACTGATCAAGGCCTAAAACTTCCCTAAATTTAGGTAAAGAGGGGATAAAATTGTTCAGTGTTCTACATTCCAATACACAACATTTTCACCTAACTTTCCACACAAATATTTAAACTACTGGTACAGTTTATAGAGCTATGCATGAGCTTAATTTCTCCCAAACTTCAGAAATTAACATTGAAAATTTGCAGATCCTAAGAAAGTTGCTTCTACAATAATAGAACTTGAAAACCCTTTGGAAGGATATGTTTCAAATTGCCTGTTCAAAGAAATTTATGATTTTATTATAGCTGCATATTGACTATCCCTACAATAACCTGAAGGCAGAACCAAACAGTTTATTTATTCAAACTGCAAATGAAATTGGGCAAGAAAAATAATTAGCAAGCAACAAAAAATAATGGAAAAGCACCATTAAAAGCAGTTGTGAATTTATGTGGGTTGTCAGATAGTTAGAAAAATAACAGCTTAAATGTAAAAAAATCAGCTTTTTCATACAGCGCACAGTATATAACGATTAACCACGAAGCTGGCTTGGAAAAGCCCAGAAACCATATTACACTCTGCAAGTCGCACAGCCTCTTCTGCTTGTGGATGGAAATGTTAACTGAAGAATCAGAGGTGTTCCTACAAGCATCCATGGGGCACAGAGTCAAAGAATGCAAATGATGTTCTTTGTAAAAGAAACTAATTGTCAGAAGTACAGATTCTGTGGAGGGCCCTTCCCCATTTTTTTTTTACTATTAATAGGCTACATTTCTTCTCTTGGAAAATGAAGGCTACTTGGAACAATGAAGCTTTCAATGGGCTAAGGGTCTGCTCTGTTTTCTTCTCCTCTTTCCTGCACCCTGATGTACACTAATCCTTAGCTACAACCCTGCACCAGCTTGGGCATGGTCATGCTTCATATTCAGGAAGTTCAATTTCTTCCCTTTGACTTTCTTGACCTTCAGATACCACACTGTTTCCTCATCTCTCAACCATCCTAGGAAGGACTTAAATTTCCTGACTAGACAATAGTTCCTCAAATATCTAAACCTAGTTTAAGTCAAAAGCTGGTTTTGTGGGGGTAAAAATCTGAGTGTCATTTCATGTAGTAATGTTGCTTCCCCCCTATTTAATCCAATATCCTTCCTACTACTGATTCTCTGCTGTAACTGTTCAAACCTTTTATTCTAGTTTTAAAATCTGGCCATTGCAGTCTTGGTTCTCTCACAGCTGGTTAGCAGTTCAGACATGTCTGCAGGCCAACAGGCTGCAATGTGCTGACCCTGGCGCTGCCGGTCCTTTCCCAGCTCTGACACTCACAGAGTTGAAGATGCAGCTGGGAAGCCATGGGCATGAGACTGCTGGACGTGGGAAAAAAAGCCCCAAAAATTCATTCGAGCAAAAGCCCTGAACAATTCCAGAGTCCTGTTCTGCAAGGACAAAAGAAAAACTAGCAATGACAAAAAAGTATCATATTTATTTAGCTATTCTAAGATCTTCTCAAAAGAAGATCTTCTCCCAACCTGCACAAACTGAGAATTACTTTCCTATGCTTTATGAAATAGCTCCACGTATTTTGGACAGAATGATACAAAGTTTTCTTTCTGATATGTTTTATTTCTTTTCAAATACTTTATCTATCTATTACAACGGCAGAATAAAAATTGTATCCGTCAGGTACCCATATGTATCAGGGTACCTAAATTGTTTTTTGAGGTATTTAATCTAAAATAATCTTACTTTAATCTCTCAAAGCATGCATTCTAAGGCAAAAGCAGGAACAAAGTAATTTAGAAACTCCCTGACTTTTGAATACACTAGATTTCCATTATTTAAGTTCACAAACAGATGTAAGTTAGTTGCCTTTAAGTCCACAATGAATTTCTTCACTAAAGACGAGGCTGAGAGAATATCACTTTTGTGTAATCTCCTGGTTTCCTTCATGCACTGCATTTTTTCTCAATTAGTTTAAAGAAATAAGACCTCTAACAGATGACCATTAGTAAATCTATTTTACAAATATGAATCTGAAGCACAAACACTGATAGAATCAAGTTTAGTATGGGAAACAGGTAAAGACAAGTTTATCACACAAGAATCCATTACCTGAATGACAGCAGTCAAAATTATGTTTTTTTTTCAGAAACACTCCTGAAAAGAAGGGGAAATGAGATGATGTATATTGAGACATATCTGCTCTATATGCAACAAGTCTCAAAACACACACAGCCCTGACACAGCAAGTCTATGCACGGAAACGATTTCTTTAAACAAGAATAATACCTAAGCTCTGGCATGAATAGGAGACAGGTACCAGGTTACTCTCTAATTAAATAGGTACAGTCAAATACTTAAAAATAATTAATATCTTAAATCATTGAGTTTAATTTCCAGACAGGGACTCTATAAGAGGATCACTAGATACTAGATTATCTTTCAAGAGAACAACATTAGTGTACGTCAGTATATGTGTTTTGCAATATAACTTCTAGAAATTTATATATAGTATCTATATATGTATTGATGAACATTACACTGATTTGAAATTAAAAGATGATTATTAAGGTTATAGTATTAAACACAATTTCAAATATTGTCATATTGCTCACAGAAGCTGAGAAAAACACAAAACTTAAAACTATTTCTCCAAATAACATACCATGGGGACTTCAAGATTTTACAGAAAACTTGTGTTGTGATTATTATCTGATTATTAACCTGGCAGACTAGCAAAAAGTGTGCATAAAAGAACATTATGATGGCACAGGATCAGTGTGAATGACATAGTATTTCCCCTCAAAATAGTTCTCCATAGCTAGTTCTCTACTGAACAGCCAAAACCAGTAAAAAAATTAAACAAAGAAGTAACCGTACCATTTGCCTTCACTGACAGGATTTTGGAAGATACAGATGCTAAAACAAGCCATTACTGGATTAAAAAAATGGCTGTTTCTCAAAGCTTGGGTGTTCTGGAGAATGCTTAAAGAAATATATATTCTAAATGCCAACCTATTATTAAAAATATTTACCTAAAGTTTCTAAGACTAAACCAACCTATTTCAAATGTAAGCAAAAATATCATTAAGCTTGCATTTAAAAAAAAAAATAATAAAGGAGTGCAATACATTTTGCTATTGTTCCCTTAACCACTTCAAAACCACCTATATTCGCTGTAGCCTTAGTGAAACAACTGACTTTCCTTTCTTGTACTGCATATCTATGAAAATACCCAAGATGTTTGCCTTTACTGAGATTTTGCCTTGCCAATAGCAGCAATGCTCTGTATGATCGCAAATAAACTCAGTGGGACAAATTCCACATCAAACTCCTATTCAAGAAGAAGAAAAGCACCAAAATATACTAAGATATTTTGGTTTGCATCACTGCAACAAAGAGAAATAACAGGCACAGTGCTCAACTCACTTTAAATAGGTAGAAATTCATATTTTCAAGAACATGAGAAATAATGTGTTCTAGGAAGTACAAAGACATAGAAAGCCACATAAACCCCATGTAAAATAAGGATGAATTCTATTTGCAAGATGTTTTAATACTTATTTAAAAACTCTGTATTCTTATATTTTTATATTTTCTCTTATTAGCTTGTAGTGCATATGATGTGTCAGAGAGCAGGAGATAATCAAGTAAAATAGTGACTTAATTCTCAGATTCTGTAGGAAACCTTCTAACACGAACTTCTAATAGTTTTCTGGCACACCAGAACACTAGGAGACAGACCAGACTCTTTTGCTTGCCTCTGGTCATTTCATGTTTATTACCCTGTCACATGTCAGGGCTCATGTTCAGTGGCTACTCAGTTACAAATAAGGTCCCCTTTGCTTAGCAAAAACATGGAAGTACTATGTAAAACGGAGGTCTCATTATTTGTATTTATACTCTTGTGGGAGTTAAGAAGAAACCTTGTACAGAAAATCTTTGTGGATGCTGAAATGTCAGATTTTTCTCAAAAAACACAGCATATCTGTAATAAAAAGACCCAGCTGGAAGCTACAAAATCAGTCAAGTTTAAAGGTATGAAAATAATGACACACGAAGCAATGAGAAAATACCCATACTTGAACAAACTTTCAAGGGGGAAAAAAAAGTCATTAAGGTAGAATTAAAATCAGTGGGAAAGGAATAGTCTGAATAAAATAGATTTAATCATAAGTTTTACATTTCATTCATGAAGGTTTCAGAATTTGATATAAACTTGTGTCACTTTTATAAGACTTTTTTGTGATTTCAAGGAGATCTGTAAGTTTGTAAAGTAGTCATAAAAAGGCAGGCATTCCCTATAGGTTTGTGTTAACCACTGATGGCTTCACGAATAGAATTTCATTTCTTAAAGATCATGTAGATACTTATTTCCATATACTTGTACAGCAAATGTTTTCTTATCTGTACAGCACTACTGTTGTATTGCTGACCCAGATCCACAAGGGATTTTAGCATTTTTTAAGAAAAGTATGAGAAAAATAAAAGTGCCCAAAGCTCTGTGCCTGAAAGGCACCTATTTCAGGAGAAGATTCAGTGTTGAGAACTCCAGATCTACTGTAGGTACCTTCCTGTTACCTGTTCAGCCCTCTGACTTTGTGAAACTTTTTGAAATTAAAGCACAGTCTTGATGGCACTGTATCTGCAGGACAGGAGAGAGTCCTGTCCCAGACAATGCTGCATAATTATTCAAAGAGCTAGAAGCCGCCGTTTCCAGTACTATGTCCTAACACCAGTCAGTGCTCCTACCTCCAAAAGTGTCTGTGAATCTTTCCTGTGAATTCCTCTCTACAGTAAGTAGGAGTATAGGCACAATAAAGTTGCTACAGCTGAAGAAATCAATAGTAAGCCGAGCTTCAGTAATTAAAACTAAGCTTTTCCTGTTCCCAGGCTGTCTTTTTTTAACTTCATGCTTTAACTGTTAATGTACACACAAACAGAAGATATTACAGCCATGCAGAACGTTCCATGAAAAGTTATATCTTTGGAATCCATTTGTATTTCATCTCCTCACTTGGGACAGAGAAGAGCCTGGAAGAGCACTCTTCCTATATTGCTGTTGCAAAGGGGAAAAAGAACAACCCCAAAATGTTACTTTATCATTCTGAAGAGAGATGAAAATGAGATTCACAGCGTAAGCAATTCATATACATGCTAAATCTGATAGAAAAGTAAGATTTGCTAATTAACTTGGGCCTATTCCTACAGCATCTGTAGTAGTTATGGACCTGGCTTTGAAGTCACAATAAGAATATAAATAGATTTCAGCATAGTGCACCAGTATATACCCACTTTATTCTTTCGCAAAGAGAAAAGATCTTGTCAAACAGCACCAAAATCTAGAAAAATATTAAAGCGTCACATTGTGAAAACCCTTGATTGTTCTTGGTCAGAAACTACCTTCACCATTTCAGCTGAATTTAAAAAAAACATTTTTGCTGATTGTCTTTTACCATATTCTATTCTTATCACGTGCATTAGTTATGTTCTCACAGTAACATGTTACACTGTTCCCCTACCTATGGCAGTGTCAATATCAATGCCTCCATTCCGGTGTCAACCCAAGAAGTATCCTCAAAAAAAAACCAAATAACTACAGATATTGTTAAAACCACATTAACCTAAAATGTTACCACAATTGGTTTAGAGGACTAGTCACTATTAATAGCCTTAAAGAGATCTCGCATCAAAGTCTACCAAAACTATTGGGTCAAATTGTGTGTGCAGATTTACATGGGTGAAGACAATGCATCTGGGCCACATATATAGGTCTTGGGCTTTTCTGTGAGGATACAGCCAACTATGTATATCAGAAGCACTGGTCAAAACATAGAAATACTTGAATATAAGTAGGTATATTTAATCTCCTTATCTTTGTTATATGCCTGTTTTACTGAAGTATAACACTAATCACAGATGTATTGCATTATCTGGTAGTCTCTTCTTTGGAGAGGAACTACTGAATCATAATCTTCTAAATACAACACAGGATGAATGAAGAGTTAGTAGACTTGGAGTTACATTTTTTTTCAGATTTATCTGTGTGTTAAGGCATACATCAACATCAAACAGGAAAGTTATATTCTTGGAGTCATCCAAAGAAAAGTACAATAAACAGTTTTGAGATGTAAATGGAGCATGGTAAAGAATGTGCAGATAATTTCATTTGCTGAATACAATTTATGAAGGTAAAGTTGTGACTTTAAAACTAGGTCACCTGACTGTCATTCTGCATGAGGTGTGGACATGCAGTAAGACATGAAGAAACACCAAACAGCAAAAGTGACCTTTCAAATTTTCATCATGCAAGAGGACTAGATCACAGAGCAAAATCTAAGTAATGTAAAGCATGGCTGTTCTGTTTTCCCTTGATCTTCTACAGGAAATAGTACTGATCTCTATATATTAATCTTGATTTTTTTAATGATAGTCACAGAAAAGTAATTCCCAAATATTCACTGTGTGACTAATAATTTTTTCCTTTAAGTTTTACACCTTGAGAAAACAGTTGCATCAATGATTCTTTCTATTAAGGTGTCCTGCACAGGTCAAGATGTATGCATTAGTGGTCAGATAAACCTTATAAATAGCAAGATGCTGTTTAACTACTAAATAAAACCAATAATCAATAAAAACCCTAGATATAGAGTATAAATTTGCCTATTTTAAATAAGTTCCTGCAGCCATATAAAATGCATAGCAGACTTAATTTAACTTTCTCCTAAGTTCTTGAGCGAGAACTTGTTTATGTCTTCCTTCTTATCACTTCCTTCATATGAGTCATTTTAATGTTCATACAAATGTAGCTGTAAAACTAAATCCACTAAAAAATGCCTCAGACTTTCACAATATGAAAAACTGTGGCTTTTTTGGACGTTAAGTACCAAAAAGTTAGCTGAAATAAAATTTGAAGCATGGTGTACTTCCTTAAAAGTAAACAGTGTAGGCAGCTGTCTGAAAAGCAGCTTGTTTCCAGATTATTGGAATATGCTCAGTTTTATTCTAGGATACTTAAAGAATTGGTCGAAGTGATTTCTCAGAAAAGAGGGCCTGTGTCAAAAAAGAAAAAAATAAATGATAAAGCAAAAAAGCGAGAAAGAAAAGGAAAAATTATAGGCCAGACAAATAACTTCAGTTCCCCCAAAATTTCTGCAATACATTATCCACCTACTCATAATCATCTAGAAAGCAGTAAAGAAAAATTGCATACAGTATAGGTTTGTCAACTCCAAAATAGTCAAACCAATTTAATTTCCTTTCCAACAGGATGGTGGACCTTCTGTGTTTGAGAGACAGGATGTAAACACTCTTGTATCCTGATCTTATGAAAGCTTGGCAGCATCTCACTTGAAATTCTTATCAGCAATTGACAAGTGCACTGGTCAGGTAAAACAGTAAAAAAAATAGTTGCAAAAAATGACTGAATAACCATAGCCCAAAACTGGTTTTCCAAAGTTTGTTTCCAAAAGCAAAGGAAGCTTAACTGGCAGAAACTCACCAGGGTTAGGACTTGTGCAGATTTTTAATCAATAACAGTAATGATTTAGTTGTATGTAAATATGTATTTGCCAGAAATGCAGATGGCATGAGGTTGGAAATGACTGCAAGTATATGGTACAATTCCAAAGTATCTTTGCAAACTGAAGGTTTGGATAAATTGGGATAAAAAATTATGATAAGTATAAAATATGATGCATAAGGAAGTACACAAGCTGCACAAATAACTTACTGCATAGGAGTTCTTAAAGTGTTTGTAAAGGGAAACAATGCCGGCAATGATGAGCACTCACTTCCAAAATTCTTGTTCATACTTTCAAGCCATACGTTAAAATCTAGTAGATGGGTATGGAGTAGTGTATGGAAAGAATAAAGAGAGGAAAAAGGCCTTTAATATTTTTGTAAGTGATAATTTGATTGTTTCTGTATTAAATTTTTCACAATTATTTCATAAAGAAAAATCAAGATATTCTGTTCATTGTCAGTCACTGCCAAATTGAAAGCTTGTTTATATAGAAATTACTTAGATCTATAGTGGCACCCAAAATGCATTGAGCAATATTCCTCAGACTTCAAAGACAAAATTACAAATCTACAAAGAACACAGAAGAAAAGCATCTGAACATAGGGAACACATGTTTATTTTGTGGCATAATACTGACAGCACTCAAAGAACGGCAATCATACTCATTCCAGAAATCACCACTGAATAAAAGAGAGCAAAAAAGGCCTGAAAAAAATTGGAATATCTATTCACTGAGTAGAGTTTTCACCAGCCACAGCAAGGAGAGTACCATTATGACCCTGCTTGGTAGGTGGCATGTTATGCATTGCATGTACCAATTATGAGAAACAGCTTGATCAGAACTATTTAGAAGCTAACTCTAATGCAAATGATCACAAGAAAGTAATCATCTTTATTCTCCAAGGCCTTTAATTTTAGCTTATCTGCAGAGCTGCTATAAGTAGCATGGAATTGGCTGCTCCATGGTGAGTTCCTGGAAGTACTATGACTTATATACTCCTATATCATCCTCAGTAGTCATTTTTGCAACTTCCGTCAACTTATCATTAGATGCAATGCAGTCTGCAACCAAATTTAACTCCAGGACTAGGAGGGGCTGAAATGTGGAGCCATAGCATTCTGTTCATGCCAATATTGTCAACATATTTTCTCCAGTATATAAATAGAGGAGTAAACATGCAGTAGCATGGGACCCTTCTTTCTACCATCACGCAAGTTTCCTTCCATCCAAGTTTTTAGTTACTGGGTTTTTATTCTTTACCTCTACTTAACAGGGTAAATGAATAAGGATACCAGAAGCAACCACCATTGAGCTTCATTTACTTGCAGCCAATAGAAGAGGTAAAAGTTTTCAATAAAGGTCTGTCCTTAAAACTTTGAAACCTAATAAGAGTTCAATCTTTATAAGAAAGTGGTGAATGAAGTATGAAGGGACATATTCTTTCATACATTCATTCCTACAGTTCTTATTTCCTAATAATTGAACTAGGTGTCACACCCAACAAGTAGACCTTATATGCTTACATTGGAAAGCTAAAGAAACGTATTTAGAGCAGTAAGGAAAAAAAGATGAGGGTAAAACGGCACCTGTGAGTAAAAAGAAAATATAAAATCAGTATCCAGAGTCAATTACTACATGTGAAGAACAAACAAAACTCAGAGAAACGAAAAAACAGGTCAGGGACATAGAAGATATTAACAACAAAGAGCTAATTCTCAGCTTGACTGAAGGAATGTAGAGTTTTGCTATATACCTCGAGGTTTCTTTGGTAAAGATGTATTATCTGAAAGCCCAAATAAACACACATTTTAACCTTAGTTCCTATCAATTTAAACCCTTTTTCTAGGGCCCTAATGGTTTTTAAGAAAGACCTGGTGCCTAAAAGTGTTTTCATGTGGACGTTTAACTGCCAGTCACTTCTTAATGTTGTTCTCATTGCATATATTACTACTTAATATGAATTACCCATCACACCTTAATGAATCAAAATGGGTCACGTATTTATTTTTGTGCTTTCAGATCTAATTGAGCTACAATAACACAAATAATAATAATCATTGTAATTACATTATATGATTCTAAGGCTACTCTGTTAATAATTTATTGCACCTTGTCTGCGTACAGTCTCAAGACCAGATTGAGTGTAGACATCTAAACTAATGCACCTCAGGTTTCTTTGTAGAGGCAAAAAACATGTAGCAATTGAACTCCTTAATAAAGTTTTTGTGGTGTTCTGGTTCAAGGGAAAAAAATCATTCAAGGGAAAAAAACCCATTAGGCTTTGATAGTAGGAGTGCGATATAAAGGTTCTGAAATACCATTCTCATTCTTACTCATCAAGGGCTTTAAATTATCCACAGTGCACAAATAATTACTATTTATTCAAACAATTTTCCTAGGGTTATTATCTTATGGCCTACACCATAGTTAGTTGTATAAATGCCATAGTGAGGTGTACAAATGAGAATGTGCCAAAAGAAGGTGGGAAGCTAAAGACAAAAAGTAATCTTTTGTTAAGCACATATGAGACTGAGTGGTCTAAATAACCTTTTATTCCTGCTTGGAAAGCTTATAGAAACAATTTTTTTCGGGTCCTGTAAGATTTTTCCTTCAGCTTCATATAGTTTTTCCTGAGGTTTTAATTGGTTCATTTCTCTGTATATACACCACTATGGTTCACTCATTAACTGTTTCACTAAGGTTAACTAAAGCCTAGTGTCTTATTTAAAAATACTCTGTTATTACGCTGCACCCATAGTCTGCAACTCAACAGCAGCAGGTGTTTGACTTCCTGAAGCATCATATAAAGAGTTACAGAAATAGACATTATTTTAACCTGCATCTTTATTCACTGTTTTAATGTAGCCTTCCAGTCTTTTTTTAGAACCTGATAGTAACTAAATAACTTATACACATTAAAGACTGTTTAAATATTTATATGTAATAAGCCAAACCTTTTACTGGTTTTAGTTTGATAAAGTTTGGAAAGTTTTTAGGCTTAGTCTTATTAAAAAAAAAAATCCACAAATCCCTATTTCTAAAAAGCTTTAACTGACAAGAAAAATGTCACAACTCTCTCTATCAAAAATCACAAGGGAACAGCGTCCACATTAAGCTTGTTTGGATTGCTTTGCATTTCCAGTCTTTTTCACTTTTTTGGGGTAACTTTTTAACTTTGACCTAGAACATCCAGACTAACATTGTGTTTGTAATCTCTGAAAAAAAATAAAACAACTTCTAGTGGTCTTTTCCCCTTTAATTACAGATAGATAATTATAATTGTAACTCTAGAGTAAGACCTCTGCATGCAGCGATTTTTCATTCCAGTCTCAACAGAAATAAGGAAGATAATTCATGAAGACTGGAATAAATGGGGTCTTCTAGATCATGAATCAATTTCCAGATGATGGTTTACTCTTACACAGGCAAATTAAAGGGCCATACATATTTAAATAAAAACAATTAAACAATGCTACATCAATAAAAACTCTATGTTCTGTGTTATAAACAATGTATGTCAGGGAAGAACTGCAATAGGTGTTTTTGTACGTATTCTACTAAAGAAATTGAAATAAGATGTTTGTGGAAAGTAGAAGATGTAGCTGTTTCCTTATTAGGTTCTTAGTTGAAGAGATGCTGGTGAGCTGATAAATATTTGGTCCTTATGTTTGTCTCACACATCCACTGTTACCAAGTCTTCAACAAATAAGATATATTGAAACTTTCTTGGGCAACTGTGCGTATGTTCCTGTATCAACAGTGTCTGATCTTCAAGGATCGGAACTGCAACTGGTCAAGCTGTGGAACCCTGAGCAGAAAGCATTCAGTGCAGTTCATGAAACACCATGTACAATGTAACAATACATACACCTCTCATCTCAAAGACATTATAACCTTAACAGCCCTGCATAAATCTAAATCCCAGCTGTAAATCATTCTGATCTTGCTTTCACAATTCCTTCCTTCCAGTATGGAATAAAATACAACAAGACACTTTTTGTACCCTGGAACTGCGTCACATTGAACATTTAGTACACATTCTCTCCTGGGGAAAACAACGGTAAAAAAATGTACAGGATTTTTTCCTTAAAAATCCAGAATTCACACATCCTTAGTAAATAGTTTGGAAAACTGACTAGCTGAGCATAAAGGCAAGGGGATTTAATGCATTTCCAAAGCTATAACTTAACCTGAAAAGAGTATTTTTCTCAATAACAATGGAAGCCATATGAAAGTAGGGCATGACTGTTTTATGCATCAAAATGAATACTAATATCACTGTGCAACAGTGCTTCACTGTTTCAGATGCTTTATTTTTACTTCACGGTTTTAGCATCATTCTACGCCATGTGAGATAAATGTAAGAATTATTTCCCTAACTGCCACTGACATTTTATAACTGCAGTGTGGAAAAACATGATACTCACCATATACGGAATGTGAACGAAAATCCTTTTCCAGTTTCCTTGTCTGAAATTTACCACAGTCCTGGAAGCACCCAGCCCAACAGAAAAGTAGATGTAATGTACCAGCACATCTAAACAGTAATATTTTGCACCCAATTTTCATTTTTATAAAATAATCATATATTGTGCAGGACATCAGTTAATGAAACTTCTGAAATGATCAGGCTTATAAAATTATAGAAGGTTGAAAAGGGGTAATATGTTACTGGTTTTGTTAACAGTACAGAATATGTTCCCAAAGCAATGAAAGTTCAATAATTTTAGTAATTTACAGGGTTGGGTTTTTTTTGTTTTTTTTTTCTTCCTTTGTTTTGTTAGTTGGTTGTGTTTTGTTTTCTTCTTTTTTCTTTTTTCTTTTTACAGTTCTCAGTATCCTGTTAAATTTTCAGCCTGTTGAACAAAAGATAAACAACTGAAACTGTGAAAGCAAACTGCGTCTTTAACTTCTGCCTGCTGATTCACTAGGCTTAGAAATCACAGGAAATTGTGTTTATCTCTTGCCTATGAGCCATTATTCCTGATGTTGAACTATTTGCTGGGAGTACAAGACTAACATGTCTATCTGTCAATAAAATGGGTCACCTCTATATTCTTCTATATTTTCTTTAGATGAAATCAATAAAGCAGAAATCAGAAGCATCAGACACTGGAGGGTAGGAATGATGAAGTGCTTAACACTGCTCCCTGATGTCTGTTTTCCAAGGCACATAGCTGATTCACAACTATTCTACCAATTTTCACATCTTCTCTGTTTGTGCACCCTCTAGCCTTTCCCTTTTGCATGCCAAAACTTTTTTTGTCTTCATCATAAGGTCATGAACAATAAAGCTGAAGCAGACTATTAATTTATATTTAACACTTTGCATAACATCAATATGGACACAACATACCTTTAGATTACAACTCCCTCAACATATCACACAAATACAAATAACATTGCAGGAAAAAAGCCCAACCTATAAGCAAAGCAGTGTTAATACTATAGTAACTGATGTATATAATTTTCATTGACATGCTAATGAAGCATGGGTTATAGTTACTTCACTATGAAAATAATTACTAGAAGTAATATATATTTTTCTAAGCATTTAAAAGAGAATCCTTTATGACCTAGAGCAAAAGCCATGCTTGGTCTTCCAGTCACAGTATCATAACACGTAGATGGGAGTGAAATATAAATCACTGTGAATGCAAGGTAGGCAAAGCTGCAGCAAAATAAAAAAAAACAGTAAAGGAGACAAATTTCCCCCTCTGCCAGAATGTATCTCCTGAGTATGCTTTGACTGAAAGGTCATAAACTCCAGATACATAACCTTAAAGTATTACTCATTGGCAGTGATGTCACTACAGATGATTAACCTGGTAACTGATTATGACACCTAGTAAGGCACAGAGGTAAATTTCAAATGTGCTAAGTGGCTAAAATAGAATACTTATGGGAGCGCTTCAAAAATCCAGCAGAAAACTGCATGCATCAATATGCTTCATTAAAACGAGAAAAAATGAATGTATACTGAGAGCATTTTCTGGCTTACTATTAATATTGTCCTAGGTTTTTACCATAGGAGAAAACTCACAAGAAAGTAACAAAGTATCCTGGCAGAGAGGTAAGTTTATATTAAATCCAAATTTCGTATATATCGTATCAAGTATATATCAAAACAAATATTTTTGCATTAACATAGACTCAGTTTCAATCAGTAATTCCAAAATTTGGACCTGCATTTCAAAGTAGTCCAAATATCACAGGGATATAGATATATGCATTTCATTTAAAATCAATGCATGCTGGAAAAACAGAGAAACAAAGTAAGCTGTTTAAAGTGCTGCCTGGTGTATGCAGAGCTGTGAGAGGACGTGACTGGCAGTATACAGTTTACAACACGTGGTGGCATTTTGAAATGGCAGTCAGCAGTGGCAATTCCCCTCTATATAGGATTGTAACTCAAGGCAGGATTGGGCATCAAAGTCAACACAATGCTGGTAACAGCTATATTTATTTCAAAAGAGGCATAAGCCATTTACACATTTCTGACAAAGAACACGTCTGTATATTTGCTGTCATAGTGAGGTACATTCAGTCCCCCCCTCAGTGAATGTAACAATCCTCAAGCACAATAAGCATTGCCTAAGGATGTACGTAGCAAATAAACTTCTTTATAAGCAGGAAACAACAACAAAAAATGCTGTTGCGATGTCAGCACTATTTAAAACACAAGAACAAAGGCAGAAGAGTTCACAGAGCCCAACTGAGCACTTAACTGTGGCTCTGCTACACAGAACTTCCTCCCCAGGAATGAGGCACAGGTTTCTAGGCATCTATTTCTCAAAGACTGACAGAAATACAGATTCACCATTTAAATGGAAAAGTCACAAAATTACATGAAAAAAAATCTTCTTTCTATTCTGTTTTTAACACAAAATCCAGGTACCAGCACTACTATATGGTGAATTATGCTAGCTGCCACATAGGATAGTTTCTCCTCCTCTTATCCAAGGTTTTCATGGCTGTTTGAAAGGGACATAATGTAAAATATTACATGCAGTATACATACAGCTTAATAAACTCCTCTGGAGAAAGTCAAACAGGAACTCTTCTTGAGACAGGGAGGTGTAATGCAGGACCTAAAAAGTTACAACTGGCTACATTTCCCAGAGTTTCAGTATAAAATCCAGCATGACGGTGACTCTCAGGCCTCTGCTTGTTTTCTCATGGTCCCTATGTATTTTCTTGAAGAATCTGAGAAAACCAAACCCAACAATTGCTTCTGTTAATACTTTCAAACTGGACAATATAACAAACACCATCTGAACAGATTGTGCTGTGAACATTCTAAAGTATATTTGGTTGGATCTCTACCCAAATTCTGTCCTAATTTTAGATATTTGAAAAATCATGACAAAAAGAACATGATTGTCATCTCATGGAGGTCCACTGTTTGTTTCCATAGGAAATCTCTAAAATAGTGTTGGATTTATCCGCTACTCACGGACAGAAAATGAAGAGTTGAGGTCCTAATTTCTTGCTTTTATTAATAGCTTAGCTGAAGGAGGAAGATTTAAACAGTATCAAAGGAAGCTTTTTGGCAACAACTTTAAGGAACGTCTGCTACTTGCTAACAGGTGCTAAAGTGATGAAATTAGCAGTGGTAAATTAGTCATTCCATGCATTATAGCTTAAAATCAGCCTGAGATATATTTGCTTGAACTGTGGGCCTGTGGTTCTACATGATGGAATCTTAGCTCTTCACAGTCTTCAGGCAGCCCTAAAAAGATTATTTTACCAAAATTACTTCTTTTATTAAGCAATGATAATTGCATTTTATTAGAAGGTAAAGACACTTTCTGTTTCAGAAATTGCTTGTTTCTATAAATTAAGCACTTTACAGGATATTAAAAATGGCATTCTGTATGGCTTACATTTTTGTTATCTTTGTACACTCCTTTCTTTTTCTTAGTATTTGTTGGGGTTCCAAGGAAAGAAATGTTGCCAGTCTGATGTTCATATAATTAGCCTACTGAGTGTACATCAATACTGCTACTTTCAATAAAAAGAATACACTTGTCATCGTAGGTTAGGTTGGTGTTTTATTGCTTCCCTGATAAACCAATGCCTTACCAAGACAATATATCGCATTCCAGAAATTTTGATTTGATAAACTTCAAATTCTGTTTTGGGTAAAGACTGCCAGAAATTTTAGTTAAGCATTTTGATGCAGTCACATGTACACACTTAGTCTTATTGTCCAACTAACTAATTACCACGAGGACAGCATCCACAGCATCCATCAAACCTGCTCCATAGAAATATTAATGTAATATTTGTTCATTTAAAAAAGAAATGAAGAAGAATTGCCTAAGGCGGTTTGTTTAGCAATACCTATGTATACCCAGTGCAGTGGAGCACTGGAAGAGTGTTGCTGGGCTACCTCCGGACATGCTGCTCTGTCTCACACATATGGGTTACTTTGTTAAGTCACTGTCCTGGGCCCTGAGGGAGCCCAGCTACACAGCCATAGCTTTAAATCAGAGTTCTTCACCCCTGCTGCTCTTTTTTTGAGGTATCTTGGGAATGTTTTTTTGAACTGATATAACACATTTTTATTATTTGTCATTAAACTTCATTGAAAAATATCTTTGTTAAACTTTTCATGTATGAGTTGTCCACATTGGACTTGTGCACCAAGATAAAATTGATTGCAAATAATTAATGCCGAAGGTAGGGCTGGGTTTTGAAAAAAATGTCACAAATTTTCAGCAAATATTTATTTTAAAGATACAACTAAAGATAAAACGTTCATCTAGAATCAGACCGGTGTCGTTTTCATTCTTGAGCATCTAATAAAGTCAATGTAAACTTTCTCAGAAATTGTGCTTAAATTTTCAAATACTTCATAGAACCATTAAGGTTGGAAAAGACTTCTAAGATCATCAAGTCCAACCATCAGGCCAGCACCACTATGCCTACTGAACCCTGTCCTGAAGTGCCATGTCTACACCTTTTTTGAACACCTCCAAGTACGGTGACTCCACCACTTCCCCAGGCACCCTGTTCCAATGGTTCCCCACTCTTTCAGTAAATAGATTGTTCCTAATATCCAGTTAAAACCTCCCCGATGCAATTGAGGCCATTTCCTCTCGTCCTATCATGTTACCTGGGAGAAGGGACATTTTTTTCCTAATATCTCAATACCTGTCAGAAATAAAAACATTCACAACAAAATCTTTGAGTTTCTGAAACATTTCTCAATTTCTGTAGCAATTTTCATATGAAAAGTCAACAATTCCTTTAACATATCCACATTGGTAATATTCATCACCAGTTACCAGTGGACGAAAACAGAAACCACAGAGAGAGCCAAGGGACATTATTTGATAAAAAAATTAGTACAGTGGGATTTTTTATACTGAAATATGTCATTCCCAGCTGCCCAGATGCATTTGAAAATCCTTTTGACGGTTCCAACCTAAGTACTTACATGACTTCAAAATCTCAGTCTCAATGCTAGAAACCTTGGTACACTGAGAAAACCCCACGATTAGAAACATATTGCAGTACACTTTTCATCTGACAAGAAAAGTGGTTAAAATAGCTCAAAAAGATGCAGATGTCAAACATTAATCATAACCAATACACATTACTATGGTCCAGTAACTGTTGGTACTTAATTTCAAAAAAATCACAATCCTCTCTTAACCTTGTCTATGTGGCTATGTAAACATGACAGCAACTTTAAATCTCGTTGACACTCACTTCCCTGCCTGTCACTGGGAAAGCAGCTGTAGTTCAAACAGTGCTGCTCAGAAAAGCATTTCCAAATAGCCACCCAGAGCTCGAAACTCAACAATGTACTTTGGGATGCAGTTGAATGCTAAGTCAAAAATGTCACTACCTTTCAGGCAATTAAACAATCAAAAAGTATGGCTATGAAGCAGGAAAAAAAAGGAAAATCAACTGGAATTTTAAGCAGGACAGAACATTTTTTCAACTACCTTTAGAAATTAAATCAAACTTGTAAACCCAACAAGTTTAAGAAAAGGATATCTTTAGCAGTATACCTATACCATAACAACTAGGAATAAGACAGACAGATATGCACTTCCATGCTTATTACGCACCTGTCTACATACATAAAATCTACTATCCAAGAACCCTGTTAGTAAGCGAACTGGACTTCAACCGATTTCCACTGCCTTTAATAGACAGAATCATTTGAGAAGTCTAAGAAGAGTCAAAAGAGTAGAAATAAATGTTGCATGAATTTGTTAGCCATCCTATGAAGTTCTGTTGCTTATTTTCTTTAATAATATATCTTACATTGTTCCACTGAGTACAGTCAGAGTTTTATTATTTCTTTGATCATGTTTAGCAGCATTCTGCTGATTGAAAGAACTTGAAACAAGAACTCATAAGAATGACATCAAATAGAATGACTAGAAGGAATGACTTCTGGATTTCAAAAACCGTGCAAGTTTGTCTGTAAGCAGAATGTGATTACATGAGAAAAAAATTTCAGGAGAAACGTCAGATGAAGAGGATATGCATTTTAAGCTGCTCTAAACAACATAATCAGCTTTTAAGCCTGAGTTTTCTGCATATTTTTATGTTTGGGGTTTTAATATTTTTGATGTTTATCCATGTGAATAATATGAAGTTGTAGAAAGTCTGTTTGTCTTTCAATATCTCATCTCTGCTGTATTTTGATATTTATCCATCCACACAGAGCAGTTTTAGCCACCAAAACCATCGGTGCCCATAGTCTTCTGTTTTAGAGTATTTCGATTGAAAAAATTTGGCACATTTCTAATTATATTCCAAACCTCTGGAGAGAATGCTTGTATTGTAACTGCAACCTGGCATTACTGTCTGCAGTTTCCTCAACTAAATAAAGAAAACATTAGCAATTTGATTAGTAGAACCTGATTGCTTTCCCTGAACATTACAGTACGCTAAATGAGAAGCTGCATAAAACAAATAAATGAAGCAGGTGCATGTCAGATTCTTATTTGGAAGACTGCCAGCTGATCATCTCCACCAAGGTTTTATTATCTAACCAGAAGCACATTTTGTTGATGTTTAGATTTTTCCCTCAGGAATAACTTCTGCCAATGCTGGAAACGGCTCAATGAACAAAGGGCTGTAACTACTGAAGATTCAGGTAAATGTTCAGTAGCAAGCATTGTCCCTCTGTACATGCATATAGACACACATGCAGGTTAGTCTGAAACTACATTCCAAGCTTTTTTTGACAATGAAAAGCACAAAAATGACAACAGGAAATCAAAATAGAGACCATATTCTTCCACAGTCTTTGTCATAAACATCACAACAATGACTGAACAGAAAAATCTCATTTTCAGTAATTTGGAGGGCATATTTTCCAACTGGATAGATTCCTTTGGACCCTAGTAAACAGCTGGAGGGGATGGATAGAATATTTGAAAATATTGTCTACTTGGCTTTTCTCCTCCTTTCATCAAACTTTTAAATGGTTTGTTGTGGAAAAGCATGACCGTAACATCTTGTATTTACGCCTACTGCATATAATTTGCAAGAATGTCAGACAGCGTGGCCTGCCACACACTCATTCCATGACAAGAATGTTAACAGTTTTAACTGACATTTTAATGCTGCCTCTAGTGCTTATAAAGTACATATTATAGTATTGTCTAGGGGTACATTTGGACTGAATTTCAGTCCCTGGGCACCGCTTTTTGCCACTGACCCCCCCATATGGAAAGGTGTCAATCTTACTGCTTTGGTAGAGGCCTGTATTGCAATTACCCTTCAGAAATGTACAGACTTTTGCAAACCTTAAATGAAATTTGATACTGGAACACAAGTTTGTTTTATCATTGACAAAAAGTTTATTAAAAAGAAATCTAAACCTTTTCAGAAAGAAAAAAGCTTAGTCCTGAGAGTTTTGTTATTTTCTGGGTAATATTTACAGAAAATAATAGAAAAAATGGTTGCAGGAGCTTTCAAGCAGTCTTCTGCTCTTAGACTCTCACTACAACAAAGGATTAAAAATACTTAACTCATTTTTGGTAGATGACTGTATATCTTGTTCATAAAAGCTCTCAGTGATGAAGACATTGAGTTCTACGAAAGTTATGCAAGAAAGTATCTCCCACTGTCCTTGCTTTGGGAAGTTTTTATTAAGGCTTTATAGAAATCTCACTTTCTGCAACAGAAGCACAACTGCCTTGGGCAGTGGCAGGGGGGAGGGATTTTCTTGCCTTTCTCTTCAGTTTTATTTAAAGCATTTGAAGACCTGCCATGTCTCAAATCTTCTTTCTTAAGAGTTACAATAACTTTCCATTTCTTTTTCATACATTACATTTTCTAGACTTTGGAGCCTTCTTTCTCTGCATCACTCGATTCTCCCCAGCTGATAACTATACTTCTTGAAGCTTATGTCAAAAAGTGACAAAAGGACTCCAACAGAGGCATTATTAACACCAAGCAGAAGGATTCTTTCCTACTTCTGAACACACTTGTGCTTTCACATCTCAGGATGAAGCTTGCCCATTTCCACAATGGCAGAACAATACTGATTTACATTCAGTTTATGATTAGCAAATGGGGACTTGTAAACCACTAGGTTTACGATAGCAGTACTGCTATCTAATCAGTCATTCTCTAACTATTACACTTGAATTTTCTCCCCTAAGAGTGGTATTTTGAATTCTTCTTAATCAATTATAGCTTTTCATATCAGACCCTTTCTCAATTTGTCAAGAATACTTCGAATTCTAATTCTGTCCTAGAAAATTCTTGGATCCCCTCCAAGCTTGATATCTTTCGGAAATTTAGTAAGCAATTCTCTATACCTTCAGAGCCATAAATAAAAATATTAAGCACTTAAAAAATCTGTGTGATGCCAATTCTTTCTGTGTTTTCCTTCCAACTATGGACTGTCTTTGGGAAAAGTGTTGATCAAATTCAGTCAAGCTAAAGAAGAAGATACTGTACCTTTTCAGTAAGAACACCTTACTTCCAGAGTGGTATTAAAAATGGTGACACAAGTTCATATTAAGCTCTAAATTTGTATGATGGTATTTTAACATTTTCTTATTGGTGCAATTATTATGTGAGAAAAAATCTGAAAATATGGCAAATCACACAGTACTATGTCTACAAATATCATCAATGTGTTCTGTAAGACATAGCTAAGGCTCTGTTCATCCATTCCAGAATTAGTCTCTTCTATCACATGCCATACTGCTACCTCAAATTTTTATTATGTAAACTGCCTTAGACACAAGATTAACCCAAAATCCCAACTATAACCATAGATTAAGGAACTATCCAGCAGACTAGCTCCTTTCTATGGCATGACCTGATTCCTCTTCCACGTAATTAGCTAGTACTGTGCATTATTAAGACACATTAAGATTATCCAGGAGTTTAAAAAAAGTCATCAATATGCTATTCTGATTAAAATTCTTCAGAAGTTGCTAACATCCTTGAAGACCTGGAAATGAATAAAGGACTATCTGTATAACAAAATGCTTCTTAAATTAGAAAATCTTCATGTGGGGAACTCTTTAAAGATATATTCTGAGAAAGTCTACAATGTTACTGATAGCATATGGGAATAAATGAAATTATATGAAATAAGAACATAAGACCAAGTGTGCTGGGTCAGAACAAAGCTCCATATAGCCTGTACCTTTTCTCTGTCAGTGGCCAAAAGTGGTCATCAGGAAAGACAAGTGTGTAGTGATATTTTGATCACATTCTCTTATCCATTAGCAATGCAGTTCTCAGAAAGTTCTTGAAGCACAGGTGTCCCTCAGTGGATTTTTCTTCCATGAACTTGACTAGCAACCATCTCTTTCTGTATGCTACTGCTCTAAAGCAACAAAATAAGAAGTGTCCACCTTTAAGTATTTATCGTGCCTTACATTGCAATTACATATCAAGTCGAACCATTTCCAACGCCCTTTGGAGTCCAACAGTCAGAAGAACAGAAAGATGGAAAGGCAAAAAAGCAAATGAAGGAAACTCCCAGAAAAATCTGTCTTTTGTCATTTTTACTCCACCTCTATCTAACAAGAAAAAAGACACATTATGTAAAAAAAATCTGACAAATTTGGAAGTCTCAAAGGGTTTTAGAAAGACAAAACTCATGTTTTACAGTCAGTAGGTATATTCTTACTCCTTGGTCCAGACTCTTTTCTGAGTGTGCATGCAGGGGCCAGGTGCATCATTTTCTCCTCTGAGCTCTGATTATTTACTCTGTACAGAAGAAATACAATGAACTGCATTTGGATAAAACTAATATTAGCAATGGAAGAATAGGTCATCTATCATTTTTCTCCACCTCAGTCTTACCTAAGGGGGAGAACTGAAACATTGACAGTGACAGGAGAAAATCTGGTACTTTAACAGAAACAAGGTCTTTCTTATTTTAGGGAATTCCAGTTTCACATTTGTGTACCAATGGTCTTCATTGTTCAGTACACCACACCTCTATTAGCAGCCTGCATAAAGACAAGAGTCTCTGTCAAAAGCACCAGTAACAATGCTGTGACAAAACCAACCCTCCATTAGGAAACTTGCTCATGAGCCTGTCTATATGAGGCTTATCCTGGAGTGGGGGAAGAAACCCTAACATTTTCTCATTTTCTAAGGCACTAAATTAATAAGAAGAGAAGCTTTTATAGAGACAATGTCCTCGGGTGTCCCTCTGAAAACATGTCCTAGAAAATCAGTCCCAGCAGCCTGAACTGCTGAAGCAGCAGGGCATCTTGAGCAGCTGCCTTTTCTTCCTCATGCCATTTGCTGGCTGGCAGTCTTTTTAAAAAATGCAAGAAATGCAGTCAACACCCACTGCTAAAATTTTAAAGTGACTGCCCAAAATAATGCTTTCACAGAGAGACAGTACTATAACACCTCTAGATAAAAGGTATCTGCCCTGCAACAGCTCAACTCTCTATGCAGGTTGAAAGGAACCTTGCTCACCTTAACATTCCACACTTGAGATCAAGCAAGATGCTTTCATTTTAAACTGAAGCCTAATTTAAAATCAGATGGCACAAATTGTACCTGCAATTGAAGCCATAATGTATGGATATAGCTTTGTTTGAAAGTCGCCTCTATTTCCCTTCATAAAGGAGGGAAAGACAGACTCATGCAGCAAGTATATAAAGAGCCTGGATGAATGACTCCTTACCTAATTTTGACATGAAGAGAAGTATGTAGGCTCAGCCCAGTTTGCTTAAAGAGGAGGAGTCATAGAAAATTAACCCAACCCAATCTTTTTTGGGGGAAGAGGGAATTGCACAGTAACATTTGGGAAAAAAAAAAAAGCCCCTGTTTCTTATACCAACACACTATACTGAAGTGATTCAATGGAAACAGTGTAAAGAACAATAACAACAAGTACAGCTCGCTACTGATGCAGGACATTAGCATACCCTCCACTCAATGGACATTGATTTGGGCAAAGATCAGTGGACCTACCAGATATTATATGGATGTGATATTCTAAATTCCCAAATGATGAAATGCATTAAGTAGAAACAGAGCTGTCACAATAATTGCACTCATTTACACTAATGGGACATCCCAGAGTCCTGAGGGAATTGGCTGATGTGTTTGCCAAGCCACTCTCCACAATATTTGAAAAGTCATGGTAGCCAGGGGAAGACCCTGGTGACTGAAAGAAGGGAAACACTGTGCCCATCTCTAGAAAAGGTAGAAAGGAGGACCCTGGGAACTACTGACCTGTCAGCCCGACCTCTGTGCCTGGGAAGATCATGGAACAGATTCTCTGAGAAGCTCTGCTAAAGCACATGGAGGCCAGGGAGGTGTTTCGAGACAGCCAACACAGCTTCACAAAGGGAAAGTCCTGCCTGACCAACCTAGTGGCTTTCTATGATGGAGTGACTACATCAGTGGGCACGGGAAAAGCAATGGATGTAATCTATCTGGACTTCTGTAAAGTCCTTGACATGGTCCCCCACAGCACTCTTCTCTCTAAATTGGAGGGATATGGATTTGATTGGTGTACTCAGGAATTGGTTGGACAGTCACATTCAGAGAGTAGTGGTCAATGGCTCAAAGTCCAGATGGAGACCCATGACAAGTGGTGTCCCTCAGGGGTCCATATAGCAGCCTTCCAGTACCTGAAGGGGGCCAACAAGAAAGCTGGGAAGGGGCTTTATACAAGGGCAAGTAGTAACGGGATGAGGAGGAATGGTTTTCCCCAGGAAAGGGGAAGATTTAGATTAGACATTAGGTAAGAATTCTTTACAATGAGGGTGGTGAGACACTGGCACAGTCTGCCCAGGGAAGCTGTAGATGCCCCCTCCCTGGAAGTGTTCAAGGCCAGGTTGGATGGGGTCTTAAGCAACCATGGTGGGAGTATTGGATCTATGTGATCTTGAAGGTCCCTTCCAACCCAAACCATTCTATGATTCTATGAGTCTATCAATTTATAATAATGACACACCACATGCTTTCCTGCTTACCATAAATAAGAAACCACTCACTAGGATAGGATATTTGTACCACATACTATTCCTTATTACATATACAAAGAGAATAATAATTTCAAATATCTTCATCATACAAGCAAGATACTGCTACTGAGTGACATCCGTGCACTACCAGAAATTTCACTGCTCCCAAATGCTTACAGCAATGGAAGGGAACAGTAAGGGTGACTTCAAAACGTATGATGCACTCATAGCAAACTTACCCCACTATAAAAATTATGACCACTAAAGAGTCTCATCCACTGCAGACATGCAGCCAGCTGCAGCTGCCACAGCAGATCTACCAGTGGTAGATATAGAACGATGTGCTATTGTCATCAGAGCAGCAGGCACTGTGGATGTGCAGTGTGGATTGCAATAGCAAGCCACATGCTTCTGGCCTGACTCCTGACATGCCAGGCTAAGCAAGACCAACTTATAATTCATGACTTTCCTAAAATCTAAGGGATGCAGGATTCACCTCCAACAAAAATCATTACAGTTTGGCTTAAAGGGCACACAAACTTTCACACACACAAAAATTAAAAGGATAATTTAAAGGATAACATAAAAAGGACAAAAGGCAAAAATGAAAGAAATCAAATGAGATCACCTCTAAATACCTATTGTCCACTCAAAGACATTTTCCTTCAATATTCTTTGACATGACTCTAAATCAGGACACGAATACTTGTTTGCAATCTTTGTAATTAACCACTGGCTGCTGTACTTAGTCTATATTTCAGAGGTACTCCAAGCTCGTTTTTATATAACTGCAGCTTACTCTGGGATAGAATCTACCAGCTGCTTTACCCCCTTCTTCCTCCTCCTCCTCTTCAGAGAACATGACCAGGGTTTAGGACAATAAGTGAGGTAAAGTCTTTTTGATACAGTCCTGAGGGGGAATGAAGTCAAATCAGCTGTGATTCCCAAAGTAAGTCATAGAGCATAAACAGGCTTCTGTCTTGAGAAGTTTGGCTGGTTTTGAGACGCCAGACTGGAATTTTGCACTGCTTCCTCCTACCACCAACATCCACTCCCCTTCCCTCCCCAAACTGGGAAAACATAACCTGTGATTTGCTGTTGCTCCATGTGATCTATGTCACATGTTTTCAGTTTCAAACATGAAATTGTGTTAGGGCATCAGTTCTGCCCTATCTCTGAAAGGATACGGCTGTCTGCCAAATCAAAAATACAGTTTTCTGTATGAGGAATAGCAAAAGTCACAGACATCACTGTTTTACCTCTCTTTTCTATTTACGGCAGTGACCATAAAGACAATATTTTGCATAAACAAACCTTTATGCTTGAGCAGCCGCATTGTAACTAAAAGAAAGGTATTCTGGTCTTGTGAAGATAGTGTTTTGTTAAGTAATCTGCTTAACTATGGGTTTTTTTAAGACACATTAAGGCATCTAGAAATGGTTGCTTTCCAAAATACAGCCTGTTTCCATAATGCATTCATAATGCATGGTTTCATTTAGGATTTTTGCCCCAGGAATGAGTTAAGACAGGAGATCTAGTGAAGGCAATGCAAAGACATGTATTTATTATGTAGTAAAAATTGCAGTGGAGGGGGAAAAAACTATCTTTATGTAGATGACAAGAGAACCCACTGCTCAGGAAACGAGCAAGTTTATGAAGATAACGATGACTATTGTGATGATCAAGGGAGAAGAGCTTGACAATAAACTTAACCAGAAAAGAGGCTAAACAGATTGGTCACCTTATTACACAAATTCAGAAGGAAAGATGCTTCTAAGCTTTATAATCAGACTGAAATAGATCAGGAATGGATTGATATTCTAAAAAAATGGGTTGCCCACTGTTTCTGTTGCAAAGCATATATATTAATCCATCAATCCATAGAGAGCAAGACAAGTGTCTTTCTGACCATTTTGTGTTTGCAAAGACTATATTACATATGAAGCATTTGCATTTGGAAACCAGGAGCACCATAAGAGCTTGGCCAACTTGCAGTACTGGTTCACTCCATAGCAAAGAAAATGCAAGCCTTGCTCCCCCCTCCTTCAGTAGGACCGCAAGCAAGAAAAAATAAAAGCAGCCAGGGGGATGACTGAGACTAAGGGAAGGTAGTGATATACTCTTTGTACTAGAGCGATATATCCTTATCTTAAAAAATCAAAACTCTGATATGCTCTTTAACATCAAAATGAAATCTCTTGAGTCATCCCACTTCTGGTAAGTACTACATCACACAAGCCAACTGATAAGGTTCTGTAAACTTTTCTTAAAACAGTGAGCTCTACCATATTTGTTTATCTAGTTGTTAAGTTATAACTTCTAAGTTACATAACTCCTGCCATGATTATTTATTTACCTTCTGCAATCTTGGAAATGAGAGATGTTAATTGCAGTGAATGAGATGAGCAATGCAGTTTTTAAAAACTATTTTCCAGAGGCTTGCTTGTGCCACTGAAAATTGCTTAGTGATTAAAGGAACTGGATAAACATATATAGAAACACATTATCATGATTCCAGCCTATATCGAAGCCTTCTGCCTTCTGAAGAAACAGTATCTTTTTGCTATCAAAACTTAAACTCACCCAAATAAAACAGTACACTACTCAAATAACTTACAGTAATAACGGAGAAGCAAATTACAAGTAGCTAAATGTAAGAATTTGCAACCTTTAGCTTTTTCAACCTACGCCATTTTCTAGTATAGAAATATTAGGTAGGAACATCTGTTTTGCAAACATAAGCTGAGTCTTTCTAAACATGAACATGCTATAAACAACATACCCTGAAGTATGGTTAGGATAACATCCATAAATACATTGTGTTTGCATATTTATATAACTCCATATAGCTCTAAAACAGAAAAAACTCTTCATCTACTCTGAAGTGATCACCTTCCATCTACCCATATTAACTCTGCTTCTCTATTTATGAAAACTCCACTGCATTTTGTAAAGAGGTATAACACCTCTGGAGTTTTTAGCATTAGTACTAGGTGTGCTGACAGGAGGCAGGACAGAGAAAAGGAAAGCAGGTGACAGGGACTCACTTTGGTTAGAAGATCTGTTCCTCTATGAGGATGACTTTCTTTCTCCATCCTATGCTTTGGTCAGTATAGATATATTAGCTTGCTGCCCAACCCCTGCACATATTTTGAGTAATTCTTTCCAGACTCTTGTCACAGTATAGTTCTGCCAACGCAAAGGATGCATAAAAACAATCAAAAAAATCTCAGGCTCCCTAAAACTGTAAGAATAATACAAATCAGGGACTTTTTACAAACACCACCATCTAGTTTTCTTTTTCTTTCTAAGCATAAAGAGAAGCTTCTGGTTTCTGAACATATAGGGAATTCCTGGTTTTTTTCTACACAATATCTTTACATTGGAGTATATTCATTTAACACCAGAAAGCTGACGTACTTTTACAGTCACGTTCTAGCACTAAATACCTCCTAAATTCACCATCAATGGTGAGAACTGGAAACTTGTAAATACCTTCACTCCTCACAGTTTTGATTAAAACCACTGTCCCTCTTGAAGGTACAGAAGATTTAGCTGATTCAATTAATACTTAGTTTATGCAAGGGGGGAAAAAGAGGTGAAGAACAAACATTATTTTCCTAATTTCTAATAATCCAATCAAAAAGGAGAGGTTTAGAAGATGAGATCTACTAGTTCTGACTAGTTCTGTAGCTCTGATCTGAGTAGCTCAGCATTTTAACTATGCAATTAATTTCTGCATAACAAATCAGTCTTGGCATAAATTTGTTTAATATCATTAAACTTAATTCTACGAACACATGTAAACTTTTGTAACTAATAAAACAAAACACAAAGTAATTCCATAACTCCATCCTAATTTTTATTTACACTCCAATAAAAGGGTAATTAAAGAAGACTTCCACCAACAGCAGGAAATTAAAACATACAAAGGTAAAACTTCTTAAAAGGATAAAAATCAAAGCAGTGCAGTCTCCTAGGTAGCAAAAAGTTCTGTTTGGCTTAAATGCAAAAAATAATTGAAAATTTCTATATTTGAAGATTATAACCAATGAGAACCTAAAATTGCTACATGGAAGGGGAAAAAAAGCAAGCTAGAGCTAAAGAAAAAGGTCAAATACATCATTAAAAAAGAAATTCCACATTACTGTTGTAAAACATGACTAGAGCTGGTGATTTGAACCAGTCCCTATTAAAGAGTTTAATGTATGAAATTGCTTTTAATGGACAATTAGTAGACAACTGAACACTCAAAAGTTAATAAAAACTTCTGTATACAAAGAGAGACAAACGTGATGCTGTAACAAATAGCTAGAATTTAAGTCCCAAAGGCAAGACAGTGCCAATCTGAAGACCGAATGCATAATCTGGGAAGTACTGATGTATACAACAGAGACTTACAATGCTCGTGAACTGTATGAAAACAGTTAGAAGCCAGGCACCTCAAAAGCTAGATTCATAATGATAGTGAGTCCTCAAAATAAGAGATTAAGACAAAAGAAGCTGGGCTGATCTGCACAGGTCAGACCGGGTGTATTGATAATAACTTGTTATAGTGCCTGCTCATCATGAGAGCCATCTGCATGGATACAGTCATTTGATAATGACTGAAGAGTTAATGAGCATCTATCACACTGCTTTGCTCAGTGACTCAATTCATCACCCACTTCATCTTGCAGCAGTATATCAAGACTATCTTGACACTTCCAAGACCCCAGAGGTCTATAGTGTTCGTGGCTGGTTGTGGGTGCCGGCGGATGTCACTCCCACCACAAGGCTGTGGTACAGGTGTGGGAGCAGATAAAAAATCCACTGCTTTCCTTGACAACCTCCCAACATGGGAGAGATTTAGCTCTGATCCTCCTCTCACCTTACTGCTAACTTTACACACGCTAATGACAGCAGAATCAGTCAGTGAAAAGCATCAGTTGCCCTGCCTCTGTCTTTCAGAGATATTTGCTCTAAATATAATTTATGGTTGGTACTTACACAAGAAGCATTGCCAAATCTCAGTAATTATTAGAGAATTAGCTAGACATGGAAAATAAAAGTTTCTATGCATTTAAACAGTGCACTGACATTACAGTAATTAGGTTAGTTATTCACATCAATTTAGTCTCTTAGAAGATTCCCATAATGGCAGTAGAAGGGATTTTTTTTTTAAATTTAAATTAAATAAAATCCTGGCACTTAAATGTGCTTTCAGCTATCAGACTTGCTGCTGGATGTTATCAATTTTTTATTCATAGACTGAAAAATGTTTTAAAACCATGTGCTCTATAGTGTACAGAAAATTGATTTTAATCAATAAAAATATACGTTGAAGAATTTATTTAATACTATGCATATTTTGACAATTTACTACATAACAATACAATCGAGCAATACTCATTCTTTCCTTAAAACTCTTAAGAATTAAAAAGCATTATAGCAGTTGGTTCTGATTATTTTAGCAAGAAAAAAAGCAATTGAAGGCTTGGCTCTCCCTTCCACATATATGGGTGCATATTGCTGAGCATCTTGTAAAATCAGCTACTAACCATGAACACAATGTACTAATACCTACAGACAATGTTGAAAAACGTGTAAGAAACTGCATTTAAATGTCCACTGGACAAACTACATAGTTTTGTCAGTTTTCACGGTGTTGACTTAAGAAACCTTTCAACTTTGAGAATGAAGCTAACCTAGACTGAAATGCACTTGCCTTTAAATTTTAGTGAAGTCATTGACTAGGTAAGACTTTTATCTGATGCTCAGACACTGCTCATTTCAGCACGAAACTATATGTGAGACAGAGTGAGAAGCCTTTGTGCGTCTGGTGATGGTTTCCATCAGAACTGAAGCCATTTTTATTAGAATTCTACAAAAAAAAACCCAACAACTACTAAAAGGTTGGGATTCATTCTTGCTTCGTACAGGTTTGCAGAGTATTCTTTCAGACTTGATATGGCCTGCCTTCGTATCCCTACGCACAAAGATAGCACAAGCCCATCAATGTGCTCCTCCTGAGCTTCCTGATGCTAAAGCACTCTGCAAATAGCCTTGAGATGGTGAAATAGCAAACCAGGCAGTAAGTGCCTGCAGTGGTGCCTGGGGCTGCAAGGCAGCAACTACTTCCAGACATGGAGCACAGTATACACCAACAGGCGTTTTAGAGCATATCTCCCAGGACAGTAAACCTTGCTTTGCAGAAGTAGCAAGAAAGTCAGTTACCCTTTATTCGCATGTTAGTCAGGACTAAGAAGCAAGCCTTTGCTCTGCTCTTCTCCGTTCCAACAATGATAGGCCCAGTAGAACCTACTCTTTGTCTCCCTTTCTATTTGCTTCTTTGTGGGAATTTGCTTCTCTGTTGGGACCCCTGTCTCCTTCATTTTGTGCAAAACCATCTCCTCTTTGGGCAAAGTGCTGACTCTGATGCTTATCCAACCTCTCTTCAAGCCAGTGAGCAAGGAGAAAACCATTTGTCAGATTGGCGAACTAAAACTCAATAAGAAGTGTGATGCATGTCAGAAAGGATGCAAAGGAGAGGAAGCATGTGGTAGGAGCAGGGGATACACCTTGAGGCAGTAAAGCCTCACTGGCTAGGCAAGCGCTCAACAGGGACTAGTACTGTATAAAATCCATTGAGGCTAAACTACAAAGAAGACTTAAATCTAAATGTCATCTATAATGCAAGTGCTTTGAATCACATACTCATTTCAGAGTTAACATCACACATTTTTGGTTTATTTTTTAAATCATTTGTGACTTGCTTTAGCTTAGGCTGTAGACTTCTCACTTTAATCAGCTTTCCATTCCTTTCAGAGTTACTTAGTGTAACTCACAGCTACTCCTGATCTGTGCCAGCAAAAGAGACAGAAGAGCAGGATGCCCTGTGATCTTCATGGCAATAACTATGCTTCATAAATAGGTTTATACACAAACAATATAAAGATATTCAGATTCTTACTAGAGTTTTTCCTCAGCTATATATGTTTGAATTTTACAAATACTAATCGAACCAGAAAAATTATATACCCTTAACATAGCTTGCTTCTCCACTGACTTTAACTTTGCAAAGTAATTTATGTGCATTCCAAATGGGTTCAGAGTAGTGCCATCCTCATGGGGTAATGATTTAGGAAGTGTTAGCACACAGGTGAATATGTGTAGAGCAAGAACTTGCATATTCAAACCCTTTGTTTCCCTTTGTTGCTATTTAATTATGAGTGAAGTGGAAGCAAAGAGTTTAAATAAACCTAGTCAAGTATACATTGCCAAAGAAGCTCTAGGGATTTCAAGAACTTAGTATTAACTTCCTCGTTACTTGGGCTTTGTTGCCTTTTAAATTTGGGTGCAGTCCAAATCATGTAACCTTTTCCACACTTGTTGCACTCTGCTCTTCTTTCTATCAGATTATTTCTTATTTATTTTGCAATTCTGCTTCCCAACCCATCTCCAGGAATGAATTGCTCACTAGTATGCTTCCACAGCCAGGCTCAGAATCTAGGGTTTTACAGTCTCCCTTACTAAGCAATGCTTCCTTTTCTTGGTTTTCATCCTTGAATGAAAGCCACAGCTTAGCAAAGCATTCGGTAAGACATCAAGAAAGTAAACAGTCTAAAGACCACTTTTGGCTTGTCTAGTTACTGTTGGTCTCCAAATTAGCGTTACTGCTACCTTATCTGTTGAAATAATGGGATATGCACCACTGCTCTGCTATGCTAATAAGCAAATTTTACAGTCATTTGTCTTATAACTAACCAGTAATGGATATCTCAAACTTTCAATAAGATTTTCACATATGTCAAAATAATCCATTGTGAAAACCTTAAAAAGACATGACAAACAACACAGGCAATATCACTGCATGCTTTATCCCTGCAAGACAAAGGGTTTGCGTTTTAGATGATCTGTCTTTAAAATGTGATGGTGAAAAATAAACCTAAATCACAGGGAACAAATTAATTGTTACCATCAGTATAAAAAAATTATATCAATCAATCCCCATTCTCTATTACATGGCATTATCTAGGATATAAAGCTGTTTTCATGTTAGCCTATTATTTTATATTCCAACAAATGCTATTTGGGAAATAAGATTGAAAGATGAAGCACGGAAGAAAATGACATTTTGTGTACCATCTAATTACCAATTATCTGCCAGTGGAACTAATCAAATTGTATAAATTTAGACTGCAGATTCATCAACCAATTACCTTAGAGTACATGCTATGCCCCTCATCAGTGATTCAACTAGCAGTCCAAGTATTAAGCAACTTACTATGGATTTTATAGGGATCTATTTTATTTAGGCAAATGTATCTCCAAGCACAGTAATTAAAAGATGCTGCAAGTTATAATATTGCTAAAATATCACTATTAATGTAAATATATTTTAAAAGTCTCTAATAATTTAACTTTGTAACTTAAGCTACAAAAGAGGAGTGATTTACAATAGTGAATTAAAGCAAATTGAAATTGATGTACTATATTCTACAAAATCACACTTTTCATAACCTCTCTTTATGACACAGTACAATAAAGTGATGAAATATAGCAAGCAACTGGCTTCTAAATAACAATTCATGCATTAATTTCAGTGCTTCACTTAAATTTAGAAGAAATGATTCACAAATACAATGTATTGGCTCTTATCTGCACATTAGCTTTCTTTATCTACAAAAATTCTCAAAGATAATTTTATTTTCCTACTCCAAAAACTCTACTTAAATTAACTGCAGACATTAATTTAAAAACACATCATATGCTAGTGAATGCCCTTCAGAATATATCTCAAAAGATGAAAGAAAGTAATGTGTTTTCTTTCTATTCAAACTACTTGTGTAAATATATGCTGGTTAAAAGCACTAGGACACCTACTCATGACAACATGATCTGAGTTTTCTATTATTTTGCCTGACCATTCTTTTGGAACAAGTTTCTAAATACAATTACAGCACTACCCCCAACTTTGTAGGGAATTACAATATCCACATTAATGAAAATATTAATACCCTCTAGACAATCAAATAAGGAATTGGAGGTTTTGTATGAAAAAAAATAAGCTTTTAACTCATACAGTTAACTCTTTCTCTGCATACGCCACTGAATTATATGTGGATAATTCACAGATTTCTTATTTGATGAGATATCAATTATTATACTAAAAAAATCTATTGGCTCATTTTAAATCTTTATTTGGTTTATGGGTAAAAAAAATAGCTGTTTCTCAATTGATGCCACACACTTCTGCAGACTGCTGTGTGCACCTTGGTATAGAAGAAAGTCCCATTTTTTCAGGGTGCAGTTCACAGCCTTTCTCAGGCAGGACAATCCTACCTTGCTCTTGAATCTCATCTATGAGCCCAGCACTATTAGCAGTGATGAATGAAAATTACTCAAACCACGATCATAACTCAGAGTCATACAGTAGCCCTGTACAATACGCCGCTACCACAGGCTTCGTGATTATCTAACAACAGAGGCCACAAGAATTGCCAGGCTTGCTTTGCCAAGGGCTCGGCTTGCCGAGAGCTTTGTTCTAGCTTTGGCTGTAATAACAACCCTCTAGCGAGCAGGTTGCTGTTAGCTAATTCATTTTAGTTTTACTTAGCTTTGTGTGCCTGCATACAGGAAAAAGACACATTGTTAATAATTTTGATTATAATAAATAGAATAAAAGGAGCTCTCTCTACAGTGGTCATCTCAGAAACTAAACTAATGCTGCAGTGTTAAGAAGCTCAGGCCTGTGGTGAAGGCAGAGGCCTTAGAGATGCAGCAGCTGAAGGACGAGACCCGCAGCAGCAAACAACTCAGCAGTGGTCAGTCCCTGGTAAAAATGCACACCTGGCAGCTGGACAAAACCAGTTCTGGGGGTAAGAGAAAGGACTCAGAGCCACTACTGAGAATATTCAAAATCTATTATACGTGTAGCAAAATCAGTTTAAATATGGACCCGCCTCCCAACAAAGAGCGAGGTATAGAGTGTTTTGAGAAACACAGAAATGATCAAACTCATGGAGCGGAGAGAAAACATCAACATAATTATTTCAGCAGAGGAGGAAGAATCCCCCATCAGTAACATCATTCTCTGCACGGCCCCACAGGCCACTGACAGTGCACTGGGATCTCAAGAAAGCCTCTGCACCTGGAAGAGCAGCAGCAGGTTGAGCATAGCACCAAAAAGGTTTGATAATAATTTGATAATTTGATAATTTTCTTCTGAGTTTTAAATGTAGCTAAATTATCTAATTAACATGGTATCATTGTAACTGAACAAGTAGTCACTGTTGCGTCTTGATCATACTCTTAACTGAACTAATAACAAATTCTTGGCTTCATATACCTGATGCATTCCTCTTTTTGCCCCAAACAAGACTTTGAGTACAGGAATATAGTGGAGAGGATTTGTCCTGTCCTATTTTCATGCACTAAATTTCAATAATGCTGCATACAAATAACTCACAGTATCACAGTGTCATAAGGTTGGAAAGGACCTCTGAGATCATCAAGTCCAACCTATAACCCTACACTAACACCAACACCCACATTAACACCAACCATCATCTAAACCATGGCACTCAGTGCCTCATCCAGTCTCCCCTTAAACACCTCCAGGGTCGGCGACTCCACCACCTCCCTGGGCAGCCCATTCCAATGACCAATCACCCCTTCAGTGAAAAACTTTTTCCTCACATCAAGCCTAAACTTTCCCTGACGAAGCTTAAGTCCATGCCATCTAGTTCTGTCACTGGTCAACCGAGAGAAGAGACCAACCCCTGCCTGACTACAACCTCCTTTTAGGTAGTTGTAGAGCGCAATGAGGTCTCCCCTGAGCCTCCTCTTCTTTAGACTAAAGAGCCCCAACTCTCTCAGTCGCTCCTCATAGGGCTTGTGCTCCAGCCCCTTCAACATCTTCGTTGCCCTCCTCTGAACACATTCCAGTATCCTAACATCTTTCCCAAACTGGGGGACCCAGAACTGGACACAATATTCAAGATGAGGCCTGACCAGTGCTGAGTACAGGGGGATGATAACTTCTCTGGTCCTGCTTACTACACTATTCCTGATGCAGGCCAGAATGCCATTGGCCTTCTTGGCCACCTGGGCACACTGCTGGCTCATGTTGAGCTTCCTGTCAACCAGCAATACCAGGTCCTTTTCTGCCTGACTACTCTCCAGCCACTCTGTCCCCAGTCTGTAGCTCTGCATGGGATTGTTGCGTCCAAAATGAAGTACCCGACATTTGGACTTATTAAACATCATCCCATTAGAATCAGCCCATCTCTCCAGTCTGTCCAGGTCCCTCTGTAGGGCCATCCTACCCTCTAGCAGATCAACCCTTCCTCCCAGCTTGGTATCATCTGCAAACTTGCTGATGATGGACTCAATCCCCTCATCCAGATCTTCAATAACGATATTAAACAGGACTGGACCCAACACTGATCCCTGGGGAACATCACTGGTGACCGGCCGCCAACTGGATGAAACACCATTCACCACCACTCTCGGGGTTCGGCCATCCAGCCAATTCCTAACCCAACACAGAGTGCTCCCATCTAAGCCACGGGCTGCCAGCTTCCCTAGGAGTCTACTGTGGGAGACAGTGTCAAAGGCCTTGCTAAAGTCCAGGTATACCACATCCACAGCCTTCCTCTCATCCACCAGGCGAGTCATATGGTCATAAAAGGAGATCAGGTTAGTCAGGCAGGACCCTACCCCTCCTAAACCCATGTTGGCTGGGCCTGATCTCTTGGCCATTCTGCAGGTGCCACATGATTTCACCCAGGATTATCTGCTCCATGATTTTACCTGGGACCGAGGTCAGGCCAACAGGTCTGTAATTACCTGGATCATCCTTACGGCCTTTCTTGTGGATGGGCGTCACATTGGTCAACTTCCAATCTTCCGGGACCTCTCCAGTGAGCCAGGACTGCTGAAAGATGATGGAGAGCGGCTTAGCAAGCTCATCCGCCAGCTCTCTCAGCACCCTAGGATGGATCTCGTCCAGCCCCATAGACTTATGAGGGTCCAAGCGGCTCAGCCGGTCTCTAACCTCCTCCTCATGGATTGCAGGAGGGCCATATTTCACCCTGCCCCCATCAACCACTTCAGAGGGCCAACTGTCAAGCAAGCTGACATCCTTGCTGTTGAAAACTGAGGCAAAGAAGGCATTAAGTACCTCAGCCTTCTCTGCATCTTTGGTTACTATATTTCCCTCCACATCCAACAAGGAGTGGAGGTCGCTGCCGCCCTTCTTTCTACCATTGATATATTTATAAAAACTCTTCTTATTATTCCTGACAGAAGTGGCCAATTTGAGCTCCAGCTGGGCTTTTGCTTCCCTGATTTTCCTCCTACACAACTTAACAACATATGTTCCCAGAATCCTTTTGGAAAACCACTGGTTCCTCAGAGTGCTCATTATATGCAGACTGTTTCCTACACGCATCCTAATCAGGCAGTGGTTATTCAGCTCCCTGATGCTTCTCAAAATGCCACTACTTTCGCCAGTACACAAGCACAACCACAAGAAAGCTAAGTCTTTTTTTCCCAGATCTAGGGATAGAAGAAAGGAATTAGATTTCTAAAGTTTTGGTTTTCTTTTCAAGGATTCTTTAAATAAAAATTTCACTTTCTTCCCTTATGAAAAACCTGCATTGTGCCTGGTAACATGGAGTTACCAAAAGTGATGGTAGGTGTAGCCTCAGACTGAAGGCTGCAGACCAACTGCACAGCTGATTTAGAGATGGTTCGGTGCTGCTGAGAAATCAGACCAAATTAACTCATGCTGTCATTCCCTTTAGCCAAAAAAAAAGAATTGAGCAATGGGCCCTGCAGTCTGAACTGGAATGGCATACACATTAGAAGTCTGCTCTGGGAATTCCTTTTCTATTACTACTGTGAATATAATATCTCCACATCTCTCTTCTGACAATATTGTCAGTAATAGTTTCTTTAGCTATAATTCCCCCTTTGGGAACCAAGTACACAGAGATGATAGCTCTGCAATTTAATCAAAGGCAACAATGTACAAAATATAATAATAATAAAGTAAGTTCAACATTTCATGAGAGTCGGATACAAAGGCAGAGATTGTCGGGCCTCTCATCGATAAAGTACTGAAACCGTTTTACAAATTACTCTAGACTAGCGATCCCAGAGGCTCATGTCGAAGGTCTCAGCTTGTAGGGTGTCTTCTACAGTTTAATAATGTGTATATAGAAAGACAAAAAGGAGACAAACACAATGCCTTTACATCTAAGAAGAGCATGAGATGCATCCTACTGCAAGATAAGCGTTAGTGATACGACAGATTCTAATTACATGAGAAATCTTTTTATAACATCTGTCTGCTCAGAGTTTCTGACTTTTGCCTGCAATGCCAGCCAGAAGACAGTATTTGTGGGAATGAGGGAAGCCGCTTGGTCTTTAATACATATTCTTTCTGTTTAGCTACAGTTGAGAGCCATGAGGCTATATATCCTGCTCATTAAGAAATGAGTCAGGAAACCATTTCTCTGAGACAGGCCTAACTTCTAAGTGGAAGGCTTGGCAATGATATACAAGAAAGAGAAATAAGATAAGGGTTAAAGGACAACAGATAATTTAGGCTAGGACATTTTAGAGGGGAAGGTAGCTTAGTTCTGAGATGCAGTTATCAACAGGAAAGTGATTTTAAATAAAACAAATAAGGATAGCCTAGAGTTGGAGGCTGTACTGTGGGCTTTCTCATAGGTAAGCAGGTGGTGTGTTTACTTCCCACGCAGTTATCTTTCCTAGCTCCTTTTCCATGCAGGCACAGAGCTTCAGAGAGTTTGTTTCAATGTCTTGACAACTCTTACTCTATCACCATAAATTTATTTACGTTTAAAGGGTTGGCTGATTTTCAGTTATTCTTCTCCTGTCTCCTGATCAGTTCTTACTGCCCAAGTACCAGACTGTTGGTCATGGAGATAGAACCCCACCACCACCACAGTCCCACTTTTTCATTTTAGAGGGAAGATGTTTAGGGCCTCCTTCCATTCTGGATGATCTTACTAAACAGAGGTTTTTCTAGCTCTTCCTTGTCAGATGAGCAAGGGCTCAGAGTGAGTGCCCACCACCTCAGGTGCCTAAGAACCAGTTCCCTGGGCTGCTGGAGGCTTGTCCCTGCCCTAGACTGTTTACCAGATGCCTTTGTGAAACGGCCCTCCAGGACGCTTGCAGTCAATGCCAAAACTTGCAGTGCTGCAGGGTAGGTAGACAACAGGACACAGGACTTCACAGTGATCTTTAGGTGAGGAATACAAAGATTTGCAGATGCAGGTGCATCACAAACTGGTACAGCATGGCTAAAACCGATTGTGTGAACTCGGAAACACACATCCATGGGGTTTGCAGAGCCAAGATTTGGAGATAGTTTCAAAAACTAGCATTTCTACAAGAGTGATCTTTTACATTGTAAATACAGTAAGAAGATAAAGAGAGTGTCCAAATTTCCTTGCATTTTATTTCTCAGTACAGGTTGTTATATCTTCTGTGCATAAGACAACACCACATCAAAAAGCTCAACAGACATTACCTCCATCTCTATCACTATGCTATTGATCACAGCAATCAGAGGAAAGAAGCTCCAGGATACAAATTTTGTCTAAATTTCTGGGTTTCTATCTTTTTAAATATACGGAAAATGTCTGCTTCCGACTGCAGCAAATAATTAAAAATTATACAAATATGTAAGATTAAAAAAGTATTTTTCACACATCTGTTTTTTCCCAGGTATGAGATGCAGCATTTGGCAGCAAAAGCAAGTAGAGAGAGGAAAAATGTTCTTCCATGCAACAGAAAGAATGTCCATGAAGTAAATGGAAAAAATAAGATGACAAAACGGAAATAACATGCTAGAAAGTTCAAGAATCCAAATTAGTGTTAACAGTTCAATTTATCTTGCATAATATTACAGTAATTGGATTGTGTCTATCATACTGCTGCTGGGACACACTTGGTTTGCTCTCTTTGTTTCTGACAGTTTCCTGCAGAGACCACTGTTACATGGTGATCACTTCTTCAGACTCCAGCATCTCTAGTCTCCTGGCTACCACAGCTGAAACGCGTGTGACAGGCTGCACTTAACAATGCCCAGAAGTCATGCACACCTGCATGACCTGGATTGCTGCTCTTCTCTATAGCAACATCATGTATACAAGATGAAAACATTCTCATATATTAATACTTTAAGACTAACTTAATGCAGCTATTAGGAGTGTCAATGCATATTTCTTTTCTTGGTGGTTTAGTAGTCATCAGCACTGAAAGGTGAAGAAGTAATTTTCATCAGCCACAGAAGACTGAATATAGGTCACAGTGAGTTCAAAGACAAATAATTGAAGAATCAGAGCCTCAGTGGAATGCATCAGAGGTAATGCCAAGTAAATCACTGTGTCAGTATGACTGATTAAATATTAGCAAAGAATGTGAATTGATCTTAAAAGAGAAAAAATAAGCTTTGGAATTTATTATGCTCTAAATATTTTTTCTGCCATGCTGCCATTACATTTTCCATTTTATTGTATTGACCTATGATAGAATTATAATGTTTGCTTCAATAAGGTTAAGCAAATTTCAATTTAAAATCTACAAAGGTATATCTCAAATAGAAACAATGCACAGCTAGCAGCTACCTAACTTTGTACAATTCTAATTTGAAACACTGTAGTCTCTTCACATAACTCTAACAGAATAAATAGCTCATCTCATCATAAATTTCAAAAAAGCACTGAATTTCATGTGATTAATGCAAAATTTTCACATTTCAAGTGTAACAAGGAAATCTTCAATCTCTGTCTCAATATTACAGATCATTAAAAAAATAAGGATGTGTGCTGAAAGCAAGAAACGCAGATATAGAATAAAAAATATGCCCCTTAACACATAATACATAAATATGCAGTTGATATTTCTCTAGTTTTGTACATTTTTCAAAATTCTAAGATGCCCCTTCTCATCATTAAAGCTTGGCAAGGACTGTCTTTTCAAACTACCTATTTAAATTATAAACATACGGGGTTTTATTAAAAATGTAATCTTGTGATAGTGAGAGATAAGAGAAAACAATTCAAGTTGTAACTAAAATAACAACACTGTCACAGAAACCGGTTAAAAGCAAAAACAAAATGACAATAAAAAAATAATTCAGGATGTGCTCTATTTGTAAAACTAGGTTTTTCTAAGCACTGCATGTATGTATAAGAGAATGTAAAGAGCTTCCATATTTTGTGTTTTAAAAGTATATTGTTGAGGGTTAGGGCTGCTCAGACTTGCTGTTAGTTTGGGGCCCAAAAAGGCTAAAGCTGTTCCCCTCTAAGCAACATTTAGTCTTGGGGAAAGCAGAGATGTCTGCCTAAAACTGAGTCTGGGATTTGAGCTAGGACAGTCAGCAAAGCCAGGGCCAGTGTTATGGTGAGTGTCTGAAGTGTGTTCCCTGAGAGCAGTGGTTCGACATTGGCAGTGTTTGAGGAACATTTCAGCTCTCATAGGGCAGAAAGCACAGCACAGCGATGTGGGGGCAGAGGAGGCCACATGATGGATCAGAGTCCGGGAATACCACGAAGGGGGAGTTGAGCATTACGAGGAAATAAGAAAGAAGGTGCCTGTGCACTTCTCCACTCCTCCCTTCTAAATGAGAGTAGATGGAGAGAAGGAAAAAGAGAAGAGGAACGTGAGACAGCAGTGGACAAGCTTTGTGAGCTAGAAATACTTATATTCTGACTCCCAGTATGAGGACTTCTTTTTACCATATACCCATAGTACCCACTTAGTACTGACTTGTTCCAATGACTATATGCTAGGATGCAGCAAATATTATTCCAAAAGCAGCAGCAGAAAAAGGAAGGCAACACAGCTGCAAAACATCCAAGTCTATGAAAAATGTTCCAGGAATGATGCCAACACATTTCATATATGTTAGGAAGGTCAATGTTGAGAAACGCTGCAAAAGAGAGGGCAAGAATAAGAAAAAGAGTGGTGCAGTTCGGATAAAAAAAATAAATACATTTGCAAATGAAGAATGATGAATGGATATATCAGTACAAATAAAAGGCCACACTAAGGAGTAAAATGGTCTGCACTGCTATATCAGAGCTGAAGTAAAGGTGAGAAGAAAAGGGAGAGTAGTAGACAAAGACAGGACTGATACCACCAAAGGAAAGAGGAAAAGCAATTCCAGAGGAGATGAATAGGAAACATTGAGACAGTTATTACACTGATTCAAAGTAGAATGCCTTTTTTCATCTTGTACAATTGATCGTAGTAAAACTTCCTGTGTTTTTTTTTTTTCTTGAAAGAAGAGACAGATTGGCCATTTATAAGTGACAATCTGTTCACCATAAACAAACTCCTTGTTCTTATACTTGTAAATTCATTAGTTAGCTAAGCAAATAAGTTGAAGGGCATATTACTGAAAAATACCCTTCTTTGGATTCCTATAGCTTAAGAAATAAGATATTTAGGCAGACTTCCCCTACGAAAGAGTTATTTGGAGATCTAGAAATATTTAGGTCAGCAGCAGCAGCAGCAGCAGAAAGGTGCCACTTCACTGTCCAAGTAAACATGAATTCCCTTTGTTTAGCAGCACTTGAGCTGGTAAAGGCATCAAAATTCCATCTCATGAGATTTCTCCAGCCTCAGGGCTGCAGAAACTAACTCTGTGCTTGAAGGTGGAGGTGTACATTAAAAACATGCACTGAACAATAAGAGAAATGTGAAGCTTACCTAAGTCTCTTTTAACAATTCTGTAACTGTTATATCTCTATTACTCGTGTTTTTATGTGGGCTGACAATTGGTTACAGCAAGTCAAATGTCCTATGGATGTTCATCAATATGCCCAAGCCGAACTGAGCTATGTGGAAAATTTCTTGTCAAATGAAACTTCTAATGTCTAATTCAACATACAAAGTTATAATAATGATAGAGTCACAAATGCCATTAAAACTTGAGTCAGTATCAAACTACATCCACAACTGAATGCTCATGAATAGACAAAGCTACTGCATTATTAGCTTTTATATTTTGTCATGATTCTAAATGTCATTGTCTGTGAGAAAGATTTTTGTCATATTCAAAATAAAATATGAAATCAATATTAAATTTCATGCAAATTATATTTATCTCAGCATGTGGTACTTAAGGGAATGATTCTAATTTGAACTGAGTTACTTCTAAGAAGCATTTTTCACATCTCACTGACTTAGGTCACGTATGAAGACCACGTAGTCCTTCAAATGTTTGTATTATACATAAATAAATCATATAAATATACCTCACAATGTTTTAACATTCTAGTGTAATCTTTTTCAGCATTCAAATAAAAGATACATTTAGTTACAATATTTACATAGCGATTATTTCACCTTGGATAACTACAAATTGTGAGCTCTAGTTAAATCTACTGCACATATTAGTCCTTTAGATCTCATAAATGCTACGAACATATCCTTTTTATAACCCGCTATTTATTTTTCCCTGTGCCATGTTTAATCTCTGCTTCATGATTTTCTTCCAGCTTTCCTTTAAAACATAGCAGCACTTGATAGCTTTGTTTCCTGGCCAAAAAAAAAAAAAAAAAAAAGTATAAAAAGGAATATTTTTATGTAACCATAAAACGATGCCAGAAACCCAACAGGGACCAAATACCATGTTGGAACAAAAATAGTCCATAGATACACTTTTAAAGTTGAGCACCTGCTGTAAAATAACCATCTGTGTTTAACTATAATTTAATTATAGGTTCATTCCTTTTGTGTACACTGGAAAGATCTCATAGGTCTTCCCCAGTTGGTCTGCAATCAACTTCTGGCATTCTGCAAAAGCAACAGACATGTTCTCTTAATAACACCTGCTTACTTGTTTCATTCCTGTCGCACTAAAGGTCTTCTGGGATTATACAACAGTATTGAGATACAAAATTAAAATAATTATTAAATCTGAAGTTAAAAACTGCATTCATTAATCACCTGCCCTAGAAAACCAATATTATTGGCTATCAGATATCAGATATATTCCACAAAAGTAACCCAAGAATCGCAGAGCTAAATATTTTTTATTATTATTTTTGAGGAGGAAAGAAAATCAGTATTCTCCGAAGATCACCAAGCTACCATAGCAATCTAGAGTAACTGAAAACTGCAGAAATCTGTACAATACCTCAAAGCAAAATAACATGCAAAGGCATTAACACGTGCTGAAACTAAGCTTGTCTACTAGAGCTTTATTGGAATTACAACAAAAAACAACACAGCAATTTTTCATGTGCAGAAGGATCCACTCAGTGAGCCCAAATTTAATCTTAGTTTTTACACGGTTTAACTGTGACCAACTCATTAGGTCAAATGAGTCAAATCAGAGTATCATAGTATCACAAGGTTGGAACAGATCTCTGAGATTATCTAGTCCAACCTATGACCAAACACCAACACCTACTCATCATTTAAACCATGGCACTAAGCGCTTCATCCAATCTGTTTTTAAACACCTCCAGGGACGATGACTCCACCACCTCCCTGGGCAGTTCATTCCAATGGCCAATCACCGTTTCAGCGAATTTTTTTTTACTAATATCAAGCCTAAACCTCCCCTGACAAAGCTTGAGACCATGTCCTCTTGTTCTGTCACTGGTCAGCTGAGAGAACAAACCAACCCCTGCCTGCCTACAACCTCCTTTTAGGTAGTTGTAGAGAGCAATAAGGTCTCCCCTGAGCCTCCTCTTCTCCAGGTTAAACAACCCCAGCTCCCTCAGTCGCTCTTCATAGGGCTTGTGCTCCAGCCCCTCCACGATCTCTGTTGCTCTCCTCTGGACACACTCCAGCATTTCAACATCTCTCTTAAACTGAGGGGTCCAGAACTGGACACAGTACTCAAGGTGCGGCCTGACCAGTGCAGAGAATAAAGGGATGAAAACTTCTCTAGTCCTGCTGACCACACCATTCCTGATGCAGGTCAGGATACCATTGGCCCTCTTGGCCACCTGGGCACACTGCTGGCTCATGTTGAGTTTCCTGTCCACCATCACTCCCAAGTCTCTTTGCACTTGACTACTCTACAACCATTCTGTCCCCAGCCTGCAGTTCCAAATGGGGTTGTTGTGTCCAAAGTGTAGAACTCGGCACTTGGACTTGTTAAACTTCATCCCATTGGAATCAGCCCATCTCTCCAGTCTGTCAAGGTCCCTCTGCAGGGCCCTCCTACCCTCCAGCAGATCGACACTTCCTCCCAGCTTGGTATTGCCTGCAAACTTGCTAATGATGGACTCAATCCCCTTGTCCAGATCATCAACAAAGATGTTAAACACCGACCCCGGGGGGACACCACTGCTGACCGGCCGCCAACTGTATGAGACACCATTCACTATCACTCCCTGGGCTCGGCCAACCAAGCAATTCCTAACCCAACACAGAGCACTCCTGTCCAAGCCACAGGCTGTCAGCTTCTCCAGGAGTCTACTATGAGGAATGGTGTCAAAGGCCTTGCTGAAGTCCAGGTATACCACATCCACAGCCTTCCTCTCGTCCACCAGCAGAGTCACATGGTCATAAAAGGAGATCAGGTTGGTCAGGCAGGACCTGCCCCTCCTAAATCCATGCTGGCTGGGCCTGATCTCTCAGTCATTCTGCAGGTGCTGCATGATTCAACCCAGGATTATCTGCTCCATAATTTTACCTGGAGCTGAGGTCAGACTGACAGGTCTGCAATTACCTGGATCGTCCCTACAGCCCTTCTTGTGGATGGGCATCACATTAGCCAACTTCCAGTCATCCAGGACCTCTCCAGTGAGCCAGGACTGTTGAAAAATGACAGAAAGTGGCTTAGCAAGCTCGTCTGTCAGCTCTCTCATCACCCTAGGATGGATCTCATCCAGCCCCAGAGACTTATGAGGATCCAAGTGGCTCAGCAGGTCTCTAACTTCCTCCTCCTGGATTACAGGGGAGCTATATTCCATCCCGACCCCATCCACCTCTTCAGAAGGCCAGTTGTCCAGTGAACAATCTGTCAGTGTTAAAAATGGAGGTAAAGAAGGCATTAATAATTTCAGCCTTTTCGTTATCTTTAGTCACTATATTTCCCTCGACACCCAATAAGAAGTGGAGGTCATTGCTGCCCTTAATATATTTGTAAAAACACTTCTTTTGTTGTCCTTAACAGAAGTGGCCAATTTGAGCTCCAGCTGGGCTTTTGTCTCCCTACTTTTCCTCCTACACGACTTTACAATATCTTTGAACATAACCTGATTTACCAGTCCTTCTTTCCAAAGGCGATACAACCTCTTTTTCTCAGGCTGGCTGCCTGCCCCTATGGCTCGTCTTACGGCACATCGGGACAGCCTGCTCCTGCGCTTTCAAGATTTCGTTCCTGAAGAACCTCCAGCCTTCCTGGACCTCCTTGTTTTTAAGGGCTATTTCCCAGGGTACTCCCCTGACTAGTTCCTTAAATACTCTGAAATATGCCTGCCAAAAGTCCAGCGTGGATGTCCTGTTCACACCCTTCCTTGTTTCATTGTTTATGGAGAACTCGATTATCTCATGGTCACTGTATCCCAGACAACCTCCGACCACAACACCACCCATCAGCTCTTCTCCATTTGTAAACAGCAGGTCAAGGAGAGCCTCACCTTGCGACGAGCAAGGAGAACCATGCAATAGACTCAATATGAGTGGTAAAGCAAGTTCTGGTTAATTGTGAAGCTCATTCACGACTACACCATAGCCCATGTCTTCTTAAGTTATGTCTACTTATCTAACAATCACTGGCTTGTCTAACAATCATTTCCCCTTACATACACTTGTCTTATAATCTTTAGTTTGGCTCCAAAAGCCCTATAATCACTAACTTAACTCTAAAAGTTATACCATCATGCCCCTCTTCAAAGCTCTAAGATTACATTAGCATGTTCCTCCTACTTTCTCCTCCTACTTGTTCCTCCTACTTTGCAGCTATTGCTATATGCTCGGGTCCCGGTCTCACTCTGGCCTGCTTCCCTAAGTTGTTTATCTGTTACAAGGTCTTCTTGACCTTGTCTTGGGGATTTTCTCACAGCTTCCCTCCTTGTAGTGTGACTCAGCAAAATCCTCAGTACTTTTTATCACAGCCCAGCTCAGTTGATTTTTGTCAGAGCCGATTCACAGAGCTCCTCCTTTGAGCCATGTCCACGCTCCCACAACCATTCTCCAACATCACCTCTGGTAGGCTCACTCACCAGCTGTGACAGAAAACAATCCTCAATACATTCCAAGAACCTTCTGGACTGCCTCCTCTCGGCTGTGTTAAATTCCCAGCAGATATCTGGGAGACTAAAGTCTCCTAAAAGAACAAGGGCAGCTGATCTTGAGGCAACTTCCAGCTGCTTAAACAACAATAGTTCCACCTCTTCCTCCTGATCGGGCGGTCTGTAACATACTCCAACCACAATGGCGGTCTTCATTGCCCCTCTGACTCATGCCCATAGGCACTCAATCTGGTCATCACTAATCACAATTTCTACAGCGTCAAGAGTTTCCTTTATACACAGGGCCATCCCTCCACCCCTTCTCTCCCGTCTGTCTCTCCTGAAGAGCCTGTAGCCTTCCATGACAGCACTCCAGTTATGAGAGTCGTTCCACCGCATTTCTGTGACAGCAACTATATCATAGCTCTCCTGCCAGACCAGGACTTCCAGCTCTCATGTTTACTGCCCATACTGCGTGCATTAGTGTACATGCACTTAAGTTGGGTTACTGACTTCACCCTTGATGATGACTCGCTCCCTACAGTCACACCACTGGTGAGTCTGGTTACATCTCCCTTTCCCTTTGGGCCCAGTTTAAAGCCCTCTTAATGAGCCCTGCCAACTCCCAGGCTAGAATGCTTTTGCCCTTTTGCTTAGGTGGGACCCATTTGGGTCTAGCAGGCAAGGTGCAGTAAAAGCTTCCCCATGATCATAGAAAACAAAATTTTTCTTTCGGCATCAGCCTTTACGCCATTTGTTAACAGCGTGGACTTTCTTGTTCCTTGCAGTATATACCTCTGACACTGGAGGGACTGAGCAGAACACCACCTGCGCTCCTGCCCCATCAATTTAACGGCCTAGTTCCTTAAACTCCTTTTTAACCACTCTGGATCCCCTCTTTTCAAGTTCATCACTGCCAGCTTGTACAACCAACAAGGGATAATAATCTGAGGGTTCAACTAAATCCGTGAGTCTCTTAGCGATATCCCAGACCTGGGCTTGTGGAAGGCAGCAGAGCTCCCTGTGGGATGGCTCCAGCCTACATACAGGACCTTCTGCTCCTTTTAAAAGGGAGTCACCTATTACAATTACCCTCCTTTTCTTTTTAGTACTTGAGGTTCTGACTTGCCTGACAGATGGAGCAAAAACAAGAGGTTCCCCAGTCGAATTGTTTTCATCAATATCATCAACCCAGGTGTCAAATTCCAGAACCCCAAACTTGTTTTGTAAGGGCAACTGGAAAGGCGATATCTTGAAGGGAGTCGCAGGATGGGAGGAAAATCCCACAAGAGCAGACTTGCTCCCATTCCTCCTCAACAACTGGGCCCCTCCCCTCAGCCCGTCGGTGGGAAAAACACAGCTCTCTGTCTCCTGGGAAGAATTACCGGGGGCAGAAAGGGAGCGACTCCACCACTCTATCTCCCTTTCACTATCACAAATACTTCTCAGCCTCTCCACCTGATCCTTAAGCTCTGCAACCACAAGCAGCAGATCGCTGACCTCTTCACACCTTATGCAGGTGTTATTTGTGTTCTCCTTGGGTACCACAGCAGGCTCAGGCATTCCCTGCACTCCACAGCTGGGACACTTGCATCCCTCGACGAAGGCACTGTTTGGATACACACACTCCTGGTAGCAATGGGTTTGGTTCTCCTGGCCACCATCGCTGCTCAGGGGAGCAGGGAAAAACGAAAGAAGAGAAAAAAAGCAAAAAAAACCAACAAAAAGAACCCACCAAAAAACCGCCCACCCCTACCAGAAGAGCACCTGCTCACCCTGCCCGCGGGAGCTGCCTCCCCGCGAGCCCCTTCCCCGCCCAAGCAAACGGCGGGGCCGCGCTCCGCCCGCTGCCGCGCCCGAGGGACGCTTTAAACCTCCCGCGGCTGCCGCCGGCACCGCCCCCTGCGCCGGCACCGCCCAGGGCAGCGCGGCCGCTGCCGGGCGGCGGGGATCGCGCGGCCGCGGGGAGCTCGGGAGCCTCCCCTGCCGCGGGGGATTCGCTGCGGCAGAACTGGCCGCTCCTGCCGCCGCTCCTCGGCGGGTTTAGCATTACAGTTCAAAGTTAACTACCTGGTATAAGCCCGATTTCAGAAGAAATTTCTTAAAGGGTATTTAATTTACTATTTTAAATAATAAATTAAAAGGTAAGGGATTAAAATGCCTTATATTTTCAATGTATCTTTATGTGTTACTGTAAATGCAAATAACTTGTTACCTGATGAAAATGAGTCCTGCGGAAGAAACAGGGTGGGAAAAGGCCAGACACGTGGAACTGCCAAGGGATGTGTCAGATTAGACAGTTTACAGGTCGGACATGAGTAAAGTATCTCTGACAGACTTGCTGACTGCTGATGACACCTCTGGCATTTACTGCTTTCTGCAAGGCTATAAGCTCTCAGGGGACCATTAGAACAAACAGAAAATCTTATTCTGAAAGAATGTTGAAGACACAGGGGGGAGGTTGAAGTTTTTTTTGCATTTAGCCACAATTTTTCTTCCACTCCTGATTGTCTGACACCATAATTCAGGGGGTTTTATTTGTTTTTGCCTCATTGTCTTCCTAATAGGTATGGACCAAATGTAGACCATTGGAAAGAATAGGAACATAACTGAATTTTCCAGCAATTACAGAAGGTTAATATTCATAATTCCATGTTTCATTTATTTCTTCCATTATTTAGTTAATACTACTCCTTGACTGAAAGATATCTGTGGCAAGGTCTGTCTTTCACATTTGCAAATATAGTTAAAAATTGATTTTTAAAAGTCTTATATCTTGTTCAGGTAAAAAAAAGCCTTTAGTATTAAATAAAAGTAAGGAACTGACAAGAGAAAATAGTAAGCACACCAAAAGTCTGCAGGAAAATCTAATCTCATGAGAGATGTGTTGGTACAATACATGCAATCAATATTGGGGAGGCGTCTACCAAAGATTGAAAGTTGTAGATAAGATGAAGAAAGTGATGAGATCCATCACTCTTAAATCAAGTGACCAGGTTTTACAATGGCGCACTCAAAGATTACTAAAATGGCTTGCTTTGGCCACTTCCTTCTCAATAAACACACAGAAAACTGAAGGGAATGAGAACCCCGGTCAACTTCTCTCTAACAACTGTTCTGCTGTATCAGCTGAAGTGTTTGTCCATGGTTTAGGAAAGTAAGTGTATTACTAGCAATACATTTCACCTATTTGAGAACTCCTTTCTCTATTCAGAAGAAAGAAAATGTCTCATTTAACATCTGTTAAAGAAAAGTAGATGGATAGTAAGAAACCACACAGCTCATGATTTCTAAGTGGAAACGTGCTCAAAACTGTGTTACCAGTAACAGAACATACCGAAATTTGGGGTTACAATTAAATTCTGCTGTATGACATTCTACAAATCCAGATGGGAAGACAGTGTGCCACATGGATGGTCTGCATAAAACAGAGTCAGCAAAAGCTAGTGTCCAAACTGCAGGAACAAGCACATGATGGTATACACTGTTCAAAAGTTAATACTATTCAGAAAAACTATGGGGTTTTGGTAACATTGATGCCCATGAATACTTTGGGGAGTTCGGTGATAGATCCAGAAACACTGCTACGAAACTCATTACATTCCTTTTTTTGACAGATGTACAGGGATGAGAAATAAGAATTATTTTTTTAAGGAATGGATTTTTCAGATATATGTGATTAATGGTGATATAGAAAACAGTACCTAGTCAGAAAAAAAGAAAAAAAAGTAATGATCTTACATGAATGTTAAACTTATCAGCTAAGAAAGGTGTTAAAACACAATTTATGTGATAAAACTGTAAAACTGCAGCATACGTGGATAAAAGCCTACATGAGTTTCTGGAGTACTTAGGAACAGTACAAAAATTATTGCTTATGAATTTGGGATAACTGTGACATATGCTTGAAAGAGAAAAGGTTTACTTTTGCTTTGGAAGACATTAAAAATCCCTTAGATAAACATTTGAGTTACTTTGCAGTAATTTAGATATCTTTATTTTACATTTTAAAAAAGTCTACCTATTTGACCTTGTATTTCTAATTGGCTTTAGGTTTGATTGGGACATTCATAAGGGCCTTTAATAAAGATCAATATCTCAAATGTGGAAAAAAAATTCTGACTGAAAAATTATAGAAAATTACCTTTTTTAAATAAGATTAATTTCTTCTCTAAACTTCAGTTTTCTACATTAATCCATCCATTTAAGATTATTTATAGCCATAGCCATTAAGCTTTAACTTAATTCAAAACCTAATCCATGCAAATGGTGACTTTATCACATGCAATGACCACTATCCCAGTTATAACTGGGATGCAGCAGAGAAGCCAGAAAGAAGAAGTCAAAACAAGTCTTAAAGAGTTAGATACCACAGCACTTGCCTATGAACAGCAGTCATGGCATCACCCTCCTTTTTTTTTAATTGTCTTAGTCATTGCAATTCATTTTCTGTTTTATTAGCCAGGGTTCTTTCACACCTTTTTTTGGTGTCTAAAGTTAAGAATAAATATTAACTAAATTTTACTCATTTATAACTTAAGCAGTGAAGAACTCCTTTCCATCCAGTATGTACCATCTAACAAGTGATTTGCTTTTTACTTACCATGAAAATGCAGCTCTCAATTACAAGCAAAAGGGTTATCCATTTCTTCACAGTGTAAATGGCAGTCTTGCTCAGCTAAGCCACTGCCTGCACTCAGTGATTGCCAAAGACGTGTACTCAGACTTAAGCAAAGCAATAGTCTTCTCAAGACCCTAAATCATATCTCTTTACTTCTCTAGCATTATTTCTGCTTTTTATAACTTTGCAAATCCTTAGTTACTTTAAAATCTGATATTCATTAAGCAAATATCTGCAACTAAACAGTGCCAACTACCACTGCAAATCAGACCCACAGTCTTTCCTGAAAATATTTCAATGTAATCTTCTAACCCTGAAGTGGATTTGAGGTTATGGAAAAGAGTGGCCAAGCCCAAATTTATATCTAAACGTAGATGCTATTGAAAAAACCCTTGCCGTGAATTTCTGGCATAAACAAGTTATACTGACTTCCTCGGTGCCCCTCCCACGTAAATCTAGCACAAAACACCTCTGACCTCTCTCAGATATCTCAGTGTATACTTGCACCCCTCACAGAGTAATATTTCAAAAGCTCATTACGAAATGCCATTCATGTGGCATTAAGTGCAATCCCACTTAGAGGCAGAGGGGTTCTTCCTTGAACTGGTAACAAGAGTGGAGAACACACCATGTAATATAAGTGAGGATAGGATGTAAAAGAAGGAAACAAATACCTTGACTAAGGTGCTCGCATATCATGAAAAAACCCAAGAAAATAGATGCAACCTTATATATGGACAACATGCTTTCTTTCTTTCTTTCTCCTTCAACATCTGTGACCACACAGCTCTAGACTTGCTTGTTAGCCATTAGGTATTCATAAGCAGCTGTATGTATGATAGATTTAGTCCAGCTGCTAAACTAAGTAGAAAACAGGTGGTTTTTTGCAAGTCTGACTGAATGATCTAGTAAAGAAGTTTAAGCATAATTGAAAGTTTAACATGTTTTCAGCTTAGCCATCTTCTCTGAATAATCACCATTTCTAAAAAGAAAAGAAAAATCTACAAAAAAAAAATCCTCACAAGACTTTCTGAAGGTGAAACTGCAGTAACATCATCTGCAAACCAGGAAAATCTATGTGCCATTCTGAGGGGTTTGCTATACTCTTAGTAACAATCTTTAATCCTGAGCTATGGATCACATGTGTGAAACCTGCAACGGCTCCAAGGTAGCATTGGCTGAAGGAGCCATAAGTTACAAAACTGATCACACACACTTCAGGAGACACCACAAGGACTGACTCTGGAGCCTTCCCTTGTCTCTGACCACCCATGTTTTCCAAGACTGTCTCTAAATCATACAGTTCCATATCTTATTTTCCACAGACACAATACGCAATTCACAGTGACTCAGTCATATCTTACAGGAGGTTAATTTTGTACAGAAGATATTACAAGCCTCTCTTTATTACAGAACGTGGTGGATTATCAGTTAAAGTTCTGCTACTACAGCTTTAAGGGAAGAATAAAATCAGAGTCCTAATGACTGTAGGGAAACAATAACGTATACAGGGATGGTAACAACACCACAGGAGTAAGAAATACAGAAAACAGTAAAAGAGGAGCCAGGAGAACACCCACTGCTCTACAGAGGGGTCCACAACTCTGTTTTCATTGCTGTTCATGAGATTCCTTCCTGAAGAGGATTTTTTTACTCTGTTGAGGGGTAAAGTCCTGAACAGGGTAAAGTTAAAGTGCAGGTGAAAATGCATCCACAGCTTCACACATTACACAGTAAATAAGAAAATGAAATCATAGTCTCATGTTTGCAGCACCTCAGTAGTACCCTTGAAAACATAGTCACACAATTTTAACAAAGCACAGATGATACAGCATTTTGTCCCCAGCTAATTACAATTTCCTCACAAACACTACCTGGGCTACATGTACAGTCATTCTAGATGGACTATTTAGCTTCATAATGTAATTTTTAAGTTTTTCTGTTCTATTGAAAGGCTAGCGGTCTTTCTAGCTGTAACAAAATATTGCTCCTAGCTAATCACATCGCCCTCCTTCCCTCTCAACTGCCACAAAGGAAATTTTTTGTAAACCTCTTAAAAGCTTGGTTATTTGTAATTCTTTCATTTTGCCTTTAAGAAAGAACTGTGTTTTCTTCTGTTCATGCTCTTCCCTTAATTTCCTTACAGCTAGGATTGATTAAACACATAATAACTAAACCTTCTCTTGAAAGGCAATTTGCAATGGCTGTGCTGCCATGCATTTCAGATTATATTTTTAAAATAACTGTTTCCTCAAGGGTGTTATCTAACCTCTTATACCAGTAAACTTTTAAAGGTTTGCATTTAAGAATTCAATTTCATATACAAAAATAACTTTTACAAACCCAGTCTTCACTTTTCAGTCAAAATTGTTCAAACTCTGCCTCCAATACACATTCCTCACTCTCTAATCCTGAAGTTATTTATCACCAGTGGCTTTGATGTACTATCAGAATGAATAAGACCTCCAAAGCCTTTTAAGGCTATTTTTAAACAATTTCAACAGAAATTTTTCAGGATCTTTATTGACCACAGATTAGATTCCCATTACTCTTTAACTATCTACATTGCTTCCACAGAGATTATGTGTCATTTAATGCACTTGTTACTTTTGCTTGCAATGACAGCCTTACTTAAACTAGTTTCATTTACATTTTACCTGAATATTCAAAGATATAACTTCTTAATTGAAAAACAAATGTAAAAAGCTGACACAACAAAATGAAAATAAACAGATCCCTTTAACCACACAGATGACTAACTTAATTCAAAATCTTCAAAATACATATTTTTATTACATGCAATATTGCAATATATGCATTAGAAAAGCATTGTTTATTTGTTTGCCATTTTCACAATTTTTGGTGAATTTTAATTACTAGGCAATTAAGAAGAATCTAGAAAATAGTTATAATGAGCTGAAGTCATATGCTTTAGTGTTACCCTGGAGTTTTAAGGCACCTGCCATATGTTCTCTTTAATAATTGCTACTTTTGCTTTCTGAATACAGTGAGAGAATTTATTAACTTGTAGAAGCTTTTGAGATATATGCACTTGTGACTGGCAATGTGGAACACATGTCAAAATGTTATTTCAGTCTTAAGCAGTCTGTGTTAATATGAGGTCATACCTAAAGACAAGGGCTAAATTGATACTTTTCCAAGAAAAAGCAGACATCAGATGTAAAATCATTCTTTAAAAAATGTATATGAAAAATTATGGAAGCTCTTCTGAGAGTAGTAGTCATCAGGATTGCTAGATCAAGTGTGTCTAATTGGGTTGGATTCTACTCATAACAAGTTTCTGAGTTATGTTTTCTTTATTACTAATTTATATCCATTTTCATTATTAACATGCTGTGCATCAAGTATTCATTCATTAAACAATAGTTTGCTATGCTTGACATTTGCTTGTTACAAGAAGCTATAGATGAATACATGAAATTTGATGCTTCTATTTGTGAGTCAATTTTCTGTCAATTTTATACCTGACATTTAAAGCATCTCAACCTCCATATAAGCAAACAGACAAATTAATATATCTTACAAAACATACCTTTAAAAAAAAGACCACCATATATTATATGTACTAAAATGCTTCAATTAAAAAAAAATCATGCTGTAAATAAATGGCAATCTATCATGTTTATTAAGGAAGTAGCTTGTGACTAAAATCTTATACAACTCATATCCAGCATATGAAACAAATTTATTCTGTTTTATAATTAAATATGTAATTTATTGCATATCCTGTCATCCAAAACTAAATTCTTACAGAGATAAGTTCTAAATTAATTGCTAATATAGCAATTTCCTTTTGCTTCATTTACTGCCCAATAAATGCAGCAAAGTTTTTAATTCATCATATCAATATTTTGGAGCTGAAATTAGCATCAGCTGTTTATTTCAAAGCCACAATGAAATATTTCAGCAAAACTGTATGCATTTTCTTGTGCTGAAATCTGGGTTGTGCAGAAGAAAATGAAGGCTAATTTACATCATTGGAGCTGGAATCTCATGCTAACATTTTAAGAAAATAGCCCTCAGTGATAACATATTAAAAAGGAGAAGTCCAATTTATGGCCTCATCCCAAAGTCTGTTAAGGGGATCGGCTTCAAATGACTTTAAGTCCTGCTCTTTTTCAGGAGCTCCACTGAGTAAAAATCATTCAGCATATCTTAGTATTATTGAGAAAAACAGCAGGCTCAGTTGCCTTTGTTAAGTACAAAACAGGGGTTAAAAACAGATCACCCATGCATCTATATAACTAATCTACATTTTTGCGTATATCTATCTATCTTTGTGTCTCTCTATGCACACATGTGAACAACAAGAAGTAGAGTTAGGGTTTTTTTTAATAAAATGTAAAGGTTTCATCGGTGAAAATTGCTAGTGCCCATCCCTTCTGAAAATATATGAATAGTAAATAGGACATTTCCTTCAGCAAATCAGAAGTGTCTCTATCCTACCCAAGTAAAAATTCACAGAAACAGCATTTCTAGCATCTTCATATTGTGGTGTGTTTTTAAATATTCTTTTTGCTTGAGGTTATAAGAGACAGTCCAATTCCCAAGGCTTTGACACCTGCACTCTTAGCAAACCTTTGCCCAATGTTTTTATTAACTCAATTTAATGGAACCTTTTTTATGGTGACCTTAAGAATTTAATAACTCCACAATGCAAGGACAATACCACCTGCAGGCTCCTCTGGGATTAAACTGAGGGAGTTCAATATGTCTGCAAGAACACATAAAAGCAGAAAAAAAAAAAATTCAGGAACTACACAAATCAGTCCCTCATTGCTGAGGTTGAGTATTATCCTGGTTACAATATCTGCTCCAAGACATGTGACATAAAACGCTTCATGTGATATATGCTGCAGCCTACTTACTGCTGCTTGATAGTATTAATCTGGCTTTGATCTTGTCAGATATGCTAGCAATTTCCAATTCCAAAATGTCTTCCTTTCTGATAGACACTCTGCATATCTTACAGATACGATCAATATGTTATTAGTCAACAATCTGACAAGAGGCACATAAATTAATCCCTTTCTGTCAACCTAGCAGTTTGTACTCTAGTGAAACCTCGCCCCTGCAGTATGCGTGAGACTTATCTTAATCCAATTAGGGTAAAATGAACTTTTTTTTCCTATGGCACTCTCCATCTATGTTAATTCAACCCTCTGAAGACAGCTGCTCTGAGGACATAATTTTATGCTTGACCTTTTATGGGCAAGGTTAAAATCAGTATAGATACATACATATGCAATGAAAGTCAATGAGCCCCGCTCTCACTTCCTTCCTCAACCTCTACTAGAACCTGTAAAATGCCAGCGAACATTGCTGATTTCAAAGCGACAGGGATGTATTTACTTCAGCTGCATAAAGGACTCTGTCACTTTACACTTAGTGCAGCATGAACCTTTGTTTTGCTGAGGGGCAAAGTAATAATATGGAGTGACAGCCCTGTGTGGAGCATTGCAGAATTTGACAAGCAATGGATGTTTACAGCCTACAATATGCAAACCAAATAATTTCGTCTCTTTGTCATAGTTAACAGATATAATGACAACAACCATTAAGACAACAAGTTTTGATTGGTAATATTATTTCTCCAACAGGAAATATAGGAGAGAGAAAAGGACTAGTAGTAATAGAGAGGGGTGCAGTGCATGCTGAAGTGTCTTTAATAAGGTAGCACTTATTGATTTCTTTCTCTTACTCAGTTTCTCTCACATGGGATATCACAAATGCAGGTCATGATTACTCTCCTTTCACCTGTGCTTCCTCTAAGTATCTCCTTTGCCCATACCCGACTTCCCTGTGTTATTTTTCAAGGCTAAACCCCACTCCTTCCTGCTGGCTAGGCAGGGGAAGAAGGGTACCTGCAAGATGGTTGCAACTGCAAAGTTGCATTAGTGTTGCAGGAGTCCTGTGCTGCTTACTCAGCGTAAGCTCGTGATTGAAGCCAGGAACAGGAAAAAAACACAGAAAAATGGCTGCTGCAAACCACAGTAACAGCCTTCTGCTGGGAACACCAGGGCATACCCTATTTTTGCCCTTTTTCCTTACTTTCCATCCCACATCTGTGTGAAATAGAGAGACTTCATTCTGGACTGCTGCAGGTTGTGGGAGAGCACTGTCTGCATAAGCGTTGTGATAAGGCCTGCATTCTTTGGTCCTGTCTAGTTAGGTGGGGTATTAACATAAAACACCAGCATAAGATAGCACTACCTAACAACTAAAGGAATAAGAACCAAAACCTTTCCTTTGTGAAACACAAGGGGCACTGGGCTCTTTTCCAGTTTGGATTGTTTACATATGACATTATCCCACCAACAGACAAAAGACCCCACAAAAGACCCGGTCTCTGAAAACTTCCTGAGGCAAAAATAAAGCAAAGACCGCTATTTCTATATCTGGAAAAATAATAACTTTAATGTCATTTATAGGGCATCGCAGTAGAGACTGTAATAATCTTAAAAACAGCCCAGAGGGTTTCTGTACTGCAGCTTTTAGTCTGTGCTTAGTCATATGTAATTTTAAGAATCATGCCTTACTTAAATGTTCATAAATTTTATTCAGACTAAGACTTTAGTTTTAAGGTTTGTTCAACTTTAATTTTTTTTTTTGTGATCTGAAACAAGTAGCTGCATTAAATCAGGAGATCTTTATTGTCCAGCATAATTAAAAGGATGAAACTCTCAAAAGCAAAACCCTGGCTCTGAAAAAGACTATGCAACGACATCTGTAGGCCATATGTCTCAGGAGTTATGGATGCATAATGCATATACTTACGTCCCATCACAGTATCTCAGTACCCAATTCCAAACCTTTAAAACCTTCAATATTATCATAGCGTGCCTGAACTATGAAAGGATAAGAATAGGCATTCTGGGTTTGAGCAAAATATTTCTCTGCTTGAGAAGTATTTACCTTTCTTCATTAAAAGCACATTAACATGCATAACTGTCAAACGCCATCTCACAGTACCTTCTCTGAACAAAACTACATGTCAAATTCAGTTCTCAAAAAAACATACCTAAAAAAGACTGACATTCCCCTGGCACTGAGTGTCACACCATGAAGGACAGGAAAAACACAGAGATGAGATGAAAGGAATTCTCTTTGAAGAAACAGTTCCTAAAGATAAAATTGCATTTCTCTTTTTCCTTTAACTCCTAATTCCAAAAATTTCTTGGCAAGTTGCTCCATAGATGCTCTCAGATAAGAATAATCAAGCTCACTGTCAAAGCATCAATCTCAGTGCCAAAAGGACTAGTCATATCCAAATAGTATAATTTCAAGTAAGAAAATACTATTGTTTGGGAATGTTCTAGACAGTTCAAAAGGAGTTAGGAGCTGTGTAAACAAAAGCTTTGTGTATAACAAACTCGGTAGTACTACTGAAAGTTTGGTCTAATTAGTGGTGGCAGGCAGCTGTCTGACTTTGCTCAATGGATTTCTCAGTTCCCAACATATTTGATCATGTTCATGAATGCATCCTTTTGCAACCACAGAACTAGATTAGAGTTTTCAAGAGTCTGCCACAGGACAAAATATTATCTGCATACAGATTTTTACATACAAATTGATATTCATGGTTCTAACATTTGGATCTACACAGAAATGCACTTATGTTGCTAACTCTTCAGGCCAGTGTTGCAACTCGCAAAACAGCAGTGGTCAACAGCCCACGGTTAGGAGTCTGTACATCTAATTAGGACAACTTGCACATACATACATAATGTCATTCCTTGCTAGCTAGATGCCAATGAAATGCACCATAAGTGCAGTGGCAATATTTTAAGATACCATATGAATAGGCACATTAAAATCAAGGAATCAAAACAAACCTAAATGCAATAAAGGCAAATCAAACCATTGCTTCTCTAACCTGAATCAAATCATTAAAGAGCCTGTGTTCTGTCTTGGATATTGCAGCTTCTTCCAAGAAAACGGGAAAGCAGGTCTGGGGAAATCTTTCAATATCTGGATTAGTTGCTCCAGCTCATACAGGCGTAAGCTATGCTGCCAGGAAAGGCTGCCTCTCTCCACAGCAGGCACTATTCTGCACACTCTGCAGATTTCTGGTAAGTGGGGCTGTGGCCATTTTGCTAAGCCCAAATAACAGCCAACTTTACGGAAGCCTGCAACTAGTACTGCATTTTAGTGTCCTCTCATGCCTTTGTCTCATTTGTATACTTTACTGACTGGACATGTGTTTGTGTATGTATGTGCATTTCTACACATTTCATAGAATCATAGAATCTTCCGGTTGGAAAAGACTTCTGAAATCATTGAGTCCAACCGCACCCATCATCCGCTAAACCATGTCCCTCAAAAACTCATCTACGCATTTTTTAAACACCTCCAGGGATGGTGACTCAACCACCTCCCTGGGCAGCTGTTCCAGTGCCTGACCACCCTTTTGATAAAAAATTCTTCCTAATATCCAGTCTGAACCTGCCCTGGCACAACTCATGGCCATTTCCTCTTGTCCTATTACCTGTCACCTGAGAGAAGAGATCAACACTCGCTCTGCCACAGCCCCCTTTCAGGCAGCCATAGATAGAGATGAGATCTCCCCTCAGCCTCCTCTTCTCCAGGCTAAACAACCCCACTTAATTCAGATATATGCAGGAGTTAACAGTGGAGAAGTATTCAGAACATCCCATTTCTTTCCTGTCCAATGGTATCATCCCCCTTTTCCTTAGCGCTATACACTACCATTGGTTTCAGGTAAAGTAAGATTTTGCAACTCATTTCCAAATCCATGATCTTACTGGACAAGTTTAGAGAAAGGGATGAACTGACAGCAGTGACTGCATTCTAGCGATAAATTTGGAAGCGGGGACTAAATCTGCAACCTCACTGCTTTCTCCATCTTAGATATTATATTCTCTGATGCAGAGTGATTACACAGTAGCAATTTGAAAGCGTCCAGATAACTGACTGGCGCTGAACCTAAATAATTTCTAGTATAGTACAGAATCAGAACTGAACTGAAAAAATGAGTCATTTGACTCCCTGTTGAAACGCCCAAGCAATCATTTTTTCACAGATACTTTCCCTATAATTTAAGTATACTAAAATTAGTGTAGAGATGTTTTTGTTTCATTTTACAAATTCATTGTAGTATAATACAAAGTGTAATTGTAGTCTGTTCTACCTGAGAGAGGGTGCACGTTAAAAGTTCCATTTATGAATGCACAGTCTTTACGTTGTTTCATATTTACGTAAGACTACTTGAAATATCCCTATATATAACCCTTCTGACCTCTGCAATGCTCTTTCTCATAGATGGCAGAGATTCAACTCCTTCCCAAGAGGACAATTTCCTCCCATGGTAACACTCATGTTTTGTGAGCACATGGGATGCTCAAGTCAATCTTTTCAATGATAAATTCTGGGGAAAAAGGTAAAAAAAGAGTTTGTATTTCTTAATATTGCATTATTTAAGGAAGAGACTGTTAATTCACTTGAAGGCATTTTTTTCATCCTTTCTGAAAATTAAAAAAGCCTCAGTTACCCTTCCTCCAGTCCAAATGCCACCTTCATTACCTTATTCCTTCTGTTACGACACACAGCAAACTGAGTAACATTTACTAAGAACTGAGTGCACAGTGTATTGTCCCCAATAAGAAGAGAACTGGCACATATCTTCAGGCAACCGTGGCAACTGAGGCCCAGAAGTGACTGAAGCTTAGCTGGACAACTTCTAGAGGCAATATATTGACAGGATATTAAGGATCCTTATTAATCTGAGCTATTTTATTCTCTAAAGCATACAGAAATATCAGCAAATATGCTAAAATAAAAGAAGTTAATTTTTCTCAGGTGGCAGTTTCTGAAGGAGGAGGATCATTATTCTCTTTCCAGCTTCCCAAGAGGTAAGATAGTGTGAACCCTTAAAGCAGCAGCAGAAAGCAATGTGTGAGTTTATTATTTGAAGACAGTCTTCTACCATAATTCTTCAGTATTTTCATACAACAGAGGTACTCAGTCTCTCAGCATCAAAACGCTGTACTACATGTGTCACAGCAGGAAACTCACTGAAATGTTTATTCTAGTATCAAAAAGGGGTTTTTTTCTACAGAAGATGTTTTCCTCTCTTTATCATTTAGAGCTTCTCTGCCTAGAACTGAGAGTGTTTTTCTATTTGGAATAGAGACTCTGAGAAATACGATCATCCACTGAACAGAACTGAGAATCTCAAGTACTTTAAGGTCAAGAGCAATTTTCAATAACATAAATTAAACTACCCTACAAATGAATTGTAGTAATTGTAGGGAATGAAATACATTGCTGGCAATAGTAGTCATGAAATGAATTTCTGATATTGGTTATTTCTGGACTAACAAATTGAATGACAAGGGATGCCTCCCAGTAATACAGCATGAAATGTATTATAGCAAACATGGTTTCATAGTTGTATTTTTAAAAAACACTATTCCCACTGGTAGAATTATTGTATTTCTTAAAAAATTTCAGCAATCTTGGGTGTCTCACTAGATATTTCTTCTGTCTAATATTTGAAAAAGTTAGGTATTCCAAATTGTAGAGTTAAGCCTGGGTAATAACACAGAGGCCTTGACAGCGTTTGATAATAAGCTGAGAATCAGCTAATCTTAAAAGTAGTGGAAAGTCCCGAGCACTTACCAAGTAGGTGATTAGGTAAATGAAAACAGAACTTACACTACCAAGAAACAGCTTAAGGTGGTGCACAAGTGCTTTAGCCCAATCATAGATGTGAAATTGGCATGTGGACAGTGACTTTTATAAAAGAGGAACTTGTGTTACCATAAACGATTCCATTTTGCACCTGCATCAGGTGTTCATCCGCCACACCAAATCTTAGAAAAGGACAGGCCATCATTACTCATTTACACTTGAGACCTATTAAATACATCACTTCACAGAGGAAAAAGAAGAAATGCAGAACCATGTCTACATGACCTTGGAGATAGGCAAGGCACAATAGACCAGGTCTCAGAAAGGGCAACGAAGACATTATTGAAGGCTTCAAAACTCAACAAAGACTTTTTTTTTTAATCATTTCAAACCTTGTCTTAGGTTTCTCATCAAGAAACCTAATGGCATCTTGAACTTTTACTGGAAATTTCTGTTTTCCTGTGTGCCCAGATAAAAAAAAAGCGAAGGTATACATTTACCCTTTACTTTCATTTCAGTTCACAGCTTCTATAATGAGGTTACTGGAAGAATCATTCTAATATCTGCGTCTATGCCTTTGACATACAATAATGAAGCATTTTGTTTGTATGCTACTTGAACCCAAGTAGCTGCACAGAAGAAATCACAGCTCAGCCACCTCACGTCTATTTTCTTATTTTTGCTTAGTTTGATGTGATGCTCATGAAACTTGTAACTCCTCCAATGGGACGACATTAGGTGGATGTCAAGATTAGGCGGATTTTCTGATAATCAATATGCTGATTTTTACAGGGACTGATAAACACAGTTGAGAGGAATGACTTAGTCTTAATTCTTCCTTTTCTTTTACCCCACTGCAAAGAAACACTGCTTGAGACACTTTCCTTTGTTTTTCCCTTTCCCTCTCTTCTCCTTTTCATTTAAAATACACTAATAGAAAATGTAATGTAATATTGAAAAGGAAAGTAAACCAAAAAAGTGGAAAGATGGGGAGGAAGTAAAAAACACACTGAACTTAAGAAAAATAAATTATTTAACATGGGAAAGTTTATTTATATTTCTTGTCAGCTTATTTAAAAAAAAATTATATTTTCCCATTAAACTGAATTCAAAAGGCTATGATGAGTGAAATACTCCAAATTAATTTCACCACCAAGTGACTATATTACTAATCAAAATACTTGCATCAGTGAACCTATATTTATAATAGGATTAGAGTCTGCATGATGAAAAACATGTATGTAGTTTATTGGCTAATAATAAATATATTTTAGCATGCCACTGTATTTAAACAATTTTGGATACCTACTTAGGTACAAAAACATGCTTGTTGCAAAGCCAGCCAGAGCCCACTGATCATACAGAATGTGAAGCCTGGCCACCATGAGAATATATGGGCTCCTTTACATCGTATAAAGAAGGAAGCTCCAAACCAGGATACAGACGTGTCTTATTCCCAGTCAGTACTAATGAAATACAATCTTATTTTTTAATCACAGAATATGTTATTTCAAAAAAACAATAGTATTGTTTGATTTAAAATGCAGTGACACTGCCTCAAGCAAAAATAAATCTAGTATAAAGGAAAAAAAATATGTAAGCAATATTCATTAATGAATTTCTGCTCAAAACCAGCATTCCAACGAGTTTAAACAATTTGTTACAGCACAATAAAATGGTGCATGGTGTCTGCCCTTCCTCATGAGCAGTGCTAACTGCACTAAAAAAGAACAAGTAAACCCTGGAAACTTGAAGAAGAAAAACCCAAACAACGTCAAGTAATTAAGTAATTAATAATCAAAACCAGTTTTCAGTCTTGTGAAATCATTTTCCTCATAGGACATAAAACTGAGCACATTCTGTACCTTTTACAATGCACCTGTCAAGTATCAGAGCCCTGGAAAGGCTGTGAGGTCTCACCTTTCTCAATTTTCAAATCTTTCTCAAGACTCAAAAAAAGGCTCTGGATGCAGCCATGCCACTGGAAGAGAGCTCTCCATTTTTCAGTCTGCTTTCGAAATCTATTTTCCCTTTAAAAAGACAACCTGAAAAGCAATTAGTGCAGTAGAAATTGCCAGGCTTAATGCTGGAACATTCTGCAATGAGAAACAGTTTGGTGGCTGGGACAGTGAGGCAGAGATTGTATTGCAGGACTATTCAAATAAGAAGGTCAGAAACAGAGCCCTACAAGGGGCTCAGGGCTCTAACAACTAAGTCGGAACCTGTGAACCATTTTGTTGTGCCTTGGGATCTAGTTCTGACCCCAAGCCAAGAGTTAAAAACCCCTTTTTCCTAACCTAGGTTCAAGTTTCTTCTTATCATGACGAGTTTCTTGGATGAGCATTACCTTCGTTCACTTGTCTGTAAGAGGCAGGAGAAGAATCTACCTCACCTAACTTCTGAGAGCTACTGTTTGTACTGATAACTTGCTAATAGTTCATGGAGAGAAATTATCCAGCTGACCTATGTCAGCCTTCTAACTTGGATAAATGAATAATCTGCATGGAAAACTAAAACCCGAACTTGATGTACAGATGGCTTCTTAGAATGATGAATCCTACTTTGCTCACCTAAATATACCTAAGATTTTGGGAATGCAGCACTAAGGTACAAAAAAACCCTAATGTACAGTTTTGAATAAACAAATATCATAAAGTTAAACCATAATAAAACACTTGATAGAAAATAAAGTGGAAGAATATTCTGATTGATTCAAAATGCGGGACAGAAAGAACTGGTCTTCTCTACCTGCACTGACAGTATAAGGCCAAGAAAGGCAGAAAACAGGCAAGGACAAATAATTTTTCTCTTTCTTTTCCACTCATCTTTTTCCTCTCTAGTACAGAAACTCACACTTCATCCTCTTCCAAGGCTAACAAAATTTCAATTTCTGGGTACCTCTAATGAATTTAATGTGACATCATCACACCAAAACTCCAATATTTTCTGCTGTGGTGTGTGCTTTCCCTAGGAGTGATTCTCAAGGACAGGTCAAAAACACAAGACTTCATCAAGTTCTCTCAGCAGAAATGTCAGCATATTATTACTGACAAAGAAAATTTATAGCAAAATAAATATCTCAAGGGTAATTTCTTGTCCTATTAAGCAAGAGAATATTATTTCCAACAAGAAGGCTGATGTGACAAAATACAGTTAAGGAATTACAAAATGAATGATAGGGAGTCTGCAGAAAGATGTTTAAAAACACTGACCCAACTATCAGCATTCTTGACATGCCAGGGAAAACCCCACAGCTAATATCTGACATGGCATCATGTTTAAAAATGATTTTATGTATGGCTTATATTATTATTTGCATTAGGAGGCCAACTAGTATTGAATAAAATTAGTAAAAAAAATTCTGTCTTTGTGGCAAAAATTTAGATAAATTTACTACTATTCTATATTCCTTTCTAGGAAGGGTACTACTTTTTGATTTAAAAAAGGGAAAAAAATGTACCTTCACAGTTTAGAGCACTCTGAAAGAAACTGTGAATAGCACAAAATTTCTTAGGAGAGAAAAATAAGGAATATTTTATGATGGAAATAAAATAATATGTAAGTTTATATTGCTTCTTTGTACATGTAAATCATTCTAATATATGTCTTGAAGAAAAAAACAAATGAATATTTTTACATGTATATTACAGGCTTATTATAAAGCTTTTCCATGCTGTTTTATAGACTCCATTAATATAGACAAAAACAAGCATTCCTTTGATCGTGCTACTTGTCATCCATCTGTTTAACTGGTTCCTGTGCAACAGCTTAAACACAACTCCATTTCTCAGATGCTTCTGCAAAGACTTCAGTGAATGAGCAACACAGAAAGGAAGATTTGCTCAAAATTTTGAAGCCTCGCTTTGTGCTTCAAAAGGGTGGAAAAGTTTAAGTTGGAAGGCACATCAGAAGGCCTGCTCAAAGCAGCTTCAAAGTGTGATCAGGTTGCTTCAGGCCTTGCTCAGGTAAGCCTTTTAACTCTCCAAGGATGATGATTCTGCATTGTTTCTGGGCGCTCTGTTCCATGCATGATCTAATTAGTATCTTGACGCATACTTTAAAGAAAATTTTAATTTCCAATTATTTTCCTTTATTTCTAACTATGTATCTTACAGTTTTCTAGCACTACTGAAAAAGAAAACTAAAAAGATGGTTATATACACCATAAATAAATGTAAAAATATTAAGTATAAAACACACACCATAAAACCTGAGTTTATTAATTTAATTTCAACGTGTTTTTATTGCAGTGTCCTATGTTAATCTTTACCATGCCATTTACTTGTTGCAAATGTCAAATATTATGGTGCATGGAACTCAGTTAATTTAATGTTTTGACAGACACTGGAAGGAAACACAGCAAATGAACTGCTGACTATTTGCAAAGTCAAAAAAAAAAAGTCTCCTACATTCATCTGATTGAAAGTTTCTCTGATAATCAAAGTTTAGCCGGATAATACAAACAATTTCTCTGATGGTTACCTAACAACACACCCAAGTCCACTATGACATATTGCTCACAAGAATATGATCAGCATGCTACTTGAAATGTTCTTTCTATAACCACATGCCCAGTACACCAAATCAGTCTTTATACTCTGGGTTCTCTTCAAACCTGCTTTTCCTCGGTGCATTGCCCTGCTCAACTCAGAAAAAGTAAGGGCACTGTGTTATAAGTCCCTACAAAAGGAGCAGAACAGAAAGCAGGAATCTAAAAAATGACGCATATTATGCTGGGAAGCCCAGAGGGTCTCTCATCTCCTGCAGAGTAAAGCATCTTTAAGAGGAAGCATTTTTACATATTTGCTGGTTGCTACAGAGAAGGGTAAGAAAATGGTTTCATCTCATTCCCTAAGGAAACCTTGGCATAAAAAGTTTAGTAACCCTCAAAACTAAAGGCAGGCATTTGAAGCAAGGGCCTTCATTTTCTGAAAGTGAGAAAATACCTAGAATTCTTATTTATTTTGCGTTGTCTGAAAGTAATCGCTGCTTTCCAAAATCTCTTTAGGAATTGCTACATTTGTTGTTGGTTTCATTTTATTTTTGAAATGACAGGCTCTTCAGTGTGTGACAAGGTAAAGAAATGCCAATCTTAATTAGACTAGCAAAGCATCTAGCCTAATAACTACCCACAAATCCTTTTGAATAAGTCATAAGAAATGCTGAAATTACCCAGAGACAGCATACGCTCCTTTATGCTGTTCCTTTTAGCAAATCTACATGATATTCTCAACACCATCAAATGTTGAGCAAAGCACCGGCTTCCCCAAACAAGAGATCTCCTCTACACTGGAGATGCTTGTACTTATAATTTATTTTTGTTTGAATTTTAATGTTTTCCAGCACATGCCTTATTTAGTAATGCCAGTCATGGCAGCCCTGTACACACACAACTGTTTTGCTGTCATGTCAGAACAAGCCAGCGTGACAGTTAAAACCTGAAGGGATGGTCAGGTCATGAGTCTTCAAATATGTGATCAATGGAAAATGGTAATAAGCCCGATTCAAACAAAACCCAAAAACAAAATTACTGTAGAAACCTGGTTTTCCCTTCTTACTGCTCCTATCGCACTTTATCAAAATTAACTTGTGTTTCAGGAAATCATTGGATTGCAAAAGTATTTGCCCTTTTCAGAGCCATCTCTTAGCGTTCTATCTCTCTCACCTTCATGTCATACAATATGCTTTTTACAAGTTCACTTTGCTTTACTTATCTTCTAACAGCTTCTGTGTTGATTCATAATACTAATTGACTGCATTGACATCCTTATTCTTTTCCACTGTCTCTTCTTTGACAGTTTAATATTCTTTTTACTTTATTTCACACTGATTTGCAAAAGTCTCTGGTACAATCCTTTGGTAACAACTTCTATGCGGCCAAGAGTCAACAAATGTTGGCATGGACCTGCTATCTAACCAGAAAGATCTTACCAGGCTAGTGGAATGGCTGTGCGGTTGGATTTTCTCCTTTTCTGGCCAATTTCCATGACTGGAGCATTGCAAACTGGTTTATGCTCCTTCTGCTTGCTCTCCTCCACATCTAAGATGAAAGAAGAGCACACGTCTTAATTTCCTACTGATTGTATCAAGATTGTAGTTTATGGGTTAAACACTTAGGTAATTTGGCTTTCTTGGCCAGCAAATTAAAATTGATTCTTAGCCAGTGAATACATAACATATATCTTGAATTTTCTTACTAAGTGAAGACTTATCCAAGAGGAGAGTAACTGAAGAGGAGAATGACTAAGAAGAAGCTGTTCCTTTCTTCCCTTTTCCCTACTGTATTACTTAGCACAAATAAAAAGACAAGTGACCGCATTGTAGGTCTGGAAGCTGAAATAATGTTCTGCACTGCCTCTAACGTCCCCAATTACTGTTGAATTTTCAGTCAAGAACCATGACTGATTTTATAACTCAAATATAATTTTGTTTTCTTTAGTTCTTATTTAGTGTGGTTATTTATTCTTTGGTACTTGAGATCCACTTTTCAGTAAAATCAAAAGAGCAAACTGAACATATTGCAGGTAAACCAGTGCAAAAAAATTGCAGCAATAATTTAATGAAAGCTCTGTTATTCATTTGGCAAATGAGACAGTGGAATGGCACTGACATATGTAGAGCAGGGACAAGTCTGAGACGAATATACATTGATTCATGTGTGGCAAAGAGAAGCTTAGTCTAACTCACTGATAAAACTGTCACTGATCTTGCTCACTATCTGGGATTCCAAGAGAAAATGATAGGAAAGCTTTTCTGTGCCATTAATGACAACTGAGTAAAATGTGCCAATGAGAGCTAATAATACACCTGCATGACACAGATCATTAAGCAGTTAGTTACAACAGTCTCAAATAACACAAACAAATGAGAATGACATTCATGGTCAAACCCTTGTCTTATTAAGCTGTTAAATGCTTTTCAGACTAATTAATAAGACCTGGACGTGATCATTCAAAATTTTAAACAACTGCCCTGTCTGCTATCTCCTAGCTAATAATTATTTAAGCCAGCACTGACAAGATGTAGAATAGTAATAAGAAGAAATATACTGAAGGAAATGCTTTTGGCTGTAATTCAGAAAGGCTAACAATCTTCAGAAATTAACAGAAAGGACTTCTACCATCATGAAAACCTACTGCCATAATACTCAACCAGGTATGTAAACGTGATATGTTTTGAGATTAAAAACAAAGATAAATAACAGCAAAAATATAGGAATGAGAAATACATGCAGCATCCTATTTATCTTTTCTTTTCCCGCTGTACAGGAAATGTGCATGAATATTTTCTCATCTACTGATAGAGATTTTTTTGATTTTTTCTAAATGACAAATTTGTCAAAGATGTCCCCTCTGCACACACAGAGCCAATATATGATCCAGCTGAAAGGATTTAGAGAAATCACTCCCATGGCACTGGTCATCTTTCCTATGTCTTTATCACACACACAGTATCACACAGTATCACAAGGTTGGAAAGGACCTCTGAGATCATCAAGTCCAAACTATAACCTAACACTAACAGCAACACTAACACCAACCATCATCTAAACCATGGCACTCAGTGCCTCATCCAGTCTCCCTTTAAACACCTCCAGGGTCGGTGACTCCACCACCTCCCTGGGCAGCCCATTCCAATGGCCAATCACCCTTTCAGCGAAGAATTTTTTCCTCATATCAAGTCTAAACTTTCCCTGACGAAGCTTAAGTCCATGCCCTCTGGTTCTGCCACTGGTCACCTGAGAGAAGAGACCAATCCCTGCCCGACTACAACCTCCTTTTAGGTAGTTGTAGAGAGCAATGAGGTCTCCCCTGAGCCTCCTCTTCTCTAGACTAAACAGCCCCAACTCCCTCAGTCGCTCCTCATAGGGCTTGTGCTCCAGCCCCTTCACCATCTTCGTTGCCCTCCTCTGAACACATTCCAGTATCCTAACATCCTTCCCAAATTGAGAGGCCCAGAACTGGACACAGTATTCAAGGTGAGGCCTGACCAGTGCCGAGTACAGGGGGATGATAACTTCTCTGGTCCTGCTTACTACACTATTTCTGATGCAGGCCAGGATGAGAAATTCCTGTATATTTGGCATTGATCACAGGAAGGAAAAACAGGAAAAAGTTCTAGAGCAACTCTTCAAAGGCACATGATTCCCAATTCCATATGCAAAACCAAATGAGAACTGTTTGCACTGAATGTACTTCATCTTCCCATTTTATGTCTTTTAAAACCTCTCAGACGGAGATTATTGACAGGACCACAGATGGACAGCAACCCTCTGTGAGGACACAGTCCTCATTCTCCATATATCTCCTGAAGGCTGCACTGCCTTGGGCCCATGCAAAGGAGAACACTATGCTTGTTCCTCTATGAAGTGAAAGCTCCTACTGATCTCCCTCTGGGGCTGGGAAAATCAGGAGAGTTTCCCGGGCTAAATTTCAGAATTGAGATTCCTAGAGATCAGCATCCAAAGAAATTTAGGTGAGACACAGCTGATACCAGCAAAATGATGAGGCTCTAAAAACTCTTGAATACTGAAGGTACGGCTGGGTCACAAACTTTTCTTAAGAAGTCAATACTGTGAAAAAACAGGGCAAACCTCTAATGAAATTATATTATCACAAGCATCTTAAACATCAGTGCAATTACATTTAACCTCACCCCATGATATATTTTAGATTTTATTTCCATAACTCTGCTTATACTGATTATCATTCAAAATCTTCTTGCAGCAGAAAAGATTTATAAAGTAAAGATATGGGTAACTAAGTACCTGATTTAAATAGTTCCAGCACTGCAATTTAGTGCCATAGTTACCAAACACAGTTTTAAACCCATTTCTTAATAAGTTTTGTTGTGGGAACAATGATAAAATATTTTTATTAGGAAAGCTTATTTTTATTTCATGTCAAATCAATTCAGAAAGTCTAATACAATCTTATTCCTTTAAGTAAAATTATAAATTTATGAGCCTTTAAAGCCACACTTTACTGGCTACCTTTTCATAAGTAAAAAATCAGAACTATAGCAACTTCTGCATTAATTCCCAAATAAGAAAAGTAGTCTTACTTTTCAGAGAAACAGCCTAAGTTGGTGAGTGTCTTGACTCCATTATTTGATATAGTGGTATAAATACAGTGTAATTCCATTCACTTGAAGGAAGCTGTACTAGAATAAAGCAAGCAGAGGACAAAGCTCATGCACGCACCTTAAAATGAGGAGAGAAAATTCAAGTCTCTTTTTCTGTGCAGATTCCTAAACAACATAATCTACTAGCTTCCCACTTTTCCCATTTCCAAGCCTATTAAAGTAATCTGTTAAGTGAGATGTGCTTTAAAGACTCTTCTTGATCTCTTCTCCCATTGCAATGCCATCTACTTAATTTGGTTTAGTTCAAGTGCATCTTTATCATTCTACTCAAACCCAGTTGCCTTGCTTTTTTTCCTGTCTTCTTTTTTTTTTGCTTTTGTCAGTCTCATTGTAGATTCTCTTGGGTAAAGACCAGCTCTTAATATGCATAGCATTTCCCACTGTAATCAGTAGTTCTGTAAGATTGTTACTAAATTTCTCAGAGGTCTACTACAAATCATGAGTAAGTAGTAAACTCTAAACCATATCAGGAAAGCCTTAGATATTAGATCACATACTTCTATTTTCTGTTCTTTGCACATCAGTTTATACATTAGTGACAAAATAAAACCTTGGTCATGTACACACCATTTAACCCAAAATGATGTTCAGCTGTCTTCCCATTTGATTCAAATGGGTCTTTTTTCTTAAAGTTGTGATCAAATCACTGCATTCTGTGACAAAATATGAAACCATCTTGCTTATCTACTTGTTCCCTTCAGGGACACATCTCATTAAAAGCCCTTCTGGTACAGTATATTCTTTCACAAACCCTCCAAGGACACGTAAAAATGATCTGATACTGTAGCTTTTGCACTGCCTCAAAAATCAGTACAAGGATTCCTGGTATTATTTAAAACAATCTGCAATGGAAGTAAATCCCTTTATTGTGCCAAGTATTTTATTAATTATTAAGTAGTTCATTACACTTTTGCCTGCAATGGGAATATAAACCAGGACAAAAGTACTTTGAAAGGTGAAACTTCAACTGGTCCTGCCTGGAAAGTCAAAAGTTTAGAGCTGCATTTGTATTTACAATAAAAATTCTATTAGTTACAGTTTTATCTGACTCATTACATTAAAGTGCATCTATAACTATATATCAATAGTGGTTCAAAAGCTTACAGTACACCAGTGCATAGGCCAGTGAGGGAATTCAAATAGGAAGAAGACAAAGACAATAGGCACATTTGGATTGAAATACAGCTGCAGTGTCTAAAAGTATCTCTGCACAATATTGTAAACAGCTTACTGCATTGATCTATTTGTGTTGTCTAATGAAATACAGCACTTATCTCAACATTTTATCATAAGCATATATGGGTTAAAAGTATTTAGCTAAATGTCTAATATTGCTGATGGTATTCCCATGTCATATTACACTTTGCAGTTTTGCAAAGATAAATTCCAGGTATTTCAGACTTTGAAAGGCACATTTTGAGAGGTAAAGGACAGATTAGTAACAGAAAAGGCCAAGAGGGTAACTCAGTTTATAACAGAAATAGTGTGAGTAGCAAATAATTGTGCCATAATTAAAGAAAATAAAGCATGTCACCATATCTCTAGATGGAAAAAGCTGGAAACCAATCACATCTGGCATTAATAGTCCCAGTGCTCTTGTGTGGTATAAATCTAATAAACTAGAAATAAAGGCTATACTTTTAGAAAGAAAGCATTTTGTTCTTGCTGAGACTTTGCAAGTCCTTTCTTTGCTTCAGTCTCATCAGTTTTTAAAATTTAGATACAGCTTTAACACTTTCGTAAAGAATGCATTTATAAACAGCTCAGTGTTCACTGGATTGCATTAGTTTATAACAAGGTCCATACATTATGTTTCTATAAAACAGAGAAAAATCACTACCTCTGTTCTCTGTGGCAATGAATAAAAAGTACTGTAAGAACAGAACATATTTTGCACAATTAATAACCTGCCATTGCCATTGGACTGTTGACCCAATTAAAAAGATCTTTTAAAAACTGTCAGCAACAACAAACTGTTGTTTGCCCAGCTGTACTCTGGTTCCGCTTTGCAAATTTGCAAATGCATCAAGAAGGCCAAGACCCAAATCCCATTTAACTAAATCTAAACATATTATGAAGTATATGTTCATCATGCGGCCTGGTTCTTGGCTTATCTGTTTTTTGTAAAATATATCTTGAGACTTTTATTCAGGTTTCAATTAGCATTAGTGAAATACACATGATTATGAAACTCAAGATTAGCCTAATATATTGTCCCTCTTAGATCATAAATAAGTACACAATTCAGACAAATGACCAGGGAGGGCATATTCATCAATGAGAGTTTAAGATTTACAAGTGGTGTCAATGACTAAATGCTACAGAAATTCATGGTTTTAATGAGTTTCTATAAAGATGTTTTGACACTGATGTACTGTCTTTTAAATATTCCTATAAGCCTCAGAGCAGAAAAGTGCTCGATGGCAGTGTGATCGGGGTAGATATTAGTTGGTATTAGTATTTCTGAAACTAGTTTACTAGTTGCATTAGAATTGATTCAATTTACTTGGAGGACTACTAGCAGCTGAACAACTACAGACTACTGTATTATGCCTTTAGCCTTGTATCAGCTTCGGCATGAAAAAAACATATTAAAATGGAACATATATATAGTACCAGTAAATAATTCACTGTCTGTACCACATAGCTCAGTCTGTATTATATGGGGACCCCTAATTGCATCAAAATGAGTTAAGTTACAAACATGATCATGGAGGAGATCCTCCTGGAAACTCTGCTGAGGTGCATGGGAAATAAGAAGGTGATTGGTAACAACCAACATGGCTTCTCTAAGGGCAAATCGTGCCTGACAAATTTGGTGGCCTTCTATGACAGGGCTACGGCATAGGTGGGTAAGGGAAGAGTAACTGACATCACCTACCTTGACTTGTGCAAAGTGTTCAACACCGTCCCACATGACATTCTGGTCCATAAATTGGAGAGATATGGATTTGATAGATGGACCACTTGGTGGATAAGGAATTCGATGGATGGTTGCACTCAGAGAGTTGTGGTCAATGATTCAATGTCCAAGTGAAGACCAGGAACAAGCGGCATTCCTCAGGAGCTGGTACTGGGACCAGTGTTGTTTAATATCTTTGTCGCAGACATGGATAGTGGGACTGAGGGCACCCTCAGCAAGTTTGCCATCCAGAGGGATCCTGACATGCTTGAGAGATGGGCCTGCGTGAACCTTGTGAAGATCAACAAGGCCAAGTGCAAGGTTCTGCACCCAGGTTGGGGCAATCCCAAGCAAAATAACAGGTTGAGCAGAGAACAGGTTGAGAGCATGTGCATGTGCTTGGAATTCAGAAAGCCAGCTGTATCCTGGGCTGCATCAGAGGAAGTGTAACCATCGGGGCAAAGCAGGGGATTTTCCCCTTCTACTCTGCTCTTGTGAGGACTCATCTCAAGTACTGTGTTCAGTTCTGGAGTCCTCAACAGAGGAAGGACATGGATCTGTTCGAATGAGTCCAAACGAGGGCCATGAAGACAATCCAAGGGCTGGAGCATCTCTCCTGTGAAGACAGACTGAGTTGGGTTTACTTAGCCTAGAAAAGAGAAGGCTCCAAGGAGACCTTACAGCAGCCTTCCGGTACTTAAAGGGGGTCTACAGGAGAGATGGGAAGGGGTTCTTTATCAGGCAGTATAATGAGAGTCAGTTAGGATTCAGAGCTAAATTGGCCCACAAACCTCCATTGTAATCCTAAACCAACAGATTAAGGTCAAAATTTTGTCACTGTGCCATTAAAATGTTACTTCACTCCTTGTGTAACTCTACTTGAGCCTTAAGTAAAAGACTTCTACAGATGAAAATGCAGAAAAGAACGACTGTCTCCACCTCAAAAGGGGATGTAACTGTTACCTGAATACCAGGCTTGTCTGTCTTGCCCATTTAGATTGGAGTAGGATAATCTATTGCATTGCAGTACAAAGTTCCCATCTCTGTTAGCAGACTGCATGTACTCATGTAAAAAATATAAAAATAAAAGGTTTGGGGGAAAGAGATCTCAAAGTACCAAAGATAAAAGGTAAAAAACTACACCAGCAATTCCTAACCACCCAGAGTAAACAAAATGCTTCATTACTAATCAACTCTACTGTCCAGAATAAGTACAGACAAGAAAATATATTTGTTAACAAAGACAGTATTATTACTTGTAAAAATTACTAAAGCCCTTGTGATTTTTATTTCCTGGACTTAGCTGCATGGGACACACTTAGACTCCTCTTTATCTGCAGCAGGAAAAGAGAAACGAAAATCTTTGACCTTCCAGTGCAACTAATGAAATAAAAAACCTTCCTTCCTAGAGAGGAAAGATATTCACTGTTTTTTGCAAATACATTTGCTTTTCTAAATAATCCTCAAATACTAAACTTTACTCCTAATTTGCAAAATTAAAAGTCAGGTATAGGGCAGTATTTCCCAAACAGATGGTACAGCACCTGGAGATTCTGTTCCCACTAGATGGTAACGCACACATGCAAGTCAGTAAGTCCCAACAAGTAAGGGAACAGGCTCGACTTTGCTCACAAGCAGGTCAGTGTGAAGGACACCATTTCCTGAAAATGCCCATTTGTGCTATAATTTGAAGAAGTATTTTGTTATGAATCTCATCCTGACTCATAAGCTCTCAACAGGCTGTATGTTGCTCCAAGCTGGTGAAGCAGTTGTTGCTGATATCCAAAGGACAGCAACAAAACTGTATAACTCTAGCTCAGCTTATTGGTATTTTATCTGTGCATGCAATGTGTCCAGAATTACTCTGGTTTTCTTAGTTCCAGGTCAGTAGCTTTCTTTATAGAGCAAACTTGACAATTTATTTTGTTTAAGTAATTACACTTCAGGATTTCTGTGACATTTGTTGTCTGCATAATTCACTTACAGATAAAATTCAATATTATCTTCATCTTAGTATTTTTTTGATATCGCAGCAATCAAGCACGTAATATTAACTTGAATTTGATATGGTCAGCCAAGTTTGAAAGGTTTTCAGTAGGATACCACCACCACCACCCAAGTTAGTTTTCTGAGGACGAATTTTAAAAGCTGCAGTCTGAAGTCAGAAAAGGACAAGAAAAAATAATTCCCTTGGCTAAAAAGGGCATGATGCTTAAAACACTAATTTCTGACACATTTAGCTCATAAGAAGCCCATACTGGAGAATGAAATCACTTGCACAGAATGATGCATTGTCAGAGCACCATTTGTTAGCACAAGTCAAACATGGAAGTAACCCTCTTTCTTCCCTTAAGAACCAAACAAGAAATTCACCACTTTTAATGTTTGGCATTTGCTATTTACCTTGGAAACCATGGTTGAGCAGGAAGGCTTGCTACTTCTACCCTATAAATATAACTGTGGAACAAAATGGGCTCAAGTTCTCCCCTCTTCTCCCTATAAAGCTGGGATGAAATAAATACGAAAACACTGACTTTATATAAATTTACAAAAATCCTGAAGAAAATTGATTAAATAACTTTTTTTTTTTAGAGAAGTAGCATCCTCTCTTCCTCTTCTTTGAAGTACCCAGTGAGGTTTTTTCTGTTACATTTCTCACAGAGTAGTTTGCAGAATGGAAACAAACCTTTGCAAACTAGTTCTTTTTCTCTCTCTTGTATTTAAAAAAAAAAAATAAAAATCATTATATCCCTACCCTTAGCTGAACACCGTGCAGCTATTACTTTACACATTTTGTGTATGCATCTGCACTCACTAAAGCAACATGTATCTTACATTTAGCAATTATTGCCATTTCAAATCCATAATCACTTTCTGCTGTTAAGGGCAGCCTATGGTCTGCTTTCTTACAGAACAGCTTGTGTACACATTTACAGGACTCAGGACACTGGGACTTGTTCTCACTAAAAAAGACATGCGACAAGTGCAGGAAGAGTTCTATGCAGGCAAGTGGAGGCACAGTTACATTTATGTATATTTGCAAATAGCTCAGTTAAAATGAAGTTAATGGAGTTTAAAAAATTCCCAGCTGCTTCTGTGTAAACGTGGCAACATTTGTTGTTTCAAAACCTAGGTTTAACTTTTTTGCTTTTTTTTTTAATCAGTCAACAAATTTTCAACAGAAGTGTGTATGCCAAAACATTACAGCCAAAGCCCCAAAAGAGTTCAACTTAGAAATGCTGCCACAACACATCAACATCTTTGCCTTGACTGTTTGCATATTCTCCTAGTTAAAGAACCTAGTACTTTTAAAAGATGCAGAGGAGGAGGCAGCTTGAATCAGAGAGGAAGCTACTGAACTGTAGTGACTGTAAGCCAGGAAAAACAAAAAAGAAATTTACTCCATTTTCAGACAATTTTTTGAGCAGTTAATTTTTGTATGAGAATCTATTTAAAAATTCATCAACCAGAGATAATTCTACGTGTCTACTAAAACAAAGATTTTCAGCTGTATTCAGAGCAGGTTTGTTATTTTTCTTCAAAAAACTTTTACTGGTGATCAAGACAAATTGTATCTTAAAAATTATTACATACATTAAATAAAAACTTCTCTTTGTTGCAGTCAGCCGCATATCACCATAAAGTTTTAGGTCCAACTGGAAATCGTCTCCTGAACACGTTTCCTACCCCTGCTGCACAGAGAGATCTGGATTGAGAATACTGGCAGATTTCAATACTGTTTCAGCATCACTGCCACTTTAGAAGATGCTTAAAAGCTACATTCTCTCCAAGACCAGTGAGGAGATCAGTCAAGGCAGAGTACAGCAACCCATCTATAAAAAGTGCTGCTGCTGGGACCAAGCTATATCAAAACTGCATTGGCATGTGTTTTATTTCCCATGCTTTAAGCTGTTGGTCTATGTTAGAAACCTGAAATAGCTCGTTCCAGTTCATCTTCAGGGATCTTCTCTTGTGCAATATCATGGCGGTCCTCAAATATTCAAGATACCATTCCAAAAAGCCAGCACAAAGAACCTACATGCCTTTGAAAACTCTCTTCTAAAATTTAGCATGCTATAAATTTTCTTTTGAAAAAGTTTGAACATCCAATCTAAAAAATTTAGGACTTTCTAGACAAGCATTCTAACAAGCATCACAAAGCCAGCCTTTACCCCACAATAATTTTCACTCCTCCTCCCTTTGGTATAGTTTGAGCAACTTCTTAATTCCCTTACATGTAGAGACAGCACAGTTGCTAACATTGATGAATCTGTTGTACTGTCTGAAGATACAAACCCCATGTATTATTATAGCATAAAGAAATAATTCAGTTATTAAGCAGCCAGATAGGAGACAATGCCCTAACAAAATTACTTCAGTTTAGAAACCCAGCACAGAAAAAAGGTTGCAATGTCTCTTAAGCTCTACAATAAAATCATGTGAATCCTGTTATAGGACCATTTTCTTCTGGATCTGGCCATTTATACTACTAGATGCCTGTTATTATAGCAAATCCATTAATATTATAGCTATGAAGGAATTTTAATTATCTTATTGAATTACTTTTGAAGAATTCTGAAGAAGTTTCACTAACTGCCTAAAGTAATGAATAAGCAATTTTATTACCATCTCTGAATTATGGGTTTTTTTCTTATGACATCTCTCTTAGTACCTAAGAATTACAAACATAGCAGAGGTAGGTAGAAACACTGAGAGGTGAGCAGTTGCAGGAAAGAGACTCTAACAGAAACACTGACATTAAGGATGAAACACCCTACTATTGTCTCCAATGTTCTCTTAAAGTGATTCTGACAACGAAAGACCGATTATATTAAATGAAATACTGGTACCTATTAAAAGCATATTGAGAATATTGGTGGTTTGAGAGAGGAGTTATCTGCAATAACAATAGTCATTATCTGTTAAATGTTTATCCTAGTTTCATTATAATAGAGATCAAGAGATCATTCAAGAGATCTTGTTTGGCAGTGCCAAGAGCAGGCATAAGATAAAGAGAGGTCTGCTAAAGTCAGTAAAGCTTTGAAACCCCAGGGTTGTAATGACAGCCAGATCCTTACAAGGTCCTAGAAGAATTACATATTAAACCAAGCAGTAAAAATATGGACTCGTCTTTTATCTGAATATTTTAAGGGAAACAAAAAGACTCCAAGTCCCTATTCCTCATTGCATGCTAAACTATTTCTACCAGACATGAGCAAAATGTGTCGGAATGCATCAGAAAGAACATATCAACTTGCAGAAAAAGAATAAAGATGCAGCAAAAATTAATTTCCAAAGGAATTGTACCTTTAAAAAATTGATACGCATTAAAGGCATTGTACAAGCACAATTAAAAGACAGCATTAACCCTAAACATGATCAAATAAATGAATTAATATGGCACAAGATAAAATAATGTCATACCGCTAAGTGATGGGAGATAAATGCTATGCAAAGTCCATCTAATCTTTATTATCAGTAAGTGACAGATGCTCTATGAATTATTTTTAAACATTTGTTTTTACATTTTCAATGTTAAATTCTAAATAGAAAGGGATACAAAAACATAAACCAAAAGGCATAAAAATGAATTAGTTGTCTTTGTGGTCACTTGAGATACACTAAATCAGAAAGTTATATTAAATAATGTAATATAATTGATTTACATGTAGTTTAGTGTGATTAATGTAATATAATTTAAAATAGTGACAAGTCACAAATTTACTTATAAATACAGTAATTGTTTTTATTTATAAAGAAGTATTTTTACTTCTTTAGTGTTACTTATAAAGAAGTAGTTCATCCGACAGTGGTTGTTGATGCAGCCAAACCACAGAAAGCAGAAATTCCACTTTGGATACTCACATCTTACATATCGGCATAACACTTGAGGACTGATTTTCACTCATCTCTCTACTGTTTTCAAGTAGAGTATCATTCAGCGAAAATGTTGAACTACTTTATGGTCACACTTTTTACTGAAAGAAATCTTAGTAAAAGAACCTTACATTTTATTTGGAAAGGGTAAGAACCAAGGTCATCTTGATCACAGATGGTAGAAGTTAAGAACTTGACTAGCAAATTACCTTAACGATGTGCATATTTTTAAAGTACAAGCTGATATAACCTTTAAAACTGAAGAACCTTCATGACAAATTAAAACCACGCTTTGAAATACTGGGAAAACAATCTCTTCTCACTTATTGATCTTATTTTACTGCAAAAGCATATTCTTGTACTTAAGCAAGCAACTGATTTTGCACCTATACTTGATTTTTAGTTGTGATACATGAGAATAATTTTCCCACTGGGGCAAGAGCTATGTAATTTAAGTTTTAAGTGAGACAGAGGGTAAAATTCCTATCCTTTTATTACACTCGTGTAACTGGATGTTGGAGCTGTGCTTGTGTGCACACCTAGTGCACTTATTTCTCTGGATACTCCAGAAATTCCCAAGCTAGTGACCTGCACTGGTGAGAACAGATCAGCTGCAGACAATAGTGAACTCCTAGCTGACCTCAGGTCACAGGATTTGAATACTTGCTACAAGGATGTCTGCAGGAAGGACTTTTGGAAAGCATCAAGTGTGCTACCCTATGCAAAAAAATCAACAAGTTCATGGTTTCTTTAAACAAACACTCTGTCTGTTTAACATGATCCAGGAGGGGAATAATAAATTATTTTCATCTTTACACTTCTGCAGCAAAGAAAAAGAGAGCAAGACCTCATCCTTTGAGGTGATACTGAAAACTTTCATAGTCCTTCAAAATATCTTGCCAAGTCCTTTAATATCGTTATTCCCCAGAAAATAGGATATGTGTCTGAAGAAGGGCTGCGAAGGGTTTGCATGCCCAAAACTGTTTGAAATTTTTGAACTATGCCAGTTGCTACTAAAAGATACGGCCTCAATCAGCAATTCTTGTCATGTCTACAGCCTTAGACTGCCAGGGCCATATCAAAATACCATTAAAATTTCTCTTCTAGAGAGCTAGAAAATAATTTCTGCTACTGAAGTAGGGACATGAAACCATTTTCTAGATATGTTTCTTTGTCTTAAATTCTTGTAGTGATAAAAATAACTTCCAAAAATGTATGATTGAAAATAATGAAAAAGCATCTAAAATAAAGAGTCTTCTCTGGTTTTTGTTTTAAATACACACAAACTAAGACTATTCCTTTTGTGAATATTTGGGGCCACTGTAGAGCTGGAATTTTGCTTCATGAATTCTACTTTAAACATTCAGATCCCAAGTAGCCTTTTCTCACATAAGCGATAATATACCAAATGTATCAGACAGTAAAGGAGGTTCATGAGACGTATTAGTAATTCCTAAAAAGAAGAAAAATCTGTAGGTTTTTTGGGAATTAATTTTTATATTAATGAAATTGAGAAGCTATAAAGACTGCTGAAATTGAGCAGGCAAATATCTTAACATGACCCTCTCCAGCTCTTACTTGAGTTCTGACTTGAAACTCAACCGTTTGTTTCCCAAGCCAAGAACAGAGGCTAACGATTATCATCATACAAAAATTTTATTATGCTGATGAGAACAGGACTACAGGATGACTAGGAATTATTATGAGAAATTGCACAAACAAGGAAGAGGGAAAAACCCCAAAACCTACTCTAATATCTCAATATAGAGTCTTAGTATTCCAGATTGTCTGGTTTATGTCACATAGGTTACTGAACCAGGATTTCATAAGCACAATTAAATTAGTATATGGACACAGTTTTAAGTGATGACATAAAAAAAAGAATGCTAGTTCATATTTCTGCCAAATTTCTTCTTACGAATTCAAGACCTTAGCATTCTTTCATCAATCAGCTTTATACCTCCAGAAGGCCACATATTATCCATAATGTAATTCTGGTTTGCAGTTAATGAAAATGTGTCAGTGTATTGACTTTCAAGTATGATGTGAAGACCGTATTCGACTTAAGATATTATTGAAATGTGTAGGTGAAATTGTTGGTTCTTTCTTTAAGAATCAGTTTGGTTTAGTAGGAATTTGCTTATTGGATCCTTGGCTTGATTTTAAGAATTTAGTGCTACCTGAAGTTTGTGAAAAATCTACAGTACATGTCTATGAAAAATGCAACTGAGTATCTGAAGTACAATTTTTATATTATTATTATAACTACAGTTTAAGTCACATATGCAAATCCACATTCACTGCTGCTTTCATTATTTCAATCAGCTCTTCAAACGTAAACTTGAAGAGTACTAAATTCAAAGAATTGGATCTGGAATTCTAAACACACCAAAGATTTTGTATTTTTTCACATTTTTTTTTTTTTTTTTACAATTGCTGTAAATAAATTCCTTTGAAAACAAAATAGTTGTAGACAATGTGTTTCCTAAAGAGCAGTGGACAGAAATGCACTTTGATTAATTCATCTCTTTATGGAAGGCTAGAATATGCTAAAGAAACATCTATTTGAGGCGACACAGAATGCTATATTAATGAGATATAGAGAGAAAAGTGTATCTATAATTGTAGCATTTTTCTGAAAAAAATATACCACAAAATAAATAAAAAACAACCCCACATTTTTTTCTCCTCCGTCAGTTTACAGATGTAAAATCCTTAACCTTCATTGATCTTCATCCATCAAAAAAAAAAACCCCTGAGTTTAAACAAAGGTCAACAAAAAAATCCACGAGAGAACATAAGCATTAGCACACAAGAAGAAACAAAGAGAAGCAGTGAATCAAGAAATTGAAAAATAGAATCTCACTAGATTATTTTTGATTTCTATTCAATTTATGAATAACATCAAAGAATTTTAATATAAAACTGACACAGCAAAATTGCACAGTTTATGTTTTAGAGATATGACTGGACTTTGATTTGTACAAACCTATCTTTCCAATAAAAAAGAAAAATACTCTTAATTGGCACTTTAAAACCTCTGTTTGTACAGATCTTTAATAATCCTTCATGAAACACAAACGATATTTTTATGTAAGGGTAAGAGAGCACATTTTTAAAAATTAATTACCAAAGTTACAATATGATACTATTATAAAAGTGAATTTAGTGTGTTGAATACTTGGAGAGAAAACCCACACTTTGATTTCAGATTGTTAGAGAGCCTGTTGCTCCAGTAGCTCTTATTTGCAATTCCCACATGAATCAATACAGTCATATTTCCAAAAGTTTAATTGGAACACACTCCCTGAAACATCTTGTCCTGTGCATCTTCTACTCCTTTGATAAAACTCTGGAAAGAGCTTTTACAAATTGCTAATTTCTATTTAATGCCACCTTAAGAACTGTCACGCTGAATTTACATTAAATTTTCCGGGCATGCTACTACAGTTGTAGCATAGCAAATGTCAATGCTACTAGCACTGCAAGATTAAGTTCCTTCAGGATTATTTCCATCAGAAAACACCAGGCCTCTCTTTATCCATCACATTTGCCAGCATAATTTTCTTAATTTCCTCAGTCTGAACTGGACTTTACGCTGAACACCAACACACCTTTTCAAAATCAGCATTGTTAGTTCTAACTATGCCACCACATAATAAGTCTTAGATTATTATTTCTAAGAAATATCCCTCTTCCTCTGTAACTGTTTTTTTTATCACATCATCTGACTGCTTTACAATACCTGATGCATATATTCTCTAAAATACAAGTGCTTTTTTTTTGCCCCTTGATTTCAAGCATTGGACAGAGATGTTAAGCACTAAATCTAATTAAAAAATGCCTATAAAACAAAGGATGAAATTCAGGTATGCAAACAAAATCCAGAACCCTGAACACTGCGCTGAGAGTCTTGGTGGAGAGTCATGCAATAATATGGAAGAAGTCACTGTCAAGTGCACCACATATGCTGACCTGCCTAAACACTGTATTTTGATTTTTGACCAGCAAATAAGGACAGACTGATGCCAAGTGTCCCACCTCTGAAGCATGAAGTAGTATCTCTCTCTAAATTAGATCTGCAGGCTTACCTTTCCTCTAAACTCAGGTGCCTATTCCCTCCTTTTTTAAGAGTTGAAGGAAGAATCATTTGCCTTTCCAGGTGACTGGGCTAAATCTAATAGCTAGAACAACATATAAGAAACAGGAGCACCAGGAATCGCTTTCTCTGTTTTTCTAAGGTACAAAAGCAAATATTTTCCTGTTGTCTAGCATAACTTGGGTGAGTGCAATTTAGCTTTTCTGCTGAATCTAAAAAACAGATAAGTCTATGTAAAGTTTTATTCATATACTGAAATGCATTCATTCTGACACGCAGGGTTGGTTTGTTCTTGTAGTTTTGCTTGGCTGATTATAGAAAAATAGAGAAGGCCAAAATACATTTATGCCTTTTTCCAGAGAGCCTCTGCTGCAGCAAGTGTGAAAAAATACATATTGAACGTCTCTTGCTCTATCACAAAACATATTGAATCTTCCGTGGAGCTGAGTGGTCCTAAAAGAACACATCCAAATGGACTACGTTATAATGAGTTCTTTAATACTGTATCAGAGGTAAGGCTGGTTGAAAGGAGCTACTTTTGGTTTCTCACTAGCATCCAGATTATCACGCTTATGCTTCTAGACAGGACAACTTCTTTGTAGTTTTCCATGTATCCTTGCTAAAGCCAATGTCAACATTTCTCCCAAATCCAGCATAAAGTATGACTCGTGTAGCCCTGTAAATATGACTTTTGCTGTTGCCAGTAGAAGGCCATAGGATCACATTGTCCTGGAGACCGGGGTTCCAGGAATGATCTGAGCTTCTGTTGGCCTGAGCTGGCTGGAGCTTGCTGCCTATGACTGGTGGCCTTGCACCCTCTGCTGTAGCTTCAGCTCTGCAAATGCTAGAGCTGGAAAAGGGCTGGCAGCTGGGGGGAAGTGGGTGACAACCCACAGGCTGGTGTCAGCTGAGGCTGGAACAGGCACATGGGCAGCTGCCAGGTAATGGCTGGGATACATTGGGAGGGCAGAGAGTGATAAGAAAATGTGTAAACACATGAAGCGAAGATTGAAGGGGACCTCCAACCTCCCCAATGTACATTATTCATTTTGAAGAGAATGCATCACTTTGGAGATATAGATTCCTGTACTGGGAAACCAATGAAAGCAAGTTAGGAAATTTCTGGTTTGAATTTCCCATGCCCTCTAGGAAAAGAAAGAAGGAAAATATCAAGTTTCAGTTTATATGTCTGGTCTGTATTCAGGATTTCTATCGAAAAAACTTGAAGTATAAGAAAGAGCAAGGGGAAGATCTATAATATGCTTTTGTATTTCAACTTCGTTTCCATTGAGAAGTTACTGGAGAGGAAAACTGAGACTTTTAAATGCTCAAAGTTACCCACAAAGATCACTATTGGCATGTGACATCCTCTTCCTAACAATCAACCAGAGCAACTTCAAACTTCCAAGCAGGTTTTTAAAAGCTTCTGTAACAAAAGAGCATACTAGCTTGAAAGAGTTGCTGTCCAAATCACAAGAGGATGGTTCACAACTGGTGTCATCCTGACTTTGCAACAGAAGTTCACCCTTTCAATGGAAGGCATGCCATGTGAACCTAATAACTTCTCATGACTGAATCAGATGCTAATACACATCTGGCATAGCAATTTCTGTATCTCTAGATTGTTAGTAGCTTATCATAATAAAAGTAAGAATTATGGCATGTTTGGTATCCTAATGATATATTAAAATGATACAAATATCTTCTTTTTTCATAACGTGACAATCAAATTTATCATATATTCTGAACTCAAAAGCATTTGTGTCATTGTGCCATTATGATAACAAGATTCCTTATCACCAAGTGTTGAAAAACTCTGTTAACACTGTAGAAAAGATTTACAACAAGGAACATCTTAATAGGCTTCTGACAGCTGCCTGTTATGACTCTGCGAAGACAATTAATCGTAAGTTTTTCTTACCCATAAAATATTGCAATTGCATTTTCCAAATGGACCATAATTATAAATTTATGTTGCTTGTTTTCACACTCTAATCACTTGTCAGATTTTAATCTGGGAGTGCCAGTTACCTTTGGGGTAGGCAGACCAAAAGAGAATAGTTTCTACATTTTAAATGAGAGTGGCTCAACTGGGAACATTCCACAGCCACCCTCCAGGCACCTCCTGAAGGAGATGCCCTTGAAGCCAGTGGAGAGGAGGGCTGTAGCTATCACTTGACATTAGAGCTGATTATGTAGTTGGTAATGGTAAACTGTGCTGCTAAACCAATTATTAAGGAATATGGAATTAAGTTGTCACTCTAATCACTTGTGTGTGATGTTATCTTTAATTTAATACATCTTAAATTCCTGTGAATGTTAAATACAGAGTACTTCCAAATGACTCAAAAGCCCTGTTAATCAAGAGCTACAGAGCAACATAATATGTTAACTTAGGGTTGGACAATTAGCTTTACTTTATACATTTACATTATACTTTAGCTTTACAAATGGAACTGTGTTAAATGAGTGAGAAGAGCACAGTATTTTTGGTACACCAACACCCAATCTATTTTCAGCGATCCTGGTGTAATATTGTATTCAATGAACTTAGTGTAGATTTATAATGGTGTTAATTAAGATCAGAATTTGGACTTTGAGGTTTAATCTACCTTGTTTTGTGTGCATGCCTCATTATAAGTGAGCATAAACTGTTATTAAATTATTTCTATTATAGGACTGATTAAAATGCTTGAAATTATTTCTGGTATACAGTACTGATCAACATGTTTGGAGTTTATTTATAGATTTTTTTACTATGTTGAATGATGATTTTATATTTTATTCATGCCTACACTTGAGAAAAACTATACGTCCAAAAAAAAGGGAAGGTACTTTTAGAGAGAGGTAGTTTCTCACTGTAATTTAACTAAGATACTAGGTTTCATTTCCTTGAGCCTGATCCTATGCCTACTAACAAAAACTGATCATCCTTGAAAGTGGAACTAATGAGATCTTTTCAATCTTTGAAAATGTTACGCTAATATTTCACTTCTATTTTTTTACCATGGAAACTAAAAATCAAATTGTGCTACAACTGCTAAGTGAATTTAAGCTTAGATAACAAAAAAAGTTTTAGCTATGTAACATTTAGTGTTACAGAATCGATTTTGGCATGCGAATTTGAACTTGTGAAATACAATACCTAGTTTTCAAAATCACATTTTATTAACGTAATTTTGCAAGATTTCTATTGTCAGTAAGAAAAAGATCTTTCTCCAGCAGCATAGGTTCAAATACAGTTTCCAGCCATGGGCTGGGATTTTTATGAAAGTAGCTCACCTTCTGAGGAAGCAGTGGCCAGGCATAATTCATTTCAATGTTGCAAGTCTGTGGTCAGTACTCCTGACCTAAAATATGGTAGCTTAAATAAAAATAAAGGTAGTATAAACAATACCCCTGTCCACCTGCAGCCTTTAGGAAATGTAGTCATCATTACTTTCACGGCAGATCTTTAGGTGTTTTCATTAATAACTACTGAGTATGTCTCAGAAATCAGGTTCCTGGTCCTGCTCAATGCTGAATACCACCGCTGGGAGGCTGCTCACAGGCACACAGTGGCAGCACAACTCGGTTTCTCTAGCAAGATACCAGGTCCCACACTACTACCTGGTTTGAAACTCAAATTATCTTACAAAACTAAAAGAAAAGGGAAGAACTAATATCCAAGGTTAAACTTCTCCATCAGTACTGGCCACATACACAAACTAGCAGATGTTGAAAAATTATGAGATCTGGCATCTTCAAGCTCTATCTTTCTTAAAGATATTTTGCCACTTTCGATGGCCAGATACTGTTGTCTCTTCCCACAACACTGCCTCAGCATAGAGCACCTTGATCTGGGGCCATCACCTTTGCTGGCAGCACCTTGCCACACACTAGTTAGAGTTTCTTCTTAACTGGTAAGCAAATTGGTAGTGCTGAGGAAAGGCTGTGCCAGCAATTCTTAGTATATTTTTGTTCCTACTCTTGGCTCTCCTTAACATTTTCTCAGACTATTCTAAATCATGAAACACTGAGCATCTTTGAAAGTATCCAAATCAGTACCTGATCACTCTTGCAGCACTGTGTTGCTAAACTGAGTGGAGTCCAATCAAGCAATATTGCTGAAACAGCAAAAAATTATTTCATTTCTTCTCTTAGAAATATAATTTTGGACAGCAGAGAACATTAACACACAGTATAGACACAATAAGAAATGGCAACAAAACATACATTTCCCTTTGCACTTAATCTGAGCTTAGAAAAAAAGGCTGAGACTAAACTCACTCTGTTAAAAATGTAGAAATTCTCTTTTCTGTCAGGATACCAACAGAGCTAAGTATACTTATATAAAAAGTTCCAGGCACATGGAAGGTGCCTTGGCTGTGATCACTTTTCATGTGATGTGGAAGACAAAGGTCATGGAAGTGACACCTGCAGAGGTACTGTGATGACCTGTCATTACCTGCACATCACCTTTGACACCATCTACACAGCACACAGGGTCTGAGGATTACTCACAAATAGTCATTTCTAACAATGCCTGTACTTGCCATATAGTTCAATGCAGAATTCAGACTTGGGTAGACACTTTTTCTCTCAAAAGTTTGTGACACCATAAGCTGCCGTGTGACTTTTGACAAACCTGACCATCCAGGGATGTACGCTGGCTTGGAGCATTTGTTTGATGCACATGCAGCAAATGTGTTCAAACTGGGAGATACTCCAGGTGCTGCAAACACGTATACTCATTAATCATTCCCTAGAAATCTATGGAGATATAAATGTGAAATAACAGGGCTTACTTTAGATTATATAGTATGTTTTCGCATGCGGCCTCAAAGCCACAGAGTAGTACTTTTCTAAAAAAAAATATCTACAGGAAAAATAAGGCTTCCAGAAAACAGGGCTCATTTGCCACAAGTAATCAAGCCTATCCTAAGTGAGCAATATTAACCATGGAATCAGGTTTAACCTGAAAAGCTGAATGTATGAAATATTACTTCTGGAAAAATAACATCCTATGTTTGGAAACAGATGAGAAAACAAATCCAAAACCCAAACAAAACTTTTCTTTTTCATACGACCAATGTAATTTTGATGTAGTTGTCTTTATTCATAAAGAATATATCAGGTCATTTTTCCATAGACAAAGGAAAACTCAGAAGACCAGGTTTTTCCTTAATACGATGCCTCTTGCTATCAGGAACGAGCCTGAAAACAGCTACCTTCCTTTCCATCTTGATTTAAAATATGACACTAATGCTGTTAATTCCCCATTACTCTATCTCTCTCTGCCTTTCAAAACTTCCTGTTGTTTTCCCTCATAGAAACATGCATTTTTAATCACCACCTAAATCACTTGTTTATCGGTCTCCAGACCACACAGTTCAGCCTCAGTTCATCCCTGACACTTTATATTCTGCACAGAACTCATGTCAGTTTTTAACTATCTTTTACAGAAGTGGATGCATATTTTATATACCTGTAACAGATTAAAAGGACCTTCATGTCCCTCTACACCTCATGAGGCACTGGTCATTATATTTCCAAATCTTCCAATCAGTGATACTAAAGTTTCAGAAACATGTAGCAATACAGGCAGTTCAAGGAGTCATTTTATCTGTTTGCAATCCCAGTCACTGCATGTTATTTCTTCATTCATGCCCTGTTCTCAGTATGACTCCACAACCGACAGGATACCGCAGACACACAAACATGCAGCCAGAGACCAGGGAAGAGACAGAAAGGAAAATCTGCAGTGGGAGATACTTAGTTTGACATTGCTGCCAAAGGTTTCGAGCTACAGCCTGGAGCATGAGCAACATACAGCATACCTTGACTACAGGAACAAGACAATATACTTCTGATAACAAAGATTTAAAAAGCCAGCTTGATATTGCCTCATACAGTTCAGGATAACTTTTATGTTTTAAACTATGCTAGCCAGCCACACCGAGGTCCAGAACAGCAGTTTCCCACCCCACATCCCTGACACTCCGTTGCAGTCCCTCCTCGCTAGCAGAAGACTCACACACACTACAAAACTCCTAGAGAAATGAACCAGTTTCTCACCCCTAGTTATGCATTAATAAACAAGATTATGTAGCAGAATATGAACCTGTAAGTCCATCCACACATCTAGAACAAAGCCAATAGGACATTTATGTCACTAACAATGATTTAACTGCCTTAACTCTAGCAAGTGAAGCACTATCAAAGTGATTTCTTTTAAATCAGGGCTGTTTGCCATATTAACTGAAGTGCAGAAAATTAAGCACTCTAACAAATTAGTAATGGGCTCCAAGCTTACAAATATTCTATTATAACTAAAGGTTGGAGGTTTTCTTTCCCCCACAGTAGACTTCACCAGGAGGTGAAAAAGAAAATTACATCTATGCAGATGTATCCAGCTTTCAAAAAGAGCAGCAAAAATATACTGTTCCCTCTTCTGTTTCTGTGTATTAAGGATATGTATTGACTTTATGGAATGACTCTAGCAAGCTGTGAATGATGATGCATGAAATGTAAACATCTCAGTCCAGTGCACAGGTAGAATACACAGAACAGTGTGCTCTCAATAACACACATTTTAGAGGAGAATGGGTATATACCATATCTTCCTTGAATGTAACTGTGCTGAATTCAGTGACAAGAACTCATGGTATAATATCTGTAAGTGGGGGGCACTTCCAGGTATCCGTTGGACAAAAACATTTCAATTCTGCAAGACAGCACTGAATAATTAATTCAAAATTCATTTTTAATCTAATTGAATTATATTTTCTGTCTCAGTTGCAGGCAGTTTCAAATACAGGCAGCTGGACCCTTACCAAAATGATGCATGACAGTCTTCTATTAGATTATTGGTCAGAACAAAACAGCTATTCATCAACTATATTCCACACATCTCTATTTTATTTACCTGTTTGATTGCAAGAACAGGCAAATTCCAGATAACAGAAACAAAAATAATAAACCCTCCTTGTAAACCTCCAGACACTGACTACAGTCTCAGTCATGATACAAAGCCCAACTGTCTTAAAAAATAATACATCAAGGAGATCACACTTTTCACCAGCCAGGCATCTTAGAATGCATGTTACAGAAAACAAAAAAAACCCAACTCTTTTGATGAACTCCAAAGCAGTAGCTTCAAACTCCAAGAAGACACAACACATTCACTCCTGCAAGCCAACTTTTCAAGAAATAAGTTTACATATAAAAAATTGTTTACATACTAAAAACTTGTAAAAACCAAGATAGGCTGCTTTAAATGCATTCAATTAAAACAAACAAACAAACAAACCAAATCAAAACAAAACAGTAAAAGGAGAAATCCACCAATATAAGATGACAGATACCAAAGCAAAGACACTTAAAGAGGCTCACCAGTATTTTCATTCAGAAAGGGAAGATTTGTCTTCCCTTTGCCTTTTTTAGAGTGTAGTATATTCTAGAGACAGAGTTGATTCTCTGATACCACGGGCCTTCAGTACAGCTGATCTTTACGAAGGCCACCTAAAGAGATAACATGAAGGTTCCCTGCATGTATGTCCATGTTATAGGTCATACGTGAGAGCTCTGGACTTTGAATCTTCCACGTAATTAGATGTAGGCTTAGAGCAGCTGACAGAAGATGTACTTTTCCCGTTTAGTTTGGAAGAAAATACACACAACAGCTCACTGACTAAATATAAATATTCCCTTTAGGAGTAACATGATATTTCTTTTCTTAGTACTTGAACATTCAGAAATAAGACAATCTTCCAGAAAACTTTCAACAATATATGCTTTCAACAATGTATTTCCATGCAGTACACAAAAAAGTATTTGAATTAATTCAAAGAAAAAAAAATTATTAGCCTGCATAAGAAAAGTACAGACAACAGTAATGAGAAAGAGCTCTAACTTCTAAAAGTGACTGTTTCCTTATTCTGTAGAATAAACACTTTTTGAAATGGCCATACCGTTTTTGCCATACTTGCACATCAGATCTCTTGAAATTTGCCAAGAAAGTTCAAAGATGCAAGACATTGTTTCTACACAATTAGTCCAGTTTGAACTTCATGTGAGAAGAAAACTAGATATCAATTAGAAGTCCTGTTTAAGACAAAACCTAGAGGATGAACAAGCTCAAAGTCAATGAAAATATACACATTTAAAGAAACACATTGTAGTCTGGAGTCTTTAAGAATATTTTTAAGCAAGATAGTTTCCCTAATATGTATCAATTACTGGTTAATAAAACTTTGCTCTTTAAAACCTCAGCCAACTGAAAATGTTTCTATAGCATTTCAACTAAATATCATATTACTAAGCATGTACAAGATAAGAAATGGAGAGAATAACATGATTTCCTCCATTCACACTTAAGATCCATATTTAGGACCATGTGAACAAAACTTGAAATATGGGCTTAAATTTTCTATACACTTGATGGAATAGTCATTTATAAAAATGGAGAAACACAAACATCAGATGGAGCAGTGAAGTCCAACTGCCAATTTTCCCATCCGTCAGCCCCTCACAGTCCTTAAGAAAGGAATACAGTTGATTTCTATTTAGCACTGAGAAAGTGAGAGGACAAATGTTAAATATTGTATTTCTCATTTTGCATTGCTTTTGTCTAAGTTGTTTTAGAAGAATATTTTGTGCAAGGATTAACCAAAACTGTGATTTTTGGGGAGCCATAAAGTAGAGAAACATGTTCAGCTAAAAAAGAAAAGTGTATAGTAATAAAGATTACCAAAGTGAACTGAATTAATATTTTGTATAACTTTGTTTTAAAAACTAAGATTATTTCCTACTACAAAGTAGGATTTTTTTTTAATGAACACTATATAGCTGCATCTGTCATCTCTACTGCTCTGTCCCAATTGTCTGCCCTCGCACCCTCCACATCACAGACGTCAGACTGCTTGGGGCAGGTGGGAAGCACAGTAGAGGTAGATGGGTCAGCAGGAAGTGGTCCAGCTAGTTATCCTTCCCAAAATAACATCTCCTGTTTTGCAATGGCACAGGTTGAGCTAAACTGATCGTTTATGTCATCCATGTAGTAGAGAAAGAAAAACAAAAAAAACAAGATGAATGACCAGATCTACCTGAATTTTTATTAAAACTTCATGAAGAATTTTCAGGAATTCCCTCCTTTCCACACGAACTGAGAAGTTTTAAGTTCAGCAGACCCATGCAATTCTACTGAGAAAAGTTTGCAGAGGAAAAGCAAACTTGGTAAACAGAAGCTGGGATTTTCATCAAACATGTTGTAGCCCATGAAAAACGAATTCAAGAGCTTCCACCACTGTGATCAGTTTCAGTTGAATCTTGTGACCTTCTAAAAGCATCGCAGTGAAATATTGCTTTTGGGTTTCTTTATTTTTTGGAGGGAGCAAGGGACATATTTAATACTGTTGGCTGTTACTGTTAGTAGCATTAATTGCAATCCAATCAAAAATTGATGAAAAAAGGTCTTGTTTCAACTGTCGCGCAAGAGAAAATAATTCCAGTACACCTAACCATTAAACAGAAGATTGCAAAATTTTACTGCCTCAGATCATCTTCATAGCTATTTATTTCTGAAGCAATGAAAGAAAAGATAATGACTTGAAAGTTCAGAAATACCAAATATGATACATTCTCAATTAATATTTTTAAAACAATACAGAATTTACACTGCAATACAAATGTGCCACTGAACAATTACTTTAGTAAACGATTAAATATATGCAAAACATAGGTATCACTCTACTAACAAGACATCTGCAAGGCTACTCATGCTTAAACTCAAAAAACCTCCCAGATCAATGTTGCCCAAATATCAAATTGAACAGTGCGTTATCTTTCATAACACTTCTCCTGTCAGACCCTGGTATGTGTAACAATTGTTCCTAAAAAGTTTCTTGCATTTTTAAAAGATGCACAGATAGCTGGAATCTTGGATATTTTTCATTGTTAATGCATAGATAAATGCCATAATAAAATCATTATGACAACAAAGAACTTTGAGTAAAATTACTTGAAGAGATAATAGGATTACATTTCCAAAGAGAAATACTTGGGCCTGGGTCACAACAGCACCAAAACTACTCTAAATATCAAGATGATCTCTATTTCATCCATACTGTTTGACAGCTTTGCGGTATATACTAAGAATATCCCCAAGAATGCTATCTTTTTTATGCTTTCAAAATTAATTCAGTCACTGATATAAATTTGAGAAAAATGTATGCGGTTTTGTTTAGAGTTTTTTACCAGAACATGTATCCCTAGGCCATTTTTCCAGTTTTCTACAAAGCCAAGTTTTTCCAATGTCTGCTCTCAGTTTCGGATCAAGTATTTAGTGACCTACACTCATTCTAGTGCAACTAAAGCACATGATTTGTGACTACTATTACATGATCAAAATATGTAGGGAAAGTTTAGAATAACCCTACACAGTGAGATTTCTGCAACAGTTAGCAACATTAGTGTAAAATCAATGATACAAATCAAATTTTAACATAAAAGGAGGTAAAAACACAAATGCAGTCCTTAGGAGTGGAGATGTAAGACAGGAGTGGAGTGGTATATTGAAAACAGTCAACAAATACTTCTCAGTATCTCCAAGGTAAAGTGAATAGGATAGCGAAATTAAGTGACAGGAATAGGTCACAGACAACAGACAGAGGGAAGAATTCTACAAGAAAGGGTCAAATGGAAGGATCAAGCTGTTGTTCAGTAAACAGAATAATCAAAACCAAAGTATACTAAATCTAAAATTACACCAGTCTCAGTGTCTGAATTGCATCCTCACCTTGCAATATGATCTCCTCAAAGAAAATCTAAATAAATCAGAAATCTGAAGTAATAAAATCTTCTGCAGAACACCAATTTTTTATGTAATTTAATTTTATGCAATTGACAATTGTAAATGACATACTATAGATAAACTGAATGATTTTGAATATCCCAGGAATTTCAGAGATGATTATTCATGTTCCTAAGGGATGCTTCTTTGACTTTTAAAATAGATTGTGTATAGATTTTTTAAATTGTAGAACAGTTAAGAAAGGTACCAACTGAGCTTATTCCGAAGACGCTACAGATTTCTCATTAAATCTTACTTGCCTACTAGAACTACATGTAACTAGCAACGATAAAAAGGTTTATTTTTATTACTGTCATTTAGAGTGCACAAGAACAGAGAGAATCCATTAAACACCATTTCTTTCTCAGATAGATATTCTTTCATGTCTCAGCAAGCTGTACATCCACAATTGACTCTGTTACAGCAGTGGCTGAATTATATACTGCGGGTTTACCATCCCCATGTGCCATTTGTCCTCACAGTAAACAAAACACTGTCCTGTCATTCCAACAGAAGAATTGCACTCCCCTTGTCAGTTTATGACTCCTCTTTGAAAGCTCCACCACCCTAACAAGTCGACTATACTCAATACGTGTACAGTTGTAAATAATAAATTACATTTTAAAGCTTTAACATTCTATTCAGCAAAGATAATCAGATCTGAAGACATCTCTTCTAAAGACATCTACAAAAGTTTCTGACCATCTATAGGAGTCATTTCTTTATCAGAGAAGATAAATTATTGGAAAGAAGACCACAGTCTGCCTCACTCTAAATCAACATATGAGAAATACTGAATTGTAATTATAGCTGCACACAGTTGGCAACTAGTGTAAAATGTCTTTACTAGTTCCCCTTTGCCCAATTTAATCTCATACGTTAAACAAAAGTCTCTAAAAAGACCAACCAAAATATGTATGAGAATTGCTTATTTTGAAAATGAAGTTTGAAAGAGAAGAAATTCTTGCACTAATACTTGTAGATGGTGAGATGGCTATTCTTTATTACTAGTTAATCCAGTCCTATGGTAAATGCTCATTACATGCCATAACAACAAACCTCAAGCACATTCCCATACTTTTTAACTTTAGATCCACACTTCAGTAAGTACAGAAGACAGTGAGTATAATCTTTCCAAAGCCTGGGAAAAACAAGGAGTATCATCAAATTGTTTGCCTCAGGACTGGGTATGTTTACAGACCTCACAGAGGAGCTGTTCAGCCACACACTCTGCTATTGCTCACAGGACTCACCCACACTAGAAACTTTTATCAACTGACAGAAAAATAATATGTCATCAACAATGGCTTACTATTTTAACTGTCTGAATTTCAGGTTTGTGCTGTATTCATAAGAAGCCTGGCCTGCCTTAGCTCAAGTTCGAATTATGCACATCCTGGAAGAATGATCTGCAAGGGTTTTGTGCAAGTTTCACAGAATCACATTTCAATTTGTGTTTTTGCAGTTCCGTTGTCTGCTCACCAAGATCTGTATTTCACCTTGTTGGAGTTGGGTGAATGGTTCATAGCCATGAATTTTTTAGCAGTTAAGATTACTTAATTCTCCTGGGTACTTGGAAATTACATTTAAAGTATGCATGCACATGTATGTACTCAATACCTCAGGTGTACACGTGTATACACCACACTTCTGCACAAAAGGCAAAACTGTGAGCCTCTAACATAGTCAATGTTTATAGGAACTCTGGTGATGCACAGGAAAATATAGGGGTTTTTTTACTACCAATGATAAAGTCACATGCTAAAGTTGGTGTTCATAGCATCAGTCTTCTCAGAATTACTACCACAAAAACTTGCATACAAGTGTCTCACCCGTGTGACCGAAAAACAGTCTGACCTTGATTTTTGTGTTGGTTTCTACCAATATTGCCGTGATACAATTTTCACACTGCTTTACTTGGCACACCTATTCACACAAATGTTCAATCTAGCACCACAGTAAATCCAAGAAAACTAGCTGTGACTGAGTTCTACCTACCCCCTAAACCTTCCCAACCCACTGGTCACAGGAGAACTTGTAAATGCACTTGCAACAGGCAGCACCATTCACTCTCTCGACAACTTGATGCGCTAATCCTGATTTCAGACAGGTCTGGGGAGAAAATCAATGAGTAGCATTCATGCTGAAAGTACTGCCTCCAGCAATGTTTGCATAACTTTATCCGTGATGAAAACACACTGGGATGAACAATGTTGAGAACAGAGAGGAGACAAGAAAACAGCATTTTTCTCGCTGGTTTTGCTTTCTGTGTATAAGCAGGACTATTAACTCTAGTACATCTGATCTTTCAATCTTCCCTTATCTCTTTCCCAAAATTAAAAGTACAAAAGTGTGCTCTCACAGAAGCTACATCATGTTTTGTCCCTCTTGGCACTCACCTGGGGATCTGAAGTTAGTGAACTGACTTCTTATCTTAACACTGCGACTCCACACTAAATAAACAACTTGTCAAAACATACTGAAAATTAATGCAGCAGGCAACCAAGAAATTTGGGAATGCTGCAGCTGGTAGTTAAATGTGCCAATTGCAGCTTCCTGGGAGACTCTGGCACAACGTTTGAGCCTTACTGACTTCAGCCAGCAGGAAACAGGAACTAATCTAGCACATAAGCAACACATTACCCTATTAGCACAAGAGTAGAGATAAAGGAGGTGACAACGAGCCCATAAAATCTGCCTCTGTGTTCTCCTACCAGGTTGGCTACTCTATTAAGTTATTAACCTACTTTGGGTAGCACTTTTCCAGTATAGCCTTGCTCTACAGTTGCCAAGGCTCCAGAAATGAATGCATCCATTTCAGAAACAATGGCTAAAAATATAGAGATCCCAGAATGTTAGTTTACTAATTCTAGTGCTTGATTTTTTTCCAGGCCCTTTTAGATTAGCTCTGTTACTGAAAAATTTTTGTACCCCAAAAAGTGTCAGAAAAAAAAATGTTCAACCTACGTACATTTTGTTCCATAACAATAGCCATGTTTGAGCACAGCTACTTAAAGTAATTAAGAAACTAATGTTGCTTGTTATTAACATATGAGCTAAAACTGGAATGTCAGATCATCTAATTTGGGAAGGCACAGCTGAAAAAAATGAAGGGGAAAACAAGGAGAACTTTTGTTTTAAATTCCTAAACAAAAGGCTAAGGTCCAAGCATCTTCCTTGAAGTCAGAGACTAGCCCTTAAGCTTGTGCAAATCTAGATACCACATTTACTCATCAGTAGCTACCACTGAGTCACATATATATATAAAAATACAAGTCTATATCAGAAAATGAGATGCTTTACATATATAAGGCATACCAAGAAGTATTGTTTTTTCTCTATAGAAGATTGTGACTGTGGACAATTTCATTTAGAGTGGTCCCGTTGAACAGAAGTCCACAGCATGATTGTAGTATATGATTTTCTAGTTAATATTTTTTCTCCATAATTATTCTCTGGGTATGTACCCACTGACTTTCAGCTAGAACCTGAGTGCCCCAAGGGAGAGAGTTTTCTCACTTATGCAACTCTTCATTTCTGCCGCATTTTTAGCATTTCTGTAAAGACTACATATCCACAAATATCATGTCCTTTCTACTGCATACTGAACTTCTGAAAGGGAAATTGTCAAAAGGAAAGATACTTCACACAGATCCAGACGTAAAAAGGTATTTTAAGGGGTTTTTTTAGGAATACTTGACGGTTTTTCCTTGGGAAGATGAAGAGGGAAAAAGCAAAGGGACATCCTGGCAAACCTTTCAAAGCATGGTAAAGTTAGGGCAAGAATAGTTCTCCAAGAGCCCAGGAAGCTTCCCCAGCCTTTGATTATGCATCGTCATTATGCAGCAGGAAAAGAATGAATTCATACCGAGGAGCTATAAAAGTCTGAAAGGCATGGAATTTAGTTCCTTTTACAGCAGCTTCTGTAAGGAGAGAAAATGGAGTACCATTAAATAAAGACTCTGGAATTACAATCCAAGGTAAAAAAGTAAGGTCTTACAGCAAGATTGGCATCTAGACACCATTTTTATCAATTATATTTTCCCAGTTTTTTGCATGAGCACTGCAAATTTGATCTTTAACTAATTATTTACTACAGTCAAGGCAGGCAACAACCTTAATTTACAAAGAACCTAAGTTATTAATTTTTCTCAGTTTTATTTGTTTAGACAGAAATGCTACCTCCAGCTGATTTTAACAACATTAAAATAGTTGAAATTTATTAGAAAAACAAGTCTACAGAAAAATAGCATATTTGCCTATATAGAACTCAGTTAAATTTTATTATGCTTCTAAAGCAACATGAATGAAGGCCAGGATATTTGGTAGAGAAATCTGACTTTATCATAAATTGTTCTTCAAGTTTATATTAATAACAACTCTTTGTAGTCTGGTAGCCATGTGCACTGTATATTTTGTTTTTAGTGAACTGCTGTGTGGGTTTCAATGACATAGCTGGAAAGGTCTTTCCTTTTTCTAGATTTAAGCTGTCCAAGTAGTCCATGCACAGGATCTGAGAAAAGTCCCTACTTTACCGAGATGCTGCTGGACCAGAACACGCAGAGAGGCAGGCAAGTAGTTCTGAAAAGGTTTTCCTTTAGTCCAGTATCAAATCTATAAACAACATTTTGCGAAAAGTCACTAATACTGAAGTTTTTGACTAGTACCAATTTGTTTAAGCCCATTACCAGTATTCAAGTTCAATGTTACATTTATACTCCACAGCAACTCAGGGAACATTTTCCACTGCTTGGTTTTTTGTCTAAGTTAGATGTCACAGCCACTACAAAATATAAGTCCTGCATTTAGTGACATAAAGCAGGACAGATGATCTTTTAAAATCAGCTTCCCCAAAACAGAAGAGACACACAGTGACCTTGCATTATTTAACCATCGTTGCCATTCATTGGATAGCACTTAGTACTCTGGGGTATCGTTTAAGCTCGCCATCGCCAATTTAGGCAAAGGCACTCCATGTAGCCCAGCTTCATCAGGAAACACTGCCACACCTTATGCTTCTACAATACGCACATTAATTCCTGCAGGGGTAGATACATTATTTAAGAAAAAGGCCTCACAAAGATGCACAATACACAAGGTAAAGAACACCCACCTACAACAAAATTCCTTCACAGTAAATTTTTGGTGTGCATGATCAGCAGAGAGTACACATTTTTTCCTTTTACTGCAGAAAAGAATATAAGGGAACTTTGACCTGTTGATTTTCAAATTACTCCACATTCTTTACAGCATCCAGATACCATAGGAAATAACTTTTAAAAAAAAATCAAAAGATTAAGCATGAGAGCATTTTTCAAAATCGAAGATTTTATCTCTAGAGGATACTAGTATCTAATTTACTCATATTAGAAACATAATATCATTACCTAAAAATTAATATTCAGACCATCCTCTAAGCACAGAAATACCAATTGACTGTAGTAACAACAGCTATTCTTATAACCACAGTGTTTCTATTGCTAAGAAATACTATCACCTTTTCGTGTCATCCTTGGGAATGCCAGCTATTAGAACCAAACTCTGAGACAGATTAATATACAGACATATTAATCAACACGAGTAAGACTGTAAATCATGTCAACTTTCCATTTATTGTAAATCTTAACATATATCTGAGTGAAGAGTGAAAGGAAGAAATGTGAAAACTCAAAGAAAGATAGAGTAAGGTAATTAAATGCAAAAGCAGCTGCCACACTTCTTTTACAAAGTCACTCTTTTTTTTCCTGTACTTCAGAAAACTATTCCAAAATGCATGAACTATACAAAAACCTTCCATTTTTAAAAAATTGAATTTAAATTTTGATTTAGTTCAAGAAAAACATCAGATGATATTATTTTAATTAAACTCTAAGATGTGGATTTAGGTCAGGAAACAAGTATTTCAGATAAGCAAATCTTACAGTGAAACCAATTAATTTTGCAGGTATCTTACATTTTCAATGGGATCAATCCGCAGTATATCAGGTGGCAGAATAAGTTGTAATAAAAACGATGACAACATAGGAAGTACAAACTGAAATGCTCTTTGCTAATCTACCTATTAGAACACCAAACCAGAAGTAAATCAGCTATATGTAGATTGTAAAAAATGCTTACACTACAGTAACTACAACTCCAGTTTTAATGATGTTACTTCTTTAATTCTTAAAAAAAAAAAAGGCAAAATTAATTGGTTTAAGTTCAAGCCTCTCTTAATAAATCAATAAGCAGTCAAAAGATTGTAAAATTGTTCAAAAGTCCATAGAAGGGATGCTAAATAGAATACTAAGTAGAGTGGGCTGTAATGAATCCTTTTGTTTTTTTGATCTATAGCAGATTGCATTGTTCTTCCATTCAATATGTGCATTCCCTATGGAAGCGAGTGAGCAGTCAATGAGAATGATTTATTCAACTACAGTAGGATGCCCAAGAGATGCACCCAAGAGATGCATATACAGTTGTTTCCCTGCCCAAATCATGTCTCACGGAACATATAATTTACAGTTTAATGGAGCACTAAGCTCCAGCCTTCCCAGAGTATCCCATAATCATGGGTCTGACATTGGTTCATTGCATGAGAAGTAGCATTTATTCAGAAAACAAATTAAAGAATATGTTTAAAATCAACTTCCATCTATTATTCCTACTCATTGAATTAGTTAATATCATTCGCAGCTCCCTTGCATTATGAAATAAATGTTTACACAAAATCCAAATCTGCAATTAAATACCCTTGACATTGTGTGCTCTTGTTTACGCTAGAAACATATCCATTGGACATCGTATGCAACAGTTCAATATGTAAAGAAAACAGAAATGGGGGGGCAGAAGTTGAGAAGAAGGTGGCTTTCAGTAGTAATTTATTTCAGCATTAGCTTTCAGTTGCATGGATTTTAAAACAAAGAGTGACTTTCAGGTTTTCTACTATGACACCTTTTTCTACATCAAGTGGGAGTGTTCCATGGATGTAAAAAAAATCTTCTTGATCTTTGGCAAAATTTAAGTTCTCCAGAAGTGCTGTCTGTGTGGTGTCCTATGGCTCAGGTGAAAATTCAGCAGATAAAATTCTGACTTTTCACTTACGTCTCTTGAATTTCATTTGAGTCACAAGTACAACACACAAGAAAAGAATCCTGGTCCAGTATTATTTAAAATGAGTAAACCTCAGGTTAACTTAGATATACTTAAGTGGCTTAGCATTGTCAGTAGTAGTCCAAAAACTAATTTCCAACAGCAATTTAACAATGAGCAGCCTTGCATTCTGTAATACATTTAGTGCTAGAGCTGACTCTCATTAATGATACTCTCAAAAAGTGATAAGGAACCCACACAAACACTCAAACAAAACGATCCACTTTGCAATAGACTATCTTCAAGAGCTCGCAAAAGTGTGGAACAAATTTTACAATAACAAAAATAATTAAAAATCTGGTTGAAACTGGAAAATAAGATCTAATACAATGCGATTTTGCCAGCTATGGATCACACTAGGCTAACCTGACAGCTTTTTTCAATAGATTTTGAATACAACATAAGTAAGGGACAAAGAAAATCTTATCTAACAGGATTTCAGGAAAGCATTACAGATGGTGTCACATAAGAGTTAGTAGTAAAGTCAGGAAGTGAGGATTGGCAGAAGAATTTAAAACATGCAAGGTATTAAAGAGTTTAACGGAGAAAATGAAAGCAGTGAAAAGGAATGCACCTGGTAAGAACTACATTATTTTTAATACCTCAAGGATTATTTCTGTGAAGTATTCTTGTGATGTGGCATGGGCACAAATAACAGTGAACAAGTGACACTATCTTTAACAAAGAGGAAGATGAAGTTATCAGAGATATTGAAATCTTGAGATCTGCCATAGGAGAAAAAAATCGATAGTATAAAAATAAAATAATTTACATGGCAAACTTTTAATTCATGCATGGAAAGTGTCTAAAGAAAGCATACAGAGGAAGGGAAAGCTGATTATAAAAAGGCTCTCACCTACCAATGTGATACAGCTGCAAGAGAAACTAATATGACCTTAGGACACAGAATTGTAAAAAACGTTCTCTGAATCCACTCATATCATACTTCACCTATCAACTGTCTTTAGGAAAGAGTTATTTAAATCAGAACTGGTACAGAAAAGACACCCTAGAATGAAAAGGAAAATAAAATGCTGACAGCAAGAGGGTTGTGTTATGGGTTGTTTGGAGGAGGGAGGTTTGGGGGCTGGGGTGGGTTCGTTAAATCTAAGAAAAAGAGTTGTTACAAGTAAGGCCCAGAGATACACAGCCCTGAAGAAACACTTTGATGCTAAAGGACAAGGCTGACAAACACACACACATACACACAGTTGGGCATGAGTATATCAGGATAGAAATTAGAAAATACCTAACCATTAGCTCAGTTATGTCTTTCACGGCTTTCCTGACTGCTTTAAACATTAAGCTTACTAAATTAATGAAAAGAATGACATGGAATATATAGTATTAAGGGACAAAGTTTTATAACATTGAGTTCCTTCCAGTTTGGTTTACTGTTCAACTTATATTATGTTAGAAAAAACTAGTAACCTCCTTTTGCACCTAGGAACCAGAAAGCAGCATATGTAGCTGATTTACATTTAAAACCTATCTTGTGCAGTAGAGGTCAATCATTCTGTCCAAAACAGTGACATCAGGGGAAAAAGCTGCCATGACACATCCAAAAACCACCCTGTTCAGACACAAACCTTTTGAATCGGCCACGTATTTTCAGCATTATCCAGTTCCTCATTATTTTGAGACTATTTGTAGACATTTGTTAGCATCTATCCATGGCAAGAAATAGTCATGGCAAATGCAATCTAAATCTTTTTCTGATGAGTGGCTGACCTAAAACTTCACAGTCTTTAGCATACTGAGCACTCCTTGTTCACAACTCATTATATATAATATATTCCAAAATATCAAGTAAATAAACTAGAAACAATTAATTAAAGTTCTTGCTCTACACAAAGAAAGATGTTGGAGATAGATTAGCAAAATGTGTGTAGATATTATCACTTAGCAGTAATCCCTGGAGTATAAATTAATGTGTTTTTAATGGATATATCACCTGTTTATTTCAGGGAAAAATAGATACTTAAATGAAATTTTCTCTTTTCCCACCACCATTTCCTACCATTATTTCTTTATTTAACTCTTAGCCTTCTCCTCACTTATTTTCAGTCCTCGTAGCTCTTTTTCTGTCAGCCCATTCCATTCTGCTTTTATGCATGTAGTACTGGACAATATTTTAACCCTGCAACCCAAAGTTTATCCCCCTGTACAGATATTTATTTAGATCCCGTGCAGCGTTACTTCCACTTCCATATATGCATATATATATCACTCCAGTCACTATTTATTTGCCCTCTCTTGATTCTGTGATGACTGAAGATCTTGCAGCTCTTCACAGTATCACAGTTTGCATCAGAATTTTAAAAAACTATTACAGGAAGTCCCATCTTCCCTTACCATCATGGAGCTCCAAGCCACAGTGAAATAAAAGGAGCATGATGATTTCCAAGCCAACATAAACCTTTTCCAGGAAGGCCACGCAGCTGGGAATAGCACTGCATGTGAATCTTTGACCTATATCACAACTGATATCATATACATGGGCTTATGAAAAGCATTTGACACTCTCCCACATGACACTTTGTCCCTAAATTGTAAAGACATGGATTTGACGGATGGACCACTCAGTGGATAAGGAACTGGCTGGATGGCTGCAAAGAGCTACAGTCAAAGGCTTAACGTCCCAGTTTTGACCAGTGATGAGTGACATCCCACAGGGGTCTGGTGTTGTTCATCATCTTTTTCACAGACATAGACAGTGGGATTGAGGGCATCCTCAGCAAGTGTACTGATGACACCAACCTGAGTGGTGCAGTCAACACTCAGGAGGGAAGGGATGCCAACAGAGGGACCTGGATAAGCTTGAGAAATAAGCCCATGTGAACCTCGTGAGGTTCAACAAGGCTGAGTGCAAAGTCCTGCACCTGGATCGGGGGAACCTCTGGTATCAACACAGGCTGGAGAATGAAGGGATTTAGAGCAGCCCTGCTGAGAAGGAGTTGAGTGTACTAGTGGATGAAAATCTGGATATGAGCTGGCAATGTGTTTTCGCAGCCAAGAAAACCAACCTCATCCTTGGCCGCATCCAAAGAAGTGTGGTCAGCAGGTCGAGGGAGGTAATTCTTCCCCTCTACTTCACTCTCGTGAGACTCCATTTGGAATATTGTGTCCAGTTCTGGAATCCCCAACATATGTAAGCGTTGGAACTGTTTTATAGGAAAGCTACAAATACGATCAGAGGGATGGAACACGTCTCCTATGAAGACACACTGAGAGAGTTGGGGTTATTCAGCCCAGGGAAGAGAAGGCTTCGGGAAGGCCTTGTAGCAGCCTTCCAATACCTAAAGGGAGCCGACAAGAAAGCTGGAGAGGGACTTTTACCATACTTTACAAGGGTATCTAGTGATGGGACAAAGGGTAATGGCTTTAAACTGAATGAGGGCAGATTTAGACTGGATATAAAGAAAAAAATATTCACTATGAGGGTAGTGAAGGACTGGAACAGGTTGGCCAGAGAAACTGTTGATGCCCCGTTCCTGGAAACATATAAGGTCGAGTTGGATGAGGCTTTGAGAAATGTGGTCTAGTGGAAGGTATGCCTGACCATGGCAGGAGGGTAGGAACTGGATGATCTTTGAAGTTCCTTCCAAACCAAACCGTTGTATGATTCCGTAAAACACAACACGGGTGCTTTCATAGAGGGTTCTGCTTAAGAAAACATGCCATACAGCAGACCTCAAATTCAGAACTCAGTTTGGCTCTTTGTGCAGTTGTTTACTGAAGAGGAGTTCCCTTACTAAGGCCCAGGTTTTCACTGCCAACACCTTTTGAAAATCAGTGTGATTTCCACAGCACAAACACATGGGGCTGGAATGTTAAAAGATTCTGGCCCTGTGCTTCTCTTCCAGCCTACGTAAGCAAACCTTGTCAATAGTGTGGTTCTCTATTTGAAAAAAAATATTGCCTCCTTTGCATTTTAGCTTTCATCTGGAAAAAAAAAAATTATAGCTATAACCTAGAAAAACAATTAATTGATCATCCATATTGCTCTGAAATAAGAAAGTATTTTTAAGCCTATGAGGCCTATATGAAAAAAAAAACAAACCAAAAGCATTTTACTCACACTTTTTGAGCAGATATAAGGTGCCTCATGTTTATACAATCAACAGCAAGTTGACCCTCTCTGTCCGATTTGTGTTACTGCTAGCACAAAGGATCTCTTCTCTTAGCAGGCCTTTCAGCTGACCAACAAACATTAGGAACATAGGAACACTGTGACACTTACACCTATGACAATTTTTCTTTATGAACAAACAGGTGGAGACTGTCCCCAACCCCTTAATGACTGGCACAGACATTCACCCTATGTACTGAATGAGAAAGGATAGGAAAAGAGAACTTGAGAAAGTTCATACTTATTATTTCCATGGCCTTATTCATGGAATCACCGCAAGGAAAGAAAAGACTGAAAAAAGGCCAGGGTTTGGCCTCTCCCACTCTGTTCTGGATCAAATCACAAAGCTCCTTCATTTACCCAGGTCACCCATTCTGAAGTGTTAACACAGATCTTTGCATTACAGCTCTTCTGAGGTCCTTTGAAGAATCCGTCTCTACAATAAATACTTCTCCTAAAGTATGTATGGCTGGTAAGGCCTGCTTTATATAGAAGTAAAAATGAATTAAAATTCTGAGGGCTGCTGTGTCACTTGTGTTTGTTTCAGTCATGCTATGCTCTAAAGAAACTAATAAAGGCAACAGAGCAGGTACATTCTGTACTGTTATTCTGTTAAAACTGCATTAAAGATGAGAAATAAATCTCAAGGTGCATTACTTTGTTAAGCATGAAAAGAAAATCCTCTCTTTCTTAAGTCCAGTTGCTCTCTCATTTCTAAAGCAGCTCACATTGTAGAATTGCCCTATTTTTAAGTCATCAGTCCAAGAAACTTTAGTTTTGTGCTGCAGAGAGCTTGGTTTTTTTCCTCTGGAATAATCACTACATGCAGTGTATCATCCCGTGACTCACAGGGGATTACGATTTTAGTTTATCCAATCTGAGTAGTATCTTGTTAAGACATGCAAATGAAACAACAACAATAAAAAACCCAACACCAACAGCATCCCAAAACCAATACCACCCCAAACCCAACAATCATGAGAAATAAAAGCCAGCAACTTTCATACTTTATACATGAAGAACCAATCTACCACAGGGAGGCTTGTTTGGAAATGTGCCAGGAAATCCTGAGACCTCTGTCCTCCAGAACAAATCAGCTGGAGAGAGGCAAAAAGATGATAAGATAGATGATAAATAAAGATGCAGTCAACCAAGGGTCTGGCATTTCTCAGAAGCATTAATTTTTTTCTATTATTCATATCTTGTGATTAATTTCTGTCAGTTATACTATCAACACACTGCTAGTGCACAATACATCACTTTAACAAGGAACAACAGGTATTTAGAGACCAAGAATGCAGCTCATTAATATAGAACTGTACACTGAACTCACCAGATGAAAATAATGTATCTTGTAGAAGACAAAGAACACCCATTACTTTTGTTTCTTTGTAAATAGATATACAAAACACACTTCCCCCATGCTAAATATTCATTTCAGAGGAGAGAAAGGGAGGCAGCAAAATATTTTCGCATCCCTTTTTTTTTTACTCAGTTCTCACTTCTCTTGGACTTCATGGGTTTCTAACATCTCTTGCATAATATAAAGTTCATCTACTCATTTTTATCCCTAGTAGAATAAGCCTGATTCTATCTCCCTGAAATCAAAATGTTGCTGCCTCCTTTAGGAGGAGAGTGGATTCTGCTTTCTAAAAAGAATTTACACAGTCTAACTAGAAGCTGTTCTACGGGTGGCCATGGCCTCCCTGATCTCAGCCATAGATTACCAACCACCCCTAGGATTATGAACCTACACTGGGAGCTGGACCATCCGACTTATTCAATGGAAAAGTTGCCCCATCAAAAGTAAACATAACATTCAGTCAGGCTGATCCATCTCTGCTCAACATCACCTTGCCATCTGATCTAACACAAGGGAAAGGGCTGAAAGAGAGCAGGATTAGATCTCTGGAGTCAGATGTGCGTGGATTACACACATGATGAAACCGCAGTCTAAAGAAACCAATTTGAATGCAGGTGAAGGGCTAGCAAAACTGTAAACATTAGAGCAATGTGTTTTCAACATAGAGAGCAAGAGCATTAAAGACATGCTCACACACAGAGATTTTGATTTATTTCAATTGCTGAGACTCCATGCTGAAGAGTTGTAAGGAAGTTAGAAAAATAGCATTGGGGAAGGGATGGTGGTCAGACACCAAACCTAAACCAATCTACACTCTGCAGTTTGGAAGATAAAATAAATTATTTGATCTCTTCTTCCCCCAGGAGGCGGAACAGATCTTGAGAAGGAAGGAGAAATATGTTTTTTTCCAGCATTTCTTGAAGATCTGACTGGAATGGACCAGTAAGCATGAGATGTGGTGGAGAAGCAAACAGGAGTTACTGGTGACAGGCAATGCAACATCTAGCAAAATATTGCTAAGGCTTCCCTGAGTAAAATACATGTTCTAAGTATGAAAAGGGATACAGACCTTAGAAGCTGAACAATGAGAACCCCTCTAAACATGAAGAACAAATCACAAACGAGTACAATGGAGGAGAAAGGTGCTGATTGGCTACCTCAGCAGCTGCTCAGGTAGGACTATAGCCAGAGTATTCTGCAGAGGCAGCAGTCCTCCTTATAATGTAATATTCATCTTTAAGTATTTTAATCACTTTCTGCTGAAAGTATTGTGATGGGCAAAACCAAAACATACCTTATATGTAAAGCAAAAAAAAAAAATTCTCAGTATAACTGCAATATTAACAGTGTAATCAAATAATTATTATTATTCCAAATTTATTAGAGAAAGAGAGGAAAAAATACTCCCTAGAAAAAAAGAAGTGCTTAAACTTTCAAATTAAAATTGTTATGCATAAAGTTGCTAGTATCTACCCATTTTCTTGCTGTCATGCTCACCTTTGTTCTCTTCCTCTGGGTCTTAATGTCAACAGCTTCAGTGCAGCCGTGAGAGATGTACAGCAACTCGTATGCATGCTGGATCTTGCACTGAGAGGGATATAAGCTTGGTGGCTTCTTCTTTGTCACACCAGGATATGACTTGGGACATTTCGATATGTTTCCAAACACACTTTTACTTGTTTTATTTCCTTATTGGTCTGCAAGTCTATGTTTTATACAAATTTAACATATGTTATGTTTTACATATGTTAGGAATTATTTCTTTGTTATCCCTAAAGCCGATTTTGTCCAATTCCATGCCTGCTTTTACTGAGCAATGGAGGTTTTTCACAATCCTGAAGGTCTCCAACATGAGCTTGTATCCTGTCTCCTATCATTCCCTATTCCCTGCACTACACTGCTTCTGATGTTTCCACTCTCAAGGCCTCTGTCATACCAGCCCTGCATTTCTGCATTACTCTAGAGTCATAAAAATCTAATTCTACACAGAATAACTACCTGTTACTATTTTCTATATGGAAACTAATTTTGTACCATGCAAAGATATGAACAGGTAAAACAAATTAGGCACACCCATCTGGTCAGAAGAAAAATTGTTGTCATAGCCTCATGGGTTACAAAGACTGGGTTGCCCGAATTCAGTTTAAAACTGAACAGGCACAGATATGGAGGAAATACAACTCAGCTGCATGGATAAATAGGAAATAAAAATCTCAATAACAAAACTTAATATTCTGATTTCTGTGTGTGTGATTTTACTAAGTATGTGCCATTAAATTCCTCAGTAACCTATTAGAAATTCTTTATTATGACATGTGGACATGCTACTGAACCTAAAAATCACTACTAAGTAGTTTTAAGTCCTACTCTCAGAATGTTTTAATATGAAAATAGGAGTGTTCTTTCCACCCACCATCACAGTCCCATCTTTTCATTCCTGTTTCTTTTATAAAAATCCAAAGGGATTTTGTAATACAAAAAATTAAACTCGTTTAGATATGGTAATAATTCAAGGCTTTTTACCCTACATGTACGCAGAAAGACTAGAAGTCAAACACTTCTAAGGCTCCCCCCCTACTCCCCTCAATAATCCCACAACAATTCTTCAAAACTGGGGATTTTGAGGCAGAGTAGTGCTGTGGCTCTTTCATGGCATACCCTGAGGCTGCAAATGCTCTCAGTCCTCAAACATTATCCTTCAAAGTCTTAGAAGTTTCTTAGTTCTTTGTTTAGCCATCACATGGAGTCTCACACACAAGTTTCACTCAACCCAGCACTGAAAATAATTAAAAAAAAAATCTGCCTTTATAAATAATTAATTACAAAAAATGCCTGTATCGTGGTGACTGCATTCCATTGTTAAACTAGACGTGTGCATTTTGCGAGTGAGCATTGAAGCCCAGTTTCTCAATGAGTGCATAAATTATCTCTTGACTGACTTCAATAAAGACATTGAACTATCCCATTTTGTTTTATAATTTTGGGCAAACCAATTAAAAAAAAAATTAGAAGGATTCCACCTGAATAATTTTCTGCATCTTCCCTTAAATGGCTAGAGATAAATAAGAAAAACAACACAAATTTTAAGAAAGAAAGAAAAAATATAATTTTAAAAATAAGAATTATTGGATATTAAGGGCAAATCAGAAATTATTTGCATTCTCGTAATGGTTATCTGCCTGTACACATGTGGTTTTATTTGAATAGAGAAGTTCTTATTTCTCTAAATTCACAGCAAAGATATGTTAGAGTTGCAGAAAGAATTAACTGCAAGACAAATCAACTGTTGATGAGAATAACACTTTTCAAAATACATATTTGATTTGCAAGGTTTTCATGCTCTGAAAGCATAATTAGCTAACAGGCACTAAATACTTAAGATTTTGAAACACATTTTGAAAGCAAGCTTGATTTGTAGCTGGACAAAAAAAAACAACCAAAACCCTTACATGCAAAATTTAGCAAGCAAAAAAGCTGCTGTTTTTCTTTCTACTGCACATTTTGTTTCTGAGTTACGAGTCATCGTGCCACTGGGGTGGACTCATTCTGCTGACCTACAACAAAAGAAAATTCCTCAACTTCAATGAATTTAAAACCGGAATGCTACTCGTGATGCAGGTTTGGAGAAGGAGCTGTAATACTGAAGATTAATAACAAGTGCTTCTGTTGTTTCTTCTATATTTCTATATAATAGCAGAATGAAACTAGTAAGATGGAGCTGATCTCTATGGTAGCAGTAAAACTCTTAAGAATTATATAGGCTGCTGCTTTGGAAAGCTACCAATAACAAAGGACAACTGAGTTATACATAAATATATTGGTTTCCCCCCATTCAAGGCAATGAGGATAAAATGTTTTAGATCGGGTACATCCCTTTCTCACAACAGTGAGAACAAACACACAAAAGAAGAAAGAAAAGAGCTCAACAAAACTCCTCCCTTTGTGTTTTGAATGCAGCCAGACATGTAAGAGGTCAGAGACATCAGTTAAAGGACAGGCTTATGCAGAACTGCTTGACACCATCTAGATCCAATCTGAGATATCCAAATCAGGTCCTATAGGAGACCCACTGAATGTCCACAGCACTTATTGCCTAAGAGTATATTCCCCACCAGCCTGTGAGCAGTAAATTGTTGCCTCTAGTCTTCTGGTTGTGAACTTGCCTGTAGAATGTTTGCAATTACCTCTTTACTCTAAAAACATCATTTCTTTTTTTAAATTAACTTTCTGCTGTCAAAATCCAACCTAGCAAAATTAATAGGAGAAATGTGACTCATTAGGGACATATTGTGTCAAGTGAAAAAATAAATAGGATGCATTTTTATCTCAGTTATTCTGGAACTATAAATTCACTGACTTTGATAGTATCACTACCATTCATTAGTTTCTTGTGGATGTATTCCAGGATAAATAAGGTTAGAATCAGGGTCATCCCAAGCAGATTACAACATAAGTCGTACTGGACTAAAGTAGTAACCACACTTATTCACTCTCAGTTACTTGAAATGCTAAATTTTGACTTGGATATATATATATCCTGTACAGCACTGCTTCCAATTGTAGGATAGGGAAATTAATTTCTTTTTCAAACACATTCATTTTGACCAGAAGTAATGTTTTAGCTTTCACTAATCTTAAGTTTTCAGTTGTGACTAAGGAGATCAGTATGAAAACCAAATGAAAAATTGACTGATTTTACTTACTTGAGTTTAATAACTCCTAATTTAAGATAGGATATTTATTTTCACATAAAGTATTGGCAATCTTTTGGATTAGAATACCTTCTCTATTAAAAATGAAGGAAAAACCACTGCGCTTGTGATTACTTTGATGTTATATTACCCCACCGTACAGAATAACTCTAGATCTCTAGACCAAAGCCAACATTCAGAAAGCAAAATGATCATGCCAAGTCAGTAACTTAGCTCAATTTCTAAACATTGGAGCACTCTGCAATTTTCTGTGCTTCTAGTTGAACACAAAGACTATGAAACCTCATTCTTTTTTTGCCTTACTATTTTGAAGAAAACATTTATATTGCTAAGGTTTTGTGTATTCACTATGATTGTACATAACGTTAGTTGATGGAATCCAGGTACTATACAATAATCATATTGTTTGTTCAAGAAAAACTAACAATAAAAGAAAGCATTTCTAGTGTTATGGTATAAAAGAAAAAATTAAAAATATCATCCTAAACAATCATATTTTTCAAACATTCTCCCCACCCCATCAAGTTAAAGTTCACAATTCCCATTCTTTTGCTGCACATTTCTGCTTGTCTGGGTCTCTATCTGATCCTGCAATGTTTTTAACTCACCAATCTCAAAGTCATAGCTTGATTTGTTGTTGTAAATGTTTTTTTTAAAAGAAATTTCTCATTTTCATATTACTGCAGCTAAGAAAATGGGAAACAGTCCTTCTGAGAACCTTTGTCAGGTTTCATGCTCATCACAAACCAGCTGGTGCTTAAAATTAATTACAATTGGTTACCTTGGTAACACTAAATCATGCCTGAAAGTTTCAATATTGTTTATCCTTATAAGTTTCCACAGCAATTTCAGCTGCAAGGGTAAAAAATGGGGATCAAAGTCCAGCAGAAAAAGCAATCTAAAGTGACCCTGCCACTGAATTGGCACCCCTTTCTCTCCTCACCTTTTAATAAGAGCATTTACAGCTTGTTGCTTTCTGTTTTAAAAACATTTGAACTTTGGCTATCTACCCTTAAAAGGCTATTCATCAAATGCCTGCTGTTCACATCAGACACCTACTGTTCAAGTCATAGATTCTTAGATCTCTGCTAAATTGATATTGATTTCATATGTTCAATTAAAAACATACGATAACTGGGTTGAAGGCAGAGACTGAGGAGCTTGTTATGTTGGTTTTTAAGTAGGGTAGAGAAGAACAAAGCTACTTTCAAACACATCAGTCTATTCCCAGCAGTCCAAATTCCCCCTATGATTTAGGACAAAGAAGCATTAAAAAAAAAGCATTAAGTCTGACTCAGCTGTTTATATTATGGAAATTTAATTTTACTAGTTCCTACGAGGTGGAGGGTTATAAACACTATACATAACTGCCTGGGTATATTTTGATAGCTCTACCTTTTCTGTTTTAGGTTTAAAAGGTTTTAAAGGTAAAGATCTTATTTATTCTGCAATTGCCAAATTTTTAGCTTAATTTTCTGCTCGCTACAGAACTGGTTTGAGGCACTCCTTTCAAATTCTGTATAGTATCAAACACCTAATAGCTAAAAGTTGTGAATAAAGCTTCTTTGAATTAATATAAACTGATGCTTATTTTCAATGGACTACTTGTGTCCCTGTAAAGCATGAGCTGATACAGTTATCCTAATTACCTGAATTATATCATCTCTTTACAATTCAATTTGGCCCATTCCCGAAATACAAGGTAAAAGTAGCCTTTTTGGGGTACCGAACTCTTTTTTTTCCTTCTACAACCAAGAGTTTCCTAGCATAACAACCCTGAAAATGCTTTTACACAGTTGCTTCTTATTCTACCCCTTTGGTCACAAGAGCTCACCAGATTAACACACTTTCTCTCCTTACAGGTCTACAGGACAAAAGTAGGAAAGAAAGATCAGCATTTCAGCAAGTCATGAGTCTTTAGAACTCAGAGAGGTGGCAGAGGAGCATGTAGCTAAGGCTAAAGGTAAGAATAAAAACAGTGTCTAAAGTTGTCAATAACAGACCTTTCAAGTCTCACTCATTTGTCTCCTTGTCGTCATCTCCCCCACACTGCCACCTGCTAAAGCATTCACAACGAAATACTGTGAAATACCGATCTTTTCCAGATCCACGTGCCAATCAACACCACTGGACGCTTGGAGTGGGAGCCATCACATTTGTGTGGTGCAGAGAAAGCAGAAAGGAAACACACCCTCTCCCCTAAATCCTCCATACAGCCCAATGTGGGTTCACACATCCATCTCATGAACCACAAGGCAAATACCCAGCTCAGACACTCCCATGATAATGAGACACAATATAGGCAGATGCATTCATTGCCACTCCAGAAAATTGTGAGAAATGGTCACTAAATTCCCTATCCCTTCTAGAGCTTGAAGCAAGGATTGAAAAAGTAAATTGACAACTGCTGAGCTGAAGAATACAATGACCTCCATCAGCACAAACACCACTATAAATCGGTACAAAATAACAACTATTCAGAAGGTCAAGGATTAGGTGCAATTAACCTTACTTTGCAATCGAGGCATGCGTACAGGCAGAGTTCTGGTACCCATCATGAGAGCAAGTAAAAGGCATTTCTTGAAGAGTGCTATTTAAAACATGTCACCTCTTTCATAGCAAGAAGTGAAAAATGTGCTCTTCACACTTTTCCAATTGCACAGAGAATTGGCACCACATAGACAAGGCAGTCCGTATTGGGTCAGAACAGCAGATGGAGCACATTAACATTCCTCTTTCTTTTTATGTGTTATATAGACATTTTCAGATATTTCTTTTGCAACTAATATGACATGTGAAATCAAAATCCTTGACTATAACAAATTATGTATGGAAGTGTAATTGTAGAGCATTTCAGTGCTGACCTTTCCTTGCTGTTAGTGCTTCTCTAACTGGCACAAACCATATAGAAAGGAGGAGGCTGATCAGCAAATACTTGTGAGAACAAAGCTGGAACATAGAGGGATAAAAAGTCCTCCATTGTCTGGCAGGAGGAGAAAGAGGTAGGACAGAAATGCATGTAATGAAACCACTCACTACAATCCTCCTGAACAGAGACAAAAACACAGGAGTACCCAATAGGTGAATTAGATACACCTTTACTTGAAGTGATTAATTCATACAACAGCCTGTTATTGCTTCATTAACTCCACAGATCTGAGGCTGAGATGTGCTGCACTGCTTTGCCCTTTGGATGCTACTCCATTTCAATGGAGTCTTCCTTTACAATTTGTATTAGAATTAATGTATTACATTACTGCAAGTTTCAAAGGTTGACATAGTATGTCAGAGCCCGTAGAGGGTTTTTGTTAAGTTCAAATCCAAGCTTTTACCTAAAGCTTGTGTAAAGCCAACCTTTCCTCGTCTCATACCATCCCCATACATCATTTCTTGTCTAAACACAACTGTCAAGAGAAATACAGAATTTTTCTTGTACAATGCCTGTGCCACTGCATTGCTCTAAATTAAAAGGAAATAAAACAGTGTTTAAAACTTGATCAAGTTTTCTTTCAGCTCTATGCATCAGAGAATACACAAGCTACATTCCTATTTCATCCCAAGACTTCTTTATAGGACAAACTGCAAAATAAGTTGAGATGTCCACTAATGTGGATGACATTTCAAAATCTGTCCCGCCAATGAACTTAAAAACTGCTCAGATCTCCTATGTGACAGGCTAATATACAACCTCACTGGTCTTAATTTTACATTGCAGGTATGGGTATTTGCCCTCTGTGTGTGCCACTCATCATATAATATTAGGTTGCTATCGTGATTGCTAAAAAAAGAGAAAAAAGTGAAAGCTGAATTATGGAAAACTCTGAGGCTAGAAGTTGGACAAATGACAAATCTTGAAAATAAAACTAAAGTACCATTTTTCCTGAATTCTGCTGGAACTGTTTGTAAAGGAGTATATTTTCCTTTATGAAAAAAAAAAGGCAGCTCATTTCCTCTTTTAAATACTTCTGATTGATACTTATTACTTACCCAAGTAGTATTTTCTTCCAGTATCACATGCAGAGATTACCATCATGTAACTCATAGTGATGTAATTCATAAGTTAAATAAGATGCCTAAGTCCAAAAAAGGTCACTGCTTCCTGAATCCTGAAAACAATCACTTTACGATACTGTTTCAGATCTTCATAGAGATTTATATATGAAAGTCCTTTAATTAATAAAAATGTGGAAGTATATAGACTCATGCACTTCAGTTTATTAGGTAACAAATGTTTATACACTCACTCAAGTTATAGAGGAAATGCAAAATTAGAACCAAACAGCTAATCAAAGCCAGCATTTAAGGCTTTACAATCCTTTAGTTTAAAGCTGAAATTGTCTCACATGTTTCCCTCAGTGAACCTAAAGAACCCAACTCACACCGGAGCATGAATACTCACACTACAGACATGGCACTTCATCAGCTGCCATGCCCCTCTATAACTCCATTTGCTCTACTATGGTCCAAGAAGGTGGATGTCTGCAATCTTCTGATAGCCTCTAACAAAGAATTTAGAGTCCCATAGTGTACAAAATAACTTAGCGAAGCCTCAGAACAGCAAGTCTCTACTCAAAAAAAGAGGAAACAGAAGTTGGGGCCCAAAGTCACTGTCATAAAAGGCAGCAACATCCCCCCCCAGGGAACCTTATGGCTTTAAAGAATTTTCAAAAGTTAAAACAAGCACTTGAAAGCTATGACTTAAACTAGCTGGCTGGCTGCAAGTGGAATAATTAATATGCTGTTAAAATCAACCATAGACATAGCTATCACGAGCAGCATCTACTTATAATATTCTGTTATTTTTTTTCAGCCAAAGATTCACTATTGTTACATGAGCTTTCAGAGGTACAAGTATCAGTAGACACTTGTTTGGTGAATAATTTCAGGAATACAGGCATTATTTCAGAACTTTTATGAAATGAATGAATCTAATCTGAAAAATATTTACACCAATTTCTGGTAAGTGGCACAATTTATTGTCATACTCCTGATTATCTAATTTCAAAGCTTAAAAAAAAGTAATTATTTAAGTTTACTACTTTATCGGAGTGGAAAAAAGGTATCTTTTCCTTCTCTGGTTTTAAAATGCAAAAACAAAGCAAGCAGGCAAATATAAGGAAGAAAATAAACTATTTAGCAACAAGCAGGAGATTGTAAAGCCCATTACAGTTCTGAGAACAAAAACTGCTTCAGCTACATTTTAATCAGATGCCTTCAGGTACTTTGTGTAATTTATGGACAGCTGCAAATCTAGAAGTATTTTTGACAGCCGCAGAATTCCATTCCTCTAATGAAGTTAACTAAAGGTATTTAAAATGCCATTTCTTAATCTAAAAATGAATAAAACCCGTAATTTCGGTTATGGGTATTTACACATTTGAGATGAAGTGACTACACAATGGGAATTCTAAAAGTAATTACTTTCCATGCATTCATATTCCAGACCAAAGAGCTGGTACCTGCTGGTTACCTTTCCTATAGAGAATTACTTGAAAGTTGTTGTATTCTCTCCTAGGGGTGAAATACAATAGGAATCTACAGAGAACATCAATTTTCTTTGCTTTTCTAATGTTTACAACTTCCCCTTAGTATTTATCAGGAAATATACAACTCCTCATAGTTAGAGCTATGCAGTCTAACAGTAGGAATTCTTGGTATTGATGGAGCTATTGATCATACAAACATTAAAATTATGTCTTCTGTAGTAAACGCCAACAAAACAGAGGTACATTAATCAGGAAATCAATATACTTGTCAATAGAAAGGCTAACTTTGACTATGTAATGCAGCAGGCAGACTTACTGGATGGTGGACCAAAACACAAGTAACCCAGGCAATGACCTTTTTGTTTGACTTCTGGCTGTGCTGAAATACTGAACACAGAACAAAAGGAAGGAGGGAAGAAGTTAGATGTTTAAATTGTTCTGTAGGAACAAACTTTTAATTCATTGCTACAGTGACCTTTAGTTCTTCACTTAAAAAAAAATAGGAGGAAAAAAAAGGAAAAACCCACAACACCAAAAAGTGAAGAGGAAAAAACACAAACACACCCCAAAAGCAAAATACAAACCCAACAACTAAATCCCAAACATCTGGTTCTTTCTTTTTAGCAGTTCAATGTTAAGGGACAGCATTAGTAGAATACAATTCTAAAATAATTTCATCCTTGGTGGAAAAAAAGGCTAAAATGATACGTTTATAATTTCTCTTTAAAATATTAACAATATTCTTCTATTTAACAGTTTATTATTTGTTCATTCAAAGCCTTGAACTGCTATTTTAAGTAGAAACTCCACTTCAAGTGTGGTCTGTCCATTAGATTGGAAATAAAGAATCACACATTTTCCTGGACAAGAACAGCATATACGTCAGCACCTTCTTCATACGGTTTAACTGTAACTACCTATTTGAACCCTTGAGGACAAATCCTAGAGCTCAGCTAAACTCAGACCTGCATTCTAAACACTTCTAAACACTCAGAATGAGCACCTGGCTGCAAGATGCTTTGGGACAATTTAGTCTGTTTTTTCCTATTTGTTAAAGGACATAAAGCTACTGAATGCTTAAAAATTCATTTGTAAAAAGCAGAATTTTAGATGAGTTAATTTGGCAAATTATTCTTCAGAGTTATAATTAAATATTTTACCAAATATCTGATGAAAAAAATATGCAAACCATAGAAAAGCAGGCAGTAAACAGCAATTTATTATAGCCAATTTTATAATTTAAATTATTATAGCCAATTTTATAATTTAAAAAAAATTTAAGCTGACCCTGATAATGTAAATTTGTTAAAAATATTAGGATTCAAAACCATATTTTCTGATTCAAACTTTTAGTTTTTAGAATTTCAGATTATTAGTTTTGGGAGATAGTTGTGATTGATAAGAAATGTTTCAAAACACTGTAATTCTCTGTGACATGAGAATAAAATTCCACACCAAATTATATACAGAAATATAGGTTTTTCTTGTTTTAAACAACTGCTGTTATTTTTTATATGTAAATCCTAAAACAATTTTAACAAAGGGAACAGTAATTCCTGACATTCTGTAACATTCTTTTCACTTGCACATATGGACTAATACGTTACAAAGCAATACACTTTTCAAATAGGTAGTACTATCTTAGTGCTAGAAATTAAAAATAATTGTTGGAGCCAGGCAGGGTATTTTCAGTTTTATGAAATTTATTCAAATAACAAAGATGACAAATTACCTCTTCTCATCATGATACTAAGTGTTATCAAAAGTTAAAGCTGTCCTTGATCTGTTTAACATTCTCATACAATCTGGGAAATTAAAAAAAAAACAACCCTGGTTTGAATCTGGGTAAGAGTATGTAAATCAGAGTTTTCCACGGTACAGCTCATCCTTTTAATTAATTTGTTTTAAACATTCCACATTGGGACAAAATCAATTCTCAATTTTACAAATTCCATATACAGAATTGTTGTGGACTGGCCAGTGCAATCTGACCACTTCCTGTATTACTACTCAATATATCGATTTAATGAAGACCAAAAGCTGACAGGAACTAAAGAGCTAGAATTTGGGTATGGATGATTCTGTCCATCCAATTTCAGATCAATTACTAAGTTTCTGTCAGTGGATTATTTGTTTTGAGGAGGAATAAATAAAAAAAAGAGATGTGCTCACTGGGTAGCTATATAGCAGTGAGAATGTGAAACACGCCAATTTATCAAACAGCAAAAGAGCTATATGTGAGACACAGTATGTTAGCTGTATCTGAAAAGATAGGGATTTTTTTTTTAGAAAAAAAGGGGTTGACCCATCCAAGAGAGAAGCAAACTCTGCTAATAAGTAACTCATAGACATACAGACTTTACATACTTATGAGAAAAGCAACTGACATTGTTCCTAATAAACACACGTGGCAGCATAAATAATAATATTAATATCACATGAGTCAGCAACAAATGTAATCTCTCCGGGTCAAGGAAAAAAAAAAGGGAAACAAAAAACCTCAATGAAACAAAAAACCCCAAGCCTCATAAACAAGCAGGTCTCATCTTGAACCTGCGATTTACTACTTGCTACACTGGAAAAAAATTAACTAAAATGAAAAGGGTGCAGTTTCCTTATAGAGTTCCTTTGAATGCATGCTAAAATAAAAACTGATCTGACATAATTCAAAGTACACAGGAATAGCACAACATAATGCTAAACCTGCATCTTGTTAATAAATGATATACTGTGGCAAAGTTTTACATTCTTAAAATATATCTCTACATTTTATTCTCCTAAACTAAGTTCTAAAAGTTATTTTCTTATCTCTTTTTTCCTCAATGAAGAAAAAAAAGCATAATTTTGTCTCTCTTAACTGTCATTTCCTCTCCTTTCCTGTCTATGTTCCTTTATTATTGCTTTGGTGCTAAACGTTAACAATGCCATAACTGGCATGAGCCTAGGCAGCTATTTTTATGGCAATTTTGTTTGACTATTTATGAGCTTAAAAAACATTCTTAAGCATCAGAAACCCACTGCTTGTATCTTATGAAGTTCTACATTCTTTCAGAGGGAGATCTGGAGAGGATTCAGACAATCCCACTCAATTAACTCCAAAGTCAAGTGCATGATTCAGCAATAAAATATGACTTTGTAAAAGACAAAGTTTGGAACATTTACTCCTTTTTAGGTGCAAACAGACTTCAGCACAAATGAGGTTGACCTTGTAGCCTGCTTTGATTTATCAGTAATGTTGGTGATTCTGCCAGCGCTGCTGGAATACAAAACCATTCCATGTCACTAGAAATGGGTCTTTTAACAAAGATTAATGTTGACCATTGTTACAAATCCTCTCTAGTTTTATTTACTTTTCTAACTGAGTTGGGATGTGGGATTGTGAAGCCAGGCAGTTTCTACTGTCTCCAGTATCTTCTTATTAGATAGACTCCTCCACTTTTATTTTTTGTTACCTTCCTTCATTTCCAGATATATTTCCACTTACATCCGAAATAGGTTAATTCTTGTTGAAGATATATATGGAGCAGCAGTCATCACACTATCTAGGTGCTATAAATTTATTTTTATACTTATCATATTATTTCCCTCTCACATGCATATATGACCCAGTTACAGTGCAGAATTAATATGTACCTCATAACTGAAATAGTCCTGCATTTACAAACCAAGTTAGATAGACTTACATTGAGAGCTAAAGTTACAAACCTTTTTTTCTCATAACAGGCAATTACAAGTACATTTATTACTCATTTCTCACCATATATAACAACATAATCTACTTCAGCAAGTCAATAATGAGAATATAGTCAGTTGACCCTTCTACTTGGCACATGTCAGGCTGCACCTGGAGTACAATGTTCTGTTCTGGCCCCCACAAATGAAAAAATACTGGAGAGGATCCAGAAGTGGGCCATGAAGGTTACTAGAGAGCTGGACAGACTGCCCTGTGAGGAAAGACTGAGGAGTCAGGTCTTTTCACCCTGGAGAGATGGCTCAAGTGGGAACATGTCACAGTACAACGGGGCACCTATAATGGGGACAAGGAGCCACATGGAGAGGACTAGGGTCAATGTGCACAAATTGCACTGAGAGAGGTTGAATTTTGATATGAGAAAGATTTTTTTTTACAATGAGAATTATCAGTCACTGGAACATCCTCCCTCGGGACATGGAAGAGTCCCATCTCTGGAGGTTTCCATGATGTGACTAGACAAGGAATTAGATAATCTCACCTATGCTATCTTTTCCACAAAATGTTGAACTTGGTGATTTTTCAGGGTCCCTTCCAACCTGAGATGTTCCATGATCAGAACTTCATCAGGTTTGGAGGACAAGTTCAGTAGCCTCTAAAACCTGTTGGCACAAAAGGAAAGCTTTGACCAAGCTTGCCATTTTCTTATGCCTGTCCCAGTGTCTCCACAACTTTCTACAAGCATTTTACAGTTGTATGACCACTGAAAACTGCTAGTCATAGAAGATCCCACATAGCAACCATCAACCCATCATGATCATAATCCTCAGTCATATAAGCTTAACTAAAACTTCAACTTGGCTATTCAAAATCATCTGCATCCCTCTTTATAGAAGTAGTACAGAGTCAAATGGAGAACTTAAAGTTGAATATCTCATTAAGACAGGTATTTCCTGAAACAACCGCTTCAGTTAACTGGAGCATTACTACAGCTCATCACCTGTTAAAAACTAGATATAAAACTGCAAGGTATATCTTGGTAAATAACACCAGTGTTTATTAATACATCATAACAAACCAGACTATTCAGAATGGTATTCCACTAAATTTGAGGTTAAAGCTAAAAAAGCCAAAAAAAAAGGCAATTACATCCTTCCAGTGTAATTGTAAAGTTAAGGAATTTTGCCAGGAATATTAATCAAAGAGCATTGAACTTCTTAACCCAGGTAATAGACACCCCTGTCCGACTAACACTGCCCAATGCCCAATGCAATCGAGCTCAGCAGTGACGTCAAGATCGGAGGCAGCATGGGCTACAATGATCAGGCACTGGTGGAGCTCAAGGTATAGGAAAATGGAACAGTCAAGGAGTGTAATTAGAACTCTAAATTTTAGGAAAGCAAACTTCCAGCTGTTCAAGGAGTTAGTCAGTAGGACTCCCCGGGAAATGGTCCTCAGGGATGAGTGAGCAGAAGAGAGTTGCCAAATACTTAACACTGCTTTCCATAGAGTGTAAGAGTGTTCAGTCCCCAGATGTAGGAAATCAAGCAGGAAAGGGAAGAGACCAGTGTGGCTGAGTCAAGATCTGCTGATCAAACTGAAAAACAAGAGGGAACTGCACAGACAGAGAAAGCAGGGACAGGAAACCTGGTAAGAGTACAGGGACACTGCCTGGGTGTGTAGGGAAGGGGTCAGGAAGGACAAGGCATAGCTGGAGGTAAATTTGGCAAGAGAAGCAAAGAATAACAAGAAGGTCTTCTATAAGTACATCAACCAGAAAAGGAAGGTTAAAGAAGGCGTACCCCCACTGATGAACAAAAATAGTGACCTCGTACCAAGAGACGAGGAAAAGGCTGAGGTACTCAACAAGTTTTTGCCTCATTCTTCACTGGCAACCACTCTCCTCACCCCTCCTGGGTCAACGAACTACAAAATGGGGACCAGGAGGCAAAGTCCCTCCCACTGTAGGGGAAGATCAGGTTCATTGAACCTATAGAGGTCTAAGGGAACTGATGAGATGCATCCCAGAGTCCTGAGGGAATTGGCTGGTGTGATATTTGAAAAGTCATGCTAGTCAGGAGCAATCCCTGGTGATTGGAAGCAGGGCAACATTGTGCCCATTTTAAAAAAAAAGGTACAAAGGGGGAACCTGGAAAATACTGACCAGTCTGCCTCATCTCTGTGCCCAGGGAAGTTCCTGGAACAGATCCCCCTAGAAGCTCTGCTAAAGCACATGGAGGACAGGGAGGTGTTTCGAGACAGCCAGCACAGCTTCACCAAGGGAAAGTCCTGCCTGCCTAGTGGCTTTCTATGATGGAGTGACCACATCAGTGGGCACGGGAAAAGCAATGGATGTAATCTATCTGGACTTCTGTAAAGCCCTTGACATGGTCCCCCGCAGCACCCTTCTCTCTAAATTGGAGTGATATGGATTTGATTGGTGTACTCTTCAGTGGATAAGGAATTGGTCAGACAGTCACATTTAGACAGCAGTGGTCAATGGCTCAAAGTCCACACCGGGACCAGTGCTGTTTAATATTTTCATTGATGACACAGACAGAAAGATCAAGTGCACCCTCAGCAAGTTTGTGGATGACACTAAGTTGAGTGGGGCAGCAGTCCCACCAGAAGGACGGGATGTCACCCAGAGGGATCTGGGAGCTGGAGAAGTGGGCCTATGTGAACGTCATGAGGTTCAACAAGGCCAAGAGAAGTCTTACACCTGGGTCAGGGCAATCTGCAGTTTCAGTACAGAATGGATGAACAATGTGATTGAAACCTGCCCTGTGGAAAAGGACTTGAGGGTACTGAATGATGACATGTGTGACACAAGCCTGCAATGTGCTCACAACCAAGGTGGCCAACCGTGTCCTGGGCTGCAGCAAAAGAACCTTGGTCAGCAGGTCGAGGGAGGGGATTCTCTCCCTGTACTCTGCTCTCGTGAGACCCCACCTGGAGAATTGTGACCAGTTCTGGAATCCCCAACATAAGAACAGTATGGAACAGGTCCAGAGGAGGTCCATGAAGATGATCAGAGGGCTGGAGCACTTATTCTGAATTGTGTTAAGGTTTCTGCCAGCAAACTAGGAAAAAAAATTGGTAACTCTTGTTATTGCCCATTAACAGACTATCAAAAAAACAACATTTTGCAAAGAAAAATTGGTTCAAGGGCAAGGTGAAGAGATTTATCCACCACCATACAGCACTGGAGGCTCTGTAGCACAGAAGTACTGTCTATTTTACAAAATACTTTGCATTCATAATACATCAGAGGATATTATTTAAACAAAGAGTCCCATTACCATAAACATCAGTTTCTGGAGTTATCTTGTCTCAAACAATGTGGTGCTAAAACCAAATTTTTCGCAGCCAGCTTGTATTCCATAACAAAAAAAAAACAGAGCTCCACAACTCTTACCTCTTCATAACCTGAACTACCTTACATTTGTGAGATATGGGTTGAAGGCAAATGAAAGGCATATGCACAATCTTTGCAGTTTAAGTAGCTGCTCTGAAGAGAGAAAGCTAGAAACAAGAAGTTATACTGTCTCTCTCTCTCTGTTTTGTGATGGAAGATAATGTAACATCAAGACAGGATTTATAAAAAATAAAGGAAGCAGAAAGATTCTGGCTCATAGAGAACATACAGAGAATGGAATAGAATCAATTTCATCTACTTAAAATAAACACTTTCTGGCTGATTAGGGACCAAAGCGGTTATCTCTGCAAATGACTGTCTTAATTTATGCTGAATTGTGCCACATCGCTATTCTGCACTGTATTTGTAGCCCAAGAGAAAAAAAAAAAAAGAAAACAAAAGTGGGCAATAGAAGATAAAAAAGAGATCAGAAAAAAAAAAAAACAGCATCACTTCTTTGCAATAGAGACTTATTTCTTCAGCTTTTTCTTCAAAACCATAGTTTATTTTTCAGGAGAATTAGCTCAAAAAAATTGCTAAAATATTTGAGTCAAAATAAGGTTTATTTAGTTATAAGCTTGAAAATCCTCTCTGATAGCCAACTGGTTTTATTCATCACAGATATTTTTATTCAGACAGTAAGCAAAAAAACAAATTCCTCTTCAAATTACATTCGCACAAAAAAACAGAAACACGTCCTACTCTGCACACAATTACTATGGCCCCATAATCACTGTCATTTTATTGTTTAATACTAGTAATGCCTTTAATTTTTGGATCTACATTCTGGTAACATCAGCTTCAAAGTAACTGAACATTCAGATTAGAAATTCAGATGTAATTCTGAATTTCTGTCCCTTTTCTTCACTTAAATTTATCCAAATATCTGACCTTTTTTCTCCTACAGCTGCAATCATCTGATGTTTCAAATGGAGCAACTGAGAGAAGCCATAAACCTACCTAAAAAGATTAAGTTCATGGATGCTTGCTTTGATATCATAGAATTTATTGATGTATATTACCAAAAATGAAAAACCGGGAATAATGTACAATGACATTTTGTTTTAAATGTTTATAAATTTGATAATATTTAAAGCCCTAAATAGTTCCCTGTGATTCTTACAGTCATATTAATAGGCTAAACTAAGAAGGATTATGCTAGCAAAAGGTCTTTTTTAAACAAAACAAAAAGAAATCGATATGTGCCATTAAACTAATGCATGTCTTTTAAGAGATGTAAAAAATGATAGGTTGAGAAAGACAAAAATAAATATTTAAGTCTGATAAACCTCACAATCAGACACAGAGAGCTTCTTACATGGCCTCATTACAAATGGGTGTTTAGGCCAAGCAGTGTACTCTCAGTGAGAAACAAACAAAGGTTACAGAAGAGAGTTCTTAATCAGCTTTTCAAGCAAATTAAAAGAAGTTACATTCAGGATCAAAGACTCGGTTTGGAAAAGTATCCAGGTTTTTACTTTGCTACTTTATATGCCCAGTATCTGAAGTGTTTTATTAGAACAGTGAGGGTTGGAAGGTGAATCTGATTTCCAAATTTCATCTCTGATTCGGCATGAAATTAGACTGTGAATGTATATTTAAAAAAATGAAATAACTAAAGTTTCTTATCAGTGAGGTGGAAATGTGGCAGCACTTGGCTTCACAGTTTTCCCAGAAGAACGGCTCTCAGAACCACACAGCAATCTCAGGGAACCTGCTGGTTTGAAATCTTTCCACTATGTTCTAGAGAGGTTATTTTTAAAATCAAATTAGCAGGATATCAGCACTAAGTTTTCTTAATAACCAGGACAGTGAAGACCTAGCAACGTGTAACAGAAAACAAAACATTTCCTGTAATCATGTCTCATTCATACTAGTTCGCAAGTTTATGCAGATAGTTTCAAGTTGGAAATGAAACACTACTTTCTGGCCCCTGAAACTGCAGAATACACAACAGTCCCATTGTTCTACACACTCTTAACAGTAAATCAACCTATATCCTATGAACGATTACTCCAGCTTTGATAAAGATTTGCACAACTTAAGACTCAACAACTTGAGCCTTTGGGTTTCTCAGTTCTTCTGATTACCTTATTAGCATACTTCACTCTGTAACATACTAAAAAGCCAGCACTAAAAATAAACATTTTGAACTAACCAATGATCTCCTCTGCTATTACAGAGCCACACAAGCAAATGAAAGCACAGGTTTCAGTCTGCGATAAGAAGACAAGAGCTTCTTCATTATAATGCATCTTTTCTGTAAAGAGGTCACAACAATCCCATTTTCCCCCACTAAGCTCCTATGTTTAATTTCTAGAGATCACATTTCTGAAAAACATCTGAGGTCTTGACAATGTGCTTTTCTCCTGGCATCCTGCAGAATTTCTTCAGAAGCCTTTTTAACTTTGTAGTTCAAAATAATTCACACTTATGGTTTTCTTCCAGACTTTTGAATAAACACATTAATAAACTAGTTTTTCTCTTTCTTATTCATACATGGAGACAACTGACCCTGTCCAGCTTTATATTATGTTTTCTAGCAGTACACTGTATGACAGCATTAACAACGATTTTGCATCTTATAGTAAATCTGATCTGAATTAGATACCTTTTATAATGTCTCTATATAGTTTGCAGTTTTTATAAACAAATATTTTCTTCTAAAAACAAATGTCTCAGGTACAAGGTTTCCTTTCACATCGTATTATTCTGAGAGTTTTAGTACATTAAAAAGGTAAGTTTTTATTTAAATTTAACAGACAACAAGACATTTTATTAGCTGATCATTTCTACAATATCAGGTAGCAAAAAAGCTACCTGCAAACTGAGTTATCAATGGAAAATCCGCTTTTCTGACTATCTGTTGGTGATTCAAGTATCAAATTAGCAACATGGCCATAGACTTGGCTTACTGTTATTGCCAAAAATTTAATAACTACATTTGAAAAGAGCAATTACTGTGCAGCTATTGAAAATCATCTTTGTGCAGTTTAAATACTTGCACCTATTTCCATTTGAATTATTACTAGGAATTGTCTATTACAGTTATCTTGTCATTTGTTTCGTTACAATTTAAGAAGACAACTGCATACAATGCTGTTGCTTTTTATGATTCACTTTTTAAATTGTATTCTTCTAAATTGTTTTACTTCAGATATGGAGAATTCAGAGACTTAAAGAAATACCTTCTTGCTTGCATCTACTACTTGCCTTCCCTTTTCCAACATGTATTTTTTCACACCTGACAACCCCTCCACATTCAGAAACTGGTCATTAATAGCAGATGTCTCTACAGGTAACAGATCCTGTAAAGTACAGCAGGGTTCAGTTCCAGTGCATGCTGCTGAGCTGCCCACCAGGAGAGACTGGACAGAATATAGCTGGCTTTAATTAAAGCACTAACTGAATTTTATGTTAGAGAATTAGTTCAATTAGAATATAGAATAACAGAGGAGTAACCAAATGCTCCCTATGTACCACTATTAGTGTAACTGTTCAGCAAAAGATATTTTGGGTTTTTTTTTCTTCCAAGTCTGTAATTCCATTGTTACAAAGGATATAAGACTGGCCAGGAAAGTGGTCTAAGCTGACAAGACTACTAGAGTGGATTGGCCTAACCATGACTTTTTACCTCGTCTGTTCATTTTCAGATTCCAATAATCATTATCTTACAGAAACAGAAAGGATTACATAAATGGTGACATTTTCATTAACTTCAAATAAAAAAAATGCCATATAAATTCCCAACAATATAAAAAAAACAATTTAAGTAGGAAAAAGGGTTTGAAAGTATTGAGAAGTTGCTGCCACAGAAAATGGACTACCTCACCAGTACCCACTGAAGTAGAAACTTTTAAAGAGTTGCTTTTAGTTTAGAATTTACAGAACTATATTAAATAGATGTAAGATTTGTGATGCACTTTGTTGTGTGTACTATTCAGTAACAAACGATTTTGCTTGTATTTTACAGTCTTAAAAATTATAGATGTTTCAACACTGTCATAGCAGTTATCTCTATACTTAGTATTAACTTAATGAATTTAATGAAATTAAGGTGCTCCTTAAGTTTGGTTAAATAATTGTATTACAACTAATTAAATCTATTTTGATCTATTAATAAGCGACTCAAACCATTACTTAAATTTTTGGTGATGTTCCAACATGTTACCTAATGAAGCCTGTAGATACTAATTTGTTCAAACAAGTAGCATTGAACATTCTTCTCATTTAACTAAATATGTTAATTAAGTTGTTCTTGTTATCTTAATCTTCAATGATTAAAAGGGACATGTCAATCTCTCTGTTAGTCAAGTAAAATCCTTATAATCTTGTGACTTTGCCTTTTAATGGCTGAGTATATTTAAAACCTCCAGAGTAGCCAAGTTAATTCCACTGTATAATAGTCACTGTTGTAAAATTTGACTTTTACTGCATTCCAATTCTCAGAACCAATTAGCACTCTTTATAACTCCATTTGGAACAGCTCCAAGTTTACAATCATATCACTACACTTCATTATTACTTTATTTAAACAGTATGATTTAGACCCCTGTTACCTTAAGGTGGCCTGCTATCAAGTTCTTGAAATATTGCATATATTAAACAGATGTCAACACCACAGATTTTTAATTAGATGCTCTTGTTTTGTAAAATTTACTCAAACTCCTGTGTTCTGGCACCATTTGGTGCCATACAGGTATGACATCCTTCAAACTGGACAAGAGGGGCTAAGAGGTCATAGGAATGAAAATAGTAAAAGGTCACAGGCAAGTTTAAAGGTGGAATAGCTACAAGACTCTTCAGGAAATGGCTTGAAAGTGTAAATGTGGTACAGCACAGAGAGGTTTATAGTCCATGGCAATCGTCCATGTTTGTTCCTGGCTTTCAAGCACATAGACACCCAAAAATTTTCCTAAGTACTTTGATCTTGTAACTTGCAATCTGCTACTATGGCAAAAATAAATAAATAAATAAATAAAATCCTTTGTCAGGGTTCAAGGCAGTAAAGGGAAGAGCAGATTAAACATGCAGTGGAAGAACACTGCACCTCACCTACCCTCTTGCTCAAGCTAGCAGTGATTTCTGTATCGATTCCTGATATGAAGGCTGCAGAGATGAGAAAAGCATGTCATTCAGAGGCTCATACCTGTTGTCATTTATTTAGAGGATAGTTTCCCATAAATCCATTTGCAGCTTTATGATAACAAAGAGCCAGAAGCCCACTAGGATAGGTATTCACCTCTGATAACTCCCTGAACTAACAGAAATCTTTCCCAACCACTTCAAAAATATCTATATATATTCACTTTTCTAAAAAGGTATAGCTCTGTTGCAGGGGAAAAACAACCTGGGGTCTAAGCAAGACATTTCTGGTAAACAACTAACTTGCTACTGTTCTTTCTGTGTTTTGGCTTTGTCAGTCCAATAAAAGTTCTCTACTATAACTTTTATTGCAACATTTCAGACCGGTTTATAATAATTTCTAGAAAATGAAATCTTAAGTTTGCCCTTTGGAAAAGAAATTTAATAAACAATTTTGTTGAGCTACGTCAACATGAAAGATATGAAAAATTGCATCAAGAAATTGAAATGAAACATTTCTATTTTCCACAGTTTTTCTACCAATTGTACTTCTCAGTTCAAATTTTGAGGAGAAAATATACTGACATCCACAAAGGATCATAAGATACAGCAAGTGCACTTCCCTAACAAAAACACTTACAGGTGCCTAAGGGAAATGAAGGTAGTTATTATTCTGCAGTGAGATAAAAGCCTGGATAATGAATGAGAAAGGTACTAGAAGTCTGATTCTTGACCTATTGCTAAGGCAGCCAAGATGAAAATATTTGTAAATTGGGGATAATATTGTCAGAATTATATATTTGATTGATAAAAATATATGGGGTACTATTTTCTGCTGGCTGTCAGAAATTGCTGTAAGATGGAGTTTGGTGTTTTTTCTTTGCTTTTACACTGAAGGCATCTACTTCCAGACACTATGAGATTACGGAAAATACTAAACATATCTATCAATGCCACAGGGAGCCCACTTCCAAAAAAAAATCGCTATTTCATTTTCATGATTCCTTCTATTTTAGAAATACATATATAAAAATAAAAAGCTTTAGTCAACCTTTACCCCTCTGACTTCCATCTTAGTTAGGGAGAAGCCCATTTTGTCTTTACTCATGCAATATCCAGAGAAAGAGTAAAAAATCGAGGGTCAGCAAGGCTGGGCCATCTGGTATACGTTAAAATTCCCTTTCTTTCTGCTATCTCATACTGTGAAGCAAAATGGAAAGGACTCTTGTGATTTTACCCCACCTGGAGTACTGTGTCCAGCTCTGGAGCCCTCAGCACAGGAAAGATACGGATATGCTAGAATGAGTCCAGAGGAGTGCCACAAAACTGGTGAGAGGGATGGAACACCTCTCCTATGCAGAAAAGCTGAGACTGAGAGCTGTTTCACAGTTATTTCACAGTATCATAAGGTTGGAAAGGACCTCTGAGATCATCAAGTCCAACCTATAACCAACACCAACACCAACCCATCATCTAAAGCATGGCACATGTTCAGACTGGAGAAGTCTCCAGGGAGACTTTATTGCAGCCTTTTAGTCCTCAAAATGGGCCTGCAGGAAAAATGGGGATGGAATTTTTATCAGGTCCTGTTGTGATAGGACAAAGGGTAATGGTAAAGAGGGTAGGTTTACAGTAGATGCAAGGAAGAAATTTTTTACAAAGAGCATGGTGAAACACTGGTACAGGTTGCTCTGAGAGGTGGTCGAAGCCCCATTGCAGGCAACTTTCAAGATCAGGTTGGATGGGGCTCTGAGGAACCTGTCTGGTCAAAGATGTCCCTGCTCATAGCAAGCAGGTTGGACAGGATAACCTTTAAAGGTCCTTTTCAATCCAAGCCATTCTAGGATTCCATGATATAGTTTTCCATCTTTTAAAGAGAGAAAGTGCTGTTGGCAGAACGTGAGCTTAATGAAATTCCCAACTCCCTACAAGGGCCATGTGCTCTTTAAGGCACCACTGGGTCCAGAGTTAGAAGGATCTAACACAGCAGCAACTGAATGAAAATCCATGTGTTCTGACCACTGAACAAGAGCTGGAAGAAAGGTCAGTGAGGAATACAGGATGGGCAATTGCATCACTAGAAAGAGGCTCTGTCCTTGTGGTCTCTTAAAGGCAAGTGCCAGGATGAAAACAATGGCCTCTTCTAAGAAGATAAAGGATTAGTTCCTTTCCTAGTAGAGGAAGAAAATTGTAGCTGAGGAGTAGATAAATTAACTCAAAATAGGCAAAATACACCGGCATAAAGTTCATAACTTCCATGTGGATTTTCAAATGATCTTTGCAGATTTTTATCTTTATTCCAAAATTCAAGAGCATATAAATTTTGCTTCAAGTTACATTTTGAAAGACCTGTAGTCTTACTGAATATGTTTGAAAGAACTAGTATGACACACCTAAGCTTTTAAAAATTCTTGATGCACAAAAGTTAAAACTTTACTTTTATTTTTAATCTCTTTTCTGAAGTAAATAAATCTCACGAGTGCACTATTTTTTTGCATGCTTCTTTCACTGCCTCTCACTTTCTTCTAAAAAAAATTCTCTAACTTAGGAATACATTTTTATCAAACTTTAATATGACTAATACTTTCAAGAAAATCTACTGCTGTTATGAAAAACGGAAGCCTCAAAGACTAGTGACTAAGTATCCTGAGAGAGGAAAAATCTTGATGTGTGAGCTCCCATGCTGTCATACCAGATAATCCTCATGAAAGAAATTTAATAAAATCACAAACAGGAGGAAAAATAAGGAGACACAGATACACTGGAAAATGTAAACTTTTTTTCCCCATTTAAATTACTGGGTTTTTATACTGAAGACCTGATATTGACTATTCCCCTAGAGATATACTATTCAAGTTCCCTCCCTATTTATGCTGTTCTACTTTATGAGATGATGTAAGTATTTAAAAAATATGTAATGTTTGAGTGCCACATTAAACTTGCAAAGAAATTAAAAATCCAGGAGATAAGCATTTCTAAGAACTGTAACCGTTAAATTCTATGAATTCGTCTTCTTTATTTCCTCAGTTATTTTGAATATTTTTGGCACTTTCTTAAGGAAACTGAAGTATGCCACAAAAATTTTAATTGCCAACAAATAATTGCAAAGATTTTCAAAAGAATACTATGGCAGAATATCAGTTCGATTCCTTGCTTTGTAGAATGCAAAGAAAAGACAAATAAAACTGCAATTTTAAACCAAGCAGCCTTGGAGATATTCATGTATTATGCTTGTAAACTGGCGACCAAACAAAATTTTCAATAAATGCAGAGTATGTCTTGACGAGACAAATATTTCTCACATATGTGATCATCTGTTTTGCTTGGAGATATGATTACTTAACTTACAATAAAATCTGAGATATATTGTATCGGTTTTTGAGGGCTCCTCCTTCCGTCATCCCACACACTTTAGCTCTTACAAAGCCAAAAATTATTTTTATGCAACATAGCTATTCAAATTTCACACATTAGCAATCCAAATTCATAACTTTATACATACTCAACTTTTTTTTTTAAATATATATATCATATGTCCATCCTATCCATCTATTTCACTTCTTAGAAATACAATGACAGCACATCGCATCTTTTCTGCCAGGAAAACTGAAAAATGTAAAAATGAAAAAATCAGGTCAACTGCAATTTTTTGGTTGAAAAATATGTAATGTCAAATTGGCAAGGCAGCGTTGGGAAAAGCTATGGAGAGATTCAGGAAGTAGGCCAGCAAAGAAAAGTATGTGTACCTCCTATAGATGGTAAAAGGGTCAGGTAGCATATAATGTGGGTATAAAAGATCAAACGGTAAAAAGCAATTACCCCTTTGGCACTGGGAATTGGGATTTCCTGACACCAACTGCTAATGCTGGCCTTAAGGGGTTGTAGGATCAAATAATAATAAGCCAAGTCCTGAAATAAAAGCTATCATTTTATGCAGTGAGAGAAAGCATTTCAAGTACATTCTGGGCTGCCAGACTAGTGAAGTACAAGGGGAAGGGCATAAAGGAGAAATACACTGAAAGATAAATGGTAAAAATAGTTTTCCAGATTTGGACTCCAACAGATTTCTTTCAACCAACCTTTTTTTTTTTCTTTCTTTCTGAACAAAACACACTGTTTTGCTCTATGTTTCTGTGATCCGTGACCTTATCCAGCTCTTCTCTGATACACGGAGAGATTTAGCCTCCATTTTCTGAGCAAGTTCCCTCTCATTTTGTGATTAACATCTGGACATTGTCTATATCAGCTACAGGTGGTTTACTTAATTGCCTTAAACATTATGGTTCTTTTACTTTCCTTCAACACAGAAGGGGGAAAAAAGGGAAGGAATAGCAAAGATATCCCTTAACAAAACCAAAAAACATTTAGTTATTGAACAATATGAGAAATGACATGATTCTAACAGTCATAAGCCTACATTTATGGCAGAAGTGTAGTTTATTTCCTTGTTTTTTAAAAGAACATTTGTTCCAGGACTTCAAGTTCTACACTTATTAATTGTTCTTCTATTTGTTACATATTTGCTAATTTGTAGATTTGTAGCTTTAAATTACTCTAATGCAGAAAAAAATAGGTATTTTGTATACAGTAACTGGATTTTCAGACCAGTTGATGATTTATAGTACAGAAACTCTTTATGAAGACATGATGAAGTTGACTGCTTTCTTTAGTGCAAACTAAACATTCAGAAGCTGTCACAAAAACGCTGATCTTATCACAAAACTTCAACCTGTGTAAATACTCCTAGCCCTTTGGAAACGAGTGGATTTATAGGCTGCTATTAGCTGAAAATCCAATGTGGTTACATTGAAACATTTGCAACATTTTTCAGAACAGGTTAACCTCTTATGATATGGAAAAATTATAAACAGTATTTTGTTTTAATTTTTGTTTATAGGTACAAGACTCTTCTCCGTCAACTACCTATCTGCATATAGGTGTAACAGCAATTAAGAAAAAAATTAAGTGCTATGACCCTGAGTGCATTTAAAAGGTGAATATAATCTGTCTGCTACTCAGTTTTCTCTCCCTAACATAGCTGCTAGTGTTTGGCCACACCAGTCAGCTTACCAGTAATGGCATTATTTAGTACTACTTACCAAATAGTACCTCAAGAGACTGAAATTTCATGCAGTAGATACTATGAACTACGTACTGGTAAGACCCAAAGGTATTGTCCCTTTATATATCTCTTTGTACTGTCACAGCTTGAATTTTGAATTGTGCTCACTGAGTTAAATGAAAACACCTCCATCATCTTCAGTGGTACTGATCCAAGCTCTGATAGCACAGTCTTCTACATATCGTCAACAGAGGAAACAGAGACTGATGAATTTGACAAGGAATAAAAGCAGCAGGAAGGAGAAAAGAAAGACAGAAAAGATACAGAAACATATTACACAAAAGTAAAAGAGAAATGAAAAAGAAAAAAGATCAAGTGAATCAAGATCAAGAATCCCACTGTGATATAGTAACTTTACAAAGGGCAGCAAAACGGTAACTGTTACACACTAACATGAAACTGCTGTTCTAGAAAAAAACCCCACGAAATTATTGCAGTTGGAAAATGAAAGATTGCTTACCTTAAGCAGATGAAATAAACACATCATGCAGCTTCAGAAGAGAAAGCAACATCTGACAAGCCTTGCTAGGTGGCCTCAAAATGTTATACAGAGACTGAGACTTGATGCAAAGTTATGAAGTGTTTCTCTAGAATACTGACCCCAAAATGAATCCTTGAGGAATACTATTTGTCACCAGCTTCCTCTCCCAAAGGCAATACCCAGCCAGCATTCTACATTCCTTTTAAGTACTCTATGAAAACATTCTCCAAGAAATGCCACATCCAATTCTTTACTACAATTCTGTACTTCAGAAGGATAAGATCTCTCTTGTTTGCCCAAATTTCTAGAATGAACTCTAAACTAAATTGTTTCCTGCTAGATCAAAAACAGAGATGAAAGAGCACGTTTAATAAAATATTAAAGAATATTATGTTTATTATCAGGAGTCTACCAGTCTTCATGGTATTTGTTCTCCAAACCATATTTGAGAAGTTAAGAGTTAGAAAACTCTGACAACCCATGGCCTAAAAATAGCGTGATTCTTTCAAGATCAAAGTTATGCTATTAGAATATAAGCTTCACCTTTGGGCTGCCTCCAATTAACACTTCTATTCTGAATTCAACAGCCTCCTAGGAAGCAGGGAAAGAAAATGACAAATGGAGAAGATCATGCCGTAACACAAATTACAAATACGTGAAGTTTATTTTAATGCTCCTCCAAACAACCCAAAGCCATAGCACTTTGTTAAAAACTGCATGGAACTAAGACTAATTTCTTTGAAATTTACATTTTTCATTTGTGTTATGGAAGCACACTGGTATTCTTATATACTACAGAACAGCTTTTCATTGAATATTTTATTATACAGACTACACTGTTGTAGTAAATTGCAGCAATACAACTCTGATCTCATTAATTAAAAAGCAGTTATCTGTTCTTCTGCAGTACCCTTAGGGGCAGACAGTAACCAGAATGACATTGATTTTAAACTCTAAGGACCATACAAGCCGACCATAAAGTTGCGTCTTGATGCGAGGCATTGCAGATTCAAGTCTGGAAACGTATGGGCAGGAAACTAATTTTTGCTTTGTTTTCAGTTGTTTTGTGAGCATATGGATTTGTATGTGAAAGCTGTAGCTTTGGTGATGACTGTACCCAATAATATAAAAGACAAGTTGGGATGAACTGTTTTCTCCAAGTTTTGCTCTATATGTATTATATCTTCTCTTTTCTTTATCTAATTATCCTAAGGAGATTAGTGATTATAACAGCATTGTATTCTTATTACAACTGTCATTCCCTCCACTTCTCTCAGAGATATTTCAATAGCAATTCGAGTCAAACAAGCAAGCAGGTTTGCTTCTCTTTAGAAGTTACTAACATGAAGACAAAGCTCCCTGGCATTTGCACCAAACTAACACTATATACGAAACTCATAATGTCTCAGCTAAGGGGAAAAAAATCAGCGTGTGAGGTGGTAACTTGTCACTTCAATTTCCAGAACAGCATCAACATGTTCTGGCAGAAAACAGTTAAAAAATAAAAATGGAAATAGACATAATTTTCCTTCCATATTTGGTCTTACACTGCCTTTTTCACTTTTTAAAATCTTTCTGGAAATATAAGATGGTACTGCTGAAGCTCTCATTCTTATACCTACTATATCCATGATTCCCCTCATGATGTTCAGTTTCAACACTTCAAATCTTCCCAAATCATTCTTTTTTTTAGGGCATTTAATATATAGACACTATATGCTGCAGATACTTAAGTGATGGCCATTGTGTACAATAATGCACATATCCCTAGTGACACAAAGATGAACTAAGAAAACCCCAAATTCAGTTTCAGTTTTGACACAAAGACTGAGGTACTCCTGTGGCTTAGACTGCAAACCTAATTTCTGCCCAATAAACCATTTTTCTCCCCCTTAAATTTTCTCTGCTTTTGAAATTATTTCTGCAAGCTGTTATAGGGTATTAATGCTAATACATTAGATTAGTAACCATAAATAATTCTGCAAGAATGAGAGACAAAGTCTTCTCCAACAAACATATCAAAAAGAAATCTAAGTGCTCTGAACCATCATTTGAAAGAGGGCCCTCTCACTACCCACTGAATATGACCATTACAACAGGTACTCAAAATAGAAGAATCAAATGCCATTCCCTGGATGTTTCCTCCATAGTTTTTTTACAGCTATGAGTCAGTGTAGTAACACCTCATGACAAGGTTAAGCAACAGAAGTGCACAAATGGTTAAGAAATTTTAGCCAATCAGAAAAAAAAATTCCTTTAAGAGCAGTAGAAGGTAAGTCAATGCTTTCTTTCTTATATCCTGTGGAAGGGAAATTTCTTTTTGATATAACTACTGCCAGTTAACAAACAATGGGATATAAAACAGGCTTAGAACACATACAGCTTTAGATTTAGTTTCATTCTGGAACTGGTAAAAGTATTACCATTATAAATCACTCTCAAATTTTAGATATAGTTCATACGATCTTTTCAGTAGTGATGTTTCATATTATGAAATATTTCTCTTTCCTTGCCAAGATCTCTTCATTCCATGGCTTTTAAAAATCTGTAATTCTTCTGTTTAGAGTTGTGCATAATTTGAAGTCATGCTGTACTTGTAGAATATTTTTCATGTGTAATCTGAAATATGTAAACATAAAATAAAGAAAATCTATTACCAGTTTCTAATATGAGACTGGTAGATTAGAAATTCTTAAATTTTATTCTAGAATGAATAAACCTGTAATTACACGGTGTAATTTGGAAGGGATCGATTAGGAAGCACTGTATGAATACACATTAATTTATCTGAACTTCATGTAATATTTTCCAAATTATGTTGGTATTTCTTCAGGGAATTCAGGTAAAAAAAAGTCTACACATATCTGTTCCAAAATATATTTTGCTTTTATGCATATTCTGTAGAAAGGATTTTTCTTCAATAGTTATCCTTGTATGCAAAATGACAGCTCTAATTATACAGGAGAACCTTCCCCATCTCCCTGAAGGATAGAAATTACAACAGGACACAGTTTGAAAACCAGCCAAATGCTTGTTTAAAAGTATTTGAATGCTTTGCAAGTGAGGTATTTTTCAGCTGGGGCTCTTCTTTCAACCAGACAGAACAATGGCTCATATAAATGCAAAACAGGCATGAGAAGCAGGCAGCATGGTTTCCTTCATCTAACACTATTAACCATCGAAGTCAGCAGTGGCAGGATGCATCTCAAGAACACCACCACTCCCTCTGACAGAGCCCAAGGACCAGGGAATGCATTGTGAAAGACAAAGGAGCAAAGAAAAAGTCTATAATAAAGTCCTCCATGCTCCTAGGCAAAGAAATATATTGCAGTAAAACTTTCAAAGCATTTTTTTCCTGTTTTACACAGTCTGCTCTTTACAAAAAGGAATCAGGAGGACAAAGTCCTCACACACACACAGACACACACACAAAACCTTTAAAAAGCTGTTTGAAAAATCTTTACAATTTCTACAAAGAGGCTTCCTGCAGCCCTTTGAGAAGGCAAACAGAACAGTGCTTTTAAGTGTTGTATTTTTATTCTTTTTAACTTGTAGATAAAATCTGGGTCTGAAGGAGAACATTCCACGCATACACTAGATCTGCAAAGGAAGTTAAGATAAATTTATCTCGCTGATAGCGTTATAAGCAAACAGTGGATAGGCAAACATATGTCATAAACTCACCACAGTAAAATGAACACATTAAAATGAACACCATCAAGTTTGCAGATGTGAGTATAGTACCAGATAAATACACTTCAGACAACATTATTAACACAAACTAGTTCAATAGCAGAGAAATCATGCAAGCTCTTTACATATGAAAAAGAGACATGCAGATGCTTATAAGGGTGGGATTAAACAACCTATTATCACTAAGGATATTTCTTCAGTTGGTATCTAAGGTACCAGAATTTAATCTCTGATCTCAACAAAATGAAGGAATTTCCTTGCAAGAAGACTACTTTTCATTGTGGCCTCTTTTTCTCTGAATCACGGAATGAATCATAGAATCATAGAATGGTTTGGGTTGGAAGGGATCTGAAAAATCATCCAGTTCCCACCTCTCTGCCATGGGCACACACACCTTCCGCTGGATCAGGTTGCTCATAGCATCATCCAGCTGGGTCTTGAGCACCTCCAGGGACGGGGCATCCACGACTTCTCTGGGAAACCGCTTCCAGTGCCTCACTACCCTCACAGCAAAAAAAATCTTCCTAATATCTAAATTAGTCTTGCTAGTAATTTAAATCTACCTCCTTTCAGCATAAAACTGTTACCCTTCACCCTATCACTACACTTCCTGAGCCTCTCCCCAGCTTTCCTATAGGCCCCTTTTAAGTACTGGAAGGTCACTCTAAGGTCTTCCCAGAGCCTTCTCCTCTCTCAGCTAAACAAGACAAACTCTCTCAGCCTGTCGTCATAGAGGAGGTGTTCCAGCCCTTGGATCATCTTCATGGCCCTCCTGTGGACTCACTCTAACAGATCCACGTCCTTCCTGTGCTGAGGATTCCAGAATTGAACACAGTACTCCAGGTGCAGTCTCACGAGAGCACAGTAGAGGGGCAGAATCACCTCCTTCGACCTCCTGGTCACACTTCTGATGCTGAATACTTTTGATGATTAAGATGAATACTCCCACTCATGTCAGTGGAAACTTCTGTGTGGATGTGAAGACATCCTAACAGACACTTCACATCTAATTACATGTAAGTATTTCAACAGTACTTGCAGCTAAGCATGTTGGACACTGTATTCCATGTGCCAGCTCACACTTGCAAAACCCTGATTATGGTCTTTGACAGCACAGCATTATGAGAGGTAGTCAAAAAGTTTACTTATTTTTCTTCAGACTTTATGGGTCATGGGTTATATTCAAGTGATCACCTAATCATTAAGGAAAAGGGCTATCACATCCTGTACCCAATAATCACACAGACCTCCTTTCTGTGGTCTATCACAAATATAAACTAGAACTAAGGCAACAGCTCAGCAAATTGTGAGTCATATTAGAGTGTAAAGCATAAATTTCTACTGATTTATTGCTAGCTCTTTGTTTCAACTTGGAGTTAGACTGCACTTAAACTTCTGTTTACAGGGAGAGGATTATGGATCTTAACCTTAATGTTATCCATTACAGGATGAAACTGAGCAACACCTATGTCTTCTGTGCAATTCATACAAGCACATGCCCTCAAGCCTTTTGGTTTTGCTGAAATAACATACGTTGGATGTTTAAAGTTTTAACTTTCATTTAGTTCCATGGAGTTTCAATCCATGTCTCTACTTCACAGCATGTCTTTCACTGAAAAAATATCAGTCTTTTTCTTTACTGTTCTCCATGAAATTGTCTGAGAGGGTATCATTTGGTTGTATACACATATTCGCAAATGGAGAAAGTAAAACAATAAACTAATGAAAAAGTACTGCAAAAATTATTCGTAGAAAACAGTTACCTGAACTCTGCCACTGGTTTGTGTGTTATTTAACACAGATGTAAGGCAGAGCAGGAAATCAAAGAAGGTGACAGATTAAGTGTTCTTTAATTAGGTTTAAATTCAAGAATATTTTCCAAAGAAACCAAAAATAAACTTTATGTGTTAGCCCCAGTGGCAATTATCCAAGTTTAAAATTAAAGATTAATAAGATTTAATATATGAAAATACCTCATATCAAGGGTTAATTATGCTGGTTTAAACATGATTATTTCCAGCATGTATTTCCAACTTATATAATGCATGTTACCCACTAACTGATCAATTTTTAAGACCTGATTCCAATTTTAGCTCTAAGGGAGACATTTTAGAAGACATTTTCTTAACTTATTAAGGTAAATATGATGTATGGTATTAATCTAACGAGACACCGAATTATTTTAGGCATGTAGGAAATGAAAGTCAATTTCCAAATGTATCAAAAATGCATGCAGGTTAAAACTGGCACAAAACTTACCTTGGAGAAGGATGAAAATCAGTTACTCAGTTGATCTGGGAATATGAAATGAAACTTATTTGAATTAGTAGAGTCTTTTCCTGAAAAATCTATGGATATAAGCAAAGTATAATACTTTAAACATTCTTAAAGGACATGCATTGTTCTTACAGAAACATTTAGTTTTGTGACACCTTAATATTCATATTGTAACTTAAGAGTCATCTGGAAGTAGTTCTGCATGTTAAAGTATCTGCAAGGAATGCATTTTTATCTGTAATAAACAGACACCACATATATTTCGGATGATGATGGGAATTATGCTTCACAGAACACTTCCCAAATTTGTATTTATATATTTTTTAATTTAAAAGTCTATCTGCAAGCCTGAACATGTTTCAGAAATTCTACTATCCTAAATATAGCAATTTTATTTAACTTATCCATATAATTCTACTGTTCTACAGATGCATGATACTTCTCAGTTTAAGATAACATTTTAGAGTTTGCTAGCAAATGCAACAAAGTTGTATCTAAACATCTTTTAATACTTTAAATTCATTTTCTTACAATAAATAAGTAACAAAATTGCTTTTAAGCCTGTTTTCAGCCCAAGGACTGCAGAACTTCTTTGCACCCATAAATCTAAAAATCCCTGACAAAAATGAGATAAAATAATGGAAAATAAATCATCACACTAATTCAAGTGGAGACAAAGAATGATATAGACTTTTGACAAGAAACTGATACTAGTCTACATTTTACTTATTACATACAGTTGCATTGAGCATAAGCTTTTTATATTTACTAGTCTACTGTTTGCATGCTGACCGCTTCCTACACTCTCATATTTCACTGTACCAAGTGAACAAATATTTGTACACTAACCCTTTGAAACAGTATTTACATTTCCAGAGAACCTAAAAATAGATGCTATCACTGAAACAGCAACATACATGACAAATGGTAAGACGGGGCAGCATGCCACAGCACACAGCACAGCGGCTTTCACCATGGGAAATTCATTATCCTCTAGTCTGCTAGGCATGAAAGGGTCGTGAGTTTCTGCCATAAATTTGTGTCCTCATTGAATTCTTACTCTCATTTCTGTATTGTGCCTGCATGACCTTTATATACAGGCATACATCAGGCAGTTGTGAAGCTACATAATGGCTTTCTTTTTCCAACAAAATTTCTGTCAATTTCAGCTATTCTCCAAATAAATATCTATATATATTTTAGGAGTCTATGAAATCATTATAGATATACTTAAGAATCTGGGCATTTCCTTTCCTTTCTCTCATTCTACCACAATTGTCTTTGAGTACCGAAAACAAATCCTTAATGCTTCCTAGTCCATATGTGTCTTTTTGCAGAGGAGGGTCAGTAAACTATTCTGACATAAGAAACTCAAAGTAGTGGAGTGGCTATGGGACCATTCATGTTCTTGATGAATTTTAGACTAAATTTTGCTTAATCATTGCTAGTCCTGGTTTCGATGTTCATCCACCAGCCTCATTTGCCAATTTTGTTTGTTTTGTTCAGCAGGATAAGGGGGAAAGTGTAATATACTAGATTAGGATAATCATGCACCTATATTTCATCAGGACCAGCCAAATCCTCACCTTGGAGGTCAATGGGCCATTTTTTTATATACAAGGTAGTTATGTTATTCATAATTTTAGCATTAAAAAAAAGACAAAAGCAAATCTTGGTATTACTACCAACAGAATAAATGATCAAATACAAAATCAAGGCAGTAGCCTTCTGGTATATCCAAGACAGCCTCAGAGAAAATTTTCAATGCAAAACCAGATAAAATGCCTGAACTGACACTTCAATTCAAAATGTGGTCTTACATACACACTTGCTTATAAATACACTGTTACAATATATTCATACATAGAACTATTATTGCAGAAAAGAGTGTCTTTTTTCTGATTAATATAATGAACTTTCAAAGCAGCTTAGACTTAACACAGTATGCTAATAGGATTATTGACAAAGAACCAATATGCTTTAGATGAGCATGCTACCGAAGTTCATGTTAATTTGTATGTTTAAACAAGCTCCTGTACAGTTACAACCTATTTGGTCTCCAAGGAGAAGAAAGTAACAGTAATCAAAGGATGGATCTACATGAGGTATCAGTGCTCTGCAATGAGACCACAGTTGGATGCCCCTGTCTCCATGTGTCGCATATGCGTATAGTTATTGAAGTGCAGTATCTAAATTTCACGCATCTACTGAAACTCAAAGTTGTTGTCAATACATCTGTCTCAGGAGGTGCTGATGAAAATTCACATCATCTCTCAGTAAGACCTTCTCTATCCCTTTTAAAACAGCCTGTGTTGCTGGTTCTATGTCTGTTGCCGGTTTAGTCCCATTTAGAAATCAAGTTATATTTTGTGTATATTGAACTGACCATATGGACACACATCAACACTCATGTAGTAGGAAATTTACTCTGCTTGCAGGGGGGTGGCACAAAAGCAGTTGCCACTACATGAAAACTACACTATTATTGGGCAAGCCATCACATAAAGAGCCCAGTAGCTATCATTACTGAGTTACAACACTTCAGCCTTTAGTAAGAACATGATTGATCTGTCTTGTATGGAAACTTGCAGGAATGAACTTAAAACCTTGCTGAATGAAGATTCATTCAAGGAGTTATAAAAACCACAAACAACAACAACAAAAAACGTGAAGATGATCAGAAGGCTGCAGCACCTCTGCTATGAGGACAGGCTGACAGGATTGGGGTTGTTCAGCCTGGAGAAGAAAAGGCTCTAGAGAGACCTCAGACCAGCCTTCCTGTAACAGAAGGGGCTACAGGAAAGTTGGGGAGGGAATTTTTACAAGGGAAAATAGTGCTAGGATGAGTGGTAATGGCTTTAAATTCCAGGAAGGGGGAAGATTTAGATTAGACATTAGGAAGAAATTCTTCACAGTAAGAGTGGCGAGACACCGGCACAGGTTGCCCAGGGAAGTTGTGGATGCCTCCTCCCTGGAAGTGTTCAAGGCCAGGTTGGATGGGGCCTTGTCATCCAAGGACGAGGCCAGCCTGGTCTGGTGGGAGGCGTCCCTGCCCATGGCAGCAGGGATGGAACTAAATAATATTTAAGGTCCCTTCCTACCCAAATCATTCTATGATTCTATGAACCCTTAATTTTTTAATCTCATCTTTCTGGAGTGTTCTCTGCTGTGTGATCCCACAAGAGAACAAAGTGATTTACAATCTCAGAAAAAACAGTGATATGATCAGTACCGAGTACAACTGTGATCACATACATCTACATAAAAGGTTTTGCACCTGTAAGCAGAATATACCCAGCAGTGTATTGGAAGGAAAACAATGTCATAATGAATACTTTATTTTGGCTCTATTTATTATAAGGGCTATTCAGCACACCACTGAATGCTAAAACTAACCTGTACATATCCAGAAGAGATTCCAATTGGTTTCTTTAGGAATTTATGAAGGCACATGATCACACATAAATAATTGAATGTAAAATGGTAATTTCAAGTATGGTATGTATTGAATTAAGAGCTGTAAATTCCCACTTCCCAATCTTACACTTAAATACACTGTTCTATTTAATCTAAAACCACTTTTCAAATTTAATACAAAATTTCTGAAAAGTGCTTGGTTTTGTGCAGCTTTTCAAACCATTTATCTCAATGACATTCTCAGAAAGAATTTTTAGTAAGTGGTATCAAGTGGGCCCAAAATACCCATTGACCCTGAAAGCAAGAAAATGGAAACAGACACTTTGAACAATGCCATTTGTATTCTCCAACAGTATTAGAGTGAATAGCATTCAGCTAATCTGTGAAACTCTCAATCCATTATAATTTACCCTATGAAACAGCTTCACTGTCAGATGAAGAATCTGCTATATTGGAGGAGCACTGTATGCTCAGCTTTTACATACAGAGATTTCTGAAATGCTGTCAAGAACATTACCTCCACAAAAATTCTCAAGGTAAAAACATAATTTGTGCCTTTGAACACATCACAACAAAATGAAAACACTTCAAGAAAGTGAATGGGAACAATTTAAGAACAATGGATTTTTTAGAAAAATCTTTAGAATTCCTTAGTATAAGAGATTACTTAAAATCTTAAGCAGGCTAGATAATCCAGGGTCAATAATTTATGTTATACATCACCAAAATACAATTAAAAAAATTAATGGGTCAATCAAAGTAAACTAAAAATCACTCTCCCTTAGCATCAATCAGCAAAACTGAGAACCCATTATACAGAAATTGAAGCTGCAATCTCACCTCTTGCAGACAAAAGCCGTATTTAAAAAAAAAAATCTAACCTCCCCAAACAGTTGGTGTTTCATAAATCTGTGCTAAAGGCCATTAGCACTTACTACCGTTAGCAGTCTTGTAGCATAATCCTTCCTCCACCTCGCAGATGAGTGTCGAGCATATCTCTGTGTTAGCAGATATAGGCTTGTTATAATTTCCTCCCTAGGTATGAATGTTTTAAAGTAAATTACTTGATCCTTATATTGCAAACTAGACTTTTGCCAAAATTGCACACACACAAACACCTCTCCTGCTTCCTGCCTCTTGATACCAATAGATTCGTAGAATGCAGTCGTATTAGCATGCAAATACTTCTCCCAGCCTAAATAAGACAGGCTTTCATCTTTTCTCATAGAATCAGCTCTCCTCATTCCTTGAAAGCACTTGAAGCTCAACACCTCCTCAGCACACATTTGTTCCAAATGGAATGAGTCTTCTTGTATGCAAATAATGAGATGGTACACAACATCTCAGAAAAGATCTCACAGTCCTTGCACAATGAAATAAATATTTCTCCCACTTTAGAGCAAATACCTCAGATGATGCATTTCTTTTCCTTCAGTCGTCAATCATAACCATCCTCCTTTCCCGGTGGGTGTGATTTTGCAGTACTGCTGTGGCATGGAAGGCACCACAGTCAGGGAATACGCAAGCCACATTTCATTGCCAGACATCTGGACAACATCAAAATTATATCATTAACATTATCAACAGCAAGCTATAAGTGAAAAGCATAATAGTAATAACAGCATAACTTCAGCATCTATCTACAAATGTGCCTGAAAAAAAGCAACATCTAGCGGTTACAACATCTGTGGGAATCATTCAAAATATTTTAAGATGAAGTCCTAAACTTCTTCAACAAAAACATATTTGATAATAGGTCAAATTCTTGCAGACACTACATATTTAAAATTATGATCATGAATATCTCATTAGTAAAAAAGAAGTATATGATTGCTTTCTAAACCAGTATACAGTAATGTAAAAAAAATGATAATATATCTAAATTAATGACAAACCACAGATTCAGCTCGATTTGAAGTAAATCTGTAAGGTAATATGAAATTTCCTAAACCATGCAGGTGAGGATGTGCTCTACACAATGTCACTCTACTGACAAATGAAAATATTGTCACACTTTTGAAAATCATTTACAACCAAGCTGGCCTGAAAATAATATATGTGACATGCATTATCTATGCTTGAAAGAAACTTAATTATTGGTATTACACAGAATTTATATTTTTGGTGACAAGGAAGAGAAATCATTCTTGTCTGTACAGAAAACCACAGTGTACAAAGAGCTGTACTGAAATATAAAATAAATATACAATTGTATTATAATTTAAAATGTAAATTATAAAATATATATAAATAATATAAAATCTTTATACTTAATTTAATTTTGACCTGTGTACTAGTTATTCTCATGATAAAATTATCACATCAACGATGAGATTTATTCTACTTAACTCATTTTGTTTTCATAATGTCAATTTTTTTATTTTTAATTCTACTGCGTTAGAGTTGTTGAGTTTGTAGAATTCTTTGCTCTTTAGACAGAGCAAAGGCTTATAGGATGATTGGTACAAAAAATATTTTATCTGGGAGTATATAAGGTAAAGAGGTGAATCTTGAATGCACACACAAGTAATGAGAAATCCTCAGACAGAAACTATGTTTTGAGTTCTTCACATTAGTAGCAATACAAATGGTGAAATAAGTAGCTAGCACTTAGCCCAGGCACAAAGGGATATACTGGGTTATAAAGCCCAAACTGTTCCCATCAGGCAGACACATCCATTTCATAAAATTTCAAAACCTACTTAAATTCCAGTGGCTCCTCTGTGAGCAAGGGTGCATAAATTTTGTGACGTAGTTTAAGTTGCTAAACTATTCTAGTCCTGTCCATATATTTTAAATACTTATTTTCATAGTTGCGCACTCCTAGAACACACTATTGCTCACTGACATCCTATATCTTTTTATGAAGAAGTTTTTTTATTCCATCACTTTCTTTTTTTTCCAGTGTAGAGCTGGTCATTAGATCGAAGCAATCACTTTCCATACACGAATGGGAATGAGTATCTCCTTTCTACTCATTTGGTATTGTATTTTACTAAATACATCCCAGGTAATAACGGTGCCTTTTCTTCAGATAGCGATACGATAGCAGCTTCAAATTTGCTTCAAACACATGTTAATATGCCATGAATACACATAATAATTATATTAAGCCCAAGTGGAGAGAAAATTAGAAATACAATATGAAGTGCATGCTTGCACTTTCAGTGTGAGATAGATGTATTATGAATGCCAGTGAAGGTTTCATATATTTAGGCTGTGTTGTCTCAGTCTTACTACAGCTGTAAAATGAAGTAACAGCAAAGTACAGCAAACCTTTGTTTGTGCAAAATGCAGCTTTTCAGCCTGCATTCTCCCACTATTTAAAAGCATTTCTTGTTTTATGTTGGAACTGATTGAGAAAACTGAAGAGAACTCACTGTCAAATTCTTTACAAGTTATCCAGTTAACTTTCGAGACAACACAATATTTTAATAGTAAAACAGTGACATTTCACATACTATACACTGATAGTAAGGAACTGTGAATGCACAGAAGACAATTTACATTATTTTAGGATATTTCTTATGACGTAGATCCCAGATAATTTCCATTCCATGCTTACAAAGCAGTTTGAAAAATGAGAAGGTGGTTACCAGGGCTCTTAAATATTCCATGGAAAACATGGGATGCAGATCACATAGCGTTGCTGTTTGGTATGTAGGTATTTCCAATGTATTGAATATTTTATTGTTTTTCCAGAATAGAAGATAAATGCAAACTCCCTGAATGAATTCTAGTGTGAGAATTCTAAATAATCTTTATAGAGTAGAAATTAATTAAGAAATGACAGCTAAATATTCTACATAGGCAAACACAATTCATTTTCCAATGGAAAAACTATTGAAGAGCTTTAAAAGGTTATTTCTAAGTTATCCTTAGTAGACAGCCATACTGAAGAGCTTTATAAGATGACATCTTTATTTGCAGTTTGCGCCAACTAGATCACAACACGCTGAAACTCTGCAGTTTGCAAGATCTTGTTTACCGGATTCTATAATTACTAGAAAGCATTAATTCTTCTTCAATAATAAATCAAAAGAAAACATTGAGCAATGCATTTCAGGAACGTGACGTAGACAAAATTAATAGCAGAGAGAGCGCTAATTTAGAAAATAAAACTTGCACATCACCTATCTTCGGGTCAAATGCACCTCCTTCAAAACTTCTTGAATACATTACTTCATGCATTATTTAACAGTACTTAATGTCATAAACTGCATTACCTTGCAGACAAAACAAAGTATAGACAAATCAATTGTAATAGTGTCTGCTTTTAGTTTTGATAGAGAAATAATAAAAGGATTTAAGAGGTTTTGGCCAAAACATTATTTCATTGAAGGACGTGACATACAATAGACAGTGAGGAATTTTATGTCCTTGGTAAAGTAGCAAGACTTTAGCTCTTTTCTTCTATGAAAAGAGTAAGAAGTTGGTTCTGCTCTGCCCAAAGAAATTCTGCTCAGTAGTTACAAAAAAACAGAATTCCAAGGCAAAGTCTTTGTCACTGTAAGGGTTCAGATCAACTTTTTAAACTTTGGTAAGCTTTTTATGGCATCTTTTCCTTACAGCTGTATTTCCATTGAGGCAATTTCTTTGTTTTGGACCTCAGAATCTAAACAAGTACAACAGTAGTCTCTTTGAGTGTAATGAGAGGACATGCAAGTCTACAGCTGGGGCCTGGGAGGGTATCACTGTACTCCACTACAAGACTCAGAAGCTGCGATGTGCAGACTTCAGGTGTTTCATGCTGTTACAGAGATAACACATTGATGGAAGTTAAAACTAACTGACAGATCTGTTTTTGCATACAGAGGTCACACAGACCACAAATTAAATCCGAGTCTCTGCCCTTGTACATATTTTGACATAATGAGATTTAGAGTTTTCTTCAAACTTTGAAAGTAGAGGATTGGGGAAAAAACGATCTCCTGGCCTATATTTTTTCCATCTAATGTTTTTCTACCATGCTTGAAATTTCCAGAAGGAAAAAAAATAGTTTTTAATTTACGTAAAAAAAGACATTTTCTTTCTCTGCTTCTCCACTTCTGAAAATCTACTTCATTATTCTCCCAAGATTGCCTTCAATGCACCTCAAAGGACAAGCTCATCTTCCTAATGTAACTATTTTTACATTTCTTTTCTTTATAATGTTTCTTCTTCTTAAATATAAAGTTAATGAACTTGTGAATAAGCCTTGTCATCTCTTTTTACTTCATGAATGTAAAGAATGCCCACAAGTCAGTTATGTTTCAGTTTTCCTGTTCTCTTGACTAGATACCTGTCCTCTTTGAACATGCCAGAGAAATTTTCTGCTTTTAGAAATAAATTCTGTTTTATTCCAGAATTGTTGACATCACTTACAACAAGTAATGACATTATTAATACCTTCAGAGGTATTGATGTTTTGCAAATGGATGATATGGAAGTAAAGATATAGGTTACATTGGAATCATAATATTGCTACTGGAAAGTCAGCCTTACATAGTCATCCTGTATTACATCTTCCTCCCATCTTGTATATATAATATTTGAAAAAATATTTTTAGACTAATTTCTGAGTAATATGTACTCCAGTTTTTTCTGTTAATCATCTTGATGGAATTTATTCACAAAAAAATTACTTTCCTCAGAATAAGTGATTTTTATTGTTAGTAGATTGAATTATTGAAGAATAATAATGTGACTCAAAGGAAAAAAATACTATATTTTGACATATATGTATGGGTTAATGTACACAGTTAACACAATGTATTTGGAAAAATGTTCATATCATTTAGGCTCTGTAAATACAGGCCCACAAAATCTTTTGTGAAGTTGCCAAGTCCATTCACACATCTATATTTTACAGCCAACTCCTGTTCAGAGAGATTACTGAATCCATATTTGGGTCCAGGTTTTGCTTTTTGTGTTATTTATAATCTAGATTGATATTTAGCTCTGGGAAAATATTGACACTTTACAATTTTTCGTAAGTGAAGTGCTATTGACCATTATTCAGCCCAGAGCATGACTACAGAAGTTTTCATTGCTTATATTTTTTTTCAAAACACTTTTCATTTAAAAATTACTTGAGTTTACCACGTCTTCATATTGTGCCCACATTCCTTCCTTCTTTGACTAAAGCAGATTTATTGAGAAGCACAGAAGTATGGGCTTGACTTGAAAGAATATATATGGATTTTTAGGAGCAGACTTTGAAAACAGAATTATCTGAGTACTTTTCTTTACATTCCTGATACTTTTTGTAGAACTCACGTCACATCAGAGGTATGCCTTGGTGGACCTAATTAAGCAAATAGATTTTAAAATCAAATCAAATTAAATTAAGCAGTCTTGTTCCTTAGGGACAAGAATGAATGAACACAACAAGGAAAGAAAAACATAGTAGCAGTCAGAGGACTATATTATTTTTACACACATATGTATATAACAAAGAAAAGAAAATGCCTTTTGCAGTATGAATAGCAAATTATCCTCAGTAGATTAGCTATGCTGAATGGTAAAACAAAGTTATCTGAAAGTTTGTCATTTTGGACATAACAAAAAAAACCAAACACCTTTTAGATGGGAAGGAACACCTACTTCAACCTTCAAAATATACTTATGCTACTGTGACGAAGGAAAGAAAAGTCTGTATAAAAGAAAGTAGATGGGGTAGCAAGCTATAAAAATTATAACGAAAATATTATCTTAAAAAAGCATTCTTTGTTCTCTTCCATGGTTTGCCATAAACCTCACTGAGCTCAATGAGAGACTTCAAACAAGGCCTAAGCTGTTTACAAGTGGCAACAGTTTCAGAGTTTGATATGAAGTTTGATATTTCAGCAGGAAACAGCATCTGGAAATATTCAGTGGCCCTATGATATTATCTACAAAAGGGGTGTCCTTTAATATCCATCAGGAAGCCAAGCTCACAGCTCCCGCCTCTCGCCTACTCCCATCACTCGCTGCAGACGTGACCAGCGCTGGCAGGAGCGCAGGGGCAAGGACCTTGGCACTGCCACCCAGTAGAAACAAGGTGCCAGGCTGGATAAAACAAGGCAGAGGGCTGGATTTGGCTCCTGGGCCATGAGTTTTACACCCCTGAACAGCAATGGATTAATGTCAGTATCCCACAGCATAGTGAGAATAAGAATATTAATGTCAGGATAAATACAGTTCCAGAAATTGCTGACATTTGGAAAACAAGTATTTGCCACATGAACCCTGGGTCAGTTTTACAATTTATATGAGGTGCCCAGAACTGATACACAGTTTATTAAGATGTATTTGCTATCATAAAACAAAAATTAAAACAGATACTGCAGAAATTATAATTGAATTAAATCTCAAAATATTCTTTTGCTGCAGAATCCAAGTGGCTCTGATGGAAATTACCTGCCTTAAAACAAAATCAGGTAATAACTATCTGCAATTGGCAAGGAAGTATGTTACGACCAGGCACCTGTATATCTTGCAAAAGCAATCCCGTCACCTTTAGGCTCTTCCGTTACTCACAAGATGGGTTGGATTTAAACCTTGGTGTGACAGCAATGGAACTGGGCCAAAAAGGAATGAAAAGTTATAGTGATTACAGCAAGATATATTTACGATTGATTCAAACTAGCAGAAAGCACTCATGACTAACAGGATAACCATCTTCAGCATCCAACAGAAGCACAAGCAAACAATTTCACTTTCTCTTTTTATCCTTTTTACCTAAAAGCTACACAGAACAATCATGTTTGAAATTAAAAGACTGTTTTAATTATCATAGTTTGTTTTACTGAAATAGATATCCTCTCTCACTCAGCTAATTTTTTTTAGATTTTTCTCATTAATTATTTTATTACTATTGGTCCCTTAAGATTGTCATATTGGATTTTCCCAGTCTCTGAAGTAATGAATATTGTAATTAAATCTACGTTAAAGTTAGTTCACAGCCAAATGGTGCTCATTTGTTCCAAGCATCTGGTTGCCAATTCAACTTTCAGTTTGCTGGCTTTGATAATTCTTTGACCCTGACCAAAGAACTTTTTAATAGAGCTTTTAGTAGCTATTTATATGAGAATATAAGAAGTAGAGAACACAACTACGGTAAAAGCCAATCAGGCACTAAAATTCTCATGGCTTTTACCACATCTTACTCTCCTTCAGAATAATCACAAGGTTACATAAGTGAGAACAGGTGGAGTTAACTAAAAAAAGTCTGTTCATTGCCCCAGAAGGACTACAAATTACATTAACAGTTAGATCCTGTCCTCCTTAATCCCATGAACTCCATGGTAGTTTGCAAGTAAAGCAGAAGTCAGCCCTACCTGGCATATACATTCATGAATTTAGAATGTGAATATCACTTACTTAAAGTAAAGAAAGCGTGTGTCTAGAGGATTTTGAGATGAGTGAATGAAGAGAGCAGCTGCAGGGATGGAAGATATGAGTCATAGGAAATGAATGAGCAGAAGATACAGACTTACTATGTTGAGGGTCTCAGCCTAAGCCAGGGTACCTGTCCTCACCCCAAATGTAGTGCTTTTTAGAGCCTGAACAGAGCTCATAGTTTATGCCTTCTTCTATGAGAAAATCTCCATCAAAAAATGGGTTAAGAGTTCAAAATTCCACCCCGTTTTCCCAAGTGTTTAATCAGAGGAATGCAGTATAATCTACTTTCCTATTGTGGCAGAAAGTTTTAGACAATGCTGCAAAATCAGAGTGTGCACTCTTGGGAAACTGCTGTAACCTGAGAAGGCATAGGCTGACATTTTACTACACAAAGTCATAAAATAACTGCACCTTACCTGTACCCAAAGGGACCATAACAGAGAGGAAGGCAGAATGGGCTCCCACCTCCCAGATGATGTATGTAGACCATAATTACCTTCTGGCTGTACTTTTTCAACTGAGGTAGCAGAGTATGAGCCAGGTATATAGCCCTGGCACCAAAACTACCTCTCAAATCACAAGGCGGTGATCACTTCTTCCAAGTTAGGCATTAATTCTCTATTTATTCTCTAAATACATAGACTTGGGAGCTTAGAGTGGTCTGCAGAAGAACTGAGCACTCACAGCTTTCAGGAAGAAGAACTACTTTGGGGGTGAGGGACAAACTCTAGAAGAGTCCTAAATGTTTTAAATGTAATAGCCAGCATTACTGGATATTTCTGACTTTATAACTCCTTAATTTTTAAGACATAGGTATCAGTTTCTTGAATTAGAGTGGAAAAATGCATCAAAATTAGCTAAAACTTTATCTTCCCATTGGTGAATGTCTCAGAAATGCATGTCTGCCTTGATAGCACAGTCTGAAACGGCATGCAGTAAATTAACTCAGATACACATAGAGATCGATAAGATGGAAGGTAATCAGTGTTGTCACTTAAGTGAGCAACTCTTTGGACGAAGTGAAACAGTCATTCCAATGAAAAAATAGTACAAGGACACAGCCTGACAGGTGAGGTTTTGACTCTCCATAATTGCAAACATTTATGAAAAGGATAGACAAATATTTTTTAGGAATACACAGTATAGCTAATTTAGTTTTGGGCCCATGGCAGAAATTGGGGAGATCAAGATCACCCCTAGTCCTATGACTCTGTGACTCAAGACTGTATTCTAATGCCAACATACAAGTAGGAAAAAACAAAAATCTGTCTGTCAATCTTTAAATTTTTGAAATAAAATATTTTGTGATCTAGCTTGTCCCAGATGAAAACACTACAGCCATTAATTTTCTTATTAAGAAGACTTAACAAATAATTACAAAAATACCAATGACACCTTTTTGGTTTTTTCAGCCTATACATTGATTTTAATTTTTCCTTTGTGGTCATTAGCTTATTCCTACCTTACAAAGAGTGGCGTGCTATTGTGGTATTACCAATGTAAGGCTTCTCTCTCTCTCCCTGTACGGAAAATCTGTCTCCAAAAATGAACAATTCAACAGGTTGACCCATCATATTTTGTTTTCTTGCTAAAAATATGTCTATTTCCATGATCTTCCAAAGAGCAGAGTACTACAGTAAACTAAAACAATCTTTAGACAAGTAATAGAAAACAAGCCATTCCACCCACATGCTTCTCCTACTGCTAACAGCAGAAACTCAGCCCTAAACCAGCAGAAATAAACCTTGAATGTTAAATATGTTTTTTCCTTAACAATGAAAGGCTTACGATCTACAGAGTTTCCAGCAAGTAAAGCTACTTCAACATAAACAGGAAGTGTCTCCTATGCATTGAAGTTTGCAGCATTGTCAGAAAAGATCTGGTGGGGGTTTGTTTTGTTTGGAGTTTTTAACCTTTATTTGAAGAAGCCTAGTTTGGCTAAATACTTTGCATTTGGCAAATACTCCACCTCAATACCAGTATCACGTATATTCAAAAAACCCACACAGACTTCACTCTTTTTCTTGCATCAGCCACAGCACTGCCAATGGGACATTTGCCACAAACCCTCAACTACTTATCTAAATACTTGTTAGCTAAACAGCAAATCATGGTGCATGCCTCAGGCATCTGGTACTGTCTTATAACAGCATTGTACCAACACCTCCATTACACTGCATGACAGGCACAGAAAACTACTTTCTATACACTTTACATTCTTTCAATACTTCCAAGGTACTTCTTCCACTTACAAGCATGTTTGTCTTTCTAAAAACTTTGGTATTTTTGTTAGGACTAAACAATCATCAAATATTAAAGACAGTAACAAACTAAACGTAGAGCTCTATTTATGATGCTGCCTACATTTTTTGATTCAAGAAAACGTATTTAAAGTGATATCTTATAGAAACAGAATCTGTATCAGTTGGTAGCTTGTAGCAACTTTTGGCACAAATCAGAACCAACAACTGGCAATGAAAAATCCGAAATCTTTTTGAAGAAGGATCTTACTGTATGAATAGAATAAAAACACACTGTGTAAGGTTTTGTTCAGCATTTGCAAGTAATGCATGGAATCACTTAATTTCCTCATTTTGCCTATTTGTTTTCTTGAGATATAAATTAAAGTTCTCTTTTCTAGCTTTCTTCTAATAGCTGATCCCAGTCTATCCTTTTGGTTCTGCATTTTTACATTAGTAATCAGAGGCAGGGGAGAAGTGTCTTTTACATTATTTTCCATTATGTACAATATGAAGTGCTCAGAAGTGCAGAGAGATGTCCTGAAGGTTTTTTCCTAACATTCTTAAACACTGTCTCTCACAAGACTAAACCTGAGATGACGGGATGGTGGTTTCTCTACCTCTTTTATAATGAGAATTCACTTACCTATTCAGGGCTTGAAAACACCTCTTTGACGCACTTTGCAGAATTTTTTCAAATAACAAGGCAAAGGCAAAAGTCTGAGCAAGATTTAAGTCATTGAAAGTCAATATAGCAGTAAAAAGGTAATTTGGAAAGAAGTCTACCTGAAAAGACAGCAGGTTTCTATCGTCAAAGACCCTTGCAAATCAGTTTGATTTGCAACATCCCTCCGTTTCCCTGACCACCTGGGGAATATTTCCCAGGAGGTTTCAAAAGCAAGAGTTGCTCCATACTTTTCCAAGTCTCATTCAAAAAGAAGTCTTTTTTTTTTCTCTAATTACACCATATTATGTTATAATCACTTCCTGCTTTCACCACGATTAGGAAACAACACACAACCTGGGGAGTTGGATGTGTCCATTAGATAGGTAATTAGACCAAAAAGGAGACTGTAAAAAAGAAACTGAATGTGCAATTAATTGAAGTCACTGGGGTTTTTGTGCTGGGACAGATGAACTGCTGGGAGAAAACCACACTGAGTAGACCCAAGGCCGAAGACTCTTAAGGCAGCAGTTGCACCCACAGAAATTTCTCCTGAACCAGAAAAATGCTGGATTAACTAAATCTATGGGAAATAACACAACTCCTTCTAACCAGTTTGATAAAAACTTGAAGTAAAATGACTATTCTCAGTCCAGTTAAAAAAAACATCTTATACCTCAAGACAGCTTGACCAACATGCACTATGCTTTTTAATAAAAAAAAGTAGATCATTATACTGAAGAATGGAAGAGTTTCTTTCTCTCAAGATCCTTGCAGTAGAAAAAGTGGCATAATTAAATTTTATTCCCCATCTTTATTCTGTTTGATTTTATAACTTACAAAAAAGATAGGATTCCAAATTTCACACAGGATTTTTTAGGTTTTTGGATAAAAGATGCGAAGATTTTAAGAAAAAATATTTCTGAATATGCATTTAATTATATCGTCCCACTGAGCAATGGTACATTCACGAGAATGAAGAATAGTTCATAAATTCTCAAGTACAGGAGAAGTGCAAAGAATAAGAGAATATACATAATTTGTCAAATTGGAATTTGGACAGTAGACTCAGCCTTAATTCTTCTCAAAAACATATACACGGGAAAAGGAGGGCATACTACTTTAAAAGTGGTGAATTTTAGCTTAGCAATTTGCATAACTAAGTAAACCACACTCCTTCTACAGCTGGTGCTCAAGGCATCTATATTTTTGAGATTTAAATATGTAAAAATATATATTCCATAATAGGATTCTTAGTTGGATTTGGAAACCTGCATATATAGGTATGTATTAAAAATTTTTGAATTTGTTCTTCCATGGAAACAGTAGGGAAATTACACTGAGGAGTTTGATTTATATTTCCACTTGCTGACACCCTTTGCAGAACGATACGATGCCATATTTCATGAACTCCATCCTCATTACAATATCACACTTGGGAGTCAAAAGTTTTAATCATTACAGACGATGTAGCAATTCAAGTAGTCATAATTAGATTAATAAAGCAAGAAGGCCCTTCAGATAGAATCTTATGTCACATTAGACCTTATTAGAAGAAAGTATCTTGCTGCTGTGCAGCGTATTCTGAAGGGATTGTCAATAACTGTCACATGGTTGTTCATTAATTGTGATTCACTGCTTTGAGAATTTTATTTTTCATCTAGGAAACCAGAACCCTGGAACTCATTTCATTTAAGATGTTGCAAATTCATACTACCCTACAGCAAATTTCAGGATGACAAAATTTCAGGAATGTTCCTCTAATTAAAGTGTTCAGTTCTGGTGGGGAATGAAGCTGGTCACTCCTGACCTAACAGCATAACACGCTTTGCTGATCTGCAAACAGATAATGTACTCCTCAACTGACACCGATTCCTGGAGCTATAAATCGGCTTTCTCCTCCTCTGGGAAGAACACTATCCTCACATTAATTATTCTTCTCAAAACCACTCCTGTGTGCCAGAGCCTTGGTTAGAGTATTTGCCATACAATCACAAGCCCATGAGTAAAAAAATTTTTCAGTTTCACTAAATTTATAGCTAGCTGGTAATACATCTGTTTGACTTTAACATTGCTGCCAATATACAAATGGCAACCAAGTGAATATCTTCATAAGCCAAAGTCTCTCCTACACTACATTTTCTGCCTAAGTACACGACAATATGTAACAATTTATCTTTGCACTTAGGGAGGCAGGTGGTGCAGTGGGTCAGAGCCTGGCTGAGCTGGAGAGCCTGGCACCGCAGGCAGAGCTGAGATGGGTGCTGGAGGCCCAGGGCTCAGCAAAGAGGCTCTGGTAGGCAAGGGCTGGAGGCAACAAGTCAGGCTTCTCATGGCCCCTGAGGCTTATTGGTACCCTCAGGACCCTGACATAAGCATCTTAGACCCCTTTTCTTTGATTTTTAAAAAAAAATAAGGAGAAGAGGTGAGAACTGGGAGAAAACTCTTACGTAGCAATGCAATTTATGAGGGGAGATTGGAATATAAATCTCCATTTCCCCTGCTCCACCCCTGCTATAGAGCAGAGGAGAGCACACAGTATTTTGCAGAACAGGTGTCAGCCAGTGAAAAGAAAGGATGTGTCTGACTATGGCATGATGGCTCAGGATGAAAACAAAGGATTTCCTGCAAAACAAATACATATACATACACAGACTGATGTTTCTGAATCACAGCAGTGCCAAGGAATGCAAGTATCCTTCATTTTCATGCAGACCTTGAGCTATCAGTGAGGAAGCCTCCCAAAAACCTGTTTCACCATAAAAATAGAAAATAAGCATGATGATATTAAAAACTATCTCTTCCTTCTTTCTACATTAAATATCATGCAAGTTTAAATAGAAAAGCACACTTATTTGAGAAAGATTTATTTTAAGCATATGCTTAAATAACATTCTGAAACTTCATTCGAGACCTCTGTCATATTTGAACAGAAATCCACCTAATAAAACAGCAGTTATGAGACCTGAAAATCCTAATAGCACAAACTCATTTCAATACATTATTAAAACAGTTAATCAATTTTTCTACTGACCTAGTGAATTACTTTAAGTTTTCCTTTGATTTTGAATTTTGATACTAGACCAAAAATTGGATGCTTACGCTCTCATCTATCACAATCATCCTTCAAAGGGTTAAAATCTAGTAGTATATACAAGATATTTGTTTTCAGGAATATATGTTCAGGGAAAAGACAGAACTGCTACCTGAGGAAAGACACTAAGTGACACACCTGGCTATTTCTTACTAAGATAAATTTTCCTCAGTCACAAACTATACAGAAGCATCTGTCCACAGCAGCACAGAATATCAATTAAGACTATAACGTGCACCTTGCATGCCATTAAAGCCTTGGGCACTTCTATTGAGAGCATTCTGTAGGAACCCCTGTGCATATTTAATTCATCAGGGAATTGTATATCCAGGTAGTTACTTAAAGTTAATCCTCATAAGCCAAAATGGCAAAAAATTAGATTTCAAAAGTTGAGAAAAGTTTTCAAGATGTACACAGGATAAAGATGACTTGGGATATGATCTGAAGTCCTAACAGGACTTTTCCCATTTCAGACATCCAAAGTAGTATATCTACCCTTCCAGTCTATGCTGCAAGTATTTCCTTTAAGGGAACACTTACAGAAGAATAAAAAATAATTTAATTACATCAAGGCATGTCTACAATACCATAATGTTACAATCAGAGCTTTTGATGAACTGCCTAAGAAAAACTTAATCAAGCTGCTTCAAATTCTTCTGGAAGAATAACACAGAAGCCACACAGCTAACTACCCCAGTGTTAAAGTAGGTGAGTTACAGTGACTCTGAGGTCTTTGGCAGGATAAATATGAGGAGCAAGGAAGGAACAAAGGTCTCTTCCCTAGGAGAAGAAGTCTTGGTTACGCTTTGGTAAGAATGGGTGAAAACTAACCTCTTTCTGCCTCCTTCCCACTGGATGTCAGTCACTGCATGGCAGGTGCCCATGCACCTTCCCCAGCCTCAGTTGATACCAGGATGTGAAACTGTGATGCACCAACATGCCAGGACTGCCGGTCCTTTCCCAGCTCTGGCGCTCACAAAGCTGAAGCTACAACTGGGGAGGCCACAGGTGTGAGTCTGCTGGACACGTGAAAACAAGTCCAAAATGAGCTCTGGCCAGCACAAGGCCAGACAGCTCTCGGGGCCCTACTCTGCCCGGACAATGCAAATCTATTGCCTTCTGCTCATAGTGACTGTTTTTTTTGCAAATGTAATTTTCACAATCAGCAAAAAAACATTATCATTGTAGAACTTAGAATTATAGATTGCAAAGATAAGCCCAAAATTCCTGCACACATTTTGAAGAGTGCAGTATAATTAAAATCAAAGCTTTTATCATAAGCACCTACTATGAGGCAAGTCATAATAAGATAGTTTATAACAATTTCTAAGCACTGAGTAAATATACAAACAGAACGGTTTTCTACATTATGATTGATTATAGGTTGATTCGAAACCACCAAATTCATAATCACATTTGGCCAAATTTTGATCTAAGAAATTGCCTGAATTTTGAAAATTAATACCTTTATATATATCATGAATACATAAAGCTGCTGTTCGCTGGCAGCTTCTCTAGAGACAGTTTGTAACATTACATTTGGTAGGTATCATTCCCACAGATATGTATCTCAGAAACACTATAACACATTTCCAAAATTGCCAAATCAGAACTTTTACAATAAAAAGGATTGTTTCTACCAAATTTAAAAGTGATTGAGTGCTATATGCATATTTAGTATCTTTTACGTTCCCGTAAGTGGTAATTTCCACATCATTTGTTAATCTTACAAAATGACATCTTGCTATTACAGATCTAGACATGCTAATGATTTAAAAAAAAATAAAAAAGAATCCTTTCAAACAGTAAAACATTAAAACCACTTATCATAGGGTTAATTTCTGACTGACAAATCATCTCTACCCCAATCTAGTTAGCGCTGCTCACATTCTGAGAGCAGTACATACTGCCCTATTTAAAAAAAACACTTTTCTCCCCCTTCTCCTTTCTGATATCCCTTTTCAACTTCTGATCATCTGTCAAAATTATCCCTGCTTATTGGACCCATTCTGCCAGCTCTACCAGTGACTGATATCAATGCCAAATCTATTCTACTTTACTCCTGCAGTTAGCATCAGAATTTTCACATCCTGTGCGTTCGGTCACTGTAGCAGGATATTGCACATTGGCAGCCTCATTTCACCTTCTTTTCCCTTCTTGCATTGCTCCACCTTTTATTTTTTAGAGTGACTTGAGTAATGAACATTAAAGGATTTGCTTTAAAAATATCCCATATTTCATTAACAGGATCAGAAGGTCTTGTAATTTTTTACTGCTTTAAGACGGGGTTATGATTTGGGTCAAGCATCCACTGAGAGGCTCACCCTCCTGACAGGAAGGTGCTTTAGAAAGGTCATGATTTGTTTTGTCCCTGATGCTCTTTTAAACTCTTCAGCTTCAGCCTTACAGACACAACTGTTGGAACCCTTCTCTTTCAAGATATGAACTGCATCAGTCACAGTATCACAGTATTACAAGGTTGGAAAGGACCTCTGAGATCATCAAGTCCAACCTATAACCCTACACTAACACCAACACTAACACCAACCATCATCTAAACCATGGCACTCAGTGCCTCATCCAGACTCCCCTTAAACACCTCCAGGGTCGGCGACTCCACCACCTCCCTGGGCAGCCCATTCCAATGGCCGATCACCCTTTCAGTGAAGAACTTTTTCCTCACATCAAGCCTAAACTTTCCCTGACAAAGCTTAAGTCCATGCCCTCTAGTTCTGCCACTGGTCACCTGAGAGAAGAGACCAACCCCTACCTGACTACAACCTCCTTTCAGGTAGTTGTAGAGAGCAATGAGGTCTCCCCTGAGCCTCCTCTTCTCTAGACTAAACAGCCCCAACTCCCTCAGTCTCTCCTCATAGGGCTTGTGCTCCAGCCCCTTCACCATCTTCGTTGCCCTCCTCTGAACACATTCCAGTATCCTAACATCTTTCCCAAACTGGGGGGCCCAGAACTGGACACAATATTCAAGATGAGGCCTGACCAGTGCCGAGTACAGGGGGACAATAACTTCTCTGCTCCTGCTCACTACACTATTCCTGATGCAGGCCAGAATGCCATTGGCCTTCTTGGCCACCTGGGCACACTGCTGGCTCATGTTGAGCTTCCTGTCAACCAGCAATACCAGGTCCTTTTCTGCCTGACAACTCTCCAGCCACTCTGTCCCCAGTCTATAGCTCTGCATGGGATTGTTGTGTCCAAAATGAAGTACCCGACATTTGGACTTATTAAACATCATCCCATTAGAATCAGCCCATCTCTCCAATCTGTCCAGGTCCCTCTGTAGGGCCATCCTACCCTCTAACAGATCAACCCTTCCTCCCAGCTTGGTATCATCTGCAAACTTGCTGATGATGGACTCAATCCCCTCATCCAGAACTTCAATAAAGATATTAAACAGGACGGGACCCAACACCGATCCCTGGGGGACACCACTGGTGACCGGCCGCCAACTGGATGAAACACCATTCACCATCACTCTTTGGGCTCGGCCATCCAGCCAATTCCTAACCCAGCACAGAGTGTTCCCATCTAAGCCACGGGCTGCCAGCTTCCCTAGGAGTCTACTGTGGGAGACAGTGTCAAAGGCCTTGCTAAAATCCAGGTATACCACATCAACAGCCTTCCTCTCATCCACCAGGCGAGTCACATGATCATAAAAGGAGATCAGGTTGGTCAGGCAGGACCTGCCCCTCCTAAACCCATGCTGGCTGGGCCTGATCTCTTGACCATTCTGCAGGTGCCGCATGATTTCACCCAGGAATATCTGTTCCATGATTTTACCTGGGACCGAGGTCAGGCTGACAGGTCTGTAATTACCTGGATCATCCTTACGGCCCTTCTTATGGATGGGCGTCACATTGTCCAACTTCCAGTCTTCCGGGACCTCTCCAGTGAGCCAGGACTGCTGAAAGATGATGGAGAGCGGCTTAGCAAGCTCATCCGCCAGCTCTCTCAGCACCCTAGGATGGATCCCATCCGGCCCCATAGACTTATGAGGGTCCAAGCGGCTCAGCAGGTCTCTAACTTCCTCCTCATGGATTGCAGGAGGGTCATATTTCACCCTGTCTCCATCAGCCACTTCAGAGTGCCAACTGTCAAGCGAGCTGACATCCTTGCTGTTAAAAACTGAGGCAAAGAAGGCATTAAGTACCTCAGCCTTCTCTGCATCTTTGGTTATTATATTTCCCTCCACATCCAACAAGGAGTGGAGGTCGCTGCTGCCCTTCTTTCTACCATTGATATATTTATAAAAACTCTTCTTATTATCCTTGACGGAAGTGGCCAATTTGAGCTCCAGCTGGGCTTTTGCTTCCCTGATTTTCCTCCTACACGACTTAACAACATCTTTGAACACGACGTGGCTTACATCCCCTTCTTTCCATTGACGATACATCCTCTTTTTCTTACTAAGTTCCTTCAGAAGCTCCCTACTCATCCAGGCCGGCCGTCTGCCCCTATGACTCATCTTACAACGCACAGGGACAGCCCGCTCCTGCGCCTTCAAGATTTCATTCTTGAAGTGCATCCAGCCTTCCTGGACCCCCTTGCCACTAAGAGCTATTTCCCAGGGCACTTTCCTGACCAGTTCCTTAAATAATCCAAAATCTGCCCGCCGAAAGTCCAGCATCGATGTTCTGTTCCTGGCTTTTCTTATTACATTGTTTAGAGAGAACTCAATTATCTCATGATCACTACACCCCAGACAGCCTCCGACAACAACATCACTCACCAGCCCTTCTTTGTTCGTAAACAGCAGGTCAAGAAGAGCCTCACCCCTGGTGGGCTCACTCACCAGCTGTGACAGAAAACAGTCCTCAGTACACTCTAAGAACCTCCTGGACTGCCTCCTCTCTGCAGTGTTAAATTCCCAGCAGATATCCGGAAGGTTAAAGTCTCCTAAGAGAACAAGGGCAGCCGATCTAGAGGCAGCCTCCAGCTGCTTAAACAATAGAAGATCCAAGTCCTCCTCCCGGTTGGGCAGTCTGTAACACACTCCAACCAGGAGGTCAGACCTGACTGCCCCTCTGAGTCTTACCCATAGACACTCAACCTGGTCATTACCGATCTCGACTTCAACAGCATCCAGGGTTTCTCTAGTGTAGAGGGCCACCCCTCCACCCCTCTTCTCACGCCTGTCTCTCCTGAAGAGCCTGTAGCCTTCCATGGCAGCACTCCAGTTATGACAGTCGTTCCACCACGTTTCCGTGATGGCAACTATATCATAGCTCTCCCGCTGGACCAGGACTTCTAGCTCCTCCTGCTTGTTTCCCATACTGCGTGCGTTTGTGTACATGCACTTCAGTTGGGTTACTGACAACACCCTTTGAGATGGCTCATCCTTCACAGGAACATCATTGGTGAGCCTAGTAACTCCCCCCTCCCCCTTCATGCCTAGTTTAAAGCCCTCTCAACAAGCCCTGCCAGCTCCTGAGCTAGAATCCTCTTACCCTTCGGAGTTAGACGAGACCCATCTGGGTCAAGCAGGCCAGGTGCCATAAAGGTTTCCCCATGATCAAAGAACCCAAAATTCCTCTACCGGCACCAGCCCCTAAGCCATTTATTAAGCACATATATTCTCTTGTTCCTATCTGTATACATCCCTGCCACCGGAGGAACCGAGCAGAACACCACCTGTGCTCCTGCCCTATCTATCGACCGTCCCAGCTCCTGGAATTCCTTCTTAACTACCCTTGACCCTCTTTTTGCTAGCTCATCCCCCCAGCCTGTACCACCAGAAGCGGGTAATAATCAGATGGTTTAATTAGGGTCGGGAGTCTCTTGGCGATGTTGCCTACCCGGGCTTGGGGAAGGCAGCAGACTTCCCTATGAGTTGGGTCCATCCTACAAATAGGGCCCTCTGTCCCTTTCAGAAGTGAGTCTCCCACTACAATGACCCTCCTTTTCTTTTTCTTACTTGAGGTCCTGACCTGTCTGATGGGCAATGTGAGGTTAACAGCCTCCCCAGGTGAGTTCTCTGTCGTACTATCCTCCACCCGAGCATCAAATTCCAACACCCCAAACCTGTTTTGTAGGGGCAGCCGGAAAGGTGGCATTTGAAAGGGAGGTCTATAACCCCCAGGAGAGCAGACCTGCTCCCAGTCCTCCTCACCAACCAGGTCACTCCCCTTGTCCTGTTGATGAGGAATACAGCATTCCTCAGCCTCCTGGGGAGGATTACTGGGAGGAGAGAGGGTTCTACTCTACCAGTCTATCTCCCTTTCACTTTTACGAATACTCCTCAATCTTTCCACCTGATCCTTAAGATCTGCAACCATAAGGAGCAGATCTTGAATCTGTTCACACCTCAGACAAGCATTTTTGTTATGGTCCTCAGGAATCACAAGTAGGCTGAGACACTCCCTGCAGTCTCGAGTCTGCGTCGCGTAATACTGCTTCTGTTTGGATGCCTACACTCCTGGTGGCAGAGGCTTTACCACGCCTGATCACCATTGCTGCAGGGGAGTGGGAAGTCAAGCACCTGTCAGAGAGTGCCTGCTTGCCCTGCCGCACAAACTGCCTCTACTGTGACCCTGTTCGCCGCGCTACGGTCGCTGGCGCTCCCAGGGAGATGTTTAAATGCCCCGCGGCTTCTTCCTGGCCCGCCCCCCTACCAAGCGGTCGGGGTTCAGAGAGAGTCGCCCTGCCGTGGTCCTCTCCTGAGCTTTTGCCTTTCACCAGGAACTCTCCACCCGCCCAGATTGAGCACCCGGCTGCAGTACTCACCGTTCCTGCCGCCGGTCACGCCGAATCTGGCTTTGGAGCTGATTAGGTCTCGTTTAAATGCCCCGCGGCTTCTTCCGGGACCGCCCCCCTACCACGCGGTCGGCTGTACTTGCCGTTCCTGCCGCCGGTCACGCCGAATCAATCCTTAGATTCTTATTAGACTTTATGTAATAATCTACCTATACTTACTTTTCTTTTTTAAAAAAGGGTCCTTAGAAAAAGTAATTTTTTTCCAGTGCCTTCCCCAAATTTGGTAACAAAGGCCAATCCAGTTTTAAATCCTTAAAAGCCTTCTTGGCCTCTCAACAAATTTAACCTTGTAAGAACCTAGAGGGGACAGGTGCAACAAAGTGACAACTAAGATCACGCAATGACAGGCACCACTTAAAGTTTCTGAATGGTAGAAAGAGCTGCATGAAAGGGGCACTCAATCAGAAAAGCACTTCTTGTAAGATTCGGTGGTGGTTAGAAATCTCACATTACATCATCACAGTTAATACTGATGTCCCAAATTATCCACAAATTCTGTAAACGAGGATAAGGACACCTAAAAGCAGCTAGGGGATGGCTGTAAGAAATCACATACTAGCTTGCTACAAGTGTCTCCAAAGTCTTTGAAGGGACTTTTCTGAAAGCAAAATTTAAAAGGGACTAAAAGTAACACAAAACTTTCTTTGCTGTGCAATGCAGTTACACAACATATGCAAAATTAAAAAAAAAAAAAAAGGATTGTACCAGTCTACTTCAAGGACATTTTAGCCATTTTCTTCTGTCTTCTCTTGCCACACTGTCTCATACCATTTTTCCAAAAAATAGGATCCTCTGAAACAACTGCAGTGAAAATAAAGAACACAGCCAAGGATGCCCTGGGTAAGATTACAAAATTCCTTTTCTACCATCTACTTCATGATCTTGCATAATCCACTAAAATAAAATTTAAAAAAACTTGATACATTTAGCAACTTGTATTTGCAAGTGACTCTTGCAAAATCAGCAAAATATCAAACACTATTCATGCTCTTGTATTTCTAAGTAAAAAAAAAAAAAGATGAAAAGTAGAAAAAAATTATAAATATGATAATGTAAGTACCGTAAGTTTACTAATTCTGCTAAGCATTTCAGTTTGCAAAAATACATTTCAAAAAATCTTTCACGAATTTTTCTTATCTTATTTCTTGGGATGACATAACAATCTAATATTTTAAGAAGTCTGCATCCAGTTTTTAATATGGAAAAGATCCATCACATATAAAATATGTTGGACAAAGACATCTGAGACTAAATCCTCTTGAATCTTTATAAGCAAAAAAAAATGCGAATAAGCAGGAAAAACTGCTACCAGCATTTACAGTTCTTGCACGCCAACCATAATGTGAGTACATTTATGTTTTATTAGCGAGGGCAAATGAGTGCAATTTGACATTTACACTTCTTCGGCTTCAGTAATATTAACAGCAACAAAATTTTAAAAAGTATTAAAACATGTTAAATTTGGAGTTTGAGCACACAAGGAAAATTGAACAAACACTTTAATTTAATTTATGTCATTTTACCAACAGAGTTTAGTTTAGTGGCTCTAATAATACCACCAGTAATGACCGTGCTTATAATAACCAGAACTGTATCTTCTACTTAATCATTAGTATATGAATATTAACATTACAAAATACTACCATTAAGTATTTCTAAGCGCAACTTTATTTATTTAACCTGAATTGCACCTAAAGTCATGAAAAAGTCATCTTGAGATTATAGTATACTGTGGAAATCGGTACAATGCTAAAAGTATAATTCTGTTAAATTTAAAACATTAAGGCTGAAATATGGAGGGAAAAAAAAAAAAAAAAAAAGACACAATCTTTACTTATTTGTATATTATTACCAGACATCACTGGTACCTCTGAGTCCTGATATCTGAGGGGGATACTATGCTGTCCATACGCAACCATCATCTGTTTTTGACCAATAGGCTATCCAGAGTTTGAAATACTTTTAATTTCCCTCTTGTCAAAAAAATAACAACTACAGGTCAACATTTTCCCTGAACAACATACAGGGTAGTGGCGTTTTCCCTCAAATTCAAAACTTACTGAAATACACTTCACTGTTATAGTCACTCAAGTGAGCCATATTCTCAGTAGATGATAAAATGATGCAGAACTACTGAAGACAAAACTCAAGTAACAAGTGTCTGAAAGAAATAAATGTCAATTCCTGGACAGTCAATACAAAGTTCACGTTTCAGAGTCTAGGTTGTTCTGGATATACAAATGCTCCTGTGATTCAAAATCCAGAACTAAGTCCAAATTATTACAAAATGAGCTATAATCAAAAACCTAGCTCTGATTCCTTTCTACATCACATGATGAAGATAAGCAAAGGATTACCTGAGCTGCTGCCAGCCACAAACTAAGTCAGCTACATCAAAATTCCAAAACAGCCACTCCAACACAGCTACACTGCTCTGGGACCTAACTTTCTGTCTTCACATATAGCATCCACGCGGCACTGTGTTCTGATCAGTGGCTGCTTGGTATATTTTTTTTTCCTGCTTCACAGCCAAAGCGCGATTTGGTGCTTGCAACAAGCAGTTATGGCATATAACAAAAGTCAGAGTCATATTACTCTGTAAAGCATTCCTTATATTTTCAATTACAGAATGGATGCAATTATTAGTTTCCCAGTATTGATGTAAACTAGCATTCCTTTGGAATTACAATCTATTTTTTTAATCCCTAATAAAACATCAGCCAAGAAACCTTAGTTCTGAGGAAATACCTGTGCCAGAATACAGTGACATATAAAAACAGACACTGGATTCTTTTTTCCCTCTTCACTATTTCTTCTCTTCTCTTGAATTCGTCTGTCAAAAAAATTACAATAAATTTCTTCAATGATCTGCACTTCCCACAGGCAGTTCTGACATTTTTGCTAAGCAACACCATATCTTAACACATAATTTTCACTAGAACATCATTCACAAAAGTATAACAAAAAGAGACTGGGTTTAGAGTCACTTTCCCCTGAATTATATGCCATATTCAATGGGAAAAAAAAAAAAAGATACGAGGATGTCAGAAAGGGACCTGCTGTTTTGTACTTACACAAAAATCACAGCTTTATGCTAAGGTATCCCAGCATTCATTTTAATAAGAATTAAATTTGGGTGTCAGATTTGGACTCTGAGATTCTACAGAGAATTATGATTGTTTGCCTAAGTTTTGCATGCTGTAGGCTTGCTAAATATTGCTGTTTCTTTTTTTAACTCCAGCATCAGCTTTGAAATACACTGGCATTAGAAAATACTCATCAGTTTTCCAAAATCTCTCTTTAAAACCTTTGTAAACTACAGAATACAATTAATTCACTGAGAAATACAGCTTTTAAAATTATGTATAACATTTAAGAGCTTTTTGAAACATGGGCCAAAGACCACATCGCTCTGTGGGACACAGGAAGCAGATCAAATAACTTATGTTCTGGTCAGGCTATCAGGTCATGCTTTCTCTTGTTAAGAAGTGCTATAGGATGCTTAATGACCAAGTAGGTTAAGAACTCTTACCTCTTAAATTTCCAAGGCTATACCTACTCCTCAACACACACCACCAGACTGAATAGCCTTAAGCCAGGGGTGTCAAACTCATGGGCTGCAGGCTGAATCCAGCCCTCCACCTTGTTTTATCTGTCCCAGCACCTTGCTTCTCCCCCATGGCAGCACCGAGCTCCTTGCCCTACGCTCCTGCCAGCGCTGGTCATGTGTGCAGCGAGTGACGCGCGTTACGCTGCAGGAGGAGCAGGAGAATAGTGGGAGCCGTGAGACTGACAGCCCTGCCTTGAGACCTCCAACACCAAGTGAAACCCCTGGGTATATAGTCACAGGCTCAGCTCTAGGTTGTCAAGGATATATCGTTTTAGCAGCTATGACCCTTTGATGCACTGAAGTACACCCACACAAATTTCACACAGACAGCAAAGCTGATGCACCTCAATAAAATCAAGCCTACATATTCCCAACACTAGAAAAAATGAGAGCATCACCTGTAGGCTCACCATACCATATATAACTCCTAAATTTTTGTTTGACCTCTTCACCAGGAAAATACCACAGAATTTCTACATGGATCAGTGGGTCTCAAAGTAAACGGGCTAGGCATTTCTACTTATGGGTGAAAGGTGTTAAGGTTTCCAAGATTGTTTTTTGCTCTGATTTTCAGTACTGATTTCCACTTTGGAATTTGTGCCCTGTATAATTCAATCTTTATTAGAAAACTTCCCCAGTGTCACCCCTTTGCCTCTGAAGCTATTTGGCACCTGTTGCTGCAGAACATACCAGCCAATCTACTGTGCTATTAATTGCATCTCATCACTTCTTCTCTGGAAAGACACTTGAGCCTCACTGTAGTGCATCACAGAAACACGCCCCCCTAATAATTTTTTTCTTGGGAACCCTTCCACCCTCAGGCCCTGTTACTTTCCCATTATCCCCCTAATCCTCTGTTATTTTGCTACTGCTCCTTGAGATACTTCAAAACCAAAAGTAATTTGCTCAGAGGAGCCAGAAGAGAAAGCTAGACTCTTCTAGTAAGAGAATTATTCTTACTTAGTAGTACTACAAGATTTTAACCTATACCCTGTTTCAGCATTTGGGCATTTTTTATTCCAAAATAAATAACCCAGGTTCAGTCTTGACTGTATTTTGAAACAGAAAACAAGTGAAAAAATCACTGAAAACAGACAATGAACATAATGAACCCTGAGACAAAAAACATAGTAACCATATTACAGCTTTGCAGTTTGGCATGACAGGTATTTCTTTGTTCAAAGACCCCAGTAAATCAGAACAATGGGGCTGATGGCATGGTATAATTGTCTCTGATATGCAGCAGTGAGTGTTATTTATGGTTGTTTATAAAATATACTGTCAGAACAGCAGGCTGTCCAGGACCTTAACATTATTTATGGATTCTCCCATGTCCACGCACCCTTTTGGGCACAAAATTAAAAAAAACACAAAAGTTTCAACTCTATACGCTTGAAACAAGAGCAATTCCTTCAGAACAAGAGCAATTCCTTCAGAAAACAAGATTTTTTTATATTACACGTCAGTTATTCTTAAGCTGTTCGGTGAATGTCTATTATGAAAAATATCTGCAGCTTTGGCAAAATATTTCCCAAGTTCTCAAGTTCTCTCTCAGTAAAAGTTCGAAGTCTGTAGTGAGTGGCAACACGTTATGCTCCGTATACCAGTAACACTTGACATAAGTCTGGAATTTGGACTTTTGTTCAGAGTTTTCACAAGTACCTATGGAAATATCATAGAATGCTTTGGGTTGGAAGGGACCTTTAAAGGTCATCTAGAATCACCTCCCTCATACTGCTGGCCACATTTCTTTTGATGCAGCCCAGGATACCACTGACCTGAGCTGCAAGCACACCTTGCTGGCTCATGTCCAGCTTTTCATCCACCAGTACCCCCAAGTCCTTCTACGCAGGGCTGCTCTCAATCTCTTCACTCTCCATCCAGTCAGTATTGATACCGGGGGCTGCCTCAAACCAGGCGTAGTACCTTGCAGTTGGTCACTTCACAGGCCCACTTCTCCAGGTCCCTCTGGATGGCGCCTTGTTCTGTCTTTACTCTTGGCATGACCCATATTCCTCAGGACTTTGAACTTCACCAGTGCATGGTCACTGCAGCCCAGGCTATCTCCGATCTTGACATCACCAATTAGCCCACTTGTGCTGGTGACGTAGAATAACATTATTTCTGCTTGGGCTGCCTATTACATGGATTAAGAAGTTATCTTCAGCTCATTCCAGGAGTGCTCTGGATTGCCTACAGTTTGCCATGCTATCTTTCCAGCAGATGTCAGGGTGGCTGAAGTCTCCCAGCAGGACAAGAGCCTGCAAGTACGATACCTTCTGTAGCTGGAGTAAGAAGGCTTCATCAAGAAGGCTTCTCTTGATTGGGTGGCCTGTAGTAGATACAAACCGTAAGTTTTCCTTCGTTGCTTCAGTCTCTAATTCTTAGCCATAGGCTTTCAACCTTCTTGTGGCTGTTCTTCAAACAGCTTTTCACACTCCACACATTCCTTGATGTAGAGGGCAACACCTGCGCCTCTCCTTCTTCATCTGTCCCTTCTGAATAGCCTGTAGCCATCAACAGCTCCTCCAGTCGGGGGATTCATCCCATCAAGTTTCAGTAATGGCAATCAGATCATACCTTTCTAGCAGCACAGTGGCATCCAACTCCTATTTGTTGCCCATGCTGCATGCCTTGGTGTAGAGGCCTTTCAGCTGGGCTGTTGGCTGTATCACCTTCTTAAGGGGCACACTCCTTAATTTCTTTGAGGTGTTTCACTGGTGTTTCCATCTTAGCTCCTATTATCTCAGGAGCCTCTGGACTATCATCATATGGGCCTGTTTCCACACAGCTTTACGAAAGTAGTCTTAAATATCTAATAACTGTAAGACATCTTTGAAAACACCTACATAAAATGTTTTGAAGTACAAACCTCTTTTTAAATATAGCAAATTCCTGCTTTGCCAAATATGGCTTTTACTTAAATCTGAAAAAAACCCCACAAATCTTTATACACTTCCAAAAGGCAAGGTTTAGAACTGATGCTCTCACTTTCTTTTAAAAAAGCTTTAAGTAAAAGAATTTTCGAGTTCATTAAACATGAACCACACATTAGTTTCCTAGGTTGCCATACTCTTCTTGAAAACTTGCCGTTTAGCAACAGCACGTGGCTTTACGAAGAGATTCAAGATGGGTTGAACTGTTTGGTTTGAAGAGTTAAGTAGCAGAAAAGACATTCAGACAAGGTAGATTTGCAATCAACAGTGTTTATTTTTTTGAACAGTCTGACCCCAAAAGAACTGCAGTAATGCCAATTTGAATCAAAATCTGAGCAATAAAGTAAGCAGGCTGATTGATTTGTTCAGCTCTTCATATGCTTTTGATGCTTTGCAGAATTTGAATATTGTATAATAAGCTGCAATTTGTCAATAGGAAGAGATAATAAATAAAAGAATGAGGAAAACAATTACTTAATTTATTAGAATCATAGAATCTTCCGGCTGGAAAAGACCTTTGAGATGACCGAGTCCAACTGTACTCATCCTCTGCTAAACCATGTCCTTCAAAAACAGGGGATGGTGACTCAACCACCTCCCTGGGCAGCTGTTCCAGTGCCTGACCATCCTTTCGGTAAAGAAGTTCTTCCTAATACCCAGTCTGAAATTACTGCAGACCAAGCAAATACTATGGAAAGGTCTGGATTGTTGTACTTTTCGTCATCCATTATTTAAACATGGTAATGAAACATAATTACAAGACATATGAAAATATTTTTTTTTTAATCAGTTCAGTAGTTCTTAAAAAAAGAACAGAAGTCATATTCATATTTAGTTCTCATTGTCCTAAAAATACACATATCTAATAAGTACAAGATTTTCAGATTAAAGCATTTTTACTCCTCTTAGCAAAATAAATTAAATGACATGTAGGAGATGCTCAAATTTGTTTTCAAGCTTCTTGCTAAATCACAAATGAAATGAGGATAAATGACGTAGGATTTCAATAATGATTCTAATGTGTCAGGTCCCAGTAGCTATTGATGATACCTTACTGCAGTGCCCATTTTTACCTAAGACTTACTTGCAGCAATCTTTTCTTAATTTTTAGACAGCCTGAGCCCCTTGGTAATAGTTCCAAAAGCCAAAAACAATTCAAGCCTCCTCTTTTATTTGCAGCAATGCAGGAGACATTTCAGATGCTTACTTTTCTTATGCCTTTCAGTCCAGTCGGAGTCATATACCATCTCCCTTAGTCTTCTTATTTATGTGCCCTGTATCTTAATGTTAACTAAGCCTATTTAATATAATACATTGTCCAGCCAAAATTAGTAAATAGCATCTGACAGACATCAGGCAGCACCTGACAGATGACAGACTTACTTACTTACACATTCCTACATGGTTTTATCTAAATATGGAAGTTTAGAAAGTATGATGTCATTCATGTAAAAAAATCAAGACTTGTTTTAGAACTGAAATTTCTCATGGAAAGAAAACTGAAATTATTTGGTGCTTAAATTAAGAGAATCAACATGATTTCCTTTGAAAACGTCGAAAATATTTCAATATGAACCAAAAAATACTCCCATACTTTAACGTCAATCCTTAGTTTTAGCTTGAGATTTCTCAGCTTCAATAGAAAAGTGAGCAGCATAGCCACAATGTGATCTCACTACTGAGTATTTCCCAAGATATAATGAACTACTTGCTAAGCATCCTGCATTTATTTTTAAATGTACTATTTCTAGCCATGTCTTCAAAATACTACCTGAGGAATACACATGTACTTTAGCTGATTCCTACCATAAAATTAACTGGTCTCAGAATTCTCAAGAAAGTTGAGCTAACAAATCAGGAGACTAAAGAGAGGGCAGAAAAGCACCTACTTTGCAAAAAAAACGTGGTGTCTTTAGGTTTGCTTATTTCCATTGTAAAGAATTAAGTACTCCCTAACTATTGGACAGAAATCCAAAGTGCAGGGTTTGTTCCAGAATGTAACACCCGTAACTTTAATGAGTAAATTCAATTTATAGTTGAAATTGAAAAGAACTCCTCTTCTGAAGTTTCTGTCCTTTTGCTACAGAAGTTGTAGATATTTTGAGCAGACTAGTCTCTGCTAAACAAGATCTTTCTTCATCATGGGAGGACTGTACAAATTGATTCCCAGAAAAAGGGAATCTAGATTAAACAAGCTGTCAGCTATATGAAATTGCTTAAGATTTTATAGAGTACAGTGCAATCATGGCATACATTATTAAGAAATCTCTTTGTCAGAGTCAGTCTTCATCCCAGGCTTTTTTCCTTTGATACTGCCAGATGTTATCCTACTTGCAACACTTCTTGCTGATCACAAACACTGGGGGGAAGGGGAAGATAACTGAACAATGCTACTAGGATAAGGTAAAACTCCATATGTTGGAATCCTCAGTAGTTCACTACTGAAGATCAGGAACAACAAGAGATATCAATTCTACTATCCCACCAGATCTCCTTAAGACCATTCCCTTTTACATCCTACTGGGAGAAAATCTTAATATTATTATGCTGCATTAAAACTCTCAAAAAACACTCAAAACACATCACCTAAGTTCAAGCCACAGAAATCAGATGCTGACACCAGCAATCCTCCAAAAATTCAGGTCCAAATTGTGCCTGTCCACACAAGAAATGCCTAAAATAGAAGGACACTTTCTTGGTCAAGTGGTCATTAGTATACTGAACTCCTCCAGGCATATGTTGGAGTACCAAGCTCTCTCAGTTTCCAATCCACAACAAGGTAGCAAACATTTCTGACTGGGTTATATAAAGAAGAATTAAGCAGAACCAGTTTTGCAACAATAGACAGTACTTTGAACGACACTGTCACTGCTAAAGTTCTTAGCAGATTCTTCTCTCATTGTATCAAGTAGGTGTCATTAAGAATACAGAAGTGAATAATGGCCTTAGGTACTCTAAAACGTTATTTTGTATTTTGCACAGTGTTCTTAGCAAAAGTCATTTCTGAACAGACCTTCAACTGAAAAACCCCCAGGCTTCAACTTAAAAATTAGAGGCTTTTCCGGAGATAAAAGAGGAGAAAGGACAGAAGACAAAAAGCAAAATGCAGCTTCCCACTCACATAAAGATAGTAAGACTTTGAATTTGGAGGGGGAAAAAACACAAGGAGAACAAAAGAAGAGAGATTTGAAAAAGACTTTCCTTTGGGATGGCTAAATCAAATTCTTCATTTCAGAAATCAAATTCTCCATTTATTAAACCAGCAGGAAGTAGAACAGAAAAGGAGTCAAAGGAGAAGTCTGCACAACATCTCTCATCCATCTTCACAGTGATTAGTGAAGAGGGTAGAGCTAACTATGGCAGTGTGATCTGAGCCCACGTGGAAAGCAGAGAAACAAGAAATAACCAACCAACTGAAATTTCCATTTGGTTGGTCATGCAGACACAGCACACTGTGATCAATGTGAACATTAAGGAATTGCAAAGTCTCACCCAGGACAGAAGGGACATTTTTATGAAAAAATAATCAAATAATTCCAGCTTGTTGACCGAGATTCAGAAATTGTCCAGAATATTGCCCAACCTTCCCCCCACCTTATCCACTGATTGTGCATCATCTGATAATCATGTTTTATGCTTCTGGATTTCTTTCAGTGCAAGGACAGATGCTGTGTGCTTCCTATTAACACAATACAGACAGTAGCAGCACTTGTAAATCAACATGATGAACTATGCCAAGGAAAGAGATGATTCTGATTGCAGCAGTAGACAGAGCAGAAAAAGAAAGACTCTTCTGTGCTTATGCGTATGGCAGTGTATCTCTGATTCTTTAATTCTTCCTTTGATAATGGAAATATATATATACACATTTGGGAAACATGTTAATGTATCAGATCATTTCTACTAGTACCTTGCACTGTTATTTCACACATTGTTCTAACTGCAGCAGGATACTGACTTTGAATTTGACTGTAAAAGAGTTAAAGTTAGTTTAATCCACACAGTGAAATACTCCACAGTTTATTTAATATTACACAAAATTAACATTAAAGTGTAAAATGAGTACTTAATGAGAAAAAAACAGGTAATTATACATATGTGGTTAAAGTAGCATTTACAAACATAATTTTAAACCAGACAATGTTATAGCATCCTTTAGAAAGAGATATCTTATTTCTCAACTAGGATTTAATCAGTGTTGACTTCCATAGATACAAGGTCACACAGTAACCCTGAAAATGTTCTTAAAAAACCTACAGAAATTCTTTGCAGTGTATTAGCAAATACAATTGTAACATGCATTCTTCAGAAATTTCAGAAAGTTGTATTTGATTTTTCAATTTCCTTCTAACCTTCCTAAAAGTCAGGATTTGAAATCAAAATGGATATCTACAGAAGTATCTTTCAGCTTCCTCTCACCAGATATTCCTCTCCCTTAGACAAAAAAAAAACCAACAAACCAGGGGTATAGTTCTCATGATTCAATGTAATACAATGAGAGAATTTGTAAAAATTAGCCAGGAAAGTAAGACTAGAACTACCTGAAACTTGGTAGCAAAGCTGATTTTAACATTGTCATTCTCTCTCACAAGGCACATGAACAGTATCATTGGATTGAAGCAAATATCAGGTTAACACAGAGTATGGGAAAAATCAGTGGATTAATCAATATAACTCACAGTATTTTCACCAGACCTAGAGAGAAGCTTAGCAGCTGGTAACAAAAGGTAAAATACTCCTAATAAAAGTCAGTGGATTTCAGATGAGCTTCTCAAATGCAGAATCCAATCAAAGGAGGAAAGACCAGAGTTTCTTCTATTTTCATACCAATACATTTAGACTCTGAAGCAGCACAAGAGAGAATAGTAAGCCACAGGAAAGATGTCACTGAAGAGAGGTACAAGGATGACAGCAAGAACATAAGACCTACATGGGCAGCATATGGCCCTGTCTTGGCCAAAAGGAAGACCAGCACAGGTCTGCGTTCTCTCTTCTGATGGTGGCCGGATTGTACAGAAGCTGTTTTCACAGTAACAATTCTTTCTTTTCAGTGCTTGGCAAGACACTTTGTTTCACATTCTGCCCTTTTTGAGACTAGACATAAAAAGCTGACTCATAATATTACTATAATCTGAAATCAATGGTTAGTCCAACAGAACATAAGAATAAGACAGTATACAGATAAGAAGTACCACTAGCCATTCCCACTTAGGAGGGAAAAAATACAGTACTTCAACTTAAAATATATATCAAAATTAAATTTGGTCAGAACACTTATGAGTCACGTAGCAAACTTAATATTTATAAAGAAATAACATCATTCATTAACAGTAAAAGGACCATGCAAGTGTTAAATCAGTTGCAAAATAACACCGTATTGTTCCTTCAACATCATGCCAATATCATGTATTTCACAAAGTGGAAAACAGTAAGAAATCACACACAACTGTATGTTATGTACAACGCTGAAAATGTCATGGAGGAATCAAACTGTCACAAAGTAAGTACAAGCTCCTTAATGCATACACCATTCAAATCACATCCATTCAAATCATCATTGAAATCACATCTATTTATATATAGAAGGAGCCTCACACTGAACATGGCATAAACTACTTCTAAATTACCCAAACTGACAGACTAGATCTAAGTGAAGCCCTTGACGAACTGCAGCACTATGAGTGTCTATCCTATACACTTCCTTTACTTCAAAAATGTGTTTCACAAATGCCACTTTTTCAGCAGTTTCAATGATGACTTCAGTAAATCAACCTGGAAAGCCAGCCAAGTGCTTTGTTTTCTGCATCTATTTTCCCCACTTCTTCACTGCCTCAGCAGCACATCACTGGACCAGAAGAAATATATGCTGCCCTAAATGTGCCCAGTAAATAGGTACCATTACAAAGTGCCACAGCATGGTGGTTCAAGGCCTACTACATAACTGGTCTGCCTATTAATTAGGCAACAAATTAAAACTTAAAGTGGGAACCCCATGCTTTTCACAAAAATACTCCTCAAGGTTATTAACAGCAAAAGATCTAATTCCAGCAAGAGAGTTTTGTTTACTTGGTTGGTTGGTTAGCATTTTTTTCATTTGTTAAAGACTTGCTGATCCACAGATTTGAAAGGATGAAAAGGAAAGTCTTTTCACCTATAAAGAGCATGAAATTTCCTGCCAGACTAAGAGCATCTACAGAAATTACATATTACTGAAAGTATTCAATACTTTTTATCATAAACTACTTGAATGTTAACCGTGCTATCAAAAAAGTAATACTTGAGCTTTCAGCATTGTGCATTCCATACACTGTTAGGTTATAGGAGTGCTATTTTTAGTTTAAGTCTGATATTTTTTTTCTTTCAACAGCAGCATTTCCTTAATAATAAAAAATTAAAAATATTAGCTACTTATGAGTCAATCCAATTTATGCCTTATATCAATTTGTCAAACGCCCTTCCAATTAGAAAAATCAGCTGTGACATAACCTAACAACAGAAGCTATATTGTCCTCTATTTTGTAGATATTATCTTCAATTTACTCAATAGTAGTAACATTAATATCCTACAATTGCCTGTCTTTATGAGTAAGGGTTCATAAAAGTTTTGTAAATACAGTTGTTGAAATAAAAACTTCCTTATTTTTAAGTTATGCAAAATTTCTAAAAATTAACAGTTTTAGAAACATCACCATGTATCCTGTTGATTTGACTCAGCACTCCAGTGTTTTAGTATTATGTCAGCACTCTGATCCCCAAGACGATTGAACCAAAATGTAACTATGCCAACAAACTGTTGAAGATCAAAGCACCACATGCTCCTGTAAGTTTCCATCAGGTTTCTGGTATATAAACGCACTTGGAATTTTATTATGTACCCAGGACATGCAAGTTACCGCAGAGGCAAAATTTCAGTTGTGGAAATCAAGACCTTTTAGTGTAGGAGAGGTTTCATTACTTATACTGACATATGCTTCTAAGTGTAAACATAAAAAACTACCTTACAGTACAAAGAAATGTTTGCTTGTTTCTTTTAATGAATTAAGAATTTCATAAGAAAAAAAAAACCTTCCTAGAAGACTCCAAAAGCCATCAAGGCACTCTAACAGTTTGATTGCAAATACTAGATAGAAAGAAAAAAAAGTCTTACCTCTGTATTAGCCGAAAGATTTCTTCCATCAACAAAACTAGGATGTTTGATGTTACACAAGACACTTACGCTACCTTGGAGGTGAATTTCAGACAGTTTCCATCCTTACAGACAGTGAGGACAGATGGTTTAAATCTGCTTCATTTCACGGATTTATAGAAAAAATGCAAATTTATTCAAAGGATCCAGATTTGTGTCTTCCTTTTCCTGCAAAATATAAGAAAAAGGAATAGAAATATGCTAGATACATAATTTGAGTGAGATTTATTGCAAACTAGAATATTCCAGTAAGCAAACAACTTTGTGAATTCCTACAGCATCAGTTTGTTATTTTAGTTTTAGTAGGCCTCAGATAGGCACTGAAAGAAAATCTGTCTCAGGAGATATGGCCACACTTGGGGGGCTGGGAGGAAACACTAGCACATTTATATAAGGTTCCAGAAATTTCCTTAATTTTCAGAAACAGCACGCATATTTCTAACAAACTTCAGATCAGCTGAAGATCCATCTACATGAGAACTGCTACCACACTGAACTTCATCCAGCTAAATCCATGGTAACCCCGATGGAAACTTATTTATTTGTGAAAGGGCACATGTTGCTGTGAAGGCAGAGTCTTTGTTAACTTGTGTGTATTGGGTTTGCAGGGCAACGTTTTGATAGCAGGAAGGACCACAGGGGTGGCTTCTGGGAGAATATCTGACTGAGTCTATGCCACTTGAGATGGACTTGCTGCTGGTGAAGGCCAAGCCAATCATCAATGGTGGTAGAGGCTCTATGACAACATATTTAAGCAGGACGGACCCCCCTACCCCAACCCCCGCCCTGCAGAAGAGCAATTGCAGCCAGAGAGAAGAGTATAAATATCTGAGAGAAACAACTCTGCAGACACCAAGGTCAGTGAGGAAGTAGGGAGGAGAGGTACCCCCCAGTGCAAGAGGTCCCCTGTAGCCTTTGGTGAAGACCATGGTGAAGCTGACTGTCCCCCTGCAGCCTATGGAGGCTAACAGTGGAGCAGATATCCACTTGCAAGATATTCACCTCAGGTGGAGCAGGTGAATGCTCCCAAAGGAGGCTATGTCCCCATGGGAAGCCCATGCTGGAGCAAGCCTCTGGCAGGACTTCTGGAGAGAGGAGCCCATGCTGGAGCAGATTTTCTGGCAGGACTTGTGACCCCGTACTGGAGTAGTCTTTTCCTGAAGGACTGCACTCCATGGAAGAGATCCATGCTGGAGCAGTTTGTGGAGAACTACAGCTCATGGGAAGGACTCATGTTGGTGAACTTTGTGGAAGACTGTCTCCCATGGCAGGGATCCCACATGGAGCAGAGGAGGAGTGTGAAAAGTCTTATGCCTGAAGAGGAAGGAGCAGCAGATGTGATGAACTGACCACAATCCCCATTTGCTGTTCCTCTGCACTGCTGAGGGAGAGGCGGTGGAGAATTCAGGAGTGAAGCTGAGCCAGGAACAAGGGATGGGTGGAGGGAAGGTGTTTCTAGATTTAATTGTATTTTCCTATTAAGCTACTCTAATTTGATCGACAATGAATTTAATTCATTTTTCCCCAAGTTGAGCCTGCTGCCCATGATGGCAATCGGTGAGTTACTGTCTGTCCTTATACTGATCCATGAGCTTTCCATTATATTTTCTCTCCCTTGTCCATCTGAGGAGGGAGAGTGGCAGAGCAGCTTTGGTGGGCACCTGGCACACAACCAGGGTCAATCCACCACAAAATTCCCATGCACAGTTTAGTCTCCCCCATTATCTCAGCACAGCTTCACTTGATGCTCCTTGCTCCACACTGCCATAGTCTGTGTCTGGAGAACATGAGGATAATGCCAGTCATCTGTTATGGTCAATTAACAGGCAGCTTCAACAAACTAGGCTCTTTGCCACCTCAGAAACAAAAACGACAATGCTATGCAGCATTTTCTAACAAAAGGAGCACAGCTTGGGAGAGTCAGGTCCCGCACCTTTCCTGCTTCTCCCAGTGCCCAGCTATACCCAGGCTACAGAGAGGGCTACAGACAAGGGCTCATTGTACCTTATTAACTGAATACAGGAAAAATGGTATTGAATTTTGCCAGTTTCCTCAAGAATATTATTAGTAGAACATTCTTTACAAGCTGTTTCAAGAGGCACTGTGGTCCTCTAGCATGTTTTTTTGCACAGCACAGGTTCCAGAATGCTCAACTTCTATACTAGAGCATCTTCTGGAAAAAAAAAAAAAAAAAATCCAATTCTCATTTTAAAATCACCAGTGATGGAAAAAAAAAAAAAAGAGAGCAATGCCTAATCGTTTCTGTGATGGTTAATTACTCTTTATGTAGAAAATGCCAATTTAAAGTAAAGCAAGAAATAATGTGTGTAATGCTAAATCCCAAAACTGTATATATTTGTCTGTGTTTTCCCTATAAATTCTTACATACTGGTCAAGTTGATCCTACCCTCTTCCTGCTGATGCTCAGTGTGGAATCTTTTTATCTTTCACCATGAGGCATATTTTCCTTTGCTGTCAGGGCTTTATGAACCTTTCTCAATTTATTGGCACCTTTTTTGAGCTGTCGACTCCAAAACAGAACACAATATTCTAATTTGATTATAAAAGTGACAGGTGCAGTGAAAATAACATCTCTAATTTAGATTTTCTGTTTCCAAACCTAAAAAAATTATCTTTTGGCTGTACCATCACCCTAGCAGTATATATTAAACTGACTACAGATCAGCACTAGTATGATTTTGTAATCATCACTCACTCATTCCCCCACATACCTCCACCATTGTACCAGCTCTTCTAATAATTTCACGTTTTCTTCATGGTCATTGAGAAAAGTATTCCAAATAATAGTCCGAAAAAATATTACTAGCCCAAATATTGCTAAAACTACTAACTTACTTATGAATTCACTTCATTCTGCAACATGACTTAGAACCCTTCTAGTTTCTCAACAAAAATCTTAAACAAGTGCTTACAGAAATCTGTCCCATAAAACACCATTGCTTGTATCAGCCAATCTAAATTACATTAAAAATGATACCACCCTAACTTGTCAAGATTTATCTTCTATGAGGAGTCATGAATAATAGTTCCAACTTTCAGTTCTTTGTTATTCAAGCCTTTTCTCAATCATTTCATTGTTTTGCATAGACTTAAGTAAAGATGAAAACTCTGGAACTGACTCATAATACTTGGAAAAGTGTTGATTTTCTTTTGATCTCTTGAAAGAAAAGTTTTTCATTTTTCTGAGAAAAAGAACCAAACGTCAACTTTGAAGATCTTCTTAGGCTACTCTTTAGAAAGAAATCTTTGAAAATTAGGTGGGTTTTTTTTTTGGTTTTGGGTTTCTTTTATTGCTACTTATAAATAAGCCTTTGTAGAACTGTCATTATGTTCTTGGGTCTGATCATTATAAAGTAGACACCCACTGTTACTATTTTGCGCTTAGGCTCTTACAAGTTTTATCCATTGTGATTGGAAGTTTCCCAAGCTATTGGTAATTCCAACAGCTAAAACTGTATTTGGTAAAATGCATCATTCTCCTCCCCTGCTGCCACTTAAGCCTTCCCCAATATACTAAATATCAAATCATGTGAGTTGTGCCACTGGGCTTCAGTGTTGCTATAGTGGTATTAATATTCGTTAGTTTTCCTCCTCAGTTGCTGAGCAACTTTGAAAATACTCTATGAATACAGTCTCCCATGATAATGCCATAATAGATTTATATTAGCATGAAATCATGTTTGTTTAATTCACTTTTTAACTTCATGGCCCTCACCATAAATCTCTTCTTGTTTAAAAGAAGAAATACATCAAAATTGTTGGGATGAGCTTGAAAATTGTTCTACTTTATGGGCCTGCTGCAACATTCTTTCCAATATCTTCCTATTTTTCTAAAAGTATGCAGCCCTACCATTGAGACTGAATTTACATCCCTTGTCCTTCTGCCCCCAAAAAGCATTTCTCAGACCATTAATATAGTCTCCTCTTCTGAACAGATGATTAGGATGGAGAGAAGCTAAATTATATTTGACATATTCTTACCCTAAGAAGCTTTAATTTTATGCAACTGACTATCTTTACTCTTGGGAATGATTTCTTTGTTAGACCTTTATGCATATCTCTTCAAAGATTTGGTTCAATCTTAGATTAATTTTTTCCTTGAATAATTTTGCATATTATATTTTAGGATCTTCTTGTGTCAACAAGCATACATTTTTGCACGGAATTTCATTAGATGTTAAGAAAAATAAATTAAATTCAAAGCATTTTCCCTCAACACATTTGCAGTTTTTCCAATTTCTATTTGAAGGCTATTCCTTGCCAATTAGCTTTCAGCTGTCTCTTTCTTTACAAGTCAGTAACATATAAATATAAAAAAATAAAAATCATTATTGATTTCAACACAGTTGATTACTGATGAACACGCAGTAAAGCTTTCTAATAGAATTCTGTCAGTCATTTCCAAACCCTACTTCCTCATCATGTATTTGCTGAAACTATATGATGGAATTCTGCTGGTGACATTTGAGTGATAGTGACTTTGATTTCAAAGGAAATGTTTCAGGTTCATTTCATTACCTCAGAAAAGTAAAAGCAAATTTGCCTTATAAAAAGCAATTACTTCTTGGCTGACCAGTGCACAATAGCAATATAAAAAAAGATTTCTCATTCCACTATTCAAATCCTAAACTAGCAAACTAGTGTTTGATTTTGCTTTAAACCAATTTTACCTTGTTTGAATTGCAAAATCATTTAATCTTCATAAAGTAGGTTATTATAATGGAGATCATATTTTATTGGTACAGTAAACCAGCCTGGGACAAACAGAGAGGGTTTTGTGATTTGTGTTTTTTTTGTGAGTTTTCTTTAGTTTGGTTTGGTTCTTATCTAAGGAAGGAATGCTTAAAATTGGAAGAATAACCACACCCTTCCAAACTTTTTACAAGTATCTACAATATATTGCATTTAAACTATAATAAACAAACACATATATTCATGCTGTATGTACCACACAGCAAAGAAAATTTCAGATATTATATAAATTACAAGATCTTACTCAGTTAACTGTTCTCTTCCCACAATAATTGTTGTAAGAATATCCACAATAAATAGGAGTTGAACACTTCACTTATGTGGTTTCTACAACTGTAGAAATTATTTTTTTTTTTCCTACAATGTTGCATAATTTCTTTTTTTGTTGCCAGGTTTATAGTCATAATCCACAACTATTTATATGGCAATGAATGTATAGCAATTAAAGAAGATTCCATCTAAATATCTGTAACTACAAACATTTCAGGTCAATGCAGTATCAATAATTCTACTATCTTCCATATTTAAACAGAAATGGAAAATACTTTATTGTCTCTTACGTATTAGCCATATCTATAAATTTAAGTATAGAATTTCCTTGGAGTTGTCAACATTGGTTTACTAAGCATCATCACAGTATTCCATAGCAACTTCTATTTTAAATTCACTTTGGAAAATAAATAGATCGATATGCAATTATAAGCATCAGCAATAGGCGTATCATTCAGCGAGTCAAAGCAATTAGTGAGAAAAAATTGAAAGAAAATCACAAGAAGTTGCCGTATTTTCTGATCATATTTTAAAAAGTGACCAAAATAAAATCCCTACATATCTCTGTAATACAGCATGTCCAGATGTATAAATTATCAGTAAGAAACACAATCCCAGAACTTTTTAAGGCACTCCAATAGAAATAATCTAAAATCAAAATGCGTAATTTGAAAACAAAATTAAGAGGAGCAACCATGAAATCAATGGTAATTCAAACTGGATTTAGATAAGTAGTAACATGCAATATCTTGAGCTAAAAGCAGAGCTCTTACACTGTGTTTCCATGTAAGGTGTGTATGGATAGCAACTGGAAAAATCATTACAGAGACAAATAAATAAAAAACATTAAAAAGTAGGTTCCAACACAATTGCTGCCTTTAAAAGGTAATGTAGAATATCAAGCTTTGACTTTTCAAAGAAAAAGGCATTTTAACGTAAGCAGGCACTTCATTGTTAAGGACGGTACAGTGCTGGAGATGAAGCATATAATTGTTGCACTTGTGGAAAAGGTTAAGAAGAGACAACACTTAAGCGCAATGAACATATTTCAGACAGTCCCCTGGACTGAATAAAGGCTCTGTCTCCCGCATGCTTTCTGCACATGATGCATAGAGAGGGGGTATATTACAGTTGAGTTTATGATCAGATGACAGATACGGTTAAGTGTTATCTTGAACTTTTAAATGATGCAATTCATCTTTGTTACTAGGCTGGAGTAATTTCCTGACCACACAGCAGCCTTCCTATTAATAAAAGTTCAGATAACTTCTCACATAACTCAATTAATCTTTTTCCTTGCATGTATGTGCAAACCTAAAACATTTTAGGACTAATAAACTTACTTTAGAAGGGAAAGAAGGTAGGTGGAAAACAGCAAAATGAAGTTTTGTTCCTCAAAATACCCAAATTCAATTTTTCTTTTTTTGGCAACTCTAAAAAAGAAAGCATATTTCTAAATAAAATTCCATTAAAAAAAATTATAAGTGACAGCAATGGTTCCCTTAAGTTATAACTTAAACAAGATTTTTCTCTAGATAGGCAAAATAATATCCTTTTGTTATATAAAATCAATAAATATTTTTAATTAATATACACAAATCTGTCATGCAATTACAATTGTTAGCTTTTGTATGCTATATATTGTATATTATATATTTGCATACTTTGTATACTATATATTTGTATATTAAATACTAGTAATGGTGCAAGAATGTTCAAATTCGCCTGGATTTCTCTGTATACTATGCCACAGTCCTACAGTGATATGTAAGGCAAGCAAGTCCTTTCTAACTTCACCCAGGATGTGCTTTCACCCCAAGCAGAGCACTCAGAGCCTAAACCTGGGACTGAGGAGATGAGACGAGAGCTATCGCTTCTGCTTCAAGTGGTAGAGCTGAGCAGACCTACTCACCTGGACAAGCCCACTTGTTCCTCCCATGATGTATGCTTTTCAGATCCTTCAGGTCAGCCGGTGTCTTATGAGCAGTTTCCTATGCTCTGCCTCCCACCCAAGAACCTGGGCCAAGACTGCTAAAAAGTGACTTGGAGAGTGAGAGTTGGAAGAAGGACTAAGAAAACCCTTGAGAATGTGTGACCTGAGATGACATTTAGTCTCCAAATTTGACATTGAAAGTAATTCTTACAAAAATTCATTTTAACACCAGAGTTTTTCTTTTTTTCTATGGAAATAAAAAAATGCATTCATATTTTCTGCATACCCTTGCAATCAAGTAAATATGGTGCTGCTATTACTAGAAACAGGCTTTGCATTAAGCTAACAATAAAAGCGTCAGAAATTGCCAGACTTTGCTGGGGCTGCCTAGAGATTTCCTTTAGATTGTTTAGCTGCAACAGTACTGTTTAAAGACCCAATTAATATTACATTATTTGTTTTAGCTTTTCTTTGCTTTGTACAACAATATTTTATCTAATATCTAATAGATAATAGCAAGCATTCAGTCTGTGCAGAATGAACTATCTATATCACCTTACAATAAAAATCCAGGAGAACAGGCATGGAATGAGAGGTGAGGTCTGGAAAGCACAGGTATAAGGGGATATGTAAGGGATGTCTCATGGCTATAAAAAATGTACCCATGGTCAGCTTCTGGTCAACCAATAATGAAGCCTTAGGTAAAACCACATGCAAATACACCACTTCTCATAAACTCAAATACAATAAGGAACTGCAGACCAACAGAGAAGAAGTAAGCAAATAGACTGTACTAGTGATCATAGGAAACTAACTTCAATCATATCTGTGTTTTAAGAGGAAGAAACCATCAATGTCATACCCTTCCAGCAAAGGACTTGGGATGCTTAAAAAACATCATAGCCCATAGAAAGACAAGTACCAGAGAAAACTACTTTTAATTAATAAAAGGTACATGCACACTTCTACATACTAAAACCTAAACTTAACAGAAACAGAAAATTTTAATTTTAGATCATCAGAAAGTGAAAAAAGAAAATCTATCACGTCAATTTTTTGTAAACAAAGACAACTTTTGAACATCTCACCTAATAAACTCATAGTGTGTAATCTAAATCTGAAGTAAAATCATCAGCAACATATCATGTAAAGAAAGATTAAAAATATTTCTATTATATTTCCATATTTGCATTAAATTGCAAGTGAACAAATTAGTTTCTTTCCTACAGAGATGCAAACAATCCCTTCCACTGAATGACAGATATTACAAAGGCAAGCAGAGATGAAGTAGCATTGTCCTTGAATCAAGATAAATGTTAAATGAAATTGTACATCATTTTCATGAAGAAAAAAACCAAATTATGATCCTCAGATATAAATATTAAATGAGGGAAACCAGGTATTTCTAAAAGAATGCTGTGTTTAAATCACTGTATAACACAAAATTAGTCCTGTGAGATTCAAAGTGATTAAAACCACTCCTCAGCTTTAAAAATATATAAAAGAAACAGTTAACATAGCAGGCTGGCTACACAGAAAGACCTTTCAATCAGAAAAGCAATTCTGTTACTTTATTGAAGATATTAAATCTCCCCATTAAAAATATAAACTTTTTCACCACTCTTTCCTTTTCAATAGCATTCCTGTTTCAAATTGATGTCCTTATATTTTGCAGAATTTTTTGGGAGACATTTGGATATTTTTCATAATAAAGTTTTGACTTCGTAAATTTTGATCCCTCTTCTTAAGCAGAGTGTCAAACTTTTTCTAGAACACAAACAGAAGGAATATTTTTTTTCCTATAACAAAAGATATTTTAACTTCCGCTACATAGCAGCTTCCTTCCATTATTTCCAAAGAATAACAGAAAACAATTTTAACCAGGCTATCATAAATCTCTCTATATACTATGCCCTACCAGTGCTACACCTATGAACACTTTTTTCATAAATTATTTTTTTTCTAATATTATCATTGTTTTGATTCAAAACTTTGATATTTTCATGGGGAAAAAATTGACAAAAAAATACATATCACGAAGATGGACTAGGAAAATAATACAAATGACAAACTCAGGCTTTATTGTAACAGAACAGAAACAGGGAATTTAACAATAGCAAGAACTATTCCTCCATACAGAAGCAAGTTTTAGAAGCTAAAATCAATCTACTACTTTGATTTGTATCAAAGAATCTTAATGATGTTTGTAGATTTCTTGTCTAGAAAATCACCTTAAAAGCAATTATACTTTATCAAAGATATCTGACTTTCAGCTACGTAAATGTTAATTCCAGCAGCATAAATGGTGTAAAAACATTAGTTGTCAAAAGACATGTTACCAATTCATATCAAGCAAGGGGAAGAAGCTACACATATCAAATAAAATTTAAACCCAAAGATGCCTAATGAGGACAAATCCTATGACTTTTTACTAAAGGCACATCTCTAACACTGCAAATGAAATTCTTACCACCAGTGGATCAGTAAGTGTACATATAGCCACTCCCTCCACAAGTTCCGTTTTCCTTCTATAACATCAGCCTGAATTAGAAACCATTTTCCCTAACTCTGAGGAAAAAGAGTTTTCATAATGTTTAAGCATACACTAAATCAAAGGGGTTACAGAGATTCCAGGAATCTCAGCACAGTAGTGCAGCCACACAATTAAATCAGTACCACAGCTAATGTAATAACCGGGTACAGCTGCAGCAGAATCAGATGGATGCTCATTAAAATCTAGAGTTGAAAGTTCGAAGAAAAACTTGGAGAAGTCAAGCTGTCCTCAGGGTTGAAACACTTTTTGATGAGACATATAGGTGATGAAGTCAAATTTAAAGGAAAAATGAATAATCAAATTAAAAAGGGAAAAGGAAAAAAAATCACCACAAAGGTAAAGATTAAGGTAAAGCATGGCATAAAGGGTTTTCCTTTTTTTTTGATTGAATTTAGTGCCTCTGAAAAGGAGTTAGATTGGCATCAGCAGAAACCAAACCCTTTTGTTCTGAGAACAAACTCAGTCAGCACTAGAAAGCACAAACTCCTGCCACTGACCATTCACACAGCTAAACCCAGACCTGGCAGGGGCAATCTTCCCATAGGGATAAAAGACAAATTCATTTTCTGTGTTCATCCTCATGTTGTTCTCTCCTGCAAGACTGCCAGCTAGAAGTGATTGGTATGTCCTAGTTTATAGATACTCGTACTGCAGAAGGAAAAGGCCAGCAGGTGATGTACACAAGAGATTCAATAATCATCAAATTATTTTACAGGCAAAAGAATTTTTGTTACATTGCCAAACGTTGAGACAACCATGGATCCAGCCACTAACCAAAATCCACAAAATCTTACCCACATGCATTTTCTGATGAGTTATGCACTGCCTGCTGTAATTTCAGTCTAGTTATGGCAAGATATTTTTAAAAATCCAGGTAACCACATCCTTTAATGGCACAAAGGTACCCTCTCTCCTCTACAATGTGGAAATACCCACCTAAAAACTAAACACACTCTGAGCAGTGTGCTTGTCACACAGCAGAGACCTCAGCTTTCTCAGTGCTCCTGAAACCACAGCCCTTCAACTTGCTTTTGCACAAGTCATCCCAGGCACCAGCACTGTTCTCCACTTGGTGATTCTGGAGAGATTTCACACACAGTCCTGCATACACTCACACTCTTCAGGAGATCACTTCAGAAAGGCAGCCTTTTGTCTGTAATCATCTTCTGTTACTAAAGGACAAAAATACATGAAGTTCTATGTCCAAACCAGTGGCAGCAAGACTCAAAACCATGAGTTTCATTGTTATCTGATAAACACAATGCAAACACAACCAACTTGCCACAAAATAATGCATCTGACTCTCCCTGTCACTGTGTTAAACATTAGTTGTGCCGAGTATTACACTGGAGCACCAGCTGTCAATGAAAATAGCCTTCCCTGGCAATCACTTCGCAGCACTGTGCTGCTTCAAATTGTCATCACCTCCAATGACGTGCTATGCAAATTACATACATTTTCTCCTCTTCCTTGGTTGTATATACAGAATCTCAATGGAACTTAAAAGTAATTAATACATGTTTCAGGTACCATGAATCCACTTGCTTCCAAGCAGGTGTTACAAGCCCTGACAGATATAGAATCTTGGCAATTAGCAGTCAAGTAGAAAAGCCTTGATTGGAGTTCTTAGTGGTCATACTGCAGCTTACAGAGGCATGAGAGCTGTTACGACCCTATCGCACTCCCACTGATCACAGCAGAGTTTAAAAATCTACCAGATAACACATGGCTCTCCAACCTTCCAATATAAATATCATTCATGTTTTGCAGCTCTTTCAGATTTTGCAAAGAGATCTTACAGAATCTGCAATCAAACTGGCACTTATCAGAAAAACCAAAGCCTTTAATAAGTGTTACATAAACGTACAGAGATGAGTGTCAACATCAGAGAACAGCATTAACCTCTTACATAAGCTCTTAGTATTTTGCAGTAAGTGCATGGTTACCAAACTATGGTAGATTATTGAGTTACTAACACTTATAACTTTTTTACTTGCCAGACCAGATTATTAAAATCTTTCTATGCGTTGGATTATTCCTCATTGATGCCCTACAGAGCAGATAATTCAAAGTAAAAAGGGACACACAGGATTTCTTATTAGACTTTTCTCACTTTCAGTTTAAAAAATGCTTTTTTAAAAAAATCACCTTCTGTGACCAAATCTTCCTTCCCTGCTTCATGGATTTATTTATTTATTAAAATTGCAACAAAATAGTGATTTAAAACGTGAGGGTTTTAACTCTATAGTCACTTACAAATATGGAGTGGTATATATATAAATATTCAAGCAGAAAAAAAAGCCTTTCATAATATAAAAAGGTTGATATATCTCTTTTTCTTTTCCTCCTTTTTACAAAGGAAATACTGTTACCCTTGAATGAATTCACAATATTGATGTTATTATTTGTAAAAATAGGTATGAGTAACTTAGAATCTGAACATGCTTAAATCTGTCTTCTATTTGTTTTCTTTATATACTGTACAGATATTTGGCTTGATTTCTGGTACATTTACATTAGACATCCAGATTCCTTTAAGTTTTTGTATCTTACACTGTATAACTAACTTGCATGCATTTATCTTCAGCACTCAAATGTCCCTCTACGACTTCATTGAAAGCTTTAGGTACAGATTTTCACAGTGATCTGCCATTGGAGAAAGGGAAAAGCTCAAGTCCTGAGCCGTGTAATGCCTTCCCTGTAACAAAGCTTGAGAGACCTAGATGGCCAAGCAGCATTCTTTCTTTGGACACTACAAAGACTCCATATGATGGATTCCAGTGTAAAAATCTCACTTCTCCCCTCCCCTTGCTGTGCTGAAATATCTGCAGATCATCCCAGCAGCCCAGTGCTAGGCGTGATGGATTGCTCTCAGTGGAGATGTACAGGGGTGGAGGGAAAGGACAAGTCAAATACTAGACAACTTGCATACAGGCTCAATTTTCATTATTTCCCTCATGTTACTGTTAATGAAAGAAAATATGCACCGCCATAGGCATAAAGAGGTCTGGGAGACACATCACTGCCTTAAGCTTATACAGTGGACAAAATAGTTCTCAGGGTCTAGAAAAGAAACTGAAGGTAAGAAACTACTACAGAGGAAGAGCTCATTGAAGTCGAGCTTGTCCAAGGTAGATAGCACCAATGAAAGCAATACTTCTAAAAATTATTTGCTTCATAAACACACTATGCTTGGGCATAACTAACGCTGATTACCATCCACTAAGGAAGCACAAGTGAAACTCTAGGCTGAGAATTCTTTCAAACATCTGAGAGCATGAGCAATTCAGACTGCCAACAGTGGTATGACTCGTTAGAAAATTCACAATCATATAAACTGAATTTACTGTAATAATTTTCAGTGGTGGGCCACAATAAGCAAGGATAGACAAAATGGCTCTTTTCCTCTTCTTCAGTTCTCCATTATGACTAGGAAGTTTACATGCATATTTGTAAAATTGGATATTGTATTGTAGGATGCTGACGATACTACCAAGCTCTTCTTACTTCTGAGAGGATCAGAGCTCAGAGTATACATGGCTCTAACACTGCAATGTAGGGCACAGTCAGACTTGATTGTGCAACTGAGTCTGAGATATCTGAATGGTTATTTTCATATTCCATGAGAGACTGTGTCTATTGACAAGAAGAAGAAGAAATTCTTACTTTTAACCACCACCAAAGTTGTTTGAAGCAATTTTGTTTCACTTTTTGGTCTAACAGAGACTATGAGCATTGCTGTGGTCCAACAATTACTGGTTTTCAACCAAAGGGAAGAGCGAACAGCAGTAACTCAGATTCCTTTTTACTCAATTTCAAGAGCAGATTTGACAGCACTCGTGCTGCAATCATTGATTCATATATTGTGTTTTCCACAGGACTCCACCTTGTTTGGTAAATAAGGTGGATAACATTTACTGAAAGAACAAAGAAATACTTTATTTTATTCTATCCCCATTATTCAATGTGATGCCACAGGTCCTTAATGTCACTTCAAAAACCTGCTTTGAATACCTCATTATTAATTTCTTCATAAGTTTTTTTTTCTGTGAAGCGTTCTCCTGTATCATTTGAATGACTAATAGCCACCAATCAATTCATCAGCAGGATGTAAAGCAGTATTCCCTTATGTCCAGTGAAGAAGTGAGGAACAAATATGTCTCCCTGTTATCATCAGATGACAGCAATGTGACATAAAGGCTTCCACAGAATTTAAACAAGCCAGTAGCATATTCTCTATGACATTTGTGAATTTGTTTTGGACTGTTTATCCTGCTGCCAAAACCTACATAGGCACAACATTTTAATTCTACCTGTAATTCATTGTCTCTGCAAATGTAAATTGTTTACATTCATTTGAGAAGTCTGTTTCAAAGTAATTACTTTTTTGAGTATTTGATATTCTATGGCACTTTGAACAATGCCACTGATACCACATAACTCAGTATGTGGCAATTCTGCAAACCATGCAGATTCAATAAGAAATTTAATGTCCTACCCCTCTCTCTTGAAGAAAGCCTGTGAGTAGGGGCTCAAAAAACAGGTTACTGAGAGATAACCATGAACTAATAGCAAGTCACATAATTCATATGAACTTGGTTATCTAATTATACGTATTATGTTAAACAGATCTCTGTTAGTAGGTTAAATTGTTCAGGTGTCTCCATGAGACAGAGCAGAGGTTTTTCCAAGGTGACCTTTAACTGCCTTTTCACCATACACATTCTGCAAGTGATAAAGATAACTTTCTACATTCAACATGCTCCATCAACATAAAGCACAAATATTATCATCATATAGACTCATAATGACTGAAGCAACATACATTTGAGGGGCTGGAAATTATATGATCCTCTAAGTTAAATCCCGTACCATAGTATCAGTGCACAAATAAATGATGTGCCAAAATCTCCTTGTTAATTTGAGTGGTCTTATTTGGCACACACACAGGAACTATTTGGGTACACACACAACTTAACACGATAAGACCTGCTCAAGCTACAGATCTGTGTAGTTAAAACCTCTTCCAACGGAAACACTCATCAGCCTCCTACTAGAATTCTCAGAGGTCATAACTTCTACGTATGTGGTTTACCATCTGTATAAGGTATGGCATATAGTAGCCTTTTGGGAGTTGTAAGTCTGGTGAAATACACAGTGCTGAAAAAGTGCACAGCAGAGCAAAGAAGGGATAAAAGAAATGCAACTTCAATTTGTGTTTCTTTACACAGCTCAGTAGCTCCTGAATGCCTTTCAGTATGCATGGCAGCCAGTGCAACAATAATACACACTCAGAGAGGATCCATATGAAAAAATGTTCCAGACAAGCTCTGACAGAAAGATGCTCTTTCAAATAATAATACAGTCATATAACCTTTTTTTAAAACAAATATTTTTTTTTTAATTTATAAACTAAATCCAGAATATGAAAAACATACACAGGTCACTCAAGGGAACATTTCTTATATCATGATAAAACAAAGGTGATGACTCACTGTTCCAGCTTCAGTAAGTACCCTTTAAAATTGGTTCTATTGATTACAGTGGAAACAAATTTCCTTCAACCATCTGCAATTTCTTGTATTGAATAAGAAAACACATTTGGCATATATTTGGGATGCATAACTGCATTTATTACAGTCTCATATTTTATTATGCACTTGATTTGTAAAAGTCTCAAAATTATGGAAAATGCTCTGATGTATTCTTCCGTTTTGAAAAGATGCAGATTACAAATACATGCAGACTAAGGTTACAGCTGAATTTCTTTTACTAATGACAATACAGAGATAAAGGTCAAATTATCTTCCATTCTTGTATGCTTTGTTATTTCTAAAATCATTTTATCCCAGGGTTTTCTGAATAATGGTTTAAAACGACTCTTTAAATATTAAACATACCAAAATATTGATGGATTAAATGAGACCTAGTTTCATAATCATAATGCACAGTGTTTAATGCACAACGTTTTCTTTGACTGTGCTTAGTACTGGCTTTCAAGAGAATGACTTGCATTTCAAAATAGGCTCAGTTTCATTATCATAGATGTATTCTCCCTTTGAAAACATTTAGTCATTCAGATATATTTTTTTTAATTTCCCAGATACTAAACCCCTGGTGGGATAATCTCATACCAATCCATATGGGGAAGGCAGTTTTGCACATCAACAAATCCTACCATTATTTGATTTGATCTAAGAACAACTTAATTGAAAAAGCACAGTCGTTAAGAAAGGTTCTTATGCACATCCTAGTTAATGTAAATGACAGACAGTTTAAAATAATGAAAATTTTGTTGTGACCAATAGATGAACACATTCTCATATTAAGTAAATCCAGGATTTTCTTACGTATACAGTACATTCTGGTTGGTCACTCATGGTGGTTAGTTTTGTATTAAAGGAACTGTTTCTACCTATGCTGCATGCAGCGCAACACACATGTATACAGAGTATCGGAAAAACCTGTTAAAAAACAAGCATATGCCATAATCCAGGTAAAGTATTGTAGGCACTGAAAATTCTCGTCAGCGATATTAAGTTGAAGTGGGTTTTCATTTCAATACATATATCAAAAAATGTTATTTTGGGTTATAAAAGTAAAAATAACAAAACTGCTATGACTCAAACCCTGTTACAAGCATGAAGCTTTTATTGCCTTTGCAATTAAAGCAAGTCTTTAGCATTTAGAGAGACTTAAGACAGATAAATTAATAGGCTAATGAAATATATTCAAAACCACAAAAAAGTCTGTCAGATTCCAAGGGCGTCTTGTCTTCTAAATGTAGACATATCTTGCTGAAGCTACTTTATGTTTTGCTTCTTCCAAACAAACTGTGGGTGAAAAAGACATTTTCTACCTACACAAAGGAACAGATTTTAATACTAGGCTTTAGGCAGTCAAAGCTCCAAAATTCTCATTATGGACTCGTGGATATTTTCTTGTGGAAAGCACATTTTTGGGGGTAGAGGGGAAAAAATTATGCGGATTTCCTAATCAGCTTTTTCTTAAATCCTTCCAGGTAAAAGAAACTGTGCATCATTTCACTTTAATTCTAAAAGAAGAGAAAACCTGTACTTGTAAAGAGAGGAACTCTCTGCCCTGAAAAATCTTCCAGTAAAAAAAATCTGGTCAGCTGTTCACTTTACTGAAACATAATGAATAACTTCACTCACAGAAGAGTAAGAATACCCATTGCAACCTAGTTATTATTTTTAAACAGCTTCGTTGATACTTTCTGAGAACACTCATACAACCAAGGTTTCTTCATGAATGTCTACAGGAGGAGAATTTCAGAGTCAGTTCTATTTACAAATGCTCATGACCAAAAATACTTGCACAGCCTATAGCATTTGCATACTCAAGGAGTAGAAGCAGGATCCCACAGTGTATCCAAGCAACTATACCTAACTAACAGCATATGGACAATGACTCTGAATTATCCCTGAATAGCTGAGAATCAAATTCCAGAGTTAGAATTTCATACCGCTGAACCGACTTGTTCAACTTTCAAATCAAGTGAAACCAAGGGCTACAATAATCAACTAACTTTTTTTCTGCAAATTATCCTCTCAGCCCAGGCTTTTTTTTCTTATATCTGCAAATACCATGGTAACCCAGTCGTTTTGCAAGTTAGAGAATTGGGTTGGGTTTTTTCTGTTCCTGAGTAGTCAGTTTTTGTTCTTGAGACAGCAGTAAGTCTTTAGAATATGCAACAAGTTTTTGTGTTCCATGCATAGAAATAATGAATCCAACATTCACATTTCTACTGGTCGATTTTCTACACAACATTGCTATTGCTTACTATCATTTCTCTGAGTATGCCTCCTTAACTAACAAAATCAGTTTGCCATTTATTTCAGTTTATTCACTGATCTCTGGGTCCAAACCACATTCTTCATGTAAAATAAAATAATTTGTGCTCAAATTCCAACACAAATTATTTTATCTATTGTATATGTTTCAAACATATTGTATATATTTCAAATTACTGAAGTAAAACTATTGTGATTACCTGATCCGGTCCACAAATTTTTAACAGCCACATCATACGTGAATTTTAGTAGTTCTCCATTAAACTTAAAAGCTATCCTGTCTTTGCATGCTTCCACTATATTGCAAGAAACACACTGCCAGGATGGTCCTACCAACATGTGACTGACACATCTAATTGCTCATCAGTTGAACCAATTGTGCGTACTCTACAGAAACAGTATTTGGCTCCAAATCTGCCAGGCCATCTCCCGTGGACTATGATTCATGATGCAGAGCACTTCTTGGATGGTAAATATGCAAGCTTAGGAAGGAAAGTAATTGCTATTCCGGACTGATTTCTTTTCTTATTATCCCTTAATTATTATTATTCTCTTTCCATCTTTGGAAAGTCATGTTATAAATTATCAGTTGATTCTTGATCAGATTAAAACATACTGAAGTGTGATCAAATTAACTGCCTCCCAGGCCTCCTTTTTGGTGACAACATAAGATCTTTTTTTGAGGAAAAGAACTGGTAAAGCACGAATAATACATTAAATTTCTGAGCTACTCACGGACAGGTGACAGGAATGTTTTGTTGCTTTAACTTTAGAGTGAGAGTTTCAAATGTCAGTTGGACTTTTAATTTCATGAAACCAAGAAAGAATAAAGTTAAATACTTTAATTTTCTTAGTATTCTTAATATACTTTTCTCACTTTATCTTAATAAAACACCTCACATATTCAGAAAGTTGCGAAACATACTATACTGTTTATAAAAAGATATAAGAAAATAAAAACCTTAAAAAAATCAGAACTGTGCCCCTAACTAAAGTGTAGATAATTGCAAGTTTCCTTGTCAAGACCCACCAATGTTATTGAAAACCAACCAGTGGAATGGTTCAAAATTAGTTCTTCAACACTCTAGATTATTTTTACTTCTTTGAAGCAATGCAGTTTTTTATGCTTCATCCTTGTTATCTACCCTTTAAATACATTAAAAGCAGAGCTAAATAATAGCAAGAGAATAGTTATTCCTTATTGGAATAACAGAGGATACTTTCTCAACAAGACACTGCTCTCACTATGGGAAAAATTCTTCTTTCTATTTATGTACCATGATATTCAAAGGAACTGCATTTTAATTTTGCTATCTGGATGGAAAGCAAGACTAGCTTCTCATTAATATGTATTTTGGGTTATGAAAGTACACTGGTTTTAAAATTTTGTATGTTCTTAAATAGAAATAATAATCCACTGCTGTCTGTGACATCACAGCTGGTTACTGCAGGGATGCTGACAGTGCTGCAAATATAGGATTATTACTCCAGGTGAGAGAAAAAACCTGCAGGAATAAATTAGTTGTAATAAGGGGTACAGATCCTTCTAGTTGTGAAAAAGCTGCAGAAAAATGAACAAGAAGAAAATATGCTGCAGGTGATACATACAGACAGAATTGTTCAAGCAGACTGATTTCTATAAAGTTCATTCAAACAAAAGAATCTATCTGCATTATGTTATAACAACTGGGGGTTTAGAGCTAGTGACAAAGGGTCAAAACATTCATTGTCAGGAAAACTCTTACCTTTCAGTTCATCCTGCAGAGTTTCAATATTTTATGGTAAGAAATGACTTTTCAAGTTCAAATACAAATTAATTAGATTTAAAGCTATGTTTAACATTGAGAACAAAATGTAACCAATACCTCTAACTCAGACTAAATTAGGATTTCTGCAAATGATACACCTGGAAAGAATTTTTTGTTAAATTATCCATCTAGTTCATTTCTCTATCTGTGTTAACCAGTTAATATAAGTATATGTAATCATAAAGAAAATCTTAAAAGGACTAATTTTTTTTATCTTGCTCTATTGAAGTCAATTTTCAGAAAACATCAACAAAATCTCTCTTACTCTCTTTGGGTAGAACAGAGGTATAGATCACCTACACTCACCCAAGACTCTATTATCTAACCTGATGATCCACCAACCTAGGGAGGTTATAAAGGCGGTATTTTAAATTCATTGGCACTTCTGAGCAGATGATTATCGCATAGAAGAACCTGAACTTCCCCAAAGGCAATGCAATGGATCATAAAATAAAGCATCTACATCTATATAATGTACTATTTTCCCTAGGGACACAGAGTGATTGATCAATTGATTAATTGTAGTTATTAAACCAGAATATCCACCCTCTGCCTTGTCACATCTCATTTACAATCTGGTTGTTGTCATAGGCAAAGACATTTTACGTAAGTCTTCACTTGAGACATATACCTTTGTTGCAGATATGAGGATAAATGACAAAATAATCCTGAGATAAACAAATGGAAGGTATTTTAGATGCCATCAACTATGTTCACAATATTGGTCACTACTGAAATCAGTGGCAGCAGAATGAAATCACCATTTTTTGGGAATGTGATAACACAAAGATCAAACTATACTTCTTCAGATTTTGTGGCACTGTGTAGAAGATACATTCCACATCCTCATTAAAAAGACATTATCTGCAAATCAATGTAACCTGCAGAGTTGCATTTCTTCCCTTTACTAGACGTTTTTGGGCTGAAAAGATCAGTACCAAAATCTATACTGAGGAACAGATGAAGATCAAACTTCTGCTCTTATTTAATTTCTCCTATTCCCATTTTCCCAATTTCTTCTTTATCCTTGGTTTCTAAAATCCATCACAATTAACTGTGCCTTGTACCATTTCTCATATAAATCCTTATTTAAAGGTTTCCTCCACCAAGCCCAAACAAAAATCCCTTTCAGCAAACGGTACTCCCATGCACAGACAACTATTAGAGATAAAGCTTTCCTTCAGATCTACATTTAGGTTTTTGTTGTCTTGGTGTGCTTTTCTGCTTACAGATTATCTTAGCACTCAAACTCACTTCATATTGGATAAAAACAATGGGAAGTATTTCCTTGAATTTTTAACATTATTCAAGATTTAAGTACCTTTGCTGTTGAACCTTTGCTGGTGAGCCCAGACCTCGCTGAAGACTAAGGAGAAGTTTTTGTGCTGTCAGTTCGGCTTTACATTTATTCATCTGTTTAACCTGGCCTTCCTACTATACAAATACAATGTCCAAAGTGACTTGAATCTGTGCCACTTGTGAGATTTCATGGAGACAGCTTCTTTATTGCACAACTATTTATGGCTATTATTCTCTTTTGGAATTCTGCCAACAAATTCCAATGCCCTGTCTATATTTTTTAGGTATCTTAACAGATAAAATAAACAAATTAACTTAGCTTACATTGAACTCGTCTTCCACAAAAATGAAAGGTTAAGAAGTCCTTTTTAGTGTCTACTCATTAAAATCACTCCTAATCTACTCATTAAAAGCACCATTAAGATATCCATGTGTGAATTACTATCAGCAGCCTAGAAGTCCCAATCAGAAAGAGGACCCTCTTCCCCTAGTCGTTAGTGATGTGCATATCACAACAAAAGTGAAATTATTTGAAAGGTTAGTAAGTATCAAATGCACTCCAGATGTTTTGACATTAAACAAAACAGACATGACTAAACCTAAAATCCAAATTCATCGTTACTTCATGTTTGATTCCAGGGTAAACCCCACTATAACTACTCTTCCTTTCATCCAGTTTTGTAATCACTGCAGAGCAACACCATCACCAAGACTTAGAAAACTAAAAGGGCAGTTAAAAAATGCCAGCAGGGTCACTAAAGGTAACAGGAATTCCACCATCAATGACTCTTCACTGAAGAAGCTGTATTCTTAACCACCCACCATACATTCAGAGATGAAGATGTAGTATTTGTTTCTTGTCTAATTATAAATGAGACAATATGACATATGAAAAAATTCTCACACGACCAGATCCTGAACAATTTCAATCTTAAATAATCAGACAAAAGCCTCAGTCAGTTTTGGAGACTTCCTAGGTAGACACAGACTGCAGCAAACAGAACACTAGTTTTATATTCTCCCAGTATCACTACTTAATAAAGTGTCCTTTTCTTTCTGATGACAAGAAATAGCCCCCTATAGGACATATTACAATGTTCTTATCATAAGTTGATGAAAACCAATCACCACATACAACTAAAACCACAGGTATACAAATTGTTCCATGCTGCTTCAAGACAGAACCAGCCTACCACAGCTTCACCAGCAGAGTGTAGTAGTCTGCAAGAAGAAAGAAAATACTGTATCTTTGTGATTTCCTTTCCCGGTCTCAAAAATAAAAGCAAACAAAACCAAAATGATAAAATACTCCAGACAATTTTACACAGGCTCCAAGCAATACTATGAACAAAGAGTCTCCAGAGATATTAGGATGCTTATACTAATTGTGCTTAACATTTTAACATTTTATAAATAAGCCATGGGGCAACTTAAAAATCTTGTGAAATTACAATGTTTAGGTTATATTCCCAAAAGTATAAACATTTGAGCTTGGCAAGTTCTTTACTTGTATTGCCTCAGGCACCAACAGGTTTATCCGTTCCATGGTTAAATATCTCAAGATCATGGAAAAACCGTGATACCTTCAAGAAAGAAAAATCAACCTGCTTTTCCAAGGGAACTTGTCTAATGCATAAAATGCCTTTTTTTTTCCTTGAAATTCTAGAGAGAAAGACTGGTCTTTCATAGTGACTAAACTGGGGTGAAAAGCCAGGCTAGCAAGTGAGGGGTTGCTAAGCACCAATCTGTATTCACCTTCAGGTTCAATCCACTTTTGCAGACAGAAATCCATTAGGTGGGATACAGAGTTCCACAAAGGAACAGAATCCTAACCAAGAGAAAAGATTAGAACAGAACTATTCAAACAAGATGGCAAATATTTTCTTTGGGACTAGAAGAAAGCTGTATCTTCCAGTCACAGTAATAAGATGAAAACAAAGAACAGTATCAAATAAGCACAAAGTTTATTATTACCCACAATTCACAGCCAGCAAGTGTCACAGCAAGGAGAAAAATAGCTACATATGCAAAGGGAAGATATATCGTGGAAGGAAGACTCGGGAGAGGCACAATTGTGTCTTCATCACCAAACTGGAGACTGGAAGTGAACAGGATCTTTTCACTAAAAAGACCAAATAAAGCTTTTATTTTTATTATATTTCATTTTGAGAAAGGGGACAAAATGGTTAATGGTTAGGTAGAATGATTTACATGATATCAGACTGGAGTGGAAACCAGGGTTATACAGCTTCTCTGTTGACCAGATGAATAACCTTGAGCAGGTAATATCATCTCTCCATTTATCAATAAACCAAATAGCTTATTGTAAGGTCTTTGAAACAGAAGCTGCCCTCTATGTCTCCGTACAGCTCCTAGCACAGCAGTCACAGATGGATTTGGCAGACCACACTGTAGTTCAGTTTGGCAGTATTAATACAGATATTCTGGTTTGACTTAAAACAGAACCATTTCTCCCTTCACTTTTCTGTTAAATTTCTTCTGAGAGACTGTATTTTCAGAAGAACATATTTTTCGGACATTGTCGGCCTCTAGAAGTGATAATGCTTAATTTTTGTGCTTATTGCCAAGTAGCAGGATGAATTGTATGCATCGTTTATACTTATTCCTGTAGAAACCAAGGCAAGCCTAGAGCTGGTAGAATGATGTAAGTCAAAGAGTGAAGAAGAGTCACACCTACAGAGAGGAGAGGACAGGACAGGTGACCCTCAACTTGCCAAACAAAGTATTCCATTTCATATACATCATACTCATTAGAAAGGTCAGGGATCATCAGGTTTAAGCTCTCTTCTATGGCCACCCTCTGAGGAGGACCTCTCTATTCATCTGTCTCTGACCTTGATCTGTGTGTACCTAATCCAGTTCCTGAATCCAGTTCCTGTCTGGCTCTGGGTCCTGTTACTGAGTCCAGTCTTGGAACTTCCCTGGGCCTGCCCTGCAGCATTAGTGGGGACCTTCAAGATTGATTTTTTATTACTTTCTCATTAATAATATCATTTCTTTTTTTCCATTGTTATTGTTTCATTAAAGCTGTCTTAGTTTTAGTTTCCTACCCAACGCCCTCTCCCTTATTGCTTTCCCCTTTCCAGAGCATGAGTGGAGGAACTAGAGACTACACTGTTCAGTGTTTAGCTGCCATCCAGCTGGAGGGAATAAACTGGGACACTAGAACTTGTACAAATTGACTGTAAGACCAAGAGTTTCCAATTGCTCCAGCAGTGAGAGCTCACAATTTTACCAGATTTTTTTTCTTTTTTTTTATTTACATAATTGAAAATGTTACAGTACAACTTCTTCCAGCCAAAGCAGTCTGGGAGACTTTGTTTATAACATTCCAAAATGTAGAGAATACTGCAGACTGCAGAAGGGATACAAAGCAATTCATGCCAGCAAACGTATGTCCCTCAGAAATCTAAGGAGTTGCATTATTCCTATTAAAGAGAAAGCAAGAAAGAACTTCAGATCCAGAAGAGTTACCCTTCTCCAACTTATGCCTTTTCATCCCCAGCATCAAGAAAAATCTCCAGTATCAAGAACTTCTGGTGCAGTGCCTGTGTTTCCCAAATATGTCACTAAAGAAAATTTCTGTAGGGTAGACTCTTCACTTCTCAAGCCAAAGCAGCGACAAGTCACAAGAAGCCAAGATACCTTGTGACGTGGCATGCCACAGACTTCTGGAGGTTTGCTGTCAGCTCAAGAAACAAGATAGAATGGTGAGTGACACTGAAATAAACAGCTTTTGTTTTCTCCACCAAGAGGGCAAGAACTCACTGTTCAATTGTCATTTCAAGAAAGCATTCTCCAAAGAGTAGGATCCTATTAGAAAGAGTGGAAATTTAAAACAGTAAAGCCAACAAGTTACCTCGCTCTATCAAAGAACATGTCAAATAATTCTCATGCAAAGAACATGTCAAATAATTCTCATTTGCTTGGTTTTACAAACCAGAGAAGGAATTGTGCTGTTTCCATATTCCATTTACCTTTTTTTAGGACACAGAGTTTCATACTTGTCACAGATTTGGTATTAAGTACTCAACAGTGCAGATGATCTATAAGGCCTAACAGTTCCCTTAAAATTCATCTCCTCATAAGGCATTTTAGCTGGAAGAGAACAAGAAATAGAAGTAGAGTCACAGATGGGGAACCGTATCTTTCAGAGTCATTGATCCAAGCTGATTTGGAGTCAATTATTTTGTTATGTTGAAGCCCTGGCCAAAACTCAGATCCTGAGCAAAGCACACCTATCCAACATCCCACCTCTTATTGACTGCTGGAAAAGGATGAAATAGTAGAAATAAAATGACCTAATAAATCTCTAGCAGAACTGAAAAAATCTGTGGAAATTAAGAGAATGGCTGGAAAATGTTTAAACACTCTTTGTCTTAATGCACAGATAGGTTATCTGTGAATTATGCTATAACTCAGCCACAAGTAATGATTGAAACCTGAAACAAACTACACTTCCTGTAAAAATTAAATCAATAAAGGGATTTTTCTGTTTGTTCGTGCCACTCAACTACTGATGCAAAACCAAAAAGAATTTTAAGAATTATATGTCCAATATAAAGCTGAAGAAATTCTTAATGCAATACTGGTAGGGTCCATAGATCACTACTGGCTAGACTAATATCTTCACAATTGAAATGGGAGCAGCTTAGTCCAAAGTTAGAGCTGAGCAGTCAAGCTCAAACCTGGGCTGCAGCCGGTATTGTTCATAGCCTGCAAGATGCAATCAAGCATCCCTGCACACTGTCATACTGTGGAAGCAGGACTGATTCAGGGCATCCTTCAAGATCCTGAATGTCATCAAGATCACACCGTGTTAGTGCTCTGAAGGAATTCCTAGAAAAGCTATCCATGAATACAAAGGGGCACCTAACCAAACCATACACCTTAATATACCTCGCACCAGTCTGGTCAAAAATGATCCTAAGATACACACATCAGTAGTGGCAGGCCTGAAGCTCGGTAAAAACTCCTTGATGAGACTAACATTCAGTGTAACCTTCTTGAGCTTCAGACACTGTAAACCAGTGAAAAAAATTTAGAATTTGCTTTTACTTTATTTTTATGCAGGTGTCTTCTCAAAATTACTTTGAATGATGGCTATTCCACATAATGCTGGACAGGTATTCAAATGGTCCTACAGGAGCATGCAAAGGAATTTAAACACCTGATGTGTCCTACTCCATTTCAATTTTGTGCAGAAATCTAATGTGCACTCAGATGTCTCTAAAACTGCCTTCAGGCCAGCACAGGTCCACATAGTGTGAAACAGTCACATTTCCCTGACACAAGCTAAAAATTATCTAAGAAAAATCATGTATAGTTGGAAGAAAAATGTTACTTCTGCATGGAGCATCAGTATAATGCATGCTCACTGGTGACTTGCTTATGAAATTAGTCTTCTTTTGCTGTCAGGTATCTAGAATACAACAACACTGCCTTGAAATAACTGAAGGCTATACTGTTCACTATGCTACTTTCATTCAAACTAAACGAACTTCAATTAGATTTCAAAGCTTATAATGCAAATATTTTTCCTTTTGGAAAGACTTACTGCTATTTTCTGGTTCTGTGTGTCCTGTCCGCAGCTTGAACCAAGCATCTCAGGTCTGTAGACAATGCTATAGATTAGAGAACTGCAGTAATTATATACTTGGGTTGTGGATGTTTATGCTGTAGAGGGGAAGTATCATGGCAAACACATGGGATGAAACATACATGTGCCTTGTCATATTTTTTGTGAAGATGGATCATGAGCAGGTGAGCCCCTGTTCTATTATTGCATTGTCATATTTTTATTCTTTGCAACCAAAAGAAAGATTACATTTGTGAAATCTTAACTCTTTAAAGATGGAATAAGTACTATCATAACAAGTACTACTCATATGGAGTGGTGTGAGTGGCTGAAGACGGACACTACGAGTGTTTGGCTGGGTTAGCATGGAAAGGTGGAAGCAAATCCTGTTCCCATACCTGTCTGAAAGCCTCCCTCCCTTCCTACCTTCTCACTACTATTTGTTAAAGGTAACAACTTCCTGTAACAGGCTTTCCTACCTGCCTGAATTTGAGAAAATGTGCAGATCCCTAAAAGACAAACATAATAGATACCACCAAGCCACAAGTTTCTCAGAAGTTAGTGGAGGAGGGGGGATGACACCCAGATGTTGGATGGACCAACACGTTTATTTATCAGTAATGTGTTACTATGGGAAGTTGTAAATATCCTCCTCAGAATCATTCTGTTAAGGAGCATACTAAAAAAAAAAAAGCTTCAGTTTTGAAAAGTTACTGGTTATTTAATGCATCCAGACTTGCTGATAATGAATACATTGAGTACGTGTTTCAAATAAATGGCACAGCAGACTATGCATAGCTAGACAAACGTCCATTTTAGGAAGCATAAGGTAAAGTACAGCGCTCTTACGGCATGTGATTTTTTACAGACATGCTTCCTAGCTTCTAAAATAGTAATAAATGCCACAATCGATATTCAAATGGAACATTACTGGCTTTCTAAACCTGTCCTTGTCAACAGTAGTGGTTTTCAACATTTTAACAAATCTCTTCCATCACTGAGGTAAATGCCTTTCTAATTTCATATGTTAGTACTTTCCCCTATTAAAATGCATAGTTTAGAATGATTTTTGATTACAAGGGTGCCTGAAAGTAACCTCTTTTGTTTGTTTGTTTGTTGTTTTGGGCTGGTTTCTTTTTTCAGGAATGAGATGCTCTTTGGTAACAGTTCTTGAGAGGCTACTTATAGGGTTTTTTGTTCTCACAAACTCAAAATAGCTATCTTCTAATGCAGCAGAGATGAATTACTGCTGGGAATCTATTTAAGTCAGATTTTAAAAAAGGAACTGGAAAAGGGAAAACTGTGAAACCATGGCAGATTGCACTTTCGCAGTACTTACAGGATGATCTTACCCTCACTGCAATATAGCCATTATATTGATTATGCTTGAAGTGGGGCAGCAAGGTCTGTTTCAGAACTACATTGTTTGAAGTGCTACAAAGCATTTTTCTCCTTTTACAACTAGTGATGGAAAATGTTGAAATTACTTTTTCTCTACTCACCACCCAGATAATGTGTCACTTATCTGCATTTACTTAATATTCCAAGAAGATGGCTACTGCAGTTTATTATATGGTGATGTTTTAATCTACACCAAGCATTTCAATAAACCTACAGTCTTAAATAGATCTGTGGGACAGACATATCAGGGTTTAATTACACAGTAGCCCAACAAGTCTTTCTATCTTGGCACACACAGAGAGAAAAAGGGGCTAAGATGTAAGAAAGTAAGTGTGACAAATTAGCAGTATCACTAAAATACAAAGCTGAGCTATAATTCACAGGCTCAAACTGCATCAGACACAGAGAAAGACTTGGTAAAAGACAAACATGGAAATAAATGAAACAACTTATTCTAAATAGCTGGTATTTATATAGTATGACTGGTACATTAACATTGCATTGATTTTTTCATGCTTTTATATCTTTTAAACTACATTTTAATAACAGCTAAGAATATTGGTATTTCTAGCACTTGAACTAAATTAACTTTTTATGGTTATGTCATGCAGTGAACAATATGGTTCACACTACTGTCCCTGGTCATTTTACATTTTATAATGTTGAGACAAGAATGGGGTTGAGACATGGGAATATGGAATAAATATTCACAGCTTCTCAACCAAATCTCCAAAAATGGAAGAAAGCCATTTCAGCACACAAGTTTTAAGCACACCATCTTGTAGTCCAGCTTTGACACGCCTTAACTCTTCTGAAAATGCTCTGCACATGAACGCACTTTATGGTAGGTCTAAGATGAAGAGAGGAAGGGATAAACAATTAAGTGAAACCATTCAGAATGTGGAGTGAAACTGTTCAGCACCTGGAATGCTTTCTGGACCATCAGAATTCTTGCATCTTCTCAAACTGACCTCTACAGTTTACTGCTGGATTTCTAGAACCATACAACTCATTCACAATTATGTTTTAGAGAAGGGAAAATAAGTGGCACTAAAAAATGTGACTTTTTCATAAGGAGAAAATAGAAGTGCTGACTGAAGAAGCACAGCCAGAAAGGGATTTCCATCTAAAAGAAGTATTTTGTTCCTTCTTAGTAAAAATACACTTTAAAAATCTACTTCATGTAAGATTATGATGTAAGTTATTTTTCAGGAGAAAAAAGTAGCTATAAACAGAATTCACCAACTTTGAGACTTGATACTTAGTTTTCTAAAATATTCTCTTGAAAGTGTGCTTAAGTTGACATAAGTCAAGCTTCACTATCAGGTGGCCTGTGAGTCACAAGGTGCAGCATGACAGGACAGCATAAGGGTAGATACGATTTAAAGAAAACAACCAACCAAACAAAAAAATCCCAGCACACACCAGCACTATATTACCACGCCAGCAGACAGCTTAAGAGGAAAGCTAAAACAAGAACAAAGAAACCAGTATCTTTTCATATCACAACAAGTTGCTCACCTGTCTCTGTTGTATTGCTTCTACGGACAAATAAAAAACCTTCCAGTAGAGCCAAACAATTGCTAAAACAGAAATTTGTTAGTAAAATGGAGAGTCAAGTAGATAATAATTAAAATGGAGTCAGATGGGGGAGTCAGGCAAAGGTAATCAAGCAGTAAGAGGATGTTACATTTACTTTCTATTGCATGCAGTGCATATTGCTGGAACACTTTCACATGATGAGCCACAGCATTCTCTCACTCTAATAGTTTGGTTATATTGTTTATTCTCTGCATGGCTGAAAAAGAAAACATTCACCCACTTCAATCTCTTCACATTGTTTCAGGACAATTAAGGAAGTCCCTGAAAACCAGAAACAAGGTTAGAATATGGAGCATTACAAGAGATGAAATAAATATTGCCTTTACTGATGGCTGATACCAGTAAGACTTCAGGAGCTGGAGCATAACAGCCTTCCTTAAAACCCCTGTTCTTGCATAGATGTATACGAGCAAAATTAACAAAAGTAACTCTCATGTTATCTATGATGCTTTGCCTGCTGACAGACTGGCTAATATTTTATTTTGAAACAGACGAAACTGTATTCAATACTAAGCCTTCTGTATCACAGAGAAGCATGGAGAGGGTGCAAGAGAGTCGAGGGAATCTGTTCTCCCCAATTCGTATTCTAAACTAAGTTTTGTAGCCTAAGAATAAACCAAGGGAAAAGGACAATAACTGGCCAGATAAATTTACTGTTCATTAGCTGGAGTTTTTACAGACACTTATACTTTATTCCATAAATAATACAGGCTCACATACACAGCCCAAAATATCTGTTTCAGCCATACAAAAGATGAAGAAGCCACCTAATCATATCCAAAAAGAACAAAAAGCCCTTACCATATAGTGCTACAATGAAAAAGAACAGAATACCATAAAAATAAATTCTGTGGCTGCTAACTGTTAAGTGCCACCTTCCATTGTTAAATCCCAACCTAGTTTGTCTCAATGGCCCATGCCAAGCACAAAAGAACCCAATACAGCAAAATGAGCAGAGCTTCCCACATGAGAAACCTGGCAAAAAGGAATGGCTGAAATCACGTGGCCCAACAAGCTCTTCAACTTTTTCTCCAAAATGTAGAAGTAGTAGAACTTAGACTTTTCATCTGCTGAAGAACTTATTAGTGCATCTCTTATCTGAAAAAGAAAACGGCAGCTACCCAGTTACTGTCTGTCTCTGGTTGGAGATAATTGTACTGTAGTCATCCCACTGCACAACAGAGAAATTCAGAACATATGGACTACAGGAAGGGAAAATAGGGCATGTATGAATGTTTCAGCCTCTACTATAAGTTGTTTTTCATAAAACAACCATTGGAAGAGGGATAGTGCCCGAGCGGTTTCTCCTCAGATGAAGGCAAGAGCGACAAACCCCTGTGCTTTGAGACTCTCACTCCTGGTTACTGTCACAGTCCCTCCTAACTGTACTTTGTAGGTAGGGTCTAATGCGCTTTTCTACCTTTCCTTCAAAATGTGGGTGGAGGGAATGAACAAAAAAGAAACCCTGTCTCAAATTCATTTTTAGACAACCATGTTACTTGACGCTAACAATGCAACTCTGATTTTTTTCAGTCTGCATAGTATGTGGCAAACATGAACAATCAGAAGTCAAAATAGCCAGGTCCATTAATACCATTTCTCCACAGATACCAAGAAGTCTTTCATAAATTTGAGCAATATGGAGATAACTTGGTAATGCATGAGCAATAATGCACTACATTTATAGGTAGTTTTTTGAGCAATGAAACCCAGAGATACCGTTATTATCTTTACTTCCCAATAACTTAGCTCCATTATTCATCTATTTCCAGTAGATTATTTTCGTGAATTTATTTGCATCACAAATCTAAATCTTTCCTAGTTAAAGCTTTATCACTTTTGCACGGTTCTAATATTTCCTAATAGAAAACAAAACAAATTTCCCTATCATTTTGAATTACAAAAGCAATATATTCAGTCTACAAATTTCAAATGAGGGTAGTTTTCAATAATCCGAGATAGGCATTTCAAAAATCTCTTTTAAAATATGCAAATCCTTTAAGAAGAGGTCCACAGTCAAATCTAATGACTCCTGTTTGCCAACAATAGTAGTGACACATTTTCATGCTGCATTAGATACTCTCTTTGGAAGTGCTTGTAAGCTATTCCTTATACTATCACTGTTGCCCTTTCACAGGTGCTTCTCCAAAAAAAAAGAAAGGTATTCAGTAACACCAGTATAGCAATCTTAAGTGAATTAAGTGAATCTGGTTTGTAAGCAAGGGGAAAATAGCAAAAAACATGATTAAGATACATACTTAGTAACAAATTACTAAGTATTTAGCTGCTCATTCCTGTATTTCACAGTGTGTTCCATGTATGAACTAACACAAAAATACAAATAATGAGCTCACACGACATTGAAGATCTGAGCTGCAGAGTATTATAGAAAGAATAAACATAGGTTGTTTTATTTTTGTCAAGGAGAGAAAAATGGATTGGTTTCCCAGCATCCACTGGAAGAGCAAGCGCCTCTGTATGCTAACCTGTTCCACAAGGGGGTTGCATTTGATCCCCCAAAGAGCTCCCAGATGCCTCTGCTCCCCGACTTGTCTTTTCCCAAGTCCTGAATTCTTAAAGTAAGTCCACAAGAAAAAGCTCTTAAAATTTGATGCCTCAAGTCATCCGTGCATCAATTACAAAAGCACTTTCAAACCCCTAAGATTTAAAAGGAAGCATCATAATTCTCTTATAGCTATCTCAAATAAAACCTGTTAACACTAAACTTATACTTCTGCCAAGAAGATTATTTGTTACAGCACTGAGGCCACTGTGACAGAAGTGACTGACATTTCCATTAAAACCTATTTTTGCTAAGCTACACAACAGCAAAAGCACTGCTTAGAACATAAACCCAAAAGCCAGAAGAACTCAACAAACCAGTCAGATGTATTGTCACAAGTCATGCAACAAGAAAGGGCAAAGCTTGGACTTGCAAGGAAACAAGACAAGGAAGGCAGGGAAAGGAGCTCACCCCTCTGAATTCCCAGCTCATTCATCTTCCAGGTCTGGTTTGTGAAAACAGCCCCTTAGAATCAGGAGAAACCATCATCGAAAGCCAGGCTTTTTGCAGAAAAACTCACAGGCAAGAGGGTAAAAATCAGAGCTGAGCAGAGAAACACTGCTGGATTGTGACATAGAGATGTAACCAAAAATTGATGGATATAAGGTTAGACCTTTACAGAAAATTCCAGTCCACACAGTTGTTTTCATTAAACTTACCTTGCAGCTATTGCATTTTAACTATTGTGGTTCTAACAACCAGAGAGTAAAAATGATTACCGGCCCACTGAAACTAAAACAATTGATTTTCCCTGTCTAAACAAACCACAATTCTAAAAAAAGGTAATCAAACAAACAACCTTAACTGTGAGGACAAAATTGGAATTATAAAGTACTGTCATTTTTACTAATCTGAGGTGATATTACTTAGCTGAAGACTGCCCTTTCACTTGCAATAAATGTGTTTTTTCAAGTTAACGTTCACTATTTAACTGAACAAAGAGTTATTTTCAAAAAAACTTCAGCTGTATTTCAGACAAAAGCTATTTTTTTACCATAAAGTCATAAAACACCATGAAAGGAGTTTACAATGGAAGCATTGCCATCCCCTTAAATCCAGCAGCAGCAGCTAAGGTAAATGTAATAGAGAAAAAAATTCAAAGATAAGAATCAAAATCTTTTATCAAGATTGTTCATCCTATTACAATCTCTACTTCTACAAACCTTTTAATGCAGAAAGTCACGTGCTGACAGTTGGTGTGAAACTGTATATAAAATCATTTTTCAATTATGGTCTGTGCTTGAAATGCCAATAGGAATACTTCTGTGGAATTTTTTTTTTAATAAATTTTGGCTTATATGATGGTTCTAAAGTAGGTTGAGCTTGTTAATTTTTTTCCTTTTTATTTTGAACATACAAAATTTTATTCATTGTAATAAAGAAAGTCATGTTCTGCTCTCAAAAATACAGTCAAACCACTGAAGTGTCATATCTTACCATATGTTTTCACTGCTAAGGTTCAAATCACAATCCGATTCTTGAGTCCTTGAATATTGCTGTTGTCCTGACCTTGGAAATACTGAAGATGAGCTAGGTAGAGCCAAGAGTACTAACATCTGAACAGACACACATTTTCAAATGTGCAAACATTTTCAAGAATAAAGGGGGGGGAATATTTTAATGCAATACCAAGCTGATAAAATAATTTTAGAATTCAGAACTATCTGAATAAATTAAAAAGGTAACTATTTTCTCCCCCCAATTCCCTTTGAGTTTTCTGGTATATCACATATTCTCACAAGAGTTAATAGTGTCAGTAAGATCCCACTGGACTTGTTTTTATGGAGATGTGGACATATTAAGAAAAAAAACCTATGAAAATACTGCAGGTTTGATTTCATTGAGCTACAGAACAGCTACTGAACTATTTTTAAGAATAACTGCGTATTTTTTACTTATAAAAAAGTACTAAAGTATTCCAGCAGATAACATTAACAAACACTACACAAATATCATCATCTCGTTATGTACTCAGCTAGATGCATTTGTTTCTCAGGGTAAGACAATGATATCTCGAGAAGTATACAAATACAATAAAATTACCTCTTCACTCTGTTGTCCAGACAGATGCATTGCCTGATTTAATTGGCCATGTGTTCTATCATAATGAGACATGTTTTCCAGATAGATTAGTTGTAAGATTCAAGAAACAGCTGAGACTGAAAAGGCCCAAGTAAGAGCAAAATACATTTCAAAAGAAATAATTGGACTTCCTAGACATTGCTTGGAACACACAAAAGGAAATGGATGAGTCAAACATTCGTTCTTGAAACAAATCCTTTAAGTTAAATCTATTCAGGAGTGAAGACTGTGTAAAGCTTTGCTACAAAAATATGAAACATTTTACTGAAAGCTCTTCACCTCTATGATTTGGTTATGAAAGGGGGCTTCTTTTACCCATGTAAATTAATGGTTTATAAATTCAGAAGCTTATAAAAACACAGTTTCTTCATTTCTGCCAACACACCTAAGCCTGGGCACACATTAACAGACTGTAAGGAACTTGAAGAGTGAAAGAATTTTTGTTTGGAAGAGGAGACAATTGTTTGTCAAGGATATTAATCTCAAAACTCCCAGTTACTAAGTTGAGAATTTTTTTATTAAATCAATTCCTTGAAAGTGCAGTTTCACAATTCAACATGAGGGACTGGTTTGACCAACGTTTTTTCATTTTCCCATGAGGAAATAAGTTTATATATAAAGATTAAGCAGAATTATCCCAGCTTGACACATTGAAGTTCCAATACTGTGAAATACTCTTAGAGCCAATGTAACATTTTAGCTCTACTGGTAACTTAAGCAGAGTGTTACGCAGAAGGTGTCCCAAGTAAGCATCACCAGCTTCTTCTCACTCACAGTTGATATTCATTGGCACTTAAGTAATCTGTATGATGTCAAAGAGTTCTGTGACTTGTGAGAGGCTAGTACATGCTTCCCAGATATTTAAGGGTTCTTTTCATGCTCTGGTTCTCATGGTTGATTTTTAATCTGGTTTAACTCTTCCAGCATAGAGTGGGACTTGGAAAGAAGTGTGCCTGGATGTTATCACATCAACGGGCAGGCAACTGGCAGAAATTCCAGGATGTGTGTACAGTTCCAGACAGAATGCCCAAACCATTGAAAAACTACAGCAAAGGCTAAATTTTCCAAAATTCTACCTCTGGATACCATAATCTATTTTAAAAACAAAGAACTTTTATTCCCTGTCTGATGCCCTCTGAAGCTGTCCTTGACATGGAGCGTTCTATGTAACACCTGATCTCTTCCAAGGACACAGTAATACATATTGAAGGCGGCTTTAATTAAGATTTCCTCTTAGCAATGAACTAGCCAGGGACCAGCTGCACCGTTATTTACTTTCCAGGATTTTTGCTATGAGGAAGACATGCCAGCCATGTCAAATTTAGGCCAAAGCAGAAAGAAGAAGCTTTAGGGAGTTAGAGTGCATCACCTACTTCCTAAATATGTTGCTTACTCATTGCGTACCAAAAAAAATATTTGTAGAATTTGCTGAAAATACATTTTCTTGCATAGGCTATTCCAAAATACCTATGAATTTATTTCCTTCTCCTCTTTCTGTTACCTTATTTTTTTCTTAGCTCATTTTCCTCTATTTCCTGGGACTCCCTTTGACAAGAAAAGGAATCTGGTAAACTGAGAGACCTGACATACATCATGAACTTGTATCATTTACCATAAAGCAACAGAATATCTTTTCATCATAGAATCAGTAAGGCTAGAAAAGACCTCTAAGATGACCAAGTCCAACTGTTAGCCCAACTCCACCATGCCTACTAAACCATTTCCCCAAGTGCCACATATACATTTTTTTTTAACAAATCCAGGGATGGTGACTCAGCCACTTTGCTCGGCAGCCGGTTCCAATGTTTAATGACTCTTTCAGTAAAGAAATTTCTCCTAATATCCCCTAAACCCCTCATCACAACTTGAGGGTATTTCCTCTCATCCTATCACTTGTTACTTGGGAGAAGAGACCAGAATCCACCTTGACACCTCCTCCTTTCAGGTAGTTGTAGAGAGAAATATGGTCTCCCCTCAGCCTCCTCTTCTAAACTATCCCAGTTTCCTCATATGTTCCTCATAAGAGCTGTTCTCCAGACCCTTCACTAAATTTGTTGCCCTTCTCTGGACACGCTCCAGCACCTCAATGTCTTTCTTCTACTGAGGGTCCCAAAACTGATCGCAGTATTCAAGATGCAGCCACACCAGTGCTGAGCATAGGAGAACAATCACCTCCCTTGGTCTTCTTGGCTGCTGATCACAAGGATCACGAAAGCACAGAACAGAAAAATAAAAACCTTTAAATAATTAATTGTTCCTGAAACTGATAAGGAAATAAAGCAAAAGAGGGCCTCCTGAAAACCACTAGCAGCAAAAATCATTTAAATTGCTTCTCCACAGGAAAGGAAAAAAACATGGGTGCATGTAAGGGAGTAAATTTCAGCTCCTGATAGAGGATGGATCTGTGACCTGGTAACAGAATACTACCAGTGGTGCAAGATCCCAAACAGAAAAAGAGAATCATCGTGCTATTCTTTCTTTGGGTTTAATTTCCTTCCACAAAATTTGTTAGTCCAGAATTCAAGATGACAGTTGATGTGACTATATCATCACAAACAGATTTTCCATAAAAAAAAAGCAACAACAACCACCAAACAGCAATGCCCAGTCCCTAAATTTGCACCTGCACTTTTGTCCTCACCATCACCCATGACTGCCAAAAATACTAACAGTATGCAGCAAAGTTCATATGCATGAACATACTGAGAAAGCAACATGGACTATCGACAAGTTCTTTTCAAGCACAGCAGATTTTAGCACGGATGTCTTGCAGGTGCACTTCACAAGATTAAAGTGTAAACATATGCAAGCATTTAATATCACACTTCATAGAGAAACTGTTTATAGTGATAAAATTAATCCTGTTCGCAAATGTCTGAAGATCACAAGAACAGACATGTTTTGTTTGAACAAAGGTCCACAGTTGGGAAATACTGTGGGAAACAGAAAATACAGAATAGCATGTCCTTCTAACAGCACATTCTATCTGAAAGTAGAAGCAGGAATTACATACAAACAAAATTAGGCCTATCCATTACAGCCTGAAATAACCAAAACCCGTTTGAGCCTATTCACATTTCAGATCTCTATCATATCCCCTGACAGGGAATTACACAATTTAATTATGTATTTATGAAACAAATATTGCCTTTTGTTGGTTTTAAAATTGCTGCATGATTATTTTCTTCGGTACACCTTCATCCTTAGACTATAAGAACTAATAAAATACGCTACCTTTCCTACACCATTTGTCATTTACTACACCTTTACCACAACCCTAGTCCTCTCTTTCCCAAGGAAAAGACACATAGCCATTTAATTGGCCCACAACAAGAAACTCTTCCGTGATTTTATTGCTCTTGTTCTTTGCAGCATTTCTAATTCCTTTGGGCACTATTATCAGTACTGTCTGTAACATTCAAGATAACGATGCAACCTGGACTTCAAAAGGATTGTACTAATTTTTTTCTTTTTCTTATTTTTTTCCCTGACGTTTTGTAAAACTGTATTTTCCTCTTTAACTAGTGTTGAGACATTTTTTTTTTTGAACAAATCACAATAACACTAAAATCTCCCTCCTGAATAGCAGCTACTAAGTTAAAATGCTTATTTAAATACATGCATTCCTTTGCATTTACCTAAGTTGAATTTCATCTGTCATTCAGCTTCATAAAAATCATGTTTTACCTCTTTCAAAGCCAGCTTTACTTTTAAGTATTTAAAAATATTTAATCCCTCAGCAGTCTGTATCGCACAATTAATCATCCCTTTCCAAGGTTATTTACAACCATGCTGAATAGATTCGATATCTGAGCAGCAAGACTGAAAATCCTCCCTTAAAAATTCAAGCTCCTAAATATCAGTTACACTCTTAAAGTGAAGCTGTAAAATTTTGAGTGTTTTGACTTGGATTGCTAATCCTTCACTTTCCAAACATTTTATTCCACATGGGATTGTAAATGTTAGAGCTAACGAAACATGAGAAAGGTCTTCAGAATGACTCATTTAAGAACAACCAATTTTAACTTTGAATTTTTAATGAATTCGCACACAAATATTTGAAAATGCTGATTTTTGGGGTATTAGTAGGGTTTTGTTTGCTTGTTTTACAGAGAAAAATAATTCCTTATCAAGCAAATCAACCATAAGGGGACAAGTTTCCTAGAAAATATATACTCTAATGATAGCAACCACAAACGCTGACATATAAGAACAACTGTACAGATCAAATGACTTTGTATCTAAAGCATACACTGAGCAGACACCATAGAACCTCTGTGCCTACATTTACAAAAGGAGTTAAAATGTTTTAAAGTTAGCCACAAAATATATAACTATTTTCAAATAAAAGGCATGGGTTGTTGAAAATATTAATGATGTCCATAATTAATCTGTCCAACTTCAACTATGACTCAGTTATCTGACTGCTTTAATAGCATGTGAAACCTGCTCAGTGGATGAGAATTTCTTCAACTATAGAATAGTATCTATTATACTAGTTTGAGAGAGAGAAATGAAAAAAGAGATGTGAGAAAGAAGAGAGCTGCAGTTCCAGAAATAGTTTTAAAAGTGAAATCCTTCTGGTGAGTCTCTGTGCACTGTAACAGACTATAAAAAACGGGCAGTCACCTCACAAAGATTAAACTTGACATTACACATTCCTTTTCAGAAACAACTGAGGATAATCATATCCTGCTCCCAAAAATATGAAACTTGCTGATGATGCAAGCAACAATCAGAAGAGAATGTTTCTAAGCCTGGGCCCACTTAAGAATCATATCTTGACAGCAAGTCCTACCTAAAATAAATGTACTTTATTGTTAATAGTAATTAATCCTCATATTCCTTATTATATTGTCTCCCCAGTAGTTGTGTGGGCTTGCTCAATGCCCTAATTTTTTCTCACTCGCTTTTTGAAACTTGTAAGCTTGCTGAGCTGAGGAGTTCTTTTTCTTTTTAATGTATGTGCTCGCCTGGCATTTCTATCCAAGCTCCTACAGCTCTGCTTAACAGTTAAAAACGGTAATAAAATTGAAATATGTTAATATAGAAATGAAGAATGGGATTTGCCTTACCATATTAAGAAGATTAAGCAGTCCTGGACCATCCAGGGTTTAACTTCTACTTGTCAAAGCTGCTTCCTCATCTCTATAAAGACACTAGAATACAGCCCTTTCCCAAGGTCAGGATACTCTCTGCAAGTGAAAAACATGAAAGAGATTTATTAGGCAGCAATATACATCTATGCATCTTATCTTTCTTCAGTCTAAACACCTAGGAGATGCTTGAAGCAGAGTTTAAGAAGACTTCAAATGAATTATAAATGATGAAGTCTAAGTTGATTCAAAACTGATGGGGTTGCATCATTTGACATTGTCAGTAATGTTGAGTGCCATTTTTTAAATGGTACATTTTTCCATTTGAACGTGTGTCATACAGCATCTATTAGCAAGATACTGGTATACATCAGACTAGCTTTCAATTGGACCATCATCACAAGCATATTTTTTATTACAACAAGCTTTTAAAATGGTAATCAGTTTACAGGAAGTAGCTGAAATGTGAACAACCATCTTCACAATTCTCATGACCCCCACAAATGCAGGCAAACTGTGTCTCTCTTTGTACATATGTGTATATACATATGCACACATACATATATCTCCAGAGGTAATATTAAATAAGGCAAAAAAAGTAAAAGTAAGGATCTTTTTACAGATAGGACTTCACAGGCAGGTAATGGACGGATAGCTATATAAAGAACAGAGAACAATGTATATAGATAGTACATAGGACTGTTAAACAAAGCACTGGCAATATCCTAAATCAGGGAAATTCTCAGGCATATGGGAAACTTTAGACTACATCTACAGAAATTAATAACGATAACATAATAACACCGTCAATATTGTCATTCACACTACTTCTTCTATGGCATCCTGAAGGCAAGGCAAATATTATGATGCCCCTACTACTGCTTTGTGTCACACATCACCTTTCATGTGACTGGAGCAATAAGACTTCCTGCTTCCAAGTAGAATATTTGTCTTAAATGTTAGTATTGACCAATCCATTCTTGCCCTTTATTAAAAGAGAATATATCCTTTAAGCAGAGAAACTGAACAACTTCGCAGATAAAGAATACAGCCAGAAAAATCTGTTCCTCAATCTTCGAGACGCTTTTTGTTACAAAAATATAATACTCAAAATTTGAAGACTAATTTGATAGGCAGAATTCCCACAATGAAGAACTTTGGTTCCTCTTGGCATCTGTTTTCTTCTTTCTTTGTAAGCAGACAAAGCCAGATTTGGAAAAAATGCGGGGAAAAGCACCAAACCCACTCAGCAGGTAACATAAAAAAAAAAGTGCCGCAATTAAAATGAATCAAACATGTACGATTGTTTTCAGATGAACCCAAGCAGCCTGGGTTTATTATGAAAGTGTCACACTTACACAATTTAGATTTAAGCTATAATTTAGCATAAATCTGATATTCTAAAAGTCAACCTAGACAGCAGATTCCAATACCAAAAGTTGCATTCTCCCTCTTGATTTACCCCTGCTCAACTCTGGCAGGTGCTGGCACTCCTCCAGCCCTGTGCTTACAGCTCCCTACACTTCAGCTCTGCAGGAGCAGGTTGGAAGCATTCTTCATTTCCGCCTAACATTCCAAGTGCAAGTTTATAACGCTGAGAGTCCCTGGACTTTGTTTTTCCCAGACCTTGATTTATTTATAGCATATATTATTCTGGCGGTTCCCACAATCCTCTACTGAGGATTTTTATACAATAAAAGCAATAAAGCCAAAAATTAAAACTCCCCTTAATCCTCAATCCTGAAAATTCTTTCCTAGTTGTGTTTGAAACGCTAACCTTAATAAGATATTCAGTCTTGTACCTGTATGATATTTACAGATCAAGGAACACAGATTTGTACAGATATTCTTCCAGCAGTACTTATGCAGCCAGAACAAAATCTCTACTTGTCCATTAAAATTGGTCCTAATAGAAGTGGACCTATCCAAATAGGCTGCAGAAAATTGGAAGAAGCTTGGGAAGATGAGATTTCTCTGATGAATGTCACTGTATGTGCTGTACATATTGGAGGTCAGTGTTTAAAGTTCTTTCTATCTATTTGTTATTTCTTGTTCCTTCTGTGTCCGATGCCGTTTTGCTTGTCATTCTTTGCTTGAGATCTGTGTTTGTCATAGCTCAGAATATCGCCATAATAAGTCACTATGGATCATGTATTTATCATGCCATAAATATCCTTGGAATCAAATTCCCACAAAAAACGTCATTCAAACCCTTGTGATTCTTTAGGTTGACACAGGTTATTTAAATGGTAATAGCTGCAAATGCTCGCAGATAGTATTTCTCCCAAATACGCTATCAGCCCCTCCTCCCTCTGGAACAATCACCAGGGGTTATCTGAAGCTGAAGATTAAACAAGAACTCAAAAAAATCTTTAAATTGGATGAACCAATACGATCAAAGCTTACTCGTTTCATAAACATCAGCATAACTGCAAAACAGGACTTGAAATCTCCAAATAAAGGCAGGTGCACACCTTTTTCTATTTAGGGATCTTAAATACTATGTGATTGAACTTCAGTGCTGAAAAAACGAATGAAGTATTGATTAACCTGGCAAAAACAAGGAAAAATTACAGTTGCAGCCAGAACTGAAAAGGAAAATTGTTAAAATTAATTGCATCTACCAACCCAACCTAAAACATTTTATATAATTTCACCTTTAAAATCAGATTTTCGAAGAAAACAGTAGCATTAAGAATAAACACAAGTGAAAGCTCTTAATTTTCCCTGTTAATACTGGGTAAAACAATCTCACCAGTTTCCATATTTATATAAAGTTATTTCAAAGCAGATCGAGTCTGCTAAAAACAAAAAGATTGAGAGGACAGATATGCAGTAAACCTTTCACTGAACTCTCCTCATGTTTACTTCTCGATTGAGTAAGAACACTTCTAAAGCCAGGAGAATCATTGATAGATTATGGCTGAAAAATTGATTTACCCACAGTGACTCAGAGCAAATAATTCAACTACTGAAGAACTGCTACCTGCAGCAGTTATACATTTTAGTGATTCCAATCCATGCATGCTGAAAGGCCAGCTGTATTTAGTTTCCATAAGTCATATAACTAGAATGTATTTTATAGGTCCTACATGCCCCGACTCACTAAGAGATATGCACATAAACAGAGGTGCATAGAACCCAGAATAAAAAGCAAAGAGATTATGGAAAGCAGTCAGTCAGCCAGGGGCCTTACCTGAACTCTTGAAAAAAATGAGCCTCTGGTTGTGCAACTGCTGCATTTGCCAACGCAGAATGCTTTTATCTCCACCTGCATGTAGAACGTTTTCCTGTTTTGTGGTCATCATGTGGCTTTGCCTGGCAACTGGTTGATGTTGATTCAGGTGGCAAAATTGATGATGAAATTTGTTATGAAAGATATTGTGAGTTTTTTAGAAACACTGTGTATGTAGCACCTGAAAACTTCTCAAAAAAAGTCAAAAAGTATTTTGAATGGATTAATCTTGGATTGACCAAGTATAAAAACCACATCAACTTTTGTAGATTTTCAGCCAAGTTCTCCTGGGCAAACCAGCGTAACACTGCTGATGCCCGGAATTATCCTAATTTGTATTTGTATCAGTTGAGAGGCCGATTGCATCTACTCACTTTGTACTTCATGTTCAAATATGATTAAGTAGTCTATAACAACCATGGCAATTACTTTTCTTTGACTGCACACGCCTTTCACCATAGGATGTAACTTTAATATCCCATAAAATGTTTTAATTTTGGTATCCCCTTAGGGTTTTTTTCCAACAATCAGTTCCAAGTTCCTCCAACTTTCTCTGTTCACTAGACATTGTGCATGAAAAGAAGCTTTTTGCCTAGTGCTCCTTGTTTAGCAATGCAATAATCACATTTCTTGCTGCCCAGTCTTTCAAAGTCTTCTATCCAAGTTTTGTGCACCGTATGCCTCGTCACCAATTGTCACCTACGACAACTGCGGAATTTAGGGGGTTTTCCCAAACTTATTTTTATTTTTGCATTTGACAAAAGCTAAGGATCTTTGTCAGAATTATACAGGCCACATACCTGACACATAACTATTCTGCTCCAGCATTTCCATTTGAACCATTGCAGAATAAAGCCTGTGTAAGTCATTTAGAGTAATTCAGCTTTCTCCCTCTTAATGAATTTAAACTGCTATCTATGCTGTCAATCCCAGGTGGACAGTGCCATTTAACTCCTCACTAGTTTCTTGATGACCAGTAAGCAATCAGCGTTCATGACTGGGTAATATTCGAATTTCCCATGTCCAAAATCACCATGGCATAGATTACCTACGTTTCAAAGCCACAACTAACATTAGATTAAAACATCTAGTGTAATGCATAATTGCTTGTGGAGAAACCTTAACAGTGTATTGGGAAAAGATTCTTCAGTTCCCTGAGTTGAAATCACAGCTCTGCAGCCATGAGAGAACTCTTCCCAGCATTGTCAGAACATCACTGGATATGGATAAATGGAAGTGCAAAATCCATGAAGGTAATACTTTTATGTTTAAAAAATGAATCCCACGGGACTTGTATGGAGAAAACAACACACTAAGCTAATTCTTGAAATTAAAATAGTGGAAGGGAAAAACTAAATGTGCAATCATGGGCACACCATACAAAGTTCAAGTAAAGGCCTCAGCATATGCAATAAAACATTTGTCTTGCCAAAACCAATGTCATCTGGAAGTCATTTAAAAAAATAAATTGCACATTAACACATGCAATTTTTTTTACCATTCCATATTAATGTGTCAATATTCCTGATCTCATTCCTGCCACAGCAGAATAAATAAATGTAACACTGAAAACCTTAAAACTGGTGACTTAAAATTCCAAAACCATTTTACACTTCTAACCCAAATAACTTTGCATTAAGAGTGTGCTTGCTGTGTGAATTTGACTTCTTCCAATTTTAATACAATTGCATTACAATTACCATATTTGCAAAACAAAGAACACAAACCAGAAAACCATAAAAAGAAATGGATGATGACATTTGCATTTGCACAGTACATCCAATGTAAGCTTGATTTTTTCCCCTACTCAGCACCACAAATATGTTTTGAAACCTCAATGCAGTAAGCATTATGCATTCATTTGAGGAGTTCCATTTGCATTTAATTTGCCTTCAATTGCTGAATAGGATATTAATTTTGGAGGCTTATAATCATTTCATATGAAATAATACTATAATCCTGAAATGAGAAATATCCTTATTTTTACTTTTTTTTTACTCAACACTATCCTGTTTTTATATTTTTGAAAGTCAAAATTTTTAGCACAAATTTCATTTTTCTAAAAAAGACATGATCTGTTGTTCTGAATTTCCCTTGAAACAGTTTTTAATGTAGAAGATTATAGTACTTTTTTCATTAGCAGAGATTAGTACATCTTACTAATATTGCATTCTAGATCATGTTTAGTACTGTGGGTCTTCAAGTTCTCCAGCTCTCTGAGGTTCATCAGCTACTGAGAAAGTTTAACCTGTAGTTTAGTGATTAGAAGCATAACTAAGAAACTTTAATACTCTATGAAAGCCTTTAATATGTTACAGATCTTGGGTCCTGACAGAAAGAAACTTCTTTTACCTATTATTTAACACTACTGATGTGACCACTGGCTCAAGTTAATTGTTGTTAAGTGGAGGACTTGACCTTTTTAAAAGCCAAGAAAGACATAACAAAGGATGATAATGGAAGAAATTAATTTTACTAGACATGAAGTAAGGTGGAAGAGAAACAGATATAGAAGAAATGGAAACTTATTTCAAGAATTAATGCATCTATAAAGCTTGTTGTGAGTAAAGACTGTGACTTTATTCCTCTACAGAGGAAACTTCTGCTTGAACTCAAACAGTTCTTCATGAATAGACCATCACCTCTGGCCTAAGCCTCAGAGCTCAAGATTACAGAAACAACTGGACAACCCCAAGAACAACCACAGTGACCAAAGGAATCCTAATTTTCATCACTAAAATTGATTTTTTTTTTTAAATTTGAGATTTCCTACCACAATTGAAAAGGTACAGGACAGGGAACAGGAGCAACAAGGAGAAAGAAACTTAGGTTAGATGAAATGTGTTTATTGCAACCAAGATCAAAAGCTTTAAATTGTCCATATATCATGGAAATGAATAATAGAATCTAGCTAGGTTTTATTTTCCTATTTAGCAGAACTAGAGGGAAATTAAAGCTAAAAGAGTTGTAAGGGCAGAACAAGAGAAAATGAGGAAGAGAGACAACAAGGTATAGCAAATGTCAGGAATTTACAGGCAAGCAGAAAGGAATATAGTTTACATGGCAGTGGAGGAAAATCATCCTGCTACAGTACGAGAACAAAGTGAGGGCATAGGTATGGTTAAAATGTCCTTGTTCACATCTCACAATTGTTCATCCCCAACAAGGGGAGGGGAGATCTTCAAATCCAAATCCTGCTGAGCCTCTCATTCCACACATGGTCATTGTAGTACAAAAATAACACATAAATAACTGAGACCTTCCATCCAGTTTAAATGGGTGCCAAGAACATCTCTTTCTATTTCTGCAAGTCCTCTGAAGACCTTTATTGAAGTAAGTGTTTAATGGACTACCATGGGATGCAGTTCTCTTGGAGACTGTATCGGGACGTCCACCCACATACATGGTAATGAATTAATTAAGGACTTTCTTTTGGCAGATTGATGAATTTAATCAGATATGTTAAAGCTGCAAATGTTCCTGAAGAATTAAAACTAATTTTGCGGATGCTCTGTCATCGTGCCAAATGTAGCAGTCCTGGTTCCTAATGACAGAAACAGAGCTGGTATTCTTGCTGGTTCCTTTTTAAAATATTGGCCACTGGGAGTCACATTCAGTTAAGAGATTTGTGGGCTCACAAATTTCAACAATTATGAGACAAAAATCAGCTCATGGCATTTAGAATTCAAAGGAGGCTGTTTAACAGCTGGCTGAATTAAGCGGATTACTTAATTCAGTTTCTAGGGTCAGAAATAGATAAAAGTTCAGTGTATCTGTAACACGCCTGAACACTACTTTTGAGCAAATTGATCAGGGTGGGTGATCTGGCTAAGGATTCAGTAAAACGAAACCCTAAATTGCTGGCCATCTGTTAGCAATGAGTAAGGAGAAGCAATTTCTGATGGGTTTATGATGCAATTTCTAAACATACAGTATCATTTGACTTAAACCTACTAACACAATAATTGATTCCAACCACTTTGACTGGGATTCCAACCACTTTGACTTTGTGTAGGAAGAGGTCAGAAAGGCTAAGGTGCAGCTGGAGCTGAACTTGGCAAGAGAAGGAAGGAGTAACAAAAAGGGCTTCTAAAAGTACATCAACCAGAAAAGGAAGGTTAAAGATGGCACACCCCCCACTGATGAACAAAAATAGTGACCTCATATCAACAGATGTGGAGAAGGACACTCAGCAATTTTGTGCTGAGCAACTTCACTGGCAACTGCTGTCCTCAACCCTCCTGGAACAACAAGATGGGGATCGGGGGTAAAGCCCCTCCTACTGTTAGGGAAGATCAGGTTCACTGAACATATATAAGTCTATGGGACCTGATGAGATGCATCCCAGAGTCCTGAGGGAATTGGCTAATGTGGTTGCCAAGTCACTCCCCACAATAACCGAAAAGTCATAGCAGTCAGGGGAACTCCCTAGTGACTGGAAGAAGGGCAACATTGTGCCCATTTTTAAAAAGACTAGAAAGGAGGACCCTGGGAACTACTGGCCTGTCAGCCCCACCTCTGCGCCCAGGGAAGATCATGGAATAGATCCTCTTAGAAACTCTACTAAGGCACATGGAGGATAGGGAGGTGATTGAAGACAGCCTCCCTTGAGGGAGGTGAAACAGGTGCTGATCTCTCTTGCAATCTATGATAGGACTCGAGGGAATGGCAGGAAGATGTGCCAGGGGAGGTTTAGATTGGATATTAGGAAGAGGTTCTTCACCCAGATCGTGGTGGAGCACTGGAACAGCTCCTCAGGGAAGCAGTCATGGCACTGAGTCTGCCAGTATTCAGGAAGCATTTGGACAATGCCCTCAGGCACACGGTGTGAATGTTGGGAGTGTCCTGTATAGCGAGAAGAGTTGGACTCGATGATCCTTTTGGGTCCCTTCCAACTCAGGTAATTCTATGATTACTCCATTACTCCACACAGGGATGTCACTCTGCTTTCCAAGACAAACAATACCTGATAAATCTCATTAGCAATATCTCATAACCCCTAGAGTAGATGACAAAGACAGATATTCTGCTTGACAGAATCTATTTTCTACATTAGAAAGGGTCATTATGGAGTTAGTGATATTCTTGTTCAGAAAAAGTGATTTTAACAACACGCCTGTCCTACATAAAAGCATAAATAACTAAGAGAGTGTATACAGTGATAAGAGAATTCACTTGAACATTTTAGCTTTCACTAAAAACATTCTTAAAATGAAATACTTATTACTAAAATAAATGGAATAATCATACGATAAAAAGCAAATATTGATTACTTATCAAACCTGGTTACTAAGAATGGTTACTTTATCTAAAGCATTAATTGCACACTCGCTCTTAGAGCGTACAGTGTAAAATTTAACTCATGTTTATTGTGTAGAAAAGACTATGCAAGAATAAATGCTGACAGAACAACCATGAGATAACAAAGTTGAATGGCTTAAGGCTACTGATTCATAAACTCATAACTGCCATCCTATTTGCTAGCTCTTTGGATTGGGGTTTTTTTGTTTGTTTGTTTTAATGCGAAAATTTCCAACGCCGTACCCTTTATTCTAGGAAGACTTTAAAGCAGAGTAACACAGTAATGTATCTTTCATAACTTCATTCATCACTTTATTATATGAATCTTTCTTCAACACTTCTCCAGAGAACTTAGCTGCACACTACATGTACCTAAACGAAATAAAATCATTTAACTTCACCAGTTAACACAGCTCACAAGAATGGGGACAAAACCACTAGAAGGGTAGTCAATCTGATTGAGTGAGGTACATTGTTACAGAAGTGTTATAAAGAACAGAACGAGGATTCAGTTTCTAGGAATATTTGAGAAAGTGAGTAGAGTAATAATAAAGAATACTTTGAAAAACTACTTCATTGTGAATTAAGTACCACTTCTAACCATTATTTTGTGTTATGATGATCATCTCAGGCTTGTAGAAATACTTTTGTCTTCTGTTAACTCCGGACCCCTGCTCACGTTGTAATTATTTTTCCTATTAATTTAAATAATGAAACAAGTTTTAACACATCTATGTAGATCTGATCAATAACTGTCTTCTGTGATCTTTTTTTCTGATCAAATTTCAAAACAAGGAAATCTCTTTTTTCTACCACAAGCACCAGGTTCTTCCCGTAAACCCCAGCATATTTATTCCTTTTTGCATTAGACACTTTCCTTTAATGGGAGAGATTTTGGTAAATTCTGTAAGATTTGAAGCACAGCTATGTTTGTGCTCTAAAGAAAAATCAAGTAAGCTATACATATTGCTGGACCCATGGATTGCTAGACGTCAGTCTCTAGAAGTCCTGTTTTACCATTATAGCAACTTTTCCAAATACATCTGGATTTCTGAGCATTTGTTATAGTATGCAGCACTTTCACTTATCACCTGAATAGGCAGCATTTTCCTACCCAGTATGTTTTAGGAACAGACACAAATCTATTTGCTCTGTCTGAATGAAACTGCATTGTAGAAACTTTCCTAATCGCTGCTTTACACTAGAAGAGTGTTTACAACAAAATTACAGCTCAGCTTTGTGAAAAAATAAATTAGTCCCTACAGATGCTGATATTAAACAATTACTTATGCTAAGAAGCCAAATAATCAAGATTAAACATATTTGTAGTAGTAAATTACATCAATTTATATATTAAAAGTGGTGGGATTTCCTTCAGACTAGTCCAATAAACAACACTGACAGCATCCCTACCCTGAAAAACAGGCCTCTGATTTACTTTGGATAAACACGAGATAACTAAAGTTATCCTCAAGCATTTCAGGCCTCTTCTGTTAGCACACATAAAGCTAGAGCACTTTCTCCATTGAAGAATTGCTCTAAATACACACAAGAGCAGCAAGCATTGGCAAAATTATAAACTATTATTATAGCCTGGCGAAGCTGACACAGCATGTGATTTCCCCTGCCGCAGGTACCACCACACAAGTGACAGGCTACAGTGGCTTTCCCTTGCTGCCCTGTGAGTTGCACTGATACAGTCACTCCTGTTGGCTGCCCACAGACAGCCGAAATCAGCTGAAACCAGAGAGATGTCTGCTCCTTGGGTCATGATAAAAACAAAAATCCCAGGCAACACCTTTTCTCCAAAAACATTCAGAGAGATTTTTTTAAGTCTTCCAACACAAAATGAAGATGAACCTTCCATTACACTAAACTTTTGCTAAAACATGGACACTTCTTTTGGCACAAGATAGGATGCAACTTTTGAAAAATCTGCCTTGGCTGGCAGGTGGGAATAAGGTTGAGTGGGAAGGCGAGACTTCTGGAAGAAATTTAGAAGCTTCCTACTTTTTTCCACTGAAAAAGCCGTCAATACCCATTACCATCTGGCATGGCAGGAATTCATACTTCCTCAAACTGTGATGACTGTGTTGTAATCATGTTAAGTAAATAATTTTGAAATCTGAGTGTGTGAAACCATTCTGATAGGGAACATCTAATGGCTTTTACAGGGAAAGCAACAATTGACTTGGGATAACAACCGATAAAATCGCAATAAATTTCATTTTAACAACTACAAAAAGATTCCCAACAAAGATCAAGGGTTAGTCAGGAGAATATTTATGTCAATTAAAAATAACCATGGATACGGCTAAAAATAAAAATGTTACATATTAAAGCCTATGTTGTGTCAAGAACTTCCTGTCTTACGTAATAAATAAAAGTGTGTAGAGGGTAGGAAAGAAAAATTAACTGATAGTGTTCATTTGCATTTTGTACATTGGTTTAGCTTGTCACAAATAACAGTAGAGAACTTGAGTTAGGAGGCTTAACACCAGGTTTTGCCTTCCCTGACACTAAGGACAAAGAGGTGTAATTGGAAGAAGGAAAAGACTAGATTTCAATTACTGTAAAGATTATGGAAAAGGGATGGAAGAGGTGATCTGTTATCTCTACAGTTTCCAGCTTCTATCGGCTAAGAGCAAAAGCAGTAATGAGCAGGCACAGTCTTATAGCACAAAACCTGTAGTTGCTTGGAAGGAGGTTACTGCTTTCCACTAGATCTCATCCAGAATCGTAAGAAACTAATTTCAGCAGTGTTAAGGCTGCAGGACCTACCAGTACATGGGAGGAGCTATACTGGATGCACTTTCTAAAAATTATTTAAATAAAGTGGATTCTGCTGTAAGTGGATTCAGCTCTTATTTTTAGCCGTATATGACAGCTGTAAACAATTTTGGGAAAATAGGAAATTCGACTGTATGTATGGGAGCAAAAAAGTATAAACCTGTCATAACATCCCTAAGAAGAAAAGTTATTTCAGGTTTGAAGTGCTTCCTGTAAGTCAGCACACAAAATTTCCCCTTTAAGAATAACAGTATTTTCTATAACTGTACAAAATAAAATCATATATAGTTACATATAGAAAGAGGGCTACATGTAAGAAATTCCAATCAACACTGGGATATTCAAATCCTGTCCTTTAGAATTATAATAATTTTATACAAAAATCAGATCTAAATAATCTTCGTCTTAGTTTTGTGATAATGAATTAAAATACCTTATGGAGGACCTACCATATCACGTTTTGTTACTTAGAAATTTTACAGTCATGTATTTAGGTAATCTTTACTTTTATCACCCAAAATTCACAGCTGCTATATTGATAGATCCCAGAATATTTATATTACTCTGTGTAGTAGTCAGGACAGGATAGAAGTTCTGAATACCTAAGTCAAAAAATTGATACAAATTGGTTTTCCAAGATAAACTTTTGGGAGGAAGCAGATGTATAATGCTCCTGAAAATGAAATGGACTACAACAGGTATGCTAAATTCTGCTTAGATAGGCTTCAGTGGGAACTGGCTCTCCTTCATCATTTAAATTACCACTCGGTCACATTTTAATGAGAGAGACAGTGTCTCTGATGATAGGATTTTCCCAGTTTTTAACTGTGGAAGTCGAACAGGTTCTAGGTAATTTTGGTTTTTATAATCAACTGTAAGATTTACGTTATTTTAAGGAAAAAAAAAATAAAGAGTAAAAAACACAGAGGAAAATATACATATATTTCTGCTTTAAAAAAAGGAGAATATTTCAGCCGTCTTGTATATTTCAGTACAGCATAACAGAAATAAGAACAAGGCCAGCATTACACAGCTTAGAGTGCACCAGCCTACCCATTTTCTATGCATTCACTTTAACATGACATTTCAGAACGCATTCTCTACTCTCATTAGTGACTTTTTTCATGGCAATTATTACCTTATGCTATTTTAGGCTGATGTAGGCTAATTTTCTACAGACTAGTCCCAGTTTTCTGAGGACTGTCTCCTAGACCAGCAACTTTCTCATCTACAGTCACAGGGCTGTCTAGAGCTACTTTCTCTGTGCACACAATGGAATTTTTAAATCAAAAAAGGATTAGTGGATGTCTCAATTACGTCTTTTCTTTAATAAATGTCCTACAAGTCATGTAGAATTTTGAGTTTTACAGCAATATTTTAGCTGAGATTTTGGGGTCTTTTCAGGGAATCTAAATTGCTAAGATATTAAATTCTAAAAACCCTACGTTTTTTAAAATATTATTCAGTATTAAAGAAGACATTTTCAATGAATTTTTTGCCTGACATTTGTAACAAATACCTAATTGCAGTGAAATATCTACCTCTAATGGGTTGAGAAGCTTCTAGTATCCAAATAATATTTACAAGATGATGACAATAGCATTGATAAGATTAACTGCAATGCCTAAGTGGTCATTTATGAGCTTTAAACTAATGGGTTTTGAACAGGTAAGAATTTATAACTGCTCAAGTAATTTGTAATAGTTACTATAGTTATTAGCTCAACCAATTTTTAGCTTTGTCATGTTAAATTATTTTTTGGAAGATCACCCGAGATGTTCCTCTAATGCAAGACTTTGTCTTCCAGTTTAATTTTTTTATATACTCTACCCCAATAATTGCAAACTAACATAGACTCCGCTGCATTTAACTCTGACATGAAACATCCCACAGACCTTTACAACAGAAAACAAAGAACAGTTTGTACAACTAAAGGGATCTGAGTAGCCAGACTTGAAATGATCTGATTGATTAACTTTGTAAAATAAAATAACAAGGCCATTAACCTCTATTCCTGTGAAAACTGTGGTCATCAGTGGGCCATCCTTTCATGGTTTCCTTCAAAATTACAATCTTTGGTGAAATTAAAAGTTTCAATGAGCACAGGAATACTGTTTTCTGAGTTGGAAATACTTATTATTGGTTATCAAAACAACTCATCTCATTACTGAACAAAATACTTTGCAAGTACATAAAGTACTGCAAAACCGGTACTCAGATTTTTATGAAAGCTTACTTCAATCACCTTTGTCCTTTTCTGTACCTCTGAATATTTTTCCAGAGAAACACAAAGATGTAGACATGTCTGTAATGGTTAAGTCTCTGCAGTTTTGTCACAAGCAGTTTTCCCTTCTGCTTCAAATCGGAACATTTCAGGGCTCCAGACATGATGTGATCAGCCAAGTGAGAACGGGACATCTTAAGGGCATACATAAAATTGACAGCTGCTTAGACACAATTAAGTGTCTATATCCTTTGGATGAATGATCACTCCAACCACTGTAAAATTTTCCAGACCAAATTCACAGCCATTAATAAAATACTATGAACATTGCTTGAAACAGTCTGTTAAATTTAACAGAGCAATTGCTTTGCATATTTACAGTGCATTATGTGAGAAATTTTATTGTCACAAATTCAAATATCCACCCAAATTTGAACATTAATGGATCTTTTATGAAACACCAAACATTCAGCAGCAAATTATGACAGAGCTAAGAAAATATTCTTGAAGAACAAAATACTTTTTCTCCAGTTTACAGATCAACAGTCTAGAAATGTATAAACTAGATTTTTATAGCAGTTGGTCATTTTTAAATCTTCAGTATCTGGATTTTGATTCCAGGTAGCCTGGTTTTCAAAGACTACAGCATGCAACGCAAACTCCTTAACAATGTCGTAAATTCAATATCCTGGAATGAAGGCATCAAATTCCACTACTCATTTTCTAAAATACCAATGGTGAACCTTTTAGCTTCAATCAGAAACACAGAAAAAAAAAACCAGGAAGACTGAATGCAAAAATCAAACCTATTTAGAGATGTGATTATTTACTTGACCATTTTCAGTCTCCTAAGGCAAAAAAGAAAACAAACCTGTAGATCTCTAAAAACCATTACACTATTTTTGACCAGCTCACTTAATGCATATTAAAAAAAAAAAATGCCATCACTTCCAACAGACATAAAGAGCTTATCTTGCAGTTTTTGGGTTGACTGGCCAGTTTCTGACTTCAATTTCACAAGTGATCATCTGGTCAGGGTTTTCCTACAAAAATAATTCAAACAAAATCTAAAGGCTGGTTGCGCAGTCAATACTATAATTCCCACCCCGACTATATAGAACTGCACTTTAGATTTCAATTTTAACAATGATCATTTAGTTAAATAACATTCAAGTGCTTTAAGTTGCTCTGCTTTTTTTCAATTTGATGAAAAGGGGTGTAACCGTTGACAAGCACTTGAACTTAAAAGAGAACATATCTTTGATGTTAAGTGTGTCCAAAGGATTCTCAAGTAAAAGTAATATGAAATGGGCTCAGCATCACTCAATCTATTCCCAACAGTTACCTGCTGGTCTAAGTGCCTCTGCACCACTTTAATCTGTCAAGCATTCAAAACCAATTACACACAGGATGTCAAATGCTGTCATGCCAGCTGTGCCTTCAGTCCACAGTGGCTCTCACTGCCCATTTCCAGTTAAAAACACATTGAGTTATACTTTATTTTTCTCAGTGTATTTCTCTCTAGTATGCTAATCGGACTTCTATGTACCTTCATACACTCTTAGAAGGAAATTAATATTTATCAAAAATAATTGTATTCAAAAAATTTACATAATTACAAGTATAAAGAAGAATTAAAAGCTATTTCAGAATATATTACCATCAAGCTACTATTTTAAAGGGAAACCATTAAGTACTTAAGTTGCTCAAATGTGTTGCCTTTTTCTATGATTGTACATGACATTAAAACAGGAAGAGAGGTTTTTCAAACATTTCTCCTGCTGTCTCTTCTACATGGTGCATGGACTTTCATACATTCATTTACAATGTAGTACAATTTACATGCAGTAGGAATGGATGGTGTAATTACATAAATAAATGCAAAAAGAATGGTTGCACTTGGCTACACCAGCAGCCTCCCTGATCTTATACAAAGCCACATACTAGTCCCAGTGCTAGAAACTGTTTCAATATCCAGAAATTTAGAGTAATAACATGCTCAGCTGGACAGTCATAATAACTGTATTTGATGTTAATTTAATGACTAATTTAATAACAAAATATGCCACTACTAAGCCTTACCTTTTTACCTTGCCAAAACTAGTTTTCATTTTATTATCATTTGTTAATTTTTTTCCCTTTTCCATATGAATTTTACAATTATCTTTCTTTACTGGAAAAAAAATCTATTTGTGACATAATGATTTAAGTCTTCCCAAGAAACGAGCTCTTGTTCCATGCAAAATTCATAGATGGTGAAGATATGGCTTTTCATTGAAACCAAAACTGTAATGGAAACATCTTGGGTTTTTTACAGTGTTTTTTAGTAGAGAAGTTTTAGAAATCTTTTGGAGAAAAATGCAAATCAAAGTTGCTGAATTTTGAGCTCTGTTCTGACACAATCTTATTGCAAGAAAATATTCAAAATGCTTTATTTTCAATCCAGTGTGAAAAAAAAGTCAAATCAAAGCTCTTCTATAGAAGAACTGACATACCCCACAAAGCTAAAATAACTTTGCTGATAGTGTCAAGAACACTTTTCCCTAAAAGCTTTAGAGAAATTAAATGAGTTATTTGTCAAAAGCGTTTGTATACACACTCACTGTCTAAATCTGTCTTCACTGGAGACAAGAGCAAAATATCCCTTTTGAAAACATAGTGTTAAGAGAGTGAACAGAAAAGCACATCTATTACAAAGGTACATCTAATGACAACTGTATTCTTCTAGTACTTTTCAAGTTCACACTTGCTTTTGCAAAACCTCTATAAAATAACAGGGAACATTTTCAAAGACCTCAGTCTTCTCACATAGTCCCTTTTACTGTTCCTGCTAAAGTTCGGTCTCTAGCCAGCAGCCATACATAGCTGTGAAACAGAGGTTAAGTCAGATAGCACAGTGAAAAACTAATGTTGGGATTTTAGAAGAATCCGACTCCACATGTGCTAACAAGCAGTATGATGACATTCTGTCTCTGATACACACAGATTATTATAAATAAGGAAAGCTGTAAATATATTTTACTCTTGTTGCAGAACAGAAAGAATGCTAGTTGATACTTTTATTACTATTTGTCTGCACACGGAATAATCATGTCTTGTTACCAGTAACACTGAAAGATGAGAATGCTTCTCGAAAAGATTAGTGATTTTTCACACATATCCATTTTAAATAATTGCTAAAACGTAATGTCAATAATTTAAAAAGAGTGAAAGAATGCTCTCTAGAATATTGTAATCAAAGTTATGCAATACTAATACTTGTAATATCAAGGAATGAAGGAAAAAAAATTCCCAATTTGTGTTTACATTTATTTATTTGTTATAGTCTTCTCAAAACTGGTTTGATTCTCCCTTGAGCTGACTATAAATGGGATACTTCTTATAAATTCCTCTAAAAAGTAAGAAGCAATTTTACCTGTCTCCATTAGGCCTTAGAACATGATCGCTCAAAAGCAAAGACTGTCTCTCTGAATAGAACCCAAGACTTCATGCTTCACTCCTCAATGAAGTTCTTAAGTGCTAGAAAATAAGGAAGTGTTCCTTAAATATATATTAATACTACCTTAAGTGTAACAACAACAGCAGTAGATGAGTCATATAGATGTATTTTAACAAATTAAACAGTGTAATTTACTTTCTGTCCAGAAAATTTGGACACTGTTGTAATAAATCACCTCTAAAATGAACATATATTATAATTTCCGAGGTTATAGAAGTCTGAGCCCTGAAGAAGTTTTGTGTTCATTTAAAAATACTGAAAATTTTGCTTTAGTGATTCAGAACAATGGTATGAACATGATGATAACATAATGCACAGACATGTCCATGCAGTATACATTGAATAATTTGTAAAAGACAAAGAACGAAGTAGTCTTGTTGGACATAATCCTCAGATTGTAAACAGACGCTGACCTGAATAAGTACCACTTGATGTGGTACTGTTCGTACAATCATTGATTAGAAACTTGACACTGGAAAGCTATGATGTTGATCTATCTGAAAAAAGAATTATTTCCATAGTTTTGGGACATTTCATGCCTATAATGTTTACCTGAAAATTGTACTGTAGGACTAACAACTTAAAAAAAAGCAAAAGAAAAAGATTAAATGTTTATTTAAAGAAGATGTCCTTTCAGTGACCTCACCAGGAAACTTAGAAAATGTCACTATCTATCAGAATCACAATCACAACATAAACCAGTGTCTCTAAAAAGGTCAGAAATCAAAATGAAATGCAAAAAAAAAAAAAATCCTTAAAAAGCACAACAGAAAGAGCAGAAATACCTGTATCTTACGAATCCTTGATCTGTATGTATGCATAGAAGCCCTTGAATAAAGGGACAGAGAAATGCCAACTATTGTTTTCATGGTCCAATTAAAAACGGAGGAACTTAGTTACAGCATCACTAACTTCACAGTCAGCTATTCAAAAACTTCCTACTGTTTTTTTCCAGAACCTAGGCTTGTATAAAATCTACATTTTCCCATATATTTCAAAGAATTAATGTCTACTTACGCTGTTCAGATGTTTACCTTCCTCTCTTTCCAGACGCCTTAGCAGTTGACACCCCTTTTTATCATACTGCTACGCTAAAGGCACACTAAAGCACATATCAAGAGCAAAAACTAGTAACAATTTTCAGTTTATACAGAAAAGCCATTGCTTCCTGTGAATATGAGACATAATGAATGGATATAGGTGTAGTCAATAGATAAGAGTCAATGCTGGGAATGTTCTAATTTATAGTAATGTTTTTATGCTACCAGTCAGTGCAGCTCGTAGACTTACAATAGGGGAATATCTACTTAGCGCAGCCACAGCAGGGTATGTTACTTTCCTTCTAAAGATGAACCTGAAACTCTTAAAATGTTACAAACCTGTCTTCTCCAACCTAGACCCCAGATGATGTACCCACAGTTTGAGAATGCAATACAAGCATTATAAGCAGGTTTGCAACAGTATGCATCCTGCATTTTTGTTTAGGGTATCAGCTACACGCTTGTCTCCTAAGAACTCTGCCAAGTTGATGGGGCACTACAGAAAACCAAAGCAAAGGTTTGACAACTGTGTATAGTCACTTGCAGACTTCTCGTTGCATTTTTGAACGAAGTCCTATTTTCTCTCTGAATTGGAAGTGAAAACTGAACAACGAACTGGATCACTCAGGTCTTGTTCCTACTGTCATCTACTACTAATTCTGCTGTTTGACCAAGATAATAAATAATTCCCCATGTAAAAGCTGTGGACACCTGTATCTAATGAAAATTCTATCTTCTGCCATGAGCTCAGACATATACCCTAAAAAGCCCTTCTTCAACCAGCTTATCACAGTAGCTACTCTTCATAAACAAAGGAATTAACAGCAAGGTTTAAGAGGAGCTTAATTGAAGAGACTGAAATTTATGCAGGTGATAAGAAAGGTGTATAACTTAAATATCACTTACAAAAAGCCGAAAAATTCTTCTCCTTAGGCAACATAACTTTGTAAAAAAAGCCTGAGCCCTTAGAATCCAGAATTTTTGGTTTACGACTAAGATGCACAATCCTTTGCTGGGCAGAAGGCAAAGAAATGTTCATTTTAAAAACTTTTCAACAAGCCTGTAATGATAACACAAACAAGGACTTTTAGTGTTTGCCCTAAAATCACAATATGTAGTGTTCTGCTCAAGGAGGATAAGAACCAACTTTTGTAAAGAAAGTATCACATGCAGAAATTTCTTAAAGTAATCCAGCATTGAGATCAGGAAGACACCTGATCCTTTGAACCCAACTGTATGACATCTTTACAATGGTGAAATACTGCATCACTGACAACTAAGTACAGTAGGAAGGAATTCAAGATGGCAAGATGATGTTCTCTTCCTACCTGATAGTATTTTGTGAAGAGAGATGCATCTCCACACACATCAAGAGATATCTGCAAGTTTAGATGCAGTATAAGTACACAGAGTTCATTCATCTCCTGCATTGTATTGTGCTGTGCCTTGTGGGTTAGAAACCCTGTGCGGGATTGTGGGCTCTCATGGTACAAAATCAATCAAACAAGATCTAGTTTCTCACCCTAAGGAAAACATCAGTTCAAACACATAGTCCTCTGCACCAAGAACATGCAACAATGGTTGAATAACAAATCCTGGTGTTGCTTTCACAATGAATATGGTAAAAATGAGTTTTTGATGTTGAATTACTTCCGTTTAATAGCTGTCAGGAAAAACAGTTAACTGAGTTAGAACTAAACCCCTGTTTAAAGACAAAAAAACAATTATTTCTGTACTCCTCATAAATTGCACCTTTTCACATACTTTTCAAGTCTCTGTCAAGTCTATGCTTGCCTGTTTTAGTAAGCTTTATTGGTGTTGTGTTGATGGTTGGACTTGATGATTTTAGAGGTCTTTTCGAACCTCGATACTATGATTTTACGTTTCTACACTGTTTTTTTTTTTAAAAATTACTGGTTGCCAGTGATTTCAAACACAAAGAAGCAGCACAAAAAAGAGTCTAGATCCCACCAGAGAACTAAACTAAAAACGGTTGACAAGTAAATACAACTACAATGGCTGCTACCACGCAGAGGCTTTACTTCACATTCTCTTTTTTTGAAAAGACTTCATCAGCACATCATGGTGAGTGGGCTAGCTCTGCCTTAATCAAATTAAACAAAGGCATTATGATAGCCAACAAATTCCATTGGGGAAGACCAATCATATGCTCAGGGGATGCTTAGTTCACTTGACAGTAAAAGGCCAGTCCGTTGTAACAGAATATTTTAAAGACTTATGGTCAGATGAACAATTCCCTATTGTGCTTGTGAAAACAGAGTCTCACAAATCAGTTCTATTTGGAAAAACTTCCTATTAAAATGTTTTGAATAGCGATTTCAGTGCTGATTCATTTAGACCAGGAGAATTTATATCAGAACCCACTGGAGAATTAGTACACCGATGGATTTGGGTGCATGGTCAAAGAAGGTCTAATTGCCTTATGGTGTTCTTCTCATGAATATTCTTCCTTATCTTCTTTTCAGCAAGTCATAAGGATGTGTGGAGACCAGATTGTGAGTTCAATTCACAAAAGGGATAAAGAGAAGCCACGAGATTCACTGTTGGATATACCGAGAGAAATGCATCAAGAGTGATGGTAAGGGTAGGAGGTATTTTATGGGGGTTTTGTGCTGTTAGGCAGACAAGTAGCAGCTACATGATAACCTGGCTGTGCATTTGAATGAGTGATGTGAGAAAGCCATTTACTCTGGAATTGAGAAGAAAGTCAAGAAGGCATGTCAGATAAATTACAGTTTGGCTGCCGTTGCTGAGGCACAGACTGATACCCGATAGTTGCAGGACACCTTATACACAAAACTCCATTACAATGTTACAAAAGTGGTGACAGAAGTGAAAAAAGAAAACACATGGATGAGCTGTTCTCTTTTCCTAGCACTCATCTAACGAAGAAGGTGATATTGCAGATTGGCTTGGACAGCACTTAGAAAGGTTTGTGGCATGGAGCAGCAGGTGGGAGTAGTGGTCTCAGGCCCTTCAAGTCTGGGAAACACATTCCTACGTGTACTGGTAGCAGTAGCCAGATGTAATTAGCCAGGGTTAATGCTCTGAAAGAAAATACAGGACACACTGATGGACCTGCTGGCTCAAGAGCTCATTCTCCAGGAGTGTACTGCCCTAAGGAAGAGGGCACTAAGCTTTTTCTGAAAAAAAGAGTACATATTTTTAAGTAGATATAGAACTGGTTTTCTCTGTGTCTTACAGAGCACGATACTAAACTGGAATGGGGCCTTCTTCACTGAGCATTGGTTATGAGTGAAACAGTAGATGAAAGTAACTATTAGTATTTAGTAATTTATTTAATATTTAACACAGTTGTGTTTTACTGTTCACTTCCACTTCACTTTCTGTATCTTACTTTCAATTATGACTGAGGCAACTTATTACAGGCTGCTTCAGGAAGGAAGCAAAAAATTTTTTCCCTATATCTTTTGGAAAAAGGCCAAAAAGAAACAGAATCAGACTGCAGCAAGGCACTCAACTGAGGGATTATGATTATTATTTTGAGGGGCATTATCAACAAACAACCAGCACAACACACCAGGTCCAGAAAGGGGTGGTGGAGTCTCTATCATTTTAACTTGTTCCTAAAAATATGCAGGCATTAATGAAAGCAAAGACATGGATCTGAGGTTTTTCTAGTCCTACATCACACACCTAAAGAAATCTCATTTATAAAGAGAAAAATGTATAAGATGTTACAAAGTAGTACATACTGAAATGCATGAAATGGCCTATTACTAGATCTAAGCTTGTTGAATAAGTCTCAGAAAAATCTATTTCCAGTTTTCCTTTTTGGTATTATTCCATCTGCTGTGGAATAATACCCAGCAATCCACAGCTAGATAATTTCATCATTGTAAATTATCTTTACTGTTGACCTACACATCACTGGGTGCTAAACTAAAAACATTTTGAATTTGGCTTTTAAGCAATTGCAATATTTACAAGTTTAGCTTTTCTAAAGAATATTCTTGACACTATAAAAAATAAATTAAATGTTCATATCCTGATAGATTGTACCTGTATTCTTCAAAATTGTTAGTCCGTAGATTTCCGTAACACTTTAATATATTGAAGGGCTATGATGAGTCAGACTTCAATTGAAATGCATGTTTTGAAAAGACAGGGGCGGTAAGTTATTAAGTCAGAAAACCCCTAGACTGCTAATCCCTGTTACCATCTGTATTTATAGGTTTGTAACAGAACAGTGACTGATCTCTTCCTTTGAGACCATTTGCCAATTCTGTCAGTATTCAGTGCAGTGTAATATTATTCTCCAGGTAATGCAGCTTTGTTGCTTAGCAGCAGGTTCAGCTTGTGTACGTGATGGTTCTTGCTAATTTAGATATAAATCAAAAAAAAACCCAAAAAAAACCCAAAACAAAACAAACTCCCCAAAAAACACCAAACTCAATAACTAGTCAGAAGATTCTACTATTACTATCACTGGACACTGATACTAAAACAAAACTGGAAAAAAAGAAGAGAAGAATACTTTCTGAGCTCTGACTTGTACTGAAGAAAATAATTTGACATTATTAAAGTTTGAAAAATATCACATATTACACAAAACTTCCTTTAGCAACACATTGGTTTTCACAAAAGAAGAAACAAGTGGTGGTGTTTAGGCATTTAGTGGGAGTGAGAAATCACAGCAAAGTTGAAAGAGTCAGCATTGGTAGCATCATATATGCATAATAAAGTTCACACATCACTGCAAAATATTCTACTAGATTTGAGTTAGAGGTAGAAAGTATAAAATTCAGATCTGCAACTAGATATATAGGCTTAGTGGCACAGTCAACAGACTGGCTTTTATTATCAAGGTTTACTCACCCAATTTGGCCCAATTTTTTAAATAAGACCTCTGGTGAATTTATTTTATCTCAAAGAAAAAAAAGTACTTAACAATTCATCATCCTCACCTTTTGTTTACATAAGCAATAACCACTTCTGCAGAGACTTTTTTCCTACATGTTCAAGGTGAGCGACAGCAGCACCCTTAGTGATACTGTGAAAGAGATGGTATCACAAATCTCACAGACTGATGTGAAGACTTAGATTTAGGCTTCTCTTTTAAATAAGATGTAATAAAACAACTATAATATGAAGAAATAGGAGAGTGAAAAGAAAATTAAACATGATGCTCTGTCACCAAAACCTTTTCTGAAATCCACAAAAGAGTCATACAAAAAAATTGCCAAAAAATTACAGAAAGTTAAAGATGTAGATACAAAACCAAACAAGCTTAATTCAGCTGTTGGCATATGTATGTTAGAAACCTCTTCCCCCAAGACATTGGGGGAATTATTTTTAATAGTTGGTCCAGTATTTTACCTCCTGCTGTTAAGGAGCCTTGCTATGCACCTCAGTGGAACGTAAGAGACAAACATGTAGGTAAGCAAGAAAAAAAGCGGGAATAGAGACAATAAAAGAGAAAGCCTCCAAGAGAAATAACAGAAATATCACAGTCCCTTTCTGATTTTTAATCACATAATGAATTTGATGTTTCTCAGTGCTACTGAATGCAGAAAATACAAGAAAGCTCAGCACCAGAACCACAACACAGTAACCTCCTGAGAGCAGCAAGACCGTTTCCCTAGACTCCTTACCACAAACCAGAGACAATAATCTACCAGCTTTCTCCTTTGATTATGAAAGAAGGTGACAAAAGATCACATCGCTACCATGTCAAACTATCTTTTAGTCTTTTGGGGACACTTGAATGTAAAGATACAAACACACTGGCTGAGTAAACATACTTCTATGAATGATAAAAGCATAAGGACAGAATCCATATGAAATTAATGTTAGGTAGTTGGCCCTATATCAAGGAAGTGTTTGAGTTATGTTGAGTATTCACACCAAATCCATAACTAGGCCATATTCTTGAAAAGAAATAGTTACTTCTTATTTAAATATATTGGTGGGGGGAGGTGTTGTGCATTCTACTTACAGACAACAACCAAAACTGTTTAATCACATCAGAAACGGAACAAACACATACCAGGGTTGGTCTGGCCTTTAAGTTTTTACAGTCTAAATAGAAAAACAGTAGGAACAAAGACCAGAACATAAATTAAAGGAACTATCCTGAAGCGAGATTTACACAGCACTTATGGAACCGTCTGTTGAAATCTTCTCTCCTGATCTTGACCATCATATATAAAAATGTCAGAAATCAGTGTTTCTTTTTATTTATAGAAGTTGTCAAAGGATTGAGATAGCATCAATGGTGTATTTAAAGTGTACTCCTAATACAGAAATATTTTGAAAGTATAGTGCTGTAGGACTTTCAAAAATAAAACAGTTATTAATATTGGAGAACAAGATTCATAAGATACTTAAAATGTTAATCTAATCCTTCTTTATTCTGTTAGTTAAAAGCTAAACAATATACAGTTTAAGAGAAACAGGTATAAGTAGATAATACAAGCTGATTCGACAAAAACTTCAGCCACTGCAGATTTTCATCCTGCCTCATTTATAAAGTAAAATATTTCTCAGTTTTAGAAACTCACCACCTTGGTGTGAAATGGCAAGGAAAGTCTCATTCTTCTTTCTTCCTCTTTAAGTATTTTACAAAACCTTGGTTTTCACTGCTGAAGCTATTTCCTACCATGACCACTGACTGAATGGATACTGCCAGACACAAATAGCAAAGTATACACATTATCTACTCTAGTTCTAAATGTGCTGTCTGTATCTAGTGAATAGCACAGCATTTTAAAATCTTTTCCAGACACAATGTGGGTATCTCTCTCCACAAATCCAGACAAAGAATAGAAGCTTACAGTGGGTACAGATAAAGCCATTTAGATTATTGCCTTTTTCAAATACTGCAGTTTGGATTTTTTAACATAGTTTAGTTATATGGAGCACACGTAGAGGAAACACGCACTGAAATGGGGGAAAACAAACCAAAACCAATACAAACAGCCCAGACCCAACCCAGGTCTAGGTGAACTGAACCACCAGATTCTGAGGTTTGGCTCTTGAAATTGTAGAAACAAAGTAGCAAGTAATGGAATGTAAATTAGCATTTATTTTCAGGTAATGCAAAGATCAGATTGATTAATTAGCTATTCTCTAATTTATATGCATGATATAGCAAAGAGTGATATTTTGATGTTTGACAGAGGAAATTTTCATTTCACATAGTTTTGTTTTGCCAACAGTACATCAAAAATAGAGTAGGAAACAGATAGGACGCTTACTGTTCCTTTTAGGACAGAGGATTATATTTTCTTTCTGAACGTAATGGAATAAACCCAAACAATTTTCTAACTTTCATTGAGTCCTTTCACTTGCAAAAATGACCACAATAAATGGACAGTTGAAAGAATGTGAGAACACATGTTTTTTGAAAATAATTTGGAGACAAATAACTGACAAAACATGTAGCTTTCATCCCTTCTTTACCACACAGAGCCAATCTGTGTTCATTTTCTAAAATATCTTTATTTCTGGCATAGTTACAGGTTCAACTATACAGTACATACCCTTCAATCTCATGACAGAATTCGGGTTACTTTTTTAGAGAATTCTTGAAAATTTACCCTTTTGTGCTAGAAAGAGTATGTCACTGAATAATGGAATTTAGGTAGTGAGGTGGGTATTACTCTGTGAAATACAAGAGTAAAAGAGGATAAAGTCCAGATTAATGTGATGAGAAACACCCCACTATAAAATTACTGTCAACAATTAAGCTCTATTTCTGCTAGTGTTCTTTTCAGAATGCCATTGCACTATAAAATTTCTTTACAGTCCTAAAAGGAGAGTAACAGTTGTCTTGCAGGTTTTTATAATAAGGTCTATTCATTCATGAAGACAGAAGTGTAGAAAAGAACATTTGAGAGGTCCTTTTCTGAATACCAAGAAACTACCAACTTTACTGTCCCTTGGTGGAGCTGAAATCAAAACCACAACCAACTTTTAATACTCCTACACCCACACCAGGTGCGTGCCCTGATGTAGTCCCAAGTCAATCTCAGAGGGAGACCCAAATTAGCACTAAATCTCTCCTCTTCCACAGAAAGGGAAGGGAACGAGGCAAATGCAATGCTCAGGATGCCAAGAGACCATGGTATGACACACTGAATACCTACATGTCTGTCTCTCAGCTGTGCTGTTCAGGGTGCATGGAAAACACGTCTTTGCTCATGCACACGAAAGCCAAAAAGTTAAAATTGCGAACTCTGAGTTCATCATATCCTTTTTTCTTGGTTAACAATACCTATATGAAGAGCTTTAGTACACTCATAGCCAAATTAGCCAGTAACTAAAAATCAATCACATTTTCAGTTTCAGGACCTCAGAACAAAGCTTCTTGCCACACACTTGCTTCCTAGCAACACAAGGATATTGTATAGCAAGAACAGCTGCCTAACTTCCAGTAAAGCGACAACTGAAGAAAAGAAGCTTAGTGTACCAACAGATAAAATACACTTAACTTTTCTCTTGTAAAACAGAAACCAGCACCTCTGGGTTTGCATAATGCAAATTAATGAAATGGAATAAACAGTCCTTATAAAACAAGCTTTCAGATTAAAGGATTTGTCATTGAATATTCTAGAAAAATAAAATTGTGTAAAGCCTTTGGCATTATGAAGAAAACACCTGAGTCTGAAGCAACAGAAAGAAAAATATTTCACCGATTAGAAGTTCTTGAACAAATCTGTGCGATGTAGCTGTTATATTTTCATTTTTTTTGTCTAAAAGAGGATACGGTTACAGTACATTTCTTTGTTCTGCCAATAAAAGATCAAAAGCAGACATGAAACAAGGCAGGATTCTTTTGTTTCCTTTTATCACTTCAGGCCTATTTATTCATGACTCCTTGCAAACTGCTGAAGGCCTAAAACGTACCCAGCTTAGCCTGCAATGGACAGGTTGTTCCAAATATGCTCCATCAGTTTTGCAAAAGACAAAAAAATCTCAGGGCTTTAAAGGTATTTAGGCTGATAATGAGATCAATGGAAAGTATGCCCTTTTGAGGAGGCAACTCTTGATCTGTAAAAATAGCTGTAGTTCAAACGGAAATTTTAACCAGAGTTACGTTCCAGAAATAATCGTATCTGCTATTTATGCGGCAACAAAACAATCAGTTTTCACTTTGCTATATGAGAAAACATCCTGGTTCCAGCTGGGAAATGGTTAATTCCCTGGTATGGGAGGCAGGTGGGGGTGGTGGTAAGGGAAGAAATAAAAAAAGGAAATAACCTAGGCAGCTGACAAAACTGGCCAATGAGACATTCCACGTCATCAGCATTATCTCAAGCACCTGTAATGGGAGGGCAGGGTAGGTCAGCTGGGCTGGGTTTTCCAGTTTCAGTTTTACAGACCCACTAAACACAGTTCAGTTCAGTTCCAGCAAAACTCAGCTCATGACCATTTGGAATTGTGGTGAGGGGTTTGCTAATTGGGAGCAGTAGGGCATTGGTCTTCCAGGTGGGAAGCCACTTGCATTGCATGTCACACCTTTTGTACATTCTTTTGTTGTATTTTCCCTCTCTTTTATGCCGTGTTAATCTGTTCTTATCTCAGCCCACAAGTTTTATCTTCTCCCTTTATTTCACCTCCTCACTCCATCTGGCAGGAGTGAGTGCTTGGCAATGTCATTCTTTGTTTGTGGGTTGGTGCTAAATCACAACAGAAGACATTTAAAACACAGGCTTATACTGATAATGGACCATGAACTTAATGCATTTTCATCATATTTTAGCTGGGAGACTATGAAGAAATATATAGCGTACTCTTCGGTGTACTTCAAGAAATATTTAGTTTCAAGATATAAAGACACTACTTGAAGAGGTAGATAAATTCTATAGAATTTTCTTTCTAGAAATGTGACCTAGGATCCCAATGTTTCATTACGGGCAAAAGTGCGTGAGTACATTTCTTTCTGTTGCTATTTGGCAGGATCAGACTCAGATGAGCATTGGATTTAGGAATGCCACACCTGTTGCGATTTGATTTTGCAACTGATTTAAGGCATACCATTTCTGTCACAAAATTAGTTTCGTACAACACCTAATAAAGGAGTTAAAAATACAAAAGCACAAATGCTAGTGAAATAGCAGCCTCAAATTAAACTTACTTGGAAGAAATCATACAAACCACCGTGGAAAACAACATGATGTCATGACTTAAACCTAGACGTCTTAAGATCATGTGAGAGACACTGTTCAGATGTTTGACCCTTGCTAAAGCAAGACAGTCTGGATCATTCTAAAAGCCCCTCCCTGACAATAAGAAAGAGCCATCTTTTTCTGAAAGTCACAGAAAGCCTACATTATGGAAACTCTTAAAGAAGCACATAAGGTAATATCTAGAGGTGTCTTATAAAGCTATGGATCTGAGCCACATGTTTGCAAGTGTTTGTGGTCAATCTTGACAGATAAATGAGGTAAATACATGTTTTCTGAAAGAACAGTGCAAACGAGAAGACCTGGAATGGCACACAACTGCTTTGTTAATTTTCCATGCATTTTACCGATTTTGCAACATAAAAAGGAAACTGTCTCAATCAGATTAATCAACAGAATCTGTTTCTTCTCAACTCTCATCACTATCCTAATAGCCAAACAGAGCTTTTTACCTGCTTTTGCTTTATCCTTACTTCATATTCCCTTCACATACGGCTTCCAACAACTATGATAGGCAAATCATTTTAAAGAAAGGAAATGCAATCTTTAACTACAAAAATACAAACTTTAATTATTTCTAAGAATAGCTTTCATCAAAGGGCAGCCTTTTTCAACAAAATGGCCCCTGGCTAGCAGCACGACTTCAAATCTTATCAGTTTACTATCCAGGCAACATTAAACTATTATAGGTGCCACTAAGAATAAAAGGAGAAATAACTTATTTTATCTGACACTGATGGATTGAAATTAAAATATAAATGAATTAGGCACATTACAGATAATTGTTTTCATAGCTGCAGTTACTAGATGTCAGGATTTCAGTCCAAATCTCACATCAAATATTATTTTATGACTTCCCTTGACAAATAGATGGTCTTCTCCAACACAAAGGCACACCAGAGAGAGAAAAGAATGAACCTGTACTAATTCTGACAGCATATTTTAAAGAAAAATTAATCTCTTCCTCAGTCTACACTTAAACAATCATTTAGGTCACAAATCAGTAACAATGTTTGGCTTCCATACTAGAATAGCCCACATAATGCCACAGAGGTCTTCAGCAGCCCAGCATGACCATCTGCAATGTAGGAGCCTGAACATATTTTTTGCTTTAAATTGAATTGTACCCTTTGATGGTAGCTGCCCAGGTCCTATAATTATCCAGGAGTGCAAATGGAAGCTTATAAAAACAAAACAAAACAAAAAAAACCCCACACACTCACACAAATAGTAACCACACTTAGCAAAATGCATATGGGAGATGAAGAAAGAGTTATATAATTGCTTTACAGATGAGTAAACTCTGCACCAAATACATAGCTGTCCCAATAAGGGCTAACTACAACATAGCTTGGACAATGACTGGAGCTTGGGCCTCTCGAGGTTAAATGAGTGGGTTTGGAGTGGGGGACCTAAAGTGAGATTCAGGGCAATTTAGGTCATAGAGGCCTCCTGTGTGTTTGGGACCCTGTATTCAGCAGCTTTTTTGGCATAGGCAACAACACGCCAGGTCAGGCTCAGACATGTCTCTGCTGAGATGGCAACATGGTAGGAATCTGTACAAGCTCATGGAAATTATGGAAGGTTTCATCACTATCTAACAGAGGTTTATTCAGACTGCAGACACCATGCCAAAGTGCATTTGAAACAACCATGCGACTATCACACTGTACTACATTTACAGTGCATGAATATTTCCTAGCTGGATTTCTTCAGGACTAAAAGTACACTGCACTAAAGCTATCCAACCTGGTCTCACCATGCCTTATCCTCAACTGTATTAAGTCTCCTGTGGGCAGCAGCTTGGTCCTATAAAGTGTTTACTGTGATTTTCACATTAATAATTTTGATCCTTAACAGTACATTTGCTTGTCTGAATTCAAAACAATGACTGAACAAAAGCAAAATCTGAAACAATTTGATATCACCTTCATTAAGGAGTCCAACAGTGTTTATAATTGGAACTTGACTGGAACTCTGAAAGTTTCTACTGCCTATCGGCAACTAATCTAAGCAAAATTCCCAATATATCCAAGTAGTTATTCATTAAAATAAACCTGTAAACAAAAGACACTCATCGATTACAACTTTTATGAAGTTGAGCTTGTAACATCAGCATAAATGAATCCTTCCCTCAGTTCATCTTAATGTGATGGTAACTGCAATGCTTCGCTACAATGAACATTTCAAAGAAGAAAAACACAGAGACTAAATAAATCACAGCAATCATTAAAATAAAATTGTTGAGTTATGGACACTTGGGTTCTTTACTGAATACTGCTGAACATTTTCAAAGGAGCTTATATAGCTAAAATCCAGCTCCAGCATCTCCCATGAAGCTTCAGAAACCAAGCAAATTAGAGATGAGCCATCACAAGCTACTCTGGTACCAAGTGAGGAACACAGTTTCTTCCTAATCCACTTCATTCATGATGAAGAGATTTCAAAGGCCAACATTGGAATGTCCCTAATAAATAAACAACAGGAAGTACAGACAGAAGTACGTACCATAAAAATCAAATATAGTTACTAAAAAAAAATCAAAAAGTGAAAGTTCCTAAATGAAATAAATAATAATTGCTGCTCAAAAATGAGAAACCATGTACAATCCTACAAGAATACCATTGCATGGGCACCATTCACTTGTTCCATTTTTGCATCACACTGATCACCTAAAATAATTAACACCCAGCTCTATCTTCTTCATATCTGTTTCTGCTTGAAGATGTGTCTCCCCATTTATGGCTAGATTTGGAGCAAGGTTCACAGAATCAAGGTGTGCGGGTCAAGCATAGACTATCCAAGTATTACCCGTGTAATAGTCTTCTTAAAAGTGAACTTAATGAGCAGTAAATGAAGTTAAAATAAGTTACAAATTCAGTTTACAAATAATTTTGAATCTAATCACTCATTACTTTTTGAGTCACTTTTTTAACCCTGAAAAAATACCAGACATGATCAATGAGCAAAGATTCACCCAGAGAAAACACCTAACCACAAAATGAGCTGATCACTCCAGATCTTTAGAAAGCTAATTCATGAGGTTTTCTACAGTCTGAGTCATTTCAGGTATTGCCTGAAAGCATAAGGTTCCACTAGAACAAATAAATGAAGGCCAATTAAAGCAACAGGAAAGTGTCTGTTCTACTTCTACTGTCAACTATCACCGCAAACAGTCATTTTCTACATCTTGATTATATCTGTGAGGTGTGGTTGTTGATTCATTATTAATGTAATGAAAGATATTTCATGAATGGGGAAAGTGAATAATTGCTTATTATAATAATTTCACTAGGTGTTAGAAAGATTTTAGTTTCATCACAGGTTTTATCACTTTCAGAAAAAAATTCACATTTCATTTATAACTCAACTTGTGCTAAATAATGACCAGTGACAATCAAACAGCACCTCCTTTAATAATCAACAGTGTGCCAGGTGATATTCAGAATCAAGTTTTAGCCATCAGATTCTTAGACCTGCTCGATGCTGGTTACGAACATACTGATTTCACTAACAACGGAAACAACTCCTGAACATCGGTTTGATCACACAAATGAAGTGTGACATGAGTATGGAAACAGGGCTCTCTAAGAGACCTTTGTGCAGTTACACACACAGAGGCCTGAATCTTCAGACCCTCCTGAGCCCAACATGGATTCAGGGACATTACTTCATGTCCCTTTGGAAGGGTATACCAAAATCTCTCGCTCAGATTTGCTGCTCTGAAAACATAGAGCAGGCCTGTGTTTACACACACACACCCTTCCATCCAGGTCTACAACTCTGCCTCACAGTATTTAGAAGTGAAAAATTAGCGACACCTCACAATCTGCAAGTATTTTCTCATTTTTCTCCTCCTTGGTAGCTGTAAACCATGCAGAACCTGATATCGATGTGTCAAGTTCAGCCTGTGAAACCAGTCCTAAAAATAGGAAGAGTCACAATGATTCATCAGGGAAGGGTTCAGGGCAATTTCTACCACGTTTTTTTCCCAAACCTAAATAAACCACCTATCTGAAAATAATTTACCTGCTAGCATTCATACTCCATCAAAACTTGATGTTGAAGCCCTACAGAAATGACAGAGATGGATAACTGCAGCACAATCTCACTTTAAGTAAATTCCTCTTATCTCTCTGGCTTAGCTGAGACCCAGATACAAAGGAGACGCATACTTGGATAATATTTTTAAACACAATGAAAACTCTCAAATATAATTTCCAGAATCTGTTATAAACTGAATACAGTGTTTCAGGGTTGTGAAGATATTCTAAGGCTTAAGTTAAGGTTATATAAATAAATATTTACCCACAGGGGAAAAAGTCTTCACAATAGTAAGAGACAGCAGCTAGAATTTGTATGGCATTTTAAATACGCAATTACTTAATGCTTTACTTTTTTAAGAGTTGATTCTCAGACCTTTTGAAGTTCAGATCTCATTTCCACTTGACTTTTATGAAAAATGAATGAGCACTTCAAATATCAAAGAAAAAAACCTGAGGTACAAACAATGAATAAGAACAAAATTAGATTTTTAAAGTTAACGAAGCAGAAATGGAAATTCTCTTGCACTGAAAAAAAAAAATAAAAGGCCATATTGCAAAGTCTCAAATAGAATGAAGCACCTCTTCTGCTTAATATATTACAGAAATCAGACACTTAGGATAGGCTTCAGTAAAATGTTTGAATTTGCTTCGATGTTATGCTGCAAATGTTCACTGAATGAGGACTTACTATTTAAAGGAGCCATTCTGCCTGCTTTCAGAGAAGGGAAGAAACTGCTTGAGTATAAATGCAAGTAAAAAACAACATAATCTATTAAATATATTTTGTGTTTTAAAAAAACTGAATACCAAAATCTTTACCCTCAATTTCATGAAAGAATAAGAAAACTTGGTGAACTTGCATACCTAAGTAAATCCCTGAACTATGCATATGTATTTATTTCTATAAAATGCTAGAATGTTAACTATTAGAACTCCTGCTGTTTCTATTATATCACTCACTCTCTTTTAAAGGTGTTCCATGAATTTACCTCACCTTACTAAAGGTCTTTGAGGAGGTAATTTTCTGTTCAGAGAACGAAAAACAAATACCATATCTCTGACACATCCTGGTCTTACAAATCCAATCCTGAAAAAGTCCTACAAACATGGATGTGAATCCTCTTAAACACAGAAGGAAGCACAGTGTAACACTTGTTACGTATTAGGAAGATGCTACTACCCTCTCAATTGTCTACTCCCATGATGAAACATTCATTTTGATGATCCCCAAGGGCAATATTCTTCATTTAGTTAATTTTTCTCTCTGGAATTACTTAACTTTATTGTCTGAACCTTTCTGGTTTATGTCTTGTTGTATATATCTGCATTTAAAGTTGAAAGGAAGAAATTAATCTCTCTACTTTTCAGGCAATTCACTCCCACTACAAGAAAACTTCAGGGGTTTTTAATGTTCTCTTTCTTTTCTTTTGTATTTGTCTTTTCTCATTCTTCAAAATTTACCTATTTAAATTTTTAAGAGTCTAGTCTTAAAATTAAAGTAAAAATTTACAAGTCAAATAAGTATTATGAGAAATCTGATTCAATAAAAAAGAAGACAACGTTCTTTATCAAGAAAAAAATATTAATAGCTTTGTCAGGTTTTGGTTGTCTTGGGTTTTTTAGCACAGACAGCCATGGCAGATCAGGGAAAAGGCCTATTTCAGCACTTCATTTCCATAATGGCAAACAACAAATGTCTGAGAAATAGTACAATAATAGGACAAGTCTGCTGTGGTGCTTCTCCGGAACCCTGATGGATGCTCTTCTGAGGCAGCATCTTTTAAAAGCAGGTGAAATTATTTGCTCACTTAGAAAAACGTAGGCAGTTCTTTTTAGAGCATTTATATGATAACTAGTTTGATCAAAAAAAAGTATTATATCTCTACGAGTTCTTCCAGTCAGTTTATCAGAAATAATAAGAGTCAATTATTGCCCTCAACTTTACCTAACTCAGTAAAAGAAAAAGAGTCATTATCTAAGTAAGTGACAGGGAACTTTGCTGAACTCCCTCTCTCTTCACTGCTTTTGATCGTTAGATGGTCCTCTGATTACTTTCTTCAACTTATTATCATAATAAGCCTCAGCTGGAAAACACTCTCATCCTTCTCCCATGAGTGGGAAGATATAGAGCAACTTGTTCTCAAGCTACTGACAACAGGCATCTCTTCTTTAAACAACAAAATCATGTCATTTGCATTGGCATTCATATTTTATGATCATTGTAGTCCTTGAACAATAGTTCTTTGTGTTATTTCATAATTTAATATTTAAATTTTAAGCAAATCCCAGAGTAATTAATTACTACTGGAGAGACAATTTGCATGCATCTTCATATTTACACATCAAAAATAAACCCTAATTTGCTAAAGGAAGTGTTATACAGTGCATTTTGAAACATTACAGACACTAGAATTAATTAGATCTTGTTTAAAATCCTCTGAGTCTTTTCCTTCACACCTTTCTGTGAATAAAAAAAAAGTTTTGCTATTTTTTGTTTTGTCTTCCCCTGGGTTGAAGAAAATGCTTCAGTACTTCATAAATATTTTGTAGACTATAATCTAGCAGTAGGTGTCAAATGATGATCTGAATATTTATGCTGTGATATATAGAGCAATTTAGAACATTTACATTGCAAATATTTGAAAATAGCAGTCGAAATAGAAATTATGCTATACAATTAGACAGGTCTTACAATCAATTCAAACTTTGCCTAACAGTCTGGGAGTCCTTTAAAGGTACCTTGATCAGGTTAATTGGATTCTGAAGAACATGACTGGAACCCCTTCGTAAAATGAGTGTCTCAAAGTTTAAAAGTTGAGACATTCTTATAGGTCTGGTGAGTAAAGTGGCCAATAACATACACGCTGCTGAGATGGAGCAATTCAAAACATCTTGCCTAAGCAAAGCTCTAGATCGCTTATGAGCACAAGAATAGATTCTAATTTGTTTAACAATATTACAACTATTTGGTTGTGTTTGGCTTGTGTTTTAAGACCAGTTAAAAGCAACACTAAAATATAACAGCTCAGTACTACTGGATTTGTGTATCCAAAATTGGAAAAGCTTCAATTAGCTGAGAAGTTATGCCCATTCTAACACTTTCTTGTTAAGCCTCTCAAATTCTTAACATAAATGCCTTTATAGTTATTGAAATGATAGATTAAATGATTTAGTTCTCTTTGTGCTGGAAAATTAGAAGAGTTGTCAGCTCTTGCAAGGAAGTCATGATCGTGACCCAGAACATCTGCCTTATACAGAAGGCTACAATTTCTGTTTGTCACACTGATTCAAGCCAGAAGCCGTAAGCAGGCACAGAGCATATTTCCATGTGCTCTAGCATTAAAGAAAATAAAACTCTCCAGGTGTTGCAAGGAAGAGCCAAACCTGTAAGATTTTGATCTTCCTCCTCCATGCTTTCATCTATCCTTTATTTCTCGCCTTTGGCCTTGGCTCACAATCCCAGTATCTATTATTCATGGCTGCTGAGTCAAACAAGGCCTTGGGTGACCTTAGCACACGAGGCTGTGTGGCAGATGGGCACAGGACAGCACACTCCCTTGACAGCCCCCTGTATTCGCTGATGACTACAGAACTCACTGGGGTAGGAGACGGGACACCTTGAGAAGCCCTTTCTGTGCCATTATGTTGAAGAAGAAACCATATCTGTAATGTCCCTGATAGCTGACTTTTTGTTTACCATTACATATACCTTTGAAATTTTCCAGTAATTAAATCTAATATCTTTCATTAACAGATGAATAAAAGAAAGACTGAAATGTTGCAGCTCTTCTGTAGCAGGTGCATGGTGCTTGGCATAATGACAGTGGCAGTAAAATGTGGTCTTACAGTCCCCACCCAAACAAACCGAAAAAGAACTATAAGCTGTACTTATTTCCCTCCTTTCAGCCCCCATTCTGTTTCCATTTAAGTGTGTTGTTCTTTCAAAGCTACTTTCAGTAGCCTGAGCTTTCTTTCCCTATACTTTCAAGTTTGCCCTCACAAAAAATGGATATTGGTCCACTTTGAACATGGAACAAAGGATGCCAAGTTATTTAGATGCCTTTGAAAAATTTACTCTTACTCTTTTTAAAAAAAACTTGCTAAAACTATACATTATATACTTTAACTGCAAGAATCAAAGCTCCTTCTGACTCGTGTCTGACTCCTCCTTACTCCCACCTTGCTTTCTACCCAGAGTTGCACTCAGCACAAAGTTTAGGGATTGTCTTCATGTTTTCACTTTGATTCATCTTCATAGAAAAAAATTAAAAATAACTTACAGGGTAATTTAAATTGCAATAATTGGAAACTGAGTATGGAAACCAAAAAGTTTTTTCTTCTTTTTTTTTTTTAAAAAAAAAATACTCTTTTTTACCCTCGAGACACGCTAGCACTGGAAATGTTAAAAATAACAGGGAATTTAGTAAGACTTAAATAAGCTTTCTAAAATCATCTCAAGTTAATACAATTTTTTAAAACCACAGGCATATATTTATAAACAGTTTAAATCAGTCAGATATTCTATTTTCCCTTCATAGTGTTAGTCACAGTTAAATACTACATTAAATAATTACATGGTGAGGGCAAAAAAATGAATTTGACATAATCACCAGTGCGTATATTAATATTCTAATTTTACAGTTTTGTTTAGGGTATACGCAGTATTACAGTTATAAATTAATTACGCAATAGTTCATCCTTTGTGTCTTAACTACTTTCACAAGTAATCAGCCAAGGAAACAGAAAAAAAACATTATCTGAAAAATTCACTTTACCACACTATACTTTAATTTTTTTATGTATTGCACATTTATTAACTCTTCATTATGTTTTCATGATTATACTCTGTGTGTAGCTGAAAACAAATCCAGCTTCCTTCAGGCAAACATTTGTAATCTAAGAAAGTCAATTTACATAAACAAAATCAATCTTATGCATGAAATTTTAACACACGCCCTCCCTTAAAAACATAAAAATCCACAATCTAGACCCCTAAAGTAACAAAAATTTCAGTCTATTTCACCGTTAATTGTTATTCCGTTCCAGCTGACAACAGTAAATAATTAAGAGTTTGCACTGGATAGCACAATCGCCGAAATCTTTTTTCTTATCTTAGGAAGAGTGGACCAACTACTTCAAGAAAAGTAGTACCAGGTGCAGTTGCCTCTATTTCTATGAAATTGCTCAAATTAGGTTTGTGTGGAACTTTTTTAATTATTATTTTAGAATATTCAAGCATACTCCATATATAAATCAATGTGTGAGGTCATTTCCTGTTAACTTTATTTTGGAAACAGTTCTCCTGCATATTGGGTTTGCAATTGAAAGAATTCTCAAGGGAACAAGTAAAACAGCATATCATAATACTGCCATAAGTATGTATGCAAATTCAATTAAGAATATTCTTAAGGAGTGTCTAAAAATATCTCAAGTGAGTACAAAATTGGTAAATTATCCAAGCTACATCAAGCATCGGTTCTGGAAAGGGTTAACCCAGGGTTAAGGTTCTAGCTTCCTACATTTCTTTAGCTTCTTTGTAACAGCTCCCTAATTTCCTTATAAGAATGATTGCTACATGTTTTTCACACGTCTTCAGTCACAGGGCTTTTGGGGAGATCATAGGTGTAAAATTTCAGGGCTTTCAGATGAAAAAATATCTGTAGCTTAAACAATAGATTTTGCCTACAGGAAGTTTAGCTATTGGAAAGGTTCCTCTTGCACACATATTTATTTTCAAAAGTTGTGCACAAAGAGAGTAAGTGCTTTGAGAAGATTAAGTTATTAAAAGGAACATCAGACTGTCAGAATTGTCCTGGTTTAGGAAAAAAAAATAAACAAAAAAAAACCCCACAGGACTTTTAAAAAACTGAATGTCTCAACCGTTCAAACTATCATACACACTTGCATGAAATTCATTTTCTACTTGCATTTATGCACTAAAATCAGAGGTAACTTGCAGCAGCTTTTTGTGCAGAGGATGAACGTAGGAGCGAGGGAATCAGCATCTCCAAGGAGGAGCTTAATAAGGAGATGAGATTTTTGTCACAAGTAGTTTTCTCATATGACTGTACAAGTGAGAGGTCAGTCTTTTCATGCAGCAAGTTAATGTCCAACAAATAAAAGACCAAAGTTTCTCAGTGCTTCTTGTATGCCTTGTACTGCCAGAGTTAAAAAATGAACTATGCCACATCTGGACTGAGATCTTGCAGAGATTTTCTCATTCACATTATGCTTAATTGTACTGCAGCCACCTTCCAGAAGAAGGACAAATAACACACCTTTCCTCATCTCAGCATACTGGCTGTTAACAGGTCTAGGGTATAGTGTGCCTAACAGGATGTACAGTGAAATCCTAATTTACTTAACAACTTGAATGAACATTCTGCCAATGTATTCTGTCAAAACTATATTTCACATGCAATTGACAATTATTAGCTATTATCTATCCCAAGCATTGTTTTATGTAAATATAAAGATTCTGAAGTTAATTGGACAAAATGTAGATCCTGTAATCCATACTATTCACCTCATTAGTGTTAATCCTTTCCCCAGTCCTCTGATTTAATTGCAAATGGTTGGCTCACTGAAGCTAATATCCCTTTTGTCATTGTTGTTCGGTTAAAATCAACACAACTCTGCTAAAGATATAGATTACCAATAACAGTTTATCCTTTTATAATTACTTTAAAGCGCATAGCAGGCAAGCAAAAGTCATTATTATGCAGGCTAAACAAAATGACAAAGGATTTTCTGATGCTGAATATTCAACAGATCAATGCAGACAAGTTGTCTTCATAGACAAATTAGAATAGTTTATAATTTTAATGCATTTTTGAGCAGCATTTAAATGTTTCCAGCGTTCAGAATATTGTTCAACTGCAAATCTGAACAGCTTTGAAAACCTTACAGCTCAGTACATTTTTCCAACTTTTTCAAAAGCCATTGTTCTCATTGCCAGAATCAAAATTTTAACTTCTGAACCTATGACATGTTTCGAATTTCTATTTATGATCTTAATAAACCTTGTAACGGTTTTGCAGATAAAGTATTTAATACTTTAACTTCTTAATCTGATTTGTGATACTCTGAATATGTAAAATCACAGAATTAACTCAACCGGTCAACTAAGCCATTATGAAAGCTGCTCTCATCAGGTGAACTCTAAAGAGCATAAAATATTGCCCTATTAGTAAAATTAATCACCTGCAGATAATTTTCTTGAAAATGTTATAGCATTAACCATATAAATGCATTCTATTATATTAAGGTCTAAAATGAATTCAAAGCAAAAAAAAGATCACCTTTATATCTACTTATTATATGGTCCCATATACTGCCAGCATGAAAATGAAAGATGCATTAATACATGGGAGATAATGAAATTATTAATAATTTCAAGTTACTACTCAAGGATGTTTACAATGGAAAGCAAATACTATTACCGATTCCAATTTTCTTTTAGCTTATTGATAGCTTCCTGACGGTAGTTATTTCTAGGATAAACATATTTTTTAAAAAAAGTTTCCTAGGTATACTATGGACTGGATACTGCTCAAAACCATCTGGACCTTATTTTTTAAATCTGCAAATACTATTATTGTACTCTCAGCCAGTAGCACAACTTGAACTGAGGTAAGAATATACTTGCTGGCCAAGGAGCTCGTTGTTTTCCAAATACTATCAAGGAAATAAAAATAAGTTAGCAACAATACTTCAAACTAAGGATTACTTTTAGCAATATGCTTTGTTAGTCTAATTTTATGTGATGCTGTAAAGTGTGTAAAGTGTGCTTGGCCCCACAAGACATGCTTATGCTAAAAGAGAGTTTTACTATTCATCCCGCAGAGGATGCAGTGTTAGTTGCACTGACACTCAAGGCTAGTCTGTGTTGCTATGTCTGGATGCTGATGGGAGCCTCTGTTGCAAAAGTTCTTGCAAAGGCTAAACAAGGTGAGATGCCCTAAACTGCCTTTCTCCTAGGTAGCTGATTGTCCTCAGGATCGCTTCAGAACATGTGCAACACATCAGTATCAATCATCCTAAACTACACACAAATCCACTCCTGCCCTAGCTACACAGAAAAGGCAGCCCTAGACCACTTCTGCATCTACAGTAACAGTTCCTAGTGAATACCTTCAAGTACTCTGGGTACAGCTTGACATATTTTGCAGCAGCAACTGCCTATGGTAGCCTCTGCAAATGGCCAGATTCTCCACCCACAACTCCAATCAACACATTGAAACACAGATGTAATAGACATTGGTCTAGGCACTGCAGAAGCTGCCTGTGGGAATCTCCAGGACAGTCCAACAGTCCCACTTGTGAACTGCTTGCAACAACTAGAAATACCTAGTTGTGATGGTGACTGGGCTCTCTCAATTGCTTTCTCTCAAGTCAGTCCTTTACCTCCTCCTGCTGACAACTGGGGTGTTACCACACTGCCTAGAGAGTTACAGACCAGGGCACTGGGTGTGCACACAGCCACAATCCTCACAATCAACTACCACAAAATTATAAAACAAGCTCGACTTTCATACTTCTTAAACAACATAGGTCTTGTCATATGCCATCTTCTGCTCCTCTATATCACTAATTTCTTTAGCAGACTATACAAATCTCTCCTGCGATCTACCGAGTTGCACAATACAGAAAAGCTCTGCATGTTGCCTTTTTGATACGCCACTGACTGCTTGCCAAGGAGGCCTTGCTGGAGTGTCATGAATCTCTCCCAAATGGGTTTTTTGAGTTCCTTTTTTTTGTTCTGGTTTTCAACAGTCTTGTGAAGTGTAAGAACAGTATTGTTTCATAGTTCTGGTAACAGAAAGGCATTAAGGGAAGTTCTTTTGACAAAAAACATGACAGTCATAGCCATGTCTCAAAGAGACTTAAGTGATCGTGATATGAGAAGTAGTAAATGACAGCTGCCAACAACACAACCTCACGGACACTCTCTCTACATATTATTTAAAAATATTACTTATATCCCATATCCCTGAGACACCATAGCTTTTCTGACCCATAAATTTGGACTGTACTTTACAGAGATCATGTGTTGACTGGGAACAGTTTACAGTTTAGATTGGTCACATTAGCTGTGTTACTTCTAAGGAGATTTTTTTATTATGTTTTAAGTGATAGATGATGACAAAGAACGTATTTGATTAAAATAAGAGAGCTTTTAATGTATGTTAGCATATGTAATCATGACTGATTAAACTGACATCTTAATTTGCATCTGTTTGGTTGAGAAGACAACACGAATTATGAAATACTGAGCTTTTAGGCACCATACTGACTCTCCCACTTATAAGTTTTAAATAAGTCTCAATGGATTTACAGCAAAGGTCAAAGTAGCTGGCACTGTTTGGAAATGCAATGAAATCCTCTCTTTGGGTTATATAATGAGTTTTTTCATAAATATTGTTCCTGAGCCAGTCAGATAACTTATTTTTTTCCCAGAAGCTATCTAACAGAAAAATCTCCCTTTGAAATATTTTAATTGAAAATAAAACCTATTGGGAGAGGTCAAAATATTTTGTTTCAGAGCAATAATTTCATTCTTCAAATGAAATATGCATATTACATAATTTAGCATTTGACTACAACGTTTTATACAGCAGCCTCCTCTTTTAAATACAGCCTCTGTCTCATGTGCTATGTGCTGTTCTCCATATTCAATCCAACAGCCAGGCTACCCTGATGAAAACCGGCACTGCAGATGTCACTGGCCCAGGGGAAGATATCTGACAACCTGAACAATTGAAATACAAGATTCCTTATTCCCCTCTAAAGATAGCCTAGTCAATGGAAAATATATTTTTTACAAGGAGTGGTCAAGTAGAACATGCTGGACTTTTCCAGTCACTGCTTATAGTAAAATAGTATACCTGTCACACAACCACCTCGCAAGGTATCTTCCAACACTTAATGAAATTGGACACAACTCTGCTTCACATGATCAACAATAAGCAATCTCAGCGTGCTGGAACTAACATTTTGTTTACACAGCAGCTCTATGCCCAGCCACTCCCCTGGCACAGAGCTACACAGCTTTCTGAAATATTCCAGCAGCCCATGACTTGCGGTCCTGGCTAAGATGTGAGTGAATCTTAAACACTAGATTGGGCTGGAGGAATATCGAAAAATATGCAGCAATATATAGAAAAGTTTTCCAATATACAAGGAAATTTGTCACTTTCTAGATAGTTTTCCCCCAGTTTGTTGTTCTTTAGATGTGATATTCTTTTTGACACTGAACCACCTGCTTCTCAAGGGTGTCATAGCTGTTCCTTGTTACCTTGCAAGTTGAACCTGACATTTTGTTTTGCCTTACATCTCAATTTCATTGTCACTCAGACCTTTAGAAATCATTGATGTAATACTGTAATAGTGCAATCTATTCTCTTAGTGATATTTGAATACTATGTACTTCATTCAGATCACTCTAATAGTTCCCTTGAAACTCCTCATCAATATGGATTATCAGTTATTATTTGTTTCCTATTCATCAGCTCCTATTTCTAAACATCACTCTGCAGTATAACTGATTGTAGGTCCTGCCTCACTCTAACAGGACATAATTTAAAAAAAAAAATCTTAAAAGATCAGTCTGCCTTTTGCATTTACCAAAGCAGAACTGATGCTGCAGTGGCTATTAGACTTATTTATACTCAACTGTTTCAGTTCAGCTTTCTTGTTTGTCAGTTACTTAATGAGGTCAAATGAAGGGCTTACTGAAGACATTCTGCATTAAGCAGAACAAAAGCATCCCAAAAATTAATAGAACCCACAGTGAGTAACACAAGAAACAAGGAAAATTGATAAATTAGCTTACAGTTACAAATCAAGTTTCTACATATGATTTGCCTGAAAGTTGTAGACATCTCAATTACAAATGGCAACAGAGAAAATTTCAGTAGTCAAAGCTCATAACGTGCCTTAATGTAGCACATTAGCCAGTGGTGTTTTCATTTTACTTTATATTAACAACAATGATAATGCAATTACAAAATGCTTCAAAGTAAAAAGCTTATAAATTGCTAATAAATAATAATATATGAAGTTGTTGCTATTAGTGGCAACTTTAATGCTTTTAACTGGTGGGGATCTCAATCGTACAGCTTATCCACTATTGATAATATTGATACTACTATATTTAATTGTGCAGGAAAACAAAAAAAAAATTGCCATTAACTTGCTAGAGGTTTTGTAATGTCCTCCTACAGGACTCATTTCATGGTCTGTCTGTATTGCCAAATGTTTATCTCCACAACCTTAACATTAAGCAGTGAAAAACCTACCAAAAGCTGGTGCATGTGTAAAAGAAAGCACAAGAATGCTATAACAAGTTTTCTCACCATAAAAAAAAGGGTCAGTGGCTGAAGCACACAATTATACAATCAATCTCCACAGCTCATCTCAGTAACAAAATCACAAGTCAACACTTCAAATATTTCTTACATATTGTCTTTTGTACTCTGTCTGGGTTGCTGCATGGTCATTCTCTGCAAGTTCAGGGACAGCCATAAAAATTTCAATGGAGGACTACTGTGCAGATACAGTTTACTTCTTGTTCCAGTAAGTTTCACTGCTGGGCTGGGTGCTAGCACATGCACCATCCATGTTTAGTACAAGATGAAAATTACACTCAAAAGATTTTACAAAGGGTCATAAAGCACTGAAGGAGACAGTCCTCACAATACCCAAGTTAAGTGCCACCACTGGAGGACACCAAAGGGAAAAAGAATACTCAGAAACACATTCACAAACATGGATTATCACATGCAAGTATTTTTTCTTTAGGTAACAATCTGCAACAAGCATTTAGGAATACACTGATTGTTACTACTACTATTGTTTACACAGAAGGTCTCAGTAAAAAGTTAGGACTGAAGAAGAGAACAAGATTATCATCAGCCTGAAACTTCAGAAATTGCAGACAAATAGATACAAAGCTGTTTGTTTCCATGTTTAGCTTCGTTCAGATCTTATTTCTATCAGTTTTCATGACGAAGATATCACTGAATGTAAAATCACCACCTTTCGATATTTATTGCATTTAATGTGTTCAAGAAAACTTAGAACAATATCTACAGTTCAACCTCAGACCAGCCTTTAAAAAAGTACTACATTGTGCACCAGTGCTCACTCCCACATTCTCTCCAAAAATGAACCTGAAGAAAGAAAAACATGAAACAAATGTACTTTGTAAAGTATTTAAGTGGAAGTTTTATTGTCGTACACTACAAAGATCATGTTATCTTACTAATTCCCTCTCGATGACAATATGTTATGATGAAATGCACTACTACTTCATTAGCACGGTGAGGCATTGCAGAGCAGTCAAAAAAGCCTCCACGAAAACCATAATGTGTGATTTGGTCTTTTTTTCTTTTCCCGTAGGCAGAGGTGACCACAGTGTAGGCTTTTGGGCAGCTTTAAATATTTGTCAGAGAAGTCAGAGAACTGTCTTTTCTGAGAGGAATCTGAATGCTTGGGTTAATTTGCTAATACAATAGATTTGATATAACACATGGAACTCTGGTTTCCCAAATCTTATTAATTAATTTCCCAAGTTTATATTCAATATTAAAATCAAAATAGACACTTCAAACATCATCAAATAGAAAAGTGAAGAAAAAACCAACCTGTGCACCTATCATGTACTGTTCACACTGCAAAATTGTTTTCTGTATTCTCATGGCCTGTAATTGCACTGTCACTTCTAGTACCATAGTACGTAATACTGAGTACATCACAAAGCAGACAGTAGCAAATCATATACTCAAGTAAAAACATCTGACATGAAAAGAAAATACTGCTACTTATTTCTGAAGCCGCCACAATTTTTCAGTAGTGCTTCTACCACATACTATGTTACCTGTTCGGAAACATGGTGTAAACTAAAGGATTTTCTCACACGTTTTCCTTGTGCTCTGGCATCCCAAATCTAAAGGAATTTTTAACACGTTATCGAAGGCTTTTCATCAGAAGAATATGTGCCTGATAAGATACCTGGCAGTACTTTCTGTTCAGCACTACTAAAGAGATGGTTGAGAAGTTGAATACTGAAGACAAAAGAAAAAGGCGGCTGGGAGAGCAGCAGTTTTACAAGGTTATACAGAGCTTCCTCTAGTATGTTATTAGATATTTTAAGCTATGTAACTGTGCTTTTAAATACCATTCCTTGGCATTTATAGGCCAGGTAAGAGATAGAGATAGTTATGTCCAATTGGTTCAGCCATTTTTCCCTCTTTTCAATTTGGAAAAGATAACCATTAGAAAATGATTTATAGATTTTAAATCATGCAAGATTCAGCCACTGTCATCTGCATCAGGAACAAGTAGACAGACTGCCAAGAATCAAGTCAACCTGGTATAAGCTACAACAGCTTTGGGAAGGGGCAGAAAGACATCCAGACTTTTGTGCTTGATCCACCAAGGTCTCAATAAACCAAGGGATTTTTCAGACTCTTCTGATCAGGGGTACACATGAAAGATTTATTTTTATTTTTTTTAACCAGGCACAAGATATGCTTTAGCTCAGGGTAGATATAATACAGTTACAACTGAAAACTGTACCCAGCCATTCAGTTTGGTAATTTCCACCGTTCCCCCATATCAGACCCAATGCCGAAAGTAAATTAGTACTCCCTAAATAAGCTTGTTAAATATAGATACACACTGTCAGATTTAACAAAAGATAAATAATCCTAAAACAAAACATTTAGAGCCAGATTGTTGATAACCTCACTCAGAATGACTGATATCTTAATTCACACGTATTCCCTTTATCCGCACTGTTTGACACAATTTAATCAGTCAAGTCTACAGAAATTCCATTCTAATATCACGTTACTGCTTGCCAATTACTAAATGGCCACTGATGTCAGCCTCTGTCAGAGCACTGATTGAAAACTTACAAAAATATTGGCAAAGAAACAGTTGAGAAGATGACTGTTCCATAAAGCATCACAGAACAATCTGTATGGCTGGCCCAAAGCAGCTGCTTTGTGGATTGAGATTAAATCACCTCTTCTATATTGGATGAATTCTTGGCTTGTATATCATGAAGTCTACAGCGTAGAATGGCTATCTCATTGTGCTGAAAGAACAACAAAGCAAATTTATTACTATGGACAACACTAGGACACCCAGTCCAAAAATTTACCAGCTTAACTCAGATAAACCAAATGGTATATTCAGGGTGGCTGCAATGTACAGAAAATGTTCTGCATTTGTGGCCATCTTCTTTGATTTTATCACAAGAACTTTGTGGTACTTAGTATTCACCTCGGATTCATGGCCTCCAGAGGCATGAGATTACATCAAGTGTCTTTCCTTAGAGGAAATAAGCTTTAAAATATGATCCAGATTTCATACAGACTTTGAAATCAAAACACAAACAAAGCTAACACACAAACTCTCAGAAGTGGCAATATTAGCAGCGTTCAGGTGTGATGCTTTGTACAAGCACTAATCAGAAGGCTGAGAGAAGACAATTTAAGTTTGGGTTACTGCCTGTCTTAATAGCTGTCCATTTGTGAAACTAATTTATTTTCAATTATTTCAGTGAACAAGCTTTCATAAAGTGTCTTGATCCTTGAGGATATTAATTAACTAATAATAAGAGATGTTACAAGCAATCAAACAGATAAATACATCTCTTCAGCAATTTATCACTTGGATTAATGCTCAACTTCTCTGAAATATTTGCATGACTCTCCAGGCTTCATTTCTTACTCAAATCCTGCACCAAGCTGCACCCTTTCTGAGAACCAATATTTTGGCTTCAGCTCCAAATTTGCCATCTTTCCCTGAATAAACTCACAAAGAGAGTAAAATGGTGAAGCAGCCAGAAATGAAACTGCTGGGAACTCTGCAACAGAAAGAGTCTCATTCTCAAATTGTTTCATAAACAACCGTAACAAAAAGCAGAGATTAATTTAGTAGTGCACTAAAAAGTTCTGGCTAATTTATCAGCCCAGGCACTGCCCTGTGCAGAGAGCACTTGAAAGGAAAGAGTCAGAGAGAAGTCAGTGCCCAAGCCACAGCGCATTTCCACTGCACAGTCTGAGACTCCATACAACCATTGGTTTTAACTAACGCACATCAGACACTGAAAAGCATCCCTACATTTGTCTTTCCCAGTGAAACCTGACAAACAGGAGGCATTAATACTCATTTGAAAAACCAATCTATAAAGCTCAATTAATTCACAATATTTGATTAGATTGTAAGTTGTTTTTCTGCTGCGTTTGCAGACTTGAACTATCACTGTTACTGTTGTAAGGCAGGAGAAAATCCACTCACTCAAATCTGTGTCAGCAGCTTTGTTGGGAGCATTTACATGCACCCAGTGCTTTTTGTCAGGTATGGTGCTGCTGGTGAAAATCACCACACAATTACATCTGTTAGGGACAACAGATATTTTGTCATTTCAAACCAGACAAGTGACATGAGGAGGGCATTGTGATACAGTGCAGAGGAAAAGGGACAGAGGCTTCAGTCTTCATGTTCTCACCACTGCTTTCTTGCAACCCTCTCCACCCAGCTCCAATGCCCAAACAGCAGCATTTCGGCAAATACAAGCCAACCAGACTCCTTGCTGTACCTCATCTGAAAGCCTGCAAAGCTTAAGTACAACTTGTTCAGAGTCCTTCACCTACAAAAATTTGAGTAAATCTCCCAACACAGCTGCTGTGATTGGTAAGGGAACCCATTCCCTGTGCTCATTGGGTTCCTGTGCATTCTGTGGTAAGCAGCAAGAGCCCTGTCCCTTCCACTCCGAAACTGGCACACCAAAGCTGGAGCTGTTCTCTTGATTAATATTCTACTTAAGCAATAAAATTCTTAATATGACATTATTAATATAGCCTAAGGACTATACACCATTCTCAATTGTCTCAAAAAAATTAAATCTATACAGGCATGAGGGGAAAATACAACCAAAAATGGACAGAATTTTCTTGAAGATGCCAAGACCATTTGCTTCACTTCAACTTCTGTTCTGCTTGTCCTTTTTGCTACACTGCTGTAACCAAATGGCTTGCTAGATTCTCTCTTCCACACATCTGTCATAAAAGGTACATCTTTGTGATTAGAAAAGCTGCATACCTAGCATTCTCTTAACCCAGCAAGCCTGTTTCTCAGGACAAAGATAAGTGTCCGTATCCCAGCTTGGGAAAAACTTGCTTCTGTCTTTTGATGAAAACAGTATTTTCCATGACCCTCAGAGGTCGCAGGGCTAATAGATGCTATTTTCGCTTGATCAGGTAGCACAACAGGTTCCCGTTGTAGAGAAAAGAAAACTAGGAAAGTTCAGATGGCATTTACAGCTACCTTGAGAAGGCACACAAAGGCGATCTGCAGGAACCTTAACGGGCTTTATGTCTCACCTCCTCAGAGGTGAAGGGTGAAGCCAGAAAGGAGGCTGGACTGGGGTGCCGTGCAGGGCATCCTCACCACAACATATGCCCAATGGCATCAGCTAGCACTGATCAAATGTGTAAGCACAGAAAAGTAAAAACATTAATACATTTTTTTCAGCTGATGAATATGATCATGAATTCTTGACAGAAAATTCAGGTCCATAACTTCTTAAAAGCATAGAACATACTTTCTCTAGCCTTTGGTATTGCTTTGGACTCACTCCATTAAGACACAAAGAACACTCTACCCTGATGAAAAAGCTGTGATAGTCCCAAATCTGTATCTGCATTAGTTAATAAATAAATGAGTTAATTTTCTTTTTAGAATGGCGTGTATCCTATATAGCCTGTAAGAGGACAAGAAAGAAATGCATACAGTTTTGACCTCGGGTTTAATTTCATATATTTAGGCACATTTACTGGCTTGCAATACTAGTTGGGCTAGAGCAAATATTGCATTTTAAAACTTTATGGAACTAATTTATAGTTTAGGGTAGGCACTGACTTGATCTCCCGGCAGCAAAATTTTATGTTTCCATTTCAGCAGTACTGTCTAACACAATATTATCAGGCCAGAAAATCTTAAATATAAGTTAAGCTAACATGATCCATTGCCTTATAAAGCAAGAGTACCCTGTGGAGTCATGCTGAATATGCCAAGTAATTTTTCAAAATTTAATCATCCTAAATGTCAGATAAAGGGGCTTTTGCTGTCATTCTTTTAAACCAGGAAAAAATTCTGAGCGTGCCTTCAAGTTGTACAGAAAACTGTTCAAGAATATCTATGTTAAAATATTAATCTGCTGCTTGCTAAATGTAAGGAAGGAAATATTCAAGTGTTTTATTGCAAAATAAAGGATTGTATATCTTTCCAATAAAGATCACCAATTTACATATCAATATAGATATTACTGTGCCCTTCCAAGACCAATTTATCTTTTGATGTTGCCTCTACATTCTGACAAAAAATTTTTGTACACTTCAAATCAAACTTCTGTTGACTTTAGTCGTTGAGTTGATCAAATAAATAAGTTGGAATGGTTTATATGCATTCTCTTTACAAACCCCAGTTGTAGAACAGGATTGATATGAAGACTTTTTACTAGAAGGTTGCACAAGGATATATAATATCACAGGATCGAGCTCCATGTGGTTAAATAGAAAGTAGAAATTGAATTATACTGATGACTTTGAATATCTATAAAATAAATTATAACAGATAATTATATTGCCTCCCCAAAAGGCCAGCTTATTTGGGGAGTGTGGAGTGGAGTAGGGGATGTTTCCCAAGTATTTTTTACAATTTTACGTTTAGAAAGCTTGAATATTATTATACAAAATGAAGTTAAATAAATAACCAGAATACCTAACCACTGACTCTAGAATACCTCAGAAAGAAGAGAGAAAGAAATATTATGGCTAGGTAAATTAAGTTAATAACTTGCTTAGACTGTGAAGAATAGGTATTGTCTATGAACAGTGTGAATCAGACACAGAGCACTAAACCTGTAGAAAAATTACAGTAGAAACATGATGCCCGTGCCTCCTGTGAACGAATGTCCCATCTTCTTTGCTTACTTGTAAAAAAAAAAACTGGATATTTTTTTGTGTATTTGCCAATTCTGTTTCAATTTTGTTCAGCAACTTTGCAATTATCCACTGATATTAAATACAGATACCATACTGCCAGGAACACTGTGATGGAGAGAATTAAACTCTTCACTGAGTCATTAAAATACACTTCTCTCCCTAACATGAACAGTTTTCTGCGTGCGTGATGCAACCATGTTTTCTAGGAATAAGGCTTATCATTTTTATAGTAAACCATTCATTATTTAAATACTTTTATACATACTTTTTATTCTTTGTCCCAAGTGACTTAAATGATTCTTATGACAAGGCCTAAATTAGGGTTATAAACATATGAAGACTAACATCTCTTGTCAATGAAAAACAACTATAAGACAAGAGGCCTTCAGTGAGCAACTACCAATGAAATAATATTCATCATCTCTACACTCAATGACTATGAAAAATATGTAAAAGGCAGCTCTAGAAATTTGGTTTTATACACTGTAGACAATTTTTTACTCATCTTGAAAGAAGGGAGACTCCAAGCTGTCAAATGAACAGCAGCAGGAGTAGCCATTTAATCATATTTACTACTTCCCGTAACTTAGCTAAGTAGCAAGTGGTGCCTCTGAAGCATCCCGCTTCTGCACTGTTACTTAAATAATTCTAGGCAATGGATCAGAGAAACGGCACAGACTAGCATAAAAAGCAAAGGAAATGTACAGTTTTCACTGCACATATTTCAGACACTTTTTCTATTTAAGCATTTGCTTAAACTTTAATACTTACTTTAATAATGTGGTCTGTATACAAAAAATATTTTTCAAAATATGACTTCACTCTTTCTGAAATGTTATGCTGCCTGTAGGTTTTAACATGCTAATTCAAACTTTATTTGACTGGGACATGGTATGTTCTAATTTGTGAGGTGAAACATTCAGGATCAGTTTACAGCAGCTACTGTATGAGAGGGAACCACCCTCTCATACCCTGGGCTGGAGAGCTGGGAGGATACAGCTGCAGGGCTCAGACAGCGATGGTTGCTGGAAAAGCAGCCCAGGGACTGTCAGCAGCCAGCACAATTTTGAGTAGCTGTACTTTAACCTCCCAGAGAAAGGCTAACAATCCATGAAATAAGTAAAGAGTACACCTACCTGAAGATAGTTCATGCTCTTATTTTACCCACTTTTCTTTTTCTTCTTTTTTCAAAGCTGACTGGATTATTCCCAGCATGCCTGAAGGCGTTCCCTTTGGTCAATATCCTGCCTTATCCACATATGCTCTACATTGAGAGCACAATAACATTAAGAAAATTATTTCTGCATCTTAATGAAACACAAGATATTTATTTTCTTTAGCAACAATATGTAAAAGTATGTAATTGTCATGTCTTTTTACTAATTCACTGAGGAAATATGAAAGTCCAGAGAATAAGAAGCAATCGTCAGAATATTTTATTCTGCATAGAAAAAGAAGAGTTTATGCTTGACTGCATTTTCTAGTAAACCTACAAATTACTTGTCAGTTTATCTTTCTAAAAGTTACATTCTTAATTTATTGCAGCTATACCACTTCTAATATGGATTTACTTGTCCTAATCACTTTTGTCCATATAGCTTATCATCTCCATCAATTTCAGTTTTGTTCTGTTGAAATTACTGTCACATTTTCTTGTTTAAGATAAATCAGAAGTATAAAAGGGATTAAATAAACGCATATTTAATTCAATACTCTTGTTGAATTATTGTAAGCTAATGCAAGTGCTCACAAGTCTATGCGATTACTATTTGTAAGGAAAAGACTCCTATCAGCCACAAGGAAAATCAGTTCCCAGCTGATCTGAAACAGATTTAAAAGCATTACAAATATATGAGCAATCTCAGTTTAGATACAAAGGATGGCATAAGTAAGAAACATCATACAATTTCTACAGTAAAATAATTTTTTACCAATATATACCAGAGAGAGAAAGAATAGGAATTCTTTCTGAAAAAAAATACTTACACTATTAACTCATCCTGCCAGACACTACCCAAGTTTTACCTGGCCTTTGCCTTAAGCTTTGCAGTACAATTCTCATCACTAAGCAACAAGACACAGAATAAACAATAGTGATAAAGTTTGCAAATGAGCATCAGTCATTTAGACCCAATCAAATAAAAAGAAAGGTGAGAGGCCCTCGTAATAAACAGTTTGAATAAATATGATCATAGAACCAGAAAGGTTGGAAAAGATCATCCAAGTTCCTTCTTACTTCAGAGAACAGAGCAACACCAACCTCACTACAACCTCCCTTCAAGTAGATGTACAGAGCAGTAAGGTCTCCCCTCAGACTCCCTTTCTCCAGCCTGAATAACTCAAGTTCCCTCAGAGACTCCTCACAAAACTTTTTCTCCAGACCCTTCACTAGATCGGTTGCCCTTCTCTGGACGCGCTCCAGCACCTCCATGTCTTTTTCGTACTGAGGGGCCAAAAACTGAACACAGAATTCCAGGTGCAACCTCACCAGCACTGAGTAGAAGGGGATGTAAACTGCCTTACCCTTGCTGGCCACAGTGTTTCTAATATGACCCAGGATGCTGTTGGCCTTCTTGGCCACCTGAGCACAATGCTGGATCGTGTTCAACTGGCTGTCGATCAGCAGCAGGTCCTTTTCTGCCAGGCAGTTTTCCAGCTGCTCTACCCCAAACCTTCAAAAAAGCAACTAAGATTTGAGATTTTGCTGCATTAAGAATACACAGTTTTCCTTAACCCATGGTATAAAAGTTAATTGCCAGTAATTACATTTTTCTTAGCTTAAAGGACCTGTTCATATGACAAGCCAATCATCTTCCTTGACTTATGCAATCTGCAGTTCAAAGCCAGGGAGAATCATACCCTCCGGGCTATTCTCAACTATTTCATCAAGAAACTACAGATACCCTAGGGTTTTCCACTTTATAAACCATTCGGAATTCTCAGCCAGATAACTTTCGGGGATTTCTTACTTATAGCTTAATCAGTGGAATGAAGCCTGTACTGCTAGGTTGTATCCTCATCTGGGACAAATTCCTACAATATTGCAACAAGTGCTTTTTTTTTTATGGACATACTACTGTTTTTGTTGCAAAGTACAATGAAAGAAAAATGCGTATTATTTGGGTTTTTTTCTGCCAATAAAGCCAGATAATAAGCCCAGTCAAACAAACAAACTACAAGGAATAAAAAATGGAGATGTTGTAGATTCTCCCTCCTCGCAGATATTCAAAAGCTGTGTTCTAGGTGGTCCTGCTTCAGCAGAGGTTTGAACAACATGACTTCCAGAGGTCCCTTCCAACCTCAACTAGTCTGTGATTCTGTGAAAATGTATTATGGAGGACTTCAGAAATTATTGTATGCAGTTTTTCAGTTCTTAGTTTTATCAGGCTCCACTTCAATGACACAACATATAACGAGGAAAATGTGTTTTCTTTCATCGCGGAATTTCTAACTTGCAAACTCCAAAGAAGATAACAATCCAAGAACAAAGTTAATGCTGCTGAGACTATATTCCCTCATTTATTTCTGATTTGAATTTTAGGTAAATGCAGCATAACAGAATTACATTGGTCTTTCGTCTCTACCATACTGCACTCATATTGATCGTTTGTCACTCATGCTGCATCACAAACTACTCCACAAAATTTTCTGAATTTTCTCTACATTTTCCAAGAGAAAGTACCTCAGACACTGGAGCACAGAGACCCCCAGTCCAAAGGAGATAGAATAGCAGATTCTGAACAGTTTCACTCAGCCTACAGTCCCTCCAGCCGGTACTGGCTCTACAGCAAATCAACAGAAGAGTTTGGGTATCTCTTTCAGTATTGATCATTGTTTTTTTTCCTTAGCTTTGCACCATTAAGTTTATTGTAACCAAGAGACAGCCTTCCCATTAAAAACTAACCTTTTCCCAAATATCGAAACTGCACCCCCCCCAAACTTTTTCTAATGTTTTCCAAAAGATTCATATATTTCTCCTCTTCTTAAAAATAATCATTTTCTCAATGAACAACTACTGTAAAATGTGTCACATAATATTTTTTTGGTTGAAATCAAGAAATAAACTTTCAGTTTTGACTACTTCTCCAGTCTTTCTCCACAGAAAATAAATACAACTGATAATAATTGGTACATTTTGAAAAGCAGCTCAGGAGTCAGATCAGAGAGTCAACAGAAGACACAAAACTGGAATTCTTTACATATTAGGAAATCTGTGCCAATCTTAGGACCATCTTTTCTGAAGCTTTAAAGCAAGCATCTCAACCTCCTGTGTTCAAATAATTTTCTAAACAGATTTAAATTGATTCTCCCCCTACTACTCTGAAGTGCTTTTGAAAGCTTTCAAGGATGGCATGTAAATTAACAGTCTAAGACCATACAAAGAGAATGTCAATTATTAGAGGCAACTCACAACTCAAGTGAGAACCCTAAGGCAAATCTACAACTCAAGGTAGAACTGTCAGTGAAAAAAAACACATTAACAATATCCATAATGGTCAAGAAAGGATTAATAAACAATGCTTTTATGCTTAGCATGTACTGACCACTTCAAGGTTGGACAACAAATCTTCACATTGTAATCCACTGTCATCAGTTTGGAAATTAGCTTGCCTCATCCCAAATTTTCCTGCAATATAGATCAATCTTTTGTTAACCAAATGCCTACAAAGAACAGCATCCCTTAAATTTGACTATTAGTATTCAGAAAACACAGCAAGATGTTATTTAAATCAACAGTAGTCCATAACAAGATATTTAATTTTTAAAAAGTCAATCTCTGTCATGGTGACAGGAAATGTAGCACTTCCATGAGTCCTACGAAAATCTTGGAAATATTTCCTTGCAAGAAGCATGGTTCCACCTTTCTATTCCTTTTCTTTGTTGTCTTTACCTTCTGTCTTATATAATTCCTTGACCTCAGCTTTCAAAATGTGTATTATTTGCATCTTAAATATATAATACAAGGATGGTTCAGTGTTTTTAATTCTTGCTTCAACTCTTCCTCAGCTCAAACTATTTACTACAGTTCAGATTCCATTATACATTAAAAGGTTTTAAGTAGAAAACCCACAACATTCTCACACTTGAATTCCAGCATCTAATTCAGCTTTTTCTCACAAATACAGTGGCCATTATTCATCACACAAAACATGTTTTCTCTCTCTCTAGGCAAAATGATTCTGTAGCACCATCTAGTGAGATGACATCACTATCTGTGATGGAACTTTTAATTCTGAATCAATATTAATTTGTCACTTCCAGTTTTGGAGAACGTAACAGGTTTCAAGATAGTCATTTAAATTCAAACAACCAGTTCATGATATGCAATGATGCAAGGTGTCAAGGGAATCGCTTTTTTCAAGACCTATCTTCTGCACTCAGGGTGGAATAGGTCCACTGTCCAATGTGGAGATGGAAGAGTGCCTTGGCTATCTCCTTCCCTTCTCGCAGAGACGTGTGTTTGGAAGATGCAGTAGTACCTTCTTCAGTAGTCCAATGAAGCAGCAGTGTTGTCACCTCAGTTTAAGGTTGTTTATTGTAGATTTTAGTCATGCAACTTCACACAGGTTTACAATAAAATTTAAAAATCCATCTACAGGAATCTTAGATTTGTATACAGAATGAGTACATACAGTATTCAATTCCTACCTCTTCCTTGCTGTAGGTTCACCATCAAAGAATATAAAAGTCAATTGAAAGAAGACCTGAATATTCCATCCTATTACCCTGAACAAGCAGACAAGAAAAAGGGTGCAGGATTTGGTTAATGAGACCAATCAATTCTAGCCGTCTTCATTTATTAACAATCTAACATGTGAGGTGTACAAGGAAACTGAAGAACAGCAAGTTTGTTAGTGCTTTAATCTGAACAAAACTTTCTCCTGAACTCCTGTGGCCACTGGTTTATTGCATGAAATACGAAATTTGGTAATCCTTCTCTTAGCTTACATAAATGCAAAGTTTTATCAATACTCTGTAAATCTTATTTTATTGGAGGTTTGTTTGTTCCAATCACTACACCAGTGTGAAATGACTTAGGCATGAGCTCATTTTTAATTGCCTAGGATAGACACAATAGGGATATATCCATAGGAAAGACTTTCAGTGAAAAGGGTGAACAACATTAAAAACCTCCAAACATTTAAATAATTTTAATTATCCAGGAGTGAGTTGATCAAGAGAGCCACAAATTGAAAACTACCAGAACACACCAGGAGAACCTGTACTGATATGTCTTTCTCAGGCTGCTTACCAATAGAGAGACATATCTGTGCTGAACATTAAAAGAGCTGTCTAGGGAGGCCGTGGTGGAACAGCCATCCTTGAAGATAGTCCTAACACGACTTCCCATGAGCAACGTGACATAACCTTAAACTTGGCCATACCTCAAAGAGAGGCTAAGACCTGATGAACTCCAGCCTAACAAAAATGGGTATGCTCTTGTATTCAGTTTCCTTCTTCTCTTTCCCAATCCCAAAACATCAGAGCATCAGAGGCAGAGTAACAGAAACAGGAAGAGAATATTATGAATGTAGAAATCAAAATATTATGAAAATTTATATTCATCTTTTAATTTGGAAAATCAGATATGACTTCAGACCAAAGTAGCATCATGGTTATAGCAAATGCTAATGGTGACATAAGACAGGCTGCATACTTTATACAAGACATTCAGTAGCTCTCAGGGGAAATGAATGATCCAGCATGCAAATCTAAAACATTCAGTCCACACTCCACCTTTCCGTATTGTAATCAGTTCTTTAATCAAAAAATTCTGCTCCTGTATTTTTCTATAACTTACCACATACACATCTTTAAATTAGTTATTTTTGCTTAAAACATGCAAATGCACACCAGTCATTTTAAGCAAAATGTGATCAATTAATGTTTATATTCATGTCAAGTTTGGATATTTTCTGTGCTGCTTCTCATTCAAGACCACACATGTAAACCTTTGCTCTGTTTTTGAGGGATTTCTGACATTCTGCTCATTAGTCTATTATCTGGCTGCTTATCAGTCACATTCTGGAGCTCCCTGTACTGTCACTGCACAGCTGCAAACCCCACCAAACTATTTTCAGGCCTGCAACTACACAAACAGTAAAGTCTACACAGCACTCTCACCCCATCAGCACTGTATTGATTCACTACTATGAAGAAGATCCAGTCAATAAAAGGATCCACAGCATGGTACTTCCCAACTATATATTAAAGTCTAAACATTACACATCAGTAGGTATCTTTTCTAAGAAAATGAATAAGATATTCCATGCTCAAGAGGGAAAGGGGAATGTGAGTTGATGTTTTGGAAGCAGCTAAGTTATCTCTCTCCAAAAGTTCTTCCATTTGCTTAAGAATGTTCCTAGCATTAGCAGCTCCTAGAATGAGATTTGCCCCATATTTAATACCTCTCTTCTAGTTTTCAATATTTTATGTCATTCTTCCCATTTCTAACTCATTGTATAACATCATTCTCTGCTACAACTGCATGTGTATCTGTAGCTATCCAAATGTATTAAATGTTTCCAGCATGAAGGATTTTGCTAGACTTCAATAGGATAACAGGTTAACATTTTCATGTCTTTAAAATCCTGGTCCATTCATTCAGTTGAAAAGAATGAGAAAACATTTGCATTTCTTTGTTCATTATTATAGTGTTTTTAAGTAAATGTAACGTCTACCTTATTAGTGAAACCAGTCTCTATGTGATGTTGAAAGTAAAACCTAGTAAAACACAAACTGACAGAACTTGACATTAGATAATTCTTAGCCAGTGTAAATAGCCCCAGTCTCCTTCTTTCCTGAAAACAGGAAGCATGGATAAATGACAGTGAGCACGACAAAAAGTCAAAAAAATTTTCCAAGAAAGGACCTGAAAAATATCCGAGAAGCGGTTTTTTTGTCTTGGAAAACTGAAAAAAATTGTTCAGATTTTCAGTCTTCCTGGTAAATCAGTTTCCTGGATGCTGAGAGAGTATGAAGAAAATAGCTTGCAGGAAGTGTCCAGAATGAAAGGTTGGATATCATTTCCTGATGCAACTCTGGAGACAGCACACTGGGGTACAGGAATTTACCCCTCAGGAATAAATTTCCTGTGTTCTTAAAAATCTATGATTGTGTTATGGTAATTATTTCCTGTGAAATGTATAGATGGACAAAATGACTAGTGTAGTGGCAGACACCTTCTGCATTTTTTGTTAAGTACATGGAACCCATTCCATTAAATTTCCAGGACTTGCTGAAGCAAAGCACATCTTTTAGTTCACGTATACAAATTGCAGTTAATGAAATTTGTGCAGACACAGTAAATTTAAAAAAAAAGTATAAAATATGTTCCTGTGTTCAATGTTCTAAAAGTTATTCCAATAGAGAAAGCAGAAATATAATCTATTAGTCCACTCTGAACAGTGAGAGGGTCAGAGTTTTGTGTCTATTCCTGAAAATAATAGCCATAAAATAAATAGAGATATGCACTCTAAGTTGGCATTATTTACGACATGAAATTCCCATATGAAACTACAGTGATTATTTCCTCTGGGAAGGTCCCCAGACTCTTCATGCACACTCATGTATGCAAACTCATCTTGCTTCACTTTCTAAAAGACACCGGAATTCTTTCAAAAGTTGCACTTTAAAACAAGTTGTTTAGAAGTGACCCTGTATTGTCAGCTCTGACTTAATCAATTACTAAAATGAAATTTGGGGTTTCCTAGATAGCTCATCATTTTTTTAAATGAAAATATGTGAAGCTTTGAATGTAAGAGACTGATAGCAGCTGATAGTCTTGATCCATACACTATATGGTATAATCTAATCAAGCAAAACTTTCCTATCCATCCCATACTTTTATCTTAGATGGATGTTTGCTCTCTATTTTCCTTTTTTGTTTCACGGACAGTAGGAAAAGCATAAGATATCTATTGAAAATTCAACACCGTTATTTTCAGATTTTAGCTAAGGCTGGAGTGACTAAGCACAGAAACATTTTGCCAAGCTCTGTTCTTAGATCCAGATAGCCTAAGTTTTATCAGACCGTGCTTTAGATTATTCCTTTTTTCAGAGACATTGTTCAACTTTTAAGTGTTGGAAATATAAAGGATGATAACAAAATTTTAAATCAAATTTAGTATGTCCGTAAAGATCAATTTCCATCAATGCATAAACCTTCTGTCTGAAGTTTTCATAATTACAGTTTACAAGCATTTACTTATGTTTATAAAGGAGTCTAAAAAAATATCCCTCAATAGTGCAGCAACCATTGCGTAGGTAAAGAATCAGGTAAGGGCATATCAGAGTTGTATATACACTTACTCAGAGACAAGTACAGGTCATCCAGTTTATGATTCCTTATATATATTCATTACTGCCCAGTTGCTGAAACACAGCACTGAAGATTAGTCAGTAAGCATCATGTATCTTCACTATGGTAGATTAATAAAAATGTTTTATTTACAAAACAAAAAGAATACTATTTTATCAGCTGTATCTTGAGCATCCAAAGCAAATGACTTTACAGCAACAGAGCAGAGTGGAGAAGGAAGAAGGTCAGTCAGCCATGCTTACAGCACACAGTCCCATCACTGCCAAATCAGCACTACTTCATGTCATTTTTAAGATGTCGGATTCTGTCATTCTGAGCACGCTAAGCAGCTTCTTCCACCAGTTAAATAACACAAACACCACAATCCCAAATCAGCAATTTAAGTAACAATGCAAAATATGTCTAGATCTTTCTAAAAGTCAGGTATTTTTTTGGGCTGTACCTCCGGTCACCTTATCCAACACCAATCCAAATTACTTTGTGCTCGGGAAACATTCTGGTCTTTTAAGCAACTTTTGGTACTTAATTCTATTAAAAACTAGTGCATTAAGTTTCCTAAGCACCTTTAAAACTTTCACATTTACTTTGACCAGATTTACTTTTCCTTATTATTCTTTGAATTGCCACAGAAGAGTATTTGTCTAGGTGACAGTGTACATACTGGTATCCCACTACATGAAATACATACTCTGATAGTTTACAACAGACTTTCTTATTTGTATAAACATATGGACAGATAGTAGAGTAATAACTGGAAGCTTTCCAAATTGATAAATTGGTTATACCCTCAAAAAGCATGATTTTTGGGTCAAAGAATGGAAGGCTTTGCTTTCACTAGCATATTTCCTACTGTAACAAACAAGGACTGACTTGAGACAAATTTCCTGGCACTACTCAGAAGCCCAAATGCCAGTGAATGAGAACCCTTTAGAAAAAGGTCTCTGCCCATTGCTCCTGCTGGGATGTCTTTCAGAACAATTTAAAAGTAGTGTTGAGGTTTTACCTCAGGAAAGGAAAAAACACTTGGTCCTCCCAAGAGTGCAAAACTCCTACAACAAGAGCGGATGAATGAGTGAAACAACAGGGTATCATCAGCTACTTGACAACCTTCTCATTTTCGAGTACAGATGGGTGAGACAAGCCCCAGAGCTGGCTGCAAAGTGAGGTGTGGATTGTGGCACAGTCATCCTCCTCTCCAGCAATCCTCCTGCATGTCTCCCCAAAACATGGCCAGGCTCACACTGGTAGCTGGGCTTAAAGCCCAACCGCTCCTTAGCGGAGAAAGTTATCCGGTATTATACATCCATTACCAAGAACATGCTAAGTGCCAAATTTATACACAAACAATACTTCCCTCGACTGTGATCAGATAAACAGCTTTGAAGGTATTTGAAATGCAACTGACTGTCTTGTATTGATAAAACAATTATCACCTTCTTCCAGTAATAACTCATGAGAAAAATTGATCGTTTGAGAAAGTTCAGCGTACTTTACTCAATAAAGTCCAAAAATAAAAACATGGATGGACAGAAAAAGGCAGTCTGGTCAGATACCTCATCAACTGCCAGAGGGAAAATTAACCTCAGGTACGATGAAGATAAATTGCATGTGTTAAAATCTAAAAATAAGGTGTCATTTCATCACCACCCCCTCTGAGAGAGTTGACAACTATGTCACTACTGCAGGGTCCAGAGACAATTGCTGGGCCCAAGGATAACTTGCACGCAACTGTATGATCATCCAACCTTGGCACGCAAACAACTTGTATGTGACCAGCGAAGTTCCTCCAGGACAGCAGAATTATATTTACCTTCTGTGCACCTCACCTGCACAGGTAAAGGCAACTCCACAAGGCCTATACACTGAACCAGTCCCAGCAATTCCAGGACACTCCATTCCTTTGCTTTTTTTGGTCATTAAATACCCAAATGCGTCACAGCAAAACCAGTACCTCCACCTTCATTCAGACAAGTATGATTCCATTAGTCTTTCCAAATCCCATAAGGAAACGCAAGAGAGGCAGCTATTCATTCATTTTTCTCCAGCTAGTCTAACAACACTCTGGGCATTGCTGCTGTTCCCATTAATTACATCACTGTCCAAGTGTTTTAAGCATCCTTACAATGAGGTCTGAATGTTACAACCGGGCTCTTGTCTAATAACCAGTTTTTTTCTTCCCCAGTAGGAGAGGAACCTGTGAATATCTGACCAGAGAGAAAACAACAAAGCATAACTAATAGTGAGAATTCCAATTCCTGATCACTGTCTACAATGTAATTCTGCTTTACAAATTGAAATATATTTAAAAAAAAAAAAAAAAAATCTTAACTATTTGATGATATATGTGGAACTTCCCTTCAGGTTCAAGGCAATGCCTAGCAACAAAGTGCTTAAGAGTACAATAATCACTACTGGTCTTTTGCAATAATTTCAGAAGAAAGAGCAAGAATGAAAAGGATTTGATGCTTCAGTGTAGTGTCAAAACACTTCGGCACAGCAATCAGGAACTCAGTTACGTTTAAGTCCCATTAATCACCGTATTAAGGCTCTAGTGCAGATTATCCTGTCTCAAGTATCTAAACAACATTACATTCACTCCACATAATCAGAAACACCCAAACCACCTCACAATCCATTCAGGAGCCCCACTCTAGAACATTATTCTGCAAACATTCTTTCTTTCCCTGATCAGAATCATCTTCCTATAAACAAACTCATTGTAATGTAGGATGTATTGTCTACCTAGTTGGTAACATAGAGCAGTGGGAAAATAATTCCTGTTTAAATGACTTTCACATCCTGAAATTGTAATAAATTATATGAATAAAATGTCAATTAAATTTTGATAATAAGAAACTTTATGTAATTTTTTTCCCAAAAGATCAGAAATCAATAGCCACAGTGGTAACAGAAGGCAAGTTTGGAAAACAGATTCACCATAAAATCTAAGTAATCTGAAATAGTTTGCATAGGAAAAATAATAAAGGGTGATTAGAATAAGCACAGCTCAGAGAAAATTAGATTCAGTAAAACTCACGTACCAAGTTCAGTGCCTACAATATGCTTTATACCAGGTCAATCCACTTGAGTCATTTCTCCCATCTACATAAAGCAAGCTTTTCTGTCTCATTGAAACTACTGTCATAGTAATTCCCAAAGGCACTCAACAATGAAACCTTACTCTGTATCTCAAGCTGTTGTGGTTTGGATGGGTTTTGTGTTTATTTCTTTTTTGGTTTGAGGGATTTATTTTTTTTTAATGGTCACAATCACTTTTATATTCCAGCCTCTGATTCTGTTCTATTCCACATCTGCACAGAACAGTTTCTACTGACTACTTGGATATAATTTGTGTTCAGCTTGGCCAACTTTAGGCACTTCCTGCAGCCGAGAAATCACTGGAACTGCAAGATTCCCCACTCAGGATGATAATCAACATATTAAAGCACAGAAACAGTTCTTACCAATCGGGCAATGCACAACAGGACCTGCCTGAGGGAGTCTCTGGGACTGTCCAATATTTTCATCTGGAAAGCTTCTGCATACATTAGCCAAATGCTTTGCTGTGAAGCTGTGCATAAGTTGTGAACCACCCTCAGTTGGTTCACCTATGCAGAGAGTCATGGAACTGATAAGTGCACATGCACATGGTCCTGATACTCACATACATGAAAGTTACAGGACAAATTTGAAAATTACACTTACATAAGACTAAATAACACACATTTTGTCATATTCAACTCTCTGTGACTCCTTTATAAAATTCATAGATTGCTCATTGCTTTGAGGTTCTTGAACATGTTCCATTAACAGTACAATTACACTATACTACTATGAAACAGATGTAACTTAAAAGAAAAAAGTAGTTATAATCTAGACATTAAGTTAGTGAATGTAGCCGTGTGTAATGCTACTGTTCAACAGTTTTCCAGAGCATTTCACATCTTTCTTTTCTACTCAGAGAAGTTACACCCATAAGTCTGAAGATTTTCTATTCTCATCTGGGACTTTCAAGTATGACCACACTAAAACCTACTGCAGTTTCTCCAAAACTTTCTGCACATCTGAAAGCACTGGATGTGGTCAGAAGGCAGATAAACCACAGGACAGAGGCACTACAGCACGCATTATGTATCAGAAATGTCAGTTCTTGGCTTTTTAAAATAGTAACACTTTATCTTTCTTTCTATTGAACTAATCTGTAAGAAAATTGTAATTAATAGCACCACAGCTACACTGACTGAATTGATTTCTGAGTTATGGATGTTAGTAGTTTTGACGTTCTCAATAGAGAGATGTTACTTTATGCAAAACAGGAGGGCAAAAATCCTCCAGTGGTACCATTTTTTACTGAAATAGGTAGCCTCTGCTGCTGCTGCAGTCTAGCATTATTGCCTGAAGCCCTTCCAACTAAACATTTTTCTACATGGGCTTACCATTTCCTCCCTGAGGTACGCCAGCATCAAATGGTGTAGTACACTGCTTTTCCTAGCGTGAGGCAGGAGATGCTAATTTTTCTTGCTCCACGACATACCTCTTAGCTAGACCACAGGCTAGACTTTCAGATTTTTCACAGGTAATGCTAAGTAAAGCTCTGGCAGGGACAGGATCCACTGTCCCCAGTGAAAGACATGCCCATCTCACCTCCTCTCTCCCTCCCTCTTCCAGGCCAACTTCATTCTAATACTTCGTTTTCCGTAATGAAGTTTGAGTCGAAACTCAAAGCTTCAATTGGGGCTCCTCCAGTCAGCTGAGGTCTTGAGCTTCATTCCGTTATCACTCAATGGTGCAGCCCAGTGCACAGCCAAATAAAAGCAGGAATAAGTTTGAATGAAACTGATAACTCTCTCCACAATGACCACTAGAAAGATAGGGGGAGATAAATGAAAGACCAACTCTTTCGTGTTGCTGAAGCAAGAGGAATTTTACAAAATAGACAAGTTACACAAACAAGAGCAGTTGTTTACAGATTGCTTTACAAATTCCAAATGGCAATGGGTAAATGAGCTATCAGTTCCCGTGACATTGCTGAAGTTTAACCAAATGCCTCTCCGTAGAATGCTGCAGACAGTCTGACCTACGTTTTGCCCTTGCTATTTAACTTAATGTTGCTGCTCTAGAGAAAAACTGTTGACCATCAACAAAACAAAAATGAGGGGAACCCAGAAAGTTGTCAGTTAACCAAAGTCAATCTTCTCATGATTAGATGCAGTCTTCATTATTAATGTCTAATGTAGGTATCATCTTTTACTTTAAAGCTGGGTAGGTTTTCTGTATTAAGTGGAAACAAATACCCAGTGTGAAATGTCATTATCCACTTTCTATGCTCAATTTGCTTACAATTTGGCAAAAGTAAAATTTGTTCCTATTATAAATTTACATACGCTTTAAATCATTCCCCTGTGGAGCCTTGAAGCTAAGATACTGACTGATTTGCATTGAATATCTCCTCAAGTTTCCAAGCCCTGTGGTTTTGCACATTGAGTTCTTCTCAATACAGCTGCCTGATGATTTTCGAATATGTATAAAAAGCTCCACAATAACAACTTTCCCACATAAATATTTTGATTGCTATTTAAAAGAGGGAGGGATTTGTTTTTCTGTGTTCGTAATTACTGCATCACTTGACTTATTTTTCAAGTGCCTACTTAACAAGGCCAAACTTAATTGAATTGCTCATTAGAAGACAGCTGAACTGCAAAATACAAGCATTTTTATGCTTTCATATCATACTGCTCATTTTCACACTTCACATCTTGTGAACCATACCTGTTTTTACAAGGTTTTATGCTACAACTACATGAACAGTGCAAACTGCTTATTATAAATAAAGATTAAGATATTTCAAGATTGCCTCATGACAATGCATAGGAATCAGGGAAGAAAGACCACCCGCCTTCTGAAAAATCAGACAGTTTCAAGGTTTCCCCAGATTATTGTGCTAAATTATATAACATTACTAAAGATGAGGTGAAAGGAGGAAAATAAAGCTTGTTTTTTAAGTAATTCTCTGAATATCTCGTATTTTAAAAGCAGAAAATTAGTTCAAATGAACCACTCAGGATCTCATCAACTTTTATAATTGCTTAAGTCAGATTAGACTATAAACCGTCTGAATAAACAACAATACCGATGACAGTCTATGCAAACCTAGGCTCAGAGTGTTCATGTAAAACAATTAGACAGCATCCTTCAAAGTATTACATATTCTTACAAACAGTACTGATAGTTTAGAGATTACATAATTTTAAAAATAAATATAGAAATAAAGGGATCCAAGTAATTCCTTCCCATGTAACAATTGTGGTTATCAGTATGATGTCACTGGTTTTGTATGAAGCAATCTTCAAATTAATTCTTTCTGTGGAGCATCTACTAACTAGCTACTAACACTCCCTCTCTGGCATCTTTCTGTCCATTCAGCAATTCACGTGGGTGAAGAAGCATTTAATTGTCTTCCCAGAAGAATGAGGCCTTCTGTTCAACTAATATGGGTAGAAAACTTGAAGTTTGACCAGCCAGGTCCATTAATGCTTAGAGATGTTTTTCATTTTTGTAGTCCCCAATTGGCTTATAAAATGACACTCAGGACAGTTCCCCATGTTGCTTAAGAACATGCAATCCTAATATAGCTAGAAGGAGAACAAAAAGAATCCCAGTTTAAGAAGTAACACTTGGGAGTCAAAGACTACATATGTGTATGTATGCATTCATATTTATGCATACACACACTCAAAGATACTACTGCAAGTCTCTTAGGCAAGGAAATGTAAACAACACTACAAATTCTAGTTTTAAATGTGCAACTACTTCCTAATGATGTCTCTCTCACCTATAGTAGTTTTGAGGAAAGCAGCTGGAAACCTTGCAGTTAACAGGTCTGGACACAGCTAAGAAAACTACTATGCTCTACATCTTATGATTCAAGTGTTCTGAGCTTTGAGTCTTTACTTTCCTTCTGTGAAAAACAGAGAAAAGGGACTTTATGAAAGATATTGCTATAGGCAGCTATCAAGGAAGGAATGTTTTTGAATCTTTCCCATTCATTTTTTTAAGGAAAATTAAGTGTATTGCTTTTCCAAGTGGGTTTGGCCAGATAGTCTTACTAGAAATAAAAGACAACATAGAGGATGGTAGTAAAGAATTCTCTCTCTGACTTCTACCTAAACTATCACATTAATGTGATTATTGCAGTAATCGTGTCTATAAAGGTCAGCCTAGAAACATGCAGAACCCAAACCTTTTCTAGTCATGGGCAGCTGCCATTCTTTCTTGACCGTTGAACCAAATCTCAAATCTCAGGAATATATCATTAAGGCAGAAGAGATGAACTGTCACCTGATACAAGACTAAAAATTTTGTTAAAACTAACAGATTTAAGCTGATGTTAAATGATGCCAAAAAAAAGAAACCAAAGCTAAATGATGGAGGATAACGTTTTTCTGTGACAGGATGTCTAAAAACAAAGCAGGTTTAAAGAAGTCAGGTTCACGCAACTGTAACACTAACACATTGTGCTAAAATGCACTGTAGTTTAAAAAAATTACTGTACATACACACATTGTTAGGTATTAGCAAAGAGTAAGCACCTCCAATATTTTTAAAAAAATCTGTACTTCATAGTCTACAGCCTGAACCAGAGACCTGTCAATCAAATTACTAACGGAAAATGATGATCAATAACTTCCTCGATGATGACCTTTCAGAGAGGATGGCACTTCTTATAGAAGAGGAGGGAAACAATTAGGTAGGGAGAGAAGCGGAGGCGAGGGGAAGAGAGAAAAAAAAGGGAAAGAAAAAAAAAAGAGGGAAGGAGAATAAAAGAGGAAATAAGGAATTAAAGTAATCTCTGGTCTATGTTATTCCACACCAGCTGCTTCTGAAATGAAAACTAGAATTTGAGGCTCCACTGCTAAAATCTGAAGCATCTATCTAGCTGCAAAACCACAGGAAATACTGAATGAGCATGAACCCTCACAGGATATAAGAACTCGCCATTAAAGTTTGTTCTTATTTTGTCAAAAGTCAATACCTTAAATAACAAAACTGCCCACCATTACCTAAGAAAATTGTCTTTATCCCATTTGCACTCTTCAAAAATATTTTTATTAGATTGATTACATTTACAGTGCAGATAAATTTTAAATTTAAGCTAAATTCCTCAGTTACTCAATTCAAACATTTAACATTTCTAATAAATTATTATTCATATATTCTCTCAGCATATCTACTCCAGCTATATCAGTAGTAGAAATTAGACACACACAGGACTGCCCATTTTCAGTATTAGATGACAAGAACAAGTCACCTGGGCTGGAGCACCATACGCTCAAGCGTAAAGAAAGAGCCTCAAACAATCACAGCTTCCATCTTTTAAGGAAACAGCAGGACAATGTTTTCCCCCAGTGAAGCTACTCTGATTTATACTGTCGAGAACACAATTACATGTTTCTAGCCCTGTTTCTCACACATTCTACAAAACTAAAACAAAGAGATAAGCTAAGAGAAACAAAAGTAGACTCCACTTGAAGAAAAAAAAAACACACACGAACCCTCAGCATGTTTGCAAGAGTCCCTTATAAATACTTATCCAGCTTAGTGCTAGAAGCATACTTTGGAGAGAAACCACTTTTCAGGGCCACTCACAAGGCCAGTTCAGTTATAATGAATCTCAAAATCAAAACTCACTAGCAGCAGAGATCACAGTCTCTTCTACAGAGATTCTTACAGATCTTGGACCTGCAATCATTAATTAGGAACAATTCCCTTAAAGGTTTGCTTGAGTAACAATTCAGAGATAATGACTAATTACAATCCTCTTGTCTCTATGCCAAGAGCACATTATTCAGTTGGGATAATACATGATTTTAGGGTAAAAATCAACTCAGATTACTTTCGAGCACTGAAACATAGGTCTCTAGTCTAGGTTTATGTATCTCCATAGTCAGAAACTCATTCCATCCTAAACTAGGTCTTTTGTAGGGGATAAACTACCCTGTGGAGATGTTTGACCTCTCTACTGCCTAGAGAAAGAGCCTAGAGTAGCAGCTCAACTTTCCAATGAGACGATTGAGATGAAAGTCTCTTGTATCAGAACCCTCAGTTTGTTAAAAAAAAACCTGACTTTGCATTTGGACCTGACAATGGTGACTTTCTCTAGCCATATTACAAAAGACAGCAAAAGGCAATTCCCATGTTTAGACCACTTTTGAGAAAGTTATTTTCAAATACTCATTGTTACCTCTTGCGAAAAGCTCTAACAAATTTCAAAAAACTCCAGATATAGTAAGACATAAAAAATACTACTGGTATAACTATCCTCTACACTTCAGAAGAAGTGAAAGAGAACAGAATAGGCATGTAATCTTTGTAAAAACTGTAAAACTTCTGTTTTCAATACTTAAGTAAAAACTTCCACCTACCAAGGTCTCAGAAGAAAGTTAGAGGAAGTATTTTTGATAGAGAGAGAAATAAGTAGCAGGAAGAGAGTGTGGGATGATAGAGATACTAAAAACCTTCTCATATCTGGTGACAGAGAAATATTTTTCTGAATTTTTGAAGAATAGGTGAAATGCAGGAACAGATGGTAATCATAATTGTACCTGGTACTTCTATAGGCTACAGAGACTTTCATCAGAGAATTGCAAAACACTTTGAGTGCATTTCTCTTCTTAGAATGGTAGGATCTTGCAAGGTATTGAGTGCTTGAAGCAATGGAAATTGAGGGTGTATAGCACAACACAAGAGGTACTTAGCAGTCTGGAGAATCAAGTCCTTTCACCCGATTACAACCTTAAAAGCAAAACAACATAGTGAAGTAAACTGACATTCAACAGCAAGAATACAGCGCAAATGCAGAGACAGCTAGGGAGAGATTCAAGGGGATGTGCTGAAATGGTGTAGACCTGACACTGACTTGTATCATCTCTTTTTCTCGTATCACTATTGTTATCGTAACTAAACAAACTGCACTGCCTTGACCTCCTCTTGCAAGAACTCAAGAAACTGGATATTTGGGACTCTCCAGTGAAATTCATCTGGTTTAATAAAAAGAAATGCCTAAAGATAGTTGAAACATTGTATTTTCTAAACTCTGCTATATTTCAGACTTTCAGGGCAGTAAAAGAAACTGTTTTGTCCATGTGACATAGCATCTCCATGGTCAGGTTCTCGAGCTATGTAACTGGAAAAATCAAAGTCCTGTTATTTAAATTTCTCTTATTTATTCATTTTTATGTGATGAACAATTAGTTCATGCGACCTAGTGATGGCTATTTAACTCTGTACATTTACAGAATTAACAACAACCCAAATAATTTTGTCTGTAATAACCTAATATCCCTAGTCTCATACCAGTAACACTGCCATAAATAGGACATGTAATAGTTCATGACTTGTGAAAAATGCAATCATTTTAGGTCATTTTACAACAATGCCTCGACTCCATTAAACCTAAATCAAAAATGAATGGCATGTAGTAGCCAAAAGTAATGGAAAGTGAATCCCTGGGGGAAAGAAATCACAGCAGACCTGAAGCCCTGAAATTCAAAACAAAACAGAGAGAAAGAGAGCAAAGGAAAGAAGATGGCACATGTTATGAACTCTGTATCTGCTCTTGACAATCTTATATTTGGGTCAGTCCTGTATGCCCCCATTAATGTTATGAAAGTTGTGGCTGTATCCCTTTCCTCCTATTCACCTCCAGTGCCTAGGACCACGTGGTCGTCTTCTCTGGTGAATGTTGTCCTCTCCTGCTCTTTGACTGCCACCTGTCTTCCTCTTCTCTATCTAAAGCATTACATAATAAAACCATATGATGAAGAGGAGTTAAATTCCTGGCTTGGCTCACCCTCATAAAAGTTATTTCTGTTATGGGCCCTTCTTCCTTCCTCCCTAGATCCTGACAAATTCAAAATGACTTGACATTTTCCGTTGTGATTCTGCATGAGCAAATGGTAGTTTCTCAACAGGGAACCAGAAAGGAGTGAAATAGTTTTTTAGATATAAAGGCACCACTTGTGATGTAGCACCTGTGTAAAACAGCAGCAAATGAGCTGCAGACAGCAGCACTACACCATCTAGCACAGCAAGCCCAGCAGACTGCAGGCCCCTGCTCAGAGCCAGCCGCTGCTGTTGACTGAAGAGTGGGAAACAAAAAAGAATCACAAACAGACAATGCTGTGGAGGACCAGGATGCTGGCCAGGGCTCACAGTTCCTCTAACCCTGGAGAACCCATGTTGCTCCATCTTTGTTTTCACAGTTCCAGGGATGCCCAGAGTAGCCCAAATACAAGTTCACCACATGGTAGAACTTAGCTTTTATTCTCTAGTCATTACTTACTCCTTGTTTAGTCGTTTTAGTAACTATTTTTCCTTTTGTCAAATTTAAATGAGAGGTATTTTTGTTTTGATAGTGTTGCTGCACTGGCATCCACTGTATGTTTGTAGGGATCAGACAGCAGCAGCATGAGTGTCCCTACTCTTCCTTGTCTATATCCTCCCTGCACAGATGGAAGGCATCTGTCTCCATTCACAGTAGACATTGCTGGAAGAGCCATCAGTAGCTTTTTGCACTCCCAACAAGAATTCTCCTACAAGAGGCAAACAAGTTATTAACTCATTTCACACTGATCAGTGAAGCCATCACATACAAATGACTTCTGATCTACGGAAAGTGGGGCAGCATTCAGTCAAATGACCTAAAGATTAAAGTCCTGTATGCTATTATCTCTCCTGAAGTCAAAGCACTTCACTTATTAGGCGCTAACTCAGTTGCAGGGAGACTTGAAATACTGAATTTCCTATTCAATCAAAATAGTTCAGCACTACTTAAGTGGAACTTGTGAACACCTTGTTGCTAGTTCACCTGTTTCTGAAAACAGGATATATTTTATATATTTTGGGAATAAAAAGGTTATTCAGACAAGATTCAAAAATATTGCCCATTAGAGATGAAATAAATAAATTAGGTTTATGCTGAAAACAGTGTACCAGGATGTTCTTGATGTGACCAAAGTGCTACATATCTGTAGTTGCCGTTAATCTTACAGGAGCTGAAGTGCACGGCACACTATGGAGAATCCTTTAGAAGTTATTCAGCTCCTGAGTTAGAAAAGAGCAGTTTTACTTCACCACTCATACAAGCATCAAAGGTAACTCAGTGTAATTAAATACAGCTCTACCAGGATAAAATTAGCATGCAAAACATATGGACTGAATCAACCAGGTATGTCTACGCATCATTCGGCTTACAAGTCTCAAATATCAAAAAGACATCACTAAAAAAACCACCCTAACAAACTTTTGTAAAGCCCATTCTTGGTTTTAGAAAGTATACCGGCATTGAACTTTTCAAACAGGCCAGAAACACTTCAGAGTTACAACTGTGAGAAATATTTGCATGGAAACTTGAAGTGATAGCAAGTTTTTTACCCTGTTTGGAGTCTTAAAACACACTTACTAGGAGAGAATCTGCAAAAAAAAAGAAATTTTCTGACTTTTCATTTCAGTACAATCTTGCAGGGATTGAACCCTAGTAGGTTGACCACAGGTTACAAAACTTTCTTGTGAGAATACACCAAACCTGAGTATATTTGCATGGATGAACTGAAATCGCTAAATACTCAGTGCAACGTGATTGATGCACAGACTGTTTAAACACTACCAAACATAATCTTGAAAAACATTCTCTGCTTGTCTTTTATTGTAATATCATCATTCAAATGTGACATTTAGTGAAAGCATCCTAACCAAAACACTTTGGTCAGTTTTTCAAGTTCTTAGTAGGAACAAATGTAAATTGCAGCTAACTGGTATGTGTAACCCGACTGCAATAAAAGCAGTAACTCGGTCTAGAAAAGACAAAATGCTCTGTGAAACTATGTGAGCCCCCATCCCAGGAGGGCATAAGCCTCATTTCCTCACACTAAATTAAATTGTAAAAAAAAATAAGAATAGGGGAAAATTCATAGCATTTTGTCAAGCACTTCCATTTCTGGAAAACAAATACACTGTAAATAGAGCTATGTCCTAGCTCACTGAGGAACAAAGTAATAAATAAAATTATAAAGTAAAGTTGGAATGGCCTGTTACTATCTAGCTTTTTAGAGAGCATTAGCGTTAGTATCCAGGACTTCCCAGTCACACGATACCACAAAATGGCACACAACCTTCAAGACTGCAGAGGAGCTGATTAGCCAAAGCTACCTCACTCTGTTATTGTCTTTAATGAATAACAGCATCAAAGCCAGAAAAATATGACAGCAGCTGACAGTGTGGGTGGTGATATAGAAAAATATAAAAAAATATTCTATGTCTTTATTTTTCTACCTAATGTCCCCTAAAACATATCCATATACTGTACTTATTTAAGGCTGGTGACCCAAATTAGTCAACATTGTAGCTCCCTACAACCTAATCAGGATATTAATAGTGAGTGGTTCCCTGAAGAGACCAAAAATCTGTCCTTGTGTCTACATGTTATTGTTAAGTGACAAAAGTTCTGAGCAATGTTTAATCCAAACCAATTAGGATAATACAGCCCAGCGCCTCAGTGGGTGCATTACTGTGGAACAGAAAATTAATGGAGAGAAAGAACAAGCACAACAGTGTAACAAGGTAAGTTCTGCCATTCTGCAGGCTGTCACTGGGACCTCCCAACCTCGAGCGTGGTGGTGATGCTCAGTGTGAATTTATTGCTTGCTGCAGTGCACTTGACATTGGGTATCACTGTAACAACAGTAATAAAGCATCACCTAAAAGAATGACTGTGCAAGGGCTCAGGATCTTGTCCCCACCAGAATACTTCCCCTGTAACACTGCACACTGACCGCAAAGTATTCCTGCCTAGTTCTCCCTGTGTCCTTCTTTACCTTGTGGATATGGGCAAGGAAAAGGGGGAAAGTCCTCAAAATTGGCACTAAACTGGTCCACAGTTGAAGCCCCCTCCCAATTTCTCTTTCTTCTACGCAGATTTCAGTTCTTTACCCATCTCTAGAATCTTTGTGCCTCCACCTACTGTAGCTGCTTCAATAACCCAGGAGTCAGCAACTGATGGTGCAATGCCTGAAAGTCACATTTCTAACCTTGCCAACAACACACAGAATGGTGTTGCTCATAAACAATACTTTATTTTTTTTCTCTAAATGATATTCCACGTACATAGAAGAGAACTAGGAAACGCCAGTGCAGCCTCAGTTTTACCTTCTCATGAATATGTATTGTGATACATAGTTAAAATTTACTTATTAAATAATAAATAATCACATTCTGTTGTGCCCTACAAGTCCCCTGCCCATTTCTGAGACACTAGCACCAAGATATAACAAAGAATAAAAGTTACATTGACAAAAGCAGATATTCCCATGCATGTAAATGCATAAACATACACGCACACACAATAACACTTCTGAATCACAGTCAGAAAAGCTGACTCTTAGAAAGAATTATTCAGTCCTTAAAGTTCTAGATTCATTATTTTTAGTATCGCTGACTTCTCAAAAATTCATGAAATATTTATCAACATTTGATACACTCTTCATGGATTTCTGAATTTAATATTATCTTTTTTTTTATAATGGTGGGCAGAAAATACTTTGAGTGTCCTGTAACAGAACCTGCTGCTGCGTACACTGAACACAAGGATATTACAGTTGCTTCAAGATTAAGGTATACAAGTGGTAAGGAGCTAACATGCAGGCAGAGAAGGCATTCAAAATAGGAAAAAGTTTGCCCTAAAGCATTTTTCTACATGCAAGCAACAATCGGGTTCAGTTACTATGATCACTGCTTACAGATCAAGCTTCCCATAGTTAAGGAAAAGCCATCACTTGCCAACAGAAACATGAAATAGAAACAAGTAGTTGCCAACAAGACTTTTACCTACGAGCTACCACATGACAGCAACTTCTACTTCTCAACAGGAAAATCCAACTTGCTCCATCCTACCCACCATTTTGTTCTACAAAGGCAGCCCCTAGCTACAGTATTTGTACTTCCAATAATCTCTTTCAAACTGTACTATCTACATTGCAATTTGACCCATGTGAAAACAATTATTAAAATACTGTCAGATCACTTTGCTTAAGTTGGATTCTTAGAACTTTTGTACAATACGAATCATATTTCAGAAGTAAAGATGGCACTTGCAGTCTTATTTTGGATAACATGAAACATTTAGGTTGCATACAGTATCACTGTATCACAGCATCACAAGGTTGGAAAAACCTCTGAGATCATCTACTCCAACTTATGACCCAACACCAACACCTACTCATCATTTAAACCATGGCACTAAGCACCTCATCCAATCTGTTTTTAAACACCTCCAGAGATGATGACTCCATCACCTCCCTGGGCAGTTCATTCCAATGGCCAATCACCCTTTTGGTGAAAAATTTTTTCCTAATATCAAGCCTAAACCTCCCCTAACAAAGCTTGAGACCACGTCCTCTTGTTCTGTCACTAGTCGCCTGAGAGACGAGACCAATCCCTGCCCAACTACAACCTCCTTTTACGTAGCTGTAGAGAGCAATGAGGTCTCCCCTGAGCCTACTCTTCTCTAGACTAAACAGCCCCAACTCCCTCAGTCGCTCCTCATAGGGCTTGTGCTCCAGCCCCTCCACCATCTCCATTGCTCTCCTCTGGATGCACTCCAGCATCTCAACATCTCTCTTAAACTGAGGGGCCCAGAACTGGACACAATATTCAAGGTGCGGCCTGACCAGTGCCGAGAATAAAGGACCTGCCCTTCCTAAATCCATGCTGGCTGGGCCTGATCTCTCAGTCATTCTGCAGGTGCTGCATGATTGAACCCAGAATTATCTGCTCCATAATTTTACCTGGAGCTGAGGTCAGACTGACAGGTCTGCAATTACCTGGATTGTCCCTACAGCCCTTCTTATGGATGGGCATCACATTAGCCAACTTCCAGTCATCCAGGACCTCTCCAGTGAGCCAGGACTGTTGATAAATGATGGAAAGCGACTTAGCAAGCTCATCTGTCAGCTCTCTCATCACCCTAGGATGGATCCCATCAAGTCCCATAGACTTATCAGGATCCAAGTGGCTCAGCAGGTCTCTAACTTCCTCCTCCTGGATTCCAGGGGAGCTATATTCCATCCCGACCCCATCCACCTCTTCAGAAGGCCAGTTGTCCAGTGAACAATCTGTCTTAGTGTTGAAAATGGAGGTAAAGAAGGCATTAAGAATTTCAGCCTTTTCGTTATCTTTATATTTCCCTCAACATCCAATAAGGAGTGGAGATCATTGCTGCCCTTCTTTCTGCCATTAATATATTTGTAAAAACACTTCTTTTGTTGTCCTTAACAGAAGTGGCCAATTTGAGCTCCAGCTGGGCTTTTGCCTCCCTACTTTTCTTCCCACATGACTTTACAATATCTTTGAACATAACCTGATTTACCAGTCCTTCTTTCCAAAGGCGATACAACCTCTTTTTCTCAGGCTGGCTGCCTGCCCCTATGGCTCGTCTTACGGCACATTGGGACAGCCTGCTCCTGCGCTTTCAAGATTTCGTTCCTGAAGAACCTCCAGCCTTCCTGGACCTCCTTGTTTTTAAGGGCTATTTCCCAGGGTACTCCCCTGACTAGTTCCTTAAATACTCTGAAATCTGCCTGCCAAAAGTCCAGCGTGGATGTCCTGTTCACACCCTTCCTTGTTTCATTGTTTATGGAGAACTCTATTATCTCATTGTCACTGTATCCCAGACAACCTCCGACCACAACATCACCCATCAGCCCTTCTCTATTTGTAAACAGGAGGTCAAGGACAGCCTCACCCCTGGTAGGCTCACTCACCAGCTGTGACAGAAAACAATCCTCAATGCATTCCAAGAATGCATTCTGGACTGCCTCCTCTCGGCTGTGTTAAGTTCCCAGCAGATATCTGGGAGACTAAAGTCTCCTAAAAGAACAAGGGCAGCCGATCTTGAGGCAACTTCCAGCTGCTTAAACAACAATAGTTCCACCTCTTCCTCCTGATCGGGCAGTCTGTAACATACTCCAACCACGATGTCGGTCTTCATTGCCCCTCTGACTCATGCCCATAGGCACTCAATCTGGTCATCACTAATCACAATTTCTACAGCGTCAAGAGTTTCCTTTATATACAGGGCCATCCCTCCACCCCTTCTCTCCCGTCTGTCTCTCCTGAAGAGCCTGTAGCCTTCCATGACTGCACTCAAATTATGAGAGTCGTTCCACCACATTTCCGTGACAGCAACTATATCATAGCTCTCCTGCCAGACCAGGACTTCCAGCTCTCATGTTTATTGCCCATATTGCATGCATTAGTGTATATGCACTTAAGTTGGGTTACTGACTTCATCCTTGATGATGACTCGCTCCCTACAGTCACACCACTGGTGAGTCTGGTTACATCTCCCTCTGCCTTTGGGACCAGTTTAAAACCCTCTTAATGAGCCCTGCCAACTCCTGGGCTAGAATGCTTTTGCCCTTTTGCTTAGGTGGGACCCATTTGGGTCTAGCAGGCAAGGTGCAGTAAAAGCTTCCCCATGATCATAGAAAACAAAATTTTTCTTTCGGCATCAGCCTTTACGCCATTTGTTAACAGCGTGGACTTTCTTGTTCCTTGCAGTATACACCTCTGACACTGGAGGGACTGAGCAGAACACCACCTGCGCTCCTGCCCCATCGATTTAATGGCCTAGTTCCTTAAACTCCTTTTTAACCACTCTGGATCCCCTCTTTTCAAGTTCATCACTGCCAGCTTGTACAACCAACAAGGGATAATAATCTGAGGGTTCAACTAAATCCGTGAGTCTCTTAGCGATATCCCAGACCTGGGCTTGTGGAAGGCAGCAGAGCTCCCTGTGGGATGGCTCCAGCCTACATACAGGACCTTCTGCTCCTTTTAAAAGGGAGTCACCTATTACAATTACCCTCCTTTTCTTTTTAGTACTTGAGGTTCTGACTTGCCTGACAGATGGAGCAAAAACAAGAGGTTCCCCAGTCAAATTGTTTTCATCAATATCATCAACCCAGGTGTCAAATTCCAGAACCCCAAACTTGTTTTGTAAGGGTAACTGGAAAGGTAATATCTTGAAGGGAGTCGCAGGATGGGAGGAAAATCCCACAAGAGCAGACTTGCTCCCATTCCTCCTCAACAACTGGGCCCCTCCCCTCAGCCCGTCGGTGGGAAAAACACAGCTCTCTGTCTCCTGGGAAGAATTACCGGGGGCAGAAAGGGAGCGACTCCACCACTCTATCTCCCTTTCACTATCACAAATACTTCTCAGCCTCTCCACCTGATCCTTAAGCTCTGCAACCACAAGCAGCAGATCGCTGACCTCTTCACACCTTATGCAGGTGTTATTTGTGTTCTCCTTGGGTACCACAGCAGGCTCAGGCATTCCCTGCACTCCACAGCTGGGACACTTGCATCCCTCGACGAAGGCACTGTTTGGATACACACACTCCTGGTAGCAATGGGTTTGGTTCTCCTGGCCACCATCGCTGCTCAGGGGAGCAGGGAAAAACGAAAGAAGAGAAAAAAAGCAAAAAAAACCAACAAAAAGAACCCACCAAAAAACCGCCCACCCCTACCAGAAGAGCACCTGCTCACCCTGCCCGCGGGAGCTGCCTCCCCGCGAGCCCCTTCCCCGCCCAAGCAAACCGCGGGGCCGCGCTCCGCCCGCTGCCGCGCCCGAGGGACGCTTTAAACCTCCCGCGGCTGCCGCCGGCACCGCCCCCTGCGCCGGCACCGCCCAGGGCAGCGCGGCCGCTGCCGGGCGGCGGGGATCGCGCGGCCGCGGGGAGCTCGGGAGCCTCCCCTGCCGCGGGGGATTCGCTGCGGCAGAACTGGCCGCTCCTGCCGCCGCTCCTCGGCGGGTTTACATACACACACACAAAAATCATCGGCGATAACTATAGCAATTCCGTCCTTGGAAAAGTGATCTTAGGAAAAAAAAACATTCAGAACGCTTATCCTTCAATTCAGCTTAACAGCTACATTTTCACTATGTAATCTACCCACATCATATGCAGCACCATCAAAGGGATAGCCAGTGCCTCAACAAAACTATAAATATGAAAGTCTCTTCCGAAACTTATTTACAAACTATGAAACAACATGATTATATGCACCATCTTATTTCTTATGCTAAAGACTGCTTTTTGAAAGCTGTACCAGCTTAAATACTCAAGGACAAAGCAAGAATCTGATAGAACTCTGCACTGGATCTATTATCTTGAACACTCTATTCTATTTTGAACTTTGCTTTTCTTCTTCAAATTAAGACCTCTGTTTATAAGCAAGATCTAAGTCTCTCCTGGGGTTAATCAAATAAGCACAAAATACAAACCCAAAAAAAGAGAAAGAACCTTCAAAGCTGATATTTGCTCAAAATCTGGAGTAGTTACCATGGAAATCATATTCTTTTGAACCATAAATATCGTCAAAATAGCATGAACATTTGAACAAGGTCCAGCTGGTTTCAAATCAGAAAATAGGATGGAAATGAAAATGACAAAAGGAAAAAAAAAGGTGATAAAAATCTCCCAAAACGTTACATTTACCTCTTCTTTTCAAAATTTCTCCTAACTCTATGTTTTACAAAAAAACCTTCGTTTTAATCACTGTTTAATGAGGATTGAAACTGCTGAAAAAGTAAAAGATCTAAACAAAGAGACTAAATTCAGGGCAAGACTGTTAAATACTTCATACCACAACTACATCAGTAGTGCGAACACTTAATAGTTTAGTTGTCCATATTTAAGCAAATATTAGTGTATTGAACTTGCAAATAGATAATTTAATTCAAGAGGATTGTTCATTCTAAATACTAAAGAATCTATACCATAAAGTTAAGGTTACATCAGACTGTACCTTTACAGATGTAGGCATGATGGAAAAGACTTCACCATGCAACTCTATCTAATACACTCAACACCAGTAAGACAGTTTTTCCCATATATTTCTGCAGTGGGTTGACCCTGGCTGGACACCATGTGCCCTCCAAAGCCTCTCTGTCACTCTCCTCCTCAGCTGGACAGGGGAGAGAAAATAACAAAAGCCTTATGAGTCAAGGTAAGTGTTCACTCACCAACTGCCATCACGGGCAAAATAGACTTGACCTGGGGAAATTAGTTAAATTTATTAACAATCAAATCACAGTAGGATAACAAGAAATAAAACCAAATCTTGATAAAACCTTCCCCCCAAGCCTCCCTTTCTTCCTTGGCTTAACTTTCCTCCCAGATTCTCTACTTCCTCCCCTCCAGTGGCACAGGGGTTTGGGAAATGGGGGTTGTGGTCAGCTCATCACACTTTGTTTCTTCCACTCCTTTGTCCTTAGGGAGAGGACTCCTCGCACTCTTCCTCTGCTCCAGCGTGGGTTTCCTTCCCATGGAAGGAAGTCTTCCACGAACTTCAATGCAAGTCCTTCCCACGAGCTGCAGTTCTTCACAAATTATTCCAGCATGGGTCCCTTCCATGGGGTGCAGTCCTTCAGGAACAGACTGCTCAAGTGTGGGTCCCATGGGGCTACAAGTCCTGCTAGCAAATCTACTCCATCATGACCTCCTCTCTCCATGGGTCCACAGGTCATGCCAGGAGCCTGCTACAGTGTAGGCTCCTCTGGGTCCTCCGTGGCCTGCAGGTGGATATCTGCTCCACCGTTAACCTCCATGGGCTGCAGGTGGACAAACTGCCTTACCACAGTCTTCAGCATGGGCTGCAGGGGAATCTCTGCTCTGCTGCAAGGAGCACCTCCACCCCCTCCTTCTTCAATGACCTTGGTGTCTGCAGAGTTGTTTCACTTACATATCCTCATTCCTTACTCTGCTGCTGTTTCCCCAGCAGTTTTTTTCCCCTTCAGAGAGGTGCTACCTTCATCGCTGACCGGCTCAGCCTTGGCCAGCGGTGGGTCTGTCTCACAGAAGCCACCCCTGTAACCCCCTTGGCTACCAAAACCATAGCATGCAAAACCAATACAGCTTAGATTCTACCTGCAGTCCTGTAACATATCCCCCTCGATCCTGTTTTATGCTTTCACTGACTTATTTATGACAATAATCCAGTTTAAGAATTGGCTTTTTAAAATATAGAAAAGATAACTGAGAAAACACAGTTTAGGTGTATCAGCATTACATTGATGTGCTACGCTATGAGTAACTGTAGAACATTTCTCTATAGCCTTAAAGCACAGCAATGTCTGTGTCTGTGCTTCAGGGTGATGGGGGAAGCAGTGTAGCAGCCTTGTGCCTTCACCTGTGCTTTGTCTAATCCTCACCAAGAGGCAGGAACCACCACACCTGCAAATCAGGAGGACTGATTGTAAGTTTAGCTCTGTTCTAGGCTCAGTTATCCATATCTGTCACAGACAAACCAAGTTCAGGAGACCTAGACTTTCCTTCATGGTAACTTTCATTATTTACCATTCTCCTTGAAGAACAGAAAAAAACGAGTTTAGATTTCCTGTCTCTGAATAGGAAGTCTATGCTGGAGATGATGCCAAAGAGGCAAATTTCTATGGTGCCAGATTATTTGGAAATACACAAACTTTTGACTCGTCCAGCTCTTTCACCTCCCTGCACCACAGCCTCCCACACAGAAAAAGATTGAGATTCTGTTTCCTGGGTGCATTCCTGGTCATCACACTGCAGAACAGCTACAGAAGCTTCTCCTCCAAGCACAGGCTGGAGGCAGGAGAGGTTATTTTTTTTCTCTGCTTTAAAATGCAGACTCCCAAGTTTCCTCAGATAGCTCTTGCCCAACAGTTTTGGGAATGAGAGAGTGATCTTTCATTCATTGAACTAGCGTAGTACCAGTGTGGTTCCTTTTCTGGAGAAAACCACTGCTAACCAGTCCTTATTTTATCTTGCAAAATGATGCTTCATCAGGGTGATATAAGACCAGTAACTGCTGCCAAATGGCCATAGTGAGGAAAATAGGTAAAACAAACCAGGAAAGGATAAATTTAGGTTCAAAGATAAGTTCAGACTACTAACCTGACCAGTCAGAAGGGTAAAATGAACAAGCAAACAAACAGAAAACACACACCTGTTGCTCCCCTGCAGAATGACCCCACAAAAATACGATAAACTAGGAATTTATAAATGTCAACATGAATTAAAATGGGAAAAAAACTTAAATGTTACCCCAAAAAAATGACCTACATAGAAGTAAAGAAAACACACTCACGTTACTGTACAATATCTACATTACAAAACAGTTCAGATGGAGGCCCAACTATGTTAGACAATATGCAATGTTTATGAAGATGCATTCCTTTTTTTGTAAAGAAGTCCTGGACAAGACCCAAAGAAGGAATGAAAATTATAATCTATACACCCTGTTTGTATACCTTTGAAAACCTCCTTTCAGGCAGTCACAAAGATTCAATGGCACCTTCTGCTTATTGAGTCACCTACAGCTACCCAACAGCCTTTAAAGGCAGCACAGACAAGACTGGACAAGTTTGAAGACAACAATGGATATGTAGACGAGCCCATGAGCTCATGTAGACGAGCCCCATGTGCAGGCTAATTCAAGGGCTCATTGGGCAAAGATGACAACAATCTGCCAATGCCTGTAGAAGACAGGAAAGAGAAAGCAGGGAGCTACACTCTACAAGGAACTACCAGAGTGCCACAAACTGAAGAGTTAACCAATAGCAAATAATAATACCAGTAATTGAAGACTACATATATATATATGGACCTCCTATTTTGCAAGGTAGCTGAGATACATGATACGTATAAGTGACTCGTAGTTTCTGGAGCAAAACCTGGCCGTAACTCAAGAAGCATGGCCAGCAGGTCAAGGGAGGTGGTTTTGCCCCTTTAACCACACCTGAAATACTATATCCAGCTCTGGAGCCCTCAGCACAGGAAAGACACGGACTTGTTGAAGTATGTCCAGAGGAGGGCTGCAAAAATGATCAAAGGCCTGGAACAAAATCTTTTAGCCTAGAGAAGGGAAGGCTGAGGGGAGATCTCATCACTGTCTACAGCTATCTGCAAGGAGGTTGTAGCAAAGTGAGTGTTGGTCTCTTCTCTAAAGTGACAGGTGATGGGATGAGAGCAAATGGCCACAAGTTGCATCAGGATAGGTTCAGGCTAGATATTAGGAAAAATTTCTTAACTAAAAGAGTAGTCAGGCACTGGAACAGGCTGTCAGGGAGGTGGCTGGGTCACCATTCCTGGAGGTGTTTAATAGACGGGTAGACAAATTTCTCAGGGATGTGGTTTAGTAGTGGACAGGTACGGTTGGACGAGATGATCTCAAAGATCTTTTCCAACCAGGCGATTCTATGAGCACTTCCCCTGTGAAGAGAGGCTGAGAGTTGTTGGTGTTGTTCAGCTTGGAGAAGAGAAGACTACGAAGGACACCTTATTGCACCCTTTCAATACTTAAACAAGGCTTATAAGAAAGATGGGGAAAAACTTTTTTTAGCAGGGCCTGTAGCAATAGAAACAAGGTGTAATGATTTTAAACTAACAGAGGTTTATAATAGATATTAGGAATAAGTTTTTGACGCTGAGAGTAGAGAAACACTGGCACAGGTTGCCCAGAGAGGTGGTAGATGCGCCATCCCTGGAAACGTCAGGAGGAAAAAAAATTAAGGGTTCATATAAATTATTATTTCAGGAATGCTTAAAGAAATACCTGAGTATAAATTTAGTGTGATCAAGGACCAGAATTATTACCTATGTCCATTAGAGGATGAGATCCAGCAAATCAAAAGTAGCTGGCAGTGACTAAAGATAAAGTACATTTAAAACAAGCATCTGTTTTTCCCATCAGAAAAAGGTGTCAGGTTTTCTAAAATTCTGAAACGATGTGTCCCTTGATCAATAAAGATACATATATTTGGGCTGCAACCCTGCAACCCAATATAAGTAAGAGCATACTTATGGGAACACATTTTGTACACATCAGAATCCTTATTTTCCATTTTTATGCCTATCTTCGGTTATTTCCACCTTAAAAACTTATGTACTAGTGTTTCAGGGCATTAATGATGTCTTTTGGGATGGAAAGGCATCATGTGCAAATATGTTGTATACAAAATCCGTTTGGTGCATTAGTGACAGCTCCCAGTTGGCTTTTTGTATTTTGACACTTCTTTTCGAAAAGAAATGCAGAAATAAAATACTTTCAAAAAGTACGCGCCTGACAGAGTTCCTCGAGGCATGTGTTATCTTTCTGCAACATATTCCTTGGCATATGCTTTTTTTAATAAAAAAGTTCCTGAACAAACACTGTATCTTTTGTTCAGCAGTGGAAAAACAAATTATTCCCATTCCATTTACACTGTGCAACATTATATATAAAATCAGACTACAGTTTTATTTCTAAAGAGAGTTAGGCCCAAAAACAAATCTTTGAGCGAGCTGATTTGTTGCGCTGAAGAACATTATGGGTGGGTGTAAATTAGTCAGAAAACGGTCGCAGATGGTAAGGAAGTGCAGCTTATAAGAACTCATACACTGTAACCAAAAATAATACATAAGAGTATACATGAAACATAACTAGAGAAAGGAAAGTATAAATGGTGGTCTTGCTCTTTGTTTGTTGCTTTCTGAAATACGCCCACAGTTTTCCCAGAACCCAACATCACAATACATGGCTGGAGGAGGCCAAGAGCAAAGCACTTAAGAGACATCCATGAACACTTCCTCCTCCAAAACCCAACCAATTCTGGTACAGTTTCACCCCTTGAGCCCTGGCCACTTCCTCCTCTAAAGGCCACTGTTCCCTGCCTTACAAACTTCCACATCAAAGTTTTGGTCCATAAGAAATACAAACCTGAATAAACAAGCCTATTTTTCGGTTTTGTGAGGAACTGGGAACTCCATTCATTCCCTCTAACAGCCTGCAGCTTTCTGCAGCTTTCCCAGGCTAAGAGGGAGTTCCCTAAATTATTTTTTTTTTGAATGCTTACCTGTACAGTTGTTCATCACCTTCCTCTCTAAGCTTTTCAGGCACAGGTCACCACTATACCCCTCTTCTCATCTGCTTTACATGATGCTATTTCTTTCTAGTAGGTACAAAATTCACCCCTCTCTTTCTATCTGTGCATTGAACCACTGGTTCACAACTGCGCCATTAACTATAGAAAACTCATTCTTTACAGGTTTCTTTGGAATTAGCTGCTATCTCCTACAAGTCCAAAACGTCCTCATAATAAAAACATCTTTTGAGCAACTGAATTTGAGTTATATTCTTTGCTCATTTCTCTTCCAAACCATGCTAAAATTTTGCTCTTAGTGTTCCCAATACAATAGACTCAAATATCCTTGTATCTTTTAAAAGTTCTTTTGAGACAGTTACACACGTGCTCTAAATTGTTCCTGGAAAGTTATCTGCAGTCCTGCTTTACTCTCACTTCACTTTGCTCTTTCAGATCCTTGATGATAAACTCCCCAGGGAAAGCTGCTGTTTCTCTCTGCTTTGCAAAGTGTCAAGCATCCCTTTACACAATACATAGGTAAGAATATACAAACAGCATATACTCTGAAAGTAGACAGGAAAGGATTTTTGACAGTAAATATTTCACCATGTAAAGTCGGGGGAACGGTTTGTTGCCATCAAGTTAAACAGGAATAGAATTGCACCCCTGAGGAGCAGCACCAGGGGTGACAAGTACAGGGTCAGTACAAATTCCCTGGCTCACTCTGTATGATCACAACAGAATAATCAAGGCTGGCAAAGACTTCAGCCCAGCCTCCTGCTCAAACTATGACACAGTTGGTCTTCTCAACAGCCAAAATATACGCCTTGATGACAAGAAAACCCCAGCTAGACTGTCTCCTGCAGAAGCAGACACATAAACTTCTGCAGAATTCTGATATTTTATTTTATTCATTAATTTATTTATGAAGATGGCGAGTATTTAAAAATATTCCAGGCCAAACCCTTCTTTAGTTTGCATTCCCTGAAAGCCTAATGATTTCAGTGTTGAATTTCCTGTAACTGTAATACTGATAATGAAATTAGATTTTTCCCTTTGAAAAAAATCTGACACTTCAACTAGGATTATGAAAATAAATTAAACCATAAGAGATTTCAAAAACAGCACTAGCATACCAAAGCAACAAATACATGCACCATGTGAACTGGCACCCCCTCTCTCCAAAAGAAAGACTACGGTCATACAAAAATACAGTGTGTTAATGGCATTTGTCCTGAGAAAAGACGGAAGATGCATGCCTTTTATATAAATTACGTGAAAGGGGGAATCCTTCTGATTTGATATTACGTGCATAATCTTAAAGAATTTTTAAAAATCTTACACAAGATCTTCAAAATTACAAATTTTGTTATGTCAGAAGTTACTCAACTGGACAGTAGCTGTCTGAAAGAGCAGCATTTTGAAACAGATCTTTCAGCTCCATTACTTGGTTCTTTGCAGTAATGTTTATCAATATGGAATGGAACAGAGAAAAATTCTAGAGTAGAAAACATGAATTTAGAGATCAAAATCAGCTCTCATAGAGTGAATGAATCATAGAAAAATTTCCTGGAAGGGACCCTAAAAGGTCATCCAGTCCAGCCTCCTGCTTTGCTAGAGTATACCCATCGCTAAATCAGATCAGACACAGGTTTACATAGCAAAACATTGAAAAACTCTAAGTACAGAGACTTCAGAATGTCAAGGCACCTTCTACTACTGCCACACCATTCTCCTAGTAATTTTTTTATTCCCTCTATAATTCTGTCAAAACCTTTGAAACCATAGTTTATGGATATCACTCAAATGTGGCGGGACTGCAGTCTGGAGTATATTGCCTGCTGGGTGGCCCAGTTCAAAAAAGATGCTCAGAAGATTGACCACTGGAGGTCTACCACTGTGGTGGTAGTACATTATCTAGAAGGAAAGGTCGAGGGAGCTGATCATCTTTAGTATGGTTGAGAAGAGGCTAAGCAGCAATCCAAAAAAGCCTCCGAGTTTTGACAGATAGCTTTGAAGATGGAGCCAAACCCTTCCAGACAATATAACAAGGTCCAAAGATCTCTTGCGACCACTATTTCTATGATGCTACAGCTCTAAAGAAGAAAATTGGCCTCTATATTAACTCCTGGGGAACTCTGCTCATTTATGGCTATCAATCGTTTGAGCCTTGCAGTACAGACAGTTTTCAGCTGACTGTTTATCCAGCCTATGCTTTCTAAGCTTCTACACAAGAACATTTCAAAAGATGTCAAAGCTGTACCAAGCCCAAACCATATTAGGGATTCACTGATCTCCTCTCACCTACATTGCCAGGCACTTTTATTTAAAAATGAAAGTGGAGGTTGCCAAAATATAGCTTTTTTTGGGTAAATCAACGTTGACTACTTCTGATTGCACTTTTGTTCATGCACTGACAACTGGTGCTCCAGAGATGTTTACCATGACCTTTCCAGGGACTGAAGTAAGTCTGACCAAGTTATGGTTTCCCAGGTCCTCCTTTTAAGGTTTATTTACTTAAGATGTGTATAACATTAGCTTTTCTCCAGTTATCAGGGGCTTTTACAATCAAGCAAGCAATTTCTTTTGACATTGACTAAATCCCATCTGGCCCATGGATTTGAACACAGAAGAGCAAGAAGGTAAATTACTTTCAAAAGTAAGCCTGTGTTATTATACCATGCTTTGGAACAGGCATAGAGGAAGATTCTCTTCTGTATAAAATATCAGGGATGTGAAGCTCATTTTAGTTAACCTTCATACTAGTCGCTTATTCCTCTGATGCATAAACATACACAAGAAGAGTCTTTTTTTATTCTGAAGTCAGGAAATTCATCTGATTCCTTACAAGTCCCAACAGATGAATTAGTACAATGTCTCTGTCATTGCAATGTGCCAATGTAACCACAAAAAACAAATAATATAAACAGACATCATTTATTTAAAATCTGTGAGATTTTGCAGACCATATATATTTTAAAAAATTACTCCTTGTGCTGATCAACCTTCCTTTACTATGTCTTTTTATTGAATAGTTACTACACCGGTTTGCTTTATGTAAATTATAGAAAAAAACTAGAAAATCTTAAATATGTGACATATAATTTCCAAGTTATTGTCAAAGGAAAATACTAGTCACATAAACTGCTGCCCCTGCAAGGGGCAGGCATCTCAGAAGGACTACAAGGATGAAGTGAGATCATGCAGAGAGAAAATTAGAAGGTCTAAATCCCAACTAGAACTTCAAATTGACCTATTCTGTGACAGATAATACAGAAAGTTCTACAAATATATTAACAACAAAAGGAGGGCCAACGAGAATCTCCATCCTTTACTGGATGCAGGGGGAACAATAGTGACAAAGCACAAGGATAATGCTGAGGTACTTAATGCCTGATCTCCTTCTATGACAAGGTTACCCATTTAATGGATGAGGGAAAGGCTGTGAATGTGGGAGATCTGGGCTTCAGTAAAGCCTTTAACACCTTTCTCACAGTATTCTGCTTGAGAAACTGGGTGCCATTGGCCTGGACGGGCACACCCTCTGCTGGGTGAAAAACTGTCTGGATGGCCAGGCCCAAATAATCATGATAAGTGGAGTTAAATCCAGTTGGAAGGCAGTCATAAGTGATGTTGCGCAGGGCTCAATGTTAAGTCCAGTCTTGTTCAATATCTTCATCAATGATCTAAATGAGGGGATTGAGTGTACCTTTAGTAAGTTTGCAGATGACACTAAGCTGGGTGGAAGTGCTGATTTGCTTGAAGGAAAGGAGGCTCTGCAGAGGGATCTGGACAGGCTGAATCAATGGGATGAGGTTCAACAAGGCCAAGTGCCAGGTCCTGCACATGGGACACAACAACGCCATGCAGCATTACAGGCTTGGGGAAGAGTGGCTGGAGAGCTGCCTGGCAGAGAAGGACCTGGGGATGTTGGTTGACAAACGGCTGAATACGAGCCAGCAGTGTGCCCAGGTGGCCAAGAGAGCCAATGGCATCTTGGCCTGTATCAAAAACAGCATGGTCAGCAGGTCCAGGGAGGTGGTTGTGCCCCTGTACGCGGCATTGGTGAGGTCACACCTCAAATACTGTGTTCAGTTCTGGGCCCCTCAGTACAGGAACAACATTGAGGTGCAGGAACGTGTCCAGAGAAGGGCAACAGAGCTGGTGAAGGGGCTGGAGAATAAGTCTTGTGCAGAGCAGCTGAGGGAATTGGGGTTATTTAGCCTTGATCAAAGGAGGCTGAGGGGAGACCTTGGTACTCTCTATTATCCCCTGAAAAAAAAGGATTGTAGCAAGGGGGTTTAGGTCTTTTCTCACAAGTGATAGGATTAGAGGAAGTTGCCTCAAGTTGCACCAGGGGAGGTTCAGATGTAGACATTGGGAAAAATTCCTTCCTTGAAAGGGCTGTTGGGCACTGGCATAGGATGCCCAGGGAGGTGGCTGAGTCACCATCCCTGGAGGTATCTAAAAGATGGGTAGATAAGGTACTCAAGGATATGGTTTCATAGCGGATAGGTACAGTTGGAGTTGATGATCTCAAAGGTCTTTTCCAACCAAGTGATTCTGTGATCCTATGATTTTAAAAAAAAATATTCATGGAATGGTGAAAAGGTTTGTTTGCTTTTTTGAGCATTTCAGGACGTCTTTTGTTATAACAAGAGATTTAATCTTGTTTAGTAAATCCATTTTGATTGTCTGAGTATTGTTAAATGATTTATCATATTGGCAATAAACATTTGCAGCACAACCTATGATGGTTCCATGGGACTTTATAGTAGGATGTGCCGAGAATAACTATGAGGAATTTAACAAGCTGCTAAGCCAAAATAGAAGCACTTTTTTGTGTTCACATCACTTTTTTCTTTTCTAAATGCTAAGCAATTGCACCAAATACTTAGTTTAAACAAACAAAAATATATAACAACAAGCAAATTTGGATATTTTGATGCAGGTCTCTTCACATCACATCTGTTACTCCTCAGTATGGATGCAGGCATCAAATTTGGGATGATATTTCACACTGTACATGATGGAACACAGTGAGTCACAGATGGAGTTTCCCTGCCTGAACTCTGTATTCCCCTTTGATTTCTGGTCAGCATTTTCGTCTTAAAGGCGAACGGATAATCTCCGTGGAGTCTGAAATTCTGCAGGCTGTGCATCTTTGTACATGATGGAGGGAGGCAGAGGGGAATATGCTAGGGACTATAACAGTCCTCAGAACTAACTTCATATTAATGTTTTTTCTCTGGCACTATATTTTTACTTCATCCTTTGTCCGATTATTTCAAGGGCAACATGAAAGTGCTGGTCACATACACAATGTACCCTTCTTACCTGAAGTTCTTTTTTTTGCAATGTTTGTGCAGTTAGGGGAGTTTTGTTGTTGTTCACTGGTTGTTTCTGATTTGTTTACACAGATTAAATCAATACACCGCTGTTCTCACTTTCATCTCCCCTGTAATTTTCCTAAGCATAACGGGTACTTGATAACATGATAAAATGATAGCATTAGAAGTGATTAAATTTTGAATCCATAAATGGCTTCAAAATCAAGTACAAAAGAGTTTGTCTCCTAATAGCAAAATGTGTAGTGTGCTACTAAAAGAAAAACGAAATCTTGGGAGCCCCCTGATAAAATTTTCTAAACAGTAGGTTTCTTGTTCTGCTTATTTTGCATCTCTCAAGTATTGGGTTAATTCCTGGAACAAGCAATCATTTTTCTTTGTCAGAGGAAATCCCCAATGATAGAAAGCTATCCAGAAAGGTACAATAATCTTTTGCTCCAGTGACCCTCAACATTTATTTTAAAGAAAGGATTAGAAAAAAATGACAAGTAGGTTAAGTAGAAGGCTGCTGTGTATTAGTTGTTTACACCATCAGTTACAGTGGTTCCAAAGTTTTCATGCACATTTCTATTCCTCTCAGACTGATAAAACACATATAAAAAGTGATTTTATAGATTGTGGGGTCATACTAGAAACTAATTTCCTCTCCACCTGGACATCAAAAAAATCTGTCCTTCCATTTAACACAGTCAAAGTTCAATCAAGATTCACCAATTCCTTTTAAATACTAACAATCTGCAAGCAATTCATGTCCCAAAAGGAACAACCAGAATGAATGCAGAAGATCAATTAAAGTAATAAGTACATCTGAGAAGATATATTGTGCTTTCTTAGAAGATTGGTTAATATGAAAAGAGGAGAAATTTCATCTTAGAGATTATCCACTACAGATTACTTGTTTAACCTCTTAACTTCTCAGAAGTGCAACAGCTAGCATTCAAACCTTATCCAAGTTACAGTTTATTAATACATATGGAGAAATATTTATCTTGAATATATTATCTTGTATTCCTTTCCTAAATACATGAACATCTGGCCTTTCACACATAACACTCTTGGATAGCAAAAATGTATAAATTCATACAGGACACGTGAAATCCACTCCATATACAGGAAGGTTGCCTGATATCTATTCAGGAGGCTATAGAGGAAAAGTAGGGAGAAATGAGACCTAAATTCTTTGAACAGCAGTTCACAACAGGTACAATCCCACAGAAACATTAAACAGAAAATAGAAACCAAAAGTTTTCTATTCTAGAGTCTATGAGATTAAAAAGTTGTTCTCTTCAAACCAGGTAGAGATTCAACGTCCTGCAAAATGCAGCTTTATGGAGAGAAGTCCAATCACATGCTTCAAGAAATCTAATGCTATTTTTGTCATAAAGCACTGTGAAAGTACACCTTGAACTAACAAACTTGTTTTAATTCTTATTACTAGCATTGGCAAGCATCAGACCCAGCTCGGAGTCCAGCACCAAGAACATACTCAGAGCCAAAATACATCTCCTCTGATTAAAAAAATGTACCAATAAGTGTAAGAGAAGCTCTAGAAGGTATACTGTCATAGATGCACAGATACTAGCATTTGGTCAGTCAGTCTTTGGAAAAAGGAGCACAGGACGATGTTTTGCACACAGCATACTCACCTAGTGAGGGCTCTTCTGCTCAATTTTGAGCTAATGCAACCACTTGCCCTTCACATGTGGAGGTGATACACCACAGGCATCTGGGGAGAAACAAGAGTGCCTCTTATCTTTACAACAGAACTCTGTATGCCTAATAGGTTATATTTTGAAGCGTAGCTGTCTAAAATAAGAAGCAGCTCCACTGTTTCCTAGTGTCATTCAACTACAGTCTACAGCACAAACAACAAAAATACTACTTACTAACATAAATTAAGAGAATTTACAAATACTTAATTTACACGTTTAAATATAACCAAACTCTGAACTTCTGGCCATCACTTCAGCACGATTTTTCTAGTTGAAAAGTTTTGCCTGTCCTAAGGTAGGCTAGATATCAAACATTCATTCCAAGCTGCATAATCTTCTAGTTAGCGTATTTGTATTTCTCATGAATAAAGCATGAATTATTCTTTAACTGACAAGGGACTTAATCTGTGTTTTGCTTGAAACCACATGTTTTGGTGTCTGAAATAAAAAAAGCTGCTTCAAGCCTTAATTTAGTATAAAAAAAAAACTATTATATTTTTCTTCCCTCAACATATCTAAATTGTAGAAGACAAACTTCTGAACATAGTATTATTTTTTCACACAATGGGTACAGAATTGGCATAAGCAACATAAGCAACAATTAAAGTATTCTAAAAACATGACAGAGAGCCAAGAGGAGATTGCCCTATAGTTAATCCCAGCTGAGTTAAAAATAGAATTATGTAGGTACTTAGATTTATAACTTTAATGCTGATACTGCTCTAAGTACCAAGGACCTAGTCTTCCAGCTTCACAGACAGTGGCCCCTTGTGCGAGTCATTTTGTGTGCCAGAAACTACACTAAAATTGGTCTTTTAACAATAGTCATTAGGTTTTCAGGCTTAAGCCCAAAACAACTTTTGTGGCAATATGGCATTAAAACAAACAACAAAAAAATAAAAGAAACATAGAGAAGCACAGGCTACTTCAAGTGTCAGTTTTGAGGCCAACATCAATGAAGTCCACATCTCAAAAGCAGTGAAAATGCAGCACCTCGAGCATTTGTTCTCATTTTCAAACACTTCACACATTTTGTTTAACATCTTGAACAAACAGTTTGCATTTCTGTCTCTCTCCCACAAAACCTGCAGCAGATTTCATGAAAAGACAGGGCATTGCAGCTGTGTGTTCTTTAAAAGTTTCAAGGACATTAAGAAATCTTACAGAAATCCAAACAATCAAAAGAAAACCAATTTGGTAGACCAGGTTTTTATTAGAGGATGATGAATCTTCTACTCCTCTTGACCTGTTGCATTCCAGCAGAGGAGACAATGTGGGGGTTTATGCATGTTTTTTTCCTTCTAGTTTTTGAATGCTAGGAATCTCTGATGCTTCTGTAGGCTTCCAAATGACCTTAACTTTCAGAGGTGTAAACCAATCTCTGACAATTGCAAGTGATAAACAATTTGAATTCTGACATAATCACTTACTGCTTTTGAAACTCCTACAACTTTCTGCAGAGTACTCAAATAGTTTCTAATGTTTGGCCTGAAAAATAATTATTTCAGATTTCCCTACCAGTAAATTACAGGATGAAGAAGCAATCAAGCAATATCAAAAAAATGAAAAATTCATGAGGCAGTTAGCATTCAATCAGAGTGACTCCAATGTAGTGGTCTTCAGTTATCCTAGTTGGAAATGTAATTAGCTGAATCAAAACAAAATAATCATGGCCATTCATAAAGTGTAGATAGATATTTAAGCCAATTTTGTTTGATATTTCCCAAATTGTGTCAACACCACCATCACCCCCTGCCCAAAAAAATATTATTATTCTTTTGTTTTTATGGTTAGAGTGCAAACCCAGATGCTTCAGACTTGCTATAACAAAATTAGTTCAGCCAAAAACACATAACAGCAAATAAGTTTGTTGTCTAAGGTGCCTAAAAAGGAAATTACCCTAGGCTGGATACACAGCAAATGGAGAAAGACAAGCAACTCCCAGAGGAAGTCAAAGCACAGGCTGAATGAACCGCTTCCTGCAGCAGCTGCTGCTGCTGCTTCATTTACCATTGCCAGCTCAAGTTAACTTTTAAGTTAGAAGCAGCTGAAAAAAAATAAACAAGCCCTAGATCATCACCCAGACCTAGGAGGGAATAGGTAGTTCTTTGCAGGCATGCATCTATGCACAGACATTGAATATATAGTAACTTGACTCTATTCTATGTATCGCTTTTTCTAAAAATCAGCCCTCATCCGTGTCCAACATGTAACCCAAGGCTTCTAGCTGCAGCTTCCAGAAAAAAATAAAAAGCTTATCACATCTATGGCCTCAGAAATGGAAGCGCTGAGAAATAAATTGGAACAGAAGGGGAAAGGGAAAGCAGAAAAACGTTCTTAACAATTTTGCAGAAGGATTTTGTGAGGCCAAACAGAAAATTGCAGAGCCCACAGTCCTGCCATCAGAGAACACCTTCAAGAGTTACAATTCAGAAGCATATATCAAGCACTTTTGGCAGCAGAAAACCAGCCTGATGAGCCACATATCATTACCTCCATAGGTTCCACAAAACTAAAACCAAAACCCATGTACCAACCAGAAAGGAAAGTTCAGCCCTTGCCAACAATGTTTCTGTGCATCAGTTAAACCAGCAGAAAGTGAAGCACACCCAGTTTGGTACCTGGTAGTCTTGGGCATCTTTTGTTGCTATACCTGCACACTCATTCAATAGCGGGTATCCTTCTTATGCATACTGCTGCTTGCTGTGCCAGTCCTGCTTCTACTTCTACTTGACATGGATCCATCTGGACTGATGTCTAGACAATTGGATCCATCTGGACTGATGTCTAGACAATTCCCCCCCCCCAAAGAGTCTTCCATGGGAAGTGGTGCTCTTCTGGACGCCATTCGGGTGCACTACGGAACAGCCCCTCAAAGGGGCACACAGCCAGCTGAGCTCAGTCACGAGCAGCTTTGTCAGCCAGAGACCCTGCTCCCAGAAAGAATTTTGCATAGACTCAAGAAAACAGATTCAAAGGCAACAAAAATACAGGCTCAGCAATCGTAGCACATAAAACCTTGAGTGCCAGGTAGAATTTGTTTAATTTCTCTTATTCTATGTGTATTTCCAATGCTGTACATAGTTTATACAGACAACACTGAATACTACAGAACTGATTCATCAGGTAGGCAATTTTTTTTCCCACGAGCCCTAACAGGCAAGTAGGAAATGAAATGTACCAAGAAAATATAGGCTGTCATGTATTTCTAACATCACTCCCCCATCAGTCAATATTAAAAGTCCTGTGACATTGCTGTGATTTTATTACATTCCATATCAAAAATAAATTTTTTAATCATTCTGGCCTCCAAGATCTCAAGAGCTGAATTCCTTTGGAAATCCAGATGCTTTTTAAAGATGACATAAATATGGCTTTTGGTATTATAACTTAAGATTTCTTTTTAAAATAATTTCTAAAATATTTAGAAAATAGATCAAAGGAAGAGAGCTGATTTTTCCCTGTTCTCCTGGAAGGTGTTTCTGAGGCTGGTCCTGCCAGAGCTCACATCCTTACCCACACAGATGGAATAAAGTTTTACAATCTGAATTCGACTTGTGTCCTTCGCAGAAAACGGGTTGCACTGCACTTTACAGCATTACTAAAAGGCATTTGCCCCCTCAAAACAGAGGTCAGACATACAATTTTAACTTACATAGACTTTTTTTCCTAGTACTTCTGCCTATAGGTATCACTGAACTAGTTTAAACGCTTAAAGTTTTGGTTAGAAGATATATCATTTTGGTTTCTGGTAGTATATAAAACATAGATCACACCATAGATAATTAATAAAATCTTGCCCTGTATATACATGCATTTAATTGGTCAAGTATTCTTTTCAAATTATAATCTGCAGTCTATTGATCTTACTGGAGATTTCACTTTAGGCCTGTGATATACAGTACTCCAGAGTATGTTTATGTGTTCATTTTTGTTAATTTTGAGATTTTTTTTCCAATGGTGAACTGCAGGAAAAAAAGCTCAATGTACATAGATCACGGCAATACTGTTTTAATTAGACTTTCTGCATAGCCTGTCTGCATACGCATTTATCCATTTTCAATATTAGTATCCCGTCCTTCTCCAAAACTTAAATACAGTCTAAATAGCATAAGAAACTACTTAAATCTTTTGGTTAGCTCATTCACAATGAAAAATATTGCGCCATTCTGTGCAATTAAATTAGGATCTGCAACCTCCCAGGATCATAATTGGGTGAGGGCAGAAAAAATAGCTTCTGGATAAAATAAATGTCTGTAATTGCTTCCAATCATGATCTGGAAACATATATAGTAGACTGGCTGTGGATAATTTTGCATTTAAATTTTTTTTAATCACCTGAATGCCAAATCTTTACTAGCTGCTGATTCCAATAATGTAAAAATTGTATTCAAGGTAAGAAAAAAAAGGACATTTTGAACAGATAAATATGGCACCAGAAGACACTGCAAGATAGTCAGAAAAGAAGTCTTTTACTTGAGGGTAAAAGACAAAATGAAAACAATCTTAGAAAGGTCTTCACAAAGCACATTGCCAGAGTCTAAGCAGGTAACCTGTAGCCACGTGGCTGATTGTCACAGGGACACTAAATCCTTGTCCTGGGGTTTAGTTTCCAAGAACCCTAGGAGGGCTAGAAAGATGCAGGAGATCTCTAACAGCCACAGACCTGCTCCTTAACAGAAGATTTATGATGTATATGAAGAATGAAGATGCTGCACTACCTCACAACAGGGAAAAGAGCACTCATAAGTGACAGAACGGTAATTAATTGTCAACACACAAACACTAAGGTGAGAAACGTTGACATTCTGAAATAACATGATTTTTTTTTTATGTTCCTTAAATATTCTATAAATACAAATAACAAGAAAGCCCACTTAAGACACAGGCTGACAATGTTCAGAAGGGCTAATATTATGTTATCTTCTCAGCTAGTACACAATCATTATTAATAGTAGTTTTCAATCAGTCTTTAAAAGATTCTTATTTTATGAAATAACACTGATTTTTTTTATTTTTTAAACTAGTTGTCTATATACAGAAATCTCAACATATAATAAATGACATTTAATCAGTTGTTATAATTTTTATTTAAATTACTGCTTGTACTTATTGCCCAAGTTTCATTCCCGCACTAGGTCCTTCATAACAATTTCACTAGCTATTTACAAAAACATGGACATGCAACAAATCAGGCTAAGTATAAAAAAAGGGCACACAGGAAAAGTTTACAAGTTCTTTTACATGATAATGTTGATTTTTGCTCTTACAACACATTACAAACAAATAAGTTCATCTTGATAACATTACTTTAGTAATAAACAACCTATATTCGCTTATTTTGTGATACACTTCTATGAAACCTCCTTCACGCTGTATGTGTACACACAGATACGCACATACCTACAGCAAAGCTGAGAACATAACCACCTAAAAAAAAAATCACGCCACTGTCATCAAAAAACTAGATGACTGCTCCTACTCACGAATCTGTCACCCAATGTCATATTCAAGCCCCAAAGCAAGTGTTACAAAGCCACCTGCATCAGAGTTACTTAGAAAAGCAGTGCTCTAGCACACACACCACATGAGTATAGACTCAAGTTCACCAACTCAAAGGGCCAGACAGGCAAAGCAGAAGCAATGAACTGTCTGTCCGTAAAAGGTACTGAATTCATGAGTGTGGTATGGACTCTTTGAGCCTGACTTACAGCCAGGTTAGGGCCAGTGTTGCGGATGGGAAGATCATCAGTCTTCCTATCACTCCTAGGTGGGTTCTATGCAAGAAGCTTCAAAGAAAAAAGTGAGCTACAGGTGAGAGACGCTTGGCCTTTTTATATATTTGTACTTTGAAATGATATTACTCTTTCTTGCCCAGATTAAAACCTACTTATTGCAATTTTGGATTTACTACCAGGCACCTTGCAGTAGCTGATGCATAATTGAGTGTGATGACTGTGGTTAGGGTGGCAACTTCACAATCATATTTGCTTGTCAGTCTTACTGTGAGTCACGTGGTTTGGGCACTTACATGAAAACTCTAATGAAAAGCTTTCTTTAGTCTGACTGCAGAGGAACACAGCAATCAGTTGTTAGGAAGTTATGGACTCTGGGTGAAAAGTATATTGGAGAACACAGTCAAGCAATTACCAAAAATTGGAGAAGCAATAGATGTTGTTAAGTTATTAAATTAAATTTGCAAGAGAATGTCTACATATTTAATTAGCATTTGTCAAAAGTGCCTAGGCAAGGAAGTTACAGCTATTCAAAATATCAATTAAAATTTTAGTTATAAATTGTTACCTTATTATCTTGCTTCAGTAATTTTGTTAAATGTCACTTAAGAGATTGCCATCTCTGTAACCAGGATAACAGTGGTAGCTCATCTGGAGAAACAGCAGCCTTTTCTACACCCACATTTAAAAGACAATCATTTCTTTAATTGTAGTACACTTGCTGCTACAACTGCAATCACAACTTATCTTTTTTTTCAGACAGAATTCTTCAATTCATGAATATTTCCTCTTCACATAAACTGAGGGAGAAGGTATTACTTGGGCAAAATCAGTGTTCAGGTACTTGGTTAGTACGTGCTGCTTCTTTGATTACTATCTTTCCTTGAATTCTCAGGGCAGAAAATGACAGAATGAGATGTGTCTGAGAGCTTGGTTTACGCCCTCAGCCTGTAATTTCCCACAACAGACTGCTTAGTTAACAGACTGGCCTAACTTTTAACATCTTCTTGTCAACATCCTATTAAATACACTTATATAGCCTGAGCTGTCTTATCAGAACAGTATGGACAAACATAAAAGACGAAAAAGTGAGGTAAAACCTCAAAACGAAAATTCTGAGATCTTAAGCCTAAATTCCTACAGTCTAAGTAATTATTTCTCTTCTATAGCTTTTAGCATTCTCTTTTTCTTTGTGACCTTCACAGCATTTCTCAATGTTTTCTAGTTTATCAATGAACTCAATGGTGCATGTACAGTTACTTGAACCGTACTTGATTTGCACACATAGCAAGTACAGTTGAATCTTAAGCTACATTTTTCAGGAAACAACCTGGAAAAATATAAGAAAATACATGCATCTTTGAACATGAATAGGTAAAACCATCCTCAGTGAGCATAAACCAATATTATTTGAGTGATATCAGAATTCCTTTGTTCCTTGAAAATGTAGCAAAGGCAAACGCATTGGGGTGAAAATAGACGGTTGCAAACACCTTGAGGTCACTTCTGCAGATCACTGCAGGTATGACCATTACCTTCCCACATCCTTGAGAAAGAAATAGTCATAGAAATAGTTAAGAATAAGTAGACTTTGGGAAGAGAATTTTTAGCTAAATCGCTAATTCTAGTACAAAAGGGAATTAGATCTTAAAAATTAAGAGCAGTCCAGAATAACTTAGCAGTTCCTAAACTGTGTTTGCTTTTTCTGTTACCAGCACTGAGACTGTGTCTTCCTGCTGTATCTCCATTTAACAACAGGATTGTGGAGGAGGAGGAGGTTAGTCTTGCCCGAGGTGAGGGGTGAGGAGGACTGAGAAAAGTATCAAGAACATCATTTCCTCACTAACAATGTCACAAGTTCAATTCTCTCTTCCCTGCAGTTAGGCATACAGTCTTGCACAATGTGAAAGAGGAGGTGGTGTCATTTACACGTTTGCAGAATGTTGCTTTGGAAATGGAAAAAACCTGGCAATTCTTCGACTGAAAAACAGACCCAGGCACGAGCATTGAATACAGAATAACATCACTACATTGTCTCATTTGCTTCCAACCGAGCGGTTTAGTTTAGACTGCAGACATGGTTAGCAGGCATACTAATTATGAAGAGATGGAACACAATGACTCTACCTGACTGAAAATCCACAACCAAGAGAAAAGTGTCTTTAGATGGCAGTGCAGTGAATTTCTTACGGGACCCAGCAATCAAACAGCAACAGATAAACCTAATGGCTCAGTGAAGAAACTATAAACAGATGAAAGATAAATACGGGGAGTGATTAAAATTCACCTGCTAATTACAGTGCTGATTTTGTCTGTTTAAGTAGGTTGCCATTTAATTTCCCTATGTATTTTTTCTCGCAGTACAGAAAAAATAGAAAGACAGAAGACAGCAAATTGCTGTTTCCAAACCACTCTGGTCTGTGTCACTTCTATATCTCTTATACGTCCTGCAAGGACTAAGAATCAATAGGTCTGCCAGCTGTGCTTAGCAACTTCTCTACAGCTTTCACATCTCTTTGCCTTAAGGCTCATTTAACATACTGAGTGCAGACCAGCCTCAAGAGCATTCAGGTTTCCTGTAGCTTCAAAAACTTCTGCAGGAATTTAATAAATTGCTCAAGCACATTGCTGGGTTGTTGTGAGCTAACTATCAAGCACTTCAGCTCTAATTCATCTTAGACTTGCTAGACACAACACTAAAGGACACCTGTCTAGCACTGACAGCTATGAACCAGAACCTACTGTCAATTCACCTGTTTCCAGCACCTGGCCTGCATCCTGAGTCTCCATTCTCTGTATCTAAAGTATGTGATCCTTCTCCAGGATCATACAGTTCAGTTCTTTGGGAAAAATAACTATGAAGAAGTAACCACAGATGAGCTTCACAAAGAACTTGTACTCTTCCCCCTTAAAAAAAAAAAAAAAAGGCACATAAAAAATAAAGCCTTTGATAATAACAATTTCTTGAATGTAGGGTCCTTTCCTCTGGCCCTCCAAGCCCTTAGCAATTCACACAGATTATCTGTATTCAGAAAGCCAGGTTTATGAAACTCCTGGAGTAACTCACACTGAGAAGTGTGAGAGATTGACCTCCTGCTCCTCTCACACCGCAGGCCTTGCCAGGTGACCTTGTTGCCAAGGTAACCTCTTCCCTGAAAACGTGATTGTCCTCTGTAAAAGCTGGGTTATTGTCTCAGATGTTTGCATTAAAATACAAGACAATCTGCATTTAATGACCTTCTCTTATTTAGAGCTTTGTTCCATTTCATCTCAACACAGAAGGGAACAGACACTGAAGAAGGCAAAAGGTCTTGCATCCAAAGTGAAGACAGCAGTTTAGCAGGGTTGGATACAGTTCACTGGGAAGAATGTTTTAATTCTTCACGCATCAGAGACCTTCACAATGTCAGAGGACTGCTTTGCTAAATGGAAGGGAGCAATAAACCTTTTCCCAAGATATGTTGTGCTGTAAACTGATTAAGTGGCATAGAACTAATTACAGCATATTATTCTTCCTGAGTCTTTCAGAAGAGGGACATCTAAAGGAGTAGCATTCACTAATTAACAACTGTTTCAGGCTACCAAGATTAAAAGCACCTAGAGCAATAGAAAATAAGGGTATACAAACGTAGCTTTAAGGTGTCCATAACAGCACCCTCATTTCTTTTCTACAACACCACCTCCACACACATCTAGCTATATTATAGGAATTCCGCTTGTCTGACTACAATCATCCCAAAACGGCTGAAACCTAAAAGGCTCCTGTTCCAATGAAGAGAGACAGCAACCCTAGAGAAATGCAACAAACTATCTCCTGAAGGTAACAATTTCTTTCCCTTAAAACAGACCAGAAGGTGGGAAAACAGACTTAAACACTAGACTTCAGAGTTTCACATGTGAAACTTCAGTGGCATCCCACTTATATCATGAGAAGACAAATGCATAAAGCTGTAGGACAGATATCACCTGGAGGAGTCATGGGGAAACAAGACGAACGATAACTGCCAAGATGAAGGAAATAAATTGTTTTCATAGACCACCATGCACAGAACAGGAAACATTCCAGTATTGCAAGAAGTTTAGATTAGATTCAAGGCAAAAAACATTTTGATCTCAATAACAGCTAAGTAACCAGACAGATCGTCCAGTGAGATTACAGCACTCACACCCTGTGGGCTTTGTAGGCATCCATTAGATATAACTGACCCTACTTTGCTGCAGTAATTGCATGGTTTTTTCCTCTGAAAACATTGCTCATTTGTATGTGTACACCAAATGTTTATTTTCATATGGGTCAATGTGCCTAAGTATGATATTTGAACAGGCAACTGACCTGCTGAGGATTTGCTGTTCTGAGCAACAATGCTTTGTAAACACAGGGTGTAATTCCTCTCTTTCTACTAAATGAAACTCCACATACATTAAGAGCAATTCTAAAATGTTCTTGCTACAATACCATATTTTCCATGTAAAAACATGCATGTCCAAGAGAATGAGGTAGCAAAACAAACCCTACAGCAGTAAAGAAACTGAAACACCTTTATTAAATTTAACAGCCTCCGAGTATCAACAATGGAAAACCTAACAGAAAAAGCAGTGTCATTTTAAATGATTGTTGAAACACTTTTTTGTAGTGATATTCAAAAATATATATAGCTTGTAGCTTATTAGGATTTGGTCAGTTGTCATCTGCTGAAATGAAGACATACAGGCAGTCCTAAACCACACTACTTTGACCTTTTCACAATTTTTAAATTTTAGTTCGGCCGTTCCTTTTATTTCCTCGGTCTGTAACCTTAATATTCTGTGAGCAACAGAGAAACGGAATGGTTGCCTACTCCAAACAAATACACTGTAAAGGTTAAAGTAATGTAACAGATTGCCGCTGTTCTTTTGCTGTCACTTGCAAACTATACCAGAAGCCATGATTGGAAGGTGCTGCTCAGATGCGAATGACAAGTGGAAATAAGGAGTGCCCCTCCATCAATTATTTTTCAAAACGAGCTTTGCAAGCATTATTTTAAGTTTTCTTTCAGCAATTTATTAATACATGTAGTATTAAGAGCGTAAGAGCATTCCAGTTGATGCTAATGCAGTGCTCGAACACTTAATTTCTGTCTTTTTCAATAGTATTATACATTTAGCTAAACATCAATTCATGCAAGTTTAATTAATCACATTTTTGTAATTTCATAAAATGAACATTGCTATGTGGTCTCACAAATGGGCACATATTCTTGCGTCATACTGAATCAGGACCTAAGTATTCTCTCATTAGATTTTTTACACAGATGTTCTTACCTTTTTCGTTCACAGTGAGAAAAAGGGAATTAATTCCCACTGAATGCTTAAAACGTGATTGAAATGTTACAAGTTTGCAACATGACTAAACAATACATTTATGACTTGCAGTGTTACAGATGTTCCTATGATTAAGAAACAACTCTGTAATGTGTTACAAATTTTAAGACAAGTTGACAATTTCTAATAATATCGACACAAATCAACTGCTGTAAATTACTTATAAAATATAATGCTCATAGTTTATTTTTTTAACAATAAATAAAAACGAATGGGGCATTTGGTTTTATTTTCTTACCTAAATGAAAAGGAACCATAAACAAAAGTTACTTTTTCAATTTAAAAATACACATGACAACTGGACAGAGTGACCTTTGAAGTATGGACTAGCTATTCCACAGACCTTTGGAAATGCTGCAAAAGTTAGCCACAAATACTAAGCTTCACTGACTGCAAGTCAGGAACAGCTTTTCTCAGTATGTTGTTGAATACCTCTTGCACTTCATTAACGCTCAGAACCATGCAACAGGCAATACACTGTTTAAGTAGAGCCAAGATAGTACTGGTATTTCAAGTGTTTTATCAGTTTAATAGTGCTACCGACAGTGTCACTACAGGAATCTAATTATCTTCATTGCCAATCTGAACACTAAAAAGTCCCATTACTAATACAGGTATCTCATTCAAAAAAACTTCCTAGCATCTACCTCATTCTCTGGTACCATGCTTCTCCTTTCCATAAGCCCCAGGCTCAAGCCTTTAAACTACCACTCTATTTTCTCCCATAAGTCTTTCTAAAGGCAGGGATACTCCGTGTGAGCCTTTCCAGTTTAGTTGTATGTGTTAAGAACATTTTATTAACGCTCATGCTTAGTTAGGTTTGCATAACTGCCTCTGAGGTACCTGGAATCATTGCTATCATCTGGATGTTCAGCTACCAGCAAACATACCCAATAAAGTCATGCATTTGCAGTACATACTGCATTTCTTTGAAAGCTAAAATATATTATACAGTCAGAAACTTAGCAAGATACGCATGCTGAGCATTAATAATCCCTACAGAAATTTACGACCAACAATCAATTTGAATGTCAAATAACATTTGATTACAACATTTAGCAAGAGAGTTACCTGTTTCCAGAACCTCTGCCTATCATTTATTGTTCATCTGCCTTAATATTACAGAATTATACAATGTTTGAGGTTGGAAGGGACTTATGGAGATCATCTGGTCCAACTACTCGCCTAAGTAGGGCCATCTACAGCAGGTTGTCCTTTTCTGTAATGCATTCAACTCTGGAGTCCTCAAGGACAGGAATGACATGGATCTGTTAGAGCAAGTCCAGAGGAGGGCCATGAAGATGGTATTATCCCTTTCAACCCAAACCTTTCTATGATTCCATGAACTAATGAATGACTGACCAAAATAAATAGAAAAACATGAACAGTAATGTAACAAACACAAGGAGGCGCGCGACTCACTTCAGAGTAGGAACACAGCCACCTCAAACCTTCTCAAAACAAAAGAATACAGAGCATACACTGATGTGCACATAGTTAATCAGAATACGCTTGTCTTCTGCTTATTTGTTTTTAGATAACAAAGCCATCTTGGCTTCACAAACTAATTTGTATAACTTACTCATATATGAAGTGAACAAGAGTTTTCTGCTGTGGAGAGCCCTACTTGGGACCATATTTTGCCACCAAGACAGAGCTCTGCACTCCTCATTTGCCAGCCTCACAGGGGAGTGTCTAGAACACTATGCAATTACTGCACAACACTCACAGCATTGGTGTCAGCTCTCCTACAGCAGATCTTTTTTAATTTAGAGCTAGAGTGAATATAGTAAGGTAACGTAGGGAGTATGAGTACCCATACGGATTGTGCTGCTGTTATCCACTAAAATACAGTTAAAGGCTTCATAATCTTTGAGACAAAATAAAAGCATCACTGGAGACTGCCTGCAAGTAAAGCTAGATTTCACTTCCGAAGCAGTGATTTTCAATTAAAAACAACAAAAACCCAGTGCCTTGGCAACTTTGCCACATGTCTGCACATGGTACCAGCCTCCCCAGACAATATTTATATTTTCAAGAAGATACAAAGAAAGATAAATAATGTAAAGCAGCAGCCAGGACCTACTCTGTACTGTGATTTGGGAGGCCAGAAGTGAAGCAGCAACCAGAAAGAACTGTTACACAATGAACACTCAAAGAAATGGATTTTGGACATTCTTGTAGTCTGTAGGTAATTCTTGCTAACAAACACCACTTCTCGGCTTACACTTTCCTTGCAAGACTGTAAATGTTGGCTACTATTAAAGCAAGTTCTCATCAGCTTTTTAAATGATGAGTTTTGACTATGTTTTGCTGCACCCTGACAATAAACAGTATGTCTAATAACAACATACTCCCAAGCTGAAATTTCTAAACTGCTGTTGAACTTCTCACAAGGAAGAGATGAGCAGAGCATTATTTGATTATTGCAGATGCTCCCATTCTATTTCTGTCCACAGGCTGACATACAGAAACATGGACATGGTTGCACAGATTAGGTGTAAACACGGAACAAAACTCATTTGTCAGACTTGCAGATAAATCAGCTTCACAGATGTTTTGCAGATCAGTACTTCCCCAAAACATACTTTGGAGTGTGCTTTGCACAAGAATGGCAGAGCAGCAGACCAACATTTCTTGAATGCAAGGAATACAGTGCGTGAGCAGATCACTAGATCAGCACACTCGGTAAGGAATGCCTACAAAAAAGTACTCTCTTCACTGCTGTGTGCTCTGTGTAGAGCGGTTCTATACACGTGCACGTGTAAAGAAAGACTGGGATGTCATGACATCTACCAGCACATTTGGACTTCCCACTCAAAGTTTGAGTAAAGGTCCTGTTTTGCAAAGGCATCAGACCTTTGTTTTAAAAGATCCATACATATAATGCCAAACCACTTTTCAAGGCTGCAGTTTATTTTGTAATTTCCTGTCACAGCAGCTAACTCAGAATTCTTACACCAGTACTTAAAAATGCAGATGCCTTTTAAATGTTTTGATACAAAAGCAAAAGAATAGTTTGTGGGTCTTTCTTTAAATACATTTATTATTTTACACTTGTGGTATCTGTTTCACAGCAGGATGTATAAAGTACTTAAAAACAAACCTAGATTAGAAAGCTGAAATGGCAGTTCTTTGTTATTATTCTTAGTATTTGTCACCCTGTCTTTCATCCTTTTGTATTCTGATAATTCAAATCTTTAAATCCTTCAAGAACTCATTTGGGGTTTGGGGTTAAGAAAGATTTACTTCAACAGAAATGCTAACATTCCTCCCTCAAATCTATGCTTTCCTGATTATACATGAAATAAAAAATATTTTCAAATACATACATAGAATTATGAAAAGTTTTAATGAAGAGTTCAGCATTATGTAAACATATTTCACAATAAAGCCTGAAGACACAATGAAGAATTGTTACTCTTCTGATAACTGTTAGCTTTCACTAAAAACTATTACAAAGAAAGTTGAGCTATATCAAGCTTGTTTCACAGAAGAAAAAAGAAAAAATGAGAAACATGGAAGAATCACCTCTTCATTAGATACTACAAAATAATTAGGTGGTTAATCAGATGAATTAATGCAGTTAAATTACTGGTTGTAGGGCCAAAAGACTGGATATGTGCAAAGACTGGACATTTCAAGCAGCCTGGCATTAGTTATACAAGACAGCTCATTGAGTTTCAACAGAATTTGGTTTCAATCAGTTTATTTATTCAGTATTCTTCAATTAAAGAGGAGATTCTAAAGTTGATAAAAAACTTACTATAGACAAAAGGGAACAACATTCAAAGGGAGCTAAAAATTTGTTGTTGTTCATATTATTTAACAAGAAATAAACCTCATTGCTTATACAGGTAAAAGTGTTATGCAAGGATATCCTAGAATGTTTACCATCCCAGTGGGTCCCCGGGTCTACGGCTGACCATATCTGACTGCCTAATGCTGAACTGGTGAGGAAAATCTCTTACTGCTCAGTCTTGGCCATATGGGGGTTCTTTTCACAAATTTCTTATCACACTCCGTGTCCTTCCCTCTGGATGCGAGCTTCAGTCAGGCAGGTACTCACGTCTCCTCCAGCCTCAGCCCATGATAGAGTAGGCTGTGGGATGTCACATACCAACTGCACAGGTCTGTGACACTCCAAAGCCAAGGAGGCCACAGGCACAAGGCTGCTGAACACAGGAAAACAAGCACCAACCACCTCAGGCCAACAAAAGCCGAGATAGCTCCCAGAGCTTTGCACTAGAGGATCACTATGTGACACCTTCTACTTGTAACAGGAAAATACCCAAAAACTCCAAATATTTAGATGACCATACCACATATCTTCAGCTTTGTATACAGAGCTAGGAATCAGTTTCTCTGAACTTTTAATTCTTAACTGCCTCTTAGAGCCCAACAGCAATGCCAAATAGCCTTCAATTGCAAATATGAATAAAAGTAGAAAAAACAATTATTAATTCCCAGTCTCTATTGCACACAAAGAAAGTGCCTTGGCATCAAAAGTCTAATTTTCCACTGCTTTGAAATCAGAAAGCCCAAAAATTAAAAAGAGCTGCACAAAATCTAAGCCAGAAGATAATTTCAGTTCCTGAATGAACACTGCAGAATAAAGGGAATATCTATGAAGGCTTGTGTTCCATTATAGTGGAACAAGTTTCCAAGACACCTACCAACAATGTACCAACAAAGGCATACTGGGCACATTCAGATCACTGGTGGTACCCAGGCATTTAAATCTCTTTTGTGAACCTGAAAGACCTTGCATAATATTGAAAATTTCAACATCCTGGTCTCCGTGCTCATGGAACAATTCCGAAAGCATTATGGAGACTCTGTGTGAATCCATTTGCATATCCATGCACCAGTAGACCCCAAAACCCAGCCCTTAAGTTTTGGCTTTGTAAGAAGTCACTCTGCAAGCTAAGCATTTTACAAGAGGTCTTCAATACCTGTGGAAATACTCCAATGCTTCAATACGAAATTTAGTACATAAGATAGGGCTTGGTTTTTTTAGTAAAAAAAAAGAAAAAGTCAATAGAAAATGACGACAGAGCTATCAGCATGTAAGCAATGATTCTGCTGCTGACTAAAACTGAAACAGGTCAAGAAAGAATAGAGAATAAGGGCAATGAATAAGCCTGATTCATATCTGGATAAAACAAAGTATTACTTAAAACAGCTGGAAATAGACTTTAATGTAGGATTACAAAAAGTGCAAGGAGAGGTCGAAGCTTTCAAAGTTACCCTGTGGTTAGTAGTAATGGAAGGTGAAATGAGAGCATCTGCATAGGTTTCAAGCCCAGTGCAGAACAAGCACTACTAATTCATTAAGTCCTTGATGAGTCATGCTTAACTAAACAAATTCAGACTCATGTTCTTAATTATAAAGGAAACACAGATTTAAATTCTTCACCCTAATTTTTCAGCTAATTATAAAATGACACAACTCTTCAAGGCAAAACAAGAAAAGCAAACTTCTCTAGAAGATCAAGCAAAAGAAAAATGATGCTACTCTACAGCAAATTCAAGGTGGGCACAATGAAATAACATCACTCTGTAACCGACAGAATACTTCCACTATTTCAAACTCCTATACAAAGCAACTGTATCAGCAGGGAAATGCCACTGTTTCTTCCAACAATGGCCTAGGCACGGCACAATGTAATTACTATTTTACTACAAAGATGCCTTAGGGCACAGCATTTGGGAAGCTAACACATCCCTAATGCACAAACACTTTCAGAGTCTGCCTCTAGTTTTTCTGCAGGATATTAGGTAAGCAAGAGTAGTGCACCTCTTCTTGGTCTGTTTCTGGAGAGAGTAACTTAGTGTCACATCTTAAACATGACTATTGAAAAGCACAGCCACAAACCAGAATGAGCTGTGGCCTATAGCCAATGCAACAGCCTCTTACTTGGAACTGAAATTCAGGTGAAGCATTACTAACCAGTAAAATATCGAGTTTGATATAAGTAGCATCTTCTAGACCTCTTTTCCTGTTGGTTAAGATTCCCTATATATCTTTAAACCCTGAAGACAGTGGTTGACAATTATTATGTATTACAGAGAATATATCAGAAAATGGTAAAAAAAGTCTCACCAAGCACGGGGAATACGTGCTCAGAGCCTTGACCCAAGATCAACTTCATATCTCACTCCTTCCATAAGATCTCTAAATTTAGCTTGTAGCTTTCCAGAAGTGAAGATATCTTTGTGCCAGTCAGGGGAGTTCATGGTGTGCACATGCTGAACATAAACTGATTTCTGCAATGTGAACTCTTTTCTGGCATAACAACAGCAATACAAGTATGTTTGTGTAAGTAAGAAGTTGCAACATGTGAGTCAATGTTCACACGCATGCCCAACCAGCCACAACGGATGCCAGTTAACTCATGCTAAGGTCAGCTGTTAGGAAATGTTCACCTTCTCTGTGGGATCATGAAAGACTTCACTCAAATTCTGTCACATTGAAGATCATAGCACCTAATATACTGATATCGTTATAACAGGACTTGGGGCAGAGCCAGGGCAAGGTACAATATCCTATAACAGCTAATCAGCCATCCCAGACTCCCCTCTGCAAGAGGGATCTTTTTAATACCAACAGAGCAAAATATTCTAACTCAAAAGCATCACAGTGTCTGCAGATTAGCTACAGATGATCATAGGCATCACTAGTGGCATGTTCTCCCAAAACCACCCAATTAGACTCCCCCATGATCCTGGAAATGAAAGTCACTTGCCTTATCAGCCTTATTTCCTGCAGGCTGCCACTTTTAGGCCCTTTTATTAATAACAGCATATAGGTGCTTACAACACACTGGTTTCCAGAAAGCCCAGTCCTTTTTCCTTTGTCAACATAAGTGAAGAAACTAAATTCCCATGTCCTACAAACTCAGTCAGTTTCTGCCTACAATGCTAAGTTCACAGCTCTGTCATAGTAAAGGCAACATTTTATCCCAAAAGCACTAATAAGACATTTTTCCAGGGGACTATCTATCAGATTTTAGGGTTTGCCACAGAGACACATTTATTCTCTCCTGCATTATTGCTGTTGGAGAACGAGCCTTTGTGGAGGATTTAAATTTAAAGAGAGATTACAATAAGCAAAATATAACTGTACAAATCCTCTTATTGACATGTATTTGAAACAAGAGGTATGGAACAGACACCTAACACCTCTGCAGAGCTGAGACATAACCAACAAGCAGTAGACAACAACAGGATTTGCCTTGAAACTCAGCTATGAAAAGGCCAGGTAGCAAAACAATTGTTGGGACTGAAGGACTGAAAGGTGCTAAAGAAAGAAAAGTCCTGCTTCTGTTGAGAAACTAGTACAAGCTACAACAGAAAACTATACAGAAGGTGTATGAGGCATTTCAGTGTATGAGGCATTTCATCGTAGGCTGCCAACACATTATATTCCCACAATGGATTGCTGACTGATTTTTCCTCTCTTTCTTTCATGAGTGTACAACATATGTCTCCCACTCTGTCAAATGTCACGTGATACCTTTTAACTAACATGCACCAGCTGATCTTTCCTAATGCCATCTCCTTTCTGCCAGCAAAACAATATGGTTCCACCATGTCTCTTGGAACCCATTAATGCCACTTTCTTATTTCCCAGAGAGTATTTCTACAGAATCACAGCGAGATATTCCTTCCTTTCAAATGCTGTGTGCATCTTCCTACGATCTGCTCAAAGCCATTTTCTGCACTGCAAATAAAACACCAAATTCAAGAACTGAATGCAGTATTTTAGCACAACAGAGCAGATAAATAGCGTAACCCATGCACTAACTTTGTGATTTGAATCAAACTGAACCTTGACTGATTTGCAACCTAGAAAAAGTTTTGATGACAGACTGAAAATAGTTAAGCCAGTTTTCCTAAGTACAGTAACACTGAAAGGTTTGTGGCTGCAAACCACCCATTTAAATTTGCCAGGCTAGGAACATTCAGCTAAGTAATCGATCAGATTAACTAAGAATTAGTGCTTTATAGCAATACTGAAGATCAAGGTGACAAAGCCAACAGTACCCTGTTGCACCCAGATACAACAGAATGCAAAATATACAGAATGAAAAGATAAACACGTTAGACAGAAAATTATGCTAGAACAGCAGGAAGATTGCAAACTAACTCAAACCTTGGCACATAACAGAATTAGGGCTGCCTGTATACGTAGAATACAAGAAACACACTTGAGACAACTTGAAAAAAAGCTGATCATAAGCTGTCTGGCCACTATCCTGGGCAATGGCAAGAAAGCAAAATCATCGTAACTGCAAAGGAAGGCTTAGAAGTTAAAGGCAGACTTAATTTACCTTCAGGACTGGCCAGATAACTGGAGGTTAGCAAGTATAGTACTTATAATTAGTTCTACAGTATGATGTCTGACAACTGTAGGCTACTAAGTAGGACACCCAGAGTATTCTAGATTTGCCAAAAATTTTAAAAGAACCAATAAGGCAAAGTAATTCGATAGTTCCTTGAACATACAGACCTAAATCTGGTTTGTAATACAATGTTGTTACCCTAAGAAACTCCTATCTATGCTATACCACAGCATATTTATATAATCTTTGGTCTCCTTTGAGAGGTCCAGAAAGTTCTTTAAAGATTTCAAAATTAACATAGTTTACAAAGCAGTTTAGGCACCTTTAGATCAATAGAAATATGCCATTACCTTATAAAATCAATTATTTGCATATTTAATTAGGTTTGTACTATATTACTGAACATGTCACATGAAATTACGTAACAATGTTATCTTCCATGGATAAGTATAACTTAGGGAATGCTTCCAAGACAACCAAGCAACACAATAGTTAAGGGCGAAGTAAAAAAATAGAAGACATAAAAACCTGTCACTGAATTTATGTGGCATTCTTGTAAGTAAAGTTAATTATGTGTAGAAGTACATTCATTCTAGACCTTTACTGTTAAATCTACAAGTTTATATTCTACCCCTGAACTGGATATTTTTTCTTTTAAGACACCTTTCAGGATTAAGGAATCTGGTTTGGAGTATAAAATCATGTAATAAAATCTATACAATTATGAAGCTACATGTATATTTTAAAACACTATAGCAGTGTTAACTAATAAGGAACAATAACAGCTATTTACAGTCTTGAGATTTGGTCCATCCCCCAATAAAAAGGAACAGAAACATTTCTCCATGGAAGCAGACCTTTAAAAATTGGCAAGGTTTTTGGTAGAGCCAGAAAAAATATATTATAAAGTTCTTTATGAATATTCACAAGTCTGCCTTGGTCATACTCATGCCCTGCATCTGTTATCTGTATCACTGACCTTAAAGATCTCCTGGAAAGCCATATATACAAAACAGACATTCTCACAGAAGAATTCAGTTTGCATGGTTCTGTTCTCACTGACGAAAAAGATGACAGCTATTCCTGAAACAATTACTCTAACACCTACTCTTAGAATAATGCTCCTCTGAAGAGGAGAAATCCCACCTGAAATACCATCAGCACACAAAAAGAGCCATTCTAACCAAGACTTCATCATGCAAACTTTAGCTGTCTTTCTGAAACTAAGGTGAAAATGAATCAACAGAGAAATTGTCTCCATCAGCTGCCATCACACTATTATTGAAGCTTTTAAACACAATGTTGTCAGAAATGCATAATATATTCAGAAAGAGAGAAGGAAGAGCAGGCAGGTAGAGAAGGGTAGTGATAACTAAACCAGCTATTAGGTGGTTTGTCTGACAGGTGTTTGTTCTTACACAGCTGGGTGTTATTTAGTCCTGACCCAGTGAGCCTGAAATGCTTTAGAGACACCTCAGAATCAAGCTCTCTGCTGTTAAAGTGACAGTGACTCAGCAAACCAGGCAAGGGATCAGAGCAAGTATCACTGTTTAAAGGATGAGTAACAACTATTTAAAAAGAAAAAAAAAAAGAAAATCCCATTGTGGTCATAATTAATAACATTTTTTTAAAGTTCACCCTTTCAAAGAAGTTGTGTTTCCTTAAGTCACTATGTCTGCCTAAAGACTCTTCATGTACATGTTGGTCTGTAAAGCCAGGCCAAACTCTGGAGCTATTTGATTTCTAAACAGGACATTTATTTTTACTTCTCTGCAAATGGCCAGCAAGCAGGAAATCTGGAAAAGAATTTAGTTTTCATTATGAGAGTGAGCCTCAGCAAACACATATGTAAAACTGACAGCCAGTTGATGACTTTCTTGACTCCAGTAATTACTAAATTTGAATCCAAGTCAGACTTCACAGAGAATATCAAAAGCTGTAAGAAAATACTAGCAGAGAAAAGCTTAGATAATCTTCATATGTCTGCAGCACGCTATCTATAGAAGTCAGCTGTAAGAGATAAATAGTGTTGCACAGATTGTATTAAAACTGGTGAAACAAAGGGTCCTGATAAAACACACTGTTCTTAGAAAAAGAAACCTCTTGATCTATTTTTGTGTGCTTTAAATGACTTTCATGTATAAAAGCCAGGTAATGTAAAGAACTACGAAGTCTGTCCATGTAAGTGGATTAGAAAGTTTAGAGAGCTCTTTGAAATGTGTTGTTCTTAAAGAACAGAACAGTAAAAATAATCAATATTCTTACGATATTTCAAGGAATATTACATGCAAGTTTCCAGTGGATGGCATTCTTCCTCCCTAAGACATGGTATTGCAGCATCAATTCACACTGTATACTAATTTCACAAATAAAACACTGAGCCAAATTCTCAGCTGAAGTAAACTGTTGCAGCACAACTGAAATTAATAGGTTTAAATATATTTAAACAAAGTGACCATCTACTCCTTTACAAACTTCACTGAGTTGTTTTTGCAAGCAATATTTTCACTTTGGCAGCTGTGATGTTAACTGGGGCCCACTGTAGATTAACACTCAGCAGTAGAACGCAACTTGTCATTAAAGACTTGTAGGAACAAATATAACAGCAGTTCTTATTGTTGCACAGCAGCAACTAATTCAGTGGGGTAGCTAACTACATTTAAGTAACATACTTGTTAACTAACCAAGAATCATGGGTCAAATTTCCCTTTTTTCATGCCACTTCAAATTAGTAGGAATTTCACTGCAGTCAGTGAAATTCACACGCCCTCATATTGGCAGAACTATCAGTCTTTGGCCAATACTTTTGTGCAATTACAGTCTACAGCAGGATGCACTGGCAATCTACCTATATGTTCTTGATACCCCTGAATAAAAAACAGAATAATCTAACCCATCACATTTATGTAGCTTAATTCCCAAGTTCTACTTTTTTTTACATCCTAAACATGAGTTAGTAAAGTATTATTACAACCTTGAATCGTCCAATATAGTTCAATTGATTAGGACAGAGCGTTGTGATCCATAACATTTCCATAGTATTGACCTTCAGCCTGGGTAATCATTTTTTTTGCTGTCAAAAATTGACTAGTTAACCATTGACTGAGACAGAGTAATATGATTTTTGACCTAAAATAAAGAATCTTTAATAACAAAAAAATACTGATAACAAAGCACAAAGAGGCCTAAAATCTCACTGTATAATTGCTTTGTACTCCATCTTAATATGGACATATACAAGGAATGCACAATTATTAAGAAAGATGACACAAAGACTGGTCTCTAAGTATTCCTGTAATTGCACTGCCATAATGTAAGAATCTAACACACAGCATCCGGCACATGATTGCAACAAAATATTACCAAATGACGCAGAATTCTGCAACAGTGATTTTTTTCATTACGTATTACCATCATTACTACAGTTTCTGGGTGACTTAAGATACTGTGTTCACGTCACTTATTCACAGCACACAACTAAAGCATTCTTTGTAAAAACACTTCTACAGACACAACTTTGACTCTAATTTTAACACAGTCTATGAGAACTGTATCTGTGCAGTGACATGAGGTTGGTGATGTCACTGTGCTCAGTGACTGCTGGTTGTCACCTAGCAATAAGTTATATCAATGTCATCTCTTTTAATAGCAGTCTTTGAATATATACTGGAGAGTTTTCCAGCACAAGGAGTAAGAAAGTATGATAAAAGAAAATTCCAAGGACATCGAAAGATAAATCTAAAGTTAGAACATTATACTTCCACAAAAATAGTATGCTTTCACAGAATACAATACAATATTTCTTCTCTGGCTGCAGATTTGAAAAGCTACAGCAGTTACTCTGAGAGAGCAGGAAAAACAGACCTATCCATTAGAATTTTTCTGCAATAGCATTGGACAGATGCCCTAAATGACACAGGTTTACTCTGCCAAAAAGTTAAGAACAGTTAACCTCACAGAGCAGAGATATATACGCCCAAGTACACTTTTGGCTTGGTTCCACACATTTTACTTTGTGTTACCTGCCACTAATTCTCACTCAGTGTCCACTGAGAGGAGAATAAGCACCCTTAGTGCATTTAAAAACCAATAAAAATTGACAGTGAAAATAATTTCTTCCATTCCCCAACTAGTTCTCAGCTTAAAAAGTAAATACATTTTGCCAGAGACCTGTATTTTGCCAATCATCATTTTGCACATCATAGTTAAAGTGCGGGGCATACATTTTCATCTGGTAGACTACTAGGGATCTTTTCAATTGCTTTGTACCTATGAAAAGTCTAAACTTTGAGGGATAAAAATTGAATAATATAAAAAAAGTTTGAATATACCTGGAAAACTCATACTCTCTTTGTTGCATTTCCATTTCTAAATTGAAATGCTGAGCAAATAATAAACTTCTCACCATGACCTGATCTCACTTTCTCTTACAGATGGCAATGTGAGCTGTTGATTGTCCACAGTAACACAAATTATGAAAAGCTCACAAAAAAACCACTAATAATCATTGGGATATATGGGGTATTCATGAAGGGAGGTCATGATAAAAGAGTGTTACTGTTTCCAACACATAAAGGTTTTCTTTGGTGTTGATATCTACATCTAATTCAAAAGACAGACAAAAGAAGTAATCTACACAGCCCTGGTGCATGATGACTAGCAATATTGTTCAGTGACCAAAGAATAATTACTCAGAGAAACAGTGCTGCTTCCCTGGCTGTTATACTTTTTACCTTCTTCAATAAGTCTGTCTGACTTTTCTTTCGGTCTTTGACTAGTTCTGTCATCCGTCCCTAGCTGACCATGTTTAGCTGTACTTCCATCGAGGCGGTACAGAACTGCCAGCAGGACCTGTATTGCCCTAGTACATGCTTTTCTTCCACACTTCCCATGTCTCAACCCTACTCCTGCCTTTTGGACATCCATGCCTATTCATTATGGGTTTTAATTCCTTACACAGTTTAATTTCTTATAACTATGTCAAACGTAAGTGCTGAAAATATTAAAATTATCCTATCGAGTGATTTTTATATCTTGAAATTATTTTCGAACTTCACATCTTAAGTCCAACAATGACCCTGGGACAGTTATTTCATTCTGATGTTTTAGAGACGCTGACCAAACACAAAACATCTAAGATTCTTCACTTCCAATAAACGCTTATTTGCATTCATTATGATTTTATTTCACTTCATACATGATCTCCATTTCCAGTGCCATTGTCCTTCCAGCAGTGATGTTTCTATTTTTCATCACATTGAACAACACTCCTCCTGTTAAAAACGCTCTCCTCTAACATTTTACTATGAACTTTTTCAGCAGCAGAAAACAGAGTGTGGTCACATGCACTTCACTGTTTATCACCAGAAATCTCAGAGTCAGTGGTGAAGTCAGGTAAAACTGGAAAACCAAAGCTCAAGTGTTAGAGTGTTAGAAATAAAGACTTATTCTGAAATAAAAGACTACTGATCTTCGCAATGCTGGCATTTTTGCTTCTTTGGGCATAGGCCACTCATCCATGGCCTTCCCACATGCCCAGTGTGGAATACTGCTGTGCTTGGCTGTTCATGAACAGCATCCTATTTGCAGAGCTCAAAGGAATGTGTTGAGAGTGAAAACAACTTCTGAAGTCCAGGCACTGAAGAGAGATCATAAAAATCTTTTGTTTGTTAAAAAACAGCAAGCATTAACCTTCCACGAAAAGTATCTTGCCAAAGGAGAAGGCGACATTGTTGTCTGTGGTTTTTTGTTGCACAAGTGGAGGAAGAGCATGGCTTTGGTTGGTGGATTTGTTTGGGTGTTTTTTGTAGTAGTAGTAGGGTCTTTGTTTGGTTTGGTTGGTTGAGGGTTTGGGGTTTTGGGGGTATTTTGGTTTATAGTTTTTGTTGTTGTTTTGATGTGTTTTTTTTTTAAAAAAAAAAAAAAAAAAGAAGAAAAGAGTTTGCAAGTGTGGTGAAGAAGAGGAATATTTCACAGGGAAAGACAACCAATATAGAAAGAGGGGAAAAATCATTTAAGACTGTCGGTGGAGAACTGATCTGGAGGCCTAGAATAGGAAGATGGTTAGAAGAAAGATCATAAAATTTTCCCTCTATCATCCAAGGCCAAGTTACCCATTATGAGATATTCCTATAATCCAAATGAATTCACATGTAATACCTATGTACTGTGTATCAGAATCTGTGGTTTAGATTGAAGTAATGCATAATTGTTCCTGAAACCAAAGAACAACTGTCAGCAACTGTAACAAAACAGAATTCAGTCACTACTGGAGAAAACAGGTCATGAGCATTGATTGTCTGAATATATAGGTTTCTATTAAATATTTTAGATGTTTGCCAAAATGAATGGTAAACCTTTTAGTAAATAAGCCTTTAGTAAATAGTTAAATGATTGTACCTGTAAAAAAAAAAAAAGCACCTTCGCTTCATTTTCATAGAGACTTCATTGTAGTCCTTAAGAAAGTTCATCACCATTTCATAGAAATTTTGGTGTATTTAGAGCAATGAGACATAGCTTATAGGCCAAGAAAGCTAAAATACTTTAAGCACTAGATGAATATTTTAAATCACACTCTTCATGAAAAAAGCATCAATTCTCAAACCAAAACAACAGATTTTTTGCTAAATTCCACACTAGCACTAAGGTTTTTCTTTAAAATATTATTTTTGTAAATTATGATTAAATCATACTTTGTGCCAGGTAAATAAGAGACTTATCACTATGAGTTTTTCACCATAAAACATCCTAAATGTGGCCTACTTGCATATATCCTTAACAGAAAATAAAGTAGGTGAAAAGAATTTGTGGAGAAGTAAACCATGAGTGTAATTTTGCGTTTGCATCACTCAGGCATATAAGCAAAAATTCTGATCCTGCATTACTTGGGTACTTTAAATACAAAAAAGCACTCCATAAAAGAAGTATCTCAAGAGTAGTATTAGGAAGTAAAGCAACATCCAATGCTAAGCTAAAAGAACCTCAATAAGGAACCGATTTATGGACGTCAGATAAATCATCTGAGGAGGAGTATTCCACCTCCAGGAATTTTATTTTTGCTCTTCTGAAATATCCTTGTAGAACACTTATTCCTCCATAGCTCCAAACTGCAGTTATTATCAGCTATCCTCAGGAAGCACTTTCATTCTGCTAGAGTCTAGCAACAGTCAAATTACTGTGTGTCCTCTGCATAAGAAATTATTATTTATCATTTTCTTACCACTACTAGGGTTTAGGGGCACCAACTTACTAACAGTGTAATATCAACAAATACATTATGATGAGAAAAGAACAGCTGGCCTTTCTCTCCATGTATGAAGATCCATAATTAGACCCATAACGCAACCTTATGTTGTCTCTTCTTACACAAGTCAAAATGACATTTTAGAAAAGTCTAAAAAAAATTGAACCTAAAAAAAAACCTTTGCTGCACTGATTGCAGGTTAAGCATATTCATTTTTATACCGTCTTGTAAGAAGATACAAACTCCCAAAACCGTATTCAGTTCTTTAGTTCAAAGGAAATAAACCAGATTTGAAATAGAGTTTGAAGCCTCAGTAACAGCTAACAGCAGTAAATCAAGCAACATCATTACAAGGATAAAGGCACCAGCAACAGAAGGAAAAAAAAAAAGGAGGTGAAAGTCACACTCAGATACAATAGATAGGGTATATTCTGACAGATGAAAGAACTCCTGTAATCAGTGACACTGGGATGAAGCAATAGCAGCGGAGAACAGACACTTCCTTGAAAAGAGTGGAAATTGGAAAGCAAGTGAACTGGATGAAACAGAGAAGGTCACAACAAAACAGAAAGGAGTTTTATCTGGAAAAACCCAAAACTAGGTAGTTAAACACAAACTCGTACAAAAGTAATGGGTATCAAAAAGCTAATTTGAGACCAAAATATGTCAGCAAAACCAAAGTCATTTCAGCAACAAGGGACTGCAAGACATCCAGTTTGTTCAGCTTGGGGATTGGAAAAACAGGTAATTTATACCAAAAAAAAGGAATCATGTTAGTTTTGTAATGAATGATATAACCATCTTTCATGGTACTCTTGTCAAGCTATTTTTCCCTTAGTATGAGGGAGGGGAGATCACATTTCACAGAAGAGTGAGAGTAGCTTTAGTTGAAAGAAAAATAAAAATTGAAAAAAAAAATCAAAGCAGTGAGGTGCATCACAATCCATAAAGGACTCGCATATTGCCACATTGACACAGGGTTACACAAGTTAAGGCCAAAGGGGAGCATTTACAACATCAGGTATCACAAGCACAAAACACCAGTGCATTCTCATACTAGAGAACTAGGAGGAGCTCACCATAGCTAGTAAAAAACTCTAGAACATATCTTACCCATACTTAGATCTGAAACACCACATAGCCAGATGTAACTCAAAACCTCCAATGTCATTTTTTTCCTGAATTTGTTTTATACAGTATGAAAAAAATCAACACTTTCTTATTAATTAAAACAAGAGCATAATAAGTTGTACATAAGATGTCTCCCCAAAAACCTGCAAAAATTATCCTCTTAATACAGAAGCTGTGCATGCACATATTTTGTGTGGACACACACACAGACTGTAGACAGGGCAATTTAAATCAGGTTGTGCCATTAACCTATTGTACAGTATTTCACTCAGGGAGGAGTTTCACAAGCGTCACCAAGAAATGCTAATACAAGGGTGGAAAATCAAAACGTATGCCTGAAGGATCCCATAGCACTCTTCAACTAGTACAAATATTTTTTAGATGCAAATAACTCTGAAAAGGAGCGTGACAGCTTTTCTTTTAACGCGCTGTTAAAATGACTATGTACTAGTCAAAGGAAAACACAGGCCTGAGTCTGGATCAAACCATACTGGCTGCATTATCCTCCAGTGATGTGTTGTTTTGACATTTGTGAAGCTTTTCTTCAGTTATGTTAAGAGTTTAAGTTTATAGAAATGGGCAGAGTTTATTATTAAATACTTTTAAGGATAACCTCTGGCTAAAACAGTTTTTATGTGACAATTATATACAGGATACTCAGCTCACATCCTAACCTTCTCCTTGTTAGGTTACTACCTTGGACTTTCAAGATTCTCCTAAACATACCAGTGCCATTAATATTGACTGTATGATTGTTAATTTTGCTCAGAATATTTTTACATACTTGTGAAGGTTTTGTTCTCAGAACTTAACAGAAAACAGTGGTATTGAGTCTGGCTGTTTGTACCAGCTGCATTCTAGGAAATCAGATACGATGCTACCAAGTCTGACAAGAAAAAGAATATGAAAATTACGAACGGCCTGGGTCACAGGGGCTTTAACAGAAAGGCGCATGAGCAATTTCTCATAACACATGCAGGTTGGCACTATTTCTTTAATCTTCACGTAAAGGAGCTTCTAGTAGGTTACAGACCAGACTGTTTTGGTCACAGAAACATAAAAAGGGTCACAAACAGATGTCTTTGGAGAGAGAAAAAAACAAAAAGACAGGGAGATAAGAGGAACAAAATGAGTTGAAAACAGATGCAAAGAAGTGGCATAGTGGGAACATGGGCACAGATTACAGAATGGCCAAAATCTGCTGGCAAGTGCAAAATTATCACCCCTGTTTTTCACAGAAAAAGGTCTTCCTGAGGGTCTCTGTGCACATGTGCTATAGAATACATGTTGTGACTAGATATGATGAAACACTGAGTTGCAAATGTTTGGTATTTGCAAAACTAAGCACATGGGATAGCTATGTATATTATAAATTTTGATAATAAAGTGGCTAGTGCAACAGTTCATCTAATAGTACATTAAACCTTTTTGTTAGCAAGAGGAAGCTGTAAGTAGAGCAGTGTGCATTCCCTGCATCAATTGTGAAAGGTGTGTTACACATGCAAATTCTTCTAAATATGCTACAGTTTTATGTAGTTGGCAACAGAACAGAAATGTTGTTAAGCAACAAACTGACATGTGTATCAATTCCAGGGATACCCCTGAGAACAGCTAACAGGGGTAATGAAGCAGAAAGCAAAGGGCCTGTTTTCTCACTTCTAAGACATCCCTCCTCCTCCACTGAAAAATTCCTCACTGATTTTTGGCAGACAGGAGTGCAGATCTAAATCCCATTATCTGGACCTTTGAGTAGTCAGCATCTAGGAGTACTAGAAACTTTGGAATATTAATGTGATCCTAGATGGCATAAAACCAGGAGGGAAAGGGGGATAGAGAGGTGTGTTTTGAAGTTCACAGCTTATAGGAACACAGTCTTGTCCACAGTCTCGAGAGATGGAAAAGAAAAAAGGAACTAAGGAGCTGCACTAGGAAGTGCTTACCCCAAAGTACTTGATACGAAAAATAGATTTTAACTACCAGAAAATTCTGGTGGAAAAGTACAGCTGAACACAAAGTCTTCCTTAAAGTTTTGAATGTGCAGGTCAGATGCAGAAGATGGAGAAAGCAACTAGAACAGCAAGCCTTCTAAATGCAGCAATGGATGGCTGTAATAGCAAGAAGGACCACCGTGACTCATTAAGAGAAGACACCACCACACACACTTGACACGTGAACATCCATAACTGCATTTTAACATTAGCCTTGCTTTCAGCTCTGTAAGGGTCTAATTATATTTTGTTAGAAGAAGCTTGTATTGTTTTTATCCCAAAGACTATAAAGATGGGAAGCCTCAGTAAAGCTGGGAAATGCAAATACTTCATCTCTGTGGAAAGTAACAAACCTGAGCAGCGCAGGCAGCAGTTCACTTGACACTTTCAGAAGTAGTATATAAAGTAGCACACACTCTTGAACAGCTTCAAAGCCCTGATTTATATACTATACAAGTGTAATTAATCTGATATCATCTCCTGCTATGCACTGGTGTATTAAACACTAGACAGTAATATTTCATGACACATAGCATACATGACAAAGACACTAGAAGTACATTACACACGTGGCTGTAGCTGTGGTAAATCACTTCACTGCAGCTCAACTTCTCTATCATTCCAGGCAGAAAAACCTACACAATGCGACCACCACTTCAGAGCAAAAAAATCACAAGCTATGAAAATACTGCAGCGTCCTACAAGACTTTATTTTACCAATTATCGGGATCTAATGAAAACATGGCACACAGCTGAGCTAATGGCAACGAAAGGGTTCCCAAGAGTTCGGCTGACCTAGTGGGACTCTGCACTCCCAGTGCCACATCAGCAGACCAGGCGATTTTCAAGAAAAAAACTGTTTAGGATAAAAGTCCAGTCGAGCTGGGGATTGTAGCGATGGGGGGAAAGGGGGGGGGGGGCGTAACGTCAAAAGCCATTCTCCTCCAAGAACAAGGATACGAAAAGCAATTAACGATACTCAAGGAAGCCAGCCTCAGCCCAGCCCTCTCCTGCTCTGGCGTCCGAGGCTGTGGGGCCGGCGGGGGTTCCCGCATCACGGTGCTGCCGAGAACAGCGCCGGTACCGGGTACAGAGTGACAAACCCAGACGTGCCTTACAGGAGCCATGGGCTTGCAGCCCATCTGCGGAGACTGAGCAGGAGCACCACTCCCCTATTTTTTCGTTAAAAAAAAAAAAAAAAAAAAAAAAAAAAAAAAAAAAAAGAAAAGCAAAAGACTTCAAAAACTGTGGAGAACTATTGGAGGGCTGAAGCTCATTCCCTGTGCAGATCAAGACCTGGGGGGACTGAGCTCATGAGCTCACCATGGCAGAGTTTTATCGCCACAGGCACCCAAGAGAGCTCTTCAGTCTCGCAGACAGATCTTGTGAGGCAGAAAGTTGAAGCCGACAATTCAGGGAGAGAGATCTGTGCTCACAGCAGCTTCCTGGCAGCTGTAGAGAGTTGTCCTCTAGAACCAAAATTCAGCAACCCTAAAAGACAACAAAGAATTACCTAAGCATAAGCGTCAAAACCAGGCAGCCATAGGAGCAGCATCAACCCTTGACCACACCGTTTGCCTGCTGCAGCCATCCCCCACCATCAGGGAGGGTCAGGTGATCCCACCCCCAGCTGCAGGCAATTAAGCAGGCAGTTAATCGCTCTTGGGTGTGGTGAGGCTGCACAGCTGACCCAGCCTGAAGGAGCAGGTCCCCTACCCGGGGTGGTATTGAGAGCATAGTGGCTGGATCGTTTCTCCCCACTCCCTGCTGCGGCCCAGGGTCAACTCACCCAAACCCATCCCATCCCTGGGCACCCACCACAAGCCTCAGGGATGTAACTGAAACCAGCAGCTGGGTTGCAGCTAAGCAGTGTACCAACTACCCTTGAGTGAAAGCAAAATCCACTGACCTGCACCTCCAGAAGGTGAGCCAGCCGTCTGGGAAAGAAAAGAAACAAAACCAAACAAATAAAAAGTGAAATGGAAGGATTCTGGCTTGCAATCATTTTTACTTAGAAACAATGCACTAAAACAGGTCACTTAAAATATTTTGAGAGGGGACACTTCATTGTTTTGTTATTGTGAGAACCACACAATCCATTTACTTAGTAAATTAAATTCTGGGACTGCAGACTGGCTTGTTTTCTGCAGCAGCACCATAGAGATTTACAACAGAAAGGAGACAAAATTACCATGTTTCATTCTAAATTTGTTGGGATCTTATAAATTTTGTGACTCATTTAGATCTATAGAAATGAGCTTCAAAAACATGTCTTAACAGGATTCTAAAACTTATCAAATTGAGAAAATTATTGATTTCCATCCTAATATATGCATTGAGAATTGCCCAGAGCACAGGAATGCAGTCAATAGAGTATGAGAATCTCTAAGAATGTGGGAGAGATTCACCATCAAGAATAAAAGTTTTTGAATGTTCTTCCAGATCCCCACATAAAATTCTTCAAACTAAAACAAGCCAAAACCAAAACTTGTAGTCTCAATGATGCTTTGTCTGCTGTGCTGCCCCAGTGAAATGGCTCTGGCATAAGAAAGGAGTAGCTAATTTTTAGCGAGTTTTTAATAGTGCAGTGCCTCCTACACTCATCTTACACACAGCACCACTGCTGGCCCAGATGAAAAAAGAATTGATTTGAAACCCAGCTGGAGAGGAGGCTGAAGTTGTAAAAGGCTTTTACTGCTTAATCCCTTGCTGCTACCTCTGCTTCAAAGCTTGGGAAAACCTAGGGAGAATCTAATAAAACAGAATCAGGCCTCTTGAGATGAATGTCTGATGTTTTATTTTACCAATTGTCCTTTGAAATTCCTTGATGGATGGCATCAATGGCATAATAGACATGTGGCAGACGAGAATGGAAGGCAAAAGAGCTATTTTCTTTCTTACATGCCGTATATGATTGAATGTTACGAATGGATAATTATCCCTGTAACTTGCCAAGTATAGACATTGGTTAGAGCACTGTTAAATGTCATTAAACATATTTCACACTTACACTTCCATAGACGTCTTGTATGACATGTTGTTAAATGTTTGCTTAATACAAAAGAAGTAAATTAAATATTAATAATGGAACTTTTTTTTCTAATTTTCCATCCATTTCAAATTTAGAAATACTCATATGCATATAAGTAATACATTTTCTTCTGAATAAACACGACAGAACATTTAATAAAATACTTGCGATAAAAATAGTGGGATCATATAATAACCACTATTTAAATAATACAGCTCACGTTTAGTGTAGTGGACCTAAACCATTAGAAGTTTAAGGTCAGATCTCAGCTATCGATTGTCAGGGTTAGCTTCATTGTAGAGCCTGTTTGACTCAGAACCCCACATCAAATTCACAAATTCTTTCAAGACCTTTTCCAAATCCTTTCCTTCTTAAATAGGAGTCATTTTTTCTGAAAATTTCATACAGTGTACATTTCCATTATAAGAGAACTTTTGCATCTAGTTGAATAAGCAAAGCAGAGAAGAATTTATTGACTGTATATCAAAGATGTTTAAAAAAACATTTTTGAATGTCTAATGGTCCTTCATTTCCCCACCTTGAGAGTCCTCTCTCTATTCTTTCTCTATATTTCATATCTACTTCTTCTTTCAACCTCCTTGGAGTGCAGCCAGGCTCTACAGCCTACAGTATGAATATGCCTGCTATATTCCTGTTTGATCTTCTTCCCTTGATGTGTCACTTTGTGGCCTGCCTACTTGTCAAAGCATTTTCACTCTTCAAAACTTTTTATGAATTTTTAAAAAGCAGTGCAGATCTCAGGATATTTGATCAATTTTTCAAAAGCTAATCACACTCAAATATCACAAACATTGTTTGTGTTTAATGTACTAAAGACAAACATTTATTTACAAATTTCTGCACATAAACCAGCCAGATAGCAACAAAATACATTGCAAATACACTGAGTGGTAGGTAAAAGAGAGAATGCATTCCTCTTCTAGCTATAACAGGAGTAACTGTCTGTTAAAAGTGGAAAAAACAGGGAGAAGCTCAATTAAGAGTGTCAACATATACAAGTGGAACCCTGAAGTATAAGATGTTAGGAATATAAAAGACATGCAGAAAAAAAAATAACAACCCATCTTTACTTAAAATACATTTTGTAGAAAGAATGTGTAGTGGTGCAATTCCTTAAGGTACAAGATGGCTTTATCCTTCTATACTTGACTAAAGGTTTCTAATCAGCCTTACTGATGTGACACGTTACATAGATAATGCAGGCAGTTCATCCATATGCATCTGTAATGCGTGGATCAATACATTAGAAAAGTCTCTTTGCTAATAGCCATAAGACATTATTAACAACACATTTTTGGAGTTTATTACGCTTTTCAGATGGTGAAAATTACTTGTGCTGTGAATGAGTTCCTTGTACAACAGAAGTATACACTGATCATCAAAATAAAATGTTCTCTGTGTCAGATAGGTAAATAAATGCCTGGAATGCTACCATAAAGTATGTTTAATCTTTAGACTGGAGACAATTTAAATTATTACATCAGTGAGACTGTTACTATTGTTGTTTGACTTAGAGTCAGGACGACCATCAGACAAAAGGTATCAAATAGTCTCGGCTCAGTTTGCCCTTTCCCAGTGAAAGTCACAAAAAGCGTACTTAACTGAAATGTGCAAGATGAAAAAGCATGGCTAATGTCTTCTAAAGTGAATTTTTTAGTACTTAGAATACAAAATAATGAAAGATAAGTGAATACATAGGAAAAACAGGTACGTTGCACTAGAGCAGTTCTTAATAAAGTAAATAGTCGAGCTGTAAAATTGTCTAGCCTTACAGGTCATTAAGGGGGTTTGTCATAAACAGTTACGTACTAACCTGAACTTAATGCTTATTCTCAGACTGCCTCTCATGATTTGTTATATTCTAGTTAGACATTTTCTAATTGTGTATATTCTATAAAACTAATATTGCATAAAGGAGCCTTCTATATAGTAACATAGCAAAGGTTGCATGTAGAAGAATCTCTTTCTTTGCAGTCATATCTCAATGAGATTTCCAGTCTCAATTGTACAAGGCACAACATAAAAATTACATTCTTTTTCAAATAATGTTACCTTTCTAATGAGACCTCTGAAATATTGCATGCTTTATTTTACTCAATTTTTATTTTCTTCTTGGAAATGCACATGTTGGTGCATCAAAGTGACAGTTTTGTTCTCTCATAAGAAAGCTATAGTAAGTACAATAATATGCTGAAATTAGATTTTAATTTTGAATGAAAGAATAGTTTCTGGAAATGGATTAATAGAATGATCTGTGTGGACATATGCTGACAAGGGGAGATTGGTACAAACTTCATAACTGTCTGGTTTGAAATTTATTAATTCATCTGGTCCACGTCACAAACCACTTAAATATCTGCACCTTGAGGGATCAGCTTCTCAAAGACACAAAAGTTACTAGTTCTCATGGAATGCATACGAAAACAAGTGCATAGAAATTTTTACAGCAAATCAGATCAATGAACATTTACTTTAATATCCTGTCAGAAAAAAAATGGCCTCAGACAAATATTTTGGAATAAAAATAAGATCAATAAGTTCAAATAATTATTAGTTCATTTGTTACAAACCACAATTTCAGCAGACAGCTTCAGGCATGCAATTCCTTCCAACTCAAACTATCATAATAAGTAAACAAAAGAGAGTTTTAAATCTATTATTACATGTTTACTCAACAAAAAAAGCGTTCTATGCCATATTTGACAAAAGTGAATTGTGTCAGGAGCCAGAGAAGATGTGTGGAAGAAGAACTTAGCAAACTCTTAGTGCATTCAGCATTACTGATTCATCCCTTAATGAGTACAAAGATTTTACTTTCTTGTTTATGAGGTATAAAAAGCTACCTTTAACAGGATTTTTATGATGAATATATAATAAACTAAATTCAAATTATTCTATTACAAAATAGAATACAAAATGTTAAGGAAGAAGGAAGTGTAGGTTTACATCTGTATTGGTTTAAACCACTCAGAAACAGCTGAAGGAGAAACACAAGCATGCTGGCCAGCACTATGATAAAGGGATGAGAAAAATACATATATAATTTAATGTAAAATTAAATTTAATGTAAATTAGCAGTGAAAAGAGTCACAATAAATAGGGAAAACCACAGTAATTGTGGAGAATCTCTGAAAAGCAAGTAAAAATGTGGTTACTGCTTTCTAAAATCATGAACTAACCTTCTCCAGTTTTACCAAATTGAAGCATTCACAAATTTTTGAGAGGGAAGAAAAGGCTTTCAGAAAACTGTCAAATCAAATCAAGTCCCATGTTGTATTTGAAAGAGTTTGCACTTGAACCAAGGCAATTATAGAATTTTTTTTTCTCTTAGCTTAGAGTTCATTAACTGAATTTTAGCACATATTAAAATTTTTTGATGATAAAAACATGACCTTGAGAACAAAAGGGCTTATAGAAAGCTATTTTCTTTTAGAAGGTGATGAATAATCCAAATCCTAGGAAGTAGCTGACACAATATTAATTTTAGCTACGTGCATTCTAGGACATTCATTAGCCTTGCTTTTTGTAACTACTTTTAATGAAATTCTGTAGTAATAGCATATCATAGCATGGATATAAACAGTAAAATTACAGTAAATATCTCTTTCCCTCTATTTCACCCATCACCATAGATTCTACATGCAACCCACATAATTAAACCTTACAATATAATTTAAAAATCTTAACATGTCCTTGCCATGGTGCTGTTGGCAGAAATAACACACTGCAGTGGAGGCTTTGTTTCCTTTAAAATGTCTATGACAAGAAATCAAGCATGTCAAATGCCTTAGAGATGCATGGGATGTCTAAATATGGGCTTCACATATTCAAGCCATTTTCTCAAAGGAGATTATTTTTGTTGTTTAGTCTTAGAAGAACAATGATGGCAGGCCATTATGGGATAAAAACGTCATGAAAGAATTGAATCCTGCACTGACTGTCAGAAATGTCAGGCTGAATTTCATTCATTTTGGTAGTAGCTTCTCCTTATACCGAAAGATTTTCTCACTGAGCCTTGTGATATGCAAACATTTGTATACAAATACACACTTTTAGGCAACTTGTAAAAGAAATCATTCCTGCAGTCAGTTAAAAAAAATATAGTATTAGTTCCTTCTGATGGCATTATTTGCATGAATTATTTATTCTGGAGCACAATACTCAGTATGGGTCAAACGGGATGAAATCAATCAGTTGTTGTCATATTTCTGAAAGTCATACTCTACAAAAAAAATCTATTTTCAAGCCATGGATGCCAATACAATACTGCTACATAGTGTTTAGACACAAGCAGCTAGACTGAAAAATCCTGCAGATGGTGGGTTATGTCTTGTCATACAGTATTTTTAGAATATTTAATTTTATTTCATAAACCAACAAATTTTGCTGTTACTGTCATTATTTGTATTACTATTATGCAAATATGAGCAGCACTATACAAACAGATACTCTTTACCTTTCTGCTGCACAGACTCAGCCATATAAAAACACACAGGCCTTTAACTTTTAGTTAGAGCTTTCCAAGTTTTCTGCTGAGCAGGCATAATAGCCTACACACTGTAGTAAATAGAAGCTGGAGTGCCTTCACACAGGTCTGTGAAAAAATAGATGGGAATAAAGCTTTTATATTCCCTCTAAGCTATGGCAGAAAGGAGATTGTCCTTTCTGTCATTCTGCTTTTACAGAGCAGGCAAGACATTTACTAATTGGATGAAGAGGCTGTGGAAACAGAACATAGAAGGGTGAATTATGCAACTAAAGGAAAAATAGATTACTGCAAAAGATACTTAAAAGAAATGCAGAAAAAGTAATTGTTATAATAAATGAATACTTCCCCACTTTGTTAAAAGACAGCTGAAAGTTTGGTAAGTTTGTTCATGTTTTTCTGTGATTATATTATTTTTTCTTGTATATATATGCATGTACCTACAAACAATAGAGAAAGGAAGGGGACGTTTCAGTAGACTTGTATAAAGAATTGATATTACTCTATTACTGGATTTTGGGTGCAAAGGTAGATAAGAATAAAAATCCAGCACACGTGAGTATTGGTTTTTTTCCAGCCATCTTTTTGTTATCTTTTTTCCCAGGCATGAACTAAGGAAAGCAAGTCTATATACCTGTACATATGCCATGCACATAAATTAAATCTTAATATGGCATATCAAATCAACCCACTGTGAATAAGCTGTAGAATGTAGTTTTAAATTATTACAGCGTTATGCCCTGTCTGAGTTGAGTAGTGGACAGCTTACTAACAAAATAAAAACTGTGTAGTTCATTGCAAGAAAAACTTGAAAAATTTTCCATGTGCTCTCATAATGGTTTTATAAAGGGAAGAGAAAGCAATGGTTGTATACCATTATGGTTGAGATACTAAATATATAAGTTGTAGAAATGTTAAATTTAGTTTACAAACTTTAACCAAATTGCTGTTCTGAGACTTAAACAGGGATATTATGGGTCTTTGGATTCTACTAGTTTCCAAAAAAGAAATGCACAATTATTATTATTATTGTACTCAGTCAAACAGAAGAAAAGAGAAAAAACTTGTATAAAAAAAGAAACTTTTGAGCAATTTTAAATTTTTTAATCCAAAATGCATGTTAGGTGAATCTGTGTATATGTTAATATTAACAAAACGTCTCTAAAGATATATCCAAAAGAAGTAATTGTGACTCATATAATATTAAATGCAATGCTTTTCAAGATTGACTGAATGGTCTCCCAGATTATAATTATTTACTAATTCTATACAGATTATCAAAAGCTTCAAACTCTACAGCCACTCCCAAAGTGTTGATATCAATGTTGGAAGCTTGTTCTATCCTAGCTATCAGCAAAATTGCCTTTGCCTTCTGATTAGTCAGGATGTTAAAAGATCTGGAGAATATTCTACAAGAGTCTGCCAAACTTCAGATGAAAAGTTTGTTGGACTATTCTTATCTGAAATACCTTATTACAATTAAAGTTAATTCTTAGAGGCTATTAGATCTGTTCTTGAACTTCACTCAGATAGGTTAGAACATTCACTTAGGAAATTGGGCAAAAAAAATCAATCTCCACAGGGTTAAAAGTCACCAAGAAAGAACCTATGTGTTATAGCCCTGCTTCATATCAGAGACCTCTGGGTATTTGCAGTCATGGAGGGTCACATGAGTCAACAAAGTTGTTCACTTTCTATAATAAGTTTATTCAAATCATAGACTCTGATTAGGACCTAGACTATGAATAAATTTAGGATCTACCAGACCTTGCTTCTCAACAGCACACTGAAAATACCTTGTCTTATACCTTCTAATATTGTTTTGTCAAGATGTTTTCTTAGATGTCACATCATCTCAGAAAGGAAGTAGAGAGGCTATTTTAATTACCACATGAATTCTAGCAGTTGATCAAATGAGCTGTTCCACTGGTTGATTCTGAAAAACAAGCCAATCAATGGACAAAGACTTTCCACCTTTGCTTCACAGTAATCCTTGTACGGATTTTTTTTGCAGTTGACCTTCCAGGTCTGGCTACCTGCTCTGTGCACTCCAAGATACTGCGTTCTTTGTAGTTCACCAGAACTTGCTCTGTTTCTGTAGTAAATGTTGAAATCTTAATTTTATGAGTAATAGGCTATTTTTAAGTGCAATTTTAAAACATCTTTCCACATGACTTTAGCCTTTTTAATCCTGAAAGTAAATTATATCAGATGGGACAGTTTTATTTCATATCATACAGTTGTGATCATTTGATGAAATGCCTGAATGTAATTTATTGTTATTATTACTTCCTCATCTATTTGTTCTAAAAATTTCATGTTGCTAAAGATTACTGTATATCAAACCACTTCCATCATAAAATGACTGCTTTTAGGCTATGCTATGGTAACAGTCTAGAATTGTATTTTGTTGAAACAGTTATGGAAACTCTGCAGAATGAATTTCTGTATAAATCTCTCCACATGTGCATATTTCCCTACTGATGCAGGAGAACAAGGTTTCACAGTGATGTGCCTTTTCAAGAAGACCTTGCAGGCATAAGCTCAATGTAACTAAAAGTATTTTGAAACCTCAGTGACAGAGGAGAAGGAATAAGAATTTATTATAGATTTAGGGTCAGATAATGTTCTAAGTTATCTTGGTAGAGTTCAAGAATTGATTTGTCAGCTTCTGAGAATTACCTTTTATAGCGAGAAAGTGTTCCAAATAAGAATAATCCAATGAAATTTTCAGCTGAAGTTTGTCAGACTCCAATTTTCTCTCTTTGATAATCATACTTAGGGGAAATGGATTATAAAAAGACAAAAAAATCAAGAATCTTAAGATTGGAAACAGACCATCAAATCAAGATACAAAATAGAATAAATTTTTATGCTATTAGCTAGGATACAATTGAATTACATGGCAAAGCTGTTCCTATCTTTAATTAACTCTCAATCTTGGATATTTCCATGATACTGCCATAAAACTGTCAATAAAAGTAACATAAACATTTGTTGTTATTGGTTATGTGCAGTGACCAACAAGTACGCTTTCTCATACAACACAATCATCTCAATATGACTATTGCTATCATATGACTTTTAGAGAAACATCATGCTACAGCTAACATAGTCAATAAGCTGAGTTTTACTAAGTGTGATTTTTATTAATGTTATAATATGAAAATTCATACTTATTTAAGAGATCTCTTCCATGAACTTTGAAAAATTTTGAAAATGAAAGGAAGGTCGTTGTCAATGTAGGCTTAGATCAAAATATATTTCTGCTTTCAGCTAAGTTCTGTTAGTCACAAATAATGCCTAAACAAATAAATGTGATTTTTTTTTTTCAGGAAGACCATTTATAAATCTTTTTAATAATAAGATGGGGCAGCTTGTTCCCCAAGAAAACTGTTGAAACATATTCTACTTGCAGAGATCAGTCTTGCATTCACTGGTCAGCAGTTCTCCATGCTTGACTTGCCATTCAACAGTCATTTGCAAGTGAGAAAATTTCATTTACCAACAGACTGTATAAACTACCTTCAAAAAACAATTCACGAAACTGCCTGAAAAACTGAAACATTGTCCACACCAAAACAATTGCATTTTTCATCAAACTGTTTCCACAGAAGATGAATAATAAGAAATGGAATTAATTTGTTAAAACCATGTTTTATTATTATTATTCTTCTTTAAACAAAAAATGTATATTTGCAAAATGACAGCTGGTTTTGGGGAGTCTATGGGGGGTGGTGGTGTATGATTTCATTTCTCTTCTTCAAGGAATTAATTTTTAACTTTTTTTTTATGATACCAAAAAAATCCTGTGCTTTTTATCTTGAACGCACCCATCTAACCATCTACCTGTCCCTGTGAAACATAAAAATATTAATATTATCTCAAGAATTTATTACAAATACTTAAATACTGCAACTGTATATATAGTAAAATTAAATGAAAAAATGTAAAAAATAATCAAATCGATCGAAGAAAATTCTGCAACACCAGATTAACAGGCTAAAAATTTGTAAACTCTACTGAAAATAATCGTATTTTTAACTTTGAAACACTTTTGTTCATAGTTACATTTGAGTTTGAGAAAAGTTTTATTAACAATAAGGCAGTTGTTAATATGTAATGTGCTGTCAAAACTAGGGGTTTGAGATGAAGAAATCCATCTTTTCATCTAAAATGAAAGTTGATGAAGATCTCTGAGTTCCTGATACAATATCAGCTCTCTCAATTATACTGCTAAAATGTTTCTTTTTATATCTTAGTCACATAATAAAATACTGATCAAATCAGACGTGTTGGGGTAAATTGTAAGTAGTCATGTAAATAGGGACACTGTCACTAAGTAGACATACAAAGCAGATAGGAAAACATGGAAATTCTGAAGTTACACCTTTTGGTTTTGTTATTTCCAAGCTCTGAAGTGCTTGATTTCATGTCTCATATTAACAGCATAGATTTAAACAGTTCTGGTCCCTGACTCTTTAAATGATATTATTTCTCTGTGCTCTATAGCACAGATGGCACCTGATGCCTCATCTTCAATGCTATTTTCTAGAAGTGTTTAATAAACCTCAAATTCCTGGGTTGATCTTGTTTCTGCTGAAGAAAATGGGAACGCTCATTTTGATTTAAGTGGTAGAAAAATGAGACCAAATCAAAAATTAGGAAACACATTTGTACACTTCCTGAAACCTGATCCAGCTGATAGTTACGCTTTGATGTAATGTATAGGCTGAATGTGTTGCCTGCTGCCAGCAAGGTGCACTTGCAGACCAGAAAGCCAGCTGTGTCCTGGGCTGCATCAAAAGAAGTGTGACCAGCAGGTTGAGGGAAGTGATTCTCCCTCTCTACTCTGCTCTCTTGAGACCCCACCGGGAGTCCTGTGTTCAGTTCTGAAGTCCTCAGCACAGGAAGGACATGGATCTGTTAGAGCAAGTCCAGAGGAAGCCACGAGGATGATCAGAGGGCTGGAGCACCTCCCCAATGAAGACAGACTGAGAGAGTTGGGCTTCTTTAGCCTAGAGAAGAGAAAGCTCCAGGGAGACCTTAGAGCAGCCTTCCAGTACCTAAAGGGGGCTCCTTATCAGGAAGTGCAGAGGTAGGACAAGAAGCCATAGTTTTAATCTGAAAGAGGGTAGATTTAGATTCGGTATTAGGAAGAAGTTTTTTATAGTGAGAGTAGTGAGGTGCTGAAACAGGTTGCCCAGAGAAGTCATGAATGCCCCCTCTCTGGAGATGTTCAAGGCCAGGTTGGATGAGGCTCTGAGCAACCTGATCCAGTGGGAGGTGTCCCTGCCAATAGCAAGGGGTTGGAACTGGATGATCTTTAAGGTCCCTTACAGCCCAAACCATTCTATGATTCTATGAATTGTTCTCTTCTTTTTCCTGTACTGTTGGAAGAGGAAAAAAATCTATGATAGGCAAATTAGAGAACTCCTCCCATCTGCTTCTTGTAAAGTTTCATTTGCGGCTTTTTCTAAATGTTTTTATTCCTCATGCCAAGTGTATGCTTCCAATTATTATAATCATGTAATCATAATTCAGAAGATACAGAACTTCTATAGTTAATTGTCCAAAGGCAAAAAAATAACAATTAGCCCAGTCTAAAAAAAAAAAAAAATATGTAATCTTTTCTGAGTCTAAAAACTATAGGATTTTTTCTTCCCTAACCAATGTTTTGTTATTCAAGATTTCCTACATACTGTCATGGACTAAATCTGTATTGAAATACTACAAGAAAAATTATATTACCATATGAACAGTACAATTATCTACACTCAAAAAACTCTAATATGATTCAGTATCTACAAGACCTGGCAATAGATTATTATCTATTATGGTAAAAATAATTACAATTTCTGCTATTTCAGTATGTCACATTTTTCCTTTTCAAGCCAAACTTGAAGTCAATGCAATCCACTGCTGAATTACTGGATGGTTAAATACATTTTATTTATTTTTATATTCTGAGATTTCATTCTACTGCCAGATGAATTTTGCTTTCTGCACAAATGACAGATAACAAAAAGTGGACCTATACTTTTTATTGCACAGAACTCTTTGTTATGTAGCTATAGTTAACATGCAGTTGGTGTAGGTTATGAGGAAAGAAGAGGTCACATGCTTGCATTTTAAGAAGGAATAGCATCATGACTCATGTTTAATGCATGATTTTACAAATTAATTCCATGTCCAAGGCCCAAAATGACCACTCCATTAAATTCTTTCCATTCTTTGCTCAAGGCAAAGGGGACTACAAAGAGAAAAGCAAAGTACCAGCTATACTTCTTCCATAGTCTCATTAGTGCAGCATCCGCCACACATGTTGGGGTCTGACCTGTAAACAGTACGAGAAAATAAGCATTTAAAATGTGCACACCATGCACACCAATAATCTATAGTTTAATTACCCATAGCTAATCAGGTGAGAGAGTTAAATAGATCCATATCTGTTTTGTAAACAGTGCAACAAAGCATTTGCATGTGTGAAATTGATACAGTTCAGTACTTGCCAGAAATACTTTCCAGAGCTCAGATTCTGTATTAAGTATGCACATCATACCTAAAATTCAACCATGTTTTGCCCGCTAAAGGCTACATGGGAAGGAAGTGTGAGAAACCAGCTGTGTAGTTCCTCTTGTTTTGAAGCAGATTGTTACTTATAATCTGCTTTAAACTGCTGTGCTGGCACACATTCTTCCCTTCTAACAGGCCAGAAACTATATGGATTGAGCCACAACTTTTCCACGGCGTCCATTTGGGCTCTGTGGGAAGATGTAGGCTCTTTTATCTTTTCTTAATAAGGCACGTCCAGATCAGCTCCTGTCAAGATGGGAGTGAGAACAGCTGACTGTGGGCCTCTCTCTGCACTTCCACCAGCAGGATGGAAAGAGCTACTTCTGCTGCCCCGAGACTTGTGTATCTCTCAAGGAGCTGTGGGTACTTCCCCTGACAGCACTGGAAGACTTTGAAAAACATAGTAATATATGAATAAAGTATTTCTAGAAACAAACCAACCTCATAAAAGACAGTCCTTCAGCCTACACAGTCCCTTTTCTCTCCTCCCCTGTAGGCCAAATACTCCCTTTCCTCTATCATGGATAAATGTCCAATCAGCAAAATGTGAGATGGCTTAAAATGTATTTAAATATTCTCCTATTCCTGATGGAAAGAACCTTCCTAAGAATATTGCTAAGGAAACTGCAGCCATTTTCATGCAAGACTGCTTAGTGAGGCAGTAACCAGCATAGGGAAAAAAAAAACCCTTTGTGGTTTTTTTCCTAACTCTTATAGTATCAACAGGTTCAGTACTTACAGGCATCCAGCTGTTGGGGAACAAGAGCTAAAACTAGTTCAATTTAAAATTAAATTAAAAGTAATATTTTTGGTGGGACATTATATTTAGCAGATGGACACTATTATACAGAATTTTTTCAACATAAAGGAAGGTTGCCGCTTTTGCCACTCTAACATTCAGCAATATAAATAAGAAAGTTAAAAGTTAAATCCTACTAATTTATGCAGGGAAGATGCTTCCAATGCAGTCTGCTATCAGGGTTTGCCTGCATGGGGCTCTTTGAAGCTGCAGATCGTGCATTAGCTTCCCAAGATTAGAACATGAGTTGCCCAAAACAGTGAGATGATCCCTTGTGCCTTAACCCAGGGTTTGCAAAGGTTTAGACATGTTCAACGTAGGTATAAGAAGTCTCCTCAATTTTAACAAGAATTTTTGGGATGAATGTTTTTGATTATCAGTCTATTTGGATTACTTAAATATTTTAAAAAAGTAATAAATTTGGTATCCATTTGTAACACTGTTGAAGGGAGTGTCTTTTTTTTGTACCATAAACACCTTTATTCTATGTGAAAATATTAGTTTGATATATATTATTTTAATTTATTGACACAAAAAATATGCTATAATTACAGAATCTTCTGAAGAATAACACAGATTGCCTCTGCTGTGTCTGATATGGTCACTATTACAAGTATTAATCCTAATACAAGATTAAAGGGAGAAAAGAATGCAATGGAAAGAAAATAATCTGTTTTGTTTTTCTGTACTCATCATTACTGCTGAAGAGGCTGACACATATTAAAGGAACACCAGAAACATTTCGGAGGCTCTTTAACTGTAGATTTGTTTCCTGTTTTTGTTTTGCTATATTTAAATGTGCTGTCAGAGCTATATTGCAGTCTCAGTTGCACTGATGTAATTATACATGATTCCCATTGATGAAACATGGTATCAGGCTTAACATCAGTAGAATTCATACAATAACAACAGAGCATTAGCTTGTATAGGTTACAAGTTTCTGTACTTTGCTTTGGAAAGAGAGCAAGAAGCTAGCATTTAACATGGCTTCAAAACATGAAAGGAGGTGTTCAGTTGCATTTTTTTTTTCATTATTGGACATCAAATGTACTTTCCAGTTAATTCCCAAAGGACACATTTTAAACACGAACAAAATCTGTACTCAGTGCTTTACCCTCTGTAAGCCTGGGAGTCTAAGGTAGGCTGCTACAGCTTCCTGCTCAGTTGTTGCAGAAACATTTCCCTTAAATTTAAGCTCTATGTTAATTTGTTGTAGAAAATAACAGGATGTTTAGGGGCTATTAACAGATTCTTATGACTTTAAATTTTTAAATTTGATAAATCTCATAATGGTACAAAACAAGATCAACATTTCCTGAAATGCTGGTGGTATTTACTCTAACAAGGCAAATCTTGCACTGGAATTCAGAATATTTTATTGTCTCTTTTTCTTTTTTTTTTTCCTTTTAGTAGAATGAAGTAGTAGCTGTCAAAGAGATAAAATATTACCAAATTCAGTGGATGGTAATTCTCAGTATCGGTATTGGTGCTGTTTCCCTGGGGTTATTTTTACTATGGACTTCTTACTGTCTGCATTTTCTTTTTCTTCTTTTTAAATAACAGCAGTGTTCATAATCATTCAGTCACCTACTCTCAGGGAAGTACATGGCCCTCAGTGTCCATGTGATCACTCTGGGCAAGGAGACCAGAATTAAATGTTACTATGGTTTTTTTTTGAGGTGGTTTTTTGATTATCAGCTTTCATCTTTACAAAACACAAATGATGGCCACCTGAAAATGAGAATGGCTGTTGTGTATGGGCACCAAAAGGCATTTGCGAGCTTTGTCCTTTTATGACTGATCCCTGCTTGCATTTTAAATCAGACATTACAAACTATGAAGGAAAAACACTTAAAAGAAAAAAATGAAGACATGACGCATTATAAATTCTTTCTGCAAGACCAGATTTGAACCAATATTCTAACCTTTTTCATAACCTTCTAACTCAAAAATATTACCTAATGGGGCAAATTCATTTCTCATTTCTGCTTTTCTGTTGTACATAAAAACATTTTTTAACTTACCTGAGGTTCTGATTTGCAAATGACATATAGCACTGTTCCACATGCAACATGTTTATTCTGAATGCCTTTGCTAGATTCTTCCTTTTAACCGAAGTGTTTTAACATTGATGATTCAGGTCCAACCAATACTGCATTTCTAAAATTAATCTTTTGGGGTTGTTTTTGTTGGTTTTTTTTGGTATTTGTCTTTGGTAGTTCTTAAAATGTTTGTCTTTAGCCTGCCAGCTTTTCTCAGTTGGATTACAATTAGAGCGGACTCTCTGTTTTTTAGGTATTACAAAGTATGGAAAGTTAGGACAAGGTCCAATAGGCAAATAAATATAAATAATTCATCTCAGTAAATATCTCTGTTCTAGAATATTTTCCATGAAAAAAATGTTAATCTCAAGCTCCAATTTTACCTTTCTCTGCTGGATAATCGGCCCATATATTGAACCCTATTTGTGTCAGCCCCAAACTGACAGATGGCAAACATCAATGCCAGTGAGCACTGATACAGTAATAAACTGTAAAATCTGCCATTAGTGTGAAACTTGTCTCATGACTAGCTCTTTGCATAGTATTTGTCACAATTTTGCACTGCTCTGTGACCAATCTAGAGTGTGAAGTCACATGGCAGAGATGAACAACCTTGTCTTGTGCCCTCTCCAATGCCAGCCTGATTTTTCATCCCAGCTACAATTCGCAGTGATGACTCTTGCATTGCTGCTGGGTTTTCCTGCACTCTAATCAGGTCACATGACAAACCTTATCAAGCAAAATCTCCTGCATTTGCATATTATGGAGCCATGCAGTTTCTGGTAATCAGCGAAGTGCACATACTGCTTCCTAATACAATCTCAAGCTTGTTTTATCATTTCTTCAAGGTCAAAAGAATACCTTCTTATTATGCTCTTCCTTAATTGCTCTTTAGGTTTCATTTTGATCAAAATCTGAGACCTTTTTCATGATTGCTATGTGGCAGAGTGTTAAAGCACTTACCAATTAATGATTGTTAGAACAATGCATATGACACAATATGCCAACACATAAATGAGTCTCACCATATAAGTATTTCTGAAATTATGTCCTCGGTTAAATGGTTCCTAATCATATGCCACCCTCTAAATTATACCTCTTTATACATCTACAACTGTGACCAGACCTGCTACTGGTACACATACATGTAACTACCAATAAAAATCAAAAGAAAATAAAATCTTCTAAGTTACAGTTTGAAGCCTACTCTTAACTTCTAAAAACTGTCTTCAGACAGAAACATTAGTAAAAAAATTTTATTTGTGTACATTAATATTCAAGAATGATAGTAAACAAGATAAATATACAATGTGGAATTATGGGGCATAGCAGGAAAAGGTAGAGGACACCCTTTTACTCTTCAATCTCAAATTTAAAGGTACTGACTTCAATAAATGGACAGAAATTAGAATATAATCACTGGTTTTGTACATAAAAACAGTTATTTATCTTGCTTAGTATTCTTGTAAAGAAAAAGTGACATTCCAAGTAAATGCAAATAAATTACTCTTTTTCACATAATATGTTGAAGACCCACAGGCCCAAAGACCAAAGCCTTTGTCGCACAACTACATACTGATCTATGGATCTCAAAGTCCCAAGCAGCGTTCTGAGAGAGGAAGCTGTTAGAATAGAACCATGAAAAGAGGAAGAAATGTTTGGCCCTCTACTGTATTAAATGAGAGGCTAGGAAGTTTAAATAAATCACAGGGAGCTCTCAGGAAGCTTTTTGACAGCAAAAGAGAAGATCTAGCAGTTTGCCATATAGGAATGATACGTTGCCTTTTTGAAAAAGTAACCATTAGCTAGATGTGTTACTGTAATGGGAAGACAGAGGTGCTGGTCTAATAGGTCTTGATGGTGTGATTTTTAGCTTTCAAATCCATCCAGGCTAGAATGTAGTGCAAGAAAGAATGTAGTTCCAGAGTCATAATGAAGGAAATGAAGAACAGAAATGATTGTGAACATCACCTTCTCTTCAGAGCAACTGCTTTTTTGCGATTTTCAGTCACAGTAGCGTAGAAATCGTGCTTTTGTTTTGGCTCTAGGAAAGTGTTTCACTTTCTGTGCTAAAATACGTATCTATCAACATAATGTTGTTACTGTCTTGTATCTAACAATAGCTGTAGGATCTACCAGCAAGTTAGCAAGTAGCTGGAAGAATTTATTGCTATCAAACCCCTGATTGAGGCTGCAAGATTAGAAAATTCCATTTAAAAGACTTTTCACACAGATGTATAGTATTTTTAAAGATGTGCTTATTGTAAAATAACCCACAATTTTAAAACTTTTCAGAACTCTTTCCAGCATTGCACTGTCTTGAACTAGTTTTAGTTACAGTGGAACTAAAATGTTCTTTGGTCAGATTGTGGGCTTAGTAAGAAGTGCTGAGTTTAGCTTCACCAAGAAACTCTGTTGATAACTAACCTTATTTTCCTTAGATAACAGCAAACTGAATGTAATGCCAACATAGGAAGCCTTTATCTGATATACAGAAGCATTCAAGCAGTGTGAAGTAGGGGTATAATAATTTCAACAAATTTTCTGCAATCTAGCTAAAATGTTAGCAACTGGTGGAAATAACAGATTGAAAAACTGTTACGTATAATAAAGAAATTTAGAAACAAAAAAAAGAAGGCCCTTAAGTTTAGTGTTACCAATGCAGTTAAAATGGTTAATGACCATGCAATTGGTGATAGTCAACGAATACAAGCTGCTCAGAATTATCAGTATTGTTTATATATTCTGAATCCAGAAAAGAGAAGACAAAGAAATCACACTTTTTTCTCTGATGGAAGTAAGGAGATATGAAAAAGCTGTTCACAGCTAAATTTTTTATTTAATAGTTCATTATGACTTATGATGTTGCTCTTGTCACGGAAACACAAGTAAAACTATTCAGAGTGAAATTTAAAACACTATTTTTTTAAAAATTATATAAACTATAATTATTTGTTGCTATCAGAACAGCCTTTAGAAACTCCAGGCAAAGTTCCATTAAGCCAAGCACACTCACATAGTAAGCAACAATCCCTCACCACAGGAACCTGTAAGGTAGAAAATGAAACAAAACAGAAGAGGAAGATTAAATAATTGTGTTTTGGTAAAATGGAAGAGGGGGAAAAATGGAAATCATAATACAAGAATTAAATGATCTGTTTATGGTTAGAGGAGGAGTCTTTAGCAAACTCAGCAAATAAATCCAAGATCTTCATTGCCATTACTGAGCACTCATTCTTCCCACTCGAATCTCTTCATCTACATTTGTTTAAATGTTTGATAGAAAAAGGAATTGTCAAATATAATAGCCTGAAGATTTTCCCTGTCCTTTGATATAACTATACTTTGTTATTACTGCCCATCAGTCATCAAAATCTGTTTAGTTTAAAACCAAATCTTGGTTCTTATATAGAAAGAATGAGAAGTATTCTCCTATGTACTTAATTTAGATAGAGCAATCTCTGAGTAAAACCAACAAACTAAAGGCAAAATGCTATGATCTTTTCAAAACTGCTTTTTCCCAGCTCTTTTTCTTCAAATGTTCCTTGAGATCATTACCTATGCCATTATAAATCTTTGACAAGTGAAACATTGAAAACTTTTTTCCAAAACGGTCTATTTTGTTTTGTTGTTTCCTTCTCTCAAAACTGAGTAACATCTCTGCTCCAAAAGTAAAATAAAATCTTGTGTTAGAAAGACAAGTCATTAGTAGATATTCACACAGGTATGTCATTCATTTTTAACCTATGACAGAGTTACGGCATTGCTCTTTGAAGTTGTTTCCATTGTGTTTATGGGCTTTTCCTGTGACCCCCTTTGATGATTTTTTTCTAGAGCATAATGTCAGACCTTTTACCGTTTAAATCAGATCTTGTTAAATCAAAATAAATTAAATACTTACTCATGGCAATACCTACTTGTATATTTGTTACAGTGATAAAATCCCACAGTTTTTGTGTATTATTGAAATATTTTTTTCCTTTTAGTTTCCTTCTCAATTATATCTGTGAAACTACCAAATGAATTTGAACAAATTCTTAGAGAGTTATCAGGCTTATCTAGATGAATAAATATAACTATTTTTTATAACATGAATGAAACCAGGAGAGGGATTGCATTTCTGTACTTCCTTTTCAGTGAATTATTGTGACAATACAAACTAATTTTGTTTACAATCTTAAAAAACAAACAAAAAACACAGAATTTTTTCCCCTCCCCTGAACCTGTGAACACCTTGGTTTTCACCTTTAATAATCAGCTTTGCCCTCAGAGCATCTGAGAATGAGCTGCTGCCCCAGCTCCTTCTCTTCTGCAGCTCTGGGAGAAGATAAGTGACTTAGGGTATAGAAAGAGACAATCGTTTTCCTGTGAACACTACTCTAAAGTGATTCCATTACTCTAAAAGGAGTCAAGAAAATGGCACCATAACATCAAACATCTTGCACTATTATCACATCGTATACAACTGAAGGTGACTCATCCACTCGCTGTACAATCTGTGGGATATGCCTTTGAAAAACCTCTACTCATCATGGAGGTCCTTTGTTTAAAACTAGAAGACCCACCATTAACAGTTATTATGCAATTAAGTACATTGCAGTTAAATACCTTCTGATATAACCATAAAAGTGATTGTGATCATTGTGTTTCCTGGACAGCAGGAATAATAAATGAAGAAGGAAAGCAGATTTGACAGTGCAATTCGAAGGCCAAGGGAAGTAACTCCATTGCATCAAAAGCACATTTTTATATGTCAAAAATATGCATTACAACAACAAAATCAATCCCAAACCACATGCCTGAATTCAGTCCACCGTGCATGTCCCACCAGAAAGACATCTGGCCTAGCCTGAGTACAGAAAATAATTTTGCCCTCAGACTCTTAGTGTACAAAATTAACTTGATTAATTTTTAAGCTCAACAAGGTGTTTTATTTCCAGCCATGAGTTTTGCTATCTGTAAAGCATGGAGCCTCCAACAGTAGGATAAAGTCTGAACATACAGATACTCATTTTCTGATTGGTCACTTTGAAAGCCAAATAGAATAGGCAAAAGGACAAAAGAGACACATCCTAAGTTATTCAGCAGAGAAGCCTAATCAGTCTTGTCTTAAAGCTCAGACAACAGTGTTTATTTAAAGGATTTATTACAAAAGAAATCTACATGCCCACACAGTCCCTGTTACACAGCACAGTGTCAAGACCCTCTGTACCATACAACCACCAGGAAAGACAGCAGTGTCTTTAGCAAACAGTTCATTTGTTCCAGCAACAGAATATTTGGCTCAGTGTGTGAAAAAAATACATTAAGAAAATCCACAGCAGTGATATGAGATTAACATTTTTAAAAACATAATTTTAGAGCCCTCTCAATCCAGCAAGCCAATCTGAATTTTATTCCACGTCCACAGTATCAGGAGTTTTATCAGTCATGCTACCATCAGATTAGCTAGGCCAATGCTGCTGAATTTACATGAATTTGAGAAAATGAGTACAATAGGCATGGGAAGCAGTACTCCTGCCTTCAGTGTACTTGACAAGTAGTAAAGAAAGAAATTTCAATAAAATCAAAGATGCAGGGAAATTAATATTTAAATATTAATACATCATTGGCTGTGTGTTTTATAAAGTATTTAGGTTGCTAAAGGATGATTTAATACCATGAGCTACTCCATATCTCAAACACAGAACCTATGGTCAGTGAACATATTTACCAATGAAAAATTAGTTTTTAAAATATGTTAAAATAACATATTAGGTAATTAGATAATGGAATCATTACCATATACTTAAATACCTGTGCAGAAAACAAGCTTACGAAAGACTGTAAAAATCAATACTGCTGTTTCCAAAGGAATACGTATGCAGATTTCTGCATGTTTAACTAGTATTCTTTTATTCTGGAAGTGCCAATAAATTAGAGGAAATATTGTTTCACATTAATTTATATGATGAAGCAGTACATACAAAGCCCATCAATTACAGCGATAGAAGTAACAAGGCTTTCAGTTCCTAGGAATTAACAATGCATCATATTCTTAATCGTAAGAGGCATGTATGATTATCTCTCATTGCATCTATCTGCTTAATTTTAAATGAATGTCATAGTATGTATGCAGATATTAATTGACAATAAATAAACATGTAGATTTATTACTTGTTTTCAACTTTATTAGTTAAACTTGTTGTGCTATGTTAATGAACCTAAATGCTTGATAATGGTGAATCCTTAGCATATTATTAAATGAATTCATTGTTATATATTTAGATAGGAAAAGTGAGAGCGATGGCAGTTAATAGGAAAACTGTTAGATATGAAACAAACCAGCTGCATTCTGACTCTGCATTAAAGTAAATGAGTATCTATAATAAAGTCAGAAACACAGAAGGTAACAAACCCTGTTGTGGACAATGCAAGTGCTAATAGACTCCCAGTAAAGTTGTTGGAGTCGATAAGTAGTTTACCAGTAGTTCAAATGGCTCCTTATTCTTTTGTTTTTCTTCTGTATAATAAAAGTATAAAATATAATTTCTTATACTTTTATAAAAAGATATAGCCTTGACTGTTCTGGAGAATCTGCGTGCAGGAAGTGGAGGATTCACAAACCCTAGCATATATCAAAACGATAACATCTTAAATATTTAACAATTTTAAAATTTAACAATTTTTTTTCCAGAATTATAAAATGGGTACAATAAGATAAAAATGGGTCCATTTCATCCCAACGGGCAGACTACTTTACTCCATCTTTTTTTTTCCCTCAATACTAGATATTTTATAGAATCATAAACCAAGGAAGACACTTTTTAGCAGAGAGAGCACAGATAACTTGAGAATATCAATATTATTGTTGACCTTGATAGACATGAAAGATGTTGTTATCCAATTCATATTATATATTAGTTTATGTTAATTTATATATTGGAAAATGCCACAGAAAATATTTTCCAAAACACTTGGAACCTTCCAATTACGTTAATTTGAAAATGGTATTCACATACACATATGTACACTATTATTACCTACAAAGTACTATAGTAATCATTTCATCAATATGGTGAATGAGTACAGCACATTTTCACAAGGACTGGTAAATGAGAATTATGACCTCATTGAAAATGTGATACTAATTCAGTTATGATTGCTGTTGAAGAAATGGCATTAATGTAATTTGTCATAACATATGCTTAGGGCTTTTTATTTCTTTAACCAATTCTTTAATTAAAGCATCTAGGGGAAGGGACAGATAAGTAAAGGTCTATTTCCAGGGAAAATAATTAGGAAGTTATTAACATAATTTTGTTTTTATATCTGTACTTGTACATGTGGACTGACATTCCTTTAACAGTTTGATGTTTGCTCTGATGTTTTCTTTGCCATCTTTCATTTGCAAGCCTTTTGGCATCTAAAACACCCTGGGCAATAAAAAACTTTCTAACATTTGTCATCTAGAAAAACCATATTGCACTGAAACATTAAAGGACCAGAGGCCACAACCACCTGAAAGTCACACTTCATTTAACATCTATTACACCAATCTTACTCCCTCCACCCTGTCGTCCCCCTTACTTTATTTTTCTCTAGGAGGCACAGTGGCAGCCTCCATTGAAGGTTTGTGCACCCCTTCAGGGAAATGTTTTCTGCATCTTTTGCTAAATCATTCTGCAAACTTATGTTTGAATCACCTTGTTCTTTTAAAATTCTTGAAATTAATTAGTGTCACGTCCTGTTCCCCATTTCAATGAGACTAGGATATTTATTTAGATTTACTGGCCATAGCTTTTTCTCATTGATAGCAGTAATAAAAAAAAAGGTGTTGGGATTTTGATTTTTTGTTTGTTTGTTCACTTGTTTTCTCTCATTTCACATCAAAGAAATGAGTACAAAAATAAAATTTAACATACTGCCCAATGCATATTTTAGAATTATGTTACTGAATATATTTTTTCAAGATACTCTACAGAAATAGGTATCTAATCAGTTGTTTTAAGGTATACTGCAGCTGTCATCATTAAATATTTTGTAGGTAAATTAGTCCTACAAGGGCAATGGAGTTTTACAAAATTCTTTTTTTTAATCGATTACCTAAATCTCTTTCTAAGACACAACTTATCACAAAAAAAAAAAATGTTTGTCTTTTCTTCTTCTATTTGATTAGCCATTTTCCTCATCTTATCTATGTTGGTTTTTTCTTTTTTCTTTTTTTTTTTTCCCAGAAGGTATGGATAATAACAAACCTCTGCATACAATTGAGGAAAGAGCAAGATTTTATCAGGTGATCCAAAAGTGAAGAAATTCCAGAACAGTTATCTATTCTGGAGACATTTCCACAGTTATATGCCCAAAGGTTAGATGCAGTTCATATGTAGGATGGCTCAACCACTCTAGAGCTTGTGAAAATACAACTACATGGACACATTACAGGCAGAGATGCCCTGGCTGGTGTATAGGATCCTTTGAAAGACCTCAGGTCTTGACATGCCAAAGGAAGTGTACGCAGTGTCATAGTGCATCATCCATCTGCAGGTACTATAGCTCAGTACCACTGATGGACACGGTGCTACTAAACTCGTTTTTACTGTTTGCAGTGATGATCCAGGAAGCTTTTTTGCACTCAATAACATGGCATTCTCAGTTTCTTCATAATAAAGTAAATAATTCAAAAAGTCAAACTAAAGCAGTATTTGCAGGCAAAGGTATCCTTAACATTATCCAAATAAATTTTCTCTCCACAGTGATAATATGACAGAAATATTTTAGATAAAGAAAAAATGAAATAGAGCTATTACATAAAACACATGTTATTTAAGTAAATAAAAATATGAAGTAGGAGCCCAACGGGAGATATATTAGAATTTAATCATAGATTACAAAAAAAAAAAAAAAAAACAACTTTAAAATTTCCCAGAAAAGGTTTTAGAGAGAAGATATAAACAAATCTCATCAAATTAATCTCTTCATTGTTCCTAATCTCCGGTGCTGTCATAAGATTACCTGTGCTTGATCTCAGATATTAAATTTCACCTCTACACAATGGTTTCTTGGAGGGATTGTTTAGTGGCAGACAAAATAGAATAAATTAGATGAATTTTTTTTGGTACTTTCTAGTTTGAGATTTTCTCTTCTAGACCATTATTAAGTAGCCATGGGAGCTTCTGTGAAGAATAAATTGATGCAGAGTACCATAGCTGGAAGACACAGGCCACACTAAATAAGAACTTATCTTAGGAACATGAACATGTTACATGCAACGTGAAAGAGGTCCAGGAAATAGGAGATACTTCCACACATTTACTGTGAATCTTTTGCATTACAAACATGATGCAAGACATGCAGCAATAGCATCTTTATCGTCTGTGTTGTTAACCCTCTCATTTGTTTGAACAAACCAGGTTAGGGAAGACTAGAGCTGAAGTTCTGTGATGACATGGAAGATTTTATGAATAACACAAACTGATGAGATAAACATACATTCCTCTCAAAACTATACTTTCATATACCCCAGGCTTAAAGACTGTTTTAAGCATGGGGTTTAGTTCTCAGTTTCTGGGAACTGTTTATATTTACATCGATCTCTCTACTGTAATTCCTTCATTTCATTTTTTTTGGTGGTGGTGATTTTAATTCTGCAAAGTTTTTTTTGCTTAGAAGGAGTGTAGTGTTTCTGTCTGCATTTTTGCAGCAGTGCCCTGGGATTGCTGTCTCTGTGCCTACATGTCCTGTATCCCACTGCTCAGCAGCCGGGTGAGGTACAAACAGTGTGCAGAAATGAGAAAGACTACCAGAAAGTAAAAGGTAAAGAACAAAATATGTAAAGATAAGGAACATGGAGTTTTATGTTTTTAAATCCATTAAACCATATCAGGTTGGGATTAAGCATACATCTTCACCCTAATGGCATAGGATGAAGGCACCACATATAATATCTCTGCTGTACTGGGCTATTCAGCTGCACTGTCAGAAAAGAAATTCAATGCAAATAAATAAGCAAATTTTAGATGAATTCTTGCTCTGGCCTGTAGCTAACAACAGACACATTTCTAACAGATAGGCAGGATTGTCTACAACAACAAAAAAAGTCTAGCGCATGTACAGGTTTTCTTTACATACTGTACTTCGCTATGATTAATTTATTGTAATAACCGCTTAAGTAACATGAAACACCCAAATGCACTTTTACAAAACTACTCAGTAGTTTCCAGATCAGTTAAATACCTTCAACTGGAACTTCTGGAAAGCCTCATCTTTCAAAGATTCTCAGATTAGTCATACAAAATTTCAAGGTCGTAATAGGGAAATAGCATCAGTCTGCTTACTGCAACTCAGTCATTCTTAAATGAATTTAAGTTCAGGAATCCTAAATGTATGATTAAGTCAGACTCCTGTTTACCAACACATCATATTTTTATAGATCCTTGGATACATCAGTGGTACAATCACTAGATTTTTTTTCTTTGCTAAAGTAGGCAAAGTTGGTTTGTTGAGGTCAGCTTTTGTTTATACTTTACACGTTTTAAACACAAGTTCCTAATCTGCAATTTGCAGAACTGCAGTATCAAAGACTGTCAATTAATCACAAATCTTCAGAAACTGAAGACTTGAGAAATCTCCTGGAAGGACCAAAGAACCCTTAACTTTCTTCTGCGGTTATGGTCTGGCATTTTCCAAAAGCAGGAGGCAGAGTAGTATTCTCATATAAAATAATGTCTAAATTATTAGGAGATGAAAGCATGTTCAACAATGAACTATTATGATTGCCTGATCCTTAATCGCACAGTAGGATATCAGCACTTTGATTTTTTTTATTTCTAGTCCTAGACACAAATGGTCTGACACTATAAGCAGTATTTATTACGTCATTTGACTGAAAGCACACAAGCAACAGAGCAACTTCATAAAATAACATTTAAAGTATCACAACATTTGACAAATTAATTTAATCTGAAATAAAAGACAATCTAGGATTCTTCTCAAAGATACTACTAAAGATTTGCTGTAATGAAATCCCTTTGGTAAAATGGGCTCACAGGAAAAGCTTTAACAATTGCAAAATATCAGAGTACAGACAAAAAGAAGAGAAAGCTGGTGAGGCAGCTGGAAAATTCTCCTGTCTGTCTGGTCTGAGGGCTATTACCAGCATACAAGTACAGTCACCGACCCTGTCCTTCCATTTCAAACCAGAAATCTGAAGTCATGGGCAAAGAAAATACTCCTCCAAAGTAATAAATAATAAATATATTGTTAGGAGAATATTTTTAAGTGTCAATATGAAAATTATTTAAAGCTAGAAGGAATTAAGAATCACTATATCTAGGCATATAACAGGAGTTTTTTTAGAATAACTGCTTAAGCAGTATGAAATACCCAGATACATTTTTTCAAGTACAAGAAAGCATAAGAGAATGAAGGAGAAGGGGGGAAGGAAGGATACTTGAAGGCTTCTTACTGTGGATCTTGAAATCAACCCGACTTTAGGCTTGTGCCAAAAACCTATCCACATAACAGCAGAAAGCTATTCAGTCAAAGGGAGTGATTTACTGATTGCACCTCTCTGTGCATTTGTTATAGGAAACTGTGGGATTTAATCACAGAAGTACAATAGGCAGCTAGATTTAGGTGGATCTCTGAGCTAACAGTGATTACGTGTCTGCAGAAAAGAACTGCAGAGCCAAGATTAGAGCAGAGACTCTACTTGGACGTGTTTTCTATCCACTGCCTGTAACAGACATTCACTGACTCCATCACTTACTATGATGAAGAGCAGACCAGCACAGCTCAATAAAACTAATTTGACTTTCTTTTGCATTGTAATACAGGATTCCTCTCCTCTATAAATAATATGATGTGACTACAGCCTTCCTTCAAGCATAAAATTATCAAACTTAACAAGGTCAAAAATTTCAGAGAAACCAGAAAATGGCTAATACCATGAAAAGGATATAAGGCAAAATACAGTATGATATTCAAATGGAAAGAACAATATCACTTAGCATTGGTTGAGGTTCTACCTCTAGTTGATTGTTGTTTTTTTTTTTTGTCTTATTTCTTGCACAAGGCTATGAAGATACAAAATGACTGAGAATATAGTCCAAGGAAAGTGTCATGTGTTGTTTAGTGCTTCCCTCAACTCCACACTGTTCAACTGTTTCCAGAGCTGCAAGTGTACTCACAGCAAATTATTGCTTTGTGGCTCAACAGCTAAAAGCTAATATTTCGTAATTAAATAAATACTGGCTAAGAGTCAGAAAACAGTAGAACTGGACCGGTTGAAGTTTGCAGAAGGCAAGTACTGCATCTGGGAAACAATAATTGCGTCTGGGGAGCAATAATGTCATCTGCGTTTACACATTGTTTTGTCCCAGACTAACTGTACTGTAACCACATAGACAGGAGAGTTGAATGGTGTTACGGACAGCTTATTGAAAAGCCCCATTCAACTTTCAATAGAAATAAAGATAGCAGGATGCTAGGCAAAAAAATGTGCAATTTTGTCTAATTACGCCTACATTATGAATGCAGGTAACAACTAGAGCAAATAAAATAAAAAAGATCAACAGTGGAAACAAAGACATGGGAATCCTTCTACCTGATGACATTTAGTCAATCAAATCCATAGCTTCAAGGTGTCTTTAGAAGGGCAGGTGGGCAGATGTCTAATGTCTACTTTCCTTTGCTCCTGCTCTCTTATTTATTTCAGTCATTCATCAATATCTCAGGTATGATTTTGATACATCAGAAGCACCCTCAGTAACTGAATGGAGTTTTCCTCACTGCAATTTAGATGCTATGCAAACAGATAACAGGAATAACATAATTGGGATTATGCATCTTAAAGAAGAGACCAAGTATTTAGGAACAGTACAAATAGTCCTACAAAGAGCAATAAAATATAAGAATTAGCCTCCAAAGGTAAAACAGGCAAAGGAACCCGACCCCAAAGAACTTCTACAGCATTTGATTTTCTGTTGAGTAAATCTCTGTTTCCCCCACAGCTACAAACATTTCAATGTCCTAAAATATTGCACATTTGCTGGGAATATAACTTTAATGTGAATGAATAATGGAGATAAGCTACCTACCTGATAAGATGGCTTAAATTTTCCTCAATATAGATGTTATATTTTGAAACAGATTTAATACTTTATCAGACCGCTCTTGGTTACCTGTGGGCTCTTTTGTGTTGCTCTTCCTCCCTTTTTCAGAATGTTTCTCCCATATTTCAATACTTGATTAGACCCAGATTTACTGATACAGATTCTTTAGTCTTATCATTTGTGCTTCAAAATCATAAGGAATCTAAGCCAAATTATATTTTCTTTTGTATTCACATTTTTTTTCACTTTCTGCGTATTAACTATATCCAACTGTAGGTCTCTGTAGTTAGCATCAGAATCTTTATTCTTTAGAGTTATTGCCTTATTGCCAATTTTTTTTTCTACTAAAATCACCCACAAATTTATCAGTTCAAAATAATAATGATGGTAAAATTTGTTATTTGGTGAATCAGTAAACTAAAGTACTTCTAATTCTCTTACTTTGTTTAGAACTTTATTAATAGAATCATAGAGTGGTTTGAGTTGGAAGAGCTGGAAGACCTTAAATATCATCCAGTTCCAACCTCCTTGCCATGGGCAGAGACACCTTCCACTATATCAGGTTGCTGAAACTTCGTCCAATCTGGTCTTGAAGACCTACAGTGATGGGGCATCCATGACTTCTCTGGACAACCTGTTCCAGTGTCTCACAAGATTTCTTCAATAGCAAGTTAAAGAGACAATTGTCCCTGACATCAGAAAAGACATCAAATGAGATTTTTCCCTTTAAATAATCCCTCTAAATACAAGGCTTGTGAGCCATAAAAACATAACAAATGTACTCCAGAGAGGTTTATGAATACTAAAAGAAGACTGAAGATCCCCTTTCCTGTGAAAATTTTGTGATCTTTCATTTCACTTTTTTTTACACAAAATTAATATAGGAATATCAAATTTGTTTACCCTTTAAGTGAAGATATTCTAGTGTTTCATTTGTTCTATGCAGCTGCATAAAAAATTTACATAAAGCAAACAGGTTTTTAAAATATCAAAGAAAACTTTTATAGATTAAACAAATGTGGTTTTGATATGTTCTGGTCAAAAATATCTTTACAAATATATATTTTACAAGAATAATAAGTAGGAAAGATTCTATTATAAACATTGTAGATCAGTGCTAGACTTGGGCTCTTTTAAGCTGAAAATGTCTTTTAAACACAATGTTCACCAGCTACACATTCCTTTGTACATGTGGGACATTACGAGGAGAGCTCTCCATGCCCCTTACTAAAATTGTTTGAAAAAGCACTTCACATCCTGTGATGTCTGTTTTAGTCCAGGAAATCAAACTAATTCTAAAGATCTTAACCATATTTATGAAGTCATAGCTAAAATTTCAGAGTATTGCTCTCATGAAAAGCACTAACAAATAAGCAGCTTATAATTTATTCCTGGTATTTAAAATCTAATGAAGATAATTGGTTGAAATCACAGAATTTACCTTAGAAATGAAGACTAATTTAACATGTCAGATTGATCAGATTTACCGTATGTGTTTTTCTTTTTTTTTAATTTAAGAAGTTTTCAGTTTAAACCAACAGCAGTTTAGGAAGTCACTTCAGCAGTAAGGAGGGATGTGTAGACTTGCATACCTCATTTTTGAGGTTCAGAGGTCTCTAAAATATCCAGAGCTCTGAAATCTCTTACAAATATTGATATTTCAAAAGTCCAAATACAGTGAACTGCCTAAAGTTCATGGCATATTTAGAAATCTTCTACCCTGACCTAAGTATGACAAGGGCAAAAATTAGATGCCTTTTAAGTCTTTTGTCTTCATTTTTTATATTTGTTACCTAGAAATGATGGTAAGTTAAACCTTCCCTGCTTCTTTATGACATCGTTAATTGAATTCATAGAGTATATTCATAAATTAGGTTAACAAAGCCATCTCATTTTTTTGTTTTCATGTTCAGATCGATACAGAGAATCTTATTTAATTTTACTGAAGTAGAATCCTGCAAAATAACAGCATATTTTCTTCTTTACCTCTGTCAGATTTGGGCTCTTCAATGATAGATATTTGGTGGAGGGTGCTTGGAGTTCAGGGTGTTATTTCAGTTGTTCAGTTGTCAAAAAAAAGACTTGAGATTTGTTATAGAAAATGTAGATTTTACTCTCTGGACGCCTGCAAGATATTACAGCAGTGAAATAACATCCTCTCCCTACCACTTAGAAGTAATCCTTGCACACAGATTCTTGGCTTTGACCTTTAAGAAAGTGTGGATCATGGGTCAAGGTCTAAAAATGACATCAAAGGTCTGACCCAGTTCTAGAATCTAGTTTTCAGTTTTTCAGCGCTCTTGAACTAAAAATTATTAGTTTTAGATGGCTGCAACTGTTCAACCTAATTTTGCCTTGGTGCTGTTATGAGGAAAGGAAGGAAAAAAACCATAGAGCTCCAGCCACTGATATCACAATGAACAAATTTCATTGTGATTCAGATCAACCAATTCTACATCACGCTGGGTGAAAACCAATTATAACAAAGCACAACTGCAGAATGGGAGGAGGGGTGGCAGATCACCTATACATATGAATATCTCTGATACAAAACAGAAATTGATGTGGCACTGTCACTAGGTACTAGGACACAAAAACCATAGAAGAGAGTCTTTGTTCATCCTCTCACTTGAGTCTAGCCCTTCTCATGAGCTTTATGAAGAAATGGGTTCTAAATTTGAATACGTAGTCTTGAAAAACAACGTTTCTTTTTTTTAGTGAAATAATTGACAAAAAAACTGCCAACCACAACTCACAACAAAGAAACCGAGGTCCCAATAGTGGTAGCTGTTTGAAAAATAAGAGATGTGGTGGATGTTAAATTATTAAGTAAGAAGCAATGATGAGATCACCCACATACGATATTAGATTTAGAATATCATTGAGTCATCATGTAAGAATAGCTTTTGATAGCTAATAAGCTTATGTGAAAGACCCCATATCCAATTCCAATTCTGTTTTGACTTCTCTCCTTTCATGCATCCTTTCCTAGTTTAGAAAGCAACTTTCACAGGCAACAGGAAATATTCCAGCAAGTTTCATGTATCTAATGAATGCTGATAAGCTATTTTTCTGCCCTACTGGATACCTAGAACTAAGCATCAATCTGAGAGCAAAATAACCGACAGAAGATATTAGCATTGAAATTCTAGTCAGCAGTTACAGAAAACTGTACTGCAATAGTAATTTAAAATTTATATTATTTCTGTTGCAGATACAAGCTTTTCCTTTGAGAATTTCTAAAAAGACAGAAGAGGTGAAAAAAGTTTCCAAAGCCATGGATCAGTAAAACAAACGCTACTGAAACTAGATCAAAACTCTCATTGTTTTACTTGAGTGAAAGAAATTTTTTGAGCAATCAGCACAGTAATAAGCACCTTTAGTACTTGTGGTGAGGCGAAGAGGTAGCCGTAAGCTTTCTACTTTCTATTACCTTTGGCTAAAATCATGTTTCTCCATAGTCGCTGTAAACAGCTCTGGAAGTGAATTCTGCTGCTGTGAACTGAGCAGTCCACCGTTCTGTCAGCAGACCTCCTGCAGACTGTCAGCATCACCACAAGGGTAATCAAAATCCACATGTTTAAGGTATCACTGGGATCTTTCTATTCAGGAAAAACACATATGTCTGTGTACATTCAATATTAATGTGAAAGAGAACTTAAAAGGAATGATATCTAAAAGCCTACTACTTCACATATCCTTCCCCCCACTTTCATCTCACTGAACAATAGAATACAATTTGTTATCTGCTTTTTGAGCTAAAACTAAACGCTTGATTTAACAGAATCTATAGGAAGATTTCAGCTAATGTGTTACAGACTATCAAACAATCTGTATCTATTTCTGAATACAGCATTTAAATAGTGGTTAAATCAAATCTCCCTGTTATCCAACCAAGTTGACAAGCATACATATCGAAAGAAAAAAACCCAATTGTGATCATGGCCATTAAATGAATACAATTCTGAGATTATATTGACAGAGTATACAATTCTAAGGAGGTGAGGTACATTTACATTTATGTCTACTTCAATTTGTGCAATATATTTCAATAAAAATATTGATTCAAAAGCAAGATTAGTGAAGCTTCACTCTCATAAAGGATTAAACTACTTTCTGGTGAAATTTTTTTAAAGAAGCCACTTCTATAGGTGATGCAATTCAGAGCAGCACAACTGAGATCAGTGGAGCAATAACAATCACAGAAGATGACCCAGACCAAAGCCCTTAAGAGTACAGTTGAAGAAAGATTAGTATAGCCTACAATCTTTTCCTTTTACACTCAGAAATTCCCAGGTCAACAGTTATTACCGTAAAGAGGAAAAGTTCTGTTGCCACAGTACCAAAAGACAACATCAGCAAGACAAGGTCCCATCAACATCAATATAACCTTGATAAAAGATGCCAAACAATTAAAATAATAGTTAAAATAATAAACTATTAAATAATTTAATTCAGAAGGAATTCAGATACTAACGTGAATTACAGTATAATCTATCCATTTGTCTGTGAAAGCTTACAAAATGCATATTTTTGCTTGATTGCTGAGAGATTAAAGCAGAAATGCATTTTCTTGGATTCTGTTTAAGAGATTTATACTGCAAATACAAATTGTAGAATCAGTCAACACATGCATGTACTTTATAGCACTAATGTTTACAAAAATCACACTTAAATGTGTTTCCTGCATGTGAATATAGAAGAGAGGAAACCATGTGATTATTTGGGCACTAAAAATAAACTGAATCTACTACAATCTCTTTGACAAAATTACCCTTATAAAATATAGGGAAAAATATTTGTGCATGCTTTCTTAGGAAATAAAGGGGCAGTGTTTTAGCTTGTTGTTTAACAGGTGCAAATCGACACAAGCCATCACAAGCAATAGAGTTCAGAGATGTGATGCGAGCCAGAGCTTTCATTCCGACTGTCTTAGGAGCGAAGAAGCTATTAAAATCCGTAGCCTATATAGCAGGGAGGGTATCGACTGACATGCTGCAGCACATCCACTGCCAAGGTTTTCAAGTTTCACTCCCCAGCAGTGTGTTGCCACCCCTGTGCTGAGCCAGCTGTAGGGCCCAGTTGGCACACCATGATTTCTGTGCACACCTCTTTGTAAAGATCTGCTCTTCCATTTCCCTTTCACCTTTCCCTTGATCTCCTTTTTCTTCATCTTTGTCATTTGGTTGAACCCACAGGCACATTGACACATTCTGCCCTGTCCTTTCCCCTTCAGCACTGCCAGCCTCCGGGTGAAGCACGTTTAAATGCCACTACTATTCGCTAAGCAATGCATGTCAATACCAGGGCCTTGACTAGAAAAATGTTTCTTCTACGATGAAGTTATACACAAGGAAAAAAAAATTGATAAGAAGGCCATGTTGGAAACTACATGTTGTACAATACTCTTACACCAGTTTGATATAATTTTAATATCTCTTAGGGGTTTATGCTCTTACCACAGTATCTGAACACTTTGACAAAATACCCCAAACCCAGCACTACAGGGAAACTTACAGAGTTGCTGACATTTTCTCCTTCTCTGAGGGAATATGTTCTTACCAGCATGTATTTATTATGAGGGGAATGGACATAAGACTAGAAGAGAATATTCCCATAACAAGAACCACTTGAGGCACTATAATTTTAAAAAAAGAGATATTTGCATTACATACAACAAAAAAAAATGCTGCTTTTTTGATGTTTTTAAAGAGCACAGAAACACAGAGTTGCTGCTCTTTCAAAAACTAAACATGAGAGAAGAACTATCTCAAATATATTCTGGGCATCAAGAAGAGTGAACTATGCAGGATCCCTTAAGTTCATGGTGTGGCTTCCTGTTCAAGTCAAAACAATAGTAGATTTTGTTTTTTGTGTTAAGAAAAATTGAAGATGGAGGTCAGAGGTGTGTAGGGAGAGTTGTGTAGAGGATCCCCAAGGAAGGGGAAGACTTCAGCCTGTCTGCATTCTTGACCTCTTGTGCTCCAACAGCCTTCTCTTTCCACTACAGGGAATGCCAAGCTGAACACAGGCTGCAGCATAGTCTGTAATTCCATTTCAGGCAAGAAATTACTTGCCTATTTATGTTCCACAATTAAGGTAATGAAAAATATAAGAAGTACAAGTAAATTATAGATGAAGAAATGCAAAAGAAACCCTCATAATAGAAGCAAATGCAGAAAAGGTAACATTACTAGTGGGTTCACTTATTAGTTATGTAAATCATTATTGCACCGTTGGAAATTATTAGTTTTATTAATTTCATTATCATTAAAATAATTTCACAAGTATTTTATGTAAACTAAATTAAAACTACGGATCGTTCAGAAGCTTATCAGGACATTCATTGACTGTTTCTGTTGTGATAGGCACCCTGATCAGATGATGAATTTTCTATTCCTTGTTAAGTATTGATGTGATGAATTCCTAGAAAGATGATGTTTACTTGCTTTCATGCAACCCCCCTGCTTACCAGTGTACACGACTGTAAGGCCTGCCATTCCCCATAACATTTCTCTTTGAATATTTGAAGATACTTGAGTGGTTGATAACAAACAGTAAGCCATGAACAGAGCAAGCAACTACACAACATTAAAGAAAACATATTTGCAAATTGTTTTTACTTTCTAAAAAGCAGAAAATGAACCCTTGTTTCTGCTCTTCCATTCAGTTTGTTTCTACTCTCCCATTCAGTTTGTTTCTTTCTAGTTTTTTTATGCTTTTGTTGGTATTGTTGCTATTGTATCTATTTCTGTGAGGGTAACTACAGCTGAAGTTGGAGCAGCTGAAAAGATAAATGATGGGCTAAATAGCATCAATGGGTTTTTAAATGCTGTGGATGCATAGTCCCTTTTTATAGCCATAGAGAATTCACAGCACAGCAAAGTTTCTTCGATTGATTAGTCTGGGAATTTTTCAGTGTAGAAGAATCAACAGTAATCTACATCTGAATTTCAGCCAGTTCACCTTAGCTATTATGTCCCCAGGCTACATGTGGTTGAATTAAAAAATTCTGGTTTATGACACTATAACATCTCATGGAGAAACACATACCTAGAAATTCAATATTTTTTTTAATAAACATTTTTGTTCTCACAAAAACAAACATGAGCAGCGATCAAAATAAATCTGTGTATCATTTAGCTATCCATGTCTTTTGTTTCAATATGCCACACTTAGCATTTTATTGCCTGTCACTTTTACTAGTCCTATCTAGTTGTCTTTCAAAAAGCATATGAATTTACTGAAGAACTTCTCTGCATCTTCAGCTTGCTTAGGAGACCTATCATCAATCATAATTAATGAGTCACTATGAGCAGTACTGTACTTGCTGACTAATCTTTTCAGTGCCATAGACACAGAACAAGTCTGGATATTGAAAGCCAAGAGAAAATCTAAGAAAAACAGGAATATGGAGAACAGGAAAAAAAATAATAATCAGTTAACTTGAATGACATCAAGACATTCAGTACTAATGAATGTTAGGAAATATTACTCTAATTTTAGCCCTTTGTGTTTATACAATGTAAAGGTACAAATTTTCTTCAGCCTTATAAACTTCAAGAATATATGTGAATTACTTCATCTGTCTAACACTAGTGATTAAAATCTATGGAATATAAAAGGATAATTTGCCAATATTGCATTGTTCACCTGGATTTGACTACTGATTTTCATTTATATAAGTTCTCTAAATGTTAGTATTTAATATGCTAAAAATCTGGGAGTGTAAAGATGACGTACATTTTATTTTATGTAATAAGATGTCTCAGTTACCCAGGAAGGGAATTACTATATAACATAGATGACAAGTCAAGTACCAAAATTAGCGAAAGTGAACAGATTTCACATAATACATAGAATAAAACTCTTTATTTGTCACACATTATTGTACTGGAATGAACTGAACAATGAAGGAAGATAAATTTGCTAAAAGCACAGGTGGCAAATCGTTCTACTTGTTTTTCTTTGAAACATGTAGTGTATATTTTGAAATATGATGGCTGCATTCCAAAAGCTATAATCAACCCCATACTACAAGTTGGAAAAAGAGATTTTTTTTTTTTCCTTTTAAAAATTCTAATAGACAAGATAACAATATCTATTTTTGAAAGCAGTGTTTGATTCCAGCAATCTGGACTCAAGTTTTGTGCTCTCATTGCTCTTATTGTCTTAAGACCCGCCCTCTCATAAAACCACTACAAATAATTGTCCATGGCATTTAGCAAAGACAGTAGAATTTTCTGAATCTGAAGGATGCAGGGCCCAGTCTCTGTCTACATGGTGTGTGCAGAACTTGATGTGTATTGTGAAGTACAGATACACGGACATGTTTCTTTTGATAGCAGCGGGTGGGCTCAGCCTAGCTTCATGTTTGGTTGATATTGCCTCTCACATCAGGAAGAGGGAGGGAAAGAGCAGCCCTGGAACAGAGGCAAGTGAGATCAGAGGCACTGTGGGCTGACTAGAGGGCAGGGGTGGTGTAAGGAGAAGGAGCAGTAGGAATGCTTCATTACAGACTGATTTGTTCTGATCTCTAATGTTCTGTTATAAACTGAGAATCACAACTTTCCTCAGAAAATAAAGCTAATAATGCACCAACACAACTTCAGTCTCTATCCCAAACTGTGCCAGAACCAAAAGATAAACTTTGATTTTCGATCTAGAAAAATATTTGAGCATATTTTCAATTTATAGTTATTGGTATTGTAAAAACAACTCATAAAGGAAACTGTAAAGAACAGCCCCTTCTCCTGATCTGAATTCCTTCTCAATCTGCCACATCTTTCTTCATTTCATGAATAAATTCAATTCCAAATGGAAAAAGATTTGAGTTTATGCAGTAAAGCTTCAGGCTACAAGCAAGAGGTCAGAGCAGAGGTCAGAAAAAACCCTACACCTCTACACCTTCTGTACATATAGTATATTTATCAGTCTGTGGAACATTTTCACAGTCTTATGGTCTTGAAAATATACATAAATTTCAGCTTTCTTGAACTGAACTTCAGCATTTTTCTACTTCTCCAGGAAGAGCAATTTTCATCCACAAGTAAATATTCACTTAAGCTATACTACAGTCACAATTCATTTTGAAAAAATGAGAACTGGCAGGTTGCAAATCCATAAATGCACTTGACTTACAGTGTTTCTTAAATTGTTTGGCTACCACAGTTAAACCCAGTTCTTCAGGCATCTTATATTAGTTGTCTTCAGTCTGTCATCACACTGTGGTACCACTATTAAATGTCCTTTATTGCCCAGTTTATTGTTCTTTTCAGTAAAATAATCACAAGTACAGCAGACAAACAATGAACTGAAAGTACTGCTAGAAAGAACAAATAAAGCCTATTTATGCTATTCTACACTCAAAACTTTGTGTTAACCACCTATCATTGGAACACCAAAATAGACAATAAAAACACTGTGAATTTAACTTAGACAAAATACTAAAAAGCATTGTGAAATGCTATGATTGTTAAGGTAATAGCATGCAGTATATTATTTCAAAACACAAAATTATTACAGGCTTAATGATCAAATCTCTGTTTGGAAATCAAAATACAAAGAAGTTACTTGCTCATATATAAAGAATTTTCTCTCTACCCTGATCCACCACCATCACAAGCATTGTTAACCTTTTTCTGGGTTTGTTAGGAATGAGGATCAACTGCTTATCTTATTTTCTTCCTCAACCTGAAACTGCTGATTGCTGCTACATATTATTGCCTTTATGTCTGTAAAGCTAATGTTGCTGAAAGCTGGCTTCTTTTTGTGTGTGTCTGCATGTATAATTATTTTTCCTAAACCCCTGTTAATTATATCTGTGCTTTTTCAGTAAAGGGACCAGATTGATAAGTGGTGGCTGAGAAGAGAACAAAATGTAGCTCAACAGCTAAACAGGGACATGATGATCATTAATAATAATTAATAAACCCTAAATAAAACATTGATTTTTTTTTTTTTTTGTTCTAGATTGACTCTTAAAGGGCCTGGAAGCTAGAAACTAAAAACGCATCTTATTTGCAAACTAAGTACATTTTATGTGGAAGTTACTGGTTGAGAATCGGGGAGACTCAGTTCAATAACACTTTTTAAAATGTGCATTCAGTCTTTATGATTTTTTTTTAAATTTACGATGATTTAGATTACCTTTCAGTTTCTGCTCAGCATGCTGGTCTCGTCTTAGGCTAAAATACAGCTCTCAAATTATTTTTCTTAAATATATAAATAGCTATGAATATATGCATATACATGTGTGCATTACCTATATTTAAATTAATTTATGTTAAGTTACTGGAAAAAAACATAAAAATCAAAACCCAACCACCCATAGTGCAGAAAAGGAGGCTCAGACAATCAGCCTTGGAAATGTTCACAGCCTGGAGCCCAGTTCAAAACCAGGGCAATAATAACGCAAACAGAAAACAGACCAAAGGTGCTCAGAGCTGCATCCTCAGTTGCAGTAAAGAGGCTCTGCTGAATTACTCCATTCACTGAGCTGGTCTATATTTTGGCATGTTGCTATATGTTACCAAATCACTACACTGAACTTCAACAGGATGTGATGAAGAATAGACAAGAAAATAATTTAAGACCAGTTATGAAGAATCATATATAAGGTAGCTCTTCTCTCTCTCACTTTATAACCAGTTCACCCATCCTTAGAGCAAGAGATCTCTCAAATCTTGCCAGGTACTAACTTGCTATGTCTTTGATTGCATTGTTTACAAATCTGTAATGGCATTTCTTCCATCTGTTCTGCAGTTCCCATCCATGCACTCAATTTACAAAATTAAATTGCTTAAAATTTGTTCTAGAGACCTCTTCCAAATAGGTCTTCCAGCATATTTGCTATTAGGAACCATACTCTAAAACTTGGGCAAACATAATAAAGCAAAGGGGAGGGTTTGTGTGTGGGGGGAAAAAGACTCTTAAGAAGAATTGATAGGTGTCTCAAGAGAAAATGATAAGGAAATACATGTTAGTTACTACTCAGCCACTGACTGTTTCTTCACCATAATGTATAATTAGTTAACAAAACTGGATTTTTTTAAAACATCAACATGAGAAAACAGTTTTCAAAAGCACAGTTAATTAGAATTCTGCACATTATCTGTGACAATACTGTGATAAAATGATCAGTAGTTTCTGCAATTACAGCAAAAAAAGTTCCCTGCAACTCTAGGCAGGACACTGCAAAGCAATTGGGAAATTGATTTCTAGAGGCCCAGATCCTCCTTTGAAGAAGTTCAGAATTCTCTCTCTGCTTCATGTAGGTGATGCCTTGCTCCACATCCCCCAGGAGTGAGCAAATATTTACAGATAGACACAAATAAAGCTTTGCATATATAAAATCTAAATTACATGTAAATTATTTATATTACATCATAATAAATGACTATCACAGAATTCCAACTCTTTTTCTGATGTAGAGACAGAATTAGATAGCAATCAAGCTTCTTTAGAAAAAAGCTAACATCAATGCTGAAACAAATGGCATTCCTCAAAATGAATAACACATAAATTTTCCTCACCAGGTGACTAGTTTTGTGTTTCCCTGTTATCTAAGCATACACAATGGAACAAGATAAAAATTATTTTTATGGTACGTCTTCAATTAACACTATTTTTAATGTGGTATATGTGCTTTTCTTGCGTGTTTGTCTGAAACTCATGCAAAGGAGTCATAGATATGATTTCATTTCTGCTATTATAATCTACTACCTTTGCTATTATTGTAATTTTTGCCCAAGTGTCACTCTTTCTCCCACACTTATATCTAAAATACTGGTAACTTTGTTATGCGTTACTACTATTACTACTAAGCAAGGGCCTAACCCTTCAAAGAGATCAGTAACTGAGTAAACACTCCAGATATTGCTAGAATTAAATAACATGGCACTTACGAATATAGCTCATGTTTCTTTCTTCATTTACAAGCAGCAGTGAGTCAGAAAAGTGGCACCCGAGTATGATTAAAAGAAATGCTTTCTGACAGTCTGCTCTACAGTGACTATTGAGCGTTGAGTCACCATCACCACCCTAGCACAGCATCATTTCTACTTGATATTTGCCATTCCATAATTAGAACAAATGACATACTTAGGACACTGCAAAATGTCTTTAGTTAACTTTCTGCTTATACCCATTTACAGAGCCTTTACGGTTCCTGCCTCAAAACGTAAGACACACAATCATGATCTGTGGTGCCTCCATTGTAGAGACAGCCCTATTATTATAAAAGTAAATGCCACCCCCTTGCTAACATTGGAGTCTAATTGACTCTGTAATTGCTGCTTAGTGAAGAGGGTAAAAATCATGTGACTTGTTCCAGTGGCTATACTAGAAAATAAAGAGGATTAGATAATACTTTGTCTTCACTGACCCCTCCAAAATTTCCTCTTGCTTTCTCTTTCTTTTTTCTTTTTTCATTTTTTTTAATTTTAATTTCAGCTTGTTTTGTTTGTAACTGTTGTTTAATTATTTCTTTTTGTACAAGTGTAAAAGGTCTCTATAGTACCTTGAATCCATTTGCTAAAAAATTGTTTCTAAAATCTTTTTTGTTCATCCTCTGACTTAGTTTTTGAAGTTGTGTTTTTTAAAAGCAAGTTCTTTTTAGCAGGTCAGCTACTGAGCTTTGATTTCTATAGCTATACTGAAAAGCAACAGCTATATAGATTCACTAACCATATGGTACTGAAAGGAAATGTTTACATTATAATCTTTTAGGCCCAATTTATTAAAAAAGCGCTCAGTTTAAGTTGCACTGCACCATTTATATGTCTATTTAAAGATAAACATATTCATAGTGTAAGAATGAATTCCAAAAAGGCACTAAATAAATATGAAAGTCATCTAATGAATTAACACCTAAAAAAACAATGGTGAAGGCTTACAATACTGAAATATGTATACTAGGAGGGGGAAATATTGGTTACAACAGCATCAATATGAATTTTGAAATTTAATTAATTTACAGCAGGATTAATAGCATAAACAAGATACAAAAAATATCTAAACTCTTTGTAATTCAGCAATGTATTTTGGAAATTCTTACTTTGCATGTATTACTTTTTCTCCAGCAAACACTGGCCGAATTAGCTTATCTTGATTCTGGTGAAAACAAGCAGCAGGGAGGCCATGAATAAAAATATTTTAAAAGCTCACTTCTATGAGTACTTTTAAAGGGAACTCTTCTTTTAGACGCCTTACAGACCATTTTTTTCAAATCTAATGTTGAAAGCCTTTGAAAAACAGGAATGGGTTCTATACAGGAGAGAGTTGCTCAGTCATTGCTGACTTCAATGATCCAGTGAAAAACACTCCTGTTACTAGCTGATCTGGCACCTGTCTGTAAAGGAATCTTTTTTGATGTTGCTGGGGCGAGGGAGTTTGGGTGCTCTGTCCCAGCTCTATAGTCCATAAAAGGATCAGGGATTTTAAGGTGCATTATATTAGTGATGTAGTAGGACTAGTGTGATAGAGAATTGCTAAAACGAGTCTCTGTTGCTACTATTAGAACCTCTTGCTATAAGGAGCAAGTGGAATCAGAGAAGGGTGTAGAAGATAACTGGAGCAGTCCAATAGCTGGTTATGTGCCACCAGCATCGCCCTAGTGCAAGTATCTTGCCAGAAAGATCCAGGAGGTACAAAGCAGTTTGCAGCCACTGCTGCACAACGGGCTCCTGCAAAAAGCACAAAGTGGCTGCAGTACAGAAGGGGGAATTTAACTATGAGATTCTGTTAGGCATATCAAATGTGGTAGCTGAAGCCATTTATGAATCACTCAGAGATGTCAAGCTCCCTAGAAGACCCTGAAACACAAACAGGAAGAACTTAGCAATTATTGACCTAGCATATTTAAAAAAAATTGGAAGATACAACCTCTAGAGGCTCCTTCTTTATTTGCATCTAGTCCCAGAAGTTCAGCAGATGAGTCACAACCTTGCAACAGGGCATACGTGCTCTAGAAAAATGGCTACAGCTGCTTCTTTGATGCTGCTTCTACCAGTGTTCCACAACTTTGTAGCCTTTGCATCTGTGACAGGTGACCTAGCTCAGAAGGACAGGCTGTCCCTGTCCTGTCCTTGCAGGTGCTCACCAAGAAGTCTGGTGCCTCCTTGGTGTGTCCAGACAGTCAAAGCTTCCTAGTTAGAAATAACACTTATTTTCATCTCACACACTTGATATTAATATGCCACACCAAAGAGATCAATCCACAACACAATCCTTTGATACAAGAAAAACAAAGAGGAATCATAAACTTATTTCCCGCTGTGGTAAATTGTGTTGTTAACACAATTTCAAATAGGTTATGGTTCCAGGTTTGATGTCCTTCCACGGACTGTATAAATCAGCATATACACAAAGAGCAACCTTAACCATAGCAGCATTAAAAAAATCTGTGTTTGAAAAATTAGAGGTTGTTATTCTATAAGATATTAAAAAGTGAAAGTATTCCCTACTATAGCAGTAAAGTGTTACTTTAGTCATCATCTATTAAAAATTATTATTTAATGTTCATGAGTATTCCATCTTTACAAGATTTTAATGGAGAAAATACTTTCAAATACTAAAAATTCCTGATTTAGCATTGTTCAGGGCCAGAATTTTATTTTGTTACATCCTGGAAATAATCAGTTGTGAATTACTCCTGCTTAGCTAGATATTACTTAGATGAGAAAGGGTGAAAGGGTGATTCGTCATTGGAATGCGCTGCCCAGGGAGGTGGTGGAGTTGCCGACCCTGGAGGTGTTTAAGGGGAGACTGGATGAGGCACTGAGTGCCATGGTTTAGATGATGGTTGGTGTTAGTGTGAGTGTTGGTGTTAGTGTTGGGTTATAGGTTGGACTTGATGATCTCAGAGGTCCTTTCCAACCTTATGACACTGTGATAATGTGATACTGTGAAAGAAATGTTTTCTTCTGGCAAGATAGAATTGAAAAATTGCAAGAATCAAAATACTTATTTAACAATTAGAATAACTAGTTTTGTTCTGTCAGCTTTAAGTGTTAATATGTAACACACACCCTTGAGGTAAGTGATAGATGCTATTCCCTCTATGTATGATTATCCAAGGGGCACATCAAAAATACTAATTAATAAACTTGGGCAAATATTGGTGGTTGACTCGTATAATCAGACCCAGTAAGGAAAAGTAGTTTATCTAATGTTTCACTAAAGCTTTTAAGGAATCAATAGCAAATATTTAACTTATACAGGAACGCAATGTTCTGGACATCTTTAGGGATTGCTTAAGCTATAAATAAAATTAAGACTGCAATATCTTTGGGGCTGTAATTTCATTACATATTTATACAGCCCCAGATATAAGAAAGACTCCATCTAGATAAGATCTATGGGTACTACAAAATATATGGATATATGACAACTGAAAAACTAGAAAGAAGCTGTTATTATCTGAGTAATTAGTTTAAAACAATTTGTTTACTTAGTATAAACTGTGAGTTTCAGATTCTTTTTTCATGGAATATCTGCAACATCTATTACTGTAAATCTTACTAGTTTCTTTGAAGTTTTTCCCCTCCAAACTGTGGTCCTGTTTTCTTTTCATCAAACACATATAAGTTCTATTAATGCTAATGGGAGTTTAGCCTGTACATCAAGGCAAGACAAAACCCTTTTATGTTGAATGTTTAATTGAAGTTCTTTAAAGAGTTTCATGTGTGCTATAATGTGCTAATTAATTTTCATATATAGCAACTTAAAAACTTGGAGGGGACGAATAGAATTTGTTATTCTGACTAGAAAACAAAAAACACTCAGAGTGTACATGTAAGTTCACAAATAGCTCAGATTCATCTAGCTGTAAAATCAGGGCTCAGCAGGCAATACAATGATAATTAATTTGTAGAGAGCCTTTTACATTTCATCAGCGCAACACTTATTACACATTTTCCAAACCATCAGTTATGTCTTATTTCCATCTAATCAAAAAGCTGTGTTTGCGGTGCAGTATTTTCAACCTACATCAATGATTTACAAAAATTATATTTTGTCATGGGCACATTTAATTTTTTCTTGAAGAATGTTGTATCCTGATAAGTGTCACATACCAGAGATCTTAGCAACAGTGTGTGCATGCTCACTCAGTGTTGTAGCAACCAACAATAAAAATAAAATGACAGTGGAAATAAATATGCTGAATGAGATCCATAGGGTAATTAAGAAGAGACAGCTTGGTGATTCAGTAGGAGCTGAGCTGTGCTTTGTGTGCTGTTTTTGTGAAGCTAGAATGGCTACTGGTAAGCATACTGAAATCAGTCTGAGAAACAATTCACCTGACTTATATCCTACCTTCTGCTATTGTCTCATTTTTGGCCTGCAAGAGCAGAAGACTTTTGATGTCTTCTGAAGTCTATGATCTCTCCTTGCTGCTTTCATCCAAAACATATTAAAGGGTCTTCCCAAGTAAACATTCAAATATACTTACGCCACATGATCCACATCCAGGTGTCCTCAAACCCTGTTAGAAGAGATGTTGTAGAGTTGGTGTTGGTAGACTGGCAGAAGAGAGACATAGATGGTCTTGAGCAGTACATTACAGATTACAGTGCACTTCATATGATTCATGAGGTGCACTGCTATTTGGATAGTATTATAGGCCAAAACAATCTGACCTGACAGTTGTTAGGCTAGGAATTCAGACAAAGCTAACCTGCTAACAATAGATCCGATACCTGCACTGACTCAGGAATAACCAACTATATTGAAGAATTTTGAAAACTGCAATGTGTGGAAGGAAATGCACAGTGAGGATTAACTCACTTTTCGGATATGCAGCTTCATCATGCAGACATGATAAAGCCTCTTACTGGATGAAACTAATTCATTTTGCATAACCCCTAGAAGCCTTTAAGTAGTGGCTGATGGATGTAGGAAAGCAGAGGAGGAAAGACTTTGATGTCTTAACAACATCAAAGTATATTGGAAGGGTGTAGTAAACAACACAAGAATTAGGACTGTCCTATGGCTACACATACAATCTGATCAAATCTCATTCAACTGTAGCTTTGCTCAGTGTTGCAGATGTTAATATATCAGATTCTGAAGCTATGGGTTGTAAAAATCATGCAGTAGGTGACTGTATCACTTGGAAACGCCATGACAAGCTGGAATAACCATTTACTCTCACTATGGGGGTTTCCTGGCCCATTTCCCTTACAAAGAAAGAGGTGAACTGTCAAAAAGATCTCCTCAGTCAGCAGGCTCAGCCAATGAGCAGTCCACAGCACTAATCAAGCATTTGAGCATCATAGCCTTAAAACTTGCACAGACCATGAAAGGCATTTGGTATGTTTGTTAAATTGTTTGTACCTACAGCTGGCAATTTGTAGCAGTGGAGAACTTGTCCTTAAAAGTGAAGTCACAGGAAATTTAGATGTTGACGTTGGCGGGAACAGCACTGGTTCTAAAGTTGGAATAATAAGGTTTATATATGTTATTGTTATTTGACCAAGTGTTGTTAGACTGAATTCTTATGTGTCTATTCCAATGGGGAGCCTTTTTCCCTGACTTGTACATCACCTGTTCCTAAGATGTTTTATTTGTTTTCATCCCTTTTTGAATCTGTAGCTAATAGAAAAGTAAATACATACTTTAGTTTTGTTTCTGTGTATGAGCTGGAAGGTTAAACATTGACCAAATTTCTAACTGCCAAAACTCATAATATTTTAAACATCGATGTAAGAGAAAGGAATAGGAAACCATCAAGACCACACTGTAAATGACAGAGGAGAAAGATAAAGTGTTTGATTCACAGAAAACAGATCCAAACTCATCTTCTCACAGTGTATGGGCCCTATGTCTTCATGCAGAAAGGGTAAATAAAAGGGATATGCAAAGATTGCATGTTCTGTGATAGCATGGAAGAAGTTCCTAAAGGGATATCTAAAGGGGTATCTAAAAAGTTAGTAATACTTACACTATTAACTCTGTAACTTCTGCATCCACAAAAACATTTGCAAAACAAGGTCTTATTTTCTACAAATTAAATGCAGCCCTGTGCTATATTTGATAAAATCTCCAGGCACACTGAACTCTGCTACACAGATAATCTGCCCATCCTTCACCATTTGACATAATCTCACATACCCTAGACCTCCTATCTTTATATAGGACTACTGAACATCTCATTCTCTTGAAGACAAGTAGAAAACAAAACACTCTTCTTTCACCATCTTACATCCTATTTCCACTAACAAGGACAGTATCTTCTTTTGAAGTTTGATTTACAGGTGTTACAGAGCCATTGTGCTGACTAGTCTCCAAGGAAACTAGCAGCATATATATTCTAGAAGCATCCCTAGAAGAAAAGAAGTGTTATTAAAAGTATTCTCAGCATAACCTCTGCTATGAGTAGCAGCAGAGTTCAAGGTCTTCTGTTGAATGGTTGAAGTATGCTGTGTTCCAATAAAAGGCTCCTAAGGAAATAATAGCAGGTCAAGCTAGGAATCTGGCTGTTGTACTGTCTCCAGTTCTGAAAAAGTCAGAAATTGAAAAATCATCTTTTTAAAGGCTTGTAAAGGCTTGCTATTCTTTTATAATTTAGCCTAATTTTAGATTGGCATCTCCTTTATGTACTTAAGTACTATCACTCTCTGTAATACATTACCTTCTTGCTGTTATTACGCGTCCCTGCTCAATCCATATCACAGCTGTATTTTAAAGTTCATGCTCAACCTCTATCTAGATTTTTATATCACTCATTTAAAAGACTGAACAGAAGCACAAGATACTGCTGCTCAACCAGAATGACTGCAGCTAGATGCTGTGTGGCTAATACAGGTGCTCTGTGTAGTAGAAAAGCCCTGTTGCTGGAAAAAACATCATGTGAAGCGATGCACTTCCGTAATCACTAAAAATTGTCTGTGGCATTTTCAGAGTATGTGCAATAAGAGCAATGTCATACTTTAATTTTAAATGAGGCAATTATTTCTCCTTCTTCCTTTAATTCTCCTGTAAGTTCCCAGGCTTTTTTTTTTTTGTCTTAAAGAATTAAGGATATTATTTATTTGATCCTAGTGGAAGCTTTATCAAGGAAGAGTTGATCTAATCCCAATCTAAAGGTTAAATCACTTTGGGAACATGCAAAATCAAAAGTATTACATAATATACGAGATTCTCATTATTGTTGCTGTTGTACTGACTGTTAGAAACATAACTGCTCAATATTGAAACTCATTTTCTGTTTTAGTAGCACAGTTCAGTATAACCAAACAGAAATAAATGGAACAAAAGACTAAATCAAACAAAGCAAATAAAAAGAGCTGGAGAGCACTGCCAGTAATGCATAGTTTTGTTCCCAATTTGGATCCAAGTGGACCGTGATAATTCCAAGAATTTCACAAAATAATTTGATCTTACTTTATGAAGGAGTTTCTGTTTCATAACCCTCTCTGCTTAAGTGTGTATCTGAACAGGGACATATAGCTACAAAACAACACTGAAGGACTGCAGAAGATTTAGGCATTAGCAAAGTTCAAATGTGTTGCTCAGAAAATTAATGGAACTGGCTAGGAGAAGAAAAAGGTTAAAGATATTTTACAAAGAGAGAACAAATAAAGTAAATATAAAGATACTGCTTGCAATTCTTTTTTGTTGTTCTACTATTTAAATCAGAAAAATAGCATGTGGTAGAGTTAAGTTCTGATTTTCCCCTGTTGTACTGCTTATATTCACATTTCATATCTATGCATCCTTAGGATGCATACAAACATCAACCTCAGTCATTCAATTGTACAAAGAAAATGAAGCACATTGTTGTAATGTAACAATATAGCCTATCTGTATTTTTCTACAGCTATTCTATCAAATCCAGAAATGAAACAACTGTAAGATTAGTAGCATGCAATAAACAAAAATTATATCTGATTTCCAGAAAAAAAGATTCTTTATCAAATAATCATGCATGCATCTTAACCTGGCTTATATTTTCTTCTCAGAACTGGCTACTGCCAGGACAAAATAGTATTGACAAGACAGTCTTGTCAGTACTTGTTCCCAAATCAACTACCCTGTGGGACATCATCTGCAGTTATCATTACATTGTTATCTCATTATGAAATATGATTTAACACAATATTGTGCAACATGAGGATGTTTTCAAATCCTTTTCAAAACCTTTGGATTTCTTATTGAATTTGTCCTGCAATTGCCATATCAATAGACCTTTGTTATTTGACATTAAAACATTTTAGGTAAAGGCAGATATTTTTTTCCTATTGATTTCCACATCCCAGATGAAAACCAGATTAAATTTACAAGACTCTACCAAATGTTAATACTTCATGTGATAGTATATGCCCAAAAGCATGTATCCAATGTAGACAGCAGACACTCTGCCAGAGACATAATAGCAGAAAAAGATCTAAAGCCTTTCATCATGATTTGCAGTGACTTTTCTACTTTCCTTGAATAATGTTTTGCAACAGAAGAGACAGCTGATAAGAGTTTGATATTTGTATATACAACAACATCAATGTATAGTATTTTCCTTGATAGAAAACACAAGTTATCTTAGCACCAGAAAACACAGACAGGGAATCTGACATGCTTGCTGAGAATCATAAAGTGGAGAAAGCCCAGAAGATCAGATGTTCATAAGGGCTTATCTAGTAGAATAGCAAATGCATTTATAGAATTTGCATATTCCTCTTCTATCTGAAAGGTGATCAAACTATCAAATATCAAAGGAATAAAAGAGCAGTGTGCATATTTACCATACTCAAATTCTAAGATTTCCAGTGAGGGAGACAAAGAGGGAGCAGAATGTAATTTTTACTACCTCAAAAGGATGCAGATTTATGTCAGTATTAGAAAAACTACTCACAGCAGCAAGAAGAAATAAAGTAGTACAAGTAATTGTATGCTCATATAAGGCACTTACCAAAGTGAATGATACAAGTGACAGAACCCAACAACAGTTAATTTTCAAAGAAACCACAAAAAGGATATATCAAATTATCTCTTTAAGACCTATTAATATTTTCAAATGCCTGATGGTTTTATGCAGAGAACTATGAGAGATCAGCTTTTCAGATTGAAGTGACGAAAATATGATCAGAACAGATTTCTTTTTCTGCTATCATATTGGAAAATAGCCTGGGCAATACTATACTAGAGGTCTGATTACTATTCCTTCAGGCATCTGACCATGTCATGTCTACCAGCCAGACTTTCTTCCAGGTGCAAGAGAAAATCTTGTTTGTATACAAACCTAAAAGATCTGAGAAAAATCCAAATCACTTTGTAGGTGAGTAAATTTCTGCTTAAGATATTTGGTTAATAATTTCAGCCCTTCTCCAGGCACTTGGCAGTAAAGGAAGACAAATTTCTGTTGTAGTTCTGTTGCTAATTCAAACAACGAAGCCTTAATTCTCTACTACGTATTGACACATCACTGATGCTGAAACCTTAACAGAAGAAACACACTAATCGGATAACTTAATCAAATGCTTAAAAACACTTTAAAGCTGCCAATAAAGCAAGATATAACAATAAAATAGATTGACCAATGTATCTTGATTAGTCATATAACTATTTTTCTATTGTGGAATTGAAATGAAGGAAGAAAATAGACTTCACAGCTTCAACAATAATTGTGCACAGAGGTCACAAAACAGCGATTATAAGGTTATGGATAATTTGAGAATAATGTGAAATTACTTTGGGACTTACACTAGGCTTTTTGTGTGTGTGTGTTTTAGATCAGGCTGTTTAGAGAAGCTTCATACTGGATCCTGAGAATGTAGACATGCATATTACTAATATAAAATCCATTCACTACTCGCTAAAATAGAGGACAACATTCATATATTGCCTAAATACTGAGTAATTTTTCCCTTCTTATCTTAAGTGTACAGCATATCAATCAATATGCTTAATACACAAGATGGCAATAAAAAGATAAATCCTAGGAAGTATAGTGTGTTTGGTATGAATATGTGCTGGATTTTTTACAGATGCATAGTTTTACAGACCCTTCCCACTATAGCTACTCAAAAACCGACACATTAATTATTTAGGTTAAGATAATTACCATTTTGAATATATTTATTTTCCTAGTTTTGTGTCTGTTTACATAGATCTTGACCAAAAGAGTTTTCTAAGTAAGTGACAATACCAGTTTCCAGAAAATAGATATTAATATACTGAGCTGTCTTTCATTTAGTTTCAAGATTTTCACAGGTCAGAAGGATGTTTGTAGGATCTTATTGATTTTGAAATTAGCTGTTTGTGCTCAAAGTAATCACAATTAGAATCACACCATTGCCTGCCTCAAGTATTATCTTTCACTCCAAGGCAAATTAGATGGGCTGGGCAGCTCATACAACTCAAGGACATGATTCCTTCCACACAGAGCCAAGTCTCACTCATTTGAGTGAGATCAGAAGCACTCTTCCATTGGGAAATACATTCCCAGAAAACAGTACTTCTTTCTCCTCCTTTTGGACCCATCATGCCCATATATGAAATAGTCTTTCTATTTCAGCACAGAATAATTCAATCTGAACAGAAAGAGGTTTGAGAACCAAACAAATGTGTAACAGAAATTAAGATCAAACCAAATCTATTTCCTTTTGTTTCCAACCACTAACCTTCCTTCTTTCCAGTTCAGCTTGAAGCATCATCTTTAGTGACAGGAAAATATCTAATCCTGCCAGCTTCACTATTGCAATTCAGTTGAAGAAGACCAGCTTTTCATTTTTTTCCCCCATGAACAAATGTTTTGGTGGTCAGCAAACTTAGCAAATGCTAGACTGTAAGTACAATCTTCCATACAGCTCAGAAAATAAACTTCATCCCATGTCTGTGTTGTAATCGTTTGCCCATACCAGCAGGTAAAACAGATTTGATTTCCATAGAGGAGGAAAGGAAAGAAAGGTTGATATCATCAGCATGTAATTTCCACTTGTCAACAAAAACAGGACGTTAATTCACGTGTATACAACAGAAAAACAATGTACTAACCATTTAAGAAGTCGAATACTTGAAAATAGATTTCCCATAGGCTTTTTTTCCACCTACTGTCTCCATTTCAGTAACTTGAAATAGGCTCTTTACGTACATATCTTTTACCTCTGTTGGGATTTTTTTCAGTGAAGATTTTAAAACATTTCATTCATCATTTGAAATCTACTATTTCCTCACAAAAACATCATACAACAAAATACAACTCCTATTTGAAAAGGCATAGTGTTCAAATTTACAGTGTTACTGTGTCTCTAACATTAAAGCACAATGTTAAGATCTTTCAGATTAACTGAGATGAAAGTTTAGATTACTCCAATAGCTTTTAAATAAATTCAAAAAGGAGAAATTTAAGCATGGATAATGCTTTAGGATTCAAAAATATTTCTTCTAGATTACCACTTATATGTGATCAAAGGTAGACATGTCCCAACTGTTTTATTTCTATTTCAGTATTTTTTTATAAAATTATTTCGTATTTACTATTTATTCATTTTCATCCTTATTGCTTAAATACATTTCACTGCTCCTTTGTTACCTACTAGAAAAAGACAGAACAATAAAAGCTGTGACTATAAAAACTTTAGTGACCTCTCAATTTACAAATATTGAAATCCTCAGTTTTACGTTTATTAATGTTCCAGGTGATGTTAATAGGCACTTGTGATGGGTACACAGACACTGTCTGGTTACCTCTATTCCTGACCTACACATGTTTGCAACTGTGGCCCAAGAAACATCTAACACAGATTAAATACAAAAGAGCTTTTGTTCCCAGATCACAAACACAAGTAATGAAAAGAGGAGTCAGCTCTAATCCTATCTAAGGAATCAGAGCTCTGACAATTTTTATTTAAGGATCTGCAGTATCTTCCCCACTTGTGCAGAGAACAGAGATTTTTATTTTCTCTCCTTAGAACAAAGTAAAATGCAGTGGTTGTTGAGACGCCTGTGTGACACCTGAGAAACTGGGGCTACTTTGGGAAGTAGAACAGCTCCAAGGATATCAGTGGCTGGTGGGTAGGGTGCTCATCAGGGATTCAGGAGAATGACAAAAGCCACAGAGCAGAGGTCTCCTACATGTGAGGTGGGTACCTCAACTATTCCCTGTGGGTTAGCTATGGTTCCTTCCTCTGTAGATGTTATGATGCTGCTAAATATTTAAGAGTTAAGTGATGCAATAAATCTTCATGCTAGTGGTGCATTTCACTAGTTAAAAAAAGCTTCATAAATCTATCCAGAAATAAAATCAATTCAGCCAGAAATATACCAAACTTTTGATGACATGATTTATTCATTTTATCATTATCAAAACCCAAATACTGTATTTTGTTTAATTGCAAGGTATTTAAATTTGAGTTGCATTTACACTTTTATTAAGTCTAATTGGATAATTAGATATATTATTTGCAAATAAAGAAATTGAAGCAAAAGGTCTACCTATCCAAGATTCTTAAGAGCTATGAAAGGTTTATTAACACAACTCTTACATACTAACATGAAAGGTTTATTAACAAAACTCTTACATACTAACAGATTTTCACCTCCCAAATATGGTCTTGTACGAGAAATGTGTTTGAGATATCATAGGACTATTTCTTCTCTTGGGCTTGTCAGTCTGGAGAAGAGGAGACTGAAGGGAGACATTATCACCTTCTACAACTACCTGAAAAGAGGCTGTGGTGAAGTGAGTGTTGGTCTCTGCTCCAAGAAACAAGTGATAGGACAAATGGAAATGGCCTCAAGTTGTACCAAGGGCAGTTTAGGTTGGATATAAGGAAATATTTATTTACTAGAAGAGCGGTCAAGCATTGGAACAGGCTGCCCAGGGAGGTGGTGGAGTCATCATCCCTGGAGATGTTCAAAAGGCACATAGATATAGCACTTCGAAACATGGTTTAGTATGCCTGGTGGTGTTGGGCTAACAGTTGGGCTTGATAATCTCTAGATGTCTTTTCCAAACTTAATGATTCTATGATTCCATGATTTTATTCAAATTAGCAGATGACCTTCCAAATTGGATTAATCCATTTGGCACAAAAATTTAGGGGTATATTATCAACATAATATCAACAATATTATCAACATAATATTCTTGCACATCAAAATGATACAATTCTCACAGGAATGTTAAAATATTAAGAATTACAGTCAATGTGCCAGTCTTATGTACCTAACCTTCAACAGATTTCCTAGACTCTTTACTCGAACCTTGGAAGCAGCCTTCATTTAGCAGTCAAGCAAATTGAAAAAAATCACAAACTGTTGTTTTTCAGTGTGCAATTGTAACTGCCATTCCCAAATCCCAAACTTGATAAATGAAGTAACTAATAAAAAGGGTAATAATGTTTATAATAGCAGGTACAAAAACATCTATTTTAAGAGACCAAGTTCTTGCTGTGGCAACTTATATTTGGCAACCACCAAAGCACAAGAAAAAACACCTTAGAATTTTACATATAAAAAAATATGTGCTCACAGTTATTTTTACACCTGTATGTGTCAAAAGATGCATAAATATATTTTAATCATTCAACATATGATTCGATTTTAATAAAACAGCAAAGAGTTTTTGCATGTACTGCATGGAGACCACATCTTTTTAAAAGCTGTGTGCTTTATTTAAGCCCAGGAGGTAGAAAAAAAGAAGGCAAAACCGCCCACTCTTCATTTACAATATTCATTCAAAGATGTCTGTCTTCAACTCAGGGAAATGTGTCTCCCTGTAGTGGTATTGATATACAGGTGGAGAACTTTGATGTGAATAAACGGAAGGATGCACTGGGGGAATGTGACATTTTCCAAAAGCTGTTTACAAATATCTCAATGGGAAAGATGATTTTTTTTTTTCCATAAGGAAGTAGTAAATATATGAGATCATTAGGAAATATTTTGGGCCTGACCTCTTTCTAGCAGAAGGCAATAAAATTAATCCTAAACTTATAACAGGTGACCTAAGATAAGCAGTACTGTCCAAAGTCTCTGACAACAAGATATTGGTCCTGGCTGCCAAACACAAGCATCTGGTATCAATTTATATGCTGTTGATCAGATCTCCTGCCTTTCATTCCCTCTCCAGAGGAGCATACCATCGTCTCTGTCCTGCAGTGTATTTTCTAGCCCTCTGCAGGTAACCTGAATTAAAAGCCATCTAACGAGACACTAGCGCTGAGGTTTCAGCAAGTGACTCCTGTCCTGGCTGGGTGACTTGTGCAGACCAGTCCACGACAACAGGAGGGCTTCTTGCATCTAACTGCCAAATGGGAATCTGAGAGTGCAGCCTGACTCCGGTCTCGAGGCAACCCAGGAAGCACAGCTCAGTGGAGAGGCTGCCCTTTCTGCTACTCTGTTCCTCCACAGCTCATTTTGTAGTCAGTCACACAAAATAATATATTTTGTTTAAAGTTTTGTGTTAAAAAGACTAAATAACTCTTTTTTTTTTTCACTTAAAATTACTGAAAATAAAGGCCTAAGAACTTCCTTAAATTGAATTGTCAAAGATGTATGATGGAGTGTCCAAGTAATAACTTTCTGCTGACCTTACTCCTCATTTGGGTTAAAATCAGCATAAACCTCTCCACATTTTTGTATGGTTATTCTGTGTTCTGAAATTAGGACGCTACAAATGTCAGTAAAGTAGAGCTGGTGAATAAGTACAGGGCTACTTGTTTCTTCCTCAGCATGTCTTAGTCACTGACAACACTGACTGCTGAGGTTTGGGGTTTTAAACTTTAGCACATCAAGCATCAGTATGACATGGCTCTGGTTCCCTGCTGAAGTATATTCCTTGCTTCCTAGAAAATCATTAGATGCCATTGTAGCATACTCTATTATTGTAATATTTTGTTGTCAACTGGGTAGAAAAAAGGAAATGAAAAAGCTCAGAGCCACCTATTGTTTCTCTAATTTCCATCAGTTGATCACGGATACCAAACACTTCTGACTGAATGAATCAGACATCTGCAGAGTGTGTACATTTTCCAAATTTAGGCCCAGGTTTTAATACTTGAAATGAAATGCATAACTTCTGCTCTGTTGTCATAAACACTTAATGGACAGTTACTTTTGAAGGCTCCTATTGTTAGGGATGATTACAACATAGGGATTAAAGTATAAATGGTATGAAATAACAAACTAAGGATTCCATTTTTTAAAAATCTCTGTTAGTCCCTCAGCAGCTCCATGTTTTACAATGATGGACAAATTCAGATAAGAAAAAGGTGTAAGACATAGCAGTATGGCTTTCCATATATATATATTATATTGGCTATCTAGACTGTTGCCCTTTATGCCATACACTCAAAAATCAAATCAAGCCACTGATTTGCAACATAAGCCCCAGCAGGTTTATGACACAGCCTTCAAGTACTCTAATACTGATTCATTGTGAACATGCTCTGTTTGCTGCCTGGATGTATCCTTAGACAGATACTGAGGGATGAGATCACATTGGCCTACCTCATGTTACACCGTGTTTTAGTCTAAAAGTAATACCAGTGAAATCAGAGCAATATACGTGAGATACAGAGTGTCAACTATGATAGATGGAAACTTGACAAGGAGAAGAAAAGGCATCTCTGCTACAGTAGAAACATCCATAGCAGGCTAGTTCAAAAGGCAGAATTTAATCCATATACAGGTTCTTTATAAAGTTCTGAAATATGTTAGTATTAATTAACAAGTCATTAGGTGTTTTGCTACTTCTTGAGTAGATAAAATAAAGTTACCCAATGAGCAATAAAAAAAAACCTTAGGGATATATAGGAAAAAAATTATAGACAAAGGTTAAAAGCAAAGGTTCAGTCACTATTGAGTTTATAACAAGACTAGAATTGGAAAGAAATAATATAAAGTCAAAACTGTAAAAATATTTCTGGATACACAAATCAAAATGCCTGATGTATAGATCCTATCAGCACTGACTATGTTTTTTTGCTTGTAATGAGGGCAGAGAAGATAATTTTGGAAAAGGGATGAAAGGTAACCAAGCAGATCAAAGACTATGACCTGTGATTAAAAGAAGCTTTAAAGCTAGCAGACAAATGTGACTGGTTAGGGTAATCACAGATCAAACTTTTCTTACATCTGCACTTTTAGAAATACTTTCTACATCACAGCAATATCATCTTAAAACATCATGTTTCATGTCCTGAGATCTCTGCTGTAAAGCCCTAAGAAGAGTTCTAATGATGAATAAAATACATATTTTACAGCTTCTATAAAGTCATTGTGCTATAGTTTTTCTCACTATGAACTGGAAAATTTAAGTATCATCCCAAATATACCGAAAGTCAGATAAAAGGTGCCCACTCAGACAGAAAGCCAAAGAGCATGTCAATATTAGACATTCTTAATAAATACGAACTTGATATTTATACTGCATTATAAATGGCACACATCGTAGCAAATATAATCACTTTCCTGTTTCTTTGTCATCTCCCCTCTCCTGAAAAATTGTGTATTTCCTGACTATTCAGTCTCAAGAAGCAAGGAATCATCTGAATTACACATGTGCACACAATGATTTCGTTCTATTTTTTCAATAATATGTACAGAGGCTCCAGTCCAGTCTGTATCACACACACTTAACCATGAAGATACAGATTCACAGGATCGCTCAATGATTACAGATGAGCAGGTATGTCAGACTAACAGATTGTGCTCATCCTACTATTTCTACAGCACAAGGCTATAGTGGCTTCTTCCCATGTCTAGAAGTTATTCTGTTATTTTGTCATTTTGTTTGAATATTCATTGGAAGGTGTTTATTTCCAGAAAAATTTCAACCATGTATTTTTAAACCAAATGCTGAAAGTTAACATTCTTTTTTTTTTCTGTATTACACATTTCTGTATGCACAACTGATCATCTGGATCTTGCAATTGATTTCGTAATGTAAGCATGAGACGGAGGCAATGGCTAATGTTGTCAAAAGTGAATTGAATCTCTCTGGAGAAAACGGTCATTGCAATCTGCAAAGCATATGGTCTAAGTAAGGCCTTGAAAAGTGTAAGATATTTGAAGGGTCTTTTTATTCTCCTCTGTACATGAAATCTATCTGATTCTAAATACAGACTTTAAATCTGTAAGAAACTGATTGCATAACTGAAGGATCTGAAAATATCAGTTACAACCAGATGACCTGCTTGTATAGGCTGGTAGAGCCCCCTTGAATTCAAGAGAGTTTAGCTCAATATTTAACCAATCAGCACATCATCAAAGGAACTGTGCACAAGATGATTGCCACTGCAGTGCCTGTGGTTTGATCTTCTTTTGGCTTATCAACCTGCCAGAATGTCAGCACATCACACAAAGGATTTTGGAGACCTCAAAAGTATTTTCTCCTCCTTTGTACAATAGCAAATGCCTGCTACTTGCAGCCAGAACTCGTTCTTTTCCATTTCATGCTACACCATTATTCATAAACTGCTTGCCACAAACAGTATGGTGTGTAGACGGTGTTCTCCCATTCTTTCAGTCTCACTGCAATGGTGACTTGTGATAAAAGCTATAGGAAAAGTGATAAATAATATGGCTCTGCTCGTTGTTCCAATGGAACTTTAGGATAAAAATTAAAAATATGGTTTTAAAGATGTACAATGGTAAACACGTGATGAAATTATTTTACCAAAGGAGGTAAAAATTTCAAAGCTCCTCTCCTTTTAAGCCCTTGGGTATTTCATTACTTGGAAATTACATGTTTGAAGATTTTTTTTAAATAATTTTTTTACAACATGTGATAGCATTATCTTTAACAAGTAGTCCCACTAGAGTTTTGCTGCTTTTCCCTTCCGCTTAAAGCATTAATGCTTTTTTTCAATAGCCAGACCTTGCCTTGCCTCGCCTCCCCTCCCCTTCCTTTCCCTTCCCGTCCTTCAAGACAGTATTTTCCCTTTGTCAATTGCATTTTCATCCGATGAAAATGTTAAAAATCAAGTTTAGATTTGAAGCCCTTGACAGCAGGACAAAAATTCCATCATAGGCAACCTGGTAAAGTAGAAGATAATAAAACTTGACTCAACCATTCCTATTCTCTTCAAATTCTATAAGTTAGGCTGAAGCATGACATGAATTAAAGTGGAACAATTAAATCCTCCTGTTTAAATCCCCAAAGAACAGACACTAGCTCTATCGCATTAACACCTGCAGATTGATAGTACAATAATATTTCCTACCAAAAACCTCCCATCTCTTAGTATTACAAGGAGCACCCACTTGCCAGCTCACTAGACCTAGACCTGTAATGCCATTTCACTACTGACTGATGTTCAGTCATGTAGTGTAGGAAGATGAAGACACCTATTGCAAGCCTCAAATCTGTCGTATATGTCTTGTGTCTCTTCAGCTGTACAATTTTATTCATCAGCTCAAATTTAAAATCTGCAGACTGTTTTCAGTACAATAGTCAAGGAAATAAAGACAAAATGTAAAAAAAGTATCATCTAACACCACCACTATTTTATAAGACCTAGTAGGCTAAAACTCTACGTCGTAGAGAGCTGTCAATTTTCAAAAAAAATTGTTTAGAGATGGTGGAAGAACAACAGCAGAACTGGCAATAGTACTACAAAGCAATCCTATCACCCCCGCTTAGCTGCACTTCAAAGCATCCATAAAGCCAAGATGAACAGCACAACAGTTGCCCTCATGATCCCCTACATGAACACTTAGCATGGTTTTGAAAAACACGTTAAGTTTTCTAAAGCACCAGATTTTAGAATTTTACCAGTTTGTCTAAATGTTATGCAAACACTGCAGACTTTCAGTTGATAGGAGGTTAATCTCTACTGGGAACTACATATTTGGCTATATATACACATACACAAGTACAGAATATGTAATCCAAGCACTAAATTATGTTGCATACGGAACAGGGAGACTAATTATTTCTGTACACTTGTTCCTTATAGTAAGAAATACTCATTTCATGATCGAGAAATCATAAAGGGAAAAAAATGAAGTCACAAAAGACAATCCTACTGAAAATGTTCAGTTGAAAAATAATGATCAAATAAAATTGATTTCAGTGTTTTAGGTGTGCTGAAACTAGCTCTAGAAGGAGCCAATACTAAAGAAAAACATATCAAGACATTTTTGTTATATTTTTTTCATCTATAAAAAATAAATAATTGCTTTTAAAAGAGGTAAAAACTGTAGAAATTGTGTAACTTGGCCACGCATATCCTGACAGCTTTTCAGTGTAGCCTTCCATATCTACCCTAGCAGACACATCTCACTTCCTAAGGCGCAGGCTGCCATCTTGCTTTCACCTACTTTATCAGAGTGGAGCAAAGAGGAGAGCCTGGGGAAGCGGAGTCATTTAAAAAGACTGTCCGGTGCTCTTGAGCACAAGGATTTATCACCTACCAACCCTCTACCAGCTGCAGGTGCTGAAGGTTCACCCTTCTGTCCACTGTAGGAGAGAGGATGTATCTTAAACCGCTTAGAAATTCCCATCTATCCCTTTCTGCAAATGATAGTGCATGCTTTCATGAAAGTCCCCCACAACTGCCACAGTAAAGACAGAAGGTGGGAGACAGCAAGAAGGAGACGGGCAGATGAAAATTTAGTGCTAGGAAAATGCCAAGGTTTATTACTTATTGGCAACTTTCTGCTTACAGCTAATGAAGGGGTTTTTTTGTCTGTATTGAGGCAAAATGGAGATTTGGTATATTGAATACTAAATATCATCTACAGGCAGAAAGATGCATTCTGACTAAAGATTAGTCACTAGGCTACTTAACTGATAGCTAGTGATTGCTCTCAGCCTGAGTACCTATGGAAAGATAGGCAGTCAGCTACTAAAAACTTCTTCTTGACCCCCGTCCCCATTTCATTTTCATGTTTCTCACAGGTCTGACCTTCTTTCATGGCCCTTTCTACATGGAAGGTAAAATAAGTAATGTTTGAGTTAGATGTTTGAATCTACTTTGTTAAATTTACTTAGAAATCTGCCAAAACAAGTTGACCACTTTAGTCACTGCTCTCAAACTATTATTTCAGAGTGGACAAGCATAAGAGTAAAGAATATTTACTTAATAAGTGATGGCTTTACAATTTTCTCCTTCTGGCCATAAGGGAGTGCATAACCGGGTAGGCCAATAACAATTCAACGGAAAAGTAAACATAAAAATTACCATTCTGTTTATTTTTGAAAAATGCCATCTACAGCAAGCTGCCACAGAGAATACTCGCCCACCAAGAAATGCCAGTCTTCTTCTGACACAAGAATCTTATTCCCTCTGCTTTCAGCTGGAGCTAGCTTTCATTCGAGCCACAAGTCATACATCCAGCTCAAATTTAGGACTGCTCTCTCTCAGGAAAATGCTCATGCAATTGATGTGGTTTTTCGTTGTTGTCACTTCCCAGATGCCCTGCAGAAGTCCAAGCCCCATTGCCAGTCTGGGACATTCAGCAAAGTAAAGCCATTCAGGTGAGAATCTTACTATTAGGGCAGTTGAATCTTGGCACTCGTGGGAAGAATTCAATTACCAGCACTTTGTAAAGCACGCAAAATTTTAGCGGTGCACAAGTGTGCAAATGACAGTAAGCAGATGGAAGAAGCCAAGTGTGGAACCTTGGCTGAATCCCCAGACAGTGATCAGGAGGGGAGTTAGGGCTCCTCCTCAGGTTAACTTCAGCCCCCAAACCAAGCCTGGGCCCTACTGATGCTGCACTTAAGAGCCCTGTGCAGGCACTGTCTACAACCCCTCGTCAGGCTGCTGTTCGTTACCAGAGAAAAGATAATGAAAACACAGGTTAATAACCCAGTGTTCATTTCGTATTTCCATAGTAGCTAGAATATTTCAGGAAAACTCTTAAAGCAGCACCCTCCCTGCTTTGCCAGCTCCCAGGGTGACAGTCCAGAAGATTTATGTTCAAGTACTTTAAGTCCTTGTTATACTGGAAATGGAAAGGATGGAAATTAAAGCTGCTCTCCAATTATATGTAAAAGTAATTCAGATTTATTAAAATTATTGCAGGCCACACAGTTCTTGTGAAGCTACTTCTGAAGAGTGTGTCTTACTAAATCTCTTAATATATATTGACTTTGCTAGCTTTAGCCCACATGGCAGCTCTTCCATTCAGTAACCAAACTGTTTCATGTAGAGATTAACCCAGTGATCCCACACTTGAAAAGGAATGTTGCAGGGCTTCATTCATATTCTAGCACCAGCATTCTGTTGGGAAAGGCTAATTAGTCCACAGTAACAGCAAAGTGGTGAAGCCTTAAGCCTGAAGGAAATCATGAAAGATTGCTCTGCTAAGGTACTTCAGCCAAAAAAGTAAATTTTATATATCTGCTATAAATAAACTGTATGTTATCTTATTGGATCAACAAAATTTGGGAAGGAGATAACTAAATCATTACCTGAACATTATTTTCAGAAGTGGCTGCTAAATGTGCTGCTTTTGACATGGTGTTTATGATATAATGTTTATCTCTTGTGTAAGACAAAACAGTCTGCAACAGCTAGCAAAGACTTATTATGCTAAATTAAATTGATGAATTTTTTCCTTACTTTATCCTTGAAAGTAAAAATTTTTTTTTTAAAAACTTCTAAGCTGCAAGAGCCATTTCAAGAGTCCTCATGCAAGCTTCAATTTTTTATTTACAACTTTACAAAAGAGTATGCAATATCTGAGAGGGCATAATTGTAAATTTGGTCTTTGAAGTTTTCGACAGTGAATAACTATTGGAAATATTTTTTATGCACTGTACTTGAAGAGAATTAAAAAGGTACCTACATTTTGGACAAATAAGTAATCTCAACAAATGAAAATTTCCACCTGAAAATTTTTATTTTGATAATTAAAAGTTAATTTCTCTGATTTGGGGATTTAAAGCAACACAAAACGTCTACTGTATTAATAGTAATATTTTAGAAATTTGACTGGGTTTATTTGCCATTTTTTTTGTCCTTGACAGTGACTGTAACACTTAGATAATCTTTGCTAACATTATGTCAAGACTTGAATGAGACTCACAGTGTTGAATTTATAGCTTCTATTTTTCTGGCCTCCCAACTGGAATAGATTGCAGTTCAGATTTTCTCTACACTACATTTCTTCCTTGCTAGCATAATGCAGAGAATTAGATCCAAAAGTCGCATTCAGACTATCTGCTTTAGTTTACGTGCCATTCAGAGTATTGTCAGGGAGCCTAATTTCCCAAAATAGTATGGGAAAGAGAGATTTCTCCAGGATACAGTTCAGAGTGCAGAAGACCAGGTATTTTAAGTGAGACAGTGAAAGCACCCCTAGATTGTAAATAAGTTTCTTAGGAACATGGTTTAGTAACGGGACAGGTATGGTTGGATTTGATGATCTCAGAGGTCTTTTCCAATGAGATGATTGTATGATAAATACCCAAGTAACTTAGGTATTCACTAGCACAGGTCTTCCTAAACTGCATTTCTCAAAGTCACACTCCTAACTGCCCATAGTAGCAAGAAATTTTAGGAGGCTACAGCCCACACTCAGACACTCAAAAGGCATTTGTCCTGAATAGAGTCTTCATTCTGGGCTCGTGAACAGATCAGAAAATCTTCAAAAGTTTTCCTGCATTGTAAAACATCAGCTGTAATTTTATTCTGCAGTGGCTGATAAAATATTTGAGCATAATTTATTAGAATTAAGCAATACTATGTTTCTCTAGATTTGTCCACAGGAGAACCAGGACAAATATGTTGTATATATCTCTTAATTCTTGTCAAGAGCTGCTGCAAATAATGGTCTCAGAATTTGTACCACAGAGCCAACTCACAGCAGGCACCTTGGTAGGAAACTACAAAATCAGTTTTATATTCCCGTTGAACTATATAAAACTTTCCAATGAGTGATAAATATTTGTCAGAGAAACAGGCTACCAAAAACTCACTTCACCTCTCTTCCATCTCCCTCACATTTACTTCTCAGTTCAGGAGAGTTGTAGTTTAAGATCTTCAAGTTCAGTTAGAAAATGAAATTCTGTGTGAAACTCAGAAGATGAGAAGGAATGTGACTGAAGTCAGAGAGACAGCTTGGCAAATCAGTGAGTTTCACACAACTCTGAACAAGCACACGGAGCTTGTCCAGTGGCACATATTGTTGTCGTTACTTGAGCAGAAATCATTTGACTATCTGAAATGACAGTATAAACCAGATGAAACAGCTTTCTATGAGTAATTGCAATTTAGACATTCTTCCTTGCACCAGGTCAGACTGCAGAAATTGTTTTAACTCATTCTTTCATTTGAAAAGACTAGTGCAAATGATTAGAGGCAGCAGTTAAGTTATTGGATTGGAAGAACTGTATAAGGCTGAAAGATACAAAGGGCCGATGAGGTGAGGAGCAGCAATATGAAATGAGAATTGGTATTTTAAGAACCAAAGAAAACAGCACTTGGGAAATGACGCGGTGTACTTACTAGAAGCTTGACAAGATTTGACTTTACACTGGAAGATAATTAAGATTATTGCATTCTTCTAGTTGATTAAATTGAGGCTGGGAAGCTGAAGCTGATGACAAGGTTGTAGAAAAAGAGCTCATCAAAATCTAGTCCTCCGTAGAATGCCCTTAAGGTCATAAAATTAGGGAATAATAAATAACTGCCTTTAATAATAAATAATTGCCTCATTCCTGTTCTGACACAGTGTATGTAGCCCCTAGCTACACTCTCTTTAAAACATTTAAATAATCCTTTTAGAACCCCTGAAAATAAACCAATACTATTTATCTCTTCTCCAAAGCAGGAAATTGAAATAATGAGATTAAGATATTTTTCCAAAGCTACAATTCAAGCCATTTGCAAATACGATTAGATCTCAAGATCCTAGACCAGCCTTCTGACCACTAGAATATATGAACGCTTTATTAAGCTTTGCGGAATGCTTTCTTGCAATAAGAATAAAAAAATTCATTTCACTTTGACTAAATCCGTGTATTAGAATGTAACTGTAGTAGTACGAACAATCAATACAGCTTACTGATTAGGAAAGGATTATATGTTGATGAAAGAATCCGATTAGATGGTTGCATGAACTATGGACCAAAGAAATGTTTCATGAAAATGAGAGTGAAGGGGCAGGTGCACAGATTATTGCATAGCGTCAAACACAGCCTTTAGTTTCACTACTGCAGGCTGTGATCTGTTGGCAACTGTAAAACACTACAAAGATGTTTTTTCCTTTCTACTTCTTCTTGATTTGTAGTTCTGATTCACTGTAAATCCAGAAATTAATATTAATTACAGGGAGAAAATGATAGGAAGAAAGAGATGTTTATCAGGGTGTTCTGAGTCTTAATAAGTATTTTCAAATCTCTTTGAGCTCTGATGATGAAAAACTGTTTGTTTTTTTTTAATTATTGTTATTGTTAATTAGTTTTCCATGGAATTCATTGTGCAAAATATGAATCATTCAACCCACATGCTTCACTGACTGTTATACTGCACTCTTTACAAGCTGCATTGTGGTGATTGAGAATACAGGAGGAAATAAAAATGAGGATAAATGAGTCTACTTACAAGTTATAGACACAAGTGTGAAACCAGCATTTTATCCACTGATGTGGAAAAAATTGTTGCCATAGCAATGATTACATCCTATTGTACTGAATACTTCTTCAGATACTGATATAGCTGTTCCTTTAAACACTGAGCTTCTGTATGCTCGGCCATAACTTACAAAAAAAACCAAACCAAACCTTTTTTTTGAGGTTTACTTATGTATTGCAGTTTTCACTCTCTAGCCTCACTGTGAAACACGTCCATGGTCACCCTTATTAGATACTGCTTGTTGGGTGGTCCAGCAGCACAAATTCAAGCTCTGGTCAGAGGAACACCAAATGAAGCACTGCAGACAGTGTGGCCCAGCATCCCTTCCCATCCCCCTGCCCATTCACAGCGCGACTGTCAACCACTTATTGTCTGCAAAGCAAGTATCTGCCTACTTTCATAAGTGGACCTTTGGAGGAAATATAAATATTTACTACTAATCACCATCTAAACCTCCCTGAATAAAATTCATTTGTGAGAAAGAGATCCATAGCTAAAATTCATCTGCAATTCAGTCAGCTTAATATTTAAAGTTGCTTCTTTGGGTGCCTATATACCTAATTTTTGAAACTTCTCTACCCTCCTTTTCTTTGAAGACAGAAATATTAATTAACAATCTTCATTTTAAAAACTTCTTCACATTATTTTCCTTTTCCATTCAAAAGATAAAAAAGCCTCACCACATCTAAGGTAATTTTGAACTCTATGGGAAATAAATTTTTTAGCTCACTTATTTTATGTAATTGATGACTTCAGACAGGAAATTGGAAATTATTATGATTATTTATAATTGCAGAGGAACACTCAAGAATTTTTTGACATATGTATTACTGTTTGCAAATGCTGCAGAAGTTAAAGTGTTGATTGTCAGCTCGCACGAATCAACATAGTTCCAGTAGAAGTCCATCTTCCAACACCTAGGAATCAGGTTTGTAGATTTTTCAACTGTGTGACTCACTAGAAAGAGAAAGCTTCTGACTACTATGCATAAGGCATATTCAAAAGATAAGTTTCTGTTTAGAAAAAATATGATTATACATTTTAGGACATGTGCATTGATGTATTTCCTCAGGCAAGGATACTGAAGAGCATGAACTCCACTGAAGAGCAGGAACAAAACAGTACTTTTGCAAGGGTCAGCACAGCAGCCTCTCTTCTGCCAATCATTCACTTTTATAAGTCACTATTACTGCAGTCATTCCTCTATACAAAGCAGTGAACCTGTTAGACACTAAGCTTGCCTCCATTGCACCATTTGTTTATAGCTAACGCGTTTCCCTCTGCTATTTATGCCAGAAACAAGCTGCATTGTTTCCCTTTTTTCACTCAGCCTGTAACAAAGTTAAACTCCCATTAAAAATAAGTATGTTTTGCACCAACAGATTTGACCGCTGGAACATACTCATTTTTTAATTGAATCCTGTTTTAAAAGAAGGAAAGGAGAGCTAAAATCATTATTATGAAAATTAAGACTAGCAGTTGGAAGGAAAAGACAAGCTCTTTCACAGCAAACAAAGAGATTTGTAATAACACAACCCAATAGTCAGCCAAGTGTTTTGATTGTTTCTTTAAGCAGTTATTTTCTTTCGTTTATAAATTTTGGATTAAAATGAAAGATAGAAATTGAGTAGGTTACATTTTTTAAAACAGCTGACAAGAGGAATGGCACTGAGAGTTACTATGTGAAATGAATAAACACAGTGGAGACTATAGAGCGACTTCTACACTTTGGAATTTTGTGTAACTTGGAAACCAATGGAATATCTGTCATCAAAGGCTGAATGGTGATCTCCAAGCTAGGCTGTCCACAAAGCTCACATGCAGAGTCCTACAGAGATACGAGCTGGTGTTCTGCAGTTAACTGCTTCTTTAGCAAAGCGTGACACCTGACTAAATAGCATGTCTTTCTGTGGGCTGGTTACCTTAGACATAAGCTAATGTGAGCTGATACACAGCTCACACATTCCAGAGTTTACTTTTCCAGTTTTAACTCAACTGCTTGCAAGCATCTGCATTGCATTATAGACAGGGTAAGAGGCTTAAAGCTGTTATATGGCCTTTTCACACTGATTTTTTACTTCACTTTGGCTTCCTTGATTTTCAAGGAAAATCCGTTAAGATCAATCTCATTTGTTTCCACTGACTACCAAATGTGCTAAGTCATTCAATAAAATACTTCTCAGTTTTATTACACAGAATGTTTTATGACTGTAACGATTGCAAGATTTAATTCTTTAATCTTCAACACATCATCTCAATCATTTCACTTTATTAGGTACATTGAGGGACTAAACTGCTTTTGTAACAAAAAACCCTGAAAAGTGTCTGAGTAGACCTGAAATATCAAATTTCATTATATAATCAGAGATAATATAACAACAGCTACATCATTCAATAGATACGTTCCATTAGAATGTTCTCATTCTCTAAATGAATGACAAATATACATCTTAATTAACCATTTGCTTATGTCTTTACAGGTCTTATTGATTTTAAGCCCAACACCGGTACTTCTAGCTATTGGAAACGTGGGCAAACAAGATTCTTAAAAGCTGGTGCTTTTAACTCCTGAAAGCTGGATGGTACAGTTCTCAAAGATCCTTATCAAATGGAAATAGAAATCATGTGTTTAGAACGTAAAGCAAAATTTTTCACCGAAGTGCAGACTTCTGGCTACTGCCCAAGTAATGTTCCTTCTCTTCAGCCTACTTCTCAAAACCTATAGCTCTCTTAGCAACACTGATGAAATCATCTGACCTTTCCCTCTATTCTCACTCTCTAAGTGTATGTTCATATTTGGATTTGAATATACTGCTTGGACTGGATCTGATATTTAATTCTGAAATATTAGTCTCAAAAGAAACAAATCTGCACTGACTGGCCCAAAATGGATGACCATGTCTCACTAGCATGGCTTATGCATAAAAAGCACCAAAACCCCTTGAAAACACGCAGCAAGGAGGTCACTTATTCTAACTAATAAGTAATACAACCTTGTACTTCATGTCGTTGCTTTGTCAGAGATGTTAAGCATATGTCCAGCTTTAGGTACAGGAATAGTATTCAATGTGATGGAATTTCTAAATGCTTAATCGTTTTCCTGAAATTATTGCAGCATTAGGGGTTGGTATTCTCAGCAATGCAAGAAGCTGGCATAGGAGTGAGCCCTTGGGATTAGGCCAGCTGCCTCCATATGCTGTCCTGTCTTGGAAGGTGGTCAACCCATGATGTCAGAGAAAAACCTTAAGAACAGAACAGACCTAGAGGTTACTTTCCTAGCGTGTTTCCTCAGTTTCAAAATTTGCTTTTCAGAGACTGCCTCCGGCAGAAGCGATACCTCTACATTTAAGAGCTAGCTGACTTTCATTACGGTGTATATATTTTGTGGGTTTTATGCTGCTTGCTATATTGCTATTCAAATTACTGTAAGATTTTCTTTCATACTGATGTCTTAGGTACTGCCACTTTTGCAATTACTTACAAAATACGCAAATGGCATAAGCATAAACATTTTACTCTCCCCCACTGATTCCTGCACTTTTAAATGCTTTGAAACAAATCTGGGCTTAGTAATAAAAGTAAGCACAAAAGAAAGCGAAATAGCAACTTAATTGTGCAAACTTAAAGCCCACTGAACATTGGGGTTTTTTTGCTTTCAAAGAAGCATTTATACCACTTCCATGTTTAGACACTCAGAAATCCCAGCTTACTTTCATTGCTGTGTGAATTTTATTAGTTGTTAGTATTTTTTTTCACTGCCTTTGTTTTATGTCAGTAATTAAAATGCATACTTGGCTCTCCTCCCTGCCCCCAATCTCTCTCATGCACTTTTTATTTAACTGAATAACAGCTTTCCTGATATTCTGTAGAAAATATCACTTCATGGAAATCACATTCCCTAAAGTAGGTCTTACGTTGTCAGGTTCACTCTTGTTTCATTTTATCTTTTAAAGATGCTAAGCATATTGTTTCATAAGCCATTTACCTTTATAGTTATGGACATTTTAGGACTATTCAAGTACTAAACCCACTAGATTTTAAGCTTTATGCCCTGTAGTGTAAAGATAAATAAATAAGTTGAATGAAGGTGTCTATATACATAACTACTTCTCTGCATACTGTGTAAAGCATGTACTGCAGCATGAGGTGGCATAAAGAATTTATCAGTAAAAAATTTAGAACAACCTCATTAATTTTGAATGGTGAAGTCCAAAAATTAATTACATCTATCACACTATTAAGATCTATACAGTACTAGTAAAGAGTGCCATAGGAAAGTTTTGCAGAATTGGATAAATTTAATATTGTTTTCTTGACAACCCTTTGCTCTTGAAGTCGACACTATACAAAAATAACAGTAAATTTCTTATGTCCAGTCTAGATGGGCAGATGACTGTCTACAACGCATTGTGCACAAAGGAAAACCTAACAGACATCAACACTGCAGTCACTTCTGTGTCTATAACTTGACATATATATCAGAACTGCTGGTTGAGATGACACTAGCAATGAACCCATGGCAGCACAGAAAATGATCACATCATACAGTGGCTTTCATGAAATGTTCTTGAGACAATATGGCTTGGTCCAGATAATCAATTTTAAAGACAACAAAAGTGCAGAGCAACACTTAATACTTATTGCCACTCTTGGTTGTCCAGATGGTAACAGAAGCCAAAACTTTATGAACATCAAAATGCAGAATTATTTCTGTACCACATGATCTGTCACATGACGACAGCTGCATGACAGTGATCTACATTTCTGTCTTAACCAAGACACACTATGTAGGAATTTCTACTTCTGCAGAAGCTGCAGGATACCAAGCTCCAAGCCTTTCTGGTAAAAATCACAGCACACCTGTGTTTCATTTTCTACACAGGGGAGCAAAAAACAAATTTAACTGTAAGTCTATAGTAGGTTCAGCAGTTTTAAAGCCTTCAAATTGGCAGGGGTCAAACTATCTCACTGTTTGCTTTGTCATCCATTACACCGTCTGGAAATGGTTATCATCTGAAGTACTACAGTGAATGTTCCTCTGAGAGGCATTTCTGGAGCAGAGGGTGCCTCTCCACCAAAGCCTATAGCTATGAAATATATTGCTATTGCAGAGCACAATGAACCAGAGTCCTCACTGAAGTCCCAGAGTAAAATTAATCCTTTTAAACAGATATTCATCTATTAAATCACAAGCCTGATAGCCCAACAAATTTTCTTAGAGAAACAAATCAAATTAATCCTCTCTGAAGGAGCATTTTAAGATCAAAAATAGTGAGAGAACGAAATTTCATTTTTTACTTATGTCATTTTAAATACAGAGAGATCACAGCAATATCCATAGTTAACATTACAAAACACTTCTCAATGTAACTGTCTTGCACTTGCTGTCATTATACTACACTTTAAATATTTGAGATTAAATTCTCCCTCCAAATGGCATTTAAAAAATAGTTTTAGAAAAATAATTCATCCTTTTTTGAGAAGAGGGCATTTTTCAAATGTAAAAAACAAATAGGTTATGAGAAGGTTTAACAGCTTCGTAATTTACAACAGGATTTTGCAAAATTCAGTAGCAACATGATTTTTAGGATACCATGCTGAAGGTAGGATATGTTTTCTGTCAACCACACCTGACTGAACTGGAAGGTTCTGAATTATTATCAGCACATGCTCTTAAAAGAGAACATTAAAATCCTCCCAAAAATTAATCTGTACTGGGCAACAGCTTTCCTTTAATTGACATGACTACTTGTAATTTCTTCATATTTCTGTTTAGCATAAAAAAATACAATCCTAGTAAGAACCCACTATGTAATAATATAGGAGAAATAAAGCTTTTCAAACCCTTACAGAGAGAGAAACTTACATGACTAGGAAATGTAACTTATTTAGATTACATTTGTAGTCTAGGTTGTTAAAAACAGATCAGAGGTTTTCCCTGATTCAGAGAAAAACAGGTAATAAAAAGATACTGACCCTTTTCTCTTACCTAGCAATACAATTTACTGCTCCAAACCCTTCAGGCTATTTTCATTATTAACAAACTACACAATATTACTACAGATATACAAGCGCTGTATGTATTTTTTTATATCTTTTTTACTTTCGTCTTCATATGGAAAGCTGATATTAAATATTGCTTATTTAAAAGATAGGACCAGAATACAGAAATTGAAGATTAATCTGAATCTCTCTCTGTTTCCAGGCTTTACAACTACTGTTTTAAGTCAGCTACTAGTTTGTTACTAAAAAAAAAAAAAATCATCCCTCTGTAACCATAACATTAAACCTTTATTAATTATACCATCTTTTTTTTATTTTGTAGTTGAGAGACAATCCATCCAGTGGTATGAAACACAGCTCTACTACACATGACAGGATGGATTGTAAAGGACATTTCTGAGAGGTATGAATATTTGTGTGGACTCTAAATCTGGGACATCCAACCCAGGGAAAGCTTTGTGTGGTGGACAGAGCCACCATCAAGCATGACACTATTCATCCTTTCCCTCAAGGGGAAGTGAGGGAGTACTGATCTATTGCAATTCCTGGATTGCTCAGGCACAGTGGGGCAAGAAAGGATTCTCCTCTCCATAAACATTTTATTTACTGCCCTGGGAAGAAGGTCTTCCTTAAAAATTGATTTAAAAATGTATCAGGAGATTTTAAAAGAGAAAGAGCTGCAAAGAACTCACTGCTGTTAAAAGCTTTATTGAAGCTATATTGTAGTGCTACAATTCAATAAGTTTGAGATACTATGCTGGTTTGAGGCATAAATTTCCTGTAGTGGTCTCTCGTTCAGTGTTTAGGTTAGAATCATGAAGTCAGACATTCAATAAACTTATTATAAAAATATTGGCCTGCTTGGGTCCCCAAAAGAAGAGAAAAGCAAGCCTAAACTATAAGTTATTTTCCTGGATTAGTAAATCAAAGACAGGGTTTTGGTTTTAGTGAGCTATAGGTCAGCAAAGTATTCCACATTTAATCTACTCCAATCTTGTCATTACTTGTCCTTTTGTCACTAGTATAAAAGTTGTAGCTGACACTCTTGCTAACACAGGCATTTGCAAAGCTGTGCCATTTATCGGTAAACACAACACCATTGATTTACCCTGCCAAGAGCAGGCAGCATAGAGAATCACAGTCTCATTTTGGGGAATGTTTGATGACATTTTTCCCACTGTCACCTTCAAAATACCACCAAAGGAAAGATGTTCCTTGGACAAGTTAGATCTATATTGGACGTTCTCCCTTGGGGTGCAGGGGTGACCTGCTGGGTTGGAGTACCTGGTGTGCCTGGTGTCCCACTCTGCTGTCCACCAGGGTCCATGCCAGCCCCCTGGCGATGCACTCACTGATTCATGCTGTAGCTGCTGGGCTGGTGCAGAGACATTTCCAAATATTCTTTCATAAAGCAGAGACATATGGAGCCAGTGAAAGGTAAGGACCTTCCTGCACCAACTGGGAAGCCAGAAGCAGAGTCATAGTAAAGCTGGAAGCCGTGGAACCCCATCACAGGCATTCCTGCTCTCAAACAATTTCACACGACCTGCCTGAATGGCTCTCAGCGCTTGCAGTTTAAACTGCGGCTGTCAGAGTGTTAGGTGCAAGGTGGAGACTAAGAAGCAACAGGCACATTTCTGGTTCAGCTAACTATCTCCATCACCTTGGCAGGAAACTTTTCTCCCTTTTGCATCTATTTCTTTTCCCCTACATTTTTATCCATTTGGCTTCTTTATACTAGTCTCTTCTCCAACGTAACAAGTGATAGAATGAGAGGAAATGGCTTCAGGTTTCTCCAGGGGAGGTTTAGATTTGATATTAGAAAAAGTTTCTTTTTTGAAAGAGTGATCAAGCATAGGAACAGGCTGCCCAGGGAAGTGGTGGAGTCTCCATCCTTGGAGACATTCAAAAAATGTGTAGAGGTGACACATCAGGAATTGGCTTAGTAGGCACGGTGATGTTGGGCTGAAGATTGGACTTGATCATCTTAGAGGTCTTTTCTAACATTAATGAGTCTATGATTAACGTTTTAAGCAGGGGCTGTTCTAATAAGCTGCATGGTTTTTCATCTGTGGTACCAGGTATAAAGGGCTTCCTAAAGGTTTGCTGAATTAATAGACTACAAAGAAATTGATAGCATTATATCATAACTACTGAAATACTTTAAGGCAGAAAATATTTACATATTAGAGCCTACACTAATTTTCATATATATAAGAAAATATATATATAAAATAAGAAAATATACACAGCACTTAAATGGCACCTTTTACTACTACTGAACATGGAGAATTGTTGTTCTGTCCTGGAATACACTTAAAATCTACACAGAAGCATAAATACTTAGTGCAGTGCAACAGGATTTAGCCCTTTGATTTCTATTAGCATTAATAAATACAAATATTTACAGCATATTTCTCCCAGAATCTTTATGCTGATATTTAGTGGAATAAGAGAATCATGAGAAAAAAAGTACAAAAAAAAGATATTTTCCATCAAGGATATTGTCCAATATGTATCATAAATAAATGTCCCACATGAAAGATCTTAGCCTAAGAGAGTGTTGCAGTACTATACAATAAAAATAATTATCAGTATTAAACCAAGAATATCAGAGGTAATGCAAGGAGGAAAGTAGGACTTTTTTTGCTGTTTCAGAACCAGCTCTCCTGTACCACAGAAAACACTTATTGCATTTACTTTTAGACTAGATCAAAACTTCACAGAAACTGCAACACGACTGACATACCTGAGCTAGTTTTAAACTAGTTAGTTCAGGTACCAATGGCAATGTATCCATGACAACACAGAATTCAGTAAGGATAAATTTGTCCTGTACAACCTAATATCATAGCCACCCTTCTTAGCAGTTTCTGTAGCCAGATGCATGATTGCACTGCAGCTCAAGTTAAACCTCCTTAGCAGGAAATCTCCTTCTCACTTTCTAGGAGTTCATGTTTCAAGAGTTGCCTTTTATTGGGAAAGAAAATAAATAGCATCAGTAGCAAAATATGTATTACTTAACTAATCGCAACACTATCAAAATTCTACACGAGTACATGGAGTAGTGGCACTGGCATTTCATCACTGGTGGAGATCTCAAGAGGAGCAACACTTTCTGCCCCACTGTGTTGTGGTGTTGGGTTTGGTGGTACTACATTTGTATTTAGTACTGAGCCAAATAGCTATCAAATTTACATATAATTAAAAAGTCCTGGTGAGGATGGACCCTCTTGTCTCCAAGGTGAGAACTCCTTCTCATTGTATTAGTCAGGGGAACTTCCCTAGTTAGCACCGCACTGAACATACATGAACACCACAAGAAGTGTTATTTCCTTTCTCCAAACCACACCCTTTGAAAAGATTGCCACCACAGTCTCCCATCAACACTTCACAAAATCAGGTAGAAATACTTCAATCTTACACCGCTTTTCCTTTTAAAGGCTTCCCATGACAGAGACCCTTAGAGAATAATTTTTCCTTCTTCCAGATGGAACTATCTATGCAGCATATCACTAGAATTTCTAACAGTTACTTCCCTTTTCATCAAATTTTAAAGCTGGTGGGATTATTTTCATGTGCAAGCTGAACTAAAGTGGTAGCTGAACTAAGAATGTTTATGCCAGAATCTCAATTCACTGCTCGAAAAATTAACAGTAAGATAAGAAATTCCCCAAATGACCCCAGCCAGAGTTTCAGTGTCTGCTATATGTCGCCTCTCCCGCGTGCTGTCCTGATATCAAAGGCACTAAGAGTCCATTAGAACTGCATTTAAAATAAAATGCTCACTTTGCCAGCTGTGAACAACACTCTCTGACCAGCATGTCTCCTAATCCACCTTTCTCAATTCCCAATTCTCCACTAGGATCAAGGATCATATAAAGCCAGCTGTACAGATAACAGAGTTGAAACCAGCATGAATTCCCACAAGTCTTAAAGCTAAATTTCCATTTAACAATTTAACAGCAAAAATCTAGGATTACAAGGATGGAGCTAATAAGTACCTCCAAAGCACTGCCTGGAAAAGAACCAATAAAAGATTAAAACTGAGCCAAGTGATTAAATAGAAATATATATAATAAAATTAACACAGTCATACTATTGAACTCACAGCAGATAGGCAGAGCAGCTCTTCTCAGAATGTGAAAACAGACCTTTTTTCATTAGTCATCTCTGTTCTATTTCCCCTAAGGAGAAAACTGAAATCAAAAGCTACAACCTTAAACCAACAGATCTAAAGGGTGTTTTAAAAATCAAACCCTTCAGGTGTCTATTCTATTGGAAAACAACATGCATGGGTAGATTGCAAATGGCTTAACTGTTTTTGTTTGCATCAACGTAAGAATAAACACAACTACAGTACTACTATGAATGTCCTTGATTTTGTTCCTTTGACATTAATTTATACTTTATAGGAATAGAATTATCTCAACCTTTTCCATACTAGTATCAGAAGGTCAGTTTTCAGGCATACCAAGAATAACTTTGATGCTGTACAACTTCATCAGCTTGTTTTCTAAAAATCAGGCATCTCCCAGATCATTCTGTGCCCTCTCTTTTCAGAGGATGTTTGAATACTAAGCTTGTCTTTTTTTTTTTTTCAATCCTCAAACAGTCTGGGAGGTAAGACTGCAGTTAGCCTGCAACATTTCTGCACTTATTGTACAGATAGTACTTTTATTCAAAAATTGAATAATAATTTTTCCAGACTTCATTAGTTAATGCATGCAGCCTGCTGAATAAAACAGATACTATAATGCTCATTTTACAGACTAGAAACTGAGGTACAGAGAATTATTGTCTTGCACAGTACCAAACTGAAACAACAGTAATATAAGTACTTCCATCCCCATTCTTTTGAAGTATATTATCAAAAAAGCAGGTAGACAGATCAAGTCTAATCCAGTCCAAAGTCTTGGGAGTTTTTTGAAGGAGAATGTGTCATGGAACCACACATAAGGAGAACATGTAAAAATTACCTGAAGTAGGAAAAGGAATTAAAATATAAATACAGATTTTTCATTGTGTTGCCTACTGCTATCTGCCAGAATCTTCCCAGCTTCTTAGTGGGAAATAAAGGACACAACAACACACAACTTAGAGGACAATTACCTCTTGGATTTTAAAGCTGACTATTAGTAATGTGAAATTCAGAAGATGGAGTTGTCAGAAAAAAACAATTACTCAATGATTAGCTTTAACAGTAAAGTATTAATACTTGTTGTCTTTCCTCCAGACATGGTTATTTAAAAAAAAAATAAAATATTTCAGCTAGGAGATTCTTTGGAATTTGCTTTTAGTAGCAGCAGTACTGCTGCCTCTTGTGTGGTTATAGATAAGTGTTGTATCTGAGTGGGGTGCACCCCACGTCTAGTGGAGTGTACTGTTTGGTCTCTGTGGCTCCTGAGTCCTAAACAAAATACGCTATCAAGAAGTTATTGTATATGCATGAGCTCAAGTTGAGGAAGGAGAGTAAGGAAATGTGAAAATATGGGTTTTAAAGCCCCTAAATTAAACCTTATCAATTTCTCCTAGCCATTCTTTTTTTTTTCTTCCTAGAGTTTTGCTGCTATGTACCCTCTAACAGATGATACGATCCCATCTTACTACATACCTGATAATAACAAACAGCTTTTTCAGCTGAGGGAGTTTGCAATACCAGGTATAGTAAAATTAATATTTTCCTCCTAGTCAAGAAAACAGGCAAAGACAGTGCAATTTACCCAAAATCAATCAATAGGAAATTATGAAATTATTCATGCATCTTCTTTACTACCAAGAGCATAAGACCACCCATTTCATTTTACATAAGCATTAGTTCTAGAGGAGAATCTAGTGTCTCATTATTTTGCATCAATTCCTTCAATTTGAGCACAGAATGCACAACTATTTTCACATTTGTTCACTGTCTCCAGTTTTTTCAGTGTATCTAATTAAATGTGTCTGCAATAAACACAAATACACCTTCCACAGTATACCTTTATAGTCAACAATCTCAGAGTGCACCAGGTTTCCTGTCTTCACAAAACACCTAGGAAAGTGTGATGTTTACAGCTGCTTCTGTACTTCAAACATTGACTTTTTGCACCTCCAACGCATAACACACTTTTTTGTGATTTTTCACATGAGGTGTAGGTGACTGATTGCTCAACACCTGGCATACAGCACTGGCCATAATCCCTTAAAAGGTTGTGGGACTGACATGTGGGTTAATTACCTTGAACAACAGTAGTCAAGCCAATGAAACACAGGAGGTTTCAGTTTTGTTTTCTGAGAGCATTCTACCAGAGAAAAAAGAATTACATTTTTCTCCAGGTTGTCAAGGAGTCTTGCTCAGAGTACTTAGAGCTCCAAGCTGCCTATCTTGAATTTTAATGCCAAAAATATTTGCCAACTGGGTGGATTATTCACTCCAATCAAGTTCACTAATAATTTAGAAACTAGGTCTATGCTAATCTGTACATTCTAACGATGAAGGAAAGTGCAAATTCTGTGTATATATGTAGCGTAACCCGATTGATTGCAGGATTATGTACCAGAATTGCATTTCTGGTACAAAGTGTATACACAGAATTCAGTTCTAAGTGTTTGTAATTATTTTTGTGTGTTCTCCTGATAGCCTATTACTCTAAACCAAGAGCAGATTGCAGTCAAGTGACATCTCTGAAAATCAGCAAGCATTTTGTATTTGGCAGTCAAGGCCAGAGAAGCAGATTGATGAATAGTGTAGAACACTAATAAAAGATCTTGATTTATATCAGGAGGAGTGTATTCGATGGGAAGTGTTGTGTTTATGTCACACTAACAAGTATGCAGATTGACTAGATAGTGTTAGCATCTTCATCATTCAGCTTTACCCACTCCAATAAACAATGTTGGTTTGTGGTCGACAGGACTCTTATTGCAGTATCTTAAATGAGTGTATAAACACTTACATATATAGCTACACCGCTTTCCTTCTTAAAAGGAAAATAGGTTCAATCCCATTATTCATTTACCATGAATCTGTCCAAGGTCACTAAAAAGGCCTTTGGGAGATCCTGGAAAAGAGTCTAGTTTATTGCACGTAAATCACCAAAACATTTAACCCTCAAAAAGCTGCCAAGTAGAGCGATATAAAATATAAATAACTTCAAAACCTTTTCCCCATACAAGCTGACAAACTAGAGCCTGGCTTTGTCTTAGATTTGGTCTTTTTTGATTTTATCATTTAAATAATTAAATCTATCCTTCTAATAAATAATAAATGCAAGTTGAGTACTTCCTACTGTATTTGGGCAGTATGTTTTGTCTGTGACTAGATAAAACTCTAAAAATGAGATTAAAATTATGAAAGAAGATTAGGTGATATAAGAACTTGATTTCTTTGGAAAAGCAAGAGCAGTCTGGTGCCTGACTGTATTAGGATGTGCTGAAAAAAAATCGCAGACCAAAATAGCTTTTCTCTTCAGTTACGTGTCTACTTCAAAAGAAAAGAAAAAATACTAGTTCTGCAGTACTATTCTGGAGTTCCAGACAGGTTTTATCTGGCAGATCTGAAAGTAGCCCTCAGTTTGCAAAATTTCTGGAACATCTCTTCACCTTAATCTTAATGCAAATAAAACTATTGTTGTCTGTAAATGCTGGAAGTTAATATAAATAAATAATTTGCATCAAAATAAAAATGCACAGAAAAACACTGCTAAGGTCTGAAATTCCACTTTACAAAGTTTGAGGACCCTCTGTGCAGACCCTTCGTTTGAAGAGTCATGTCTGTAAATTGAAGATGGAGAGCAAGACTAAACTCTGAAAAATGCAGCAAAAATCAGGTAAACTTGCAATAGTTAAAATGGTCCTACTTATAAACTAGGAATAAAAAACCTCAAAAGATAGACTGGAGAGAATGGGAAATCAGACAGCAGAGAGACTGGGAGCCAGAAGAGATGTTAATAATGGAAGGGTTAAATCTAAGTTTTAAAGAGGTTAATATAAATCACTTTTAAAGAAACAAAAGGAGATGCTGCTGTAGATGTCAGCCCTCCAGCAGGGTTTGTAACTTTCCACAGGAGAACTTGTCTCTGGTTTATGGTGGAGAGCCAAGCAGGTTAGTTGAGATCTTCTGTGGAGTAGAGCAGAGAAGGGCTCATAGAGGCTTAAGCTGGTGCTTCAACAACAAATCTAGTAGTCCTGGGCCAAAGAGATTCCTTTAAATTGTGTAAGATTTGGGCAATTGGTTAGATTGGAGCAAAGTGCAAAAGCAGGCCTGCAGATCTGGCACTGGGCTTGGTGGCAGCTGAGAACTGAGAGGTGTCTCTAGCCCCTGCTATACCCCATGTTCAAATGCTTCATTTGTTGAAAAGGGGACACATCAAGTAATTTGCGTGTCCAAAGGCCAGAACTCAGTCTCACCTTACACATTCAGAGAAGACTGTGTAATCTGGCCAGACTCCTAATCACACTCTTACTACAAATGATAATTTATTGATAATACACTAAATTTTCCATGCAAATAATGGTTCTTATCTTATTGCACAAAGTTCCTTTTGTTACTCTTGGTCTTTAGCCACTGCCTAGAGACTGTAGGAGTTGCATTTGAGTCTCAGCTGCTGTCATTCACAAGACTGCATTCAGCCACCAGACTGGGGGCTTTGTTAATTATTTACCGGCTCTAGAGACACCAATTGGCAGATCTAAAGGGAGCGCATTGCACAGCTTATGCCTGATATTGTCCTATAAAATGAAACTCTGGACCTTCATAGCTCCAAGCAAACGAATATGTTGCACTCAGAACAGAAAGAAAACATTAACCACTTTAGAAAATCTGGAATCTATCTCAATGACTTTTCCAAAAGATAAAATAAATATACTTATAAGTGCCACACAGGAAGTTTCTAGTTCACGCTGCAAAAAAAAGGCATACAAAATACATGTAATCTACCAAAGGCTCTACAAGCACAATAATTTTGAATACAAGTTAATTACATTCTGACTGCTCCAAATTGCAATTGGCGATGGAAAACAGTCATTACACAAATTATTTTAAGTGTACATCCTCCAAGGGCACACTGGATGACTGCCCTGTGGTACCCAGAACAAAGTATTCCACAGAGTTAACAGATAGTGTCTCAGGAAATGATCCAATAGCAAGACATAAGGGAGCCATTCTCATTCTACCTTTCTTTGCTGTAATCACAGAGAGTTTTTCCCTTACCGTATTTTTCATGTTTCTGAAATAGAGTAGGAACTCCTTTTCATTAAAGTAACTACATTTTTTTAAACTAAATGGTTCTTTAATAAAAATGCTAACAACAACTAAAAAGAAGTGTGACAGTTTGTAGGAAAAATGAACAGTTGAATGCAGCAAATGAAGACTGACAGCAATGTATTGAAATTCTGGGTCGAATTCTTTTCACATATAAGATTACAGAGAATAAATAAATCAATTTTCCTAAACATATGAAGTGCTAAATTTATCCTATTTTAAGCAGTTTGTACAAGTCTCAGAAACCAAGAGGTAAAAGCCTCAAATATCTGAAAAGGATTGAAAATAGTAATACATATCAAAACCAACATAATTGTAAAATATTTCATGATAGGAAGAGGCAATATGAGATTATAGCTGTACGATACTCCAACTTTGTATATGATAGTCTAAAATTCTAATGGAATATTGCCCATTTATAAATATCCTAGAGGACATACTGAGAGAACGAATGTTCTGTTAATAATGAGAGATTTAAAAAATAATTCTTGGCAAAAGCAAATTTAACATGGCCCAAAGCAGGAGAATTAACAACAGAAATGGGAACAGCAGAGAAATAAATACCAGATCGGCTCTTACATGCAGATAGTCAAACTAACTCAAACAAAACTAGAAGCTAGGTAGAAGGAGTCTAAACAGTTCATTTTCTTTATATTTATATATTACATATGATTTCATGATTTAAATATCTGTAGACCAGAGGCTTAGGAAAAAAAAAAAAAAGCAAAGTCACTAGCCTTGAAAAAGCAGAGTCTCCAAAAGAAGAGAGGAAAGAAGAGCAATCACCTTCTGGTTAAAAAATAATACAAACTATATTGCATCAAAAATGGAAGAAAATGAGACTTCACCACAGCAAGAAACAAGGTGACACAACAGTGTACTGGTGTGTCAGTTTCTCTTAACTAATGTATATATCAGCCAAACAAACCCAAATTTATAATATTCAAACCCTTTTCTTCCTTACTTTTAGTAATTCAGGTACCAAGAAAAAAAAATGGCTATAAGAACAAGTTCTCATTTTAGTTGAATTAAGCTCTGGCTATCATAAATTCGTTATGATCTTAGATGTACTTCTCAGTTAAGATCTAGCAGCTGGAAATCATTCTGGAGTACCCATCACTTTACACTCATCCTTATTTGAAAAGAAACTTGGAGACTTTAGAGGAGATAATGATTGGTCTTTATAATCAAGACTGGAAGCAGAAGTCAAATGACATATATGCTTTTATGCCACAGGAAAAAAAGCACAACAAGTAGGGTCAAGTGACAGCAGATGAACAAGATTTCACTGTTGTCATTGTTTCAGGAACACCACATACTAAGGCTAAGAATGTTTGCAGGAATTGTAAGCCATGGTGAAGTATGTCCCCAAATTAGAAATGAACGTGATCCGTGAACAGACAGCGTTAGGTGAGCCTTAACGTAACAGTAAGCAAGACATCTTACAGTGCCAGAAAAAATGAGACAAAGACAAAATATCCCACCCTATAAAAAATGGGCTGCTACAAACATTCACAGGGGGTATTTATCAGTTTATAGGCTGCCATATGAAATATTGTCTTGAGTTTTTCACAGACACTGAAAATTTCTTAAAAGATACATTGCATCTTGGAGTCAGAATTGACAATTATTTTGTCATTTTGACCCATGATACTAAATATCTGTCAATGCAAAGACTGTAAATGCTGGAGGCCGCAGGACTTAGTTTAAGACCAAATACATACTGTGTGAAATCATAGCAAAAGAGGAGATTCATCCTTCAGATGAGCAAATCCAGTTCTTCAGGACTGGCTCAGATCATAGGCTTATTAGGCATGCTACTCATGCCTAAGGAGTTTTCCCAGGAGAAATGGAAGGATGATAACTGGCATCCAGTTTCTGGTGGCATTCCTCAGTGGTCACCCCTGAGTCCAGACACTGTGTAATTTTTTTATAACCAGATGGACTCTGGGACAGAACTCATCCTAAGCAATTCAGGTATAACACCAGCCCGAGGGAGGTGCTCAGCATGCCAGGGGCAGGCAGGGTTGCCATTCACAGGGACCTCAATAGACTGGAGAGATGGGCTGACCAGACTCTCATGAAGTCCAGCAAAAGCAAATGCAAAGCCTTGCACCAAGCTCATGAAACAGGATAGGCTGGGGAAGACAGGCATTTTTCAGAAAAGAACCTGGAGAAATTAGTGGACAACAACCTGAACATGAGCATGCTACTGTGGCAAAGAAGGCCAATTACATACTCTACAACCAAGGCTGTAGCCAGATGATCAAGGTAAATGACCCTTTCCCTCTGTTTAGTACTCATGAAACTGCATGTGGAAAACTGTGTTCAGTTTTGGGCTCCCCACTACAAAGATGATATTGAGGTACAGCAGCAAGCCCAGCAGAGGGCCATCAAAATTATTAGGGGCTGGAATATGTGATATGTGAGAGGGTGAGACGAATGTGTTGTGAGGTCTTAAGTGCAGGCTATGAGGGGATGTAATTTCTGCCTTCAATTAACCAATGAGAGATGTAGAAGAGATGGACCCAGATTCATCACAAAAGGACACATTGCTAAGATGAGAAGCAATGGACATAAGTTACAACACAGGAAATATCGATTTGTGTTATGAGAAAACATTTTAACAATGAGGGTGGTCAAACACAGGGAAAATGTTGCTTAGAAACATAGTGCAGCTTCCATCCAGTAGATGGACAAAACCTGGAGTTACTTTGAGCAGGAAATCTAACAAGGGATGATTGAAAGTCCCTTCCCATGGTTCTGTTGTAAGGGACAGAGCTTTTCTGGAGTATAAAAATCCAATCCCGTTCTCAACAACTGTTGAAAAAGATTAAGAAATCATGAGAACAATTCAGCAGGGATGTCTCCAGATTAACATGGCTGAGAATACATCCATTTACACATAGTTATAGGCAGGAAGACAATTACATTTGGAATAAAGTTCTCTATCCTTCCAAAAGCCTTTTACCATTGTGACAGATTACAAATCACTTACAGAACGCTTCAAAACAAAGGCACACTGACCACAGCAGATGTCTGGCTACAGTGCTGAGCCTAGTGACACATGGATGTATAATAGCCTATAAAGCAAGCCCTTCAGCAGATGTCTCGGTCAATTGTCCTGTCTTGAATCTGCCTCTGTGGAGTCCCCCAGAGAGCTTTCCACTACACATGAAACACATCAACTAGGTACTAAAGCATCCTTTTCAAAAAAAGGGCTGCAAAGGATTCTTTCCATTCCTGTATGCAGCAGTAAATATTACAGAGCTGAACTACAGAAATGGTAAGTAGTATTTTACAGAACAACCTGATTTTATCAAAATCTTCTCTAAAAGACAATGAAAATTCCTTGACAATTTAGTGCAGAGAAAGAGAAAATACAGTGTATACAGTGTAGCAGCTGTTTGTTTCACTGAGGTTTCTACTAGTTTTTGTTGATGCCTCTCCTGCACATAATAATATGTAAATACCAGTCCATTGCTGTCATGAGTATCCAAGTGATAGGACTCTCTGCATGGAGCTTCCCTGCTTCTCTATGGCTTTGGAGGCCTATTTTGACCTCCTGGTTTCCAGGTCCTCTTTCACAGTATCACAGTATCACAAGGTTCGAAAAGGACCTCTGAGATCATCAAGTCCAACCTATGTAAAGAGCAATGTAAAGAGCAATGAGGTCTCCCCTGAGCCTCCTCTTCTCTAGACTAAACAGCTCCAACTCCCTCAGTTGCTCCTCATAGGGATTGTGCTCCAGCCCATTCACCATCTTCGTTGCCCTCCTCTGAACACATTCCAGTATCCTAACATCTTTCCCAAACTGGGGGGCCCAGAACCGGACACAATATTCAAGATGAGGCCTGACCAGTGCCGAGTACAGGGGGACAATAACTTCTCTGGTCCTGCTTACTATACTATTCCTGATGCAGGCCAGAATGCCATTGGCCTTCTTGGCCACCTGGGCACACTGCTGGCTCATGTTGAGCTTCCTGTCCACCAGCACTCCTAGGTCCTTTTCTGCCTGACTACTCTCCAGCCACTCTGTCCTCAGTCTGTAGCTCTGCATGGGATTGTTGTGTCCAAAATGAAGTACCCGACATTTGGACTTATTAAACATCATCCCATTAGAATCAGCCCATCTCTCCAGTCTGTCCAGGTCCCTCTGCAGGGCCATTCTACCCTCTAACAGATCAACCCTTCCTCCCAGCTTGGTATCTTCTGCAAACTTGCTGATGATGGACTCAATCCCCTCATCCAAATCGTCAATAAAGACATTAAACAGGACTGGACCCAATACCGATCCCTGGGGGACACCACTGGTGACCGGCCGCCAACTGGATGAAACACCATTCACCACCACTCTCTGGGCTCGGCCATCCAGCCAATTCCCAACCCAGCACAGAGTGCTCCCATCTAAGCCACGGGCTACTAGTTTCCCTAGGAGTCTACTGTGGGAGACAGTGTCAAAGGCCTTGCTAAAGTCCAGGTGTACCACATCGACAGCCTTCCTCTCATCCACCAGGCGAGTCACATGGTCATAAAAGGAGATCAGGTTGGTCAGGCAGGACCTACACCTCCTAAACCCATGCTGGCTGGGCCTGATTTCTTGACTGTTCTGCAAGTGCCGCATGATTTCACCCAGGATTATCTGCTCCATGATTTTACCTGGGATTGAGGTCAGGCCAACAGGTCTGTAATTACCTGGATCATCCTTACGGCCCTTCTTATGGATGGGCGTCACATTGGCCAACTTCCAGTCTTCCGGGACCTCTCCAGAGAGCCAGGACTGCTGAAAGATGATGGAGAGCGGCTTAGCAAGCTCATCCGCCAGCTCTCTCAGCACCCTAGGATGGATCCCATCTGGCCCCATAGACTTATGAGGGTCCAAGCGGCTCAGCAGGTCTCTAACCTCCTCACAGTATCACAGTATCACAAGGTTGGAAAGGACCTCTGAGATCATCAAGTCCAACCTATAACCTAACACTAACACCAACACTAACACCAACCATCATCTAAACCATGGCACTCAGTGCCTCATCCAGTCTCCCTTTAAACACCTCCAGGGTCGGTGACTCCACCACCTCCCTGGGCAGCCCATTCCAATGGCCAATCACCCTTTCAGTGAAGAATTTTTTCCTCATATCAAGTCTAAACTTTCCCTGACGAAGCTTAAGTCCATGCCCTCTGGTTCTGCCACTGGTCACCTGAGAGAAGAGACCAACCCCTGCCTGACTACAACCTCCTTTTAGGTAGTTATAGAGAGCAATGAGGTCTCCCCTGAGCCTCCTCTTCTCCAGACTAAACAGCCCCAACTCCCTCAGTCGCTCCTCATAGGGCTTGTGCTCCTGCCCCCTCATCATCTTCGTTGCCCTCCTCTGAACACATTCCAGTATCCTAACATCTTTCCCAAACTGGGGGGCCCAGAACTGGACACAATATTCAAGATGAGGCCTGACCAGTGCCGAGTACAGGGGGACAATAACTTCTCTGGTCCTGCTTACTACACTATTCCTGATGCAGGCCAGAATGCCATTGGCCTTCTTGGCCACCTGGGCACACTGCTGGCTCATGTTGAGCTTCCTGTCCACCAGCACTCCTAGGTCCTTTTCTGCCTGACTACTCTCCAGCCACTCTGTCCTCAGTCTGTAGCTCTGCATGGGATTGTTGTGTCCAAAATGAAGTACCCGACATTTGGACTTATTAAACATCATCCCATTAGAATCAGCCCATCTCTCCAGTCTGTCCAGGTCCCTCTGCAGGGCCATTCTACCCTCTAACAGATCAACCCTTCCTCCCAGCTTGGTATCTTCTGCAAACTTGCTGATGATGGACTCAATCCCCTCATCCAAATCGTCAATAAAGACATTAAACAGGACGGGACCCAACACCAGTCCCTGGGGGACACCACTGGTGACCGGCCGCCAACTGGATGAAACACCAATCACCATCACTCTTTGGGCTCGGCCATCCAGCCAATTCCTAACCCAGCACAAAGTGCTCCCATCTAAGCCACGGGCTGCCAGCTTCCCTAGGAGTCTACTGTGGGAGACAGTGTCAAAGGCCTTACTGAAGTCCAGGTATACCACATCCACAGCCTTCCTCTCATCCACCAGGCGAGTCACATGGTCATAAAAGGAGATCAGGTTGGTCAGGCAGGACCTACACCTCCTAAATCCATGCTGGCTGGGCCTGATTTCTTGACTGTTCTGCAAGTGCCGCATGATTTCACCCAGGATTATCTTCTCCATGATTTTACCTGGGACCGAGGTCAGGCTGACAGGTCTGTAATTACCTGGATCATCCTTACAGCCCTTCTTATGGATGGGCGTCACATTGGCCAACTTCCAGTCTTCCAGGACCTCTCCAGTGAGCCAGGACTGCTGAAAGATGATGGAGAGCGGCTTAGCAAGCTCATCCGCCAGCTCTCTCAGCACCCTAGGATGGATCCCATCCGGCCCCATAGACTTATGAGGGTCCAAGCGGCTCAGCAGGTCTCTAACCTCCTCCTCATGGATTGCAGGAGGGCCATATTTCACCCTGCCCCCATCAACCACTTCAGAGGGCCAACTGTCAAGCGAGCTCACATCCTTGTTGTTAAAAACTGAGGCAAAGAAGGCATTAAGTACCTCAGCCTTCTCTGCATCTTTGGTTACTATATTTCCCTCCACATCCAACAAGGAGTAGAGGTCCCTGCCGCCCTTCTTTCTGCCATTGATGTATTTATAAAAACTCTTCTTATTGTCCTTAACAGAAGTGGCCAATTTGAGCTCCAGCTGGGCTTTTGCTTCCCTGATTTTCCTCCTACACGACTTAACAACATCCTTGGACATGACGTGGCTTACATCCCCTTCTTTCCAACGATGATACATCCTCTTTTTCTTACTTAGTTCCTTCAGAAGTTCCCTACTCATCCAGGCCAGCCGTCTGCCCCTACGACTCTTCTTACAACACATGGGGACAGCCCGCTCCTGCGCCTTCAAGATTTCATTCTTTAAAGGGAAAGAAAAGATTCCTCCACACTGGGTGGGACAAGATGACTAACCAACAAAAATTTAGTTTATTCTAGTGTCTCGGTTACCACAGACTCCAGAAAGTATGAAACTAGTCATTCAGCCAAATGGAACAGGGTATTTTGTGCACCTCTGGTACTAGAAAGCCCAGATCACATGGTGAGATGTAAATTTTTTAATTATACTTTAATCTGTATAGTTTAGGCTTTAGGAATGAATGAAGGCTTATTACAGCCAAGCCACATACAGCTATATCTTGGCAGCTATCCAGATTTACATATTGAAGCATGGTTCTGAGAGGTTAATCTTAAATACTTGTCATACATTCATAGAATGACCTGAATTGGAAGAGACCCACAAGGATTATAGAGTCCAGCTCCTATCCCTGCATAGGACACTCCCAACATTTACACTATGTGATTGAGGGCATTGTCCAAATGCTACTTGAATATTGACACACTTGGTGCCGTGACTGCTTCCCTGAGGAGCTGTTCAGTGCTCCACCACCCTCTAGGTGAAGAACCTTCTCCTAATATCCAACCGAAATCTCCCCTGACACATCTTCCTGCCACTCCCTTGAGTGCTGTCACTGGTCACCAGACATAAGAGATTAGCACCTGCTCCTCCTCCTTCCCTTATGAGGAAGCAGTAAATGGCTATGAGGTTCCCCTTCAGTCTCCTATTCTCCAGGCTGAACAGACCAAGTGACACCAGCCTCTCCTCATACGATTTCCCCATTAGACCTTTCACCAGCTTTGTGGCCTTCTCTGAACACTTTTTCCCTTCTTTGAGAGGTGCATGCCATCAGATGCCAGAAGACTGATGATGAATAGACTGTCTCATGGTCAAAAGAAACCCAAAGTTCTGCCAATGACACCAACCTCTGAGCCACTTGTTTACTAATTGGATCTGCCTGCTCAATTCTATATTCTTCCCCAACACTGCAAAAATTGAAGAAAATACCACCTGTGCCCCTAACCAGCTGTCCCAGGGCTTGGAAATCCCTTTTGATTGCTATAGGATTTCTCCTTGCTATGTCTTTGCTGCCTACATGAAAAAACACCAGTGGGTAACAGTCCAGGGGCTTCACCAGACTAGGGAGTTTTCTGGTGATATCTCTACCCTGGCCCCAGGGAGGCAGCAGACTTCCCTGTGGGCTGGGTTTTGTCGGCATACTGTACCCTCAGTCTCTCTCTGAAGGGAGTCATCCATGACAACTACTCTTCTCTTTGCTTTTAAATGGATGGTGGTAATATGGGGTTGACTGCTTAGATGAACCCTCCCTTCCAGAAGGTTCTATGCCGGCATCATCCATTATTTGCCCATCCAGTTCCAGGGCCTCATACCTGCTGTGTACAGGCACCTGGGAAGATGAAGCAACTTGAGAGTGGATATACCTATCACCCTGACTGGTAACCTTCTTCCACCCTCCCTCATCTCCTCCAGCTGCCTGATCGTGGGAGGAAGGTGGGGAGTCCTTTATCTCCTGTGGCATGGTTGGCTGTTGCATCTGTCTTGGGGACTGCAGGGTGTCATTCCACCACTCAATCTCTTTCTCTGACTCCCTGATACTATTCAGCCTGGGCACCTCCTCCCAAAGCTCTATCACCAGGCTAAGCAATTCCTCCACGTGAGTGCCTCTCCCACAGGTTATCTCGCTGCTGCTGCTGCCTAATACTGACACAAAACCTGGACACACGCTGCAGCCTGCAGCCTGGACAGCTGCATGTTCCTGTAGAGTTCAGTTTGGGTGGCTGCATCCACCTTTGCAGCTGTCTGGGCTGCAGGGTCACTGAGGGCATAGATTTTTGCTTTATATTATTGTGTAGGTAAATGTTTTTTTTCAAGTCATTTTCTAAACCTGTATCATTTATAGATTATGTATTTTCTTTAAGTGAAAGAGATGCTCTGTAACGGCTCTCCTTGCACTGACTCAGTAAAAAAATAAAATGTAAAGTAAGAATTCACTTGTTAAATACAATGACCTTGCTCCAGGCACTCAGAAGAGCACCTTACACCCCATGAAGCAGCCAGCAGTTGTCTTCCCTGAAGTCTCACTATTGATCTTAAATCAGTGGAAAGTAAGCTCTTTATCAATTCTACCCCAGAGTTACTAATGCATTCCTGAAGAGATTGATGTCTTCTGAGTGTTCAGGTCTGGACATATTGCAAGAAAAAAGTTCAAGATTCCAGAAGCAGCCAAAATATTATTTTAATAGCAGTGTTAGGCTTAAATATTAGTCACTTACTCTTTTATTGTTTCTATCTGTCATGCACAGCCAAGTGTGATAAGCACTACAAAAGATCTTTTATGAAATTTCATTATGTTGTGGTATGGTTTGTGCTATATGTAATCCAGCATGTTTATCTCCAAAAAGTCAAATCAATTAAAATATCTGATGATTGGAGTTTAGTAAGACCTAGTCATATAACTGTTTGATATTTAAACATTTTGGCCTGGATTTCAAGTCAGTATGAAATGTAATAGATTATTTACATGCTTTCTTTCTTTTGTTTTTTAGTTCAAAACCCTAGAAATGAATTGTGAAAAATATGACAGTGGTGTTAATTACGTTCATCTAAATCCTGTCTAGAAGTGGGTAACTCACACAGCAGTTATGCAGCGATTCTATGAGGTTTCCTTGACGTGTACTCCAATTAAACATATTCCATAGGTTTCTTGTTTACATTGTTGCTAGCACAATATATCATGTTGAATTTTGCAACATGACAGTGTGAAGTCAAAGTAAGGAGGGAAGAGGTAAAGAAGAATTCACTTAAATAAAATTGTAATTTCCATTCCCAAGATAGACGTACCACTAAAAATCCCAGTATTTTGCCTGAAGAATTCTGTAACTTTTCACATTATTACAGTCATTTGAAAAGTACAAATTCTAAGTAGAGTCTACAGGTCTAGAATTTGATTAAGATAAAAATGGCTCCAAGGAATATTCAAATACATTAGGATACTTTCACAAGTCTGCTAGGACTGATGTATTTCTATGACACCTTACTGCTTTAGCAAGAGAGAAATCAGCAGCTGGCCCATTTGCTTTTATCTTTTGTAGATAACACCCCCCTTCCTAGATGTTTTCCAGGAGTACCATAGTCTTTTACACAACAAAATACAGAAAACACCTTTGTGATAGGCAAGAAACCCATCAGAATATTCATTCACAAATTTTTAAGATCCAGTCCACTTATTCCCATAGGCTCACAAATATTACCGACAGCATTCTCTCTAAGCAAACCTTTCCTTTGCTGTCATTCAGCTTGAGAGCCCTGTCCTACAATGTCTCAAGAGTCTCAGCAGCCCTCCAACTTCCAAAGTTTTTGTGCCATTCTCTTTTTCACTCTTAAAACTGCAAGATGTTCCTTCACCATCCTCCCAGGTGGGAAGGGTAACTCAACATCAATACTGAACCGATAAAGTTTCAGAGGACTGGGAAATAATGAATACTATGTTTTCGTTTTTAAAAAATGTGTAAACAATCTGTAGAATTATGGACTTGTATGTGACATATAACATAAGACATCTCAATACAACTCATAAAATTTTTACATGTGAGCCTAGCAAACAGTTATATTGCTAATTAAGAGAAATAAAATATCTGGCATATTGCGATCAAGTAAGGAACAACTAGTAAAATAGTTTCAGTAACCTTAGATTTTTTAGGGCATGAAATATAACACAACATGGAAGAGAACTAGCTGATCACCCAAATTGAGCCTTCCATACAATCTATGAAAGTTTCATAAATTTTATCAAAAAGCTTGTTTTCATTAACCAGGAAAAACTGTTCTCTTCATAGAAACAGCACAAGCAGTGATTTAAACTATTTGCAAAATAGTTTTATGCTCCAGACATCAAGGATGCCAATGAAAACACTTTCAAACTGCCCATCCTCCCAACAACTGACTGTGAGTATTGCAATGACATTCAAGACCTGTACTTTCAAGGGGCTAATTAAATAGCACTTTTAAGTGGTTGGACTCTTGTACTTCGAAATATCCCTTTAGAAATCTGTCAGAAATTTACGGTAGAGGTGGCAGGAAGGAGGAGTAAATTATCACTGTTGCAGTATTGCTTGCCAGACACACAGATGAAGCATTTGGTGGGCACAGTGTCAGGCAGGCCAGCAGCGACTCTCCACCACTCAGCAGCTTATGATGCAGGTCCATAAGGGAGCTGTCAGCTCAGCTTGCAGCTGGTACAGACAAACTGGGTGGCCTGGGAGAGTAGCACATGCAACATTCAGTCTCCCAAAGGTTCACAGGATCAAAACAGCCTAAAAAGTCTGGGAAGAGTTACGTGGCAGCTCACTAGTCTGGCACTGTCACAGCCAAAAAGTCTGGCTAGAAACTATGCAATCTGGCCAGCTTTCCTGCCAGACCTGGTTTCCACCAAATGTTTTGATGTAGTCTCTGTAATCTTGAGAAATGTTTTGATATCATAGACTCTTCATTACCCAGGCAAAGGCTATGCAATGGAAGTGAAGGCTGCAAGTCCAGAAAAGAAAATGAAAGAGAAAAAAAAGATTCATTTTATACTGATTAAAATTGTCTGGTCCCAAAAATTAACACAAGAAAAGAAGTATCACTATGGACAGCTCAGTGAAAATTTCTCTCCAATGTGTAAAGAAATCATAACCCAAAGAAATGTTAGGTTGACCAAAGAATGGGACAGAATATAATAACAGAACTTATGCTTTTCATTTAACACATGATTGATTTTGGTAGTGTCTCAAACACTGTTCTGGTCACTTTAAGAAAAGTTATTGCAAAACTGAAGGGGCTCAGAGAATAATCAAAGGTTTCAAATACATTCACACAGCCAGACAAATATTTGAAACAATTTACTATAGAAAGCAAAGGAAGCAGAAATAATCAATACATATGAAATACTGAGTTTCACAAAGAATACAGAAAACTTCTTTCTTCTAGGCCTTATCAAAACCGCTCATTAGATGAAATTAAATAATGGTAAATTCTGATAGAAGCAGGTAAGTGACAGATGAGGAAAGAGCAGCCTAAGCAAATACCACCAGAAGTTTGTTCTCTTTGTACTTCTGTCCTTTCCAGTCTGAAACTTTTGTGGCTGATATGAGAAGAATCATTTGGACCTGAGCCTCAAATCTAAAATTAAATCAAATCTTAAACAAAAAAAAAATAACAAAATCAAGGAATATGCACCACCAACATCCACCAGACAGAAGCATTTGGGAGCTAAAACTAGGTTTTTCCAAATCTCTAATGCTGCTTCTTATTTGATTTATGCCATCCTTTCGTCTTTACATGAGCTGTAGTTTCCTAAAACCTGATTCAATGAAAAATCCCTAACAACTGGACAGGTAACAAAAATTGCATGGTTTCTTGAATGCAAGGTAAAATGGAAAATTTCACATGTAATCTTAAATACGCATCCAAATCCAATATGTTATAAAAATAGAAAAGGTGATAAGAAATTAAACCGGCACTGGCCAGCCAGAGGAATCCAAGACTGAATACTGGCATTCACTGCTGCTGAAAATGATAGTAAAAGCAGTCTTTTCAAACTTTCAGTCTGGAAGTTTCCTATCTTACAGCCTTTGGATTATAGCGAATGCTCCAAAACCATTTAAATTGTATTTTCAGAAGTACTCAGCAGGTATAAAAGCAGTAAAATAAGCAGTAAGGTTTGTAAAATAACTCTGTGGCAGGGGGCAAATACTATCTTGAAATTTGACCTTCCATTTATATATTGGAAATATGGGTCATTGCTTCTGGAAATTTGTTCCTATTCATTTTGCTGAACATTTAAAACTTTGAATTTGAGATAGTTTTCCCTTCCTCATTTCTTTTATTTACACTAACACCAGTGCCAAATTTTGTAATGTGACTGTAGCCTGCACATCCAATATTCTACTTAATCAAAAATATTTTAAATATACTATGACCTCTCTTCATTTTTCTATGTTTGCACACATGTTTTTGGAAGCTGATGGTAGTTCAAAGAGGCTAACAGGTTAGAAACAGAACTGTAATACCTTACATGTCTTGGTGGTGATTATCAGCAGTTAGCTGGTGTTCAGTTAAGGCTGCAGGCAGGTGACAAGGTTGCTGCCCACGCTCAGGCCTGAGGTGCACCTTACCAAGCATAATGTGAGAAGATACTGAACATGCCACGAGAAATTACGAGGCATGAGAGATAACAAGATGAGAAGCTGGCAAAATTTAAATGAAATGGCCAAACTTTACAGGTAACTGAAAGGGAGTACTGGGGACCCTCTGGGGAACAAAATCTTGTATGGCAAAAAGTACCTGTGTAACTGTGTCAGTAATACTGCAGGAAGCCATAATTACATCAGGAATTTTGAGCTCAGGAGCTCAAAACTTGGGTACAGATATAGCAAACTGGGACTAAAGAGAAGAAGTAATTAGGGACAGCTTGTTTATATGGGAGGAGATCAGGGTAGAGACGGAAGTGCTGAAAAGCATGTCAACAAATAGGAAAAGGGATAGCAAGGTATATCAATGATATAGTCAGCACCGCCCAGGAGTACCTATTGGACCAGGATAACAATCTCAACCTGTTGTCGTGACCTTACCTCATGGTAAGACCTTCTGTGACCAGCAGGATCAGGAAGGGAGGAAGGGATACATCTGAGATGAAGAGACTGAGCATCCAAGTAGCAGTGTAGCAGCACCCATTCCAGATCTGATAGCACCAGGGTCTTCCCAGGCACTCCCAGCATGCTCAGCTTGCTGGAATTTTCTGTAGAGGACCAACGGTTTTCACCAAAAAGATTAAACCTGTAAAGAGATAAATAATGAGTTATACCCAAAATGTTCTGATTCGGAGTGGGGAACAATTCACATTTGAACCTTGTAGTCTGTGTGATTCCTATTTTCCTTTGATAACAATTCTCCTCTGAGGAGCAGTAATCATGTTACAGGAATGAAAACGCATCTTGGAAAATATTCCTCTGCCAGTAAACTCAATCTACAGGTGAAAACAGAGACACAAAGTCCAAACAGTCCTCTAGAACACAGCAGTGACATCACTTTTTTTCTTTCCTTTTCCTAATGGATTTTTGTTAGGGAGGACAGTGTAATGAGTAGAAGAAAATCACATACAAAACACTGGAAATAAATTCCATTTATATGATGACCAGACAGACCTGTCAAGCAGTAAAGCAGTTGCCAGTGCTGTCTGTTACCTCCTTGTGCTTAGAAACAGATCTTAGTAAAGGATTTGAGAAAATGAACCACGTAATAGCAGCTGAGACAGCTACAACAGTAATGGTGTGCTGACCTTTTCCAGCAGCTAAATGACCACCCAGTCACTCTCTCCCTACTGTTCTTCAACAGAACAGGGAGAAAATAAGATGAAAAACTTCCTACCTCCTCCCTACCTATGTGGCATTTTGTCTTTTCTGAAATAGAAAGGTCACCAGCCTTCACCAAAGGGCTCAGCTGTGCCCTGCAGTGGGGACATTGTAGCTTCAGCCTGGTCTCATCGAGGCCTCCCCTGCAGCCCCCAGCCCCCGGGCACCTGCACACAGTACACAGGGCTGTCTGCCTTCACAAATACTGTGTCATGGATATGATGATTTATACAGAAGGGTAAAAAGGACAGTTTTATGGAAAGTAGGAAAGTCCCCTGGACAGGTGATGGCAGAACAGTTCTGTCTGCTCTGATATCACAGAAAGATCAAGCCTGAGACCTTGTCACAGGGTTAACTCTCTATTAGCATAAAGCCTCATTACCTCACAAACCATCACACATTAAACTGTTTGCTCTTGAACTACCAGTAGTTACTGCCGTTAAGAGGAAGAATTTCTGATTTTGTTTCTAAGTAATGAAGTGCCAACTGCTACCATCACATCCTGTCAGTCTCTTTACACGGCTAGGAGTGCTGTCCTTGACACCAGTCAATTAACCCATCATTGAAGTATGCAATCAGAGCAGACACACGGCAATTCACATTATAAATGGCTCTGGTATGCTCACTCAACTGTTGTAGAAGTAACAGGCAGACCTCACGCACTAAGATCTCATGTAAGGACTTTATTTTTTATTCTTTTCTCTGTGCTTAAAACCCTCTCTGTAATAACATCAGTTATGCCCTCTCAGGTCTGGCAATTCCTCTTCAATCAAAACAAGTGACCATAAGAAAGCATATTAGAGTTTTCGTCAGTAGACTGCAGGCACATTTGTTACTACTGCTATGAAGGAAACTCTGAAAATGATTCTTTGGTTAACATGAATACAAATAATTTATGTTCCCCTTTCTTACCACAAATTGTTTGCTAACCACTTTCTTCCTATAGTATCATGCAGTTTACACACACATTTCTAAATATTAACAAAACTGGATTTACTCACTATGAGAGTACAATTTACTGTAATAAAACACTTAAAACCACTAATGATCTTGGCATTCAACATCTTTCCAACTTGTTACTGGGAAAGGAAAAACTTTGTTCAGGTTAGGTTTTAGGACTGTCAGCCCATTTATCCAACCTATTTGCCAGATACAGACAGTTCAAAATGAATGCGGACACAGTCCCGGCTGGCTTCAGGGATGTTTGTAGGCCCATCTTCCTTGCTCCACAAGAGTGTCTCAGGTAAGATACCCTGTGGGGATCTGGACCTAATATATCATTCATGAAGAGAACATTAACAATCTAATTGCGTAAAACTTCTAATTCTGAATTTGCAGAAACATGAATCTGTTTACCCTACTGAAAGAATTGTACCTTTTACTTTCTGCCAAAAACAACACCCACACCTTTGCGACAGCAAATACGCTAGTATTTAGAAAGCTCCACTGATATCCTGGCAATACAGAAAACAATGAATTTTATCACTGAGATTTCTTGAATATATTATATTTTCCCACATAACAGATTGCTGTGGGCCTCCTCATTTTTCCATGCTACCCACTCAAAAAATGCTAAGTTCATCCTTCCTTCACTTGAGAAAATACTTAGGAAGAACAATAGAGAGGACAAAAAATAAAAATTTATCTTGAACTCAAGGTGCACTAGTCTCAAATGTCACCACAATTTCCTGTTTGGCTAAAGTTATATTCACTCTTTTTTGTTCTAAAGATTTTCTCTACATTTAAATTTTCTAATTATCAGCTATAACAATTGCTTGTCCTTAATATAACACTGTACATATTCATTTCAGGAGTTCTACTTATTCTTACTGATCTATGAAATAAATGGCTCTTCCTAATTGGATTTGAAAGGAAGGGAAGTAAGGCAAAGAGGAAGAGAGAAGGTTCACACAGTGGGATTGCATGGCTAATGGGAATCTGGCCTAACAACTAATATCTCAAATCATATCATAGTTAAAGAAAATTTGTACCATTGCTCTTGAAGTTGATACTCTGTGATAGGAGTCCAAACCCTTCCAAAAAAGTTTCACAGAAGGCATGATGGTCACAAAAGAAAGCTCTGAAAGTCGCTGCCTCTCCTCATTCTTGTCCTCTTTATTTCACAAGGCCAGACAGAAACAAAGCTGAAAACTCTATTCCAAAAGGACATCACCAGTTCTGCAGAAGCCTGAAGGTAGCTGAAATGATTTAGCAAAAAAATGCACAAAAACATGCACTCAACTGAGACTTACTAATTAACTTAGTAACTAATTAACTAATTAACTAATTAACTTAGTCTTCAGTGGCCTGCAGTGGCCATTGCGAAAAGGCAGGAGCAGAGTTTCAGTAACACACCCCATCAATGTCTTAACATGTATCCCATGTCCCGACTTCAGAGCAAAGACATCATAGCAATTAGAAACCTACATTAGAAATCCTACTCTCTGATTAGCTTAGGAGATTAAATTGGTACAGTGAAACAATAAATCCAGATTCCCTTTTTCTCCTCCTATTTTCATGGGTAGTACACCACTTAATTAGTTTATCTTCTAATATAATCTATTTGATACACATGTGGTCGAAGACAACTTGTACAACTATAGAATCATAGAATGGTTTGGGTTGGAAGGGACTTTAAAGGTTATTCAGTTCAAATTCCCCTGACATATACATTTTATATCTATTTCTTATATTCAAAATTGAGAATGGCTGAATTATTAACACAGTAAATCATAACTGTTTATGAAATAATTTACGCCCTATTCCTAAAATATATTAAAACTTCAGGATTCTAAAAAGTTTATAATTTCAGGTGCTTCAAAATGTATTGCTACATGAAGTCCACCATTACTTCAGCTGGTAACGTTGGTAGACTACAAATGGTGATGCAAAGCTGTTTCTTCTCTGTGATAGTCAACAGATAATGTAATTGTTCCCTATTCCTAATGGTGGAGCTTAACAATAAGACTGTATTATAGTATCATAGTTCATGATTTTCAGGGTTGAGATTGAGCAAGGTGTTTTCCATCAGATAGAACATTCGTAGGTAGGAGTATAAAGAATATAATAAGTGAAATCTCAAGGATTTTCAAGAATATAGAGCACCTAAATTAGATAAGAGAGATGATTCATCAATTAATGGGGGAAAAAAACCCCAGACCCTGCATTTCGCCCCTCTCCAGCATATGAAAAGAATCACCAGCAACAAAAACCAAGATACTCAAGGGCAAAGAGAAATTTTGGGCTAACAGAGCCTGACAGCTGCACATACCTATTCAGATTTTTATAATTGCCAAGAGAGATCTGTGATTGTTACCTCCCTCTGGGGCTATCAAGAGACATATAATGATCAGAACTAGTTTGATTATCTGAATTTTTTTAAAAGCAAAACTCTGGGGAAATTCTAACTAATGTCTAACTTGTAGCACACTGTCTACAAATTTATCATTTTCCTCTGAAATATTTTAATTCTGTTTAGTCAACACTTTCTGGCAGAGAACAGTTCCATCTCTCAGAAATTCCATATGCCATTTCATTCCTCCTGAGTGCAACACAACATGGTAGTGTAAATGACATTAATGTATTTATAATCATGCCTCACAAATGTCCTCTACTACCTGATTAAGCTACAGCCATTCTTCCAGCTGTAGCAGATAGGAAACATTTTCACCATATTATTCCATTTTATGCAAAGAGGCTGGAAACAAGTCACCTGCAGACTTTTTAAAGATGCTTCAGATCTGTTATTACTGACAATCACTAAAATATTCCAGTTTAACAGATTCATAGTTTTGACATGCTTACATAAACTCACAAAATATTATGAACTGACATCATTCAATGTGGACTAAAATCTTAGGCCCTGCAAAAATCTGGCTTTATACGCCAGAAGATTATGCAAGTGCCTGAATATATGTAGAACACAGGTTAGGTTTACAGGAGAATGTTCAAGGAGACTGTCAGGATGTTAGAAACATTATTAATGCAGTAAGATAGATTCAGAAGTAAAATGTTGATGTCAGTATGATGAGAAGGATATTCTGAATGAGTCTGCAGGTGAAACTGAACAAAACTACCAAAATGACCTGATACTACAATCATAATTTTTCAAATGAATAGTTATTCGCTAAAAAAAAAACTAGTTTTGAATATATTAAAATTATACACTTAATTCAGCAAATACTCAAATTCACTAGTAAGTCTTATCAGAAAAAGGGAAAATTTAAAATTCATTTTAGATCTAAATCCTGGTAGTTTTATTTTCAAATATGAAAAGGAGAAAACTCTTCCCTACTCCAGAAATCAAATATTTTTACTTTATTTCATGGTTAAACCATGAAAATAAACCAATGATTATTCATACAGAAATTATTCTACTACTCTATTCTATTATTTTACAGGAGAAAGAAAAAGGGTGCGGCAAGAAAACTTGCATTCTATGGAACAAAACAAGAGAGAACCTCTAAAGTAATTCCAGATCTTTAGTCAGTTCTTTGAGGGCCACTGAAAACTATAAGTATTTTATCATAGACTGCAGTTTAAATAAACTTTGTGTTTGATCCATAACTTCTCCAAATTGACTTAGTATCAGAAAAAGACTTGATGAAATGCATAGCAGCATTACAATATAAAATTTCAGATGCAGGACATCATAAAACTGTCATTTTTACCCTGATATCCATGAAATCTCTACTTGTTCCTTGCTGAAAATTACTAACATGAAGAAACAACACAGAGAAATTAATGTCAATTAGCACTGTCCATACTACAGAATGATCATTAATCTCAGCTGACTCTAGCCAGAACCTCACATGTTCACCAAAAGTGCAATAAGTCCCCAGGCACATAGGGAACCTACGGGCATTGCAGAAATATTTAACTTCAAGCATTTTAATTAGAAAGTGGTGCCTTTACTATGAATATAGAGAAACATTGCACCATAAATTACTTCCTGCTTAAAAATAAGCACATTTTTAGTTATTAGCACTCATCCTTGAAATTTAACTGCCTTAATTTCATTTCCTTTTCCATAATCCAAGCACTTTTGGTTTGCATCCAAACTCTCAAATAAATAAGAAAAGGTAAAGCTAACTACAGTTGAAGTTATAATTTAAAATCTAATTCTATGTTGTTCCTAGCAAAAATCTTCCAACGGCTTGCATTTGAACAGCATTTGGCTCCTCAGCCTCATGTGCTGCAATTGCATTAGCTAGGAGTAACACAGACTTTGTTCTTTTGTCTTTTCTATAGCCTGAAAAGTTGTAGATGTAATAAAATACCACCAAATTGCTATAGAAAAGATCAATTTATTTTTTACAACTTCAATGTACAAATGCACTTATAGCCCATTACAACACTAAATATATATATATAAAAAAATCTATATATACATAACAACCAATATCACAAGAGCAAATTCAACACATAAAACACATTTTTATCTTTGCATGGTATTTTATTTTCTATTTTTTAAGTATTTTCACAGTGACTGAAGATCATTGGAAAAAATGAACATCAATTCACAGCCTCCAGGCTTTAAATTAAAGAAGGTTTCCCAGTATTTCCCTAGATGATTAATAAACTTTCCTATAGGTCTGCCAAGGTTTAGGAAGAAACATGAGTATTGTGGCAACCTCATAGGCATACAAAAATTACCCATCACACCTCAAATGTGGGATTGGCCTGCTCTGAAATCTAGCAAAGAGACTTTATCCATCGATAAAAATTGTTAAGGGATAATGGTTGTCAGAACGTTCTGGACCACCAAACCTGAGCCATCAAAAAGAGTTTAAGATAAGGGCTTGGCATGCAAACAGTAACTTGTAAAAGGCTGAGCTGATAGGCACTGTTAAACATTTTATGAAGTATCCCTAGCAGAAGCACGGCCAGAAGACTGCTTCCAGAAAGCCACAACTTTGGATTTCATTAGTCCTGTAGTTTTAATGCCTAGCATCAGCTGTGATTATGACCCACTTAAGGCATAATCCTGTTCCCCAATATACACTCACTAGGATATCTGACATGTATATCTAATCCTCTGATTAATAAAAATGAAAGTATTAGAGATGACAATTGTGTTCATATTAGACTGACAATTTGATGAAAAAAACAGACGTATGTTATTCTCTGAAATCTGTTCTAAAGTGATAACCTTGTAAATGGGGTAACTGGTGATATTATAGGTGATGTGAAGGTTAGGAGATACAGACATGCCATTGCCTTTTCTTGTTCTAGCCTCCTAAGTCTTAGATACACAGAAGTTGATTATGCTATCTTAACTTTCACATAACAGAATTTCTCTTTATTAATAGAGATTTCATCTTCCCAGGAAAGACTTACTGAAGCATGTTTTCTGATCCCATCTTCAGATCAATTCTGCAATTTCAAGATTGGGATTACCCTAATAACAGTCCTTTGAAATGCGTTCCTGTTATGGCAGATTTTACCACAAAATAAGTACAAGATCAGAAAGACAAACTGTTTAGCAAGACGCTGCTTAAGACTGAGTTAGAACTGAATTGATATGGAAACTGCCAAGTTCTAATGCTTAAATATGCCAGTGCATTAAAGAGATTGCAAGAAAAAAGATACTGTATTTTCATTAAATGTATACTTTTATTAAATAGATACTTATATTTTGTCAAAAAATTAAAATATTTCACACATTTTTCTAAATGAAGCATTCTACAAAATACTTAAGAAGCACAGAGTTTTTAATAGGGTAGAGACTGTAATATTTGTGTAAATAACCAACTCAAAAGCAACTGCCATTTGAAATAAAAAAAAAAGGAAAAATATATAGGAGTGCGCCCTCTCCTAACAGCACTTAGGTCCTAAGAAAATGTTTACCCCTCCTCTTTGTCCTCCTCTGAGTGGCTGAGAGACCAAGTATGCCTGAGGCAGCAGACCATGTTCTTTGCTTTCCTTGCTTTATGGTCCTAGAGCCTGTACACATATAACATGACCACCAGAAACGTGCTCCGATTTGATACAACCAATGGCAGCAACATCTTCTGCTCTGTATCATCACAGGGATTGAGAGCACTTGTGCATGCATCTCCTACTAATGCCATCTGCAAAGAGGATCATATCTGCCACATAAAGAAGGGGAAGTCAAAGGCAGCTTGAAAAAAGGGGAGAGGATATGAGTATGTGCTCAGCTGTTTTCAGGACTACAAGGAGAGTCTTGAAAAGAAATATTTAGATTGAGGCTATGGGAACTTCTGTGCAGTCGTAGCAACAGCTGCAGCCACCAGTAAGTAATTTCCTTTGTACAATGTCAGCATAAGGATTATTAGCATCAGCCTTGATAACAGAGCCCTGTAGTTTAAAAATGTGTAATCTAAAAATTTCTTTAATATGTTTATGGGGAGATAATATAAATATTTTCAGCCCTTTTCCCAAGTCTTGCTACAGTTTATGTTTTTGAGGTAGCGTTTGTTTGATTGACTGGTTTGGGTTTTGGTTTGGTTTGGTTTTTTACATATTTCCAGTCACACCTCTAAATATCATTTACAATTTGAGATTGCTTTTCAGTCTGTGCCACCTGCACATATCTCTTTGATTCTTACATGTAACATAGTCACACAGGCACTAGTGAACTACAGTTGTTTTCAGGACTCTCAAACTAATGTCATGGTGTATCACTGTGACCCAAAAGAGCATCTGAGGATAAAAAAAACATAGGGAGAGTATAATAACAATTATGTGTAATATAAAATTAACTTTTCATAGCACAGAATCTCAGAACAACATTAAGGGCCAGATTTTAAGTCGGAATATCGGCATTTCTCACTATGCAAATTATAATATAAATTTACCTTCTGTATAAAAAATCCCTATGATATAACACAATTTCTTATTGCAATAGCATTTTGAATGAGCCTTTCCCTCCTCCCCATCCAACAGGACTAACACACATTGTATTCAGGGCACCATAAAGGTTATGGTGATGCTTTACTGCAGCACACCTTTTATGCCTGTGTTACATCAGCTAAACTATGGGCATAAATAAGAAACTTCAGCAAGGATGGAAACCAACTTGACAAGCAGGGAACCAAAACCAGCTCAATAACAACTTTCCTTCCGCATCAGAGAAAATACTTTTATATTTTACTGTGTCTCTCAAGAAAATGAATTGCTAAAGAAGTTACCAAGTTGCATATGAAGTTTTCAGTGTAATCAGACTGGCATGATGCAGAAAAAATCCTGTGCAGTAGTAGCAGCATACAGTGTATTACTTGAAAACATGCCATAGGCTCTGCTAATCATGCCAGACTACAGCTCATAACTTAAATTATTCATCAGGAAAGAATAAAAGTTTAATCAATAAAACCAGGGTCAAGTCAGCCATATTAGAAGTTGAGAAAAAGAAGATGCCTTGAAACTCAGCTGTAAAATGTTATGTGTTTTGAATGAAACCTTAATATCTTCTCTTTTTCCTATATTCATTAATAATAATAAACCACAACTTCACCCGACCTTTGCTTTCGCAGATTTGAAAGGCTGTTTATGAAAATCTTTAGCACTCCTGGATCCCTTTAGCACTACTTCAGCACTTATGTTACCTTCAAGAATACTTAATGTTACAAAGACAGCTCTTGATCTTCCTGCAGAGCTATTTGTAAAAGCAGCTATAAGAGAAAAGCTTCAAAAGAAAGTAAGGTATGCCTAAAGCTGGTCACCGTTCTTTTGTTTTCATCTTCTGTATCGATGCTTAAATGGTACAGCACCAGATTGCAATACGTATTGATACCATACACTTTCAGAATTGTCAGGGCCAAGTGTTAACTTACACAATGTTGCTGTAATTATAGTGCAGACCGATCACTCTCCAAGTCTGTGGGAAAATCTGGCAGTTAGAGTCGCTGCATACAGCAATCATAACAGCACTGACAGGCTGCTGTCAAGCAGGCAGGGGCATTCTGGAGACAGATAGCAGAAATGCCAAATCCAAGACAAATGCTCTGGGAATATGTAATAAATCATATTAGCTGTCTGATGTTTCTCCTCAGTGTATTGATTGCACTTAAAATAAACTAATTAGGATCGTAATCATGATGCACTGAAATAGGAAACAAAGATATGAGCTATTGAACATGATCATGAAGTGTTTTTTAGCAGTCAAGCCAGAACAAGTGCTGGCTTCTCTGCCTATTAACTGATTACAGGAACTACTACACTTTGCATCGGGTTATAGAAGTGTCAGACAGAGGCATGGATGTGCAGCCCTCATCTGAGTGACGCGTGTAAATGCTAATATTAAGATTTCCATTTGGGCTGCAGTTCCAGGGAGCTACAGCAGCCATTGTGACGTGAGGTGAAGTGAAGAAAGCAGATTCCACTTACAGCCCTACCATGGCACAGGCAGAAGACATATACAAAATCATGGCCTCCCTGTAACACACAGGTCAGGAATCAGAGATGAGGAGGACTTACAACCAGTTGCACGCGGAAGGGAGGCACAGGGGAGTCCTTTGCAGCAGAAGGAACCTGCAGGAAGTTAACAGTTCTTGCAACAGAGGTTTTGCTTCTGCGACCTGTCTGAATATATATATATTATATCTACGTCAAGCTAACCAGGCTAAAAAAAGCACTATTTATGCAACTGGATATGCAAGAGCTTATAATTGCTTACCTTAAAAGTCTGTTAATTCATGTCTTACTATAGTAAGATGCATTCGCCAGTTTTGTGACTCTCTCTATCCAACCACCACAACCTGAAAGAGTTAACACTTTCCCATGCCACACCAACGCCACATCATACAGAGGAAAATAGAGCACAGTCATATTAGAATGCCATGTATAGCTGGCTAACTAAATACACTAATGCATACTAGAAACACCGTGATAAGTTTAGACAGCCTTTCAGAATTCCTGAGGTAACTCTGAAGAACTGTTAACTTTTCTGAGTTTCTAAGACTCACATATTTTCAGAAACCCAACCTGAACATTTGATATACACAAAATACAAGGGTGTCCCAATTGTTGGTCTGAACAGAATCAAGGGAATAACTTTTATGTCGAAGCAGGTGCTATGCCACAGCCATGAGAATTCTTGCATTTAACAGGATTTGTATTTTGCTCTGAACCAATGGCTCAGTATTACATCTTCATCTTCTTTTCACACCAATTTTACACTGACTTAACTCTATTAACATACTCCTTACCTTTAAATGGCTTATTTCAAGTTCATATTAAAGTAGGTGAAACAGAAATCAGTTCTTCCTGGAGCTGGTTCCTAAAACATAGTTGATGCTGTCATCAACAACTTAGAATAAATATTTTATTATTTTATTTAACATTACGTTTCATGTTCATAAAAGTAGAATATGAAGAACATCCAGATTAACACACAGATTTGTGAAAACATTTTAAAAGTTTAGTAATAAATCTGATCTATGTGGAGGAATGGTAATATCACTGTTAATCCATTCATACAGTTATAGTTATGCAATCCTACAAAAATTTCATTTATGCTAATTTTCCAGCCAATGTAATTACCTGGTTTTAAAATGTCGCAGAATTTCATTTCCTATCTCTCTTAACTTTGCATCATTGTACCATCAACGAAGACAACGCATCTTTGGTATTTTATATGCTTGGCCAAAATACTCCTGAGTATCTGCCTCCAGGAAGGAAGATTTTATCTGCCATCATGTTCAGATGCCTTGAAAAGATGATCAGTCAAGTGATTAATGCTAATAGTCACTTCTTTTATTAGCTAAATTGGATCCAAGTGACTAAGTTAAGATATCTGTATTTTAACTGGATTCGGCCCAAATCTAACTATAAAGCAATTGACAACAGAGTGTAAGACAGCTACAGTTAAAGAAAGTGGCATGCAGCAAGATTGATATAGTGGTAGTGTTCCAAACAGCTTGTCTTCAGATTACGTGCAGATAAAATTGAACCTTAAGGTTAAAATTAGGGGTCCTGAGACTGCACGACACTAGACAGAAGTATAAGTAATTCTACTTGATTAGAAGCACAGGAAGAACCCAACAACACTGAAGAAAGGATGCCTTTCACTATGCTTTCTATCCGCTGCTGCTCACAGCCTTCCTGGAACACAGCGAGCCAGGCTCCCTACACCATCCTCAGCCTTGTCTCTCCCGCTGAGTCCTTGCAGTGGAGCATGTTTGTGCTCCCCATGCCAAAAGGCCTTCGTGTGTCAGGGAGAATAAAGGAGTTTCCTGTGTAAATACAATTTAGCATTAAGAATTGTTTTGATGCTAATCTTTATGTTTATGGTGGTTAGTGACAGTTCAATTGACATAACATAATGTGTGGCAGGGGTAATGAGGTTGATTAACTTGGGGGAAAATGATTCTATATGAGATAAACATGATTTTGGCTAAACTAGAGTTTGCTCATTTAGTATCAAGATCATAAAATGAGCCATTCTGCATGTCGTAAGGAAGCAGAATTTTATAATTCTAGGCACATAAAACTAAAAACAGTTCAGTATGGATAACTTATTAGGATCATGTAATTAATTAAAGTGAAGAACTGACTTTGACATTCATCATTTGTACAGTAAATAAATGAAATTGTGAAGAAAAGAATATATCTGCTTATTTAGAATTTAAAAGTCTTTTTTTTTTTTACTGGCATGCTTTCCTTTTGCAATTGCACACTTCATATTTGGTAACAGATTAGTAGTTGGCAAAGCTGAGGTCAGTGAAGCTACACTGGTTGTTACCTACCAAATTTGTCAACATGACCACAAACACTAATAGTCAACTAATTAATTTCAGTTAGCAGATCAAGTTTCAAAATTACAACAAAAGTAGCCTTCACAAATCCAGAAATCTCCTAATCTGTTCTGGAAATAGAAGAACCAAAATACAGAAAGTATTTCCTTTGATATAAAGATTATTAATTCTGGCTTTCTTCAAGGTGAAAAACTTGCTATCTTCTTTCCTTCCCTCTCTTTGCTTCATATGAGCATAACCTTTTCTGGAAGTAATGGGAATGCCAACATTATATGTTTCCAATAAGAGAAAGAACCTTTTTCAGATTGTACACCAGCTGCTGAGCACTTCTACAAAGTTTCCTTTGAGAATGAACATGCTTTCTTGAACAAGTTCTGTGGTTTTCTTTTGCATGAGTCCTTTTAACATGACAAAATAGCAATCACCAGGAAAACCTCCATGAACTCTGCTAAGGCTTCTCCTGTTACATGTTGGTGCAGACCAGAACTTCTCTTGCGGTGAGGAGGAGAGGCGTAACTTGTGGCACAGGGCATAACATTTCTTTGGAAAAACACCAGTCAGTGAAGCTCGGAGAGTTTGTATGAAGAAACACTGGTGTGCATAAGAAGCAAAATTATTATGCAAAAAAAAAAACCAAAAACCAAAACACTCTAAAACGTGTCCCTAAGGATGGCTTAAAAGCACATGCCACACAAGTTAACTGGCTTTAAAGTAAGGTCTTGACAAATGGTTTATTTTGGAGTATAGAAACAAACATGTCAGGTGTCAGAAATCAACTGCAAATAGATACAAATGTACAGCCAAAAGATTATTTTAATTTCTCACTTCCTTTTGACCTTTATTTCCATTTATTGAGTTGTAAACCTGGTGTTTAATTCTCTGTTTAACTTTTGTTAGAGTGTTTGAAATACTGATATATGGGGAATGGATTTCCTTTCAACTTAATCAACTATTTTATCTTGTTCTTTTATCCTCTTTTAATCCTTCCCTTCACCTTTCTTTCCTCAGTCTTTAATATTCTATTAAGACAAAATTTCAAAGAAGCCAGTGATGTTATCCTCATCATCTCTTTCTTTTTCCTCTTATCATTTAGAAAACAGTCGTGCTAAAAATAAGTAATGCCTATCAGTGCATTAGAAAAATGTACTAGCTGGCAACAGCCATACTCTAAAATGTCTCTTACAGCTACATATTCCATACTTGCCAGGTACACATTCCAAATAAATATGTAAAGATTTATATTATTTATGTTATATATAAAATATAAATTATAAACCTTTATCTATTTATACTTAGATTAGAACATACTATAAAGTTTATATATTACATTGTAATATTATTATATCCTGTTATATTTAAAATAAATATAAATATCTAAATATAAATAGCCCAATTAACATTCCCCAAATTCAAAATCACCATGAACTGTATCAGCTGGCTATAAAGACACTGCTTTAAAGACTGGAGGTAGGGGAAGAAGAGCAAGCATTAAAAAAAAAAAAAAAAGAGTAATGAAACAGCAGCAAGGCAGTGCAAAATTGTCATTTCAAGGATACTCGTTGAGTACGTTTCAAAATATTTGAACTAAAACTCTTGACATTTGCATGAGCTTTCAAACTACATGTTCCAACTCCATGCACAGCACTCAGATTGGGTGTATTTAAACATCAGCATTTTCGATTAGAAAAAATGTGTAGCCATTGTGAGAAGATTGTCCTCACTGTGATTGGTTACAGAAGAATCCTCGATTATGCATTAAGATTTTTCTCAGCAATTATGAGAGTTTCTGATCAAGAAGCTGGATCAATGATCAGACAGTGAATGGGCAAAAATATATTCCTACTTCTGACTCAACTCCCTCTTACCCTACAAAAAATATGTGATGGGAAAATCTCATATCTATACAACCACAACCACAGCATTTTTGCAGGCATTTTATCTAGAGTTCTTCTCCCGTTGCTTAGTGCACAGACTAGAGACTATTACCAATTCCTTTTCCAATCGAAAACTGAAGAATTACAAGAATGTTTATCAGTAGAATGTACCAGGACCCAGGTAAATGCTGGTGAAATAAAATCTATACGGGAAAATGTCCATTTTGCCCATTAGTGGGCTAATTCCATGGTCAAGGTAGTAAATTGTGCAGGGCTGTTTTCAATAAAACAGTAATATATTTTCACAAAAGTCCATTCACAGCTGAAATAAAATGCTGCACAGAAGGGAGCTGACAAATGCTCTTTACAGATGCAATATTTCTCTTTGATCGGTGTAGATTTTTACCTGATTTTTCTTTTAAAACATTTTAATAACCTTTCAAATAGAAAAATTACAGGCCAGAGTAGAGGATGGATGAAGTGGGTCATGTTCTTCAGCCAGTCTCCTGCAAGACATCATAATGATGATCGTTTGCAAGTTCAGATAATTACGAGTGTAAGCTTGCACCAGCAATGACACATTTGTATGACTGACAGCATTGTAGGTGTCATACACTTTACGTACATATGACACAAATTGCATTCAAAATAGTTACAGATACAAAATGAGGAAAATGACAAGCACAAAAGGGAATATCTACTGATAGCTAAACTTGTGTTTGTGAATAAAGTGGCACTTGCTAGCAGGAATACCTTACCTGAAAAAAACTTGCTCTGTTTAACCTGGAAATTAGACAACTTGGGAAAACACTTGATGTTAAGTAAACTTAATCAGCTAAAGCAACTAAATATTTATATGCAAATATTCAATATGGTGTACATACGAGATCAGCTTCAAAGATGTAGCGTTTCAGAACGTGACCTAGGTTTGCAGATTCCCAAACTGTTCCCTTCGATTCAATAGCATTCTTCTGCACAAAGTTATATTAAAATCTATCATTGTGTTTTAAAACAATATTTGTATAAAAAGGAAGAGAGTAGAGAGTGATGGAGAACATAGCTTGGCCTCTGTCTGGGATTTTCAAAGCGAGGTGACCAAATTTCATTACTATTCCTTAACAATAAAATATCCAGCTGCACTGTAAGCAGAACTAACAGCAAGTTACTTTTACTAAGACCATAGATATATATTTTAGTAAATACGTGCCTGAAGATAATCCTTGAAGATTAAAATGAGTTTGTAAATTCATAAACATAGGCTAACAAATTAGTCTGCCTTTTGCAGAATAATTTACATGTTCACAGGATAAGTACCACTATAAAAAAAAAAAGAAAAATTATGGTGGCATCAGGCATCTGATACTTTCGTTTGTTTTATTTTCAGTCGTTTCAATTCCTATTTTTATGAAGAGTCATTTCCTTCTATCAGCATGTTTGGAATCTACTACTTGTTGTGGCTTCAGTGTAACCCCTGCACCACAACGCACCCTCTAAAAGATGGCAGAGTGAGAAAACCAGAAATTAGTAGCACCACTATGCAGCATATATGAATACAATAAAAATAAACTATGATCTTTTTTCCAATTATCTCAAAAATACATCATTCAGCATTTGTAAAGAGTGCAGAGAAATGCTAGCTTCCTGCAAACGGAAAGATCTGGCATTTTCACTCAGCCATGAAAACGTTACGTGAACAACCAGAAACATACGTTCTGAAAAAAAGTGAGGGATTATGAATACTCTCTGTGTTGCAATGTGTCCATAAATAATATACCATAACATGAGTTACTATGGCAACTGTTGGGATTTGAGATCATTGGGGTTTTTTTCTGCTACATTAAAAGAAATAGTCATACAAAATACTTTTTTTTGCATTATCAGGTAAGCCTGATTCCAACATAACTACTATTTTGGGTTTTGTTCCCTTCTCACAAATGATAAAACAGTTTTGGCACATCAGGATTTTCTTAGCTCACACTATGTACTTACAAGTATGAAATGCATGATGATTCCTAATGTACTGATTGAAGAGGCAGTAGCGAGAGTGTTCCAACATTAATTTGTAAGTATGCAAAATACAAATAATATCATGTAACCTATTGCCTTAGCTAAAGGAAAAAAAACAAAGAAATTGCTAACTTTTTTGAGCTTAAGGAAAAAAAAGACAGCAGCAAAATGTTAAAATAAATAAATAAATTTAATTTTCTTGTTATGCAATTACAATTTTGTATTGGCCCAAATAATTGAAATTTATTTTTAAATATCAACCATAGGAAGGAAGGGAATATGCAACAATGACTTTTAAGAATCATTACTACTCAAAAATTGTATTTTCAAGGTAATAGTCAACTATATTTGAAAACAACTCTTAGAAGAAAAATAATTCAGTGAGGTTGCTTTAGTTACACAGTGTGAGAAAAGATAGACATTTCTGAAGCTACTTGTGGAGGGCAGAAATAATATGGATATGAGGAGCTAATATTCTAAGGAAACCAATAAAAAAATTGCTCAAACTTAACAAACAGTACCTGCTCTACACTTGAATGCATTTGCATGTGATAGGTACACACAGATATATGTATATGTATACACATAAAATAAAATGAGAATGAAGCAAACAACCCATGCCCTTCAGCAAATAGTTTCTTATCTTACTCTGAGGCAATTTTATAAAAAACACAGTGTTCAAACATAGGAAAAATATAACACTGAAATCAAATTTTTCTCTATTCTCTGATGCATGCCTTGAGTTTTACCTGCATCCTTTTAAGCTGACTAAACAAAATTATAAGTGACTGAAAACATAAAAGACCATTAGTGTGGTGGGTTTAGAGTTCCCATGTGGTTTTAGACCTTGTAATCTACCTTTCTTAAAAAATAAAACAAATAGTTAAATAGGGACTGATTTTGTACAAAGCCTTCTGGTGATTTTTGTAGCACATTTTCTCTACCTATGTTTCTCATTCTTCTGCAACAGCCTAGGTACGCAGAGGCCCAGAAGCCACAATCACTTAGTTCATTACAGACATATTTTTCAAGACAAAATTTACCAGGGCTCACATATGTGGAAACAATAATTCACAACTCCACAATCCACAGCCGTGACAGTTTAGGACACAGGTAGTGTGTCAAACCACCCCTCAGCACAAGGTGAAAATTGGCCACAGAAAACTTAACATATTTCTGCACTGAATATTGATCAGTGAAACCGTTTGCATTGTCTTGTACAGAATACACATGACTTTTAAAATATTTTAATTGATCATTGATATGCATAATAGAGGGCAGTTATTCCTAAAATTTTTCAGGAGAATTATCAGAGGATGTGATGCCTCATTTTCCGGCTAATAAATGTTCCATCATGGTAAAAACTAAAGGGAAGGATATGTTTCTGAAACACTTTTCTAGCTGGAGAAATGGATTAGAGAGATTACCATTTCATCAAAGTGGCAGAACAGTTGAGAGGAAATATGGAAAGAAATTTTTTATAATTTCTGTAGAGTTATTATTTGTCAAACCCCACTGACATCAGTCACACTATATCTATTCTTCTGTTGCAATCACATCAAAAATGTGAAGTTTCTCTTTAATATGCATGTGTTAGAGTCAAAAAAGAAGACACATAGTATGGAAAGAAGTGTATGTTTCTTTGAATTGTACTATTATCTAGATAAGAAACGTACACATGATGTTATAATTTTAATTTCAGTTTATAAGCAAGTAGTGGGCGAGTCTTTGCCAAAATCAAAGAGATTCTTTTGTCTTTATTAAATTTTCTAGAGCAGATTTTTAAGCTAATAATATACCATATTTTCCAGCAAGGTACCTGCTCCTGTACATAAATAAGGAATATATTGATTCTTAGCTAAAAAATTCTTAGCTATAAAATTCACATATAGAAAACTTGAGTAGTCTGACATTCTTGAAGAATAATAGTGATTAACATGCCTGGACTGCATTCAGTCAAGAATCATGTCAATGGATTTAGGAGAAGGCATTCCTATCAACCAATGCAACCTGGTGCCGAAGTCATTAAATAATAAGAAACATACAATAAAAGGATTTGCTGCATGTGAAAGATGATAGAAGCCAGATCATAAGTTTTTTTGATAAGTGTCTTTTTGCATGTTCTTCAATATTCTGTTTCTCCTTATCTCACCTTGCCCCCAAGTTTCAAACAGAACACTTCATTTTCCTTAGAAATTCATAACCAAAAAATATAGCTAGTTGTAGGATGACTTCCATACGTTGTTGAAATGATATTTCAGAAGAATCCAGGACCTTAAACTGGTAGAAAATGTTGCCTACTGCCAGTGATGTTGTGTCTATTAGAACACGATGTTTGTGCTTGAAGTACAGCGTAAGAATAGTGTATGAGAGAGAAAAACGTACTAGTGAAAAAAATAACACATAGAAAATCAAACAGCTTATCACTGAAAGTTTTGACACTCAACATATGTAATAGCTTACATGAATAGTTACAGCTCTTCTACATTTTGGATTGGCCATGCAGATATTTATATGCAGGCTTATAAAAACTAGATATCAGAGAATAAAGACTGCAGTTCTGTTTAAATTTTCCTAATAATAAAAAGGATTAAAGAATAGAGGCACTATAATCTCTAAGTAGTATTTGTCAGAATTTTCTATAAGGTGTCATGGGTCTTTAATTCCTCATTTAAAGGCTACAGCATGTTTGTATTTTGTTTAGTTAGTTATTAGAATAATTTTAAAATATTACCCAACAATTAATGTATGTAAACTACGTCGTAGCAACATTTTTCTGCAATGAAGTGTGTGTTTTCTTGCAGATGTGTTTTTTCTTGTTTTTATAATTAAGGAGTTATTCATCCCCAACACTCTCCCCAAGGTATCTACATGTCTCTGTAGACAGTGTTTAGATCTGTATTCTCTCCTTACAGAGGATGTTCTGTGTTCTCCAGCTGTAGTTTTCCATCTGTTTCCATGACTTGAAACATAAACCTGGAGGAATGAAACTGAAATTGACCATAGCACAGTGAGTTTTCCTCAGTAATTGTGTGGGATACTCACTTTCCCACATCCTCAACAGGATTCCAGTGGAGATGTCACACGCCATACAACATTATTTTGTGGTACATAATTAAGATTTGAGGATCATGCTTGACACACGAGCAGGATACATTCCCATTCTTAATCCATGCATCACTTCCAATGCTAGACTTGCAGCAATCATAAAATAGGGCTAGCCTGGAGAGTGATATGGTTTTGCTTGCTGATAAAGTCAATCAGATGTTTAATTTGGCTAAATTAATAGTTAAGCAAAGTTAGACGGTTAACTACAAAATTCACAGCACTGTATCTGACCTCCAACCCCATTCCCACCCCACCCCCCGCCCCGGCATTACCTGAGGATGCCAGAGATTACACCTTGCAAGCTCTCAGAAGGTCTTTTCTGTGTGTTGTAAGTACGTGTTTTCTCACAAAACATTCAGTTTGGGTGAACTTGTAGAAGAACACTAATTCTTTCTTGTACATGTCGTACAGGAGACTAGTATTGTCAGTGATGACATGATAGTAATGTGATAGTCAAAGGGCCTTAACATTTTAAACTACAAAACTCAAACCATAATCTCAATTCAGAAAAAAAGAGTAGTTTAATGTAATGTATCATTTATGATTTTCATGTTCTAAGGAAGAACTTCTGTAATCTCCTTTCTGCACAGCTTTATTAATAGCTACCAGTTTTTCAGATCTAACTCTAACAAAATTACAAGAGCACTATTAGAAAAAGGTAGGTCAAAAATGAAGCTTTTTCTAATAGTTTTGAGGATATAATTCTTCATGGCTTTTGAAAAGTGCATTTCATTATTTCATTTTCATAACGTGCCAGCTTTAAATATTTACCATGTTCTCACTACAATTCTTTTGATGCTACAGAATTGCACAAAACCATCCAAAAAACTGGTAGTTTTCCTCTTTATAAACCAATGCTGTTTTTTTTTTAATATTTAGTTGGAAAAATACATTTCTGTCTCAATTAACCAGTTGTTAGTTCTAATAAGTTTTAGAGATGGGAAATGCACTGTGCCAGGCATATGTAGAAATTGTCTCTGCACATATATAGCTTTTCCCAAGTTCACAGTATCACAGTATCATAAGGTTGGAAAGGACCTCTGAGATCATCAAGTCCAACCTATAACCCAACACTAACACCAACACTAACACCAACCCATCATCTAAACCATGGCACTCAGTGCCTCATCCAGTCTCCCCTTAAACACCTCCAGGGTCGGCGACTCCACCACCTCCCTGGGCAGCGCATTCCAATGACCAATCATCCTTTCAGTGATTGTATCTTCTGTGTTTTAGTTTAGTTTTATTTTTTTACTTGTGCTTTGCCTCCTATAGTGCTCTCCAGAAAACTCAAACTGATTTCAGAGTGCATTCAGTTTAAGGACTTCAGGTTTCTGTGCTGAGTGCAGCATCTCCAGAATGCAGTTGCTCAAAAGTCCAAGAGATTTGTGCAGCACGATTGCACCACTTAATCAGATCATCTGAAGATTAGCTGTCAACAGCTTGGAATGTGAGGAAGAGGGAGTATCGAGGGCACTCTTAGCACATCCAGGCACAGTCCCTGTCAGGGAACTCCTCTGCAACCATGGTTGTTTTTCCCAGCAATAGACAAACGCCATTGGGAGAATGGTTATGTAAAACCTGCTAGGCCTTTCCCTAGCTCTCTTGACTGTAGGTACAAGCTGCCTGTCTTGAGAACAGCTTATCTACACTGAACTTACCAGAGTGGATTCCAACATCAATCTCATTTTCCAGCATGGTACCTATGAAACATGACTGCGGTGCAGAAAAGAAAATGAACATCTACTGTTGCTACATATCATTAGTCTATCACTGGCCCACTGAGGCACGCAAACACTTTTGAGTTCTTTGCCAAGACAACATTGCAATAAGTGTAAAACTGCCAACAGCCTGCATGTTAGAAAAAGGAAAAAGAGCAAAGCCTGATATTTTACAATGCATTCCCTGGAAAAAAGACTCTGTTCAGAGAGACCAACAGCACATATCCTGGCGGCCAGCAGCTGTCTGTTGGGAGAGTTCCTGTCAGCTCCACTGCCTCCCTCTTGGCAGATAATGACACTGATAAAGGCCTTCTAGCTCGTCTGGCAGGGAGGCAGAGCTCCTGGTTTCTTAATGCAAAGTCACTGTTTGCAGGGGAAAATGTGTCACGTTATGCTGGGTGAAATCTCTGTTGTTTGGCAGGATATTTGCAGGCAGCGTGTCATTCAGCAGATTTGCTCATTCCTAAAACTACTACTTTTAACATTGAAACCCTCCTCCAGAGCCCATTTAGACAATGGCAGTCTCAGAAAGAGCCAACATCTTGTTGAATGAGAGTATTTTTAGTCAAGGGCCACAGATTTTGGAATATCTTTCCTTCTCCAAATTTGCCTCTCTCAAAAGATTGACGTTTGCCAAAAGAATGTCACAGCCCCTGAAGCCACAGTCACTCTGTCAGTGACAGACCTGGTGTAAGAAGTTGCTATACCCAACACAAGTCCTGTCCTCCCCCATCAGTGGTGTGGCTTGAACTATGCACTTGGAAACACTTCAAAGGTATGAAATTATATCATTAATTAAACCAAAGGCAACTCTGTCTATATTAAGTTGTTTTTAAAGCCAAATAATTTCAAGATTTATAGTGCAGCTGAGAAGATGTTATGTTTTCTAAGAAGTTAGTACTTCTATTTAAATTGGATGTACCGCCAGCAAAGGCCCCTTCTAAAACCCTCTAGTTCTGTCATTTTGCTTTCTGTCTGTGAAGAGATTTCCAAGCTCTCATTTAAGTTATAGGCTAACCTCCTTTAACTAGAGTTATATGCATGTGTTTAATGGGACCAGTCACAACAAAACCATGCAGAATGACTTCAGTTTATATTTACTGACAGAAAAAGTAAAATTTAAAGTGAAAATCCTTCAATTACTGCCTCTGTAATTACCTGAAGTATCGCATATTTCTATGGCTACCAATCATGCAAGAAGGGAAGAACACCAGCCAAAATAATAAAAGGAAAACAAAATTGCCCAAAGGGATTGTCAGGACCTCACCCTCTAATAGAAACCATGAATAGGATTAAAGGATTAGTTAAGCTAACTAACAATGGGGTCAAAATGGTTGAACAAGCTTTTAAACAGCACCTTAAGGTAAGGTGGGATAAATTGGCCAGAAATATAAAAGCTCTAAGCCCAGGGCTAGAACTCAGAGTGCTGCTATCTGCTGGAAGACATCTGAGGAGGATGTCTGGGGCAGGATACTTACAAATGTTCCAATCTTGTTTTCGTGCACAAATAAAATGCTTGAATGAACAGCTGAGGGTTTTTTTAATGATGTGGTGACTGTTAGTAATCTCTTGCTGCATATGCTTCTCTCTTTCAGGGCATATCAGGTCATGAACATAACGCTGTAAGAGTACCTATGAAGAAAACTTCAACCTCTTACACGATTAAATGCATAGACTTTTCAAAAGAAATCATGATGAACAAATTTTTCCACAGTGCAGCCAGGGAGGCACATGTATTGCTGTGAAACTGAATATTCCCTGGAGCATCTGTAGACCTAGGAAAATGTAAAGGAGCTTAGTATTAGGGCACCTGGAAAAGAAGTCCACAAAATAACATCTGAAATATTATCAGAAAATAACATCACCTTCACAAAAATATAAAAGCACAAAGACTGATTTTTAACATATTATTTCCTTCTTAATATTGAATCATTGAGGAACGTGCCCTGAATTCAGTAATTTTCTGGTAGGCTTTCTTTTGTGCATTAAAAGCCAAATATTTCTGCCTGTAATTCCACCCATCTGGATGGTTGCACAACATAATGTGACCCTAAAATATAGTAATAAAAAGAACAACCCCAACAGCATTCTAGCAGAAAGCCAGACTTGGGGAAAAAATAAAAATAAAAAATATAAAAAATACCAATGTTAATGCTTCACACAAATTAATGCACTAAAACTCATAACATGGGTAGTTATCAAATGTGCCCTTTTTGTGTCAGTTAATCACCCTTTGACCCTAGTGCCTTTTGGTCCAGTCACTGGTAGTTCAAAGCTTGTCAGCATGTTTTCCATCTGGCTGATGATGACAGAACTAAATCATACCCAATATGCTAAAAACAAACACATTCTTCTGATTTCACCTTCTGGCAGCTTCAATAGTACCTTGCTCATCTTCTCCAGGGAAATCTTCAGATCGCAGTCGCCCTTTGTGTTCCTTTCCTGTTCTTTTCCTGCTGCAGTTTAATGACAAGGATGCTTAAATATAGTAATATTGCAGGACTTTTGCAGAAGTAAAACATAGGCTCTTGAAAGGTAATAACACATTGAGTCAGATTTCCTTATTTTCATTCCACAATAAAGTTGAAAAGCCACAAATTTTATGGAAATATCATAAAAAAATACAGCTACAAAGCTCTTGTTCAGTTTTGCAAAGTTATCAAAGCTGAGAAGATTTAACTAAGAGATTAAATAATCTGTGTTTCCTCCTGCATACTATCCACATCTTATGGCATAAGATCTCACCATCTTGCACAGGATCTCAAGCTATTTAAAATAATGATGAAAGACTCTTGAAAGACGTAGTTTTACTCTTTTTTAAACAGATGTCACCCTGGTCTAATTTTTGTTTCCTCAAAAATTAATAAAAAATAATTACAATGCAGTTGTATATAGTCTATTCTAACAGCACACAGACTAAACTGCATGAATGAGCTCTCTTCTACAAAAATCTATGAATTCTGATTGCAAAATGAAGAGTGTAATTGGGAAACATTTTGCTAGGCTGTAGGATTTTTTTTAGAGTCACTTGAGTATCGTCATAAGTCAAACAAAGCACACATACGAAACATGGTGCCTCCAAAAGGTATGACCCAATGTGTATCAAAAAAGAAGCATCTTTATTTACTGCTGATGAGTGGTGTCTCATTTTCTCCTTTACAATTGCTTAACATTTCTCAAAGCTATCTAGGACAGTTGCCAGACTCCAAACTCACGGATGAGAGATTGTTGCCAGATCTGAGCAGTATGGTACTTAATGTCCTGATCTCTGCTCCCTTCTTTTTTAATACTTTCCACTTTCAGAATTTCTTTTCTCAGTAGTGATAAGAAAATTATGCATTTAAAATAAAAATGTATTAATCAATATATTTATGTTAGATAATTGGAAGCTTTGCTCTGCCTTGATTGGATTAGTTTATATTTTCACATATAGCTATAAAAATTGGAAAAATATGCTTATATTTCAACTCTGTATTGTTTTAATTGGGATATACAAATAGACTAAGTGCATTGGAAAAGCTAACTCCTTGTCATACAAATGAATATCCCCAGTTTTTCTGTCAAAACCAATCTAATTACTGAGAAAAAAATATATCTATTCAGAGTCTTAAGAGAGAGTGTAGAGTTAGAACTTCATCTTGTTTTTGAAAATGTAGATGAACAATGATTGCTGAAGTTTGTTATAATACAGTTTGTCATTGTGTAACGTATTTAACAGGTATCTCCAGTCCCACTTTGTCAACACAGTATATATTGGAAACTGTCAGAGACGTAATGTTATTAAATAGCATATGTTATCTAAAAAAATTATATCACAAAAAAAAGATGTTAAAATTCATTTTGTCTTAGGAATAGTGCTGAATGTAGAAGAATATAGACACCTTTTGAATTTGGTACCCTTAAAAAAAGAAAGGAGTATTGTTCAGAAGATACCTATTACAGTAAGTCATGATGTGGACTGTTTCCCTTTTCTGCCCCTTTAATGGGGAAGATATTCCAGCTTAAAGCTAGTCTGAAAATCTCGAAGATTTTCTACTATAAACAAGCACTCTGGAGGTTATCAGGTAAAGAAAAACATTCCCAGCTGTTAAATAATAGCTTGTGTGTCTTCGAACTGTATTGCTTTTAACCAAGCAGAATCGCAATGCTATTAAGACACATTCACTGCAAAAATTGCTTACCCTTAACTCAAACTTTGAATGACAAAAGATTCTGTACAGTAGAATTCATCTCTTTATAAAACATTTCAAGATACATATTTATTACCATTTAGTCCCCTATTTCTTTAACTGAGGTTAAAGAAGCCCATTCAGCTGACTCTATAATTAAATTTTACTCTCACTACTGAAACAAAATAAGTGGTTGCGAACTCGAAATATCTCTTTTCCACAGTTTTTTGCATAGCACACTGAACTTAACCTATCATTATGCTTTCCTGTTTGTTTATAACCATAAAGCAAACTTTTCTCCATTGCATTTTTAGGAAACTTTCATGTCAATTGAAAGATGGGAAAAAATATTCTGAGCATTCAGGTTTTACAAAGTGATAACTGCCTCTGAGCTGCAGCCATAAAGTCACAAGAAAACATGAACAAAAGATACTCGGATTTACCATGCACCATTCTGTCAAATGCTGGGAATTTATCACTCCCATTAGGCTCCAACGGGAGGTCTTGTGAGTTTAGTGGAGTTAGCCTACAAAACAGTTTTTAGATGTTCTCCACCTGAACAGCTGTTTCTGTCATCTTTTTAGTCTTCTCTGGAGTGGGATGATTAATCTCGTTCTGAGTATGTCTAAGGCTGTTAGCTTTTCAGAAGCATTTCCTGTCCTGATTCACTGAGCCCAGGAGTTGTAGCTCTTACAGGTTTCAACAAAATTGCTGTTCCTGGCCAAAGGGAGCTGGGTTGTTTAGTCTGGAGAAGAGGAGGCTCAGGGGAGACCTTATTGGTCTTTATAACTACCTAAAAAGAGGTTGTAGGCAGGCAGGGGCTGGTCTTTTCTCTCAGGTGACAGAAAAAGAGGACATGGTCTGAAGCTTTGTCAGGGGAGGTTTAGGCTTGATATTAGGAAAAAATTTTTCACCGAAAGGGTGATTGGCCATTGGAATGCGCTGCCCAGGGAGGTGGTGGAGTCATCATCCCTGGAGGTGTTTAAAAACAGATTGGATGAGGCGCTTAGTGCCATGGTTTAAGTGATGAGTAGGTGTTGGTATTTGGTCATAGGTTGGACTAGATGATCTCAGAGGTCTTTTCCAACCTTGTGACACTCTGCGTGTGTGTGTGATCCCATGTCAGGGTTTATGAACATGTACATATGTGCTATATATGTTCATAGCTACACAGCACAAAGCCATTATTAAGACGAAAACTAGCTTGAGAAAAGGCACTTCAGCCAGAGGCTACCAATGACCTATGGCTTCAAATTTTCCCTCTTTCTTTGGGATTCAGACTGCTTATAGTTACAGTGCATTTGACCTGAAGCAACTCTCTATTTAGAGCAGGCTTGTGCTACATTTATGTCCCTAAGCCCATTTAGCTGACTCTACAATTAAATTTTACTCTCAATAAAATCAAAACTCCTGTTACTGATGTAGAGCAAACATCTCAGCTCCATCTCTCCTCCACTAATCAAGTTCCTCCTTTTAGACTGATCCTTTCTATAGAGAGTGTCTATATTCCCTGAGACTATCTCGCTCAGCAAACCCATACAAACTCTTGATTGTATAGCTAGCTCATCTCCCTCCTCTGTTACATGCTTCAGTTTCAGAAAACTGTTCACTGGTATCTCCAGTGCATGGATATTTTCCTTGTTATTCCATCAGGAAGCACTGCTGGTACACACACACATCTTCCATCCTAAAATAATCATGCTCACCTACAGTTCCTGCATCTAGTCACCTTCACTATCTCTATTATACTTTGGATCCTGTCCCTTGTTTTCAAAGTTGCCATCATCCAGATTGTGTCCAAACACCACCCAAAAAAATCCAGAACAATTCCATTGTTTTCTCCTTTCTATTCCAGCTCCCAGAGGCTGGTGACTGCTTTTAAAGGATTTTACTGCAAGTCAGTCCTAATTGTCTAATTAAGTTCCACTGAAGAAGAAGGATGAGGCCCTCAGCCTCTGAGTAGTAAAACCATTCTTTCTAAGTAAGAACGCAGACGAGTGACACACAGACACAAATTTACCAATCCTTAATACACAGATTTTTCCTTTCACTAGAGGTTTGACAGATCCCTGCACTCAGCAAACAAAAGCATCTTATACTCTTAGCTTTCACCAGTGTCAGTTCCAGTTCAAAGTACAAATATGGGGGAATCCCAAAAATTCATCTTCATTTTTAAAGCACAGCTCAGAACTTGTACATTAAAGCAAATAAAGACCACCTGTTCCCATAGGAAAAAACAAGCCATATTTAACACATATCATACAAAATATACTATGCTCATTAATGGAAATATAATGAAAAAAATATTCTATGTGAGGCACAGAGCTTTTATTGTACTCAAAATATGAATAACATTAGTTGTACTGCAGGTACCTTAAAGACAGTTAAAAAATGGGTAACAATTCTAAATACTAATCAGAGCTACACAAGTTAAGGACTACAGAAAAGAACAAGAACATGCAGTTTGTCTAGCTAAATGTTTTCCAATGAGAACAAGAGAAAGAGCAGAAGAAAATTGTTTCATGCTACAAACCAGCAGTCAGTAGCCCTCTCAACCCTAAGGAAATCTCTACCCTGCATCTGAATGTGACATCTTTGCTTTTCCAAGGCTACAAAGTTACAATTTATATTTTCTACCTATTTATATTGCCTTTAGAGATGAGGTGAAGTTTTGGTAGTTTCACTACTAGTTGACGATGGGAATGACAGTACCTCATTACACTACAACATACCAAAATATATTTCAAGAAATAGTGATTTGGATTTCTTGTATTTATGTATGAGTTGGACTAGAAGAAAACAAAATCATAAAGCAAGGGGGGAGCCTTCTCAATACTCTTCAAACGTCTTTTGCTTTGATAAAGCTGTACTTTCATACTTTGAGGGAGAGATTCTTAGGCACGTGGCACATACAGTCCTGGCCAGATTTTTGCTACAGTTCAGCATTCAGTTTTCCCAATTTATGAAATTTAACAGCAGATTTTCAGATTTCAAAATAGCTCACATATTATTTCATCAGTGAAAGCTGTTCAAATTTCTGGCCCTAAACAGCATCAAAATTCTGAATGAAAAAAAATAATTATTTGTGCTATTTGAAAAGTGGCTAGAGAGGGAACCTGCAAGTAAGACACATTTTCTATTCCTTGGTTATTTACTGAAATTTGATTTTTGTTAGAAACTTCAGAACAGTTCTCATTATTCTTAGTAGGGAAAGACATAATGTTGTTATCCTGAATTTCGAGTGTATTCCTTGGAGATAAGTTCTAATTGGACCACTCATTCAAAATTATCATCCCATTCATTTTGCTTTATACTGAAAGCATATCTATACTTTTAGAATGAAATATAAGTGATTACCCTTTATTGACACTTCCGGGCAACAGTTAAGACTATAAACATTATGAGAGCATGTGATAATAGCTAATATAAGGCAGAGGATCTCTCTTAACATTTTCGATTTCAAAGTGTTTCATGAAAAAGATTAATTAAGCCACATTGGCTGGAATACTGAATATTTGGGAAAAACATCCAGTTATGGTCAGTGGTATTTAAAGGGAATGTACTTAAATACATAGAATAAAGTCCTAAAATAATAATTTAATTAAATTACAGTATAAATTAACTTAGCCTCTTTCATTTTCGGTCATTTTAATACCTGAGTCTCGTCAGTCAAAAAGTCAATTTTCATTGGTTACTTGACTACTAAGTATAAAATTCATACTATGACATAAAATCAAATGAAGATTCCGGTGGGATTTTATAGGTTCTGTTACATGGAAAGCAAGGCCTTAGATCCTGGAAATATTTATAATAACTATTGAACTTGCAAATGTTCATTCCTGCCTCTAGTGAAGCCAATGCCAGAATTTAAAATTTTCTATCATGAAAGTAAGATCTAGAAGTGAACGACTGAAAGTTTTTTTTGGTTGGTTGGTTTTTAGATCAAGGATAATCTAAATTTCTGTGTAACAGAAGATTTTGAAGAGTTGGAGAAAAACACAGTTTGGCTGGAAATATTATTTAGTTCTTGAACTCCCTTTTTCAGTGTTCACCTATGACTACTAGACTGTCATTGTAGGATGTTTACTTCTAAAACAATTTGTCACCATGAAATTTAAAAAGCATTCGTTACAAAAGTAAGAGGAAAAATATGCTAGACTCTTTACTTCAAGTCGTCTTTTTCCACCTGGTCAGATGTCTCAGCAGAGTCCATACCCTGACTATCTTCCCTGCCTTCCCACACCAACAGCTTCAGTGTATTGTACACGTGAATGTACACCATAAAATACACCCCGATTGAGTGAAATTTCTCATTGCCGCTGCAAAACCCAATGCACCAATAACAATTACAAAGCAGGATGCAGGTATTGCTGAAAGTCATACATGCTTTTGATATCTTTTTTTGTGCATAGGTGATTTTCTCCTGCCTTTCAGTGGTTTTTATTTCCCCTTCATCCTTGATCTTAGCTATAGCTTGTCCAGCCTACTTATACCTCAGCTTGTACGCAACCAGTCTATTCAAAAAGTTGCTGCTAAAATTATCCCTTTCATGCTGCTCAGACCCTGCCAGACATTCATATTCAAATCAAACACTTCATCCTCTGCTTCAAGTTCACAGTTCTTCTTTTAAATCCAAGGCTCAGAAAAACACAACACATAGCTACACCTTTGCTTTCGAGTTGCTCTGTTCATTTTAAAACTTCCTTTCTCCCCATTATGCTCTTCTCACTTTCAGGTCTATTTTTATTTTCTGCACTGTCCCTTTAGTTTAGTAGTCTCTCTTGCTGTCTGAATATAAAGCTCATCACTTCCCTTATTTAGCTCCTTCCATAAAACACACTTATTTGAAGGGGTGGAGGTATGGTCGGGAGAAGGCAAGTTTAACCACCAGCTCCCTTTGAGCCTACAGTAAAATCCAGAGAATGAGTCACAATTGCATTGCCTCAGACTTCATTACACTTCTGAACATTTCCACTTTTAAAAGAGACTGTTAGCTTCAATCAGGATAACAGCAACTTAGACATTCAAAATCCAAGCAAACTTACTTAAAATAAAAAATTCAAGCAAATTCAGTCTCAGATGAAAGCTGGAAGAATATCTGTTCCTTCACTATGCTTCACTTCAATTACCAGGTCTCAATTAACACCTTGCCACTTTTCTGTTTGCTCTGCTTTGCTCCATTTCCTGCAAACCGATAAAAATAAATATATATAAAAAAAAAAAAAAAAAGAGAGAGAATAAGACTCAGAAGCCTGGTTTATCCAGTAACATGATTTTGGATCTGAAAGGACATTTTCATCTTTTAATTCCTTTTCTAATTAGTTTCTGTGCCCTACATTCAGCATTTCCTACAATTTTGCCTATCAATGACATAAAAAGATTATCTTTTTTATGTTGCTAGTAGAGTCAGAGACCTCAGAATTAAATCCAATCTCTAAAATGATGATAAACCTCCACCTCATTTCCTCCACCCTTATTTCTTCCTCTTATTCTCCGATTCCCAGTTCCTTTGTGTTCCATTGTTGTCACTGAATACCTAGGGTGAATATTCTGCTCTAGATATTGAAAGTAGTTTAATACTTAAGTAAAATTATGACGTATTATTAGTTTTTTATCTTAAGTTTAAATCTTTAAAGTATTAATAAATGCTTTATCTAAAATCACACATCTGTTGAAGAAAGGTAAACCAGACCAGCAGTTCTCTAGATCCTTTAGCTTGCGGAATTTCTCTTTACTTAATATGTCATTTTCTCTTTTTTTTGTGTAAAATGAAGGCTTACAAACTTTCAAAATCACAGGTGTTGGGGCAATTTAGTTCACTAAGTTTCTATAGTCGGATTCAGTTTTCAGTAGTCTACAAATCCCTGGAAATTGTTCCATAACTCTTCGCTTTATAGATCATAGGCAGATGCAATAGACTGTTTGAAGAAGGCTGTTATGCAGCAAAAAGTCCATATAAAAAATACAAAAAGGACCCAGAGATATAAAAGCATGCAACTATAGTAGATTAAATAAACCACTATTCTCTATATATGAGAAAATGCTTATTTAATATTAATATATATAGAACAGACCAGATCTTTTAAACTAGCATGATACATCTGTTGACACCCAGTATGTTTCCTTGTTTTTTTTTGGGGGGGTGTGGGGGGGGGTGTGTGGAGGCTCCACTGGTAGCACTGAAAGAGAGAAAAGATCTCATTTAGTTCCCCCTTTTCAGGTCAGTAATTCCTCCCCTGACACATTTAAAGACTTTATTGGATGTAAATAATCAGCTCAATATCAAAAGCATGGGTGGAAAATTCACCTTCCTTGAATGTGTTTTCAGCATCTAATTGTGTATAGGTACTTGACCAAAACTTGTAAGATAAAGCTTAATAGCCCTTAGCCTTTTAGCTACATTTAGTGCTCAGCCTGACTGAGCCCGGCAGGAAGGCAGCAGCCTCCTGCTCTCACAGGCCAGTGTGCTGCTGAGACAGCAACCCTGGGGCTCAAACACCCAGGTTAGGTTTCTCCCAATAGACACCTCCACTGAAGTTCCTTCCTTGAGTGCTGCAGCCTCCCTGTTCCCCGAGCTGCCTGCACATCAGCACATCCATCAGCTCCTCCTGCCAAGGTACCCTGTCCACTTCCCCCAGAGCCCAAAGAGCCTGGCCACCCTACAGCAGACTTTGCAGGAAGCCCTTAGGAGGCAAACAGCACTAGGAGAGGGGATGGATCCCAGGCCTTGCAAAAGCGACACTGGTGTTTGTGACTCATTCTGGATTTAAGGTGTCTAAACTCCAGGTATGGACTGGGAGATAAGACTAAACTAGTCTGTTACCCTGAGTTACCTGTGCAACATGCACATCTCTGATGACTCAAGGTTTATTACGTACATCATATCCTTATGTCATCACTCCTATTCACTCAGAGTTGATTTTTTACACGATTAATATTTTTTGGCAGGTTTTTATGTACAATTTCATTTGCCCAGCATCTTATAAGAGTTCTTTATTCTTTTATTTCATTTAAAAAAATTACGTTAGTTGACAAGTCAGATTTACAATATAATTAATAAAGTGATTAATAACTATAATGTTCCTTTTATAAATAGCTAAGGGTAAGACAGATGGACAGAAGGAGAAATGACACTTGTTTTAAGGGTGAAAGAAGCAGATACTAGGAGGGTATCATTTGCAACTGTAATCTTAAGAGAAATTATGGTGAAAGAACTATTAGCATAACAATATTTCTCATGTTCACTGACTACAAGAAATGGTAACAAGGACACTGTCCTACAGTACTCTGATGACACAACAGAAAGGGCAAGAAATAACTGCACAGGCCAAACAAGGATACAGTTTTTCTACTTCCTCCCTGGAGAAACACTACACCAAAAGTATGACACGATATTGTAGTCATTATTTACAAAATGCATCTCCATAACCAAAATTAATTAAAACCAAATCTTGTTTTGAAAAGTATTTTTCACATTTAGTCTATACTCATTAAGAATAAAAACATTACACAAGCTACTTGGTCGTTTGGAAAAGTCAGTTACAGTCCGCTAAAAGAAATAAAAGAGAAAATTTCTTTAAATACAAAATATGTAATTTTGGAACAGCATCTCACTTACCCTTCCTACTTTGAGATTCATGATCTGAAAAGCAATACATCTATGGAGTAAACACAGCATATTTTCCACATAGATTAGAGGCTGAAGCCTCAGATCTAAAGACCAGTGTCCAATGTGATCATGCAGGCATTACTTAGCTACACTGATTTATTTATTTCAGCAGAGGTAACCAAAATATCTGCTTTATGCACAAAATGCTTTCATTTAATAGAAGCATCTTCTTGTGTGACCCTCTCCTTGCTTTAAACTGGAATAGACAACTGCTGAAGACCAGATTTCTTTCCTGAAGAGTTCCTTAACTGCCTATTAGAAGCTCTTCATCAGCAGTTTATGACCCTTCCGTGCTGAATGTTTCCGAGAGTCATAGCAGGTAAGAGCTGCTATGCCTCCCATGGGAAGTGTGGGAGAGAAGAGCTGGCCTCAGGAGACTGCAGGGCAATGATGGAGGTCACTCCTCTTGCACCCCAGAGCCTGGCTGCGGAACCCACAGGGTCCCTGTTCTCCACCCTGCTGCAGCTCTGCCTCCTGTGTCAGGATCTGAAAGGGCAGGTGTTGCTCTGCTTTGTCAGTTTGGAGGAACCTCTTGCTCCTTTGTACCATCTCATCATGGCTTAGGCTGGACCCCTGTTCTGAAGGTCTTCCAGCATATACAAAAGACAGACACACATAGGATCCAAATTTTGGTTTCTTTCATCAATCAGACCTATAGTTTTCATCCCATATTGTCAGATAATTTCCCAGTATCCATAGTCATAAACAGAAAACAGCTGGTATGCCCAGACTTTGATGGATGAGATAACTTGTTTCAGCTGATGAAAAAGCCTGTCTGCTTCTGAACTCCCAGAAATATTCTGCACACATGAGAGAAGCGGTATCAGAGCACCAGCAACAGGAACATTACAGGTGGCCGCAATTGTACTATGAATAGGTTTCTTTCCAAGTAGAGTCTGAGAGCATGAGGAAGCAAAAGTGGCCCCAGTCTCCACAAGCCACTGTTGTAAATTGGAAAATTTTTACTTCACTTGACTATTGGACTTTCCCTCCTTGAGAACACCTCTCTAAATTAGACAGTATCTTCTGCTGCAATATTCAAGTCATATAATACATAGGAAAAAAGAAAGAAGTCATAGTGCTGTGTTTGATTCACATTGTAATTTTTGTCACACATTAGGTTAAACGTGATAATAGGTCACTTAAATTTTATATTAGTGGCCCTTCTTCAGTAATTTATGACCTTTCCATGCCAAGTAGTTCAAGTAAAATTCATTTATCAAGAATAAAGCTTAGTAAAAACACTTTTTTTTCTTCCCATCCTGAGTTGAACTCTGAATTTCACCAGCTTCCTGCTGTTTCGGAACCGGAAATTTTACACTAGGTGGGGAAGTAAAAGGCTTTCCCTTCTGCCTCGAATCCACCTCTTGCCCTCTCCATAAAAGTGTTTCCACCTGCAGTCACATGACAAGCTTCCAAAAGTAATACCGTTAGCACAGAGCTGCTACAACTCTGCACTCCAGCAAAACGAAGGCTCCTCCACTCCTTTTTCCTCTCTGTGCAGGCATGGGCAGCTGTGACAGTGCCCTGTGCTCCTCCAGCCACATTACTGATTCACAGCAAGGTAATAAAAGAAAGAGAAAGCTAACTGCCTGGAATAAAAAGATAAAGGTAATGGAGCAGAAACAGAATAGGAAATGTGAGGCATTAATGCCTGCTTCTAGCATGTTTTGGCCCTGTGAATGTCTTGCCTAACATGCAGACCTCTTCTAAGTTAACAGAGCTGCATAACCCCCTGCATCCCTGCAGGGTGTTTGCGTTTCCTTCCCTCTGTTGAGCACTGTTCTCTTTCTGAGAAGGGAAAAGGTAACGTCATGTCAGTGTGACAGAAACTTGGGAACTCAGCTGCATCTTAGCTAAATCCCCAGCTGAGATTAGAAACAAGTTCAAACCTCAAAGCAAGGGAAAATCTGAATTTGCATCCTCAGCTTATGCTGGAGCTCAATGCAGACAGTCAAAAATCAATGCACTCAAGCTAAAAGCTTCAATATACAGAGTCCCCCAGCCAGCTTGCCTCTGATTTTTTTCACCTCTTTTCTTTGGCTCTGAGCAGTACTTTTCAATGTATGGCATACTGGTGTCACAGGAGGCTGCATATCCTCACAAACAAGCCCGAGGACCCTCATTAACCTGAGGAATTTATTTCAGATCTTGTCAATTATGCAAATAAGAGATACAATTTGTTCTGTTTTACTGTGTGGAGTTACTGATTTGTGCAACTCCAGGTTAGTCTCAACAACAATCTTTTTAACTAGCATAAAAAAAAAAGAAAAATTTTGCAAGAGTTAAAAATACCCACTGAAACATGGGTTTTAATAAAATAAAAGAGTATATTCAACTGCATCTATAATGGTGATATGGTGATTACATTGACAACACATTTTCTGTTCCATGCTAATTACTTAAGTAAATTGGATGGAATGAATGATAAAGTATTTATTGTCCTGGGTTTGATTAGATGAACAAAAAATACTTAGACATTCTGAAAATGGACTGTTCACTGAGGATTTTATTCAATGAGTTTTTAAATACCTCAGTCTGTAGCCTTTTTAAAATCCATAGTGACAGGTCCTTCTAAACAGATCAGTTCTCACCAACCCATTCACACACCTCAGACCCAGTTGTGATTCAGCTGCCACAGGGGAGAGAGAAGGAGGGGGTCTCCAAGCCACCCCTACCAAGGCAGGATTTGCCAGGTCTATAAGGTGGCTCCAGGGCTCTGCATGTACCTCCATACCTGCTGCTGTACTTCTCAGCACCTGTCCTGTTTCCTTCAGATAACATGAATTACAAGGTGAGGAACATGTTAGAAAGCATATATATATAAAATCAGTTTTCCTTGCCCATGGAAAATCTCGCAGCAAGCCAAGAGCAAAAATAAATCAGTTGAGACGCCATTACTGCAGCAATGGTAAACCTGTGGCACAGATGCTGGCATTTGAACACTGAAAAGTTGAACATTGAAAGAGTTGAGACTTCTCCCTGCTACTGCCCAAATAGCAGAATATTAAAGGAGAGACAGAAGGGAGACCAGAAAATACAGAAAGGTGAAGGAAGAAAGAATCCTTGACTGTAAAAGAGTTAGGGGCATCATCAAGGAGAGGACAGGGCTGAATATTAGCATCCATCCATGGAACACACAAAAAAAAAAATGCATTCAAGCTTCCCCTCTGATTTTTACCTTCACAGAAATGCAGTTCACGAGAGCGTGCTTTGTATAAGCGATTATGCAGATTTTACTCTACATTCTCATCAACTTTTAATACTCTGGTTATTAAGAACGAAGTACCCAGGATCACAATTTTCTCACAAACTAGATAGAAAAATAAGAAAGTAATTAAGACCACCAACAAAAACAAGACAAAACCCACCTTCATCTAAGAGCCATGAAGGATTTCATATATATTCTCTAATAGGAATAACTGACCTTGAAAACACTGGGAGTAAGCAGAAGAGACTGACAAAGATGATAGTTTAAAAAAGAAAAAAAATTTAATCATTAAAAATGTTAGCATTTTTTCTTAATTTGGTAGAAAAGATCATAGTTCAGTCTGAATTTCAAGCAACCTGAGAGTATCTGTTGTCAATGTGCAGATCTGTTTCTCCCATCCTGTCCCAAGTAACATTTCTTGCTTGCTTCCCTTGCACAGCCAGGATTTGCATCCAGGGCAGGCTGGCAAAGAGGGAATTAAGCTACAGCCATGGCTGTAGCTTGCCAGGAGGGCATCATGGCAAGTCTGGGTCCAAGCGACAGAGGAGGTCAGGTGTACCCTGACCCCCGACGAACCCTTTTTCTACCAGCAAAAACAAACCTAGTGGACATTGCTCCTGTGGTCAAAACAGCTGGCTCCTGTCTCCTTCGCTAGACAGGGGAGGTAGTTTTCATCCCAAGGCCACTGCCTGCCTCCTTAGATCAAGTCTCATCTACAAACCTCTAATGCTGTTTCAACCTATGAGGAAAATCCTCCAAATCTCTGCAGATCAGCAATGGGAAGGCCTGTATGCACAGTAACACTAGTGAGTCTGTTGTAGGGGTGAACATTGTTACTTTGGTGCATATTGCGTATTAATCCACCAAAATTCATAAATCCCAGGTCCATTCAAGTTCAGTTTGCCAAAAAGCCTTGAAGTAGTCATACAAATGACAACTGTGGGCCCAAAATTAGACATTTGCATTCACTCCTCCAGATTCTGGTTATCTTAAAAAAAAAAAAAAGCTTCTGGTTTTCAGATGGGACTTGAAACTCACTCATAACCTCTGTACCTCATCACACATTTTAGTAAATGGGAGTGGCTTCTTTTTTAAGTACATTGATTGATGTGGTTACCAGGCTTACACAACTGGTTTGAAAATTATTGCACTCTCACCAGAAGAGAAACGGTTGTCATCAGCAAGTCCCTGTTTCCAGACTAGAAATGAAAAATCTGGAAAAGATGTGTTTCTTTTTTGCTTTGCAATATTAAGTGGCATTTCCAGGCATTTCAGTAACACACAGCAAGTTCAAAGGCTTCATATTTTCTAGTGAGACAGATAACGTTATTCTAGATTTTCTTCCCTAGAATCATCTACCCCTCCCCAAAAGCGGAATACTCTTTGTTCTTCATTTTTGACCCCTCAGAATCAAGAGCGGAAAATTAGATTTTGCTAAGTTAAAAACCTAACATTTTACAAAATTAAGGTTTTAAGAAAATCATATATTTGTTTATTAGATCATTGCAGAAATCATTTTGACACTTTGACCTAAATCTATACAGAATTGTCATGTAGGTACATCAACCATCCTACAATGCAAAAAAGTGTACAACTACTACTATTTCAGACCTGGTCATGTTTCCCATTATGATCTCAACTATTCCACACACAGTACTGTCTGTCCTGCAGTCATTCTATGCTTTCTGGCTAGGACATTCCAGTCATTTAGCAAACAAATATGGTTGGAGTCATCCTGGTCACTTAAATTCAGCTGTTGATATTGCATTTCTCTATCAGAATGTTATGCAAACACCAATGCATGTATACATGTGTAAGTTGTTCATTTTTTTAATTAGTTTGCCAAATTCTCACCATAAAAATCTGGCTTTGAAGATCATTTCTGTTAAATACATATCAAAACTCTAATACTTATTAAGGTATCTAAAAAATAATCACTTCAAATTATTTGGCCTTCTTAAAAACTACTTTTTTTTATTTCCCCTCCATTGCAGATTAGATTTTTTTTTAAATGAGGAATTTAAAAATCTTAATGCAGCTATGAGATAACTCACAGTGGTTTAAGTAAGAAAATATAAATACCTAATGTGGACCTATATGTAATAAGACACATCCTGTACTGAAATAAGAAAGAGATGGTGCCTATGACCAATTATCCTTCTGAGTTCAAGTTACAGTCTTGTTGCAAGGCTCCTTTACACCCAGTTAGCTTTCCTGCTTAACTTTTGGATGACAAGGAAGAGCCTTAGAATAGATTAATATGGGAATGGTGCACTTTTGTAGTAATACAACTGTGGTTTAACTGAAGTTTTCACAATATGGTAAGAAATGGAAAAGACCTGAGGGGTTATGAAAGATCCATCTTTACAGATACTCAGAATTTGACTGGAAAATGAGCCAGGTGACCTCCGGAGACTCTTCCACATTCAATTATTTTGTGATTATATGAAGTTTGGAGGTTACAATCTAATAAAACAGATGACTGAAAGATTAATATTTGTCTGTACCTTTGGACAATTATATTTTAGATCTAGCAACTCTGTATGTGATCAGCCACACTTAACTGGAAACACCTCCTGGACAGGGGCTAGGCCAAGGCACAAGCCTCTTCGCCTGCCATCAAAAGGGCTCCTGCCACTAACAGGAGTTCTGCCTAGGAATCTGCAAAGCTGCCCTTCAAAGTTTGCCTGCCACCTGTATTCTTCCTGCTTGTTGTTTCAAGCTTAACATATCTTCTAGCCTAATTTTTCACCACAAGAACACAAAAATATCACGTTTCCCTTCAATGCAGCTTTCAAAATGCATAGATTGTTTTAACTGTGAAGTGTTTTCTAAAGCATTTTCCATATAAAGTCAGTGGGAGTTAACTCAACCCACCGGTTTAACAGTTTCTTTTAAGGGGAATTCACATGGTAAGTGATTGCTGTTGGATGAGTTAGCTAATGAGCATGTCAGCTCAGAAGGATGATGCATAAGATGTTGCCACCCACACCTCTGGAAATTATTTGGACAATTAAAATGCCTTATGTGTGTGCCTCCATCCATGCTGGGCACAGAGAGGTATGTGTCGTTTGGGCTGATCTCCAGCAGCAGTCTCTGAAAGCACCAGCCAGAGAGGAGGAAAAGGGCCAATTCCATGAAGCAGCTCCCTTTGGCAGCAGCCCCAGAAATGTTTTACTGACGTCTCATGCACTAAGATGCTGGGAGGTTTACAAACAGCAGATACTGAGGAACACACCATTGTGATAGCAAAGAGATGGACTAATAGGCCCTCAAGAACCATCCGATTACTTTGCCTATCAGAGTTATCGCCATGGATTACAAGCTTTAAGAATGCAAACCTCAGCTTCTCAAAATGTGCATGTTAAAGTATTTTAAATAAATAACTTTTTTAAAAAATAAACTCACTGAAACCAAGCCTTTCTTGTAACTGATGAAAGGGGTGAAGACAGTCTTCGCTGAAGAAGGCTGCCTAGCTCTTGAACGCTTTGATTATTGATTATGTCAGGAATATTACTTACCTATGTTGGAGGTATGCTGTTCTCTAACATGTACATCTCCTACGACAAGATTCCTACTGGGGAAAGCTATTCAATCATGGCAAGAACCTGCCTGTGTTTGAAGAAGGCAGCTCTACATTCAAAAATAGTTATAAGGGACATCAAATTCAACCAATGCATTAACCAGTCACTTACCTTAGTCTCTTGAGGTCTGTGAAATATTCAGTTTTACTGAAGGAAAAAGAGACTAGCAATACAATCTTTTCATCACTCTGTGCTTTCTGTCTGGGATTTAATCTTGCATATAGATACAAAATATTATTCCTAACCAAGCTATCTGTTTTGCATCACAAAAAGAACCATTCCCCGTTTGAAGGGGCTGTCAGTCATCTGTGTTTTGTTAAGCACAGAGAAATACTTGCTATTTCAAATCCCAGACTACTGGCAATCACTTCTTAGGAATCAGAATAAAATGACTTGAATTATTTAAAATAGTGAGTAGATTGGATTATCCCATTTTTCCATTTCTACAATTAAATCAAGACAAGAAATGATCTTTCAGTTAAGTAGATGCTAACGTGTTTGACCCTGATTGAGACTCAGGTAGACTCAACCCATGCTTCTTTAAGGAATGAATTATGATGCTCCAGAATAAGGGAGGTGAAAAATATGGTAATCTGAAAAGCATTTTAGGAATAAGAGATGAGATACTCCAAGCAAATGGGACATGTTTAAGCAGAATATAAAATTTCATTGAAACAGTTTTATTGATACAGGCCTGCCAGAGACTATACCTCTAGGATAAAATTCACTGTGAATGCTAACAAGTGATGCTTACGAACCCAGAAATAATATAAGAATTTCCAGAAAGTAATTCAGTTGGTTGAGAGATATACTGGGTTTTTTTTTTATTAGGTGTTTACTCTTTTCATTCAGAAGTTAAGAGAAATAAGCTATCCCTCTATTGTTCTTCAACTAAAAATATTTTACTTCATGTTCATTTTCTTCCTTCCCCATAATCAATGTGGCTGATTCACATCATTATTGCTACTCTATATGTACTCAAAGTACAAGCAATCATTTATGAAGATTTTTTCTCCAGCCTTTAAATTTTATTCTGTAAAAGCTTGATATAGTTAAAAAAAAAATCAAAAAGAATTCCTAAAGATATCTGACCCATCATCAAGATATGACAGAATTAGTAATTCAACATAAAGAAATGAAGGAAGCTGGAATAAGACCTGTCCATACCTGCCCAGAGATGCATAGTAACAAAGCATCATGGCACTAGGAAATGAAACTTTAAAGCAGTTCTGAAATTCTCCATCGTAAATTGAGATTCTGTTTGAAAGGAATAATACTGTGAACAAGAAAGCTGTGTACGATTGTACTTCGTGAAACTTAATATTTGGGACACATTCATCTCTAAAGTATGCTTTTTCTGAAAGAAAAAGCAGTTTTGCTTTGTGTGTTACCATCAAAGACACAGAAAATATGTATCATAACTCTTTCAAAAGCTAGAATACAGATTTCCAAAAACCAAACATGGTACTGGAGTCAAGTTTGACAGCAATTTTTCACTAATTGTTTCGCTGTTTTCAAAGAATCACACTGATATATCTTGAGTTTGCTGAAGTCACTTCTTCTAAGTAACTTAAGTGACTTTTTTGACTACCTTTACAAAATTATATTAGTAATGAAGGCCAGTCCATCGGCTATTGTGCATGGGTTCCAGCAAGGATCCAGAGAAACACCAAACTATCTGAAAGTTGTCAGACCTTATCTTGAAAACAACCATTAGACCTGGATCTTACACCACATTTTTAAAAGATCTCTAAAAGCATAAACTACTGTATTCTGTATGTTAGCTGCTATATTCAGTTAGATTACTTGGGTAGCAAATGAGGGTCCGCAGAGGATAACAATAGTAGCCCTGGAATGAATTCTCAGGACAACCAAGGAAAAAAGCCACCTTTTCTAACACACCCATAAACAATAAACATTTACAAACGTCTTATCACATGAAAGCACTGCAATGTTTCTACAATTTACCATGGAGAGAACTTGATAGAATAAACTATATGTAACAGATTAGTCACATTGTTAAATGCTCTGCTGGGGAATGCTCTGGGCTACTGGTAGAACTAGATGGAACAGCCCAGGTTCAGTGCTTATCTAACAAAACAGAGTTTCATGATTTTTATAACATAACTTTCCTGAACACAGAAAAAAATTAAAAATACCTTTTAGACAAAAAAAAAGACAACAGAGAAAGTGCAAGTAAATATAGTACAATAACAGCCAAGCTGAGTAAATCTTTACCACCAGGGAGTTGAGGAGGAAACTAGGTGGCAATGAATACCAAATTTTCCTAACTTATCCCAATTACAGATACAAAAATAAACTCTGCCAGTCCAGAAGACTGCAGTGTGTCCTGTGTCATTACTTCTTGTACACAGGTGTGACAGTTTGGAGACTATGCCAATGGCAACTTCTCAATTCCACAATGCCATTTGATTTGGAAAATCATTTTCAGTATGGATTGGAGCACTCATTCTCCAGCAACAGGTTGACACTTAGGCAGAGACCGTGTCTGGAAAACCCTGACAGAGAGATCGGTGCTCACAGTTACTGAAGGGCTTAACCCCTGAGAAAGAATAGATTAACTACCAGAAAAGCCCTTACCTTTTCAGTATGTTTCTTCATAGAAACTTGTCTGAGTTAGAGCCTGGGGATCCTGCTGTGCTCCATACACAAATACAAAAGCTGTAGTTTCTCTTGCTGCTAGTCCAAAACCAACATAGTAAAGTCATTTCTAAAGGTAATTCCTTTTAAGCTAAAGAATTCAGTTCACTGTTAAAATCAGAAGCCTGGCAGGAGGAAAGGCAGAGAACAGACCCCAGAACCAGATTCTGGACATTGGCTTTGCCCTCTGCTCAGCACAATTCGGGGCTTCACAACCAAGCAGGCAGGTAGCCTCTGAGGGAGCCTTCCCAGTTGCATGGAAACCCAGATTTCCAGCAGCCGCATGCCAAGGTCAAGAAATGGACAGCAGGCATGAAAGGCTGGTCTGACCACGCAAAATTCATCCTGGAGAATCAGACCTGGAAACAGTGACTCGGATCATGGGATCAGATACTGCATCTGCCTATTGCTTTCCAGACATTGACATGTCTACTCTTGTAAAAAAAACATCCCAACAGTGATGTTTCGGAAGAATTGCCTCGTGAGGCTCTAAAAGAGTGAAGAAATTTCCTAAAACTCATTTTCACTTGAGATTTCATCATCTCTGTATGAGTACCTAGTTTCAACTAGGATGTATGTTTGCCTTTATTTTCTCCATCCTCCTCAATACAAATGGTGTCTCCCAAGGAATGAGGGTCTGCAAAAACAATTAGCTTTTATCTTGTTAATTAGTCAGAGTAAGAGGTACTGTTTAGTATTTTAACATGATCTTGTTTTCTTCTTTTCCTCAGAGGTGGTTCAAAATGATACATTTATGACCTTATGCCCTTAGCATATTTCAAAACTCTTATTTGAAATGGCATGCAAATCAAGTTTCAGTGTCTGGAGTGCCCAGTCTGACTAAGTATTCCATTTTAACAATTTCAAAAGTCAATGCTCTGTGCTTTACCACATATTAAGTAAATCTGTCTGCTGTATTCCCCTTATAAAAATTTAAGCTTATGCTCTTGAGAAGTACAAGTGCTAAGAAAAGAGAGGACACCTACAAGATAAAAAAATTAGTAGAGCTATAAGAGTTCAGGCAATCCATATTCTCCCTTGACTTTTCAATTATTTCAGGTCTGTGAAGGAGGGATTCAACCATTCCTCCAGTGATCCACTCCGCATATAAGGCAGACGTAGCAAGTCATTAACACTGAGAGGAACAGATTTTATATTTACAACACATAATCTGACACACTTGCAAAAGAACTATTTTTGCTTAATATTTAACTTCCTATGCAACTATAAATTGCTTACAAAAAAGTGTCCCAAACTTATTCTCAGTGCTGTAAAAGCATGAAAACCTTGTCAAGTTCACAGCCACAACTTGGCTTGGATGTTTATTGCAAAAATTAGAGTAATAATAATTTAAAAATACATATTTAATAACCACGGTTTCCCCTTACCCTAATTTACAGAGTAGAGTTTCCCAGGCAACAGACTAGTCTAGACCTCTGAAAATTTTTCACTGAATATATGAACAGTTGTAAACTCAACTTACATCAACTGACACAATCTTGCTTTTCTTAGCCACCTGGCATGTACTGCTCAGTAAGTAATCTTTGTACTTCCTGCTTTGTGTGTTCAAACCCGGTATACTAATTAACTTTGATTTCCCAAGGCAGTAGAAACCTTTTTCTGGTTAAAATAATAAAAAAAAAAGAGGTACATCTGCATTCACCATCACCATCCCAGCATGAAACCTTTAAGCTTGGTGTAAGTTAGTGTTATTAATTTATTTATTTATTTAACCATTCTGATTAGTTGGATGATGCTCAGTTATGCAACTTAATGTTCTTGGGTTTTTTGGCTGTACAAGGATTATATAAATCAAAGCTTTACCTTCTAACCAGTCTTCCCTCTAAGTCAGTCACACCATGTATACTGAGGGAGTGTTGTTTAGGAGGAAGTCATCACAGGGACATAGTCACTTTTAAAAAGTGGCTACTGTTCAACCTGGTTGAAATGTAATGAGAAAGATTTTTTTAGGAAAGCACATCTATTTTTTGCATAAAAACCAAGAATGGCAATAAAAACAATTAAGTATTTCTCTCACTTCTTCTATACTAAGCAATGGATTTTGCCAAGAGTTAAAAGACACAAGAACAATTAATGATTCAAACCAGAAGTGTTAGCACACCAAAGTGGAAAGAGTGTGAACTCCTGTGCATCCTGGGTTTCTGCTGCTGCAAAGTTTCAGTTTTCCCATTTCCTTTTTATTCTCACTTTCAGGTTTTCATTGCTTGGAATTCTAGGGGGATAAGATAAAAAAATTAGCATATGAAGATACTGCACTCTTTCTAATCAGAGCACTTGTGTACATCATGTCTGCCTACATTTTCCAACAAATATTTTAATTTTAGGTACATCTATTTGCATTACCAATATCTACATTTGTTTTAAATTGATATTACAGTGTCAATTCAATTTTATTGTCAAGAACTATTTTACAAAAAAGAAAACAAATTATTAAGAATTTGTGGAAAAGCTCTCAGGTCTAATAATGTACTCTACTCAATTGCCAAGTAGCTCAGGAGTATAAAGAAATACAGAAATGAGGGAATTCTACCTAAGGGTGCAGTGATATATAACATCTATTACTCTCAGCAAAAGCAGGAACTATTAACAAATAGTCTACTTGGAGAAAATGTTAGAAGAGGTGCAAAAGTAAGGCTTTTGGGAATTAATACAGGAATGGCGAGAGGCAGCCCTGGAAGGCCAATGAGGTTAAAGAGAAAAAAACACAAATCAAGAAACAGTTTATTCAGTCAGAAGACCTTCATGTGGACATACTCTACTAATCTGGGAACTGCTGAAAATGGATCAATGCGACACATGGAGCAAATCTATAATATAAGCAACCTGACTGCCAAGTATATAAAACTTCTCAATAGCCACAAAATGCAGCAATTATTTCTCTTTCCTTCCTTTAAGTTGTTGTTAACTCATGAAAAGGAGTCTGTGGATCTCAACCATCCTCAAAGGATAAGGTTAACATCCTCATCAATTATGACAGACTTTCTTTCAAGCCCTGTTCAGATCAGTGTTACATCAGTGGTAATCAGTGGTAATCTCAACATGGCAATGAACTGTCAATGCACCATTCCTGTTTCAAGTCCTGTGAACAAATGCTAACATAGCAAAAGCCATCATGATTGCTCAACACTCTCACAGGCACTTCATGGGCACTAATGTCCTGAGAATTTGGCAGGCAGAGAGGCAATCTGGTGTTTATACTACATGGCACACATATGAAAGACTTCTACACTGGTGATGAAGTTGGCAAGCAAAGAAAGTCCCAGTTCTTAAGCAAACAGCTATCAGCTATCATACTGATCAACTCCTATGTGTCTGCACCTCCTAGGATGAATGTACTATTAGGTTAGTGCAAAAATAATTGCTGTTTTTAACCATCAGCTTTAAAGCAGTATATCTCAGCTTAAAATAACATTTATTAGTCAACTTAAGAACCACTAGAATCTACTCAGTTTTGCCGAAAAGAAACAAACATGTTTATTCTGGTAGCACAGAATTCTGGAGTCCTGGAACTGATGAATTCATCCAAGGTGATTTGAGCTGCTGCTTGTTTGTGGAAAACCTTCTCTTGCAGGAAGTTGCCAAGTTGTTTGGAAATGTGGTAATCGGTGGGAGAGAGGTCTGGTGAGTAAGCTGGGTGAGATGGAGTTTTGTAGCCCACTTCATACAGCTTCTGCAGAGTTATTGCAAGACATGCAGTAGGGTTTTGTCTTGGAGAAGAATCGGTCCTTTTGTGATTGACCAATATGGGATATAAATGTTGCAGTTCTTGATGTATCTTGACAATTTCCTTGCAATACTTCTCTGCTGTGATGATTTCACCAGGATGCAGGAAGTTGTAGTGGATGATTCCACTAGCTGACCACCAAACAGAGCTTTGGTTTGGGGAAGTGGTTTGGTGCTTCGTATCAGCCCAGCCACCGTGGAGAATGCCATAGGTTGTCATATAGAATCCACTTTTTGTCACACATCACAGTGAGATCAAAAAATGGACCATTTTCATTGTGCAAAAGAATCACAGAGCAGACTTCGTAATGGCGATTTTTTTAAATTTTCATTCAACTCATGTGGCAGCCATTTGTTGAGCTTCTTTTGACTTTACAGTTTGGTCCAAATGTCAAACAACTGTTGAATGGTAAACATTTAGTTCTTCTGCAACCTTTTGAGTTGTTTTGTGCGTGTTTGCTCCAATAATGTCTATCAATGTATTGCCTTCTATCTCAGAAGGACATCCGATCCTCCTTATCTTCAAGGTTTTAATTTCCATTACAAGATTTTGGAACCAATGTTGAGCTGTACATTTGCTGACTGTCCCCTGGCCAAATGCTTGATTGATATTTCGAGCAGTTCCCGCTGCTTTACACCCCCTTTTAAACTCAAATTTGCTTTTTCCATCTTTGACAATGTAATATAAAAAAGAATAAACAGTGAAAACAAAACCAGTAGCATAAATAAGTAGAGCAAATTATGCATTTTAAAATAGTACATTACATGAAGATGGTTAAATAAAAGTTTAATCCAAAATAAGCATTACAGTTTACAATGACAAAACATGGCAATTACTTTTGCACCAACTTAATAACACACCTTCCCCAGGCACTCATAAACTCTCGTGGTTTGTCTGAGATAGTACTTAATGTCTTCAGACCTTCTCTCCTCTTTCTGCGAAGCAGCTGACCACTCTTTCTGCAGGGAACTAATACTTATGAATTAGACATAGGAACAGTGGAAAACAGTTTCATGATTTCAAGACATATATACAGATACAATAGTTAATGCATCAGGGATAACTCTGACCTCACTGCCTAAGCACTGCAACCTCTCATCTCCATACTCTTTCTGCTTTCCATTGACTCAGCACAGACCATAGGGTGTCAGTCTGCTTTCAGTACGTCATGCATTTCAGCAGTACAGAGAGGTAAATGTTAACAGCCATATTTGATTGTGAGAAATTAAGGTTCTATCCATAAATGTTTGATTTTTTTTTTTTAGTGTTCCATGTTTCTCTTAATTTATTTCTTTTGATTTAAGACAGAAAAATTCTAGTAATTTCTTTGAAAATTCTCTGAAGAATTTTATGTTAGTATTCTCAATTTCTGTTTAGACTTCTAATAAACATACTAACAGAGCTACTGGGTACCCATATTTCTCTCTGAAAAGTATCAAAATCTCAATATATACTGTGCAAGTACATAGAAGATTTATGATCAAAATCAGAATGTTCCTCAAAATATCCATAATTAATTTGCACGTTAGTCAGTAGCCATGTGGTCCTCTGTATTCATGCTACATATGAGCAATCTAGCTGATCTCTCCCACTTTCAGTCAAATTTCTGTTTCATTGTCCAATATTAAGCAAAACTATTCCAACAGGATAACCAAGGCAGAGGCCAACATTAAAGCAAGGTGTATAAAGTCCAACTGGGACACAGAAGAAGAGTAGAGCACAGAATTGAACTTGGCTCATACATACCCTAAGAAACAGCCTTAGCCACCTAACAGAGGTCTGAGAGGAAAGCATTGTAATTCCAACACAGCAAATGAGACATCCCCTCTACAGCAATGTGGATCTTAAGATCCCTCATCTTTCCCAGTAAGTGTGCTTCAGGGAAACAATCCAAATTATTTTTCTTCGTTTTTTATAGAGGGAGGGAGGAAAGGTTCAAATTCAATTTCATGCCAAGGTAGAAAAGAAAGAATTTTTATACTTTGAAGATTCTGAAAAAAAAAAATTATCATCCATTTATAATAATCAGCATTCCCAAAGTCAATTTGTGATAAAGAGCTAAAAATTACCCAACTGACAAGGTCACTTAGCTTTCTTCACACATACAACTATGTTGAAATACGGGGGTAATCTTAATCAGTTCATTTGCAGTTCATTTACTCTGAATTGGTTAAACTGTTCATACTATTACTGCAATAGATTTCATTGATGATTCAAACTGCTCCTTTAAGCTGGTACAGTGTTAAATGTCTTCCTCCCCAGACTCCTTTTGTCTCTCCAAACACTCTCTCCACTCCCCTGGCTCCCTGTTTTTTGTCTCACTCTTCAGAAATATTTGCTCTTCTCGGGAGTTTGCAAAGTAAAAATAACAAACTGCAGTCTGTTAATAGTCTTGGCAGCCCAGCTCCCAAAAACCACTCCTGGCTCTACTCGCACCAGCTCTCCCTGCTGCTTGTGAGATCCACTGAGTCATCACTGGGAAACTCAGCCTCTTCCTCTAACACCGGCTGCTCTCGAAATCAACAACAATCTGCAAACTGGAAATAACATCACCTCTCTTTCCTAGGATGGAACAGTATTTTCTGGCCAGCCTCACTGTTTTTTTCAACTCTCAAGAGTTTGGATTGTGTCATTCCCTCTCTCTCTCCTTCTGCTTTGAAAATTAAAGACACAATTGAACTTAATTTTCAATTAACAGCAAATGGAAGTTTTACAGTTGGGGCAAAATAAAGCAAAAAAATCCCAACCAGCTCATAAGTTTCTTCTAAATCCATATATTCTCATGGCACTACGTACTTTCAAAGTCTAACTTATGTTCTCAATGTGTTGGTAGAAATAATTGCCTCTCCACTGACAACTTGTCAAGTTTCAGGATGATGCAACATGATAAAACAGAGATGCAAACTTCCAGATTTATAACAGAAATATTCCTCACAAACCCTTAACTAGTGCAATGGTACTGAGTGCCACTGCCACATAAACTGAGAGTAAAAGTCATGTTATCTGAAATAAAAGACTCCTCCCCCTCCCAACTTTAAAAGTTATTCAAAACATTTAAAAGTAGAAGGTAGAAACTAACTGCTCCTCTCAACTCTCAGCTTTTCTCATGGCTTTCTGGACCAGTTTTTTTTTTCTTCTTCTTTTTCCTGTTACATTAATCTCTGGCCATCTCTGCCCTTCATCAGGGCTTCTCTACAACTATTTCATTCTTATGATATGAAATACATAAGCAGACTGCTAAAAAGGGAAGGATTAAAAAAGTTGATAAGGATGTATGCATGTGTATGTAAATACAGACATCTGATAGCTCCTGTAGTATGCTTCTAATTGTATTTGTGTTAGCAGAGTATCCGACAAGGTCCTGTAAGCCTTTGTAAGGAACTGAGAGAGTATAGAACAAATACACACAACTGATGTTTCTTACATGAAATCTTGTGTTCATATCAAAGGGACCTTTTTTGTATTCAAGGGATAAAGAGCTGGTAAGAAAATACTCAGATAAAAGTAAACAGGAAAAGAGACTTTCTGGACGTAATTAGAGGTATGGTCTATTATTTTTCGATTTTAATACACACATAAACCCTTGAGATACTTTCCATAGACTGCTGCATAGCAGGAACAGGCAGAGGCCTGAGAATGGGCATTCAATGTGTAAGAACAAATCATAAACCGGGCACTCTGCTCCAGTATCACAGCCCTGCACTTGGTGCGCTGCTTCAGGAGGTGGCCTGGGAGCAGCACCCACATGAATCTGGTTGCCGGCAGAGCCTGGTGGAGGTGCCTGCTGCGCACCACCCGGTTGGACCCATCGGCTCTCCGTTGGGCAGCGAGTGCATGTGCAGCCTGATCGGACTTCATTAGCAAGCGGCACAACAAGTTGCTGCTGAATGATTACAGTGTGTGTTATTGACCCTCCAGAGCTACATGGTACAGAAAATGCTCTGCCCGAGAAAATTACTACTAGGGACAAGGACACTAAGACAAAGATGTTTTCCAGGGCACGGCACAGATCAATCTGTGCAACAGGAGGGCAAAAGGAGGTGCTTTGCACGTCTGAAGGCAGACTTCACACAGTTCAGCAAAGCCTTTTACCAGCAGTAGAAGTGATTCATATTCTGTGGCTAGCTAGATCAAAAATGCCACAGAAGGTTAATCCCTGTTTTCAGGAGAAGGCCAAGAGATGTGCACAAAGGGATTAGGCAGTAATCACAGCAGATTTCTAAAATAATGTAATGAAACAGGCTCAGGTATTGAGGCATGCTGGAGACAAACCTAGGACCAGTGCTTAGTTAAAAAAATATGTGGAACAGGAGGAGGCACGCAAATGATACAGTGTTCATCAACTGGGGAAAACGCCACAAACTTTAAAATCCCAGTTAAGCCTCAGAAGAGGCTGAATCAGAGCTGCCCATTTTTAATGCTAGAAATTATATAACAACCACCTGGGTTTACTTTAGTTACAGAGGCTGATCAAGAAATTGAAAGACCATGTTTCCAAAGCCAGCCATTTTGAGAGATTGAGCACAGAAGTCCAAGGGACAGTGCAGAAGAATTCAAGGGATTGACTAATAAACAGGAATTTGAAAATCTTTTCCTACCTGCCCACAAAGCAGCAGTATGGCTGCTTTAGTATGACTAAACCAGTCCCAAAAAATTCCAGGGATGAAGAAATATCCCAGAGCCTCTCCTTACAACCTCTCCTGGTGCTGCACAATGCTCCTTAAAGGAAGCTTTTCCTAATGCCCAACTTGAACCTGTCAGGTTGTCCCTTGTGTCCATTGTGCCTTGGTTTACCAGCTATAACTAGCAAAATTAATTTACTTTCCTCATCTCCCTCAATTTGTCATGCTTAGTCCCAGCTCCTGTTGCTGGAGAGGCGTGAGCAATGACTATATGCTATGCCATGCCTATTTTAAAGTACAGTATAGTCATGTTCTGTGAACTCTTAGCCTGCAGGAAATGCATCACTTGGATATGGCACCAGGATAGAACCCGTGTGCAGCCCCAGGTTAAGACACAACGCCAGCCCAGTCGACTGGAAAGGAAAAAAATGCACATATGCACTCATGAAATACTTCATGGGGAAACCCTGACAGCTAGTCTGTGTCAGGAGGAGTCAGATGTAGCCTAGACTTAGCTTTGGGAGGCTGCGTGGTTACAGTTCTAACCTGTAGCCCAGCATATACACAGAGCACGGTGGTGACGATGAGGGAAATAAAGTCCTCTTACCTTCCCAATCAAACTACACCTGCTAAGGGTTTAACTGAACAGTAAAATAGAACTTCGATAACTGTATAGCTGTACCAGACTGTAAAAGCTGTTTCTTTCAAATAAGGTGCTTAGTGTTAGGTTTATTGCAAGTAAGCCAAGAATGGGGTTACATAAAATGAAACACAAAGACTTGCTGGGCCGCATCCCAAGTGTCTCCTTTATTAGCTCAATATCTAAACGTTATGATGACCAATTCAGACTGCTGAGTTTCTCCATGCTATTGTATTTCCTGCTAAGCTGAATAGAATTTTTCCTATTAATTTTAGCAGATATTTTAATTTATTCTTTATATTATATTTTATTAATGCCTATCACACTGACATCTAGGCAGATGGCCAACTTCAAAACCAAACTTTTTATAGAGGAATTAAAAGAACAGTCAGGCAAATGGGTTCTTCACAGCTGGGAAGCCGTTACTGTATGGTGTATTTATAGTATATAAAAGATACTTGTGAACAGAACAGACGATAACTTAAGAATTTACCTGAATTTGGATTTTGTCCCAAATTTCAGTAGGTCCTTGCAAGTTTGACATTTGGCAGTTTTATTCTTTCAGTCTTTTCGTTTTCTCTTCTAACATTGTCCGTTCAGGTTTTCTGAAGAAACATACATTTATAAACTCTTAAAAAAAATTTGAAGAGGTTATGCAATAACTCTAAACTGTTAATGAAACCAGCAGGTCAGCAGATTTCTTACAGTCAAAATTAGGAGCAGCTTCAGTCTCTTCCACAGATGTGATACAACACTATAAACACATGGCTTCCTAAATATACAAGTGCGACAAACACATCAGCTCATCACCTATGTGTTTCATAAGATATTGGAAAGTAAACTCTTAATTTAAAATCCATTCAAGTTTTAAGAATTCAGGTCTAGCTGGGAAACTTTGGAAAATGAGAGCAGCTTTTAGACCAGTTTCTTTATCAACTATGCTCAAGGCACAGCGTACTTTTCTTCCTTTCTGAGGTGACAAAGAAGTTTCTAGAGGAACTCAAAGGTTTTGGGGGTTTGGATCATGATTTTTGTACATAGATAGTAAATACAAGTTCTTTACAATGAATGATGTACTATACTTGCAACATCTAAGTCTATCAGTCTATCTAAGTCTATCTCTAAAGGAGAGATTTCCATTGTCCAGATGGGCATGAGACCTTCCCATCTCTAGTTGATTTACAAGCAAAATTATGTTAGTACTTCCTGAAAATCTGCTTCACAGCAATTAAGCTGTGACCTGCAGGCCACTTGCTGGAATGCTCTGTGCTGTAACGTCTCCTTGCATGGCACAGCATCACTTACAGATTGCTAGATTACCACTGACAGCATTTTAAGGGAAACACTATGGGTATTTCAAGTTGATGCAAACAATTCATTAAATGGGATGTCTGGCAAAGTGTGCTGTATTATCATAGAATCATAGAATGGTTTGGATTGGAAAGGACTTTTATAGGTCATCCAGTCCAACTCCTCCTGCAGTGAGCAGGGACATCTTCAACTCGATCTGGTTGCTCAAAGCCCCATTCAACCTGACTTTAAATGTTTTCAGAGATGGGGCATCTACCTCCTCTCTTGATAACCTGTCTTGATAACCTGTTTCACCATCCTCAGCGAAAAAAAATTCTTCCTGATATCTAATCTAAACTTCTCCCCTTTTAGTTAAAAAAACATTACCCCTTGTTCTGTTGCTACAGGCCCTGATAAAAAGTTTTCCCCTGACTTTCTTATAACCCCTTTAAATACTGAAAGGCTACAATAAGAACACAAACTACAGAACACACAAAAAAATGTGAAATTGTGAAGCTCAAAATCAACTTTAAACAAAAAAAAGTAAAAATGCTTTCATAAATGTCGTCTTGGTTATATAGAAAATTTCCAGTCAATACCATCTTTGGTTGATTCAGTAGTTAAACTATATAGCTCAGCATCCTAAATAAGCCTACTTTAGGCTTTTATGCAATCATAAACACAAATTGGTGTATTCGAGATCACATAGCATTTGTTCATTCTGCTTTGTATATACTCACAATCCTTTGTGTTAATAGACTAAAATATTCATTATAAATTTGCTCCAGAGGGACCCACGAGCTTTCACTGTGGAGCCAGAGTCTAGTTAAATGCATGAAAGTATATTGTGTTTACCTCTTGATTCTCAGATGGCTACAAATCCAGCAGTTTCCCCTAATAGGGTACATCTGAATTCCAATATTTCAGCCTTTGCCTGTTTGGATCTACAACAGATCTGTTTAACTCACTGTCTACCTCAATCAGGTAATCTGCACAAGAAAGTTACCACGTATATACAGATAATTTATACAATATAACCTCTCACTAGCCTTGGGGTTTTTTTTTTGATTATAAAATCTAATTATATGTTACGATTTAAGGAAAAATCCATTAGTATTGTCACATAACTACTTGAATGTACTTTTCTACAGGGACAATTTTTATTTTTCTTGTACTAGGGTGCCAGTGATGGGTTATATGTCCCATGCAGAAAATTTTGGGGCCCCTCAGTACAAGAAGAATGTTGAGCTGCTGGAGCTTTTCCAGAGCAGGGCAGCAAAGCTGGTCAAGGGTCTGGATCACAAGTCTTATAAGTAGCAGCTGGGGGAACTGGGGTTGTTTACTCTAGAGAAGAGGAGGTTGAGGGGAAATGTTCTTGCCCTCTACAGCTACCTGAAAGGAGGCTGTAGCCAGGTGGGTGTTGGTCTCTTCTCACAAACAATCAATAGGATGAGAGGAAATGTCCTCAAGTTGTGTGACATTTCAGTTGGATATTAGGAAAAATTTCTTTACTGAAACAGTGGTGAAGCATAGGAATGAGCTGCCTCAGGAAGTGGTGGAGTCACCATCCCTGGAGGTATTCAAAAAATATGTAGGTGTGTCATGTCAGGACATGGTTTAGTAGTCATGATGGTGTTGGGCTGACATTTGAGCCTGATGATCTTAGAGGCATTTTCCAACCTCAATGGTTCTTATTCTTATGTTTCTCCTTGAGATATCTGCCTTCGCTCAAAAGCTTTACAGGGGCCCATATGTGTCTTTGTATTCATAGTCTCCCAAAGCACCAAATTTTCCTTCCAGTTAAGTATATATTCTACCAGGATTGAGTATACCATATTGCACTGAAAATACATCAACACAGTTGAAAAAATTCTTGTTCCTGACAAGTTTTTTGAAGTTCTTAAACATTAGACAACCCGGGTATGAAAACCAACAGAAGTGCAGTCTTATTCTTAATGCTTTTTGTTACATATCATTCCAGAAGTACCTTGTTTGCTCTAATTATTTCAACATTGGTGCTAAGGTAGCTAGAATTTGTTACTAGTCAAATTTGGTTTCAATATACAGCAGTTGAACCACTGCCTTTAATTATGAAAAAATTCATACATATGCGCATGGGAGAGAATGCAAAACAGCCAGAAAGACATAAGTTACTAGCTTGCAGTCACTTCCTAAAAATTGATCCTTATTTTGCAATGAAGTTGGGATCAGAATGGAGTGGAGACTTGAAGCTGAATTCTCCCTTAAGTTTAGCAAGTTTTTAAATTCTAAATTAATTTCAGATTTTTCCTTTATCTCAAAGATTAGCCTTCTAAATCCTGATATTTTCAGAATTAATGAGTTCCACTTTACTAAAGAGGAAATTGTTATCTGAGAAAACTGTGAAACCATCTCATCCTTCTCCCCTCCCCTGGACACTTATTTGGGAGGGGCTGCCTGGTTTTATTTGGGTTTTTTAAGCATCCAGGAAAAATATTTCTTCTTAGTACTGAGGAAAATCAAGAAAAAAAAAACACTCAAGGGAAAAAACTCCACACACACCTCAAGAAAAAAAAAAAAGCAAAAAAAAAGTTAGGAACAAACTTTGTCTCATCCACTGAAATCGCTTTGGGTCAGATTCAACAAAAGACTGAAGGACTTCAAAGGTAAGTGCTTCAGGGCTTTTCTTTTCAAGGTCTGACTGTGAGGTGAAGCTCGCAGGTGACATTAGGGGCCATGTGATCCCCTGCAGAGCAGTAGGAGCGCAGCAGCCAGGCTGCTGAGTGCGAGCTACAAAGCAGCTAGGGGTGGGGTTTCAACCCTTCAGCTGCTCTGCTCAGGACCACAAAAAATGCCAGCAGCCTCCCTTCCCACACTTGGGATCGGTGTAAGATCTGTGGTCTTTCCTGCAAAGACCTGGGCACGATTGCTTCCGTTCCTCTTCCTGGCTGGCACACTGCACCCTAACCATGCCACAGCCTGGCTTGGGCTGAGCAGGGTTGCAGAGATGTGCTGTGGCACGAGCCTTGTTGGCCTGAGAGTGAGCTTACACACTGTGCAAAACAGCCTTCTGGGGATTCCGTTCTCTCAAGCTCAGATGTAACCTGTAGAGCAACCCTCAACCTCAGCCCAGGAGAGGGGTGCTGTTGGGTACGTGCACAACTACTGAAAACACCCTTGAGAACACCACAGCTCAACAAACAGATCTCAATGAAGTCTAGAGATTTCAGAACAGGGAGTAATCGAGGCCTTAATTTAAACTTAGAGTCCTGAAAACCCTTTTTCAGTTACTTCCTCATCTCCAAATTCAGTCCCAGAAGTGGCAACTCAGATCCTCCCTGGCACTGGTCCCAAGGGCCAGAATCTAATTGACTTCTCACCTTGACAATATTTTTCACAAGGTGAGTTGACTGATATTTAGACTGTCTGCAACAGAAAGTATTTCTTGAAGTGAGCAATGGAGGCAGAATATATTCCAGGAGAAAAAAAAAAAAGCGGGGGGAGGGGGAAAGCAATTGCAAACACTGTGGAAAACCTAACATTGGCATTTTTTAGCATCAAAAAATTCTGGAGGCTTCCAAATAAACTCATAAGTCAGAAGCATTTGAGGGACAGCAATGCATCAATATAATACATTATATCCTTGAAAGAAGGTAGATGGTATAGCGGACAAAATAAAGTTGTTGGTGGCCTAATACATTGCAAGTGGTTTGTCACCTACAGCACTGCATTCTTTAAAGGTAGCTAACAACCCCCCAGCAAAAAAAAAAAATCTCTCAAGTGAATTTATTGACTAAAACCAGTTCCACAGAACCAATTAGTATCTTATACAGGCTGCCCTGCAAGGCTTATGAGGCCATCCATCACTTGTCCATTTAACTATTTAGCATTTGTTCCTGCAATTTGTCACACTGTCAGAATGGTAGCATTTCAGAATAGCAGTTTTTGGTTGAAAGAAATCTAACTCAGATACTGCAGATATTTCTTTTTCAATAAGACTTACACAAGATTTATGTTTCCATTATTTTTAACCTTAAGCATCTTGTCTGGAAGATGAGCTTAATTCTTTGTGTTTCAAAGGTTCCACATTTAAATCAATTGTTTTATAGAAGAATGTAAAAAAATCATGCAAAATGGAATTACTTCAAACTTTATCAACAATTCACAGTTTTGACATCATAGAGTACCTTATCTTACAGCTGCAGCTCTTACGTTTTTGTCACTTTTCCCATCTAGTCATTTGCTTTTACATTAATTTCTGTTGACTTAACTTCACGGCACCAAATGGATCACAAAAATTACCTTTCCATTGAATGAAAGGTGAAGTATCAGGATAACATTAACATGTCTACTCCTGAAGTGTTTTAGTTTCTATACACCTAAAGGGAAAGAAAAAGGATAGCTGCAAAGCTTCAATTACCCACTTTGAGATATTTATAATTATAAATTAACATCAATATATAAAAAAATGGAAAAGAAATATTTCAAGTTTGGCTATGTTTAACAGAGTATTTGACATCTACAATGCGGGTATTCGGAAGAGTTTCAAAAGGCTCACACTCGCTTTAAAACACATCCAGAACACTTTTCCTGAATGACATGTAGGAATCAGGCTAACACAAATTCTGTGTTAAATGCAAACGGCTTCAAGGAGTATGTCAGGCAACTTGTCAAGGAACTCTTGCAGTCCCATCACACGTGGTTGAATGTCCACACACCTGCTATTCTGCTGCTTCATAGGTTCCACCACAATGAATAGGACTTGTTCGATAACCTTTAGATTTGTTTATTGTTTCAGAAATAGGACTCCGTTTTTAATGGCAAAACATGCAGATCAGAGGTCTGCTTTCCTGATACCCCGTAGAGTTTCCCAATTTAGATTTTTTATAAAGCAGCTGCAGCAAAGCAGCCTGGGAATCAAATGCCAGCTCTGCATCCTAATGATGTTAAGCAGCTCCCGTGGCATTTCTCCCTGACTCTCAGTGTGTGTCTGTCACTAAGGTTACTCCCAGAGATAAAACAGCAAATGTGAACTCCTGTGGGAAAGAGTGATGAGTGAAAACCTTTCTTGAAGTCCTGAGAATGCTATAGCTTGCTCAGTCAATCATTGGACCTTCAATCAGTGTGCCCATCTCACCTGGTATACAGAAGGTCTTGCAGTGTACAAGTGTTAGATGGGAAGAACCAAATGTTCAATTATATACAGAGCAGAGTATTTATGTGTAAATGGTTTAGCAATTTCACTAGATAACACAGATTATCACTGCACAAAAACCCTCAAACAAAAATCCCTTTGCTTGGCTGATTAATCTTAGTACTAATCCTGAGAGGTTTGGAGTATGTATTTTATTTTTCTCTACCTATTTGTGTCTGTAATTAATACCTTCAGCCAACTATATTTGTATCTGCTGAATATCACTGTCCTATTATTCTGTCTGTAGAGGATGCACCTATCATATCTAGGTTACTCTGCCTGCACAAAAATATTATTTCCAGTTACAGTCAGAATACTATGACAATTCTTTCAATACTGTACAAGCAAAGGGGTAAAAGGAAAGAATCTGAAGGACAGATCATCAGTGATCAGAAAACAAGGAGATGGTGCCAGGCAGACACCGCCCAAAGGCCCAGTTAGGAGAGGAGAAGGTACACGTACAAGTGGGGATGCAGAGCCCAGCAAGCAAGTCAGTCCACCTGCAGGTCTTGGGTATGTGTAACAGCTATTCACTTATCTTTGGAACAGGGTGGGTTTTTTTTCTTTTTTTGAATATACATCCAACATTAAAAAGCATAAAATAAACATGGGCAGTTACTCCAGCCACAGACACTGACATGGAAAAAAAATACCTTGAAAACAAACTGGTGTTAAAAGCCTGTGGGAACAACTGCTCACAACCAGGAATCCATCAGTTCCATCTAATATCTGTCTTTAGGGAGAACTTCAAAAACCTGTCAGTAATGGGACTGCCAAAGAAAGCCAGGAGCAAATATCATGGGCTGCCTTGAGCCTAGAGATAGCGGCAATTCCTTCTGCCAAAAATCTGAAGGGGTTAAACATGAAGCAGAGGACAGGAAATTATAACATTTGCATTCTCCACTCCTCACACAACCCCAAAAAAGGCTACAAAAATCCTCTGCAGCTTCTGATTCGCTTTTCATTCCCTTTTGTAAAGGAAGTTTCAGGTCAGCTCCCAGAAGTTGCAGAAAAGCTTTTTGGGGGTTTAATAGTCCAAAGTTAATTGCAATTCATTTAGCAGGCTTGGTACAGAAGGCAGGTTAGAATCAATTTCTCGCTTAACCAAGGCTGAAATTCACTTTTAAAAGTATAAAAGCTATAACTTCTACTGAAGTCTCATTCAGAGTGAGATGATCACAGCAAGAACTTGTCCTGAATATAAAAAGCATCTAGGAGCATGTACTGTCTCAAAAAAAGATGCAAGTTGAAAGAAGAATAATAAGAAATAACCCAAATTCACCAGGAAGAGCCAAATCCACATCTGCCTATCTGTGCGTAGCTGCTGTCAATGACAACAGAACTGAGCTCTAAACTGTGCTTCTCTATCAGCTGGTGCTCTGGGCAGCTCAGTGCACAGCTGATTGGAATTACATAATCAGGTCAAAAGGCTTTCATAATGTCCTTAAATGTGGTCTCTATCTGAAAGAGGGCTCAGATGTAGAAAGATCAAATACTATTTAAGTAATGCTCAGCGAGATACATTTATGCTTCCATCAAGATGGGGAGAGGAAAGTAATTCTGAGGAAGTAGAGGCAGGATTTCAAATTAAGTTCAGCAGCACTTTCCATGATAAACCTTTCTGGAGAAATAAAATCTGGGAGCAAAAAACACACCATCTGTAAATAATTGATTTAAGTATTAAACTTTCCTGAAAAGAGAACATGAACTAAATCAATGAAAATATTCTTTCTACAATTTCTTTTTACCTCATGCCACCTGCCTGTTGCCTTCTGTATTTTCTTGTCCACTGCTAGATTTTTAAAGTCACTAGGAGGTAAAAGGATATTTTTTCTTTGTGTTTATCATGTCAGGTTTTAAAAAAGAAAAGGCAGGGGAAGAAAGGTGGGGGGAAGAGACAAGTGTCCAAAGTAGACATGCTGATTAGGCCCTTCAATCCTAAAAATACAATTTTAAAAATCATCAATTTCTAAAGATACATGATACAGACACATTGCTTTGACTTTCAAATTCTCTAGACATTTTGAATTATCTAATCCATGTTGGGATTACATATTTTGACATTGCTTTGCCTGTATCTCCAAGACACCATACTTAATAACATTCTTGGAGTGTGCCTGCTATGATGTTAGGCATGTATATATTACCGTTTTGTGAATTTATTCCTTCCAGGTAGCGAAAAATGAGTAGAAAAGCTAATTCGGAAGCCAGCAGTGACGTATTTACCTGCAGACATCTTTCATGTAAACAGGTCCTCAAGTTTAGGTGAAGAGGACCGATGTGCAAGTGTAAGGCTGCTTGTTGCACGCAGTAAGAATTGAATTGAAGATGCTCTGCTGCACCATGTGGATGGATTCTCTGATAAAGTAAATGCCAGAGGCTACCTTACTTTTTCTCTGCTTTTTTCCCTACTCTTCCTCTCACACTTGCTCTCTACTCCCAGAATACCTATAGCTCATTGACTTAGTGAGACAAGATGGAAGACAAAATTATGAGTGCAACTATAAAAGCCACAAAGCTAATATTCTGGGAAATAACAGAAGCAGCTAACTGGAGTTAACACTGTTTCCAAGGGCTTGTTAAAGCCCTACAACTCTGCTTAGTTTGAAAGCAGATAAACTATATGAAAATGTGGCAACAATAGTCATGTTCACCCAGGAAGCAACAAGTACTGCTAAAGGCATTCTTAGACTGATTTAATTGCATCCATGCTCAGAACTGTATTGGTAAAAGTATTTTGACATAACAATAGCAAAAAACAAAGACTTTGTAGTGGCATCACTTCAGAACAAATCAAGCCTCCACAGACATGTAGTCTTATCTCCCACCTAATTGATAGGAAAAAGATTGTCCTCTGCTGAAAGGTCACTGGATGTCAGCAAAGATCTCGAATCTGCAAAGTCCAGCATTTTCATTTTTCTGCACACTGTCGTACTCAAATCTCAGGGCACTGGTGGCAATGTTGCTACCAGACTAATGCTTCTGACTCCATCTACTACTGAATTTTCTGAGCTTTGGAGCTTGCCTTTACAACACAGGACTAGGCAGCTTGCCAAATAGTGCGAGAATACATAATATGTTCTAATATGAATAAAAATGTCATACACATGTATCCAGTAAACATAGTCACTTTAGAAACCATAAAAAAGTTCCAAACATTCATATATAGAAGTGTGATTATGAACTCAAAGATTACTTTACAATTTAAGTTACAATTCCAGTGAAATAAGTGGCATTATTCCAAAATAGTCATAGTTTATCAAATAACCAGATGGTTACCCATCATAATATGGAGGAATTTACTGTAGTGTATTGGTCTCAAAGAAAAACCTAGGGAAAGTGCAAAAACCTGTAAAATCTTTTTCTTTTACTGTTATTATGGCAGGCAAAAGTAGATGAAGCTATGTGATAGGGCAGCCATATCTTTTGTTATATCAGGAAAATTATTATTCTTTATTCTGCTTTTACCTTGAAAACTCAAGAGAAATAGACAAATTACAACATCCAGCATAACGTGAGATTATTTAGAATTTCAAAATTATGTTGAAGTTGTTGAAAGCTCTTACACTTTTATTCAACAGTTCTTTCTTTAACTAAAAATCAAATGTTATTAAAAGGAAAAGTCTTTTTAAAAAAAAAAAAGGATTAATCATCCTTGTTTCTCATTTAAAGTCTGGGGATATAGCCAATCTTTTCTGTCTGTTCTCAAAGGGAGATATTTCATTTTAAGAAGAAATAACAAAAATGTTCTCATCTTCCTTATACATTGTCATGGAAGACAAATCATCACGAGAAAAAAAAATTAATGTTTCACATTTCTTTGGGTCACTTTTCAGCAATAACAGTAATGGTAAATTTTTTTCTGGAGCTAATACAGAGTCTGATCTCTTGATGCTTTATCCACAAAAATGCTACCTGCAAAGGTGTTGTAATGCTACCTGGGGGGAAGAAGAAATTGAAAAGGAACTGTACAGCAAGTGAGAAAAGAAAAATTTTCCTACTCCTGCATTTTCTGATTTTCTTAGCAGCCTAATTAAACTCACTGCAAGTTTGGAAGCCTAGGAGATCCTTGTGTAGCTAAAAGCATTTTGGTGAATATGATAGATTTCGTACTAGCCTAAGAACCTCCCTTCGGGCCTCACTCAAAGCTTATGATTAGTTGACACTGGTGGCAATATAAGTGGTCTCCATGGATTCTTGAAATAAAACATTTTACAAGGCTCATTTTTACATTTGATTGGTATTGAATCTTCTCTTACATCAACCACTAAAATTTATAACGGAATTTGCCCATTTAAGGGTTACTGGATTTGGAAAAGGAAATAAATAAATAATTAAATAAATAAAGCCAACTACAAAACCAGAGACTCATTAGATACAAATCATTCTATTTGATAGCCTTTTATACTCAGACTCTAGAAGGAGTTTTGCAAGCTCCTTAATAGGAAAGAAATAGCAATCCAATACCTCCATCTCTTTGAAATACATAACTAGGTATTTGAGGAAAAAGTACATATTAGAGCTTAAAAATAAAGTACTAAGACTGCAAGGTAAAGATACATTTACTGGTAATACTGCTTTCCAGCCAATGCCGTTTACCAAAATACTGTAAATTCACAGTACCTTTGTGCAACTCCCTGGAAAGTCCTGCTTGGAAAAGGTTTTGAGAAATAATGAGTCTTTGGTCTTATGTCACAAGTCTGCTTATTCTTTTTTGTCTTGCAGCTGCCCTTGGAAACCAGAGCTCGCAATGAGGAACAGGTAGCCATGAGGAGGGAGAGGAAACCAAGTATCAGCCCCATGTGCACTGACAGCTCATTCACACAGAGAAGCAAGGAAAGGCCTGGTCAAAGCAGCTCCATTTGTCATCTCAGCCTACCACTTCTGCCAGCTCACGATGACTTGCCAGGCTACTTCATTAGCTGCTTCACGTAAACTGGGAAGAGCTGTCTGTCACAGGCCAGTTGTACTGGCCATCCTTCCAAATACTCCTGTCATTCTTCACATGCTGAGCTGGGCTCTCAGCTATGCTTTGTTTGGAGAGGCAGTTAGTGCAAACACAAGGTGATGAAGGATCATGGTGACCAGGCTGCCCTTCTCCAGCTTCTGGCAAATGAGAGAAAGGAGAAGCACAATGGAATTTTGTTTCCATGTATTCGCATAGTGCTTCATCTTCCCTGAAATTTCACACAATCTGTCCACAACTTGATGTAAAGCCCATAATAAAAGAATCCAGCATGAAGTTTTCTTTTTAAATAAATAAATAAATAAATATTCTCGATAGCTGAAATCTTGTTTTAGGAAAAAGGTCACATGTATCAAAGCAGCAGCAGAGCAAAAATAGGAATCTCAAAGTCTACACAAATACATTTTTCTACTGTAAAATGTATTTGCTTTCTCCACCCATTTTTAACAATTTTAGTAAATATTAAATCATACATTAACTAGCAATGTTGAAATGCAGCAACAATTACTGTATTGCAAACTTCCTTTGGCATCTAGGGGGTTAGAAAGGAAATTAGCCAGGAGATACAAGATCAACCTCAGCTGACAAAGAGAGCCGTAATATCCCTCTTACATGCTTATAAAACCTACTTGGTTTTGCCAATATTTTCCTCTTCCTATAACATATCAAAGAAATCTCTAAAGGAAGAAAAGCTACCAGCACTCACATGGAGACTTGAAGCTAGTTTTGCCCACTTCTTCTGACAAGCATGAAGCCTTACCCTACTGAGATCCCCACTAGTGTGGGGATCTGCTGTCCAAGTGAACTAATAACCATTTCTTTTCTGCAGAAAACAGATAAAAGTGCCATACCAATATTATTCCAGTTTCAAAAGTTTCTTCATGTTGAAATCTCTTAAAATATGCTCTAATCCTTGTGAAATGTCAATAAGTCTGCTGAGAGGCCTAAACTCTTTGGTCAGGTGAAAAGTGGTCCTAACTGTTTATCTGACTCTACTACCTTTTCACTGTTTTTTTTTTACCTTTTCTCTTCCTTTCTTTTTCTGCCTCCCTTCACTTGCATACTTTGCTAAAATTATCTTTCTTAACCAAACCTACAGGTGAAATTCAAAGATACCCTGTGACAGTCCTTTCTTTTAACAAGGTTTTACTATGAGTGTGAAATATCATTTCTACAAATATTCACATGAAATAAACATTCACTTTCTATGTCTATTTATGTGAGTATGCATAGACCACTCAAAATGCAGTTAGTGATTTGCCAGATCATTTTTTTCGTGGAGATAAACCTGTGAAGAATATATGAGATTATAAAAGATATAAAAAAATAATTATAAACTTAAACAGCAATGCAAGAGAAGAAAAGAGAGTACAAAAGACTCCTTTTAAGAAGCACAAATACAATTTCTGAGAGATTTGCACCACATACCTAAGCAAAGTGAAAAATCTTGAGGATATTTTATAAACTGAATTATATTTATATAAAATGAAGACTGCTCACTACAGTGGTGAATGCAGAGATAAATTGAATCATGATTAACATGAATAACCAAACAAGTGAATATTAGACTACTCCATTCCCCCACCCAAGCGAAATGTAAGTTCCTCTTTATATATGTCACAAAGCAGATATCCTACAGTTATTTAACAGTAATTATTAAAGTAACTAATAATTACTGTTGTGATTTCCAGTGTTTCCATGAAGTTGTTTGCCTTAAGTGAGATAAAGCCTCTGTCCTCAAAAAAATCTCAAAAAGTAGATGACAGTGTTTAATTCTGTGAACAATTATCCATATCTGGAACTTTATTAATATTAGCAGTACCTCCGAGGCAAGAGGAACTTTCAATTTGGCTTTACTAAAACATAAGTTTTTAGTGTACACAGACCTCCAAAAGCTGTTTTCTAATAGCACATGCTAGCCAGTTCATCCTTTCAAGTTCCCAGTCAAAGCAAAATAATAAAAAATTGTCCCTTTGCACAGAATGTCTCTTCTCCGTTTGGCCATGTAAAGGATGCAATACATCTTTTTCTGCCAAAAATCTAAAAAGCAAATCTACTTTCCTATGTAGAATCTACAGTTCAGGAACAAGCTAGCTGATAATATGCATGTGGTTGGCTGCCAGCTTCCTCCTCAAGATCCCAAAAGTCTAAACATGCTTGGCATTACTCTGTTTTTCCAGAATTTGTGACATACAGACAGAAAAAAAAGATTCCTTTCAAACACAACAAAACAAACAAAAAATACTAGTAGTTTTCTATGTTGTTTAAAAACGCTTTACCTAACATCACCCGATCCAAATTGCTTGGATGCACCTCCTCCTTGCCAGCATCCTTTTCTTTACATTAATCTCCTTTGACCACATTTGAGAATCTATGCCAAGCACACACACCAATTCATGCGTGAAAGTTTTAAAACAGCTTTCCATTGATTTTTAGAAATTCCTCCTTATTGCAGAAGCCATCACACACAGCCAGAAGTCAAAAAAAATAGAAATTAATAGATTCATATTGAGAACTACACAAATAAGTCATCAAGTCTTCTATAAAGCAGCAGTTTAGCATTTTGTGCAGATGTTTCTGCACAATGTAATTCCACCTTGTCCCTACCAATACAGTCAAATGAAGGCTCAGGGCAGCAGGGATATCTAGACATAAGCACAAACAAAAATTATTCTTTGACTGAGGACAAAAGGAAGTACTTACTGTCTTCATTGATAACTTCTCCAAGGAAGGAGGTCTCCAAAGAAAAAGATAACATGAAAATAAAAGCCTAATGTTCACTTAGCTGACTGTCCTGTGCCTTTCCTTGACTCTTATTTTTGACCCAATTTTATAGAAAATTTAAAACTCAATTCATTGAATAATTAGAAGTATTTGTTCATCATCATCCCACCAAGACTGTATTTCCCTCTGGCAATTGCCTTTCCCATATTCCTTGTCAAGGTGGCCTTCAATCAACAACTTCAGGCACAATGCTAAAACACTTGGGATATCTGAGCTTGAACCTCAGCTAGAGTGAACAGTTGTCTAATAAAATGAATGTTCAGTCAAGACATACTGAACAAAACCAATTCCTAAAATGCATTTCTTTTAACAGTCTTCTAAGTCCTTATGGAAAACTTACTTGATTTCCCAAAAGATAATACGCTAAAACCTGAAATTCTGGTCTTCCAGGGTCTATGAACTGCTCCTGTGTTGTAGAGGCAAGAATCACTCATATATGTCTTCCACAGCTGGGTACTTGGACCTCAGAGTCCAGGGCTCAGCTTGTTTAAAATTCGCAATGGAAAAATGTAAATACTTTCAAAGATAATACTATTAACTCTTCACTTCAGTCTTCCTGCAACGGAATGGGGTTTTCCCAAACAAAATCTCCAACTTCTTATTAGCTTTAGGTGCAACTCAACCTGACTAGCACCTCGGAGCCATGTTTTTCATGAGGTATTCCCCAAAGTGCTCAAGGTTTGTGAATATCTGTAAGAATAACTTGAAAAGAAAATATTAAAAATTCAAGCTGATTGTCAATGGCTTTAACTCACTATACAGAGATCTGTACCTTCAGTGGAAAAAGTTGAGATGTTCACAGATGAAAAGAGGTTGAAAACTGTGAGCCTGTAGAGTAAAATACCAGAACGTTGAATTGACTTTAGACCCATATCTAAATTTGTCTTTCTAGCTGTAAATGCAATGAGTTTCTCTCTTATTTTCTCTTGTTGAACTATATACAAGCAGAGGAAGCCCTACAGCACAGGAATGACTGCAGTTCATGCATAACCAACACTGTCTATAACGTGTTGGGCTGGGGAGTTCTGTCATTTGCACTCCTTGTCCTGAGGGGGTTACCCAATCTATCAGCAGGCTTCTATTTTGCACTGTCTCACTGTTTTTCTCTAGAAGCAGCAATATCACAAGAGAAGCTGAAATCCACTATTTTCCCTCTTTCAGAATGAACTCTTCATGATATAAGCACCGTCTCAGCAGACCATTCTCTCCCATTGCTATGCTAATTCATATATCAAAGTGGAAAGCTCACCTCACCAACTGACACGCCTACAAGCCCCACACCCTCCAATAGATCTCTGGCTCTCCTAGAAAATAAAATACTCACAGCCTAAGTGTGCCCTATTTCTCTCCAGGCAACTAGATCCCAAGTGTGCATTTCTGTGTACCAAACCATGTACAGGAAGCAGGAATAAATTTAATTAAGGAAAAAATTCTATTGCGCCATTAAAATGAAAACTACCTTCCTCTCATTAACAACCCTCATTAAGACACCCTCTGCCCATTTCATTGATGTGTTTATCTCCTTCCCTTGATGGCAGGGATGCTGAATCATGATGAGCCATCACCATTTAAGCCCAGCCCCAGGCTGCCAACCTGATTTTGGTGACAGGATCATAGTATCTGGCCCACATTTCACACATAATTTGCACCAACAGTCAGGTAACATTTGGGAATCAGGGACTGCAGTTTCAAGTATGGACTTTAATAGACAGAGTAAAGATAGGAATGGAAATTGCCCTGCCAATAGAAAATGGAAGATTTTGGAATAATTTAAAGGAAGCAAGAAACCCACAAAGAATCAGAATCTAAAAATTACATATATATTTGAAATCAGTACTACAGAATTTCATAGAAAGAAATTCAAAGATATCCCCCTGATAACATTATTGTTCTCTATAATCCAAATAGCATTTGTTTTGATGATGTAGGACTGTTGTAGCACAGAGTCTGTGGAGAAAACATTCTGCTGGAATGATGTTTTGCATCACTATGTTCAATAATAGAACCTTAAGTTGCAATAAATATTGAAGCGGGTTTTCAGCACATAGGGAAGTGAGCCTGCATCAAGAACTGTAAGGCATTTCTCTAATATGAAGATATAACAGAGATTTAAAAGACATTTCCCTACCCTGCAGCACACACTTACCTGGAGATAGTGAAGTATGTTGAGTTTTATTACCTTTTTAAGGCTGGTTTTAGTGCTAATTCTATATATATATAAATCTGCTTTCAAAAGTGTTTTGCAACCGCTCCCCACACTTTCGTTTTTAGTACACCAAGGAAGTAATAACAACAGCCACTGGAGAATTGTGCTACATATATTGAGCCATGCAGCGATCTGGTGCTGTCACATCTGTGGGTCACCACCTTTCTTCCAGTGACTGGCATATCTGATCTGACAGAGCTCTGCTCACGTCCTCGATGGCCACTTGCCTCCTTTGGGTCTCCCAAAGGCAAACCTCAGGACTCTGCGCTTTGTCTGACACTTTCTCTCCTCGGGAGTGGCTCAGCCTTTTCATGAGGAGAGGACAGAGAGGAGAAGAGGACAGAGTGGTGAGTGAAAATGTCAGTCATCACTAGAAATACTGCAGTCCCAGTTGCACTGGTTATGAAGGAAAGAAAACATTTGTGTGACTTCTGCATAAATACTTTTATTTTCAGCTTGCAATTTTCTGGGTAAAAAAAAATAAAAATAAAAGAAATCCAGAAAGTTTTCTATAGCATCTCTGATCATTACATTCACATATTGCTCTAGTGACCCAATTTTTCAGCATTTAGCAGATTGGAAAAACAAAACAAAACAAAGAAACAAAAAAAAACCCTACAAAAAATGCACAAAAAAGCTCAAACTCAGGAACCAACCATAATTTCTCAGAAACAATGCAAAATATAGAGAAGAAGCATATGCAATGTGTTATCAAGTAAACATACTTCACACTCTGCATGTTAACATCTCATCTGTACATTTTAAAGTATTTGAGAAAAACCGCAAATTTTTTTTTTGGCATAAAAATCTTTATTCTCCTAAACTCAAAGTGTACATTATCTGCTGGGTTCCCTGGTGGAGAAACCAGTTAAAGAGGTGTTCCCATGACACATGAACTCCATAACATTTCTAAGGGCAATGTTTTAATCAAAAAGAGAGCAGAAAAGAGATCCACAGAACTCTCTTCCCACATCCTATCCTTTTGCATTAGAGTAGACACAAGCGATTAAAAAAAATGCTCCAAGCAACTGGATGCTGCCACCAAAATGATACTAAAAATATCTCTCTTTCTTCTATAAGTATGCAATTTTTATGCCAAAAGGAGATCCTGTAAACCGGTCATGGACAGGAAAGAATTTGCCTCTTAAAACTCCTGTAAGGCCTTTCTAATGTTAATGTTATCATCAATCAGAAAAGACTGGAAACATCTCTCTGCACACACCAGGCAATTTAATTCTTCCATGCCAGAGCAATCAGCTCTACCAGCACCAATCCACACTGACAACGAGGTTTGTTCTGCCACACCGTTATATTAGTTGTTTGTTAGAAGCTTGGTGTGTCTTATGACATCATTTGAAACTCTAGAATAACTCTGCTCATACTATAAAATACACGTGCTATGAAATACATTTATTTTTTTACTCAATGTTATCAAAATTAGGAAGGAACAAATCAGGAAAGAGAAGGAAACACATTGTTATATTTGTTGAATGTTTCTCCATGGTGTTGCTTGTCTGCTTGTTTCGAGCATTATCTATTTAAAGAAGTTATATGATATATAGAAGACAGCAGGTAGAGTGATTGACTGAGAGTCAGATGTTAAACTGACATATAGCTTTAGAAAGGATAAAAATATTTCTCTACCTCAGTTCATTCCATAGCAAAAATCTTCTCAGATCTTGCAACCTGTATCATTTTTACACTTAAAAGTTTCAAAGTGAAAAGAAGGTATAAAGGGTAGTGTTTAAAAATAAAATACACATTTTCACAGCTTTGCTTTCTTTTTCTTTTTTTTTTATGAAGAGTATAATATTGAAGGAGAAAAAGCCTACTTGCTCTCAGTTAGGTTTACTAAATCAGTCATGAAGGCAGCTGATCTAAAATGCATCAGCTGTCACCTGCTCAGTCTCCGTTTGACAGTTCAATACCTCCTCATCTTCCGAGAATGGCAGTGCTGAGACCTGAGTAAACCATGTCTGTATGCAAACTGTCACAGAGTTCTTGGCATATCATTAGGCCTGACCTCCACGGCTGCAGTGACAAGAGGGAACGTTACAGCCAATTGTCAACTGAGTTAAAATTAATGTACAGGTCTCCAAATTCAGCAATGGGCAAGGCAAACCCCACAAGCAGTGGTCAGTTGATAAACTACATAATTACAGTGAAATAATCTCACTCCTTTGGAGAATGCAAATGTATGTCACAAATTCTAGACACGTCTCTCTACACATCTATGAGTACATTTTTCTCCTCAGCATTTATCTGGACCAAATATGACATCCAAATGTCAATAGATCCCAGTTATCAGCTTTAGGCAGTAAAAGGAAACATTATCTATGGCCATGAAAGGACAATCTAAGACAAGTTCCCAGGCAGTGAGAGTCACAGTTGCACTCAGAGTGATTAGAAAAGCTGTACCTGATCAGGCACATAGACCAACACCTCAATTTGAGATGCCTCTTTCTATCCCCCTGCAGCTGGTGCATGACCATAGCATGAATACTCAAGAGCCACCAAATGGGATATACGGGAGTCCCTAGTATGGATTCTTTTATCCAGTTATCTTCTCACCATGATTGCAAACCCAGTATGACAGTGTAAAGAGTTATACAGCCTTTGCCATTCTTTTTCCAGTGTCTCCAGCCATCCATGGCATTGGCACTACCTGGTCTCAGAGTGGTTTTGATCTCTTATATTCGTATAGTGTGCACCTCATGAAGTTATCCTACAGAGCAAATAACTTCAAATAAAATACTGAATATTTCTAGACTAAATTTCTAGGAGTTTTCTTTGTCTTAATCAGGAGGGAAAACTGCATTTTTATAAAAGCTTTCCTTTCCACTCCATTACTGGTTATGTCTGGTAAAAATAAAATTTTGCTGTGAAAATACCACAGTTGTTCTTCCAGTCTACATGGAGAAACTTGTAGAAATAGTCATGTCGGAGTCCACTACAAACTTCAAATTAAGTAAATTGCTTACCTTCTGTTTCCTTTCCACAATGGAAGTATTTAGCTAGAAAATTCATATTTAGACTGCACTCCTTTTGAAGGAGAAACTTTCAACATCATTCAAATTGATTAGTGCTATGAGTTAATAAGAGTTACAGGTAACAAAACCTTCTCATGTCACCCATGAGGAAAAGAACAGTAATAGTGGTTGAATTTTATGGTATTACTTCTTTTACCTTAGCAGTTTTAAGGTACTCACCTTCACCTCAGTGTAAGAACCATGTTGCAGAGATCTGACAGAACTGGAAAAAGTGCTGTACTTTGCTCTCTGCAGAGGTCTCCCCAGAAGATAAAACATTACAGATAATCTGAGAAAGGGACACACTAATAATTTTTATATTTTAAGTCCAGTAGTCATGTGGCTTGTATAGAAATAAACAATCCTTAAAGATCTTTTTCAAAAGTTAAATCCCAGCTAAGAAACCATTTTGCTAAAATTCTTACACATTTCTTAACAATGATTAGGTACGTCCCCTATTGGCTAAATCGGGTCTATGAAAATGTAATATAAAAAAAATCAACAGGATTAAATTGAGCGGTATTTAAAAAGCCTTATCTACAAGAAATGAACATATGTTTTAGAGCAGTTTATGATCTGAAGTTACAGAAAGTATAAAGTGTGAATGGTCATGTATTACCTGAACATTTGAATGCCATGGTAGAATTCAACACCATTTGCCAAACATCAGTACTAGATAAATAAGTAAAGCAGCCTGTAGCTCCATCTATGCAATCTTCCTTAAGTTTTGCCTTTGCATGGTGAATTACAACATGAAATACATTCCTTCTAAGCTTAGAAATTATTCAGTGGATAGAACTCCGTCAAAATCAACTCCTACTCATTAGGATGGACCCACATAATTCATTTATAGTCCCACTTCACACCGCCGTTCATGAATTACGAGGTCATTCCTAACTGAAAAAATATTTCATTTCGTGTCATCTCATCTCACTGTCATATTTCTCTACACCAGACTTCGCTGCTGGTCAATCAATAATAAAAGCAGACACAAAGTCCAGCATTTCAGCAGATATTTGAGCTTTTCTAGATCTCCAATTCCCTTATGAGTTTGGTCATTTTCTATTGAAGACAAAGTAAGAAATAGCCCCGCAACCCACTTGCAGTTTGCAGCATGCAAAAGTACCACGTTTCCAACAGAGGGACCTTTGAGGCCCCTCGGGAGTTACTAATCCTTTAGAAAACAGCTTCTCCCCCACAGCACCCACTTCACCTTATTTCACATTTCATTTTACTGGATTTCCAACCACGTTTCTCCAGGCTTGACACTTTCTTATTGACACACCACCACAGTCTATAGAAGTTGGATAGCAAACATTCAAAGAAATGGAGACTCAAACCAGTAGAAAATGTTGTTTTAAAGGAAAATATTGATATGCATACATCTTAAAAGAGTTAAGGCAGGTTATTCTTTTGACTTCAGTTTGATTTGCAATGAAGTAGGTCATGAAAATGCAAACCGGTTAGAAAGTTGTATCAGTAACTCTCTGTATTTTAGATGTGTTTTCATCCCATTCCTATGAGAAATAACTGCCAAGGTGAATGCTCTCCGAGCGCTACAATATCCATTTCTGGTTGAGTTACAGCCCTTCGGCTGTTAGCTGTTTTCAGCTTACGTAACCATACACTGATATGTCTTCTCTCTTTCCATTTTTTTCCCCTGAGCAAGAAACATGTTTTCTTAGTACTAAGATAATTGATGGATCACACAAAAGAGTGAATCTACATATGATAATGACCACAGAATCAAATGTGCAAGGGGGAAAGGAGAAAATCACCAAAAAGCTACCACAAATCTTATTTAACATCAGGATGAGTAGACTCAAACATATTTTATATTAATGCCACAAGTAGTTATTAAAAGATTAATGATTTCTTAACAGTTGGTTTACTAAAAAGCAATCAGTAAACTATTTAACAGATTGCTTATAGGCAGAGTAGGTCTAAATGATTTTAACATGTTTTGCTGGCACTAATGAGCACTGTTTACCACACGATACTCCTGTATGGCTGTAATGTATATACATCTGTTAATCATTTATAATCCTTTTATCAAGTAGTATCTTTTAATAATAACATAGAATTTTTCAAGAATTTAAACTCTTCTCAGACTCTGCTAATTTTTTATTAGTTTTCTCAATATTTTATCTATTCTTTTAGTTCCTACTACTGTTTGCTTTGCTAAGTTTCTCTGTGTTTATTCAGCCATCTTCAAATGAACAAATCCTTCTGTGACATTAAAATTTTACCATTTCCCTGTCTCCTTCTTAATGATAATTGAACACAACAGACATAGAACATAACTTCACCTTTTGCTTTCTATGATGGGTACAACAAACCCAAATGCAGCAGCTGTATAGAGAGAAAGTATCCTGTAAGTTTCACCATTAGAATAAAAAGAAAAATTCACAGCTATCGACTCTTATCAGGTCCATTCTCATCACTGTGCTGTTTTGCGTAACTTGTGATGACTGATCAGTACAGACATTTTTTGACATTGTGCATATTTACTAGAGCTTAGAAGTTTAGGTCACTGAAGGAAGACTATTCTATGTCACAGCTTCTTTCAGTTTTCCAACACGAACAGCTTTGGGAAGTATCATACAATCTACAGAATGAAAAGATAATTACAATGTAGTGAAATAAAGTTAAATGTCACTTAAAGGTATGCAATGAGGAATTATTGTTCTTATGCTTCATCTGGATACAAAATCACCACTTGAGGCAGCTGTACAAATGTGAGGATCATATCTTCTCCGTGGTGCTCGAACACACAGAAATCCAAAAAGTGTTAAGTTGAATTTTTTAATTATACCTGTTTCTACAGCAAAGTCTGTGTAATGTTTTCAGTCCTGCTTCAGCAGGAGCAATCCCATACTATATGAAATATGTGTACACACACGGTTATTAATACTTTGCATTTACAATGTGAATGATGTAGGGTTTTTTGTTACGTGCAGCACCTTCCGAAGTCAGGATGTCACATCTCTTAGTTCTTCACACCAGCTCTTTCTGAAGGGCTGGGTGATGAAGCTGCTATGGGAAAACCCTGGCTCATGTAATACCCCGGACTCTCTGAACCTAGTCTCCTCGTCAGGAGCAGGACCACTGTACAATATTCCCTTCTTTCTCTTTTTTCATATTTCAAAATTCTGCTGATGTTGCTTACACCTCTTTTTTTATATCAGTATCTTATTTCATTGCTGTCATTTTCCTGGGATTCACCAGTAGCCATCCATCCACTCAATGCTCTTGTTTTTTTGGACGATTTAGTGAAATTATTCTACCTCAGTTTAAATATTCTATTCAAAGTTTCAGGAATAATCAGTAAATAAATTGGAGCATGTGCATCTATGTACTTATAAAGACAGTTTAAAAATATTCATTAGAAAATACGTTTGGAAGAGACCTTTCAGTTCTGTAGGAGTATTTGCTGCTAGGAAACATTTTAGATTAGAGAGAAATAGAACTTGACGGGGGGAGCATGGAGAATAAATACACATGCACACGTTTGTATAGTTATTACTGCTAGAACTGTTAACAAATGGATCTACTCTGTTATAATTATGTGCTGTCATTTTCTAGGTTTTTTATATTTTTCATAAGAAAGGTAGCAGGGAGTCTATATGCAGTTTTTCTCAATGGATCTAGATTTCAGTCTTCACAAAATGGTTGTTTTGAATGCCGTTTGCCTTGGTATTCAAACAATTCTTGAACAATTGCATGTGTTATTTACAGACGTATCCAATTGTAAAACTTTGATCTGAATTAGATTTTGAAAATAGCTTAATAAATAAATAATTAATAACTACTAACAAATAAAAAAATACTCAAATTTGTGATGGAAAATACTATAAGCCCTTCTCCAAACAGAAAAGCACATGGTACTTGGAGCCATGGCTTAGATCACTGCATAGGGGTGGACACAATTCCAGCTGAGACCCTAGCAGCAATGAGTGGAGAAGAGCGATTGCATTTATGTTTATTATCAACTATATTCCCATTCATGCCTAGCACAGGGAGATTGGCTTTTTTTTCCCCACAAGGACATGACACTATTGATGCTTGTCAAGAAAACAGGAAAGCCAAAGGGAACCATTGTCAGTGTGCTCCCAGACCATGAGGAACAGTAATATGGCACAACTTTGTTTTAAGGAGCTGCTACAATATCAGAAGTCTTTAATAATATCATTAACTGAAAAAACTGTAACATTAGGATGAGTTGCATCTCTTCATCCAGATCCATCTTCTCCCAAATTTCAAGCAGTAAGTGAAGGCTATGCCTCTAGTGTTTTGTTTATCTATCACCACGTCAATGATTATTACAGAGTTACAAAACAAACAACTGAAAAGCTTCATTTCAAGAAAGATTTATGGTGACTTAAACACATTCAGAATTTACTAGGTGAGAGTAAGAAAATAAATCTGATATTTGCTCAAACAAAATTTTTTACAAAAAACCCACCAGGTTTAAAAAATCAGTGCTGAAGTAATGGAGTATAATTGCCAGCATAGGAAGGAATAAACACTGATTAATAAAACCAGAAACAGATACAGTTGCTAGATAAAAAGATTATCATGCAGACTATCCAACTGTCATTATAAGTTAGTTCTCTGTAGTGTGACCTTCAATACTGTCCAAGCTAATTCTGCATGCCTGCAATGTCTTAAACACTCTGCAATTTAAAAGCAATAAACTTAAAATAACCTGCAATTTAAGACTAGTGGGCTGGGGGAGGGTGGGGGGAAACAATGTAGTAAAAAAATCTGAAGGTTAATATTGAATCAGGTAGGGTCACTATCCCTTAATAACAAGAAAACTGCAACAAATAAATTTTTTTTTGTTTGTCTGAGATTTCTGCTTTATCTTTTCCTGCTTTGATACTTAACTAAAGTGAACTGTCTTATATAATGCCAGCATGATGGTGAAATAGTGCCAAATATAGCAAAATGCCTGAAAGAGGAAACAGTGTTCTTACAATGCTGAGGGCATCCACTCCACAGCCACAGTTCAGCATCTCTGTATGTTTCAGCCCACTCTCATATGAAGCTTGGTCCTTCCTGCAGCTCTCTCTGCATCATTCTCTTGCACAGACAAGACTCTGCAAGTGCTGATTTTTTTAATCTGTTTTCTGTAATTTCTTTTAAGATAAATATATTTTCCCATAAGGAAGTATCATAGCAGGGACAGTGAGAGGCCCCAGGCATGAAGGACAACCACAGCACCAGCAGGGGTTTCACAATGTTAGGCACTGGCAGAGGCTGCCCAGGGAGGTGGTTGAGTAGCTATCGCTGGAGGTGTTTAAAAGACAGGCAGATGAGTTTCTCAGGGATCTCGTTTAGTAGTGGACAGGTACGGCTGGACTCTGTGATCTCCAGAGGTCTTTTCCAACCAGATGATTCTTTGATTCTATGAATGATGTGCAGCTGGCATGGACCAACTGTGCAATTAGATCCAGCTCTCCATCATCACATTAGCTGCTAAGCAGCAGGTTCTTCCTCCAGCGGGTGGTGGAGCACTGGAACAGCTCCCCAGGGAAGCAGTCATGGCACCAAGTCCGCCAGCATTTAAGAAATATTTGGACAATGCCCTGAGGCACACGGTGTGAATGTTGGGAGTGTTCTGTGTAGGGACAGGAGTTGGACTCAATGATCTCTTTGGGTCCCTTACAACTCAGGTAATTCTATGATTCTAAGCAAATATATGCTATTGGTAGCATAATGCAATGACAATATAAACCAAGTTGTACCAGAATTAATACATGCAATAAGCAGGATCACAAAACCGGATTTCCCATAATGTGAATTACAGTGATTGTGGTCACATCTACACTCTTATACCACAAATTTAAATTGGCTGGAGATTTAATGTTTGCTGTGATGACATCCCTCTTTCTAAAAACTAGCTCAGCTGTCTACTTTGCCATTTTTTCTTACTGAAGTCAAAGGGGTGGCAGAGCAAGACAAGCCATCTTCTACGTATTAAAAAGTCACTTCCAAAAGTGAGAACATATGCTTTTTGTCAACAGCACAACTGCAGTCCTCTGAAGACTGTGAAAAACACACAAATTATTCTTATCAGGTCCTATCTCTGAGTGCAGGAAAGATAAAAATGCTATTCGAAGAAGTAAGCCCCTAATTGAAAGTCATTCATCTTTATTTGTATAATGACAAATACACAGATTCTAGGACAGGAAAAAAAGCCTTAGGAAACTAGGACAGGTGGGAGTCAACAATTACACAGTTCATCCAAGTGCAGAGACTTGTGCTCTGTGCATTCGTCTGCATTAGAATTCATCTGCAGCCTCATTATAGTCTAATAATTTGTCAATTATTTGTTGTAACTGAACAATGTCTCACTAGGGATCCTGAATCTCTTAAAGAATAAGCAACATCAAAAATCCATTTTCACAGGGACCAAGCCAATGTTGCATCATCCCCGCAACCAGTTAACCTGCATAGTTTACCATTGCATTGTAGAGCATCTTAAAACTATAAATGCCCTTGAGCAGGAAATCTCTGTGGGCTGAGAAACAAACAAGACGACTTCAGCTCAAGAGTTTTCCTTTTAAACTCTCCATGCCATACATTTTGCAAGTTATCTGTACCATAAAATGAAATACAGAAAATCATATAAGAGAGCTGGAGAACTACCTTATTTCTTTTTCTTCTGTACCATTCAGACAATGACCTGTGTCAGACACACAATGCAACAGAGAAATACAGAAAAACTGGGACCTGTAAGAGGTCCAGCATGGCATCAGCAGGACTAGCACTTACATGGCTCTAAATACAACAGGATAATTTTAAACTAACATACACAAACTGTAGAAAATGCTCTTCTATATAGTCCTCTCTTGTGCGGACACATAAAAGCCAGCCTGGACCTTCCGCCATTTTGAAAATTCATTATAATTCATAGGATATTATAGGACTTGCTTCAACTCAACATACATCTTTCCCAACTGCAGTGAGGCTGAAGAGGTATAAGAGGTGCTTCATCTAGAGCACTGTCGTTTTGAAAAAAAATTATTCAAATTTTTAAAGACTGACTTATTTGCGTTTACTTAATAGATTGCCAGAGAGCTTTGAAGGGCAATGATCCATGAACTGAAACTTTAATACCTTAATGTATTATATGGTAATAGATCCAAAGGTACAATAATGGACTATTGAGCAGATAATTACACATTCATAATGGGCTGTAATGGGGATTATGGTTTACATTATGGACTATTATGCCTATTCTGGAATTTATAGAATAGATTTTAACAAGAATACAACAGATCCCATTCTACATTCACCTTCCACAAGGAAGCAAGAAAACACAGTGGACATGTGCTACCATCACCACCCTCATGGCAGTCTTCCTTTTTCCAGCACCCACAACAGTCCTTTCAGAGGTCATAAATGTAAATAGGTATGAACAAAAGGCAGCAGTACCTGAGATCATTTCTCTCAAATCTTCTTACAAGTAACTAAATAATGACATATCACACAACATACTTCACTAAAATATGACTCTACTTTGAGAAAATATCCTGAGAATCACAAGATTCACAAGTTTCCACAAAAGACACGTTGCTCATGATTTATGTACTTGGAGACACTACAGCTAAATTTGCAGAGTCTAGATTTCAGTTTAATGATCATGACATGCTATGCTATGACAATATGTGCTGTGCTATAAGACAACACACCACACATAACTGAACTTAATATTTAACTTTTAAGATTTATTTAAGCGCTATTCTATTTCATTCCAAAAAGAGGAAAAGTAGACAAGTACAAGAAAATCTAGACATTTTGTATTAATACCACCTGTCATTCTTTGAAACTGCCTTTGTTTATTTGTCTGGTTTACTTCCAAAACAGTAGGAAATTCATAGAAAATATCAAACATACAGCAAGACAGGCTTTTTTTCAACTTTAGGAAAACAGCCACAAGAAAACAATACATTAGAAGAAAAAAAAATCTTATTTATGAAAAATACCCATACTAAACAAGGTTACCTGATAGGACAAATGCAAAGAAGTAAATGATCTGACAGCAGCTGCATGTATTTTATTCATATAATACCTTCATTAGTGAGAAGATAAAGACAGCCCAATTTAAACTGAATTATTTCACATTTCTGTTTGTGAGGGGAGGATCAACAGCAGTTTTCTGCCATTTTAGAATTAATCACACTGCTATATAAATCCTCTATATTTTAAGAACTCTGAAAGTGTGATTTCAGAAGTTAAATAATGTATGAAATTGAAAAATGTCATTCTTTTAATATCTTTCTCCTTGTGAAAGAAATTGTGATTACAACTATAAAAAACTACTGTAATTTTCTTTTTAAAGTATTATGGAAGTTGTCATTGTTTAGTTAACCAATTCAGATTCAGTCAACGTGACCTACCATATCCTGAGGGAGAGACCTATTGTAGCAGTAAGCAATACATCTCTACACACTTGTAATTCAAAGGCACTGAGGCAAAAGCTGTCAAAACATTACTAAGTCGACAAGGATGTATGGTTCATTAGTCTAGGAACTGATGCGTTATGGACCTGTTTGTGATCAGCCTGATAATTTAAATCAAGTTGCAAGTTTATGTAAACCAACTAGAACTCCATTTTTAAATTTCAGATCACATCTTCAAAGGCACCTGTAATTGTAGATATTTATCACAAGGCCATAACTAGTCCACTATCAGGCCAACGTAATCAATAATAAATTTATAAAATATCATTACTTTATAGAAAATCTCTACCTCTTTTGTATTGACTTTGAGGACTAAACTGCAGCATAATATCAGTAAACCAGTCTTGTTCAGTAACACAGAATTAGACCATAAATTATTCAATATTTACAAGTGGTTATGTGCACAGAAAAGAGTGGTGCAGCTGCAAATCTAGCTGATCCCTTCCCCGTGCTGCCATAAGCCTGTCCAAGCCTGTCGACCTGACAGTGCTGCTCTTGGGCCCCTGCTGGAGCACACTACCTGCATGTGAAGGCTCTTTATCCCCCATGGTTTTACACCCCTCAGAATGATATTTAAAACATGTAGCTACACCCCACATATTACTAGTCTACAGCCCTCCTGCTGTTGAAACAGGACAAAGGTTTTTGTGCAATTAGCTTAAAGAGAAGATGAGGGATTGCAGAGTTGGTCTTGCAATTACTGTCCTAGCATTTCATTCATTGTAACACGTGATTGCAAACAGGACAAGTTCAGCCCCAGTGGAAAGGTTGGCATTCATGATTTCAAGTGTTCAAGATTTTCTCTGACACAAAATCTCCTTTCTGCAATGATATTACATACCAATACCTGTTACCACAAGATGAAATTTCCATCTAGAGAAAAAGGAAAAGAAACTGGAGAAGATGACTTTCTGCAGGACTGCAAACAACCAAACATAAACAGGCAGGTCATAAGATACACTTGATCCATAGGATAAAACTGCAGTTGTCCTATAGTTAATTGCTTCATTATCAGTTTATATGATTTTTTTTTTCTGTGTATCAAGAAGTATTCTATTAATAGTGTATCTTGTGCTTTGAGTATAGAGGACGATAATTTCAAAGTGTGGTTTATCAAGTTTGCACAGTCTAGTGAAAGAAATCATTACTGTCATTGTGCATCCCCAAGAAGATAAAAAGAGTTGCTAAAGTATAAAATTTGTAAAAGTCTCCCTAATCCATGTCTTCTTCACCATGAGCTCACTTCATTAATCACAAGTTCCTCTTTTTACACAGCTTTTTACTCATTTATGAAAATTGCTGCATGAAGATGGCAAGGAAGGTTAACCTGAAAATATGTTTTCCTCTCAGATGCATTTTTTCAGGCAATTTGTGCTGAAGTACTATATAAAGTCACATTAGATTTCAGTATTTTACATTTTTGTGATATTTTAAACATTTATTTGTAAAAATGCCAGAATAAACATTTTACATGGACTTCTTCTAAAGGACTACATTTTTTTCTCCTTCCCTTCAAAAACCAGAGCTTCTAGGAGTGTTTGTCAACAAATTCAGAATCTGATAAACCTGACAAACCTGACAAACCAATAGGTTTAAATAACTCAACTAAATTTCACCATTGCTGTAGATGTAGAGGGGTGAAGAACCTGGCCACCTTTTATGGGCTAGGGGAATGCTTATGGGCAGGTGGAAGGGGGACAGAGCTGGGACACCATGTAGATGAATACAAGAGATTAAGAACTGGCTGTACACTCCAACCTTTCAGAACAAAGAACTTGCTTCAGGACACATACTTGTCACACTACAACTGTAAAGGGCTATCAGGCACATAAGATGTCCCAGATTCCAAAAGACTTGCTTCTAATGCATGTAATGTCAAACTATCAATAAATAATTAAAACCAAAATACTCCTGAAAAAAAGATAAAAAGAAGCAAAAATTATCTCCCTACTCAATAACAAAACACTGCACTGAACAAATAACTCAATAAAAACAATATTCTCAATAACAAAACAATGCACAGCATGAAAAGCTCAGAGGCCAACATTGTTTTTCCAGGTGCAAGGTCCATTAGCCACGTTTCAGACACTGCTGGTATCTGAGACGTTGTCAAATAGCCCCAAAAATGCCCTAGGAACAAATCAGATATTGTCTGGAACATCTAATTTTGCTGAGGGATGAAACTGTTTCCTGCTAACTGCACTGCTTCACAGTGGTATTGCACAAACTGTAAAAAGGGTGTTTCCCTGCAGGTCATGATCAGAAACCACTGGTGCAGATGAACTTCCAGAAGACTCTGAGGAAAGCAAGAAAGTAAAACACCTGCTTTCTCCTAAGGGTTTCTATTTATCAGCAGCCCTTGCATTTCTGTGTCTTTCTAGACAATGAAATTATTTCTGAACAACTTTGATGTACTTTCTGTCAGAGGTGCTCCTTTAAACATCAGTTACTATGGAAAAGAGAAATGCATGCACAGAGCAGGATTTGTTTTGAGAGGTACCATCATTTCAGAAGACAATTAAAAAAGGCTTGGTTTCTTTAAGTTTGTTCTATAGTCTGTGTGCCCATATTGTTCTGTGATGTCAATCCTTAGAAGTAGTGTACAAGCAAACACTAAAAATAATAATAAAAGTTCATGGCATGTCTAACCCCTTTCTGTAACACAGTGATAAGTCTGCAGTGATACAGGTTCAATCAAAATCCATACCAGCACTAAACTACAACAGTCAAGGGAAGGTATAATTTAATCACACAGCTCCAGAAAAAACAATATATACTTATTTGTGAGAATTTTTAGATCCTCTAATGGATGGAAGTTTTCAGCTTGTAAATACATGAGAAAAACTATTGTAACATGTAGCTACAAGCTTTCATATCAGATTTTGATTTGAGCTTAGGATTTAAATGGAATAGTCTCTCAAAAGAAAACATTTTAAATTTCTTTTCTCTCTCTCTCATGACAAAATGAAGGGTGAAAGGAAGCTTGTCTTAGTTCCCCCTTAGTAGGCATACACTTCTATTTTCCAAAAAGAGAGTCAAATCACAGTTGTGGCAATGCAGTACACTTGTGGAATTTTACACGCTTGCTGGCTTTAAAGCAAAAATTTTGCATAGATAAAACTATTAAAATTTTCACATGAATGCCAGAAAAGATTAAAGGAGTTAATATTATTAAACATGTCACATTGTGAGGTATCTTAATAATTAAAAAACATCACTTTCTTGATGGAAAGAATTCCTGGCTGATATTTAAGTGTGGGTAATCCAAACAGAACTATGCATGAATAAACATTTGCTGCAATTAACTAAGACCACAAAACCACCAGTAAATACTTTCTTTAATATATTTTTCTTTTGAAAATTTTCTCATTGACCAATATCAAAGCAGAATACTGAAGAAATGAAGTCTTAACAACAAGCAGCACATAACTTTAATTTTAAACTATAGCTTTCCACTTTTTCTACCCAGGTCTCTTCTACTTTTTCTGCTTTCCCAATCACAGACCAATGTATTTATAATAAGATAGAGTTGATAATTTTTACAAAATTCCATTTGAAACTAGATGGGATCTTTTTGCTTCGAATCCCTTTCAGGTCTCCTATGGCTTCCTGCTAATTTAATTATTTGCATTATCTCTTTTGCATGAACTTCAATACAGTGAATATGTATACACCAATTAAAATTGCCTACCTGCCTGCTGTATCTAATTATAATTCTAAAACAGGTTAACAAGAGTCTTATTTTTCTCACCAGCAAGCAGATATAAAAGCTAGAAGTAAGTAACACATCAAATTAGTATAATTTACTGACTCAATGAAGTTGTCATAATTTTATTCCAAAATGCAGGGAATAAAAGGCCTTAGTAATACAGGAAGAGAAGTGTATTTCCAGTTCTGTTCTTCCCTGGGATTTGGCCTTCAGCTGGTGAGTTTAACTCCTGAAGATACCTCAAAGACTATGAATCTCAAGGCAAGTTTAAAAAAGAAATAATTTGTGTCCCAGTACACCAGCTGGAATACTAGCATTGAAAGAGACCATACTTGAGCCTCTCCTATGTTTAATTTATCTCAGTTGGCACCTTCATTTCTAACCATTGCCTTGCCTGGTTTGTCTGATAGCTGAAACAATCACTGTGCAAAGGTGTTTGTAGGAAACTGAGTGACAGTGTCTAACCTCCTGGGTGAATGCCTCAATCACTGAACTATTTATAGGAAGGGGTCCTTGAAGAGCTTCACATAGTCTTTCTATACTTAAGGAGGAACCAGTCCCGCAGCAAGCAGCAAGCGCAGGATCACATTTAGTCAGTCAGCTCTCAGGTGTCTTGGTTTTACTAGCACAAAAACCACTCATTGCTTAGGAAAGCAAAAATTTAGACTTGAAAAGAACATTAGTCTTGGAAACTGAGAAATAACCTAGTCTGGGTATAAGCCCACTGAAGCAAAAGGAACCCAATTTTAGATTTAGATACTTAAAAGTGGCTTACAGGTGCCCAAATCCCATGAGGAATGAAGGGTTATGTCTTTACCATAGAATTAAATGCTTTTACCACCAGATGGGTATCGTTAAATAAAGCACAGTTGTAATGAGCAGTCACACAGTAAAATAGCACTTGAACTGGACAGAAGGAGCTTTAAATCTCTTTTCAAGGACATATTTTGCATCTGAGATTTTTATTCGCAACACTGAGGCATACAACAAAATGATACTTGTTCCAGGCTGTAGAGCAATGTAACCAAGGCTCTCCAGAGCCCTGACACGTAGCAGCCGGGGGGAGAATGCATTAAGAAAATGCAATGAAGAGTTGCAAGTGTTCACATTAAGTTGACGTGGGCGTTTTTCAAATCAAACTTGTTTAGACAGGGAAAAGGTCAGGACATCACTTCTCACCTGCCTCTCACCAATGCTCCCAGTACCAACAGAGAACTGTAATTCACAGCCTTGGAAAGAGTGACCAGGAGCAATCCTTGTCCTGCGATTGCATTGTAGAGCAAACAAGCATTGCCCCCAATGCGGTAACGCTGACTGCCACATCCAGCCAGAGGATGCCCAGGGAGTCCAACAGCTTTACTTATGTATTAACCCAGCACAGAAAAGAATACCCAAGGCTCAAAGTCTTGTTACAGGCAAAGAGGAACACATACCTCAAGTGTACAATCTTCATAGGCTAGTCAAAGAGCTTGGTCCAGCTTAGTTGTTACAGAAAATGTTATTATACAATAACATATTACTGTACAATACAATTTACCATACAATTATACCTGTTACAGGCACACTTCCTAGTATCCATCCCTTTCTCTGGCATGATGCTTACCTTTCTACTGCTGCTTCAGCTTGTATTGCCAACAGTTCCCATCTGGCAGGGGCAATGCAGCCAATGCCACCAGTAACTGAACTCCTTCACTGCAAGGAAGTTGTTGACAATGATCTCTCTAGAATGTACTTAAGGTCATTTTTATGTGTCTTCTAAGACTCTTTCAAACCTTTTTCTTTCTTTAGTGGTGCAGATTTACTATATATAGTGGATTTTGCATACAATCTACACATTCTTTACTCTCTTTGCTGCCCCAGCACTGTTTTTACCCAACTTCTAACTCTGCGTTGCTTTAAGTAACCACTAGGCTGTGGTCCTCTACACTAAACCATTATATTAGAGTCGTTAATACCTCATTTTATGCAGAATTACCACTTGTCACTATTATCTTTGTGAAAACACTGTTTTTGTATGATACGGACATTAGTGAAAGTAAGTTTAGGCTATTAGAAAAATTGCTGTAACAGCAAATGCAAGCATAAAGAAGGCTTAGGACAGGTCATGACAAGCTGATTCAAAGTAAGTGCGACAAGCCTCAGGCCAGAGACCTTGCAAACTCAGCACAAAGCCTCTTCCTACACTGCATGCATCTATGCACTGACTGGGCTAGAGAGCTGTATGCTCCGTCCCTTCCTACACAGCCTCTCTGAGCAGCCCTACAGAAGTGAGTCTTGCATTCCCAATCCAGCTCATGTCCACAAAACTGCACTCTGTCAGGATCCATCCAGGCATGCTCACTCACAGACACAATCTTTTCATACGGCTTCTTGATATTAATGAAATGCCCATTTACTTCAAGGATATATCCATCACACAACATACATACTGAATATTTGCATAAGAGTTCAAGTGGATTCACTGTGTTCATCTATCAGATTTTTTCTGTTCTAGGCATTTAACCACATATTTTCCCCAAATTATTCTTCATACTACATCTTAGAGAAAACATAACATAGATCAGGCCTTCGGTTTTCTTACTGAAAATGTCATACATGCAAGATTTGACAAATATTTAAATACTTTTACACATTTAAGGAACTGAGGTACTTTTATGAACCACTTCAAAAAGTCACTTATATTTTGATTTACAAAAGAAAAAACCCACAAAAGCCACCAAGAAACCCGCTCCACTTCATTAATTAATATAGAATATTTCAGAATATAATTTAAACTATATGGGAAAAGATTTGGAAAAGTAGATTCACTTGTAAAAGACCTCTTGGACAAAAAAACCTGCAAATGATAGTGGTTAGGGGGATACCTACACTGAAATCCATTAATTTTAGTATCTGAGTTTCTTGAAATGATTATTCGATGTTTTAGAATTTTTGTCTTGATGGAAGTATTTCTAAAGAGCAGATTATACGCACTTCATAGTGCTTCATCAAGCGAAAAGGAAAAAGCAAAAAATAAAGGAATTTATGTGTAACTAACCTAAGAAGGTACTACAGTTTTCTGTGTCGATTTTAAACTGGTTGTTGCTTTTTACTGAGACTGTGTTTACTGGTAAGAGCTTACTGTAGTATTTGCAAGGATAATGAGCTATTCAGTGTCTATTTTGAGATGTTAATGCCTTTCAAATATAATTGACAAATTATTATTTCAAACTTTTCCCATTAGCAGTTTTAAATAAGGAAATTGCTGTTCCAGAATTGTAACCTTTTCATTAATTATACCAAACTTCTCTTGTAACATACTATTGGTGGTTAAGTTTTCTTCCAATAAATCAAAGTGAAAGAAAGAAACCAAACTTTTTCCTTCTATTTGTAATCTTCCGTTTCTGTGTATTTCTCAAGATTCTCAATTGAAATTAGTAAAATTAATTCCACTGTTTATATTCAGGTTCTCAATATTGCAGAGCTAGGTTTATCACTGGTAAATGTTAATTATGTACTTTAAAAAAAGTCTGAATCATTAAAAAGTAACACAACACAAACTGAAACACTTAAAGAATCATAGAGTGGTTTGTATTGGAAGGGACCCTTATAGGTCATCTACTTCAACCCCCCTATAGTGACGAGGGACATCTTCAACTAGATCACATTGCTCAGAGCCCCATCCAACATGACCGTGAATATTTCCAGGGATGTGGTATCTACCACCTCTCTTGGTAACCTGTGCCAGTGTTTCACCACCCTCAGAGTAAAAAAATTCTTCTCTTCTTTTACTGTAAAATCATTATTCCTTGTACTGTTGCTACTGGCCCTGCTAAAAAGTTTTTCCCCATCTTTCTTATAAGTCTCCTTTAAGTATTGAAAGGCCACAACAAGATCTCCTTGGAATCTTCTGCTCTCCAAGCTGAACAACCCCAACTCTCTCAGTCTGTCCTCACATGAGAGGTGTTCAAGGCCTTTCAGAATTTTTGTGGCCCTCCTCTAGAACTGCTCCATGTCCCTCCCATGCTGAGGGCTCCAGAACTGGATGCAGTATTCTAGGCAGGGTCTCACCAGAGCACAGTACAGGGGCAGAATCCCCTCCATGACCTGCTGGCCATGCTTCTTTTGATGCAGTCCTGAGAGTCATCCTGACCCAGGTGCAGGACCTTGCACTTCACTTTGTTGAACATCATGAGCTTTTCATAAGCCTTGTGCTTGTCTTGTTGATTTCAGTACTTTCTTCCTTTATTAAATGAGCATGTTTGAAGCAACTTTTTTAAACTAAAGCTTTTCCACTTGTAAAATCCTCTAAACTACAACAGCACCCTGATTATCAAGCTGTTACATGTAATGACTGAGGTAGCCGAGAAGGGTTTAGTTTTTCCTCCATTTTTATTACTTTAGAATCTCAATAACAAACAGTAAGCAAAGATCAGATCTTCCCTCTGACTCAAACACCTACTCCTTATAAGTCTACAGATTAGACATTTGCCTGTTTTTTTGATATGCAGTTGCACATGGCTGTTTCTTGTGGCCAGTTGCTCAATTCAGAGGGTGGCAAAATTAAGTTATAAATGTCCCTTTACAGACTAGGTATTCTACAACTTTACATGAATCAAGACTACTGACTTCACAGGTACAACAGAATCACAAACTGGTATCTTAGCAGTGCACTATCAACAATTCTATTAGTATTTCTCTACTACAAAGCTTGGGGTTATTAGGAACACATTTAATTTGCAGTCGTATTTTATAGTATTGAAAAAAGCAAATTCCAGCCTGTGCTTCTAGCTTCTCATTTCTCCTAAGTCAATAACAAAGTACATCTCACAACACTTTTGGTCATTACCAGGGCTTCAGAGCCAAGAACTTCACTGTTTGATGCTAACATTTACACCTTTACCTGGTTACTGACAATAAATAAATAAAACAGTCTAGATAATCTAGAAGTCAGTTGGATAGCAATTCTGATAAAAGTAAACATTCCACTACAATTTTGGAAACAAGCTAACTTTAAAAATACAAATTAATTATATCCATCGCTTACAGTTAAGTTCATTTATACAAAAGTACTTACGATGTGAATGATTTCATAGAGAGGAAAAACAACCATAAGTTCACGAAATTACAACTACAGATTGATTTTAATTCACAAATTTTAATTAAAATTGTTGATTTCAGAAGATTTTATATCCCCTACAGAAATATATTGCACATACAAAACATTAGTTAGATGGAAGGAAAACAATGTTATGCGACCTCTACTTTTGATTATACACTTTGAGTTGAAGGAGAATAGAGTAGTACTTAAGTGCCAAGATGTATATGTTTTTCTTTATTGTATAGTCCCTGCACAAAGACACTCACAGAAGGTCAAAACTTTCAATTGTATATCTGATTGTTGTTAAAAAGAAAGTCTTGGCCTGCTGCACAACAGTCCACAACCACAGGAAGAATCCTGTGCCCTAGGTAAGTGAATTTCCCATTAATAAAATATAATTCCTTACCCTGGAAATGCTCAGCTTCCAACCCTACAGATCAGCAAATAGGATATGATGGAGCTGCTGGAGTAATTCCTATAAATTCCAAGTCAAGCCTACACAGAGGAATGCAAACACATCCTCACCACTGCAGATAAAACGCATAGAAAAGACTTTGCCTCTGTGACCCCTATAATCTTTGTCCTAAGAAGGGGCTGTGACTGATGTCTCAGCTCTATAACCAAACCTGTACTTTACATCTCATTTACCAAAGCCACTGAAACACCTTTTCATCGCACCAGGCAGACAGGCTGGAATAGCAGAGACAAACATGATCAAGCAAGTCCAATAATCAAACTTCTCCTGTGGCCTAGATGTTGCTTTGTTAATGATAGTTGAGTGGCTCTGCTTTAAAATGCTTGAACCAGCACAAGTGCCACTTCATTCCTATGTGATGTTTTCATTTAGCAGGACAGGTGCTCTTGCCACAGAGTATCCAAAAAAAGAACATTTAAAATATGTATTCACCAACATCTGTCTTGCTTTGACTTAAATGCATACTTGAGTAGCTTCTTTAAGTATGAGCAAAGAGTTTTCCACTTATTTTGACCTTCTAAAGAATCATGAGGCTGCATGCCAAAAGAACACTTTTATAGGAAAGTAACCTTGACTACACAAAATATGGGCGTTGGAACTTGAATTGGGAGGTGGAGAAAATAAACAATAAAACCCATAACATAAAAACTGCTCAAGCTTCTCTAAAAATATAGAGCTAAAAGCGATCTATTTTGCAACTGACAAAACATTTTGGAAAATTTTTAAAAAGGTGGTATCACAAATACATTGGGTACACACATGTTTTCAGTATATTTATACATAAAGCTTGTGTTTTATTTTAGGCTATGTAAAAAATACCGATAGCTTTATTTGAGAAAACTGATATAGCTTGGGGTTTTAGAAGGTTTTTGTTTGGTTTTTTTTTTCCCCATGTATCTAGTACAGCTTAACTACCGTAGCAGTAATTCACATGCTATATAAAGGGTACTGTTGGAGATAGAGAAGTATCGTTTCTGTTAGATTTTACTGTCATGTGTGACAGTATCCAACCCAAAATTCTTTTACAAATAACACAAAGTATATTCCATCACCAATGAGATGAAGAAAAAGAACTGCATGGGGAAACATAATACCACAATCACAAAACGTGGAAGGAAAATTAGGAAAGGATATTTGAAACTGAAGAGGAAATTAGTACCATAGATAATAGCTTGCTAAAATTACATATAGATTTGTAAAAGGAAACTTGGATTACAATTCTTGGATTTAAAAAGTTGCCTTCACTCCTTAAGAGCGTGTCAGTATCATAAAGAATCATATTTACAGTATGAATTTCTGCATTTTATTGTATATATTCCTAGAAGACGTCATTTCTGTACCTATATAGTGAGACAGACCCACAGAAACGCATGCTTAAAAACGGAAAAGCACAAGCACCCCAGCCCTACTTTGTATCTTTAGTCTGGCAGAATCACAGCAGTTGATGGTATAGTAACATCAGTACATGACTGGTGATGCCAAGTTGATCAACCAAGAATCTGGAATCCCTAGAAATAAGTACTTCTTTTCCCTTGAATAAGTCAGTCTCTCTGATACTGATTTGGAAATAAAAGTATTTCTCAACTTCCATGCTTTTTTCCAGCTGTTATACTAAGACAAGTGCTGGATATGGGTACTGAACAGCTATTTATTTCTAACATAGGATATATTTTGTATTGCTGTTTACTCATAAACCTAAACATTGGCTTGAGAAAGAGTTGTGTCACATCTGAGTACCATAGTGAGGCAACTGTTGACATAACAGAAATTCAAAGTATTAAAAAAAAAGGAATTTTCCATGACATTTTCAATGGGAACATCATTAGTCCCATATTTTACTTAAAGCTCTGCAAAAATACGACGTCATCATACCACAAACACAATGGAAGTAGAGCCATAAAGCAAAAAATGAATACAAGTCATACCAAGCTGATAATACTAAATTTAAGTTTAAAAATATTTCATCAGCTACAATAGCTTTTCACAATACATTAATGTGATATTCAGGAAGTTTTTTAGTGGTATTGTAATGCACAATGGAAGTGATAAACTGCTGATGCTACCAACTTTTGGATTAAGAAATTTGAATGTAAGGACCCTGATCTCTCAGGATGCTTGCTGGAAGACACAGCTTTGTTTCTATTATTTGATTATTCATCCTACTTTACAGTGGGAATGAGGGTTAATTTATCAGTGAACTTGCTGCATTTTTAGTAGTAAAAATTAGTAGCAAAAACATTAAGACTTTTGTCAGAGTGCAGTAAAATTCAGTCTGCAAGTTGGGAAAGAGATGTAAAAATATCCAGAAGCTTTCCTTCAAATAGATAACAACACTCCATCGGGCTAGCTTAGATGCATCTCAGAATTATATGTAAATGGAATTACGTAACATATTTAATGAATCGGAAGGCTGTTACACTTGTTTTAAATTCTTAATTATTTTGAAGTAATTGTAACAAATCTGTAAATTAAAATTTTCAAATATTTTTGTATTGAAAAGTGATTACAGAAATAATGATGTGTAGTTATAACTGATTTTTCTCCATTATGACAGAAATAAGAAATAAAAGATTTAGCAAGTGTGCAGTATACAGAATAATTTTTAATATTGATGTAGATATTTGACTATTTAAGGAGAACATTTTCATTAATGACTACAATAAATCGATTTCTTACAGATCAGTTCCTGAGCATCTTATCCCATTACCTGATCCCTCAATATCCAATTTGAATGAAAACAGATATTACACAAAGGCCTTTTTCACTATAATGTTTTTCTGACGTGCTTATATGCATAATCATCAAGACCCTGAGCCAGTGGGTTATCATGGGAAAGATATACAATAGCTTTTGTGACATGAACAAAATAATAATTGTTGTTGTTTTCACTTTCATCCCTCTTTTTATTCATTTGCTTTACCAGGGATAAACAGCACTACTGTTTGGGATCAGAGCATTTTGGTGAGCTGTGTTCATATCCCTAATTAGGTTTGTTACCAGTAAGGCAGACATATCTCCAGTCTTGACTTTTTTTGGTGCCAGTCAGAAAATTCACTTTGTGAGTGGTACAGCCCAGCCTCTCAGAGAAATTTGCAGCCATTAATGTAATACATGTACACACACATCTTGAAGCAAAATTTGCATAATTGAACCAGCACTTACCAAGGACAACAAATAAAGAGACAGCTCTTTTCCTCAAAACCTTAAAATTTTCAAGACAACAACAAGAAGAAGATGATAATCAGGAAGCATGAGCATTTTTTTTTCTTTTGTAATCAGAGTGACTTGAAACACTGAAAGTAATTTCAGCTGACTGCGGTTAATATTTAACTTTCCTCATTTTTTTCCAAAAAAAAGATTTTTATTTTTTTAAAGCAAGCTGTCCAGAGTTCCTATTGGCTCCAGTGAATTTGAGTCAGGCCCATAAGAAACACCTGATGTTTTCAATCATACAGACATGCTACACTCTTTCCCTCTCCCTTCCTTTCAATAGTCAGTTATGAGTAAAAACACAAACAATTCATGTTGCAATCATAACCAAGATAATAAATAGTTACATCCAAATGCAATACTCTTAGAATTATAATACAACAACAAATGCAAGTTCTGCTAGCTAAACAAACTTTTTACTATAAATTAAAAGGTCCCATCCTAGATCTGATAGCAATGGGCTTATTGGATGTTATTAAAAATAGGTGTTCCTTTGCCATGTTTCCTTTCCTGTTGTTTCCAGAACAGATGCTTTTTGGAAATGCTTGGACAGCAGAATTTGAACCCTCTTATGCCTCTCCCTAAAGCTGTCTTCATGTTGTGCAACTGAAGTCTTCCAGCTACATCAATATTTCAATCACCATCTGGGCATTGAGCCATTTGATAATTTGGTGGTGAACATCTTACCGCCCATTTGTTCTCCTCATGGCAGTTGAGCTGGTATTAGGAACATGTTTGCTACCAGAAAATGGAAGAGGTTCTGAGGAATAAAGGCTTTACAAGACAAAGGACTTTTAAAGGTCTCATATAAAGGCATAATAAATGAGGCTTCTCAGATATTATCTACAATGCACTACCATATATAGTGTGCCAATACCCTCTAGTGGATGCACTTGCTTGTGTTTATGTCACCCTGTATTAGCTGGCGTACAAAGTTCTAGAGCTCTGTAAGCTTTCTTATGAAAGATTCTTCTGATTCACGTGGCAAACGATAGCAGTTTTAGAGCAAATGTCTTCTTAATTTGCTTTCTACACTCTGCTGTGTTGAAGATTTAGTTAGCATGGTCTTTACAACACCTTCTCCCTCTCCCAAGGCATGCAATTTGATTAAAATCTTGGTGGAGTTCTATGAAAATCAGTGAGCATTCCTGTGGGATAATAAATAGATATAACTGAAGGCAGTGTGACATTTCTGTATTTATTTTTTTTCTGCTCACCAGCCTAACGATATCTTCTGTTACCCTAAAATGACTTATACAACTATGTCAAGATCAGTGTTGAAGAGGCAGCTCGCACGAGCCAGACTGGGAGTGAGACAGAAGCTTCCATTATCAGCAGAGCAATAGAGTTGAGATTTATTGCCATACATAGAGAGTTTTCTGAATTGGTAACGTTTCTTTCAGCTGCAAGATAAAGTCCTCGTGAATAAATGGATATTCCTACAGCTTATCTGTAATAATTTGCTATCAAACTGCAGAGAGGAAAACACCACCCATCTTGTTGGCTTGCAAGCAGGTATTTACTAATGTTGTAAAGAAAGGATTCTACACAACATCTCCTGGAACTGTTGTATATATTTCTAAATTTAGCATAAGGGCAAAAGACTGTACTCAGTTTAAGGAATTTATGGTATTCAGACCAAAATTCAGCTGCAAGGTTCTAGAGAAGCAACTAGACTACAGCATATGTGTGTTAAGGAAAAAAGGAACTATCTTTGGTGTGCAAAATTGTTTCAGAAAACTTAATGAACTTAATGAATTCTATACCAATAAAAAAAGAACTTGCAAGTTATTTATTTATTCAAAAACATTACTAGAAGAAGAAATAGATGGTGCCGTTGTACTGGATACTTTTGGAAAACATGATCAAAAAAGCAGCCATGCTCACAAATACCATCTAAATGACATCCAAGCCTCCATTAGCATTTTCTTGAAAAATGCACTGATGAAAATTTTTTCTATGACACTGATAGGTCTTCATAAAGTACCTCAATTTCTTAAGGAAACAGACCTTATGCTTACAGCTTTTACTCCTAAATCACCATTTTACTCTTGCCTACATTGGGAGTCTGCACAAAGTTCTAATTAATCACTACTAATAAGGCAAAATTAAAAAACATTATCATTTTAAAAGTCATTATTATGGATTGGGGTTTTGGTTTCTTGACTGTAATTGCTTTCCCAATTACGTATGTGGGCAAAACCAAAGTAGATGAGAATATAAATAAAGCAGCAGCAACAAATTTTCAGGACAAAACCTGCTGCCTGTACCACAAGACAACACAAAATCTGGAGTGTTAACAAAACTGACTGCAATCAATGCTGAGATTTAATCTGGTGTTTCAATGATCAAAACTAATTTGTTTAAAAATTACCCGCAATAAAAGGACAAAATTCCCAAAAGACTATTTTCATTTTATTCCCTTGAAAACAAGCACTGTTCATATCTGCCCTCTGTAGTAATAATCTCCTGTCAAATAAATAGCAGAATGACATTTAAGTAGGCTTTACAACATGAAAAAAATAAAGACAAGGACATAAATGAACAGGGATGAAATAGCATGGGATATTTAACTAATTTATTACAGTTAAACAGTACTGCTCTATTTTAGTGCTTGCCTCTCTAAGAATTCCGCAGGCTTAATTATCTGTGCGTGGGTATTTAAATTTTAAAGAAAAGGCACCCTTAGTTAAGTGTTTATTATACACAAAATGGAATGAAGAAAAATATATTTCTGTCAGATTTATTTTCTGTGCTAAAGGAGTATATTAATAATAACATACTATGAGCTAGCTTAAGTCTAGAGGAAGGATCTTACATGATTTAAGACCAGTTCAGTCTCTGTACATCGATTACAAGCAGATTGCAGACCACTATTTTTCATACAAGTTTTTCTCTCAACATAGATTTCTCTTGGCCAAGCTTCCTCTAGAGGAAGTGGAAAAATAAACCCATTGCAAACACGTTAAATTGGGTACTTTTAAATACATAAGAGAAACTACCACTGGCACAGCTCCATTGCAGGAGCAGCAAGAGGACAAGCAGTCACTAAGTACTAATCTATTCCTCTTCTAGGCTGCCACTTCAAGTGAGACCCGAGAAGAAGAGCTGCTACCAAGCCCGATAGCTGCTTTGTGGCCCATGTTTAGCCCCCAATCAGTTTTCACTAGAACAGAAAGCACAGAAGGACTACTAACAACTATACTTGGCAGTATCAGAATTAGGCCAGAAATTGAAGAAGGCTCAAATCATTGGAGCTTCTCCCTGCACTGCCATGACGTTTGTCCCTGGCTCCCAGCAGGAGCCCCACAGCACTGAGTGACACTGAGGGAGAGCTGCAGCCCTTGTGGCTATGGCAGATGCTGCTGCACTGGCAGCAAGCACAGGTCTGTCAGTTTGGGCAACCAGAGACACTAACAAGTCACTCAATATTAATTCAAAGAGATTAAAAAGAAAATTTTTCCATACATGATGCTTCAAGCCATCACCACATGTGTTAAAAATCCTTAACTTTGCCTTTCAGAATAGCCTTACAGGAGACATGAGGGGAGGCGTGCAGGGAGATGAGTGAAGACAAGACAGGAAGTCTGAAGGGCGATTCAAAGGAATCATTTTGTTCCCCCAGTAAAGTTTGAGTCATGACAGCGTACAGCTGCTTCTCAGCCTCACATCCCAGCCCAGGCACACTGCTTTGTAGGCATGAATATGGACACAGGAAAAAAATAAATGAAAAAAAAAAGAAATCTTTTACTTCCTACATCCTGGCGGCAGACCAAAAATCAATACCAGTTGCCTAAGTAAAATCTCACCCTGACAGGGCCTCCCTGCTGGCTATGCAGCAATACTAATGGTCTTGTAGTGGTCTTTAGACAACATAGGGATGTCAATATAATTTTGTTCCACTTTTCTTGCTTGCCAGCTCCCATCTGCAACCAATTCATAACCTTGGTTACTCATACCTTTGCACAAATGGACTGGCTCTTCACCTACACATTTAGCTGTCCCTTTCCTCACTCCAGTGCTTCCCTGATCACTGTGACAGACGTTGCAGTGTGTCCCTCCAAATCTGTTTTGCCTTTAATATTTCACTAAAATGCCAATGAAAACTGCTTTCACTTCCGGAAAGCACAAAAATCTTTTCTTCTTCAAGCGCAGTAGACAAAGCCTATTCCCATCAGACTAAACAAATAAGCAAGAGAGTCAGAAAATCAGGCACATATACTGAAGACTTCTCAAATCTTAGCCTCAGAATACTTCAGAGATATTATTTAACTCCTATGGGGAAATAGTCTACTTTATAGAGGCAAAAAAAAGTTATATGTATTTAGCATAAGTTCTTGAAAAATACAGCACATAACTTGGTGAGAAACAACATAAAACATTCTAAAGCCTTGTATTCAAAATATTTACATTTTCTAAGCAGGCAACTGGCTATACAGAATCACAAAAAGAAACACAGCCATGTATAAACAGACAATGTACAGCTGCATGCTAAACACACCTGTGAGGAAGGGCGACCACCTCTCAGTCAGCACAGCAGTCCCGTCCTTCAGGAACACTGGGAGTTTGGGAGCCACTGAGCCAAGGCTGGGGCTTGCACCCCATGCAGCCAGGCTGGTACTCAGATGGAGCAGTGCCTGGTCAGCAAGCTCCCTGCAGGCATGGGCCCACCAAGGGATGCTGGCTCCTGTAAAACTACCTTAGGGAATGCAGATGAGCATGGGAGAGAAATCAAGCAGCCATGCATAATTCATTGGCCTCACAAGGCCACTGTGAGAGTTAACCAGAGGGTAAACCACAGTAGCTCTCTTTTGTTTTCCCTAGGTTTGCACAGGGTGCCCAAGGCAGGCATAGTGCCAGGCAGACAGGTTTTTGCTTTCCCACAAGCAGCGGGACAAGTCCCACAGGTCTCCATCCCCATGGCCAACACCGTTCACGAGCTAAGTGCAACTGGAAGTAGTAACAAAAGTTGTGATGACAAACATATCACATTTTGACCTCATACAAATGTTGTCTTCAAACAAAGAAAAGCCCCACACCTCAGATGGCAGTTCTAGAGCAAAGTCCAGCAGATCTGTCTCTGCCATCAGTGCTCACACCTCACTAGGCCTGCCATACCAGCACACACCACAATACAGTGTTTGTTCTGTAAAAGCGCTGCACAGTAAGCAAAGCAAAGAACGGGTTATCAGATAATGCTTTCTCAGCCAAGATTCAAAATTAAACCTTATTGTAGGCAACCATCAGGACACACGAGATTGACAACAGTCCACAGTACAAGTCTGGAAGCAGCTGCTTTGTAGATTCAGAGGAAAAGGCTCAATTCCTCATCAACATTCCTCCAACTTTCTCTTTTTCCTCCCTACAATTGTGTGCCCGCCCTAATCTCAAGCTATTCCAGCCTCTTGGAGGGGATGTATTCAGACTCTCAAGCTTGATATTCAGCTGTTAGTCCACAGCAAATCAACAGTTCACTAAAATTCATTTGTAGAAACTATAATGGCACTGGTTGGAAACCTGATGCAAGTCCTGCTGCATTCAAGGGCTGTAGAAACTGGGTCCTGTATTGTGCAACTGTTGCTATTGGTTTGGACTTGAAACAGATGAGGTACACCAGAGTAAAAAATAATCCAGATAACTGGTATTTGTTTCAAGAGCGTTACCATGAGTTCACAATGCAGTAAGAATCAGCAAGCAGATTGAGAAGACTCTTTTACCCCTCACTAAAATCTCACAAAAAGTATTTCTTTCTGTACTCCTTAAAGCTGAATGATCTTAAACATCTCTCCAAGAATTAATATATAGTTTGTGGACAGTGAAGATTTGGCCATGGTACCCAGAAATCTGCAGGGGTTGCTCATACATTCAGGCACAATACAGAAGAGTGGTTCCTGTTATTTCCATAACCATGGTCTTTTAAAGAGGTTTGTTGTCTTTTTTTCCTTCCTACAAGACATTTTGACAAAAAAATGTATTAACAATTTCAGAATGCCATTGGTACATAAAGATATGGGGTTTTTTAAAAGCATTTTAAGAAATCAAAGAAAGTGAAAATTAGCACATAAATGTCTTACGTTAAGTAGAAGCACAAGGAAAGATTAACACCTTGCAGGAAAGAAGTGGGACGCAAATGCACTATAAGACATGAGAAGACTTTCAAGGAGATTGCTGGAAATACTGGGAATTATGAACGGGAGCCAGGGGAAAAAAAAACCTCAGGCAGATCATAGTCATTGAGAATTCTTATTGCATGAGTGGAACTGGCAGATAAAATCATAGAATCATTAAGGTTGAAAAAGACATCTAAAATATCAAGTCCAACAGACGTCTAAAATATCAGCCCAATACCATCATGACTACTAAACCATGTCCTGAACTGCCACATTTACACATTTTTTTTAAGACCTCCAGGAATAGTGATTCCACCACTTCCCTGGGCAGCCCGTTCCAATGCTTTACCACTCTTTCAGTAAAGAAATTTTTTGTAACATCCAATCTAAACCTCCTCTGACACAATCTGAGGGCATTTCTTCTCATGCTATCACTACTTGGGAGAAGAGACCAACACCCACCTCGCTACAACCTCTTTTCAGGTAGTTGTAGAGAGTGATAAGATCTCCTGTCAGCCTCCTTTTCTCCAGACTAAACTGCCCTGGTTACCTCAGCCACTCCTCATAAGACTTGTGCTCCAGACCCTTCACCAGCTTTGTTTCCCCTCTCGGCATGCTCCAGCACTTCAATGTTTTTCTTGTAGTGAGCAGCCCAAAAGTGTGGCCTCACCAGTACTGATTACAGAGGCGTGATCACCACTTATAAATGAAAATCAAGATTAAAATATATGTTTGTTTTGTTAGGATGTTTTGTTAGGATATACCACCTTATTTTGCTGCTTTATATTATTCATGGGGAGCATATCTTTCAGTTTAAAGTCCCTGATAATAATATTCATTGCAGGCCTCCTCGACAAACTGATCATAAAGCCACTTATATACAGTACTGCTTTTAGTATTTTCAGTATACAATTAAATAATTTTTAATTTTATTTTGAGTAGAAAGCTTATTTATCTTTAAAAAAGATGCTTCAGAGCAATTAGTAGATGTCCCATTGTATTAGTGTAGAAGAACAAGATTCAAAAATTTGTTTATTCCATTTAAGTTTGTTACTATCAAATATATTGAACTGTGAATGGCCACCAAGATAAATGCAAAATACTTTACATTTGGCTAATTTATAATCAACATTAGTTTTCTTCCTTGTAGCCAAAACAATTGGGCCAAATCCCTGGCAGATACAAGTTAGTCAAGTCTATTTACTCCAGCCTAGACTGTTTGCAAATCAGATATCAGATTATGACCTGACCCATGATTTACACTCCCAGTGAGTTCTATCAACAATTTAAAGGATGAACGTGTTGTTAAAAATTCTTGTGTCATCACTTAAGATTAACTTATTGACCAAAAAAAAAAAAACCTCAAGGTGGAAATTACGTCAGTTAACAAGAGCTAACGGAGAGGAAGAAAAGAAAAAAAAGAGAAATCATACTACTTAGAAATAGAAACAAACTTCCACAGCAAATCAAATCTTTTTCTGCTGAATATTCACCAGTTTGCTTAAAAAAGTAATATTTGCAAAGCTTGAAAACTGCTATTTCACAAGATAGTAAACCAAGTATGATTCACACTGAAAATAAGGGTATTTCTTAGTAAAGATAATATTAATTTGTCACTGGGACAAACTTGCTTAAAATCTGTTATTTTGCCTAGGGCAAAATTGTCATATCAAATTCACACGGCAAGTGTCAGAACTGCAACCTCTGTCAGATTCGGACAAAATCCTCAAACCCACATATGTAACAGCACTTGGTAAAACAGCTTTCACAGATCTATTGATAAAATAAACCATTCAGTTATATGGGTGTAATTAATACGGCTGCCTTCATTACTGTAAAAGCTAACATTTCCAGTATGCTTATGAAAGACAAAGTGAAGAATACTATTAGCTCCTCTCTGTTCATAATCTAACCTCAGGTTCTTCAGTGAAACTGTAGTGATAGCTCACTCTCTCTCTCTATACACACACACTTATATATCAAAAAAAGGAAAGCTGACAAAAATATTTATATGTTGCATTCACATTGTAGGCAATTCTTCAGGAAAAGGGTGTGTTTTGTTAGAAGCTCAGCTCCTGAGTTTAAAACGTAATTAAGAGGCTCAGATAAAAAATAGTACAAAGCTTAGTTCTCAGCTCAGAACAATTCAAAGCTTAGGACTGCCAGCACGGGAAAGAGGTTTTCCTTGTCAAACCAGCAGGTATGAAGTCTAATTCAGAAGACTAGCACCCAGCCTGTCTCATGCAGCAATGGTACAATACACTTCCAATTCAAACCCTAAAAAATTCCAGTTCCTCCACTATAGGAACTCAGAAGTCCAGGGTGTACAATAATAGGCCTAGGGGATTTCATTGACAAGAATATGGATTTCAGATTTGCATTTCTAAATTACTTGGGTATCGTATAAAAATAAAGAAACATGTTTTTTATTAATTACAGTTCAGGGAAAGTTAATCTGCTGCAGAGTCCATCTGCTAGTAATACAAACTCCTTAGCCAGGCATGTGTCTAGTTTAGGTAAGGCCAAAAAAACCTCCACCTTCCCATTAACGAGTACATAAAGCAGTCACACAAGCAGCTACAAGCTCTGTGTTACTAAGCACGTTACTAAGGTGTCCCTGCTTAATGTCTCAACATCCATTATATAGCTTTGAATTTCTGCCTGTATAATACATGAAGCAGGAATGTAGGAACAGATGGAATAGAATAATCATGTACAGAAGAGTTTATTGTCTAGTATGTTAATTTAGTTTTAAGTTACTGCAGTTCCAGCTATGGTGTCCTGGACTATGATGTTTTCAGTCTTCCCACTGAATGAGTCAGTAATAATCATAAGTCAGTAACAATTTAGTGATTTCAATCAAAACAGAAAGGAAAACTAAAACCTTTTTATTAAACTCAGTTCCTGTCATTTTTTTTAATTTCAAAATTATTACATTGAAAAGACAGACTATGACTTTTAAGTCTTAAAAACATTTCAAATTGAAAAGCAAACACAGAGATTTGTCTTTCAGCTTTACTCCATATAAAAACACACAGATGCTTACAATAAAAGCAGAATAAGATGTACAAAAGAAGAAAGCAAAGCAGAAGAGTAGCCAAAATGAGTTTAACTTCAAAGAAAAGTTTTCTTTTCAGTTGAATTTTAATGAAGAGGGTGGAGTCAAAAAGTTCAGTGGTTCAAAAAAAGCTTGATCAAAGTCACCAAAGACTTAAGGTTTCACATTATATTTCACTGTGATGCCCCCCCGCAAAAAATAACTATTTTAAGAGTGTTGAGTCTCCCTCTTCTATTGTCACTACATATTCAGTCTTTTGTTGCTTAAGAATACATTTCTCCCACCCTTTAAAGGCCATGCAACTTTCATTTCCTCAAGAGAGAAGTCTTCATTATACACAACTACACAATCACAAAAAATCTCCTGTGTGAGCTCAGGCAGCCTTTTCCTACTCAGGTCCCCCAAACTGTTTCATTATACTGTGTGTCCCAGGTTGTATGTAAGTAACAAGAAGCAAATTCAGGCTGATTCTCATTTTCACAAGTGTGTGATTGCTTGCATTTCCTCAGACACAGATTCTCTTTATTATTGTGTGTCAGTTCTTCAGGTCTTTAAGTACAACCTGGAAAAGCTATGTGCTTGCTACATCACAGTGTCCATGCTTAGTGCATTAAATACACCAAATAGAACTTAGCAAAAAAACCATCCCAAAACAAAAAGCCCATGACCCAAATCAGAATATTTGTTCCCCTTGAAATTTCTCTATCATTACTTGCTTAAATTCCATATATATATATTTAATAACTGTGTTTTCCTGTTTCACAAATAATGAATTTCTCGTAGATTTACAATAAACACAACACATCAAACCAAAATATTTCAAGAGGCCAGGCTTAGAAACAATAAATTCCTGGTCATAAACCAATTTATATACAGTCACTTTAATTGCTGTTCTTTCTCCTAAAGTCTTTATTCATTAACTTTTCTAGGTTCCTAGTTAATATCACTCTCATTATAGAGCGCAATTCTAGCAAAAAATGCAGCAGTTTGTGCAGAAGAGAAAAACCACAGACTATTTCAGAAAATGGGGGCTACAAGAAAAAAAAAAAAAAAAACAAAAAACCCAGAAGCATGAAATCTTAATTGTCTTAAAATTGTGGAGCTTCTTGTCTTAAGCTATTTGGACAGATAACTCTCAAAAATATTTATGGCACAGCTTGAAGGAAAAAATATAGATACCATCTCATCACACACACACTGTAAAAAACAGTCTTTTACTAGTAAGAGTTCACAAATAACAGGATGGATAAGAGCAGAGAAGAAGGGCTATTATCCCTACAGGTACAGCAGTTACAAGATCCTTAGAGAGATGCACAGAGATTAAGAGACGTGCTATAAGGCAAGAAGAGTATTTGACAGAGATAAGAATCAAATCTTTATACCCTCCCTCTGCTCTTCACCACCAATCTCAGCCACAAGACCATCCATCTTTTCAAAACAATGAGGCTGGGTATTGTTCTATGACCTCTTAATTCCAGACAAATAGACAGACTTGGAGAAGTTGAAAAAATTAATTTTGAATAGCCTTGGTATACCATCAAGTATTTGACAATGACAGCAAGGTCTGAAAACACTTAGGTATGTACCAAATGAGACCCAATTATTATTAGACAGATCCATACTATAGCGCTATAATGCCAAGAGAAGCCTCATGATAATGACTTTATTAGTAGTCAGAACCTCGGAGGAGAAAACAGGAGGAAATACACACAGAGTTTGTTGCCATTTTCCATACAAGACAAAAAAAAATCCCCTTCCCTCAAAGCAGCTTTTGCAGGATCACTTATACATGGATAACTTTAGTCAATTAAGAAATCACAGACTGTTGGCCTGATATTCCCAAAGTCTCTGTTGTTTGCAGGTGCAGGTCTAAATCAAGCCACAGCCAATTTCAAGTTCCTTTGTAGTTTAATTCCACCAAGCAGCACAGCAGTAGCAATGGCCTCATTATGTATATTACCTACTGGTTTCACACCCGAATCCATTTTAAAGTTCTCCATGCATCATCTTCTTAACTTAATAATGAAGAGTACATCAAAGACTATGTTCCTGAGTTGACTGAAAAATTCAAAGCACTCCCAGAGAGATAGATCTGCTGAAATCCTGAAATAACAGAGGTCACTGAATTTTCTTCTCATTGTGATATTGCTAGTTATTATAGTCATGACCAAAACCTGAACTTCTGTGACAGGCAGAAGGAGATGGGTTTTTGTGTCTTTGGTGATGACAGATTTACCATTGAATGCAATAATCACAAAGTTGATCTAGGCAATTAGCTTTTCTTAGCTGTCTTGCATTTCATCCTAAAATCTGATAAGTGCTTCTTTTACATTAATTTAAACAACTCTCCTATGAGTAAGGAAGAGGAGTGTCTAGTGATTAGAGCACAGTTGAGTAAGGAAGAGGAGTGTCTAGTGATTAGATCACAGTCCCTCGGCTATTATTGCTGTAGTTACAAAGCAAAAGTTCATTACAGTATGTGCTTGGCCTGCAAAGAATCTCTATATAATTAACACCTGTGACAATAGCTGTGATTTTTTTTTAATATAAAAAAGTAGTAATCCAGACTTCCACAAAATGAAAAAAAAAATCTGTGTCTTGAGAGAAGTTAAAATTTCTATACCTAAGTGCAAACAAGGGTTGGATAGGGCAGTTCCTAACAAGAGTTCTAACTGCTGCCTGTCTTCAACATTGCTCTTGCCTCTGTTACCTAGATGATGCTGGCATCAAAGCTTGATTTTCTAGTGTACATCTGCCCTCATATTCTAGTTGCATTTGTCTTGTAGTGATATGTGTTTTATAAGAAACATAACAAGTTAGAATTAGAGAACATATGAGAGCAATGAGACAGCACTGAGCAGAAGAGATTGTATAGCCTAAATCTCTGTAACAATCTATTCATCTAAATGGCCAAAGAACTGCAGTACAAGAGAAAGCAGACTGATTTATTTTTAGCATTTACATGACTCTGAAAAAAAAAAATAATCAAAAGACAGCACAAGTTCAGAGGAGATGTATAACTGGAAGCTGTTTTTTGTAAAAGGTCTCAGATGCCAGGGTGAGCATGTCAAGACTGAAAGAGGACCTGCTGAAAGACGTCACTTCAGAGAAACACTTGGTCCAAACAAAGAAATAAAGCTTCAGGAGTCTGGATGAGTTCTTATTGAGCAGCATAGAAGCTGGTAGTGCAGCGAGAATTGTATTTCAGCATAGTTGTTCCTCTGAGCTACTCTCAACACAGATATGCAACTGACACTGAAAAGGACACAACTGAGGTTGTGCAAAATTAAAAAAAAAAATAACTCTGCCTTAAACAAGATAATATGTCCACTTTCCTAGCTACCTCAAGTTTTATCATGCTGGTGGGCTTTGCGGAACTCGGTGCTTAAGAAGCAATAGCACATTAATTTGCCAATGGATGAGTAATCAAATGGTCTTCCACCTTCCATTCTCCCACTTACTATCCTTAGCTTAGCATTGTGCCTCTGTTGAGTCTATCCCTTGCACACAAAAAGAAATGTCAGTGAAGGTTTTCATCCTGGTGGTTGCTTTGAGAGATATGGCTTGAGATGAATAATGGCATTATTGTTACAAAGATACTGTGCACAGGTTGGAGTGAACACAACTGGACATGGCTAAAGAGAATCCTAATACAACAATAATGCACAAATACACCATCTCATTTGAAAGAATTTATATCATCAGTTAAGTAAGGTTTTTAAGCAGGAATAGGAAATCTCACCACCAGCATCCTAGCAGTACAAATTGAAGAGTAACCATTGGGATCACCAATGTGTTACCTATTATTCATAAAATTTGCACAAGACAACTTAGTTGATGGTCTCTACATACCCTGTTAAGTTCCCATGTGATATGCAGGCACAGAAAGAATACTGCAGTCTCATGACTTGGGTTTGTTTTGTTTTCTTCTCTTTAAAAACAAAACATCTGCAACAACTCACCAGAATCATTGAGCTGCATACAGATGAAATCATTTGTATAGCATAGGGAAATGGCTGGCATCTGCTTGTCAGGGAAAAACAGACTCCTCAGTTTTGGGAAGAGAAGAATAGGTAAAAATACTATTGATTTAGTGGTATGTAAACCACTGACACAAAATGTTAAGGAAAAGCACAGCATAGTTTAATACAGTTTCAAGGAACACATTGCCTGCTGAGGGATAAACCACATCTCACAATTTGCCACAGGACTTAAGCAAATAGGTAAGGTTGTGAGATTAATAAAAACACTGACAAACGTACGTAATCTCTTACCATAATAAACGGGACATCTCCCATCTGAAACAATATCATTCCACTTTCCTTATCGAGGCAGATATAAGACAGGAATGTCTCAGAGTTGCTTTTAGGAAAAAATAAAAATGCACTCAAAAATTTCAATACAAAATATACAGTAGCGGGAAGAATTTTGAGACCAAAAAAGTACTTCCTTGTTACAAATGATGACATCTCCTTGCTCAGCACTTGCTGCTTATAGAGCTTTGTTCTCATCATCAGGTTTCCTTGCTTCCCTGCAACAGTGGATTTGAGAAGAAACTGGAGAGTTTACTGTGTAAACGAGAAGAAACTGTTTCTGAGACACAACAGATCAGAGAGAAAAGGTTGTCCCTATACTGCCTATGATGTCTTCTTTTTAATTTTGTTATTTTTAAATCCTTGAGTTCTTATGGTGTATGGCTGCGTAAAGAAGCTTTACTTAAGTGCACTCCAAAGATTCAAAACACAGAAGGTGACAGAATAATTATGATTAAAGGCCTTACTCCCTTCAACCCCAATTTACATGTTTTATTTGGTTCCAGTTGCCCTGTAATGCTGAATACTTTCAGGATCCACACATAATCCAAGACATCATAACAAGAAAGGGTGAACAGATGTCCAATATTTGCCCGTGTAATAAGCAAGGGAAAAATATTAACATCGGCATAATTATTTTGCCAAAGACTGAATTTCAGCGACAGTCAGTGTTTCCAAGTAGAGGCTAAGGGGCAGGAGAAACGAATGTCATCATGGTCTAGGTACCTGAACATGAACTTCGGATCTGATAGCAAAAGAAGGGTCCTATTTCTATATCATATATTATCAGTTACTCAAATATAAACAGCTTTTGTGGATAAGGCCAACACACATAACTTCAGATTCTAGGGACCTGAAACTGTTTTCAAGTGCATGCAGACACGTAAGTGCCTGGTAATGTTGCCCAATAAGTAGTTGATATATTCTTATTTTATTTTCCTACATACATAGCAAAAAATATAGATTGTATCATCTCCTTAAGAAAAGCAACATTTAATGCCCAATTGCCATAGTCATGAGGAGGCTTGTAAATATTTTTATATACTTTAACGATATCTGATTGTAATTTCATGCTAATTGCTTTAATCAGCCCAACCTGAAGTGTTATAGTATTTTTTCCATAATTAAGCAATATCACATGACAAGCAGTGCTTTTCAGAGCTATTATAGTACTTTCTAATGCTATAATAAACAAAGATCATGCATCTTAATTACAACCAATAAAAATTCCATACACATTTAATTATATGCTACAGTGAAATTCCCATAACTTTAAAAAAGCTCTGTCATGATTATTAAGATGTTGCTAATACGAGCTCACACTAATGGGCTGTGCCCATTATTAATGTCATTGAAAACAGTTTACATCAGGAATCTGTATCTCCAATTTAAATGTTAATGGACTGAGTCTTTTTCATTTATACCACAAGAAAAGGATAGAGCCACTGAAGTCAATGAGATTATGTAAAACTGGCTTAATCCAAATGCACAGTATGAAACATAACAAATTCTCAGATACTTTTACTCCTAGGTCCTGTCACTGATAACAGCTCATACTTAACTTCTGTAAATCATTATGCAAAATGAAGGCATGCTCCAGTTTGGCATGTGAAACATGACAAGATCCCAATGTGGTAGGGCCTTACTACTCATTTCTACAGCAGTTCCCAAAGCAGTAGCTCTTCCTCGGAGGTGTGTATACTGAGGAAGAATGATGTACAAGCAACTAGTCATCAGAGGTCAGTAGCGAATACTTGCACCATCACAAAACTTACATTTTTAATAAATATCACTCTTGGTTTTAAAAGACGAGTTTAAATGTTATTGCACGAAAAAAAAATCTGAAGTTTGTTATCCCCTTCAAGTGTGTATATGACATGATACCTTTTAAATAAATGGCTTGAAGTTCTTGGTTTACAAAAGTTACACATGAACTCTACCTTTATTCAGACAGATCAGAGACTGCTCTTTCACACTTGGCAATGTACCTAGATAATCTCACGGCATTGAGTAAGATGACATAAAAACAACTGTATAAAAATAAATCTGTCTGTAAAACAATGGCTAGAAAAATAACTTATGATAGTATTAATTTTAACTAAAATCTGAATAATCTCCTGGTGCACAAAACCTGAAACATTCCTAAAATAATTTTTCCCTGATATGGAATAGTTTTGCATAAAAATAATCCTTATCTGAATTCTGAGCAGCTGCTTCATTTCATGTATTTCCTGTTTAGTTTCAGTTCTGGACCTTTACCTAACCAGAGAGACCAGGATCCACTCTGCTTTCCTCTTGGCCTCAACAAAACCCAGACATTGGCACGTTCTTTTGAAAACTAGTACCAGTGCCCAGAACTTCAACCAGCTTATAATAAATCCATGATAAGACTATTTTGGGACAAATCTCACTAGAAAATGCAAAGATATTCTGCCCTTCCCCAGTCCAACACTTACAACCACTGTCATCATGCAGTGATAGCTTGCACTTGCACCTCTGCTTCCAAGAAGCTCCTGTAGTCTTAAGCAGGATTTCGAGTGTCTCTAGGGAGATATTTCTGTTGTGTTTCCTGCACTTCCTTTCAATAATTCCATTCTTTCTCTCACTCTCTTTTTTTTAGTAAAAGTCTTTAGTATTAAGTGGCAAATAATAGTCGTTAATTAGGTCCACTGGAGTACTGTTCTGAATCAATATATATCAGGAATTCTTCCTTGCCACAAAGAGCTTGTAGAATATCTCCTTCTTTGTTTTTTTTCCTCTCCATTGTTGTTTTTCCTTACTGCCTCCTGCCCCATTTTTCTTCCCTACCATTTAAATTTAACACAGATTTTTGAAATACCACTTTATTGGAACTGTGAGAGCTTATAAAAATATCTGTATTAGATTTTCTATTCTTTTATTTAAGATTCCTCAAGACTGAAAAAAGCATTATTAAAGTAATGGGAGAAATAGCTGAGTCCCAGCCAGCAAAATTCTGGGCTTGAATTTCAATGCTGAGTAAAGATAAATAATCAATATTTCTCCTGTTTCTGTTACACATTGAAACAACCAAATGGAAACTGTAATAATTTAGTGATTTCTTTGCTAATTGTGTTAATAACTGATGGAGGTTACAGTATTTAAAAGAAGATCTTAGGCTACTTCACATTCAGGTCACTTCTTAGAGTAAACTCTCAGCTCCCAAACTTTTCAGCCACAAGACAGCATGTTCCCTCGTGTCACCATCCTACTGTGTTATGCATCAAAGATAGTTCTAAGGAAAAAAACATGTAATGAATTCTATGCTTGGTTATATCTATGAAGCTCTAACATTCGCTTCTCCCTGACTACAAAAACTACAGAGTCCCCTATCTTCCTCATTCTTAGAGGCTACTTCAAAATTTCCAGGTGATTTTTAAATTCAAGGATGGCCTTTGCAGTCTCACTTCCCTTCTTTCCATTTCAGAATGGTAAAGGTCAAATTTCTTGCAAAAAGGTACCAAAAAAGAAAGACATTACAGTGAAGGACAGCCAAGTACTCGATATCTTCATTTTAATCAGCAAGATGAAAGAGAATCATTCCTAAAAGTTCTGTGAGTCCCTAAAACAACTAGCGAAGGATAGTTACCCGAAGATTAATGGATTCTTCCATAATCCCCTTCATAACAGATGGGCGACCATAGACTACTGGTGATCCATGAACCACAGCTGGCCCATCTCATTTTAGACAGAGATTAATACTGCTAAACTGCCAGTCTCAAAAGAGACTGAGACTTACTACAAAAGAATGAGCTTTCACCATGATATTAAGATGTGTCACTAACCTGATCTTAAGGTTTTCTGGAAAAAAAGAGCTTTTGCCCCTGCGCTACATTCAGCCATGGCTGTATCATGATTTAAAATGTAAATGTCCTATTATACCCCTAGAAAATTAGGTACAGTTTTGATTGCCTTTAGCATGAGTTAATTCCAAGTACATGTATAATAAATCGGAGCTAGTAATAGGTCTGCTGCCCTGAGAAAAACAGATTGACGATAGATACTGAATGCATTAATTGAATGCTCCACTGGTTCAAACACAAAGAATCCAAGGCACTTTAACAGAGAACAGAAAGTATAAGCAGATAATCTTCTTCCTCATAAACTAAATCACAAGCAGTGTTTCTGATCCCCCTAAAACAGCGAAGAACATCACTCTTCATTAAAGGCTTTCAACTCAGAAATCCTCTGAACTATTATGAGATCATATTGGACACATTTTTGTACTGGTGTACATTTTTTTTTTGGAGGGCCCCATAAGCAGGTCAGCTGTTCCTATTCTCAGCCAGGGAGTGAAACGCAGTGTCTACTTTCTCACTGGCTCCTTCACACTGACACTACCCTCAGAGCAGGCAGCCATCCTAGTGCTCTTGCTTTAATCTAATTTCTCTATTTTGGTCCCAGTACCAAGCTCCAGACATCAGAGAACATCCAAAATCTGCTTGCAATAAATCAGGGTTTGAAGAATAATCTGCAGGTATAAGAGCAGTTAAAGAAAAAAAAAAAACAGTTCTATGTCATATATCCCAGGAATACCATGCATTCGATTATGTTACTGGCTTCAGAACAGATGAGAATTTTATAACAGGCAAAGAGAGGCCTTGCTTTCTCTCCTTCTTATTTTAATGGCTTAGTCTGAATTGCACTTGGACTATTTTTATTTAAAGTACCTGCTAGCATCAGTGAGGGAGTTTGGTAGAATTTGTATCTGAAAAAGCTTTGTACAATGGGAGCCATAATGGATCTCCTTGTTCTTGCAATGAATATTCTATTGCTGGCTTCCAGTACTCCTTATTTGAGTATCTGTCAGCAGAGTTGTTATAAACTTTTTACAGAGTTTGTAACTCTAATTTCAATTGCTTTGGGATGAAATGTGACCTGTTTTCATCAGAGTGGAAGTTTTTCAGGCTGTCTTTGGGAAACAGGCCAGAAATAGATGTGTCTTCATTGTAGATGAAGTTTGTCACACAAACAGAATTTAAACCAGAAATATCACAAACAAATCTAAAAGGTGCAGAATTCATGTAAATGTTAGTAGTATTACACTTGTCAGTCAGATGCGGAGTTAATGTTCTCTATTACAGAAGAGAAAGAAAACACATCAGAATTTTGGGGAAGGGTTATCATTCAAACACTCCAGAACAACAGTAACAGACCTGGCTTCAGAAATAAGCTCCTTACGGCAGAGCTTGCTCAGGTCTGAATGACAGCATTTGGTTGCTAAAGACCATCCAAATCACAAGTCCCTGGTAGGGGTCGTCATGGTCCTACCCTGCAAACTCTTTAATTCAGCTTGCCCTAGCTACCATTTTTTTAGTTTTGGAGGGAGCTTCAAGAGGCATAACTCTGCTCTCACGTTATTCCAAACAACCTAAAGATCTGCAGCAATAACACTTTCTTACACAGGGAGTGCCTTTTGTTACATGTGTAAGAAAACGTGTAAACATGGTTTTGAAGAGCCTAGATTTGATCATCCAGTTAAGATAATAATGGCAGTTTTTATTGCACAACAATAAAAAATACTTTTTATTTTCATATGTTCTCTAGAATTTGCCTCATTTTTGTATAGTATCATGTTACTTTTATAGCACCATAACACAAAGATAGGAATTATGTCCACTAAGTAATCAATCATATTTTAGGATTTTTATTAGACTAGAAGATGGTCCAAACTTTCCAGCTGCATTTTCACAGCAGTGTTATATGACAATTTCCTGCGAATTTTTGACTCCTTGTAAGCCATGTGCAATGTCCAAATTTCAGTTCTTTCTAAAAGCTGTAGTTTGGTTATAGGCACCTAGTCAGGAACTAACCAGAAATATTCGCAATAAGTAGAACTACTACAGAAAAATCTGTTTAAATAACTTAATGCATTCCTATTCAGATCAAGAGAATTCATCATGCCCTCTGTTAATACAATGAACACCAAAGCGTTATAAACCCGTATCTTCAATTTTAGCGAGCAATATATTTCTGTATCATTAGGCAGTCAAAGAAGATTTCTTCGTAGTATTCCTCTTTTCTGGCTCTCAACATTTCAGCCTTTGGCGACAAATAGAGCATGTTGGACCATCCTTACTCTATATTCCCTTTTCATCATTCAGCAAATTATGGCTTAACATGCTTCCAGGCTTCTGCAAAGTCTGTATTTGTGCCACTTGCTCATACAAGCACTAACACTTTTCAATGTGAATGAAAGTGCCAGGAACCCATAAGATGAGACAGTTAATCAGGAAAAGATGAATAGAAGCTACTATTATAGTATTTTAATGTGACCTAGAAACTAGGAATTGAAACAGTTACTGACAGCAGGAACTCAAGATTTTACAATCAGAGGGTTCATAATAGTCTCTGAACGCCAGGCAAAGAGCGAATGATTATTTTGTAGGACAGAAGTGGTTGGAAGAAATTTTTGCAGAGAAAACCAGTTTGAAACACAAAGGAAATATAATTTAGTAATTTTTGGGCCAAGCTTTTCTAGATGGGTTTCATAATCTGAAAATGTTTCAACAAATCCGTTAGCGTCTGGCAATGAGTGCTTATTCTGTGCTAAGGAAGAAGTAAAACAGGTTATTTAAACATACTTTAATATTTTTAACATCATTGTTTCTTCAATTGACATAAAATATAGCTGGGTTCAATCACTTATTATTTACATACACTGCTATACAAATATATACTCCTTGTTTGGTATTTTTAAAGAGACTTACCAAAGTAAGAATGGTCTCTTTCAGTTCTAAACACTCCACATCTTCTTTGTCTTGAACATACAATATTTATAAGTATTTTAAAGATTGAGTATTTAAATTTTTTTCAAATTGGTAGACTGAGACTTTATTTTCCAGTCATCAAAAAGCCACTTAGAACACAGAACTCAGAAATATCCAAAGGTTGATAAATTTAATAATCACAATGAAAATGAAGCTATTCAGTTCCTTTGCCATGCTTGAAAACATCAATATTCAATATTCTGCCAGAGGGAAATAAACAACCAAAAAAATCCACAACAACACTGTCCCATTTCTCACAGCACCAGTGAGGTAAGCCACAGATAATTATTGTGTTTGAACATGTCACAGTTGAGCAAAACATCAGTACTTAAACTTACTGCAAATACATTGGATGGGTCTGTTTGAATAGACAGTGATTTTGTAACACTGAAGTAGGACTTTAGGTTGGATATATCTTTAATCAGAAAAGAATTTTTACAAATACAGTTTCAACACTCTCCATGGAGAGCAAATGCAGTCAATGCTTAGCTATCAGCACTAAATTCTTGATCAATCCATACTGTCTGTTAGGAAAACTGAATAACGAATGCATTGAACAAGTTGAAGTCAGCTCTTCAGCAATGTAAAAATATTTTAAGAAATTTTGATTTGAAGAGTTCGCTAAGTTATGAACCTTAATCATAGATCATTCATTTATAATTTGCCTTAAAAAACACTTCATAATGGACATGTGCAAATTACATTCTGCCCTTGGTTTAGGTAGAAATTCCCTTGCAAAAGTCCGAGACAGTCTCTTAAAATGTCTAAACTGTCTGTCTGTCATGTATTGCACATCTGATAACTTCTCCTAAGAATCTGTGCAATTCTAATGACAGCTGAGGGGACTGTTCTTTTGGTTAAGAGAGTTCAGAAACTCCTAAGCTGGACGTTTTTTGGATAAGTCACCTCTCGTGTTCAAGAGACCATTCTCTTTTCAGTCTAATAGCATCTTGCACTGGGTTATTTAATTTTGGAATTATTTTTAAAAGAAAAAAAAGAAAAAAGTAAGCACAGAAGTTTGCCTCTTGTTTGGCTTTGTCTCCCAATCAATCACCACTAGTTGAAGAACTAGGGTCAGTTGTTTTCTATAATTGTGAAAGAGTTCAATTTCATAGTACTAAAACTCACCACTTCACAGCAACAGTTTTAATAACACACCAGGGTAAAGTCTGTATAATATAAGGCAGAGGATAACAGGAATGAATAGTCTTCTGAGGACAAGGGAATTGAATTGCATAGAAAAATAAGACCCCAAAAGCAGTATAATAAACGTATTCAAGATGATGGAAGTGCTCAATAAAACAGAGCCTTAGATATTTTTATACTCATGAAATAAAAAATTTAAAGGATCACTCAACTTAAGAAAGCAGGAATAACAAAACATAAGAAGAAATATTAAGATACGTAGTTAAAATATAATGTGGTACTCGTTTCACTTATTTTCACAAGAAATATAAGCATATACACTGCAGCTACCTAAAGAAGGACTCCAGAAGATTACTTCCTGAATGGCCCAGATAGCCAATATTACAGGTCCTAGAAGAAGAATTTTATGTATTTAAAAAAAAAAGGTAGTAAAACTTCAATGAAGTCACTGCAGCTACAGTAAACAATATGTGTGCAGTAAACAATGTCTTTAAAATAAAAAAGACCAGTGTGCAAAGCATCTTAAAAATATGCCTCCGTAATACGTGTTTATGTATTAGAATTGAGAATTCCAATTATGACCCTCCTCTAGCGATGGAGTTGCCCACGTCCATCCAGCAGGAGGTGCCTTGTACTTCGGCATGCCGAAATCTATCATCATCTTTTCTGATCAACATCAAAATTGCTGCTTGTTTATAGCTTTAGTAAAGGGGCTTTTGAGTTACAGAAAGGGCTGAGAAAGATCTGATGTTAAGGTATAATGAAATAAAAAGACAAAAACTAGAGTTCCATTTTCGAGAGAGTACCCTTTCAAGACATTTTCCCCCAGGACGACTGTAACATAATGCTGCGTTTAAATCAGCAGGTCATGCACCAGAAGATGGTTTAACTGCTAATTAACACTAGATGATATACTGAAAATTACATGCTAATTAATTCTCTGTAGATCTAAGTGCCCTTCCTTTTGTGTCATTCTCAATGATCATATTAACATGAGGAATAGAATTGCATTAATTACTAATTCATATGACAAACATGTGAAGCTGTACTAAATAGTTCATGGAGGTTAACTAAAAAGGAAGATGTGGGTCAAAGTTGTGAACCACAGGCCACCATATCATACAGATACCTCACATTAAAATGAAGAGGGCATATATTACCCCTTCAATTTGTCTGTCAGTTTGATGTTGTTCTCTTATATTAGATTTTCTTGCAAGATGATCATTATTCAGAAAATAGGATTCAGATGTTCAGAATACAATGGTGAGAATCACACAAAAGGAGAGCAAGTAAATAGAAAGGAAATAATCTTGTTCTTTTAGAAAATGACAGAAATTGCAGTTTTTTATAAATTAACTGTTAACTATCCACACATCAAAACAATTCGAAAAAGGCAAAGAAACCAGGCAGTCACATGTTACAGAGGTAGCTAAAGAATCAATATTCCAAATATTGACTCTGCACAGTTCCCACTCTAGAATGAGAAGCATTTTAATTCACATATGTGCAACATCAATGCAGAGCTGCTGGTTTAGTATCTTTTAATTTTGAGGTCTGAAACTACCTTGAATAAAGTAAAATCCAGTCACTAAAAACAAAGATCAAACAATGTCAGACCCTTTCCATGCTTCTCAAAGGATCTTAAATTCCAAGTAGTGACTATAGGTTTGAGGATTCAAAAAGCATACGGAAGAAGGGGTTATAATGCTGAAATAGATTTTTGTATTTGTAATATAATGGCACACCAACATGCATGGCTATTTCTGTCATTTAAAAAGAACCCTTCCAGTACCTTTCAACAATAGCAATTTGCCATTAGAGAAACATTAGCTGCCAAGGCCTATCTAGCAATTATATTTTACACAGGCTGTCTCTGTGCTCATGGTCAATACAATATTATGCATACTCACATAGATGTATGTACTTTCTATGGCAGATCACGGCAATATTTTGAAAAGCTACATTCCAACTTCAGTTTTGAAGTCAGAGCCTTGTAACATTGGGGAAGCAGCTGACTGTACCAGGCTGCAGAGACAGAAGGGACAAGGGGTTTTGATGAAAAAGGTGAGCACAGCTTTCTTAAAGGACACATAAAATGGAATGTAAGACAGTTCACAGATAATGGTGCTAGAGCAACAGGAAGATCATCTTACCTGTCTCTAATACCTTTCCAATTTAGCAAGGAAACAGCTTAGGTTTTATGTGCCTTCAGTTAACATTACCTGTACAAACACTACGTATACAAAAATAGGTAGTTAACACTACCTATTACCTCCCCCATGGGAGTAAGATGTAGCTATTCTTTGCTTCGGTGTTTTGCTTAGTGTTTGCACCACCACTGAGTTTCCTACTGCAAGGAAAGTAGTCAATCCCCCAGCTCAACCGGAGAAAATATTTTTGGGTTTTTTTGAAAAATAATCAGCTGATTTTTATTTTAAAAGTTCTACTATGCATATGTTTATTATTTTCATGCATTACTCTATTTGGTCTGCATTTAAATTCTAAATATTTAACTATCATTTAAGTCAACAGAATATCTTTGAGAGCATTTATGAAAAGGAGTTTCTAGAAGAACGTCCTTTCTTTGACTCAGTACTGTTCGATATGTACAAAAATAGTATCTTTTTCAGTAAAAAGCCATCTCTTCAGTAAACAGTATGTCTTTAAATTAAAAAAGACCAGTGTGCAAAACATTAAAATCATGCCTCCAAAATACATGTTTTTGTATTGGAATTGAGAATTCCTGCTTTATACATACACAGTAATAAAGTTATTTGGGACTTCTGCATTAGAAATAGTTCTCATTTGTAAGTAAAATGTACAGGAAAGTAGAATGTTTAGGGATTTTTTTTGTTTGTTTCAATAGTACAGTGGATAATACAGAAACAGGGAATTTAGTGCAAGGAAGACAATGACCGAGCGTTGTGCTTTGGCAAACCAGAGTTAAATTCTTATTTGGTTACAATCTCCAAGGAAAATAGTTGACATTTAGTCATCTTACACAACCCACACTCAGAAACAGAACTTGCCTACATTTGTAGATGGTTCACTATCCAAAATGACCAGGACCATCTTTCATGAGAGATGCAGACACACACCACAGAACATACATTTCCTGCCTAGCAGAGAACAGTACCAAAACTTTAGGATACATTCAAAATTTTTCTTGTAGGCTTCTGTCTAAAATATACCAAAATAATACTCTTTAACTCTGTAGTATAACATAGGATACAGCCAGAATTTTTTACCTCGGAAGAGACAACTGCAGAGTGTGTACTAGGCAGTTTGAGGTGGGTCCAGAGGAAGCAAGAATGAGAAGCTTCATAGTTCTATGACCAATATAAACATTCAACCTTGAAAAACTTTTTCCAAAGACATTAGTAAATGCCTGCCAATTTTAGGACTGGTCATCCCTTACAGGAGGAAGGAAAACACTATACACTTTAATAAGGTACTAAGGAGGATGAAAAAGGACATAAGTGGCTGAGTCTGATATAAAGCAGAAGATAATTTGGATTCAGCTGAATCCAATTTAGGCTGACAACCCACCACTGATTCAGCTCTAAAGACTGCACCTAATCTCACTTCAGAAGTGCTTATTGTATTAACTTCATTTTACATTTTCTGTCCAAGATATTCAGAACAAAAAGGAAAAGTATACTGTAGGTAGTATCTAGCTGGCCATAAGCCCTAGTGGTCAGAATAACTTGTATAGAGATTGCTTATCTTGGCAAGGTAGTCCTTTAAAGCACTGTTGGCCTTCAAATTGAGCTTTTAAGTTTGTAATGACAACTCCTGCACAGCTACATGCCTCATCTGTTTGTCTCAAATATAGGGTGGCTTCTGCTGGTGAGCTATTGATTACATTTACTAAAGATCTGAGAATGTACTTAGGATAGGTAAGGGACACCAGTTGTCACGGGTGTCTTTTACATGGCTTCCCTTCCTCCATCACACCTTTTGCCTTAGGGGTCCTTATGCATGAGGCCCAAGCTCTATTCACAAAGACTTTCACATAAGCTCTCTATTTGTAGACACAAAAGGAATTTGAACTGTTTCCTTGCACACTGAAGTTTGCATCACATCTGCTACTGTCAGAGACTTAGGTATTGCCTTAACCACCCAACCTGGGTAAGACAGAAAGAAAACATATGGAATAAATTTTTGAGTTTCACTCATTGACTCCATCACCACTACTGGATATTGAACCCTGCACAATTTACCTCCTTACAAGGAGACAGCACAACACAACCTATAGCTTCACCCTAGAGGTGATAAGATATTGTCACCATTTTTGCCCTTCTAACAATCAGGCTGCACTATTTTTGAGGCATGAGTAACTCTAGTAGGATCTATTGTTTCTTGAACAGTCTTTATTTTCCAAGAACGAACTACCGAGATACCTAAGTGGGATTTCTATGGTGGTTTTTAACAATTAAAGTAATTTCAGTGAGGTGCTTTTAATCACAAGTAAGTCAATTTATAATCCAGAATTCAAGCAAGTCAGGAGGGTTTAATTAATCTACAGATTTTTAGCAGAACTTGTGTGGATGCACATTTACCACTTCAAAACAAAGAAGACATGGTGTAAGTTCTCTTATAAAACATTTCAGTAGGGGATGGAGGGAGAAATCCATCACCCATACTCAAACCAAGAATTTAAGTTAGGAATCATTAATACAAATGTAATACATCATAACTGATCACACAGGAGAACCATTTGGCCCCAGCTGTTCTGAGAGGAGTACTACAGACCATCATACATGATATTCCTTAAATAGATGGTTTCTAAATTAGAAAATTCAAGACTTTTCAGTATCTTCTCACACTTTTTAAGCTTACACTCTTCATAGGAACAGAAATCACAAAAAATCAATATTTTCTGTATCAGCTAAGGGAAGGGGGTTAGCCTTGAGCAGCTAACATTACTCCATCAGGGGCTTTTAATGCAGTTTCATCTATACATGATCTTCTCTTCATCCTAATCTTCTCTTCATCTCAATCATTTCTTTTCAAAGTAATGCAGTTGCGAGAACACATCTATATGGAAATTAATTTTAAAGACTTGCAATAAATACCTGCCAAGTATATATTACTGGTAGAATTTTTATTCCTTAAATAAGAAGAATAGGATTAATACATGAAAAATTAAAAACTATTTTATATCTTGCACTTTTACACTTCTAAGCAGAGTATCCGCATGCTTTCTTTATTTAATGAAAATTATCTAAACATCAAATAAGCAAGATGGTTCAGCCACAGCACACACAGTGTATATCTTCTACCTTTTTAACTGTAATTACCGTTCAGTAAAAAACAAGCACCCAGTGAAACTAGGACTCCTATGAGATGCTTATGCACATATTTTTATTTAAACATGTATTTCACACTGATGGCTTCTCAAATACTTACAGTTATCTTTTTTAGCTCAAACTAGAAAAGCACTCAAGTTTGTGTTAGTGCCTGAGCCAATCAACACTACAATAAGCTGTAGCAGTTGTTCCGATTATGGAATTTTCTTGACAAATTCTGTAACTGAGACAGTTAAGAGTAAAAGAAGGGATTGGTTTCAGGACTTGTAGACTGTATTTAGATTTATATGAATGAGTATTATCTAAAACATGCAAACATATATTGATCACTGAGTTAGATGTTAAAAATTGAAGTTAATCAGTCGACTCTGACTAGGCTAATGTCAGTACATAAAATTAAGTTAAACCAGCACAGTTACAGTCATATCTGATGCCTTTATTCCAGCAAATTCAGAGCCAACAGCTAAGAAATACAGTGTCTATTCTAACAAAGGAAAACAGATATCCTGGGAAAATCTGTGAAGTTCACATTTCTTTCTGAACTTTAAGATGTAGGAAAAACTTTTAAGCACTCACAGAAACAGCACCTCAGGATATGCTTAGCTTTGAGGGCAGGTAGCAGCCCTTCAGATAGAACCTACGTGGTCAGAGCTTATGCATCCAGCTTTCTATACCACTGCTGTGCAATGCATGGGTTGGCTTTCCTCCCCACAAGTTCAGGGATGCCCAGAGCCCGTTTCAGACCATGCTTGTAGCCTTGCTGTTTCCCAGGCCAAACCAGAATCAGAGAGAAACTAAACACTCCAGTGTTCCTTTCTGGTAAAGAAAGCTTTTACAAAGCCCAGTGCTCCCCTGATTTAATCTCCTGCAGTTATTAACACCAACATGATGCTTTTCTCTCTCCCATCGCCTTCCTGCTCCAGTCCCTGCTGGGGTGTTGTGAGTAGCTGATGTCCAACCCATAGGTGTGGTGTAGAATCATAGAATTACCTGAGCTGGAAAGGACCCAAAAGGATCATTAAGTACAATTCCTATCCCTACCCAGGACACTCTCAACATTCACACCGTGTGCCTGAGGGCACTGTCCAAACACTTCCTGAATACTGACGGACCTGGTGCCATGACTGCTTCCCTGGGGAGCTGTTCCGATGCTCCACCACCCGCTGGGTGAAGAACCTCCCCTGGCACGTCTTCCTGCCATTCCCTCGAGTCCTATCATAGGTCACAAGAGAGATCAGCACCTGTTTCACTTCTTTCCCTTGTGAAAAGGCAGAAAACAGCTATGCGATACCCTCATAGCTGGGAGCTGTGCCCCTCGCAGGCACTCCCATGAGGCAGTGTTTGTTCTGCTGCCTTTCCAGTGCTATCCCAGGAGCTTAGTGAGACAGGCAGGGGTTTGTAACTCCTCAGCTCACAGCAGATCTGAAAAACTGCAGAAATATCAAAGCTACCCAGTGTAACACAGCATGAAGCAGACCTCTCAATGTGAGCAACAAGAGTTTTGCTCACTGAAGGGCTAAAGAATTTGGCTTGGAATACATGAAATTTAAAGTCGTTTATGAAAAGAAAACATTTATGAATAAATATTATAGTGCTCAATTACAGTTCTCATATAGTAGCAATTATTTCAGGGTGTTTGTGTGCTTCTTCCCTTGCCCTGGTACGTGGGGACATATTTTTCCAGTGCAGGATAACAGGGAAATAAGCAGCATAAACTCACTGGTCTCTTATTTTCTGGATGAAAACTAGAAGCATAGCTGTCACTAAGCTGTTTAGTCAGGCCAAAACTCCATAGGCCTGCATCCCCCCAGGTGGTTCCTCTTGGCATGGTCACACCTGGGCAGAGGGTCTCATCTGTGCGGTGTTTGATCTCCTTCGTTGAGTTTCTCTCCACCTCTACTATAACTTCTTAAACTTTAATTCCTGCAGGGATCAAATTTAATCTGTTTCAGTATATTTTATGCTCCAATGATTTATTTAAGTCTGAATAGAAGTATTGCAGCACTGACATTTCCTATTTTATTTTGGGAACTATATTATTAGTAGCCCCATTCAGGAACTGGAATAACTCGAGTCAAGCAGATTAAAAACCCAAGTTACACCTGTGGTATTCAGCTTGCACTTTAATCTTATCCACTAAATCAAAAAAAGGTCTGGATAAAAATGAGACAGATTAAGTTATCGCTTGTTTTATAGAAGGGTTGTTATGGCAAAAAGAAGATTCAGTTCTACTGCAAGTTTGGTAAATTTTCCTCTTCTTTGCTGGAAAATACAACATACGTACCAAATCCATTCCACTGTACGAAATGAAATGGCCCTTTTGAGCTGTACATGTGAAAACCTGGTTTTAATAAGTACTCCAATGAAAATAAAAAGACTGTATTTCTTGCTTGCTTGATACTTCAAGAAAAACTGAAATGCTTTTTCTTTTTGCTTAATTTTTGTTCTATAAATGACAGATTATTTGATACTCCTTTTTTAATGAATTTCCTCTGTGTATTTTTCTAGTCAGATTCTGGTGTTATGTGAGTGAGCTTTCTGTGTTTAATATGAACTAAAATTGAGTAAGTAATGAAAATATTAAATATTTTATATACATAAGAATAGTTTCTTTATAGTTTCATTACAACATGTGTACTTCTAGATATACAGACATGAGATGATCAGCTAAGTAAATATTTCATTTTGCTCTGGATAGGGTATAATGTATCTAAATGAGCTCAGAGAGATTGAACTATAAAATGAAGATGACAAAACGAGTTTTAAGTCAGGAAACAGAACAGTAAAGCAATTTCCTGAATTATTTAAATGTTTTCATTGGAGAAACCTCATTATACACTAGAATGACACTGGAGTATAATTATATAAACACCACAAATAACGTTTTACCAAGGAAAACAGAAATTAAGAGAGGGCAACTATTTCCTGCCATCTTTCTTCATTTTAAGATCAGATTCTGGTTCCTATAAGATATAGATCAAAAGAAAGGTTCAAAATTTATTATAAGAGTCCATGTCTTTTGTGCTTATGAACATACTTATCTTAAAGTATCTGGTATGTGAATAGCTCCATACATTTAGCCTCCTGCTGGTTTAATATGCAGCCTCTACTCACAAGTTCTCCCTTTGAACTATTTTGGCAACCTTAATCACAATTTAACTTTAAAAAATTCACATCACTGAAGATGCTTATGAAAAGACTGCTTCTAAGCAATTAATTCTAATCTAATTAATTCTAATAGGTAAAGTCAGAGGAGGGTTTTTTTCTTCTCATGTGTTCTTCTTAATTTTGGTATTATATGTGTTACAAACTCATCACGAATATCTGCTCGGCGTGGCTAGCTGGAATGAAAGATTCCAGAACAATCTCCAAAAATAGAGACTAAATAAGCAAGTTGAGAAGTTGTGTTTATTTAAGAATTTGGAAGCTAAGCAGATCTTAGCCTGAAAGCGGTCAGATGGGAAAAAAATGTGTAAAATGTATTGTGGAATATTTGTTATTGCTTGCTTAGAAATTTTAATATTGAAGTTGTTATAGTTGAGCACAAACTCACACCTATTACTATTAATCTAACCACATTAATTTGAGGGATGCTCACAGAAATATCTAGGAGTAAAATGTAAGCCTTATCTAGCCCCAAAATATCAATTACATTCTGAAAGCTGTCTGTGGCTGTTCCTACTTGCTTTCTCATCAACTCTAACAACCTGATCCAAACTAGGTGTATCCATTATAGGTAAAGGTCACTTTCCTACTCATAGTGACAGCATTTTCATAGAAGGACTTTTAGCTATATTCTATCACATTGTGGATTTAAAAAGGAGGGCTGTATGGAGATAATTTCATTTTAAATACGCGTACTTCTTCATTAATTGTTCCATAAAACACTATGCTGTGACTAAGCAGCTCACCTCCTCAAAATAATTTTGGTCTAAAACTTAGTTTTTGGGAAAGATTAATTGCAAGCAAATGACAAAGAACTTTCTCCCCAGAAGAATACAGCACCCAAACTGAAAGAGATCCACTCCTCCTCTCCCTCCTTCCATAGTCCTTACTGATAACATTTATAACCAAGGAATGAGTTGGAGGCAGTAAACATTGTTTCGTACAGTGTTCAGATAGACCTGTAACTGGTCAGCAGCTTTATGAACTAACATTCTTGCCTTCCTCTGTGCCTCAGTTTCCGTACTTGCAAAACTAGGTAATAATGACACTGATCTATTTTAAAGAGATATTATCTTTGAGCAACATTTGAATGATTAATTTAACTGTTTTATGAAAAGTTGGCTATTCAAAATGGTTTATTACAGCTAATGCAAAAGAATAATGTTGGTAAGATGCAATGGCTAACTTATTTGTATTATTGTAAGAAAGGCAATATGGGAATGAATTCTCACATCTAGTATTCAGACTAAGAAGAGACAGCAGATGTAAGAGATAAAATATTTAAAATATTTATAAAGCTTTTATTCAAAATTTAACAATGTAATATTTTAAATACTCCGCAATGGTTGAGGGAAGTGATCTTGTTTTATTCATTAGGACAAAGATAATGGTGAGCAAAATTATTTTCCAAGAAAGCTATAAATAAGTTGAAATTTCTACTTTTTAGGAATTACTTATTGTTTATTAGATATATTTTTCTTACTTTTAGGAGCTCTTTCAGAGCCACAGTACCACGCCAAATAGCTCTGTCTCTCATATTCCAATTTTTATCTGAATCTGGTATTTATCTTGCTTCTGAGACCTTTTTTTTTCAAACTTAATGGAAGCTGGTAATGATATACTATGGCATGAAATAGCATACAAGCTCTATAGAGCCGGTATGTTTTGTCTGCAAAATAAAATAGGAAAAAAGTAGCTATTTGAGTTTCAAATTTTGATTAATGAAAAAAGTCTTGTTTTTAAAAATTTACTTTGAGTATTTAATATGCCATTAATCTAAAAAAGTCCTCAAAAGCTTTATTTATCCTTATACAGACATGAAACACTGACATTAAAAGAAATTAAAAGAAAGTCAAGTTAGGATGCCATAATCCCTTGGAATAGGGAGAACTGCTGTCGAAAATAAACAAGCCAAGTACAAGCAGAAGTGAGGTGAAGTATAAAATTGTTTGGGGAAAAAAATAAGGCAATAATATTCTTTCCCAAGCAATGGCATATACTCTTGGCCGTCAATACAAAGAGCTTTTCCTTTGTAGTGCATTTATTTACACCCCAATATGAAAACTAGGCATGCATAGTGGGGAACAGAAAAGTTTGATGTATTTCTATTATGAAGAGATTCTATATGTACTGTTGTTTTATATTAAGATTGTGCCTGTTATAAAATACAGCCATTGCTTCAATAAACCTCTCCACTCAATCAATTAATGATAAATCAAGTAAAGATAGACTTTCTGGAAATTCAGAATGTGGGCTTCGGACAACACACCCATGCAAGGGTCCCTAACTGCACACTAAGAAAACTGTTCACTTGAAGCAGTGTGCAGAAGGAGAACCTAAGTGACACAGAAATACTGATAAGAAAGAGCTTACACACATAATGCACATTTATTAGCTCTATACCCTGTTGGTGCCAAGAAATATCGCGTCAGAAGGGGTGAGAACCTGGCATACAGAACAGCAGAACACTCCAGACATAGCAGACAAAATTTAAAGAGGTCATAGGAGCATAAAGAAACTAAAGTAATTTTTGTGTTTGAGGATATTGGAGAATGGAGGTTTGAATTCAAAACAAAAATGTATCTTCTTCCTGAACAGTCTCTTAAAGTAATATGACACATTTCCATAGTAATAGGATTGGAAGATACCAAGTTCTTCACATGTAGGGACTGTCTTCAGTACATGGCAATGGAACACCATAGTATTTTACTATTTAAATTGGTTACTGACTGTGTTTTTAATTTCTAATTCTTACAAGGCCCTGATTTAATACAGTCTGTTCATAGGTTCCCCAGAGATTTTTATGTTAGCCATGTTGAGGCAACTGCAAGTGAAAAATGGAGTGGAAAGAGAGGGTGGGAAAACCACATGAAGACAGGAAAAAGGTGGTGAAAGATCACATCAGACTCAAGGTAAGGAAGTATCCTCAAAGAATTTAACTTGCAAGGGTCAGAAGGACTCATATCCTTAAGCATTGCAGAGCTGATTATAGTACACTATATTCACAGTTCCAGGTTTTGGTCAAATTGAAGTTAAGGTTGTAAACCTTAAAAGTTAAGATTACCTCAGGACTTCCTGCAAGAGAAAAGGAGAAGGGAGCTCAAGTCACCCCAGCAGTGTGTCTGCATGTGAGTCCATAAGTACATCTCAACAACTCTGAGAGAAATCTCTCTAATCTGCTACTCCTATATATTCATCCTCACCTACTTTCAAGGAATGAACTGTTTATTTATATATTCAGACTTACACCATTTAGGGCTGTAATGTTATCTCTGTTCTCTAGAGGGAACATGCTCAAGGCTAACACTGCCTTGTATTTTAGACAAAAAAAAATGACCCTGTATTTGAATTGTCATCAAAATGAGGGATTTTTATCCCAAAAAAATGCAATTATTTTTTGTCTGACTTTCTTTAGCTCACAGAACGATATATGAGAAAGCCAATTACATGAGACAGAAAGAAAAAGAGAATTAAGAGTGAGATTTTTTAAAATTACTTTTGTACACATTCTGATTTTTGTTAACAGATTTAGATGACTAGAGACATAATCAGATCATAAAAACATAGCAGAATCATTGTATAGTGAATTAATGTGATAGCAGTTTTGCAGAGTTTCCATTTCAGGTAGAGAGCTAAAGAAGAATCTTTTTGCAAGTGCCTATGCTACATCTTCTTTGCAAACTTCCTTCTCAGCTGCATTTAGGAATTGCAAAAAGATAGCATACAGTGTAATGCAAAAATGCTTATACACTTCAGAGATACAGCATATAACTCATGTACAAAAAAAAAAGGGTCATCCCTAGCTGACAATACATATTGCTCATGTTGTTATCAGAAAATAAGGCATTCTCACAACAGCTAACAACAGAAGAATATGCCCACTTCTATTTCAATCATAGTAATAGCATTAACTTATCTATGCCTTTTTCAAAAGTTCTTTGTTTCAAGGGATGTTACCCTTTAGTTGTGGGTACCCAAGTAAAGAGGTTGCAGTCTTGTATTGCTTTAAACATGAAGTTTAGAGAAGATGGTGAAATAAGTGCTTCTCTAAACACCTTTCAGCCACTCCTTATTCTAAATACCAAGTAGAATATTTTCAGTCAACAGGAATGGCTAACACTACTGTCAGACACTGTAGTTTACAGCACGTGTAGTTAGGATTACAGGGTTGTTCTTCTGTGACTATAACGGGTAGGGTTATCTAGATGACACAATTGTTGGAAACAACACACTGTAGAGATTCACTGTAAGGAAGCATGTTACATCTGTAATACTGGGGAAAGGATGGTGAGAGACCTTAAAAGAAGAAGATCCAATGGCCATAAACAATGGAATGGATAGAAAAGCACACAAGAGGCTTTTTATACCAATTTGGCACTCTCTTTAAGCCTTTTGCTCATTCCAAACATGTTTGTAGTTTCATTAGAAGATTGAAGCAAGTCAAAGTACCTGTCTCCACACCTGTACCACTTCCAGAGAAGCACTCACTTTTCACAATGACCTTCTCAAGCAAACATAAATACCAGTGAGAGTGTAACTATAGCATCACAGACTGACCTGAGGTCACACCCTTTGAATAGATATAATAACCCACTAAAGGTTTTACCTGTTAACTTAATTTTTCCTTTACCTCAGATCTGTTTCCTTCACAAAATTCTGTGGCTTGAGCTGGCTGGGCTAGTATAGGCACTGTTGGAGTCTCATGCTCATCCAGTAACAAGGGTTCAACATTTTTACCTTCATCTCAATACTAAAATTTCATTTTTTTAAGATTAGATCTCATCATATTAGCAAGTTTGACCAGAGTAACTCAATATACTAATTCCAAATTCCTTCCTTTCTAAAGATGGTCTACAGTACTATGGCTGTCTTTTATCCTCCTAGCTGTGAAGTTTCTCCTGACCTTCTCTATCCCCATTTATATCTATCTCCAGAACTGCTTCTTTACTCTTTGACTGCCTGTTGTCCTATTTATCCTTCCCTTAGGAAAGAGTTAAAGGAGAAAGGAGAAAAAACATCTACAATTAAATCTCAAAGTTGTTCCTGCCTCTTGGCAACTTCAGGTTGTAATTCAGTGATTTACAACTCTCCCTTGTCACTTTACAAAGAATAAATAATATAGAGTCTTACATTCATATTTGCAGTAGAAAAGGAATTCTGGAAGCTACAAATTGCTGCTGAAAAGAAAACTACATTCAAGGAAGCAAAGGCTTAAAAGTTAAACCTCTCGAAGGGGTCTTTAAGACAAGAAACCCTAAAAAAGTATCAAGTCTGCAATGGCTTGAAAAAATTCTTACCTCCAGTATTAAGGGTTTAAAATGAGTTTCCATGTCTGTCTAAAGGCATGAGTAGAAAGCAATCTTATCTTGCAGTATTGTAATAATATATTCAGGACATATCTGTAAGAAATTTCTCTACAGTAAACATCTTGAAAAACTGCCAGCTTGTGACCTGCACAAGGGACTATTTTTGTTACCCTTTTATTAGCCTAAGGTTGAATGAGTCATTAGCAAACATTTGCCTATAAATGCATTTTGCATGTATTATTCTCTTGACAATCAAATAAAAGTACAGCATCTTGGCAAACGAACTTGAAAGAACAACTGTCTTCACGTCTAGCAACTCAGGAGTCTAATGGGTGAGCTTCGGAATCACAGACTTTCAGAATGGCAAAGGTGGGAAGACACCTCTGGTCATCATCAAGTTCAACCCCATGGTCAGATCAGGACCAGCTAGAGTATGTTGCTCAGGGCCGTACCCAGTCATGGTCTGAATATCTCTCTAAGGACAAAGATTTCATAACCTCTCTGGGCAAACTGTTTCTGTGTTTCATCATTCTTACTGTAAAACAGTATTTCCCTATATTTAAATGGAATTTCCTGAATTCCAGTTGTGTCCATTGCCTCTTGTCACTGGGCATCACTGAAAAGAGCCTGAATCCATCTCCTTTAGTTCCTCCCTTCAGTGATAAGATCACCTCTGAGTCTTCTCTTCTCCAGGGTAAACAACCCCAGCTGGCTTAGTCTCCCGTCATACAACAGACACTTGAGTCTCTTGATCTTGATGGACCTTCACTGAATTCAATCTGGTAGATCCATGTATCTATTGTCCTGGGGTGCAGAGAACTAGACACAGCAACCAGTTGTGTTTCACTAGTGCTGAGTTGAGTGACGCAGTTATGTCCCTGGACCTGCTGGCAATGTTGTTGTTCACCAGGACCCCAAAGCTTCTTCTGCATGATGGTGCAAATCCTTGATGTATCCAGCATTCCTCACAGTCTTGTATCAACTGCAAAGTACCATTCCCCATTGTTCACATCATTAAGGAAGATAAGCAGTAGTGGATTCAGTATTCCCGAAGGCTGGTCTTATCAGTAAAGACAGGCCAAAAAGGCACTGAATATCTTGACCTTTCCCACATGTTTCACCAGATTCCTGCCCCATTCAGCAACAGGTCCACATTCGCCTCAAGGATTTAGCTGTTGTGATTTAAAATGTTCCCTCCACCCAGCTCTATCACAGAATCATAAATAGGATGCATGCATACAACCTGGAGTTCTACTTTCATCAGCAGTTTTTAAGCTATGCCACTGGACTACGAACTACATGATGCATCCAGTTTGTTGCCTCTGCTCTTCAGGTAGTTACTTCCAGCTGAGAAGCAAGGTGTAAAGGGTAAGCATTCTATCACTGCATCCAAATCTGCCAGAGCCAATCTGTCAGAGCCCTGACTTACGTTTATAAAATGCCCAGCTGGCGAGCACCTCTCCAAAGGACAAAGGGTGGAATATTGTACCACACAGATGCAAAATATATGCTTACTGGACTAGAATTAACTGGTAACAGAAAGCAATCAACAAGTGGAAGTCTTTTTTTTTTTAATACAGCTTTATGTATTAACTGTGCAAACATGAAGCAAACAGAAATTGTTCATCCGGTGCTTGAGAAGGTTTCAGTACCACAGGACATACTCTGTGCATGACAGTGAGGTAAGTGACAGCATGTCACACATTGTGACACTTAGGATGTGGCATGTTATAAAATGGCAGTAACATTTCACAAAGAAAGTACGTGACATAACTGTCCCTTCAATCATAGATGTGCAGGTTACTCCAAAATTTGCCTGCTTGCTCTCAGTTCCTCCTCACTTTGAACAAATGCTTGTGTCAAAGGTAAAAGATTTTAAAATCTCTGCTTGGAATATACAATTACATAATAACCTTTCAAGTTAATTTATCTGTCTTAAAGTTTTAGCCCAATTGTTAGTACTGTCCAGAGAACACAGTTTCCACCTACAATGATACTGTCAATAGACTCAAGAGATCACTACTCAGAGGATAGATTACACACATTTTCACAACTCATCCTGCTGGAATAAACACAGGAGAATGCGAGTAAGCATGGTATCCCTTCCTTCCTTGACAGGATGTAACATGTGGAGGAGATTTCAGGAAAAACAGAAAAATGAAAGCATAGACTGGGGATTCTCCACCAAAGTCAGCAGTCACTGAGAATGAACATTACCACAGGGTTCCATGTCTTCTCACAGATGTCTTCTCCTGCCAGCACAAGAAAGGTGTTGCAGAATGGGAAGATCCCTTTCCTACAGGAAAATGGGCGTGAAAGTGGCCTTGGGTAGAAGAAAAATTTGTCTGAAAAAGGCGAAGGCTTTGTTTGGCATGTTCGAATATCTGCTAAAGTCTGGACATTTAAACACAGTGTCAGTAGAGAAAACCAGCAGTGATCTAAAATTCCTTCCCATGTTTAGAGTAAGGAAGATACCTATCCTAGACAAAGGAGAGTTCAGAATGATTTCTCCAGCTCTAATGCAAAGACCCAGAGTCAGTGAGGGGAGTATTTTCCACAGCTCACTGACTGCAGGTTTTTCAAATAAATTTTCAAAGAAAAACCGTGATAGAATTCTTGTATTAAAAAAAAATGTGGAGGGATATTTTTAGAGCATGTGATAACAGAATTGAAATAAGTAATTAAAGAGCAAATACAACCATTTGCACCTTCCATAAACTGACCCTCAGTTAGATGCTGACAAGATGCTGACAAAAAAAAGCGAAGAGAGAAAGTCTCTCATCAATGAGTTTGGACTGTGAAAACTAAATAAACACTGCAAATCATGACAAATACACAATATTAATTTTTTTTAACTTCTAAATCCCATAAGATGCTATTAGAAACAAAACTGAACAATGAAGCCTGAAATAAATGAATCTTTGTTATCTTTGGATTTGTATCTCATTATTTAAGCTCTGATTTGAGCTTTTGCTCTGGTATAAGAATTTATAACCTTTCTTACAAAACATGTGGCTCTCTCTGCTGTCTTTTCCTCAGGGATCTTACCGTTACAATACTACAGAGAACTCATTTATCTTTGATACTTCTGCCCTTCTGTCGAATTTGGTTGACACCAGCCAGGGGGTTCAGAAGTTATCAAGTAAGGTATTTAGACACACACAGACTGTCTAAATATTATTTCTATAAAAAACAGATTAAAAATATTTTTATAATATTTTTTTTCTGTTTTTATATTCAGTTTCAGGCACAGAGAATTGTGTGAAATCCTAAGTCAGACTGTGGTTTTAAACTAAAGAATTCCAGAGGAAAGAATAACAATACAAGACTTCGTAGCAGCTGAAATTGTTTTGGCAAACACTGACCCTTGCAATTCTTTACAAAGTAACACCAAATGCTACTCATGCTACCGGAAATCAACTTCTCACCAAAATAAATGGAAGTGAGGGTAGCTGGCTGGGCTCACAAGATCAAATAAGGTCTACAGTGTTCAGCCCAGCAGTATCTAAGACACTGGTAATCTGTGTAATTCACTATTTTTTCCCCCACCTATTTAGGTCAGAGAGAATAACATGCAATTTTGGATTAAACATAAAAATGCAGATAAGCTGCCCTATTTTTATTTATCCTTCTACACATTTTACATCTGAACAACCTGGAAGTACCCAGAGTTTACATTTTACTAAATAAAGGACCTGAAGTAAATTTTTGTAGTGAACGTTATGGTTTTTAACGCATAGGCTAGTCTCTTATTAGAAAAATAGACTATCATGATATTTAAAGACAAAAAGTTTACTTTTGTAACACAGGCAATGTCTCTCTATGTATTTATTTATGGAAAAAAAAATCACCAATGAAAAGATTAACCTGAGTACTGAGGACACATCTAACATAAGCCTACCTCAGGCTCATCATTACCTCTATAGCATTGCTGACCTTGAAAAGCTTTCATGTCAACCAAAAAAAGATGGCATATATCTAGGACACAGAACTCAAAAAAATACATTTCCACCCAGACAGTGTTAACCACTTTGTGACATAGCAATTATCATATGTTTCTGCCTTAAAATGACACTTTGGGGTTTGCTCTCAATAATTAAGTTGTTCAGTAGCCTTAATCAGAACAAAAAACCACAACATTAATGAATTCCAGGATTCTTTCTATGACGAGCAGCCAAGATAAAAATATTCACAGTGCCTGACCTATTGTGACAGAGAAAGTCAAAGAAAGAAGGGCAACTTCCAGCATCCATTTTTTGAAGAGAAGTTAGTCTAGCAGAAACAGACCACAAAAGAAGGCCCAGAGGAATGATCATGAAGGGACAGATTGAGATCACCATTGTGAGCAGGCAGGAGGGCAGCTTTTGCAGCGTGGGTCACCTGCAATACCACAGTGTTAGAGGTACATGGTGCAGGAGTCCGTAATTTGACAAATGAGTGCCTGCAAGAGGGAAGCAGCCTTCTGACAGGAGAATTTCCATGATTCTGAAAGCTCTTATAGCTGACTTCTTTCACATGTTTCTGAGTACAAGTTAAGGTCTCACTTTTCATTAAGCTATCTAAGTAAGCACTAGAGCATTTTTAGCAACAGAATTAATGAAATGTCTTTAATATCACAGAGACAGAAACTTTATGGTTTGCCTTATTTTGCAGTGATTTAGGAGTGATTTCAGTGCTGTGACAGTGGGTACCATTAAAAATCAGTCAATAAAAATTCTAAACGCAACGCCTGTAAAATTTTGTGTACTTAACTCAGGATTAGGGTCAGCTTACATTGAATCATTGGAGCGTATAGTGCCTCTGTGGCTTGCACACCTCTGAAAACCTACCTTTTAGAGAATGAAACTATTAACAAGATAAATTCGAAATGCATAATAAAAGTAGATTGCACAGAATGACATTTTAATCAGATGAATAAGCAAACTCAGCAAATTCAGTATAACTTGCCAGTGGTAACATTTTTCTGTGATCTGCATAGTTCATTTTTCTTGTACAACAACAATTATAAGACTTTTTTATTTAAAGGTCATTATTCACATGTCTTCATTTATAAAATGTTGCCTGAGTTTATTTCACTCTGGTTAAAATGGAAGGGTACGCTTTCAAAAGACCAGCAAGATTTGCATTTTGTTTCCTAAAACTCTCCATTTAGCTGTGTCCACAACAGTTTGAGATGGCAGAAATCAGAGGCTGCAGTCAATTCTGCAATTCAAATAGTGAAAAGCAGAAATATTTGATAATTCTGCCTCCCACCTCACTATGACAACTAAAACGTATTCCCCCTGAAGGTGAAAAGGGAAAAATTATCGTATTAAAGTCTTTCATCAGTCTTTAATCTGTGAAATATGCAACAAGATAGTTGGAGCACTAAATTATAGAAAAGGCAAAAATGGCAGTGCATGTAGCACTCTCCCAGGGTACTTTTATCATGGAGCTGCCTGAGCTAGGCTCCTCTCAGCAGCCTGCAGTTCCCCTCACTTCATGCTGGTCAGGTCTTTTACCAAGAGAGTTTTTCTTTCAGTATTTATGTAGTGCAGCAAGCAACTGTTTACCTCAGAGGCATAAGAGTAAATCTGATGTGTTTGATCCACAGTGCCACAGCAGCTCTGTTGCCTATGGAAACAAAGGCTCCTTTTCAGCAAGTTCACACAACAGGCCCTGGGTTGCTAGAGAGAGCCATCAATTCCAGTCACTGTATTATTTGTAGGTATTTTGCTGATATATATATGTAACAAGATATTGTCTCTGTAATATTCCAATATTATCCAATATTAATTATTTTACTTTATTCAAACAATATAATCCCTATTTTAAAAAACTGATGGTTGGAACATAACAATTGCTCAAGTTACAACCATCTGTTTTGTTCTTCCAGATTTCACCGTGTAGGTTGTTAAATGCTTTGCGGACACCAGCTTGACAAATCTGTTTCATGCTTACTCACAAAATCAGCTTTTGAAAATGACCCAGAGCATGGAGTTTTAAGATGTGCAGAGAATGGATAACACACCAAGACCACCCTTGTTAAAGGTTTCCTTTGAAAAATCACTTCTTTGTCAATATGTTGTAATTTTCTGTGTCACACATATGTAGACCTCTGTACATTTTACAGATAACTGATCAAGTATGATACATTTCAACAGATCTCAGTGCAGTGTTTTTTATTGCCCTTTTCCCAATAAGGACCTGAGGAAATACAGAATGAACATGGTCAGATCCTGGACTTGAATGCAAAGTGCATGATATCTTGCTCCACGTACAATGCAAGAATAGAGTAAATCTTCAACTGTAGACATTGACATCTCCAGTGGTGTAAAGAATATAACTCAATGCCCCCTCCCTCTTTACTGATATCATTAAGGAATATCTTCACAAAATTTATACCTTACATGACATTGCTTAAAGACACCTTTCATGAATCTTCAGATTTCAATTTAAGAAGGCAGCTAGCAGCTAAAGCACCTTATTAAATCTGCTTTTATTTACAATTCCCCAATGTTTATAACTTGCTTACAATTTTTTGTATTTTGGCATATGATTACATTACTAAATAACAAAATTAATCAAGAATTCTCAACACATTCATCTAAAATGAGTATCCTCAACTTTTTCCTTTCTGTGTAAGCATTAGCTTATACAGAGTGATAATGTTTCTTACTAAATTCAAACTAAAAAATTAACTCATTTAGACTGGAATATTATTCTCCATTAAAAATCTAGGGCCAAAGAAGCTTTGAAAATGTCATCTATATAAATATTCACGTACCTGTGAACAGATAGCTTTAGAATTAGATTTGACAGTGAAGCTTCTTCCTCTTGCAGTAGATGACTATGATCATTTGAATGATTTATTGATAAGCCAATGTACAGAATAAGTACAAAAAGGATGGGCTGGACTTGTTTTTACCAAAAAATATTGATTACAAATAAGAGTACTTTGTGTATCTTTGCTTTGCATAAAATTCCACACAACGATAGAAAGTTATCAATGATCTGAAATTTCCATGACTCTTCTACTGTTTTTCTTTGGGAATTTTTATTTACTTTGGGTTTTCTTTTGCTTTGTTTTGATTTTCTAATAACTGGAAGTAAGTTGGAATTCAAACTATTAGTTGATAAACCCATTGCTTCCTGGCAAAGGGCAAGAGGAACTTCTGGGTAGCATCTAACCTCATTTCCCAAAGGTTACATTTTTCAGCTGTAGAAGGCTAAATAGTCCAGAATTTGTACAAACAGTCAAAAGCTGCACAGGATCAGCTTTAAGAAATACATGTCAAAACTTATCCTCTGGCTCTTCTAACTGAGATGTTTTGAGGCCATTTTGTTTCAGGGCTATATCTACAGCTGTGTCATCTTGGACCTGGGCTGCAGCTGGGCTGCTAGTTGGTGTACAATACAGAGACATATTACAGTGAAGAAGAGTAACCATAGAATGGTACATCAAGGAGAGATATTTTTTCCTCAAGCTTTGTGCACAGGACTGTAATGATTTGTATTCTTACCTCAGTATAATTTGGAAAACAATTTCTGCTCTGTGACCCAGCAAGACTCAGGTTTAGCACTAGAATCTTATTGATCCCCAGAGTTGGATATACTTGACAACAATATTCCTTTAATCCTTTACTGTCCTGCATACACAATAATCAAAACCACAACCTGGTCTTGAAGTACTCATGCTGATTAGCATCTGGGAAGATCTGGACCTTCTAGCAGACATACTTAGCAAAGCCAGGAAGATTAAAATTCTAGAGTAAACCCTAGCCTGTTTTCTCATAAAATGTAGCTGCAAATAGTTAGTCTACTTAAGTTCTTGTGATTTTTCTCACTATATAGACAACAGAGTAAAGACAGGATATTGCTTTCTAAAGGAGCAAATTATGACCTATGTTTTATTGTATCAGCCACAGATTTTAACTATATTATTCAAATTATGTTCTGGATACTTGACACAGCAATAACTGTGTAATAAATGAATCATTCTATAGACCTATGAAGCAGAAGCCATAAATAAAGGTTGAATGTCAGATGAACACTTTCAAAAAGACGGAAGAACTAAACTTCTGGATCACAAACTGTAAAAAGTTAGAATAAGAGAAGATTTTTAAAAGAAAGTCCAGTATTAGCTTCAAAGCTAAGTATTGTTCTATGTCATGTTCTTTTTTTTTAGCTTTAGCTTTTAACAAGAAGGGGTTGAACAAGAGAAAAAATTCAGGTGCAGAAACAGGCACATTTAACAAGTTTGGTAATACGTGAATAGAACTTAAAGTATTATATGCAGCTTAAAAGATTAAAAGATAAAAGAATAAAAGTGTTCTTAATTAGAGAAGCCATATGCTCTATGAAATAAATCCTGGTAGTAGGCGAGCTTGTAATTATTGCCTTATTTTTTAAACAGATCCAGTTAATTTTGCTATATTCTGTATATCTGATTTATTTACTAAAATATTAAGATCACAGTTATTATGAAAAAGTGAACTTCACTGCTGAAAGAATACATCAGAAATAATTTTGATACCTCTCCTTCTATACACATGAGTTAAGAAATACAGTTTTACATGTTAAAGATTATTTTCTTTGCTATAGTGAAAAGAAATAAAGCTAAGGGGGGGGGGAGGAGCAGCCGTAGTATAGATAAGATATTTAACACTGTTCAAATGAGAATAAGCCTGCAGTACTGCCTACACACTCTAAAAACAGAAGGGGTTATATGGGTCCTCTAATCCAAGCACCTCTCTAACCTTAGTCATAGCACTACTCTGATTTTTTTAAGTAGGAATAGACCAGGTTTTTTGGTAACTGTATTTACCTGAATGGCATAAAGTTTTGACATGTTTTTTAGAATAAATTTCCTTTCAGTAAAATTTACCTATACTTCTCTCTTTCAAATCCAAATATCTTTAATACAACATTCATACAGAGCCTCCAAAATATTACTGCTATTCTCTGTTACTTCTATTAGGAAATCTCATAATAAGATAGTTTCCTATAAGGAGCAATCAGTCAGTTTCACAGAGATGCAAGTATATTTTATAACTCTATAATAGGTATGATTTACAAGCTTAAATCCTAGTTTTTCTAAGTTCCAGACTTTCAACATAATCAAGATCAGTCTGTCTATATTAAAACATGAATCAGCTCACACACGTCAAAAACAGATTCAATTCACTTGAGAACACAGCATCTTCCTGAGAAATTCAATGTAACCTAATTAAACTCAAGAGAGTAATTTGACTGCATTTTCAGTCCTGTGCATCCCTGCTCCCCTTCCTTAGTAACCTCTTAGGTCAGGACTCTAAATTTCTGTGGCTTATTGATGTTGGCACTTACCTGTATTCAGTGCCACCATCCTACAAGAATGCAAACTGTGCGGCTCACTTCCCCTCAAGCATTAACATCAGGCAGCTGAAACAGGCTTATGCCAGTTCTGCTGTTCTGATTGTTGAGTAAAAAGGACAGGAAATCATTACAGTCAAAACATTTCTGTAAAAGGTCACTTTAATACAAAATTACATCAATCACCTTAAAGAAAAAAGTACATTTCGATTGATGTTATTCATTCATGGGCTAATACGAGCTCCAGTTTTTAAAACTTAGACTGGTTCTGGAGAAAAATCATTAAAAATTAACTGTGTCTTTCATGAGACATTTAAGTCTTACATGAGAAGGTGAAATTGCGCGGGTTGTTTCATACGATAATCCAAATGGTTGTTTGAAAACTTTTTTTCCAGAATCATTACCATGAAAGTAGTTTTAATGCAAAAGAATCAGCTAGATGAAATAACTATGGATAAAACATTTATCTGTATTCACCCTGTCTAGTTACATGCACGATAGAATCCAGGCCTTTCGCTCACATACATAGCATTATACAGGTGCAATAAGCCAAAATCATTATACCTATAATTCATAATACACACACATATTCAGAACTGTTAGACACACAAGATACAGTATCCGAGTTTGTAGATTGGTGCAAAAGTAATTGTCATTTTTGTCATTTTAAAATGTGATGCTTATTTTTAATTAAATTTTTGTTTAACCGTGTTCATGTAGTGTACCATTTTAAAGTGTGAAATTCTCTCTACTTATTTATACTAATGGTTTTGGTTTCAATGCTAATATTTTTCATATTATGCTGTCAAATTAAAGATGGGAAAAAAGCAACTTCAAGTGACTTTGTTGTAGGAGTTTAAAAGGGGATGTTCTAGAAATACCTACGAAGGTTTGGCCAGGGGACCATCAACAAACATACAGCTCAACATTGGTTCCGAAAGGTTGTAATGGAAATGAGCCTTGAAGATGAGGGTTGTGAACATATTTCTGCGAGACAACAGCCAACTGAAATCTGTTATTGAAGCAGACCCATGCAAAACAACTCAAGAGGTTGCAGAAGAACTAAGCATTGACCATTTGCACCATACTGGAAAATCAAATGAACGCCGCGTGAGCTGAACTAAAATAAAAATCATCATTACCAAGTTTGCTCTGTGCCTCTTTTGCACAACAAAAACAATCCATGTGACAAGACTAGATTCTATACGACAACTGATGGCATTCCACACAGTGGCTGGACCAAGTTGAAGCACGAAAACACTTTGCCAAACCAAAGCTGCAACAAAAGAAGGCTTTGATGGCTGTTGGTGGTTGGCAAGTGGACTCATCCCCTACAACTTCCTAAGTCCTGGTGCACCCATCACAGCAGAGAAGTACTGCAAGGAAATTGACAAAATGCACCAAGAACTGCAACATTTACATCCAAAACTGGTCAATCAAAAAGGACCAATCGTTCTCCATGACAAAACCTCACTGCACGTTTCACAAATGACTCTGCAGAAGCTGCATGAAGTGGGCTACAAAACTCTACCTCACCCAGCTTACTCACCTCTCTCCCACTAATAACCACATTTCCAAGCATCTCAGTGATTTCCTGCAAGAGAATATTTTCCATAATGAAGCAAAAGCTCAAAACACCTTAGATGAATTCATCAGTTCCAGAACTCCAGAATTCTGTGCTACCAGAATAAACACTTTCATTTCTCATTGGCAAAAAATGAATAGATTCTAATGGTTCTTCTTTTGATTAATAAATGTTATTTTAAGCTGAGATATACTGCTATAACTTTGATGGCTAAACCAGCAGTTATTTTTCATCAACCTAATATAAAACCTCGGGAGCCAATTTTGACATTGCTACATTTTAAGAACATCTTTTATAATAGCCAATAAAGCTCTATATGTCTAAAACTTTTTGCTGGGGAAGGCTAACTGCATTTGCAGGTATAAATGAGGTCCCAGCTTTCAGCCATGGCTTTCAGCCATTAATACTCACGTGACTGTTAAAGTCCATAATTAAACTTCCAATAACTTCAGTGATACAGGACATGTCCATATATTTTAATTCAGACTATAAACCACTTCTATCTATAACAGAGTACACAAGCATGTGCTAAGGAGTATTCATTTAAATGGAACTGAAGGATTAACCGTGTGTTTGCTGAAGAAGCGTGGATAAGTATTTTGGAGACAATGATGTCATCTATGGTAGTACTGTGAAATTGGATTCTAGGTGCATACAAATTTCTCATTTGAATGTTGTTTATCTAATCTTTATGTATATGTAATTCACAGACAAAAAACATGGACAAACAATATAAGTGTGCATATTTTTACAATACAGGGTAAACATCCAAACACAAATTTTATCCAGTGTATCATAATAAGATCTATATTCTGCAACATTAAAAATTATCTAGTATCTGCAGGGTATCTGCTAGTGGGATTAGTCAACTGCACAATTTTAATTCCAGAAAAGGCTTTTTCAGGGCTAAGGACTATCCTTGTAAATTCATATATACGCTACAGTTTTTAAAATAATTCTTCAGATGTTTTAATTTTGATGTATCTGTAACATACCTGCTTATGGATTTGTCAATAGTATATTCAAGCTACTTAATTTCAAATCAGCTGGAACACTGTTTTGAAAAGGTTAGTGCAAAACTGAATGTCACTTAATTGTTATTCTGCATAGCAGACGAAATAAAGGAGCAGTGAGGGAGCAGACAGAAACGCTACTGAGACAGAGGATGAAAATGAAGCTCATACTGTGAAGAGCAAAAAACTGAGTGTGAAAAAGTGTAGAGGGAGAATAAAAAACTCTCATACACTAGCATTTAAGGGACAAGCAGTTTACTCAGGTCACTGAGCTGTACCATCATCACTTACTGAGAGTTGATGTACCCACACAGAGAAAACCTGGCATAGTACCTGCTTCAGAAGGTCCATTTGAGAAAAGTTTATTACCTCAAAATAATAGTTCACAAGCTGTAATAAATGTCAAAAATACAATTTTGCAGGCTCTGCAACCCCCCTAACTCCATCCTTCTGTATCCTCTTGTCAAGCATACGCAGTCTGGTATGCATGAATGAACCAGAGACCTCAGTCTCTTTTAAGAAAGCAACCAACCTTTTTGAACTTACAGCCCTCCTTGGAAGAGGCACACAAGATGCTAAGCTTGCTACTTAGTGAGCTGAGGCTCAAGAGCTCATAGTGAGATTTTTGTGATGCAGGGCTGGGGTAATTTTTCTTGAAGATACACAGCCATCTTGAACAGCTGCAGACACACTGCTGCCCACTGGACCTAGAAAAGTCATTGCCACATGACTGCAATAGAAGGGTCTGAATTGTTCTCCTTCCAGTTTTCCAAGCCATGGTTTCTAAAGGTGACAGAGGTAATGAGTCCTAAATGCTTTACGTGCCATACTGAAATGTAGGATAATATGTCCAGCAGGCAAGGGTTTTTTTAAAGTCTGTGCCAACACTTTGATTACAGAATGAATTGTCTAGAATACTGTGATCTCTTTACTTATTAAGAATGAAACTGTGGTGTTGTATCAATGAAATACATTTTATTGTGTTCTGTCAATGAGACATATGCAATTATATTATCAAGCTACACATTCAGACTATAAAATCAGCTTTTCATTTCTCTTAATGAAAGACTGTACCAAGAGTAAATTACATGAGTTTTCATCACTGTATTCTTAATAAGAACAGGACATTTTTGTTCTTTTTATTAAAGAGAAAGCTAAGGCAATATTTATAAAATCTGTGCATAGATCAGTTAAGGACTAATACTGAATATCCAAAATGCTGCTGGATCTTTAGTCAAAAAGGGAGTATGACAAAGCATTTTGTCACAGAAAAAAATAAATAAAAATAACAGAAAGAGGAGGGTTTAATATTGGAAGAAGAGAAGGGTAAGGATGTGTAAAGGCAAGTAGCATTTCCAGAAATTAAAATAAGGTATATTTTTTTAAAAAAAAAAATATGTCTTCTGGACTTTAGTCATTTTTTCAGGAGATGAGAGAAACAAACTTGTAACTCTTCAAAGAGACAGCAAATGTAGACACTGAAAAATCACTGCAACATTTGAAAATATATGGGATCTCATTTTAGAAGCATAGAACTATGGACAGCTTCTTTTATTATTTAAGGGGTCTCGCTTCTCTGTTCTATCAAGAAGAATTCAAGGCCAAAATGTCTGTGTGCTTAATGCCACTTTAGATGCCAATGAAAGGAGACTACAAGAAAAATGAGAACCCTGGGACTTACCAGGCCTTTCTGGTAGAAAGACATCTAGTAAAGGCAAGGTTATATAAATAAAGAGCATCCATCATCTGATATTGTTGGGGGAGATTTATTTACATTTAAAGAAAAAAAAATGAAATTAATAATATAAAATATCTAGATACTTGAGGACAGTTTTTACAAAAAAAGAATTTAACATTATGATATGTGTAATAAGTCACAAATTCTTTCATTTGAAGCGACGGGTGAAGCGTTTCTTAAGGGAACAGGAAAGGCATAGTTTGGTAAAAACTTCAGATGAAGCTAAACTTTTTTCAAATTGGCATAGTCTGTTCTGTGGAAACATAAGGACCTGCTGAAGGTAAACCTAGATTGAAGGGAAACTGGTTGAAATCGAAGAATGCAAGAGAAATTTTCCCACATCTGAAAATCATAAAATTTAGGTTGATTAAATTCAGAAAAATGTATTAAATTGTACAATCCAAAGAAGCATTTTGAGGGCAATATTTCAAATGTTTACCACCAAGTTAGACACAGATGAAGAAAGAAGTTTCCCTGCCATGGAGTTCCAGCTTTCTGTAATAGCTGTGATCAGAAATCTTGCCCAGAAAGATATAGTAATAGTTGCTTCTCTTGCCTTACTGTATAATGGCCAAATGGATTTTTCAAGATCTCTACAAGGTTGACTTTCCTCAAGGATAGAGGGAATTCTTTTCTATCTCAGTTCTATCACATTGTTGGAGATGTGGCTTCATGTCATATTGGTTATTGTCTTATCTTATTATAATCAGAAGCTCAACATGTTGCACAGTCAATTTATTCTGTTAGGCATAAATGTTGCATTATTCAGTAACTGCAGTTCAGAAAAGAGAGTGCAGATGTGAAATTTCCTGTTCTCAATACCCTGATGGGAGTAAATGAGAGTTTCCTGGGAAGTTCAAGGTCTAGAGGGCATTCTTTCCAACCATTTAGTATCCTTGGTGCTCAGATTTGGAGGAACATCTCTCTTTGGTACACAGATTCAAGTGATACTGACTTCAAGTACATCAAAAGGGGATTACTCTTTTAGAATTTGTATTAAAATCACCGTTAATTGAGAATATTATGTCTTGAAATCTTTTGACCTTCATGCATCTTTCACGGAAGAAAAAGTGCAGAGTAGTTCCTGCCAGAACATTATCCTCTGGTGTTTGCTGTCTTAAACATGGGACATCAGAAAAGCGGAATCAGCAGCTTCAGGTGTTAAAATACACATTTTAGGAACTGAATGCTATGTAGAGGAAAGGAAACACCCTTCACTTTCAAAAAGGACCTCACCATCAGACAGGGACTCTAGCACAGTTCTGCAAGCACTTACTTTGGTCTTATCGATCTCCACTACGCAGCTTGTAGATTGTCCTGTTCTTTACTAATCTCTTAGACCAAGCACTTCACCACCACCAAAAGACAAGAGAGAGGCTCTGCAGTGACTAGAGGAGATAATATTCACCATTGCTTGCAAAAGCTGCATAAGGTCTATAACCAACCTAAGTCACACATATGCTCCGCAAAATTCCTGGCTACAATTTTGTTCATTGAAGTTTAATAAGTGCTTTCTTATATAAGGGCTAGAGGATTAAGCTGGTATTTTGATTTCTAAGTGCTCCGGAAACATGGACCTCCTAAGGCATAAAAGTAGCCAGAGAAGTATGTGCCAGTAACATGCTGAGACTAACCCCACCAAAGTCAATGAAAAGACCTTTTTAAAAAATGCAGGATTTTGGATCGAACTTTAAATCAAGCATGGTGATTTAGCTCTGAGGATGCGTGATGTGGTTAATTATATACAGGCAGACATGCAACACGATTGCTGTACAAGTATCCAGGATAAGGGGGAAGGTACTCATAGCAGTAGTTCTATCAGCTCAACAGTACTAAACAGCAGAACCAAAGGTTTCCCATCCTATCTACAGCTTGCTCTTGGCTATGTCTTGATTTATATCAACACTCTTGAAGCATTATTAATGTCACAAGAGGCAGATCTGTCAACTGGAATAAGACTCTTGGCAAATTTGTTCCTACCTACTTTCACTTTCAGGTTCATCAAATACAGCATTTGTTTCTATCATTGCCCAACTGTAGATAGGAAATATGAGAAAAACACATTGGTATTAATTACAGAGGTGAAATAAGAATATTTAAATAGGAGGAGGTTGGGTAAAAGCAACAGTTCTTTATACAAGCTCACTGTACTCATCTTTTAACTCTAATCACAGATGAAAGAAGTGCTTTTGTATTACATTGAAAAGGCAAAATAATTAGCAGAATATGAATTGCATTCTAACACTCCCTCTGCAAAATTAATACTCCCATATACAGTTTCAGATACTATCCAAGGGAGATGCAGAGAGTCCCACAGGGGAAGCTTGACACATGCAGTAATGTTTGCAAGATCCAGAACCTGTTCTTTTAACATATTCCACCAAGGTCCTCTTGTACAAGATCCAGGACAAAGTCTACAAATCACTGTAGTCCTTCTCAAATCCAAGATGCACAGAAAAAAACATAGATACACAAACTAGTCGTGACAATATATCTTTTAGCAAAAGGAATATAGAAGTTTGTTGGTTGGTTTGGGGTTTTTTATGGTGAAAATCTCAAACTCATACACAAACCTCCAGGTAATCTGCAAGTACTGGATTTGTAGAAAAGCTAGAAGATTTGAACTTACATTGAATGTTAGTGATAAAATACTCGAAATATTTTTAGAGACAAAGGCACTGATTGGAATATTGATTTCTCTGCCACCTTAAGCTTCTGTAAACTTGCTTTGCTGGGGCTGTTTTATTATGGCAGAGATGGTGCTTTCAATTCTTTGCCATAGCCACCCTATAAAACCTTAGATTAGTCAATGGCTTATGATTAAACTGCAATTAGATATTGATTTATTGGCACTCAAGGGTAGTTACAAACATGATATTTAGAAAATGCCCCTACCACATCTCACTTTAGCCCCACCCTGTCCTGGTCGGCTAGCTGAATCTGGGCAGTTGTAGCCCCAGATTCATACACGCACCCAGGGAAAGGAAGCAGGGAAATGAGAGATACTTGTGGATTGAAAACTAAAACCAAATATTGTTATTATTTCATTAAAGATAAAAACACAATAACAATAATAATAAGAAAAATATATGAATATACAAAACCAAAATCAAACTCCTCCAGTGACTATACCTCACTGATACTGCAGGGCAGGGATAGGGAAAGTCCCACACTGGACTCTGCGACAGACAGGAGCTGCATTCAGGGGCTGCATTCAAGAACTGGATTCAGGAACACACAGACTGTGATTGGCAAGAGACAGACAGATGAGGTCCTCACTGGACATTGGCCATCAAGAAGAGAGAGACTGACCTTCGTGACCTCTCAGCTTTATCCTGAGTATGAGGTATACAGAATGGAACACATCGTTACTCAGTTTTGAGACACCTGTCCTGTGGACCTCTCTGCAGGTCCAACCCTTTTTCACCCTTTTGACTTACAGCACTTCAGCAACCCACAGATGGCCTTGATTTCCATAAGAATAAGCATAAATTAGGAGCTCCCTGCATACCAGTGTCCTGTTACTTCAATGATATAGCTATAAATATCAGATGCTATCATTGAGAGCACCGCTGTCTGAAAAACAAGTCGTAAAATTTCAGAAAATGAAGTTACATAGAAGAGGCTTAGCTGAAAACTTAAAGAATTGGTTCTGCTTTAGCTCAAATCAGAACACAAGCAAATAAATCGAAACAGGAAGACTGTAAACTAGAAAAAAATCCAGATCCCGTAACATGGAAGGCTAAAATATAACTATCATAACCGTGAACGTCATGTTTGAGAAGGATGAATGGGTGAGAGTGATCTGGAGGGAGTTTCTTTCATTTTCTCTGCTTTTGGGAAGAGGGATATGTGAGAAGAATACAAATCCACTGATTCGTACCTATCTATTAGTCATACCTCTGTTGTGCTGGTTGCTTATTCTGTAGACATCCTCTGTCGTATAAATAAGGTGCACTGCCTTAGGGCTTAATATAGTATGTCTTTATACCTTTGTTTTCTAGTTTTCTTTCTAATCCCTGATCATTCTGCACTTTCCTTCACATATTTTGTAATTCAGCTAAAAATTTTTGTAACGCAAAAACGTTGTGTCATACAGTCGCACTTTCCAATTAAGAACTATTGATTTTTTTAACCAGTGAATGGCTGTCCACATCCTTAAACAAAAATCTGTTTCTTTTACTATTTTTTAGAGCAAAAGATACTTTCACTATATGTAACAATAGAAGAAATACAAAAAAAAAATTAATATGTTATGAGGACAGATGCTTATTTTAAAAAATACTTCACAAAAGGGTCATTTGAAATTTCTCAATGTACACATTCTGGGTTGGTTTTCTTTAAAAAGGAAAAAAGAAAACATACCATAAGTCTTGCACCTCAATTAACATAAAACAGTATGTTTTTAAACAACAAAAGTCAACATTTTTTTCCCCCTTTGAACAATGACTTTAAGGAAAAGTATTGACTTGGCTACATTTTTCGAAGTAAAAAAAAATTTAATTAGAATTAAAAAAATTGATTTAGAATAAAAGGTATGCCATCCTAAAAATCTGAGCAAGCTTCAAGGAAAATATGAAGGAGGGGCATGTAAATACAAAATTCAAAACTTCTTTGCCAGGGATTTCTAATCTCTCCATATGTATTATTTAAGGCTTTGAAAAAGACTTGTCTGCAGTGCTGAATAATTATTCTCCATGTACTAGTTCAAATATTCTATCTTCTGCTTACTTGTATTTTCTTTTTTTGATTTACCAATAGTTATTTGTTAGTAAAAACGAAAGCTATATACAATTATTAACCTAAAGCACAGAAGTTAATGTAACATTGGTATTTTTACCCCAGTATCTGTTCATGGTGTATGAATTCAAAAGAAACCTGACAATTCACACAACCAAACTTGCAGTCAAAAGTGCATTATTGATATGTGATTTGACAAGAAAGATGTTTAACAGTGTTAAGCGATTGGTTTTGCATTAACGTTAAGATTTCAAGTCAAGGGTACAATAACTTTGGGTGATGTGGTTTTGAACTTATTAGTTGTGATTGGCGCAGAAATGTAATACTGGTGTACATTACCTCATGTTCACACTTAAGTTTCTTAAATCTAGTATGCTCTGTTCTTTTAACCTGATCATTTAACTTCATCATTTGCTTCTGGAAATTATAGCATATTTTACTAGTAAAAACATGGAGGACAAGCATTTGTTTTTCCTCAAACTTCAATGAAATCTCAAGATACCAATACTGCCAAAGCAATATTTCTCCAAAGTAAAGAGTAGATTCAGAAGTGATTATTCAAAGGAAATAAATATGCTCTAGCTTCCTTTGTTCAGGTGTACTTTGACAAATCTCCGTATATTCTTTAGGATTTAGCTCATTCACACATGCAAAACTTTCCCAATGACCAGGCATACCCAGTTTCATGCACCAAGTATATGGAGCCCAATATTTGTAACTATGCTGATAATAATTTTATCATGTTCTTGGTTCTACCTAGTTGAAAGGAAAAATTAGTACAGTACTAATCTGAAAGTGAGAACCCTGGCTGAAAGACACGAGTAAATTCTCCTCTCTCCTATGAATACTGCACCACTGTAGTCTCCTGGACCTGGAAGCGAGAGTAACCATCTAAACATCGGTGGTATTCAACATAGGCCCTTACAGTGACTAACTGGTTTCAGATGGAGCAGATCTGAAACCAACAAAGCTTCCAACATTATCCCTCAGAAAGAGGGATGTCACAAATTTGGCCAGATCGTTACTGCATAAACAGCATTCAAGTCAATGGGAGTTTTCCCACTTATTTTGATAGACACTGAACCAATTATACAGAGACACTGAGAGAAAGCCAAAATCTTAGGCTTAAAGCATCCTCTCACAGATAGAGACAGGAAACAAAATGCCCCCCCTGTGTTCCAGGAGGAAAGAGTCTATGAATTACTGAGTCACCTGGATCCACACAAATCTATGGGACCTGATGGATTCCATCCTAGGGTGATGAGGGAGTTGGCAGAAGAGCTTGTTGAGCCACTCTCCATCATCTACCAACAGTCCTGGCTCTCTGGGGAGGTCCCAGATGATTGGAAGTTGGCAAATGTCACGCCAATCCACAAAAAGGTCTGCAAGGAGGACCTGGACAACTATAGGCCTGTCAGCCTGACCTCAGTGCCTGGCAAGGTTATGGAACAGATCATCCTGAGTGCAATCACACAGCACCTTCAGGATGGACATGGGATCCGACCAAGTCAGCACGGTTTTGTGAGGGGCAGGTCCTGTCTGACCAACCTGATCGCCTTTTATGATCAGGTAGCCCGCCTTGTGGATGAAGGGAAGCCTGTGAATGTGGTCTATCTGGACTTGAGCAAAGCCTTTGACACTGTCTCCCATAGCATACTCCTGGATAAACTGGTAGCCCATGGCTTGGACAGGTGCACTCTCAGCTGGGTTAAGAACTGGCTGGATGGCCGGCCCAGAGTGCTGGTGAATGGGGCTGCATCCAGCTGGCAGCCGGTCACCAGTAGTATCCCCCAGGGATCAATGTTGGGTCCAGTTCTGTTTAACATCTTCTTCAATGATTTAGATGAGGGGATTGAGTCCATCATAAGTAAATTCACTGATGACCCCAAGTTGGGAGGGAGTGCCGACCTGCCGGAAGGCAGGAGGGCTCTGCAGAGGGACCTTGATAGGCTGGAGAGATGGGCTGAGTCCAATGGGATGAAGTTCAACAAGGCCAAGTGCCGGGTCCTGCACTTTGACCACAACAATCCCATGCAGCGCTACAGACTGGGGACAGAGTGGCTGAAGAGCAGTCAGGTGGAAAGGGATCTGGGGGTACTGATTGACAGGAGGCTAAACATGAGCCAGCAGTGTGCCCAAGTCGTCAAGAAGGCCAATGGGATTCTGGCCTGTATCAAGAATGGTGTGGCCAGCAGGGAGAGGGAAGTGATCCTTCCCCTGTACTCGACGTTGGTGAGGCCACACCTTGAGTATTGTGTTCAGTTCTGGGCCCCCCAGTTCAAGAAAGATATTGAGGTGCTGGATGCGGTCCAGAGAAGAGCAACAAAACAGGTGAAGGGACTTGAGCACAATTCCTATGAAGAGAGGCTGAGGGACCTGGGGTTGTTTAGCCTGGAGAAGAGGAGGCTCAGGGGTGACCTCATCCCTCTCTACAACTATCTGAAAAAGGAGGTTGTAGACAGGTGGGGGTCGGTCTCTTCTCCCAGGCAACCAGCAACAGAACAAGAGGGCACGAGCTTAGACTCTGCCAGGGAAGGTTTAGGCTGGATATCAGAAATAAGTTCTTCACAGAGTGAGTAATCAGGCATTGGAATGGCCTGCCCAGAGAGGTGGTGGATTCACCATCCCTGGAGGTTTTTAAAATAAGACTGGATGTGGCACTTGGTGCCATGATCTAGTAATCATAACAGTGTTGGATTAAGGGATGGATTTGATCTTGGAGGTCTCTTCCTGCCCAGATAATTCTATGATTCTCTCTTTTCCCAGTCACTTTTTCCTTTGACCCTTTGCCAGGCACTAAGCTGCTATTTCCCGATTCTCTTACGAAAAAAAAGACACACTTTGTGTTCTTTGACTGGCTTCTTTGATATGTTTAGTTATTACTACAGAAATTGCCTATGCAGTAATCCATCACGTCTCAGCCTGGTTATGTCCCTTGTATGTAAACCTAAGTATCTTTTATGGCAGTTGCCATTCAATTTTCAGTTTAGTTTTCCTGGCCTTCTCCCTTTCACCAAAATAAATTCATCTCCCTCATGGCAAGAGCACCTGATCCTTGAGTCTAGCCTAAGGAACATTCTTTGATAAATAAATTGTCTTGGCTAGACGTATTCAACTCCCTACCTGCTTTGCACCCTGAGTTTAAAGAGAAAAGGTTTGCCAATTCTTTTAATTCTCTTAACATTAATTCAAGTCTGTGTCAAACATGAATCAGTGACAGATTAAAGTAAATCTGTCACATTGAGATTACCATGAGCATAAAAAGTTGCTCAGCATGTGCCATTTTCCTTTGCTGTGAGCTCAGATAAAAGCACAGGAATCAGAAAGATAAGTTTGGTTTGATACAAGATACAGGGCCTCTTTTATTTATCTAACACAAACTAACAGGGAAAAATATGAAGTAATATTTAAATATTCATTTAAATTCTATTTAAATATCCTGAGTCTTTGCTGAGGTTAGAGAGTTTTAGTTTGAGAAAATTGAAGGATACAGAGGAGGAGGGCTTCAGGAAGATTTCTATAATACTATTGAAACCAAACCGGAAAACACCAATCCAATATTTCCTGCGATATCTCCCAGGAAATATTTTAGTCTAATGAAAGTCAGTAGCAATATTTTATATTTATCTGATAGAATATAAGAATAAAACTCAAATAAAATAAATATGTGACTAGTATTAAGCAATATTTAACCAGATATTAAATAGCAAGGAACTCTAAGTATGAGTCCTTCAGCAGGAAAAGTTATGAAAAAATATTGAACAATAAAAGAGAGAAATCATTAAATATCTTACAGTAATTTTAATTATAAATATTGAGGTTTCTTTTGAAGTCTTTTCCAACAATGAAGTCTCTTCTTTTTGATTTTTGTGAGTTTTTGGGGCTGGTCGTTTTGGGGGGCACGAGTATGTTTAGTTTTTTAAATACTTCTTGGTAAGATTACTAAAATCAGCAGAAATACTCCCAGTAATCACAATGAGTTCGGAATTAATTTGATCACCTGAGATTTCAAATTAATCAAGAAAGTTCTGAAACTGGTACTCTAGTGCACTGGAATAGCCTCATCTCCTTCAACATCCCATTAAACATCTGTACTCAAAATATTTGCCTCTGAAAAAAATCACTTTCATTCAAAGGAATTGTTAATATAGTTAGAGTAAGAAATCTCATAGACAAGCAGTAATCTTTGTTATCAGTTGATCATTTTTCATACCACCAGCAACTTGTCAGGTCATTTTGACACTAACTGTAAACTACTAGTCTAGGGATAATAGCTATTAACATTGGAGCTATGAGTCAGGAGGAAAAGGCTTTTGATGTCACTCATTTGCATCTGAAATTCACTCTGTGGTACCTTCTTTCTGTATTATTGAATACATTTGACCTTCCTCCATCCCTGTTGCACAGAAAAGAAATGAGAGATACTATAATTTAGCATGGCTCTAATCCATACACAATGAGGAGAAAAAAATCCTTTATAATTACAACCTAAACAAGTTAGTTTTCTCTGATCTGATTTTGCAGGGTATAAAATATAAAACATTTCCTGCCATCCTCAAACCATGCACTGGTAAGAAATGTGCCGTTAGACAGAGGTTTACCTGTGGCTCTGAACTTTGTCATTTAAATGATTAAGTTTCCTTGTGATTTAGCAAAATGCCTACACCTTTTCTTTGAAAGTAAGCATAGCAGAACACAAAAGCACACTGAGAGGTAAAGTGAAAGTTTGCATGTGGTGAAACATTTCATGGAAAGGAGACACTGAGTACCCCCATACTCTGATTTGCCAGGTTGATGGGAAGAATTTGAACACATCCCCAGGACACCCATGGAAAACAACAGAAAAGCATGATTGTAAGAACTCATATCCTCCCATTTTGGATCAAATTCTCTCTCAGTGTAACAACTTCTTTGATTCTGTAATATCTACAGGACAGGTTTTAGGCAGTTTTTGGTCATTACATGGTATTACTGCAGAGTAATAGCTAACATAAGATAGTCAGCCATATTCCATTTTTATACTTTAAAGGTTTTCCTAATTGTCTTCAGTACTGGACAAGATGGATCTTAGGAAAGAATAACCTCATGTGGCAAGAGACTGACTCCTCATTAGCTGCTTAGGTCATTATGGAGGATCTCTTATGCTGCCAAAAGAGGAATCTACACACACTAACAAGGGTTTTTTCAGCTAATCACAGGAAATTTAATTTAAAAATTAATTTTGAAAAATTATATTCTTTTGAAAAGGAAGGTTTTTTACAGCTTCCTAATGTGTTTGGGATGATAATATAGTTTACTACCAGACCACTTAAGACCAAGGGAACTGAAAGAACTCTTAAGAACACCAAAAGATAAACCACAATCATTGGCTGTAAATAAAGGCATTTTCCCTTATATCCTTAAAGACTATGGTAGTTTTGTGTTTATAATTTTTCACTTATCTAAGTATATACAAATTTTCAAAGATGTCAAGTCTCAGCATGGCACTGTTGAAACCACAGAAGTTTTGTGGAAAGGATCAGGCAGAGAGAAAAGGTCCTATTTTTTTTCTGATCAAACTCAGTGGCAGATCTCTCTCTGACTTAAATGATCAAGTTCCATTTCTTTATCTGTTACTCAACCTGAGTGATAGACTGATCTAAGCAGCAAAGGTGTTAGCACCATATGGTCCCCTGAGTAATACAGCACAATCAGTTTAAAGGTTGTTATTTTCAGCAATATATTTAGACTCAAATTCTTAAACAAATTTGCATAGGCTGTGCTTATCTTACCAGTGCCAAATTTTCACTTATTCTTCCACTAGGTTCTTTGTGACGCAAGTTTTTGTAAGATGTATCTCTCTCGACAAAAATCTGAAACAATTAAACCCCACGTTTTTTAGGCCTTGGGATTCTGAACTTGTGAGAATGAGTTTTGATGACAAGGAATATGATGAGTATACTCATCAAAGCAGGAAATAGAAATATATCAAGTGACTCTTATGATTAATCAATATATTTTGTTTTCTAAACACCAAATACTAACAATATTCACAACTGCACCTAATTTTATCACCCATTCCATCCCATATTAATATAAAATTCAGTACTCAAAGTATTGTATAATCTGAACAAAGGATATACAATGGAAGATAAGACTATTAACATATTCAGTTTTTCCTTGCATAGTATTTGATTGAATAAAATTTTCAGTGATTGTTTTGGGTTTTTTTAATCCCTTAATACACTCTGAGTTACTCTCTTCTTCCAACATTGAAATATCTAGAAGTTTTCAGAGAGTAAAAACAACATACTACAAAAATCATTGAACAGTAGTGTTTGCAAACTTGGTTTGTCTTAATAACATGTGTGTTCCCCGAGCTGGAAGAAAAGCTGTACCTTCATGAGGCAACTGCCCTAAAAGAGAACATATTTTAATGAGACAGCAGGGAAAGAGTAAATATTCTTTAGATATCATCGTTTCATCAAATCTATAAAAATTTTAAGGTCTGCCGCCTAGTTGGACCAGAGCTGTACTGCCCATAGTGAATGCTGTCACAGTCAAAGAATCTCAAAAAAGGCCAGGAAATTCCACATTAATCTGGTCTTATTTTACACTAATGCAAAAAAAAAAAAGTAATTCCCATGAAGGAATATTCTACTAGTCAAATTCAAATCAGTGTGTCTTGAAAACAGAGAAGATACAGAAGGTGAAAGAACGGCAACCAAACGTGCATATATACTTATCACACAATTCTCTGTTTGCTTCATCTTGTTTAAAACCAAATATTGAATGCTACCTTTAAATAATCATGAAATATTACAGGTGACAACAAAAATAGAAGCATTATCATGTAGCTTGTTTAAAGTCTTGCTGTAGTCAAAACACAAACTTCACCTGAGGTGAGAGTAAGACAATGAAGCCTTTTCCCTGGATGATTGCTTCGTCTACCATCACATATTATAGCTGACCAGGGGTCCACTAGGTTGTATTGCATAAGAAGGGGAGTGGTTAACAGAGAGAAACCAAACCATGGTGTCTTCTCAAGTGGAGGAAGAGCCCTGCAAGTCTGACTGACAACAACCCCACACCAACAAGGGCAATATCTTTCTTCGTGAGAAATTTTGAAGTAGAGGATAACAAATTCATAGGAATTAATAATTCAGGACCTAGGATGCTGTGAATTCTTTTCTTCATCTGTAGAATGTTATAGCTCTCTGCACACACAGAGCAATTCTTTTTTAAATTCAGATAACATATTTCCACCAGGGGCCAGATTCTGAAGTTCTTATTCAGAAATTGGTTTAGGTAAAAGTCCTGTTGAATCTGCTGTGATTTTTTTTTCAATTGAGACTGCATAAATGTGGAGTGTAGATTTCTGGATTTCACACTCTAGAGTAACAGAGCGTGTAAAATGGAAAAAATGATTGGAGGAGGGTCCAGTAAGTAACCAGGCTCTTTTAAGTAATTAGTATTATTTTTATGAAAACACTTACCATAGTGATACCTATGAGACTTGTCAGCAAAATACAAAAGATAATATCTTTTTAATTTCTAAATACCTTGAAATTTAAATCTTAACTCATAAGGCTGCCTTGCTGTTGTACCAACATCTATCCATTCTATAATCTCTTCTTATTACATTTGTCAGTAATCCAATTTAGTATTCTTATACTTCTGCAATTCACAAACAACTGTATCCAGCAAGAGAACAGCCTTCACACATCCACAAGCATTTGTGGACTGTTAGGCACTAGTGCAGCCATCCCCTCCTAGGGTCACTAGAAGGCACCAAGAGATATAGTTTCACTTCCCAGCTCTGCCAGAGATTCTTGTGTGACTTTGGGCAAGTCACACAGGCTCATTCCTGCTTGCTGGCAGAATAATTTTCCACATATCTGCAGATGTTCCTCTATCTATAAAACACACATAATAACACTAGGTACCACAGACCAAGGTTCTGAGGCTTCATGTACTTGAACTTTGTAAAACCTCTTCAGGTTTTCGCTTATTCTTTCAAGTGACATTACAGAAATACATATCACGGATTCATGGGTTGGTATGAATTAATTACCTTGAATGTGAAGATTTCTCATTAATGTTCAAATTTCTCATTACAAAATTTTTTTCCATTCATTACTTTCATTATAAATTACTATCTTCTCTCTATAGAAATTTTTAAAAATGCTTCTGCAGACATAGAAAATTGAAAATAACATAAAAAGAGAAGCTTGTTTCCATTTATTTCCAGAACAGAAAGCCGACATTCTTTTCAAATTAACTTGAATTTCTTATTTGCTTATCTACTATAGAAATATTTTTGAAATTTATAAACTGGTTTTATATTAAACCAGTTCAATGCTTTAAATTTAATCATGGAGTTAAATGCTCCATCTCCTTACTAGCTATATAAAAATCAAAATATTTTCCTCTTTTCATCTGCTCCCCTAATTATAGCTTTAGGATTCCAAAAACTAGTTCTTCCCACTGAACAACTGTAGTTTCAAGGAAACCATGTGATATCACAGACAGTGAATTTCCTTTGTTTTCCTTGGATCTTCTTTAAAACTTTCTCCCTATGGCAAGATTTGCCTCAAGAGAAGGACACAGCAAAAGCACAAGTAAGAAGCTCAAAGTTTTGCCTGCAACCTCTTAGTTCCCTGATGGCTATCTTCCCATCTCCTCCATTGCATTATATACAATCTATACACTATCCATTCCATTTTCCATCTATCAAACCCATGGCAGAGAAGCAGCAGTCTATCCATCCCAAAGTAGATTTTTATTCTCACAGAGACCTGGTGTTGCTGTTGCCCAAGCCACAGCTGATGGAAGTTGTGTTTGAACTAAGCAACTCTTCCCATGAGCAAAATTTAACTGCATCTTCATGTACTCATTTATTAAATGTTATATCAAGGAACATTTTCCATAGTTATTGCAGAGTTTTGTGGTTCCCCTCCTCTGCCATATAATTTATCTTGAAATTTAGTCAGAATTTAAATAAATGTTAGCATAAAGCCAGAGGTATAACATTCATAGGGCAACAATCATTGTGTCTTCTCACAGCAGTTTCTCAACTGTCTGCATACACTGATCAGGCTGAACAGAAAAAAAAAAAAAAAAAAAAGAAGCCCTAAAAAGCTTGGTGTAATTATTCAAAAATTTGTGAAAGCATTGAATGCTTACTTATTCTTTTTCTAACAATGTAATCTTATTGGCAAAACCCATAATTCTCACATCTTTTCATAGGAGTGGGCCTCTTTTACTTCTTATTTATCCTGAAGATCTGGGAATAGAGACAAGGATAGATTTTGAATGTAATCTTAACAACACAGTTAAATCTGGGATCAGACATCAACAAGAGGATTGCTTTGTGGAAATCTTTAAACTAAAACAGTCTTTTTATTTTCTCACATCCAAATATTATAAAGATTTCAAAGACTTCTATTAACATAAAACATGACTTGCTGGCATACTACTACATATCATACTGTAAAGATTATTTTATAGCCATAAAAAAAAATATAGGAAACATTGCTTGCTTGCTTTCTGGAAAGAAAAAACTTGAAAAACCTCTCTGCTGTAAGTAAAATATTGTAAATTTTCTGTAGCTTTCATTGTTCTATGAGTGAGTAAAAGAAAGCTGTCTTAGAAAGACAATGTGACCAAATACATGTTTACTTTTCTTAATTTGTCGATAAAACAAGAAAGTAGTTCCAATAATTTTTATTAATGAGAAGTGTCTACTTTGCAGCAGAAAAGTACTTTTACAGTTTAGGTTGCTCAGCTCTGGCAACAACATACTTTTCAGACCCATATATTCATTCACAGATATGCTTATCAAAGCAATTTTGAGCTTACCTGTTCATGAAAGACCAAAGCCACTATAACTATCTGTTATTTAAGAGTACTTTGTTGGGAAAACTAAGCACGTTTTTTTCAGGTTTTTAAAGGATTTATGCAGTAAAACAATAGTCAAAGGCAAATAGCCCAGCTGCCAACATGACTCCTTAAAACTTACTCTAAAACCATCATTATACAACTTACTCTAGAAATACCATTATGTAAGTAACTGCTTAGTAAAAAGTTCAAAAGTATTGAAATCATCTCAGCACAGAGAGTGGGAGAGCCATCAAACACTCATTCACAGCTACATCTGCTATGATCTCATACTTGTGGTCAGTAAGGAGCTGGATAGAGGCTGGAGAGTGCTGGAATATTTTCTTTTCCAACCATTCCTTCCCTGCTCTTCCCATTCACGATGCTCTAGGCTACCAAAGGATTTGATATTACTTTTGTAACATGAAAGAAGAAAAGATATTGTTATCAAGATCTATAAATGAAAAAATACTAGCAGATATTTTTACCAAACTAAGTATTTTAAAGTCTTATAAGGAGCAGATAAGGAAACTGGGGCTGTTTAGCCTGGAGAAATGGACACTCAGGGGAGACCTTATGATTCTTTACAACTACCTGAAAGCAGGTTGTAGAGAGGTAGCTGCCAGTCTCCTCTCCCAAGTATCACGTGATAGGATGAGAGGAAACGGCTTCAAGTTGCTCCGAGGGAGATTTAGACTATTAGGGAGACTGACTATTAGGAAAAACTATTTCACCTAAAGAGTTGTCAGGCTTTGGAACAGGCTGCCCAGGAAAATGGTTGCGTCATCATCCCTGTAGGAATGACGTGTAGACATGGCCTTTAAGGACATGGTTTAGTGGTTGATTTGCCAGTGTTAGGTTTACAGTTGGACTCTTAAACACCTTTTCCAACCTAAACAAATGTAAATTTCTAAGTATTAATATTTTACAAGATGTTAAAATACTGCTTACATAAAATTGAAAAAAGCATTTGTTGTTTGGATGTTTCTGTTTATTTTTTCACAATATTCTTGTACAACTTATCTTGAAAACATTGTAAGCATTTGAGGGAAATTTAGCACAAAGGTATCTGATTCTAAACTAAATGGCACTTCCTTAAAATCATACAGTATTGAAATATTTAAACACAAACACTTCTCGAACAATTACAGTCTTTAGATTTAGTTAAACAGTAACTCCATTAGGCCTCTTTCTGGTTCATTAAGCAGCCAAAGACTAATCACAGGCTGTCTACATTTGAATCAAAGCCTCCCAAATTATGAGAGCTGTTTCAAAAGCAGAACATAAACCTATTTAATCAGAGATGTCTTAGAGGTTACTTAGCACTAGACTTCCCTTCGCATCCTTCAATTACTCACATCAGCGTCTTTGCTAAATTTGACTGTGTGAAAGCTTAAGGACCTGACAGTTTATGACAGGATCCCAGCTTGGCTCAAAGTTTCAACTAGACCTGCCTGGACTTTCTGCTTTTACAGCAGACGACCAAAAAGCCTCTAAAATCAGAACAGCAATATTTCTTCAAAATATATTTTTACATAGAAAAAAAAAAAAGCCAAAGTGGCTGGAGGGGACAGGATAGAGAAAGGCCAAAGCGACCAGAGACCAAACGGAAGATAAGTAGAAGGGAGCTTCAAACAGCTATATCTGCCAGAGTTTCATGGCTCTTCTCTGGTTCCAAGTGTTCTCCCCCATTGCAGCAGACTGCATGGACCCTCAGGACATCCTCACAGAAGCTGCAGGTTCCCAGGTTCTTGTTGCCACCTCCCTGCTGATAACTGTGGGCTGAGAGCTTCCCCTGGCCAAGGCCATTCCTCAGCCACCTGTGTCTCCTGAAACAAAGGCAATAGCCAGGAGGAAACTGTGTAACACAATCATGTCCATTTGCCTGTTGATTTGGCATCCAGAAGAGAAGCATCAGCTGCAAGGACAGCTCATCTCCACTTCCCAGCTCATGCCTCTGGTCCAGGCTTATGCGTTTCTGCCTGCTGGATCTGGTAGTGCTCCAGGCCTGGCCTCAGCTGGTCACGTAGTCTTAGACAGAAAGGTTGTGGACATCTAGTGTCACCCTTCACAGTGTCCTATACCCTTTTGGTTGCCAGCTCTGTGGGCTGTGCAGGTGGCCCCAGGCACTGCAGGATAGGTGGGGAGTGTGAGGCACCAAGGTCTTGGGGTACACTTGGGGACCACTGGGACCACAGCACCAGCCAAGTGGACTGCCTATGCACAGACAACAGGTCCTACAGCGTGGGGTACCTTGCTGAGATGCACTCACAGAAAGCTTAAAAACCAAAACAGAAAAGTTTAACACAGTCATGGATACGAACTGCTTTCCTCCAAGAGTGTATGCGTGAAGAGTCTCTGGGACCCAAGCAGTCACCAAGCTTCTGCCACTGAAATCCCAATGAAGAAGCTGGCGAGGTGAACCAGGGTACCTGCTCCGGAGTCAGACTGATTGTCAGGTCTCCCTTAATATCTTGTTCTCTGAGAGAGGGAAACATTCAGCAGCGCTGGTCTAAAGCTGACCCACCTGAACTCTACTAAAAAGGTAGTCCCAAAATTTACTGCAAAATCAAAATTACTAAATTACTAAAATAATTTCACAAAAATATATTTTTCCCCTTACATTATTCAGCATACAATACATCCACATATGCTTTCCAGAAAAAGACTAACCTTTTTATTCTTCAAATACATTTAGTCATTGCTATCTAATTAAAATAATAAATTTTAAATTGCTTTTTATATTATGTGTCTATAATGTAACTATGCTGAAGATTTCAGAGCAGACCAAACTAGACAGGTGGATAATTTTATTGTGCTGTATATTTTCAAATGTTAATAGTAACATTTGCACGCCAGAGAAATGAAATTTTGATTTTACAGAGGCCACTAAGGATTAATTTAATGATTTGGGTAGAGTTTAGTCTGCTTCCCAGGGGGGAGTGAAGGTTAAAAGACACATCTTGCTAAATATTTAAAATCTTCAACCTTTTTGGTATTGAGCCAACTAAAGTCCACCATTCTGTTACTTATACAGCAGAGTCGTAACTTGCTTAAAATTTACTGTTTTGATCTATAAATCCCAAGGTGCTGTATATGACTGACTTTTTATGTAGTGATTTATAATGCTATTTTAAACCTTCACTTGATGCATTTTCAACGTCCTTATCAAATTCTCCGAGACTTTCTATTCCCATTGAGAAGCGATGACTTCTCTCTCCAATAGTATCTCTTCCCTTTTTAGTTCAAGATGCAGCCCGAGTCATAACCAAATAAATTTAGATGTGGAATAGCTCATTCCAGAAGCACACAGAAAAAAGACGGTAACTTCTTATTGGTAAATATCAATTCTTGGCGCTTCTGTTTAAGTCGATTAGTTGACGTCTATTATTCCACTCACGTACTGTCAAAACACAGAGCCAGTCCATATGCATGAAGTTTTCAGCAGTAAAGCACACTATTTAGAACTTTAGGTTTTTCTGTCATATGAAATCTCCTCTAAATCTAAATGACACATTATAAGGAATATGTCAAAGAAACAACTGAACTGACTCATCTTTGTAAATATCTCCAGAGGACAACTTTAGATTTGTTTATAAGGAATGTGCAAGTTCTATGTACAAGAAGGAAATTTTCATCTTGAATATATGCAATGAACCCACAAAACAATCAGAGAGACTATTTGGTCATCCAGGAAAAATATTGAAAGGGTAACAGCTCAAATAAAAAAGCTGCCAACTACAGCTGAATTGAACCACAGAAAAACTTTATCATGGAATGCTTAGAACGGATGCTTATGTACTCCAGGTACACCACTGTTTGCTCAGTCAGTCTTAGTTCTTTTCAAGTGCTATCTTCCTTGACCCTTATTGTCTCAGACACAGCCAGTTTTTCTAACGTTCAGGTTTTCATTACTTTTTATTTAGAGGTTTTTCTTGATAACAAGCTAAAAAGTCTACAATTTAGCCTACTATGCATTAATCTTCGTGCAGAGTTTCAAGAAAATTCTCTTCAGAAAAGTTGCATCTCTGTGAAGTTATTGGGAGTTACACTTATTGGATTCACTGGGTGAAGACTGCAGTGCACCACGCTGAGTAAGATACAGATGAGCTATTTGTAGAGGAAGGTGCGCCTTCAGTAATAATATTACACACAGAATCTGTCTCTTAGAACATGATATCTTATATGATGTAAAACATATGAAGATATCCCCTACAAGAGTTCCAAAATCAAGATAATTTGGCACAGTGCAAAGGTAAGGTTTCGCTCCTTTTCAGATGCTTTAGAAAAATCCAGCTGGGTGTATAAGTACCTCTTCTGAAAATAGTTCTAAAGTCTTATCAACCACAACATAGCATAAAAATATACTGATATATGAAAATGAAGTATGAGTACATAGGATTTTATATGTTATTGTTATGAATATTCTATGTGGCATTATATATTTAATATATAATAATAACAACATAATTCTAGAGTGCTGATCCTAAAAATTGATCAAAACTAATAAAGTATTTGAAATACACATTTTGTTATTGAATCCTACCTCAAAATTAACTCACAAATACTGATTTCCATACATTTCTGCTCACAGGAACAGCCAAAGACAAAGGTGAAGAATCATTCATCTTTGGCTGAAACACATGTGGAACCATGCCTTTGGCATAAGCTTAACAGGCACAATCTTGATGGTTTTTAATCACCTTTATAATCTGTTAGAAATTAGGATAACCGAACTTTAATATTTTCTTTCTTACTAAGACTTCAATTTTACTCTGGAAATACATTCTGGGAGTGACTTTTACCAAAGAAGAGTTTGCTGATGGGTTTTATCACATCAAGGAAATTCAGGACATAATCACAGTAATTACTTAGTAGTAATTAATTTTAAACAGTTTATGTTTCTTTGGTAAAAGGATACTGTTGTTATACTAGGTGCTTCCTCCTTCTAATGCAATAGATTTTAATTCTCTTTGTCTTGCCATTAAGTGCATATTTCTAGAATTCTTTGTTTAAAAAAAAAATCAAAATTCATTTTCTTTAAAAGGCAAAAATGCACACAATAATTCTGATTGCCAAAATTTGAGTCAGCTACAATATGCTGTATTTTATACCTTGACAAAGTCCATGAGCCAGGAACTACAACAAACAGAATCACAAGTTGGCTCATGAGAGAGGGCTGAAGTAAGTGGTTTAAGAATCTTTTACTTTCCAAAAGAATTAAGCCTGCTTCTAATTTCCTGACTAAAGTGATGGTGATTTGTAAATGGATGACAGAGTTGGCTTGTAAAGCCTGGGTGATTTGTAGATGGATGCCAGATCTGGCTTGATATTAAACACAACAGGGAGGAAATTAGGTTAGAAAAATCAATGGCTGCTTATGGATACTAAAATCGAAATAAAACTTTTGGGGAATAGAGACACAAGGCAAGCTTCCAAAAGGGCCCTATTAAGAAGTTCTGAATCTAGAGTTGCCTTTATTTAAACAGCCAGAGAAAAACGCCTACTCCTGTCTTTGGCAGAGGCAACAGCAACATCCACTGGCCATTTAAATCAATCCCAACTGTGCAATTCCTTTAAAACATAAATTCACTTTAAAGATTAAATAAACAAACAAAAAACCTGGATCTGATTGTCTCTCTACTTACAACAATGGAAACAAATAGTTTTGTTAAATGCAGGTAGATTATAGCAGATGAAAGCCTGAAACTTACTATCTGATTAGTAACGCTGGAAAAAATATGAGAAACAGAACCCCAAAATACCTACCAATCAACCTCATCTGCACAAAAGCAAAGTATTATTGCATCATGTTGAGACTACCAGAAAGACATCTGCAAACCTGTTTTCATAATAGTTGCTCTATTCTAATTTTCGTTATCAGTACTTGGATTTTTAAAGTGTTGTCTGTGGTCAGCAACTGGTAGAGCTGCACTCACCTGATCCTAAAAGGTACACAGAGTAAATTAGAGTTTGCACTCTATGAGCTAAAACTGTGACTGGCTCCTGCAAGTTAAATCCCACCTTTATTCCAAATTGTCCTTGCCTGATTTAGAAAATGAAGTAAACTCATCCTAATTGCTGGTAACAAATACCCAAGATATGAGTGTGTGGATAAGCCACCTGGAGTGAACTAGACTCAGGAGTAGTGGGTTGGAAACCCTCCCCTTCCTCTCTATCCAAGTGTTTTCCACGGAAACTGAAGTTTTCTGTCTTTTAAATTCTATCTCTCTGAACACGTATTCCCTCCTCTTAATTTTGTAGTTCAGCCTGCTCCAGATATACTGAATAGAGAGAAACCTAAATTTAATAAACTTCTGATTGTATTTAGGAATATAAAAAGAATCAAGAAACCAGCTCCCAATGTGTGTAATTCAACTTCTCTAAATGCAGAAGCACATTGAAGAATTTGTATGCTCCATGACAAGGATTCAGAATTACTGAGAGCTCAGCCACACCAGGCAACAATAGTGCCAGCAACTCAGAATGGAAAGTATAATCTCTCCTATTCGAAATATTGTGTCTATATTCAGCATTTGCATTTCATTTTGGTTGCAAAACAATGTTTTGCAAATTTGTTTTTAAATGACTGTATTCTGTGGATATTTCTGTTAGAATATGCTCAAAACTCATAATTTATGATAAATGCATTTCTGCTTCCATGAGAACACAGAAGTATACATGTTGTGAATGAATAAAAATACTAAACCATATTTAGAAAATTCAAATTAAATGTTGATTTGAAAAGCACAGAGGACCAAAATGTCATAAAGATCAAGATCTGCTGCTTTTATGGAATAATCCTTCCATAAAAATGTGTATCTACTGTTTGGCAAGATATAGATTTCATCAGTGCCTCCATACCAGATAACAGCTGCGCATTCAGCAACACTTGTTTGTATAAAAAGACTCTGTAAAACTTTTGAATTCATTTGACAGACTTATTGTCCAATGATGTACTCTTCAACCGAAACTAATTAAGAAATACATCGGATTCATATAATCATATAATCAGCTCAAATGATCAGTCTTTTCTACAGTCTTCTATCATAATGCTCAACAAAAAAAAAAAACCCTGTTCCTAAGCTGAAATTAGACCAGATATGGATTAATAGTGGTGACTTCTAGAAACTTCAAATCTTAGAAATCCTAAGCAGATATGTATAAATCCCAGACACTTAAGCTGCACAATGGTTAATATCCTAAATTAGATATGGCAACTTCTGCTTATCCTATTCCTACTTTCTAAAGAAAGTATAGAAATACTGTAAAGTAAAGTTTCTGATTCCAAAATTTCTTGTGTAGAGAAGAGTAGTCACAGTAGGGAAACTGGCTCTTAGGTCAAATGTGAATGAAAAAAAATGAATGAGATTACATTTCCATCACTAACAGCTTCAAAACCAATTTACTACCTTAATTAATTTAGCACCTAACAGACTGGAACACCGCGAAGGAATGGAACAGGATAGCTTAGACCTTGCAAAATCTCTTCATTTTGATTTGTGTTTTATTTTATAGAATCATAAAAACATAAAGGAACATCTTAAAAAAGATGCCTGAAGACGTCTCAGGCAGACATCTACTATACTGCTGGGCCCCACTATCAGTCCTGAGAGGTTTCTTTTCTGAAAATCTCCACCACCAAAATTCCACAACCTACAAAGGCAATAATTTTCCACATCAAAACTGTCTAGTTATGACACTAACAGCATTTGCCCTCATGCCTAATGTCAATCTTCCTTGCTGGAATGCTGAACCAAGGGATGGTACTCCAGTAGAAGAGCAAACAAAAATAAAATTTTAAGATTAATCACTTTACCTGATTAATAGACATATGCTACTTTCTGCCTTACCGCACCTGACACATGAATAAAAAAAATGCAGTAACACACAGAAATGAGAGAACATTAGAAGGAACTCAGTGGTTATAAGCCTCTAGTCTCACACGTATAATGGGATTCCATTAGAAGTTACACCAGAGTAATATTATTTGTATAACTTCTGCATTTATTTAAATACTGGAGGAATATGAGGTTTACAGTATTCATTTTCAAATTCATGACATTCCTTTCTTGTTAAAAAAGGTAAGAAAATTAAATCTTTTGTTCATGAAATATTCTGCAATACATGTGCATAGGTGTTTACTAGATATTGGTTTGTTGACTGAAAAAAATGAGGTGCTCATATATAAGGCATGTGAAAAGATTTATTGGCATTAAGTAGTTAGGACAAAAATATTGATTCTATACATCACGTGCAAGTTTAACCCAGTACTACATTAGACTTCCATAATGCTTGTGAAGGCATGCATGATAAGCTCTGTGCCCAAATTCTTCTTCTGTTCCTTAAAAAAGCTCAACAAAAGTAAAGAACATAGTGGAATAATTATGTTATTGGCAGAAAAAACATTTTCACCCAATTCAGACACTTCACAGATGGAGCCAAGTCTGAAGTCAGACTTTTAATAGAAACTGATGGACAGAAAACCCCATTTTAAAAGACTGCAAGCAGAAACTCCACTTCTTTTCAGAAATTGTCAAGTTCAAGACAGAGGTACCACCCACACACATATTTCCAGATCTCAAAAGCATCAAAATAAGCTTATGAGTCAGCCTTCAAATCTTGCAACAAAAGAAAACTTTGAAGTAAAATTCTTGTCCTTCATTAACTTGAATCAAAGAAAAAAATTGAAGAGCCACATCTTCTTTAAATTTAGCTTCCGCCACACTATTTCCTAAATTCATTAATGCTGTACTAGAGAACTGACAGTATATGCAAAAATACAGCAAAACACACAGCATTTAAAATGAAGTTGCAGATGTGAAAAAAGAACAATAATTTTGTAGTAAAATAATCCTGAAGGTCTGCACACAGGCAGGGCAAATGGAAAAGTAGGCAGAACTTTCTCTGTACTTCTATTTCCATTCCAGTTAGAGATTTTTTAATAGGATTAGCATTACCTTACATATCGTTTTTTCCTCACATACCTAAGAAAATAGCCCCAGGGCTAACAAAGACATTACTTATGCATGAGGCTGAAGAGCGAAAGCACCAGTCCCAACACGAAGTGCCCTGATCAGGCCCTCCCTGGCCCTGGCTACTGGAGCCGGCTGGCAGGAACACCTCCTGGAGTCCCCAAAAGCCCAGCCACAGCTCAGAGGCCTCATCCTTACAACAGGGTTTCTGTGCTGCTCTTAAAATTCCGTTTCTTATGGAATTATAATTGCTGGGAAAATGGGAGAGAACAAGACCACTACTAACCTTTTATGTGATTCTTTTTTTCTTTTAGATAATCATATTAAGAAAATGGTTATTTAACAAACAAACAAAACAACGCTTATTATAGTGACCACTCCACAGCTACAATCAGAAAGAGTCCACATTAATTTTATGCATCTTTTCTTACTTTGATTAAAAGCTATAACTAAATCCGATGATAAAAATCAGAGTAAACGAACACTGCTTACTTAATATTCACCAGCTGAAGATAAACCTTCAATACTTGTTATTCCTTTAAGTTATCAGAGAATTAACTCATTTATATCCACATATTTTTCACCACTATATTGCATGACCTCAGGCTGTTTTATGAAACCCATTTTTTCGTATTGTTCTGGTATCATCATTAACAATGAAAAGTATGATCACTGTTTTCCCATCTGCTTAAAAGCCCGTTTAGACGTCCTCCTAAGTAGAAAAAACATTTATCTAGTAAAACTATTAATGTCTTTACATCTTGCTCTACCTGTGAAAGGCACTGTGTCAATCATATGCTGAAACAGAGATAATTTTTCAGCATCAACACAGTTGCTACCTTCACCACACCCCTCATGGGTAGAGTTGTTTCCCAGTACACCATTATAAAACAAAGTAAGATTACGTTACTGAAATGAATTTCTGTAAAACAAAACATTTTGTATTTCAATGATCTGACAAGCATGGCAGTTTATTAATAGCTTGCTCTATCACTTCTTCAAAATTACGATTACTGCCCATTAAAACAGAAACCTGCAGGAGCCTCATATCTCTACAATGTCTTCATCTGAAGTACTTTATGCAGCACTTCACTGTGCTTTGCATTTGGTGCTCTCCAAGTCAGGTGTTTGTGTCAATAGTTTTGCCTTTTCATTAATCATTTCCCTTACCTGGGTAGGTGACAAGGGGCGAGTGACTTTATCCGTCCCTATCGTAGGGCCAGGTGAAGATCCTGAAACTGAGGCAGGATGATCTTTACAAGAAACCTTGGTACTTCACAAGATGTGCATTTCTCGAATTTAGAGGCATCCAGCAGCATCTAGAAGAACAGAAGAAAACCGAGAAGCTGTCATCCTTTTGAAGTTCCACAGACAACTTATTTCCTTGATTTCCTAGTACAACAACTCAGCAGGGTGACCAGGCTTCCTGCCACCAGCCTGTTCCACTATTCCACCTTTTTTATCTTAAAAAAAAAAAGTGTGTCTTCAACACTTTCAACGGCTGCTCTGGTGTCCCCAACACGGAGTCAGTCATCTTTCAGTACAAGGTGCTCTCTGGCACAAGCCCCAGGAGTCACGAGAAAAGGACGCTGCAAAGGAAGGACATGGGGGCTCTTCTCAAATACAGAGAAAACTGAAGAATCCACATGCAAAGTATCTCACTGCAGCTGAGAAAAACACCCAAAAGTTCTAAATCACTAAGTGGTAGAGCTTAGGAAAATAAGGAGAAGTAGTGCTTAAAAGGAATTTTGTTCTGGTTCTTAGTATACGATATTTCTTCTTTGTGGCCAATGACGTATCTAAGGTAAACTACCAGATGGGGCAGATTACACCTTTCATCTCTGAATTTGTCATTTTCTTTTCCCCTTACTCCATTTCCCTCTTTCTGCTTTGTCTTATTTGCCTTTAATTCAAATGGATTTCCAGCTAACATTGCCCTGTATTTCAGTTTTCCAAAACTCAGTATTTCACGACTCTGAGCAAAGCTTTAAATGTTAGAGTCTGGTGATTTTGTGAGAAAGTCGATTTTTAGTTTACGGGAAAAAGAGGGGTGACTCCTGCCAGATCACTGCACCTCCTGGACTGCCTCTATCACTTTCATTTTATTACCTTTGCAGAACATAGGTTCCCAAGTGCTACAGTAACTAAGTTTCAGCTACTAGAAAAATGGAAATTTTTTGCATTCCTCTAGATACAGGGATAAGCCAGTGATACTGATTGTTAAAGCCATTGGAATCCTATCTTTATATGAGAAATGTTAATTCCTCTAAAATTATACTTTATATGCAGATGAATTTTCACAGCAGAGTTCATTAATGAGGATGCTCTTTTTTTTTTTTTTTAAGCAGCTACTGCCAGTTGTGAAGTTTCTGAAATTACAGTTGACAATGATTTTGCATTTTTATTCCTAACATTTTATATTGGCTGTATGCTGTTCTGGCAGCCATAAAGCATGGGTTCAGGTTTCATAATCTCTTTGTAATCACTGTCTATTAAAGTCATGATAGTTGTATTCAAAACAAGTCTACTCATACGTGCACTGAGTGCGTGATTCTGCAAATTTTCTCCTCTGATGTCTTTGGGGAGAAGGGTGTTGGTCTACCTTCAGGTAGAATAACTTCTACTTCTAGAAGAGACACGCTCAGTTTTGTAGAAGTGTCCTTGCCTCTGCAATGATTTGGAGGGTCTGCCCTGTAATGTCATCCTGCACCCTTGTACCTCACAGCCCTAACAGGTTCCACATAATAATTGTGGAGACTTCAGGCTAAAAACTACTTATCGCTTTTTTCGGCTCATTCCCTTCTTATGCCTGGATCCATTTTCGTGCAGAACAGGATCATTTATGTTTGGAGCTCATTCCCCTTTGTTTTATCACCTACCCCAATACCATCTGGGTCATTCTTGGTGTCATACAAACAAGTGATAATAATATATCTTATTCATTTTCTTTAGTGGAAGGCATAATTCATCCCCCTTGTCCCAGATGAAATGACGAGTTCCTGAACAGATGAAATAGTGCGGTTTTGGTTAGGTTAATTCTATCAGAGAAAGCCAATTAGTTCAAGATATATTTGTGGGAAGAATGCTTTTAATCACAACTTTTAGAAGCCTAAACTATGGTGTTAAATTATAGACAGACAAAAACCAATATTGACTGTGTGGGCTGGTGTCAGAAAATGTTAATCCATTTGAGAATCTAAAGATCATTTTACATTGTTACATATTGTGCTCTTATTTTCATGTTGGTTTACAAGTTCAAAATTTCCTTTTCCCGTATCTGTCAATAGCTGCTCTTCCTTTAGTCAGCAGGATGATGTATGTTAAAGTATAATTCAGATTGTCTACATTATGGATGGAATTTACATATACTTTTCTTTCATAATCTAATAAGGTCTTGGTATGACACATGGGTTTTCAGTAGCAGCAAAACTGAGGATGAGAAACAGAAAATAAGAAACCAGACCAAACCACTTTCACAGGGTGAAAATTAGCAGTAACTAATTCAGAGGAGTTGAGCAATGTTGTTGTAGAGCTGCAGTAAGAAAGATCAGAACAGGTATACTCGTGTTCTAAACTTAGTTCTTTTGAAAACAGGTAAATTTTACTGACCAATCTTTATAAATTCTTTCACAAATAGATACAACCTTAGCTGAAATTTTCCCCAAATTCTAACTAGAATTAGTCAAAAATTAAGAGTTGCTATTCTACAGTGCATTCTGAGGTTGTGTCTGTAGTCAACTGGTGCATGAAGATGTCAGACCATTTTACCTTTTCAAAATATTTCATTTAAATTTGTCCACTACGAAAATAACAAAAAAGCTGAAAAGAACCTTAAGAAGTAATCCTATTCATGTCCTGAAACTTGATACAAGGTCAAGCATTTCTATGATGTCCACGCAAGATTATTTGTCTAACCTATAATTAAAATCCCTCAGTAAAGGGCATTTCACAGCCTCCACATGTAGCCTTTTTTGGTTCGTATAATTAACACATTTGTACTTAATGTAAATCAGCTTTTCTTAGAGTTAAGGCAATTACTCTCTTTTTCATAGTCTTGTAAGTCTTAGAAACTACTGAAACGTTTCCCTCCAGTCTCTCTTTTCTGGGTTAAACAATTATAATATCTTAACTCTTAATTTTCAAGCATTTTACAAATCTTGTATATTGCATGGTGTTTTATATTTTATATACTTATATAATTTTTTTACATGTGTATGTATAGTAGCAACCCTGAAACTACAAAAGTGCAATAAAGTGTTTTGAACTCTCTGAAACAAAACAAATTTATAATAATCCATGAAATCTTATGATGTACGTATGATCCTGCAAAAATCTGCAAATAGCTGGCATTCTGAGACATTGTTTTCCAATGAAAAACATAGTAACAGAATAAAATAAAATGCACAGAAGTTGCTCCTGATGACAAGATTTAAAAGACCCAAACGTAATTACAGATGCAGATTATTTATTAAAACTATTATTTGTTGCAAACATTAAAAGTTTGGCCTGCACCAGGTAATAATTTATTCAGATTCATATTGCTCTCTGTAATCACAGTAAACACCCTGGTTCCATCAGTGCTAAATCACATAGCTCTTTCTAAAGGAAATTACCCTTCCTCTTAATCAGACTCTCATAAAAGACATTATTGTTTTAAAAAGGGATGCCCTCAGATTCAAATTTAAGTTATTTCTTTCGCCAAAATCAGAAGGGTTTAACTAAAATAAAAGCCTGTCTCTGAACAGCTTTCTTTCAAATCTGAACTCTGGTTAATTGAATTTTGCCAAGACAAAAGCTGTAACTACTTGAAACTTCTGGTCTATTATGCGATAAATCATAGATTTATATAGCAGCCCTCTTTCTGCATGGGTTCACAGGGGTAAACAGAGAAACTGGACAATTTTACATGAACTGGCTTAATGTTGATGTATAGAAAAATTGCTGAATTTTTGTTAAAAATTATTTGTAAGCGCTTGGACAGTAACAAGGAGGTTAACAGCAGCCAGTGTGTTTGCCAGGAACAAATGTCAAATCACTTCAGTTTCCTCTCAAGACAGACTTCGCAAATGGGAAAGAAGGAGTAGGTGTTATATACCTTGTTTTTTGTAAAGATTTTGACACAATTTTGCATGGCATTCTTATAGGGAAGCTTTAGAAATATGACACAAGTGAGTCAAATTACTATTGGATGGGTGCAAAATTAACTAGATAACTGACTCACAGAGACTACAGGTAACACTGACAAGCAAGATTAGAGTTCAAAATAATTTTGACAGAGGAAGTCGTCTTAAAAAAGATGACAAAAATGACAAATGTAAATTGCTGCACACAGGTAAGAAAGATGACCTGTGAGAAGCAAACTGCCTGCCCAAGGAACTGTATTGCAGGGAAGGGTCTGGGAGCTCCTGCAAGTTCATAGACCAAAGGGGCATCAATAACATCACAAGCCTGCAAAATACACAATCGGTGATTCCTCTCACCTAACCTGACATAATTAATAGTTTACTGTCTACATTATTAACACAGTTTCTCATACTTTTGAAGACTCTAAAGAGATCATATTAAAAAAAATGACAAGCCTTTCTTTTTTTCCTGCAGCTGGCAATTCCAGTGGAGTGATCCTCTCTCCAAAGTCAAGAAAGAGAAACAGAATCCTGCAGTTGCTTGGAAATGTATCACTTGTATGAGTGGCTGAAACCCTTTCAATATTTATTCATCCACCCTCATTTTTATTATCACCATTAAGGCCAGAGTAATGAAAAACTGATAACTGAGCTAATAAAATGGAATTATTACGTGGCGTTTTCCTAAATTAGTCATAAAACCTGACAGAGGGGATTAGGCCCCAGATATGGCACAATTAAATGAAAAATGGATGTCTTATTTGACATTAGAATTAAATGAGCAAAGAAGTCCTTGTGGTTTGTGTCAGGTTATGGGGAAAAGGTTAAAACTCAAGATTTCCTTGGAAAGATTACGTAGCTCCTTTGACCTATTGTGTAAAGTGAACTGATTTAAGTGAAAAAGCCCTGAAAAATTTAGTATAGGACAGACTTAGCCTCATTTTTTTTCTCCCTCTCATTTGTCATATTTCAGTCATCTTCCTTTTAAAGCCCATCTTTTCAAGCAAGTCAGACTAAAGTATCTCTGTTGCACTCAAGTTCTTGTGAGTTTATCCAACCTGACCCTAAATCAACAAGTCTGAGTCACTGCCTATGCAATCCTTTCAAATCTGTATTACAGCACCAGCTTCCTTTAAGCTGGTACAGAACACTAGAAACTGGGGCTCCGATCTCTGCAGGTCGTGTTTTTATTCTCACTCTCAGCAGTAAAGCTTCTTCTGGGGCAGAAAGGGGCAGCTCTTCCTCAATGTGCTCAGGAGGGAATACACGTGGGTCTAGTGATGTTTTCTCATAGCCACCAAAACCTGCTGACAAGCTGTACTCTGTGTCTGCTGCAAGAGAAGAGCTCTGACTCAGCTTCCCTGTTCATTCTCTTGTAGGAACCTGATTTATTGTTACATGGCTTAAACTTGGCTGTCTGCTAAGGCAGAGAGAATGAACAGTTTTAGAGATGAGGCTCAAATACTTACGGTCATTAAAGAAAAAAATACAAATCATATGTGAGGAATGGGGTTCAGCTCAGCAATTTTTTATTTCATACCCACCAAGCTGGAGTAACCAGAGTTTCACTATGTGCCAACAGACACAAAAGCACCTTTGCCCCAGGCACCATGAGCTGCTAAGGTAAGACACCTAAACTGTGTGAGTTTGTCACTGTCCAGTCATCTTAAGACAGCTTAGCAGCTTATTTGTTTTTTTGAACATGTTTCCAAGGAACAGTTGGCTCCTTGCTGAATACTCCCAACACATAAAAATATTTAAATATGCTTTTTTCTTTTCTTTTTAATGACATTCCAGTTTTGCCTGATATGCAGATCACAGTATCACACAGTATCACAGTATCACAAGGTTGGAAAGGACCTCTGAGATCATCAAGTCCAACCTATAACCTAACACTAACACCAACACTAACACCAACCATCATTTAAACCATGGCACTCAGTGCCTCATCCAGTCTCCCCTTAAACACCTCCAAGGTCTGTGACTCCACCACCTCCCTGGGCAGCCCATTAAAAATGGCCAATCACCCTTTCAGTGAAGAATTTTTTCCTCATATCAAGTCTAAACTTTCCCTGACGAAGCTTAAGTCCATGCCCTCTGGTTCTGCCACTGGTCACCTGAGAGAAGAGACCAATCCCTGCCCGACTACAACCTCCTTTTAGGTAGCTGTAGAGAGCAATGAGTCCTCCCCTGAGCCTCCTCTTCTCCAGACTAAACAGCCCCAGCTCCCTCAGTCGCTCCCCATAGGGCTTGTGCTCCAGCCCCTTCACCAACTTCGTTGCCCTCCTCTGAACACATTCCAGTATCCTAACATCCTTCCCAAACTGGGGGGCCCAGAACTGTACACAGTATTCAAGGTGAGGCCTGACCAGTGCCGAGTACAGGGGGACGATAACTTCTCTGGTCCTGCTCACTACACTATTCCTGATGCAGGCCAGGATGCCATTGGCCTTCTTGGCCACCTGGGCACACTGCTGGCTCATGTTGAGCTTCCTGTCCACCAGCACTCCCAGGTCCTTTTCTGCCTGACTACTCTCCAGCCACTCTGTCCCCAGTCTGTAGCTCTGTATGGGATTGTTGTGTCCAAAATGAAGTACCCGACATTTGGACTTATTAAACATCATCCCATTAGAATCAGCCCATCTCTCCAATCTGTCCAGGTCCCTCTGTAGGGCCATCCTACCCTCTAACATATCAACTCTTCCTCCCAGCTTGGTATCATCTGCAAATTTGCTGATGATGGACTCAATCCCCTCATCCAGATCATCAATAAAGATATTAAACAGGACTGGACCCAATACCGATCCCTGGGGGACACCACTGGTGACCGGCCGCCAACTGGATGAAACACCATTCACCATCACTCTTTGGGCTCAGCCATCCAGCCAATTCCTAATCCAGCACAGAGTGCTCCCATCTAAGCCACGGGCTGCTAGCTTCCCTAGGAGTCTACTGTGGGAGACAGTGTCAAAGGCCTTGCTGAAGTCCAGGTATACCACATCCACAGCCTTCCTCTCATCCACCAGGCGATAAAATTGGCTTATTGTATAGCAGGACTCTGTCATCTTTTTTCACACTAAGCCATGTCTTATTCTTTAAACAAACACAGTCGAACACGTTTTCAGTAGTCCAACATTGGTAAAGTAGTAGAATTTATCTCTTAGTCAAGATATTTCCAAAAAAACCATGATACTAGAAATCAATCCCAGCATAGATAGTGGTTAAGTACTTTCCTGTTCCCAGCTACTCTGCTCCTTGGAAGTCACGTAAATTGTCAGATCACACAATTTGTCTAAATAAATATCTAAAAATTACTTGGTCTAAGACATAAATTATACTCAGCATCTCCACAGTTATTTTCAGCTGCTGAAAAAGCTGACTGTCAATAACAGCTGTCTTACTCTACTTCATCTGAACGAAGACCTTGGGTGGTAAAAAAAAAAAAAGCTATACTGCATTATTTTCTCCAGAAAGCTCTGAAGTTTTAATGTTTGCTGATGCTATACATTTAATTGAATAGAACTTGGTGATAGAAAAGATGAAATATTTTGTAAATTGTGTTGACATTTTGCAGTTGGTGGGGAGGACACTTCAATAAAATAGGATTCGAGCACTGGAAATCAATAAAGAATGTGAACAGAATGAAAATTCTACATTGCAGAGAAGCTCCTCTGATTTCTATTGAAACTGGAGGAGGGATCATTATTCTGAGCATGATACCATTATACTGCAACTTCATCCACTTTGGTTTCCCCAAGATGGCCTTTGACTTGCTTTGAGTTTGTGCAGGTGAAAGATTCCCCTTGCAAAGACCAAACGAATGTCATAAAAGACATCACAAATGCAGAGTGGAAACATTTCATAGGTAAGAACAGAATACTGAAAGAAAGTAAAAGAACTTTCCAAAAAAAAGTTGCACTGCTTAACAAAAACCACAGCATATATTTCTCAAAGCAAAAAGGACTTTTACTCTGTGGCAATCTTACTGTCTCAGTAGGGCAATTGAACCCAGTCACAACACCGCGGCAAAAGCCTTTCACACCCTGGGTGAAGAAAGGGTTGACATAACTGGACTAGGGTCACATATACTTGGTTTCCATGGAGGAAGTGTGACAATTTCGTGGCTCCTAACACACTTCCTGATGCCTGATCTGCATGCAGCACCAAGAGCAAGAACTTCTTCTCTCTTTGCTGGAGGAAGAAGGGTACCACTGGGGCAACAGTTGTTGCCACTGGAATAAAAATAGAAAAGCACAAAAAAAAGAAATATATAAAAAGATCTAAATATTTACATCAAACAAACATGAGGCAGAAAAAAAACCCTCCTGCCGGTTTATGAGGGCCCAGGCTGTCAAAGTGGATAGCTCTCCATGCCACAAGAGAATGTAAAAGCAGTAAAAGCCAACTTGCAAATATGAACCATCAGCAGTAGTAATAGTTTTCTGTTCAATTTAATCCTTTTAGTATTTCATATAGAACAAAGTTAATGAAATAATCAGAAATATTTAATCTTGTTTATTTTATAAACTGGGCAACAGCCAGCATCATTCTCCTGTGTCCTAATGTTCTGCTCCCCCTTCTTTAAAAGTATATTTTGGTGAAATAATAAAGGAAATAGAAATAATAGTAATATGTCTCCTAATGGACTATGCAAGAAGGAACAATTTTCCACGGTACTTTAATATTTATGATACGATATATATGAGGTTGGTGAAAGAATCTTTGTCATTTTACACTCTTTTCAAAGCTGGGCTATGCTTCAGATGTCATAGTTTGTTCCAGTGAGTTAAGTAAGTGTCTAATAACACAACAAAGTTCCAGCTACTCAGAATAAATAGATCAAATTCTCCACAACACATCAAATACAGAGTTTTTAAGTATGGATAAACTAAAATGTGGACCCAAAGACTGGTGAGATTTTCCTTTATTTCAAGTATGCAAGAACTTGAATGTGAACCATGATATTTCACCCTTTTACCTAAAAGAAACCTTCTCAGTGATATTCAATTGCCATTTAATCCACCGGAATGATCAAAGACCAAACAGCACAGTGAAATATGAAAAAAAATAAGAGAAAGACTTAAAATAAAATAGCAACTACCCATCTGCTGTAAAGTACAATTTTTTCCACAAAGCTTCTGAAGAGCCTTTTTTATTTTAAAAAGCCTTTACCTGCAAAATACAATTTTTGACCTTTATGTGTACACCGCCTATGTTTCAAGGCACAAACACAAAGTAGGATGAAAACCATTAATAACTTCAAGCTCATTTTCAGCAAAGCACACGTATGTTTCTATAAGCAAGTTTAAGCATAACTACTAAATTCTACAAGTTCAGCATGTATTGGCATGTCTTGCTAAAGGAGAACCTGTGTGCACACTAAATTTCACATGCTTAAAGCTTTGATTCAACATACATAATGCCTATTTAATCTGGACCTCACCGGAGTGAATCAACACCAAATCAAGACTACTTGTAATTATATGAGACCCAGAAAGTATTTCCTTAGACTTTCCATTTCTAGACCAAGATTGCAGAGATAATCATAAGGAAAAAATAATTCTATTTTATAATGTGAGATGGCCTAATAAGAACAGAGAAGACTGACAAACAGGGAAATTCAGGCTACGGTTTTTAAACAAGGAGTTTGCACTGAACTTTAAATTCTCCAAATAATGTCTCTGCTCGAGTACACTTCCCACTTTTCAGCAACATATCCAGTTTCCTCCACACATTAGCGCTTGTAGAAAGGGGACTAATTCCTTGGGAGGTTTAATCCCTCTTTGTACAAAGGAAATACTCAAAACTGCCTGTTATATGAATTCTTATTTTTCAAGTACTATTTAAAGTGGCAATCATACCTAGTCAACTACAATGTGTACATGTAATCAATCCTGACAGAGACCAGGCATGCCATGACTTTGTGGTGATAATGGTCTCAAGCAAATGAGCTTTCCAACCCCACGTTCACATTCAAAATAGTGGTTAAATCGTGGTCATTATAAATATAGTAGTCTTCCTATGAATAACAAGGGTTTTAAATTGTGCTTTCTTTAAAAGTCTCACATAAGAACCTCTGAAAAAGATCCACTGAGGCATGAGCTATGCCCCCACTCCAAGAATTCTCCTCCACTTCTATTATCTTTCCAGCTTACGTCAATGAGGAAACTGTTAGTTTAATACCAGTCATTTATAAAATACACATCACTTGGTAATACTTGACTGAGTCAGGTGGTTCTGTCAGTAATTTTTGTGCCAGTCAACACAAACTTCACTAACTGAAGCAGTTTTTCTGGATTTCAAGCAGTTCAGCTAAGAGCTAATTTTGATCAAATTCTCAGCAGGACTCTTAGCAGAATTGGTCCCCATTTGCTAAATGCAAGATCAAGAACAAATGTGCTAGAACATAATGCTGCAGGCTGAAAAGCTTTCTCTTTCCTATCAAAATTAAACTAATATTATCGTATTGGCTCTCTATCCACTATAAATCTTGGATACTTCAGGCCTTTCTAAAAAGATTGGGTAGATTTGAATTTGTTAACAGTGTATCAGATACCATTTTACCATATCCTTCTTCTCAAAGGACCTGTCATATGATTCTTGGAGAATATTTTCTGAAGCCAAATTTACCTCAGGGATTATAGTTTTCTGTCAACACATTATATAATTTGTTTTCAGAACCATCCTATTCAAGGGCAGAACCAGAGCATATGCTGTAACATACCTCCCCCATGTACTGCTCTTTCCAGTTGGTGGCTTTCACAGAGATTAATTTAGCAAGTATATAGTAAAAATCTGAATAAAATAAGATTTTACTGGATTTGGTCCAAATAACTAGATATAGCACTGCTTCATCCCTATTCAGTAACGAACTTATATTTGACAATCAGATATTTACTCATGTCTAGAATTTATAAAGGCTAAAACTTTAAAAATTTTTGGATGTTAACTATCTGAGGTCTGAGTGATTTCTGCCCTAAACACCTGGAAACAGCATCTTTCTTAGTATGAGTTACTAATATTAGTCCGGTAGTTTATCTGAAAGGAATTTTAATTAATTTGTAATTAAAGTTGTAATTTTTTTTCTTTACGTTCTAGTAAACAAATAGTAAAATTTTACATTGAAAATGGACACATCTTGAAATTTAGATATCTATATGAGAAAATATGAAATTTTTTTTACTTTGTCCATTTTTCTCTAAAACCTGTCCTTCCAAGCCAAATATTTCTAAAGATCATCCACCATCCCATATCTTACTCTATTCACATTTTCCTTAATAGATTTGCTAGTTATCCAATAGGTCCAACCCAACAAATTAAGATCAGAAACACTGTCATATCATGATTTCCCTTATTCCTGCCTATTTGGATTCTCTCCTTTCTTCATTTAATCCCTCACAGTCTCATCTCTATTTGTCTCCAGATTTCTGTGGTCTTATCTGTGTCTCCAGGTTTCTGTGGCACTTATTCCTACTGGTTTAATCACAAGTGCTAATTTAGTTATTGTCTTGACCTTGATAAACCAAAGCTATTGATAAAAGGGGCCGGTATTACAAAACACAAGTTAAATCTTAATCACTAAAATCTTAAGCAATTTCTAAGCTGTCAGATGAAGTTCCTTTGGGCAACAGACACTAAACAGGTACAACAACAACAGACAATGTTGAAATGTGCAAGTTTTGGGAAAATAACAACAACAAAATATATGAATATTGTTTCCATATTGTAACAAGTTATGACATATTGCAACTTGATACACAGTGGAGATTTCCCTTTGTTCTCTTAAATCTCTCTTACGTTATTCCACCACTGCACAACCCTTTTAAGACAGAACAAGAAAACAATTCATCAAATTTAATAAAGTTCTGGTGGGACCCACTATCCTTTACCTGGGAGTCATCCTCTCTCTAGAATCACTGCATTCTCCAATCAGTTTTGGACTAAGTTTGGCCCTCTCAATTTCCAGTTACTCTGATATTCTTTTCTTTGGGTTTTCATCATGTTTGCACTCAGCCAGAACACTTCAGTGAAAATAATTCCATGGCTGGTACTGTAGCCTTTGCTCTTTGCACAGTAACAACTATCTATTTAGAAATGTATTTGAAAACAACCCATCTAGTAAGGCTACATAATTCTTTTAGTGCCTAAGCTCTATTAAGTAAGTGCCATATAGTGTGTCGGAATCATTTAACACAAGATGTATTAATAACTATAATAGGTACTTAATTCTGCAAAAGCTTAATCCCCTCCACACCCTCCATTTGTCACCACAGGTATAACAGTTGAGCATTTCTTCTTTTGGGGCTATGTATCTTTCACAACTGGACCTAGATCACCCTTAGCAGGGTAAATGGTCATTCTCCAGTCAACCTCACCTTGCTGAGCTCTAAGGGGTGTTTGTCATGGTTAGGTGTTATTAACCTCTGTCTAAGCAGGTATAAGGTATCATTTCCTTCTCTTAGATCCCCTTGGAGCAATTCTGATCAGAGTGAATTAATGAATAATGATTTTTATTACTACCAGAACATTTATGAATCAGAGGGAAAAACAGAATACACCAAAAACACGCCAACTATTTCATGCCAAACTCTAACATGGAAGCACTTAGCATTGATCTGCTGCTCTGCAATTTTTGACTTCTTTGTTGTGACCAGTAATATTGGTTAGAGTTCCAGTCACACTGCTAGTTGGCCTTAGTATCACATTATTGCTATCCTTCTATTTCTAGGTTAGTTTTTGGTGCTTAATGTAGGGGCTCTGTTTCTTTTTGGGGGGGTTTATACACAACAACAAAATCCTTTACAGTGTCGTCTCTTTTTAGATTTTCATCTTCTGATTTAGAAAGATTGTAGCTCTGAGTCATATTGTTGTTTGGGGCAGAAAGGAGTTAATTTCTTGTTTTTTAACTATAATCATTAAATCCATTTACGCAAAAAGTGTTCCATCATTTGAGACTTTTTAAAAAAAATCCTCTTTATTTTTTGCCAATTTTCTCACATCTCTTACTCTGTTTATCATTTATACATAAATCTACAAAGTCACGCATTGGCTGTTGCCATACCCATCAATCTCAGAATTCCCAAGGCCCCTGAGAGTGTTAGATATTTATTCCACACAAGTTTATTTCTAGGTCTTACTGAGGATTATTATCAATAGTGTTAGTAGATTCCAGACAATTCCATGAAAGTGGCATAAACATGATATCCCAAAGATGAAGTTGGCTCTATAAATATTTTGAGACTGACTTGTACACATTCCATGGCTCCCTTACAACTCAGGATATACTGTGATTTTATGAAGAGACCATTGCTACTTTGGGCTTGATATGGAAATAAAGTATGATAAGCACAGAGGATGACAACCCATTTCTTGACAACTAGTCAGACTACACAAAAACCACAAAACACAAAACCCAAAAATGATATCAAAGTAGAAATCACCAGTTGGGAGATTTTCTTAAATGACTAAATAGCAAACCTCTAAAATCTCCAAATAGCCTAGTTAAGTCCTGCTTGTGGCACAACTGCAGCAGCATATTTGAAACATCTAGTCCTAAGTGTCTATCAACATATGCTCACGTTGTTTTTATTGGGGGGGGTTTATTTTTTTTTTTTAAATCCTTTCTTAAGGGGTTTGCCTCCTGTTTCAAACTCAGTTCGTTATTTTCAAATTCAGTTTATGGATAGAAGCTCAGCTAACATTTTTTTGTCATATGTCTGGACACCAAGACAGAGACAAAAAGATTGCAATGGTATAAATGTGACATAGAACACAAGTACATTTTGGATCAGATTAAGAATATCATAAAAATAGCTGAATACCTGGCATACAGGGAAGTAAGTCATCTATACCCCCTGCATAAGACTAGACAGACTCAAGAAAAACCCAGAGATAGCAGGGCAGGGGAAATAGAAACCGATTGACAATTTAGACCCACTCTTTTCATCCCTAATATTTTTAATTCAGTATTTTCGACAGAAACAAATTCTGAAAATGGGTGTCCTTTTTCCAACCGGTTATTGTTATTTGTTTGTACTGTATTTCGTTGAAATTGACTACTTGGGCTGAAGGTTGTGTAAAGCCAGACAGAATTAGGATGGGATTCCTAGAACTGTGAATTTGTAATGTTTTATTTCTCCCCTCGTGCCATATAACTATGAAAAAAAATATCTCAGAATTAATATTTTGGAGCAAATGAAAGCAATCCCATACCATTAACATACTTCTTTAGCTATTAAAGGTTTCTTTTACAAAGTTCTTTTAACGTTAGAGCTACAGACAGAAGATAAATAATGCACAAAGCATGGAAAAAATGGATTCATTCAGAATTATTTTAAACGGTTCAAATTCTATTCCGTAAAGGAAGATTTAGGAAGATTTGGTAGAGAAATAATAGGTGTAATTGCTTTTAACTCTATATAGATGAAGAACCGTGAAAAAGGTTCTCAAAAACTTGAAGAACATTCTGCAATTGCATAGGCCTGTCTCAAATTATTTTTTAATGCAATTTTTCGTCATCCTTCCAAGGCACGGTTTTCAGTAAAAGATAAGGAAACAGTAATAGCAACTACTGGCAACTTTCTGGAAGCCCCAACTTAGAAATTCTCTGGGAGTGCTGCGATAGTGCCAGAAATTCTAACAGTTTGGCAAGAAAACCTAATTAGTAGAGCAGTATTGTAGTTGTTCATAGTGCTAGAGTTTGGATTTTGCCAACAACAGAGTGTATGAAGGGAAGAATTCAAAACGGATCTGGCTAGGAGTAAGTAGCAACTTTTTGTTATCATATTAGTTTCCAAAGAATAAGTGTAGATATATATATATAGTGCTAAGTATTCTGGAGTGGCCATATCATATTAAAAAAAAATTTATTTTAATGTTTTACGTCAAAAATACCCATATTTTAAAAAAATATTTTAAAATATAAACATTCCCAATTTTTCAGTTCGTAAACACATCACAAATGTATTTTCCTCCTTTTAGAATTTTTATTTTGACATAACAATTCTGGTTATTTATAACATGATCTATATCCAATGTTCACCAAGCTCTTACATTCATTGCTTTAGAGAGAATTTTAAACACACGTTATGTGGTCTCTGTCTTGTAATATTTTCTGCATAATGCCCTTGTACTGCAGGAAATTTCATTAGCATGCACCCTGATCTTGTCCTCCAAACCCTCATTGCTTTAGACAAGCATGGATTTAATTGAGCGAAAACCAAGCTGTGACTGTGGCTCAGGTGTGAAGGCTGTTTCCCTCAGCAAATTAAATCCAATGTTATGATTGAGCTTTCTTTTCCTCTACTGTCTGCCTACAAGAGATTTAATACTGCATATTAATTATTATGTTGGGCTGTCTTACTATGATGTTGTTTTTCCCATCATTTTGTGGGAGATTGATGCACAGATAAAATTGACTGTTTACTATACTGTAAATATGATTAACACCTTGGGGATGGATCACAAGGTTATTTTAAGTCGTTGATCTTTATCTTGCTTCTACTTTAAACCATGAAACTCAACAAACGATAGCCCCTGCTGATACCATGTTGTATTTGGTTGAGCCTTATAGCCCTTCCTCCAGAAAGGTCTAACTGTCTCCTGTCCTCCATACTTACAGAGAGATCTTGAAGTACCATGAACCCAGACATTCATATCCAACAACTAATTTCTATTTGTCAACAGTACCAATCCAAATACTCTGAGGTAATAGCCTCAATCAAAACTCAATTTGATGGTACCTTCAACCCCAGAATAAATTATAAAGGTATGAACAGCCATCCACCTTTGAAAAACCAAGAAATGATGCATCCCACTGGATATATTACTCCAGCAGAATGAAAATGAGAAGTCTGAAAAACAGGGAAGCACTTTCTGTATGGGAAGTGTTTCAATAGCACAAATTTGAACTACCAAGCCTGATCTACCCAAGGTATACATCAAGGACACTAATGTGAGTAATAGAGCTAAACACCTCCAACATGCCATATGATAAGCATATTTTATGCGTGCACACATGTACAGACACACACACATCAAATTCATGAATCTGAAATGTAGATTATTATTTCTTACTTCCAATCACCTGGAGTGAAGCAATGTAATCTCTCTGTTGGGAACGTAAGTAGTAGTTATACCTGCATACAAATACTATTTATTGCTATTGAATCAAGTTTATGGGTACATAAATTTATTTTCATAATATTTTCCATCAGAGATCAATAAGCAGCCAGTAGCAAACCACCAAAAATGAAATGAATTTATATAATTGACTTGCTATGTTACATTCAGGAAATCATTTTAAAGAGTTTCTTATACGGCATTCAGAGTCTCGGTTCTAAGGAATTAAGTAAATGACAGAAATTTAAGGAAGATCAGCTGTAATAAATCTACCGAGTCTTTTGTCTTTAAGGATTGGGCCCAAATGTGTTACTTATCTTATACTGAGATCTTTAGTCCGTGGACCATATCTTTGTCTATCAAGCAGATAGAACCATCTGATAAGATTATTATAAAATAAATGGATTTATAATCCTATAGATTATACCCCAGTATAGACATTTGTACTTAAAAGACAAGTAAAAAGAAGTTAATTAGTTAGCGTGTCTTCACGGAGTCACAGTGTTTAGACAATATGGTACTTTTGCCACTCACTGGGTCAGAAACTTAGAGTCTAAGGGTCTGCAAATGGTGTTAACTGCTAGCAGGAAAGAGAGACTCCTCTCCTGTGTGTCCACTTAGCATCAACCATCAACAAACAATCAGAAGAGTTAAAAGTTCCATAACACATTTCACAACTTTTGTGAGGTAGTCCTATAAAAAGAGATGGTACTAAAATGTACCAAGAACTAGAGAGAATGGGACTACCAACTTGGAAAAGCCCTAGGTTGAGTTGCTCCAAGCCAGGCCCTCATAAAACTCTTTGTGCCTTAACCTTATATGCCTAGAGAATAACCAGCACTGGGCAAAGACATGCTGTTATAGATGGAAGATGAGATGTATCCAAACATTTAATCACAGAATTGTTAACTTGGAAGAGAACTTTAAGTCCAACCATAGACCGAGCACTGCCAAGTCCACCACTGTACCACTAAACGACGTCCCTAAGTGCCAAATCACATCTACGCATTTTTTAGATACCTCTAGGGATGGTGACTCCACAACTACCTTGGGCAGCCTGTTCCAATGCCTGAAAACCCTTTCAGTTAAATAATATTTCTCAATATCCAATCTAAACCTCCTCTGGCACAACTCTCATTATGTCACTTGTTACTTGGGACAAGAGAACAATACCTGCATCACTACAGTCTCCTTTCAGGTAGTTGTAGACATCAATCAGGTCTCCCTTCAGCCTTCCTTTCTCCAGACTACAATCTGAGTTCTCTCAGCTGCTCCTCACGCAGCTTGTTCTCTAGACCCTTCACCAGCTTCATTGCTCTTCTTTGGACACACTCCAGCAACTCAATATCTTTCTTGTAGTGTAATTCTTAAAGTTATTTGTCTTGTAGCGTCAATTTAAACTGAAACTTAAATATAAAAGGTTAGTATTTCTTCTCCAGAAACTTGTGTTAAAACAGAATTCTTTCACTGGAATCCCTAAGAAGTTGAAAGTGAAGTGAATGGCCCTTAGAATACCAAATAAAACAGTATCTTCTCTCCTGAATGAAATAATAAAAATTATACTATATATATATTTACTGTTAAGTGCCTGAATTGATAACAAATCTGACCAGAACCAGAAAGACTGTTATAAACTCAATTGCACTCCTTCCTCATCCGTCTTTCAAACCTCTCCAATGCTCCTCACCTTTTCAGTTTTTCCATGTGTATTCTGTGCTTGCTATTTTGTAACCCAGCCATTCAGAAAAACTAGATATTGATCACCTGGTTTTTAAAAAAAAAAAAGCCTTTCAGAATTTAATTTACGTTTTTTTCTTGATTCCAAAAGAGTTTTTTGTACACGTCAAATGGCACATTCCTAGAACCTCAGGGAGAGCTACAGCTCTGATGACCTCAGTGAATAAGATCCTTAACAAATAGAGCTTTTCTTAAAAAGCCACCACCACTTCACACACACCTATACTACACACACAAGCCCCCTCAAAAACATAAAACCCCACCCCCACTAAGAGTCCATTGGTCACAAGGCAGCAGCAGCCTTATTAAGCTGGTATTTCTTCATTAAAATTGACGTACTCAGCTAACACAAGTGACATTAGCCCAATGCTTTCAAAAAGGAAGAGACCAGTTTGCCTTAGCTGTAAATCTAGCTTTACGCTTTAGACAAACTTGCTTTAAACTCTTTAAAAGATTAAGTTATTCTTACACATTACATTACAAACATTCCTACTCTCAGGTTAATCCCCTAAACCATGCAAAAAGCTGTTTGCAATCCTACTAACAAGAACAACACAGGAGCTGGCAGAAGTGACTTTATCCATGCACCTCCATCATTAAGAATTCTCTGGTCTCATTGTGAGACTATTGCAGGGGTTTTTTTATATACATATGTATGTATATATTAATACACTAAGTCACACACTATGTATATACAATATGTGAAAAGTACTCTTTTGATGCTCTTCATCCTTAAATTACTTCTGTGTTCTCAGGCTTCACAGTACTTTAAAGAGGTATTCTGGCAGGGAATAAGAGAAATTACAAAGTAAGAGATCAGATACTTCCTTTTTGAGATTTCCTGAAAAGCCCCGATTGACTGAATTGAAGGACAACAGAGAAAACTAAAGACAAGGAAAGCAAGAAAGCCTGTGGAATCAATATTAGACTATTTCACTCAGAAGTACTATGAAGAGACTGCTCTTGGGTCATGAGCCTGGGCAGGTTTTTGAACACCCTTCTCTTCAGAGGATTTAGCCTTTTGGCTTTCTCTGTTCAGTGTAAAAGCCATCTTGCCTGCCAAGCCTGTAAGATGGTATCTCAATCAATAGCTACTTTAAATATTTCTGGCAGGAAATCTGCTCTGGTTGACAACGATCTTTTTTTTTTTGGGGTGCTGATTTCAGCCAGAATTTTCTTGCTATTTTATGTTTCACATAAGGGGAAAAATATTTATGAAAGGTTAGTATTCTGGCATGAGGTTTATTTTAAAAAACTTTTTGAAAACATTTTCATAGTATCTAGAAATTATTTAAGAACTTTTTATTTCACTACTGTCAGTCAAGAACTAATAGCTTTTCAAAAGTAATTTTTATTTATATATAAAATGTAGTTAACAGTTTTACAATAAATAAAAATAGCACCATTCTGAGAAATAAAAGTGTTATTTAATATTAACGGCCCATGATGGAAATCAGTCCTGTTTCAGGCTGGAAAAACATAAAATTTAGCTTGGTCATAAATAGCTAAAGACCCAACCTGTATTTTAAGAGGCAAAGGGAGGTATCCAACAACCCTATATGCCATCAAGAAGCACAGGTTTACTCTTCATCTGGAAGAGATGAGTGACAACCAATGTTCGTGAAATACCTCCTGGATTAATGACCAGATGGGCAAGGTCAGTGACCTTTCACTAATCCCAGGGACATATCCATCATCAACAATTATAGTTGCTTTTAATATTTTAAAATATTTCTCTTATTAAATGCAGTCATTTTTACTCTTATCTCCATGTAGCTGGAGAGATTTAGGCCATAATTTATTAAAGCATTTAAATGGGTATGTGAATCTTAAGATATTTAGTGAGAACATTCAGAAGTTCAGTGAGAATATGCTGAAAAGTAAATGCAGGCTTTCCTGTACCAGAATGTTTTCCTGCATTTGTTCTTCAGTGCTCTTTACAGATTGAGTCACTTGAAAATATTGCAAAACAGCAATCACATAGTAGTTATCAACGTAGACCAGTTAAATTGGCATGTTCTATAGTAATAGTTAATGTGGGATGCATACATGTTTACATCTACATATATTTTCAGTCTATTCTCCCTCTTTTCTCAATATTATTTCTGTGTACCACTTCCATGGGAGAGAATTGCTGAGCTACAGAAAAAAAATGGGAATAATGACTACAGGAGAACTGTAGGTAAGTGGTAAAATGGGTCTACAGTAAGCATTTGCAGTTTTAATATAGCGAGTAGCACTTCAAAAACATTCATCAGTATTTGCAGCTTAGTGTGCTGCCATCCTGCGCTGTCCAAGGAAAGCAAGCTGCTTTGGGGAGTCTGGGACAAGCCATTTATTTTAGCCTACAGTCAACTACCTTCCCCCAAAACACCCTTTCCGCATCAGTTATGGCATCAGTTTCAAACTTCAGTTACAGAAGTACGAGAGTACCAGTCGTGTTTACACCTTTGTAAGCAGGACAGCTTCAGAAAATGACACTAAACACAAAGCCACACAGGACCTATACGTTGCTGGCTTACTGCTCTTCCTTACCACTGAGAACTGGATATGAGCTACTTCACCCTTTTTGGGGAGCTGCAGGAACAACCCAGACTCCCAGGCAGGTGGGATTTCTCCCTCTTTATTATATGCCTGATTTTATCATCCTGTTTAACTGTTACTCCAACCCTCTGTTTGTTGCTCAAATTCATAAGTACATACAACCTCAGGGATGTTAGTTAAAGCTAAGTCATTCCGCATAAGGTTCAGATATTGTGCCAGTGGCTCCAGAATCATCTTCTCATTTCAGCTGGTTAGTGAAAGGAGTGACAACGTCACTGCACTAACAGCAAAATCATAAGTTACTTAAGATCCAGGATTAGATTCACTGCCCAGTCACTGATCCCTCCTCTTAGGTCCAGAATTGCAGAGGAGAAGCCAACATCTCCACCAGGAAAGGACAGTGCTTGTACAGAAGCAGATGGCTCCTGTTTGACCAAGAGAGACGTGATTCAGCACCTGTCCCTGGGCAGAAGAAACTCATTTGGCAGAGTGCTGCAGCAGAGCCTTGGACAGGCTTGTAAAGCCACCCTCCCATCAGAGAGCAGCTCCTCTGCAATGCAGCTGCTGTCCAAGGGTGCAAACTGGTGCCAAATTGCCTAATGCCAAATTCATAGCTAAGGTTCATTTTGCATTTGTTCGATTTATTTTGTTTTCCATTAAATTCTTGCTGTTCTTTGTTTTTCAGGCAGAAGTCTATGATTTTAATAGAAGATCCCTATAGAAGATCCCTCGTTAAACACTGTTTAACACTATGAAAGCACCCATAGAAACTATTTTGTCTATTTTAAAACGATGCTATAAAACTTCTAAATCTCTATCTTAACTACTACTACAAAAAAACCCCACTGCTTTATTTACTTAAAAAATTATCAGTGAAATAGTCAGCCCAGGTCCCCGAAATAAGGAAATTCCCTGTAGGGAAATAGTGAATACGCAGTTATAAACATTTTCTACAAGTGAGTTGTTATATCCATACAGTTATATTTCTCCAACACGGATGCGTCTAAATAAAAGACAGAACTTCAAAAGCCTTCATGATGCTGCAGCACTTGAGGAACCAGTTTGAATGAGACCATTTCACAAGCCTCACAGTACATTATCATGCTGCACAGAACCACATGTGTGGACACAACAAGGATTCGTATCTATAAACAATGTACGATGCACAGTAAATCACCTGTGGAGATATATCCTACCTATCATCATTGAAGGATATATATATATGTCTTGTCTAGTTCACTGGAGGATATGTCTCCTATGCAAAAGCACTTTGTGTGACTGCTAACTTCGAGTATTTGAGACATAACAAGTGCTGCTGCAGGTGTTCATGGAATTCGTCATTCCTCAAGCCTGCTCCCCAGGAAGGAAATAACTGCAGACAACATTTTTTCCCCCTCTTCTTTTTTGCCAACAGTGAAACCAAATTAGGATACACTTGCCTCAAGCATTTCTCAGTATTATCTGAAATTGTTGAAATTTAATTTGTTGCAAGATTTTTATGTAGTAATAGCAACAGCTATTTTATTTTTAACCAACTAAAATAATATTATAATAATTCTATAAGTCAAACAAAACATGCTCTAAAAGCTGTAGTAGAAGTTTTTCCAAGCAAATTGTAATCACTTAGAAAAAAAGATTTGGAATGCAAGAGTCAAAAAAAAAGTTCTCATGGTGGTGTCCTTTGAAAAGTTACCCAGAACTACTGCACTAAAAATAATAAAGCATTGTAGTAATGTTTTGACAGTAGATGTCAAAATCATATACAAAGACAGTGGCAGAGAAAACTTATGCTGTGCATTTGAAATTAAACTCCGTAACAAGCAAGGCAAGCCTTGGGATTAGATCCGCTCATTTCCAAGGCTGATTATGTATGAAATCATGGGTTTGTTTCTTGCCTTTCATAAATACTTTTGTTCCTCTTTTGAACAGTATTTTGATTTCCTTCACTTCTTGTTTTCTTGTTTTGAAATGAACTGCATGGACTCACTCTGTGCAAGGTCACTAAAAGCCTGAATCCACACTGCACTTCAGGATTTTTACTGCTTTTTACAAGTACCCTGGGTTATGTCAACATTAAATCTACAATATGATGGGAATCTCTTACCTTTGTGAAACACCAAATCCAAACTATTATTTTTATATATTGTTCTTCAAATTTTACTGCCTGAAAACTAAGATGAAGTTTCTCCCTAACCTTCCAGGAAAACTCCAAGAATGTGATTTTTGGAAGTACTACCCAGTGACAATGGCCCATAAAATAACCCTTTTCCAATAGTGATCTACTTCGAAAGATTAGTCCAAGACCTAGAAATGCAGAAGATTCAGGAAAGAGCATAAACCTCCATGGAATTTCCTGGATGAGGTCATTTTTCAATCACTTACCACAAAATTGAGGCATCTAAACATCAGATTTTACTTTTTTAAAAAGTCATAACTAACCTGTGTTTCATATTCTTGAGTATAAAACAGAGTTAATTGCACTAAGCAGTGTTCATATAGGCCCTGAGGTTTTGAGATAAAGACCTCTCTCCTGGTTCCAGGCAGGGCCAGGTATGCTGCTAAGTAACCAAGTCACCCATATTTTACCAACAGTCTTTCCTGTTCAATAAGGAACTACAGAAATGGGGAGCAATGTTATTTCTATTTTCTACAACAAAAACAACTCACAAAACAGGAAAAACTGTACATAACTTTCAGACAACTTAGTCTAGCCATAGGATGTACAGAAGTTAATAGAGATTAGCAGTGTCTATTACACAGAGATACAGGTTACGAGTGAAAGAGGTCTCGAAAAGAAAAAGCCTTTGGGTTTAATGGATAGCAGGTTATCACTAGCAGCCTGACTTTTGAACCCTAGGCATCAAGAGGAAGGAGTAATTATTTATCAGACAGATGTTGTTCTCTCTATACTCCTCTGTCTCTCCAGGTATTAAAAGGTTCACCATAGGACAAGTTTAGGATATTACTTTAGGCTAGTGAATAACCACAGCTAAAAAAAGTCATCATTTTAATGTACTTCTGTGTAGAAAAGCTTATATTCTCCTTTAAGGGAAACTCAGTGAGGTCAAAGCTGTGCCAGAAAGTAAACTGACTCCCAACATTTATCTGACTTCATATCAGAGATAGCAGAGCAGAAAGTTCTGCTCAATTACTTTATTGGCTATATTCAGGCAAATTATACAACAATGCAGTAGAAATTGAGAAGTAACACTCATCATAAGCTGTATGTGACAGTTTACATTTAAATTGTTTATCAATATAAGAATCTCCAGAATCAAATTAAAATATTTTAAAGATTACAGATGAAGTCTTGAAAGACCGTATTGAAAGTGCATTATGGTTTGCAATGAGTCAAAGAATCATTTTAGCAAAACCACAAATTATTTATAACAATGGGTAAAGTGTATCGTTAATAACAACCACAGTTCCGTATACGGGTTGAACTCTTTCAGTGAGATGATCACTGAGTGTTTTACTGCCTGTGTTTATGGCACAAACCCACCATCTATATAAGAGGGCTTTCATTCTGGAAAACATTGAAACAATTGATTGCAAGGCTCATCCTCATTCTCAATTGTACCGATGACTTGTGCATGACATCAGCTAGGCTATTAACTTGCCTGTATTCTCCTCAGCACAGGCTTGTGCTTTGAGGAATTCCTCACGACGTCCCAGAATTTTTGTGTTGTTACAAAGGAAGTAACAAACTAAGTTAGTACAATAAATTGTGTAAAGGCAGACCACAGCCCACCACAGAGAACCTTTGAGTCCTGTGGCGACCTACTGACCTGTTGAAGCTGAAAGGGAGTCTTCAGCAGAACTCTTACCAACATCACCAGCAAGCAAATCCAAGCACTTGGGGCAAGAAGAAGGGGGCGGACACAAACACACACCTAAACATGCTCTCAGATGCAATCTACTTCCAATTCTTTATTTCTCAGACTTACTTCTCTAAAGTTAGCCAAAGCAAAAAGTGCAGAACTACGGTCTTATCTACCCTACTGACAGGCAGCAAAATTTCTCCCAATATTTAATCAACTGCACTATTATTTGCTGTGAAAAACTACATGATTCAAACAAAACAGAGAAAAATGCAAAATACACCAAAGAGACTTGTAATAGTGTGTTAATAGATTAATAACAATTTTCTTACTCCTGCTTATAACAACGTACACAACATAATTACAAAATGTCATAACCAATTCTAAATGAATTCAACAAGGAATGAAAATCTGCATAGCAAGAACTCACTCCCAGCACTTCCAGATTGAACAGATGCAGGACCAGGCTTTCACAAGAGCCCAGGGGGTTATTTTCAAGGGCTCAGCACCCTCCGTTTTGGACAGATTTTCAATATGCCAAAGTCATATTTAGACACTTTCATGATTGCTAGATCCACGGAAGCAGCTCACCCCCAAAAACCCCAGCACTGCCACAGACATTAGGACCCTGCATATACACCGCCCCGCCCTCACTGAGCTTTTTGTTTGAGTACAGTCAATTCGTTTTGGTGCCTAAACTGGGGATGAGCTTTTGAAGGAAATCTGGCTCATGTTGTTGATAAAGAATTTTCTTTTAAAAATCTGGTCCACGGAGCATTTTTTGGATTGCCAACAAAAATATTCTTTCTCATCTAAATCCAGACAGCCCAACCAGGTGACCTGCTGTGCACAGTTACATGGAAACTGAAAGCTTATTTCTTTATCTGAAGTGTGTACTAGCCAAGCATTCTAACTATAAATGAATACAAGTTGTATTTTTTCCTCTTTGATTTATTTGTAAAATTCTCAGGTCTCATATCCTTTTATAAGAGGTTTTGTGGTGCTATAGTAACACCTGACAGCCTTTACAAATGAGCTCTGTGATATTGTGTTACTGCATTACTACCACAACCAAAGAAAGACTCCAACTGATCCTGGGACCTACCATGCTAATTGTAGCACAGAGGAAGATGAGACAGGCTCACATGCACAAAAATTTATTATCAGGGTCCATAGCTAATGGCATACATTGACTCTAATGGTTACCTTGGTGAAAAAAGGTACACCAAAAGGGCAACATAAATAGGAAAATTGAATCTCTTCAGTGGCCAGCTGGGGTAGATGAGCATTCTAGCCTGGGTATCCTTGCCAGTGCAGCTGGTTGCCTACTGCCAAAACATCTACCGTAGTAACTATCTTGTTTCCATCAAGACCTGATCAAACTCCCAACAGGTTGTTCCTGCTCGTGATGTTGTTTGCACTGACTTGAGCATGCATTAATCAGGGGCAGGTGCTGCATACCAACTAGTTTGTAATCTTTACACGTGTATCATTGGGTCCCCTGCTGTAAACCAAGAGCTACAGCCAACTGTCAGGAAAAACAGGGTGTGCAGTGAGACGCAAGTCTTGTGCCAGTAGTGATCACTGCCCATGAGAACCGCCAGCCCCAGTATGGGGTTTTCAGAGGCACAGCCAGGAGATAGAGAGCACAAGAGAAAGTGGTAAACACTGAAGCTCACGGAAAGGTCACAGAGCTGCAGAGTTGAGGCAGGCAGCAGCGGGGTATAGAGGGCTGTGGGAGGCCAAAGGCAACTAAGACATAGTGCGGCACAATCACTGTTTGGTCACCAAGAGACAGATGGCCTCTTGAGAGAGATAAGGCTTTCACCATGAAAAGACCCTTAAAGGCTTATGTGGAGATAGGAAGGTATAACATCTTGCCTACAATTTCACCACTGCTCAAGCAAGGCAAAAGGAACCAAAGCAACACTATCTCAGCTGAGCATCCTAGCTGAGACAGAGTGCTTTCTTGTGCCTTCCAGGTCATTCCAAATGTGTGTCACTTACGTAGCAATGACCCTATACAGATATTTTCCACATTGTCATGATTTCCTCCCTCTGCCTGCACTCTAAAATGAGCAGAAGCCAGTAGAGGCCAGGGGCCCCCATCTCTACTCATGTTAAGGAAAACTCTGCACACAGTGTGGGAGAAAGAATGGACTGTAATGCTTATTTTGTACTTTGTACATTTTCTCTGAAATCTTTCAAGGCCTAAAAAGTGCCTAAAAAGATGAATCAGTAATCTGTATTTCAAGGTAAAATAATTCCTACACTTTCGTCCTTCAGCATCAGGATGATTATACACAGATGTTTCAAGATAGTAAAAGACATGATATTTTCGACTACACAAAGTTATATTTTCTCCCTGGAGATGCAAAACAAACACAAAAAAAAAAAAAAAACCAAACAAACAAACCAAAAAACCCCAACTGGAAGTCAGTAAAATTCCCAACAAAACAAAGAGCATCTTATAGAGTCAGTATTTCCAACTGCTTAAAATAAGGATCTTTCAAGATCTGCTATTTTGTCAGGTCAGTTCCTAATAGGTGCTGTAAAATGGTATCCACTGAAGCCTTCCATACAGGAAATGGCCTGTGAAAGAAGCAGTTAAGAGTTACCAAACTCTGCTAGAAAACAGGTACTATAAGCACTAATGCAGTGCCAGTGTTCTGCTCTCTAAGCTTGTAAGTACTATCCATACCAACTCAAACACCTTTGTTGGTTCTTCACAACATTCCCAACAAAAAATTCATTCAATAGAAGTTCCACAATTACATCAATAACAAAGTTGGAAGCTACCAGTTGCTCAGTCCTAAGGAGAGCACATTGATTTTGACACATGAAGAGCCATTACTACATGATGATGCCCTCCCCAGTGTGGATGGTTCTCTACACTTCAAATGGTACAGGGAATTGTACATTGTATTATTCTGTAGGGTGTAGACACACCTAAAATGTCTTTCAGATCAAAGATTAGGTGAAATGGACCCTACATTCATCTCTTCTTTGTACCAGAAGCTATGGAAAAGGCAACAATGAATTGCTATCACTGTATTATGAAAACAAACAGTGTATAGTAGTGTTTTGTGCACCAAAAACCTTCACCATTTTTTTAGTAACTGTGGATAAACCTGGGGATCTCTAAAAAGTTATTAAAACCTCTCTGATTCTCAGAGAATGTTGTGCTCAGTAATCTGATGCAAATCCACAGAAACTTCAGATAAGCCCAGTGGGTAAATAACTTGGAAAAAGATGCTAAGCCCTCTGGGCACTCACGTGGTGCACATATTTAGAGAGGACAGGGCAAGCAGGTGCTACTTGCAGAACATTTGAAATAGGCACCTGATTCTGATTTTAACAGAAATATTGTTTGACTTGCAGCAAAGTCATCTTGTCAGAGCACAAAAGAAGTGATCTGTACTCCCCAGCTTACACTGACAGCCTCTATCCCAAGGAGTTTGCAGGGCTTTTGCTGTGTTTGTACAGTACCTGGCTACAACTGAGTTCAAGTCAATAACTGGTGCTCCTTGGCAATGTTGCAGTAAAAAAAGAAAGTACATTTCTCTGCCATGTTATAGGATATGTCATGATGTACTTTCCTCACTCCTCCACTCATCTCTCCTGAGAGAGTGGTAAAACTCAGAGATTAAACAGTATTCACTCCCACTCTCCTGTTAAGGATGCTTTAAGCTTTGACTTTTCAACAAGCTGCTCCTGTTTCTCCTTCCTCACTGCTCCCTGTGTAGGTGTGACAAGGTTCTTGTGGACCTGCCCTCCTCCGGCTTACGCATCCATTCCTTCATGGGTAGATGGCACCCCAGGTGTCAGCCTCCTTCATGAGCTCCTGCATTTGGCTTGGCCTGCTAAACAGGACACAAAAAGCCACCCCCTTTGTTCTGTAAGGGACAGCCATGGGTTGGGAGCTTGAGCTCGCTGACTAGACTAAATCCCACAGGCACAAAGACACTGGCATCAACCCAGAGACAGGCATTCACAGTTAGACCTTAGCTACAGCTCACTTCCTGGGCATGTCTCCCGTGATTGCCTAAAGCCCTTATATGGATTTCTTAACCAATGGTCCCTTTCTGCTCTCCCTGTCGCATGGTCACTCCCATCACATTCTTCTGAGAAATGGGGTCAAGGTAGAGGTGGCTCCACAAATCACCCTTGACGAAAATCACCTGGGCTGAAAGCACATCAGAACTGATCATCCTGCAAGGTACAGCAACTTCTGTGCTTATAAGGTCTCCATGTTTGTTGGGCTGGAATGAAGGGGAGCCTCAATTTTCCTCAACTCCTCAGAGCTCCTGGTTGAGGGTATGGCCTCATGTGCCACCTCAATGTCCCAGGATGATAAGACAGCTACCTTTCCCCCTCAGCCAGCTCCAGCCCTTTTCCTATACCTGCTGTGCTCATTAAAGTCACTAAAACACTGAAGATGAAAAAGTGACATTTTCTTCTTCTTTTCAGCTCAAGGGAACTACATCTTCCTGCCCACACTGAGACAGGAAGGAGAGGAGGGCCAGGCCCTGGGAAGGCAGGAGGAGCAGGGAATAAAATGTCGGGGGACACTGCTTTACCCATGGTGCCAGTCAGAGGCACACCTCAGCAGCATCACAACATACTCCTGACTCTCAAAGGACTAAAAAACAAAAAACAAACCACATTTCAACCTCTGCCACAGAATCCTACATGGTTTTTGACAAATTATTCTTAACCTCTTTGCCTTCAATCCTCTTCAACAAAATAACACAGCACACTGCTGCACAGCTCAAGAGAGGTCCGGCTCTGGTGTCAGCAGTGGGGGCTCAGTCAGAAGTGTCCCAAAACCTGGAGTTATACCTGGTTATATTTGCTGTTGTAAATCTTCTCTCAAAGAGCCAGTCATGTTTTATTTATCAAGAAGCGAGGGGGGGTGTAAAAACAGACCTGTTACATTAATAGTAACGAAAACCCAGGCTTCCACTGCTGGTAAATCAGCCATAATCAGCATAAATATATTTTCTTCTTTTTCATCTCATTGTGGTGTTTTCAAATTACTTAAACGCAATAACTGGCATGACAATTTTCTAAAATTACCATAACTGTTACTATAAAAATGCTAGAAGATATTACTCTTCTTATTAATCTTTTTTTTTCCCAAATAAAATGGGAAGCTACAAGCAACGGTGTTATAGAAAAAGGATAAACAAACAACAGACAATTGACAAAGAATGTAAATATCCTAAATTACTAAATTGCACTTTCATTTCTGTAAGGTTGTTAAATACTTTTGCTTTCTATTTAGTGGTAAGGTAAGTGCTTAACAAGGAATCTATGTATTGGGCCTGGGAGAGCCTTATTTGTGATACTGAGAAAAACATTTTTATCTCAGTTCCCCCATACAAAGCCATAACAACTGACTGCTGTGGTGCCCCTCTACATTTATCTTAGTGCAACTGAGTCTAGACCCTGACCCTTGAATTGTTGTTGAGGTGTGAAACAACATGTGAATGAAATGCAACCCTTGCTACTCTTGAGAATAGTCACGTTAGTAAAGCGGGTACTTGAAATCATGCAAAGTGCCTCTTTGATAATGATGTTTATGAAGCTACGATGTATTTAGTTCATAATGGAACCAAAAGGAAACCTTTCAATCCTGGTTTGGCACTGGGGAAGAGTTAGAGAATGCAACAAACAAGATCTGTAGAACAGCTATGTTACCAAAACAAATAAAATCACTTTGAAGATCATCCAGATGGACAAGATGAGATGGCAATAATTACACAGTGACCAGCAGTTTTGTGACAGATATCAAAACAGAAAGAAATGTCTACGGAATAGAAGGAACTTACATTGATGATGCTTTTATGAAAACATTTCAGAAGATACTCTGTTTTAGGACTAAAACGTTTACAGGACCATTACATCTTCCAGGCTCCTCATCCCCTTCATTTTTAATTAGCGCTTTTTTTCCTCTTAGATGTGCTTGGTTCCATTTCCTCTGTAATAGCTATCTTTACTGCTGTCCTTCCACCAGAACATTAACAGACAATCAGTGCTCTTGGAACAGGGACTTGGATTACAAATGTACAGAGAAGCAGACCTACTGGCCAGGCTTCCCCGACTTTTGGGTAGCAAGCTGGTCTGAGGTGGGGGGCCAGGCAACAGGCTTGACAAACAGATACACCTGGCTGTACCTAGATATCTGCCTACAGGTAGGAGCAGAACAATAATGAGACAAATGGTTCATGTATCTTTTAAGAGGAAACATAACTTCATAAGCAGAACTCCAGCCACCACAGCCACAAGGTTAGATTTTGTTATACTTCTGTAACACCTTTTGTTTTTATAAAGTGATTCCTGGCTTCTACTACTGCATCTTATGCCAGAACCTAACCTCTCACGTTCTCTGAGAAGTATAAATAAATCAGCTCTCTTTTGTGCTGTCTCCCTTCCATTATGCTCCAAAAATGTCAAACTTCTGAAAGGGATGATGCTGGGAATTGTGGAGATTTTGGCTTAATTTTCTCGCACTCTCTGAAACAGTTTGTAATGTTGTAATTTTATCTCCCCGTTTACAATTGTCTGCTCTCTCCCAAACGGGTTTTAACCAGTAGCAAAAGAATATGCCAATATGGTAGAAGTAGACACCAATTAACAACCAGCAGCCACTTTTTTTTTTATGTTCTCATCGCATTTGAGCACAAACTTGGCAGAAGTCACAGATTCTGTGTTCTCCATTTTCACAGATCACTCAGGTTTTGCCTCTTGCTTCTAGTAAGGAGGGTACCAAGAGGGAATTCAGAACCACTGTCTTTTTTTTTTTTTGCCACTGACGAAGGGCATTACAAAGTACACCATTCCTAAAGGCAGATAGGTTCACAAGGAACTGAAGGCATTTCTTTCGATGCTTTGTTCCCTATGGTTCCCTACCATAGCTGTTTGTAAACACTAAGCAGATAAGACCATGAAAAAACACATTGCATACAGAAAGCTCTCTGCAAAAAGAAAGGGGACACAGGGAGAATAACAAGAAAAAACAAAACAAAACAAAAAAACCAACAACACAACCCCTTAAAAACCCAAACAAAACTGCCAGAGACTTCCAAATGTCTTTTCTTAAACTTAGATTGCTAAACCATTTCCCTCTTCAGAATTACCATATACAGGTTTCCATGCTTTCTAGACCTCACTAACCCCGGGAGATACTGTGATACGCAAAAATTATCATCAGTTTCTCAAGCCTTCAGTATTTTTGAGTATTTACTACAGGTTCAGTTTAATTCTATTTTTATCCTAACTACTGTGCCCATATGTAATGGCTTGGTTATATTCCAAAAAGCTCTTTCTAATTTTAGAAAGGGATTGCAACTTATTTTTCTCTTCATTTATAAATGTTTTAAGGTCTCCACATTATGTTTTTTTCCTCCCTTCTCTGTTAGTAAGGAAAGGTGTAGTTTTTATTTTAAACTATTTAATTAATACACTGTCATTTTGTAAAATACCTGGCTGTAGTAACTCTCCTAAAATGATGATCTTGCAATTATGTGTCTTAAGTTGTAATGACAGAAGAACAATTCAGTTGCTGCAAAATTAACATCAGCATCAAAGAGCTGTCTCCCTGAGTCTGTTTACTCTCATCTACTGATCTTCTAGAATTCTCATCAAGAGCATGATGAATTATTAAGATGTATGACAATAGAGACTCCTCCTTGAATGATACTACAAAGACATTCTTCTAATGCTAAAATTCTGCTCATTACCAAAGAAATTGGAGGCGGAAAGACGAAGAAGAGTCGTGTGTAAGATTGATTTCAGGGAGATGTGTACTTAAGGTTCTCTACGGAAAGTGCAGAATCAGTCAAGGGAGAATGCTGAATCTAAGGCATTTCACCCCAACGTTATCCCCATCTTCCATTCAGATAGTGACTGCAAAAATAAAAGTTTATGGCCCAATATTCTGTTGGCAAAGCACAGTCACTGTCATTTATGTTATCATCGTAATAGCCCCTGGCAAGCTATCCTTCCTGGCAACAAAGCAAACATTTCAAAAGCCTTTTCAGCTAAGCAGTTTGAAGAGCTGTACAAAAGTAAACCACAAGTAAGCAGTTTCAACTGAAGAGTTAAAGAAACGTTAATTATCACTTAATTGCTTCTCATTTGCAGAAAGTAGCCAGTGTGGATTGATTGCTTAAGCTCAAGTGACACACAGAACTGACCCCCTAGTTGTCAACTAAGATGACCAAGAAATTTTCACTGAAGGGGTGCATTTGCTTAGTGGAAAAGAGTTTTTTTGGGATGAGGAGACAGTGATTGAAAGTTAATATGAATTGACTAATTAAAAGACCTGTAGATTGCTAGTAAACAAAAGTTTCCTATCACTAGCACTAGTATGTACTGACTTGAATCAGCAGCAAGCTTTCAGTCCACAAGGTTTTCTTAACTATTTTAGAATACTCTGCATATATGACCATTTTTCTACAATGTTCTCAGTTCACTTATATTGAGGAGATAGATCTTGCTTCTGATTGTGGAAAAAGAGTCTTTTCATGGAGAGAGATCAAGGAGAAAGGAGATATTGAAGTGCGAAGTTACAAGAACCAGTATCTTGGAATGGAAGTGATTTTTTTTTGCTAGTACTTTACTCGGATCTTGAACCAGTCACAACTTCAGTCTTTCTGTTCCTCTAAGTCTCAGTCTCCAGCATTTGATAAGCCTTCAAGACTCTGAAAAAGAGTATTTTCTCCAGATCAGGAGGTTACTATGATTCATCTGTAGCCTTCTTATTGTTTAAATGCATAAATGCATGTGAACCCTCTAAGCAGCAAGCAGGGTAAAAATAGAGAGAGACAATTCACCTGGTAGGTACTAAACAGATGTACAAGTCTAGACCCAATTGCTTCACAGTACATGCTCTCCAAATGATAGGAATGCGCTGTCCAGGGAGGTGGTGGAGTCGCCGACCCTAGAGGTGTTTAAGGGGAGACTGCATGAGGCACTGAGTGCCATGGTTTAGATGATGGGTAGGTGTTAGTGTTGGGTTATAGGTTGGACTTGATGATCTCAGAGGTCCTTTCCAACCTTATGATACTGTGATACTGTGATAAAGTATGTAAGATTAAAGAATGGAATAATCTCATTGGACATCCAGTCGAGTCCCAGCCCTACGTTACACTGTTGTCTCACTAGCTGACTGATTTTCAGTTTAAAAGAAAACTTGCTCTCTTTTTTGATACGAAGGTGACAGTCCACCTTCTGCACCTAACAGGAAAGCAGAGGCACAGCCAGGTCTAGCTGATTTCCCTTTCTAGTGGGACTCAGAGGAAAGATCCTGCCTTCGTATTCAGCCCCTCTCTGCTTTCACCTGCAGCCATATGGCTCGATTTCCCACTTACTAGCCTTGCTGAAAGAATCCTTCAAGCCCTTACTCCAGGAATATTAGAAACCTAGAATTCAGTCTAAATATTCACGAACTATCAACGTTTTCTGTTCTTGACATTAAACACGCATGATGTTTCCAGTCCGCATGTATTTGTGACTCTCTATTGTATTCCCTCCACATTCTTTTAAAGAATACCCTTCCAGACATTTTCCTGCTAACCAATGAATGCATTCCCTTTGTCAGTCACCTTATCAATGTACAATACCAGTTTAATCTAACAATGGTGACCTAATTCTGATTTTATACTATTTATTATCTTCTTTCTGGCATGTACCACTATTTTTTCCTTTCAAAATTTGTTACAGAATTACAAGCTATTTCAGGGTCAGACAAAGAAGGCTGTACTAGTTAAGTGGCTAAATACCGTACTTTTCTAAAACAATTGAATTTACTTAACTGACATTAAGTGCCTGTTCTGTGCTGTAGTTAAATAACCAGCCTAAATGACAATTTGATTATCAGAGTTAAATCCATTTAAATTTCACTCCTGAAAATTTCTTTTGTGATCCTACCTCTAGAAGTGAAAGGGCTACAGGAATGATTGGGTTGAGAACACGCCCCATAAGCCTGATCTTGCAAGGTGATGAATCATTAATTCTGACAGAATTTAGTAAGAGTTCAAGTTCTCAGCAGGTTTCAAGTTACAGCCCTCAAGCTCAGAACCGAGCACTGGTGAGATGTTTTCAGTGAGCATCCACTGTGCAGAGCAGCCACAGAGAACAGGAAGATTGAAGAGTTTACAGAAGAATAGGCAAAAGGATAGGAAAACTGGAGAAAAATAATTTGAACATAAATCTTTAAACATCTAAAAACCTTGCCTAGCAGCCAATGCATATGCCTAATAAATGAGCCATTTTTCTTATTCAAATAATCACAGCAGCATGCATTTGGGTGCCTGTATGAAGAGATTAGAGAAGTGATAACGATACTAGAGTAAGTAAACATCTAGTGTATGTATTTTATTATTTTGCATCTCTTATTACTTAACCCTTTGGAATAGCAATTAGTCTTCAGCTTAATTGACCAAATAAAGTTGGTAGAAAATTTAAGGTGTCTTCCAAATGACAAAACTGAGGCATTTTATTGATCATAAGGGGTTTTAATGCAAACTGAGGACTGCTGAGGTAGCAGAACTGTCTACAACAGGTTACAGTGTACAGCGATAAACTTCTATCTCCTATCAAGCCTTCAGCGTGCTGTTCACTATGCAGTCTTTATCTTCACATGCTGACACATGTAATCTAACATTCTCACTTTGCCACTGTAGGAGCAATTGCTTGACAATTTGATTATGGTTTCCTGTCAGCTCATACACAGAATATTCTTTGAGCTTTCAAGAATTGCAAAATATTTTGATTTTACAATGATAATAATCTTCTGGGGAAAACATCATTTAAAATATTGATTTCTGATAGCAAACCTACATCAGATCTGCATGCAGAATCTGCTCTGAACCTCTAGAAGCTGATATGCTGTACACGAGAAGAAAGGCAGAGATGACAGTAATGTGCAAATAACAGAGGGAGAAGGTTGGTGAATGAAAGCAGTTACTATCTGACAGCTGCTCTGTGCCCTGCGTGAAATGAGCGGATGGTCCCAGTCTTGGCTGTGGGAGACAGGCATCCTCCCCACAAAATTCCAGACAAAAGGCTGAACATAAAGGCCAAATCCTGAGAGGACACGAGGGCACCTTTACCTCGAAAAACAGCTTTGGCAAACCCAAGCTGAAGTTCATGTGCCTAGAAAATGAAAGAAGACATGGCTGGCTCCTGCCTTTTTAGTTGCATCATTGAAATTATTGAGTACTCCACAGTACTTGCTGTCAATCTAGCATATTTGGGTTGTTTTCCAGGACAATATGTTATATAATTCTTTATATATGGGTTCAATCCAAAGAGCTATTGCTCAAGTCAGAAGCTGGGGCCGAAAGTGAACCGATGTCAACTTGGCATTCCCTCTGTCCTGTGCTGGCATGGTACTAAACTCCTCCCTTCTGTCCTGTGCTTGTGTGGTATTAAACTGCTCCCCCGTCTTTATTCCATTTTACATTAAATATCAAAACTCTCCATGGGTCAAGGTGATATCTAACGCCATGCAGCAAAGCCTCCATCAAACTCTTTGGTTCTGGCCATGTCCTAGAAGCTTAGTGTTCAGACAGATCTCTTCATATGAGGCAGAGATGCCAGGTGCATTATTTATGCTAGCAAAACAGACAGAGCAGCTGCAACACATTTGGCAAACTAAGTCCCTGCAGTTATGTTTTTGTCTTAAAATAAAATTTCAGGGAACACTTCCACAACAAAAGAACACGTTTCACTGAATGTCAAGTGACAGGGAACTAGATCCTGAGAAACGAATTTTCTGAACAGTTTAGAAACCAGTTTCTTTCACCATATATCTGGATTCCTATTGAAGCAAATGGAAGACAGGCATCTAAATATTTTTAGCTGTGTGGCTGTTGAGTATTCCTGAAAATATTATCCCAAGAGCAAATTACCTTGTCACAACAAAGTCAAAGCAGGCCTTTTACTCGCTTAAATTGTAAAAGATGTGTTTGTTGGTGTTTTTTTTTTTTGTTAAATTGCTATTTTCTTCAAGACATCAAAATACATTTTCTTTTCATTCTTATTGTCGTTGTCCCTGAGGTATGACAGGTAAATGAAAGAGAACAAGGGAATAACTACAAAGGGAATGACGCAACACAGGGCAGTCTGCAATGTCTAGAATCAGACTGAAAAGGGAAGACATTAAAATGGAAGAGATCACTGAAAATAATCCTCTTGCTGAAACTGCATGACTAACAATAATCTATACGCATCCAGGAACATATGTGCACTCCCAGAACACAATCAATCAATTCACCTGGAATTCAGCCACTCAGCATTATAATATTCATACATACAAGCTGTTAGCTACCATTAATCAAAAAGCTTTTAACTAATTACTTAAACTTTCAAACAACAATTTTGTGAATTTACACTAAATTACCATCATACCTTATTTTATCAATAGGTATTCAGCTAATACCTGTTATTCTGACAAATGCTACAGACAATCTAGACGTGTCATGAGAGGCAATATGTCAAATTAGACAGACAGTATCATGAAAACGTTTGCACATCTGAAGAGCTGTGATATTGTTGTAAGAGGCAGAAGTCTCAGCAGAGGCTTAGAGCCATGTGGACTCCAGTAGGCTTAGAGTTTGGCTCCCTTACATCTAAGAGGATCAAAAGACATCTCCAGACACAAAACATCCACAAGGAAGTCATCATCTTCTCTTGCACTACCATATACCACAATACATGGAAGTCAGTTAATTGTTGAACAGGAGGGAGAGCTTTGGAAATAGCCTCTTTTATATTACACTAGATAGTGATAGTTCCTGTCTTCCATCAAACACAGAAAACAACAAAAACCCCTCAGCCTTGTTAGATAAGACTGTCTGACTACTGCAGTAGAGTTTAAAGAGAAATTATGTAGTCATAACCAGTTGATTCTGCTTTTGTGCTGCAGTCAGCCTTGCCAAGAATGTTAAAATACCATTATTACTTCAAAATAGATTTTTTGGTAAGAAAAAAGACAGACGATAGCTTGTGTGAGAAAAAAGTACAAACTACTAAAGCAGAGTACTTTGACAAATGGAGTTTCAAATTAGATTAATTTCAATTATTGTATTTTTAAAAAATTAATTAGGTATACATTTCATAAGTAATGCTGACTTACCCATACAAATGGAATGAAAGATGGAAAGCAATGCCCAGCAAAACGTATCTCAGCTTTTAGAAATCACATGAAACTTTCCCTCTTTAAAGTGATCGAAATTTTAAACAGAAGAGCTTTTCTAGATAGTATCTAAACGGCTGAAGGGCGCTCCCTCCTGTTTGTCCTAGCTTAACTTTGGTGACCAATACAACATTTCTCATTAAACTGCTCTTTTCAGAAGAGTTACAGTGTCTGAGGCTGCCCTTCCTAGCAGTCTAGGTATGAGGCTGTGATAAAGCACTTCTAGAGTACTTTTCTTCCACAGTTTTCTTTTCAATACTATGTAGATACCCTTCCTAGAAACTGCACAGAAGCCGTGAATTGAGTGGCTTCAAAACCACATTGTTGGTCTTTTGAGGTCAGATCTAATAAATGTTGAGAACATATCAAGAGTACTAAAAAGAACTGCCTCTCATCCCTCTGGTTCACTCCCTGAAGCACATAATTTGTTTTATAAATGAAGAAAATATATTTTATAATTGCAGCAGGTGTGGAATATAGATGCCTCTTTATTTATGTTAATAATTAAAAATAAATGGCAGGTCTGCCACATTCCTGATCATTTAAGTCACTTTAAGGATACATGAAATATAAAAGAAGACTTCACTATAGGTCTGTAAAGAGAAAAGGGCAACACCAATAAATAAATAAAGTTTATCATGCTGGGGCACACTTGAAAGGAGACAACATTCATACAAAATGCAATTTATTTTGACAGTAATTTTCTGCATTTCCCTTGCTATTATTGAAGATAGATGTCTTGAATAAGAGCTTTTTTCTTTGAGAAGCCAGCTGTTCATTCTCTTTGGTCTGCAGTTAAGTCACATAGTCCTGTGCTAATGGCTTCACCATTTATTATATAAGAAAAATTATTATGATGTCATCAATTTGTCATTTACAGCCCTATTTCAGGGTCAAGTAATTGAAGACAGTTCCTTGAGAAACTGAACTGCAGCATGCCTTGATAACAATCATGGCTTTCCAAATTTTGGCTGAGGTTTATTTTGTTTAAATGAAGAACAAATAAAAAATAAGGAGAGGCACAAGCAGTTCCTCAGAGATAGATGCTTTTATGTCGATGCTATAGAGATGTATTTCAAATGCCCATTTTCAGTCTCTCTGCACTGATGTTCTCGAATACACTGTTTACCTTTAAATCAGGACCAGTTCACTTTTTCCTACCTCTTTATTCCGTGGGCAAGTGTGATTACAAATGTCCTTATCGGCTTTTAGCTCTTAAAATGTTTGAGAAATATTCGACCCTCAGCTTTCACTACACAATAAAGCTTTTTTCCTTCTAAAAAGTTCTGTCCCTTTGTGGTAGGCATTATCTAGCTTTTTGTCGTGCACATGTACTGTTCTGCCTAAAAAACCTCAGTGTGAGCGGGCAGAGGGGAGCATATTACCTTCTCCTGACTGCTGTGCAAGGGCAGACCTGGGGTGCAAGGGAGAGAGTTGATCCTCCTCAGAAGGGTCAGGCCTTGCTCCAGGTCAAGATGTTACACTTCCAGGTGAGATCCGAGTGAGAGCAGGTGACATTGTGCTGCCAGCCCCAACTGCTGCACAGAGAAACAGTGACCCTGAGCCCAAAGCAGGAGATAATGTGCTTCTTCCACACCGAGACTTAGGGAAGGGTCCTTACATTCCTGCGGAGCCTTCAGGCAGGCAGGTGACCTGCAGCAGGACAGGAACATCCACTGTAATTGAGTCCTACAGAGAGATGAATGCTGGTAAGTGCTCATCCTGAGCTTAGCTTCTCAGTCTCTGGAGAACCACATTCCTCCCAGGGAGCTCTTCTGACCCCAGAGCTCTTGGAGGCTATTTGAAATCAAATACAATTTTACAAAGATTGATAATAAAAAAGAGTAACTAACAACGGGGAAAGACCCGTAAATAGACAGTAGGCTGAGAGAGAGAAAAAAATGGAACAAAACAGGCTGAAGAAGCATTCCAACAGATTCATTGCCCAGAAGAGTTTCTTACAATTAGGCAATTGAGTATATAAGGTAGAAAAATTACTTAACGTAATTGATACACTGTAACTATTAGCAGAGTCTTATAAAAATCATGCACTGATCTTCAAGGTCAGAATATTTTGCTTTCCTTCTCACTTGCAATATTCAAAATTGTTCACTGCTATACGCAGGTTGTCCTTTGCCTTCCAGATGTTACCTGGAACAGCTCTGAGATACAAATAGCTCAACATCATTATTCTTCCTTTTTAGAGGGACATAAAATACACCTGACAAAGTTTCTTGTTATAATACAGGTGTCCACAGCTCCTATCCTGGCCTCTAATAATTAAACCACGTGGCTTCTTTTACAAGTAGGTATTGTCTACAAGACCATGCTTAGCTTGGAGATGAACTATAGCATTTCTTGTAGTTCTTGCTTACTATGTGTATGCAACAGAAGCTGATGAAGGCACTGGAGCAAATTAGCTGTCTTTATTGCTGGTGTTGTAGCATTGAAAACAATTTTAAACTCTCTGAAACTGGACAAACTACAATTTAGTACCTTCTCAGTCAGTTCAGCTTCTAGACATAATTATACTGAATGCTTCCCACGTGCAGGTTTAACTGACATTGTTGAGAAAAGAAACATACAGCTCTAATTGAATTTTTGTTTGGCATCATCGAAATTCTTGAACTGATTTCAAATACACATTCTTAAAAGGGAAAAAGAATTGACCCCATTAAGTGCTTTATCTTTGGATTCTATATATCCCCACCAGAGAGGATTAAGTTTCACCTTAAAATCCCACCCAAAATAAAAGACCATGCAAACATATGCAATTACTATGAATGAGTTCAGTCATGAAGAGTTTAAATATGAATGATGGATGCACAATCATTTCAGAATTCTTATTCTACCCCCAAAATTAATATGGTGAAAGCAGATAATTAAGAAATCCATTTCCAGCAATTGTTTTATATTATCATAGATTATTATAAATATTCATGCTAGTCCCTCTACTTTGACCTTCATGGGCCTCAAATCACTCCAAAAAGAGGGCTCTAAGGACAAAACATGAATCTAACCAGGTACCACTGTGAATCCTTTCCAGTAAAACCAGGCACCACTTGGCATTGTAGGATAACATTGCTGATGGCACTGTAGGAAGTTGAACCTCAGTGTCCACTCAGGCTCTAATCTGAAACATTTGGATATATTCCATGGAAGCCAATACAGCCTAAAAGAAACCAGTTATTGTATACTCATCTCTGGTTTACACAGATTTGTGGTGCAATTTTTGAGGGGGAAGGCAGCGTGAATCAGTATGCTCCTGCCTTATACTGCCCTCAGAGGAAAGCAACAAAGTCAGACATGTTCCTCTTTCCCTTGCTCTGCACAGATCGAGGTCAGATGTGTCACCATCTCCTTGTCCCTCCAGTATGACCAACACGCTCTTACAGCTCCCAGCTCCATACCCCTCTAGCAGTCATCTCTGGCCTTTACTAACACTAGTGCTCTGCATTCACTTCCACACACCCTGTTTTCAGGCTCTAAATCCTGTTAGTACAGTCTCCTGGAATAAGTTTTTCTTTATTATTTTTCCCCTCAGTGTTCTAATTTACAAACCATGTAGATGTAGAACAGCACTTTTGGGGAGTACTCTTCTAGCAACTGCATTGGCTCATGGTGTGCCCATGTAAAAATCAGGAGAATCAGGAACAAGTCTATCTTTATTTTAATGTTGTTGTTATTCTCTGCATATATTTTATAAATTACTTTCCTCTATTGGCAATCATTTATGTCCCAAAAAAAGCATCTCTCAAACTATGGCAATGTTGACTTTTTTGCTTTACCAGTGTGCTCTCATACTTATGTTCTCACAAAGTAAAATTAGTATAAGTGACAGCATATATCCACAAGGCACAGCAATGAAGCTGTCATATCAGGAAAGCCGGTTTGTCTCACCAAAAAAATTACAGAGAATGCAAGCCACAGAAGGCTTTTGCTGAGAAACCATCTGCTTTAACTATCAGATCCCTTCCTGCTCGCTATCTTATGCTATTGTAGGGGTAAGGACTACAAAGAATGTTGTCTCCTCCTGTCAAGTAGTCTCCTTGCACAAGACCCTAAGCTCCAGACAGCTTAGCTACGACTCTCTGATAATATCCACATTTTATAAAACTACCTTAAACCTCAAAAGTGTCAGAGAACTAGTGAGGATAAACTTCTCCTTGGCACTGAGAGCAGGAGCGAGTAGGTACAGAGGGGTAGGGGCCAAGCTTCACCACCCGAGGACAGAACAATCTCTGCATTCAAGAGCCCAGAATTTCTCACTGCTTCTCCAGCCTGATAGCACTCCAGCTTCAGGGGACTGCCTATATGCAAGTAGAAATGAAACAACTATTCATGCTGAGATAAAGTGTAAAAACAAGGCAGACAAACAAGCAGAGGCAGTACTTGCTATTTAATAGTCATGAACCTATCAAGGACTGTTCATCTACACTTTCCATCCTCTCCCTTCTGCTGAACATCTCTCTACCACCTCCAAGAACTGCTGCAATTACTGTTCTCCTAGAAGGAATTTTCTTGGTACTTTGCATTATCCTCCACTAGCCTCCTTCACTGACCAGCATTTCATTTCTGCTTTGTTTCTTAATGGCTACAGATGTGGGGGGGGGTTCTTAAGTCCTGAACTAAATTCATGCCATTCTATCTAGTTGGTATCTGTCCAATAGTCTGTGTGAAATGAGTTGGTGACCATTTTCCAGTTTTGCAGCAATCAATCCATTATGTCAGTTGGCATCCATGCGTGTCCCACCAGACTGAGCATTTCATCTGAAGTCCAGCAAGCACCAGACCTCAGGGGCTGCTCTGTGAGGCTGCTGTGGCAATGAGGAAGAGCTCAACCATGCTTGTTTTCTGAATGCAACATCTGCATCTAAAACACACTTCAGTTTGCCTGGAGATAAAGGGGAGGGTGGAGGAAGGGACGCTTGATCATTTATTGACTAGATCTTGCCTGCAGAAACCTCTGGTGTAAAGCCAGCAATACCAGCAACCTTGCACGTTTATCAGCATAGCTAATAGTGCCCATTGGAGGTGCTCTTAGTTTATCTGCAATAAGGCAGCCAGGCCAGAGCTGTATTTAAATAAGGATGTGCTGTGAGGGTACTTATATTTCCTAACTGTTGAATGTGAAAAGAGCTAAGCAACATGTGCCTGTCCCACCCTGCTATACTGTCTGTCGCTTCCACTAGTGGTGATATCAGCTCTCCTACTGTCAGATCCTCCTTCCCATAAAGGAAACATGGAAATAGCTTTCACACTGTGTTTCCATTAAGTGCAGGAGCTCAGGAGTAACTCCAACTGTCAGGATTTATTCTAAATCATGTTGCAACATAATAAATAGAAGTCCAGTCCTTTCATGGTTAAACAAAATTGAATGCATGCAGTAAAAAAAATTAAAGCTGTTGAACCATTTTGAACTCATAATTACGTGCATAAATGTTCAGATTTTAATGGTGAAAGGTGTGAGTGTTAGTAATTAATATTAGATGTCACCAGTAAAGATTAAGTTCAGTTATCAGAACACTGATTGACCTCCTGAAACTACAAATGACTGAAAATAAGACCCTTTTTTTCATTACAGTTAAGTGTTCATGTACAGCATCTTATTTCTGATGAACATAGCAAGCAGAATGGGTATTTCTTACAGTGATTTCCCAACAGGTTTGAGAAGCCTGCAGTAGGGAAGAAGGAATTTAAACAACTACCTGCTGAGAAGTTGTTTTATACCATAATTACTATCAGAAATTATTTTTACCTGCTTTGTAGTCCAGTTGTGAAAAGGTGAGGTTTGTTATTTTTTGACTGAACATTTGAACTACTTCACATATAATTTACATACTAGACAGTGGAATTCCTGATCTGGTTTCCAGCAGGACTTTCAGAGAATTAGGGAAAACTTCTCCAAGTGACAATTTTTGACTGCTGAGCATACAGCTCACAGCATCGAATCACATGCTGGATGGTCTCTTGGGGAAAAAAAAAAAGGTATCCTCTGCTACACACTGCTTTAAGACTAAAAGTAGCCACCATGTTATTCTCTTGCTTACTGCTTGTCTCTGTTTCCAGCAGTAAGCAGGAGACCCATTTTACATAACGTTTAATTAAGCCCAGCTGCTGGTGGGTGGATGGCCATATCCTTCCTTCCTTATCTTTTTAGTGACACCATCTGCTCTGGAGCCCACCAGACAGGTAAGGGAGGGTCACCTGTGGGCAGCCACAGCAGCACATAATGACCCTTCACAGCTTCTGTGGTGGTGACTGGAGCAGCTATGGACTTTCTTCCTTTTGTGCAGTGCATGGTATCAGCACTCAGTGACGGAGCACTCTTTGGAAAGAGGGCAAGGGCAACAGCCCAGGAGAATCCAGCAAGAGCCACAGATGCTCTACCTGTCAATGCACCAATACCTCGAACAGCTCTGCCACCCTGCACACGCAGCAGTGAAGGAGCTGACCCTAGCCCATGAGACACTGTAGCTCTGCTGTGTCTGCGTGGGGACAGGCAGAGCAAGAGCAGGCTAAGTCTCCCCAGCCGTCTTCGCGTTTCACCATTACTTCCAACGCAAGCCTGTCCAGACCTACCTATCTTCTGTTTTCACACGGCACCATCACCAAGTTTTCTTCAGTTAAAGTTCACAGTGATATGCAAAGTACTTAAAGATGTAAGCTATGAAAAGCAATTAACTTGGGTTGGCCATTCAAACAGGACAGCTATGCTTCAATAACCTGATTGCTCAAGCCTCCCCCCTCCCCCCTACTCCATTTTGCTGCAGCATTAGATCATCCTGAAGTGGGGGAAAATGGGATTCATTTCCGGAAAACATGAATGAAAGTGATATGTCTTTCACATACAAGAACAACATTTCAATGGGAGAGAGAAGAAAATTGCATTAAACACACTCAACTATATTTGCTAAATTATTAATCTAACAAAAGCCAAGCAAAGAGCATACATTCTGGAAATACTGAAAATATAATTAATTAGCTGAAAAGCAAGAAGTCTCCTGGTCTCTTGCTCTACAACTCACTATAGCCCAGGAATGAGGATTTCTAAATAAGAATGATAAATTGCTTTATAATTACCATAACTTGTAATTCATCATGCATGTGAACTAACAGGTATATTAATATCACTCTTTGTACAGTTATTTCTTGTAAAGGCCCACCATTTGTACATTATACAAAAAAAAAATAATTTTTATGCCTCACAAAATAGTCCCCATGGCTAAAGTATCTCAGAAAAAAAAGTTATTCAAAAAATTTAGAGGTTATGCTTTGGAATGCAATAGCTTCTCCTCACATGATAGCTTTGAAAGGCTGTTTCTGACCATCCTTCCTAACTACTTGCCTCAAACATAGTGCCAAAATAAAGCTAACTATATCTTTGGATATCAGAACAAGACAATGATTTTATCAGATGATGGATAATCATTCAGCATGCTACACTACACAGCAGTCAGCGCTGGCCTCCAGCCTGGCTCAGGCTCCTGGGCTGGGCAAAAGACTTGGCTGTTTTTTTCCTCAACTGTAATCTGGCCAGAGAATTTACATGGGGAGGCAGGCAAGGTCTTTCCCAGGTGATGAAGCAATACTCATCAGGATATATAACTGGGCCAAGAGACTTCTTCCTACTACAGGCATTCTCTTGAAAGGAAGCATTAAACCAAATGGAAAACTGTCCACCTGTAGGCTTTCCAGCAATTCCTCTGATGCCTACCATAAAGCCACAGGTTGGAGCTGGGTTTGTAGGTGTGTAAGTCTGTCCTACTCCTGGTTTAAGAGGAGGCTTATTACAGCTTCTTAGGTAGCTCCTTATCCCATTTTGCTGCCAAAAACTATTCTAAAAAAAGCAAAACAATCTTCTCATATTCCTTCCCAAACAAAATCCATGTTCCAGCACCCACCAGCCATTGAACATAGCTGCTTTTTTTCAGTTTGTTTTCTAGAATCTCAGATTTGGAAGAAAGTATAGTAGAAGCTCATTTAGTTTCTTTAAAACAGATATTTAGCTACTGTTATTCAAATCCCTCTTGGAGAGGGACCCCAAGTTTGCCCTGATTTGAGCAGGCAGTTGGAAGAGCAATGTAGCATTTACTTATGAAAACCATATGAAACATACAGTGTGTACTGCAATACTCTTATCAACAGGTATCGGGTAGCAGCACAGTATAAGAGACTCAGTTCCTAGATGTCAGTCAGCAGAAAAAACACACATAGCATTACACACCTTGGCAAATCAAGACTGGAGAATTAGATATCTGCTTGTCCATGAAAGTACCTAAACAGTGAAACACCTGATTCTCCTGTAAGGTTCTGTATGCTGCAATTATCATCTGCTAGAATTTTTGTTTATAATTTTTGTCTTCTTTATGTTTCTGTTTATCATTAGCAAACCCTTTGTGAAAGAACTCTGCTTATGCTTTTGAGCTGAAAGAGACACAGCTGCTGATGGCATTACAGGCATCTGGTATGGTGCATACCCAGCTTGCTCCCAGCAGACAGGTATGACAGAAGGCCCACGTAACTCGGGACAAGCAGGCAGCAGTATTCCCTCTGCCGTTGTTTCCCACTTGTGTGCAGAGCTGGGTACCAGCTTGCCGGTGCTCATGTTACTACAGCACTATCGCACCCAGCTGCTAGACAGAAGGAAGAGCTGATGCTACAGCTCAGATGATGGGCTGCATTACCTCTGCAGCAGCTGGAAGTCAGCCCTGTTTTTTCAATAGCAATGTTGCTACACCAATTTGTACCAGTCAGAGCTGGGCACTGCCTTCAGTACCACAAAAATATTTGTGATAAATTATTTATCAAAATCTTTGCTGTCTGCATTGTTTTAAATAACGTAAATTTCTCCATGACCGATGCCTCTATACTGTATGCAAGTGTATTCATTCATCTAAAACTCAAAATCAATCAAATACTAGCTACCAAACTCCTCATTAGAGGAGGAGAGTGTGGGGGAAGGCAAGTGTGACATTAGCTTTTAGAATTAATATCAGTTTTGAAGTGCCAGTTAACAGAGTATACCTTTCCTCCAATTTTATTATCAACTATTTCATTCTATACACCTTATGTCCATAAGGGCATAAGCTTGGACACTTCCTAGTTCAGGCCTAGAAACTATCTGTTCAGTTATTCCTTTTTTGAACTTTATGGCCATAGCTACATAAATGATATAATAGAAATCTTTATTTTAAAAGCTTTTTCTCACTAATGTCTGCTCTCAGTTCTATAAATCACCAAGCTGTACGTGTGATTGTGCCATGCTATACAACTTCAAGTCCAGAAATAGACAAATGAAGCTGTTACCAACCAATATTATTTGACATTTTTAACCCATATATTTTGAGAACTTTTTGATTACATATTTACTATGATTTCTGATTAAACCAAAATTGCTTTCAATGGCACATAATGAATCACACCACAAAATTATTCACATTGTTCCCAAAAGTAGTGACATGATTTGTTTGCCACACTTCTGAATGAAGTCAATCTTCCATTAAGGAAACAGTAAATTAAAAGAAATTACTTCTAGATACTCTGATACTTCCAGATCTTTCTCTGACTTCTTCCTGTCCTGTCTTTCTTACCCTCCAATGAAGTATTTCTACATCTTCCTTAAGATGTAAAAGAAGATTTCACAGCAGATATGTGTGCAGCATTGCCTCCCAGTGAAAGTGGCTGCATCTGCTGCTTTGTACCAGAGCTCCTCTACATCTGGATGGATTGCTGTTTGTGGTCAGTGTTCATCCTCATGAAAGTATTACCACAAAAATTAAGAAATGATTCTGCTAAAGTGTATGGATTCTCCACAGCCAATTACTTTAATGAGAAATAAACTAACCAGTAACTTATTTTCCTCATCAGTCCAGGCCTTGTTTCTTTAAGATCTGACTTTTAGACTTCTCTCATTTTTTCAAACCATACATTTCTTATTTCCTCTCATTTCCAATAACACTTCAATGAAGCTGCAGCCAACTTCTAGAAATACCTAGACATGAAGAAAAATTCCTCGACTTCTGAGTATTTTATGTAAAATCCAGAATTAATGACTACAATACTGAAAAATCCTTTTCTACTTATCTAAAAGGAGTCTCAATCATTTTGTCACCCACAATATGCAAATATCTGTATTAAACAGTTACAATCACTTTTTCTCTCATGTGTCTCTATCCTTATGCAATGAAAAATCTGACCATTCCTAGTTAAAGAATAGGAAATAGTAATTCAGGTGGAAAGAAGTCAACTTTTCCTTAGTGCTCTTTATACATGCAACAGTGCTCGCTCTCTCTCTCTCTCTCTCTCTCCTGTGAGGGCGTCGTAGCCATAGAATCACAGAACAGTTTTGGTTAGAAGGACCTTAGAAATCATCCAGTTCCAACTCCCTTGCCATGGGCAGAGACACTTCCACTCCTCAAAGCCCCATCCAAGCCGGCCTCAAACACCTCCAGGGAGGGGGCATTAACAACTTCCCTGGGCAACATGTACCAGTGCCTCACCACTCTCACAATGAAAAATATCTTCCTAACATCTAATCTAAATCTACTCTCTTTCAGCTTAAAACTGTTACCCCTCTTCCTGTCACTGCACTCCCTGATGAAGTGCCCCTCCCCATCTTTCCTCTAGGTCTTCTTCAAATACCAGAAGGCTGCTATAAAGTCTCTCTTGGAGGCTTCACTTCTCTAGGCTAAACAAGCCGAACTCAAGCCTGTCCTCACAGGGAGGTGCATCAGCCCTCTGATCATTTTGCGGCCTCTTCTGGACTCACTCCAATAGATCCGTGTCCTTCTTGTGCTGAGGACTCCAGAATGGAATGCAGTACTCTACGTGAGGTGTCACAAAAAGCAGAGCAGAGGGGGAGAATCACTTCCCTTGACCACCTACTGGTCACACTTCTTTTGATACAGCCCTGGATATGGTTGGCTTTCTGGGCAGTAAGCACACATTGCCAACTCATATTTAGCTTCTCATATCTCAGTACTTCAGAATACAGTGCCACTCAACTGTTGCACAATTCTTTAAGATGCAGTTTAGAGTTCTTACTAGGAAAAGATTTTATTTACTGACTTACAGATTACAAGATAAGCAATACAGAATAAAGGATAAAAAGTTGTGCTTGCTTAGCATTCATTTAGGACTTAAAAGCTCTGTTCATACAAAACATTTGAGATTTTACTACCCCTGTGACACCCTGGTTAGTGCAACATCTACTTTATGAATTAGAAAGGTTGGGAAACCGTTACTGTCATTCTTTTTTTGAGTAACACAGGAAGAGACATCCACAATTTACAGAATATTTGGCTTACAGAGAGTATGTGCACTAGACTGTTAGTAATTTTGCGTGCAAATGAGAGCAGGCACAACAAGGCTAAGTTACAGCATGCTGAGTTGTTGGAGTGGGAGAGTTTACAGTGCTTATTAACGTTTCATAAATGCTGCACTTCACACAACTAAGAGCTAAAACCAGTGTTCCTATAGAGAGGACCCTTGAGATGTCTGACACATCCACTCAGATGGAACTAGTAAAGAAGGAAACTTCAGTACAGATAGTAAGTTGCAACAAATGGCAAAAAAGTTTCAACCAAGGAAAAGGTAAGAACCTACAAAAGATGTGCACAGGTCAATGATCTGTTATGCTAGGTGGCTGAACTTCAGGAAACCTTGAAAAGGCTGTTCAGTATTAGGGAAGTGAAGACAAAGATAGGCAGGTGGTTTCAGAACCACATTCCTGCAGCAGACACTATTGAGAATGAGGCACCTTCAGACCTTGGTGACCCACAAAAGCAGGGTTCCACTTTAATCCCCATCCTTCACCATCACAACCAAGAACAGATACAAAGCTTTAACAGCCACTAACAGTAAGGTCCACAAAGGGAAACCTTACCAGCAGCTGACAGAGAATACTGTGAAAAGAAATGACAAGCGCTCATAGTAACTCCCTGTTAAAGTGCACTGAGGCACCCATCTGTTGGCCTGACAGGGAGTCATAAGAGGTATGCTGCCTCCCAGGAGCTAAGATCTGAGATGTTGCCACAGCTCATGCAGAGCAGAAATAGTTGTATAATGCATATCAAATCCTGGTTACCTGGCTGGTGCCATCAGCAGGGCTTTGGCTTTTATGACAATGGGACATCCTTGAATGACTATAGCTTGTTAAGGAGGGATAAGATCCACTTGTCTAGAAAGGGCAAGGGAATCTTTGGCAGTAGGCTGGCCAATTTGGTGAGGTGGGCTTTAAACTGAAGGACCTGGGGAGATGGGGTCCAAAATAGCAATGCTCATGCCATCATATCACAGTATCACACAGTATCACAGTATTACAAGGTTGGAAAGGACCTCTGAGATCATCAAGTCCAACCTATAACCCTACACTAACACCAACACTAACACCAACCCATCATCTAAACCATGTGCCTCAGTGCCTCATCCAGTCTCCCCTTAAACACCTCCAGGGTCGGTGACTCTACCACCTCCCTGGGCAGCCCATTCCAATGGCCGATCACCCTTTCAGTGAAGAACTTTTTCCTCATATCAAGCCTAAACTTTCCCTGACGAAGTTTAAGTCCATGCCCTCTAGTTCTGCCACTGGCCACCTGAGAGACGAGACCAATCCCTGCCTGACTACAACCTCCTTTTAGGTAGTTGTAGAGAGCAATGAGGTCTCCCCTGAGCCTCCTCTTCTAAAGAGCCCCAACTCCCTCAGTCGCTCCTCATAGGGCTTGTGCTCCAGCCCCTTCACCATCTTCGTTGCCCTCCTCTGAACACATTCCAGTATCCTAACATCTTTCCCAAACTGGGGGGCCCAGAACTGGACACAATATTCAAGATGAGGCCTGACCAGTGCCGAGTACAGGGGGAACCAGGAAATAAGACAGGCCAATCAGGGCAGTGAAAAATGTCCCTTATCTGCCTCCCAAGGCAAGAACCAAAACATAAAACATCTCACAGGCATGCATGGCTGTGGTGGATCCTCCTCGACCCCCTCAGGGAAACCTGCACAGCCAAGTAATTCTCGGAAATATTTGTACACCAATGCATGCAGCATGGGAGACAAACAGGAAGAACTAGACAGAGGTCTGCGTGCAGTCACAGGATTACAACCTCACTGTGATCAAAGAAATATGGTGAGGTATCTCACATGACTTGAACACTGTCATGGACAGCTATGTGCTTTCTAGAAAAGACAAGCCAGCAAGGCAAGGTGTGGGGGTGCTTATTATGTGAGGTAGCAACTAGAATGTATCGAGCTCAACCTAGGAGTGAATGAGGAACTAGTTGAGAGCTTATGAGTAAGAATGAAGGGGCAGGCTAATGTGGGGACACTGTTGTGTGTGTCCACTACAGGCCACCTGATCAGGAAAAGGAGGTCAACAAGGCATTCTACAGGAAGTAGCACCAGCAAGCCCTGGTCCTCATGGGGGACTTCAACGACCTGGATATTTGCTGGAAAGATAACACAGCTAGACACATGCAGTCCAAGAAACTCCTACAGAGCATTGATGATTACTTCTTGACACAAGTGGTGGAGGAGCCAACAAAAAGAGGAGTGCTACTCAACATTTTAACAACAAATAAAGAAGATCTGGTGGTGATGTGAAAGTTTGGGGCAGCCTTGACTGCAGTGACCAAGAAATGGCAGAGGTCAGCATCCTGTGTGGAAGCACGGTAATAAGTAGGATTACAAAACTGACCTCAGGGAGGGGGGAAACCCCTTGCATCAACACAGGTTAGGGGCTGACATGCTGGAAAGCTGCTCTGCAGAGAAGGATCTGGGAGTTCCGGTACACAACAAGTAGACAATGAGCCAGCAATGTCCTCTTGTGGCCAAGAAGGCCAAGGATATCCTGGATGCAGGACAAGAGAAGTTATCCTTCCCCTCTACTCTGCCCTAGCGAGGCCACGTCTGGAGCATTGTGTCCAGTTCCAGGCTTCTCAGTTCAAAAAAGGACAAGAAACTAGCAGAGAGAGCCCAGCGGAGAGCCACAAAGATAATTAGGGGACCAGAATATCTCTCTTACAAAGAGAGGCTTAGTGAGTTCAGTCTATTTAGCCTGGAAAAACAGAAGACTGAGAGGGGATCTTATCAATGCTTATAAATATCTGAAAGAAGGATGTCAAGAGGATGAGGCCAGATTTTTTTCAGTGGTGCCCAGTGACAGGACAAAGGGCAGTGGGCACAAACTGGACCACAGGAAGTTCCACTCATCATGAGGAAAACTTTACTGTGAGGGTGAGAGCACTGGAACAGGCTGCCCAGACAGGCTGTGAAGTCTCCTTCTCCAGCAATATTCAAAACCTGCCTGGACGCGTTCCTGGGCAACCTGCTCTAGGTGAACCTAATTTAGCACGGGAGTTGTACTGAAAGATCTCCAGAGGTCCCTTCCAATCCCTACCATTCTGTGATTCTGTAACTACTACAAGAGAAATAGCCCTCTTCCTGTATCACAGCCTGTACCCTTCAGCCAGCTACACAGCTAAGCTACCATCCACTCCTGAGCTTATGAGTGAATTTCTGGGGAACATAAGGAGCCATCAACAATTCAAATTCGTGTCCTCAGCCAAAACTAGAGTAAATTGCCTGGCTGGTTCACTCTGTCTTGAGAGAAGGTCAGGTTTATCACTTAGAAAGTACAAAGCATTAGCCAAAAGCAAAGCATCAGCATGTGCTTGCCTTGAAACTTCATAGGGCAGCTATGCCTAGGTAACAGCATTGAAGGACAAAACCCCAGAATCAGGCTTCTAAATTGATCATGCAAAGAAAAGGTAATTTGAAATCCAGGAAAACAGAATTTTTAAACTCTCCAGCTGTTGGACTGGTACATTTCTAGGGGAATCACACCACAAAAGAATTTTAATTAGACACTTCTGCTTTACTCAACAACCTATCTTCAAGCTGAAAGGTAGGAAACAATCAATGCCTTGATGAATAAACTGTCAATCAAAGCACTTCCCCACATTTGGTTATCATGAATCTTCCTTAGCAGAAGAGCACTGTGAAAGAATACTCTTGTTATTAACCCTCTCTGCACTGCAGCGTCAGGAATTGGATGATTAATCCATTTTTCATCTACGCATAGCGCCACTGATCAAATCAGATTCCCACGTCAGTAGTCTTCCCTTTTAGTCTCTTACTCTGCCACTTCAGACACCCTGACAAAAACATTTTTCAGATTATTCTTTTCCTACTGAGCCATTTCCAGCATGATAAGTGCTAATCATACTGATCCATTTTGCAATATAAAATATTCAATTAAGCTGCACACAACACTAATGGTGATTACTAGAGATCAAACTGAAGGGCAGCCAGAAGTGACTTATCTATGCCCAAGTCTGGTGACCTTTTCATTCCTTGCCAGGGAACGTGAAGGAATAGATTAATCAAACACAATGGCCATATGTTTACAATTTTATTTTTTTTTGGTAAGCAATCAGACTTCCACAGCCAGAAAAGCAGTGACAAGTTGATCTGTGATTTTCTCATCACCCACGGCTCACAAAATCTTGTGTTTGTAATCAGACTGCAGCAAATAGCTGTAGCTCTAGTGGTCACCACAGTTCAAGGGGAGAACACGAGCACACTGCAACTATTACTCACAGGATGTATTGCCCTGGTGCTGAAAAAACCTTATGATTGAATCACACTAGTTTAGGGTTGCTGGATTCAGAGTGAGGCAGAAAGGCAAATGTGTAAGCAAGACATCTAAGAAATACTTCAAGAGCATTAATGTCTGGCCTATATTTTCATGTAAAAAGTAGCTAAGTGTTAGACAGTCTTAATATAAGACCTTTAACTGAAATACCTCTACCATTTATGGTAAGATTTACAACTTGAAAATTGTTTTTTCCCCCCTCACAGGCTTCATTAAAAGGGAAGATGGGAAGAATAAATACACTGATGAGAAGAACCTTATAGTAATGGATTAACAGAGACAGATTTGTAGATGATGACACAACTGAATTTATTCATTTTTAATCATAATGTATTAACCTGTGGTAGAGAAGGCCAAATTCAGCAATGCATTTAAGGAAGTCTTTAAATCAAAGCAGACAGGCAGCCACCCTACTGGCTTCTTCCATCAGATCATTAAGATGCTTAGAATTAAGCACAGGCTTAACATATTGTTGGATTGTGGCCTGAACATTGGCAGAGCAGAAAAGCAGGAAATTCAGAACATTTAACTCATATCTTACAAATATGTTCTATCATTGCAGGATTCCAAACTGTTCAGAAGTTCCTACATTCCTCTGGAGCAAAGGTTATGGGTTTAAAGTTAGGAATTTCACTTGTAGTGAGTGATATTTGAGTAGGATGGTCAGGCACTGTAGTTTACAGGAATACACTCTAGTCTGAATGGCTGCCTCTGTGTCCCAGCAAATTATGTAAAACAAGGATTTTGACCCAGTTCAGGCATAACTGTCATTTAAAGCTCAATCTGCAGCTGACTGGCTCTCCTATTGTGACCTCTTTCCAATGTATTTATCATTTTATGTCTTTTTTTTTTTAATAGGATTTTCAGTTCTAGGCATGCTGCAAAGGGCCCTTCCTGATGCAGCGGATATATTCACCAGCACCTGGCACATTTAAAATCCTTGAACAGCCAGATGGTAAAGAGACCATCTCTCTGCAAATGCCATTACAGTAGCAAAAGCAGTGTCCACACAGACAAAAACTGTCCCTTTGGAGGGGAAAGCAGGAGAGAGGATTGGTTAATTTGCCCAGTTCTCCCAAGGGTCAGCTAATGATGCTGCTAGAAGTCTAGCACCCTGTGCCACGCAGCGCATGCGGACTGGAAATCAGCAGGTACACAAACAAGTAAGCCTATTCGCAATCCTACTACCAAATTGTTAAAGGATTGCCTCAAAAGCCATATTACACTGGGGCCCAAACAACAGGTGGTTTTGTGGAGCTTCAGGATTACCCACTTAATCTTCTTAAAGAATGAAATAGAACAGCCATAGAGGGCTCTTACACAGGAAGATCACAAAGTTCATCAGCTGAGATGTGATTATAAGAGAGCTAATCAGTTTTGCAACAAAGTAGATGATACCATTTGTTCATTGAAAAGCTCCTCAGAGACTGTCTTTTGTTTCCTTTCCCTGTCCTTGTCCTCTTTCTGTTCACTTCCTTTTGTCCACGTACACAAGTTAACATGTTAGGTTAAATATTTCATGTTAGCCAAGGAAACACAAGTACATATAAAAAATATTTCCTACATACCAGTGGTATTCCAATGCAGTACAATAAGAGACTTAAAAGTCAAAGGAAGGATCACTCAAAAATTATCATTTCCATTCATACTTCTCACATCTCTATGCATCTCTGTTCACTGTGCTGCTGTACTCCATTTCAATGGAAACCAGCTCCAGGGTTTGCACAGCAGACAGTATCATTAACCTGCTGAGATGCCATACATTTACATGACTACTCTAACCAGAAATCAGTCAGTCCATAGAAAACACATATTGTATTGATACTGCAGCAAGGTAAAGCACTGTTTACATGTCCTCTCTATGTCCAGGGCTCTCAGAAGCTCTGATCTCCTGCCAGGGAATAATTCTTCACATGCCTAAATGCTCATTTAAATAAGACTTTTCAGACCATGTAGTAGCACACTCCTTCACAGAAAGTCAATTCCTTTTGTCATTATGAGAAATCCTTAGCTAAAAAGAGAAAGCACCCAGTGGGCAAATGAAAGTGGAAACCTTCTTGACAGTGTGAACATTGCTCCTTAATTTCTGTATTTAAGACTCTATCCCAAACTACAATTCCAGAAAACTTTCTTTTAAGATTACCAGAACACAAGCAGTAATAGCTGCAGGATTTATTATCTGAACACACTTGTGGGTTTTGAATTAAAATTACATGTTTGTTTCACTTACAAGTCAGTAAACTTTCTGTAACACCTCCAGTTGCTCAAACTTCATAGCTACCTCCAGAACTTAATAACTTTTACAATCCCAGAATCTATATAACCCCACTACTGTTTTAAATACTTTATTTTCTAAAGGCTGTTCTTAAAAATCTCTTACTTGGTAACGACTGCTTTGAGGGTTCCCTGATGTCACTTAGGGAATGGCTGACTGGCCACAGCAAAACCAGCCCTGATTGCAGATTGATAAAGATCAGGTGGTTCATTCTGCTGCTAGGGCGGGGTCTCTTTTTGTCATCTCATAGGTTAAAGAGTCTTTACCACCTGGGATTATTTCCGTGACAGACTACTTATATACATTAAGCCCCTACTTTGGGGAAAATCCTAATAGTTCATTTTTATTACAGTCTTGTTTCTTTTCTCATTTAGAATCACTGAATCAGTATCATGAAGATCTGTAAAAACAATGAGATATATTGATAAGCCTACATGAGTCAAGTAAAGGAAAAATTTACAGAGATTAACAGGAAACCTAAATTGATGTAACTTGCATAATAGAATTTTAGCTTATATTTGTTCTTATTTGATTTTTAGCGATCTCTGAGTTTGGTTTAAGTTGAAAGTTACAGAAGGCTTCTCTGTTTGCTAATGCACAAAAGTCATCTCCTGTTAAGTCTAAAAGAGTTAATAATGTTTAACCATTGGGACCAATTTAAATGAACACACAGACCTGCTCAGCTGCTTTCCCTTGATCTATGAACTGCTTCCCCAGCACCTGTCCCAGTTCCCTGTGCAAATGTAGCTAGCACAGGTTACCTCCACGTGTAGCAGAGGCAGAGAAGGGTAGAAGTAACCCGGTCACCTGGTTCCAGGATCATGAAGGAGCACTATGTGGGTGTCAGTGTGCAATCAGATTTTGCATGTGTATTTATGCATCAGGTTAAAAAATTATCTAGTAGTCTTTAGTAACATTTCTGCACACAGGAGAAGACCTGTGCGGGAACCTACTCTTTAATAACCGAGAGAAATTCTTTAAAGTGCAGCATTTTTTATTGGCTATTCTCATCGTTAGAGAAGGACTCTGTAAACAGAGTGTTTTATCTATACCTTTCACAGAATACTGATTCAAGACAAGTTAAACCAGTTCTCCACTCCCATGGTCTTACTTCTTATTACGCAGATCTAGCAACCACTTGACTCAGTACCACTAAACTACAACAATTATGTTTGGCACTTTTTTAGGGTTCCTAATTTTTCCAGTCCTAGGAAGATTTATAAACAATACTACAGACTTCCATTTTAGTTCAAGAGAGGACTTGCACATATTCTGCAGCCCATCTCCTCTCAGGGAAGAATGTAAACACATGCATTGTGTTTAAGTCCTCTCCTAAAGATATTTCCTTGAGCCAGGACTTGAACTGATGTCCATAGCACATGCGTTTCAATCACATATTTCTTATATATACATTTCTTTGTGGCTGACATGATATCACACACACAGAGTATCACAAGGTTGGAAAGGACCTCTGAGATCATCAAGTCCAACCTATAACCCTACACTAACACCAACATTAACACCAACCATCACCTAAACCATGGCACACAGTGCCTCATCCAGTCTCCCCTTAAACATCTCCAGGGTCGGTGACTCCACCACCTCCCTGGGCAGCCCATTCCAATGGCCAATCACCCTTTCCGTGAAGAACTTTTTCCTCATATCAAGCCTAAACTTTCCCTGACGAAGCTTAAGTCCATGCCCTCTAGTTCTGCCACTGGCCACCTGAGAGACGAGACCAATCCCTGCCCAACTACAACCTCCTTTTAGGTAGCTGTAGAGAGCAATGAGGTCTCCCCTGAGCCTACTCTTCTCTAGACTAAACAGCCCCAACTCCCTCAGTTGCTCCTCATAGGGCTTGTGCTCCAGCCCCTTCACCATCTTCGTTGCCCTCCTCTGAACACATTCCAGTATCCTAACATCCTTCCCAAACTGGGGGGCCCAGAACTGGACACAGTACTCAAGGTGAGGCCTGACCAGTGCCGAGTACAGGGGGATGATAACTTCTCTGGTCCTGCTCACTACACTATTCCTGATGCAGGCCAGGATGCCATTGGCCTTCTTGGCCACCTGGGCACACTGCTGGCTCATGTTGAGCTTCCTGTCAACCAGCACTCCTAGGTCCTTTTCTGCCTGACTACTCTCTAGCCACTCTGTCCCCAGTCTGTAGCTCTGCATGGGATTGTTGTGTCCAAAATGAAGTACCCGACATTTGGACTTATTAAACATCATCCCATTAGAATCAGCCCATCTCTCCAGTCTGTCCAGGTCCCTCTGTAGGGCCATCCTACCCTCTAGCAGATCAGCCCTTCCTCCCAGCTTGGTATCATCTGCAAACTTGCTGATGATGGACTCAATCCCCTCATCCAGATCATCAATAAAGATATTAAACAGGACTGGACCCAATACCGATCCCTGGGGGACACCACTGGTGACCGGCCGCCAACTGGATGAAACACCATTCACCATCACTCTTTGGGCTCGGCCATCCAGCCAATTCCTAACCCAGCACAGAGTGCTCCCATCTAAGCCACGGGCTGCCAGCTTCCCTAGGAGTCTACTGTGGGAGACAGTGTCAAAGGCCTTGCTGAAGTCCAGGTATACCACATCCACAGCCTTCCTCTCATCCACCAGGCGAGTCACATGGTCGTAAAAGGAGATCAGGTTGGTCAGGCAGGACCTACCCCTCCTAAACCCATGTTGGCTGGGCCTGATTTCTTGACCGTTCTGCAGGTGCCGCATGATTTCACCCAGGATTATCTTCTCCATGATTTTACCTGGGATCGAGGTCAGGCTGACAGCTCTGTAATTACCTGGATCATCCTTACGGCCCTTCTTATGGATGGGCATCACATTGGCCAACTTCCAGTCTTCCGGGACCTCTCCAGTGAGCCAGGACTGCTGAAAGATGATGGAGAGCGGCTTAGCAAGCTCATCCGCCAGCTCTCTCAGCACCCTAGGATGGATCCCATCTGGCCCCATAGACTTATGAGGGTCCAAGCGGCTCAGCAGGTCTCTAACCTCCTCCTCATGGATTGCAGGAGGGCCATATTTCAGTCTGCCCCCATCAACCACTTCAGAGGGCCAACTGTCAAGCGAGCTGACATCCTTGCTGTTAAAAACTGAGGCAAAGAAGGCATTAAGTACCTCAGCCTTCTCTGCATCTTTGGTTACTATATTTCCCTCCACATCCAACAAGGAGTGGAGGTCGCTGCTGCCCTTCTTTCTGCCATTGATGTATTTATAAAAACTCTTCTTATTGTCCTTAACAGAAGTGGCCAATTTGAGCTCCAGCTGGGCTTTTGCTTCCCCGATTTTCCTCCTACATAACTTAATAACATCCTTGAACATGACGTGGCTTACATCTCCTTCTTTCCAACAATGATACATCCTCTTTTTCTTACTTAGTTCCTTCAGAAGTTCCCTACTCATCCAGGCTGGCCGTCTGCCCCTACGACTCTTCTTACAACACACGGGGACAGCCCACTCCTGCGCCTTCAAGATTTCATTCTTGAAGTGTATCCAAGCTTCCTGGACCCCCTTGCCACTAAGAGCTATTTCCCAGGGCACTTTCCTGACCAGTTCCTTAAATAATCCAAAATCTGCCCGCCGAAAGTCCAGCATCGATGTTCTGTTCCTGGCTTTTCTTATTACATTGTTCAGAGAGAACTCAATTATCTCATGATCACTACACCCCAGACAGCCTCCGACAACAACATCACTCACCAGCCCTTCTTTGTTCGTAAACAGCAGGTCAAGAAGAGCCTCACCCCTGGTGGGCTCACTCACCAGCTGTGACAAAAAGCAGTCCTCAATACACTCTAAGAACCTCCTGGACTGCCTCCTCTCAGCAGTGTTAAGTTTCCAGCAGATATCTGGAAGGTTAAAGTCTCCTAAAAGAACAAGGGCAGCCGATCTAGAGGCAGCCTCCAGCTGTTTAAACAACAGAAGATCCAAATCCTCCTCCTGGTCGGGCGGTCTGTAACACACTCGAAACAGGAGGTCAGACTTGACTGCCCCTCTGACTCTTACCCATAGACACTCAACCTGGTCATCACCGATCTCCACTTCAACAGCATCCAGGGTTTCTCTAGTGTAGAGGGCCACCCCTCCACCCCTCTTCTCACGCCTGTCTCTCCTGAAGAGCCTGTAGCCTTCCATGGCAGCACTCCAGTTATGACAGTCGTTCCACCACGTTTCCGTGATGGCAACTATATCATAGCTCTCCCGCTGGACCGGGACTTCCAGCTCCTCCTGTTTGTTTCCCGTACTGCGTGCGTTTGTGTACATGCACTTCAGTTGGGTTACTGACAACCCCCTTTGAGATGGCTCGTCCTCCACGGGAACATCTTTGGTGAGCCTAGTAACTCCCCCCTCCCCCGTCATGCCTAGTTTAAAGCCCTCTCAACAAGCCCTGCCAGCTCCTGGGCTAGGATCCTCTTACCCTTTGGAGTTAGACAAGATCCACTTGGGTCAAGCAGGCCAGGTGCTGTAAAGGTTTCCCCACGATCAAAGAACCCAAAATTCCTCTGCCGGCACCAGCCCCTAAGCCATTTATTAACTGCATATAAGTCAACACTATCTCCCATGAGCAAGCCATTTACTTTGCCACCTCGGCGGAGTGGCATTAACCTGAGAAAACCTACACTGCCAACTCCTCCTAAGGTCACTGGGTAATTCAAAGAAATTCTGAATATGAGAATATTGTTCATGTAGGTAGGCAGAACATTCTACCTGCTGGATATTATTTCTGAGGTTAAATTAAAACCATAAAAAACTTTGTAATGCGTTTTCTATAGTCTCTTCAGGCAGGCCTTTATGATCAACTCTGATGGTATTTTATTTGCATAGAAAAAAAGCAAGTAAATTGCCTAACTAGGAAGCCAGACTTATGCTGAAACCCTTTTTTTTTTTCAGTGAGCTGTTAAATAAAAAGACATGAGAGAAATTGAATCTGTAATCTTTATTGAAAAACAAAACCAATACTTGTCTAAAAATGTTCAGTGTTATTGGAATTGTGAGAAGGGAACCAAAATTTGAGTCCAAAACTACTTTTCTTTAATATATACCATACTCTAGATTGCTTGTCAAGCTGGGGAACACTGCAGATATGAATGCAGCCAGTGCATATGCTGGCTTTCTAAATAAAACCTGTCAGCTTCATATTCGAGGGTCTGTTTTGCATGTCTGTAGTCTCAAGCTAACCTCTCTCAGCAATCCACTGTAAATTAAAAAAATAAGTTCCCAGGAGAGTGGCTATTGCTCAAGAGCAGAGACAACCCTGTAGATTTTTGCTACATGGGCACTCAGGAAGAGCTGGTGGGGATGTGCCTCTCTCTTTCACTCCCAAGGGTCTGTGGGGGTGCACTCTGCACCATTCCCCTCCATACACCAGCTATTCACATCTGAGTGCCGTTCAGCCCTGACATCTGAGTTGTTTCAGCCCCATTGCTGATCTCAAACTGTGTTGGGATGGCCTCTACTATAAGTTTTCGATTATGCCTGAAATTTCGGTCTCTTTCTAACTAATGACAAAAATCTCAGTATATTTTCCAGATTTTTGTCACTCAGCTAGGAAGGGTCACTTCGTGTTTGCGAGTCATACCTTTTACCAATTAATTGAAAAGTCTCTTGTCTCCCTTAGAGACTTGTAAAGGAAGGTCTTGATTAGGTAGTTAGCTAATACTAAAGTAGTAGGTTCATTTATTTCAAAGCCCATTTGAGTTCCTAACTTTACCAAACTGCTGCCCATAGTAATTGATACAGCCTCAGTACTTCTCTGAGCTCTTCCACCTAACTCCTTTGCCTCCTGTCTGATTTAGTTTCAGAAATTGCTTAGGACTAGGTTTGCCTTTCTGCCCTGTATTTACCTGATGGACAAGGTCTGTATTTACCTGATGGAGCTCCAGGTACAGCAATAATTTGGCTTGGAACTAATAGCTCTGAAATTGAACAGGTCCACAGGCCATTTCTATCTCACATGTGTGAGATCCCGAGCTCAGTGCCAATAAAGGACTGTACATGCCACCCTCTGCCAGCTGAGGTGTTTTGGTTCAGTGCATTAGAGTGACAATCTCACAGAAAGCTGCAGGCTCTCTGCAGAGGGGTTTGGGTCTGAGGCAGAAATGATGAACTGGACCTTTCTGAACGGGAACCCAGGCAGACAGCGTGGCACAAGGTGATGCTTTGATGTTAATCTGCGTTACTAAACTGGTAAGTGGCTTGCAGCAGTTAGAGGGTTTTCACAGTATTTATCTTAAGACCTGGATGTAATGAACTGCAATGCTGACAGTTAATGAGCTTATGGACCTGGATCATGATTTCTAGACCTTCCTAAGAAAAGCGGCCTCAATCTTCAATCTGATCAGTGGCAAACAGAAATAGATGTGCTTTAAATAAAGCAGTACAACATCAAGATAAGCCTGCTGGATCATTCCCTTCACAGAAATAAGGCCTAAATTCATACCTTGAGAAGCTAAACAGTTAAATTACTGCATTATCTTCTTAAATGAAATACTTTGTTAAAGGAATAAAACAGGATAGAATCAATTTTTATTGCTCTATCATACCTCTAAACTGATTGCAGCTGTAATAAAATTAGGGATCCCATTTCATTTAAAGCAAGGGAAGTAATTTTATTTACTTCTTTCAGTCACACCCCCACACAAGTGCACACACGCACAGAGCAATCAGCTGCTGCACGTATTAGGTAGTGATTAAATACTTTGTCACTTAACTCTAAACTAATTAAAGAGAATTGAAGCTGCCTGTGCATCAGCCAACATGTCATTAACTTTAACTGAAATTCCTATGCATCACTCATTTTTCTTCTGCAGAACTAGGGAAGGGAGATTCTTTTCGCTTCTTGTAGCCAGTAGTTCTACTAACAGATCCTCTTCATCTGCTGAGATTTCTTTGGTTAATAACTTTTGATAGCTGTACTAAAACAGTAAAATTTCACTATATCTTGTGTGTGCTCAAGAGTGCACGTGGTGGAAGTAAAGAGTGGCTAACAGTTCAATATCACAGTTCTAGCTGGTATCTGATACACACTAGTGATGTTAGAGGGCACGAGGACCCTGATTGTCTAACAGCTGAAAATGTTCATTTGTCAAAATAATTGCTAATGGTTAGAAATTGTTCAAAGTCCCAATCCCTGGATGTCTATTCATTTGTGAAAATCATAGCTATGCTTTTAAGGATTTGCTTTTTTTTTATTATTTTGAGACACGAATCTTAAAGTTTTAAAGTCAAAGGAGTAATTACAAAGTTTTCCAAGTCTTTACATTTGAAAAGTTGTGATTTCTAAGCCAATATCAGCATTCCTGAGAGCCTGACTCACGAATTTCAAGTTTTATCACCAAAGTAGAATTATACCCCAGGGAAAACGTACAGCCCAGGAAAAGCTATCTCAATCCGAAGTTAACTACCCTAAACATAGCATTTGCCCTGTACTCTCCAAATGAAATACACTGTACTGACAAATGAAGTATAGATTGGTTAGTTTCACCGGTATCTGTCTGCGTTTGTCATTTATGGAGCTGATAAATTAATCTAGACTGACACTTAGACTGTACATCTTTCACCATCACCTTTTTTGGAATATAATCAAACAGATGGCACATGAACATCACAATATATTCTCAGGTTACCAGAAGGAGTTAACAATTTTTTTAGAATGGCAGCTCATGATATGTCATAACTAAGGTTGTGTCACCCTTTCCTCTATAAACTATGATTTTCAAATTTTTATGATGTAACCATAAAAATTAATTCAAGCTAGAAAAATAGCCTGAAACCAAGAGCTCAGATTTTGTTGAGAAACGTCAAGCAAGCCAACCCGTCATTATAAAGTTTTCATTTTTTAAATTTTCCCCATGCATTCACATAAATTGGGGAGAGAGGAAGGAATCGTGAGGCCCTAAAAATACACAAGTTCTTTAAAGAAAGTAAAAGTTTTGTAACATTATGTCAAATTTTAAAGACGTTTGGTATATGCCAAAGGGTTTTTTATTACACTTTTGCATGTTATAAGCAAATAAAATTTGGGAAGGTTGAAATAAAGAACAATACTCTTTATTGACCAAAGCTTTTTTTTAACATCTGAATTAGAAAGACTTTAGAATCCAGAAATTAGGATTTTAAAATATCAATATAGATTTTACAACCTAAAGTTTGCTTTCTCCAAATCATTTGACAGTTTCAAATACATTAGTCTCTGTCCTCGGCATATTTAAAAGCAGTAGCAAAAATAACCCTGAGTACATTAATATCAGCCTTAGCCAGTGATGTCAGGCTGTAGAGGTATCATCTTGCTCACATTACAAGATGCACTTCTGTTTTGCCTCCCTTTCAAAGGTGGATATAGAAGCAGAATAAGGTTTGGACAAGGAAAATGTGAGTCTTTCCTTGGGCTTTTAAATCTGTGGTAACACTGGCAACATTTTGTTTGGAATTTTTTTTTGTATAGGTTCAGGTATGTGCACACAGACACCCGCACGCATGCCTTTTGGTAGCATACTTTGTTTTAGGTAAATCAAGCTTACCTTGCCAAGCATCCCTTGTTGCTCATCCACTCTATCATCCCTCTGGCTTACACCATTATCTTTAGATTTTGGGGGCCTAGTGTAAAGACAGATATAGGGCCATGTCCACCTCAAAACCTGCTCTTCAAGCTGTGCATTATTTCTTTTTGGAAGTGCCACAGGTCAGCAAATGAGATTGGAGACAGAAAAAACCCACACAGCATTTCAGAGCTGCCTCCCCTATCATTGCATTCTCTGCTGTCTCTGCAGTTTCCATCTCCCTCATGTTCCTCACCATTTTTCTTACAGTTCTGTTTTGGGGTTGGGATTTTTTGTCTGAGTTTGTAAAATGGGACTTCTCTGTAGAATTTTTCAGACACCCATATTAATAATTCCCTGTGCACATTGTATAGAAGCAGCTTTGGTAGAAAGACATCTGACAGCATAACTTTGCTGGCAAAGCACAGCACAAACCAACTCATCAAAGCAGCTCTGAGCAGCCCTGCCAGTGCCAGCCCCAAATAGCCCGTGTGGCATGGGGAGCTGGGCAGTCAGGGGAAATTACTGGGGGGCAGGTAAATTGTAGCACATCTTCTTAAGTGCAGAACAAAATTACCTGCAGTGGGAGGCCTGGGACACATCACTAGCTCTGCTGAGACACAGCTCAACGCTCAACGTGTAGGCTATGGCTGACTCACTTTGCTTTGCCTGGTTAAAGCACTGGCTTGTCCCAAACAGGCTCTCTACACACTGCTATCAGAAACACAAGTGCCATAAAAGCTATAGGATTATACAGGCCAGAAAATACTGCCCCATAAATGGACAAAACTGAGGAAAAATAATCATCACAGTCTTATGCCTTTGGCCTCCTGCTGTCCTGAGACCCCAGAAGGCCACAGAGCTAAATTAGTGTAGCAGAAGAAAGCATGGTGACCTGCTGTGACCCAGACTGTGCATTACATACCTCGTGGCATTTCTGGTGCTCAACTATCATTCTGAGGATGCCACTATCTGCTCTGACTTTCCCACATCTGAACATCAGGGTGATTCTCAGTTGTTCTTTTATGGCAAGCTCTGGATGGGCTGCACCAATATAGAAGTCAAAAACAGACTTCAAGAAGACATGTTTAATACAAGATAAAAGCTATATGCACACGAGACTAGAAAAAAAACTCGACATCTGTTGCAGAACAGCATTAATTAGGTATTACTTTAAATGATGAATCCTGGCCCATTCCCATGTGAGCAGTTGGCAAATGTACTGTTATAATCAGGTTGGATTTGGGGGGGTTAGGACCATTGGGTTTTGATTGATCAAGATACTTTGTTATAATCACAGTCTTTTAAGAATTTTTGTTAGTTTATTAAAATTTTTGCTTGTTGTTTGCATGAGGTACACTGAGTGTCTTGTGTCCCCCTAAACAGTACTTCTACAGAACATAAAAACCTGACATTAGGGGTAAAAAATTCACCAAAATACATTAATAAAGTGTTTTGAAAGCGCAGGCTTTATTTGCACTCTTTGTGATCATTTAAGTGATAAAAGACTTTTGTCCACAGCATCCTTGTTTCTTCAGATGGTTGACTGTACATGATCACGATTTCTTTTCCTTTCCTCATTCAGCATATGTTCCATGTCTTATAAACTGCATACCTGTAATAAGCATCCTATCTTGTTTAGATTCTAGAGATTTGTACATGCTGTGCTCTTTTTCTGAACAGATTTGCCTGGAACGCTTTCAGGCTGACATTAACAAGATAAGGCAATATGCAGTGGAGACGTGCTATACTACTTACAATCATCTTTGAGCTTAATTGTGTGCAAGTGTGTGTTGATTTTTTTTTCATTTAATGTAGGTCCATGCCTATCTATGATGTTAGTGATGGTCAGTGATCTTTCATTAACACATTCCAAATAAAGGTTTCCCTTGATCTTTCCCACGTCAGAAAAAGTAAAATCTGTTTTCTTGGCATACTGAGGGAAAAATGTGTTTCAGCAGTTCCTAAAGTATAATACCGGAATACTACTGCAGTTCTTGGTAGTCCCTTGTATACTTAGCTGTAGGACAGAATAAGACAATTTAGGGTTAAACGCTTCCAAAAACCTGATAAAAATAGTCCACTTTATATGCTCAGTGCTTATCCAATGAAATAAGAGAAACTACTTGTACCACTGACAGTAGAATTTGTTCTTATCTATAATACCTTAGAAAAAAAAGAAAAATAAAAATCAGAGTAAGACTGGCTTTGATGATAAACCCTTCAGGGCAAAGACTTTTTTTTCACACAGTACTCAAGAAACATTGAACCTAAGACATGACTCCAACTTTTAGGAACTGGCACAAAGTGGAATAACACAACAATGCCCATTACATGACATCCTGTGGTGTCTTTGCTGACACTTTGCGTATGGACTACATATTGCCTGAATCCCTCAGATGAGGTGAAACACCGAGACAGCTGCTTACACTGGCCTGCCATGCACATCATTTAATATTTTTAAGATACTTTGACAATAGCAATTTTTCACTGTGTAAAATATGAGAAATGTCACTTATTTAAAAATGTTATATTTAACACACACAGAACTGCATTTAAATGCAGTTAAGGTTGTGACAAGCCATGAAACTTATAAAGTTATAAATAATGCAAAATGGGCTTCTTAGAGAAACTAAAGATTTCGAGGTGCATGAAACTTTTGCCTCCTTTCCATGTAATGCAATGGTGTAGAGCTGGTGGCAGGCTGAACAGCTGGTAGTTTGCTATGCCATCACTAAAGACAAAATGTTTCTTTTTATTCTCTCTTTCTATGGGAAATTATCTTCAATTTTATTATAATGCAGTGCAAGTATCAAGTTTATTCTTAGCAGCATGTCTATTCCATCATGTTGTGAAAGTAACTGCAACAAAGGGAGTATGAAAAGCATTACTAGTAAGAATAATGCTTTACTTTTACATAGTTTATCTTGTCCAGAAAGGTTCCTAGTCACTCTTGCAAACCATTGGCAGCACCTTGCTCTCAGCCTCTCAAAGCAATGATCAGCCCCAGAGCCGAGGCACAACGATCCCGGCAGCTCAGCACAGAAGAAGAAATCATCATGATAAAAGTCACAGCCTCTCTTTGAATCTGAGTTCTGAAGTTTGCTTTTATCTTTACCACTCCAAAATGCTTTACCTCTTGTCATAGCCACCTCCCAACGGCTTCTGGAAAGTCCTTGGCATTTCTGCTGAAATCTTAGATCTTCTTACGGAACTATGGCTAACATGGTTTCAGCCTCTGCATGCGTGTAGCTGTTAAACCTATGAAAAGGACACTGGAAGAGACTGCAAGATAGACAACTGGCACAGAGAAAGCAAGCTTTCTGAGTACAGTTTGTACTCAAAGGTCCTGGATCCTTTCCATGATTTAAGAGTGAAATACATCTGGATCGGTTGTTCTTTCAATAGCGGAGGGAAATTTGGGGACACTGGTGTGGCAATAGGACTCCCTCAGTAACATCTCTTTAGGTTTTATCACTCCTGCTCTATGCAAATACTGTCTGCTGAAGTATCTTCTTTGTAGTTGGTTTATGATAACCTTATGCCTTAATAAAATGCAATATTACAAGACAAATTCTCTTACTTCCACTTCCATGCTCAAATTCTTGCTGCAGTGACAAATGAAGCAGTGTAATTACCTACTTAGAATCTCTGAGAGGGAAAAATATAACTTAGTAAATCATTATTTAATTATAATGTTCCATCTCTTCCAAACAATGGTACCTTCAGCAGGCTACAACACTGGCTAAGTAGCAAGTTCTTATCAAAGGTATTTTGATGTCGAGAGGAAGAGTGTGATCATTATCTTCCAAAAGTAGGACTTTGGGCTTCAAAGCACTCTGACCTACAGAGCAGGATGCACTCTTCAGCCTAGGAAAGAAGTTGGACAGCATATAAAAAGGTCTGAGAACGGAGATGTAAAACTGCCCTTGGATAAGGAAGGGCAGAAGGGGCCATCAGATCAAACACAGACACAATGTTCCGAACTGGCAAAGAGGATTCCCCTGGAGCAGAGCAGAAAGGACAGAGAGAAACCAGACTTTTGAGGAGACAAAAAAGAAATAATCTAGAATAGTAAAAATCTAAACAAATGAGTCCTAAGCTAATGAACGCATGTGAAGAATGAAGAAAAGGCATGTGTGTGTGTGTCTGCACATGCTCCTAGGTAGGCACTCAACATCCTGTGCAACCAAGAGCATCTTGGGAGAAAACAAGGCCTTTGCACTAACAAAAACATGCACCTTCCTTCCTTTTGGCTCTTAATTTATTCAGTTTTCTGGCTAGAAATAAGTGATTTGGCCACAATAAATCATCAAGAGAAGGAACATCTGTTATGGAAGGCAAATTGGCAAGGACTACATTGAAGTGGGATTTGAATAGCAGTTGTTTTCCTCAAAATTTAGACTATTTCCAATTTTTTTGTAACTACAGATATAATTAATGAATTCATATAAAATCAGGCCACACACTGTTTTATTCCTGGGCTTGGACTTCAGCTATAAACAGTTATATCTAAGCGGATGTAATTCCAATGAGAATTAAGGCCTAAACTGCAGTCTCCAAAGTCCACCCCCAAACTCGAGGGGGTCTCAATTTTATATTTGTTTCCTACCTTGTTTCAGATTTATCCTTATATCCTTAAGAAAAAAATCCTTGTACAAAGTTTGGTCCTACCTAGCAGCTTGCCATCTCATTCTAAATTTACTTGTCACATTGACCTAGTGTTCATAGTCCTATTTGTGTTCCTAATTTTCACCAGAAGTAAATCAGCCACAAATGTGATAAGTGCTCATGCACATGCTGTATTTCTATATATTGTACCACGGAAAAGTACTTTATGCTGTAATAAAAACAGGCATATATATATATATTAGGAAGCATTAAAATGTAGAATCAGTCACTACATTTTGAAGAAATGCTTCTTCTTTCAGCCTGCGTGCACCTATATCTATTCTAATAACCACCACATCAGGAAAGTAATTCCAGTTATATACATTTCTGATATCAACACCTTTACTGGAATAGCATAGTGCAAACAACACAGGCAGCAACACAAATTCTGGGTTTTATTCATTTTGTTAATATATGGACATGTTACATTCGTATTTAATCCAAACTTCTTTAAAATAGTTGAGAGGACATGAGGAGGAATGTGTGTTTGATGAGAGCAGCAACCCTGGCAGGGATATTCAAGACTTTGGTTAACATTACCAAAACTCAAAAATGGAGTTACAGTCACAACATTTGTGCATACTAGGGGGAAATAATTTATGGGTACGTATGATAAAAGCTGCTCTTATCCTTCTCCTCGTTGTTTTCTTGGTCTCCTTTCCCCGTTTCATAAACTCCAAACAATAAACTGTCACAGTGAATCTATCTTTGTTTTGCTAAATTACCACTGTTTTGAATTCAGTTCCTTGTGTGATTACCCAGGGGAGCTGCCATCTTCCTGTCCCTTTACACTCCTCAAGTGAGATGTTTGCCCAAGGGAGCCCTACCACTTGCTGCTACATAATTCAGATTTTTTTTTTGTCACTGGTAAGCAAGTCAGTGCTGCACCTAGTAAGCCAAAGCATAAAAAATGTCAAGTCAGTTCATGCTACAGCTTTGTAAGAGGTTTTCCTCACTATGATTGGTTGGTAAATTAATAGCAAGTATACAAAATTTATCAACTGACACATATTGGCAATTAAAGAAAATCAAGATTTTCAAGGTCTTATTGATCCTTCCCCATGAAAAGCTCAAGACTGGGTAGGGCACACAGGACAACGGGCTCACATGTGAGAGGAGATGTCTTTGAACCTCTCCGTCCATGCCACCAACTTTGCATACCGCTGCTGTTCCATAAAGCCAAGTGGCGAAACAGAGCAGCGACACACTGGCTGGAAAACATTATGAAAGGGTCAAAAGGGTCAAAAGACATTGGAGCTGGGTAAGCTGGAGCTGTCATCTCCATGTCAGGGGGACTCCAGAACCACCAGGGCTTATATCAGACAGGGGAGATATCCAAGGTCACTTGGACAAACACTGCTGTGTCTTGCCCCTGTACCAAACCAAATCTGTGCCTGCACCACAGTTCACACTGCTAGAGGTGGCTTTCGATTGCTGCACTAAGGTTTCAGAAAAAGTGGGCAGACTTCAGCTGCAGGTTCAGTGCTATCACTTTCAAATGTATTTTAACATGGTCTAACAATGTATCTTTAGTTCCTGTTTCAATTTCACATCTTTTGGCTAAAGACTCTGTCTTTGGAATATGCAGTATATGGAACAATACACTATATTTCTGCAGAAATAACAATATTCTTTAAGATCTTCATCTTCCAGGAGGACAACTGAAGAATAATTTCTTCAAAGTAACATTCCAAAATAATTATTGTTTTAAATAAAAATTTGAAACAATTATTTTTGCTTGCTGATTCTAAATGGGAAATTCAATTTTAACATGTGAAATTGTTTCTGACTGATGGAGCAGTCAGTACCTTCTGATTTGGCATTTCTGATCTAAAGCTTTTTGAAAGTTTTTCTCTTGCAGAGCTGTTAAAAGTATCAAACTTTCACTCAAATTTGAACCTGACATAATACCAAATTATAACTATTACAACTATTTTCCCATGAAGAAACAATTCAGTTTCACACAAGGAGTGGAAGCAGGGAGGAAGCAGTAAATTCCTGCCATGAATGAGCACAGGAACTGCTCGTACTTGTCTGATTTTTACAGCCACATATAGTCATGTTTTACCTGAGCAGGTTGCCTTTTTTAATAATTATGTAGACAGTTTATTCCGGTTCCAAACTAAAACAGGTTTTATACTCAACGTTTAAAGACACAGGTTTCCATTTTGCATCTAATTAGCACAGAGAAATAAACCAGAAGAGTCAGCAATGCCCTACAGTGCCTTTGAGAAGACACCCAGCCTGGCTACATACCCACCATGTTCAAGGCACAACCCGACAGAGAGACATGGCAAGCACTGCCAGCAATACAAGAGCTGGCAAACCATACTGGAAAGTATGCTGCAGTTCACTGATTCACAAGGCAGAGGGGAGACTGTGTAAACAGCTCCTGAAAACTGAGCCACCAGGAAAGGCAGCTTCCTCCAGCAACAGGCTCCGAAGCCAAAGGTAACCCTGGAGCCAAGGCACAGCAGTCTTGTTTCAGCAGGAACTCAGAGCCCCAGGAAGGAGGGAGGGAGCAGGCAGCTGGCACCCTGCATCACACCAACCTTCTTCTCCTTAAGCTTCAGAAAGACATATAAAGAGGGAAGGTGGTACCGGTCAAACAGGGCCCTCCAAGGGCTGATTCGGAGGTATACCACCTACCTAGAGAGCAGCCTACCGTAGCGAATGTGCCAGTGGGGCAGGCAATGCACAGGAACCTCTGCAGGTGACCATGCCAGGAAGGCTCCTGCCCCACTCCCAGACAGGAACCCGGGCTGGTGCATCCAATAATGGTAACACCATGAACAAAAGCCACAACAAGCTGTTTCAGCTTTGGCAGGGACACTCCTGCGACTCTTCCCCAATAAACCTGAGAGGGGTAGAGTCAGAGATTCAACACAATCTTTCAGGAGCAACCGCAGTACCTATGTGGGGAAGGGGGTGGCTATGTCACCAGGCAGCCCAGCTTCAGGAGAAAACAGAAAGCCAAGGTCCCGGGGATAGTCATTGCTAAAGGGCCCCCAGTATCTCCTGCAACTGTGGAAGTCTTAAACATAACAGTACCTGGGTGAAATATCAGTCTGGATAAGCTAAAATAATGCTGGATTTACAGTCAGATGCCAAATTATTTTATTCATTCCCTGACAAAGCGTTTGTTGTATCGCTGAGCAATTGCAGCTCAGACCAGAAGCAGGTTAAATGGTTCCTGACTCCAAAAAGTGTCTTTTCATTTCCTTTCTGTTTTTATTTAAACTCACAGAGCACCTAAAATTGAAATTTAGAAGTAGGATATGATACCTATTCACTTTATTTTGTATACAATTAAAGCAATAATGTGAGAGACTGAAGTGCTGGTACACAAGGTCCAACACACACACAAAAAAAAGACTAACTGTATAGTTCAGGAAACAAGAGTGGGAGGGGAGAGACAAAGAGATGGTTACAGAACATATTCTAACCTATCACAGTGAGACAAGGCTCAACTCAATTGCTCCACTCAGTACCAGTGGACACATGTTCAAATATAGCCATTTTCTTACCCTCGGTAGGGAAATGTTGGTGTGTGCCAGCCCACAACGCTTTGTCTGGTTTTAGCTAATAACGACATCATTGTGCTTGAGCACCCGCTCTATTTGCCAGCCCTGGTTCCCTGCAATTTCTACCTCTTTCCAAAGATCAAGTTGGTGCTTAGAAGAACCCATTTTTGTTGGTAGAAGATGTGAAAGCAAAAACAAAGACATCCTCAACAGCCTTTCAAAAAATGATCTGTGGAATTGCTTTGAACATTGGCAGCATTGCACGCAGTTGTGTGTCAGCTCAAAAGGGATCTATTTTGAAGGTGATCATAGTTGATTTTCGTAATTTGTTAAACAGTGTTACAGGCACAGTCTCATTTTTTGGTAGGACCTTGTACTTGTAGGACCTAGCAGCACTCGTACGGTGGTGACGACCAGGTCAGCTCTGGGATGGGTAAATCCATTACATTCTAAAGGGAGCCACAGACAGGTTACTCTCCAGCTGGTAACTTGTTGTCTTATTTGTTGAAGAATTTTTGTCCTCATCATTGTTCCTTTTCTTGTATATTTGACACTGTAACCTTTGGCATTCAACGGATCACATTGAGTGGGTAACCTAAAGGCTACACTTCTATTTATTTTAAAAGATGGTAGGTTACTTCCTTACTGTCCACATGAAATTCCTAGAAATTGTTATTAAACACAGTTATAATCTGTGCTTAATTTCTCTGAGCAAAACAAAGCAGGTAAAAATGTTGGAACTGGAACCTTCTGCTTGCCACCTGAAAAATACGGTTAGTTTGTTTTACTTGTGATTTTCAATTAGGATGTATGGGCAGCTATTAAACTGAATGAGGCAGTTCAAATGTATTTTATGAATTGGACCAAAGTCTGATCATCTAACAAAAAAATGGTGCTTCACTTGATATACAGATAAATAATAAAGGGAACTTGAAACTTAATTTAAATATTTGTAAAGTTTTGTGACTTTCTCCTGTGAATACACCTACGGAAAAAAAAAGGAAAAAATACCTGATACGGCAATAGTAAATTACGAAACACTCTATTCTGTGATGGGAAGCAAGAGAGAACATGACTGTCCAAGTTGTGTTTCTTATTGGCTCCTGTATCATTGATTCCTTTTGACACTTTCTATCTAGAATACAATTAAGTTGATCAATCTTGATCATCATGCTACCTGCCAAGTTTTGCACTCCCTAAATTTTGCTGGTTTGTTTGGAAAGAATTAATAATTATGTACTAGAAAGGATGAAAGTGTTTCATGCTTAGGCTTCAGAAGTAGCAGCTATTCTCATAGTCATCTATCAGAGTATCAAGGACACGATTGCTGCATGTGCATTTTTAAAGCCTGTGCTCATGTTTAGATAAACTTTCCATTACCATGGCATCACCCATCTAATTTTTTCTCACAGATCATTCTCAAGACACAAGCTACTACATGGGAGGCAGAGCAGTCCTAGCTCCTTTGCTTCATAAAATCTTGCAGATATCTAAGCCAACAGGAGATTTTAGTCATGACTCTTCTAAAAAATTACTCAAAATCAGGCTATGTACATTTCCAGCAGGTGAAGTCATTGCTCACCAATGAAGTACACAGACAGTAACTAACAGACTCCTCTAACAAAGAGTAGGTCAGCTGGTAGTATAACATTGGCCAGGAGTTACAGCATTTGCTGCTATCCCTGATCCTATTGCATGAGTTGTGAGATGAGGAGCGCTCTACAATCCAATTTTAAGAAGAGAGCAATATGCCTGAAAAATAACCAAGGAGAACTGTGGACAGCAACAAATAGGAAATCTGTAAGCAGCACACACCATGAGTCTGCCTCTGGCTAGAGGAGCCAACAGGACTTTATTCCCACAGACAAATTACACAGAGATGCAATTTGAAGCAACAAAACTGTGCTTCTAATTGTTCATGATTGGAGGGGGAACCCAAGCAGCAGTATAAATAACAACAGGCAAAGAGCGTGAGCACTGCATTGAAGAGGCAGTATTGTTGCAAGGCTGATAGTGAACTACAATAGTAATACTATTAGGCTGATATGTCCAAATATACATATACATACATATCTCCATAATAAATACTTGCATAGATAAGCAGATTGTTTAGGATCTTTCTTAAGATTTTTAGCATAGTAATTATCATTGCTTTATCAAGGAGGGGCATGACAGAAAGGAGAATTTCTCTAGCTCATTTACCATGAAGAATGATCTATCCTTACAAACTATGATTTATAACCAGCTGGGAAAAATGTTTAAGTTAAAGCCACGGCAGCTACCTCTCACCTAGGACAGACATAACTACCAAATTTCTTCATTTATTCACAGTCAAAACTATAGAGAAAGCACCCAAAACAGAGGTACTTGGTGTTCAAAATCAGCCCAAGGAACGAAAGCAGCTTAAGAAGCTCTCAGTAGAGCACATTTAGATGCCACTTCTCAATTTCTGAATATCACCATAACCCCCAAAAAACACAGCCAAAAGACAAAATAACCTATTTGGAAGATCACTTTCTGTTTTCCCCAAAACACAGATGGCAAAATTTAACGTGAAGACTGAAGCGTATTTGTACAGCATTGAGGAAAAGGCATACCTGCTCATAAGGAACCAGCTTTTGCCAGGCAAAGTCATCTTTTTCTCTCCTTTTCCCTGTCTGCCACTTTTTTTTTTCATAGTGAGAAGATAACTGAAATTGTTTGTTGTCACTTTGCACAAGTTCAGCCTGCAGTAAAGTAACTAAGAGTAAACGCACTAAATCCCAGTGCTAGTGCTTGGCAAGAATTGCACTGAGAACAGGGATTAAACAGCAGCAAATGACTTCCCAAACTTCCTAGCCTCCCACTCTGTGCCGGATCTGCCTTCCCTCCTCCTCCACCAGTGCCCAGGACTTTTGGAAGGACAAAGAACATGCTCAGCCCTGCAGCAATCGGGTGCTTCTGCCAGCCGGGATTTAGGAGCAGGGCTGCGTGAGGGAGTTAGTGCTCCTGCTGACTCGGCATTTGTCAGCGCAGTAGGTCACCCCAGTGCAGAAGTCATCAGTGACTATGGGCTGCAGAATTTGGATCAGGCAGAGGAAGAATGAGGGTCATTAAAACACTTGCAGCTAAACAAATAAAAAAAAAAAAATCAGCTTGGCAAGCTTGGAAACTGCTGTAGTCAGTAGAAATTTGTAAAATAAATCTTATTGTAAAACATATCATCCTAGGGTTTTCTTTTCATAGCAAGCTTTGTTTTTTTGAAAATTGATATTCAGTCTTAAGAGATATTTACTGCTCTAAGGCTAACAGTATTTCCTGCTTTCCTTACTGTTTTCATGTTAGAACTTGCAGAATACCTTCGATGTGTCGATCTTTATTATCAACCCCATGGTCAGTTCACCTGTTTGTAATAGTCATTCATCACAACATGCAGAGAACAGGACTGCATGCAAACTCCAGTCACAATAAGTAGGAGGCTGGAAATATTTGCTATTGTCAAAACAAAAACAAAAAAATCCCCAAATCAAGGACTCTCATTTTTATTATTTATTTATTATAAAACAGCTGAGGTGATCCCACTCTGCACACATGGATCTCCGTACCCAGGAAGCCAATTAGCATACGCACTGTTTGCTCATTACTCAAACCTGTGTCCTCCAATTTACACTACCCATATGCTGGGCTAATTTTGCATGGCATAATATGCCAGAGAAAGGTGCCAGATCACTAATACATAAAAATTACAAATACTGCAGAGGCTCAGCTGACAGGCAGGACTGTTTCCAGCATGAAGCTCCGGACTAGTCTGTCACAAAATTTGCCCTGACCATATGAATCCTTTAAATCCTTTTTTCCCAGGCTAAAATTGAATTTTAGCAATGTGAAGGGGCAGAAGGGGAAGGGTTTTCCACAATAGCTGATTCTGGTGGTGACTGCGCAGAATTGCATGGGAGATACTCTCAAACAGTATGAAGGTGTGTGCACATGCAAACATGCATTTATCACAGAAATAACTATTACAACACAAAAAACAGACTTTCACATCAATTTTTTGCTCTGTACCACAAACCCACAGTATATGACATAAGACAGCTGGGTAATTAAGCCTATACAGAAGGCACTGTGGAGGCGGTGCTGAGCAAGGCCTGACATGGGAAACCCACGTTTCCCGTGGAGCTCAGAGCAGAAAGCATGTCCCTACTTTAAAGACCCTTTGACATTGTTTGTGGTGCATAGGAGAGCCTCACCAGCATTAATAAGAACACAGATATTTTCATGGCTGATATAGAAGGCAGCAGTGAGACTATTCAGCATCTAGAGAAGGAATGTGTCACCAATGTTTAAGCCCTTGGTAGATTGCAGGAGCTCTGGTCAAGGGAAGGGCACATGGGCAAGCACCTGCCAGCCATTCATAGAGTGGCCCAGTCTGAATGAATGCCTGGGCCTGCCAGCACACAGCCTGATGGAAGGCAAAACAGGGCTTTAGGAGCTTATTCTCTCCCCATCCCAGGTAGATTTGTGGCTGTGGCTGCTCCCTGCCCCCCTCTCTTTCCAGCTGAGCTCCCCTTCCCTTTCCTCCTCCTGCCAAAAGGCACTTTCTGCACACCCTCATATACAGATATACCAGTACAGTCTAAGGAAAAGCTCACCTCTTTCTACTACAGCAGAGAAATTCAGCAAAAAAATTAAACTTCCGAGCTAAGTAGCACATAGAAAGAAATTTCAGAAAATAAAAGCTAAGTGCTTGCGGGTTTTTTTTTTTCCCTATTCCTACTTAGGAAAACAAAGTACTGGTACAGGGGCTTTGAGAACTCCTCACCATGCATTACTGTTCATTACAGAGCCCATCCAGCAGGGAACACCAATCAAACAGGCCACGTGAAAAGTAGTAGCACTATTAGCACCCGAACAACAACTAACAAGGGTGATGTGCAGCCCTCTGCGAGGGCAGGAATTCAGATGCACAGCCTCCTTCATCTTCATTATCCCATAACACGACCACATAGAGAGGTAAAGGGAAGATCCTCCTGCTGAGACCCACTGCAGATGCAAATATAACTGTGTACAGAAATTAGCAAGGCAAATAGATCAGCAGAGCCTTATCGAGGCTTGTGACCACTATTACATTTGGCTGCCGCGGCTTTCCTGGTGGATATCAAACACCAAGTGAAGGGAAGAAAAAAAAACTATTGCACCTCCCCTGCCAGCAAGCCATGTGCAATCCAGCCTGTAAATAGCTGAGCTAATTCACAGCTGTCACATTTATAAACACCACTGTGGTACCAAAGAGAATGTAGAAATCCGGAGCCATGCATTGTCCCTGATCAGAAAGAACAACACTACCAACCCCTGCTCCTGCCAAAGGCCACTAGGCTAATATGGCTGATAAATGTAATTCAGAAGGCCAACTGTCAAAGTAGATGAAATGCATGTTTTCTTCCCAGCCATGTAATGCAAATCAGTATGTCCTGTTGAAAGATGACAATTTCAGGTTTCCTTCTTGTACCCAGATGAAAAAGGTGCTGGTTTTCAAGACTTGCAGAATTGTATTGTCTCTATGCACAGGCCAGTGAGGGCAGCTAGCTACACTATGTCTTGCTAACATTCCCTGCCAACGTGCTTCACGCCAGACCTCGAGCATGCAGGCAGAGGTTGCATCAGGCACAGCTTTGAGGTACTGTCATGTCTACTATGAATCAAAATGAAAGCACAAGTCCCCTATACATACATTGCTGAATTTTGGAGAAAAATGTAAAACACCTGCTTGTTGCTAATTGGAGAAGTAATATGACTGTACTCGGAAAAAAAAAAAGTATTTCTGCATCTTCTAACCTTTTCAAAAAGCCAATGTCATCTGCTTCAGTGCACATACAAGAATGTTGCTCCTGTCTTGCCCCAGTGTAAGAATCTGATCTCTTCAGAAAACATATATAACATTACAGGAGTTTAAGCCTCTGCTGAAACCTTTTAAGAACACCACATACAGCTCTTCAAAGCTCCAATCCCAGAGCCTTCCTGAGGATAATGGAGAGGTTAAATCAACTGTGCTCTGGGATTAGATTATCTTGCCCCTCCAAGTCTCCCCTTGGTCAGAATAATTTATTAGAAGATTACCTTCATTAAACACAATTCTCTATCCTCCTTGGAAGTATTTCCTTCCAAAGAGTAAAGAGCTTATGCTAGACTTTAAAAAGCTGGTTAATCAGAAGGACATCTGAGTTAATTTCTCTAATGCTCTTTGCAAAGGCCTGGCATTGTGGATGGTCTGCTCCGGTATTTGGCCAACTATCCTGTCCATTTTCCCTCCATTTATTACAGACACAAATTCAGCCTCCACCAAGCTGTGCTCATCATACTGCTCTTAATAATGTCTCTGACATGTGAGTGGTAGGTGAGATATCTCATTAACAGCAACTGCTTTGAGTCTGCATATCAGTGATTTATAGTACAATGGCTGAAGCTCTATTAGCAGAGCTGTATAGGACAGTAAATAATACTAACTTAGGAAAGTGTTAATGAATTCGTAAACTATTTTAGCAGACAGGGTCAATGGAGTATTTATTATCTTTAAAAATAGATCAATCTGGCCTTGCTGGAACAGGACAAAAGGTCGTTCTGCCAGTAGAAACATGTGAAATTGCTGTCTGTTAACCTATGGTATAAAGTAAGCAAAAAGAGCTTAAATACCAAGTTTTCTGTGCCAAGAAAACTGTTTCATAGAATGCATAATCCTTTAAAAGGGTGGAGATGATACCTTTTTTAGCTGTTTAAATTACATCGTTTTCTTGCTCAAGAACAATGAATTTGAAAACAGCAGAGGCTTTAGCTTGGAGGGAAGCAAGCCAAGGAAACGCTTGCAGTCTTCCCCTGCATATTGTTAAGCACATGCACAGCAGTTCTCTATTTCTAGGTACTCCGTGCACTCCACTGCTGCTCTGCACAGCCTGATCTCCAGCTTGTGCTCCCTCTGGTAACTGGAGAGCAACCTCTGCACATGCGTAGAAAGAGGGTATCAGAGTATCACAGTATCACAAGGTTGGAAAGGACCTCTGAGATCATCAAGTCCAACCTATAACCTAACACTAACACCAACACTAACACCAACCATCATCTAAACCATGGCACTCAGTGCCTCATCCAGTCTCCCTTTAAACACCTCCAGGGTCGGTGACTCCACCACCTCCCTGGGCAGCACATTCCAATGGCCAATCACCCTTTCAGTGAAGAATTTTTTCCTCATATCATGTCTAAACCTTCCCTGACGAAGCTTAAGTCCATGCCCTCTGGTTCTGCCACTGGTCACCTGAGAGAAGAGACCAACCCCTGCCCGACTACAACCTCCTTTTAGGTAGTTATAGAGAGCAACCCCCATACCAGTACCCCCATACCAGACACGAGCAGAATCAGGCTCTCTACCCAAAAACCCCACAGCTCCCCAACAAGCCCTAACTTGGACAAGAACCCTGAGACAATGATAAAATTGTATCAGCTAAGAACGTAAAACGTTAGTTCAAATACTTTGATGGCAAGCAGCCAGGATTTTGGCTGCATTGCTTTAAATAACAGATATAAAATAATAATAAAAGTGTAACTTCAAATTTCACATGCAGAGGTAGAACCAATGATGCACTGACATAAGGAGCATTAGAATGGAGGCTTTCCTCTGTTCTGACAACATGAGCTGTATCAGTGCAGTGACTCTCTGGCATTTAAGATGCGTGTTCTACCTGCCCTCCTCTCTCCCAACCCTCCCAATACCCTGTCATTTACAAAAGGGAGCATTTTGATTAATGAGTACCTCCTGCCAAAAAGATAGCCTCACAAGCAGTAGAATGAAAATAAGTTAGATTGTATGGAGCCCATAAATACAATCCTTCTGCACAAAAATCTCCAATTAGTACCCAGGCACACTTGCTTATGAGTCACTAACAAATACTTCTATATGCTCAACATTCATATCTCTCTGTTTGTGACACCGCCTCCAAGCTTGACCCCCTGTCATCACATCAAAAGGATCAAGGTTTTAAATGAGGTATTAGCAATTACTTAAATAGCTTTTTTTAAACAGCATGAAAAAACTATTGAACCATGATGGTTCGGTCACGGATGACTACTGAAAGTCCAACATATCATCTCAACAGTCTTTCAGCAGCTGAAGGCATGAATGCCATGTGTTCCACCATGCATAGCATTCCTGTAAAAAGTGCAGGCTTTTTTGGTTATTTAGGTCCTGGCCACGCAGTGAAACTTTTGTGGGCAGTTACCCTGTGCTCATGCGGAGATCTGTGGGTGCAGACAGCAGAAAAGCCAGGTTTTACAGGACAGCACCAGGAAGAACTCACCTGTAATTCACTTTGACTTCTAAAAGGCAATTTGATTCCACCAGGTATATAGGCTAGACAGAAACTTAAATAGTACGTCTTTCATTATTCTGCTCTTTTTACTTGCTCTAAAACTACCTTTTTAATTATGTACAAGCTACTCTTTATTTTAGAGTGAGGTATTTACCAAATTTGGGCAAATCACAATTTTTTAAACTTACAATGGCTTGGTTCTTGGACAACAACACTACCAAAGATACCAGTGACTATCACAAGTAGTAGACAAGGAGTCTGTGTCACATCTGCAAGTGGAGAAGCAGTTTCTTTCTGCTTTTAGCCTTCCTCTGCATAGCTGGGATAAATCCAAAGTGCGCAGTGCTCATCTGACTTGCCTTTCTCCCCAGAGCACTGTGCACTCACAGTATATTTGGTACTGCTTGATATTGGATATGTTTAAAATCACCTAATCACTACGGTATTAGCATTCTCCAAGGTTTGGCATAGCAGAGCTGGCCATGGCATTATCCCTAGCTTTGTCCCAGTGCTGTGCACAATTCTTATCCCCTCTGCAAAGCTTCCAGATTTAAGTCCAACACACTGGCAGCTGCGACAGGGCTAGGTGGCCCTCCTGGGCACACACGCCGCTGTTCACCTTCCCCTCTGATGAATCAGAGGATTTTACTGCAATCTGGTTCACATGAAAGTGAAGCAGTAAGATATATTCAGCTACCCTCACTGCCTAATAAATGAATCCTGTCAAAAGAAATTCAGTTCTTGTTATTTTGAGGCTTGCATAGGGTCATTGCATGATGATTGTTCCTTACGGGGAAAAAAAATGGCAATTTTTGTGGTAGATTGCTCATTTTAGATATGAGAAGCCGTGTAAGGCAGAGGATGTTAAAAAAAAATTGAAGAATGTGCAGAAGAGTCTCACAGTCTCACATACATTATTTTAGGCTGGAGGAAATACCTTACAGTGAGAGACCTGAACAGCTCAATCTGTTTATCTTATCAAGAAGAAGATTGAGTGGTTAGTTGATTACAACAGATAAGCACCTTGTGGGGAGAAAATACCAGGCACTACAGGGATCTTTAATCTAGCAGGAAAAAGCATAACAAGTACGGGTCGAAAGCTGAAGGCAGATTAATTCAAGCCAAAAATTAAGAACATATTTCAATTATAAATTCAGTGAGCTATTGAGCCTGATAGCAACCAGGGAGAAACTGAATGGTCTAACAGAATTGACTGGCCTATCTCAAGCTCCTTCTGGACCTGCACTCTGAATTTCAGAGTGGGTTGGGGAACTGGGAAGCATTCTGGTTGAAGAAAGTGCAATTCATACTTCTCATCAAAATAAAACAACTTCACTCACCCATGCTCGATTCCTTTCGTCCACAGGTCAGAGAAAAGGATATTGTTAATTTGGTTAATTAAGAATATTTCAGCAGCTAAATAATTCATGTATTTTAATGCACATTTGTACTCTAACTCATAATGAAGTCACATCCAGATAACATGTTAATAAGTACTGGGAAGTACAATTCTTTTCATATACTTTGTTGGGGAATATTCTGCATCTCTTTACATATTTCATAGTAACAGAAGAATAAAGCTGGAGAGGTAGCACTAAAACCAGATGAAAGAAAATTTTAAAGATTCATTAGGTGGGACAACTCAAAGGGGCAACAAAAGAGGCAATGTTCACCTCTGGATACATCCTTTGGCCCCCTCTGCATCCAGCCCACCCTCAGGCTGTGGACACACCCCCTTGCTAATGGCTGATGGGCTGGGTGTCTCACACTGCACAGCATCACACAAATGTGCCAAGAGGTCTTCATCTCAGCCAGGCTGATACAGCTGTAGCTTGGGGATCTCTTAAATACAACACCAATCATTTCTCGATATGGCGCTTGGATAAGAGTGCTGGAGAAAGCATTTTGCATATATGAAGGAAACTATTTTTGTGCATTTTCTAATCCAGATCACAGCATTCACTGGAAAACCAGCACTGAGAAATAGAGCCTATATGGAAACTGACTGCTTTCCTGTAGCAATCCTGTTGTGAATGGAAGCTATAAAGCTACTGATATTTACCTTGGGTTTTATTCTTTTGCTCATTACAGATTTCAGTTAAAGCAATTGCTCTGGAAACTCTCACACCTGTCAGTATTATCTCAATATATAATATACGTTTCTGTAAATATTGCAAAGACTGCCAAGATTATCATAGGAACTACTACTTTTAAATTAGAAATTGCATTTAACTAAAAAATATAATAAATTGAATTCTGCTCAGTTTTAACAATATAATCCAATGAACATTACTACTATTAAATTCATGTAAATTAGTATAGGATTTCACCCACTAAAGCATGAAAAAGTCCTAATATTTACTGATGAAATAAGGAAAGGATCCACACTGTCATCATTCATACCTTCCCCATCAAACAGAACAGACACTTTAGATACTAGCTGCAACTCTGCCCAGTTGGACGACCTGGTGGATGAAGCAGCTCAGTACTTGGGAACAAAACCCAGCGATCTCCCAACTCTGTATTAGGATTGCTGATCATTCTCAAGAAGGAAATTGCACGAACCAAACATATAGTTTGTGTCACTACCTCAGGTGACAGCCAGGAAGCTTCAGGAATCAGCAGAAAACATTTGACCAACATTGGAAATAGCTCACAGTGAGAACTGAAATTATGAGATTTATATGACCATGTCAGACAAAAAGACAAATCGTGCAGACACTTCACATTAGCTTACGCAGTGTGAAGATCTCTTAAGTGTTTAGGATTTTAATATCTACAGTAAATGCTCTTTACTAATATCTACAGCAAATGCTCTTTACTAATCAGCTTAAATAGTGACATGAAGTTCCTGTGGACAGGAAGTCCTTTGAGGTCACACAGGACCAGGGAGACTGCGCTGATGGGCTACCACGACTGAAAGACACCGACAGGAAAAGAAGAGAAGCTTCTATACACCAAGGCACATCCAAAAAATCATCTGCAAAACAAGATTTAAAATAAACTGGAAATCGGTGGTTAGGCAGTTCAAAAGGTATGGACATGTGTTTGGCTAAACAGAAGTCCTGTGTGTTGGTGAAGCTATGATAGAGTATTGGGTGTCCAGATTAGCAGGAGCAGGCGAGAGTAGAGCAGCCCATTCCCATAGTCACTGTGTTGTGAGAGGGAAAAGCGTATACTGAATAGAGCTCAATTTGCCTGCAATATCAATTCACATATTTCTCATAAAACTAAGGGATAGTTAAGGAGTCCAACGATGCAGAGCAGTGCTGCAGGTGTGGGATCATGGGCAGAGAAACCAGAAGATCTCAGTACAGCATTAGGCAGAGAAGTGAAAGATGTTTCTGTTCTATGGGCTTGGTCTCAGCTGATAAGATGGGGAAAATATGAGACAAGAAAAGGTTGCACCAATGATAAATTATCCACAGAAAAATCATTACCAGCTTTCAGATATGCAAAACAGGTAGAAGTCTGGAGTAATGAATTTGAAGATTACTCAGTTTAATTCCATCTGTAGTTCTGGCTGTCATCTGATATCCATAGGATAGAAAATATCAGAGAAAACAGAGCTAAAAGCAAGAACAGCAGAAAAAAAAATGGCCTTTGGCTTATCAAGAGCAACTGTAGGAAGTGAATGACCATAGCCTGGAAGAGGGAAACAGCATTTAGAAATGCTTTTCAGGGTAACAGCTGACATAAAACATAGGAATTAATCATAGTCTCAGAAATCATCATGACAAAAGATCATGATGCTATAAAAGGAGAGGTTTAGGCCAGTTAGTTTTTGCGAGAGAAAGCAGCTGTGCAATGTGGGTGCTGCCTGCAGCCCAGTAGGGAGGCAGGGTGGAGCTGGGCATCCAGGGAGCTCACAGTAAGGAGGGTGCAGGCTGTGGGGGCATCAAGGCAGCCTTTTCCAGCCCTTGATTTACTACTTCTGCTAGAGCACAGTGGCTCCCACAGAGTGGAGGGAAAGAAACACATAAGCAGGATAGTACTCAAGTTCATGAAATTATTCTCTTAACTATCACTCAGTTAACCTCCTAATCAGGTGGTTCTTACCAGACCAGTATTCTGAATGGGATTCCCCTCTTAACTTTAATTTCATCTGGCAAAAAAACACATAATGCTGAAGGCTTGACAGCCATTGCAAGAACAGCTGCTCTTTGCCCACCTATACTTTTAATATATTACTGATGAGTACAGCTGAGTCAGATTTACAATTAAGATATTTGGTCATACAATTAATGATGAAATTACCTGATGCATGTGTCAGTAGTGTAGTGTGGTTCCTATGGAGGCTGACAAGAGTTCTTCTTTTCACTTCTGCAGCAGCTGAGCCAGCAACTCAAGAGTTTTCTACCTTGAAGATTTTTTTAATACCACAAATAGCACATTGTATCCTTGGTAGCATATCTTTCAGGCTATCTGTTGGCATGGCTTAATTATCCAGTATCAGTTTTCAATTACAAGCATATGAATTCTGACACGGCGGTTAGAAGTCTAACAGCTTTTTACCCCAAATGTATGTACATTCTCTGGTGTCCTTCGGCACAACTTTTGTTCTCCATCACAGCAAAATGTGACCTCTTTACTGGCATTAGCAGTGGCACTGTAGTTCATAAACTATCCTTAGTTGGGGTTGAGAATCATTGTAATGATATGAAATATTTCCCTGGAAAAAAAATAGTACAGCCTGGTATATACAGGTAGAATTCACTGTCTTAAGCATGAAAATAGAAGAGGATTCAGACTACCCTTTCTCTTAGTCTTATCATGCATATTCCTATATCTCTCCTGCAGCTACAGCGACATCAAGACCTGTTTAGAGCAAGTCTTATCCTTGACAACAGTCCTGGAGTTCACAGCAAGTCCAGTGTTCCCAAAGCTAGCACACTCCTCTGCTCAACTACGATGAGGACAATGGTATTGGTAGGAGCATGCTACGGAGAAAATTGCCCTTCTAGAGAAAAGCTTCCTAATTCTATTATGATTTTCATTTTAAAATGTCCAAATTATAAAGTCATAAAAATACATAATGAAAATAGTCAGACCATTAACTAGCCAAACGTGATACCACTATAATAAAATTTGCAGGTGCTTCTGTAATCAGCAAACCAACACAATTCAGATTAAACAAGGAAGAGGAGATTCTTTGAAATCTTCTACACCTCCTTCCAAACCTTTAGAAAATGCAGTTTTAATGCTGCAAATTATGTTTCTTTACTTTGTTATTTTCCTGAACTGGATGCTGTGACAGCAGTCAGCATTCCATAAGGCATGGTTTCCAACCAGCAAAATCTATTCTCAACAGGTAATATGCTCCACTTAGTCCTGAGTTCTGAGGACATCAAACATAATTGTATAAACATACTGAATCATAATTGAGAGACTTGCTAGTACTCGGCATGTAGGTACCACCTGACAGCTTCAAGGTGCTGTACAAGCATTTAACTTATTTATTAATTAAATTTTCTAACTAGGGACATAACCTAGATTTAGTCAGAAGAAGGCGGTGAATGAGAAGAGGTTGGGTAAACAGGTTTATCCTAGTTATGTAAAAGACCATACTGCGTTCTCTTAGAAGAGTTTCCTTACCAGAACAATAAGCTAAAACTTCTCAAAATCTTCTAATCCCTGGTGGGCAAGCTAATAGGTAGATGTATAACAGCTAGGCTGAGGGCTTCAGTGGTTTTTGTCACTGGTTTCCCCAGGATCTCCCAGAGAAGTAAAAATGCTTTCCATTGGATTCAGTGGAACCTGGATGAATATTTTCCAAAAATTCTTCCTATCACTCAGTCATGTCCTTCCCTACTCTATAAACTACAGCACTGCAAACCAGCAGCCTTAGTACTCCTGCTCTGGCTTTTGGGTTTTGTGACCACACTAGGGGATATTTTCAAAGACTCAGTTATGAGTTATGACCTAGATTTGCACAAAAAAAATAGATTTGTAATTCCTATTAGTTGCTGAACATTCAGTGACATCAACAGCCTCATTTCCCATCTCCAGCAGGGTTTTTGGTAAGAAACATTTACTTCACATCTGAATTTCAGCCAAACTCCAAAATTGCTCCAAGCCAAACACAGTACAGCTAAAATAATCTCCCCTCTATGGTTTTATGTTCTGCAAACATTGGAGAGTCAAACTCTCATCTGACATAGGAGTGCCTCTGCAACTTATTATTCCTTCATTGGCACGTAATAAATTGAGCTCTGGCAATAGCAATACTACTGGGAAATAAAGATAATTAAGAAACATAAAGCATGTCATTCTTCTTGAACCCCGTTGGAATCTTCGTTTTTGTGTGCCTCTCGTGCAGTAGGATTATGAGCCTAGTCTTAAGTCTGTATTCTCATAATTTTACATAATTGACCATTTGCAATCTTCTGTAATCTAAAATGTCTAATAACTATGCACAGAAAGTGAGCCCTTTCCATAATATTTATAAATATTTCATACGAACTGGAGTTAATACAATTTATTTATAATGCATGGGAGTCTGCAGTGGGTTTATAAAAATAATGGGTGTTAACATGCAGTCATGATTTAATAATCAGAGACTAATTTCTAAAATACATATGGGGAGTGGCTGGTTCCAGTAACTGGTAATAGGATTGAGGGATTCAGATATAGATGCATGACTGAGGTATGGTTAATAAACCGTAGAAGGTGAAGCAACGATGGCACTAACAAGAACTTCATCCTACTGGTACCCTTATTCTTTTCAGTATCTGTCTGGACAACACCAGAATAGGTTCTCCAGAAATCCCCAGGCTACTGGATTAACTCCATCCTCCTGCTAACAACCACCTGTGGTAGAGGATGATGTCACATTATGTCACAGGGGTACAATAACATCATCCAAGGATTTCTGCTTTCTGCTTGCTGCTGCCAAGGAGTCATCCAGCTACATGAACCACTAACCATCTATTAACCAATTGATTTAAAAGGGAAGAAAAGTTCTTTATCTGTCCCACAGTAAATTCCTCTCATCTGATATACAAACGTTGCTTAAGCAATTCCTACAACACTGCAGAGATCTAGATGGCAGATGGGAGTGAAGAAGCCTATCTTGCAGGAGAAAACAGATGAACTGGAGAACAATCATACTGGTTTTCATTTGCTGTGAATAAAAGGATGCAGAAATAAGCAAGTGCATGCATTTGATGGTGATGATGTTAAGATTACAGCTGCAGTGAGGCAACCACGCATGAGTTATCCTAGACAGCACCACAGCAAGAGAATGGCTTTTCCATGTCAATGGCATTTTCAACACACTTCTCAATTCAATTCCTATAATCTTTTAGCAGCCTGTATAGGAAAGACAATGGAACAGCATTTTTTTGTGCCACTACATGCTCATATCTGTGTTTGGGGGAGGGGAGAGGACCTTTACATCCACAATCAGCCCATGAGACTGCTATTGCAGTCATGCACATGCTTTCTCCCTGCAGTTCCAGCTGCATGTTGTTTATTATTCATTATGAGACTAATCATACTTTCTATGATGTTCCAGTGACAAATGACTCCTGATGTATTTCTTCATAACTTTTGCACTACTCAGCATCAATAAACCGTGAAATGTATTAGAAAAAAATCTTTCTAATGGCTTTCTTTTAATATACATTTCAGGTTGTTTATGTTAAGAAACACTTATCTTTTGAACTCTCAGACTGCTGGGCTGAGCAAAACACAGCCTTTAAAGGAAACCCAAACCCTAGTTCAGATCCCAATTTTAATAGAGTTTTTTTTTAATAAGAATCTGAATGGAGTAAGCAGCTATTTCAGGGCAGCTGGGCAGAGTTTCTCAGAAGTAAATAGGTGTTCAAGCAACAACTTGTGACATGACAGGACTCTAAATATTGCAATTCCCTGCTGCAAAAGACTTAGTGTCTTCTGTTTGATAAGATATCCTGCATATTTATTTACAAGAGAATGCAATTACAAAGACTAAAGAACCCTTAAGAAGACTTACCTACAAGCTTCAGCATCTGCAGTTATAAGTTGTACTGTCTCAACCCTCATAGGAGCATTTAACATCTTAGCCCTGGCTCCCCTGCCCCTGTTTGCTTGCTAGTGGTGCTCGTTATGGGTTGTTCCAGCACAATAACATCAGATTCCAATCAGAGCAGGGTGTTTTTATTTCCCGTAAAAATATCATTTAGATCCATGCCACTAAATACCTACAAATGTAATATATATATGACTCTATAAATAATACATTTTAAATGTTGCAATATATACTAGTAAAGCGCAGAAAGTTTCTTATTCTGGATATAATCTGTGTTTTCAGCCATCAGGTGAAGAATATAAAAAATGAGAAAAAGTATTTCAGTTTATATTCTGACATACGTGGATTATGCTCTTTCTGCTCTACAGTTTCAACGTTCAATTATATGTTCCTCATATAATTTTAATAACCATTTTTCTGTTTAGGAAAAAACACAGAGAGGCACTGCAAACTGGCCAATAGGCTTTAGCATCAACTACAGATGGATGTTAGGTGCATCCCCTTGGCATTTAACTTCTGATTTCAGAAAATTTTCCTTCTAATCCTTTCTCTGTGTTTGCACATGTCTGAAAAAAAAAAATCTATTAAACAATTTGATTTTGGAGGTCTTTTGTACTTTCTCTTTTACCACCAGACTATGTCCATTACCCAGATTTCCGCTCTTGACAAACCCCAGGTTCAGCTTGGCACAGTTTTGCTTTTCTGGAATTACTTGTCTATAATAAGCAGTCTGTTTCAAGCTCTATTTTATAACAGGAGCCTTCAGTTCACATATTTTCTTTTCTATACATGCCTTTTTGGAGCGCAGTAGAGCAAGTACCCATCTTTTCAGTTCCTGAAATAAGTCCTTGGACGCCCCAAAAGGTCCAAACTCAGAGGAGATGAGGGCACATATGCACCCTTCCCCAGTGGCACCAAGGTCACAACTCTGTGTAATGTCGAATACAATGCCCTTTCAGGGGATATATCAAGAAAATGAGAAATGAGGGATTAGGAAAAGAAAATGCTTACCCACAGAAACCTGAGGTTTAGAAGCCCTGGAGAAACACAGATCTCTGCAAACAAACAAAAGAAATCTCCAGAGGCACGCTACCTTGCAGTCTTGAGTTCACAAGCCTGACATGGGTCCATCTTTTAGACGGGTCTGTCCTCCTCCTGCCTTCCCTCTCCTCCAGCTCTCTTTCATGCGAATGAAGGCCAAGCCTTCACTCCTTCACTGTTCTTGCCTCAGACCACTCTCCCTTCCTCTTCAGCCACAGCCACCTGGGACCTGGCAGCATGGTTCACACCCAAGGACAGCCCCAACAGCTCTCCTCATCCTGCCTCACACACAGTGCACACTGCTTCCCGGGAACTTATGTACCTATAGGGTATAATTTCACCTGGGGGAAACATTTTCCCTCCTGTTTGTTGGCAGTTTTTTGGTTGGTTGGGCTTGTTTTTTGTTGTTGTTGGGGTTTTTTGTTGTTTTTTTTAAGATGGAAGCCCCACCAGTGCATGAAGAGCAGAGATCTACAAAGTGTCTGAGCTGCTGGAGTTGCTCAACCACTGTTCAGGCTGAAGCGTCAGGGTCCTACTCAGGTAACCCATCATATTTCTAATACAGGGGAATACAATAATAATGACCTATATGAGACTAAATTTGTAAATATTACTGATCAAACATCAGATCAATAGACATTTACATAGCAGAGTAAACATAAAATTCAGTGCTAGCTTAAGCTTTTAATCATTTAATTCATTTGTTGATTCATTCATCTTTTCTGTGATCAGATCTGTTGGTCTGGTTCTGAAACATAAAAAACATTATTGCAGCAAATGTCACCATTTTAATTTGTAACTAGTGTCCCAGACACATCCCAAAAAATCCTTTAAATGGAGAAGGGGAATTTGTCATTAATTAATTGGACAGTCTTGAACATTAAACATAGTGATAAATGTCTTGCAATGCAGGTGAAATTTAAAAGATAGATAAATGTTGACTAAAGGAATATGAAAATTCTGATACTTATGTTTAGTTAGTTTACACAAGCACGCTAGACAAAGAAAACAACTAGTGTCATCTAGGCCCTGACAACTTCCTTCCACCACCACAAGGCTGAAGGAATCACATATCTGTGTGAAAGACAGGGTGAATAAATAAAGCCAGAACCTCTCTCAAAAGCAGTTCAGAAGAGCTGTCCCTGGGCTGTAGAGACAGTGCCCAGTGGATCACTCAGCTGGAGCCTATCCCTAAGGCCTTACAGCTCCCAGCTGGGTCCTCTCTGTGATTAAGCCTCCTTAATTCAGATCTCTTACCTGGGCTGAATTCTTGCCTATTTAAACCCCTCACACGAGAAAGCCAAGGTAACACGCTTAGACTAAACATCTACTTTTCTGTGCCTGAAGTGCCATAGATGCCATTCCTACTCTGTTCTCCATCAGTTGGACCTTTTTTCCACTACAAGGCCAGCTGTATACCAGAAAGACTTCTGTAAAGACATCTTTAAAAAAAACCTAAAGCATTCACGTGAAGCAAAACATTGCATGAACTGAATTTACATTAGTACTTCAAATATTCAGAGTGGACAAAACAGCAACAAAAATCATTCCAGATAAAGCAAGTTCTGTTAACTCTAGCAGCCATTTAAAACTTTTCTCACAAACCTGTTTTTTGCTCACATTGGAGCCATATGCAATGATTGCTCATACACATGACACACTAGAACTTCTCAGGTTAAAGCAGATGCTTTTGGATTAATACAGAAGGGCTTGCCCAATGGCTGGGCTTTGTGCTGATCTTTATCACATGTCTCAAAAGCTAATCAGCAGCGTACCATTCAAAGGGACAGCAGGAGTCACTCCATTCAGAATCGCTCCTGAAGATCCCAGACACATTTTTCCATTTCTCTTCAGCCCTGGGGACCACCCTGACTCTGCACAACCCCACTGTGGACAGGCTGGACAGCCAGAGGCCACGGCGGACAGCCTGGATGTGAAGGATACAGTAAGGCTGGATGCGTGCACGCTTGCATTTGTCAGCTGAGTCAAAACATGTTCTCTTTAGAACTAAAATACTCTTAGTATTAGAATAATGATTTTCTCTGTAAAAAGGAAAAAATGCAGCAAATTAATATTTTTGGTAGCTGTTTGAATATACATGGAGAGACCTTTCTCTACTATAAAATTACAGTGAAGATCTTTTTTTAGAGAGTACTCAGTTAATCACCTAACAGGACTGATTCATCTGTTTTTCATAGCCATGACAAATACTTCAAATTCAGAATGATGTATAGCTTTGCTTTTACAAGTAAATACATGAACTGTTGTTTGCATGAAGTTATACTATAACATTGTTTCCTATGGAAAGTCAAGATATTTTGAGGGGAGGGAGGAACGCTGTTAAAGTGATTTTTAAATGTGCACATGGGCACAAGAGATTTAAAATGAGACTAAATAGCAGAGCACCTTCTAATTGATTCTCTCCCAAACACCATAATAAATAAGAGTCCTTTGAAAGAGTTTGTACATTTTACAGCTAAATCTTCAGACATGAGGAAAAAATAAAATTGCCAATGAACGTTCTTTCCAATATCCTGTCATACTGAACATAAACATGAGTTTATCAGACATACAAATCATTTTTTTCTTATAAAAAAAAGCTGAAGAAAACTTCAGAAATAAATGAACTAATCTTTCTTGTGTAGAAAAGCGTACCTCCAGTGTTTTGAGCTACAAAAATACCTTTATTATTAGTTACATATTTCTGATACAAACCATAATTCGATCTGCTAAAATCTGTTTTGATGTGTTGCTGCTATGCTATAACCTAATAAAGTAATTGAATTGACCATACTCTTAGGAAGAGATTCAGATTTTCAATAAAAGAAAGGCCCTTTCCTAAAATCCATTACAAGCAAGTTGTTCATTTTTAGCTGCAGAATTCCACTCTGACCATTACAGAATGCTCTTGAAGTTACTGTTTTGCAGTAATACGGCAACTCAACAAATTTCATGGCAAATCCAGTCAAACAATTAATGTTTACATCATTTTTAATTTGAAAACATAATTAGTGATCTTTCTAGTTACCTAGAACAGTTGGTTGGTGCTGCCCTTCACTGGTTCATAGTGGTATACCACAAATCAAAACTAATGGTTACTTGACAAAAGCTTGGCTCGGCCATACGAAAATAGCTTCCCCCGCTTCTCTCTCCAGGAGTTCCGCACCCCTATCAAACGAACACTCAAAAATGTCTCTTCATAATCCAGGTTTTCAAGTAGTAAATGCTTCTTATACACTTATTCCTTCTTTTCATTGGGTGGGATAAGACAATTCCAGATACTATCTCTCCCATTGTTCTGTTTTTATTCCATGTCAGAGCACTACTGTAATTCATTCCTGAATGTTAAATTATGCTTTTCCTCCATGAAGGAAATTAATCAACAATAGAACAATGAAAATAATCCCTGGAGTTTTTCTATTCAATATTAATATATTAGGCTGTTTAAAACTGGTACTAAGTAATGTCCATATCTGTGTAAGAATGCATGCAGGATTCTGTAAACAACTGGTAATTCTCAATACGTTCCTTTTGTCCTACTGAGGGAAGAGAATATAGCTGGTTCTTTAACACAGCAAAGACAATCATCTTCAACCCAAGCATTAAGCTCCATTTGGAAACTGGATTTGGGGTGGCTTGTTGCTTCAGATAGCTATCACATACATACTACAAGAGCTACACATCTTTAAAAAGCTATTTAAAAAAGATGTTTAGGATATTATTAACAGCTAGAAGATATCTGACAACAGATGAAGAATTAGTGTTAATTACTGTATGTATTATGTGTAGCCACATCCAACTTAAGGCACGTAATTTGGGTGAGACCAGTGTTAGGTTCTGTATACAAACATCACAGGAGTACCTGACTCTAAGACCTGACACATCTACCAGCTAAAAAAAAAAAAAAATCAAAAAAACCAACACATGAATACCTTCAAAATACAGAATTTAAAGAGGAAACTTCCATTTCAAAAACAGGTTCACTAATTTTGGACAAATAATCTCTTTTTATAACATATCATGCTTACTATATTTGAAAAATGGCTTAAGCTCGAATTGGTGTTGGCCATTTCTATAGAACATTTCATTCTTAAAAGCCTTTTTGCAAATGCAAAAAAAACATTGCTGTACACATTTTTGATCAATTGTATTGACAACTGTACCATACCTATGGTCACCCCTGTCGGTGAATAAGCTCTCCCAAGACTCGACTCAGTCACAGTGACCTGAGCCTCTGTGCAGCTCTACATGCCTGTGGGTTTCCAGCAGAAAGATTGCCCAAGCAGAAGGAGCAGAGAGAAATGCAAAAAATTGGGAATTTTGAAAACTTTTCTCTAAAGCATCGTGGACAATTCCATTCAGGGAGTTCATCACTGTAAAAAATGGCTGAGTCAGTCCTAAGGATGGGTTACTCTGAACCTATCCTTATCAGGGCACCCTATTTTCATTTGATTAATAAGTGATGGCCCATGAATAGCAATTGGGCTTTTATGATCTTCCTCTTGTACAGAATGCATAATGATAGTGTGAAAATGCTTCAGATAAATCTCTTTCACCTCCTCTCATTTCATGCTGGAGTATTAAAGTTTACCTTTTCTGAAAGGTTTGTCCAATTTCTGAGGACCCTCATGTCATCCACACTACCAACCACAACCAACAAACTGAATAGATGAGAGCTATCTAAAGACAGTTATCAGTTGACTGGAAAAGTATAAATAAAAGCAGAACAAATATATAAACTATGAACACTTTACAAAACAGACTAACAAAACATTTCTTGTTTTGTTACTCCTCTGGTGTTAGCATTTCACTATCTTTCCCTAAAAGCCGGCTTAGCCTCCTCTGGAAAGATGGCTATTTCCAGTGCAGTTTAGCAAACCACAATTACATGTGGCTTCACTGACAACGAGACAAACTACTTCCCATCCTGTATCAGAGATCAGTGTTAAAATACAATCCAGTTTGTTAAGCAAGGTTCGTGAGCACAGCTACAGCTTTCAGCCCACTGATGTACAGAGGAGCAGTCCCACCATAACTGAGAGCAGCCGCACTGCTGGCAGCCAGGTGGGACAGCCATTAAGAGCAACACAACCCAAAGGCTTTGTTAGGAGGTTTCTCAGCAAGTGTTGGTTTCTAGGAAATGATGAAACCTAAAAATACTGGGCTCTGAAAGGAGGAATCAATAGGTGAGAGAAGGTTGCACCTCTATCTACTACCCTACACGGCTCCAGTATCTTGTTCTGCACCACATAGAGTCATTCTCTGTCCAACTACTGGAGTGACTTTGACTCCAAGGAGATCATTTCGTTCTTTCCACTGCAGAGATGAGGACTGATGCTCTCATTTCACATGTTCTCTTTCCTCCGTTGCTGGGATTTTCCACATTCCTGACTATATTTTGCTTTGGATACAGCTCCAAAGATTTTGATAGTAGCCACTTGCCCTTTGTTAATAATTGACTATTTTTCTTTTGAAAAAAAAATAAATTTGTGCACTACTTGTTATTTTCAAAGGAAACATTTAGAACATTTAGTTTAATGACATATCTGTTAACAAATCACCAGTGGTTGCAAATAGAATGTATGCTACCACTTTGTGAAAGTCATTTACAGCACAGGAAGACCACTTTGGCAGACACATTTATGTCTCTACAAGATTAGATTTTGCATTTATTATGGGCATGTGGCATATTATTAATTATTAACACCAAAAGTAAATGTTTATGTTTGCAGAAAAACAAGCTGCTAAATTCTGAAAAAATATTGTCAAGGATTTACACATTGTGTCATGTGTGTTATGTAAATGGAAACAGCAGAGATTCAGTATTTATTATTAGAACAAAACATTTTTCATCTCCAAGTGGAAATCCAGGCTGTAATTTACATGCATCTCTGAATCAACAAGTCCGATACTGAAGAATAACCCTTTGTACATCAAGTAACTGACTTTGCCTTCTCAACGAGGGCACACATCCTGGAACTCCTTTGCCCACATTCCCTGGGGAAATGCATGAGAATTACAAAAATGCTTTTACCAGGAGACCTGAAATGGTTAGGTTTCTACCCTAGACTCAAGGAATGAGTAATGAGGTCCCACGACCTGCCAGCAGGAAATAATCCCAGTCAAATGAACAACTCTGCTGATGAGGTAGTCTTTCTCCAAGATTTTCTTTAGAGAAACTTGCAGCCCTGAAACATGATTGGGAAAGATCTCCTTTCCCTCTAAGGAGAAAAAGTCATTATCAAGCCATATAGAAATGGAGGCAGGAGTAGGATGTCAGACTCGCGTATCTCTTTACGTAGCGCGCATCAGTGCAATATCATACTCCCAGCTGGCCACCCAGCTTACCTTACTCAGGGGCTGGAGGGTTTTTGAGAGCATGCATGCCTCCACTGGCCTTTTCCATTAAAACTTCCCAGCGCTGCTAGCCGGGTCCACTTTGGGCAGAACATATGATGAAAGCCCTCGTCTAGACAAGGCATTTGCAGCTGCCAGCATTTTTCTGCTCAGCCATCCATCCTGCCCAAAGAAAACATCTTACCATCTGCAGTGTGATGGAGATTCTGGAGCAAGGGGTGACATGTTTTTTCTGTAGACTCCCTGTCCCCTGCCCTTGAGCTGTGTGGAAGCTCAAGAAGTGGCAAAACACTGCTTGGGGATGTCTGTGTTTCTGCTGCTTCACTGAACAGAGCCAGGATTTGTCCCCCTACCTGCCAAATGAAGAAACCTTTTGATTTTGCTGTTTATCTCAATACAGTTTTCCAATCATTCTGCTGGAAATGACGCTGCTGGAGGCACTAAAGGTGCAAGCCCAGACCAACACTCAAATCTTCGTCAACCAACTGACTCTACCAGAGGTTAAACTACTGTGGGCAAAGTAGCAACAAAGCAGTCACACATGCTCTGCCTCTGGGAGAGTTCGCTATTTCTTGGCTATTTCTACCCCTATCTCAGCTTAGCACGGGGAAACAGGGACAAATTAGCAGTCCTCCTGCTCTTTCTTCCTGCACCTTCTGCCCGCTGCTTCGCAAAACCTCCTTCAGCTGGCAGCAAAAGAGGTCAGAAACATGTATGCAGCATGCTGGAGGAGCTGAGCACCATGTGGAGCAGGCAGAGATGATCCGCAGCACAGAGATGCCCAGTGGCACCGAGTCACTGTCCGCACAGTGGGGCCTTCCCTGCCAGAGCTCAGCACTGAACAGCTGCACCCACTGCCTGTTCCTTGCTACCCTGCCCAGGGCTCCAGCTCCACCATGATCAGCCTCTCTGTTTTAAGGTCAGACCTCAGCTCTGCATCACATCACATCTGCATATTTCCTTTCAGGTTTCAAATACCGGTATGCTGAAACAATGGGTTTCAGGCAGGGAAGCTTCCCATACCTCTGGACGCATTTCCAGGGACAGCTGCTACTTCAGGCAAAGCCAGGGACTCCGCCACTGCCCAGTGCAGTGGGCCCTTGCTGCGGGGAAATGCATTAATAAAATAATCTGCTGTATCATTAGAGGTCAACTCGGACTAGAGCAGGTAATAAAAGATTCATAATGGCACATGAGGGTATGCACTAAATAGCCAAAACGCAGCTTGAAATCATGCAAAGCTTGATTAGGTTTAGGACTTGGTTAAAAAAAAAAAAAAAAATCAGTTCAGCTGTTGTTTCACTGAAAAGTTTGCAGTCAGCGACAACCACTTCTGTACCAGGAATTTACACTGCTTCCAGTAGAAATTATGCCTTCTAGCAAGGAGTATCCTAACAGGCATAGGTGCTCCTATGCCCAGGCCAGTAATCAAAAATTAATCCCTTTCCCTGACTCCATTAGACGCCAATACCAGCTATTACTGAGAAAACATAAGAAATATTGCTGGAAGCACTTCCAAGATAACATGTTCCCAGTGTTGCGACTTTCCACCCATTTGGTATTTAACAACTGGATAAATATTCTTGTAGCAAATTTCCAACCCAGTAAAGCAGGTAGTGGGACCTGTAGTAGTCTGCACAATTTTAAGTATTCCATTCAAACTTTGGTTAGTCTTATTTTCTATCTAAATATCAATCTGCCTTAGGAATCCTGCTAAAGTCCAGTCTGAAGGTGCCTGGCAGCAAGCTCCCCAGTCCATTTACATGTGAACAACTGTTACTAACTGCTAAAAGGGCTGTCAGAAAATCAATACAGGCATTCACACAATATTATCAGTTTGAATATAAAGGCATCATCCTTTCCATGTTTTACCCTAGTTTATGACTCTAACAAGCACAAAAACAACACAGGCAAGTCTCCTCTAGCTGCCAAATTCCATCTGCTTTTCCATCCTTGCAACAGCCTTTTACAAAGAATTTAAATCAGATTCTTTTTTTCTGATGAGCTTAAAATTTGGCTGTGAAGTTGGGCCAAATCCTCAGACTGGATTTGATTTTTGGCCATCAGTTTTATCAGTACAGCATATCTAATCTAAGACTTGGTGACACTGCATTCAAACCAGCTGCTCCAGCTTTGATACAGAAGAGGCTAATATCATTAGCAGAAGAACTTAATGATGTTTGACAAATCAAGTGACTCGGTCCTGCCTTTAATCTTTGTGGCCAACAAGTCCCACCAGCCAAGCGATGGTTTCAGCAAGCAGGCCAAAGAGTTGGCACAGAGGACAGGAAACTTTCAACACAGCCCTATAGGTGAGGTTTAGGGCACATCACCTAAGCAGTACAAGGTGCAGAACAGGTACGTATGGCACACTTAGCTCTGCTGTCCACCAAGTTCACCACTGCCGCTGGCATTATTGTAATGTGAAGAGTTTGTGCTCTGTCTGCATGGAAAACAGGCTTCCATTCACCTTACAGTATCTGTGAACAGCCAATACAGACCTGCCCGAAGTCACCAAGCCTGGAGCAGCTCCAAGGCAGAGGTCCCCAATAGCTATCACAGGCAGCAGGGCTAGTCAACCCACACGTGCCACTGCAGGGACTTGGCTCAGTGTGTACAGTGTCTTGCACTTTACAGTACAGCCATCACTCTGTTTTGTAACTGGGGAAACAACCCCTTTCTTCCAACTGCAGTGAAAATCTGCCCCTCTTTTTTACACAAGGCCCTGTGGAGCCTCAATGCCTGTCACACTTCCAGTTCAAGTGGTAAAAGAAAAATACTCATTTCATCTATCCTTTTGTACCAGCCCAGGGACAATTTCCATGCATCAGGAGGCTGTAAACGGAAGGGGGCTTTAGGGGCTGAAAAACCCCAAAGCTGAATTTTCCCATCCCTCTGATCATTCCCAGCTTTCCCACACAAATGGCTTTTCCATGCTTGTGGTACCTGCACTAACACAGTCACAGAAATGCCAGAGGAGTGGAAAGAGAGAAGCAATATCACCACCTACACAGGGAAACAAAAGCTGGAAGGAACTAGAAGGCATCTTTTTTACTTTGCTAGTTTACCTGTCCATAAGGTGAAGAAGGAAAACATCCTTCTCAACGGCTCTTGCCAGTTATTTACACAATCTACCAAATTTGAAAGCCCAAATGGAGAACAAGTCTCTTACTCTATCAGAGATCCCCTGCCTCATTTCATCTGGTTACATCGTGGCATTTCAAAACGCCAAATCCTGTCAAGCTAATACAATGGCACCATTGCACACATTTAACACCTCTAAACATGCAAAACACACAAACAAACAATAAACATAGCTCCCGAGCATTCAGAATACAGCCACTGTCTGACTGCTCATAGTTGGCACCTGGAGTTGGTCAAATTCAGTAACCAGGTTGTTGCCAGGAGTAAGTGCAATTCCTACACGGGACTCTCGAATCATTATTAGTTTTAGATATGTTTTATAGCCTGGAGAAGTCTGAAGGGGAGAATTGTGTACATCTCCCATTTAAATGACAGAAGTGGAGCGGGAGAAGGAGGGGACGAGTCAAGCAGAGCAGAATGTGGTGCCGGAGTTTTTCGTGTCGTTCTGGAGCCCAGAAGGACTGGTACAAGGAGGGCGGTGACAGCAGCACCACAGCGCTGCAACTAACGCTTCCTCTTCGTTCCGGTGGTCCCTTGGTGCTGCGGGCAGAGGAAGGACCAGCTCTTTGCAGGCACATCCAGCCCTGCAGAGGGACTCTTTGGAGAGGCAGGGCACTGGGGTCAGCAGAAGCGCTTAACGGCGACCTCCGTCTGTGCGTTACCGGGCGCAGACCGAAATAAAGGGAAAATCGGGCTGCTAAAGCGGGAAGAGAGCAGTCACAGCCCCTCCAACCCGGCGCTGCCGGGCTGGGCGGCTCCAACCCCCGCCAGAGCTGCGGGGGAGGTGGCAGGCGGTGCCCCCCCACCCCGGTCCGCTCGGCGGGGGCTGCGGGGCGGGGAGCGCGGCGGCGGGGGGGGCGGGCGCGGCGGCGGCGCTAGGGCCGCGCGTGGCCCGGAGGTGGGGTAGCAGCCGCCGCCCTGTTCGCCGGCAGTCGCGCGGAGGTCGCTCCGAAGTGAGGAGCCAGTGCCGCCACCGCCACCACCGCCGCCCGAAGTTTGCCCGCACCGGTGGGAGATCTCTTGCACCGCATCCCCCCGGGTGGCGCTCCGCTCGCCCCATGCCGCCCCCGCCCTGAGCGCGGAGCCCCGGCGCGCAGCACCCGCGGCGATGATCGCCGCGCACCGCCCGCCGCCCCGCCGAGCGCCGGAGCAGAGCGGCAGCGCGCCCGCCCGCCCCGCTGCCGCGCACCGCCCGCCGCCCGCGCACCCGCGAACTTCGACGCCGACAAGTGCCTAAGGCCCGGGGCGGCCCCCGCCCGCGCCCCGCCGGCAACTTTCCCGGGGGAAGCATCCCCGCCCGCCCCGCATGCCGCCGCCGAGGGAGCCCCAGCCGCGGCTCCGCGCCGCCCCGCGGTGATGCGAGGGCGAGCCCGCGCGGTGAGTACCGGCGGGACGGGGCGGGGAAGAGGTGGCGGTGGAGGGAGCTGCGCGGAGCGGGGCTGCGCTGTGCCGGGCCGCGCGCACCGCGTCCCCCGCGGCGTCCCCCGCGCCCCCGAGGGTCGGACCGAGCGCGGATCGGCGCGAGCCGCGCGCCCCCTGCCGCCCGCGCGGAGCGGAGCGCGGCTGAGGCGGGGCGGGCGGGGCGGTACCTGCGCGGCGCTGCCGCCTCCGCGGAGCTCGGGCCGGGGCGCGGGCGGTGCGAGAGCCCTGAGGGAGGGGTCGGGCCCGTCCCTCGCGCCGGCTCCCGCCCCGCAGCGCGGAGCAAAGTGCCGTTCGGCAGAGGACGGGGGCGGCCCGGGAGGGAACAGCCCCGCCGGCCGAGGAGCGGCGGGCGGGTCGCTGGTGCTCAACCGGGAAACCGTTCCTTGCCGGGCGTCGGAGCCGGCGGCCGCTCCGCTAACCGTGCAGCCACAAAACCCCCGAGAAAAACCTCACACGGCGGCGGGCGGCAGCGCAGACCGGCTGAACCCGATAAAGCAGAGGCTTTTGCGCTCCCAGAGCCGGTGCGTGTGCATTTACGGCCTCTGCTGAATAGACTTTTATCGTTCTGCAATCAACTTTTCGATATTCCGGAGCCGGTGCGCTAGGAGCCAGCCTCACTTCTGCGGAGATGTTAGCAGAGAGAGTGAAACGAGCGGTGGAGATGCTTTTAAAGAGGGAATAAATCACTGTCCTGCCTAAGGACGATGCGGTTGATGATGAGCAGCTGTGGCCTGGGCAGGCGGGCGAAGGGAAGAGAAGCACAGTAGAACTTTACCCGGCTGTTTTTTTTTTCTGGAGTGGAGGGGTTTCGGTTTGTTTTTTTTTATTTGAAAAAAATAAATGTTGATTTCTGGCGTATTTTTGGAGCTTTAAAGGATGTTTGCCAGAGAGTTTCCGGCTGTTAGTGGCAATATTCTCATGGAGTCATGGACTTTGCCATCAACCCACAGCCCTGTGACAGTGATAAGAAGCGGCACCAACTGTGTAGCTACGTATGTAAAATGTGGCAATAGCACAGAACAAATTCAGGGTCCATTAGTCTTTCATTTCCATTCAGTTTTGAGGCTAAGAACTTACAGTTAGAAAATCATAAGTTCACACTACAGCTTGAAAGCTTGGTAGCCCTGTACCCCAGATACACTGCCTGAGGAGCATCTGTTACCTTATTGAAGGTGAAAAATAACAACCAAAAAAACTGCAGCCGCCCCAAATGCTAACTTAACTCCTGAGAGGAAAAACTTGCAGAACAGCTTGATGCTAGGTACAGAGGTATTTAAGGCAATAAGCCATAATTCTAAAGATTCTAGAGGAAAACCTTAGAGCAGCTGTGTACAAAGCCCCTAAAATTTGAATAGCTGAAGTGTTTTTATTCCATACACTGACAGCTGACGATATCCGGCAAGTAATAGCAGCGGTAGTGTGAGGGGCCACTCAGCAAAGAATGATGTGGGAAAATCAGAAATGTTATAAGTACAGTGCCAAATTGTAGTTTGTTTGCTAGCAGAACGCTGTGTTTTATTTTTTTCCAATTGATACTGACATTTTAAATTCCTCCTGAGGCGAAGGAATCTGTTTCTGCTAAATAGTTAAATGAGCTGCATGAAAATAGAAGCTCAACTTTGTTTGGAGCAGTATTTGAGTCCAAAAACACCACAGTGATTGTTTGGAATATGCTATATTTCTGGCAAGTGCAATGGGAAGTGTGTATCAAATCGTTAAATACAGGGTCACTTCTTGTTTGTATAGATGAATAATTTTGCATTTATGAAAGAGGTTGGGTGGGATTTTTCTAAATATCGGAACTTTGTATGTAGCATGTTCTCAGGTTATCTAGGTGTAGCAAGGTATAAACTGCTTTTTATTGTTGTAACTTGCAGGTATGAGGGCTAGTTCTGTTTTGTAATTCGCATTATTTCATATATTATAAACTGTCTTTAAAAAATTAATAACTGGAGTGGACACAAAGTATCTTTTTGCCTTGGCTTGATTAGATGCATTCATCTGGTGAAGCTGTTAGGGATACAAACTTAAAACTTGTTTCCTTTGGAAAAAATCCTGTTCTGCAGCTACCAGTTTTGAGAGGTGACAGCCAGCACTCCTAGCCTTTGCTTGGTGGTTTTAGCCGGTTCTACTCAGGCTGACGTGGGTTATAACATCTGGGTTTGGCTGTTGCTCCTGCTCGTGCGTGGTGGCAGTGCACACTTTGTCAATTGCACGGTCTGTGCGAGATGCAGTTGTTTGTTGTTTTATTACCTCCTTCGCATGCCTGCTCTTTGCCAAAGCAGGAGGCCAGGAGCCCGACCGTACAGTTTGCACAGTGATTTCCTGGCAGGGGAGCTCATGCAAGGCATCCAGCCGATGCGGTGTGTGCAGAGGGAGTGATGTCGGGAAGGGGGTGGATTTTCACAGTGATGGAGGGAGGCAGAAGAGGAGTGTTTGCTAAGAACCCCTGACAAGATATTAAGTTCTTCACCAGCACTGATTCTGGCGAGGGGCGTTTCAGCAAGTTTGTGAAGGGGATATCTGCTCAGTCTGCAGAATTAAAATGCTGTGCGAGGTGTGACTTACCCACTTTTAGCCTAGGGGTCAGCTGCATGTTCTACTGAAACAGCTCTAGCATACTCACTGTGGCCCGAATGCCCAGCACTTTGCAGTTGGAGCGGTGCTCTAGGGGAAGGCAGAGACAGCAGAAGGGGCTTTCAGCACTGTTCCCCCAGTGTTTTCTATGTTGCAGAGGCTATGGCACATGGGAATGTTCAAGGCCTGCAGTGTCCTGTAGTTCATTCCACTGTTGCCCCACGAAGATGATGTCCAGGAACGGAATGCTCTGGAGGCTTTTGCATACGTCAGCTGATGTCCTTCTAGCAGTTCACTGTTCCCTCACCCTCAGTCAGTAAGAACGTTGCTCCCTCTTTGTCACCCCTGTGGGTCCCCAGCACCCAGGGTGTGCAACTAACAGAGCACTGTGGGGTACAGGCCATTGGGGCCACCAGATATTACTTATTCCTAATTTGTTTGATTGCTTTTTTGTAAGGTCAAAGGCACAGGCATGACTAGGGACAAAAAACATTGCTTTGTGTTGCCTACAGCTAGAAGCTTTCTGCTATGTGACTGGTACAGCTGTAAACTTTAGAAATGTTATTCTAAACAGGTTTTTTTATAGAATAATTCAAACAGATATGTCCTTAGCAATAGACCACTGTAATGTAGAGTGCATATAGTGAGTGACTCTGCAGGAATAAATACAAGTAAGATAAATTGTATAGCTCTGTCAGAAAAACCCCGGCAGTGCTCAGCGCGGGATCCTTAATGTGCTTTGGTCAATATCTTTCTCTGTATCAATGGAAGCTCATTAAAAGAAGATATTGCAGACTAACTCAGCCATGCCATATTAGTTCTTGCCAAAGCTTGACATTTTTAATACATTAATAATATGTCTGTAATGTAATGGAAAACTATTAATCAGAACTGGTTATATGCCAGAAATTTAAGCTATAATTGGCTGCTTCTTGTCAGGAATTTGTGTCGTACACTGCTACAGCTGCCTAGTGCTCAGATGTCTTGCACTCCTCTGCACTTTTTCCTTGTCAGTGCACTAAATTCGATCGATGTCATAGTCTATAATTCTGTGTAACGATCATCATTATGACTCTAGCTTACTTTAATGAGAATTCGTTGTATGGGAATTATTTCAGCACAGTATGTTAAGGTAGTGGCTTGCTTCACATTATTTTAGTCCTGTTTATTAGTATATCAGAGTCTCAGCAGTTATAAAAGGTTATGGATAACTGAAAAGCTGCAAGGAAAATATTAAAGAAAACACATCTATTTTTGCCTGGATATGCAAGCTTGTAGTCGAAGGATAACTAAACTCAGTAACTTCTTATTTCTACACAGAAGTATGATATTCACCTACTGTTTATTGCAGTTATGACCAAGCCTTATTCAATACACAGTACATTTTTATTTGTCACAAATTTATAATATTTTTACTTTTTTTTTTCAGCAGAGCAGTTGTTTCCCTTTGTATAATGACTGTTCTAAACTATGGGTTTTTTTTTTCCCCTGCAAAATATTAAAATATATTGGAAAGGACTAGAGAGAAAGAGTAGGAGGTGTCTTTAGAGTGACATGGAAAGTGTTCTCTGGATTACTGAATTCTAAAATAATAAGTAAGCATTTACACTGAAAACAAAAAAAGAATGTAAGGTCACTAAAAAAGCAGTGACACTGCACAGTGTGCTTCCTAAAAAGATTTAATTGTAATTTGGTCTTAGATATTTCTGCTTCTGTCAAACTCAGATTTGAAGCTTAAATATATTTGAACTGAGAATTGTTATTGCATGAAAATTCAGACATTCTCTGCATATTCTGGTAAAATAATTGGGAGTTGTATGGTAACACTTAATAAAGTGAATATAATGGAAAATTGCATTTACGTCCTTATGGCAATTATTGTAAATTACTTTGCTATGGAAACACAATTCAACCATCTGTTGGCATTTCATAGTGTCTGTAGTTTAGCTCAGTTTAAGATGAAGCAGTACTTAAATATAGGGTGGCCATTTGTGAATCGCTTCGAAGATAAGTTTTGAAAATGCATATTACCAAACCGACAGCCAAGGAGCTTACCAAGTCACATACCACTTCCCGCTGGGATATAGCTGGGTCATGACACTGGGCATAATTTAAAACAGGGAACAAGCAAAGTGGGTTGCAGAAAGTGGTGACTTACGACTGTTTCTTAACAGCTGACAGGCTTGCTTAGATTTTAGCATCCAGACAAAAAGAGTGCAGAGGTGCTGCGGCAGCTGGCTGGAGTCCTCCTCCTGCGCAGAGCCCGAGCTCCCTGTCCTCAACTGGCACGGGCTGACGCCAAGCACAAGCTGGGAGAAATGTGTTGGAGTTCATAGCTCTGTTTTTTCTTGTCTTTGTTTAGGGAACTTACTCCGTTTTTCACAGTTTCCCTTGTGCATAACTTGTGTTTTTAACTGGTTTTTTTTTTAGCAAATATGTATTTTAAGTTGTTGTAATAACATCCTAGGTTTTTATACCTATAATAATATGATTGAGGTGATAAAAAACAAGGAAATTTCTGATAGGTTTCTGAAGAGAGGAAAGGGATATGCAGACCTGCTATGAAATAAATGCTGAGTACGCAGGTACCCCTCATCCCCAAACTTAGGAAAACAAGACTGTCATAACAGAGGGAGAAAGCACCTTTCCAGTAAGCTACAAACAAACCATTATCTTTATCAGTAGTTTACCATCGGTATGATCAGTAAGTCACACTTCAAATAAAAAAAAAAAAGAGCAAAGCTTTTCCAGTGCTAATAAGAAATTTTAAGGAAACAGACATGTGCTTGCTTTCTTTTTCTTTTTTCCTTTTTTTTTTTAAGAGTAACAAAAATTTATGAAATGCTTAAGGCTTTTGGAACTTGCTGAGGTCATCTTGCCAAGAGACTATCAGCACCTGTAGCCCTGATACCCATCTCTGTGTCACTCTAATAAAAGAGCTTTCCTGTGCGCTCCCCTGCCTGCCTGCAGGATCTGGGCGATGGCTGAGTTCAGTAGTTTGCTCTCCAGTTTTGCTAGGGTGAAAATACAGTTCTGGAAGCAGAAACCTGTAACTCACCTGCAATGTTATAAATCTGTCTTTGTTAGAGAAGGGTTAAATCCTTCATGTCAAAACATGTCATGTTTTCACTGTGAATGATTTTAGTAGCTTGTTCATTCTAGCACAGCACCCACAGTAAAGGTTATCCATATTATACCAATTTGCTTTTTATTGCATCAAACCTCCAAAATGTCGATATATCATATATTTTGTAATACATGGATACTTGGACAATAACTCTAATTCTTATTGTTTCTAAAAGGGTGCTGGTTCCAGAGGAAAAGAATGATTGATGGGGAGCAGACATCAGCCTATAGACGCTCATCTTTTTGCTTCAGATACTGATTTATCAGTGCATCTGGGAATCCCCTGCAAGCCCTGAACACGGAGAATCACTCAGGGTTATCAACAGTGTAGCTGAAGACCCGCAACTTCACAATTTATTATCTGCTATTGGAAATCTCTTACAAGAAGCCCTGACAGATAAGTTAAAAAACAAAGGACAAGCGCTCTATTGCTGTGAAAGGCTGTCATCGGGATATGGCTGCGTTCTACCAAAGTCTTCAACTTAGTGAAACAAACACCCTATCCTGATGCTTCACGTTTGAGTTGAAACCTATTTTATAAAATATATACATGTATGTGTACATATATGTATGATCTATAGACTGCACATACACTGGTACTGAGCATCCTTACAAAGGTGACGTAAAAGGATTTAGAAATGTATTTGTCAAGATTTCTGTCACTTCATGCCCTCTGGGTTACCGTGTCCTCCGTGATGCAGCACTACCCTTCCGTGTGGGGCCACTATGATGTGTGTAAGACTCAGATTTACACGGAAGAAGGAAAAGTATGGGATTACATGGCCTGCCAGCCAGAAGCCAGAGACATGATCAAATATGTAAAAGTGACTCTGGATCCCCCTGACATAACGTGTGGAGATCCTCCTGAGACTTTCTGTGCAATGGTAAGGCAAGCTTTTAATTTTGCATAATTGGGCAGTGAAATGTTCTTCTTACAGGGACCTAGCCTGCCTTTGTCTTGAATTCAATGTCTGTCTAGATCAACTTTTAATGTCTTAAAAGAAAGCAGCATAAAACCTGTATTGCTCTAGTGCCTAACTGCAGCGTGTTTGCCTGGATCGCAAACGACTGGGGCAAATTAGTTTCAATACAATTGCCTGAAAGCATCATAGTGTGATATCATTCGGCTTCATTTCCAAACATGAGATGGATCTTAGCAACTCAAACTGCAGAAGCTTGAAAAGTGGAAGCTGGGCTGGTGGAGGTTTTCGGGCAAGCCCACGCAGCCATGGGCAGCGTTGCTGGAGCTTTACTACCCCATGCAGGAGGTGTGCACACCTGCATGCACAGGCAGAGCAGCGAGAAACACCTTCAGGTGGGGCTGGCTCTGCCAGCTACTGATGCCTTTCTTCAACTGAAACTGTAGGCATTCAAGCCAATTAAGAGAAACCAAAGTCAAGTCTTTAACTTAGATCCTCCTAAAATTAGAGACTACTTTTGGAAATGTTTGGCTTGGAAAGTAATTGTACTTGTATGAGAAACCAGGCACACACTACATATATCAACCTTTTACAGCTGTGCCACTCATTAGTGTTAGATAGATCATGCTGTTAGAGGTCATCTAAAGTAAAGAAAATCTTCAACTTGTAGGTAACTTGTTTGTTGCCACAAACACGGAGAATTAATTTTCTTTGCCACTGAATATATCTGTTCAATATTGAGTGGAAAATACAGTATTCCTTGACTAGAAAATGTGAGTTTGAGATGCAAAACATGTACTTACATCTGTTAATAAAGTACTGGAAACATACATCTCATTACCTAAAAAATTTATATTTGAGAAACCAAAGAGTTTTAGTAAGTGAGGTTATCATAACTGAGAAAAGTCTAAAATATATTTATTTGCCTGTGTATGAACCATTATTGCAGCATCCCCACAGGAAGGAAATTTGCTTTTAAATGCCTTATGGTATCATTTTCATCCACTACTGTTCTGTAAGGAGTTCAGGTCCAACCATACATACACATAGGGCATTTTGTACATGCATGCAGCTGCATCCCACGTACATTATGGTAATAGCCATGTGATAAATTGTGGAGCTACCTGAATAAATTACATTCACTGTGAACCTTTGACTGCACTGCTTGCTCTCTGCCCACTAATCCATCTCTCCTGACATGGCTTTGACACTCTAGACCTCCCAGCAGCTTCAAGCAGCCACTGTTTAAAAACAAATAAAAGCAACATGCCCCATACAATACATTTTTTATCTTGAAATGCATTTTCTCCCTCAGAATAGCGATAGGTGTAATTGAGCCTTCAATCAGTGACATTTAGTAACTCATTGTGTAGTGAATAAAAAAAAGTTGTTCTTTTAATGCAAAAGAAGCTGCCCAGCAAAACTTGATTCTCCCTTTTAGCATAGATAAACATTGCAGCAGTTTCTGTTCTAAATATTTTAAGTTTCTGAATGCCTTGGTTATCTATCCACTCTAGTTGGAATAATGATTTAAATAAATTTTTAGAAGGACATTTTGATTAAATCTAAGTATTAAAAATGGTGCCAGGACTCCTTCTGTGAACGTTTGACCTGGCAAGGTTCTTGATGCTGTAGCAGGGGGTGTAAATTTGCTTAGGAATCACCTGGCAATGAGTGTAGCTTACTTGCTGCTTAAACCCTTGAGATGCAGGCAGCCACCAGAATCCTGACACAAGGAGTAGAGAAAGAGGAGGAACTGGGGAGGGGGAGAGAGCGCTCACAGTGAGGGAGTGTAGTTAGTGATGTGAATTGACTCCTATATGATAAACTGCTGTATGTGCTTTCAGTATAAATGTATATTAGTATACACTATATACCCGTACACATTGCTAATGGCTTGCCTTGCTTGGAACATTAGGCAGATGACAGAAATTTTCATGTTCGTGTGGTGCTGCGTAGCAGCAAAGCACTCTGATCCCTAAAAATGCTTCCATGTCCACCTGTACTACAGCTATAGGTAGAAATTATACATTTCCTTAAAAAGGAGGTTTTACGTATTTGTAGGGCTGAGCCTTTGATGTTTCCTGATGAAGAGATCTTTCATTTTTGTGTTCCTTTTTAGTTTTAGAAAATGATTTAAGAAGATAGCACTGTCATACTTGGAGAAGGTGGGCAGTGAAAAGAGCGCATTCCTGCTAGGTATGTCCTTGCACTAAAAAACCCCAAATTTCAAAATACAGAGATTCAAAGTTTTCTTTTCAGCATGGTGAAGTGATGAACTGACTTACACAAATGACTTACACAAATTTGTTATTGTGAGTACCAGTGCTTTGTTACTGAAATTGGGTTAAAGCTCAACTGCTTTCTGGTAATTCCTTGCAGGAGATCAGGGGTCCTTTTGGATACCCTCAGAATAAGCAAGGTTACCAAACAGGCGAGCCTGCTTCTGCGGGAAGAAGTCATTGAAGCAGCAACCTGTTTTGTTTTCGTATCAGTTCTCTGATCAGGCTTAGTAATTTTCTGTTCATCGCAGGCTATATGGACTAAGGTACTAGCTGTTCAGTCTGTGCCAGTTATTGCAGAGTGAGAGATTCACCCAAGTCTTACTGGGATATTATGGTGCAATCTAAGGCAATCTGTGAGAGGGAGATGATAATAGTCTGCAATAACACACAATGCAATGATGCATTGCAATGCACGCAAGCATACAGTACAGAGGAGATGGGAGTTAATGGTAAAATTTGCCTCCTCCTTATTTCTGCATATTCTCCATGGAGTTAAATGTTCTTACAGGTCCATTATGAATTTTTACTCTGTGAGCTTGTTTAGTTGACAGACCGAATAACGAGGTTTTGCACAGGCAGATTTGTTGCCAAATGCAACACTCCTCTAGCTGGTTGCTAAACTTGGCACGTTGCAGCTCACCACTTGTATGCACCGTTGGGTCATCCTTCCAAGACTACGTTCATAGGTATGACAGGGAATATGCAGCAAAAATAACTGTCCCATAACTGCTTTTATGCAACCTTTTCTGAGAATAACACAATAGTTTCTGGTGACATTCAGTATTGACAACTCATGAGACTATTCTGAAGCTGCAAACCTCTGGAGTCCTATGATTATGTGAGATTCTCAGCTTTCATGTAAAACTTATTTCCTTAGTCTTTCTGGCTGCAGAGAAAATTTTGAAAATTAAACTGAGAAGCTCAAAAAACAGAAGCCAAATAAATAGCCCTCCAAATTATTATTTGTTTAACAACTCATCATTTTTCAAGTCACTCAGGATTTTTAGGCCCTGGGAAAGGAGAAATGCATGAAAGAAACATATAAATATATGAATGGTTTAGAGCAGTGAATGCTGTGGCTGTGGAGTTGCTTGTGTCTGTAAGGAGGATGTGACAGCATACTTCCCTAACAGGGAGTACTCTTCCTGCCTGCAGGATAACCAGCCCCCTACCAAGAGGGTTGACTTATAACCTCTGGCTTCCCTGTATGTTTCAAAGCAATCTCTGGCTGCTTATAGTGAGGCACACATGCTGCCAGATGATGCACATTCTGCTTTCTGTGGCATTCCTTTGAGGAGATTTGGCTGTCCTTTGTCAATCACAGGGTTGGACTGGATAGTGATGGTGTTTGAGCCAGTGTGACCTTTCCTACAGGTCTGTAATTCATGACTTTGAAGTGTTTGGCTTTGATAAGGGTGTGTCTGGCACCGTACAATTACGCTTAGTTGGACTGGGAGGAGAAAGGAAGGGAAGAGAGAAGAGAAAGAAGTCTCTTTATGCTTTCAGAACTGCAGGATTCGCTTTGCAGAGATACTGCGATTAAATTTTAAGTACCTGGGGGTGCTAGATCTTGTGGTCTTCAGCATTTCAGTTTACAGAATAAATTTTCTTTAAATCCCTGGGAGTAGCTAACAGTTGGTGAAATCTGCTTCCCTCTTTGTCAGCACCTGTTTGTTATAATTTCACAAAACTCTGTCCAGTTATAAAAAGAAGTAAATCTGACTTTGATGACTGTTACCATCTTTTGCCCTACAAGAACAGTGAATAGGTGACTTCTGACTTCTTTATTTCTGAAACATTTTCCAGCTGTGCCCTAGGTGTGGGCATTGGGAGTCCCCACAATGCTGCTCACAACTCAGAGGTTCTGTTGCCCCAGAGCCACACCTGCCCCTCACACAAGCTTGCCCCAGTGCTGAAACCCAGTCTCTAGCACGCGGTTTGCATTCAAACCGTAGCCAGGAGTAGTGTATAAATTCATCACAAATTTAGCCAGGAGTCTCCTAGTGGCTATTGCTGTAATTTGCAAAGTGAAGACGAATTTACGTTACCAACCTGTATTTGAGACTGAAATGCAACCTAAAAATACCATTTTCTGCTTATGTTTAGACCCAGCTATCATAACACCATCCTATATCCTCATGGCTAAAAAATAATGAAATTATCAGCAATTATCACTGCCTGCAGCTAATTTTCTTCATAGATTAAAGAGAGGCTGGAAAGGAAGCCTGCAGACCGAAGTCCTGTGAGTTTGTACAATTTATAGAGCAGAAGTGCTGATGACAGTAGAAATTTGAGCCCTTGAGTGCTACTCTGTATTTCATAGCTAATCAAAACTAAATTAAGAAACAAAGATTATTAAAAAGTCTTCTGTGCATGTAATTCTGGCATAATATTATGAGGTGGACATTAAATTTTTCCCTCTGAGACTTTCACCACCATTAATATAGCATTCCTTTAATTACAAGTAGGCTCATACTCCTTAAAAAAGGGAAGATGCTTCGTAGTATAGTTAGCAATACCGTTTTTGTGTTTACTGAAATAATTAAATGAACAGATATTCTTCTGAGTAATTTATAAACCAAAATATGACCTAGAAATGTGGATTTGGAGCGTTTTGGCATTTGTACATGCCTTCCTAGGTAAGACATTTTAAAACAGTGTTGAACAATACCATTAAGATACTGATGAGAAAAAAGCTTTTTTCGTTTATGGGCTGAATAAGGACACACAATCTTTCATTTTAGTTCCATCTGTGCAATCTTATTAGTTAGCATGGGGTAGAAATGGAAGAGGGAGTTAAAGGTGAGGCTATTGTTACTGTCATGCTTAGTGTGGATTTTCACAGTTGTGTATTTAAAAATATGTACTGCTCTGTTTTGCAGGCTTTATTTACAATATCTGCATTCATTTATTTTAAACTCCTCTGAGCACATTTAATTAATGCAAGCTTTGCTTTTTTTATTGTTGGAAAGAACTTTATCCTTCAGGGAGCAGTGTTTTTATTTTGGCATTTCCTCTTAAGTTATTGCATATTTTATTCAGTTCCCGGTACTGTAAGATCTATAGGGTGAGCTACAGCCCTTCCGTCCCTTCTCTTCTCCCCTGCTAAGGGCAGGATGCCGCTGCCACCCCATTGATGTGGCTTTTCCCATCAAAGCACCATTTTGGTCCTTACCTTCCAGCCTCAGACCAGAGGAGTTGGCAGGACGAGAGGAAAACAGGAAACTCACAGCATGCCCTTTGCTCCTGCCCTCCCGTCCCCACTCCCTCCCTCTGGTCAGCACGACAATAACACCCTACCTGTGCCTTTGGTAGCAGCTGGCCCACAGACACCGCAAAGGCACCTTGTTCCTCAGGCTTCTTGGGAAAGGCATTCTTGGTTTCGTAAAAAAAGGAAAAAAATGGATATAATTAATGACAGCAGGAATTTTAAAAATGGTTTGGTAAAATCTCTGTTTTCTTCCAACTAGGAGCAATCTAAAAATTAATAATTTCTCATAAATCAAAACTGAGGATTGCCAGTGAAACAAGTTTGCCTTTTATTCATTATGACACATTGAGATTCCTCAGTAAATAGCTATCAAAACTCTGATGAGTTTTTTTCCTCGTCAGTTACATTTCGAGTACTGGAATGTTTTCAAACTTTAAAGCAAAAGCACACCCACAAAGTACTTAAGTTGTTAAAAATATTTGGGGGTAAAACAGAGTTACTAAACAAAGTCAAGGGCTTCTACTTATTTTCAGTTGCAGAGTTTTAAGCTACATATCACTACAATGTGTAAAAGTGCATCTTTTTAACAAGATATGTGTTTTATAAATACACTTCATAGAAACTCCCTAACTGCTGCTTTTAACACTGCCTTTATTCCATTTAGTACCTGCTCTCCTATTTTGATTTTTCCCCTGGAGTTAGCTGGAAATATTAGACATCTGTAGCTAACACAAAGATCAATTTCTTTTAATAATACTTGATTGTAGAAAGCAAGAGATTATAACGTGTCATGTAAAATTTCAGCAGTAATGGAAATTATTTTACAGCTTCTGTTCACCTTGAAAGAAACAGCTGTGAAGATATTCCTTTTGCTGGCAGCTTATTGATGGCCATGGCAAGACCAAATGATCAAGGTTTAATTTCAGATTCATTTTTTAATATTATTTCTTTTTAAATATTAGCAAGAGCTTACTACTTAAACACTTTTCACCTGTCCATAGAAAATTTCAAGAGAGAATTCCTGGAGGGCCAGTGAGGCAGTTACTGCTGGCTGGGAGGTTAATGCAGGTGAAAGTGTGGTAGCTCACAGAATCTCCGAGCTGCCTGCTGCTTCCATGCTGTCATGTCCCCCCACTTCATCCACACCCTTTTGCTGGGGCAATTTTGGCTTTCCAGGTGAGGTTCTCACAAATACCTGAGCTTGTGTCCCCCCACTTGCCTTTGGCACCCTGGGCGCCCTGAACCACCTTTCCCACCAGCCGAAGGGGTATCTGAGGGGAGCTGTTCAGATACTCTGTGGGAACTTGGGTGTGGAAATAGCAACAGCAATTTTATAGGAAAATAAACGCCTTCTACTGTAAAATGGATACTCTGACATCCACAGAGGGAGTCTGAATGGCTTGCTGTCAGTGCAGCTGGACCAGAAATGTCCCCTCTGCAGCACCTTTAGTGCTGCCTTCTGCAATAAAACAATACTACTTTATAAATAAAATCTTTACTAGCAATGCGTTGTAATTTGTACCTGTTCCAGTGAGGCAGAGGTGATCCCGAGCCTCTAGCTCACTGCAGAGAGATTCTCCTAACAGGATTTGCTAGAGTACAGAGGAACAATGCAGTAAAGCAGCATCCTCACCAGTGCTCCTTCTCTGGAGATCAAGACAGCACATCACCCCACACACCCTCCTGGGCAGAGGGCCCATGGCAGTGGGTGACCCAGCTCCTACTCTGCTAGAAACCCTGAACTGAGATTTTTTTTTTCCCCGGGGGGCGGGGGTGGTGAATCTGCCTTTGGGCAGAGCGACCTTTGCTATCTAAACTGGTGATGTTGAGTAGGCAGCCTGGCAGAGCAGCAGTGCAGGATCACCCCCTGCATGGGGAGCAGCCAGTTTGCTTTTGCACATTTTGGTCAGGGGTGCAATGCCCCATGGTCCCGATGAGCTGTGCCATCTCATTTAGAGGACAGTGTATAAGGAGCATGGTATTATATTTCCTCTTGCTGTGACAGACAAATCTCAGAGTGCATATTTTGGATTTACTTGGCAGAACTGAGTAGAGATAGATTTCTGTTCCTCAGGTTTGTCCAGATTATCTGGACAAACATATTTGCCTTCTTAATTTAGTACTTGTATGTCTCTAAACTCTAAAGAGTTTCATATTTCTTTCTGGCATGGCTCGTACTTTCTAACAGCTAAGAGTCACTGGAAACCAAATGCAGGTTCCTGAGGCACTTCCATATATTAAAATTTCCATTTGTAAGCATCTGAGTTGAAACAAAGCCAAGTGAACTCAGCTGAGAGTTCTGCAAACTCTCTGTGCATCAGGACAAACCTGGTTAGTGGGCTCTCCTCAAGTTCTTCAAGATGGCCAGAAGTCAATACATTGACTCTCAAAAAATGATTTTAATATTTAAACATCTACATTCCTTATAAAGCAGTGAGTCCTATAAACAAGTCACCCCATGCAAACATTAAAGCCCACAGTATTCTGCCAGAACATTCAAGAAAAAAAAAAAAACAGACGTACAGACTAAGATGCTCATCAGGCTCTCTCATGCCTTCTGCTCTGTGCTGTGGAGCAGAGGGGGAGAAATTCAGACAAGCATTAGCAGTCCTTGTTGACAAAGTATGGAAATTACCCCTCATCTTATGCAAGGACACACCCAGTCATTTGTTTTTATCTACGAGTTTAGAAAGGGCTGAATTTGTGGCATCTGCTGAATTTTAGTATGAGTATCACTGCTGCCTTTTTTTTTTTTTTTTCCGAACAAGGCTGATACTGTTTTGCCAAAGCTGGAATTTCCAATACTTAAAAAAACCCAACATAGCTGTTTAAGAATAGCTAAAACCAGGTAAGAGATCCATTAAACGAAATATTTCTTGACTTTTTTTCAAGGCCTATAAATACTAGCTAGATCTGATAAGTCAAAAATAATCCCAGATACTATTAAGGTCATTGACTGAGAAGATGCACATCTCTGTATATACTGGGATGCTAATGTCACTAGCTAAAAAGTATGAATTCATTCTGTAGCCAGTTTACTTATAGAAACAATGGCTGTTAATACACATTTTAGGTATGGAAGTTATTTTTTCACAGGTCACTTGCAGCGACACCATCTTGACCTACAAGAACAGATATCACTAGGGACATGAAAATCCTTGGCATTGAGCTGGATTGGAAACATGCATGAGTGGTTCCATGCAGCTTTGGTGTTTGTTATATCGTATTTTCTATAAAATGGTATTATTTCTTATCTTCTAGTACTTTAGGCAGATTGTTTAAAAGACATTTAGGAATAAAAAAAAAGGAGAGGAAAGAAAAGGGCACAAATTAATTTTAATTATATTTATTACAGGCACAAAATTGTACCATACTAGAGATATTTTATGTCAGGCTTCTACCCAGAGAGAATTTTTATAGCTAAGTAGTTGTAAAATCTTTAAAAGAGGATGCCATTATGATGAGAGGAGCATTTTCTTATGTGTACATACTGTGTCTTTCCAGCATCCTGGTGCATTCTACATTTTTATCTGTAAAACTGTCAGGAGCCATCATTTTAACTCATCAATTTGATTTTTACCATCTACACCTGCACATAAGGCACTTTCCTCCAGCGACAACTAGAGACAGAGCTGCTTATGGGTGACATTTACAAATGACTGGGAGGAGAAAAGAAGGGGGAGGTAAGAGAAAAAAGGAATAACAAACAACTACCCAAAGCCCTCATCTTTTATAGATAACAATGTGCATTGCTATAGAAAAAAGTACAGAATGTAGTTTTCCGACTGCTAAAACAACCCTTTCTACATGTGCTATTTTCCCCATCTATTTTTATCGCAGTTTTCCAGGCTCTGACATACCTCTTGGCTTTCTTGACCATATGGATCTGCCAAGCAAGTATGAATGCTGTAGGGATAGCCTGCAGAAATATCCTAGCAAGTCACCTTGCTTTGCAAGGCTTTGCTCAAACTGCAGAATCACTAAGTAATGAGTTTAAGGGGTTCAAGTGTTGTAGCTTTCCTCACTAAAATTTTGGGGTAAGTTTTTGCCAGTAGTTTGTATCTGCAGTCCTTTTTCCTGAAATAGAAGTGATAGAAACTTGAAGATAAAATGTTAAGAACACACAATTTGTTATCTGAAGCACTGGCTTTAATTTTTTTGAAAAAGGTGTCCTTTATTAACTAAGAAAGCAGGTGGAGGTGATCACAATGTATATCTCATGCCTAAGATTCAGTGTTTGGCTTTCCATAAACAGGGTTTCAAATATGATCTTCCATTGAAATAATGTACCCTGTATAAGCAAACAGGAGGATTTCTAAGTACAGCAACAGGTCATGCCCAGATACTGCTTCCTTAGTAGCACGTATTAGCCTCTGTGCCATACCAGTTTGAAACTCTCAACTGGAAGCGAGAGCCATCTTAAGTGAAAGAAAAATTAACAGTATGTTTTTATCTTTTCATCATTTTCTTGTCAGAAGCAATTTCACTACAGTTATTTCCAAACTTTTCCAGTTATAAAATCTTTACTCATTATATTGGTGCTTAGTTTTGCATTACTTCACCCATGAGCTTCATTGCAAGGCTGGTTATCTCTAGTGACAAGACTGGATTTGGTTAATGGGATGTTTTTTCTTGGGTACAGTTTTGGCAATTTTGGGGCATGCAAGAATGCACCAAAAATATATTTTAGACCTTCCAGATGGAAAGTACCAGCTAGAATACATATGTAAAATATACATGAAGGTTTGCATATTAAAATAGATTATTTAGCTTTATGCATCTCATGGCTTTTTCATCAATAATTAAAAAAGGACAGAAGACTATTATTGAATAATCTTTCCAATTGCCCCATCACCAGTTGCAGCACTCAATATTTGCTAGGCATTGTCGTTTATGAACTTCAGGTTTTATAGGTTTAAAAGCAAGTCTCCGAGCAAGAGTTCAACAGTTATCTTTAATTATCAGAAAAGATGTGGGGTTTAGCGTAACATTTTGTGAAGTCTTAAGCTGTAATAGGGAGTATGTCATTTATAAACATTAAACAACAGAGAATGGTTGATATCTGAAATTCATAGGGGATTTGTTAGGTTTTTTGAAGCCAAACAGACGTTTCCCTTCCTTGTACAAGTTCCATCTACAAGTGCTCAGTTGGTATAAAGCGGTGTATGTGCATTGAATAGGATGGTGCAACCACTGTGGAGAAGGTGACTCCTGTATGTCTGCCACTTGTGCCAGCCCCTTTCTTCAGCCTTACTGAAATGGAGGGTCTTGAAAATGGTAGAGAAAAGAGAAACTGAAGAAAGAAATGGGGCGTTGCTCCAAAGAAGACAAAAAGCCTGCCTTCCTCCTGGCTGAATCATTGTCTTCTCACACCTTAAGGGCTGTGCAGCTCGAGAAGCTAGGAGAGCTGATGGGCTAGTTCTAACTTGCACTTCTGTTACCCGCTTTTAGGCAAAAGTCTCTCTTAAAATGGCACAGACCCATTCAGACTTCAGTGTGGACTTTAGGTACAGAGGAAGCGTTTTTAAAATCCTTTTGAGGTCTTACAGTTAAGCAGTTCAGCAGTAGGATGGGAGGAACATGTGCTGAAATGTGGATTGGTTTATGAGGCCCCCTCTCATCATACTGCTTTTACTAGGTGCAGTCTCCAAGACAGTAAATACATTGCAGGATCACAGAGAAAGCAGGTGCAGCCTTTTTACAGGCAGTGGTCGACTCTTTCAATCAATAATAATCTGACTAAGAATTTGGAGTTAAATGTCATTCTGGTGATTGTATCTTGTCAAGGGCCTTGTACTGGTAAGTTATAGGTTTGGAATGACAGAATTCTATAAAAGAGTAGAAACAAAATTCAGACAGCAGCAGGGCCCCGCCAAGTTTAACCTTAGCCTCAGGGTTTGTTTGCATTTTGGGTTTTTTTTTCCCCATTTCCCATCCTTAAGGGCATTGCACCTATTGTATTGTAACCTTCAGCATTCTCCTCCTACTAGGCCTTTTGATACCCTAAAACAAGATTTACGGGAAAATATAACACTTTTCACAAAATAATTAGAGGTGAATGGCACCTGTGATGACAAATTTTAACACCTTTTTTTTTTTTTAATGACACCACCTTACCTGAGCTTCTCTAAACTCCTGTCACATAAGCCAGTCAGAGTTGGGCTTTTCTTTGGCTGTCATCCTAGCCAATGTCCAGGGCCTCAGAAAGTAGATGCAAGGGCAATGCTGAGCAAGCTTTTGTTGTCATTGCATTTACTCTGATTTAGCAGTTGGTTTGTTTGTAACTATGAGCTGTGTAAAGCCTTGCAGGAAGAGAACATTTACTTTTACAATGATGAAATATATCATAAACTAGAAACACCTTTGGAAAACAGAAATACCCCTTTTAACCAGGGATCAGATCCATAGTGTTTTGCTGGAAAAGATGTATGAACATCAGTAGGGTAGCTATACCAAAGGGCTGCTGCTGAAGAACAGGGTGATAAACCTCCTCTCTTGAGCTAGTCATGTCAATCTACAAGGTAATTCTTGTGATCCTACACATTGCACAGTGTCCTAGGAGGTGCTGCGGCCCCTAAGCAACCCGTACATGTGGAGAGAAGCATGTAGCGACGTTGCATCTCAGAAGAGGAGGACGAAGATCCCTCGTATTTCTTTGCAGCTCTTTGAGGATTCTTGGATAATTGATTTTCAGGAGCAACCAGCTTTTTTCTATGTAAGAAATGCTTGTGAGATTCCAACAGTATTGTCACACAGACATTGTTAGAAGACATTATCTGGCTGATAAACTCATGAAGCAGAGAAACTTATAATTGAGCATACAGTACTTCTGTATCTGACAATACATGTGTCTGCTTAAGCCTTGCACTTCATAGTTCTCCACATGCCAGGTAGCTGGGTTCAGTTATTATTGGTTTTAATCATTTATAGTTTTCTGATCATAAGTGGCCAAGTGCAAGGTCCTGCAACTGGGTCAGGGCAATCCCACACACAATTACAGGCTGGGCAGAGAATGGATTGAGAGCAGTCTTGAAGAAAAGGACTTGGAGGTGTTGGTGAATTTTTATTTTTAGTGGAATGTTTTTAGCTCTTCTCAGTTTGAGTCAGATTCCAACTATTTTTTTGTAATTTTCTTTTTGTTAATTGTATGTGTAAAGGTTACAGAACTAATGTTGTACAAGAATCTAATTTTAACCTGCAGTTGATTTATCAAATGATGCTCAGTTCCTTGAGTTTGTGAAAATAACATATATCACTAATGATCTCTTGGAACTGATTTAACACCATATTCTATTGCAGTGCTAGGAAGAAGCCAAGGACTTGTAACAATCCGTCATCTGCAGTGACATTTTTATTACTCTTTCAGAAATGCTGTGCTTTAATTGTCTCCCGGCTTCAAATCAACTGCTTAGTTTGCTTTACCAGTAGGGTTTTTTTCTCTAGTTATCATTGCCCTTGCCATCAAGAAACCTAAACTCTGTGTATTCCTGGCATGGTAACTAACATAAACAAGGGCAGAGAACTTAACCATGTTCCTCTAATTTAGAGAGTGAAAATGCTATATTGATTGCAAGTCACATTTTTATGGAGTTCACACCAAATTCCTTAGAGCCCTGCATCCCCCTTATTCACAAGGATTGAGCTAAGACAAAATCTATCCAAAATAATACACTGTTAAGAAGTTTGCAACAAGCTGCCCAATAGAGAAATGGCTTTGCTTTCAACTATTAAAAAGAAACTGTAAGCTCTTAATTTAGTAGCAATGTCGCTAGTGCTTTAGCATCTTCTGCAGTGTTCCTCCAACTGATGAACTGAAGCGCAACTATAAATAGCAATGATGTCTTTGTCAGCTTGTGAGAAAAAGGCATTGGGGTTTTTTCCACATTTCCTGAAAGGACATGTAGTAAGGCATCTCTAATCTCTTCTTTTGCTTAGTACATAGATTTATGTTTGATGGGTTACTGAATCAAACCACTGATTTGTTTCCTGCTGGTTCGCCACATAGCTCAATGAACAATGGAACACAGCCCTACAATTGCATTGTATGTGATTGGCACCCCAAAGTTTAGTGATTGTGTTAGTTCTCAGCTTTATGGTTCATTACTTTGTGCTGCCCATCCTTTTTCAAGGGAAAGGCCATTTCCCTCCACACCAAAGCTTGCTTGCCTTAACCATTGCCTGGCCAAACTGCACATGCTCAGACCTGTAGTCCCTGTGTATCTCCTGTACATCTCAGCGATGAGGAATTCTGTCCTGAAATCCCAAATCCTTGGGAGATCCTTTTCACACTTGGGCTGCTTCTTCACCACTTTGTATCTGATAACTAAGAATTTGTCTGAGGAGCAAATAGCTTTGTTAGGTCTACCTGTTCTGTATTTTAAGAGAGTACCTATCAGATAACCATTAAATTTCACAAACCTCTGAGTTGGGGACCTGATGCAATGACAGAGAGAAGGGACTTGGTGACGGCTATGGCAGTGTGGCTGGTCTGCATGCTAAGAGGTTTTAATGGAGCAATTCAGGCAAAATAATGATTTTTGGGGAAGGGAAATAAAGAGTTAATTTTCAGGGCTTGTGTGCCAGCAAGTTTGTTTGCTTGAGAATGTTTCTGGAGGGTAATGATAAATGCTAAGGGAAAGTTACAGCAAGGCTTGTAACTAATGAATAAGATGCAGTGTGCTCTGTGATTCTGCATGAAAAATGCTGATGCAGTTAACTGCTATCAGAGATAAAATAGCACCAGCATAAAAAAAAAAACTCTTAAAAGATTTGATAAAGTCTTCGAAATCCCACCTTGGTATCATTTTAGAGAATGTTTCTAACTAGTAGACACACAAATAATTGCAGGTTACTATGTCTTACAACTCCATTAACTAAGTGAAGGAAAAATAGCTCTCTCCTCCTCCATACCGTGCATCTTAACGTACCTTTCGGTCTGCACTGACTTGGGGCTCCAAGGCTTTGTCATTTCTTGGCAATTCCATTCTCTAATTTCTTCTGACACATGGTGCTTAAATCCACAAGAATTGTGAGGTGAGGCAGAGAGGATTCCTGCAGGCTGCTGCGCCATAAGAGGAGCATTCATTTGCATTATTCATTAGATAAAGGCACTGCTTTGCATCTCATTTTGGTTGTCTCCATTTCCAGGCAGAGGATGTAGAAAATTCACAGAATTGCTGAATTTTTATGATATTATTAGTGTCCATTTGGGATTAAGTCTCCATTGTCTGCTGCCCCATATTTTGTCCCACACTTATCTTAAAATACCTACAGAAATTACATTCTTTTGTTCTTTTTTATAATGATCTGTAGCTATTTACTGCTTAGTAAAAGGGTGCCAATTTGTTTATCATTGCAATTTAATTTTTTTTTATCAAAGCCATAATTCTATACTTGGTCATTATTTGTAATTAGATTATTATGCTCTTTTCCTCTGTTGTTCTGAGGTTCTGATTCAAAGCTTGTAAAGCAGCTGCAGTGACTGCGTGATCTGACGGTATCTACAATTTTTTTTTTGCCATTCAGTATTCTTACACAGTAAGCTTTTAAGAACTGTATGCCTTCTGTTAAGTAACACGTTAACACAGTGAACTTGAGAAATAGAAGAGCCCTAAATAACTTTCAATGCTGTTTTGTTCTTTTCTAAGCTTTACGAACCAATTTACCTTATGCTTAGTGTTAATATTTGATTCAGAAATCTCAACTTTAAAAAGGAGAGGATATCACTGCTCTATCCACAGTGCATTGCTTAATTTCAGAGTGGGGTGGTGACACTATTGAGCACTTTTATCACGTTATTAAGCACGGGAAACTGGGGAGACAACCTAAACAGGTATAATTATTTCATATATGCTTTCTGAGAAAATATACATGATAAACACTTTAGAAAATGCTGCTGAAACCCAGAGCCATTCCGAGGCCCACCATTTACAGCAAATGGCTTATTCTGGCTCTGAAAACCCTCAGTTAAATTAAGCTAGGTTCTTCATTGGTCTGAATTCTGTACAAAATTAAGGGAAGGCATTGTCCACGTTTTAAGTAGCTTACAGTATAATTGAAACACAAATGTAAAAAGCACTAAAAATGTGGGGACCTGAAGGCTGACTTTAGTAAGGCAAGCTGCTATGGCTGATGATGGTGCATTATTTCTGTTTCTTATTGCAATTGTGGCGTGGCTCTGTGGCTGATGCTATAGCTCTCTGATTTCTTGGGGGTGCCAGGCTAGACAAATTCATGTTGGGCTTGTATTAGAAGATGGGGAAAGGCAGTGGCCATGAGCACCAGTTGGTCAGGACACTTCATCTGTAAGCAGTGTTACGGCAGAAAGCGCAAGGCAAATGATGTATGAAAGTGAAACCAGTTTGTACTACAGCCCTGTCTAATACCCAGCTTAACTGTAATTGAGTTTGCCACAAGTTAGTGACACAGCTGAATCTAAACAAATCACCTCAGTAATGGGGTGATTGCACTAACAGCAGTTGTTGTCAGGGACTGAAGGTGCCATATGACTCCTCTTCTCTACCCAGGTTAAAACAGAGTTAGGAAGAAGCTTAAATACATTGACACAAATGAGGAATTGGCTTTTCTGCCTTTCCTCCAGCCTGCAGCGTGCATACACTTCTCAGGGTCTGGCCATTCCTGGGCGTGGTGTGAGGGTCTACCCAGACTCTTCCAGAACGTACTGAGTGGAGGAGAATCATGGTACTTGAGAACAAACAAAGGCAGCTGGCACTCCATCGCATTGGTCAGGCACAGCTTTGCTCTCCATGTCGTGCCTGGATTATGCTTGGGCAGTTTGTGAAAGGAAAAGAAAGTGTGAATGCAAAAATGTGAAAATGCAAAGTGAATGCAAACAGCGTGGGAGCATAAGGGATGAATGAAGCAGGAACCAATCCTGCACAAGACAGGGTTGGGTTCAGCCCAGGGAGAGCTTTTCACGTGAGTGGGTACAGAAGTCAAACTCCCACAAATTCTATTCAATTTGGTACAAGTCTTCTAAAGTTTGTACAGTCTTTTTGTTTTCTTATTTTGGAAACAGACAAAACTATAGTATAAATTTTACAATGCTGTGACGAAAAAGTTACCGCTCACATTTGTCTTACTATTTCAGAATCATGTCCATTTACAATATATATCAAACTCTAAAACCAGACACTAAGTATCACAGAAGCTACTGCTCCTGTAAAAGCAGTACAGCCTGGTAGTTCCATTGCTTTTAAAGATCTTCTAACATTTCTATTCTAAACTATGTGCAATGCTTTTCTAGGTCGCATCAGGGTAAAGCACAGCAGAAGAGGAGTTTATGCCGGGTTAAATTGTTGTTATCTACAAAATGTCAAAGTATAGTGTTCTGCCAGTTTGAGTTATATACTTTTGTTATGCCTTTGCTTTGAAAAATACACATTTGAAATTTTTAAGTGTGCCAAGTAGGCCAGATGCTGCCCTTCAGAAATAAAAATTGCCTTAATTGATTCTGTGATGATCCAGGTTGTAGAAGAGACATGAAATTTCTGCCAGACTTAAAATATCTTTCCTTGAACACTGGTCCCGCTGTGCTGATCTTGCTGTCAGCAAGGGTTTGCAGATCCTCAGTTATGAAACACCTTGTCACAACTCAACCAGCAGCTTGCTCCTGCTCCACTGTGAAGTTCATTGAAGTACTTTGTTCAGATTTTGAAATATAGGTGGATTTCCTGATGATTTTCTTAGTTAAAGGGTTGTGGGCAGTCCTTTGATACAACTCAGGGTAGCTATTCTGAAGCGTGCTACAGAAACGGTGGATAATCCAAAGGCTTCTGCACAATGGATTATTCTAAATAATATTTACCCTTTAAAAATGTCCTTGTATAGTGCAAAGTGAGGAGAGCAGCTGTGCAACATTTATTATTAACTTCACTCTTCAATGGATATTAGATCTCTGCCTCTTTTGAGGTTTGACACATTATCCCTGATAAATTTACTGCACAGCTCTGCCTCATTCATTAGAATCCACCTATAGTCTGCCATGGGCTTCTCTGCACACTGAGCTGCACCTGGGAGCGCTCGGAGTAAGTCCACTGTGGAACCGCCTACACCCTGTTTTGGATGCTTCCTGCTACCTCAACCATGCAAAGTAGCCAAAAGCAGGCTCGAGGATGGAGCAGAGGATTTTTACTGGCATAGAAAAATTCCTCTGGTGGCAAAGGACTGGCAAAGCCAGCTGAATGCCATCTGCTCTTTGACCCTCCCCCTCTTTCAGAAGCACATTCAGGAGATGGACCGTGCCAGAAGCTGGAGGATGTGGAACAGACCTGAGAAAAACCTTCCACACAGTCAGTGAAACCAGAGCGCTGGGACCTGTGTAATCAACACGAGCTGGAGCAACCTTTAGGATGCTCTGAATTATGCTTGCAGTTGTTCCAAGTCTCAATCATGATGAAATGATTTTTAGGACCACTTTTCTCCTTCTTCATTTGTGAAGAGCATAAACTAAAAAAATATGTGAATTCACTCCATGCTGTGGATAACAATTTCTACAATATATTAATAAACTAGGAGTGTGAATCTCTTTCATATAAGCTTCAAGAATGACAACTGAAATAAAATTGTAAGTCTGGTGAGTCATGCCAAGAGCAGATCTTAGGTGCTTCTTGGCACTATGAAAACAGTCATTTGCTGCACAAATGACCTCACAGGATCCAGCCCTTCTAACAGCCTCACTAATTACAGAAAGCCGATCCTCATGTGTTCATCCCTAATGTGTGAAATTCTGAAAGCTGAAATTAAGTTCCAACTATATTGTCAGTTTGTGTTGAAAGATGCCACTATTTCAGCAAATCCAAGAGAAAAAGAATATTGCTTTCCTTCCACTAGTACCAACAACACTGCAAGGAAATTAGATGTGTTACAAGAGGAAAATGCCTTTTTGTAAAGCAGCCAATGGCTAATGGACAGAAAGTCTTTCAGAAAGTTTTTCAAATCCACATAATGTTCCCAAGTACTGGAGTGTGCATTCCAATCGCATTTACCGAAGAGAAGAAAAGCGGGGGAGTTCATGCAGCCAGATAGCTCACTGCTGGCTGTGTATCTGAGAAGGATCAAAACCACATGTCTTGCCAGCTAAGAACAGTATTATCTTAAGTTGAAAATGTTTCCTTCTGATGTTCCTTTTCAGTTTGTAGAATGTATTCAATGCTGCTTCTTGCCCTTCAGAGCAGAGCAAAGCATTTGTAGGTGTTTTTCTGTGATAAACATGGGTAACTGCAAGTGCATGGAGTCGGTCTCTTCTCCTGAGCAATGACTCATGTGTAACTGGGGAAATCATATAGATGCACGAACTATGCTAAGTTATAGGGGCTAGAAATGAAATGTAGCTCATCACAGTACAAGTGCTTACTGTGAGCTGAAGCACAGAGCACAGTTGGAAGACTGCTTCTGAGAAATGCAGATTTGCAGTCTCCGATGACTTTGATTGCACTCAATATTTGTGTAGTGGATTAAATGCATGCTAGGGGTACTCTTTAAAATTTGAAGACATCTGACTCAATGTGATTTATACCATGATCTTTCAGTTCATCCGAAGTGCCCATGACAGTCCCTGCAGTTTCAGGAATGTGCAATGAATGGGAGGGAATGCCCACACCTCATCTCACACCAGTTCCGCAAATGAGCTGATGACTTCCCACAGTACCACATTGATTCTAAATGCTTTAGTACGCAAGCTCCTAATGAACACTGGGATTAAGGATTCTCCAAGTGAAAAATTAATATAAGAACATTATAGGAAACTATAATTCATGTTTTTTTTACTATCTCACTGGTCACTAAGTACTTAAAAAAATTGTGTTCTCTTAGAGCTTTAAGAGGCTACACTCTCAGAGCACGGCCTGCTTTCATACAAAACTTGTGAAAGTCACTGTGGCAGCTTTCAAGGAATAGCTCTTGTGTTTGCAATGTGGCTCAATTTAAATTACTGTTACAACTCAGGTATTCTAGTGTTAAAAAAAAGTTGATGATATTGTTATAACAACTTAATATACTTCCTGAGTTTCTTTGTTTCTTAGTATTTCTCATACATCTCCTTTTTCAGCTAAGCAGTCCACCCTGTTTAGTCTCTCTTCATCTTAAAAAACCAAAATCTTTCCATACCTCATCTTTTTTTTCGTCACAAGGGAGTCAGAGTTCACTGAACATGAAAAGCGCATGAGAGTAACCAACAATGCCTAGAAAGTTGTAGGAGACTGCAAGGAAGGTAAGGTGGAGAGTAATGTTACAGTCTGCATCGGCACTTAACCACACATAATTTCCATAAACTTAGTGAAGATGAGGGTTTAACTGGTTAACTCCAAAGTAAGAAGTTTCTATAGTGCCACTATAAAAATTATTTATATAACAGTAACATTTAGGAGTCCTTCTTGTGCGAGCTAGGTGCTGTCCAAACATCTGGATGATCCCTGACCCCAAACGCAAGCTCTGATTTTAAGGAAGCAGCAGGTATGGACAAGTTGTAGAGCACAAAGTAGTAAGGTGTCAGTACTAATCAGCATGACAGAGAGTAGCTGTAATACGGCACACAATTAATATGTAGCATCCCATTTCCACTAGTCATCGCTGCAAATCAGAGGCTTTTAAGCACACCAACTTTAGGGAATTCATGATCTCATTTCACTGATGTTTATGGAGAACTCCTTCCAAGTGCGAAAAGCAGCATGGGAGAAAGTTGGGGGGTGTCTGTGTAATAAGTAAATAAAAATCAAACAGGCTCTTATCACCAGGCAGTGATATGAGGGAAGAGTTGGCTTCCTGATATCAAACTGGAGGTGATGAGTGGGGCGGGAATAGGCTCTGAAGGGTTTCGAAAGTGAGGGCAAACAGCCGACAGTTGATGAGAGGGAGGAGGGGGAGCTGATGCTGTAACGCAATGGGAGCACACGGTGGCCAAAGCAATGAGGTAGAAAAATGATCTTTGCAGCAGCATTCTGGATCGTTATCAACAGGGCAAGATTGCATTTGTCAAGGCCAGAGAAAATGTTGCTGTAATCAAGACATGGTATAGTGAGCGCCTGAATGAGAGTTTAAGTGGGAAGATGGATAGGAAAGACCGTACCATAGGGATATGATAGTGATGTAGCGTGGAAGCCATGAATCGTCTGGCAGAGCCAGTGCACTCTCAGCAAGGTCAATTAGCCCATGATGAGCACTGTGCTGCCAAAACTAGGCTGCTGCTACCCAGGTTATCAGGTTTGTAGCTATTGCAGGAACCTCTAAACAACAGATTTATGGCTACCTCAGACTTCCACTCTGTGCAACTAAATACAGGGTAAACATATTTAGCCTAAGTGTGACTTCCCAAATTAATCCACCTGACAGGCAGGAGGTACAGCAGATCCTACTTGCTCTAAGTCACTCTTTGCAGAATGTTTCCAGTAATTTTAATTTTCTTTATTTGCTTGCAGTCCTGCTTTGGACTCACAGTTTTCAATTTCTGTCACTTAAAGCCTGTCTCCTATTGCTGATCAAAGCCTTACAACAACTCTTTTCCCTCCCTCAGTACCTCATGTATAAAACTGAGGGTCAGGTTCTACTTTGTCTTCCACCTCACTGGGGAACGGTGTTTTTTCACGGTAATAAAATGGCTGGTCAACAATGGCATGCACTGGGAGGAGCGACATACTCAAAGGAACAGAGATCTTCTGGATTCAATGGTTTACTATATTTCTGATAAGAAGAATATTATGATTTCTCTTGCCTCAGTATGGCAGATTTTCCATGGCTTTATTCAGGACAGCTAAACATACGAGGTTTCAGATGCCTACTTTCCAAAGCATGTACTTAGATATTCCAAGACATGCCTGCCCTGGAGTTGTTTAGCAGTCCCAGGCTGCAGCGATACAGGTTCCTCACTTTCCATCATAGGCCCAAACCATTAAATGTATTTATGGTAAATTAACTTTATATGTGTGAGGATGTTTGAGAGCGTTCCAGTGATGCTAATTGATAAAACACATGGAATCTATATAGACTTCAAAATGGACCAAAACCCTTACAGATTCTTGTTGTGCTACTTTGTGTCTGACTACCATCATGTTGGTGTTTCCTGAATGGCCAGCTTACAATATTATCACTAAAAATGTTTTATGTACTTGGGGTGACATTTTCAGTGAGTTGTTAATTCTGTAAATTTCACATGTTAAGCCTTTGAAGCAAAACATTAAAGCAAGTGTAATGTGCTTGTTTGCATAAAATAAGACCAATCTAAATGCCTGTATAAACTTGCAGAACCTTAACAGACAATGAGTTTAAAAGAAACTAGAGCTACATTTACTACACAGTATCTGTCCACAGAATGAGAGATTTAGTAAAATTTAGTAGCTAGCTTCAAACCATTCCTCACCAGCTCAGTAGGTTCCTGGTTTTTTTTTATGGCTGGGCCCCATGGAAAATTTTATGGTCAGCGTTAGACAACCCAGAGTTCTGTGCTGTATTCATCAGTAATGCTGTGGACTACTGAAAAGATTGGCTGGTTCTACACATGAGTGCCAGTCCTACACCAACCCAATCTCCCGAGCTACAGAGCTTGAGCTTTGATAGAAGTGTATATATATATGGCAGTCACAGCAATGTAGTATCAACATTTTGGATTCTATTTTCCCCAATATTTATCCTGCTTCCTTCATTTCTCCTAATTTCATGATCCACGTGGATTTCAACTCCTAAAGCACTTGCCTCTTTTACAAGATGCATAACAACTTCACAGACTGGTGTAAGAAAGGAGTGAAAGATTTCAGCTGCAGAAGAGTTACTGACTATTGCAAGCATTAGAATATTAGGTTTCTATCCAAGATTTGTATTTAGGGTTTTATCTCCATTTTATCTGCTTTAGACCAGCGCAGGCATGACTCTTCTCCTGAGCGATGTGGATGATGGAACATGCAAGGTACCTTTTTCCTAAGCTTTGGCACAAATTAAGCCTGTGTTTGACAAGACAGCAACACCTATGTAGCATCTCAAAAAAATGCAAGCAAACTTATTTCCCTCCCCTCTTCTCCCAAAAAGGTGAGAAAGACTTCCGCTCCCTTAATTTTTCTGCAGAATTAGCACTTTAAGTTGCTGGACAATTAGTGGTAAGTTTATAAACATCATTATAAAAAGTGTTGTTTTCAGCAGAATAAATTCAAGGGTCTCACTTATCAATTTTAAATGAGAGTTGCAGGACTGCAAGGTCAAAGGTATGAGCTTATGCTGTTGCTGCTTTGAAAATGCCAAGAGAAGGATTTTCAACACAACTCCACTTTGCCCTGGGGAAAATCCTGTTCCATTACCTTCTTAAGTTAAAATGGACACTGAAAAGTAATATTATATGAATTAAGTAAAGTAGTTACACTGCAGTTTGATTTGGAATAATTGTAATTGTAGGGAAGTATTTTTCCATATACACTCTTTCTCCCCAATTAAACCCACGGAAATGCCTCATTTTCTGGTTATTGCCAGAGTGTGTTTCAAATTCTGGTAGAAATGCTTTATTGTAATTTCATTAGAATTCCATTTCTTCTGGCTATACGGGTGCAATGAAAGAAGAGGTAAAATTAATTAAAACTGTGGACATGTTTATACCCACCAGGTGTCATAAAAGGTAGTGGCTGAGACATTTTTCAAGTAATTAGGCAGACAGTTCTGCTTTTCCTGATGAGTTATTGCCCTTCCTTCTTTAATCTGTGCAAGAGATTTCATCATGGAGCTATTGTCAGGTGATGGGATTGCTCTTTACAATCAGCATCCCCCTCACACCACCACGCACTAATCGAAATCACATCATTGCTGCAAAGAGGCAGTGACATGCAGTCAGCATGTTTCGAAAGTCAGGCTTCTTATGCCAAGGTCTGTCCATAATTTAGGCTAAAAAGGGGATAACACAATTTTCAGTTTAACCATATGTGGGTTAAATAGCTTGAGTGTTTATTCAAGGCATGGCACAGCTTCTGCATGTAAAACTGAGTTCTCCTCAGCAAGGGCACCATTTAATCAGATTCCTGTGTGTTGGTGGTGTTATATTGTGGGTTTTTTTCATTTAATTTTTATTTTGTCAGGAGTTTGTCTTCTAGCCATGTTGAAATAATCACTGGTTTTCCTGAGGACGTGCAAATTGCTATGGTCGCATCCTCAGGCAGTATTGTACGTAAGGCTGTAATGATGGCGTTTTCTGAGTTTTCAGTGCAAGTCAGGAGCCAGAATTTGGCACATTTTGCTTCTCTGCATTGGCAGTGGATGTAAATATGTCTCTTCAGTACCATAATCTCCATATATCTGCTGTCTAGCGTATGTATATAACCCTGTGGCTAGGGGAGGAACAGACGGAGCACCTGCGGTGCTTTCTGGGTTAAGGAGCAGCAGCGCACACCTTGGGTACCAAGGACATGGCCATCCTGGTTATATCACTTTGTACAGGGTAGATGGTGAGCCTGTTGTGTTCCTGGGACAAAGCAGTGATGTCACTGCCCCCTCATGTAGGGCTAATGCAAAACCTGTGCCTCCCCGTATCTCTGCTCGACATTATTAATACCTACAACTGCTCTGCATCTCCAGTAGCATCACTGTCACAGGAAAGTTGTTTTCCAGCCCACATCAAGAGGATGGGCTAATACCTACATTGGGCCTTTTCTGCATTTTAGTGTTTTGCATGTCTCTTCTACTCCTGTAGCACTGCTGTAAATGGGTAAGCGTGTCCACCATGCTTTCTTAGTTATGAGAAGTAGTCATTTCCTATTTCCTGTTTCAGCTGGTTTGTATTTTGCAATGCTACTGTTTAAATATTTCCTAATGGGCAAGTTTTCTCTTTTTTTTTCTTTTTTTTTTACATTGTAATGAAAGCAGTCAATGTAAAATAGATTACAAAAACTGTATTTAACATAGTGGAACATACTAACTGTATTCAGCTGCAAATGTCCATAGCAATGGGCATACTTAAAGCAAAAATAATTCAGAATGTTTGTATCAGAATGACAATATTCACTGTATACTTCCATTTAGAGTTAGTGCCCTCTCTAAGCATGTTTTTCTTGGTTTTTACTTAATGCTCTGTCTTTATTAGCTTTATATCTTTTTAATTAGATTTCCTTTCATAATATTATAATAGTCTCCTACTTTCCTTACAAGGTCATCTTCGATACAGGACTAATGCATTTGACTAAAATGCACAAATAAAATGATAGTCGCATTAAAGCATATGGGATTGTGCTGAGAATAACAACTCGGTCCAAACTTTAGGAAAAAAAAAAAAAAAATCAGTAAAACCTTGGAGATGAAAGATAAAGTCATACACTTATAGAACCAAATTCAGCTTGTGTGTACTTTGTACCTGCTGTTCTGGGGCTGAATTTGACCTTTTCAGAGTTGAAAATGGTTTTTGAAACAGAGTTGTTACCTTTTTTTTTTTTCCTTTTCATGTTTTAAATAGCCATTTTATACTTTTAGTACTAAATTCTGTCTTCTGCAGTAACCAACATAAATCCAGAACAAGCCTTGACCTAAACACTGCTCCCTTACACGTACATTTCTCATGTTTGTCATCTTGTTAGCAATGCCAATGCTTTCAGCTAAACATCATTGGAATAAGTTCCATCAATAATATGTTTTAACTATATTGTTTCACTGATTTATCTCCTTATATGAAAGAACAAACAGAGCATTTCATTCACTACTTCTGTGCAAGTCACACTATGCTGTTTTGTTTCTCCCTAAGCAATACCAAGCTATTTTTCCTCCTGTAAAAGTCAGCCCAGACATCTAATAATTTTCATCACCTCTTTTTGAGTCTTTTCTATTTCTGCTATGTCCTATAGCAGGTGAAGTAAGCAAAAGTATATTTTAAGAGAGGGCACAACAGTGATTTATGGAGTGGCATCTCAGTATTGCCAGCATTTCTATCCTATTCTTCTTGCATTCTAATATCATAATATTTTTCCGCTGTGAAAGTTTCTGCTCCATATGCATTATGCTGTGTCTGTGGTTCTTTTGTTAACTAGAAAGGGCTTTGGTTTACCACATAAAATATTTCAAAAATAGCTTAGTAGGCACTGAACTCTGCAAAGCTTAAGCAGAGATACTCAGAAATTAGTTTTAAGTGAAATTAAATTATGGACATGCTCAAATTTATCTGGAACGAAGCTTTTCTGAGAAAATTTTTGCAATTGATATTTTACATTGCTTACTGTAAGAGATCTGTGCATGTAGCATCTTGGAAAACAGTTGATATGGCTAGTTAAAAGCTAAGTGCTTTTAGAACATCTGATGTCAAGTGTAGTCTCTTACGATTCCTTTGTGGAGGAGAGTAACTTTTGATCAATAATTAGTCCTTTATTACTTAAATATATTTTTAAGTGTCTCATTAGCAAATTATTAAAACAGATATTGTTAGAAGTTCTTTGGCTTCCACAGCACGTGTCAATTTTTAAATTAAAGAGAAGTTCTGACTGCAAATACTCTAAAACTTTGGTGTGCTGCTGCCCCGCGCTCCAGGATTGCTTTTTGACTTGGTGTCTCATGATGCTTAGCACCATCCCTAGTGAGCTAAGAGGGCACAGCACACAATCTCCCAATCCTTCAGTTTTAAGAGTTTGAGAACCAACGTTACTGAATAACTGAGTAAAACACTGCCAATGAGGGCATCTAGAGCTATGACTATCCATGTCTAGTTAGTACCAGCTTCAGCAACAACACAACATCAAACAAGCATTTCTCTCCTACCAACTTTCTCCTCTGGTTTCCCTCATCCTCACTTGCTGAAAGCACTTCCAGCAAGAACATATGCTAACACGCACAGCAGAGAAGAGCAGCATACAACAATTTTTACAGGTAGCCGCAAGGATAGAAATAAGCATACTGGCTACCCATAAAATGCTATGCATAAATTATCATCCACAAAATTCTAGAAAAGTAAAAACCCACCCAAGTCTTATTCAAGTCATTTGAAACTTACCTTGCTCAGAAGTGACCAGAAGCCAGCACAACTTTACAAACCTTTAGTAACACTCACAGGCTAACCTTGATATGCTAGCTTAACCTCTTCCTGAAGAAAAAATCACCATCACTGACCTTAATTGGGTAAATTTGTGTAGAGCCACAGACAGATGAATCATCCACACCTAGTTATCACCTCATTCCTGAAAGCTGAGTCCATAATGAGCAGAAACTTGCACCATAGCTTTCAAAAGAAGTGAACCTAAAAAACTGAGTTTGAAAGAATAAATGCATGTTATGATACTTAAAATTTATTTATTAGGAAACGGAGCATTCCATCAGTATTGTATTTTTATATGATGAAAAGTATATTTGTGCAATGCATTTTTAGGCTTATGTTTTTAGAAATAAAAATCTTGTGTTGAGGTTACATAGAATTTGAAGAATGCCTCCTTTTGGAAGGATAATACTCCCTTTAAAATGTGAAACTAGTAGGAGAATGGTAGCACCTGAGAAAAATGTAGGTGGATAAAACATAAAGAAATAAATTAAGCAGAGCAAATCCACTGTCATCCTTGAGTATCCTCTGTAGAGGATACTTTAATTTTATAAAAAAGTACATATTTTATATGGTAAGAATCCAAACCCATAAATAAATGGATATCGTAGAATAACACGCTGAAGCTTAACATTCAGACAAGCTAACTAAAACATGCTATTTGTACCTGTCCTCAGCCCACTCTTTCCCTAGCCCACATACATGTGTTTTTCTAGGTGTGGGATCACTGAATTTTTATATAGCATGTAGGCAGTTACGTATGTAATTACCAATATGGTAGAAACAATTTAGGTCCAATTAACTAAACCAAAAGAAAACAGAAAATAATTGTAACCTGTCTATGGCTAAATGTGACAAAGCTGAGCTGTGCCAGCAGGGACCGGGAAACAGCAGTAGTCTGCATTTCTGTATACGTCATAACTTCTCTTCTCCTGGGACCACAATCCTCTCTTGTTGATGATAAAGGTGAGAGACTCCATCACTTCCAGGAATGGAAGCTGAAGCTAGGCAAACTTTTCAACGATGCGAAAGCTGATCTGGTGGAACATCTGGAAGAGAGGTGGTGATCTGAGAGTAATTGTTGCTATTGTCCTCTCTACTGGCCACCACCCCTTGGAGATTTCATAGTTCCCCAGAACCCTATGTTTCACCTGTCTTTAAAACCTCAAAGTTTTTACCACGTGGTTCAAGATAGCGTGTCCTTTGCTACTGTCTCCTCCTCTCCATCCTTGATGTGGTTGTTCCCCTTTCCCCTCAGCAGAGGCCACACAGGGGTATCCCCCACCACTTTAGCCTGAGATCTCCAGGTTTAACTTAAACTGCAGCTGCTGGGGTGGTTGGCTAAGCCGATGAATTTTGAAGTGAGCATCTATCCTAGTCTGCCAACTCTGCTGTGGGGCTCTGACTACCAGGGAGGGGCTGTGACTTGCATCCCTCCAGCCAGAGTCGCTGGGGAGTACATGTCAAAGCCCTTCTTCAGCTGAAAGTGTCATCATGTCTGGCTCCAGCAGCATTTCATGTCTATTAGTTTTCAATAGGTGCATTTATCTAAATAAAGCTCCTCTGTTTCTTGTTTTTTTGTTTGTTTGTTGTTTTGGCATTCACAGAAAGAGGGATCAAATTCCTTCAGCATCATTCTCTATATCCAGTACTAGTTATAAACAGACAACCATGGAACGGTAAACTTACGCTTTCTCATACCAAGCTCTCACCCTCACTTGTAGTTTTCTATTGGCCCTCGGGGAACATTCCAGCTGGTCCTCTCAGATATGCCCACATGGAGCCATGAGATCATTTTGTTTCCTTTGCCCAGTTCCTTCAGCAGCTGTGTTTGATTTAAATCCATACACAGTCTTGAATTGCCGCAAGCCATAGCCCTGCCGGTTCCACTCGTGGCAGAATATAGTGTCTCACTAGCTGCAGAAACAACTCCCCATCTTTCTTCTGGACATCTTGCTAACCACTGTCAAAATTGTTTTATGGCCCAGTCTCCTGCCAAGTCTCTTCTACATTCAGGCAATGACTTAGGTTGTTTATTTTTCAGGAGGTCCAAAGACTATCCATGATTCCTTATTTTCTGCAACACCCTAAGTGTCCTGAGGCAGCTTGGGTTGCCTGTTTTATGCACTTGGCAACTTCCTTCTTTTCCTGGACTGTTCACATCAGCAATAACTCTTGTGTGTGGCTGTGTACCACGTGCACCCTCCCTTGCAGATCATGTCAGATGGGGTCTGAGACACACAGTGTCTGTCAGAGACCTTCAGAGGAGTGTCCTTCTCTTAGCCTGAGAGATCTAGCCCTGGGTAACTTCAAGTCATACACCCAGCACTGCATCCAGATGGTTATGCACTCTAAAAAAAACCAAAGCTTGCATTTTTAAGGAATACAGTAAAGAAACTTTACATTTTAAGACAAAATTATGTTTCTTCTGTACCTGATTGCCCTTGTCCTGTTTTTCCTTCTAAGACAGAGGTTTCTAATGGAGACAGTAACAGTTTCTGCTCCTGGGAGGCCCAGTCTCACTCCCTCGGGGAGGCTGAGCTGGGATTGTGCATGACCTGGGTAAACTGGTAGCCTGTGGCTTGGACAGGTGCACTCTCAGCTGGGTTAAGAATTGGCTGGATGGCCGGGCCTAGAGTGCTGGTGAATGGGGCTGCGTCCAGCTGGCAGCCGGTCACCAGTGGTGTCCGCCAGGGATCTGTGTTGGGTCCGGTTCTGTTTAACATCTTCATTGATGATTTAGATGAGGGGATTGAGTCCCTCATAAGCAAATTTGCAGATGACCCCAAGTTGGGAGGAAGTGTCGACCTGCCGGAAGGCAGGAGGGCTCTGCAGAGGGACCTTGATAGGCTGGAGAGATGGGCTGAGTCCAATGGGATGAATGGGATGAAGTTCAACAAGGCCAAGTGCTGGGTCCTGCACTTTGGCCACAACAACCCCATGCAGCGCTACAGGCTGGGGACAGAGTGGCTGAAGAGCAGTCAGGTGGAAAGGGACCTGGGGGTACTGATTGACAGGAGGCTAAACATGAGCCAGCAGTGTGTCCAGGTGGCCAAGAAGGCCAATGGTGTCCTGGCCTATCAAGAATGGTGTGGCCAGCAGGGCGAGGGAAGTGATCCTTCCCCTGTACTCGACGTTGGTGAGGCCACACCTTGAGTATTGTGTTCAGTTCTGGGCCCCTCAGTTCAAGAAGAGCAACAAAACTGGTGAAGGGACTTGAGCACAAGTCCTATGAAGAGAGGCTGAGGGACCTGGGGTTGTTTAGCCTGGAGAAGAGGAGGCTCAGGGGTGACCTCATTGCTCTCTACAGCTATCTGAAAGGAGGTTGTAGACAGGTGGGGGTCAGTCTCTTCTCCCAGGCAGCCAGCAACAGAACAAGAGGGAACGAGCTTAGACTCTGCCAGGGAAGGTTTAGGCTGGATATCAGGAAAAGGTTCTTCACAGAACGAGTAATCAGGCATTGGAATGGCCTGCCCAGAGAGGTGGTGGATTCACCATCCCTAGAGGTTTTTAAAATAAGACTGGATGTGGCACTTTGTGCCATGATCTAGTAATCATGAGGACGTTGAACAAAGGGTTGATCTTGGAGGTCTCTTCCAACCCAGATGATTCTATGATTCTATGACTTCTTGGTGCTGACCTCACTGTCCTGTTATTTCCTTGAAATGAGCAACACTAGGGAATGTTTCCTTCCTCATTTTCACTACTTTCACCTAAAATTGACATTTGCAGTAAAGGATTCCTGGTTTTCTGGGCGTACAGTGTAACCATTGCAGCTGTTTTAGGTTTGTATGCTTAACTATTTCAGAAATTACTCTTCAATCCAGGAGCTTCTGATGAAGTTCATTAGTTAACAGGCTACAAAACTGACCTAAGGGGGTTGTATATTCAATTTTATTAAAGCCATCAGTATTTGGGCAACTCGGGATTACTGTGATTGGCAGTTCAAAAATACAATGATCTTTTGTGTCTAGTGCATGTTATGCTGGAGAATATTTAAATCAATAATAATGCTATCAGAGCTGGAAATCAAATGCAAAATAATTCCCTGGGCTTCCCATGTATAATGACATTTGCTCTTTTGATGAATTGCTAATGTATTCTTGGACAGAAAAGCTGGCAGCCCAGCCAGCTCTGGTATATAAAAGGCAGAGGAGGATTGTATTTACCACTATTTACTGTTAACAAACCATGCACCTTTCAACACATTATCTCTCTGCTATGAATTATTCCAGTTCTGAAAAAGCAACATCTAAATAAACTTTAAGACTAGCCTTTTAAAAAATTTCCATTTTCTTGAAGGAAATGTTAGCTTGCTTTGTTTGTTTTGAAGTGACAGTACCAAATTGAAACATAATTCTCTTTTTAAAAAGGCAAAAAGAGTTTCAGCTATGGTGCCTGCCTAATCCTCCCAGCAATTTCCATTTTCTTCTCTGTGTTAATTTTTCTCGTGTTTGTTTCTGACACCCTGCACAAGAGAAGCAGCCTGACTAACTGGCAGACAGCCCTGCACTGGCACCAGTGAAATTATCTATATTCAAAGCACTGTCCTGTGTAGAGATGATGAAGGGAGGAGAAAACAGAGGGAAAAAAAAAAAAAAAAGCTCTGATCTTTTCATTTTATACAGGTAAAAATTTGGAGGTTTACTTATTTGTTTAATAATGTCATCATAAGGACTAAAAAAAAGAAAGTGCACTGAATTTGAGTTTTCTTAAAATGAATTATAAGTTTTATCGGCATTTTAAAAGAATACTAGTTTTGAGATTTTTTCTTAAGCATACTGTTGTGCTATGATTTCTTTTCATAGTGGATTCATAAAGATTTTTAAAGCAGGAAGTATTTCTCATTCCCAAAGGACTCTGGCTTTGCTGGAAGATGACAGCTATAAGACTGTACAGAAGACTTTACATTAATGCTGGCTCTAGTAATTTTTGGCAAATGCATCTTTTTATCTTGAGTTTGGAAAATGGTTTTAATGTTTCATTTAATATATTATGCTCGCCATTTTAATTAAAATAATCAAATGCTCTGCATTGTATCTGATACACGTGGATGTATACCTTTATCTAACAGGCAAAGTATGGAAAGAATTGAAACCTTATGAGCCCTTTTCCAAAATCAATTACTTTTCCCCACATTTACTTATTGGTTCTTCTTCTTGAGCTTTCCATTTAGACTTAGTTATCTACCAGGTATTACAGTAATATCATGCTATAGTTTCTTAGAGAAATCAAGAGAAAAAAATATAGGCATTTCAAAATAGAAACATACTTTCCGGAATTTTATAATGCATATCAATTTTCTAATGAATAAGCTTTATTCCTTATGAGTGATTAAATGGCTGTAACAAACCTAAAGATAAAAAAAAACCTCACCAGGTAGAATATAATACTTACAGAGAGAAAGTTAGCAATTCACAAGACAATAGGTTCAGGTAATACCTTGCTTTTCATTAGTTAAAGTTAAGATTTCCTGAGACTTCTAATTTCAATCTCATAACTGAATTGCAGCATCATTGGGTGTCTGGAAATTTTTTTTTGTTTCTTCCTAGATTGCAAATTGTTTTCAGCAGACCACACAGTATTTCCCTATCTCCTCCTTACAAGTGCCTCTGGTGGGTTTCTCATGGTTGCTTTATGGCTCTGTTGCCACAGTGCTAGGTGGATCTATACAATATCTGACATAATGACTTCACTTGCAGCTGAGACTTCACAGCAGAAAAGCAGAAATTGTGAATAAGAGTAACCATGGTTAGCTGTATGAAAATTGCATCCGGTTGAGAGAAAAACAGTGATCTGGGCTACACTGAAATGAAAGGCAGTAGAACATTAAGATACTCTCAGCTGTGTTCATCTGTAGATTAAAAGCGTAAGTCACACCAGGTGTAGGACAAAGGGCTTTAATCAAATCCTTTGATAAATGATGCACCTAAATCTTACAAGAACTTCTTTCCCAAATAATCTCAGCACCAAATGGGTGATAGGAATAGCCTTTATGCCCTGAGGATAACAGGGATGTCAGACTTGGTGGTAGGGTTGCAGCTGCTTTCCTGGGTGAAGACTGGCTCTGGTGGTGTTGTCCTGAGCTTGGGTCACTCAATGAGGGAAAGGCAGAGCTATGTTTTTGGAGTTGATGCTCCACCAAGATGCGTGTTTAATACATCTCTGTTGTTGGACTCAGGTTGCTCCATCACTTCAATAATGCTTTTACTTTTGCCGTTGATGCTCTGTACCTGTAATATTTAGATATTTTATATGCTTAACTCTTAAAGTGTTGGTGCAATTGAGTGACTAATATCTGCAGTCTGAGACACCGTATGTTAACCCAGCTCTGGTTACCTTTGGTGTTTCTCTTAACTGCCACTGAATTCTTCAAGCTATGCTTGAAAATTGTCAACTGTTTCAAAACACCTCTCAAGGGTGTGTTAGACTGTCAGAGACGACCAACAGGCACACATTTTCTTCTTCACGACTATCAGAGTCTTTAATGTGACCAGCCAGCAGAAAAGCCAAGGTGGCAGTGCCCCTGTGCCAGCAGCCTGGCCAGTGGCACGCACAGCCAGTTTATCTTCCATTCCTTTCTTTTCCACGCAGGAGTTGTGGGGATGTATGGAATTCAGGCAAATCCTTCTTTTGCTTCCCTGCTTTCTCCATTGCTCCAGATTCCACATGCATAGGATTAGGCTCTTTGCTTATATAAATTGCCAAGCTCAAAATATTCCAAGTTGTGTGTCCTCGTTAAACACTGCAGTACACAGTACTGCCACTCTCCTACCACAGAATGATAGCCAGTTTGTTCCCTAACCCAGAAAGCACAAATTTTATCAGGGTAATAGATTATGTAAGAGAATTTTTCTCTGACAGATTCTGTTTCCATTCTCCCCATTGATTCATTGTTTCAAAGGACCCATTATCTTTCCCATTTTCTATGCTGTTCCCCAAAAGGTCATATTACTGTTTCTGGAACTTTTTGAGGAAAAAATAAAACTGCGGTTCTTTTTTTTTTTTCAGATCAGAAAAAAGAATCTTTTCACAGCTGTTGGTGAGAAGGTTAAGAGTGTGCCAGCAGCTCTGATGATGAGCACAGGCTGCTTTTGTGTGCCTTTTTTGTGGAGAGCTTGTGTGCCGTCCTGCACTTTTCTCCAGTTCTCATTGCAGAGCCTGGCAGAATCTGGGAAAACTTTTTCTGTGAGAAAAGCATCTTGGTGTCAAAGCAGTTTCACTGATAAGATTTTGTGGTTTGCTGCTGGTGCTGATAAAGCTTTAGGTGACTAGTAAATAAGAGATATGTTTGTACTGTGTTAGCTGCCATTATGCATATAAGGAACGCAATCTTGCTGGCTTTTGGCTTTTTGTTATGAAGTGTTTATCAAAAAACAAGTTCTCTATTAGAAGAGCTTTGTTGGTCTCCATTTCAAGTGTCTAAACATTATGTGGGCTATTCATTTAAGGGTTTATATTATTAACAGGGTTATGATACACCCTTTAAGTCCCTTTTATCTCTGAATAGAGGTACTTGCTAGGAAAGGGGGGTGGGTAGGGGTGTAGAGAGTGACTGCACTCGCTGTGCCGCTGCTGCCTTGCGCTCCTGTGCCAGGACAGGGGACAGGCTCCTCCTGCCCTGCCAGCAGAGTGGGAGATGGTGCCCGTGCAAGTGTGCATACAGTTCCTCAAACCTCACCAAATCCATGGGTGACTGTACCACGGGAGTTTTAACCTATTTCTGAGCAGTCACTTAAATCTCACAGGCAACATTTCTTTCTCACCATGTCTGACAGGAGTGCCTTTGCTGAACGTCTCTTCCCCGACTATCAGTGTCATTCTCCATGGCAGGTTCTGTGTGAGATTTAAAAATGAAACCAAACCCTGGTGTAAAGCAGGCGCTCTCCTGAGAGGGAGATGCAGAAGCTGCCAACTGCTCAGTGCCAACTGCTGTGGGCATCAAGCAGCACGCTGTGTCTTCCCCAGAAATGCAGGCATGCACTTAACAAACCCAGTCATTCTGACTGGAGACTGTTTCAGTAGTATATTAGATGTTCATATTTCATTCCTGCCTATTACTAATTGGTAGCTGAGGTCTTTAAGCATGCACTGTACCTCATTGCACATCATAGCTGTAACTAAGTTGAAAATACAACGATTCCTTAGAGCAAGAGATTTGAATGAAGAGACTTTATAGATCTTTAGTTATACACGACACTGCCTTTTGTACAGTAAATACAATTCTCCAACTGTTCAGGTCCACTCTCTGCTCCAATTTGCACGGGTTAAATGCAGACTAACATCAGTAGCTTTAGCAGAATTAGTACAGGTTCATTTCATTTTCTCTGTCAACTTTAGTACTTTTGAGAAACTGCTAATGGTCCAGGCATCACTATACTCAGGGTTATTGAAGTATTTAGAAAAAAAAATTGAGCTTCAGGAAGGGCAGAGAGGTGGAAAAGCAGGGGATGAAATGGGGTGGGCTTTGTGCTTCCTCTCCTTCCTTCTGCACCTTGCACCTAGCCCAGGATTGGTACTGGAGCTCTCCCTTGATGCCAAGTCTAAGGAAAGCAAACCATTCTTCAAAGGGAAAAACTATTAATTAGTGGGGCCTCACTAATTTCCCTGAGTTAATAAACAATTTCTAATGGAGAAAGTTGCAGAAAGAAAAAAATCTAGACTATTTGAAAATCTTTTCCAGCTCAGCTGAGCTGCAGAGCAGACTGCGTGCTCAAAGGAAGCTTAAAAGCTTTCTTCCATTTTTTTTTTTGCCTCCTTTCTTACCTTTCTCTCTAAAACCCCTGCAGAAAATTTGCTTGAAATGCTGATCTATCTCAACTTTAAGGTGACATCTGCATGAACTTGTTACCTGAAGTTTTGGGTCAGCTTCTCGTCTGCTGAATATACTTGAATATTTTTAATCTTTTATTTTCTAGCATTATTCGTCTTGCTAGATTTCAGCAGTTTTGCAATAGCCTCATACGGCAGCAAAAGAAAGAAAACACCGTTTTTTTTCTGTTATAAATCAAGGGAAAGCAGAGAAGCAAAGGAAAGGAGAAAAAAAAAAAGGAAAGAAAAAGAAACTTGAGCAAAAGTGCAAGCACTATTGTTTTTATAACAGGCAGCTGCTTCTGCCGGTTCACCTAAGGTAGTTTTCTGTTTCTGTGTAGGTCTCAAATTAATTTCTCTCAAGACTTTTGTATTGAACCTATTTCTTTTCAGAGTTCCTGACCTTCCTCCTTTTCTGTCCAAGCCCAACTGGAATGCTTTTGTATGGCTTGGCTAGCTTCTCAGTGCTTGCATTCTACATTTCAGCAGGGATGCCCTTAACATACTTAATCTACTCATTTATACCATAGCAACTGAACTGGGTTGAGATAGTCTGTCAGTCTGTTTGGTGGTGTTGTTTTGGGTGGGATTTTTCATAGGTGATGTCATCTATTGAAATAAAATGTTTGGTTTTGCCACAACTATGAAAATCTCACAAATAAAAGTCATTGTCTGGTGCTGCCATTCCTCACTTCTGTGTATCCCACTTTTTTTTATCTCCCTCCTCACCCTCAAAAATTTTTGAAGTGTTTTCAGCACTATTAACAACTTATATCCTAAGTGCATAAATTATTATTAGTGGAAATTTTCTTTCAAGTAAAACTATAACATTTTCAGTTTGATGTCCAGCTCAGAGTCCAGACTTTGAAATCTCAGACTCCTTCTCGAGCTACAATTTCTGTCCTCTTCAAAGCATGACAGGAAAACGCCTGACCCCCCTTTCACAGTCTGTTCCCATTCACTCTCTACAAGGGATGCTTCTGCACATCCTGTGCCTCGCTGTCCCCGTCACCATCTGAGAGCCCATCTGCCTGCCTTATGCCTCCGAGCATGGAGGAGAAGATCCCAGAGGCTGTCTGAGGACAGTGTGGCTGCCAAGGCTCCATAGGGCAGCAGAACCTGGATGTGAACTGTGCCCGCAGGAGTCAGGAGGCAGAAGAAGCTTTTGCTGGTACTAATGGATAAGAGCAACCACAAAGAAATACAAAGGAAGTGGTCAGGTGCTGTGAGATGGGGAGGACAAAGGGAAGGATGAGGTCTCCTTTCTAGACATTGCATTTTCTGTGGAATAGAGAACAAAAAAAAAACCCTTGAATTTGGCAGTTACTGATTCTGGTTTTGGCAAATGGGAATGGCAACAGGTGCTCTTTCAACAGCTGAGAAATTAGGAAAATATTTTTTACACTTAAACACCGTATGGAGATAAAAAACATAGGTGTGTTTTGAAGCATGACAGAGGAAGTGAAAACAAGAGCTGTCTGCAGAGACGCTGTAGAGAAGAACAGAAAATAATTACTCAAGAGGAAATATCTTCAGTAAGAGTATGTTATATTAGTTATGCTATGGTGTTTCTTGAACCAATGCTACCACATTCCTGTTCTTATATTCCACTCCTCCTGCTAGCCTGATTAATTTTACAAATTTTTTTGCCTTCTTTTTTCATTGCTCCTAATCTTCTTTATTTGTGAGGTTATTATTAACAATCAATTTCCTTCTGTTCAATGGTTACCTGTCAGACTTCTCTATCCTTTGGCCAGCCCTACCTTTTCATGTACCTGATATAATGTGCATAATGTGTAGTTAAATTTTAGTAATGGATCTAATGACTAACAATTTCAGTGTCATTTGAGAAAAATGTCACGATGAGTATTTTATGAGAATCCCTAGTGAGCATTCACTCAGTCTCAACTAGTTTGAGGTACCGCCAGGGAAAAGACAAGGAATTCCTCCCGTGGCCCCCCCACCATTTTGAAATGACAGCCAAGCTAAATAAATAAACAGTTATGAAGTCCTTAAATATACTGATACTGGAAGTCAGTAGAAGTTGCCTAGGAGGAGCTTATTTTCAGCCACATGTCTTTAGGCATTTCAAACATTAAGTTTAGTAGTTAGGATTTGTAAAAATTAAAGCTGTGTAAAATAAAAGATTGTTAGGAAAATAGGTGCATTATTTTAATCCTTCAGGAAACACTTTTGCTCGTACTTAAGAACACAGTGTTGTCATAACATGACTATGCAGAGCCACCTCCAGCCTCCTCTTGGAGGGTGACACCATCCCACCTGCTTTTGTTGCCCTCCCTTCACATGAATGTGAAATGAATGAGACTTGAAATTCACTCACTCTGTAAAATTTTTAAGTCTTACTTACCAATTCAGGAAGGGAAATGTATTGCTCAAAAAATTGCATTACCTGTCTTCAGCTGAACTGAGTAAAATGGCACCAGGCTAGCTTATGCTGGCTGAGGATCAGGCTGTGGTTTGCAGAATGACATGTCTTCCTAATTAATAAAGGAGAGCTAAGTTTACAGTGCCTAAATTGAACCTGTGCCCAAGCACATCTCATTCTCCACCACTTAGTGTTCCTAGACCACAATTGCTTGTCTGAGGCTTGTGGTTAGTGGACTGGGTTTGCTGGGTGTTTTGTGATAGGTTTGGTGGCTTGGGTTTTCTTCAGTTTCCAAGCATATTTATCCTTTTTGTTCTGCTATGAGATTGATATTGTGTTTTGCTTTAGTGTGAATACATAGGAACAACCAACCTGATCTACATAAATCATTTGTGTCATCTTTCCATCCCAAAATTAATATTCTTGAAAACAAACCAATATGATTGTATTGCATATAACATTCTAACTGTGACACTAGGCACACCATTTGAAGCTGATTATATTAATTGCTATTCAGGTCATAGCTTAAATTAATTATTGTGTTTGTGTAGGATGTTTGGTAAGAGGTTTCCTGATTGCTGTTCAGAAGATTGATTACTCATTACATTGTGGTTTCTGTGAGGAAGTCATCTTTTAGACCTCAGCATTTGCAAACGTACTGAGGCCAGACAGGGCCACTGGGAAGTGAGGATACCTACACCTGCAGCAGAGAAGCCACAGCATACATCTGCATTAATATCGAGCCAGAAAATAGAAGATGCATGAAACAGACATTTGTTTCAAAGGGCCGGAGTCCAGAGATAGACACTCATATACCTCTCATAATTACAGTAAAGGAAAGGAAATTTTAAAACACACACAAAAATGCTAGTTGACAGCATTTAGTAGATGAGGCAAATAATTAACAAAAGAGCCCATGTGACTCCTTGCTGTACCTGTCACACAATTTGCCAAGTCCAAGTTTCCACGCCTCAAATCTCATCATTTGACAACAGAGCAACCCAGATGCAGTGAATTCCTTGCTATTTCTCCTAGAAATTGGTTGGTTTGAGGCTGAAGTGGGAATATGAGGCTTTCTGTGGAAAAAAAGCACAATGTTGCAGTTAGTGTGTAGAAGATTTTACAGTTATTTTTAGGCACATTAGCTTTAAAGGAATTCAAGAATAAGTTCAAATATAAGTCAGATTAGGGAACATGCTTGGATCTGGTGAAGGATAAAGGCAAATGTGAACCATTACATTTTATTTCTTGAAATACGTTGATTAATGAGATGGACTCATAGTTCTTAATCCTTTTTGTCTGAACAACAAACACATGATCATAACCTGCTTTTTGCTGCACGGAAATTATGAGGTACTGAAAGACAAAAAAGGTAAAACAAATAAATCATAGCAATCATAGTTGCTCTAAATCTTTTTAAAGATTGCCTTACAATATAATACTTAAATAATAAAAGGAGTAAGGTGCAAGACTACGTATAAGTTTGCAACAGACATGAGGTTTACCTTTGTTCATTTGTTTAATTCACTCTTCTTTTTTTACTTATATTGGTGAGTTAACAAAGCAGAAAAAACCTAAAGTGTTTACTTTAAAATTCAAAATAATTACTAGAGCCTGATAAAATATCTTAGCAAGTATTCAAGATGGTAGTATTGCCATCAGGAGTTTTGTTTCCTATGAGTTCTCCTAGTGGAGCCAGTAGCAGCTCCAGTCAGAAAGGTTTTAGAAGTCCTGGGTAAGGACACTTTCTTTTTAGCAGATAGGCTGAGATAAACCGTTAAGTAGAAGTTACTAGATGTAGTGGATGGTGGATATGACACAATAGCTCCAAACAGATTAATATAAGTTAGTTTTGGCCTGCCACTAAATGCACATCTTAATGCAGTGATTAGCGCATGCCCACACACTGGTCTATCCATTAATTAAATTGATATTAAACCATGAGATTTTTCCCAATTTAAAAAAAATATTTTACAGGCACAAGGTAGACTTGTTTGTTAAACCCTGTAGGAGACTTAACTGCTAGTGTTGCCTGATACTTGTGAAATACAGTGTCAGTGAACCAGAGCACAGTTCCCCCATATTCTTATACATTTATTTTTCAAAATGGCACATTTAGTAAAATTACGTAACATTGCAGGCCTTATAAATGAGTTATGATCAGGTTCTATTAAGAGGCAACTTCTGATTCACAAAAATATATTCTTTATAAGAGCATCTTAAGACTTCTGGGGAAAAAAAGGGAGGAAAAAGAGGACTCCTGGCTGTTCTGCATAAGAAGTTCTTGTCCTGGTCTTTACCATGTGTTTTGTCATTTAGCATAATGTCCTCTACGATGAAGGAATTAAAGGAAATTGGACAGAAAATGACTTAATGGTAATTTGATTTTTTTTTGTAATTTAGCACTTTTCCATGCCATTTTCTTTACTCATCTTAAGACTGTGACCTTTTATTTTGTAATACTTTTCTTGTGTGTAAAATTCCTCATTGTAGATAGGCTGCTGCCTTCAGACTTCACTCAATTCATATATACGGCAAAATGAAGGTGTGATTTTCTGTACTTGAATTTAGTTATGCAATTTGGATTGTGTGGGCATGTATTTTTTTTTTAAAAAAAAAGGTAGGAACGAGAAGCCAAGACCTCAGGGAACTCCAAGTAATGTGCGATCCTATTACCCTGCACTTTCAGTGCCAATTTTACCCAACACGTGACAGAGTCTAGCTGGCATAGATGGGCATTTTTGTGTAGTAGTTATTCTCTCATTTTCCCATGTGAGCATATCCACTGTGCTAGGACTAAGGATGGGTGTATATTCTGTTGCCCATTATAAAGTTTGCCCTTCTGCGGGCATTAGCTCCTGGAATAAAGAAATTGGGGCCATGACTAAAATAGTGACTATGGGCATGATTGGTCAGGAACAGAGTCACAAGGAGGGATTGGTGCAAGTTCTTTTTGCTATAATACCATGTTCGAGGAAAAAGGAAACCATGGCCAAATATCTGAGAAAATCAGGATGAGGGCTGAAAGGAACAAGGGGGAAAGGGTACTTTTTAGACAGAACTTTTCCTGGAAAAATGTTTGGCCCATGTAAACTGCCTCTAGGGGTTTCGCTCATAATGCTTGGTAAGTGGGACTTTCTGCATACTCAGAGCAAATCAGCAGGACTACATTAACAGCATACCTCTCCAGCATCTGTTTTCAAGAGGCACAAGCAGGGCTCCCATTGCCATACCATTTAGGAAACAAAGACCTGTCTGTGTACTCCTGGCTTTTATATTCAGAGAAATTATTTGAAATAATTGAGGATTAAGGAAGAGGAAAAGGGTAACAAAAAATTATATTTTTTTAAACTTCAGGGGTTTCTTTGCCTTTTTTTCTGGTGACCTCAGTTCTTCACACTCCTGCTTTCCTGTTGCATACTATTATCACCTCCCTATTTCAGTTTTATCCGGTGTTGCCAACAGTTACCACTAACTTGTTTCAAAATTTAGTTGCACTCTTCCCCTCCTGCCCAGTTCTTTTCAGACTATTTTCTTGACCAAGGGCACACCCCAAGCCCCACTGTAGAAATGCAGGAGTAAGGACTGCAGGGCCTTAGAACTGGATTCCTGTAAGCAGGCACTCCCATGATGCTCTAGTCACTGATCCCAGTTAAATAGCATCACCTGTGGTTCACACAATCCTCTCTCAGTCTCAGTGACTTGAGGGAGGCTACTTTAAGTAAAGACTTTCAGCTGTGAATAAAGAATTCACATTTTTTTTCTCCGGCCAGAAGATTTGCAACAGCATCTGTCAGTAAATGCTTCCTGTGAAAAGCATTGCCTGAGTGCTACTTCTCTGTCCCTGACACTCACCACTTGTGAAGAAGTTAATCATTCTGTTGTACTTGTAAAAATCTACTTGTGGTACAAGTAAAAATCCCAATAATGGTACCAGCATCAGTTGTTATTGGTTAGGGAACCAAAACGTAATTTAGTTTATACACAAATTTGAGTGTCAAAATCTTCAACTGTGGAAGTCTTAATGTGTTTATCAGAGAAAACTGATTTGCAGGAAAATCTAATACATGTTTGAGGATTTCATTTCCTAATTATTTGCAGTAGCAGCTTTAGTGAAGTCACAGGAGTTATTCCCACTTTATCCTGACTTTCACGTATTTCCTATAACATTTCTTTAAAGATGAGAATATAAGCAATATGGTCCAAATTTTAATTAGATTTTCACAGCACTTAGGAGTGAATGAGTGTTTTTCTAGAGATTTTATTCAGCTGCTCTTGATAACCATCCAGAAGACTAAAGATGATCTCTCCTCAAGTTCTGGAGCAGTTTAGGAATGTAGCACAGAATCTACTTGGTATGCGGTTGCTTCTGCATTGTCGTGTAAAAGTGGAAAAATCAGAAGTTTTCTCTAAAATTGAAAAAGCAATTGTACTGAAAGAATGGAATTGTATTGGCCTTACAAATGCTTGGTTTGTCTTGGATCACTGCAAAAATTAAGTAAGCCTTCCCCAGCCTTTCTTTCATCTGCCCCACTAAAGATTCAAAACCCAAAGTAAATCCTTCATGCAGGCTCTCAACATTGACTTGAGTTATATTCTGACTGCCCTTTAAGGACGTATTTTAAAAATCAGAGCATGAAACCACTGAGCATGAAACGACTGCAGTCTGGGGTGCTGCTTTTGTGGATGAATGGTATATTTTGTTACAAAATCACTCTCACATTTAATTATTATCGGTATTTCACCAGTTGACCAAAGTTTCATTTCTGAAGTCTAGCGTACACGTGCATCATTACTGCCTGTTCTAACGCCACGCTGCAGCCTCCTCTTGAAGCAGCAGTTCTATTTGCAGAACATTCTGTCTATTCGTAATTTAATTAAACTCACTTAGTGAATTATTTTAAATGTCATACTTTGTAATTGGTGGTTTTTTAAAAAATGAAAATATAATAAGGAATTATTAATTTTACATAAAGTGAAGTCCAGTAATAAAATAATTCCAAACAATGAAACACAGTGGGAGAGAAGACCTCATTTGGATGACTGGAAGGGAACATCACTTATTGCAATAATGTCTTTCTTTTAACATTTACAATTATTCATCAAGACACTGATTTTACTCACAGTATTACCCATTGAGCTCAGTGTGTCTCTTGGATTTTTTGCTACTATCCTTTGTGGGAGAATTTTGTCTTATAGATTCTTGCTGCTGTTTATGTAATTTTGTATCTTGGAGCAAATCTGCTTCAATTGAAATCCATGCAAAGATTCCCACAGTGTTCAGTGGAAGCTAAGAGGGACGCATAAAGGATCTGTCCATCCCAAACACCAGAGTAACAGCAAACATGAAATGTCTAATATTCTTGTTATTTCGTGCACTTCTTCCTCAAGTTTTCCAGCTCCCTTTTTACTCAGAAGTGTAGGATGTAGCTGTTCTGCATCCTCTTCTCCAAGGTACAGCAATAAGCAACACCTGAGCTTTGCTAAGACCAGTACACGACAGTATGTCATAATGATGGTAATAAAAGAGAATCTGACCATCAACAAAATAGTAAAACTGGCAATCTGATGTATCAAAGTGCTGTCAAGATGGGAAATACCTCAGGCAAGAGATTGCCTTCATCCCTATTTAGACAAAGCCCCTCGGCAGACTGTGGGCTCGGACCACTCAGTGATGGGCTACTGCAATACCCATCTGTAAACAAACAGCAGATAATTTTTACATTCAACAGCCCAGCAGAAAGCTTTTTTTATCTTTCTCTGTTTATCTTAAACCATAATATTAATCTTGTTAATGTAATTGAACTAAACATTTTGCACATACCCATGGTATTCAGAGTTTTGTCTCTTGGAGTATAAGGTAAGCTGAAAATCAGCCGGTGGTCTTCTGCGAATAGGAATGAATAGTAGGATGAGAAACACTGATTTTAGAATACATCTATTGGTGGATGTCCTATACAATATCAGAATTTCAGCACTGTTACTACATAGCTGATCCTAAACTCTTCTGCAGGATGATGAGCTTTGTTATTGTTTAAAAGCTAGTGAGAACCTCCACAAGCCTGCCTTTTCAATCTGTTTATCTCTTGTAGTTACATTACCCCCTGTCTGACTTTGCCCTGCTAGCCTAGGCTCAGCAAAGAGCCATGTATTTGTAGGTGGCATTCAAAAAAAAAACCAACAAAATCCCATTCATGATGGTGACTGACAAGCATCAAGAATCTTAAATGAAGGTGGCCTGAAGGACTTACAGCTTGCAGTGTAATTTAATTAAGATATCAAAGTGATAGCAATTATATCATTTATGACAGCTGTTCTGTTATAAAGCATTTCTTTAACAGAAGATGATACCTGAGAAGGCAAGCACTGCTGTGAATCACACTTGCCTTACATTCAAAGCACGATTACTCTTCAGATTTACTAGAGCCATGCATTTGTTTTGCTGCTGTTTTATAGGCCTTCGGGTGGTTCCCCGCAGACCCAGGGCACCGCAGGGACCTCATCTTCAGCCCTGCCCCATCTCCACATTCCAGGAGTTTTTCTCAAGCAAAAACTAGTGCAAGTCATTTTCCTCCGCCGATGCCAGGAGAAGCTTTCAGAGAAGCGCAATGCGCATAGAGCTGAAAGTTGCTGGGAAGTGACAGCACGATCTGGGACCTCATAAATAGCGGGATACCTCCTGGATCTTTTATTCAATTACTATTCAGGAAGAAAATCTGTTGGTTTTCGTGAATTTTGGCTAGGAATTAAATTAATTGAATCTCAGGGCAAAATTTGCCTCATTGAAAGGAACTTCAGAAAATTCAAATAAAACTATAAAGTCCTAATAGAGTATTCTCTATGGCATAAGGTTATTTTATAACATAATAAATCTTCATATATTGGATATACAGTTTAAAATTGTGTTCTTATGTGCTTGCAGAAAAAAATATCAGAAGTTCCCATTTTTAAGTATCATATCCAAAATTTTGACATCAGACAAGTTTCCAGTCATGCACATGTATACAGGCAGTTTCTCCAGTTTCAGGGAGTACAGGACTCTACAAGAAAATGCAAAGTTAGAGTTAAAACTGTTCGCAAACTTTTACACATATATATTGCTGTAATTTTAAGTTTCAACTGCTACATCTGCAAAATAAAGTTTAAAAAAATTAAGTCTAGAAAAGCAGTCTTAAGAAATATTGGCAGTTTAGAAAGGAACTTTACTGGGCATAATGTCAGATGGAGGAATTGATTTTATAATCTAAAGATAGTCAGTACTGTGTTCCAAAATATATACAGATAGGTATTTAGATAGTGAGTCACAAACATTTGTAAGGAGGCAAGAGATAAGCAGTACATTTATTTTTTTTCCTAAATAGCTTCTGTGACAAAGTACCTCTCTGTTTGCTTGTTGAATAAATTATACTGATAAATGAGTTAAATAACCATAGCACATCACTATGAGTTATTAAAATCAAAGATAACTTAACAGGCTTGCTTTCTTCTTATGTACATTTTAATTGTCAGCCAACTTTTTAAATTTGCAACTGCCCACGTAAAGTATCGTTTAACTAATGTATCTGAATGACATACAATAAAATACACAAAAATAATCTCAAAATAGTTTAAAATCATTTAGAAGCCTGTTGACTTAAGTTATCAGCTAAAATTTATAGTTATTTGTCATTGATTTTACTGCAGCGTTTTCAGTAAATGTCCAATCAAGAATTAGGAGAAATTAAGAAATTTAAGGGCTCGAATCTTTTGAAGTTGTTTTCTTTTTTTTTTCGTTTTTGTATTAACATATCACAGATGGCCATGTAGAACAGGGTGATTGTATATGCTGTCTAAAGACATTGTTATAAGCAGAGCTTTGCCACTTCTTATCCTTAAAACACTTTAATAGGGCCTGAAAATACTCAGATGGTATATGCAAAGTGGTTTTCTGTAAGAAAATGTAAATGCTGCATACCCTTAAAGAAAGAGGCATATAGCTTTGGTTTGCAGCATAGTGCAGCCCTGAATTCTCTGGAAGTGGAAAGAATACCTCACCTTCTCTGGGGTCTTGTTTTGTAGACAGCTGTTTTTCATACTTATAAGTGCACTTCATATACTCCTTTAGTCCAAACTGGGACTTAAAACTCCCTGTAAAGATAAATGTTGAACAATACTATATTGTTTAAATTAGAGAGTAACTGTGGGAATACACAGAGGTGCATCTATCATTGCAGCAAGGCAACTTCATGCTTTTCTGGCTTCAGGTGCTGCCTTATCCAGCCAAGTGGGTCTTACTTCAGAGGCACTTCTAAGTGTTAGGGAGCTGATGTCACTATCACCCCCCTCACTGAGGCAGCTGGAAATGGATCTGGGCTGTCCTGGTGCACTCCTGCCCCGAAGCATCACTGATCTCTAGACTGTGCAGCTGGTGCAAGATTTTGACCTTTCCTATACACTGCAAGAAGCAGAGTCTGTTGGAAACTAGTCTTCCAGTCAAGCAGCAAGTCATTAAACAGCATTTCTACTAAAAAATGGTTGAACAGCTAGCCAGGCTGGGATAAGGAAGTGTAAATTTTCAGATTTCAAATGGCAGCAGTTAATTGTATTACTTTATCTGAGGTGTTTCTCTTTATCACGTCTTCTGTAAGACAAGCCTACGATGAGTAGAATTGATAGGGAACATAATGTACTGTAATTTATTACTTTCGAGGGTGGTACACTGGAGAGGAAAATACTTAGAGCTTCTCTTATCAACTTACTTTGTAATAGATTGAAATGTATTAGGATAAAAGGAATCCTTGTCCTTAAACTTTACCTTTGGGCATCCCAGCAGGCAGCTGTAGAAAGTCTGTTTTTCCCACTATAGAAAAATTACATTAAGTCTCTCCTTGTGAGAAACTTCCCTACTTAATGCCTATCACAACTCAAATATTTAAGGTATACTCATTCTACAATATTCTTGAGTTACAATTGTCTCATCCTGCATATGCACCCAGGCTTAATCTTCGTAGAGGGTTAAGAGCACGCAAAGAATTTGCAGCACAACTTCCATTTAAGCAAACAACAACAAAATGCTGAGGACGACTACACAGCCCAGACTGTCCTGTTCTTGCTAACGAGGTTGCCCAAGGTAGCCCCGTTAACAACTCCTCCTTGTTACAGTGGAGGCATGCAGAGGTTCAAAGTGCAACCTCATATTGCAGCCGTCTTACCACAGCTCTGTGGTGAAAGAAGCTTCTTCATCATAAGATGTGATTTACTTTACAATCAATTCAGTGAGCAGCTCAAGGGAGCTGCTTGCATGCTACACATCTGATGCATTAATTGGAAGTATTACATGTGTTGTCATAAGCTTTCTTTCTCTTTGCTTTCACTTAGATATGCTCTGTTTTTAATTTTTTAGGTTCTGTCATTCAGACTTGGGAGGCACTCTGTGTCATTTTGGGAAGTAACTGAGGCCATGAGATATTTTGGGGGACTAATTTTACCCCCAGTTCCCATTGCTCTGAGTCTCCCACCTGAGGCAGTAGAGCCTGAGAGGCAGCAGCAGGGATTGTGCAGGCATTATGCCCCTGCCCTCTGCATGGGACAAGGGAGCAGCTGCATTCCTTTCCCCTTCTCTGTCATCCAGCCAGTTAGGATTCGCTAAATCTCAACATGCTGTGATGAAATAAATTTTGAAAACTGCAGGTTGTTAGGAGTCAGTGCAACCACATGCCTTACCCAAACTGTAAGTTTGCAGGTAAAAGTCTTAGCACAAATTATTTTAGGAAATGCTTGTATATCTTTCAGAGCAGTTATGGTTATATGTAATAAAGGAAATTACACAACGATCTCCAGCACAGTACTGAACAAATTACCAGTTTATCACAAAATCTTGCTCAAAAGATACTGTATGGGTTTTTTGATTGAATTACTTATATTGGTGCCTTATCCTAATATGGATTTGATGAGTGTCTTCATTCTCTTTCAAAGCACTATGAGCTATAACCAAATGTGCAGAGACATCACACAATTCATTGTGAATACTAATAAGACATCCCTTCACTCTATAATAAAATCCAACATTTAAATGTTTCTGTAACAATTCCTCATTATGTAAGTACATACTATGATTCATTAAAATTATTTCTCTTATTATCCTGACAAACACAAATGAAGGGAAAACAATACAACCCACCTTTTAAATGAAATTGGATTTCACTTAAAATTGTCATTTTTGTTTATGTTTCTTTTCGTTCTTCCTTTAAGTGGTTCACATACATGCAAGGGTCCCCTAAGCCTGGGAATTCTTTGACAAAAAATGATCAAATACAACAGAAATAAGTACAGATTCTGTGGCAACAGTAAGATGGATTTTTTTATATGTATTAAAAGCAGTGTTTCTGCATAACATCAGCAATTCTAATTGTGGTATTTGACATTCAGTGTTAATCCACTGGCTCTAAAGCTTATTAAAAATGGCAGTAGACACACTGGTAATGCAGGAGCAGATCAGAAATTGTCAAAACCAATACTGACATTAAGAATCAGAAATAAAGTTACAGTTATTGCAGAAATACAATTTTGCATTAAATCCAAGGCCACAGAATCAATAACACTCTGGAGTGGGCTGAACAGCACCTGCAGATACAGACAGTCCCAAAAGCACAGCTGAGACATCCCCAACAAGAAAAGAATTTCGTCTCTCTCTCTCTAGTCTCTTTTATTTGTTGTCTGACTGTGCAGTTTCTTTTCTCTGTGGCATTAACACAAAGACAAAAAAAAAATCTCTTTGAAAAAAAGGCCTGTGGGGCAAAGGAAAAGGGTCTGTTCCAGCTACTGCTTGTCTGAGCACTAATTACTTTACCTCTCTCTCTCTGATCTCCCCCAGCTGTACCTTTATGGGCAGCTGAACATACTTGCTTGTAAGTCACTTGGAGATTTCCAGCTGCAAAATAATATACAAAACATTATATAAACATGCAATATTATATAAATGTGGGTAAATAAATTTTCTTATATCTGTGACACAGTTTTGCTATCCTTATTCATAGCAAGTATGCTACATTACTACATCTATGACATGAGCAGCCTATTGAAATGGGTGTGAGAGTATGTGAAATAAGGGACTAGCACAGTTGGGGAAGGCAACCTGCCTTGGCTTAGCAGAGCTGTCTACTTTCAGTAACAACAAAGTAAAAGATTATTCAGCTTTGGGGAATTAACTCTTTATTGAATTTTACTCAGTCTTCATCTCATTGTGAGGATTTGTAAACCTGGTCAACTTATTATCTTGGTAGTGTTCTCATGAATATACACATTGCTTGGTGTAGCCTGTGCAGTTATTTGATTAGATTGTCTCTTCTAAGAAAGATTACTTTATTTTGGAAGAAATAAAACAAGATTTGAGATACGTTTTTTTTTCCTAGCTGTATTTTACATCCCATTTGAATAAAGTTATTTAATGATTGCTTTTACTTAGAAATCCTCTATAGCAATCTTAAAAGTTTCCCACAGAGGAAGCAGGAATCACCCCAGGAAAACTATTAAAGCCAACAGTGCTTGTCACAGGCAACCATTCATGAATACCACAGAGGATCTTATATCCTTCTGGCATTGTCTTACCATAATTCATGTTCAATATCCCACAGATTATGCAGAATGACTGTCTGCTGTAGCTGCACATTTAGACAAGCACATAACATCTTTTAAGTTGGTGGAAATTATAAACAGGAAACAAATTCTGAGATCTGTTTCCTCATGTTGAATACTTAAACAAAGACTTGTTTTTTACGAAGCCAGGTAGGTTTGGTTTTGTTATTTCCCCTTTTAACTTCCTAGTACAGGAGTTGTGTGTTTCAGTGCATGAAATAGTTTTATATAAACTCTGTGTCAATCACAATAGCTTGATAGAGTGCATTTTGGTATCTCAGTCTTCATCATGACATTTTGCCACTATTCAGAGTAAAATGTAAAGCCTACAATCACAATGAGATAACATAACATACCTTTCATCAACCTCAGCTGTACTTCCCAGCTGTAGCATATTGTACAGTTCTTGTAGGAAAGAATAAAAATTTCAGATGAAGCAAAGAAAAACATCTGAAACATGCTCAGATGTGTGCATACATGTAGAGGAAAGAAAATACCGCCTGTAAGAACACACAGAATTCTTCGTACCTAAATTTAGATTGTAGAGATTGCTACAGAAACACACTTCAGTGCACTCACATCTGCAGGTGCTGTTTTAACATCTGTAGGAAAGGAAATAATGTGAATTTGATATCCTAATCCTGCTGCCCTTTGTAATAATAAAATCATAATGATGCCTTGGGGTGACATATGTAGTAAAAGGCATTTTGCTGGGACAGGACTGGTTGTGTCTAAGTCAAATACACATTTAAGCCCCTCGAATAGTCTTTTACAGCATAAATAACGCTTGCACATACAATTAGCTATTCTTGAATGTAAAGGACCTTTTAACAGATAAGCGTGACTATGACAGCACAGGAATAATTTAGCTCTTTGTTCACAAAGTAGGGTGCATTTTCATGTTGCCCTTAAGCCAGTCAGTCTATCTGCACTGCTTCACTTCCATCCCCAGCTGTTGCATCCCTTCTAGCAGTATCAGCACTCAGCTGGCCAAGCAATACATCAGAGACTTGATTCAGTGGAAAACTAAGACTGCGGGGGGGGGGGGGGGGGGAAACTACTTGCTCATCCAGCTCACCACACAGCAGCATAATTGCTAGACACAACGATGGGATCTCCCAAGTTTGCAGGAAATTGGTCCTTAAAGAGAGGCTGCCAGCTGGAAGGCCATCAGCTCCACAGCAGGGAGGTGAGCAGGGAGAGGGGTGAGCAAGCAGCATGCTGCTGGATTGCAGACTGATGCTTACTTGAGGCAGGGCTGGGCCCACAGCAAAGATGCAGCTCTGAAGGAAAGAGAGCTTTTCCAGTGGATCTGCTGGAAGTTGCTGGACTGGAAAGAAATGTGTTACGATGGGGTTTTATAATATTTTTTTTTTTTCCAGTTTTGTCAAGGCACCTCTTCCAAGCTAACGAAAGTTAAGTTTGTGCTATTTTAAAGAGTAGCCTAATTCTAATATAGTGTAAAATGAGCATTAGTAGCTAGAAGACCTTGGTCTGTTTTGCCATGAGGAAAAGGTCAGGCTGCAAGGCCCCAGAATGGCTGCATAGGTGCAGCTTCACACCCACACTTACAAACATGGCCTTCAAATGAAGCATTTGAAACTATGTGATACCACTCTAACTACAGTTGGAAAACTGATGAATCTCCAAGTTGCCAAATTATTAAGCTCTAATTGTAAAGCATATTATCCATGCTGTTCATTCAGCCAAGCCTAACAGGTAACTCAAGCTATTGCATAGACCACACAAGTGCTGACATTGTCTTTACATACTCCTAGTAACATCAGCATTTCAGACTTCCAGTACCTAGTTTGAACCTACATAGAAGCCAATTGCACAGAGGTTAAATGTGCGTCATTTTTAAGTTTTTTCTGTATATATTTTGCTTTACAGTAACTGTTTGTGCAGACTTTTCTTATTACTCTAGATTTAAATACAGTAGGAATAGACAAAAAAGCTTTGATTGTTTAGGAAAATTGTGTACATTTTCACACCTGGTCAGGGTTATTACCAGATGCTGCCCAGGTGGGGCCAGTCAAGTCCGTTAAGGCCTGCTGAGGCTCACCCCACTCTCACAACATATTTGTCAGACTTTTTGCTATCAATAAATTTCCTTTGTGAACCAAAAAAAAAAAATTGAACACAGTAATTTCTAATAAAAAAAAAGAAAAAAAAATTTTTTAGTGTTACCAGCACCCTGATTCTCCCTGTCACCACCAAGGTGATTTGCTTTCTCAGTTTTCTGATGCTTGTGTTCCCTCTGTGATTGTCAAAGATAACTGAGACCATCTGTCCATGATAACAGATGAACTTGCCTTTGCGCTACCTTTCCCTTGCCGAGGGATGACATCTTTCAATTGTAGCATTTTAGACATCTCCTTTTTTTCTACCCCTTTAATGTCTTCCATTCTAAATTAATAGATAGTCCAAAATAATCAAAGTGAGCAAGATGAGATCTGTATCTGATCACAAAATGTAAGGTAGAGACACCCGAGGTTGTTGTTCTTGACAGTAGAAGCCGTTCCCAGTTGAGACACACACCCCCTGTATCTTCCACATGCCTTCCTAGCTGGAGTTCCTGCAGGGCAGCTGGACAGCAGGAAAAGCAGCTCAGACAAAAATGCACTGATGCAAGCTGAGCACGATGCTGGAGACTGATACCCTCTGCTGCTGTGTCCAAGAAGCATTCTCATGGATAGGGTGGCTTCCTCAGAACAAGTGCCAATGTGCTGAGAGGTTGTTGTTCTTGACAGTAGAAACTGTTCCCGGTTGAGACACACACCCCCTTCCACATGCCTGCATCCCCTGGGATTTTGGTTTCTCACCCAAATATGTGTCCGGTGTACAAAGAAACCCAGGTTTTCTTGGGAAAAAAAAAAAGATTCTGCTGTATTGTTTAGCCAGAGCACAGCACGATGGGGTCCCAGTGTTATGCACCTCATGACATTGCAAAACCTATAAATAGGAAAGTGATTATATTGCCAGATACCTGCTGATACAAGAGGAAAACACCAATATTCAGCTTCTGAAATAACAAAACCACACTTGGGTCAGTTCCAGTAGATCTGCCGTAGGGTACTTTTATGCCAGAATGATTGCATGGTCAAAATAACATCAACAAGATTGCCAAATCAATGGTAGCCTTGGAATGATAAAATTGCCAACTAGGAATAAGCAGGCTTTTCCCACTAAAAAAAAAGTGGCTATAGGTATTTTGGAGGAAACAAAACTCTATCTACCTCATAAAGTAAACTGAAAAGCATTTCCAAAAACTAACTAAAGTAGCTAAAAAGAGCAAATATTCTGCTAGGAATTAAGTGCCTTTGCCAAATGCACCAATGCATTTGGCGCTGCAAATGTTAAAATGTTTTTTCCTATGATACATTATCAGTTCATAGTATTGAAGAGAGGCATGATCTAATCATCGCAGAGCTACTCTGGATGCCAAGAATGCCTTCACATGATCTACCAAAAGGCTTTGGAAGAAACAGTACAATACAATCAGGCATTACAGAGTTCAGCATGCAAAAGCATTTCTATCTAATTCTGCATCTATATGTAAATTTGGGATAGGATCCCATTCTTCATGAAGATGTTGTCATGAAAATTAATTAGCTAGGTCTGTGTTCCACAGGGCAAAGTGCCAGATCTTGAGAGGCTTAAATATATTTTTAAAATCTGAATATTAAGGGTCTGCTTGCACCAAGTTTGTTGTAGGATCAGGGCAGTAATCCGCAAGGTCCTTTCAAGCTTGAAAGTACATGAAGTTGTTGAGCATTATTATTTATTTTTAGGCAGTCAGATCCTCCCTGGTTTCATCTTTTTAAGTCTTCCCAGAAGTTATTGATTTAAACATGCTTTTATTTTCTTTTTGCTGGTTTTGGAGAATGTATATTGTTCAGCTCAGAGTTCAAAGTGCTTGTCTGGCCATCCAGAATCCTCTCACTTGGGAGATCTGTGAAAGAGCATCAAGTCTTCCACTGGTATTTTAGCACTTTTTCTTTCTTAACTTAAATCACTTTAACTTAAAATGCTGTCACTGCAGTGATGAAAGGCTATTGATGGTAAAGTGTTCTTGTCCACAGCCTTCCCTGTCTTCATCACAACAATAATTCTGCAGACATTGACCGAGATGCTCTCAAACTAGCTAATGGATGTAGTGAGTTTGATAACATCCATTATCACACAATAAATTCTGTGCCTTGCCAATCCTCCAGCACACTGACTGTTTGCCATAAGTAGGACAATGCCTAATGAGTAGTGTTTCCCAATTAACGGTTTTGTATTCTGACTCTGTCATGGTAAACAAGTAATTCCTTGTTAGAAACCAAATGCAAAATGCAAGCATTAGGGCAGTTGCTGCTATTAGCTATTCCTGTCTAATTAGTCATCTATGATGTACAGCACAGTACCAAGCAAACTACTTGTGAAGATCTCTTGGAAAGGAAAACAGATATACTCTATTATTTCCAGAAGTGTGACTTGAATGCAGTAATTTACTGCACAACCTCACTCCAAACATGACTCAGGCTGTATTTATTTCTTGTCTTGTGCATCTGAGGTAACTGCCTTGAAACAGCGGTATAGAAATTGGGCACCGTGACTCAATTCTTGAAAATTTATTTTGCTCCTTCTTAAAATCTTGGCCTGCTTAACCTCAGCAGCCTTCACCGGTTTGAAAATGCAAGTTATAATCCTCTGTAGAGACTTAGCCAGGTGTCTATTACAGCATGTAATCTGTGATACAGCTTCCAATATTTACGCTGCAGAAAGGTTAAGCCCCCTGCCTTTGTTCCTGAGTGAAAAAGTCCATGAAGCGTTAGTGTGGACAGGAGGCAGACTGAAAGAAGCAACATCTTCAATCAAGCCCTAAGCCTGTCTGGATGCCACTGAGAAGCCTTCTTGATAAGAAACAGGAGGCTTCACCTGGGTGGCAGCACTTGGACTTTAACCCTTGAGCAGCAGCTGCAGCACCACTGCCAGATGCCCTGCTGGCATTCAAAGGTCATGCTGCTGCTAGACCTCTGGTTTTAATCTAAACCCTCAGCTAGGATCACTGTCCCCTCCATCACTGAGTTGTTCCTGAAGATGCACTTGGTAAGACTTGCTCCTGCCCAGTGGAAGCAAGGCCAGCCCTGGCACCCCATCCCAGGCAGGGACACTTACAGAGCACCTCAGACACCACCATAAAAGTTCAACCTGGCTGGCACAAACAGACATCAATGAGTGCTCAAACAAACTAAATCCAGCTAGTTGAGGGGAAAGCCTACTGGGACTAGTCAGCCCTAGACAGCAGCTTCTCAGGTAACTCCACTTTTTCCTGCCAGGGCTGATCGTGATCAAATTGTGTGATACAGCCACACACCCTTCCTGTGCCTGCAAAATGGATACCTCTTCCTAAAGCTAAAACCTTTAGACTGTGTCTAAAGTAGTTTTGGTAATATTTTTAATTCCATAAGCAGCCTAAAACAAACTTAATTTACCTGCCTGCAAGGAGCTATTTAATATCAATCTCCAATTATCATGCAGGAAAATAGTGGGTTTCTTTTAGTTGGTCATGCTATTGGGAAAGCTTCAGCTACCTTTTATGCTAATTGGCAGTAAAGCGTTTAGAAGTATTTATTAGCATTAAATTATTTAGTATTCTCCTAGTGGCTTAAATATCATTTTGAAAAGTTATAAATATTTTCTGTTTTGTCCAGCTGAAGAGCTGCTGCTTGGAAGGCTTAAATGAAGATGTATTTATGGCTGCCTGCTGGTCACAAAATTACTGACAGCTGCTAATGCTCCAATCCTTTAGATGCCCCAACACAGAGCGGGCATAGCTTTCACAAACTGGAGAAAACTTCTCTTTGTTGTATTAATTTTACTGAGACAGACGTTTTAAAGAGGATTATCACAGAGATCAAGACATTAAAATATGAAACTAATCCCAGTTAAATTAATTGTTTCCATACTAACATGTATTAAGGGACATTCATATAGGTCAAGACCCCTTTACACGATTTTGGTAAACTAAGTACAACCTAACGTGCAAATTACACTGAAGATGAATTAGGAGCAGCTTAAAGGCAAGTTGCTGGTAGAGAAAATGGGAATCTGAATCCAAGTCTCTAAAGCAATAATCACATTAAATATTTCAAAATTATGTCAGTAGGCAGGGGGGAACTTACCTGAAATCATCATTTCTCCCTCTCTCTTCCAGAACTCAGGATGTTTATTTTATTGGCTTATATCAGCTTAGGGTTTTTTTTCCTCCTAATTTCCTCTAGAATAATGAACTCCACGCAGGTTATTTTGCTGTCATCAAATCATTCACCTCGTAAAGAGAATTGCATGCTATAAAATTAAAATAATAATTTAGTTTGCTGGGGAGAACGTGCCTGAAGTTTTTTATTAGGATTCTCATTTGCAGGGATGTTCTTACCCCAGGCTTTCAGTGGTGGGTTGTGCCACTGATGTTACCTCTTGTAAGAGTGTCAGATGCAGGACAACAGTGTGATTCTGGCCCATTTCTCACTATATTCTGCTATTAATTGGAATAGCTTCATCTTTCCCAAAAAGCTTTGTGCCCACAGAGGTGTAAACTACCATTCAGTAGCAAGCTAGGGATGATTTTTAGCATTCACTGCACTGTTCTTTGAGGTGCCTTATTGATACCAGCTCCCATGATCTTCCTGCATTCACAACAGCTTGCATTTTGTTAGAGTCCTGTCTCCTAGTGTTTTCTGATTATATTGGCACCTTGGCCTTGCAAAAGAAGTCAGCTCTTATATACAGAAAGAAGCAATATGTCCCACACAATCTAGGTTACCTGCTGGAGGCCATAAAAGATGCCTCGTGCAGCACCCAGGACGACTTCAGTTTTTAACATGAGGAATCACAACAGACTCGGTGGCTGGTTGTGAAGCAAGAACCCAAAGCCATCCCTCAGCAGTGCTTAATACACCTGTCTGCCTAACCAGGAGCATTTATTTTCTGGGTTTCGATACCCGTGACCTCTCAGTAAAGTTCTCTTGCCAAAGTGGTGACAGAAGGATATACATTATAGGTACAGAGGCAGCTTCATGGTGACAGGCATGACTAGATTTTTCTAGTAAACTTCAGAAAGGTGTGATTTACATAACTCTGAGCGTTTTCTACAAAATTGATATTTACACGTAGTCAAAGGGTCTGGAACCTTGCAGATTTCACATTATGTGCTTTCCCTAAGGAAAAGAAAACACCTGAGTAAGTTAGCAAATCCTGGCAGTTTTCTGATATATTAAGTGGAGCTCAAATAATAAAAACATTTGGTGTTTTCACTATTCTGCTTGAAACTTTTTTTTTGATTTTCACTGTTTTATTCAAAAGGAAGGCATAGAAATAGCAACCGTGAGCCTGAAATCAGAGCCATAGCAGGGACTTATTATAGACATCCTTTTCAGAGTATTTTCAGTTGCAGCTGCGTGCTTTGAAGCTGTCAGTGTAACAAGCAGTGTGCTGGTTTTCAAATAACCCTTTTTGCTGTCTTGTAGTTTTTCTCCTAACTTTGAGCAGTGAATCATTGTCAGTTTTAGCATTCAGCTGTATTAATGAGAAAGACAAAGAGAAAGAGAAAGGTAAAAAGAAGTTGCCAGTGGGGAGGTCAAAGTGAGTGCAAAGGCCTTTTCCTTGTGTTTCATGGGAGAGTGTCAAGAGGCACAGCAGTGACCAAGATGGAAACTCATGTTTGAAACCCATTTCCCACGCCAGATGGCATTGAATCACTTCATTGCCCTGAGGCCTTGAGACGGAGAGAAGCATAACTGTAATTATAAGAAAACAAAAGGTTGATTATCTTACCAGGGCTTGTTCTGTTTCCAGGGTAGGTGGAGGGGAACTCTGATTGATGGCACTAACAAATACTCTTATGCCGCTATCGAGCACTGCTAGGTATAGGCATGTGCATCTTTTTTCCCCAGCAGTGCTGACCATCCGTGAAAAGAGGCTTGGCTTCTTCCACAATCAGTCTGTAAGGCAGAGGGAATAATATAGAGCAGTGGTTGCTCTCTTGAACAGACACAGGATGAACAAGTATCAAAGTATTAGTATACTGTTGAAAGCTGAAATTAGATAGATGTGATTCAGTGCAGCCTATAGGGGCTGATATCTTGGCAACTGCTGCAAGATATCCCCAATCTGCAGACAAAACAGCCTTTGTGAACAAGCAGAAGATTGTAGAGTGCAAGTTAATGCATCAAAAGGCCAGGAAGAGAATAATTCACTTTCACCTTGCTACAGAGGGCAAGCAGCAGTAAAAGCTGTGCACTATTGGCAAGCTTTTTTTGTTGCTCTTTTTAACTCAACCCCCAGTTCAGAGCTCCAGCCACCTCGGCAGCATTCCAGCTGGAGCTGCTGACATCTCCCACCTAATCAAGTACTGGATTATCTTGTCCTGATAAATTGGAGCTGGTGCCTCATGAAAAGTCTTTCCTGAAGTAATTCTCTACATGTAATAAGATGGCAGATATCTAAATCAAGCCTCAGAGCTGGCAGAGCACTTTTTTCTAATGGGTTTTGGTGGAGAGTGTAAATGTTTTAAGGCAAGCCCGGGCTAAGCTGGGAGCACGATAAGTTACAAATGATAAATTTTACACCCAGGTGAAAGGAAACTTGAAGGTATACTGGGTACTGATTCATACTGAGTACACATAGGCTGCACTGCTGACCTCTAAAACATTTGCCCTAAAAATTACTTCTTTTATAACTAGAACTTTTGAGGAACATACTTGTTCTAAAAAGAAATTCTTTTCGGCTGCTGCATCTTTCTAGGAAGAGTTGGAGTTACTGAGCTATTAGAGACTTGCCTGCTGTTCTTGGTCTTTTGTGACTCTATCGCTGGCCCGAGTTGTTTCAGGGTAAATAAATTATTTTCTTTTACTAAAACATACTAAGAAAAAATGTTAACATTACAGGAGCAAGGGTGCTTTATATGTGTGTGTTTGTACATTTACTTCAACTGGTAAAATAGCCAGGATAAATCTCATTAAGATAAAAGTATTTCTAGCAAGCAATTATGGGTTTTTTCTTGGTTTCACTCCTGAAGAAAAAGCAGCAGTTCTCATGTGCCAGACAAAAAACATCTTTATGCATCCCAGTCACCTCTACCATGCCTCTTGTAACACTGCTTTGCTCTTTTGCAGGGAAATCCTTACATGTGCAATAATGAATGTGATGCAAGTACCCAAGAACTGGCTCATCCTCCAGAACTGATGTTCGATCTCGAAGGAAGACATCCCTCCACATTTTGGCAGTCTACCACTTGGAAGGATTATCCAAAGCCTCTTCATGTTAATATTACGCTTTCTTGGAACAAAACCATTGAGCTGACAGATAACATAGTTATCACTTTTGAATCTGGCCGTCCAGACCAAATGATCCTGGAGAAATCACTCGACTATGGACGCACATGGCAGCCCTACCAATACTACGCCACAGACTGCTTAGATGCTTTCCACATGGATCCAAAATCAGTGAGGGATTTATCACAGCATACAGTCCTAGAAATCATTTGCACAGAGGAATACTCTACTGGGTACATGACAAATAGCAAGATAATCCACTTTGAAATCAAAGACAGATTTGCTTTTTTTGCTGGACCCCGACTACATAACATGGCTTCTCTTTACGGCCAGCTTGACACAACCAAGAAGTTAAGAGATTTCTTTACCATCACGGATCTGAGGATAAGACTGCTTAGGCCAGCAACTGGAGAAATATATGTGGATGAGCAACACTTGGCACGCTACTTTTATGCAATTTCAGACATAAGGGTATACGGAAGGTAAGAGAATATATACTGTTAGAAACAGACACGTATGCTTGGTTTTAGAGGTTATTCAAACCTGTTTATTTCCTGAAACATGACAACATTTTCTGCCAAGATTTGTTCATTGGAAATCTGGCTCAGTTGAAGTCTATTTCTGGTCATACTAGAAGTTTCTGACTCAGTGGCACAGAGTCCGGGTGTTTGCTGTCAAATAGCCTGGGATTTTGAACCCTAGGTCTCACAAGCAGAATAACACTAGCAGTTTCTTGTGTTGGCTCAACTATTCACCCTGGCATTAGGACGTTTTCTCCTTTTTTACAGTTGGGGCCTCATCTTATAGCAGTTAACTAAAAAGAGAGATTCTGTTTTATCATTTGACTTTTTCAGGCCTTTAATGTAAGCTGTGATTGATACAGCAGCCCTTGTGTGGACCCTTCCCACTAGGTCCAGCTGTGAACTGCCTATGAAAGGGGAAGGTGGCAGAGATGAGACTCCATTCCTTGTACTTTAATTAGCTCTGAAATGCAGTGAAGCTAAAGTAAAATGGAAAAAAAAAAACAACAGTGTTTTGGAGAGACTGATTTGAATGTAATAAAGATGATTATTCAGCTGTGTTCAAGACAAATAATCCCTCTGGGGAAAGCAGTGTCTGGTATCAGGTGCTGTAGTCCCAAAAATAATAACTGTGCAATGACATTCCTATCGGGAAATTTTCTTCTCAACTCAAACTAGCAATTGACTGATGACCTCAAGCACAGGAGGGTGATACCCTTTACGCGTGTCTTGGATGCCGATTTGTTCAGAGGAAATAAATGGGACTTACTCTATTAGCAATTCACTCACCTCTCTAATGTACCTTTTCCTTCTCCTCTGTTCTTCTATAGAGAGTTCAAATCTTCCTTTTTTTTTTTTTTTAAAGAAGCTAAGTATCTAAAGGAACAGAAAATCTAATGTGCCTTGGGAGGCCAGGGCATTTTTGCAGACACGGGACTGAGTGAAAAAATATAGACAGCAATTATATAAAACACGGGTGACTATATTTTTATTACTCCTGTAGTGAGCTTGTCATTTTCTACCTCTTTTGTACAAGCCCTTTGTGTTCATAAGCATTTCCATATTGCAAAAATCAATACATAAAATCAAAATAGAAGCAAATTACTTTGATGTATATCTATTGAAAAATATTCCTGTAACTGCATATAAAGGAAGAATTGATGCAGCATGCAGATTTGAATGCATAAGCACTTTTGCAGTGCCAATATAGTTTTATATGACATCAAAATACATTTCTTAGGACTATAAATGTAGATTCCATATAGGTTAGCTCTACAGAGGCATCATATCAAAGCTCAGGACTTGAAGGTCCTTACACTTTCAGGAAAAGCTGCTCCCCATCTAAAAATTCTCCATTTGGAGCTTAGTCTGACTTCAATTAGACTATCAGTACTTTATCAAAGAAAACATCTGAAGGATTAAAAAAGAGCGCATTGCATGCAAATCAGAAACAGAAATGTTCCAAGCAATCTTGTGAAACATTATCTATAGAAATTAAGTGTGATGGTACAGAGAACTTATCTGATGCTGATGCTTGTTGTCTAAATGCTGCAGTAATTGGACACATGCTTTAAAAGAAGTATCTGATTAGTGATAGTAGCTCACTAGATTAGATTCATGTGAATTCTTATCACTCTTCTGCTAATGAGAAGAACAACACTTCAGGGATTTGGTGGCCTTCCTTTCCTTCAATGTTTAGTGAGCTCTCTTTGTTAAAGACTTTATAGTTTTGCTTACTGCTAAGTAGCTGTGGGGCTGCAGCACACAGCCCTCATTATTTAATCACACCAAATGTAACTTGTCACCTAGTTTTAGGTATTTTTGGTCTTGCCAAAACCTTACAAAGCCTCCCCCTGAAAAATCTCCAGATCAGCATTATAGGGCCCTGTCATGGCCTGAGCATGGGAACACAATGGAGGGGAGCAAGCTTTGCCAGTGGTTTTGTGCCACTGTTTCTGATTCAGCTGAGCTTTCCAGCTGTTGCACATTAATTTCTGATGTTAAATGGAAAGTAAGTCACTTTTTTTTCCTGCAAAGTTTCATAATCTGGGCTTTGAAACCTAGATATATACATTTAGTAAAGCTAGACTAGACTATTCCATGAGGACAGGATACAAAGAGACGTTACCAACGAGTTTGACATGGTAGATAAGTGATGCTAGCAGACAGGTTTTAAAGACCTTTTACTGAAAAAAATAACCTGTAGGTTAAAAATATTTAAAATTACCAAAGCTCACAATAGCATATTTCTAAAGGCAGCACGAAATGTAATTTGTGTCACACTGTAAGGATCAATAACAATGAAAAGCACCTATCTTAAAGCTACCATATTTAAGATACAAGATGGTGCATTGGTTAATACTTCACAACAACTCATAGATGGTAAATTTTTCCACTTAATATAGGATTTGTTTTGTCATTGCTTTGCATTTTGTTGTGAAATAAGCCTGATACATGTTTCATTAGAGATAAAAACCTGTGTACTCTGGACAAATGCTCTATTACCACCTGTTTATTCATCTTCAATGTACCACTTCCATTGTGTATTTATTAAGATGATAAAAAAAGGAAGTGTGGCTGTTAGCAATTTCAGCAACCCTATCATGCTTACATTATTCAAGAAACCTAATAATACACATGAACTAATTCTGACTTACTAATGGTCTGCTTCACTAAATCAGGGTGATTTTTTTCTAGTGAATAATAGAGGATGTAGTATGCCAGTACCTTAATTAAAGAGAGCCTCTCTTAGTCTTGATCCCATTTTAATTTACAGGATAATACTACAATAATATCACTAATGGAAGGTACATTAAAGGGCATCAAGTAGCATTAACTGTATTAAATTATGGCACTTGTGTTAATTAACTGCTGAAGCAAGATGGTCCTAACGGCTAGAAAGGTCGACTAATGCATAAATAAAGTCTTCTGGGATGGAAAACTAAGCAGGAACAGACATATTTCCCCTTGTCTGGCCTTGCTGCAGAGAATCAGAGGGTGTCCTGAGTAGTAACCTCCAGAAGGTTTCTCTCACTTTGCTGCCTGCAGTGGTGGCCTGGACTGTCTGCAGGCTCTGTCTGTCTTCAGTTCCATGTGGACAGTCCTAGAAGTAAGCTGTGAGGCACAGCTCCCTTTTTTATACTTTTTTGTAGGAGAAGTTCCCTAAAATACTGATAATAATTCCTTTGAAGTCAAGCTAAAGGTTCTCAGCAGATTTTGGATCAGGCTTGTAAACGTTTAATCACATTCATTCCAAAGTATTTTTGCTTTAACTATTATATTGTCAGTGTCGTGTACATTTATACATTGTAAATTAATTCTGGATGCTAGTAAAACTGCATTGCCCCAGTGGGTGACTGAAGGACTTAGCTGGCTAAAACAAAGGGTCTTATTGCTTTCCGGTGATTAATTTTTGATCTAAGAGACACCAGTTTCCTCATGACACCAGAATATCCAGCCTCTGTACAATGTTATCAAGCCTTTTGGTATTTATTTTTATACTCTTCTCGCCTTGAAGCTTCTGTATTTAAGCCCCAGGGTTTTCTAACCCTGTCTCAGCTACAATTGCAGTTCCAGCAGCAATAGAAATCTCTCAAGGTACGCAGGTGAAAAGTATCCTCAGTTTTAACAGTTTCTTCCTCTCACATTATCTCATCTAAATTTAAAGGCATCTCAGAATCTGAATAAATTACTCTGAAAGAAAGCATATTTGCTGCTTAGGGGTTGGGGCTTTGTTGTCTTTTTAGTCAGCCTGCCCCTCCTGCCAGGTGTGACCCTGAACCACTTGGCATTGCTGTGGTGGACCAGGGGAAGGCAAGTGCACTTCCAAAAAGCTGATCTCCCCTGAGGTGGCAGTTCGCGCTGCTGCCTTCAGCGGACAGTCACACCATGAAGGCTGGCTTGTACCAGGTTTCATCTTCTGTCTTATTCTACAGATCCATAGATGGATTAATTGGATTATGCATGTTACTCTGGCATACACTTCACAAAGCTGTAATAAAGTTCCTCTGTAATTTACCCAAAAGCAGAACTTTCCACTAGGGAAGTGGTAATATATAGAAGTACTTTAGTTTTATTTGTAATAGAAACTATTTTCATTAATGTTCAGCTCCGAACCAGACCGTCAATGTCAAGATATGTAGATTTCAAGCTTTTAAGGACACAACTGAAAATCATTCTTATTTCTAGTATTTATTTTACCATACTGGAATACTCTTTGCTTTATGAGAACACTTGCATAAGCAGCTTGTTCCCCTTTGAGATTTTCACTAGTATTTGGAGGGAATCTAGCAGCTTCTCCAATTAAATTAGGAACTCATTAGAGAATAGGAAAGAAAAAGAATTCTATGTATTTAAAAGCATGTCAATTTATCTTTAAATCCCAAGTGCAATTAGCTTTTTTAATATATATGCTAAGGAAAATGCTCCTTCATTTTCTGTAAGAAAATCTAAGATGATCAGGAATTGAAATAATTAAGTGGTCACTATGTTTTTTTCACACATGAGTGTTGGTGTTAGTGTTGGGTTATAGGTTGGACTCGATCTCGGAGGTCCTTTCCAACCTTATGATACTGTGATACTGTGTGATACTGTGATGAGCAGTCTGCAATGTTTTAGTCAGTACAGATGTCCTAGGTGAGTTTTACTTCTGCCTATGTTAAAAAAATACTGTTTCCACCCTCTATTCTGATGACACGAGTCCTGTCCATCAGCTCAGATTGGTCTCAGTCTTGCAGTGGCTGGAGCGGGAGCAGAGCATTAGAGTCTGGGATGGCTGACGAGTTCTCTAATTCTGGCATACACTTTTGAACTGAGTGGGTTTAAATCACCAGGTTTTACTCACCATCTTTGCTCATTAGCATTTGTCCATCTTTTCTTGGCTCATTTTGCAAGATGTCAAGTATTTCCATACTGATCTCCCCCCGCTGTCTTTCAAGGAAGCTCAGTATCATGCAGGATCAGGGTGTTTGAAGAGAGGCACCAAGCCTTTTTGTAGTATAATTCATTTTGCCGTTGAACATTAAAGGGGTAGAGATGAAACTCCTGATGAAAGAAATGAGAAATTCTCTTTCTGTATTACTTTGTATGCTGAAAAGCTATCCAAAGAGCCTTGCTGAATAAATTGTTATTCCAATATCTTCCAGAAACTCTTTCCTTTAAGCTTTTCATTTCAAAATAGTTCAGTTTAATGCAAACACTGAAATAAGCTTAAGGATCACCTGGATCATATATATAAATGATTCCCTGCACAGGAACGTCCTTCAGGTTGAACTTAAAGCTGGTACAATACATTATCATCCTAAAAGTTTAAAAATGTCCAACTATTTCACAAGTAAAAGGAACTACCAACTTCCGGGGGGGGGGGGGGGGGGGGCGTGGAATCTCCTTTGTTTTTTATTTTAACATTCTGGTCCTTTCCATGTCTACTAGCATGGTGAGATTGCCTTCCCTTAGTTTTGTCCATCTCAGTACCTAATTATACCTGCTTAGGAAGTGATGTTTCCTGGATACTCCTCACATGTGAAGTACCTCAGAAGGTACTGGTTGAACCCAGAATATCCATGTGCTTTCTCTTAGCACAGGTGGCACTTCTGTCTCTCTGATAATCTTTTTCATTAGTTGTGATAAATGAGCCATCATTCAGCTGTAATTTAGGGAAGTACTTGAAACTAACATAATTGACTTTCCTCTTATTTCCATTAGTACAGTGCTGTAGTAAATGCTGTGTATCACTCCGTATATATTATGAGAAGTTAAGTATTGGAACAAGAGACCAGACCTGATACTAGTTTCAGATGCCATACTGTAAACTGGGATTAATTTCAGTTAAGTTACCCATATTAAACATTTCAAATGTGTCCATGTAAAAGGAATAAGGGAAGACAAGTGATGGAGAGGAAGGAAGGACAGAATGAATAAAAGAAAGCAAGGAAGGAGGACAGAAGTGAGGAGGCTGTCCCAGCAATGAAATGATAAAAAAACCACACCTCTCAGCCTTTTCATCCTCTCTCATCTTCATATAAGATGGCTGATGTAAAGCAGGACAGTTCTGCTAAGTCCAGTAATACAGTCACATGGAGACACCTATTAAGAAAACTGGAAAGTGAATTAGTAAAGAGCAAGGTCTAATACTCTTGTTACGTGGGGTCTGTGAGAACATTTCCTCTCCTTCACTCTTGAGTCCGTCTCTGGGAGTAAAGTGCCTCAGCAGTACTAGTGTACAAAGGGAATCATCATGGGTCTTACTTGATCACAGTGGGCTGTAATGCAAATGATATCCTCAGTAAAACACAGGTAAAACATCTTGTTACCTGGGCTGAACAACAGGGCAGGTTTTTGACAGTGCTGTAATTCTGTTTTCATAGAATATCATCTTGTTTGTGGAAAAGTAAGAAAAGAGCTACAGAAAGAAATGGCTATGCTGTGAATTTATCAGGCAGTAATATAGTCAAGGAAAAGGAGGCTATGCTGCAGGTAGTGTTCCCAAGAGAAAGTCTGGCTGCTGACGTGTTCAGGAAAGCATAATGTTAGCTGCAGCCCTTTGCAGGGTAACAGGCTGTGTCCTGGTTAGATTTGTGGAACATAGTAGAAATGAAAGAATTCTGAATGGCAAGAAGCATCCTAATGACATTAGGAGGGAGCAAGGACTGGAGAACTTCTTGATATATTACCACTGCTGTATGAGACCACCTTTAATTTTTGCAGCATGCTGGGTCCTTGGAGCTTTAGAGTCTATCCATCAATAGCATCTGGTTGCTTACACAACAGTCCATCCAGACTTCTAAGCAGGTAGCAATTAACAGAAAGGAATGATTGATATGACTTTTATGCTGGAAATGCTGCCATACTCTGGAGTAACATAGCTGTACTTCACTGATGGCTATTTTGACATTTCTGGGGTGATGACCACAGTTTTAAAATAAGCCTAAAAACAACCAAAAAAAACAAACAAAAACATTGCAGAAAGATGCTGATAATCTGCAGCTTCATACTGTGTGTTAAAGCCAGCCAGGCCTTGGGACTTACTATGGATAATGCAATACGTATGGTAAATACACATGCCCATATCCCAGTGCTGGAGGGCAGTTTTCTAAAGTTATACTCTTTCTTTAAAACCTTGAGTCTACCCTCTCACTTTAATGTTTGTGCAAGCATCAATAGTTGTCTGCTTCTTCTTTGTCAGCTCTCTGGAAGACCTTACTATTCTTCTCATTTTCATCCTTAAATCCATTTCTCTCTTAATGGGAGCTATGCAGAGTGTCTTTTCTCTCTGCCATGCAGTATCCGAGCTTCCACGCTCTAGACGTATGTTGGCGTGTAGTATGAGCCAGTATCTGATATATTAAAATTAATAACGTACTTTGAAATGCACTTAAGAAAGACTGGTAGTGAACCACAATGGAGTATTATAATCTGTCCTCCCTGCACCATCACTCATTAAACAGTTGTGTACTGGGACTACTGGTACAAATGTTGGTGATGTGTTGTCTCAATGCTGTTCCAGTGACAGAGAGACATGGTGGTTCATCTTTAACTGCCATCAGTAGTTCTGTTACACTGCACATTAAACCTATTAACAACCGAAAAGGTAAAATTTGATTACAATAAGGATATGTACATTGAGATATGCATCTTCACACTCAACTAATTAGTTGCCGTTGACTGTTTTCACTTTGCTCAGTGATATGTGGTATATAAATCATTACAATATGTTAAATGCAAATGGTTGGTAATAGGGTAACCATCTGCTCACTGTTGGGAAGTTAGCAGAGGAATAGAGTAAGCTGTACTTCTAATAACTATGCTAAACTCACATCCCTGAAATACCAAATATTTAAAATCAGCTGCCTTCACTAATGCCAACATTACTAATACATCTTACCCTTTTCATTTTCAGAAGTAAACCTTATATTGCAAGAGGTAATTCTATTCTTCAGCTTGACTTCAACAGTAAAGTCTCTAACAGCAATGTCAACCACCATATCTCAGAACCTGATCTTTTTCTTGGTTTGTGTTGAGTGTATTTGAGCAGCCAATAAATAATCAGGCTGCCCACTGTTCTTGGGACATCTTTTTGCCCACAAATATAATTAAACTTTCTTCCTCCCCTAACCCCTGCTGCCAGGCCCTTTTTCAGAGATGACGTGGTTTTGTAGATGATAGATAGTTGGCACATTGCTGTCTGGTAACATATTACACTAGAGACCATAAAAGAGTGCCTTCCATCTAATAGCCTACTATGTGCCCCATAAGCGTTAAAGATCACTGCAAAGAGAGATCAGTTACTTTGCCACAGATATGTATTATCAGGGCTGTCACATGCCTTCACAATAAGCATTTCTGGATACCCAAGTGACAAAATAATGCATTGGAAAATTAGTACTGGGACAAGAGTGAAGAACTGCCTGTCAAAGTTGAGGCTGTACCTTCAAGCTAGAGTAGGTCCTTTTTTCTTACCCATTCAGTCATCTGCTGGTCAGGGTCACTGTCACAGTGCTGATGTGCTGGCTGCCCCATCAGTAATATATTGCATCATTGCCTATCAGAGAGATTAATATGTTCCCATACTGAATTCCTAAGGCATGGCTCTCAGCGTTAAAGAAGCTGAGGAATTAATTCAGCTCCCACTGTCTGAATGGAAGTTTGTGATTTCATCAAAGTCAAATGCTAGTGCTCCCGTGGCTTTCTTACGCCACGTTGGCAAGGAAAGGTTGGTGTTTGTCTGGGGAGTTATATCTGGCATGGCAGTGTCTGATTTAAGATTGTGCTTCCAGGGAAGCACCTGCAAGGGAAGAGGCTGCAGGAGAGCTCATTAGCGTGGCGTTTTCTCAGCTGCGGGATGAATTACAGAATAAGATGCTTGCTCTTCAGGGTCTCAGAAACCTGCAGCTTTGTGTAGGTATGCTGTCCTGCAACACTTTCCAAGTTAAAAAAAAAAATGTTACAGAGAGATGTTTTTGTGCTAATACATTTTCCTTTGTTGCCTTGCAAGAAAAGAAGTGCTGGCTGAAGGCTGCATACACTTGGTGACTCCATTTTGATTCACAGTGAACACTTGCCTGTTTCAAAATGGGGTGTCTGGAGCATTTATAGACAGAGCTGGTGTGATGAGCAGTACTTTATAATACCTCAAAGGCATGGTGCCAGAGCTGGGAATTTGATAAGCTGGGGTCCTGAATTGGATTCAGCAATGGTCACAAGTTTTAGGAAGCTCTCATTTGAAATTGCAAGCAGGGGAAAAACAGGATTCTTTCTCTTAAATTTCATTAGTTTTATTGAACTGAAGCACTGCTTCAGTTCCCAGAACACTTTATATATATATTAATGCAAGTTACCAGAGATAGAATTGTTGCTGGACTGTTTATTGTTTCTGACTTATATATTTGACAAAACTGATTTTACACATTTTCCCATTTAAATCTCTCGTGCATTAAAAATCTTTAGACTTTGAGATGGTGTTTACTGAAGTCTTCATAAACACAGTAATTTTAACTTCTTTGATTTGGTAATGCTTCTGTAGTACTTTTGTTTAGGTTTGTTCAGTGCTTTTGTTTAGGTTTGTTTGGAAAAGCTAGGCCAAGCTATGTGAACATAAACTGGATTCCAGGAACCTCTCATAGCCTTTAGTGCAGGAGAGGGAACATGAAAATCATTCCCTCAGTAGCTGATCCTCTAGGTTTCATTTGATGTATGTTGCTAGCATTCACTGCAACACAAATGTCCTTGTCCTTGGATTCTTCTCATATATTGTTCTGGAAGGAGTGGGAGGGTCGTTTTAGAGGTTTGCAGTTTTTTTAACCTTACTTACCTTGGTGGTATTTCTATAGCCTCATCACATTTTAATTGGCTCTAGATCCTCTCATTGTATTTATTGAACTGTGGACCACTTCTTTCCTTTACTTAGAGCTAAGCTTTTGATTTTGCTATGTAAGCACAGCCAGGAATTGACTTGAAAAAAAAAAAAATCCAAAAGATTACCATTCCTGCCCCCTAGTTAGAGCTCAGCAGGTCCCATGACCTTCTGCACTGCTAGGAGAGCAGAGCTGGTGAGAACAGGGTGCAGTGATGGCAGTTGGGACAGGGAGACAAAGCCGCAATACAAGAAGGCATCTGTTTTGTCAGTGACCCACTTTGGGAAATCCTCGTTCTCTCCTCCCACACCCTGTGTAGCTCCAGCTGCTCATTTCTCACTCTCTTTGCTTCTCTTATGGTGATCATCACTGCTTCAGTTGTATCGCACAGGGAGTCACTGGCTCTGTAGCTTAAAGGCGGAATCGAAACTTTTGGCAGGAACATCTCAATTTACAATGAAAAGTAAACCTATTATTCTTTGTTAATGTAAAAATTACTTATCATTCAACAAGCTTCATTAAAGGTTCTGTGCTCTTAGAACCATGCCTCCCTTCCTTTGAAAGTCCCTGAAATCATTCTTCCAGCAGGACAGTAGAACAGCAAGGAGCCAGTTACATTTTTAATCACTTGTGTCCCATAGGAATTGCAGTCTGCCAGCACCAGCAGCTCCTTCCCCTCTGCAGCACAGGAGAATAATTAAAAGATGGGAACTGTGGTTCCAGAATGGTGTATTACAGTTATTAATAAGCCAAAGATCAAACAATCTGAGTGTAATTAACTGCTGATATTCTGCTACTGGAAAACATTTAATCCAATCCACCAGCTGAAAAAAGAGGGTTCATCTCCCTTTTCCATTAGTTTTTTTTTTTCTTAAGGGTGAATAGGGAGTGGAGAAACAACTGGATGAGAGCAATAGGGAAAAGTAAAAAAATTTAATTTCTCCTCTACTGTACATATCTCAAAAGACAATTTCAACAGTGTGAAGTCCTTATACACCCAAACCAGTTCACATCATTTTACCTTCTTATCAGGTAGATCTGTTAGTCACTGCAGAAGTAACCCTGAAGGTGGTGATTCTTCCCGAGATTTGTCCTTTCAGGTGGATGATGGCCACAGCCTCGCTTGTGACGTACAAATATCTCATGATTTATATATGGTATCTTAAAATATAGATACGAACTTTTGTTTTTCACAGATACTTTATCTCAGAGGTAGGTCAGCATCTGAAAATCCAGAGATTATCATGTTGAAAAATCAGATTCTGAAATCTCTTCATTCTAGAGACTGATGCAGACTATGGATTTTGTGATCTACACATTTGCTTGTTTGTCTGCTAATTCTTCATAAAATACACCTGCTTTAAATAGGAGACATGCAGGAGAGTGATACCAACAGAATGACAGAGTGTATCTTGATTCCAAAAGCAAGTGAAGTATAGTTCATTGGTTTCCTAACTGTACAGTCATTCCCAGGTTTTGACTAACAAATGCACAATTGGAGTGTAGTTGACGTTCAGCGGTGTCTGTGAATTGTGGAGAGGAGATACACATGCTCTGTCAAAAAGCTTCATACACAGAGCATTATGTTACATTTTAGACACATTTGGCACTTAAAATGAATCCACCTAGAGGCGGTTTAGTGCTGCCTCTTGGGAGATATTGGGAATTATGTAAAATTTGACTTTGTTATATTATACCAGCACTTTTGAAAAATCTGTTGCACATATTAGGACCACAAAAAAAAATGGGCTTAGTCTCAGATAAAATGTTCTGCAATTTAAAATGGGTTGAGTGTATGCTGTAAGAGGATAGAGGCCTCTTGGAGTGTTGTGCAAATATTGCTGCCATGCAAACACATTAATAGAACATAAAGTCCAGTCTTGGTGTCCTGTATGCAGGAGCTACCCCCTAATTCCTAAGACATAAAAATGTGTACTTTTTTATATCCTTGTAAGCTTAGCACGTTTTAAAAGAAACCAGGTTTGAAAATAAAGCTGCTGTAACTACATTAGACAAACAAAAGGGAAAGCATTGCCATGAGGCATAAGAGACTTGTAGGCAGCAGGCCAGGGCACTTGTCCTTCCTCTCAGCCACAGGAGTGGGTGCCGATAACACTGAGACGGGATGTTATTGGAGTTTGCATTCTGCAGTGCAGACTCATCTCAAGAGAAGGATGTCACAGACTGAGACATTTTTCTTTATTTTTTCAAGTTCTTTATCTTCAGAGGTAGGTCAGCATCTGAAAATTCAGAGATTATCATGAAGGGGTAAAACTGAGACAAAACACTGGGCTGGTTTGCATAGGAGCAACAGAAAAAAAAAAAAAAGGAGTAAATATGTTGTATTCTGAAAGCTACATACAACTTCTGTTACAAGAAGTTTGGACAGGTGCCAGAAGCTTGTTCCCTTTGTGATATGATTGTATGGCCACTGAGTCATTTCGTTCAGTCAGTTTGCTATGTATCATGATAAATCTGTATACAGCAGAAAATCCACAAAGTTCTGCCCTTTTCCTCCTCTGATGTTTTCTGTCCAACATGAAAGCAGAGAATAGCTTTAACAATATCTGGGGGCACTTCTGAATCCTGCGCAACACCGCTCTCCTGGCTTGTGTAGGTCAACAAGAGGAGGTGCTGAGCGGGCATGAGTAGATGAGGAAAGACATTGAGCAGAAATGGTGGGGACAGGAGGTCATGATTGCTGTGGGCACCATCCTAAATCCCTGTCTCCTTCCTCCTCTGCAGCTTTCTCAGTGTGTGAGAGAAAGAATACAGCACTAAAACATACCAGACACAAACAGTAATGCCTTCATCCCCAGAAGAATTATTTATGAAAATATTTCCTAATAAAGGGGCTATTATCCTTCTCTTTTTTTTTTTTTGTTCGCATAATTCAGGAGGTTTCTGATAATTATGCCCAAGTTCATTAAGCATAAAGCTCTCTGTCATGCAAGAGCTCTTGTTAGGATCCTCTGAGGGCACCTTGTCTCTTCCTACTCATCAGGTCTTCAAGACAAATCCCTCTTCTTTCAATGGATAGCAACTCTCTGTCTGTGTGCAAACAAAAAACAATTCATTCTGAACAGTGGTCTCCTTAAGTCCATGCCATGAAGAATGCTTTAACACAAGGAAGTTGTTCACCCTTTCACTGTCCATGCCTCAAACAGGATTCTGTCCAATCTTGCTAGATCTGTTCCTTGTAATATGCTGCCACTTGAAAAAATGGGTGCTGACAGACATCCCTGTATTAGTGACTCCTTTTTTTTCCCTCAAATCTACGTTCTTTCTTTAACTACATCTATTAGCTCTTTAATACTATTCATAGAGTTACGTATTAGATTTATTTCATAAATATATTTACTTCCAGATTAGCTCAAACATTCTTTAAAAAAAGAATTTTCCATGGGAGTTTGAGGCTGAAGAAACCCACTTGGTGTTTCAGGGTGAATGGAAAAAATTGTATAGGATTTTAAAAGCTGTGTTATGCAAGATGGAATTTCAAAGGTTTGTTCTTCAGTATAAACATAAACTGATTGTTTTTGTCAGCAGTATTTCACAATTTGCTTTCCCTTATGACAGTATTACATTATTCATAACTTGCAATCTATTCCTTAAATTTTCAGATATAAGAGTTTCCTGTCAGGGGTCATAGAATATGAAGGGAAGTATTGATTTGGAACATTTGAAATATAAATGAAGTTGCCTGGTTCTACTAGTACATGGAATATTATAGTCAATCAAATTTAACCTCCCATCCTATCTGTTTTCATAGACAACAAAAACATATTCCCGACCCCTTAGTGGGCAGTGCAGCTCAGCACTAGCCTCTGTCTGAACATCCTTTGGTTTACCCAGTATTCTTTAAAAACAAACATGAATAATAAATGTTTCAGTGCTCTTGAAGGCCAAAAGCAATCACTGTTTTATTCTAGTCTGACATTAGTTCAGAATCTTAAGACTTTGCTTGGAACTGCTGGTCCTTTGTTACTTAAACTTATAGAAAAATATCAAAGCAGTATCCTCAACCCCATTTCACAGAGAAGGGCATACACAAAGTCTCTTCTCACAATGTCACAGGAGTTTGGAGCTATAGCAAGTATTATATCCAGTGGCAGACCTGTTTTGGCAGATCAGTGAGCAGAGGTGGTATTGTGATGAGCAGGTGTACATGCATATCCATACATGTCTCCTGCTCGTTGCTCCAAGGCCACTGCCAGAAGCCAGGTCTCCTGTTCTTTTCCCAGTCTGAGGTCTAAGAGCTCCTTTCCAGCTTTATCTGACAAATGAGTAGCGTTGCCTAACTCTGGCTACCCACCTCTGTGAAGATCTGGCCATCCATTAGGAGTCATAACCACGGGCCATGTATTATTTGCTACATTCAGATTTTTCTTTTGTAAGAAACAAGTAAACTTGACCCATGATATCATTTATCACAAGCTTTCTAATACTAAAAAGCATTTGTAATTTTATCATCTTTGTATACTTCCATTGACATTAATAAATCATGTTTGCAGAATCTAGTGAATTTAATGGCTTCAAGATAGCAGTTAGTAGTGTCTATAATTAAGCAGCAATCGTGGTGTTTTTGAAAAAGAAAAACTTTCTCTACACAAAGTCAGCAACTGAAATACAGCAGGTGAAAGAAGCAATTTTTTTCCCAAATTGAAAAGAAAAAACACAGTTAAGAACTTCATTTTCTGAAGTGTTTAGAATTAGTCCCAGCAAATAATTTTGTTATGCTGTGTTGTTATACCAACAGGGCTAGAGATCAGATGACCCAATAGCTCTTTTTCAAGATCTAAGATACTTATAGGATGCCAAGTTGCTTTTGGCACACTCACAAACACAATGTACAGACACAAACCACTCACTTTTGATCTAGTTTTCTTCAGCAGGAGAAAGGATTAGTATTTTTGAGGTGTAAGTTATTCACATAAGAAACTTCTGTCAGAGATGGCTAAAAGTATCTTCAGAATTCAACCTACGTTAATGAATACTTGTGTCTAATTTTTCTGAAAACTCTGAAAAGGCATAGTTTTTCATTTGGAAATATTTTTGCTAAAATAATTTTCAAAAATAATTTCTAAAAAGGGATTTAAAACCTGAACATAAAACTACATATTTAATTTGGCACAAATTATCCCCCCCACCCCCCAAGTTTTTTTCAGATCAGTCAGTGAATTGAAAAATCAATTATTTGCACAGCTCTACTGGCAAATAATTCTTATCAGAATAATTGCAGAGGGAATTATTCTGTGACAAGGAGCTTATATTTTATGGAATATAAAAGTTAAAAAATTGAGACTATCCTAATAAATGATGAAAAATGTTCTGTTCAGTTTTCTCACTTTTCTCTTTGAAATTCTGACCTCCAATCAAGATATAAAAAATGAAATTTAAAAAAAAAGATCAGCATAAAAAAATCTATATATTTTATAGTGGATTTGTAGTATCTGTTTTCGTGATAAGAACCTGTCAATTCCCAATTATTTCATATGGAGCTGTGAGACCTAAGCATTTTGAAAATCAACCCTAATGAGATGCAAGAAAACACCAGAACAAAACCACTTTTGAAATGTTTAGTCAGCTTCGTTTGCTCTGAACAGCTCATTATGCAGCACTCAACTTGGATAGTTTACTCATGAGTTCCTTGGAACACATGCCAGAAAAGAATATACCTGCCTTGTGCCTTATAATTATCCTTAAAGTTCAAGTCTGGCAACATGATTTCTCATAAATAGATCACTTAACCTGCCCTTGTAAGCAAGTGCATTCTTCTCCTTCATCTCTCTGAGCAACATCCAACAAGGAACCAGCGGAGAGTGATGTCTGGGGCAGTGGCACTCACACAGACACCAGCCTGCCCGGTGCTTCTCTCTGGTAATGATGGCAGCCCTGCAGAGGGAGAGAGGTGATTCAAAGTCATAGAATCATAGAATGCTTCAGGTTGGAAAGGACCTTTACAGGTCATCTACTCCAACCTCCCTGCAGAGACAGGGACATCTTTAACAAGATCAGGTTGCTCAGAGCCCCATCCAACCTGATCCTGAACGTTTCTAGGGATGGGGCCTCTACCACCAATCTGGGCAACCTGTTTCGAATGTTTATTACCCTCATTGTAAAAAATGTCTTCCTTATATCCAGCCTAAATCTACACTCCCTTAGTTTAAAACCATTGCTTTTAGCCCTGTCACAACAGGCCCTGCTAAAATGTCTGTTACCATCTTTCCTATAGACCCCTTTAAAGCCTGGAAGGTCACTGTGAGGTCTCCGCATAGCCTTCTCTTCTCCAGGACAAACAACCTCAGCTCTTTCAGGCTGTCCTCACAGGAGAAGTGCTCAACCCCTCGGATCGTTTTCATGACCCTCCTCTGAACCCATTCCAACAGCTCCATATCCTTCTTATTTTGGAGACTCCAGGTGGGGTCTCATGAGAGTGAAGTAGAGGGAGAGAATCACCTCCCTCAGCCTGCTGGCCATGCTTCTTTTGATGTAGCCCACGACACGGTTGGTGTTCTGGGCTGTGAGTGCACCTTGCTGGCTCATGTCGAGCTTCTCATCAACCACTATCCCCAAGTGCTTCTCCACAGGGCTGCTCTCAATCACTTCACTCCCCATCCTGTATTGAAACCGCAGATTGCCACAACCCAGGTGTAGGACCTTGCACTTGGCCTTGTTGAACCTCATGAGGTTCACAAAGGCCCACTTTTCCAGCTTGTCTTGGTCCCTCTGGATGACATCCCGTCCTTCTGCCCCACTCAGCTTGGTATCATCCACGAACTTGCTGAGGGTGCACTGAATCCCACTTTCTGTATCATCAGTGAAAATAGTAAACAACGCTGGTCCCAGTATGGATCCCTCAGGGAAACCACTTGACACAGGTCTCCATCCAACCAATTCCTTATCCGCCAAACTGTCCACCCATCAAATTCAAATTTCTCCAGTTTAGAGAGAAGTATGTTAAAAAATACTTTATATATTTGTCTTTTAAAAGTACCTACCGAGAGGACAGGGCACTAAATCGTATGCCAAAATTTTTCACGTCTGGATTCTTGAAATTCTTGAAAGAGAACAACCTGAATTACATTTCTGCCACATCCGTGCTTATCCTAGTGGTTTTCCTAAACTTCCGGTCAGTGCCTAGGCATCTCATTGTGATGCTGAAAATTAAAGGGTGCTTTTATTGACAGTTCTTTACCTTTCCCCCACACATCTCCTATAAAACAAGACAGATGATAAAAGAAAGGAAGTCTAATTTGGAGGTACGTGTCTTTTTAAACACTTAACTCCTAGGCTTTTCAGGGATTGTTAGGTTATGTGGAACTATATTTATTAACAGAACATGACTAGAATAAGAACTCAGCCTTTGTTCTTTATGTGTGCTTTTTTGTTGGCTGTGCATATTGGTGGCAAACCTTGAGTAAAAGGTAGCCAAAATACATAGGAAAAAAAAAACCCAAGGATGTATTCAATAGTCTTTGCTCTTTGAAGAAAAGTCTGACCTCTTTCTGGCAGTTTTCAAAGAGACGTAAGTGGGATCTCCTGATCAACTGGATGGAGCTCTCCTGCTTTTCCTACCCTTTGCTCCAACTCCACTTCCATTGTGTGTCCTGCGTAGTCCCAGCCACTGCAGGAGCCTGTCCAGCCAGATGTTTTGTAGGAGCCACCATGAATCAGCCACTCTGACAGGGTTAGGCAAGCTCTGTAGATGATTCTGTTTTGCATTTGCTTTTCTCTCGATTATGACTCATTTTCTTGCTGGAAACACATCTTTCCTTGGCCTCTGTGTTTGTTTGGAAGAGAGGTGGAAGTGTCCTCGGGGCTTTGATTTGTAAAATTCTTTCACCTACACACAGAAACTTAACAAGAGGGCTTAAAAGCAGAGCTGATCACAGCAGATGCCTATCAGAGAATGAGCAGGGGAGAAGGTTCCTCACTAAATCCTGATACCAGGACCCACAGAAGGTCTTTACTGTTACTGACTGCAGTAGGAACAGGACCAAGCTATTCATTGCATTAAAGCTATCACAGAGGCCTCACTTTTGCAAGTGTCCAAAAGCAGCTGTGTGTGGGGTGGGCTGTTGTGCACCTCTTCTGTGCCTATGCACAGGGATCCTGCCCTCACGGCTGATGCAGCTGCGTGGGGCCAGCCTTCACTTGGCATCCTGCAACAGCAGTGGCAGGGTGCCTCTGCCCTGAGTGAGGGCTCACAGCAGCTGCTCCTCCCAGGAGGATTGCTCACAGTAGCACAAGGCATATTTTCTCTCCCTTGGACACAACCTGTTAGAGCTCATACCCTGCCCTTCCATATATACCATCCCTGCAGCAATAACTACTAGGGGTACATTCAAGACTTTAAATGAGTCCATAGGAGGTCTCTGAAACAAAAATGAAAAGAGCAGCAGATGTACTGCTTCACAGAACTGATTTCTCTGGTGTTGAATTCTGTCGCATCACGGATATGCTGCTTTTTTTCTGTTATAGTCCTCAAAAAGTTGTTGCAATCGGTATGAAATTAACCTTGCTTGTTTCTCATGTAGCAGAAACGCTGCTCCCCTGACAATGGCTCATGAAAATCTTTATTCCTTACTTTGACACAGTAAGTGCTACACATTGAGTCTTTCTCTAAGCTTAAAGACATTTCTGTTTCGGCCAAGTCTGTCCAACATTAATCATGGACACAAATAAGTAACAACTCACTTGGGGTATAGCTGCGCGTGAGAAAAAAAAAATTCGCATTTTAGAGAGTTAAGTAACATTTTTGAATGTCATTGTAAGCATGTCCACTTGGATGGTAGTTTAATTACCGTAGTTTTAGACCTCCCACACGACAAATTGTTCCTTTTCAGGGTTGTGCTGGGAAAAAGAATTCAGGGTGCCAGCTGGCAGCTGATACTGTAAAATACTACTTACAAATAAAGACAGGAAGTTTGGTGTAATTGGTAGCGACTTAGAGCAGCTTTCGTGGGATTGCTACTGAGCAAATGTAAGAGCCATATTAATTAAATTAAACCCAGAAAAAATGGTCTCTCAATAAATTTAACTGGCTATGCACATTAACACAATGCCCAGAATTTCAAATTCAATGTTCAGAATTGTATCAGGACAAAAGAGAAGAAACTGTGACTTCTAAAGGCTTTTCAACTTTTGCTTTTGAATGTGTAAGCTATAAAACTTTGTAGTGATATATTGCTGCACCTTTCATCTGAGGTTTGTGTCTCACGTTCTTAATGATCTAGCAGGTTGTGGTACAGACTTTTACAACTGCTGTGATATAGTGGTTAAATTATGCCTGGTGGTATTATAGTGATTAAAGTACAAGGTGTGTTTAGGGTATCTGTTGGGCTGCATTGACTTGCTGATAGTGACTTACTGCTCAATGCATGGATGGCAAACTAGGGCTGGCTAAGCGGGTCATTGGTCAGCAGGAAAAAAAGAATTTAAAATAACAAAAACTTTGCTTCCTTGATATCCTGATGGCAATGAGAAGAGGTCAAATCTCAGCCAGCATGCTGAGGGTGTTCAGGTTTTTACTGCCTCCTAATTTTTCTTAATATTTAGAACAAGCTTATTAAAACATCTGTGATACATTATGACAACTCAGAACACCTAAGCTGCATAGTACCTCTGCAATAAATGTGCTTCCCACTCTTGCCATCCCATCGCATGGATGTATCACAGCAGTGATTGCTGTGGGAAGTGCAGCAAGTTAGTAGGTGAGACCAAAGAGATTCCAGAAAGAAAGAGTGAAATTTTCAAGTGGGAGAGAAGGAAAAAGTTAATTGTAACACTGATGTACTTAGAGTTTACATCCTCTGCTTTTTCTCAATTCTTCAGTGGTAGTCTGGGAACCTACCAAAATAATCACTAGTTGTAAGTGAACAGTTGGGAGCACTGGAAGGAACCGCCATTACTGATCTTCATCTCAGCTAGAGATTTTAATTCCCTTCTGGGAGAGATGTGACTGCCACGTTCCATGTTTAGTATCCTTTACATAGATAAGAAAAGCTTTCTGTTTCTGAGGGTAAAGATTAAACCAGAAGAGAAGCATGGCAACAGTGTGAAATATCAGCACCCTACCTTCTCAGCAGTCGTGACCCTAAAAGCATATCACACCTGGGACTCTTTATCCTCCACTGACTCCGAGTTTCCATCCCATACTTGTCCAAAATCTGAGGCCTGCCATTCAAAATGATAAAAAAGTTAATTTGCCATTATCTAAAAATAGAGCCACCAAGCCTAGGATAATACGAATGAAAACTGAAAACAAATTAGACCACATTTCATATAGTGTGAACTAACATAAATTCATTGATTCTGCTGGAGCCAGATGGAGTTACATCAGCAAAGAATCTGGCAAACTGTGTTCATGGGCGAAATTATTTGCAGAACATGCTGGTGACAAACTCTGGTGAATTTTATAGCCACTCTCTTCATTGACACATTTCCTTGAAAGCTAATATCTCTGAAGAAAAAGCAAAAATGAATATTTGGGAAGGGGATGGAAGTTAGTTCTGTACAGAGATAACGACAGCTATATTTTCAGACAGATTCATTTCAGCTTTAACACTTGGAGAATGTGAAATGAAAATTTTAAAAACGCATTTGGCCATTCCATTTGGCTAGCTGTATCTACGTATTTAATATTAAGGATAGGTGGTTTTTTTACATGGTAAACTGAAATAACTTGGACTCAGAACTAGTTGTTCCTTTCTACTAGGCATAAGCATCATTGGATTATTTTTAGACTTTGGACTTAAGAGACTAAAGTAAGTCTGAATATTTTCATATCTGTAGGTCTGTAATATTTTTTATCTAGCCAAGAAATCAGAGCAGTTTAAATGCTTAAATACTCAGGTGTTTGTAAGAGGTTTAATAGGTTACTGCCTCCTCTTTTCTATATTTGAGTTCTGAGTGTTGCTGATCTAACCTGTAAACATTTTCCGTTGCCTCTGTTTGGAAGGATGTCATCTAGTAAACTGCTGCTTTTCAGAAACATTTACCATTTATTTGGCAAGGTAAGATTGTTTCTGGCCTTCTGTCTGAAAGGGGCAGGGAGAAAGGAAAGGTGAAGCCAAAAGGACCTGGCTTCAGAAAGACACTTGGCTTTAAAAGAAAGACAGTGTGCATCTATCAGACAATGTATTAATCAAATACAGGTTAAGATACAAATCAATCCATAGTGATCCTGTAGTTCTTATTCATGTTGACCAGTATTTAATTTGATAGGAGTTGCTGTTGAAATAATCAGACTATATAGAAATTTTTAATTGCGTCTGAACATAATAAATCTTATAAACATATTAATATTTAAATTCAGCACTTGTGTAATCTTATTGCTGGGCTGGCTTACTGCAAACAGTGGGCAATTCCATGCCCTGCATGCTTTCAGTGAAACTTGGAAAGTACTTTCTCCTTTGGGAAGGGGAATTATGCTGCCCTTTTAGATTTTGTTTTCTTTTTTTAATTTCAAGCTCTCTGAACTGCCTGGAAGTAGGCCACTGAGAAAGCAAAGCAAACATGCCTAGGTTTTGCTGTTCCACACTAGATGTATTATATTCAGCTGAGGGAGAATAAGAAGCTATTTTCCCCAATTTTCCATACTGCCTGTGGGAATCTAATTCAATTTCCTCCCAAATTTAGCAGCAAAAACTAAACCGTAAAGAATAAAGTTGGAGAGGCTTCTGCAAATCTCTGGATTCTAAGGTACTAAGGTGCAGCAGGATTACTGAGCGCAGGTTAAACTTCTTTTCTAGCCACAAATCTACTTACAGATTTAAGAAGCTTAAAAAACCTGATCCAACATTAGTCCTTGCTTTGCAAATGAAAGAATAATACATCTACCTATACAAAGTTATATTTGTTATTATTGAATTTTTTTATCCTTCGTTATTGATGTTGCCCCATTCCACAAAGGAATCATTATTTTTTTTCAGTGGGAGATTATGGTGTATTAGATAAATTCAGTGAAAGGGACAGGGAAAAAGACTGGTGACCAAATGCGTTACCATAAATATACAAATGCAAGAAAGGACTCACATGTCATTACTCTCACTATAGTGGCTACATTTTACCAGTAGACTACAGAGGTCTTATTCATAACTTCCAGAAAAAGATATAGTGCCTTTTTTTGACTTGGATTTCATGCAGCAACGTGGACAAGATATTAATATGGCTCAAAAAGTACTGAATAAAAAACTGAATTCACTTTTCTGCTTCACGTGATTTGGAACATTTCTTCAGCAGACCTACTTGGAGCCAGCAACCCATGCTATTTTCCAATTGCCAACTGTCCTCAGTTTTTTCGACCCTTTTAGCTCAGAACTTCTTTGGACAGTTGTCCCTGCAGTGAGCACTGGTAGCCTGGATTGCAGTCATTATCTTGTTGCCTCTTTTATGTGTGTGTTCTTACTATCAGTTCCGTCCTCACAGAAATAAATTGGCCAGCAATCATTTTATTTCTTCACAACAGTCTCCTTCATACTTGTTTTTGTCCCCACAAAGTCTGCTTCAATAGTAAAGCTGCCTGGGCTAAGAACCAGCATACTTTGTTTCTTTGACATGACACAGAAAAATCCTATGACATAATGAACAATAATATTCAGCAGACTTGTGATTCTTCCAAGACTGTGAGCCCCTCTGAAAAGATGTTCCAGTTTTTAGAGAGATTTAAAGGAAGACAGACTTATCTAAGTATTTTCATGATGTTTACCTTGTACACTCAATGGTGCAAGAGTTTTGTCATTTAGCTGCACAGGCAGTTTTGCAGGTTATAATTAATTTGTCTGTAAAGGACCAGAAAATTAAGAAAAAAAAAAGGTAAAACCTGAAAAGCTAATGATTCAGGAGCAAAGCTGGTTTTATCCCAAAGACTTCATAGTATATTTTAAAGGTGCTTATATTTTAACTTTTGCTTTCTAAACCTACATCTCTTCCTCCTTCATGGCTTAAAATGTATTTGCAATGTGGAATTTTCATCTTTGTCTACATAATATTAGAAAACTAATTCTCACTGGTGAAGCTGCCTCAAGGTCATTAGTAAGCTTGACAGGCATAATGTAGATGACAGGCTTAACACGATTGATGTCCTGCTAAACATATCCAGGTCTTTTAGGACAAGTGTAACAAGGTGCTGGAAGTGGTCGCTAGCACTAGGGAGCTGATTTACGGTCTTAACAGTGCTAACAGTGCTTTAAAATGCCTAATTAAAACTGTGCAGGCATGGTATTTTACATTGTGTGCGCACCAAATTGCGTGGGCAGTAATGCAAAGAGCAAACATGCCAACTCCTCTGCAAGTTCAGGCTTTGCTTACCTGGGAGCAGAGAGTTGACTCATGGCGTGTGGAAGTGAAGAGTCTGTGCAGAGGGCTTACAAGTTGGTTTTAAGTTGATTTTCTAAACTTTGGCATTGACCTAGAATGGTCCAAAGCTGTAGCTAAGTGAGGAACATATGGCTAGTCGTTAAAAATGTATCAAAGAGCTTCTCTTGTCTTTCTTTCCTATGAATGATCTCTTCAACATAAATGATCTCCTCATGTGAACCCCCAGCCTGTTGGCTGGCACTCACGTGCAAGAGCATCAGCACACTATTAGCAGTTACCTTAGTGATACTTACAGCATTTTAATGTCAGTTGTCTGTATGTAAATAGAGCCTGTGATGAATGCAGCGCTCCCAGGGCTCCTGCTCCCACTACAACTGCACTGCTCCTTCAGCATGCCAGAGTGCTTCCTGCGCCTTATGTAACTGCCAAAAATATCATTTCAATTGCTTTATGACAAAATAATGAGTCTGTCAGAGATGAGTGGTCAGAAAAACAAATTTGTTCTCCCACACAATTAGAGTTTATAGCGTTGGACAGCAATATCAATCTCCAGCAATTCAAAATTGAATTCGCACGTTGGAGGGAAATGTGTTCTTGCGTATGCTGCAACCAGGGTACTTAGCAGGAAGAGACTTCGCAGGCTGAGCTGGAATGATGGATATCAGTTGAGCTGTGGGAACATCAGGATGAAAGTTTCTAAATGCAGAGAAGTGTTGTGGGGATTTGGTGTTCACTTCCACAAACTCTGCACCGACAGAACCACTCCCACAATGATCAACAGAAAAAATGTGTGGGAAAACTCTCACCAGATGGAACAGGCAGACAACTGTCCCCTTCAGGTAAAAAGCTTTTTCAAGATCTGCATCTCCTTGTATGGAAGCTCATAGAGCTATGGATATCTATAGTCATGGACTTCAGACATTCTTTGTAAAGATTTAGTATACAAAGCATTAGATCTCAGCAATGCCGTTTATGGTGAGCATATATTGTATCTCAGAACTGCACTTTGCCCGTAACATTTATTTTATCCTTTCATGGGGTTTTACCTTTGGTCTGTTTGCCAGGGCAGTGCAAAGACTGCAGCAACGCATTCTCTTGCATTTGCCATACCTTAACCTGCATTCTCAAACCTGCTCTGCTTATTACAGCTCCCTCAATCATCCCTTCTCACTACATAAGCAAACCCACTTGGTGTGCTAAGCAGCTGCTACCCACCCAACTGCTACCTTGTAACTGCATTTCTGGGCATGTGCACATAATACCATGTAACAAGCTTTGACTTTTTTCTTTGGATTTCAAGAAACTATATAGTTATGAAATATTGTCATCTGGAACCCAGTACACAGGATGCAGTAGCAGTTTTTTAGGTTTTCAGCACTTCTCCGTTCTTATGCATACAGCCAAAGTGACAAGTAATGGAAACATCTAAAAGGAGTATACAATTCTGGGGTTTAGTGTGCTTTGTATGTAAATCTAATTAAATTTTTGTTACCATCTCAGATATATAACAGTAGCAGCCTTTCAAAGCAAGTGTTTAAAGAAATTACAAGTGGTACCTAGGATTTTCAGCAATAATTTATCATCATGGATATTCACATAAGAGAAAGAAGTACTTCCTTACCTCTGGAGCAGAAAATAAATGTAATTTCCCTTTTTAAAAATAAAAGAAATGAGACAGGCAAAGGACTGAACTTGGGCAGTCTTCCATAGGAAGATAATGTCCACATCCTAACAGTGATCTGGCAGGAGTCCAAGTCAGCTACCAGACCAGCAGTGACCAACTGGTTCACAGTTATCTGAAATGCCTGAGGTGAAGGTTCCACTGCTATGTTTCCACACTGCTCGTAATCTAATATATTGCTTCACAGGAGTGGTTCTCTCATGGTACATCGGGATGGCACTTTTACCTAAACAGTCTTCTTTCTGTAACCCTAAGTATTTCATTTTTTCTTACTGCTTATCTCACAAATAGAAGTAGCTTTCTATTGTACTGTAGTAATCTTTCAGCCCCACTGTGCACATTTACCTCTTTCATTCATTCATCCTGAGAAGTCTGTCCCTCAAGCGCAACAGGCATTTGTTTTCTTTGCAGAAATCTCTGAGATTGTCCATACATATATTCTGATGAGTCCCTGGGACAGGTTCCCCATTTCCTAGTGCTGCGTTCCTGAAAAAAACAGAAGTATACAAAATATTATTTCCCTGTTTCAGTAAAAATGTCTCTCCAGATACAGCACAGAATTTGGTGCTGGCTTGTTTATCCCCGGACACGGTACCCTCCCAGCTTATGTTCAGTTTGCTTTCCACAGATGTTTTTTGTTGTCTTTCAGTTTTAGTGTTGTCTGCCTTTTACGCTTATTCAGTATTCAGCTACGTCCTCAATCTGCTGTGGAAGTCATGATTAATCTCTCTGAGATCTGTGAAGTGACCTCAGCAAAAAATTGGTGCAAGCAGGAGGAGAATCAGAGCCTCTGTGGTTCAGTCCTCTGCTTGTCTTTTTTCTGCTTATGCTTCTGCTCTTTTATTCCCTATGTATAGTTGCTGACACCAACAAGAACTCCAGTTTAGTGTCTTCATGTTTCATTGATCTACAGTTTTTTCATACTTGTATAATGCTAATAATCATAAAACATATCCACCTTCTATGATGCCCATATACTAAGAAGGCAAAGGTAGTGTTTTTGTGCCACACATTGGCTGACCTTTTGTGGTTTAGGGTTTATTTTTTTAAACATTTTTTGTGCCCACTTTAACTAGTTCTCATTAACTCTACATCTGACATTTTTAATATAATATTTTAATATAATATAATATGTTTAATATAAGATCTTTGATCTTTAGCTAGTCTTGTAGAAAACCACACTGACCACATTTGTTCATTACTTTCTTCTCCTTGGAAATTTCTTCTTGGAAATTACGCAGTTAGGTTTGAATTATTTGAAATATTATTTTAAGTGTTAGTACACAGCTAAGTTTGAAGTATTCTGAGGGGATATAGGATTATTCAGCATTGTTGGCTCTTTGTTTACTCAGTTAAGTTTTGACTATTCTTTATCCACAAAGGTTTTAGATCAACCCTTTATATTTTTCAGGGTTTTTTTCAAATTTGTTGTTTTCTCTCAATTGCTTTAAATTACACTTATAGAAGTCTAGACTTCTCTCCCCATTGCTGGCTGGGGTTTTGAGAGGTGGAGGGTTGGCTAGTTTGGGGGGCTTGTTTTTGGGTTTTGGTATTTGGTTTTGGTTTTTTAATTGGAGGGAGCAGAAAGTTTGCTCTCCTTTCTTGTAAACATGGTATTATTTGAAATTTTCTTTTAAGGCAGGATGCAACATTCAGGGGGATTTGGCGAGGAAGGCTTTCAAAAATACATATGAAATATCAAAATGAGTTAATTTGCAGAGAGGCATTGATTGAATGAATGTGTGATTGTCCTACCAGTTTAGGGCAGGAAGAGTCATTTAGCAGTTCCTCCATTTAGGAAGCTAAGAGGCTAAGACGTCCCTACATTGTCTGTTTTGTGTGCATATGTTCTGAATGCCCAAATGAGGGCTGATTTTTTAAGTCTCAGTTAACACTTTTAAAATTTGACAGAAGGTTCCCAATTACTTCCACAAGAAAATATATTTTGCTGTTTTTCTGAAAACCTGCCCATATTTGGCAAAAACATAGCACTCCAAGATCTGTAGTTTTCCTGTCTGTTGGGGCTTGGTGGCTAAAATCGCAGAAGATGCCTTCTGCAGAAACCCTGCCCGTTGCTGTACTGTGTGAGCCCTGTGGCGTGGACCACGAAACAGCTACCATGGCATGATGCCTTAGCTCTGGGCTGAGAAGCACTTCCTCTGCAGCAGTCTTTACTTGCCCTAGGAGACTCAAAAACCGGGCACCAGAAGAGGCAGCAGATCGTGGACTATGCTGTCCATACTCTCTTGTTTGGGAAATAAGGAAAAAAGAGGAGGCAACCTACAAAGAGGTGGATCACGGTGGAATTAGGAAATGTGGGAAACAAAAGGAAATCAATATGCATTCGAATTTATGGGAATTGTTTGTGTATGAATATAAACCTCCATACATATGAATATATGCAAGTGCTTTGTATGTATATGAAGAGCTATGGGACTAGATAGAAGCAGAGGGAGACGGAGGAGGCCAGAGTCCACCCAAGACTTTTAGCCATGCAAACAGAGTTGAGAAAGGGTCAGTTTATCTCTTTAGGAACATATGACAAGTATAGCATCTAAGAAGTACAAACAGACTTTGCACAAGGTTTTCTGACATAACAATTCCTTACTCTCAGCTGCTTGTTTAGAGACCTGTGCACATTTACACCAATTAGCAGAGGTACCTACATTTATTTTCCCCACTTTGTTTCCCCTGCCAGTCAGCAGCATCCTTTCAGAGCTCTAGGAACTACAGCTTTTCTTCATATTCAGCTGGCTTTTTCTTCCTCCGTGGATCAATTTGCTGCCTCTGACAGTGATGAGTCCCTCCAATAAAACAGAAATCTACCCCTGAAAGAAATCAAATCAGTCCCTCTCTCTCATTTATTCTGATGACCCCACAGTCTCTCATGCTTCTTTCTCCTCTGACTCTCTCTATATTTTGGCTTTGTCATTATTGTACCCCTCTCCTGTTTCAGGGTCTTCCATTTTCATCTTTCTTTGGACAGTAAATACACTCATTACTTTTCTTAATAGCAGTACTATTTACCAAAATCTTCAATATCTTAACCACTGACACCCAGAGAAGCATCTTTCATTCTGCAGTCATTGAAAATTTACTTTTCTATTGATGTCGTCTTTAAGCATCAATATTTTGGAAATTATATAAAAATGAATCACACGTTCTTTTGTCTACCATGTTCAATACAGTTTGGTACTTTCAGTTTAAAAGGCACTGAACCCATTTTGTTTTAAAATGAGCATTGCTCGAATAACAGCAGTTTCATCTGCCTCATTTCTGGCGTTAAGGAGAATGCTCCACCATCTACTGCATTACAGATTCTTGTGCCACTTATGACAACTGCAAGCTTGTTTTACCCTGGGGATATATATGTATGTGGCCAGTTGCTTCAGGTCATCTTCCTTCCAAATGGAAGTCAGTTTGACAGCTGTTAATTTGCACTTGGGCATTCCATGTGTTGTGTTGCTCTAATTATTGGTCACTGTATGGAACAGGTGACAAATGCCCACATGAGAACACTTTAAATCACTAGATGTACAATCATTAGCAAAACAAACAGATAGGGTCCTGAAATACTTGTCATCTCTCCATCCGCAAGCAGAAACAGATTTTAGCTGGTTTTGACATTTGATAAGGATGGAAAGAGGTGGCAATACCTTACTGATAATGAAACTAGCTTCCCATTGTGTAAGTGTGCTTGTTTTGGGGAAAGAGGGGAATTTAAGGAAAATACAATTATTCCAAGACCAGACTCAGAATCTGGTTTATCTAATGATTTTGTTTCAAGGTTCGATTAAGTGTTCTTTCGTAAGTAAAACTAAACATGCCTACCAAAATATTTCCTCTGACCTTCAGCTACTACAAGTAATTAAAGCAGGCAAAAAAAAATCCTTTTCTGAAAAAGAGAGTACTTGCTGAACAAGAATGGCAAAACCCCATTATAGTGAGCTTTGCCTTCTACTGAAGTGTGGCATTGCAGAGGATATTAAATTGAAATCTGTTTTCTCAGACTTCCAGGGCCTAATTTGGAGCTTAATTTGGGCCAGATTCTCTAAGGGCATAAGCAGAGGACTTGTTTCTTTCCTGGGAGTAGTGAGTAACTCTTGAATTTTTGCAAGATTATAGACCTGCCTGTAGTGAAAAATATGACTTATTTACTTGATTTCAGGGAGCTGCAGTATTGAAAACAAAAAGAGATTCAGCGTCTTGGTGAAATTACGGTTTTTAGACCTGTGCAAACCAAAGATATTACAACATGCTATTTGATTGATGTCTTGTAAAGTATGCTAAAACAATAATAGAGGCACAACACGCCTCTATTAGAGTGGTTGCCATAGGACTTGCTTTACTTAATCAGAACTTAAACTCACCTTTAAATAATGTCCCACTGTTTTTTTTTTGCCTTTTAAAAATAGGTGTAAGTGCAACCTTCATGCTACTGGCTGTAAAGAAGAAAACAAAAGACTACTTTGTGAATGTGAGCACAACACAACTGGCCCAGACTGTGGAAAATGCAAGAAGAATTACCAGGGTCGACCCTGGAGTGCGGGTTCTTATCTGCCTATACCCAAGGGCACTGCTAATATCTGTAAGTAGTTCAGTATAATAAGAATATTTCATTATTAGAATTCTGCCACATATTGTGACTCTGAAGGAAGGTTAGTGCTGGCAAAAGTTTGTAATTTCTTTATGACCCAGTACATATAATTATTGGACAAGGTATCAAATTATAAGTGCTCTCACATGGGTGTAAGTAACTTGCATGAGAACTGCATGTTTGTATCCATAGAAAAAATCCCTGGTCACTGCACAGAAAGAGCTAAAGACTGAAAAAAGTTAGACCCTTCACATGAAAAGCGCACACAGAGGAGAGAAACCAGTGGGAGTATCTACGGTACTGCTCCAGCCATGGTGTGCTCAGATCTCTATTCATGCATCCTTATTGCCTTAAGTTTCAAAAAAATCTCAGCTCAACAGGAGAGATGAGGTCTTTGCTCATTTTTTGTCCATTTAAGGAAGTTAAAAAAAACTCAGACCAAATTTTTCAACTTAATAACTAAAGATCCAAAGGTTGCTAAAGCGTGTTTTTACCTATTGTTGACCTGCAGTCCAAATCCACATGCACTCTGTTACATCACGGTAAGTGTTGAAGGAGGAGAGCGAGGGCAAACTCTAAGTTTTTGTATCTGTTTGTGTCCAGCTAATAACCATCCAACAACCTATATACACACTGTTCCAGCACACTTTCATGTTATCCAAAGTAAGTTATAGATAGCTGCATTTCCTGGTCCTGGACAGGATTAGGTCACAAAGAACGTAGTGCTGAAAGAGGACACAAAGACAAGTACGAGCATCAGTTCTTCCTTTCTTGCATGTGGAAAATACACAGTGATTCAGAATCCTCCTGAACTGAGTAACAGACTTAAATTCCTTTGAAGAAAGGATTGAAGAAGATGAGGATAAATCACCAAACCTTTTGACAGAAGTTACCAGCCTCTTTTTTAAGAAAAGAGTCTACACTTTTGCCCTGATTAAAAGCAAAACATTCATAGAACATTAGAATATAAGAATTTACTGAAAAGTTATTTGGGAGAAACAGAGCCATGTACTGAAGTTGAATGAAAAGTTTAAAACCAGGAGCAATGTGCAATGCTCAGAATGTTATCTAAGACTTCAAAGCAGCAGCTGTGAAGAATCAAAACTCAAAAATTAATATCATAGGAAGCAGGACCTTATCAAGTTAAATGTGAGAGTAATAGAACAAGTAACAAACCATGAAGTGTGGGGGCATGAAATTATGATAAAATTCTTACTGAGCAGAAAAAAAATGGACTTCCAAAAAGCTTGGGAAAAACATTTTGTAAGCATATTAACTTTTTTGCATGTTATAAAGAGTGAGTGCGACTCACGGAATTAATACTTTAAAGCTGTGTTTGGAAAAACTGGTGAGAATACCAGGTTGGTTTTATTTATATATTAATATGTATGCACATATATATTTATATATATATATATATATATAAAAAACGCAGTTGCTACCCCAACAATCATCTAAACTAGTGGCAAGACACATCTGAACATGAAAACGGGGATCTTTCTAAAAGCAGCTTGCTCTGTCAGTTACATCATTTCCAATCAGTTGAGTACACACCAGAAGGAACAGTGGAATTAGCGCCCACCAAAAACATGCCTGAAGCTTGTTGAAACAACTTTCAACATTATTGAATTTCATCAGATGTACAGTTCCATCAAAAATCAAAATGTTTTGCAAATAATAGGCAGTCCTTCCTGTTTATTATTATTATTATTCCTTGTTTTGAGCTGACAAATGCCCCACAGGTCCTCAAATCCTGACTTCAGCAGTGATAAGCAGCAGGAATTTATGGCAAACAGGGAAAAGTACGAAGGATTTCTTCTTTGCTTTCCCAGTTGCCAGCAATAAACTGGCTTTCTGAGCTGGACCCTCCATCATACCTGCAGTGGTTGCTGACTGCTGAGTGGAGAGAGACCCAGCTGTCATAAACTTGACCTCAGCAGCATCTTATGGCAATACATTTCACATTTTTGTGACATGAGCAAAAGGTATTTCCTTTTGTTTATTTTAAATGTTTTTATATGGTTAAGCCTTAGATGGGAAGAAACAGACAATAATGCATCCCTATTTGCACCCATTATACCATTCATAATTATATAGCCTTGACCTGTCCACTCCTCCAACCTGTTTTCTAAATGATGAATCCTAGTCTGTTTAATATTATCATATATAAAACCATGCCACGTTTCGGGTCATCTGTGCTTTCTTCCTCTCTTCTGGTTCTATGATGTAATTATTTTATTTGGTGAGGCTAAAACAACATGTGATATTCTAGTCATGAGAACAACATGGATCTTTTACAATGGCATAAAAATGCGTCTGCTTTATGTTTTCTTATTACAGGGATCAATTCATGAGTCTTTTTTAACCACAGTTAAAACATTTTTTTTTTGGCTTCAAGGCTGACATAAATGGCAGGTTATATGTTACAATAGTTGGTTCAGAAATGTCATATTTGGGTTCCTTTAAACACTTTTTGGGTCAACATCACCTTAAGGCAATTCTTATTCAATATATTTATGTCTTCTAAAACACCTTCAGATGATGACAGCCACTGAGAAACTTCCTGAGATTGTGAGAATTGCTCTGACCTTCTTTGTTGTGAACATCACTGAAAACGATTTAGTATGTAGTACTTTTATATCTTGATCATCTCTCTGGGAGGCCTCCTGCTTCTAGCATAGTTATTTTAATGAAAAAAAGAGATATTAACTTTTATGTATATAGCAAGTTGATTCTCAAAATACTGTAGTTTATATTTTACTTAACAGATTTTTATTTAACAGATTTTATGCTTTTTTTTTCCACATCTTTCTCCATTGTGATGATTTATACTTTTGAACAGTGTCTTTCCAAAATCTTTTTCATTCTGCTGGTTTGGGTTGGGTGTTGTGGGTTTTTTTGTTTGAGATAGTTGATTTTTATAATTTAAAAAAAGAATTGATGGTTTATATGTGATTATTCTAAGCCTGTCATACATTTTATCTCTAGCCTGCTTCCGTACTGTTTGTGTTAAATCTTTTTAGCTGTTCTTTTTATTTCTCTTTTAAATAATTTCCTCATTTTTATCTGCTCGCTCTCAGAATCTTAAATATTACTGCACTTGATTTTTTTAATCCTTTTGCTTCTCAACAAGTGTGTTGACTTTCAATCCAGAAGTGGTTCTCTGATAACTACTTCTTGGATCGGGTCGTATGTACTACCTCAGAACTAAGTCAGCTTCTCTTCTTGTGGGTTGTCTGATTACTTGCTACAAGCAGCAATCATTTATGGTATGTAAAATCTTCATTTCTTTTGCCACTTCCTGATTTAATGCCACATATGTTGGAGCATATGAAATTTTACATTACTCTGTAAACTCTCTGCACAACCAATGTAATTTCACTTACCCGGTTGTGGTTTTATCACCAGCTCCATTGGGTGGTCAGCCCTAGCATTATATTCTCCCTAGTCAGGTGTGAATTCTGTAAGTAGTTGCTGGAACATATTAATAGAAATAACTTATCTGGTTTGACCTTAAACATCCCGTGATATATTGCTTTAATTCGCTGGGGATATTTTGTGTAATCCAGTAATAAAGTGTCCCTTTGTTGCTTTTCCTTCCTCTAATTTTTAGTATCTATCTTTCCTATTAAGACCAAAATGTTTTAAATGGATTTGAAGGTCTTTTTATATGAATGTGCTTAAATAAGGTACAGCTAAAAATAGCTGTATAAAAGAAACACTTGGAATTTTTTTTTACCAAAATAAAAAGATCTTGAGATTCTCTGAATTTGGGAAATTTGCTCAGATTTAACAAGAGGCCTCGTGTCCATTTCCAAATCTTTCCCAACTGGAACTTCTGTTCTGCTTCCGCTGTTTTTTAGCTATACCCTTTCAAGCTACACCTCATTAAATTCAAGACCATTCTAGATTACGCTCCAGTCCTAGTCTAAACCTTGATATGTAGCTGCTTTCTGTATCCTTCTCATTTTAAGTCAGCATGAGTTTTTCAAGAGAACAAAAAACATTTTTTCTGTGCTTTACTTGTGAAAGACACTGGATATTCTGTTTTTTACTGGCACTAACAATATTTCTGCATTTGTCTCCCACATAGCCTTTGTTTTATATTTTCACTCTATCTTATTGACTATTCTGTGATTGCATTTATTCCCTTGTGCTGCCACATTCTATGGATAGTTTGTTCTGCAATATGTTTTGACACTCAAAGTGAACTTATTGAATTTCTCTATACTTGGTATTACAAGATAGCTTTTCTCCTCAGCAGTCGTCTGTGTCTGACAGCACTAGCCCCTTTCTTTCTCCTGTTGTTCATATCATCTTTGGCACTTATGTTCTTTGCTCCACCAGGCAGAGCTGTCTAAGACTGCACTGGGCTGCCATCCATCAAAGCCTGCTCACTTTTTGTCAGTCCCTCCACAACCAATAGCCTGTACCAGAAGCACTTGACACTCAGCGAAAACTGCCTCCCAGATGTTGCATGACTTCCCGAATTCATAGTTCAACATGAAGCAAAGAATTGACCAGGACACGGGGAACTCTGGTGGTTCTTTTCAGTCAACAATTAGGCAGATATTCTCAATCGGTTTGCTGAATTTCTCCTGTAGTGGGTCCCCCTCTGATGGTACAGCCTCTGCCTCAGCAGCACAGCCTTAACCCTCCCTGAATGGGAAAAGACATAACGAGGCATCACTGCAGCCCAGCTGCCAGAGAAACAGTTTCTGGCAAAAAAATATGGCACTTGAAATATTGCCACTGATTACCGTCATCTGTGTGCGCGGTTTCCCTATGAATATTTGCTGACATAAACCCATCTTGAAGGACCAGCATAAAGTTGGCCAGGAGCCTGCATGATGGCAGACTTTCTATTCAGGAATCCAAGTAGCATGGATCCCTGTAACTGTAAAAATCATATATCCTGCTGTCCTGTCAAAGCAGACTTGTAAAGTACATAGTATCCCATTTTCCAAGGGTCCCATTCTCACAAACAGCTGGAAGGAGATTTCCAATAACTCCTTCATGACTGAGATAGAGGAGGTGATCCCACTTGATCTTGATATGAAGGAACGGGACATTTGTGCTTAAGATTAAAAAAGTTGCTCCTTGATGATTTTGGTAACATCTTTCAGAAAGAAAAAAGACTATGAATGCAATAGTAAGTTACAAAACAGCAAAGCTTCATATTGTTCCCATTTTATGCTACATATTAATTTTTACTCATGAAGCTTACAGAAGATGTAAATCCACAAGAAGATGTCACACTAAGATGTGTCAGACTGGGAAACTTGACGCTCAGGGCAAAACTGTAGTACATCAAGAGCATTCAGGAAGACAGAAGTGTAAGGAAAGCCTGCAAACGATAAACTAATTTCACTCCAGCGAGTATCCTGCACAATGGCCAGCAAAAAGTTGCAGGTACATACCTAAAAAACAAAGCCCTATAAATAACATGAGATGTACCTTTTTTTAAATGGGGCTTGAAAAAATTGTTCTTCAGTATTCTACTTTCTTGCGTAACACTGCCGAGTCGGTTGTTTGTGCTGATTATGGTGGCATCTGTTGCTGGGAAGTGAATGTCTTCCATCCGTCACTGGCTTCAAACAACTCTATTTTTGCCATGTACAGTGAAGAGGAGCAATGAAATAGGGTTTTGGTGCTTAAGCAGCAGTATGGGAAGGCAAAGTGTCTTTTATAAGATACTCAAAGTTCTAAAAGTCGCTTGAGTCCCAGGCTTTTTGAAGTTTCTGATATGCAATATTCTAAGTAAATTATGATTACTTGAAGAAAAACCTTTGATCTCACTGGAAGATTCCTAGACAGAGAGCTTTTACTACTGGTTTGAAGTTCACTAAAACATCATGAGAAAAAGTCCACATTTTAAAAGGTGTTACCCAATAAACTAATAGCTAAATATTTTCTCTGTCCCATTTATTTGGGGTGGTACTGCTTGGGAAAGCAGAGATCGAAGATAACAAACTCATCTAAGCAGTTCCTTTTCTAGGAATTGAAAAATTTTCAATCTTTACGGAGTAAGCAACTGCAAAATTAACAGAAGGAGTTCTAGGGCTCTTGCAATGAAATGTGTGAAGTTTCCTAAGAATTGTGTCTTTTGCTGTGTATGGTCCTTTGGCTGAATACAGGTTTGGCAATAAGCAAAAAGTTTACTGCTGTGATCATAACGATCACTGCCTTTGAGGTATTACGAGATGCTAGGTTCCTCCAGCTTCTCAGGACTTTAAATTACTAGTAAATTCAGAACTTCTGAAATTGATACTGGGATCTAATATTGCAATCATTCCTCAGTGAGGAGTTGCAAAGGGAAAAAAAATTCACTGCAGGGAGTGCTGTCACGCTGCAACACAGACATTCTAGCAAAAGAACGGATGCGGCATTAACAGCCCTGCTCTGACTCTTTGCTGTGGAATGCTCTGTGTTTTGTTCCTGTTGAAGAGTTGAAATGTTTGCTGTAGAGTGCAAAGGACATCTATCAGAAAAGCTCTTTCACAGCTTTAATCAGCTATTAATATGAATCCAAACTTGCACTGCATTATTTACTATCATATCCTGCCATGCCTTCGTAAGACGCAATCTTAATTTTTAGTCTCTGGGCTGTGTTCACCAGGATAATTAACTGAGCTCTTGGTGGCACTCTCCCTGAATGTGAGTGAGCTGTGAGCTGCATGTAGTATTTGAATAGCAGCAGGAGCCTATCCCTGGCTCTCTGTCATACAGCACATGCACATTCAACTTGTGATGGAGAAGAGACAGAGAAGCTCGTGGGAAAGATGGGAACCAAGAGTGAGTTGACAGAATAATTCCTTCATCCCACACGTACTCCCTGCCCAGGAAGAGATGCAGCCTGGCTGCATTAATTCTGCTGCTGGCGGGAAGCTCACACAGGTATTGACAATGGAGCTGATAAGAGTGATTGCAGTGTGTCACCCACCCTGAGACTGGAAGTAACAGTGTAACCCTTCTCCTTGAAAGCTTGACACTGTTCCTTTGTATTATAGATTTCACATAGACAGAATCTATAGAAGAAACAAAAAACTTGCTTTCTTTGCCAGCATCTGATTTGCTTTTTTCTCCATTCTCAATAGTCAGCTTAATGGTAGCTAATAGCTAAAACAACCCATTTCTGGGGAAATGAGAAAATTACCGGGCAGATGCAGAAGACCATATGAAAGGAAAACACCAGATTTTTTTTTTTCCTCCGAAGTAATGCATGTATATTTAGATGCAGTTACATTGAACATTTAATACATCAAATCACCACCCTCAAGTCAAGTCAAAAATAACAGTATTAGAGACTTTCTTCTGCAGTGTTTGCCATTTTCAGGGGCAGTAGCTACCCCTGATCTTGCTTTGTACACTTTCTTTGCTGTTTCCTCACTGTAAAACTATTGCCATTAATAACCATTACAGTGATTTCAACTGGAAGATAATTTAGACTGAACATTGCTTTGGTTTAACAACTGAATATACATAAGTGTAATCACTTGCTTATGTCTGGCTGAATAGAGTTGTGCATCAAGGGAAGTAATGGGCCTGATTCTTCATCTCTCTCTCTAACCTGTTCACATCATTTCACTGCTGCAAAGTGCTCACTTTGATTTCAATAGAAGGTTGACTGGAAACCATCCACTTCACATAACATACCAGTTTTCATCCAAAGGGCTGGCAGCGGTGGGATAAGTCCCCACTGCCGGTTGGTGTCACTGGTGGTGGTGCCACTGGAGAAGTTGTGCAGTTGGGCCCTGCATGCCTCTGCACTGGCTGAGAGGGAGAGGCAGAATCACACCTCCTGTGCCTTCTTACCTAAGGACTTGCACCAAGTACAACTTAGCTAAATTCAAGAGTTAGCCTCAATATGTAACCCCAGATCTCACAAAGACACTGTTTACTAAGAATAATTTTCCCATCATATGTGCAGTTTTCAGAGTGTTAATAGGTCCTGATTTGTGGCCCTACATAACGAGCTCTTTTCTTGACAAACTTAGATGTGCCATTCTCACTCTCTTTAGCAGAAAGGGCATAAAGCAGTGTACTATCAAGGCCAGTCACCACCTACAAAGATACCTGGTATTACAAAAATCAAGCTGGTTACAGAAGATCATCCCAATTCAGAAACAGAAATGGAAAAAGAGCTTTTCAAACAAAATCCAAAGAGAACTTTGCAAGATTAATACAGAGCCCTTCAGGCTAGCAGGCATCTTGGTTTTCTTATTCTCTCCCAGGAAGCATTTATCACTATGAATTCATTGAAAATTTTTAAATACATTAAAATGAGGAGAGCACACTTGCAGGAAAACCTCTCTCTTTCCTACAATCTGTTCAGGAGAGAAAGGAAGTGATATTTGTATATGTGTGTAGGAGGGAGAGTCGGTTGACGCGGGGGAGTATCTCCAGAGGAAATACAAATGCCATTTCACAATGGAAGTGTGAGTGCAAGAATGCAGTGTCTGTGTTTTATCTAATATTTGTGCAGTTTCCATCAGTGTATAAAGGAAAGCAAATCCTGCTAATTCAAGGGAGCTACAATGACTTGCAGAAAAGCAAACGAGCTGCAATTGAAACTTCAGGGAAAATTATTTGAAGATTGATTACCTTTTTGACATTTAAGACAAAGGGATAGAAGTTCTCTTACATTATCCTGACTGACAAAGCACTTTTCTCTACTTTTAGAACTATAACAGCATTGTTCTATCATGATGATATTTTTGTTTTGTTCTTAATACCTCACGATTCTAATGTTTTCCATGTTAATCCCAGGAGAACTAGAAATAATTCAGTTTGCAAACAACATTTGAGTGTGTGTCTCAGTTCACAGCAGGTGCTATCTCCAGGGCATTGCCTGGCACTCTGCCAGACCATGGATTCTGTATGATATTAAACCAGAGAGCTGCAATTCTGGCATGTGTGTACCAGGACTGATGGGGTGAAACACAAAAGATGTGGTTATGGTTGCCATTCTGCAAACGTAGTTACAGCATTGTTTTAGCTGTGCCAAGAGTTAGAAATGTTCCCAGCTTCACTCTACAACCCTTCTTACAGTAAATATTAATTTTCCCCAAGACATTCATCCACTCCAGTTTACTTATTTGCAGAATGAGGTCCATACCATCTCGGAGTAAGACCAAGGTTCAAGATAGATGTTGAAAAAAGTCTAGCAGATGTTTAATGGAGGAACAGACAGATTTCTACAAGAAGATGTATGCCATCAAAAGTCAATAAAATTTACAAAAGGCAAACTGTATTTAACTAAGAGGATGCAAATGTCCAGGATTTAAACACCGATCTGCAGTTTGTCACTTTAACCCAGGAGACTAGCAGTAATGCCATTAGCAATGCCATTTAATCTAAAGAAAATGGCATTCAGGAAAGATTTCGTGTCTGTATTTTTGTGCTACGCAGCTTTCAGGGTAGACCTGACAACAAGCGATATGTTGGGACTGCATCATACAATATGAGATCCGGCATTGCTAACCCAGCAGAGGAGTTTTACTCCTCAGCAACCCCTCCTCTTCTGGTTAATCTCGCCTGCTTCTGGAATGGCTTCGTTGCATTAATTTAGCTTAGGAATTGAAATAAAACCAGGGAAGAAGAAAATCGATGAGAGGCTTAGTCAATATGTCCAATCTAATGCATTAGATTGTTTTGCTCAATTACCTTTCTCCATAGCTTAATTTATATAACCATCAGGTAAGAGGAAAAAAATGGCTGTATACAGTTAATGCAACAGAAGGTATCAACTGATTTAAGCAGCTGGCCAAAGCAGTTAACAATGCATCTATCCTTTGGTTAAATTATTCTCCTAGATCTGCATAATACATGCATGACTGATATTTTTATCTAGAGCATTAAACCTAATGGCTAGTTAGTTGAAATACAAAACTGTTCTGAACAAATTCTTGAAGTTCAGGGAGAAGGTGTAGGTCCCAGAAATACCCATCTGTCAATACATTTTAGTGGTCCCTGCAGCCTCGTACTGAAAAATCTAAAGACTCTGCATTTATAAAGGATTGGGTGCATACTGGCAGTTGCTTGCGTTTAAATATGTATTTATATAATATTCTGAAAATTAGGAGAAAATTGTTTTCAGAATCTTAGATGTAGTAGCTCAGCCAACTACAACAAACACCTAACTATAGTTTTTTGTGTTTTCTTTCTCTACAGGTATACCCAGTATTTCCAGTATTGGTAGTAAGTAATAAAACCAGTATTGTTTTGCATTGTCATTCAGCTTCTTGGATCTAATTTCCCAATATCCCTTTCTGTTGTAGATCATGTTTCTCTGAAAATGTGCTCTTTAGGGCAGGCGCTATGGATTGGCCTTCATATGTTGCATTAAAATGTAATATTACATGGCAAGAAAAAAACGTAACTCCTGACAACATCAGATTTCTGATCAGTTCTGATCGGCAGATGGAAACTGAGTTCTGTAAAACTGCGTGTGTTATGAATAATTAAGACACTGTTCCACAGAAAATATGTGTTGAGCATTGTTTCTAAAAAAAAAAACCAGAGAAGTATAGGGCCATTCATTTTCATGTGGGCATTTGTACGTGTAAATTCGAAGAGCAAATGGAAAAGTTTAAAAATGGAAGAGTTTTCAATTTTATAGAGTGGCTTAGCAAATGCAATGTATCTCCAGGAATCTTTGCATTAACTCCAGTGGCCTTTGAACTGGTTTTTACACTACAAAATAAAGAGAATTGTGTTCCTTCACAAAAAAAATGCTTTCCTGTATACACTTAAAGCACCAAAATATTACACCTAAACTGTAACAAAACCATAACACCACTATGTAAACAAATGATGTATCAATTAAATGATTAATGAGAGAAGATTAATTAAATAAAACACTTGACAGGACTAAGTGCACAATAGCTCAGCTGTGAGTCTGGCCAAGTTCTGAGAAGCAGCTGAGAAGTGCACACGGTCACTACCTGATTACAAATAAAGCATGGGGGTAGAAATGGAATCCTGCTGCAGCTTACTGAAATAATGTTCCTGACAGCCTCAACTTTACAGAGGCTTTAAACACAACTTGTGTGATGCAGGACTATCATAATAATAAAATATCACAGTAGTAAAATGTAATTTGCCATACCTGTTATCCAACTGAAAATCTTCCAATAATTTGGGTAAAACTGCCTCGCTTCTTACAATGCAGGGTCAGGTCTGTCAGTTTATAAATCAGCTCAGTTTACTTAAGCTCATGAATGGCACTGATTTGTTAAGCTCTAGACAGCAAGTTAGCCATCATCAAAATGAGCCTCCTTGCAAATAAGAGCGTTAAGAGATGAATGCTATGGCATCTGTTTTGCAGCTTTAAATAGTGAAACAGCATCAATGACAATAACGTGCAAATGAAAGCATCCAGTCTTAATAATGTAATTTTCCCGCTGTAGCATCTCCTTTAGCGTTCGCATGATTTTCAAAAGTTTGTGTTTATGCATCTATTCTATAACCAAAAAAATGAACAAAATTAAAAAGAAGTTTATGCCACTATTCTCAGGAGTAATCCTGCCATTAAAACAGAAGTGGGATGAATGGGAAAGTAGCTCTTTGGAGTTTTGTTGTACTATAGTTTCTTTGTACTGTGTTGCATGGACTATATGGTTATGTTTTCACTTCACACTCCATACAGCCTTCATCACCACATCTACCATTTCTGAGCATCAGCAGATGTTGGCCTTTGAAAACTTGATAGGGAAACTCAAATATCTTTTAAATAATGGTGACCTGAAAGGATGCATTGTTGACCTCTTTGTATTTTATGCTGGGGTGATTAGGACAGTTTATCTATAACAAATTGAGAAAATTCTGTTTAATATTCCATAGGAAATAAAGGAGTTTCTGCAATCTCTGCTTTATCTTTAATCTGCTGTAAATGTCTTAGAATAATATGTGGTAGAATTCAACAAATTTCTTTGCCTTCCTGGGAAGGATGAAGCATGAGCACCTCTTCATAAGCACAAGTAAATACTGGTACACTGCTTGGCTTTTTATGTGTTTTCTCTTAAATAGCTCAGGGGGGAAATAGAACTATTTGCACAATGTTCTGAACATCTTTCCTACAAAACAGAAATAGCAGAATTATGGTTAAACAAGGACAGAACCCATAAATTTATTCTAGTCTCTAAGAGAATTGAATAGAAGTACTATTAACATGTAAAAACAAACAAGATTAATTAGTTGTGGCTGCTTTAATGGATTCTGCACAATTTCTTCTTTTGTCTATGCTAATACAGTGTTTGTGCTCGTATCAGCAGAGTTTTTCCCCGTCTGGGGACAGGAAGTTACTCTCAGGAGATAGAGTCTGGGTTTTATTTTGCCTAGGAGCTAACACTAGTGGAGGAGGGGGGTTGACTCTTGCGTGCTTCAAGCTTTTTCTAGTATAAGGAGGATGGGTTGGGGCAGAGGGTTGTGAAGTCTGAACTGCCAGCATACAAAGAAGATGTCACAGCAAGTGATGTTCATTTAACACTTTTGAGACTGCAATGAAAGCAAGCAAGGAAAAATAAAATATATTTACCTGTGTGCACATATATATATCATTTTCTAGTCCGTTTTTTACCTCAAAGGATCCTGTATTAAAGCAGCTCATTGTTAAAGTTTGAACGCAAATCAAAAATGGTCATTAAGTAAACATCCTTTCTGATCATCTAGAAGAAAAAAAAAAAACCAGAGCTTTCCCGTAAAGGTCATTTGTACCTGCTGTTGTCTATCAGTGAAATAATAGGTTCTCTAGTCATTTCCAGCATTCTCAATTCCAATGCTGACCCTTTCAGCATTTTTCAGCCATGTCTGGAAAAATACTGGTGAAAGTGTTAGCAATTAATGAGTCCCAAAACCATTCAATAATGCTTATATACAGTATATAAATATTCTGAAAGCTACATTATTTTACTTGTTAAAATAATGATTGTATAATTTTACATAGATCAATGCTTCAAAATGTTAATTATTGTGATCAGATACCAAAGTGACTAATCTATACATGTATGCCTTCAAAAAGTTGAATCTTCTAAACTACAGGTTCTATCTTTATTCCTGTAAAACATAACTCCACTAATTATGCTAAACAGTTTGTTATAAAGGCTATAATTAGATACAGGATAGGGTAGACATGATGTGCAAATAGCTCTGTGTGGGTGATTATCACCTTAAAGCCTGCTGGTGGCAGATGAGTCAGAGTTTAGAGACAGACCATGCACCCAAGTGCAAGATGCAATCACAATAATCAAATGGTATTTTCTGCTTTGTTCTCTATGGTTTTTGTTCTTCTTTATAGCCAATTTCAAATTAAGAGGTTTTTTTAATGATAATGAGTGCAAGACACAAAAGTGAAAAAAGAAAGAGTGAAAGGGCACTCTTTTATTTTATTGTTTTCTTAACCTTGAAACATCTAGTAGGTATTTTTCTGGGACTAAAATAGTGTCAGCATAATTGTAGCTTTATTTGTTTTATACATTTGTTACGAAATTTTACTGTGATAAATACGTATCTAGCAAACACTAGCAGATTTTTTTTTTCTTTTTTTATATCAACACAAAGGATTTTGCATCTGATTTTGCCCCCTTGCAGTAACTGCGAAGTTCTTGCATTAAATTTACAGTTATGGGATCAAAGCCATTACAATGCCAGGCTCTGGACTAGAGTCCACACACCTAGGATATAGATACGCATAACTAGGTTGTACATTACTTTTCTGTTAGTATTCGAGGTGAAGTTTTACAGAGAACATGGTACTGTTGTCAAACCATTAAGATGTTTATCTCCTCAAAACATTTAAATATTGTCTTCAATTTATATATATTATTTTGGGTACACTAACAAACTGTCCTCGTTTCAATTCAATTTTATCCCAATCTGACTTTTTATTAAATAATACTGTTAATCAGGCTCCTAGTCTAAGACAATTGCTGATTATACTATCAAACCAGTGTTACTGTTTGTTTTCCCTTGTTTACTTTAATACTTTGAGGCACTCAGAATTTTTCACTTTAACAATTATATATTCCATTGTATTAAAGAATACTGGACTGAAAGAAAATACTGATAGCCTACGTGGTATAATGAAGTCATTTGAACACAGGCTCTGATAGAAATTAAACATTCCAAATAAGACATTGGAAGTAGTTTATTTATCTGTTAGAATTCGTAACAAAGCTGGTTTTCTTCTGCTTGACTAGGAAATCACTCTTGGAGTTCAGTAATCAGAGCACCTGTGCTGACCCAGCACTGAGCAGAATCATTTTGCAGAGTGATTTCTGGTGCAAGGTCAGACACTACCAACACTGCTCCAGAGACTGGTGAACAGTTGTTGGGGTGGGATTTGTGGGAAATTTTCTTTCAGTTTTCGGTTGGCCAGATCCACCAATTTTAACAGATAAGAAGAGCCACTCTCACCAGTCAAGTAGACATGGCCACTTCGAGCTTAGTATTGTTTCTCATTCTTCACGTCTGTCTACTTTCATCGTCTTGGGGTTACCTCAAAACAGTACATCAGTCAAATTGTCTTTTCAGTGCTTCTTTTATCTGCTGTAATATACAGAAAAGTACTTAGTTCACAGTTATATTTTTTTAAGCATTAATAAACAATTAAGTGAGGAGACACTATAAAAAATAAGATATCAGCATTTCAGTATATACCACTGTACCCATAGAAAACACATTGCACCTGCAAAGTGCAAGTTTAGCTACAGTTGCTCAGGGAAGTTTATAGAAAGCAGATATGATCCACAAATATATTCTAACATCTAATTATCCATAAATCTTGGGGAGAAACTGCTAGGAAAAAATGCACTTCTATGTTTTAGCCTCTCCTCTTTTTCTTTCTGTCCTTTAGACATATAATCATGGAGTACAAGGGAAGAGTGAGATTTATGAATCAGCATTCTGATTTTTTTAAAAAAATCTTAATTAACTGTTCTTCATCAGTTGTGAATTACTGTACAATAATCCCAGTCGACCAGCCAATTGCAGCATCTTTGCAGGAAAAAGCAGAATCAATTAAAATGAAAAGCAAAATAACCTCCCAACACACAAACTATCAGTGGAATAATTTACTCTTTTTTTGTCATGACAAATTGCCTAAATATTGCCTTCCAAAAATACTCAAATTCATTATGCACTTTTGCAAATATTTTAATGGAAATACATACAATTGAAGAACACTCCCTCAGACTTTATTTGAGAATTAGCCAGCACATTTGTTTAAGAAAGTGGATTTTTTTTCTGATATCTAGAAGTTTCCAGAGGTGGATCATTGGATTTTTTTTTTTTAAACCTCTAAAAAGATCACTTTCTTTTACTCAAAGACAGCAAGTAAAGGACTAATTGCATTTAAATTCTTCCAACAGTTATAAAAGCTGTTATGGCTGAGGAGCTGCCATAAAACAACCACATCTTCACAATTATGCAGAATTCTCCTTTCTTCAAAGGAACAGGTATGAAACTTCCTACATTGCTCCAAAGAAAAGATTGCCTAACTTTGGCCAAGTATTTTTTTTTTTTAATATATAGTAAAATAAAGGGGTGATTTTTATAAAGAAAGCTTTTCAGCATTTCTTCCCTTTTGATGAGTTAGATTTTGAATTGCTGTGGAAGTGCTGAAAGGCGAATCTTACATGAGGTAGGTTATCATTACTTCAAACAGACCTAATGAGACAGAAATACTGTAATAATGATAGTGTGATCTTTACAATAAGTGATGGAATATGGTCTGATATAAACACACCCAATTATTCCAGCAATTATTAAATCTGCCATTGGCTTCAGTGAGCATTATTTTTTATTATTCCTGATTTTTTTTCTAATATTAACAACTAAATCCACTGTCATACATATTATTCCACTGTGCTCAGCAGCCAACTATATTTTAGAATAGATATTTACTCTCAGCTACTCATGGTTTAAAACAGGCAGTAGCAAAGTCAGTTTTCTATGATTAGAAACATGGACTTCTAGAATCATTAAGCCTACACTGACAATTTTTTTAATGCTTTCTTATGTTTTAAATAGAAGTTGAAGAAAAGTTGAAAATCATCTTAATCAAAGATTCTCACTAAGGTTCCTTACTGTTATTATACATGAAATAAGTAATGATAGTTGTCAACACAAGTGTTCCCCATCTGCCATTAGAGTGAGCATTATTTAATACTGATTTATTAAGTAGTATTTTTCAGCAAATGCGTTTATGGACCGAATCAGCAGAAAGAGTTTAAGAGATGAAAATACACTCTCTGCCATGGAATGCTGATGTTCAGGCAACGACATGGCCTTCGTACGTTCTGTCACCTGTGCTCTTCATCCCTGAGGAAGGATCGCCTCCCTCAGTGGGAACACGTTTTAGTTTTACTGCCATCTCAGTACTTGGTTGAAGTGAGAAATCAACAAAGTGCTGATTATTTTCTATTTTTTTCCATGCAGCTATCTGGTTACAGTCAGCCTGAAACCACCCCCCCTTTATTTCAACTGTTTCCCCAATCTGAAACCATGATGCAGCCCATGGTGCAGACAATATATGACACAAATTTTCTTCCTTCAATATCATAAGTAATTCCAATACTGTATATCCAAAAAAAATAAAAAGATTGAAGGGAGAGGAGGAGGAAATGATCATACACCTAATAAATATCAGTTTCTCCTTATTTCATGAAAGTAAGGGGTTTTTTCCAATAGTTCTTTTCTGCATATAATTGGCTACTAATTTACAATGTCATATCTGATTTTCTGCTCAGTCATATAGCTCACCTCTTAAAGGTGCCTATAGTAACTTCACTTTTAAATAATAACACTAAATTGGAAACTTTTTCCATTTCTGTAGCTTTGTTTGCCTAGAATAACTGTCACAGAATATGTAACTGTAGAATTATACATCTTCTAGAATACCCACACTACAATTCATCAGTTATGCTGGCAAATAATTACTTTAATTACAGAATACAGTGTCCATACATCAAACAGTTCAGGAAGAGCTTGGTTTATCTAATCAACTTCTTTATAAATAAAACTCTTAGTGGTAATCACTGAGGACTAGAAATATTTTCACAAGCTGCTATAAACTAGCTGCTAAATTCATCTTCCTAGTGCCTGTTCAAAGGATGACTCACCTGCTCCGGTATATTTGTGGGAATGACAGACAACATTCTTTGACTTGGATGTCTTACATACCTTTTCAGATAAAGCATGTAAAGTTGTCTCCATTAAAAGAAAAAAAAAAACCACACAAACCCAGAAAATTTCAAAGATAAGAAGGAAGGCCTTTATCATGAAACCTGTAATCTTGTTGATAATACATTCCATACATAAAGATATAAGAAAAAAACTATTATCTTTACCAAAGATTAAAAAGAAATAAGCACTGGGAAGAAGTCATCCCTGGGAGCATTAACCACATTGCCAGCCAGTCCAAAGACACTGAAGACAGTGGCTTTTTTCAGCTGGATATACCCTGAGCAACCCACTCTGACTTTTAAGTTGACCCTACTATGAACAAAGGGTGGAACAAATGACCTCCAAAAGTCCCTTCTAAGATGGTTGTAATTAACACTAGTAATAATCACCAGTAATAACACTTAATTGGTAATCTTCAGGCACTGTAAATGTGCTCTTTATTGTTTTGCATGTCTGTTGAGAAACTCAGCTCAATGTAATCTAATTTAAAGGGTCAGGGAATTTTTAATTATTTTGCATTAAGTCACAAGCTCCATTTTAAAAAAAGTTTGCTAAAATGAGCACAGATCTATAGCACTGATAGGGTTACGAAGAAATACGTAACACTGATTATTTCTGTCATATGAGTAATAATTTTATTTGGACAAGATAGGTGATTACTTGGGGAAACCATCATAAGAATAAGATTATATATGAAATATTATTGATTATATGAATCAGATTGTATAGAATTTATTATTTCCTATATAGTGTTTACAGTATATTAAATGCCAGATGTTCCAGAGGGTTAGTTCTAAGGCATTACAAAGCTTTGACACTATTTATTTTACTTCTGGTAATACCTAGGCCATTTCAATTGCAAACCTTTATGCATGTGAATTTTTGGAGTAGGTATGCTACACCAGTATTCTACAACAGAAGCAGGATATTGGAACCTCTGAGCCAAAAAATAATGCATTTTCTACAACAACTCCAAAATTGCACAATGGCTAAAAGAGAAAAAAGCTCAGGGGACAGCAGAACAATGTAGTCAATAAAGATTGCTTTTCCTTTCTTAGCTCCTGATTTTTATATGTATTTTCTTATGTCCAGTCACTTTAAAATCTTTAGGTCAATTCTAAGAGTTCCTAAAACTACCAAAACATTAACAGTGAATTAACCGTGCAAACAATTTGTCTGTGTTGTTTGAAACATTTTTAACATAATCTGTCAGTAAGTGTTTCAAAAGGAGGAGGAGGGTTGTGTGTCAGGTGTATGGAATTAAAGTCTTTCAGCAGGCTAGGGTTACCGTGCCACCTCAGTAAGTGTGATTTTTAGATACCTTTTGTCATACGCTGTGACTATTGTGTTTGCACTTCCTATGTGTGTGAATTGGTGGATCTGACCGGTACAGGCAGGTTATTGTTGATCAATTCATAGGCTGTTTGAGAATCTACCAAACTGACTCAGTTTTTCTTTCTTCCGTGTTCTTGATTGATAAGGAGAAAGCACAAAAGATGCAAGAATATGATGTGATTATGTCACAACCTGACCGATTGAGTTGCAGAAGACTACCTAACAGTAAATGGAAAAGTGCAGATCATCATCTTTTCCCTGAATTGTTCTCCATGTGGGAGGACCTTAGGGCCAACCAGCCCCACCCAGCCAATTTCTCTCCACTCTTGACAAGTAGGCCAGTTGATACTATAGAAAATAATCATTTTCTCCTTCCTCGTTGGATATTTGAAGCCCCAGGCTTTTTGTCATAGCATCCCTATAGCTCTTCCACTAAGGCAGACATAATAGCGAAACACACCTTCTTCCAAAAAAAACTATACGCCTAGACCCTTAAAGCCAACCAGGTTGTGACAACTGCAATCCAATCACTACCTAGCTGAGTTCCTTGTAGGTAGAAATGAAGAAATAGCTCTCTTCCCGCTAGTATCACCACTATGGAGGCTGATGTGACCATTAAGGAAAATTCTGTTCAGCTGAGAAAGAACAGCCATTGCAGTACTCACAGAAGGTGATAAAAATGTGATCCTAATCTGATGTTCAAATCCATGCAGATCAAAACAGAGAAAAGATTATAACAGAAAAATGAGGAGCATATAAATACCATTTCCCAGGTCAAGACCCAAAGAAAAGCTTCCTTTCCTCCTCCTGCAACCCCATCCCTTTTACTTACTCTCAGCTCCAACACCGAGCACTGTTCTGCTAAGGATTATCACTCCGCACTATCCCAGACCCAAAGCACATTGACCAAAGGAAATGAAGCTCTAAAGAGATGTAGTTAATTCTTTTGCTGTGAGACTATATTCTTCTACATGTAGGTAACATTTTATGTAGAATCTTTAAGAAATGTAGACACTTAATGTTCTTACAAAGCCAAGCTGTAAAATATATCAGTAGAGATGATAGGGAATAGATACAGAAGTCAAAAGTACGACAGCAAAAGAAAAGGCCTGCTCTACTGGTAAATATATTTCTTCTGATAACGGAAATGTAATTCAGTCAAAAAGACCTTTAAACAGGATGTCATGGTAAGATATGTGTCTTTGGTAAAACATCCATATTTGTCTGATATTGTCATTTTATCTCTACAGAGCAGATTTAACAGAATATGTTGCTGTTTTGTTCCTGGTGTTAGAATGACATATACTGGTCTAGGATATCTTCTCATCAAGAGAAATTATACTTTAAACCATGGAAGATAAAATGTTATGCACAGTATTTTATGTCCCTTTGGTGTTTTGGGAGTCATCAATTGCTTGTTTTCTTGTTCACTGTGGAGTCATGTACTGTTCGAGTGCAACCTAGAGTAGTTCAGTAATGGATGTTTGTAATCTATGTCTTTGTCGGTATGCTTGCCTGTTTAGAACAATATCACAGATGGAAATAACAAAACCTGATTTTTCCTGATGCATGCAGATCCTCCAAAGTTTGATAGGATATGGCCGAATATTTCTTCCCTTGAGGTTTCTAAGCCAAACCAAGGTAGGATGCTGTAAAATTACTAGTGGTCTAAGATTACCGAAATTGCTTTCAAGGAGTCCCACATGGTGGCAAAACTAGCAACGAAGATAATCCAACTCTTTTTTCTTCCGGTGCTAAGTAATGCTATTCTGTGAGAAAAAAAAAACATAAACCAAACCTTACCTGGAAAGTCTTCCAACATTTAGATTAAGCACCTCATCACTGCAAAAAGTCTGGAAAAGCAAATGCACAGGTTATAAGTAGTGATATATAGAAACCCGGAGTTAATATTGGAGTTGTTTAGACAGCAGGCTACATTTTGAGTAAGTTTCAAGATTCTTGAGTGAAAAGATTGTCATTTTCTGCATCAAACCCATTTTTAATGTCTTGTTTCCACTTTGTTTTTCCAAGTGAGCTGAGAGGCATTCCAGCTTGCATGCCATCCACAATACATATTCTCTGCAGCACAGGCTTTCTGTAATTTGAGTGCCACACAAAAAAATTACTTACAGACTATGGCATGATGATTAGCATTGAAAGACAGAACAACTTTTTAAGATTACTAATAAAGGGAAGATTCTTTATTATTTGAAGTGGTGTTCAGCTACACTTCACATTTCAAAATGATTGTTCATTATAAAGGACAATATCCTTTTGTTGTTCTTATTTACTGCCCATTGCATCCCCAAAAAGTCCCTGCAGCAATCCGGCCTGTGGCTTGCTTTGATTGTGCAAAGGGTGCCCTTTCTATGCTGTAAAACGTATAGATGAAGCATAAAATTAATGAAAAGTTGGTCTAGAAAATAGCTACTAAACTGAACAAGATGTATTGGTAATCTGCTGGGGAATCACATTGTAGGGGCTGTATTTAAATCCATTGATCACAATGACCAAATCAAAACATATGCACATACATAAAAATCTACCATGTTATATATGCAAGTTTCTATGTGCCCAACCAAATAGAAAATAATTGATCTGTGCTCACTATAAGCATTAGCAATGTACTTGAATTTGCATTATTCACATATATTTTAAATTAAATATCCCTGACAAAGTGATACTTAGCATTCCAATAACCACAAAAAAAAAGCCAGATTGATCTCTTTCTCTGTTCTCTGTAAGGATTAACCTATATTATTCACATGAATTTCAAATCAAAACATTCCCAGTGAATTCATGCTTAGCATTTCTAATGGATTTCATTGCTTAATTATATTGCTGTGATCTGAGGCTTAACTTCTTTGCAAAATATATCTTCAACAGCACAAAATTCTTCAGTGTTTCTTCCCCAAAAATAAGAGTTTTAGTAAATTTAGTTTTGATGTTTTGTTAGGGAGGACGAAACACAAAAACTTAAAAGCATTTCAATTCAGATTATGCATTTGCAGCATGTTGTTACAGTTGAACATTTATTGTAGGTGAAGTACTTCAGTCACGGATAGTGTATGAAGAGAAAAATCACAGAAATCTGCCTATACCTAATATTATTTGACTGTGTTTTCTTTGTTTATGCTATTAGGCCAGAATAAATATGCATGTAAATTTAATAAAATGCTTTGCAGACTACTCTGGTTACCATATATTCATTGGTCATGGAATAGCAGAAACAATCAAATTACCTGTAGCACAAAAATGCCAAAGTGTGTAGATGTGGATTATTGTCCTTTTCTTTGTCTTGGTTATTACAGTTCAAATTATCGAATAGTTGATAACATAGAACTCATTTTCCCTAACTTACCCCCTTTCCTTACAAAACAAAACCCACTGTTAAATTAAAAGTTATTAAAATAAACTTATTTATTTTCTCTTTTGATTTGTTCCTATATGATACCTTTTCTAATTTGCTGTTCATTTTATTACCTATCCAGTTGCTCCCAAATTAGCTATGTCAACTGTTTCTTCTGTTCAAGTTGCAAACCACAAGAGAGGTAGGAATTCTTGGATTCATACAGTGATTCCATAGTGCTCTGTGTTGTGAAAACATTGCACTGTATGAATCTAGAATATCTGTGAAGTGTTCCTGTCAGCTTACTGGTGAGGCATCTTCATTGACAACAGAAGTTTTAAGTCGCATAAACATAAGCCATACAAAGAAAGTAATAAATCTGCTTCTTGGGCAGTCACCGCTGGCGTATAAAGGGACATGGCATTTGTCTTTAAATGAGTTAAAATGTATGAATATTATCATTCAGATTGCTGACTAGAAAGCAAATGTTTGCTAGAGTCTTGTTTTCCTCACTGAGATGCATAAATTGTAAAAGAGGATTCATAAGTACATTAGTTAAGGGCAATACATAAAATGTCATTGTCCATATCCTCAAGAAGTTCTGTAAATGCCATGAAGTGTAATGCGTAGTTATGTCTTTTAATGCATTATAAATGTGCCGTACGTCTTCATTTTGTCATAACAATGTGCAAATTCAGAGTGTAGGCAATACATTTTGAACTGATGTTTCAGTGTTTTATCAAAATAATGGAATTATGTAGACATAATGAAGGATGCCAGTATTCACTCTTGCAGACAACCTGTTTCATTTGTATATCTGTCATTCACAATCTGAACCCTGAGAACTTCTCATTGTTCTTTCTCATCAATTTATCTGTGAAGAGTATGTATAAAGATGTTTTGTCTTTCTGTAGCTATTGTGAATATGTCATTTTTGATGAAATACATATTAACAAGGAATAGGGATATTAGAAGTGTGTGAACTTAATTTGACTGATTTGATGAGATCATGGTAACGAGCAATACTGTTTGTTATGAAGCAGGTAATTTCTAAGGTTACAGTGAAATCTCCTTTGTTTACCTCTTATTAGTGCATAGAGGAGGACACAGTTACTGAAATATGAAAAAGAAAAAATATTTTAATTATTTCTGAATGCACTTCTTTTGAAATACTCTGTGCTTTTAATTAGAAAATGACACTGACAGCTGTCTCATGCATTACCTGTCGTAATTTTAAAATTATGCTTTCCTTCCATGTGTGTTTATCATTGTTTCATTTGATGAGGTTTCATGTTTTATTGCTCACAGCTGAAGCTTCAGCTGAACCTTGTCCCAATAGTACAGTAGTGCGTCATCTCAAAGTTAAAAATACATGGGGGGGGGGGGGGGGGGAAGTATTTGATTTATAGAAACAAAGCAATTAAATGATTAACCTCTTTATAAGCCTCCTTCAATAGGTAATTTTATCATGATTTCTACAGCAGGATCAAGACTGTTGCAACAGAATCATTGCTTTGGAAAGAGTCTTTAAAGGCTCGTACAATCAATCCTTCTGTGAGCTGGCAAGGGATTTGACAATCCTTGAATCATACAAAGACAATTATCAGATCTAACATGGCTATCCCCTCTCCCTTTTTGCTTCACATTAAACCTATCAAGCTATCTTTACCTCTCCTCTAAGGTTTTATTTTCCAGACCATTTACTCCTTATTGTTACTCAGCTTTAAACTGTCTCCAGTTTATCTGTGTCTTTTTTGACGTGGTACTCCAAACTTAAAGCAGCACTTTTTAGCACTGTAAGCTCATGTAATTTCATTGTTGGTAAACCATTTGTAGCCTGATTATGATACTTTCCTCTGTATCTTCAGTGATTGCATATCTTTGCCGATGTATGAAAGTAGTTAGGCTGCCAGCCAGAGACGTGTGCCTAAAATACTTACGCTGTGCTGCTGACAAGTCTAATAAGCAGGCTACTTTCTGGCCTTGGTGTGCTGGTTAAGGTGAACCACATAAACTAGAAAGGCCATATGGCATTGACAGGTACTACCTTCCCAGCTGGCATGTTGCTGAATGCAATTCTACATGTTATGTTCAGCTGGTTTAGGGTAGCACCTCATATAGCCAGTGGAGAAGATGATTCCAATTCAATCATATGAGGACCCTTTACATAGCTTTTTCTATAAACACAGGAGGCTATAAAAATGATCACTGATCAGGCCAACAGTAGTAACCAAAATAAGTTCATAATATTGCACTAGTAAAATGGGGAAGGGGGAAAGTGAAAATTAGCATAAAATTTATTTAGTCATTATTTTCCACACACTTTTTTTCCTTTGCGCCATTGCAAATCTTTGATCAGAAGGTTAAACTGGGTTTGAGTTGACTGGGGTTTTTCCTATACCATGTAGCATTTACTAGTCTGACAGTCAAGATTCCTAGAGCTTTCCTGTATCTTAGTATAAGTTAACTTTGAGACAGGCTTTCTTTCACACAGCACAGTTGTTACAGAAGAACAGAACCTATAGGAGTGCAACCCAGTATAAGAATTGTTTTCATTGTTTACCTTGAACATTGATGATTCTATCTGAACTTGGGTATCCCTTCTGTGTATGTTTAGGAGCATGTGTGTACATCAGACTAACTCCTTTGTAATTATTAGATGTTTCTTCAGTCCAAATCATAACTTGGAGCAAGCCTTGTTACAGAGTAAATTACTTGATGTGCAGTTTTGTTTCCTGTGCTTTTGTAATGGCTAATTATATGCAGTAGTAATATTAATGAAGGGCGTATCATAATTTCAGAGTGCAAGTGGTGCAGTCATTCATTCACAAAACATCTCAATTTCTCTCTGCTACTGGGAACACTGAAGGTGATGTAACATAGTCTGATTTACTGGCACTTTATAGTCTGCATATTTTTGAAACATCAAAATGTAGTCCTCTGCTGCCTGTTACTGATTCAGAAAAAAACGTCAATTATTTCCTCTAAATTCACCTACAGAATGATTGTTTAGCCGCAAGCCTGACAAACATACCAGTATGGATGATATTATCTCACCAAAACAAATTGACTAATGATAGCAGAAGACTGAGACAGTATTGCTTCTGAATCTGGTGTTCAGAAGAATCAGCTTACTTACCACTAACCAGTCTTTCTTATTTTAAAAATCAGACATATAAAAACTTGTAACAGTTTTCCCTGTAACTTCTGTTTTGCTAGTGCTAGTTTCCACTTTCAGTTCTGTTACCGCTGCCCCACACAGGCAGGTTTTACTTGAGCAAGATGGATATGCTAGGGGAGAAATTATGTTGGGTGGCTGGCTGAGATGCTGAATCATACTGACCAGTTGAAAAAGACAGAAAACATTAACACTTTTTCCTCCCCCCTCAAGTATGTCAAGTGGTAACATACAGAGTGTGATACACCAGATGTTTTACTGTACTCCAGCAGTTATAGGCATCAAAACTATCAGATAGGCATCAACCACAAAACATTGGTTTAACACTATAGCATGGAAGAGAACAAGAATGCATATATGTTAAGCAAATGTGTATCTGTAAATTGAATTAATGTTTCCTGGCAGCAGAGAGACAGCTCTCACCATTGAAACATATGTTATGCTAGGAATTGTACAGTATAAGAAGAGATTGTATCTATTTAGAGCCCACTACATCAGAAAACAGCCAAAGAATATATATGCATTAGATGTGCATAACATCCTCTTACTGCTATTTCTTTATAAGAATACAGACAGGCACAAATATTACTATTTGTGTAATTACTATTACTACTATCTGATGCCCTATGCCAAGCACCAGTTGCTCATTAGTGCCCTAGCATAATCAGCAGCATAGCCATACCCCAGCAGTGTAGGGGACTTGGCCCCTGTCATGCATGGAAACGTTTTACACCCTCTGCTACAGCTTTATCTTCTTACAGTCTAAGTTAAATTGAAGACCTTGAAGCCCTTCCAAGTCACTGCACCCAGTACTCCATTAATGCAGGAAACATACCATAGTCTCTTTCACCAGATAGTGAGCTACATCTCTAAAGCATCAGTGGCTTTGCTACAAACTGGACATGCATTCAAGAACCTCAGTTCCCTGATAGCTAGATATCATCTCCTCATTTCCAGCTGAAATTTCTCCGTGGCCAGTTAACACCCATTTGTTCTTGTGCCGGACATTCACTGAGGATGGCAGAAGGCTATGTCCTTGATGTATTTACAGCCACAGCCCAGTGATAGCCCCAGTCTTCAGTTTCCTGGACTAAACAAGCCAAATTATCCTAGTCTTCACTTTTTAAATAGGCTGTCCTGTGCTCTGATCATACTAATAACCTTCCCTGCGTTCATTCTGGGCTCACAATCTCAGAGTTGAGTGATCCAGCTTGCGCAGGCTTTTTACACAAAGCTTAGCTGTGCCTTCTATAATGATATTGATTCATTTCTAATTTCTGCTCTTTTTTTTGCATAAAACCAAACATTGTTTGTGATTAAAGACTAAAAGGCACTAGCATTCTATGTTTAATGAAGGGGGTTTTAAAAAGCAGCTCTCATGCCAACTGCATTTCAGCGGTCTATTCAGTACACATTTCAGAATTTTCATTATCTTTTCTGGCCCAATTGTTTTTCATCTCCAGATATGAACTGGGTTAATCCTACCTCAGAAGTATAGTAGAGTAGCTCTTAAATAACACCTCTCTTCTTTCCTTTTCTACTTTGTTAACTGTTTTAGGAGATGCTCGCAAAAATTCTCAAACTAGAGATTTGTTTGTTCTTGAAATGGAACAATCCAGTTCCCCAGGTGCCTTCTACAGTACCCTGGGTTCAGTAGTATTTTTTAATACTTACCATTTATGTCAGAACGAAGCTTGTATTTTACTTATAGTTGTGGATTTAAGCATGACGGAGTTTGACAATTCTGTCCACTGTATTAAATATTTTTAATATGAGGAAGTTTTTACCATGGCTTGATTTATATTCATCTCAAACGTGCAAAAAGATATGTATTTCTGTCAGCGGAAACTGAGCCTCAAGTAACCCTGAAAGGTTTACAACTGCAAATGCTTCAGTTCCATCAGGTCTGCCAACAACAGCCAAGCTTCGACGTCATGCCATGATCGCCGGGTCACGCAAACCTGCCTGAAGCAAACTTCACTTTCATTGCAGATAAACATCTGCTGTTGTCCATGTTACATTGATTAACATGTATGTGCCATTCATTCATACTTCAATTCATGGTTCATTTTTACTAAGCATGTAATGTGCTGTTACTCTGCTGCTGTATACATTTTGTATACATTTCTGTTCTTCCTTGAAAGACTGTGAATGCTTCGGGCACTCCAACCGGTGCAGTTACATCGAGCTGCTCAATACGGTCATTTGCGTGAGCTGTAAGCACAACACTAGAGGTCAGCACTGTGAGTTATGCAGGCTGGGCTACTTCAGAAATGCTTCTGCAGAGCTGGACGATGAAAATGTGTGCATAGGTCAGTCCCGGGATAACTGCGGCTTTTCTTCTGTGCCTTTTCAGCTACTGGCAGCTGCTAGGGACCACTGCTGCTTACTTGCCAGTTGAGCCAGAATGAGCTTTTTCAATGGAAAAGAACATCTGTGTAGACTTTGCCCTCATTTCTGTTGCCCCTGTAGCCCCAAGGAAGTATTTTGAATCTGTATATAAACAGTGAACCTCCCTAGCTAAGGGTCCTGGGAAGACCCGGAAAAACTGATTGTGCTGTCCCTCTTTAGGAGGGAGCCACGCTGGAGCTGACCATGTGAAGACTGAACAGTTGAATCATAAATACCTGTTCCCAGTCTAAATTTTGGAATTATTAGTACAGACTCTTGAATACTTACCTGGAGTCTTACAAAAGTTTACAGCTGCATCAGTAGGACATAGGGAGTGATGATTATTAACCCCTTTTATTCACTTAAATTTAGTAAAAACATCACAGCTAATTCTGCTTCCAGGCACAGGGCTGTAAATGCGGTGTTACTTCCCCTCTCCTTAAAGCAGAAACTCAAAATTACGCCCATGTGGTTAGGAGAAGAATTTGTCAAATCAGTTTGACATGATAACCAATTTAGAAAAGGGATTCCTACATGAAAACAGTGCTTTAGCTCTAGCACATGCTGCAAATATCCAAAATGCAGAATTAAAGAAAATGTCAGAACACAATAAGCAGAGCATATTAGGAAAAAGCTCTTTATCACATTAGAAGTATATGCGTTGTTCTCATGTTACCACAGTATATAGCAAAAGCTAGGACTCCTGAGGTGAAGATGGAACATGGTCAATAAAGGAAGCCTCATACAATGGCCAGTAGTTAACAGGTAGCCACAAAGGCAGTGTTCTAATACCAGTCAGAGGTGGAGAATTTAATTTTATAATCTGTCCTATAGACATAAATGTCAGTAGAACCTGTCCTGGATTTTCATTGTGTTTTTTTTCTTTCTATTTTCCAGGAAGCAAAAAGAAAGAGTAGTTATGAGATATTTTCATACCAAATGGACTACAGATGAATAAATTATATTTTAATATTTATAATCCAATGATGAGATTCAAGGCAGAAGCTATCTGGGTTGCTACTATTTGTTTCAGTCTGCAGCTTGACAGATTTACATTTTATTTCGTGATAAACACCAAGATCCATCCACGCACTGCATTTCACGTGTCCTTCTTTTAACTTTGCTTGGCAACACATTCAGAAAATGCATGATCTCCTTTGACATTAATTAGCCTGAGCTAATAAGAACTTTAGTAGGCAAGTCATGATTTTGTATGACTGTGCTGAGATTAACACAACCAAATGTTCTTGGAAAAAGAAAACACTGTCCCTCATAGCTGTTTGAGGTAGATGACAGACATCGGCAGTATGACATAAAGGCTGTGTAATTTGAGCTGCCTAAGTAGGCTTGATGAATGTGATACTAAATTACACTATTTGGGATTTTCTTAACAGCTCATTCAGTAACCTGTTTTCCCATGTACACTGAAATGCTAAGACAGCAGCCGTAGCTGCAAAAGACGAGGAAATTAATAAACCAGAAGTCAAAAATAAATAAATTTTAAAATAATTTGCAGGTGATGTATTTAGACTGTCTTAGTAAAACATTGTACACTTTGAAATTGCCAGGACTCTGCAAAAATTAAGTTTAAAGCCCCTTCATTTAACAGGAGTCTTAAAAAAAAAAAAAAGAAGAGCAATGTGGTACATTTGCTGACTTTCCCTGCTTAATGTAAGCAGAATTCTTGGGCTCCCAAGAGAATTGTACCGTGTTAAATGACTCTAGGATCAAACCCGGATTTGCCATGTATTAGGTGATGTGTTTAAAATACATAGTGTTCTTGTTGGACTAAGTCAGTTTTCAGGATCATAGTGATCATACTGTGTACGAAATGTTTGTATTCTAGCTGATTTGCCAACTTAGGAAGGCATTCATACTACTTCTTGTTCACAGTGAAGTGAAGTAGATACCTAAGCACTTTTCAGAAAACAGAGAAGCTTGTGCTTAAAGTGTTTCCTGAACTGGGGCTCCTAAAATTCAATCAAGTGAAATATAGAGTATTTTTACTTCTGATACAGTTGATGGATTCACTGTCCTTCCAGGTCAAGCACAAAGGGTCTTGCTCTATTGGAAACGCTCATTTCTCTTTTCTCTGAGCTTAAAAGCAGTGTTTTAGGTTTTAAGTACAAGTGGAATGTTGGCATGAACATTTTAATAAGCAGATTTCCAGAGACATGTGCAAGCCTTATTCCCATATGAAAATAATTTCTCCAGGCTAATTTTTTCCTCTTCAGCCATATATGTGGAAAAGTAAAAAAATGTTTGGATAAGCTAAAAGGGGTCTGGCTCTGATTTATCAAAGCTACTTATATAACTTTTGTAAAAGTATATGGTAAGTATGTGGATAACAAATCTGTGAATCTTAACTGATGCTAACTAAATGGAGAAAATGTAAAATGTTTCATTTTTAAAACTGACAAGTTACAAAAATTGAGATGTTGAGAAAGTTTTTACCAGTGAACCAAATGCAACGCATTTATACAGTGGGCTTAAATCTGATTTCATTATGCCCTTAATGTCTTTAGAAAAATAAATTTTATTTCCTATAATAAATTTTCAAAAATTTGTGGATTTGTCAGTTAACTCCAAAATTACCTCATATGGACAACTAGTTTCTAAATAAATCAAGTTATTTTAAAGTGAAAAATCATTCATTTGACATCCTTACAGTGAAAAAAAAAATAACAACTGCAAGAGTTTTTTATTTATACAAGGTCTCAATAAAGTTGTAAGGAGTCTTTATTTCAGTGAATACATACACTGGCAAACATGGACAGCATGGAAACCACCATGTAGACCCAGAGTAATAAAACATTTGCTTTGCCTTACAACATAAATACTGAAATGGTCATGATCATCACACATGTAAGAAAGCCACCCTTGCAGTCACTTAGGCTTAAGTTTTGATTGACACCTGCGAGACCTTTAGTAACCCTAATGATACATGGATGGGTGAACCCTGAGGGTTATCCTGTAGTCACTGTCAACGCAGATAGATAAGCAGCAAGCCCACAAGCTTCAGCCCATTTTCCAAACCTTTTTTTTTTACATATTTTCATTGTGTTTTGTTGGCAGAATCACTTTAATACAGTAAAACTCAGTGAATAGATGACTACTGCTGTCATCTTCCCATCCTTCAGTTACCAGATGGAGGTTAGGAGGAAAATTACTTCCCAGTTCAGATCTGCAGGGGGAGCTTCCCCACCCTGGAACCTGATGTGTGGTCTGCTTATTAGGATGACCTAGGAATGTCAATTTAATGTTTTTTAACACCGTGTTGTTGTAAGGGCATGGAGAATCATAGAATTAGAATTCAAATTTGAATTCTAAGGGCACTGGAGATACTCGCTGCCTCTCTCTGGCACACTGGAATTGTGGCTTTTGAGGTTTTTAGTGTCTTAAATATTTGGCCATTCTTGGGAAACAACCTGTGATATTGTGTTAGCCAACAAGCTTGGATGTTTTGTGGACCTCTGTGGCTTATATATATATGTGATATCAATTGTTCATTGGGAAAGGTAGAGGTTAGGTTCGGTTAGTAAAAGTTACTGGGTCTGTTTGGTTTTCTGATTTGACCTACTACTTTTGTAAAAGGGCCTGACAAAGTTTTGTTTTCACTATCTACTTTCACTTAAACAGCACAATATAGGCCTAGTACTTCTTACACATTTATATGGTAGAGTTCAGTAGAAAACCTTTCACTGATTCAGGGTCAGGTTCTTGTTCCCTGGAAAATATGTTATGTATCTATAATAATATCATAGGTCATACATTCTTTCACAATCACTTCTTCAAGTCACCGTAAATCCAGTATGTCCAACTAAGCTACTTTTAATGTAAAAGAATTAGACCCTCCATTTCTAATGTAATTCCAAGCTTTTTATCTTTCAAGGCTTTCTATAAACACTCTTCAAGCAAATTTTACTTCCTGCATTCAATATGTAGTTCAGTTCTATGCCTGTTTACATAAACATTTAATATATCTGATCAACATCAGAATTGCCAGCTTTTCAAATGGCACTCACTGTGCTATGATTCCGTTCAGCCTTGCACAGTATTTTTAGTGTGTCAGTTTTCAACTTCATTAATGAACACTGCTAGCTAATTGACTCTATTATGATTGTGGAACTCTCTTTGCCAAAGGTAACTATTCTTCTTCAGGATGCCAAATGCTCAAAGTGCCATCTGTAATTTATAGCTAATAAACACTGAGACAACAGATGACAAATGTCTTCCTGGTAATTTTTTTCCTGTTTTAGTTTTTCCTTTGGATTTTTTTTTTTTTTTTTTTTTTTTGTATTTTACTTCTCAGTTCAACTCCATTTTGTCATTTACAATGTAGCTGAGGTTTAACCTTATGCTAGGGAACAATTGCCAAAGGTAGACATCAAAGTAGCACTGATTCACAGACATATAAAGCCAGATTCCCAGCAGGTTGCCCAGACTCAGGAATCGATTTGTGTATCTTTTGCCTTCAATAGCAGCAGAGATCAGATGCTGCAAAAAGGCGTCTGTGGTCTCAGCTGACAGTGGAGTTACTCTGGGTCTACATGGGTCTACATACAAATAAGATACAGCCCTTCATTTAAAAGGAGTGCCAAAAAAGAGCTCTGCTAACTACTGTCTTGCCATTGTTCAGCTAGCTGAAAGCTGAACGTTAATACTGCAGCCACGTTAAAGGAAAAGGCTGTGAATGAACAACACAATAAGTGTTGTGGGAGGAAATGGGTTTCCCTAGTAATTCCTCAATTAAGTGAACACACATGGAAAATATACAGCAGGGAATAAATCCCATTGCATTTTCCATCTGCCTACTGGGAGATGGGAGAAATGAAAATGGCAGTTCAAAGCGAATTCTGATAAGTTTTGCGTTACATTACTGGTCATGTCAGGCTTTTCATTGTGAATATGTAAAAGGTTTATGAACGTCACTGATAAATACAATCTCATCATTAATGGCAAATATCCACATAAATTATTATACTGCTGAAAACTATAAAGGAAGACTATCTTGGGAATAAGTAAAGTGAATTTGTATAGCCCTGTAAAGATATTTGGCACTTCTGAAAATGTTGGTTAATATAGATAAGCCGGTGTTAATAATGTGAAACATTTCACCCTGATGGCACATTGATATATCCGTACTGTACAAAGCTTTTCTAATGTTCAGTAAATTGTCAAAAATATTCTTACCAAAAGAGAATCTGTTGCAATCACTTATCCTCAAAGACCATCGTATCTTCTGCCTTTATATCTTTTCTGTTTATTTTTTCTCTTCAAATCATAAAATGTCTCTTCCTGAAATGACATATGCAAACAAGTAAATGGACCTATAATAGTTATATTCACTACTCTATATATCCTTAATAGACAGTCTTCCTTTACCTTTAGCACTGGAAATGCAGCCTGTATTGGTATTGAATGAGATATCACCATATGTAGACCTGAATCCAGTGTGTATGTGTTGTCTTGTTTCTGCAGACTGTTATTGTAACCCTTTTGGTTCAGTCCATGATCGCTGTAATGACAGAGGATTTTGTGAGTGTAAGGAGGGAACATCAGGGCCTAAATGTGATAAGTGTCTGCCGGGATATATCTGGCACAGCTTGGGCTGTCAACGTAAGTAACTCTGAGAGTCGCCCTTCTCCTGAAACTTTGCTGCCTCTGCGCCTTTATGCTATCACATGCAACTAGTTAAGAGCAGAAAAGGAGCAAAATGCTCTAGGAACTGTAGGCACACCATACTGCCTGAATCTTTTTGGAGACTTCCAGATAAGGACAGTAAATTGACTGAGCCTTCTTTTATTTCAGTATCCTTTCAGTGTCCTTTCTCTTTCCCTTGCTAGCGCCTGGAGGAGTTCCCACTGAAATATGGAAACATGCTTGTCTTGCAGACTGTGAAATGTTTCGCATACTAAAACATTAGCATATTAATTCCAAATTTAAAATTCTTCCTAAAAGACCAAAGGTCATTTCTCTACATGTTCACTGTTTTCTGTACCAAACTTCAGCTTCTCGAGTAAATTAACTATGCTTTCATACCTTAAAACTATGTCCCAGAGCAATAAAACTGCAAAACACTGCCTCATTACCTGTTATACTTAGTGAAAACTAGACAAAAACCTAAAAGTAAAAAAAAAAAAAAGGAGGTATACTTAATATCCTTTAAAAAAAGAGCTGAAATTTTGCATAGAAATTGCTAAGAGCAGGTGCTGTTTCAATGCTCAGTTGTATATTTAGCTTCTCTTTTGGTTGACAGGTCTTGTAAACAAGCGAGTGGAAGTACTGTGTTGGTACATACAAGATTAGACTTTCATTGCATATTTCTTTTGTAGTAAATTCGTAAGTTTTATTCTTTATTGCTGATTCGATCATCTACTTCCAAAAACTCTGGAGAGTCCTCTCATATTTGTCTTTCACCTTTTTTCCCTGCCTCTCTGCATTCTTCCACAGAGATTACAGACAGATTTCTACAAGAGCTTGACTTTAATTTTTAAGACTGAGGAATGCAGGAGAGAATGTAATTATTTACATCGATTAACCAAATATTACAAAATTTGCCATATAACCACACAAATACTCTAAAACAAATGCAAATTTTATATCATACATTTAAATAAATAAATAAATGAAGCAAGATAGAGATTAACATTGCCTCTCCAAGAGCTGAATACCTCTGAAGTAAAAAATCTCGGCTTGTGACAAGTCAGCAAGTATATCTGGAAAGAAAAAACAATAAATAAATTATTTCAGGAAAGGTTGTGTTAATTAACTAATTAGCATTAAGACAATGTATGAAGAGAAAGAAAGTTTGCATAGGCAATGCAGTTAAATGTTTCTCGAGAAAAATTGGACTTCCTTAGCTTCTGCCAGAAAGCTATTTATATTTGGCAAGTTATTTAAACCATACTTTTCACATGTGGTTGCTAACTATATTCTCATTTTCAGGATGCCTGAATTTGAGTTTTGATTCACAAAATTATTGAGCACTTGCAGCAGAAAGCAGGTGAAGTAGTGCTTCAAATCTCAGTTCTCTATTATTATTTTGAAAAATCAGATCCTAAACATCTCAAAAAAAAAGCACTCAGAAATCATAGAATCTCCCTCTGCCTTGCGCCCCTTATGGAGAAGGAGGGTGTCACCACCCCTGTACCTTAGCATAGGAGATGGCAAAATGAGCACTGGAATTTGTGAAGGATTGAGTTGTAGTGACAGAAATCACAGGAAAAAAAATAAAATGGAAATCAATATAATTCTTTGCAGTGGAATTTGAATAAAGTACAATAAACAGCACATCTAAAAAAGTTGTTAAGTACCTGAGATATTGAACAGGTCTGGAGATCCATGGAGCAAATTTTACAGTAATAATTAATATAATAATAAATTATTAAATATTATTATATATAATATAGTATATTTATTGTGTAATATATATTAATAATATACTATACTATTATTAATATAATAATAATTATATTAATACATAATATAATAATTAATAGTTAATATCATAGTATATATACCAGCTTGTCAAACTGATTGCTTATTAATTGCAGCACTTCCTATCATTTCAGGCTTGGACATTATAACACAGATAATGTTCTCTTAAGGAAGTCTTTTTGAGCCCAACATATAATTATTCTGATTTTAGCTGAATCAGAGTATTTGTAAAAGCTTTAGACAGTTTCTGGAAATGCAAGCTAGTGCCTTTATATTTTCTGACAAAACTAATCAAGTTTTCTTCAATGTGTTGTAATTTTCTGAACAAATCTCAGTCCGGTTGTGTTAGTTATTCTGCAAGTTTGACCAAATTATCTGATTAAATTCAGAAAAAAAAAAAACAACTAGATGCAGTTGTCAGTTTTACGGAACAGACATCAAATTGCCATGTTTTACCAAGCACACGCTGATTTAAATCTCATTTCAAGTCTTTTCATGGAGGAAGAGAATTCCGTTTCATTTAATTTTGTAGTGTGGCAATTTCAGCTTTGTTTGTGAGGAAAATAAGTCATTCTGCTGCCTTAGGAAAGCTTGAAAAGATTATTTGTCTGGATGTGGAACATGTGGGTTTGATCTGTTTCCTTGGGCTTGTACTGTACAGAAATGTGTGCATGCAAAGATGACTACACAACAGACTCAACACACCAATATGTGTTTGTTTACTTTTCATTATACATAGCGTATTGGCGTTATTAAGAGAATTTATTCTTATGGAGCTTTATTGCTAAAAATCATTGACCTAGAGCAACCAGAAGCCTGACCTGTAACTAACTTAAGTCTATGCTATGGGTAGTTTAATTACTTTTATGATTGTATTAGTAAATGGAGTGGTTTAGTTTTACGTGTTAGTAATCCTGTTTGGGAAAAAACAATGCCAAAGACCTGTTGTGTTTTCTAAGGCTCACAATATATCATTTGATAAATTACTATTTCAAGTCTACCTTGTACGACACATGGGCAAAAGACGCTGAAGCTTTTATGCTCAGAAGTATTCATTTAGATCCCTTACTCTTACTGATTTTCTCTCAAGCCTCTGAGGCTCTAGGCAGAGCGCTTATCACTTGCGTCTCTGCATACAAAGGTCAGATGCAATTTTAGACTTTGCCTCCCAGATAAAAGGCACCATGATAACAGCTGTTATCTGCCTGAATTCAGGGTTTATGCTGCATGGGCATGGCAGTCAGCACGGTCTGGTTCATACAGGAAGGTTTGCTGCCTTCAGAAAAAGAGGCACAATAGATGTGACTGTGCCTTGTGCTACTTCTAAGCCCTCCCCCAGAACCATTCATGCCGCAGGCGTTGCGCATGCAGAGAAGCTGCTGGAGTTGAGCTCTCCACCTCCCTCCCAGATACTGACAAAGGTTTTCTCACAAGCACACATACATAGATCAAAGCATAAGGAATTAATTAAGAACAGAACAGTCTGGTTCTGAAGCCCTTTTAGAATTCCAGAAACATGAGAAAATACCTAGCTATATTTCATTTTTCTATTCTGTAGAAATTAAATTATTTCTTTTAAAAATGAATGTAAAAACAGAAAAAAAAATCTCCAAGCCTGGCAAGAAACTACAGCCCTTTTGGGCCAGTCTTGAACTGAACATAGTGCTTTGCCACGAGAGGAACCTGTAACAAAAGGGAGAAACATTTATAGATGTAACTGGCCTGAGTTTTAAAAAAATGGATGAAGGCAAAATATGAAGCAGCAGCATTCATTTGATTTTCTAAGCTCATAGTCTTGCATCTTTTATATTTCATGACCATGACATTTCAGATGACTAAATTCTGTTGCATATATACAGGAGCATTTAAAAATAACACCTTTTAATTTTTCAGACATAAGAATTGATTCCAAAACTAGCTGCATATTTATCCAATTAGGCGATCTCAATTTGCCAGCACAGCTTGAATTTTCATTTGGCATGATCACCCCAGGGAAAAGGTGAGGGCAGGTCCAATGATTAATATTATTCACTATCTCACTTCATGTAGTCAGTGAGCAACTAAAGACATTGAGCCTACATCCCAGAAAGGCCCAGACCAAGTACAAGAGTTACTGAAGGTAGCTTGTACTTGAGTTAAATTAGGTGTGTTTTTATTGTGAATCACTGTTTTAAAGCATCTTGGTAAAGTAGCAAATGAGTTTTCAGCCAGATGCCTTATGTCAAACTCTGAACAGTTGCTTTTTCTTTTATTCTGTTTCAGTCATTTTAAATAGTTTTTATTAAAGTGGGCAGAGAATTACGCTCTTATCTTCAGCGTTCAAACTGTGCTCAGTGCTTGTATCTGTCTTCCAGACTGAACTTGTTAGATAATTCATATTCTGTCGCAGTATGCATTCAACTTATTATATGATTATTTAAATATAAGCTTTATTGTCTGCATCTTCTCATCTGTTACAAATGTTGGAAGTCAAGGTGTTTGATCAAAATCATCATACAGATTGAATTTCCAGAGAAAATCAAAACTGAAATTGTAACCCTGGAACTTACATAAACATCTGCTTTTGCAAGTTTGTGTTTACAATTCAGCGAGAAAAGATGTGTTACCATTCATTTCTTAAAAAAAGAAAAAAATGAAGAAATATATCATGCACTTCTTTCAAGACAGATTAAACACATAACTGTAATTGTCCCCCACTTTAAAAGTTAGTGTTCTTTTATATATGTTTGTACACAGATGTATCCTGTGAGTACCTACACATACCTACACATTGAACTGCTGCCTGGGAAACTACTTTGTAAAAAGACATATAAAGCAGGATGCCCTGCTTTTCAGCTCAGTTTTGCAACTGCCTGTGTGTGGAGCCATAAACCATCTATCCATATCTTTTTACATCTTTTTACTAGTAGCAGTTTTAATGCTTTTAGTTGGTTTGGCTACAGTGGGATTTCACGTCTGCACAGGTGCTGTACGTACTTTGAGTTCTGGTATCTTTTGGTGCCAGGGCTGGTGCTAGTAAGTGCATTGCCACGCTTGGAGCTGGAGGGAAGTAAAGTCTAGGAAGAATTTATTGAAAAGAATAAAGTTCTGATGGGGCTGAACATTGCTGTCCCCAAGGAACAATTTGCCCCTGGTCTTTATACATGAAATACTGATTTTGTAATACCTATCTTGATTGTTATGCAGACTAAAGAAACTGTGTGTGTACACGCGTTTGGATATAAGAGGAACAGACTCTGCTTTAAATGGCTTCAAATTTAAATCCAGAATAATTCTCCTTAAATCAATCCAGAATTCCACTACCACAACTGAAGGCAAAGGATGGCTTACAGATGTAAGGCATGCAAGGCAAGATTACAAACAAAATTACAATGTTATCAGGCCTGATTCTCAGGTGATTCCACTCACCTCAGGGGAAGCATGCTGGTGACTTATACATGTAATGCCTTATTGATATCCAGGGTCTTTTAAACCTAAGAAAAGACAACGTGAATATGTGTATTAAAGCATTCATTCCAAAATACATGACTCACAGAATAACAATACAGATATAAGGATTCACAGAAAACTGTTCACCAAAGCATGAATATCACAGAATGGTATTTTTTTAATGAGATACTGGATTTTAGGGAGAAAAAGAAGGTTGATATCTCTCTGAGGAAATGATATTTTAGTCAGAATAAATGTGTCAGAACACAAACACTACCTGTAACAAAAATGATTAAGTGAACACTTTTCCTCTATTGAAGAGCACAGAGGAGAATATGAAATATATAGTTATTGTACAGATCTGTATAGTTACTGTCGCATGTCTAGGCTGTGGATGAGGTCTCAAGCTGCTTTTAGTACTGCTGCCTACGAAGTGTGTGGAATATTTTGGAAATGGAAGAATCTGCAGAAGGAATAGGCTTAGAGAGGCACTGGTGAGAGCTCAAGGACGTTATCTCAGCATCTCTGTGCAGGAAGGAAGGCTTCTATGAAAACAATGGGGATTGTGAATTAGGTAACACCTGTGTGTAGGGAAGCTGAAGAAACTTAGCAGGAAATAATTCAACCTAGGAATAAGGCATAGAAAAGTGAGCTAGTTAGCATAGTTAGCATCCTAATAAGACACACTAGGCTATTAACAGACTGCTGCTCTTCACTTCACAGGATTTAATCTGATAACCTGCTGAACTGACTTGCATTCTCCAAAATGAAAAGAAATGATTCAATAGCAAGAAACATTTATACACCTGACCTTTAAGAGAACAATGTTTCCTCAGCAAGGCAAAGGATTGGGTTGAAGCCAAGAGATTGTTCTCCTCTTGATCTTGCCCTGGTGTCGGCTTCAAAGCTGCTATTCCATGGCTGTCTAAACTGCTCTAATTGAAGTTCTGCAATCCCACCTCTCCCAGTTCCCAGCTACTCAATCCCCCACCCCTAGCAATCTCTCGGGCACTTGTATGACCTTTCATTGAACTGTTTCAGATCTAACGCAGCAAGACACTAACCAGACAAGAGCAGTTTTCTGCTGTGTTAGCTCTGTGATATGAATCAGCAACGGGTTGCGCAAGCAGGAGCACCCTGGGAGAGCATAACCCACTCAGCTGGGGAGCGACATAACCAGTTAGGCTGGATGAGGCTGCCATGCAAGCACAGCCCAGCTGTGGGATCAGTGTTCTCTTCTTTCCATCATTAGATCATTTATGTTGCAGTCTAGCAAGTTGCTGGTATTTTTACCAGACAAAGCCACATAATTTCAGATGGATGAGTAGGCGGATTATGAAGGAAACTTCCTAAAGCCCTTTTTGTTAAAAAAAAAAAGACAAATTCTATAATCTCGCAAAAATAATTAAAAACCCACTAATATATAGAAAAACAAACAACTCTGAGATTTTCTTGCACTGAAGCAGCAAAACTGGGATCCTGCTTGCAGAGCCAAAATGAACTCTGGTGATGGATGTGAGCAGAATACATTTCAAAACAGCCTGATTTAAGAAGAGTGAATACATTTCTTAGGGTCTTCAGTAATTTGGGTGCTGTATCATGGAAGAGTTTTGAACAACTGCATATTAGGAACTTCATGAAAAGTTAAACAACTAGCGTTATTTGTTTTCTTTAGTAAGGATTTAAAAATGGTTAATATTTGATAGCAAAATAATAAATATTTTAATATAGTATATTGCTGTCAGATAGGAATAGATCAAAAAGATACAAAAAAAACTCCACTAGATAAACTTTTATAAGCTACATGAAATAGAACATAAAGCTTGATAGCAATTACTGTTTAATCTATTCACGTTTGGAAATGTATTGAAGCAGAAACTTATAACTCAGTTAGTTGTTATGAATTATTAAGTGTACATTTGAACAGTGATGAGCAGGACTGCTTTTCCTCTGAAAAAATTTGTTGCGCTTTCCTTTTAAGCCTGCTCAGTGGCCTGAACTTCTGTGTAATTTGCCTGCTCGCTGCCTTTTTATGAGGACAGAAATAAAGAGATCAGTAGCACCATAGATGGGACATTTTTATGAAGGGCCCTTAGAAGGATCATTTAGGAGTAAGTAAAATAATCTCCATCCTACTTAACTGCAGATAAAACTACTGACCTCAGGCAATTAAAGATAGTCAACGCTTCCTATCTCAACATTGATACAGCTGATGGCATTGCTGACACCCGCACATGCTGATTTTCTTAGACTTCGGTAGTTTTAGCTTCATTTACACAAGTGCAAATACAACTCTCCCAAGAGATACTGTGTTCACAATGATGGTAATAAACCAAAGTTTAGTTCAGAAACAGCTGATAGGTTTTAACTTGCAAGGTGCTGACTGCCTCCCCTAATAAAAGCTAAACACCCCAGTGCTGCTGAAAGTTTATGCCATTTGATATTATGTATGAATAATTGGGTGCCAAGGAAGTAGGTATACCAAGATTCAGTCTACCTGTAAATTTAAACTTTAAAATTAGACTAACTTCCATCTTTAATGGGTTTCAGAGTTATTCTAGGTACAGGAGCACATCTGATGTTAAGGTGTGTTTCTTCCCTGAATTTGAACAAACCTAAAGTAAACAGCATTCCTAACTTCAGGTTTCTATTTCTACAGTGCTGAGTATTGTATAATAGTATCTAACAGCCAATGAACACAAGGCTTTTTTATTGCATACTACTGCTATTTGATGTACTCATTAACGATATTTCTTTTGAGTAATCTATAGAGGTGAGGAAAAAAAATAGCATGTTGAAGGTTTTAAAGAAATTTAGTCGAACTAAAGGAGCTATTATTTAGTATCAATAGCTTAAGTCTATCAGCAAGAATTTTCTGAAAATTATCAAGACTTTCAGATCTAAGCTCTTAATCAAAACACTTAACAGAAATGGCTGTTTACATTTTCCAGTTCCCACTTCAACCTATTGTTTTCTGACATCTAATCTGTCCCATTTTAGAGCTGGTCTTCAAAACCTTTCATTCCTGCGAGTCCTGTTATCTCCATGCTTGCATGCCTATAGACAGAACATCTTAGAGTAGAAAAATAGAAAGTCTGTGCTGAGTTACACCAAGGGTCAATTTACCCCACTGTCCTCTATTTGACAGTAGTGGGCTTGAGTGGTATTTTATTCACCCTAGGCATCCAAATTATAGGAAGCTATACTATACCTTATAGATTTTCTTAGGCAAAAAGTTCATCAGTATCCTCTTATTTAGCTGGTCTCAATGAGCCTTTCATCCACTAATTTGCATGAGAGGTTCATATTTTTGTTATCCAAACATCCTGGGCACAAGTTCATGATTATGTCAAGTGTAATCACAATAATAATTTATTTGTATGACTGATTGACTGTCAATTTCATTTGGTCCTACCTCGTTCTCAAGAGGAAGAGGTAATAAGAATAATGAATAGCCATTTCCAGTTCACCTTCTCCATAACATTCATTGTTTTATAGATGTATGTTTTATTTGCCTTGTCTATCTTTCCTTTCTTATGCTGAAGAAACCTAATCTCTTTAATCGCTTCTTTGACAGGAACTGTTTATGATTGCTCTTCATTCTACCTTTTTTGTGGTACTATATACCTTTTCAATATGCTGGACTTCAGCAGAATTCAGGTGATGCGTGCATCATGAAGTTATACGGTGACATTGTGGTGGTTTTAGCTCCATTTTTTTTGTCTCCTAAAAAATTCAAGAATCTGTTTGCCTTTTTAACTGATGAAGAGCATTATGTCAACATTTTCAATAAAATACCCTGAACTAGTCTTAAGGAGGTCTCTTCCCTAAATGGTAAAAGCCAGATATCTATATGGATGGCATTACTATTGAACACTGAATTTCATCTACCATTTTATTTTGCTGTCACCCAGCAACTTAGAAGTTCTTCTGAAGGACTCTATAGTCAAAATACTTTTGTAATATGAGCAAATTTTATTACATTGCTCTACACTCACTTTTTTAGCACAATTCTGTGAAAGTCCTTACAGGACTGAATAGTAGTCTCTGATATTTATCCTTACATTCACAAAACACCCTCTTATGGATTTCTGTGAAAAGCACTGCTGAGGGATCTTGTGAAATACTTTCTGGAGATTCAGATGCCTTATCAACTTGATCATTTGCATCCATGTACTTTAAAAGGTTATGCATTAGGTTTGTACACTATTATTTCCCTCTAAAAAAAGTTCACTTTTCCATGCTTATCATGGTCATGCATCTATCTGCTAATTCTATCCTTCATTACAATTTTCATCAACTTGCTTGCTGCAGAAGTTTTAATTGCTAGTCTTTCGTTCCTCTCAATTTTCTTGGAGCTCTTTATAAAAATCACATTTGCCATAGTCCCTTCTTATAGTTGGTCAAGCCTGTCCTGGTAATTTAATTGGTTAAATCACAGGTAAAAGTCAGAAATTTTTTCAAAATTCTTGGTGATCTGATGCAACAGACTATCTTCCATTTTTGAAGATGGTTTGTATAATCTTTAAGACACACCTCCAGAGCACGGCCCCATCAACATAAGCAGGAGCCTGGTAAGCTTCTAAAGCTCTTCCATAGTTAATGCTTTGTAGATCTTCCCCTTCCCTACCTTACACGGTATTTTTTTGCCTGGAGACTTGCTAGAAAGTTTCTGCTTCTGCTATATCATTTTTATGACTTTCGTACATTGCTAAATTGTTCCTAGGGTATGAGGAGCTCAGCCATAATCTCTTTGAAGAAGGATTTCTCCCTTAAGTAGTTATTTATGTTCGCCTAAAGAAACAGCACCAAGCAGCTATGGGTCAGGGATACACAAGGGCTACAAGCAAAAGAACTACCAGCTTTGTTGCTTACATATGCTAACCAGTCCCTCATATACACTGACAGGTGCAGAAGGAGCAAACACCTCCAGTATCCTCAGTATAGAAATAGCTGTCCATAGGAGACAATTCCACAGTTAATGAGATGCTGCATCACTGAGCTCTGAATGTTATACATGCTTTAAATGGGAAACGAAGTTCCCTTTTAAGCCGGAAGATCCTTGAAATAGGACTCTTACTTTGAAGAGTTTAGAATTTCATTTCCAAGGAGACTAAAGAGAGTTTCTCCACATGTAGTTCTTTCTTTAAAGAGCTGAAGCTGCATTTTGATAGTGAGGCAATAAGCACTGACTAGCAACCAAGGAGAACAAGGTACTCTCACAAGGTTCAAAAGCCTGGCTTACTTCCTACGGATTTCAAGAACAGGAGAATCCACAATGAGATTTAAACCGAGGCTCTTAGTGCAAGGAAATTCATATTGAGGGCAAACATAGCATCCTTAAATCAGCCCCATTATGTTGACATTATGCAGTAAAGCACAGCTCTCTCCAAGGAGGCATTGCTTCTCAGAAAAAGCATCCTATTCTGCATATCTTTACAGACATATTACAATAATGTATTAAAACCCAAATGTCTCAAAAATTGAGCCAGATGTTTTGAAATGCCTCAAATTACATATGCACACATGCAATTTGGTACATAACTGGGGAGGAAAAATGGAAGACTGTGTACACAGCATGATTTCTAAAAAGGTTTGAAAATTTGGGTCAAGATTTACACCACCTATCAAAATAAAGACATATACTGCTATAATTTTTCTGCAATGACCTGAGAGTTTGCTAGTTCATGCAAAACCATTTACCGATTTAAAACACAACTGATGCTTAGAGAAGTGTACTTCAGTTCTATCTTCTCTTTTATTCAGTGGCAAGATGACAACTTAGCGATAATGCTGCAGCCCACGCTGCTCTGCACCATTAGAAGACCTTGACTGTTTTGCAAACACAAAACATTGAGCCAGCCAAGATGTGTTGACCACCTTTCTCACCTCTTCCCACCCATCCTGGCTTTGGCCCAAACCCCTCTGTTCCAGATTCCAACCACTTCCCTTTAGCACTCCTCTTTCTCTTTTAGCCTAACAGCTTCTCATTCTATAGCTTTCTTGCAGACTTCAGAAACCATCATCCCACTTAGATATGCCATGTTACCACTTAAGAAATGCTGTCTCACAACAGCAGCATAAAACCTTTGCATTTCACACTGCTCTCATGCTCTCACTTCACTGGGCTTGTGTTTCAAACCTGAGCAGTCTCTGTTGCCCAAGACAGCATATCTGTGCAGAGGTCGGCCTTATGTGCTTGGTTAACTGTGCTTGCCATGAGGCTTCATGGAGGAGGAGGCTCGCTATTCAGTCTATGTTTGAACCCCCTGTGTGGCATACTGTCCGACAAAAAGTCACCCCAACTGCAATTACAGTCTTTTCTCATCCTCCAATAACACATGCATCCACCAGCCAGCAAACACCAGCTCCCACCACAGGAGGAGATGAAAAGGAATACCCACAGTTCTGGAGGAGTTGTGATCAGAGAAGTCAGGTTTCCATTGCTATTACTGCCAAGGCTGCTGAAAGAGAAGGACAAGTGTGAGAAAGGAGTTGTGGGGGTTCAGGTTACGTAAGACAGGGGTGTGCAAGGAGGGATAGTTGGGGGCAGAGGACAGGACTGGACCCAAAGAGATAAACTCGTCAGGAAATACAGCTTCATCATCCAAATTGTATTTAGCAGAAAGCTATTTACATTTTCTCTGAGAGTTCTACAAGTAAGTATCCTCAGATGCTATGTTTCAAAAGAATATATAACATCTTAGAACTGCATTTCATAAAAATTGAGCATTTCTTGTGTGATCCTTCCTTCTCTAAACCAAAGGTGAGTATATGAGTTTGTAACATTGTTGTATTCATAGCTTCTCTGGAGCGTGAGAACGTGACCAAGGTCTTGGCTTTTCAGTCTCAAGCGTGAGTGGAAGGCTTATTGAGTAATACAATTATTTCTTTTCATTATGAAGTTTAAGGGGCTTGATACAATATACCTTTAGAAATATGTAACACACTGATTCTAGAGGATTTTTTTGCCTGTGTCTAGATTGATGCAGATATCTTTGTTATTTATCAACACTGGCTTAACTTGACAATTGAAAAAGTAGAAAAACTTTTTAAATAAAATAAAAAGCAAGTAGATTGAAGTGAAATCTTACTTTGCAATTATCTGTTCCTTAAGGATCTCAGGTTATTTCAGTCTTCACTAATAATTAAATTCTAACACATTTGTATATCAAGAGTGGTAAACAGAAATATAAGTACGTTAATCAGCATGTCAAAAGTAATGGAAGAACCATGTAAAACACAGAGGGAAACAATCTTACTCATGAGAAGCTTTTAACTCAGGACTTTTTAATATCCTGAATTGTCTTGACATTTTGTCTATTAACATCCATGTTTAGAGGCTTTATCTTAAGTTCATATGCATGTAGAAAAACCTTTTCAGACATTAACCCTAACGAACACATATTGAGTGCTCTCTTTCTAAGTCTAAACAAGATCAAGTTGATTAAATGAGATTAGTGCAATCCTGTTGCTACCACAATAACTTATTAGTAGTAGCCTTCATAATAGTATTGTGAAAAATATGTAGGTTGCCTGCATGCAGTCTTTATCTGTTTTAGTCAGTGTGTAATATTGGATTATATCAAAACATCACTTTTGAAAAGACAAATAATAACATTTGAAATTTTGATAAGAGACAGTATAATTAGATAAACAAAGAGTTATTTTGTGTATTGGTGTGAGCATTTTTGACACTTGCTGAATGATGTGATATTGTAAGGCAGTTTTTAAAGTGTTTTCGATTGAAACACTGGCTAAGTCTATCACATTGGTAACACATTGCAGAAAAGCAAGTGTGCTGGAGAGGGTTGTGTTGGAAAGCAAGCATCTCTGTTTTCCCATCTAATGGCTGCTCCGTCATGAAGTTAAATGCACAGTGATTCCTAGAGCAAAACTGCGTGTAGCAAGAAGTAGTGTTGATGAAAACTACCATGGTGCAGCTAATAGCTTTAATTATTTGATATATTAATTTATTAGTTCTCATTTTTGCTGAATGCTATATTCCAGCTGTTTCAGTGATCTTATTGATATTCTAATGAAAAGAGTAGGAAAGTAAAGCATTGCACCAATTAGAACACTGCTCGAAGGAGAGCATATTGTAATTCCTTTCTGAGATATACCAGATGATGATGTAAGAATCTGCCTGCTGAGTGCCATTTTTTAATTTTACCATAATAATTAAAAACAGACAATAACAGATAATATTTCTGAAGGCTGAGATAAAACACAGAGGATAAAAAAACATTTATAAATCTTTCTCATATTCCTGATATATGAATACAAAGCTGCTAAAGTCCTGACTGGTCAGATTAGAAGGCGTATGTGGCATTGGTATTTCTAGTTGTCAGAATGTTTAAACATCTTATGCAATTGAACATGACACTTGAGTGCACAAGGTTGCATATCCTTTTTTTAAACTTCATAGTTTATAAGCCTTTTCTAGCTGAGAATCTCCAAGCTCACTTGGAAAGAGTAATCAACTCTGCTGTTGCAATTTTCTAATAAACAGTGCAATCTAGTAAATAGAACTGGAATCACAGGACCTGCATTTGTTCCCTTCTTTTGTTAGCATAGGCAAATCATTTGACTTTCCTTGGCATCAGCTTCTCCATTTTTCCCTGCCGATAATGACTCTGACTCTGAAGAGCTTTGAGAGGCCTACGAGGCAGTATTTTTATCCCCACTCTAGAGCCAGCTCAACAAAAGCACTCTGAAGCATTTCATCCACATTCAAAACAATAAGTCAATGTAGGTTCAGTAAGATCTCCCAATTCCCAGCATTGCTGCTTTAACCAGAAAAAAGCCCTCACATTTCATGTGTTTTATAGGAAGGATATAAATGTTTTACTTTTACCTTTACATTATAACTAATGCTCAAATAAACTCTAAATGTTCATCTCATGAGAAATTCCAGGCCATTTACTTTGCACATTGGTATTTTGTTCTCTGATAGTAAAGGATTGTCCTGGTGTTGTTAAGTCTCTCTGTTTTGAAATATGCACATAAGAGGAACACAGAATTACATAAATACAAACTTGATTTTACCTTTACTTGTTGTCACTGTAACGTAGTTGATTATACAGAAGTGTGGCTCCTTGGTTTTTTTTGGTTACATACCCATTCCATCTTAATCTCTCTTATATTTTTGATATTGTAATTAAAGATTGCTGATGTTTCCATCACAAATACTATTTTATGTCAAGTAGAACCTGAACATATATTTCCAGCAGATTTTGTTACTAATTTTTCAAAATGCCGTATGCAATTTGCTTTGAAGCAAAGTAGCAAGAAGAAAGTTTACAACATTCAAATTTTAGATAACAAATAACTTCAGAGCAGCAGTGTTCAAAATTTAACTTGATCTGAATATAACATCTTCCATGTAAAAAATAAATACAACTAATTCTGCCTTAAATTAGTGTTGGTGTTAGTGTTGGGTTATAGATTGGACTTGATGATCTCAGAGGTCCTTTCCAACCTTATGACACTGTAATACTGTGAAATGCCCAGCCTTTATGATGTGAAATTATTACTTTAAATAATTATATATTACTGAATTACTATATATTACTGAAATTATAATTTACTAAGTATGTAAATTACTAAAATTATTGTATATTACTAAAACAATATTTCTACACAATGTTTGCTTTACACAGCAAGTAGTGTAGAAAAAAGTTTGCTGAACCAACCTTACTCCATCTGAGTGATAATAAACTGATTATTACAAATTTAACACATTCTTAAAACCAAAACCAGGACATATGTTATTGAGGTACAACTATTATGCTGCTCTCAGCAATAAAAATTTTAATAACTCATTAGCCTCTTCTTCTTTATCAAAGACATCATAAGGACTTTTGCTCAAATTGCCAGAGAGTACAAAGACATGCACAAATGTATTGGTGAGTAAAAAATTAGGAGAGAATAATTTTATTTTAAAATACTCTCATTAAATAGCCTAAGATCATAATTTATTCTTGGAGTTATCAGTCAGCAACTCTCCTTGAAATCATTTCAAATTTTGTTTACAAAGAACTTCAGGATCAAGGGCCATGCAGATGTTTTGAGGAATACCAATATATCCAATATTTGTCCTCAGATTAGTACTATTGTGGAATTACTGTCCTTATCAATAGAAGCCACCAACACATTCTCTCATTTTCTCTCTTTCCTTCCCTAAAATATTTTAGGAAAATGAGAACAATTCTAATCTAAATCATTAGGAACTATTTTCAATTGTCATTCTCTTCTCTGGTTGCTGCCAAATAAAGTAATGTGTGGTAGATGGGTTTTGACAGTCTTCAATGCAGCATTCATTGAGAAAAACAGCAGGAATAGAAACATTTGTCATTGTAAAGAGATAAGTTATTTGTGTCCTTTTGTGTCCAAAATGTTACAGACACCCGAGCAGCTAAGTAAGCAGCAACATTCACGCTTCTGTGTAATTCATAATCATGTGTTTGAATTGCTGATCTTCGTGTGCTTCTGCTTTGGTTTACTCTCCAAGCTTTCTTCTGCCATTTTGTGCTCTGTAAAAGCAACACGCGTTGCAGCTCTGTTTGCTGGTTCTTGGGAACTTATAAGAAAATACTGTTGTTGTGCATGAAGCGGGAAATGCTGCTGTTCAGGCAAAGCCACCCTGCTGGCCCTTTGGCTAGGAGTGACCTGCCTGACCATGTGTGGATGTCTAACGCCGCTGCTGAGGAGCAATGGCAGTTGGTGGTTCCACAAGGAGACAGCAAGTCAGGAGCGGACTGGTGGAGGGTGAAGGCGACGGGTACAGCAGGGCAGGGAACTCCCCAGCACAGGTTCCCTCCTGCAGCACTGAAGGCAGGTGAGCAGAGCAGCTCTGGTGGCAGCAGCAGGGTCAGCGACAGCCTGCAGATTGCCAAACAAGCCTCGAGGGATGAGACAAGTCTGGGGTCACATCAGGAGGTCAGACGTGCAAGACCAGGGATGGCCCAAACCCACCAGGTCGCTTGGACAAGAACAAGGCAAGGGCTTGAGTCTGAATGCACTCCCAGGCTGGTGGGCAGAAGGTGTTTAAGTGGAGACCTAAGAAAAGGCTTTTCACTGCTCTTGCTCACAGCTTTGGGGCTTCCACAAGAGCCATGTCCAGTGTTTGTTGCACAGCTCTGCTGGATCAGAGCAGATGTCAAAGGCAAGCGGGGAAGCTACGTGCTGGGGAGAGGGCCTGCAGGCTGCCCGTGGCAGGCAGAACCTGCCAGCACACCCAGTGCCCCAACAGCTGCCTGAACAGGCAGGCATCCCCTTGGCAGGACCCCTGCCACCACTCTCCAAGCCCAAATCTCTCATAGGTCTTAGGACATATCTGCCAGCCCTGTGTAAATATCTGAAATTCAACTCCAGCACCTCTAATGGCAGTAGCTGCTTGTATTTAGGGAACCAAATCCCTCCGACTGTTTGTAGGATCTTTTGATGACCACTTCATCTTCTGTGTCTGATTTTTTGTGCTTAGCCAGTTTTTATTGATAGTGGTTACATCCAAACCCTGACCTTGCTCTTGGCACTAGACAAAAAAACACCCTGAAGTTCCAATTGCTTCTCTTCCAAGTTGAGGAAAGAGAAGACAGATCATGTAAGAATGTTCATTTATCTCCAGGAAGATAGAAATAATGGCACTGCAGCTTACAGCTTTGTAAGTGGAATATGAATGATAGGGGTATGTAGTCCCTTTTGAGCAACTAAAGCTATGATGTAGCTTATTGCTCTTCTGAGATTATTCTAAAATATGATGAGGGTCATACCAGTACAGTGGTGCTCCTCCATAAGCAAAAAAATAAAAAGGATGGGGAATTTTTTTCCCCCACATTGGGAATCATCTTATTTTGGAGAAGTATAAAATTGGAACCTTCAAAATCAGAAAGCTAAAAGGTTAATCCATCATTTCCTGAAACCAAGGAAGATTGGAAGGTTTTATTTCAACTGTAATTCTTGGATAACTAAATGTAGATTTGTTTTCAGCCATTTTAACAAGCCATCTTGTGTTGTTTCTGCCAAAGCTACTATGGCGTCTCTACCACTCAAGAGTTCTCCCCCTTGTCCTTGTGACAGTTTTGATGTATTTCTTCTCATTGTCTTTTATTAATTAAATCCAAGCATTTTACAGTAAGAATAGAGATGGAAAATGAGAAAGCACAGAAAAAGACTGTGAAAAAGAGTAACTTTCTGTCCCTGCTATCCTTATACCATTGTTAAAACAAAATCTGTTCTGTAGAGGATTTTCCACTTTTAATATCGAAACATAAACAACCAAGCTTTCCTGTGTGGACACCAGGATAAATTGTTACCTATTTACAGGAGAGAGGAACCACCCTCCATTCTGTGACTGTGTGCTGGGGAGAACTCTGAATAGTACCTGCATCTGCTTGTAGAAACTCTGAAGACTTTGCCTGCAATTTGATTAAAGTTTGCTTAGCTTTGAAGTGAGAGTAGTGAAGAAAAAACAGAAATGTAGACAAACAATCTAAAAATACTACAAGAAATTTACAGTAAACACAATTCCTTGGTTACCTACCTATTCATTTACTCCTTGATAACTTAATAAAACTGTTTTTATAAAAATGTGTCATTTCAGTTGTGGCTCTAATGGGCATTTCTAGGACAAGTCAGGGTGGAGATCTCTGCCTTTAGAAGCTACTCTGACGGTCAATGTTCATTTCCTTGTAGTTTTGGCAATATAATTAATCACAACATTGTTTCAACTTTGCACTGCAGATCTTTGTATTAATATTTGTCATTTTATGACCATGATTTTGACACAGTAAGATATGCTTTAGGCTTGTATTTGTCTACACTGATTTATTTTGTCTTAACTTCAGAATGTGCCTTAGTAGATAAGCAGAAACCAGTTCTCTTCTCATGCTATCAAAGGATCCACCTCATCTTGATTTAACAGTGTCACAAGATAGTTTTACTGATCCTTCTACAGCAAATGTCAGATTACTGTCACATCAAAAAAACAAATCATTATGAATATCTCCTTCAAAAGAGCAATACTATTTTTCATATCAGGTGTGTCTCTGGTTCAAAACCAACAATGACACATGTATTCATGGTATCAAAATATTTAAAAGCCATTGGACAGTAACTGCAACCAGTAACAATAATTTAAATAATAATAATAATCTAATAGTAATTTGGGAGTAATAAGGGGATAAATCTAAGTGATAAAACCTCCAAGTCAGTTATTAACCACTGGTTGTTTGAATGAATAAGATACTTAAGTTGCAAAAGGTTTGAGGTTTTGTTATGTGCCATGCAACACTCATTGTAACCTTAGAGAAGAAGCCTGACTACTGAGAAGTTTTCCCTATGGTCTTATATCCTCATTTCTAGTATTTACTTTATATGGGTGCTCCACGTTGAGAATTTTAACACATAACAATTATCTATTGTATTTTTAGGATTATTTCCAAATAATGGAAATAATTTGTTGGGTTTAACTTTGGCAATTTGAAAATATTTTGATTGTGGTCAGATTTTCTAATACAACTGGAAGCAATTTTAATCCTTTGTATTTGAATGAGACTAAATGTTTTGCTTTCCCCAGTTGCAATGTCTATTTGACAAATTGTGGGAAAAGTATTTCTAATACCTCAGGAATGTAGAGGTTTTCTTGTGCACTTTTGCTGTATGTACGTGTAGGTGTCTGTGTTCTTACAAAGCATGCACGCAAGCTTCCTCATCTTTTGCAATTTCTGTTATAGTCTGTGATTGGTTTTACCATTTATTGATTATAATTTTAGAGAATAATGTCTGTTAGCTACAGAATCTTTATAGTATTAATAGGAACTAATTCAGTATTTGACAAGAAATCATTTGTGCTTGGCCTCAATTCACTGAACTTATTTATGTAGCAAGATAAAACTTAATTTTTCCATGGCATTTCAATGTGCTGTATACAGTCCTCCACTGCATATAAGAAGCTACCTATGAACATCATTACTGAAAATAATAGTTTCAGTATGCTTGTTTTTTTTATTCACGTCTTATGCTGGGACAGAATATTCTGTTAGCAAATGTGCTAAAAATTTCCTCATAAACAAATTCAAGTAATGTTCTTCACTATATAAGAAGCACCAAGGAAACAGATGCATTAGAGAAAAAACAGCCAAGAGCAATTTCTTCAGCCGCTAGACCTGTATTATTTCAAAGTTATGAACAATGAATGGAATCCAAGGTCAAAGAATTCCTGTGATTTCAGTAGTGCCATTCACACAAACTACTGATGACCAGTATGGAAAAAATTCACTGCAGCAGAAGTAGGGTCAAAGCTTGCATCAGACTTTTAGAATAGACCAAAATGTTGTGTAGTTTATTCAGAGCTGTCAACTCGCCAACCTGTCCAGGGACTCTAATACTCATAATCTGAGAGATAAAAAGGAGAAAACCAAAAAGAGAGAGAAGGTTGTAACAATGATAACACAAAAATAGCACACTGAAGAAAAATAGTGATTGGAGAGATCATGCAAACACTGCTTGAAATGAAAGACTTCAGAATTCAAGAAAGGAAGCAAGGACCTCTAATAAATTTTCTTTCTGTGACTTTATCATTAATGGTCTTTATGCTGTTCCCACAAACAATGAAAATTTCATAATAAATCCAGATTTTGATGCAGGAAGTGAACAACACTCAGAGATAAAAAGGGTGCCATTTTGAATACATTCATTCCTCTTTTTTTAAATCAATAGCCTGCCCTTTCTCATATTCATGTGGCTGACCCACCATCTATCAGTTGTCTATCTGTTTTTTTTCAAGGATCTGCAAAATTATTAAAGTTGAAGTTTAGACAAACTCAAAAATTTCCACATATTATTCAGATTTGAATGTTTAAGAGGAAATTAGACATTTGCCAAACAACTGTGCTACTCAATGGCACATCGCTTACCCCTTGAACTGTTTGAGCTGGTTGAAAGATGAGATGTTTTCCCCTTGTTTTCTTTTTGTATTCTGTTTCCAAATGTAATAACATTGGAATCACAAATCAAGAATATCTTGTGACTTGTGGCAAGGCATCTTTCGTCATTATTCATAGAGGTCTTAACCTAAAAAAAAAGAGAGTTCAGTATTTTATTAATGATTACTTCGAGAAATAGGTTTACATTTTAATTAAAATATCATTTCTTATTAATTGCTGGGGTTAGTTGGTTCGGAGCAGCACGACGGTGTGTGCCAAGGACAGAAATCCTTAAATAGCACCCATTTTTATACATGGCCTTTTTCCATCTCCTTTGTCTATTGTATTAAAGATCCTATAATTGTACCATAGCTTAGATTGTAAATAGTAGAATTATGAAAATAACATTAAAAATTTTGCTTTATTGCACTTTAAATATTTCTCTTCCTAAGTAGCACAGAGCTGGAGACTGTGCTCAGGCATATCCCGCCTGAAAGATTTGCAAAGCTCTACAGAGCAGATCAGATACCTGTTTTGTTTCTTAAGTGATGAATTTGATGTCCTGTCTTCTAATTAATGAAGATCTACCAGCAAACCCACAGCAAGTTCAGCCACACAAGTCTTAACAGTCATGTGTGATTATTTCAGAATCAGTTCTTTTACCTCCATCATTTCTCTGAGTTTCATTATTTGATCAGAAATTAATATCTGGTGCCTTTCAGATTAATCCAAATTAATTTTTCATTAATTGTTATGTTTAAAGATGAAGATCAGGCAGAGCTGGTTCAACACCTTTCAGCAGTGGAAGCAAGTTTTCAGTGCTTGGAGTCTAAGAAGGGGCAAGGGCAGGGTAGATAAGAGAAGATAGGAGGGCAGTAAAGCCCTGTATTACCAGGTTCACTGCTCCTGCTACTTGAGGAAATGAAAAGGGAAAGGGTCAGGCACAGGTTGGGGCTCCACCAGCCCTACCTGCACCCACTAGCACCAACTCTCCTTGGACTTCAGCCCAGAGCAAGGGCTCTGCAAGGTCCTGGCCCTTCCTGCCCTGCTCAGCACCTCCCAGTTCACTGCCTTCTCCAGCAAAGCCTAGAGCCACTTCTGAAATAAAATGTGTTACATCACGTATCCTAGCAAAGCACTGCGTTAACTTTAAAAACACTGTTAATTTTCATAAGAATAATTAATATACTTGCCTTGCTTTGGTCTTGGCAGCATGTCAGCTACTTTTGTTTAAGGCGTAAATTTTGTTTTAAATTCCGGGAAAGTGCTCCAGAGAAAGCACTTTTCTTTATGTTGTTGATGTGCTACACTCATGAGCTGAAGCTAACCCAGTTCCTAAACTGAATAAACATAATTGGTTAATAGTAAAGTTTTAAAAATAATCCTGACAATGCTTTCAAGAAGGTAGAAATGCTATTAGAGTTGATCAGAATAAAATTAAAACAAAAATGGCAGAAAAATAAATGGGATTTTATACCATTATCAGAATTGTTTCATTTACCTTCTAAATCACCACAGTTGTTACTGACATAAATGTGTGTACGTGTGTGTGTGCAAGAGAAAGAGACACGAGGACAAAACTAAGGAAAAGCAAACCGTGACGTTACAGTATTAACAATTCAACCACTTTCAGCTACATAGTTGTTTCCTGAGAACATAATAATCTACTTGAGTTTGCTTTAGTGCATTTCTGTGGGCAAACTTTTAAAAGCATGCAAGAATAATGAAGAAGCTCTTGATCAATCCTTTCTTTAAGTACATTTTTTTAAAACTTTAGAGTGAAAAATAAATTGTTTGATTTAAAAATCAACACCTATAGCATTTTGTCCAGAACTTTGTAGACAACAATAATTAGAGGCATTTGATAGAAGCCTGCATCTGTGTGTCAGGCAGAAGAGCCAGCACGTCGCAAAATGCCGCTTCAGCCACTCATCTCCAACAATCTGTAACTACAAATAAGAATCTGGGCTGATGGCCTCTTAAAATAACAGGCTGTTGTCAAAAGTTTAAAAATAGGAAGCTATTGGAAAATAGATTTGGTATGCTGAATACTTTGAAAAATTTGGATAATCTATTCCAGGCCAAACACAAAGTGAAATATCTTATCTCTTCTTTAAGAAGTGGTGTTTAATTAACTCTAGATTTCCACTCAATTATTCAAGGTAAACAATGGTCTCTATTGATGGAACAGATATTTCACCATTTTTATTTCCTGAACTGTAGAAAGCATCCCAGCAATGAGTAGTCCAGAGCAAACAGATTCAGTATTTTGATTTTGCATATTGTTGAGGCTAAATAGATACAATATGAATAATAAAGTCAGCTTTAAAGATACATAAACTCAATTATAAGAGACATAACTTACATATTGACTTTACAATACAGTTAATTTTTTTGGCCAGTTATTATATTTTTCTGGGTTTTTAATTTGGTGAAGATTTATTGTTCCTTTTACATGATATAAACACTATTTTTAGTTATGTATACATAGAACATAAAAAAACAGGCATATGGTTGTAATCAATAATACATGTTGTTTGTTGTACCTTAATATTCAAATTTTAACATTACAATTCAGAAACTGGACAATGTTAAATCCATAGCCCTTAGTAGAAAAGTTTGATTGCTAAAAGAATCGCTGAAAAAAATTATTTCACTGTCCTCTCTCAAATGCTTCTATGAGTTTCTAACTCATTGTGTTCTTATTCAGCTCACTTGGATGCAGGCCATTAGAATGCAGTTGTCAGAGAGTACTTCTAGACTGACAAGACTGTTTTTCTGGAAGCAAGCCTAGATAGATAAGATTACCAGTAAGGTTGCTGGTTTACAAAATTGTAATGATTTATGTCAAATTGCATCACATAAGAACTTGGACCACTTAGATTTTAGTTCACATAATATTTGGGTTGCTTTTAAAAATAAGTAAATTAACATCTATAAAACTGTAATTTTTGGTAGCAATAAGTAGCAATCTTTAAAGTTAAATTAACAATATTTTCCCTGCTCTGAATTATTTAAGGTATTTCCAGGCTAAGGTATGCATAAACAGCATATAATGTTGAGTCTGCTTCTAAACCAAATAACCTTTTCCCTAATTATCTGAGGAAAAGTTTTTACTGTTATGTTCTGCCTAGATAATAGCTGCAAGAACTTTACTATGATTATCACTCCGGTGAAGGACAGAGCTGTGATCTAGCCCATGTTCTACTAGTGATAGCATCCATAGATTGTCACATTTAAGTAGTACATTCCTCATATCTCTACATATTTACCCAGGAAAATATAGCAATTGATACTAAGCAATACAAAGTAAATCTATCAATTTTTCAAAAACAATAATATATCTACAACTTTTCCTAGTATTATTTTCTGCTAACTCTTTGGTCAAATCTGACTTCTGAAGTTATTATATTGGGCTACAATCTCTAAGATAGTTTTAAGATGCCAGTTAGGCTTTTACCAAAGCAGCAAATCAAATTAAGAAGAAATATTTGATCTGTAGTGGAAACAACATAATCTGTTATTTCCATATTTATATACTATGTAATCTCCATTGAACAGCATGCTTATTTCCTGCCTGTACTTACCTTATCTTTTTGGAAGAATTTTTTTCAGATCAGTAATACAGGCAGTTCTTGTCTATAAAACCCTCCCTTCTCATACAGATCTTTTTTCTTCAGCAAAGCTATATTGCATCTTTAGCCAGCATTCATGCTTTCAGAAAGCTCTGGATACATTGCCCGTTTCAAATAATAAGACACCCACCTACAGATCTAGTTCAGTAGTAACTATAAAAATGCAGACACTGGCATAAGGCAGGTATTAATATTCATGTTATTTCATTATTAATCATTGTTCGTATTAATTCATTAGTTAATGTTACCATAGTCAGTGAACTCAAATGAATTTTGTTGTTATCCCAGACTACAGCCTCACAAAAAAGAAAAGAGGATGAGAAAACGTCAAATAAAATAAAAAATTCTAAATTTGGTGTGTTTAAAAAACACATCCTGTGTTTACATGTCTCAGGAAGAGGGGAGAAGTAGTGTTCTAATTCTGGTTTTTGTGCAGTTTCTCCCATAAATGAACTTATATTTATTCTGCTTTTTTCCCCTCCCTCCTCTGCTATCTTGCAGCAAATGTGTGTGACAATGAGCTACTACATTGCCAGAATGGAGGAACGTGCATCAACAATGTGCGATGCCAGTGCCCTCCAGCTTACACTGGCATTTTATGCGAGAAGTTGAAGTGTGAAAGGGATCCAGGAGGCTGCAGCCAGAACTCCGGCCGGAGGGCAATATCACACGGGTCTCTGTTCCTGCTGACTGCTCTACTAGGACTGTGCATATGCTAGACTCCGTATGGTGGATGGCATCACATTCAGACTGCTTCAGATTAATGTGCCACATGAAAACAAAACAAAATCCAAGCGTTTGCTACTGAAATTTAAATAGGAAACAAGAGAGGAAAAAAAATAACCACATACAAACTAAGGAGGCCTAACTGAACTAAGCCATATCAATCAGTTACAGACTGGGCTCTGAGTCAAGACTGTTCACCTCTGACTCAAGACAAGCTGGCAGCTGCCTGGTATCTCAAATCAGTGCTAGCTGCAAAGCTCACACAGGACTGAAACGACTTTGGCAGCCCCCGGAATGAGAAGAGAATTTAAAAGACATTTGCTCCTCCTCTCTGGTGCGCTACTGTACCTCCGCCTGGTGTGTGGACCGACCAAATAAAGGCATTCTTTGCTGTCAGTGCATTGTGGGCATAAGGAAGTCTGTAAAAGCTGCCATATTGGCCTGCTTCAGCCCCTGAATCCTTTCTAACCTGTGCTTTAGTGAACGTTGCTCTGTAACCCTTGTTGGTTGAAAGATTTCTTTGTCTGATGTTAGTGATGCACATGTGTAACAGCCCCCTCAATAAAACTCGAGCCAGTCATATCCTTGTATACCTTAGCAGCACTGCATCAGTAAGATGCTGTGTTCACCTACTGTACAAGAGTGGCTATAGGACAAAAAGTGTATTTATCCTTTTGTATTAAAATGAAGTTATTTTTCTTGAAATAATGTACAATGTAGATTTTTTGTATTATTGCCTATTTGTGTTACCAGACAATTTGTTAATGTATTTAATTCTAATCAGATAAGAAAAAATATTACTTTTTATTTAGTCGTTTTCTTTTTCCTTTCATTTAATTGTGCAGAGATTTCTCTGTATGGGCAACGTGCTGGCATCAAAGAATATCAGTTTACATATATAACGAGTGTAATAAGATTCCACCAAAGGACATTCTAAATGTTTTCTTGTTGCTTTAACACTGGAAGATTTCAAAGAATAAAAATTCCTGCATAAACAGTTCTAGCATGCCATATTGCTGTTTCTTAAGGCCTTTTTAGAAAACAACAAGATTTGGTCATTTTACCACCTATTATGTGGAAGAAAAACAGATTCAACAGTGGAAATTACATCGTAACAATCTAAACTGGTTTTACTTTTACTAGTCATTAGTTTTTAAACAATTTTAAATTTAAAGCGTATCATTTGTTTGAGGAATACTTTGTCAAATCGCAAGCTTGGGAAAGGTATGAAAAGTTGAATAGTTCCCATCTTTGTTCTTTGATTCATCACAGAAATTATTCCAAGAATAATTTACATGGTATTACAGAAACTAGTCTTTAATTCATACTGGTTTTGTGGATTCTGGCAGTAATGAAGTAGATATAGACACAGCTTATATTGTTTATCTAAAATCTTAATTGATATGTTTATATATGTACAAGTCTGCCTAAGGAACTGCAAAAACAGCAGCAATCACAAAAAAAAAAGCCAAGATTTAACTTTTCATGAAGTCAAATTTAATATTTAGGATGAGTGTCAAAATATACAGCAGCAAGTAGATAAAAAGTGCTGCTCCAGCAAATAAAGTTTGTTTCAAGTATTGCCCAAGGTATAATAAATTCTTGTTTCTGCCTTTTATTAGACCAATTACTGAGTGTGACAGAAAAGGAGAGCAAGAACAGAGAGGCAAGCCAAAACCACAGCAGTGTTTCAAAGTCCTGCAGAAAAAAAAAATAAAATTAAAAGGTAGCAAGACTCTGTGAATTCATTTCCTGGCATTTTTCCTCATAATGGCTGTAAATATTTTACCAACATAATAGCCTAGTGTGGAAAACATTTAATCAGCAAAAAAAAAAAATTGTGAGAGAAATAAATTCTACCTGGCTGTCTCTTCCAACTGGTGAACAGGACAGAGTTTAGGGCACTGCCTTCTTGGATAAGTGCTTTCCACTGAAGAAACAAGTTTGGCCACTACCCAGCCTCCAGAAATGAGTAGGCACATCAGATCTTCATTTCTACAAGCATCCTGGGAAGATGAAGACAATAAACTGGTGCTTGTTCAGCTGTCTCCTTGGCCCTTCATGTAGAGTGTTTGCTATTCACAGTGGCGCACTCTTCCAGTGGGCTAGATAAGATAAGGTAAGATAAGTAAGAGTTTGGCTGTTTGCTAGCCGTGGCCTGCATAAGATTGCAGGTTTGTATTAGAAGGATGTTCATGACAACAAACAGAAAATTATATTGCAGACTCAATGAAGAATATAAATGCTAGTACAGGTGGCATGCAGAGCCAGAGATTACCTATAATTAAGTGGATTTCTGATATAAAAATGTGGAATTTAAGTTTTCTCAAATCTTATTAGTGCAGACCAAATTCACATTGTGTAATTATTGGAAAATATGCACCTTAATTGTCATTATAAACTCAAGGCTTTATGTAAGTGCTAAGAAAGCATGCTAGCCATGTTAGACGGAATTCTGCCAGGAGTGCTGAAGGATGATAAATATCAGATTGCAATCAACTCAGCGGCGTAACAGTTTCATATACTTGTGATTTTCTAAAACAGTGCAGAGTATATGGTTTTCCATAAATGTAGCTACCATTTTGTGCATTTTATCCTCCTTCATCTATTAATAAAGTTACAATTTTACACAGGAGTACATTCAGTGGGAAATTTTCTTATCAATTATCCTTTTTTGAGCTTCATTATTTTTCCTCTGAACTACACTAAACTTCACTAATACAAAATTTTTAATATCTTTCTGCTACCGTATTGAAAGGATATTTGTAAAATGGTGTGTACATCTTAGAGAGGAGGAGATTTGCATCAACCAGCATTGCTTTACTTGTGTTTTTATTTAATTCAGTGGAAAATGAAGGTAGCACCTGTTTCCCATTTCAGAAGCTCTAAAGAATAACAAATTTCTTTTCCTGCATATATAGTGGGATGTTTCTGGATAACATGTAGTTGCCATATCTGCTTTATTATTCACCTGAAAATATATACCCCTTCCTACATAGTCTACATTTCTTGAAGTGTGTGTCCCGTCCCTGTAAATGCCAGTAAAATAGCCAACTCGTACATGATACTGAAAAACTAACAAGAGCAACACGATCATTAACCTTGGATTGCAGTTCTGTATCAAAGTATGGCAAAAGCAACCTACCGCAGAATTATTGTTTCCTAAATGGTATTTCTTTCCTAGAAGGTTTAGCATCCAAGAACTAATCAGGCTTCACCTTATTAGTTGTCCAGATTATAGTTCAGAGTACAATGACATTAAACCTAACATTCCTAATTAAGGTAATGCAATTGTATTAATTCCAATTGTTTTGCTAAATCAGCTAGTCCTAGTCAGCTTGCAATACTTGTGTTTATAACTAGAGAATTGGTTCTGATCTAAGATGCATGTGTTTAACATCTGAAGATAGGGCAGCTTATGACAAGGTACTGCTTCCTAACAAGGGAGCTTGCAGGAATTTGCACTTAAAGCTTGAGGCCTTTCTCAAAGGGATATTGAGAGAGGCGTCTGTCTTAGTGATGCAGAATTGTTTCGAAAACAACTAACCAAAGGAAAAAAAAAAATCTGCTCAGACAAAAATTAACCTCATATTGCCCTCAAACAATAACTGATGTAATATTTCGTCATGACTGAGTTAGTGAACAGAACCAAAAAATGTGCAAAAGGCTCCTCGAATTTAGAATGAACTCACCTGCTTGCATATAATTTTAGACATCTTTCTCATAACTCCAGAACACCACGGGGATTTGTTATAGCCTCATTGGGATTCTCAGTTTAATAAACCACAGAATTAACTAGATTCATCTATGCATATTGTTCATTCACCTGTGAGAAATTTGAGTAATGCTTTTCATAGAATATGCAAGACCAGATTTTTCAGCCAACCTCCAACCCAGCCTTCATGTTTGTCCTTGCAAATGCAAAGTTACAGATGTAAATATTAAGACACAGTCAATCAATTCGTTCCTAAGAAAAACTGTAAGTTTAATTATTTATAGATGCAAACATTTATCCAACAAAATGCAGATCTGGCATTATAAATCAGGAATGTCGTATTAGACAACTTAATACTTTTCCCACCATCATCTAGTATCAGTAAGAAGAGGATGTAGGAAGCGTATGCAAAACAAACATACAGAAAACCAGCATTTTGCACCGTATGGTGCATTTCATTTAATGAAATGAAGGTTGATCACCAGTTCACCATTTTTGTCACAATATGCAATAGATAAAATTCCACTACAAAGAATAGGTTTATCTTCATTGTTTTCCCAACCATCATCATCTATACAAATCCAAATAAACCATCAATATGTTTCACATAAGTCCTCCTTGTTTTGTGGGTCCCCAACCCAGGTGTTGAATGCTGCCATTGGCCTTGCTGAACCTCATGGTGTTCACATGAGCCTAATTCTCCAGCTTGTCCTGGGATACAGAAAGTGACAGTGCCCTGCTGGGGACCTGCAGCAGGGAGCTCCTGATTTCCTACCTGTCTCCTCAAGAGGAGCCCCCGAGACGACAGGTACACAGGACAGCCCTGGCATAGCATTCAGTCAGCCCCAGCATGGCCTGGTCCGAGTTGCTACCAGAACTGCCCTCAGCACCAGGATGTGACGAGGTGGCCACAGCTGCTTGCGGTGTGCAGACCCTTGGCTAGGGAGAGCTGATAATGGCAGAGGACTCACACCCACCACCGCTGAGCTGACCCCAGCACTGCACACCTGTGGAGCCAATGCCCTTGAGATCTGCAGACACCACCACCTCCACACCGCTGCTCTACCTTATCCCTAGCTCCATGAGTAAAGCTGGAATGATCACGAGGCATGTGCATGTCCCCGTGCACAGGTTGTGTGCACTGGTGGCCTGTCTTATGGATGACAGAGGTGGCCCAGTGGCATCCCCAGGGATTTCAGGCTGTGAAGGCACCCAAGCGTGGCCCTGAGCAGGTGGGCAGGTGCCACCTGCCAGCAATGCCCCAGCCACTGGGGACAAAAAGCCAGTCCTTACCACTGCCCCCTGCGGGAGCCACCTGCCAAAGTGCTCCAGGAGGGAGGGGCTGCAGGTTTTGTTCCCTTTTGTTCATTTTAAGAAATGCCTTTTGAGGAGCTGGGTGGGAATCAGGAGCTCCCTACCGCAGGTCTCCAGCAGGGCACTGGCGCTGACTCCATATCCCAGGACAACCTGAAGTAGGCCCATGTGAACCTCAGGAGGTTCAACAATGGCAAAGGCAGGGTCTCGAATCAGAGTCGGGCATCCACAAAACAGACCATCACTGAAAATGATGAGGACTTACTTAGTGCTCCGACAAAAATAAACTACAGGTTTATTCATATACATGATGAAATTCTGCTGAACAAATTTTACAGCCTCAAAGAACACAGGGAGAAGAATAATGTTATGCAATCTGTAGAACTAAACAGATTAAAAATGCTTTGCAATTGAATTCCTGCATACATTGCTAGCTACTCATTTCTGAGAAGGACCGGGACAAAGATCACATCTTAGAAGTGCACGGACATCAATAGAACCCAAGTGACATCCTGGTTACCAGAAGGCTTAACAGAATGGTCTTAGCCCTGCGTCTGTCAGCAGGAGCAATCACATCTCACCCTGGGACCTACCCAGGCACCATCACCCCACCAAAATTTTTGAATGTGTGTTTGGAGATGTGCGTGTTCTGGTTACAGTTGCTAAGATACGTGCTACTGCCAATGTTCAATGGAGTTTCTGTACACATGTTCAAGTGTACTGTTATCACTGGAAATATTTTTGTACTAGAAGTGAACCACTGCTCAGAAATGTAGCAACGGTGTATTTTGAGAGAAGAGGGTCAGGAGTGGGTGTTTTGGGTGACTGGTTGTTTGTTTTGAGAAAATGAGACTGGTTTTGGATTGCATTTTCTATTTCTCACATATTTTTCACTCAAGTACTCTGTGCAGGTCTTTGTGACACTCAAGAAACAAAACACTACCAAGTTAATTCTGATACTTTTACATCTGAATAAAACCTCACAAGAAAAATGACATCAGTTCAATCTATATACAGGCAGCCTTTACTGTTCCAGACTGCAAGATAGGCTCAAGGCAGAGCACTCGTTTTTCAAAGAAATATTAGAGGCATTGATAGGGCTGAAAGGGACTTGAGAAGTCCCACACTTAAGTGTAAAAAGTTAAATATATATATATACACATACAGACCCCAGCACTGAAGCAAAAATCTCCCTAACTTGGATGTCTTAGTGTTCTAAATAGAAACAAGTGCATGATTTTCACAAGTACTCCCTGTTCATACAAAACAAAATCTTCTTCATTGTATTGCAGAAGGTAACATTAGCAATCATAAAGTTAAAAAAAATCTTTGCATTACTCTTCAAAACAAAGCTGACAAAAATTAGTATTAAATCCCTTCAAACTACTTTGCTGCATATCACTATGCAAAGTATCTTTGTGAATTTTTCTAATTAAAAAGTCTAAATTGGTTTATTTACCTACTTGAGATATCACAAGCCACTTTATATACTGTCAATTGATAACCTATGAAAGTCAAAGAGAACAGAAGAACAATGTTCATACATCCTTCATAGAAAGTGGTTCATGGCTACTATTCTAGATCCAAAGTTTATTAATTTAGTGCAGCAGAATACATCTGAAGAACTATTTTGCCCGTAACATGAAAATCAGTACAAACTGTGGGGGGGAGGAGGAAAACATTCTGCAAGTTCTCTAATTTTAGAAATTTTTCTGGTTGAGATTTCAGTTGTTTTGAAATTGATGCATTCTCTACATTCTGAAGAGCAACATTATTCATCCACAAAACACATTGAGATGTACGCTCATTCAGGCCCTTACTCTGCCAGTCTGTGCAAGTCATATTTTAAGTTCCCTGATTTTAAGAGGCCTCAATCTAGCTGACACTTTCACACCTCTCAATGACTGTTTTCACTGTTATCTGAACATGTAAATGAAAACATTTCCAATGCCCTACAGCTGCTGGGAACATGGTTCACTTTACACCTGCAAGTAATTGTGGATGCAAAATTAGTGGCTGGTTATGTATACCTGTGGTTTATAATTGACAGTACCAAGAGATCTAGATTCTGTAAGCATGTTGAATGAGAAGATGCGTTTGTTTACTGTAACTAAATAAAACATAAGACAAAAATCATTCTTACAAGATTCTTATGATACTCAAAATGTCGAAGACCTTCCATTTATCAGAATTGAGACACTTCAAAAACCCTCAAGAAAGATAAAATAGGCTAGGTTGTTTTTCTCTATATCCTATAAAAGCTCAGATACTTTGAACAGAAATTCTTTCTCTTTTCATAGACATGAGGAAACTGTGACCCAGAGAGGTAAACTGAGTTGCCTGAAACAAGCCAAAAAGCAACTGACAAAGGCAGGGAAGCAGTTCAACACATTCAAGCTTCACATCACATTGAATATGCAGGAAGTTACACTACAAGAGTATCGAAAAATTCTTAGCAGTTTTGGTCATAATTACCACTGTATGTAATATTAATATATATAACATAGTATTATTATGCACAATAGATATAACTATTTAAAAATATTTCTTCACACTTTCCTTTTTAGAATGGAAATCAATCCAATACATATTCTCACAAATAATGGGCAGGGTGAATGGATGTATCCCAAATGGTGTGAAATTATTCCTTTCCTGAAGAGGTAACTATGACACTCCATTAAGGCTTATGAACGCAGAGAAAATTAAGAAGTTAGTTTCCCTATACTGCTTTTTTTTAAGTGAGAATTAATAATATATACTGGATGGTAAACTAAAAATACCAATCATGTTTTTAACTGTCATGATAGCTCATAAATTATCTCCTAAAGCTTAACAGAAACCAATTTAATGATAGGATCATTTAATATATATGAACTTGTAATAAATATGCACTTGTAAATTTGGACCTCAAGCACTAAAATAACATATTTTATTATTTACTTCTTGCTAGTTTTACTGACCTTACGGATAATAAGTCTTTTAAATTCTTCCTGCAAAACAGGCATGCTAAATACACGCCCAGCTCCACGCTGGCACAAATGCCAAAGCCCAGTAAGGTAAAATATAATACAAATCACATTTATAATTTGAGATTTCCTCACCTAACAAAAAACTTCAACAGGAAATGGGATTCAAATATTCGATTTTTAAAACTAGGTCTTCTGCTTCACACTACAGAAACTTAAAAGATTAAATACAGAAATGAAGTCTGGATTCCACAATGCAGAAGCAGAGGTTATTGAAAAGAAAACATAGACCAGCGAGAATAAGATGAAGTAGAATTAACAATTCTGTTTTCACTACCGGTCAGACACAAATTTTACCTCTGTCCCAAATAGAAGTGTTCATGTAAGGCATTGGAATCCAAAGTGAAGCAAAGAAAAAGCAAAAAAAAGTCTACTTTTCTCAAGTATTATAAAATCTAGGGGAAAGACAACACTGGAAGAGTGAAAAGAGAGAACATAAGCTGCCCCCAGACTAAAAGCATACCAGGATCTCAGGGAGAAAGCCAATCTAGATACTACATACACACTCATAAATTCATAGGCACAGCATTTGGCATCATAATCTCTGATTTGGGAACTGCAGGAATTCAAGCCTCGCGCACTCAGGACATTCACTGCTTGAGAATTTCACCTCCTGTCTAGGTGATGCACCACTTGCTTATCTACTAGAAGAGCCTGAGCTCCCCAGTTTTGTCTTTGACTCCTGCTGTATATTTAGGAGTTCTAGTCTGGCCATCTCTGCCAGATGTTCATGGAGAAGCTGCTTTTCAACACCTTTTGAGAAACCACGTCACAGATCTTCCTCAGGCCAAAGCAGAGTATGCTCAGTGTGGGAAAGAAACATTGCCAAGACCTGTGCAAGGCCAACCGTTATATCTGCTCTTTGCCATGCACCCAAAATCATTAAATACATTTCTTGCAAGGAGATAGAAAATTAAATGTGTTCCGAAAAGAACAATTTCCCTCCAGGCCTTCTATTGGCATTTGCTGTCACCATACTGAACGCGGGATTGAACAAGGCTCTGAATGACTGTACTGACTCATTCAATGCATTTCTTGTTAACATCTCTTACCTCTAATTACTGTTGCTTGTTAGGATGGGATAACTCGCACACAGAGCACGCCAGTAATTACATTTATTATACTGCTTTTGCCATCCTACAGCTTGCTTTCTTCCCTCGTGTCAGAGTTTTTCTATGCCCTCATAAAGCATATTTATTACTTTTCTCTAGAGATCTCCCACAGGCAAAAAGTAGGTGGTTTAGTACTTACGAATTAGTCTTGGCAGTGCTCTTTTGTCTCCCTAGATCTGGTAGAGAATCACAACTACTTTTACAATTCTCTCATTGAGTAGGACGTAAGGAACAATGACTAAACTAGGTAGATGTATTGGTGAACAATTTTTTGATAGGTTTCTTGTTTAGTGACATATCTAGCATCTGAATATGCCCCAGGCTTTACTGAGGTTAGCCTCATGACATCACTGCAAAGCAGGGCGGCGTGTTGTTCTATTTTGTTTATGGAGACTGAAGCTTGAAGATGTTGACTTGCAAAGTAAATTACAGAAAGAGAGATTAATTCTGATTCTTCATCCACTGCATTAAGTACTAAGACCTACAGTTCCCTACTCCATCCAAATTACATGAATCTGGAGTTAAATAGTCTTCCGTTGGCATGTATTTGTCACCCGCTTACTTCAAATTATCTTATCCAAGTCTATTTTATAATGCATTACACCTCCCAAAACATTGTCTTTGCCTACCATGCATGGAGTTTCAATGTTGTGATATATAACTCACATTTAATTTTCCTGTTTCGGGTTTTTCTCTTTTGCACTTCAGTCTAAGGCTAGAAAGAAACCACAACTACTGTTTTTTAAAGGGATTTTATATATGAGTCAAAACAATTGGAAAAAACAGTCTGAGAAATTAAAATACATGCATACAGAAGAAGCAGTAAAACACTAAAATCCTCTTCCAAAAGAAAGAGATGGATGTGGTACGGGGTTTTTCCTCCTCTTTGTCTGATTTTTTTCCTTTATTGGATGTATTGAAGCACATCTAATAATAATATTATGACATATATAATATCTTTTATAGCTTGAAAGGCCTATATCTTAGGCATTTAATTTCTTCCATAAAAGTCTAGATACTGACACAATAAGGTTTTGATACATAGATATTTTTGCTTACTGGAAATCTAGTAGGAAAACGACTATACATTTTGAATGGGCTCATAAATATATATTGAATATAATTTTTTAATACACAAAATCCATTTTCCTATTGTTTGGTTGGTTTGGTCGCTGCTTGAGAAAAATATTTTCTATAAATATTTTTGTTTTGTACAGCTAATTAGTCCATAAATCAGTACATTGTAATATGGCAGAGATTACCCTCAAGCCAATAGAGAGCAACTTATTGAATGTACTTACTTTCTTCATAATTCATCTATCATCTCTAATGTCTCTGCATTTTTTGCTGCTTTCAAATATTGTCTTGCCACTTTTTTACTCTCTTCCAACTCTTCAAATATATACATCAGTTTAACCAATAAGCATCCTTCCTATTAAACACCACATTTTTCCTGTATTTTGAACTAAGCACTATGGGCTGATGATGTACATAAATAAACAAAAAACAGATAATCAGATTAATCAGTTTGATTCCATATTAGGAAGTTCTACATGCTTTCCATTTTCACATTATTTATTAAGGCCACTTACTGATATAAAACTGTGCTAGCTCTCACATGTCTCTAAAAAGAGAGGAGACAAAAAAATACAAATGTGAAATTCCTGTAACAGATCTTAAAGACCTATTTAGAAGTAAGTTCAGGATAGTAACAATATTCTGAAACAAAAAAAAAGCATAAGCACATGCTGAAATTGAAGCAAATACTTTAATAATACTGACCCCCCTCCAGTGTATTTTATCTTCCTAATCCATAATGACTACTTTCTTTTCCTCAAATGGCTTGCAATGCTTGAGAAGAGGTAGGATTGTTCTGAGGCAGTACCACCTTTGAGTTGCAGGCTATTAGTCATCTAGACCTCTAAAACTTTAAAAATCAAAACAGCAACAAAAAAAACCCAAACAAACAAATAAAAAATCCCAAAATCAAAACAAAAAGACAGGCATGGCTTTGCCGTTATTTCTGCTGATTTAAGTTCCTGAGTGATAATCCTTGTGTGGCAATTAGTTGGCAGTCTTAGAACAGCTGCTAATGGAGATGTGCACACTGATTAACAAAAGCTACCAGTGCTTCTCTCCTGGCTGTCAATCTTAGCAAAGGAAGCCAAGTGGAAGAGGAAGGAAGGCGAGCTAGCCCTGCACCTCACAAAACCAGGCTTCAGAGGAGGAGGAAATAGGTTGACAAAACAGTACTAGAAAATATAAAATTTCAGTGCACACAATACATCTATTCTGTGGACTATCAAGATTCATTCTCCAAGGACTTTTCAGTTTGCATCCATTAATGACCTGCTCCAGAATGCACTAAATGCAAAGGAAAACCTTACCTTAATTTCAACAAAACAGAATCAGGTTTTAAATTCAATTGAAAAATAATTTCAGGAAAGGAAAAAGCAATCCCTTAAGTATTACCTCTCTGATCTTACTATAATCTGCAACATTTGTACAGTACCATGTACTATTTATTGTGCATTATTCTATTGCAGCACTTAAATTATTCTTATTTGAGTGCTTCCACAGACCCGGCAGTTCTAGTGGCAAATGTCTATATTTTAAAAACATATCTGCATGGCAGGCACCATTTCTATCCAATAGAGAAAGGAACTCCCTAGCTGAAGCTCTTTTCACCAACAATTTGTTTGCCAGCAGCATGTTTTCCTGTTTAATCCGTGTTAACATTTTGTTCAGTTATCCTAACTGGCATGTATTCTACCTGATAAACATCTCCTCTTTTCCCTTACAGAAACATTATTTATTTATGACATTATTGTTACAGACACCTAAACAGCCAAGGGGGAAACACATTTGCTTTGCTACAAATACCTGTGCATGCTGTTAAATCTGCATCATTTTTCTTATCAAAACATCTAAAATTTGGTAAAAGGCTTCCTAGCATGTCTTTGGTATCCACTGAGAACAAGGAACAGGGACAGACACATGCAGCAGTACAAAATCAGCAAGGGTTCAGGAGAACAGAAGGAAAATAATGACTTTTCATGTTGTTAGGTTGATGCATGAAACTTTTTCTTTTCTCATCCAATTTGTCATGACTAAATGAATTAAATGGACCCAATCTAAAATGACTCAAATCAAGAGCTGCTTTGATTCATGTTCTCTGTATCTTTGCCAACATAGGAACTAGCTACTGTATTACCAGGAAACCAAACATACAGTGAGCTAACACCAAATAATCTGTGTTCGAGGTCATCGTGCCCCCTTAGGCTGTTTCATTACTGAGGCTGAATTAAGGAGGAAGAAATAGTATAAATCAAAATTACGAGATGCCTGAGAAGAAAGTACTCTCAGACTCCCTGCCACTTCACCAGTTAGTCCTACATGTTGGGTCCCTAGTGAAAGAAACAACCATTTGCAAAAGGACTTGAATATCTACATCTGTTTCATAAATGATACTTAAAGTTGCAATGGGTTATCAGTTAAGTCACTACTCTGCACCAACTTGGGACTGGCAATCTCCCACATCCCTGACAATCCTGTTCCATCCAGTATCTGTACTTATACCAACATAAAATTATTTTGGTGTGTCTACCTGTAAGACACTCACCGTTCTTTCTGCATGATTTCTGTCTCAAAGGGAAAGTGTAGTGCATACATGTCTTTAAATTAGGTGACACAGCTCGAGAAATAGCACATATCCTCAGTTATTATTAACTGACATATTGAATCTTCTCATACTGTGGTCATAATTTTTCAGATACTGAAAGGTTATTCCCTGCAAAAAGGCTCAAGTCAAAGGAGCAAAAAGACAAAAACTGGAAGAAATGACTTGCAATAGCAGGACAAAGACAACCTTTAAAGATGGACTCGGCTGTAGGTGTATAATATGAGTAATATATACTTACACGCATTGGAATTGGGTAGGTGGATAGACGTACACGCTCATGTGTTTATAGTATTTGCTAACCAAAGAATTTAAAGTGCTTTCCAAATATTTCAATTCTGTTACATAGGAAAGTATTTGGGTTTTATGTGAACATATACAGGTAATAACTGTCTTTGAGTGCCTACCCACCTGACCATTTGCAAATTATTTTCTGAGTTAAATGAACTTTATCCCCTGTACTTTTTCTCAGCTAAAGGACATTTTCCTGTCTGCAATCTGCTTCCTAATATAGAAGATTTAGAAACCTTCTGGAGACCCTCATCAACAAATCTGTGTTTCATCAATATGGTCCTTTGCAGCAAAAAAAGCAAGGCACCCTGAGGATACTAAATACAGGAGTCACCAAATACTTTTCCACCCAAAATGATGGCCACAGCATAAAAGGCCATGATAGCACCAAGTGTAAGATAAAATTCTGTACAAAACCTGAGTGCATACCCATGTTCTACATCTTATGAACTGATGTCTCTGTAAGCTGTCAGCCTGTGCCTTGACTGTAGTTACCTATGTTAGTTAAAACCAGGAAAGAAAGGGATGCTGATCTGTGCAACCAAAGCACGGAGGTTTCTTCAGAGGCTGAGCCTCTATAATGCAGAGGAACCACTGCGTTCCTCTCACCTGAGGACTGCAGGGATCACCACAAGCAGCATGGGATGAGGCAGAGTGAGACAGGGAGAAGGAGCACATAGACAGAGGGCAGTTAAAAGGGTCAGTACTGTAGACAGTAGAAATAATGGTTATTGGCAGGGCAAGAGGGGAAACAGGTATATTTTTCTAAAACACCACAAGTATCATTGACTTATGTAGAAGATTTTTAGTTTAGCCCCTAATTTTTTTTTTTTTCTGCACATCACTAATCCTGAGAGCAGGTCAGGTGGCTGATTAATAAGTCCTGCCTGCTTAATGCTTCTTTGCTAAATTAGAAAAGCTGTGGAGTGGGTCTTACAAATATTCAAATGCCCATCCTCAGCACAATTATGAAAAATACATCTTGTTTCTAATACACCTTAGAACTTCCTAGGCTTCTTACAACAATGCTGAGCAAGTGGGGAGTGGAGTGGTGTTTATAAAGCCTTCTTAAAACCATGTATCGGTTGCATTTTCAGACTCATTATTGACATAGCACTGCCCCAGCTGAAGTCACTGGGGCCGTTGACTTGAAAAACAACAGGTCAGACTCAAAATGCTCACATTCAGTGCTCAGAACTCGGCACTATGCAGGCATTCTACCTAATCCTGTTTTAGCACAAAGCAGGGAGGGCTGAGAGTTTTACATCTTTCTAAGGAAAGTGAGTATCAAAGTCTTTGGACATTAGAAAGAACTGATTCTAGCTTCTTTAGATGCCTTTAAAAATCCAAGATTTAATAATGATCTTCAACATCATTTTTACAAATACAAATATACATGCACACACAGGCAATGCCCCCGACTGTTGCCCCTGACTCAGATTAGCCTGACATCTTGTGGCTGTAAGGAACATAACACTCCGTTAATCCAGACACGAGGATGCTGTCCGGGTGCACATAAAAGTACTACTGCCTATCTAAATTAAACAAATACAAAATAGCTCTTGTACGATGCAAGGCAATTATTTCACTTAATTGGACGTGACATGGTGTCAGCATCATGTTCTGATAAGACGAACTGGCAGAGAATTGTAAAGGCAAACCACAGTTACAAATAAAGCAGAGCACTGGTTAATACGCCTAAAACTGATAATATTTTGCTCAAAACTACATACCTATCTAATCTGAAATAAGAATTTCCAGGATATCTGCAGGCGTTCTTCTGAGATCGCCATGTTAAATATTACTTTGATTTTTGTCTTAGGAATAAAACCACTCCGGCTACAACAGTAGAGTGTTAGTGCAGCAGACTACAAAGGGGGGAAAAATGTCCTCTCAGGCAGGATAATAACTGACTGACAAAGAGGAGTGGGTTTGCCTATATACACAGATGTAGCACGGGTATATTTGTGGCACAGGGGAAAGAGGCAACACCCATCTTGTGAAGAATAGCTGCTTTTTCTTTTCCTAAAAATGGTGGTCTATTAATTCATTTATAAGAAAAATAACTTGAATCTCAGGGTAAGAAAAAAGATTCTTCCTTTTAGAGGATTTGCTATACTGTCTCAAGAGGTTTGACACTCACCTCCTGTTCCCCTTTTTAGCATAGAGAAGAACAATCAAGCAATAACAGAGAAAATAATTTGTGCAGTTTGATTAGTTTCCACACCAGATGTTCCCACATATATTCACATCTCCCCAATCCTCTTTCTCCAGCCAAGAGTGTGCACAGCTGCTACTTTTGTAGTCAACACCAAAGCTGTTTAACAGAGCTATTAGCAGGAGGTTTACATTATGGATCTCACCACCTTTCTCTGGGGGCCTGCTCCTGTTCCACTGAAGTGAAGGCATCGTCACGTTCATCATCTTCAGAGAGACCAAAAATGTTGCTGGAAAAATTTTTACTACTCTGTTACACACCTGCCCTTTTGCCTCTTCCAGCCTATGATTTCCATTTCATTTTCTTGCTGGTACCATAAGGCACCGCAGCCGTTCACTGACCAGCTCTGGGGTTTCATTCTTTCAAAGCAGAATTGAATGGCAAACGTTTTTTAAAAAGCTGCAACAGATAAGAACTGTTGATTTTTATTTTTTTTTAATTAAGTTTCAAGGACCATAGATTTCAAGAAATTACTACTACAAAGTTGTGTCTCATTAATGTATTAGTGGCTGGATAAACCTCAAAGATGGACATCAGTGTTTTAAAATGAAAACAACAATCATGGATTCAGGCAAACTTCCCCAGGGGAAGGACTGGCTGGAAATGCAGCCCTCACCCTTTCAAATGGACACATTCTGGTAAATTATAAATTCCCAAATCAGCTCCTGTTCATTTTAAAAAAGGCTTTAACTTAACACTCTAAACTTTGGAGTTAGTTCTAATTGAATCATAGAGTGGTTTGAGTCAGAAGGGACCTTTAAAGGTCATCTAGTTCAATTGCTCTGGTTGCAAGTGAGAGGTTTGCTATAAAATGCAAAAAGGAAAAATTCACTACTCTTTCATATGTTATTATAATAAAGAAATTATAGGCTTATGTACATTCACGTTTCTAGGAACTAAGAAAATTTTGCAGTGAGATTGTCTTCACAACCTCTGTATCTTGTTGTGGAAGACACACGTGGGACTCTCATGAAGGATTAATGCTTTCTTGATGTGAATTAAAGGTGATCTGAGGTGGCAACATGCTAGTGGAAGCATTGCAGTAACAGCTGGGAAAAAAATCCTCCTATGTACCCCCAGTGCTGTCCATGGGGATTTTTGCCTTCTTGGTCTGTGCACCCGAGGACCAGTCTTTTTCATGTGAGTGATCACGGGGAAAACTATTACAAAGGTGATTGAAGAGCTGTCTTCTCTCCAAAAGGCACACTTTAAAGGTTTAGGTGCCAGGTTAGCTAGATCACCTGAAATAAATAAAAGCATAAATAAGGAACATTGCTTTTAGAAGGTAAGGGACTGTGAGTAACATGTACATGATTTGAGAAGAAGGAATAGTCTGTACCTACCCTTGAAAGCCCTGTAAAGAGACAAGTAAGACTGACAACACACTGTCAAAGGACAACATGGCCTGGGCAGGTACTACTGGGAAGTAGGAAGGTACATAAAAATAGGACACACTGATAAAGCAGTTGGAGGGATCTGGGATATGCTTCCCTCAAGCAGCGTAGGGAGGTGCAGAAAGGAAGGTTAGCAAAACCAACTTTCTCACTCTGTAAGGTACAAGATTATAAGCAGAGGATCTCTTCAGAACAAAGAGAGTGGTGATCATCACATAGGCCTTCTGAAGCCTCAAAGGGAAGTTATGGGTACAACTTTTTCAGATAATTAGATGTAGCTGGTTTGGACTTGAAATGTCACACACTCTCCTGTGGTTACTGCTATTCCAATATATGTCTTGCACAAAACCAGACAGAAAATGAAAAGGACTCAAAAATCAAAGAAAAATAGTCCATTGCTTTCCTTCTTATTGTTGAACGAAGTAAAGAAGAGCAAAGCAGCACAGAATTAAAGGCAAATTAACACGGCTAACAATGTCTGTATCATAATCACTGAAAGCAGAATTAACAAATACAAGCATCTGTAGTGCGTGAAATGCCATCTCCTGAACTTTGCTGAGTTCTGCCACTGACTGCAACGTAGCCACAATCTTACCCAGAAAATGCATCAAGTCAAGCTCTGTGAGAAAATGGAGGCCCACCAGGGTGTTAAGAGGTGAGGAACAATACATACCTCAGTCTTAAAACAAACAAATAAAAAAAGAAGCCTTTGCCTTGAGAATTTTTCTCTTCTTATGAAAAAAAAATATATTTGCATCATACGAATACAGTAGCTTATTCTCCTTCCTCATGCACAGCTGATGCAAACTCCTGCTCTTCTTGTAACAGAGAAAACTCAGGGACTGTTTCAGTTCTATCAGTAGAATCTGATTTTTAATGCTCCCAAGACGCAGATATGACATGGGATTCCCAAATGTATCTGAGTACTCTAAAATCTATCCCCTAGGTCCACTGGCAAGGAAACAACGTGGAGGATGCTTTATCATGTTCCAAAGCATTCTTGAGACATAACAAGTGAAAGCAAACATAACAAGAGCAGGATAGCAGGATCTAGCAAACAAAAGGATATCTTGCACAAGCTGAAACTGTGCAAGAAAATATCATTCAGCCCCTTCTTCCCAGTAATCAGGAAAGTTTGTCATCACAAATATTTAGAGAGTCTATATGGCAACCAAATTCCCCCCTTCACACCTCCTTCAGCAAGCTCATTTCAGAAGCAGTTATAAAAAGAACATAAAAAGTCTTCAATGAACCCAGGAGAGAGCAGATGTTAATTATAGCAAAATGGTATCAAAGCCAAACTGAAATTTGGTTTAGTTTGGTTTTGCATGATTAGTTCAGCGCTCCCAAATTGTGTAAACTACAGAGTACGCAAACCCTGACCACTTGACAAAGATATATGCAGGTTTGCCCATCTTACATAACCGAATGTCACCTACGTAGTTATTAGCAATTGCCCTTAAGCTAATGCATCATATGTCTCTGACAAGAATAATGGCCAGGTTCTGACAAAGAGTAATTGCCATTTCAATTGAAAATGTTAAGATATAACTAAAATCAAACACAAAATTATTTGTGAAAAATGTAGAAGAGGTGACAGAGTGTTTAAGTTCGTTAGAATTTTCAGTAGCTTGACTGACCTTAATCTGGTTCTAATAAGCATTCAATACAGGACAAGCCACGAAACAGATAGAAATGGGAGTGACAGAGCTTCGAGACTAGGGTGCCTCAGCCTCCAAGGAGCTTCAATGCTAATCAGAGAACAGCAGTGCTCCTAGAGAGCTTCTATTCCCATCAAATCTAGGGTTTAATGGCCTAATTCTTCAATTTTAAGCTGATTTTAAACTGTCAAGCTATTGACAACACTGAAGCTAGACAGTACCAAAATGGCCATGTCCTCTAGGGTCAGTTGCTGTGCTCCTCCAGCAAGCCCTTTCTGGGAGTGAAGGGGACTGCACAGTAAGCACTGCAAGCTTCTCCCTCCAAGCCTCAGACTTTTGCAGTATGCCATTGTCTCACTTTCAGCAACTGAAAGTAGGTTCTCTAAATATTCCAATAAATTACTTTTTGATTTACTGCCCTCCGTGGCATTTTCCTCTTTCATCTATTGGCGCACTTGACTTTTATATCCTATGGGGACATTGCATGCTAGAATTATAAGCCATTTTTTAAAGTGTCTTTTTCCTTTCAGTACGAGTGTAGGCTGTACCCTGTAGGGTGCCCCTGAACTAATATCTTCTCTCCTCAGCCCTAGCAGAGCTCTCTGCCTCTCCAGCTAGCAGAGTTTGCCACCACAGCAATGATTAGAATATTGATCAAACATTTCTTCTGAATCCCACCTCTACAGGATTGCACTAAGCATAATAAGTGAACAGACTTAAACACCTTCAGCATGTATTTATAATGTAGTAGTGTCTGATTTCCTACATTCAAATGCTCTGGTTGTAGTCCTTGTCTCCCTCTGAGGAATAATGGATACAAATCATGGGCAGACTTTGGTGGTGCATTTGTAGCACTGGGCAATCCAGACTTTGGGATAGTTCTTTTTATGATGGCCACTAATCATTGCCAAACAAGCCAGATCTTTGTGTCAGCTGTGGAGCAAATGGCTGACAGAAATATCATTAGAGCAGTTCTTCACAGCCGACTGACATTTCCATCACCTTACTGATCAACTGTTACTTGTTTTGCAATATTTTTCTAGAAGTGAATTTTAAAATATCACTTTGCATTCTGCCCAGCCTTCAAAATGCTCTGCCATTTATGCCCATTGCTTTGTCATGGTTACTCACACAGATAATTTTTCTTGCACACACTGAGACCTTGCCCACCCCCACAAATATTATGCTTCTTGTCAGCAATAGAATTCTCATATTCTCTAAATCAATCCATTTCCAACATTGTTATGAAGAGGGAGACCTTAAAAAAAAAAAAGACCTTCATGACAGTAATCTCTTCGCTACAAGTTTATATTTTCTCCACATATAAACATTGCAGAATATATCCTTAAGTCTAAGTATGAAGTTACTTGTTCTTAAAGTACCAGAAACTAATAAGGAAACTATGCCTACGCTGTATTGATAACTCACAAGGCCGAAGAAAGAGACAATGCGGGGATTTTCTGAAATTTTAATTAAACCTAAGGGAATCAATAAAATCATTTGTTTAGTTCTAGCACCTGTTTTTTGGCAATAATATCTTCATGCTGCTATTTGTTTAGTTACATTAGAAATTACATGATCTGCTCAGCTGCAAAAAGACTATTGATTTGTAGGTTAAACCAGTCAAAACTCCTGTCTGTTTACAAGGTTCACAGTTATCATGAATAGTGTGTGTAAAAGCAATCCAACTCCAGTGTAATGCATCAGGATGCCTCAGAGGAAGCAAGCTAAACGAATTAACAGTTCACACAGCACATGGGAACCACAAAGCCTCTTTGTCAGGTAAGAAACTTTTCAAATCTGACAATATAAATAATACAGAAGAACATATGTTTTTCAACAGCTCCTAAGAGGAAGATTAGGTAAGGGGAAATAAGACAGGAGGAAAATAAAAGAAATTTGATAAACATGATCACTTACCATTCAGGCAGCTTCCTGCTACGTTGTCCTTTCTGTATTCTTACTAGGAATTCTTAAGTACATGTAGAAATCTAAAAGTATGAAAATACCCAGCTGTAGTGACTAACTACAAAACAGTGAGCGCTCCCTCATCCAAGACACTCCATGGAGCAGCACTGACTAGTCAAAACGTTTTTTGCCACTGAAAGAATAATTATCTGTCCTTGAACACTCCTGCCCATAGTAGAGCAAGAAAACATAGTAAATGCAAGTGGAATTATTGTCACTGACATTACCCTTGAGCGTTTAAAACTTTTTCTCTGTGGTATTTAAACAAAGTATCTTAGACTATTTCCTGCCCATTTCTGCAAAGCTCCTTAATTACAACTTCCCAGTAACATTTATTACGTCTTTAAAAGCAAACATCATCTTGTCTGAGACTACAGTAACTGCTGTATCATAAAGAAATCCTGGCTCCACTTAAGTCAGTAAATTGCCTGAGCACCTGTGTTTTTCAACTGTCAAGTTTCATACTTCTGTTCACCTGGTTACTGCATAACATTACTACAAAGAGATCAAATATCTTTTTAATACTGGTAACTGCGTGTTCTTCATTTTAGTATATTTGGATTGAGGTGTAAGCTTAATTGGAATCTCCTGACTTTGTTACACGTAGGACAGTTTTTATTATTGATATTTTATTATTTTGAAAGTAGATAGATGGAGGGTTGCTTTTTTTGAACTCATAGCACCAACATGTGTAGTTAGGATGACAGTTTCTCATTTTCAAGAATTCAAGAACAGAGAGATAGAGCAGACTCTTTTCAGCTAACAGAGCATTGTTGCCCTTCGGGTAAATTGTAACTGAATCCAACAAATGTGGAAAGACTTGGATTTCTTCTGCATTTACTGTTGGAATCAGAAACCCCAAGCAAGTAATACTAAACAGGGAGGAGGGAGTCACAATTAATGTTCCTCAAACTTGTTTCATCAGGTGCTTAATCCTAGAGAGTTTTGTCAAAAACATCAGGCATCCAAATTCCAAAAAGCTGTTCTCAAAGCACTTGCTTTAACAGACGACAGAGCAGGGTAGAAGCAATAGATCTGAATTTTTGGTCTACTTTATTTCTGACACTCTAGGATTACTGTAGCTTTCACACTCAGGCTTAGGAATGGTTAGCTCCCACTGCAGTAAATGAAGTTGAAGCTGCTGTGCAACTTTGGGGTTATGTCTTTAACCTCAACTTTCATGCATGTGACACAAGGATGCTGACGTGCTCCTCCCTATGCACTGAAGTTCAATTCGCTTGAGATGTAAGTGGAATATAATATTCTGGACAGTTATTTTATGTGATTGCCAGAGGCTTACTCTAAGACATGTCCTCAGGCACCGTTATTGCTAAAACTGATAGAGGTGAGTAATTCTGAAGAGCACCCATCTTTGACTGATCCATATGGCTTCAGTTTTCACCAGCCTATGTCCTTTTGACAATGATAGGTCTGCAATTATAACTGCACTTACCAGTTTTGATCAAACTTCTGCCACTCTGAAACTGTTGACTATATTCTACATACCCCATGGTCTGTGATTCAGACATTTTTTTCATCTTAGAAGCTTAAAAAAATCCATAATATGATTCTAGCTTTATGCTACAAAGTGTGATAGTGAATTGTGGTCCTGAAAGTAACCAGATACATTTAAAGCATATTTCAGTTTAGAGTTTTCCCCCTTCGTACAACAAGCTCTTTTGCTGCACCATCATTACAGATCACTGAAATAGAAGAACTGTACAAAATATTTTGAAATAATATAAAACCTCTATAAAGTTCCATTACTCAACAGAATGTTGTTAAAATGAGTACTCAGTTCCCTTTTACAACAAACGACTACTTAGCCTCACAAGAAACCAAATTCAGCATGTCCTATAAACTCTTACGTAAGAAAACATGGATTTGACAGATGGACCACCCGGTGGATAACGAGTTGCCTGGATGGTCACACACAAAGTGTTGTTGTGGTCAATGGCTCAATATCCAAGGGAGGACCAGTGATGAGCTGCATTCCTCAGGGATCAGTATTGGGACAAGTGTTGTCTAAAATAGCCAATGGACAGTGGGATTGAGGGCACCCTCAGTAAGTTTGCTGATGACAACAAGCAGTATGGCACAGTTGACATGCTGGAGGGAAGGGATGCCATTTTACAGGCTTGAGAGGAAGGCCTGTGCAAACCTCATGAAGTTGAACAGAGCCAAAGGCAAGGTCCTGCACCTGGGCTGGGGCAATCCCAAGCTCAAATACATGATGGGCAGAGAATGGATTGAGAGCAGCCCTGAAGAGAAGGACTTGGAGGTGCTGGTGGATAAGAAGCTCAATATGAACCAGCAATGTGCGCTTGCAGACCAGAAAGCCAACCATATCCAGGGCTGCATCAAAACAAGTGTGACCAGCAGGTCGAGGGAGGCAATTCCACCACTCTACTCTCATGAGATTTCACCTGAAGTACTGCATTCTGTGCTGGAGTCCTCAGAACAGGAAGGATATGGATCTGTTACAGTGAGTCAAGAGAAGAACTGCCTCCTCTTTGAGGACAGGCTGAGCTGGGGTTCAACCTGGGGAAGAGAAGGCTCTGGGAGACCCTATAGCACCCTTCCAGTACTTAAAGGGGGCTTAAAGGAATGCTGGACAGTAGAGTGATACCATTAGGGGTAATGGTCTTAAGCTGAAAAGAGGGTAGATTTAGATTAGATATTAGGAAGGAATTTTTTACTGTGAGAGTGGTGAGGCACTGGCACAGGCTGCCCAGAGAAGTCATAGGTGACCCCTCCCTGGAGGTGTTCAAGGTCAGGTTGGATGCGGCTTTGAGCAACTTGATTTAGCAGAAGGTGTTCCTGCCCAAGGCAGGGGTTTGGAACTGAATAATTTTTGAAGTAATTTCTGACTCAAACCATTCTATGAATCTGTGAAAATACCACCATGGAGCAGGTGATATGGTGATTCTGCTCTTAACAAAATATTCAATACGTAACATTAACAGTTTTCCAAAGAAATAAATAGAAAATACAGTATCTACAAAAAATACCCACTTTCCAAAAAAAAAAAAAAAAAAAGAGGAAATGTTGATTATACTTGATTGTCTGTTTTGAAACTGAATTTGTTACAAACTGTATTCCATAGGTTTTCTTATATTTTATGTACACACACCATGCTGTGTTACTGTGCTGAAAAGTGTTTTGAGCTGCTTTAATGTGTATATATGAGCAGGCTGAAGTTAATGCTCTACTAAGCATTTTCACACTGACTATATGAAATAAATAACTAAATATTAAATGCTTCTTGCACTGGTAAATATAATTAAAAAAAACACTGCCCAAGGCAAGGTACTCCTTGTGAAAACCAAACATAGGCTGGAAAAAAGCATCTCTGGGTATTGCTTCCTCAAACAAGGATGAGGGGTTGACTGAAGTGTTCTTTTGTTCACATCATTAGAGGAGAGAAAGAAAGGAAAAAAAAAAAAAAAAAGAAAACAAGCCAGGGAAGAAATATACAGATAGAGAAGAAAGCCACAAATGCGATTAAAAGGGTGAGTTTTTTTTAAATAAAGTATTCACCAGAGACCTGGATCTCTAGAAAGAAAACTCATTCTTGGTCTGGAAAGGGGACAAATTTGTATACTCTTTGTAAGTTGGCTGCACCAAAGAAATACATTCTTTCTTCCCCCCCCCCCCCCCCCCCCCCAACCCTCCCCCCCCATTTTTCTTCTTTTTTCTTCTCCTAAAAGGACTAAGATTCTAATTACTTGCTAACCACGCAGACCACAAAGAATATTTTGCATGCACATCTGAATGAATACTATTAAATGCAATCTTACCACACAGAGATAGCCATAACTTTGCTGTATAATATAGTTTTTGGAATTTATTAAAAAAATTAATATACCAGTAGAGAAAACCCTGACATTTTCCAGCTCTTCGAAGACAGGGTGGAGCCACACAAGGACCCACTAATATCAGCTCCAAAAGAGGCAGCCATAATGACAAGAGGTTCAACCACCATGTCAAAACTCAGGCTGATGTTTAGTGAACCACGTACATGATCCAAACACCGGTCACTTTAACAGGTTCAGGATTTTGAACTCAGGTTCATTTTGTGAGTGGAGACAGGCCAAATACCAATGACACAGGGAAGAACAAACAGTGTCACACCGCATGGCAGTTTTTCTCCAGGCACATTGTGTTAGGTCACGGGTTAATCATCGTCAATTCATGCAGCCGCACATCACAGAGTCTATTAATTATTACTTAATTTCACTACACTACTAAATGATTTGATCAATTCTATTAGTAATTAGAACTGTTCATGCAGCGACATTCAAATAAAACTTTTCTCCTCACAGTCCATTCCTGATGAAGAGCCAGAATGAGACAATATCTAGGTTTATTAGTCTTACTGACTAGATGCATTTTATTGGCACTACAGCTGTTTTCTGTGCTTGTAAGATTTTTCACTGATAACAACAGAACACTCATGACAATCCAAAAATTGAGACACAATTCAGCTGCATGTAAGACAAAATATTGCATCTCTTTATTTAAAACAGAGAGAAAGGATGCCATGCTAAAAGCTAACACTGTTGCTTGTTACCAAACTAAAAAAAAAAAAGTCAAACAAGAAAAAGATGCATTCAGACACCAGGTAGAATTAATCTTAGCACTAGCATTAAATCATTTGATGTTAAAAAAGATTGCAGCCAAGCCAATAGCTTGTTTTACAACACATTGATAGCTCTTTTCCAGACAAATTCTAATATTATCGTACAGTATTTCTCATGCAGAATTTGCAAAACAAACTAGATTTCTTTTATAAAAATGTAGTTTGTGATTATTTGAGGGAGGGATACTTTAAGCAAAGTCATCTCTTTCTCAGATCTTTCATTTTCCATCTGTTTGGAACTAAGTAGAGAGACATGTTACCTGAACTGCCTTCCTCATTAACCTTCCCTGAAATCAATGTCTGTTTATAAGTTTTTATTTTGACAACACTGCATATGCTGCAGCAACTGTATGTCCTATAAAAAATAAACTTATAATCTGAAATAATGCTGTTTAGCTCATGCTTCCCACTGTGAACCAGATCTTAAGACTGTGGGTTTACACCACTTTTATACTGCTGTGAGATAAATATGAGCCAATTGCATCTCCTGAAGAAACACTTTCAATTCGTAAACATTCAAAATCTTTGCATATTTAGCAACCTGCCAGTTTTGTGTTGGACGTTCACCTTATCTTTCACACATCTTTTCATCTCGATGCTGATATAACATTTCTATGGGATTTTGGCAAACACCAGCAGTTAATTGAAGTACTGCACAGCAGAAAGGCAAATAAACGTAATACAGCAGGAGCTCCAAAAAAGCATGTGGTATGTACCCTGAGCATCTTTATATAAACTATCCCTGACACACATTTAGCTAACCTTATCTTAAAAAAACTAATGTCCACAATTTCTCCAGCCAATTTTGCATCTAGGTAGCTTGATATTCAGAGAACTTCCCAAAAGACTAAATCACCTTGCTCCAGTTCAAGGTTAATTTTTCTGGTACTATTTACACTGACTAGGGAGAACAGTTCAGTCTCTTTTAGATTACGTAAATCCTTTCACTTATTTGGACAATATTACCACCACCCCACTTAGCCTGCTATATAGTTTGGTTCAAATAACCCAAGTTTCTTCACACTTCTTCGTTAGTCTCTCCAGGAATATTTTCAATAAGACTGTACATTATACAAAATTTAGTGTCCAAACCTGGATAAAGTACTTCAGCTGAAGTCTTACCAAAAATAGAATTCTTACTTCACATTTTATCAATGAAGTACCAATTACTATACATCGAGACAGTATTTTTCTTCACAGGAAAATTCTGTTAACTTATGTTCTGTCCATGATTTACTTTCAGTTTCCTCCCTCAGTCCTTTAATACAGTATTGTTGTTTAGACAGAAGTTGTCCAGTCTTGACTGGTGTAGACAATTTTCTTCCACCTGTAAATGTAACTTTATGCGTATTCTTATTTAATTGCATTCTTTTTTTCTAAATTAACAATTTAGCATTATCTGGGTGAGTTAAAATCCTGTCCTCCAGTCCAGTCACAGCCCATGCTTGCATTTGGTCTGATGGCTGCAGCCAGCTCAAGGTGGATTGAGGAGAGACAGGGAGACACAACAGCCAAGGGCTAACCTATGGTAATGCACCCACTTGACCACAGTGCTGGTCAGTGTCCAAATTTAGAGGAAACTTACTTCATATATAGTGGCAGTTAAAGAATCCTTTGAGCTCTCCTGAAAACAATAGAGGGCTGCACATCAAGACCTCCATTTGAAAGAGATGTCTCTCAAGAATCTTTGCTGCAACAGATCCCTCGTACATGAATTGGGAATAAGTGCACTGAGAACTTTGAAACCTTTGCTAAGTGACAGAAAGGATTAATTGCACATATATAGTCTTTTGGACACAAAGCATTGAGCAAGCTTGGGGTGAAGTCTGGATCCAGCCACATCTAGACTCCTTTCTGAGAAGGAATTTAGAAAGCGAGGGTATCCATTCTGAACCTCATGACTCAATAGGGTCTCCAGACAGTTTTGTTTGATCCTATTCTCTATGCAGTAAATTATCCAGTGCATCTTGCCATCAAATCTTGTTAAACCACTGTTGCATTTACTATCAACTGTGTGAAACTGCTGTTTTATATCAATAAACATATTGCTGCTTCTCTCTTACGAGTGAAGAGCATCACTATCACTCCATCTGCAACAATTGCTGGGGTTTTATTTTCCACAATTTACTACCTGGAAGAAGTCAGTGATGTACTGATTTCAAGAGTAACCTGTTTTTTAATCTTATTACCTGATATCCAACTGGATATGCTTGCATTGCTACACAACTGTAGACACAATACAACTCTCTATTTAAAATACAAGAGAATACCTGCTATGGCATCCTCTACTTGGAATTATTCTTGGGAATAGAGGAGTTAATATAACAGGTAACGGAAGTCCCATCCTGCCCTTACTTCCACAATAAAAATTAATATTACCAAAACAAAAATAAGACATGATTTGTTTTGTGACCTGCCTGTATTTTTCTTCTCTCCATGTTAATATTCACAATGATTTATGTACTTATGGGATTGGGAATGCTGAGTTGTACCACATCTCAGTTAAATTTTGTAATAGATTGTGATTTGGGGGAGAGGGAAGGAAGGAATAAGAAAAAAAAAAGCCTCCCTTTCAGCATTCTTTCAACCAAAACACTCAAACCAGAAGACACTGAAGAGTCACATCCAAAACATGACAAAACAAACAGTTCCAGGGAATTTAGTCCTTCATCCATCACAAACACAAGGTAATCCAAATTTAATGAAGATATATTCAGAGATACATCAAACCAAGAGAATAAAACTGGCCAACAAATTCCTCTGAGGTATGTATTACCCTCTCTTACATTAAAACAAAAAGTTTTCTATACCACCCTTAAATTCTGAGTCTATTGTAAGCAGCAGGGAAGCAAAGGAGAAAAACTCTCAAGTTCACAACCAACTGGCCTTTCTGAGACACCAACTTTAAATAGCACTTCGCAGAAAACAGAAGGGAAAACGAACTCAGGATTCAGAAACGCAAAGTATCTTGGAGAAGAGGTAGCAAAATTGTTTGTACATCACCCAGTGATTTAGTAGTGTGGGGGCCTCCTGATCCATTCCACATTATTAATAGCTACCAGAGAAAAACATTCCTTCAATTATACAATTTCCATTAGCCTTATGTACGAGTAAGAATTCTAATCCTAAGAACAATATTGCATGTCCTTGAGGAAACCTTTTAACAGCTTTGGTAAAAAAAAAAAAAACACTAATTGATGACAGACTTATAGAGTTATCCAGTAACGCTGGGACCAAGTCCACAGGTCCTTGATCCCTTTACTGTGTTATCAAAGTTTTTCCATAGAGAAGCACTAGCGAATTTCTGTATCCAATCCAATGCTATCAAGAGGCATTTAATATTTTGGGCAATCATTCAGAAAATTACCACAAGCCAGGCTGTTTCTAACACATATGGCATGGCATCAACTTTTTACTTCATGTTCTCTGATCTTCTCTATTTCTGTTCTTCCTAAAGCTACATATTATGATATTAATAAAAAACCAGTTCTGAAAGAAGCAAATCAGCCTCATGCCCCAAGGCCAACAGCCACCTCCAAACTTGCCATTTGCTCTAACTATGAGTTTACTTAAGGTCAGATTGCAACATTTTAAAATGAACTCACATATTTTCTGAAAAGCACATTACCAGGTAAAAATCATAGGCCAGAAAAAGTCACCAATAACTCAAACACTTCAGGAAGCTTATTAAATAAAATCTAACTTTACAGTCATGTAAGCAGCAGAGATCCTTATAATGAATGGGCAGAATACATTAGAGCAGATCAGGAATTATAAAACCAAATTAGAAACCCAAATCTCATTTGCTATAAAAACAAGCAGTTCTTTGTTCTTGAAAAGGAAGTAACTAAGATAATGCAATGAATCACCCTTCTGCAGGCAATCTCTGATGCTTAATCCTTTCTATATTTCTATTAGCTAATTATGCATGCATCATATGTTTCAACATTTTATGAAAAAGTGGATATCATTAACATCTCATCTCACAGCTTTATGAAGGTTAAATTACCCAAAACTACCCTTCTTCCATATAGTGGACATCAAGGTAAGAACTAAAATTCGACAGCACAATTCAAAAAAGGTTAAGGATTGTATTAACTTCTCTTAAATGAATGTATTCTAAGATTCAAAGTTGTACATCAGTGGTGTTCATACCCAAATTTGATGAAAACAGATGCTACCGTGGCTTGCTGAAATGCCATGCACACACAGCATCTCTGCCTGCCATTTTATCTTTATGCCAGCTGTAACTGTGTCTGGCTAAGATGACTTAAACTTTCTTCATACCAGCTGTTACAGTCCTGTGGTTTAGATCTGTGACAAGTACAGTGCTGACAACACACTGGTTTAGATATTGCTGAACGATGTTGCATAGTCTCAAGGCCTTCTTTTCTTTCTTGCTCTGTGCCCTCCCCCACAGTGAACAGAAATTGGGAGAGGGGACCCAAACCAACCAAAGAAATACTCCATGTCATATAATGTCATGCTCAGCGATGGAGAGGAAGGAGTGCTTCCTCTGTCATTCAAATGCTCTCTGAACAGAAGACCTTGAGTTTCACATAAAATATTAACGCAAGGCTCTCAGCAGCCCAGTTTGTAGCAAAGAAATGAGTTGTTATCGTAGTGTCAATACGGTTGGTGAAACTGTATAGCAGTGCTACTGTATAAATCATATCTGCCATTGCATCTCTTTTTCCAAAACATTCGCAATATTGATCATGAAATAGAAACAAACAATTTTGCACTGAATATCTAAGCCACCCAAACAAAACCTGGGTCTGAAGCTGGATATTTGTAATAAAGAAGCCCCACTTTTTTTCTAGCCAGCACCTCTCTCTCACCTTTAGGAACTGCTAAAACCTTGAGACTTGACTTTTTCTTCTCTTTCATAGATCATCTAGAGTCTGCCTGTGAGGCAGATGAGAAGGGTATCTTGGTTGGCATAATTCTCATTGTTGAAGTTAGATTGTTTTCAAGCTGAGATTTTCAAATAAGCTTCCAAGCCTTACAAACTGAAAAAAATATTCAGAACATAGTCCCAAGAGGTTCTTATGCCCTAATTAAGTGTTTTCTCAATTTCTCACCATCCAAGGACACGCACCTCCTCTCATATTAAGGGGAAGGAGGTCTGTGACTGTTATATTGTTAACAAGAGAATTTAATTGAGAAACATGTTTGCATGGCACATTACATGTGACTCTTAGTTATGTGATATATTCATGGGTGACAGGAAAATGATGTCTGTAGAGATGTGTAAATGCCTCATTAAGTTTAAGAATTATCTGTTAGAAGGACAGTTCCACAAGAAAATCTCTATTACTGAAAAACAGGAGACAGAGTGAAAAAACATTGCAATTGTATCACCACTGACCTTGCTGAATTAATTCACCCATCCAGAAATATTTTTATATATATTAATAATTAATGTTATATTGTAAAAAATGCATGAATAGGTTATACCATGAAAAGGCCCATGAAATCAGACTCACTATATTTTCAGATTTGAGCTCAATTCAACATGAATTTGTATGCTAATTCATATAAGACAGAGAGAGAAAGCAGAAGGTGGCTGAAAAAGGACACTGCTATGAAACATGATACATAAAAAGAAACTTTTAAAGAACAATTTCTTTTCAATTGAAAAATTACAAGTTTCATCTTTGACAGACAAAAATCAACAGTATATGACTGATGCCACAACGTTCTCTATAGCTAAAAATCAAAACAACCCCCCCACACACCTTCCTGGATGTGGCAGAAGGTAAATTATCCTGGCAATGAAAAGCTCTCAAGGAAAGCTATACTATCCTATTTACATTGACAGATCGATTTTACAGCTAAACAAGGATTATACAAATCTGGGAAACCACATTATCAACTCCTGCTCACAATAAGGCAGTTAGACAAAGGAAGTACAACATTCATACGAACCAACTACACATTTTGACACATACTGTTAAACAAAAAACTAACTGGTTTATTATATTTAACATATTTACAAGATAGTACAAATTAAAGTACTGTAATATCATTATTGCATGACAACAAAATATCCATACAGGCAGAAAGCAGCACATGAAAAAGATACTCCAGAATATTTAGGAAGTCTTTGGTACTCAAAATATAGTTTAAGATGCAGCATTAACTCAATCAATACAGGGCATTAAACACAGAAAATGATGTGTAGATTTATGTCACAAAAGTAAGTTCGGCTTTTATTCTTCTCAAAGGCTGATTACTGCACTCAGCTTAAAAGTTTTACGGAAACTTTAGGATGAAGAGAGTACTCGAAATTATTCTAAAACCAAGCTGTTAAAAATGAACTGATGCATTTCTTGACTTGTATTGAATTAAACTGCCTCTTCTCAGAACTATATGACAGCAAAGCACTAAACACTTCACAGGCCTAGAGCCTATTCCTCTACCCCGTGAGCAGGCAAAACTGTGAAAGAATCAACTGTCTACTTCAGGATCAAGCTCACAATAGACAATAAAACTGCATGGCAAAACATGACGACAGAAGGTATACCCTGGTCTACACTGCTGTACACACCATTTACAAAATACGTTTTATGCATAATCTACATATTCACAAATGCTCTCAACTATTCCATCAAGTAATGCACTCAACACAATCACAGTTTACATAATTTTGAGGAAAATCCCTGAAAAGTTAGAGCATCAGCAGAGTTTCATCTGCAAGGCTGAATCTCAAGTGGAGGATTTCCAGATAGAAGATCCTCTCTGTCACCTGATCAGACAGCAGTGTATGCTCGGGGTAGCAGATAGGTAACATGGTTGCAGAGAGCAAAGGGATTATTGTACATCCACTGTGCTGTGCTTGGTTCTTCCTGATGACCAGGAGATGGCCACAAAGAAGCAAAGAACGCCGGGGCAGCCAAAAAGAATCTGAAATATGTACTAGCAGATTCTGCTCTGCAGATGAACACTGGATATTATGTTCCTTGTAGAGTGGGAAAAACTAGGGTGTTAAATAGTGCAGCATTTATGCACACTATCTGCAAAATTCCTATGTGAAAAGAGAACAGGGAAAAGCAAAATATAGAATATGGGACAGGATCAATTAACTATCTTGATTGCTCAGTATTGCCCTAGAAAGAAAATGTATTTAAAAATCTTTTTCTCAGAAGTTTTTAAGCCAGGTTAGACAGGTTAGACATTATCTATGTGTTTGAAACTGCACACATAAAGACATCACCCACATTTATTTTAGCTAATAGCTACGGCACTTCTGGCCCTCCATAAATTAAAACAGTGCCTCACCAAGAGGTGGACATCACTTTACAAGGGCTGATGTTTCAAGCCAGGTAACCTAGACATTTTTTAACTTGGGGATGTTCACAACACTGCAACAATCCCTAAACTCAATCCCTAAACTGCTATTAGCATCCCAGGGAACACAAGAGGACAGGGCCCAAAGAAATCTGCAAATTCCTTTTGCATTACCTTATAAGAGGTACAAATGGTGACAGTAACTCCTGCCTAACTAGGAAAAGACAGCCTAGAGAGGGAAGCATCAAAGTTCATCTGAATCAATCAAGAGGTTAATATAAACAGTTTTGTTCTTCAGAAATGACATCATCTTGCATTAGTATATTCTCCTACAAAATAGGTCTACAATATTTATTTAATGTTAATACAGAAAATTTAAAAACTCACTTGTCATGACTATCCTCAGTTCCACTTCTACGGTCAGCTGCTTAAAGAAACCTCAAACAAAAAGACTTGGCATGACTAAGAAATTATCTCACAATTCCACTTTGTGGACATTTTTTCAAACAATACCACATCACTACACCTTTTTTAATTGTTGTTTTTAAATAAATTGTTAGAAGATTTAGGCTGGACCTCAAAGTAGTCAGTTTACTACATTCATATTTTCTTCAGAATTGTTTTGTGAGTTTAAAACTGTTTGTAGGGTGATAAGTAGTTTGATGTTTCAAGACACATCTATTGACTATGCTTATGCCCACTGGAATGACTGAACTGTTTTCTGCATGCAGTGATAAGGAATAATAAACCTTCATCTCCTAGTACCATCACAGATGTTAGCTAGAAGAAAAGAGACTTATTAAATATTCAGCCATAACTAGAGTTCATGGCATATTACAGGGTGAAATGAAAAGGAGCACAATGAAACTTGTTTTCCAGAGATCTTCCACGAAGGTGGGGGTTGGACTTTGTACTGATCCCCAGTGACGGCAAACCAGCAGGTTGCTTCTTGCACAGCTCAGGGTAAGGTAATTATCTGTCAGCACAAGCTTCTGTATAAATCCCAGCACTAAGACTGGAAGGTTCACAGAGACAAAAATGCTGCTGTTTAAATACTTAACAAGACCAATAACACTTTGAAGATACTGAATTTTTAAAATCCCTGAATCTGCAGGTCAGCAGAGGAAAGTTTTTAATTCATTCATCTTCTTCAACATAAGTTGATGGAAACCAGCCCACCTAAGAAGAGAAAAAGCAGAACAAAATAATACATGAGATGCACAAGTTTATTAAAAAGCTGAACTAGGCAAAACAAGGATGGATTTGTTTAGTAAATACAATATTACAAATATCTGCCACACTTAGGGTAAACATGCCAAATAGAAGAATAACTTGCAGAAATGATGACTTGAGATTAAATCCACTCCCACCCCCATTACCCTCACACCCTGCCTTCAATGAAGTCCAGGGAATCCTCTTGCAAAGGAAGCAGAAACCAATTTGATTTGATTGCATTACATGGAGTAAATTCCATTGAAACCGACAGGAGTTTTAAATAAGACAGAACTGAAAAGCGGAGTCCAGCGTTTTACAGTTCATAAGTTATAATGCTACCTCCATTCTGAAATTAACGATGTGTCAAATAAGGATTATAAAACACATACATGGAAGCGATCTCATATATTTCTTATTGTGTTATCTATTTACTTCAGGTTTTTCACTCTGACTTCTTTATAACTAAGTCAATTTAACACTCAAAGACCTCAGAACCAAACCTAGAGCATGGTTGGAAGGAGTAACTGCATAAATTTTGTTGTAGACTACCTTGCCAAAGTATGTCCAGAAGTGAGCTTATGATTGCAAATCCAGGCTGTGAATGCTATCAGAAAGAATGCTGGTATATAATAGGGCATCCTTTAGGATGTATGTAGCTGCATTAGAATAAGATGCTATTTTCTTCATATGAAAAATGTATATAGGATGGCCACTAGGCCTTCAGCATCCCTACTTCTTGTTTAATTGACCATTTCACTTTAAGGTTATAACTAGGTTCGTGCACATAGAAAATAAGTTCCCCAATTGCATAAAGCAGTAAATCTGGACACTACTTCAGCTGGACTTGCAAATTTCATTTCCAGCTTTCAGCTGACCTACTTTCTTCCACCTTGCATTCGTTGACCCTGCATCTCACCCCATTAGATATGGGAACAGCAGCCTCGAATACTTCTGACTGATCTGCACTAAACAGCAGTACATTGAGATTGAGACAATATAGTCTCTATAGGTCAAAACTGAAACTTCCACACAAGTCTGAGTGCAGTGTAAAGTGACTTCGTAAAAATCCCTGCTAAATATGTCGCTTCACATGAACCACATTTTTTGGAACTCAAACCAGCAGACTCCTATAAAAAGGTGGTTGATTCCATTGCACTATAGCCTGGCAGGAAGGTATGGAAATCATTCTGTGTTAAATCACTAAAGAGACTTGCACATTACCTGAGCTTTTCACCCTGAATATATATGTGCAACACAGTTCATGAAAAATCAACTACAGCTGCACTATTACTCCTGGTTATTTTCCAATCATATAATCTTGCCCAAATATTCAGCCTGTTAGGTCACATTAAATAATCAATTCATTTAGATGCTGGAAAATCTGCCTGGCAAGAGTTCTGCCTGGTTCCTATGAAACAGAGGTAAAAACATTTCATATCTTTGAATTTAAATATACAAAGAAGGTTTACAATGTAGGAACACATCTTAATTTTTTTCAAAATCACTGTCAGTGAAAGCAGAAATTACAAAGAAAAAAAAACACCTTACCCTTCCATTTACTTCACCTCTCCACCAGCCATTCGCACTCATCTTCGTATAAATTTTTACAACATCCCCTTTCAATAAGGAGAGTTCTCTCATGTCTCTTGCACAGAAGTCATACCTGGCTATAGCAATGCCTATCACCTTCGGGCTTAGCACTGTAATGAAACAGACATTGATATTAAGGTTTGTTAATTGAAGGCTACTAAAGTAATTCAAATAGCAGTACTGTAAAATATAAAAAAATATAACAACAAACACTGGCATTTATTGTACACAAATGTGTATACAGATTAATGCTTAAAAACAGGCGAACGGTGTAAAAGTTGAAGGGAATTTGTGATTTAATAGTTTTATTCTTATAAAAAGTCAAACTAAATGAACCATAAATAAAATATCCCCCACCCCAAAATCTCTAACCACATTTGCAATTACTGTATTTTTGTGCTTCATCATAAAACTTGCTGCCAGTTACACACATCAACATATTTTACAGGTCACTAGTTTCTTTCTAAAAGAATTATTAGCATTTACAGTCGATTTAACTTTAAACCTTTAATGAAGCAAAACAAACAGAATAAGGTGGTGTTCTTTCAAAAGCAACCTCCAAGTTAAATATTAATGCACTTAAAATTGGAAGCTATATCAGCATGAGCAAAAGTAAAGAGTTTCCACAGGAAATTAGTATGGACCATTTGTTACAATCTGCATGAAGACTGGCTGATGTAGATTTACTCTTTTAATGAGTTTATTCTTTAAATCACCAATTAATTTGTTCTACCAAACTTGTCATGAAGAAAAAAAATCCTTACAATTTTTTTTCCTAAGTTTCAGTGAAATTAATACTTAAAAAATTTAAGCTATATCAGTATGCAAGCATTTTCTCGATGTAAAATCCAGGCATTTTAAGAAATACAAAGTTGTTTAAATATCTTTTTAAAATAATGTGAAAAAAAGCCTCATATCAAACCCAAACCACTCCCTCCCAAATAATTTTATAGGAAATAACGTAGGATGTTCAAACTTGCCAAAGAAACCCTCAACTCTTCCAATGAGAGGAAAGTGGGCGAAGCACCTCAGAGACTTCAGCAGTTTAGAGAAAACAGCTACTACTCTACTGCATTTTGTACTTGGATTATTTGGCCAAGGCATTCTATCACACACACACTAATGCCATTTTATTTTGTAATCATTTTCCTACATAAATCACTGTAGGCAGGAACTGACAAACACCAGGAAGTTTCCTACTGAAAAGATTTCAGAAAAATTCATTGTATATTCATGTTGAATGACTTGATGTAATATACTTATAATCTTTTTTTGACTTTTTTCAGTACCCTTTCCAGCTTCTTAGAAATTCCCAATAACTTTTAGGAAATACCATTACGATTATAGTTTCAGCAATGCTTTCAACACTGCTAAAAGTTCATAGCTAGTTGCTTTAATTTAAAGCAGGAACACAAAATAGAGCAAATGAGCTAGAAAATCTTGACAGTTTCAGCTCTGCTTGTATTTAAGATTTCTTCTGACCCCACTGGGGACACTTCATAGAAACAAACACTTTTTTGTAATAATATTAAATATGAAAGTACGAAAATCATTATACATTCAAATATTTTTAGTTCACAGAGAATACAAAAAATATTTTCAAATAACAAAAAATACTATGTTTAAATTATTTTTAGATATCTCACAAAAACAGAATGCCTAAAAAAACATTTTTGGCAATAGATAGCAGATATTACGTCATTAAAGTTTAGTCCAACATTCTGGATTTCTTATGTAAAGTATGCTTATCAGATACTTGATACAGAATGTATAGGATGCCATATAAAAGAGAATCAGCATCTCAGTTTATTGCTTATATTCACAATATGAATATATTGTAAAAATCTAGAGTTTATATTAGGTTTATTAAAGTTCAAACATACTTTTCCCCATTAAGCAAGTCATATGTAAACGCTACTTGTTTAGATGTTGACATGAATGTTACGTCCTACACCGTATGAGGATTTTAGTAATCAGTTTTACATGGCAAGAGCACATCATAGGCAGCAATTGTTTTGAAGAAAGAAAAAAAAAGAGCAGTTATTGATTGTAAAGTTAGTAACCACTTAAAGATGTGCAGTAATATCAGTAGCAGAATTAGGGAAGCATCACAGGATGGAGGGAAGGATTCTGGGAAGTAGGGCTTCATTTCAAATTCTAGAAAGGCGATAAAGGGTCAAGGAAGGAGGTTATAAAAAGCAAAGATGAACAGATTTGGGAAAACATGGAAGAAAGTGGCTAAGGAGAGAAGAAATGCAAGCAAGAATAATAAAGAGGAAAAAAGATGGAGGAAAATTAGGATAGAAAGAGGAACAGATCTGAGGGGAAGAAGGACTTCTAACTCTTTTCCAAGTTGTGAAACCAGAGAGGAAAAGGAGAAAGAAGCAAGAAAAATCAAAACCATTTCTGTCCAAAAGTTTTGAGGCAGAAAGTAGTAGAATTTAGATTAACTTAGAAACCATATTTTCAAATAAAAGTCATGTTCATAACATAAAATACATAAAGGGAAGCCAGACAAATGATGGAATACAGGAAAATTAAAGTGCTAATTTTTGAAAAAATATTAACCATATCTCTCTGGTGACACAGTCACAAAACCAATGTGAGTGGAGACTATCAGCCCCGAGTTCCCAATCAGAGCTGTCCCAGGATAAATGAAACTTGAGGGAAGATAGTCAGCATGTGGAAAGGACATCTGTACAGACGTGAGAGAGAAGAAACACTGAGTGAAGAAGAGGAAAAAGAATACCTGCAGGGAGAATGAGGAAAGGGAGAGAGTGAGATTAACAGCAAAGACTGATGGAAAAAAAGTGTCCAACAGGAGAATGAGAATGAGAAAATGGAGGGGAGGATGTGAAAAGAAGCTATTGAGAAAGCAGTAATAAACCTTGTGTACTAGGAAGGAGATACTCAGAGGATTAACAGAAAATAGAGTCTCAAATCTGAGGGAGATGAATAAAAGGTAGGTGTGTGAATGAGAAAAATATACTTTGCTTAACCTAGTCCTTCCTTCTGCAAAAAGGAGGAGAAGAAAAGACAGGGAACTATAGTTAGCTCCAACTCACACTACGGTATGTTGGAAAAGTTTCTCATTGGCAGCGAAATGGATATGCTGCAAAGGAATTTTAATACTAGTTCAGGCCAATGATGAAGGAATTAGGGTGCAAAACAAAAGAGGCTCCATGTGACTGGTCTAGCTCAGGTTTCCGCCTGTGCTTAAATTCCATATGGGTCAATGTTTCATTTTAAAAGCTGCAAGTAGTTGTTTCTCTTTCCTTGTGGTATGGCCTCCTCATAATTCTGCAGCCATGCGCCCTAAGGCTTGCTCTTGTGTATTAGTTTCCATGCTCCTTGAAGGAATGAACACTTACCTGCACTGTTTATCCAAACCTCAGTTCTATTACACCAGCAGCGCTCAGGAGCCGGCTTAACCCTTCTCCTGTGTTACCACCTTCCCTACCAGAAGAACTAAGCCAGCTCTGAAGATCCTTTTGAAACAAGTACTTGTAATACGAGTGAAATAAGTATTTGTTCATTTAATGCAAGCAAATGCTTTGGCTATTTTAAAAAAGATGGTTTTACTAAGAACGTATGAAGTAATGTAGTCTATGTATCAGAAAATGAAATCCCAGTCAAACAGGTAGGTAAATTTAAACTAAGAATCACTAACCCAGATTTTCCTTTAATATTTTGTACATGTACAAATACTTCACACAGCATATTGTGATATATAAGATATTGAAACTTTATTGTTACAGTTACTTAAGAATTTTCTGATAAAGTAGTTTTTCATTTGTTGAAATCACTTATGGGAATATTTGGGAAAGTGTGATAGGCTTAAAGTAACCCCAAGTCTTGATTGCTGTGCTATCACTGCAGGCCACTTCACAACTTGATTTTCATGGAACAGATACCAATTTCAGTAACAACATGCTTTGCAATCAGCTACTGGGCAACTGAATGAAAGAGGTCACCTTTTGTCCTCACCCAAAAAGATAGAAGCTCTCAGTATATACCTACAATAAAGGGTCAAAACTTAACTACTTTGTGTTCTCGGATTCAAATGAACAGAGCACTTCAGACATTCCAGATGAATGTCATGACCACAGGTTAAATGGCTACACTAGTATGGCTTTCTCTTCATGTTTTCTACAATTCTGTCATTTTATATTACCAAACATTAACTGTTAAAGTGCCTTAAACCTTGGATTCACAGCTAATGGTGTGACTACTGAAAGGAAGTAGAACAAAAATTCTATGTATAAGGATGCAAACATGGAAGAAACAGACTCCAAAACGGTGCACAACTGAGGGGCAAAACATTCAAGAGCAGTACAGGGCACTGAGATTGAAATCCCTGGCATGAATCGAGGGAAGGCTCAACAGAGACATTCTCAGCACAAGTAAGCGCATTAACCATTCTACCACTGAGCTGCCATTTACATGCTTTCCCTCTCTAGAAGCTATAGAAAGCCTTACAATTCCTTCTCAGAGTACTAAGCAATTTGGATGACCCTTGTGGTGCAGGTCTCCTAGTCAGATGTTGGTTGTGGTTACACGTGCATTCATGTATGCTAGATACCTTCCCTTCTGTAGTGCCAAAGCCAGCCTTGATCCTGATTTGCACAACCCAGGCCAAGCTCTCCAGCCCCTGCACAGAGGTGTGTCAGTGTAACGTGAGTGAACACTGTGCTCTCACCAGCAGTAGCTCCTTTCAGGTGCTTCGTGAAGGCAGTTACTGTCCTACTAGCAAAACTCTTCTTGAATTTGTCCAGTGGTGGAGCTCACCTCTTTCAAGACCAGGTCTCAAACACCAGAGCAAGTTATAGCCATACTGGTGCACTAGTTAAGGCTACCACTGCTACTATTTTAACCACTTTTATGCAGTCTCTTAGTTTATAATGTTTGCATTTATTAAAGTCAGAGATAGTTAAGTGAGAGTGAGGAAAACTATATTTAGAAAATAGACGGGTAAAATTAATTAACAGCGTTAATGTAAAATTTAAAGTAAGCATTTTCTACAAAACACCCTACTGTATTCTGAGATGATGCTGCAGTACGGTTTGCTGTAGGGATGGGACGAATTACTTATCTACAAGCCATGAAATGTTCAGGTCCGTGCATTTGAACAAATGTATCAGCTCATTAGTGTCAACTACATAGCAAATTAATGGTCAATTGATCATTGATTGAAACTGCTGCAACTACTGAGCTTTGCAACACCCATTCAAACTGCTTATTTTAATAGACACTTGTTCAAAAGTTAGAGATTGATTTTTGTTATACGCCAAAAATAACATGTAATAACTCAGGCTTCGGAGTCAGAGAAAAACTGAAATTATTACATTCGTCCCTTCCCTCGCCTGCTGCACACAAAAACAACAGACGCAAATTTAGAAGAAATATAAAAGCAGTAAAGCAGTACCTGACCAGAAAGGAGTGGAGGAAGGGGGAACAAAGCTGTAGTCTGGAGGAGTTACAAAAGAAAACCCACAGAACAAAGAAGGGGCTTAGAGAAAGAAAGAGAAAAAAGAGAAAAGCAAAAGAACATTGAAATATTGGCACAAGATTTAAATAATAGTTTTTAACTACATAATTCATTGATAATAAGGAAACTAAGGTTCCCTACTAAGGATGTCTGGAAGGAAATTGACCATAATAACTAGAAAATTTGAATCTATAATTTAATTTTTAACCATTGCATTTTTCAAAGAGTAATGTAGAAAGAAGACACCCATTCAAGGTTTCATAGAAGCAAATAAAAACTCAGACTCTTGATAATGTTTTCAAATTTAACAGAATTTTTTTCTTCTTTAATTTTGCGTGGCCCACTTCTTAACAGTCCAAAAGCAGGAACTCATGCATACATAAGAATTCCTCCTGAGTCCAGGAAGGCCAGTCATGAGACTAATGCCTTAATTAGGAATAAAGACTAAGTACCTGTTGAACTGGGGTCACATAATACGCACAAGAAAAAGTGTGCATTTTGGCCTGATAATCATTAACATCAATAGGAATTCCACAGCTAAACTACATCCTCTAAGGCCCAAATGGCATTGCTTGTCTTTGCAGTTTTTCATGACTTGAGAGAAAAACCTTGAGCAAAAAAAAGAAGAAATGTAAATTTGGCCTAGGAAGAACCAACACATCAGCTTAGTTCCTATAACAGCTTTCCTCAGGTGAAATGTTAGAGGTGCACTCACTCTATTGACAACAAACCTAGGGTCATCATATTATTAAATATAAAATTAGATGAAATGGACTAAAATCGCTTCAAATGGAACTACAGTTTGTTGACATTTTCTCACATTTTGTCCCTCTTTTGAAGAGGCAATGAAGATATATAATGTACAAAAATTTAATAAAGTTGGGATCTCTGGTCCCAGCTATTATTTGGAAAGGGAAACTCATCCTCAACTGGATAAATGATAATGTAGCCTCTAAATTATACTTATTAATATCTATAATCACTGATTAAGAGTCTTCCTTAAAAATGTAGCAGGGTTATATTCATCACATGCAGCTGGTTCCGTGAATTTATTCTTGTTACTACACACGAAACAAAATCTTTTTGCTTAAAAATAATTATTTGCAGGAATGACAATTACATATATTTTACATAAGGAATTAACAAAGAATCCACGATGGAGGTAATGGTACAGTTTTGTACATCTTACCTGGATGAGAATAGATACATTTGTGACAATGAAACTACCAGCATAAATAAAACAAAAATTTTAACGTTCATAAGCTATGGGCTATTTGTTAAAAAAAATCCAAAATACCCAAAACCATAGCACAAGCCAACAGCAGTTTAAGTTAAAAAGTAATTAAAAAATGCACTCCAGGGCCTCTTGCAGACTAGATATTCCCTTCTGATCCTTCACAGTTATGATCCTTTCTCCACCTCCAATACTAAACAGATTGTCCGAGAATGCATGAGGTTACCTGAAGAACGTCTTTATACTGGAGCTAATAACCCCAGGTGAGAGTTCTGTGTGGAAATGTGTTACAAAGGGCAACTTGATGGAAGAAGCATGCCCATTCTTGGAGACAAATAACTGCCTTGGTTTCTACAAAAGCACAAAATAGCGTGCTAAAGTAGCATGCAGGACTAAAAGCAGGTTAGGTGCTAAATAGGGTGTGGCTGGTCCTTTCCTGTCCATACATTATCTTATTTTTAGAGTATTCTGTCCAAATTAACTATCTCCATAAAATGAACATTTTTGTAGACGCTGAAGGGAGAATCACATTCCCTGAGAATTTAAGCAGTTACAAGGTGATTTAATGATTCATATCAGAAATTACAAACTAAAACATCACTTGATTTTCTTCACTTCAATGGGTAAACAAAAAGGAATATAATCCTTTCTCACGTTGTTCTAGAAAGTGAAGTTAATTTGTCATTCAATTTCACAGCAGCTCAAAGACTTTGGAAGCAGTAAATTACAAAACTCTGTCAAAGTCTACAATGGTTCAACTCGTGTTTTTCTGGCATACTTTTCCCACTTACTTTGTCAATCATACATCCTAAAGACCAGCTGTTTTGAAGAAGAAGCTGATGCCTTTTCAAAAGATGGTCTCTTTAAAAAGTCCAGATACAGTCATGTGAATAGTATAGTGCAAAATAATGAGTTGAAACTCAAAACCTCCTAAAATTTAGCATCAAACTGCCGAAGCCCTTTGCATTAGTAGCTTCAGCTCCGTGCTTGTCAAAAAACGGTGAATGTAAGACTGAGTAGATGCAAAACTGAAAAAAAGTGCCCCTCTCTCCCTCTCTCCAGTTGACTGGTCTGGTTTCCTTTGAACAACTATTTTTCTTGCACTCAGCTTCAGTGTGAAGATGACAAAAAAACAGCTGTGTGTAATTTCTTACTGAGGGCTGTGAAGTGGACGCAATGTCCAACTGCTGCCCCATGACTTATTTGCTTCCTCTACTAAACCAAAACATAGCCCGAAGTTTACCACTTCTTTCCAAATTCAGCTCAGTAGGGCTCACAGCCTAAATATATAGTTATTCTAACGTAAACTAACAGTAAAGCTTTAAAACGGAGCAGCATGATTCACAGAGGTAGTGGTAATCATGGAAATTTTCCTTACTTAAAAAAAAGAAAAAACACCACAAAAAACCCCACATTCATGGAGACATGCTAAGACTTGAAAAGAAAACTGTCAAATCCATTAAATGAAAATCAACCGTAGACAGTTTAGGTAGGCTGGAAGAATTGCGGATATCTATCTTTTTAACATATATATTTATAAACATAACTGTTTTTTCAATATGAGAGGAGTTTTTTTGACCAGCTTAGCCTTTGGCAAAACCTGCCACTTCCCCCCAGCACAGTCCGTAACATTAGGTGTCTGATATTTACTGTAGCAGAGACGGACTTTCTCATCCCCTTGACTAAAATGAGATCATCCCACACTCGTTTCTCTTGCTCTTCCATCTACTGCCTAAAAGATCTTGTTGAAGGAGATGTTTCCTTTCGTATGTGGACTCTAAGTCTTGCATCCTGTGAAGCATAAAATGATTGAACTAATGCTCTTGCTAGTCTAGCAAGCTGGTGCACAGTACAGAGACATTCTAACTGACCAAAGAAAGGAAAGAAAAGAAATTGATACTACTCACAGTCAATAACAACCGAAACAAAGCAAGGACATACCCTCTCAACAATTAGAAGCCTCAATGCTATGAGAAGTCAAGGGATGAGGAAAGCATGAGAGATGACAAGAGGAAGAGAGAAGCAAAGGGAGATCACAATATAAAGGGAGGAGAAAGGACAGGACAGATAATTCACCAAGAACAGAGATGCGCCAAGATACTGCATAGCAGGGAGACAACTAAGAGAAGTCTTGGGAACAGTGAAAGAAAACAGAAATGGAAGGAATAAAGAGGAACTGGGAAATAGAGACAGAGTAAATCACATGCACAGATACACACTGGTTTCTTAAAATCATCTTTCCTAAATTATCTTCACTTTAATTAGGAGAGGAAAAAAAACTCTAAAGTCATAGAAATGTTATGAAACAGAGGCAAGCAAGTAAACAAAAACTCACAAACACAGCAAATGAAAGTAACACAGTTTCATTATCACAAAGACTAGATTGGACTTCATGTTTTTTCACGGCAGTCTTTATATTGTTAAAATCCTCATCAATTTTTATTTTCCTCTTATTATCTGTTGCAGTACAAAGACACAGCCATTGCCTGCAGAACCACAAATCTAATACTTGCTCTTTGACAGAATCATTACATACTTTCTAGAAGGCAGCCATGTCGTAGCTTTTAGCATTAATGCTGAACTTGTACGTGTCCTAAAAATCATGCTAACTTCCTCTTAAGTTGTAATAGGTTCAATGAAGTATACCACATGCATTGTACATCTTCTCGGTTTATTTCTTTCTAAACTTCAAAACTTTTTAAGCACTATCTATATTGTCCAGTAGTTCATTAACTTTCAGAAGCTTAGAGACCTTTAATAAACATTTCAGGTTAAAAGGCAGGCATAAAAATAATTACGATGCACTAAATCTAATCTTTTTTTGTGAATTTTTTGTGGCATTACTGAGATGCTACTTCATAAGGCTACACTACAAGACTGGTTTATTTAAATCCCTTTTTAAGGATTAAAACTGTCACAGATACCATTAACACTTGTAGCTGTGTGCATGCAAATGTCTGAAAAAAAATAGGCAGGATGCAGTTTAATCTCTCACCAGCATACCTAATAGATTTTTTTGAATATCAGGGAGATTTTAAATTTGGCAGCAAGACAAACTTGCTAGACATGTTTATAAACCTCCTGGCAGATCTGAATCTGCTTAGCTTCAAAAAAATCCTAGCTAAAAGCATTACCATTTTAATTGTTTATTTGTCAAAAATGGAAAATGAAGATGTTCAAAGTATCTTGTCCTTTTAATATTTAAATGACAGAAAAGAAAATACAAGAATTTACACTACTCACAGTTGCCACCTGTTCTGCTACTCCTTTGTCCCACTGAATTTTCAGATTCTTTGTATGGAAATTGTAGAGTAGTATCCAAACTTCGAAATCCTTCTTTGAGAGAGTGGTGTTTATAATATTCTACGAGTTCCTTTCAGAAAGGAAAAATACTATGTCATTGGAAATTGAAATCATATCCTTTTCAAAACTCCAGTGTACAGTCAATGAGGGTTTTATCATACAATTCACCTCATTTTATATTATGAAATCCCATAGTACGTGTTTATTTTTTAAAAAATCAAGTATCCTAAGCATTGTCTACTTTTAAACTGCAACTTATTTGGTGTTTGGCTTTTGTTGTTGTGTTTGGGGTTTTTTAAAATAAAATATTATTGCCAGAGCCAACACTTTTAGTTCTTTTGAGCCAGGTTGAGCATGTATTTGCTTTTCTGAAAGCGAGGTAGAAGGAAAGGTCAGCTGCTTGTTGGGTATGTAATGGCAACTGTCTTTGTTTTCCCAGACTTCTTTTGCAATGCTAAGTGATGTTTATCCACACATGCATTTGTAAGTACATAGATTGGAAACAAAGCATAAGGCTTAGCATCTAAGCATTTAAGTCAATAGCAACTTAATGAGCACATACACAAAACATGTAAAACTTTCAAGGCTCTGACATTAAAATTTGCTGGGGTTTGGTTGTTTCGTTTTTTTGGGTTTCTTTTTCTTTTTTTTCCAGTGTACACTGACTGAAAAATCCAGCATTTCACATTCTCCATGGGCCCAATCCAAAAATTTGTATCTGTCCATGTATCATACATGCACATATATATAAACATCCATTTGCACACACATATACACACAGAGACAAATCCTATATACATGCTCAGATTTTATATATATGGACACATATGAAAATATAAAAAGCTGGCTCAAATAGTTAATGGAGACAAGGAGATAAGTCACTTTAGTTTTAATTCTAAAGGTGGTAACTCCCATCAAAATACTGACAGCTCATATCAATATCACACAGTTCATACATAAAGCCTAGAATAAGATTAAAAGTGGTCAGCATTAAGACCAGTGTTCTTCAACATGTTTGTCAGTGACAGGGACAGTGGGATTGAAAACATCCTCAGCAAGTCTGCCAATGACACCAAGCTTTGCAGTGTGGTTGAGATGCTGGAGAGAAGGAACGCCATCCAGAGGGACTTCGACAGGCTTGAGAGGTGGGCCTGTGCAAACCTCATGACATTGAGCAGGCTAAGTGCAAGACCTTACACATGGGTCAGGGCAATCCCAAGTACAGACTACAGGATGGGAGGAGAACGGATTGAGAGTAACCTTGAGTAAATGAATTGGGGCACTGGTCAATGAGAAGCTTAATATGAGCTGACAACGTGCACTTGCAGACCAGAAAGCCAAACATACTCTGGGCTGCATCAAAAGCGGTGCAACCAGCAGGTCAAGGGAGGTGATTCTGCCCCTCTACTCTGTGAGACCCCATCTGGAATACTGCGTTCAATTCTGGAACCCCGAACATAAGAATGGTGTGGACCTATTGGAACAAGTCCAGAGGAGGGCCACGAAGATAGCCAAAAGGCTGGAACAGCTTTTCTGTGAACACAGGTTGAGAATTGGGCTTATTCAGCCTGAAGAACAGAAGGCTCCAGGGAGAACTTATAGCAGCCTCCAAATACCTAAAGTGGGGACTGACAAGGAAGCTAGACATTTTACAAGGGCTTGTAGTGATAGGACAAGGGGTAATGGCTTTAAGCTGAAAGAGGGAAGATTTTGATTAGATATAAAGAAGAAAACATACACTATGATGGTGGTGAGGCACTGGGACAGGTTGCCCAGGGAAGCTGTGGATGCTACCTCCCTGGAATTGTTCAAGGCCAGGTTGGATCGGGTCTAGAGCACCCTGGTCTGGATGAAGGTGTCTCTGCCCATGGCAGCAGGGGTTGGATCTATATGATCTTTAAAGGTCCCTTCCAACCCAAACAATTCCATGACTCTGAACTGCATTTGGGAGCACTTCACTCCCCATGCTGCGAGCTGTTGCATGTCTCTGAACTGCTTCTAAGACACAGTCCAAAGCTGAGCAAAATCTAAGCCTGGTTTTAGTAGTTCATAACTACAGACCTGCCAGGCACTCCAAATAAGCAGGAAAGCCAGGAGAATAAGAACTATTTGGGTTTTGTTGCCTGATACCAACACAGCACACAAGCTACAACGTCAGCAACCAAATTTTCTGTCACACATAATCGCTACCCAAATTACCAAGGCAACAGAGAGGGCGACTTGTAAATAAGCAGCATTAGAAGCAGGATTTCTGGATAAATGGAAAAATAATTAGTATGAAACTTCTGTTACCTTTCTGTACCACACAGGTCTGTAAGAATTACACTCTTTGGTAAAGGTAGTAAGTAATTCTCCTAGACAGATTTTATTTGTTGGTATAATAAATAATGTGGTTCCAAACAGAGAAAAAAAGATTCAGTTGCTTTTAAAAGCTTAGTTTTTAATACCATTCTTCCACGAACACTGTTGACAAAGAACTGGGCTTCAAAACATTCATTGCACAAATCACAGTAGCAAGTTCACAAAAAATTAAGTAAGGTAAGCAGTCCCTGCCAGCAGGGATGGGGCTCCTCTGGAGTCTGTCCCATCACCGCAATTCACACCAGCAGCAGAGATGACCTTGCATTGCACCTTGGCCTTCTACTCACACTCAGCACATTTCAATTACACTTGTGAAAGTTTTTCAAACATACCATGAAAACTATGTGAAAGAGCTTTTCTACTTTGATACCTCCAAGGTAATAAAGAACAGTGCGGCACTTACAGACCACTGCAAGTGGCTGCTGGCTTTGTCTCTCTTCTGCTCCCAGTTCTACTCAGAATAGTTTTGTTCCTCTCTTCTTCCAGACACTATTATTTTTTCTTTTGCATCCACACAGAACAAAGCAGTTGTTCCACAGCCTGTGCAAACAGTACTTACACTGTCACTTGCCTATTTCATTCTCAAGGGCAAACTTCATAATACCTAGCCTAAAACTGCATTCTGAAATGACTATTTCCTAATTCAATGTTAGCAATGCTAAACTGGTAGCAATGAGGACCTTACACCAGGAATTTCATTTGTCCTCTCAATTATTTGACGCAAGTCATATTCATTTTGTTTCTTTTTTATCCGAGTTTACGTCCTGCATTGTTCATCTGATGATTCAGCTCTATTTTGTAACCTGCATCAGTGCATTAAACTGCATCCCTGCCATAGGAAAAAATCTGGCAGAATGTGACTCCAGATCACATGCTTTATCAAGATCCTAAGAGTGCTCACACATTCTCATCAGTTTCCAGTGAATTTTTTGGTAGGTTTTCAGACTAGTTGCCTCCTTCACACATCTGAGAAATACTGTGCTTTCTGTTGCTACCAGTGATAAGATCTCAAAGTCCAAGCCCTAACACTACACACTTCACTGTTTTTTCAGTGTTAAATGAAGACATTAGAGTGCAGAAACAGCTTGATGCATTCCTCATCAGGAAATTTATGTCCTTCCCATGCTAATGAGTACTTATTTCAAATAGGGTCAGGCAAAGCACAGATTTCTGCTTGATTTTTAGCACTTGTAGGATGTTCTTGTTTTACGTTATAAAGCAGAGTATCAGTGGTTAAATTAAAACCATTTGTAAGGCTTCCTGTTTTTAAAGTTTCTCTCCCTACTCTTATTTTGCATCGTCCTTCATTTTTGTTTATCTTTGGATATGTATGCAGGAAGGCTGCGGCATAAGTTTTAATCCAACTGATTGCATTCAATATACTGTATTGAATAAGCTTCCTTTAACAATGCATCAGAAAATGCTTAAGCAGGAAAATTTTACAAATTCACTAACGTCATTTATTCAGACACCTTGTATTTATGAGTCTTGTCTGAGCAAAATGACCTATCAAGAAATTCTTTCACATTGAAGTTCAAAAAAAGGAATTTCTTCCCAGTATAACTCTGATATAACATTGAAAACTCACTGATCTGGGCTATTATAATACCAAACTCTCATTTCTGGGAATGAATTGTGCCTACAGGTGGAGTGAAACCAATGAGAACGCCAATGTTTTTCATGTCATTACTATAGTTTGCCAGTGAGTGCTGCTACAGAGTGAAAGGTCAAAGTAGCCACACAGTTCTTTTATCTGGAGTAGTCTCTACTGACTGTTATTCCAACAAGGATTTCTGAGCTATTAGCAGTTCAGACATTCTCTAGCTGCACTTCTTTGTCTCGTGCACCAGGACCAGAAAGACCAGTCTCTCCCAAGTTTTCCTGGGCTCTCTGACGAGCTGTGTCCTCTGAACTTACACATCAATAAGCATCATTACTTTCAGCAGTGCATGCATATGTGTGCTGGGCTGGGAAAGAACCTTCACCAAACTACTTTTAGGAGTCATTACTATATAGACAAATATTTCTAAAGACATCAACATTCTCCTTTCAAGATTCAGCCTCACTCCATAGTGGGATAATGTATGGGATTCAAACCCCTCCTCTCTTCCACACCCCTACAAGAAACACAGTTCTGTCCTAAATATAAATATGTAGTTATAAACACATACTACCGTCACTCAGAGCATAAAGCAAATATAAAAATTTATCCTATTAGCAGATATGGGCACAATTCAAATCTTTCACTCTCACAGCCTTCTGTAATTTCACAAACCAAAACAGCTCTAACAGCAACAGCTACATATAAAATAGCACATTGTTAAAAACCTAATCAATGCTTACCATTAAATTTTTAAATTTTCTATTTTCTGCAATGTGGAAAAAGCCATCTCTTGTTAAAATCTTGATGTGTTTCACTTCATTATTGTACCTGTAGGCAATGAATAACTTATGAATATAAATGTGGTTTTAATCAGACACAATCAATAATTTCCTGAGGGCATGCCCCAATAACACCACACGTATAAATTCTTAAGACAAAAATTTATATCTGTGCCAAAACAAAGCTGACATATAATTAACCAAATATATTTATTAAAGTACAGCTCAAGAGGAAATCTGTATTCAGAAAAGAAGTCACAGCTAACTGCTCACTCTAATTGGGAATTCCCATAAACTTCTTTCTTGTATATTCATATTGATAAACAACAGGAAAGCAAAGACAACTGTCACAATAATTTTCATCCACAGAACTTATGAACCCACATTTTACTGAAGTGTCTGAGATGGAAAAGGCTTTGACAAGTTCTCACTGAAGTCAATGAAACATTCTCAGTCACTTCAGAGAAGCAGATGACATTAACTTCAAACACTTGCTTATTCGTACCCAATATGCTAGACCAACTTTTTCTTTAGGTCTGTTTGGTAAACCAGCATTGAAAAAACCTATCATTACCTTCCTACTATAAATCCTGGGCATTTTTCTCAGTAACTTCAGTTTTCTTATTTTGACTCTCTTAAAGGCTGTGTACGATTCTATAAATTAAAACAGGTTTTTATGAACCTTATTTATCTCAAATATTATCTAGGCATAAATGAAAACAGGAAAACTTTCTGTAGAAGATCTTATTCCACTTACTTAATACTAATTGCATATTCTCCCGATTCTTTGGTCCTGTGCCGCACCAGGTAAGTGCTATTTACTCTATTAATAAGTTCACTCTCTGCTTGCAATCTTTCCATTGCTCCTGCAAACCTGTAACATAGAACAATAAAAATTGCCTTTGTTTTTTTCAAACCTACAAAGAAAGGTCTATCAAATACATAATGCAGAGTCCCAACATTCTGCATATGATGGGGACCTGAAAATGCATCCGTTAAAACTGAATACCACTTCCAGACCCTTGAATGAAGAATAAAGTATGAAAATTTCTGCAGCGGGGGCAGGTGCGTGTGTGTAATTCTTGATTAGAAAAGTACTTGTACATATTTTGAACACAACATAAAGCAAAGTAATAGAGCCTGAGCTTAGCTGAATGACTACTAGACAATAGCATATAAAATCACGTTTTCTGAAGTGTGTTGCAGATGAAACAATAAAACAGTGGCCCACAACCTTTGAACCTCCTTGAGTTCTAGTGGGTTTCATCTTAACAGGGTGGAGAATCAGCAATCAGTGTCACACTATGTCAAAAATAGACCTATGCAAAAATATGATATTTATGCAAACACACTATTTCATTTGGTTTTATATTTGTTTATAATCTCTAAAGGCTAAAGCATAATAGGTAGACTAAACATCCACAAGCGAGAAAAAAAATTCAGCTTAATATGTCCAAATTTGAAAGAGCTGATGCTAAGGGTTGAAAGCTAAGACAAACAAACCAGCAATTCCACAGCCCAACTGCATAAGCAGATTTCTGCCCTTGTTCTGCCTTGCTGATTTGGGTGGGACTTCATGACAGGCTGTCAGGAGACATTTATTTGCAAAACTAGAGGTTAAAGTGTTAATAGAGGAAAGTGACCTTGTGTTGAGGGAAATTATGCTTATTTTGCCGCTTTAGAAAGCAGTCTAAAGGCAGTCAACATCACAGACCACTGTTAGGTAAAATTTCACACTAATACATCACTACCAACGAGAAGGAAGCCTTAAACAAAAAAAAAACCAATTATTTTATAAAACACATCAGGGAACGTGCATTTTGAAGCTTATCACAAAATACATTATATTTTACAGCAAGTTTCAGCCTAAAGTAATTTTTCAGTTAAGTATTACAAATCCTTGGAAGATAAAGACCAATTCAAATGATATGATTTCTTCTAACAAAATCATAAATAAAGTAAATGTTATCATTTAATTTAAAATACTCCTTTTAAATATTAAACATTATATTTGGCTTGTGAAAAATTAATATTTGTTCAGATCTGATTCTGATTTCACTCTTGGCAAGCTAAAGGAAATCATAACTCATCTAATTGACAAACCATAAAACCAGTGAAACACAAGTGATGTTTATTCTGTTTTCTAGCATCATCATATTTTTTCAAAAGTGAGCTGATTTCCAGTAGAAAGTTTATGCACTACATAAGCCCCAGGCCACCACTGGTTGTCATTTTACTGCACTATTCCATCTCTACAGTCTTTTTTGTTGTTGTTTAAAAGGAAAGGCGGAACTATCCATGAGACAAGATGCATTTGACATTATTCCCTCTCTTCATTCACTTAACACGTTAGATTTACTTGCATGTTTCACATTAGTACACATCTCATCCTATTTCAGAACTCTGGGACTAAGGCTGCACAACTACAGACATAATCAAAATGTAAAAATCATTAAGCATTTTATTAGATCAGAAAACACTTTTATGGAATGCATGGTGTTGTTTTCCCAAACCATTACACAATGCCTTCTTCAGAAGCCCAGAAAGGCTAAACCAATATAATATATTAAATTATAATAAACACAGTTGTCTTTCTATGACTCCTTCTTTCAAAGAGATTATTTGAAGACTAGACAGGGACTCACCACAGTTGTGAAGAGTAGTCTACTGGCTTAGGAACCTAGGACATGAGAAGAATGGCGATCAAGATTTTTTTTCTAATCAGCACAAACTAGATAGCATTTATTTAATTGTCAATATCCAGATGAAACAAGTTAAAAGAAATAGACTAATTAGTCTGCAAGTCTATTTTCTTTTGAAGGAAGTTCTAATAGAAAACAAATATTCTATATCATTCTGCAAGTAGTACAGAATATTTTAACTCTTTGATGCTGTGACAGATATTTTACTTCAGAGTACTGAAAAAGTTATTTTATTGGAAACTTAGCATATATCTGTCATATATTCTTCGATAAGCAAATTATTTTAGTAAAACCGAAGAATCTTTTATTGTTTTCTGGAATCTAACAGGGAGAAAAATTACAGTAACAGTCTTCTCTTCTTTTTTCATTTATGATATATGGAATGTCTTCCAACAGAGACTTCCAAACTCAGATCAACACAGGAAGTTCTTATTACACAGGCCTACCAACTTAAATTAATTGAAACTTAAATCAATTACAGCTCCCACTAACTTCACCTCACTATCAACCAAGACCTCTTATCAAGTCTCTAGACCTTACCTTGAAATAAACTCCAGTGGCAGGACAAAAAAAACCAACACCCTCCCTCCAAAAAACATCCCAAAACAAAGTAAAACAAAATATTAAAAACCCTGAACACAAAACCTCTACCTCCATGTGTATTTAATCACAGCACTCTGCAGTTAAAGTTGCAAGAGTCAAGTAACACAAAAAAATTTGTGTTAACCTGCCAAAACACTATAGTGTATTCTAACAGTATTGCTGAGATAGTAAGACAGCTTTCGTATGGAAAAAAGCAGAAGAGGAAGCTATGAAGCAATTATTGACCCAGGGTATTGTAAACTAGATGACAGCAGACAATCCAAGTTGAGGGACTGTACAGAGGAATATGGCATTTGCAACCACTTCTGCTGGTAACATATTATCTTGCAATTTCCTCTAAAAAACACAGCTACTGGAATGCAAAATGACTAAATTATTGCAACAAGTAAGAACTGTCACAATTGCACTGTTTTAAGGCTCTTATCTTCATGCCAAGAAGCCTCAACATTAGGGTTATGTAACACACTACTCCAAAGACTTAAAACACTAGCTAAGTATTTTCTTAGGTAACTTCAGGACACTTTACTTTTTAAAAAACTTCCTTGATAAAAAATTAGGATTTAAATTATTATATGTTCTAACATCTCTTTCGCTAAAAAACGTAAACAAAACTGCTCAGGTTTTTGTGATAGCTTAGGGTTTTGACTAATTTTAGATTTACTTCCATCCCTGCAGTATTAGGATTCATTTCCATGAACCAAAGCTTGCAGAGTTCACAAATCTCTACTTATTGCCTTTGACAGAATGGTAATTCAAGCTAAATATGTCACCTCTTACTCGAATGTCTCTAAAGCCAAGATTTTTATGATAAAATTCTGAATTTTACAGGAAACCCCAAATTCACTTTTTTTTTTCTAAATAACAAAGCAGACACAACTATGCAACACATGAACACTCTCTGTGATAAAACCATGGTCATATGTTCAGCTTGTACAATAGTAAATCTATTCATAAAGTTCTTGAGAGGGGAAAAGGAAATATGAATTACTCCCAAATTGTGTAGACAAAAGGCTCTAGAACAGTCACATTTTAGTTCTGGTAGTATGGAAACACCTGTGAAGTGCAGGGGGCTTATCAGAGCTGGGTACTACCACTGACAGTAGCAGTGGTACTCCACATGCCTACAGCTACTGACAGTGTTACTCGGACAACTCTTCCTCTAACGGTAAGACAAGGAACATGCTGACAAAGAATCCCTATGGAAATGTGTTAGTGAAGCGACCAGATGAGACGTTTCAAGGCCAACTAAGCACTTACATAGTCTTTACATGCTGAGAGATATTTCAATAATAGAGTTTGTCTAGAGAAGTACTGCACCTTTAATGATTTTTATTAACCCCCATAGGTCTAATTAAATAACATGCATTCCCTTAGCAGCAGGAGAAGAAAGAATAGTTACAAAAAACCCCAGACAGTCTGGATTTATCAAGTAGTCCCACTATGTTGTAAACGATATAAAAATTCAAAGACTGTTTAAAGTCCAGCCTTAAGAGCAGTTAAACAATAGTTGAGTAGTCCTTTTCATTAGTTTTGAATGGACCAATATACCTATAACAAGTGGTGTTCATTGTCATGAAATACAGTAAAAACAAATGTTATTCCAGAAGCTCTTGGCTCATACTGTGCTATAAATCCAATGCTTCTACATAAATGAAAAACAATGGAAGTTAGGAAGAACCAGATATTACTCATATGGTGCAGAAAATATCTGCTGACATACACTACTTAACACAAAGAGGAAAAAATTGTTTATAGATACATCTGTGAAAAGTCGGAAATACACATATATTCTAGAGCTCAGTAGTTTTTCATTCAATATTCATTCCTATAGTCTTTTGATGTATGCATTTTATATCATTTCTGGACATTTTTACATTGGCTGGTTGTAAAGACTGTTAGACCTAATAATAACAGCAAAAGTTATAGTATGTTTAAAAACTGATCAATATTTCAGTATTTTTAACTGCATCATTTGTCATAGTAAGATGTTTTTATGTCATCCCTCCAGGTTAGCAGTGCTGAAGAATCACTTTATCGTTTAGTTCTGATGACACCAGCTGGTAACATTTCATGAATAATATTTATTCATTCTGTAAAACTGTATTATTTTCAATATTCATCTAAATAGTATATTTCTAAATTTACCAGAAAGCTTTATCACTAGAAAACAATCTTCACAACCCCCCGGTAGCATTTTTCCTAACTTTGGATATCTTGCTTCCTCTGCTTTGAAGTATAATGGTGGTTCCTAAAATGTTTCTACAGTCACTGTCAATGATATTACACAATGACTAACTGGGTGGCTTCAAGAAGCCAATGCCAAGACATAGCAGTCCCTGTGTGTGTTCAGGATAGTGACACCATGGTACAGGAAATCCACAACTTTCACAAAAAGCAGGGGGATGAGGGGAGAAAAGCTAAATTCACATAAGATCTGTTCTGTTACACAGTCTAAAGTACCTTCTACCCACAAATATCCTGTGCATACCTCTTCAAATGAAATTCTGAAAATACAGGATACTAAAGGCATCTCAACATACACGAAGGTATTTATATTCTTTAGGACCACATGTATATTATGAAACTAAGGCACAGTATAAGCCTTAACAGCATATCAAAATGCAGCCACTAACAGCTGATTCTACTTGTTAACACGCTATTTAAGTGGCACATCTTGATTGCTGTAATGTAAGCAATTCTACTAGTAAGTTGAACTGTTGCGAATCAAGTTAAAAGAACTTAAAGATGTTTTAAAGCAAATAAGGAACAAAATGCATCACTGGTTTTATGGACTTATTTCAATTCATCTCAAAAGGACATACAGTAATCTGATGCACAATGCTATAGAGGGTGTAGAATGAAGGAGCAAGTGTACAATATATTAATGCACCATTATGTCAGCATACCAAACTCTTGAATGCACATTATTAAATGATTTTTCTTATTGTTATCCTGAACTTTTCTAGATTGAGAACATCCTTGTATGAAAAAAAAGGCAGGTAAGAACCTACAGAGAGGAAAAAAATTATTGAGTAGTCTGAATTTAAAGTTTTATGTTAGTTTTGCTATTACACATTTTTAACCTCACTACCTATGGTGTAATCACTCTCTCTAACCCAAAGTGACTGAGGAATAGATTAGAACCACAGTATTCCCACGTTACTGCTAGGGAAGGAAGGAAGTCCTCTTTTACATAAAATGTTTTTGTTCTGTACTCTAGAAACTCTTTAGATAGTTCTATTTATTACTATTCCAAAAAGTTAAATCTGCTTCTCAAGCATGTTTTATTGACATGTCTTATTTGCATCCAATAAAAAAATGCATTAGAATGCTGTATTTTAAGCAATATTGAACATGAAACAATATGATTTTCATAAGGTAAGATAAATAAAGCAATAGTATGAACAAGGCAGTTGTTCCATAAGATGACAAACAGAATTAAACATTCGTACTTACACATGGGCTAGGCTTTACTGCATCACTTGGGAAGAATCCAAGCTCTCCTGTTGTTAGATTTCTGCCCTGGAAAAAAACCCAACATTTTTCCCTTTTGAGACACAATGGCAATTAATACTAAATAATAATACATGCATAGGGCTTTAAAACAATAAGAGTATATCAAGTGGTCTTTAAAATAAAATGCTGTTCTAATAAAGTGTTACTCAGCAGACGGATGGTATTCTTGGGGGTTTTTGTTGTTTTTTGTTTCAAATTTATATAATCCAGTAATAATTATAGTTGATATACCTGAGAGCTCTAACAGATGAGATGCAAAAAGGGAGCTGAGATCTTGGGTTGTGATTCCCAGTTCTGTCAACGTCTGCCAGTGTCTGATATCTTCATCAACATTAATTACCTCTTTCAAGTTACCTTCTCCTTATTTGGCATTACAGATCCCCAAACTGACTACACCACCAATGCAAATTGGGTGGGCAGAATTAGAAATTAACTCTTTGATATATTCACGACATGTTGTAGATGCACCCATACAACTGGGAAACACGCTGAGAAATGCATCCAGGATGGCCTAAACTGAGCCCTGCAGGGGACTACCAAGTTGCTCTGGGTTTCCAAGGGCCAAAAGGGACAGAACCTTGTGTTACCTTCTGAAAGTGCAAAATGGGACATAAATTTAAATGTTCAACAGTTCCATATTTGTAATGCTTCCTCCTGCAAGTCAGATATAGTCTGGAATGAAAGCTAGCTTTGATTTCCAGACTTTTAAATGCTTCAGTCTCCACAGAATTACAGCACACCAAACTATTCCGTGAACTCAAGTAAAAAAAAAAAATGCCATGTAGCAGCCACTGAGGAAACTGTAGGATGTACGGAAAGACTAGACCCTGGGACAATATGATGTAGAGCCATCATTACATTACCTGGCTTAGATAGTGCTAGCAATACACAGTGATATGAATCACAGCTTTAAAAGCCAGCAGAGCAGCAAAGATCATGAGATTAGCTGTGGTCTGTACTGATTAAATCATTATCACAATGCAGATATCATAATGTACACACATTCAGAATACAGAAACTGAACTACAATCCTGTAACACACATTTCAGTATTCTGTGGGCAACAAATCAATGGCACTTGCAGGAAAAATAATAATAATTGAGAGGACACCGAACATTCATTGAAATGAAGTCGTGAGAAACTACATCATCAGTGGACAGAACTACATGAGAAGTACAGCATTAAGAAATACTCTCTGCTCAAGCAACAATCCTACAGTTACTTCAGATGTCACCACTTGTGAGAAGATGCTGTTGCGTGCACCTTGTTTGTTGGGCTAGGTGTAGTTCACTTGTAGTCTGTCCTAGACCAAGGTGAAAGCAGCAGTAGAGAAGTCACAGGGACAGACTCCCTCGTCACACAAATCAGCCCCTAGTACTGTGACCATTACAAAACCTCGCCCTGGCATTTGAAAGAATTACATGAATGTAACAAGCACTGAGACAACACAAGAAAGTCTGTGCCTTCTGAAGACAAGCCTCACCTAAGGCAACTGCAGATGGCTTTGTTAACTAAATAAAAGCACATCCTTAAACAGAGCAGAACAGGGTTTGATTGATTACACAATGCTGAAGGAAACAGCTCACTTTAAAATGCTCTGTCAATAATGACCTCAAACAAACAATTCAATAGTATCCTCAGAAGACCAGGTTTGGTGTCACTCATACACAAAACCATAACCTGTTGTTATCTGATAATTTCAAAATTTAAGATCTATCCATCAACTCATTAACAACAGCAAAATTATTATGCCACCATACTTTACTTTAACTAATCTTTTCTTTCTCCTTTATTTTTCCTACTTCCTAATTGCTTATTCTTTGATGCATAAGCATTTCCCTGCAGTGCCCAATAATGGCTTATTGTCATTATAAAAGCAGAAGCAAAGGACTGGACAGAACTAGTTTTAAAACGTATTTTATATGTGTGAAGTATATACATTGTATTTCTAAATTATTGTATTATATATTAAAATATAGATTAAATGTACGTGTGCATACATATTCATACCTATAAAGGCCAATAAAACCTCTCGGTTCATTTCTTTCAATGACAGCCTCAGCAAGACTAGAGGCTGATTCACAACTCCTGTACCTGTTTTAACAAGGGAGAGTTTCTGAAGTCATTTGACACATTTCCTCTAAATTTCCAGACTGTTGCCTGCTACTTAGCTATGCAATACTCATTGGGTGTGCACAGAACTAGGACTCCAGGACAGCTAAAACTTATAAATTATGATGTCCTTAACCCATTTTCATTTGTTTACTTTAAAACTGTGGTGAAGAGAGAAAACTTTTACAGTGCTGCCTCCCCAATGTTTCAATTTTATAAGTATATTTACAATATATTTAATGCCTTTTGGCTGTTTACAGCAGGTCCACTAACTACTGAAGTATTAGGAAGTACATCTGTAATAGCTGTTACTTGATATGGGTTTAATCTGCATCAAAGAAAAGGTGGTTTTGAAAAAGGAAAGAATCAGTGCAGGAAATATCTGTATTCTTTTGGCATACTTAAGAAACATGATTGCCTGAGGGCAGCAGGTAATTGGAATGCAAACTTGTGAAACTAGAACTACATCATATCTTATGGAAGGCATTGTGGCACCCCTCTAAGCCTACCCTCAGGTTAAGCAGGTACCAATTCACTCAAACCAAACTCGGAAAATAAATATTCACATCAATAATAAAAATCTGACTACTTCGAAGCTGCACTACTGCAGCTCAAACAACTAGAAGGGGTCTGGTTAAGGGCTGGGGAATTTTCATTTAAAACACCAAGTTGTGTCCCTTGTCACCTTCCAGCCCCTCTTCCCTTATTTATTTCATTCATCAAGTGATGTTAGCCAAGCACCAACTTGGCAAGCAGCAGGGCTCTTCTAGTCTTGCACCTTGACTAAGCAAAGGGAAGAAGTCACACACATCAGACGATTCTTCTCTTTATATGCAGGTAGGTGTTTACTGAGGAGAGTGAGATAACTTGTGACCGCATCAACCCTCCTGTACTACACATTGTCTTTGAAGAAAGCTTAGATTTTACACGATACCAGCAAAGAGGCAGAAAGTAAATTCATGGAATCCAGAAATGCTTATCCTTGCCATCTTATTGTCTCTGTGATTGCTCAGTTCGCCTCTCTGGAAAGTATTCACTGTTCTATAAAAATAGGCAAAACAAACTTGTCCTGTTTTCCAGACTGCATAACATGTAGATTTGTTTGCATATGTAGTCTTGAATTACTTCGCAACTTACCACAATAATTGCTATATGATCAAACCTTAAGTTAGCAGAATTTGGATGTCTATCAGAACATATTTGATTGAATTTAAGCTATACCATAAGCACTGCTTAGTAACTTGTGGTGTTTATCTGATGTACTGTAAGGAATTAAAAGAAATATATACTTAAATGAAACATCTATAAAACACACTTGATTTTGTACAATGAGCAATGGACAACTTAAAAATCTATTGCAATATCAGTCTTGCAGGACAGCTATAAATTACTCTAAAATATTTCTTGAATAAAACTTACAGATTTTAATAGAAATATTGTTCTGCAGGTTTTATTTTTAATATGCATGTTGAAATGCAGTTGTCATTAGCAGACTTCTGAAAATCTGTACTGAGCAGTCTGTGACAAGACAGCTTGTGAGGAAAAAAAAAAATTTCTAAACGATGCCAATGGAGATGACAATTTCCACGAAGATTCAAACCTACTATCAAGGCTTCTGGGGAAAAAATCTCACGCATTTTCCAGTTTCTGCTAGTGAAACACAGCGGTTCTAGCTAAATTCTTTAGTGTGATAGGTACAAATAACATCTAAGACAAACTCCAGTAGGTCGAGTTGATGGATGTATATTAACATGGCAACAGAAAAAGTCCCACGAGGTGTCAATATTTTTTGGTTTGTACTAAGTGTACTAGTCAGGTGATTACCTTCTGCAGATGACACTAAGCTGGGTGGAAGTGTGGATCTGCTTGAAGGAAGGGAGGCTCTGCAGAGGGATCTGGACAAGCTGGATCGATGGGGTGAGACCAACAGGACGAGGTTTAACAATATCAAGGGTCGAGTCCTGCACTTGGGACACAACAACCCCGTGCAGTGTTACAGGGTTGGGGAAGAATAGCTGAAGAGCTGCCTGGAGAAGAAGGACCTGGGGTGTTGGTTGACAGCCAGCTAAACATGAGCCAGCAGTGTGCCCAGGTGGCCTAGAGGGCCAATGGCGTCTTGCCTGTACCAGAAACAGTGTGGACAGCAGGACAAGGGAGGCAATTGTGCCTCTGTACACAGCACTGGTGAGGAGGCCACACCTCGAGTACTGTGTTCAGTTCTGGGCCCCTCACTAAAAGAAGGACATTGAGGTGTTGGAGAGTGTCCAGAGAAGAGCAATGAGGCTGGTGAAGGGCCTGGAGAACAAGTCCTGCGAGGAGTGGCTGAGGGAACTGGGGTTGTTTAGCTTAGAGAAGAGGATGCTGAGAGGAGACCTCATCGCTGTCTACAACTTTCTGAAAGGAGGTTGTGGCAAGGTGGGTGCTGGTCTCTTCTCGCAACTGACAAGTGATAGCACAAGAGGTAATGGCCCCAAGTCACACCAGGGCAGGTTCAGATGGGGTATTAGGAAAAATTTCTTCACTGAAAGGGTGGTCAGACACTGCAATGGACAGCCCAGGGAGGCGGTTGAGGCACCGTCCCTGAAGGTGTTTAAAAGATGGGTTGATGAGCTTCTTAGGGACATGGTTTGCTAGTGGACAGGCATGGCTGGACTCAATGATCTCAAAGGTCTTTTCCAACCAGATGACTCTATGATTCTAGCCAGTCCCAAATTAAGAGCATGCTTAAATGCTTCTCTGGATTAGAACTCAAGACCTTGCAGAACCAAGGCCTACATATAAAACTATATAGGTCAAAATCTGGCAACCGATGTTTGGAAAAACTTATTTTTAATGATGTGAAATATCTATGGTCTGTTAAATAACAGATTGGGTAGCAAGGCTGTTGTTCATTTGCTGTGGGGGCAGAGAGAGGGAGAGTTACATTTATTTATGTATTTTTTTAATAGATAATGCAATTTTATTGTTTATGACTTCCCTCAGTTAAATATTTTTCAGGATAATGCAGTGGCATAGGAAAAGAGCTCACTGATTCAGTCCTGAAGAGTGTGGAGAAGATTCAATCTTAACTGAAGCCAGCAAAAAAACCTAACTAATGTAATTGACCAAGCAGCTTTTATTATTATATTCATTAACTTATTACAACCTCAAAGCAAAAAGAAAACCATGAAGACAAACACAGGAACAACAATTCAATACAATGACCTATGCTCCTTAGTTTTTGTTCTATGAATATCCTGAAAGTTGTTCTGTTTAGGCCTACTTCCATTTATCCAAAAATATCAGTAGCACACAGGATTCTAGTAAGAACAATTAAGAAAATGAAACATGTTTTAAGTCATTTTTTAAAGTTAATGCAAGACAGCATTTTGAATCTGTTTATACTTCTCAATTAAAAAGATATTTCAGTAACAGTAATAGTGATGTGAATCATGTCATATTGAATTTTGCCATCAATAGAATATACTAATCCCATGTATATCCCTCCTTTACTTAGGAGGTTATCGAGAAGTTTATGTGTGATTCTGTTTTGCAAAGCTATTTCTCTCCCTTATAAATCTAATATTTGTAACTGGGTTTTGCCAATACAGCTCTTAGTTCTGCTACGTTAGCGAAGCAGTGACTTGGTTGTTTATATGCCAAACATTTTCCTCAACTCCTATAATTTGACTAGAAGGATTGCTACCATTGCCATGTTCTTGCAGATTTATTCATAGGGACTTTTATTCTAAGGCTGCAAGATGAAACTTTACACAATATGGGAACTACTGGCACTACAAATGCATTAGACACTTCTTTGGGGTAAAACACGAAGATATTCTTTTGCTATTCAAATAGAAAAAAGGTTACCAGATCAGTATATCAGTAAGAATTCAATATTTGGGGTAATGGAATATAATAATTTGCTAAATGATACAATACCTGCCAAAATAAGCTATGTGCATCTCCTCTAATTAGTTCAATAGTGTCCCCAATCTGGATATGCAATGGTGGACCATCTTGTGCCGCAGGCTGTGGTATTCCATTGTAATTTCGAATGACTTGCATTTTTGGTAAACCTGAACAAACAAACAAGCAAAAAGAAATAAACAAAACATAAGTCAGCATCTATTTTCAGTTGATGACAACTTAAAATTCTGAAGACCCCCAAAAGCAATCAATCAACAAACACTCTGCCTTTAACAGGTACCTGATTGAGGAACTAAGGCAATGCCTCAACGCGATACAGTGTAAAACCCAGTAGAAAAGAACTACTTTGAAAAAATACGTTTATCCTTCCTTTTTCTTGGGGTAAAGTTGAGTTCACATCTATGGAGGCTCTTTCCTCTACGTGTGCACCTTCTGGACTTCTCATAAGACTTTCTTTTTAGTTCTATTTTTCTTTTTTTTTTTAATTTTTAGGTTTTGACAATATTTTCGGATATATGTAGCAAAGCCTGGACCAATTCAAACTTTCATTTTCCAAACAAGAATTCTAGCTGCATAGTACTGCATACAGTACAGCAGCACTGGCCGTAGCTAGACAGCCGTGATTTTGTTGTTGGTTTTCTTTTTTAAAAAAAGGGAGCAATGGCTTCTTGAGACAAAATATTTTCCCAAAGATTGGTATCTCTGCTGGTACAAAGAACTACAGTTCAAGAGCCCTCCACAAGCATGTATCAAATGTAAGGCAGAGGGCGGGATTTCATCCAGAACAGAAAACTGTGGGTAATGTAACTCCATGTCCTTATAACTATAATGGCATTGTTAAAAAAAAAAGCACATGAACCATTATGGACACCTAGTCCATAAGAGCATGCTGTGATATTATTGTAAGAATACTTGAAATCAAGTGAAGTACCACCCACTCCATAACAAACATAGTGAAGACTTAAAAAGCTTTTAGAAAAAGGGGTTTTTTTTCGTACTCTTTATGCTGCCAAGGAAAGCATCATTTTAACAGATCTATTTTTAATTACAGCCCCAGTATCTTTAAATGAAACTTTATATGCTAATTTCCTTCTTTTTAAGTGTGCATCAAATGTTAAAAATTGCTAAAATTAATTGAGTATATCCATTTATAATCTTAACCAGAAACTTTTTGGTTGAGTAAGATTTTTTTAAGAATGTACATTAGTAAATACAAATAAGAGTGCAAGCACGCAAAGTCAAGGTATCCGAGGTACCAGTTCTTGCCAGAGAGTCATTAACAGTTTAATTGTAACAACAAATGGCCTACAAAAGACCCATTTCTGCTGCAAGATCACTACTGTAGCTTAGGCAGCAAGAAATACAAATACCCATGACCTCCTCTAAATTGTACGAAACATGAAAGAGATCACCTTCAATAATTACTATACTCTGTATTTAGGAATAAATACTAATCCAAAGTACTTATGAAATTTTCAGCAAAGCAATGCCAGCTCTTGAGTTACTCAATCCAAATAGCACCATAACTTTTACTATTTCTTCAAGTTATCTGGCATACTTAAAAAGAGCACCCAAGTATTAGTAAGCTATTATTCCTCTTAGGTAAATATTAGACTTTGCTTTATTTCACAACTGAAGGCCATCAAGCCTTCAAATACTGATTCAGCATCAAAAATGTTGCATCTATTGCACAGCAAACAGACACAATGCGTATAAGAACATGCTCAAAGCTGACAACTTTGTCCTAACGCAAGGAAAACTCTCTCATCACAATACAAACGACAGCTCCGCATGTGATAAAACAGAAATGCACTCGTCTTAGAGACATACTTTGAAGTTACAACAAATGCACAGAACACTTCACATTACGAAACCTTGTATTTAGTTTATCAGATCTGTAGTGTTCAGATACAATATACTTGAAACACCACATTTGTATTGATCTCATCTGAGGATAAGCAAGAAATACTCTCATGCACTTTTCAGTGCACATCCTGTTCTTTTCAAAGATATTTTACTTCTGGAATTATTAATCATAAACACATGTAAAATTGCTTCTTATTATAATATGCTTAATTCTGTAAAATCCTACAGCAATTTTGATTATAGAATTCCCTTGGCAGATACAACATCGGAAGATTTGATCTAAGACCTTTTGACTTCACTAGAAACAAACCTATCCATTTAAACAGGCTTTCAGGTTAGGGTCTTAGTCTTAACAGAGCTCATTATCTTGCTCCAGATCCCTTCTTAAAACTTCTTTGCCATAATGCATATAGAAAATGTGACAACTACACTGTGATGTTCTACAGCTGTTCTCTACTCTGGTGACCAATGAATCTTATTCTTCTACTGTAATTTTACTACCTACTTTTATCTAATTGTTGTCTTCGGTCTACTCAGGAGTTCTTTGTGCTCAGCACTGTCTTCGTTATGAATACACACAGTACATTGTATTCACGCTGTCACCAGAACTGCATAAACCAGCATCTGAGATAAAAGGGATACATGGCTACGAGCCCCATACAGTGCAATAATACAGAAGAACATGGTAATTTCATCAATTACTGTACTACTTTCATAATGATACCGTGTGCTAGCTTCAAGGTCACTGATCGAAGATGAGTGTATAAGTAAGTGATATTATTTTCTGGCGCTAATTATTTAAGCACACATTAGATCTGACTCATTCTGAAAAGTACTTTGTACTTTTGAAGTATAACTGAAGGTAAATTCACTCTCCAACAGGAGTGTGAGTCAGAGAATACTTTCATTTCAGCATCAGCAATACCAGACATGCATAGCCAGTCTGTACTTATCAAAGAAACAAAAGCAGTGAATATGTAACTAATGCATTTTAAGCATCACATGAAAATACCAAAAAGGCCTGCTCATGTTACAGGATTTCAAACATTTTTTTTAAAAAAATCAGTTTTCCCAGAAACAAAAGACTAAATGAAATCTCTGAATCAATCAGAAAAAAAGCACATGCTGTTCTGCAATAGCTGGTTTTCCACAGATAAATGACTTCTTATAGAATTCCCCTTATATCATTATTAAGCATGGAAAAAATAAACAGGGTACAGAAAAGTTAATAAATTCAGGTAGAGAGTCAGCTCCAAACAGAACACTCAACTTTCTTTTCACCATATAATTACAGATTTCATAACAGTACCTCAGAAACAGTTTAGTAGATTAACATTGAGATGTTGCACGTCTCATTGGACAAAATCTGGCCAGTCCTTCTACTCGTAACCTATACAAAGTACACCAGGGTGTTATGGATCAGATTCCATCCACTGTTATCATAGGAACCAGCTCATACAATCTTTCAGGTTTTTAGTGAGCTTATCCTAAAACTAATCTGTTTGTTCCTAAAGTTCATTTTAGAACTTAATTCTCTGAGCATTTATAATCTTCTACTTCGCAGTGTAAATGAGTTCATGGCCAACTTAGGTCCATCTAGAGACAGCAGTGCAAATAGCTCTTCTCATTGTCTGCATTTATTTTCATAATGCAGTTATATAGAGCAATCATACTCCTTTTAACCTTAATTTTGCTAGGCTAAACTAGCCAAGTCCTTTCAGCCTCCTCTATAACAGATCAATTCCTCTGAGGCAGCATACTAACTGCATTACTGCAGTTCAGATAGACAAGACCTAGAATATTCTCTTTACCTATCTTGAAATTTCTTTCTTAATTGGCTTATGGATTCATCAGAAAAATATTCATTAGGAACCCTGAGTACTTGCTGCAATATAATAATCCAGATAAGAAAAAGCAGAATGTTACAGAAACTTGAAATGTTTTAAGTGTGATTATAGATAATCTGCGACAGAAACATTACAGAAACATTATGTATTAATGACTAAAATGTGAAATACAATAAGCATTAGAGACATTGGCATTGTGATACACATAGCTGCAGTACTGAGAGTACCAGCAACTGCAGAAAACTTCTGGAAACATATCTGTCACAAAAATGTTATTCATTAATATGTTTAAAGCCGATAAAATTCCAACACAAAGGACAAGGTCAGGACTTCAACCATGCATTATCATAATTAATGGCAAAAATCCCATTGGCCTCCACAAGGTCAGATTTCCACATGACTTAAAGCTTTTGTCAGGAACCCTCTCAATTTAAAGATGCAAAACCAGGCTGGTAGTTTACAACTTTGAAATCAAAAAGGAAACCAGTTTGGTTATTCAACCAATAGAGAGATGAAATTTACTTCACTTGAAAACCAGGAAAAAGCCTATACTCCTAGAAAAAGTCTTCATAGCCAAACTCTGGAATTCAGACCTAATACAAATTGATCATCTAAATCATAGCTTACATGAGAAAAGCAGAAAGCATTCTAGAGTCGGGGTTTACAAAGTACCAATTTGGCTACATTACAGAAAACAGAAAGAGAAAACCTTTCATAAGCCATACCATGCATTTAAGTATTTAACCTCATAGTTATGAGTCAAGGAAGAGAGGTATATTTTATAATTAACATAGTACAGAATAAATTAGAACACCCGTTACATATGAAAAACATATATATATGAAATATATATCTATGAAATTATAGGAATATATAAACTACTTGTATTCCTTATAGCAGCTCTGCATTTATGAATGGCACTGAATTACCCTCAGAGTTTTACACAGAGATTTAAAAAAAGCTATTTTTGCTAACAACATGTATAATGCATGCCCTGTGAGGACCTCTATCTGTCAAAATTGATTCTAGCACCTGTTACTTCCAAACAACAGAGAACACAGTTTATGCTTTGGGCAGGGATAATTTTAACATATAGATTAATGACAGCGGATAGAAGGTGAATTTTTGGATATACTATATACTATTAGCATCAAGACATAGAACAGCTTTGTCTGTATTAAACTCACTTAGTTTGAGTCTTGAAAGAAGGCTTTCTATTTCTCTAGGTAAAATACAGCCTAGCCAACAAATATTTATAACCTGATCCAAAACCCACTAATGTAATAGAAGAAAGTCTCCTGGTTTCCTGAGGTTTTAAATCTGAAACAGAATTTTAGACTGACAAGGACGCATCTCAATGTTTCCAGAATCTGCACACAATGACATTTGCCTTTCCTATAGGAAATGGCATGATGCCTCACTAACTCCATCCTTTCTTTCATGAAAGGGTGTTGGGACACCCTGAACCAGCCTGGAACGTTTTTGCTTTATATTATTGTAGCTACAAAAACAGGGAATGCAGCTCTGCTAAGGAACAGGCTGAAATTCAGCGATCAATATGCCTTCCATAGCAAAGACTAGAAGAAATAATCCACCTCAAATCTCGGAGTAGGTGCATCTCCAGATATCTTGACTCTCCAGCCAGGAAATGAGGGCAAAGCAACCCACAGCATTATCTCATTGTCTCATTGGATTAAATGTCTGAACAGTGACCTACAGTGTCATGAATCATTTTAACAGCACAAACTAAAGACACAAAAGCAAAGGAGACATCGTATTTGAATAAAAGTAAGAAATCCCAAATTAGTATTTATACTACAGTGAGTAAAGTTAGATTATGAAGGCATTAGATTGAGGAGCATAACTGCAGATAATAAAGTAACAAGGAAATATGACAAAAAAGAAAGAGGAAAACATATGGGTTGATAAGGACAGCAGTGTGGACAGTTATACCCACTATCTGAGCAACCATGACATAAAAAATGGCAGTTTTGCCACCTTTTTTGGCAGCATGCTGGTCCGGTACTAATGTTATTAAAAGCTTAAGGGAAGCTCTGTTCTGAGCTTGGATTATATGAAAACAAAGTCCTTTAGTATTCTCTGTATGTTCTTCAAATCACCTCTGCCAGCTTCAGCACTTAAAATTCCTGTTCACAATTATTTTATTGCGGAATTAACAGTAAACTGGTTTCTTCTCTCTTGCATTCATCAGGAGAGCTACTTCTTAATTCCTATTCAGTGTCATCTATGTCTACAACCAGTGGAAGTTGATAGTTTTGTACAGTTTCTGTCAAAGGCAAAACTTGCCTAGAAAGACTTCTTAGCTGGTGAGGAAACATGAAAAAAGCAATACTACATAAACTACTACAAAAACCCACTTGCATTCAATATTCAGGGCTGTTTATCAACTACATGACAGAAATCAGGTTGGTTTATTTTCTACTTCTGGGCCAAGTATTTATGACAAAAATTACAGAACTCATTTACATGAAACATGCCTGCACAGTCTATTAAGTGCACTCTTCAGAGTGGCAATGATTTAAATAATTACTAGCAGACAAAATTACTACAATGAATAAGTACATAGACATACGTCAAAGTAGATATTTTAATTGAACTGTTAATTCTCCGAGTCATAAGTCATAATTTTTGTGCATCATCATAATTAAAAGTTCTAATTATAGATATTGCTTATAAGCCTTGCATTCAGTCAAGACAACTGAAACGCTGACAGTGTCTAAGAATCAGCTGGGAATATTTCACTTGTTTGTCTTCTCTTTAGCTGTTTTGTCTTAGCATACTGTTTAGTAAAGTCTCAATATTTTTAATTTGTCTAACTACAACCAGAGCTTGCTGCTCAACTCAATTTTCTGTAAAAAAAAAAATTAGAAGGCTGATTATTAAAACATTTAACAGTTATTATAAGCCTTACTCAATTAACTGTTTAAGTTTCTGCCTATAATGGTGTCTGAGTAGAACAGCCCCGGCAGGGCTTTCTTTCAAAAACAGAGAACTCACAAGCACCAGGGGGTGCAAAAGTCTTCACTATCTCATATTTCAGATGACAAATTTGTAAGGCACTCCAAAGCACATCTGATAAACATTCACCTTCCTCTTCCGCTTCCACAGAAACAAAAGATTTTAAGACTGCCATCCTTCAGGACAAATGCAACTACTGAAGAATTTTTTTTTCCTAACAGCCCTAGCCCTGCTTTCTGTACTGTCCTCTCTCTACTGTTTCTACCATTGTATACCTTCTTAAAAACCTTCTTGAAGCAGCATTCAGGGTTCCCTCCAGTCCTTTACTACTTGTCATATTTTCTATAATTATTCAAAAATGCATTTTTTCCACTAATTTCTCTTCAATGCTGAACATTTAAGCTACATATTGGCAGAGACCTCAATAAAAATGGTCAACCATCAACTAAAATGAAGGTGTGTGGGAGGAAAAATCTGTCTGCTAGCAGTCTGATCAACAGCTTGTTATCAAAAACAGAAAAACACCACAACTCCAGAAGTCCTTTTGCTTCTTCGGGTTTTGTAGATCTGGTCATCAGCAAAAAGCCCCCTGATAAGTAGCTGTTTCTCCGTTTTCCAAATAAGATCCACACAAAACTTGGAACTACATTGCAGATCATAGCAAGAGTTGATTACAGGGAAAATACAAGTTACCTACATTATTCAATTTACATGGTGTATTTTTGAAATTCTGTGACTTCTGAAGTATTTCCACACATTTTTTTTTTTTACACTACAGTAGATTGTTATGCTTAAAAAACAATACATAGACAGATAGCTTCCCTTGCTCTGAACATCAGTATTTGATTTAGCTCAAATGTTTTTTTCAGCAAAGATACTTCAGGAGAACTCTCTCTTCATCCTTACTGACAATATGAGCAGCATTAGTAAAATTACCAGCTTGCGAACACGGACACTCACTGAGGTGGAGTAGCAGCGTTAAGTTTTCAGGTCTTCCAAGTCAAGGTCCAACTTAATGTTCAGCTTAGTGCTCCTATAAATTCAGCTAGCATTTACTTTGATCACAAATACGCAACTTAGCTAAGAAAATTCAGAATCCAAACTGCAGTTTCAGAACTGAATTTTTTATTTTGAAAAATAACTCAAACAGAAGGCATTTTCTTAACTTCTAAAGAAGGGACATTTGGCACATCATGACATTCATTTTAAGGAATCTGGAAGCTTGCCTCTGTGCAAGAAAAAACAGGCACTGCAGAAATGGTTCTTAACAGCCGTGTTTTTTAAATTGAGAAAGCCATATGGGCTGCCTTTTGGGAAAGGAATGAATCTATCATTATTTAGATGACCAATGACCGTTTGTCTCTCAAGCCCTTAAGAGTGGTTCTGCTCACAACCCTTCAGAGATTCGCTCATCAGGTTTAAACTTCTTTTTTTTTCCTCAAAACAGAACAGAAGGAAAAGACACTGTGAAGGTTTTTGGAATTCAGGGGACAAAATGTTACAATAGAGCAAAAGCAATCTGATAATTACTTAAGTACACTGTGGAAAGAATCTACTGTCATACAAATGCCAAGTCAACCCTGTTCGCACAGCAAACCTTTTCAGAAGCTGTCCTGGGCATTATTCAAACACTCAATCTTCTGTTAAAATAAATACATTTGGTTTTGTACATCTACATGCACCTGCAGCAACAAAGGATCTCATTTTCAGAAAGTCAGGTACCAAGTACTAGAAAGATCAAGTACCACTTGCCTCAGCCGCACTTGCCAATTTTTTTAACTTTTTTTTTTTAAGCTTGACACAGAAACTTCAGTACATTAATTTAGAAAACCAGGACATGCCCTAGATGGGTAACTGCGGCTTACAAATGCAAGAAAGCATGTTTAAAATAATAGAAATTTCACGTGCCATTTCAACATCATGTCTTATTATTTATACTCAAAACCAGGCACTTTGCATTTAAAGCTTTGATGTCTGTAGTTTGTCCTTTCTAAAAAAAAAAAGAGGGCTCTTCAAGACTGCGTTGCAAGAAAGCAAAAGAGAGCTATGAAAGTCATTGATTTTATAATAGTCATAGCCACATACACTGCATGATATTAAAGAGAAAACTTTTTCTTTCACTGACAGACCTTGGTTTCCCATTCACAGCATGTTTTCCTCCAAACAAGTATTAAGGACAAACTCTCATGTTTTGTACAGTTTTAACTTCAAATGCCTGTTCAGGCAACTAGTCCTTACTTGCAGTGACACAGGAAGTTGTCTTTGTGAGAGGAAGGGATTTTGGAAGTCTCTAGATTGAGAAGAATCTCAGCATTTTGAACAAACATTAGAAATGATTGAGTGCTAAAAGTCTTATTATGTGAATAAACAATAATCAGGATTCAAACGTACATTTTTCATTTGTTTTGAAAAAGTAATGAAATCTCATCATTTCATTCTAGTCTAGTAGGTGAACAGAGGACATAAATTTTAAAAATAATGTTGATTCAAAACTAAGAAGATCCACTATTTTCTTTAAAATTGAGCAAAATAAGAGTTTTGGCATATGAATTTAGAAGTGTGGTACGTGATGTGCTACTTTTTTTAAAAGCACAAGGTATGAAAATTAACCAGTGTTAATTATCACATCTTTTAATGTGGTGCCATAGCCAGGCATGGCATTCTAAAACATATATTTGTTCAAACAAGTACCTGCCCTGAGGAGCTAACAACTTACACTGGGTAGATACTATAGATGAGCCATGAAGGCGTGTCCAGACAACAACAGATTATGTACAGTAGAAGGCTCTGAAAAACAGGGACAAATCTCACAAGATAAAAACCCACTAATTCCACAGAAGTAATGACTTTGAGCTATATTTTCAATACTACCTTCTGCCTGCCCAGGGATGATTCTGCAGTCAGTAGTAAGAGGAAAAAGGCTTGAGAACGAGAGCCTGACTTTGGAAATCACATTTTAAAATGTGAAATGTCATGAATCTTGTACAGGACCTAGGCATTTTTCTGTTGTTGAGCATGCACAGAAAGAGCTTGGTCCATTAATTATAAACAAATATAAACTTTGTCCCTTCTAAAAAACAAATATAGTGCACTAAGAACATGATAGTCAAGTCAAATCTCACCTGCAGTGTGCCTGAAAGCACTATATGACAGGAGGCAGCTCTACCCTTTAACAAGTCTATTCAGCACAAATAGAATTAGTCATCCCGCTGACTACACTGTACACTTCAGTGTACAGACACTATACACTACAGTAATAATCGTGGAGAGCAAGATGTTTTTTTTTGCACAAAACAACCCATGAAAACGCACAGCTATGCTACCTAGAATCTTTCACAGGTCTCGAACAAAACTTAAAAACACGCATTGCTGAAAATATGCTGAGATTTTATTCATCAAGCATCGCAAAAATGAAAATTCATTTATCTTTTGTGCCATATCTTTTGTGCTTAGTATTGACTAATACCAACTGCCTCAAAGAGAAAAGACCTTGCTATCAAGAAATAAATTCTTTGGCAAGAGGGGAGTTTTAAACTGTTACATAACATCAAGGGGAAGTGGCTAATGCCTGGCAAAGCAGGCAGGTTCCAGCAAACGACAGAATCATCTTGTCTGCACACACTCTCTTCAGAAAGCTACATAATCCTTTAGCTTTTTAACTTAAACACTTGTGATCTTCCTCTTCGAGCAATTTTTCTTTTCTGTGGCCTCTACCCAGATTATGGCAGACACCTCTTTCACTTCTTCACTGACAGTTCTCAACTTACATGCAAATAAAATTCAGGCTGATATAGACCTTCCTGGCATGGAAGCATCTGTAGATGGATGTTGCCCAGAATTATGTCGTTATATTAGGCAATGAAATAACATGGGTGCTTTGGCTGCAAAAACCCTTCTTTCAAAAAATATGCCTACTGATTTCTCATTTGTAGAGGTTACAGTGAGTAACTTTTCTCTGAGAAAAGAGAACAAAACTTGCTCTCATTATAAAATATTTGTGTCAGAAGAATTAAAAAGGATGGTACATATTTCACTGTTAACACATTGTAGTTAATTTTTTTTTTATCCCTAAACAATACACACTTATATATAGGACATGGATTGATGTTCTGTCTAACCCAGGATAAGCGTATTCTGTCACACCCCTGCTAACTGCGGAGCCTCAGGACTAAGCTGGTTCAGCAACCCAATCAGAAAGAAAAGCACTTATTCTCCCATTGCTGCTGCCACCGCCACCACCACCACAACCTCCCATGACCAATTTTCCATTATCTCACTGAAGCAACTTAGCCCTGTGGCTGGATGATCATTAGATGCAAAAGAAATGGCAGTTAGGGAACACCTGGGAGGGAAAAAGCACCACATGTTGTGACAGCAGCCTGCAGTTACAGCAAAGATTAACCAGAGATCAAACTGACACCAGCAAAACACCCAGAGTTGGTTCTTTCTCCCAAAAATACTGCCCTGACAAAGACTACCCCTTATGCACTTAAATCCCAGCATCAGCTCTTTCAGCTTAGTTAATCATTTGATGTTTCTCAGATGCCTGAGCCATGTGTAGCGCCGTGTACAATTACAGGATTTAAATCAATACCACCAAAACCAGACAAATAACAAAACTAGAACACAATGCACAAGAGCAGAGAGTTAAATCTCCATCATTCAGTCACATACTCTTTTCCTTCTAAGCCTTTCACCTTCATTTATCCTCTTTTCTCCCCACAATCAAGAAAAAACTGGGGAGGGGGAAAACTATAGGGCAATGTGTAGGGTCTTAGAGCTGAAAAAAAAAAAAAAACAAAAAAAATTAACTACATTTCGTAATTGTAGAAGATGTGGTGGTATTAAAAGAATTCCACTGTATCAAAATGATCACTGCTAGGTGCAAGAGGAGTGCTACTGCCAGGGGTGAGATGTTATTCTGGAATGGAAGCTTTGCTCCGCCCCTGCAGCTTTTGTTGTTGTATTGTATTTTGCACAATTTGTTGCTGTCAGACCCAATTATAGAAAAAAATCCAAGAAAGTACACATGCTGTTTTATCATCTGAACTAAAAGATGTAGTGCTCCCTCCTCTCTGCACATCTCCTATTCCAAATGGGCTGGCTAAAGAATAGCTTCTAAGGCTAGTGGAACCGAGGCACATTTTCAAGGCATCAGATAACAAAGTTACTATTTAATTCCCTGTTACACACCAAAGCTTAAGAAATGTGAATTACGAGAAGTGCAAGACAGAACATGTCTTCTATTTATCTGCAGGTCAGCAAGAGCAGCAACGAGGGCTGAACTCAACTGATTTCTCTAAATCCTTTATAAATGTACCATTTTCTCGCAGATAAACCATATCAAAGGTTGGAAACAACTGGATTGAATGATTCTACTGAAGAGTCAACTAGATAAATTTTCATACTGTCACTACTTGAAAAGACTAAATAAAATAACATACGAAATTGCTGACTTGTGTAATTGTGATCTGCAAAGTACTTCTTAAAACAGTCTCAGTACCACAGAAATAGGTTAAGTGTGAAAGTAATGTTTTAAAGCAACTCAGTTGTAATCAGTAGATGTCCCAACACTGATACCTGATGTTTGTACAAGGCAGGTTGGTAAAGTTTACTATAAAAAAACGCAATTTGAAAATATATAGATAAATATAATGCAAGGACTAAAAAATCTTTTTGAAGGAAAGCTGAGGATGTTGTTTAGAGTTCTTTGAAGCAGACAATGAACATTAGGATCAAGTTTACGTATTAATATGGATTAGCAAAAAAATTTGAACAAGTGCCACTGTGAGGCTGTCTTCCAGTTTTCACAACACAAGAGGCAACGTTGTTCCCAGATAAATAAGCAGCAAAAGTTTTGAAACAGTAGAAGGTAGTTTCCAAAAAGGTCACCCAAAGGAATCCATGCTTGGACTTACATTGTTCAAAAAATTAGTATGCAGTATGAAATGAGAATAAAAGAGGATTAAGTCTTATAGAAGATGCAAAATTATTTTTTTAAAAATAACTTTACTTGCAAAGAATTTAAGGAGTATTTCATGAACTGAAGGGCTTGTACAGTAGAGTTACAAATCACAGAATAACTTGAGCTGGAGGAAACTTTGGAGGTTATTCGGTCATAACTTCTTGTAAGATGTAACAACAAATATAAGGTAACATATGGCTTGAATATTCATACATGATGATGGACACAAAAAAAGCTTCCATCACATAGACAACAGATCTTGCGATAATTGCTAAGTATTCTTTAAAATCAGTTCTTTAAGATAAAAATCTAATTCTCCCTTGTACCAATGCTAAGAAATTTCTCAGAGAAGACCAGAGATATAGGAAGATCATTCATTCTTCCACTTAGAAGCGTGCAGACAATGCAAACAGGATGGCCAGATGTAGAGACCAGATGTGACCGGTGAAAAAGTATTGTTTTTTATTTATTATTAACTTTTTTGATTCAAAAAACATAGGTGGTGTCAAAGTAATAGGCAGTAGTTTTAAAAGAAACAAAAATAAGTACTTCATTAACACAACTAATTATGAAAGTAACAGTTAAAGAATGTTGTGAATGCCACGATTTTAGATTGGTTCAAAAAGTAGTAATGAAAATATATGGAAGAAGAATAAAAAGCTAAGGAAAAAAATCACAATGTATTGGGGAAGGTACCACAACATTTTACTCCATATTCTATCTTTTTAATTGACTACTGTTGAAAAGAGGAATCCTGGGCTAGCTTGGCCTGCAGCCTAACTCACCCGCATTGTTCTCTTCTCTGGGAAGCTCAAAAAGGTGAACAGATTAAAAATTCTCCTGAAAAGCAGCATCAGTTTCTCAGGCTCTTGCCTCTGGCCCCTTCTATCAAGCTGTAAAACCTTCCTCAGGCAGAAGGCAGAGGCAGTTTCTCTTCTGTGAATTTTCAGAAGTCTTTATTCTCCCATGGGACGGCTGCTTCAGTTTTACAATGTTACCCAAATTCTTTGTGTGAGAATTACTTTGAAGTAGTGATCAAATACTGATTTAGTTAAATGAGTGAGCCACAAAAAAAGAAACCATATGCTTTAGAATACTGTTAAAATTCAGTAACTTTTGACTACTTTTAATCATTCATTGCCTTATTATCTTTGTTTTGCCTTCTGAGAATGAGAGTACCCTGAAGATTAAAATTAGACATGAAAATAGATAGGTAAATGCAGTATTCCTCTTGAAGATGAATAAGAGATTTATAAGGCCTAATGAAGTTTAGCAAAATACCATGCAATTCCCTTCTACTTGACATGGTAACTAAAGGCAACTTTGACCTGTATGATTTCTGCACATGCCTTTTTCTTGCCTTTTTTTCTTTAAAAAAAAAATAGTGCTGTACTATTTGTGTGGGTGTGTAAAATGGAAAATGGTGTGTTTTGTGTTATTGATCATACTTGTATGCCCATTTTGTCCACTTCTACCTTAATCTTTTCCTTTCTGCCTGCCAACTCCCTTGTAGTCATCTGTAAACAGTGATATTTTGCTTAGAACAGTCCATGTTGACAGTATTTTAATGCAGGAAAAAAAAAAGAGAGATACTGTAGAAGTTTTAACCTGCCTCACCTTGAAAATTATGCTAATAATTGCTGAGCATATATTAAACACCATTATGTCTCTGAGAGAAAAATAAGATGTTAGTTGCTCAAGATATAGAGACAGTCCTAAAAACACATCCAATCAGACACAAGAGCCTAAATTACTTAACTACAAACTAATCTTGCAATCCAACCAGACAAGAACGAAAGAGTTTGACAAAATATATATGTTTCACCCTTTGGCATTTGGGTCTTCTGATGTTTAATTAAAAGAAAAGGCTAAAGGCTATATTCTTCTCTGAATGTTAGCTCACTGCTGAGATGCCAAAGGGACAGGCACCTTTCAAAATACCTCTCCCCAACAGGAATGTAAAAATAATTTTAATTTAAAATCTAACAACCCAAATAAAAATCATTAAACTGCATTTGAAATGCTTCATTGGAAGACAAAACTCTGCTTTGCCTTCCAGAAATGCATTAGTGGAAAATTTCTTGGTGCAAAACATTAGACATGTTCTTTCTTGTATCTCAACAAAGATGAATTTATTATTTTAGGAAGTAACAATAGCTGAGCACATAGCATTAGCGCTGAAGTAAAAAGAAAAAAAAAAGCAAAGATCCTGAAGGTAATATGTATTTTTAATAAATGTGAGAGAAATCAATTTCATATCACAAATTAGGTCACACAATGTATCTCCCAGTTTACTGTTGCTGAGGTCAATCTGGAAGAAGATGTCCTTTTAACTGCTCCTAAGGCATGGTGACCTCAAAGAAATTCACTGACTCTGGTTCTCAAACCTCAACATTGTCCTAGCCACATGATGTAAAAACATGTCAAAACAGGTCTATCAATACTAAGAGCTGGTCAGGTGACAGCTGCTCTCCAAGTCCTTGAAGGATTCCAGAACATTCAGAAATACACAGCACATGGACAAGCAATATTGCTTCTATCCTGTTAAGGAGTCTTCCTTCTGCAGCAAGCGTTCTCCCAGCTGCCCTGTTCTTACCTGCAATTCACCTCTAGATTCCTAGAGGCATGCACTGTATACTTTGTATGCACCTTGAACAAAGTGTTTAGATGCTGTGTAGGGAAGAAATAGTATCCATAACCATATACTCACCCACCAAATTTATGCTTTTTATTTATATATGTGTATGTCTGTATATTATATGTATAATCAAAGCTTAGTTTTGGTTCTATAGCTTAAATACGTTGCCAATACGGAATTCTTTAGCTACCTAGTTAATCTAACTCTCAAAAAATATTAAAACACTATCCCTAGGGAAAACACATACAACTGTACATACTTTGTTATGATTGTTAATTATTAGACATGGTACTCCCAAGAGAAGTAGATGTTTGAGTTCCTTCAAGTCTCTAAACTAGTAACATCCCTCCTCTTCTTTTAAGCCATATACGCTGCATTTTTTGAAGCCATGGCATGCATTTCTACCTATAACAGGAAATCACAAAACTAAATCAGAAGGACATAAATACACACATCATTCTGGTTACTCTGCAAGCAGCAAGTTTCCAGATCTCCTGGTTGGTTAAAAGATGTGATGGATGTTTTACTGCTGTGAATTCCATACCAGTAAGCAGTGGTCAAATAACAGTGCTCAAACTTGTCAAATAACAAACTCTTCACTAGAGGAAGTTCTGTGAAACATTTCTTTCTCCGCCAGTATTCTTTCTGGCTCACCCCGATTTACTTTACAGTCAGCTCCTCCTTCATGTACACATTCAATTTTGACCAACCATAAAACCCCATAGTTACTTTCAATGTAAGCAGTATCTAAAGCTGAAAAGAATGTCTCGTGTACGCTCTAGTACTTCAGTCCATGCTGTCACATCAACTCCCCCAGAAGCTTTTCACAGAAACTTAACAGAGAAACAAATAAGCCTGTGGGAGTCTGAGCATGGTCCTGAGGGAAGATGCAGAAACAAATGACTTGAAGTGGTTTGCTCTAATCAGTCTGAAAGGAAAGACAAGAACTATTAAAAGGGGATTTCTATTCACTCCTACCTTTTATTGACAGGAAAAATAATAAAGTAGCACTACTGAACATCTCAGAAAAAAACACTTATCAATGAATTTCTTGATTCTAGACACAAACTCCTTTACCAAAGTGAAAATATACTACCTTGGTCTAACCCATTGCGATGAAGATGGTCATAATAAGGAGATGCTACTAGTGACATCAGCCAACTCCTCAATTCTCAAGAGAAAACTAAATACTGGGGGTTTTAATACTGGATTTTTATTTTTGGTAAACCTCTTTCTGTAGCTTAAACCTAAGATACATTATTCTTTTTTTTTTTAACCATGAAATCGACAGTCACTTGGTAATGGGACTCCAGAGGTCCAGCCAGAAACACAGATGTCTGCCCCCACTGCTGAAATGAAGAAATCAATTCCTGAATGCCAGAGAGAAGTTTTATATAAAACAACTACATGCTTGGCAAATAATTATCTGGAGGTTGGGACATCCCAGCATTTGGGCCAGATTTTGCTTTTGGCTGGGCCTATCGTTGGAGTGGCATTGAAATGGAAATCAGACTGTGTTAGAATTTGTTGAAATATATCACAATCTAATATACCTTATTCCTAAATGAAAAGGAAATTTAAACTGTCAATATTACACTATCCTCTATCTTTACTATGAAGACAAGATGTAATCATTACCACAATACACAAATATCTAAATAGTGTTTCACTGCTTAGTAATCAAACTTATCTAACAATGACACAGGCTAGTTAAAAGATTTCACAATCCAATTTCAACAAAATATGAAGCACATAGTAACTCATTTCCTACTACGTCTAATTAAACAAACACATCTCCCACGCTGTACTTCTCCCTGCAAAGATATTTTTTAAAAAACATATATACTTCAGGCCATAAACCCAGTTATTCTCTTCAGATCCTTTTGCGTTATAATCTGTGTAAAATTAGTATAACAGGGCTACATCACAAAGTAAGTAGGGACCAGACACCAATCAGGACTACAAATATCTCTTTTTAAAATTGCTAACTGAACTCTGAAAATCAGCTGAAAAAAGGCTGATAAACAGCTTTTCACGAACTATTGCATTGCATGCTTCACTTGTTAATATTGTGTGTCCCCCAAAAGAAACCCTAGTCGATATTTTACTTTCTTTGAAAGTTCAGAACTAAGGTTTACTAAGCTTTAATCTATGCTTATTAAGAAGTCAGAACATGCTCAGTGACATCTTTTCACTGATCAGATTTTGAGTTTAATCTCCAATGAATCTTGAATGTAGGGCTTCTGGCATTCTATTTCTATCCAGTTTATCCTCCTGATATGAAATATACTTTCACACTTCTGGAGATTAAACTTCCGATGTTTATATTAGCAGAAGTGTTTAGGGTAAAGCTAGTTTAAAAAATACCAAGCTGTGATTCTATCATATTTATACTCTTTATACCATGAAAAAAGTAAAAAGATACCAAACATGCACTGTATTATTCCAATAGATGAAAAAGAATAAAAACAATTTTTATTCCATTAAAATATATTTAAAAATATTTCTACTAAAAACATAGGTTGGATTGCATGATGAATGGTTCTTTTGTCATTGACGTCAATACTGCAAATCACATGATTAAAATTAAACAAATGCATAGACGTTTTCATGACATTCTTTGCACAAGGAAAAAATGTTACATACTTATCCCTCTATATTCCCATTCTATGCAAAACTGACACCAATCTTATCAAATATAATTATGTTGTTCTACAGTAAAATATATACTCTAGACCAAATTGTGCCTGGCTTTATAGGTACAGGTGTATTTGCAGGTTAATTCTTTCAATAACTTTGGATTAATCAGCAGAAACTTTATCTAACACCTATCTCTCATCTTAGCAGATGGACCACTTCAGAAGGCTATCTGCACCTGGACAACAGGCTGAAGTCATAGTGGACAGCATAAAAAAAAAAAGTCATATTTTCTTTTGCTTTTCAATTTGTTCTTCACTTATGCAGTTTCTGCATACAATTCTTTTAACCAAATTTCAAAGTAAAACAAATGAGCATTAACAGCTTATTGTTTTTAAGGTACCTCACCTAGATAGGTTCCTCCATCAACAAGCTTTACCAGCAGAATACAAAAGCTATTTTAATCCACTATTCTCATATTGTTTTGTTTAGATCATCCTTCTACTCACAGTACTTCTCATCAAACTTAAATAATTTTTAATTTAGAGCTAAGCTGTGTCAGTAGAAGTTGAAAGAGCAGCACAATGCATCAAGCTGACTATCCTATGCCTCCTGCATGCATTATTCTTTACTAAATGGCCAAAGACAGACAACACAAAGACACAAGACCGAACATGACGTTGAAAAGTTTGTGCTAGTACTTTGTGTGTGTATTTACTTGCAGCCCAAAATAATGGTATTTACTGCTGATATCAAACTCCATCAATATTTAGATATTGCAGGTGCCTGTTATAGATTCACAGCAAATGCCTGCTTTCCTAAACCTTTTCAGTACCTTTTCAACACAGGTTGTGGCAGCATATTAAACGTCCTAAAGACAAACCAGTCTGGGCAGCAAACTTTTTTTTTCTTCTCTCTCTCTTTTTTTTTTTTTTAAAGACAGCACGTTAAGATTTAAATGTTATCTCTCCTTACTAACTCTCAGTAAAAACAGAACCATGGTGCTAGGCTCTCTAGAGATTATTTGCCAGCGATCTTGAAAAGTTATTAGGATCAATGCAGTAATGCATGTCTGAAATAACTGATCTCTGACAAGTGCTGCTCTCTGGATAGCATCTTCTGTCTCTCAAGGCAATGTGTAATCTGATGAGCAATAGTACATAGAATATGCAAAAGAGATGCCAAAAGTTTGCCAAAGATATTCATGTCCTTAAAAGTTATCTTAACCAAATTACAGCAGGATTCAGAACACATATGCTGACAAAACGCAAATAAAAACATTTCCTTCATCTGAAAACTGACAAAGTATATGTAGAACAGAGCACATTAGTATGCAGTAATTTTATTATTATTGTTTATTAAAATAAAATTTATAATGTCAGAAACAACTGCCTGTTCTGCATTTCTACTGGCTTTCAAAAATATTACAAGGTCAAAGAACTTTACTTTATCAGACTACTCCAACAGCAAAAATGGACAGGATAGGGGGGAGCAGAACCATATTTTATGGCATTCGTTTCACATATCTTTTAAACATCTGCTTAATTCAACGACTCTGGTGACTTGAGTGGCACTTCATCTTCAATAAAAAATAATTTTAAAGTATCTTTATATATGAAGATAATGTAAATACTTCATTCAGACTTCAACAGCAAGTGAAACTATCAATATACTCAAAAGGTTCTCAAAGCTAAATTACAAAAACTTCTAGGACTCTACCAGAGACAGCACTACATTTAAAGATCTGGACCTGTAAGGACTATTCTGCAAGCAGACATTACAGTTCACTGCAACACTGAATAGGAAGAATTTGAGGAGGCCCACGTGGAAAAGTATTCTCATCCTCTTCTGCATTATTCAATTACTATTCTTGATGTTGCCCTCTCTAACTATTAATTTTCAAAGTTACGGGGTGCTGTTTTTTTTCTTTTTTTTAATGACTTCAGTTAATAACACCGAACAATTTAGGTGCACCATGAAGCAACTTTTCTTCCTAGAGGGAACAAAGTGACAATACGTGTTCCAAAACATGTCAAAGGTACGTGAAGCAAGAAAGGTGTGGTCTGCTTTAGCCAGTTACAACATTCAGACTTTCAGAGTCAAGGCAGCTGCAGTGCTAGTGGCACAACAAGCACTCCTACTTTTTGAAAAGTGCTTAGCTCTGCCAGGCTGTAATGTGGTATACAGAGTTGCCATCCTGTTTAATGTTTTATCCAACTATTCTCAGATGTCCACACCTAGAAATATTTAATAATCCATGGCTTAGTTTTATTCTAAATAAAATTCTCCAGTAATTAAACTATACAAGAAACATAAAGGACAGAAATGTAATTAACTATAAAAAAATGACACTAAAAATATCAAACAGTTACACTGAAGACCACTGAGTATTTTCTACAGACACATAATGAGTCTCCAGAGGAAATGTTCACCCACTTGAGTACAGAGTCTTTAAGTAAGCATTTAATTTTCCTAAGGGTTGCTGCTGCCATGATTTCACAAAAGTATCTACTATAAACTAGCAGGAAGAATAAAATCACTTTGAAATTCTACATAAAATAGCAATGGGTTTATGCTTTTTAGCAGAGCAACTCACTCAAAACAGCTAAGCACTGAACACCACTACAGAATGAGAATTAAAAATACCCACAACTTTACAGATCAGAACCTAAGCTTTACAAGCAACTGTCCGCTTTTCATCACTTGGTTATTTCTTTTAAAACTGCAGAGGAAAGTAGGGCGGCTCACGTTAACAGAAAGCCTAGAGGCATTTTGCTGTTCAAATAAAACTGAAACACTGCTTTAAAAAAGAGGGAAAAATCTTAAGCGTTCCATCAGTTGCCCTTATCTTTGAAATCACAGACACAAATTCCTTTAGACCTTCACTGTTTTAGCAATAGAGTTCTTAACACTGCATGCATTACAATAGCGTTCATAATGCAACTTGATAAAGTGAGTTACAGCTTTGTCACTCTTTATATTTAATGTTTCACTATTAAAAAAGTCATGAAACAAACCTGGGTCCACGTGTCTAGAGTTTCTTCTGATTCCATTAGTTCGTTTCTGCATAGTAAAAACACAAATCAAAGATATGAACAAAAATGTTTTCATGTAGGCACATTACACTCCTTTCATTCCCATAATCTACTAGGCAAAGTTAGGGTTTTTTTTAAGCTATTTCCCCAAATCACCACCACAATTATCTTTATCTTGTAGAAAGACCATATTTTGAAAAATATCCTTAGCAAGAAAGTTTTTTCATATATCCCATTTATTCTGACAGAAGGTGCAAAAGAAGTCCCTAGAAGATCTGTTCATACATCAACGTCTTTTGATATGATGAAAAAAATGGGGTTTTAACCACTTAGAATAGGATAGTGAAAAAATACGCAGTTAAGCATTATCTGCCCCAGATAAATGTCCACAAACACAAAAGAATCGAAGCTGCTTGCATTGCTTTAATAAAGTAGAAACTTCCACTATTCCTACTTTGTACTTAAGGCCGCTAGAATTTCCTATGGAATTCTTAATTTTCTTATTTACTAGGCAAGTACATGAATATTATTTAGTAACTTGCCCCTCTCTCTATTTTAAATCTGGATGAACCAGAGCTGTGTTAAATCAGAAACTCTCTGACAAGACTGATTTTTTTTTTTGTGTTTTTCTGTATGTATTTTATACTCCAAGACACTTAATATGGAACCCCATAAATTTCTATGTGAAATAACACATCTGTGTACTACTGATCTGCTATTGCAAACTTGTTTTAACTAGTAGCTTGCATGAAGGTTCATGCATTTATTTTTTTTATCAAACCAAGCAGAGACAAGCATGTTGCATAACAATGGGAACAATTAGGTTGCTCCGATCTACTCGCAGTTGATATAAGCTGATGCAGGACACAAACAAAGGCAAGTCAGAAAGCAGTAACCTGAGGCACGACCAAATTATTAAGCCCTGTAAGCAAGCTGGCAAAATGAAAAGCTTCATTTAAAAAACAGTTTCCAAACTCATCAATCTTTGGACATTCTCTCTGTGTCCCACAACTCGAATTAAAGAAAGGGTGCAAGTTTGTTTCATTTACTGTGGAAAAAAGAAAAATTTAAAACTGCTGCTACAATGAAGATAATATTATTGAATAAGAACAAAAGGCGTAATTATACTCGAGTCTTTTTTTTTTAAATGGAGGCTGTATTTCTGATAAGGATTGATACATCTATGCTGAAGTTTCCTTCTGCAGAGAAATAATTAAAGCAGGCACTTGAGGAAGAGTTTTAGTAAAAATGAAAGCAGTCCTGACATTTGGAACAACTCAACAGTCAATAGCAAATCAATAACTCCAGAGTTCTTTTTTCCCCCCTCACAAAATGGATTTGTGAATCAAGCTGGGAGTGAGAAGCTGAGGAGCAGGAGAGATAAGATACAATCAGTATACATATTTTCTTCATCCAGCCCCAGTATGCTCACCACAGTTCGCCTTACTGAGCCTGGCAGCCTGGTCAGCAAGGTATAGATAGTTATGTGTTTACAGCTGCCCACCACTGCCCACCAGCTACAGCACTGTGGGACTGTCAGGCAAACAGACCATGCTGTTGTTTCTATATTTCAGAGTGCACTTACTTCCCAGGTATTTCTAGGTAGACAGATGAAAAGCCAGGCAGGACATAGCACGAGGTACAGTTGAGGGAGCAGCAAGGAGAGCACACAGACAGCCGCAATCCATGGTAGCACAGTCCTCTGAACAGGGCCATTTTACTGTTCTCTCCAGATTATATAGCATCCTTAACCACTGGATATCTCTGCAATTAAAATCTTTCTACATGGACAGGCAAATTTTGTCCCACCACCCTGCAGCCTGGCGTGGCAGAAATTGGTACACCAGCCTGTTACTTCAGCAGGACTAAATAGCATTGGGGGAAAAAAATAATAAAAATAGATTCCTTTTAGCTCTACTGACAGATTTGGTCTAAGAATAATAAGGATATAGGCAACCGTTGTGAAGCAATGTATGTTTTTTACCTGTAACGTGAAAAACACAACTCCAGCTTTTCCAGTTCCCTCAGCATTAAGCCATACCAACTGAAAACTGACTCACACTTTGAACAGCATACATTTATATTTAATTAATACCTTATTAATTAGACAACTTCTATCTTCCCGCAGTCTAAAGAAATCTGTTGTTAAACATGTAGGTTAAACCTACCTAGTCCAACAGCACACGCACAAAGTAAGCAGCTCTCATGTCACCGACAAAACAAACGTCATATGCAAAAGAAAACAAATCCTTACCTCATGTTTCATGTTCCCGTGGTCTGAAACATAAGTAAAAATTGGCATTATTGGCGATTATAAATTGTGCACCTTTTCTATAGCAATCTCAGTCTGTGCTGTGTTGCATTACTGCTGCCTGCTCTCACTGGCTGAGACCTGCAGCCGTCCCAGCAGCCCAGGGCTGTGCCAGGTGCTGTTGTGCAAAGTAAGACACGCTCCCCGCCCCGCTCCCTGCTCCTGCTGGGCAGCGCCCAGCCAGCAAGGCAAGGTTCCTGGCTGCCCGTCACACCGCATTGCCCGACACCTGCACCGCCCTCTGGCCCGCTAAACTTCATGAACTGTTGGAACATTTCAGAAGTACTTCATAAATATTGCCTCATTGGGAATTCAAAAGCTGCAGTTCTTCATTGCAAGTCAAGGTTACACTGTTTTTTGTCTCTGACCTTTCATAACATGCCAATATATATTAAAAAGAGGTGTATTTGAACTCTTCAGCTTCAAATTTTCTATATTTTCTGAGTTCAAGTTCAATTCAGCATTGAATTAATATACCATAGTCTGAAGCCATCAATGTTTTATTTGCTTCTTTTGCTACTAATTTTCTTACACTACTTAAAAATGAGGAAAGACTGTACAGTCCTGTGGGAGATCAGGATGACTGCATCAAGACAGTAATATTTCTGCACACACAGACCACCGCACATGGCAAAAGACACAAAAATGGGTATTTTTTTACGTTTTCCTTTCAATATCTAATCTGATAACAGGCATTCAGGTTTAATCTAGATTTTGGTCCGGTGCCTTATCAAAGCACACAGAGCTGTGTTTACCTGTGCGCACTCGCTGAGACTGCATGCACTGCTGAGAAAAAGCACAAACTGCACATGCTTGGTCTGTACTTCACTGCATTTGAAAACTTTCAAGGTTTTACCTTGTAAACAGTAAGCCATATGCAGAGCAAATCAACTAAAAAGCTTTAGCTGCTAGTAGATTTTGTTCTGCTAAAAAAAAATTACATTAAATAGTAAAGTGTGGGAAAAAATATCTTTGGCTTTCCAGCATTTTATGCAAAGATGATAAGGCATGCTGAGACCAAGCACGCCAGCCCAGGACTTGGGGCTGGGCCAGGGAGGCACAGCCTGTTTACCACTGGCAGAGCTCTCTTCTCACGTACACTTTCAGTCACCTCCCTCATACAGCGCGTCAAAGAAGGCTTCATCTGGTCATCAACAGAAAACACTTCTATAACCTTTCCAAAAGTATTACTTTGCATTTGTGGAGCGAACAAAGAGAAGAAAAATAAGCCCACCCCAAAGTAGGAGATGGTAATTGCTTTCATAATTTGATACACCTTTCACAATTTTTGCCAAAATCTGAATAAAATCCCATTTTTTTTATGTTTACTCTCAGCACTATAAATTACTTCAAACGAAGGGAATCCAGAATTAGAGTTCTGGCATGGCACTTCTTTTTTAATGGCCTATGTTTAGGTGTCCAGATCTATTACCAAAAAAAAAAAAGAAATGGAAATGTCATTCTATCCTCCAATGGGAAAGAATGAATACATTTTTTTAATAGTTGTTGTTGTAGATTATTTTTACCTCTAGCAAATACCCCAAACACAACAAGCTGAATTAATTCTATTTGGTGCTGGCAGCATTCCAACACTTTTCACAAAAAGTAATTTAGAAACTCATTGATTAACTTTGAATAATTGAATTCAAAAAAATCATTACTCAAAAAGGTAGTAAATACTCCTGTTAATTCACATAAATAAATGCATGAAAAGGGTAGTGGGAGGATTGGATTATAAAGAAACCCCCAAACTTTGCCAATGCTGTCAGACTAAAATGTCATTTGTGACTTCATTATTAACATTTCAGGAACAGAAAAATATCCAATATCTTTATTTCCCCATGAAAGCCAATTCAAAAATTAAGACTTGTTCTTGTCTTGTTATTTAATTACAGTTTAAATACTCCAGTATTTCAGAATATTCTGTACTTGATTATGTGATTTTTTTCCAAAAATTACACAAGTACCAGACAAAAAAAATCTCATTTCTATTTATTTCTATTTTTAGAAAAAATCATGTCTGAGGATATCCACTAACAGATATTTTAAATATGACAATTTTAATTCAAGTTCCTGCTCATCACTGATGTACCAAAGAAATTATCGAGTGAGGTTTCAATTCTGACAGTAAGCTACATGTACTGCCACAGTTAACACAATTTTTAGGGTTTTTTGTTTATTCACTAAGGCCATGATACCATTGGGTCACATTTTTATAATTACATTTTACTACAAAAGCAACAGGAGTGGCAGCTGGCCTCGATAAGTGAGGAAGCGCAGACTGGATAATGGTAATAAGCTGCTCCTGAGGGATGCAGTAGAGCAGCTGGATATTCATGCTAACTAAATGGAGGGTAAATAAAAAGGATATGTAGTAAACTACTCACCTTCCTACTTCAAAAGAAAATTCAAAATATATAAAATGCAGGAGCTATCAAGTAAGCCACTTTGAAGGAGCTGTGGGACTACCTGTTCCTTTCCAGTCATTTAGCCAGTCAATGTGTAATGAGAAGAAAAGCAAATCATGACCTAGAAGTACCATAGTGTAGGTTTTTGCAAAAAATATCAAGCCTCCTAACTGACTTTTGTTCAGGTTGAGCAAAATGGTTAGTCAAACAATATAACTCAACCTTTGTTGCAGTTAAATATAAAGCAGTGTAACTCCAATGAACATTCTGTGATTTGAGCATTTCCTTCTCAATGCTGTTGACATGGTTGGTTTGGAGGAGAGCCAGCAATTTCGCAACTATTGATCAAGCCAGCAAAAAGGCAAACAGCAAAAGCTGCTAGTTTCTTTTTAGACGTCAAAAATACATGCTTTTTATGAATAATTTCTAATTTGCTGTAGCAAGCAATTATTACATAAACAGCATGGACTATATTATTGGGCATATGCATTACCATATGAAAGCAATTCTAAATTTCACCCATTCATATGGTAACATTTTCTTTCAAGTTTATCACACAGTTGAACAAACTCTCTTTTGCCAACTAAAGAAATGTAGAACTTTTCCAAGTGTGATTATCTGAAGGAGAAAGGAATCATGCGTAAGTTAACTAAAAATTACTATAAAAATGCCGAGTTAATGTTTTTCTAATCCATTTATGCCTTGATGAAAGATGCTTCTAACATTCCCTGGGAACAGCAATACAAAGAAGAAAATTTTGTGGTTTTGGCACCGTATTTAAAATACTCAAAACATTTTCAGATTGTAGATGAAACTCCAATAATGGTTCTAATTGAAATATTTAATAGTCTGTGGAACCAGCAAATATTTGACTGAAAATACTTAATTTGATATAATTGACAGACTTGGAAAAATTCCAGCCTGGCAATAGAAATGGATTGTTATTTTTGCTGATTTAGACTAGGAAGCAGACTGGAGTTCTCCAGTATGTTCTGGGCAGAACAATATTGCAGAAATTGCAAGGGCCACATAACAACCTGTACAACAAAAGTGGGAATAACAAGGGTGACAGTCTCTCCCTTTGTCTACTAAAGGTTTGTCTTAACCATGCTTGCTCAACAAAGGTCCCACTCTTAACTGTTCCCAAATAGAAACCCTTCCAACTAGAGCACCACCAGGTAAGTAAAATCGTCCTCTGCCTTGAAATAAAGCATAGGATTGCAGTTGAAATCCAGAAGAAGCAGAAAGGGAAGAGAAGACCACCACATTAGCCCCTGGCAAAAAGAACACAGATATCCTTATAAATGGCCCTGTCACAGGAACATGTGCATCCCTTTTGTAATCCTTGTCTTTAAAGATTTAGTAAGGCCTTGACTTTAACACTGCACAATCAGACTTGAAGTGTTCATCAGGACATTAGGAAGAAAAGAGGGGACATGGAGGATTTCAAGTCATAGAAAAATTAAGTGATAAGGCATAAAAGTAAGACATATGAAAATGCAAAGGACTACTGGAGCATGTAGAGGGCAGCATTTACGGGGGGGGGGGGGAGGGGCAGTGCAAAAGTTAAATTGATGGCAGAAATTATCACAGAAGACTTCAACCAGCACTGCAACTTTAGGGCAACAATGGCAGGAACAATAACAAAAAAAGGGTAAATGCAGACATTTTATTCTATTTATTAATTCAACTGATTAATGCTCTATCGTTTTTTGCTGCAACTTATGAAGTCTGTTGGACTGGTCTTCTTTGAAGCCAAGCATCTGAAGAGCCAGCATATGTTTGCGTATAAGGCGTAGCATGACAACACAGCAATTTATCTTCAGATTTTGTCTATGTTTCTCTCCTAAGTGTATCATCTAATCTGACACTTATTAAATTTGTCAGTCTAAAGGTTTCATCTGTCTTTGGATGTCTTTCTTTAGAATTTTCACAAACTGCAACTTGGAAAGAAACACAAAAATATTTCACAGTTTCACAGTATCACAAGGTTGGAAAGGACCTCTGAGATCATCAAGTCCAACCTATAACCCAACACTAACACCAACCATCATCTAAACCATGGCACTCAGTGCCTCATCCAGTCTCCCCTTAAACACCTCCAGGGTCGGCGACTTCACCCCCTCCATGGACAGCGCATTCCAATGGCCAATCACCCTTTCAGCGAAGAACTTTCTCCTAACATCAAGTCTAAACTTTTTAAGCATCATTTCAGAAAGACTAGCAAAAACATCTGCTCAGTGTTCTAAAAAGAAAAAATCTTAAACCTGTACAAAACCAGAAAATGGTGAGGAAAATTCAAATGTCTTTAAGAAACGAATGGCATGCCTTGTTGCAGTTTTTTTAATTCCAGTCGTGTCTTTTCAAATAGACTTCTAGAAACACAAAAGGTCTATACAATGGAAATGAAAATTATTGGATGCACAGAAGTTCAACTTAAAAGGAGGCAATAAAAAATTTAATACTCAGTTCAGAAAGTATATTAATAACAGGTCAGGAGAAGTTACAAAATAATTTATCATAGAGAACCAATCAGTCAAGATTTCCACTGACTTTTCTCACAAAATCCCACAAAGTTGCATGTTAAATTAAAAAGGTAAAAAGGTAAAAAGGTTAAACATAATCAGGATAAGACATGCAACCTACAAAAAACACGACAAAAAACAAAGCCCAAGCAAAAACTTTACCGATATCACTGTTCCAAAACTTCTAAAACACAGTTAGATATTTCTCTGACCAAAACCAAGAAAGCTATGCAAAAATATTAACAAGATGTAAAAAATAAATCTTAGAATATCAAAAAGATAATACGGAAATTTAACAGAATTAAGCCAGTAGCACCGTTCCTGGGCACTGTCTGCCATACCGAGGACCTGCACTTTCCTGTGAAACATCTGCAATCAACCAACAGCAGAATGACCAAACACGGGATTAAACAGACCACACATGTATCATGGGATAGATATATATTTTCCATGTCTGTGGCTGTAAGTAATATCATATGACTGGGGAATAATAATGTCCAGTTTCCTAAAAGGATGGTTGTGTTTCATGTCCATTATACCCTGAGAAAAAGGCTGTAATAGTCGCCTGGAAACAAAAGAAATACATAGTGATGCAATAAATTTTCCAGGCATTTTGCTGCTGTTGAAGTATTGCAGTTACGCTCCACAATTCCTCATCTAATAGCACTCTTAAGCCACCTTCACTAATTTCCCATAAGAGCAGCAAATTATACCACTAGAAAAATTAAATTTATCATAAATTAATTTCTCTAAAGATTTCAAAGGAAAAAGCTTGAAAATTTTCATGCATGTAGAGCAAATTTTTTTCCCCAAAACGCAATGAAAATGTTGCATTTCACATGATAACTTCATGTTTGCATTCCTTTAATAACTTTTCATAAGTCAGCAGGCACAGCAGATAACTTATGGGAGACCTCATTTCTCAGCATAGCTCTGGAAAAGTGAAAATATAGCTCCGAAAAATCATTCATATTCAAGTTGCACAAACCAGTATTTAAAAGAATATGAATTGTCCCATCCCTTTCTAGACCATAAAGGGAAGTAGGAAATGGTAAACGTCCTCCCTAAACCCCTCCTTATTCTGTGCACACTGGGAATAGGCAGCACTACTCAATCAACACTCCTTTCTTTAAAAAAGCAAATTAAGTGTAAAAATGGAATGCAGTAGAGAAAAATCTGAAAATTTCCATTCTTACTCATTAGTCAAGGTCCATCATCAAGTGGAGAGACAGATTTTCATCAAGGTGGGTAAAACCATTTGTCCTTTATGTACTCTTTCATTGAGTAAGGACTGCAACTTAGAGGGTTTTTTTTGCAGCTATAGTCTACCATCAGAGCAGGCTTAAAGGAAGCCACAGCCCAGCTACAGAGTTCTGAGAGTATTTGCATAGAAGAAAAAGAAAGTGAAAAAAGAAAGTGAAGCCTGAAGAGAGGACAGGGAGCAGAACACCTGGATATGAGCTAAAAATGTAACATGAAACAATATCTTAATAATCTAGCTGCTTCAAATTTGACTAAAGAAAGACAGTACAGGATCATTTTACTAAAATCAGAGAAATTATTTAAAGTAAAATCCAAAATAACACTTTGCTCCTTTGAATTTGTAAAATGATAATTTATTCCACTCTACAAAGAAGCAGAAATGGGATTTCTTTTTCTTATTTTGTTCCCTCTAGCAAGTACACACCATTATTTAAGTATATATGCAGGAAAACTGCAAGAAATCAGCCCTTGTGTTATCTAGGCATTTATGCTCATTCTTACTTATACCCATTGCACCATATGTGTCCATAGATCTTCACAAAGGGATAAAAAGACAAGCTTCTGCCTCCTGGGGTGCCAGCTACCCAATTAAAATAAAAACTACAAAAGCAATTAAAACAGAAAGTGCAAAAGAAAGAAAAAAGCAGAAAGATGGTTTATACCACAGAAGATAGCTCTCGTGAAGAACGGTACGTATTTGTTTTTCCACTCTATTAATTTAAATGTAATTACTTTAAATATTCAGATTTTAATATCATTTTAAATATTTATTTTCTTTATAATACATGTAGTATGTTCTATGAAATACTTGTTTTCCAAAAGTATTTCAATGAAAAATACTGTGATTCCTTGTACGGTTTTCAGATATATACTAGTCCAGAACTGAAGGACAACACAGAAGACATCCAATACAGGAAACCAATTGAGAAGTTGTTCACTGGCTGCAGCAGAAGTCAGTATGTGCCATCCTGATAACTTCATGGAAGAATGAAGCAGGCAATTAGCACAATAAGCCAAAACCCAAGCAAAAGTCAGAAAGTAACACAAACAGGGACAAAGACAAAAACAAGCTTCTACAATTTTGAAAGGAACAAAAAGTTAGAACAAAAATCTTAAAGCAGCAGCTTACTGAAGAGAAGTGGATGAAATCATGATATAATTCAAGCAGTTGTAGACAGATTATCTCTGTAATAGCATTTTGCAAAAATTGTAGATAGCAATGTCAAAAAGAAAATAACCTGATGGAAGAGGTTGTAGCAGCTTACGTGAGATACGTGAGACATGAGAAACTTCACAAACTATTATGAAGTAATTCTGGATAGGAATGTATAGATTTTAGAGAAGTAAGAAGGACAATAAGTAGAAACATCCTCAACATATACAACTTCACTTTCCAGAAATCACCAAATGTTCCCATGTGTTCTCTTTTTCAAATGCATTTAAATAACAAACAGTAATTCAAATGTACTAGTGGTAAGGAAAATTCGGGGGTGGGGGGGAAATCTGTTTGTCAGTTGTCCCCCATATGAGCACCAAATCATCTCTAGAAAGAAGGAAGAATAGTTAAGAACCTGGACAGAGGGAAGCGTCAAAAACAGCACTGTGACTATCTCGCTGGACTGTAACAAGCTCACTGGCACAAACTGAATAGGTACAGGGAAGGAAAGGGGGGAAATCACGACAGCTAAGATTTAGCATTAGCAGTGGGAAACGTAGAAGATGTCATAGAGCAAATTAGAGATACAACACTGACCAGAAAGGGAAGTGGTCAAATTTGGAGTCATTTGAGGGAGACCAAACGCTAGCTGAAGGCACAAGAGTCCTTAAAGGTCTCAAAGAGCAGTGGAAGTGCAAAGTGACAGTGTCCCAAGAAGAAACTCACAGAGTACAGTAATTGATTAAAGTAAGAGGAAAAGAACTGGTCCTTCGATGTGAGAAGCAGAGCGCCATCAATCACCTTTTTTGTAAGTATTGTGAGTGGACAGATACCATGGAAACCAAAGAGATGAAAGAGGAAGCTGAGACAACACAAACAGCTTTAGGAGCTGAGAGGAAAATAAGAAACTTGACATAGATAAAAAGGTAGAAGAACAAGGATGACAGACGATATGCCGTATAGCAGGTGTTACATATGAGCAGTCTGCGATTAAAATGAAAGCAACTCCTTATTGTATACGACATTGACGAAGAAATTGGGTTTGACCTATAACAGTTCTCTGTTGCTTTCGAACATTTCAATTTAGTAGCAATAAAAATCCCTATGAATTCTAAATGCAATTCTAATTGTGCTTATAAATGGTAGTTTCACAAGTACGTGTGTTACGATAAACACAAATTAGAGGTAAATTAAACCTTAATTATATCTAGCAAGTTTTATGTCCTAATTAAAAATGGTATTCTAACAATAAAAATGACTTACCACCTGAATTAGCTCTGCCACAATTGTCTAATCTTCCTAAACATTCTTTGTGTGCTCCAGCTCCACACTTAGAACATAAATACCCTTGATAAAATGTTCCCCTGTAAAATAAAATTAGGTAGTGATACATTAAAGGTGATAAATTCCATGCATGAAGGAAATAAGACACATGGCAGAAAGTATTAGAAGTCATTTGCTGTTCCACACAATGATAGTCCTTAAAGGCTCAAGAAAATGTGAAAACTGACAACCAGTTCATCTCCTTTTTTGTCACTACCATCCATTTGAAAAATCACAACCACGTAGTTCTTCTGGACTACTAGCAGAGTGACAAACGCCACTTCAATTTAACCCAAAGCAACTTTGGCATAGTGCAGCTGAAATTTTACCATTATGAATCCAGCCTGCTACAGATCTACACTTCGTTTCATCTCAGTGGGAATTTGCCTAGAGAGCATGAAGAATATGACCCATTTCAAAAGAGTTGCAAGTGCGGCTATATATATATATATTTAAGAATTTAGGAGTCTACAGGCTATATTCCAAAAATATGCTTGATTTTAAATTGGTTCATTTAAAAAAGAGAAAAAAAAAGATAGATAGATAGGTACTCAGGTACGCTTCAGTTAATATTCAGACTGCTAACTAAGGAGCAATTTTCCTTACTCTAAATGACCTCCAGTTCCCTTTAATGAATTGGAATCTGAATTTGAGTCTGAGGAAACTGATGTGTTTTCAGATATGTTCATGGCTTTTCTCTTAGGAATGATACGAGTTCTATCTATCGATGTATCTGCTCACTTTTCACACTAGACTTGTCTATCTCCAGATTATCCTGACCAGTTTGGAGTGATCATGCATCCTAGTCTAACATGACACAAATCCGGTATCTCATGAAACACAGGAGTGAACAATTTAAACCTGAAGGAAATGTACAGCAACTGCTATTTACCACCTCAATTTCTAGACTGTTAGTTATGAAATATATTTTTAATTAAATTCAGAAGCTCACTATTTTTAAATACTGGAAAACAAACTGAAAGACAAATAATAAGTAGAAAGTATATAAATATTTTAATGCAGTCTTCCATTTTCATTTTTTTCCTTATTGCTACACAGGAAGACAACATTCTCTAGACTAAAGTATAGGACATAACATTATCTTTTACTACAGATACTTCTAAGACTAGGATTTTAACCACGTTTAAAGATCAGGCACTATGGTTCAGATTTTTTTTTCAAAGGTTCACACAGTAGCTTATGTTTGCAGCTTTCAATTACAATCTATTTTAAAAACTGATTTAGTCACTTTATAACACTTAAGTCCAGTAGGCTTTCAACACAGCTTGGATATTTAAGGGTATGTGTATATACCACACAGCAGCATTTGGGGATACCCATGCTATCTTTGAGCAAAATGTCATGCCTGGGCAGAACAACGTAACATCATGCAGGCTGTGTCCTGGAAGCAAGACAGCCGTTTCTCAGCAACAGCAGTTAGTGCAGTAACAGCAACACAATGACTCAACTACACTGCTTCAAATTCAGAAATTAGCCCTGCCACCTCTAAGTTCAGGATGTCTGCACCACTCTTCATAGTCACTTACACCATATTGCAGTGAGGGGGGCAGTGAAAAATGTTAAAAATAAAAATCTCTGAAAATCTAGGTTGGTCTAACCATTCAAGATAAAGGTTACTAAAGGAAGAAATACAAGACATGGAGGAACATACCTGAGGTTATTTTATTCCACATCTGTGCTTAACAATAGCACTGCCCATACTTCAAACACCCTTTCTAAAATGCTGTGGCTGCATCTTTTGAACATCAACAATTTGCAACATGAGCACATGAACTGGCCAAAGTTTATATCTCCAAGTTACACTGTGGAATTTAGGTTAATTGCACACCTTTACACCACTGGACATTCCACACTTACAAAAAAAAAAGTAGTTCCTAAAAGAGAGCTTAAATAAGGATTGCCAAACTACAGATGTGCAAGCATGTATGTGTTCCAAAGGAAAGAGGCAGAAAAAGTGGAATTTCTTAGTTTAAGTTAGTCTAACAAATCCTTGTTCATGAAAACATTAGTTGTCTGCTAGCATTTACAACATGTCTTCAATTTGCCTACATCTCTGTGATTCAGAAATGCTTGTTAATGCCTCACAGTTATCTGTCTCCTTATATCAAACATTTATTAGCATCAGCATCAGCATCTGATTTGCTGAAACAAATATTCCACATCTTCTTCTGGTGGTCTACAGCAACAGGACTTGAGGAATAGCTATGGTAGTCAAAACTGTACAAAAGGGTTGTCATTTACTCTTACAGAAGAACTCCTGCATTAAATATAGCAATTCTTATAAAAGAATCATGATAAAGCAGCCTTCTGATAAAAGAAGTGCATCTTGAGGTTTCAAGCTTTTAACAGAACTCCTGGCTAATATTTAGAAATATGATTATAAAAACTTGCTAATACAAAGAGAAATATTACATATGACTTCTGACAGATAACAAACACCTGGCCATGTATTTCCACATACTCCTTCGACCCAGGTATTTCACCTGGGGAAAAAACACAAACCCCAAAAATCTTACCTCAGAAGCATCTGACAGACTTTGCAAGACGTCACACGACTGAAGGTATGCATTTTGAACTCATGAAAGCTTGTATCTGCATAATCTGGCCGTATGTTTGACCTAAAAAAAATTTGAAAACCTGCTTTAAACCAATGAAATCTACAACACAGCAGGAAATCTGAATCCACAAAACAGTAGTTTTACTCACACTTCAATATTTGTCTACCAAGGTGAACCAGGAACACAGACTTCACCACACATGTTGAAATAAAATCTGAATTAAGATATTGTGCAGATCTGGTCCTTAAAATATCACAGTAACTAAAAAATTATACATTGAAACAAACATAATCTGATTTTCATTCCTGTTCAAGTAACTAGGATAATTTTATGGACCTAGCGAACACTCACTTTTTCATTCTCAAATACTTTTTTTAATGTGGCTGCTCACACTGAGAACCACCACATTTGAAAACATGAGCAGCAAAATTGGGACATTTATTTCTCTATTATGCAGCAATACATTGGATAACACAGGTGACTTCAAAAGGAATTAGAAAATAATTTACTGGGGTTTGGCTACTCTTTCTTAAACAAGTTGCCCAATGCCTACAGCTGTTACTACATGGACTTAATTTAACAAGGTCAAAAATCACAATTCACACTGCTAAGATACAACACGCTATTGGCAGACTTATTTCCAAAGGTCAAATTTATGTACAAAGCACTGTTCTATTACTGTACTTGTGCTTTGTTTATCCTCCCTACTAATCCCTTCCAAAAGCAGGAGTATAATTTAAAAACAATCCACTCATTTTTTTGCTCTGGTGACTGTTTGCAGGTTTACTAAAATTTTACTAAATAATCTATTCAATTTTTTATATCATCTTCCCCATTTCCAGGCTGGGGCGTGGGGGGAACAGGAATTTTCAATTTATTTTTTATCATTTTTTTGGAAAAAAAAAAATCATTGACATCTCCAAACTAGTTTAATAATGTCAAAATCAGTAACACTGAAATGCTATGTGCATAATTTAATATTAAGGTACAATGCTTCGGATTCCATAACTGTATGGAATTTTTTTAGCAAAAACATAGCAATGCATGTTGCATAGGAATTAGAACAGGAAAAATAAAACCTGCAGGTAATAATGTAAGAACCTACAACACTCAAAGGAAAAAAATAAGATTTTGCAATGCACAAGATTAAAGCCATGCTTTAAAGTTGGAGATACTTGTTAGATAAGTTTTGGGTTTATGTACTATAAATAACTGGTAGACTAAAGCATAGATCACCCACAAACTGCAGCAAAAGATAAATACAGGTAACCATGCAAGCATCAATCTCTCCAGGACTGTACAAAAAGGCTTATGAAAAAAAATCTAAAGAATCTGTTTAAGAACCTCATGTCAGAAAGGTCAGCCTAGTTCTAATCCGCCTGCTGAAAATGAACGTGCTGAAAATGAAACTGTACTCAAAAAGCAAATGGGATTTTGCTTTTATGCTTGAGAATAACCTTATGCACAGCACTTTTTCAACTAGCTCACTAATGTCTCTCCTTCTGCAACGATATGCAAGAAGTTCCCACCACAACTCCTGCTAACCAAAACAAATGTGGATACTACCCGTACACAGCAGGGAGGCACAGCTATCAGGACAAAATTAACCCTAAACAAGTGAAGAATTTTTTAAAGCGGAGAATAATATATTATTTTGGGGCTGTTAACTCTGCCGAGCAAGGTCTGTATTTCACAGCATCCTTGCCAAGGGGCTGCTAAAACCTCTTAGGCTACACAGGTAACTACAGACAATCCTGAAAACTCCCTGTAACAAGTTACAGTACTTACACTCCCAACAAAAGCTGCTTTTTGCTCACCACTTCATTCAGACCAGGATAGCTTACAAAACCCCATCAAGAGTATCAGCCTAAAGTGCAGAGACCGTTCAGATTTGAAAGCATATAAAATTCACCCTAAAATTCACTTTTAACTAACAAATCAAAGAGAAATTCCATTCTTAATTAGACAGGATCCATCTTCAAAAATAATAAGCATAGCAGATGAAAAGAAAAAAATTAAAGAACTGTCTGTATGAGGTTGTAAGACAAGCATATGACTTTATAACTTCCTCTCGCAGGTAAAAATTCTCTTCCCTTCTTCTCTCAGGCTATCTTTCACAAAGACTGAAATACATGAACTACCGAAAACATACCTGCTATTAACAGAACAAAGACGATACACAGTGTTCATTCTTCCTTATATTGAAAGTAATATTTGAGTTTCTTTATATTTTATAAAGTCATTCAGTCTCATTTTACAGTCGTTAATAGAAAAAGTTATTCTTGAGAGGAAAAAAAGCATAGTGCTAAAATGGCAAGGAATGAAACCGTTGCCTCACAGAAGAGCTGTCACAAGGCCCTCCACCACCTTGTTTCAACACAAGTTGCTTTATTTCATGTGTGGGCTAAACTATCAGACTGTAGTGTCCTAAACAAGACAGAAGCTTTTATCCACATAAACAGGCTTGCAATTTTGGCTCTCTATTGTATGCTAAAATTTGGATACAATTGTCCTACTTGCTAAGTAGAGAAATACAAAACTGAACATGTATGTAACAATACAAACTTTGGAACACAATGTAAAGTTGTCCACTATTACCTACAGGAGAACCTAGTTTGGTTTCAAGTACTACTCTGTTCACAAGAATCATAAAAATATATCATAAAGAGTGAATTCCTCAGTTTCTTTAAACTCCACCAGGTTTAGTAATTGTTTAGTTTAGTAATTGTAACAGTCTAATGATTACTTCAATAAATTCTACATCTAAAAACTTGTCTGCCCTCCATGCCTGCGCATCTTTCATATTCCTTATCAATCCACTGCCATCTAACTTCATGTATTTCCTTGTTGGCTAAGGCCAAGCTAGCACAAATATCTCCTAAAATAGCTTTTTTTTTTTTTTTGAAGACATGAGCCTGAATAGCTTTTAAGGACACAGAGCAACTATTCATAAACCAAAAGAACCTTTTAAATTTGGCTAGCTCTTACTTCCAGCACTCAAAAGATACCATTTTTCTACAAAGCCTCATTGCCCAGAAGAAGAAGTCTAAAAATTCCTAACAACACAAGTTTAATGAATCAAATGAGGTTCCACTGGAGTATATCATCCATAGATTAAATGAATCTGGAAGGGACTAGAGCCTCAGCATATTACACAGGACTGATAAAAAAGCTGATAACTTCAACAGAAAAAAAGGGAGTCACAGCATAGCATACTACTTTTCATAGTCATATCTAACCATAAAAAAGGTCTTTTAGATTACAGCACTGAAGTCTTACACTTACACCCTGAGAACACAGACCAGTAAAGAGAACATTTAATTCTTCCCAAGTCTTCTTTTCCCTACTACTTCCCAACCTGTAGGCAAGTTCCAAGACACATTAAAAAAAAAATAGAATATTAGGTCAATATTAATTTTAAGCTTAATACTGAGAAGAACTTTCTTCTTCAGAAGGAGAAGGATTTCTTGATGGGGGCTGGGGAAAGAACCCACATGAGTATTATAAAAATTGGAACATATTGAAGCAGTTTCTGTGGCTAGCACCAGGAAAATCTAATTTAGGACTTAAAATGGGTTCCTTCCCCATCACTGTGGAACAGTCACAGGTCAAGTCCTTCCACAGGTTCCTCAGTCGTCCGTCCACAACCACTTCCACTACGGGGTGATCCAGGCTCACCACAAATGAAATGTTTTATCCATCTCTGCTGTTGAACAATCTCAATGAGTGGGCAGAGCTGGAAGTCACCCATACACCAGGAATACTTAATCTGATAAATAATGACAGAGAACATGTTCCTCATTTTGGGGCAAAGCTCTGTTTCTTATTTTTACAAGCAATGTGGGGAGTCAAAAGAAGTTTCCCCTCTTCTCTCCTACTTTTTCCCCAGGCTGCTTTAACTCCTACACTTCAGCAGAGACAAAATGTCAGGATACAGAAACAGAGTGAATCTATAATTAGGAAAAATTTTCCAATTCTGTCCTCAACTCAGAAGCAGAGCTTTGTAAAGGACAACCACAAGTGCACTCTCCTGCATACGGCTGAATCCCCATGACTGGGTTTACTCCAGTCTCTACAGCAACATCCCTGGGCTGCCCCTGAGCCTTTTGAGTAAAGCTTTCTCTTGCCAAGTTATCTGCAGAATATTAGTCCCACTGGGACCAATTCAGTGCTATACCACTACCCAGAGATCTGCAGATGCTTGTCTTGCCAGTCTCCATCATTTGGGCACACAATTCTTGTCTCTGCATCAGCCGTCAGAGCCACTACTCAAGTATGAGCATCTTCAGTCAATCCGATCTCCGAACCGATCTTCTGTCTGTAAAGTTTGCAGAGTTCAGTGCAGAAAACAGTTATTCAGGTATCTTACTCAATTGCCCTTGATATGAGCAGACTTTGGAGCACTCCATTTTTGCTGACCTTGTGTCTATGAAATATTCCCCTTTAAAAATACTTCTCAACATTTTCAGTGCCACTGCTTTATATTGACTCTTATGTCTCTGAAGAGTAAATTGATCATAGGCCAACTCTGTCTTCAGCCACACACATAAAGCAATGCATTTATAAATGATGTCAGAAAGTGTCACATTATCAACAGTCCCTCACAAGCTTTTGCAGTCAGAATTCGTTCTAGTAATAATCTTCGCCTAGATCAATGGCACAGCTGCCAACAAAGTAATGGTATAGACAGCCCAAAATTATCTTGTCAGACAAGACACCTCGGCGCCCATTCCTATGCCTACAGAATAAAGAATAAATTCTCTCTGCTTTCCTACCTCAGAATACCAAAACAACTGTGCATATGAATAAAATAGAACAGTTTAATCTACAGCTTTCTAATACTTTCCTGCAGCAGTTGGGATAACAAATCAAAACTTAAAGTAATTCTTAACTGTCAACACGCAGACATGTAACAATCAAAAGACTAATACTTAAGTTAAAATAAAGCAATGAACCTTGGTAATCTTGACATATCCAACAGTGTAAGTTCTATACCCCATTTTACAAAACAGAACTTTGATCATCTTGGGTCTGAATTGTTTCCAAGATGCGTACTGCAAAGAAAAGTGTACATCATCAATATCAAGAAGCTTAGATTGGATTTGTTACTACCATTTCCTTACCATCAAAAGTATATACTGAGGGGAAAAGACAGAGATCAGAATGTGTCTGAATAGCAATAGCATGTAACTGGCATTTGGCTAACTTACAGCTACAATTTAATTTTTAATCAGCATTCATGGTTGTTCACAACAAGAAAAACTGTATGGAGTACACTTCAAAACAGGTTGGACTAAAGAACTGAATTATAATTTCTTTAGTGGGCTGGATAGAAATATGCTATTACTGTCAGTTTAAAATCCTTCTACACTGTTAGGGCTTATAAAATAAAACACACCAGGAAAACTACTAAACTTTCAGCCCCAAAGCTCTCTCTTATCTCTCTACTAAATATGTAATTACTACAGATAATATGTCCTAAGAGAATAAATAAAAGCCTAAGAGATAGTACACTATAGCTCCTTTCCTGCTGTTTTCCCATGTTGAGAATAAGCACATTAAAATCCCAGTCATCATTTCCAAAAAGGCCATATTTCTAAAGACATTAAAAAACATTAAAAAAAAACATTATTTCACAAAATTTAACTTACAGAGTACATCTTGCCTTGGATGTTTTGCCATTCCAATGTGTTAGTATTAGTCTTACAAATTTTAAAAACTATTGTCTCAAGTTTGTTTTGCATGGACATATTACTGAAAGCCTACTGGTTGCCAAAAAATCTAACAAAAACACAATAAAGGGATAAAATAAAGTATTACATTGTTTGGATTAATTAAATCTTTTATAGCAAATAACACTGCCTCTACATAAAAAAAAAACACACAAAAGAGAAAAGGTGGTATTATTAAAATGTAAAGAGTAGAAGCAACTAGAATCTGCAGACTTTTCTCCTGGTTATGGATGTCAATCTCATAGCACAGCACTAGCAACCAAAATGTATCCAGCAGCAGAAAGCACTGGAAGTCTACCATCTTGTGGCTTCATATTCTGCCAGGAGTTAAAGGAAGGAGAGCTTGGAACACAAAGAAAAAATTTCCTCTTTCTTTTATTCTACATTAGTTTAGTACTATCTTTAATGCTACCAGTTAGAAACTGGTTTGAATAACCTGCCTGCAAGGTCCACTGCTGCCCTCCACTAGTGACCAGTTCTTCTATCTTGCTTTATTTTGAGTGCTGTTTCTTTTAATTGCCTCCTTGGCAGTTTTTCAATACTAGCTTGACTTCAGCAATTAAGAGCTGTAAAGGTTTGCCTCCTCCCTGGGTCAAGGCCACTAAGAAGGTGTTGCTTATACTCATTAAAAATATTTCAATTACTGTTAAAAATTGCTTGTCTGGAGTACTTAATTAAGAACTCACCTTCTCCTTCCCAGACTTGAAGTATTTTTAAACTAATTTTTTTTTTTAACTGGAAAAGGAAAAATGTATTTGGGGGCAGTGGGATAACACAAAACAAAAAAACTGACCACCAGTGAGAAATGAAAAACATTTGACATTCCTTGGACATGTGCTCATCATTTTTCTACCACAAGAAGTACATAAATCCTTAATTGCAGGAATTGCAGCATGGACAGGAAAATAAAGAACAAATGCATTATGCAAAGAGAAACGCAAAAGTAACACTGCAAATGGATCCAGAACATTCCTTTAAAAAGTGAATTATCTGTAAAACAAGAGAGGGTATCAACAAGAGCAGGTGCTGACATAGACACTGTTGAGTACATCCATCTCTTCTGTTAAATACAGAGGAGGCAAAGACATTGTAAACACTGACTGAATTGAGCCGTTCTGCTCAAGGGATGGACAATAAACCTCAGAGGTATCATTTAAGCCCAGAGATGTTATTCTACGTTGTCATAATTCAGTGGGATTGTCTATACAGATAGAAGAGAAACCTTCACTTGCACAAGCATGTTTTTGGAGAGCCCTGGAACAGCAGTAAGTGCCCAGAGATGGATGCTTTTGGGTTGGGAGCAGGCTGTCCAGCAGAGTCAAAGGTTCGGTATTAAAGTACAGTGAGACAGTTGCCCTTTCTTTGGTGTTGACAGTTTTCATCCAAAAGGGAAAAACATGCTAGGAAGTTCTAAAAAGCTGTTATTTCTGGTTTTGACTCTTTTTTGCAGAAATACTATCTAGGTCAGGTTTTGAAGAACTTTTTCCCATATCAGTCTCTTCAAGAAATGCAATCATGTAACAAGAAATGATGCAGGGTTTGATTGCAAGTAAAAGTTTGCTAAATATCCTGTAATTTAAAAAGTACATTATATTTGCACCTGAGCAGCCATTTCACTTGATTAAAACTTGCCTATAGGTAATAGTTCATGTATGTACACCCACCTATGAGCCCAGAGACATAACAAATAATCACACGCATGAAATATCAGTTAAGGAGTCTGCAGTGGATTGCAACTGTTTTTAAGTAGCAAAAGAAGAAATACTGTAGGGAGCTCAGATAAAACTCAGTACCTTGAACTCTCCTCAACTCTCAACCCCAATTTAGACCTTTGCATTTTCAAACTGTTATTATTCTGCGCTCCATGATACATTTATAATAATTTAAAATGTTCCATACAGAAGTGTTCAGAATTATGGACACCCTGGGCATGAACTGCTGAAGAAAATTTGAAAGTGTATGTGACACGAAATTTGATGCTGTATTCATGCAGTAAAGAAAAAGGCACAGGTTAATATCTAATGACACTGAAAACTTACATTCCAGTTTTATTTACAGTACTAATATTTTACAACGCTGCAGAAAATGCCTCAATAAGCCTAGATCTGCATAAGTACTTCTAAGTTACTAATTGTTAACAGAAATTATTTATGAAGACATCCTAAGCTAAAATACCTGGTTTGGGCCAAAGTAACCTGCTTTCCAAGTTTTACGCATCTTAGAAGTTCACCATGACAACTGGTACTAAGCTTCTAAGAAAGTTTTGGAAAATTGACCTAGGCAAAAAACAGAGCTGACATTTACCACATATTTAAACGTTTTAAGTAATAATATGGACAGAAAAAAATTTGAAACAGAAAACCACAAAGGCTACTAGCAAAAAAGACAAAAAACTTTCAGTCAAACCTTGTATGAAGAATTTCGTGCAAAGTTGGTCCCCAAAGATAGTCAACCTCACTCCCTGCTCTGACACGCAGATTTCCCTTAGAATCCTGTTCTCCACAAACAGCAGAACCAGCCTTACATTTACACTATTCTTTGTTTCCACGTGAAATCCTTTGAATTTCTGCAACTATCACCACTTAACTGATCACTGCATACAAGATGCTGTCATCTAACAGAAAGGCATTTGTGTAAAAAAATCGCAAATTAAGAGTGCAGAGACAAAAATACAAATAGATTATGTTTTCCAATGTTTATAAGGATTGATTATTTATTGTAAAAGGTGAAGACAGAAAATGGCATTCTCACCACAGGCAAGCAATGCCATTTCACAAAGAATGAATTTCAGCTTCTTTTCTACCCTGTCTTCTCACGAGCAATGGTGATTACTTACACCTAATTCGTTTTCCCTGTTCCAGATAGGCTGTTATACTTCAGAATCAGTTTTGAAGCTGCTATTTACTGGATTAATCAATCAACTCTCCATATGCTAATACTCAGACATTCTGTTTTGTCACATCAAAGAGTCTCCATCAAGAAGACATGTTATATAATTAAATTAACCATATCACAAGTAAATTGTGCTTTTGATCAAGAATGCACAACTTCTAAGACTTTGCTAGGAAATTTGCTTATTTGATCATATGATGAGTGGCTTTTTTGAGATCAAGGAAATTATCTTGTTAACTTTTTACAAACGTACTGCATTGTTTCAAACAAGATAATGGCTTTCCTTTTTCCTTATCAGCCTACTTCCCTGAAAAGCATGGGAGACGGACTGCTTTGAACTAATCTAGTCTTGTATAATGTTTTTAAACATCACCTGATAGGAACAAAGCTCATCAAAACACATCACTATTTGTAAATCAAAAGCACCAATACTTTAATATTCACAGGCTGAGTCTTATTGGTGAAATTTCTAACTCTTCTAAATCCAGATTTACCAAGTCTCTTGCCTCAATAAGCTTTAAATATTTTAACATAAATTTAACACTCAACTGAAGAAAAATGTCTATGTTTTGGAGTAAAAAAAAAATATAATATCTAGACTGTATACAGCCATGAATTTGTAAATTACCACACAAATACATAAATCTGCTAAGGAAAAAAGTAGTATTGGATTGCAAGAACAAACTAGGACATCTGTTGATATAGACAAAGTATCAGGACAAGCACATAATGCAGCATTCCATGTTTAAAGACTGTAAAAAACACTAACACCTTGCACAGAAAAACAGTATTTAGATGGTGGTACTTTATTTTTATGATGTAGTGTCACTACAAATCTATTTCACTGAATTTTAAGAAACACGTTAATTTTCATAGTAATATACTTCACATGTAAGGTAAGTTGTAAAAACATAAGGACTGGGAAACCCTTGGTTTTAGTGAACTAGAAAACATAATAATAAAGCATATTTATTATCTGCAAGTATTCACACAGTGTTTTCATAAATTCTATTTTGCTTTCACATTCTACTCTGTCCTTACACTGTGCTCTTAATCATATACAGAGTCTTTGCACAGTTCTCACTGTGTCTGGAATAATCTAAAGAAACTGCATAGCTATAAATATGCTGTGAATTCTTGCTTATAACCCTGAAAAAGATTTGATCAAAAACAACTGGAGTCATAACAAAGAACAGGCAACCATTCTTCTTCGGCAGACATGAACTTGGCATTCATTCTTGCAGTACTGTAATATTTACACTGATGGAGAAGCCCAGGTAGACATGTTTGTTTATTATTTTGGTAACTTGTGTGAGGTTGGTATAAGCAAAATACCTTTGCAGGCTATTTGAAAAATGCAGCAGCTATCTAAGGCTTTTAAAGTGTTCTGATAAGAAAGCTTTAATTTAATATGTCAGTGTTCAATATGTCAGAGCTCAAATATTCTCTCAGAAGAAGTCTTAATGCATATGCATTATTAATGCAGTATCTGAGGGAACAGATTTTTTTTGAGCTGAATCTGACCAATGTCATTAGTCACAGAGTGCAAACCAAATTTAAAAATAGGTACGGTAATAGGTCAGAGAACACTTTTCACCTGCCTTTTCTCTTGTACTAGTTTTCTTTGAGCTCTGTCTACAATTTATGTAGCTTGCCTAATCTAAAATGTTGCACACACACCTATCAGATTTGAGAATCCATCAATTTTGGGATTATTTCCTTACAATCAGATTACGTGTTCTGTGTCCCTGGAGTTACAGGGTGTGAATTTATGTCTAACTGAAACAGTAATTTTTCAAAAACATATTAGACTGTACACATTAGCTGCTACACAAACTCTGTAGAGACCTAAAACTTCAACATAGTCTAACGAATAGTAAAACGACTATTTTTTTGAGGGCTTTATAGCCTTCTTGAAGGCTGTATAGCTTTCATGTCTGAAGTCTCTTTTATTTGGATATTAAAAAATCAGATTCATTAAGTCTGTGCAATTAAGACATACCCTAATAACTATGATTATGTGTTTCCCACTGATTTTTCAGGCATAAATAATTAGACATTGCAATTTCACTAGCAATGTTAAAACAGAAACTATAATCACAGTACTTCTGAAGGTGAAATTTTAGCTAACTACATTAAGAAAAGGCCTGTTTCTCTGCCTGGACTATGTTTTCATGCAGTTCTCAGTTTGTGAAAGAGAGATGTTGAGTAAAACCTCATTAAAAGGCGTGTTACAACACAGTAGCATAAGACTACAATATTGGTTCTGTGCATCTTGAAACCCAGCAGTACTACACCCAAGCTGACAAGGCCCTGAGCAACATAAGCCCTGTAGGAGACTGATGCAGACAATCTCCACACGCATCTTCCAACCCAAATTTTTCTACGATTACATTTTAAATTGCATTTCTGTGTAATATATTCCTATCTAGGAATATATACGGAATCCAAGTTTGCTGATGGTCATTTTTAGAGTGGATGACAAAGCACAGTTAAGAAACCAGAGAAAAGCTTAATTAAATTAGCGAACCGGACATTGTAATGACAAAATAAACTCAGCACCAACCACTGTAAGATGTTATGCCATATGCAATATTACACTAATGGATTCAGATACTAAGTCAGTAGGAAAACATAATATCTGTCCTTTCATGGAAAAGGTCTCTGTGAGGAAGATAAAACACACCTGCTCCATGCTCTACTGTGATCAAAAAATAAACTACACACAAACAAATAATTAGTGGATGGAAACAAATGTTTAGTGCCAACATGAGACAGCTGTAGTAACAATATATTTTCTTCCAGTATTTTCTCTATCGTCGCATGATGAATTGAATTCATCACAGCAATGATGAAAAAAAGCAGACACCACATAACAAGCAACTAAGCCTTACATTTAGTCAGCTAAGTAGTTCCAAAGTATTATAACTGAGGTATATATACACACACAATAAAGGAGGACAACTTCAACTTTCAAGGCGTTTTTGCTTTTAATAGATAGTAGTTAGCATAAGTTCGTCACATGTATTATTCAAATATTTTTTATGAGCATTTTTTTTAAAATAAGAAAAACCTCTGTAGGGGAGCTTTCTAAGAGAAAATAAAATACACCAATCAATGCTCCTACCTTTTAGCATAAGCTGAATAACATAAAAGCATCAAATATTTTATGCAATTAGTAGGTGTATTATGAGACATTACTTATTTGTTCTGATTATTCTGTTTTTTTAATACAGGAGAAAAGAAATTAGAGAGGATGTGGTACCAGAAAATCTAACAAAATTGTGTCTAACATTCACAATCATTTTTTTGAGGTTTTTAATGGCTTAGTTACAGTAAATAAACCATGCACTTCATCACATGGCTGACAAACTTTGAGTTAATACATTATGTCTCTAAATTGGCTAAGTAATTTGGTACAGTAATTTGGCTGTACACTTCTATTAATATTATCGTGGATATGGAATTACTTTGCATTTAAACCAATGCCATTTGACATGCTAGATTAAATTTAAACATTCCACATCTAGTACAGTGAAGTCTTTGCAGTAATATCTTTTAAAAGGTGCTTATTTACCTATACAGCTATAGACTTATCCATTAATATGAACAAAGTTCAAAGAATAAAATAGCAACTGCTCAAATTAACCACAATTAATTAATTAATGTGTGTTAAGCATCACATCTCTTCCAAGACCACAAGTGGTTATAGTCCCTGTGTGCACACAAAAATTCCATGCACATCATTGAGGGAATAGGCACACCAAAAAGAACTCAGACATTTGTGACACGATGGCTCGTGTTAAAACATTCTCCATCGGTCTCTATCTGCTGTCTTTGTGAAAACCCATCAAATTCATCAGATTTACAAGTCCAGCCAGAGATTCAGCTTCAAGAGCTTGACCACAATGCTAACTGTGCTGTTCCAGTGTCTTACTTCATCTACAAAATCCAGTGCTCCCAAATAACCAGCAATTTTGAAGGCTGTACACAATAAACTTGTCCCAGACTCAACTGTGGCGATTGCCATGACCAGATCAATAGCACCAAATTCAGTGCTGCCGTGTCACGGCATCATTGCTGCTGCTGATGCAGTATATGAGCATCAATAAATCTCATGAAATTCTTAGAAAAAATAAGAGTTGCAATGTTTCGGTATTACATAGTTTCTAAATAAAGCCTTGGAGGAAAACAGCAAATACATATTGTAGCAACTGAACTGCCATATGAATAAAAACAATTTACTCAGCTTCTTACAACCCGTAACCCATCATTCCCAACCTCCCTCACAACAAAACAACCTGCACGTACCATAGTAACAACAGAACTGGCTAAGAAGTAGAATATTTTCACAGGTTTCCGAAACTAGTTTTCTAACAGAAACCAGAAAGCAATACTCTGGAAATCGCACTGGGATTTCATCCTTTCTTCCTTTAAAGATTTTCCTTATCAAGTGTGCTTAATGTATTCCTGCCCTTCAAATCTAAACCAAGTCCAGTCAGTACAGCAGCGTTCTCTTCTATTTCATACTTCATCAATAAAATAAACCTCCCATATCTCATCTCAGTAACACCAACATCAACAGTCGGCACCTTTTCAGCAATATAACTATCACCATTATTGTTCACACACGGGTTATAAACATCTATACTCTTAAAAAATAAAAATTAAAAATTACCTTGCTATAACATAGTTATGCCAATAAAATTGTTCTAGTAGCAACAAGGTTAATTCTTAATTTGAAGATAATGATACATTCTAATTTGTACCCCTGTTATGTTCTTAGATTAACACTTGCACAGACCTGACTTAATACAAAATGTTATACCAAAGGCAACAAAACTGCATTGAAATTTGTGTCTGGAACTCAGTAAACAAAATCATTTCTTATAATCAAAAAAAGAATATAATTTACTCCTTTAGTTGTGCTGGTTTTGCAGTCTCAGTAAATTTTCAAGTAATGAAAAGTATTTTGCTGATAGAAGCAGCAGTTATAATTGAGTATGATGAATAATTGCGTAATTTCAATCACAGCTACTTTGCAGAGTAGAATCACACTAGAACAGATAACATGCACAATAAACAATGAGACACCTGAAAACAACAAATCAAACCAATCATCCAACTGTTGAAAACAGTTGGCTGAGTTTATTCCCAACAAACTCTTGTGCCTCAGCATGCATTAAAATATAATTATTGCTACATACACCAAGGTATGTTTTGGAAGAGCTGCAGGGAAATATGCTAGGAAGTCAAACCTGTGTGTTGTGGAGTTGGGGGAAAGGCACAAAAACTTCAGAAAGCATAAAAGTTACCCATTATTTTCAATCCTAGCGTTTATAAACATAAGGGAACAAAAGCATTGCCCATGCAAATAATGCCACTATATCATGTTGCACCTCAGCCCTGATTTCCAGCAACCCTGCTGCTCCAATTCCTGTGTCTCCACATTCCGACCTTTGCTAACACAGGAAGAGGTTAAACTAAACTGGAGGTATGGGTTTACAAGAAGGACAAACATCCATGCAAGACAAGGCTTACACCACCATTCATTTTCAACAAGAGGAAAGAGCAGCACATTAACTTGTCAATCCTTCAGGTCCCATTTGTTCTGCTCACACAGAGAAACAGGCAGCAGTAAACTGCTGTTCCCTAAGGTACACTCACCAACAGCTCACGAGCACTGGCTGGTGCCTAACCCTGTACAAGGATACACAGCTGCGCTCACTCACCACACACACAGCAGTGGGGCCAGGGAGTCCTCCACAGAATCATAAAAATGTTTGGGAAGAACTAAGGATACGCTCTCCTCGGGGAAAAAAATATTGTTCTCTTACTGCTCTCATTAGCTCTTCGGCTGACTTAAGATTTGGTTTGGTTTAGCTTGGTTGGAATTTTTTTTTGCACCAAGCCAGGACGCCTGAAGAGTGAACAAAAGTTGCAATGCTGAAACTGATCAATTCAAGTTCCTCATGCTTCTCACACATGAGTTGTCTATGTTTAAGTGAATATCAATAATGGTATTATTGAAGGAAGTGTAGCAGGAAGAGCATAGGGACAGAAAGGGGCAAACTATGGCCTTCTAAACACACATACATAAATAAACCCCTCTTCCCATCCCCCAATATGCCACCCAGAAATTTTTGTCAAGACATACCAGTAAAAATCAGCAAGATTGAAACTCTAGAAAGTAGACCTTACAATATTTGTCCTGCCCATTCTCTCCTCCCTTATGTTTTCAATTAAATCATTAGCACACATTTTTTTCTAAACTGTAGTACGATACATAGTTTATAAGCAAGTTTATAAGGGAGTTTCACTGATATCAGCTCATAACAGTCTTTTTCTGAATCCACATACCTTCACAACCACATTCAAAACAATCTTTATTAAGGCTGTCTCTCTGTTTTCATGTAAGTATGTTACTCACTCTCATACTTTGTTTTTTTACCACAAAGCAAGCATCATCCTGTCATCCAATTCTCTCACTCATGTATTAAATTTAATCAGAATACCCAAGGTGTCAATAATCACATTTGCCTTTCTGACAAGAATCAGACATGGAAATAAAGCTCAGGCTGTATGACAATAATGTATTCTGCAGTACTACATCTGAACAACTTTTCGAGAAATCTAAAGCAACCACCTCTTTTAGTTGAAAACATATAAAGGAATTCAGCCTTATGAAACTAAATTTAATAAGCCAACCAACTTGATACAAATACTAAACAATAAATTAATTAAAGCTCACTGGGAAAGATGGCAGGATCCCCTCTCAAATCATCAGCATCACCTTTCAAACATGTATTTTATATATTTCAATTAATCAAAATAAAAATGGGGGGGGAGTTGCTATTATGTTGGATATTTATTGCTAAGATAATCAATATTTCCCCCTGGTTGCTTAAGAAAGCACTACTAAAGCAGTTCTAGCGGCAAAGTTGGAAACTAATGCATAGCCTACAGTGCCCTCTTTCTTTTCCATCAGGAGTTTCAGTATTAAGACATCACTCAGTTGTTTCTCAGAAAGTGAAAAAAAATGGATAACTAGGTAGTATTAAAAAAATATAAACATGAAAGCAGTTCGGCATAATTTAAGCAATATCCTTACACTGGTGAAAAAGGTGATCCTACCTTAATAAAAATATACTTACAGAGCCATTTGAAATTGTTCAAGCCATTTTTTCTTCAAGTCCTTAGTTTTGCAATAAACTTCTAAACCATTTTGACCTTGGATATGAATGAGGTAGAAGCCATAAGACCACTGCATAAAAAGATTTGCAATATGAAGGTCATTAGTTATGAAGAAAGTATTTATATAAAGAAAATAAAGAAGCATTTATATATTCCTTAATTCTCATATTTTCAGAACATCAAAACCATATTATCATGTTCACAAATAACTTACTCAAACATTCTAATTACGTCAAAACAAAGTCGAACCCATAAATACTCATTTCAGCTTATATTTAAAAAAATACTCTGTATATAAACTGTACATACATTCTGAACTCCTGCAAAATGTTTCAAATTGCTGCTAAAAATATTTACCTTCTTATTTTCTTTATCAGTAGTGGGGTTATTTGTAATTTTGTATTTCTGAAGATCTATTATTTCCTTCATTTCATAATTATCACCTCTCCGCTTGCAAACAATTACAGCGAGATCAAACAAGAAGATATGCCTATGTAAATACAATAGAGAAATGGTTAAAAGACTCTAGAAAGGCAACACCCAAATTCTTGTTTTACATACCTTTACTTGTGGCACTTAAAATTTTGAAAGTTAACAACTGCACTACTGTATAACAAAACAAAAACCACTGAAAGTACTTTTGCTGGAGAGTTACTACTGACAAGGGACTTAGGTGATCTCAGATGATAATGTAATAGCTAACTTCCCATGAATCACTTTGAAAATTCACTTGGTAAATGGTGGATGGCTCTGAGAATGCACGGTGAAATGGAAAGCACTCTCAAGAATCAATAAGCTGACCTCAAAACTAAAAAGAGTGATATTTTACAGGCTTCTTAATAGCAAACACCAGAATTCATGCCATCACCTGTCTTGCCTCGCACGTTTGTCTAATGTAGTTATCCTTATTTCCCCATCACCCTGAGGTCTTCCATACTGTAAGAGGGAATGATTCTGAAAGAGAAGAAACATGTATCATTCACTATATCAAAAGTGCCGAGATGACAACACATTGAAATGTTAAAAAACTCACTCCTTTTACCCCAAAATAAGGACTCTTCAGGCTTGAAAACAACAGCTTTCCTCACTATCAACTAATCTGAAAACAATAAATTGTCAGTCCATTCCATTTTTGTCTTCCAATGGGAAAAAACTGCCCATTACAAAAATGCTTGAGTCAGAAAAATACAAACCTTTAACTACTCAAATACATTTAACTACAGACCTCTACAAATTGTGGATTTCTATACTTAAATATTCATGTCATTCTAAACCAAGCAAAGCATACTTCAATATTAACGAGTACTATAATCTCATATGAAATGTATCTACCTATACATTTATCAAAAAATATTTTAAAACTGTATAAATGAAAAAAAAATGCATACCAGATTCTCTATTGATAGTTGAAACTGTCTAATTTCACGCAGTGTTTCATTATCTCTCTTTACTTCATTTACATATTGAGCCAAGTCCTAGAGCATCAATAGAAAAGAGGAGGGAAAAAAAAAAATTCAATAACAGATCAGTTAAATACATTATTTTGGCAAATGTATTTCTAATTTTGTCTTTTACTTATCTGCATAATCATTTAAAAAAAAATGTAATGTTAAAGAATTACCAATATGTATGCCTAAATAAAGAAGGAAAAATGCCTCTGCATATGTTCAACCATATTTACAACTTTCTTTAATATATCTATTGAAACACAAATTTAGTAGCAAGAAAGAGAGAAACATGTAAAAAAATGTTTAAAATGGATGCTTTTTTCCTAAATTTCATTTATGTCTTATTTTCAGTATTAAAGATGGAAATGTAATTTATGCAGCATACTGTCAAAAAAAAGCAGTCAACAACATCCAACATCTGAAAATAACAGAGAAGGTGGATAAAACATATAGCAGAAAACTATGTAAGGCAGCTCAAAAACAGTATGTAAGGTGTAAATGTATCATAAGCCTAGGTGCTTATTAGGAGAAAAGTAGTTACTATCCCAGTAACAGGATCTCACTCTCACTGTTGCACAGCAGAGAGAAGCGGTTACACAGTAGACAAAAGGGACTTTTAATGGGACATATCAACTGAAGTCACAGGTTGGGATCATTGTTGTCCCCTTTACCAGAACATATACTGTACACAGTTCACTACAGCTTTTAAAATGCTTGGAACATGCTTGTATAACAGTGACGATTTGCTGGGGCTTCTCTGTTTATTCTTAGGAGTGAGCAGGAGTGGTAATTGGTAATGTCAGGGATGCTGAGAGCCACAGTTGGAAAATGCACTCTGATCACCACAACTTGCTTTTACAGTATCCCTTCAGTATGGTCATAGAATCATAGAATTATCTGAGCTGGAAGGGACCCAAAAGGATCATTGAGTCCAGATCCTAACCCTACACAGGGCACTCCCAACATTCACACCATGTCACTGAGGGCATTGTCCAAAGGCTTCTTGAATGCTGGCAGACTCGGTGCTGTGACTGCTTCCCTGGGGAGCTGTTCCAGTGCTCCACCACCTGCTGGGTGAAGAACCTCTTCCTAATATCCAATCTAAACCTCCCCTGGCACATTTCCTGCCTTTACCTCTAGTCCTATCACAGGTCACAAATTTGGAGAGTGGGAGAAAGATACATCATCTTCCAAGGACATTAGTAATTAGAATCTAAGAACAGCTGCAATCATTATACTAGCTTCCCAAATGAATCTGTGCAGGATACATTCACATCAGCCTTTAAAGAGTTAGTGTAGAAATTAAACAACCTCTTTTCTTGCTGTTAAAAGGAATCTGACAGCACAATCCTTCGTAGAATTTTATTTCTTGGGGTGCAGTGCCACTTCGCTGGCAGTTTTACCAAAGACAAATGCTGCACAGTTACTTCTACTCAACAGGCAGGGACTATTGTAAGAGAATACAGTAAACTGGGAGGGGAAAGTGTGCTGCAGCTTTAAGGAGAGATGCTCCTATCTAGGCACTTTAATGTTTATTTATTTGGCTGGCTATGTCCAGCTAGCCAGCACATAACTACCACAGCCACTCTGGCAAAAGATGTCTTACAAAAGATGTCTTAATTGGTCTTTTATTTTTAGTCCAACAGCCACCAAAACCAACAAATGGGAAAGCAAAAGGGGGACAGGAGGGAATAAAAACCAGAGTTATTTTTGTAGCCAATTAGCAACAGATAGGGTGCACAGCTTGCCACTAGAGGGAAGCAACACTGTGCCATTCTATTTCAGGTATCTCTCCATGAGAGATGATCATGGCGGCTCTCTCCATACTCACTGCACAAAACCAGGTGACAAAAAGGGGGAACAAAAAATCTCATTTGTTAGTTGGTCTGTATTCCAGGCATCAATGCAGACAGTAACATAATATGAGACAGTTGTGTGACCCAAAACTAACTTAGTCTGACTTCAGCGCCTTCTGTGGACCATGGAGATTACAACAAGAAATACGACCTATGTTGGGTTGGCTTCTTTCCCCCTTTCCCCACAAAGGACAGAAAAAAATTCACAATTCCAGCACATTAATGTCACAGTTCATTCTGTGAAGCAGAACTGTGCTTCATTTCTGAAACTGTGCAAGGGAACACATAATATATTACCTTAAAGATGAGGCAGTACAGCTATTCTATAAAACATTTGTTTGTACCACTTGCAAGTGAATGCACAGTGACAGTCTACTCCAGAAAGACACTACTTTCAAAGCTAAAGTCACAGAGATCATATTAAAATGACAGAAAAAGTCTTACAAAGAAAGATAACAACCTTCATCTCACTGAGACACTGTTGACCTTGGTAAGAATTGAGTTGCATTGACAGGAATATTCCTAAATTTTGGAAGCGAGATGACAGTTATGGAAAATCTTGTTTTTCATTTCAGAGTATGACAGCAAAATGATGTAGAAGTAAACTGAAATAAGGTAGTTTCATGTCATAAATCCTCCATTTCAGAAAAATACTGAAGTTGCTTCCCAGACTTGAGCAAAGCCCTCAACACTGTACTAGCCCTGGCACGTTCAACAAAGCTCACGGTGACCTATGAGAACATGTTTGACCTGCTGGGAACATTACCTCCTCCAGGAAATATAATTCCGAGCTACCATTACAACTGCCAAAGACATAAATAGTTCATTGCCATAAATACTACCTTCATTGCATCAAGTGCCAGTTTCAGATTTGCCTTCTCCGTGGGATCAGTAGTGTGCTTTACCAGCTCCTGGGGAAAGAGCAGTTAAAATTCTTCACTCACTGTCTCTCAGTTTACAAATTGTCATTGTCCGTGGTCACTCTCCACCCCTCCCAAAGGAAAGAAAAAAAGCCAAAACTAGGAAACAGAACCCAAGAATTCTCATTTTCATCTCTATAGTAAGTAGCCTATAATTGAGGACCAGTGCAAGGAGATAATTGGCAACTGTTCAAGAATGATTGCTGTATAGTCTAAACACCGACTTCAGCTGATATTGAACTATCATTAGAAGCTAATTGGTCTGTCTAGCACTTAACTTGCCAACCACATCATTACTGTATGTGCATGCTGAAAGCACAGGTAAACACCCGAATTCATTTGCACATTACTATATTGTGTACCATCTTGCGCACTTGTCTGCAGAGAGAGATGTATGCTAGCAATAAAAATCTCAGCTAAACTGTGCAACTGCTTAGAAGAAGTCACTGTCTCATTACACCTAAGATAAAGCTGACTCAGAAGGCATATTTAAATAAAAAGCAAATCTTTACAGACTCTTTTTAGCCACTTCCCATTTTGAAGAAGCTCCCAAAGGAGCTTTTTTGGGTTTTAGGAAATGAAAAAGTAACCTCTTGGGGAAATAGGTTATTTCTTCCTTATAATTTGAGAAGAGAATTATACATTACAGCTAACATAATAACCTGCTAAAATCATAGGAAATGAAGGAATAAGTACTGATACTTCACATTACAACAATTAACTCAAATTTTCTTTCAAAGTATATAGCATATTTGTTTCTTGTTCAATGTACACTGTAGTGTCACACACTAGAACATAATGACATATTGTATATCATCTTTTCATAACATACAGATTATAAAACCATGACTCAGACTTCATAAGTTCTTTTTAAAAAAGTAGTTGTACTAGTCATTGTTTTTGCCAGTTTTCTATTGATCAAAACATTGATGACTCATTTATAGAAATATTTCAAAAAAATTTAATATTGCAATTTAACATTGCTGTACAGAGTCAAAATTATACTCTACACACCAGTAGTACATCTTTTTAAAATGACATTTTACAAGCATCAGCAGGGTTGACAGTGTAATATAGTAATATATTTCTTTGCAGTTCAACTAATGAGTCTCCTGGCAGAGCTATCAAATTAAATTTATAAGACTCTCCACCCTTATTAGAGGACTAACTGCAAAATCTAATGCTTTGTGGGTTATAACAAGAAGCCTTTCAAAATAAATATGGCTTTTATTGTGATTTATGACAGCACAAAAGCATCTTAAAAGTACGCTGTAAGTATGGTCCAGCTTCCCCTTTGGTGGGATAAAGGTACACATTTCAAAGTGCCATGGTCACAGGTCAGTACTACTAACCATTTTAAACATACCAAGAGTGAAAGGTTTGTATACTGAGGGAACAATTGTGTTCTATTCTTTTCGTCCCAGATATTCTTCAGCTCTGAGGAGTGATCTCTGTAAGAAAACTCACTTTTGAGTGGATTTTTTTTCATAACAAATCAACCTCACACCTATGGAAACGTCAATCACTTCCGTCTGGTAAAGACCTTTATTTCTCCTTCTTACAATCCACTGACTATAAACAATCACAGTTTTGCTCTAACTCCCCTTAAATTTCAAAAATAAAATACCTGGAGTAGTAGGTGATATTTTAGCACTCTCTGCATTGGAACCACTAAAAGATCCCGTAACGTAAATTTCCCGTTATTGGCCCTCTTGGAACATTCCTAGTTCAAAGCAGAAGAAAGAATAAGAAAAAGGTGTTAGAAAATAGAAAATATTTAAGTAATATATGGAACAAGCAACTATATTAAGCTTGAGAAAAAGAATATCAACAAAATTAATGAAAACAGCTGACATGGCAATAATCACTAAGTAAAAAAAAAAGACTGGGTCTTGACACTAGTTCTTAGGTATCTCAACAGCATGAGAAACAGAAGAATAAATATCAGGAGGATAACAGAAATCAGGCATTCCATTGAACTAAAAAAAAAAATGCCTATAAGCACAGCAAAGGCAGTAAATATTACACTCATCCTCAAGAAAATCAAAAGAATGTCAGAAACTACAGGCCGGTCAGTCTCACTTCAGCCCCTGCAAAAATTATGGAGCAAGTCCTCTTAGAAGCAATTTCTGGCACGTCCAGGTGGTGACTGGGAACATGCAGCATGGATTTATCACAGATAAATCAATGCTCGACCTACTTGACTGCTTTCAGTGATGAAATGGCTAGATCTGTGAGTGGGTAGGGAGAGCTGATCTTGATTTTTCCAAGGCTCTCAACATTATCTCCCATAGCATCCTGATATCCAGGTTGCATGAAAACCTGGCTAGATCATAAGGCTTAAAAAAAAAAAAAAAAAAACAGGAAATACTGTTTCCTACACTACCTGAGGAAAAGCTGCAGGTAAAGCTCCTCAGGGGTCTATACAGGGACTCCTCTCAATATTTTTAGCAATATCTGCAGGAAAAGGCAGAGGACACCCACAGAAAGTCTGCAGACAACAACAGATTGAAGGCACAGCTGACACTCTTCAATGCATGTCCAACAGAATACTTAAAATAAGGGAACAAAGACAAAGCTGAAGTCCTTTGCCTGGTACGCACTAACCAGGGGCACACTAACCCTGAGACTCACTATGGAGCAGCTCTGCTGGAAAAGAGCCAGGAGTCATAGCACACAGTAATCCCTGTGAGGCTGTCAGACCAAGGCTTGTTCAGCCTATAGGTCCCTCCCATCCTGAGTGATTCTGCAATTCTATGTTCTCAGCTGAGATGTCACGATAAACAGAAGGGTACAGCTGATGATCAACTTCCTGAGAAAATCCCTAACCCTACTGATGTCAATGGAAAAACTCCACTTCAGTGCCAGGATGTGCACCACAACAGCTCCCAGTCATTTGATCAAAGGCTCCAAAAAAATGAAAAGGAAGAGAGAAACATTCATGTATCAATTTAGTCAATTTTTTATCATAAAGTTTTTTATTTGGATGAAAGTAGGGCATAGTCATAAGCAACACAAGGGTTTTATATATATATACATACACATTACAAAATACTGATACCTCTAGCTTCAATTTAACATCTTCTTTTGTCTTAGAGATGTTGTCTAAGCAGGATATCGCTATCTCCACTTGACTACAGTATTGTCCATAAACAACCAATCTAAATCAAAGCGAAAGATAAAGAATAAAAGGATCATTTGCTTATTTAAGAACAATTCTTGAACGTTTTTTACAAATACGGTGTTAAGAATCTTACTTTCAAAAGGAGCGGTGCCTAAATAAGCAAGGATAGGATTTAACCACAGACTTCAGTGGACAGCATAAATACAAGAAAGAATATTCAGGAGAAGACGATTTTGAGCTGCCTTCAAAATGCTGCAAAAACATTGCAATTTCCTTTAATAGTCACATGTATACGTTCTGATAAATATAGGACTCATTAAAAAACAGCAGAACTGCTGTTTAACAGAACAAGTCTGTAGTATTTACAACACTGTAGTTTCCCAATGTTGTAATGAATAAAATCTGCAACGCAGGCTTATCAGGATTCATTACAGCTATTCTTTAAAGAATTCGTAGGTTACCCAAATTGATCTACCTCCAACAGCATCTACCAGGTTGTATCCTGTGAGTTCTCAGATCAAAATAACAATGTATGAAAACTCAAGAAATTTTCAGTAGTTGTCAAGGGCAGTAATGTTTCTTGAATGAGTCTGATTTATGTCAGGAGTTTCTTGCCCCTGCTTGGAGTGCTTCTGACTGCCCACACCATTGCAGAGAGTCTTGTTTCCTTCCACCTTTTCATATATCCCTTGAAGCAATTCCTTCTGTATGCTTCAAAATCATTTTTTGTGGGCTCCCATGAGCTTTCCATTGGGGTCTCCTAAATTTCTTTTTCTCTCATCTAATCTTTACCATTCTTCTTCATTCTTTTTTCATGATCACAGTGAATTAACACTTAAAAATTCTGATTATTTTTTATCTTCACATGGTTAAGACACTGAGTCTACCTCCATCCGTTTCCTTTTTTGTATAATATAAACGTGAGGTTTCTTCTCAGCGTCCTTTGCTCCTCTTTTAGCACACATCTCAGAACGACTTTTGAAAGATAAGCGTTTTCCAAAGCATCTTCTTGCCCCCTAACTCTCCCCTACAGCAACAGCAAGTCTAACAGCCTAGGAAATAACTATGTCCTGCTCCAACATAGAAACTGAGACAGAGGGTCTCCGAAGGCAAGACTTTTTATGGGCAGTCTGGGATACCCTCCTCCCTTAGAAAACAACTCTCTTAACGTTTTCCAGATGCAGCTGCCCAATTTCTCACAAGCCTGTTACTACTGCAACAATCTTCCTTTTCCATCACCCTCAAGCGAATTCAATTAGCTCCCACAGGTCTTATCCATTCCAGTTCCAGAAGGAACTCATTTTTAACCACAACCCAAGGGTTACTTCAAGGTAGGTCAACACTGTCACCCACAATGCAAGTGTTTTTCAGCCAGGTACCACAGGCATGTGCGTTCATCTATACAGTCCAACAACTGTTCAGTGCTGGCATAAAAAAAAACACAATCTGAGAAAGGGGGTTAAAAAGTTGGCAATCAGCTTGCAGAGCATGGCATGCTGCCACAGCTCTCCTGTCATCAGCTTGGCTGTTTTTCATAGTTCAGAGGTGGAGCATGTTTCTTTTACTGTTACACCTTTGACTGCAGGGTATGGTAAGACTGTAGGCTCTTCACTTTTGCATCCACTTTCTTTTCTTTCAAGTGTGATCTCTTTGGTTTTCTTTAACCTGCAACAGGCTTTGATACATATCCTTGTCTTATTTTGCTCCTTCTTCCTCTTTTATAAAACTTATCTGTACCTGCTATAAAATACCTCGGGTTATTTGCATTAAAAAATGCTGCACAAAATAAGTTATTTAAGTTTTGTTCAAAATAGAGATGTCACCTGTCCATGTACCAATATTGTCAAAACTCGTGTTAAGAACAGAAAGGACTCAAACACAGCAAGAGGGTACATTTTGACTTCCAGGCTCAAAACACGAAACACTAGCTTAATAAGTACACTGATATCAAATTCAACCCTGTTTCAGGAATATTCATCAAACAAAAATATGGTGAAATACTTTACCAAATTGAGCATAATTATCACAATTAGTAAGAGCGCATAAATCTTACCTTTCCTTGTAGTTAATAAAAATTTGATATAGGTTCTGATCATTTTTGTTAACAATGGAATCATTGATGTCCTGTGTTAGATTCCTGTGAATTTTCACCAAATCCTTAAAAACAGTAATGAGGAAGGGGAAAGGTTTTTAAAAACAGAATAGCTTAAAGCTTTGAATATAAAAATAAAGTATTTGTTAGATTCATTAATTTCAATAAACTAGATCATCTGACAGTAGATGCCACATCTACCATATAGTGCAATAAGAAAAGCTGAACTCCAAGAATTACCTATAAGAAACTAACTTATTCTAGCTTGTAACATGCACTGTTAATTCATCTTCATTTTGTAATGATAATTTTAAAATTAAGCAAGTCAAGTAAATTCTTTATTGACAAGATAAAGTAATGATTCATGTCCCTCAGCTGTGAAAAATTAGTTTTGTGCATTACATTGGTCAATTAGTGATGTTCTAGTGCTAAGTTAACTGCAATCATAATGAGTTTGCCAATACAGCAGGTAACTAATGGCTGAAAGGCATGAACATTGCAGAAAGATTTTCTCCCCGAGTAAAGCAGCAGTTCACCTGAATTTTTCAATATTATACAAAAATATGTAAGCAATATAGGAGCGTACATCAACCTCAATACTGCATGGATACTATTTGAGAACTCACAAGAAATTAAGTCAAAACAAGGTTAAGTAGTTTAGAAATCAGGATAACTGACTGTAGGCAATGTCCATACCACTGCAATCAGGACTGTTTTTATAAAACCCATTGAAGGTGGTTTAATGCAGTAAATTATATGCTACAAAAATAATATGTAATATTGAGTTGAGAACTAAATAAAAACATTTCACTTCACACTGATGAACCGAGAGCACACACAATGTCGATAATAATGTCACATCTAAGGCAGCAAAAACTTAAACAGATCAAATTCAGTTGCTAGCAATTGTATGGCCATCTGTATCCTCAGAATCTTAAATTGCAGCAGAAAAGATGTTATTACAGAACTGCTTCCTAGTTAATATATGAACAGGATTGTATTTTCTCAGGAGTGCACAAGGACTCAAGTAAGCAACAACCTGGAAAAACAGCTTAACACTAAGGGGAGAAAATGTCTTTTTGAGCTCTAATTCAAAGCCAAGCTTTAAATTAAACTAATGTTAACACCATTAGAAATTAATGAACAGTCCAACACTTCAGTATCTGTTGTACAGACATACAGAGGGAGAGAGAGATAGAACTATAAGTTTCAATTCAAATACACGCATAGTTGTACATACAAATGCATCTATATGTACATAAATATACATACACATATATGTACACAGATACACACATAAATGCAGAGCCATACGTACATTTTACAGAACAGAACTTTGAAGTCTAAGCCCTAATAAAAAGCACTCTCTTTAGACTGGTGAGTATTTTAGGGTGGTTGGGTTGTTTGTTTTCACCTTTTTTAAAATCAACAGCTGATGTTGCCCAGCAAGCAACTTTCAGAGTCTACATAGCATCACCCTAAAACACTGATATTTCATCACAACCCTTTAACTGAGGCAAATCCATCCTGTTCCAAGAACGCTGCACTTGCTCTCTACATCACAGTTTCCTGTAGATCTCTCTGTAACAGCTATTTTTAGATTAAAACAAGCTTCCACTGCCCTCCAGCCTTCCTGCTGAGGAACTTCCTCAGAGAAAAGGTCTGAGCAGATAAAGCATTTGCACATTTTTTTTGCTTAGGTAAGCCCTATATTTCTTTTAATGCCTTTGGATGCCTATAAAATGTTACTGGAGTCAGAAATAAGCACCATCTTGTAACAGCAGGGTACTGAACATTGATAACGAAAAGCAAAGTAAAACAACCTAAATGTAACAGTTTACTACACATCTTCCTAGCTTCAAATTAACAGGTTTTGTTCTTTTTATTCCTCGTATCTGATCGCCTTATCTTCCTTTAATGAGCAGTGAATAGGTTGCCAGCAGTTTGTACTTATAGCGTGTAAGCCCCTTTTATAACCCTGTGCAGTGTTCCACATTGGCTGGCTTTAGGTCTTTACGTGCACATAAGTCAACGTGCCCAGGCACATGGAGTCTCAGGAAAGAGGTTTACAGTCACTTAGGTAGGGCACATCAAGGCCTTATTTACAATGAATAAGAAACATTAATGTAGGACAGAATATAAATTTTTTTTCAAAAGCAAAGGGATCTCTATGGGCAGTTGACATAGCTCAATAAGATATGCAGGTTATTGATATCTGTGGCAGTATTTTGAACTAATATTTAAAGAGAAGAAAATTACAGCAACTGAGATTCAGAATGAAAATTTTAATAGCAGGACAAACATGGCAAGGTGTCAGGTATCATTATCAGCGGAATAATTGTCATAATTTAGCTTCTGTCAGGATGGCACTGAAACAGCAACTAAAACATTCTTACTTACCAGGTTGCCACAGAATAAAAAAAAAATCCCCAACACCACCTCCTACAGCCTCATGAGCCTGCAGGATATGCCAGAGAAGGCCAAAACAGAAGGGAACTTTTACAGACAATAAAGGTTTGATGGGGCACGTCGGCCACACTCTGGGGACCCTTTCTTTACAATATGCCTCATAAAAGAACATGACTTACATTTGCCTGTGTTGAGAGGCATCAGACCATGTCTGATATCTTCCTTCAAAGTCAGATAAAGTAAAGACATCTGCTGAATACTTACATCAACTAAAAATAAATTTAAATTGTCACACTATTATGATTAGGCCAAAAATAAATGGAACAAAGTAACAATCAGAAAAACCTTTATAATTTCAGTCAAATAAAGAGGTCTCCTAGGTACTTCACAGAGGATTTCCTTATCCTTTCTAGTGCCAGATTCTTAATCCAAAACTGTGAGTTATCTTAACTGTATATGTCTTCAATGATGACAGAGCCACAGTAGATATAAGGATTTGCAGAGTAGCTATCGAAATCCTAATGAAAGCACCACTCAGCACACAGTGCTAGGCAATCCAGCAGGCACAACTTCGTACCAGCACAAAAATGCCAGCGTATATTAGAAGACAACCCATCTTCTGTAAATTATTAGCTTCTATGGGTCAATGATACTCCAGCTTTTAACCACTCACTATCGGACATAATACTATTTCTCTTATTCAATTCTCTCAAGCAAAAGCAAAAAAAAAATTGTGCACATTTTTTTATTAGCGACCCTAATATTACATAAATGCATAATGCACCATACTTCAAATAACCGTTTTCTACGGTAGCCTGCAACAAAAAAGTCATAACCAGTTACGACCTTACAGCTGTTCATTAAATATGCAATTACTTACAGGAATGTTGATGAAAACCGTATCAAACTCCGATGCTGACAGAAACCTTTTCAATGGCACCATGAAAAACTGCAAGGCAAAAAAATATATACATACATGGACTACGTCATTATATTTTCTAGACTGTTATAAAAATAACAGTAACAATCCTATAAGTGCTGTCTTACTTTCTCTATTGATTCCAGGGTTTCGGTGTATTTCTCTTCAGTTTGCTTTATCTCAGCAAGACAACAGCTTCTGATGTCATTTTCAGTATATTTCTGTAATTAGAATGGAGTCAAGTATAAGTCATTAACAGGTACCTAATGGATAGCAAAAGTATTTATTTGTTTAGAATTAAGCAATCATAATAACTGCTTCCTGAATTTTTCCGAATACTGCAGCCTCTAAAGATTATAGCATTAACGAAAAATATTTTAATGTTCAATTAGCTGGTGACTTCAGGAGTTTTACTGAAATTCTGCATCAAAGGAATATTACAAAAATATAATGTTTAGTCATAAAACACTGAACTCCCTGCGTGTGCTTTGGAAGCTGAAGTAAAAGGTCACTTTTAATTTACATCCAGACTGAGAAATTTTATTTAAAATATTAAGCAGTTAATAATTCCATTAAACTTAACGAGACTAAAATATGTAAGTAACTGTGTTGCCATAAATATTGGATTCAGTCTAATCTCTGCACTCATTTATAGATTTTCCCTTTCAGTTCTCAAGGGGAATTTCTTTTCAGACACAGTATGAGCACGTCCTCAAACCAAGAAGTGCAGTGACCTCCAAGTTCAGCTCTTGCACGTGTCTTCAATGGGATCCTGGGATTCTTCCACGCACACTACCAGACTCATAGGAAATCGAAGTAATTATTAGCACAGGTATCTATAAAAATAGTTTACAAGCAGTGTAATTTCAGAAAAGAGTAAACACCTGGAAGAAGGTATGGAGGCATTCATGTCAAGCAAGACTTAAAACATCTGGAGACAGATAAATCAGCTTGGAAGGCTGACACAGTCACTGGATAGAATCTTACAATTAAAACCAATCACTGATCCAAGTCAATAAGCAGTGGCTTAATAAGTATCAGTCCTGTCACATCCTTTCTGAAGCCTATTTATCAATTTGTAACATCCTTCCAAGGCATCCTTCAGCATATCCCTGATTGTATCTTGCCTTTTTTCACCTAGTGTAGGGAATCCATACACTACATGTAATAGACTTGACATTACCCAAATACCAGTCAGGACTAGAAATTTAGTATTACAGTTCTTTCCATTCAGAAAAAGACTTGCAGCTTTTGAACAAAGACTTTTCTGCTCCAGGAATAGCAAAACCTCTAGACTGAAATTTTAACAACTAGCCCTTAGTATGTCCAAGAGGTAGATTCCTTCTACTCCTTCTCTTTGCTATCAGTCTACTCGACACACCTGTTTAAGCAAAGCACAGCAAAGAGCAAGGTACATTTAATCTGTCCATGAGCCACGTACAGCTCCTACAATATTGCTTGGCCACCTACAATGAGTGAGAAATATATGCCTAAATCAGATGACAAGTTGCAAATCACACAGGAACATAAAGCTTTGTCACTGTTTGCACCTCCATTTGCTGTTTTGATTTATGTCCTTTACCCTCCTCCGTTTGTCTCCATGTGACACTATACAGCTCCTGAAATTGAAACATGGCTCCTCATGCTCATCCACCAGGTGCTGTACTATATCAAAAATTCCTCTTTAAAATCCAATTCATTTAGTTATCAATTTTCCCATAACAAACATTAAAGTGCCATCCTTATCAGCTGTACACAGAAGTAACTATTCTGCAAAAATACAGTCCATCCTTATCAGTAGAAACATACTTTGTGAGCATTACCTGCTGATGAGCTTCATCTCAAAATCTATCCTTTGTTCTTTGGCAGGGGGGAAGTGAGTACTGTCACAGTTAACCACAGTTAATTTATCCCAAAGTATTAGAATTTGACATTATTTGGGCTTCTTGTTGTTTTTCACCTTTACCTTTGTGGATCTCAATACTGAGCAAACTGCTTGCAATATTTGCACCAATATAGAAGTTGTTGTACCCAATAGGAGTCTATATCCATTTGCAAACTGTGGGGTTATGTTGTTCAACAACTCTCATACAAGTAACACAAACAAAATCCCAGGATTGAAACAATAAGCATTTTTACTCACCTAACTCAGACAAACCTTTCACATAGGCATGTTTGGCAGAAATTAACAAACTCATTTTCTATCTGTACCACAAACTTTCAGAATCTCATACAAGAGAAAAAAAATTGCCTTTGAAGGTCAGCTACAGCTAGAGAAAACTTAGCAGAGTAATTCGCTTTGCATGATAATGACACTCAATTAAGGATAAGGAAAATGCAAAGCATTTTGGCTGCTATTGGGTTCTTTCAAAAATCTACTGGAAGACTGTCCTGTGTTAGTCTTTTTACATGAAAGGCATTCTCACATAAGATTCAAAGTAAAGAACTGAAGAAAATTGTCATGTTAGTATGCAGTGTATTTATAAATCTGTGACGAAATTATCACAAACCAGAAATAACTACCACATTCCAGCAGGTTTTCACAGCAAAACAATTTTAACGCCTCCATTAATTACAGATTGTGGAAAAATTACTTTGCCGTACCATGCTTTTAATTTTCATTTACTTTCTATGAGAAACAAATAACACGTCTTCAGTTTGAAGTATCTAGGCTAAGTTGCAAGTAAAATAGCAAGTTGAAAGCTCTGATTGCTATATTAATCATTGGCTAGAAACACAGATATGCGAGAATGACATTTGTAACAGGCAAGAAAAAAATCAGAGAAAGTTTACACACTACCAACTGCCAGAGCTTACCAACTGCCAAGAAAAAAAAAGCCACCCACGCTCATTACATGAAACCCAAAACTTAACGTATTTTGAGTTTCAGTATAAAATAAAAACTTGAAACAAGATCACAGTAAAGATTTCCTATGGTTCAAGCACCTCTTTAAAACATGGTGCCTGAAAACAAATCTGATTTCATTAAATATTAAATAGTGTTCTTTCAACTCAATTTTATTTGGTTTGCCTTCTTTTAACAATGTAAACTTTAGGAGGTATACAAATTCAGCAAAATGTGAAAAACTAACATAACTTTCTGCTTATCTCATCCTGAACTCACATGCATTACCTGCAGGATTTTGTATTACGAGAAAAACAAGCTTGAAACAATATTGTTATACCCAAAACAACAGAGATCAAAACAAGGGAGTAATTTTTCTGAAGACAAGATAGCTTTGGGAATTGAAAGCAGAGAATGCAAGTCCAATTAGGTATCTCCTATGCTTGTATTGAAAAGATACACAGGTGGTGCGGTATGAATAAAAAAATAACAGAGTATTTAGAATCCCTTGCTTCTTCATAGAAGTATATTGCTAAAAAGCAATTTGGAAAATTAGAAGCAAGTTTCCAGCTTAAGACAATAGGAAACATAATACAGTTTCATGTCTATAAACATGAACATAAACATAAAAACCATAGCCTGTCATGGCTACAGATTAACATTTTCCGGTCAGAAAGTACATCTCTGAGAAAGGGCAATCAAGTACATTACGGCTTCTCCCAATTAGTAAGTAAATTTTATTGCCTAAATTCAGATTTTTTTCCAAGACAGTTTTGAGAAGTGACTGTAGTACCTTTATATGAAAAAGTGAACAAGCTACTTATGTCATTCTCTGTAAGACCAACCTAACGATCAACAAAAAACTACTTGGTTGAATACGGCAAAATTTCATTGGTATGAAACAATTATCAGTTGTCCTTGTTAGGTTAGTTGTCCAAATTATGGATCAAATAACAGTGCTTCACAATATTGTAACTTAATTTCTCAAGTACAACACTTCAAAGTAAGCAGTTAATTTAACTGCTCTTAAAGTAGCTGGTAAATCTTACAATTCATAACTGGAAATCTTAACAAATTAAGTAATTATTGTGTTTCATTTAAAAATTGCATTTCTTACATAAAACTACCACAGTTTAACATTCGGCTCTTTGCCAAAACAGTCTTCAATCTGACATAGGAGAGAATGCACTGCACGTAACAGCTCCAGGTGCAAATGAGCACAAGTGAAGTTGCAGTGAAACTAGCTATGAAGATATAATTTCACAAATGCTATCTTTCAAAAATATAACTACTATCTTTGAAAATAGCTAGGAATTGGAAAACTTACAGGTTGCTGTGCTGCATCATCTTTCATTAGGTCTTCATAAACCTCCCCACCTTCATCTTCTCCATAGACACAATCATACAATTCCTCATCTTCATCAACACCCGTTTCACTGAAAGGAAAAGACAATTAAAAAAAAGCTGTGCAGCACAGGCAAGTTACCATCAGTTCCGTAAGGGACCACGCCTCATAGGAAAAGATTTCATCAGTAAACAGCCAGATTTATTAACAGAATTGTCTAACGAAGAGAACTCATTAAGGAAAATTAAGTCCATTAATTTTCTTTCCTCAATGTATTTACAATACCATCACACAAAATTAACACAACGTTGATGACTGCACGAATTTACAACTGCACAGGAACTCAACCAGGCAGCAAAAGCAGCTTATCAGGACAGTATTGTCTTAAGATACTGTCCAGCTGCTCTCTTTTCTTCGTCTGTTTTCCCACCATATCCAGTGAAGAGGAGTTGCCTCTCCTTAGTCCCTGGCCTCCCACTGCACTAGGATGTAAGACACTGATAAAGATATCCTTCCTACCTAAAGAAAGGATTATCTGGGTTAAAATAAACTAAATATGTCAGAGCCAGCTGAGAATCTGTATCTCCACATCAGTATCTTGATCACCTCATGGCAACCTTCAGCTACCCAAAAATGAAAAAAGCAGCCTTTCAAACAGAGTATGCACAAGAATTGTACTATTGCCAGACCACAGAAATATCGCAGCATGAAGTCAATGCTTAAGTCAACCCTCAGCTAACTTATCTTCATCTCTAGCACTGCTGGAGTTTTGCCTGCTTTGCACTAGGGCTGCATCAAGCCAATAATATCTCTTTCACTCACATTTCTTAGGGTATGTCTACAAAAGAACTCTAAAAAATATTTTAAATAGTCCTTTCATAATAATACAGAGACTTGATCAGATGTGCTAATAATTTTGAGATTTCACTGTTGGAAGACAGCACTGAAATCCTTCAGAGTGAAAAACAAATTGAGGATCAGTCTGCTAGAACTAGGAAGAATAACTATTTCCATAAGCAGATCATCAGTTCTCAAGACCAGGACATCAGAAGCTCAGTGGCAGAGACTAATAATTACAAATAAATCAAAATGAATGAGAACTGCTCCCAAGACAGCTGCCACATGGACAACTTGGAAATGCCAGTCAAAACACCACTATATCTATAGTCAAAACTATATACAGTAACCAAGGGAATTTTTTACTTCTCATTAAATATGTTGCCTTTGTTTTTTGGGGGCTCTTCTGTTTGTTCTGTTTTGGTTTTGAATCAAGGACATCAGAAGGATAAAGCAAGCAAGTGCTAAAAGTTTCAATAGATGGAGTGACTAAAAATATGTGCTTGGGAGATTCAACAGCAGAAAGAAATTGCTCATATATCCTCCTTTTTCAAAGACACAATGTCCCGTGAGAGCTAGAAAACTCCATGATGATTCCATGATCCTTGTGGGTCCCTTCCAACTCAGGGCATTCTCTGATTCTAGGTTAGTCTAACATTTCAGCTTACACCAGTGATAATGGTGTGGTAGCATTTCCCATTAAACCCTAATGGGCCTGTCAGATGCAGCACAGGCACGCTCCATTGTACCACCTGTGCTCGAGGGAACAAAAGCTGGCAAAAAGGCAGAGTAAGGATAAAAACAGTTAACTACTACAGCTCTTTCCAACAGAAAGCCTTAAATTCATTCTGAATTCTTTAGACACCATTTAAACTCAAGGATAACTGAATTAATCGAACACAGTTAACTAATTAAGAGAAACTAAAAAACGTGGGCTATTTGCATCATTCATTGGCACTTCTATTTCTTATGAAAAGAGTACTTTTTAATTGCTTCCTCCAGAATTGAGACAGCATGTAACTATCAAATTTCAGTGAATAATATTTGTAATTTGAAGTAAAAGAAGAGCTAGGAAGCTCAATTTCTTTGGAATGATTTGTTAACTTATTTTTAAAATGAAAGACTGCCTTCCAGTATTCCCTCATCTGAGAGATGAGGACAGCACCTCTAGCCCACTTGGTTCTCAGAGGAGTCTACAACACCTACATTTTTGCATGTTCAGCTACACAGAATGAAAAGCAGCTACCTATGAGACAGCCAGTCAGCTGCAAGAGACAAGGAAGGGAAAGTAACAAATCGATCAGTGCCAACCATGGTAGGGCTTCTCTTCTTTATAGGCAGTGAAGAAACAAATCCACAGTGAAGAAACAAATCCACCGTGTGAACAGCCGTTACTTCACCACATCACAGCAAGTGACATACAGTGTGGCCAGAGCCAAGATACAGTCAGACAGGCATTAATGAGTTGAGCACTGGTGAACTTTGAGCTTTGTGACAGTGAGCTCAGATCCTAGCTCTTATCCAACATGATTGCTAATGGATCTTGAGAGATCCCAGTCAAGGGATACTGGAATAGTTCTTCCCAACAAGTTTTTATGGCCAGATGTGTTTACCTCACCAGTGTGCAATAAGGCTGCGGTCTACCATTCAATGCTCTGCAGTATGTTCTTGTCTATCCTACTTGCATCTCAAAGCCAATGTCAAAAATGGAAGTAACTAATAATCCTGAAACACTTATCCAGAGAGGTAAATAAATTCATACAAAGAATTTAATTGACTAGCACTTGAATTACGATCCAAATGTGTGGCTTTTTGCAAGTGCAAGGCCATTTCCTTGGGTCCCTTACAACAAAAGCATTCTCATAGTACAGACAGATAATTTAAAAATATATTCATGAGTTACTTTGCTACCAGTGCCTGCTATGAACCATGTTGCTTTACACATATTCATGTATTACAATCATTCTGTTGAGCTTTCGTAATTTTTTCTTACTTATCAGCATAATGGCTAAAGAAATCTTTTTAAATCAATTAAATAACCTATTCTCATTAAAGCTACGCACTCTATAATATTATACTACTAATAAAATGTAACTGAAAGCAAAAATATGGCACTTAGCTAAAGATTTACAACATACTCTATTAAATCAGGAAGACTTTTGTAGACATCTTCATCGTCAACACTTTCTTCTGTAGGGAAGGGCCTATGGAAAGAAAAAAATCATGAATTATAGAAAGCACTAGTCTAGTCACATAGCGGCTTTTTGTTTGATTTCTAAAATTTCCACACTGATTACTGTACATTAATATGTTTGCACATTCCTGTCTCTCTGATGAACACTATACATGTATTTAGACTCCTGTATATGAAAGATATTTAATAGATTTTAAAAACCCTGTTGGATGGGGTTGTTACAAATCACCACTAATACAGATCACTGTCAGTTTTTCAACTGAGAATATTAAATGTTCTTTTTAGCACAAGACTGACTGGCTGGGGAATTTTCTCTATGTTTTAAAAACTTTATCCATTCATATGTAAGAGTACTGAATCAAATCATTCAAAAAGACACAGAACACAAAAGCATAAAGTTTTAAACCTTCTCCCACAGGCCACAATTACAGTTCATGGGTTAAGTTTGGCTGGGATGGTTTTGCTTCCTTTTGTAAATGAGAATCTCACAAACCTGGCAGTTTTGCTGATTTCTAGAAGGGACGAAGAAGAAAAAACACATTCGTCTTCACACAGATCAGCTACTGCATCAGTCTGACTTACAATCCATGTGTCATTATCACAACACAAGTCCTGTGACGCTATACTCATTTGTGTTTTTTTCAGCATAAGAAGTTAATGCAGTTCAAACACTTCAGTAAATGTACCAGAAGTATACTCTTCGGAGCTCCTCAGAGGTCCAGAGCCTTGGTTAAGCTGTCCACTGAGCAATACAGCTCGCCACAAGAGAAGTGCTTACTCAGGAATACAGGGAGTTGGGATGCTCCCAACATCACTTAATTTCCTTCTTCCCTACATGCTAGCCTGTTCTCTTAAGGAGATGGGAAGCATTTAAATAGCTTGGAAGGAAAACAGCCCCAGACTGCTAAGCAGTCCGCAACAACAAGCCCCAGCTCAAAAATTTCCTTGACACAACTGTTGAGCAGCCCACAAAGAGTCAGGGTGCCATGGAAAGATGATGGGCATTTCCAGACCACTTCTCTAAAATATACTGTTATTTTCAGCTCCTAGAAAAAAAATGAGGCCTGGGATTTCTACCAAAAATTCCCTTCCCCAAGGCCTCACAGCCTTTACCTGAAATACAGCCTCAGAGACCTGTGATGAATACTTGGTTTCGTGTATCATCCGTTTCCAAATAAACCAGGACACAGATTTATTTTGCCTGATCATCCAACATCCTGTTTAAAAGCTCTGTGTCTGCTTATACTGCCTCTAACAGCTTTTCCAAGGAGCATGATGCAAGAAGCATTCCCACCATTCATCAAGGCAATAACATACCTGATTCCTGTGCCTATTGCAATAGGAGTGCGAGAAAGTTTTGAAAGTGTTTCTATCACCTGGAGAAAAAGGAAACAGAAAGCATGCTTAGTCGTAGGACAGAAGCAATAAAACAGTATTTTCTCTAGTTTTTATTATCAGCAACATCGTTTCACATTGAATGATATAAGCAGACACAGAATCTGTCTGTGTTGAATAGTGAGAGCCATGAATTTCTACGGATTTCCCATGAGCTGGTCTTCAGTGCTTTTGTACTGGGGGGTGTGATGGAAGCCCAAATTGAGAAAAGGAGAAATCTTAGTTACAAGATTTTGCACAAGTAAAAGCCAATTTAAATGGATTTAAAATCAGGTCATGTGTCAAAAACTGGAAATTCAATTTTCAGTTATACCTGGATGCAACTGTAATCAAATTTTATCTTACAGACTGCTCTTAAGTTTTTTCTTATTGCAGCTCTAGAAATAAAATCCCGACGTATTAATCTAAGCTTTTCCAAACACTGGCCAGAAGAGGGAGCCAAATACCAAAGCAGGAGAATGCCACCCTTTCGGGACTGGCTTAAGTTGTCTCTCATAAGCCAAACAAGAAAAGAAGCTGCACATTTCAGGCCATAGCTTTGTTTATTTTTAAAAGGTGGCAGCAGTCTGGAAGATCTCATTCTAACAAAATACCTCCTCGGAATGCACCAGGTTATATAGTAAGAGAGAGAGAACATTAGGGAGGATGGAATACACGTACACATGGTTACATAAAACAGAGCTATTTTGCTGTCAGGTGAAATAATACAAGATCAACTTGTACTCTGCCTAGCATGTGCTCTCTGACACCGATATTTCATTTTGTTTTGAGCACTATCAGATTGGCAAGCCTTTTTTGCTTAAGAGAGAAAAAGAGCCAAAATGACACCCTGTCCAAACCTTCACACTTCCAATGACAAGGTCCCCTGGAACATCCCAAAAGTTTCAGGCAGGGTCTTCAACTTAAAATGCATACTAAGCTGAAGTTAAATTTCAAAAGAAGGTTATTCTCAATAGCACCAAAATTTAATAAAATAATTATACATCCCATGGGCTCTTGAGAAAAACCACTACAATTAAAGTTGTTTATTTCTGAAGTTCTAATTACAAGACTAATCTGACCATAAAATACAGTTAAAAGTACATCTCTCAAAAGGACAATGCCATGTTTACACAAAGTAAAAATCACAGACAATAATCACCAACTACAGAGCTTAAACTGAAGTTCCAAAGCCTTCAAAATGAATCAGGTCTTACGCGCAAATGAGCAAAATTCAGAATGAGCTAAGGTATACTACTTCTATGAAAGTAAAATTTTGGATTTATTTCAGCTGCTGTGAAAACGAATGCCACAGAAAACAGGGTTTTACCCTATGGAATAATAAGACCAATATGCTATGAATATAATGAAAAGTGCAGGCACATTAATTCCCGTATGAACAAAACTACAATACAGACTAGAATAAGTCTTATAAATGGTGAATTAATAAACCATGAAGTTAATTAAACATTATTTCACATTAGTAAAAAGGTCAAAGAGGAAAAAATACTCTTTTAAAAAGTCTTGCTGTTGCAGGGGAGTTCGTGTACCAGAAAAGAACCTGCCTCTGCACACCAGCAAGAATCCCAGGGCAGGACAAGGACTGCTAAGCTGCCCGAGACAAGACACAATGGGAAGTTAACTGAAAATTAAACAGGTGGCAAAACAATCTGTCCTGACAGATGGGTGGACATTGATCTGTAAATCACAGGAAAAGACGTTTAATGATTATTGAAACAGAGAAGGGCAAGTCTGGTGAACTAAATATCCCTTTCCTGTTTCAACATGTTATTTCCCAGCACAGAGAAAACCTTTAGCAAACTACTCCACCCACGCAAACACTTTTCCTTAGAGGGATTCTCACTTATCTAGCATAATCAAACCCAGCAGAAATATCCCTCACTCTTCATAGTTAATTATAATTGCTTCAAGATAACATGAAAAAGACCTGTAAAAAAAAAACCATGAATTTTAGGAAGATTATTAGCAAACATTATTCCCAAAATGGTCCACCGAATTACATCCTACAGCTATCAATATTAACAAAAACAAAAGCAAGACTTATAAATTAAGAAGAATAGAAAAACTTCTTCCGGAACTTTTGAGAAACCTTTGGGGCGGGGAGAGGAACCCACACACTGGTAAAGCCAGAAGAGTTTATGAGAACATGCATACACAGCAAATGAGAGAGAAAGGAACTATATGACCAGAGAAAACAGAAGACTACAGGACTACCAGTAATTTTCACTGCTCTTAAAGAAGAAGGACTGGCACTACAGGAAGAGCAAATTAACATGCTAGGAAGCCAATTGGCATATTTCTGGTAAAAAACAGATAGCCCCCCAAGAAGAAAATGGTAATGATCACAACAGCTATCAGTACCTCATCAGTGACACCCTACCTTCTCCAGAAGATAGGCCACACTGGCATCACAAAAGGAGAAAGATACCGGGCAGAGATCAATATTCTTCTATTTCAGAACAAAACAATTAAGAATTGAAGACCAATAAACACCCCCGGGTGTAATTACCATTAAAACACATGGCTGGAAACAGACACAGCTTCCAGAAAATAAAAAATAATGCTGCCCACTGATCGCTCCAACTAAAGCACAGATTAAAACAGCACTATGTCAAGAAACAGAACAGTTTCCACTGAGGGGTAGAAACTGATGCTGTGGTTTCCTTAAAGAATTCCGAGAAAATGTCAGGAATACTTACACAAGCAATCATATGTGAAACTGTCACTTCTGGTCAACACACTGTTTCAACATCCTATGCATGTAAAGGTATTTGCTCCAACATTTTATAGGGCAAATAAAGATCCTCCTTCCACATGAAATTTCAGTTGTTTGGTTCTGAGCCACTGCAGGAAATCTTAAGAGTTCATGGGGAAGGTAAAAGTTACATATGGACTGAGTTGCCAGAAAAACAATCAAAGCTTAAATAAACATTCATCAAAACAAACTAAACTCAACAAAATGTCTGATTTTCAAACTGACAAAGACAGACTTGGGAGTTTTTTAGAACAGTTCTAGTTTGAAGCGCTATCCAGTTGATGTGAGGGAAGCTGTAATATAATGCAATTTTGAACTCCAAAATTACAGTGCACCATACACATTAAAGTCCATAACATATAATTTCATGCTTTTCAAGTGCTTTTTTTTTTTTTTTGCCTTGCTCTCTTCCTTTCAACAGAGCTTTGATCTGTTTTACCCATTTAACCCTAGATGATTGTACAGATCTATTCCACAGAAAGAACTCAGAGATGCTCTTGTACCTTAAAATGAGGCCGACCTGGATCTTAGCTTACATGCAAAAGTAGCACTCCTTGTTTGAACAAAGTCTAGAACAAGAGGACTCACATGGCTGGCACTGCTCTGCAACAAACAACTGTTCAAAGGACTGCAGGGCCTTTGCACACCCAGGAAGAGGCACAAGTAGTGAAAACTAGATACCAAGTAAAGATTTGTATTTATGTCTAGGCTAGCAGTAGCCAGACGTAGAAACAGAAACATTTCTCTTCCAAAACATCCTACAACAACTAAGTCTCTTTAGGCTGGAAAGATCAATTTGCCTCTACTACAGCCACCCTAAAATTGGGAGATGTGTGCACAAGAGTTTCAGGCACAAAAGGAAGCCCCACCTGCACCCGCCTCAATATAGCTCCTCTGCACTGACTAGTGCCATTAGACAGAGCTTCAGCAACTCTTTAGAACTTACATCAAAGCCACACTCAGTTCAAAGAGATGTAAGGATCCAAGTTTGGTTCTCAATATATAGCCAGTTTATGCAAAATATGACATGAAATTCAAATCTACAGCCTTGCAAGAGGAAGTGCAGCACAGCCTGTGTGTCTGCAAGAGGCTCTGCTCTTCATTCATGTTTCACACACAGCTAGCAAAAGCAACACTCACACTATAAATTAATTTTTTACTTCATTAATTAGTCTAACAGCAGATATTTTTTTTGGTCTGGCTTTATCAAGGTTTCACTGGATTTAGTGTTGTAGGTCAGACAATGCAGTTTATTTAAGCACTTTCATATCCCTTGTCGAAACGTTATTTCACAATTTCCTGCAAATGTGCTCTTCAGCAAATCACATCAGGTATTCCTATGCACACTTACAGAAGCAGTACACTAGAGGGACTCTTCTACTTCTTTCCACAGCAGTGGTGTATCCGAGTTGAAAATGTCTTAAATATTTTTGTAGGCATGTCTTTTTAATTTTCTTCCTTAAAAACAAACTTAACAAATCATGTAGTTTAAGAATAAAGTACATTTCAAAAGTACTTTTCAACTTTTAGAAGGAACAAAAGTAAATTATTTTGCAACCCCCTGTCTCCCCAGTCAGGCAACACTTCCTTGCTGTTGACAGCTGGTGTCAGGACTAGGCCTATGTTTGTATTTCTGATATTTACTTAAACTTATAACATGATCAACAAATGTTAATGGCAATAGTTTCATAGTTTGTGCCAATAAAACCTAGAAAGGCTCACTTGTACATTAGATCTTCAAAGTGATTGTTTCCATGTATGTACTTAGATCAGGATGTTTTTCTAAGACAGTAAAATGCATCAAAACCTCACAACCATATTACATATCGAGCGTTTTTTTCAAAATGTGGGCACCTAACTCAGTATTTGAGTGTTTAGTTTTGTTGAGAACTTATCTTTGCTTCCTATGTTTAAGTGAATTTATTTAGCGGATACATAGAAATAGATTAGCATAAAGCAGTTATTTGCCAATGAAAAGCTATTTGTAATGCCAACTAACTTTCTGACATGTGATTTTTTGATACATATGCATCAGTATTAAAAGGTAGAGCATCTTGAAACATGTATGCAAACATATTTCTTTTCTAGCTATACACTGCCCAGAGCTCTGGGCAGATTACGAAAAACAAAAAGCTAAAGCAAGTAGAAACCCAGTGTTCCTAGAGAAAACAAAGACATACAGTTTGCATCACTAGGTTAAGTCTCTTAAGAGGCTAGTTCCAAGTGTCTCATATCCAGGATACCTCAAAGCCAGAAGTGATACTCATGCCCACAGGCTGAGTTAGTTTTCATTAAGCTGTTTTCACTCACACATTATACTAGAGAGAGAGGTGAAAAAGAGAAAAGAAAAAAATAAATCATCATTTCATGACTCTGGCACTCAGAGATATAATTGAATTGCTATACATAAATATATTCTCAAATGACTTACATTAAGAAAGAAGGTTTATAATTTGCTACTCTGCAGTTACTAAGGCCCCAGACAACCCTGGATCAATTCTTTATTTGGCACAGAAAGAGGGGGAAACATATCAATATTTTAGCGTAATCCAGCATTAACTTTTGAACCAAAAGACCTCTAAGGAACTGTTACATTTACATTTGCTTTTTTCTTGGGTGACCTATGTGAAAAAGGACATGTAGCCAGACAACTCCAGGGCGATTACACAGCTGATCTAATGAGTGTACTATTCCAAGTAAAGATGTTGGTAAGTTAAATTGTAGATTTTCTCTCCATCTGTCTTGTTCTGGTACCACAAGTGCTAGCACTCTGTGTTTGTTCAGGTTAGTTTTAATCAAAACACAAGCCTCTAAGGAAAAAGAAAGGATGAGGGCTTTTCAAAAAAGGCAAATGAATGAAACTCATTAAAAAGAAGAGAAAAACAAAAAGAGAAAAATGATCTAAAAGCAGACCCTTCATTTCATGTAATGGCACCCTTAAGAGACCCTTAAAAACAAACAACAGATTTGTAATACTAACTATGTGAACATAGCTCTACTAAATACAACACTTCAGTGTATGCTGTAGCTGAAGTCATACAGACACAAACGCCTGAAAGACAATTTACGGCCTTGGCACCAACACCAACATTTCCTATTACATTTCTGCCTGTACACCTCCAAAAGGCAGAAACGTAATAGCCTGGGTTTGATTACACAAAGCTTGACAAGGCTGAATACTGATTTCACCTCATTCAAGTAATGAAATCCAAACTTAAAGGGTAGAGCACTGATAGCTAACACCCAAAGGAAAGCCTTAAACTTACTTTCCACTGTGGTAATCACCAGCTGTGGGATGCTGCTTGTTTCCTCACTGACATCACTTTCAGCTACCCAGATTCTGGCATCTCTCGTTGTGCATGTCCATTCTTCTCTCTCCATTGAACTACATCCTCAGGAAATACATTTGAGGACTACTTCATCCTTCTTTCCAACTAAGGTTTAGCACTGCCATAGCAGCAGTAAGGAGAATAACCCAAAACGTCCCAAGAAACCATAGCAGAGATATTCACAACTCTGAGTCAAGCTTTTTGTGACTGACAGAAGCCTGCCAGCAACTGTAAAAGAACAGTTTGAAAACAGGTGCCAAAAGCTTTTGTGCAGTGGGAGCAAGGTTAACTTGACTGCTGTAACAGCTGGGTTTGGCAGTCATGCACGTTTCCTCTGCATGTGGAGCCCCAGCTGCAAGAGGAGACAGCAGAGATGCTGCCCTGCTGCTGGGGGAGCCTAGCTGGCTCTGAGCATGCAAACCTCCACTCTTAACCTCCTGGGAATGACAGGGGATGCCATTTGTGCATCGCCTTAGGAAAATCTCATCTTGTATCCATTTTCTCCAGTTTCTTCACAATTTCTTCAGGCATAAAGTGACAAGAAAGTCCTTCTCCAGAAAGAAACAGCCAAGACAAAATACCTCCTGGGTGTTGTCTCTTTCTGTTTGCAGATAAGCTAGCTACAGAGATACAAATTAATGGGACTTCAAAAGCCCTGGGGAATCAACTACCATAAAAGATGCAAAGTTTTGTCCAAAGCCTTGTAAGAAGGAGAGGTGAGGTGGGAAGGAGGGCAGTTTGGCACAAAGAAAGCAAGCAGAGACAGACAGACAAAACAACTTTAAAAAAAACACTCTTGGAAGACCTACAAGGACAGATGACCTGAAATCCAAAAGGACAGGTTAAGACTGACCATATTTTCCCCTTTTAGTGAAATTAGAATATCTGACACTGAGTTAGAAATACCCAAAACTGAAGAGTTCTGTTTCTGTTTTCTTTTCACATCTCTAAATTATATTAAGTAACACTTGATGTCATGTGTTTACATTACAGATATAAAGTACCTATTCTCTCAGACTGCAGTTAAAATAAAAGCAATAGCAAAGGGCAGGCTGGACCTCTCACTAAACAACCCCCACTTCCACTCTTCATTCACCCTGAACATTTTTATCATTTTATCTCTTTTATGGAGAGCAACACCTCTGATCACACAAATTGCTGAACTGGAATAGTGGGACTGGCAGATGTAAATACAAGGGACTGCACACATGGCTCGTAAACAGCACTTACCAAAGGAAAAAAAAAAAAAGAGAGAAAGAAGCAAAACTGAATGCTCTCCATGAATCCATAAAACTCAATGCCATACTGAGGACTACAATCAGAAAGTCTTTAATAACCATTATCTAACTACAGACACAAATGTAAACATATTAAACAAAAGTTGTGTTTAAATCCAAATTTTTCAAACTTTAAGTCAGTGATGAGGCCTGAAGTTGCTGGTCCAAAGCACAAAACCTTCCTTATACGGTTCTGCTGTTACAAGGAACTGAGAAAGTCCAAATTGCACAAGCAGCAGAGTCCTGTTTAATCTCTTGGTTCATATTGTCCGAAAGGCTAAGATACTCACCAAAGCAAGCACAGGGGAGGGAGTCCAAGCAGCTGTTTCCCATCTGCAGCTGGTAGTTTTGGTTCTATGAATAATTTCCATCCTTCACCATGCCTTCGGCGCTTTTGGGGTTCAGTTTTGTTTTGTTGTTGACTGGGCTTTTTTTGAGATGGTGCTTAAAGAACTAAGTAAGGTTATTACTTCAAGCACTGTGTGGTACAAAGAGAGCACTTGAACATTGCAGCTAATAGCAGGAGTGGAGGCTGCCTTCAAGCATACTCTTCTTGTCAGAAATGGAGAATGAAACAGGATTTTTTTTTTTCTAAATATAAGCATCCATTTTAAATCCTTAATGACCTAACACTGAGATAATCAGGCTTTGAACAGAACTGTTTTTTTTAATAGGAATGGCTATAAATCAATGCTGTGTGTTTTTCAAAGTTACATTTCTGTTGCCTTTGTCCTTGAATAGACTTCAAAAGACTATTTTTACATATTTGAAAAGAAGCAATATCTCTAAACTCCAACCACCAGTTTGTATTCTGTGTATAGATTTTGGGTGTTCTTGACCTTGGATATTTAAAATTAGCTTACAAATGTTTTAGAAGGAAACGAGTACTTTCATATTCATTATTGATTCCACCTCAAATACTGGTTTAGGTATGCATCCTGTAATTTAAGTGACACGTTGTTTCTTCACTCCCACTGTATTATTTCACTTTAAACTGATTTCCTGTCAATTTTGATATTAGCAAGAAGGATATTCTTGAGATTGTACAACAGAGATTTTCTTCCTCTATTCTGCTAAAAGCAGAGGAACGTCTTTCTGCTGCTGTCTCGAGTGAACAAGTCACTACCAGCCTTCTCCCTTTTCTGAATTTACTTTAAGCATTGACTATAGATACAACTAGAGCATGGCTTTCCTGCATGGTACCAAGTCATACTTGAACCATGAACTGAATTTACTCCAGTACACAACCAGTGAAGATAAGGATGTTTACTAGGGGTAAACATACACTGTATGTCCCCTTATGCTCTTCGAAGAAAAAATTTCTCCTGCAGTGCAAAGGGAAGCAACCTGTTCTCTTTGATCTAATTGCCCTCCAACTCACTCATAGTGGCTTACAGAAGCCCAAGTCTATATTGAAGCCTCATACTTTAGAGATCTCTCTTTTGCACCAAAGAGACAAGGGATTGGATCAGTCCATAGGAAAAGCATCGCGCTTACCTTCAACACCACAAAAAGTTACAAGGTACACAAGATGCCATAACCCACTTTCAGTGTCTTCCACTCTTACTTTAAAAATCATCTTTGCTATACAGTAGAGAACATCATATTTCAGAAGACATTCTGCAAGGGGACTGGCAATACTATCAGCTTGTATTACAGAAACTTGGTAAGAGCATTGGTTTGGTTTTCTTCCTAATCAGTTTTTTTAGTTAAAAGTATGAGTACAGTAAACTGTGGTGAACAAAAATACAAAGTGAGATTTACATCCTCATTTCAGTTGTACCTAATTCTCCTTGTGTTGGATCCTTATACTAAAAATTACAAAATAAATGAGCATAACTAACTTGCTGGTTTTATTTGCTATTGCTTCATTTTTCTCTTGCTTTGTTCTCCTTGAACAAGCAGCAGGCTGTAGATTATATTATCTACATACATATCTTTTCCCTCAGAAAGAGTACTGCACTTCCAAAATGCCTCTGCAGAACTGCACAACCAAGGGGAAGTGTGATTCCTCTCTATTTTTTTAAATGGTTTTAATACATCTGCACTACAGCCTACAAAATACTTCTGCACTACTGTCTGACTGAAGTCATATGCTTCTTCGCATTGACACTGATGCTGTCCTTATCCTGCCTATGACAAAATTAAGCCAACCAGACCTCCCAGAGCTCACCGTCTGAAAGATCAGTTAGAAGACAGAAAACACACACAAGACACAAGCAATTTTAAATGAACTACCCTTATTTTTTGAATTTTCATTTTCATCTAAAACACATATAGGTCAATGTTTTTTCCCAAGCCATTCAACGATTGCATTTTAAAACACAAAAGTATTTGAATGCAAGCAAAACAAATACAGAAATATTAGAACATGATAATAACTGCAGAAGATCAAACGCTCTTCACCTCTGCACCAGGCATAACATCATATAGGTGTTATGCCTGTATTATTAAAAAGGAGAGTCAGAATAAGATCTCGTAATAATCCCCGGTCCATTCTATCCAAAGTCATCCTTCCCTTATCGCCCAACCCTTCCCCACACACACATCCCTCCTCCAGATATAAAACAGAGGTACTTCTTAAGCACTCTACACTCTATGTCATGATGCTATTTCTATTTAAGGAAAGTAATATTTTCTTTAACTGTTCCTGTCAATTTGGTGGTGGTGGGCAGGGGGGTGTGTACATCATGGATTCTCCAATATAACTGTGGGGTTTCAGGTACTCTATTTCTCTGACAGAAGAAAGAACTTTAAAGTACTATTTTGAAGAATGCTTTATTCTGCTGTATCAATTACCGACAACTCGCAGCAGCCCACGTCTGTTACTAATCAAAGAACTGCAGCACCAGACCTCAACTGCAGAGAAGGATCAAATTTCTTTATAATATACCTAAAAATGTTAAGAGGCTCATGTGAGATGCCCTTCACATAGGGACCTGTTCTTCAGTTTTCACTTGTCCAGAGATTTAAAAGGTTTTGAGTTCTTCAAGTATGTGATAGGGATCATACTATGTATTTTTGATGTAGGTACGGTGATAAATAAGAGCAAACCACAGATACCTATCACTAGCCAGTTATATTTAATATTAGGATGTCTCTTGGGTTTTCACCAGCACTAACTACCAACTTCAGAAAGTTTTGTCTTCTGCCTTCTGCTCTTCATCCACTTGATTCTGCCCTGCACTTCAGTTTGCTACTGTCTTAGCTGTGCATGGCCATGTCATCAATTACATCAGAGAACTGACATGCAGAGAGGGAGGGACTGATTTCTTCAAAGATTATTGTAAAGGGCATATGAGCTCCTCTGCGTACATCACCAACTCAGTCACACCAGCAGGTACGCTGGCATGACAAAGGGAGCAGAGCAAAGGAGAGGCAGTAATGTCTAACATTAATATTGCTTCTTAGAGCCCACAGCACTACACGTCACTTTTACTTTATAGGGTTCATAGGCATTTCCAAATATTTTGTGTAGAATTGTGTTTCAAAGCATTTGTGAATGGGCACAGGACTGAACAAATCTCAGACTGGTAACAGGTTATAAAACTACTTCTAAGGCCGACTTCAGTCCTTGTTATTCATGACAAAAACACCGGGAATACATAAAAGTTCAATGAAACTCTTCCCATGAACCAAGTTGCACATTTCAGTCCAATACAGCATGTCTAAACGAAACAGAATATTCAGAGCAAAATTTAGTCCCACCACAGCTAATCCCAGCAGAGGCCTAACAGTGAACAAACACAAGAGCAACTGCAGGCAAGCAGATGCATCTAGATAACAAAACACAAGTAACATTGAAAACTACTCTCTATCCCAGGCAGCAATAAGCTGTCAGGAGATGCTATGCGTTACGAATGACAGGCTCCCACATCATTTGTCAATGCACGAAGTCATTCTGGGGAGATAAAATCAGGGGAAAAATACTGCAATCAACCAGCCTTGTATAAACACTCTTGTTTTATTAAATAAACAATATGAAAGATAAACCTTATGTGATACCAATATTCTCCTAGTAGTTTGCATAGGTATTATGGTCTCAGTGAAAGACAGTGTTTGTGGTAAAGAGTTAAATTTTAACAGGTCAGCTGCCCTGGGGACAAAAAAAATAATTTGACATATATAAACCTTTCTTCAGGTCAGAATAAAATTCACAAGCCTCACTATCAGCACAGGTTGGGAGCAAATGGTTTGAGGTTGTAGTCCATGTCCAACAGCAACCTAACCTGAGTTACACCTTTACCTTCTCCATTTCTCATATCAAACTTGAAATCTAAAACAGAGAACGGTTAAAATACACACAAGTTGAGGAATGCTAAACAAAGTCACTGAAACAGCCTCAATGCTAACATTTCAAAGAAGCTGTTAAGGATTAGAGCTTGTAGTTTAATCCCATGCTAACTGTAACGTTTCTTAAAACTCCCCTTTTCACTTGGCAAGCACTAATTTTACTGCTCACAGGTATTTCCAACAACACAGAAATTCCTTTGCTGCACTCATACCAAAAATAGTACCTTCAGGAATGAGACAGCATCAAAAACAGTGAAATAAAGCTACCCTTAACTGATGCAGATGTGTGAAACAATCTTCAGACAGCCATGAAGTCAGAGGGTTTCAAGAGAGAGAAGTTCTGGGAGAGATGAAAAACGTCAACAGGAGAAAGATGTGAGAAAGGAAGTTGAAGGAGAGAGGATGAGGCAATGGAGGAAGGCAGAAATCTCATTCTAGGAAAGTAATGTCAGCTTCTGAAGGAGTTTGAGATGACAAAAACGTCATCTCAAAAAATAGGAAACAAGAAAACTAAAACCAAAACTGAAAAACATATAAAATGTTAAAAAGTCACAGTTCCCTCAATTGTAATTTTTTCAAAAAAAAGATGCTGCATGTTTTCCACAAAAAGGAGCAAAAATATCAATATCTGAATCTTCTTTGCTAGCTATATGAACACTATTTGATGCTGTAGCTGAGGCATCTACAGCATGCACAGCACACAAAACAGATTGAGTTATGTGGATCAGCTCAGTACAAGGTACTGACATCAGCATCTGAAGTTAAATCTAACTCTTGAAACATCCCCCTTTGTAGAGCCTTCCTGCCCAACATTCACAGCCTTTGCCTCATTGACTAAGAAGATCACCTGGCCATAGTAGAATGTCAGGTTAGTCAAGCAGGTTCTGCCATTCATGAACCCATGCTGACTGGGCCTGATCACTTATTTATCCTTTAAGTGCCATGCAATGGCACTCATAGACTATCTGCTCCATAACCTTCCCTGGCACCAAGGTCAGGCTGATAGGCCTCTAGTTTTCCAGATCCTCCTTCCAATTGTTCTTGTAGATGGGGGTCACATTTGCTAATCTCCTGTATAATGGGACCTCCCAGTTAGTCAGGTCTGCTAATAAATGACTGAAAGTGGCTTAGTGAGCACTTCCATCAGTTTCTTCTCATCCAGCCTCATACACTGTGCGTGCCTAGGTGGAGCAGCATGTTGCTAGCCATTTCCTCTTGAATTATGGGGGCTCCATTCTGCTCCCTCTCCCTTACTTCCAACTGAGGTGGTTGGATATGCTGAGAACAATTAAAAACTGAGGCAAAGGCAGCATTAAGTACCTCAGCCTTTTCCTCATCCTCTGTCACTACGTTTCCCCCTGCATCCACTAAAGGTTGGACAATTCTCCTTAGCCCTCCTTTTGCTGTCAATATATTTATAGAAACATTTTTTTAATTGCCCTTTACCACAGTAGCCAGATTAAGATCTAATTGGGCTTTGGCCCTTCTAATTTTCTCCCTGCACAACCTCACAACATCTTTGTAGCCCTCATAAGTTGCCTGCCACTTTTTCCAAAAGGTCATAAACTCTCCCTTTTTTATTTCCTCTGAGCTCCAGCCAGAGCTCTCTGTTCAGTCAGGTCAGTTGTTCCCCTGCCAGTTTGTTTTCCGGCACATGGGGACAGCCTGCTCTTGCACCCTTAAGACTTCCTCCTTGAAGAACGTCCAGCCTTCCTGGACTCCTTTGCCCTTCAGGGCTGCCTCCCAGGGGACTCTGTCGATCAGTCTAAGAATAACACAATCGTTGAAACCACTCCTATATAATACTTTTTGGTATCATTCGCACTGTAGACTACAGAGAAAAGTTAAGGCCTGCATTACAACAAATGATAACTATTTATTTTCTATTAAGATGAAGGTATAGCTCTTGATAAAAATTCAGCATTGCATATTTAACAAATAGGACAGGCTACTGCAGTACAAATTTAATTTTATTCAGTGGATTTTTGATTACCAATGTACTTATGTTTCCCACTGTCTATAGCACTAAGAACATGTACCACATGGCCTCCACCTCCAAAAGGCTACTACAACTTATGAACATCCAACAATGTAGGCAAGAAACAAGGGTTTCTTACAGGAATGATGGCCTTGCTAGTTCAAGGATCCTCTGCCTATGGGAAGCTTCCTAGGAAGGGGATTTTTCCATTAAAGATTTAGTCTGCCAAGTGAACTAACACGGATCAATTTCAAGCCATCATAAGGTCTGAAGCACTCTGTCAGATGGACTCTTTTATACCATCTGAGCAGCTTTGACACGATAGTGCCGAGACATTTTTTTTTGAGAATGCTGACCTGGCTTTTAACATTTTATCTAACATTACGAAACAAACTCATAGCTGAATTCTCCTGCATACCCAGAGCTCCACATTTGCAAATACGCAAGGAAATCTAAGTTACTTTGACATCATACCTGCACGAATGATAAATTTCACTGTGTCTGACCAAACTGTTTTCCACATGCACACAAACAACAGAACAAGATCTGATGTTTTTAAATTTAGTTGAGTAGATCCACAGACACATCTTTATTCTTAGCCATTAACCAGGAACATCCAGACAACATTCCTAATTGGCTTACTTCTACATACTCCATCTACTTCAAGGGTTGGAATTGATGACCTTTCTTTTAATGTCAAACTGTCTACAGTACTTTGCACAGGTGCTCAAATGAAAAAAGGAAACAAATGCATCAGCATCTATATCAGCTTCTACACAAACAAGAAAATAACATTAAAGGCTCTATCCATCCCCCTAAACTAGGGAGGGGTTTGAAACCTTATTAGCCCTGAACAGTTACACACACAATCTTGGGGAGACTTTCTTTTACACCTCCTGTCTCCCAGTGCTATCCAGACACCTGCTAATGGACAAAACAGCAGTAGGAACAGTACAGAGAACAGCAGCCCTTGCTGGCAGGACCTGTCACAGCAGAATGCACTCACATCAGTAGTGCAAGTGAAAAAACCCAGGGTCTTCTTTCCATGATAACGGGAGGGTTTGAACAGCCAAGCTGCGGCCTTCTCCATGCAAAGTGAGAATTTAATTCCAGTCACCACAATAGCTTTGCATCCTGACTTCACACCAAAGTTTTACACCCACAAAAGTTAGTATACCTCTAACAATGTCTCAGATGTTTTTATTTCTCCACTTCCATGCCTTTTTTCCTTTAATGCCTCAGAAAAACTCAGAATGACAGCACTACATGCAGTCTATGCTTCTGCAAACACGTACATCAGAAACACACCATAAAAGCATGAACCTACTGCAGAGCAAGGTACACATCCCTTTTCTTGTGCTGCAGTCTCCATTTAGCCCAGAGGTGTGCATTGGCAGAATAATTTCTTGCTATTTCTATGTAGCATTTTCACAGGAAATCTCTTAATCAGCTTGTGTAGCTTCACTCACTTTTTATTACCTCATTTTCTATGACACAAGCCTTGTTTTCTGTATTCAAACACCTGTAGTAGTTTTCACAGTCACACTTATCAGTACTGATTAGTTTAGAAATAGAAAGCTAAACTCTCAGATTCAATGCTCTCAAATTCAGTTTAAAACAAGGAATCAGTTACTGGATGTTGGAATTTGATAAGTGAGAAACATGGGGAAAAGTAAATCTGGAATATGTCCAAATTTCTGACCTCTTGAGAGATCACAGCAGTTCATATATGCATGCATCGATCAATATTTGTTACAGACACATAAATAATCTCTCTTAAGCCCACCTCCACTGCATACCAAATTTTAAGTTTCTTCTTTGCACCTTCGTTTCAAGAGTTTTGGGTTGTTTTTTTTTAATAAGTATAGACAGTAGAAATAAAATTTTATTAGAGCATCTGTGCTAAGAATTCTGTTTCAAACCTCTGGAAATGATGGTGCCAGACAACACTAAAGCATGTGTTATTCAACATATACAAACGCACTCCGAATCAGATGCAAGAGGAAGCAAGTAAAACCACACTTGAAAATTTCTTCTTCACATGACCAAAGTGAGAGAAGACACCCTGATATTCAAGTATTATACAAACATATAAGAGGAAAAGAATATGAACTGCAGGATTTCCAATTGGGCTATAGTTTTCCTCTTGCAAGTAGCGAGTATTTATCTGGTAGGCATTAAAGACGCATCTTAATAAGCACAGGAATAACAGGACCAGCCTCCTAGCCAAAACCAAGAGACAAAATTAAACTGCAGAAACAAACCTGAAATGCAGAAATGGAAAAGGTCCAAGAAGCACTGCAGGGAGTGGGACACTCACCAGACTGCAAAGCAAAGGGATGAAAGAGGCACAGGACAGAGACAGCAAAGGAGACAAAGCATTGATGAAGACCAAACAGTAACTAACTAGGGAAAATGAGTTTAAACATAGCGTGATGAGAGCAGAATTAAGTAGAAACCATCATGCAGATTGTGTCCTTTAGGTGCAACACCACAGCCATTGAGAATGCAGGCCAGCACCAAAAGCCAAGCGTGGAGGAAGGAAACCAGCAGCTCTGAGGTTCAGATCCTGCGGCAAGTGGTCAGAGCAAGTCTGCTGTCTCTGTTCTACGACTTCACCACTTCACTGTATCTCATCCCTCATCTCTCTTCCTTTTCACTTGAATATGCACTGATAAAATATTGTCTTTATAATTTCAAAACCAATTAATTTTAAGAAATCACAGCAAAGCTATAAACAAGAAAGCCTGAAAGCATTTTATCCCATGCATGTTCCATAATGCTGAACTACTATGGGGGAAACTTGCACTGCTACTTGGAATATTTATTGCTTTGTTAACATATACTCTGTAACTCCTAGTGTTTAGGAGACTATTTAGGGCACAGGCAGACTCCTCACTTCCACAGAGAAAACAGACGCAAGGAAATAACCTAAAAGCTCTATAATTTGAATAGAAATGTTCTCATGCACTCCCATTTAACTCTGCATCCAGCATCAGCATGCTTAGCACTGCTCAACCGATAGTTCATGTAATTAATAAATCTTGCCTTTGTATGTATTAAAATCAGTCTAGTTGTGGCTCCTACAGATTCCAGATTTATGCCACCCACCAGTGGTAAATCTCCATCAAAAAAAAGATGGCAAATGTGAATTACTCTGTAAAAGTTCAAAATCAAAGTGTGTGTTACAATGAAGTTCCTACTATTTCAGCTCTTCCGCTACATTTTGGATATTATCTAATGCTTGCCAGGTATAGGAAAATTACTGTTTTGCCTATATTCTAAAAAAAAATTTTTTTTAAAATTTTATAAGGAAAATGTCTGTAGAAAATGAGACAATATTGGTATTTTCATTTCTTTTAAATCAGTTGCCTGGTCTAGAATCAACTTTTTCAATCACAAACCACATGCTAAAGTGTGTTAATAATATTAATATAAATAAGAAAATATTTATCCTAATTCAAAGCAACTTTGCACTAATTTAGCCAGGAAAAACCTGTTTGTTTTCTAATAAAGTTATAATCATGCTTTAAACAAACTTTTTTCCACAAAATATGCAACTGAGCAAAAACATCTTATATCCAGTCTACATCCAGACTCCCAGTAAGCATATACAAAAATGTAGACCTCACCACTTTGAAAATGCTATGACAACATTTCTAATCAGGTGGTTTAAGATTTTTCATTAACTTCACCACGCTAATGCTTCCAGACTTGTAACAAAGCTTGTTTCCAACCCCCAGATAATTTCCCACAAATCAGACTGTCTGTGTCCATCCACTGCACAGGGTACTCAGGTTGCCTAATCTTTCTTCTTAGCCAGCTGAAAAAGTCTAAGGGAGGTCCTTCCCCTCCCCCCAAATAAAAACATGTTAAAACTCAATCTCAAAGCAAACCCAGAACAAGATCCCTCAACAATATTTAGTATACCAGAATAAGTTGTAGGAGAGGCTGCCATATACACAAGTGCTTAGATATCAAAACATGTGTGTATATATATATACACACATCGTACTTTTCAAATAAACTGGTGACAACCAAAAGATAAGATAAAATCATAAGATATTTACTTGTCTGATGTGATTTCTTAAACGTAAAAGAAAGTGATCTCAGAAGAAACACGCACAGCTACTCCTGGCTGGTCATTTCCTATTCATTACCTACCCAAGCAAAAAAAAAGCATTTAAAAGAAAACTCGTAGATAAAAATAAAAAAAATTAAGACATTTGGTCTCACTCCTTGTTCCATTGCTTTAGAAAGGACAGCTTTTGAAGGCAATAATACATTGTACGGGATCACTACACCACATGCAAATCTCTCATCAGGACTTTGATAGCAATAATATTTAGACAACGATAAAGCCAACAATTTGGCCAGTGGCTGCCATAAGCTTGGCATTGTTTCCTTTCCTAATGCCATGTTTTACTTTGCAAATCTTCATGGGTGACGTTCTGTGAGGTACTGGGTGAGGTCAGCTCCCAGTCATCTCCCCAAGCCCAGAAAAAATGCTCAGGGTATATTCAGGTACACCAGAAGGCATAGACCTACACTCAGGAAATTTATTCCCTTTTTATCTAGCATTAAGGAAGGAAAAAGCTACATAATCTACTTATGAGTTACTGTGAAATCAACAGCTTCTCTACTCTGCACTTTAAACTGCATGAGTTTTGGACAACAGTTTACCCCAGTGAAGTCTGAATGGGAAATTGTGGAAAACTCCCCACCCCACCAATGACCTACATTCAATGTTTTGCTCTACTCCTCTGCAAGGGCACAGGCACTAAATCCTCCCTCAAGTAATTTATATATTTTTGTTAAAAGCTGGATTATGTAGTGCACTGAATTACTCGGTGAGTATCAACAAGACACTGCAGCAACACACGTGCTTGTGAAATGTCACTGATGTATTATTGTTCAAATCAGCTCTACTTTTGAAACACTTTAAACCTCTCAGCACCTTAAAGTTGTTTGGGGGGAATTAAATATTTGAGAACTATCCCTCAACTGCCTTTCTTAAGTCATTCTGCCAAGCGTCCCTGACATGTTCACACAACAAAATGGTTTTCAGTTACAGATATATTCAGATCTATATGCAACTCTAATTAGGGAATTTTATTAAGGTCAAAATTAGCATATAAAATATACCCAGAATAGCACCATCCAAAAATTCAAATATCATACTTCTGCCAGCTTCCTTGGCATCACACAGGCCTGTGCAGTGTACCTGCGCTGCTGCTTCATACCAATGGCTCTTCACATACAGGTCTTGAGACCTATACTGGCATACTACAGATTTGAACTGTAATTGGGTGAAATACAAGAACTGATTCACTTGTAGAGTTCAGCAGTAGCTGAAGTGTGTAATTTAATTTCACTTTTGTTAATCATTTTATTTTACAATACTTTTAATTTCTTCTGTAATATTACTTTCTACTTAGCAACTGTCATTATTTACGACTGCTTTCAAACATGTTCCCAAGTTTATCACCTAATACACTCATCATAATATTTTACACTGGATGATTTAATTATCAAATGGTTATTTTGGAAATTAAAAACTCCATTTTCAACCACCAACATTTCAACTTCAAAATCTCATGAAGAAAGCCATGAAAATGCAAACAATCTGTTTACTAGAACTTCTCCAAATAAATCTCATGTCATGCTTGACAGTTAAAAACATTTAAGATCCAAAACCTACAACGAACACTTTCTGCTGTAACATGTTTTGACTAAAAGACAAAGCCATCTCCCTAAATACACTTCAAGTTTGCATAGAAAGATGCATTAGTTTTCCCAACAAGATAGCCTTCATGATCTCAATCACCGACAAAAAACATAAGCTCTTCAGGTTTATAGATAACTGTGTTGGAATACAGTTATCTGACTAATTATTGCATTACCCAACTATTTCAAGTATCCATCCTTTTCAAAGGCACCCAATAGCTGTGCATCAGACATTACAACTGCTGTGTCAGAACGAAAAGCAGCAGAACACAATTCTTTAATAGTAAACACCTCTCTGGCCCTGTCACCAATAGCACATTTTGTAAACATTTCTCCTTAACTCATGCCTGCTTCCTTTTTACAAAATACTCAAACATTGTTTCCTGCTGCAAACCACTCACTGCAGGTTTCAGTTTCTAATGAAATCAGATAGAAAAAGCAGTGAATGAAATTACAACCAATTTAACTACCAGAGCATTCTTTGGGCTAAAAAAACCCAAATTTTTAATACTTACAAAAAAATATGCAGCAACCACTCTCTTTAAAAATACATTATTGTTTGGGACTTTTTACACAAGTATAATTTCTGCTTTATATAGAAGAACTACCAACTGTAAAGAGCTGGTAAGTGGGCTCCCCATTGCCTACACAAAGAGGAGGTTTCTACAGACTGAGTAGAAAAATCATGGTCTGGCTTTCCACCAGCTCAGCAACATCTCCCAGGTTTGGCCCCACGATGTCATTAGCAGCTGGTCTTGAAGAACACTTACGCTTGCTTGACTAATTCTTCACGGGAAATCCCAACACTGCCTAAGAGATGGTTTTAAGCCACTGTCTCCTTGGCTTGCAATTTTGTGCCTCTCAGGTAGAACTCATGAGCAGAGGTTGAGAACAAACACCCTTCAAAAATGTTTTAAACTCAAATATATCTCTATAGAGGCTAGAAGACATCTTTCAGTAAAGAGAAGTTCAGGTATTTCAAATCATTCCAAGGAAAAGATAAGAGAAAAAAAACAAACAAAGTATACTTTAACTTTTTATATTGGAATGGAGCAAAGAAAGCCACCAACTTTATTATTTTAAACTATGCACAGATGATGTATCAAGTTAATGGAATTGCTGTTGTCACCATTAATGCATACAACAAAAATATTTGGCAAGCAACATAGGGACTGTAACTATTTCAAGTTGCTCACTTCTTAATAGCCTTCTTGTCTGTTTCTACCTCTTTGTCTTCTAATCTTTGATTTTTAACAAGATGCAGTCAGCTAAGATTTGAAGTGAGTCACCAGTAAACAATAAGAAAAGCAGATAATATTGCAAAAATGTGTTCTAGGTAATTCATAGTATTGCCTGTGTTAGTCCCTTGCTCAGACTAAAGGCACAGAGGAACAACCCTGCACATATAGAACAACACAGTTTATCAGTTTTATAGTGATTAAGCTAAGATTGTTGTAATTAAAACGCTTCAAGGATGGACCAGGAAGAAACTGAATGCTTTCTTATTTAGACCCTACACAAAATCATTTCCCATTTTAAACAGGGTGCCCAGTTCAGTGTTAGTTTTGAATAAGCATACTACTGTATCTTGAATGCAACCTCATATGGCTTCTCTTGAGACAGAGTTGTTTGGGTTTTTTTAACATCCAAGATCTTCTCAGGTTCTCTCCTATAGCCTTTATTAAAATCTCAAGTAGGCAAATAAAACTGAAATATTTTAAGTGAGTTGATTCAGACAGATCCAAAGATAGAAAATATATAGTAGAAAAAAAGAGGTAGAGACAAGTTAATCAGGAAGGAGCACATAGGCCCAACAAACATAAGTGCTAAACCACATATTAAAGAGCTGAATGAATACTTTTAGAGTAAATGCAACATTGAACAAATCATGAAGATAATTTCCTTAATCCAAAGGAATGTGCTGGTATATGCATTTTTCAACAAGAATAGTAGACCACTTTTTGCATGCTAATTAAGCACGCTAAAATGCATCAGCACTAAAGCACCTTGTACAGCCTGCTGGCTGTCTCCTAATACCTCAAAATCTGGAGTTATTGTACTCTTTTCAATATAGCAGCTAAGCACACAGGCTGTCCTTGACCTCCTTATATTTAAATACAATAATCACGGTTGCTCTGCCACTTTACCTCTTACCAACATTTAACAGTAATAGTGGCTTACTTCTTCAGATGGAAGAGTAGCCAACTGTTCAAAACAACACACTCAACCCTGTGAAAAGATTACAGTTGAGTCCACACAGCTTAATGAAGCATCAGATTTGAATATCACTGTTACAAGCAGACAGAAAGAGTAGTCCAAACCATTCATGAAATTCTCTCCCTAGAAATAGTAATTCAAATTCTAAACAAAGAGGGAACAAAGCAAAGCCTGAACATGAATTGCACAAGTCTTTTCTGATGGTCTAAAAAAGTCAACCCTGCCACAAAGTACCATTACAGAAAATTAGTATATAAATTAAGAACACAGATTTAGATCTGAAATGGAAACCACCTTAAAAACCTACAGTTTCATAAAACAAGCCCTGAACTCGATGCCAAGTCCAGTCTGAGACTGTCAAGAGGTAAAATCAGGGTAACAACCAGGTAGTTTGGGTAGCAATAAACATTAATGGCAAAATATTAATAGTTGCCACAGATGTTCATATAACTTCGCTATAAGCTTTAGAGCTCAGAACTGTACGGAGAGGATCAATTCTTCCCTATCTAGACTGTGAGAAATTAGTTAGGAAACTAGAACTAGCGTCTGCACTGGGTTTACCCAGTTCCTGACTAAGGAAATAAAAGGCTGATGTGCAATGGATGGTCTTCCTTATAGCTGAGACCATGCAGTGACACCAAGTTCTTTCCTTCATCACTCCCAAAATATCATATAGAATTAACAGGAAGAGAAAAATAAGAGACACCAATCAAGAAATCTCCTTCATTACAGTGGTGTTATTTTTTTACTTAGAATCTAATACCTACAAGCAGATATGAGGAATATTAACAGAAAGCAAATGTCCTCCACCTCAAGAGGCAGAGGATCATTAAGGGAGTAAACATTGTAATTCCTTTAGCTCTACGTTAATCTCTAACTTGAATATTTTATTTGCACCATTGAGGACAAAAATAGACATGCATTGCTCCCAATCAATGCCCAAGCCTTTAAGTTCAGTGGAAGAAACAAACTTGCATCTTAACAAGACGTGAAATTCAAACAACTTGTGACAACGGGAAATATCGAATGACCAACAGGACCAGGTAAATGTGATAGCCATATACTGTTTTTTTCCAGAGACATTATAATTTCATGTTTATATTATTTGAATCTCAGAATCCCAGAGCAGACAGAAAGAATAAAGCAGAGAACTCAGTGGGCAAGCAGGAGAATCTAGGTCAAAGTGGGAGAGAGATTCCCTTAGAAATTAACTATACTGCAAGTATGAGAGAGCACAGAAGAGCACGCACAAATTGCACTTCAACTTCTCCTCTTCCTTCCCCCTCTTCCATCTATCCACTGTACTAACAGAAACTGTCATGTATTTTGTCTTTGGAAGCCTCTAGGCTTGGCAAAAGGAGGAGAAAACCAAAAACAGAAAAACAGAAAAACACATTTCCTACCATTCTTAAAGGGTGAACAATTTCACTATCAAAGAAAAAAAGATATTAAAAATCTCTTCAAAGTTCATATGGACTTCATCTGCAAGTCACTCATTTATTGCCTTCTATTTTTATTCATAGTTTATATTTGTATTACTTTGACAAATCTTTAGAAATTCAGGAAGTTTAGGGGTTGATTAGTTGTCAGTTTCGCCATCAGCTTCTGGTTACTGAAAAGCTTGTACTGCAAGTACTGCAGGGAATTAATTCCCTGCTTTAAAATAAGGTTTAAAAACACTTTAGTATAAACAAACATGGGAGAAGACATAAGTCTTAAGCTTTGTTAAACCTACTCAAGTTCCAGCTGTCCTGTTCCTCCAAAACTTCTCTCACCTCAAAGAGAAATGCATGCTATTGGAATTCAATGCTATGAGTTCAGTGTCTTCAGGATATGTGTCAGATACCTCTAATATTTGTACAAGATCATCAACAACAGAGAAACATGCTCAGAAAATCAGTTTTATTCTGTCATAGTAGTAGTTTCTCGTTAAGGTTGACTTTCCAAACCTGATCAAATATGCTGAAAAAAATGAACAGAAACCTACATTATGGAAAGACTCAAAGTCTTCTGATACTTCCCAAAGATGCCAAGAGGTCCCTGGATGACTATTTTTCATTAATGATCAAAAACTTGTGGTGTGTTCAACATTCTATGATGTGGTCAAAAATGAAGATTATCATTACTGTTTTCATCAATTGGAAGCAAACATTGTAACTTGAAAATGTTATGACAAAACAAGCAGCTCACAAAAAATGATGTGAAAATGTTAATGAGGTGACAGTCCAGTAGTATTCAGTTACAAGAATATTCAAGACCATTATCTTGAATATTCAGGCCTAAATATATAAGCTCATGCTAATGATTTTAGATTTACTGAAGTCGTGTCTCTAATGATTTGTACAGACTCTTTGGTGATGATCACTGCAACATATTATCACAGATAAATACACTAAATTTGTCTTGTGTTGTAATAGTTTCCACTGTCACACCATGATAATCTATTTCCATAAATTTTCAAGGACTTTTCAAAAAGGTGCTTGATGAGTTGTACCACTATTCAGCCCACTTGTTCACCCACCTCATAACTTTACCCAAAACTACAATTTATGTTCTTTGGGGCTGGAAGTCATTTTTTGTTTTGATTTAAGGCATGGTTTTAGGGAGGCTACTGAGTGGTTGACCTTTATGTAACTCTATACAAACAGAAATAACGTCTAATAAATAAGGTCTACCATACATGCCAAGCATTTCGGCAGTCTTGTAACAGGCTGCTGTTTTTTTGTTTATTTTGTCCAAAGCGTTTCCACAGGAAAAAAAAATTAAAATCTGTCCGTATATTCCGTTACTTCATTCTCCCACTTTCACAAGTATACCTTGAATGAATTCCAAGTGTTATTCAGTGAGGTAGACTCGTTTGGGATGAAACAGCTGAAAGAAACTGAAATGCTACTTCTAAACGCAGTTGCACAGCTAGTTTCTGAGGCTAACCATTAAGCTTTTTTAAAAAAAAATCTACCACTAAAAGAGCTCAGAAAATGAAGATACAGAACTTTGTTTTTAATGACAGTCCTGTTTCTACCAGCTTACTTCTTTCTCCATTTTAATATCTTTACAAAATCATGTAATAATGTCTTGGAACACTGTTCCTCAGTGTTGTGCAGTTTTAATACAGCTTTGATAGTGAAAGTGCTCATATTTAGCTCTATTACTCCACTCATTAAATTCACCATATAAAATGTGAAACAATTGAGGTAAATCTCAAATGCTTCAGCTTTGTTGAAGACTTCTTAAATGTTTTTCTTCCTCTCTCTTCCTGGAAGGGTATATGACTTTTTCTAAAATCTATTGCTCTTTGTTGTGTTGATTTGGTGTGCATATGATGCACATCTGCCTGATCTTCCTGGAGTCTGTTAAACCTGAGGGAATACTAACACACCAGGGTCCTCAGCTTCAGCATGTCTTTCTGCTGCATCATAGCCCGGATTTCCTTTGCACTAAGAGAGTGACTAAAATGATTACAAACTACATGACCTTAGTATATGCTCTCAATATTTTCACAGCAGTTGCTTGCTTTTACATAAGCTAGCTTTTTAAGTGTCACTGGAGAGATGGCTATACTAGACACTAAGTTATATGCTTTTAAACAATTAGGCATTTGTTTGATTTGTAGCAGCTGATATTTTGATCTGCCTGTTTGTTTTTTTTTAAATCAGGATGTTATTTCTAGAAACCCATTGCAGGACCCCTATTAGGGGGGATGTCTATGGCTACATTTACATTAGATCAGTTATATTATAAAAAAAACACTCTGTGCTCAATTCTACGTTGCTTAGGATATTTAAAGCAGGCTACACAAAGTTCTATTTCTGACAATATCTGGACACGATTTCCCCCCCCACAGGACCTCAAACACAGCTCTCTGAGGCCAGGGAGCATCTATTGAAACCAGGGAACAACTATTGAAATCAACAAGTGCTGGAACTAATCCTCAGATTACCACTTCTGCAACACATTAGTTGCAAACTTCCTTCAGAGAATAGGGATAGCAACAATCTGTTGTGACGTACCAAACAGCAAAGACGGCTGTTTGAGGAATGTGCAGGGCTCACAGAGCTGAAAAAACAAGTATCAACATTATTTGTTGATTCTGGCACGCAGGTAGAAAGGAAGAACCTGACAACCCTGTGCTAGTGAAAAATGACTCTCTAGCATGGAATTCATAATGAAAACACTGTCTGGCACCCTGCGTGCGTGGGAGGGCATTTCATGCTCCATCGGGAACTTAATGCAGCAACAATGAAATTTACTGATAGAAAGGTGAGTGGAAATGAGTGAATATTGGGGAACTCAAGGAAAAATAAGTTTTAATTAATTCTTAAAAGCCTTTAAGAACCTTCCTATTTCTGTGTAATATAGCCCTTCTTTTTTTCAAGCACAAATTGAAAAATAAGAAAATCTGTGCTATTTTACAGAAACAAGGAAATCTTCATCTTGTAACAGCTAATATCAATACTGATACAGAATGTATGTATTAAAAACATACTTGTAGGGTTTACCTGTTTCCCTGTTTCTTTACTTATTCTCTACCTACATGTTGCTACTACAGCTTCACCTCTTTTCCATCCATCCTGCATACACCCTTTTTCTCTAATCACTGAGAGATCAAAGATTCTCTGCAAAGTGAAGCGCAAAGTTCAAGTCAAATTTTCATATGTTATGTCAAAGTATCTGAAAACAGCTCATTTACCCCTAGCTATTAAATGTAAGTTTCACCATTACATCAAACATTTTGTAACCAGTTTTCACAAGGCTGTTAAAAGTCTTATGACTACACAGGCAGTGTACAGCTGCTGCTACTTCTACCATATACAAGGGTTTGCTGCCATTTTCTTCAAAAAGCTGAAAAACATCAAAATATTTTTTAAAAATTACTGTTTCCAACACCAAGTCTCGCATTTTATTTTCCCTTCAATCTTCTTTACTCGAAGGCACAGCATTTATTCCATCATCTATATGGTCATCACTTTAGAAAACAGACTGTTATCTAAACCATGGTACTTTTTTTGTTTGTGCCCGTAATCATTATAAAATCATTCATATTCAGAGAGAAAAGTTCAAAGAGTTATTTTAGAAATGGCAGAATGATTGGGTTGTAGTAGCCGGAAATATCTGTGGCACTGGGTTTTTTTGGCCTTTTGCATTTATACAACTTCAGTTCAAGAAGGCTGGAGATTTAGGACTATATTGGTGTTGTTATTCGAAGGAAAAAATAATGAAGGGGGAAAGCTGAGAAGCAAAGAACAGCTTGAAAAAGATAAGCTTTCTTATTTTCATTGCTGCCACTAGCAATCAGAATTTCTCAACTCATAGGCACATTATCAGATATGCAATTGAAATCAAATGCCCCTTTACAGGTATTATCAGCTAAGTGTACATACATAATACTTAAAATCATCAAAATAACTCACCATAAGACTAGCTATGCATTTTAATACAGCTGTAATTTTTTTCCTCTACTTTCTTAATGGTCTCAAGTTCACCAACTGCTTTAGGAAGCCAACTACATGCTCATTTGCAGAGGCTTGTAAAAACATCTGAATACAGCCCATTGCAGCTTCCATTTGTGTGTGATAAGCTTCCACGCAGTGGAAACAGCTGAACAGCAGAGCCATTATGTACACAAAAGCGTGCCCAGCGCAGTTATTACAGGGGTTGCACAGGCATGTTCAATTCAGCATCTCCACCTCTGCACAAGCAGCTGTTACCGCGCACATAGTTCACCTCAATAAAGAATCCCACACAACAGTGTCTTTCATATTTACCACTGCATATTTACCTGGTAGCTTTCCAAGAAAAGGTGATAGAGGCTGCTACAAGAAGCCAAAGCTAGAGAAAACATAGCTTGTCAGCACTATTACTACCTTTACTAAAACTGAAATAGCAGTACCAGGAATAACCAGTGTATTTGTGCTGCACTGTGACAATAAACACAGTAAAAAAATCAATATTTCTGCATTAATTTCTCTTGTCTGGCAAGAGAAAATACCATTTCTAGAAGACAGTATTTCTTTAAATTAGTTACTCTACTCATGTAAACTGTATTCTAAAACATATCCTGTTAAAGTGGCAATTAAAAAGTGCCAGAAACATATTTGTTAGGTTGAATTCAGTCTTAATTCACAACTTGTTCACTGAGTATGCTATGATGCAGCAATAATAATTTGCACCGCAAAAAAAATTTTCAAAACTAGACTGTATTAAAAACAGGTTAGTTATGTTTATGTAGCACAAAATGTGAAACTTGGCAATTAATTAGAACATAATAGTAAAAAATTTCTGATAATTAGGCATAGGTATCAAACATTCGAAGCATGCGCTAAGATACTTATTTAATAAGGCATCATTAGCACGCCAAAAGAAAAAACCATTAAACAACTAATTCCTCCACTACTTGCAATGTTAAACAAAAAATAAATCTCTCTTTTAATAATACATTACATTTTTTATAAGTGCCACATTTTAACAAAACCTTTGTCTTAACTATGACTTATGAGGACAAAAGAGACGAAAGAACACGTAGCATTACCAGGTTTATCTAATTTTCTACTTAAAATCAGACAAAATACTCAGAAAAATAATTAGATATTTTGGGTAACAGTAATCACTGAACCATTTCAAACAATCATATTGCAGCCCTGATTCACGCTTGCACTCTTACATCATCTTTACCTCTATGCCTACTTATAAAAAGAGCAGAATATAAAAACTATTTAGTGAAAGTATCATCTCTTTAAAAAAGGAATAATGCTTGAAATATTTATTCAAATTCAGTATATTTCTTACACTACTTCAGGTAATTTTTAGACCCTTTCCTGTGAAATTAGGGTAATGATACCCTATGACTCAAAAGCAGAAACCGAAGTTGAACTGAACCTATGCTGGCAATGACAGATCAAACGGATACATAGGAGGTTATGAACAATAAACTGGAAAAAAGCTTTTAGATATAAAATAACTAATCATAGGCTTACACAATATACTTCAGGCTGTGAAATTAGAATAGTCACATTAACCCACTACAGTTGTATCTGAGCTTTACAGCAGGTTAAAAAAACACAACAGATTTAAAAACTAATTGCCAACAAAAAAAAAACACAAGGGCAGATGCATGGTTGAATTCGAGCACTTGAGATTGCTCTGTGCCATGTGGTTGTACAATGTATAAGCCCAGGGTTTCCAATTCCACATTATTTATGTCAAAAGCAATTTCACCATACAACATGCGCCCACAGTTTGCTATCTTCACACATTTCATTTATTTTTAACTCAGCACCTTTCAATTAGTTTTTAATTTATCTATGCTTTTTACACCTTCAGAAATTTCATATCAGAGATTTTTCTCTGGCCTTTATTAGCCCCTCCAACGTAAATCTAATCCTTCTGCATTCTTAATTCTTCCCCACTGTATTTTTACTAATGAATGTTCATAGATTAGTCACAACTTCTACACATACCTACCACGAAAGCCTTCCTATACTGAAGCAACAGAACAGAGGTGTTACTCAGGATATAATTAAAAGGATCCTTACCTTCCCAAAATCTCTCACATCAAACAAATCAAATGCTTCAAAAAGTTCACTTTTCTTCATCCCAAATATTTCACAACATGCTGCAAGAAACGTCCTTATATTCTTCAAGCAAAGAAACTGAAGGAAAGAAAACAAAAACACTAACCATCAGGTTTGTCAGTTAGCAACTTGTGTGCTCACTTAGGTCACAAATATATTACAAAATTCACCAATACTATTATTTCTAAGCCAGCATTTCCACTATGCTGTGATCTCCCATTGCTTCTAATTCAGCCATAAAAGTTCCCTTCATACTCAAAAGCGTTAACCAAATTCTGAGTAAATACCTTGTGAACAAACTATTTTATCTCTTTTTACATAAACAAAGACTAATGACAATATGCTACTACATACAAATTAGTCTAAATATATACTACTTCTTCAGTTCTCTACAGACAGCACAGAATGAAAAAATAAAATAACCTCAATGAAGTATATTAATATATAAGAAATTTATTCTTCATGTATACATTAAGTGCCTTCAGCTGTTAAGATAAAAGTCAAGTTTGAACATTTAATGAACACACATGCACTATTTCAACACACTAAAGGCATTACGAATACATGTTCTCCATCTGGAACACAAGAGCAGAAAGTAATTTGCAATTCAGAAGTCATTTACAATTTACAATGCAATATTCTCAAACCACCCTGAATTCTTTACTGAATCAAAGGCTACTACCCTTTAAGCTATTCACACGCATCAATGATCATCTGCTGGAAAAGTATAAAGCTTCTGCCACAATGCTCTCCTTATAAGGCTTTTAATGCATTTTCTTGGAGACTATTGTTTTGAAAGCCATTACCAGTACAAAAGATAACTATGAGAACCATCTCAGTAACTGAAGAGGGATAGCTAAAAGTGCAATATCCATTCTTCACAATGCATAGTACCATAACTGCTAGTACCTTATTAGGACATTAGCTCCATAGAGATGCTGTTGTACAGTCTTATGATTCACTATGCAGTACAGTTCGAAAGTGAATATAGTATTTATAAGCAACAGTATTTCACGTGACCCCAGTACTGATACAACAACTCAATATTGAAACTGAGTTGGCAGAGTTCTTCATATTAGAGTGTAAACGGATCTGCATTCTTATGAATCCACTAGGGTGGATTAATGAATTGCTACATGCTCCTACATAATGTTGGTTATAAAGGCAATATTTTTGATAGTAATACAGACTGTCTCAGTCACACCGTTTCTGAGTGCGAAGTAATAAATACCCAGACTGCTCTCTCAGACAAAATATGTCACTGCTTTACCTTCAGCATGAGAAAACAAAATACCAACTCAACAGGGAGCATGACTTCATGTCTCACGTAGAACCAACCCGTCAGTCACAGAAAGAGCAGAGTGCTTGACAGATCAGATTTACAGCAAGGTTACACACATGAAAGCACTGATTCAACAACAGAAGCTCCAAGAGTAGACAACTCTAGTATTTGGTTGAGGACATTGAGACAACAGCCATCAAACTCGCCACAAACCATATTATATATAGAATGGTTTGGGTTGGAAGGGATCTTAAAGGTCATCCACTTCCAACCGCCTGCCATAAGCAGGGACAACTCCCACAAGATCAGGTTGGTCAAAGCCTTCATCACAAAAGCAAACTCCACACAAGTTGAAGGTCCCACAAAGGCACTTGTGACTGACAACCTGACAACTGCCACTTCAAGTGTAACAGCCTTCAGGTGTACCAGGTGGAGCTGTAGCCTCCACTCTTCCTTCTGCTTCGAATAGTCCTATCTGCCAAGGCTCCAAACTCACATGGGACAGCCAGTACTGAGCTACTTACTGGGCTGTTTGATGACAACACTGCATCAATGCCAGACTGCTTTTACGCCTAGTGAAATTTGAAAAATGAGTTTAGTTTGCTTAGTCAATATCACGAGTTTCCCTTGTTTTGCAAAGATTGTAATTTTCAACTCAAAATTACAAGGTTAGAAAGCTAAGACATGTAAAACCTATGTGCTTCTTCCACCATGACGCTGGCAGAAAGAATCAGAAGATGACCGAGTTTGGGAGCCCACAGCTTTAAAAACAAGATGGCACATATAAAATTATTTTTTTTCTTTTTTTCCCCTTAGGTGTTTATTATTTTTCTTAAAAACCATCGAAGAGCCACTAGGTTTGTCCAATACAGAACACTGATTCAACTTTCTTACAATAAAGCACAAGAACTCTCACAAGCACTGACAATTTTTCCTCACAGAAAAACTCAGATGCGTTTTTAAAACCTAAATTTTAAGTTTAGTGTACTTAGTACCAAAATCTGCCAGTGCAAAGAAAGCTTACAGCTGTATTAAGTTGTTTACCTCTCTAGAGAAAGCAAGAATTTGAAGAGAGAGACAGGAGCTGTCATGGGTTGAAAATCTGGCCTAGATCTGTTGGAGAGCTTCTTAGTGTGTTGTGTGTTTAGCTTCTTAATATAGCTGAAAGAACCACTTAATGCATCAGCAGTTATGCACAAACAAAATGCCTTTTCCATTCTGCAAAATTTCCCCAGTTAACAGAGGTCTCCTGCAACAAAAGGTAAAGATGGCAGCAATTTTTCAACAAGATTTATTGGTTACTTCAAGTTTGGAGGGAATTTCGTGATATCAGCCATTTGTGTTTACATTATTATTACTAAGAATTATATGCAAATATGTGTGAGAGCATATTACAAGAAGTTGTTTCCCTTAGCCAATATGTTTTAAATGTTAAAAGTGCCTAGACTGTAAATAATAAAGAATATTCCAAAGAATTTAATAACAGAGACCAAAGAAGAATCTAATACCCCATGCTTTCCTCTTGTTTTAAAAATACTCACTAATTTATTAAGTGGTAAAGTGCATTTATCATGTATATGTTAGACAGACTCGCCATAATTATTATCTAATATTAAATAACCATATGGCAACACAGAAGTTACATCACATCTCTTGCAGGCTCTAGAGATGACAGCAAACTAAGCATCTGTCAAATATAATTGCACTTGAGATGGGACCACATCATCAATGACTGTGTGCCAAATGGTACCCTTAGCGCAATAGGCCTCCTGATAAAGAAGTATAACCCCTCTGCTAATTCAAAGACTGCTTTGTGAGTTTAGCTGGGCATCTAATGATTCAGTCCACATCAATTTTTTCTTCTAAAATGAAAGTGAAAGGTTTATTACTAAACTACTAAGCTAACCACAGTAGCTACCAGGATAAAACTGTGAGATTACCAAAACCAAAAATTGTGCTTATATTTATATGCACTCATTTTGCAATAAAATACATTAAAAAAAAAAATCCCTTTATAAGAACACATTACATGATACTTCTGTTTTGGAAAAGTTATTTGATTGTATTACCCAGAAAACTTTTAGAAAGTTTTCCAAAACTTTATATTGCAATCCTCTAAAGAAACAAAGATTTTTATCACTATGGTTATTGTATGAAGAAGCACAAATTAGTAAAAGAAACCTCCAAATTAAAAAAAAAGGGGCTTGGATCTAAAATCTAGGAAGTTCTATAAAAGACAAACCACTTCGCTGGCAGTAAGAAAAAGGCACCATCAGTCTGCAAGCTCTCATTACTAAGTGCAGTCCTCAGGATATTTGGAAACCTACTATGTTATTGTGTTTCTTTGAAAAACGAAAAACTTTATACTTTGGTACACCACAAGGTAGGTCATTAAAGGCGTAAAGAGAGGTTGGGCAGCCAGTTCTCTTCTAGATGCAAAGAGAGGTGGACTTCTTTCACTTGGTCTAATTTCCAAAAACCTCCTCCACAGGAAATTTCGTCTTTTGGTACAAGAACTGGTCTCTCTTCATTAAAAGATGACATAACTTAAAAACAGTATCTTGAAAAAGTTAATCCTACATTTTTTCCTTTTTTTTCATTCTTATTTTTTAATTACATGGATATAGTAGGAGACAGGGGTCCAGAATTCTTAATACACAGATTAGGAAAAATACTGCAGTAAGGTAATGATTCTGAAAGTTTACACTTGTAAAAAATACAGCTTTTATCTGGCTTATCTCCAGTTACACCATGAGAGGAGAGCACATCCAGCACCCAGAGACAAACTGATAAAATCACAACAGGTTGAGATTCAGGATGCGGAAAACAAGTTTCAATATTAACATCTGTAGATTATGATGACATTTCTAAAGCACCCTAATGTTTCACAGTTTAAGTTGTTATGCTACTACAAACTAATGATCTTGTCATTGTCAGGGCTGCTAAAATAGTACAACTGTTGCAATAAACCACAGTGATTTTATGGAACAGTTTAGAATTTTAGTGGTCTCTGGTCTATTCTGCCCTCAATTTAATTTTGGAAGAGGCATTAACACAACATTTATTGAAATTAAAAGTTAGCTTATAAGAAAAATCGTCTAAAAAAGCAGGTATGATTTATATTACTAGGACTGTATTTCAGCAAACAAAGTAGAAGAGAATGGGCAAGGCAAATTATACCCCGTTCCACAGAAAAAGCATGCTGCTTCATACCACAATGCTTGCCACTTCATACAAAAAAGCCCATTTATTTAAGGCTTTTTCACCACAGTACATGGTTAGGTGTGATGACAGAAACACAGACATATTTTCAAAGGGTACTGAATAGAAATCACTAATTAGACAGAAAAAGCACAGGCAAGACTACAGCAGCCCACAGGGAAGAAGGATTTCTCTACCCAGGTCTCTAACAAAGTGAAAGATAAAATGCAAAAGAAAAAAAATTTCCATATACCCTCTATTAATCTCATCTGAGAGGTATTTCTCAGAAAATATATTTTAGCACTGAAGTACTTCAATAGAAGAGAAGTATGTTTCATGCAGACCATAATACTCAATATCTAGATGTAGCTTTTGTACTAAAAGCACTTCTAAGGGCGTTCAGAGACCAGCACAAAACACTTTGAAGATCGAATTCTGCCATGTGACATTTGTATGTAATTCCAACATAGCAATGCCAGTTAGGCAAGCAGAAACTCAAAGGCCAAGAAATGACAAGTATTTACGAAAGACAGTTCTAATCCACTTTCAACTTTTTTTTTTTTTAACAAACAAATTACCAATAGTGGTAAAAACAGCTATTTGTATTTATTTCAACTTCCATCCCCTTTCTATTACGGTGATTTAGTCACCATCAAAGAAGAAATCTTGGGTAGCTGGCAGGCCCTTTGCATTTATATCTGGATCAGCAGAAATTCATATAGCATTTCAGACACACCAGGAACAAGCACTAAACAGAGAAGATACTGAAGTCTGAGCAGCGCACACATTCTAAAGAGATGCTAGGCTGTAAAGTGGTATTAAAAATCAAAATCAATAACTTTCACTGTGTCAGGGAAGGTGGGATTTTTCCATGTAATTCACTTTTGCAGACATTGTATTCCTACCCCTTCATCACCACGCTTCCCAGGCTTTTTTTTTGCATGCCGTGTTCATGGCCCCTCACAGACTTCAGGAGGTTCCCAATAACTACAAGAACTGAGACGAGCTGCTCCTAGCCACCATCACTTAGAGGCTAAGATAGAAGAGAAGGAACACTGAAAAGGATTCTGCTTAGCCAATTGTCCACTAAATTCACCTTGCCTCCCATGGGAAAGAAATAAGGCATGTCGATCAGAGAAAGTCCACAAACTTTCCCTTCCTGTTTCTCCTCTGAATACACCACTTTATAAACTACACAGCTGCAGCTATTCACCTTTGGTTTTAAACAGCCTTATAGGCCTCCCCCAGAATGGTGGGGGTTTATATAACAGCCAGATTTTTTATGACAAAAATAGTTAGGAAAGGCCAGGCATTCAAAACAAGTATATAAAAGGGAAGTAATCAGATGAGCAAATCTGGCTTCAATCACGCATTTTAGAAGGCACAATCACCTTCTTTTAATTTGTGAAATACTGATGTTACATGCAAGGAGGCACATACGGGCATGTGAAGGTGATAGATTTTTTTTTTAATCAGTCATATATGGCCTTAGAAAAGCAGAATTAACCAGAATAGAAGGCAGAAGAACAAAAGAGGAAATAGATTATTGCTGTAACATTTGCACACTGTTTCTACACCTCAGCACTTACTGCAAAACAGGAGCTCTTGACCTTTCACGTCCGTTTCTGGGATGCTAATGAAAACAGACTAGCTGAGAATATCTCATTTTGACTTCCACTCTGTTCCTCAGAATATACGCTAAAAGGAAAATAATGCACTTACACTTCTTGAGCAAGAGGATGATTGTGAAAAATGCCATAACAGATTTAACTGGAAGGATTGCTTTCCTATATTCTGTCACCAAGATTGGTATGTGCAAGTCGTTTTAGTGAAAGAGAAAAGCAAAACAGAAGAACTTGTGTCCTCAAAGTTTACATCAAAGAAGTTGGTTAATGCCCTGAGGGTTGCATATTTTTGTCTGCTCATTTGTTTCGGTATTTGCTGCAACAACTGTGTTGATAAGAGTAATACAAATTCCATACTAATGCTGTTGGAATCCCATTAAGTCCAAACCTAAGAGAGAGATTTGGGAACTCCTTACTGTGACCAAACAGCACCATCTCTTCTTTTAGCCACAAAGTGAAGATTTGTGACCACAGTGAAGCTACATACAGTTGCAAGATCAAAGTTCTACCTTGAGCCCATATTCACAAAAAAGCAACAACAAGTAGAAATAGAGACCAATGGGTTTCAGCAGCTTCAATATAATGTGTGTGCAAAGGAAATGTCTAGCTTCCTCTAAATTCTTTCAGCTACATCCAATAAAGGAAGAAAATCAGGTACTTAGAGATAAAACTCCTCATTTATCAAGGGCTCCTTCCTATAAGCCAGGCTGGAGGGTTCCCTGACAGATGCTGTCTTTGACAGAACAAAAGCAGGGTTACTAAAATAGGAACACATTATACCACTACTAGAAGATAGCACTTTTTTTTTTCTTTTGTATCTGTATGTTCATTAACACCAAATTACTAGGTACTCAGACAAACGAGGGACCAATTGTGATACTGACAGGATTGTATATTCAGGGTTAACAATTCATGACAGAAATCATTCCTGGCTCCTTCACAGATTTCAGCAGCCAAAGCAGATTAGATTAGTTCTGCTCTGCCAACAGGAGTAATTATCACTATACACAGTAAAAAATAACTGTGAGGATTTTAAGTGAATGGAGACCAACTGATGAAGTCTTAATTCAACACCTATTAATGCCTTTTCCTAAGCTAGAAAAAGGGAAAAGAGCAATATAAAAAATGGAAGGGTCAAGAATGGAGGTTTTAACATTTCTTTTGTTCCTATGCTTGCCACATTTATTTAAAGATCTTCAAATCCAGAGTCTTATTGAGAGCAGTCAAAAGGGCCATAAGGAATTTAACGACCAAGTCAATGAGTGAAGAGGAGTGCTCCTATTCTCAGTAAGCAAATGAAAGCTACAAGGCTTTCTCCAGAGGTTATTTTGGATTTAACTAACTGTCACAATACCACAAGTATTATTCTTTTTCTTATTTTTAGATTAAACATATCAAGTTGCAAATTATGCTTTTTAAAACAAGAAATTATTGCACAGAGGAAACACACATCACTCAGAAGGAAGGAATTCAGTTCTAAGTTCTGCATGTGGCCTCTTGTTCTGCAAACCACCTCCAACATTCAGATCACCAACATTTTCAAAGCTTTAAGCAGAAGCAAACAAACCAAATATCAAATAACCTTCACTCTCCAAAAGGGGACAAAGTAGATACACTAATAAATACGGAGGAGACAGTACACTGAGTTCTGGAAGATGCAGGCTCATTAGCTTACAGCCTATGCCTTACCATGTGTATAGTCACTTAAGAAAAGAACCAAGATCAGTACCATTACAAAATTGTGAAGACTTTCCCTCAGAAATGTGCTATGCAAAAAAAAAAAGATGTTCCTTAACTCAGAGAATTCCTTAATTTCAGACAATTAAAGGATAGCTAGGTACATCTGTAGTGTTATTAGCTTACTAGATGTGGGCATTCTTTGAAGGCCTACACGATGCACAGGATACTGTATGAACTATAAAACATTAAATTCCTTTGATCCACTGCTAACAATATGAATATTAATAGCTTGCTCTTTATTTGCTCAGTTAATGTAGTAATTAAATATTCATAGAAATGCTCTTCTTTAAATTCCTAACTGACTACTATTCAATTTTGTCTATTGCATTTTGGCTTGAGTATGGAGCTTTGTTTATGTACATTTACTCTTCTCTGAGCTTCAAAGAAAGAAAATGAAAATTGAAACTTGAAAAAAAGCTGAGGAAGCACAAAGGATGCTCCACTTTTATTACTTCTGATATGAGGTGAAGAGAGGGCAGGGGAAAAAAAAGCTCAGGATTTGGCATGCATTCCTGATTCTCTCCTTGACTATGCTGTCACTATAACATTTGTTAAGCAAGTGAGGACAAAGTAACATTTAAATTTTCTGTGTTCCTTAAGTCAAGTACTTCTAGACATGAAAGTGGCAACTTCTAGTCCATGGTCACTGAAACACATTTAGCCAACAGCTTCCATGTCCTACCATGTGCATCAGAACAGAAGTCATCAGGCTGCCTGAAGAAGCAAGAAACTTTTTCTCCTTTATGCATTACAAGACAAAAAAAATAAGTGAGCTCCAGGAAAGCACACATTCACTACACAGTCAGGAATTTTTAGACCACAAAGCCCCAACTACAGGAATTCCCCAAGTGTAATTGGCAAGAGGCATGGGTGGGAGTTCAGGACAGCATCCTGTTGTGAAGGGCAATTTTTTGAGGAGCCCTTTGTTCACCACTAACAAGATTTAACACGTCTACTCTGCAGAATCTTGTCAAAAAGAAAAGCAATTGGAACATGGTATTAAGTATGCAAAGTGCACACAGATTTGCTAGCTAGGGGGTTCAGGTGCTTTGTTACCCTTTCAAATGACTAGTCCTATGTATTAAATCCGGAAGCTGCATCCCTAAAATGTCTCCCAGTAGGGATTACAGTGTCTTAAAACAAACGCAAAAAGAAAATAGATAAAGGGAAGACAGAAAAGTCAAGAGGAGAACAAGAATAGGAGGAAGACAGCAACAAGGAAATTAAAGGAGGACCACAGGAAAAGGAACAGGAAAGGGATAGACCCACAGTGAAACAGATGTTTAAGAAATCAAAATAGATCAACCAAGAGAAAGATCCAGTGGGAAAGGCCACTGAAGTAAAAAGGGACTTGACTCACTGAAGATTAAATAGTGGGAAACACATCATAAAAGCCAAAAGCAACAAAATGTGTTAAAATTTTGATGTTAAAATGCTTCAGGAAAAACTATTTATGAAATTACCATTAAGACAGTGGACACTGTGCTGTAAATTGTATTTAAAATTGTGACGTGGAAAACACTTCTGTAATAGGTAGACCTATCAAGGACAGTGATTTTCTGCTAGGATGGATTGTCAACGATCCAACATTTTGTTCCTAATCACTCACATTTCAACTTAGTTGATGAAATATTAGCAGTTGTATGAAACTTTTCTAGATATAGAAACCTCAAAACTGACACCTATCTAATGCATTTAAACTCATTGGGTGTGGGGGCAGGAAAGAGGAAGAAACACATGAAAGCCTACATTTAAACAGTAAAATTAATGGAAAATCTCAAACAAATATAAAAGAGAAAAAAATCATAAGCATACTGAAACCACCAAAGGGCTCACAGCTACTGTATGAAAAAGATTGTCACACTGGTGATAAACAGACCGCCCAACAAATTTGTTTCATATTGTTAGCTTGACACATTAAGATGCTCTTTCCATTGTATCTTAATATCTTTTATTCATGACTGTTTGGTTTTTACAAGTCTCTGATGTTACCATAAGATGAGAAGACATCTTACTTTGCCTATACTTGTGCAAGGAAAATTAATGTTCGGGTGTAAGGAGCCCATGAAGGCGTGGTAAAAAACTTCCATATAGGCTAAACGTCCCTGCCCAGAATTCACCCGAAGGATCCACACTTGCCTTCAATTCCTTTACAGAAACACACTCTCTTTCACTATTTTACCCCACCCTTAAAAATAAGCACCATTGAATTCCTCATGCGCACTCATCTCCTTTGTGAATAAATTGTGGCCCTAGTGGTCTGGATACAGTCCCTACAAGGCTAGACTTGGATCTCAACTATGTAATTTCTCTTAAAAAGTTTACAGTGTGATTTTTTTAAGATCATTTTTTAAATGGCTTCTTTTCTAAACACTTAAAAAGGTCTCAAAGACTGTCAATGCTGAATCCTGCACGGAAATTCAACAGGGAAAAAAAAAACCAAACAACTTCACAGGGTTAGTCAGTGTCTATGAAAGGTGAACTTGACCCAAATAACTCATATGCTAGCCTATTTCTCATTTGCATATCACATAGGCCATGTACTAGGGTCTAGGATATCCAACAGGAAGAAACAACATTCTTCTTATCATTCATTAGCGTTAACATACATGATTCATTAAGTATTTTAAACATTTTCTTGAATTGCATATGACTAGTCTTTTCCAAGCTCTTATGACCACGGAATAAATTCCTAGGTAAGTCCTTAAGGACATAGTACAGCTCTCTACAAATCTCCAAACACAAATACAGCTGTCCTCTAGTTACTTATTTTAAAAATTGACTGTCCTATTTTTGCTGGTGTGTCACTTCAGGTTTGCAGTTTCTTAGGCCATGCTCTGTGACAAGGACTGGGGTGTCCAACATATTCAAAAAACAGTTCTCAAGGATTGCAAGGCAAGCAAGGAGAACAGCTAAGTCCAGAAGCCCAAATCCAAACTACAAACCAGTGGGAATAGCCACAAATGAAAAACAAATTCCAACAGTATATTTGCAGGATTGGAAGTGAAAACACTACAGTCACCAAGTGCACTGACTACATTTTTACACCTTGTGATATCTTCTGAAGTGTCAACACATTGACCCAGCACCAAATGTCATCCTTCACGCACTGAACACCATACAGTTTTAATCTCAAAGGCTGGGGATGGAAGTCAAGTTCTTAACTGCTCAAATTTACACACTTGCACAAAGTTCTGTCTTATTTATAGGCCGAGAAAGTCAGATGCTACTGCAATCTTTATTACCTCATGTATTGCATTTGAATGCTTCCCAGTAATAATGATTAAGCTACTAAAAACAAATTCAGACTTTGCTTTACTGGTCCTAGATTCTCAAGTAAGTGTAAGGAGAACAATATGTACTAGATGCATCATCTTTCTCTGCACAGTAGTGAAACAAAGTGACCCAAGCTAGGGTGCTGCAAAAAGCTCACCTTCTTTCACTGAGAAAAAAAAAAAAAACAGGTATTCCACCTCTGTTTCTGTCCTCAGCAAGGACGCTGAAGATTGCCGTGTCTCCAGACCCAGATCTGAATCGAGGTTCAGACCAAGTGCTGAGTTCTTCTAACAGCCAAATAATCAAACTATGTGGAAAACAAAACAGCTCAACTTGTTCTTCAACAATTTTTTTTTGTCCCACTGTAGGGGAGGCTTTCTGCCCCACTGCATTGTATTAAAGAAAATGAAGAAGAGAATGGCCCTAAAATCTGTATGGCTCTCCATCATGACAGTAAGGAAAGTCATACAAGTTTATAATACTTTAACTACATAAACTATAGTAAATGGATAGAAAAAGGAGCAGCTACCCTCACATGCCATTGTATTATTAATGAAAAAATGATTTGTTATCTGAGTGTTGTGGCTTGAGCTATATTAGATCCATTTCTAACCTCACCTAGTCTTGTCTAAGTACCTTCATTTTCTGAAAGTTAACTGCATGTTTTTCAGACAGCTTCTCTCTAGAAGGGATAACCTGGGTCAACGGTATGCAGAAAGGCCAGTGTGACACCAAACAGACCAACAGAGCATCCCATCCCATATATATCACATTCTGTATGAAATTAAGAGATCACACAGGTCTCTCTCCTTTCTTCAATGGCCAATGCCCAGTGAGGACCTCATCTGTCTGCTTGCCTCGATCCAGGATCCATGTGTTCCTAAACCCAGTTCCTGACCTCAGCTCTCTGCTAGCCATGGACCCATTCCCTCATGTCTGCTCTACAGTATTTGTGGTGACGTATGGTCATCAAGGGGTGGGAGTGCAATCTCATATATTTGTACATATTTTATTACTTCCTTATTCTTTTCTTCATCATCATCATTATTATTATTTCACTAAAGCTGCAGTTTCCATTTCCAACCCACAAGTCTTTGTCCTCTTTTTCCTTTCCCCTTTCCCTGGGTGTGGGGAGAATGGAACTGGGAGCCCAGTTGCTCAGTTTTAGCTGCTGAAATTGGCCGGGCCAGGGCTAAACCTCAAATTGCGCCAGGGGAGGTTCAGATCAGAAATCAGGAAAAAATTCTTCCCCAAAAGAGTTGTCAGGCACTGGCACAGCTGCCTAGGGAGGTGATTGAGTCACCATCCCAGGAAGTACTTAAAAGATGGGTTGGATGAAGTGCTCAGGGATCTGGTTTAGTAGTGGACAGGCATGGTTGGACTCGATGATCTCAAAGGTCTTCTCCAAACAAGCAATTCTCTAATTGTAAACCATGACACTGTTTTTTTTAATATATGTATTGAGGTGACTTCACCTCTGAAATGTCTTAAACTATAAGCTTTCAGCACATATGTAAAGATTAAAGCAACAGAAATTCTAAATATAATTACAAATAGGGAATAATGATTGCACAACATTATAAATAATTATTACTGTATAAGTAATCTAGTTACATTACTTACACAGTAATAACAAATTATTTATAATCCAATTATAAACCTGTGGAACAAACACTCCTCTTCCCAACACACGAAAAACCTGTATGGGGCAGGGATGAGGGAAACAGGGTCTCCATCTTTTTCAGTTATTAGGCCACTGCACTGACATGGGGAAAGGCAGGACACTGTCAGCACTCTGACCACCATGACCCTGGCTCTGCCAACTTTCCCAGTAGCTTTCCAGAAGCACTGCTGGGCTGTGAAGGGCCAGGAACGGTCAGCGGGGACAACCCCAGGCCAGTTGGCACCTGCCGGGAGTGAAGATGGCATGGCTGCTCACCTCCACCTGCCAAACCTCTCTGACTATTTTGTGGCGAGCCCATCAGGGCTAGCTGAACGCTAGCCAGAATAAAGATAAAAGATTGTACTGGGTGCATAATCCTCCAGTGCCTCAGCAAGCCTCATACTTCAGAAGTTTATGAAACAACTTGTAAGCAGCTAACAAAATTGGCCAGGATGAGACAAGCAATCCCAAACATCCACAAACCATAACCTTCCAAAATACCTGGCTCAGTGAGGGGAACCACAGACCCATTCATCCCCCCTCATCACGAGAAGATTCAGCCCGGACAGTCGTGGAAGTTCAGGAGACCTTGCTGCCAGGGTCACCTACGCCTTCAGAGACTTTACTGATCACACCAGGAGAATGGGAAGCCTAAGGCAACACAGCTCCACAAATGTTTAATGTTTCCAGATAACACAGACCGGGTAAAGCAATATTAGAAGTGGACGGGTACCGTACTACAATTCCTTTTGTCAACTAGATTTAAATACACAACTCAGCACAGACCATGTTTTTAACCAGCACATGCCTTGCCTCAGAGAACACATTCTGAAACAGATGGTTTCACCCCAGGACCTGTAGGATCGGCACTAAGTACAGAATAATAGGTATTTCAAGTAAAATACACGTATTTATTTCAACCTACAGCAAAGAGATATGTTCAACACAATTTATCCCACAAATAATTACAATGTTCTAAAACGCTGATGCTTATCTTATACACCAAAGCAAGTCTTTCAGAGGAAATATGTATTTGGACAATTTCTAAGACTGATTTTTATCTGGTCCAATCATTTTTAGGACTGCATTACCTCAAATGAAAGTTAAAAACACTTTTAAGTATTAATGACACAGCTTTTTGGAAATGCTTAAAAGCTACTGTGTAGGCCATACACAATCTGAAGTTTTGTTTTTAAAAAAAAAAGAAAAATCTAACACTACACACTAAGTCAGTTTGGTGAAGAAGTACCCTCTTGCTTGCTCTGAATGTGCTACCTACCACTGCCATTGGATAACCATGTTTCTGCACTGGAAAGGACAGCAAATAATTTCAATAATTTTCTTCTCCCTCAGGCCTTTCATATTCTCCCTCTTTCTTGCCTCTTTTCAAAGCTGAAAAATTCTATCTTTGAAAACCTCTACTGCACCTTTCTCCTTTTATTACATCCTTTTTAAAGCAGGGGAACTGTGGCTTATGCAGTAGACTGCAATAGCATAATAAGCCATAAAGCACAATAGCATAATGAATGTTTGGGACAGAAAGTGAGCCCCAGCAAATGCACTTGGCAAAAACCCATGGATGCTACGTCCTCCACATATGGCTACCAGATTGGATTGCTGTTCTGAAGAATCTAGTCCAGAGGATGGCAAGATGTTTAAGTAGATGAAACAGTGGTTTCATCCACAACCACAATTCCTGTGATAAATAGGACACAAAAACCTTAAAAGCTCTCAACTTCCAAAAATTCTCTGAGGGAAAAGTCAGTTAAAAAACAACTCTAAAATATCGAGACTAATGTCCCACAACAATTTTCTTCATGGAGTCACTCTGATATCCTGCCAGTGTTAGGCAAACTGCATGCCATTTCGTCAGTGACTTATAACCTTCCTGATTAAGGAATTCGAAGTGAAATATTGATATAATGCAAGTTTTAAGACAAATTCTACCATCAACAGCAGCAAATTTACAACATCAACTTAAATTCAGGTGACTCCTTATGGAGCTGCAGTAGGTTTTCTCTCTTAAGAAGGCTGAAAAACAATGAAAGGTAAACCTGACATAAAATGTTTCAACTGTACATCATCATAGGTCCTTGCTGTCTAAAAGGCTGTATTCACTCGCTCTAGTTGTCGGCCAAAATGAAACGCATCATTGAAGACAGCTCAAATTTGTGTGGGAAATGTGTCAAAATCACATAAACACTTACTTCCAGCAGTATGAATTAACAGCTGTGATCAACTCAGCAGAGGCTCAGTGAATGCTCATGGAAAATCAACTGTCACCTGTACATACTTTGGCTCAAAGTAACATTCCAAGTCCACCAATAAACGGTCCAAAATTTTATTTCAAAGGATGCCAATTTGGCATCTCACAAAGTAAAACCTGTGAGAGTGGTCTCATAAGGGAAGGATATTTATGAAAAGAAGGGGAAAAAAATTAGAATCCTAGAGCACAAATCAGTATTTATTACATTGTGTAAAACAATCCAATGGCAAATAAACCCAATACTGTGAAAGCTCTGCAGCAGAGTGTAATTTAGAATTATCTAGACTTTCAGTCTGTTGAATAATTTGCTACAGCACAAGCAGGATTTTAAACAGAGTACATTGGTGCCAGCAAGAAGCCTGCATTACAGAACCATACTACATGCTGAGTCTTAAGATGCTTATATCACATTTTTCTCCAATTCAATTAAGAAAATTATTCTTAAGTTACCATAATATAGACTACTGTTTCAAAAAGCTCACTATAATGAGGGCAGGTTCAATGAAGAATCCAACATCACTTAAAAGAGCTAGTCCTCAGTCTGGAGCAGATAAAGTCAATGGGATACCAGACATGAAAGCTGCCTTTTCAACAAGACAGCAGCACGGAGCCCAAGATGCAGAGCAAGCTCAAAGTCTCCATGCAGTCTCCAGTGTGCCATATCAGATCCTACGATAATTAAATCCTTCAGCAGTGCAAAAAGCAACCAACATACTTGCAAAATGTTTTACTGTTAATGTATATCAGCAGTTCCTGCAATATAGGTTATAAAATCAAGGGGTGCTGATGAAGCCCAGGAGCAGCTGATGAGAGCAGGAGACAGAACAAGACATCATGCACAAGAAAGCTTCACTTAAATAACAACCCAGGGAACTCTACCACCTTGTCATGTACGACTGTCTTGCCACCAGATATTTTCACTCTCTTGCTACGAAGTCCCCTTGGGAGAACTACAGAATATTCGACCAAAACAATAATTCCAATTATAAACGTACAATTTGCTTTCAGTTCTGCCACATTAGTCCAAGTGTCTGTAGATGATCAACTCTGTTAAGGATCATTTTAAACTAGCTTAAAGAACTTAACCCAGTCTTTAAGCTATGGACTTCCAGCTGAATTACTTCAGTGCAACACTGCATGTATATTGGTGACCCTATGGAAAGCAAGTTTCCTGAAACTTTAATGTTAAAGACATCTGTAAAAGGTATTCCCCATCCCCGAGAGAAGGGTTGCATAAACGGCTACGATTAGTTTCATGCTCATATTATCATCTCTCTTAAAGTTACAAATCATATACATATTAGTGTCAGAAATATTCTACACAGGGGACCCGAGAACCACTTACAAAGAAGTGCTCACACAGTCTTCTGAACTTAGTGAAGAGGGTTGGATCCTGACTATTCTATGAAGAAAATTCATCCTATTAAAATCATAAGGTGCTCAGACACAGAACAAATTAATCAAATATTTACTATTTTAGCAACAATGTACACTAGTAGGATGTAGAATTTAACTTGGTTTTAGAAATACATCCCTATCATTTTAAATTTAATGTCACCAACAAAATTATTCTTAAAGTGGCACACCAAAATCGTAGCAAGCACTGGCTATTTCCACAAATCTACATAAAAAAATCAAAAGTCGCTTGTCATGGCTAAAAAAATTTCTGCATGAGCAGTAACCTATTACTGGTTTTGGCACTGATGCATACATAAAGGAAAACACAGCAACATAATGTAGGGACAAGCAAAAGCATCTGCCTGCCTGCAAGCTGCAGTCAAATTTTTTTTAAACCTATTATACAAAAGAACGCATAAAAAAAGCAATACAAAAAGCTACTATAACATATGTTCAAGACCTCCTAACAGGCATCAGCTTACTAAATTGCCTAACAGAACATCACTTCAACACAAATGATTCCTTAAGAGCTGTTGAATGCAAGCACTGAAGTAAGCTGCAAGAACGTCTAGGAAGCCTAGATTTTGTCTAGGAAGCCTAGTTTTACGCCTGATATTGTTTAGTATTATTTTGTTCCACAAATTATTGAGCTAAATATAATGTAATCCAAATAAAATACAGTATGATACTCGACCATTTACTATCTTCTAAAAGGCATAATAGCTTGGTGAGACAACAAAGCAGGCAGAGATCAGAAATAATAACAAAATCAATATATATGCAATTTTTACTGGGAATATATAACAATGACAGATTTTCCTCTGCCTCTCTATGGAGTTGGCTTTCAGCACAGGAGAAGTCATAAGAGTGATTTTCAGACAAGGGGACACGATAATACTGCAAGGCTGATTCCTGCCTTTAAGTCAGAGAAGCAGAACAGCAGCATGGAGTCCCTGTAGCAAAAGACAAATTGGTTTGTTTTGTTAAAAGAAGATAATATTGTTTGGACAACTAGACAGAAGAACTATTCAGCAACATCCCTTTGAATGGATCAGAGTAAGTGAACTTGTGAAACAGACCCTTGCAACTAGTTTTGCTGCTATATTATTCAGAGAGTATTTGTATTATTTTCTTTTTTCAGAAACTAGCATTTCTCCTTTTGTGATAATAATATGCTACTTCTCCATATGTGTTTAAAAAAAAAGCCAGAAGGCAATACACAGTAAAGATCTGAAGTATACAGCCTAAGTATTTAACTTTTGTACTGCTCTTGTATTTCTGAATGAAACCATGAGAGCAGATACATGGGTATTTTCTATACCAAGGACTGGAAACTCACAAGTATGTGACTCACTCTTCCCCAGCTGAGAACAGCTTTGCAACACACAACAGACCAAACTGACTGATCCTCTGAATATGACTCACAGGTCTACCAAAACCTGTGTTGAGATCCACTACCAGCCAGAAGCCACCCCATCAGGAGGTGAGCATCTCCACACATACTCTGCAAACTCTCCCATGGCCATTCTGCTCAAGCCTTCCCACCTTCCTCAGAGTAGACAGAGACACCAGTCTAATTTGTGGAGACAGAAGTTAGCCAAACATCTGCTAAATCCCGTATAATGTATCCACTGCCAACAACAAACAATGCAAACTAAAGTTCATAGAAGTCTGTTCCCTGTAATTCACAAAGAAACTTACTCTGTAAGGATGTCAGGGGAGCTAATAAACTGTCCACACATGATGTTATTTTTTAACTATGTCCACCCTATCCACTTAACAGTTAAGATATGCAACTTTTCTACATCAAATTTATTTTTTAAGTTAAACAAGCAAAAACATATACTGGATATCAGGTATAATATTTTTCAGTCTATGTAAGCAATAAATGATAAATGTAATAACAGATGATTTTAATTCACTTTTGTAAATCAGTATATTTAACCAGCAGAAAATTGTTTCAACCTAAACAGATATTAAACTTTTAAAACCTTTGATATACATTCAAAGCACACTTTTGGCAGAGATCAATTAGCGTGATTGCTACTGAAAAGCAGACTGAAAATAACAGATTTGAGGTCAATCCTTTACAGAGAGCTAGAATAGAAAATAAGTCTTAGATCCTCTAGTTCGGACAAAATTAATTTTTTAAGACCAGTATGCCTTGCCACTGGAGAGCATTTCAGTTTAGGGGTTTCTTTGGCAGCTGCAGAGACATAGCAAAAATAAGCTGTCCTATCTCCAGTTCTATCAAAGCAAGTCAAGTTACTGCCCAGTCTGTCTGCTAAATGCAGTAATTTCTTGAATGCAATAGAAGACCCTGAAGAACACACATAGGAAACCACTTCTCCTTTTCATCAGCTGTTACAAATTTTTAAAGGAATTTCCCCCTAGTTAAAATCATTCTCAACTACAAAAAGTGAATACAGTTGAAGGAACCATAAAAGAATGGGCCAGAATTTACACTGGAAAACTTAAATAACAGAAAGTATCAATATAACTAGAAAACTAAGCAAAAGCCACCTCCTTCCAAGCAGCCTATTTCAGTTCTGAAGAGGCATGTGAGGAAAACTAGTCTGAAGTTAAGAAGGACCCAACACTGAAGTGAAAAAAAAAAAAACACTGACCTAGTTCTCATCAGGATCTCATCATGAAACAAATAGTTTAAAGCTGCTGTAGTACTTTGAAATACACAAAACCATGAAATCCTGCAGCATAGTAGCATGGATGTCACAATAAACATTCTTCATATATTCTTCTCCATTAAACTCGGAGCTACATGAAAAAAAATTAATATAATCCCGTTTAAAAAGACTCTCAATTATCAATATTGAACTGCTTCACAAGGGGAGAATTGATATGAACAAATCAAGACAAGAGGTGCTTGTTTATGGGACAGTTACTGACCCTACTGAGCTTTCAATTTCTGTACATTCACAGACTTCAGTGGAGTAAGCAGCTGGGCATAAGATCTATGAGTTATACCAGGTCTATGAAGATAGCATCCATCCGCAGAAAGCAAGCAAGCAGAACTCCAGAAACCTAAAGAAAGACATTTTAATCTGAATAAAATAAAAAAAAAAAGTTCCTCAGTAATCTCTGATAAAGTTATTTTTAAATTTCCATCTAATAATATAGTCTATTATATAATCTATAAAGTTGCCATTAGCTATCACAGTAATCCCTCAAGGACACCATCCTGTTGCAAAAGCTTTTATCTCACAAAATAGATATGTAGTTGCAGTGGGTGTTTCACCTTGAGTATAAATAATCCTCTCGCCTCCAGTCTGGGAAGCTAAAATAGAATTAATATGCCTATCAGCCCCTGAAGAGCGAGTAGAGCCCACTGGGAAAAAAAAGGAACCATAGAGACTGGTGCCCAACGTGAGTGAGCCACAGGATGAGCATGCTGGCTAGCAGGGCTGGCTGTTTCTGCCTTGCAAGCAACACAGATAATTTATCTGAAAAGTGATCCCATTCCCATCCCCATATGTTCCCTCATGACAAAACCCCAGAAGAATTTTACTCAAGCACTGCCATAGTGGCAGAAGTCTCCAGCGGTTGGTGGGAAGAGCAGGAATCAAGTGATGCTGCCTTTGAAAAGAATCAGTTTCGAACATCAGCAGTTGATTCACTGTGCAGACTTCCAGCACTCACTTTCATTCTCACTGCTCCCCACTAGAGTGGTCTGTCCTGTCACTTGTAGCAGGCAGCGAAGCAATTCTGGGGACTCGCTCATATATGTTAGAAACATCTGACTGAAGGACAAAGGAGACAGAAGTTTTTAAAAGAATAGGTAAAAGCAAAGCAACCACCATTGATGAAAAGTGGTTACCGAAATCACCTTAAAACAGCACAATGTGCGATTGCTATTCAGGCGCTGACTGGTGCCGTGAATACCCTGTATTCACTGGTCCTAAAAGTGTAACTTCCATTCCAGCTTTCCTGCCCAGCACTCTCACCTACGCAGGAAGCATCTTCCGGAGGAGACACGCTCTCATCCATGTAGGAAACAGATTTCAGAGGATCTGCAGAGGGATGAGGTCAACACGAACAGTGAAGGCAACAGGGCAAGGAAAACAGCTGAAAGGAAGAAAGAGCATCAGGAAAGAAGTGAAAGAGGAAACAGATGCACTGGAGGAAGAATAAAATACCAGGGGGAGGGGTAAGGCAAATCAAGAAGGTGAAAGTAATGTAGCCCAGACTGAGAAGAGAGAGTACGAGCACAGAACAAGCTGCAGAACTGAGGTGAGTCAAAATGAGGGAGAAATAGAGACAAAAATGAAAAAAAGAAAAAGATAAATAAAAATAATAATAAAAAAAAGCCCAGCCCTGTCAGAACAATACCTCTTACTAATCAGTGAGCAGTTTGGGTTTCTAGACATGATAAGATCAAGCCACCTTGAAAAATGTGAGAAACAGGGAAAACTGAAAAGAAGTTGTCAGTAGCAGAGCTGACAGGAAAATGAAATAGCCTACAGAAATCCTAACATTTCAAAACCTGCTGCTCTTTCAACTCAAGCTGAAAGGCATTTTAAGTTCATTAAACTTTAACATTACTTTATTGAAACACTGGATTTTCGAAGTCAAACTCTAATGATGTTCAGCGCAAAACAGGAAAAGCTAAATACTGCCGCATTTCACTTCCAAATACTTTAAAGGATAAATCCTGCAAAACCTTTTGAGGACTAATTTTCCAATAGAACTTCTCTATCACAAATTTTACAAACATGAGATGAAATCACTGTTTCTCACTGAAATGAAAAAGATACAACATTCAGAAGTCACATTTCCAAACAGTTTTGCAAAATATATTATATTCATGGTCCTGAACGTTGACCCACAACTTTTGAACACCATTTTTAAGACTTCAAGAGCTGCTAAGCCTATCTTCCCATAGCATGTAGATGGCATTGGAGTTCTAAGCCAGATAGACCAAGTTCTTAATATGACAGCCACTATCAGGAGACCTACACAGAGAAACTCCACCAAAACACCAGCTCTGCCCAAAAGGAGAACATCTCAGCCTTTGTTCACCCCTAATCAGAGGCCATGTGAGTTCATGGCCACCTTTATACTACTTATGGAAGGAGGACTATACACTACTCATGGAAGGAAGACATACTCCTCAGGCCTGTTCCTAGTGAAGTGTGTTAAGAGACAATGTTACAAAATACGCTCCCTGTTATTTTAGAGGTTTTTAATTAGAAGTTGTTTTCTTACCTTTCTCCCATTGGTCACGGCCATTTATTTAAAAAAAAATAAAATCTCCAGGAATACTATGTCATTGTAACTGGGAATACTACACTCAATTGGAAAAGATTTTTTATTATCATTTCATAGTAGAGTTTTTTTAACACTAGAGGATAATTCACATTACATTTATTATCACTAGAGCTTTGTGCTCTTAAAATAACATGATGTGCAATGGGGCTTACAAGCTACAAAAACTTGAATTCTCAGAAAAGACAATGGAGGCAGTTTAAATTAAGCAGATTCCCCAGAGGATCATGAATCTGAGCAATTATAGCTGGAAAGACACACAAATTTGAAATATGTTTCCATCTGTTGCTCAGAAGCTTCTCATGAAGAGCAGGCGGCCTGGTTTCCAGCATGGCTCAGTCCTTCCTGCACCCTCTCCCATCACCATGTCTGCATTCGCATGCAAATCGCACGGGTCCTAGTCAGCTAAGGCTTTCATCTCAGCTAATCAATTTACCAGGATCTTCTCAGGAAAGGAAATCTATAGAGGCATTCCAATAGGATTACTGGAGTCGTTTCCGTAATGTTTCATAAAACCTGCAACAGCACAGAGATGGTTGCTACAAATATTTTCTAAGGCACAGTCCTTCTAACCAACACTATCACTCAAAGGCATTACTGAGAACAACAAATGTGGAGTTCAACTTCAGTTTTACAAAGTCTGCCATCTATTCAGCATACTTTATAGTGAAATCAGTGGCCTCAGCACAATCCACAGAGAAGACTGATCACCATATCCAGTGCCGCGAGCCACAACTGCAAACTGAATGAACACAGACCCTGAATAACTTTCTCATGACTACTTGCGGTGACTCACATGCAGGCACAGTGGTAGGTAAATTCACGATGCCCTCTTTGTGATGGGTAAAAAGAAAATGGGAACATAACAGGGACAAGCAGAACTCACAACAAAATGGCTAGGGTGAACCCAATTTAGGACTTTCAGCTTCCACAAAACCTTAGTACATTTACACACCTGCTAAAGACCACTTAAGGTTTTAATACATTCTGCACTTTTAAAAATCCTGTAGGAATTCTCTAGAACCTAACAGCCCTAAAAGGACACATTTACACCCCAAATTAGCCCTCAGAAGAAGGCCCAAAAACTATTACTTCCTACTAAGCATCCCAAAACCTAAGATCCACAAAACAATAAAAGGAAGGTAGGAAATCCAAGTCATGCAGTAATTTTCAACAATATTTTAAAATATGCAATTTCCAGTTCAGAGAATTATGTGATACAACCTGAAACGCTGCACCACACTGGGCACACACATGAAGGGCAAACCGCTAAAAGAAAGTGAAACTTAAATGTTTCTTCACACAACTTGGTGCAATTCAGCAAAACTGGTACTGCTCTGCAATGTAAAACTTGAGCCACAAAATAGCAGGAGAGGTTTTCAAAATATCTGCCTAAATAGAATTTAGGTTTCTAAAGCTTGGCAGAAATCAGTTTTCAACCAGTCAGACAACAACTGACCATTAGCCCAAAGGCAGCAGCCTGCAAGAGCACTTCAGAGAATCTCAGTCTTTCTATTTTGAGAGCAAAAGGAGCTACAGTCAACAGCAAGAGTTTGAACATTCTCTCTGGTGTTTTCTACTTTCTACTTATTACCTAGGAAAAAGAAATTTAAAGCTTGACCTAAATCCTACAGAGATGAGCAGGTTTAATGAGTGTTTACTCCGAGTTACATTTCACATGCTAGAACTATACTACACCATCATCATATCTCCAACCAGAGACAATTAAAATGTGACAGGCATATTAGCCTGTGGTAAGGCATAGGCATATTAGGTGTGGTCTTCCATCTACTTTTAACCATCTTTCCACGGGAATTTGACATACTTGCTCATAGATCCTGAGGAATTCAGAGGGAAAAACAACATGGCCATCAAAGCCTTTCAGCAGCTGATATAAAGCATCACTGCTGCATAGAGTAGTAGTTGGTAGGAATTTGTAGTCAATCACTGAAGCATGTAAGTCCAATTTAAAACTTGACCGTCAACACACAAACAAAACACAACAAATTAACCAGGTTATGATAATGTTGTTATTATTACACTACTAATTTGAGTGGGGACAAAATAATGGATCAGATTTTTTTATCATCAAATTTCCTACGCAACAGTGAAGTAAGGCTGCTTTGACAGTCAAGATTTTCAAAGGCCAAGTTCTAGTCATTCTGCTTTATTTGACTAAAAGGCCTCTTTTCATGTAGAAATTATGTGAATGTAGGAGCAAGCAATGGTACAAAATATCCTAAGTATAGATTATAGAGTACATAACCTTATATAGCTCAGAAACAAAGAGGTAAAAACTTGATAGTATCAAGGATTAAAGAGCATAACTAAGAAGTTTGGAAATACAAATCACCTTGCCCTGCCAAGCTTTATCAGTTAAGAAATGCTTTATGTTTCTGGGTTTTTTTCAGAAAACATTTGATTTGAGGTTGTTGCCATAATATACATTTTGTTTGCTTCTGCAAGGCAATAAAACCATATTCTCTATATTATATAAAATAACTTTTGAGGAATTTATATAGGGATAAAAACAGTGAAAAACAGGTAACAACAGTTTAACTGAATCCCTACTAACCAATTATAAAAGGAAATTCTGATGAAAGTAAAGACAATTTACAGGCCCAATATTTTGGATTGTAATACAAGACAGCTGAACTTTTATTTATCCAATTACATTAGTTCATACCTATATGTGTTTTAAATAGTACAAGTGGCTTTTGTACAAATTGCTACAGTACCACTATATAACACAATTTGTGACTAAGGTTTCACGAATATACAAAGAATCAAATATCCTATTAATAGTCCTCCAGTGTTGCCTCATGTTGCCAAGACATTCACTACTACCTTTTAATACAGGATGAAAGAAAGGGTCATTGACTGATATTTTTCTAAGAGGTGTTGTCTCTTGACAAAGTGTTGAACTGAAGACAATAGCATTCACTGATCTTTGGGGAAACATCTTTCTCCTAAATTTAAAAATTCAAAATGTTACTACAAAGAAGTCAGTTCAGACTGCATTTTATGTATCTCAAGTCTCGGCAAACAGCTGGTATTACACAGTGCCTCAAGTTTTAAACTTGGGTTGTCAAAGAAAAAAAAGAGGAAAGAAAAGGTAGGTCCAGACAATGCTGAATAAATTGCAAAGTACAGGAGTGAAAAATAATAGCCAATTTGACAAGGTAAACACCAATTCGTACCTCTCTGCGAAACAGAATTCTTGAAATACTGAAATAACATGGTGTAAGGTAGCACAAAGCATTGCTATAGAGTGTTATGGAATAATACAGAAGTACTGTAACACTGCTTTAGAGCAATAAAAAGGAGAATAAAAATCAAAGGGTTTTGATGGGGGGTTTCTTGTTTGATTTTTCAAGACCTACAGATAAACTTTTAGTATTCAGGGGAACAGCTTCAAAAACTGACACCTCTATACCAAGGCAAAGAAAGAAGATAAAAATCAGTGACCCAATAAAACAATACATTTTTCTCTGTACTCAGACACTCCCACATAATGCAAGGTATGAGCCAGGAATTCCCTCCCTGCGACAGGCAGTGATGCACTTGGGTTCAGATGAGAGGTCCACTCTCCCCCACCACATGAGGCATAGAGAGGGGAGCACGCTCCACCAGGTTTCCTTTGCAGCCACAGGCACTTCTGTTCCCATCTGGGTCAGCTGCTGGTCAGGGAGCCAACATCACTTCAGCAGAAAAATGTCACTTTCCCCACCTCCTCTGTTTAACCAATATCAGACTGTGCTCTGGAAATCCTCCCTGCCCATGCCTCTCACCAGCCTGCTGGCTGCTGCTCCCACCTAACCTTCCTCCCCAACATCCACAGCAGCCAAACTCAGGCTCATCTGTGCCAGGTCCACACTGGCATGGCCACGACAGACACACCTCCATGCTCCTTTCAGGGTCTCCCCCCTCACTCCTTGCCCACCAGCAGCTGCCTTGCCTCTCACCTCACAGTCCATTCCCTCCTTACCTTCTGTATTTCCTTCTTTACACCTACAATTTAATCAACATTTCTGACCTCCAAAGGAGAGAGGGAGGGAAAGGATGTGGGTGAGAATTCCAAGATCCTCTATCTCACCAGCGCACAAATTGTACCAATACAATGTACTAAACCCATCCCAATGTGCAGTGCTGCAGCCTGGGAAACAATCTCCCGGACCTCACCACCTACAGCGGAGAACCACACACCACCATTAAATGATAATGCCACTATCATCAAAGAATAACGCAGTATATCCAAGACTGTTTTTATGTGTTAATCTTGGGATAAAGATTATTTTTCCTGTCCCATCTCAAAATCCCTAAGTGTCTTTCTTCCTGACACCCCATTCAATCCAGCTCCCCAACCTTTCCTAACCATTCTCTCCGGATATTATTCGGGTTTTTTGATTCTTTCCTCCTACTTCTTACATATCCTTCTGTCTCCCCTTGAGCCTTTCTGATTTATTACTTTCTTTTCATAAGCAGTCCTTGAACTTGCCACTATGACAGGCCTCCCACCTTTGTCAGACAAGGCTCAGAAAACAGCTTGGCTCCTCCCACACTGCACAGCAGCATGCAGTACACAGACATTAAATTATCCACTGCTGACACACACCATAGCCTCTGTGACAAACCAGTAGGAATATTTTTCTGTTAAGGCATTAGATAGCTTCCAGTACAGTAGAATTTTGTACAGGAAGGAACATTCAAGAAAATTCTTCACAAGATGCATATGCTGTATTTAACAACTGTAGGATAAATATAGCATATAAAAGAAGATTTACAATACAGAAAAACTGTGGTTTTCCCTCCCCCCGCCAAAAAAAATCAATGTGAATTAAAAAAAAAAAATCATTACATCAGTTATCAAATATTTTTTTTCTCCATCTTCCTAAGGTAAGAATAATTACCTAGAAAAAACGGGTCACCACATTTTTGTCAGTTGCTTTGCTTAGCACAAACCATGGAGGTAATATTAAGGCTTTGCTTTGAACAAATATTTGTTCAAAATATTTTACCAAGTCCAACATGTATTAAATACGTATATGTTTACAAAAATACATAGGATAAATACATCTTTTATGGATAATGCACCTGATGGATCTACTTTGTTGCCAATGCAGCTTTCATTAAGGTGAATCATGGAAATAAAGTTAAATATGGTAAAGACATTTAGTGGATCAAAGTATCAGCAAGTAAGCAGAGACTGGAAAAAATGAAAAGTTCAGAAAGCACTTTCAAAACAATTACTTTGCATATACACATTTTGAAATAATTAAAATATATTAGGGTTGAGTTTTTTTTAAGATATCTCTTCTTTATACATACTTAGAAAAGTTGAACCAGTTCCCAAACTCCTTTGCAGCTTTGCAGTTTGAGAAATACTGTATTAATCTAAATGTATCTTTGTGGTACTTCCTTAACTCAATAACTTAGCAGCTAACATAACAGGCCAACACTAAATACGAGTTATGTTCTCTCAAAGATCTCTGCTCATGGAAAATAGATTACTGACTCCTGGGAGGGGCTACAAGCATCACTTCAAATCCTTTTTATTTTATCATTCAGATCGTCTTGTCCTCCGTAAGATCCCAGACTAAATGATACCCTCATCCACAGAGGTCAGCATATCCACTCACATCCCATTCTTTCTCTTTTAGATGCCACGCAGAGTCAAGAGACCATCCCCATTTCCTCCTTTGCAGAGCCACGTGGCACACAGTTTGATAGCCTGGCATTTGGCATACTCTCCTACACTATAATTTGGAAGGAAAAAAAAAAAAATCAAGTGGGATCACTGCAGCAAGGCACGCATGGGGGAGAGTACCCACACGCAGGAGGCTTACAGAGGTGGGATACACACTCACCCAGTTATAGGCAGGAGATCTTGATTATCATTTGGGGGGAATGAGGAATCTCCAAGCCAAGGACAGGATCAGAGGAAATGGAGAGACTGAGAGGTACATCCCTCAGCACACCCACATCCCAACACTACCCAGAACCACTGTAACCAAGAAAACTCCTGCTCAAAAGCTCACTTGCCACACCAAAATATAATGTGGATGACAACGATAATGAACTTCCTTTGGATTACACAGTCACACCAAAAAAAAGTAACTCACTAAAATTAGAAAGCATTTGAACTTTTAATACAAAGTGAGGGATATTTTGTTTATTTTTCTTAGAATAATAGGAAATAGTTATTTTTAATATTTAATCTATGTCAACATCCCCTTTAGTAAACTCTCATGCCAGTATTGCATTAAGTGCAGTTTTCCTGTTTAGCAATCTCTCACAAGTTAACTAAATGCCTTGCAAAAACTATTTCAAAACTAGTTTGCAAAGCATTAAGGATAAAAGACAAGCATTAAACAGATGACATCTTCTGAAAATCCACCATAATCCATTGGTTTAGGTTTTATATTTCTGGTGTTAAATTATTTAAGTTCTTGTAGGATTGTGATTAAACATTAGGATTAGTACTCTCTGCTATGGATCATTTCTATTTTTATTATTTTCACCAGTCTACGTTAGCGAAGAGCAGCATCTGAGGAAAGTGCATTGCTACAGTGAACAGCCTCCCATGGAAGACACTGACGCCGAGATGCAGTGCTCCATCCTCCATCTCTACATCACCTGGCACGGATGCCACACACTTCAGCAGAAACTCTGCAACACACCAGCATTCCACTCACATCTCAAATTCATTTAGCTTTTTCCTTCTTTCAGCTTCATTCTCAGTAGCCGCAAGGTTTAGTGCTTCTTCACATGATGTCTACAATAAGACCACTTTCACAACACCAACTCTTAAGTTTGAATGAGGGAGACTCCCCCACAGTTAAAGACCAAAAGACATTGTGTGATCCATTCTTCAAATTTCCTTTCCTGATGGCATGTGTACTGGTTGAAAATAACAACTCACATTGCTAACTAGTGGGAGTTCAAACAACAAAGTGGGTTTGGCAATTAACACAAGAGCTCTTAACAGAGCCAACACTCTCCTGTTCAGTTACAGTGAAAAAAAACTGAACATGAATGTCCCTGAACCCAAGAGTTTCCAATCTCATATAAAGCCCGTGTGTAATTTTTCACAGCACTCAGCTGGCAACCCAGAGGTGGAAGATTCACTGGCAAAGCGATAACAGCAGTCGTCGTTTATATACGCAAGGTTTGTACTTCCTTATCTGAGGCTTACTTTCTGGAAAGCGTAACTGACTGAATCAGCTTCTGCTCTTCAAAGGGCAACTTCCACTAAAAAAATATAAATATTGTCATAAACATAAAGAAATGCAGATAAAAGCAGCATTCAAATAGCTTCCTAACCCAAGGTTTTGCAATCTAAAACCACTGACACATTTCTCTTAGGCATTGTTACCTCCAAAAACGTAGGGAAGTTGAATCCACGGATTTCAAATGCATAGGACAGCCCACCCACAAGAACAGCACCCACAAGATGTGCGGCTGGTGGTGGGACAAACACATGTGATACCCCATGCCAGCCAGCCCACAAAAGGTAACATAGCCACTGTCATTTGGTCAAGCACATGTTTGTGTTGCAATGCTGCACATCCTCAGTTTCTACTCCTGCTGCAAGAGCCAGCAGCAATCAGGTGCTTATAAAGCAAAGCAACAGTGCTATTTGCTTGTATGAGGCACCACCAAAAAGCAGCACCTGAAGCAGCAACATCAGTCACATTACCTCTACACTTCTGATGTAGCTTCTAAGGGGTTACCAAGGTCTACGGTGCAAAGCTGATGAGCGTCACTGACATCACTCACTGAGTGGCACTGATCTGCCACATTCATTCAGAAAAAAATAAGTATGTAATGAAATGGAAAAGACTTGACTCATGTCAGAGGCCTGACATCTACTCCCAGGTCTGCCTGAGGCACCATCTCTCACTTTCCTGTTCTTTGGCACTGCTGCATTTATAACTAGCCCCCGAGACATGAAAACTTGGTTCGCAGAGAAAGGCCTGACAAATGTCAACACCAGTGATACACAAGGCTAAAATCACACACTCTGCCTTCCACAAGGCCCATTCATGAAGCCTTCATCCACTCTTCTCATTTTCTGTTTTCATTGCTCAAAAGCTGTGTGGTAAGAACCCCTTGAGCTATTCCAAGATTTTGCAGCAGAAAACACCACGATTTCAAGGGAGTACAGGAGCTACAACTTGATCCTAAGAGATGACAGGTAGGGGCCACGCGAGGTTCAAACGGTTCAGTTAAGCAGTACAGACACAGCAGCATGTTCAAGCTGACTGTCCAGTCAGTGGCCAAGACTAATTCCATCCTAATGCCAACTCTGCCTCAGTAGCCCATGCCTCCAATGTCTATAGATCACTACCGCACAAGTTACAGGAACAGGAGAGTTAGGTAGAGTTTCTACAAGATCTCCAGATCCTACGATGCAACAAATGTATCGGTTTACTGACAAGTGTTATTATGACAAAATTCACAATGTAGGGCACAACTCCAAGTAGATCTCACCAAATTAATAATCTTCAAGCCTTTGAGACTTCGGCATAAGTTATTGCTACGTGCTCTTTACAGTCTCAGCAACAAACTACAAGCAACTTGCAGATTTTCAATCTACTAGACTTTAATGACAACTTCTGAAATTATCACTGAGTGATCCCTTCTAGCAGATGGTATCTCTGCTGAGAGGCTTTTCATTGAACCCCACAGAATCTCACTAAGATGGTCAAATCTTGATCTCGCAGAAGGCAAAGTTAACATATCCAGTAAATCTAATGTTGCATAGAGTTGTCCATTATAGGTTTTGATCTAGCAACAATTCCCTCTATTTCAAGGGTGAAATTAGCACAGGGCAGAAAAACGTCACTGGAGAGGGTGGTCTGCAGCACTGTGGAGCACAGGTTCCACAGGCATACAGCAGGCACACAGACAAAGAGGCAATTGTTGTAGCTGTGAAACAATTCCAGTAACTACATTATACATATATAAAGCTCAAGTTCAAACTATGCATTATAAATAATCCAAGATCTACAATTATAATCTATAGTTCAAACGCACTTAAATAAATTTTAATCTTGATTCCCAAAGCTGCTCTAAGAAAAAAGACAGCAGAGCATTTTGATACTTACTTTCAGTAGAGAGATCATCACTATGGTTTTAATTCATAAAAAATAATGAAGTAATATTGGTCTAGACAAGCAACATTACTCTCTAGTTGTAGTTGATTCAATGAGTTACCTACCCAGAAAATACTGTGAAATATCATGAGGACACCTTCCCAGTTCATTAAAAATGGAGAATCTGTTTCCATACTTTGTATCCATTCTAAGTGGGGCAAGAAACTAGTTCCAATAGTTCACATGCACAGTATTTATAATTCTGCAAGCTACACTGAAAAAGGTTCAGTTTGGAAACAATCATTCTAGCTATAATGCAAACATACACCAGAGCTTTGGTACAGTTTACCAAGTCCTAAACAGAGTTTGAGCAGCACAAAGAGAACTTATCCGGAGGAGAAGCTCACCCTCTGCATCTCTCCACCTCTCAGATAAAGTATTGCCTGTGCATATGGAATTCAAGGAGGCATTGAGCTCTCAAGTACCCTGAGACAGCCTTTAAACCATTTGCATCTCAAGGGTCTGCAAGTTTCTATCCTGCCTAGCCAAAATACACCTGATACTTCATTCTCCCTTTGCACTGTGGGCTTAGAAGAAAACGTCCCTTTGGTAGTAAAACATGGTTGCTAAAAAAAAGGAATTAAAAAGAAAGAAAATAACTGGCTTTATGAGTGAATATGGACAAAGACAGTTCCTCACAACAACATTATTCACCACTACTGGTTTTTGCCAGTGTTCTCAACGTGAATGGCAATTTTTATTCCTAGAAAACTAAATCAGAATGGTAAAACTGAAACGTTACCAAGTATTCATTTCTCAATGTTATAAAGCACAGGAAAGGCTCAGAACTTCAGTTTCCTTTCAGACCACATCTGCTTGGCTGCCGCCATCCCTGGTGGAGGCAAAGGTGTGCAAGCAGGGAGTTGTGTACAGAGAAAGCCTCTTCTCATAGAATTATTAATGCAACCTAACCTCGAGACCTGAGACCAGTTGTACGAGCCACAGCAATCCAGCAGCAGTTCCAACTAAAAAATGCATCTAAAAGGGGATGAATTTGGAATTGCACTTTTTTAACTAAAATCGCTATTTAAAAAGCTTAATTTAAAAGGATCTGAAGAAAACAAAAAAAAAAGATACAACACAGGCACCAGCTATGAAGAAGGCAAGTGGTCAAGCTGATCTCTCTTGAGCCAGAGAGTTGGGAAGGCCGGCGGACAGGGGTCACCGCTCCCAGCGCCACCGGCCCCTCCGAGCCCCTTCCGTACCGAGGTTGGCCCAGAAGGATGAGAAGCACGAGGTCAATGACCGTCAGCCGCCCGTGTTCAACAGGGGCGCACACAGAAGGTTTCACCGCTGGCCTGGGACCTTCCCCTCGGCACAACCGCCCCGGTGCCACGGTCCCGCCTGCTCCCCCCGCGCTGCTGCAAGCACCGAGCCCTCTCCCGGCGCCCCACGCAGGATCGGTCCCGCTCCCGCAGCGATCCCGGGCAGCGCACGGGCAGCACCCGCGGCGCCTCCAACTTCCCACACGCCGCGGGTCCCGCTCCGCCGCGGAGAGCGCTCGGGGGGACCGGGCACAGAGAGGGGCGCACCTGGGACATCTGCGGGCGCAGGTTGATCTCCTTGAGGTTGATGGAGTGGCTGCGCAGGTTGTTGAGCAGCTGGCAGAGCAGCACGCCGTCGCGCAACGTCTGCGCCAGGTCGAACACCTGGGCCGTGTCCCAGGTCACCCGGTGGTTGGGCGGCAGCACCTTGCAGCTGATCAGCCACTGCCCGCACTGCTTCCAGGGCTCCATCCCTGCCGCCGCGCCGCGATGCTGCGGCTGCGGCCGCCGCTGCTACCGCTGCTGCTCCTGCGCCCTCCGTCCCTGCCTCCCGCCGCCGGTGGCCCCGCCCCGGGAGGCGGGACCCGCCCGCCTCGCGCCCGCCGGCCCCGCGGTGCAGCCCTGTCGGCCCCAGCGCTGCGGTCGATGACGGCGCTGCGCTTCTTGTTGGCTCCCGCAGCGCGGCCCGGAGGGCATCAACAGGGCACCCGCGGTACCTGAGGGGCTGTGACGGGCGGGTGTGCAAACCCGAGTGATCACAGAATGGTTTGGGTTGGAAGGGAAAGCCCACCCAGTCCCAGCCCCCCGGCCACGGGCAGGGACAGCTCCCACCAGACCAGGCTGGTCGCGGCTCCATCCAACCTGGCCTTCAACACCACAGCTTCCCTGGGCAACCTGTGCCAGTGTCTCACTGCTCTTACTGTGAAGACTTTCTTCCTGATGTCCAATCTAAATCTTCCCCCTTCCTATTTAAAGCCATTTCCCCTCATCCCATCACTGCTTGCCCTTGTAATAAGTCCCTCCCCAGCTTTCTTGTAGCTCCATTTCGGGTACTGGAAAACTTCTCTAAGGTCTCCTTAGAGCCTTCTCTTCTCCAGTACCTTCTGGTTTACTGGAGAAGAGGCCAGGGCAGCAACCTGTCAGGCGTTAGGAAAGATGCCCCTCAGCTATTTCTAGAAACATAAGGAACCTGTCATGGCATAGCATGGTTTTCCCCTCTTCTCCCCGATGTGTTTTGTACTGACTTTAATTTTACTTGAACTTTAAATAATATCAAAAAAAAACTGAACCCCGAAACATATTTACTTCCAACATTTATTCAGGCAACTTCAAATAACACAAACTTCAGAGGTCACAATGTCCTCCATGTCTCAAAAACTGTTTTTTTCTCTGGGTTTCTGAAGCAGTGCTGGAAACTTAGTTTCAGAAAATAAAGAAAAAAAAGGCACTTAAAGGATAAAAAAATGGGGTTTGCTATTAAACGTTCTGTTTTTTTCAAGCTAGAGAAGAAAAACACAGTTCAGGGTGAGAAAGCCTTCTAACAGCCAAACACTAATATGATTGTTCAAGATATCTCTAGTTTTCATGTCTCCTCTGTTAAAAGCCTGACCTCTTACTGCTTTCTGAACTCAGAATAATCCCACAAATGCTTCTAATAATTTCTGAAAGAATTAATACAGAAGTGATGGGAATTTATTTCAGCAACTGAGGCCTAGCAAGTGATTTGCTTGTTTCAGGAAGCTGAAAAATTCTGCTTCACTTTTTTTTTTTTTCGGACAGGTGATATGTCTGCTATTCCAGGCATTTTCCTAAGCAGACAGTGGTATTAACTTTGGATCATGCATGGAGGGCTGCAGAACATGCCACAGGACAGCTCACCACTTCCTGTGACATTCACTCAAAAAAAGAAAAAGAAAACACACCCTCAGAAAATAAGTAGGATCCAGCTCCACCATTGTAACAGCTGTGTCACCACCCAGCAGATGATGGGATGAGGTAGGTGTGACTTACTACCCAGTTAGATGCACAAGTGTTGCTCGGGGTCATCTGGTAACAGCCTTTGGCTCCATTCCTAAAGATGCATGAAGCTGCAAGCACCTGGGCTTGCTTTTCAGACCTCCTCTTGCATTAGATAGGCTTGGCAGGGGCAGAGGGAGCTTGCAAAGCTGCTCTGTACAAGCCTGCATTTTAGCAGAATACAAACTCCAATTAGGAGTAAGTGGTTTTGCATGAATAAAAAGAGGGATCCTAATTTCAAAGGACTGGTGGCAGTGCAGCTAAGCCTAAGCTCTTCACAATAACTCTTACCTGAGAGAGCATGACGTCAGGTTGAGTTGCCTTAGCCATGCTTCCTTCCCTAGTCTCAGCGGATCCCTCCTGCTCCATGCCTACGCAGTCAGCCACAGCCTATGCAGCTCCCATTTCTCAAGGGAGATGAGAATTCTCTATTTAACCATCTCAGCCCAAACACTAGGTCACCAGTTACAGATTTCTCTGCCAACTCAGGGCAACAGTTCGATTGTTTTTATGCCTGAGCAAATGGAGAAGAGGGATGTTTGCAACATAAACACGCTCTCAAACAATCTTATTGCCTGCAATCAGGCAGAATTAGAGAGAATTCCTAATTTAAATGAAAAGGGACTGAAATTATCAGCCTGTGCTGTGATCATTTGGATATCACCATCTATCAAAATGAGCCTCAGAGTGATTTGATGAAAAAAATACCATCTCGTAGAAACCTATTTTTATGTGTGACAATTTACATGTGAAGCAATAAGCGAGTAAGAATTCAGTTGAGCCCACAAGCTATCCTCTCTCAGACTGATAGCAACCATAACACTGAGCAAATGCAGAAGACAGGAAAAAAAAGGTAAGTAGAAGAAATAGAAAAACATACATGATATCCACATCACCACTTCAGGTGCCTCCAGCCAGAATCAGTTATACAACACTCTGAAAGCAACAAAATGTTGGGATGCCTATGCAGAGATAAGGAAAAACGAGCACTGTTCTGTTTCATAAACAGTAGAAAATCCGCTTCAGGCGAGTTGCTCATTTTGATCAGATATTCTTACATGGTTTAATAGGAGCAATTCAATACTCCTTAATCCAAACTTGACATTCAAAGAACATACATTTTTTAAAGGTAGTTGTTGGAATTCTAAATATCTTTAAAATCTACACTGCAGTTTTGAATTGTTTGTAAGTCATAGACTGTTATCCTGCAATAAGAACTGAAATTCATACAAAATACGTAGGTTTGTTCCTCTACTATCTCTCATGTAACTGACTGAGTGACTTTCCTCCAAATGGAAGAGAACCCATATATCCACATCAATTCCAGAAAATTAACTCTCTACAAAGATTTAGATGGTTGAGAGGAGGGAAGAGACAAATGGATTTGTAGCTGAAATTTGTGGTAGGCACAGCTTTGCTAGAGCAGAAGGCTCTCTGCTACTGAGGTTCAGGAATATCTGCACATTCAATCTCCTCTTCTCTTGCAGTACTCTTCACAGCCTTCTTCTGCTTCCTACTCTGTCCACAATCATTTACTGGAAAGAGTTCAATTTTTCTCTTAATCCTAAAATTGTTTGCGTTCAAGAGCTACTTTTACATTGACTTATTTTTTGCTGTAAATAGATATAAAAAAACAGAAAGTCTATAGCTCAAATATCAGGTACTTTAAATGAACCAGCTACTGAAGATATACAGGAAGTTTGAGCTATTTCTATCCTGTTCTCCTCAGACTCCAAAAACTCCTTATAGATCTGTCTGGTTTGAGAATCCTCTGGATTTAAAGATTGGTCAGTTTAAAAGTCACATCAATCCACCTCCTCCAGTTTCACGGGCACAGACTGACATTCATGAAACTGACAACTAGACCTCAGCTTAGATTGCTCAAATGGTTCAATATATACCACATACTTTTAATACATCATTGAGCCATTTACTGAAGCAGTTTTGTCTTCAGACTTTATAAAGAAACCAGTACCATTTCAGACATACATTCCCACTTTCAAAATACTGCAAAGCAGTAACATAAACAGAAAAAATGAAACCTCTAGTAAAAGAGCATCAAGTCTGAAGGAGAATTATACACAAAAAGGCACTCAAAAATAGCTCTTGCATGGGTTTTCTCTCTTTCCAGGAGAAACTGTCTCCTTACTGGAGACATCACCATAAATTTGGTGTCTTTACTCTTAACTGTATGCTGCATCCTATGAAGGTGGCAACCTTCCAACTCTTGTTGCTTTATTTCTAGAAAAAGAACTCAGTTCGCTTTATAAAGGCACATTTACAACCTTTCTGAAGTAATTATTTCCCCACATCAACACACTTGCTGTCTTTAAATTACTTACATCGGGGAAAAATAAATTAAAAAATAATAAAACCCTCGACACAGATGTAGAAAAAATGGCCTTTTCTTCAATTACTGTTATGGATATAATACTGCCCATGAGTCCTAGGCACAGACCCCCTTTGTACAAGATGTTGAACAAGCCTAACAAAATAGCAGATCTCTTTCCAAAGAGTATCGCTTCTCCCTTCCTTTTTTCTACTTATCCCTTTATTGACCAATGGGCTCATCAGTTCTGGCACTTAGAGTTTTCCTGCCTTCTGAGGCTGCACTAATGCTACAGAGAGAAAAGAGTGCGGGCTCAAATGAAGAAACTGTCCTCATTCATGTGCACTATAGGCCCATGTGTTGGCTGAGCCAGCCCTGAGCTCATGCTCAGCGTGCCTCAATTAGACCCAGTTAATCATACCAGTAAGAAAATTCAGTTACACACAGGCTGCAAGCAAGCAGGAGCACAATGTGTCTCAGCATTTGTATCTTCTTACTGTTTGGAAATGCATCGGGCTACCATGGCTCCTGGCCAGACGTGTCCCTTGAGCTGCTTTCTTTACGGCTGGATGAGAATAACAGGGAGGTGGCCCGAGTCCAGCATTTCTTAAGTAGCCTGCTTGTCTTGCAGTAAAAGTTAACGAGGACAAGATTGCTGACCAGAATTCCTCAGTAATTTGTGTCTGCCACTGAAAATGATTATCAACATGGATGAAGGTCTCCCAGATGCATCTGACAGTAGCCTATAGCTATAAGCTCCAGTTTCACAATTACTTCGGGGACATTTAGCAAAAAAGCAGTGCTACTTTTAATCAATTGCTAATTAATTGATAGTGTTATTGTGAAAAAATCTTATACTTCAGATCAAATAGACTTTTAAAAAACTAAACATACTACTTTTCAGCAAATAATTATATTTTATTTTTAAAAATTATGGAAAGAATCATTGACAAGCGACCTGAAATCTAGATGAAGCAATGAAAACAAAAGAAAAATTATATGAACTAAAATAATAATCTGGGAGCATGCACAGAACAAAGTGGAACAGGAATTTGAATTTACATTTCAACAGAGACCTGAAAGATACAGACAGATGACATGATATATAAAATGTATAGATAATTATAAACCAAGAGGAATTTAAATGTTAACACACCAAAAGAACACCAAGATACTGTTTTTAGTATGAAATTGCCTGAATACCTGAAATGCATTTGAATATTTGAGAAGCCTGTTCAGTGATGCTGCAAGGGAAGATCCATCTAGACTAGTCAATGTTAAAATATGACATTAAAGCAGTCAAAGGGACTGCCTAGCTCTAGCAACCACCTACCAAATAATTATCTGAAGCTGTTTTCAACTCTCGCCTCCCCTGCCAGAAATCTCCTTTTCATTGAAGTCAACAGTAACTTGTCCTATTTTACCGGGTGCGGAATCTCATGCTGAATTCCTAAAATAGGATATTTGCTTTATAGAAGCTCAAGTTTTAGGTTTCCAAAAATTATTCATATAAAAGGAGTAAGAGGATGATATGTCATCTGTCTATGCTGAACAAAAAGGGAAGCAAGACTCAGCCATCCAGACTCTTAACTCTTGCCAGTGGGCAGCCATGACACCCACTGTAAGGAAAACATTTAAGGACATTGTCATGTACTACCTTAGATATTCTAACCAAAATATCAAAAAGGCTACTTTCTTAAGAATTCGAGCAACTTGAAACAGTAAATAAAATCTTAACCTTCCCCATGCCTGAATAGGTTCTGTTCAATTTTCTTTGACACCTCTAGGCAACATACCTGCCTCTCATGCCTTCCCTCCAGCTCAACTCCATTTCATATCTCTCACAGGTTGTTTCCAATAGTTTGATGAGGATTTTTGATGCAATCCCAGATTAGATGACAGGGTTACAGGATAGTTAAAACTTCCCTTTTCACTCAAGAATGAAGGAAACAAGAAGCTGACAAAAATAGTTTTTGTGGTCCCAGCTGAACAAAAGTGATATTTTCATGAAAAGTCAAGTTGTTCATGTGCAGATAAGTGAGATATGAATGGAGAAAGCTAGAAATTGGCACAAGTAAATCCTAAAGCAGGGAAAAGCTGGTTTTATGCTTTCATAGTCTATTTGAGACCCAGAACCACCAAGAATCCAGAAAGATTTTCCTGCTTTGAAAGGGATCAGTCGCTGAAAGTTTGACACTTGCAGGGAACGTTGTGCTGGATGAGGCCTGATTATATGGAAAAAACCCTTCACATTTGTTGCCTTCATTTTCCGAAGGCTCGACCTGGTTCAGGAATGGTACGGCGGCCCCACCCGGCCGCTCGGGCCAAAAGCTCACAGACACATATGGTGGATGGTTAAAGGCAAAAGGCTAATGGCGTTTATTTATAGATAACACCGGCTTATATAGTCAAGGTCTACGATGTCACTTCCGTCTGCTTACATCATCAACTAAACACCATTGGCTAATGGGAGAGGGGCCCTATCTTTCCGTACATCGCGAGATCTTCCGGTCGCCGGACCCTAGCTACCAACATCATTTAATTAAAAATTTCCACTCTACCTAAAGTTTGGAAAAACTGAGTAATGACATTCATGAAGTATCTACTCAAATAGTAAAATTATATCTGGAGTAATGTTTATATAACTCTACTATAAACATTTAAATACATTGAAAAACACAGAAATAAAATATTTATTTCAAAATTAATACTACTAGGCAAGTGCATTTTTCATATCCTAAAAACAAAATTTACTATCAGCCTCTAGTCTCATCTTGTGTTAACTGCTAAAGTAAATAGGACAGTCACATATACTGTCTGTGACACTGTTTCAGTTTTCCACTCATAATGTTAGATCTGTATTAACATATTAATATAAGTTTGATAAATGAAAGTTTTCTTTTGTGCTTACAAGTAAAAAATATTAGTGATTTTTAACAACAAAATATGCAAATTTATTTTTAGGGAGGTTGGCAGGCAAAATATTTCCAAACACTTCAGCAAGCAGTGCAGTTTCATCTATAATGTTGCCCAAACATCTCTCTCCTCGACATAAATATTTCAGAACATTTTGCTACCTACTTTTTTTCAACCCTTCGTGAATGTGCTTGGATATTACTTATCTAATGAGGCTGGGCCAACACTAGACTGCAGATCAGCAGAGGCTGAAGAGTTATGCGACTCTTCATTCAGTCCATTGGGATTGAATTTGCAACAGCAGAGACAACACTAACCTAGGGACCCTAAAGTAATAGAGACCATGAACCCTAGTCTTCAGTGCAGAAAAATAATCCATCACAAGCACGGGACATCAATTTTCAGAACTCTCCTCTGAATGTTGTGCATTTCCATTTCTGCAGGCTCAATTTTAGACTTAGTGTGAGATTCCACTCCCCTACATGCCAAAAACATTTCATTTATTATAAAAGAAACCTGATCTCACCTCCAACTTTCAATTTTAATGCCTTGAAACCCCACTTCAGATTAAATCAGTGGTGTTTGTGGCTGCCAATAAGCTGAGTTATAAAACTGTGTATCCAAATTAGAGACCCCAATAAAACAATGACTACTAGCGTCTTAAGTCATACAAGAGATCACTGACAGGCAAGACAGTGACAGATAGAAATTGTCTTCTATCTCAAAATAACAAGCCTGAAATCAAAACTTCCCCAATCCTGGTTAAGACCTTTTAATCTTTACGAAAACTATCGGAGTGAAATGATGATTTAGAAAGACTTAGATTCATATCTACCATCTAGAAGCAAAATATGCTTCTCTGCCTATGTGAGAAACAGTGATGGGCATCTGCCAAATTAAGGGGTTTGAGATTTACCAATCCCATGAAAGTAATTAGTGCCAGACAAGAGTGCTATGATGATTAGCTTTGTTAGCTTTCCCTCTGGTGTAGCAGTGGAAAGTCAACTTCCTAATATCTGAATGAAGACAAAGAGCCACACAGAGAAGTGACTAAGTGGTTCATTCAAAGGTATGCTACACCTTAAAAGACAATAAAAGTGCTCAGATAACATTTAGGGAGAAGACAGAAGTTGCTTTAAGTAACAAGATGTGTTTATAGCTTAGGTTTATGTTCAGCTGAGGTCAGAGTGATCCATGTGGCAAACCCAAGTTGTAAAGCTGTTTCAGCCTCCCACCTTTTTTCTTAGAACACTATACTAGGACTAAAACAGGAGAAAGGGTCCATTATTGGCTGCATGAAGTCCAACAGCTACCTCTGGCTTATATATAAACTTCTATTGTGCTGTGTGGGCCATCATCTCACCTACAGGAGAGTGAGGGATTGCCAGATAACAGCTCACTGACGAAAACAAAACTGGCTTCTGGCATACAACAGTAAAAAAAGCAACACTTTCCTATAGGGTGCAAGTTTATGTTGAAGGCACAGGGATATAACATCAACACAGCTTTCCTTATAAAGCTTGCCAAGATCACATGAACTTCAATCCTGTATGATTACTGTAAGCCAAATGTGATGTGGCCACTTCTGTGGACAGAAGCATAACAGATCTGCTAAAGAGATAACTTAATAGACAAAACTGAGAAAAACCGCACTGTAGAAGTACCATTTGACATTCCTCCCGTTTTTGTTCTTTCATGTTTCCTGCAATCAGACCTTCTTATATCACTACAACTTGTACATAAAGTTCAACCAAACAAGACAAAGCTGAACTGAAACACCTGTGTACCATACTAGAGCACTTCCCTTGTCCTAGGTAGAAGAACAGTTTACAAAACAACCTAAAAATCCAAATATCCTAGGCACAATTTCAATTCCAATAAAAGGTGGTATCAAAAATTTACTATCCACATTAGATAAACAGATGCAAAGTATTTTTAGAGGAGTGAAAATATGCCAGTAAGTAACAGAAACACACAAGTATGATCAGCACAAACCAGTCCCCAGTAAAGCCACACTGTCAGCATCTAACGCTGCAATCACGAATATTTCCCCTTGCTCTAAGGAGGAGCTGTTCCTATCAATTCCATTTTCTAAGAGCTGAAGTTGTATTGCCTCCTTCATTGGATTTACAAGTAGGACATACAAATGAACACAGGCTTAATTACAGGCTTTGCTTTCTTATCTTTTACTTCCCTTTTTCCCAGGGAGGCACCAAAGGGCAGACAAAGCAGTGGGCAGAGGCCAGGCAAAGGTCTGGCAGCAGAGAAGCTGTGCTGGAATCCAGGACCTGGAGCAGAAGCTGAGTCTGGACAAGCAGGAACACCAAACACCAGGCTGACCACCAAGCAGCCCACAGGGGCATGAAGCACACAGGTGATGCTAGCAAACCATCAGCCAGCCCCAAAAGTCTTTGGTCTCCTGGGAGACTAATGGTGGCCAGGTGGCCCAGGGGAGCTTAACTGATCAGGAAGCCCTAACAGCCAGTATTGCTAAACCAAACAGCATTGCTAAACCAAACTTCCTCAGACAGGATTCAGGTGGTTTTACAGAGGGCCCTTTTACATATCTGAATGAATACGAGTTAGGTTAAACTTGTCTGAATGGCTGTTCTTGAAGCGTTTAACTCTGCACAAACCAGTAAAATAGTGTAGGCAAAAGCGAGTCGTGATATATGTAGGGGAGATTTCACCAATCCCACACAAAGTCTTTAGTTACATTAATCAAGGTGATTGCCAAGTCTTGACAAATTTGTCTGCCCTGCTACTTTGTCATGTCATCTTCATGTGGAAATAAAGGGTGGTTATTTTCTTCAAATACTTTTTGTCCTGTAAATTTGATTATAGGAGGGTTTGTACTGACCCAGTACTATTCAGAATGGTGCTACTACACTGATGGTCGGTGCCTTTAACCTTACCAGCTGCAACATTCCCTGAAGAAAATAATGGCAGCAATCACTCAGGGGCTGTTGTTTGCAGGAGGTGCAAATGCAAATAGTCTGCCATGCATCTGAATAGACAAAAGCATGTTTTTTACAAGCACCTGGGTGGTCAAATGTGCTGTGTTTTAGCACAGCTGATAAGGTGCTATTCAGCTGCTGCTAAACTGGCTAAACGCTTTGCATGGCAATTTCTGATTATACAGCCTGGTCTTGTAGCTCAGAATCCCAGCTGACTGTGCAAGGGTGAGAGAGAACTGATAAATTCGATAGTCTGAGAGGAAAGAATACAAAATAAATGGACATGTACAATGATATGATTACAGTGTTATTGTCATCTGCAATTAAAAATTAAATATTTTTAACAGTATGACCTGTCTACCACCATTTTCTCCAAAATTTGAGGGTGGAAAACATCGAGTTGTATAGATCTAAGTGAACAAACTCCCGTTCCAGATAGGAACAATGCTGGAGATGTTTGACATGATCTTTCCCTCCTTTAAAACGTCTCTGTTCCCACCCCTGGGTGGAAGCTCTGTGGCACAGCCCACAGCTGCTTGCCTGTGTGCCTACAGCCTGCTGGAACCGCAGACTCACAGGGGAACAGCTCCTCACCACCCACTCTCTGTCAGCTCCGAGTCACCAGCCAGGCAGCACAAGCCTTTAGGGAGAGAATTTAGTGGATGTCAGACTTCTATTGTGCAGGATTATATTCTGAAGATGGCCTCAACCTTGTCTTGGCTGCACACTGTGAGATGGTATTCAGCGTGTTGAAGGATTAGCCAATGGCCGAACTGTATTGGCCTTTTGGACGTCACAGTTCTCTACAGCGAACACTCAAAAAATGCAGGATGGGAGAGTCTGGTAGACCTCTGTCATTATACAAGAGGCCCAAATTTCTCTTTAATTTACAATTATCTAGACTTTTAAATTATTTCTTGGCATATAAGACATGTCTGTTTAAATTTATGTTGGAATTTCAGTGCCCATTAAAGCCAATGTCTGAATTTTCTTCCCATTTTCAGGATAAGCTGTTCATGGAGTTTAGGATAAATCTCAGTTCCCTTTCACCAACCTCACCCATCCAGCACGTGTGGCTTTTGTAAGGATTTGGCTTGGTGGTTTTTTTCCTAGGAGAGGGGGTAGGAAGACTCGGGGAAAACAGACAGAAAAACTCATTTAAGTGACATCTTAGAGCCAGGCAGTTAGGTGGATGGCTGCTCAGCCTTGTAATTGTGCTATGTTCAGGGCCCACTGCTAATGATCTCTCTGTATGCGATAAGGGCAATTGTAGATACTGAGATAAATTCATCCCTGGTGAAAAATGCTAATTTCAATAGAGTTATACTAGGCATGAATTTGAGTCACTATGTCCTTTTAAAATGAGTCTGCTGGGATTAGCTATAGGAATGCCGTTAAGCTCAGATATAAGTTAGCAAGATCAAGGCCACTGCTGGATCAAAGTTACAACTGAGAACAACAAATGTACTAATCAGCTGCCAATCAAACGTATGAAAATGAATAGCGATTATAAGTATTAACTATTTGTATCAGCATGCTCATACTTGGACCTCAGATATCTCAAACAATCTGGCAGCTCAGCATAATGATTTCTCCAAAAGGCAAAAAAAACTCATATTGATGACAGTTGTTATGAGACAGTAAGGTTTTAAGCAGATGGTAAAAGGTGTCAGTCTGAGGCAAAATATAGATCCCGCTGCTGTTGAATAATTAATGAAAAACTCTTTCCCTATTATAGCTATTGTAAATATGTGAGTGACAGAATAATCTTCATTCAATAAGGCCTCATGGATATGAGCTTGTCACCTCTTACAATCAGATTTTTTTTCCAGGGCTGATTTCTGTTGTACTCTCTCTACCTTCTGATCCCATTCCACAGCCTAATCAAGCAGAGCTTCCAGTGAAAGCAGTCATGGCATTTTGATTTAGCAATGCAGCCTTAATTAGAGAAATCTTGACTCCACTGAAGTCAGCTGGAGCCTTGACACTGACTTTAGCCATACAGACATGCCATGTCCTGAGTTCCACCGTTTAATTGGATGGTACTCTTCTGCTGGTTGATACTAAGACAAAACGGAGTTTTCTTAGAAAAAATTCTATTTTTAGGCATTGGAATACATTCACTGGGAATGTTCAAATACACCTGCACTAAAAATATGTTTTATACAATCAGCTCTAACTTCAGGGATCTTATTCTAACATTTAGATCATCTTCCTGTAACAACTGCCATGAACTACTGCCATTATGTTCTTGAATGCATTTTCTAACAGAAGGAGGATCTCGGAACCTTAAGAAGCCAGGGAAAAAGAAGGAAGTGAAACAAAAGAAAGGCCTTTGCAAAACCTGAGAAGGAAAAGGAGGTGGTCAGAGACAAGCACAAGAGATTATGCTCTAATTTATCACAAACTGAAAGACACTGATGCAGAAAAAGTGATGAGGCAGGTCATGAAAGAACATGTGAATCAGCAGGTCAGCACCTGACTGCAGCGCAGGTGATGAGCAGAGCACAGTAGAGTGCCAGAGGGAAAGGATCGCTGCACTACCCTGAGGGGAAAGCCGGTACTTCATACTTTCTCTTAAGTAACACACTTACCGATGGTATTTGTCACAAAGTATTGAATCTTGCCCAACCCCAGTGTTAATAGAAACTCAGAGCAGTTGTCAAATTCTCTGCCAGGGCTTGCATGCCAATCAACTACAGCCCATGGAATTTTGGAGGAACTGGCTGTTTTCTTGGAAAAGACAATATTGGTGACACACAAGGACTGAGTAGTAAGGGCTGCTGGCATTTCTTTACCACAACTGAGGTCACAACTAAGGGAGTTTTAATGCAAAGATGTTGGGCGTTTTTAAAGCAAAGTTATTGGGTTTTTTTAACTGATTACTATTGCTTTTCATCCCCTGTAAGGGATGGTTGTGGTAGCCAGGAGGAACTCATAATTTACATTGTCATATCAATGTGAAAACAAAAAAGAAGGCAACAGCCTTTATCATTGACATCTTATGACTTTGTAGGCTATGTGAACTTAGCAGTGTAGCCCAGGATACTAAATTAAGCTCATGCTCTTGCTACATTAAAGGTTTGTAACCAGAAAAATGGAAGTTAAATTCACTCACACTCATGCAGGGTGGGCAGAGGGAAACCAGACCTCTCTCTCCTCCCTCTGCTGCCTTTCAGCTCCGGGCTGTCACTCCTAAGTCCTGAGGCATTGCAGCCACAGGAGAGCAGCCACTTTGCTGGAGCTCACCAGCAGAGCCACACAGATCACTGGGTTTATGGCAATAAACACTGGTGAGTGAGACAAAGCTTCCATGTTACCTCTTACATTTGCCTTAGCTCCTGCAACTAAAGACAAAATATGATTTCACATCAGTGGACATTTAATTCAGTCCATGCATGCAAATGCCTTTTACCATGGCAGAAATGTAACATGGAAATATAAGCATTAAACCTACTAAATTTTTAGTATGGCTGTGAGAGTAGTGTACTAGTTTTCCATGTTAGCTGCTGCGAGCAAGATCCTGCCTGAAATTAGATCTTAAATTTTCTCTTTGAGATTGCATGGTAGCAGGTTTATTTGCATAATACTCACAGCTTGCTTTCAAACGTGTGCTGCATAAATAGCTCAGGGAAAGGAAATGAACTCAAAGTCACACTTGTAAGTGATTTGATCATGCTATCCAGTGTTTACCAAATTCTCTCATCTTTCTACAGAAAAAAAAAAAAAGGTTTCCTGGTGCCCAACAATCACAGTGAATTCTTTCCAGAGAAATCCTGAAGCCGACAATCCACATTCCCTTGCAAGGCACAGCCAGGTGAACAAAAGATATCTGATACAAGTGATTCTGAGCAATGCTGGCACAAAGCACGTAGCTGTAACAGTCTCAGGGTAATGCTGGGGTATTTCTTATAGGTATTATAGGTATTTCTTGCCTTCAACTTTCTGAGAAGGAAAACCATCTGATGTAATGTTGCCACAAGTTTACAGAAGTAAGAAATGGTATTTAAAGTGTTTCTAAGTGCCAGGTTTTCCTTGGCAGGATGTCTGCTGCACCTCACCTGCAGGCTCCTGCACCATTCCTGAGGTGGGCCTGCCTGCTCAGCCAGACCTTACATCCCAGGGATAAACAAATTTGCTGTATATGAGGTCAAGAAAAGAGTTGCTTAGGACCAAGAAACAGAGGCAGAAATTACACTAGGAACTAAACTAACCTGGTCCCCATATATTGCACTTCAAGTGTGAGTCTGCAACAAGCCTGGTTTTCATCATGTGAGCTTACAGCAAGGCTTCTTTGGCTTTATGGAATTGTCACAGGAAAGAGTTTGCTGATGAAACAAAGTTCATGTTGAAAATAAAGAAAAGATTATTTGAATCCTTGCAGTGATCACATTTATGTCTAAGAAAACTATTAGCATGAGGTGCTACCTAACTCACATTACTGAAGTCAATTAATGTTCGGTGACCAGTGACCTTGCTTCGGCAGTATTGACCTTGAGTCCTAAACACAATGGATGACAACCACCAGGTACTTATCTAAAAAAGAAAAAGCAAAAACAATTCCATGACTTCTCAGAAATCAAAAGGTGCAGAAACCTCTGGAAATGGCTATGGAGGAGAAAGCCTTCATAGTGCCATGCAAGTGTACTCCATTCAAGTAAAATGCCATTTGAATACTCAGAAATTGAAATAATTATTTAACAAAAAATAAATAAATGAAAATCGAGACTATTTAAATGCAAGTCCAGGCAATGAGCTCAGAGATAAGGGTTTGTCCATTATCTGTCGGAGCACATGTAGTTTTTACCAGTGCATGACAGCATCCTTCTGCAGCTAAATTTGCAGGGGAGCCAGGGATGCTTTTGTCTTTCTGCACGTGAGCCAATTGCATGTCTGACACATGATCTGCCTGAAGCATGGGTGATGACGTATTTCCAGCCCTTGTCATGGTGTGTATTTGGTATGTTCCTGGCCTTTTTCAGTCCTGACAATATAAGGCTGGGTATGAAACAGGGATCACTTTCCCTTTTCTTGGTGCTATCTTCAGCAATAAAAGCCCAATGATTCAGTAGGAACACCAATAACGAAGTCAGGTAATAACCTGCAACAAAATGTTGCAGACAACATAAAATTTTCAGCTAAAGTGTTATAGATTGCTTAAGGAGACTGCAGCTAAAATCTGCCTTTTCTACATGTTTACCATGCATAGTTTCAAAGTGCTGTTCAAGAACAAGTGCCCACGCTTATTTGCCAAAGTTAGTTAATGTTTCAGTGCAAGACCTAAAAATTGTCAAGATAATTTAAATCCGGCCCCTTCTGACCCTAAAAACTCATCCCTCTTGGTACCACTGGACACCTTATGGGCTGCTGATGCAGAACAGGTGTGTACAGCCTCCACACAAGCACTGACAACTGCATGAAAGTACGTGAAACAACACTGGCAAAGAATCAGCTTCTTTAATAAAGGAGTTCTCAAAACATTAGGAATAAAAGGTTCTTGTTTTGAATTTAGGGAGGTAATTACTTTTACTGTCATTGTCATTGCGAGCATTTCTGGATATTATAAATGAATCTACTGATGAATAAAAAGGAAGTGCTTCCTGGAAATATCAGCTCTTACTTTATGTTAGTTATCATCAGAAACTCTAAGAACAAGGAGTGGCTACAAGGAAATGAGTGTTACATTTGTGTATTTTCCACAGAGAAATAACCTAGAAGCCTGCAGTGAACAGAGGAGAGAGGCATGATGCTCCCTTCTAAGATACTGTGGTGATTTTTCTAAATAAAATTCTTCTCAGACCCAGTATATAATGGAAATGAGCAAATAAATGCACAATTTACCATTTTGTCCTACACTGTTTTCCTTTTACTGGCTCACACCTGATCATGTTTGCAAACAGACTTTATAAGTGTCAACTCAGGAACGTGTTTATTAAGCAATGTGAAGCATCTGCTTCTGTCTTTCAACACACACTTTACCTATTTGTAGCAGACAGAAGTATATATTTACTTCACAGTTACACCCACCGAGCTATTACAACTGTCAATGCAATTATGGTATAAGCTGTAGCACAGGGATAGAGCAGTTTCCTTAGCGACCAAGGTATTCGGTGTGTGTAAATCCGTGTATTTTTGATTTCTCCAGAGTGTGTTTGCACTGTCTCAGCCAGCAGATACCTCAAAGAAATTCTGTGGTTATTAAAACATTGTTAGTCTTCCTATAACTGGAAATGCTGATTATTTATAAAATGCTCTAATGGATGTGATGCTTTTCACAAGTAGTTACTCCCCCATACTCATGGGCTGGCAAACACAAAGTGCATATGTAAGTGCTTAACTGCAAGGGAAGCAGCAATCCTGCTCTGTACAGTGACTATAGCAAAACTCTCTTAAACATGATTATTATTGTTAGACTTTGAGCTCTGAGGGCTACTTTTACTTTTCCTGAACATGAATGTTTTCCCTTTTTATGGCTGAACCAGCTTACAGAGATCTGCTTTTATCACTGACATGAATGGAAACTTGATATTACTAATACCAGTTCAATACAAGACGGTGCATGGAAAGAAGGAGAAAATTAGGTACCTGAATTATTTTCATTGATCATCACATTACTTTCCACAGCAATGATATAATGTCATGATGCTATAACACAGCAATAATTCTGCTTCCAATACCTTCTTTGATTCTCAACACTCAGTTCCACTATGGATGCCAGTACAGAAATTCCTTCAGCCCCGGTATTGCATGTAATAGAGATGTCCACCACAGAAATGCCACTCACACATCCCTCACACATGGAAAAAGCCACTGGCTGAGAATGAGGCTGGTGTAGCCCCTGCCCTTGCCCTGGTCGTGAGACTGACACCCAGTACTGGTCTGCACAGCACACTGCAGGACAAAGTGACAACACAGCTCTGCTGCTGAACAGCTTGGCACGGCTCATGCCTGCAGCACCTATTTACCAAGAGGGTTACCTGCAAGCAAGGGAGGTCTGCACCTCTGCATAAGCTCCCATTACCTTAAAGGCACTCAAATTGCTGTCCTGCTTCTGCTGCAATTCTAAGGAGTGGTTACGGAGCAATGCCTGTCTGTGGTCTAGCTGTACTCCTGAATTTGGAAAAGAAAAATAAGCACAACTCTCTCCTGTTTTTTCCTCCTTACCTCTGACAGAGCTAGGGTTAAAGGATCTCTAGAGTTTGACAGTCCTTAAACAAAAGCAACCAAACAAAAGACAGTGTAAAGCAAATAAAAATTACAAGCTAAAACACATATACTAATGACTTCTTATGGTAGAGAAACCTTTTGTTTTCATTCCTGACACAACATGAATTTAAACTGTTTGGGCAAACAACGGTCTTCTAATAGACAGATTGCATATTTAGGACTTAAAACAGATTGAAAATGAAAATCATGCTAAAATTGCTGGGGAATGTAAATCTTTGTTTAATTGACACTGCATGAGATGCCAGGAATAATTAATAAGGCTAAATTTAACTGCTCTGGCAATATTTCCCTTTCAAATGCAGATTGTTTTGGTCAAAGCTCAGGCAATCTAAAGCAAGTCCATCTTTCCAGGGCTGCCAGGGAGGACTAGAGCTGGAGGAGAGGTGAACTGGGTTTCTCTCTTTGGAAAAGCTGCAACCATTTTGTGTACAAGGACACTGAAAAGCAACTCCTCTGCTATAAGGTGCTGGTTTAGGCTGCAAACTCTTCAGCCCAGCTGCAAACCGGCGAAACCAGATGAAACCAAACAGGCAGGTTTACCCTTCTCTGGTCTGCTTTGGTGTGTGAGCTCTCCTTGAACTCATGTGTTCAGCTCAGGAAGGAAAGGAAACCCAGACGCTGCACAGACAAGCGATGGAGGGCAAGTGGTGCTACACCACTTTGGGTGCAAGGGAACTTGGTTTTGTGGGATGCAAAGAGGTGAGTGACCTTTTTAGCCCAGCCCAAAGGTCTGCCTTGCTTAATTTCCTGTCTTTTACAGCTACGCTGGGGAAAGAGCAGAAGAAACGAGTATGAACTTGTTATCCCCTATTTTCATTATAACACCCTCCTCCCAATGCTTTTCCTGTGAGAATTTCAGATATCAAGAAAAACACTGCTGTATTAAGTAATGAGAAACAAATTGGTGAAAAGGCACTGGGATCTAGGTAATCTAACCTAACGCCTTCTGCTGACACAAAATATCTGCCCATACCAAAATCTGCCTGAGATGCCACCTTCAGCTTTCGAAGTGTGATTAATGCATTCCTACATTTGAAGGCTTCCAGGAGGACATGAGCATGGCAATCCAGATGGCTCAGCAGAAGCTTCAGCACAGCAGCATCACAGAACAACCTCAGCTCCAGCAGCAGCTCAGTGGAGAATATCAAGGTGCCAGTCATGGCAGCAGGACCTAACCTGCTGTTAGAAAATTGACTCACTTTGTATTCTACAACAGGAAAAGATGATTCCAAAGCCCATCCCTGTAAGCTGGCAACCATCAGGCCTGTCCCATGCATGAGATCAACTTCTGCTTTCCCTGTCATGTAACTAAAGAGAAATAAAAAGGGCACAATAATGAGCTATAGAAGCTAATGGAGTGGCAGTTGATTAATAATTGCATTCACATTAATTACTGCAGTGTTTGTCTGCAGGAGAAAGAGTCAGCCAGGTTTATTATTGTTGTTTTACTACCAGAAATAGTGCAAAGCTCATATTTGGATGATGCATTCAACTGTTTTTCAAGGTAAAATGAAGGAAAGAAATGCTTGGAGCAAAGACTGTCTTGCACATGGTAAGAAATCATTTATTTTAATCCACAGTGGAAAAAGAAAAGGCTGCAACCATAAAGCTAGTCCATCAGAGCATCTAGGCAGCAACCATAACACAGCAAGAGTTTTACACTATTTTAGAACTCCATTTAAGAAACATCTTAAAATCCAGAACAAACCATCCCTACTCAGAGAGAAAATTTGGTTTTATGGTTAAGATGAAACTGGAAGTTCAAGACATTAATTCCTATTCTGCATGACATGGGAGTAATTTGATTCTCTGTGTCCCAGTTCCTCACATATAAAATAAAGCTGAAAATATTACCTCTATTTCTTTCAAAGACACTGCCTTTTAGATTTTAATCTTACAGAGCAGGTATTACATCTTACTTTGTATTAGGTACAACATTCAGAATAAAGGTGCTATAATCTCAGATGGGTAAGCCTATACAAAGAACTTAAATTTATATGGTAATATTTAAATTTTAACCTAATTCCATGTCTTGTTGCGTCTCATTTGGAATGTACTGAATTAAAGGAAAGGCACTAATAGCATCATACCTATGTTTCATGCATCATAATAACCCTTGGAAGAAAAACTTACCAAAAATACTAGCTGTGAAAGCAAAAGAACAAGAGCTGAAATATGATTGTAAACCTTACACTGACATCCGCAACAGCTTTAGCTGATCCATACAAGCTGTAATTTGCAGAGCTGAGCCTTGTACTTTAAGGTGCTCCATCAGCAACTGCCACTGCCATTTATCTCCTCATTCAGCACCCTGCTGTCCTGTCCTCATCTGCTTCTCACCCCTCACATCTTCGCAATTTTTCATACACGATATGCTGTAACATCACTGAGGGAGCAAAAACTGGAGGGTTACCTGGGGGGATGAAGCAGGGGTCTGTGGAGGGAAGGGGAGCAGCTCTGCAAACCCCCCAGCAGAAGCAGTGCTTTGTTCCCTGCTTCCCCTCAAGAAGTGCAACCCTCATGGGGGCTTAACTCCACTCCATACTGTCCTTCCAGAGCGGACATAGTGGAGGAGGATGTCTGACCCCTTGTAACTGCTACTTTAAACCCTAAAACCTAAAAACGTTAGTTCTCCTTAGTTCTCCATGCCTGGGAACTCAGTGGTCAGCTTGAAAATCTGGGGTTTCCACACACTCATGCATTACTTTGCTTCTTTCAAGCCAAGATCCCACCAAACGACCACAATCTCTCCAGGCCCTACTGCTCAGCTTGCAGGACCCTCCCTCAGCTCCATGGGCAGCTCTGCACACCCACCCAAGCACTGACCATCCTCCCTGCTCCAGCACAGCCCCTGTCTCTCGCCCACTGAGTCACAGGAGCTGTGGTGTGCAGACCCCTGCCCTGCACAAAACAGCCACAGCAGTTCCCTCCAGGGCCTTTCCACGCCAGTTCCCTCTTGGCCCAGTTCCCCTCTTGGGGCACACTCTGCTGCATCCCATGCTCTCTTCAGGTACACTTGTATTCTTTGGGCAAACACAGGGAAAACCTGTGTTGCGACAGCCCATCACCTCTTCCATCACTCCAGACTGGCTGTTGGTCAATCTCTCCTCAAATGGAACACCTTCCTCCTCTCCAGCGGGTTTTGCTGGCTAACTTTGGCAGTAATGAGGTTGCCTAAGGCATCCTACGCCATTTAATGGCCAGGGTCTTTTCTTCCTTTCAAAACAGTCACTCCTGACTGAGTTCGTGTGGGCTGCTTGAACCATATGCAATGGTTCCTCTTTCCACTCAGATTAAAAGAAAGACTACAGGTGTTTCCACATGGACGGCAATAGCTGACTACCAAACTAACCTGGCATCTCGAGCTGTTAAATTCCCTGTCAGCACCTTCTAGGGGCAGGCCTGCTTCTACCTTAAAATTAATTTCTCCGTTCAGAGCCCCAAACTGGATCTTAAACTCAGATTTCATATGTATGCAAATTAGGCTAATCAGCTAATTTATGAGAGGAACCATAGAGGCCTGGATGGTTGGCAGTACACACCAAATAATAATTCAGACAAACACTGCCTGCCTATGATGATAAAGGACAATCCCACAGCACAGGCAAACACATCTCAAATAGATTGCAGTGCAATCTGACTCCATACAGCCCCATGAGTCATGCTGAGTTGAAAAATCCTTCATAAATGCTAGTAATGGCAGGCAATCATTTTAATTAGATATGGCCTAATTAAAAAAGAATAGAGGCTTTTACAGTTCATGCCTCCCCAGCGTGCACTAGGGATTCCCACTGTTTGGCAAACAGGAATAATGTTGGTACTATTCAATAAGCATAATGTTATCAACAGAGATTCAATGCAGGGTTTAATGCATATGCTCTGGCTCACCAGACTAAATGTTGACTGGTCAGTGTGCAGCTTAGATGGAGGAAGGTTGCAGGCATTTTACATCTCTAAATGAAGCCTCAAAATGCCTCAAAATTATAAAGTACACACAAGGAACTGACTAAACCTCCAGGGTGTTTATTAAGCTGTACGGATTCATACAGGTATCGTGCAGATTCATTTAGACACAGTAAATATCAGCCTAAAGCTGCAAAGCAACACCTCAGGTTGATCGGCTTCTCTGCAGGGCTGAGTAAAGAGGAAAGAGAAGGGTCGCCAGTGCCCTCCTGCCAGCCTGTACCTGCCCACAGCCCACACTCCTGCTCCTCTCCCACCCTCCCCAAAGGTCATGAGGCGTTCCTGGCTGCTGAGAGCCAGTGAGCACTGCCATACCAGCCCTTGTCCCTTGCCCCTCTGCTGCTGAACCAAGATCAGCTACAGAAAGCAGAAATCCAGCGCTCCCATGACTCGGACCACCAGTGGCGTGGGTCTCTCTCTCATTTTCACATGCTGTTGTGTAATGCTTCCACTCTGCTGGGGGAGGAAGCAAAAATACCACAAGAAAAAGCACTTCCTGCAGTATTTCTGAGCTAGTCAAACCCAGGAAATAATGGAAATTACAGTGATACACGAGCTATCAAGTTTCTTAAGTTTACTTTGCATTTCTGTTATTTCCTGTGCTTTTCACAGGAATATTTAAAGTCATAAATAAGCTAAACCTGCATATATGACCATGACAGCATAAAAATACTAAAAGCTTCCCTTCTCTTTCTGCATATTTAAAATAATGGAGAGCAATAACCTTTAATGACTGATGGCCATCTTCTTGCTTGACACACCACCTAAGCCAAGCTGCTCAGCCTGCAATCCCCTTGATCCCGGTGATGCCACAGACTAATGGAAGCACAACCACTACTCCTACTCAGGGGGTCCCAATGATCCTGTCTCACAAAACAGTGTGATGAGCCAAAGATCTGCAGCATTTCCCTGAGAACTGGCTGTTTTGGTATAACTGAAGAACCTCCATGGGCTCAGACCACCCTCCACATTACCCACTTGCAGGTAAGGGTGCCGGTGGCTCCCCAGGCCTGGGCTGAGCAGCCGGGGCCAGGTGCAGGCAGGGCTGTGACAGGACTGGGGTCAGCTGGGACTGCCCAACTCTGGTGTCTGTATTTCTGCTGAGAGCAAGTGCTGTTTGCAGCAGTCCTGTATTGATTTGCCTCACCCGAGGTCACCTTAGAAGACGATTTACATTAAGAAAATCAATTTTTTTAAAAGTCATTGCTGGCAGAAATGCTTGATTTCTAAATTCAGAGCACAACCAGGCACATGTCTGAGTTCAAAAATTTATGCAGTTCTTATTAAAGACATCAGGAGATCTTCTACCTGCTCCATAGCTTTACACTGGAAACATGTACAATACATTTTCTATCACTATCTCACTATTGTAACTCCAAAAGACTTAAAAGCAAAAAGCTTCTTTCTTATAATTTTGGCATATTCCAACCCTGCTTGAAGTTGTTAGCAGTGACTCCTTTGACTTGAAAAGGAAACAGGAGTTTTAATGGAGTTCTTTCCAAGTATGTCACCCCAATTTCATAATTTCCTTCCTTTGTGAAACACACACATTCACCTACTTTTTAATAACAGACAATCAGATGATACTTAGTCATCACTTAGCTCAAGGCCGTGCACAACTGTCATGTAATGTACACAGTAACTCCTCAGTGTAATGTCGGGAACGTTGCCCAGCCATCAAAGTTCATTCATAGTTTTTTCCTAATGGATACCTACACACATAAATATTCTGCATCACTCCCTACGGAGGTCCCAAAAAGCTTTCACCATCCCCTTTTCAGTTCTGAGGGTCGCTCTTCATGATCTCTGTGAGGACTCCCTCAAGTGCCAGAGTCCCAGAGGTGAATCCTCATGCCACCCGTGGCAGTGAGTTGGCTGCTGCCCCAGCCCGTTCCCACTGACATGCAGGGTGCAAACACCAACCAAAACACAAATGTCACAGGAAGAGGCAAAACTGGAAGTGAGTTCAGTGAGGCAGAGGTCCCAGTTCACTCCTGCCTGCCTGCCACTGGGTTAGACAGCCAGGGTGAGTTTCCAAGGAGGGAGTAGACAATAGGGTGATGTTTAAGGAATCTTGACATAGATTTTTCTTCTCGTACAGCGGAGCAATGTGAAGAATAACTGAAGGATGTGAGAAAAAGAGTAGGAGTTGAGGCATGAGCAAAAGAGCAAAGCAGGAGTCTCTGTAAACGCAATAATCTGTGTTTTCCTAAAGCTCCTGCAGCAACTGATTCATAGACAGAGGTTTTTCTCAAACTGTGCTCTGGAAAGCTGTCCCCTCAGACAGAGCCCATCAGGCAAAGCCGCATTTATACCAGCTTGCTGTGTGCTTGCATCCCCTTGGAGCCAGATCAGGCACTGCTTATAAAATTGAAGCAGATTTCCATTGGATTTGACTTCATTCAGCTGATGGGACTGGATAGTAAATGTTGTGACTTAGTCTTTGGGAAGCAGAGCAAAATGTTTATTCCACATCAGAGTTGCCCCTGCTGTGCAGAGTCTCTAGTTCACCTGTAGCCTTTGTGGAAGATGAAGCTTCCAATAAGTAGGGCACAATCTAGTGCACCCTGGACTTCAAGGCTTCCCTGATCAAACCTTGCAGACAACCTTGGGGACCCTGTGCAGTTTTGCAGTCTGCCCAGATAAAGAGACAGCATGATATAATTCTGAGGTGTTTATGCACCAATGCAAGTAGTACGACAAGTAGATATAAAAAAAAATTACAGAAGAGAAAATAGACATGTGAAAGGTATTCCTCACCTGGGTCATCAGCTGGCCAGGCTGCTCTGTCTCACAGATGGCTGCAGGACATTCTGTACTGTGGACCTGCAGCCTTCACCTGTATTTTTACTGCAAGAGTACCTGAGCAGTACAGCACTATTGTGAACATGGGCTGGTTCTGACAGCAAAGGGTCTGCACATCCCAGCTATGCACCCACACTTGAGCTGAATAAGGTTGAGCTTGCCATTCTACGTGACTATTCCTAGCATCTACCTCCAAGACTTAAGTAAGTCCATGCCGTAAGTCCATGTCCTCAGACAGCCATGAATCACCAGCCCCTTCCTGCTCTTAATGTCTCACCTCACCCCCAGCTTTCCAGAGAGTCACATAACTCCCAATCATGTCCATCTCTTTCTCCAGCTTGCCAAACTGCCCCTCTGTTTGTGGGCAGATGACTCCTGGTCTCCTGTAACAAAGAGGACAGCAGTTACAAGAGCAAAAACTTGCCAGTCGGCCTACAAATCTCTGCCCCAGCATGGGTACCATCAAAGGGTGAATTGTCATCCTAAAAACTACTGGATTCTTAAAATAGTTTAAAATTTATTTACACCTCAAAAAGTTGCTTTAATAATACATTAGTCTGTGATAAATGGTAATTTTTTGAAGTCTTTGCTGAAGTACTTATTTATGCTCATGAAAATGTAATTATATGGTTTTCATAGTCATTTATCCTTATTTCAGTCCACTGTGACTATATGTCAGGATGCTGTCAGCACTCTGAAGTGCTGACTGCATGCAATGCCTGCTAGCTCCATCCACGCACTTACAAAACGCATGCATCAAGTGCTGTATAATTCCTGGTGTCAGCACCATTTGCTCGACACATGACAGCAAACGGATGGATTTGGGCTTTCCTGCTGAGTGTTTTGTTCCAGAGAATGGAGGCATCTGTTCCTGGATCTGTTAAGTGAAATATGGATAAAGTGTTAAGATTATCAACAAAAAACAAAGGTGTTATTGCAAACCTATAGTATGTTACCTTTGGAATTACACAAGGATAATAAACAGTTCTCCAATTCTACAGTAACTGGGAAGCATCACTGAGATGCTGCTACCAACACAGCTGGGCTTGGAGAAAACAGTTATTAAAGCTCCTCAGTCTGGGCTATTTAGCCATGCTTAACTAGGCTGAGTATTACAGTACTTTGCATTGAAACCAGTGAGATGAGCTGTGTACACAGCAGCTGAAGGAGAGGTGGCTTATTTGGAATCCCAACACTTTCAAGAATAAAAGCACGTCCCCACACTGGTATCACAGTAAGTTTGATGACTGCTTACCAAGGTTTTTCAGTGTCTTAGGAGCTTTATCACTTAGAATCTTCCCCATCACCGAAGTCTCCTTCAGCTCAGAAGGTTCTTCAGCTTTGAATTTTGTACTAACCACTTCTGACCTGCCAAAGACATGTTATAGTAGTTTTCTAGAGCCATTAGAGTCTAAGTATTTTCATCCTCTATTTTCAGTCATGTCTGAGCAGACTACTACAGCAGGCTCTCCTGTCTCCGTGACTGGATGACGTGAATTCAATTACACGCTCCAGACAATTTTTTCTAAGACGTTTTCTTTACATCTCCATATTGTGCATTTTCTGTCTTTATCAGTAGGACAATGTTCTGCACTAACTTCATGTTTTGCTTTTTCCCTCACGTATTTAATTACTTAATTTTAAAAATGAATGCAGACACCAGGCCCAATTTGCTTGAAAATGGAAATATTGAAACTTCTGAATTATCCTGTTTTAAAGTGAGTGAAATGAGAGAATTAGGCAATTACATGGGGGAGGGTGGGGAGGAATGAGGTACATCCATGTATTGAAATAGAAATGAAGGATAGTGTTTCCTATTCTATTTTAAGTTTGATGAAATTATCCTTTCTTTTCTTGTCAATATTCTACAGAAGTCTGTTGTGTTTTACCTTAGACTGGATTATGTCACATAAATATGTTTTTGTTTACCCTTCATCTAAGAGAAGAAAAGTAGATCCTGATACTAAATTCAAAACTGAATTTACTAGTGCTGTCACTCAAAAGCAAGGACCAAGCAGGGGCAGGAGTACACAATATTATGAAAACATCAGAACAACTCAAGGTAAGAGTCTACAACTCTAGGAAAGGAAAACAGCCCCTCTCTACAAGCACTGAAAGAAGGTCTTCTGCCCCTTCTGCCTCTTGTGATGACATTTCATGCTCTTCTACCTTTTGTAAAGTTGTCGTAAATCCTTTCCATCAGAAGGAATTTTTACTTCCATGATTTGAAATACTAGAAAGATGTGAACACAACAGAAAGGAGATGTGTAGCCAATGCTCAGTAGAATCAAATGAGATAGAGTGAATTTTCCCAGTCATGTAGGTTTCACAGAGATATTAACGTTGCTAAGATTTTTGCTTTTTAGATCATCTAAAACCAGAATTCTGCTAGGAATTGTTCTGCTATCACTAGGAAAATAGATCCCTATATGGCAGGAGTACAGACTCACCAAATCCTCCCTGAACAGCCAGTTTCAACTTATGGATGCTGAACTACCCACGTGTTGAGGCGTGTAGGTGCTGGACCCAGAAGATCTGCTGCAGAACGAGGTCTGTGGCTTTCATTGCAGGGCCCAAGAGACTACCTCCAAAAAAGAAATCAGCCAATTCCTCTATGATAAAAATCTATTTGCCTGAAGCAAATGGACAAGGAATCATGCTGATATAAAGGGAAAATAGGTCAATTATTGCAGCTATTTTATGCAGCTACTTTCTATGATAAATAAAGATTTCTAGTGAGGGAATCTCAATTCCTGTATGGTACATTACATATTCCTACTCATTCATTTACTTTCTAAGATGGAAGACCTAAGTGACTACACTCGATTTGATATAATATTAATTAATGCATAACATTCCAATGTTGAATTTAGCAATGGTCTAACCACATCATACTCATAACTGCTGAATTATTACGCTTAATCATGCAAGCAAGGTTTTTCCTAGAGGCTGTAAGAAAGCATGGCAGCAAAGTTTTAAATGTGTGAACCCGCAGGACAAATTAAGAGAAAGAGGAGAAATAATTATATAGATATATTAAAAAAATGAGAAATCTCAAAACTGTATTTTTGTCTGCTATTTAGAAGATCCATAGGTAAAGGCTGGTGAGATGCTGGAAGAGCTGTGGACAACGAATGCTTTATCCACAGTGAACACAGTTTCCCTTCCTTCTTAGCAGCTGGCTGGGAGGAACTAAACTTAGCAGGCCTGAGGTGTAGGAAACCAGATAGCACGGTGTTTGGCTGCATAGGAAATACAGGGCTCAATGTGTTTGAGGCTAAGATTAAGCCCTGACTTCCTTTGGGTCTATTTTAAACGGTGGCAAATGATGGCATGCTTTCTTACAACAAAATGACAGATGATCAAAGGTCAAACATGATCTGTATGTCAAGCATTTGTACAAGGACCTTTCTTTGAGGGAATGGGCAGGAAGTGTTCTAATGTGGTGTCTCATACTTCCCCTCATCTGTGTTTGTTCAAAACATACCAGTAACCGGGGAAAGCTGTATGACTGGCTGCAGGTATTCAGCAGAACAGCCTGTGCCTGTGAGAGGACAGCAGTTGGGTTTGGACAGTGTAAAAGAAAGATTACCACAGCCCCAGATCTTGCTCGTGTGAGGAAAAAAGTAAAGCAGTACTCACCATGCTCACACTTGCAGGTGCTACCGCTGGGAAACAAAGGCAAAACATACTGAGGGCATCTTTACAGAGTCCCCTTTCCGGAGGTAGTCAAGGATCAAAGCAGAAAAAGTGAAGGATGTTTTGGAAACTCTACACTTTCCAACTGCCATTTTAAATACAGTTTTGCCACCTGCCAAAGGCAAATAGAATGCAGGAACACAGTTTGCACAAGGGCTAAAGTTGCTATTAGTATGTGTTACCCACAGCTGGTGCTGAGGCAGTCAAAGGAGAACTTTTCCTTCATATAAGATTGAAAAACACACAAGAAAAAGAGAGTCTTTGTCCCAGAGAGCGAGCGAGGTGGCATCTAAACACTGCAGCCATGCTATTTATCATAAGGCTCACTTCCCTCCCACCTTCCTTCTCATACCTAGAAATCTGCAAGACAAAAGCCTGTGCTTGAAAACACTTTTTAATCAATTTTATTTGTCTTGCCTCAGGCACTGCTGCAACAGTCTACAGCTCTTCACCTCCAGCTCTGACCCTGAGCCCCCAGGCAGCGCTGTAGCTGCCTCTGCCAAATACTTGTCCTACTTTGCTAAGGCAAAGGAACAGCTTGCTAAGAAAGATAACTAGGATCACTTTGCTCCTCTGACAATCCACAAAACCCGATTTAGTACTTATAGCAAGAGTTTTATAAGGCTGCAAATAAAGTGATCTGCTCAGCCTACAATTTCTGAGGAATCCTGGTAACAGCAACTACTCTCATGAAAAAATTATGTGATTTATAAGTGCGGCTGTGTGGACTCTTAAAAAGAAGCATAAAGCCTGTCTCCATTGAGATTTTACACTGGCTTAACAGAGCAGAGAGAATTTTTAAGTATAGAATATTAAATATGTAATTGAATCAGAAAAGCATTTTCTGATGTTAGGCGGGTGGGAAATCAGGAGAGCATTCTGTAAAAAGCCATTGTGTATTCTCTACACCCTGTCCATCTCCCTCTGGCAGCACAGATCATTTCACTTGCTATCAGGCTGCCAGCAGGAGTTGTGGGAATGGTGACCTGAAGCACAATGTTACAATGAACACTACAGTCTCAACTGTGAGAGGCGAATATCTTCTTAAACTCCTCTGGGTTGTACAGGGGAACATAGTAACCATTTCCAAGTGACCTTTCTAGGCTTTGTTAGATTTCCAAGTGTTTCTATGGGCAATATTGGACTACAGTCAGCTCTGAGCATCAGTGAGCCCCCATGGAGAAGATGGTGGGTATGTCATGCTACAGACAGGCTGTGTGTCTTGGTCCTCCTGTGGATGGTAGGAGGAAACCACGTAGCCCTTCTCCCACTCACTTGGCTCTTGGCAGGTATCTCCAAGCTCTTACAAGCTGGGAAAGAAGCCTAAAGGTTGCTTGCCAGCCAACATATCAATAGAAACTATTTTGCACAAGCAATAGACAGGTACTTTTATTTCTCTGAGAAAAAGGCTCATTTCAAGGCAACCATTAAGGGAAAAAGATGGGAACAATCCCTCCTAGATGCATAAGATAAACAAACTCATAATTGGACTAAGAACCAAGATGTACAAACCATATGTATTGGACTAGCGGCTGAACTACCACAAAACTGGGCTCAATACAATGATCCAAAGCATTCTCCTTTAATACAAAGTATTATTACTATCAGAAGAGCAAGAAAAAGTATACAAAATGTCATTTTTCAGTTAAAGTAAATATGTTGTTCATAAAAATCTTCTTATACTGGTGTTCATAACATCCATCAGGGTGTTCCTGGGTGGCTGAGAGCTGTCGTTGACAAGCCCTCACCATATCCAAAGTGTGCAGTGGAAGGAACACAGAGAAGGATGTCTCAGGGTAGAAAGGATGATAGCTGAGATATCCCAGCTCTTTGCAGATGCTAGAGCATCACCTCATGCTCCACCTGACACTGCGTGGCCAAATCTATTGCCAAGACACTTCATCCATACTGTGACCCTCCTTCTGGTAAAAGGATGGAAATTATTATTCCAGAAAATGAGGCTGACAAGGTGGAAGCTCAACGTTGAGCTATATATCCATTAAAAATGGCATTCTGTATGTTTAGCAACACAAATATTTTTTTAGTATCTAGACAGCATTATTGTTTGTAGGCTTTGTCAATGTAAAAATTTACCCAGAGCCTTCTGGAGTCATTTAAGATTTTATCTCCTCGTAGAACTCAGAGGCTTCCAGGAAAGTATAGAAGCTTCATTAAATGAAAAATAATTTTCACTGCTTAACATAATTAAAGTTTTTTAAAATATTCACTATTTTTATATCAGACAGAATTCTCATACTTTCAGAAATATTCCTTGAAGGCTGTGAGTGTGAGTGACAGAATTGCCTCCACAGCAAGACTTGCCATTTTCAGGTGCTCCAGCTTGATTCAGGTGATTCAGCATTGAGTGAAATAGCAGTATAAATAATTAATTGTGTTCTGTAAAAACAATGGTCAGGTATTACATATATTTTAATCAGACCTGATGAGAAGGCTCAGGATTTTTCTTCTAAATAGTTCAATTCTAAATATAGGCTTGGCATGGATTTATTAGGGGGAGTCCAAGGAAGTTGCAGCTTCCCTCCTGGCATGCCCACATGTTCTGTGCGATGGGACACAGAAAGGTCTGCAGCACCAGGCAGCAGTCATCCTTCAGTATGATAGTTATGACCACAGATGTGATGAACTGTGTATCTGAAAAGGTACTAAAATAATCAAAAGGTTACACAGGATAATTGCAAATGCTTTAATTCACACTGAGCCAGTGTGGCTGAAAGGATAAGCACAAGCACTAAAGCACAAGAGTTCTCTTGCCAGCTCTGCCACTAAATCCATGCAAATCACTTAATCTTCCTATTTGGTTCTCCATTTGCTAAAAGGAGAATGTTAATATTTATTTACTTTCCAACTCACAGGCATGTTGTGAGGATTAATTAGTTAATAACTGTTAAGTGTTTTGAAGATAGAAGTGACTGTGCAAAATACTAAGTATTATTAGCTAGCATTAGGGTAATGATGCAGATAGGAGTGGAAATTTTCATTAGCTGTATCAAAGCAGAGCCCTGGATTCAGCCCTGAGATACAAGCTAGCTAGTGAAAAATTAACCAGGTTATGAGAAATATTAAAAGAATAAAGTAAATTTATTTCCACTAGTCCACTGGAGCACAAGAGGGAAAAAAACCCCAACAAACCAGCTGTGCCATTCCTGACCTAGCAAAACCACAGCTCTATTAATAACTCAAGACCACATTCTGAAAACTGTTGCTTTGCACCTTGATTAGTCATTTCCGCCAATGTACAAAGTGTTACAGTTTTGAGTTGGCAGCAATTTCCACTCCTACATCTCGCTCTGAATCTGTGATAATGAAGGCAAGAAAGAATCAAGCACAGCATGCACTACGTGCTATAGTTTTGTAATGCACTTGCTTGGCATTAATTTCTATGAAAATTCTGTGAGAAATCCAGCCAGTTACCATGCATCTTCATGAGAAGGCTATTTCTGCATTCAGGTAACTCTCCTAATGCAAAGGAAGGCATGATACAGGTGTCCAGTGTGAGGTTTGTGAGGGTCAGCTGCACAGGAACAGCAGACACCTCTGCCTTATGCTACTATTGTCATTCTAGCAAAGATAGATGGTAAAGACACAGCCCAGAAAGTTGAGACAGCAACAAAAATAACTTCGGAAGATACTTCCTCAGAGCAGCTGTCCACATAGCTCTGCTGAGGGAGCCAGGTGCAACCCTTAAGAGCCATCAGTAGCTTACACCTGTGGACCTAAATCACTTGTTCCCTATATGAAAAGACCAGGAATTCCCCAATTTGAACTGCAATGAAGTATTTTGTTAGTACTTGCAAATAATTTGCAATTCAGGTATATAGCAATATATTTCTATCTTAGTCCCTGTATTGTTCTCATCACTGCAGCTCTAGTTACACAAGGCAATATTTTCTTAACTCTCTTTTCACTTTTCTACCTGATTTGGAAAACTTAGTTTTGGGCCTTTTTTTAATTACCTGTGTGGTGACAGAGGTGGGTAAGCACACAATGATTTTAGGAGGAAAAGAAAAAAATGCTCTAGAGGCCTCTATTTTAGTAACTCTTGATAAAACTGTTCTGTTCCCGGCCAAAATTTTTAACTTCTATCATTTTACAACATCGTCGAGCAAAATAGATTAAAATAAGCCTTACAGGCTAGAGAAAGATAGAAGCAGAAAAAGCTGAGAAGAGAGAAGTATTCCAGTTACCTTCAAAACTTTTGAGTGACATATAAATACCTTAAGCTCTGATGCTGTGAATGTCTGTTGGCAGACACAGGACTCACTGTGTAGCAAAAATGACCTAAGATATCACATAGAGTCCTTTAGACTGAAGAGGCAGGCTTGTGGGCAGATGGATGACTAAGGAAGCAAAACAGTCCCTGCTGCACTCGTTTTAACCCAGTTGCAAGGAAAGAGGCAATTCCTCTACTCTCACTTCCAGATAACAAAGCTCAGAACCACAAGATTCCCAGAGGTACAAGTTTGTCACCAGCACAAGGATCAGTTTTCTCTGCGTTACCACACACTAAGCCCTTTGGGGATCCCTGTCCTGTGCTCAGAGCCTCCCAGGTATTCTCCTCCTAAAAAGGGCAGACAAAACACCTTTGTGAAGCCACCTCCTCAAGAAGGCTTTTGTCAGAAGAGAGGGAGCTGTTGCAATTAAAATAGATTGGGTAAAGGATTTCTACTACAACCAGTGAAAGCTCCTTAAGCCTGATGTTCCAAGGCCTTGGATGCTATTGCAACAGAGTGGCAATTAGGTACATTAAGTTATTGTTGTAAAATGTAAATACAGTAAATATCTTCCAAAAACTGCAATTTAACAGAGGAAAGATGAGGTTGAATTTCACAATTTACCGTAAGTCTACTGTTAAGAATGCTTGACATTTTAACAGTCTTCTGATAATAAAGCTGTTTTCAAATACAACCAAATATTACTGATTTTAAATTAAGTTTTGTGTAACTCAACAGTGACTTCAGACTGATCTCTTTATCTTGACAACTTGTGGGTTTTTTCGTTCTAAAGTACAACAACAAAATCTATTTGTCATGTTAAAAATACATCCAGTGTGATACACCTCTTCCTGCACTTTATTAAATAAGCTCTAACATTAGCAAAAGATTTCTGTTTGACTACAAATACCAACACACATTAATATATCTACAAACCACTTATAACTCTGGAAATGTTAAAAACACTTAAGCAAAGACAAAGGCTAACTACGTACTCGCCCCCTGGACATACTGCTGCTTAATCATTTTTCACATGGATTTTACCTTTGCTGCTGAAATTACTGGCTATCATTTAACACATAATGTTGGACTAGAAATGTGATAAATCTGAAATGCTAATGTGTTTTCCAGTGCATGTGATTTTCGCCAATCAAATACATCATCCACAGTTACTTTTATCTCAAGCCAAGACTAGCAAGAGCAAAATACAGTTTTTTATTGACTTTAAAGCATAGTCCATTAAATGTCGTGTTTTTTCAACCTCCAAAGCCAAAGGATTTTATTTTGTGATATTTATTGAGCCCAGCTTCCATACATAAGGAGCATCATGGGGGCTGGGAACCTTCTCCGAGGCAAGGATGTCCATTACTTGCTGGCTGCCTGACAACAAGGGGTAACTGCTTTTTATTTTTTAAGCATATTGTGAAGGGCAAGCTTAGCCAGTGCAGAAGCTTCCCCAGACCCTCCGGGAAAGAAGAGGAAAAACACTTAATGCACTCTGCCAAGACATTTTAGATGCAAATTGGGGCATCAGCAAACCTGAACCAAGCAACTAAAGCCCTCAATAGCCATCCATGCAAACAAGGAAACCAACACTTCAGTAACAGACTTTTTTTAAACAACCCATAGAAAAGCAAGAAAATGCACACGTTACAAATAGTATTGCTTCTTATCATACATGGACCAGAGATGCTGTTGTTTAAAGGACAAAAAAAACAGGATCTTGTGAGTGCAATATCCAGTGCTTCAAAGCCTGCTAAATTACTAACACTACTTCTATATTTTGCAGGAAAGGCACATGCTCAGCTTCACAGCACAAGGGAGCAAGTCCAGCACACTTTACTTTGAGTAGATCTGGCACAACTTTTTGCAGCATCCATAGAAAGTCCGTAATCGTTCACTCCACAGTGCATTGGGCACTGAGAGGCCATGGACACAGTACAAAGTCAACTCAAGCATCCCATAACTCTTGCTGACACTGTGACAGCTCCCAAGGCCAAAAGACAAACACCGTGATTCCTATTCATGTTGCTCATTGCCACAATTAAGATAGTCTTGCTCTGAGAGCAAAGGCATTTTTCACTTTTCTTGCACAACTGATTTTACTTGTAAAAGTTAACATTAAACTGACTAGAATTGATCAGAAAACGCCATCTTTTCTCAGCAGAAAAACAGAGTTATAACATCCACTATGGCTACCATCCAAAGAAATGTCAAAGCACTGTTGTATCCAGAGCAGCAGAAAACAATCCAGCAGAATTCAAGACACTAGACAAAGAATTTCCACCACAGAGTGCCGAATATCCAGCCTACAAATTCCTATACAGAATGTTTGTTGGTTGGTGTGCAAGCCCCGTGTAAGCCCTCTCCTCTGTAACTCCAAAGAGTGGAGAGGTATGGAAGGAGAGAATTGATACACCTAATGAATTAAACACTAAGAATAGTCATGCTGTCCACAAACAGTGGCCTACCTTGAAGTTAATTACTGCACTGTATTAAATGTATGTGATACTGTGAAGAATGCAGGATTAAAAACTGCTACAGAAACAGTATTAAAAGTTTAGTCAGGAAATCCTCACTCAAATTAATTTTCTCTCAGATTCCTTAAGAGGTTGTGCTTAGACTATCCATAGCTTTTTTAACATTTTCTGAGTTTTGGTAACTCTACTGGCACAGAATACAGTCTTGTGTTCATTAGAAATCAGTTTAATCCTGTAGCAGCTTAGCACTTAGAAAATGAGATAGAAGTGGATCTTTAATGCTACAGTTATAGCTGTTTACAGCAGAGTCACTAGATAAATACAAATATTGTTTTAACAGCTCTATTGAACTTTTCAGGTACAGAGATCATTAACAAATAAGACTGAATCATATTAATAATCATTGAAAACAAATTAATTGGTTGATTTTTTATTATTGAGTCCACATATATTTCATTTGTTCTGATTGGTAGCTGCGCAACCTATTAGTTAAGAGTGGCTTGTTTGCTTTGTTAGAGCTATTATCTGGATGTCCAAATATATATATCATTATATAAATTATGAGCATAAAATCAGTGTTTCTTAATGGCATAGTATAAAGTAATAGAACATAGCATTTGCGCTTTTTTGGCTAGACTTCAAATAAAATGTTATGTAAATGAGAAAGACATTCAAACTTTGAAAATCCACATCGATGTGCTGCACTTATTGCAGAACAGCTCACTGCAAATTAACTGGGTACTAATCTTTTAATGCTGCAGTTGATCCTTGGTCAACCTGTTACAAGAGTAAATTGCCACTCCCTGCTGTGCCATACTGTAAGAGGATAAACAACAGTGGCCCTTAGGAACAACCTATTTCAAGAATCTCTGCTCAATCTTTTACAGCTAATTAGAGCAACCTTAACAAAAGAAAAGCCATCAGAATGGAATATATGTGAACAAGAATCCAGTCTGATGCTGCAGTAAGGTAGAGATTTTTTTGTGTGAGGCAAGACACTGAAAACTCAGTATAAAAAGACTGAAGAATTGAGAGAACTGAGAAATTAGTTCAGCTCAATAATTAATTTTAATAAGACTCAGGGATGTAACACTCAAAATATCTGGCCTTAAGTATAACACGTTGGAAAGTCTCTCTTCTCTAATTGCAATAACACCACAGCAGAGCTTGGGGGAGTTAAGTGCCTAAGTGTTCAATTGTTTCAGAAAAGACTTCTTGGACTCCCAGATCAGAAATTGCAGTGCAAAACAGAGCATAACGTGCATTTGGGAATCCAGATGTCTTTGTCTCTTACCAGCTGAACCAAGTTGTGCTCAGCACTTTTTCATACTCATCAGGTTTTTATTCCATGAATGGAACTTCTCTTTCAGTTTCTCCAACTTGCATTTTCACTTGCACATCCTCTACCTTTTGCTTCCTTCACAATTTCAAGATGACTGTTCCTTAGTGACAGCTGAGCAAGAACCCTCTCTGCACTCACGGAAGTTCTTGTGTAAAAAAAAGATTGTCAGCCTTTGTAGGCTTTTAAAGGCAGAAATAGATATTTACTGTTTGCAAAACACTTAAATCTATGGGATCTCCAATGCAGCTGAGGCCCTTGGTAAGTACTGCAATATTAATGTTACGTAGGGCTGGGATATTTTTTACTTCCATTGTGCATGCAAGTGGAGCATGTTTTTGACAGATGACTAAATGCCACTTCTTTTTATCATTCCCATCTTTTTCCAAGATGACAATAGAGTAATTGCAGAATCACATTTTATTTAATGTACTAGAAAATGGCAGATAACCTCTTTCACCTCCCAAAACTTTTCTGTGGATAAACAATGACTTCCAGAAAAAGCTATTTCACTATTGTCTTTCCATTACTCACAGAAATATGGACTACACAGTTTGTAATGTTGATAAAACCCAGCATATGGCTATAACCTGGCTCTGTGGAAGCCACCATGATACAATTTAGCCCCCACTTCTGCAGAATTTATCAGAGGACAGATAGGTTGTTTCTCCAGAATTACACTTCCCCAGGGCAGCATCCATTCCATATTGTGGGTCAGGAGGGGCTGTATTCCCTGCCTTTTCCCTCCCTGTCCCAAATGGTTTAGCTGCTTCACCCAGTATTACCCAGGCTAGTGGAGAGATGACTCTCTCATCTACTGCTGCTAAGTGCTCTTCCTCCAGTCTTGCTTACGTGGTGCTGTCACTTGCGCTGTTGGTTGCTACTGGAATTACTGTCAGTGCAGACTGAAGGGAGAGTGGAAGAGACAAGATGGCTTGACAGATGGCTACTGAAAATTGAGAAATGCTGTTAACCATGGAAAAAAGGAGTGTGTTTGAGAACTGCTGATAAAACAGGTAGCTGAACACATTGATACTTCCCATGGCTTAAACCAGAGCTAGGTTTAAAAGCTGGCACTAAAGAACATTTCTTCTTACTAGTCTTATAAGCTCCCATGCAGTCTGCTCAAGAGTGCCTGGTATGACACAGAGCAAAGGGCTTCATACCCCAGGATGGATATGCAGTATATGGATTTTGGTGTTTGGTGTTTTCTCATTTTTCACCAGCCCCTTCAACAATTACCCTCTCCAAAAACAGTAGATTCATCTCTGGCCATCTTCCTTCCTCCTGTATGGGGAATATTTGGCCAACTCTCAGGAAAGGAGTCCAGTTTGAGAGCAGCTGAAATTACAAAATAATTACAGCAAGAGACTTGCAGCCAGTCTTCTATGTAAAAATCTTCTGTCTTTCTGCTGATAATGTCAGAATCACTGGAACAGCCTCTGCAAAACCACGCAAAGTACTTCCCTTTCATGCTGATGCTCCTCTGTATGCAGGAGGAAGGATGGTCTTGTGGCTTACACGGATTTGGCTGTCAGCATATATAGCTTCTATTCCTGGGGGCCACCAATTTTCTTGTGACTTTGGGAAAGTTACCTAACTTCTCCATCCACCACAAAGTCCATCTGCTATACTAGATAACAACATAATTCAATTTTGCCCTTTAATGTAAATACTGTTGGAAAACTTAATGGCTTGGGATAGATGGGAAATACTGTAAGAGTTCAAAATGTTCTTATTTTCATGTGTTATTTCATGTCATTTCAGTTCTCCTCACTGAGCAAAATTTTCATCACATGTAGTGCCTTTATCTATGAATATCATCTACACTGTCAAGACATGAGAAATTACTATTTAAATACACCTATTTTCCATCACTTGAGGGAGGGATGTGGCAAACACAACCAAACGAAGCACATCTCATACTCACTCCCGCTTCACCCTCAGAGTTCAGGTAATCTTCAGGAAGAAAGATAGCAATGTTGTGTTTCTTGTAAACCCTCCCAGGCAAGTGCTATCAGATAAATAGTCCACATCAAACTGCAAGTTTTCAGTGTCTGACTTATTTATTTCTAACAGATATATCTGAAGATACCACCAGCACTGTGCCATGTAATAGGTTTCTGGCTAAGTGACATGAGTTATGTGGCTCAAATGAAGGAGCAGCTATGTTGGTACACATACCTTTATTCCCAATTCCCAGCAATAACATTGGCTTTGACAGAAAGCCAACCAATATGCAGGACCTTTATGATGGTGCTTACCTGGACATCTGGCTGGAAAGATGACACACAAAGAGGTGGCACACTGGCCTCATTGTAAAATACTTTCTGCAGGTTAGAAACAATTACTTTTAGAAGTTTGAATTCCGCAGACTGACAGAGAAGCATCAGGGAGGCTGGCAGTCTTTAAACACTGTGTATTTGATATAAAGCTGAAGGCAGCTGTTATGTAGATCAGGAATAAATAAATTTATTCTATCTTGACATTAAAGAAAAAAATGTTGCTTTAAGTAAATAACCAGACAACCTTGAATTGTAACTTGCAATTCAATTCAGAGCTCCTGTTTACATCCTAACTCAACAGAACAAACTTCAGGTGGCTCACCTGAACCTAGAGATGGAAATAAACTGTCTGAAACACAGAAGCTTTTTAAAGAAATAACATTAGAGATACAATTCCTTTTCCTTACATCAGGCCTTTTTCTCTTCAGCTCAGGTTCTGCATAGCTTAAGGGCTGCTGTAACAATGCAAGAAGTGATGTCATCCCAGTGAATTGTGGAGTTTTTTTTCATCAGAAGTACAGAATTGATCACCCTTATCTGTGACTTGCCATCCAGTTTCAAAAATAGTTCATGTTAAATTAAGCTACCGAGCACTGGATTGCAGGTTTATTGTTACATTTTTGTTTCTCAGATCAAAGCAAGGTGGAATTGTCTTCTAAAACATTCTGCTGCCTTGCATAATTCAGAACTTTCTACCAAAATTATTCCAAAATTATCTGTTGCAGAAAAAGTAATTTTGCTTTTGCTCCTGCAAGGCCCCTTTGCACAGCATTATCTGGAAGTCCCATGTGTGCTGTTAGCACGAGTGCACTGGGTGAGCACAAGGGTGTTAAGTTTTGTGCTCTCTGTACCACACTCAGTAAATGTTAATGCAATCAGGGTAAATCCCCAAATAGAACAAGCTACTCAGGTCTGCGCCTCTCAACTTGTAATAGAGTTATGACTTTGTTATTTACTATTTCCTAAGTAACAGTAGGTGTGCACACGGTTTTGTATTTTTCTTCCATACTATGACGGGAAAGGCAAGTTGAAGCGTTGTTTGCCTGAAAATACAAACTATGTAAAAATTTCTTCCTTACCCACCAATCTGGTACTAAGAGCATTGTTTTCAAGGTAGTCATTCCTTTTAGTGAAAACTGGTTTGTTCAACATTTGACCATCTTCCTGCAGCATCTCTGCCAAAAGAGTCAGCCCTGTGCACACAAATTCTGAAAGGTGTTAATGGGATTGGTCTGCTGATTTCCACTGTCTGTGTTCCCAGAAGCTCCAAGTGCAAGTATAGAGACTAAAAGAGAAAACTAGCGTTCAGAAATTATTTCAATGCAATATCAGCAGATATTGTTATTAATGAAGTAGAGTTGTTTTCATTACACAATTTGAGATGTCATGGTGGCCTCCTTTTTGTGGAAATTAACTTGAAAATCAGAACCATAAGTAATTAATCTCCTTTTTCCTCCCACATGCACTAAATTCCTGTTCATTGACACTTGTTTTTCTCAGTTCCTTGTTTCTGAACATCACATATAATATGTAGAGCATGAACACACAAATCTGCTGCATGTATCTCTCCCACCCAATCTGTAGGCTTGTTAGTAGTGTCCTGAGGGAAACGCTTTGTTCTAATTCTTCATTCTTCCTTTTTATCGTTTGAGAAACTTCCCAGTAAATGTCATAGAGTCCTGCTGCTGACTGATTAAATGAAGTATCAGAGAAGGTATTTGAAGTGTGATCAAAAGGAAGTTAAACTCCTCTTCTTTACCTCACCACTACAGCTAATAAACCCCTACAAATTAGAAGCCAGAAACTCAATTATTGTAAACAGATACAGACAAAAAATTCCCCCACTTTACATTCAGCTGAGCAAAACTAAAAGCGAAAAGTTCCCCCTGTTCCAAAGGTCCATTGTGGTGGTGGTCATATCACAAAGGAGGAAAAACATGTTTCAGCCAGGCACTTGTAAGGAGTGTGACTGAATAATTAGATTAAGGACTACATTTGAATACTGTCTGAGAAACTCCTGATTTTTTGCTTGAAGTTCTGAATAACTAAGAATTGCATTAATTAACACCTGAGGGACTATTCATGCATTTTTCTTACACAAAAATAATCTTCATACAGAAATTACTCATCTGAGTGGAGAGGTCTGTAAAGAAAGGACTTCTCAGCCCATGAACTTGTCCCCAGAGAGAGCACACCACAGGCACTGGGGAAAAGGAGTCTCAGTCAGCTTAGGCTAAGCTGTTTCATAAGGCCAGTGTCTACTGAAGGACAAATAAGGTGATGAATGCTTTCCACTTTAGTGCTTGAAATCTTTTCTTAAGGTCTCTAGCAAGTTGTAAAACACAGTAAATCAAAATTGCCTTTTGCTCTAGAAAGGGAAAACCTCCGACACATTCTTAGAAAACCATCTATTAGAAACTAACAGGAGACAGGCAGTCTGAAGACAAATATTGAAATGTCTATATGTACACAAGTACAAGAGAAAGGCTGCTTCAGTCTCTCAGCTTTGATATCTGCTGGCAGGTGTTCATTTTCTATCTCTCAAAATGAGCATTTTTTAAGGAGATTGCCCATAGAAACTTAGGGAAAACAATCAAAAGATCTTATCCAATGCACTCCAAATGTTTACATCTCTTCTTTATGTCTCCACTGCAGATTTTAAGTTTTCCGACTAGGAGTTTAAGATTTTTAAATTTATGTTATTTATATTTGGGTGCTGATACACAACTGCAAACTGCATTTCAACAACACAAGCCAGGAGTTTAATCTGGAACACTGTAAATTCCATGCTTTGTCATTTTAAGCCAATTTAATAAAGTATTTACCACTGGTCTAACCTCTTGAAACCTCTGTCAAGATAAACTATGCTTCTGTCTTAATTCTATCATCAGATGGTAATGCATCAAAATATGCAATTCCTAAAAATGTAAAAAAAGCACAGTCTTAACAGATCAATAGCTTTAAAAGTGTGATTGACAAAAGTAAAATCCTATTACAAACTGTTTCTTATATTTCCTACTGCATTGACCATTGCATACACACAATACTCACCAGCCCCTGCTGTTAAGTACCAAATATAAGCAGAACATTCCAATCCCATGTGAGCACCTTCACATATGGCTCTAGAAACTGGGAGAGTGGTGGGCTGCCAAGTGTACAGCCTGCAGTGGGGGATAAACTGCTACTTGTGCCGGAAGTTCTCCTGAACAGGCAGGTTCGTGAACTTCACCCTACAGGAAACAGGGATAACATCTCAGCCTCTAGATCTATTCCCATGCTGGTGTCCTGCTGAGGGTCTGGGACAGCACTCCTGTGCACAGTTTGCAGCATGGAAGAATGCTTTTCACGTGATATCCTCTCTCTAAGGAAGCACTGGAATGGATTTCATACAAGCAGTTGAAAGCCATCAAGATAGTAAGAATTTCAAAACCGAAGCTTACTTAGAAAGGACATGACAGGTAACTTCCTCCCTTCTGGAAAGCAACTTCCAGACAGAACCACTGGGGTAAAGCTCTCACCTGTGTGAGCCCATGAACACCACTGAAATACTTCTGTTGAGTTTTGGTAATTTTTTAAGTAAGGTCCATAAGCAACAATTGCATTAAAATCCCTTGAGTGTTTCTTTGAAGTATTAATACCACATACTTGAAAGTGAAAAAAAAGCTTGTAATTATAAATAAGTCTCAAATAGTTCCAGAGAACAAGAGCTTCTGGAGATATAGAGATGCCTAGAGCACTGGGTTCTTACCACACAGCTTTCATTGCAACCTCTAGCCCTAGTATCTTTACATGGAGCAAACCACACGAAAGTTAATTTCTAGTGTCTAGAACTTTTGGGATTTCAGATACTGTTTGATTTATTTCTTATAGCACAATGGGAAATTAAGGGAGATGAACACACAGAATTACTATAAAATAATTTACATAGATTGTTTTTTAATATTAACACTTAACTATTCACAGTGAAATATCAAATTATTCACTGACAGTCTCTCATGTGGAGTTACCTTGATTAGCCATGAACAGAAGGTTTCAGCATGGACCGCTTATTTGATCCTTTACATTTGCCTACACACATCACTTAGGCTTTAGCCTGTGTGGCTGAGGCATGCCAGGTGCTCAAGTTCCAGCAGAAAATGGAAATAGAATCAAGATTCTGATGATTAAATATGCCAGACTGCTGACTGCTAAAGGACAAGTAAAAATCCCTTTGCCTATGGTTATTTCAGCCCTGAGCAACTTAAAGCAGTGAAGGACGGTCTGTGATACATGTTGCAATAGATTTGATTTATTCTATTTTTAAGTAGTGTCTCAAGCAAGTGGAATCCCTTGAGGAGATTTCCGCACCGTCAGGAAAATTTTTCTGACCTTCAGCCTCAGATTTCATTTGTTCTCTTCGATCCCATCTTCCCCCAAATCACCAACCCCACCGCCACCCCTTGCTCACTTCCCACCTTGATGGCACAACTCTCTGTGTGCTCCGAGCTCAATGACCTCAGACTGCTACATCGGCTGCTGCAAAGACAGCCGCCTCCCCACTCAGATTATCCCCAAATAATTTACAATTAGCATCTTCCTCAATTTTTTTACTCCTTTCCTTGAGGCGTTTCAGCGGGCTGGGGACGAGGTCGCCCCCTGCTGGGCTGAGCGGGGACTACAGGCCCCTGTGCCTCTGCCCTCCCGGCCTTGAGAGAGCACAAACCAATACAGAACCGGGCAGAAAAAGCCGAGGAGCAGCTGCCGTCACGCCCTGTGTAAAGCCAGAACTTTATGATTTGTATCAGAAAGTGCAACAAGACCTCTTGATCGATGCATGTTCTCCAAGGGCAGAGCGTACACACAAGTGAGACAAGGCAGAAGTCGAAGTAACCAAAATATTTTACATTTTTAGGCTCCATAGTTTTGTGTTTCTCTTTTCATTTCAAAGCAAAATTTACTACTGCAGCTCAGTGGGTTTTTAGTGTTCTCTGAGAGAGAGATGTGTGTACTTGTAACTTGCAGTGTTAAGAGACTGTTATAGAAGGACAAGTAAAAATAAGCCTTGAGAAATGGCTAAAACAAATAATCGAGCAGGGGGCCAAATTCCTTTTCAGATATGAGAGATTATCTTTAAGATTAACATTAATTCATCCCAGTAGGCAACTTCTCTCTGGTGACCAATGATAGGACTCGAGGGAAGGGCAGGAAGAAGTACCAGGGGAGGGTTAGGTTGGATGTTAGGAAATGGCTCTTCACTCAGAGGGTGGTGGAGCAGTGGAACAGCTCCCCAGGGAAGCAGTCAGGGCACCAAGCCTGACAATATTCAAGAAGCATTTGGACAATGTTCTCAGACACACAGTGTGAGTGATGGTATTGTCCTATGCAGGAATAGGAGCTGGACTCAACAATCTTCGTGGGTCCCTTCCAACTCTGGTCATTCTTTGATTCTGTGAACTTCTTTAGAATATGACTGGTTTCCTGCACCCATTGTGTTTCTTTTCACATTACAGAATTACCTCAAGCACTGAACTAACAGAAAATCCCTGCAGATAAAGTTTGTGTAACTTTAACAAGTGGTCTTAATTTTTCATCAGAGTGTTATTTGTATCATAGGCTACACACTGAAGAGCACGATGGCAGTTCCAGAAAGTCTAACACTGGCCCAGTACGGCAGTACAGGGACCACAGCTGCTGAGAAAGAACATACCTAAGATCAATAGTGGAACAGAGACTAAAACCTCTGTCTACCAGACTCCTGTCTACAGGATCACACTGCTTCCAATCAAAGTGTCACACTGTAGAAATTATAAGTGCCATTAGATTACAGCCCAGCAATTTGCCTCACAGCCTGGTATGGACATTAAGTACAAGTCTGCAGGAAAAAGAGAGAATTCTGAATAAATCTTCTCCATTATCCCTTTTTTCTCTAGGACAGAGAAAGCACAGCAGAAGCAAACAAAAACCAGATATTCCTTAAGGGACTAGTGAGCAATATTTGATGTCTAAGCCAAAAAGCTTCAAGGGGATGGCAGTGTCGTGACTGATTCAGAAGAGCTCCTACTCCAGCTCCAATTCCCCGCAGAGAAATGCGACACCACACTTGCATCTTTTTCTCTCTTGCACAGAAACCAATCTTCTGCCAAACTCTGGGTGACTGGTAAAAGCAAAATTAAATATTTATGCCTCAGATGGATGAGATATATGCACTGTCACTCGTTCATTAGCACAGACACTTTAATGAGGATTGATTACAATCAGAGGGCCCATTACTGCCTCCATCCCAGAGACAGGGAGGTTTTGTGAGCAAGTCAAGGAGTTTTCCACCCACCAAGCCCAACCTTTTCCTAACCCATAAAGAGCAACATCATCTTGTTTGTTACAGAAGTCAGAATTTTACATCCTTCCTCATCACTATCAAAATTTGATATTATTTCTCATTCATTCTTCCCTAGTGAAACCTTTTTAAATCTGTCCAGCTAGAGAGAAATGTGCAGTTACAAACATGGGGAAGAAATCCTAAAATGTAGCTCTTCCCTATGTACTGAAAGCATCCTTTGAGCTGACAGTAGAAATTGTACAGCTGAGATCCATCAAAAATGTGAATTGTGGGCTTTAGTATTTACAGGACAAGTGTGACATTTTTATATACCAGTTTACAGAGGACTGAGACAGCAATCTGCACCAAGATTACTAAGAAATCCTGTTTGCAAAGCAAGTCCTGTTAAAGTATCCCTGAGGTGACCCAGCCTCCAAACTTCTCCTTCAGTAAATTATTGCCAGGCTCACATTATTTGAAAGGTTTGCCTAGTGTTTTTACACAGGAGTATTGGAAGAAGCGTGACAGTTTCACCAGGTTACTGTGGTGTCTATGTGGCCTGCGAAGATCTCAGGAAGTCACAAAAGATATGCTAAAAGTGATGACCCTGAATTCCACGAAGCTACATGCTATGTAAACCTAGCAGGTGCCCACCTAGAGCCATGCAAACCACAGTAAAAAAGGATCAAGGCAATGAATGGAACAGCTAGAAGAGGCAGACACCGTTGGTTCTACATGGCAAGCCAGTTAAAGTTAAGGATCTTTTTAAAGTAGGAAATGCAAAATAGGAGTGGTGAATAAGTAGCCTGGAATTGTGTCAAACATTCAGTTAAGTTGTAGGGTAAACAGAAGGGAAGCTGTTAAGAAGTCCAAAGATGGAAATGAATGAATGGGCAGTGCTAGAGCTAACTGGACCATGGTTCAGACTGGTTTAGCTGGGAAAGGTGTAGCAACTGCATCCACAAAACAGATCAGTGGCTGAACCATCATGGAGTAGGGAAACCTGTAACATTTAGTGAGCAACCATGAAGAACATTCTACTTGTGCAGAGTTAGATGGTGTTTTAACATTGTGAAATGGAAATGCAGCTCTCAGTACAGACCTTGATACCAGCATAATTAGGAAATACTGAAATACAGGATTTTTACTCCTCAGAAAGAATCAGGTAAGTTTCACACACACCTTTTTTTTTAGTAATATGCCAGTAAGAACAGTTAAAGACCCTTTATCCTCCGTGTCATTAGATCCTACTGAGAAACTGAGGCCCTGACACTATAGGAACATTATAGGAACCATCTTCTCTGTCAAATGGTTTTCATTAAAGTAAAAACAGCCATGTCAATTGACACATGCTATAGATTCTTTCAACACCTTACCCACATAGAGATGCTGATTCTTGCTGTTTGTAATCCACACCTGAGTGCATTGCTCTCACACATTGTGGTAGTTCACACCACCACAATCATCACTAAAAGTAAGTCTCAGATGGGTCTATCCTGCACTGTTGCAAACTGTTTTTCCTTGCTATAAAGATCATTCCAAAGAATAAACTCAAGTGTTCAGACTGTAAATCTGTAAAATTCCCATTACAAGACAGTATTACAAGGTGACAGCAGATGGCACTGCTCGAATTCAATCTGAATCTGTGCGTTTCCTTCAAACAGCCAAGGCAGAGGGGCTGTTCAGGCTCAAAGGGACAGACTGGTTCGCACGACACAAGCTAGCAACAATTAAAATACACAGGGCATTTGCCTTAGGGGAGGGCGCGCTTCCACATCAGCGCTTTAGCAAGAGCTAAACGATGCGTCAAAGACGTTAGCAAGAGGCTTAGTTAAAGACGGCAGGAGGACTCATTCAAAAGTGTATCAATCATACTCCCACCTTTCAACTTAATGCTTTTTGCCTACACCCACTTCAAAGGGATGTATTTTAGATATTCTGCTCTACATGAGCCTAGAGGGGACAAAAACATTCCAAATTTTAGTCTCAGTACTACTGACATGTTATTTAATAGAGCCTATTAGCTAATTCTCCTCCACCTCATACTAACAGCTTACAAGAAGAACCGTCTGCAGGGACAGCAGTTTCACTGCTTCACAAGTGTTCAATTAAAAGGCTGTTCTGGAAGCTGCTCCTGCTACTGCACCAAGGAGCTGCACAAACTTGGTGCAGAGAAGAGAAGGGTTTATATGCGTGTATATATATGTGAATATGTACATATGTATATACACACTATGTTTTTTAATTTAGTAAATAATACTAAAGGCTCTCTTAAATAATACTAAGGGCTCTGTTAGCCCTTTAGCAAAACAGACTCAAAAGTCTAAGAGCTTAAGTGCACAACACTCATGCATTTTAGACAAGTTCCCAGAAGAAAAATAATTTTTACCCTGAATTGTACAAATATTGACAAAAAAAGAAGTAATTTTTCTGCACATTTTCAAACACCAGGAGGGCTTAGAAGCTACAGATAAATCACTAAGCAAGACTGCCAACATTCCAAAATCATTGTGTTGAATATCCAGTTCTCACCAATTAAGTTCTCCACAATAAACAATTTAGATTACTTGAAAGTCATCCCCAACACCACTCAGACATCAGAAGGGGAAGCATTTGAAAACCACACTTCCTTACATAGCAAACAGCCTGCAGGTTTAGACACACTTGATATTTTAGTAGTTTTATGCGTAGCAACATCACATATTGCAATGCACTTTCTTGCCATACCTAATAGAACCTTCAAATACCAGAAGGGAATTAAAAGATGCCAATACATTCTGCTGCCTACCAACAAGTGCAGCTAGCTCGGAAGTTTGAAATGAGATAGTAAAGAACAGAAGGCATCTCAACCTGGGCCTCCAAAGGCTGATCTGTGTATCAGGCAGGTCCACACACAGCTTCATCTGGGCAGCACAGCAGCAGCCCGTGTTCTTATGCGGAAGGAAAGCTGCCAGGTGGGTGCCAGTACACAGTGTTCACCTTGGCATTTCCACTAGCAGGTGGCCAGACAGCCTGGGCTGGTGGCACCACTGCAGCAGCCATATCCTGCCAGGAAGACCACCACAGTCAAGGGGGGAAGGCACACATTGGCAGCCCTGTTTTAAATCCCAAGCCATTTCTGTAGTGTTTTCTAGTGCTAATGTTATGGGATACCAGTCATGACCCACCATGTTTCTTGAAGGAAAACAAATGAAGGTTTTCCTTCCTCTTCTGAGCCTCCTACGTACAAGCCTACACACAGAAAGAATCATTTGCTCAAGGAACACCCTAGAAGAGCTAAGAGTTGCTAGGGATCAGTTTGGATGTGGATGTGCAATTCCTGAACCTCTCATTAACTTATCAATGACAGCAAATTATTTACAACTTCTTGATGCCTCAGTTTCTCTAACTAAAGAGGCAGTAGTGAGTTGTATGGCAATATTTTTCATATGATCTACAGGCCCCATCTCTGCATACATTTTGAAAAACACACTTTTAATAGGGTAGCCATGATACACATACAGAGTAAATTAAGTCAAGTACCTTGAAAATATTTCATATTCATCCTTTGATTAAAAGTAAGATTAACATCAAAACAAGATAAGCATTAAGAATACAAGCTAGTATGATTAAGAGTTCTGTCACAGACCATCCTCAGAAGCAAACCATGGTGTAAACTGTTCAATGAACAAGCAAAAATATTACATGTTATATGATCTTCCATTAAGCAATGAGACAGCCACAGTTTTAAATAGGATAACAATAGACCAATCTCAAACTAGGTTTTCAAACATCAATGTAACAGCAAAGTGCAGGCTAGTCTAAAACTTAGTTTTAGATAAATTACCTTCATTTTTTACATTAAGCATCATGAATTTAGTGCAATGAAGAAGTGGCATCTCTTTATATCAGGTCATGAAAAACAAAAACATCAGGACACTCCAGCCAGATAAGGAAACAAACATTTATTAGAAATTGGTAGTTTTATAGAGCTAAAAAGGTAAACATATGTTTAAGAAACAAAGAATACACAATCGAACACAGTCATCATAAAGGCACATAATGAAAAATCAAATCATCTTTTCAACATTTGAAAACATCATTACCATGATTTTCAATACTCATGATGGCACTTGCACACAATAAACAAAACGGAGCAAGTTCAGAAGACAGACACTGCTAAAGTCATCTCCACATCACATACACAACATATTTGCTCATTGGTTGCAGTCAAAGAAAATGACTGGGAATTGATCTCATAAACCTCACAAAGATAAAAGAATGCTGACAAAACTAAGAAACATTGATCAGAAAGGCAGTGTACATATGGCTGATTTGGACAGAATGACTTTTTGTTTTTTAAAAAAGTGCAAAGTCCAAGGTTTCCCTAAATGGAAGGCCAAAAGACACAGCTAAAGCTGCCTTTTTCTGAAATCTGATAAAATAACATTTAATAATACAAATTTTATGGAGCTGTTATATATCAGTTTATGGAGAATGAACATCAGCCATGGAAGCACTGAACACAGATTTACATGTGATGGCCATTCAAAAAATATGGCCCAAATAGTCTTCTGCATGTGGAACAAGAGATCTTCAGGCAGTTAACTCATGTCTTCTTGCTTATTTGTCGTTTGGTTTTGTTTTCTTTTTATTTTTTTTTTAAAAAAGGAATTAAAAAAGAGAACCTTAATGACCTCACAGGAACAAAGTTCTGCCTTCAGTAATCCAATTTCAGGAAGTGATCTAAGAGCAGATGCTTTCAGAAGGTCAAGAAAACTGTAAAGATAATCCTGAATGTACAAAGATTAAGACCCCACACATTGTGGAAAGCAGAAAAAGAGTAAAAATTAGTTCCACAATAATTGTTACTCTATTTCAGTGTTCAGGTCTGAAGGCAGCTGAAATGCTAGCACACACACACACGCCCCAAAAAAAAGGAAGTCACTTTGGAAGTACTTGTACATGGAAATACCTACTTTCTACATTGAGGAAGTGCTGGGAACTGCTGTTTTGTTTTATGAGGAGGAGCTGTTTCTCAAGCACTAACAAGCTCTTGTGTGCGTACTTTGCTTGCTTCATTAATATCAACCTAATGGGCACCTGAGACCAGCAGTCCCATTTGGCCACTTGGACAAAATGCTGCAGTAATTCTACTGCCTGAATTTCACAGACGCAGCCACCACGCACAGCAAACTGTGAGAGAAAGAGGACTTCTCTTGTACGACAAACATATAAAACCTTTACAAAATAATGACTGACAGCTGATAGTGGGCTGTAGCCCTCTAAGCAAGGGCGAAGAACGGAGAGTCCAAAACGAGAAGCATTTCCCTCCTCCAAGGCAGCTGTAATAAACTCCACTACTGGCTGTATTACAGTCACTATCAGCTTAATACTGGATCCTCAACCGTGTTTTTAAACAGTAACTTGCACTTGTATGGAATGGATCTAATGACCAAGCTTTTTCTGTTCCTGTGCATCATGATCCTATAAAACATGCAGGTATAGCCCAAAGCTTGACATGTTTAATGGTGCTTGCATCAAGTGCAATGAGAAGCAGGTCCAGTGAAGCAAGTTACGAAAATCACTGATTGTATTACAAAAATACCATGTAAATCCATTTGAGGTATTCTGATACTATGGAACAGCAGTTTCTCAGGCTCTTTACATTAAAAAAAACGGTTAGGCTGAAGGTAAAGGTGATGGGCTACCTCTTAATATTATGCTACCCTTGTCTGTATCAAAGACCCTATTTTTTACAAACTTAAAACTATGTCTTCAAAAATAACAACAGTAAGTGCTTACTTCTAGGCGTGCAAAATGTTGCCTGTGAGTTGCTTGAGTATAGGCAGCATTACAAAACAAAAAGTCACTTTCATATATTCAGTATCAAGGCAGTATAAACTTCTACCTTTGGTTTGATCCAAGCCAAACACACATTTAGAGAAGACAAATACAAAAAAAAACCCAATGACTAAAATACACATGATTTCCAGAAAATATAAACATATTGATGATTTAAAGATAGTTTTTTGATTTTTTTAAAACTCAGTGACATTTTAAAGTGCAATATAGGTATCTGTTTAGAAATGGTGAACTAGAATTTAAGAAAGTTTCTTCCCTCTTCAGGGCAAAAGTAGAAGCTGCAGCATCTCTCCACAAAGATCTGCCTCTAACTGTGAGAGCAGATTATTTGAGAAATCATTTTTGTTCTGGTGTTTCCAACATTAGAAGCATCTCACCTTTTTCCTTCATTTCATGCTATTCCCAAATTCTGCTTCATTTTTTCATATACAACATAGCTGATGCTGACAGCTGGAAGCACTTTCATAAAATTAGGGGCTATGCCCCGATAAAGTCCTCGGATTCCCTCTGTAGCAACAATTCTTCGAAACAGACCAACCATGTTGAGCTGTGGAGCTCCTTCCACTGAGGCTACAACAAAGAGATAATGTGTTACACAGTGTTTTACTAATATTAAAATTCTTAAGCAAGTCTTAAACACCTGAGTGGTGAGCGTACTGTCACCTCTAGAGCCACTGATTAAAACTTGGGTGCTCTCAGAGAGGAGATCTCTCTAATTCCAGACTTTTGAGAGATATCCATGTGTTTAAACACCACTGAAAAGTGTTACCTACCTACATTCCTTTGGAAATCTAGGCTCCTATCCTTAGTCTGTGCACAAACACATCGAGTAAAATTCTCAGCTATGAAACTGTCTTTATGAAGCATTCTCCAGAGCAAACATTGCTGTCTACCTTCACAGGATGAGGTAAGACCTTTTCATTTTACCTCTAAAATTCAGGAAACAGTCTAATTTCTAGAAAAGTGCTCCCAGGCTATGATAGGAGCTCTGTGTCTGGTTGTCTTGCATGGAACGTGGCTCTTGGAGCACATAGAGCACTACTGCCTGCAATGTTACATTTGGATTAAGTATGATGAACAACAACGTCTGGATAATAGGAGAAGGGGCTGATGTAAAGAAGATTCGCCAGATAAGTCTTTGGTTTTCCAAGCTGGGTTTTTTTATTCCCACGTCTCTGCTACAGCTACCCACATGACACAATTTTGATGTGACCACACAGAAACATTTTCAGTACAAAAGGACTCACCTTGAGCTTGCATGCGTGTTCTGATGAGAGCTAGAGGGTAACTGGCTAACTGCCCACATGTGCTGGAAACAGTACCACATCCCAACAATACAAAAACACCTGGGTTAGCAGAGCTTGATGCATAGTGTTCTAGCCATGTAGTCTTTAAGAGCTGCCAAGATATAAAATTAATTATTAAGACAAGAGATCTGCATTCAAGAAAATAACAAGAAATCTTACAGGCTCAATCCTGAAAAGCATCAATCTCACTACACCAGTCCTACATGCTTACTTTTAAAGTGCAAAGGTAAATGCCTCAGCACACAGACTACAGCAGTTATTACATAGAAGAGAAATCCTTAAAAGATCCAGCAGCAGCAACAGTGCCCATGTTCTAGACCCACTAATGTGCTGGTGGAAGGAGGAGAGGAACACAACTTGGTACTTCACAGGGTGCAACAAAAGTTAAGTGCTGTGCACATCACATCATGCAGAAGCAAGGACACAAACTGTAAAAAAGAACTTCCACTGCGCTTTGAAAACATTTGCTAAAGCAATTTTGCTGCTTACAACTGCAGCGTCACAAAAAAGATTTGTCTAGACTATAAAAAAACTAGTTTGTGCATCTGAGCTACTTAACACACTTTGAAGCAACACCCAGCACCTAAGGTAGATAAAATATTTCATTTGTTGCTGTGGGTGTAAGAGGTGCCAGTTCCTCTTGAAAGGAAAGAGAGTGGTGTTTCTAACTCCTCACAAGAACTATACATTAGCCACAAAGAGTTCTGGTGACATGCACAGATACTCAACAAATTCAGGTTATTATGATCCAGTTGTGAATCACAGAAAAAAAAAAATGTATTAAGTATCATAAATGAAGGATAAGTAAAATAATATGAATATCATATCAGGTTTTTAAGGCCCATATCTGGTACAGAACATGTATGTTCCAGTCCAACAAGGTTATTTAATGTGCAAGCATGTTGTTTTGCCAAGGTCTATATAATCCTGCCTTATGAACAGATTTATTGCTTGGTACTGTCACAGGTAAGGGCGCATCAGCATAAGCACTCCTTGAGGAGAGGCAAAGAAGAACATTAAAGTCTAGTAACATTAGTGGAAATTCTCATTTATTTTAAATTGAAGGCAACTGTAATACTACGAGCATAATACAAATCTACCTAATGACACAGGTACTCTAAAGACCTTTTTTGTAAATTAACTAATTAAAGCTACTTGCATTCAGTGATCAAAACTCACCTCATAAACAGCAAGGTCAATGCCAGCATAAGGAATTATACCCAGAATATTAGGAATATAGCCTTTGTAAAAGGCCTTTACACCTTCTCTTTTTAAGATCTTCTTAGCACAGTCAAACATCCCAGAATATTGCCCTGTTTTACCCACAGCCAATCTGGTCTTTAGAACCTAAAGTAGAAAAAACAGTAGCTTAATCACATATCTATTTATTAATGTATTTTATAAACACAGGAAAACACAGTATCTCTCTGCTCTGGAATTGCTTTATGCTTTGGTTCTTCACATCTAGTGATGACTCCTGTTAAGGCTTTGTTAGCAGTAGGCTTCTTCCCATTTTATTATTAGGTGAGAGTAGCATGCATACTACTATACACTAACTAACAAATTATTAGCCTTTTTGAATTGCATATTACCTTTCCTTTCTTGATTAAAACACACAGATTTCAGATCAACTTGAAGGCAATAGAGGCATTAGCTAAAGAAAAGTGAGAGCATTAACATGCTGGCAGATCGCACTGGGAACAGCAAAGCATATTAAAAATAATCTTTCAAAAAGCACAACCCTTTGAGAGGCAGTTAATATATAAATACATATATATAAAAACCAAGTATCAATTAGAACACAGTATATTCTAAAACGCCTAGTACTGAAATTCTGAAAAGCCTGAAGTCAAAAGCCCAAAGTCAAAATTAAGATATAGGAACCAAGGAATTCCTACAATATTTTCAAGAGCAAAATGGGGTTTACTTTGGAAATTAACCAGACATTTGGCAGAGTCTCCAACGGAAGCAGATTCTCTCTCACTTACCTCCATGGGATAAATAGAAGTTTGTGCTGTTGCTCCAGCCAAAGAACCAGATACAAATCTTTCCACGGTGCCTAACTTCCCATCCTCCTTAGCGAGTATCTTCTTATACTGTACAGTTAAAACACATAAAATAAACATCGTGCTTTTTAGGAGTGGCAAGAGTTACTAGAAGTTACTGGGAGTGCAGTACAAAATGTCTTTTCAAGTTGTACTTACTTTTTCATGTATATACAGTTACTTTCACTAACTCAACAGATCTAGCACAAAACTTACTACAATTTCATGGACAAAGAATACTTCAGCCTGCAAGAATCCTTTACACTAAACACCTCAGCTGTCCACAGTACTGTCAGGTATTCTATAAATGGTCAGCACAAGGATACCCACACTATGGCCCCCAGGTAACGAAGAGGAACCTGACTCTCCTCCAATCCATTTCTCCAATCCAAGAATGAAAGATCAACTAGCACATTCTCAGAGTCACTCAGAGAGCTGTATATACTGTTTCATTCAAGACAGAGACATCATCATGCAAGAATGCACTTGTCAGCTCCCGAAAGACAGAGCATGAGTAAGGAATAACGTGCTCAAAGTTACTCTACAGCATCAAAATCTGCTGTTAGGTTTTGCAATAGCCCAAAGCCAACTTGACTTTTTGTTACTTTTATTTCATAGTTGTACAGAGATGTAAAATACATTCATTTAGTCCTACTTGAGGCACTAGCAAGCCCCACAGAGGAAAAATAAAGACCATTTAACTACACCAGAAAGGGAGTTCATTTTCCAGAAGAGGATTAGGCCTTAACATGATGCTTAAAGCTGATTCAGAGGTAAATATAACTCTGACATCCTGGGTGAGGGCATCTTACACAGCACCATCATATTTGACTTAAAAGGATCCTATACAGGATTCATATACATAGGTTGAGCTAGTGTAAGGTGCTAAGTTTTTGGTTGCTGTCACTCTGAAGCAGCAAACTAGATGTTAATGCAGTTCTCTATATAAATCTATGCAGACTGGAGGACAGTTTAATATATATGACAAATTTAGCTTTCTTATACTGCTTATAATTTGATAGAAAATCTGCCTAATACCAAGTATTCTATTAACAGAATAGACTTTTAAATACGGAAGTCACTCTGAATCACTGTGACAAAATCCCCAACCACAATAAGAACTCCTATATAATACAACAGTGCAAATCATGAACAGTGAGAGTGATACAGTGTCTTATTTACCATTATCTTCATTCCTGATTTATTATCCTACCTGTTCATAAGCCCAGAACTTAATAGCTGTTTCAGGAGCTATTTTCACAACATTTACACCATTCCCCCTCCAGAGAGATCGGATGCCACCTTCCTTCAACATTTGCTTAAAACCACTAGCTATATTCATTTTGTTTGATTTTGAACCATGAACCTAAAAAAGAAATACCAAAGTCACAATAAAGAACACTGCTCTGATTACACTGTAAAACTCATCACCTAAGTATTAAATTGCTTAAATATATCATCTAGCAAAAACATATCAACTATTGATAAAACAAAATCTTGTTTTAGCGGCACAAGTACTACAATATATCATTTACATTTTGCCAATATGGCTAATCAAAAGACCATTATTATGAACACAAAATATGGAAATTCTCAAAACAGAACGAGACCTCCAGAACTTTGATATTGTATTTGGCCATTGGTTTTCCTTAAACATTCTCTAAAAAGAGAAGTGATACACTGGGAACTAAAAAGTTCTTGAACATTGCACCTACCTGCATCATCACTTTAAGGCGATCTAACGGTGCTGTACCTGTTCGAGAGACAGCACCAGCCACTCCTCCAGCCAACAGCTGTTTCCACCACTGTCCAGTCTTTTTCTCTTCCTCCGTGAACTCATCTGGAACAGTCAAACTATCTCCTATATCCAACACCTATTAAAATCCAACCCAAAGATATGCAAATAACTATCTCATTCCATCATCTGAATTTTATCAACAGTTCTAATCCCAAATGAACCTGAGAATACATTAAAAAAAATGCATAGTTAAAAATAAAAATATCTGCAGTTTACATTCTATAACTAACTTGCTATGGATCATTACTACTGTTCAATGAATAGCAATGCTTCATTACTTCTAAACAGACATTGAGCAATAACACCACAGACCCACCATTTCAAAGACTGCACCATCGTCATTAAAAATCATGACAAATTTACGCCTTGAGTGTGGCCCAAACAAAGACATTCTGTCATGATCTGCAGACCTTTACAGTCGGCACTAAAGCTCAAATGCTTATATATTGCAGCTAACCTTTCACCGGACAGCCTTCTGGGATTAGTTTGGTAATCTCCTAAGGATGCTAACAAGAGATTTCTCTCTCACAGTAATTTATTCACACACATGTGAGATTTCCTCTTCCCTTCACCCCACCCTAGCATTTTAAAGTAGCATTTTTATAGCTGATATATAAGAATACTCTATTTCCATTAACTGCTGTGTATTATTTTACAAAATGAAAGGTTTTAGCAATGCTTTACACATTTTCTTATCATCAATTACACTGAAAGACACATCAATTACTTTTTTCAGCTATAAAAGTTTGAAATTTCATTGAGGTGCATGTTTGTATTTCCATTCAATTTGATCAAAGAACAATATTGCTATAAACTTTAGTGACAAAGCTGTCCAAGACATAGGACTATGGAATCTCACATATCACTTAAACATAATCTCTGCTCTTCATGCAATTTATAACCATGATATATGAGAAAAAATACATCAGAGATAATGCAAAGCCAATATTACACATAAGATAAACCTAAAAAGATGCAAGAATGTTTTAATAACTGATGAGTACTGACCACAAAGCGTGTTAACCAATAAACTTCATTAACTACTGTTGATTTTAATTGTAGAGAGACTATGTCCCTAATTGATGTTGCTTTCCTTATGTGTTAAGTAGACAGAATACCATCAAGGACATTTTGAACACAAGAACTGCAGGATGCAGATTCTAGATATAGCCACTGAACAGACAGGATAAGCACGATTTATTCTGGATACTGAACACGGAACAGATTAATTGAAAAATCCTCTCATCTTTCTGACATTCCTCATTTCCAAGTAAGGTGTCATCAGTTGCTCAACTGCATGGAATTGTCAAAAGACCAATCAGAACTCTCAAAATATAAACTCAATGGTCTGAGATATTATACATATCCACCAAGGTTTAAACAGGGGTCCACCGAGCCCTACACAAAACTAAGAAAAAAAGCTAAATTTGAGGGTGTTTATAACAGAAAGTTCGTAGCTAACAACTCACAGTAAGTCTATGCCGATGCAGCTACCTGCTTGGAAGAGTCTGACAGCAATTACAAATTTTGCAATAAAAACAGAATTGGAAGAGCTGCCAATGCCAGCCAGGCGTGCAAGCCTCACATCTGCTCTTATCTGAAACACCAGCTGCGCTGCCGTATAGCTGGATTTTCCTCACTGTGATAACTGGGTCATCACCTGACTGCAACGCTGAAATATCATGAGAAACTTCTAAAATTGTTTCTTGGGTGTAACTACATCTCATAATACAAAAAACACAGATCTTACGTTTAATAATAGCAATATAAAGCACTTCATTAAGGCAAAGGGTTTTTTTTTTCCACTAAGTAAGCTACGATCAGAACTATTTGATCTCATAGCAGTGCTTCAACTGTTTTCTTCAGCAAACAGGGAGCTACCTCCCTTTTGGCAAGTATTTCTGAACTGAGGCTGTACAGTGTGAAATACAAAGCTTTCAGATCTTATAAACTGTTTTTTATTATGGAAATGCTGACTAATCCCTGAAGATACAAATGGTCTCACTACAGTCAAAGAAATTTGTCTTTACCAAACTTTATTAGTCCAATAATCTACAGGATGGATATTTAGCAAACAAATAGGATTATTATTGGTTTACTTACCTTATTGTTTTTTCTTATAAGTCAGTCACTGAGATAGCAAGAGCTCCATTCAATACTAATTTAAAAAAATTATCAGCACAGTGGATAGCCTATTGCTGTATATTCTGCCATTCTTAAGTGAAATACTATAGCACAAAAGAGTGGGAGAACACATGCACAGAAAATCATCACTAAAGATATGAGATATTTCATGATAATGACCATGTTACCATGCAAATCCAAATACTGAACTAAATTCAACATAAGAAACAGTTAAACTGTTTCTATATTTTTTTTCGAAAAATTTATCAAAAAAGCACTGAACATAACAATGTATTGTAATGTGATGACATTTACTGTTGTGGTTGTTATCTTTCTGTGGAATATCTCCTAAGGAAGAAAAGGATTCCTTCCTAGGATTATTGAAAATTATTGGCAAAGTTTAGATGAAGTTCTTTGTTCAGCAGAAACTCACATGACACTACTCTGCTTGTAAATGGGAGAGCATGAAGTGAAAAGAAAAACCAAACCATCCTAAGCACAAGTATGCTTGAAATATAAACATCTGTGAAGTTGTTACACTCAATATTGCAAATTAACCCAGCAGACGTGAACATAAGAGCTGCACTGAGATAAAAGTCGAACTTACAGTGGAATGTTTCCAATATCGAATTATTTCCTCAATGTCTGTAGCTGGGTTAAACATAAAATGATCTCTCCACTCATTCCAGTCTACTGTCATTGTACCATCAGCATCAATACTGAAAAGAAATTGAAAAAGCTGTGTAAGAAAATAGTAGCATGGATGGGTTTTTGTTCTGTTCTGCTGCTCTCTTCTTGAGGGCCTTTTCTTTTTTTAATATTGGCCATCACATCAGTGATAACTAACTGTGAACTCCATATGGAGACTTCAAGGTTGAATCTGCCATGGCCTTTCAATATTATGCAAGTGCATTTGCTGTATTCCATTTAAAAAACATAATATAACACTTCATTTTATCAACAACATTTACAGAGAAACAAGATAAAATTCTCCTCCCAGAACTAAATGTGCAAATAGTGACTAGACTTGCTATCACCCAAGAGCAGATGGAATATGTGAGATTTCCTATAAAAGCAAAGGTACCAACACCTTTCAAAGTCATAATCTCATTTATCCTCTTCTCTGGATTATAAAAATATAATAACGAACAATATAAAGAAGCTTAAAATACTTAAAGAAACAAAAACTCCTGACCTTTGTAGGATCTTTTCTGCCTGTTTTTCTGAAATGTTTATACCCAATATCTTGAGGGACTGAACAACTTCTGATGCTTCAATTTTACCTTGAAACATTAAAATAAAGATGATATACATTTAAAACACGGAGCTAAATACACTCAGCACCTTGGAGCTCACTAAGTTCCATTGTAACATCTACAAAATAGCAAAGAAAATTCAAAATAAATTTAAACATAGATGACGTAATTTGATTGTCTACTATACGGACAGAGGGAAGGCAAGTACATTAAAATCACACAACCAGCTGAGAAGTAAACATTCAATGAGTGATAAACTGTTTTATCATTAATAGATACTTGGAAACTTTCTTATAATTTCTCCATCTGGGCAATAAATAGCCCCAGATCAATACACCTGGAAGACAATAATAACAAAAAAAGACTATAATAATTTATTATTTCAATCTATAGTAAACTATAACTATGATCCTATTAAGGAAAAGAAGTTCAGACAAAAAAAAATAATTTATTGTAACTTTTAATGCACAGTTTCTTCAAACAATGTTTGAACAAATAAAATAAATCGAGGCATACCATCATTGTTTTTGTCCAGGCTCTTAAATGCCAGCTTCATCTTTTTCTCGTGATCTTTAAGATACTGCATAAATTCTTCGAAATCTAGCTGTCCATCCTGGTTAATATCTCCAGCTTTAAAAATTTTCTGTTGAGAGAAAATTCAACATTTGACTTTTCCGTATCACAGCAGGTCACAAAACAAAAGCAGCACGGCACAGCCCTGGCTTTAAGAAATGCATCACACTGGTCACTTTGGAAGTCAAATCAGAAACACACCTAAGCAGAGGATTCGGAGCTATATTTTGCTTTCAGAATTTAACACTCTCAGTATTTTCATGAACAGAGAAAACACTCAGCAGCAAAGATATATTTAAGAAACTATTATTTATTACTTACATAACTTTTCTACTTAAAGATTTTAAGGTTTCTTATCAGCACTTCCAAGTTACACCTACAGGTATTAAAGTTTGTAGAGGAGGAGGTGAGGGCCAGGACATCATGAAACGGAACAACTTTAATCCTGATTTTCCCAGTTATACATGAAATTTGTCAATACGTCAGTAAAATAGACAAATACAGTGTTAACTATCATCTTTAATCCAGTGGTCTATTCATTATGAATTATAAAGGTAAAAGTACAAATAACAATTAACTATTTAACTGCTGACCAAAAAAAGAGACAAAGTCCTTGCTTGACTAGCACTTCCACTCCCTGGGGTCTGAGAAGGCAGGGCTTTCTGCTTCAAACTAGAGCCTGGACAAAAATTTCAACCAACCAACAAACAACAGATTTGTAACAAATAGAAGCCCTGTTATCTTCCATTTTTGTGTGTGTTTCCTACTACCTGCAGGACAGATCACCTATGTGTAAAATTAATTATGAGATGAATGCATGGTATACACCTGCCAGCACTGCAGGAAAGAAGCCTGACGTACAGCCTAGGCACTCACTTGTCCATCAACAGAGCGCCAGAACACTTCACCACCTTTGTGCACGAAAACACACTTCCTGAAAAAGGGGAATTACAGCAGCTCCCCCAAGCACCAGCCTGTAACTGCTGAGGCTTGTCTTCACAGGCACAGCCCCAAGGAGAGCGAAGCCCAGCCTAACGAGCTCTGCGGGATTTATTAGTTTGGGCTTGATGCCACAGCAAGGGCTGCTCCACACAGGGAGGGCTGCAAAGAGCAGTGGGGTGAGGAGAGGCAAGGCCTACAGCAAACTCCCACGAGCGCTTTCCATCCACACTCGCACTTCCACACCACTGCCATCTCTTTCGGCAGGATGTGTAGGAAGCAGGTAGGGAAATCCACCTCAAAAACAGGTGATAGTACACAAGATTTAAGGGGAAATTGTGGCTCATCTTTTGATTTGGGCATCAGTCCCTGCAGTTTCCACAATGTGTGAAATCCTATGGAGGCAGCACCCTGTACAAGACAGGCAGGAGATCAACCTGACAGCATTAATGTCTTTGTTAATTTGCAGTAAGTTTCAGAGCGCTTTCAGGTACACATAAAGCATATGCCAAAATTCTTCTAAACATCATCTGTTTTGCAGGCTGCCTTGCGCAACGGCAGTTTCTGAATAAAGTAACTCTCAAGAAGATTTGCACAGCTGCTCTAATCTGCAAAATCTTTAATCATTTTGTTTAATCCACTATAATTCGTAGAAGCCCTCAAAAGACCAAAGTCCAACAAGTTCTAGCCTACAGAAACTAAACATAAAGAAGTGTAAAACTCTGGTGTATTTGTTGCAGGCGTCTGAAAAACACCCTGAAGACATCTGAATATATTTACGTTGCCTTTGTCCTTCCTATCCCTCTACTAAAAGAAATGTACATTAGTGTTTAATCTCAAAAAAAACAAAATGTGTAAGATTATCATAGATTTCTCAGTGGAAGGGAGGAAGATGATGTGGTACTCCACAGTGAAATAAGCACCAAATTAACTACCTCCCATAATACAGCGAGTTATGCACAATAAAATCAACTCAAGTTACCATATAATCAGAAAGGTGGTTGGTATAGATTTAGAAAAATAGCACTTTCAGTATACTTTAAGTCCAGCTTGATTGTCTTTTCTATGAATAACCTGTCAACAAAAATCTACTCATCACTTCAATTCCATGGCCTTGCCAACATGGTTAGGGCTGGTTAGAATTTCCAATTACAAAACCAATAGTTTACGTTTATTACAGTTTATGGATGCTTTCCTGACCACGACAATAAATTAAGGGTGGCTAATAGACTAATCATTAAAAAAAACCAAACAAATACAAAAAAACCCGACCCAAACCCCACCATTAAGAATTATTCTAGCCAAAAAGAAGAGTGGTCCCCACAAAGACACTGCCATCCCCACGCATCTTGCACTCCATGCATGGCACCTCATACCGCAGGACCCCGGTGCCCACAAGCTCCTCAGAAGAGGCAATTTGTGTGGCCATCATACACACACACACGCTTGCAGTGATTCTATTCAGTGCAAATTGTTATTATTCCCTTCTACTGTTATTATTCCCTATCTGAACTACATAACAAAAATGCAGAATAAGGAAAGTGTTGTTCTGCCTCACAGATACAATGCAACTTCAACTAAATTCCAATTACAAAATCTCCACTGCTGAGGACAACTTGAGCCAAAGAAAACGGAAATTCCTAGGAGATTTAGAGAGCTGGCAATTAGCATGTGTGAAGGGGGGAACCTTTCATTTCATCTGCCAATGAGTGGATTTTATATTGTAACAACTAGAAAAGTATAAGCACAAACACACTCTCCATAACCTACTTCTGTTTCTACAGTTATTCTCCAGTCTTCTAGTCAGTCTCAGCCACTCCCAGTGCAGCAGAACACAAGGGACGTGGAACACAAACGTATGCTTCTACTCAGCGAGCATATGCATTTTTCTCACATTACAAAGCTGAAAGTTCATACAAACAAAAGCCTCTTGGTCTTTATGAAAGGCACTAATTATGTGGGTGTTAAAAGTTTCAGATTAAAACTGGTAATTTGCAAGTTTGTGAAACAAACAGGAATGCTGAAAGGAGCTTGCCATCCACTTGGGAGGGCAGACTCCCTCATGGGGGGTTATGTACTCCATGGCTATAGCATAGGAAGACACTTGATACCAGGGCACACTAAGTCCAAGGTACAAACTGCCCATTCACAGCATCCAATAGTAATTCAAGTTGGAAGGAACCACTGGAGGCCACCGAGCACAACCCTGGCTCAAAGCACATCTAACTAGATAAATTTAGATCAGCTTGTGCGGACCACATCTAGCTAAGTCTTGGACATCTCTAAGGATGGAGATATACTACCAGATTTTGCAAAGTTACAACCACTTGTCACTGTGCCACTTCCTGGTTCACCAACTTCTCTGATGGAGAACTGGGTGCATTTTAAAACAGGCATGCCTACAACAATAGAGCAGGAATCAAACTAGTTGCCAGTCCTCGCTTGGAAGTCCTGGGAAACAATGTTCTGTGTGCCAGCCACACAAAACCTGCCATTTCTTATTATAGACTTACTGTGGGATCGCCTCACCTTCATACAGGCCCAGCCCCAAGAGGAAAATGATTATTTTTCAAGGTGTGCCATTTCTTTTCTCATTGTCTAAAAACTTTCACTTTCACAGTAGATAAAATGAAATGTTGACCACGTAAAGAATGGTTAACTACATATAGAGGAAGGCAGTTAAGACGTGGTTTAGTGGTGGAGTTGGCAGTGCTAAGTTAAGGGCTGGACTTGATGAACTTAAAAGGTCTTTTCCAATCTTAATGATTCTATGACTACAATGCTGTGGGCTTTCACACATACTGACTACACTGCTCCTGGGCTGACCTGTTGGGCCATGACACTGCTGCCTTTTTCTTTTCAGTATTTTTTTTTTAATTCTGCTACTTTTGTTCTTTTTCTGCAGTACATTTTGCTAATACAGATGCTTTCGAAGTCCTGCACAGCACGCAATACCAGTGTGATAGGCCACAAGCACACTGAAATATTGAAGAATTTTATTTTTAAATCCCTGCATTACAGAAACCATCTTGAACTCCTACTCCTCCAGAAGTTCTCTGTATTTGGTGCAGAAACCTAAGCCAGCAGGTCTGTTGGAAAACAAAAAAATATACACCTAAAAATTCTGATGCCCTGTAAGCATTCTGACAGATTATTACTCTGTGCCAAAGTTATAAACTTTAACACATTCACAGCTACAATGTAAAGACAGAGAATACAAGACACTAGACATCTTACTATTTTTAGGTAGACATTTCTTTTAAATTCACTGTTTAATTTTTATATTACTTAGTACCATTATTTGTGTACTATGCACACCCTGGTTACAGAACTGAATCATGCATGAAAGGTGGAGCTGCTCAGTACAAATGATTACCAGTCATCTACTCATTAGCTTGTTACTGCAGCTAATTAATATAATGTAAAGAATAACTATAAGGAAGTGATCCATCAATTAGTTATGGGGTGTTGCTGGCTTCCTATCATGGTATTTACAGGATACAAGTAAAAAACCAATACTTAAAGACACATAATTGGTGTAATTAGCTATTCATCGTTCTGTAATCTATGAATAGAGCTCCAAAGGGAACAGCTACAAATATTGCATAGAAAAAACACCATAGTGAGAACAGGATCGTGTATTTGGACATTCAGAAATTTCATTTTCTTTTAAAACCAGAGGTACTATCCACAAAACCAGCCACACCACCCCCTTCTCCGCTTCTGCCCTTTCCCTCTTCTTTCCCCCTTCATCTCCAAAATAACCAGTGTCAGTTATTCATACAGCTTCACATTGCACAATTAAAAGGTATTAGACTGTAATCTTACTGGAAGCCAAACTCAGTCACAGCTCAGATAAATGCAAACTCCTCTTTCTGTACTGAATACATAACCTACAATACTAAAAACTAATGCTGTACTTTTCCTATCTGTTTCTGCCAAGATTACAGAAATTTATTACATACAATGATAACCCCAAATCAGCAGTAAAAATTACTAAAGTCTGTCTTGTCAAATTGCACGAGTTGGGAGATAAATCCAGCATGATGGGAAAGGCCCGAGGATGTGTCCGCACAGCACTACACCCAAACCAGTGAGTCCACATAACACACTAACAAACTAGACTGCTACTTAACCTCCACAACCCAACGCAACACCCCAGTTTGAGCACAACACTAATTTTCACTTCCTCCAAAGACCTTTTAACTTGCTCATATTTATTTGCTTTCCTCCCAAAGGATGCTACCGACAAACGAACAGTATCCAAGCAGGGTCCTTACATCTACCAGAGACAGACATTAACAAAGTCCCCACTCCAGCACAGCAGACTTGCACCCTTGGCAGTAGCAAGGATGCTGCTATCGGCTGCAGAGCTTCCCCTTCCTGTTCCTTGTCCTGAGCACCACTTGCAGCAACAGGAAAGCACAAGCAGTCATCTTCTCACTAGTCCATTTCAAGTAACAGAACCTCTACAAAATGAGCCTAAAAAGGAAGAGATTCAAGTTGTGAGTATGCTCTCCCGTCCCTCAGGACCTGGATAAACTCTCATAGTTATGAATTAGATTCCAAGAATCTGAAACAATATAAATGGGAGATGCAAACTATCCCTTGTACCTTCATTCATCATTCCTCGCAAGTTACACTGGTATTTTTAACTTTGAACATACTTGGTAGACTGACTTTTTCCACTACATAAAAATACTCTGTTACAGAGGCATCCCCACCTTACAGGCATCTTAAAAGATTTGCCACTTTATCTTGTTTAGTTACCTGGGACACATTGCTGTCTCAAGGTAAAAAAGCACTTCAACGTGCAGTTAAGAGATCTTCCAGGGTTGGAGGTTCCCATATTTGGTGCCTGGCATTCTAGCACTTTGCAGCACCAAGAGGAATAATTAATCATTCACTGTGCCTTGTCACTGTTCAGGAAAAAAACTATCAAGCTAGTATTAAAAAAAAATGGTTTATCTCCTTGGATGTTTCAAGTGTTATGAAAACGAACATATTCATCTTGCTCTTTTATATGGAGACTTGGAGACTAACGCATGCGTCGGTTAAAAGCTTCTGAAGTTGTATATATGAAAATGAAATAATGACTTACATGTTTGCTTACAACTGAAGTCAGATACATTACTGAGGATGACTGTGGTATTTCACAAATAAGTCCCTATAACCAGACATAATCGTAACATCTATGGTGATCTGAAAAGCAAGCTTTAAAGGAACTAAGTAGTTCCAGTTTTCCATAATTACATGATGTAACCTCTGCTTTGGTAAAAAGTTGAAGATGCCTGTCTGCTCTACATCTATAGTACCTACCTTTTGTTATACTATTAAGGTGAAAGAAAGCGTCCTCTTTTCACAGAAAGAATGAAACACAGACATGGAAGTGCTGAAGCTTCGAAGACTGTGAATCTGCGTATCTTGTATAGTAATAATTTCTAAGAGTCAATACTGTGATTCCAAATGCCCACGTTCCTTCTGAGAAGTTGCTGCAGTTTTTCTAGCCAAGCTACAATATAATGAAGAGGCTTCAGTTAACTTGGTCTATCAGCCTTCTAATTTTGCCATGTAAGGGAAGTTGCCAAAATTAAGAAAAGCACAAAAAATCTTAATGAAACAGCATAGAAATCTGCAAGGACATATTTAGCTCAGTCACTAAACAAGCATGTGCTTTCTGGACAAAGAACAGCTATGGTAAGTTCCAGGCTCTGAAGGACTACCTAGCTGTAGTTTGTAGAGGCCAGAGAAAAGCACAGAAGGATCCAATGCACCCCTGGTGCTGTTCTCACCCACCTCTGACACTGCAACGCAGCTCTGTAAGACAGCGTGAGGGCCTGCCTTGTGTGATGAAATTCTGAATTTTCTTTGGTTTAAATGCAGCAACACACTCCAAGGGTTCTGAGTATTTTTAGATTTCACTGGACTAAAATTTTCATAAACACCATCAGTTACTCTAAACAGACCATATCCTGAGAATATGGCCCCTGGACACAACTGAGAATTTAGTCTCCTCAGGCCTTGTTTCCACCACAAAGAAACGTCTCATCACACTGTTTCTTCAGCTAAAGGTGCCTTAATGTAACCAAAGACATATGTCAAAACCTGACAGAGTCAGTCCAAATAAGACCATTATATTGTCTCCAGAATCCAGTTATTCATTTCAATAACATCTTTCCACTCCTTGGTCTGGGACTCAATGTATAAAGAGTACCAAAATTTGAATGCTTGGCTGCTCCTGTTGCAAACCAAAGCTTGAAATCCAGGGTTTGCCTCCTACAGGTTTACTGTAAGGATTGATTGCAACAGAAGCAAAGGGTGAACAAAAATAGTACTTCATACAACCACTCACACCATTTATGGTAGTCCCGCCTAAGAGAGACACTGCATTTTGAAGACACAGGGTGAAATCATTTGAGACCTGATTCCAGCATCTATTTTGTGTCTCTACAGGACAACTCCGCTAATCGAGGTGACTGTACAATAACTGTTAATGTTGCCCACAGAGTGCCATTTGATACTGTCACCACACTGAATTCCTTCTTCATAGGTCTTGACATGTTATGTCAGGAATCTTGTAAAGCTTTGCAAAGTTACCCATTCCTGGCAGGTATTATATTACAATATAAAACAGGAGTCATCCTGGCAGCCTCTAGGCAGCATACATTTTGGATTTTCCAGCAGTTTACTTTTGTCTTGTCAGATACTGACAGGAGGCAGGTCAAGCAGAACACAATGTTAGGAGCTTCTATCACGTTGGGCTATGATGTTGTGCCATGGGGAAAAATGATTCTTCCTTAGAGGGACATGCAACCTACCTCCAGAGTTTACCACGTGGCTTCACATCAGTTCTCTTATCTACAACGTCACTTCACCTAAAAGAACGTCTCATCATACATTAAACATTAATAAAACTGCCAAGATAATCGATGAAAGCTGAAATAAAATGAGCATACCAGTAGTCTATCACTCAAATGGATAGCAGCTTTGAATCACTTAAAGACGTGCATACTCCTTCTAGAGAGTAATTACACTTCAAGTAAAAAGAGCAGATTAATGCTAGGAGCACAAATGCTAATTTATACTGCGAAGATGATGCCTTAGGATGAACCAACTGACTTTGCAGTGAAACACAGAAACACTCACATGGAGGCTTAGCAGGAGTTAACCAGCAAGCAGCTGTGCCCCCAGAAGTACAATGACCAACACTCCTATACACGCGGATTTCACCCCATGTACAGAAGTCAGCCCTGCAAAGAGTATTTTTGAAAATCTAGCCCAGACCTTCAACTAAAACATAACAACAGTGCAAGGCCTGAGATCCTGACCCAGCCATGAGGCAGCGAAGCCACCTCTGTTTGGGATATCCCAAGGTCTGCCCATCCCACAGTGCCACTTTCTCTAGTATTTCCAAATCTCATGTCCTTATTTATTAGTTATAAGTAATTACAAAACTACTGCTGCCCCTCCAAACATGAACATGATGATTTATATGTATCTGACTTCATTAATAAAACAGGTTTTTAACAAGTAGTAGAAACATCTTTTACTGAATTCAACATCACTTTAAAGCTTCTAGGAAGCAGATTAGCTACATAAGAAGGAAAGAAACTGGAGGCAAGTCTTACTGAGGCTCTCTTACTACAAGAAGTCTAGTTATTAAAGGGTATATATAACCACTCCAGTTTCTAATTCCTAGGTCAAACCAAACCCACCATTTAAGTTTAAAATAGTGAGATACAGAAGTTTCAGTGCACTCCAGCAATTCTCCCTCTCCTCTCTAAAGCGCTACACAACTCATGGTTTATTTTGTTTACTCCGTGTTTCTTAAGCAACTAATGCAGCCAGTTCCTGCTCTCATTGCATCCAGGTAAGTCTAACTTCTCTCTCTTGCTTTCATGGGTTTCACTTCCAGTTTACCCTGCAGCAGCTGAGAAGAATTTGACACATACTCAGATGCGCACTATTAATGAAAAGCATCACACCCAACCTGAGAAAAAAATGGAGCGTCAATTCTAAGCTGCTCAAAATTTAAGAAACACAACAGTTGTGTCTCAGGGCTTTCAGTGAATGATGTGGGAATGTTAATGCCAGAAAATTAACTGGTCCCCTGTTGTTCAATGTGAGTAAAAGCCCCAAATTGTTACAGTCAAACTGGTACAACAGGTTTCCAACAACGTGTGCTGAAGTTCACAACTAGCATGCGCTTAATACTGACAACTTTCATGGATAAGCAAACAGGCAAAACTGTCCCTCCCTTATATACCAGAAACTGAGAATACAAAACATACGTACTTACTGCAAGGATGATTTTGACCTGAAGCAATACCAAAGTGAAGGTGTACTTTCATTCACACTCTCACAATAAGCATCATTCAACTCAAGAGCCCTGCTGCATAACTTTCCCTTAAGCATATAAGACAGAGAATTAAAAATAGCAATAAGAGGTAAAATAGAGACCAAATAATGAGACCATGGGAAAGAACTGGCAGTGTCCCATGATTAGTATAAGGTCACCGAAACTGAGTTATTGACCTAACATACCTCTTAACATTGCAGTCAAAATTAAATTTCACTTTCCTGGACTTCTTTCAGAAAGTATGCAATGGCTAGTATGGGCATGGCAGCGGAATGCTATCTCACCATTCTTTCTACTGAAACAAAGAACAGGACTGTTACGGTAATTGCTCCAGCACAGATCTCGACTGTACCTGTTCAGCTTAACTGAACCTATGCGTGCCTTTCAGCACAAACTTGCCTTGCCACACAAATACTTGTCCAGAGAATTGTGTATTAAACGATTTTACATTCTGATCCCTGAGGATTAGAAGGCTGGAACACCTTCCCTATGAGGACAGGCTGAGACTTGGGCTTGTTCAGCTTGGAGAAGAGAAGGCTCCAGGAAGACCTTAGAGTGGCGTTCCAGTACCAGAAGGGGGCCTACAAAAAACCTGGGGAGGGACTCTTTGTCAGGGAGTGCAGCGACAGGAATGATGGAGAAGGGGTTTAAGCTGGAAGAAGGGAGATTTATATTAGGTATTAGAAAGAAACTGTTTACTGGGCAACATTGACATAGGTTGCTCAGAGAAGTCATGGATGCCTTATCCCTGGAAGTGTTCAAGATAAGGTTGGATGAGGCTTTAAGCAACCTGATCCAGTGAAGTGTCTTTGCCCATGGCAAAGGGGTGGAACTGGATGATCTTTGGAGTCTCTTCCAACCCAAACCATTCTATGATTTTATGATTAGTGAAAACAACTAGGAAATATAAGTTTCTCTTCCAGGTACAAGTCAGCTTTGCTAGTGTAACTACGCTGCACTGGAATGCTTGATGACTCAAGTTTTACTGACTCGTGAGGTCACAGCACCGATAACAGGGAACAACGGAATTTAATAGCCCAAGCTCCTCACTGCAGAATCCACACCCAAAGAGAATATGATGTCTGTCTGTCGTTCAATGGCCATTTTTACAACCGTGCATTTCTAAACAGATGGGCCTTGGCATCAGGCACAGCCCATGTGAAGAAGAATCGTTTCCATGTCCATGTATTCACAGAGACTCGGATCTGATGTCACAGCCTCCTGTTATAGGTTTACTCACCAGCTGCTCAAAGCAAGCCTGAATTTATTCTGACCTAGATCATGCAGCACACACAGTGACAGACAAAAGCTGCAGTTTACCATCCTTTACCACGCCGGAGGCAGAATATGCTACCAGATGCTGCACCACCGAGCCACGGGAGGTTGACACGCGATGAGCAAACCCCGCCGTGCCCACTCGGCAGCGGAACCGCCGCTATTAATGACGTTTGCGCTCGAGATCCGTCACTCACAACCCCGAGGCGTGCCCGTAGGACCCATTCCCTGGAGCCGGCACGGCATTCCCGGGAAGGGAACCTCCCATCAGCTCCGGCCGATCGCGCCCGTCCCGGGGCGGCAGCGCCCATCGCTCCCCGCGGAGGGCTGCGCTCTCACCTCCTCCGCCTCCTTTCCCAGGGGGATGCCCATGGCCCGCAGGCCCGTCTGGAGCTCAGCGATGTCCACCCTCCCATCCTCGTTGAGGTCCAGCTTCTTGAAGAGGCTGGCGTAGCGCGAGTCGCCATCCCTGCTGCCGTCGCAGGCGGCCGCGGGCAGCGCGGAGCCGCGGAGCAGTCGGAACATGGCGAGGAGGGCGGCGGCACGGACCCCTCGGCTCCCAGCGCTGCAGGCACCGCCCGCGCTGCTGCAGCGCCCGCAGCTGCCGGAGGAGGGGACGGGCCCGCCCAGCCCCGCCTCGGCGGCCGCGGGAGGAGGAAAGGCTCCTCACGGCGCTCCCCGCCCTCCCTCCTCGCCCTCGCCGCGGAGGCGGGAAAAGAGGCGCTGAGGGGATCATAGAACCGCCTGGTTGGCAGCCCTTGGCGATCATCGAGTCCAGCCGCACCTGTCCATTACTAAACCAAAGCCCTGAGCGTTTCAATCACCCGGCTGGTAAACAACCCCAGGGGTGGGACTCAAGCACCCCCTGGGCAGCCTCTGCCAGTGACTGACAGCCCTTCCGGGGAAGAAATCTTTCCCGATGTCTGATGTGATCCTCCCCTGACACAACTTGAGGCCATTTCCTCTTGTCCTGTCGCCTGGCACTTGGGAGGAGAGATCAACACCCACCTCGCTACAACCTCCTTTCACGGAGCTGCAGAGAGTGGTGAGGTGTCCCCTCAGCCTCCTTTGCTCCAGACTGAACAACCCCAGCTCCCTCAGCCGCTCCTCACAAGACTTCTTCTCCAGCCCCTTCACCAGCTTCGTTGCCCTTTTCTGGACACACTCCAGCATCTCAATGTCTTTCTTGCAGTGAGGGGTCCAAAACGGGGCAACAGCCCCTCAAGGTGATCTCAGCACTTCCCCACTTACACGGTTGTACCCAGCTAAACATTTCCAGCACAAGCAGAGAAACACCAATAATGCTGCAAATTACCCAATTTTGGATACTTTGGCTCATTCCAGCCGCCAGTGGTTGGGGACTGGATTGAAGATGCCTGAAAAGAACTCAGTCCAGAGACAGCAGACTTTGGAAGAGCCTGGCTTGTTCAGGCTAATATAACAAAAAGGAGACTTCTAGGGGTTTTGCTTCATAATTGCTTCATAAATAAATCAGCGGAGTAAATGTGAAAGGAGCTACTTAAATGACACAGCTGGTATAGGAACAAATGGATAACAGATGTCAGGAAGCAGACTCTCAGTGAGAGCACTACAGTGAAAACAAGAAGTGCTGCCCAAGTCCTGCTTTTCTGGAGTGCCTTCAATCCGTACACAACCATGGAAACTGCATCTCAGCCTTAGAGCAGAATGTTAGTAGCCTTGCTTAAAGAGTAATTAATAAAGCTAAAGTGCTACACAGTCTGACCATAGACTAATTGGTATTTGAAAGAAGGCGAGACACTGCTATGACTTGCATATGTAAAGACTGATTGCATTATATGTTCATAGAATCACAGAATCAGTGTTATGAGAAGGAGCCTCATTTAGATGTTCAACAGCAGCTAATCATTTCCATATGATCAATACAGCTATATACAAGTACTCATAGGAACCTGCAGGCATTAAGTGTTAATATTTTCCTAGCAGCATAACAGACACCAGATTTTGGTAATCACTTCAGAGTGAATATGTGTATATTATATAGACATACACACTTAAAATATACCAATTCAAATTAAGTATTACTTTAGGGGCAATACATACAAGTTTGTGGGCTGATTGAGTATCTGCTATAATCTACGTGTATCAGAAGTGTCTGATGGGGGATTACTGACTAATGTAAGAAGTGGCATAAATAAAAGATCAAGACAAGAAGAGAACGTTGATGGGATAGTGATGTTGTTCCTAAAAACTCTGTAGTTGTCGGTAACACTTGTGAAAATTGTCAATAGTCCAAAATGCAAGGTGAAAGATGCATTAAGCATCTTCCTGAAGCAACAAGGAAGAAAAGCTAGTTTTGGTAGGTTTGGCTTGTGTAAGTCCATCCTGCATAGATATAATTTCTATAGCATATGCCATACTGTTAGAAGATGTATAGGAAAAGTAACCACAGAAAACAGAGAGATGATAGAGCTTGTTGGTTAGAAAATTCCTATTTGCAAATGGATTCTGGTTTGACTTATGTGCATGGCAGTTGGTTAGAAGTACGGGATATATTTCATTGGCCCAACTGTTGATCCAAGATGCAAAGCAACAGTGAAACACGTTGTCATAGAGCAATCTCAGATTTGCGTTTTTCTCCCTGAAAATGGAGTAAGTAGCACAGAGCTGTGCAGAAAGTTCAAATGCTTTGACTGTAGTATGACGGGTTGATGCCAATAAGGAAAGCAGGGAAAGGTCTCAGACATTGTCCATATATTGACAGACATATACACCTCTGTAAGGAAGCCCTTGTTGAAATATACAGATGCTACTTGGGCCCAGGTGACCTACTGCAGTGACATTTGGCAGTGACCACAAATGCAACTCCAGAGCTCTGCATCATTTAAATCTCTAACAAGCAAATAAATCTTCCTTATTATATGGAAGCTAGCACTACCGAACCCATAATTTCTTCTACAAACAGTTTCATATGACAGGTTTTGGGGCTGCATAATTTCTAGAGTCCTGAGGACTGGAAAGGAGCTGGAATAGTCTGTCATCTTGCACTCCAGTTTTTACCTTGCTTGAAGGAACTGCATAGCCACAAAGGACTTCTGAGTCAAGAAATATTTTTGTTTGAGATATGCATCTAAAATAAGATACTTAAAGAAATTCTCTTACATTTATATAATTTGTATTGAGTATTATAAGGTTTTCTGATACCAACACTGATTGGTATCAGAACATTAAAACCATATCAGAAAAATATATGCCTTTAACTTACTAAACCAAAAGCTTTTAATTAGTATATGCATCAATACATTACAATAAATGCTTAAATTACATCAATACTATCCACTTAGAGGAAGTGCCATAAATATCACAAAACCTCAGAGGCTAGAAGCAGACGATATATTTTATTAATAGATTAAAAGATAACTCAGCTGAATTGCATGATTCAGTGTCTGCTCTAGATACTGTAGCTCCTTTTCTGTGACCAAGGAAATACTTCATAATAATTTTTAAATTATGAAAATAGGCTATGGCATGAGCCAAAAGTAATTTCTGGCTTAACTCCAGGGACTGCAGTGAAGTTGAGTAATTTTTAAATTATGAGATGAAATCCAGTTTTGCTACACAGTTAAAAATTGTCTGTTAAGTATATCAAGAAATTTTAAGTCACCTGAAGGAGCAATGTCCAGGACACACAGAGGAGGATAGGGTTAAACACCACAAAGGCAATGAATATTTAAAAGGCAACAGACAAAGTTCAGTGTTTTTTTCTTGGCTTAGGGTAAAATGAATACTTGCTCCATTATACAGACATAATTAGCTCAGTTTTTAAATATCATTATAAAACTTCAAAATAAACGTATTTTGGAATCTTACTATCATATAGGAACACGCTATGGTAAATTCAGGTTCTTCTATTATTTGTCACAGATTTTTCTTTACTGGTACTTCTCTTTCCTGGCACATGGCACTGGACTAGTTTAGCATGAAAAAGGTATTGTGTCTTAATTCAGAAAGATCACAGCTGCAGTACAATAAACACTGTTTACAAATTAACAAATCATGATGTTGTCAACGGAGATTGAGCTAGGTATGCTTCAGCTGGCTTTTCCTGTGCCATGTCACCCTTTTGGAGGGCACAGAACATCTCTTAGGATGGGGGCTGTTACTGGAGCTTTATTTACCGCACAGCTTTAAGGAGCCATGCCACATGAAGGTAGCAATCATTCTGAGGGTCATCAGAGAGACTGCTCATGTGGGTTTGTATTAGTCATTTAAAAATGTATTTGGAGACTGAGACTTCGCTACGTTTCATAAAGCAGCATGAGAAGTGTCACGATTATAGCATTTACTTAACCACATTGCATTTACCTCCTACTGAGCTCAATTTTTAGTTTAATTTAGTTTCAGACATTCAAATTTATCTCTTTCATGACCAAGACAGAGTGCTTACAATTGATCACTGCTGGAGGCACTGATTCGGTACAGGCTGTAGCCCAGACCTTATATCAGATTGAGAGCAGTGATCCAGCTACAGCCAAACACAGGGAATCATGTGCTACAGATGAGAAGTAGAAATGTCCAGCAGAAAAATGGCACTGCAGAAAACAAACAGGCTGAGTGGATGAACATAGGTCACGTTTGTACCATCTCCGTCAATGATACATACACGGGTGCTCTGGAGGATTTAAAAATCCCAGAGACCTGAGCTTCACCTGTTTGTGGACTCACCTGTCCATAAAAGAAGTTCCCTATTACCTCCTGTAATTTTGTGACTGAAATCTTAATTCTTCAGGAGAGCAAACAGCTTTTGAATGATTTCTTTTAGCCTGGTATAACTGCGCTATTTTGAAAAACAGTGATTTTTCTTGAATCTTTAAGGTTTTGTACCTGCTTGACTAACATCCAACTTGATTAAAGATTTATGAATGTCTCCTAAAATAAAACTCCAGTGCCTTAAACTTACAGAAGCTTTACATCAATGACAACACTGGATTGTTACTTTGCCCACAGTGTTTGTCCTTTCCTGAAAGGCACCACTGCTATTTTGAAGATCTTTTGATTAAAGTTACTAAATCTGTTTTAAAATCTATAGTTCCAACACTTCTGAGTTTTAACTCTTTTTGATCAAGAAGGTTAGCCTCAATATAGAAGACTTTTTTAAAAGTCATGGATTTCAGAAAGTAAATATAGCCCCTGAATAGAGTTGGGCTTTTTTGAATAAGAATTGCATTTGAATAAACCCTCATAAAGTCATTGGGCAACAACCCCTTTCCCTGTTTTAGCATGCCATGTCCAGATGGCAAGGCACACCGAGGGCCAGCTCAGTTGCCGAGAGTGGTAACGCAGCCGGCAAGGCAGGGCCCATCCTGTAGTTACTGGGTAAGGAGAGTGGGCACATAAAGCAGTGAGGCAGTCTGAGCACTGGGAACACAACTCAGGGTCCAGTCTAGCAACAGCAAACAGACACATCTACAATGAAAAGCCAAATCTGAGATCAAGCTAGGAGAAGTCAGCTTGCAGGTCGGGGTCCACAACAAGATGCAAGCAGGACTACAACGCAACAACTCCCCAAATGAAGGGCAGAGCTACAGTAGGGCTCAAACAAGGACTGAGGGCTCAGAGCTGGGCAGGGTGTGGGTGAGGACCCAGGCAGGGCTGCACAGGGCTTTTACAGCCTGTTGGTGCACTCAGTGTATAAACTCTAAAAGCTTCCAAAGAACTTTGGCTATACAGTGGACCTGTTTGACTGGAGACTACTCAAAAACCACATACTAATCTATTGGTTTAAATTATTTATGAAGGTTGTCAATCTATTCTACTCAAACCCAGGGTAAATTAGCTCAGCTTTTCTTTAAGGTATTATATAACACTGGACCAACTGTATTTCTAAACTTTCGATATATAATTAATTGGTTAATTTTCTTCCTAAATCTTAATGTTAGCTAAATATGCTAATCTCTTCCATCAGCCTGACGCATCTGTTTTTAACTAGACTCTGGACTTGGTTCTTTAGCCTTGAAAGAAAGGAGTATCTTCGTACAACTTGGTACCAACTAAATACAAATTCACTCCCTTTAGGCAGTGGAAATCTTTCCACTGCTTTTAACAGAGAGCTGATGAACAGAGTACCCAAAGAATTGCTGAGTATGATACAGTGCAGGCTGCTGCAGTCCGTTAAAGAGAGAAGACTTTCAGAATTACTTTTGAGCAGATTGAAAAAGCTTTCTCAAGGGGGGCTTCCTAGGCAAGCTGGGGACAGCTTTTAACGGCAAATAGTAACAGGAGAAGGGGAAATGGCTTTAAATTGGAAGAGGGAAGATTTAGGTCAGACATCGGGAAGAAATTCTTCACGCTGAGGGTGGTGAGGCACTGGCACAGGCTGCCCAGGGAAGCTGTGGATGCCCCCTCCCTGGAAGTGCTCAAGGCCAGGTTGGATGGGGTCTTGATCAGCCTGCTCTGGTGGGAGGTGTCCCTGCCCATAGCAGTGGGGTTGGAGCTGGATGGGCTTTAAGGTCCCTTCCAACCCAACCCATTCTATGACTCTCTGTGTTCGCTCCTCCTCTCCAGGACGAGGAACATCTGCTGGGGTGTTGCACAAGCCCCTCTCGGCCGGGCCGCCTCAGCCCCGCGTTACCGCCCCGATTGCCAGCGGCACTCGCCGCTCCCGCCGGCGGGGGGCCAGCGGGAGCCACTCCCGGCAGCGGGCGGGCCGGGGCCGGAGGGAGGCGCCGGCTGCCGTGTGAGCGTGCGGCGGGAGGCGCTGCGGCCGCCGGGGCGGGGCTGGGGCCGGCGGGAGCTCTGTCCCGTCCCGCGCCCTGCGGCGGTGCCTGGGCATGGGCGCGGAGCGGCGCGGCGCGGAGCTGCCCCGCAGCGCGGAGCGGGCGTGGGGGCGCCCCCCGGGCACCCCCCGGCACATGCCCTTCGTCATGGTGAGGAAGAAGAAGTTCAAGTTCCGCGTGGAGCTGGAGCTGGACGAGCTCTCCTCCGTGCCCTTCGTCAACGGCGTCCTCTTCTGCAAGGTGCGGCTGCTGGGCGGCGGCAGCTTCAGCGGGGAGTCCTCCCGGTAGGTGCTCAGCCGGGAGCGACCCCGCTCCCCAGCCCGGAGCAGCGCCGCCCGCACGCAGGGCCCCGCGGCAACGCCCCCGCACGGGGGTTCGCGGGGTCCCGGCTGCTCCGTGCGGCGGCCGTTGGGGTGGGAGGGGCCGGGCAGGGAGCCGCGATCCCCAAAGCAGGGATCCCAGTCCCGACCGGGAATGGCCCGGTCCGCAGCAGGGAACGGCCCCGGTGCCCAGGGGAGCAGCGCTGCTCGCCCTTCCCCTCGGGCGGGAGGCGGGCACGGGCTCCCACGGCTCCTGTGGCCCCCCGGCCGCTCTTCCCGCCCGCGTTGCCCGCGCCAACAGCGGTGGAAGCGGTGCGGGAGCGCTTGTGGGTTCCTTGTCTGCGTGGCTGCGCGCTGCCTCAAGTGGAAACTCTTGGAGAGAAAGAAGTTGAGTCTCCTAAACACTGAATAACGGGGAAAATGAGTCCGTGAGGGGGGTGAGGGTTGTCCCAGAGACACCGGGTCGCTTGTGCCGTAGCGCCTCGGGCTGTAAAAGCTGCTGATTGTGTGGGCAGCCGAGGGGAAGAAATTCCCTGCCACCACGTGCGAAGGCAGAGCAGTCCCCTGTGTATGTGAGCTGAGAGACCTGAATGTTTTGTACTGTTGGACACTGGCTCGCTGTATTTCGTTCTGTGGATATTTACACAGAAAGTTAACATAAACATAGAAAGCGTTAGGGTTACGAGGATGATCAGGGGGCTGGAGCACCTCTGCTGTGAGGACAGGCTGAGAGTTAGGGTTGTTCAGCCTGAAGAAGAGCTCCTCTCTCTGTGGGGAGACCTTATAGAGGCTTTCCAGTACATGAAGGGGCTGCAGGAAAGTTGGGGATTTTTTACAAGGGCAGGTAGTGGTAGGATGAGGGGGAATGGCTTTAAACTGGATGGGGGAAGATTTAGATTGAACATCTGGAAGAAATTCTTCACTCTGAGGGTGCTGAGACACTGGCACAGGCTGCCCAGGGAAGCTGTGGATACCCCTTCCCTGGAAGTGTCAAGGCCAGGCTGGATGGGGCCTTGAGGAGCCTGCTCTGGTGGGAGGTGTCCCTGCTCGTGGCAGTGGGGTTGGAGCTGGATGGGCTTTAAGGTCCCTTCCAACCCAAACCATCCTATGATTCTAAAAGTCTCCCACATGTATTCAGGTCTTGTGCATTGCTGACTTCATTCTTGCATCAGTCTGCAGTGCAAGAGCAGGAGGTCTTTCTTTTTCTTTTTTTCTGCTTTGGTGTCTCAGCAGTAAAACTCTCATCTGCTGTGACAGTGGCTTCCTGATCTGCTGATAGCGATGCATAAACAGAGTGCAAATGGGTTAATTTTTTTCCAGGTGCCAGGCAGAGCTAGAACCTAGTCAATTTTAAGGGTGTGTTGTGACTTCAGATATGGGGAGGAGCGGCTCTCCCTCCCCTTACATTTGTTCATGTTGAATGGATTATTGTCTTACTTTAACATTGTTACAAGAAGGATTTACTGAAAAATGTCTCCTAGAATTCTGGGACCAGACAGAAATCAGTAGCAAATCTATGACTATTCAGTTATTTTCTTATTAAAATACTGCTGTTATAGAGCTTGCTAAATTATCTGCTTTGTATCTGTAAGTAGAATTCATCAAGTAGAATAAAGGATTTAAAAATGGAATTTGGGCCTAAAACCTCCTTAGTAACCATTCTGTTAATAATACCATGGATAAGTCAAGAAAGTTTTCCTTCTGTATAGTTGGAGGGTCTTCAGCTCACCAGTCTTCTGTTCCCATTTCATGCCTCTCTTTTTTTCTTCAACGTTGTTCTCGTAAGCAACTTCTTCATGAGTAATGGATGATGATGACAATCACAATGTTAGGCACTAATGTGCCAATTGCTGTCTTAATGCAACCCTTACTGCCTTGAACTAATTTTTGCAGGCTGACAGACATCTTCTGGACAGTATCTCTGTTTTAAAGGAGCTGATTTTAGCTGAGCTGATGTTTGTGATACATAATTGTGATCTTCACCTTTTTTTGCTTTGGCTGTTTGTGATGCTAAAATTAAAAGCTTGAAAGCATACTTGCATATCTATGAATGTAAACAGTGTATTCAAGTAAAGTATGTGTGATAGGAGGTGGTATGTGTACGTAGGAGGTGTCAGTGGAAGCGTCACGATGTAAAACATCGTGTTGAAGTATTGTGTTGGAGTCAAAGAAGCTTTGACATTCTTCCATTTTCGTTTTCTGGGAGAATGGCTTAAAAGGAAGAACAGCGGTGGAACAGGATGGGGTATTAATGTCGCTGTGAGTGTAACTGATCCATTCCTGCTGGACTGAGAAGTATTGAGGTGGGCTGGTAAAGACTTCCTCTGCAGTGATACTTGAATGCCGGCTTAGGGAGTGCCTTTGCTCTTGGCTTAAGAATTAACACATGGATTTTCACAGTGGTGATTCAGCAAAGGGCTGAATAAATAAGGAAGAAATTAAGTTAACATAAGAGTGGCAGCCCTTTAAAACTTGTCAGATGCAAACTTTTTTGAATGGCCATCAACTTTAAGTTGCATTCATTTGTTAGTTTCAGGGCGAGCTGGCAGTCCTGTCCTTAAAGTAGTCATCTCTATAGCATTATAAAAGAAGTTGGAAGAACTTTTGTTTCAGAAAGGAATATACAAACTAATTTCAAATATCATATAGTAATGGGAAAGCTGATCATCTCTTCTTAATAGCTTTTGTTTTTGTTACCAATGAGGTATAGTAAACTACAGATTTTTTTGGTAGGATCTATTGAGAATTAAGTTCTCGAGTTAGTACCAATACAAACCAGTAACCTGCTGCCTCTTGCCTTAAAAAAAGACCAAAAAAGGCAGTCATATCAGCAAGCTATAAGCCAGCCCAATGCTATTAGCATTTTCTTTACAAAGCTTACTCACTGAGAAAGAAATGTCATAAAACCATAGGCTGGCAGTATTGGAATAAAGGCCTATATGTACTGAGTTATAATGAAAACAGAGTTAAATGGTTGTCCTTTCAGCCCTGCATGGATCGTGTTTTATGAATGATTAAAGTCCTGATCTTGCAAGCAATGTGATACCTATATCATCCCTCTGAACATTGAAGTGGGATGAAAAGAAGATAAAAGTTCAAGCTACTGAAAAATACATTGTTTTCTTCTTGGACCTTTACTGAGGAAGAGAAATGTAGGAAATATGTTGTAAAGACACAGTCCTTGTCATTGGAAACTTGTTGTCAGAGTCCAGCCACTTTTCTGTCTGACAAAGATGTGCTTGAAGTGTATAGAAATTCTATGATCAGATAAACCCAGCTTGTGTAGTACAGTACCCACTGATCTGATTTGTTTATAAATTGTAGCCTTATTAATTGTTTACACATCGCTGTGGGACTTTGTATGTAGTTTTTTAGAACTCCAATTTGAAAACTTCTCTTTGAAACTTCTGTACACAAATTTGTGGGTATTTACTGTAGGAAAAGAAAATTCTGTATTATAATGCCAAACACATAATTACCTGACAAAATAGTCAATTTTTTAAAGTAATCTGGCACTGTCAGATAATATTTTGATCAAAGGACATTGAACAGTCACCCAGTAGCAGTGTTGAATCCTGGAGGGGGAATGCTTGAGTGTGTGTGCAAGAAGAGGACCCTGGAATTTTAGGGAGAATCGAAGAGTTGTAAACTTTGACTCTACAACATGGAGAAAACTTGAAAGAAGTTGAGGTGATGATGTTTGGTTGTTTCAGTGAACTGCCAATCAGCCATACGGTGTCATTCCTCCCCTCCCCTTTATGAAATTGCTTTCTAATGTAACTTCTGGGTCTTTACAATGGTACTTGTAAATTAGATTTTGTAACGAAGGGTGGATTGTCAGCCAACAGACTGTGAGTTGCAGAGTTATATATGCAGTTATACTGGCAAACCTCATTTTCATTTAGAAAACTTTCTAGCCTGGCTTCCTGTATCCAAAGCATCTTTCTATGTTCTCATTTCCCTGGGCCAGTGATAACAGAAATCTTTCTCTGAAATTGGGTAAATTAATTCTGGATAACTGTGCAGATTCCAGGAGATTATATATCTATACGCTGCCTAGTAATAAAATATTGTACACATAATGTCTATGGCACCATGAAAGGACAGAAGATTATTCCAGGGCAGAAATTACACCTATGAATATTTGGAATAGAAAAATACTGTTCTAAGGTATAGACTAGGCTAAATGCTACACATGCTTATTGAAGGCTAGTCTAACACAGGTGTAAATATGTTCAAAGTATAGGCTGTCTGCAGCTGCCCTCATTTTGATAGGCTGAAGAAATAATTGATGGGCCCCCAGAGTAGATAACTGCTCACAGGCTGAGTTGTTACTCAACCAGCAGCAGAAGAAGAGATGGGATATGAGGAAATCAAAGAAGTTTTGGAAAGTAAAGGTCTTATTTCTTGAGGGTGTACTTTCAAAACTGTACTCTATAATAATTTAGTGTACAGTAACTGTTAGCCTGGTAGTTACGTTTTTAGCTCCATTTCCACCCGCACCCCACTCAAAGAAAGGGCATCTTGCTTGGTCTATTCTTACAACTGCAGTCTTCAGTTTGGTTGTATTTCCCCCACCTTTGAGATCTGATTTCTGACCCTTGAGACTGCAGATGTTTCTCTCTTCTTTCTTTCACAAAACAACATTCAAAACTAAAAAGCTGGCTATGATCGAGATCTGTTGGACAGACAGAGAATAGGGATGGCTGAGAACTGTAACTTTTTCACAAAATATTTTATTCTTGAGCAGATTCCAGGGAAATTTTTTTTTTATGTACAGCATGCTTTTGAGCCCCAAAAGGCAGTCTCAGAGATCTTGCATTTCTTGAGTGAATATATTCTTATTCCTAATAGACAGAGGCTAGAGTACGTAGTTGTCTTCTGTAGATACTGATTTCTTATCTTACAGATAATAACAACTATTTTGTGTTTCTAGTGATGCTTGGCTACCTCCTTCTCAACTACCTAAAACTAAACCTGTTTTTTGTGACTTCAGTAAGCACATTTTCTGCCTCACTGGACTTTTCAAATTGCTTTTTAACCATTATTTTCCCTGTGGCTGCTGTTACATTTGAAAGGGAAGATTTCTCCTAATAGTAATGCAGCTTAGCCAGCTTTCTGGTTTTGAACAAAAGTACTTGTTAAAACAACTTACCTGTCACATGGAATTACTGCCCCTGTCACTCTAATCTTCCTGCATGGTGGTCTCAGAGTTGGTAATGGAAAATGCTACTTCTAATAGCTTTTCAGCTGTAACCGGATTAGCCATTAGATAAACCGAAATTTTGCAAAATTTTGGAATCATAGAATCATAAGGTTGGAAAAAAGCTCTGAGATTATGAAGTCCAGCTATACCTGTCTCCTTCCTAAACCATATCCCCAAGAAACTCATCTACCCGCCTTTTAAACACCTCCAGGGATGGAGACTCCACCACCTCCCTGGGCAGCTGTTCCAATGCCTGACCACCCTTTCAGTGAAAAAATTTTTGCTGACACCCAGTCCAAACCTCCCCCTGGAACAACTTGCAGCCATTCCCTCTTGTTCTATCACTTGTCACTTGCGAGAAGAGGGCAGCACCCACCTCGCCACAACGTCCTTTCAGGCAGTTGTAGGCAGTGATGAGGTCTCCTCTCAGCCTCCTCTTCTCTAAGCTAAACAACCCCAGTTCCCTCAGTCTCTTCTCATAGGACTTGTTCTCCAGCCCCTTCACCAGCCTCGTCACCCTTCTCTGGACGCGCTCCAACACCTCAATGTCCTTCTTGTAGTGAGGGGCCCAGAACTGAACACAGTACTCGAGGTCTGGCCTTAACCAGTGCTGGGTACAGGGGCACAATCACCTCCCTGGTCCTGCTGGCCACACTGTTTTTGATACAGGACAAGATGCTGTTGGCCCTCTTGGCCACCTGGGCACACTGCTGGCTCATATTCAGCCAGCTGTCAACCAACACCCCTAAATCCTTCTTCTCCAGGCAGTTCTTCAGCCATTCTTCCCCAAGCCTGTAACGCTACATGGGGTTGTTGTGTCCCTTGTGCAGGACTCAGCATTTGCTCTTGTTGAATCTCATCCCGTTGGTCTCACCCCATCGATCCAGCCTGTCCAGATCCCTCTGCAGAGCCTCCCTTCCTTCAAGCAGATATACACTTCCACCCAGCTTAGTGGATGAAAATCCTGGCTTGCAATTTTGTGGCTGCTCTTCTAAGATTCCCAGATTTACTGTTTTCTCAGTTGTGAAGAGACTGTTGGTTGAACAGGTTTCAGGCCTTGTCCTATGTAGAGAGGAAGAGGTAAGAAGGGTAAGTTCTCTACACAAATTATTTTGGTTTTAAATGTATAATAGTTCCTTTGTACCTCTTTGGCCTTTCATTAATAGTTGCAATAAAATGGGTTTATTCAACAGATTTATAGAAAGATAACGTGATGTATGAGGATTGGTGTGGATGTTCCAGACAGGGCTGAAGGGGAAGAAAGAAGGCTAAAGTATTAATGGGAGAGTTCATGTATAAAGGTGGAAGAGTAAACGTGTGGAAATGAGAAGGATGAAGAAATCAGATCTCTGAGATAGACTGGAGGAAAATCAAATTCATCAAAGAGGTAAAGAAAATAAAATCATATCTGAAGATGGTGATCCTAGAGCTACAGTAGAAGAGAGAATGTTTGTATGGACTGCATTTTGCATGGGATTTAGCTGAGATCTGTATTGCAGAGATGAACAGGGCTCATTCGTGTAAGGCTTTGATTACTGTAACTACTGGTAAGAGATACAGCGACAGCCAGAGATGTATGACAGGCATCTGCTAAAGAGGAGGTGGTCAGGGGAAAGCTTTTATACTTGATGTGTCTGGCTTGTGCAGGAGAAAAGGCACTTTGCCTTTAAAGAACTGGTGGTGATGGGTTTTTTTTGTTGACGCCAGCACAGTACATGGAGCACAGTATTTTCCTGTCATAAACTTGCCATTTGCAAGCACCATAGCACCTGATCGCCTTCATATTTTAAGCACTATTTCTGTTCTTGGAATAATTTAGGGTGGAGGGGAGTGCTAGGGATCACGTAGTCCAACTTCCTGCTCAAAGCAAGACTAACTGCAATTAGATCAGGAAGCTCAGAGCTTTGTCCTGTCAGCTTTAATCTGTAAGAATGGGAATACCAGTCTTCGTAAACCACCTGCCCCCCTGCTTCATCGTTTAACTGTGAACATTTTTCACTTATTTTATTAGAATTTCTCATGCTATTGCCTCTTTCCCTGCTCCCCACTAAGAAACATCTGGCTCTGTCTTCTCTTTAACTCAACAGACATGGCTGAAGACAGCAATGAGATCTTCCTACACCTGCTTCAGATTGTATAAATCTCATGTACCCAGCTTCTTCCCCCTCATCCCTGACTGCAGACCCTCATATTATATCCCCTGGACTTGCTTCTGTTTATCAGCATCTCACTTCTACTGAGAGGGCCTCCCAAAAGGCCACAGGGCTGCGGATAGAGCTTCACAAATGTTCAACAGAGGGGAACCATCGCTTCCTTTGCACTACTGGCTACAGTCTCGCTAATGCAGTTTGACCTTCGCAGTGCTAATTCTCTTTTAGGTCTCTGCGTTTGCCTGGAACCAGCAGTTTTTCAAAAGCAAAAGTATTCCAGAGCAGCTCTGTTTCCATGTGATGTTTATACACATTTTAATACAAATACTCTACACAGAATGTTGCTAGTTAAATACTTAACCTGTTTATTATGAGTAAAAATGTGGAATATAAAATTATTGCTCTGTTAAAGTTTTGCAAATACTAACAGCAAATTAACTGGGGAGCTGTGCACTGTAAACAAGTGGAATTCTTCCTGCAGAGCCAGCTGTTTGCTTTGTGCTGAAATCTGTGAAACATTGAAGCTCTGTTTGTAAATGACTGGATTTGTTAGGGTTTTTTGCAATACTTAGGAAAAAATGTTTTGTTGGCAAGAATGTGTCTTTTTATATGACTCAGGCATGGAAGAGACACAGAATGTTAAAGGAAAAGTAAACTATTTCTTCCTGAATGTAAGCAATAAATTGAAGCTTTGTATAAGTTCATTACTGTGGTGTGTCCTTTGGAGGCCATACTCTGAGCTCTAGCTCAAGAGGTGCATCTTTCTATAAGAAGACTAAATTTAGCATTCTGCTTATCACACAACTTAAGTTAAAGTATAGCTTTGTGTTTGAAAAGTTATAGTGAGTGTTTTTTGCTCCTTTGTAACTCAATGATCTTTAAAGATTATGAGGTTGGAGTTGGTATCTGTGTGTGCAGCATGTATGTTACATGTATTAAGTTTATTTAGAATAGATTTGAATAAAATTCATACTGATGTTGGTGCTAGATCTCTTCTAATTTGCTTTAAAATACCTGTGTTAATTTCATATTTGTTTGGTTTTGTTTTTATACTACTTCCATTATCAAGTTATCACAGTATCACAGTATCACAAGGTTGGAAAGGACCTCTGAGATCATCAAGTCCAACCTATAACCTAACACTAACACCAACACTAACACCAACCATCATCTAAACCATGGCACTCAGTGCCTCATCCAGTCTCCCTTTAAACACCTCCAGGGTCGGTGACTCTACCACCTCCCTGGGCAGCCCATTCCAATGGCCAATCACCCTTTCAGTGAAGAATTTTTTCCTCATATCAAGTCTAAACTTTCCCTGACGAAGCTTAAGTCCATGCCCTCTGGTTCTGCCACTGGTCACCTGAGAGAAGAGACCAACCCCTGCCCGACTACAACCTCCTTTTAGGTAGTTGTAGAGAGCAATGAGGTTTCCCCTGAGCCTCCTCTTCTCCAGGCTAAACAGCTCCAACTCCCTCAGTCGCTCCTCATAGGGCTTGTGCTCCAGCCCCCTCACCATCTTCGTTGCCCTCCTCTGAACACATTCCAGTATCCTAACATCTTTCCCAAACTGGGGGGCCGAAAGTTAGCAGAAAGGATTTTAGTTTGATTTGAAAGTGAAGAGTCTCTTTGTTGGGTGATGTTGTTTATATTTATTTGTGTGTACAGCCATGATAGTAAATGAAAAGACATGAGTAAACCATATTTTTGCTACTGAAGCTGTGTGGATCTAAACCAAACAAGACAACTACATTTCTGTGTAGTAATTTCATTCTAAGGATCATAATGCTTTACAAATACCAAGCTACTCGGCAGATCTTGGGAGACTGAATAGTAGTGCACAATGTTTTGCTTGGAAGTGGGACTGGTCAGCCAGCCACTCTATTGCCCTGGGAGCCTGTTGCATGGGTATCTTCCCCTCAACTGCGAGACTGCACAAATTTGAAATGGAAGTAGATTTGGGGTAAGAGCAGTGCAAAAGGGTCTTCCTGACTTGCATGCCAAACCATTATGTGTTCCCTAATATAAAAGAGAACTCTGTCCAAGAATACCTTCCCAATGCTAAAGATAACAGTAAGTACCTGAACCACTGAGGGCACTGAAAGTGTGGCTGATAAACTGTTAGAATACAGATTAATGCCTTAATTCCTGTCTCTGTAAGATGGAATCGTAACACTGGCGTTCTTTATTATGTGCTCTGGTGTTCTACAAAAGGAAAATGTTAGGTTTTATAAATACACATATATAAGGTATATATGTATATATGAAATATATATATGAATGGAATCTTGTTCCCATTTGAAAAGACTGTTTCCTAGACTAAAAATAACTGTTTTACTCCACTCTGCTAAGTGCTATATCGGAAGGACAGGGCTAATTGTATTAAGTTTATTCAGTCAAGGGCTGATTAAAGGAAGCGGTTAGGTTAGCTGATAGAAGTTCACATGCACACCCACAAACAAGTGCAGGAAACAAAGGCAGGAGAGGGTTGGGGAGGTAAAATAATGCCCTGCCCTAGCTACTCCCACGCCCGTCATAGGACTCATCAGCCCAGCTACACAAGCCAAGGTACACAGAGGCAGGTGGAGAACAGAAATTATGGAGCTGGACAAGGGGACACCATGTTGGGGCCCTCCCAGGAGGGCCTCAGCCCTATTGTCCAGGTAGGAATCTCTGTGTGTAAACACTAAAGCACTTTTTGAACTTAGGGGAGTTGCTGCATACTGCTATGAAACACATTATGGGATGCAGGAGAAGAGGCCTATTATGGGATGTTTAGGGGAGAACTAAAGGTGGAGGAAGGGATGAATTGAGGTGATGCAGAGAAAACAATTGGTAAGAGCATAAAGGGGACAGTTAGGTATAAATAGTTTGCCGATTGGTACGTTTTTCTGGCCATGTCAGATTTCTAATCAGTACAGTCTGTTGTACCTCGTATTAAAAAACTACTTTCTGACTCTTTTCTGGGTGAAGGGCACTCTGTTCAGAGTGCATGTGGAGGGTTCTGAGTGCCAGCAATTGGACTGGAGACTGTGCATTAGAGGGCCTGAGTGTCTGTGATATTAGCAACAGGAGAGACCTGAGTGAGTGGACTTCAGTGCCAGCCACGGGAGTGGAAGTGTGGGTCTGTTGTGCCAGCAGCTGCAGTGAGAGAGAGTCTTGGTGCTATCAGCTGGCTTGGGATCGTGGCCACAGCACTCGTGTGCCTGGGTGCCAGCAACTGGAGATACCAGAGGAGTGAAACCAAGTGCCAGGGGACCAGAAGTCGGGAGACCTGTGTGCCTATGGTGCCAGCACCTGGAGCAAATGCAGGTGTGCCCACATGTAAATGCTATTAAGGATCAAGCTGGAGTAGCTGTCAAATAGGTGGTGTGGCCTGGGAACCATATATTCTAAAATAATTGCACTAGAAAACCAGTCCATTCAATACAGTCATCACATATGGCTAAATGTTATCATTGGCTGTCTAGAATAATTCAGGTAAAAACTTGAAGAAAATTTTCTAATTAATGAAACACAGTCAAAGCTTTTCCGCTTGGCAAATAGGGATTTTGCCTATGACACTTAAGATGCTTAAAAGTGATTTATTTTTGCATTTGTGGCTATTTGCTGAAAAAACCCCACATTATTCATGTCCTTTATGCATGTGGAAATGAACAAGCAATCTGCTCATCATAAACATCTTCACAAAAAAGCGCTCATCATTCATTAACAAATAAGGATGAGGAGTCAATTAGATTAGGATTTATTGTTTTTTTGTGTTGGTTATCATGTTGATTTTCTCTTTTGTGGATCAGAAAAAGAAATTACTTCATTCATCATTCTAAACTACATAAAAAATATACAGAGGACTTGTCTACAGCTGAAATCTTGCATTTGAAATTTAGTCACTCTCAAATTGTCCCTCTAAAGAAAAAAAACAATTTGTTAAGCTGATGGTAACTTTAACTATAGAATCGGTTTATTTTAAAATATCAGTCTCTTCAGTTTATTCTTGGCTAAGTCTAACTGCCAGCACTCGTTAAGTTACACCAAAGCATGACAACCTAGTATGTATTTGAATGCATCTTAGTAACTAAGAGATATTTTGATTCATAAAACAACTGCTTTTGCTTTGCCTGCAGTAAATGACTGTGAGGCTCATCGGAAACTGACTCATAACGGAAAGCTTTCTCCGGCGTGCCCTGTAGCATAGGCACAGTTGCCAGGAAGTTATCTGGGTTCATTTCCATAGTAACCAATCAATAGAACCGTTTATTTTCTACAGGCTGGGCACTTGAACTAAGAATCTCAGAAACTTAGATATTACTCTTTAAAGTTAAATGTTTTGATTAATTGACTTGTTTTTTTTCAGCACAAGGGGAATAACTTGCTGGTGCTTTTCTTCATACAAAAATTATTAAAATATGTCACTTTTTTATACGATGCAATTAGAAGAAAAGTTGCGGGGGCAGTTGGTTGGTGTTTTTTTTCAGATTGTGTACCAGTGTTTCAGATATCTTGTTTTATTAAAGCAATATGCCAGTGAAAGTAACTAATGATACTTTTTAAATTTCCTTATGAGGAGGAAGGGGTATTCCTATTTCTCCTTATTTTTTTTTACAAGATTAGAGCATCATTATCTGTAACTGAGGCATTTTTACTGTAATTTTTACTTTCTTGTTTGTAAGAGAATTTAAAAAACTGATTGTCATGTCTAATGTTTAATAAATTATTTCCCTGAATAAGTCCTGACCTGTAACATGAGTGGCTTAAATCTTCCAAAGGCATAGTGCTTTTGTGCTTCCTTAATTGAACAATGATATACATAGAATAGAATATTGAAATAATAGCATACATAGAATAGAATATTGAAATAAGTTCAAAATCCTTAAAGGTTTTCAGGGCACTTGCAGATGTTCCTTACATTTATCTTGTATTTACAAGAAAAAATACTACATCTAATGATCACTGAATTACATTTTACAATAATGTTAGTGATATCTGGAATACCATGTAACTTTACAATGTCGACCTGCTTTGACTATGGTTTGCTGTAGAGGTGGAAAGCTGTTCTGAAAAGCAGAAACATATCCTGAACTGTAATACAGAGTTGTACAAAGATTTCGGTACATTATTTTGACCATAGGAGTTTACAGAAACATCCAGGAAAAAAAAAGGCATTATTTGCAGAAAAATGTATTAATAATAACTGGAAATGTTACAGATGTAAAAGCACTGCAAGATCTTAGTGAAATGATAAATAGGAGAAGTGATTCTGCTACTGCTAGTCCCATGGTATCCTGGGTGATGAGGAAAGGGTGGTAAGGGTGATGACAACTCTCCTACCTGTATGATGAGCAGATGCTATGAGAAGGGATTTTCTGACCTTTATCGAGCACTTTCTTATAGCATTGTTTTACAACCTTATAATGAATAGAAGAAAATCTGCACTGGTTCCAGTTTCCAAAAGGGCACTCAAGACTGGATTGATTTGCGGATATTGTTGGATGCACAGTAATGTGCAAATGCAGGCTCCCTGTGGATTTGTGGCCACAGCTGATGTGCCTTGATCTGACACTAGAGATATAGAGCTTGAGTCAAAGGGCTGTTAAGACCTCTTACTTTTTGAAACTTAATAAAGGTTTGTGTAATTGCCTGCATTTTGGTATTGATTAGATATTTCTGATAAGGTTCAGTTTCAGTAATTCTTGAAGTCCAGTAAAACAGACAACCGGCTACAACAGTCACTTTTAGACAACATTTTTAATTATCCTCTTAATGTAGTTTTTTCATTTATAGTGGTGTGCTAAAACTGAGATCCTTACACTGTGCTGAAACTACATATAAGATCTGATTCTGGGATTTTTTGTGTCTATGCATTTGTTTTTTTAATGGGAAGAATACTACCAGTGTGCCAAAATGTGATGTTTTTATTGAAAGAAAACCTTGACCAACCATATCACTTAGTTAATCTGCATTCAAGTTCACCTTCTTGCTCAGTCTTTTTAGTCCAACAAGCTCCTGAGAGTTTGGGTAAGTACCAGCAGGGCTGAGGGTGTGAGCAAGTCTGTTGTCTTTCAGTGTTCGTGCAGGCCCGTTTCTTCTGGTGCTCTCAGGAGGACGTTAATGTTGTTTCATAAGAGCTTCTAGCATTACCAGTCTGTCCTGACAGAAGCATTGACAGGAGGATCAGAGTACTACAGTGAATTTAATGACTGAACATAATGACATAGATATCTCTTTTCTGAAGGGAAAATTTGTAGCTAGACAGCTCATGAAAAAAGGTTGTGTGGTGTTTTTAAGAGAGAAAGAGGGTCTTCTATTTTTTTAATATTTAGGATAAGCTCAAGGTGTTTTTTTAGGAAAAAAGAAATTAAAAAAAAAATTCTAGAGATTTCATTCCTAAGTTACTGGACCACTGTGATTTGCAGGAAAAGAACGTTCTTAAAACTTGTGTTATCTTCAAGCACAGTGTATGAAATCTGTAAATATGCAGACCCCAGGTACCCATGCACTTCGATTGCTGTGATCTGCTCGACAGAGGGCATGTTGTTGAGTGTTGTCTTTACCTGAGAGCTGATCGACTGTCACATAAGTGCTGCAAGTTATTCCTAGACTTTGAAAATGTAACAAATGTTAGCAGTTATCGAATATCCTTTTAAGGTTGCATTTTACATGGTGCGTTCTTGCTTGAGTTGTTGCCACTAGAGGATGTAACTATTAGTAATTTGCCTTTTTTTTGAATACAGGTTCTATTTCAGATTTAAATAACTCATACAATGGGATTGCTTTTCCAAAGCACAGGCAAGTTTACAATATAAAACATAATGGTTAAAAAGTAGGTAACTTGTAGTATACAGAGCCGGTTCTTTTTAGGGCATATGCTTGAGTGTGACTCAGTGTTGCATCATCAGAATCCGTTGAGTCTGTTGTGGTCACTAAACTGACTCATTTTAGGCAGGCTAGTTTATGTCTGCCTTAGGAAGTTGTGGTGCCAGTGAGAGCCACAGCTGACAATCTCACCAGCACAGCAACTTGGAGATTTTGCGTGCGCCTTGGCGATTCATCATTTCTCCACAGCTGATAAAAGCTGACTCCAGCTCTTGTAGAACCGTAGAATTTACCTTTGTTTAAATATAGCAGACTGGATCTTAAATAACAAGGTGCTGGAAGAAGTTAATATAAAATATAAGAATGTATGTATTAGAGAAATGGAAGAGAAAGAAAAGAACGAATATTGCTTTAATATACAAAGATTGTACCTAAACAATTAGAGTGATAGAAGAAATCAGCACAGCTTCTCCACAGCTTCCAGTTCTGAGTCCCTCAGAACCACCAGTCCTTATGTCCCCTGTTATTGACAAACTGGCCAATCTTATTTTTTTGCTCCTACTTCTCTCAATTGAAGGCTATTCTAGAAATTTGCTCTGTGGTTTGAGACCTTGTAATTTTTCAGTTTTACATGAGCATTTGATTATGCTTTATTTTGATCCTAACCACTTTTCATTTGACTTGAAGTTACCTGGAATCTAAAGTGCTTGAATTACTTAGTACATTTTTATTATAAGTATACTTTATTATAAGTATACTTTTTATTATAAGTATTTTTTCCTTATAAGATACAGGAGTTTTCTAGTGTCCCTCCATTCATTTTGGAGTCTGTTCTTGCTCAACCAGTTACCCAAGCAAAATTAACGTGTTCTGTTTGAGCCTTATGAAATAACCTTAATACAGTTTTGCCTCTTTTCTGCCACATTGTATTGTCAGTTTGTAATCCTCCTGCAGTGAACAAATCAGTTCAGATATTAGTTGTCTTATTTTGCTCTCAAATGGCAAGCTCTGAGTATGTAGCTGAAATTCTTGTTTGTCCCAAGTGCATTGGTTTGTATCTGGTTATTGTATGTTATTTCCTTTGTATTTTTCCAGGCCTCAAATTTATCTAGTTCTGCTTGTGTGATGTTCCCTTTCTCTGTATTGAAAAAAATTGTTCTTCAAAGAGGGTATCTTGAGCACATTCCAAAGCTCAGCAGCTTGGAAGACAGTGCCTGGGAGATAATGTTCTGAAAGACTTCACTCTCTGGAGGCAAAGTGAAGACATCACCATCTCATCCATTACCAGAAACACCTGGCTATTGATTTTTTCTGTAGGTCTGATATTGTGTTCAAGGTTTGAAACAGTAATTAGTCTTGCTGCATAAAGAGAAGACTGGAAGGTGATTATTCAGCCTTTGGATCAGATCTTGCTTGAAGTGACCACTTTGCAAGCAGTGGAACCAGTGTTTGTTTTTGAGCTGACCTATTGCATTTTATGGTCCTGAAGGTATATGCAACTGGTACTAAGCACATGTTCTCTATTTGCAGGGAGGTGGTACAGGCAAACTGTGTCCGCTGGAAGAAAAAGTTCTCATTTATGTGTAAAATCAGTGCCAGTGCCACAACTGGGATTCTGGATACTTGCATTTGCAGGGTGTCTGTACGGAAGGCAAGTAGCTCTTTTTCCCTTCTCTCCTCTTTCCTTGCTCTTTATTTATTGTTTTGGTTTAATTTTTAAATGTCTGATAAATTTCATAAAGCAAATTTTAGCTGCAACCATGTCAGGTGTTCTTCTAGTCAAAATTTTGTAGTAATCTTACTAATTACCTTACTTGGACTGATTGTAGGGGCTTTTACATTCTTATTGAAAAGAACACTTATTCCATCACGATGACAAAGGAATCACTCCTCAGTCTTTATAAAATTAGCCCTTGATAGATACTTCAAGCAAGCAGCAGTAAACTTAGAAGCCTTGAACTGTGCTAAATACCAGAATTTTGTCTGCAGCACTTTGGGGTGAGGCTTTGCAAGAGCCAGATGCTGGTTGGCATCTGGCACTCACCCTTCCCTCCCTCCACAGGACGACAGTCTCCTGCTGGCCTGCACTGAGGGCGTTATTAATACTAAGCTCTAAATGACAACAGTACAGCCTCGTAAATGTGTGTTGAGCTATTTTAAAAGGAAGATTAGTATTTGCTTTTCTAAAAAAATCAAACCAAAACAAACAAAAAAAATCCCAGTCAGTATCCTTAATGGCTTAATGCATGTCTTTTTTTTTTTTTCCTAGGAGTTAAAAGGAGGAAAGGCATATGCCAAGGTAAGTTGAGATGTTTCTAATTTAGCTAACAAATTAGCTTTTCTTTCTTGTCATTTTATGTCCTTTTAAAGTAATTCCAGAATAATACTCTAATACCCATGATTTCATTATGTGTTTTACAGTGACACAGTGGTCACTGTGACACTGGATCAGTGTGTCTAATACGTAAACAATAATATTATGCCACCAGAATGGTCTTTTTTTTTTCAATTTAGTAAGTTTGAAGGATTGATAAAAATAAACCCTTCTGTGTGTGTTTACATTTAAAAATAAAGAAAACTCTCCTTGTTTTTCTTTCTTTTGAGACTTTAATTTTTAACTGAAAATAGAACTATGCAGCATTTGACACACAGAGTTCATTTGCTGCTTTTTGCCTTGCGCTGCTCCCTTTAACAGGCATTCTCTTATTCATATTTGAGGGAAACTGCTGTTGAGAGGCACTCAGTGCTGTGCGTGTAGCAAGTACCTTCAATTAGCAATATGCTTACTACTAACTTTATCATTTTCTCTTAACAGCTGGGATTTGCAGATCTAAATCTAGCAGAGTTTGCTGGATCGGGAAATACCACTCGTCGCTGTTTACTGGAAGGTTACGATACCAAAAATACGAGACAAGATAATTCCATTCTCAAAGTAATTTGTTTCCTTTATCATACTTAAACTAATAAAGCAGAGAACAAGTGGTATTAATAAGCACTTAATGAAATTTAAAACACATTTGCTGAACCTCTTTATAGAACAGGGGTGTCATGCTCGTGGCCCATGTGCTGTATCCGGCCCTCCACCTTGTTTTATCCAGCCTGGCACCTTGTTTCTACCTGGCGGCAGCGCCGAGCTCCCTGCCCCTACGCTCCTGCCAGCGCTGGGCACGTGTGCAGCAGGAGCAGGGGGATGGTGGGAACCGTGAGTTTGACACCCCTTTAAAGTAAAAATACCAGCATTGTTTAGAGAGAATCATCAAAATCCATACAGTCAAAAAAAAATTTGTCCTACTTCTTGTAATGGAACTGAATAGCTGTGAAAGGAAAGCTTTCAAGAGGTATTCCTGTTGTATCAGGAACTGAAAAATGGAGCAGGGAAACACAATGAATTTACATTCATGTAAATGCAGCAATTATATCTTTACAACTGTGCAGAATTTCAATGAGTGAATCTTTTAATTGGCTCATTTATGTATAAGTCAGCTTCAACACCTCCATGACTCTTGGAGCTTATCCCTTATCTATTTGATAGTAATCAAGGTAACAATTGGTGAACATGGTTGGAAGAAACCCACCCTGCCCTTCTCTCCCATTAGACCAGGAAGTTCAAAAAACTTAATAAGCTGCATTGACCCAAAAATAATTAAATACAGAATGTTATAAGTAAATTTAAAAAAAAAAAATTCGTACCAAGACAGTAGGATTGATCTCTCATCTACTGAGTAGACTGTTTAGTCATGTTCTTTGAGAAGAACATAGACTTTTTCCAGAAAACTTTTAATTGATGGCTCTGACCTCGCTAACAAGTCTTTTCAATACATTGTTGTCCTATTTACCTTCTGTGGTTTTACTTTACCTCCAACAGTAGCACAGCCAGTTCTCCCGTGCTTGCAGTTTGCTAAACACTCTCAGCAAAGAGCATACTTCAGCACCCATGATTTTAAACAGTATTATTTGCTTATTAATCTTCTAGATTTCCTGTCTATTTTTCACTTGAAGTGTTCTTAACTAGTAATGATCCTTCTTGATCACTAGTAATGATTCTTCTCGATCTATGTATCTTTTACAGAATCTTGTGTGTTCAACGTGTGTTTTTATTTGCATATGTGATGATGCAGTTTTATTTTACTTAATGTAAGAGTGGTGGCAAGTGTAACGTAGTGACATGACCATGTGTCACAGACCAATTCTATTTTTTTTCTTACAGTGTGTTTTGTTTTGTTAATGTGTAGGTTTTGATCAACATGCAGCTAATGTCTGGAGACCCGTGCTTTAAAACGTAAGTTTATAAAAAAATCTGTGTGGGCCTGGGGTTTGGTGATACATTCCATGTTCAGGATTACATTTCTAATTTGCATTTAGAGATCTCTTCAATCTAGCAACAATTTTTTTTTTTAAAAAAAAAGAATGGGATGGTGGAGTGGTAGCTGAATAATGGCTAATATGGTAAAAATACCAGTAGAAGTATTATAGTTCTTCTTGCTGTTACATAGTATATTTTCAAGCAAAGAGTACTAGCCAGTACATATGTAATTAAAAATAAAAATAAAATAAGTACTTTAGGGAAACTGTTCCTGCAGCAAACTTATGTAAATATACTTGGTATGGGGTGATCTACCTGATCTTTGTGTTTGGAAAATGTGCGGTTACACCTTTTATTCACAAGTCTCAGGTGATTTTGAAAGATTTATTTAACACCCCCCCCCCCCCCCCCCCGAAGTCTGATATGACTTAGTACAAGAGAAAAGCACTTACAGATATTTAGTTAGCAATGACATTATACAACTCATTAAAAGATGCAAGGGGTAACACCTGAGGGGGAAGGTAGCTTGGAAAATACACTGCTACATAGTCAGGATCCTTTGGCCTCCTTGTTCTTAATCTGTAGTTAAGGAAATGTAATAGCTCTGCTAGAGCATGTTGGCTTCCTTCCATAATCAACCACAGGACGTAAAAATCACACATGCTGGGGAAAAAACTGGTCATGAGTCAGATGAAATTGTTGCCTTCTTTCTAGACTAATAAGCCATTTTGTTACGAGGCACCCAACTACACTGAAACAGTGCAATTGGCAAGCTTCCTATTTCCAGAGAACATCCGTGTCTTGCTAACTATGACTTCATTGTGCTGCTTAGTAGGAGGTGGAGAACTCTCACTTGTCATTTGTATTGTAAGAGATATTTTATAATAACTGAAATTCCATTCTTTTTAAGGAGAGGCTTAGAGACACGCATAGGATCTGCTTCCATGAATGCAGTGTGGAAGGTTCCTGAGTACTTGCCAAGACTCTTATTGCCACTACTTTTCTGTAAATTAGAATGTTGGTAGACTGGGTTGTTGAAAGTGCATGTGCTTTTCAGTTTAATGTCAATCTTTTCTAATTCCACATGAGAGTAGATGGAAATTTTGTCTAGATCAGGTTTAAACCATCTGAGTTTTATCTTACTCGTCACAAGATATTTGAGGGGGATCACTGATGAACTAATTTCTTCAAAATAAATTTGATCCCTTAAGTTCTAGTTTAACAGGACATGTTTTCTTCCCACAGCATGCAGTGAAGCTGTGGAACTCCTTGCTACTGTATGTTGTGAATGCTAAAAGCTCAAGAAAGAGTTAAGACAAATTCCTGAATAAAAATAATTATTGAGGGCAATTAAGTATTAAACATCTTATGAGGGTGTAGAACTAGCTAAGCTACAGATGAGGTAGCTGGAATAATATTCAGGAAGCATACTACTGTGTGCGCCGTATTCTTTTAGGATTTGCTGTTTGCTGCTGACAGAAACAACATGTAAAGCTAGAGAGACCTTTGGTCTGAGCAACGTGCTGGTTCTCGTGGTAGCCTTTCAAAAACAGTCTGAGGCAGAGTTCCAAGTATTACATATAAATTGAAAAGAAAAAAATGAGCTTAATGAAAACAATCTGGAAGAAATTGCTAGCTTCACCCATGTGATGTCAATCTCAACTTTTGTGTAAGTTCTCAATTTTCATTTATACTTTCGGACCTTATGTTGGATCAAAGATATCTTCCATTATGCTTCCTTACGAACTCCTACACTAAAACCCTCTTACTTTAGTATGGATTTTTTTTTGTTATTCAAAATACTCTCAAACTGAATTCAAACTCATCTTTTATCACATTAATGTCACTGAATAATCCAATGAGGAGGAATAGTAATCTCATACAGGCTTAATCTGTAGCAGTAAACATATATTAAAGTCTTCCTTGAGTAAAAAAAGATTGTGTGTAAAGTGAAGTGAGGCTGCAGCTCCAAGAAAAGCAGCACTGATGTCCTAACTCAATCTGAGGTACAAGTGTGAAGTCACTCATGATTTGTAGGTTTTAGCTGGTTCACAGTAGGTTTTGCTGTAATTAGAACAATGGAAAACTGTTTTCTGTAGCAGTTGTAGACTTTGTGCCTTACAGCTGTGGCTGTATCCTTATCACTGTTTCTGAGGCGATCCTAGAATGTTGCCTGCACCAGTGTAGCTCAGATGATTCATCACAGGAGCTCTTCAGTGTCCTCTTGCACCACTTAAGGCTCTTTCTTCTCTCTTCTACCTTTCACCGTAAAATCTCATTTTGTGCTTACTGAATAAATAGTAAGAGGGTATTATCTGTATTTGTTTGATTGGGCAATGCTGTATCCTGGATATTTAGCACCTCTTGGTTTACTTTGAGTCAGACCTATTAACAAATACGTCACTGGTACTGATAAAAAGTTTCTCAAAGTTAACTAACTAATCATTAGTCTTGTATACTGATAAAACAATATACTTCTGTTCTTTATTGGCTGGTCCCAAAGTAGATGCAGTTAGTACCTATATAGTTTTCTGGCTCGCTAGGAAAAAAATCTCTAAGTGAAATTATTCAGACTTGGCACTTTCTTCCAAACTGATGAAACAGCCATTTCCTGGAATGTAAACTTTCAACACAAACAGAACAAAAAATTTATCTAATCCAGATGTCCTTCATAGAAGGAAAAATAAGTCTTAAAACAATTCTACAACCTGGAATTGGCTACATATTTTATGAAGAAGTCTAGAAGGCTTCATGTTTGATCTGGGGTGACATCTCTGAAAGCATTCAGTGTTTACTTTCAGAAGTATGTTAGGCAGTTAAGTCAGACAGGTGTTGCATTTCTAGAAGTGCTTTTTCTCTCTTTACTTTCAGACATAATGTAAGAGGGGATATGTTATTGTAAATAAGGACAGTTACTAATTTATTGAATATATCAAATCTGAAAATACATCCATGTGTATGCAGGCCAACAGCCTGTTCCCAATGTCTAAAATAACAAAGCATTAAAAAATGTAGATAACATCTTGAAATGTACTTTAATTGTATTTGCTTGCAAGAGAAGACTACTTTCACTTTGCCATTTTCTAATTAGTTTTTTCTGCACTAGCAAAACACAAACTTAAGAGGTTTATTAATTTGAATAAAATATCCCTTTGGGTCTTGGTATAAACTGAAATGAGTGTTTAAGATTTATTAAAAGCTTTTTTTAATATTGACCCAAATTTAAATTATGTCATACATGATGCTTTGTTTAATTGACAGGAGGTAGAATTTAGAGAGGAATACAGGAGATTGTAAAATCGGCCCCTTTTTTAGGAGTGGGAGGGTTATCAGCCCAGAATCTCGTGACTTACTGTAACAGAGATGAAACAAAGCCAGGAGTACAGCACAGTGCACAAGCCCAGCAGGCTGTCATGTGGTTTTTTGGTTCTTTAACTTGCCATCTCATTACATATTCCATGAAGCGCTGAATTACATGTATTCCTAGCACATAAATTATCCTGTGATTCATATGCTTAAAAAAATAATTAAGAACTTAAAAAGTAAACTCATACCACTCCAACAATCATCAAAAAAGGAAAAGCCTTTCCAAGGATCCTCAGAAGCCTGAAGGACTGAGGGCTGAGCAGATGGATTCTGTAACATGTCTTGAAGCTCCACAGAAAAAGCTTCTTTACTTTTTTTTTTCTTTTTAACAGGGGGCTGGGCAGCATATTTTTCACATGAAAGTTGCATTAATTTGAAGGACAGTATGAATGATGGAAACTTACTTGAAAAGAAAACAACATCCTAATCAATTTGGAGGGATTACAGTACATCTTAACCACCTTCTTTCTTACAGGCCTCCTTCCACAGCAACGTCTATAGCAATTGCTGGAGAATCAGAATCTTTGCATGAGGACAGGAAGGGGGGAGACAACTTAAAAGTAGTACCTCTGGGCATGGCAGGTATAAAATATTAGTCTTAATTTCTCAGTTCTTCTGGCTTCATAGCTTCAAGGGGATGTGTGAAATACTTAAGATCTTAAAGGGATTATGACAGTTGGCCCACAAAGAGATCTTCTTTGATTATTTGTTGAGACACGCTCTCATAGATGACATCAGTGGAGTTTCTCTTTTTCATTTTTATAACAGTTTACTTAACAGAAAGAAAGAACAGAAATTGGGTCAACAGCCTGTCTTCTTTTTAATATTTAAAATCTTTCCTTTTTCTGTGTGACAGATTTCTTGATTTGCTTTGGATTTGTATTTTGACTGAGCATTGAATTTGGCTCTTGATTTTCACCTTATGAATCATAGATATCCAGATATGCATAACCGAGTAAATAGAGTGGTAGAAGTTCTAAGTATTGTTTAAAATCAAAGCAGTTAAAATGGAGATAGTCTGAAATTTAGATTATTATAAAACAATACTATTAAGCCACTTTACAGCTTGAAATTGGGGGGTGAGGGTTTTTTTTGTTTTATTTACAAGCTTCAGGCTCTTACATAGCTTACTAGTTTTCACCTTAAACACAGCTTAAGTTGTCTTAAGTTACTTTTTCAGTCAGAAAATATCCAGCACACCGTTCTGCTATGGGACTATGGAAAGCATAGTAATCTCTTTAATAGCTACAGAGGAGACAATTCTAGAACTACATTTCATACAAATCCTTCTTACACAATGTTACTGTATTTTACTCAGACAGAAATATATTATGATTTTTTTATAAGGAATGCGTATTTGTTAACATACACTGTTTTTGAATCTTCAAAGAGCTTGTAGAAACCATTGTCAAGGCCCTAATCCCTCTGGGAAATCTGATATTTGAGTCTAATCAAGATTACAGGCACAGTGATAACGTGGCTGGCTTTAGCAACAGTATCTGACTTGCACACCTTGCAGATGTCTCATCAAAGAGTGCCTCTGTCCCAGATGAACTCGGTGCATGTGGACATTCCAGAACATCAAGCTATGCAAGTCAGCAGTCAAAACCATCAGGTAGCTGTTAATATTTTAATTAATTGTTTGCATTTATTTACTTTCACAGATTAGACTGTAGAAATAAGTATACTTAAAATATTTTAAAAAATATTTGAAGTTGAAAGCTGTTTCCTAGGAGTTTAATGTGCAGGGAGGGTAACACTGTTTTTTCCTCTTTCCTCAATAAATGATCTGTTTGGATGCAAGACAGCTTTTTCCCTTGGCTCCCTGCAATTAACGTATCTGAATGAGATTTTTACCTTTTCCATGTGTAAAAACAAATAACTTACAAATGGATACTTCCCTGTAAAAGCTGAAGAGGAAGTAGCTACACCAAGTCATTATATTTGTTAGGAAGAAAGAGTTATTTAAAACAAAAACAAACCAGTATGTGCTAAAATATGAAGCCCCAAGGGAATTGCCTAGTTGATGTATGCACATGCGTAAGGCTTTTGAAATCTCTTTATAAGAAGACAGAACACAAATTCTGCTTTCAGGATGGTAAAACATAAGTAATGACCTTGGTCGTCAAGAACATACCTAACCTAGCCCTCCTGCACCTTCCCAACAGGACATAGCACGTGTCACTCTAGGTCATACAGCCTGTCTGAACTCTGCCACAGAAGAAATACCTCAGCAGGCAGTACCTCAGCAGGAACTGGAAGTACTCTAGAGCCATATGAAGTGACCGAGCCAAAAGTAACTGAACCTAATATTGAAACATCTGTTAAAGATGAACCATCAGAAAAACTCTGCAGGTACACTTAGCTTGAAAACCTTATTTGGCAGAATAAGGTTCACTATATAATTTCTAATAGTTCTAAATAAATTGATTTCTGCAGGCATCCTGTGAAGCAGGACTCTGTGGAGTCACAACTGAAAAGAGTCGATGCTACCAGAGTTGATGCTGATGACATAGTTGAAAAAATACTCCAGAGTCAAGACTTCAGTTTAGACTCCAGTGCAGAAGGTATGGAGATAAATATGGAAGATTAGGGAAAATTGATCTACATTACAGGCCATACAAAAATCCACTCTCTTCTTAGTCCCTGTTGCTTGTTGATCATAAGGATATTTCCTGCCTCATCCTGTCCTCTAGAAGTTGAAAAGACCTTTGTGTGAGTCATTTAACTTTTCCAGAGAATTACTTCAAACCTTAAAAGAAAAGAGTGGAATCAAACCTATGAGGAAGGTTGACTATACCATGCGAAGTTTGGTTTTGGTTCTACTCTACTTAAAACATTTGCATCTGAAAGTATTAGTTAAAAAACTGGTAGATTTAAAATGACTGAGTTCTACCTAGGGTAACATTAAAGGATGCTAACATGTGTTAATTCCCTTGCTTTTTAGAAGAAGGTTTGAGGTTATTTGTGGGCCCTGGTGGAAGCACTTCTTTTGGAAGCCATCATCTGCCTAACAGGTATGTAGCCTGAACAACTAATCTATAGGAAATACTAAACAAAAATGCATCTTGCACAGCAATTATTCTGTGTGTACCTTCATGATCTTTGTATCCTTCTATTCGGTATCATTTAAAGGCACCAAAAGAACTAGATTGTCAGGTTTTAAAACAAAACACATAGGTTAGTTCCAAAACTCCCTGTTTGATAATCTGCTTCAGATTATCTTCCTGTAGTTGTCAGAGATATTTTTTTCTTCTCTAAACTCTCTTCACATACTCACATATATGACTTGACCTGAATGTATTAAAGTCTTCTCAGATGAGAAAACATTAAAACCAGGTAAGAATATGCTTCAATACCATGATTCTGCAGTCCAGTGTAACTCTTAATATTTTGCTTTATCTCAGGAAATAAGCATAGCATCAGTATTTCAGCAATTTCAGCAAGTTCTTCTGGAATTAGGTATAAAGGCAGCTGATAATGTTATAAAACAAATGCATTTTTCACAAGCAAGCAATACTGATAGTCAAAAGATAATTAATTGACTTATTTGCAAACTGGGCACACTAATTTCTGTCTAGGATAACACGTACAGTTGCAGAGCACACCACAGTAGCGTATAGAGACCTGTCCTAATTCAGTTGCCAGCACAGTCCAGGTGCAACATTGCACTAAGGCAGAGCTTGCCCTATTAATTTTTGGCATAGTATTCAGTTTGCTTTTTATTAATACAACCCACTCTGGTCTGTCATGTGCAGGGTGAGACACATTTGTAACTGCATATTTACAATGCAGTGTGAACAAAAGACTGGAAGATGCTTTTCTTGTATCTTAACATGAGAAGACTGTCACTTACTGTTTTTTTAGATACATTTTTCTATTTCTGTATAAATGTATATAAAAATATTAGCTTCATATATAAAAAAAATATAGCTGGGGTGGGAGAGGTACCCAAAAGATAATGTTTAAGGAACCATAGTCCAACAGTACCTTAATTTTCAGTAAGATTCTTCATTTTGACTGTACTATAACACCAAAAGTTTTAAGGCATTAAACTGTAGGTTAACTGGTGGCATGTTAATTACACATTTTCTGCCCTTCATGTTTACCTGTTCTGGTTCTTTCTGTTTGGTTGGGGGGCTTTTATTGGGTTGTTTTGGGGCGGGTTGGTCATTAGGGGATTTTTTAAACAGTAAACTTGCTGATCTGCAATACTTACATTTTAGCTTTTATTTAAATAAATTCTTTCAAATGTTGTTTCAGAGTAGGATCTGGAGCATATGAGCAGGTGGTGATAAAACGCTAGACTAGAAGACAAATGAGAACTTTGAACCCCAACAGTGATACTTCTGGATTTTTGCTCTGTTGCAAGAGTTGTGAAAGCCAAAAAGAACTCATTGTGATCTTTTTTTTTTTTTCAAAAAGTAATGGAATGCCTCTTGCTCATGGAGCTTCATCTTCTGTGGTATGAAGGCAATGTTTAGCTATGGATACCTTGTGCAAGCACTTTTTTCTAAGTTCTTCCTGCTTAGTGGAATTACTTGCTTTTTAAGTGGTGTGAAAAATTTCTGTAAGTATGATTGAGTCTTACTTCAGAATTTTATACAGGTGATCACTTGTGGTGATGTACTTTGTTCAGAGCTTCTCAAGAAGCTTCTAGAAATTGGTCTTAAGTGGATCTGAAGAAATTACTTAATTTGATCCTACCTGCCCTTTTAGTCTTACAGAAGCTATCAAGTCAAAACCAGTATCAAATAAAAACTAAGGCCTCTACAAAGCAGCCCAGCTATGTTTTAACATAACCAAAACCTTCTTTAAAGAGTACAGAGCATAATTTCATTGTAAGCTTGAACAGTAGAGGTGAAGTTCACATGCATTTAAAAAAAACTACTAAGTAGATGTAAACCATCCAGTATTCACTTGTGTTCACTGTAAACGAAGTTTAGAGGCTTAAATGCATCAAATGTGACATCTGTTTTTGTGCGAGGGACAAAAGTGGGATATCACAGCAAAATATTAGGGCACTAGTGATTGGCAAGAAAGGTGGCTTGATTGTTACATCTGGAGTTCAAAAGCTGCTTCCACAGAAACTCGCTTCAATTATGCATGAACCTTGAGACTGCAGAATGGCACTGTTTACAAACCTAGTCAGTAGCTCACTACCACTTAAAACTTTATTGTAACTTAATCCTTCACAGTTAGTGCTTTGCTTGTGTTTTCAATGTGCCTTGCGGGATTAGGGGGGTACAGGGAGATTAAACTATGTACTCAGCAACTTAAGCTTTAAAACTAAGTAAACATCTATACTATTATCAATATAACTTACTAAGAGAAGCACTTTATTGTAGATGTACTCTGCACTCTGAGAAAGTCTTACTGTGCAGCAGACTTGTTGAACACTTCTTCTGTCACTATCTGTCCGCTCTTACATTAAAGTCAATGTACTGTATTTAAATTTGCACAAGTAATGATGTACTTGACAGGCAAGAAACGTGAAAGATCTCCAAAATACTAATTGAGAATTATGAAGGAATCTATTTTTAAAGGGATGTGTTAGGTAACAGAGTTCTAATTCAGGCTTGGCTCTGCTGTATTTAATTGCAAACTGCAAATTACCTTAATTTTGTTAGGATTAGTTGTATTATTTATCAGTAAGGGTTGCAGTAAATAAAAATACAAATACTGTGGCCATTTCCAAAAGCTCTGAATGCTTCAAATTCTGCTCAGAGTGATGTGTGACATCCTTTTATTGAAGTGTGAGTTGGCCATATTTAATGGGTTAAATTAGAAAAAGCAGGCTTTGTTTTTTTTATAAATCTATTAGTAGAGTTATTAAACAAATGTTTGTGTTTTTTAAGGAAGTTTCAGATTTTGAAGCTTGAGTACTGTTATTAAATAGGATTAATATGAACTATTTATCAGTTATGGTACTTAAATACTTTTATTTCCTACTGTTAATTATAATCCCTTTGAAGAGTTTTAATGGGTAAAACAATTAATACAAAGAGTACATTTTAGCTGCTGTTAACAGAATTGTGGTATTAGCAATTTCAGGCCTCCACAGGAGTTTTAAACAGAAACTATATAACTGCCAGTATACAACTATCTCTCCAACCAGAATAGTTTCCTTTCCTGTTGTATAACTAATTTGTACAAAGAAAATCTTACTGTACACCAAAAGATGCATGAAATTGGAATAAATTAAGTTGCTTTTAGTACTCTCTAACACTGCTACACTTGACAAATCTGTTAAACCCAGTAGTAGATAGATGGGGGTTTGCTTAAGTTTACTAGGAAAAACAAGTCACCATTTGAGGTAAAAAACACTGTAGGTACTTATATCATTCTTAAAGGAATTCCAATAGCCCAGGTGTGTATGCTGTGGTAAAGGACACAGTTAACTGCCATAGATGAACTACTTTGTTAACTATAAACTGATTATTTTCTTGTCTGAGCAGATGTTTTAAATAAGAGGGAAGTTTACATGGAAATCAAGCTTTTAATAAAACCGTATTTTAGTAATTTATTGCTCTCACTTTGAGTTACAAGTCTTTATGAAGTGATTCTTATTTGTACATATTTTAAGTGGACCATAACCTTCAAATTTAGATGTAGCATTTTCTTTTTTGTAAACTGTTGTAAGAATATTGGAGATTCTGATATAGTAAACTGTTCAGGATGTGTTGGTGGTTGTTTTTTTTTTTTACTGTATTTAAATGCAGATGTCTCAGACATTCAATAAACTCGTGTCTTCAGCTTCAAATCTGTTTCTAAACAAGTGCCTTTTTTTTTCAAATGCAAAAATTACAAACTAATTTGGAAGTCTGTGTCCTTTTCAGTTTCTTTACTGCTTTTAAAGTTTTACCTCTGTGGCTTATTAAACTTCATCTCCTGTCCACAAAGTACTTAATGGCACCCTTCATAGTACTTTATCTGTCTCCTGGAGAGAAAAATTAATATGTCAGTCTTCTGCACATGAAAATCAATTTTTAAGTGTGAGACATGTTGGTAGGTTAATTAATAAGCAGACTCCACAACTAGGAGTATTTTGGGAAAGTGAGGGCACTGTGTATAGTCCCTCCTCACCTCAAAGATGACAGATTAAGTCCTCCTCAGCTGAGTGTGAAGACTTGCTACTACTGAAACTTTTCATAATTTCTGTAATTTTGTAAACTACCTTCTTATTTTTCTAACAAAACTACCTGTGGTATGTATTTCTTTTCCGGTTAATGCATTCAAAATAACCAAGTTCTTTGGTACTGCAGTAAGAATAATCTATCCTTAAAATAAAAACTATTAGATTGGTAAAAATTGCAGCTAATTATAGTACAAACTATTTGGCACTCAGGTCAGTAATAGATTAAAGGCATGGTAAGGATTAAGAGAAGTAACCATACCATGTATAAGCAGCTCCCATCTCAGCTGTACTTCAATTCAAAATGGAAGATTTTCTTTTTAAACATAGCAGACTATCCTAGACTTTCTTCTGTGGGTTGTTGTCTCCGGGTTTTTAGTGTCTCTTGTAAGGGAAACAAGTCATGTAGACACGGCTCTTTTTTAATCTGGTAGAAAAACATCTCATGAATGAAAATAAAGCTGTGCCCCACTATTGTGTATCCGTAATATATCAAGGCAAAACCATATTGGTATAGAAAATATAGGAAACCATATGTGGTACAGGAAAAATTTTCCTTCACTACTACAGGAAAAAAAAAAGGCAGAGATATGACATACCAGAACTTTGAATGCTGTCTTTGAACACTTTGGTGCATTTTGTAGAGGTTCTGACAGGGGAAATCAACAACACAGAGAAGGAGATTAACATAGGAAATAAACGTTTCTCTATAACTGTTAAGGCAAAACAGGGAGTTCTGCTTCTCCCCTGCAGCTGCTCATTCTCACCTGCTCCCCTTTCCCACCTGTGACACCACCACAAGTTTCTGTGCCTGATTAGTTGTCTCCATTCCCTGGCTGGCCTCACAGCAGGATCTGCCACCAAGAAGGGGAAAGGCAAGCACATCTCAATATGCTTGTTAACACTTCTCTGGGACAGGTTAGTGTCGTTTTGTTGCTTCCTTGTTAAAAACTGAGAATTGTAAGTAACTTTTTTTAATGCACAGGGAAATCTCCAAGCAAAAGTTAGCAAATTTCGCCTAAGTTGAGTTGTACGCGCTCCCATTCCTATCACAACTAAAATTGTTTTCAGAGATTTGTAAAGAAAACACCAGGTTTTGGGGGTTTGGTTTGTTTTAAATGGCCTTCTCTTATGATCCACAAATGTTTCCACAGTATCCTCATTTGTGTATAGGATAATGCTAGTGCATTTTATCTTGGGGATGCTCCCAGTGAACTACTTGCACACAGGACTGCATTAAAATATGTTGCTTTGTGAATGAGGAAAAAAGTCAAAGGACTTGTGTGTAAGTATTTTTCTACCATTTTAAAAGCCCCTTCCTATTCTTCTACTCAGCATAAACAGAAAAACAAAGTCCCAACAACTAACGGTTACAAGTTACAGTCCTGCTGCAACCGAATGATCCAAACCTCACTTATCAACATAACAACCACAAGCACAGAACAGAGCCTAACTCCATGGAAACCCACAGGCAGATAGGACCGGAACAGTCAGAAGCTCATTAGCTAAGTTATATTTGTTTGAAAAATCTCTGGGAGAAGGAAAATTAACTCCTCTGGCTCTCACAATTAGGCAGTTGGAGTTTATTTATTAAAATAAGTGAGGGGATGTTTTCAGAATTTATTTATGCCACCTCCTCATTTTGTTATTACTAATTTAAAACACAGAAATGTTCTGCTGGGCTATTGTGACCCTAATCAATCCTTACTAGCTTGTTCAATGGCTACCAAGTTATGTTGCTTATACTCAGGATACTGCATTGTTTTTTTGGGTTTGTGGTGAGTAGTTTTGTTGTTTGTTTTTTTTTGTTGGGTTTGGTTTTGTATTTTTAAATTACTTCATTTGGATTTTACAGTTTTGAACAACCTACGGTTCATCTGTTTTGAGATGTGTGCGCCATCTCCTGGTCAATCACATTGCCACGTGCAGCCTAAAACGCTTCATCTTCATAAACTTCCTTTGAGCATCCCGATTTGAGACAGCAGAATTAGCTTCCAGCTGGAGGTTTAAGTGGGACACAATAAGTACTGGGTTTATTCACAAACATGCAAAGCAGTTTAAACAAAAGACCAACCCGATAATAAAGAGCTGTGCTCAGTGAATGCTCTGAAAGGGTTTAACTGCTCCTGAAGATAGTTACTTCATTCCTTCACATTAAGTCTTACTTAAAATTGATTTAAGCCAGTGACAACATGGCACACAAAAAAGCACAGCTTGTTTTACTAAAAGCTAGCAGTCTCAGTTAAAGTGTATGTATTCTTAATAGCACTTTGCATATGCCATGTAATAACTTCTTCAGTTACAGTACACATACTTACATGAAGGGAGCACTGGGAACAGACAGGGCGGAACATCTGCGGCTTGACTTCAGACTTTCCCCAGGAAAGGCATAAACAAGAATGCAAGAATTGGTATTTGCCCCACCTGTCATTAAAAGCTAAACTCTGTTACAAAGAAGGGGAGAGGATCCATGAACCCTGGATGACTGTGTAGGCCACTTCACATCAGTCCACCAAACATACACATAACCAATTGCCAAATGTAGCCACAAATAATATTTATGTTACTTGTATTTATTAATATATATCTCTAACGTTCTGAGAAAAAAACAAGTATGTGTTTGTTTATAGTCCTGTCTGTTCACACAAAATTCCTGTAATTAAACATTACCTAAATACAAAATTCAAAGTAAATATCATTCCAAATATGACAGGTCTTCCTTCTCTTTCTCATTTTAAAGTGATCATGCTATAAAGTACACTAAAGATGTAATGTTTCAAGAAGAAACAACAGAGGAAGCAGGTTTGTGGTCTAAAAATCTTCAAACTACAGTAATCCAAATATTGAACTGCAGAGGTACTTTCTAATAGCAAACCAAGGATACTCTCAAACAGCTTTGCTTATTGATGTCCAAAGAATATTTTTCAATTTTTAACTTTACATATATTTTAGCATATCAATGGCAAGTTCATATCACAATTTCAAAAAAGTGAAACCATTCTAAATATTGTCTTGAAGGTGAATTTTAATTCTTAAAATTAATTCTAAATATCATGTTAAATACTTACTCCCAAGGGTAAGAGGATTCTAGCTCAGGAGCTGGCAGGGCTTGTTGAGAGGGCTTTAAACTAGGCATGACGGGGGAGGGGGGAGTTACTAGGCTCACCAAAGATGTCCCCGTGGAGGATGAGCCATCCCAAAGGGGGTTGTCAGTAACCCAACTGAAGTGCATGTACACAAACGCACGCAGTATGGGAAACAAACAGGAGGAGCTGGAAGTCCTGGTCCAGCGGGAGAGCTATGATATAGTTGCCATCACGGAAACGTGGTGGAATGACTGTCATAACTGGAGTGCTGCCATGGAAGGCTACAGGCTCTTCAGGAGAGACAGGCGTGAGAAGAGGGGTGGAGGGGTGGCCCTCTACACTAGAGAAACCCTGGATGCTGTTGAAGTCGAGATCGGTGATGACCAGGTTGAGTGTCTATGGGTAAGACTCAGAGGGGCAGTCAGGTCTGACCTCCTGTTTCGAGTGTGTTACAGACCGCCCGACCAGGAGGAGGATTTGGATCTTCTGTTGTTTAAACAGCTGGAGGCTGCCTCTAGATCGGCTGCCCTTGTTCTTTTAGGAGACTTTAACCTTCCAGATATCTGCTGGAAACTTAACACTGCAGAGAGGAGGCAGTCCAGGAGGTTCTTAGAGTGTATTGAGGACTGCTTTTTGTCACAGCTGGTGAGTGAGCCCACCAGGGGTGAGGCTCTGCTTGACCTGCTGTTTACGAACAAAGAAGGGCTGGTGAGTGATGTTGTTGTCGGAGGCTGTCTGGGGTGTAGTGATCATGAGATAATTGAGTTCTCTCTGAACAATGTAATAAGAAAAGCCAGGAACAGAACATCGATGCTGGACTTTCGGCGGGCAGATTTTGGATTATTTAAGGAACTGGTCAGGAAAGTGCCCTGGGAAATAGCTCTTAGTGGCAAGGGGGTCCAGGAAGCTTGGATACACTTCAAGAATGAAATCTTGAAGGCGCAGGAGCGGGCTGTCCCTGTGTGTTGTAAGAAGAGTCGTAGGGTCAGACGACCGGCCTGGATGAGTAGGGAACTTCTGAAGGAACTAAGTAAGAAAAAGAGGATGTATCATCGTTGGAAAGAAGGAGATGTAAGCCACGTCATGTTCAAGGATGTTGTTAAGTCGTGTAGGAGGAAAATCAGGGAAGCAAAAGCCCAGCTGGAGCTCAAATTGGCCACTTCTGTTAAGGACAATAAGAAGAGTTTTTATAAATACATCAATGGCAGAAAGAAGGGCGGCAGCGACCTCCACTCCTTGTTGGATGTGGAGGGAAATATAGTAACCAAAGATGCAGAGAAGGCTGAGGTACTTAATGCCTTCTTTGCCTCAGTTTTTAACAGCAAGGATGTCAGCTCGCTTGACAGTTGGCCCTCTGAAGTGATTGATGGGGGCAGGGTGAAATATGGCCCTCCTGCAATCCATGAGGAGGAGGTTAGAGACCTGCTGAGCCGCTTGGACCCTCATAAGTCTATGGGGCCGGATGGGATCCATCCTAGAGTGCTGAGAGAGCTGGCGGATGAGCTTGCTAAGCCGCTCTCCATCATCTTTCAGCAGTCCTGGCTCTCTGGAGAGGTCCCAGAAGATTGGAAGTTGGCCAATGTGACGCCCATCCACAAGAAGGGCCGTAAGGATGATCCAGGTAATTACAGACCTGTTGGCCTGACCTCGGTCCCAAGTAAAATCATGGAGAAGATAATCCTGGGTGAAATCATGCGCCACCTGCAGAACGGTCAAGAAATCAGGCCCAGCCAGCATGGATTTAGGAGGGGTAGGTCCTGCCTGACCAACCTGATCTCCTTTTACAACCATGTGACTCGCCTGGTGGATGAGAGGAAGGCTGTGGATGTGGTATACCTGGACTTCAGCAAGGCCTTTGACACTGTCTCCCACAGTAGACTCCTAGGGAAGCTGGCAGCCCGTGGCTTAGATGGGAGCACTCTGTGCTGGGTTAGGAATTGGCTGGATGGCCGAGCCCAGAGAGTGGTGGTGAATGGTGTTTCATCCAGTTGGCGGCCGGTCACCAGTGGTGTCCCCCAGGGATTGGTGTTGGGTCCCGTCCTGTTTAATATCTTTATTGATGATCCGGATGAGGGGATTGAGTCCATCATCAGCAAGTTTGCAGATGATACCAAGCTGGGAGGAAGGGTTGATATGTTAGAGGGTAGGATGGCCCTACAGAGGGACCTGGACAGATTGGAGAGATGGGCTGATTCTAATGGGATGATGTTTAATAAGTCCAAATGTCGGGTACTTCATTTTGGACACAACAATCCCATGCAGAGCTACAGACTGGGGACAGAGTGGCTGGAGAGTAGTCAGGCAGAAAAGGACCTGGGAGTGCTGGTGGACAGGAAGCTCAACATGAGCCAGCAGTGTGCCCAGGTGGCCAAGAAGGCCAATGGCATCCTGGCCTGCATCAGGAATAGTGTAGTAAGCAGGACCAGAGAAGTTATTGTCCCCCTGTACTCGGCACTGGTCAGGCCTCACCTTGAATATTGTGTCCAGTTCTGGGCCCCCCAATTTGGGAAGGATGTTAGGACACTGGAATGTGTTCAGAGGAGGGCAACAAAGATGGTGAGGGGGCTGGAGCACAAGCCCTATGAGGAGCAACTGAGGGAGTTGGGGCTGTTTAGTCTGGAGAAGAGGAGGCTCAGGGGAGACCTCATTGCTCTCTACAACTACCTAAACGGAGGTTGTAGTCAGGCAGGGGTTGGTCTCTTCTCTCAGGTGACCAGTGGCAGAACCAGAGGGCATGGACTTAAGCTTTGTCAGGGAAAGTTTAGACTTGATATGAGGAAAAAATTCTTCACTGAAAGGGTGATTGGCCATTGGAATGGGCTGCCCAGGGAGGGGGTGGAGTCGCCGACCCTGGAGGTGTTTAAGGGGAGACTGGATGAGGCACTGAGTGCCATGGTTTAGATGATGGTTGGTGTTAGTGTTGGTGTTAGTGTTAGATTATAGGTTGGACTTGATGATCTCAGAGGTCCTTTCCAACCTTGTGATACTGTGATAAATTTTTAATAACCCATATCTATTTGTTGTAGGAGAAAAATGACCCACAAAAGACAAAGCTTATTATGTAAACATTTTTTTAATCGTTCAGTATGACAGAGCACTGCAGATCGTTATTCTTGCCCCTGGAACTCAACTTGTTACAGTTTCTGTATGATTTCTCAACTCAGAGAATGGCAGCTGCCTGTTCCCTTTATGTCTGATCTTGCACCTTAATAATTTCGAGTGAAATAAAAAAAATTAGAAGGTAGAACGCAGTCACCTTCTTTAAGAAACATTCAGCCCTTACACAGAATTTATTGTTTTTAGAAAGTTCTGAAACTTTCATGTTTCACAAACATGAAGCCAGTTCTGGCCCATTGAAAGCTGCCAATGACATTGTGTAATGCATACAACATATGAGGTCTTCTAATTAACCATCTCTTCACTTCCAAGAAATACTCAGTTAAGATATTAAAATTATTAGTTGAAACCATTTGGGTACACAAAGAAACTTAAAAAGCACTGCAGCGTGTTGCTTCATTAATCCTGCAAGAACAAGGCAACGTGCATCCTTCAAAACATCTGTCTTTGTAATTGCATTGTCTGACATTTGCTTACTGCGTATCTACCCATGCAAGTAAACTCTACTTAACAATTAACACAATCTCGGCCAACCCAGTGAGCACTACTATCTGTAACACCTCAGCTTTGCGTTTCTGCTGAATGTGTTGTCAAGACATTTTGGACAACAGCTGCACGTGAAAACACAGAAATTGTTTTTCAGGCACCAGGGCTGGGATAGCATCCACAATCACTTGTTTTTAAAACAAAAGAATTCAAAATAGAATAGTCAAAGATAGCAGTTTCAAATTAACAAAATTCAGCTTCTGGAAAGTTACAGGATGCAAGTTATTTCCCGAACAGTAGTTATCAAGAATCTGGATAAAACAATAAGGCTAAATCTACCCTTTTTTCCCCACCTTACATCCAGTATCGTGGCACTCTTCCCCAGTACTGAATTTACTGAGCTGTAAAAGTTTGTGGCATACTCCCATTTATCTGGAACAATACCTGGTTTTCAAAAAGGCTGAGCGTGTGCTCATCTTGAAGAAGGCATCTATAAATTCTACTAAAATCTTGCTCTAAACCTATGTCTGACCCATACTATTCGGTAAAACATGTTTCTGTGTTTTAATAACTATGCTAGGAGCTAACAAAAGATTACCAAAGAGAAAAATACAGTAACGAACAGAAATATAGAATATAGTAACAAAGAGAAAAATTACGTTTTTTCTTTAAACGCATTAATGCTTTCTTTTTAGCCCCTGATGCTCTACTTCAAAACCTACAAGTTACTGCCATCTTTGTCTGAAGCACTCATCTCCACTAAATGGGAGAGATGCTGATGGATAAAGGCTGGAAGGTTTACAAAAGATTCTGTAGTTCCAGTTAGCACACAGAACACATTGTTTGACAGCTAATAAAAATATACTTTCATTACTTGAACCGAACTTTGTATGAGAAATCTGTGATCTAATTTTCTTCATTTTCATATTCTGTACTAAGCATCACAGCAGAACCATCGCTGCTGAGTGTGACCTTGCCAGCAATAAGCTCACATAACTTCTCAAAGGTACCACAAAGTAGATTCACTTTGGGAAAAGAAAAGATTGTTGTAAGAGGTATATAAACCACATTTCCACAGACAAATGGTTCCATGCTATTTTCAACAACCAGCATTCCATGATCTTCTGAATAATAGCTCATTGAAGGCTGGAATTCCAATTCTCTCTCAGTAGCATCATCACTATACTCCTCAGGTTCCAACATTAAATGGTCCAGCAGACTTTGCTTAATCATTTGTGCTGCGAAAATAACTTCACTGACCACTGCATTCTGCAGGTACTTCTCCTCTTTAAGACTTGGATACACTGCTTTAAAGACCTTTACAACACAGAACAACACATGAAATGTTTATCATTACCATAGACTCAGATTTTAACATTTTCTTCTCAAAAAGAACTTCTAAAATGTCAACAGAATTTTTGATTCAGTCCTGGTTTGCTTATTACTTTAAGCATTTCAAGTAACAGAAAAACTAGACAATATTATTGATTTTATGTATTACAACTACAATCATTATCATATACAACTACTATCATTATAGATATCAGAACTTCAAAAAAAATCAGGCTTGTATCTGCAAGCTACACTTGTGGATCACGCAAGGCGAAGCCCTGCAATTCTTTAAGTCTTCTTAATCATTCTCTTATTTTCCACATTACTCATCATGAAGCTCTGATGACAGTTCCATAGCTATGTAGATTCTAAACTTCTGAACTGTCATCTGGAAACTGAGACTGTAGCTATGTCTTTCATTCTGTTTTCAAGAGTGAAACATTAAATATGCTCCCGCAGATGGATAAAATCCTAAAAAATAAACTGTGACATCAGAACTTGTGAACTTGTACTTTGTTCTACACCGAGCTATACTTCAAGGCAGTTAAGGAAACTGGGCAAGCAATCTCATTCCCACTAGTTTACTACCAAGTGCTTTATACCAAAACACTATCACTGAAGTTCCACAGTCTAACTAGTTCTTCTTACTTTCTGATTACATCTTGAAATGTTGATTTATTCCTCTAAATTAGTTACATAATAAAAAAAAATTAATCCAATAGCCCAGGTTTGCTAAGAAACACGAGATATAACACTCTTGTTTAAACTCAAATGATACTGAAGTCAAAACTCCCTCCATCATGACTCTGTAACAGAAGATATTGAAAGCAGTTTCTAGTACATCAGTCGTATTTCCAAGATTGCTGAGCATTGAAGAACACTTCACAATTCTATTAAGGAAAGTAGATAACAGATGAAATTTGAAACATACAGAAGGCCTTTATAGCTTGGAAATGACAAAAGACAGTTCCATAATGTCACCTTACATTTCAATTCAGGTCACAATTCACTTGAAGATACATATCTATCTTTAAGCAAAAAAGTGATATATTAGAACACATTCACTGAAACAAACAATTTAAAGTCTTGTAAGATCTAAAAAAAACCCTCAATATATTTATCTTTTTGCATTATTACTTCATCTCTGAAAAAAAATGTTCTTTGATTTAAACCACATGGCACTTTGATGCATTATGCTTTGTAGTGTCACACACAGCAACACATAACAGAGCACCTTACAAAAATACTGTCTGATGTTATCTGAAGTGAATCCCACATAGTGCTAAAAACCAAAAAAGTCTGATGTGCACCACTGGATAATAGGGTACCTGGCAAGATCCCATGCCTCTGCAAAAAACAGACCTGGCTACCTGAAAACACCAAGTAACATTAAATGCTATAGTAAGGTAAACGCCACAAAACAGGTGCTGTCAATCCAATTTCCGGGAAATGCCTTCCTTCTGATAATATATGTGACTAGACTATGCAGTTCAAAACATACACTCTGTAAGAAATGCTTTTCTATGCTTTTTATATGCATCTTAAAAATCTATGTCAGTGCCAACAACCAAATGATGAAAAAATGAATGATTAAAGGCACAATTACAAAAATACTGTCACAGCACAGGTGGCAGGAAGGAAAATTTTCACTCTAAAGATAACAGTAAGTTAAAATAAGAATGATGATCTATATTGCTATTTAGCAAAAAAACTAAAAGTTTAAGGCCTCTGTATAATTAAAAAGACCAGTCACGGACTGAGACTCTTCTGATTTGATCTTGTGTGTTAATCGGAGCTAACACTGGACAGCGATCAGACCATCACAGTAAGGACACCTTCACAGGCAGGTCATGGAAAGTTTACTCTCTATTCATCCTCCTAAAGTAAGAAAACAGTACTTACCATTTCATAAACTGCTTCAGTGGGTTTCTCAGAGTGAGCAGATTCAATAGTTTGAGGACGTTTTCTAACAAACACACCTATTTGGGTACAAAACCCAACCTTTTCCATTCCTGTTGGTGGGTGCCCTACACCAGTAAATTCCACGGAGTAATCATAGCTTCTAGCAGTCTCTAGAGCCCTAAGAAAGACAAATTATTTCAATTACACTAAATATTCATCTTATAATATGAAAAAAAGCATTCCCTAACAGAAGCAAGACCCTGAGTCTGTGAATGCTTGAGTATAACTTCTCTAATACTCCTCATATGCCTGAAGGTAAGCACTGTCAAAACTTGCTGCGTCCAGCTGTCATCATATGCCTACCATAGGCTGAATCACTTAGTATCGGTAATTTAGGCAACCAAACATTATTGTTATTTCTAAAATATCTGCATAGAACATGCATATTCACAATTGCTTACTCACTGTCTTAAATGCATTGAAAGTGACCAAAAAAATACTACTTTTGGAGAACACAATTATTTGAGAAGAACCCATCGAAAATATACACACCCCAAAGCCACAAGAGATCAGTTAAAAAAAAACAAGTGAGTTTTGCCGTAACTGTATAAAGAACAAAGCTTACCTAATCAAGGTTACAACAATGTACGTGACAATTAAATGAAAATCAATCTTGTGGCATTGTGCAACAACTGGTGGGGCAGGGAACTAAAATGGCCTTACCTAGCTGCATCATTCTCCATGGAACAACAGTAAACTAACTGTCTCGTGTAACATTGCAATACTTGCCTTTCACAACAGAAACGTAAAGATTCCTTCAGCAATATAAACATTTTTAATTCACATATAACCAAAAGTAGAATCTAAATTTACTTTAAGTCACATAAATGGTCTCTACAGTATCCATCCTTTAGCTAATAATGCAGGCAGGTTTTAGTGTCATTATTTAGAGAAAAACATGTTTCAAGCTTTGCAAAACTATATAGTCAAAAATCACTACATACTTTAAAGTCTGTGGCAGAAACAACCTAATATAAGGGGCAAGTTTTCCAAGACAATTTCTGACCAAGAGTTGGCTGCTGAGATATAGCATCATTTACTGTACCATACATCTTCCACAACTGCCTGACAGCTGAATGTTATCACAGGATATATATCCCATTCCCTCTTTACTTTGTTTTTATTACATCTACTAATGTTAGATATATCTAACGCAACCCTCTGTCATGTCCATACGTATTGCATAAAAGCTTTCATAGTGCCATGAACCACTAAAATACCCCTTCCTCCAACATGCTCTGATACTGAGATTATCTGATAAATCTGCTTGCATATTCTTACAGAAAGGTCCTGACAAATCGAGCGCTTTGATTACACACCACACAAAGTGAGCACATTTCTTGGTTTTTTTATGAAGCATTTCCATAGCAGGGAATTATTACATGAAAAGACTGATTAATATATTTCAAATGGATTCTTTTTAATGAAGATACATAAAAAGGAAAGTAAAAGTTTTAAATATTTTTCGCAGAGCAGTTTTAATAACCATCACAAAATGTAAAACCTACAGAGCATCCTTAACTAATAACAGCAAGGAAATGTTTCATCAAATCAGAAGCGTGAAACTCCACTGACACCAAACCACACCAACTGTTCTGGAAATGTAAAGTGATGCCTTTCTCACAGTACTGAGCACTCAAAACTGCCTCTCTATGATGCTCAGTGAACTCACCAGCTTTCAAACTGTGCTCGGTTCCATTCAAATTTGTGGTCTGGGTGTCTGGAAAATATCACTCCTGGAAGCAAAGGGTTAAATTCAGAATTTGGAGTAGAGATCACAACTATGCTTGGAGCCATGAAACCAAACACCACTTCAGGAAACTTCTTTAGTTCTGATTCTTCCAGGTGCTCTATTCTGTAAAGTACAAGTTCATGCATGTCTTTTAAAAACACTGTACTATATTTCACTCTTCTTAAAAAAAAACAGTCAAAAACCCCCCAAACCCATATCTGTGCTTGTAAATTTAAGCCTAACTCTGCAATATTAGCACTGGCACTGTGGCTGAGTGGCAGCTTAGAGGGTTTTGTCTAAAAAAATACACTTCGTATTTTTTCTTCACTATCCTTTTCCCACCACAAGCAGCACCAATTGAATTTCTTGGTATTGTTAATTTAAGCACAAGTTAGAAGATGCCACATTCTGCTACTCTTCTGCTTGAAAGGTTTCATCAAGTCTGTTCAGAGTATGGACAAAATTCCGAACTGAACCCTAGTGAACTTCGAAAAATACAGTACTTTGGCCTAATACTCACAGTTCAATACACGTTACCATGTCAAAACCAAGCATGCAAGTATCTTTATGGGCAACGGAACCATGATGCAAGGTAACAGTCAGGGATCTTTCAGCCGGTTGCAAATAATCACCAGGAAGAGGAGACAACCTATGCCTACAGAAGTATTAAAAACACAATGTCATGGGAAAGACCACAGGACAAGATAAATTGTGGATGTGACTGAACTAGCCAACACTATACAGAGATACTTCATAAATCTCAAAAAGGTTAATTATTGTACAGGGATTAAAAAAAAGAATTTTTAATATGAACACTTCTTGCAACTCTCTACAACAGGACAGGAAGAGAAGCGGAGTTAATACAGCAGTTATCCTTCATGTTTACAAAAATTTCCACTACACTCTGGAGCCGTTTGCAAAGCCGCCTGTAAATTCTGAGAGTAGCACATCTCCAAACACACAGGCTTAGATACGCTTTACAGGGTTTGGAAGAAGTTATGAGGCAAGCATATTAACCTTTTTTTCCAAATAAAATAGACGTAGAAAAAAATGTGCAAATTTAATTCTGAAACACTGCAATAAGCATTAAATATAACAGGAGTCTATTTTTCTTCATTCTTAAGAAAGAGCAAGTGATGATGTCAGCATCTATATCCTACATATTCATTGAATCCGTATTAATCAGCTTCCAAGACAGAAACTTTGGTGTTCCTCACCAGTCTGACCTATGCTTCAAAGAGCACAAAACCTTCACATTTTAGAGCCTTCTAATCCAGGCACAAATAATTAACAAGATTAACAAGAACAAGTCCCCACCGTGGTGACTAAGAGATTATACGAACATTTCAAAATGACCGGCTGTGCGTGCCACGGTAGGGTCATGTGTGAGCACAGACACCAGCAGTACTATCTGTTAGTACCTTCACAAACAGGGTATACTTAGACACACCCCCTGAGGGCCATTCCATAATTTGGACCTTTGCTACGTTAAGGTGATGTGATGTGCATCTACAGCCCAGCAGTGCCCAAACACAGGTGCAATGTTGTTTGCCAAGCTGGTATTTCTGCATTTACTCTTAGTTCTTTCCAAGAAATGATATATCATGCCACTAGGTCATGCCAAATACAGAGCTTAAATTAACACAATGCAAGAGCTTACATATTCTCTTTCATTATACTCGCACAGACATCCAGCCCAGCTAACACTTCGATGCAACTGCTGTATTTCAGCATCCAGAGAAGTGTACAGTCCGCACATCCTAAATCTGCCACCTGTAAATCAGATATTAAACAATGTGTAAATGCTGTATAGTTCCAAGTCAGTTCAGACAGAGATTTTGATAAAATAAAAAAAATCCATATTTATGTCAACATTTTAATGATAAAGCATTTTACAATCATAACTAAAATTTACAGTTGCAAGCAGGACAGACATGGATCTGACATTTCTTTTTAAAAATGCATACAAAGATCCTAGAAGATGTTTTAAATAGATTAACCTTTTTTTATTACAGCTATAAACAAGTACATGTAGAACATCCCAGTGACCAGAGAATGTCTTATATGTGAAGACATATGCCCTCAACAGTAAGGTATGAGTTTTAAGTACTACAGCTGCAACAATTTTCACATTGACCAATGCTTTTCACTGGCCTACTCTCCATCCAAAACACTGAGAACAGGCTCACCAGCAGCTAGGTTAGCAGCAAAGAATCTGCATAAAACAACTTTACAGGCTCAGTCTAATGTTTAAGTGGGGCAGGCTGGGTATATTCAGACCACAAAGTCAAATACATAACAGATATTCTTTCCTGTAATCTTGAGAGGTAGTTGAGTACACAAACCAAACCCCACTGTGTTCTTCCTCAGAGTAAGTCAAAGCTGAAGCACATTGCTCAGTTCTCACTACGAAAATCCTGAACTGGTCCTGCTCAGCCTAACTCTACCTGTAGGTAAACAGAAAGTCTACCCTCCCTATTCCACATCCTAAATCAGAAAATTCAAAAGGTTAAATACAGATGCAACACTTATGAATATGTTCTATTTAAAAGAAGATTATAGTGCTGTGACCTCACAGACTGGATTAGATTTTTATTAGCTATTATAAGTAGGATTACATGAGTGGAGTGCATGTGCATTTCTCAACAATTTCCTGCACGCTCCCTAAGACATTAACATTAGTTTCGAAGTTAAACTCTGACGACAGAGGTATTTCTCAACTTCTTATATTTTGGAAGGAGGTGCTGGAAGGGAGGACATATTCAAAAAGAGCAAACACTACACAACATAACTTGAATTATTTAACTTTTCCGGATAAGTACTGAAACAAGAGCTCTGGCATATGAGGGGAGAGGGCACAACAAGATCTTAAAGCAGAGGTGAGTTATCCTCACATAATCCCGCACACCTAATGTCACTTCTCATCTGAGAATATCTATGTGAATGAGATACACCTGGTACTGTATACAGAGCTAACAGTTCTAGAAAGCAAAGCCAAACTATGATGAAAGCAGCTTGAACCAAAATCCTCAGCATTAAACTAAAACCAGAATGCCACCCAGTCTCCAAAATAGCCCAGGGCATTATTCCTGTTTAGATTTCCCTCTCTTCCTATCAATTAACATTAATTATCTGCTGCTCTGAAAAACAAAACATATTCATCAAGCATCTGCTAAGGCAACAATACCTCCTCCACTCCTGTTGCTTGGTAATGAGGTTAGCAGGTTATCTACGCATTTCCTCTCCTCCCGAGACACCTAACATGAACTTTTTTCCAAATTTATAATACGAAAAGAGAAAATATACCAACCTTTTTCGGTTTGTGTTTCTCCACTAAATCTTTAACGAACTGGTAGCGTTGTTGGTACAAAGGCGGTATAAATTTAATAATTCCTGTGAATTGTTCTTCTTCTTTAAAGTCCTTATCCATAGTATTTTGCTAACCCTAAAACAAAAAAGTTAACTCCTTTTCTGCAGTACATATCATATAACAAGAGTCTCCTGTTTTCAGTGGTGTTCGATTCACAATTAAACAAGAGCAGTCCTCACACCAGTTCTATTCAGAGAATGACAAAAACATAGGAATTAGCAAAATTATGTAAATAACACTTTTATAAGCATTTATAAATCATATACAATCATAAAAAAAGCAAGTTTCAGAATTTGTTACTCTCCATCCAGAACACCTACACAATGTTTACACAACTGTAACATACTTAATCTTCCTTCGCTTTTCTGGCCAGTGAAGATAAATGAAGACTTTCTTGCTTTCTTGCCTCTATCATTCGTTTTATCTTACAATTCAGATGATTTTATATCTTGATTTGTGTAGGTATGGCTTAACACAATTTCTACAATATAATGGCTGGCAGGAAATCTCTGAATAACTAGTACCTTAGGCAAGAGGAAAGGTTCTGGCTTGGCCTTAGCTTCAGAAGCACTAGGAGGCTATTAATACCTGCATTTTGTAAGTGAACTAATGTAATTCAGGATGCACTGGTCATACATTCATAGAAAGGTCTGGGTTGGAAGAGCCCTAATGTCTAATCTACATCTACCAGTTCAAACCATTGCCCCTCGCCCAAATCACTATATGACCTTGCTAAAAAGCACCTCTCCAGCTTTCTTGTAGTCCCCTTCAGGTACTGGAAGGCTGCTATAAGGTCTCTCCAGAACCTTCTCTTCTCCAGGCTGAACAACTCCAACATACACAGATGTGCCCCTGTATTGGGTATTGGTGAGGCCACACTTCAAATCCTGGGTTCAGTTCTGGGCCCCTCACTGCAAGAAAGACACTGCAGTGCTGGAGCATGTCCACAGAAGGGCAACAAAGCTGGTGAAGGAGCTGGAGAACAAGTCTTGTGAGGACCAGATGAGGAAACTGGGATTGTTCAGCCTGGAGAAGAGAAGGCTCTGGGGAGATCTCAGAGCAGCCTTCCAGTACTGAAAGAGGGCTACAAGAAAGCTAAGGAGGGAATCTTTACAAGAGTAAGTGGTGGTAGGATGAAGGGGAACAGCTTTAAACTGGAAGGGGGAAGATTTGGATCGGACATGAGGAAGAAATTCTTCACACTGCGGGTGGTGAGGCACTGGCACAGGCTGCCCAGGGAAGCTGTGGGTGTCCCCTCCTTGGAGGTGTTCAAGGCCAGGTCGGATGGGGCCCTGAGCAGCCTGCTCTGGTGGGAGGTGTCCCTGCCCCCTGCAGCGGGGTTGGAACTGGACGGGCTTGAAGCTGCCTTCCAGCCGAAACCAATGGATGGTTCTACGCAGCACGGGAGGCAGCGCAGCGCTCACACCCATTTGCCTCCTCGGGAGCAACGGGTGCCCGCTGTGCCCCTCACCCGTAACCGGCGGGGCAACCGCCCTCAGCTTCCCGGCCCCTCATCGGACGCGCTCCGCGCGGGCATTCCTCGCCTCCCCAGCCCCGCACTCCCGGCCCCGCGTCTCTCCCAGCCGCCAATCCTCGTCGCTCCCGGCGGGACACAGCGGCGCGGCGCTGGCCGCCCCCGACCCCCTGCGGCCGCTCCCTCCCGCCCCAGCCACCCCCCTGCCCGCCCGGCGGGCTCCACTTCCCCACTCTCTCCCTGTGCCCTCCTCCGCTCTGACCTCCCGCGGAGGCCCGGGCTGAGAGCGGCCGCCCGGCCCCACACCTGCCCCTGGGCGGCCGGGGTAACGGGCAGAGCTCTGCCCCGGACCCGCCCCTTCCGCGCGGACGCTGCGCCCCAGCGGTTCTATGGGAAGAAAAAAAACAACCCCAAACCCCCCAAAACCCAACCCAGCCAACCAACCACACAAAAACACACCTAAAAACCCCAAACAAAACCAAAATACAACCACCACAACAAAAACCACAAAACAACAACAAAACACAAAAAAAACCCCAAGAAAATCAATGCGTTTTGCAGGATCTCATTGTGTTTTTTCTACACTGGAGGGCGAGGTTTAGCTCCCAGAGAGTAGGGAGCTGATAGGATGAGCGACTTTTTACAAGGGCAAGTAGTGATAGGATGAGCGGGAATGGCTTTAAACTGGATGGGGGAAGATTTAGACTGGATATGAGGAAGAAACTCTTCACACTGAAGATGCTGAGGCACTGGCACAGGCTGCCCAGGGAAGCGCCCCCTCCCTGGAAGTGTTCAAAGCCAGGTTGTATGGGGCCTTGAGCAGCCTGCTCTGGTGGAAAGTGTCCCTGCCCATGGCAAGGGGATTGAACGGGATGGGCTTTTAAACTGCCTTCCAACCCAAACCATTCTATAATTCTATGAAAGCAGAACGTGGCTCCAAATCTCCTGTGCCTTTCCCTGCTCACAGTGTGCTCCTGGCACAGGGTGGGCTCTACGTAAAAGGAGTGGTGGTGTTCAAAGAAATCATAAAGTCATGACATTATAAAACTACAAAAAGGCCCTAAAATCAAAGGGCTTTGCAAGAAGAGTTGGATCGCAGATGGTTTTGTTATCACTAAATTTCTTATGAAAAAAAGGAGACACTTCCCCAATTGTTATGAAAGAAGCAAGACACTTGATTAAATGTATTGCCTTTTTAGCAAAACTAACCTTGAATGGGCTGCATGAGGCAAATTTAAGGTCAGAAATAGTCTGGTAAACAGGGTGCACCAAACAAGGATGTGATAATTGAGAAATGCAAGGACTGATGACGTAACTAATACCAGCAAGAAACCAGCAAAAGTTCATCGGTGAAGGACTGTGGAATAGCCACTAGAGGTTGCATAAAGATTGTAGAATTTAGCATTTCGTGGTAGAAGATCAAGATAGTATCATTAGTTATGAATATGTGTGAATTCTATTAATATTTATCTATCTGTAGTATATAAAATTGTGGGGTCTATGTTGGGGGCTTTACATTCGAATTTGGAGGGTGTGTCCCTCCAGGTGTCCAGGATTTGCACAAACTCTGAATAAATAATGTATCAGTGATGCAGAGATTGGCTTACTGCTCACTGGGCAACAGATCCACATCTCAATCGACACAGGAGGTACCTGGAAAGTGCAGGAAGGAAGGAGGAGTCTGTAGGCAGTAAGCTAAGGGAAGAGTTGGTAACTGAATGACACCCCAGTTCAGTGCTTTTTCATTTAGTTCTCAGAAAACACTGGAAATCTATATGCTGCTGCCTGCCTGTGATGGCTTAACCTTGTGTCTGGACTGACATCTGAAGGTCTGCAGGAGGCAGCCTGGGCAGATCACACATAGTTGACAGTAGGGTAGCTGTGGTGTTTGCTCAGCTGCTAGTAAATGTGTTTGTGTGCCCTTGCAAACTGGCAGTTCAGACCTTTTTTCCAGTTATTTCAAGTTATTGGGAAGGTTCATACAATTAAGGGACCTTAAAGATCATACAGTTCCAACCCCCCTGCCATGTGCAGGGACACCTCCCACTGGATCAGGTTCCTCAAAGCCCCATCCAAACTGGCCTTGAACTCCTCCAGGGAGGGTCCATCCACGACTTCTCTGGGCAACCTGTGGCAGTGTCTCACTAACCTTACAGTAAAAAATTTCCATTCTGTCCTGGTTGAGCTGCTTTGGTTTTCCAGTTTTGGAGTGAAATAACAATTAGCTTTTCTTTATGTTCATGGGAGCTATCTGTACAATTTCACACTTGTTATTTACCACTTGTTAGCTGAAGGGCTAACATCAGTGTATGCAAGTAAGGCAGCCTTAGAGTTGCTATTTCAATCAAAGTTTGCATTGCAAACAGGTTTTAAGTAAGTGTTGTAGTAATTACCACTCTTCACTTGTATAGGAAATTTATTTAAAAGTCTGTATAACACCTGGTAAATGATTTTTGTAGATTTTTTTCCCCAACAAGATGTAAGGACCTGGATAACCCAGTCTGGGCATGCACAGAAACCATGTTTGCATACGGAATAATTCTCATTAAATCCCTTTGACTAGTCTAGAAAATTAGGTTTTTACTTTTTAATTTATTTTGGCTTTATAGGAAAGAAAATACGCTATGTTTGAAATAAGGTTATGAATACCCTGTGCAAGAAAAAAATATATAAGTTGGAAGCCTTTTTTTTTATAACTCAGTTGCTCCTTTTGGCTGTTGAGTCATTAGTTAACCCTGAACCACCATTTAGTACCTCTGTCTTAACTGAACAATCTATAAACTGTACATAGTATTTTTTTTATAACTCAGAGAGAAATTGTAAAGTTTGTTAATAGAAGTATTTAATTTCTTGGCTTAAAATTATACAGATTCTGGTATCTACTCATAATTCGGTATGACTATTAAGAACATAAAAATGCATGGGGAAGAACAGTAGTAAAAATAGAGTACAGTAAAAGTGAATTCCTAACATTGTTAATTAATGCAATTTCCTCATAGTTTGTAAGACTTCACCCTGAAATGTACCACTGTAAGAGAAACCTTCAGAATTACCAGATGTTTAATTCTCCATTATCAAACAATATAATCACAGAAATCTCTTCTTTGATTGTTCCATATTAGGTGGTGAAACTGGACTGGAAATCTTTTGAAGACTGGCAACATGAGAGAGAGAGAGAGCACTATTAGCATTTTTTAGTTGGACAATCTGCTTTGACTCCAGGGTGTCTGGTCTTTTTCTTGCTAGAAAAGAGTTTTGAAAAATTCTTCTGATTATTCCCCATTACATCCAATATTTTTTATGATTATTATTGTCTCACTGCAAAATGAATTGATTTACTCTGTCTAAAGTTTTATGTTTTTTTTTCCTTGTGCAGTAGTACATTCTCTTAAATAATCTCAAGGAAGCATAGAAAAATTTATGTTGAAGAGACCTTTAGAGGTTATCTAGTGCAACTCCCTGCTCAAAGGAGGTCTGAGTCGATGAGGTTCCTCAGAATCTCCAGTCAAAGGTATTTTTCCCATTACAGTCTGTAATTTCAAACTGAATATTCAAGTTTTGTTCAGTTCAATATGCCCACAAATTAAGCAGGATACTTTAGGATACTTTTAGAGAGGCATGTTACTTGTGCACCATACAGATAGCAGCAAATTATATAACTGTACAGAAATAAAAGCCTTTCACAGCAGAAAGTCATGAATCAAGAAATCCTAAACCACTGAAACTTACTTTATTCTTCAGTAAGTGAGATGAGAAAGACAACAGTATGCAATTCCTGTACTTTCCCTCTAAACTTGCAGTGCATTTAATTAAATGTGATAGCAAAAGAAATCTACTGCAGCACTACCACCAGAAGACACTAGTCCCCACTCATACTTGACAAGAAAATACAGGCTTCATCTATAAGTCAAAAGCTAACCCTTCCTCTCAAAACAGGCTCCGAGGATGTTTAGTGACTTGGAACTAGAGTCCTTCTCAGTTTCAACTGATAGATGTAGTCTGCTTGAGTTAATCTGTTTTCAGTGTGTCATGAGAAGCAAAGATACCCTTAATGTTACTTCCAGCAGTATTTACCTCCTTGTTTTTAAACTAACCATCTAAATTAGTTTGAAATAGCACAGATGTAGAGATGCTATGTCCCCTAGGGTGTACCTCCTATATGAGGCCAGGCTGAGAGAGAATCACAGAATCACAGAGAGCTGGGATTGTTCAGCGTGGAGAAGAGAAGGCTTCCAGTACTTAAAGAGGGTCTACAGGCAAGCTAGAGAGGGGCTGTTTGTCAAGGAGCGTAGTGCTAGGACAAGGGGTAACAGTTTTAAGGTAAAAGAGGAGAGTTTTAGATTAGGAATTAGGAAGAAATTTTTCACTATGAGGATGCTGAGACACTGACACAGGTTTCCCAGAGAAGTTGTGGATGCCCTGTCCCTGGAGATGTTCAAGGCTAGGCTGGATGAGGCTTTGAGCAACCTGATCCACTGAGAAGTGTCCCTGCCCGTGGCAGATGGGCTGAAACTGAATGATCTTTGGCATCCCTCCAACCCAGACCATTCTATGATTCTATGCTATTTTTCCATGGATGTCTCCACAACCACTTCCACCCGCACCTGCTCCCTGATATGCGGAGCTACGGGGAGCCCTGCTCCATGTGGCACCCAAATGTCCTTTGTTCCACTATGCCCAGTTTACAGTCATTTCAGTGGGCTTCCACAATTTTTTTTGCACAGCAATCTGCCATTTAGGGCCCATGGGATCCCCTCACCTCAGGGGAACCCTGAGTGAGGGAGAGGGTGGCAGGTGCACCCTCACCTCCCCAGCTCCGTGAGGCGGCAGGAAGGGGAAGGTGCCATGCATTGGGACAGGGGGTTCAGCCCGGAGAAGAGGAGACTGAGGGTGAACCTCATAGCAATGTGCAGCTTCCTCACAAGGCGAGGAGGAGGAGCAGGTGCTGATCTCTTCTCTCTGGTGACTAATGATAAGACTTGAAGGAACGGCAAGAAGACATGATAGGGAAGGCTTAGGCTGGATAGTAGAAAAAGGTTCCCCACCTAGAGGGCGGTAGCTCCCCAGCGAAGCAGTCACATCACTAAGCCTGACAATATTCAAGAAGCATTTGGACGATGCCCTCAGACATATGGTGTGAGTGTTGGGATTGACCTATGCAGGGATAGTAATACTGCAAATGCCAGCAGATAAACTCTCTTAAGACTCATTTTGGAGTTTTAGGAAGACAGCATCTTTTATTAACAGTGCTGGACACATGAGGGAATGATTTCCATCAATCGTGTAATGAGACAATAGTTGGTTACAGAATATATGTCCTACTTATATGCATATGTATAAATTTCCCAATAAATCCTAAGCATATTCTATAACTTTCCAAGGACTAATTTTAATTTTATTATGAACTTCACAACAGCCAAATCTCTGCTAATTGGAGTTTTGGAGACAGCTACCTGTCTGACCTTGCATTTTAGATAAGGAAAGACAATGAACAGAGGAAGCGACATCTTTTCAGCACTTGCCATACTTAACACAAGACAAGACATTATCATTTTTCTTTAAACAGTGTCTGGAAAAACACTACTTAAAAAAACATGCTATCAGGAAAACAATACTGACAGAGGGACATTCTGTTTAACTTAAAAAAAAAACCCAGTTACTCAAGATGGCACTTAATTAGAAAACTAATTTTATAGAAAACTAATTCTACTTTAGCTTAAATCAAAATATTCCACCACATCTTTTATCAATGGTACTCGAGGGAATGGCAGGAACATGTGTAGGGCCTAAGGGAACGGCAGGAAGACCTACCGGGGAGGTTAGGTTGGACATTAGGGAAAGGTTCTTCCCCCAAGAGGGTGGCAGAGCCCTGGAACAGCTCCTCAGAGAAGCAGTCACTGACCTAAGCCTGACAATACTCAAGAAGCGCTTGGACAATGTCCTTAGACACACGGTGTGAATGCTGGGATTGTCCTGTGCAGGGACAGGAGCTGGACTCGATGATGCTTCTAAGTGTCGGGTCATTCTGTGATTCTGCCTCTTTCCTCCCGCCCGCGCGCGGATTGGCGGGTCGGGCCCCGGAAGGCGGAGGCGTCACTTCCGCGCTGGCCGCCATCTTGTGGGCAGCGGGCGGAGGCGGCGGCCGGCGCGGCAGCAGCGAGCGCTCGGGTGCAGCGCGTCCCCCCAGCCCCGCAGGCCTCGCGCCGCCGCCATGGCCAACAACAGCCCCGCGGCCGGGAACTGCCAGGGGCAGCAGGCGGCGCAGCACCAGCCCGGCGCCGGCCCCCCGGGGCAGCAGCAGCTGCAGAGCGGTGGCCCCAAGCCGGCGGCCTCGGGCAAGCAGGGCAACGTGCTGCCGCTGTGGGGTAACGAGAAGACCATGAACCTCAACCCTATGATCCTCACCAACATCCTCTCGTCGCCCTACTTCAAGGTGCAGCTTTACGAGCTCAAGACCTACCACGAAGTGGTGGACGAGATCTACTTCAAGGTGAGGCCGCGGGCCGCGCCCTGGGCGCTAGGGCTGGGCCGGCCGGGGGGGGTGTGCGGTGGCGGCCTGACCGTTTGTGCCTTCCTGCTCTTGTCCCGTCGCACGGCGCGGGAGCGCAGCTCTTTTTCTTTGAGGGAAGCATGAAGTGGTTCGGGTTGGAACGGATCTTAAAGCCCATCCAGTTCCAACTCTTCTGCCAGGGGCAAAGACACCTCCCACCAGACCAGGCTGCTTAAGTCCCCGTCTGACCTGGCCTTGGTAGTATCACCTTCCAAGGAGGGGACATCCACAGCTTCCCTGGGCAGCCTGTGCCAGTGTCTCACCACCCTCATTGTGAAGAATTTATTCCTCAAGTCCAATGTAAATTTTCCCCCTTGCAATTTAAAACCATTCCCACTCATCATATCACTCCTTGCCCTTGTAAAAGGTCCTTATCAGTTTTTCTGTAGCTCATTCAGATACTGGAAGGCTGCTTTAAGGCGTCTCCAGAGCCTTCTCTAGGCTGAAGAACACCAGCTCTCAGCCTGTCCTCGTAACAGAGGTGTTTCAGCCCTTTAATCGTTTTTGTACTCCTTCTCTGGACCCGGTCAAACAGTTCATATCCTTCTGTTGGGGATTCCAGAGGTGGACACACAACTGCAGGCGGGGTCTCGCCAGAGCAGAGGGAGAGAATCACCTCTCTCGACCTGCTGGCTATGCTTCTTGCTGCCTGCTGTCTCTTACTAAAGAAGCATGTTCAATTACGGAGTTGCAGGGCAGTTGTGAAGTGGGCGGTGTGAGGCAGGGCGGATGGGATGAAATGGCCGGCCAGGGGCTGCGCGCTCAGCCCTAGAGAACGGGGAGGGGGCGCGATCTGCTTGCAACATCTGGGGACGAGCAATCTCCGCAGCCTGAGAACTGTCCGTGCGCCGTAGAGATGCGCAGAAAGCCGTGGTGGTGAGAGCAGGTGGTTTCAGCAGGAGTTCGCATGTGGCCTTCCTCCTCAGGCAGCCGTTAGGATTCCTCCTACCTCCACAGCCAGGCAGAACTAGTCCGTTGCAGCGCTGCTCTTGGCGTTAGGCTGGATGTGCCGGGAAGATAACTGTATCAGTGCACCCATGTCTCAGTTCTTGTTTTGTTAGCAGGATTGAATCAGGTTTGCAGCGAGGCTTCCGTCAAGCCCAGTCACCCAGGTAGAGGTATGCATAATTAATGCTCATCAACACAGCCATGTTCTTTGTTCTGATAATGAGAGTAAAATTTGGATAATCCACGCTGCTGTCTTCAGTCAGCCGTGCTTTTGTGGATGTCGAGATTTTTTTCTCAGGTGAACTGATTCTGCCTGATAATGTTACTGTCAGTTAGTAGGGTTCAATATATGTAGAAATAAATAAAAGGTAGGCTTTAATCTCATTTAACCAGGGCAAGGCACTATAACTGTGGAAAATAGCTCCACTGAAGTATTTTGATATTTTGGGCTTTTTTTGCACTCCTTAAGAAGACAGCGCTACTGTTTTTCATCTTAAATGACAGTACTTTTCTGCTCACAAGCTGCATAATTTTTCTGGTACTTAGGGTGGTACAGAAGGTCGACAAAGTTTCTCTTTAGTTAAATTGCCACTTGCTGCATACAAGATAGAAGTAACCCATTCTGGCTATCAGAATGGAAAGCAACAAAGTTTATTTTTACAAGTGATGGCAGGAGCTGAGAAACTTATAGAAGAAACATATTTTTGGAAGATTTGAGAGCTTGCTGTCTTTTACATAGACTCTTTCAGGTGTAGTCATCTTAGTATTCTTAGAGCTGAATTGCAGTAGGTGAAAGTTCATTTCCTTGTCTCAGTGTTTCATTCCACAAGTGGCTTAATCTTAAATTGGTGATGAATTTTGGCATATTGTTAAATACCTGCTTATTAATCCACTGTAAATAATGTTTGTTTATTGGACTTGACCGTTACTCTGACTCAAAACCGCATGCTAAATACAGAGAAAACTCATAAGCAATAGGTGTGAGGGAGAAGATAACTGGATGGTTAAGGTAATTCATTAATATTCAGAAGATTTGAATTCTGTTCATGTTTGAAGATTCCTCAGAAGTTGCTGGCTTTTTTTTTGATGAGCACTATATCCACTGGCTGTATTTTCCTGTGCATTTGTCTTTGTTTGGGAACTAAGTGCCTCTCTTGAAAAACATCTGAGAAAGGAAAGATAAGATCATGAGTCACACAGTTAGCAAGTGATGGAGACCATCTTTGAAAGTGTGGGTTCTGTCTAGGTGTTTGAATTAATTCACTTGTAGTTCTTGTCTCCTGTTTCAGTTCTCAACCTGCAAAGTGGATGAGTTCCTCTTCTGTTATCCCTGATTTTACCACCATGGGCATGTCCTCAACTTCATTTAATCTCTGTACTTCCAACAAGTCAAGCATATGCAGCAAGCAGTCTTTGTAGGTTAAAAACTTCAAATTCTGTTTTCTGAAATGAGTGTTGCTTTCTGGTCTTTGGGCCTTTTTATTGATACCTGTCAAAAGCAACGTGTTTTTATTGATTGTGGCCAATAAATGTAACCGTATGTAAAACCATTGAAAACTGCTGTTGTGATAGCACCATTCTGCTCCTTTGACAAAAAAACACTTTTCATTTACTGTGAGAGGCAAAGCCATAAATAATCAGAAGGATGTGCACTATTATTTCTGTAGTATTTGTGAACTTGTCATATGAGAAGCTAATAGTACAGAAAGCCATAGTGGATTTTTAATTCGACAGTATTGGCATTTCTCATGTTTCCTATTCGGATGAGGCAGCAACTGCAAAAAAACAGCTCAGCAACTTCAGCCGTTAGTTGGTGTGTCTCTGGTTCATGTGATTGTGTACATGATTCATTTTGTTTCATGTGTTGTTAAAGAATTTTGATGTGTGAACTACAGTACAACTTGGCCACAAACTCTTACTCCCAATCTAGTGTAACACCATTGAAACTTTTTTGTCTTGCTTTTACTTATTTTTTTTTTTTTAGTTGTTGTGTTTAGGAAATGTACTTGTTTATTGAGCCAGGCGTTATTTCTCTGAATTCCACAATTTCAAATGTAGCTAAGGCAGTTTTATGGTTCTTAACTTGTTTTTGACTCTCACTGTCAAATTTAGGGAATGGTGTTGGTTAACTAAGTTCATTAACCTCTAAATGTATCTTAAAATATTTTGATTTAGGCAAGTTTTAACCCTATAGTATTTAGGAGCCATTTTATCTAAGAACATCACTGCAGTCTACAAGAAAGAACACTGGCTTTTTGAATAAAAGTACTACACTTTATAGACGTCTTCCTTTTGTCCTAACTGTAGGTGATACTGGAAATATCTGGCTAAGCTCACTGCATAAATGAGATTTATGAATGTGAGACTTTAGATTTTGACTGTCAAGGCTGTCATCAGCAGGTGTCACTAAACTTGTTAAGGGACAGCTGAAAGAAAGGTAACTTTAGTTGCCATAGAGTACTAATGATGGGATTTAGTTCCAATATGTGAAAGTACGTGGAGTAAAGAATAAGCATTGATGCTTGCTTTGGTGTTTGGTGCTTTTTTAAACTTCATCCATTATTTTGGCTATAATGCCTTAATTTGATGATTAAAAATGCCAAATGCTTTGCTTTAATGATAAAGCAGGCTTGATTTTTAATTTGGTAGAAGACAAGCTGTTTAAGATTAGTTAAGGATATCCATGGTTTAAATTGGGTTTGTATGGGCAGCTAAACATTGTGAAGGTTGTAACTGTCATTTTCTTTCTTCTCTCCCTCCTGCCCCTTTAGGTTACGCATGTTGAACCATGGGAAAAGGGGAGCAGAAAAACAGCAGGCCAGACAGGGATGTGTGGAGGGGTAAGTAGAAGTACGTGCCTTCTTAAATTTTTCTGTCTGGTAAATAAATTTCCCAAGCATAGTTAAAATTGTTTGTACGCTGGCTCAGTCCTGAGATATGAAAGTATTTATTACAAAGAGTTGATATATTCCTGTTGCTTCCAGAGCTGTGGCTGCAAGTACTGTTAGTTTTTCCACATAGCACTGTTAGTAGATGTAGATTTTCATCCTGTATTAGTGTTCATATTCTTCTGTAGGTTTGGGATAATGTCTTTGTGACTTCTTGTGTTACCTAAATTTTTTTTCTTTTCACAGGTGCGTGGTGTTGGAACTGGAGGAATTGTGTCTACTGCCTTTTGTCTGCTCTACAAGTTATTTACACTGAAACTCACTCGTAAGCAAGTGATGGGCCTTATAACTCATACAGACTCTCCATATATTAGGGCTCTTGGATTTATGTATATTAGGTGAGTATGAGTATAATCAACTAATGACTAATTTAATACAAGGAAAACTGTATTAAAATTTTACATTCTTTTTGTTCTTAAAGGTACACACAGCCACCTACAGATCTGTGGGACTGGTTTGAATCCTTTCTTGATGATGAAGAGGTATGTCGGCGAGGGTAATAATTTGCTTTTTCTTTTGTTCCTTTTCTAGTTACTACTTCAGGTTTGAATACTGCTTGATAAGGTTTTCTATTGCTTGAGTATTGCAATGTTGTTTGTGTAATTTCATTAATTAGTGCAGAAAGCAGGTCTGAGCTGGGTCATTTTTCTTAGATTTCAAAGGTTTAACAGAATTTTCCATTGGTTAGGATGTTATGGTGTCAGATACTACAAGGTCATGTCAAACAGGTTTATTAAAACAGAGTGCAGGCAGCAAGCTATGTGAGTGCAGTTTTTAGAAAAAGATTTGTATTTAAGCAGGGTTTAGTTGGTCCTGAAAGTGCTGAATTTTGCATTTATTACTGGAACAGGGGAAATTTGTGCTTATATAGAAGAGTGGGAAGTATGTAGTAGAAAGCAACATTCACCTTGGAAAATTATCAAAAATCTCTGTGGTTATTCAAGTCCTGGAATAAACTAAACCCAGCATTTCTTCAGAGAAGAAACAAACAGCCTAATGGCTGCATAAGATGGCATTGTTTCTGGTAACCTTGATGATTGTGCTAACGGGGCAAAAAGAAGCATGAATTGCTCACTTAAGTAGTTAAGTAAAGAGGCTGCATTATTATGCAGTCAGACAAGAAAATGCCTTTGGTGCCATAGTCCTGATTTACTGTCTGGAGAAGAGGAGCAGGAGCTGGGGATGAGGTTTCTCAGAGTATGAATATACAGTCTGATACATACTGTTGCAATTTTTATTTATTTAGCAGATTTTAAATTACGTCCTAGATGTAAGAATGTAACAGGAAGGATCACTTTAAGTGTGACAGTAGGCATCTGCTTCAAGGAATTTCAAACGTCGTAGTTGCAAATGATGTCTTAATACTTGTATTAAAAAGAGTATTAATTGTACATGTATCTGACTGCAATGCAGTGTATTTATTTTAAACAGCTTCTCTCATGCTAAGTATCAAAAACACTGTGCAAAGGAAACAACTGTTACTTCAGGTAAACCTGTGTTATTGTATGTTTGTAACAAAAATCAAACAATTTAAATCTCAGTTGCATTGTGGTGATCTCCTCCTGCTCCCCCAGGTGGTGCTAGTTAATAGAAACTCCTCTCTGTGAGGTCATGTTTTAACTTAGGAAGATTGGGTTGGTGTCACTTTCAGGGCCCCACAAGCAGCTTGATTCCCAGGACAATAAAGGTGATTGCAAGTGTGATTCATTGTGCAGGTTTTAACTGGTTGGTTATTCAAAGCACTTCTTCTAGTTTATACATTTCAGTTCTTGCAGGTATTGGTTATCAGCATATATTTGTGTACTATTTGAAATCTCCCAGTATATTTTTGGAATTAAGTGTTTCTTTCCCAGCTGCTTTCAGTAGCTGTGCGTTCTGTAGGAAAAAGTGCTTGGACCTGCTTAAGTTTCTTACCAGTCCTGCCTGGTCAAGCTCAAAAGGATGAAGCACATTTATATACATGGAATTATTTAAACCTACAGGATCTTTTTTTTCCTCCAGTTCTTACATATGTGGAAGCAGCTCATCTTTTGTCATGCTACTGTGGAAAAGAAAAACTTCCCAGGATGCAGAGTTACTTTTCAAAATGCTTCTGATGTTTATTTTGTTTAACTGTACATATTCTCCAGGTGCTACGTTTAACTCCTTTTTTTCTTCTTTAGATCTCTGCAGCGATTATATTTGGAAAAACTGTATATCTGAACACTTAAATGTGTGTGAGTGCAAGCAGTTTTACATTTAGATTTTCTCTTCCTGTTTAGATAACAAATCTCACTTTCCTTGTGTGCTTGCACTATAGGTTTGGGACTGACAATAGCTGACTAACATGTCCTGAGCTGTGAGAGGGCATAGCAAGAAGGCCTTCATGCGGTAATGACCCTTTTCAGAGACAATGGTCATCATGGATTATGCGTTTCCAATTATTTGTTCATTTATTTATTTTTTTACATATTTCTAAATTAGAAACCTCACTGCTTCATGGCAGTTGGTTTGCTATTGCTTCCAATTCTGTTAGGATGCCATTTTGTACTAGAGGATTTTCTGTGATCATTTTCAGATAGGCAATGATGTAGTTCTTAAATGATTTAGGCCACAGGGTTGGGTATGATGGTACACAGTTGTTCATCCACAAAATGGAGTATTAAATGTAGTTTGAGAGGACTTCTTGAATTTGTAGATTTAAATGCAATACAAGATCATACCATAGAACCAGGCTGTGTAAGGGATTTCAATTAATCTCTTCATCAACAATCCCTTACCATCCAGATGGCTGCAGGATTAGTCTGTGCCTGCATGCATATATATTAAGTCCCATTCCCTATCTGTAACATACTGTCAAAGCCAAAGGGTGCAGAGTTTTGAATTTCTCTAAGGAAATGTATTAGAATGAGACAAGTAAACTTTCATAATCATGAGACTTCAAGAGGGCAGTAATGTAGCAGCATTTTTTTGAAAACCAGTAGAGAATATTTTTGACCATCAGGATATTTTTTGCTTGTATTTTGTAGGACTTGGATGTGAAGGCTGGAGGGGGTTGTGTAATGACCATTGGGGAGATGCTTCGTTCCTTCCTCACTAAGCTTGAGTGGTTTTCCACGTTGTTTCCAAGAATTCCTGTGCCAGTCCAGAAAACCATTGACCAGCAGATTAAAAGCAGACCTAGAAAAATCAAGAAAGACGGCAAGGAGGGAATGGAAGAAATAGACCGGCATGTGGAACGTAGACGTTCAAGGTCATATACGTGTTATTTTGAAAATGAGTGTTAGAAGTTCAGTATTGATCTGTTTATTACCAGAAACATGGTGTCTTTTCACTGAGATAGATTTTAAGGCAAGAGGTAGAACAGTTTCTTGATGCTAATTGATTAAAAATGATCAGATGATATCGAATATTTAAGGTTAAATCTAGACCCTGTATGTAAAGAATACATTGGAAAGTAAAGAGAGTACCTTAACTTTAAAAGATTATGTTTCATATTGAATATCTTTTATTTTAAAAGGTCTCCGAGACGATCGATCAGTCCCAGGAGGTCTCCCAGAAGATCCAGAAGCAGAAGTCATCATCGGGAAGGTCACGGATCATCTAGTTTCGATAGAGAACTAGAAAGAGAAAGAGAAAGGCAGAGATTGGAACGTGAAGCTAAGGAGAGGGAGAAAGAAAGGCGGAGATCTCGAAGTACAGATCGCACACTAGAACGGAGGCGAAGCAGAAGCAGGGACAGATACAGAAGCCGTAGTCGAAGTCGTGACAGGAAAGGAGATAGAAGAGACAGGGATAGGGAGAGAGAGAAAGAAAATGAACGGAGCCGGAAAAAAGAGAGAGATTATGATAAGGAAAGAGGTAGTGAGAGGGAAAAAGATAGATCTAGAGAAAGATCAAAAGAAAGGAAAAGTAAGGGTGATCTAGAGGAGAGAAGACACAAGGATGACAAGGATGACAAGAAACACCGGGATGACAAGAGAGATTCCAAAAAAGAGAGAAAACATAGTAGAAGTCGAAGCCGGGAAAGAAAGCATAGAAGTAGGAGCCGAAGTAGGAATACAGGTAAGCGCAGCAGAAGCAGGAGCAAAGAGAAATCAGGTAAACATAAAAATGAAAGTAAAGAGAAGTCAAATAAACGAAGTAGAAGCAGAAGCAGAGGAAGAACAGGTAGTGTTGAGAAGTCCCGAAAACGAGACCAGAGTCCGAGCAAAGAAAAACCTAGAAAGCGTAGCAGAAGCAAAGAACGTTCCCACAAACATGATCCCAGTGATAGCAAGGACCATTCAGACAAACAGGATCGTCGAAGGAGCCAAAGTACAGAACGAGAGAGCGAGGAAAAGCAACAAAAAAACAAAGATGAGACTGTGTGAACTCTTTCAGAAGTGGATCACATTGAATCCTATAAATGTTTGATTAAATCCTGCTTATTTTTTCTTAAAGTTGAGATTGTGCAGTAGTTGATGAGCACTCTTCTCCAACCTCCCTCTAGGCTGCAGATTGTCATTTCCTATTTTGGCTAGGGAAGTGCCTTTGTAAACCCATTTGATGCATTGACGGTTTCAAACCATTTGTTTAGTTTAATTCGTAATGCAGAGGTTGTTCTTGCATTTTTATTGTTCAGATGTTTCTGAAATGTACAGTCTGTACATATGTCCTGGAAATGTTTTAATTCTTTTGGCATGGTTGCCATGTTGGTTAAATTTGTATGAGGCAATAAACTGCCATTAATTCTACTTCCATTTTGTAGACGTGGAATTATGGTTTGTATCCTCAAGTTAGCATGGCTGTGCTTTACATAATAGTATGGCTTTTAGGGATGGATCTTGGATGTGTATGATAGGTGGGATATTTATGCGCATACGATGTGCATTGAGGGCTGCAGATTGAGAACAAACATTTATGTCCACTGTACCTGCTGTTTTTTCAAAGGCTTTTAAAATGCATTATGTTTTTGATCATTACTGGTGTTAAATTGAGAGTGGACTTAGGAGGTTTTGATGTGAAGATTTAGATCGTGTTGGGGCTTGTTCGGTAATTTTTTATAGTGTCCGCTTGAAGCAGCATTTCTAAAGGTCAATGGATGAGTACCATAGCCATCTATGCATTTTATTTGTTGGAAAAAAACAATCCATGTAAGCTTCTGTTTTTTTTAAAAAACACAATTTAGCCACTTGTGGTCTTTTCATGTTTTTAATCAGCAGCTGCAGTATCTCATTTAACATAATCCTGGGCTAATAAAGGCATTAAAGGCGGGAAGAGGGAGGTAGGAAGAAGAAAATTATTATAAAGGATTTCAGTTTCAAGCTTCCAAAGCATTTTTATAAGTGTAAACATTTAAAATAAAAGTTACCTGATAGTGTCCTTTTTTAAGTCATATTTTCTACAGATAGTAAGGATTGCAGTTTGTGCTGAACATGTCATCTGGCAGTTTTTTTTTTAAACAAGTTAGAAGCAAAAACCAAAATGCATTATAAAAAAAATCATATCATTAAAGTCCAAGTCTATTTGATAGATGATTCTGATGACTTGTGTACTGAGTGAGGAGAACCATCTGGAATAAACTTAATTAATTCCTTTGTATTGGGTGTCAGCTTTTCCCTGCATGCTCATCGCAAGCTGAAGAGTGCTTGGGTTCCTCCACGTTTTGTTGTCCGACTAAGTGACACTTTGCATGAATAAGGGTTTTGTGTAGCAAGCACCTTAGAAGGGAGATGTAGCTAAAGGAGAAATGGAGCAGCCCAAGAGTATTAAGAGCGTGAAGTGTGACTCTTCGAGACCGTGAAGTGACCTGAAGGTAGAAATAAATTGATGTTTGTGCCAACTTTGCTTCTCTGTGAGGCAGGGCGTCCAAGTATGATATTTAAATACGATTTTTAAAAATCTGTAGGAGAAGACAGACAGTGCTTGGATTTCTAACGATACACTGAATTCTGTAGTATTCAAAGAAGCAAAAATAACACTCAGTTTTTTTTTCCCTCCCGCTCTTACTGTTTTCTGAATTAAGCCTTTCCTTTGTTACCAGGATCCTTCATGTTAGAAATATTTTAACACAGGTTGTTCAGGTATTTTTTGTTTACAGTTTTGTTACCTGATTTGAAATCTGAGCTTGAAACAGCTTAAGCTTCAATGAGGTATTTTTTCCATTGCAGAGTAAAACTAAAACACGGAAAAGAACTGTGTGGGCCATTTAAGAAATACTCTAGCTAATAGATTATTGGAACTGTCTTTGCAGTCTGCCAGGATAAGGACAACTTTAATTTACCTTATTTACCACTAAAAGGCTTCATTTGGTCTCCTTGGTGCTTAACCTTCAGCCTATGAGTTTCTGAAACAAGTACGTTCTTGGGCAGAGGCAGTGAGGCTGGTGTGTTCTCTCAGGGAAAATGCATTACTGATTCCCAGTTTTTCATTCAGTGTTCCTCCTCTGCTGCCATTGTTGGGAAACAGTGAAAGAGTGGGTTCTTTGCACGCAAAATCCAGGTATTTGAGAAACAATCTTTGACCCTGAAGTGGAGAGGGACACCTTACTACAATGGAGGTAGTGGACATTTTGATACAGGTTGTGCAGAGAATGACTCGTTCCAGTATCCCTTACAAGGGCAGTAATTTGAGTACTTGGCTTTTATCTTTCAGTAAACAGTCCATCCTGCCTTTTGGGTTGCATTTGAGTGGAATTAGGTAGTTGAGCTAGCAATGTGACGGGTAGCACAATATGCATGAGTGACCAAGACCCATGGATACGATTTAAACCAAGACACCTATCTAAGTTATCAGGATTTAGTATCCTGCAGCTTTTGGGTCTGGATTGGGGGACCCTAATTCCTTTTTGTCTTTCTGATGCCATTTTATTTCACATGACCTTCCTTGAAACCAGACCAAACAGATGCACAGAACCAGGAAGAAGCTTTGCTCAGAAATGGTGAGTCTCCAGTGCTGGCTGTTCTGATGCAGTTGCTGATGGTACAGCTGCTGTGGGCATCTGGCTCCTGGTCAGCAGCAGCAAATTCCTGCCAAGTTTAATTTGCGGTATTGTGAGAGTTTTCCCAGGTGGTGTGGCAGAGCTGCTGACAGAGTTACTCTTCACTTCTATGTTTTTTTTTTTCTTGGAATCTGGACTCCTCTTTGAATTTTTGCTCTTTATGCATGCAAATAATATATTCTCTTACAATTACACTTCTCATTTTCAATGGGAGGAGCTGATGAAAATAGTACTACAGCATTGTCAGGGTTGTTCTAATTTTGAGATGTCAGTGTCTATATGCCAGGAAGAACAGAGGGAAAAATACACCAACAGATTATAATTACTTAAAATACATTAGAGTTATTGTTAGTGCATGGAAATAGCAGAGTTCTTTATATGAAAAGAAGAAATCTGTGGCCTGAATTTGATTCCAAAAGAAACTCATTGCTTTAGTCCTCTGAAAATCCCGTTAGTAGCCACTTGTTGAAACACTTAAGAAGCTTTCATGATGGTGTTTGACAATGACGACTATGAAGAAAAAATACTTAAATAAAACTCTTAAGGAAGAAAGTTGTGAACAATAAATTTTTTTACATTCTTAGATTTTTTTGTCACATCAAAGAATAAATAAAACCAAAGTTTTATTACATAATGTATGGCAGTTTTAAATAATGTTTCCTAAAGAAAGACTTGATTGGCAGTGAATAAATGCAGATTGTTTCCTAAGAAGCAACATGTAATTCTTAGGGCATTGACAATCAATTGAAGAGTGACTCCTTTAAGTTTACTTTAAGCAAGTGATCAGAAGCAGTGACAGATACACAATACAACTGTGTTCTCTGAAGGAAGTAAATTTTCAGAAAACGTGTCTGTTTTACAAGCTGAAAATAGAGTTAAAACACTGTTGCCTTTGGTAACTTTTACATGTAAGCTGCTAAAGGCTGTTTTTGTAAGATACCTTTGAGTAATTGTTTCACTTTTTATGTGTAGGTAGAACCCTTGAACTTTGCTTTCTCTGTTGGCTGAAAAAGTAACTGTACAGTGTGAGAAAAGGATTGCCTTTTTTGAAAAACGGGAATTGAAAGTTTGAGGAATATCTGTCAGTTCTTCGCTAACTACAAAGGAAACAAGTTGATGTGAAGAGGACATGTTTACTCTCAGGAGTCACCTCAAAATTGTAAATGAAGGAACTTTTTTCTTAAATTAAAATTTAATAGCCCTAGAATACTTGATTAAGCCTTAAGCTACCCTTAACTGAGTGCACCTAAACTGCTGTGTTTTTTCCTCAAGGTGTTAAATTTCACTGTCTTCATCTTTTCTTCAGCCTTTACTATTTCATTGACACATTAGGTCTAGAACATACTTGCTGATTAATAACTGCCTTGAAAGGGCTTCAAAAACTGATTGTTTTACAGGGGAAATTACAGTTCAAGATGACAGAGATTTCTATTGGTGTTCATCTGCATTTCAAAAATAGTCTCTTGAATTGAGGTTCACACTGGATGTCTGGATTAGAACTCAGCTGTTCATTCGGCAGATAATGTCAGCTGTTCAGCTTCCCTCCTTCCAGTCCTCTAGCAGCTGTGAATGGTGCAGTTAAGCACAGATGTCATCCTTTCCGCTTCAGAGAAAGAAAGACTAAGAAGATCATTTAGGGAGAACAGTGTTAACAAGAACCTTAACATTCAGGATAACTGTAAGAGAACAGCAGCAAAGAGGAGATGATCAGCCTTGGGGGGGGGCGGAAGTCAGCAGTGACTTCCTGCCATCCTTTTGAGATGGGGCAGTAGAAAGTCCAGAACACCAGTGCTTTTGTTGGAGAATGAGTGATTTTTGGCTAGCAGAGAGAAAGTAAATGAGTGCTGAGGGGTATCTGGATCTGTTTGCATTTTGAGGGCTTCTCTGTGGAGCTATAGGACAGTATTAGAAAAGACTTAATGAAGTGAAAAAGGGTTTTGTTGTAAATGGAGGACAAATCAGTATTGATAGTATGAGTACATGACATGAGGTTTCTGAGGTAAATACTGTGGATTTTAACAAACCAGTTCTAGTTAGGGTATACAGGATTGGTGAACTTTATCCCTCCAATCCCAAAGATTCGTGCAGCAGGAAGAGTTTGATTAGGATTTATTAATCTGAATTATGACTCTTATAACTTACCTCCTTATCTGAACCACAGTTTCCATCTAGATGTGTTGTTCTGCATTGCTCTTTCCTCTGTAAATCACTGTTAACAGAATTCAGAAATTAAGACAACTTCAGTTATGGAAAAGCAACTGTCTGGAGAAGTGTTTGTTTCAGTGGCTGCTTTTGAAGTTTTCTAGCAGTTTACATAGGCAAATAAATCACAAGACTATTCTGTGGAAAAGCCAGCAGAAATAAAGTGAAATAGGCTGAGGTAAGCCACGCTTTTTCACATTTTTTAAATAAAAATCAGAAGTGTGACCTGGCTTAAACAGTAATGGGATTTGGTAAGGCTGTAAAGATCAGCTTCCCATTTATGGTGTGCCAGCAGATAAATAGTAAACCTTGTCAGTGTGGAATGCATGATAGTATACAAGCCACAAGATAGGTAAGATTTGTTTTTTTTGAATTATACATTATAAGATGGGAGAGTGAGACAACCCTGCATAATGCTAACACAAGCCTTGACTATTAAATATATGTTATTCACAATTAGTTGGAGTTGCATGATGCTAACATGTTTTACAGACATCATGGATTTGGAATGAATGTGCTGTGTGCTCTTACCCATTCCAACAGAGCTTCCAGAACAAGTTACTGAAATGAAATGAAACCATAGGATCAGTGTTAGGTGTCAGGTTGTAAACTGGACAGCATTAGTAGTCCTTAGAATCTGGTCCATGCTATGCAACTGTGCAATCAGAGAGCAGTAGTTTTATAATGGATTAAATGTACACTGTGGGAAAGGAATCCCAAGGAACTTACTCCTACTTTAAAAAAATTTTACTTAAAATATGCATATAGGACTGGTTCATAAACGTTCTTCATTTGTTTCTTCATTAAAAAACAATAATTATAGGAAAAAACCCCAAAACAATTAATCATTTATTTGCTTCTTTCACTAACTGCTCCAATCTAACAGAAAAGTAACTCCTCTGTATTCACCAGGTTGTGTGTGATCCATTTCAAGCATCTATGTAGATGAGTAAGCCCAGTGCCAAAATATTGCTGTGAAGTTCCTGTCACAGATATTGCCAAATAGCACCCATGAAGTTAACTCTGGAGTCAACACTAGAATAGAAAAGTTCTATTCCATGCCAGCTTCACCCCCATAACTTTGGATTACATTTCAACCATCTAGCATGCATGGACAAAAATACATCTCAAAGAAATGTAAGTTTTACCTGAATATATTTTTTTAGGACAGAATGTAAGCTTTGACCCCATATTAGAAACTGGAGACACTACCACTGTGTAGACATCTCCACAAGGTATCTCTGTGATATCGCAGTGACTTAGACCTGAGCCGGGGGTACAGGTGAAATTGCCTTTTGAGCCATGTAAATCAGTACTGTAGTTCGTTCCTTTGGAAGCTCGCCAGTGTACCCTGATACCATTGGTTCCGAGTCTATACAGCTTCACCCCAGAGGGGCAGCATGCACCTGGTAAGAAACACTAATAAGCAAGTTTTATGAACCCACAATACTTTATAAATTCCTATAGTGTAATGTAAACTAGAAGATAATGTGATAGTAACCTTAGATACCACTACTTTCATGAGAAATTGTTTGTTCACAGAAAGCCAAATTAATTTTTGAACTGAATGAGGGAAGAAAATATTCAATCAGACTCATATTATGGAACTGGAATTGAGCCATTGTTTTACAAGTTTGAATATTGCTCTCCCCTGCCTGTGGAGGCATTAGGGCTACCCTGGAGTGCCCAGAATTCTTTTGTGGTCTCTAAAATTCAATTATGCCACAGCATAATTTAAATTAAAATACTGGTTGGTTCTGGAGCCATGTTATCAAAACTTTTTTGTATGGCTACTTAATAGCACTTACAAGAGCAGGGTTTAAATGATGTGTGAAAGTAATCCAAAGAGACCTGCAAGTGTATTAACTACATATTGAATTTCAGCTGCACTATTTGCATGAGAACATCACTATATAGAGGAAGTTGCATATTGAGTCTCTCTTCCCCAATTGTATTTACAATTTACATACTGGAAGAATATACTTGATACATGCAACTGGATGTCAAACCCGTTTCACTGATTGCCTTCAGAGATACTGTATAGTTGGTGCCGCACATGATGCATCCCAGGAGACAGTGGTTTTGAAGAGTGTGACACTTTGCCTGTCCCTTTGGAGACTCCAGTGTTGTTACATATGTCTGTGCACCTGTCCCAACAGACCAGCTGATATTTATTACAGACTGTGTGACTTGAGTTACTATCAGGTCATCAGGGCAACAAGGAGCTTAAAGGAGACAAAAAATAGAGAAGTCAGTTCTGGTTTGTACTTGGAAAACAAAGTATTTTGAGGAGTTGCAACTAGAATAGTACATGATCAAGAACGAAGGAATGAAGACTTGCATACTTTTCGGGCAAATATGAGCATGCTTAAAAATGCTTGACTATTTTGGCGAGGTTCTAATAAACTATGTCAATATAGCATCAATTCATCCATAAGAGTGAGTTATAACCCTACAATTATTTTTAAGATGATTGTTCATGAAAATACTAAAAATTAGTAAAATTTGTCATTAGAATATTGGGGTACATCTGTAGTTTAATTAAGCAGGGTCCACCTCTACCACTGAAGTTATAGCTCAGTCCAGCTCTGTCTCTGTTTAAAAGTCTCTTCCTCTACAACATAAAATGACTGCAGCCAAGCTGCCTGTTAAGAACAGATCATGGTATACATTAATCCCTGAACTGTGCCTGGGCAAGTGGTACAGGACAAAACTGCTAGCAAATTAATAGCAGGAATGTTGGGTAGGATGTGCTGTTCTTCACACTGTTTATTTGTTGCCACGGACATTACCTCATTGCCTCTCCCAGTAAGATTAAAAGTCAATGCTGGCAAAGAAGTTATGCATTACATTAGAGGATTATATTACTATATTTTAGTTAGCTGTGCCATGTGATAACTGGCTGCGCTAAAGCTTCTCAGTATGAGGCAAGTTCCAAATGACCTTTCCTCCTCACACACACGAAGACACACGTTTAAGCAGAGGACATGCAGCAAGAGATAGTATAATATGCATACGTTGTAATTAAAAAAAAAACCAAAACCTAAAGCAAAACATCAAGACACATAGAATTATTTTAATATTATGCTGCTAAATATTTTCCATTCTATACAATTCCCACATACCTGTCTCTAAAGGGACACTGTAACTTGGTAAGCTCTGTCCTGCTGGTGATCTTGCTATAGCAGTAACAGAGAAGGCAGATCCACAGGGAAGATTAATCAGGGTACAGGAATTGCCAGAACTTGTGCAATGCCAAAGTCCAGTGCCTCCTCTGGCAGTGACAATATATGTAGCTTCTTCATTGTTAGGCTGCCAGTGCACACTGATTACAGAAAGAGCCTCCTTTGAGATAGTTTTAATTTCAGGACTGCAGGGAGCTGAAATGTTCATATTAATGGTATTTAAACAAGTTGTTTATGCATACCATATAAGTTACACATGAAAATTAAATTTCAGTTAGAACTGAGACACTAGTTTAGAAAAGTACACAGTCCTTAAATGTTTCCTCCTGATGAGAATTCAGAATGCGTGACACAACTGATATCATAAGGAGTTTGCATGCAAAAGAAGAGATGAATTGTACATCTGATTTTCAAAAACTTGGGAACTATCAGAAGCCTTCAATCCAATGCTCATTTTAGATCCGTATTTACAGTGCATTTTTTAAGACTTCCAGTATTTTTCTAAATTATTTTTTAAGACTAACAGTATTTTTTATTTTTTTTTTTTACTATTTAGAGTAACAGCATTGCAGTAATGCTTTTCAACCATGTATCACTGCAGAGTCTAGCTCGTTATTTCTTCTGCTAAATGACGAGAAGAATGCTCTCAGTACCTGTTTGCACGTCGCTGGCGGCAGAGGAGGCGTGGCAGCCGCTGGCCTCGCTGAAGGCGCGCACGGTGATGCTGTAACGGGTGCCGCAGCGCAGGGCGCTCAGGGTGCAGGCGGGGCCGGTGCCGTTGCAGAGCACCACGCCGCTCCCGCCGGCTGCTCGCGTCTCGTACGCTTCAGCACCTCGGACAGCGGCCCAGGTGACCCGCACGGTGTCGCCCGACAGCGGCTCGGCCCGCACCTGACGCGGGCAGCAGGGCGCTGCAACAGGGGGCGACATCGGGGAGAGGCTCAGGCCCGTTCGAATCCGGCAGCCTTCGTTATTTTCATCACAAATTTAGTGATAACAAAACCATCTGCAATCCGATTCTTGACTCCTTGCAAAAAAAAACTTTCAACTTTAGGGCCTTTTTGTAGGTTTCTAATTTTATTATTTCTATCAAGACCAGTTTGTCACCCCTTTGATACAGAGTTCAACCTTGTGCCAAGAGCACACAGAGAGAAGGGAAAGCCATAGGAGGTTTAGAGCCATGTTCTCCTTTCATAGAATCATAGAATGGTTTGGGTTGGGAGGAACCTTAAAGCCCACCCAGTTCCAACCTCCCAGCAGACCAGGATGCTCAAGACCCCATCTAACCTGGCCTTAAACAGTTCCATGGAGAGGGCATCCATGACTTCTCTGGGAAACCTGTGCCAGTGTCTTACTACCTGTGAAGGACTTCTTCCTCATGTCCAACCTTTATCTCCCCCCTTCTAATTTAAAGCCATTCCCCCTCGTCCTATCACTACATGCTCTTGTGAAAGGTCCCTCCCTAGACTTGACTTTCTGAATTAATTCAGTACCCCTTCTTCCAAATCAGAGAGCACTCTAATGTATAGGTAGGACAGACGAATTATGTACATCCTTGATTTAAAATTTCAAAGCATACAAAGGTTAAATAACTCTAACAATGTTCTTCACAATTTCCCGTTGAACTTGTTATTTTCTCACTTTCCAAATATGCAAACTGTCTATGCGGAAATTTAAGACTTTGGTACACCCTTCCCCAGGCAACAGAAAAAAATGAGGATCAGAATTTCAACATTACACCAGGACTGTGTGTTACTCCTATGTCCTTGCCTGATGATTCTGAATTGTTAAACTATTTTCAAGTTTTCAAATACATTGTTGCACTTCACTATGCAAGTCAAATTCAACTGCGATGTCAAGTGTTTCTTCTCCTCAGCCAGCTTTTGTGTGTTTTGCCCCAAATTTGCATAAAAGTATACATTTAAGTCATTATCTTCCAATAATAACATCCAGCCAGCTCTACCACAAACATAGCTCAAGGATGTAAAATGAATTTGCAAGAACGCATTGCTACCTACCAGTAGTGTAATTGAATACATCCCCTGAGGGACTCTGCCCTGCCTTGTTATAGGCAAAGACACTGATGAAGTACGTGAAGCCACAGTCTGACTGGAAATGGCATTGAGTATGTGACGTGTTGCAGTGCACTTCCAAGCCATCATCACTTTTCACAAAAACCACATAATAATGACCAAAATTGGTGCCAGACCATGATACCACCAACTGGCCAGGTTCGTCCTCTTCAATTGATACATTTACTGGTGCACAAGGAGCTGAAAAAAAACAGTTTAAAAAATAACTGTAATCAGAATATTTTTATTGAAGTTACACTTTTGGGTAATAAAGGAAAATCAGGAATATAGAGAATTATTCTTCTCAGGCTAAACACTTCTATCTTGTTCCAGAAACAGCAACTTATCTGCCTTTAGCAAGGATACTTCTTACATTTAGATGAAAAGTATGATTTTTACAGACCAAAATAGATGCTACCTCCATGTCTCATAGAAAAGAAATCTGCTTAAGGAGCCCCGTGACAAAAAAGTGGCACTAGGCAATATTTCAAAAGGAACTGGCACAGTCCATGTTCACAAATTGTAGTTTCAGACCACAACTGGAATACTAGCTTTAATAAAAGTTAGCATCCAAAAGCCTTTATGCATTTATCATTTATATATTGGTACGAAACTCACTGTCTGTGTCGTAATAGAGCTGTCCTTTCCTCAGATTTCCTTTCTGGTGGCTTCCCAGAACATCACATTAAACTGCGAACTCTGTGGCTTTTGCTTAAATGGTGTTCACTTTCTTTCCAGTTCAAAAAGTTTAGCTTGCTGCTATTAGGATGAATACACAGGATGTAGCTGAAGCAATGTTGGCTGAGAAGATTACAGCCCACAGCTTAAAAGTTGTCTCTTGCTTAAAGGCTCTCTCAGCCTGTTATATCCAACCCTAAGTTGTTCACACAGATGATCTCTAACTCATATCATTGAGAAGTCAAAATGACACAGGCTACATGAAATAATTAAGTAAATAATGTTGTGTTATTAAGGTAGCACATAGTAACAAAAATGTTGTAGGTTTTGGTTACGTGGGCAATTCATCTAACAGGTCAGGTCAATAACCTCTGACAGGGCAGCAGTGCTAAGCAGTTGAAACAAGCAACCTTTTGTCCTGACAAAGCTGCTACCTCTGAATGGTCTGTGACTGTAGTTTAACTTAGTCTAGTGGTGCTACTTTAGCTGAATGTTATTTGCTGACCTTTCTAAGTTACAACTAGATTAAGCCTAGAACAGCTTTCAGCCTCAGGCCAGTCCTCAATGTTATTTCCTCACAGATTTCTACCAGTCTATTTGTGACCGACCTGACACAGTAGGGCAGATCTGTTATTCTTACATTAGTTTTATACTCAGAAAATTGACTTTAGAACAAGTATTTCTGGTAGGAAGAAAATGCAGTCTTACTGGTTCAGCCAATAACACAAGCACCATTGCAAGTTTTTCCTCGCAGAAATCCGAAGACAATTGAGGGTTTTATTGCCAAAACAGAAACGGATATGGACAAAGTTCAGAGGCATAAAAAACTATTTTAGAATCACTCATGAGTTGTAATGGACTAACTTGCATTTGAAATTGAAGAAATAAATGTTAAAATGCCATAAGGTACATAAGGATCAATGACACATACCAGTTTTTAAGCTCACCGCATCAGTAGGTTTGCTGGATCCAGCATTGTTATATGCTGTGACAGAAATGTAATACTCAGAGCCACAATGGAGTGAGGGCACTGTGCAGGAGGCAGAAGATGTGTTACATTTCAATTTCAGGAGTCCACTGGAGGCTGTCACACTGTAAGTTAGAGCTCCTTCTGTTGGCATCCAAGAAACAATAGCTCTTAAAGTACCACTATTAAAAGCTACTTGAACATCCGCTGGCGCCTTAGGACCTAGAATATCAGTTTGGAACACATAAACACAACTTAGCATATGCCCTACAGACATGATCTTCATAACATGCAAACTGTACACAGCTTTTGTGGTGCAGACTTTATCCTCATCCATACTAAAGTGACAAATTTTTAAATAAATAGTTCTACTTGTACACTGTCACAAGGTTTTCTGTTGAAACTCCTTGCCTTATTTGAATATTTGCTTCTCAGAGTAAGAAAAATCCTCAAATCAATCTAAGCTTGTGTAATCCTTACCCAAGGCTGTCCCAGGTACAAGTTTAGTGGTAGCTAACAGTATCTTTGCCTCAGTAATATCCATTAAACATAGCCATGTCATCTAACCTTTCATGAACTTTGAGATGGAGGTAAAAATTATATGAGCTGAAAATCTACCCAGTCTATCTTAGAAAAACATAACACAATCACAAATACATGTAAATGCTTCCTGGTATAGCTTTTTTTTAATGCTTACTTGGTTTCAGAAAAGAAAATTTCTTACTTGTTCTTTGGTTACACGTGAAATCATCCCCAGGTATCCCATTGACATTCCAGGCATATGCCTTGATAGTATAGAGAGTTCCTGGGTCTAGATTTGTGAATATTAAGGAGGTATTGGTGGTGTTCTCCTTCAGCATTCTGCCCAAACCATCCGACCTCATGATGGACACAGAGAATCCATCTGCCATGTACACAGCTTTCCAGCTCACTGCAATGGAGTCACAACTCGGAGAACTGACAGAGAGAGCAGGAGCAGCCAGGACTGTTGAGAAAGAACACCAATAAAACTTTCTGGGTTTTGGTAACACTGTTTCAAATGACCAAATTTTGAAATGAATACACAGAAAGAACAATCACCAAACTGAGACACAAATTCAGCGACAACAAAACCAGAAAAATAAATTAATGTAAGACTGACAGAATAAATACAGAAACTAATTTGGTGCATCCATTGTGATATTACAGGTTTTGTAAAATGAATGCAATTCATACACAAAGTATGAAAGGTTGAGTGTGTAGAAGAATGAAAAATCACCAAGAAGACTCTGCATTTCCTGTCCTCTAAGTTTTACATTGTCTTATATTTCACACTTTCAGCTGTTTCTTCATTTCTTCCATTCCCTTGGGTTATGAGTTTTGTTAAAATAAAATACATATATTTATACAAATTCTAGTAAAACTTCCTATTAAACATTTAACTTACAGTACTGTCATAAAGTAAACCATTAGTTCAGACTCCTGGCCTTGTCATTAAGTCAGATGCTGAATTCTAGTCCTCAAAATACTAAAGAAGAATGTGATCAATACAATGTAAATACAAAACTATAATAATTCAGTACTGATACGTGCCTGGGCTATACTGTTTGTTGTCTGTTGAAATTAAACAAAACAAAAAGGATGCTTGCCTGAATGCTTCATATTATAACAACATTAACAGAATTTGAAATAAGAATAACAATTGGAAAGTCAACCTGTTTTTGCTTTTCTGAAAGGCGAAGGCTGGCTTTTTCCTCCCGAATTTATAGATCTGATAGTGATTCTGTACAAGGTGGCAGGTTTCAGTCCCGTCACTGTGCCTGGAGAATTTGTAACTACTGTTTCAATGCAGGAATCTCCATCCTGTGCAGCCAACAGGTAACTGGTAGCCCCAGATACCGCTCTCCATTCCACTGTGATACTGTTGCTGAGTTTTGAATAAGCTTGGTCTATAACAGGTATGCCTGGAGCTAAAATGGAAGTAACAACAGCCATAGTGAAGTCAGGGAACTCAGCCCTGTGAAAAGCTAAGAGCTCTAAATATTTTGCCAAGACAAACTGTAAGTCAAACGGCCTACGCTTTCTATGAATGTTTAAAATTTAATGAAGTTTAAATCAACATTAACAAAATACACTGTCTTGAGATATTCTAGACCAACTTTCATCTTTCAATAAAAGTATTCTAGTACCCTTGAAATCACTATTAAAAATGCCCATGACTTTAATCTAGGTTGCACTGAGAGGTCTCTTTTTTTGTCTTGCTCTGTAGTCAGTTAACTATTCTGGGCATTTATAGAAAGCAATATACAAAGCAACATATACAAAGAAGTAGTGGATGTTTATACAAAGCAGTCTGAAATAGGATGATGAATCATAGGTATTTCTATATCATAGAAGCACACAATAACTTATATTTTGAGGGATGAGGGGAAGTTGTCTTACCCAACCCCCTGCTCAGAGGAGATTTATTAGAGAATAACACAGCACATCAAATATTGCAATTAAATGCTTTTCTATTATGCTATGCTGCAGGCCATTCAGGAGCTCTTGTGTACTTCAGTCACAAAAGTAACTACAGAGGGTGTATTTCTTAATAAGTATTTTTTTATGTTCAGTAATCAGGATTTTCAGACTAGAGTCAGCATATGTAAAGCAATTCCAATTTTGCGAGGCTGCAAAAAAACTCATTAGAAGGGAAAAAAAAGATAAAATTAGAGTGTATTCCACCTAAAATTAATAAAAGGAATTAAAAAGTATTTAAAAAGAAAGCATGTGCCTTGAGGGAAACTTATGTAGACCTGGCATTCTGGGACATGGTTTAGTAGGCATGTTAGTGTTGGGCTGACAGCTGGACTTGATGATCTTAGAAGTCTTTTCCAACCTTAATGATTCTATGATTCTATTTACAGCCAGGCAGCTAACTTCAGATTCCAGTGACCCTCACAAGTATTATAACATGGTATACAACTCATGTCTACTCTCTTAGTCCCAAGCATTTTCTTACTCAGGTCTACTCAGACACCCTCTTTTGCCCCATTATAAAAATTATAACATACATTTTGTATGATCAGGCCTATGGAACATTTATGGGTATGTCTTTCGAGATCTTTGAGCAAGCTATTGCACTACCATTTTTTCCATTGTAAAGCACTGGCTTTAGCTCATGGAAGTTCATTAAAATTTAATTCATTAAAATTTCTGTGCGGGAAATCCTTATGCAAGTCTAAGGGACTTGCTTGTCTAACAGTCAAGTAAAGAATAGCTAGCACATGATTTATATCAGAGATAAATTACAGAATATGAATCATTAACATCTGTTCTCCCCTAACTAAGCTAGCAATAGAGGGGTTTTTATACTGATCGGAATAAACACTGCTACTTCTATATTTTCAATTTTTGTTGTAATAACTACTTTTATAAGAAAAAAATTCTACTGCAAAAATAATGGCTATTTCTAAAAATTATCAGTTAAATTATTTAAAAAACAGAATTTCAACAAAACATTTTAATTACATTTCAGTGATTAAAAAACCACTTCTGTTTATATAGATTCTTCTTCAATATCCACAAATGACTTACCTGCTACAAGTCCCTTTATGACTGAAACAAAAAAATGAAAAACATACATAGTTTAACATCTGCAACTGTAATGAAAGTGCAGGTGATTTATAAAGCTGCAGTCTGGGCAAGCCGTGTGTGGCAGGTCAGGAAAACATATATATTAAAAAAGAAAGTAAAGGGAAAAAGGAGCTAATCATGCTACTATCAGACTCAGAAGCAGAACCAGCAAAAGGCATCAACAGGAATGGCAGCTATCCCCTACTGGTACAATGACATCAAGGATAAATCCCAGTCCTACAGACGTCAATGGAAATTAACACTTCATCAAGTTTCTCTTACTAACCTGTTGATTGCATAATCTTTGTTTCTGCAAGAACAATTCCATTCTTGTCAAGGGCTTCTGCTTGTATAGCATAAATAGTATTGGGAATTAATGAAGTTAGTGTTACTTTACGTGTAACATCGCTAAAATGAGCTAGTAATGAATGGCCAACTGTATTCACAGCTGTAGCTGTGACTCTGTAAGACGAGGCTCCTGGAAACTTGGGCCATCTGAGAGAAATGCTTCGTGATGTCACATCATACATAGACACAGAGAAACCTAAACAAACAAAAAAAAATCCTTACTGAAAACCCATTTCAGTCACTCCTGAATTTAGTCAAGTCTTCACAAGAAGACTGTTCAGCGCCTTATCAAGCATCTACGTGACCTAGTTTTCAGAAGACAGGCAGAATCTGGAGTGCTATTTCCCTTGCTTACTTTGGTAATCCATTAATTACTGTATTACCTGCTGCTTGCTCTTATACTGTGTTGCGATTAAGGCTATTTTTCTTGAACTTCACATATGCTGTAGTCTAATTACTTTTAATAATACTGAGTATAAGCTAAGTGAACATATAACCAGTGTCAACGGTACTCTGCACACAAATAGGATCAAATGCTTGTTTTGCAAATCATGAAAGGAACACGCTACAGTTAAGTATCCAGATACTACAACAACATGTTTGCAACAATTAAGCGTTTAAGACTCTTGACAGTGCAATACATGCAGGAAAGTGTGCTATCACCAGAAAACGAATGAATTCTGAGAGCATTTCTTCTAACCTTGCATTTCTCGTATTTTAAACTAGTTGCTATTCACATTTAAGTCAATGTAGGCACCAAATACAAGTCTGAAGAAAGTATAAAATGTTGTAAAACTTGCACTTGGGAGGTTATGCTGCTTCTGGTGTGATTATGTTTTTTAGGGGGGAGATGTTTTATTTTATTATTAAAATATACAACAACTAATCGGATACAAACACGTGACAGTTTGAATCCTACTTTTAGCACAGTTATGTAGGTAATGAACAGCACAATTTGTCCAGCTGAGTGCTCTCCCTGGTTCACCCTAGTGTCAAGTCAGAATCTTTGTGAAAGTGGCCGACAGAATTGGGACTCCGAAACATGAGGTTTAAATTTATGAAGGTATCAATACAGATTTTTTTTAAAGCTGAATTGAACTTGAAAACAATTTTTGTTTATAAAGCTGCTAGAAATTACAAAAGATTTCAGTAAAAATCACACATCTGTGTGTTCGTCTCAGACCCATTCAAAAATACGCAGATAAAACCAAAACACCATTTGGAAGATTTACCTGTGTCAGCTGAAAAGATCTGAAAAGGAAGGTGTAAAAAAAATTAGAAATACAAAGTAAAATATTGTATTTGGAAAATTAACAAACTCAAAATGTTAGCAACAACAACTTAAAATACTAAATTTTTAACACATTTTACCAACACAACGTATTTGCTCAGACTTTTTTAAGCAGGGAATATTTATACAACCACTGAAACTCAGTACAGGTGTTAATATTTTATCACTGTTTCTCTTTCCTCTCTGAATCTGCCTATTGATCCAGTTTTAAGTTATTAGTAGACTTCAAAAGACTTTGGGTCCTAATACACTATTTCATTTTTCAGTCACTTGTAACCACCGCAAAAGTGTAATAGTCACAAAACACGAATGCAGCACTCGGTGTCAATCTCTACCCTAACTTTTAGTTTACTTTTATGAAGAGTACAGTATCATTCTTGAAAATAAAGCAAACGAGCTGCACTCACCCTTTCCAGGCAGGTGAAAACCAGTGCAACCAATACTAATGGTTTACTTTTTGCATGGCACATCTTGTCAGAGCTTTGTTCCAGCCTTCATGAAGGTTTAACTCAGATCGATGCCTGCTGTGACCAGAGACGTTCTCCAGCAGCACTGTCACTGTAGTGACAAGAGGAGGTTGTGTTTGGCAAGGCCTTCCTCGCAGCCTGCCAGGTTACAAAAACCACAGCAAACGCCGTCCCACACGGAAATAACGTGTTAGGCAGATTGGTGGTGGATTCTTCCCTTCTGTTACAGGATGCAGCTGCTGAATTGCTTAGACCAGATGCATAGAATCATGGAATGGTCTGGGTTGGAAGAGACCTTTAAGGATCATCCAGTTCCAACCCCAAGCCTAACGTAAATTTGAAATTTGCTGTCAGTTTGTTGACTATCGGCTCTTTTGCCTACTTAGAAAGATCTTATTTTCCAAAAGAATGATGTTCCTCGGACAGGAACACCACCACACGGAGTGGGAAACGCCCTTCTTCATAATTCAAGTGGTGAAAAGGGAAATTCTCCTCTAATTTCTTATTTATGCCAGTTGCCCCCTGAACAACACACCTTTAGATCCTCAAACAGTAACTTCTGTCGGTTCTAGGTCTCTATCAGAAGCGGCGGCGCTTTCTCCACCGGCCGGCGCCAAGGGAACAGGGATCTCGGCACAGGTTGTGTGCGCAAACCGGGAGCGAGGGGCGTTCACAACCGCGGAGATGCGGGGTCCCTGTAGCCCTCAGGGCTGGGCAAGAGACTCCCAGAATCCCGGGCTCCCCTTCTACCGGGCCACACGACGGTCTTTCCTCAGGGACCCCGCCCCGAGAACCGAACCCCCGCATCGCAAAGAAAGAGGGCAGGTGATCACCACGGGGCGGGGCTTACTACGGGCGGGTTACAAAGGGGCGGGTCCTGAGGGGCGGAGCTCCAAGGAGGGGCGGGGCTCTCTGGAGGGACGGGGCTCCGGGGCGAGGCTCCGAGACGAGGCTCCCGAGAGGAGGCGGGGATTCCGGGGGGGGGGGCTTCCGATGGAAGGGGCGGGGCTTCACGGGGGCGGGGCTTCCTGGGGACGGGACGCCCGATAGGCAGTTCCTGGGGCGGGGCTTCCGGGTGGCAGGCAGGACTACCTGAGGGATGGGTGGGGCTTCCGCGGGACTCGCGGGGCTCCCGGAAGGGGGTGAATCTCCAGGGACGGGAGGGGCGGGGCGGGGCTCGGCTCCAGAGGGCGCCAGGATACGGCAGCGCTGGCACCGCCGGCGCTGAGGAGGGTGCGGCGAAGGGGGTGGGGCCTGCAGGCAAGATGGCGCCGGCGGCGAGGGGTCTGAAGGGATCGGTGTGGCAGAGTGAGTCCCTTCGGTGTGATGGGGTCCCTGCCCCCACGGCCACTCGGGAGGTGGCGGCGCGGGCCGGTTGGCAGTGATAGCCGCCGCCACTGCCTCCTCGTTACGGAGGAGGGGTCGAGGTGCCCCCGAGTGTGGGGCAGGGGAGCTCCTGCAGTGGTGAACTTGGGAATCGAATTGGGAGCCAGGTGTTGGCCTCGAGTTGCGCCGTGGGAGGCTCAGATTGGGCATCAGGAACAATTTCTTTCCCGAAAGGGCCGTCAGGCACTGGCAGAGGCTGCCCAGGGGGTAGTTGAGTCAGTGTCCCGGGGGGTGTTTAAAAGCCGGCTGGATTAAGTGCTAAAGGATGGCTTAGTAGTGGACAGCTACAGATGGACTCCGGTCATCTCCGAGGTCTTCTCCAACCAGACGATTCCATGATTCTGTGATTGGGAGTTGCGTTGGGAGCCCCGTGCCCGGGCGGCTCGGTGCAGGCTGGGGGTGTTCTTGCTTCCTCCGGCTCTCTCAGCCTCGGGATCCTGCAGGAATAGCGCCTGGTTGGGACGGTGTTTGCCACACTCGGAGGTGAGGGTGAAGGGCACAGGATATCGCCAGCCATGCCAGTGCTTGGAGAGGCTCCTCGGGGACTTCCCAGTTGCTTCCCAAGGGGCAGTTCTGGAGAGACCTCCCGGCCTCTGCAGGGGCTCGCGAGTGCCTCATGAAGCAGCTCTGCCTGCCTGGTGTCGCCTTTAAGAAGTAAAAGCTGCAGGTGGTCCCCAGTTTCCGTCGTAAATGAAATGCAGGGGTTTGTTGCCGTGTTTGGGAACAGGTTCTACCAGTGTTTAGTACAGAAAAAGCAGTTGTAGCCACTCCGTGTGTCGGCGGAGCAGAAGAGCTGGTAGCACTTCAGGCAGTGAAAAGACCTCTGGGGAAAGGCTTAAGTAGCCACCGCATCCCGGGCTTAATTGTGGTGAGGCTGTAGCTCCGTGAGCAGCTTGACCAGCCCGGTGACTGTGTCATTGAGATGGGAAGCCTGCTGCTTTCTGCTCTTGTGTTTTCCTGCTCTGCTCCCACCTGCCAGCTCCAGTGTGCTTGCTTGTGTCACCGGGAGAGAGGGTAGAAAAAGGGGACGAAGAGGAGAGCAGACTGTGTCTGTGGTGTTCAGTCCACAACTGCAGACACGTGTATCCTGCTAGTGTGTGTTGGATACCTGTATTCAAAACTTGACCTTTAGAAATCCCTACTTCTGCAGCTTTGCTTGTCCTGTCTGGCTCTGTTAAGTCATTTGTGCCTTTCTGCAGTGATTGATTTGCCAGAGGTGTTTTATAGAAGACTTGTACCTTAAAAGGAGGGAGCCTGATCAAAGTGCTGGTGTGTCATCAAGGTGTAGAACAACCTTTGAAAACGGCATTGCTGGCACAAACAAGACCATGAGGAAGAAAGAGGGATGGTGAAGCAGTAATAAAACACTTATATTGCAAACCTTGTAAAAATGAATCTGGTTCTGAAAGGAATGCTTTGTCAGATAACTAGTTACTTTTGTCTTTCCAAGTATACAACAGCTATGAAAATTGTCGAATTGTGTTTTAGATGTTGTCTTTAATAAATGGTCTGGCACTTCGTTTACAGATAGTTCAAGGCCATGAACTGCTACTTCCTAATGTTTGAGTAAACATGTTTTTTTAAGGTTGTTTTTTTCTGAAAATACTATCTCAGTGATATTGATGCTTCACGTGGCAGCTTGTTGTCAGTGTGCATCTTACTCCTGTTCTGTGAATAAGCAAAGAGTTTGTGTTGCACCTGTGCTCTGATATGCTGCTATTAAACCCCCTTCTTTCCATTTTGATAGCCCTTTTTGTTAAGTGAAGTTTCAGACTGAATGTAAGCAGAAGTTTGTAAAAAGGTTAATTCGCCAAAGCTTGTTGTCACTTAAGCTTACAGATATGAGGGTGGAGGGAGCTACCTGTATTTAGGAGGCATTAGACCTTGTGGATAAAATTATAAAATGAAATACTTCCATGAGGAATTCTGTCTTTAAATATTTTACAAGTTTAAAAATTGTTCTAGGCTTGTGTAATAGGATTGTAGCATAGCCATAGATATTTATATTTTGTGATTCAGTGTTTCTGCAGCTTTATTTTCCAGAACAGTTGCTTACAGTGAAAGCTAGTTTAGTCCTTTCTTCAGAAAGTACATTATAAATGGGCCATTAACTTTGCCAAGGTGTGGTTTGCTTCTCTTGCCCCCCCTCCAGGGATTTAGCAGTCTGCTGTTCCGCCAGGGTTGTGTGCAGTTCTTATCAGGATCAGGAAGTAAAAAATAGAATAAAAAATGCCTTAAATAATTAAACACCTTCAGAGAAGAAAGTTAGAGAAGGCGGTTGGGTTGCATGGTTGATATGAAACTTGTGAAGTGGAAATGGAAGGTTAGACAAAAATAGAGCACTGTTCATACCTGGCTCTGTGACTGCTTTTGTTGTATTCAGAATGCTTACTGGAGACAAATTATTTTGAGAACCTGTAAACCAGCTCAGGTTGGTTCCTTGTGTAAAGCAGCTACAGGTTGAGGACAAAACAAATAGCAGATGGAATGCTGCAGGAGCAAGTACACTGTATATGGTACACTGGTAGCTTGGATTAAATTTTCCTTTCATGATGGGAGAATGCTGACTTGTATTTTCATTACAGAAATGAGGTTTAAGACACAACTGGATTATGCATTTGTGTGTTCTGGTTTGTTTTATAGGCAAGTAATTTAAAGTGTTGCAGGAAAAATATTCTCAAGACTTCGGACAAGGCACTCAATTTATTAAAATGCACTTTATGTGTAATGCTAAGGACTGATTCCTTGCTGAGAGTATTCTCAGAAAATATTAAGGTTAATGAAGTTATGAGGCTATAGGATTATACCTAGGTACAGACCTAGAAAAATTTAAGTAACATACACAGTATAAAAGTGACAGGGAAAAAATGTGCCTTTATTACATCCTGGATTCAGATATTACCAGGGAATACATCTTGGTAGTAGCTATGGATTGATGAGTGTTTTGCAGTTTTGCAAGAGTGTGGATTGTGTATAACAGGAAGGATGTGGAGTTAGAAACAACCCAGAGGGCAAGTTTGAGGAATGATAATGGATTGCAGGAGATATGTAAGCAGAAGGTTCAGGAGAATGGCTGGAGTTCCATTATTTAGCAGCATGAACAAAGTAGACCAGTTGCAACCCTCTTGAAACATGCTTTTTGCTTAAAAAACTTCTAAACTCATGTTTTTGTTAGTTTATTTGATATAGCAAGTTAAAAAACATACACTCTGCTTTGAAGAACATTAATGCTGCAAAAAACAACTTCAGCATGTTGGAAAGCCAAAGCCTAAAGCACTCGTCTTTCGAAAGAAACTTGTTTTGGTGTGAAAGACTCTGTGTAGGACATCTTTGTAAAACATAAATAAGAGAAGCATGGAATATGACATCTTGAAGCGTTGTATGCTGTGCAGTGCTAGAGTTGGTGAAACTGAGATGTAATGAAGGCTGTTTGAGCAAGTAGGCTGCTCAGCTGGAAGAAGCTGCTGAATTCTGAGGCACTGGAAGTTAGGAGTAGGGCTGGAATATCTTGCCAAAAGGACTTGGACATAAGTGAATATCTTGTTTATAAACACTGAAGAAATAGGATTACTTTTTATTGTATCTACACCTACTGTTCTGAAACTTCTTAAGGTTCTTTCACTTGGCAGTAATCACAAAATGTGTGCTGGATTGGCTCGATCATATTTTAGGTTTCTGTTTATATTACTTGTATTTTTTCATTTGGGGAAAAAGTCTAGCTATTTTAATAGACAGCAGTAGCCATCAGCTTAATCTGAAACCCTGTTCTCTGGGGAAAAAAGAGAACAGAAAAATCAGACCTCCTTATCCCTGTTCATAAACATCAGGTTTTAAACAGTTCCTCAAGTCTTCTGACTTTTAATAAATACTGCTGCGAGATCAAGGTTGCCTTATGCTGATGGCCCCACTCCTTAAAGTTGCAGCTCGTAGTTCTAGTGATCTTTAAAAGCTGTGGGCAATAACTAGATCCTAGCCTCTATTGCTGAATCCTGTACAGGCTTTCTAACTCTCATTTCTCCCAAAGTTGCTGTAGCAGGAAAAGGTAAAGGGTGCCTTATTTGATAGCAGTTCTTTCAGGAATTGAAAGTTATTTTCCTAGACTTGCTTTGAAATTCCAGAGAGAGAACGAGAACATGTGAAGCTAGTGTATATTTTGAAATAGGTCTGTGTGTGAGTGTATTGCTCCAGCTGCCTTTTCCTAAAGAACAGTTTAATTTTTTTGTATCTGCCCAGTCCATTTAGTGGAAGAGTTTACTAAAAGAACAGAAACAAAGTGGAAAGTTTACAGGCTTATGGTCATTCAGACTGATTTTTATGGAACTGTTTATTATTAGCAGAAATGAAAAATTCAGCTATACCTTTTTGAAATAGACAGGGACAGTTTGTGGGCAAGAATTCCGTGGACCTATTTAGCAGTTTTGGATGTGGGTTTTTTTTAACATCCTCTCATTTTAGGTCACTGAACATACGTGTTAAATAGGTGATTTTTTTTCTTTTTAGTAACAATCTGATTCATCTAACATCTAACTAGTAAACTGTCTATCTCTGTTTCTTCTTACAGAGCTAAAATCATTAATATTTGATGACTGCAGGAAAGAGGAAGAATGGAAGGTATAGTTTTGCTATAATTTTTCTAAGAATGCTAGAATCGCTTAGACAAGTAATCTGTATCAGTGAATACACAACAAATAATATCATTTAGTGGCTGGCACTTCACTTAAAATTGTTTTCTACCGAGTAATGGATTTCAGTTCTGTTATTACAGATCTCTGTAGAATATGTGAAGTCTAGTGGCTAGTGTAGGGAGAATGAGTGGTTGTCTTGATTCTTTTAAGGTTTTAAAAACAATTATGAATTGTTTCTATTTGTCTTCACATTTGTTTTGAAGAACTTGTACTTAATTACAAGAATTATAATGCTGTGTGGTACATGTATTGCTGAATTCTGCTCCACAGTACCCGTTAGAGCTGCTTAAACTGTACCACCGAACAGATGAATTTAATCAGGCCGTGGGGTAAGTTAGGCAGGAGTTCAAAAGACTTATGCCAAATTGAAAAATTTGAAATATGTTTTGGTGGGAGTAATAGAGACAAGCTACATTTTTAAGATGGAGCTCATCTTTTGAAATCTTGTATGTAGGGAACTGCGTTCTGATGCTATTTGAGATTAATTGCCTGCTGCAAATTTGCTATATGTAGGTGATGGATTTCAGCTTTCAATTTCTTTGGCAAGTTAAGGAAATATGGTTTTACTCCAATTTATCTAAATATTTGTGTTTTAATATACTTAGGTAATTCTTTTAGATGACTACACTACTAAATTACTGTCAATGTGCTGCAAAATGACTGATTTGCTGGCAGAGGGTATCACAGGTAAGCATAATTCTTTTTCATGTACCGGTGACAATATCCTATTAAGAAAAAGCTAATGAGTAAAATTGGTACACTTGAAGAAGTTGTCTTAGTTCAGTTGATGAAGACAAGTAACTGTGGGATATCAGATGAGCAGACTTTATCTTGTTCAATAATTACCCAATTGTTTGGGTTTTTTAAATGAAAAATCAAATGTTTCTTTGCTTAGAAGGTAAACCAAATTTTAAAATCTACATGCTGAAGATCACTACAAGGGTATTTTTTATATTTCTTTTCTAGTTGGTTTTTTGAGGGTTTTTTTTTTTTGGCTTTTTTGGTGTTCTGTGGGGTTTTGAGGATGCGGATGTTCAATTGCTAATGTCTGAGATGGGGTAAATGAGGAAGTTGTCTGTCACAGAGAGATTTTTGAGGCTGTGTCAGCTGTAATTATGGGAAAACAAGAGCTCCGTAAAGTATTAAGCAAATGCTACTAAATCATACAAGAATAGGCAAATTGCTGTCTACATTTTTCCTAATGTGTTCTGTAAGTCAGTAATACCTGCTGCTTTGAATTGATTTATGCTCATAAACAGTAGATTAGAGTACAAGTGTAGAGAAACATAGGTGCTGAAAACAAAATGAAAGCACGAGACAGTAATGGACAAACTCATGAGGGACATTTGGAAGCAAGGAGATGTGATAGAGGCAAGAATTTAAATCTCAGTGATATTTTGTGAAAATATATTTTAGCTTCTTCTCAAAACAAGAAAGCCTTCCATAATTTTAAAAAATATGCTTGAAACTAAATTATGTCAATGATTACTTCAACTGGAATAACATCATAAGCAATGTTACTAGTAACTAGGTTGTCACTCTTCCAAACAGTTTAGTAGTTTCTGGTGGAAGGGGGTTTCTCATCTGCTGGAATGTCTCTCCTGTTCCTTGATGTTGGCCACTGTCAAAAGCGATTAACAGATGGATTGTGATAGATCTCTGTTGTGCAGTGTGACTGTTCAGATAAGACTTCATCTTTCTACGGCTTTTTAAAAAAAGTATTTTCTCTCTAGTAAGTGTTACCTTTTTTCCCCCTAAAACTTACAGAAATTGATGATTTTCTATGATAAAACACTTTTCAAAGCTGATTTTTATGATTGACCTTTCTGTAATTTTTATTAATGTATCATCCTGCCAAACTTTTTATCTTGCCTGCTTTTGAACTTGAATACACAAATGTAAGGATTTTTTAGATTTTAGTTAGCTTTAGATTTAGCTTTTCAGAAACACTTTTATAAGAGAGCAGAACTTAGACTTGGTTATTTTTCTACAAGTAGCAAGACTTTTCTTATTCCATCTATTTGGCATGGCAATTCTTATGAAGTGTAATAGCAAAGCTGTATACGTTTCCCTTTTTGGAATGTATTTTTAATCTTAATAAGTAGCACTACTTACCCTTTATGAGACAGTTTCAGTGAGCATATATCCTGTTCATCAATAGGAGACCTTTTATTTTTAGTAAGTACACAAATGAAAAGAACCAGTTTTTCCACATCCAAATGTCTCACAGTAATTATCTTGCTTGTTACTCCCCCTCCAAATTACTGAGCAACATGAATCTCTGCATTCTCAGGCTGGTGTACTGCAACACTAGATAGTAATGACTTTATTAAAGAGAGAAAACCAAGAACTGAGTGAAGCTTATTTGCTCAAAATACCTAATTTGTGCCTGCAATTATGTTGAAACAGAATAAATGCACAGGAAATAGGCAAAAAAAGAACAGAAGAGGCTGTAGTCCAAATTAATGCCCTGCATAGTTTCATTCTCCCTTTCCATCAGTGTGCTGCAAAAAGAACAATCTTGGCAGGCTAGTTCTCTTGCAAGATAGTTCGTACTGGGCACCATAGTTTATGCATGTCTGTATTGCCGTACCTTTCTATGTGAGGATGAAACTCTGGTTGTGTAGAATAGCTGGGAAGAATTTAGTCCTACAAATTTAGTTGATGCCAGTGAGGGCTCAAGAAGTCTATTGCTAAATTGCTGTATTTAAAATAATAAATTAAAACTCAAGCCTTTCATGGCAGAAGATAGGTCCTTGCCACTCATTTTGTGGCCAACTTGACTTCTGTTGTTTTACTTTTATCACCTATATACTAAAATATGTAGGATGCTTTCCTTACCGATGCATAAAACTTATAAAGATGTAATTTTTCTTATGTTATAGTGGTGGAGAACGTATATAAAACCCGTGAGCCTGTCCCACACATGAAAGCAATATATTTCATAACTCCCACCAAAAAGGTTAGTATTCTAAAGTAAGTGTAGCAAGATCTTTCAGACTGGAAAAGCAATCTTATTTTAAAACTGTGTACTACTATGCAGTTCTCACTTTTTGCATCTTGCATGATCTTTGTCTGTGTGATGCATCATTTTCCATAATGAAAGGACACTGCGGTGTCATCATAGTGTGTTGCAAATGTGGACCTTATGATAAATGGAGGCACTGTTTCATTGCTTAGGTATTAGTAACCTCACTGAAAGAGATGTTGTAGCAAATAATGATGCAATCATTGAACAATGGAATTCAAAGTAATGGCTCTAATAAGAGATTACTGTTACTTCCTAAAAAATTCTTGAGAGAATAAATTTCAGCATTGTTATAGGTGGAATAGGATGCAAATATCCTACTTTGCTTTGCTTCCTGAAGTGATCTTCGTGCATGACAGGCCTTCTGTAATTGCTTATTAATCTTCGTTTGAAGTTAAAAATCTTGTTCTGTAGTGTTTTGTTTTCTTATGTATCGATTTGCAGTATTCCTAAGCAGTACTGGGTAATTAATAGGGCAGGAGGAGAGGAGGGAGAAGCTTTGGTATCCGAGGAAAGGCAAAACACTAATAACTTTCTCTTTTTTTTTTTTCCCTGCCCTCGTAAGTCTGTAGATGGACTTATTGATGACTTCATCACTAAATCATCCAGCAGATACAAAGCAGCATATGTATATTTCACTGACTGTAAGTAAGCTTATGTGTTTTAGTTTGATAACTTTATATATGTAAATAATCTTCTCAACATTTTTTTCTATAGTTTAGCACATGAAAACTTTGGGTTCTGGTTTTCATTGAGAGAAGATTTCAGAGTCAAGTCATTAACCATATTACGGTTGCCAGAATGCAGTCACTGTGCTGTGTCGCAATAGTAATTTTTTTCATAATTACTAAACAATGTTGATTGTTCTCCACCCAAGCTTTTAATTTAGGTAAACTAATTTTATTTTTTAAGTACTCCCATCATCTCCTATGTTGGAGAGTGTGGACGAAGACAATTCAAGTAGAAGTATGCATCTCAGACAAACAAAATATTACTGAAAAATAGAGAATGTGTGAGAATTTGCTGCAAGAACAATGTTTTGTAATTGGTTATTTTACCATAATTAGTTATTAGGTTAATGTGACTGTGTGTTCCTCTGCAGTCCATCAACCTGACTAAAATGGCATGTAAAGAAGGGAAAACAAAAAACACAAACATGCAGCTGAAGGCAGAGACTGAGTTATAGCTCTTTCTGGATGTCCATGGATGGTGCACCATATAGTGTGGATCTGCTACCATACATTCTCAAAGCAGTTATCAAATTAGTATCAAAATCCCTTAGTTTCTTGTTTCTCTTTGTGTTGATGCAACAATTCTTGTTTTGAAAAAATACCACTATCTTGCTGTATGTTCCTTTGTTGCACATGTGCAAGCTTTCAGTTGGAATACTTGCCAAAACTTTTCATATTGAGAGGAGGTGGAGAGATAGGTGTGTGACTTCCAAGTCTTGTGTAGTATTCGTGTCATCCAAATATGCCTCAATTTCAGTTTCTAGACTGGGATCCAGTGTAGCCTGTAAGTGTAGTAGAACACATTTGACACCTATAACTAAATTCCATATTTCTGTGTTTTGGTGTTTAAGTACACATAATTTCTCCCTTTAACCCTTTTGTGGCTTGGGAAATGTTTTGTCTCTCCTACATGAGAAGAAACAGCAGAAACTTCTGCTTTCTTGAAACCAGTGTCCTTTTCTGCTGCAGACTTTTAATGGGGTGTTCTACAGTTTTGCTTGCCAAAAGCTAGTAAAAATGACCAGTGATGCTTTCTTGAAGAAGAGATCTCAAACTGAAAATATCAGTGATACATTCTCTTTCACTTTAGGAATATTTGGCAACTTTTTTGTATGTTACTTTTAATTGGTTCTTAATTTAGTCTGTCTGTTCTGAATACGGTAAGCTTGTGAGTGAGATGAACAACTGGAATACTCACGAATGATTTATATTTAGAATATTTTTTTTCTCCTAGTTTGTCCTGACAACCTCTTCAATAAAATCAAATCTTCCTGTGCAAAATCCATAAGGAGATGCAAGGAGATTAACATTTCCTTCTTCCCATATGAGTCTCAGGTAAATTTCATTCTTTGTCTCAACAGCAGAAAATAATCTGGAGAATTGCTTTCAAGTGTTGTGGAAAACAGTTAAAGTGAATCTAAGTTGTTTTGTTTTTTTTTTTTTAACTGACAAATTGTACAAGACCTGTTGCCATTTTGTCATATTTCCAGTACTTGCCTCTATTTTTTCAGCTAAAACCAGATGCTCTTGTACTCAAAGTTTAACTGTTTGCAGTTGGCCTGTTTGCTGGACTTGGAGTCAGTTGCGGTAAAGAGTTTAGAGAAGGAGTCTATTCCTTAAGAGAAGGAAAGTATTCTGACTTGTCTTTAGTAAGCAGTTATTTTGACAGACTGAATGGGTCGATGTGTGAGAATGGGAATGAGTGAACTAACTACTTGGTAAAACTCAGAAAAAGAGAGCAAAGGTATGAAGAGAACTGAAGTGGAGGTGAACAAAACCAAAGCCTTACAACAAAAGGGAAATGAAAACCGTAACAGTGGCAGGCAATGCATGATTTCCATGTGAAAACACACAGTGGATATTGTATTGAGAAATAATTTGTTGCTTGTACTTAATCGGATACAGAAGGGTGAAATGCACTCTGCTCACTAATCACTAATACAGTGAAGCCCCCAAACCTTGTCTGCTTCTGGGAGTTGTAGCACTCACCATTGCTGTTTCCCACAAGTCTTTCCTGTATTCTTCAAACCTCATGAACGTGTGAAGGATCAGAACTGTTATGTATAGGAAGTGGCAGCTGAATATAGGAGAGGTGGCTGCTATCCATGTGATGCAGTTTCAGAGTTTGAAGATGAGCTGCTTTTTAGAATAAGTTTTTGTTGTTTAGATTCAGATGCAGTCAGAATAATTAGTGTGGAGGTTGGTTTGTTTGTTTATTTTGTGGTATTGATTTTCCTAGGCTTTTTTTCAAACTGGTTTTGGGAATTCTGCTAAAGCTGCTCTTAAGAAATAAGTTTTATAGCTTCCTGTACTAAGACATAAATCTTGTTGTCCTGGTTCTCTGGAGAACTTCAGTGAAAGTAGAAATTGGGACTTCTCCTCTTGTATTTAGTATAGTTTTGTGTTGTCAGTATTTTGGGTTGTGAGAAAGTTTTGAATCCTTAGCAAAGGACCAGGGAAAGTTGTAACTGGTTTTCATAATTTAAAATCCCTGGGCCCGCTTTCTGGAGCAATAAGAGTAAAAAAAATCAGACTGAGCTTTGGGAAAACTTGAATGAAACAAACAATCTTCTTTGACTATGTAGTTAGAGTCCATCTGAAGCTGGAGAAAATGCATTTACTGACAATGGGATTGTTTCCATTTTTGCATTCTGTTTGGTAAACAGTTGAAAATTTTTTTTTTCTTGTGTAGTACTAAACATATTTTGTCAAGGTTGAATACATTTAAAGAATTTTAGTACTTAGAGGTAAAGCGTGCATATAATAAACACAAAATGTACAATTCTATTTGAAACAAATTTAACTTGCTACCTTTTGTGATTATTCTGGTATTACACTGTATGGCTCTGTATGAGACACTCGCTGGTATTCAGTTCTGCTTGTCTTGGGTCCCTCCATCGGTACAGACATATAGCAATTTTTTTTTTAAATATATCATGCGTGACTTTTTATTACAGGATGTAGTTTAAAAGCATTAGCAAATCTTTTACCAGATTTTTTTTTTTTTGTTTGGTTGTGCCTCACATAGGTATTTACTCTCAATGTCCCAGATGCATTCTACCGCTGTTACAGTCCAACTCTGGAAAAGTCAAAGGATAAAGAAGCTGTAATGCAAGTAATGGCTGAACAAATTGTTACCTTATGTGCCACGCTAGATGAGAATCCAGGAGTACGATATAAAAGGTGAGGGGGAAAAATAGAGTTGTATTGTGTAGTTTCTTTCACTTTTAGGACTTCCTACATTGTTTAGTAATAGTGTGAGGTTGCAGCAGTTTCTTTTATTGTGGATTAATTGATTTTAATCTGCAATTCTCAAATATGGAATGATAGGAATTTGTGAAGTGTAGGCAGAGCAGTGAATTATTTCTATGTGTATTTGTGTAGCAGTACTTACTACACCATGTTTTGTGGTGACCTGCTTGTTCCATGTTTGGTAGGACTGATTAAAGAAGGACCCTCTAATATGCTCCATTCTAATACACAATGTAATCCTGTAACAACTGCTGCCATTGGTAGTTTTGTTGCTCCGCTTGGCATAAAGGCACTTGTAAATTTCTGAGGCAGGAGGTGTCAGTATTTCTTTGTAATAGAGATGTTGAGGAGAATACCTTTTCTGAGCTTTGATAGCGAGTACGGAGTAGTATCACTGAAGTCAAAGTAGGTATTTGAAATTGTGCTCAAGAATTGCATTCTGATGGAATGTGAAGTGGTGCTTTGTTCTCTGCAAGGATAACAAAGAAATAATTGCTTGACTGTTTTTTCTTTTCTCTTTCTCTTTCTCTTTTTTTTTCTTTCTTGTTTCCTGCCTCTGAGTGAGACTTTTAGGTGCTGGGCCATGTGCCAGCTAATGTCAGTATTTTGGCTGGAGCTGTTTCTACTGTGTGAAATACCTGAAGCATTGAAAGAGTGGAATCATAATGTAAGAGTGAAAATATATTGGAAATACTTAGAATGGAGTTCAGAAACTGTTCGTGAAACCGGAGGATCAATCTAGGCAGTCTGTTTTAAAGGTAGCCTTTTAGTGTTTTGATGAAGAAATTTAGGCTATTTTTGCACATTTTCTTTTTTCTCCTCAGCGGACCATCTGATAGAGCCAGCAAACTTGCACAGCTTGTTGAAAAAAGTCTTGAAAACTACTACAAAACTGATGAGAGCAGCAAAATAAAGGTAGACAGTGAACTAAATTTTTTTTTTGTAAATCTGGGAAAAAAATAATCTTCAGGATATGTTTTGACAATAGGTTCTACAAAACCAGCTTTTATTTATTAATAAAGGCAACTAGTTGCCATTTAGTAGTTTTTGTGTATGAAAACAACTCAGAAGTAGTAACTCATAGAGTACATCTCTATGTAAGGAAGTATAATTTGTGTGATCAAACTAATTGTACTTGAAAAACTGGCCCTATGATAACGTAGGGGGTGATACAAACTTGTGTTTTGATGTCACCTTCAGTAGGGCTGTGTGTGGAAGGGACTTTACTGACAATTGAAATGTTTCCCATCGGGAGACTTATCCACGAAGATACAGCTTTTCACCTAAATGATGTTTTTGGTCTGTCACTACAGATGGGGCAGCTGCCGAAAGATACAAGTATGGGGTAAAGCATCCTGGCTTAGTGAGATTCCACTCTGCTATGGAAATAAATGTACCTAATGCTACTGCTACCCAAAATGAAACTTTCAGTTGCGTGTTTGGCAGCAATTTCGCATAATCTGCTCTGAAATACAAACTGGGCACTTATTTGTGAAATGTCAGTGGGTGGCATTTTTCAGGGTGTATATTCTTTCTATTTTTTGTTCATTAGGTGAGGTTACTGAGTACTTTGCAGTGGGCTAAGAACATTGCTTTAAAATTAGCATTTAAACCCACTGTGTTCTGTTATCATTTTAACATTTGTTGTGATTTATGTTGATAAACACTTTTTAGATTTTTCATTTTTTCCAAAACATTGACACTGCTGTAATTTACTGTAAAGAGATGTAACATACATTAACTTCGTACTGTATGTCTGAACTTTGCATTTATTTGATGGCTTTCTAGGCTAAAACTCACTCCCAACTAATAATAATTGATCGTGGCTTTGACCCCGTATCAACTGTACTTCATGAACTCACCTTCCAGGCAATGGCATATGATCTTCTACCAATTGAAAATGATACTTACAAGCAAGTACTTCTTTTAAAAAAAAAAAAAAAAATCTAAGTGCTTTATTATAAAATCTATGGAATTGTTTAGCTGAATCACACCATAGTAATATTAGCTGTTTATATTTCATAAAGGTTACTTCATTAATTAGTCTTTCCTCTTCATCTGGTTGAAATTAGGTAGGATTTAATTAGCATTTTTCCTAAGTTTTGAGTCTAATAAATTTCTTTTTTTTTTTTTTTTTGTTAAAAACCAACAACTAGACTCGAAGCAAACCCCTGGTAGTGTATATTTAGATTCTTTACTTTTTCTCTCATGTTCTCCACCTTCTTGGCCTAACAAGGCAAATGACCAGTAATGGGATACTGAGAAAAGTACGGTTATTTCTCAGGAACCCCCACTTTTATAGTTCCAGTCACATAGTTTCTGTAGATGTTAAAATTTACGTGTTTCTATCCTAAATGCTGTTTGGAGTAGCGTGACATTGTTTTGCTGAAGATATGTACTTTGCTGTCGGATTGTTCCAACACGATTCTGGTAGGACTTGGCTTTCTGATGACCCACTACAGCAAATGAGACCTAATTGCCTTCTTGTTTAGTGAAGGAAACAGGAATGTCAGTGTTCTCTGTCAGGAACACTGAGTGAATGTTTTCATAGAGAATGTAGATTTCTATGTATATGGAATGTGCTTATGAAAATGTAGCAGAGTATATTTTCTGGGTAGTCACGATCTGACTTTCACAATTAATCTTTTTTTTTTTTTCCAATTACTTTTCTGCTTTCTGGCTCTATACACAGTGTGAGTGTCCATAAATGTGAAGGTGTTATGTAGTATGTCACTTTATAGGTTTATTTCTGTATGCAGAAATGTGATAGCTGGTCTGTAATGCCATGAAGCATGTTTGTTGTATATGTGGAGTAATTTGTCCTACTTAGTCTATTTTGTGGGTGGATGGCACTTCATTTTCCTTCAGAGTTTCTGTATCTTAGAATAGATACAGCAGAAGGCTGCACTTTGCAATCTCTGTGTGTCACTTTGCACACAATTTGCATTTGGAGCCAAAGGGAAGTTCACATTGGAAGCTGAAGAGAAAATGAGGTGCATGTAAATGTATGATTGAAACTCTGGTTACTGTTGGTTAAAAAGAATGTCTGGAGCTATTGCCCTGAAGAATAATTCTAAAATTGATCTGCTGCTTCTGTATTCACAGATGTAATCTCTAAAATCCTTACGTAAATTATATTGTATCGGGCAATAACTTGGCTTATAAGTGAAAATCTTTGTATGCAGCTGCAATTGCCTTGTATGTCGATTAAATCATAACAATACTGTAATGACTCATGGAAATGAGCAGGGGGGAACCCCACAAACCAAATAACAGTCTGAATTTTCTTTTGGAAGATACAAAACAGAAGGACCTGCTGGGAAGGAACGGGAGGCGATTCTGGAGGAAGATGATGAGCTCTGGGTGAAGATACGACACAAGCATATTGCAGATGTGATAGAGTATGTGAATGAATAACAAACTAGTTAAAAATGCAAGTTATAGAAGTTTCTTTGAGAGGGAATGTATTTGAGCTGTTGAAAAAGTAGGAATGCAGACAGTAGTGAAGATGGCTTGCGATATAGACTACATCTTGTTAGATACGATGTCAGGAAGAAGAGAGGCAAAAACATCTCGGAAGTACAATATGTACAGAAGTATGAAATTTTATTAGTATTGATAACAGTTCTTGAGAAAAATGGAAATAAAATTATTTCCTGGGAAGTACCCTCAAGTCTTTTAAATCTGAAGAGATTATTTTACATGAAGTCCTAGCAAGTTATTGCATTGAATGCCCTTATGCAGGTATTGTAAACGGAATGTTTAACTTCTGTTTTTATTGTGAAAAACACCCTCTTTTCTGAAGGAGACCTGTATTTGAAGCTTTTAATTCCATTCAGAAATTCTTGTGACACAGTTTTTTTTACGCTTTAAGGTCAAGATCTTAAATCTTTAAGAACTGTGATACTGTTGCATTTGATTACTTTCCTTTTTTTTTTTTTTTTATCAGGGAAATACCAAAACTTTTGAAAGAAGTTTCAGCAAAAAAAAAAGCAACTGAAGGAAAAGTAAGTTTTTTAAATTAATGTATTTTTGTTTTTCCTGGTAACTAGTGGTAACTAATCTTTGTTTTTCTTATTTTTTCGTGAAACTAACTTCTCAGCTACTGACATCTATGTAATTCAGGGACCTATTACAGAAATTGAGGCTTACCTCAATGATATTTTTGGTGGGAGGGGAAACAAGGCTGCAACAGGAAGGGAAATCAGAATGTAAGAAATTGAGGAGGGGAGGAATTGTCAACATCTGTCATTTCTTCGCAGTTATCAATATCTGCTCTGGCCCAGCTAATGAAAAAGATGCCGCACTATCGTAAAGAGATTAGTAGGGTAAGTGATATTCTGTAACTACAACTTCTCAATAAATCATTTTGTACACTGTAATTCTCTGTGTTATTAAAGTTTAGTTTTCCTGTCATCTGTCTGTTAAGTGTGCTGGAGAACTTTTCGCTGAATTAATATGTTTATCTCTTGTAAAATTTTGAGAACTTGTTTACAGAGATTTCTCATTATAGTATATAAATATCACAATATTTATGATTTGTGAGCTCTTAGATTGAAGGTAGCATAGCAGTATAATGTTTTAAAAGGCTTTATGGGGGTAAATCTCTGAAATGAAAACCACAGAAAATACATCATGGAACTGAAGGGTAGCTGAAGGTTTGGCTCTTGTAACTGCTAGAAATGATTGTTCAATGTATTTAAAAATAAAATGCAAGTTAAGGCAGCTTGTGCGGTTTTTGTTGTCTTTCAGCAAGTTGTTCATCTTAACTTAGCAGAAGATTGCATGATCAAGTTCAAATCTAACATAGAAAGGCTCTGTAAAGCTGAACAGGTATGTTTTAGAAAAAACACAAACTAAACAAATGACTTCAAATGCAACTTTTTTGTTTACAGAAGTAGGTGCTTCTTTTTAACTGACAAATTATCTTTTGTTTTTTTTGTGGTATCAGTTTTTGAGAGAGTAGTATTAAAGTTAATGTGAGATATGCAAGGCTCTTGCTTTATTGGCAGAGGAATTGCTTTTAGAGTTTTGTTTTTTTGTCTTTGAATCTGACTGATTGTAAGGATCATTTTTGTTTTTTTTTTTTTGTTCAAAACACCTTTGAAGTTGCCTTACTACATTCTGCAGAAGGAAACCCTTTTTAAATGTCTGGGAAAATCACCTGTTAGTGTGAGACATTATGTTGTACTACTAATCTCAAGATGAAAACTATGAATTTATGTTTATATGCATTCTAGATATCAAAGATATTCAATGTTTAATAGTGTTATTATAATGTTGTAACTTGAAATAATTACGTCAGACTTTTCATACTGAGTTTGCATTGGTGTAGCTTGATTGTCTCAAAATGTACAGCTTCATGACAACAGGTTTCAGAACACAAACCCAGTGCTTTTTTACTGATTACTCACTAAGACCACTTTTTTTTAATTTAGGACTTGGCTCTTGGAACTGATGCAGAAGGTCAAAAAGTCAAAGACTCAATGAGAGTCCTCCTTCCAGTTCTGCTCAACAAAAGTCATGAGACCTATGACAAAATTAGAGCTATTCTCCTATATATCTTTGGCACAAATGGTATGATAAGATGCCCTGTTCTGGTTTTTGTTTGTTTGTTTTTCTTGGTGCTATAGAGTTCAACTCAGGTTTTGGGGTAGTTTGGTATTTTTAGTTAATTTAAGCATCTGCATTTGATGGCCAAGTTTGAAAGAAATCCTATCCATACTGTATAGGTTCTTTTCTCTCAAGTTACTAGCAAAGAGGATATTGAAAAGGAGTTGAGAGGTGCAATAAAAGTGCAGATCCATACAGTGTTTTAGCATCATTCCTATGCTTGGATAAGTGCAACATTTTAAATTTTCTCCTTCTCATGTAGTATTGAAGCTGTTAAAGGGGGAACTCCATGTCCATTACAGCCTGAAAATGAAATCAGTGGGAAAGAATTTGTATTAGAAGAGGAGGAGGAGGAGAATGCGAGTCTGAGGAGTCTGTAACAATATTGAGTTTTGGTCTCAAAAATGGACCTTTGAACAAAATTTTATCTATAATAGTGCTATCTTAAACTTGGAGTAGACGGGCCAAACCAAAAGATAATCCTGGACCAAACAGCCCAGGATGTGTGGGACAAAATTGGTCTCACTGATAGTCATGTGGTAATTAAGTTGTGTGTTTTCCATATGTTGTAGGAACTACTGAGGAGAACTTGGACAAGTTGATCCAGAATGTACAAATAGAAAGTGACAGTGATATGATAAGAAATTGGAAATACCTTGATGTTCCTGTTATCTCTTCAGTAAGAATGTGTTAATTTTGTAATTTCCTACCACCCAAGCACTTTTCTACAGCTCTTTTAGCAACTCTTAGCAGTATTATTCAGGTCTTCTTTTTGGAAGCAGACAGTTACTAGGAATTCTTGATTCTATGATGTGTCTAAATGGTCAAACCTTTAAACAATTAACATCAATAATTTTCAAAGTAATATATCTATAATGTTCCCTCTAAAATCATCATATGGTGACTTTAGCTAATTGGTTTCAGAAAGAGCCAACTTAATCAGCTCCTTGTCTCTGGAATTATTATTTCTAGGTTATCCTGAATCCTACAGATAAATTGTTGTTCTTTGTTATTGATATTTCTTTAAAATTTCTTACTCATCTCCCCTCACCTGCTACTAACTGGGAATAAGTTTCAAAACTCCAAATACACTGTATAATACAACCCTGTTTTGAACATCTTTTCAGCCTGCTGCTCCGCAGCATAAACACCCAAGGAGGGACCGTTCTTCAGAAGAAACTTACCAGCTTTCTAGGTGGACGCCTGTTATCAAAGATATTATGGAGGTAAACTTGAGCAACTAGTTAATTCATGGGTGAAATTCCATGGTATCTTGAGTTTCTCTTGTTAAATACATCTAAGCAAGATGATCACTTCTAGCCTGTCAGTAATGTAGAACATTGGCCTTTTGTGTGCTTCCTGTCCTTACAGGAGGTAATTTTAAAGGTGAAGGAGATGAAAGTAAAAGCAAAACATGTTTTTGAACACCTTGTCCTCTGATTGGTGGCGTTTAGTGTAACTTTAAAGATCTGGATTTTTTTTCTCCAGTAAGTCTTTAAACCGTAATTCAAATCTAGACTGTAGATTGATGAGGTTGGAAAATGTTACTTGCCAGAAGTGTAGTTGCTTTGTTCTTAAAGCTCTTCCTAAGCATCAGTTAGGGACTGAGTTAGATAGAACAGTGAGTTCACCAGGTCTTTAGTCTTGCTCAGTGCTGTTGTTCATAGATTTTGCTGACTGGCACATTCGTGTGTGTCTGCAAGGGACCCTAACTTCTCTCATATACTGCTATAGAGAAACTAAATATATTAGGGTAGTTAGAGATGAAAAGCTACCAAGTGAAATCTGAACAATTAAATCAATGCTGTGTTTATGAAGAAAGCATAGGTATTTCCAATTTCTTGTGATAGACAAATGCCTTATAAATATAACTCACATTATGGGATCTAGCGTTTTGTTACATAGGAGTACTGTTCACGAGATGCTGCTTGTGACTTGGCTGTTCTAAGAAATTGCATGTGCTGACATTAAAATTCTATTCAGACATTCTTACTGGAAGTACATACTTTACTACTCATCAGCCTTTGAGTTTTATGTCTCCATGGCTGTTTAAAGTGGCTCTTTGTTGTTCCTTTTAGGATGCTATAGAAAACAAACTAAATTCAAGAGACTGGCCTTATTGTTCCCAGTGTCCTCCTACCTGGAATGGTTCAGGAGCAGTAAGGTAAATTGTTTCATTTTTTGAAACATAATTTACCCATTCCTCTTTTTTTTTAGTCACGTACATTCTAAAGCCCACTAAGCAGTGAAATGATTTATATAAGGAAATGTGTAAACCCTATATTTTTATTTCATCTAAAACATACTGAACTTGGTTGTTAGTTTAATAACTCTTCTGTAGCTTTATATTTGGAGTATATCCCTTTTGATTCAAAGTTGGAAATAATTTTTACATATTCCCAGAAGTTTAAACCATTGGGATATTTAGTGTGAAGTAGTTTCAGAAATGGATTTAGGCAAAAGAGTGTTTTTATTTCTTCTGCTGTGGTAGTGGTGGTATTATTCTTGAAGTTAGAGACTTCAGCAAGTTAAATTTAACTTCTGTAGATGCTGTCATTAGGGAATATGGGCCTGTTAGATATTTGACCCCTGCTGTCAGAGGGTGCTTTAGAGAAGTCCAGAAAAGTTGGAGGTATTGAAATGAATTCTCTGCTATGGATGTGGAATAGTGTGTTCTATGTCCTTGCATACTTACCGAGTAGCACTGAGGTGATTTTGAAAATATTGTATAGCTCATTCACTTATTCAGTCCCTTCTTTGCCCATTTTTAATCCCACAAGCTCTTGAACTGAGTTACCAGTACCTGCCCATTTGATAGCCTTGTCACTTTTGGTAGTGTTATTTAAATGCAGAGACAACTGAATAGTTGAGTGTTTGTATTGCAGCAATGCTGAGTGTGCTAATCAGATGCTGGAATTCATAGGGAGGGAAACATTATACATATCCAAAATGTGGATGATACACATGAATAAAGGACAAAAGGTACAGATACACAGCCTTGGGAAAACAGTTCTGTTACTTACACTGCTAACCAAACTGCTTGGCATGTCCTTATGATCCTGGATATGCACTATGATGATCAGTGCAAGGAAACAGTAGGGCAAGAGTCTGTCTTTATATGCTTGTGAAGTGATCATTTAATCTAAATCTGCAATTACTATATGTGCATTAGAAAGTATATTCTAAGAGCTTTGAGCTTTGCTTCTTTCTGTTGTTCCTAGCTACCTGAATCTTACTAGATAACAGCCAAATATTCATTCAGTGGTTCCGTTCACATTTAGAGACTGAAAAATCTAGGTTTTTCAAATGAACCTCTTGAGAGAAAAAAGCCACTGGAATTACTAGCATGCATAATTAAGCTGTTCGGTAGAAGTCCTTTGTGTGTGAGCTGTGTGCAAGGCAAGGTTTTGGTTTTGTATTTATTTTCCCCCTTGTGATAACCAAATAGTTTGAGTAATGTGGTAACTTGTTTTTGTTAAAATTTTTTTAATTATCCATTTGTCTAAATTCTTTCACTGAAATTATAATCAAACTGTGAACTGCGTGACAGGAGTAGTTACGGCTTAAGTGCATGATTTTTACCAAAAATAATCAGTAAAATGATATAAATGTTACCTTATGAAATCTCTTACAGTGCACGCCATAAACCTAAAGCTAGTTATAAAGATGAACGAAAGACTAGTGCAAGACTGATTATATTTGTGATTGGAGGGATTACATATTCTGAGATGCGCAGTGCTTATGAAGTTTCTGAAGCTTACAAGTCCTGTGAAGTCGTTATTGGTAAGCTTGTCTTGGGAAAAGGGTGGTCTGTAGGGGTTTGCTACATGTGTTTCTGGGATGTGTAAGGATCTTTTTTTCTTCCCTTACCTAAATTGATTCAGGAAACTAATACTGTAGCTAACGTATTTTTTTTTTAAACTATGTGCTTAGATCTTTTCAGTTTATCTGAATTGTTTGCTGTTTGGGTTTTTTTTTTTTTTTGATGCAAGGTGTTAAGGACAATAAATATAGTTATGCTCTACAGAAGAATCATCATGAATTATGAGAGAGAAATATATTATTCAGGTAGCCTGATGTATAGCAAAAAGGATTTCAACAGACCTGTATTTCCTTACGCTACAGTTCCATCACAAACTTCTACATCTGCCAGTGCTTTACCTTTAGCTAGGCTTATTACTCATTGCTTTTGGAAGTAGGAAAGCTGGCGGACTAGTGCAAAATTACTGACTTGGGCAGGAATTGAAAATAAGTATTTTTTTTTTTATAAAAACCAAAACCACAACAAATAACCCCAAAACAAAACACACTCCCCCCCAAACCCCAACCAAACAACTCCAAAAAACTTTTTTTAGCGTTCTTGTCTTAGTTTCTTCAGAGACTTTACACAAACCACACCATGATTTATAGCTTTTGCCCTCAAAGCTGGAGTAATCTGCCTAATCTTCTCAAGATTTAGCGGTAAATGCATGAATTACCAGCTAGGTTAGTAATCGCTCAGTTAATACTTCAGAGGCAGCAAATACTTGTTCTGTCAGCTGTTGTGTTTCAAATAATTGTTTCCTGTTTAAATTTATGTGCTAAAACATTTTTATCTGTTGTATCAAAACAGACCTAGATATCGAACCTTACCAGAGACTTGTATCCACCTGGAGTAGCAGTTGATGTCTGGATGCAGGGTCATCTAAAGCATTCTAAATTGCTTGAGATGCTTTTATCTGACAATTAAATCTAGTCTTGAGAGTCAAAAATTACTAAATCTATTTGCTGTGGTTTTAAATAAGCAACTCTTCCCTAAAGCAATGACAGCCTTGACCCTGAGATCTACTAGTGTCTGTTACCTCAAAAAGCAGAGGGGTGTTGCAGGTGTGTTAGTGTGGCTGTTTTTTTGGTTGGTTGTGTGTTGTTTGCTGGTGTCAGTGGGGGTGGCTGAGGTTAGTGTAATGCTGGTCCTAGTTTTGAGCTGCAATAGAAAGACCAAGATAACAGGAAAGTAGTTTAACAAGACTGTTGATTCATCTGAGATTTGTTTACAAACCCTTGTTCAGCGTAGGTCACTCTTTCACTCTGCTGTCTGGCACTGAACACAGCACCATCTTCCATTTTGGTTAGAGATGGTTCTTTTGGTTCTGTTTTGTAATCCTGATTTCCAAGGGAGGGTTTTAACTACCACATTTCTATGCTGCTTACTGCAAGATGAAAACCTTTCTGTATTCCTGATTCACAATGTCACCCCATTCACATTGACAGTACTAAAACTCAAGGTTCAAAACAGCCTTAACCTGAAACAGCTTAGAGTTCCCTTTGTAACTGTAGGATTACCCTTCATGGCAGAAGTTATAATCACTCTCTATGAGAACAAGAGAGGTAATTGTGCACTCCTGAAGAACAAGAAGGATTTTCTTTGCTGCTCCGACTTGGAGTTTGTTGGAAATTATTCAAGGAAATGTTAATAAAAGCCAATTCTGTGTAACTGATATTTCTGCTAAAAACTACTGTTTTTGATAATCTTTAATCCAGATGGTTTCTTGATTCTAGGATAAAGCCTGTCATTAACTGACCCTTTCACAGAATGGGCAGATTTCTTGCAGGCTGGAACAATTGTATACAGGCAAAATGGCCCAGGTTCAAGCCTGGCTTGCAAACCAGGCAGAGGAGGGATTTGAAACTTGTATTCAGAGTAAGAGTCCTGGTCTGGATGTCTCTATGTGTGGAAGAGGGACTGACTACCTCATGTTGACAGTTACATTTATGTGATGACACTTTATATGACAGCACATGAAAATACTTTGAACTGTTGCACTTTTCCAGTTTTCCAGGTAGAGCAAAAAAAAAAAAAATGCTGGCATGTATAATAACTATTTTTTCTTTAGTTTTTCTAAAAGAGGGAATGTGTGAAATCCAGAATTTCATACTGATACAGTTAATACTTAACTTCTTCCATCAGGTTCTACTCATATTTTGACACCTAAAAGACTACTGGATGAAGTAAAGAGCCTTAACAAACCGAAGGATGTGGTCTGCGTTAAGGATGAATAGAAATGGTGATGTTTATGACGCTTTAGGAAAAGACAAATTGTATGTACATATTTTTAGACTTGACTTTTCTAAACACTGTATCAGGCCTGTATCACTGTTTCTGACTAATGGAACGTCACTTTATAATTTCAAGTTGCTGCTTTTCTAGGGGAGTAGGAGGCAGAGAGAGAAAAAAATCAACATGTGTGTTTCTTAGGTTGTATTTAGTACAGAGAGTGATACACTTGCAGTGGTTTTTCAGAAGGACACATTCATTCCTAACAAATACTCTAAAAATTACCATAATTATTTATAAACTGGAGTTCTTTTTGTGAACTGTGAAGCCTTTCTGTAATAGAGTTTATTTCTAAAAATGACTGAATAAAAAGGGTTGAGGTTCTTGGGCAGAGGCTTCAGAAGAAAATTTGTAAATATGAGTTTATGGTAAAAATATTTCACACAGGTGCAATGTCTCTAGCTGTAATATATTCTGTAAAATAACTCACTGAATATTCTTTAAGTATATGCAACTGAAAATTAAAGTTCTTTTAGATGGTGGTGGGTACAGTAGAAAGATGATCACAGAAGTTCTAATTTCAATAAATAACTTTGGAGAAATGCTGTCAACTGTGCACTGAAGTACACTTCATGTTTACGTATGTTATGTTCAGGGATTGTTACTAAAGCTCTTAAAAAAATCTTGCTAACTTCCTTATGATTGTATCTACGTAGTTCATCCGTTCTATAACTTGAATTACCTGCGATATTAAACTTCTGAAATTTTAAGCATAAGTTCTCTTTTTAAGGGAGTGGGGGCGGGAGAAGAAGAGAGGAAAAGAAGGGAAGCAGTGGAATCTTTCAGATGGCTTGGTAATTTTAAAAAAGGAAAGCAAAAGGCAAACAAACTACCAAAACCTGATGCATTAAAGAGAAATTACTGTTTTCTGCTTTGTTACATACTAAGAAATAAATTGATTTGTGTTGAAGGGAATTAAATAAATTCAAAATTTCGTTCTGTAATACTGGTAGTGTTTAAATTTGTCTTAGAAAATGAGTTAAGTGTAAACTTGCTAACATTTTAAGGGGGTGTTGTGTTGATGTCCCTTGAAATGTTAGTTTATTGCATGCAGAATCTGAGAGAAATGTCATAACGAAAGAGAAAAGATTACTCATGGCTTTTTATTTACATTTTTCCCAACTGCAAGGCTATGAATTTTGCTTTGCAGAATGGTGGGTTTGTTTCTTTTCCCTTAATTTTGCCCTCAAGATAACAGAACATCTTTGCTAGGTAAATTCGTTCAGAGTTAATTGGTGGAAAAAAAATCAAATTCCCTCCCTACATCAGAGAGGAATGAAATAGGAGAACATAATGTAATGATTCCAAAATGTTGCAGGACATGGGACATGATGAGGATCGAGAGCTTTCAAATGCACCTTACACAAGTTAGGCATACGGTGATATTATTTTCCATAGGGAATATAGGAACAACACCTTTTTTTTTAACTGGTTCATCAAATATTCTGTGCATCACAACTTTATAGATAGTTCTCCTAATTTTTTTTGTATTTTTTATATAACTAATCTCATTGTCCTACCTAAGGACTGAAATAATTTATTTCAGTGGTATATAAAATGCATTGTATTGATGTTTTTGTTGCATAGAATTGAAGAAATACCAGCTTGAAATGATTAATTTCTTCTGCATATTCAGCAGTTAAGACTTTCTCGAAGCGTCTGCTTTAGACGTAAGTGCTCTCACCAGCTCAGAATTTGATAGCTGATAAATACAAGGCTGAGACTTTTGAGTTTTGGAATCCATCAACAATTTTTTTTCCAGAAGGCAAAGCTAAACATTGCTGTAAAGGTCAATGAATAGAGATGCTTTATGATAAGAAATCTGACAGCAATATGTAACCCAAACCAGCTCGTGGTTTCTTAGAGGAGTTTGGGAAGGAGTGAGAAAAAAAAGTCTTGTAAAAATATTTATCTTTTTCCCAAGTATCTTCTCAACTACTTTTTTTTCTAGATTGAGAATTTTATCGAGATCAAGAATGGAAGAGAGTTTTATTAAGATAAACATCTCCCCCCAAAACCTAATATTTCAGAGTACATGTACAAGGTATAATATAACTTTGAAAATTCCTGCTTTCATATTATACATCTTAAATCAGATATCTAGCACATATAAGTGGGTCCAAATTCACATAAGCTCAGGTGCTGGTCTGATTACTCTAGGTAGTAAAGATGATAATATATTTCCAATTGCAATTTGTTTCCTAAGTTGAATCTGGACAAGGTTCAGAGATGACTAAGAGGAAAATCAAAGGTATGGAACAATGGTCATGTCGAGAATGACTAGAATACGATCCTTGATCAAGTGGGGAAAACAGGGATGGAGGCGTATAAGCCTTAAAAAAATCACGTTAGCGTGCAGACCGAAGAGACGGACACAGTACCTTCCTATTCACTGTGTGACGTAACACATGAAACTTGGCAGTTGACAAATTCAGAACAAAAGGACTTCAAGCATTTGAGACGACATGCGGTAATGACATGCTTTAAATTGTTGTATGAGGGGGAAAAACATCGACTTAAATGGGAGAAAAATCTTTATAGGACTATTAAATATAATTTGCTGATTTGGAAGGTGTCTGAGCTTTCAGTTTGCCAGAGAATGTTCTGAGGAAATGTCACTATGTGCTTGTCTTCTTAAGAATGTTCTTTCTTAGACATTTGCTGTAAGGCCTGGGACAGCAGGTTCAGACAGTGACCCAGGATAAACAGAAGGTCTAGCTGTTCTTGTGGTGCAGAAAGATTTCTGTGGAAGAGATTAATCTGTTTTATTAGGTCTAGGAAGCCTACAGCAATTACTTCAACTGTTAAGTTCACTTGCAAAGAAATAACAGGGACATTGCAAACAATCTAACACAGGAGACTGAACATTTAGCTATCCTGTGCCATCATCTTAAGCTAAGTAAAGCAAAACCATGGATAATAAGCAGAGACAAATCAAGTTATAAAGATATACAGTAAGAGCTTAAGGGAGATAAGAAAGGTTAATAGTATTGTTGGCTATGAGGTGTGGAAGAAGCCATGAAAAAAGGCATTGACTCAAGCTAGTAAATCTGTGGTACACAGCAGGAGTTCTCATGGAAGCAGACACAGCTAGAGTCTGGGTTAACTCTGTGTCCATTAGCTGATGAAATGACTCAGGTTTCCGTGACAATGACTGTCTTTTTAGACCAATGCACTGTCACTTCTTACTTGCAGTCATGATTTCCACCAGTCTCTAAATACTTCAGAATTTCTTCAGTGAGTAGCATCACTGGTAATACAAGGCTGTTAACTGCTTCTTTTAATCACTGCAGTTAAATAAATTTCAGAAGGAAAATAATAGATGACTTTTCTTGGCTCACTGTACTTCTACAGTATTTTAAGACTTCACAACCTGATTCCCATCAGTTAAAATCTCAAAGCCAGATAAATCTGACAAGGTAAGACACCACACTGAAGAAACAAACAATTTAATTGTTAGGAATACATGGACAACAAACGGTATTACTCAGTCAGGAAGTATCTTGAAAACAACTCTCAATGTAGGACACTCTAAAAACAAAGTAATTACATATGTTAACTGTGACTATGAGTTGGTAGGTTAGCATGATGCTTACAGATGTCTCAGGTACAGAGGCTGTTTCCCTTTGTTGATGAAGCAGCTACTGTCGAGGTGTGGGAAGACAAGGTATGTATTAATGACTGAGATTTATTCTCCTGTTTGGGAGTGGGAAGAAATCAGAAGTCAAAATTAGCCTTGCTTGTTTAAGCCAATTTTTATTAAGTTGTTTTAAGTGAATGCTTAAAGAAGACAGCTGTTACACAGTAGCAGCGCTTGCCCAACTAAAGACTTTGAGTAGCATTAGTAATTTCCAGTTCTGAGACTGAGTGTAAACATGGAATACCAGTATGCACTGGTTTAGTTTAGTGCCGGTAGTTAAGAACAGCTGGCAAAGTCCGCTGACTTTCTGATTTTGGTATTTACCTTTTTACATTTGCAGAGATACTGGCACTTCAGTATCAACCAGCAAAACAATATAACTTTGGAAACTGGGTCACTAAAGCTGTTTTCTTTTAACTTTAGCTAGATCTTCTGAAACCGCTCGTACCATTCGTTCTGTAGCTTTCTTCAAACTGTTCGCTGTGTGTAGGGCGTGATCCAGAGTAGAACTTAAAGTCTGGGAATAACAAAATACAGTCTTGTTAATACTGAAGGCAAATGTTTACATAAGTATAAATAGAAAATGATGATTAGTTAAGGTTCTATGTAGCATTTTTACTTTGAGTACATGTTGAGAAGTAAAAATTCTAAGCCATCTGATATACTGCTCCAGGATTCAAGCTGAAAGTATGTTATTTATTTATCTCTTCAACTGTGCAATGCTTAGAACTGAGGGATATTTATACCTTTCTAAAGTAGTTGCTTCTATGGTGCATGTTTGTTGTATGGAAAAGGTTTTCTTTCAGTTTTGATAGTGGTTTGTGTGGCTAGGCTGACTCTCCTTGTTTCAGTATATGAATTATAATTCCAGTGTTCCTTTTCTGTCATTTTCACTGTCTATACAGAGACTGAGTTGGATAAAAAGTCTTTAATATATTCATATGAAGTAATATGCTAGTACATAAGTTAAAATACTTGTTTTTAACTTCATCCTGTCTTATCCTCAAATGAACTAGACATGCTTAGATTGTAATAATCAACTTGCTAAGAATGGGGATATTCAACAGTGCCATGATGTAGGGATGCACTCTTCCCAAGATAGCTGTGTGGCTTTTAATTTTCACTCCAAGGTCTTACATTTGCATGGGAATCATTGGCATTTCTGTTTCTGATGTTCATTTCGGACTTGCTTCGGGCAGACTTCCTGCTAGGTAAGTAGTGATGTGAAAAAATAATTTTGTCATATGTGCTTGAATAGCAGGTTTTGGCAGCCTCAACGTTTTGCCTAAAGATAAGACACAGAATAAAATACAATTTTAGTAAATAAAAGAATATCTAAACTAGGAGTTAAATATATACACCTTGATAGCATACTCAGTTGCAAGTTAATTTTACAGTGAGTAGAATTCTTCATTTAATTATGAAACAGTCCATCATAATGTGTCACATTGGTATTGCAGCAAGACAGAAAGCATTCCAGGATGCAGAGTCAGGAAATCATCACACTTGTGGTGCTGTAACCTTCTCTCGCAGTGGTCTATGCTGTTGAGTCTCAAAGGGAGCTGCTGGACTTATAGACAATTACTGCTATTGAGTAATGCTGTCAAATTATGGTAACAAAACCTGTCTTGAATTTCAGTCTAGTCTGTACTTTAGTCAAGAATCTATTTTACTTCAGACTCCCAGTGTAATTTAACATTAACAACAGTTAAAAGCGGGACTGTTAACTAAAAAGAAATGGTAGCAAACAGAATTGCATTTTAGATAATACAGACTTGCCTTTGAATCTGTGGATGAGAACATTATCTCAATAAAGGAAGATTTTAAATTCTCTTTGTCAAATGTGTCTGCTAAAGAAGTCAGGTGTCGACTCTTCATTAAACTAGAAAGACTGAAGAACTACCTTAAGAATTACTTACCCTTGCTTTTAGGATAAATATTTTTGATTTCATTATTGAGAAAAATTCTAATATGCAACTTGTATGACAAAATGTAAAACATTTCTCCTGCTTATCATACTGGTGAGTTTTTTCCAGCTGAACCTTCAATGGCGTTTTCTCTTATAATACATGTAGTTATTGCTACAGCTTACCTTTCAGAAAGTCTGTTTACCAATTCATGTGGCTGTTTATTTTTTTGAGGCTTTTGAGAGGAGATTCTCTTCTGTGGAAAAGCTGGAGTCGCTGAAGCCATGTTTATAACAAAAGGCAAAAATTTAGTTTTCTATATATTTAACATTTTTGTCTATTTGACAAAAAAAAATCAAGTTACTGTCATTGCTGAATAAAATTTGAATACATGTTAAGGTTTTTGTAAATACCCATTTTGGGTTTGCTGTTTAATTTAGTTCTGTAACAAATGTTATGCAGATTTATATCCCTTTTCATATGATCAAAGACTGCTGGGGGAATTGTAGAATAATCAGACTCTCACAATCCTAATAATTACATGAACACTACTTTACAGTTTACAGTATTTATATAGAGAAGTACTTAATTCATACTTTCTTCCCACTGTTTAAAATTTATATTTTTCTATGTGCAATTTCTTCCTACAGTACAGCGAGAGGAGTTCCAGATAAGTGACTTTAAAAGCTACATGTTTAACATTTTTCTTTGTTTTTAAACTAGGCTTTCCTTGCCTTTGCTGCATGTGACACAATTTGAATGTAGAGCTGGAATTTTCGTTAGTACTTGTTTACACTATGTGGGGTAGCAGCTAGCACTGAAAGAGGTGGCACAGGAATTCCCAGTTTTAATATTCTTCCACGTGGCACTGCAAAATTATGTATTTCTGTTATAAATGTAATATGGAAGGGACTCTTCTTGTAAAGAAGCAGAGAAGGTTAAGGCTCTCGTGCACGGCAATTAAACTTGGCTTGGTGTGTAAGTTATATTTACTGATCTTGCACTACAAGATCCGTACTCAGCCACTGTTCAGCTACAGTCCTGCTGATGGCCTGTACTAAATTAAATTTGGCCTGATATATGTGCAGTGTGGCTTTATGCCATGGAAAAATCTAACCTGTGATTGGCAGTTATTTCAGTAACACTTTATACTTACAAGATGAACCAGAACTTTTATTTCTAGGTAGGGCACAAGACTGAACAGAGTCTTTGTAATTCCTGAGTTTAAATTCATCTCTGCTTTCTCTAGGGCATCTGCATCTAAGTCCTGAAAACAAAGATATTTTGTTTAGAAAAACAAGCACTATAAACAAGAATATTCTGGGTAGGTTTTAATTTTTTTTTCAAGCATTATACCTTTTCTGTGTTCACGTAATCTTGTATTGAATGTTCTGTAACTTTCAGTCTCACAGTTCACAAGTTCCTCACTTAGTGAATCATTGTAAGAATCATAGGCTGAGCTGTCTTCTGAATCATTGCCTAAAATCACAAAAATACATTGAAAAGGTCTGAAATAGTAGAATTTCTGGCCTGTGTATGTACCTGGGTAATTATTTGGCTTTCGGGATCATAATTTCTGAGCCCTTTGCTGCCATTAATAATATTGCAATTTGAAAGTAATTCTTTCTCCGTTTCACAGATGGGGACTGAACTTCAAAATTTGACTTTCAGCCCTGACTGTGAGCCTCAAATGTAGATTTTCTCTTTTTTTTGGTGGTTGTTGTTTCCAGTTCCAGAACTGTGTTTTTTTTTTTTAAAAAAATAATCTCTCCATCGTTAGGTTCTTGTTTAGGAGGTTTAAATTCCTGCAAAGATGAAGTGCTACGAAAACATTCCAAAGAGTTAGAATACTTCTGCTCATCTGTAACTGGAAATTCTGTTGCAGCTTGTCTGTTGCCTGTTGGTCTGTCACTGACACTTCCAAAGTGAATGTGACTTGGTGCCCACTTCAGCCTCCTTTTTATTCTTAGTGTCTTGTGCTGTCCTAAGCAGTAACCTCTGTTAGAACTACCAAACAATGTTCGTGCTACTGAGACATTATACAAATGTACTTCTTGACAGGATCCAATAGCAGGTACAAGCATAGTTCTGACCTTTGTAGGCCATCATTACTTACTCAGGTTGGTGTCTGATAAATCAGTTGCCTTTCTCTGAAAGGAGAGTGAGTGTGTTCCAGTTTTCCTTTCCTGGATGCTTGTATTTCTTTGAGCATGAAAACAGAATGATATTTTTACTGTATTTTAATACCTTATGACAAGTCTTACGAGCATATTAACGTCTGACCAATTCTTAGTTCAGAGGAAATCTTACTTACTCATCGAAAGAACTCTACTTGTAATTATCTGAAAACATGGTAAGTAGAAGCTTTAATTAAAAATTACCCAGTTGCAAAACAAAGACCCCTTTAGTTAAAGTCCACATTCTGACAAAAGGACCTTGACTTACCAGAGTTGTTAAAAATGCTTGAAAGTAGAGATCTTGCTAATCACATCTTGGAATAGCTAAGTAGTATGAAATCTTGTGTATTTATATAAGTGTTCACATATGTTACATCAAAATATTATCCATGGTGAGGGTGATATGGTTTCTTAGTAACTTTGAGCTTTTAAGATTTTAATTCTACTGCCTCTAGATAGAGGAGTACTTGAGATGTTCTGTCAGAACGTACAAGAATAAAGTTCCCTGTTTGCATTGACATATATTTTTTCAACTTGAGACATATAATTAAATTGATTTGGAAAACTTTCCATCCATTCATGAAAATAATGATTGGAAGTTTGAACTAATTTTCCTTAAATGACAGCAAAAAACTGGAAGCTAAGTGAGTTTTACTAGATAAATATTAACATCTGCTATGTAAAATAAGTCTGAGAGCGTATTTAGATTAATATTGTGTTCTACACAGCATGCATTATAAGATATGGCTTTGGATAGAGATTTAATTTGCCAAAATTTCAAACTCCAAAATAACCCACGTGGAATTATTTTATCACCCTGACATTTCAGTAAATGAAATTTTACAGATTCACTCTTACACTTGAAATATATGCAAGATCTATCAATATGCTGTCCTTCCAGGCCTACTGGAAATACTCCCCAGGGGGATATGTTGATGATGATTTAAAATATTTTTACTTGCTGAATGCTTTGCAGCCATTTCAGGATGCTCACGTGTCACTGCATAGAGATCAAAGACAAAGCCTATTCTCTTAATACACTATTAAAATAATTCTGTGCCATTTAAGCATCACAGACCTTATATTGGTCCACTAAGATTAGCTATTCTGTAATATTCTTTATTACAATTGATGGGAGTTCTGCCATTCATGCCACATTCATGTGGTATATCACACACCTTATGTGATTAACTGGTGATAAACTGATCATTCTCTTGTATGTATGAAAGACATTATTCAGTGTTTATGCAGAGTCCACTATAGAGGCACAGAGGTGTACATGCATGTATCTGCTCACTTCGCTGTAGAAAGACATGTCTTACGATGAGTCAAAATATTGACTCTTTCATACTTTCTTCATGAGCATTAAGGTTTTGACTTAATGTACCCAGACTGTGGGATGCAAGAACTTCAGCAGCATATTTTTCCTTAGGTGAAAGGAATCTCTGTTGCAACCAGAAGGCAAAACAAATTTATATGATTGTTGATATTATTTTGTATCTGTAACTATTGCATAAACCAGGACAGTGGAAACAGCGGCATCATTTCTATATCTTTGTCTTTTAGTTACCATAATCTCTACAATTTGTTCTATCTACTTACAATTCTAACTGTAGAGGAGACTGGACAAAATATGAACTCTTTTTCTTCTGTGAAGTTGGAATTCAAGACAGATTTTCATGTTGCCTTGAGAAAGATTAGTCTATATGAATTTCTCTCAATACCCTTAGAATTAAATATTTTTGTAGGGAAGCACTTGCTTGTAGGTTTTTGAACAAATAATAAAGGCAGGCTAGTAAACACTGTATGTCTTTCCTGAGAAAAGCAAACTTTATCACATTTATCATTTAAAAAATGTTTGAGAGTCCTTAAATGTCTCCTTTGAAAACCAGTTCAGCAATGTTATTATACGCTGCAGTATCTCAAAAGCTGAGCCATCATGCTGTGCGAAAACTGAAGAGGAAAAATATGTGATCTCAAAGCTGAATAACAACAACAAAAGTGAGGATGGAAACGTATCTCATACCATTATGTTGGAAGGATGCTTGTTTGCTAGAATAACTCTTTTTCCCAGAGGCCCTGTTTCTCTTCTAGAAGTTGATTCAGATCCCTTTTGTAACCTTAATTAGTTAAGGGGAAAACATTTATTTTATTTTTCTCATCTCACTGATACGATTAACACCTATCAAATACTCCCCAGGAGGACAGAGAGGGGTTCTAGAATTGTTTCACAAAGTTCTAATTACGGGAAGATCTGCATCCCTCCCTTTTCTTGTTTAATTAAAAATACCATCTAAATATTGGCAAATAATTGTTTACTGACACTGTACTCTCATCTTGAATTTGTGCACAATGAATTTTATACAGAGGTATGATTTAACTCCTAGTGAAATTGATGGTAGTGTTTGGCTTTGGGGAATACTCTGAGGTCTGTAAGACCACAAGAAAGGCAGGAGTGCCAGACTGGAAGGAATTCTTGGGTATGTAGTTGTACAGTTCTGTAGAGGTTGTATTCTGGAAATATTGCTGTTGCTTTCAGAGATTCCAGACATCCCAATTTTCTATATTCAGCAAAGACTTCTAGGCAAACTTTTTTATAAAAACTTCAATAGCTGTTTCACAGTTTTCACTTACATGTGAAGACAAAGATTGCACTTTTTGTCTTGTAAAAAAACCTGATTTGTCTGTGGGATTACATCAGTTGTCTGACTTTTTTCTCCCTCATTGTTCTTGTGAAGAAATTCAGTTTCAATGCCTCTTCTCTCCGGAGCATCAGCAATGCTTGGAACTACTGAGCTCTGTACAAAGTAACCATAGCATAGATAGCTGTAATATGTCGTCATTGCATTGCAACATTTTCTGAGTGTCTCTAACTTGGAACTCAGAGAAAAATGTTTCCTAAAACATTGACTTTGAAAGGATTTGATGATACTTATCTGTAGGTTTATTGGAGGCCATAAGATTTTTTTGTGCACTTATGATACAGGACCATACTTAATAGCAAACTTAATTTTCTATAGCACAGTAATATTTGGCCTTCTAGTAATTCTATTGTTTAAGAATCTTGAGCAAATGAAGTAATATTTCTTCCAACTAAATGATAGTGATTAATTCTCCAAAATAAATGCAGCTTTGTAAAAATTTCAAGTAGCTGCTTATGTTTTCTTACTCTGAAATAAAAGCTTGTGAAGCTGGGATTAAGAATATTCAATGTAGTTGTGCTTTTATACTTAGCTTTCTGTTATAATTAATGAACTATTATGGAGCTAACATTTCATACAAACCTCTTTTTTTGATGTAACATACTATCTGAATGTGTCATGGTCTTACAGAAAGAAAACATACACGAAATTGAGGTTTTTGAGACTTACATCAGTAAAGCAGAATAATTGTAGTTTTTAATTAATAAAACTCACTGAGTTACCTCACAACGAGATGATGAATGGGTAGGTCCGTACAAAGTAAGCAAAGAAGACAAGCTGCATTTGCTGTCATCAGTTTGTTCTTGGATGTCTTCAAGGAGCATGCCAAGTCTAAATATTTCCCCTTCAACCTTTCTAAACCCAATTGCAATACACAGTTACTGAAACATGTATAAACTGGTATTTTATATCTTAGTCTGATAACCATATTGGCCACTGCAGTATGCTTCCCACAGGAAGAATAATAATAAATGGAGAATAATAATAAATGGAGTTCACAGAGTCCCTTCGTAAATACTTGAATGAATCAATTAGATATCCCAATTACAACAAGGACATGTGGAGTCCAAGATGAATTTTGGCCAAATCAGTTCTGACTTGCCACGTATAACATTAAGGTAATGTTTTCACTTCAGAAAAAATTCTAATGGATAAATGAAGTAATGGTGGTAAGACACTCTGCATATGGAAGATGCTACTTATGTTCTAACCTTTCAGGATCGAAATCTCCAACGTTGATAGACTTGTCCTTGTAGTTCTGCAGCTGTAAACAACGGTGCTCTTCTTTAGCTGTTAAGTAGTTCTTTTCCAAGGTATCAAGGTGGCTTTTCAATTGTTTTAATGCCTTCACCATTAAGAAATAATTCAATAGTAAATGTCGTTACGATTTCACAAGCCATACTGATACTACTTATGCTGTATAAGTCAGGTGCTGTTTGCAGACGTAGGTAAGAATTTTGGTACAGCTCCAGGTTGGAGCAGGACTGCATCTTGCATGTCCACCTAGTACTGTGCTGATCTATTAAGTGTAAGGGAAATATTAAACCATGACTTCTGAACTGATTACCTTGCATGTCAAAATTAATAACTTATATGGCAACTTAAGGCCTTTCACTAATAGTTTTGAGTTGTAATCCTTAAACAGATGTAAGAATTCAGCCACCTGCTTGAAAACCTCCATTTTTGCCTCTTAAACTCATCATTTCAATGTGAGACTGAGAAAAAAAGAATTCTTTTTAGATATCTGTCTGAGGAAAACATGAAGTATCTTGCCAGACCATTGTGAGTCTACAGCCATTTCAACTGCATTTCAGATAACTGAAAATACATAAATTAATTTACCAGATAGTTGTCTTGTAAAAGGAACGTCTCTTGGGTCATATGCTTAGAGAAGTCTTCCACCTTCAAGGAAAAACATTAATGGGATTTTGAAAATTAATATGTGAAATGAATATAGAATTTGAGCATCACTGCAAAGTAGATATGGAAATTGAGCTCTTTACTTTCTTTATCAGTTGATCAGTCTGATCCTTCAGTATTTGAGACATCTTTTCTCCTACTGTTAGTTCTGGCAGTAAATTAGAAGGATTTAGAGTGTGTGCTTCTACTGGACCAGCTGCTGGTAATGCCGATGCCATTGTTCCACGCTGTAATACTACATAATACAAGATAAGATCAGTCAATTGGAATTTCTGCCCAAAACATCTACCCCAAAGTGCTATCAAATTACATAAAATAGTCATTTGTATAGTTACTGTAATTACTTGCTTTAGACAAACCATGTGTAGATTGTATAGGGATAGAAGCATGTAACGTCAAGATGTCAGAGGATGTCCCAGTGCCTCCTGAGTAAATGGCAATGCTGGCATTTGGAAAATCTGACTGAGGAACCATCTGTTAAAATAAGAACTTTGGTTATAGAAACAATGTAGGGAACACTTGTGGCATAAAAAAATTAGAAATAATTCAGAATACATATGGCAAGTTATTAGTATTAATGAAATGTTTATTATAATAATACCATGTAATTTTCTGGTTTTATAGCTTGATTTAGGTATAGTCTTGGTGTGTAAATACTTCAACTCTGTGTTGTAAAAATCCAAAGTGAATTTGTGTAAATGGGAAGCACAATACAAAACTGATGGAGCCATTCTCCATCATCTACCAACAGTCCTGGCTCTCTGGGGATGTCCCAGATGATTGGAAGTTGGCAAATGTCACGCCAATCCACAAAAAGGGTTGCAAGGAGGACCCAGGCAACTATAGGCCTGTCAGCCTGACCTCAGTGCCTGGCAAGGTTATGGAACAGATCATCCTGAGTGCAGTCACACAGCACCTTCAGGATGGACATGGGATCCAACTCAGCCAGCATGGCTTCATGAAGGGCAGGTCCTGTCTGACAAACCTGATTTCTTTCTATGATCAGGTAACCTGCCTGGTGGATGAAGGGAAGCCTGTGGATGTAGTCTATCTGGACTTGAGCAAAGCCTTTGACACTGTCTCCCATAGCATACTCCTGGATAAACTGGTAGCCCAGGGCTTGGACAGGTGCACTCTCAGCTGGGTTAAGAACTGGCTGGATGGCCGGCCCAGAGTGCTGGTGAATGGGGCTGCGTCCAGCTGGCGGCCGGTCACCAGTGGTGTCCGCCAGGGATCTGTGTTGGGTCCGGTTCTGTTTAACATCTTCATTGATGATTTAGATGAGGGGATTGAGTCCCTCCTCATAAGCAAATTTGCAGATGACCCCAAGTTGGGAGGAAGTGTCGACCTGCCGGAAGGCAGGAGGGCTCTGCAGAGGGACCTTGATAGGCTGGAGAGATGGGCTGAGTCCAACAAGATGAAGTTCAACAAGGCCAAGTGCCGGGTCCTGCACTTTGGCCACAACAACCCCATGCAGCGCTACAGGCTGGGGCCAGAGTGGCTGAAGAGCAGTCAGGTGGAAAGGGACCTGGGGGTACTGATTGACAGGAGGCTAAACATGAGCCAGCAGTGTGTCCAGGTGGCCAAGAAGGCCAATGGCATCCTGGCCTGCATCAAGAATGGTGTGGCCAGCAGGGCGAGGGAAGTGATCCTTCCCCTGTACTCGACGTTGGTGAGGCCACACCTTGAGTATTGTGTTCAGTTCTGGGCCCCTCAATTCAAGAAAGATATTGAGGTGCTGGAGCGGGTCCAGAGAAGAGCAACAAAACAGGTGAAGGGACTTGAGCACAAGTCCTATGAAGAGAGGCTGAGGGACCTGGGGTTGTTTAGCCTGGAGAAGAGGAGGCTCAGGGGTGACCTCATCACTCTCTACAACTATCTGAAAGGAGGTTGTAGACAGGTGGGGGTCAGTCTCTTCTCCCAGACAACCAGCAACAGAACAAGAGGGCACGAGCTTAGACTCTGCCAGGGAAGGTTTAGGCTGGATATCAGAAAAAAGTTCTTCACAGAACGAGTAATCAGGCATTGGAAAGGCCTGCTCAGAGAGGTGGTGGATTCACCATCCCTGGAGGTTTTTAAAATAAGACTGGATGTGGCACTTTGTGCCATGATCTAGTAATCATGAGGACGTTGGACAAAGGGTTGGACTTGATGATCTTTGAGGTCTCTTCCAAGCCAGACGATTCTATGATTCTATGAAAACTCAGAAAACAGTTCTGGGGAATATTCATAGTCCTAGAGATAAAGGAGAATGAATTAAAAAAAAAATCTATTTTGAGATTTTTACCTTCAGATTCAATCTCAGATGATCAGGATGATTCTGGGTGTCAGCACGCTGTGTCAGCATCTTGTTTGCAGCCAGGACATAACAGGGAAGACTATTAAAAGTTGTTACATCTTGATTGCTTTACTAAGATACAAATCTAGGAATGGGCTTCAGCATCTGTATAGTTCTGTGAGTGAACTCCGTGGCAGGGCATGAAATTGAGAAGTGATTTTCTAATTACTAATGAACTTTGAAAGAACTTTACCACTATGAGACAAATACTGTTGTCAAACAAATCCTTTAAAAATAGTTGACTGTTAATAAATAGCAGAATAAGTAGCTGAACAGTTGAATAGTGTTAAGGTGCAAAAAAAAGACAAAGATGTCTTTAACATTGGCACCATAACAGTATAAATATATAATTTTAAGAAAAACTTTCAATTTAAAGTAATTGGTGACTGAGCATATGCATACTATACTGGAAACAACAATTTATAGTGAATTTCCTGATGATTTGATAGGATGCTTCATGATAGTAAATAATGCTCCATGGCATCATTAAATATTTAGTAATGAAAGTTGCATTAATTCAGTCCCACAGTTTTATTTGTGAAAGCAGCTGTTCACTGAAGTGACACTTGCTGATACCTACGGACTACCTGCATGAACTGGTTATGTTAGATTTTACTGGACATGGAACACCTTATGGTAAACCACTCTTTACCAAGTATTAAGAATTTATTAAAGCATTGTAATTACCTCTAGCTGTTGCATCAGTTCTGCAACGCTCATTTCTTCTTCATTCTCTGTTTCAGTGGAATTGAAATAGCTCTTATTTTCTGGGATATTATTTGTAATTATGGATTTCCTTAGGGAAACAGGGGAGGATTCTGCTCTTTCCGTTGCAGGAACTGAATGCATACTGTCACTTCTTTTGGGTTCTTTGACTTCTGAAGCAACTTCAAAGAAGTCAGGAAGGCAATAGTGAGCTTGACCTTGGCCATATTTGAGCTCATGAGATGAAACTGTTTTCTTAAACAGGTCTCTCTCTTCTTTCACATTTTGAAAGATCTGTGTATCTTCCTTCACATTAATCAGTTGTGAATTTTCTTGTCTGAACCCACACTTAGCAGTAGAAGAATTAAGTTTCTTTGAAACATACCTACTTTCATTTAGCAGATACTTATTTTTATCATTAGTGTTTATTTCTTTGTGCTTTTCTAAGAGATAAGTCTCCCAGTTAGTTGCACGTTGTTCATATGCTACAGGGCCTTCAACATCTTCTGAAGGGCCAGATCTGTTCACAGTGTCACTGATACTTTCGGTAAGGGATGTCTCTGGCATTGTCTCACATTCAATTAACTGGCATGTGCTTAACTCTCCATTAGAAAAATGACGCAGAAGGACATCGGACATTTTTGAGCGAGTTAGATGTTCTTTGCAATCTGGTTTACTAAAACCACCAGCAGGTAATTCCTTCTTAAAGGAAGCTTCACTTCCAGGCATTTCAACTGAAATTCCCATTGTTTCTATCACATCTCTGTGTTGACTGGAGAATTCTGCAGGCTGAGGATGAGTTCCATAATTTGCTGATGCTTTTATTTTGTTATCTTCAGAACTGGCTAAGTTGAAAATAGCAGAACTATCTTCTGTACAAGCACAGCCATTCAGATTATCTGAATTATTATTGTATTTACAGGTTATTCCTACATCTCCATTGTATGGTAAGTCATCTTGTTCATCCTCAGTTCTATCTGTGCCAGAGCCCCATTCATGTGAAAACAAACCACTCATTTGGGTTCTCCACTCTGATGACATGGGCTTCTTTGTGGTCTCTGTATCCAGTTCACGTAGGATATGAATGCCATTGCTTCTCCATTTGTGAACAGTGTTTTTATTATTGCATGGATCAAAATCTGTAATATATTGAGTAGTAATTATTTTATATTTAAATACAGTGGAGAAATAAGGTCTACTGTTGCCTGGTACCTGCTGCAGGCTGTATAGAACAACCTCCTGCTGTGGATAAATTCTTTTCATATTTACACGGAGGAAAGAGACACAAATGACAAAGCATCAGGAAAAGGAGAACTGAGCTTAGGGCCGAATACCTGTACTTGCTCGTTCATCCCTCTGGAGGGGGATGGATCCCTCTGGAGGACAGAACACCCTTTCTCACAGCACGAGCCGTGGTTCTAGAGTTCAACCTCAGTTAAAGAAAAGCACGACCACACACTTTCTCACACGGTACCTCACCCCCAGATCGCATTTCCACAGCCTCTGCCCCAGAGAGCAATCGCCGCACTGGTTTCCACGTGTGTTTCGCCCTGTTTCTCCCGGCAAGCGGTGCAGGAGTGATGCACGGGCAGCTCCCCGTGCGGGCACAGAGCCGCTGCTCGCCATTCACCAGCCCCGCACTTACCGAACCCCCACCCGCCGCCCGACCTGCCGGGGGGCGAGGCCGTAGTGTGCGCTTCGCGTGGGCGGGGCGGGGAGCGGTTCCGCAGTGCTCTGCCCCTCCCTCGCTCCCTCCCCATTGGCCCCTCGGGGCTCTGCCCCGCCTCTTCTCTTTCCCCATTGGTCGGTGTCCTGCCCGCTCTCCCTCTTCCCATTGGCCTCTCAGGGCGCCGTCCCGCCCTTTCTCCCTTCTCATTGGTCCCTGCGAATGATGCAGCCCTTCCGGCGGGTGGGGCGGGGCGCGCGCAGCCCATTGAGCCGTTGGCCTGTAGGCGGGGCGCGCGGTGATTGGTGCGTTCGAAGCGCGGCTGCGCGTGGCCGGGCTGGCACAGCCCCACGGTAGCGGCGGCAGCGATCGCGGCGGAAGCCCCCGCGGCCCCGGAGCCCTAGGTGAGGTGCGGGGAGGGAGGCGGGAGCCGCGCTTTGCATGGCGGGGACGGGGGCTTCGCGTTCCAGCCGGAGCCACCGCTTTGGAGGCGGGGGCAGAGGTGCGTGCCCATCCGCCCCTGTGGGCTGCGGGTCACCGAGACCGCCCTGGCTCCCCCAGCTGAGCCAGCGGCAGAGAGACAGCACAGCTCGTCCCTTTGGTCCGTCTGTTGTGCTTGACGCGATAGGGGCGATAAATGGTAAATGAGGGAATGAACTGTCTCCGGGGAGACCTTAGAGCGGTCTCCCAGTACCTGATGGGTCTACAGAAAAGCTGGGGAGGGACTTCTTAAAAGGGCACATAGAGATAGGATGAGGGGGAGTGGCTTTAAACTGGAAGGGGAAAGATTTAGATTAGACATCTGGAAGAAGTTCTTCACACATTAAGGTGGTGAGGCACAGGTTGCCCGGGGAAGCTGTCGATGCCCCTTCCTTGGAAGTGTTTAAGGCCAGATTGGATGGGGCCTTGAGCAGCCTGCTCTGGTGGGAGGTGTCCCTGCCCGCAGGGAGCTGGAACTGTATGGGCTTTAAGGTCCCTTTCCAACCCACACTATTCTATGGTTCTGTGACCTGCCGACACTGTGAAGACTGATGTGTACAGGAAACAAGCCGTAAACTCTAAGATTTTGAATCGGTGTGGTATGTATAAGTTGCAATTATGCTACACTGGTTCTTGCTTGTCACCTAGACAGTTGCCTTTGCCAACATAGTTCCTCCTCTCTTGTTGCTGGTTGTTCAGTTTTAGAAGAGGAGCATAGTTCGTAGAATCATAGAATTGCTTGGTTGGAAAAGACCTTTGAGATCATCAAGTCCAACTGTACCTGTCCACTACTAAACCACCCCATAGCACTTCCTCCATCCATATTTTAAACATCTCTAAGGATGGAGACTCAACCTCTGCCAGTGCCTGATAGCCCTTTCAATGAAGGGTTTTTTTCCTGCTGTCTAAGGTAACCAGGCATCATTGTTTATCCCTCTCTTGACCTGATCGCAAAGGTATGAATTTACCCCACCTTGAAGCTGTAGCCTTTCTTCTACCTTAGCAGCTTTTTCAGCCGAATGTGGCATTCTTGTTCAGCTCCTGCCAGCAGGCTGCAAGGTGCCTGCATCCTGGGTTGCTATGGAGAACTGCACAGCCATCTCGGAATTTAGAAGCATGTGCTAAGTCTTACATCTCAAAAAAATCAGTTAAGGGATTCCAGTCTCTCCTTAAATTTTGTTTTAAAACTTTATACCCTTTGTTTAAGTCTTAATTTTATTAGCATTGAAAATGTGAGGAAAAAGTTTGTCCTCACAATGCAATTCTTCTACATTCATTACTTTTATATTTGTACTGTATGTTTAAACTAATTTGTAGGCCTCTAACCGTGTTATTTCTTACCAGTTCCATTAATGGTTACCTCGACTTCTGAGCTCTGGTTACACATCCCTTTTCAAAGGCAAGGACTTTATACCTTGTTACTTCTGTGTAAAGTTGAGACAAAACTTACCTGAAACTTAAGATTGCTTTATCGGACTAGAGGAAACCTATGTGGATCTTATCTTTTGCTTTTTCAAAATGCTGTTATTTATATGCTCTTGTAACATTTTCAGGCACCTTAAAACTACTTAGGATTGTACATTCCTGCTACTCTTGCAGGAGAATTACTTCAAAACTTGATGGTTTAAAGATCAAAGTAATTCTTGAAAAGATATTGATATATTAATTATATTGATATATTAATTATTTTTTGGGTTTTTTTTCTGATGTATTTAGAGACAAGAATCATTTCTTTGCTTAGACCTTTTGGTAATCAGCAAGCCAGTCACTTCTGCTATAGATGTTGAATAAAAGCATTGCAAAAACATAGAAAACCTTTTTCTTTTGGCATGTTTTCAAAACACCACAGTTTTGAAAATTAGTTTTTCCTCTTTTGCCCTGTCCGGATGGAAATTTTTTGTTATTTTGCTAGAACTACTTGTAATATAAATTCTCAGCCTTTTCTTGTCAACAAATGACAGCAGACCAGTTTTCTAATCAAATGTTCTTCAGGCCCCCATGCACAGTTTGTTTTGGAGAGCAACCTGGCTCCCTACTAGTTAGGAAGGAAAAGTTTTATCAAGAAATTGGTGAGTTTTTGTAAGAATAAATGCTATCTGTCCATAGTTTTAACTATTGAATATTGGAGTTTTTCTTGGTTTACTCAGTTCGTCTGGTTTCTTCTGTTTTGCTTAAAACCGGATTGTTTTTAGTTCCTTCTAATTTTCCACTTTTGTAATTGAATAGCCAAGATATTTGTACTTTTCTCTTTTTGTCATTCAGTTTTTGGTAACAATTTTGCAGTCAGTTTCACTTCCCACAACTTAGTCATTCCTGCACAGATCTGATAACTATGGTCTTGATTGTAGTAGTTTTTAAGGTTAGTATAGTAATGAAATTGTGTATGCTTAAGGTGTATGTATTGCTTTTATAATTTTGTGAAAGACAAACCTGTTATTGCTATTACTATTCCTGTGAATGAAGTAATAGACAGATATCAAGTGAAGACAATAGCCTTAACTTTTATTTAACCATTAAATAGCAAGTCAGCTGTACAAGTGATTGTATCATAAAAATAAAGTATTATTTTGTGGAAGGCCATAATATTAGGAATGTAAAATGCAGGAAAAATAGAAGTGGAAAAACTGACAAGAGACGGTCTGAAATATACGTAGTATTGAACAGATGCTTAATGTCAGGCTGCCTCTTGGGACTCAAATTTGGCTGTGGTTGAAGAATGTGGTTCTTGTTTGCATAATAAAAATTTTGAGTATTATGACCCTTTTAGTAATAGGAAGGAAAAGGTTTCATGCAGCTGAATTACAGGGAATGTAAAACACATGATTACAAAGAAGCCTCTCTAAATCTTTATTTACTATTTCTGTTCACTACATTTTTTTCTACCATCATCGTGCTAGTGTAGTGTTAGGAATTCTTTTCCTTGTATGCAGCACTTTGAAGCCAGTACCCTACCTAGCAGTCATTGATTTGTTAGAGGACAGGATAGGCTATTGTGACTGGTCTTATTTGTGTGATAGCGTGTATATATAGTGGATAAATTTGTGGCAATGGGGGCAAAATGGAGTCCAGTTCAGTATTCATCACACAGACTGAAAAAAAAATGCTTTGATTAGCTTCAGAGTAGATTTGCACCTGCATCCCAAATGTTAGAACAAACATTGAAAGCAATTTACAACTTGGCATCTCAACAAATATTTTTGTGCTTAAATCTACACAGGTGACATGCCATAAAGGAACTGTACTTGTGTCTGTAGGAAGCAAACAGTAAGGAAAACCAACACTTATTCTTAGTGTAGTATGTATTCATCCTGCACTTTCACGTTTTGCATAGGTTGTAGCCATTTGTTGTTCAGCTGTGAACTCAAAATTTGGAGACGAGTTAATACTTGCTGTTAATGCTTGAGAGCTGAGGGCACAGGTGATGCACCAAACAATGCTGCTGGCAGTGAATTACCCGTGGACCATCTCAGTTGTGTAATACAGGCTCTATGAGAGCCGTCTGCTGCTTGCAGGATGAACACTTGCTGGAATGGTAGTGAGAACTTTAGGCTAAATGCCTGCTTTATCTCCAAGTAGGCATCACGGTGTGAAATAGGAAATTTGATATAGAAACTGTATTGCTTCACCTAAATTGCTGTTGTGTTTTTTTTGCCTGTGGTTGCCTTCTAAAGATTTTTTATTTTTTTTTAAATTTATGAGATCCTAAAAATCATTCTCTTCTTTCTCTTCAAGATGCTTGTGGGATCTCTCTTTTCCTTTACTTTTACTTACCTGGATCTCTTTTTTTAAGAGATTATATAGGCCAAGAAAGAGTTGAGCTGAATGGAACATTTTATTGGAGAGATTTGTGATCAATTTGCTCTGTCATTTAAAGTACAGAGAGTCAACATTTTGTGCTGAACTCTTCCCATTTGGGCTCCATTGCCCAAACTGAAGGTACTTGAGTAAATGTCTTGTTGGCTGGGAGAGCGTGGGATCTGGTGTATGTTAATTTGCGTGATGAGATTGTCCCTAATAAGAAGGAGCAATATTCAAATTTGCATTCAAACCACGGTAACAAATCTACTGATTTTGTGGTGATATGATTTAAACTTGTGCTAAGAATAAAAAGATCAAAAGTTGTAACTTTTATAAGTTGTAACAATGAACAGTCAATCAGTCATTGAAATCTGTTGTGGCATTTAAGGACTTAAAAATTGCAATCTCATCTCCAGTTGTGGGATGCCTGGAAAAAAGGCAGCATGGTATTTGTTTTCAGTCTGTGAATGACAATGTGGAAAAAACTTGAAACTCATTCTGATAAAGAAATAGAAATGAAGGAATCCTAATACCTTGATTTATCAAATATCTGAAAAATTATAAGCTGTTCTGTTTTGCTCTTTTTTTAAGGCAAAGAGAAGATGTTAATATACTGTCTTCTTGTATCTGAAATCTTAATCTTATTGCATTTAAAATTAGTTTTCAGTTGCCTGACTAGTTTTATTATGGGGATATTGGTTAAATTCTTCTGGCACTTCATGTTTGCTTCCTTTCTTATTTTGTCATAGTGTGGGATTGCCTTTCTCCAAGATTTAAATAGATGACTTACATAAACTATCTGCAGGAGTATCCTTGTAATAAAAATGCTTGTGGCTACTTGGGTGAGCTACACCCAGTTCTTAAACTTGCAAACTAGGCAGTAGTTACATACAGTAAGTAGTAAGCTAATTTCCAGCTAAACACTGATTCTCTTAGAAAAAGGATGTTCTGTCCTAGGAAGATGCTCTGTGGCACTGAGGGGTCGCCCTTGTATTTGTTGAACATTGGTAGTTAATACACTCATGTCAGTCTATTAAGTGCATTTGTTGCTTCTTTGTGTTACTCAACTTAGTGGAAGTATATGTGCTGTTTGTTCTCATCTAGAATACGTTCTAAGACTGTAAGTCACTATATGGCTTGCATCATTGCCAGGTACTATATATAGTTCTATTGAAAAACCTTTACCTAATAGGGCACCTTCGCATTTAGCAAAGTCGTCAGAGTTAGCCTGGAACTGTGACAGTGCCCTGAACGTACTAGCAATGAGGGTGTATGTTTTTTTGTCACTTACGGATTGCATCATTTTCATGAGTTTCTGCCAACTCTTTGTGCTCTTAATCAATGATTCCATTTTAAGGACTGTATTTCCATTTCAATCTGAAAATGGCTATTTGCTGGGCGCAAATAGTATGTTTATTGTCAGTAGAGATACCAGAGTCTGGCCAGAAATTTGAATGCTTCTTAACTAGAAGTTTTAAAGTTTTCTTTAGTTTTTGGTAGGATATACATTTCTCTTGTGGCATTGTGTGTATGCAGTTTTTATCTGCTGCTTGGATGTTTAATATAAAGGAAAAAGAAAATAATCTGTAAGAATGCAGGCGAGCTTCTTTGTGACTTAGAGAAGGAAAATGCTTCTGGATTCAGTTATCATGGCCGTTTGGAATAGTTTTTTTATGATCTCGCGGAAATAACTTGTGTCGTAAAGAGTGCTTGTGTTTTAAGGTTGGTAATTGTGAGTAATATTGCAAATAATGCTAGGCAATGCTTACTTGTTAGAGGAGGTGTTTGCACAACCCTTTAAATGCAGAAGGGGAAAATGATCAAAAAGGATATACAGAGTTTGAAAGTCTTGCCACTTGCAGACCTTTAGTATTACTAAAGCCCTAAGCTGTCTATTAAACTAGATACTCCACAAACAAAAAGGAAAAAAAACTCCTAATCTGCAGAATAAGTGGAAAGGATATACAGGTAATGCTGGAGGGCATGTAGAAATGTTCCTAGGCTTTTGTTTGCCTCTAACAGAATGTGGTGTAAGCCAGGGCATGTGGTCTGCTATGCCAGAGGTGGGATTGGAAGGAGAATCAAGAGGAATTAACATAGGTGAAAGACTAAAAAGACTGCTGGTTTTACTGAAGTAGTTAAGTCTTGGGCATTAACTGGCTAAGGAGAGAGATGAAAAAATTTAATAGATGATGGAGTCAAGTTTCTGTACCTCACTCTAGTAACTCCGTTCTTCTGATTCATAAAATGTAATTAGCTGTGCACCAGTCAGTTCTGGCAATAAGATGTGTGTCTGGCCTTATGCTGTCAGTTACAAATTTTTTATTCCCTTTCCAGAAAGGAGCTGCTGCTTTCATGTATAAAAGGTAGCTCTGTCTACATGGTTTGGATAAAGGGAAGAAACTTCATATTCCTTCTCCTAGTGTGCTATAGCGGAAATTCTGTAATGGAGTAATGGATCGGTAGGATTCCTATTTTGTTGGGTGAATATCACGTCTCCCAAAGCTGATAGAATACCTACCCCTTCCACCCATTTTAGGATTGTCTGCAATATTCAGTAATGTGTCTTCGTTTCATATGTACCCAGATTTATAAGTTGGCATGGTAATATAGTTGGGGTGGAGGAGGAAACATCTGAATCAGGAACATCAGATAGTGGTATTAATTTATTGGCAACTTGCCTGATGAATGCAGAGGATGTGTTAGGCTAGGTCTTTCCCATTTTCCATAGCGAAGACAAGCTCTGCAGAATCTGCTGTATCACACTGACACCTAGGAGGAGTGTCTGAAGTAGTATAATTCTGAGCGTGCCTTGTTACACTGTTTGTGGGTTTATTTTTGTTGGTTTTAATCTGTCTTTCTCCATAGGGTATGCGAAGCTCTGCTTTGTTTGTAGGTAATCCAGTTTAATCTTCTTTTCCTTTTTTTTTCACCCATGCGGTAGCCTCTTCCTAACAGAAAATGCACTTAGTTCACCATTGGGAAATTTGCCTTGATCTTGAAGCAAATCTCTGTAGCGTGTTTTTCTAAGGGAATGCAGTTTGTGCGATGGGCCTGCCTTTATCTGTATTGTCCTCTAGTGGCTTTTGGATCACTCAGTCGGCGATGACTTCATTTGGCAGGTTCTCCTTTCCTAGAGCGTTGTGAAAAATAGCAGATGGGCAGAGCAGGCATTATGTGCTTGTCGGTGGTATGGAAAGGCAGAAAGGATCAAACGGGTGGATATTCCATTTGCCAGCCTCAGGTGACCAGGCAGCAAATGCCAGCCAGCCAACCAGCCTGTCTGTACCTGTAGATCAGCAAAGAACTGCTTTTGTCATCTGGCAGACTCCGAAAAGAAGAGTGTAGGCTGACAGAAAGAGCCAGTGAAGCTGCAAAATTTCACTGCGTTAAGGAGATGTAGGGGAAAAAACAATCTCCCTCTCCATATATTGTAATTATTGGCTCTGCGTGCTGCTAATAGTTCCCTGTTGCTTCCTGATTAATTTTCAGTTATGTGGAAATACTGTATCCTATCAAAAGTTAAGAGGAAGGGGTCTGTCATAGAGTCATAGATGTGCAGTGTAACTCAGAACTGCAAACTGATTGAGATGACTGTTTGCCATTGCGATAAAATTCATAGTATGTAATCAAATCTTTTCTGAGATGGAAAGTGCCTTAAAACGGAAAGTGCCTGTCTGAAAGTTGTAGTAACATAGCTTGCATAACAGGCTTTTGAGAAAGAAATTGCAGCTATTGTTTTATTGCTGTCAGGCACCTGAAGTGCAGTGACCAGAATCAAAGAGGGGGGGACATTAGGCTTCTTTTGTAATTTTTCTGGTGAGAAGTGAGCCTCCTTTAAGTCTAAGCATGTGTATCACTTCTTCTATTCAGTGATGTTTGTGGAAGGCTGGGCTGTACTTGAGTGTGAGCCATGAGTCCTGGATTCCCTTCCTGAGAGAACTGATACGAATTTATAAAATTTCGAGTGAGTGCAAGCATGACAGGGTCTCACTTTATAAAACATTGTTATGTGGAATTCCTGTCAGTGTCTAATATTAATATTTCATTATCATTTTTTTAAAAATTTCATTGTAAAATTTGTAGAAATTAACTCAATAGATTTTATGCAATTTTGGAGAATCAAGTTAAAAGCATTTTCATAGACTTTAGCAGGGAATACAGTCTTAAAGCCTCATGCCATGCAAAACTCAAGCTTCTGTACCTATATAGCTTATGTGTCAATCTGTGATTTAATAGAAAAGAATGAAAAATGACTTTTTGAAGTGATAAGTACGTTTTTTAGATAAAGCATTGAATTGAGGCAAAGTTAGCTTTTTACTGATGGTTTAATTGAAAATCCTTTGGCTGTCTATGAGCTGACTATGGCTCCCAATTTTTTCCTAATAAACAGTTGATCGAGTGCATCTTGTATCTGTTGTGGGGTATAAACTGGCTGCCACATTTGCCTAACCTTATTTGATTGAGGAGGGTGGCTTTGGTATCATGTTGCTGTGTAATTAGTAATACCAGTTTAGTTAATTTTCAGCTTCTGAAGGAGTCCCAGTTTTTTTCTGTGTCCTTTTTTCTGATACTTTGAAATTACAAAGAAACCAGGGCTTCCTGCATTTGGCAGCTGAAATAGTAAAACTGTGCATACAGCTTCATTTTTGTATTTTTGCTTTTCCTGAAAGGCAGCTTTCTAACATGGATATGGATTTTGCATTGTTTAATAGTGTGGAGAGAATAAATGTAAATCAGCTACTTTGCATTAATACAATTTTTTTTCCTACCAAGCACCAAGTGCTTTTTTAATGCTACATGAAACTTTTAATTAAAAATGTAAGTTTAGAAGAAAGCCTATTTGACTCTTAGGAATGCCAGTGTAGTAGAACTTCTGTTTTCTGTTAATTCACTGGGCTTTTCTGCCGTAGTACTGTGTCTGCTGAGTCTGTTTCATGTTCATCTCAAGCTCAGGAAAGGCTTGGTTACACAGAGATATTCTGAATAGTTGCATCAGTTGAAAGAACATGGCTTACTTTGCTGTAGTCTAATCCTGCCCAAGCTAGTTTACACATGCAAGATCGTATCAGTGGAAGGGTTCATTGATTAGCGCCTCCTGAATTTTGGATTCATCGCTCTAATTAATACGCTCTAAATTTGCTTACTGATTACATATTGGTGTGGCTGAAGGTATAACTTGACATCCTAATGAGTTACAGGTAAAAGAAGCGAGTTATGAAGACCAGACCCAGTAATTTTTGTTGGATCTGTGGTCATGATGTGTTGGCCAACTCGGGTGTGTCCATATCACCCGGAATGCACCGTATGGCCTATAAGGAGGGAAGCAAGCAGGAATAGTGGTTCCAGCTGGTCAGAGATGGTGGCATCAGTCAGAGGATGAGGTTAAGTATGGGGATGAAAATGTAGTTCAGATGAAATGAAGTTAATAAATAGCTGATGTGAAATGTACTGCTAAAAATAACATATTTAAATAAATGCAGTCATTCTGATATACTTTTAAATGTAGCTCTGTTTTTATTAAATCTAGTTTTTTATTTTTAAAAACCTTCTTAAAGCGAATTATTCTGTTAATTACAGTTACAGTGTGAATATATAGACAGATTACTACAGTCATTATTTCATGATCGTGGCAGTTGCCGAAGTACACACTTCTTAGCTCATGGCATACAGTAATCTGCATGAGTGTATCCATCTGTGGAAGAGACCTTTCAGTTCCCTCGCCTTTGCTGAGCAGCAGGAATGCTCAGGGATGATTGCTGTAGCCTGGTAGTTTACAGCCATCTGCTTCTATGAGTTATCTGATTTGTGGTTCGGACAAACTTCCGGAGAGTAAATACCTGTAACGCGGCCTGCCCAGTGTGTGGGTTGCAATGGGATTGTAAACAGCGTGTGTCACACTGTGTAATTGCAAAAATGTACCCACACCCGCTTGTTGATGCCAAATAATTCTAATGATGAGCATGGAAGGGCAAAATGGTTGGCTGGAGAATGGTCTGCTTGAGAGGTGCTGTCAAGGTACAGTATGAGATGGGAAGCATGAATCTTCATTGCTGGTACTTGATACAAGTAGTGAGTGGAAAAGGCATGGCCTACCTTGACAATTAAAAATAAAGTAGGTTGTGTTTTCTTTCAGTGACAGCTTTAAATCTGAGCCCTGCTATTGTCTTTGGACATCTCTGCAGTTTCTTGATGAAATATGCATTTGTGAATTACACACCTGTATGTTAACTTGCAAGAGAGGGTAATATTAGTACTGAGCAATAAATATGTCAACTCCTCTACTAAAAATATACTTAAAAGTGGGTAAAGTTTTGAATACAGAATTTCTTTTCTGTTAATCATTTCTGTGCCAGTCTAAACATGTCTAACATCTAAGTGCTGGCTGCTGCAATACCTTTGAAGCAGAGTTTGGAGCTCATATGACAATGTGAAGCCGGTATTAGAAAAATAACAGCCAGCTCCCAACCTCACCCATGCTTTCCCCATTTTCTTTTGGAAGTGGGGAAAGTGAAATAAACCTTAAACCTCTGCTGGCTTCTGTGCTCGTAATGTTCTGGGGGGCGATGATCTCCATAATGGATGATCTCCAGGTGGGATTGTGTCAGCCAGTTCTGGCTATTGTGGGACTTCAGCTATCAAGCAGGGTTTCAGTGTGCTATTAACATGGAAAGTTGTTTGTGATCTGCTCTGTATTATGCGTTTCATTCTGTAGCTTTCATCCTTGAAGCTTTTTGCATGGAACTTCATGAGGCCAAAGAATACCAACAAGGATAAATTACTCAAAAGTCCAACAGAAATGAGAATGTTGTTTTTTTTAAACCTTTGCTTTCTTGCTTGCCTTCAGGAGTTGCTGTTGTGTGTGTAAAGGCTGTGACTCTTAAGCTTTAGGTTCTTGATTGGTGCTTCCTGCATGGTAGGAGTAGTGTTTTGCTTTTACATCAGCTGCAAATGGTTATGAGTTATTAACAGACTATGAGACTTCAAGCCAAGCATCTTGTGTTCCCTTTGCAGAAACGCAACTGAATGGAGCTTAAAGGGCCACAGACGAAAGAACCTGAACACGTTTCTGAAGGTTTCAGATGTGTCTGACTGTGACCTCTTAACCTTAGTAGTACAGAAGACTTTTTCAACAGGAACTTAGAATATCTTTACTCCAACTTATTAATATACTAACTGCAATGCTGTTCTGACAACAATTCTCCATAGTAAAGTACTTACCCTACTACAGAACACTTATTTTCTCTACTGATAATGCAACTCAATGGAGGAAAGTAATGTTTTGATAAGCATGCCTGAAGATCGTTCCTTTCACGTGCGATACAGGTAAGACTATTAATTTTGGTTTAGATGAATAAGTGCTGTTAGTAATAGAAGAGTAAACAAGATGTAACAAATAGTTTGGTATCTGTTACTCCTGTTATTGAAACTGAAAGTTAAAATCACTTTTTTTCTTCTCTTGATGAAAATAAACATTAGTTATATAGTAGATTGCATTAGTATAATTAGATGATTGTATAGTATTGGAACTCTGTGCAGTTGTAGAATGTGGTTGTATTTCTTTGTATTTCTGATAGAATGATATGATCCCTTCATGGTAATATGTACTTTTTCCTCTTTTAGCTTTTGGGCTGCATATGCAAATTGTTGAATTTTGTCTGCTAAAGCTCTCTGTACTTATCCAGTTATTGCTTCTATGAATGATGAATTTTCAAATACGCTATGACTTATAGCAGTGTTTTCCTTCCTTAAAATAGAGAGCTTTGATTGACAGATAGAAACTACTTCGATACCTTCGACTATAAAAGTACTGTTATTGCAAGCCAAGAGGATATGAGATTTTCCTTCTGAGAGCTTTTATTGGTTTTTATTTTGGAATCCTTTTTGCAGACCTGAGACAGTGTGTTAGCATTGCAGACTCCCTCTAATGAGCCTTAACAACAGAAGCATTATGTAGCTTATTGTATTTGGATGGCTGGTGTTTGGAAGGGTAAATCTTGCAGCTCTCATTCAGTAGGAAGGGACACTGCAACACTGGAATCATTGTTTTAAAAACAAATAAAAAGCGTGAATCTTGATGTATTCTCCCCTGCCCTCTCCTTTGGTCAGTCTTGTTTTGGAGACCTTGTCCTTGCCTAACTAAAGGGAGCAAAGCACTACCCTTAGTTGTGAGACTTTGTGAGACAGCACATTCTATGGCTCAAAATTAATTAGGAGACTGTTCTGATAGTTGGGTTGCTGTTAGATTGTTCTGAAGTTCCATTTCACAGAGTACAGTGTTCATTCTGGCTAGCAGGGAGGTCAGCAAGAGGAGCTGTTCCATGGTCTGAAGTGAGAAAATAAGCAAATAAACTGTTATTTACTCTCTGCTCTCTTTATTTTGCTAGAATCTTTATATGGTGGCTTTCACAGCAGGAATCCCCAAGTGTGTGAGCATGCTGTTTCTTGAACATATCTAATTCCTGGCATTCTTGTAACATGTTTATCCGTGCTGTTGCTGATGCTTCTTGTACTCCCCAGGCAATGACAGAAGATCCTTACTCGCTCTTAAACAGCAGCAGGAGCTGTTCAGGGTACAATTGCAGAGTAAATGGATGGAGAAAGTGGCATGGCTGGTAGTCTCATTTAAACTGACAAACCAGAAATAACTTCAAAAGTATTGGCAAGCACAGTCAGGGAAAAATGTCTTACTGCTTTAAGCTATATTTTGGTCCAGACTTGAATGATACTGATTAACAATAGAAATATTAATGGCCTTATTAAACCTTTCTGTAAGAACTATATTCTGATGAACATTTAATATCATTGAGGCATAATCCTTTTTTTTAAATATTAAACTCTTCTAAAATTTAGAGAAACTAAATTAATTCAGTAAATTGAACTGGAATTTTATATTTATTTAGTTTAGTAACTGTAATTTGGTTGTAGTTTAAAATATAATTCAGGAAAGAACAAGTCTTACGTTGCTGGGGATGGGTGGGTGTTATTATCAGTTTTTTGCCTACAGGTATTGTCAGTACAGGCTTGTTTAGCTCTCTGACTGCTTTTTCCTTCCCACTGGTATTTCTGTAGAACTGACTTTAAAAAGAAGCTCGTGGCCCACTCCTAAGGAGATTCTTCACTACGGGTCTGTTTCTTCACAGTGAAAGCTGTTGCTTTCTCCGCACTGTAGTTGAGAGGTATCATTTTAACAGCTGTAAAAATACTTATATTGGTGGAAGGTTTTGTTTCAAAGTCTGCCATCAAACTTCGTTTAACTAAAGTGTTCCAGTGGAGGTACAGTTAGGTTACTTGGAGTGATCAGTGTCATATGCTTCTGCGTTAAGTATAGAAGCAGAGCATAAGGGCAGGAGTCAGCAATAGGATGTGATCTTTATTATAGGGTGCTGTGACAGTAGTGTTTTTATGCATCTGAAATAGAGAGAGTAGGGGGGTTTGTTTTGTATTTATGCTATATGTATTGATATGTTTCATGGCAAATTGCATGGTAGTTCTGTTCTCTGCCTCAGTAGCAAAAAAATCCTCTTAGTGGGAATTTAATGGAATAAAACTAAATTGTTTTTAGAGATTGTAGTAATAAGTCTTCTTGCCTTCTGATGTTGCCTTATTTCTTAAGTTTTCTGTTCTCTTTCATAAGATGTGAACAGCTGAAGGACGGGGACTCCAAAATGGGAGAAAAAAATCACCAAAGTGGAGGCGTGTGTTTAGGGTTTGTATTCAAAAGAGAATGTGAAGGAGGTCAGAGAAGAACAAGGGGGTAAAAGAAGAAAAAAGAAAAGGGAGCCAGGCCAGATGCGAAGCTTAGAGGGAGAGATAAGGCTGAGGTAGTTTTACAAATGAGAAATTATTCAGGAGATGCCAACCTTTCAGAGAACAGGTCCAGGCAGCTATAAACAGAATAACAAAACACAGCTCTGTATGAGTATTTCCACAGTAATATCTGCAAGAACATTATCCTGTTTAGCAGGAACAGAATTTCATTAGAAGCATACAGATGAATGGGCCTTGTTCTCTTCTTGCCTCGGTGGATTCAATGTACCTTTTGTTTAGCCACTGGGTGTTGAATAAATAAGTAATTCAATTCAGCCTTGGGAACAGAGACAGTAATTTCATATTCTCCTTTTAACTATTTAATGATTTCCTAAAACATTGATAACCTAGTCCTGGCTAGTCTGCTGGCATGCTGTTTAAGCATTACTAGTGACAGTAAAACAGCCTCTGAGAACGTTCCTGAGAGGTGATTGGGTTTTGGCTGGTGAACATATACAAATCTTTTAAAAGAATGTCAGTTTTCATAACAATCTTGTAAATAATACAGGAAAAACAACCCACAAACCTAAGTCAAACTTCTTGAGTCTAGTTTTGGTGCTTGGTGGATGAGCCCAGCAAACTTTTAACATAACTGAACGATTTCATAGCTCTTATATAATGTGAATAAAATATAATGTTGGATACAGGCATTTTCTCTGTTCTTTTCTTTTTTATATAGCTTACTTAGACTTTGAAATTGTTGAAGATTGGTAAGAATGGATCCAAATGGAATTATAGCTTTAATTTGCTGTACAGATTGTAGCAACCTGTTAACACTTCCAGAGTTGCACTTGAGTACTGTTAAATTTTTAGTAATGAGTAGAAAATAACTAATTCCTATTCTTGTTTACTTCCTCTCATTCTGGTTGATTTGAAGCACATTGTAGTAACAGCTGATTTTCATCAGCCTGGGTATATGCCTTAGCTTCATAGTTTGTATATTTCAAGCTCTAGATGGAAAAAACAAAAGATGAGAAAAAGTCTGGAGTTGCAAAGTCAAAAGATTGTGTTTCAGGTTCCTTGATGAAGTGATAACACTGCCTTGGCATTTGGCAGTCTTTGGCATAGTGGGAAGTTAACTGAAAGCAGTTTATCAGGAAAATTACCTGTCTATAGCATTCTCTGGTCTTGTCTTTCTACATTTTTAAACTGCATTATCTTCAATAATCACAGTTGAAAATCAAAACACGATTTTTTAAGATGGGATATATTCACCCACAGAACTGGAGTCCACTAGAGCATTTTGGCTGTTACGTCGCATACACATTTTGCCAAAAGCTCTACCCTTTTTTGGCCATTCAAGCTAAATATCTAAAGAAATGCACATGATTGAGTAATAGTCTGAATGTTCACACTAAGGAGCACCATATTTCCTAGCCATCACTTTAATTGGACCTGTCAGTTAACGTGAAGCGCCCGGAGAGAACCTCTCTGGATAGGATTAAGATTACCTAATGAAGTGTTTTAAGTCTTAAACCTTCAGTTGCTGCTGGTGTAATCATTTCTGCCTTGTACTTCAACGTACTTAATCATTTCTGCCTTTTTCAACACATGCAAAATGTAACAAAAAACAAGTTGTGTGTTCTGGCAAATAGGAATGCTTCAACTTCTCTGAGAAGGGTTCCCAAGCCTAAAAATACTGCATGTGTTATGGATATCCAACCTGAGAAGTTGGGCCTGGGAAGAGCTTCATGCCTGAATTGTCATTTGCTGTCTGCATCTTTACCAACTACCAAGCGTACAGTACTTTTAATTGCGAAAGTTAAATATGTCTGTCATTTCCTTGTGCTTGAGTTGTGGAATGTCGAAGACCAGCAGGTATGGTACTATTTTGTGTTGGTATCTTGTTTTACTTATGGTCCAAATTATCGTTCTCTTGAAAGTCATTGGATTTTTCAAAAATATTTGCTTTTTGCTTAGATTTGAGTAAAATATTGTATAACCTATTTTTTTCTGATTTATAAAAAAGAAACACACATGTTGCAGGTATGTTAAATACTTTATCACTATGTCCTGTCAAAATAGCTGTCTTCTGGTGTTGCCATTAAAATAGCTTCTAAAAAACCAACATTTGATTGTTACTATTGCAGATCTGTGCTGTGCATATGAGGGTAATTTGGTTCAAGAATAGAATTTTAAATGGTTTATTCTTATAATCAGGTAGATATCAAATGACATAAAGGGGATATGTTTAACTGCACAAAATGTTCTGGTTTTGGAGTGCAAAATGTCAAAACAGTATACACATTTACAAAGTTGGTGTCCACTTTTTGGCAATATTAGCACTTGCTTTTTAAACACAGTGTCTCTTACTGAGTTTTTGAAAAAATTGTTGAAAAGTAGAATGATGGCGTTTTTGCAAGCTTTTTAAACTGCAGATGTCTTGAAAAAGCTAGAGAACCACATTGGTTCAACATCAAGACCTGAAGGTGTTTTCATTTCATCGCCCTCTCCCCTACCTCCCTCTCATCACAGAACTGGAAAGCAGGAAATGCTTATGTATAATCAGTAACACTTTTTGAAGTGTTACCTTTTGTACACCTGAATTCACAGTAGCAAATACATATGAATGTGTTTTGGCAGCTGCTATTCTCCAACAGCTGCTTTGTTCATCATTCAAAATACGATCTTCTACAAAGTCTGATATATCATGAGTATCTTCTTTACAGCTTGCTGTGTTCTGTGCCTTTATAATTACACAATTATTGCTCATAATAATAAAAGAATATTCCAGTGGATTCTGGGGTGATGGCATCTCAGTTAATTGAATTGATGGACATTTTGTCCTTAATGCAATCTAAATGTTTTTTTCATTACACTCTGAGAATTTCCATAGCAGGTGCCGCTATAGGAAATGATGACGTGCCAAGGTATTAAATTATGTTGGAAAAAACTAGGAAAAGTAGTCTTGGTCTTTGATGCGCATGAATATTTGAATTTAAATGTTTTTTCTGTGAGACATTTTGCAGGTAACTATGGTATAAAGCTAAAAATAAAAGTGCTTACGTTTGTCAAAGTCTGTATTTGCCAATAATAGCTTGTTTTCTAGGTCACTTTTCTGAAGTTATTGAGATGATGAAAACTGCATTTTTGAATCCTGTAGGTGCTATAATGAGCAAAGCAGTGTTAGGATTTTCTCCCTAGACTTAAAGAAAGAATAAATGAAATTTGAAGCTATTTATTATACTGTTATGTTTGCTCATCACCATTGAAGTTGCCATTTCCATTTCGGCGTTGGTTTCTGTATTGTTATTGCACCAAGCTTATTGCTCGTACTCGGGTGCTGACTCTCTGTTCTAAACAGAGACCCTCAGTGTAGAATAACCTCTTCAGAACTTGGGCTGTTGGACAAAGGACTACATTTACAGTTACTGTTTTTTCTCTTCACTTGTGCAGGATGGAGGCTTCCTGCCTAGAGCTGGCTTTGGAAGGAGAGCGCCTGTGTAAGGCGGGAGATTGCCGAGCTGGTGTATCTTTCTTTGAAGCAGCTGTGCAGGTTGGAACTGAAGATTTGAAAACACTCAGTGCTATTTACAGCCAGTTAGGCAATGCCTATTTCTACTTGCATGAATATGCAAAGGCCTTGGAATACCATCACCATGATTTAACTCTTGCAAGGTAATCTTGTGTCTTTAACAGTTCTCCATTTCATCCCAGTCTTATAGAGATGAGCAGTTGAGTGTTGCTTTTCCTGCCAAACCCTACTGTTAGTACTGGATAATGAGTGAATGTGGTGATGGCAGGGTGCTGGGGGTTCTGGCAGGTAACTGGATTGCCCTTTTACCTGGGAGCTAATACTCAGCCTAGCACCATAATCCTAGTACTGACTGAGGCCTCACCAGGTTTGTGGATAATTAAATGGCTTCTTTAAATCCACCCTTTCTTTGCCCTTTGCTGTTTCTAAAACTCAGTCTTTCTGGTTTCTCCAGAATGTGCAGCTGGCTGTTGTTTATCTAGACAGAACTCATTCATGTTTCTCTCTTAAAACTCTTAATGTAATACTGTGAAATCTGTCAACCCTGTGCACTTCATATGCTATCTGTGCATCTGACTTTTAGTGATTTGGCATAGACCAAATAAAAGACACAGGATCTAATGTCCTTAACCTTAATTTAGACACAAATGTCTTCCCCCTGCCTTAACCTGCTCAAGTGCTGTAACCTTGTGGGAATTTGTTTTGTTGTGTTATCCCCCAAGTGTTCCAATCTGAGTGGTTCGTGTCAGTCTCTTGACTTAATCTCATTTAGAAACCAGAAATGTGGTATCACCCCTGAGCTTTATGGGAAACTGGTATGTCTTGTAAATAGTATAAAACTATGATAGTCAAGTAAAGTGCAGACAGTTAAACCTCTCTTTCTAATGCTGGGACTGTCTTTCTATGTAACCGTTAAGAATTTCATCTTTTTTCTCTTCCTAAAAGAAGCGATTGGGTTTTTTTTAATGAGTAGATGATCAATACTGTGAATACCAACAGTTGCACAAACAGCACCAACAAGACTAAACGTCCGTAACCACAGATGGAACAATGTTTGTGTGCATTTTAGATATAAAATGAACGCATACGCACTTACATTGTAATCTCTTTTCATAAATTCTTCTAATTGTTTACTCCACATTGATCAGCTGCCTTGTTTCAGACCATGTTCAGTTTACTAGGTGCTCTATTTCTGCAATTTTAGGACAATTGGAGATCTACTGGGAGAAGCTAAAGCCAGTGGGAATCTGGGCAACACCTTAAAGGTGCTTGGGAATTTTGAAGAAGCTATTGTTTGTTGCCAGAGACATCTGGATATTTCCAGGGAGCTTAATGATAAGGTAAGACTTGCTTAGGAATCTGGAAGTAAACTGCTAATACATATTACAGACCCCTGTTGTATTAGTAATGAGTGTGTGCCACCTTTCAGAGGAAAGTAAATGCTGAATATTCAGTTATTTCTTCTAGACAGTAAATTGTATTCTTCTAGAATTTGTAAGTTGTAGGAAAGTTGTTTGCACCTGGAAAACTATAGACCCAGCTTAATAAATACTATCCTGGTTTGTGTTGGCTGTTTTAAATTTACTTTTTAATGATAATTGGCCTCAAGAATTCTCTATCTTGCACCTCAAAAGGAAGTGGTATGCAAAAGGATTTGATTGAGGGTTGAGACTGCGTGGGAGTAAGGTGGGAGATGAGAATGTGTTCAGAATGGGCAGAGTATGTGTTGATAACTAGTTAGCAAACTTTTTATCCCGTCTGTGGATTGTACTAGTAGTTGTGACATAGGTCTTTGAAGTATAGAATGTTAATGCCTTATATTACTCTTGGTTTAGGTTGGAGAAGCAAGAGCACTGTATAATCTGGGAAATGTATATCACTCTAAAGGGAAACATGTAGCTAGTGCTGGGACTCATGATCCAGGGGAACTCCCAGATGATGTGAAAAATGCTTTACAGAAGGCTGCAGATTATTATGAGTAAGTAGCAGCATTAAATTGTTGGAAATTGGGAGGATGTGCTTAACTTGTTTGTTAGACTGTCGGGAGATTTGTGCTGTTGTGAACTCACATGTTTCTGTTCAGAGCAGTGGGACCTGTGATTTTTTTTCCCTTTTGAGTTAGGGAGTGGACTATTTTTTTTTGTTATGCCCTCTTTTTTATTGAACCTCTTGTTACCTGATAAGTCCTTCCCTTACATTAGAATCCAGTACTACTCTTCAAACCAGATTGAGACAGCAGTAGGACCTCAGTATACTTCTATAGCTCTGTTACTAGAAGCAGGCACACCAGCTTGAGTAAGGATGCTGTTAAGTTCGGTGTCTCACAGGAAATGTTTCCTACTCAGTGGAAATTTGTGATTTGCATAAAGGCCATGAAAATAGACCAAAGTAGAAACACTCTACCTTTTCCTTTATATAAATGGATTTTTAAAAGTTTATTATTTAAGTGACTATGAGGAAAAAAAACCTCTTAAAAGTCATTATTCTTTTGCTTCTCATTTCTCCCAAAACAGGGAAAACCTGACAATAGTAACAGAGCTGGGTGATAGAGCAGCACAGGGCCGTGCCTTTGGAAATCTGGGAAACACACACTATCTTCTGGGCAACTTCAGGAGTGCGGTTTTAGCCCATGAACAGGTAAAACAATGTGCTAGTAAGGAATTCTGTTCTAGCAAAACATCAGCAGTTGCTCATGATCTTAAGTATAGGTATTTGGTTTGGATCTTGTTGCAAGCTTCTTAATGCAAGTTTTAAATCTTAAGAGCTCAGCTTCAAGTTTGGCTGTTGCTTTCAAGCGTTGTTGGCCTGAAGAATAGATGCATGGTGGAAAAACTAAGCATGCATCTCTATGTGCAAATGTGTGTTTTAAGTACAATGTTGAGTAATCCAATTATTTCATGTTTTTAAGCGTCTCCTAATTGCCAAAGAATTTGGTGATAGATCAGCAGAAAGAAGAGCATACAGCAATCTTGGAAATGCCTACATATTCCTGGGTGAATTTGAAACTGCTTCTGAATACTACAAGTTAGTTGACTGTTTATAAATATGATTTATACCTCTTTTTTCTGTTGTGCCTGATACTTTATCTCTTCAACATATACTTAGAAAAGAGCTACATTTATTTTTCTGAACCAGCATTTTTCCTTAGTTGTTTAACTAGTCAAATTCTTTTAAGGCAGGAGCAGTGTTAATCTTGTTTATTTTTTTAATTTTTTTGTTACTTTAAGTAGGTTCTTCTCAGCACTGTAGGCATCTTCTTGTTGATTGGCATTTATTCCCCTGTATTCTAAAACCAAGCATTGTGGTCTTGGCTCTTTGCAGGTTATGGAATGGTCTGGATAGCTTTAATATACCTGAGATGGGTAACTGTTTCAGGTGTACTCACGAGCTGAGATGATACATGATGCACATCAACATGATTTTATGTGTTTCAATCAAGACGGTTTTCTTGCTGTCTGCACCACTAAGCAGTTGCTGCTGTAACCTGGGAAAATACAAGCTTGGCAAAAATACAGTATAGGCATTATTGGTATCTTAAGTGGATTTCAAAATTTACCCATTCTTTCTGAAAAGGGAAAAATGGCTCAGTGCTAAGCAGATTCATCTTGGCACTCAAATTCTTCTTACCCAGCAGGGGCAGGCTGGCTTGGTGGTTGTAGAGCTCTCTTGCTCATGTTTGTGGAGTATATGCAGTATTTATTGTCATGCTGGTTTCAGGTGCATGCTGTCAGGAAAACCACTATAAATTAGTGATGAAGTAATAAATTAGAAGATGCTGTTTAAGGGTCAGTCTGCTCTGTAATAAAGTAAATGGAAATAGGTTGTAGTGGAGGGGAAGACAAACACATAAGAGTTTACAAGATAGTAATTTATTAGCTGCTCATTTCCCAGCCCAGTGTCCTGATTTGTTGAATTTGTATAACTGATTTTTAGTTGTGCAAGTATAATTCTAAAAACGTTTCCTTGCAGCGACTTTTGAGGTGACAAACCCTTTCTTTCAGGAGGACGTTACAGCTGGCTCGACAGCTTAAAGACAGAGCTGTGGAAGCACAGGCCTGCTACAGCCTTGGGAACACGTACACTCTGCTTCAGGACTATGAAAAAGCCATTGATTATCACTTGAAACACCTCGTGATTGCTCAGGAATTAAATGATAAGTAAGCCCTAAGAGACTGCATAATGCATGTATGACACACTCTGTCCTGTTAGCTGAAACTCTGCCGTCATCGTTCCATACGTGACAGCTGAATTCGTGTGAATTCCCTGCAATGCTGGGCCCCAGTTTTCATAGGGGAAAAAAAATTACTCATGAAGGTATTGCAGCAAAGGAGTCTGAGATGAAAGAGAAATTGATGTGACTGTCTCTACATCTTACTCTGTCAACACCTCCTTTGTAAAATGAGGAAGAGAGATCTCTGTTTTTCCTTACTTCATTGCAGTAATTTCAGATACTTTCACAAGAATGCGTCTTCTACTTTTCCACAAATTAAGAATATGGGAAAGAATGGGGAAAAGAGAATAATACAGTAGCAAGTAATGCTTATTTTATAAACATGATTTCTAAGGTCTTTTTATAACATTGGTTACACCTAAAAATTTTTACAACTTTTAAATGAACTTCTACATCAATAAGCAGAATATATGAATAATAGCAAGACAAGCAATCTGAGGAAAAGCAAAGTAGGTTTTAAAAATGTTCCATGCTTGCAAAACTGACTTATGTTTGCTGTGAGCTTAAAAATTAATTTTTTTTTTTTAGATTTTATCATATTTGTGGTTATGCCCTGATCACACTCCTTTAAATACACTAGGTAACGTGTTGGTGTTGGAATGGTTTGTTACGATACCTTTCATTTTTCTTGCACAACGATCTTAGTGTGGCAGCGTTATGAAAACCTGCCCCCTAGTGTTCAGTGACTAAAGGTGTACTGGAAATGTGTTGATTTTTTTCAGAATTGGTGAAGGAAGAGCATGCTGGAGTTTAGGGAATGCCTATACTGCTCTGGGAAATCATGACCAAGCTATGCATTTTGCAGAAAAGCACTTGGAGATTTCAAGAGAGGTACAGTTTTCTCACTCTGCACGTTCTTGCTGTTGGTTTTTGCTCTCAGTCACACAGTGATTTTAGGGGGGGCTGTCAATGTGAGTGGATTTGAATGATGGAACGCATTTTAAAGATTTCTGAGACAGTTGATTCCAAATTGTCTCAGCCATGTCTCACTGTAGATAGCTCCTTAGTTCTAGTGCCACCTCTGATAATACCATCAGGAAATTCAAGTTAAAAGCCCAGGAGAGGTTAATTTAGGCTTAGTTACGTACCTTTTAGTTGTTAAGTACTTCATTAGAAATATGATTGTCTCAGTTTTCAACCAGGAAAGCTTTTTCAGCCTTTTTGTTTCAGAAATCTAGGGGACAAAGTTTGCTTTAAATTTACATCTGTGTATACTTCGCTACATTAGTAACCTGTGTTTTATTTGCTTGCAGGTGGGAGATAGAAGTGGAGAACTCACTGCTAGACTTAATCTCTCAGATCTTCAAATGGTTCTTGGATTAAGCTACAGCACAAACACCTCCATGATGTCAGAAAGCCACATGGTGGAGAGCAGTTTGAATGGTACGTGCCTATTTCCGCAGTACTAACAGTGAACTTCAAAAAGAATCTGTTGGGTTGTTTGACTACAGACGGTTCAGCATGCAGAGGGTTTGTTATTTTATTCCACTCCTATCCCCAGAAAAAAAAAAAGTTGTTTTTGCAGTATTGGGCCCCTTCAGCTCCTCCTTTTCTGGAGCATTTACATTGTGAATCACAGGTTACTGCTTAGTTTCTTCACGCGATGTTTGTAATTGTCTCTGTATCCCTCTGTTTGCTGCCAAATTATGTCTTTCCTTTTTTCTTCCTTGCATCTTAGCGACACTGGGGGTTACAGCAGAACCCAGTTCATTTGATGATCCTCTCTTTAAAGGTCCACGGACTCTCTTCTGTCCCATGAAGGCAACTTATGTAGCTCAGATAGATGTGTTTTTGAAGGCTGCTTTTTTATTTATTGGTTATTTATTCTCTGCTGATATATTTAACTGCACCGTTTTGGAACTCAGAATTGCTGCATCTTGGACCTTGCATGAGTACAGCTACAGCTTTGAAAGTGACACCATAAATCTTAATGATAAAAAGATGAACTTGATTCTTTGTTGAAGGTACCAGACAGAGAGTTGGACGCCGCCACAGTATGGAGAACATGGAACTTATGAAATTAACACCAGAAAAGGTTGGCACTTTCCTTCTTTCTGTTTTGCATTGAGATAGCAATTAAATGTTTCTAAGGGTTTCGCTTAGCAGTTATCAATAGTTAGAAGTTTTATACTTAACAACTTTGAAAGAACTCAGCAGAATCTCATTACATTATTTGCATTCTCTTTAATTTAGTTAAGATTTAGGTAAAAGCAGGTCTAACAATTCTAACATACAATACTTCTGTCATGTAGGTAACAGCCAGCATCCTACATATATAGAGGCTGGAATGGCTTGAGGAAAGCTTGCATCATTCCCCTCATAATAAGAAAGAATGGGGTCCTGCAGTACACATCCAACAATTCCTTTCTTCTCTTTAAAAGTGCTTTGTGATTCAGAGTAAAATTCTTAAGCTTTAGTTTAGCTGTTATGAACATTTTTATTTTGGTTATAGTCATTTTATGGGCACTTAAAGTAACATGTTGTGTTTTTCACTTTGTGATATCAACCAACTTGCAAACCATTAGGAGTTGCAGCATCCATCTTGAACAAGGATGCTATTTCAGAAGTGCTGAATCACAGTTACAGATCGGTAAAGTAACCTGCCCTGCTCAGAGAAATCTCTTGGAGCTGAGAGATCCTGATGAAAATCCTTGTGTCAGTCTTTGAGCGGTTCCCTTTAAATTCTTACTGCCTGTAAATGTTGGGCTGGCAGTTCTACATAAATGATACCAGTGGTAGACTGAAATTGCTCTTTTGCCCTCCATACTGTGGGATACCCAATTCCCATCAAGCAATGCAAAGCATGCCAGGGTGTTTATCAAATAGGAAATTAAACCTCACAGCTTGCATCTGACAGCTGGTACAGCTGAAGGCAGCATTGATGCTCACCAGCCTCTTTGAGTACCCATTTATAAAGATTGTGCATTTAGTCCAGGGTGAGTCCCCTGCAGGTAACCCCTGAGCTTTTGGCCAGATTCAGCTGTGTTTTCTTAGTCTCTGAATTGATTTATCTATGATATCTTTTTAAAATGCAAAGCCTGTGAAAGTCTGTGGCCTAAATACACTGTAAGGTTCCATGGGGATTTTTGTAAGAAAGTATTAACCTAGTACTGCAGCTTAGCTCTTACAGAGGGCTTTGTTTCCAAGATACTTGTTGAGCAGTTTCTGAAAATTTATTCCATAAATGTCTTTGGTATATAGGAAAATGAAGGACACAAGCACTGTGGTTTATTTGTACATGATAGATACAACTTCTCAGAGTTGGACTCTGTGCTGAACTTAAATAAGCCTTTAAAAGGCAACCCATTGGGTAGGTGATGTTGCTGACAAATTTGTGACCATTCACAATTTCTGGTTTTGAATCAAGAAAAAAGTTTTCTTAAGTCAGCATTTGGAAGTTTGTCAACTGTAGAAGAAGCTGTCAGTTCTGAAAACGACTCCATTGATTTTATAAGAGAATTTAGGGAAAAAAATCTGTCAGGTTGATCAAGTGATGCATTTTGTTCTTCAATGAAATGAGCTCTTGTGCTGGCAGTCTGTCTTCCTTTTCAGTCTTTTTACTGGGAATTTTTGTGAACCAGGGACTTCATGGAAGGCTGGCTGAGTGTCTGGGGGTGTGTGTACAGGTTCATTTTGCTCCAATGCTTTGTAAAACTATGGATTTTTTTTTTCTTTCCACCTACAAGAATGTCAGGTGGGAAATGCCAGTTGTGTCTGCATTTTAGCATTTACATTAACTACGTTTCCTGCATTGTAGTCATCTAAGAAAACTTCAGCATGTTTGATGAAATATCATATTTGGCCACGTTATAATCAATCAGGTGTCACACTGCAGTTCAGCTCTAAGACAGTCACTAACAGTACTAACCTGCTTCAGGGAACGAGCTCCATAATCACAGGTCAAGTGGCAGAACCACAACCCAAGTTTTCACGTCTTTGTGGCTGGATAAACTAAATAATTTAAAGCTGCTTCATTTTGGGGAGGTAAGAATAAGAAGGAAATAAGAGATAATGGTATAGGTAATTAAAATTAGAAGGCTTAATTTCATGACTTGTTTTCTTAGGTTCAGAACTGGAACAGTGAAATTCTTGCTAAACAGAAACCACTGGTTGCCAAACCTTCAGCAAAACTGCATTTTGTAAATCGACTAAAAGGCAAAAAGTACAAAAACAGCACCGCTTCCAAAGTTTTGCAGGATGCCAGTAATTCTATTGATCATCGACTTCCAAACTCTCAGAGGGTAGGTTTGGCGAGCTGTGGAGATCATAACGAATTGCTGTCTGGTCAAAATGATGACAAACATTCCTGCAACTGTCCCTGCCCGTTTTGACTATGGCTTTGCAAAACAGCATAGAGTCTGCCATTCTACAGCTGTCTCAGGAGTGCTGCCGGGTTTAAGCTTTTCCTGCTATTGGAACATTTCTTCCCTGGTGGGTTTTCTAAAGTTATGAGCTCAGCTTGCACATATATTTTTATTTCTAAGTCTCCAGAGGACCACCCTTCTCCAAACTTAACATCTAATTCTTCTGGTTCAGACACTCGGAGGTATTTTTGATGTGTTTTTTTAAGTTATCGCACTCTTGACAGAAGTCAGGTAAAGGTAAATGAACTGTGTTGTTTCATTGAGACAAGAGGTGAGTGCTTTTGGCCATAGACCTGAGGAGACAATGGAGACTATTCATTGCTGCTCTGGGGTTTTCTCTTTTCATAGGCATTTGGGGTTTTGGTGGGTGAATGGCTGAGGAGGAATAACTCCAGTGCTACTGATGAGAGTACGGTTTCTATTTTGGAGAATAAAAAATTCCTAATATATTTTACCTTCCAAAAATGCTTGCCCTATTATTCACATTTCCTCTTAAAATAAATCTTTCTCTATAGAAATAAATGACTACAAAAACTCATTTAATGGATTTCAGATACACAACTGCCAGATATATTACTGGATTGAAACTGGGATGCAGTTGTCCCAGTTCTAGGTACTCTAGAGTTCAAAACACCCCTAACTCTTCTCTCCTCTTCAGAAAAACAGTCGAGAGACAGTGGCAGATGAAGGGTTCTTTGATCTGCTGAGTCGATTCCAGAGTAACAGGATGGATGACCAGAGGTGCTACTTCCAGGAGAAGAACAGATTCTCAGCTGCTTCAGTGGCAACATCCTCTACTCCACCTAAAACAATGAGAAAATGTAATTTTTTAGACATAAAATCCGTATCTGACTTTAGTTCCTCCCAAATACTATTTTCAAAATGTATTTACATACAAGACTTACTCTGGAATGGAACCTATTTCTAGGCTAACTTGTTGTCTTCCTCCTCCCCAGCCTTTTCTGCTTCTGTGGTCTCACCCCACACAGATGAATTTCTTGACCTCCTTGCTAGCTCACAGAGCCGCCGGCTCGATGACCAACGTGCCAGCTTTAGCAATCTACCTGGCCTTCGTCTCAATCAACACAACAGTCAGTCAGTCCTGGGTCACCTCATGGCAAGTAACAACAGGGAACTCGATGATGACTTCTTCGATATATTGGTAAAATGCCAGGTAAGCTTTGTGCAGGAATTCTGCAGATTCAGAGTCTCTGGGGATTTGATTTATGCATCCTGCTATTTGTTTTCTCAATTAAGCCACTTTCTTTATCATTAAGACATAAATTATTTGGTGGATGAGAAAGAACAGAGAGAACAAAAAATCAGGGTTTTTTTTTTTCCCCCCCAAGGGTTCTTTTTTGACAATTTTTCTTTCTTGTTTTGCTTTTTTTTTTAAAGTGACCGCGTGTCTGGTAAATGTAATTTTGGTATTTATACAATGTTAACCATTTAAAGTAACAAATGCTGAAAAAGTGAAGGAAAACAGAGGCTATTAAAATCATTTGATATACTCCTTTTAAGAAAAAGTGTTTAGATCTGGCTTGTTGGGGGGATCCTAACTTACCAAATGCAAGCATTCAGTATCACAGTTTTAGTTGTGAGAGTTATCCTCATTCCAAGCCTTTTACGTTTAAATAATAGCCCATAGCAATGTACAGGTGAGGGCACGGATTGTCAGCAGAGCACAGCATATACACAACAATTTTTCACTTGTTTTATTATAACTATTCCTGTCAATATGCAGCTTTGTTGTTTGGCCTTTCCATAGGGTTCCAGACTGGATGATCAAAGATGTCCTCCTCCATCGTCTGCAAAAGGACCAACTGTACCAGATGAGGATTTTTTCAGCCTGATTTTACGATCGCAAGCTAAGAGAATGGATGAACAAAGAGTCCATTTACCCTCAGCTATAAAGGGACGACCTTCCAGCTGAAGAAACAGGCTCGTAGTGTACAGAAGCAACCTTGGTACCCTTGTTGTTTGCTGGAAGAACAGCCTGGCCTTTTTGCAGAAGACTGCAATGTGTAGTTCTGTCCCCTTTCTAATCATTTCGCAGCTACTTCTGGCAGGGTCTGAGACCCCGCTTACCGTATCTCCCTCATAACTGCCTCCAGTCTACAAACATGATTTTTTTTCTCTGTCAAGGTACTCTCATTGATGATGTGTGGATCCTACCACTGTCTCAATCTAATGTAAGATGTAAATTTTTATGTTCTTTTTAAAGAAAACTTGATCCCCCCCCCAATTTGTATCGCCCTGAAAAAAAAAGGTAATTTTCTTTTATACTTTTTTTAAAAATTAAAAAAAGAATAATTGAACTGTGGCTTCAGTACCGAGTCTGTTGCAGAAACACAGTTTGAAAGAAAATAATTTTTATTAAAGAAAAAACAACAGCAAATAACCCCTACTTTTAATTCTATTTAATACAAAAATATTTTCAAAACCTCCTGCAGTTTTTTGGTAATATTTATTTAAGTGGTCCCTCTGTCACTCAGCGCAGTTTTACAATCAGAAGAATTTTTTAGGAAGATACACTTGTTTTTAAGTAGCAGCTGCCCCCCCCAGGCTGTTCTATAATAGCTTGGTTGGTGCACGTCCACCCCCAGCACCAGGGAATTGCAGGGGGTAGGTCCTTGGTATCAACTGCCATGGATGTCAGGTAATTCCTGCTGTAACTGAATTTAAGAAGGTACAAACTTCTCTCAGTAAGAGGGTGCTGGAGTAGCTCTTGGGAACAACAGTTCTAACCTGGTCTTCGCCTCAGTGGAGGAGGCCTGTCCTGAGGTTCTGGGGAACCCCAAGGGCTGTATCTTGTTTTAAATGTAGATATCTTCAGTTAGAAGCCACAAATTCTAACACCAAAGGTGGCACACTGTTCCCTTCAGGTATTTATAAATGATGTTACTTTTTTATACCCCTAGAGAAAAATCTACGGTTAATTTTAACTTCAGAGCAAAACACGTTATAACTATAGTCAAAAGGGCCAGGCTCCACTTAATTTCAAACTATTTTACAATTACTGAAAGTTTTACAAGCATTCTCTTGCAGCTTTTTAGCACTGAAATTGAACCCCACTGAAACTAAAACTGTACTCCTGCTTGAAAGGAGAAGTGCCAGAATATTTTTCCTAAAACTATGTGTTACCATCAGTTTATGGTGCTGATCTCTGATACTTTCACGTAATGGTTCCTGTTCCTTAACTTTGAACTGACCTAAAAAAACCATCTGATATAACGTTAGCTTCTCACTCCCCTGCAAATTATTAAAATCACCAAGCTGTCCAGCAGCAAACTGATTTTAAAGACCATGAAACTAAAGATAGTCCTGAGAAACTTTCCTCAGGCTCTTCGGCAGTTCCTCGACCAGGCATGTTTGCTGGATCCCAGAGCTCTCCCACCATCAAGTATCTTGTTTCACTGAAAACATTTTACACAAACTTGATTTCAAACACCCTACACGCCTGTTTCCTTGGCCACTTAAAACACCACATTCCACCAGAATTAGCAGGTACAGTCAGGGTCTCCGTTTTTAAAACTACCTACCTTACAGTTGTGCTGACTGATGCTCTGACCAAAGATGAGTTCCCATCACTGTACGGATGCTCAGTTTTCTGCACTTGAGAACTAGAGCAGAACTAGCAAGTATGTGACAACTGAAGATTATACAAAACTTACAGCAGAGTGTGGGGCTTCCTCAGTCTCCTTCCTGTGAGTCACACACACTGTTCTTTCTCTTCTCTTCACATGGTTCCACTGCAGAAATTTTCCCTTCTAGGTTTTTATGAGGATCACAATTTTCAGCCATCTCTTGCTCTGCTTTGCCTGTCTCTTGTTTCTGCTGCTCTACTGTGTGTTCTTCAGCAAGGTTTTCAGCTGTGATAGTTTCTAGTCTACAAACTTCAGACTCGGGGTGCAATCTATTCTGTAAAAATTAATAATAAGCTATTAATCAAGCAATCCAAAATGATGGCATCTATTGCTTCAGGTGCATCTCAGCTCAAGGGGCAGAAGTCCCCCAAAGCACAACTGGTATCTTTTTTCTCCTGGGGAAGCAGGTAATAACACAATCTCAAGTACAAGTCTGTTTTTAATTTTCTATAGTTTACAGAAAAGTCAGTGCTGCTTCATTTCCCCACCTTTCCTCAGTGCATAATTATTATTGCCCAGGCTGACAAAAGTACTGATCTCTCAAAAGAGAAGTTAAGTCCTCACTGTAAAAGCAGAGTTTTAATTTGGTGGTTTCTGCCAGATAGCCAGTGTACAGTGGTTTTTTTGGAACAAAACATACCCGAGACACCTCTAGCAAAGCTCTTTAGGGGAACAGGTACTTCCTTAACTCCTCTCTCCCCAAGATTTGGCTTAAGCTTGTTGTTTTAGTATGTTCTAGCAGATGACATGGAACTCTATTAAATGTAATCCCAGCTCAAAGAGCACCAGGACTAACATACACCAGGTTCTGATTTGCGAGACTCTTCTACTTGCGTGTCTGGGTCATCGCTTGCATGCACAATGTCAGGGCTTCTGCTGCCATTTCCTGGTCGCTCGGGAGCATCTCCTCTGTCATAAGGTCCTCGAGAAACATAAGGAAGTTTCTGCGAGTAACAGCTGTCCGACTGCCTCCTGTCATACTGCCCACAGTCTATTGTCTTCTGTTGACTCTCAGGTGGAGGAAGACTTTTCTTCTGAGAAGATGTTAAGTATCTTAACACAGACACCGATGATCCTGCACCATAGCAGAAAGCCTGGGGAAACAACAAAACACCAAATACTTGCAGCCTACAGTTTTCATGGAGAATCTGAAGTCACATATCTGAAAATGCTGAAAGAAAAGCTCAGGTGATCAGAACAGCTACAATAAAACTCAAGCTTTCTGCAGTCTGAGCACATTGCAGGAACTTCCAGACTGTAGTTCAGCTTTGGTGCTACAATAAAGATGATGTTGTTGCTTTGGTTTACAAAATGCCAATTATAGGCATCATTGTGTAAGGACACAAAGAAGAAATGGCAACTAAGCTACAATAAACTGTCATAGAGACTTAGAGTTTAAGCAGTTTCATACTTTATGCCCCTTTGGGAGCAGGGGAGAGATGTGCTTTAAATACCAACTTTCCTATTTTAATTGCTAAATCACCTGTACTGTAAAGATTTTGTCAAGAAAAAATTGCCTTATAGAAATAATTTGCTAAGCAATCTGTTCAGTACTACAAATAGAAAATAAATAATATAGTAGATAATAATAATTAAATATAAATAAGCTTAATAGATAAAAAAAATAAACCTGCTATCAGATAAATGCATACAAACCACAACAGCCAAAGCCATCATTATCAACACTGGAATCTGCAGAACAAATGGTATCTCCTTCATTAGCGCTTTGATGAATTCACCGATACCTTGGCCTACGTGCTTCAAAGGCTCAGTTACAAAGTTGGTGAAAGTAACTGCCAGTGCCTAGAAAAATACAAATAGAAAAATAAGTGTTGTCAGTGACTGCAAACAAACACGAACGGTCTCTTTAGGCCTGGCGTGTACCTTTGTCGGTGGAACCAGCAAAACAGGGTTTACTAGTAGAGTCTCATAGTACTTCTGGCAGGGGTCATCCTGAAATGTCCATTTACTTCTGAGCCATTCTGCAGTCAGAGCAGAGACGTATTCTTACTACATTGTAAAAATGTGTTTTGTGACACAGCAGTAATACAGAAAGTCGCATTGCAGTTCTACGTGAAAGACAACTTCTCTAGATATGGTCCAAAGCTCAGTTATTTTTGAAACTGAGATTAGCCTGGCCATGTGGTCAAGGGGATACAGGAAGGAGAGGGAAGGCTGAAAAGAAAGAGAAGCAGCTGAGGTTTTTCCATGTTTAGTCCAGAAAGTTCTTGTTCTCCCTAAAAGCCTGAGAAGAAAAATAAGTTTTGTCTGTGGGAACTATTATTAGCACTAATATCAGTGCATTCTGTCCACAGCTACTGAAACAGAAGTAATTCTGAGTGTTGTTACTCGCTGCCAGGCTGAAAGTAGATTAAAAATGCATATTTTGCTTGTGAGATTTCAAGAGACTATTTTAGTTATACACAGAAAGTCTTAATCCTTAAGGGAACTTTAAGTTATAAACAAGTGATTTACACCATCTGTGTTTCTCTGGTTTCACTTAGTGCAGTCAGAACATAAACAATTCACAGCCAATGAATTCTAAAGGGAAGACCATAACAAGTACTCATTAAGAGCTGCTGTTATTAATGTACCTGCTATAGCACTGGATAATAAATAATGGCCAATTAAAAACAAATCAGCTTTCTCTGTAAAAATAACACAACTGGAGTAAGCAGTTACAGATCCAATTTCTGAAGTCTTTTGTACTCAGAGGCCTGCAAGACAAATCTTGAATTCTGCTCTCCTATCTTCAGTAAATGGCACTGAATGGGACGGGGGAGGGGAGCTGGGGAAATGCCCATGGGGTAAGTTATGAAAAAACGAAGACAGACCATGACATGCTCTACACAACAGTTTTATGATCAGCTCTCCTTCAAAGGCCTGGTAAAGAAAGTATTTGGAAATGCAAAAAACGGTACAGCCACAGATTTGCTGAAGAAGAGTTAGTGTACTGAATCATGAAGAAACAAGAATATTCTTGAATACTATTACTGAGTATTTTGTCATCTTAAAATACTATTACAAAATAATTAAACAAATATTTACCAATAAGACTCCCTGTCCAGTCCAACTTCTCAGCACAGATGTTATCAAACTGCTCCATTTTTGCAATTTCTGCTTGATGCTGTGCGAAGGACACCTGCAGGGGAACAAGGATCACTTGTAAAACATAAACCAAGTTGGTGCTGGGCCCAGAACACCTGCGTCCACACGGCACTGCACCTGCACTGACAAGGGCTGCTCTTAGCATGTTGGGGATACTTATCCAGGTGAATCTGTATTAAGAAAAGTTAGCTACCTGAACAATTCAAAAAAGCTAAATTCTAAATAATTCCTGGGAATGGATAAAGAATTCCAAGTTGACAACCTCCCAATTATTCTCCAAACAGTCTGAATCACCAAAAGAGCAAATCTCAGTATTCAAAGATAAAAGTTCACGGCAAATGACATCTTGCTTTCTAAAAATGTTTCTGGATTAAAACCAGAGACCCCTGCCATGCAATCAGTAATTAAAACATCTTTTATTTTTTTAAAATTATTCCCATTAACAAATACCTGTATTCAGTATAATTTTGCCTTACAGTTTGCAACTGATCATCAAAGAGCAAAAATTAATTCAAATCCTCTGTTGAAAAACTGACATTCTTCACTGACTTACGGTCAAAAGCCACCTGATTCTCTGGCTCTCTGCTATTCCAGGGTCTGACAAGCTGCAGTTAAATTCTGATTAACAAGATGTGAAGACTGAGATTCTGTGGTTGGGCAGCATAAATTCCTCCTCATTAAAAAAACAATAAACCCAAAAGAAGCTGGAGAAAACAGCAATTAAAAAAACGAACGAAACTTTACAGTTGGGTACTTTGTCACAATTAATGAAGCATTTATCTCTGGTCTAACATGTTAAATACAGTTTTAGCCAGGGAATCTTGTTCTACCCAAGCTGTTTTAGACAGAGTTCACACTTCCTTTGCCCAGCAATGAAATCAACAGGTTTATGCTTTATGAATTTTGTGCACCTCTGCAGCAGGACAAAAGCTGTCAGGGTTTCTTTTGTTTTTCTTTAAGCCTAATACATCCATCAACATCCAAAATAAAATGTTCATCCCTTTATCTATTTTGCAGTCGATTGTTGTTTCATATAAACAAACTAAAATAACTAAATAACCTGAACTCCCTCATAACAGTGAAATTTTAAGCCATTAGGATTTCAGAACAGCTTACCGTATACAAGTAAAGCCAATTCCATGCAAAACTGATGAGAAAACTTATTAATATAACCCGTTTTAGCTGAACAAACCAATGAATGCGTGTCCAGAGCTCTGTCGCTATCACAGTGACAATGCATGCTAAGCACAAGAGTATCTGAAAAAGAAAACAGGAAAATATTGTGATCCAGACTTGGAGTTCTCCAAGTTTAATGCCAGTACAGGTGAAGGAACTTGCAACTTGTTTATACCAGCCTCATTGACACAGTTAAGATAATTTTCCTTGCTTTCACAGCATATCTGCAGCAGTACAAGGCAGAGAAGTTCCATGGTATCCCTATTATAGCCTTGCCTCGCAGCTGCCCACTTCTCTCTTCTGATACTTCGTTATTCCTTCCTTACCGTACTTTTACCCTTAGCTGCCATCAGTTACCAAACTGATGTAATTCAGTGCCTGACCAATGTGTGCTGGGTATGAACCACACACCCACTGCTGCCAACTCCTGCAGTTTGGTTAAGAAACAAGGTTACAGCTGGGTAACAGCAGTAAGACTCAGAGAAGCACTTCATAGTCTCTCTCCATCTGAGGAAGACTAACAGCGAGGTTACACTACTGACCGCTGCCTTTTTTCATTTGGCTTCAATGGAACCCCTCAAAAGTAGACAGGCTACTTTCAAGATCATGTCAGCATAAAACGTGAGCATATCCTCCATAGTAAGGATGTATTCAGCTTATTAGAGATCCTCAGCACTTTGCAATTCTGTTTTAGAGAACATGTCATTTTCACATGGTTGTGTTCTCCTCTCCAACAAAATATTTTTTTTCCACAAAATTCCTCTACCTATAAAAGCGAACACCTCCAATACCCACTTAGTGCCCCAACAGCTTCTGCAGGAGCTGAATAAGAGATAAATCTGGAAAATTTATAACGCATGAGCTGCCAGTTAAGTAATAAGAAAGTACTGGAATCTTAATAAGTCACGCAACACAGATAGAAAGAGAGGAAGAGAAAAAGAAAGCACAGCAGAAAAAAACCACAAAGGTACAGTAAGAAAAGATGACCCAGGAATAAAACCCTTCAATTCTTACTTCAATAACTACATCAACTCTACTTCAGTAACACGAAACAAAGGGAGTGACTCATGGTAAGTGTGATGGAAAGAACGGCTTTGTGTGGAGTTCAGATGGTATCACAGTATCACAGTATCATAAGGTTGGAAAGGACCTCTGAGATCATCAAGTCCAACCTATAACCTAACACTAACACCAACCATCATCTAGACCATGGCACTCAGTGCCTCATCCAGTCTCCCTTTAAACACCTCCAGGGTAGGTGACTCCACCACCTTCCTGGGCAGCCCATTCCAATGGCCAATCACCCTTTCAGTGAAGAATTTTTTCCTCACATCAAGTCTAAACTTTCCCTGACGAAGCTTAAGTCCATGCCCTCTGGTTCTGCCACTGGTCACCTGAGAGAAGAGACCAACCCCTGCCCGACTACAACCTCCTTTTAGGTAGTTGTAGAGAGCAATGAGGTCTCCCCTGAGCCTCCTCTTCTCCAGGCTAAACAGCCCCAATTCCCTCAGTCGCTCCTCATAGGGCTTGTGCTCCAGCCCCCTCACCATCTTCGTTGCCCTCCTCTGAACACATTCCAGTATCCTAACATCTTTCCCATACTGAGGGGCCCAGAACTGGACACAATATTCAAGGTGAGGCCTGACCAGTGCCGAGTACAGGGGGACAATAACTTCTCTGGTCCTGCTTACTACACTGTTCCTGATGCAGGCCCGGATGCCACTGGCCTTCTTGGCCACCTGGGCACACTGCTGGCTCATGTTGAGCTTCCTGTCCACCAGCACTCCCAGGTCCTTTTCTACCTGACTACTCTCTAGCCACTCTGTCCCCAGTCTGTAGCTCTGCATGGGATTGTTGTGTCCAAAATGAAGTACCTGACATTTGGACTTATTAAACATCATCCCATTAGAATCGGCCCAGCTCTCCAATCTGTCCAGGTCCCTCTGTAGGGCCATCCTACCCTCTAGCAGATCAACTCTTGGTCATGTGCATTGTCACAAAGAAACCAGAGAAAATGGCAATGAAACAACAACAGAAAACCATTCTTCTTCTCTTACCAGAAACATATTATATAGATCAATTCCAAAAGTGTCTTCAAAATTCCAGTGCCAAGCTTTATAATCATGGTGCTTAAAATTGATCAAAATATCACTAAGCGCATCATCCACAGCACCCGACTGCCAAGTTTCCTCATTGAGAAAACGGAGGATCTCCAAATAAGTCTGTTTTGTAAGTATGATCTCAGCATCATAATGGACATGGCCCACATCCTCCTCAGGCTGAATTAAAAGCAAAGCAAAACAATGGTTAAAAGCTGCTTATTTGGAAATATAAGTACATACAACAAACTGCATCCCTGTGCAAAAGCCTGCTATGTACCCTTCATTAGTCACCAGCACCTTTTTGAAGCAGGACTGGAACTGGGACCACACTATAAGTCTATAATCTTTTTGTCCATTCTTCTGAACTATATAAAATATGAATTGAACTGGTTTGTACTCTTTCAATTCTACAGCAAAAATGTAAAAAATTGAGTCATTTCAACTGTTATTAAAATTTTAGAACTGCTTCTCATTAACAAGTAGTAATTACTAATGCACTGTGTGTGCCCTGATCACAGCTGGGTAATACAGATAGAAGCTATTAAATACTGAAATAAGAAAATTTTACACTGCTACGTACAATGTTCTTTGTTTTTATTCCTCTACCTCTGAATAGAAAAAAAAATTGCCAAAAGCAATATAATAAAGTAATAAGGCAATTCTTATATGCAAACTCTGAGTAGTTGCTTTTCCTAGAGGATGAATGTGGCGAGTCTGAAACAAAGGCCTAGAAGGTCTAAACCAAAATCTCTCTCTTTCAGGCTTAACAACGACTAATGTGAACTGGCAGGGTACAACTATGGCTGCATCGCAGCAACACAGATACTCTGAACTCATGCAGTCTTCCTTTGGATGTTTTACAGGCAAACGGCACTTGTCCCTCCTGAGCAAACACTGCTAACTAACAGCTACACAGGATGCACAGACTGCTATCTTTAGTCTGGAGAACAGGAGGCTGAGGGGAGACCTTGTTGCTCTCTACAACTACCTAAAGGTGGTTGTAGTGAGGTGGGTGTTGGTCTCCTCTCCCAAGTAAAAAGTGACAGGATGAGAGGAAATGGCCTCAGGTTGTGCCAGAGGAGGTTGAGATTGGATATTGGGAAAAATTTCTTTACTGTAACGGTGGTGAAGCACTGGAACACGCAGCCCAGGGAAGTGGTGGGAGTCTCTTATTGATTCTACGATTGTATCATTTTTTCCCTTTTGCAATTCAGTTCTCATTTTATTTTCAATTTAAAGTAAGCCTGAATAATTAATCAATATTGATAATAGTGAAAAACACATAAAGTAATAATAGGAATTTTAATTAATGTTTAATGAATGTTCCAATACTTACAAGGCCAAGCTTTCCAGCTTCATTTAAAATCTTATTCAAGTATCGCTTAAAAATGTAAAAGCTACGGCTTTCGCGTGATTTGGCATTCCTCTTCTCACACTCTGCAATCTGCAATGTGAAGAAATATTATTCACTTCTCACTAAAACCAGATTGTTCACAGGAGGAAAAAAAAAACCCTACGAACACAGTGAACTCAGGATTAACAGAGGCACCTTTCTCTAGTTTAGCCATGATTAGTACAGCAGACAAAAAGCACGTGCAGTTGCTGAGGATCGTACTTTCCATGGGACTGCCCAGGAACTGGAGGTGTCAGATCCTCTAATAATATGGTTTGTGTACTAACCTCAGTAAACCTAGAAAAAATTAAAGATCTGGATCTCCTTAAAATTCAGGTTTACATCAGAAAAAAACCCACCAAACAACCCCAACGACCTGTAAAAAACAGTAACTAACTGAAACAGCATTAAAATTACATATCCCATTGGGTCTCCAAATGGCTGAGGGAAGCAAGGGTCCCAGCAGCTACACAGGCATCACCGCATCCTCCACATCTCAGAGGAAGAAGCAGCGCAGAGGTCCTACACCATCTTTCAAGAGCTGCAGCACTGCACATCAGTCAGCCTCAAACATTTTCTCCGTGCCCACAACCCCCTTCTTAAAATCCCGGAGAACTCAACAGCTTGAAAATGAAAGGTCAGTTCTCCCAGCTTTTGGCAGCATGGGGTAACATCAATACCAGGTATTTAATGTGCTGACACCAGGCAGAAGCTGGCAGCTCCTATCAACCTCTGTTACACTGCCAACATTTTAGGAAGCAGAAAGCACAAACTACAAAAGGCTAGAAAATATTCTCAAGTTTTATAACAAACCTTCTGTTGCAAGGCATCTACTTCTCTGGAACAACTTGGCAAGATTTCAGTACTGACTGTATCCACTGCCTTATCTTCAGAGTCGTGATAGTTTGCCTAAAATTACATAAGAAAACCACATTTTTAGAATCAAAGAATTTGATCACATGCTGTGTTACCCTTCTATGGTCAGACCACATTAAAAGGAGCAAAGCAGCAAAAACCTGAGCACTGGTCTTTGCTGCTAATACTCTCCCAACATTTCTTCTCCAGCTGCCTCTCTGCTGTTATTTTAGGCTGCAAACCGACAACTGCTTTAAGTTCAACGAAATGAATGCACACTGCCTTCAAAAGGTGAGGCCCTGCCCCGACCTCTCCCTCCTGCCCTTTCCCCTTCTCCGAGTGCTGGTGAGCCACACAGCGCATCAGATTAGATAACAGGACTGGCTAAAGACCGACTCAGCACGCAAAGGGGCAGTTTTCAGCCAGCCACGTTCCCATCCAGCTGGCCACACGGCCAGCCAGACTGAAAGCAAACACACAGCTCTATCCTGGGTCGCATGCCTTTCCTTTCACGGTCCCTCTTCACCCCGAAATGACATCCCATTTTTCTGTTGATTGCCCAGATTCAGTTTCAGCAGCGCTGCTTCGAGACAACCAGGTGTGCACATTGAGGAAAGACTTCAAAAGGAAGCGCAGCATCACACGGATCAGTGAACTCATGCTGATATGGAGTTTTGAGGGCTCAGCTGGCCCACACAGCTTGCCTACCTAAACCTCTCACTGCAGAGCAGGAAAGAAATCCTGAAAAGACAGATTAACCCAAAGCAGTCATTTTTTTTCCTTTAAGAGGAGGGGTCTATTTTCTTAGGAGACAGCAGTAAACACCTAATATTTTTTTATAAAAGCCAAAGCAGTAGGTCACAAAGTTTAAAGACTCCAAATCTTGCTGCTAAATTTTAGGGATGACTGTGGCATTTTTTAAGCTCCAGAAAATTATGTTCTGAGGCATGAAAATGGTATTAAACCAAACTTGAAAGCTGAAGAACAACAAAAATCAAATGTGCCCGTGCAACCAACCACAGTTACAGTGCCATGTGTGCACATACGCACTGGCTAAACAAGATGCTTCTCACAGTATACGTAGAGCCCACTCCTCGTACAAGACAACAGAGTGTGACTGACCTTGTTAAAGCCAGCTTTTCATGTTTCATCCTCTCTTCAACATTCATGAACTATTAACAGTACAGTACTCAATCCCTACCCTGATCTTACTTTTGAAAACTCTGATGCCCAGCATTGCAAAAATATCGATTTCCATAATACTCTCACACAATAAACGAACTTTGTTCCCATATTACTGGGGAACTGGATAATTTCAGAAAAATATAATCATTAGGCTTAACTCCCCCAACTTTTAACAGCTAGGAACTTAAATTGCAAAGTATTTAACACTACACTTCAGAAACGAGCAAAAGCTGCTTAACCCAGTATTTCTCGGGGAAGTGACTTGTGGAGCAAGTACCTGCATCAATCCTCCAACCACCACCTGGGAAAAGACAAAGAGCATGGCTCCAGCGGAATGGAAACTCAGCAATGAAAGGTCCTGAGCCAATTATCTACATTAAAGCAGGCTGCCATTCTTTCCTTGCAGTTTTAACAATGGACATACAACACTCTTCTGGGTACAGAATCACATATGACCTTATAAGACTTCAAAAGACCACAATTCGATTGTTTTGTAATTCCACAATTCAAGGGAAACCTTCCAACAGCCAGCGACTGTTTGGGAGAAACACATATGTATGCATGCACCCTTTCTTTCTCTACCTTGTAAGGTCTTCTCATCGTTCCCGATGCTGCATCGTAATTGAGCATATCTGTGGGGTCAATCCACTCATCCTCCTGAACTCTACTACTCCCTGTCAGCGCCACCGCACACAACATCAATGGGAACAGCATCCTGGGTCACTAAATAGAACAAGAAATTTGGAGATTTAATTCTGGATGTAACATACAGTGCCAAAAAGCCCCACCCTTAAACAATCTTACAACATGAAAGTCTTCTCCAGTGCTGTTTAAAAACCCAGCTCTCTGTTAAGCAGGTTAAGCTTCACTCATATAACGTTTTTCCCAAAGAAATCACCGGCAAGAGCACGCAAAGACTGCTCTGCATCGCACTGCTGGCTCACTGTGACCGGCTGTGGCTCTCGGCTGCCACAGCGCAGGGTTCAGCACGGGCAAACGGGGCAGAAATGCCCGGGGCCCAGAGACCAGGCTCTGGCCCCGCTGCCACCACCGCAGCCTCACGGCTGGGCCTGGCAAGGGCGCCCGGCTGCTCCCGGCCTCTGCTCCTGCTCCTGCAGCGTTCGGGCCAGCTCCTGCTTTTCCTCCCGCTCGGGCCCCGCCCGGTGCTGGAGGCCGCAAACCCCTCTAAAGCGGATCCGCGCTCGCTTCTCCCGTCCCTCGCTCCCGCCCAAGCACCGCGGGCGCAGGGGGCGCGCAGCCCCCCCAACCCGCCCGTTCTCCCCGCGCTCACCGGGCCCAGGGCCGCCCGCACCGCCCGGCCCGGCCCGCGGGGGAGGAGCCGCTCCCGCGCTCCGGCCACCGCCGCCGCTCGGGCCCGGCCCCGCCCCGCGGCCCCGGAGAGGCCGCTCCGGCCGGCCGGGCCCTGCGGAGCGGCGGCCGCCGGGGCTGCCAGGGCTGCGCGCCCGCCCGCGGCACCGCCCCCGGGGCGCGGCCTGAGCCGCAGCAGCCCCGCTCCCCTCAGCTGCGCTCCCCGCAGTTTCCAGGTGTTTACAATTGCAGGCGGGCGTGTGGGAAACCACCTCCCCTCAGAACGCAGGGGCTGGGAGCTCCCGCGTGGGAGCAGCTCCGAATCCCAACAAGAGGCTGGGACTTCATAGTCATAGAATGGGTTGGGTTGGAAGGGACCTTAAAGCCCATCCAGCTCCAAGCCCCTCCCACCAGAGCAGGCTGCTCAAGGCCCCATCCAGCCTGGCCCTGAACGCTTCCAGGGAGGGGGCATCCACAGCCTCCCTGGGCAGCCTGTGCCAGTGCTTCCCCTCATCCTATCAGTATATGCTCTTGTCAGAAGTCCCTCCCCAGCTTTCCAGAATCCCCTTCAGGTACTGGGAGGCCATTCCAAGGTCTCCCCAGAGCCTCCTCTACTCCAGGCTGAACAAGTCCAACTCTCTCAGCCTGTCCTGATAGCAGAGGTGCTCCATCCCTCTAATCACCGTTGTAGCCCTCTTGTGGACCTCTTCCAACCAGCTCCATATCCTTCTTTTGAGGATTACAGAATTGGACACACGCCTCCAGGTGAGGGCTCACAAGAGAGTCACCCTCCAGGACACCGTTGACCTTCTAGGCTGTGAGCACACATTTAAAAGTAGAGCCTCCCTGTAAAGATATGCATTGCAATAGAATTTATTTGGGGAAATTATTATTTAAATATGTGTCTGCCAGCAGTGACCACAGACAGACAACTGGGAGAATGGAAGAGTGAGAAGTACTTTGCGCCAAGGCAGCCTTAGAACCTTACCCTACATCTGCAGTACAGAATAACAAACAGATTGTGAGCTCCATGCTACTGTACTGTTACTTAACCCACTGCAGAGTCAGATACTTGGAAATGGTATTGACCTAAAATCTCTTACAGTTCTAGGAGTACAACAGATTCTGACATATGGTTTAAGTATCAGAGTTGCGATGAGGAAACTACAAACCAAGGATCCAAACTGACATGAGTGCTGCAGGTGTTGGAGGTCTTTATTGAGATTATAGCACAGATACACTTCTATAGTTACCTTTCCACTTTTATACGATAGTTGAAAATGCTTGCTACAGTGCACATATAATTTAGTAACCAAGAGAATCCAAAACTTAACTGCAGTTCAAATAAATAAATAACCTAATGTTTAAGGTTTATTATTTTAAAAAGTAAAAGGAACTGTACAATATGAAAATATAACAATACATCAACATTAGAATGCAAAGCTTTGTAGAAATAAAACCGCAATTTCCCATACATAAACAGTGCAAGAAATAAAATTCAGATAAGCTTCTGAACTGGGAATTTAAACAATTTAATTCTTAAATTACCATGCAGACATAGCGTTTTAAGCCATGCTGGTTTCTATTATAGCATTAATGGTATCCCTTTATCTTGAAAAACCAATAGCCATTAAACTCACTGTGACAACTGCTGCCAATCCACTCTTTTCTACAGTACATTATACACAGAGGTATTCTGTTGCATTCAAAAAGTAAAAGATTATGTTTCTACAGAAAAAAAAACAAATCAATACTTTACTTTCTATCCCTCCAACATGTTATCTTGTTCAAAACCATGTTACATAGTAAAAACAGCAACATTTCCCCCAGTTTAGATGAAGAGAAAGAAAAAAACCCCACACTGTACAATGAACCATAATCAAGATGTGGTTACTGCCTGGTCACTTGTAAAGTTCAGTGTTTATTACTAAAAAAGCTGAAATTGTGCAGGTATTACAAAGTTTGATCTCTTGTTGAGAAGGGATGAATAAAATAAATCCAAAAAAATGGTGGAAGTAATTTAGCTTTTGTGTGTGTAACTAGTTACATACAGACTTGATTGAAGTGTTGAACTAAAGTTTCTATATAAAATTCTCATTGAGGCAAAGACCAAGGAATGCAATTAATACCAAACTGTAAACACGTCATTCATGTTACTTTGAGTGCACATCAACAACATAAGAGTTCTCATAGATTTTGGCAACAAGACTACAATAGGTCACAGCAGCATGAGTTCACGTGGAAGACTGAAAGCACTGCAAAAGAATATACTAAAAACACCAAGACCTCCTAGAAACAAGAAAAACCTGTGACAAGTGCCCCTCCTCTTGATAAGACACTCTCCTGCTCAACTGCTGCTCTCTCAATGCCTAATTATTATTACTTTGTTTTGTCAGTTCTGTAGTCTCATGATTCTGTGCTTTAGCTGCATAGGTTGCCTTTGTTTGCACTCTAGCCATTGTAGGTCCAAAGGGTTACAGTTCTATCTGCAGAAGATGATAAGAAGGAAAGATCTTGCGTATGCCATCTGCACTGAATAACTTTGTCCTTGTGCTCTCCTACCACCATAAGAGGAAGCTGCTTTGTGAGGTCCCCTACAGCAAAGGAACAGAAATCATTAGTCATTCCATAAATTTATATCCCAGCTGTTTGGGTTTTGTGGTTGGGGGTTAATGTTTTGTTCTGTTTAGTAAAGCTTACATAAGCACACTTCATAAGGTGAGATACATAACTCCTTTATCTCCCTCTCCTACACACAGAATATAACACAAGGCCCTAAATGTTCTGGATTTTAGGCGTTACTGGGGACAGCACAGCTTTAAAATACAGGTATTAATCACTTTGTTTAAAAAAATAAGATTTAATGGTCCAAGAAAATCAAGTCGATTACATATACCCAGTATCTTCTCTCTTCTTAACTCTTACCAATAAAAATAAGCATTATTACTAAAAAAAACAACTTAATAAAGTTAACTTAATAAAGGGTCAACTTTATGAATGCTGCCTGAAAGCAATGCATATCTCATCAGGCAGTTTTGCATTAGCTCTTCCATCAGTCAGACCCCCTCCACCAAACTAAGATTTTCTTGAAAGCCTACACTCCCAGCAACACAGCTAGCAAATCGGGAACAGACACAATCACATTTATATACATTTATATCTTTGAACCAAATTCTCCTAACAACTTCAATATTAAAATGACGAAATTGAAAATTAACTTGAAATCTACCCTCAATATCATTACAGGCTGAGGGATGAAGAGACTGAGAGCAGCCCTGCGGAGAAGGACCTAGGAGCCCTGGTAGATGAGAAGCCAGACATGAGCCGACAATGTGTGCTCACAGCCCAGAAGGCCAACTGTGTCCTGGGCTGCATCAACAGAAGCGTGGCCAGCAGGGCAAGGGAGGGGATTCTATCCCTGTACTTTGCTCTGGTGAGACCACAATTGGAGAACTGTGTCCAGCTCTGGAGCCCTCAGCACAGGAAAGACACGGGCCTGTTGAAGCAGGTCCAGAGGAGACCACAGAAATGATCAAAGGCCTGGAACACCTCACCTATGAAGAGAGGCTGAGACAGTTGGAGTTGTTCAGCTTGGAAAAAGAGAAGACTCCAAGGACATCTTATTGCAGCCTTTCAATACTTAATGGGGCTCTGAGCCACCTGATCGAGTTGAAGATGTCCCTGCTCACTGCACGGGGGGGTTGGACTGGATGACCTTCATGGTCCCTCCCAAGCCAAAACCATTCTATGATTCTGGTATCCTTTGTAGTACGTTACCTTGTAAGTCTGTCACCTTTATTTTCATATCATACGATCCTGTGAGCAAGTAGTGCGCCCCTGGAGAGAAGCGAACAGAACGGACGTCACTGGAATGAGGATGGTAGCTCTGCACCATTCGTCCTCCTCGAATATCGTACAACATACAGCTAGAGTCCTCTTGTCCTGTAGCCAGGAGACGACCGCTTGGGTCAACAGCTACTGAGGCTACAGCACTTCCTACAGGAGAAAAAAACCCAACGCACACATTAGATAGATGTCCATTTGCACAAATAGCCATTTTTTTAAAAAAACAAGAATATACATTGTATAAGAATACCAGATGTTGGCCTTAAATTTATGGTGAACAGATCTAGTTACTGTTACCTTAAAATAATAAAATTTTTATGTTCTGGCACTTAAAACTCTGCAGCCATAGGTCATAGGGGAAGGGTAGAAAAGCCACTATTAAAGTTGCCTGAGAAAAAGCATGTTTGATCACAGCAAAGAAAGGCACTCTTTATGAAATAATGTAGAATTCAAGGAATTTCCCCTCCCAGTTCTAATTTACTGTCCCACTCCAAAGGTTTCACGAAACAAATCTGAACCCAAGTGGTTCTTTGGAATTGTTCTGAAGATTTCTATGGAGTATGTTGATGCATTACAAAAATGGCTGCTCCTTCCCAACCGTTCCTTTGATTCTGAAGCAGTTATCACATTAAAACAAACCAAGACATGAATGTGGAAGTGTCTGTTTGAAAGTCACATTACAGAACCAACCAACTTTTGAAAAGAAAACTTTCTTTTTAAAAGAAACAAATAACAAAACACACAGGTGAAGACGGCCTCATGATTTCTTTTTAAAGCAAAGCCTCCATTCTGTGACACAAAACCCCCTTACATTCAACTCTGTACTACTTAGACATCTTTAAAATCTATTTCTATGCAAAAATGCTAAGAAGCACAATAGCCAGTCTTACCTGTTCCATGAAATGTTGTTCCCACAACACGAACACAGCTTGGCACTCTCAGATCCCAGAATCTTACAGTCTTGTCTTGGGATCCAGATGCAATCATCCAGCCACTCCATGTATAAAGTGCTAAAATATGACCTGTGAACCAGACAGCTTCTTTATTTGATGAAACTTCATTAATCAAATATTGAAATATTAGAGTTCTGATTACATTTTTGTCTTCTGAGATTTAACAGCCCTATGGAAAACCTGTACATTGCACAATCTTCTAAAATGCCAACAACATAAGGCAATACCCAACTTTGCATCTTCTCTGGAATGAAGCATGCACTCTTTCCATTACATTAACTGCCAATGTACTGAAAAACAAACACGCTCTGCCCAAATATCTCAAGAGCAATTTGAAAAGTTAAATCTTGCTAGAGAGAAAAACAAGACATTAAAAACCTCCAAACCAACAACTTTATCAGAATACAATACAGACTTAGAAAGTGTAAGAGAGAAGCAATGACACACATACCAGTGTGACCACTCAGAGCATGCAGGCCTTGTCCTCGCTGACAATCTGTTGTGTAAATATTACAGTCCCCCGCTCCGGCACTTATCAAAATAGCGCCACCGCTTTCTGGGCCTTCCATAAAAGCAAGGTCTCTGATTGTCCCATCGTGCATGCTGAACTCCAAATCTGGGCCTAAAATAATTTAAAAATCAAGGAAAAAAAATGAGGCATACCTTGTTTGTCACTGTTAGTCCTGTGATCTTTAAAGCAGCTACAGTGATAACACAGAATATTTAGGCAAGGGCATGTACACTATGAAGTATACACTGTGCACTTTCCATAGAACACACTATTCCAGTTACTAGAGTTCAAATAAATTCTCTACAGGTCTGGAGTGTTGCTTGAGCTTCCTACAGTTCCTAAAGTTTTGCAAAAGGAACACGGACAATCTCCACAGCCAAATCCAGCCAAGGTCTACAGAACACTTTTATTTCTTTTTGTAAACTATGGCAAACTAAAAAGGCTTTCTCTGTCAGAAGGTGGGATCACTCAGAACAGTGCACTGCATCGGAGAAGGCAGCCTAAGTTCAAAACAGAAAGAAGACAACCCACATTTGGTGTATCGAATAGGAGGGTTGGGCATGGGAAACAGTATTTGCTGGGAGAGAGGCTGCAAACTTCTAAGATGGGGGAGAAGATGACAGAACTAGGCAAGAAAAAAGGGAACTGGAAGTGGAAATAAATTCCTGCTGACAGCCAAGAACTTGAGCTTGGTAAGAACACCTGGTTGTTATATCACATCTTAAAAAATTTACCAGAAGACAGCACAACACCAGAAAGTCTTGCAAAACAAAACCAAAATGCAAACAAACAAAAAAACAAAAACCCAAAAGAATCCCCAATCCCCACAAGGGCTTTCTGCTGGACAGAGACCCACAGTGATGGTAAAAGGGAAAAGAGATTAAATTTACCATGATTTGAATAGTCTTGTCTAATATTGGACAAATAATTGAAAATAAAGTCTTTAAACTAAATCCACATACTACCTGTTGCATTACAAGTTTCTGCATTAAAGGGCAGTACTTTCACATATTTATCATTAGAGCCAGTAGCTAACAGCTGTCCACAGGGACTCCATGCTACACAGTAGATCGATCCTTTATGATGTTTGTTCCTTTTGAAGCGAACTACAGGTTGTTTAGGAGTATTGTAAGCACTGAAAAAAAAAAGAAAACAAAAATAACCAATTCCCTTTTATTCGTAAGGAAAACAATGTATTCTAAAATGAAAATACTGTTTTTCTATTATTTTTGGTAACATAAAATCTGTATGACTGTTTGCATTGAAACATAGACATGATGTAAAAAAAAACAAAAGGATCTTCTACATCCCATCTTCTCAATTTTTCCTCATCTTACCATTGTATTTGTGATTGGACATGCTAAAAGAACTTAGGCAGCCCCTTCATCTATGAAAGGGTTAATACAGATAAAATACAGTACGCACTAGAGACATAGAATGAAACCTTATCCCCCAAGTCCTAAATTGGTAGGATTTCTCTCTACATCCTTCATATTTCAACATCTTGATCCTGTGATCACTTTTGAAGGTGCTTGAGTTCAACTGAGCACCAGCAGGCCAAGAAATCTTGTAAGGTACACACTGTCTATGGTAGCACCCAGTGCAGCTGGCACAGATAAAGGCTGGGTCTGAGACTAAGCTATCGTGCTGCAGATAGAAAAATCCAGATCCCTGAAAGAAGAAAGCAGAAGCCTGTGTAATCTGTCTTCCAGCTGCCCACCCACCAGACATAATCCCCGACTGGCGATTGTGATTGGTACAGCAGCATAATTGTATGACTGGGCTCCATATCCTTGTGTTTGGGGCTGCTGTTGTGCCTTGCAGGACAGTAACAATAAAAACTGAGGCCTACTGTTTTATCCAAAAAGTTGTCATCTATACTATCTTGCTGTCAGAATGAGCGGGACTCATCAAGCACTTTAGGTGTTTGAAGAATCAAGAGAAACACTTCTGTATTATCCCCACCTGGGAAGGCAGAAAAATGCTGCCCTAACTCAAGCATTGTCTCTTCAGTGGCCATTAAATAAAAATAGCTAAAAACATACAACAACACAAAAACCTCATACACATTCATTATTACAAGCTGTGCACTGGATATTATTTGTGCAATTATGTGACTCTCATCTTCACTCACCTACGAGAAAATCTTACACGTCTGTGCAAGAAAGATACATCCACTGTTACATGTTAATACAGGCATCTTCACGGCATCTAAATATACCATGCATTCTTATTTCTGAAATCAGATCAGCTTCATACATGGCACAGGAACAGTCCCACTGATGCACATTTTCCCTATTTCAACTGATCAATTTCCTACCATATTATTTCTCTGTTCCCATAACCAGTCAAGTGCTTAAGATAAAGCACTGGTATCCACCTCCACCAACATTCACTCCAGGCACATCAACAATAGAAACTCAACAAATTAAACTGCTACTGAAGAAATCCAGCAAACATAAAATAGATACTTGAACAGAAAAGGCAGAGAGAAAAAAACAGAAGACAAACATAGCTTTAGTAAAGCACACTAAGATAAATCTACATAGAAGCTAATGTTATTTTGTTGCCAGAGAGGAAATCCATGACAGATTAGTTTAAATCAGAATCAACACACACTACGGAGCTTCCTAAATGGCCTAAGATCACACTCAGTTTGGCTTCATTTGTTGAGAGGTGGAGGCAGCAGCTGAGCATCAGAGACTTTGTCACAACGTGGGCGTACCTGCCCAGCACAGACCACACACTCCCAGTCAGCTGCCTGGGTGCACTCATTATCTAAGCAACATCCGGAGAACTGTAACATGTATCTATCAGTGTTTAATATCAAATACTAAAAAAAAAAAAGGGCCCATGACTATTACACCTTTAGAGAAAGGAAATAAACCCCCACAAACCCACTGTCTCCTGAATCACACATCAGTGTGAAGGACGATTTTAAAGACTTTAAAAAATCCCAACAAAACTTTGGCGTACAACTAACCAAGTCCTGGTTTACCAGCTACTCTGCACAACTACAGCCTTCTGAAAAACATGAAAAATTCTGAATGCATCTAGACTCGGGTTGTTACTAAGATCAGAATATCTTTAAGATAATGTAATCTCTCTATTGACTAGTAAATCCCATGATGCAGTGCTTTTGGCAGACTGTAAACACAGTGCAAAAACCCCAATAAAATGAAGATGTACAAGTTCAGAATTAAAGAAACCTCAGTGTTCTTTTCCTATCCAGATGCACTGTGTCACTTGTCACATTGGATTATGCACTGTAACTGCAGACTGAGGCTGCAGAGCCAATCTAATCTTTTCCAATGGTCAGAACAACAGGCAGTGTGGGAGCAGAGTTAGTCAATAAGGAGGTGTCCATTCCACTGATGATTTTTTGCACTCTATCAATGAAGAGCAAGTTTTCTGGGCTTCAAAGCCAGCAAGTCAGCTTACACTGAGTATCAGAAAAAAACAAATTTTTTTTTTTTTTATAAATTGCCAATAAATATTTTGGCAGTAAGGCTATCTTAGTGATAATATTTAAGGAGGAAAAGGGGAAAAAAAACAACCAGACTACTTACTGCATGCTTTGGAAGCCTGAACATGAGTCCTAAACTAGGAAGGTGTCCCAGATACTGTAACTGTGCATACTCGTAGCTCCTTCTGAAATTGTGACATTTTAGATGCCTGTGTTTCTCTCCTGCTCCAAGAAAATAACATAACTGAAGCAGAGACAAGGAGATGGCTATTGAGATGGCAACATTTATTTCCAGGTGAAAAAATAGTTTTGCCTCTCCTATTAAGAAAATGGGTGAAAAGGAAAGCCTAGGTACACGGTAAACCACAAACAGTGCTTTTCTTGTACAGAAACCCAAGTATCACGAAAACAATGTCTATAGTAACAACAGGTCAGCAGACATGCTCTGACAAATTTTGCTGTGAAAGTTGAAGTAAATACTGCTTTCTCTACTGATCAGTCTGTCCTCCTGCCAGAAACTGTGAAGCCCAGCTTGTTCTGGCTTGGGAACTGACACATGCCTTCTCCCATTTGTACAGAAACTATAACAGTAAACACAGAAAAGCCCACCTGCTGAGACAAAAATAACACTTCTATAAGGAAAGGTGTGGTCTGTGGCAATGCATGTTGCCAGTAATGGAAGAGATGGAAAAAGCACCCCACAAATACACAAATTCTTCAGCAGATGTTATTTTTGTTTGGCAGTCCAGGTTTTTAAGGAAAGCATTGCATTTTTTATGACAACAAAATACAGGTATGAAATCTACAGATATCTGTAGCTACAGGAGAAAGAAGTGCTATGATACAGAAAAAGAAATGATTATACAAGCTTTCTTACCTTAGGTCAATTACTTCTGGATAGGCACACACTCTCAAAGTTTTGGAGTTGGAGCCAACAGCATATAAACTCCCACTGGGATGAAAGGCTACAGCTCTGACAGCCTGTGTGTCTTCTAAAGTATTAATACAAATGAACTGCTTTTTTGATTTATCATCCTGTGTAGAAGGAGAACAATCAAATTAGGTTCTTCAGCATAAAAGTGGACATTTAAAAATGGACGTGATGGTGTTTTTAGAATAATGTATAACTATTGTACTGAAGTGTTAACAAGCAGCGGCACCAGGCAAAACTGTTCAAATTACAGATTTGTAAAATGATGCCTACTCCAGGTCAAGGAACTTCAAAAAGTTACTCTCTTCAACTCACTCATAGAGCTAACACTAGATTAACAGTGCTCATTCTCCCTCCAGGATTCCAACAGCTTTTGTTCTTCTAACAGCCTGTCTCAAAAGCATGATATTACAGTTCATTTCTGTATAAACACATAGGATCTGTGTAAGACTTGCAAAGGGAGCAAAGCTGCATTTTTACTGAAAACAATCCAATTGATAAACACAGTTTATAAAACAAGAAACAACATTTCATCCTGTAGATAACACAAAGTTATCATTAAATTATGCATCATTCATCACCACCTTTCTGAAGTTTTGATTTTTATTTATCTGATGCAGAAACTCTGGAATGTACTTAATTGCAAAGTTATCTCCCTGAAGTCAGACCATACTGACTGGAGTCCCACAATTAAAGTTTGAACTGGAAAAACACAAAACAACGGCTGTAAAAGACGTCCCACTGGAACCTCTGTTGTACATGAAGAAGCTGAGAGAGCTGGGACTGTTTGGCCTTGAAATCAGAAGGGCTTTTCAGAGCAGGCACTGTAATTCTCAGTGTATTCAAATACCTGACAGGAGGAGTGAAGAAGATTGAGCAAAGCTCTTATAAGTGGTACCCAGTGAAAGGACAAGAGCCAGTGGGCACAAATTGAAACACAGGAAACTCCATTCAAACGGGTTTTTTTGTTGTTGTTTTAAAAACAATGTGAGGGTGGTCAGACATGGGAACAGGTTGCCCACGGAGGTTGTGCAAGTCTCCATCCTTGGAGATTCTCAAAACCGAACTGGACCCAGCCCCAAGCAACTTGTTCTCGTTGACCCGTCTTTGAGCAGTGGGTTTGGACCCAGTTTCCAGACGCCCCTTCCATTTGAATGACTCTGTTATTCTGTAGATACTGCGTCAACTAAAATTAATTCTAAATATTTGTTAACAATGACAGGATGTCATATACTCAGGATTAGATACTGAATCTTGTGAAAACACAAATTCTAAAGCACAATAAAAAAACAAACCTCACCTCATCACCTCTTGTCCTAGATGAATTCCCTGAAGAGTCTTCCAGCTGTGACTGAGGGACAGCATGTTCTGATGCACTGTTTTCATTTTGTGAAGAGTTTCAATCCACAACAAGACAGAAAAAACAGGAGCAGGGACAGATTTGTTTATAAGTACTTTCCGAACTAAAGTAACAGTTTCATTCTCAGAACTGAGTACTTTGTGTAGACAAGCGTTATGCATGTCTGATTCTTTAGAATTAAATTATTTTTACAAGGGGTTGCTATTTCTGCAACAACTCCAGGCATTGAACAAGTGAATGCAAGTCAAAAATAAATTTGTTTTCATTCCATGACATATGTATGTATACACATATATACACACATCCGCAGAAAACGGGCTGTTCCTTTCACATTAGTACTACCTTTAGATAACAGAAGAAATTCGGTTCCTACTCTTGCCTGCCTCTCCATCTACTTTCTATTTCATAAAAAAGCTTTCAGAAAATTAGCAGAACACAAAATAAGCAAGAACTATACATGGAATAAAAGTCTGAAATTAAAAATAAGCATAAAATTTAAACTATAACAAATAACCATTATTTCTCATGTGTGCTGTCAAAAAAAAAAGAATTCTATGATACCTGTGAAATCCATAGAAAATACTGATAATGAGCTAGATAATCCTAATTCAATGGCAAATTCATTTGATAGCTAAAAAAAAACCAAACAGCTCCTCCTACAGGACTAACAGAAGGACACTTCTAGTTCTGGACAGTCTCACATGACTTACGTTTGACTCCCTTGTACAGGTGACTCTTCAGGAAACGGTATCTGATTAGCTGGTCCACGCTTTCGAGGAGTGCTTGTACTAACACTGTGGCCATCAGCTGTTACCCTCTGACCAGCGTCTGAAGGTAGTGCTGGATTAGTAGATGCATTTCCTTTGCTTCCACTACATTGCTGGCTAAGTGTTTGTACCTCATTTCCAAGACTGTCCATCCCTATATTTAATTCTCCAAGCTTCTGGATAGATCTAATAACAGAAACAAAAAAGACCAAACCAGGTTATTATGAAAACATGAAGGGGTATAGAAGTGGGTGGAGGGTGAAGCAACAAAACCTCTCAACCTGTTGAGAAACTGTTCAGTAAGATTCTGTTGCTGGTCAGCTCCATCTTCTTGATGTACACCTCCTTCCAACAACATCTGCTGGTACAACTGTCTTTGCTGCTCTTTCTGTTCCAAGTGCTGCTGGTAACGTAGTCTTTGTCTGTAATATTCCTGAAACTGCTCTGTTGAATCACGAAGCTGAAAAGAAAAACAATTTCTCATGAAAAAAAATTAACTATTTAATTGTGATATTTAACCCAAACATTCATTTTCTGGTTCATTATTTCAGTACAGGCACCAAAAGGCCAGCAGATTCTCCAGAGCAGCAATATTTCTGTTCTTCTCTAAAACCAGTTTACATACTAAAAAGGAAAATCACTGCCAGTCTGTGCTATTTGCTGTTGAAGTAGGAAGTAGTCCTGCCATAATTTAGGAGACTCCTCTTCCCTACAAAACTTGCAAAGATCAAAATAAATAGGTGACTTAAAACTGAAAATAGAAATCAGTAAACAATAGAAGCTACATTGTAAACTCCAAGTCATATTTCCACTACAAATTCAGTATTTTCTGCCATGTTGACACCTCCCTGCCAGCAGTCTGCAGAGCCAATTTACTTCTCCCAGTAGCCAGGTGTAATACCTTATCTTTAAAACTGGTGCCTTGTTCTAAACTTTAAAATTTGTTACTTCCTGGACCAAACACAAACACTTGTGCTTCCTTTCTCATGATCTCACCCCTTTCGTATACTATTTTTAGCTCCCCAGGACTCACTGCTTTCTGCATTCCTCAATCCTCACTGTCTCCCCATGCCAAATGCTACCATCATAAAACAGTTGAAAACAAGTTAAAAATGAACAAAATTACAAAATACCAAAAGCACTTTAGCCCAAGGCCAAAATATCAGCACTGAATGACAAACCATTTTCTAAAGAAAAAAACCCCGAACTGCACATTTAAAGAGCAGTAGGAAAAAAAAGCAGTAAAAGAATAACAACAGTGGTGGGTTTTCTTAAATTTATTTAAAAAAAGTGCCATCCTTGTCATCTAGTGATTCTAATCTGTGTAAGAACATCCTGGTAACTTTGCATGACTTCAGAACAGTCATGCAGAGAGTCTTTCTTTGTAACTATGAGCCTTTGCAATTCTTCTAAATAAAAATATTTCCATTATGATTTTGTGTTCTCTGACACAAATTTTTGGTTTATTATGGATTTCCCAGTGCTGTTGCATTTATAAAATGTTTATCACTTAAGGTTTCCCAAGATGAATACTTGCAATTTAGAAACTCTGAATTTATCTTCAGAAGCCTAGAAAGATTGAATCATAGAATTGCTTGGTTGGAAAAGACCTTTCAGGTCATTGAGTCCAACCGTACCTGTCCACTACTAAACCAAGATGCTTCAGTTACCCATCTTTTGAATGCCTCCAGCTAAACAACCCCAGTTCCCTCAGTGGCTCCTTGCCAGCTCCATTGCCCCTCTCTGGACACACTCCAGCACCTGAATGTCCTTCTGTGGTCAGAGGCCCAAAACCAAACACAGGATTCGAGGTGTGGCCTCACCAACGCCGAGTCCAGGGGTACAATCGCTTTCCTGATCCTGCTGGCCACGCAGTTTTTCACACAGGCCAAGATGCCATTGGCCTTCACGGCCACTCCACTGAGTGCAGCCTCTGGGGAGGAACAGCCCTCGGCACCAGGACATGCTGGGGGTGTGTGGCTGGAAAGCGGCTCTGTAGAGAAGATGCTGGTGGCCACCACACTGAAGCTGAGCCAGCAAAGGCAGCCAGCAGTGTGCTGGGCTGCATGAGGAGGAGTGCTGCCAGTACGTCAGGGAAGAAGAGATCCTGCCCTCATCAGGGATTAGGCCACTCCGTGGTGAGTGCTGTGCCCAGTGCTACGCTCCCAGGACAAGAGGGACGAGGCCATGTGGGAGAGAGTCCATCCAAGGGCCACCACGAAAGGGAAGGGAGTGAAAAGTCTGCAATGAGGAGTGGCAGAGAGACGGGACTGTTCAGCGTGGGGAAGAGAAGGCACAAGGCATCTTCTCCATCTGTACCAATATCTGAAGGGAGGGTGTGAAGAAGATGGAGCCCAGCTCTTTGTCATGGTCCCCAGGGTCCATGCAGCTCGGGGTGATCTTCCTTGTTATGTCACTCCCAGGGAAGGGAAGTTCTGACAGTCAGGGAAGGGAGTTCTACTCGCACTTGCCAAGCCTGAGTCCCAGGGCTGCCACTCTTCTCCCACAGCATCCGACTGCCGGGGCTGCACCATCCCCTGAGCAGACCTTGCTCCTGCCACGGGCTAAGTGGAGATCCAGGTAGCTGCACTAGAAAATCACCACTAATAAAAGCGGCCCATATCGCACCCTGTGTCTCCCCTATGGAGACCCCTATAGAGTCCCTTATACCAACCTGTGTCGCCCCTATAGAGGCTATTGTAGGACCCCCTGTTGCCCCCTCTGTCCCAACTTTAGAGCCCCTATTGCACCCTGCCTCCCCTCTACGGAACCTCCTAAGAGAGTAACCTGTATCACCCTGTGTTCTCCCTGCTAAGAGCACTATAGGGCCCACTACAGCTCCCTGTGTTCCCCCCTTTATAGCACCCTATAAAGCCCCTGTCACTCCCTGTGACCCATACAAAGCCCACTATAAAACCTATACCACAACCTGTGTCCCCCTGTGGAGCACAATGTCCCCCATGTCCCCCTTCTGGAGCCCCTACAGAGCCCCAGTTGCACCCTGTGTCCCCCCTTATGGCACCCTCTATAAAGAACCTATGGCTAAATGTCTCCCCACTTAAGAGCCCCCTATAGAGCCACTATAGCTCCCTGTGTCACCACTTTACAGCCCCCCATAGAGCCCTGATCGCACCCTGTATGGTGCCTCCTATAAAGCCCCTGCTGCATCCTGTGTCTGCCCAATGGAGGCCCCTATAGATCCCCCTATATCACAAGGTTGGAAAAGACCTTTGAGATCATGGAGTCCAATCTACGACCCAACACCAACACCTACTTGTCGTCTAAACCATGGCACTAAGTGCCTCATCCAGTCTGCTTTTAAACACCTCCAACTCCACCACTTCCCTGGGCAGCGCATTCCAATGGCCAATCACCCTTTCAATGAAGAATTTTTTCCTAACATCAAGCCCAAACCTCCCCTGACAAAGCTTGAGACCACTTCCTCTTGTTCTGTCACTGGTCGCCTGAGAGAAGAGACCAACCCCTGCCTGCCTACAACTTCCCTTTAAGCACCTGTAGAGAGCAATAAGGTCTATTCTATAAACACTGGATTCTAACTCAGTCCCTCCAGAAGCAATGCAAAAAATAAAGCTATGAAAAGAAATGCAAATTATTTTCTTGCATAGGCATGCACATGCACCGCTACGATGTGGAAACCAAAAGACGATGAAACTGGACTAAGGGCTACCATTTCTTCCCACTTTCCTGTAATAGTTCGGCCAACATCACCTAAGGCACAGCATGTCGTTTCTTCATTCACTCCTATGAATTCTGCACCCAGTTTTTCACCTTTTGTACCCTGCCTTGTTGTAAGTGTAGCTAAGCCCTTTCTTCCCTCCCCTTATTCCCAATCTGCATATGCAACACTTGTGGCAGAGAAGTTACTCAGCAAAATCCTGGAGTGGAGTCCTCAAGTCTGTAGGACTCAGTTAATCCTCTACCAGGCCCCATTGCCTCACTCAATGTCCTAAGCCTACAAAAATACAGACCAAACTGGTTTTCAGTACCATATAGGTGTCATAAGCCAAGACAAAGTTTACTTAAGAAAATCAACCTGGAGTCTGCAAACGATGTTACTCATCATTACTGAATTAAGAGACAGGTATTTAAAATTTAGAAAAAGTTTCCTCCTGAATTACTATTTCACTTTTCCTATATTGCTGCTAAGGAGAAAAAAAAGGAAAATAAAGGATAGTCAAAGTGCAAGCCTTCAAAGATGAATCCAAAATAAGATTACGCTATTGGATTCTGAATAGCAAAGATAAATTTACTAGGGTATTATCCAATTTTAATTTCTGTATTTTAGACACAAAATGACCTAAGATGACCAATGAAACTCAGTGCTAATACCAAGAATTGCATAGAACATGCCAGATTGCTTGCTAAAACACTAAAGATTCTCAAGCATTGTTTAATCTAGCATTGCTGGCTTTGAGGACAGCAGTCTCTTTTTTTTTTTTTTTCAAAGACACACACAGCAGTTTAGCAACACCATTGATCCAAAAAGGCACACTAATCAGCTGCATTACTGACTCAAATGACAGCAGAATTTTACACAATGGAGAGAAAAAAAAAGAGTAGTTTCTCATCCAAGACGCAATAGCTATTTTCACTATAGTAAAAATAAGATTGAAAGCAACCCATTGTCATGCATGAAGTTCTCAACACAAAGGCAAATCATTATGAAGTGATCAGAACACAGCTCAAAGGCTCTCATTATTTTTAAACAACAAACCACTACCTCATTTTTCTCTTGTTTGGCTGATCCCTGACTTTGTGCTCCATTAACTGGTTCATTTTCTGAAACCGAACTCTGGCACAAAGTCTCGCTGCTGATGGGATGCTGTGGCTCCACAGGAGTATCACTTCTTACGGCAACATGGAAAAGAAGAGAGGCTTAATTGAGAAAAACTAAGAGTAGAAAATCCCCTGCTAAGTAGAGAAAAATAACATTCCACCATAAATTCTGCTCATGCAAGTATACACACTACTCAAGTCACAGATATTGGTTAGAAGAAAAAATGGCACTTCCAATGAGTTACACTAAACAAAACCCCTAACAAACAAAAAGCACAGAGTGCTTTGTCCCAGTATTTTCTAAAAAGCCTTACCATCACAGAATATCCAAACTCCATGTTTTCTACCCCTACCCTTGAGTTATTCAAGATCTCCTGTATTCAAAGCAATTGTGTGTGTAGAATGTATGAGATACAGAAGACATTAGTCACGTAGTGTAAGGTCTTAGTTTAATTACCACTAGCAATCTAAACTATGCTTAACATCCATCAGTTTGAACACTCCTGACAGTGCTACATAGGAAAATGTTTAGTTCAGTTTTGCTGCTCTTGTATTATATAAGTATTTCTACACAGAACTCTTTCCAAAACGCTTTAGCAGTCAGTAAATCTACAGAACACATTAAAAGCCTTGGATCCCCATCTTCGGTTTTGTCAACTTACAAGTCCTCTCTCCTTAGTGACTTAAAGAGCAAAGCTCTTTAAGAAGGCATTTTGAACTCTGAGTATAATAACAAAAGTAACTCAGCTGACTAAAAAACAAATAATTGCTTGCTGATTACAACTTAAGTGAAAAAACATATTCCTCTCACATGCAAGAGGAAACAAGGCCCCAGCTTTCACCCTTGCAAATATTCCCTTTTAAATTGGAAAATTAATCTGAAGTTGGATTTTTCCTGAAAAATTTAATGTCTTTTTGAAATGTATGGATCTGGCCCCTTCACCTAATTCTAATCTTCCACAGATGCATTAATGAAAAAATGTGTTAAGAGCTATCAGCTTCATTTAACATACAAACACCTACACAAAGCAAAAAACCTGCAGCAATTCACCACTTGATTAAACCCACAAGATAACACTACTTATTTGTGCAGAATTATTCCAGTACACTAAAACTGAAAAAGAAAACAAAAATTTTAAGAATCAGTGTTAACATTGGTCGTTGGGGTACAAGCAGAAATGGTAAGGTTTGTAAGGTGGGTAAAATTAGAGGATTCACAATTTATTCACATCTTCAGGAGAAATAGTTTTTTAAAATGGAACTTAAGATACTTCTTTAAGACTCAAGCTATCCACAAATAACCCTAGATGTGAAGAGGCTGGTATCATTTTAGAATTAAACAAAATAGCTCTTTTCAAGATAAGCATTAAAATAATGTATCAGGACACACACCAGAGCAAAAATTTCCATTATTATTGCTGACCTGACATCAGTTTTCTTTTCATTCAGCTTTGTTACAGCTGGTTTTTATCTTAACACAAGATATAGAACATTGCCGTAAGGCAAATCTAATAAGACTGTCACCAGCTGTAGTCAGGATTGAACACCACAGCTCTAGAAGTGTCCTCTGCTCACCAGTGCACCCAAGAGCAGGGTTAGCTACCCATATGGTTCTCCGAGAGCCAAAAAAGCTGGAGCTGCTTTCTAGAGAGGTGTGGATACAACATTTAGAAAAGGGCAGAACTGCTGATCAAAATAAACGCCAAGCAAAAGCATTATAAGGTCTTAACTCACCATTTCCCCTCATTACCAGGACTTTTCTCTCAGAAGGTAAAAGGCACTAAGTTTTGACACAGGTTTTAGGCTTTATGGAAGGAGAGAAGTCAGTTTTGCAGCGTACATTGCATTAAAAGTAATTAATAGCATATCACTGCTATCATAATTCATCTATCTCCAAGTCCAATACAAAAAACATAATATGCTTATCAGCCTTATTCAATTAGGTTTGGAAGATAGTAAGTAATATTTAAGCTAAACGACTAGTGTTAAGAGGAACACTACCAGGACTGCATATAGTCATTTCCACTAACTTCACTGGGACCATTTCCATATATAATTTTTTGAAGTATACATAATCATTTAGAGCATCAGGACCAAAGTTTACAGACACCTCAGGACAAAATGGGATGGGGAAAGGAGTCACAACTATTCCACAGTCTCCATTTATTTATCTGGAATGAAAGAATTCAGTAATACTGGACATAAATCATAACCAGACTATTACATAATCAGAGCACATTTGTACTCTTGTGCTAGGATTTCAACTGTAAGAAAGCCCAGATTGAACCCATAAGGTTCAAGACCAAATACGAAAATTTACCTTGATCATAACAGTGTAAGGAAGAAACTCCCTTGTATATGGAGCTTTAATTACAATAGAGTTTAAAAAATCAAATTATATTTCCATTTTACAGTGATATCCAAAATTACAATGCAAGTAAGAAATCAGTAAGTAAGATAAAAGTGCAACATAGGTCGAGATGAAAATAAAGCTACAGTTGTACTTACCGCTCTGGTGACTCCTCAAAAATGCTGTGACACTCAGTGTTCTCAAGCATGAGACTTCGGCTGAGGTTCTGTACTCCTGGGTAATGGAAATTAGCAAAGGAGTGCGACATCGGAGAAGTTTTGGTCCCAAGGTCTGTGACTCGCTTATCGTGATTGGTTAATCCACACGACAGCCCATCTAAGGCTGGGTTTAAGGAGCGGGTCATGTAAGCATCTGCCGACTGAGGTCGTCTCATGGGGGATGATGGGTAAGGAGAAAGTTTGCTGATAAGAGGTGTCAAAAGATCAGCATACGCAGCTTTTGTAGGTTTGAGGAGCTTATCAACGTGAATATTAAGCATCTTTTGTTCAAAAGCACAAGAAAAAACAGTAGCTGGCAGATTCTGCAGCCATGATAACAAGCTAAGGTCCAAGTCATCACACCCATTACCACACAAGAGATCAATGCCCAGCAATACTTCGCTTTCCGTGATTTCTTCTCCTGTTGCTTTACTTTGACAGAATTCCACACAACATTCATAAAGCAATCCCTTCATTACAAGCTGAAACAAACGATTGTTACTAGCTTTGAAGCCAGCCTCACTCAGTTTCCTATCAGCAGGAATAAACTCTGCCACCATGATGCAGGCTTCTTCAAAGCAGTGAACCCGTGCAGTGCTGGGATTCCAGTCCTTGAATTCTGCATGGTTGGTCAATCGAGGCAGTGTCAGCAGCAAGCAGAGCTTACTGTAGTCTTCCTTTGAGGGACAATATTCTTCCAGTGCATGTAGGCACTGCACAGCCTCACGCATTGTAAACTCCAGCTACAGAAACAAGAACATTAACAGAGTGGTTTGTACTACGTGTGTTTCTACAACAAAAGTTAGTTGAGGAAAAACAGGCAGTAGCAGAATTTCTCCATTACCGCTCCTTTATTACTATTACTGCTTTTATTTCATTAAAACAGCATATGATACAGAGTCTGAAATTGGTGATGCAAACGTAGAATTATAAAATCACCTGGTCAGAAAAGAGCTTTGAGATCATCAAGTTGAACCATAACTGTCCACTACTAAACCAGAGCTCCAAGAAACTCGTCTACCCATCTTTCAAATACCTCCAGGGCTGGGGACTCAGCCACCCCCCTCGGCAGCCATTCCAGTGCCTGACCACCCATTCAGTGAAGGGATTGTACCTGATGTCTGATCTCAGCCTCCCCTGGTGCAATCTGACACCATTTCCTCTCTCCTGTCACCTGGCACTTGGGAGAACAGACCAACATCCACCTCCCTACAACCTCCTTTCAGGGAGCAGCAGACAGTGATGAGCTCTCTCCTCAGCCTCCTTTTCTCCAGGCTAAACAATCCCAGTTCCTTCAGCTGCTCCTCCTAGTTAGAACACAGCCCATCTCCTGGATGCACTGACTTCCTGGAATCCCCCTTCCCCATTTTCTACAGATCTGTGGAACTTTTTCATGTCACTGCAGGTTTGATAGGCTTAAAATTTTAAATCCATAGCTGAACACCTTCAATTCTACCAACAGCATACTTCTGTTCTCAAAGCCAACTGATTTTTTTTTTTTCCCTTTTTTAATGTCTGGAACAGCTATTGGCATAAGTCATAAAAGGCTTGTAGATTTTTCTAGATTCTAGTGATTATCTACTTTGAGTTGGCTTTTATATTGAGATTTTCATTCTTCAATCAAAAATGTCAGAAAAGATCAACAAGGTCTCAGAAGATAAGACCTCCAAATAAAGAGTGATTTAGTACAAAGCTTGTAGAGAGCTAAAAGCCAAGAATCATGGTAAATACAGGGAACTTGCTATTTTTAGTTACAAAGATTAAAAAATTATAGAAAAATCCCACTTACCCATGTTACCTAGCACTTGCCCAATACAGCAGCCTTTCTTCCACAACATGCCCACACATTTGGTGACATTCAAAATAAAAAAATAAAAGGGACATAAATCCACTTTTTTTCTCTCTACTGCTATCTAGTAAGAGATGAAGTGATTAGAGGAATCATCTTCCCTTTACAACTACGATGACTTAGTTTTAGCTTTCTCTACACTGTCAAGAGAAGACCTTGCAACACAATGTATGTGCAACAGGACAAAATTAAAACCGTTTCAGTTTTGAAAACAAAATTAACTCTTAGAACTACTGGCATTCTTCATTTTTGATTTCCTAACATTTTTGTGTTAGAAACTTGATATTCTGTATCACCAACATAAATGAAAACCTGTAATTCATTTCACAATCTGCACGCTTTCTTTGCCAGCTGGAGCTCACGTCTCTTTCCATATTGAAAATCTAGATTCACAATCCCTGCTGTTTGCACATTTAACTGAACTGGCCCTTTGTGTACACATCTGTTCCTCCCAAAGAAATAACTGTGTCCTTTCTCTCTAAAAGCAACAGAAATTAAGATTAATCCAAATGAGAATCTTTCACCTGGTCTTGATTATGACAATAATCAAGGGTTGGACTTGATGATCTTGGAGGTCTCTTCCAACCCAGATAATTCTACGATTCTAATAAATTTCCATGATTTTGAGGCTTGCTTCGGACCATTGTTTAAAAAAAAAAATAAAAAAGAGCGTCCTGTACTTTAGCCTAATGGTGTAAAGTAAATCTGAGGATCAGGACCAAAAATGGCATAGGGACACTGATCTATGCTGCTGAGTGACCATTTTTCCATTGTTTATTAAACCATTTGGAAACAGCTAAAACACACGTACTCGGTGCTGAGAGCTTCTGCTTTGCCTTTCATCAGAATATCTCGAGAGGCTTCTTGACAACAACAAAAAAATCACGAAACAGAGATAAATCTTACATGCTGAGGCTCATCTTGCGCTGACATTGCATTGTTTACACACAAGGCTTCCAAGAACTTCTGCTTCATTATAATGTAACGAAATCTGCAGGTGAGAAGTGAAATGCCATACACGTTGATCCAGTAGCTACACAACCTTTTAAAGACATGCAGGGTATTTTACAGCTAATTTTTGAGTCAGGCATAGAAATTGCAATGACACAGAACTCTGACCCCAAATTTTAACAAACTATTTTTTACACATGAATTTTTTTCAGTTGTTGCTTTCAGAAATACTACATTAAAATAGCAGAAGATTAATAAGAAGAAATTCATATCGATCACACTAATTTCTTAAACAGAAATATGAGCAGCCAACCAGAAAAAGACCGTACAATATGCACCATATTCCTAAAGCGTAAGGCAAATAAATTCATTTTCTGTGCACATATTTTCATAGTTTAAGTTAAAAACCACATGTGTACACTTTAGGAACCGTATATGGGTTAGAAAGAAACCCAAAAACTAAGGTGAAAAACTCAGAACTACCGCTTTCATGTACAATACTTAGAAATTAATGTGCTTTCCGCAACACAAAAATTGAACTGACATACATTCTACTTTACCTTTTCTTGTCAAATTTTTCCATACATTCAAGGGGCTGAATAAACTGAAGCACCTCATCCCACTGGCCATCAAGAATCAACTGCCTAGTAAAAGAAAAGGTCACTCCTTTAATTTCACTGGACAAGAACAACCTCCTTCCTTCTAAGTAAGCAGCTCTTAAATACATAACAGGTGATCAGCCCACTTTCAGAAGTTAGTGCTTTGCACAGATGCCAAAATTACTGTCTGATGTAACCAAAATCCAGGACTTGTTCTGATACTTTGTAAAAATAACTGTATCCAAGATGGACAAACATTAATTACTTTTAAAGAAGCATGAAAAGGGACAAAATGGTCCTGTGTTTCCTGTTTTACTTGTAATTGTTAAATAAAAGGAAAATCTTACTTCAAGAGTATGAATAAATACATTAATTGATTCAATGAATACATTCTCAAGAATGAAAGTGAACTTAAAAATGACTTCATTTTGATTGTATAAATACTGCTAGGCCTATTTTTGGAGAGAAAGGGAGAAGGGGGAGAAAGAACATAGAACTCTCATATTAAGCACGAAGAAGAGCTTAGCAGTAACTATACCAGCACAAGAGCTCCAACTCTAAGGCTGGTGGGCTACACTGCACATGTGAATTAGTTCAATTTCTTTGTGCTTTCGTATCACACACAGAGTTCTCTATAAAAGACCCAGATCTGCAATGAAGGGCTGAGTTCCTCATTAGATGTAAGATGTAAGCTAAGAATGAGACAGACAGATAATAACTTCAATATTTCCCTAATTTTTTTTCATTTAATTTCCATACGCATGATTTTAATCAAAAGGGAAGTCGGGTGACAAATCTTGTTCAGGGATAAAATACATTTTTAATGCTTGAAGAACAACTGGAGGAGTTATTTTCCCATGCTTCTACAAAGCTAAGTAGCTTTGGCATTGAAAAGAAAACAATGCCAAAAAACTAGTATGCATATACACTAACTCCTTTGAATAATTTTAAGGGCAATATCATGAAAGGTAAATAACACCAATTTTCATGCCATAATGGCAGAGATCCCTTTCATGTTATTAAATTAATGATAAATCTAGGTATTTGAAATGCAGACAGTATTTTGGAAACCACTCAACTCATCCTAGATCTCTGTGCCAGAATATTGACAAAATATTTTATTTATTTTAGTAGTCTATAAACTACATATTCAGTTCCATGTAACATGGTAAGTAAATGACAAGGTCATTGCTGCAAAGATAAGATCTTGCTCTCCTCTCCTATTCCTGCCCGTGTTTTCCCCAGCTTACCCTGCGCTGACACTGGCACTTGTTAAAACTCCTTTGCACTTTAATTCATTAGCAAGCCATAAAAATAACCAAGTTAAAATGAATGAACAAGCAAACAAAAAAAAAATCCAACTCTAAACCTACATTGATGATATGCAGTCAGTTACTTCAAGTGGCTCAAAGGAGGAGGTAACTAACTTCAGAGCTGGACCACAGAACTGTGACCAGGAAGGAGCAGAATAACATCAGGGCATAAAATTTTCTGTTTAGTAGCATGGGCTACCCCCTAAATCACAGTCCAGCTGTGTGTTTTCATATATGTAGTATTTAAGGACCACAGAAAGAAGTCCTACCTTAGAAAAAGCATGTCATCTGAAAACAGGCCATTAATGACCCCACTTTCTTTTTCAAGCGCCAGCATACTGATATGAAGTCTCCGTGAGTTCAGAAAATCTAGTATTAGTTTAATTATTTCAGCTTCTTTAACATTCACTGTTTCTTCAGCTGTCATGATGGCAGCCTAAAAGGAAAAAGAACAGAGTATTTTAGCTATGATCAATATCTTAATTTATGCTTGATTTACAAATGTTGGCTACTAAAAAGAAATAAAAATAGGTGACAGAATATTGTAGCATTACAAAAATTACATACACAGAATTATGGAACTGATTTTAAGAGGTCAATTTTAAAGCCACAATTAAGACCTAAAAATGCATCTGCAACTTTTTTATTCCTGTCCTATGCAAATACAGGGGCCCAAATAAACAAATCTGCCAAGGAATCAATCCTCCTACACTGTGAAAATGTTGTGGTTACCACCTCTGCAACATGTAAAATTTCCTGTCTGAAATGCAAACACTGAAGTTGAAAGAGCATAAAACCAAGCCAGTCACTGTAATTTTCTAGAGATCTTACAGGTAAACCTAAACATTTCTAGCACATACAAAAAGCACAGCACACTAAAAATGCATACTCCCCCTTTAAGCAGCGTATGACAATTAAGCCAGGGGGTTCCATTCTTCCTTCATCAGGACACCCGTTTCTCTCTCTACACTCATGAAGAACCTAAGCTGCCATCTCAAAGTGGCCTACGCCACTTTGAGCACTGGCTTCCAGAGCCCCACTCACCCACCTGTCTCCAGCTGCGTATTCCCAGCCCTTCCTCAGCACTCCTCACTTTTGTTCCCTTTTCCACCAGCTCACGTGCGAGCTCTCCAGCCAGCAGAAAGGAAAGGTGGGAATATGCAGCTGTGGCAGTGACAGGCCAAGGCCCTGGCTGCCAGCAGTCAGCTTGTTTAAAGCTCCCATGGATACAATGCCCAAGCTCCCTTGCAACATAATTCCTCCAAGGATATGAAAGTTGTCGCGTTTACTTAAGAAACCTAAAATAATTCTGCTTCTGGCCATCTTGCACAGTTCCTTAAGTCTAACTTAAAGTAGAAGCTGTTAAACTTTAAGAAAAAGAAAAACCACAAAAATACTTTGCTGCTGTAGCTCCCAAACTGATTTAGCGAAAAATACCTGGGGTTGTGGGGAGAAGTCCTGTAACACAGCCAAGTCATGTAGTGTTGCTTCATCAGGAGCTCCTCTAAAAAAGCTGGAGGATACAAGGGAGCAGCTTCCCATGAGGTAAAATTCAATTTAAGTCCAGGTTACTGCAGAAAGGGGTGGTCCCTCTTCTCACCACTGTGTCCCCGCCACATCACGGCACCCACACTGGAGCTGCATAGTTAGCCAGACCGCTCCTCTGATCAGGGCACGGACACAAAGAACCAACAGAGCTCTGCTTCCTGGCAGTAGCAAAGCCTTAACCTGACTTAAATTGGTCACGAGAAGGCACCAAAAAAGAGAGAAGCTGCCAGTGCCAGTGATGGACTGTCAGCAGGAGGAGAGATAGTAAAAAAGAGAGATGGTAGAATAACAGTGATGAGAAAAATTAATAACAGGAGATGACTACACAGAGCAAGCAATAATTGTCCACAGCAAAAACTTGCTTTCACCCCAGCAGCTCCCTCTTTTCATGCAAGAGAGGACATAAAAATACTTAAGTCCCTCATGCAAGCATTTACTTATGTGGGAATGCAGCAACTATGATGCTGAAAGACAACCAGGTACGGGTAATGCAGCTCCCAAAAGAAGCTGAAGAGATGATGCAGCCCCCAGATAGCTTGGCCTTGGAAAACTGGAGTCCATAAGCCAGTTATTTAGCTCACATTAGGAAAGATGCACAGAAACTGGTACTAAGAAGTCCAAGAACAGATATAATGAGTTTGAATAATCCAAATAAGACACTTAAGAAGTATTAAAAGGAACTTAATTATTTACTGGGGAAGAGAAAAATACATCCATGAATTGTCACTGCTCATCATAAACCAAAGCTAATAAACTTGAAGGGACACAAAACATTAGGCATTAATGAGAGGGTTTTTTGTACTACATCACATAAAACCCCACGTTTTCCATCTTCCTCACAGCTTTTGCCAGAATGTTTGACTAGGAAAACATTTGATAATAGCAGCATAGCTTACTTTGGAACAACAAAGACCTAATTGTGCCAGATGAAATGACCCAACTTTTTTTAAGAACAGCTGGGTTCAATTCTCATTTTAGTTACAGGAGACTCCAATCACTGGTACTTCCATGAGTTTCATGAAGAACACACCCAGAGACAACACACCCCTCTTAGCCAGGAAGTCAGGAGAATTAAAATCTGGCTTGCAGAAAGCTTTGCAAGTGATGCAAGCAGACAAGACACACAAATCCAAAGCCAGGATTTGTAGAAAGATGCTTTTTCCTTATGTATCGGCACTGTTTCAATTTCTTTTTTTGGCAACTGAATATGGATTTTTGGTCATGGAGAAAAACTAAATCCTGTCCTTACATGCTGAAGGAAAAAATCAACACAAATTTAACCAGCACCTTTAAGATTAACATCTTAATTCTCAACTTCACCTAATGCACTTGCATTCATCTTTTAGTATGCTTTATGGCACTGCTGGGTTTTACATAAATTTAATTAACCTCCTTGCCAAAAGACAAAGTAAAACTTAGGTAAAGTTATATTGAGACTCCTCATCAGAAAACTACAGAAAAAATTCAGACCACCACTCCCTTTGAAGAAAGGAACATCAGGTCCAGCCTCCTTTTCAATCAGATCTAGTCTAAACAGGAAGCCACCAAACACGGCTTCAAGAATGTCTTAAAATTAAGTATTTATACATTCTATTGATGGAAAAAAATAAGTATAATAATACTATTTTGCTTAAGAGTACAATTACATCAAGTCTAGCATCTGCAAGAAGTTTTCCATTTTCCATTGTAGTTTTGAAAGAACAGGTTTGTCCTGAACATAAAGCCTTTGCCAATTCTAACACAAATAACTAGAAAAGAACAGTAAACCTACTAGAGAAGATTTTCACTTAATTGATGGATTTTTTAGGCTGATGAACTCAGACTTCTCTTCTAAGCATCATGCTGTCAAAATAAAAAGCAGCACTGTAACACTGTCAGGAAATTATAAATATACATAGGCTTACATATCACCCTCCCCATGAAATACATGAGTTTTTCAGTGGTGTGTGTACGGATATAAATAATAATAATTAAAATGCAAAGAACAACAGGGAAACTCAATATTAGAGCTCAAGCTGCATCTTCAGTCCATCCCGCTATACTGCTTTCCGTCAGCACATATGGCTCATCACGTCACAATCTGATCAGCTCAAGCACTAATACTCAAGGATGATTGTAGCACTGTATTAGCTGAGGTATAAATGAAAGTAAATGAATCCTAGAGCTTAACATTTCAGGTGCCTTCTACCAACTATTTTTTGCTACAACCTTTTAATCTTACCCAGTCTTTTCAAAACAGCTCTTTTCCACATCTGTCCTCCTTTCTTCTCTCTCCTGTCTGCTCCCTCTTTTCATCTTCCCTTAGTTCTGTATTTAAATTTGTTTTCCTCCTAATAAATCTACATCAAGAAAAAAACCCAAATTCTTGCTGCATACGTAGCACATCTTTTCTTTGTGGTTTCAACGGACAAGGTGTCCTTTAAACAAGCTCTTTGGAACACAGACGACATACTCCTAATTTTTCCAGGGAGAGGTATCCTTCTTGTTCTGTTCTTACTCATGTTCTAAGTACACACCAACAGGAAGAATCCTCTCATGATGTTACAAGAAGAGAAAATAATTCTTTAAAAAAATATATACACACACTTACTTGCACATAATATACTATCTTCGGAAAATGTTTATAAACTAGGAGTGAATTTTGAATAGTCTTTAAGTTACCTCCCTTAGAAGACATTTAAAACACATACGCATTCACGTGACAGTAAGTCAAAGTAATATTTAATACTCTCGAAAACAAGTAAATAGTGACATTCTAAAATAAGCTCTATTCCCATTATTCATCACCTGAAATAGATGACTCGTCACTAGCACACAATATGCATTCACAAAAGTGGGTATAAAAACTCTATAATATTCAGAAATAAAATAATGAAATATTACAAAATCTTAAGAGTGCCACCCTAAGAGAGCAGGGATGAGTTCAAAGAAAGAAACGATGCCTAATTAGAAGCCTTGGTTCTCTGACTTCAGTGGCAGCTGCATTGCATATCCACAACCTAAGCATCTTACAGAATGAGCTATGTCACAGAAAAAGCAAACGTGGATAAGTAATGCATATTTAAAATGCTGCCTGTTTCGCATAAAGTGATTTCCCCTTTAATTCATGCCACAGTAACTCACAGATGTCCCTCGGGCCTGCCCAGAGCCCACTCCAGGGTTCCAGCTATGCACAGACCACAGGGAACTCATAGCCCCGTCAGGACCCTGCAGCTGTGATTCGGATGCGCCCTCAATCACCTTTCAGTATCTCTGTACCAAGAGAATTTACAAAATCAAGTCTACAGGCCAAGTCTTTTATTACAATTGATTGCCACAACAGCCGGTGCAACTACTGACAATCATTTTACCCTAAGAGATCACACGCTTCATTACTGCAAACGAACTACTATGCTGAACACATAAAGGCCCCAACAGAAAGCCTTCACGCAACTTCGCACAGTTGGACTCTGTGCTGGAAACATTTTTCTGCTCTAGCACACAGCAGTTCAGCTCTCATACGCTGGCCTTTCCTCCCCTCACAGACTGTTTCACTGGCTTCCTCTCTAGCAATCCATTTTCAAAGAATCATTAAGATTCATTGAATCCAACTGTCATCCTAAAACCACCATGCCCACTAAACCATGTTCTGAAAGTGCCACATCTACACATTTTCTTGAACATCTCCTGGGATGGAGGTGTTTAGACATTAGGAAGAAATTCTTCACGATGAGGGTGGTGAAGCACTGGCACAGGTTAACCATGGAAGCTGTAGATACTCCCTCCCTGGAAATCTTCAAGGTCAGGTTGGATGGGGCCTTGAGCAGCCTGGTCTGGTGGGAGGTGTCCCTGCCCACGGCAGGGGGTTAGAACTGGATGATCTTAAAGCTCCCTTCCAACACAAACCATTCTATGACGCTATGGGGACTCCATAGCTTGCGCAGCCTGTTCCAATGCTTCACTCTTCTGGTAAAGAATTTTTTCCTAATATCAAATCTAAACCTCCCCTGATGCAACTTAAGCATAGCTCAGCTGTTGGTGCAAAGCCCTGGCAGTGCTCCCCACCCCTCTCCAGAGGATGGGCAGGGCTCTTGCTCCCACTGCACATAGGCTGTATGCAGGGAATTCTGGACCCCAATGCTGGGAGGGACACGATCAATTATGCATTATATCCCTAACGGAGTGAAAACAGAGTGAAGAAAAATAACACCAGAGATGGGAAAATAAAACCAAGAGACTGGAAATGAATGTATTTTGACTAAAAAAATGCCAGTTGCTCAAAATTCTCCTCTATTTTTCCGCTTCTTCCTCTCTAGTTGGCTCTTGTGAGACCCCACTCACAGTCCTGTGTTCAGTTCTGGAATCCCTAAAATAAGAATGACATGAAACTGTTGGAGCAGGTCCAGAGAGCCCACGAAGATGACCAGAGGGCTGGAGCACCTTTACCATCAGGACAGACTAACAGGTCTGAGCTTGTTCAACCTGGAGAAGAGAAGGCTCCGGGAAGACCTTAGAGTGGCTTTAAATTGGAAGGGGGAAGATTTATATTGGACATTAGGAAGAAATTCTTCACGCTGAGGGTGCTGAGGCACTGGCACAGGCTGCCCAGGGAAGCTGTGGATGCCCCCTCCCTGGAGGTGTTCAAGGCCAGGTGGGATGGGGCCTTGAGGAGCTCGCTCTGGTGGGAGGTGTCCCTGCCCGTGGCAGGGGGTGCTGGAACTGGATGAGCTTTAAGGTTCCTTCCCACCCAAACCATTTTATGAATCTCTGATTCCACGCTAAATCCACCTCTGCTGAGAGCCCAAACACCCGCACCGCTCAATGACACGGGAGGCGCTGAGGGGCCAGGGGCACAGCCTGGGCACAGCCTGGGCCCCGCACGCCCCCCCGCTCCCCCCCACAACAAAGGGACGCGGGCGCCGCTGCCGCCGATCCCCCGCGGCAGCCGGGGGCTGGGGGCGATGCTGCCGGGTCAGCGAGGCCGCCGGGCGGCGCCCCTCGCCCCGCCTGCAGCCCCCGCCCCGCGCTCACTGGCCCCCCCCTCACCTGCGGGGCGCGGGGCCCGTTCGCGCCGGTAGCAACGGGGAAGATGGCGTCGGGCCTGGCGGCTAGGCAGGCCGGTCGCTGCCGAGGGCTCTCTCTCCGCTCCGCGCCGCGCCGCGCTGCCGAGTGCCCGGCGGCCCAAGACCCGCCCCACCCTGCGCCGCCGCCGCCGCCGCCCGAGCCGGGAGCGCAGGGCCGGGAGGGCGGGGCCGGGAGGGCGGGGCGCGCGCCGCAGGGGCGGGGGCGGTGGGGCGGGGCGGGGCGCGCTTTGTTCGCGCCGGCGGGAACCGCGCCCGGGGAGGCGGGGGGGTCGCGCTGAATGGAGAATGTGGTTTTCAGTGAAATAGATTGTACTTGTGAGTGGTGCATTCTCTGACAGAATTAGTGTAAAAAAATAAGGTGTCTCTTCCAGATTTATTTATCAGGCATTTTTTCCCAGTCCAAAGTGTGCCTTTTGTGTTTTTTGTTGTTGTCCCGCTGGGCTGCAGAGCAAGAGCAAGGACTTGCTGACAGGGGACGTGATATCACTGCAGTGTCAACAGGCAGAAGGAATTGTTGGGCTGCCTTTAAATCTCTACATTTCAGAGATGTTCAGAGGGCAGCTTCAAGAATACAGGAAATCTGCTCCTAGGGCTTTTAGGACTGAACTGAAAACTAAGGTGGATGAAAATGAACAGCCTTCCCTGCCCCCCTGCCTCCCAGCTGGTTATTTTTCAGCCAGTTCAATCGGTTCCCTGTACAGCATCACAAACAGGCTGATACAAGCAAGGAATTATGTTGGAACACAAACACGCAGTTACACCCAGTAAAGCTGGGGTTTTTTTCAGTGGTGAGCCCAGCATAAAATTTTCATCTATAACCAGCCTTGGCACCCCTCCTCTTGCTGCGTACCTATATCACATAATTTACCAAAAAATCACATAGTTCACCAAAAATCATGAGCACCTTTGCCATGAGGACAGGCTGAGAGAGTAGAGCTTATTCAGCCTGGAGAGGAGAAGGCTCTGGGGAGAAATTAAAGTGGCCTTACAGTACCTGAAGGGGCTACATGAAAGCTGGGGAGGGACTTTTTGGAACAGCAAGTAGTGACAGGGCAGGGGAAAATGACTTTAAATTGGAAGGAGGAAGATTTAGATTGGACATGAAGAAGAAATTCTTCACGCTGAGGGTGGTGAGACACTGGCACAGGCTGCCCAGGGAAGCTGTGGATGCCCCCTCACCGGCAGTATTCAAGGCCAGGTTGGATGGGGCCTTGAGCAGGCTGCTCTGGTGGGAGGTGTCCCTGCCCATGGCAGGGGGGTTGGAACTGGATGGGCTTTAAGGTCCCTTCCAACCCAAACCATTCTGTGATTGTATGAAATACCCGTTCTCCCCATTTTGATGAGCTGCTAGCGCGCTCCACTGCAACCCTGCTTACTTGTCAGCACTGGGAGCAGCTCCAGTTGCTGTATGCTAAAGGGACTGCTCTGCTGTGGGCTGGCCACAGGATTCACTGGTGAATGCTGTCTGCTATGGCTTCTCCTGAGGATGGACTGACAGGTAGTTTGGCATTCAGCCCCGTTTAATGTGTTTTTCTAACTGTCAGGAGATTTGGGTCAAGCAACCCTCAGTATCGATACAGGCTGGGGGATGAGATTGAGAGCAGCCTGCAGAGAGGCACCTGGGGGTCCTGGTGGATGAGAAGCTGGACATGAGCTGGCAATCATAGAATCATAGAATCGCGTGGTTTGAAAAGGTATTTGAGATCATCGAGTCCAACTGTACCCGTCAACTACTAAACCGTATCCCTGAGCACATTGACTGTCCCTCTTTTAAATACCTCCAGGAATGGAGACTCAACCACTTCCCAATGTGCGCTTGCAGCCCAGAAGGCCAAGCGTATCGTGGACTGCATCAAAAGAAGCGTGGCCAGTAGGGTGAGGGAGGTGATTCTGTCCCTGTAATCCACACTGTTGAGACCACACTAGGAGTACTGTGTCCAGCTCTGGAAAGAAATGGGTCTGCTGTATTGGGTCCACAGGAGGCCGCAAAAACGATCAAAAGCCTGGAACACCTCCTCTATGAAGAGACACTGAGAGAGTTGGGTTTGTTCAGTTTGGAGAAGACTCCAAAGAGACCTTGTTGCAGTCTTTCAATATTTAAAGGGGGCTTATAAGAAAGATGGGGAAGAACTTCGCAGGGCCTGTAGCAGTAGGACAAGGGGTAATGGTTTTAAACTAAGAGATGTTTGGACTAGAGATTAGGAAGAAATTTTTTATGCTGGGAGTGGTGAAACAGTGGAACAGATTGCCCAGAGAGGTGGTAGATGCCCCATCCCTGGAAACACTCAAGGTCAGGTTGGATGGAGCTCTGAGCAATCTGATTGAGTTGAAGATGTCCCTGCTTATTGCAGCGGGTTTGGACTGGATGACCCTCATTGTCCTTTCCAACCCAAACCCTTCTATCATCCTACGATTGTGGCATCTGAAAGTTATCCCGGTGAAGGGTTACTAAGCTTTTTCTGTGCTTGAATATAGCTGGGGAGTGGAGATGCAAAATGCTTGTTAAAATGGACACCCCTCTGTGTGTACAGCAGCATGCTGGCAGGCCCTGTCAACATGGACAGTGACAATTTACTGAGAAAGGATGCAGCAAAGACCTGATTTTTTAAATTTTCTTTTTATTTTAAATTATGTATGTGTGACATGTGCCAGTGATCCAGGGAAGGCTGCCAGGGATTTAACTGAAGCTGACCTGGATTCCCTGTCACACTGATGGTTAAAAATGTTAAGAACCACAGCAAGGTCAAGTCTGCTTGGAAGTGGTTTTACTGAGGATCAGCTGAAGGATAGAGGGGGATCATAATGTTACTCCCTCTCTCTTTTTTTCTGAAAAGAAATACAGAGAAATGTCCCGAAGGCCGTCCAGCGAGGAGTGCTGCCTGGCTGCACAGTCGTGGTTCTACCAGGGACAAGCAAGGAATGTGGAATTTGATGGTTCCTTCTGTGATACTCTGGTCCCAGCATCACATCCCAGAAAGCTTGACTCGCAAGTAAAACATCAAATCCTTCCATTTACGTATAAAACTGTCACTTGTTGCTTAATTGCCTTTGCAGGCACTGATTAACAGATAATGTAATTATAGAAATGAAACAGTTTCCCACTATACATAACAGGGACGATAAATCACAGGGGGTGCAGAAAAAGTAAGATGACTTTAATTGAATCATCTAAACAAAGCTGTATGCATAACTTTGCTGAACATACACTTGGATAAGAGAAGTCCATTTTAAACTTTGATTAATCTACAAAACCATAGGTAGCCTCACATATGTTTTTCAATATAATCTTGATTTCACAGCAGTGTTGCTGTGGTTTACCTGTCTTTTATGTAATAGCTTCATTTTCAGTGCAGGTCCTGAGATCAAATCTGTGAGACTGCATCTCTGGAGGGCAAGAATTTCAGGATGAAAGAAAGGTGAAGCTTCTCCCCAGTTACAGACCCAAAAGGAAGAATGAATTCTGGATTTTAAATTATTTATTTCCTACTCGGAGTTTCACAGTGAAGTAGGAAATTCCTATGGCCAGGAAAGACATTTCAAGAACCAAGTATTTGTACAATGCAGGCAGCATCATTGATGCCCCTGCTCTGGATGACAATTACATTATGCTGAAATATTGGGAGAGAATACGTAATAGCATCCTATTGGAAAAGGGCAGGTGGAAGACTCTGGTCTTGGGTTGTTCATAACTTTTTACTCAGGCATAGGGAGATGTTTTTGGGATGGTCTCATCTTGCTTTGAACTCCGTAGTATAATTGCAAAGAAGGTAACTCCCATGAATAGCCAAGCTGATGGGTGTGGGTTTTAGAGAGCCTGAAAATCAGGATTAGTAGTGGAGGAGTTCTGCACTGCCTAGTGACAAGCCAGGGCATCACAGTCTGTTCTTGGAACAGATCCAAAAAGTAAATGCTGATTGGGTGACTATTTTACAGATGTTGGAGGTGGCCACAGACAATGTCAGCAGGGATGGAGACATCTTAGAACTGTTGCCCAGTGCTAACCTTGCACAAGATATGCCATCAGAGTATGCCAGATATGCCAGTAGTTTGTGCAAAGCATCTTTGTGGTGTCATCATACAAATGGGCCAGTCCCTTGATTTTTAGTGATTATAACAGAGCCATCCAACTCTTTAATTGTGTATTATGTTTACATGATGTTTTAAAAAGTTGGAAAAAAAGATTTCCGTTTAAAACTTTACTTCTGGAAACAGTTTTCACTCATTTCCTGACAGGTTCTCCAGAAGGCTGGGTGACAGTTCAGCAAAATCCTTGCATGATCTGTAGAATTGTTTACGTCAGCATCACAGTTCCAGTTTCAGGTAGCTTAAACAAGAAAAATACTGAGCCAAAGTATAATTTAGTTTCAGTTAATTTAAATAATTGCAGGCTTGTGGAGCCTTGCCAGGTCTTGTAATGCAGACATTTAGACCAACGATGATGTAGAAAGGGTAAGACAGAGCTGTCTTATTGGAAAGCCTTTAGTCTTTTCTGCAAAGCTCCATTAACAGTGACATTAAAATGCCTGTAAGGATTACTTGGTATGGTTCCATAAAGCTCACATAACATTAAATGAAAACTTAAACACATCTTGTGTGAAAAAAATTCAGTATCTTGCTTAACGAATTTGTCAAGGGATAATGAATTACTTTCTCCTAAGTATTTTATACATACAGTCATTCGTAACATTCAATAAGAATCTGAAGAAAGTTTTAAACAACACTTTTCAGTGGAATTCTTACATCTTTCCTACTATGTTGTCCAATCATAGTTGCTACCAGATTTTCTGATCAGATACAGATCTGTCCATCAGTTATCCTTGAATTCAGAAATTGGATAAAATTGTGGTGTTAAGAAGCCCATCTCCCAAAGAGTTTGTACTGAGCTCCTAACTGTGTATGTGTACATTGCTTCTCTCTCTCTCTTATGAAGACCAATAGTTCCTTTTCTTCCTTGTTAGAAGGAAATAAGGCACAGTAACTTCACTATCATATTTAACTCTTTGCTAAGAGTTGTCTAAATGAAGTGTATTGCTTTTTACATGTGTGGAAGCAAGTAAGTAGGAAAGTGTATGCACATTTATTAATTAGAATGGAACAAAGGTGCGCATGTTAAAAATACTTTTTTTTTTCTGACATCTGGACCTGGAATAAGATAACTTGTGTGGGGTTTTTTGTTGCTGGCTTTATTGTTTTAATTAATTAGAAAATGTAAAAGCAGATGTATAGGGCTGTGGCTGTCCAGAAAAATCTTCATAGCCACAATTCTTCGAACTGCTTACTCAGTTCATTACTTTAGTAACAACGCAGCAAAGAAATACTAATTCGCTATCTGAAAATATGTAAGTAGTTAAAGGTTTAGCCCTTACAAAGCTGCGTCTTTATTTATTAAGTTGTTGGAAGAAAAGACATCACTCATCTACAGTGATCATCACTGATCAGTACAGCTGGATTTGAGAAACAAAGCTATTTTTCACATCACCTTTGTGGTGACTGATCCAAAAACTTAGGTTCCAGGTGTAACCAAGATGATTACTCTGCAGCTGGCAATACCAGATCTCCCTGCTGGGTTCCACAGCAGCACAAATTCCAATCCTCAAATTCTGCAGAAATACAGGGACACAGCACAATCGTATTCTGTCAAATTAACCAGGGAATGTTCTGAAGTTTCTCAAGCATGGTGTTGCTTCCTGAAGGACAGAGAAAATGAAGCCTGGTTATAGATGAAAATTTTGAGCTGGGCTCACCACTGGAAAAAACCCCAGCTTTACTGGGTGTAACTGTGTGTTTGTTTTCCAACATAATTCTTTGCTTGTATCAGCCTGTTTGTGATGCTGTACAGGAAACCGATTGAACTGGCTGAAAAATAACCAGCTGGGAGGCAGGGGGGCAGGGAAGGCTGTTCATTTTCATCCACCTTAGTTTTCAGTTCAGTCCTAAAAGCCCTAGGAGCAGATTTCCTGTATTCTTGAAGCTGCCCTCTGAACATCTCTGAAATGTAGAGATTTAAAGGTAGCCCAACAATTCCTTCTGCCTGTTGACACTGCAGTGATATCACGTCCCCTGTCAGCAAGTCCTTGCTCTTGCTCTGCAACCCAGCAGGACAACAACAAAAAACCCATAAAACTGCATGTTTTGGACTGGAAAAAAAGTCTGATTTACAAATCTGGAAGAGACCTTATTTTTTGATACTATTTCTGTTAGAGAATGCACCACTAACAAGTTATTTCACTAAAAGTCATTCTTTATTAGCTGTCTTGATGAAGAGAAGACTTACATTCATCTAGAAAACCTTCTCATCTGAAGCAATCCTGTAAGACTGACCAGTGAGTTTCTGTGGTGTGGAAGAAGTACAGCAGTTTAGCAGAGGACCTGCATTTGTGAAACTCACTTCTGAAGAGAACCCAGTAACACCATGTTGTCCTCATGAAATGTGAAGCCTAATTCTTCAATAGCTTCCCTCTGATAACATCAGAAAGCTAAATTATATGTGAAAGTAAGACAAAAAAAGGGAAATAAAAGGGGAAATAAAAATGGTGCATATTTCCTACAATTTCCATGTGGCTGAAATACGAGAAGAACAAGATTTAAACATTAATGTGAACTTTTTATAGTTTCAGTTTATATTTAGATGTAAGCAAGAAAACAAAAAAATGCACTTTTGGTGCCATGCTTTTATTTAAATGAAAGGAAAATACTACACTGTACCACATAAGTAGCAATGACAATATTTTACAGCACAGCATTCAAAAAAATATGGCAGCTATGCTCCATAGAAGTGGACAAGTAAGCACACAATACACTGTACATTTTTCAACAGTGCCCATTAAATCATAATTAAATAGCTGAATCTGGCTTTAAACAGCCAAATAATAAAAAAATAACAGTCATACTAACATTAAAAAAAAATCAGTAGCTATTATGACTGTTAGAATATGAAATTTCGCTCCAAAAACTAAGACAAGAGTTTGGCAATTCAGTCGTAGCAACAAGAATGATACCCCTGATGAAAGCACCAGTGTGTTCCGGAAAGGTCAGTGATAAATACTGGCCTTCATGGAAAGCTTCCTTTATTTTTTTTTCTCTTTTCTTTTTTTTTTTTTAAACATGATCCCAACCAAAGATCCACTGTAATTAGAAAATTTGCAGGCTTAAAAAGGAAAAGCGTACCAAGCTTTACTTTTCCTGAATTAAGTAAAACTTTATACTGCAAGCAATGAAAGTTTCAACTGCATTATTCACATTCTACTTTAAGACATTGCACAAACCTTTAACCTGCTGACAAATGGAAATTTCATAATACATTCAGATATATTAAAATGACTCAAGGAATTCCTGTCATGTATTTAAGCTCACTTTCATTAGATCATTGGGTCATAGGCTGGACTCAATGATCTCAAAGGTCTTTCCAACCTTGTGATACTGTCATCAATGCATGTGTCTTTACGGTGTTGCGAATCCTCAGTTAAATCATAGCACAGATTTTAGAAATAAAAAGCCTCCTGTGGTAAAACTTATTTTGAAGTTATTCAACAATGTGTATCAGTTAATTCCAGCCTCGTGGTTTCTTGAACCACTGCGTATTATACACAGTTTCATATTGTTATTCAAGATGTTCCTACAATCATATTCGTAGGAACTGTCTAACAGGCAGAATGTGCAAACCCTCCTTCCCCTTTTTAATATTATTTATAACCTATATACACAGTATGTATACACTTGAAATATAAGAGTTACATATCCTGGTGATATACATGCAAACAGTAGGAATCAGCTAACCACAAATAGTTTTGAGCCACATACATATTAAACATGTATTTTAAAGTGTTTTTTCTTTTTTTTTACAGTTTTAACAAATATACATAAATATAAGAACATAAATTACAGTAAAACTGACAGCATTTTTGAGAAAGTGTTTATAACCCAGATGCATTGATACCTAAGGCCTTATAATAATTTTTTTTAAAAAAGTACTATTCTAAACTGCTTAATGACATCTCATTCCTGTGCATCTTTTAAGGAAGTAAATGAGCACACCATAGTAGTGAGGCATAGTTTCCCTCAAAGCAGTTAGCGAGAGGAACACGAACATAGTTTCAGTCTCCCCATGAAACAGAATGGACTACGTACTTAGAACACAATACTGTCTTATGTTAATGTAGTTGTCACAACACTGAAACAGAACAGAATCACAAATCATTCAAGTCTTTTCCTGAGAATGAGATTTTTTTCCCCCAGCAAATCCTCTGGTGCACATTATCAAACTAGCCACAGATTTAGGGGAGGCTTCAAGTTTGTAGTTTCTTTTTTTTCCAGAACAGTGCTATGTAAAAAGCAAATTATAAGAGAAACAAACACTGAAACGGAGTAACGGTCTATAAAGTAATCAAACACTGTTTTGAAATAAAATGCAGCCCTTTATAAATAATACTGAAATAAGAGTTTGCTTTTGTAAATGATCATATTATAAATTTATTGAAATATCATTTAGGCTTTTCTGCCATATGTACTTAAACTCGAAGTGCTACAAGACATCATTGGTTAGATCTGTAAAGAAAACAGTTTACTAAGACACACTGAAAATTCTTAGCAGATGTGTGTTCCCTAGAAAATAAATTAAAGTCTGAGCTGGCAGATCTGAAGACAAACTGACAGTGCCCTGGATCTCAAAATCAATGGGAATTGGATACATGACCTCTGAACGATCTGTGACTTAGTGAATTCTGTGATTCTTCTGAATATTTTTAGTGTTCTGTCAGGCAAACATCAGGGACCTAGTTCTGAATGTTTCACAAATTCCTGTTCCTTGGAGCAGCACTACCTGACCGCGTGCTCATTCTCCAGCTGGAACAATGCAAAATAATGCACATTTTATTGGACTGTTTTAAAGGTCTGCCAGAGCTTCTTACTTTGCCTTTTAATGTTATTATGAACATGCACATGGTCAGTCATTACATCTGAGATGGTAACTTCCTGAAACAGGAATAATCGCATCACGTAACTATACCCTGAGTTGGTAAATAATTTGTTTGAAGGAAACTTCAAGCAGTTCAAAGGTTTTTCCTTCACTGTTTAGTCTATAAGCAAATCAGTTATTTAATTGGAATAGAATTTATAAATACTCAGGGGAATTAATCTTGATTTTGTTACAGCACACAATAAGGACCTTGCAGAACAGACCCATTCAGCTGTTCTTCAGTGACATACAACTTATTTAGTCTTTACAGTAAGTCAGTATGCAAAGTTCAATGGTATTATTAAGAAGTATTTCTTTAGTGAAAGGAAAAAATATTTCAAGACAAGCACAAATACAAACATATAAGGCAACAGATGTAAAAAATGTAGTTTGACTCACTAAAGATGAACATTCAGTGCTTCAGTGTATCTAATCAAAATACAGAGCAATTATACTCTATATATTGTATTAGCACATACAAATCTCCACACAAGTCATACATTTCTGTAACCACTCATAATTCACCTACGTGGTAATCTTCTGCACTCCTAAACACTGTGTTTACATTCCAGTTGGACATGATAATAGAACTTGGTGTCCAGTTTTAAGAGTCTTGTTGGCAACTAGAAATCTATTTCTATAGGCAGTAAAGATGAAGTGCAAGTTTATCATAATTGTCTGAAGCAAATTTATTCCCATCTACTATGCCTTGGTGGGTAAAAGTTTCTTAGGAGTTACTGGTCTCTTGGTTTGCCACAAATGGCTGTGAATGGTAATTGCATCAACACTGGCAGACAAAGTTTTAGCAGGTATGTGACTGAACTGCTTCCTGTCAGAATTGTATTTATACAGTCCTTCTATCATTTTCTTTGTGATAGATTTGGGACCTATTCCCGTTAATTTATTGATTTCTTCCGTGTCAGGGCAGTACGTGTACAGAGATCGGAACTGGCAGCCTGAATCCCGGAACAAGATTAAGAAATTATTGGCATCGGATTTTTCCATTTCCTTTAAAAAAAAGAAAGAAAAAATAAGATTCGCAACATGAATTTTGCATTGTAGTTAGAAAATATTCAAAATCATTGGGTTGTCATTTTGAATTTATTTTCTATCAGCTCAAACTTATGTCTCTTTCTAGTGAAAGACCTTAATCATTACAATTTGCCAAGTTTCACCTATCTGAATTATGATAAGGTATGATATTGCTCTCTCAAGCAAAACCATACTTAGACCATTTCAGCTATAATTGTTTAGTTGTACCTCAAGGACAGACATATGAACAAGTTTTGTGTAGGCCAAATAAAAGTTCTAAGATTCGTTTCATCAAGCAGGTCTAATGGTTGCAAGTTTGGGAACAGCAGTTTTAGATATGTCTAGATGTGCCTAAAAGATCCCCCAGTGCTAAAATGGTGTTTCAGTCATCCTTAAATCCACTCAGTTTGGTTAAATCATAAAGTCAGCTAAATTGTATTACGCAGAAGAATTGTGACTTTTTTACAGATGTTCTCTCCTGGCACTTTTGGGGGTTATTACACTTGAACTGAAAAGGGTGTGTTGATTTCTCACTTATTTCCAAAAAGCAGCTGGAAAGACAGAGAAGGCAGCATCTAGACATGGATGCAGAAGAATTACAAAGAGAAGAAAGGGCAAGAAATGCTGTTCAAATTCATCACAGCTGGTAAAAGGAACAGTCTCATTTCTCTCAACCCTCAGACTCCAGGTTATTCCTTTTGCAAGGAAACACGCTGGTCCCCGAGTTTTCACCCTTACAATATTTGTGCATCTTCAGAAAGGCTTATATCAGCATAAGAGAAAAGGCTGGAAGGCACCTTTCTTTAGTAGGAAGTCCTGAATTTGCCCTACTGCTTGGAAACTGGAGAAAAGCCCACGAGGGATGTATTTCAGTTCTTTCTGTTCATGAGCGAGCTGTGCTTTAGTTCTAAAGGTTCTGATCCGAGGATCTGTATGTGTAAGATGGGCTGGTTTTCATGTTATGGAAAACAAGTTTGTGAGCAAATGATACAATTCTACATACTGAAGTTCCCACATTAAACAAGCAATAACTATGAATTAACATGTCAATTAATTCAGCTTCCTGTGCAGCATGTACAACACAACAGTTGTTGTTTCTACAGTGCTAGAGAACCTTTCTGTCTACACAGCAAGCAAGTCACACAAGTTACTCAGGCCCTTCACTGACAGCTGGCATGACCTCAGAAGAATCCTTTTGGTATTTCCATTTATACTTGAGTGTCTTCCTAATGTCTGACCGTGGTTTGACTTAGGTGTTTATGCTTTTAGGAAAAAAAAATACACTTACCTCTAGTATCTTTTTCTTTTGACCTTCATTTACTTTCCCAGCCAAACAGCAATGTGCCAGCGCGTTCTGAATTATATACTTATTGGATTTAGCACTGGGTTCTTTGAAGAGCTTTGGTCCTATGGAGGAGGAATCAATAAGTCAACAAAGAGTTACTTTAAATGCTGTGAAGCACTATGGATCTTCTGCATGCATAAAAATATAAATCCAGGAATGAAACAGAATTAGGCTAGAGACCACAGATTTCACAAACAAGTAAAAAGTTCTTTCAGCTGTTACTGAATATGCTTACAGAAGTGCCTTTGCTTATTAAATCGTTATTACTGGCAGGCTTGGAAAGTATATTTTCTCTCAGAGGACCTTTTCTATGAACAACAAGACACCTCACATTTTCTAACTCAAATGTCATCCAGGAGGGAGCAAATTCTTTCATTTTCTTTGACACCTGTAACTTCAAGGGTAAGAGGTAACATAGAAGGTGAGGCAGCGCTTAGAGTAACTGTAATCTGTCCACCTTGGAATTCCAGAAATGTTTTACCCAAAATCAAGGATAAAACAACTGGCCTGACACTTGTCAGGTATTCCATCTGTAAAAAGGTCCCATTCATCTGGCTGAAGGAGAAATCTCCTCTGTCTTACTTTCTGAAATAAATGTGTACTTGTGTTAAGACCATTTTAAAAACCTGACATGTAAACAGCAATTCCAGGTCTTACAAAGGAACATCATATACCAGCAATTACAAATTAAATTTAATATTAAATGTTTATTTATTTTAGTATTAAAAAAAGTTTGTCTATGCTTTGGAAAAAAAAAAAGTGTAGAATCAACACAAAAAAGCTTTATGAAATCTGACTGACAAAGTAAAGATACTTAAATATCTCAAAAAAGCCTCTTGATCAATTCCTAGGATCTGTATATTCCTTCATTTAAGAATAAGCTCTACATAATAATCATTAAAAAATGATCTGCAGCACTACTGGGTCTTCACGAAAAAACTCAGCAAGACCACCCAGGCAAATTCTCGCTCTCCCTCCCATTATTTAATTTGCTGTGCATGTGGCACTGACACAAACTGCCTGAAGTGTCATGGTTTAAAAATCGGCAAGTGATTTCTGATTTTCAGAATGAACCCTTTCCAGACTGTAGTCATTTCAGCAGAAAGGAGATAAGTTTATTTTAAAAACAAACATTTGCCAGCACAGACAGAGCTATGCAAACCCATTGATCAAACTTTATCTCCTAAAAGCTCACGGAAAATACCTAACCTTATATTACTCTTTAATAACAGAAGTGATAATAGGTGGGCACACATGGAGCTTTTATCATCCTGATGATGCAAGGTCTTTGCAATATCACATGCCGTATATGTGGAGAAAAGGGATGAAGATACCATTATTATTTGATTCATAATGAAGAATTAGAAGTCAGATTGTAAAATTTTCAATAAACAACCAAGCGTCTGTTTGGAAACAAAGGGAGCAAAATATTTAAAATCAGATTACTACACAGATTTTTTCCTGTAGCAATCTGGGTTTTGCTTTTTGTAACTGTTCTAAATTGGGCTTAAATTTCAACTCTTCTTGCCTTGCTAGGGAGACTGCTGAAGCGCACGTGCTAGTCTGAGCCTAACTGCAGTTTATTCTGGTTATCACAAATGCTACAGAGTCAGTACCTTTATCTTTGATTTAAAATAGTATTCCTGTATTTATTACCATCTATTTTAAAAGAAGTCAAAGCAACATTTCTATGAAAGCATCCTCAACCAAGTTTTATGAAACCAAATAAAGATAACTGAAAACTTTTCATACACAGAACCACTAACAGGCAGGTACTTTTCTGAATATTGTTGTCACTGACCAGTATATTCTGTAGCAGAGGCGACTGAAGAAGTTGTAGATGCATTTTCCCAATCTCTTTCTCCATTACGACTACCACAGCGACTTGGAGATAAGAATCCTTCCACAGACTCAGACCTAAACATTAAATTTAAAATTTGTTTTAAAAAAATCACAGCATTCAGCAGAGAAGCCTTCTAATATGAAAGGAAAGCAAATTGTATTAAGGTAGAACACAATGATTTGAACTGTGGACTATAAAACCTAACTGCACAATATTTACAGAAGAAACTGACAGATAACTGAGTTCATAGAATCATAGAATCATAAGGTTTGAAGAGACGTCTGAGATCATCAAGTCCAACCGTGCCTGTCTCCCTACTAAACCACATCCCTAAGGAACTCATCTACCCATCTTTTAAACACCTCCAGGGATGGAGACTCCACCACCTCCCTGGGCAATCTGTTCCAATCCCTGACCACTCTCTCAGTGAAGAAATTCTTCCTAATGTCTAGTCTAAACCTGCCCTGGCGCAACTTGCTGCCGTACCCTCTCATCCTGTCGCTCATCACTTGCGAGAAGAGAGCAGCACCCACCCTGTCACAACCTCCTTTCAGGCAGTTGTAAACAGTGATGACGTCTCCCCTCAGCCTCCTCTTCTCTAAGCTAAACAACCCCCATTGCCTCAGTCTGTCCTCGTAGGGCTTATTCTCCAGCCCCTTCACCAGCCTTGTTGCCCTTCTTTGCACACGCTCCAGCACCTCAATGTCTTTCTTCTAGTGAGGGGCCCAGAACTGCACCCAGTACTCGAGGTGTGGCCTCACCAGTGCCCAGTACAGGGGCACAATCACCTCCCTGCTCTGCTAGCTACACTGTTTCTGGTACAGGACAAGATGCCATAGGCTCTCTTGGCCACCTGGGCCACTGCTGGCTCATGTTTAGCCGGCTGTCAACCAACACCCCAAGTCCTCCTCTTCCAGGCAGCTCTCCAGCCACTCTTCCCCCAGCCTGTAACACTACACGGGGTTGCTGTGACCTAAATGGAGGACTCTGCACTTCGCCTTGTTAAACCTCGTCCTGTTGGTCTCAGCCCATTGATCCAGCCTGTCCAGATCCCTCTGCAGAGCCTCCCTTCCTCCAAGTAGATCCACACTTGCACCCAGCTTGGTGTCATCTGCAAACTTGCTAAGGGTGCACTCAATGCCTTCATCGAGATCATTGATAAAGATGTTAAACAAGACTGGACCCAACCCTGAACCCTGGAGAACATTGCTCATGACTGGTTTCCAGCTGGATTTAATGCATGTTCTGTTCAAAGCATGAAGTTGGTATTTAGCTGAGGTGGATGTTAGTAAGTTTTTGGGCTACATCTGAGGGACAAAAACCTAACATATTTTAGACTGTGCAATATTACTACTAAGTTGTAATTGGAGTTACTTCTACATTGGTGCTGGCAAAACAATGTTATCTCACGTAGCAAACAAACCAGTTCTTGATAGGATGATGAATATGAAGCAAAAACTTAGTGCATTTATACTTATTACAACAATTGGCAGACAGAACTGCTGTGTTTAAGACAGCAAAACAATGTCCTCTCTAATTTTTGTTTTTATAAGCAGGAACTTCTGGCACTGTAATTCTTCCAGCTGTGTCTGAACTCAAACGTGAACAGTTTTGCACTTGAAGGTCTAAGCAAGGCTGTCATGTTTTCTTACATTATTACAAGATATTTAAAGATTTTTGATTGTGGTTACTGCAAAAGCCAGCCAAATTTTAAACTTGGAATGAAAGCTTTTCCAAGTGAGAAAAAAGGAACTACTAGCACAGAATAAGGAAAAAAAAGCAGTATCATAAGAATATCTGTCTGCACAGTAACTTCCAGTACAACCAGGAATAGATGAAAATTCAATTTATAATATATCCTACAGTTTTTGTGATTAAGACCCACATGAAGGACACCTCAAAGGTACCAATGAAATTCACTCAGTTGTGATCATCAGAAGACAATTCGATGCAAGGAAAAGGTGAAAGTATAAGTCTAGAAAGATACTGAAAATGCTTTCAACTCTTACTTTCATACATTTGTACTGAATTTTATCATATTTTAAAACTCTCAACTTTCTAAATCAAATGCAAAGCCAGAGGAATAGGCACTGTTCATTACAAGCATAATACAGCACTGTGCAACTACGTAGACTGGGGTCACCTCCTGTAATGTCTGTGTAGATAAGCAACATCAAGCATTTTCTAATAGCTCATATAGCTGAAGAAATTACTCTCTCAATTAAAAGCGATCATTTTTAAGAGATGACAAGAGATGTTAGCATACATGGATCGTATGATTAAAAGTTTCTTATGTAATAAATAGAAAGTCAGTTCTCAAAACATCAAAGAAATTGAGAAGTCAACTGAAACCAGCTGCAGCCGTGCCAGAGTTGATGGGGGATGCACAGTGATCATGAAAACATGATGTGGTATCTTAACATGTAGTAATTCTTAGCAAACCCTTCCTCCTAGTTCGCTTTTCTTTTTGCCTACTTCTTTTCAAACAAACAAACAAAAACATTTCTCCGAATATAATTATCTATTACATAGAACCAATAATTTTCCTCTGAATTATAACACAGATTTTGTATATAAAATAATTTTCTGTTATTTTTATCTCTTCTTATTTTATTTTGTATTAAAAATCACCTGAAAATTAATTCAGGTGTTTGGAAAAGGCTGAAGTCCTAGTGAACAGTTAATCCTTCCCTGTATGACTTCTAAGGGGAAAAAAACGAAAAGCTTCTATGTTAAAAAAAGAAAAGACTTTTTGTAGCTGCACGTAGCATACAGGTTTAATAAAATATCAACAAGTCGAGACTGAAATGCAAGCAGGTAAATTAAAGAGGCTGTGTGAATAGCATTTTGGTTTGCCCTCATTTATAGTAGCTGAACTGGTTACTTGGTAGTATTTGCGAAACAAATGATCATGGCTTGGTTCCCTAAAGCCTGACAGTTGAAACAATCAATGTCTCAAATAAGTAGAACACACCTGTTCATGAAGTACACAATATATACAGGACCTCTTTAAAATTCATGCTAGTTTTACATAGCTGATTATAAAATTTTATGAACTGAAATGGTTATTTTGGCTTTACCTTGGTGTTCTTTTGCCTGACTGCACACTCTCGTTGTCCCCTGTATTCAGCGATGCCAATGAAAGACTAGATACTGAAAAAACACGATAAAGCTGTGAACCTGGATAAAAACAAAGTTAAGGCTTATAAACCTATGTAAGTAGTAGAGTCTGTTCATTAGACCCAACACCAGCACCAGAAAGTCAGTAAGAGCTTTTACGTAAGAGCCTCTTGCATCCATACATGATATACTTACATATATGTGGGAGCTCTTCATCTAAATACTTGATGACACCCAGCCATTTACAGCCAGCTGGGATGGTCTCAGACTAAGCATTAATGTGAAGCATGGACACGTGCAAATCAAAGAATGCAATAAAAGTTAGTAAGTTCTCATAAAAGAGAGCTTAAGAGACTTAATTTAAAGCTTGGGGTGGAATCTTGGAAGGAGTTAAGGGAATACTTTAAATTACACTGGAAGATGGAAGAAAGCAGCTAGACAAATGCAGCAGAAAAAGAAGATTATACAATGCTGTAACAAAAAGGAACACTGAGCAGTCTGGTTACTTTTTTCTAATTGGGAATTAGCCATCCTTCTTCCAATTGTCACTGTAGGTTTGAGAAAGTTAAAAGAAAGCTAAACTGTCCCATGTGATTAGTGCTGCTACATTCATAACTATACATGCAGTGGATAAGAGACTGAAATAGAAAAAAAACCATTAAATATGAGTATTTTTATTTTACTGTTGTCTGTATTATGGAGTTTAAGTACTCTAAATAATCACCATTTTATTTATTAATCTCTTATCTCCTTTTATTCATTTTAGCTCTACAGTAAGAAGAGATTAATGAAGAACACATGGTATGCATGCATGCATAGCAGGTAAGTGATATTCATCTCTTCATCTCTATTGGCAAATTTTGCTTTCCAGCTTGGTCATGTGCAGCTTCAGTTTAGCACAAGACACTAATAAATACACGTGCTTGTTAGTACTAAAAGATAAGCTGGTGTTCTAGCATGAACAGACTCTCTTTCCACATGAACATCTGTTACCTGGTGGACCTTTGACTGGTGTCTTAGGCGATTCTATATGATCTCTATGAATAGATTTGGGACGTGGCTTTTTTTGTTTGATTGAGAGGGAACGTGGCTTTATGACAGTATCCATTTCTTCCATAAGTTTTAGTTGTTTCCTTCTCATATATTCCTGCTTAATAAATTCTCGCCGTGCTCGCTCATCCTCCTTCTTCTGACGTTCTTCTTCTGTTTTGCGTCTAAAAAATTATCAAATAAGTTCAGCAGTAGAAACTTTACAAATGAACAGTTCTAGCTCACAGAGCAAGTGCAACACTGGCATCAGCAAGAGGAACTTGCTTTTTTTACCATATCCAGACAGTCTGAACTTTTTGGGATAGTGTTACTAGTAAAATCAAACCCATGTTTATTAGCTTGACTGCTGTAACTGAGTAAGCATTGTGTATTTGTGCAGAAAGAAGCCCTAAGTGATGTGCTCTGCCTCATAACATCAAGTGCAGGGCAGGGTAGCCCTCTGAGGGACCTCACTCAAGCCAGCAGGACTCAGATGTTGAGACTGAGCTATATACTGAGGCTGGCATGTGTCTTCAGCTGGGCTCCTCAGCACATATGGCTCTTGGATTAAATAGCCTGGACAATAAGATGCAATTTTTTGACACGGAAGTAACACTTTTAACTAAAGCAAACATTTTTATCTTCACCATTACTGATCACTTGGATGAGAACATGTAGTTTTACCTTGTCTCTTCCTTCTTATGTTCTAGTTCTGCTTCCAGCTGCTGCTTTCGAAGCAGAGTCTCTCTTTCCCTTCTCAAACGCTTCTCCAATAAAGCTGCTCGTTTCATTGCCATATCATTTTCTGCCTTTTGATCATCCTAGCAGCAAGAACATTTGAAGGAAAAGGATCCAAAAATATTAAGATCTCTGAATTCAGCAATTGATTTTGCCAAGTCTATAGACACTTAAGTCCAAACAAAGGGTTATAATATCCCAACATACTTCTGTAGTATTTCAGACACATTTATTTTAAAAGATTTTCATTTAAACTACTAAAAAAACTTTGCATAAAGGACATTTTCCATCCTAAGTCAAACATAAAATTCAACATTGACATAAGAAAACTCACTAAGTGAAATATTTTAGTTTAGAGCCAGGTTCCACGCTGCATAAACTTCTGTATTCAGCTTTGCAAGATTCTATGTGTATAAAGATGAAGATAATTTATTGTGAAAACGGATTAACTATGCAGCATATAGGACTAAATTCTGCTGATCAAGCCAGGTGTTTTGTTAGAACTGAGGCCTCCAGAGAAGCAAAGTGCTTTAGATACATGATAAAGAATTTTGGGGTATTCCAAGATGGAAATCCATAACCTTGATGGCTTCAGTGTCTTGGCCACCCTCTTACAATGTGCATTATAGTTAAAAGTCTGTCTGAATATGACTCTTTAATAAAACAACACCAACTTCAAAAGGGTGTCTCAGAAGACTACACTTCCTTAGCCAGCCCAGGGAGGCAAAAAGGCTCTTGAATACTTCAAAACCTTTTAGTTAAATCTGGGAGTGGAATGGGGAAGTGAGGGTGACATGTGACTGTGTTTAATTAAGGTCACCAAAGCTTATGTTAAAAATTAATCTACATTCAGCAAGCATCTTCCTGATCAAAACCTCCAAACACTTATGTAGGATACTCTGTCATGCTCAGGAACTGCAGTATGGTAGAATCTCACCACTCTCATGATGACAAATTAATCATCAAGTTCAAATGATATGCTTCTACATTTAGAGATGCAGAACTACCTGCTTTGACTTCAATGGAAAGTCATCTCTGAAATCCATAGCTGAACTAAGAAGTTCCCTTTCCAAGGAAGTTTAATAGCGGACATACACATCCTCTAGTTCTCTTACCTTAAAAAAGAATCCACAACACACTTTCTGGTCATCCTCAAATTGTTCTCTATCACTCTCACCTTCATATTTCTCAACAGATACTTCAGGCTTTTCTGAGGGTGGCTTCAAATCTGATAGGGAAACTTCAATTAAGTTAGCTGTTTTGGGAGCTGGCGTTGGCGAAATCGGTTGCCTTAACTGATCTTCATTTGGGGTGAGACAGACAGTTTCTGTGATAGGCTGAGATAATACTTCAGAAACGGTAGATTCAATAGGCTTAATCTCTTTCTCCTCCAACTTCTGTTCACTCTGTTTCAACAATTTTGGTCCTTCCTCTTTTGCTACCTCTTCTGTAGGCTTGGCTTCCTTCAAAACATTTCCCTTTAATGGAGGTTCACCTATATGCTCACCATCATCTCCAAAGCAAACGAATGATCTAGTCTGAATAGGAACTTGACTTGGAGAAAATCTCCTCAGTCGGGGAAGGCTATCCACAGATCGCGGGGCAGTCAAGGTGCGATTTAGAGGTGTTATTTTCAGTTCATTTGGCCTAGGAGTCCTTTGCATTTTAATGTGAAACGAGGCATTCTTCCTGTTGGAAGACTGTGGAGATTGGTGTGTAGAGCGAGGAGATTCCTGTGAGAAAGGTGCAATGGCAGATGGAGCTCCCATTTGCCTTGATGAAGACTTAAAGTCCCGAATCTGCTTCTGAGGAGAAGGCTGAGGAGGAGAAATAACCCAAGCCTGTTGCTCTCTCATCTGCATCAACATCTCCTGTTGAAGGGATAGACGTTGCATTTCTTGTTGTAGAAAGTGTAGGGAAGAGTTCAGTTTTTCTATAGATTTTGTATATTCTAAGAGATCTCCTTCATTCAAGTTTTCTTCCGAGGGGCTTGCTAAATTGCACTGCTTTTCAGCATCCATAGGAGTAGCAGGAGATTTTAACCATTTGCTTTGAGAATTTTCAGGGTTTTCCTTTGTTAATTCTGAAGTCTTACTAGCTTGGTCATCTGATTTTTGAGTTTCTTTTTCTTTCAAACGATTACTGTCAGTGAATATCTTCTCATCTTCAGCTCCTGCTGCTTCTTCTCGGAGAGGTGACACTCCATCACCTTTCTTTTTCACAACATTAAGAAATGCCGTTCTTCCCATTTTCTGCCGCTGCTTTGTGAATGCAGCTTCAACCTTCTTCTTCTGTGCTTCAATGGCTCGCCTCTTTTCCTCTAGCTTCATCCTAAGATGTACCATTTCAGAAGCCAGTAACTGCGTAGTGTCTCTTCCTGGAGGAACAGCTGCCTCCTCAGGAATATGAGTCCAAGCAACCACATGAGGAATGTTCAGCTCAGAACCTTCTGGTGTGGTTTTCTGAGAACTGCTTCCACTGCTTCTACTATCCGTGTGATTCAGCTTCCTGAATTTCTGCTCTGCAAAGCTAGTCATTTTCACCCCCGAACTTGAAGAAGCGCTGCTGCCTGCCTGCGATCTAGTGCTTACTGAGCTGGGACAGGGACTTAACTGATCTCTGTGATTGGCAGCTCGCATGTCATAATCCTGGAGAAATTTAGATGGTTCTTCCATGTCAGAGTCCATACTTACAGTATAATCTCTCAAAGACGAATCCTCATCCATCGTTTCTGGAATATCTTCTGAAGGGACATGTATTCCAGTATCTACTTCTGTATTGTCAGTCACAGGGCTCAGAGCACCTTTTGTGTCTGTAATTATATCAGGGGTGGACTGATTTGGTTTAATGTTTGAATTCAAGATGCTCATTTCCTGATTGTGAAGAAAGAACCCATTTGTAATTTGGTCTGTTTGGATAACTCTGGGAGATTTATCAGTGTCGTGAATTATCTGCAAAGCCTCTTCAATGCTTGGTGTCTCAATCTGATTGCCAAAATCATCCAGAACTGCCCTGTTTTGCAGAGCTCCATTTGGAAACCGGTAGCGGCTGCTCTCATTGGCATTTTTTTGATTTGTGTTAAGAGACTGATTGGCCTTTGTGTCTTTATAAGCTATTGTGTCCTTTTCCTCTTCAATGTCTTGATTTTCCTCTTCTCCATTTACTGGTTTTAAGGACAGATTTTTTCTAATATGTTTTGGCATACGGTTTATGTTTACTGCAAGGCCTTCATTGCTCACAGATCTCGTAATTCCTCTGTTTGGAGCAGATACTGGAATGCTTTTTTCTTTGTCAAAAGAAATGTCAAATGACACTCCATGTAATGATGACCTAAGAGAGATTAGAATAGAGGAAGTAACTCAGCAACTCATAATTAATGATAAAGAAATATTCACATTTGTTTTTAAATCATTTTACGATTGCAGTACCAAAGACACCGTTAGGTGTACTGTATTTTGCCCAGTTTCAAATACAATACAATCTAATATAATAAAATACAGACATACACGTATTTTTATCTATTTAAGAAATAAATAATAGTACAATAAAGTAGAATATACCAACATTTTCTTCAGAGACAAACAATGCTTTTTGTTACTTTGGAATAAATTCTGGGCACTAGAGGAATACAGGAATTGCCATAGTAGATCAGAAGGAATGAGTGGAAAAGAGATCCAATTTACATTTACTAAGTAGTTCCACCGTCACTGCTATTAACTCTTACCATTTTAACTTTAGTTTGCACCCTACAGATTAAGAGCTTATGACCAGTCTAAGTGAAAAACAAAACATTCAGCCTGATTATATTTACTATTAAAAGATTATACAAGTTTAAGTATTACTGAGCTCATTAGCCATATTAGTCCTACCATTTTCAGTTGATTGCCATGAGTATATGTGAATATATTTAATGTCAACAGTTCAAATATCTCAAATATACTTCTTTTCAATGTAAAAAATAGATGATTTATTTCTCAAGTTAGTTTCCTATTACTAAGTTCTTAGCCCATTTTTTAACCAACTCGTACAATAGAACTTCTTACCTTTTTTCTTTGGGCCATGTGCCTACATGTCCATCTACATAAGACATAGATGTGGACCTTCTGATGACTCCTAAGTGAAATTAAAATAGAACCCAAGTTAACTGCTATGAAAAATGATTTTAACATCACTTTCTGTTGCTTTAACAAATGAGTTCATTTCACTACTTTAAAAAGAAGTATTTTTATTTTAAGAATACAAGTAGAGGAACTTAGGCAATTTCATCCTGAATATATATTGTACCCCTCATCCCTCAAGGAGCTTACTATTGAGTAAAATATACTACAAATACTTGTTGTAAGCTATATTCCACATAATCAAAAGAGAAGTAAAATTTGAAAACCATACACAACATAAGAGATATTAACACAAATTTCCCATTTGTACATTTTATAAATCACAGAATTCATTCATTACCCTTTCATGTAATGCTCTCCCAGTAACTTCTGCATAAATAATGTCTGAATAAATATAAGCAAGATAGCAATTTACTGAGAAAATGACACCTTGTCCCATTCCCTCTTCTACCCATTTGTAAATTGTTACCTGGAACAGAGGAATAACGCTGCTGGGGTGTACGCAGCTGGTGAGACGGGGCATAAGTTGGACTTCCCAATCTATAAAGCAAGAGACATTAACTTAAAGTCACACATCAAAAGCTACATAACAAAAGGGCAACCAGACTTCATGTCCTGTGCTGACACAAAAACAGATTTGGCTTTTTTTGACAGGGAAGAAAGTGTGGTGTAATTATCTAGATGAAATATTAATTTATTAACTAAAAAAAAGAACATGTTATCACCTTGAACCGGACCTAATACAAATAGACCAAAAAGTCAAAAACGTCTTTTTCTCCTACACAAACAGCCACAGAGCAGTGTTAGTTAACTTCCTTGCCTCCTGATTTATTTCATGTAAATCTCATTATTAGAATGTTCTCATTTCTATGTTTGATTTTAGCAAAAAAACCCACACAAACATGCACAAAATGAGGCAATTCCTAGCGGCCTCAAAACTGAGTGACTGCAACTAATATTACATATTCTCCTGCATCTCTCTCTTCAGTTGCTTAGTCTGAAACCTCTACTGATAGACAAGTCTTTATTAAAACAAAGAATATATTCTCTGCTAAAATAGTCATCACCAAGATTTCCTCTCTTTCTATTTAAAACAGATGCTTTTTTTTTTTTTGGTTCACAGAGAAGGTCTGTAATAGGCTTGCTGTGTTAATCCAGAATAGGATTAACATAACTCAACATTTTGATCAAGGTGCTTACTCAGGATCAGAACAAAGACACATGCATAAAGACGCATGCATTTTATGTAAAACACTTCTAAAGAAGCCAGACTTCAAAAATAAGCTGCATTAAACCCTTTTATGTTTCAAATTTTACTCACTGAGTTGAGAAGCACACTCCCAAACTCCCTTTTTCCAATCAGTAATTTTCAAAATATTTGTTTAGTGCTTTTATAGTTTATATGAAGTATGCTGTAGAAATGTTTCTAGGTAATACCTGAGAAGGATATTCACACAAATTTAAAATAAATATTGTTGTTTTACAATGTACAAAACCAACTTTCATAAGTATATATTAAACTATTCAAAGCAAGTTCTCAGATTCCTTATTTTTTATCTTAACACTACACATTTGCTACCTATCTGTTTTAAATGGTATTTGAGATGTGAAAATTTAAAAATCATAGATACAATGTCTGTAAGTCACCTTAAAAGAAAAGCATGCTTGCAAAATTTCATCCAGCAGCCTGAGAAAAAAACTACTACAAAGAAAATCTATACATTTCATTTTCCCCCAAGAAAAGACTGATTTTGGAACCATGATTGTGGTTCCATGGCAACCCTCAGACATCGTAACTGCTTGCTGACATAGTCCCACTCCCTCCTCTGTGCTGGCTCTCCATCCGATCCTCTGAGTCATTCCAACAAGCTAAGGCAATAGAAAAACATTCACTTTTTCCGACAGGGTTAGTTTTTTCTGTCTTTGTGCACTGTAATGACAAAGTCAAACCCTCAAGGGGGCAGGACTACGCAGTCGGGACAAGGAGGGAGAACAGACCATGACTTCCTGCAGTCAGGTCTCTTCTGCCAGGCAATCTGCATCCGATGTGTTAGACACCTACCATCTGAGATAAATTCTTCAGCCCCTCCTTTGTCCTACAATGCAGTGAAGTATCATCAAGCTGGATGAAGCACACTGGTTTATGAGGAAAGATAAAGCTCTTTCTGCTACTCATGGATTGCTCTCATACTGCTCCAATACAAAACCATATCCATTGCTGCAGAGACACTACAACCGTGTTGTTGATGAGCTTGCGCAAAACGTACCCCACACCCACAAGGGGCTCACAACCATCTCTGAATATGTCACACAAAACATGAGCAATATTACAAAACATGTTGGTAGCAACTTAACAGACTTGATATTTAAATTTGGAATGGCAATGGCACTAAGAAACGGAAAGGCTTTTTTAAGTGTCTATGAATTGAATTCAGATGCTTACTGTAAAGCTTTCGATCTGTCCTCTTTAGTCTAGAGGCCAAAACCATCTGCCCAGACAAAATGTACACATGTAGACAAAAGGCAGATTTATTGGAATGGAAAAGGCACTATGTTTTTGACAGAATTTGTCCCAGCAGGGATAAATACATGCACAGCCTTCAGCTGTGGGGATTTTTTTACGCAGTCAAGGCTACATATGGACTCTTCTTGTGGTGTGGTCCAGCGTCCATCCATTAATTTTCTTTACATTTAAAGAAAACCTTCCCCACAGAAATCACTACAGCACAAGACTCTGTGTTTCTTTAGTTTAATTTGTTTTTGAAGTGTAACTGTTAGAGGATTTACTATCTTCCTAGAACTTCTACAAGACAGGTCACTGAAGTTTTGCTCATGACGGGCTCTAAAAGGAGAACACCAGATTGGAAGCCACATGTCAACAGTGATTTTTACCACAAAGCTTTCTTTGTTCTGTAGGACAGTCACAGTTCTAAGCCCTTTGTTGGACCACTTGCAGTGGCTTTGCAAGGTGCAAATAGCCCTGGAAACCCCCTGTTCCAAAACATATTGTACAAAACTACTGTTTCTTGCTCTCCTGGCTTATATACTGAGTTTACACTAAAACAACATAACCACGTTCCCATAATAAGAGAAACACTCCAGATACACACAGGAAAGACAGATTCGGAATCAAATGATGTAATGACAGTAAAAATATTACTACCTGATTAAAGTCAGCACGGATTCCTAAATACTAAAAAAAACCCCAAACCAGCAAACTTCCAAACCAATCAAACACCTCTCCACTTCAACCTTCAAAACCCTGTCAAAAACCAACAGAAAACGCTGAACAGGATTAGCTGAGTTGGCAACCAACAATTTGCTGAACATCCAATTAAAATACTAGTTCCATGTACCTCCTCTGTGTTACTTTAGACAACACAGAGGAAACAGGATGTTTTTAAACTGATTTCAAATCTGCAACAGTAACACTAAAAACTATGTTTCACATATATCTACAAAAATACAAATTATGTAAAACATATTTAATGAAGCAGTTAGCTTTCCACTCTTGATGCTCACATGACTTACAAAGGTCATCATAAGTATTAATTTTGACCTATTTTACCTTCATGGTACTTAAATAATGTAATCAGACCAAACTAAAAACATCACTTAGAGGTTTTCTTGCTGTTGTCTTAGTTTACTTTCTTTACCATTTTTGGATAATTTGCTGTGAATTCTGGAAAAATTGCTCTTCCTGAGCAGATCTGGTCAGCAACAGCAACCTCACATGAAATTGAAGAGGACAAGGAGGCCATGACACTTCTCTGCTGAATGGCAAGGTTTGTTTTGGAAACTGGCAAGACAACAGCGTACTGTTCAATGGCAAACTTGCACTGTACAAACATGAACGTGTTGGCTGCCATGCAGTGGGGCACTGAGGCAAATAGCTGAACAATGGGATCTTCCACAAAAGTGTACAGATGATATAACTCAATCCTTCCAAAATTGCAATAAAACTAAATAAAAAACTGTGTTTGATTTTGAATAGAAAGGAGAAGACTGTGAAACAGTACAAATGATGATCTGACATCACCTGGCTACGAAGTCAGATCCAGATGGGCCATCCACATAATTTCTTCTGTTAGCATTCAAACCGTGAGCAGAAGCTGCATCTTTTGCAGGTTCAGCTGCCAGGAAGAACAAAGCTCAAGTTATTATCATGAAAAGCTATTAAGGGAAAATTTACAGTAGAAAAGCTGTATGAAATAATCTGAAGAAATGATTTCCAAAGATTTAAAGAATTTGCATTGGTTGCATTATTTAGATTAAAACCCAGTCATTTCCTTTCAGCTTTCAGCACTCAGGTAAAAATGCAATTTTACAATTAACTATTTGTCCACTTTCCCTGGATTTATGTTTCTTTCTCTTGGTATCTTTGCCTCAGTAACACAAGCTCTTCAGGCTAAATTCTGTTCTTGGCTCCTTACTGTGTTTGTAATCCCTGCATTGGCATACATGGATTCTAAGCTCGTTTAGGTGAGGAAAATCTGCAAGTGATTATACCATAACACTTTAAATGAGTTTTTGGTAATAGACAACAAAATCTAATTATGGTTTATGAGACGAGATGAAGATTAACATGAAGAAAGAGTACTTTGCTCCCTCTTCAGGGGTCCTGTACACTGCCAAATCTGTTAACTAACATATTCACTCTATTTGTGAACACAATGGCAATCTGTACCATACACATTAAAAACACGCATATGAATACCAATCTTGAACATAATTACCTTGGGGATGCACAACAACACGAGGCTGTACAAATGATGGCTTCACCACTTCAAACCACCAGAACAATTCTGCCATGAACACCATGTAGTTGCTCTACAAAAATAAAATAGAGAAATTTATGTTAAAACACAAGCCTGCAAATAAACAGATTAAGCAGCATTTGGAATATGCCTCTGCATTTCATCTATTTGACAATCTCTTCTCTATTAATTTCTCAGGAATGGAAATCATTAATACTGATCTGTAGCACCAACTATCTAAAATACGCAGAACTGGACCAGACTGTAACCATTTGGGTTGAAATTATTTTAATAAGCATATGCTCAGGCCTGATGTCTTGCAGGGAGGGCAGCAAGGTACGGGATGGGTGGAAAAAGATGCCTGTCAGACAGATTAGCCATGTCCATTAAAAAAATAGAGTAGTGAAAACCCCATTGTTTTGCAAGTCTAGGCAATAAAATTTTCAGGTTTTTAACATGAAAAACTCTGGTAGTCGTTAGATTTAGTGTAGGAATTTGAGTCTGATTTAGCCTTTTGTGCCAAGTATGTGCTTTCTGCCACATTTATGAAGATCAATGCAAATTTACAAGTCTTTAACACAACCCAAAAACCAGCAGCAGTGCTTGTTCAATGCAGGTTAGCACAAGCTTTTAAGCTTCAAAGATTTAGCCACATTTAATATGTTGTTGATAGATCTCCCTATTGTAATCTCCCATTACACAGCTACGAAACATACAAGCATGAGGGCCATCAGATGTGAGATAAGGGGAAAAACAGGTGAAAAGGAAGCAACAGCCAGTGACATAACTGCAGTAAAAAAAAACAGAGAGGAAAACCAGGCAGAAGCAGTAGCAGTTTCTGCTGCACAGATACATAATAAGGAGCATAAAAAGAGCAGGAGGTTTCTTGACTGGAGACACTAAAGCATCCAGAGGCCAAATGATCATGGTCCTAAGCTGTGACGTCCATATGGTTCAGTGCTACTTCATATCTAGAAATATCAACTGAACGAGATCATTGAGCACCCAGTCCTGAGCTGACTCAAGCAGGTGCACAGACTCATGCCACCTGTCTTACCAAGTCTGGAGTGTAAACAATACAAACCTCTACTTACACATTAAATCAGGAAATCATAATTAAACAGCTTTTGAAAACAGTTTGCTTAAAAAAGTCCTTCTGCAGTAATGCCCTAATGTCTAGCTAACAATACTTACAAAAGCAAGTGTCCTTAGTCACTTTTTTCATGTCATTAACACTGAAAAATTTCAAACATCGTTTATCTTCTCCACTTAATGCTATTTTAACATTTCACCCAGTGTGAATTGGAAAATACAAATTAAACCAATAAGTTTGTTTATTTTTACAAAGTAACAACATCAAGAGCACTTGCAAATTCTAAGTTCATGTTGAAATCCAGAAATATATTTCCGTGGGAACTTTTCTAAAAGAAAGCTTTTAACACTTAGTCCTATACAATTCTGTGTACTTAAGAAAGTTAGCATTTTTACAGTAACCTATCAGACACTATCTGTCTCTAATTTTTTTTGATAATAAAATTCAGTGAAAATAGTCTCTCAGGGAAAGTAGGAATTTATTTAAATTACTTGCTTCAGAGAAGAGTTTCAAAGAAAAGCAACACCTCTTCCAAGTTTTGTGGCAACACAAAGAAATCAGAACTGATTTAGAAAAAAGTAAACAATTGCCTGATCTTGTTTTGTTTTTTTCTTTCTTTTAGACAAAGATAGAGGAAAATTTGCTTATAAATAAAGGATGTCACTTGAGTACATAATGTTACATGGTATGGGACAGAATTCTTAAACCTATTTACAATAAAACCCATGGCTTGGCCTGGTCTTCTCTGTTTGCTTTGGCTTCTGCCATTGCCAAACGATTGTGGGAAATGGGGTACAGTGCCAGGTGGACCTCTGGTTCGATCAAGGACAGCTCTTATTTTGGATTTTAGAATGGAGTTGGCTTCTACGTTTCCTGTGACTGAAGATGATCTTCAGGATGGACTGTGCTATTATAGATATCAATAGAGCAATCTTCATTCACATGAAACATTCCAATTAGCACAGCATGGGATATTTTCTTAATTTTCAACCCTTTGTTAACAATAAGACCTTTCTCTGACTCCAGCACAACCTTGTTGCAGATTAAGAATTGTATGTGGGCTCCTGAAATAATCAAATATAGTCTTTTAATATTGAACTTACATGTAATTTACTCATTCAATTTCACTGAACTCTGTAGGAGAGAAGCCTACGTTATTAAACACACATTATTTCTTTTTTGAAAGATTTTAGAAGAACAAGAGGTATTAAATATCAGCTAACAAATTGTAGACTTACAAGAGTACAGCAAATGCTTTATGTGACAGTTCTTAAAAAAAAAAAGAGACAAATTCTGAGAAAGTAAAACCAGTGGTACATGGTTTCTATATTAACTTTTTCTTTATCCAATGAGAATCTGGTTGATTCAGGCACGTTATGGCTGCAAGGTCTGTAAGGCTTCTCTTGTCAATCCTCCAGCCAGGGGAGGAAAATCTAAGGAGAAAGCATTCTGTGAACCAGTAGCACAGAGAAGAAAACTGCTCTGTACTCTGTGATGGACCCATTAACTTTCCATGGCATAGCCACACCAACAGGCAAGATTGTGGACATGCCCACTGCTCACATCCAGTGTTTCACTGCATATCAGAGCACACTGGTATGTGCCTGCAGAGGGTGTACTCGAAAATTGTACCCAGACTATGCAAGACTTCCATTTAAGACTTCTTTTGACAGCTTCACTACGTTTTAAGTCCCTCAAATGTCAAATTCCATTGTTGCATTATTTTTGTTGCCTTAAAAATGAGTACCTCAAATCTTGGGTGTGTGAACAAATGTTTGACAAAAATTCTAGCGAAGATGTCAGTGTATTTCAGAAACAAACCACAGACACTGAGGCACGAACATCTTTTTAAAATAAGCAAAACTTTACCACAAAAATATTTATTAATAAATGAGATACTCCCAATTCTGTATCAGCAAATTTGAGAATGTAATTTTAAATTTCTATCTGACACTTTTGATTCAGATTTATTTTTCCTCAATATTTCTAGTGTAGATAAGACTTTGCTCCAGCAAAGGGATACTTCTCGCCTGAAAGCTGCTCATACACTTTAGTACATGGTGAAGGGTTCTGCCAGATGTTGCCATAGCTATTACTCACAAGCTATAAATAGACTAGGAAAAATCCTGTCTCTGCTTATTCAGCACAACAGATTTGAATGAGGAAAAGTTCATAGAAACATCTTTTCCAATCAAAGAAAATGTTAAGCACAGCATTTTGGTATCACACACTGATTTCACTAGGGAGCAATGAGAAAAAAATTCAAATTTATTTCTCAGGCTAAATATGATTTTTAATACTACAGTTCCTAAATGTTACAATTTCCACAATTCTTCTCTTAAAATTTCCCCTCTCTCCCTTAATCTCCCCTCAAATTTTTACATTTTAAACTTGAATTTTTTTACAACAAAAAATTAATTATAAAATGTTCTTTCTAACCATAGTTTGTCCCTATCTGAAATAATGCTACACCCAAATACACCAAATTCTTACATTTATGTTGAAATTATGCATTTAATAATGTGACTATTTCATAAAGGGCTTAGATATTCCTTTTGAGAATATTCCCTGTGTAGTCCTGAGCTACTGCAAGGCCGCCTGTCTGTCCAAAATCACCAAAGCCGTATTTAGTGAAAAGAAAATGAAACTGTTGGCTGCACAGCCTGCTTAGAACTGAGGCTAATTTGATGGTGAAACATCATGACGGAAACACCATTCTCTCATAAGTTATTTTTAGTCAGAAACAGATGTTAATAATAAGGGTCAATGGGGAAGACTGATGATCAGTAACTTAATTTTCTGAAAAAACTAGCTGTAGATGTGTGGTAATCCTGCCACCCAGGGCTAGAAAGAATGTGAATATTATTTTCACAGATTTTGCCTTGATGATGTTGACAAAAGTTCTAATAGTTGTCACACGATTATCACATGCAATAATACATAAAAATATTCAGAGCATAACAGTATTGTAATAGTACTAAAAAAGAGTGCTATGCTCTGAGCAGCCCAGGCTGGCCTGAAGCTGCTGAACAGCAGATGGCAGACTTGCAGCTCCACAGCGAGAGAATATTTGCTAAATATTCTCTATTCTGTTTTTTTTTGTTGTTGTTGTTTTCCAATATGATATTTGCAGGCTGCTAATTAGCTGTATGGAATCAACTGTACTACTGGTTACATTTTTCTACTGCATATTCTGGCAAAATGAAAATCCTTCTGTTTAACATATTTGGGAATATCACCTTTGGAAAAAATATTCTCATGTTCTCAGTACAAAATCTAAAGTCATTACTTGCATCAGTATCAAAGAGACCAGTGTGGCTAAGTCGAGACCTGCTGGACAAACCGAAGAGTGAAGCAGAACTGCACAGGCAGTGCAAGGAGGGGACAGGGAACCCGTGAAGAGTACAGGGACACTGCCCAGTTGTGTAGGGATGAGGTGGCACAGCTGGAGCTAAACTTGGCAAGGGATGTACAGAATAATAATAATAACGAGTTCTACAGGTGTGTCAACAAGAAAAGTTAGAGAAAGCTAAAGAAGACAGGCTGAGAGAGTTGGGCCAGTTCAGCCTGGAGAAGAGAAGGCTGTGGGGAGAAAATAGAGAGGTCTCCCAGTACCTGTAGATGCTACAGGAAAGCTGGGGAGGGACTTTTTACAAGGGCACACAGTGATAGGATGAGGGGGAAATTCCTTTAAACTAAAAGAGGAAATATTTAGATTCGACAATAGGAAGAAGTTCTTCATGATGAGCATGGTGAGACACTGGCACAGGCTGCCCAGGGAAGCTGTGGATGCCCCCTCCCTGGAGGTGTTCAAGGCCAGGTTGCATGGGGTCTTGAGCAGCCTGCTCTGGTGGGAAGCGTCCCTACCTGTGGATGAAGGAGGAACTGGACGATCTTTAAAAGTCCCTTCCAACCCAACCCATTTATGAGTCTGGGATAAAACCGCAACATGTCAAGGAGGAAAGGCCAGGCTGCCCAAGCTGCACGCGCAGTGCAGCCCCCCGTGGGGCCAGGCAGACACTCAAAGCAAAAAAAAAAAAAAAGGGGATCCAGCTCCTGCCCTTTGACGAAGCTTGGCAGCCTCCTGGTGTAGGGGGCTGTTGGTGCCGCACGGTGATTAGGGGCTGCCAGTTCATTCCCGGGCCTCGTGACATTAATAACTCCTGCTATCGACCCCAAGGGGGGATTCGAACTCGCAACCTCTAACGTCCCAAGCGGCGCTTCAGTCCACGGGGCCACCGGATCCCCAAAGCTCGGAGCCCGCACAGCGACCCCTATAGCCCTCCCGCCGCCATGTTCCGCGCCCTGTGCCGGCCCAATGCGAAGAAAGAGCAAGAAGCAGCTCAGAGGGCTGGAGCAGCTCAGAGAGTTGGGCTTGTTCAGCCTGCAGAGGAGGAGGCTCTGCAGACACCTTGGAGAGGTCTCCCACTACCTGAAGGGGTTACAGGAAAGCTAGGGAGGGACTTCTGACAAGAGCATATACTGATAGGATGAGGGGAAATGGCTTTAAACTGGAAGGGGAAGATTTAGAGTCATCATTAGGAAGAAATTCCTAATAAGACACTGGCACAGGCCACCCAGGGAAGCTGTGGATGCCCCCTCCCCGGAGGTATCACAGTATCACAGTATCACAAGGTTGGAAAGGACCTCTGAGATCATCAAGTCCAACCTATAACCTAACACTAACACCAACACTAACACCAACCATCATCTAAACCATGGCACTCAGTGCCTCATCCAGTCTCCCTTTAAACACCTCCAGGGTCGGTGACTCTACCACCTCCCTGGGCAGCCCATTCCAATGGCCAATCACCCTTTCAGTGAAGAATTTTTTCCTCATATCAAGTCTAAACTTTCCCTGACGAAGCTTAAGTCCATGCCCTCTGGTTCTGCCACTGGTCACCTGAGAGTAGAGACCAACCCCTGCCTGACTACAACCTCCTTTTAGGTAGTTGTAGAGAGCAATGAGGTCTCCCCTGAGCCTCCTCTTCTCCAGACTAAACAGCCCCAACTCCCTCAGTCGCTCCTTATAGGGCTTGTGCTCCAGCCTCTTCACCATCTTCGTTGCCCTCCTCTGAACACATTCCAGTATCCTAACATCTTTCCCAAACTGGGGGGCCCAGAACTGGACACGATATTCAAGGTGAGGCCTGACCAGTGCCGAGTACAGGGGGACGATAACTTCTCTGGTCCTGCTTACTACACTATTCCTGATGCAGGCCAGGATGCCATTGGCCTTCTTGGCCACCTGGGCACACTGCTGGCTCATGTTGAGCTTCCTGTCCACCAGCACTCCCAGGTCCTTTTCTACCTGACTACTCTCTAGCCACTCTGTCCCCAGTCTGTAGCTCTGCATGGGATTGTTGTGTCCAAAATGAAGTACCCGACATTTGGACTTATTAAACATCATCCCATTAGAATCGGCCCAGCTCTCCAATCTGTCCAGGTCCCTGCCCATGGCAGAGGGGTTGGAACTGGATGGGCTTTAATGTCCCTTTCAACCCAAACCATTCTATGTTTCTACATGCTATCTTGTTTTATAAACTTATACAAAACAGATTTTTTTTTTAATATCCATATTCCCCCTTCATGATATTAAAATCACAATTAACTTTGAAATTAAATTAGCTTAGATAAACAGCACATCCTACCTTGCCACTTGAATTATATTCTTCTATTAAAAGAATATATAGGTATAGGTTTTTGTCCCTGCATATTTATAGAATAACATTTACAAGGTCATATATATAAACAATACAAATAATTTATAATCAGTTTTGAATCCACTTAAACTGAATGGAAAAGGAGCCATATACACTTTTAGGAATTTTCTTGAACATAAAAATACACCGTAAAAATGTATAAAATGATGCATATGAAAATCTGTGTTCAGTAGGCCAGAAAAGTAAGTTATCTCAAATGCAAATCCCTACTTTGTACATTATAAAAGTGACTCAGACTCCCTGGAGGAGGCCAAATCATATCTCCTGCCACAGGTTAATAAAGGCCACAACTTTTCAAGCCGAAAACTTCAGTGAAAGCAAACCACACTGCTTCCCTTTAAATAATCAATCAGGAACATTTGGCCCCTTTCAGGAGAGAAATATTCTCTTAGAAGAACTGCTCCCTGGTTGAGTCCTCCTTTTCATTCCTGATTCTGAGTCCTTTCAAACCAGCCAGATGGGAATCAAATCCCTGTGCTGCCTCCCACCACACCTCCCGAAAGGCCTCACCAAACACAGCCAGCTCACTCCCAGCTCCTGAGCGAGCCTGTATGCACACTTACAGGGGCTTCAACTGCAAAGCCAAGCCTGGGTTAGCAGCCTGACTGGCAGTGGGTTTTTCACTGGGACTGGAGGGAAAGCTGTACGACACTTGGGGACATCGTGCAGTCCTTCATTTCTTGGATTTATCTATATAACATATTGAGCACTATTTTTCACATCTCTGAGAATGTGGTGCTGGTCATCGCTTCTGCTTAGGTTGGTTGCAAAGCCACCATCAACATCACATCAGAAAGTGCAAGCATTCAAAATGTTACATACAATAAACATTTTTAGTGTAAAACAATCCTCTAGATAGAATATTTTTCCTGTTCAATTCAAGAGTGGGAAAAAAGTAATCAAAAAAGGCAGTTCTGAAACCAGCTGCTCCATCTGGCATTGACAGCGCAAATGTTTGTGGTCTCTGCTCTGTTTGTAACTACATGCAAAAATAAGGTACCCGCTCCATGTGCTTAGGTGTGACTGCACAGTTCAGAGCCTAACCCACATTCAGGGCAGAGGAATCCCCTTCACAGACAAGTGACAGCAATCACCTCTCAGATTTGCTTCATTTCACACTCGGAACAAACGTGCCTTCTGTACAACTCAGGGTGAAAAGATGCTGCAGCTGTCAGGAAACAGCAGCCATGGAAAGGAAGCATCTGTGCTGAGGGGCAGCTCATGAACGTCACCCAAGAAGTGAGAGGCAGCACGGAGTTGTGGTCCTCTTGAATTCCCAAGAACCAATGGTCTTGGAACAGCAGGGCTTGGCCAGATCTGTACAAGGCCACCAGAACATGCCAGTGTTAATGACAGGTATATCACCCCAACCACCCCCACAAGGGCAGCAGCTGCTGTATACAGGCAAAGGGTACACAAGTGTATGGATATGTACATATATACACCTAAAGAGACAAGAGGTCCCTTGAGAAACCTTCTGGACACTTTCCAAAAGCCACTGGTTGGCCAGTACGACCTTCTACTTCTGGCAGGCCACTGGATAGGCCAAAAACCCAGGAAAAATGACTGGTTGAGCCTATGTTTGTGTGAAATATGTCAGTAAACAAATGCATTATCTTATTGATAATGGATTAATTCTGTTAATAAGTTGAATTAATAAAAGGTGTTCTAATATTGGTTGTGATCTGTGTTTCACCATGACTCAGTCTTCTATCAATGAAGAGGGAATGCAAACAATGTGTGTAGATTAAATGAGTTATACAAGTTTAGGATCACTATTAAAAACACACATTTTTGAAGGTTCAGAGAAAGGAACACTCACAAAAGACAATAATTAACTGTGTGTCAATTGATTCAATGCCAAGTTCCTACATGAGCTCTCAAATGATGGTAAATATCAAGCCAAGCTGTCACTGCTTTCCTGGACAGTTAACCTCATAACTAACTTGTTCTTAGGTCTGAACCCCACGGTCCTATTAAAATAAACTAAGAGAGAATGATCTAAAAATATCAAGTTTATAACTAAATATAACCAAATACAACCAAATGTGCGTTTTTGCTCTTCTAGAAATACTTTCAAACTCTATCTCATGCAACAAATGGAACATGCGAGATGCATTTTTTTTCCTGTCTTTTCAGGGACCATATATGTACCTTAAAACATCCTTTCAGGAACTAAACATTCCACAAGACCTTTATTTGAGCCACAAACACTATTACTATTACACTGCAGTGTTAATCAACTGCTGGGCCAAAGCAGTAAGTAAGTCTTTACTGTTTGGCAGGGTGGTTCACTTCATACAAGTTCTTCTATTTCTACAAACTTGTTCTTTGGATAAGCAGAACATGTGTGTGCAAGACAAAATAAAACATGTCTTTCAGTTCTACGTAATTTCCCAGATACTGGTGAAGAACAAGATATTAAAAAAAAATGTGTCTCAGGATAAAACTGTTCACAGGAAAAAAGAGGGAGGATTAGGGCAAAAAAGCAATCAGCACAACTAAAGAGAGAACCATGATTTTATGTTCTTTCCTCTTGCTACATACTTAGGGAGGATTCAGAAAATATTGTGATTATTTCTATGTAATCTCTCTCTACTTGTGTTTGCCTGTCTCAAAGGAAAACAACTAGGAACCAGTACTGTCCCTTGGTGGTGCCTCAAGCATCCTTGGAATGTATTCTTTTTCCTTCAATATCAGTAGCCCTGCCTTAGTAAACATGAAGAACTTCACAGGTGTATTTTATAAGAGGAGAGGACGGGGGCAAGTGAGTTGCAGCAAAACTTACTTTCTGCTTCATTTGATTATGACACATTAAAGCTGTCTAGAAGGCAAGACAAAGCTTATTTCTTCTCTGCTAAAACAGAACTAAGCCAACAATTTGACCTACTGCAAAATCTGAGTGCCTATATTGGACCATGGATGCTTTTTAAGTGAAGTTTAAATTAATCTGACTTTTTTTCTGTGCGTTTTGATGGGAAAGCCAAAAAATGTGGGCACAATCACCTTGGTCAAGTTCTGCACTAAATTTCTGTATCATGTACTATCTACAATCTACCTTGATGCAACATAACAGGACAGTGTAGTGTGCCCAGTAAAGAATGTAAGGTATGCACTTTGTGCTTGATCACTTTAAAAGAGAGAGGCTTTGCTCCTTTCTTTCTCAAGGACTAGCATGAAGTCAGAATACCTAGTATAATTTCTAGGACCATACAAGGCACAGCACAGTCATTCCAAAAATTCAGCTGTAATTTTTTTCTTAAGGTCTTTCCCAATAACATATCAGCAGTTTGGTTCTTTTTTTCCTTCTGTCACCACTGTCAATGTAGCAGACTTTTAACCAAAGCACAGGGGTACATACTCTGCTGTATGAGTCACCCTGAAAACAAACAGAAATATAACAGAGACCTGAAACAAAGATATACACTCCTATAAATCCTAAAACTTGATACTGTATAAATTTTGTAAACTGAGATAAAGGTGACTCCCACTAACCAGTTTAATTTGATGTGTAGTGCTTAAAATATCCATTTACAATACAAATTTTTTCAAAGTGACAGAATTCTTTGGAGAATATTTGCATTAAACCTTACTCTAATCAGATGCACTGGAAAACTAAGAAAGAGCTCCTTTAATTGTGAATTTATTTTGAAAGCAAATTAAGTCCTGCCACTGGAAAACCAGAATTTATAGCACTAGCCAAAGTTTCTGTGCCAAGTTTTAGAAGAAAAACTTGGCAGCCTTTCTTTGTAGCATTTACATCTAAATAAGTATCCACACCACAGCAACTTGTAAAAACATGATCACAAAAGGGCCTTCTCAGCTCTAAAAATACTCTACATCTTTGAAAGAAATCTAAATCCCCTCTAAAAACAGCATTCAGAAATGGCAAAACTACTGAGTCTGTAGCATTTTAAAAGTGTAAAGTCTGACCGCTGGGATATTGATGAAATAGTTGATATAGTTACTTTTTAAAAATTGAAGCCTTATAGCGCATACTGCCTTGAGAAAGAATTCAAATTAATACTATAAAAATGGTATTATTGTCATGAATGAAATGGAAGAATAATGAATTGCATTTATTCCATGTACTTAGGTGGAGAAAAAGAACCAAAAAGCAGCGAATGAGTCCTGCTCAGAATCACTGAATATGTGTGCAGCACCATACGTTGGGAAACTACAGGCAAGACAGACTGCTGTGCAGCAGGCTTTTACAAGCCTGTAGGCAGATCACAGTATGTGAAAATTGCAAACACCAAAAGGTGACTGAAAGCAGTCACTATGCAACTTGGCGTACACAAAATAAAACAGCAACAGCTAAGTAGTCTAGACTTACAGGCCTGACCCTACTGTCCTTGCTCACCCTGGCAGCTCATTACTTATTCGAAAAGGATTGGGTTCAACGCTACAGGAGACAACAAAGCTGTAGTTAGGCTCTGGCCTCTGTGACTCAGCCTGGTAGATTGCTGTAAAGATCATAAAAGCAGTGAAATGACCCAGATATTTAGAAACCAATTACATCCCAACTACAATAGATGAGCTGACTTCACAGAAATAATATTTCACTCCCTAAAGGCATGCCAAGAAGAATCTTAAGCAAATGAAGCTTTCAGATAGAAGAAACTCTTAGAGAAACACAAGAAAGAAAAATTAAAGTTACAATTAGGCATGAAATAATTCCATCACTCCTTGCTTTTCCACACATGCTTAAAAAATGACAGAATAAGCATAATTTTTTTTCCTCCTTTAGAAGAGCAGAATCTTAGAACAACTGAAAACACTTAACTGTGTATTCAACCAACTGTATTTGTTGGAATTGAAGTCCTGCCTGTGTTCTGGGCATAAAACCACTTAAAACCACATAAAAACACAGATCTTGAAATGAAATTAACTCAGAAGTTTACACTTTTATAAAAGTAAACAAGCTTAATCATTAAAACCCATGAAATTATTGTGTACAAAGAAGGGTGAGTGGTAATTTCATGAACTTTTTAGTATTTTGCCCTTCTGTGAAAGCCTTATTAAAGCTAATGCAGGTCACTATTACATTTTAACAGAAACTTGTGTGCTGCATGCTATAGCACAAGAGATGCAGTGTGCTTCTTGACATCACCAGGTAGCAGTAGACCAAAAGCTACTACATACATCATCAGCTAAACAGTCCTATGGACGCCACTTGCATTGCTATTTATTTAATTTTTTTTTTTTACCTTTATTGAAGAAGCTGCATAGAGCATGTCCTCAAGACTGAAATGGCAACACTGGTTAAGGTACTCTTGACAAAATTCTTGAATCAATTGTAGATTATACAGGCTGTCAGCCAAAGACATTGTCTCTTTCAAACAAATATCTAAAAAGGAAGAAGCAGATATTAGATCACAGATTTTCAAAAGAAGGTTTACTCCTTTGCTGGATTCTGGAGCATTTTCTGGATAAATTGAGGGGTTTTTTTAAAAGGTGTTTTTTTTTCTTAAATGAAACTTAAAAAATGACAATTCTACATTTTCTCTTTGCTGTTTCATATCTTTAGACATTGTTCTATACCCAACTTCATTTTTTACAGTTGACAAGTTTATTATTTTCTGCTTTGCATTTTGTGAAACTCAAGACTATACTCTAACTTCAGCTATTCACATGTAATGAAAAAACGTATTTGATAATTAATACACATTTTTTCAATTAGATATTCTATACAGAAATGGCAGTGGGAAAGACAAAGAAGTGGTAGCAGTGAATAGACCAGTGTAGTTATGCAGTAATTTCTGGGCTAACTCTTTTTATGGCCATGCTTCCTGGAAAATAAAGTAGCAATAGTAACTTCCTAGAAAAAGACGACAGTCCTTATAATAAGGAAGACTGAATAAAAAAACATTAAATATACTTCCAGAACATACATGAGATCTTGTTCCTAGAGCAATGACGTATGACAGAGCTCCACAGTTTTAAACTGTTTAGGATAAAAGTTTTCTTCAGACAAGGAATCTACTTTGATGCTAGATGGACAAGGATTCCCAACCTGAGGGAATAGGACATACTCCATCAACCCAGCCTCACAGATCATGATCAACGGAAAGAAATGTTTGATTAAACTGACTGAAATGAGATTAGGGTTAGTAATGCAAAATTTGATGTCATACATTTGGCTCCAATAAAATTCTAATGGGATTCCCTGGTCGAAAGTGATAGAGAGTAAGAAGGTGTTACCTTATCAGCCAGTGTAAGGGTGTTACAAGCATTCAGCATCATGCAGCTATGAAAAAAAAGCAAACACGATGCTAAAACGTATCAGAAAATATATTTCCAGTAGTGACAGAGAAGCACTGCACAAAGCAGAAACGAGATGCCAGTCTAGATTTCTGTGTACAATTACCACCATCCATATTCAAGAAAGATGAACTGAAACTGGACTCGTTGCAGAGGAAGGCTATTGGGGATAATAATGAGAAAGGAAATCTACTTCAGAAGGCAAGACTGGAAAGGCTTGGTTCAGTAGCCTGGGCAAAAGAGGAGGAAGAAAACATGCCAGAAAGGTAGACATCAGATTAGAAGAAGCTATTCAACCCAAAGGGCACTGCTAGAAGAACAAGAAAGGCCTATAGACAGGCTACAAGCACATTTAGGTAGAAAACAACAATAAGATTTAAAACCCTGTAAAAAATGGAGCTCTGCAACACAGGATAACAGAAGTACAGATTTTAAAGAGCTAGACAGCTTTGAGATAGAACATGATAAATTAATTAAAGGGATCATATACTTTTGTACAATAGGCAATTTCTTGACTGATACAGGGAGTCCTTTATAGTCCTGTATTCCTTGAAGGAAATCAAGATTTGAAAGTCAAATAAAGTCCTAATAAGAAGAAACAATCCACTTCAGACTACAGACAACTCTAGATTAATATTTTTCTCTGGTGTGTTAATGCATTTTTAAGCATTTCTGCACATGCGTTTGTTGCCTGCTTTCCTCAGTTCTGATACAGAACCAAATCTCATGGAAATCTAACACACATTAAAAAAGTATTATTTAAATACAGAGGGCAAAGTCTTTTCAAAGTGCTTCTCGTCACTTGAGAGGACCTTTGAAGTTACTTCTGAGACTATGACATGCACATATATATATATCCTTAGGGAAGTTAATGTCAGGACACCTAACAAGAACCCTAGAACTAAAGTTCCAGAGATGACATGTGCCTTGTCTTGTTTCAAGTCAGATGCTGGAAGAATCTGCTGGCAAGTATAGATACAGTCACGCAAGGTACACAGTTTTGGACTGTCTGTATTTCCAGCCATGCTAAAACAGTAAGAAGAAACTATGTGTTATCCCCATTCTACACTACTCAAGTTCGAACTCCTCTCTAATTGCATGAAATGGTATATATTTAGTTGCAATATTTACTTAAACTGAAAGTTTTATGTTTCAAAATTCACAAGCTGAAAAAGAATGGTGAATGCATGCATCTTAACGTCTTTCATCTTCAACGCCTACTGTGCTGGAAGCTTCCTGTAAAGTGGTTGCATATGTGAATTCTAAATTTCAGTCCTTAGCAAGTTTTATACCCTTGTTCGTATTCCTGGATTTCTCAGGGTGCTTCTGTCTAAGTGTTCCCACGACATCAAAGGTATCACAGATAGAACACAGGCAGAAAATGATGGGTGTTAGCTGCCAAGACATTTTACAACTACACCAGGCTTTTAGTTGCCAAGAGGAAGATATGACTTTAACCAGACCACTGAGCAAAAGAACAAGATGAAGCTGCTCATCATCACAGAAAACTGCTATCATAGAACAGCATGGCGCCAACACATTCCAAATGGTATATTTTTGTTTACTCTTTAAATGATACAGGTGATCAGGTGAACTAAAAGCCCAGAACACAGAGCAACTATTTGCCATTCAGTGCAGCTATGCAGAGCTTGACTAACTCCAACCTCTTCCATGTTTTGTATATATAACTGTTCAGATTCCCAAGAAAGCACTTCTCCAGGTCCTTAGACATACCCTCTAGTTTAACGATATCTGGACAGTAGAAGTGGATCAGGGCTGCTAAAGCACAACCATCTGTACCATCTTTCAGCAGATTCTCCACCAGTGGAATGCAGGGTAGTTGTTTAAGCAATGTTTGCTCCTTCCTATAACGAGCCTACAAAACAGAATGAAGAAATTCAGAGAGACAAAGGCTCCAAAACATACGACGAACAAAGTAGTATTCAATAAAGAGCTGAATATTCTCAGTGTTAAATTTCTTACAACTATTCATGTTATGCCCCATTCGGAAAGCCATAAATAATATCTAAGAGGAAAGGAACCTGCGATGCTAATATTCAGCCTTTATTTCAAAACTACCAAATCTTGACGCCTACATAGCTCACTGAATTTAACATCATATTCCTTAATTAACATTCAACACTCATTCTTATACAATCAGAAATGATCTGTGTGTAAACACAATGAGATAAATCCTTAGCTCGTGTAACTTCTGTTTAGTGGCAAGTCAGATGGCTCTGAAGTTAACACCTTGCCCCAAACCTCATTCATAGAACTGACTTAATGACAAATTCAGAAACAAGGAAATTTGCATTTGATCAGCTCTATTTTTTTATTACTAGCATGGGTCACTATAAGCAGTCATAAACATAAAGAAGCATTAATGGTCAAGTGTTACGACCATGCAGTGGCCCAGTTACAAAAAGAAACACTTAGAAAAACAGCTCTATGTATAAAGACATTGTTACTCCAGGACACCAAGATGGCATTTATCTGCAGGTAACTGCTGTTTTTCATGAGTTTCTTATTTTGTGGGGGAAAAGGGGGGGTAACTTCAAAAAAATATATTCATCATTCTTTGATTCTTTTCACTTCTTCCTATGAAAACAAACCGAGGTAGAAGAAAGTGATACAGATTTCCATTTGTTAATATTATCTACTCTGACTTATTTTTATAACACTACTGAAGGATTACTTTTGTATTCATAATACAGAACTACTTATGATGCCGAGTGTTTCTGAGTTAGTTTTATGCCATTTTCATTCATCTATACACACTAAACTGGCAGTCTCCCTGTAGGGACTCTGAGAAGTCTTTGTGGATGTTACTCTTCCCAGCAAAGCCGAACCGGACAGTCTGTACCTCCTGCTCTCCACCTTTTGGCTGTGCTGCAACAATTGCTGATGCAGCTGTGTGCTAAGACCACTGATCCAGCTACAATATCTCTCTCCTCCTTTGTTTCTGCATTGACTGAGTTGGCAGGGCTGGAGATTTTATGGGTGGGAATTGTTTAAGCTTGCTTTGCTGGCAAAAAAGTCCGTGGAACCACAGAGTAACCCTGAAGGCTATACTTAGTGTCACTGGATTTCTGTTAAAGATGACATGGGATTATCTTTAGAGAATGGCAGTCTCCTCTAACTGACCCAAGATATACGAGTCTAAACTGGCAACAGCAGACATATTAGTTCTACAAAAATAAAGGGCTTATATTTCACCCAGAGAGCTCGTACTTTAACCAATTAATATAAAAAAAAAAAACACCCTGAGTTAGTCTTTATCCAATACTTGAAATGTACTGGAATTTGTGTGTCAAGTATGCTGTATAAAAATTCTAACGCTTTTTTTGCATGCTATGTGAAATATTCACTAACACCAAACAAAATAATTTTAGTACTGCATGCATTATTAATACTCTTTCATCTGTAATAATGCTCCCTACTATTTCTAATGAAATAGGGCAATTACGTTGCAGTGAAAGTTCATTCTTTTTCACTCTATAGGAGCCTGATAACCCCCACTTAATGAAAATCTTGTACGTTTCAAATACCATGTTAATACATCTATGTACTTGCTCCTTAAAAAGACTGAAATTAAGTCTATGGAATATTACATTTTAATTATGAAATAAAGATAAAGATAAAGGATACAGACAGATTGCAACATCATAGTCCAATAAGCCCTGTGTAATTTATATATTCTTTTAAGTAGCATCTTTTCAATGGAGTGCTCAAAAATATCTGAAATTGATAATGCAATGGTCTTGCACTGTAAATACTGAGAAGAAGTCTACTGTCAATTTATTGATGCCTTCCCTGGCCTTATGAACAGTGTCCACAGATGCTGTCGTATCTTTAAAGTGGACCTAGAAAGAGGACTTAATTCCTTATAGAGAGTATGCCAGGCAAGTTACTTCAGGGAAAATAAACTTACATAACCTGACATGCTAGATTCATTAGGGAGTAACAGGCATCGTGTTTCAATCTGGTTGAGAAGATAAAAGAAATAATACTGAAAAATAAAAGACAGTGGTAATTGCACTCCATTTTTAATAAACTTGCATTTGAAGAAAATCTCATCAGTTGCAATGTTTGCTATTAAATATGGATACAATGATAATGCAAAAGATGAACCTCTACATTTATCATAAAGCTTTAGTGCTAATTTAAACATAAATGCTGATATAGGCATCTTCTTTCTGAGATCCTAAACCAGCCTAATTGAACACCTTCGACGTTATTGCACTCCAACTAGTCTATACTTTGCATATAAACATCAGCTAAAGAAGTTCAGCTAAAAATGAACCAACATCACACCAGTTACTCTCATAAGTGCTCATGCGTATTCTGAATTAATCATTAATAATGAAACCTCTTATACATTCACCATGTAGAAGATAACATGCTCTAAATTTACTTCTCAGAGTAAGTTTTCATCTGCTTAGGAGTATCTGTCTTACTAAGGAACACCAGCTTTACATAAAGGGAAGAGATCTGAAAGACTGGTTGAACTGTTAGAGCACCTTGAGCCACCACCTTCCTCCTAGATTATCAGTAGCACTCGGGTTTCAACTGTATCTCTACTAAACTAAGAAGCTCAAAGTAACGTAAATACTACTAGTGCAAGTTGTTTATGGACAACTGGCAGGCAAACTTGAGTTTGCTTTTCAATAGACAGAATATTTTATATTTTAATATGATTTTTATGCAATGGAAGAGAATTAGTAGCAAACTAATAGTTTAAAACAGAACAAAAACATATCCAGAAACTGCTTTGAAGTAACTACCTTGTTTTGTAAAAATTAGACAAAAAAAACCCCTATGCCTCAATTTCTAATCACAGACAGTCCTTTTTTTTTTCATTATTCCCTCCATTTAATTGTGCTACCTTAATTCCAAAACAAAACTAAAGGACTATACTGTGAAGAGCAGTGTATTTGTGTATGTCACAACTGTAATAGATAGCACTACAGAGAATTGGCCCATACAGCAAAAAACTGTTATGCATCTGAATACTAATTAGTCTGCTGAAGACAGGACTCATACATGGGTTTTTCAGGCACCAAATAATTTCTGGTTTTGCCTACATGCTACTGTCTTGTTATTTTTTGATTCTCTTTGCAACGTTATAAACCATTTTTGACTAGTTATAACAACAAATATCTGAGGGAGTGCTAAATCAGTTACTTGGTAATACTTAGATCAAAGATGGATCAGAATTAGTTCTTTGGAATTCAGACCAGAAACATGCAATTCTGCATATATCTGAACAGCTGACTATTTTGCTACCAGTCAAACCTATTGTAGAATAAACAATGTGAATGCATTTCAGGGGTGAATTATTATATAACAGAGGAAAGTAATGATAATCCCAAGGTGACACAACACAGAGAAAAACTTTATTATTATTACAGTCCTGAACAGTTACTTTCTATCGCTTTGGGTTACTTTGTGTGAGGAGAGACTAATAGCAGTCTTAAATTAGCTGAAAAATCAGGGAAATCTAGACAAATGGTGTAATAATTGCCTATAGCTAAAATAAATCAGAAAATTTCAGATTCCACGTAGCATCAACAACCAAAGCCTATTTCTGCCGGGCCTTTTTTAAAAAGAGTCAGTATCACATAGTATATGTTTATTGAAAGGTTTTGAACAACTAGTTTGCAAAAACTTGATCACTTGACATTAGTTTGTAACAGGTAGCACTTCCTTATACAAACCAATAAGAGAACCTGACTGCCTGAAAAGTTATTGCTTACCCAGCATCATATCTTACATTTCCTTCATACAGATTACTCTGCAGAATAAGCTTCTGTATTACGCACACATAGGCAGAGCAATCTCTTATAATATTATCTTGTAGAGATAAGTGAAATGAATGATTAGACGAGCATGACATGGACAAAGCCATTCCCCAAATGAGCTATTTCACCAAAATGAAGCAGTTGGGCAAACTTACAGGAACCAGTTTCCAAAACCATTTGGTAGGAGACTTCAGAGGAAGCAGTAGGGAAAAAGAATAAAAGCAAAAAGCAAAGAAAAAAAAGGAACAATTTATCAGATTTCATAAGTTACCTTTATAACACAATTTTAACATTCTCAGTTATGTATAACAGTGAATTGTAATTTAATGCTAAGCATTAGTGCACTGTAACTTCTGCGTATTGACTAATTAGCAGAAATAACACCGGAGAGGTGTGTCTGCAGTCTTTGGAGATCAACATTATAATTTTCCCACATGAACAGATAAGATTGTCAGATCAATGCGGCTTTATGTAATGCTTTCACACATCTAATTGTACCCTACATATGCAATCTGACTGAAGAATTCATTTGAGACTTGAAATGATGGTATCACAAGTATCAAAATGAACTCCAGCAGCACATGTGGGGAAGCAGGGAAGCTAAAGCAATGAAAAAAGGTATAAACACACTGTAGTACAGTACAAACAACTGCAGCAAAGCTTGCACTAGTTATTTCAAGCCAAACAGTTACGACATTTAACAATATTTTTAAACAATCACATTACAGTTTTCAGAACAAGAAGGGATGCAGGCAGCTATATTTTTGCCATGACAAATCACATCAGCATCAGCTGCATGATGTGCAATGACCCGCAATGTGGATGGAGTTTGGGCTACTAACAAGAGAAATGATCACAACTGCTACACACGGTTCTGAACATGATCAAAAACCACAACAAGTGATTAGGAAGAAGTTCTCCAGGTATAAAATTTGACCAAAAATTTTAATCCTAAGCACCCGGAAATCAGTGAATTTTTCTGTAACTCTACATACTAGTCTGGCATAATACTATGAAGAACAAATATATCGTGCAGCAGTACTATAAATACACACAAAAAACTTCACCACTTTATTGAGCTCACTGTAGACCTAAAAAAAATATTCAAACCAATGTACAGGAAAGTTTGGGGCTTTTTTTTAATGGAAAGAAATATTTTCTGGAACCGATTTTAAAGCTACTACAGAAAAAAAAAAATCCACTTAGAAGAACTAAACTATGAGATGCATGCTCATGTGTGGCTCCAGACATTTCAGTCACACCCAACTAAAGCACTTTCCATAGGGTTCGGCTTCTCTTCCCTTCACTGAAATATAGCCAATGGACAGAAAAGTGTAATTTGAAAACAAATTATATCCATGCGCAATTACAATCAGAAACTGTGAACCATATCTTAAAGCAAGGTTTAAGTAAATGGACTGATCAGACCTTCACTGCCTGTCATTCTACTTAACACTGACTGGAACATTCTTTGAGTCATCAAAGTGAAGTGTATTTCAGACTTGGACTGAAAACACCCATCAATACCTATTTAATGACAGCCTGAAGAACTGCTCTTTGGAAGAAAGTACACATTTGTTTCAATTACAAAGACTAGCTCTCTGTAACAGTACAAACTGAACTCAAAACTAGCAATCCAATATACATTTTTATTTGCCCACTTGGCTGAAAGTATGGTTGAGAGGACTGTGAATACGCTTCAAAAGGCTGAAAGACTAGAGATAATCAAGTTTAAATTTAAGCAGACTCTAAGATTTATAAATATACACTTTGTAAAGGCACTTAAAGAAAAGAGGAAAAGAAAAGCTGAAATGTCTTGGACAAAATAATGCAAATTCAATGACTGTTGAATTGGCACTTCCTATCAACAGGAATAAATTTTCCCCTGCAACTTATCAAAGATCAGTCACTATAAAAAAAAACTGAGCGAAGAATCCTGACTGTCCTCTCTCAATGTCTTTTCTTTTTTAAAAAAAACACTCAATCACAAAACAAAACAAAAACCCACCAAAGAACAGAACACTCCCTCAGGTTGAAGACTTACAGTTTTAAAAGAATATTGTTTAATCCCCTTAAGAAAAAGGTTTAAATGTGACTATGATAAATTTAACTCAGTATAAATTCATCCTATGGTGCCAAAAAATGGTAGTCATGCCCTGCATTAAATACTTGTTGCTGCTGTCTCCCTTGCACAATCATTTGTGTTCATGCAGCTGTTCATTAATTGTATTAATCATACCACGAAGCTGATCTTGCTGCAAAATTCTCTTCTTAACAGGTTAGCTTTTGCTAGCAGTGTGGGTTTACGACACATTAAACTGAAAGCTGAACTATGGCATTAGTGTTTTACCTTCACACAAAAAGTTGCACTGTTTAAACTAGTTTTAAAGAATTCAGGTCTTTGGATAAACATTTGCTTCTCTCATAGGATTTGCATTGGTTTTGCTTAAATCTGTTAAGCCTGATTCAGTCTAAATCACAAGAGCAGACTGGAAACTAACACGTTTTTGAGAAAGGTTTGACCACCTTGAAAATCGGTAGTTTAACAAGTGCAACTGTACATTCACTACAGACTATTCAACGGAAGCCTCAAAACCAAAGCTATTCACTACAAAACTTGAAATCCTAATTCAGAAAGAAGATGTAGAGACCCTACCAGAAAACGACGAAGTTAACACAAATCAACGGCTGATCAAGGTCCACAGAGGACTACCTGGAACTAAAAATCATACACACTCCTTCCTCTCTTATCTTTTACTGGGAGCTAGCAGCTAGCAGTAAAGAAATATTGATTTTAGTTAATCTCAGATGCTTCCATGTGTACAATCACCAATAACTTCAGTAAAAGTAAGTGGAAATTTAGGAAACACTGTGTGGCACATGATAAAAGAGTGGCTGAGACTTCAGAGCAGTAAAGTAGCCATCAGTTGAATATACCAGTGTTTCTCAAAGAAATCCTGGAGTTAAATAACCTGAAGGAGTTGAAGATATGTTGCTTTCTTCCCGCACACAAAATAAGTTTATTAATTCAAATTCCTTAAATACTTCAAACTAGAGCTGACAGAATATTTAATATTCTAGACTTATTTTCTAGAAGTAGATTCCTTTTTATCACTGTATTCGCTGAAACTTTAATGTACAAATGGTATTTTGACTCACGATCCCAGTAATTTTAACCTAATTTTTCTCACATACTTAAATGTGAAGGATAGTTAACTTTCTAAAGGCCTTGTTTGTTTGGTTTTAACCATAATCTGCAATAAATTTACTGTCAGAAGAGTCATCTGGGGGTCAATTAGAGCGTGAGGTTTTGCCCCTGCTGAAATTTTAGCTAATAAAGCTATGCTAATACAATGCCCTAACATAGAATACCTTATTTGACAGTGTAATTCATGCAGCCAAATTCCACACTGAGGCAACACAATGTACCTGGGATAACAGAATCTAAAATTCTGTGTATAGAAAGAAAGCCTTAATTACAACTTTTGCCATTATATGGCAACTGTAGCATGATTTTGCTATTTTGCAAATGCATTTGTACACTGGCCAACAAAACTCTGTGCTACAGCTTCACAATTCATATGAAAACCACAACAGATGCATATATCATTTTTATGTAAAAGCTTTACTCTACTGGGTCCGTTTACAGGATCAGAGTTACAGACTGTGTAAGTCTTTCAATGGTTAATTCAAGAATATTGATATTAAACATAAATTATCAACTAAAAATTTTATCTTGCTCTTCCTAACATAAAAGGCAAAGTGTAAGTGGAAATAAACATTCTGAATTTTTACAAATACAGACAGCTTTATGCCATTTCTCTAATATTAATGTTCTCTTTGATAGATCTTTGTTTACCTTATTAAGACTTAAGCACTTTGGATTTTAAAAACTATTCTCCTCTTTCAAAATGACCTAAAAAAACACACACACAAAACTTCCTACTATCTTTTTCAGGAAAAATAAAAATCACTAGAGGACAGATGATCACAGCTTATCTTCCCAACCCCACTTACTTTGTTTTATTTAAATTTGAGAATTGAACTTGTCAAGGACATCTTATTCACCAGATTTCTATGCTGTTATCACTATTGAACACAGATTAACATTTTCTGTATCAGGATACATGCATCAGGGCCACACTATTATTATAAAAAATACCATCTTCTTTTGCTGAGTCACACACTTAGTAATTAGTCTTCGTCATTTCTTATATTTAAAAAAAAAACCCTAAGTGTGCAGGAACTTTCATTGCATTCGCACTTTTTGAAGCTGAACGTCTAATGCACTCAGGTAACCTACAACTCCCTCAGAGTAGCACTGAAAAGAGGACACCTGTTTACATGAAAACAGACCAGGAGGGGAACTATAGGATTACAGCCTTGCAGTAGCTCCACAATCTGCTCTGTATTTGAGTGCAGGGATAATACCAAAGGGTGTTCAAACTGATAGCCAGTTCCGCAATACCAATTATATCATAATAGGATAAAGGATTTCATTCTGAAGCAAGCAATTTAACATACTGTAGACCTGTACGCTACCCTTCTGTATGTTGATGGCTATAACGCTACTCAATTAACTGAGCTCTGCAGACAAAAGTAAAAAATCCTGTTAGGAAAGGGAATCAAACCATCTGTTTCTATTGTATATATTATAAAATCTGTAATCAACCAGTATTTTGGATCACATTCAAAGCAATGCTTCCCATGATGCCACATACAGATTTCTCTTTTGAGATGTGTTTTTGAGTTCGCAGAGAAGAAACTGTTAAAAATCATGATTAAAAAATGTCCTGGTCTTTCTCATATCAGATCTGACGGTTGTTTTAATTCATTCATGTTAATAGATTCCCCAAGACTAACGTAATAGCTGTTTCCCTGCTACCAAAGATTTGATTTGTCCAAAAGGACAACTGGGAATAAAAGTGCAACTCTATTAGTGTTACATTTAAAGAGATATTTTAATGGAAACAATAAAATCAAAAACAAACTGACTGAACACTAAATGTTTGCGTTCTTTAACAAGCAGTTAAAAGTTCAATGTCTACAAGTGTATATTTATCTATACATACTATACGCAAGTAGTTTCTGTATACATGTTTATTCTCGTTCAAAATATTTTAACTCCTATACCTACCTTTTGACCTCCAGCAGATTCTGCACCGTGATGCTCTTTCAGCTTTTGTTCCTGTTCCATTATGTCTTTCAAATGTTCATTTACCTAGAGACAAAATAGTTTATTCAGTGGTTTGTTCTAACAAACAAGCCATAGAAATTTTAAGTTTTGAAAAGGTCTATGAATAGCTACCAATGAGATAACTGAAAAGATTAAACAAACATTTCAGACTTCAGCCCTGATGTCTAACCAGGAATTTTCATTTACGGATGCAGTCTGGAGTCACCAGTTGTTCGCTTTACATTGTACAAACTAACCTGCCCCTTATTATGGTTGACCACATTTGATTAATAGTGTATCCTTGTTACCCGATGTGATCATGCAGTACAGGTAGATCACCTGAAGCAAGATGTGTTCAAATACAAACAAAATACCTTGATTCTAAAGCATGATAAATTACACAATAAAATGAGAATACTTAAAGAGCCAAAAGGAGACCCTTGAGTGGACCTTATGGTATCTCAATGTGACAATGACTGCTATGTCACATGTAATGCATATTATAGTATTTCATTTAGGCTTCCATTTATTTGGTTTTCGTAACACGTTTAATTTGTTTCTGTAAACTGTGCTTTGCATTACCCACACACTGCAGATGAAGAAAACAGTCTGCATTAGACACAGTCTTGATATACCTACCTACCTACGTATCCTCCCTGCTCATCTCTAAAAGACTACAAAGAAAATCACAGCTTGCTTTTCCAGTACTTGTACCTTGTTTATCCAGTACATGACAGCATCCTCAATGTCATAAGGTAGATCTGTAGCTTGGAAGAAGGATGAATACTGCTGCGTGCACGCAATCACTTTCTCAACGCTGACCATCTCTACAGTATATGCCATCATGAGAGTATCAATCATGGCCAAGTGAGCGCTCTACGAAGAGAAGCGACAATACCTAATGAGTCTGCAATGGTTTGTGAACATAGCAATGTACGTACAAAACCAACTGTAAATGCTGCAAGCATTCTGTCTGGTTGTCAGTTTTTGAATGAAAGACAAATGAAGACAAACATGTAACAGATTAGAGAATGCAAAACAAAGCAAATTACTTAAAAAATGTGTGTTCCAAATTATACTAACTTCTGTAACAAAATTAACACCAAAAATAAATAACTGGGAATGGTAATAATAAGCAATTTTAATGATTCAAACATTATATCACTTTTAATAGAGCTAATAAGATCTTTCAAAGTTGTCGCCCTAATGAAAAAAAAACCTGTGCCTGATCAATGTTATTTGCACTGGAAATAACATCCGAGACTGCCTGGTGAACAGCCTTCACCACCATGAAAACACTCCATTAATATGTAGATGCCTTTATTTTTAAATCATAACCCAGGAAGAAGACACAATTATACTAACCTTACGTAAAAACCAACATAATATAAAATATTTATTTTTCATCCAGTAAACTTATTATCTTATGCAGACACACCTATATATGCATAAGTAGGTTACAGTAAGCATACAATGAGAAATAAAATACAGCCTCTCTTAAAAGAGCAGGCACGTTTCTCCTGCTGTTATCTATTGGAAGACAATGGCTGTTTCATATTTTGTAATAATTAACAAACAAACACACCAAAACCAAAACAAACACAGCAAAAAAGAGGATGTCAACCAGGATTTACATTAGACTGAATAAGTAAACTATGGTGGTTTGTAGCAGCAGTGCCTATGGCTAAACAGATTTGTTTCTGCTTCATGGTAAGAACAGCAACAGCTTTCTAAGTATCAAGCAACATTTCTGATAAACCAGAACAATTTCCAAAGACAGTAGTTTTTAATAACATTGCCTTCAAACACAGCTCACAATGCAAGCAAGGTCCCAAACACATGTTAATGCCATCACTTCAACTCTAAAAAAAAATAGTCATATGAACATCTCACAAGGTTAACAGCCATGGCAACAACAATGAACAACATGAGTCACTCAGCAATACGCTATCTAATCACTGTAGTTAAGATAGTATATGCACATCCTTTATTCCAGAATTCCCAGCAGGAAAAAGATGAACAGATCTAGACTTTGTGCTGCCCTTAGTGTTTGCATCACTGCTGAAAGGGATGATGCTGGCCTCAGAAGCAGGCAAATAGTGCATACTCATTTTTTATGCAGTTAAGTTGCTTTGTTTGACAAACTGTATTTGCTTTATCTACTACAGGCATTCACAAAACTGCTCCTGACAGCCAGCCTTCCTGATAAGACAGTCTTGTTCTCATCAGACTCTGGATATGAACTGAGAGTCTCCCTGCCTGCCACGCACTCCATTCATGCAGTAGCATGAGCAGTGCAGATAGGGTAGGAACCAGTGCCTCTTCACTGCTGCCTCCAGACTGACGCATACCAAATAAACTCTTCTCACCACATTCACCTGCTTTCTGAATTTAGGTACAGACTTCTAATGCACAGATACTTACACAAACTCTTTGTAAAAAAACAAGGGAAAGAGCTAGGGAGCTGAATTCTTGCCACTTGCAGTATTTAAGAAGGAAAAGATAAGACTGCTCCTCATTGCCAGCCTCCTGAGGAACTTGCACTCCAATGCGAAACATGGATGATTCTATAGATAAATACAGAAGAGTCACTCCTCTGTTGGTCCAGCAATGTGATGCAGAGAAAGATTTCAGACAGAGTATCACATTAACTGCTAGTGAAGTCCCAAAACCTTATGGGGCAATGCGTAGCTGGGGTTAGCCATACAAATCCCTGCAGTTCTGCTGGAGTTGTCAGCTCAGACTAGCAATTGCAAAACAGGAAAAAAGAAGGGAAAACCTGGATTGTCTGTGACATCTGAGGCAGTTGCTTTAATAGATTTCCTTTTTAAGAGGAGGCAGTGCACAAAATGTGTTTCCCAGCCAGCCATAAGAGAGGCCTCACACACAGTGCTACTGCCAGAGCAGTGCCGAGTCATTTGCACTGACCCAGAACCACTCAGACCACCTGCTGCACAAGATGAGTGTTTTTGTCCCCTGCCTTCAGGACACAGCCTTCCAATTCAGGTCTGACAACTAAGGAAGCTCCAAAGCAGGTTTGGAAGCATGATCATCTTCCCCAGCTGTTGATCCACAACTATTAGAGTTCTTTGGCTACTGTGCCTGTGCTCCGAGACTGGCCTGCAAGGAAAGCAACCACTGGCAACTCTCCCAGAGGGAATTCAGCAGCCTTCAACTCCCATGCTGGATCATCAGTTTCTCTGTACAACTTGATCACGCCTATAGAGTGGATTGCCAAAGGAGAGAGAAAGCTACTAAAATGTTGCTAGAACTGCCAGTATGCTCAATATATTATAAATACATAAAGAAATTAAATAATTTACAACTAGCTGATTCACATTTTCAATGTTTCTAACAAATCATTAATGAACTGCAAACTACTTAAGCAAACAGAAGGTGATTTCTTTCATTGTTCCTTCAGCAATACGCTGTACTATCAAAACCAAGTGTAATAAATTCTTAGCCACATTGACTGGATCCACGTCCACTCTTTATTTTGTATAAGCTATCAAATACAAGCACCTTCAGATTCTCAAAAGTGACTCCAAATTATTTTCTATATAATCCAGACACTATGCTCAAGAGGAGATTTTTAAAAAATACTCCGCAATAAAAAGAATGAGTCAACTTGCAGCTATTATACCAAGAAACAAACTCCAAAAATGCTTTTTTTCCCAGTTAGCAAAACCGAACTTCATTTTCTAAATAATTTCTTTAATAAGAAGAATATTTAAAACTATTAACATCTATGGATAAGGACATAATTTATACCTAAAACAGTTGTTTTTTTTTTTAAAAAAAGGAGTCGAGGAACAGAGAGAGAGACCTACTTAATTTCACATAAAGGTCTACAGCTTTTTTTCCACTTATTCTGGAAAGAGCCAGACAAGCTGCATTCTTTTACATCTTTAAGTTCACTATGCTCAACAAGAAAGGCTAAATTAAAACTGCACTACAAAAATAGTATCCTACTGTTCCAAATACACCGTTTATCACCATAACTCGTGCTCCCTAAAAAAACCCCAACAATTAAAAAAAAGTTATACCACTAGTAAATCATCTCTCACCAAACAGCATGTTCTAAGCACAGCTAAAAAAAGCACGAGGGAGAGGTCACTTTCACTAATCAGATCCACAATCATGACAGAATTACAACAAAAGGAAGCAATGTTTCACATCTGATGTGGAAATACAGGTACCGTTCTGAGTCAGGCAAAATCTAGGATCAGCTGCTCAGCAATGTCTTCCCTCCCTGGACAAGTATGTAACACAATGCCTGAAGGATCTCCCCAGGAGCTACTGCTGCCTCGTACCGAAATGGTAGTCTAAACGTTGGTATTTCCTCCAGATGTCCACATGCTGACATGCAGCATAAAAAAAAAAAACAGACAGGATTTTGTGCTGTCACACACTTTCCAATACAGAACTGTAGCATGGCACAACTGAATAAGGATGCATGATTTTGAAATAAAGAATTTTTTAGAAAAACAATAAACAAATCAGTAACATATTAAATTACACAGAGTAGAATACAAAGCCATTAGAGAAATAGCTTTAAAAAAGTAAGATCAACAGAGCAGCAGTGCACAACAGAGAAAATAATCTACAGTTTCAATACAGGAGTGGGGATGATGTGATTAAGAGCAGCCCTGTGGAGAAGGACCTGCACGTGCTGACTGATGAGAAGCTGAACATGAGCAAGCAATGTGCACTCACAGCCCAGAAGACCAACCTTGTCCTGGGCTGCATCAAAGAAGCCTGGCCAGCAAGTCAAGGGAGGTGATTTTCCCTCACTACTCTGCTCTCGGGAGATCCCAAAAGGAGTCCTGTGTCCAGTTCTGGAAAACCCAATATAGGAAGGATATGAAACTGTTGGAGTGGGTCCAGAGGAGGCCACAAAGATGATCAGAGGGCCACAGCACTCTGCCATGAGGACAAGCTGAGAGAGTTGAAGTTCAGCCTGGAGAAGAGAAGGCTTTGGGGAGAAAATAGGGAGGTCTCCCAGTACCTGTCAGTTGTCCTGAAATGATGGATTCAGAGACCAACAGCTGTAAAGCTGAAATCCCCTCAAAAACACCGCTGGAGCAGCTCAGAGAGTTGGGCTTGTTCAGCCTGCAGAAGAAGAGGCTCTGCGGACACCTTGGAGAGGTCGCCCAGTACCTGTAGATGCTACAGATCTGAAAAATCTAAAAGCTGGGGAGGGACTTTTTACAAGGGCACACAGTGATAGGATGAGGGGGGAATTCCTTTAAACTAAAAGAGGAAATATTTAGATTAGACAATAGGAAGAAGTTCTTCATGATGAGCATGGTGAGGCACTGGCACAGGCTGCCCAGGGAAGCTGTGGATGCCCCCTCCCTGGAGGTGTTCAAGGCCAGGTTGCATGGGGTCTTGAGCAGCCTGCTCTGGTGGGAAGCGTCCCTGCCTGTGGATGAAGGAGGAACTGGACGATCTTTAAAGTCCCTTCCAACCCAACCCACTTTATGAGTCTGGGATAAAACTGCAACATGTCAAGGAGGAAAGGCCAGGCTGCCCAAGCTGCACGCGCAGTGCAGCCCCCCGTGGGGCCAGGCAGACACTCAAAGCCAAAAAAAAAAAAAAGGGGATCCAGCTCCTGCCCTTTGACGAAGCTTGGCAGCCTCCTGGTGTAGGGGGCTGTTGGTGCCGCACGGTGATTAGGGGCTGCCAGTTCATTCCCGGGCCTCGTGACATTAATAACTCCTGCTATCGACCCCAAGGGGGGATTCGAACTCGCAACCTCTAACGTCCCAAGCGGCGCTTCAGTCCACGGGGCCACCGGATCCCCAAAGCTCGGAGCCCGCACAGCGACCCCTATAGCCCTCCCGCCGCCATGTTCCGCGCCCTGTGCCGGCCCAATGCGAAGAAAGAGCAAGAAGCAGCTCAGAGGGCTGGAGCAGCTCAGAGAGTTGGGCTTGTTCAGCCTGCAGAGGAGGAGGCTCTGCGGACACCTTGGAGAGGTCGCCCAGTACCTGAAGGGGTTACAGGAAAGCTAGGGAGGGACTTCTGACAAGAGCATATACTGATAGGATGAGGGGAAATGGCTTTAAACTGGAAGGGGAAGATTTAGAGTCATCATTAGGAAGAAATTCCTAATAAGACACTGGCACAGGCTGCCCAGGGAAGCTGTGGATGCCCCCTCCCTGGAGGTGTTCAAGGCCAGGTTACATGGGGTCTTGAGCAGCCTGCTCTGGTGGGAAGCGTCCCTGCCTGTGGATGAAGGAGGAACTGGACGATCTTTAAAGTCCCTTCCAACCCAACCCATTTATGAGTCTGGGATAAAACCGCAACATGTCAAGGAGGAAAGGCCAGGCTGCCCAAGCTGCACGCGCAGTGCAGCCCCCCGTGGGGCCAGGCAGACACTCAAAGCCAAAAAAAAAAAAAAGGGGATCCAGCTCCTGCCCTTTGACGAAGCTTGGCAGCCTCCTGGTGTAGGGGGCTGTTGGTGCCGCACGGTGATTAGGGGCTGCCAGTTCATTCCCGGGCCTCGTGACATTAATAACTCCTGCTATCGACCCCAAGGGGGGATTCGAACTCGCAACCTCTAACGTCCCAAGCGGCGCTTCAGTCCACGGGGCCACCGGATCCCCAAAGCTCGGAGCCCGCACAGCGACCCCTATAGCCCTCCCGCCGCCATGTTCCGCGCCCTGTGCCGGCCCAATGCGAAGAAAGAGCAAGAAGCAGCTCAGAGGGCTGGAGCAGCTCAGAGAGTTGGGCTTGTTCAGCCTGCAGAGGAGGAGGCTCTGCGGACACCTTGGAGAGGTCTCCCACTACCTGAAGGGGTTACAGGAAAGCTAGGGAGGGACTTCTGACAAGAGCATATACTGACAGGATGAGGGGAAATGGCTTTAAACTGGAAGGGGAAGATTTAGAGTCATCATTAGGAAGAAATTCCTAATAAGACACTGGCACAGGCTGCCCAGGGAAGCTGTGGATGCCCCCTCCCCGGAGGTGTTCAAGGCCAGGTTGCATGGGGCCTTGAGCAGCCTGCTCTGGTAGGTGTCCCTGCCCATGGCAGGGGGGTTGGCATTGAATGGGCATTAAGGTCCTTCCCAAGCCAAACCATTCTGTGATTCTATAATTAATATACTTTATCACAGAATCTTGTTATGAAGAGATTTGGTTAAAGCCAACTCAAAATATCTTTTCATCTTGTGTTCATTTCACTACAAGGTGCGAAGTACTCAAGTCTTACATGGCACACCACAAAAGTACTAAAAGAAATTCAAAATCCTGGGTTCTTAGAGGCATTTGTTTTCTAAGACACAAACATGGTTTTGTCTTTCCCAGCTACACCCTTAAGGGAACACAAGAGTGTTAACTCATAATCGTTATGATCACAAGTAATTACTTGTTAGTTTCTACCCTGTAACATAGGTCCCAGCATTATTTTCTACTGCTGAACAGTTCAGTAAGAAGGTTACTGAACTGCAGAAGAAAAATCATTTGGAGCGTGACTGCTAATGCTCTCTCTGTCTGCGTATTATTGGATTAAGGAACTTGCTCCGCCTTCCAGTCACAAACAACTTCATTAAAAAGTTTACAAAGCAAAAGGTGTATATGGTACCGCACACACAGATACTTATGGACAAATATTGCATATTACAGATAGCTCCTAAATTGTTACCTAACTACTAAGGCTATTTCTTGTATTCCATTAAACGATATTCAAGTCAAGAGTGTCCTTTTGACCTGCATCTTTAGGAGTCTTATTTCTCACTGTGGTGCCTGAAGAAAGGAACAGAAAACTGGGGGGTATGTTATCCTCATGCTAAAATAAATACATAACTTTCCTTGAGTCGCTTAATTGAAAGAATAATTCTCCTGGTCTTGTTATGATCTGGAGAAAAGATCTGATCTTTGACGCGATACTGGTTTGTAAACAGGAATAGTGTTTTCTGTTCTTATGGAAGGTGGTCATGCTTCAAGAATTCCTTTTGACAGAATTTTGTGACGGAATTTGGTCATATTTAAATATAAATCTGTAGTTCTCACTTGCACAATAACCATGTTTATTCCTAGATAAGTCCCCTAAAGGTTCTGCCTACACTGGGTCAGCAAAGAACAGAAGACATCAGCTCTCTACAGTTAGCAGGGAGAACATTTATATCACATTGGATCAACAGTTATGCATGTAACCCACTGCTTCTACCTGCTGAAAACAGATTTTGGATCCATATATTTCTCACAACACCATAAAAAGTAGCAAATTGAGCCACTTCAGTTAATTAAAATATGGATTAAATACCATGGGCTTAATGAAACTTACTCTGAAGGTACTACATACATGGAAGGACTAATATGTTGAATGTTTGGTGTATTCCTAAAAATGATCAATCTGTTCTGCCAATATATTCCAGTACCTAGTATTCCATTTCTATGATTATTAGCATAGATTGTTATCCAGACAGAGCAAAGATAACTAGAACAAAATAAAGCAAGAAAGAGAATACAACAACTAAGACAGAGATCATCCCCATAAAAACAGTCACTGGATTTATAACCGCTAGAAGGTATTGATCATGAGGAATAGCCTTTATAAGACAAGGAGAGAAGACAGGTAAAAACAGAGTTGCTGATATACAGAGTAAAAGAAAAACAAGTCTGGGATTGAACGGGCAGGACAATGCCAGTGAAAAAATGTGCTAAGGGTACCGTGAGGACCTCCTCCTGTATCACGCTAACCCATGGCTCTGGATTCAGCTTCATTGCAGATTCTGTGAGGAGGCTGAGTAGCTTTAGCCCCCAGGCACCCTTTCCCAAAGACCCTCCTCCCTGACAACCCAAATCTTGAAAGAATCTGCTAGCCTCACGAGATATCACCTAAACTCGAAGTCTCAACTAAGAGTGGCAAACAGCAGAATCCCAGCTCAGGGAAAACACAGGCCAAAGCTCAACATTGCAAGAGGTGAGGAAAGAATTCGTAAGCACATCCAATAGGTGATAACTCTACTACACACTTCAAAGCGATCCCTCCATTTCACCAACACTCACATAGTAAAATGAAGACAATTCTGATACTACAAAGGAAACAACAGCTTTAAAATACATTGATGAACCAAATGGAGCTGTCTGAGACAGTCACTTCTGCCCTATTTGATGACTTTTGGACCTAATTCTCTTCTAGCCTCACACAGTGCTTATGCCTAGTACAATTCCAGAATAACCCCATCAGTCTTTGTTAGTTTTCTCCTGCAAGGGAACTATCACGTTCAATTACCTCCTCACTTCATTTGCATGAAAAACAAGAGCTTGACTCTGATAAGATGCTTGTTCAGCAAGAACCGGCATTACTGAGTCATGCTAAACACACTGCAGCAGGTTCTGCAAGGCAGTTTTTACTTTAAATATTTGATGTGACCTTCTGTATTTAGCTATATTTTAAACGTAGTGATCCATTATATGAAAATATAAAAAGGAAATCATTATTTGATTGACTATACACATCTGACATAGGAAAGGCAATTCACTGCTTAAAAAAAGGATTTGTTATGTACAGATATTTGCTGAGTTAAGCATTTGATTGCAATTCTGAGTTCTTCTACCTGTTTTCTCATTGTGCATGTTAGGTAATTTAATATTTGGTCTGTTAACTCAATCCTAACTAAATACTTAGAAGAGATTCCCATTCCCAAATTCTTTCTGAAGCCCATAACCATGTAAGAACTTGCTCCACTCCAGGTCATAGTGAAACAAAATATCTGCATGACATACACTGGAATCAAGAACCAGGAAAATAGTGCTCAAGACATAATTTTTATTTTGTCATATTTTATAGTTTCACACTAATTACTTAAGATTTTTCTTTAATATACGACACAACTACACTAGAAGTTCCAACTAGATGTTGAAAAAATCAAGTATCTAATGGCAAAACTCACAATGGCACTTCAGTCCCTTTATACCAAATACTCCATGTTTCAAAAATAAAAAAAAAATGTAGTTGAATAGGTTAAACTGAGAAATTCAAGTAGGATAACTCATAACAAGACAGTTGTAAACACTTAGATGAATAAAAAGCACAAGTCTGAAATTTCACAGAGCATTTTGTTTTTGCAGATATTTTCCTAGATCACACTGTCAAATCCTATCCAGATAAATCAGAAACAAAAATCCCTTACAAAAAAAATATATTCTGTGACACATATGCACTGTCTCCTTGCTCTTATGCTCTGAACATTTAAACCAAGAAGAACCAGTAATTATATGAAATACCATTTGAATATCTTACATCACCACAATCTCCACCAAACTTTGAAGAATAGAGGAGTGGGAAAAAGAGAAACAGATCTTCAGTTATAAAGCAATGATATCCATATACAAATAATAAACACTTCCTGGCTCATTCATACCTGCATAGCCATGACATTAAAAGCAGTGGTTTAACTTCTCTGGTAACTCAGCTAAAATACCTGCAGATGCAGTTATCACCAGAAGTATCCAAACCTGTTCATCTCAGAACATCTGCTGATAGAACATAGCCTTAGGAGTGCTGGAGAGCTACCACTTCCTCATGGAGATGTAGGAACAGGGACAAGACAAGCTGGGTTGCTAGAGTATTTCGGGTGAAGAGTTCAGGTTTGGTTGATGTGCTGTAAGTGCATAAGAGAGGGAAACAGAAGGGAAACAGAGGCTGAGGTGCCAAATAAAAATCTCTATAGGGCTGTTTCATGGAGATGAGAGTGGAGGCAGAAACAGAGGCACTTCTTCTCCAGGGCATGACTTAGCCTGGTGTGCTTTCACAACGCACTGCAAGGTCCACTGACAAAGCTACTCGGAGCCACTGCTCAGTACATTATCAGAGTACACTGGTTTCGAAACTTAGCAACATAGACTTCTAGTTAACCCATTTCACAACTGAACATCGATTGCTACTTTTGAATGGAGGTTTTGTTGCTCAGGTGACTGATACAACATCCTTTCTGACTAATCTGCACTTCTGTTTTGCCTTTTTCTTATTATGAAACTAGTTAGTTACACTTACACTTCATCTCATAACCCTTACAACATTCAAAACACCGAATGAATGTAAAAGACTCATCTGGTAAAAGTCACACCATCAACTTGATATTACAACAACAATTTAGTAAGATTTCACCTAAAGTAATATAAAGGATGAAATTTTACATAATTATTGACATTTAGCACATCCTTTTGACAGTCCCACGGCCCTGGGTTCTGATGAACTAAGTTCTAATAATGAGTTCTTCTGCATGTACTACTAATGAGAGAGAAAAATGATGTTTTAATCCGAGTGATGAAAAGCACAATATCCTGGTTTGTTCAATTACCATGTTTGACACAACAGATTGAAAGGCTGATTATGCATTACAATTTAGGATGAGACCCAGTTTGAGGCAGAATGCAAGAAATTTCTCATTTTCTACAATTCGCTAGAGAAACTCAAAATTTGAAATAAAGAACCTAGAAACATAGAAAAACTTAAGACCTAACCCCTTCTCAAAGCAGGTCCAACCAGCTCAGGTTTCTCAAGGACTTCTCCAGTCAAATTTTAAGTATCAACAAGGATGGAGAAACTACAGCCTCTTTGGGCAAACCCCTCACGTTCGAGTTAGCTGGTATCCTTCTCAGTACAAAATGCCAGCCTCATGGAAAATAACACGGCTAAACTAAAAGGTAGAGAAAGACTATGTAGCTCATGTGCTTCAATTACTGAGCTCTCAACGTCACTGTATTAAGCTTGCTTTCTCTTCCTAATAAAAGTAAACACAGAACACTGCTTTCCTACAAGAGGAGATACAAAGTCAGCTGTGGTTCCCTCATTTCTCAAATCAAAAAAGAATGAAAAGTGGGGACAAATCATCAACAGAAATCGCCAGCTAATTCCAGGAATGTTGCTAAAAATCCTGCAACTCACCCAAAGCCCAGCTGGCTGAACGTGGCAAGCTGCTATGCTGCTCTAGTACATCCAGAAAAACATGCAGATTTTAATCCAGCATAATTTAGCCTACTATGTAGAATTTACGTAGTTACAAACAGTGTGAGAAGTAGAAAACAAACAGGATACTACCTTCCAAAATGGGGGGGAAAAAGCATGAATTTTTGCATGAAGAGTCAATATAAAGCAGTCCTACATATTCACCTGAACAGGCTCCTTATACTTTTCTTGCAGTTTTTCTACGTATACCATTACAGGTCATTTTTTAATGTTTCATTTGCTAACATTACGGTGAGGTGCCGGCATCCGCACAGTTCTTGGACTGACCTTCCAGGGTAAGATCTTAATTCCTATACTCCGTTTCCTCAGGAAATGTGCCTCCCAGCTGGAATTCGTATGAGATTCTTGCCAAAATAAAATACTGGAAATAAAGATTTGAATTACTCAGAGAAGGTATTTTAAGAACAACTTTTAATTTTTATGTTTAGGGGTTTGTTGCAAAACACCTTCCTTTTTGAGAGATGACCATCCTTCTTCACCCAAATTAGTATTTTTCTTACATGTTGAGGAAATATGTATCTTCAAGCATGTTAGATAGAACAAAAACATAGTGTTGCAGCTAATGCCTCTGACGTGTATGCATCCAAGACCTATGGGCAACTTCATTCTGATGTGTCAAATATCACCAGATTTTTATAAAAAATCTGCATCTGCATATGAACAGGCTTTGAGAATTTCCTTGCAGTTTCTTTATTAACCACAAAAAAGTCAGAGAAACAAGGTCAACACACTCTTTATTGTAGCAGCAATTATGTTAAGGAATTATCAGTCCTTTTCCTCAAAGATTTATAGGAATACCACGTTTATATGCCATAACAGAGCACAGTGAGATATGAGAAGGAAACTGACCTTGTCAAAAATTTTATTCTAAAACAGCCAAGGTCAAAAGAAATTTTCCAGTCTCCTACTTGAATGAACTCCATCAGCAGCCTTAAAGAAATTAAAACAGACAGAAAATTATACTGATCACAAGAAACCTGTCTCTCTATGGCTGTTAACGTCGTAAAACCTGGTAAGAGACAAGCTGCTGACTAATAGCATTACTAAATCAGACAGCTGACCAACATCTTTCATTTACTTACTAAAGGATTGAGACAGGCAAACCCCAGCAGTGGCTGCTAAACAAGGACATGGTCCACAGTGATGTTACAGCAGAAGTGGGAAAAGGTCATTATGGTTGTTTTCATAATGATATTCAAAAGCCTTTCCATTTGTTTGGTTAATCTGGACTCAACACTAAGCTTTGTAACAGATCCTGAACCTCTAAAGTAAAGTAGGGCTTCTTCAGAGAAAGACTCATATAAACACACACAATTATTTCACCATAACTTTATGATCTGTTTTTTCTCATCTTCCCAACTAACTCTGTACTTGGGTATGTAACTACACTTAAGAAAGCTTTCACTGTATCAATACTGTACCAACACTGTACCAATAATTCTTTTTTAAGAGATTACTTGTGCCCAGGGATGCCCAGTTCATCCACTACTGCAGATCTTTGCAGGACACCTGGCTGTAGTCCCTATCACTACAAGCTCCTGCCTGGATCATACAGACTGTGCCTGTGTTGGGAACTGCTACAGATTAACAGGAGCAGACTGGTAGACAGAAAAGGGTTGTGCTGAGGATCAAATACGTTTCTATCATCAAACATCCCTCCTCTTGGAAAATAATCTATATTTCAAGCAGCGTACTAGTGAGGCAATGGATTGTATTTCTATCAGCTTTTCACAAAAATGGGAACATCAATGAATAGTAATGAAAGCTTTTCTTAACAGTTACTTTGGTAAAAGCATGAAAAACAGTTAACAGATATGATGCCACCTTAAGTGAGTATATTCGCTTTCCAAGAAAATATTCTTTTTAAGAACACAAAGGGTAACCGCTTGTGGCTTATACACAGAAAAGACTAGAATGCTCTTTTCCAAAGCAATAAGATAAAACAAGATGAGGCAGTTGTGAACTAGAGACTACTTCTCAGTTAACTGGTAAACAAGGTAAAACAACGCCCGTTCTCAAACTTCAGAAGTATCTATTTTTAAGCTAACACTTTTTATAGCAGGAAAACAAATTGTTAAGTCCCTCTCCTCCACCTCTTTTTGGTAATAACTGCCAGTTCAAAAGTCTATTTAAAGATTGAAACAGTAAAACACACTATTGTGTTCTCATTCCTCATGCCTTTTTGGTTCACAATGTTATTCCAGGAGGTGCTGCATAATTACTAGCTCTCAAAACACTAAACTCCATTGCAGCAATAACCTATTCACATTGTAGTAAACAGCTATTTTCTTTGGCAAAATATCACTCCTCCTTTTCTCTGACCAAGCTGAGCAAGAGAGCAGAATGATCAATTAAACCAGAGGAAACAGCTGAACAGAAAAGCACAACACAGAAACATGAAAAAAACCTAACTTCTATCCCTTCAATTACATAATAACACATTTCAATGACTTCAGATGGCGATTACTCAAATGTAAGTATCTGCTGCACTTCTAAGAAGAGCAGTAGATACCAATAGCATTATCTGAAACCTCTGCTGCAAATACACAATATATGAGCATGTGCTGTGCAGAAAGATCACAAGCACTTCACAAGTGATGAAATTTCTGCTTTGGCAAAAGAAACAATCCCCATTAGATGAAGCCCTCAACTAGCAAATCACTTTGTTAACTGCAAAGAAGAAGTCAGACAAAGAAACGGAACAAACAGGAAAGGAACATATTTTACAGTTGTCCTGAAATGATGGATTCAGAGACCAACAGCTGTAAAGCTGAAATCCCCTCAAAAACACTGCTGGAGCAGCTCAGAGAGTTGGGCTTGTTCAGCCTGCAGAAGAAGAGGCTCTGCGGACACCTTGGAGAGGTCGCCCAGTACCTGTAGATGCTACAGGAAAGCTGGGGAGGGACTTTTTACAAGGGCACACAGTGATAGGATGAGGGGGGAAATCCTTTAAACTAAAAGAGGAAATATTTAGATTCGACAATAGGAAGAAGTTCTTCATGATGAGCATGGTGAGACACTGGCACAGGCTGCCCAGGGAAGCTGTGGATGCCCCCTCCCTGGAGGTGTTCAAGGCCAGGTTGCATGGGGTCTTGAGCAGCCTGCTCTGGTGGGAAGCGTCCCTGCCTGTGGATGAAGGAGGAACTGGACGATCTTTAAAGTCCCTTCCAACCCAACCCATTTATGAGTCTGGGATAAAACCGCAACATGTCAAGGAGGAAAGGCCAGGCTGCCCAAGCTGCACGCGCAGTGCAGCCCCCCGTGGGGCCAGGCAGACACTCAAAGCCAAAAAAAAAAAAAAAAGGGGATCCAGCTCCTGCCCTTTGACGAAGCTTGGCAGCCTCCTGGTGTAGGGGGCTGCTGGTGCCGCACGGTGATTAGGGGCTGCCAGTTCATTCCCGGGCCTCGTGACATTAATAACTCCTGCTATCGACCCCAAGGGGGGATTCGAACTCGCAACCTCTAACGTCCCAAGCGGCGCTTCAGTCCACGGGGCCACCGGATCCCCAAAGCTCGGAGCCCGCACAGCGACCCCTATAGCCCTCCCGCCGCCATGTTCCGCGCCCTGTGCCGGCCCAATGCGAAGAAAGAGCAAGAAGCAGCTCAGAGGGCTGGAGCAGCTCAGAGAGTTGGGCTTGTTCAGCCTGCAGAGGAGGAGGCTCTGCGGACACCTTGGAGAGGTCTCCCACTACCTGAAGGGGTTACAGGAAAGCTAGGGAGGGACTTCTGACAAGAGCATATACTGACAGGATGAGGGGAAATGGCTTTAAACTGGAAGGGGAAGATTTAGAGTCATCATTAGGAAGAAATTCCTAATAAGACACTGGCACAGGCTGCCCAGGGAAGCTGTGGATGCCCCCTCCCCGGAGGTGTTCAAGGCCAGGTTGCATGGGGCCTTGAGCAGCCTGCTCTGGTAGGTGTCCCTGCCCATGGCAGGGGGGTTGGCATTGAATGGGCATTAAGGTCCTTCCCAAGCCAAACCATTCTGTGATTCTATAATTAATATACTTTATCACAGAATCTTGTTATGAAGAGATTTGGTTAAAGCCAACTCAAAATATCTTTTCATCTTGTGTTCATTTCACTACAAGGTGCGAAGTACTCAAGTCTTACATGGCACACCACAAAAGTACTAAAAGAAATTCAAAATCCTGGGTTCTTAGAGGCATTTGTTTTCTAAGACACAAACATGGTTTTGTCTTTCCCAGCTACACCCTTAAGGGAACACAAGAGTGTTAACTCATAATCGTTATGATCACAAGTAATTACTTGTTAGTTTCTACCCTGTAACATAGGTCCCAGCATTATTTTCTACTGCTGAACAGTTCAGTAAGAAGGTTACTGAACTGCAGAAGAAAAATCATTTGGAGCGTGACTGCTAATGCTCTCTCTGTCTGCGTATTATTGGATTAAGGAACTTGCTCCGCCTTCCAGTCACAAACAACTTCATTAAAAAGTTTACAAAGCAAAAGGTGTATATGGTACCGCACACACAGATACTTATGGACAAATATTGCATATTACAGATAGCTCCTAAATTGTTACCTAACTACTAAGGCTATTTCTTGTATTCCATTAAACGATATTCAAGTCAAGAGTGTCCTTTTGACCTGCATCTTTAGGAGTCTTATTTCTCACTGTGGTGCCTGAAGAAAGGAACAGAAAACTGGGGGGTATGTTATCCTCATGCTAAAATAAATACATAACTTTCCTTGAGTCGCTTAATTGAAAGAATAATTCTCCTGGTCTTGTTATGATCTGGAGAAAAGATCTGATCTTTGACACGATACTGGTTTGTAAACAGGAATAGTGTTTTCTGTTCTTATGGAAGGTGGTCATGCTTCAAGAATTCCTTTTGACAGAATTTTGTGACGGAATTTGGTCATATTTAAATATAAATCTGTAGTTCTCACTTGCACAATAACCATGTTTATTCCTAGATAAGTCCCCTAAAGGTTCTGCCTACACTGGGTCAGCAAAGAACAGAAGACATCAGCTCTCTACAGTTAGCAGGGAGAACATTTATATCACATTGGATCAACAGTTATGCATGTAACCCACTGCTTCTACCTGCTGAAAACAGATTTTGGATCCATATATTTCTCACAACACCATAAAAAGTAGCAAATTGAGCCACTTCAGTTAATTAAAATATGGATTAAATACCATGGGCTTAATGAAACTTACTCTGAAGGTACTACATACATGGAAGGACTAATATGTTGAATGTTTGGTGTATTCCTAAAAATGATCAATCTGTTCTGCCAATATATTCCAGTACCTAGTATTCCATTTCTATGATTATTAGCATAGATTGTTATCCAGACAGAGCAAAGATAACTAGAACAAAATAAAGCAAGAAAGAGAATACAACAACTAAGACAGAGATCATCCCCATAAAAACAGTCACTGGATTTATAACCGCTAGAAGGTATTGATCATGAGGAATAGCCTTTATAAGACAAGGAGAGAAGACAGGTAAAAACAGAGTTGCTGATATACAGAGTAAAAGAAAAACAAGTCTGGGATTGAACGGGCAGGACAATGCCAGTGAAAAAATGTGCTAAGGGTACCGTGAGGACCTCCTCCTGTATCACGCTAACCCATGGCTCTGGATTCAGCTTCATTGCAGATTCTGTGAGGAGGCTGAGTAGCTTTAGCCCCCAGGCACCCTTTCCCAAAGACCCTCCTCCCTGACAACCCAAATCTTGAAAGAATCTGCTAGCCTCACGAGATATCACCTAAACTCGAAGTCTCAACTAAGAGTGGCAAACAGCAGAATCCCAGCTCAGGGAAAACACAGGCCAAAGCTCAACATTGCAAGAGGTGAGGAAAGAATTCGTAAGCACATCCAATAGGTGATAACTCTACTACACACTTCAAAGCGATCCCTCCATTTCACCAACACTCACATAGTAAAATGAAGACAATTCTGATACTACAAAGGAAACAACAGCTTTAAAATACATTTGATGAACCAAATGGAGCTGTCTGAGACAGTCACTTCTGCCCTATTTGATGACTTTTGGACCTAATTCTCTTCTAGCCTCACACAGTGCTTATGCCTAGTACAATTCCAGAATAACCCCATCAGTCTTTGTTAGTTTTCTCCTGCAAGGGAACTATCACGTTCAATTACCTCCTCACTTCATTTGCATGAAAAACAAGAGCTTGACTCTGATAAGATGCTTGTTCAGCAAGAACCGGCATTACTGAGTCATGCTAAACACACTGCAGCAGGTTCTGCAAGGCAGTTTTTACTTTAAATATTTGATGTGACCTTCTGTATTTAGCTATATTTTAAACGTAGTGATCCATTATATGAAAATATAAAAAAGAAATCATTATTTGATTGACTATACACATCTGACATAGGAAAGGCAATTCACTGCTTAAAAAAAGGATTTGTTATGTACAGATATTTGCTGAGTTAAGCATTTGATTGCAATTCTGAGTTCTTCTACCTGTTTTCTCATTGTGCATGTTAGGTAATTTAATATTTGGTCTGTTAACTCAATCCTAACTAAATACTTAGAAGAGATTCCCATTCCCAAATTCTTTCTGAAGCCCATAACCATGTAAGAACTTGCTCCACTCCAGGTCATAGTGAAACAAAATATCTGCATGACATACACTGGAATCAAGAACCAGGAAAATAGTGCTCAAGACATAATTTTTATTTTGTCGTATTTTATAGTTTCACACTAATTACTTAAGATTTTTCTTTAATATACGACACAACTACACTAGAAGTTCCAACTAGATGTTGAAAAAATCAAGTATCTAATGGCAAAATTCACAATGGCACTTCAGTCCCTTTATACCAAATACTCCATGTTTCAAAAATAAAAAAAAATGTAGTTGAATAGGTTAAACTGAGAAATTCAAGTAGGATAACTCATAACAAGACAGTTGTAAACACATCCCCTCAGCAACGCAGCATACAGCCATGGATCAGAAAGAGTGTAGTGTGTTTAACAGCACAGGACTCTTACCAAGAGTCACACCGTTGGACTGATGACACCATTTGGTCAGTCTAAAGGGTACAACTGCAGAACAAAAACCCTTCCTGGACAGTTTAGGGGTTTAAGATTCGGAGGAACCAAAACAAGTTTTTGTTGGAAAGGCTGGAGAACAAAGTGGTGGGAGTAGTAAGGGCTGCAGAGGAATGATATTGAGCCAAGCCAAAGCCCTGAGAGAGGTTCTGCCTCAAGAACTTAACTGATTCTTTTTTTAAAATTTGTCTAAATAAAGCAGAGTAAAGTAGAAATTTTTGCTTCCTGATTTTTTCCTTAATTTCCAAGTGCTTTACTTTGTTCTGCGTTTTAAGTCCGTCTGTTGTTTCTTTGGGGTTTGTTCCCCACACCACCTTCTCAATAAAATTACAAACTGACATCTGTTCTTTCTTTTTCAGCATCCAAAATCTGTAATCCCATAATCCTTAAATGGGAAAGGATGATTATTGAGAAAATGGTCTGATCTACATGTGAGACACTACTGGACATTTGAGCAACAAATTTAAAATCATTGGTTTCAAGTATGAAGAACTGAAGAGAGTATCTGTACCTAATGTTACCTAAATAGCCAAAGGAAAACTTCAATCAAACCTAAAAGCTCTGCATAGGCAGGTCAATATCTAGTATTTCAAAAAGTAAAAATCAATATTGTGATAGTACCAGATAGAATGGACATGACATTGTTCAAAAAGCCAGTACACAATTGCCACTAGGGAAGAAATATCGCAGCAGATATACTGGTGTCAGTTAAAAGGCAATATACATCACAGTGTCTACCTGATCATTTAAACCATAAGATAAATCCAAATTAGTAAGCCATTTTGCCAAAGAAAACTCTTACAGTCCACATTATGGATATGAAAGACTGGGCAGCAGAACTTCACCCATAATAAAAATTATAACTTGCCAATATTTTAAAACGTACTTTAAAATTTAGTCTAGATAATTTGGCGTTTGCTTAATAATGTACATCACTCTGCCATACAAGAGATAACAGTAAGATGAGCAGTTGTTGCTCAGTTGCTTTCTCATATCTCATATCTTTCTCATATCTCATATCTTTCTCATATACGTTACTCTTATACACAAAAATGAGGATTTTAATTTATTTCCTGTATTTTTCCATAGATGACAAAACTGATGAGCCTTATAGCCATTACACCCACAAATCCACTTGCCAAATATCGTACACATGCACACCAAATGATACAGATTTTGATGCTAAACAGTCCTTTGGTGCATTTGTCATCTGCTGCATTTTCACAGTAATCAAGGTTACAGGAAACATCACAATAAGGTGTTAAAACTACACAAAGTTGTGTAATTTCTTTACATTGTTATTAAATATTAATTCCAAGCAGAACAGAACAAAATAAAAGATACATTGCTCTCCAGAATACTTTTCAATTTATTTTTTCACCTTACCTCTTCACTGATCTAGATTATAAAGGTTACTAATTGTAATTGCTTTTTGACAATCATTCTTTTAGGTAGTTTTCACCTGAACTTTAAAATTTTACAGTATTATCAGTCATACGTTCTATGTTACGGGAAATGTGACTACAAGATGAACTATCCTGTATCGCTACCTCTTTGGTACAAGATTTTTCCCTACCACTCTTAAGAGTATCTATTATTAAGAAGCCATTTCCAAAACAACTTTAGTTATCATCTTTCTAGTCTTTACATCCAGGCATAACCAAAACCTGCTGAAACATTCAGACAGCAGATTTTAATAAAATTAATGTGCATTAAATCTAAACACCACATGTAGTTATTTTTCAAATCATTCCTAACATGGACATACAGCTCACCGTGTTCATCCTAAATCACACAACAGTTGCTATGTTGAGACATATTACTTAGGCACTATGATAAAAAGTCTTTTCCAAGATACACGTTGGATACATATGCACACATACCAAGCAGGGGCAAGAGGCACAATAGAGCACCAAGAAACAGCACAGCCTAGGTGAATGCCAAGCCTACAAGAGAACATACACATGGTTTCTCCCTGAAGAGAGGGCCTGGTGATGTTACAGCTTCCACTAAGTAGCCTGTACCTAGTGTATAAAGAGCAGCTACAACATATATTAATTTAAAGCATTATTTTATTGTACCACAACAGATGTTAGCTGTAGGTACAGAAGTGAGGGATCGCAGAAGAAAACTATTTCACAAGCTTACAGTTATCAATGAAGATCAATCACACATGCACATGTAATCATCACTTCAAATAAACTAAGTTTCACTTCATAATGACAATTTCAAATTTTCACTTTTTTTCTTTTTGCAAGGAAAAAATACAGAAACCATTAAGATAAACTGACAGGAGCATTCCTACTAGTACACATGATTTCCAGTACGTCTGGCACTCTTCATCCTCTGCACTTGGGTGCAAAATAACTACTGACCATCAAGAAGCACATGGTGTGACAACTGCTGTACTATAGTTCAGATACTTGAATGTCAAATCCAAATCACTTCATTCTGGTTGTGCCTTTTGCAGACGAGAAATCAGCTGTTTAATGCAAGCTACTCATACGGAAAAAGAACAGACAAGACAAACTCAGTTTTGCACTTCCAATGAACAAGCACAGAGAGGTTCAGTCAGAGCAGCTACTACAGACCAGAGAAACATCACCACCTCACACTCCTTTCTTCTCTGTGCATTACAGCCTGCAACTTCCTTGTACTAGCCCAGGATCTGTGGTCACAGAACAGGAAACGTGCTCCCAGCTCCATCCTTGCCCAGGCACGGGAGCAGCGAATCACACTGTATTCCAGGACATTACAAGCACAGCAGGAAGCACTTTGAATGGAGTTTGCTATTCAGATACTCGTTTCCCATATCCAGTGCAGAAAAGGCTGCAGGCTGGCTGGCAGCCAGCTGGACCATACCCATGTACCAGACAGCTTTGACTACAACTATGAAATGGTTCAAAAAAGAAAAGCCGTGATAACAGGGATTCTTCAAATTTCTTATTTGGATACTACTTATAAGACTTCTATCACTCATTAACACGACCTTTACAATTGCTTTTAACTAATCCCTAACTGACTATACTGGGACTCTCTTTACGTAATCTATAAATTCTGTTGGCAGTTCTATGTGTATCAATGACAGACTACACAAGTTATCTTGAGTGCGGTCTTTATTTTAACTCTTTGGGTTTTAAACAAAAGTGAAAAGATTGTTATAGTATAGCATGGGGACATGAACCAGAAACATTAGGTTTTGGCCCTAATGGGGGCAAAGCAAGCATGTAGTCGCTATAACATACTAATCTGAACAAGCTAATATAAAATCCAGTATTCTCTAAGCCTCACCACAAAGGGTATGCAGAATATAAATCTGAAAATGCTTCTCATCTACTAAATCATGCACACAGCATATGGTAGCCTGCTACTCCATCAATTACTCCTTTAAATCAGACAGTATAGATCCACACTCCATATCTACAAGTTCTGATAATGACTGAAGTGCATGCTCATCTAATTCCACCTAATCCAACACGATTTCAGATTTTGGTTTTACTGCTGGTTTAAGATTATGATGGGGGGTAAAAAAAAGAAAATATTTCATGACTTTCTCAGAAGTCCCCTGGTAGCCAGCTGAATGCTCACAGCTTCACTCCTATGATGAATTTTGTCATCTTTAATTTCTGGATGTTGGTCTTCAGATGGTCATGTTTGTCAGAAGCAGTGACAACTCCCTTTGCATCCATAGTTAATAGAAGCCAGTATTAATATATTAGAAGTGCCGCCTAATGCTAAATGAACCAAAACTTAAGGTTCTTAATACCTTGTCTCCCTATTTGTACATTTGGCCCAAAAGGACTTTGTCATATTTGCATATAGATATGTATTTGCACAGTCAAATATATCTATAGGAATAAGGTGTCGGTAGTTTGAATGCATGTAGAAAATAACTGTAGAGCAAGCCTTAAGAAACAAGAAGGAATTAGTCACTCAAAGAACATTATCCCTTTGAGATACGAATAAAGACATGCTGCCATATTTAGAGACCACCAACAGTTTTTTGCCAGTCTCAAGAACATCAGTTAAAATGTCGCTCTGGCTTTTTTTCTTTTTATCTGGCATTACCACTAATCTTTGTCAATATTTTTGTGCACAGCAAGATACAGAAATAATATTCCAAATTTATTTGTTACAGATACTAGTGCCTATATTTAAAAAGTGATTGTTTTGAAAAGGACGTTTTTCTTGGAGTAATCAGTCCCTACAAACACCAGTCATTTATTTTCCCAGACACTTGCCTGACAAGTCTTGTTCAGCTATTTACAAACTTAAGATCGTTTCTTTCCACTGTTACTCTGATCCAACATGAAAACTTGCTGTTAAACCTTGGTATTTCAACAAGATACTGGGTGAAACATTTTAAACTCTCTCCTAATCACTGATAATGAATGTACCGCCAAGATACAGCAGTGAAAGTAATTATATTTGCAAATATACTGCTATATAATTACGGCAAAAGACTTGCTGCTTGATGAGCTAAAGACAACTCTTTCACAAAAATAATAAATAAATACATGTGCGATTTTATAGTCTTGTCACTCAGTCTCCAGACTTCATTCTGTATTTGATTAATTTAAATAACATTTCACTGAAGTAATAAGCAGCCCTGCATTAAGCACTACCAACTGCATATTGAAATTTACAACAACCTAATGCAGGGAAAAACAACAGACCTCCAACTTTTCAAATTTCACCTCAAAATATCATTTCAATACACAGAGTCAAAACCATCATGAAAATGCGGCCAATTGCATCGCGTAAAAAGGCACGTGAAATATGCAAAAACCTGCAAAAGGAGTTTCTGTAAATATGTAACAGAGTCTGCTGTGATGTGCGTTTTCACAGCAGCAAGTACAAAAGTTAACCTTTGAGACTGAACACCGGACTGAACGTAGTTAAGAAGTTAAACAATTCATAACAAAACCTGATGTTTAAAATTACAGGAATAAAATAAATTTCATCTCTAAGTGCACTTATCTTGATTACTGCAACAAGTTAGATTACTTTCAATGGACACGGAAACAGTGAGATTTTTACATGTGACACAGAAGGATATAAAGCAGAGAATTTGTTTGTACAGTTAGATTGTGTCATCAATTCCAGGTAAAAGCCAAACTCACTTTTCCCCCTTCCCCCCCCCGCACCCCATTACAATAGAGAACAGTCATTCCAACAGTGTTATAAAACTAACCTTCTCAGATTTCTAAAACTAAGAGAAATCTACTTAAAATATCTGGTAAATCACTAATCCGTACCTAGTAGCATATATCACAACATTGAAAAGAAGCCCATCCTGACTCATGCAGCCCACAGCGTAAGACTGAGATAAAAGCGGCAGACAAAGTTGACTGGACAGTATTTCTTTATATTAACTAAATATTGTATTAAATTTAAATGGATTTTAGATAAAGAAATAACCCAAATTCACCTAAGGGTAAAACAGTTCCTTCAAAGAAAAATGTCAGTTTGGTATGAAAAGAAGAGAAAATAAGTAAAATGTGGGATAGGAGTTCTAAAGGAAGAATAGTCTCAATAGCTAAGAACTGAAGATAAGGCTTTTTGAAATGTCTTCTGCCAAACAACACCGCAGAAAACAGTGATTAGTATGTAGTCAGTGTTTGCAAACACATTTTAAACAAGAACTAAAACTTAATTACCAAATCCTGTTGGAATGAAACCAGACGTGTTCATAAAATGAAAACAGCCTAGTATGTTATTTTAGTAAATACTATCTAAAATAAATAAATATCTAAAATAAATAAATAAAGCCTTTTCAACTGAAAATGGAGTGGTAGTTTTAAAGTCTAGGTGCATTGTACAACTTTGCCCAACTGTTAAAGTATTTGTTACATTAAAATGCCAAAGTACAATTCTATTGTCATTTTTAAATTAGTTCTTTTATGAGCAGATTTCATTTGATAAGTTTGTTAACAGAAGTTTCAGGTCAAATATAGATTAAAATCTGGGACACACATTTATATTTTGTAGTAGTTAAGATATCTTAATGTTATTTACACAACATTATTTTTTGAGGGAAAATGTACACTCTGAGACAGAATTTATGACATTTGCAGGCTTCAGACAATGTTTAGTGAAAAAACTCACTCCCCACTTGAAATTCTTTTTCTCATTTTCAAGCAATACTTTACGATTTAATTCTCTGAAAGCCTCTGATACTCTCAACAAATATTTCCGCTTGGAAGTGTCAGTTATTCTGCAAATAGAAGACTTCCAATGAATCTTTCCTGCATATGAATGAAAAGGGCTTAGAGAACAGCAAACTGTGACCCTTATCTATTACTATTTTAGTTAAAATGCTGCTGGCAGTGCAATGATAGAAAGCCCCGAAGATACTTCACACCCAAATCTGTAAAGAAAAATTACTTTCTTGTTCGGTAGGTCCTGTACTTTGCAGATTAAAGCTTAAGAATGAAGAAAATGTTTTATCCCCCTCATATAGTGCACAGCAACCCAACGCTTCTCAAAGGAAGGCGTTGCCCTGAGATGTGCACCAGAAAACGTCAGTTTTACCTTGCTACTTCTCAAAGCTAAACAACTTATCATTTGCTTAAACATTTTATCAAAAAACTACATTAGAACCTAGTGTAACACTAGTAACTGGAACCCGTTATTGGTTTAATGTATAACCAGACTAACACTAAGTAATGAAATTTAGATGTTCGATTACTATAATCCATAATTTTCTTCAGTACAGTATTTTCCTGTTTTAATCAAAATCTGTTATTTTGCCCCAGAAATTATGACAATAAGGTAAGAAATAATGGCATGTGTAGTTGCCAACAGATTAGCTATGTCTTATTTTGATCTGTAAAGTACCAAGCAAACTGTTGCCATTGCAAGAAGAAGAGCAGGAGAGGTGGGAGTTACACTGGGGGAGATAAAAAAAAATATCATCCTTCTGGAAAAAGATAATCCTGGCAATAGGCTTTATCACACCATCACACCATGCCTGCACAAAGATCTACAGGTCTCTGCTTTATTGGGGTTGTCACAGATTGATGATGCCCTGTGGATAATACAACTGAAGCACTATCAGGAAGTATGTCCAAGAACTTGGCTCTGGTTATCTTTTGGTCATGAAAAGGAAGAAAGTGGAAAGAAGTTGCTCTATGACAAAAAAGCTTTGTGGATTGAGGGACTGTGCTCTGGTCTCCGGAGTAACTTCACTTTCTCCCCCACCCAACCATCATTCTAAGCCTCCTGAAAGATCCAATTCCCACCCCAAGCCCTCTAATTTCTCCTGTTTCTCCTTAGACCTACATCCTGAGGGCCTTCTTTAACTATTCTCAATATGTGTTGGCTCAGGAAGGAAGCTCAGAGTCCACAGCTATTTGGTCTGCACTTCAGCCTTTCCTTTGGCAAAGGAATGAATTCGGCTCGCTCTCCTCTATTCCAGTAGCTTTCTCCAATATGCCTGTAAGAACTTGTACAAGAAAGAATCTGTAAAATAAATAACCAGCAGAAGACAGACACAGGCCTTCCACAAATGAAACAAAAGACAAAACCAAAATCTCATTTGACTAGGATTAAACTTGCAAATTCAGATCATATTTTAAATTCTTTTCTAAGAAGGGTTGTGAAAGGTACAGAAGCAATGCAAAGAACAAGAAATCAACAGGGTTTGCCTTCAGGAATACTTAAAGGCAAATTTAGTGAGTGGTTAAACTGGAAGAAGCGTATTTTTCCAGATAAAAGAACTAGGAAAAAAAAATCTAGAAGACTACAGTTTGAATAAGAAAGGGTTGATACAGTCAAAAAATTTCTTTAAAAAAATACGAACACAGTCTTGCATGATTTTAATTTATTGATCAAGGTGGTAGGTAAGATGAATATTAACTAAAAATAACTATTTTGCTGTGTAACAGCAAGAGAGATGCAGTTCACACCCGAGTGAGCACGAAATCAGCAATAAATAGGAGCATTTTCCAAGAAATACCACACGGATGAGTTACAAGCTCATCTCCCTTATTATTTTTACCAACAGTCAACTCATCACTGATCAGGTTTGAAGAGAATGCAAAGTTTGTGGGAAAGGTATTCATGGAAAAAGCTGAATCAAAAGAGTAGAGCGACCAGTTCTCCCTATAAATTTGGGAGGCTAAGAGAATCAAATAAGCCACATGGAAACCAAGATCCCATTTTACCTGAAAGAAATGCAAGCTATAGTAATCAGAAAGGTACTCTTGTCTCTAGTAATGGAAAGGTTTAAAGTTGTTTGAGAAAAGGAACCTAAAATAATTGACAATACAGCCATATGCATGATAAGAACATAATTATTTAAGTCATTAAGACATCAGATCTTGTTAGATTACCCTTCTCCCTCCCCCATAATCAGCACAAGCCAATAATACCAAGCCACTTGTAGATTGTTACGTAAGTTCCCAGTTTCCCTGTGTTCTGGGAAAATCAGACAAATTATCCCTCAATGCCTAGAGGCATATGGGTATTATTTTATTTTTTTGTTGGAAGCACACAGTACTTGAGCAGGATTGTTTCCCTCCCCCCCCCCCCAAAGTGCTGACCTGGAAAAAAATTAAGAATTTTTAGGCATATGTTTTTGTTGACTCAGAGAAACAGAATTCTTGATGTTACCTAGTAATAAAAAAAACCACTGGAGTACCTTGGAAGACACTTGAGTAACGTGACTGATGCCATTATTGTCTAATTATTATATTACAACTTATAGCACGTTCAATAAGCAAATTAATACAGAACTTTTACCATCAGGATTTTCTTCTCTCTAGCAGTTCTTTGCCAGCGTCTACACATACTTCCTCATCAACTCCATCACTACCATACCATTTTACTTCCCAAGCGCGTAAGTTAAGTTCTCTGTATTACTTCCTGTTGCTGAAAGAAAACTAAAAGAAAGACTTGGAATAATCTCATTCTTTGCAGGTACCTACCTAATGGGTACATTTCAGCAATACAGGACTTACAAGACTCCCTGGACAAAATGATACACTGAATTACATGAACTTACAGTCCTTCCATGGCAGTCACAGCACTATCTTTTTTACAACCTCACATACACAAACACGTCTTTACATGGAACTTCTAAATATCTTTAGACAGGTTTGGTTTTGCTTTAGGGAGCCAGGGAGTTAAGAAGAGGGAAGAGGAGAGAGGGGAAAAAGCGAAAGTAGTAAAACATGTTCGAAACTGTGAATCGAATTTTCTTTCCCTCAACATTTTCCCCTTGTATCCCACTGTTTCCCTTTTCTGTATTAACATGTAACCTCACATAGTCCCGTATTTCCCTGTAACTTTTTTATTTCCTTCCACAGAGCATCAAAGCTGTTAACATAATCCAATGCTTAAAAGTGAACTGAGCTCCTTACAAAAGCTGGCTGCCTTCACACACCAATGCCACAGAAACATATCCCCAGATTTACCGAATTCCTTCTATATAATAGACTAGGAAGCTTGTGCAAACGTTTATTCCCTCACAGCACAGCCTTAAGAAGAGAAATCAAGCACAAAGCACGTGCCACTAATATATGGTATATTCAGTTTCAAAATAACATGATGAAGAAAACAGTCAAAAAAAAGTCCGTGTTAACCCCTTTTGTAATAGGGTGGAGAACATCTGAGTAAATCGCTGATCAGCAGACGCAACCTGAAGTTAGAGAATATAACCACCTGAACGTTAGCATACAAAGCATACAATGAATGTCACGCTGCCACAGAAGAGGCAGCTGACAGCCAGGTGTGTCTCAGCTGCAGGCTCTAGTTCACAAGAAATGCACTGGTACCCCCTGTGCCCTACCAGCCTTGACAAAGTCCCAGCTAGAATACTGGGTCCTGTTTTCAGCAGAACATGTCAAGAAAGATTGGCACCAAATGGAGGCTGTTTGGAATGAAGATAAAGTTTGGGAAACAAAGTGTGAGACAGACAACACCTGCCACACATAGAAGGTTGCTACAAAAAAACCTGAGATTTCATATTACGTGATATCTACATTTAAGAATTACATCACACAAAAATAATCTGATCCACCATTACACACTTACCCAATATCCCTATATTCACTCTGCTTTTCTTGCAATTATCCTTCTTTTAAAGCTCATAATAATTTTTAACCTGTCCTTTATCAAACCAGTCAAAAAATTTTCAATACACATTTCACATTGTATGTACTTAATTCACAAATATTGACTGCTAGCTGTTTCAAATTGCGTTCCAAGCATCCAACTTAAAGCTTACAAAGAGCTCCTGCCATTTCAATTTTTGAGAGATGTCACCTATCTTGACAACTGACCGATTTGCATCTCTGGCTACTGTTAGATGCTTATCTAAATTGTGACTAAAAATTATTAAGTTGTAAGACCTCTTTCTGCAGTAGGATTTCCACTGGTCTTAAATTCAGGTTTTGGGAAGGCAAAGAAAAGTACTGTACTGGGAGATATCCTTCCTAATGACCTTCTGATGATGAGGGAAAGCTGAAAGTCTTACACATTTATAGCAGACAGTCAATTTGTTAAAAAGCACTCTTAGAGTCAATTTATAACTTAAATAGTTTTGCAAGTTACCAGAGAATTTCCTAGTACAAGTCTTAAATTGTTTTATTACATATGACCAGTTCTACTGGATTTTGCATGGCTACTTGGAGATCTATTTCTGCAAGGTAGTAAGATTTCCTACCCATTCATATAAACCCAATAGTTCATAGAAAACCTAGCAGTTCATATAAATGGTTGACGTTCACTGCTGTTTACTGCATTTCCGTAAGTGTCAAAACAAAAAGACGAGAGACACCATAGAGACCTTACAGCACTGGGGGGGGGAACGCCCATAACATTGTTAAATTCCAGAGAGTTTGTAAGAACAGAAATTTTGATGTTACAATACTTCTGCTGTGATGACAGAGCATGCTCTCCCTGACAAGCACAGGCAGACTGCCAGGTTTGTGCATGCAGATTAACAAATGCTGGTTAGCAGTATTCCTTTGTACTAGATTGGAACAGCTGCTGTGTTCTGGGGAGTACAAACTGTATTCCTTCAACAGGCAGTGTGGTTTTATCTCCGTGTTGCTGTGTGTATGGACTACACCGAGCTGGCGATGAAGCTCTCCTTATGTTTACACGACAGATCCACACCTCCTACTAAAAGCGGCTCACGATTTTCCATAATAGGAAGAAAGCAGTGCTCTTAACCAAGTAACTGCCTGCTACAACCATGCAAGATTCCTAGCTTGCCCCTAGCCAGTAGAAGGGTATTAAGAAAGAAAGAATCCTCTTCGTGTAATTTAAAGTGATGAAGAAATACAGTCTAGGTAGTCTATAAAATAATTCCTAGATTATTCCTCTTCTAAACAGATCAGTTACTATACTCCAAAATATCCTTATCTTAGCAGAAATAAGACCATTCCTAAACATTATTTAAATAAAGTTCCCACAAAGGTGAAGAGGTACAAAGAAAGTTCACAGCAGCAAGTGAACAGCCAAAAGCTGAACCACTCTACTTCACTGCAGTTGAAATAGGACGAAAACGTTCTTAAACTGTTTTTTAACAAATCAGTATTTTTTTTTTCATGTTTAATGAAAATACTTCCTGAACTGTTTAGAAAGCATTTTCTTCATGGTATCTGGCATTCCTCACAGACTTTAATTCATCCCATCTTTCTTTCAGAACTTATACTTCCTTTTAACTGTTTTTCCTTTTTGGGCTTCAGTCGTAGGTTTTTCTGGCCTGTTTTTTTTCTGTTGTTCTTTATTTTTTATTTTTTATTTATTAAACCACCCCCTCTTCCCCCCCCCCCCCCCCCCCAGGTTAACAGCAGCATAGGAAGGAACACGAAGAATACAATCAGAAGCTCTCTGGTTCAAAACTTTAGTTTGCTCAAGGCAGAGAAAAACCAACTAACTTTTTCAGCCCTCACAACACTCCCTATTTCCATAATGAGCAAGGAAGTGAGGAAGACACAGAACACTCAGTAATGATGCACTGCTTTATTTTCCCACAAAAGGCATGGGACTCAAGTTCAGGAGATAATACCTTCTTGAGGTATCTGTTCACTTTATTTCCTGTCATCATTCAAACAACAGTAGTTTTGTTTATTTAGTACATTATGTATCTTGATTGGAAGATGTGCTGCAATATTCTCTCCTCATTTTGGTAAAAGATTCAATATGATTGCAACAATTTTGCATTGAAATAAACATGAGGTAATGGTGCTGCTACTTGTTAACATTGCCTGCTGCATTCATGTGTCAAAAGTAAATATAAGGCCAGCCTGGTATGGATCACTGATTTCATGGTGGTCCTGAGAAAGCACTTTCAATGGAATACAAGCAGCATAGGTTATTCAATAGCTCTGCACAACTGAAATTAATCCTACAAGAGTTATTAAGAAAAGCAAACAGATTTTATTATTTTCCACACAAGGATTCCGGGTGATACAAATCTGAAATGCCAACTACACTGCTAGACCCTGAATAAGGCCAAAATCCTACACAGATTTTTAGACTGAAATTAAGGATGCAGGAAGAAAATGAAAATTAAAGCTGGAGAAATAGAGAAGGCTTTCAGTTTTCTTCTGTGCAGAGAGTTGCAAACACAAAAGCAAGCGGGCAGGATCAGTTTTTTAGCAATGGACTAGCAAAGAATTCCTACTTTGCATTCTTAACCAACATAATTTTGGTGTCAGTAGCTCTGCTACCTTCTGCATTAGTTGCAACACTTGGTGCAAAAGTTGAGCAGACAGCATTCCATGAAAACCTGAAGGATGTTGCAGAGGACTTTGTGGTTACCTAATTATTCCACAAATCAGGTATCTACACTATCTTTGGGAGTTAATTTCTACCTTTATTTGCAGACAGTCCTTGTTAAATAGATTTCAAAGCTGATTGTCTAAGAATAAACGTCTATTTTCTCTCACAAGGTATCTTTCTATAAAATAATGATCCTTCATGGCAATTTTTCTTTTCAGCTACTTGTAGACTAAGAATATAAGTAAGCACAGAACAATTTAACGATGTAATTTTATTTCATCTGCAGTTTCTTTTGACTGGCTCAGAGAAACAAAACGTGACTCAATTTGACTGCAGACAAGCTAATCATCCAGTGCAAAGGAATGGCATTAGCAGCAAACAGTCATATAGCTCAGTTTCAGAAAAGGAGCAGGACTAAATTAAATATACTCTTCAGTTCCAGAAAATTACAGAAATAAAACAGACCCTAGTATGACTCACACCCATGACCTGTATTTGCTTTGCACATGCTAAATTCCAGACAAACATGTTGCAGAACAACATCCCAAGTCATTGCTGCTATTTATATGACGCAGAAAAAAGGATTTTCTACATACAAGACAAACATAATTAACAATAAGCAACAGGAAAAAAAATCCCTAGGTTATGAGTCAAATACAAGCTGCATGAAAAAAAGCTAACAGGACATGAAATTGTAAGTTAAAATGTTAAGAGCAGAATTAACTTTATGAAGAGATATGGCAGTTACTGTGACAAAGCACAAAATTGTGCTTGAGGGAGCTCAGTATCTACAGTGCTCTGCTGTGCCAAACAGGTGTTTGTGCAATGCTGACTGAAGTGAAGGCATACTTGAGAGAAAAAGGCCAGCAAAAATACTGGGTCACTATTTGCAAGCAAGAACCTTAAAACGAATGGGTGTGATTGGACGAGTTTGAGACCCAATGTCTACAAGAGAAATCGAGCAAAAACCATGGCACATCTAAAGATCACGATATCCCAGCCCAAAACCACAGCTTACTGATTCTGAGGCACATTAGACTAAACTCAGGTTGTGCTTCACCACTATAATTGCTTATTATTTTAATCTTCTGTGAAACATACTATGACACTTAAATATCACAAGTCATTTAATACCTGAACCTGATGTTTTAACTAACAAATTATGGTATCTATGGGCTTAAATGAAGTAACTGTAAATTCTTGTATGTATCCTCACCTAATGAGTAATTTACAATAGCACAGGAATGGAAACTCGTTACATCATGCCTAAAACCAGAAAAAAAAAAATTCTCCAGGGCAGAAGCTACATCTTATTTCTTTGTTCCATTAAATGTTTAGTACACATTTCGTTGCCACATAGAGTTAAAGGAATTCTCCAGCATGAAAATGCAGAGGCTGCAGCATGTAGCTGCAAGCTAACAGGGTGAGCTGCTGGAGTCCTTCGTCAAGGATAAATACTCCTCTGATGAGAGGGACTGTCATTTCAAATGAATGCAGTCCGCCAGAAAGACCAAAAATCTGGATTGCACGATGAGTTAACCACTTACTGTCTGCTGTCTTATCCAGAAAGGGGTGTAGATTCTGGCTCTGGGTACAAAACCATCACCGTCAATCTCCCTTCCTTGCCCTAAGCTGCGCTGGCTATGACTAACTTAGCACTGAGTACTGCCCAACAGAAAAGCAAAACTGGTGCAAAGGTCCCAGGAATTGCCTCTCCTCGCTTCTCAGGGGATTCACTACTATCAGCTCTACTCTAGTCCTGCAAAAAATGAGTACCCCTTGGCAGGTGGCCTCCCTTAGGTGTTATCTTCCAGTTTAGCTGCTGAAAGAACTGAGTTCGTGCTCCCACGATTACTCCACAACACAAACCACAAGTGCAGTAACTGGGAGAAATATGGAGATTTGCCTTCAGTACTAATCACTGCCTCTGATCACTACTGAAGAGCTCACACAGGCACACCTAATCATACTGCAGCTACAGCCCAGATTCACAAACTGCTACAGAGAGAATTGTTGCCAGGCTTCCTCAGAGAAGACATCTTCAAGGAAGAAGGTAATTTGCAGCTAAATGGATAAATAATTTGGATGATAGCACACTGCTTTTCATATTAAAAACCCATATACACAAATTCCATCTCAGAATCAGGGAGGGAGCTATTTTTAATCCTATCACCTATTATGGACTTATTGCTGGGATTTTTTGCTGGAACCTACTGTTTGCTTCATATTTTGGCTGACAATTGTGGAAATATACGCAGGATTTGAGTGTGTCTTTATTAATTATAGTACTTTTCAAAAGTAATTATACATTGGTGTACGGTTAAAGTATCTGCTCAGCTATCGACACTTTTCTGCAGCAGTGTTTTTCCAAATGGGAGTTCAAATTTACACAAAAGTTACACTTGACTGCATTATGCTTAGTATAGTTTTTGTATTTTCCCATGTTAAGAAGATGACATGAGGATATATTCGAAAGTATGGTTTCTCTTCTTGGAGATAGTATTTATATGCAGGGTATTGACCAACCTTTTTCTAGTAGCTAAATTTTATTTAAGAACTAAATACATAAAATTGCCTCTTTTTTCTGCAGAAACCTTGCAAGACAGTAACTTTTTTTGCAAGTCATATCATATGAAACTATTCTATCAATACACAACAAAAAGGGCAGGGAAACAGATCTTTGGCACAAATCTGGTAATAGTCCATAACACTACTTTATCTGTACTATACCTTCCTCCCCTTCCCCCTTGTTTTTAAACAGGTACTTAAGATTTAACCTTATTACCCATTAAGGTTGAAATTCAGCTGGTCTTGGCCCTGCCACATCAAGGACCAGGACTGGACCATAAAGAAACCCTCAGCCTTGGTAATTATGCAACTTCAGTTTCCCTGCAGAGTGTCAGGCAGCAGAGAACAAAGACGCTGATTCTTTTTTCCTTTCACCAAATGCAAGAAGTGCATTGCAGGGACCTGGGGGAGGGAAAGAGTTTAATTCCTCACTGAATCTGTTTATTCTTCCCTCCACTTGAGGTATATGGAGAGAGTTCACCAGCACATGAATGGCCAACCTGATTAAATATCAGAATTATTGTTAACGGGTTAGGCTTGTCAAATACATTATTCAGTTGATAGAAAATTACTGCATAATGCAGAAACTTGTCTAAGTCTGTTCTGGTTCATCTTGCAAGAACAGATATATAAGGTTTTTAAACCTAAAGAGATCAAATACGTACATGAGAAAGAACACGAGAAAATCAAAATTGTCTGCCTCTTGCGTACCTTTGAAAGTTTGAAAGTTGTGGTACATTTGAAAGTTTAAGTCAGCTTGGCTCATGGAATAAATGTAAAATTTAAAAGACCTAAATCAACATGGAAGTATAAAAGTCAATCTTGACTTAAACAGTGATCTATACATATGATATGACAATTTTTACATAATTATCAGAAAAATGCTGAATTCTTAAGCTATTTCTGATTTCTATAGCTTGTCAAAATCTCACATACGATTTCGATATGGAAGTGTCTGCTTAAGACAGATTTATTTCAAAACGCAACTGGAACTTGCCAAATGACAAGAGTAGCTTTGCTTATATTTCTGCAACTTAGCTTTCATAAACTTTTTAAGCATCAGGTAATTCCTTTTGTATTCATGATCAGATTTATAATTTTCAAGAGAAATACACTGTGGTTCTTGGTTCAACACTGTTTCAAGACCATGTTCTAGCAGAGTCAAGACCATATGAATTACAAGTTGGGGAGTAAGAACACAGTATTTGTTTCGTTTGATCCCCTAGAAAAACTAATGGCAACAGGATGATCTGACCAAATTAAAAAAAGACTTAATTAAAATAAACATAGAATTAAGGTTTAACAGCTTGCAATACATGAAGAACAGAAATAGAGGTACCACTGAATAGTTCTACAGTGCTGTTACAAGATGTTATCTCTCAGGAACACACAGTTTCAATTACAAGGTTTTAAATCAGAACAAGCCTATGGAATAACCTAACTTTCAATGTTACCAGAAAAACAAATATAAGACAGGTGAACAAACTAAACATAAGAAAGACTAAACCAAACCAGATGCCACACAGACTTCTCTATTCCTACACGGGTGAGGCTTTAACAGAAGCCCCTCCTCCTGTCACTGTGTGTAAATTTCCTAGGCTCACTGGAGGAAAGCAATTTTTACATATGCATACATATATGTATGTACAGCTATACAGACACAAGCAAAAATTTGCAGCTTTGCATATTAGATACTAATGCAGCTATGTCAATCATGACTAACAGGGAAACTAGATCTATCCTGACCCCAGCACATAAACAAACACATCCATTTCCTAGACTTTTCAAAAACTGTAATACTAAAGTGCTTCAAAGAAAAAGGTTCAATTACAGCTATTTAAGAAACAGAGAAGGCCAAAATTTGACATGCCCATTAAGTAAGTAATCACATCTGAAGTAAATCAACAATTAATCACCACAGCCACGACTGCTACAAACGTACAGCACAAGGAACAAGTCTAATGATCTACACACATTATAAAGTACAAGTGAAATTAAAACATTCCGTATTCAAATCTCTTTCTGTAGTTTCATTTTATACTATAACTCAGCTATTTTTAGCTATAGATATCCAGTACATCTGACCAGATAACAATATATGTCTACTAATAAACACTAACATCTTTCCCCTATTTATGGGTAAGCCAGGCTTCCAAAGAGAAGGACTACCACACTATTTTCTATTAAATTACTCAAAATTAGGTTGAACATAGGTTTAACACAATCTGGTCTATGACAGGAATGTATGAGTTAATTATATATGCAAACCTTCTGTTATACATAATTGAGAAACAAATCATTCCATGCTCCAAAACAGGATATACTTCTTACTTTGTAAGACTTGTAGAAACTCCAATATGCAGAACACTAGGAAAAGGTACTGGAAGACATCAAGGGGATAATTTAATTAAGACTCTGTCAATACTGCAACAGCCAGATCTGAAATTCTCTGCCAACTTTGCTAATTGTATAATATGGGAAAAGGTTGTGATTTCCTAATTAAAATGTAGCACTGCTGCTAGGAACTTGCATAGGGATATGAGCATGGCATGATGAATTAAAACTCTCAGGCTCAGAATATTAGTATTGAGACTACAGTCTCACAGTCATTTCTATGTTAGCAGTTGTTTTAGACATGGGCTGCCCTTCTGCCCACGCCAGTTGTGTTCTCACTTGGGTATTCCCTCTCACAGTCACAGCCCAGTTGCTTGTGACCTAACTCAGCTGCATCAGGACACTCTTTCTGTGCTGCAGTAGGGACAAATGATAAGGGCAGAGTAGGAACCTGGGGATGTCAACTCATGACACTGATGCTTGACTAACCACTTACGGGACTATAACTAAACAATACAAGGAAGACAGACACAAACACCCACTCAAGAAGAGGAGAAATACAAAATTGCTATTGAAATGCTTTTAAGCAAAATTAATTATCGAATTAAAGATCAACAAAACAAACTAGAGAATATTGGCACATTTTTTCCACCGACAGCTGTGAAAAGAGATGCCTCTTGTAACTACCCTAGGAATCAAATAAAAAAATCAATCAGGAAAAGCATAGGCTTATATGTGCAGATGAGAAACCTTATCTTCCTTCAGAGACACAAAGGAGTTAAATTCTGCAAAAACAAGAACAGTCACAAAGTTTGTTTCTTAATCTCTTAAATGCTTTGACTTTTGTGAACATTATAAATGCTTATTCCTAAACCACCCATGACTGTGACAAGTGGCCTGCAAATTTTATATCACTTCAGCATGTCTTTTATTTGCGATCCACAGTTTGTTTTACCCAAACATCACTTGTTCTTTGCTGAGCTCTCCTTTCACAAAAAGGATATCAAGATCAAAAAAAGAGACTGGCTAAATTTCAAGTTAACTGTATTCACTGATAAGAGCTTAATCATAAGGAAAAAATGTCTTGGCTAGTTTTATTGCTACTGTTGAAATATTTTTATCTTCAGAGCTTAAGCATTCTATGAGCAGGACAGAATTTTCAAATAAAGAAATAAAACCAAAGAGTATTTAAAGAATTTAGACTTTACATCACAGTAACTGACTACTGCCACTTCTGAAAAATATTTGTGCAAACTAAGAGGCCTAATATTTCTTGGCAGTACTGTTATGGAATGCATCGTTAATTACTAATAAGTAGCTTTGATGTTGCAGCTGTAAAGCCTCTGCACCTGATCAGTTGATACCAACTGATCAAATAAGAGAGACTCTCCAGTTATATTCTGCCAAAAACTCATTAGTCTTATTACATGTTAGTAAAAACAAGTTGCTAATAAGCTGACGATAAATACATAGCTGTATTAATTGTCACACACCTCAGTTCTAGCAGGAGCTACAGGCCACTGACCGTAAAAGTACTAAAGGACTCAAAACAAAGCAGTCAGCCAACTCCAGAGTTGATTCAAGCCAAAAAGACCCTGGGAAAACTAGACTGTGAAGTCTAGATTGACGTAGTGATGAGAGAAAACTTATAGAAGTTCTTTCTCTATTAGACACATGCAACGTAATCTAACGTGAAGAGACCAGATTATGCCACAAACGCCCTCAAGCTCAGCAGGAACATTAGTTCCACTGGTATCACAATAAAATTTGCTCATGATTTTGAATGAGCAAGCTTAAGTTCTGTATTAGAAATAGGAAGCTATCAACCCTAGTAGTCTCATACTTTATGTTTACTTAATTTATTTTCTATATCAAATATTAAGTAATAAGTGAAAATAATTTTCAATACTTCACTTTAAATATAGCTGAATCTTATTGTATCATACTGTTATTTTATAAACATCCTAGAGGAATGGATTTGTCATATGCAGCCATCCTTTTTACAGACAAGTCGTTTGGTGCTTTTTCAAATCCAGCTCCAATCAAGGAAGAAAATCCACAACTTCAAAGCTCAGTAACAGAATCATTCATCTGGAATTAATGTTTTAGTTAACAGTTGTATAAAACAAAGATGTATTATAAGTCCCCATGAAAGAATATACCATTGTTGTTCAGTTCATACTGACTCAACATCTAACTGATGACTATTCAATGTCATTAGGTTAAATTGCCTATGTCATCAACCTCCCTTTTTTAAGCTTTTAACCAATGATTTCTACAAGGACGGAAACCCCTCCCATTTTCAAACCACTTTTCCAATACAGAAATATTCACTGACAGTCAGTGCTGTAAAACTGAAATCATAGTAATCATACTGTCACTGCTATACTTAAAAATGTAACAACTTGAACTAAGAGGAATGATAAGTGTTTTGAAGCATTAGTACAGAGGAAATACACCTGCACTGACAGCTGTGACGAGATGGACAAAGCAAACCAAAACAATCATTAGTCTCCCAGTGATGAATCACATTTAACTCTTTAGAAAAATAGTTCAGCATAATGATGCCTGTTAAAGGATAGATTTGTAGCTATTGGGAGTACACAGAAAAAACATAACATACAAGCTCTAAACACTCACCATCTGAATTGGTTTTTTGTGAAGGTCTCGTTCAGTTACCAGCTTTTCTTGGTCAGTGACATAAAGGCCTTTTTGTGCCAGGGCTTGTATAACAGCATCATGACCCAGAAGTGGTTTTGCAGCATCACTCTTCAGAATAAGGCTCCCAGCACGACAGTAGAGCTCTGCAGACAGCAGCAAGTTAACAACAGGTGGTTTAATGTGCTCTTGGTCATACTGGTCTGTGTAAAAGGGTTCTCGTAGTTCTTCAGGAACATTTTCTACAAAGACAAAAATATCCCAAACATTACTATCAGAAAGGATAGTTTTCTTTTTATATGTATGAACACAAAATCATGTTAAAGAAAGCACATTCAAGGGAAGGCCAGAGTCTTTACCAGTCATCACAATACAAAACACTGGGTAAGGTTGCATTTAAATGTAACATTCCAACTATAAATAGTAACATAAAGAAAATTCAAAAAGAGTTCCAAACTGTGAAGACCACGCCAAGAAGGTCAACCTGCGGTCTACAGCACCATTACTTTAAAACTTCTTGGATTTTCCAAATACATGCCCAAACATCTTCATTTCTCTTGGCATAACATTATATACGTCAAACATATAAAGGTAGAACAACACCCATTTAAACACAAAATGCTGTCTCTATTACATTATTAAAATGGAATTGGAACACTATACTTCAGCCCAGAGTAATTTAAAATGATAAGATAAATTTCCACTTAGCAGTCTTCTAGGTTTGACATATGCAAGAGGACTTTGATTACTACACTACCTATTTCAAAGGCCATGCATCACAGAATAATGACAGCCCAGCAGTTAAGCATATATACACGGATATTTTCCTGGAATTAACAGAATGAGAAAAGAGAGGGGGAAAAAGTATTATAAGTTTCCTTCTGATGAAATTTTGAATACTTATTTTGCCCATTTGTGTTACCGACTTCCCTTAAAATTGTGGGTTTCCTCCTTTTTCAATGAACTGGCTTAGCACTCACACAAAGCTAAGCAAGATTCTGTCAAGTTTATGTTGAGTTTTTTAACCTCCAAATCAGCATCTCTAGACAACCTAATATTTTTTTCCAAATACTTTACACAACACAGTACAGACAGCTTATATTTATAGCTGTCTACCACAAATGTAATAGTTATAAATTAAATATGGTACTAGATCAAATGCAATTAAGTCACCAGTGAAGCGGAAAACAACTTAGACATGGTTTCAGACTTCATATTTCCAGACATACGCAGGGCAAGATGTTCCATAAGAATGTCACTCCTCATTGTGGTAAAATTAGTTAAGCCAACAGCACTTATTGGATAAAGAGCACGTGATTCATTTCCTGAGCCCAAATGGAAAAGCTTATTTAATTCCTACAAAGAAAAAGCATGCAGGACAACAGTGATGCAACTCCAGGTTCCTATCCCCTTTGCGTTCAGCTGGATAAATTGCTGAACAGACAAGGTTTGAAGCAGAGGGTGGAGGAAACAGCCCAATACAGGTGGAGCAGGATAGAGAGAAAAACAGAGCATGCCATCACAAGATAATGACAGATTAGCCTCTTCCTCATGCATATTCTATTGCACTTCATGTGCTTCCATTATAGGCTTTGGAAGAAGAGCTAGCTGCCTTCTAGCTGTGAAAGAAGATCCATATTACAGCGTGCAAAAAGGGATAAAAATATTAAATACTTTCATAAATGTCATAAGGACAGTAAAAAATGATAAGACGTCGTTTATATGCCAATTCAGAATACCAGGGGAAGGAGAGGTATAGTTTATAATTTGCTTAAACTAGAAGCTTAAGTTTGGCTAGAAAGCTTACAGCTCTGCTTTAGAATACATATAAACATACACTGTCAGCAAAACTAGTCTGCCCTTTAAAACAGAAGCCTAATGCCTAACAAAATTTTTTTAAAAAACTACTAACAAAATAATCTACCAATGTCAGGCAATGAAATTACAATCTTCTCTTGCCACTTACCAGCCTCACTTAGTGACTCTATAGGACATCCAATACTATAAAAAGCACTTATAAATAAGAAACCCTGTGAGCTGCTATGTACCTGTTTCCCCAGTTATTACTGTCACCAGTCCTCCTTTCTTTTCCTTGCTTGTCCATACACTGCCTGTTTAAATATTAAGCTCATTTTTGAAGTCTCTCATTATCCATCTCTACCTCAGCGTGAGGAAAAGTATACTTCAGACCTCATCATGACTTCATCCTCTATAATTCCAAGTATCAACATTTAAAGAATCTTCATGCTATTTCCTCAAGGCAGAGAGCATTAGAAAACTTTTTTTGTAGAGGATTTTGCCTATTTTTAAAAAAAAAAAAAACAAAACCAAACTAAAACCAAAACAAAACCAAACAACAAACAACCCAAATAAAACCTCAAAGAAACAGAAAACATCAACCATATCCTTTTGTAATCACACAGGGAATTATATGAGGTGAGGAGGCCACAGAGAGGAAGGGATAGAGCCAACTATAATTTCTTAGAAGACCTGAGAAAAACCTTATTCCCATATGAGAAAATACTTCTTGCAGCAGGAGCAGTTAGCTAAGCAGAAACAGAAGCCACATACTCCATGTTTCCAACTCACTGAAGAATGACAGATTTCAAATCTGAAAATCTGAGCCACAAGAAAAATCCAAAAACAGGAAATAACAAACCCATCGCCTGTTAACAAGTGTTTTCTGATCTTCTGTATCACCAAAAAAGACTCCAGACAGACAAGACGCAACAGATGCATTTATCATGAAAGAATGACATCCACTAATAGGGTTTAGTAATAAAAAAAACCCTCATTATACTAAAAAACCAAGATCACTATCAAAGGTAAACAGAATTATTTATAAAAGATATTTCTGCTTTTGAAAAAAATCAGCAAATGACAAAATCAGATGTATGCCATTTCTTTTGCTTCACTGGTGTTCACAAAAATAAAACCAGGAAAGAAATTTATTGGAAAAACAGAATGCAGAAACAAGGGGTTAAGGTGAAATTGTGACTACAGACACATTCTGAACTAATAAAAACAAACATGTGAAAGCATACAAATAAGGAGTCCCTGCTGCAACAAGATCTGAAATCTTCACAGAAATTCCCATCAGAGTTCTCTTCCCACAGACAGAAACACATGCACTTTCCTCATTTTTAACATGTATCAAACTGTTCCGTATCAGAATAGACCTTGACAGAAGACTCACGCTGTGTTCTGATTTTTGTTATGGTTTGAAAAAAACATGCAGCACTCAAACACAGAGGAAACTCTTCCTGTTACTGATCCCAAAGTAATAGCCCTTACAGAATCAGCATGCTTTGCTCCCTAGGCCTGTGGAGGGGAATGTCAAGGCCACATCCAATTCTCAACAGACTACCAGAACAACCAACAGGACCCTTTATTAACAATTCTGGTAGGACTGGAGATTGTTAAATGGCTCTGTTAAGCAGAGAAGAAGCTTAACACTAAGTCCCAATATGTGTATTTTACTGAAAAGAGTCTTTTAAGATTAAACCCAAGTAAACGAAGATTTTTTAAATTAATACCTTGTTGCACATACTGCCATGAAGTACCATTCCAACTTGGAATTTGTGGCAAAGCACAGCAACTATATTAGAGAGATACACTGGGGACACTGAGTTCAGGGATTTGAGCACATGAAATGGGGATGAGACCAAAGGAACTGGGTGTATTTCTGCTGGGGAGGCAGTGGGAGGATCTAACCACTTTCTTCTAGCACCCAGCGGGCAGGTTTCAGAGATGTGGGCTTGGACTGTGCAATGAAGTGTCAAAAGGCAGTGGTCATGAGCTGCCAAAAGGGAAATTTCAACTGGATATAAGTAAAAAAATTCTTGCTAGTGAGCGCAGCAAAACACAAGCTGCCTGGGAACCCAGCAGTGAAACCAGCATCTGCGGGGACTTCAAGAACTTAAGTGTACAAGACCCTGAGAAACCTCTTCTGAATTCGAAGCCAGCTCTTCTTGGAGCAGGATGTTAAACTCTATCATCTCCAGAGACTGCTTTCACCCTACTTTTTATCCTGAAGCTGCCAATGAGCCCACAGGTTTCAGTTTTGGAAACCCTTCCTTGGTATAGGTTTTAAAAAAAGTTTGACATTTGAATTGCTGTAAATATCGAACTGTGAAAAGAGTACATTACACTAATGTACAAGTTCAACACACAGAGAATATCACATTAGCCCAAAACAATAACGTAAATTTAAGAATGAGGCTAACTTTAAAACAGTAACCAACATATCTTCAAGTAATTTTTCCATAAATTAATATGGAAATCCTACAAATGCTTTCTTTAGAGAAGAAAACCATAAAACTGAAAGGACTTATTGCAACAGATCATTTTAAAGGGAATGAATCATCTAAAATTAATCTATGGCTACCATTCCTGAATTTACCTTTAAAAACTCTTTTATAAACAAAACCATCTTCCCAGGTAAGTGTGAATTACTCCTTAGAAGACAGTATGAATTCCTCCTTTGGAAAAAATTACTGGTACTAATGTGAAAAGTTTGCAATTTCTTTAAAAACAAACCTTTTTTTGTAAAGTTTCCAGACCTCCACACAGATGAATACAGTCCTTTCAGTTACACGACTACTGAATTTTTCACGCTTATAAGAGTGAACAAATTCAGATTTATTAATGTTTGCTTTAAGTCCCAAATATCAGAAGTCTTTGTCAACAAGGTCTCTTTATTATTACTCCTGAGAATAATATAAACAAATTAAAATATTTCACCACGGGCTTTCTTATTAAAATATACATAATTCTTTGGAGCACAAGGCCACAATAAACCTCAACCTAGAAAACTTCCACCTCTACAGGTTACTGACAACAATCAACTGAGACATTAAGAAAAACAAAACAATTTGTAGAAGACAGATTTAATACAGAATTATGTCATGAATATTTTGACTAATACTTTTAACCACTCCCTAGTGCAAATCAGTAGATGAATTTATGCCAGATCTTAATGGACTCAATTACTGGACCATTTTCTGCAGGATGCCATAAGGTAACAGCATTAAGTTACCTCATTCAGACTCCCACTTGCCAACAAGGATTCTGGTGCCATATTTGCCATTGCAGCACAAAATAGCAGAGCTTGAACAGAAGAGTCTGAAGACTCAGAACAGGTCAGAGGAGCGTGATCTATATTATTTTGCCTTTGATGAATTTCTGTAGTTGCTTCAAGGAGACATTTAAATTTGCTGGTTTATTTTGGAAACACTTTCAACACTTCTGCAGAGTTACCCCAGTTCTAAGATTTACAGCAGGTTAGTAACCCATGGATCAAACTGATGCTACTAAAAAAAGGGAAATAATGAAACAAGACTTTTAATCAGGAAGCAGAATATGAAATGAGACAGTTGTAGTTCAAAATAATTTTAACTTTTAGGTCTGTAGAATTAATCTGCCACTTACATTGCTCTTGGACAGCAGGCAGTAGGTACACTTCTGCCTAGGGGCAAGTACCTAAAAGGTCAACCTCTAAGTTTAGACAGATAATTTCAGTATCACAATTCTTAACTTGTCCACTTAACTAAACTGAACTTGAGAGATTCTTGGATTTATCATCACAGAAGTACTACAAATAAACAGACCCTACCCTCCTGCCTCTAGATGCCACAAAAATAGACGAATATCCATTGTCTTGACACCAGTTCTACACCTAAGGGATTCCTTATTAAAAACAAAACAAAAACTACATCCATCACCCTAAAAATCCAAGGAAAAAAATATGCTCAGGTTCTACGTGCATAGCCTACCCAGATCTTTGTTATTTTTTGTACACCAAGAATCACATAAGTGCTCTACCGGGTCACACGAATTGTCTCTCCCATCCAATATTCTGTCTTCAGTTGTGCATGAGGAAGCACTACTCACAAAGCATAAAGAATTTGTCTGGTAGGGACATTTTCTGCTACAATGGGGAAGTTTAACATCTACTTTACTAAAACGTGTATTTTGATTCAGGTTTTGAAAAACAAAAGAATGACATAGAATTAACCCTGGCAATAAAGGGATCAATTCTTATTATGTCTTCAGAATTTATTTGTAGGAAAGGTAAGATATGAAAAATATAAAGATAATGATATAGTTATAATCCCATCTCACTCACCTAGCACCTTGACAACTGCTATAGTCAATATATGGTTTAAATAGCTCCAGAAATTTAGAGATAAACTCTTCTTTCTTGAACTATTACAAGACTTCATTAAACCAAAGAAAATTTTTTGCCAGCCATACCTAGACAGACACGAGCTGATACATCTGCTTTGGTCTCTGGCTTACAGGTTCTATTAGTTTAAGACTGCTTCTAATTGAAAAAAAGAAAACACACAGGAAACACCTAGAACCATAGAATTCTTACATTAGGCAAATAGGTTTCAAACACTGCATTTCAACTGGGTAGCAAAAAAGGTTTATTAGGACCACCTGATCCAGTAAGAATGATCTGCCTGAGGGGGTAAAAAGGAGGGATAAGAAATCACTCTATTTTTCTTGCAAAGCCATGAAGGTTTTTCACTCCGAGTCCCATTTTCCAGAAAGATCAGCAAAAACACTCACTCAGAGCCCTAGGTTTACCAAAGCAAGTAGTTAAAAGTTAGGAGTGGAATTGAATCCAATTTTGTCATTAAAATCCACCAGCTAGCTGCACAAATGAAATTATATAACATCTCTCATCAGAAAGGTGATAAGTTCATGATTAAATACTCCTCAAGTTCCAATGAAAGCCACCTTTAAATATGGAGTCACTAAAGTAACCCAACAGACTACCCTAAATCAATGGGTGCAAGAGACTGGGGGGGAAGTTAAAATAAATCTGCAGTAGTAACTGCAACAATGGTCAAAAAATATAAAAGATAAACCATCTATAAGCAGAAGAAATACTCTCATCACCTGAAACAGATGAGCATTTGTCTACAGTTCCTTTGGCAGATCCAGTACATTCTGCAGACAGGCATTTGGGTTGCAAAGCCAAATAGGCTCAGAACAGGCTCCGTGACATGGCATCACTGAAAGATTACCAACTACCCACCTGAGGGCTATTATGCAGTAAGAAACCTGACAACTGTTAACTTACTAATTTACCTTCCCATACTTTTGTACTGCACAATCTACAACCTCAGAGGACTCTGTCAAATATAAATAAAACCAGAAGTTCAAAGAATTTTATTTACTTTAAAAAACGTGATATACAGTCAAACCATCCTTTAAATGTGTTCAACAGAACGGAGTAATACCATCAGCTTTTAAGCAGACCATCTCAAAAGAAGATTAGTCCCATCAGACTGACCAAAGTATCAATTTGTAAGCAACTATTTTACAGAGGTGATGGAAAGGAACTTATTAGAAAAAGAAAAGTTTCTTACAAGAATCTCAAATATTTGCTTTATACTCCAAACTCTCATGCAAGTTTTTGCTAGATGACATACTGAGTAAAAGACATGAAATTAGGCCTGCTAGGAAAAGACTAAAAGATATTCCGGCCTGCAACATCCAACATAACAGATGAGAGTACTTAGTTACAACTCGTTTCTGTTAGATACACAATGTTGATTTCCTCCCTTCATGGCCCTACTGGCAAAAACTGTGAATAGCAGTAGGTAGCCGCATAGGAATTCTGACAATATCGATCATCACGAGAAAGCTACTTTTAAGTCTTCTGGTTAACGTTTAGTTGCAGATGATGCAATTTGTGATTTATTACTTCAAATATCTATAAAGCATAAATTTGGACAGACTACTTTACTTTGACTGCAGAAAACACAAAGTTTAGGACAAGCACTGAGACTTGTTAAGCTTTTATTTAGTTTTTAGTTTATTCTTGTCAAAAATCCCTCATGTTTAACCAGTGAAATTTATTACTGTAGCAGGATATGTTGTATCAATAGTAGAACACAAAAGATTTCACTTGTTAAAACTGTTCCATAATTTCCCGAGAATCACTCACTTCAGTGATAGTCTTACTTCAGTAACTAAAAACTGAATGCAAAGGTGTCTGAAAAACAATTTTCAACGACCACTCAGAAGACCCCTATCAAACGGGAAGAAGGTGTACTTCGAGGTTCGAGAACCAGTACCTTCTTTCATACTAGCTAAGGTTCTGGAGAAGTGATTCCAAGCTACACAAAGGGACTGAAAGCATTTTAGAGGACAAAATTATAATTCAAGATTATTTTGATAAGGGGAAGAAGTGGTTTGAAAATAGGATGCGGTTATATAAGTAGAGCTGCAAAGCAGGAACCTACAACTGCACAATTAGAAGATGGGAACAACTGAGTAGGCAGCAATTCTGCAGAGAGAGATATGGAGCTACAGTGAATCACAGGCTGAATGAGTCAACAATTCTAGGTTGATGCATAAATGACAAACATCATATTCCTGTGAATAAATGAGAGTATTACAGGTTGAAAAGATGAAGTAATTTTTCAAATCTATTCTGTACTGGTAAGTTTTCAGCTGGGCTATTACAGCTAGATTTCAGTAGTGAAGTCATGCAAAACTGACCACAGAAAAAATACAGGGGAGGATGGAAACCCAAAACAGAGTCCAAAAAAAGCTTGACTTACAAAAGAAGTTGAAAAAGAAAATCTGATTTGTCTAAACAACATAACAAGAGGAGACACTTTTTTTTATATGGAAGGTGTTATAAAGAGGTAAGGCACCCACCATTCTCACATTCACTGGGAACAGGACAAATAATGGGTTTACAATGTAGCAAAAGACATTAAGGTTATTATGTTGTTCTAATGTCTAGAGATAAATAAGGATTCAAATTGACTAGCAGACATACTATGGGATCTCTGTAATTGCAGATTTTCAAAAAACAGGCTGAACAAACATCTGTCAGGAACAATGTATATTTAACTCAGCAGGTCTTTAGGATGGCAGATGGACAACAAATTTTCCAGCCACATTTTCTATGACTATAGTAGAGTAAGAAAATAAAAACTTCACACTTGAAAATAATTAAATCCACTTCTGTTGTTTCAAAAACAACAGAGAAACACAACATCAAGACGTTTAAAATATTCCTATAAAGTAGGTGTCTTTATACCTTTAAGTCAAAACATATATCAACACTGTTCAACCACTTCTTTGGAAATAAGTTTTTCTATATTAAAATAGTTAACTCCCAGCACTGGGAGTTAATGTGGAAAATTTACTGTTCACAGATTTTATTTCTAAACTCAAACATTCCCACTTTCATACTTCATTCTTTCTGTTAATTTTATCCCCATTTCAATTACCATAATTTGTGTGACTTAAATAATTTGGTTGTTACAAAACGTCTACCCTCACCTGTCCTGACACTGACATTTTCTTGCAGCAAAACATCAAGGCACAAAATCCTACACTCCCCCAATACTTCAATATAAACGTCCTCAACTAGTACTTCTGAAGTTCTTCATACAAGATGCCTTCAACACGACTGTTCTACTTGCTTCTACTCTCTTAAGACATCTTATTACTAAGACAACTTACTCTGACTCACCTGTGTTGTGGGCCAGATTTTATTCTTGCAGTTTCACTGAGGACAACAGCAATATACAATTCATCTCTCAGTTTTTGGATGTAGATATGAATCTTCAAACACCAAGAGTCACTGCTGGATATTGAGAAACAGTACCTATTTCAAAGTCTTTTTTTTCAAGAGAGAATACTCTTTACAATGCCTAGGCAAGCTGTCCTCACAATACTGATTGTACTAAAATAGGCTTTTAAGAAAGTGAAATATGTTCATGGATAAATATTTGACATAGAAAGACATTTCTTCAATGGATACAGGATTGCAACAACTTACAGTTTTTGTTAATCAAAATGAGTGGCATCAATTTATTTTGGAGAGGGTGGGGAAAAATCCTTTACTTCCCCTGCCCACTTAAGGAATTCCAAAATTTCAGGGATAAAAAAAATACATAAAATGTGGAATCCATAAAAACACAAATTATCCTTTGCAACTCCTTCGTACAAACGCATGTAGCAATAGGTAGCAGACATGACTGATCTTCTTTAATAAACAAAAACAAATAATTTAACAAACCCAAACTTACTTCCTTCTTGGAAAAGTTGAAGGTCAATTCTTCTGTTTCGCTCCAAGTATAAAGGAAGCATTCGTATTGCAGACATGCAAGTCTACATAATGCTTTTCCCTACTTCAGCCACAAAACCTTCTTTGAGGCTACTAGGGATATTAACCCAGTTGAAGAACGATGAGATCAGAAAACACTACAATTGTCTATGTTTACCTTTCTTCCTATCACTACATTATGGCAGTATTTGGAGGGCAGATGGAACTATTATATGCTCTTATGTTTCATTCGTGCATCTCAGAACAACCACAGAAATGAAGAGAAAAGAAATTTGGTTTGGACCACACTATCTATAGAGAAATAGCAGAAAAGTACCCTGCAAGTAGCTTTACATATCCAATAGCAACTCAGCCAATATAAACCAAGGTATTCCAACTGCAGGCTGAGAATCTGTCAAACTCCAGTTGAAAAGTTTTCAGGTTAGAATACTGGGTTATAGAATTGCACAAGCACTGCACATCCAGAATCCCACGAGGGGAACCTATAGAATCAAGTGACGTAAAAAGATAATGATCTCTGAAAAGGTTGCATCAAGTGTCTCCCAAGAATTTTCACTACTTCTAGCCTACCTCTCATGTCTGCATAGCTAACGAGGCCATACATAAAAATACTATACACTTGCCCAGATTTCACAGAGCTAAGCAAGCAGAGTTTATTGACAAATTTTCGTATAGAAACAGTATTTTGATTTTTTTTTTCCCAAAATGATGAACATGCACTTTACTTCGGTAGCTACTGACCTTACTGAAGTTTCACTAGGTTCAAACCAGCTTTGGGAAGTACCAAGTCAAATATCATCCCTTCCCAGGGGAATCATAGAGGTACACCTTTAACCCTATTCAAGTACACAACAATGCTCTGGCTCTACATGCAAAAGTTCTAAAATTCCAGAAGGAGTTTTTCCTGTTTTCTACAAAAATTCGAGGTAAAAATATTGAGTGTTAATATCTAACTCACCCTTCCAACAAAATTTTCTGTAGATTAAAATGAGGGATTAAGTGATTAATACACTATAGCTATATTAAAAAAAAAGAAACAGCCTAGTAAATTTTCAAAATGCTTCCCTCAGAAGACCTCTAAGTCTGGTGTTCCTCAAGGCCCAACAATATTTCAGGCACAGAATAACAGGTCTGGTATTCCTCAAGGCCCAGGTTTTCAAATCCAGAGCAGTAATGCCCTTCGGAGGCACCCCGATCAATTCCATTTAGGTTTAGAGCTCAGGAGAGCCTCCCGCATTGTGCAGGCCAAAAACCGGCATTAAATGCTCTGGAAAAAAACCTGAAACCTTTCTTACTGCTTAGGCCACTCAAATGGCTTCAGGCTGCTGCCACACGTCAAAACTCACAGCGCACATCCCTTCCCAACCCACCTCTTCAACAACGTTAGGAAAAATCTCGAGACAACAGACAAACATGGAATGCCGGTGGGGTTTTTTTCCGCATTCTGGAACTGTGACCCGGGGAATAAACCAAACACAATTTGCAGAGTTGGATTACCCAAATAAAGCCGTATTGGTTCCAATACACAAGAAATACTCCCTGATGGAAACAGGGGTGCTGCTCCAAGACTGCAGGTAATTAAAGGCAAATAAAAAAAGGAAACAAAAATCCCTCATAAGGCGCAAAGCAGCCTGAAGATAAGGGCACAAACCAAACCCATTTCCCACGCACCTCCCATCCCCTCTTTCCCGGCTCCTCGGGAGCGAAGCAACCGAGCAGGAACCGGGATCAAAGCGGGTAAAAGAGCCGCCGCCGCCCACCTGTCCCGAAGGCTTTGGCCACCAGCCAGGCGAGGTTGCAGGCGATCTTGGCTCGGGAAAAGTCGTAGTGGTCGAAGGGTTTGATGGCGGGGACAATGAAAGTCTTCCTCATCTCCCTGGTGTCCGCGGCGTCCCCCATGTTCTCGCAGCCCCCGCGGCACCTCGGGGCTCACATGGTCCTGCTCCCTGCTCCTTCCTCCTCCTCCTCCTCCAGCAGCTGCGGGCAGCGCCAATCCCAGCTGTCCGCCAGGGGCCAACGCCACCTTCCTGCGCGCAGGAATGTGGCAGAGCCCGAGTGTCCTCCTCCTCGTTCTTTGTCTCGGTTCACTCCCGCCCGCCGGGGAACGGCGCCTGGCGGCCTCGGGGAGACCCCGCACTGCCGCCAGCGCCCGGCCCGGTCCGGCAGCCGCAGCGGGCGGGACGCGGCCCTGCGTGGCGCCGCGATGTCAAACGGCCGGGGAGCCCCGGGAGGCGCCGCGCAGCCCCGGGAGCGCCGCCAGCGGCCCCGCCGCCCGCCCCCTCAGCCAGGCGCGCGCACCCGGCTCCCGCAGCCTCCGCCGTTACGGGCTCCCACCCGCCGCTGCCGCACTGGACGGGCGAGACGCAGCTGCGCATGCGCCACCGCCTCCCTGCTCGGGCGGCGCGCCGGGAGGGGCGGGGCGGGCGCTAGGAGGGGCTGATCGGACAGCGAGCCGCGAAGGGCAGGGCGCACCGGTAGGGGCAACGTCGTCACCTCCCCACAAGGGGCTGTTGGTGCTGTGCCCTCGCCTTAGGCGGGGTCGGGCGGGCGGGAGTGGTGAGGGACCGGGAACAGGCCTTACGCCAGCGGGAGAGCGGGGCGGAGCGTCTGCCGCCGGCAAGGGGCGGGGCGGGCCGGCCCTCTCCGTGTCTCCTGCGCGCGGCTTCGGCCCGCGGTGTCTGGGAATGCCGGCGTCAGTGCCGGGGCTGTGTCAGGGACTCGGGGGCCGCGCTGAGGGAACGCTGCCAGGAGGCGCCGCCCGCCCCGCCCGTGCGCGTTCGTCCCTCCTGCTCTACATCGCGTCTCTTTGCCCCTGCGCTGGAGGCCGGGCCTCGTATCCTGTGTTCAGATTTTGGCCCCTCGCTACAAGAAGGACATTGGCACGGCCGAGTTGTGTCCAGAGAAGGGCAACGAAGCTGTTGAAGGGGCTGGAGAAAAGTCTTGTGAGAAGCGGCTGAGGGAACTGCACGTGTTCAGCCTGGAGCAAAGGAGGCTGAGGGGAGAACTTACCACTCCACGGCTCCGTGAAAGGAGGTTGGGGTGTGGCGGGTGTTGGTCTCTCCTAGCAAGCGTCAGGCGACAGGAAGAGAGGAAATGGCCAGGGGAAGCCCAGATCAGGCGTCGGGAAAAATATCTTTACCGGCCCTGGCAGAGGCTGGCCAGGGGGTGCTTGAGTCCCCATTCCTGGAGTTGTTTAAAAGATGAGCTGATGAAGTGCTCAGGGTTCTGGTTTGGACAGGTACGGTTGGACTCAATGATCTCGAAGGTCTTTTTCCAACCAAGCAATTCCATGATTCTGTAGCCCCTGCAATACTTGTGTGGAAAGATGACAGGGCCCTACAGTGGGCCTGTAATGACTGTAATAACAGGCAGCAGCGGCAACGTGCCCTGGAACTGTCTGCTGCCTCACTCGCAAGTACCGCGGCTGCTTTGGCGACGTGTAAAATGGCTTTAACAGAGGCCCGTGTGGGAAGAAGCGTTGGTCACAGCCGGGGCCATTAACTGGGTGATGAATGGCTGGGTTCGGGCAGGACTGAGGAGCTGGTTCTGAGCCGCGGGGCTGAGGGGACGGCGGGGCCGAGGAGACGGCGGGGCCGGGACTGGCTGCTGTGAGGAGCTGGGGTGCCCCTGCCCTGCCTCTGCACAGGCACTCGCAGCCAGGTGACCGGTGGTGCTGGGGGTAGTGAATTTGTGCTTTTCGGTAAGAAATTGCCATTAGGTTGGTGTGATGTAACCTGGGTGCTCCAGCAGCTCTGCAGGGAGCCGGTTCAAAAAAGTGATATGGCCAAAATTTAATAGTTTCTTTTTGTAGTTATTTTTTTTCAATCTGACTAAACTTTGTTGAGTCACTAAAGGATCACTCCTGACTTAGAGTTAGCTAACCTGCCTACCCCCTCCCCATTGTGGTAGTTTAGTGAGCATCTTCCCAAATTACTGTAGTGGAGAATGGCAATTTAAGGGGGATTGGTTTTGGTGAGTTTTTTGTTGTTTTTTTTTTTTTTTTTCCTTACTGGGCCTGGAAAAGAATATTTAGACACAGTTTTAGCAAGACACTGCAAGCTTCAAATAACATTTTATACAAACTGCTATTTCATTGTGTTTAAAGTGGACTATGAATTGACCTGGGCAGATTCTCCATTGTTAGATGCCTATGGATGCTACTAGCGCTTCATGTGCACAGTGATGCAAATGAGGCCATAGTGTACTTTATAGCTTTGCTAATGTGAATATACGTTTACCAGTGACGAATAAATGAAAAGCTTGTGAACATTTGAAGAGAATGTTGCTGACTGCCTCCCCATATGCTCTCTGGGTTGGGATTCCCAAACTGTCATGCATACCACTCATAAGTGGCTTATAGCTAGCTACAAAACTAGGAGCTGCTCTTGGCAGTATTCAGCAGAAGGGGAGGAGAAAAGTTTAAAAAATCCTTGCTTTAGCACACATTCGACTGAAATTCCCATATCCTCTATAGCAGAATTAGGAATAATAATGCCAAACTATCATACAGGTGTGACTTGGGAAAATAGTCTCTATTCAAGATGAGTATATGCTTAGTTTTCAACAAAACCTGTATTTGTACATTCTCAGAATTTTTTCTGTATATTTTGCAAATAAGTTCTATTAGACAATTAAGATTATATTACTTTTTTTTTTCATTACCACTAGAAAACTAGTTTTAATTCTTCTTCTGTATTTAACAACAAACACCCGGAATTCATAAGCTTTATAAGCTCAAATGATTAGAGCTAGAAAAAAAAATATATTATCCATATATCAAAAAATTTGTTTCTTTTATGACGAAGAAAATACCTAAAACTTAGATCAACATACAGGAAAACTATAAAGGCATTATTTAGGTATGATGGATATAGAATACACTTTGAGAGGTCAAAAATTAAAAACTAGTCCCTACAAAATAATATGAAACTTTCAGAAAAAAGCTTTCTTACAGAAATATAGCGTAATCCAAATAAGAAGTTACCAGTTATATTTAATGTATTCCTGTATTTATCATCTGTTCTTGTGCATTTGCATCACATATGTACTGTACTGTACACTGAGACTAGTGACACTTACCTGAAGCAAATAAAAATGTAGTTTGATCTTCCAAAATTTTTGCCATTGTGAGTCCCTTCTTACTTGAAAAAAAAAAAAAGGTGCATTTTTTTTTTTTTTTAGAGAATGCATCTCAAAAATTGCAATAGATACAATTATGGGTAGATACTTATATAAATCTTGCTACCAGTCTAATTTAAAGTGCAGAAGTTTTTGTGGGTGCAGCCTTTGGGCTGATTAAACCTGCTCAGAGTCACAGAACAAAATGCAAAAGATCAGGGTTGTGGTAACTGCAATCAAAGTGGCTCAGTGCTCTTAGAAGTGAATGCATGAATATAAAATCTAATATGTGTAAGTGAGGAAGACATCACCACCAGTTGCTGGACTTCTTGTGCCAGTTCTTCTGCTTCTGCAGACATGCCAAAATGTGATCTTGTTTATTGCATTGTGAAAAATATCAACAGTCAACGTGGAATACTACTGAAATTTGCTCTAATTGTTCTGCGTAGAGAAACAGAAAAACAGAGTGAGGAGTCATCCCCTTCTGCTCTTATCCATCTTAAAATGTTTTAAATAGTGATAATATCTTCTGTACAATCTTTCTGCTGCAATGCATTTTATACATTAAAGTTCATTCCAAGTGGAAGATGAAGCATTAAGGGTTAAAACAAGCAGATCATAGATATATTTTTTATTATTTTCTTTCTCCCTTCCTTTCCCCTCCCTACTTCTACCCCAAATTAGAAACTCATTTGACTAGTTTTATCCTGTAATTATATCATAGGCCTGCTTCTTCATTGTCATGTGTCATTTACACAGTGGGCGTACTGTACCAGGCCTGTAGTCAGTGTCAGGCAACAGGAACAAATATGACCATGAAGGTATGAATAATGGCATGGATGAGGTTGTCACTAATAGTCCTAACCTTGGGAGACAGGAGTTGAAACTTAACGAACAATTTTATACCTCTGTTTTTTACTTGTTTGAAGAGTCACTTGGCTTCTGAAGAGGCTATGTGTAGATGCCCTAAAATTTAGGCTAGTGCTAAATTACAGGGCACGTTCAAGCTGGAGTAAGATTTCATGCAGTATTTCTTCCTTCACAATACCTGATGGCAAAATAAAGTGAAATGTTTTAAATTAGCAATAACATTATTGATTTTGCTGTGGCACTGTCTATAGCTCCATGCTAGTGAACAGACAACTTGCCAGGCTACCTACAAAGGGTAGTGAAATCATTCCCATTTCAGATTAGGTGGTTGTTACAGCAATCATAACAACTATTTTGCCATGTAATGCTTCAGTCTTGATGCTGGAAAAAGGCTAGGAATAATGTCATGGGGATATTGGCTTTAATTACTGCTATCAAATTTGCCTATTTAAGATGATCCCATCTGTTTGCCTTAGCTTAGACAGTATCAGTCATGATAGAAGTGGTAGTGGCTGAGGGGAAGGGTGTGCCCTGTGGCCTGTAACCTCCAGCAATGAGGCACGATGCACAACCTCATGTGGTGCTGTCAGACTGCCAACCTACAGACCAAGAGCCAGTCATGTTCCAATGTGATCCTTAAGAAATGTGCTTGTTGACTTCAGCAGGTTTTGTATTGTGCAGCTGAAGTTGATCAGCTAATGCATAAATAATGCTGTAAGGTTTTAGCAGTCTGAGAATGACTTGTGAAACAGAATTACTGGTATTCCAGCCTCTTAAACTTAAAATATTATATGAAATATACTTCTTTATAAGTAATGGTAAGACCAGTGAAATGGTAAGAGTTAAGAAATTACATTTTTAAATTGATATTATTAAAGTTCTCTGGCTTTATTACTGAAATATGACTATGTAGTTTCTGCAAGCTAGGAGGTTTCTCAGAGGATGGTTTTGGAGAGGAGTTCATGTTCTTCCCCTTTCAGGATGATACAAAAGTGTAAGAACAGTAACATAATTATTGTCTTTCTAATTCTTCTGTTAATTTATAATCAGAAAGTGCTGAGGCATTTAAAAGAGAAGAACAAGGTTTACCAGCTTTACAGGTTCTAATACAGTTATGAATCAAAGAGAAAATAAAACTTTGTGTGACTTTTTACTTGGATTGTCTGTGATTTTCTGGTGTAGTTGAAAATTTTAAAGGAAAAAGGTAGAGCAGTAGCTGCTCTAGCTCATTTACTGCTGAAATCTGCACAACCAAAAAGCTGCCTGATAAGAATCAAATGCAGTACCTAAGTCTCTTCTCTTAATACTGAGATGCTACTGGTTTCATTTCCTGAATTTGGCTTTGACATAATGTAGCTTTGTGAAGGGGGGAAAGAAAAATTCTACTTCTTCTCTCTCCCCCCATTCCACTGTGGCACCAACAAGGCAACAGATCTGTCGCTTTCCTGTGGTCCGTGAAAGGCTAAAGCTATCATTTCCCTCGACACTCAGGACTGGTTTGTTGTTTGTCTTTTTCTCTGGATATTTTGGTGTTGGCTTTTCTGAGTCTTTTTTTTTTTCATTTTTATTATTTTTTTTAATCTGGTTTTCACACCAACTGCTTTTGTGTTCTGCCTATCTCCTGGAATTGCACTAGTGCTAATAGATTTTGGATGCCTTTTCTTCCCAGGTGTGCTGTGCAGTACTCTCTAATTCCAGTGCTTTCTTTTTGACATTCCACTGTTGTCATGTCTGTGAAGAGAGCAAATACTCTGCTATAATTGATACTTTTTATTACAACCTTTGAAACACGTGGAATAGATCCTACTGTCTTTCAGCAAGCGAAGTCTTTTTCTTTTATGGCCACCTAGTGCCTGCTATGTATCTACGGAAAATTTGAAGCATGATTTTACCAATATAAGCTTTAAATACTAGATCTAGCTTAGCTGCACTGTAAAATAAATGTATGGTGGGAAACTCTATAAAAAATAAAATGCAAAGTTATTACCATTATGGTAGCTGTTAGATGACTTATTTCTACTCCAGTTCGGAGGAAAATTACTCTAGTTTTCAAATTGTGCATTGAAGTATAAGAAGTTTAAATCAGTTACCATGACTTTTTTATTAAGTCTCAATGAGAGTGAATACTAAATTATGCACTTTTTCCTGTTGAACTATACTTCATTGAAATGACTAGCTGATTTTTTTTTCTTTCTGCTTCTACGTATGAAGAAAGATCTGAATGTTCATAAAAGCTCATTTGTTTTGAGCATGCACATGATTTATTAGTGGAGCATGAATAGACTTCAGTTTCCCATCTTTCGGCTCCGCTTTCAGTTTCCACTGAAGCCTATGTGTGTCTGAATGAGATGAGTGCTAAAGAGCAGAGAATGCTCTGTTAAAACAGTAAAATTCTGGTGTTATTTAATTGCAGCAGAATTAGTTTTGGAAAGGATGGTGGTGAAGATGGATGAGAAGAGGAAAGCAAGGAAACAGCATAGGAGACTGCCTGACAAAGGGTTTTTTTTCTATATATTATCTTTGAAACATCATAATCCAGTTTTTCACTGAAATTATTAGGCAGTTTCTCTGTTTTCCTTAACTTATTGAGAATTTGCATATTATTGATGATTTTCTGATGATTATTTAGGGACTAGGTGTAAATACTGCTTAAAAATAAATACTAGGTGTAAATACTGCTGGTATACTGCTTAAAAAGTGGTTGTGGAAAGTGTGTATGAAGGATTTTCATTGTAACCACTTATACATAGTGTCCCTTGATGGTGTTGGAGATTTTGATTATGTGTGTATGGTAAGATCATAAGATCATCACAACCTGAGTGCACAGAACTCTGATACATTTAATTCTCTTTTGGCATAAAGTAATTTGAAAATGTTCTCAATATACAAAAATGCATAGGATGTCTAAGCCTCATGTAAAACAATTTGATTTAAATACTCTCATTTCAATATGTTAGAAACATGGAAGGAGCAATAATTTTAATAGTTGCCTTAAACTAAATGTGTGTATATACATACTTAGCAATAAAAATTTGTCTCCAACAAGGATTTTTAAGTTTTAGGTTAATCCTTTATGTAGTTCCCATTTTAAATCACTGGTTCTACAGATGTGATTTAATTTAAATGTGTGCATAATTGTGCTTATGGATTAAGAGTGTCATGCAGAATGTTTCTTTTTGAAGAAATAACCTGGATGATTTCTTTCTTCTAGAAGGTCTTAAAAGAGAAATTACCTGCAAAAGTTTATACATGTCCGGTTATTCTGTCCTCATGGTATTCTTGCCATATAGCATACACTGCTCTGTTAAAGCACAGGGTGATATCTCAGCCGTCTCACCTGAGCAGGGAGCAGTTATGGTTCCATTTGTTGGCACAAAGAGTGGAAATATCCGTCATAATCATGGGTGTCAGAAATAGAGTCCTTTTGTTGTGTTAGCCAGCGTAGTTGAATATGGATGAAGGAAGGGGGCAAGCAGGCCAAATCTTGCTGTTGAGGGAATGTTTGAGTCCTACTTGTGATGGCCACTGCACTGGAAGCCAACTGAGACAGACAAGTACACCTGGACTCCCACTTCTGCACAGTACTTCATAATCATAATCTGGGGTTTATCTCAATAACCGCAGTACAGTCCTTACGGATGTTAAGTTACTAAATGGGGGGAGAATCAGGCTGCAGAAGAGGATGCAAATAGGCACCATGTTGAATCAAGGGACTCATTGCATAACCTCTGGAAATGATTTTAAAGAACAGGGACTTGCTGGGTTATCTATGGGTCATTTTCCCTCTGGTCTGGCGAGTCTTCTCTGTTTGCATCAAGCTCTTTCCTCCTTTTCTATTTGTTCTTAACAGAAAAGAAGCTGTTGCCTGATTGGAGAATGTAGGGTCCTAGAACCCTGTGTTGATACAGGTCCAGCTGAGTATTGGCTATGCATAGGGCAACTGTTAAAATTGGGTTCATGAGAGTCTCTGTCCCAGCTGGTCGTTTGCTCTTGCAGAAGTGGGGAAAGCAGTAAGTCATGGTCACCAGAAGAGACAAGGAGGCAAAAACTAGCTCAGTAAGAACGTGTATCCAAGGTAGAGGGCGCACTGCCACATGTATTCTTTTTTTGCCACCAAGGTCTTAAGTGATATTGTGCTGGTATAATTAGGAATGCTATTTGACCTCTTTGAGTGAAGAGATGAACTGAAGATGGGATTCTTAAGCACAAACAGATGAAAAATAAGAATTATAAATGCTATTTATGTTGTAGTAGGTTCTAGAAATCAGAGGTCAGGATTTCACAGTGGAAATGCAGAATAAAGTGATGAACTGTTTTAGTTCAGAGTCAGAATGATAAAGTTTTAGATATTGTGAGACTACGCAAGCAGTAACAAACAAAGCTTTGATATTATTGCATTGCTCTGATTTCATTACTTAAGAGAGCCCATTCCTACAGAAATATCCTCACTGCTGCTAGATGGTGGTTTTCCTGTGTATCAACAGAAGATTAAGAGCAACCTTCTCTCTGTCTGTGTTTCTGCTGGCTCTTTAATCTTTGAAGGAAGACATGCCATGCTTCCCAGGGCCAACATCCTCTTGTAACCACTGACTACCTTTGTGGCTTCTTGCAGAGCAGACAATGTCAGTAGTACAGAAGCCTTTTCTCTGCCTTATCCTTTTATGCTCTACATTCCACTGATTTGGTAGGAGCTCTTTGTTCTTACTTATCTGGCTAGCCATCTGTTTTCCTTGTATAGGTTGTATAGTGTGATAGTGCTCTATTTTCAAGTATTTACATTGGTGATATGGAGGGGAGCTGTTCCCTGGCAGCTTTAGTTCACTCTGGAGCTGAGCAAATGAGAATAAGAGGCTTGACTTATTCCAGTTCATAAAAACTCCTCAAGAGTGGTAAAGTCCTTACGTACCCAGCATATTTGGCTGAATTACAAATAATGTCAGAGGAACTGTTTTTTCATAGGATTACTCAGTTTTAATTTGTGTTGAACTGTAAGGTACGTAGAGATATTCTGGGTGATAACGTGCTCTAGGCAAATTCTCCTGAGGGAGAGTCCAATTTAGTCAAGAAAATGAGCAGAAACATTTCTAATCTACTGTGTCTCACGGTATTTTCTGGCCCTTTTCCTTCCAGTGTTTCCTTTGAAATAATCTCACCAAATATATTCAGAAGAGTGTTATAATATATTGGTATGTTTTATTTGTCACTTTTAGTTTTGAATTGTTAGGCGGTTTCTTCCTCTTAGTTATAAGCCTAAACCACCACTTTTTCATAGCTCCAGCAGCTTGACCTCCTTGCTTCTTGACCTCCTTGCTTCTTGACTCCTGGCTGTGGCCTGAGAGCTTCCTTAGCTTGGGCTCCCATCTGTGTTGTGCCTGAAATCTAATTTCTGTATATCTTCCTAGTTGCCATAGGAAACAATATTGCTTTGGCAAGGAACAGTACAAAATGATCTTGTCCTAATGGGTCATGTGCCAAAAAAGAAAATGAGAACACTGAATTTGGACTTTTGCACAGCTCAGAGCTTTGAATCATTTGGTTAAAACCAAAACAAAACCAAGCTCACATAATCTAGAATCAAAATTCTAGGCTTACATTTTGTAAAAATGGTGTGTTAAACTTAGCCAGTTTTTTAACAACCTGGCCTTTTAGTCAAGTCAGCTGAGTTGTATTAAGAATTAGCACAGATTTAATCTACTGAATTGTTTAGCAGATAGAATCCCATGGGTGCTTCATATGCATTTCATACAGTCTTACTTAAAAAGAAAATAAACATCTTGACCATACAGCACAAAAGTCTCCTTTCACACTGCAATACTTCAGATGTATTTAATGCCTGAGTTAGAAATCATACAATGATCCAGGGTGCAAACTTGCTAACCAGAGTTTTTTTCAATAAAGCAACTAATAATTATATATGAAGTGCTAGTTTATCTTACTTAGTGTAAATTTAATTTATTCTAAAACTTTGAAATATATTTTAAAATTTATAGTCTGAATTCTTTTGAATGAGGCATTATCATGCTGGATTTTTTTGCAGCCAAATTACAAATCCCAGAAAAATAAGGTTTGCACGGAAAGTTCTTGGCAGATCTGTCTTGGAACAGCACAAACAAAACTGCTTAACAAGGAGGCATTCATTATTTCTGTCTTGTTACCCTCTGTTATTACAGAGTCACCAGCTGTAAGGTTACTGGCATCTTTGAATCTTTCTAATAAAAAGCATAGGGAGCCTTCATTCAAGGGTCGTAGAGACAGATAAGTTGCATTTTTTAGGTTTGCTTGGTTTTTGAATAGTTATTGTGCTTTATCAAGCTGAGCTAATGCATCATCCGCATTTTCTTACAGCAAACAAAGCTTGGGAAACTAACTGAATTTCAGAAGGACAAATCTGTTGGATTAACTTCAGTGGTCTGTGGTCCTGAAGTGTTCAATTAAACTACAGATGGGCAACTTATTGCCACTGTGTGATGAGAAATTGAAGCTTATCTGCTTAGCATTTATAACAACTAATTGATAAATACTGCAAGTGATACACAAAAGCTAAAGCTCAGAAGAGTTAAAGGATTTATGATTTTTAAACGTTATGGTGTATTCTGATCTTTCGTTGTTATCTTGTATACCATATTCTCATATAATTGATATTTTTTAGTATTTTCACTTAGTGCTTTGAGGTCCGCAGTTTTATCATACCTTGACTGTATTTGCTGGTATGTCTAGCATTCTCTCTTCTATGCACTAGAACTTGATTACCCATACTGAATTTTAGATGTATCCCTTAAGACGAAAGTACTTCAGTTTTATAGTTTTGTATTTAATAGTATCCTTCCTTACAGAGCTTTATGAGAACAAAATTTATGAGAAAAATCCTCACAACATCCAATGTTCAGTACAGTGCCATTCTCTGATGGATCAGAAGAGCCAAGCCATGTTCTGAGAATGTCTTCATCTCATTTTAGGTAGGTGAGAGTTTGGCTGGACCTAGATGAGGGGATGGAGTGGAAGCTGTTTTCACACGAATCCTTTCTACTTCTTAGGTTTGAATTTGGAGGGTTATTTTTAATTGACATGCTGGTGTAGCTGTAATTGAACTAGGATATCAGTCATTTTGCCTGAAGTGGGTTTCTCAGAAGAATGTAAATAAAAGAGCAACCTGAGTAACCTCTAAGTAGAACCAAGATTTGATATGGTAAGTGTTCAGAGGTGGATTGCTAAGGCCACGTAAGTTCAGTTTTGGATTTACACAGTCTTGATCCCCACCTCCTTTACCTCATCTGTCATCAGACTGATCAATAGGACTTTGGTATTCCCAGATTGGGATATAGCCTTAGGTCTTTTAGTCTCTCACAGACTAGAGACTTTATGGCAGGAGACAGGTATAAAAAATGCTGAGACCTGCTGTTGAGTCCTGTTACCTTGTCGTTCTTCAATCTCTGCTTTTTTGTCTTAGTAGGATGACTGTTCCACATTTATGTGTACAGTAGCATTTGCCTGGGAGGGCAGTTCACCTTTGCTATGAGTGAGTATCCAAGTGTGAAGATGAATTTATTTTAAATATATGATCAGATCAATGTTAATTATTTTCATTGATGAAGAGAGAAAAATAAATAAAAACCTGGAATTGCTGGAATTTAAAGGTATGTTTTCACTTATACACTGTTTTAACTCCTTAGAATTTGAGTAGTGTATTGGTTCAGTAATGACTTTATCACGACATGTTCAGCTATATTGAAATACATTTTTAGGAAAGAGTTCTACCACTTAGGAGTCTACTTTAGTTCATTTTTACACAGAAATGTTTAAAAAAATAGTTTTCTAAACAATTAAAGGGTAGAACAGTACCTGAAATCATAGTTAAAAGGCACACTGAATCATTTCTGAGGCTATCAGTACCATGTGATACAAACTGTTTGTCTGTACATAGTTTTTCTTCCATTTCAATTTTCAGTGTGGTAGCTTTCTGTTGATAGGTTTTACCCTGAGTTAGATGTTGTCCATCCTAGTGCAGCCAGCATAAACACACTACATTGTGTACTACGACTACTGGGACAGAAACACAGTCGTGTTAAGACCAGAATCACATTGGTTCTCTACCACTATGTTATTTTCTAGAGCTAATGAAAACAATGGCTTCCTATGTGATACAAAAAACTTTGGGCTATTGCAAATGGCTATAGGTTAGTTAGTAGGGAGGAACTGGCAGGAGACTCGACTCTATTATGAAAAGGAAGTTATGAAAAAAAATAGCATTAACCATAGCAATATTAACAATCTTTTCACTCATTCTTTTCTATGTGTGAGAAGTAAATGGGGAAGAATCACATCTAGGGAAGGAGCAGTGAAACTGATGCACATATTTTGGAGATTAGAGAAAGTAAAAAATTTTCTTCTTGAAATTAAAGCCATCTGGTGTACTCTTCTGTTAATGTTGTGAACAAATGGCCCTTGGTGACTGAGTATTTATATTGCATTACAATCCTTTTGGAAGGGATTTTAGCTGAAGGTGTAACTGGTTTTGGTAGACAAGTCACAATTCTTTTATCCTCTGTTTTGCTTAGCAGTCATGTACAAAGTCTTTTTTTAGCATGTGACACAGATCTGTGCTGAATTTAATGCCAAGTACACCACAAGCCTGCAAAATTAATATCGGAGACCTGCAGTATGAATCAGTGGGAAAAAATATCCATAAGTTGTATTTTTTTAATTCAACTGTTAACACTGCTGTGAACACTCTGTGCACAGGGTGACATTTGAGAGATTCAAAAATCAGTAGGCTAGAGCCCAACAGTAACAGTCACTTAGAGCAGTGGTGAAGCCTGACATAAAGGAAGCTTTTGAGACCTGACTCGTGGAGCTGCGTAGCCACCAAGCCCACCACTAGCAGACAGTACAGGAGCTGCAAGGATCCTCTGTCAAGGGCTTCCAAAGGCAACAGTCACAGCAGAGAGTTGGCTATGTGTAATGCAGTTATAGCCTTTCCATGATTTTAAGTAGACAAATGGTAAAAGGTCTAGTTTCTAGCAGCTCTCTCACGTGTTTTCCAGACCATTCTTAGTACAGTAGTTTCTGCTCTCAGAACTAGCAATGCTGGTAGGAGCTTTATAGGCAGAAAGGGAAATTTATTGTCCATTTACTCGAAAGGCTTACGATGTAAATTTTTCCTTCAGTCCGTCACATTAATGGATTATAACTGTGCTTCTTCCACCTGTCTGCTTATAATACAAATGCAATGTACCAGAGCATAAACTGTTACATTTATCATACTTTCTAATTAATTAAAAAGGTCTTAATCTCTTAAGAAGTGATGTGATTGGAAGGAGGGTTTATTGAGGGGCCAGGTGGTAATACACGTTGAACATGGTCATCTGGCAAGATTGTACTTAATGATTTTTGTTGTCTCTTGTGGATTTTCTTTTCCTCCTCTCCCATCCTTTTGTCTGGGACCCTGGAGGGTGTGGGGAGGAAACAGTTTTATTTCAGTAAGTGCGTGTTGAGGGAGTATTATCTTGTTTTCAGAATAGATGACAATCTCATATGCCTCCAAATAGTCTTATTAATTGGAACACAAATCTAAATGCAAACTGCTTACCAGATTTCAAATATAATGTTTTATATCATCACAGAAAGAAAAAGAGATTAACATGAAAGGAGAGAATTTTTAATTCTTAATTTTGCACCTCTAAGTTATATGTCAAGATTTATTTAATCCTGTTAATTTCCACCTGAATTCTCTAAGAATCAGGGTTCCACTTTACTGCTTACTGAGGTTTCCGGAAACGTGCAATTATCTTTGCCATCTTTTGATCAAATCCTTATTCTTTAAGTCTTAGAGACCCTAATAGAGATTTGTGAGTTGGTTTAAATGACTCTCATACTCTAAAACAATTCCTTTTATTTGGAAAAAAGCTACTCTGTAGCTTGCGTACAAAGAAGTTGGTACTTCTATTAGGTGCATTTTTTTTACTGCTGTGTTAAGGCTTTGGTGATACTAAATAGCCCATTGATTCTAAAAGTAAATATTATATGCAGTATTTGAGCATATTCTCACATATACTAATTATGTTCATAATATTCCCCGTGATTTGCTCTGTACAGTTATTTCCCTATGGACTGGTGGCATTTCATGCCAGAGGTCCAGGGCTGGACTGCTGTTTGCTTTTTTTTTTTCAGTTAAAGCTCGAAGAACACAGAGTTAATTTTTTTTTTTTTAATTCCAGTTTTACCACAGATTTCTGCAGAGTCTAACATTGACCAGTATTTCCTTAGAATGTGACTCTTCAAACAAAGAGAATGCTTAGGAAGCCTGCAAATCTTAGTCCCAGACTTGTTTCACTAATTATTTACTTTCAAAAAGTAAAACAGTTGCCTGTTTGGAATAAGCAAAATTAGAAAAACTAGGCCTCAGAATAAGTATACTGCGTCCAATATCTGTAGTAAATCAGAATATTTTGTATTAATATTAACAGAAATGATGTGTTAATGTTTAGCCACTAGTATTTGTTTTTTTATTATCTGGATTTTTCCTGTGTGGTTCTTTTGAAGGTCTAATTCAGAAACCAGTGGAGTCATTGACTCATTGATTCCTTCAATCAAAGACCTATTCATTAAACACAGCTTTGGGTTAGAGCTGCTGTTGACTGCCTACCTACGAATCTGCCAAGTGGCTTCAAAATCCCACAATGTTAAAGAAACAGAAAAATATTTAGTTTCATAGCATCAGATGGAGCATATGCAGGTGCCAATCCCTACGTAAACATGCTTTGACTTCCGTGTCTTCTGAATGGAAAGACTTTCCCCCCTCCTTTTTATCCAGGCAGTGAATGTTTTGTTAACTCAAATTACATGCATTGTGGCATACTTTAAAAAAAAAAAGAAATCAGGGAATAATTTTTATTCTTTAAGTGACATCTTCATAAACTGCATGCTCTTCATCCATTATAACATTAAAAAACATTAAAGCACTGGGATTCCTTAATTCATGATAGTGATTCATAAGATACATATTGAGATATTTTAAAATAATTAACAGCATGAAGAAAACCAAAAACTGTTCCTCTTGGTGAGACACATTCTTTTGTGGCAAATTTTAATTTTCAGATTTGTCAGTACAAACACTTGCCACTTGAGGGAGTGCTGTTTGGACTCTAATGTGAGTCTGTTGTCATTTCTTCCATATGCTGGGAGTTCGCTGTAAGTGGAAAATTCAAACATCAGATCAGGATATTATGGCTACAAAGGAAACTTGAAATGCACTGTATTAAAATGCTTTGGATGCTTACCCTTTGGGTTGTGTTTATCTGTTAATCAGATTGCTGTGTGGAACTGGAGAACACCTTGCTTGCCAGATTCATGGAGAGGTGACTACAGGTTGTGTTCCGGTACAGGTTTTAATTAACAGGGGTCACTCTGGCAGGTACTGCTGCGGAGAGCTGAGGCATATGCTACAGTCAAGCAGCTCTTTGAAATGCTTGTGATGCTGCCTGTGAATTAGCATGCTGAATTTCCTGCTTCTTATGAATTTAGTGTGCCTGGGAGTAGAGGGATTTCAGTCTCCTGCTTTAATCCAATCTTGTTTTACTGAATTATTTATTCTTTGCAAGTGATGGGAAAGGCTGGTTCATGATTCTAAAGAATGGTTGTGAGATGTTACAGGGCAAAGCACCTGCTCTTAAACTGAGGGCAGGAGTCCCAGATGCTGTGCTTACTTTCTGTATATTTGATATGGAAACCATGAGTGAATATGGAAAAATCTTCTAGATATTATTTAAAATAGACCAAAAAGTGCACTACTTCAATAGTAATAATTTGTGCTTGAATTATTCTTGCCATTATTTATTTTGACTTTTAATCAATAATTGCTATCTTTGTTATTATAACAGAAACTTGCATAACATGGGAGTAATCTCTTGCTGTGTATCTGTGGAGTAAATCTGTGTCGGCATATATCAGTCCTTTCATACATGTGGGTTTGCCTGTGCATTGTTACATTTCTATAGCTCTTACTACTTGTCTTAGCAGTTTCTCTGAAGAGTCATATTAATTATAATATATTGATACTATAATAATTATATAAGGACAATATTTGCATGGGGATTTCTGAAAACAATGTAAGATACTTTCCTAGACAGCTGCTGTACTGGGACACATGTATTTTAGACAAGATGAGAAAATTGTAAATTCTTGATGTTTTATCAATTAAACTAAATAACAATGTGACTACACAAAATACAGATGCTATTTTTTAACACCACCTAGGATCCTTAAGATTTTCCATGATGACATCCCCAAATAAATTGTACCGAATATTCAAAAATGACTGTTCATTCAATTGTTCATGGTTTTCAAACAGGTCTTAAACCAAACTTTCAGCCAGTGCTTGAATTAACTAGTTTTTAGAAGGAAGAATACCAAGAAAAAAACTTGTGTAAGCTTTCTGAGAGCATCTTGTTTGGGGAAATTTTGTGCAATTTGGTGAACTCTAAAGGTAGAAAACTTGAAGTTCAAAAAAACCTTCTTAAAATACCGTTTCCCTCAGAACTGATTAGCAGCATCCAGGATGGGAGTTTAATTCGCCAAGGCCATCTATTAGTCTTACATATTCCAGTGTTCTAAAATGGTTTAGGAAAGTGACTGGACTAGAATGTTTATGCTCTCTTCCAGGAAAATAAGTATTTATTTAGTAAGCTTGCAAAGCACAGTAGCTGTTCCACAGAGTTTTTGGTACATCTGTGCTGATTAATTTCTCCATGTAAATAATGTACTACATTCTGCAGAAGCTTCCACTGCTTTTCAGTTGTGAGCACTTACTATGAAGTGCATTACAATTTTGTATTTTTTTTTTTTAAAGAAAGAATGAACTATCAAATAAGCTGATCAGCCCTTATGAGCCACTCAAGTTATGATATAGGGGTGTCACACTTACAGCTCTCACTATTCTCCTGCTCCTGCAGTGTAACGCGTCCCACGCTGCACACTTGCCGGTGTTGGCAGGAGCTCGGGGGCAAGGAGCTCAGTGCTGCTGCTGGCTGGAAACAAAGTGCCGGGCTGGATAAAACAAGGTGGAGGGCTGGATTCGGCCTGTGGAATGTGAGTTTGATGCCCCTGATATGTATCTGTTCCTCAGTCATGTCTTTTTCAGACTGATGACTTTATGTAGTTGTATCTTGCATGCAAGCCTTTTCACACCTCTGAATATCCAGAGTCCTTTTCTAAAACTTATTTTCCAGATCTGCTGTATTCTTTTTCAGACAAGTAGTGTGAGTGATGGGGTAACCCCAATTACAATGAGCATTCATGTAAGTGAAATGTCACTTATACAGTAATGGTCTATGCTTTTCTTACTATTTCCTACCATGTAACTGTTTTCTTCTCACAGCTGTTACGCTCTGAACTCATGATTTTACAAAGTTATTGTTCTTAATCCTCAGATCTTGTTACTGAATAGTAATGGCCAATTCAGAGCCTGTCATTCTGTACTCAACATCAAATATTGGTCTGTGTACCTAGGTTTGTGTTTGCATTTCACCTTGCATCATAACCAAATCTTCTAAGGCTGTAGAAAGCTGTTCTGTTACCCCTTGTGTTACATATCTGACATATCATTGCCAATAAAATTTCTTGGTTTCTTGGTCTTCAGGTTGCCATGTCAATCTGCAAAACAGTACAAGTTTTGCAGAATTCACTGGTAACTTCCCTCCCTCCACTGTGGGACCTCTTATTAGTGAGTCCCTGATCTTTCTTTCCAGTGTTCTAATCAACAGTACATCCATGCAAGACCGCTCCCTCTTACCCTGCATTTTTTTTTTGTGTCCTTAAGACTTTCAGCAAGGAACCTCTTTAAGAGCTTTTGGTAAGTCCAGAATTCTGCGTCAGTTGCATGCTTTTCCCATAATCACAGGTGTGTCAGCCTTTTCTGGTAATACAGAAGGTTTTTATTAGGTATTAACAGTTGTCCTTATTGAGCAACTCTTCAAGGATTGATGATGTGATGAGAGAGGAGGAGGCTGCTGGTTTTATCAATAAAATAATCATACAGGCTGTTTGATACTTGGTTTCTTTGAGTCCAAATAATTTCTGTGACCTCCTTTTATCTTTACTGCTGTAAAGATGAATTCTGAGTTCATCTTCTGGAAGACCATTATATGCTAAAGAAAAGAAAGGTATTTAGTGTGTATATAAATGACAGCAGAGGCAGGTTTTCTGTTTGGAGATTGTCAATTTGTGTTACATTCATAATTTTTTTAATATATATAATAATGATCTTAGAAAATACAACATAGCGTGTGTATTTTCAAAGTGATTACAAAGAAAACAACCAGTACCTAATTAGAAAGTGTTAATTACTAACAAAATAGTGTTCTCATGAAACAAATACATGGTGGAGCAAAAATAAAAAGTCATGCATGCCTAAGTGAATCATGGAATACACCCACTGGCTACATTATTCCCTCCACAGAAATGCATACGCCAGACATCTGCAGTTTGCAGGTCAGAACAACAGGGATACGCACTATGAAAATGCTAAGTAGCTTTATTGCAGTATGGACGATATTATTTAACCTTAAGAGCTTGAATGCATCTGTGTAATCCAAGTGTGCAAACTCTTCTCTGATGGCAGGTGAGGGCAGAATGGTAGCTTTCAACAAAAGTGGTCGATAAAGAGATACTTCAGGTTTTTTTTAGATTGAGTTGTTTCCATTAGATTAATATTTCTATCACAAAAACCTACTCTTAGCAAAAAATAGAAAAAGCTGATACATACAGGATATTTGCATGTTGGTATGTGAACTTTATTATAGATTAAGAAGCATGCAGGAAATTACATGTAAAAGTGGGAGTAAGAAAAGGAAATCAGCCTGTGTTAGAAACTCTCTAGGAGGGAAAATTAAGAAAAGAGTCAGTGCAAACAAAGAGGAATGACAGGGGCTGAATCAGGGAAAGGTGGGGATTTTCTCATAGAATGAAGAATGTATGGCGTGTGGGTGAAAGGTGCCTGGCAGTTTTTCAGGTTTGGAAACACCCACTTAATTTTCCAGAACGTCAATAGTATCTTCTGATTGTTCCAGTTAATTAAACCCCACCCACCCACCAAAGGCCCCTGTTGGCACTAACTTTGTATTGCTGCTGTGATCTGCTACAGAGAAATCCAGGTTAAAGATAAACCACGTTTCAATTGTGACTGAACTTGAATGTTACAGAATGCTACAGCCAGCTTCTCCAAAGCACCCAGATTCGTGTATGGCTGTGTTTAAACCCCATTCCTGCTGGGTCCTCTGAGTGTTCCTCTGCGCTGCCATTACACCATTTCAAAAGGGGCATATCTGATGTTGCGAGGGCATATCTGGGACAGATTGACTCACCTCCTTCAGGTGACAAGTTCCTGGAAAGAAAGGGAGAAGCAGTGACCACTCTGTTCACAATGGTCAAGCAGCCAAACCCATCGGCTTTCTCCATGGGCACGAATTCTTCACTCTGAGGGTGCTGAGGCACTGGCACAGGCTGCCCAGGGAAGCTGTGGATGCCCCCTCCCTGGAAGTGTTCAAGGCCAGGCTGGATGGGGCTCAGAGCAGCCTGCTCTGGTGGGAGGTGTGGCAGTGCAGGTGCCCCGCCACGCTCAGAGTCAGGAATTTCTTCCTAACGTCTAATTTAAATAATCTGGTGGGAGTTGGAGCTGGATGGGCCTTCCGCTCCTTTCCAACCCGAAGCACCCGCTGGTCCCCTTTGCTGTCCTTCTCGGTCTCGCCTTCCCGCGCGGCGGGAGCACCGCCCCTGGCCAGGCCCTGCCGGCCGCGCCCCCCGGCGGCGGCGCCTCCCTGCCTCCCGCCGCCATCTTGTGCGGGAGGCGGCCGGCGGCGGCGCGGCGTGAGGCGGGTCCGTGCGGCACCGCGGGGAGGGGCGGCGGGGCCGCGCTCGCCTCGCTGCAGCGGCGGGGGCGGCTGCGGGGCGCGGGGGCAGGCGGTGCCGCCGGGAGCGGACCCTCCCGAGGAGCCCGCAGGGGTCTTGCAGGCGCTCTCGTCGCCTGGCGCCGGAAGGGTTTCCGAGGCTGCGGAGGGGTTCGTTGTGGGACGCGGGTATTGGGTGCGAGAGGCCAAGCGGGCAGAGCCGGGTTCTGATCCAGGAGCGACCTCCATCCCGGGGTCCCGCGAGGGCCTCCTCGCTCTGAAGCATCCAATGGTTTGGGTTGAAAGAGAGCTTTCCATCCAGTTTGAGCCCCCCTGCCGTGGGCAGGGACACCTCCCACCAGAGCAGGCTGCTCTGGGCCCCATCCAGCCTGGCCTTGAACACCTCCGAGGGGGTATCCACAGCTTCCCTGGGCAGCCTGTGCCAGTGCCTCAGCACCCTCAGCGTGAAGAATTTATTTCTAATGTCTAACCTAAATGTTCTCCTTCTAATTCAAAGATATTACCGTCTTGTCCCATCAACAAGCTGTGTGTAACACAGCTTTGTGTGCTTTTAGAAGGCTCGTGTGAAAAGAAGTTGATAGAGGCACGCTACGATTAATTCAGAATGATATTCCTGTGTTTTGTGTACTTTGTTTATCGATTACAGGTGATTGGTGAGAACATCTGACACTTTCAGAGTCAGCTACCAAAAGTTTCAGAAAATAAAAGTTACAGTTATTTAAGAACAATTAGTTCAGTTTCCAGACATTACAGTAGAGACTGCAAATTGACCATGTGGGTCTTTGCTCTTTGACACGCTGGACAAACAGAGCAGGTCTTGAAGTTTACAGCCTTTTAAAATTTGAGTGGGCTTTGAAAAGGAAAAAAGAGGAGTGGTCTCGGGTAGGTCCTGTACTGAATTTCGCATCCTCTTCAAAACTGATGATTTTCTTTCTTGTCTTCATAACTTGAAAGAATGCATATTTTGTTTCTAGATCTCAGTAACAATAAAACTACCCAAGGATTTAAATATGACTGACTCTCAAAATTGATAGATTTCCCAACAGATTGTGAAAATCTAAGTTTTTATTAAACTACAGATCTACTGAAAACTAACTGTAGGTGGATCTTTCTGTATTATTTCAAGCCTCCACTGTTAGTGCATCAACATTGTTAAGAACAAGAGAATTTTTAAACAAGGCAGTTTCTGTATTTTTTCAGGGACTGAAAGTTGGTTTCTAGGTTTGCAAATATATTTCCTAGTCTTTCTTTTTTTTGGTGTGTTAACAGTAAAATGTACCTTTCTCAGTGGCAGCAGTTTCTAACAACTGTAACAATTTTATCTCTAGTGTACCAAATTATGTTTTTACCAAGATCAGTCAAAGTCAAGAGGACTGCTGATGATGACAAAAGTTGTACAGCGAAGAAAAATAAATTGTCTTCTGGAGGACCTTTGCCGGAGGAGACCACCGAGTTTCAAGACTGTAAGTCAGTTAGAACAGAAACTTCTCCTTCAAGATGCAATTTGAATGAAGTTGTACAAGAACACACAGACCCCGTAGCTGGAGTTTGTGACGTTTCTAATACAAATTTGGGAAAGGACAGCCACAATATTGATGAAGATAGCTCTTTGGAAGAACCCATAAAATCCTTCAGCAAATCCCAACGTTGGCCAGAACCTGGAGAACCTGTATGTGTTGTGTGTGGCCGCTATGGAGAGTATATCTGCGATAAAACAGACGAAGATGTTTGCAGCCTGGAATGTAAAGCCAAACACCTTCTACAATCTCAAGAAAAGGAAAACAAGCTAAAATCCGATCAATTCACACAAGTGGAATCTCAAGCAGAAGCTGTCCTGCTTAATACACCCTATTTCTACAAAGATCATTCCTTTATTTTAGGATTGCGAGATGAGCAGATTGAGAACCTGAGACTACAGCTAGGTATTGCTGTCCAGGGCCAGCAAGTTCCAAGACCCATTGTAGAGTTTGAACACTGTGGTTTTCCTGAAACTTTAAACTGTAATTTAAAGAATTCTGGCTATCAAGTCCCAACTCCCATCCAAATGCAAATGATTCCTGTTGGACTATTGGGGAGAGATATTGTGGCTAGTGCTGACACAGGCTCCGGAAAAACAGCAGCCTTCCTGCTCCCTGTCATTATGAAGGTTTTCAAAGAGGTAATGAAACTTTGTGTGCTTACACAAAGTGGTTCACTACTTTGTCTCTCGGATACCTGGTGTAACTGAGAATGCAATTCCAGTGCGTTTTATTGATATTCAGTGGCTTATTTTGCTTTTGATTGATGGAGCATTGGTTCTTGGAGGGGAGGAGGTGCTGGTTATTTTTTATGACTTTTCACCATCCCTGGAGGTATTTGAAAAAAGGGTAGATGAGTTTTTGAGGGACATGGTTTAGCAAATGAAGGGTGCGGTTGGACTCAATCTCAGAGGTCTTTTCCAACCGGAAGAGTCTATGATTCTATGAATGAGTTTTTTTGACTTTGGTGAGGACGTAAAGCAACTCTACTCATATTACCTGGTATATGGTTTCTCCTTGTTAAGACAGGTAACTAAATTCTGTGGTAAACTTCCTAAATGACTTAAAATAGAGAGGGAGAATAATTCTACACCCTCTGCAAGTAGCTTTTCCTGTATCTTGATATATCAGATGTCTGAAAGAGATTTTGTTGCATTTGCATAATTCCACAGAGTAATTTCTGTTGTAATATGTTCAGCTGACCAGGAATTTGGGGTTATATACTTTCTTAAATGTTATAGTTATACAGTCTCCCCCTGGATAGTGTGGGAAAAAGCAATTAAGAAAACGTTTGTTTTTTAACAACACAAATGCATAATGAGAAGCTCTCTGCCTTGTGTGTGGTTCAGTATTGCTTTTTGCTTGAGTGGTTTTATTCAAAGAGCAGTGCATAAGAATATATTTGAAAATTCTGGACCTGATTCTAGCTGATGTTTTGGACTGTTTAGATGCCTTTATCTGTACGTGTGTATGTATGTAATTTTTTTCAAATGAACAATTTAAAGATTATTTGAGTCTCATAATCTTTAAAGTACTATAGCAGTATTTTTAATAATGAAAGCATTATATAGGAGCATTTAAGAACAGGACTATTACACTCCAATACCTCCTCTGTCTAATTATCATTAAAGTCTGCAAGACAGTTATGTGCGTATAAAATGGGAACCTCAGTAAATAATATTTAGCTTCCCTACATGATCTTTGTCATTCTTCATCTTCCTTATACTTCATGTTAATGTATATGTCAAGAAATAATTTTATATTGTTGTTGAAAATAATTTTCATTTTTATTGTAAAAGAGAGATGAGGTGGTATAGCATAAGAGTAATCTGGTTATGAGATATTTGACAGTTGCTGGCTTCTCCACATCTCCGTAGATACCTTTTTTGGTGATGGTAATTTGTCCAGTTGAAAAAAAATTCAAAAAGCCATTCTTGACACAACTATTTAACCACGTAACTCCTTTGATAATGCTGTGGGAAAGGAACGACCTCCTGCTGTTGGTCACTTGTAAATATTCCAGTTGAAGACCAGAAACGCACACCATCAAGAAAACTGTGTGAATTTGTGATTATAGCTTCAGTATATGAGAGAGCTTTGTTTATGTTGATTGGTATTACTGAAATAACACATGTTGCAGCTGGGCCATTATTCTGCCTCCCCCTCCTTCCTGTTTTACCTGATGTTCTTTTTACTTTGTTATTATGTGTTAACTGGAGTTTGGAAACTCTTCATTTGAGAGGAATTATTGCGTGTAATTTTGTGTTTTCTGGGTTGCCAAAGTATCAGTGATGTAATAATTTGGTTGAAGATCATTATATAAGGGAAAAAAAATTAACACTGAACTACTATATTGATTCCTCTCTACCTGGCTGACTAATAGTGCATCAGATGGTTTATTGATTTTGTTTTTAAATATCAGAGATGTGTTTTTGCTGTGCGAAGTTCCTATCGCTGCTTATCTTCTCTGGCTAATACTTAATATTTTTACCTAGTGGTGTGCTAGATGGCAGAAGGAAATGGTCTGTTCCTGTACTATTAAAACTTCTAAAAACTACTTTGTGCAGTCTCTAGATTCAAGGAGCATCCTGCGTTTTGAGTTCATGGTGAATTTATTCTGAATTTCTGTTCAGTGCAATAACTCCAATAGAAAGAAAAGCAATCTTTACAAATGACTACGGGCTTTCTGGGCCTCTTTTGTTATCAGGAATCTATCCTAACAGTGTATTTCCACATGTATTATTTTTTTTTGTTTTCAGAAGTTGGGTAATTGTCTGCACTGTTAAAGGTATAATCCCTTCTACCTTCTGTCTTCATATGGAAAGGCTTTTAGCAGTCTAGTTGTATCCCCAGTAGCTGTGCTATATACTTTATATTTTAGTATTGGGAGATTCAATCTTGAAAGCTTTTTATCTGAATAATAAAGCAGTCCCATGTTCAACAGATTTCCCCTCCTCTTTCTAGGCAGAAACTCCATCTGCCCTTATTTTGGCACCAACAAGGGAGTTAGCAATTCAGATAGAGAGACAAGCGAAGGAACTGATGGCTGGTTTACCAAACATGAGAACAGTTCTCCTGGTAGGAGGTTTGCCGCTGCCCCCACAGCTTCACCGTCTCAAGCAAAGTGTTAAGGTAAGGACTAGAGCGTGGAAAGATCCTGTGGAGCGTTACATTTTCATGACATTCATGTGAAAGAAAAATGTAACTGTTGATACATAGGGATACACAAAGATGTGTTTTTCATAATCTAAGCTAATAAAATAGTTATTAGCTCTGGCAAATTTTGCAGTAATACTTGGTTTTTAAACATTTTGACTTCTGGTTAAAAATATAAACATTATTTGTTTTGAAAAAGCTTCATATGTGATATTGCTGCTTTCAAAGTCTGTAATATGCCTTTTCATTAGAAAAAGTGTAATTTACAGCAAAAACAGTTCATTTTAATGCAGCTTGCATTGCTTGTATTTAGATACTTTCATGAGAGTTCTAAAAGGCCCATTTTTTTTAAGACTTCATAGTATATTAATTTGTCTATAAAAAGTTTTAAGACTTATTTGAATGTGAGTGATTTCACTAATTAGTGCCCTTCTCACCCACGTGCTGTAACTTTGCAGTTTTTCTAGGACAGTGATCAGTCCTTTCATGAAATTTCTAACTCTTGTTTGTTTGTTTTTTGCTTTTGTCTTTTGCTAGGTTATAATAGCAACACCTGGAAGACTTATGGAGATTTTAAAACAAAGTTCTGTTCAACTGCATGGAATAAAAATTGTAGTGGTGGATGAAGTAAGTTTTTATTTATCAGGGCTGTGTTGCCTATACAGACGTCCTTGAAGAGCCAGTGTTAGTGCCCAGTCCAACTGCTTAAACGTACAGAGTGTTCATTATAAAGCTAAAATATATTTCTTAAGGGAAAAAAAAAATTATTAACGCAATATGAACACTGCCTGTTCTGTTGGCTGGATACTTTGACAAGGTAATACTGTTAGACCAGTGTGAACTTAGTTTTTAATTTTCTCACTTGGCTTTTCTTCTGACTGAAAATACTGCTACATTTGAATTGTTATGTGCCAACCATACACATTATGGTTCTGTGAGTTCAAGTTCAGGATTCTGCTGTTCATGGAAAAATCTGGGACAAATCTAATGTTTTTCACAGGTGGATACCATGTTGAAAATGGGTTTCCAGCAGCAAGTGTTGGATATTTTGGAAAGCATCTCTCATGACCATCAAACCATACTGGTTTCAGCCACAATCCCAGTGGGCATTGAACACTTAGCAAATCAGCTTCTGCATGATTTTGTAAGAATAACAATTGGAGAAAAGAATCTGCCATGTTCCAATGTTCGCCAAATTGTCTTGTGGGTAGAAGAACCATCTAAAAAGAAAAAGCTGTTTGAAATACTAAATGTAAGTGTAATCTTTTTCTCATAGAACAACTTACGTGTAAAGACATGAATAATTGTATCTCTGTCAAGTGCTCATCTTTAATTCTAATCTGTATGTAGTGAGGAGATGGAGTGAGGTTAACCATAGAACTGCACTCACTAGTTCAGTAGTTCTGCCATGTAGGAACATTGATGGCAATTTCAGGGGTTACTTCACTCCTGTAACTTAAACCTGCTTCTGCACAGCAGCAAACCAGATTCCTGTAATGGGATACAAGTTCAAAATTATAATTTTGGTATTTTTTTTGTATGGCATCTGTAAGATTTTACTGGTTATCTGTGAGTGGTAGAGTAACTGGACTTTCTGAAATTGTCATAGATGCTTTATGGCCTGGGAGTCATTTGTCATATTAAAGAAACCAATGAGAAAGCTAATTTAGTTCTTTCCTGAGTTTTATTTATATGAATAATAATAATACTTATCTTTTATGAGGAATCTGGGGGAGATTTTGGAGTCTTGGCAGAAGTTATCCAAGAAGTAAATAAGAATCTTTAACTGAACCTTAGAACATACAGAAATTCAGAATTGTTATGTAACACTTAAAGAAACATAAAAGAAAGCTTCTGACTTTTAAAAAAGCATGTGTTGATACAAACTTGGGTTCTGAGTCTACAAATCATTATATGTTTATGATGTACGTATTGGTATAGTTTCATGGCTGGTATCTTGTTCCTTCTCATCTAGAGTCTAAGAATATTCATCTGAAAATGTTATTAATATTAGAGATAATGAGCAGAAGAAACTGAATCCAGGTTGCTCATGATGAGAAGGAAACCGTAGTAATGCCTTCTTAGATAAGCTGTTTAATTTTACAGGATAAGAAACTCTTCAAGCCTCCAGTGTTGGTCTTTGTGGACTGTAAGCTGGGAGCAGATCTGTTGAGTGATGCTGTTCACAAGATTACAGGACTGCAGTGTACAGCTATGCATTCTGAAAAGTCTCAAGTGGAAAGAACAGACATATTACAGGTTTGTTCCTCCTCCTAAACTTATGGGGGTTTTGCAAGGTACGAAATTGACATTTTAAAAAGTGACTTAATTTGAGTGAGTTAAGTCATAATTTACTGCCTTTCTGCAGTAAAACCTAGATTATTGCGACGGAACCAAGCAAAACTGTAGATAATAATGCCATTTTATATGCAGATAAATACTAAGAGAACATTTCTTGGGCTATTTGCCTTGAAGTGGGAATTTAAATATGCATTTAATTTTAATTGATTTTTTTTAATTAAAATTGTGGGGTTTATCTCTCTTTAATTAGATTTTTGATCTCTATGATTTATATTCCTATTTAAATCAAGAATATAGGGGGGCATTCTCTGTTCTGCAATAACAAAATCCCACTGGTTGTGTTCTTACACTATATAACTAACCATAGACTCTGCTTGGAAAGGCTCAAAATATAAATAAGGAGAAAAAAAATAATTTTTGTTGATTTCTCCCTTGCCAGGGATTACTTCAAGACAAGTATGAAGTTATAGTCAGTACTGGAGTCCTTGGACGAGGGCTTGACCTTGTCAATGTCAGACTGGTAGTAAATTTTGATATGCCTTCAAGTATGGATGAATATGTACATCAGGTAAATAAGTAAATTGCTAAAAGTGTTATTTGAAAAGTGTACTGATATGACATCCACCTGTGGAAATCTAAATTTAAATGTAAACAGAAAGGTTATTTTCCACTTCAGGATATAATTTTTACAGGAAAGAAAGAAAGGTGCTGAATATCTCTTCTGTAAGTCTCTTATATAAATTACTAAAATCTAAAACACTCTTCTTGTATCTCGTGTAAGTTACTAAAACCTAGAAGAGTGTTCTTATATCACTTATGTTTGCAGTATTGTTCTTCCTGTTTCCTATTCTCTTGCATCATTTTGTGTCTGCTGATGTGCACGCAATGCAATCAGGAAAGGAGTCGTGAACTTTTTTTATTCCCTCTTCCTACTCCCATATCTCCACTGTACTATTGTGTCCAGTTTTGAGATCACCACTACAAGAAAAGCCAACAAAATGTAGAGAGTCCAAACAAAGTCAGAAGCCTGACACAAGTGATAGGTGAAGAGAGGAAGAGGAAACTGGGTGTTCTGGAGCACAGTGAGCTGCAGGGGAAATTCTGGCCTGTATTTTACAGTGAGAGTAATCAGGCTGTGGAATAGGCTCTCCAGAGAGGTTGTGGGACCTTTCTGCTTGGTGACGCTTGGAACTCCATAGGACAACTCATGGCCCTGAACGAACTGATTTATAATAACTTTGAAGTTAGCCCTGTTCCAAATAGGTGGGAAGGACCTCTGGAAGTCATTCAATCTCATGAGCTCCTAAAAGTATTCGGTGTTACCAACTGCAGTACTCCCTTCTGGCTTTTAATTATCTTTCTGCTGAAGTTTCATGCAAGCAGTAAATAAATAAAAATGGCCTTTCCTAGCATCAAAACTATACTAAAAACTATAAAACTATAGCAGTATTAACGTAATAGGGAGTCTTCATAGATTCTTCTTATTTGTTCAAGCACTTTCAATAATACTGAGAAATAATTTTGTTACCAGAACACTGAAAGTAAAGGGCTTTTTTATGGTCATGCTTATACATACCAAGCTTGATACAGGATACATCTATTTGGAATTGCTATAATAACCATTTTTTAAACATTTTTTTTTGTACCAAATTCTCTGTAAGCCTTTGCCCATAGGCTGTATCATAGATCTCAGTATCAATATTGGACTTCTGGTTCATCCCATAAGAAAGTGGTAACTTTAGAGGCATTTAAGCTAAAGCTTCAGATCTGCATATGCCAAATCAGGAAAACTTTGTGCTAAGAGGACGAGATTTGGCCTTGTCACTTTTAGTTGCTGTAGTAAACTTTAAGGATATATGATTTCCATTTAATATTGATAACAAAATGAGCTTTTGTATTTTCAGGTTGGAAGAGCAGGGAGGTTGGGTCACAATGGAACTGCGATTACTTTTATCAATAACAACAGCAAGAAGCTCTTTTGGGATGTTGTGAAGAGAGTAAAACCAACGGGCACCATTCTTCCCCCACAGCTGCTTAATTCCCCCTATCTTCATGACCAAAAGAGAAGGGAACAACAGAGACTTAAACAATTACAGCATAGCCTTGTAACAGGAGATAATATTATGGACGTTATTAGAAAACACGACAAAAATAATTCTCAGAGGTAACAACGATGTACTTTTACTTATTTTACATAATTATAATGAATGTCTGATTAAAAATAAACATGGAGTTAATGGCACCTTGTATATTGCCTTTTTTAAACAAGTTTATATATTCATTTTTTTAAGGAGTCTCGTTTTGTCTGATTTCTATTTTGCATTACAGACTATTGTGTGTTTGAATTACAGTAGTGCCTAGTAAAAATACTGCATGTAACCCTTTTTCAATACCCATAGTCTTTGGTCTTGCTTGTATCATAAGCTGAGAAGATCACTCTTTATTTGATTTAATATTTCTGAATAATTATTTGAGATTTCTTATGAAACACACTCTTCTGGTAATTTTTATATCACTATATTGAGATAAGAGCTTTACAAAGGACACCTTCCCCCCAAAAATCTGTAACAGATTAGTCTATGAGAACAAGCCTCCACCTCTTCTGGTAGTCAAGTAAAAACTTCCACTGGGAACATTTCTCTGAATCCTCAGGCTGCTCTCTGGGGGTTTCTTGTGAACATACATGCAAGATTTTTTTTTTGTAAACAATACTGAAGTTTAGTTTCTCCTTTACTGCCTGTGGATCAGTTAAAAGTCCTGCTCAAGTGCTTCGCAATAGCTGAAATACTTTGTTGTTAGTATAATGTTGTGGTAAAGAAATAGGATAAACCACATAAATATGGAATTGTGTTCATAGTTAATGAAACATTATAGTTAATGTATAACTGATCATACTTACACTTACTTATGAAGTAAGGCTGAGAGCACTGAGTTTATTCAGCCTTGAAAGGAGAACACTGTAGACCACGGGTGTTGAACGCACAGCTTCTGCCATTCTCCTCCTGCAGTGTAACACCTGTCACACGCTGCACGTGTGACCAGCGCTGGCAGGAGCGTAGGGGCAGGGGGCTCAGTGCTTCTGCTGGGTAGAAACAAGGTGGAGGGGTGGATTTGGCCTGTGGGCCGCGAGTTTGACACCCCTGGCTTAGGGGTAGTCCTTATTACCATGTACCAGTATGTGAAGGGTGTTTACCAAGAGGCTAGAGACTCCCTTTTTACAAGGAGTCACATGGAAAAGACAAGGGGTAATGGGTCTAAGTTGGCCCTGGGGAGATTCTGATTGGATTCCATAAGAAATTTTTTCACCATGAGAGCAGTTAAACATTGTAATAATCTTCCAAGGGAAGCGGTAGACTCTTCTGCACTGGACACTTGTAAGACTCAGCTTGACAGGGTGCTGAGCAATCTCATTTAAACTGCTATTACCTAAAAGCGTTGACCAGAGGTCCTTTCCAACCTGACATTCTATGATTCCGTGATTTATTACTCATTTAAGCATAACTTGCCATGCTCTGAAGCAGATGTTGTTTCATTTCTTTCAGAAAATGAGACCCAAACCATGCAGAGACAGTATTGTACGACTACTCTAAATTCTGAGACAGGGCATGATCAAAGCTTTCTCCTTCTGTTGTCTTTTAGCCTGAGGCTTGGAACATCAGTCTCATCAGACCCTCAGTGCTGCTGTACTGCATCATGCCTCTCTGGCAAGCTGAGATGTCCTAGGTAGATGTTAGCTCTGTGCATTGTATGCCTGCTGCTTGGCCAGAGGACAGCAGTGCCACACACTGACTTTGTTTGGAAGCCAACTGGATTTTAAAAGCTTAGTAACTGATTGTTTTTCTTCTCTCAAGTAGAAAAAGAGTAGGTCTTACCTGCTGCAGGGCATGCACTGGTGCCAGGGATTCTTTAGCAGTAACAGATTTTTATTGTTATTAATGACAGACTCCTGCTGTGAATTTGGATAACCTGAAATATGGTATTTATTATTATTTCTAATATTTTCTATGCACTGTTTGTAATACTTCAACATAGTCTGATACTTCAACATAGTCTGAAACCTCCAGTTTCAACTTACCCCCTCCGCCCTGTTTTATCTGTTGCCTCCCTCTGCGGGGTTTTTTAAGCTTTTCCATATCGGGTCGGTGGCACAGGCTGTGTCAGCTGCAGGGCTGTTGCAAGACACCCCTGTCCTTCAGCAAGAAGTCGACCATAGACTCATAGAATCGCTTGGTTGGAAAAGACCTTTGAGATCATCGATTCCACTCGACCTGTCCACTACTAAAGCAGATCCCCGAGCACTTCATCCACCCGGCTTTTAAACACCTCTAGGGACCAGGACTCAAGTGCACCCTGGGCAGCCATTCCAGACTGACGGTCCTTTTGGGGAAGAAATGGTTCCTGATGTCCAATATGAGCCTCCTCTGGCGCAACTTCAGGCCATTCGTTATTTTTGGTGGAGATTTCATCAAGTGGTACTCGGTAATCTTTCTCATCCTAACAATCCTCAGGTTTCCCAGTAATCCCGTTATTTCTGACAGGTGAGGGGGTGAGCACTGTTTTCCCGCGCAGCTCGGTGCGTCCAGCGGCTCCTCCCGAGGCGGGCAGCCCGCTATACCCGCGAGACGTGGGCGGCGAGGCCACAGGCAGCAGCGAACACTTCCCCCAGGAAAGGCGCGGCTCCCCGCCCGCTGCAGCGCTCGGCACCGCCCGCTCGGATGCGACCGCGCGGCAGCCAATCCGCGTGGGCGCCCGCGCGGCGGCCAATCCCTGCAGGGCCCGGCGCGTTCAAACGGGGCGGGGAGTGCGGCGCGGCCGGAGCGCGGCGGGAGCGCTGGCTGAGGAGAGGGCGGTTGCCGTCAGGTGAGCGACGGGACCGGAGGAGGCCCGGGGACAAGGCAGGGGGGTGGGAGGCTGGCTGCCTGCGAGCTGGGTGGGTGGGGGGTGTGTGTGTGCTGGGGAGTGTGTGTTGGGGTGTGTGTGTGTGAGCTGCTGCTGCTGCTTCCTCCTTCCTCCTTGTCTTCTCTGGGCTGCCCCAGAGACGAGTGGGGTCGGGTCACACGGGGCTTACCCGGAGAGGGCAGGGTTTGCCCAAGGGCAGTGAGGTACTGTCTTCGAGTGCGTGTCCTTTCCCGCTGTTACCTGTAATCAAGTGACAACAAGAGAGAAGCGCTCTTTCATCAAGTCCTGAACCTTAGAATCATGCAATTACAGAGTTATTTGGTTGGAAAAGACCTTTGACATAATTGAGTCCAAACTTACCTGTCCACTACTAAACCCTATCTTATATATTGAATTCTCAATACAAGAATTATATGGCGCTGCTGGAACTGGTCCAGAGGAGCCTATGAAGATGATCAGAGGGCTGGAGCACCTCTGCGATGAGGACAGGCTGAGAGAGTTGGGCTTGTTCCATCTGGAGAAGAGAAGGCTCTCGAGAGATTTAGGTTGGACATTAGGAAGAAATTATTCACGCTGAGGGTGGTGAGGCACTGGCACAGGTTGTTCAAGGAAGCTGTGACTGCCTCCTCCCTGGAAGTGTTCAAGGCCAGGTTGGATGGGGCCTTGAGCAGCCTGCTCTGGTGGGAGGTGTCCCTGCTTGTGGCAGGGGGTTGGAGCTGGATGGGCTTTAAGGTCCCTTCCAACCCAAACCGTTCTATGATCCTATGAAGGAGGTCTTAATGGGGATTACACAGTAAATGCCAGCAAATAAATTCTCCAGGAGTCATTCTGGAGTTTTAGAAAGCAGCATCCTTTATTTCAGCTCTGGACGCAGGAGGAAATGATTTCCATCAATCATGTGTAATGAGACAAGAGCTGGGGACAGAATACATTTCCCACTTACATGTGTGTGTTACTTAGATGAAACTTAATTCTAGCTTCAAACAAAATGTTACAGTTTTTGTAATAGTAGCTACTTCTTGTATCAAGGAGACTAAGATTTTCCACAGAAAAGCTGTGTGAACCTTGGCAGGGCACAGCTGTAGCAGCAGGAAGGGAGGAGGGCTGCTCTTAGACTGATTATAAAAAAGCTGAACGAAAAATGTCATCTTTTCAGGAAACACTAAGGCAATTCCTGGCTTACAACCGCGTTTTGTTTACAAAATGTGTTTTACAATTCATGTAACATCAGTAGTTTCTTGTATCAAACTGCATTGAGCAATAAATGCACTTAGTTTTGAAATTCTTGATGCTTTCCTCACAACTGTTGAACTATTAAAGCTTTATGCAGTTGTGACATATGCAGCAGCGAAGGTAATGGCATGAAGTCTGAGAGCACTCCAGAAGCTGTAATTTAATAGTGCAGCATTAAGAGTAACTTCTATTGGAGCAATGGTTATATGGTTGCTTCCACGTCACTCGCTCTCACCTTGCTTTCCCTTCCCCCCACCCTGACAGTCTGCTTTATTTGCTAATGATACATGCAATTTTTGAAGGCTCTGCGGAAGGTGACTTTTAATAGCAAAAAAATTGCAGCTGGCAAGTCTGTAGTAGGTAGTGATGTCAGACCTGTAACAACATCAATAATGATGTATATGCAACAGTGAAAGCATTCTTTTCTATACATATTGGATATATACAGCTTTCTAAATATTTAAATGTAGAAAAGCTGTGGAACACGCATTAGTTTCCCTTCTGTCCCCAAGTCTTTTTTTTTTTTTTGTTTTGCTATGCATGTATTTACTAGAGTGAACTAAAATGTCTAAATGTATTATAGCCATCTTTATTAACTGTCATATTTTGATGGCAAATTTTATATTCTATATCAAAATCCTGAAAAAATGTGCTTTCTCTGTTGACGGATTTCCCACTCAAACTTAATAATTTTGTTGTTCTGTTGGAGTCTGTTATTTATGAAACACTAAGAGCATAAATAGTTGTGAGTGAATGGAGGCACAATCTTGAATTCCCTTTCTTTGGGGATCATGGTGGGTCATTAGGAAATGTCTGTGGTGATCTTCGCTAAATAGTTAGAACATTCTTTGCATGACCTGGTGCTTCTTCCTGATGCTTGGTTTATTTTATAAAACAAATCATAGAACTCAATAAATTGAAACAAATAGCCTGTTATTGGTGGAAGTAGTCATTTAAATATGCTGACTCTTTTGAAGTACTGGGGGTAAATCAGGTTGCTGATTGTTATTAATGTTTGGGAATGTATATTTACTGCAGCATGTATAAAGAGCTCCCCATGCATTGAAACCTAACTCACACTGGACTTGAGAATCATGACAATT